>JBAIAC010000010.1:32630000-37630000 GCA_037349315.1 Chelydra serpentina | reverse complement strand
CGATACTCTTAGTTCTCTTAAAATCTAACTCCTGTTGTTTTCTAGTTTGAATTCTTTTAGATAACAGCTTTTATTATTGCAATCCAGGCTATCTTCATAGCACATGGCCCGAGCTTTAAAGAAAAAACTGAAGTGGAACCTTTTGAAAACATAGAAATTTATAATCTAATGTGTGGTGAGTATAGACAACCAGTACTGAAGCTAGCAATGCATAAGCAGGTTTTCAGATGCTATTACATTATGAGCTAAGACAAAGATTACCGAAACATTAGTGAATGCATCCAGAAGCTAATAACACTGTACCAAATGCCTTGCCCCACCCACGGAAGTCACACTGGATTTCAAGTTTATGTATATTAGCTCACACTTATCAAGAAATTAGCTGCAAAGTAGGGAAATTTTCCTGATTGGAGACAGAATCATGAAGTGGAAAGGTGCTGCTAACAAATATATGTGCTGCAAATATGCATGAGCTTATATGGGGGCTCCCTGTGGTCATCTTGGGACAGGAACCTTGCAGATAGTTGCAGCTTTTAGTCAGAATTTTAGATAGGCCACTGTATCCCAAAGTTTGAGGTTGTAATTTTCTGTAATTTTTGTAACGATCACATAAAATGAAGCATTTCAGTGCTCCTCATAATATAATGTAATGGTCTCAAATAATGACACCTGTCACATGGTTAAAATAATCAGACCTCATGCCTACAACACCACTTGAAAGTGTAAAAACTACCCACAAATGACCAGGCTGCAACATCTTAATGCTTAACTTTACATAAAATGTAACATATATGTTATACTGTGGAAAATATTAGACTCTCCATATTTAAACAACTGCCTGATTTATAAGCAATCGGTTAATTAGCCAGTTTCTTAATTGTTTGTTGCAGTGCTGGTTTATATTTTAAATATTTTATTTCAGTTTTGTTTTTGTTGAACCCTGATTCATTCATCCTTTTATTATTCAGCGTTTCAATTATCCGTATGCATTTGTGGTTGCCCAAGTGGTTCAGGTAATTGAAATTCTACTGTCAGATTTAGAAGAAATGCATAAAGGAGTAGCTGTCAGCAGTAGCGTAGCCAGGGGGGAGCGGGGACGCGCCTTTTTATAGCGCTGCCACTCCCCCTGTGCTCTAAACCTGGCTATGCCACTGGCAGTCAGGAAAATAAAACTCTTGGTATTTTCCTCTGTAGGGTATCAGGATGTTTTTGCAAAAATTTCAAATGTTTTGTAATCTGTTTAATCAGATCTGCTGCGTATTAAACCTGCACCAAACAATGGAACTCACGGCAGTTTAAATCATCTTTTGAAGACACCTTTCTATAATCCATTGCATTCAAAAGAAGAGTCACCTCCATCTTCATGCCCCTTTACCACATCAACTCCTCTGGATGAGTTAGGATGCAAATGTGCCCTACCAGTAAGTAATGGGTCCAGAGCTTTGTTTTTAATTAGTCAGAACTGATGTTCCCTCTAATTTTTGACAGGCCGTGTGCGCAAAAAATGTCTTCTGTGCACATTGTTGTGCTTCTGTGCAAATTTTTGTGCGCACGGTGTTTTGCCGTGTGTGCAGGGTTTGGGATCTGTGTGCGCGCGCACACGCGCACAGCTTAGAGGGAACAGTGGTCAGAACATGAATTCTTCCTGAACAATCTTTTAATATTATATTTTACAGACATTGGGTTTGGAAGCAATAAATCAAAGATTAAATCTCTCCTCAGAAGAAAGTAAGTTGTTGGAAATAAAAGGAGTCGGGGTGATCTAAAATCTATGCCTTTGTGTTTTTTTTATTTTATATTATTGCTTTCAATGGGACTATTTGCAGAGTAAAGTCCAACTGAAGGTACGTAAGGATGACCAAATCTAGCCCATAATTAGAAATCCCGCCCCCTTCTCTTTCCTGTCTATGGAGAAAAGGTTGGCTGAGAATCTAATTTACAGCAACAATTCTCCTTACGGTCCTGATCCAAAGCCCATTAAAGTCAATGGAAAGACACCCATTGGCTTCTGTGGACTTTGGATCAGGCCCAAGGTACTTTAGGAAAACAGGAGATAAAACTACTATCCCAGTCTTTCAGCCATCTCTTGCCCTTCATCTGTTCACACAGTTCTGGGGGGCTTTACTGGGTTCTTTTGGTGGATGTTCTTGGCACTTGGTTTATATAACACTTCATAGTCAGCTAGGGCCTGATTCTTAGTTCACTGACACACTGATGTCCACAGAGCTGTATCAGTGTGAACTAAGCATAAGGTAGAGAAGAATCAAGCCCTGGATTTTTGTGATATTTCCTCTGTCATACTTGAGTAACTTGTGTATTTTAAACATACCGTGAAAAATATTGGTCCACAATTTCAAATATCCAGAAGCACAGATCCATAATAAACATTTTTATACTTAATTAGATTGTACATATTTTAGTCAATTAAAACATCATTGTGTTTGGTGTATATTTTTCCTCATCCCATATGCCCTTCTGTCAAGAAAAATCTTTCCACAAGTACAAAATTCAGTAATTGTTTACATTCTAGTAAAGAAGGCGGAGACGTATAATTTGCCCTATGGGAGACCTAGAGTTCTACAGAAGCAAAACACCTACTGCCTTCTTCACCATCATCAGTATGTGAGTGGATACAGTCACAACATCTGGATGCCACTGTGGAGTGCATACACTGTCAATAAAACTGTAGGTTATCAAATATACTTATCATTCATAAGGGAATGACCCACTGTTCTGAAAATGTAGAGTATTCATTAGGAAAATTGGTTATGAACCAGGGGACATATGACATTCCAAACGATTTCTTTCTTGCAATGTAATATTTTTTTCTTCTGAGAACAAAACAGGTTGAGTTTATTTGGAGTCTGGTAATGGAAAGGTGGAATTTTATTTAACTGCCCCAAAGCAATATAATTCCAGTTTAGTGTTTGGTTTCAAGTCGTGGCGGGGGGGTTAAGCAACATATTTGTAATGCTTTTTAAACACACCTGAATTGTCCACATTTAGCGTTTCTTGAAAAACAACCTGTAAAATAAGCAAAACGAATCGTACCTTGAATACCTTAAACATTATTTAAAAATGTGGAAATGGCCACTTGATAGGGGCACAAAAGATGCAAACATCGAAGCACAACAGTTAAGTTGGTTTCAACTAAACCAGTTTGTGTAAAATAGATAAATAGTCAGGATAGGAAAGCAGTGTAGACATTCGGGCTCAGGCTGCATCCCAAGCTCTAAGACACTCTCATCTCACAGGGTCCTAGAGTCCAGGCTGCAGCCCAAGCCCAAATATCTGCACTGCAATTAAACAGCCTCTTGGCTCAAATCCTGTGAGCCTGAGTCAGCTGACATGAGCCAACCATGGGTATCGAAATTGCAGGGAATGAAGTAGCAGTACTGGGAAAGTGGGCCCTTCCCTGCCTCTTAGCAGCTGTAAAGCATACTCCAAATGGAGGATCTGCTCAAAAGGGGACTCACTCTGTCAGTCTGGGATGGGGCAGGAGGAAAGAAAATGGAGAAGTAGTTGGTTTGCAGCTTTTAGAGGCAAAGCAACCCACAAGAAGGGGTCTGGACTGTGACCAAGACCCAACTAGGAGGGTAGGTGACTGACCTTTTCCCTTTTCTTTCTCCCTGCTGAGGGAAAATAACTGGATACTAGGAAGAAAGTTGAGGCATACTTATCTGACTGACTGAACTGCTGAGACTGATTGGGAACTCCATGTTGAGGGGGCGCCCATGCACCAAATTGAAGAGAGAGCGGGGACATAGGAAGTGGCTCAAGGGAAGCTGGTCACTTGCATCAGAAAGAGGTGACCAAGACTAAGAGGTGACCGCCTCCCGTCCCCCCATGCCAGGACTTTGCGGGGGTGGAGGGACTGTTGAGCCATGGCCTGCCCACTAGGCCTACTGGCCATTGAGTGAAAACTATTACACAGTCCCACAGGGCAAAGGAGGAGAATGGAATATGAAGAATGAGAGAAAATAATAATGAATGAGGAGAAAATAAACACAACTAAAACCAAAAGATGAGTGATCTCTCTTGGCCATTCAGTGGCAGTCATGCACATGGGCTCCAATTTTCCTATCAGTCCCTCAGAAAAAAGCCAAACTAATGATTTCCAAGAATGGGTCCTTGTAAGTTTTCTTAAGCTTATTATTAGCTTTCTCTGCCAAGAAAGCTTTCCAAAAATATACAAACCTATTGAATAGTTTATACTAAGGCAGTTTCTGTTGCAAATATATTCCATGTATTATGTATTTACAATTCCTAAGCAGTATGATTGATAAATGCTATAATTATAACTGTGAATGGGTGAACCTTGTAGAGTTCATGCTTCCATGAATCTCTTGCACCAATTGTTTGGAGGTTCACAAGGCTGGCAAAACTAGTGTGAGTTTACACACTTTCCCCCCTATAATTTAACCTGCATTTAGTCCTCACAGGAAATTTTAAAATAGATTTTTCCAGCTAAAGGGAAGTCTGCGCTTTGTTTATATAGCGTGATATATGTATGTGTCTCTTCCATGTACCAGTGCCAATTTTGGAGGAAGTTCTTTTCCAAACAAAAAACAAACATTTTCAAAGAAAGCACTTTAAAAATGTTTTATTGAAAACCCCATTTTCTGTGGTACAAGCCGTTTTGATGGAACATTTTTGACCAGCCTTAACTCAAAGGTAATGCAGCTGTGGGTTCAGGCTGCATCATAAGAACGTAAGAATGGCCATACTGGGTCAGACCAAAGGTCCATCAAGCCCAGTATCCTGTTCTCTGACAGTGGCCAATGGCAGGTGCCCCTGAGGAAATGAACAGAACAGGTAATCATCAGGTGATCCATCCCCTGTCACCCAATCCCAGCTTCTGGTAAACAGAGGTTAGGGACACCATTCCTGCCCATCCTGGCTAATAGCCATTGATGGACCTATCTTCCATGAATCTATATATCTCCATTTTTAACCCCGTTATAGTATTGGCCTTCACAACACCCTCTGGCAAGGAGTTCCAGAGGTTGACAGTGCGTTGCGTGAAAAAATACTTTCTTGTGTTTGTTTTAAACCTGCTACCTATTAATTTCATTTGGTAGCCGCTTGTTCTTGTATTATGAGAAGGAGTAAATAACACTTCCTTATTTACTTTCTCTATACCACTCATGATTTTATAGACCTCTATCATATCCCCCTTTAGTCACCTCTTTTTCAAGCTGAAAAGTCCCAGTCTTATTAATCTGTCCTCATACAGAAGCCGTTCTATTCCCCTAATCATTATTGATGCCCTTTTCTGTACCTTTTCCAATTCCTATATCTTTTTTGAGATGGGGCAACCACATCTGCACACAGTATTCATGAATTTATATACAGGCAATATGATATTTTCTGTCTTATTAACTATCCCTTTCTTAATAATTCCCAACATTCTGTTCGCTTTTTTGACTGCCGCTGCACATTGAGTGGATGATTTCAGAGAACTATCCTCAATGACTCCAAGATCTCTTTTTTGAGTGGTAACAGCTAATTTAGACCCCATTATTGTATATGCATAATTAGGATTATGTTTTCCAATGTGCATTACTTTGCATTTATGAACATTAAATATCATCTGTCATTTTATTGCCCAGTCACCCAGTTTTGTGAGATCCTTTTGTAGCTCTTCACTAACCTTCCCTCTTATCCCATGACTGCTTATTTTGCTTAACAGCCTTTGATGAGGGACCTTGTCAAAGGTTTTCTGAAAATCTAAATACACTATATCCACCGGATCTCCTTTGTCCGCATGCTTGTTGAACCCCTCAAAGAATTCTAGTAGATTGGTGAGGCATGATTTCGATTTACAAAAACCATGTTGACTATTTCCCAACAAATTATAGATGAGGACTGAATAAAAAGGCACGAAGGTGTCGGGAATGGACTATAACAACCAAAAATCAGATTATGCCTTCTATCAGAAAGTTATGAAATACTATTGTAAAAAGTTCCCCCTCTAATTATGTTCAAGTCAATAACATGGAGAAAAGTTACAAATGTAAGGGTCAGATTGCATACTGGCTTATTTTCTAAACCTACATGGTTAATTGCAGTTGTGTTTTGCTAACTAAATATAATATAACTATCCTGAAGAATTTGGAGTTTCTAAGATGAGAAAGCAGGCCCAAAGCCTCATTACGTCTACCAATATATGAGTGCTAGGTGGCTACAGTAACTGTCTCTGCTTGTATGCTTTGGGCACATACCATAGAGATGCCAAGGTCCATGGAGATGGTTTTCCTCTAAATGAGCAGTACATCCTGCGGTTATCTATAAACTGGAGAAACAATGCTGAGTGGTTAGCAGTGCCTCTAGGTTGGTGTGTTTCTGGCTGCTAGACAGATACAGAGAGACTCAAGCAGGACAACAAAATGAAGCAGGCTGAGGCTTTACTGACTGTCTCCTGGGGATTCCCTCAGGTGGCTGGTTAATCAGGATCAGTGCAAAGGGGCCAGTGCAGGGCCAGAAATCTGGCTCAAAAAGTTCTTATATGTAATTTTCTTTGTGTGTGATTAGCAGTGTTATGAAAGAACAATTCTTTCTGACTGGATATTAATAAGCGGTCACAAATATTTATATTATCATAATTACAGACAGTATACCAGTAACAGCAACTGGATTTTCTGTTATCTATTACTCTGATTCAGAGGAAAATCTAAGATTTAAACTATTGGTGCTTGGAATGCAATTGGTTGTATCAAGCCACCCTCCTCTCCCACCCGAGGATATTTAGAGAAGAATAAGCTCCTTTTCCCACCACTCATTAATCAGCATGTAACAGGCTGGAACGCTAATTCTGTTGTGGTATAGAATTCGAAGCTATTGCACCGTTTATAATATTTTGTTGGTTGTGAGTTGAATTTGCACACTGGAACACTATAATTTTATTTGCCTTTCTGAGTTTGATGTAGTTCCTCTGGGTATGACTCTAGAGTATGGTTGTAGCTAAAGAAAATTACATGCAAGGATTTTCTGTTTAGTATAAAAATATTGTAAATTAGATTAGCTTTTGGATCTTATCCTTAAAAAGTCTAATCTTTACTGCACTGTGATGAAAACAGAATTGAGACTTGTTTGGTATTTTATGATTTACGAAAAAAAGGCCTCGGTGCATTGGGTTTATGGGACCTTTGTTTTTTGTGGTTTAAGTATTTTTTCTGCTGGTATTACCCCAAAAAAACCCTCCTGGAAGTGGTTGAAAATTGACATGACAGACCACAACAGCTGCGGAATACCATAGTTAGTTTGTCATGTAATGAAAATAAATTATGCATCTGGAAACATTAATTACTGGGTTGTTTAAAAAAATCTTATTCTTGTTACATGAACTGGAGAATGGATTGTGTAATTTTATCTATGGAGTAGTTTTCTAAAATCATTGTAACTGGCTTTTTCCTGAGACAAAGGAAATAAGAAAGGATACAGCTATAGATCCAGTGACAAAAGTCTTTTGAGTCTAACCTGTTGTAACAGAGAGATTGTCTGTCTGTGTCGCTGATGAAGAAAGAGATATTTTTAAAGAGGCTATCATGAGAGTATTGCTTAAGAGACCACTTCTTGATACATAGATTCTGCCTAACTATTGACCAATAGCAAGTCTCCCATTTTTTTGGAATGGGAAAGCCATTGAGTAGTTTGTGGCTGAGCAACTCTGGTGATTTCTGAAGTCTTCCAATTTCTTTGGACATAGTCATTTGGTTATGGGATAGACACTGCATTGATTGGATTAGCTGGGACTCTCCTAGCAAAGGGTGAGGATAAAGTATCACTGATTATTATTTTAGACTTGTCAACAGCTTTTGATACTGCTGATCATGAGGTTTTGTTGATTTGGTTGTGGAGCTTAGCAAGAGTTTTACAGAGCTGAGTGGTTCCTCTCTTATCTTTCTGAAAGAACACAGAGGTTATTTGTGAGTACTTATTTCTCCAAATTGAGAGTTCTTTCCTGCAAGGTACAATGGGGATCTGTATTATCACCCTTCCTGCTCAACATGTATATGAGGTGACTGGGAAAGTTAGTGAAAATATATGGGCTGTGATATATTCAATATGCAGATGACAACTTGCTCTACATCTCTATCCTTCTGATTTGGCTGGAGCAGTAGAATAAATAACCCACTACCTATTTGAGGCTTGGATGAGAATTACTGTGTAGCTGGAGAGGAGTGAAATAATGTTGGTGGCTTAGGACAAGCTGCCAGAACAATTGGTGGGATTTATATTGGTTCCTCTGATTAGGGGAGTTTGAATGCCATTTGTAGCCCAGATGCATGACTTAGGTGTGGTATTAGATCTTGGGCTGTTCGTGGATGCTCAGGGAGCAGCCGTAGTTCTGAGCAAATTCTCATCTGTGCTTGGTGAAAAAAAATGTGACACTCTCCAAGATGGTACTTGCCACATTTATTCATGTGTTTGTCAACTTGTGATTAATGAGCTGTAATAAGCTCCACACAGGGCTACTGTAGCAAAGGTGCCTCCTGCTGGTCATCTTGAGAATTAGCTCAATTCCAGCTCTGGAGCGCCCTCTTCTGGTCGGTGTCTCACTTGCCTCAGGTCCCGTGTCCCGGTGCCCTTTACCTTGTGGTGCTGCCCCAGCAGTACCCCACCACACTCTGGGTCTCCCCTCCCAGGGGAACCCCCAACCCTCTAAACCCCACCTTGCCTCAGTGGCTACTGCCAGTGGTCATCTAGCCCCCACTCACTGGGGCAAACTGCAGTCTGTTATAGTCACTCATTATTGGCAAAGAGGTTGGACCAGCTGCCTCTGCCTATCTCGATGCTGCACCTCCCAGCCCTAGTACCTGCATAGGCCTTTACCAAGGCCTCAGCCTGGGGAGTTGCCAGCCTGGAGCTCCCCAGCTCCTCTGGCCTTTCCCCAGCCCTGCTCCGCTCCAGGTACCCTTTTCTACCAGGCAGCCAGGTCCTTCTCTCTCCACAGCTAGAGAGAGACTGACCCAGCTCCTCCCTGAGCCCTTATAACAGGGCCAAGTGTGGCCTGATTGGGGCGTGGCCCCAGCTGTGGCTCCTTCCCCAATCAGCCTAGCCTTTTTTCTAGGAGTGGGGTAACTGCCCGCTACACCTACACTTAGAGACCATTCATAAACTGAAGCTATTAATAATGTTGATATTAATCAATTGATATTGATAAATGCAAAGCAATGCACATTGGAAAACATAATCCCAACCATGCATATAAAATGATGGGGCCTAAATTAGCTGTTACCACTCAAGAAAGATATCTAAGAGTCATTGTGAATAGTTCTCTGAAAACATCCACTCAATGTGCAGCAGCATCAAAAAGTTAACAGAATGTTGGGAATCCTTAGGAAAGGGATCGATAATAAGACAGAAAATATCATATTGCCCCTATTTAAATCCATGGTACGCCCACATCTTGAATACTGCGTGCAGGATCTGGTTGCCCCATCTCAAAAAAGATATATTGGAATTGGAAAAGGTTCAGAAAAGGGTAACAAAAGTGATTATGGGTATGGAACTGCTTCCATTTGAGGAGAGATTAATAGGGACTTTTCTTGGAAAAGAGACGACTAAGGGGGAATAAGATAGAGGTCTATAAAATCATGACTGGTGTGGAGAAAGTGAATAAAGAAATGTTATTTACTCATAACACAAGAACTAGGGGTCACCAAATGAAATTAATAGGCAGCAGGTTTAAAACAAACACAAGAAAGTATTTCTTCACAGTCAACCTGTGGAACTCTTTGCCAGAGGATGTTGTGAAGGCCAAGACTATAACAGGGTTCAAAAACAAATTAGATAAGTTCATGGAGGATAGGTCCATCAATCGCTGTTAGCCAGGATGGGCAGGGATGGTGTCCCTAGCCTCTGTTTTCCAGAAGCTGGGATTGTGCAACAGGGGATGGATCACTTGATGATTACCTGTTCTGTTCATTCCCTCTGAAGCACCTGGAATTGGCCACTGTTGGAAGACAAGATATTGGGCTCGATGGACCTTTGGTCTGACCCAGTATTGCCATTCTGATGTTCTTATAAACGTTTCTGCCTGCTTGTTAAGTGGAGTTTCACCCTGGAAGCAATTCCACCTTTACACAGGCTCTGCACTTCTCTAATAAGTTTCCAGATGGAATTGGAAGATATTGATGTTAGCCTACCGAGCCTTAAATAGTTTGGGGCCTGATTTCCTGAGAGATCATTTCTTTCCTCATGATGTACTGCCCCAGTTAGTGGACAAGCTTCAGCTGGAGTTCCTTGCAACATACAGGAGAGCACTGCTAGGGTGGGTTGGGAGGGAGGTGTTCTTGACTTTGGATCATAGTTTCCCTTTGAGTCTCCCAGAGCCTGGATTTGTTAACTTTTTATATGTGCTGCAAAATCCATATTTCCCCCCAGGTTTTTGGAGAAGGTGCAGGTGGAGGGCTATCATGATTTAGGTTAGAATCCTCATTGTGTCCCTGATCCTGCAATCAGATCTACTAACATGCAGGTTTGCACCTATGTGGATCCCTGTTGACTTCAGCAGGACACCCTCTGGGGCTAGAGGTTCAAATTAATGGATCTCAGTGCAGGATTGTGGCTTATATTTGCTGATAGATAACTGTTTATCCTTTACATTATATTGCTTCAATGCACACCTAGAACATAGGATGGGCACCTACAGATATTTTCTTACTTTTAAACAAAGTGCAAAAAAGAGGCACAAGCATGATTTCTCCCACTGCAGTTCACCTTTAACAGATCAAAAGTGATGTTGCACTACATCTGTCATCTTCCTATCCAATAAAGGTTTATAAAGCTTAGGCTGCTTCCTAGATTATTAAAACAAAAACAAAAATCACATAAAGAAACCTCAACATGTAGTGTTAAAAATAAAACAGAAGAAATCTCATTAGCTATGAAAAATTGATATAATTAATTATAGCCTCATATCAAATAAAATATTTTTCTTAACAAAACTGAGAAGAAATGAAATGGAAGTAAGAGCTGCTGTTGAAAAATAAAATACAGCTGTGCCGGTGAAATACAGTTCTGGTGTTGTCGTGGGTGCAATCCTAGCAGTTGTAAATACTGAAATGTGGGTCAGCTCTTCAGCTGGTGTGAATTAACATCGCTTCATTGAAGTGGAAGGAGTTGTACTGATTAATAGCTGCTGAGAATCTAGCCCATAACGTTTCTTGGTGTCATTGCTTAGCCCATCTGGATACGGCTAAAATAACATCAGCCAGTATGTGATTCTCACATGTTAACTGCCTTGCAGTAGGAAGTGAAATTATTTTTAGAGAGCTGAGTGGGCCAAACATGTCACCTTTTTGGGCTAAGATACTACCTAAGCCTTGCTACTACAATTTTACACCATGCTAAGGGTTTTCCCTAATTGGATTACTGAAAAACGGAAGGTCCAAGGCAAAACACTTTAGAGAAAACATAATTTTCCATTACTTGCATTGAGCTGATTCATTATGAAAATAGGAAAAGATTCAATGAAAACCATTCTAGGAAGTGACAAACCATACAGGGTATAAGGTTAGCCACAACTGTGGGTGTAACACTATTTTTCCCCTTTTTCCTTTTAGCAGGCAGACGCATCTTCGCTTCCTTCCACTGTTCCAGACTGTCTGCGGGCTGATGTTAGAATCTCTGCTACTCAAAGCCAAAACTGCTCCGACTACCAGCTAGACCTGAACATCACCCACGGGTTCCTGTATCCTCCCAGTCAGTAGGATTCTTTTTATAGCTAGTGTTTAGAAAGTCTTAATCAGCTGGATGTGGGTTTGTGTTTAAAGTGTATCTACAACACCAAAGCAACCTGCTTGGGATAAGTGTGCTGTGCAGGGGGGAAAAAAAAAGAGGTTTCCAGTGGCTGTGCATTGACCAAAAGCAGCAAAATTACTATTATAAAGTCAATACATTTTGCAGCAGCCAGCCACAGATCCACTCTAATTCTACCCAAATATTTTCAGTTCAGAAGATTTAGGTTTACTTTAAAAATGGAAGATATGCTGGCTATGATGAAAACTGACCTGAATGACATAAAGAGACCAGAATGGAGTCAAGAATCTGGCCCAGGTGGTGTCACTCCATGTACATTTTGATTTTTTAATGTTAGTTTTGATGTATTGGAAGGGTTAGTTTTGCAACAGTCAAAGAGGAGTTGTCAGCCCATAGCCCTTTTTTGCCCATCACAAAGGTACCGTGCAGTTTGGTACATCTGAGCAGTCTTTTCTTGGGGGACTTGCTTCCCTGTGGAAAAAATGTATATCCTAGAATAGTTCATTGAAATATAAATAGATCAAGTGAATGCATATATTTTAAAAAATATATAGGTTGCTAAAAGCTGAATAGGCTTGAGGCAGTACACAAAATCCTGGGGAATAGATGTGGCATACTTTGTGCTAATGGTTTCTCCCTGCCATTCCTCACAGATTACATTTTTCTCAGAAATTAACTGGAGGGAGACCTTTTATTGGGGTGTAAGGGATATTTTTGTTATCTATCCCAGGGTAATATTTTCCAGTATTACAGAACAAGCCGCCAATCCTGTTCAAACATCTGAGTGTTTGTCTATATAATTATGTATTATTTATGTATGTATATTTATATAGTTCACATATTAGTGTGAGGTTTTAATTGCCTGCAATAATTTGCCTTCAGTCTGCTGGGATACATAAACTGCACATTGAGAAACATCTTCCTATATATCAGTCATTAATGCGTGTTTTATTTTGTGTTTATAGATTTCAATGCAACTGGTCTAGAACAGTATGATGCCTTGCTTACCAGCAATATTGTCCCCATGTATGAAGAATTCAAAAGTAGGTTCTCAAAAGGTTCTACTGAACATTTTCCTGCAGTTTATTAAATGATAATTGACTACAGAAAATTAAGAAAAAATTGAAAGATTTTAAAAATTATTTTCTTAACGGATCATATTCAGTATATCCAGATCTAGTACAATTGCACTAAAACGTTTTTTTTAAAATACCCATAGAAGATTTTAAAAAACATCCGCTGTATTCATTTCCTTTATTCTTTTCTCTGGATGATCCTACTTAAAACTGCCTTTTGCTAATTGGAATATATTAATATTTGAATTCCTTACTACTAGACTTTGGGGAGATTCTTTGCCCCTCACTACTCTCTTTGAACCACTTAGGTGGTGCTGAGGAAGTAGAGACTGTCTGCAAAGCTGTTACTGGGGATTCTCCTGGTGTGGGGAAGTCTCCAGTAGGTGTACAGATGGAGTAGCTGGCGCTTCTTTTATCTTCTCTTGACTCCATGCAGGAGGAGAAGTAGACAGGCTGGAACTAGTAACCAGCTTTGTGACACTGCCCCTCCTTCACCATGCAGAATCTCAGCAAACCAGAGAATCTGGAGCTTTATTTGGAAAATGTATACCAGGCAGATGTGCTTGCTGTACAACTATAATGAACCCTGTTATTCCCATCCATCTATCCTTGCTTCCAGTTATTAGTAACCATGAGCTATGACTTGTCTATAGATGCATGTTTTGTCTAATAGTCCAGTGCTGGTTTTCTAAGGCAAAGGAGACATATAGGAAATAATAGAAAAAAGAAAGAAAATAAAAACGACTAGACTTCTTTTCACAGTTCACTCATATCCCATTCACTCATACCACATAAAACAAAGAAACCCAGAACCGCAAAGTGACCTGAATCCCGAAGGGAAAATAAATAACTAGAGACAGAACACCCTGTCACAAGAAATATAAAACTCACTGGCCAGTTACTGCAGATTATAGGTATATCAGTAAGAGGTAAACAGAAAAGAGTGTATTTTTAGCCACACTGTCTATAACTGTGCACCTATTATCACTAGTTTACATTGTAAAGATAAATGTTTAATTAAATTACATAAGTAAAATATATTAAATGGCCCGCTGGTATCTGAAATGTGGTCAGTTGACTCAGACTAGTTTCTGTGAACAAATATCCACATCCCAAAAAACACCATCTCAGCCAGTTGGCACCTTTGTCAGTAGTCTCAGCAGAGAGGCCAAGAACTGATAGGCATTGAAAATGAACTGTCCTCTCAGTTTAAGAGTTGTTCTTTACAAATTCAGGTTGAGGGATATCACTGGACTGTGTGGAGAAGCTTGCAATGGCATAGCCTTTACCACACCTCTTCCATAGGTGAACAGAGTCCACTGATTGTGTCAATACAATAGTTTCCCTCTAAATTTGCTTAAAAAGTGAAATATTTTTAAAAAAATATAAAATATAGAAGAAGTTGTGGCAGTTTAGCCTGGAAAAAATGTGCTACATTTTCATTCTTTGCCTATGGCAAAAAGTGAAAAAATATTCACAGGCTCATTAATGTAATAGAGGTGTCGCATTTTGGAACTGGTATTAATTATGTTCAACTGTCATTTTAATGACAGAGATATGGAACTATTTCCATGATGTGCTGCTTCTAAAGTATGCTGCAGAGAGGAATGGACTGAATGTGATCAGTGGACCAGTGTTTGATTACAATTATGATAGCCATTTTGATGCTCTTCATGAAATTACACAGTAAGTACAAAAGGGTAACTGAGATAAGGGTCACATGCTGGTTTATTTCACATATATTTGCTGTTATGTTTTCCATATTTCATTCCATTCCAGCCATATTCTTTCAGGCTGAATGACTTCTGTTATAGGGTAAGAGAAACAAAATGATCAAAAGTAAAGTATCCCTGAGAGGAGCACAGAGTATATCCTCTCCATATAATGCTTACTCACAAAATGGCAGAATCCTTGGAAACTTAAAACTGCAATACAGAGAAAATAGTCATAACAATTACATACCTACAGACAGACACTATACACACATATCAGATAAACAGTGTACTAACCACATGCTGTTGCAAGTGCATGTGATGTAAGATGGCAACCCTGATGTGGTTCCCATGGAAACCCAGGGGGAGCCCACTTTTTTGGGGCGGGGGGGTCTGCAACATTGGAATATAAAAATGGCAATACTGGGTCAGAACAATCACCCATCTAGCTCAGTCTCTGACGAAGGAGGGATAGCTCAGTGGTTTGAGCATTGGCCTACTAAACCCAGGGTTGTGAGTTCAATCCTGCAGGGGGCCATTTAGGGATCTGGGGCAAAAATCTGTCAGGGGACAGTACTTGGTCCTGCTAGTGAAGGCAGGGGACTGGACTAGATGACCTTTCAAGGTCCTTCCAGTTCTAGGAGATTGGCATATCTCCATTGTCTCTGACAATGCCCAATGCGAGATGCTTCAGAGGGAATGAACAGAACAGGGCAATTCTGAGTGATCCATCCCGTCATCCAGTGCCAGCTTCTGGCAGTTAGATGTTTAGGGACAACCAGAGCATGGGGTTGCATCCCTGACCTTCTTGGCTAATAGGTTGTGGAACTGATGTCATTGGAGATGCTGTAATCAAGGCTAGATTTACTAGCTCATCTAACAAGGATGTCGTGGGAATAGTGAAATCAGTTCTGCCATGATGCAGGAGGATGGACTAGATGACAGGCTGGAGATTCCTCCTCACTAATATGCTGTAATACCCAGACAACCACATAACACTGTCTACAATTTTTCACAAACATGTTTCATTCTGCACGTTTAGTCATACTATGTATAAAGTGCCTGTCAGTGGGACGTGAGGGTGTACAGCACATCCAGGAGTCACTCAGCACCTCATAGGATTAGGTCCTAAACTGATTTAGCTTTCTACAGCAGGTTACCAGGTGTCATTTTCTTCATGGCAGTTCAAGTTAGGAACTGTCAACCCTCCCTGCCACACTAATTTTCTCTTTAATTTTTGCAAATTAAACTTCATTCTATTTTAAATTGTTAACAGAATGAAATGCAAATATGGGGCTTGATCCTGCAAGGTGCAGTGCATTTTGGTCTTGATCCAGTGAAGCACTTAAGCACATGCTTAACTTTAAGCATGTGAGTAGTCCGTTTGATTTTGGTGGAACAATTGCATGCTTAAAATGCTTTTAGAGCTACTCACCTTGCTGGAGTAGTGTTTTATACAGATATTCAGTCAAACTGGAGATAGATAGATATAAAAGGCTGTTTTTTTTTAAAAAAGGTGAAATTCTGCATTGATGTGTATATATACATACCATACAATCCCATTGACTTCAGTTCTTGTACAGTATATTATCTTTTATGCCAGGGGTGGGCAAACTACAGCCCAGGGGCCGCATATGGCCTTTCAGACATTTCAATCCAGCCCTCTAGCTCCCGCCAGGGAGCAGGGCCCAGGGCTTGCCCTGCTCTGGCGCTCCAGTCGGGGAGTGGGATTGGGGGCTTACCCCTCTCCGTGCGTGCCATGGCCCCATGTGGCTCCCGGAAGCAGCGGCATGTCCCCCCTCTGGTTCCTATGCATGGGGGCAACCAGTAGGCTCTGCATGCTGTCCCAGCCCCAAGCACTGCCCCCGCAGCTCCCTTTGGCCAGGAACCGCGGCCAATGGGAACTGCAGGGGCAACGCCTGCGGGTGGGGCAGCACGCAGAGCTGCCTGGCTGTGCTGCTGCATAGGAGCTGGAGGGGGGACATGCTGCTCCTTCCGGGAGCTGCTTGAGGTAAGTGCTGCCAGGAGCCTGCACCTCTGACCCCCTCCCATGCCCCAGCCCCCTACCCCAGCCCTGATCCCCCTCCTGCATTCCAAACCCCTTGGTCCCAGCCCGGAGCACCCTCCTGGACCCCCAATCCCTCATCCCCACCCCAGAGCCCACACCCCCAGCCAGAGCCTTCACTCCCCCACACCCCAACTCCCTGCCCCAGCCTGGAGCCTCAACCTGAACTCCTCATTTCTGGCCCCACTCCACAGCCTGCATCCCCAGCCAGAGCCCTCCCTCCCACATCTCAACCCCCAATTTCATTAGCATTCATGGCCCGCCATACAATTTCCATACCCAGGTGTGGCCCTCGGGCCAAAAGGTTTGCCCACCCCGGTTTATGCCCTTGATGATCAAACTTACCTCTTAATTAACCTTCCTTTAAAGGCACATAAACAACACACAAATCCCTGTCCCGACCCACTACTTTGTGGTGCTGACCAGCTGTAAGAACCAGTCCAATACGCCACTGAACTGTGTGGGCTCCTTGGATGTTTTGTCTTTTATCATTCCTCATCGACCTGACAACAGTGAAAGCTGTGCTGTGAGTATGGTTTTGTGCATGTCTCTGCACACTGTGTGTGCATGAGCTGTGATTCCTGCAGAATTGCTTCTGGGGGAAGTCTTTAGATTCCTGTGTATTTAACTCAGTCATTCTTGATTTAAACAAAAAACAGTCAAGAGTGAAGGATGGAACTAGTGGCAGCTTGTGAGAAGCTTGTTCATGTTGTCAGGTGAGTGGTAGCAGCTGTAAGTAGCAAAGATTGTTGGGAGGGTGAGAAGCTGGGGCAGCAGGGTGTGAAACAGGTGAGGCAGACTGAAGAGAGAGACAGCTAAGTAGAGAAGCAGCTAGCCAGCCATGCAGGAAGAAAGGAAGGATCCTGTGGGTCTGATGGACTTAGAGCAGCTATCGTTCAGCAGTCGGAATATGTAGCAGGGGTGGGAAGAGTTACAGAATAGAGATGATTTAGATCAGGTCTCTTTGTACATGGTGGGATCACTGCAGCTTTTTGAAGAATAAAACTTGTTCTTAGACCATTTTAATGGAGTAATCACATTATCAGGGTTACTCCCTTCAGCAGAGCTAAAGAAAATATTACTCATTTGTCTTTGGCTGACATCAGATAGTGTACTTTACGTGAATGCATCTTCTGAGATTGAAATTAATAGCCAATAACCTTGATGTTTAGTGATACACGTACAGTACATAGTAAATAGTAGATGATAATGGAACAATAAATTACCATCCTTTTATGAAAAAACTCTATAGTAATAGTACAAACATTATAGTGTTTTGGACCATTGCTCTTTATATTTTAGTTTTCTTTGATTTTTTTTGGGGGGGGGGGGGCAGTACTTAATGTAGACAGTAGATAAGACTATACTGATTTGTAAGTGCAAGTGGAAATGTGATTCCACTATATTTTGTAGTTAAAGGGCCATTGAAATGTCAAGAAACCATTTATCAGCAGCATTTTGCTTCTTTGTCACTTCTGTTTGCTTACAAGCCTCTCCCAAAATACAGGTTATTCCACAAAAGATAGATCTGGTACTGGAGTTATACTATATATTCTATTCTCACACTCCACTATTCAGCCAAAATAATCAATTAAGTGGAGTGTAACTAATTGGAAATAGCAATATCTGTTCAGTAGAGTAAATTGATACCAGAAAGGAGAGAACACATTCATTTGATCCAATTCAAACCAGACACCCAAATTAGGGTGACCAGATAGCAAGTGTGAAAAATCAGGACAGGGGGTGGGAGGTGATAGGAGCCTATATAAGAAAAAGCCTCAAATATTGGGACTGTCTCTATAAAATCAGGACATCTGGTCACCCTAACCCAAATGCAAGACTACAGAGATTTCCAGGGAGAGAGTGGAAAGAGCTTTTTCAAGTGAAGGCCCTTACACCATACAAGGCTATTCTGTTGTTTGGTAACGTGTGAAGGAATAACCAGTGTTTGAACTTTGCTCGTTTTGCTTTGGCAGGATGGGCAACCAGAGTCCCAGTGGGTTGAAGAAAGAATTCAGGCTCATGCAGCACGTATTCGAGATGTGGAACTTGTAACTGGGCTTGACTTTTACCAGGACAGAGATCAGCCTCTCCCTGAAATTTTACAGCTAAAGACGTTTTTGCCAACATTTGAGACTATCATTAACTGAGCACGTGTCAGTAATTTGGACAAATAAATCTAAGTAAATCAATGTTTCCTGCAAAGAAAAAGCTACTACAGCTCTTCAGTTGATTAAGAAAACAAACTTGTAATACAGGAAACATAATTTTATTTGCTTTTTCTCAAATTTTCAGTCTTTTGTCATTTATTCAGTATGGAGTTGAAAGGGGCAGTTTTAAATTGTTGATTGCCAGGTAATTTTATTTTTAAAATTACTAACAATATTTAGTCTACAGAAACAAGAGCTGGTAGGCCAGCTCCTACTAGTTGTTTTTTTTTACTGCCAACTCAGGGTTTTTACTGCCAACCACTATTTAGTCGCAGTGGTTTTTTTACATACCTTACAGGACACCATGATCAAGACCAAGCAAAATAATCATAGTTATTAACCAGGGCTATGTTTTTTTATTTAAAAAAGGAAAAGAAAACAAACAACACAAATGATCAACTGTTTACCTCCATTACAATTTCTTCTGTATGGCTCTCGGTGGAGAGCTTTTAATGGAGATTATACCCTAGAGAGTGAACCACCTCTGGGGGGCACTTTTCTCTAATATATTTTGGTCTTAACTTGCCATTTCCTCAAGTTATTATGAATTCATTTTCATATCTTATTAGATACTTAAAACTGGTCATGTATTGGCAAAAGAATGTAAGGGAAGTGAAGCTTGTCTAGTTATTATTAATAACAATCTAAACTACTTACTTTGCCTAACTATAAACTATCTTAACTAGGTCTTATGAAACTGAAGGTAGTTAAATTAGTTACTTAGAAGAAGCCATTTAAAGAGCTGTCTGAAAACAGGCCAATTACGGATATTAAGAAACATCCCAGTATTTCTCTGTCTAGTTCCTGTCTCCTCTCCAGGAATACATGGTCTAATCACCTGATTATTAACTAGAGAAGATGATAGTTTTTTAAGGGTATGTCTACACTGTGAACCTTACAATGGCACGGCAGTGCTGCTACAGTTGTAAGGTAAGCAGTGTAGCTGCTCTTTGTCGCTGGGAGGGCTCTCCCAAACGAGGGGCAGGAACTTCGTCAACGGGACAGCGTCTCCTGCCGACGAAGCGCTGTTCAAAGCGGCACTTTTTGTTGTTAAAACTTTGGTCATTTTTTTCAAACCCCTAAGCGACGAAAGTTTTAACGACGGAAGTGCAATATAGACATGGCCTAAGTTACAACAGCATTTCAATATCCCAACAAAATCATTAGAAGAGTTTTAAACCTAATTACTTGGCATATTTTAGTTAACTTCCTCTCACCAATTGATTTTCAAGCCTTTGCGGGAGGTTTTCCTTGGGTAGGTTTCTTCTAAAGTCTTCTTTGTTTTTCTTATCTGTCTGTGGTGGCTGGCTTGTGGAGTGCTGTTTGAGCAGGGTAGCAAAAGGGTTTTGTACCCTTCCATGTTTCTATTCCCTTCTCCTTCCTATGTTAATGAATTATATGGGGGTGAAACACCTCTTTCAGGTTTGTTTACATTCAAAGTTGGTTGTTGTCATCCTTTCATCCGCTTCATTCTTTCTGTGTTGGCTTAGGGCTTGTCTACACCAGAAATGTTACAGCAGCACAGCTGCAGCCCTGAGGGTTTCTCCTGTAGGTGGAGGTAATCCACCTCCCCAAGAGGCAGTAGCTAGGTTGAAAGAAGGTCTTCCGGTGACCTAGACTTGTCTATACCAGGGGTTAGATCGGTTTAACTATGTCTCTCGGGGATGTGGATTTTTCACACTGCTGAGAGTAACATAGCTGGGTCAACCTCACTTTTTAGTGCAGGCCAGGCCTTAGGTGACACTTTCAGGTCCTGCATATGCAGTCTGTTTTAACGCATATGCATATGCAAGCTTTCTTTACTTGCCTTTGTTCTTTTTGTGGCAGGAAAGCTAGCTTTAACTCTTTTTTAAAATTCAGTCCATTCTCTGAGATATAGTTGCAATTTTATTAAAATTTGACGGGAAATGAAATTCTATTTTCGAAAAGGCCAAACACTCCTGATCTTCTTTTGTAAGAATTTTTTAAGACTGTTTTGAGAACTAAAATTAAATAACTTGTAGAAAGTTGTTGAGTTTAGCTTAGTTTAAGTTGTTGATGCTAATTTTTGGGATGATGATTTTCTTGTCTTCCTGAATTAGGTGAGGACTTGCTTGTCCACTGTCAGTAACTAATTAATTCCCCATTACTATAAAGATTCTATACTTAAATGGCTTATTTCACAGCTTAGTTTAGCTAGGTCATTAGATTCCCTGGTGGAACACAAAAACATTTTTACTGTTTACACAGCAAAGACATTAGGGACTTTGCATTTGGCTACATATTTACAAGTATGCATTTCACAGAGTTTTGTCATTATAACATTTAAGAAATAAACAAAAGTTTTTCTCCAGTATAATAGTAGGTTTTCTTGCAAGAGGGTGGATGTTGGTGGAGCCCACTTTGTATAGATTTATTGCACTGATAACACACCCTACATTCTTTTCATACTCATGTTTCTTTCTAAAAAACATGAATGTTTACATGCTTGATTTACTTGTTCATAGAAGATGGAAATAGAAACCTTCTACATTTCTTTGATTCGCTTAACATTTTGTAACTAACATAAATATTGTTATATCTACAATCATCCTGGCTATGGCATTCTTGTAGCTAATCTTTATATTCAGTAAAAGTGCAAACATTTTTAGAACAACTTATTTTTTATTATTATAATACATGTATTCATTTTGCATCAACACTGAGGTTTCTCCCCCACATTAGCTTTGTTTTGGTTTGTGCAAACTGGATAAGAACAAATCAAGATAAGTCAAATCCGCATTTCTTTTAATATACACCAAATTTTATATTCCTGGTCTCTTAAAAACTGCAAATGATCTATGTTGTAGGTTTACAACATAACATGGTTGTGCTATAGAAACCTTGGCATTGAAAATCATATGAAAGAATATTTCTGTCATGAAGACCAAGGGAAAACCAGTTTGATAGACCGTTTTTCCACTTGTATATGTCAGTAAATCTGCAGTTTTCTAACACCATTCCTTGATGCTCTGTTAACTTTACTTTCTTCTATGAATTCAATTGACTTGAATATCTTTTTAATATGGAGCAGCTGCTGTTTTCTCACATGATTAAATACCTCACATCCACACTTTAAGGAAAAAATATCTGTGCCAAAATTCAAATAAATTATCTTTATTATGTACCCAAAGAGCTGGTTATTCCAGGGTAAATCTGCACTGTGATTAAAAAAATACCCCAAAAAACAAGGCACTGAGTCTCAGAGCCTGGGGCAGCTGGCTTGTGCTTGTGGGGCTATACAATTGCAGTGTAGATATGTGGACTCAGGTTGGAGTCCAGGCTCTGAGGCCCACTCCCACTGCTGGATCTCAGAGCCAAGACCTCAGTCTGAACCCAAACATCTACACTGCAGTTTTATAGCCCAGCAACCTGAATCCTGCAAGACCGAGTAGGCTGACCCAGGCCAGCCACAGCCATGCTGTGGGTCTTGTGTCACAGTGCAGACGTACCCTTTGTGAACATTTTATGCTGGAAGAGGTGAGCACCCTCGGAAAAGCCACAGGTATTGTGTGTGGACGCTTTGAGTATTCACATCTCTCTCCATATGCTTGGCAATACCTACAATACTTTTGTGCTATTCTCAAATAATTAAGCATGAGTCGGGAGCACAAAACAGGCAGTAATGTGGAAAAACAGGTAATATATCTTACACTTAGATAGTGACTTTCACCATGAAAGATCCTAAGGGTCAAAATGCATACTGTATGTATGGTGCCTTGGAAATGCAGCCAGCTAGAGTACAGTAGTGGAAATTACCAAGGTTACCAACCTCTGCTATTACAAATGTTTTGTATGATAATTAAACGGAGGCGGTGGGGGTTGAGATCCCAGTTGCAAGTAGAGTTAATTGTAGGTATAAATAATGGCAGGTATATGACCAGCTGTGTGGTCTGTAGGCACAATCAAGTAGTCAGTCATGATTATCAGTATTGGAGCCTGTAATGGAGTCTCCAAGTTGTGATGTCTATTTTAAAACTGACTTTCAAGTAAACACAGAACAGATAAGACCTTGTTTTAAGGCCTCTTCTGAGAGGCCCATATTTACATATAAACAAGCTCAGTGGTATTTAATTTCTCCTTTTCCACAAGGATGAAGGTCTGAGTCAAACCTGATGGGATTTGAATGTGTGGTTAGACCACAAAGCTATCTTCTTTAACATATAATTATATTTCGATCTGTGACATTTGGGCACCCACATCTTCTGTTTCCATGCAAGAGAATAACAACACCACGCCACTCCTGGTGGCAGAACCATGCAGTTCCGAACTCACACTACATTTTTTGAGCATTTGAGTTTAAAAATAACTTTTCGCACGAGTGTATGCTAAAAGAGCCTGACTGCTCATGTGGTCTCAGAAAGCGAACATGAAAGGGTCCTGAACACATGCAAGCTGAATATTCTAATCCAGGGGCTAGGGCACTAGCCTAGGACTTAGACCCAGGTTCCATTTCCTGCTGTGCCATAGACTTCTTGTGTGACCTCGGGCAAGTCACTTAGGCACTCTGTGCCTCAGTTCCCTGTCTCTAAAAAGGGGGATAGTAACACTTCCCTACCGTATGCAGGTGTTGGGAGGATAAATATATTAAATATTGTGAAGCACTTGGAGATTTACTGATAAAAAGCATTATAGGAGAGTTAGGGATTATTACTATGCCTATAATATGAATGAATAGGTGTAGAATACCATTCCCTCTCCCCTGCCCCCATTATTTATTCTACTCTAGTTAAAACCTACAAAAAGGCTTTTATACAGCACAGTGGAGTCACTAGGGTTGAAGTCAATGGGGCTGCACAAAAATAACCGATTGCAGAATTTGTCCAACTATGAGTAAAGAGCTAGAGTCTCACCCCTGCTCTGCTCCACTGGCAGAGCAAACCTCCTGTGGATCCCTTGCTGTAGGAGAGTCCTCAGCTAGCATGGAGCTAAGTCCTACAGCTCCAACCCACAGCCCCTGGCACACCCAGTGCACAGAAACTGTGTTGACAATTGCCCTAACAGTATTTTTTTTTCAAGATTTTTGTGTGTTAACCTTTTAGTTGTCCATGTTGTCCATAGACCTTCTGAAAACGAACATTCCTTGATGTTTACAGAAACAGTCACAGGGAAGATTTTCCTCACTACTAAATTCAATAAGTGAGTTTAGTCATGAGTAACTCAAGACATATCTGGAGTTTGGACTGATTTGGTGGAAAGTCTGTGGGTTGGTTTTTCCTTCTTTCCCTTCCTTCTTACCAGAAGTCAGTGCCCTCATCACCGGGATTTGGAAACCGGTACTGTAGTTCAACACTTTAGTGGGCTACATAGCTGGACAAATCTTACAGTTTAGTTCAGTGAAACTTTTAATTTTAATGGTAGTTTTATTTACCCCTGCATCTAGGATCCATAGGTAGATTGTGATGTGAAAATATAAATGATGCAGTAATGCCAAAATATTCCCACCTGGATGGTTGAAATTAGCCTTTAAAATCCATTTAGTATGTTTGAAATTCTTGGCTGAAAGGGCTGATAAATTATACAGAATTAGCACTAAGCTTTGTTTATAGATTTGCATTATTTTTTCCTATATGCAGCAGGGGTGCTGGAACAATTTGTATAGTGGGGGTGCTGAGAACCATTGAATCAAACTGTAAACTCTGTATATGATGGAAACCACTTCAAGCCAGGGGGTGTGGGAGAACCCCTAGTTCTAGCACCTATGATATGCAGCAATGATTACTTTGTAATGAAAAATCCGACGCTATACCTTCGGGAACGATTGACATAGGCCCTGATCCAAAGCTCACTGAACTCAATAGAAAGACTCCCCTTGACATCAATGGGCTTTGGATCAAGTCCACAGCACAGTCCTAATGGGCCAAATTCTGTCCTCAGTTACACCCTAGTAAGTTAACCCCATTGAGTGCAGTAGGATTGGACAGGTGAAAACGAGGGGAGGAATTGCCCCAACCATCCCTAAACTCTGGAATATATTATATATGAGTGAAATTCACTATGGTTCAAGCCTCTGAGAGCTTCAATCAGATTTTTAAATGGTGCACAAGCCTTGTGCTTCCCCTCTGCGCACGGGTGAATTTTTACTAGGGCTGTCAAGTGACTAAAAAAATTAATTCCAATTAATTGAGCTGTTAATAATAGAATACCATTTATTTAAATATTTTTGGTTGTTTTCTACATTTTCAAATATATTGATTCCAATTACAACACAGAATACAAAGTGTACAGTGCTCACTTTATATTTATTTTTATTACAAATATTTGCACTGTAAAAAACAAAAGAATAGTATTTTTCAGTTCACCTAAGTACTGTAGTACAATCTCTTTATCATGAAAGTTGAACTTATAAATGTAGAATTATGTACAAAAAACTGCATTCAAAAATAAAACAATGGAAAACTTTAGAGCCTACAGGTCCACTCAGCCATACTTCAGCCAATCGCTTACACAAACAAGTTTGGTTACAATTTGCAGGAGATAATGCTGCCTGCTTCTTGTTTACAATGTCACCTGAAAGTGAGAACAGGCGCTGGCACTGTTGTAGCCGGCATCACAAGATATTTACGTGCCAGATGCACTAAAGATTTGTATGTCCCTTCATGCTTCAACCATCATTACAGAGGACATGCATCCATGCTAATAAGGACTCCTGCTTGATAACAATCCAAAGCAGTGCGGACTGAAGCATGTTCATTTTCACCATCTGAGTCAGATGCCACCAGCAGAAGGTTGATTTTCTTTTTTGGTGGTTTGGGTTCTGTAGTTTCCACATCTGAGTGCTGCTCTTTTAAGACTTCTGAAAGCATGCTACACACCTCATCCCTCTCAGATTTTGGAAGGCACTTCAGATTCTTAAACCTTGGTGTAGCGAGGTGGTCTGGTCCCCAGCCGCCCCAGAGAGAGAGAAACCTTCCCGGACACCTAAGTGGGTGGAGCCGGAGATTCCTGGCCCCGCCCCCCCAAGGGTCAGGGGGCAGCACAGGAAGTAGAAAAGCCGGCCCTCAGACCGCAGTTGGGGGGCAGCCACCGGAGAGGCCGGACGCCAGAGGTCCAGCTCCCCGCTGGGAGATCCCGGCACCCAGCAGCCGACCGGAGGCCTGGCTGGGCCAGCCAAGTCTGCCACCAGCCCGCTACCCCAAGGAGCCGCCAGGCCCACCGCCAGCCCGCTACCCCGAGGAGCCGCCCGGCCCGCCGCCGGCCCGCTACCCCGAGGAGCCGCCCGGCCCGCCGCCGGCCCGCTACCCCGAGGAGCCGCCCGGCCCGCCGCCGGCCCGCTACCCCGAGGAGCCGCCCGGCCCGCCGCCGGCCCGCTACCCCGAGGAGCCGCCCGGCCCGCCGCCGGCCCGCTACCCCGAGGAGCCGCCCGGCCCGCCGCCGGCCCGCTACCCCGAGGAGCCGCCCGGCCCGCCGCCGGCCCGCTACCCCGAGGAGCCGCCAGGCCCGCCGCCGGCCCGCTACCCGGAGGAGCCGATGCGCCTGCCGCCCGCCACCGACGCTGAGGTGCCAATGGTCTACGACCTTCTGGAGGACGCCCCCTGGTCCAGGTACCCGGAGAGGGGGAAGGTGGAAGTAGCCCGGGGGCAGCCAACTCTAGTCTGGCTGCAGCACTGCCAGAGCCAAGGTCAGTGTGGTGCAGCCAGGATCCCCACTGACTCAGCAGCGGGTTTTTCTGCCGCTGCTAGGGCCCCGGGCTGGGACGCAGTGGAGTGGGTGGGCCTGCGTCCCCCCCCTGCCACCCAACGTGTGGGTGGCAGTCTTCCCCTCTCCTAGGTTCTCCAGAGCCAGGACCTGGGCTTGCTACTGACTTACTGATTGCTCAGCCCCTGCTTAAGGGCCTGAGCTGTGAACTGCTTCTTGCCCCGCCCTGACCAAGGGCCAGGGCATACTGACTTACTGATTGCTCAGCCCCTGCTTAAGGGCCTGAGCTGTGAACTGCTTCTTGCCCCGCCCTGACCAAGGGCCAGGGCATACTGACTTACTGATTGCTCAGCCCCTGCTTAAGGGCCTGAGCTGTGAACTGCTTCTTGCCCCGCCCTGACCAAGGGCCAGGGCATACTGACTTACTGATTGATCAGCCCCTGCTTAAGGGCCTGAGCTGTAATTGCTTCTTGCCCCGCCCTGACCAAGGGCCCGGGCTCACTGTTAACTGTGCTTATTCCCCCAAACCGTGACGGTATAGCGGGGCGGTCTGGTCCCCAGCCGCCCCAGAGAGGGCCTGAAACTCCTACACTTGGGTTGAGTGCTGTAGCTATTTTTAGCAATCTCACATCGGTACCTTCTTTGCATTTTTTCAAATCTGCTGTGAAAGTGTTCTTAAAATGAACGTGCTGGATTATCATCCAAGACTGCTATAACATGAAATATATGGCATAATGCAGGTAAAACAGAACAGGAGACATACACTTCTCCCCCAAGGAGTTCAGTCACAAATTTAATTAACACATTATTTTTTTAATGAGCATCATCAGCATGGAAGCATGTCCTCTGGAATGGTGGCCAAAGTATGAAGGGGCATGCGAATATTTAGCATATCTAGCATGTAAATACCTTGCAACGCTGACTACAAAAATGCCATGCGAACACCTGTTCTCACTTTCAGGTGACATTGTAAATAAGAAGCAGGCAGCATAAATGTAAACAAACTTGTTTATCTTAGCGATTGGCTGAACAAGAAGTAGGACTGATTGGACTTGTAGGCTCTAAAGTTTTACATATTTTTGTTTTTGAGTGCAGTTATGAAACAAAAAAATGTATATTTGTACGTTACACTTTCATGATGAAGAGATTGCATTAGAGTACTTGTATGATGTAAATTGAAAAATACAATTTCTTTTGTTTATCATTTTACAGTGCAAATATTTGTAATAAAAAGTAATAATATAAAGTGAGCACTGTATACTTTGTATTCTGTGTTGTAATAGAAATAAATATATTTGAAAATGTAGAAAAAATCCAACAATATTTAATAAATTTCAATTGGTATTCTATTGTTTAATAGTGCAATTAATCACGATTAATTTTTAAAATCATGATTAATTTTTTTTAGTTAATCGCATCAGTTAACTGTGATTAATCAACAGCCCTAAATTTTACCCTTCGGGAGTAAATATAAAATCTTATCTGGTGCTGATAATGTTTTAAAAATATCCTGTGCTGCATTATAAGTAAACATCCAGTGCTGATAGCAATATCCTGGAGTTATTGCAATTCCTAAAGGTATTTTCACAGCTAGCTGTATTTGAAAATGAGATGCTGTTTTTGAGTTTATATGGCGTAGAAAACAATTAGCTGTTTCAGACAAAGATCCTCCTCTTCTATACCCATAAAACACAGTACTGGCATTTTTATCTGGGTAACCTGTAAAAAAAAATCTTATTTATTCAAATGCTATTTAAATGCATACCTTTGATTCTATGTTAGCTACTTAAACCAAAAGACCTTAGTTGTGTACTTACTGCACAACTCCAGAATGTATTACTAGGGCAACGGGTGTTTATTCTAAGATTACATGTACTTTATATCGTGAAAATCAGAAAGCACAGGAAAATTAAAAAGTTTGGGAATACTGGAAAGTGGAAGAGAGAGGATACATGATCCCTTAAAGTTCTAAAAAGGTAAAACTATATGTTACACTGTGTCCACTTTACTCAGGGTATTAAACCTACTTCAGGAAAGTGGCAAGACAAAATAATGTCCCAGAGGAGGAGCAAATAAAAGTGATGAAGTTTATTATCCAGAAATAATAAAGGGTGAAGCATGCAAAGCTTTATAGCAATAAAATGAAGACAGATTAGCAATACCATTTAATAACTAGTTACACAAGCAAGTAGAGTTGCAGTTTTAAGGAAAAGATTCTCATTCTCTGTTCTATCCTAGAAATTGGGAAGAGGTTTTCCATCTCAATGGTCTCAAATTCTTCCTGTTTCCCAGTATACTTGAGACATCAACTAAAGATTCATGCTTAGAAAATCACAGCTGTTTTGGTACTGTATGACTCAGCCTGCCTCAAGAGATCTCGATCAAAAAGAGGTAAAATGGAATTCAGCTTATTTTCCATTTGTAAAAATGGACACTACCGAAGGTCAACAATTAGCCTCCCACCACTGCTCTGTTCTGAGTGTTGGGATTCCCGCCGAGACCTCTTTCCACTCAGCTTTTCAATTCCAAACTATGTCACTGCGGTATCTTTATTTGGCATATAGTAATGCTATGCTGAATTGATCAGACTCAAATGCGGGGGGGGGGGGGGGGGACAGGGATGGGGGGGGGGACGCAGGGTACATCACAGATCCAAAGTAACATAGAAACCCTCTCCTTTTATACACATTTACATATCTCATTGCATCATACATTGTTGGAATGGCTTGGTTATGGTGTAGGACCCAGTCCTTGTACAGCATGCTCTGTTCATGCACTGTTCACTCTCAGCCTATTCTTAACCTCATCTCTACATTCCCAACTTAACTTGTCCATTGTTATCTTGGTCGGAGTAAACAGTTCCTTGGGTGTTCTCCTCTTTATTTTAGCTGGCTCAGACATTCTGTCTTTTTAGCCTACTGACCTATTTACTTAACTTCATTAGACCAAAGTCCTGTTTGCAGCCTGGTGATTCATTTACCTCCCTCATCCTGTCTTCCAAAGAATGAGGCCTCCCCCCACACCCATGTGTTTAATTGCTCATGTCAGGCCAGGCCTACCTACACTTAAATGTGGTATTTTCAACAGGGAATAAGGGATTTAGCCACAAACCTACCACTGAAATTAATGGAGGTTGGGAGGCCTGGATCTTCTAGAGTTGTTGAATATTAGGACCACACCTGAAACTGATTACAGGGAGGATCGCTAAGGCACTGCTCCCCCTACAACTATAAATAAACCAGCTTACCTTATCTCTGTCGCAGGGAGGGGAGTGATCCTCCAGCCCACCTTGCTCCCAGAGATTCACTTTTGTGATCCTAAAGGCAGAACCAGGAAAATTAAGGTGGGTTTGTTAATAAGGGCAACTGTGTTTCCCTGGGACCACTTCCTCGCCATCAGTGACAACCACCGCTGTTAAAGGAAAAAACACTTTCAACTTTATATTTAATAGATGATTGCTGCTGTTGCCAGCAACTCATTGAAGGTCAATTCCAATGTAATTAAACTGTACATACTTTTTAAAGGCTTGCTATATTTTACCAGCTCCCTGTTCTGGTTTTTTTCCTCTAAAAAATAATATTTAAAAAGAGCAATACAAAGGTGTACTTGATCAAATTGCCTCCTACTCCACGCCTGCCATATTTGAGTACATGTCAGTGTGTGCACAAAAATCTGGGCTTTTGTGTGTGAAAAGTGGGTAACTACACATGCAAACGCTGATTTTCATAGAATACCAGGGTTGGAAGGGACCTTAGAAGGTCATCTAGTCCAACCCCCTGTGCAGAGCAGGACCAATCCCCAATTTTTGCCCCAGATCCCTAAATGGCCCCCTCAAGGACTGAACTCACAACCCTGGGTTTAGCAGGCCAATGCTCAAACCACTGAGCTATCCCTCCCCTATTTCCTCCCCGACTATCAATTTTTATTCAGTGGAGGGTGGTTAAGTGGAAACTGTTCTACTGTCAAATTGTGGGAATGTTTTAATGAAGGATGGCTGAAAATTTGGCCCTGAAACATCAACACAATGGCATATTTGACTCCTCTAATGAAGTAGTGAATGTGAGGTTTGTGATGGATTAATGTATGTCTGTTTGCATCTGTATCAATCAACAAGCACCATTTTGTTTTTGTAAGCACTATTTTGATTGTAAAACTGTTCTTTGCCTCCAATGTCATCTTTTTGCCTACATCATGCGCTGTGATTCCAAGAGATGATATCAGAGGGTGTACAATGCACAGCAATCAGGAACTGTTAACTTGGATGGTCTTCAGGAACTGTTAACTTTGGATGGTCTACAGCAGCAGCTGTGCCACTGTAGTGTAGACACTCACTACAGCAATTGATGGGGTGCTTCCATCACTGTAGTAAATCCACCCGACTGAGAGGTGGCAGCTAGTTCAATGGAAGAATTCTTCCATTGTCCTGGGGCCCTCTAAACTGGGGCTTAGGTTGGCTTAATCACATCTCTCATGGATGTGACTTTTTCACACCCCTGAGATGTAGCTAGCTTGACCTAAGTTTTAGGTGTAGACCAGCCCTGAGCAGGGTCACCTGATGGTGGGGAGAAAGGCTGGAATCTTAGAAAAAGAAGACCTTCTCATCAGCCATTTTAGAGACTAACCAGACCCAGAAGACAAGGCTGTGCAGGAGAAGAGGAGGGACCTAGGACCCTGAAGAGGCTGACCAAGCCCCAGTAGACTCTGAGCTAGGGTGCGCACTCCACATAGGGCCTGAATGAGTTAATAAGGTCCTCCATGGCCAGTTATGTTATCTAGCTGCACCTGGAGAGTATGGCAGGCATAATTAGAGATGAAGCCCAACTGGGGAGGAGCTGTGTAGATTACAAAGGCAGGAAGCTGAGAGCAGAAGGGGGCTGCAGGGAGAAAGATTGCAATCCACTCTCTGTAGGCATGCAGCAATTCTCCCCCAAAAGGCCATATTTATGGAGTTTAACATACCCATCCCATGCACACCCACATCATATATCATTTGAAAGCTTGTTATGCACATTTAGATGAGGTATGACATAGAGCTCTCAGGTGGTGAGGTAATCCTGTAGGCAGGGTCATTCCTAGGGGGGTTGCGAGGCCTGGGGCAGAAGTGATGTCACTTCTGGGACCGACCGTGCCGAGGGAGGATAGGGGAGGCTGGGGGAGGCAGTGGCTCCCCAAACAGCCAGGAATGGCCCCCTGCCAACACTACACCCCCCAGGGCCCCGCTTTGGTGGCGCCGCTGGGCTCCAGGGGCCTGGGACCACACCGCCAGCCTTCCCGGGGCTGGGGTGCTGCCGCCGTGCGCTCTCCCTCCCTGCGCTCTGGGGCTGGGGAGGCTGCGGCAGCACTACACACTCTCCTTCCTGGCACTGTGGGGAGCACGCTCTCCCTCAGATGGAAGGGGCGGGGCTGGGGGTAGCCTCCCCCAGCCAGCGGTTCATCGTCTGCCCATGCAGCACCTGCCAATTGCACTGGCCCATAGCACCCCACCCAAAGCGCAGGGCCCCAAGTGGTCTCCGGATTTGTCATCCCCTAGGGATGGCTCTGCCTGTAGGTGAGGTGAAACAATGGTACCCAAAATAAGTGTCATTTTTTTTTGCACAGTTCCAGAAACACTGCAACATGACTAGGACTACAGTTTTTACTGTTTAAGTTAATTTCAACACGTTAATGTGGTTTTTATTGGCCAAAGCTACAAAACAACAATGTATTGAAAGATTTGTATTGGTTGTGCATGGGGAAGGATTTATTTTTAAAAATGATGACGCTGTTTAACATGTGGCAAATATCAACATTGTGTAATATACTAACATGAAATGTTTTCACACTGCAGAGTCTTAATTGTCAAAGTAACTCACAAGTGTTTATAATAGTTTTCTATACTTTCAGTTGACGTTTGCTGACCAGATCAATCTCACACTGAAGGTTGTGCACAAGTAGCAGTAGATGGTGTCCGCATAGTTTGTACTGCATAATGGATAGATATAAATGTACTTGAATTCTTATTGTAATGCTTCTCCGTTTGCAAGCGTCTGTACATATAGCATCTAGCCTGAGAGGTAGCAGATTTTAATTTGCAATTGCTTATGAATGCAGTAATAGCCTCTGAAATATTCTAGAAACTAGCTTTTTAATTCAGTGACACTTATGCACAGGTCAGTATTAGTGTTAGAGATAACAACTCACAGCTTCATATTATGAATATGAAAAAGCTATGAGAAAAAGAGGTGGGCTGACAACAAGTAATGAAGACAACGTTCACAGTCAAGTCCTTTTCTATGCAATGAAGAGGGATGAAGAGTATGTTACAACTCTTACCAACCATGTCATCAACAATATGATAAACCCATTTGACCCTTAATCACATCCAGAGATGCTTATCAACATATCTACTGAACTGCATGTAACATCAGATGTACAAGGGTCTCTACTGAAAATAGCAGATGGTGGTGAAGAACAAATGGAGAGATTAGTGAGAGGTCCACTTGATTCTGATGGGACATGGCTTCTTCAGCCCAGTCAAGAAATCTGGCATCAAAACATTTGCTGACATGGTGAAGAAGACCAAATTTAAGTCTGGCAAGGAGGGACAAACATAGCGGCTATTAGTCCAGAATCTGTTTTCACAGAGCTCTGCCCTTAGCATGATGCAGATATGATGGTTTAGAATCCTTTTTGCCAAAGGCTTTTCCAATAGTGACATAGCAAAGTCCATCACCTGTAGAGATGTTGAAGAAGCCCAAATACTTGGACAGTACTCAAGAGGAATTGGGCAGAAGGATACTTCTGCATGCTGTATGAGCCAATATGACTTTTGGGTCTCTTGGTGTCAAAGGAACCATAGTAATTATGTCACCTGGTACAGATATTTTGGTCTTTGCTGTTCACTATTTTCCAAAAATGGATCACACAGATAACATGTATATTGAAAAAGACACCAATACCAGCAAAACTAACAAGCATTGCTTCACACCCGTGTATGCAATTTGTGACACACTCATTCCTGACTTTGGCAACATACTTCCTGCTGTACATGCATTAACAGGATGCAACTCTATGTTGTCCCTATTTGGTGTGGTAAAAAACCTTGTGTTTAATGTTGTCAAAACAAAGGCAGCTTACTGCTTCAGAATTCTTGTCAAATTGGGAGAGAGTGACAGATAAGCTGAAATTTGTGCAGCAATGAAGTTGGTAGCTGTGCTGTATCAATGGAGTGAGAAAGAAAAGAAGACCCAGAGAGACCTGAGTTGCATGTGCTTCAGTTCAGCTATCAAAAAAGGAGAAGTCACTGGCCGAACTCCCACCATGTGAGGACAGTTTTGATAAGCATGTCAAAAGGGCACCTTGGCAAATGAAGATTTGGATGTCTTAGCTCACAGGTAAACCAGGCATTGGATCACCATTGCAACATGGATGGAAAAATGTGGATGATGAACTACTTCCTCTATTCTAAAAAGGCCCGGTAGCATCTTGTAAAATCTCAGACCGTATTTGTGGCTGCATCAGTAGGAGTTGCTGCAAAATCAACAGTGTCTGTAGCCAGAACAATTTTCCCTGCATAGAACTCTGTACATGCAAAGGGAAAGAAGACTGTGAACCCACATGCTGTCTACAGAGATCATAGTGATGAACAAAAAGATGATAATGATGTTGACTAGCAAAAGGGCAAAACTGGCTCTCCAAAAAGAGAGCCCTGAGAGGCATTTAATTAAGAAGGATGTAAGATCAAGTCCAGGGAGAGTAGGATGGGTGTTTTGTTTATACTTCTATGCTGGGATTTTGTTAGGAAAGTCTAGGGGAGAGGCCCAAGAGTCCCTGCCGTGAAACAAGGGGGAATCTAGATAGGTTGTGGGTGAGAAGACCCAAGAGAAGCTGGGTAGGAAGAAGCCCCCGATGAAAGAGGATCAGGACACTAGAAAGCACTGAGAGATGGGTGTGAGGACCATTGGACCCATAGCTGGGGTCCAAGAACTTTTGGTGAGGATGTTTGGATGGCTGGACTCTGTTACCCCACAGAAGGGGAATGACTTTAAAGTGACCTGGCCAGAAGGCCAAGTCACGAGAAGAGGGACCACCACATTGTTGGAGTAACAGTTGGCTAGGTGGGAAGAGAGCCACCACATCACAGGAAGTGCTCTAGTGATGAGTGAACCCCTTCACAGGCTCTCGGAATGGTGAGGATATTGGAGAGAGGGTTTTGTGTGCAGGTTTTTTTATTATATACCTTAGAGCTTAAATACCTCTTATGCTTTGTCAGTGAGTAAAGTGAGATTGTTAGAAATTCCTTTGTGAAGTCTGTGTATCCCTTGCTTTTACCATCACATGGTGCCTGAAAGGGGAGACAGTAACTCAGAGGGTATACAGCTTCAGTGGAATGCTGGGAAAATGCAGGAGCCTCTGCAGAGGCTTGTGGGAGCTGGCACTGGTTTCAAGGTATAAGGAGTTAGACTGTGAAGTCTCATCTCTCAGGAATGGATGCTAGATACAGGATCTGTACACACAGAGAGTGACTAGTGGCCCAAAGCCCCAGATCGTGCTTAGATTCTTCTCAGACCTAGCAAGTTAAGAGCATGTTGAATCCAGCGTGTCGATCCAAGTACAGTCTGGCAAGTTCATTGTCCAGCAGGACAATCAGCAAAGGTTGTAGCAAGGCTAATCACCATATTCATGTGCAGGGAACTCTCCTGTCCTGATTCTCTGTGGGGTACTCTGTTTGAAGCTATTGGGAGTTCTGCATAAAAATCCATAGCAATAAATAGCTCCTGTTCTTACACAGAGAACTTGGTTATTGAAGTCACGCAGTTCAGATGGACCAGACTCTTTCTACATGGACTGCAGTTTTCATAAACAAAGGCCTGTGTCCACAGATAAGAACTCCTCCAGCTTTAGCTGTAAAAGTAAAACAGAATTGAACTCGTTTGTCTCTTTCTATATAAATCCCATTGTTTCCTTCATAATTGGAACTAAATTTGACTTCTATACCCTTTAATTCTATGTTACCAGATGGAAAAACATGCCGTTTGTATCTCTTGGACTTGAGGGTAACTACAAATCTCTGGGAGTGGGAAGAAGCTGGCAGGAGAATAGCTGAGAGGACATATTTCATACAGGACATCCCTACTGTTTTACAGAATCCTATCACACAAGCCAACACAATGAAATGTCCATTGCCCCAGCTGCTAGGGCTTGTTTCAATAACAAAAGAAATGGGAAAGGCCTGCTAGTTGTTTTCAGGAAACAAGCTGGCAGATTTGTGTCTAGTTATGAAAACTGCAGCTCCAAATAGTTTCCATCACTTGGGAAGCATTAGTCTTTTTATTTAACTAAATGCTTTGCAAGAATGCACAGTATACTTGAAAAATAACCGTTGTTTTAAAAAAAGAACGAGGAGTACTTGTGGCACCTTGGAGACTAACACATTTATTTGGGCATAAGCTTTCATGGGCTAGAACCCACTTCATCAGATGCATAGAGTGGAACATACAGTAGGAAGATATATATATGGATATACATACAGAGAACATGAAAAGATGGAGGTTGCCATACCAACTCTAAGAGACTGATCAATTAAGGTGAGCTATTATCAGCTGGAGAAAAAAAACTTTTGTAGTGATAATCAGGATGGCCCATTTCAAACAGTTGACAAGAAGGTGTGAGTAACAGTAGGGGGAAACTTAGCATGGGGAAGTAGATTTCAGTTTGTGTAATGACCCAGCCACTCCCAGTCTTTATTCAAGCCTAATTTGATGGTATCCAGTTTGCAAATTAATTCCAGTTCAGCAGTTTCTCGTTGGAGTCTGTTTTTGAAGTTTATTTTGTTGAAGAATTGCCACTTTTAGGTCTGTTACTGAGTGACCAGAGAGATTGAAGTGTTCTCCTACTGGTTTTTGAATGTTATGATTCCTGATGTCAGATTTGTGTCCATTTATTCTTTTGCGTAGAGACTGTCCGGTTTGGCCAATGTACATGGCAGAGGGGCATTGCTGGCACATGATGGCATATATCACATTGGTAGATGTGCAGGTGAAAGAGCCCCATATGGCATGGCTGATGTGATTAGGTCCTATGATGGTGTCACTTGAATAGTTATGTGGACAGAGTTGGCACCGGGCTTTGTTGCAAAGATAGGTTCCTGGGTTAGTGTTTTTGTTGTGTGGTTGCTGGTGAGTATTGCTTCAGATTGGGGGGCTGTCTGTAAGTGAGGACTGGCCTGTCTCCCAAGTTCTGTGAGAGTGAGGGATCATCCTTCAAGATAGGTTGTAGATCTTTGATGATGCGCTGGAGAGGTTTTAGTTGGGGGCTGAAGGTGACGGCTAGTGGCGTTCTGTTACTTACTTTGTTGGGCCTGTCCTGTAGTAGGTGACTTCTGGGTACTCTTCTGGCTCTGTCAATCTGTTTCTTCACTTCAGCAGGTGAGTATTGTAGTTTTAAGAATGCTTGATAGAGATCTTGTAAGTGTTTTTCTCTGTCTGAGGGATTGGAGCAAATGCAGTTGTATCTTAGAGTTTGGCTGTAGACAATGGATCATGTGATTTGTCCTGGATGGAAGCTGGAGGCATGTAGGTAAGTATAGTGGTCAGTAGGTTTCCGGTATAGTGTGGTGTTTATGCGACCATCACTTATGAGCACTGTAGTGTCCAGGAAGTGGATTGCTTGTGCGGATTGGTCCAGGCTGAGGTTGATGGTGGGATGGAAATTGTTGAAATCATGGTGGAATTCCTCAAGGGCTTTTTTTCCATGGGTCCAGATGATAAAGATGTCATCAATGTAGCACAAATAGAGGAGGGGCGTTAGGGGACGAGAGCTAAGGAAGCATTGTTCTAAGTCAGCCATAAAAATGTTGGCATTCTGTGGGGCCATGCTTCCTCTGGTTTTTTTGCAGATACAGACTAACACGGTTACCACTCTGAAAGTTGTTTTAAACTTCTCCTTGCTCAGTGTCAGAAAGGCAAGATGGCTCTTCAGTGTCTGGTATCGGTGCTATTACACAACAGCAACAGAAGCCAAAGAGCATAGTTTACAACACTCTTTCCCTAATTAAAAAGTTTCACCCACATCCTCCCCATCCCAGGGTACTGTGCCCCTCTAAAACTCATGATGACTAGCAGCACAGCATGCCCTGCCAATGCCACTTAAGCTTTATCTCTGTACTGTATCACAACGAGGGAGAAGATCAGAAAATGGCAGTGTGTGTGAACATGGAATAAAACAGACCTTTCAAACTCTCATTCCAGGACACTTTTTAAAAGCCCATTGCAGAGCTTGTCAAAGATGCTGGATTCACAGCATTGCTGACTCAAATCCTCTTTCCACAGAAGAAGCAGTCTTGCCTTACTTCCTCCGCCTTCAGTAATAAAGAGAATAGTGGTTTATATAGAATATAACATTGATATGAGCAGCACCAGACATTGGACTGGTCTACATCCAGTTTTTGTACCAATAGATGTTTAGAAACTGATATAATTCTAGCAGTGCAGCCTCTAGTGTGGATGTAGTAAATGTGTTTATTTTGGTAAAGATTTACATTTCTAAACTGATACCGTTAAATTGGTACAAAAACTGGGTGTAGACCAGCTTGTTGTCTCAAGTTTAAAATTGCTCATGCTGCCATCCCTGCTGCCACCAGTTTTATGGATGTCTCTTTTTTTTTCTTCCAGACAGAACTGATGTATTAACTATCTATAGCTATATAATTAATCTAATGTATTCATAAGATGAAGGCTAGCACAATCCACTTAATTTTTATTTAAAAGTTATTTATGTATTTATTTAAAAGTTACGTGGATTGTGCTAGCCTCCATCTTAATTAATGTTAACAATTTTCTGTCTGAATACTGCAGCTGTAATCAATGAGCATAGTACTACAGTCACAAGTGATTTGTGTCAGATTGCTTAATATAAAAGCTCTTAATTCAGTACTGAAGACCAGATGACTTCTACCAAAGGAAAAGGGTGATTTCCAAGGGGTTGGAAATAACTTCCTTTCACTGGCAAAACAGCTTATACAACTGTGTGTGTTTTTGTTGTGGAGATGTATGTCATAAATTTTCTTTGACATGTTGGTGGGATCCAACATACTGGTATGTAGGGTCATGGACAGAGAACACATGTTGGATTTTGGGGCTGGAAGACATTTAGATTATACATTTCAAACAAAACTAGCATTACTGGAACTTCGAGGATCAGAAATCAAGCCCTCAAAAATTAGGAAATACCAACAGTTAAGATAGCTTACAGCAAGGGTTCTCACAACACAATTTTTGGTGGCCTCAGAATGCAGCCACCAACTCTTGCTGGTGGCCGCACTAACACTTTCCCCTAAAATACTTAAATAACTTTAGGAAAAAACAAATAAATATGCATTTATACACATCCAGATAACTGCAATTTATTTATGTAGGGTTTTTTTTGCAGACTCAATAATAAAAATAATGCTGTGAAAAGTGATATTTGTATGTTTAATATTTTTCACAGCAAGTCCTGGCAAGGTAAGACCTGGATGAAGGTGTGGGGAGAGAGGCAGCAGAGGCCAGGGTCAATGGCTGGTGAGGGGGGGGGGCACTACCACATGGTCGGAGTTGTGGGTCGGCACCTGGGGTGGAGGTTGGCGCCCTGAGCCAGCTCCCACTGGAGCCCAGGGTCGGTGCCCGCAGTTGCGTGACCAGGGCCAGGGATTGGCACCCACTGCACGCAGCTGCTTTGAATGAGGGGATTGAAATTGCATGATATAGTAATCACTGGCAAATTGAGAAAACTAGCTGATATAAAACTCCTGGTGAAGCAAAGGACTATATAAAAGGAAGTTGGCTAAAAGTTTAAATCAGCGTGGGATCTATGTGTGTATTCTTTGTCCTCATATCAGGTGGCAATGTTCATCAACACAGAAGGGTGGGACATTTGGCCAATGGCTATGGTATTAGATACTTTGGGGAAAATAAAACCTTTAGAGCTTAGTCTCTGGTGCAGATGTCATTTTGAGAAGGCAGAGAGAGGCTCATATCCACCCCAGTGACTGCATCCAGCTGACCTGAGCAAAGTTGTTTAAATATCTCTATAAAAGTATATTGCAGTGCTTCCCTCTGCAGCAGTTTCAGGCTGTCTTCCTGGGTTTCAGATGGCATCTCCAGCACCTGGGTCTCTATCTCAGGGTTTGGCATACTGAAGAGATCTTGGCTGTCCAGGAGAATCTGCTCCTGGTCAGGGTTGGGGGTCATTTGGGTGTCTTTGGTGGATGCTTGGGTGCCTTACAAGGTTCTCCTCCCCAAATTATCCGGAGTCTCATTCTGGAGTTTGGTGGTGGCCTCCCTTGTCAAAATTCAGTCCAACTCCTCATAGCAGAGGCAGAGGTGGAAGCATTACTTGAGGTCCGGTTGTTGTCCCTTATGTTATTCTAGCTCCACTAGAGCTCCTTTGTGTTGAGGTGGTGCTGGTCCTTCTCCTGTGTTTACTCTGCTAACTGCTTGCAGATTTTGGCATTCTGGTGACTGGACATGCTCCTCTCCCCAGAGGTCCAGGACCTCCCAGAAACGCAGGGCATAGCTGCTATAACGGATATGTCATTTTGGGTGTGTGAACTCGCTACAAAGAGGCACACCAGGCTGTGTGCCAGCATTTGAATGGGGAGGTGACATCCACACAAGATTACCCTGGAGCAGTAGAGGGCATACAGGTAAACTGATCCAGATGAGAGGAAATGCAGGGTGGGATAGCTATAGGAGGATAGCCCAAAGTGGCATAGTTAATCCAAAATACAACAGATGCTGCATATGTCTACACAAACCTTATCCCCAAAATAACTAATTTCAGTCAGAGTTATTTCACTTCCAAAGCAAATAAATTAATATGGGCTAACATGCCAGATAATTGGAAAAGGGGACTTTTGTGGGTGGATGCCAGGTAGTTTAACCCCAAAAAGTTATTCTGAAAAAACGAGCCCTTGTAGACCAGGCCTAATAGGGTTCTGCTAGGAGAAGAAAGGGATTATCTCAATATTTCCTTTTAGGAAATAGTGAGAAAGCTAGGCAGTAAGAATGCTGGTATTCAAAGGTGCTTGTGTTCATGGTATGTTAAATGAAATACATCTACCCTGGAAAAAGCAAGGTCACAGGGTGGGCTGGTCCTTTACGGGTTTGGGGCCCATGCTTGGGACTGATGGTTGGGTCAAGTGACAAGGAATCATGTGATGGTAGCCCAAGAGCAGTCCTTCATAGAAGAGAGAACTTGCTCCCTCAAAGAGGAAGAGGCAGGTAAGGGCTAGGAAAGGCCTCTCTAGAGTGTCCCAAATCAGGCTGACAGAGCTCTACGGTTTAGAAAGATCAGAGGCACTGAGAGCTGGGGCCCTCAAACATGAGTAACTGAAGAGAGATCCTTACACAGGATCCAGAAGGAAACCAGATTCAGAGAGAAGTGGGGAAGAAGACTTCCATGCCTGCCACAGGGAAAGGCCCAGTTGAAGCTACCTGCAGTGAGGAGCAGGTGCAAAAATACTTAAGAGGGCATTAGGAGCCTGTGAGGGGCATGATGGATTGCTGAGTCTGGAGAAGAAGGCTGTTGAGTTCTGGCTTTGAGTTAAACTGATTTTTATGTTAAGAAACCTTCTCCCAGAAAGGAAAGAACCAGTTGCGCTAGTTTGTTTCCCTGAGGAGGGAGGGAAACTCAGGTGGCAGGGAAGACTTTGTTATTGGTAGTTATAAAAGGGTTCTGAGGCCAGAAAAAGCGACATGGATATAGATTTAAACAGTGAAAAAGGCTTGGCTGTCTGTCTGACTACTGGTTACAGAAAGATTTCTCGGCAGTGCATACCAGGATCCTATCATCAGTGGACTAAGAAGATTATACATTGCTATATTATGAACCCCTAAATGTGTTGAAAGCAAAGCAGATACTTACGAAGAAGTGGCAAGAGAATTAGCCGTTTGTGAAAGAGGTACCTGAAAAGTACTGACTATGAAACTGCAACTTAGAAGATAAACTAGTATAGGCAAGAACAATACCCCAGTGTTGAGTTACACCCTGGACAGAACAATGAAATATATCTTGTGAAGACAAGATGTTCAACAGCTGAAGTGCGTGGTCTATGACAAGCTGGCTCCTCCAGAAGATTTTTGCAAACTACATGGCTCAGGATATCATGCACAGACAGCTCATAGAATTTTCCAGGAATGAAAGCAGCAGTAAACAGCTTGTTTTCTTTTTGGATAAGATCCATGGACTAAAACTAGCATTCTGGTCGAGTCTCTTCAAATTTTGAAATATGACTTTTTGCTTTGATTGATGTTGTTAGGGTTTTTTAATAGGAACAGTCCAATGAACTGCACCTCAAGAACTGGATATTAAGGCCAGTTTTGTTCATAACTTTTCCCTGAAAGCGAAAGAAACCTGGCTGGGAGACATACGAAGTTTTAAGCTGGCCACCTGAGGAGAGCTCTTGCAGATACCTATCTTGGATAGGCACCTTTAAATGTCTGTCTTTCTTTCAACTTGTTTAGGGTGCCTCCCAGCACAACTGAAAAAAGACTGTAGTTGTATCAGTCACATGCTTCATGTATCTTTGTACTACTAACTCCTGCAGTGAGCTGAACTGTGAGCGGAATAAAAGTCTGATGAATAACTGACTTTCTCCTCGAGTTAATTCCTTTTTGGAAGTGGGTACTGAACTGATAATGAATTGCATGTGCATATGTCACAGTGTCATAGACTTTGGGTGAAATCCTGGCCCCACTGATGTCAATGAGAGTTTTGTCTTTGATTTAGGTAGGGCCAGGATTTCACCCTTTGTACCTAGATTTCTCTAACAAGTTCCAGTTTAGATATTAAAAAGTAACTTTAAACTAACAAAGTAAGTCTTTGTTGAGCACTGTACACTTATTTACCATAATCAATTTGCAAAGGAATATGAAAACCCTTTATGGGTGTATGTGTAAATAAAGTAAAAATAAGGCCTAATTCTCTCTTACACTAAGGCCCTTCTTTACACTGCTCTGACATTCACTTTAAGGCCCTTCTCCGCTGCCAAAGTGATGTAAAGCAACTTTAGTGTAAGTGAGAATCGGGATCTAGCAGCTTAAGATAATTCTTGAGAGTTGCACTGAGTCTTTAGGCTTCATCGTAAGGGTTTGGAGTTGGCTTTAATTAGTTGAGTATTCTTTAAGTCCTTGGGACAATCTAACATTTATGTGAAACTTTAAAATGTTAAAAAAGGTCATTACTATAAGTCTATAGTAGGAAAGGTGACCTCTGCGAATTGGCTTGTGAGTAATTAATCAAAATTGTTTGAACGTTTAGCCTGTGAATTAATGTTCACTCTTTGCTATGTTATTAAAGTCACCATTCCAGAAAGGTAGTTGTGACGTTGCACCCCATAATACTTTATGGAAATATGCTTATGAAAGTAAATATGACATAACTGGAATAGGTTTTATGCTAGATAGGCCATGATACATATCTCTGCAAAGGTTATGATCTGCTGAACATATTTATCCTATTTGTATGCATGTATCATTTTTGTACTTGAATGTATGAATATTGGCTGTGTACTTGTTTGATTTTAAGTAGCTTTAGTAAGGCATTTGGTCAGCTTCTTTAGAAAAGAATTTGCAAGCTAAGTGCCCAATCAAGAAACACTTAACAGACAATGGCTCTTGGAAGACTCCAATCCACATAATAAATTTACCTGAGGACATTCAAGGTAGCATGCGAACAATGGCTACTAGCTGTAAGTTCTGAGTCATGCATGGACACGTGACTTGCCCATGTGACTCCAAAACTCCATCTTGTAGCTGGGATTCTACATAGGGGGAGGGAGGGGTATCCACCCATAAGAGAAAGTCTATTTAAACCCGTGGGAGACCCCTCCATTTTGTCTTCAGCTGGCTCAAGAGATAGCCTCTCCACCCCCAAAGGATACCTGAAAGAAACTGGAACAAAGGACAGTAATCACGGGGGTGTGAGTGATTGCTGGACCCAGACTAGAAGGAGGCTAGTCTGTCAAAGAAGCTTACTGAAACATCTCTGAGGGTGAGGTTTAATCTGTAATCACTTTCTTACTGTATTATGCGTAGACTTGTGTGTTTTATTTTATTTTGTTTGGTAATTTACTTTGTTCTGTCTGTTATTACTTGGAACCACTTAAATCCTACTTTTTGTATTTAATAAAAGCACTTTTTACTTATTAATTAACCCAGAGTATGTATTAATACCTGGGGTGGGGTGGGGGCAAACAGCTGGGTATATCTCTCTATCAGTGTTATAGAGGGAGAACAATTTATGAATTTACCCTATATAAGCTTTATACAGGGTAAAACGGATTTATTTGGGGTTTGGACCCCATTGGGAGATGGGCATCTGAGTGTTGGAGACAGGAACACTTCTTAAGCTGTTTTCAGTTAAACCTGCAGTTTGTGGGGACGTTGTTCAGACCTGGGCCTAGGTTTGCAGCAGGCTAGTGAGTCTGGCTCAAACCAGGGAGGCACTGAAGTCCCAAGCTGGCAGGGAAAGCAGGGGTAGAAGTAGTCTCAACACATCAGGTGGCAGTCCCCAAGGGGGTTTCTGCGATCCAACCCATCACAGTAGTGAAATAGGAAAGTGGGTATTTACAGTACTCATGTTATGATGATCCTTGATAACAGTCCAGATATCATTTGGACCCATGGGCCCAACATGCACGCATGTGCCCAACACTCAGATGTCCAACTCCCAATGGGGTCCAAACCCCAAATAAATCTGTTTTACCCTGTATAAAGCTTATATAGGGTAAATTCATAAATTGTTCTCCCTCTATAACACTGATAGAGAGATATGCCCAGCTGTTTGCCCCCACCCCACCCCAGGTATTAATACATACTATGGGTTAATTAATAAGTAAAAAGTGATTTTATTAAATACAAAAAGTAGGATTTAAGTGGTTCCAAGTAATAGACAGAACAAAGTAAATTACCAAACAAAATAAAATAAAACACACAAGTCTATGCATAATACAGTAAGAAAGTGATTACAGATTAAACCTCACCCTCAGAGATGTTCCAGTAAGCTTCTTTGACAGACTAGCCTCCTTCTAGTCTGGGTCCAGCAATCACTCACACCCCCGTGATTACTGTCCTTTGTTCCAGTTTGTATTCACTCTCTCAACAATCCAGTGCTGTGTTATTTTCACATACCCTATGTCATTAGTTGCTGCTGGTGGGAAGCTTTATAAAACCACTGTTGCTCTTGAGTATTTTTCTTTTTGCTAAGCAACTGAGATCCAAAGAACCCAAAAAGATGGTATGGGAAACTAGTTAATCAACATTAGCTAGTCAATGTTTATTTTATACTCTAACTTTTACAGTGTTTGTTGTTATGCAGTGGTGTTGTAATAGTGATGGTTTTAGGATATTAGAGAGACAACGTGGATGGGGTAATATCTTGTATTGGACCAATTTCAGTTGGTGAGAGAAACAAGCTTTCGAGCTTACATAGAGCTCGTCTTCAGGTCACCTTGTCTCTCTTACCAACAGAAGTTGGTGAAATAAAATATAACAGGCTGATAGGATAGTTGAAATAGGGGAAATAGAGCACAGCGTTAAATGGAAGATACAGTCCAACATGGTAAGAACTATCCTATTTAATATTCTTCCTGTGCCAAAAGGGATTCTAACTTGTGTATTTGTGATTTGGGTTTTTCTGTAACCCTGAAATCCTTGTGTGATCAAAATATGTACTGTACTGTACATGGGCCTGTATACCTAATATTTCAACCAGTTTTGGTATTTAAAGTATTTGTAAATAGAACACAATCAGATTGCAAAAGCATATGTCCAGATAAAGACTAATGTTTGGGGTTCCAAAGGCACAGGACCAATTGGTTTGTTACTCAGGTGTGCTGTAAATCCAGAACCAATGGAATTATTCAGCATTTACATCGTTATAACAGCAGGGAGAATTTGACCTATGACCTCTGTCATGAATATAGGGGGAAGAGTAGCATAAAATCTGTCCTTGGCAGCTGTACTGAATTGCCTTACCTGTAAAGGGTTAAGCAGTTCAAATAACCTAGTTGGCACCTGACCAGAAGGACCAATGAGGAAAGAAGATACTTTCAAATCTGGGGGGGAAAGATTTGTTTTGTTGTTCTGTGTGTTGTTCCCTCTCTGGATGGAGGGAGAAGCCAAGCAGGTACAATATCTCCTAAAACATATACCTGAAATAATCCATCTAAAACCACAGAAACTGTGAGTAGGGCAAGGAAATGCAATAGGTTATCTTTTGTTTTGGCTTGTGAATTTCCCTATGCTACAGAGGTAGTTTCATTCCTGTTTTTATAACTGTGAAGCTGAGCCCAGAGGGGAATCCTCTGTGTTTAAAATCTTTTTATTACCCTGTAAAGTTACCTTCCATCCTGATTTTGCAGGTGTGTTTCTTTTACTTTTTTCTTTATAATAAAAGTTCTTTTTAAAAGAACCTCATTGATTTCAGTGTCCTAAAGACAAAGGGTCTGGTTGAGATCACGTTGTTAAGGCAACTGGTTGGTATTTTATTCTCAAGCCTCCCCAGGAAAGGGGGTGAAGGGGCTTTGGGGGATATATTGGGTGTGGGGGGGTAGGGATTCCAAGTAACCATTCCCTGAATTTTTGTGTAAATCACTTGGTGGTGGCAGCAATATACTGTCCAAGGACAAGGAAGGGAATTTGTGCCTTGAAGAAGTTTTAATCTAAGATGGTAGAATATAAGCTTAGGGGGTCTTTCATGCAGGTCGCCACATCTGTACCCCAGAGTTCAGAGTGTGTGTGTGTGTGTGGGGGGGGGGGGGTACCCTGACAACCTCTATAAGTGCATGTGTTTTGTGCCAGTATAACCTATGAGAAATTTTCAAATGCTCTCTGTTTTATCTGATGGAATTGTTTGCTAGATTTACATTACAGATGTGTACATTGTTAAAGAAAGTGTTGCTTCTTATTTAAGAAGAATTGACATAAATGGTGAGACGTTATATTGTGCTTCTCTGGAATACTCATTTCTTCTTCTGCATCCTTACTGTAGCTCAGAGTTTCCCCATCCTTATTCCTTACATTATACTTCCCAATCCAAGATACCCTCCTCTGTTGCAGTGACCTTTTCTTCTGGCCAAATAGGAACAAATGGGGCTCCATTCAGCACTCATTAACAGAGCCTTTTAATGGGTTGGAGTGATTTCTAGTGAGAAATAAGATCCTGTCTCTTACTACCTGTGACAAATTAGTATATGTATTTTTTATCAAACTACAAACTCCATTTTGTTCTGCAAGTGCCTGTGACAGAATACACCCATGTGTTCACACCATACAAACTATTGTAATAATCTTTGTACAAAGTATGCCTTGTAAGCTATCCTCTGAAAACTCACAATTTGCTGGTCATTGTTGTCCTGGTACAATATGTGTGGTAGCATTGTATGTGAATTTATAAGATTCTCCTGTATGATGTAATTAACACATGTTCCAACCACATAGCCCTGCTCAAATAGAAGTTGGCAAAGAAGGTCTGTCCTAAACAAAGGAATGTGTGCTCTGCTTAATTTGCATTTAAGCAGTAAACAGTCACCAAGGAGAAAGGGAAGACAACGAAGTTCAAACAGATGAAAAAACAGCAGGGGAGATCCTTCCACATAGACTCTTTGACTCCTGGTTCTCAGCTGGAAATGTTTTTGAAGAGCGGGACAAAAACTATAAAAGGAAGGACAAATACCCTAAGATACCCCTCTCTCCCTCCCTGTCCCTTACATTCACTGCACCTGAAGAGACAAAGGAAGCAGCCATTGGACTCTGGGGAAGGGTCCTGACCTGAGCGTTTGGTCAGCAATCTGCTGGAACATGTGGAGAGAAACTTTGCTTGAATCTAATATAGTTTGTTAAGTTAGGCATTAGCAAAATCTTATCTTTCTCTTTTAACCATTTCTGACTTTTATGCCTTATTACTTGTACTCACTTAGAATCTCTCTCGTTGTAGTTAATAAACTTGTTTTAATCTAATCCAGTGTGTTCAAGATGAAGTGTCTTGGTAACCCCATTTGGGGTAACAAATGGTGTGCATATTATTCTCTTAAAGGAATAATAGACTCAATATATTTGCTCTGCCCAGGAAGGGCTGGTTAGAACAGAACATATGTTTCTAGGGGGAAATCTAAGACTGGGAGTATGTTGGGATCATCCTGTGGTAAACTTTAAGGCTGATAAGAGTCAAGGTGTGGCTGGCTGAGTGCAAAACACACAGATATAGCTGGAAGCAGAACCGGCTCTGGCTTTTTTGCTGCCCCAGGCAAAAAAGCCACCCGCCGCCCGGGTCACCGGCGGGGAGCGCAGCATGCCAGCGGCCCTGCTCTCCCCCCAGCCGGAGCGCCCTAGCCGGAGAGAGGGAGGCTTTCCCGCGGCCCCGCTCTCCCCCCCGGCTGGAACGCCCTGGCTGGAGGGAGGGCGGCTTGCCAGCGACCCCGCTCTCCCTCCCACTGGAGCGCCCCGGCCGGACAGAGGGCGGCTTGCCCGCGGTCCCGCTCTCCTCCCCGCCAAGCGGCGGGGGGAAGGCGGCTTGAGGGGGCCCCGCGGCGGCAAGAGAAGAGTGGCGGACCTGCCGCTCCATTGCCGACACAGTGGGTGAGAATGGGGTGGCAGTCCGAGTCCCGCGGCTTCAATTTGTCCGGCCCTCCAACCAGTTGCTGCTGCTGCCTCGGTGGCACTTCGGCGGCAGCTCAAACGCTGCTGCTGCCTCGGCGGTATTTCGGCGGCAGGGCCCCGTCGAAATCGGTCCCCGCACTCCCTAAAGCCGGCCTGCGAAACCCCTTCAAAAATCGAATGTGGCCCTCGTCTCCTAAAGTTTGGAGACCCCTGCTCTAAGGGCCTGTTTTTTTGCCACCCTTACCCATGTTGTCATACCTAACTTGAATTGTCAAACCAATGGGAGTAAGGGAGGACTCAATGGGAGTAAGGATGATAAAATCTGGCCCCAAGAAGACAAGCAACATATCATGGTTGGAGGAGAGTTGTAGTCAATGTAACTTTTGTATAAAACATTTACTTATATATTTTTTTTACTACATATCAGGTATCCCAACAGTTCTTCAGCATATGAATTACTACTGTAGTTGGCCAATTCCTTGTAGATGTCACAGAAGAGAGGAGAGAGTTGGAGGAGAGGGTGGTAACAATATGGGTCAGTTCAGGGGGATACCATGTACAGATGGGGTGATGTGGAAGAAGAAATCAAGACTGTATCCATCTAATCTCATTTTAATTTTGAACTGCAGCACAGTGTTCAATTTCTAAAACTGTTATATTTTGTATAATCTGTTCAATTGCAGTGGATGTTGCAGCTGCCCCCCTGGACCGATTGACCTAAGCCATACCTAATAACTGAAGCTCTGCTCTCTGTTTCCAATTCATTAGCACTGCCTTTAACATCACTAGAATAATAAGTGTTATTGAACTAACTCCTTCTGTTCGAGAGGCTTCAGAACTAATAGCTCTAATTCATTTCCCTCTTTTCACACAGCCCTACTTTCTTATGTGCACAGTATCTGGGGAACAATGGATTTCTTCAGACTTTATGTAATGATGCATCAGAACATGGATTTTTTCTCATTATTATCTCCTAATTGGATTTAGAGAGTAGACCTGTGCTTGCTAAAGGAGATTAAAATCACCACCTGGATCACCTGGATCGATTGGACTTCAGCTGTCGTTAAGACTGCGCCGATCACAACACGTCTGCCATTCTTCTCGCACTCTTGCCTTTCTTCTCCACGTTCGTCCGAAACGTTTAACGATGTCATCTTCCCATCTTCTTGGAGGCCGACCGGGGGGTCTTTTCTGTTCTCGCGGGTACCACTCAGCAATGATTGCGGTCCACCTGTTATCCGTGAGCCATGCTGTGTGGCCCGCCCATCGCATCTTGTTATGTCTGCTTTCCACAACAATATCTTTCACACCGCTGCGTTCTCTGATGATTTCATTTGGTATACGATCCAGAAGGGAGATTCCCAACATAGCTCGTTCCATTGCCCTTTCAGCTACCAACAGCTGTTGCTCTTCTCTCTTCGTCAGTGCCCACGTTTCACTGCCATACAGCATGGCTGGCAGCACTGCTGAATTGAAAATATTTTTACGTGTGGTCTTGTCAATTTTTCCTTTGAGGACATCCTTGATGGAATTAAACACACACCATCCTGCCCGAATCCTTCACGAGAGTTCTCCGTTCAGGTCTTGGCGCATATTAACTTCTTGGCCCAAATATATGTACTGTTCCACTTCTTCGATGTCTTCTCCTGTTACCGTTATTCGGGCTTTTCGTAAGACGTCTGATCGCATATATTTCGTTTTGCAGCGGAAAGGGAGGGAGATTAAAATACAAATGATAAATCTGACTTTTGATACTAGCATATTTTGTTTCAGTAAAAGTCTCCCTGGGTAAGATTAAAGTCTCTCGGATGTTTCCCATGTTTGTCTTCTCATGTCATCATGACTGGTATCTGCTGTAACAGCGGCCAACACAGTGCTGTTACTGCAGTATTTCAGCCGTAACCGTTCAAAGGCACCTAACTGTATTTCAGGATTAATTGAGAGGCAAACAATATTTCTATATACTTTAGGAAAATGAAAACTTGCAAAACCAGTGTTCTGTGTTGGTAAAATATAGGTCAGTGCTACTGACTGACTGTGCCCTTCACAACAGTTTGCTATTGTAAATACAAATAATCAAACAATAGCAATAGGCACAAAGCCTTTATTGACTTGCACCTGCCCAATCCAGTGGAAAGGCTGAAATCAGTCCAGACTTTGCTAATTTCCAATTATAGCCAAAGGCTACGACAGAGATTATATGATCAGGCAAGTTACTGTTAGACCCATGTTCTCCTTGAGGATCAGTAAAACACTTGAAAACAAGAGATGGGCTTTAAAAATTTGATTTTTTTTTGGTGTTCTACAAATAATCTGGTGTTGTAGAGAATAAAACTAAGGGCCTGTTAAACAACCAGAGAACCTCTCTATGGAAAACCAATGGGTTGTTACAATGTCTCAAATCTCTTACCTTGGTGGGAGTTCATGACAGTTCCAGAATCTAAGTTCTCTAATGTGCAGCTTGGAATTCATCCCACTACCTGAGGCTTGGATCTTTGCCCTACCACATTCTTTCTGGTATACTGGAAATGGTAATGCTTGGCTTATTGAATTTACTTGAGAATAGCTTCAACCTGCATACTTCAAATTATGGTATGCAAAAGGACAATTAATGGTATGGGATTTTTAACTTATTGGAAAATAGCTTTCAGAGATGAAACATTCCTTTCTGATATAGATCTATGAAAAATGTGACAAATCCAAACTGAGCTTTTTCTATTACCTTCCGATCTCATTCTGAATCCTCCTCTCCCAGTTTTTTTATCTAGTTGTGGAAAAACTGAGAAGAATCCACAATCCCATTGCATTCTGACAGTGTTCATCCAACAGCGGGCTGTATATATCAGGGCTACATTGTTATGGTGGCACTAATAGTCATCCAAATGTGTGTGTGCTTGATTTTTGTTTTTTTGTGGGCAAGGAAATGTTCAGTCCTGGGAAGACATACTGTGTTGTTATTAGTTAGGGGCTATGCAAGGTTCTGTGTACAGGGTGGGATTTTCAGGAAGGGAGCTGTGTGAGCAGCAGAAGAGTTTGCTCTCTGCCTTTGTCTCTGATTAGAGTCAATTCATGAGGCAGAGTTGCTCTCTGGGACCTGGACATTAGAGTTGAGCTGGGATTCCTGAAAGAAGGGACTGCCTTGTATGCTGGAACAGACCACCTCTGTTTAAGGACTGGTATATGTATAAAATAAAACAACTTACACTTAGAGTATACTTGGACTCATTACTGATTTCTCGTCCACTGGAAAACTGACCTGCAAGGCCCTGGACATCTGCTACCTCTCAACAGAGGGGCAATACTGGTGTTGGAATAAGGGCCAACAATTTGATCTTAGTGCAAGACACCTGGACCCATCTGACAAACACTGATCTCAATGCTCACTTCCTGCCCTCCTGAATGAATGCAGATTATTGTGACAGTCTTTACCCCCTATGTTCATCCTTTATATAAGACCATGATAAATTTTGTACAAAGTATGCATTGTGGTATTGTTTGAAAACTCATAATCTGCTGAACATCATTGTCTTGGTAAAACATGTCTGTCAATGGTGTGAGTACAATTATATTACTCTACTGTATGCCATTGCTGAGACATGTTCCAAGTTTAGAAAAGCAGGCAAAAACCAGTTCCTGAGAGACAAAAGGTAAACTGACGCCTCGGCCAGATGTCAACATAATTAAATGGACCGATTAAGCGCCCATTCTTGGGCAGGAAGAAGGGTGTAAGCAAGAAATATACATATTGGCAAAGAAACAGCTGGGGGTTCCCATCCCCCAGACCTCCTGTCTCCTGAACCACAACTGGAGATGATTTTAAAAGGAAAAAGAGAACTATCAGAAATGAGAAGAGAAGCCCCAAACCATTCCTCCCTTTCTCTGCTCATGGTATCAATGACACCTGAAGGAACACTGAACTGGGGGAGAGGTGCTGACTGAGAGAGCTCAGACAATAAAGATTAACAAAAGCAGATGGTGAGAAAAACTTTTGCCTTAAATTATATTAGTTTGCTAAGTTGGATGTTAATTGTGCTTTACCTTTTTTTCCTTTGTAACCAATTCTGACTTTTATGCCTCATTACATTACATTACATAAAATCTTTCTTTCTTCTAAACAAATTGATAAACTTGTATTATTGTTTTATCTAAAGCAGTGTGTTTGGATTGAAGTGTTTAGGAACCTCCATTTGAAGTAACAGGGTTTGTGCATATCATTTTCTATTATTGAAATGACAGACTTTCTATTAGCTTGTATTGTCCAGAAGAAAAGAGTTGCACAGTACAAGATGCACATTTCAGGGGGAAAGTCTAGGACTGCAAGTTTGCTGGTGTTGCCCTATAATATAATTCTTGAGTGACTGGCTATAGCACTCATACAACAGAGAGAATTACATGCTGGGGGCTGTGTGAGAACAGACCAGGAATGGTTGTTCTCACAGCCAAGCAGTGAAAGAAGCACCCCAGGTTGTAGAGTTGAGGGGACACAGCTGTTCAACAGTCCAGACTGTACCCTGGGTAATGTCACAACTGTCATCCTAACAACTGAATTAACTTTATCTGAAGTGTATTCATATTTGTGCAGGAAGACCAGTAGGAAGAGCCTTATCTTCCTGGGGGCCATAGAAGTGCCTATAGATAGAGTCTCAAAGATTGTTCCATGATGGATTATCTTAGAAAATGTTTTCTAAAATATTGTTACCCATAGGCCAAAGATCACATAGCGCTCCCACTGTATCCTCAGACGGCAAGGAGAGAGAGAGAGAGAGAGAGAGAAATCCAAAGGAAAGTAGTAGGGAACAGAAAAAACTGTTGACCTGTTCCATGCATGGCAGTGAAGTGAAAATGTAAAGACTCTGTGGGATGCAGCTCAGACTGTACTATGCCAAAAGTTGGTTGTGGCATGGTGAAGATTCAAGTTGGATAGGTTCATATTGACAGGTTGAGAATTAGGCAAATTTCCCATCATTATGTTTCCTCCTTTCTTCTTGGTGCAGATCATAATTAATCCTTAGTATTAATGATTATTATTTACTTGTACAGAGCTACAGCTGTGCATGATTATTTCCATGTATAAAACATCATAATGTATTTTCTCCTAAGGGCTATTATTGGAATAAGTGAGTAGTGTTTGTGGTTCTATTTTTTTTCAAAGTTGGAGAGTAGATTAATGGTTCCCAGTGCAATTTATTAACTTGAGAGAAATTTATTAACTTGAGGAGCTAGTGAACAGGAGCAGCAAACAGTGGAGTTTTGCAAAGGCGATCTCCAGGTGAAGGAGGAGCAACTCATGACCCTTGAGATGAGTTTGTTGTCTGTTCATTTTGTTGTTGTGTGCTTGCCACTTGCCATGTGCCTGACTGATATTTATAATGTCATCTGTTTGGGGTGGCTGTGTGTTGAGCCTAGCAGCCTGCTAGGCAAGGCTGAGAGCTTCTTAATGAGGCTCTAGCTTGCCATCCTTTGATCTCCAATCCCTTTAGTATCCCTGAACAAGGGAACAGGGCTACTCAGGGGAACAGGGGTTTAAAATGTCATCTCCTAAACGACCAGAGGAGCTAGCAAACAGGACCAACAAACAGGGGAGTTATGTGAGGGAGCTTAGAGAGGGAGCATGAAAGCTAGATACTCCTAACATTCTCTAAATTTAGGCCAATAAACACCCACTCCAAAACAAAAAACAGCAGCAAGAGCAAAAATAACGCCAGCAGAACTCCAGCAGCAGAGTGGGGGCTATCCAGTTTATTGCTCTGAATGCAGCATGTACGATTACCTGTCTGATGGGCAGGTGGCGTATCTGTGCATTCAGTGCAAGCAACGCATGGCCCTTGGAGACTGAGTACAGGCTCTAGAGACCAAAGTGACTGAATTGGAGGAGCTAAGGGAGAAAGAGAGGTATACGGAGGAGACCTTCCGGGACAGTGTCTGACAGCCTCTGTGCTGTTGAGGAGAATGAAAATCTCAAGAAAGGAGACCATTAAATGGGAGTCGAGGGAAATGATCCCATAGTTGGGACTCTCCTTCCAGATGATGTCATAGTATCCTCTCACACTGAGGTTACTCCTCTGGGGGAGGGGACCCATTATTAGGAAGAGACAGGTAATAGTAATGGAGGATTTGATTATTAGAACTATAGATAGTTGGGTTTGTGATGACCAGGAGAATTGCATGGTGAATTGCTTGCTGGGTGCAAACATTGTGGATCTTTTGAGACATCTAGACAGACTTATGAACAGTGCTGAGGAGGAGTCGGTCGGGTCATAGTACATGCAGGTATCAATGACATAGGGAAAGGTAGGAGAGAGGTCCTGGAGGCCAAATTTAGGCTGCTAAATAAGAAATAAAAGTTCAGGACCTCCATGGTAGCATTGTCTGAAATGCTTCCAGTTCCATGCGCAGGGTAAGTTAGACAAGCAGAACCGCAGGATCCCAATGCATGGATGAAATGATGGTGTGGGGAGGAGGAGGGTTTTATTAGGAACATGATTCCTTTTGGGGAAGGATGGGGTCCACCTAAACTAAAACAGAACCAGACTGCTCTCATAAACTCCCCCTGGGACATGCAGGCACAGCCCATATGTCTGCAATGCATCTGGAACCCTTTTCCACCATAGAATATGCAAGTGACTGGCTCGGCTCACAAATAGTGGTTCTGCTTTCAGTGGAGTCAATGGCAAACCTCCTATTCACTGAAATAGGCACAGGATTGAGCTACGGTGAGTAAGGTGGGCCTGGGAAGGGGTAAGACCTTGCTAAACTAATTCAGGACATCTTCCAAAAATACTTTGCTGTACAATAAAGCTGCATAGTGGACAGTGGAACACAGCAGGGACAGGGAACATGCAAAACAACTTCTCTCTATAGAACCTTCCATGGATCACAAGTGAGAGACCTCCTTTCTATTGATTCATAGTAGAATCATTAGACTAGGGCTGCCACTAGTTACCCTTAGTATTTTGCCAGGAGGCTGGTGAGGGGTAGGGGAATGCAGGGAATTAGAAAGTGTTCTAGCAGTGATATAAGGATGAGTGTCACTGTCCTGTATTACACAAGTCAAAACTAGAGGATCTAATGGCCCCTTCTTGCCTTGAATCTTTCTATAAGTGGGAACTGTGTGCAATGTGGAAAAATGGAGGGGGAAGGGATACAGGCAGAGATGGTGCTGGGAATGGAGGGGGGAGTGACAAGAAATGGGAATTTTTAGGTAAAAATACAGTGAAAGTCTCATTTAAATTATATTAATCTTGCTGAGGTCAGAATTAAGATTGTTCAGTACAGTGTGACGGTGGAGAGTTGGATGTGTGTAACATTACTGGGCTTTAAAGGGAGTTTGCTGAGCAAATGCTGAGTGTATCTGGATGTAAATGTGTTTACTTGATAGGGTGAGTGGATTATGATTGGCTTGGGTCCTAAATCCTATCTGGTGATTGCTAAAAGCATGGCAATCACATTTATGAAATGCCCTTGAGTGACCGTAGTATGCATTAACTGTTTTATGTAGTGTGAATGTGTCTGTCTAGCCAAACAAAAAAATATGACACAAGTAAATACTAACGTCCAGGGCTGCCTGATTTATGGTAAAGCTGCCGTGTGCTATTGTTGAGTATCTACCTGGTTTTAAACACTTCATTAGAAAACCCAGCCAGCATTGCCAAGAAATGGAAAAGAAACTGAACAACAGACAGTAGAAAACACATGAACTAAAGAAGCAGTTTGCAAACTTCTTGAGCTGAGCCCCCACTTTGAGTTACAATTTTTGGTTGTGTGCGCCCCCCCAGATAAAAATAGACACATACAAAGAAAGCTTGATAGCCCACTCATAACCCTAACAGAGACCTTAACACGATTTAATTACCTACACCTGTAAGTTTCATATACACACATACTCACAAATGGCACACTTAAAGTTTGCAGCATACTGCTTCTACGTTGACTACCAGTCCCTCCCCGCTTGGGTTTTCAGAGTGGGGGAAGGTGCATGCAAAGGTCTCTGGGGGCAGAGCCAGTACTGGGCATGCAGAAGGCCGGGAGTGGCAATTATAATGGCCACGGCAGCTGTTGACACTGACCCAGTGCCGTTGGAATAATTTGTATGATGGGGATGCTGAAAGCCATTGATAAAAACTGTAAACCCTGTACATGATGGAAACTTCAAGCTGAGGGTCCTACCGCACCCCTAGTGCCAGCTCTAGGTTGCCTGCTGAGGTGAGTTGGGGGTGGGCGCATTGCCTTCTCCCTCCCTACACGCCCTGCGGGCTAGCACAGGCCCTGCCAGGCGGGGCTGGCATGAGCTGCCTGGCTTTGCTGCTCCCCCTTTCCCCCAATGTTACTCCAGGCCCCCCCCCCCAGGAGTGTACACCCTGCAGCTTGAAAACCTCCGCACTAAAGCAATATTTTGAGCTATTAGGCTCCCTTTATTGGCATTGTAGGGAACTGTTAGCAGAAAATATCCCCGTAGAGGAGCTGCTGTGGAGGGTGGTGCTGCACCTGAGAGCAGAGCAAAGCAAGGCCAGCTTCAAAAGACAGAGGAGACATGACTGCCACTGAAAACCTTCCTCGCCTCCTGTGGGAGTGGGACTGCAACCAGCGAGTAAAGCGTTAACACTGTGGCAGGGTCCCTTTATCAGTAAAGGCAGGAAGAGCAGTTCCCATCCTGAATTTGACTGAAGCCCCCCCACTCGCCCCAATGTCTCTGCTTCACTGTGTCCAGGGGCTGCGGGGGAAGCCTGGGCACATAAGCGGGGAAAGCTTGTCTCGCCGCAAAGGAAAACACGGCAAAGGAGAGCAGCACGGCTCCCCCTGGTAACCACCCCCAGCCCCGTCCTCCTCCCGCGTCCATTTGGAGCCACGTTAGCTCATCCCCAGCAGGCGCGACGCGTTTAGCCATTTGGGACGGGGGCTGGGGGTCGGAAGGGCACGCAGAGAGGGGCGAGCAGAAGACGGGGCAGCGTGAAGAGGCGCGGAGGGAAAGGCCGCCTAACACCAGCAGCGCCGATGCAAGACAGCCGCGGGCCAGGGAGCCGCATTGGCTTCTCCCCGCGGCGCGCTCGGGAGAAGCGGCGGAAGGCGCCAGAGGGAGGCGGGGCGGGGCCGGCCCGGCCCGGGGCGACTCTGTCACCCTATTAAAAGCGGCGGCCGGAGACAGCGCCGCGGAGACTATGGAGGGAGACGGCAACGCCACGGGGAGCCTGCCCGGGAAGCGCAGCCTCAGCCAGGGAGCGGAGCAGCAGGCGGCGGCTGTGCCCATGATCCCAGCCATGGAGCTCGCCCAGGAGCCGGAGAAAGCCGCGCCTAGAGGCAAAAGCAAGAACCCCAACACCTATAAAGTGCTCTCCCTGGTAAGAGGCGAGCGAGGTGCGAGCGGCTCAGGGACAGGTGCCTCTAGGGCCGGGTCTCCAGCTGCTCTGCAGAGGGGGCCATGAATAGCTACAGGTAGGACCTTAGTCCCCAGCTCCCCTGTAGCTTCCCGGTGCTCCGCTGCTACACTGGCCATAGGGAGCAGGGCAGCCCCGTGCATTGGTTACAAAGGCACCCCGGTGAGTGCTGAAATTCTGCAGAGGAATAAAAAAGCCCGCTGCTGAGCAACCTCCGCGCCTCTGTCTTTGACTCAGCACTGCTTCTTTCCTCGCGGGGGCGTACGAGCAACTAGCAATTACACCATAACATTAAATAAAACATAACGAGGTGACGCTTTAGTGTGCGCGGCTGATCTAGCAAGTGTGGGTAAGTTAGATATACCCAGGCAGAAATGCCAAGTGCCTCACTTTATCTTGCATTAGTTTAACTCTGGATTTAAAAGCATCTTGTGGGAAGGGCTTTGCCATGTGCTTCAAGAGTAGGGTGACCAGACAGCAAGTGTGAAAAATCGGGACGGGGTGGGGGGTAATAGGAGCCTATATAAGAAAAAGACCCCAAAATCGGGACTGTCCCTATAAAATCGGGACATCTGGTCACCCTATTCAAGAGGGCATTTAAAAAACAACTTCTATAGCAGGTTGAGATCCTTGTAGTCGAGAACAGGAGGGTGAGCCGTGAACTGGAGTTGTAATCGTTACTCTGCTCATTGCCTGGCTGTAAACGAGCCAGTCACAGCTCTCCAGTTCCAACCAGGAAATTGACCCATTGTTGACAATGGTTGTCTGCGATTGGTCATCCTGTTCTGTAAACGGTTTGATTGTTAGGGAGGCACAGAACAGTTTTCAGCACTATCGACTCTTGAGTGGTAGTGCTAAAACACTTTCATCCTGCCTCGATTAGCAGTTCAGAGAGAGTGTTACAGGAGTCCTGTCAGAAAGCATTTTCTCTTCTATGTTTATAAGTAACACCCTATCTGAAAGAGATTAGAGAAGCGGGAATTCTCTCCCCCCCCCCCATCTAGTTTACTTTGTGCATTTCATAGCACTCATTTTCACTGCTTCCTCTCTTTGAAATGAGTTGGTTGTTTTTTCCCTGTTGTCGGTGTTCAGCACTGCAACCTGGGAGAGGAAAATAGATAAAAATGTGACTGAAAAATTTGTAGTGGACCAGAAGGACAGGTTCAGTACCAGACACTACTTTAAATTAATTTTTGAAGTTATGTCAATCAGAAGTTTATGGTGTTCCTTGAAACCATTTTCAGTCCTGTTTCAGGGAGACCCATTGCTGACCATGGTTGTTAGTAATCGATCAGTTTCCTAGTACAGCTGCATCTCCTCTGTTCTCACATTTGCCGTCTGTACAATGAAGATAATAATAATGTTCATACCTCACAGGGATGTTATGAGGCTACAATGATTAATGTATATAAAGAACTTTGGCATCCTTGGGAGGAAGGCACTATAGAAATACAAAATACTGCTTTTGCTTGTGTGTGCATAAGCAGTAATTTTAAAGTACAATATGGTAAAGCCTACAGCTTTGAGGTACCTTTTCAAATATATATATATATGAACTTGCAATCTGTTTGATAATTAGTGCTAACATACAAACACTGCTTACACTTTCAAATGAACTGTGCACCTCCTCACAATTGCCTTAAAATCTTTAGCTGTTAGCTGTGTGAACTGTGCATAATCACTTGTGAGTCTTTTTTAGTCTTGTCGTAGGTAGTGTAATTATATTACATGCTAAATTCACCCCAGAGTTTTTGGCATTTTTTTCTGCTGTAGAACTTACTGGCAACCCCACTGGTGAAAAGCCTTCTGTGTGTATGTGATGGAGGGGGAAAGGAGGTGTGGTGTTGTAAGGTGGTTTCAGCCATACTCTATATGCCATACTTAGCTATAGAACAGGGGTGTGCAAACATTTTGGCCTGAGGGCCACATCTGGGTATGGAAATTATATGGCGGGCCATGAATGCTCACAAAATTGGGGGTTGGGGTACGAGAGTGGTTGAAGGCTCCGCCTGGGCATGTGGGCTCGGGTGGGGCCAGAAATTAGGAGTTCTGGGTGCAGGAGGGGGCTCCGGGCTGGGGCAGGGGGTTGAGGTGTGGGGGGGTGAGGGCTCCAGCTGGGGGTGTGGGCTCTTGGGTGGAGCTGAGGATCAGCAGGAGGGTACTCCGGGCTGGGACCAAGGAGTTTGGAGGATGGGAGGGGGATCAGGGGTGGGGCAGGGGGTTGGGGTATGGGAGGGGGTTGGGGTGCAGGCTCTGGGGGATGCTTACCTCAGGCAGCTCCCAGAAACAGCAGCAGCATGTCCCCCCTCTGGCGGAGGCGTAGCCAATGGGAACTGCAGGGGTGGTGCTTGGTGCGGGGACAGCATATGGAGCCCACTGACTGCCCCTACGCGTAGGAGCTGGAGGGGGGACATGCTGTTGGTTCTGGGAGCTGCACGGAACAGGGCAAGCCCCCAACCCCACTCCCCATCTGGAGCAGGGCAAGCCCAAGACCCCGTTCCCCAGTGGGAGCTTGAGGGCTGGATTAAAACATCTGGAGGGCCGAATTCGGCCCCCGGGCCATGGTTTGCCCACCCCTGCTATAGAGGGTCAGCACAGCCCCAAAATTGCTTGGTACTTACTGGAAAGGGCTGATGGTGAAAACTTGGCTCACTTTTTCAAGGCACCTGATTCAAAGCAGGGACTTGAACCTAGCTCTCCCACATCCCACGTGCATATCCAAACCACCAGCCTGCCACATATGTTGGGAGATGTGGGTGTCCTCTCACTCTTTCCTGACTCCTGTTCAATCTATTCCACCTGGCATTAATAATTAAATATTAATTGGTCCAGAGAATGAGACACTGAGTGTGTACTCCAGTGGTTATGGCATTCACCTAGGATATGGGAGACCAAGATGGAGACCCTGCTCTCAATCAGGTGTCTAACTTGTGTGATACTGGCTACTGCATTATCTATTTTAGTTTTTTTCATAGAAACATTTCATAACGTTTCTGTTCTGTCCTAATGCCGAATGGGAACTTTTTGATATCTCAACATTGTTCATGGAATGGGAAAACTTTCCCACCCAGTTCTATGCTTAAGAGCTTTGCTGAACAAGGATGGACCTAAACATGCATGAAGGTAACGTGTGCTTAAGTGCTCTGCTAAATCAGAGCCCTATTTGCTCAACCAGTGTTTTCCCTCAGACTTGTCACAGTATTCATCCCTCACTGAGTATTACATACACAGAGTCTGAAATTTTATATGAAACAATTTTTGAGTAATCCAAGCACAGATAAAGGTTTGTTTTTTAAAAAAAAATCTCTTCAAAAGTATGACTTGCCCTTCACTTTTACTGTTGTTGCTGACACTCTGATAACTCAAAATGGTCACACAGAATTTACAAAACTTTCCAAAAAATTGGGGGTGATGTTAGACTGAGAAAAAGCATGAGTATTTGTAGCCAAAGGGTCCTGAAAAGTGGGGTTAGAAATGAAAGTCTTTTCCTTAAACATGGCTATAATGGAGAGATTGTGTCTCTCCAGTGCTTTTAGGGAGAATATTTCTAGTTGTAGATGTAACCATATGTGCATGGTTTCATACCCAGCTGTGCTAGGATTTTTATAAATACTGGACAATGCATTTGATTCAGGGCTGATGATCAGAGAGCACTTGAATTAAGGTTTCCCTTCTTCAGAAAGCAACAGGACTCATTTACATTCTCCTCTCTCTAGCTACAGGTTACTCCCACAGATGTCAATGGGAGTTGTGCATATATAAGGCATCATGTGGCTTGCCCCCCAGTCACAAGGGTGCAAGGCCCAAATTACAGAAGAACTGCATAGCTTCTGTGTGGAGGGGAACAGGGTACGGGGACTCCGCCTGTGGGGTTGGGGTGGTTTCACAAGCCCTTATAAGCTGCAGAGCAGTACTTAGCAAAGGCACTCCGCATAGGAACTTACAGTGGCTGATGGAGGTTTGTGGGCAGAACAAAAAGTGGTGTGGAGTTACACCTCCTTGCACTGGTACTGTATTTGGTTCATTGAGTATAAATGTGGGGAGGTCTGTGCTTTGGATGAAAAATATCTCGTATGAACCTGAGTCAGAAATGGTCTTTAGCATAAACAGAGGGCCAGATCCTTGGCTGGTGTGAATTGATGTATTCGGTTGACTTCTGTGGATGTATGTCCATTTTCTCTAGTTGAAGATCTGGCCCAAAGAGTGAAAAAGTTGTTGACTAGTGCCCAGATCATTCTCTCCACTAATGGACTCAGAGGACTCGGATCAGGGTGGAGGGGGAAAAATGGGGAGACACACACTTCTATGGCATTGTTCCCCTTTCTACCCATTGGTGAAAATCAAGTCTCCATGCTGGTTATTGATCTGTCACCTGCGTTTGATACCATTCATCATGAGTTGTTGACTTGCCTGCACACCCTGAGGGGCTTCTCTTCAGTGACTTTATTGTTTTCTTTCAGACAGATCTCCGTGGGTAATTGTGGGAAATTGCTCCTCTTCCCAAAAAGCTATCAAGTGTGGTGTTCTACAGGGTGCCATTCTACCGCCCTTCATCCTGAGTCCTGTACAACATGTATATGGGGCCATTAATAAAGTTAATACGAAGACATGAGGTTTGTGTCTTCAGTTTGCTGATGACACCCAACTGTATGTCTCAGTCTCCACCAACTCGGATGATGTGCCTCAATCAGTGTCTACTGGAGATCAGTGCATGGATGAGCGTGAGCTGGCTGAGGCTCAATCCTGACAAGAATTAAGTGATAATGGTGCTTTGAGGGAAACTGATTGAAGAGATGGCAGAAATAATAACAGCCTCTTTGAGGGAGTTCATCTACGATTAGTGAGCAGGGCTGGAAACTTAGTGGACTCTAGACTACTAGCTACTATTCGATTATCATATTGCAGCAGTAACCCAGTCAGCTTTTTGCTACCTATGTCTGGGTAGGCGGCTGCAGCCTTTCTTTTAGGATGCAGACCTTGCCATTGTTACCTCAGAATTAAACTATTGCAATGTGCTTTACATGGGGCTGCATCTTAAAACCATTTGGCGATTGAAGTTTGTACAGACTGTGGTGGCTTGCTTACTAAGGGCGTCTTGTTGGGAGCACATGACATCAACTCTCCGAGATCTTTACTAGCTGCCTGTTGGTCTCTGGGTTTAGGGGGTTGGTTATGACCTATAAAGCTCTCAGTGGCCTAAAATCTGCCAGCCTAAAGGATTACCTCTCTTCCCATACCATACTGCCACAGCTGAGGTCCGCATAGATGATAAAGTTGTATCTCTCGCATTAAAACAGAGTAGGAGACAGCATGCTCTCTGTGAAGGATCTGGCACTCAGGAACTTGTTCCCTCCCCCCATGGTCCAAAGTAGCTCAAATCTGGTGACCTTCTCGACTGCAAAACACATCTGTTTGCTGGGGAATTTGGAGAGGGCCAAGGGTGTGCTTCCCAGGATGATGAAGGTGGAAAGGAGGGGTAGGAGTGTGTGTGTGTTGCTGTTGGGGTTTTGTTGGAATACTAAATGTGTAGGTTGCTTAGAATCTTGTATATTCATCTTTTTATTATTATTTAAATTAAATAAATATCACACAGAAGACCCTCCATGAGAGTCCTGTGGGGAAGGGAAGGAGTTGGGGATTGCTAGGTCTTCCTCTAGAAATCCATGAAAAAACATATGTAACCTAGTGTTAAGATTATGCAGTCAGGTTGATTTCCCCCCACTGCAATTGGGGATTCACTGGGGGTCACAACCAATGGAGGTGTACATGGGAGGTTACTGTGACTGGGTGGGCCAGGAAGCAGCGCAGAGGCACAGGGGCTCCAAAGAAAAGTCCTTGGCCTCCCACAGAGCACCTGAGATTGGGTAGATCTTTGGACTGAGTTCTCTTCTAGTTCTGTGGGGAAGCAACACAGAAACTGAAGTCCAAACTATCGATTTTCCAGTCCTGCACCTAAAACCAACCCACACAATGTGTCTTGGTACTTAATAATTCAAAAGTAAGAAAAAACACGATTGTGAGGAGTCACATTGGGTTTGAGCCAAAAGTCCACTGACATCATTGGGAATACTGCCATTGATTTCAGTGGGCTTTGAATTATGCCCATGTGGTATAATTGTCAGTTCTGCTCCAGTAGCTCTGATTAGAAGATTCAACAAAAGCAACCCAGAGGCAATGTGATACAATGTTTAAGGGGCAGGGCTGGGACTCAGGATTCTATTCTTGACTCTGCCACTGACCTCCTGATCCAAGGAATGGAAAACTTACCTTATGGGAGGAGACTCAAAGAGCTTGGCTTATTTAGCCTAACCAAAAGAAGGCTGAGCGGAGATACAATTGCTCTCTGTAAATACATCAGAGGGATAAATACCAGGGAGGGAGAGGAGTTATTTAAGTTAAACACCAATAAGGACACAAGAACAAATGGATATAAACTGGCCATCAAGTTTAGGCTCGAAATTAGATGAAGGTTTCTAGCCATCAGAGGAATGAAGTTCTGGAACAGCCTTCCAAGGGGAGAAGTGGGGGCAAAAAACCTAACTGGCTTTAAGACTGGTCTTGATAAGTTTATGGATGTGATGGTATGATGGGACTGCCTATGATGGCATGTGGGCCATCAGCGAATGCCAGGAGCAAAAATTCCCAACTGCTGGAGACAGGACACTAGATGGGGAGAGCTTTGAGTTACTACAGAGAATTCTTTCCCAGGTATCTGCCTGAGGGGTCTTGCCCACATGCTCAGATTCTAACTGATCGCCATATTTGGGGTTGAGAAGGAATTTCCCCCCAGGTCAGATTGGCTAAGACCCTGGGGATTTTTCGCCTTCCCCAACAGCAAGAGTCACGGGTCACTTGCAGATGTAAACTAATGTAAATAGTGAATTCTAATTTGAAGTCTTTAAACCATGATTTGAAGATTTCAGTAACTCAGCCAGAGGTTAGGGGTCTATTACAGGAGTGGGTGAAGTTCTGTGGCCTGCAGTGTACAGGAGGTCGGACTAGATGATCACAATGATCCCTTCTGACTTTAAAGTCCATGAGTGAGTCTATGAACCTTGAGCAAGTCACTTCCCCTCTGAGAAACTGTTTCCGCTCCTGTCCTGTCCTTTCTCTGTCTTGTCTTTTTTTTTTACTGTAAGTTCTTTGGGGCAAGGACACTTATACTATAGGTTTGTACAGTGCCTAGCACAATAGACCCTTGCTTTCCAGTGGGGCTTTCAGGATCTACCTCAATACAATACATAATAAATAATAGTAATGTGGTTGATTTCCACAAAATTTCTAAAGGATGCCCCTGAAAAGTAATAAGTAGGCAAAACAGAAGGTCAGAGTAACTAATGCTGGGATACCAAATGGAGTATCAGACTACCCATTAAAACTCCATATGCTGAATTTTGAAATTTTATGTGCTCTTATTGGGGGGCGGGGGGGGGGGTCTTAGTTTAAAAATATTGCTGGTCTTCCTGAAGTATTCTTTTATTTTGCAAGTAAGGTGAATAGCAATATGTGGGAACAAGGACATTATGTAGTTGGGTTTTTTTGCCTTTGTTTTTGCAACATTGCAACTTTCCTGCATCATCAATAATTTCATGTTTGAGTTTTAAAGGTGTTCATTTTTATTGTAAAAGAATAAATAAAAAGTACTAGTTTCAAATTGAATGGGTCCTCCGATTCCTTTTTTATTATATCCCCCAACATGTCTACATACAATGTTACTCACTCTATTTCATTAAAATATGAGAAAATCTTAACTTTTAGGAGTTTTAAGAACACAGTCGCTTTTGATTTTGTTTTTCTGGTAATCTCATTTTCCAAAGATGGCTTTGAATGTAACACAGCCGATAGAATTTGTTTTAGGTCCTCATTAAGCTTATAGAAGTCGTGAGTGTGGTGTACAATTTCTATACTTTTGGATAAGAAGAAGGTGTGTGTGGTGGGTATTGGAGTTGGTTGTTGGAGACACAAGAAGTTAAAAAGGAGTAGTAATCTTTCTCCCTCAGAGCAGGGAAAATCTAGGAAAGCTAATTGTTCCTCTAAGTTATGACCCTTTTTTAGCTCTATGTTTATTTTTCAGTTTTTACTTGCTCAAATGAAATAGCTATCGCACATATCTGATGCAAAGTTGAAACATTATTTGAAGGAATACTGCTTAGAGCTGAGGCTTTGTTTATATTCAGAAAGTTGACTGGTTCATTGGATAAGGTATTAGTCTGGGTTCAGTTTCCTGCTCTGCCACAGCCTTCGCATATGACTGTGGGAAAACTAGTCTCTCTGGGTATGTCTACACTGCAATAAAAGATTCGTGATACAGCGATGGCTGGCTCAGGTCAGCTGATCCAGGCTTATAGGGCTTTAAAATTGCAGTGTAGACATTCAGGCTTGGGCTGGAGCTCGGGCTCTGACTCCCTGTGACGTAGGAGGGTCTCAGAGGCCAGGCTCCAGCACAAGCCTGAACGTTTACACTGTGATTTTTGGCCCTGCAGCTGGAGACCTGTGAGCCCGAGTCAGCTGACCTGGGCTCTGAAACTTGGTGCTGCTGTTTTTTGGTCTCAGTATAGACATATCCACTGTCTCTCAGTTCCTTATCTGTAAAATTGGGGAAATAGACCTTTTCTACCTCAAAGGGGTGTTGTGGGGGGCTGCCGGTCCATCTTCGTTCCAAACCCCCACCAGCTAGCTCCAACGGGCTGCTCTTTCTGCAAGCAGTGGACAAAGCAGGCAGCTGCCAGACAGCGTTATAAGGGAGTGTTGAGCAACTTTAAACGAGCGTGTTCTTTAATTGATCAGCAACGTAACAATGAAACGACATTAAGTGAGGAGTTACTGTACATAATTTTATGCTGCAAATTCATGTAGCAATCTTAGCAACTGCTGGTGGATTCGAGTCATCCATTTAGGAAGCAGAAGCAATAGTTTTAGAGGATCAGTCACACACAGCATGAAAAGCTAACTCTGTGTAGCGAATACTTGAAATAATAGTCCCAGTTAATTGTTGTTGAACAATCCAGAGGTGGAAGTGTGTTCTCATATACCATTTGTCTAGATGACAGTGATAAAACCTCCTATGTTTTGTCCATATTAAACCTCCTATAATTCTTACTGTCAGTAGAGCTGCACTGGTGTTAGAAATGGTGGGAACTTTTAGGAAAAAATGGCTAATGTAGAGAAGACTGTTTTGCCATAGAGCAGTGTTTTACCATCTGAGTCATTGGTCTAACTGTATAAACTCTTTGAGAGAGGCAAAATAGGTGAGGTAATATCTTTCTTGGACCAGCTTCTGTTGGTGGAAAGTTCAAGCTTTCGAAATACACAGAGGTCTTATTCAGGTCTGGGGAAGGAAGCTGAGTGTCTGAGCTAAAAACAAGTTGGGACAGATTTAAATCCCTAGTCAGGAAGACTCGATTTAATAATTGATTTCTACATAAAAGTGCGTTCCTGTTGATTGTTATAACCTTAATACATATTCTTCACAATTCAGAGACAGATGTAGGTTTCATTTTTAGAAGGTACACACTATACATTTTTAAAGTGATTTATTTTGAAAACTTTTCAGATTAGTTTTACAACTATATCAGAAAATGAATGATTGTTTGGTTATTTCATTTACCAAAGGTGATTGAAGCAGCTATTTATGAAGTCGTTGGGAGGTGAACTATCTCTAATTGAACAGGTTAATTATTAATATTTGAAGGATTTTCTTGCCATGCTGTATTAGGAGGAGAACATCACCAGACAGACATTTAAATTGTTTTATTTAACTAAAACAACAACGTTATGTATTCTGGATTTTTTTCTTCAACAGCAAACATAATATTTTAACAAAACAAGCATATAGATTTTTGAATTTAGTTAAATATTCAAGTTTTTTAAAATCAGGTTTGTTTTTGTTAAAATTGTTTTTAACTAAAATAGTTAAATGAAATATTAAAAAAAAAAATTAAATTGACTGTCAGCCAGGTCAACATGAGAAACTTAAAATTTTGGCTTCTGTAGCTAACTCAGTCGTCTTCACCTTCATTTTCCTGTTTGTTCATAATCTGGAAAAGAAAAACAAGCTTTCCTCCTTTTTCAGGTCCCAAACGATTTCTCAATTTGGAATGAATTAGTCCAAAGGAAGAAAATATTCTTTCTACACCGGCAGAAGAAGCTACTGCTGTTAAAAGTGAGATTATCACTTCAACTGTCTCTGAATCCAAGAGTTTAAGTGACTTCCACCAGTTCACTGGTGTGACTTTCTTTAAAACATCATCAGCAAACATATATTTTTTGAATGGTTCACCCTTAGCTCTGAAGTTTATTATAGTTGGCATTATGGAGGGATGATTGCTGGATGTCCATGTCATAGCCAACTCCTCTTCTTCAGCAGTTAAGATTTGACCCTGGTACAGAGTATTGAAAATATCTGCAAGAAAATGAGCTGGAAATAGAGCTTGTCTCATTCATTTTTTTTAATGCTTGTAATTTAACTCTGCCATTGCATATTTCTCTTTTTAAGATCTCACTCAGTTCCTTCCAAATTTCAACAGCGTCAGCAATAAAACCGCTATTTCCCTGCATTTTGTTCAAGGCTACAGAAATAGGCTTCAGGGTACTCCACATGTCTTCAACATTTCTCTTAAGCCCAATGTTGAGAACTCTGGCTGTGACAGTGCCATCTATTTTTTCATGAGTTTGTTCACAAACTGTCATCAGATTAGGCCAGTTCTTGATATACTGCTCAAAACAGTCCACTATTGAGTTCCATCACACGTCTTGTGGTAGAGTTAGCTTGGTTCCTCCCACTTTTTTCAGAGCAGCTTCTGCACAGTGGTTGTTATGGAAGTATTTTGCAATTTCAACAACATTAGCCTTTTTTTCTTGTACACTGAAGTCTTTGGCTAGGAGGTGCATCAACTGAGCACTGCAACCATATGTTATCTTCACTTTCTTTTCAATAATTTCTTCTCATCTTGGATACATTTGCAGCATTGTCTGTGACCAAGCTGAGTACTAGACATTTGCATTTTTTTTTACAGTTTGTTATAGCTTTTACTGCTGCTACTTGAAAGTATTCTGCTGTGTGTGCATTTTCTGATGTATCAATTGTTTCTGTAAGGAAGACATTCCCTTCTTCTGTTGTCACACAAGCACATACAACAGGATCATCGTGAACATTGCTCCATCTATTAAGACTCTGGTTAACAATTTTACCCTTTAGACCAGGGATGGGTAAATTTTTTGGCCTGAGTGCCACATCGGATTTCTGAAATTGTATGGAGGGCGGGTGAGGGGACGTTGTGCCTCCCCAAACAGTGAGGCGTGGCCTGGCTCCCACCCCCTATCCAATCCCTCCCCTGCTTCTTGCCCCCTTATAGCCCCCCTGGGACTCCTGCCTGTTCCCTGTCCCTTGATGGCCCCCTGGTATCCCTGCCCCTGACTGCCCCCCGCCGCCCCATCCATCCCCCCCTCTCCTTCCTGCCTGCCCCCCCGGGGCCCCAACCCCCTCTGTTCCCTGCCCCCTGATCACCACCCCGAACTCCCCAGCCCTCTATCCAACCCCCCCTGCCCCCTTACCACGCTGCCTAGAGCACTGGTGGCTGGCAGCGCTACAGCTGTGCTGCCCAGAGCACCAGGACAGGCAGCCGCGCCGCCCCACTGGAGCCAGCCATGCCACTGTGCAGCACAGAGCACCGGGTCAGGCTGCTGTTCTGTAGCCCCACCACCCAGAGCATTGCACTAGCGGCGCAGTGAGCTGAGACTGTAGGGGAGGGGCCAGGGGCTAGCCTCCTGGGCCTGGAGCTCAGGAGCCAGGCAGGCCGGTCCTGCGGGCTGGATGTGGCCCACGGGCTGTAGTTTGCCCACCTCTGCTCTAGACCAGGGGTTCCCAAACTTGGTTCATGGCTTGTTCAGGGTAAGCCCCTGGCGGGCCGCGAGATGCTTTTGTTTACCTGAGCGTCCACAGGTACAGCCGCTCGCAGCTCTCCGTGGCTGTGGTTCGCCATTGGCTCCCATTGGCCATTCCCGGCCAATGGGAGCTGTGAGAAGCAGTGCAGGCCTCGTTTTGTAATCCGCTGGTTCTTATCACAAACTTATCTATGGTTGTTTCTGGATGATGGAGATTTTTTTTTTCTTTTTGCTACAGGTGATATACTGTGGCTATGTGACATATATGATGTGACTGAAACACTATCATTGGCAGATTACTCTGAAACTATAGAAAATGGTGATCTTGAAGGTGGATAGTCTTCAGAATCCTGTATGTTGAGGATGGATTCGCCTAAACAAAATAAGTCAATGCAGTTATTTAATTATTACTATACTGCTCATTTAGTATTACTCATTGCATTCACTGACAGTACTACTTTAAAGGTGAAATTGTAAAAGGAAGTTCTGTCTATTTCAGCTTTTTATTTTTTATCACAACTGCATCTAAAATGATAGTACCATAGAGTAAGAAATATTTTTTTTTGCTGAAACATGAGGATTCAAGAATAGTCCAGAAAGAAGACAGGTAGTCCTTAACAAAGAAGTATGAAATAAAAAAGTTTACCAACCTGAAGATCCTGTATATTCAGACATGTTCCTTTCATCACCTTCAACGCAGCTTCCTCCTGAGAAGGAACACTTCTCATGATGTTGTTTCATTCAGGAAACCAGGCCTTGCATTTCTTTGTTGCATAGTTTGCATTTTGCACGCATGGCTGTCTTACTCACAGAGGAACTTCATTAAAATATTCCCAAACTGGGTCTCTTGTATGGCCTGCTGCCATTATAGTGAGAGAATGGTATGGTAAATCTCAAATCAATGAAGGCTGTGCTCAGAAAGATCTCAAGATTTCTGGAATATGCTGCTCAAACAGTTTCACTTTTGTTTCTACTGCCTGTCCCTCCCTTCTCACATTTATCTCTAGACTTCTTCTCCTTGTCCAGATCTATTCTGCCCACAACAATCTTCTATTCATTGACTTTTTGAAATTTTGCACTTTTAGAGAGAGGTAAGGGATTGACTCTGTGTGCACAAATTTGCAGAGGGACAATAGTGTTGTTTGTTATTTCTCACCTCTCTATATTTATTTTAAAACATTTTTGCTGTTAACAAGCATGTTATCTCTGGAGACACAAATCCACAGTTTGAGAACTGCAAAACTAAGCATCTCTGATAGTATCTCTAGACTGAGCACTGAGTCCCATTGGGTAGATAAGAAGATTAACCTAAATAATCTATGCAGAAGCTCCTGGAAATCCATAAATTTGGGTCCCTAATCCATGAACTATTGGAACTCATTTACAAAACTTTTCTTAAACATTACATGAATATATTGTCTCATACTATAGAATTAGACTGTATAATCCCTATTCCATGATGAGATATCTTTGAGCTATAATGCATCATAATTAAAACGTCTTTATCAAAAAATCCAATTTCAATTAAAAAAAATCAGATTTTTTTAAAATCGTTGATTTTTATCCACCCTGGACAGATTGTTGAGCAGGAGGGGAAACACAAGTTGGAGGCAGTCATTTGAAAGGAAGTGAGCAATTGGGGGTTAGATTGTTATGTGTAAAGGGTTTGAAGTATGCAATTAAGGTTATCAGGCAGTCTGATGTGTTGTAATGAGCGATGAAACCACTGTTTAAACTCTTTGGACTGGTCTACACTAGCCCACAAGTTCGAAGTAAGATATGCAACTTCAGCTACGTGAATAACGTAGCTGAAGTCGAAGTATCTTATTTCGAACTTAAAAGTACTTACCCCTGGTCCACACGGCGGCGTGCAGGCTCCCCCGTCGACTCCGCCTGCTCCGTTCACAGAGCAGGATTACCAGCGTCGACGGGGGAGCACTTCCTGGTTCGATTTATCGCGTCTAGACAAGACGCGATAAATCGAACCCAGAAGATCGATCCGACGCGTCCGACGCTGTGGGTAAGTGTAGACTAGCCCTTAGAGTAAGGCTATGGCTACAGTACCACTTTTGTCAGCAAAACTTATGTCACTCGGGTGTGAAAAAACACATTCCTGAGCCATATAAATTTTGCCGGCATATGTGGTAGCGTGCACAGCGCTACATCGAGAAGAGAGCTTCTCCCACCAAGTGGCTCTGCTTCTAGGGGTCTGTTTAATTATGTTGATGGGAGAGCCCTCTCCCGTTAGCATAGAGCAGCTACACGAGAGAGCTTCCAGTGGCGCAGCTGCAGCAGTTCAGCTGTGCTGCTGTAAGGTCTCTGGTGTATACATAGCCTTAATCAGAGAAATAGGGGGCAGGGGAAATGGGAGGGGTGGACAAGGTTGGTGAGGTAATACAGGAACTCCTTGCTTAACGTTGTAGTTATGTTCCTGAAAAATGCAACTTTAAGCGAAACGATGTTAAGCGAATCCAATTTCTCCATAAGAATTAATGTAAATGGGGGGGTTAGGTTCCAGGGGCCTTTTTTTCACCTGCCAAGAAACTATATATACACACACACAGTGTATATGTTTTAAACGAACAACTTACTACTGTATGCAGCGATGATGACTGTGAAGCTTGGTTGAGGTTGTGAAGTTAGAGTGTGATATTTCCCAGGGAATACCTTACTGATAAATGATGAGCTAACTTGGGTGGAGGGATAGCTCAGTGGTTTGAGCATTGGCCTGCTAAACCCAGGGTTGTGAGTTCAATCCTTGAGGGGGCCATTTAGAGGATCTTGGGGGGAAAATCTGTCAGGGGACAGTACTTGGTCCTGCTAGTGAAGGAAGGGGACTGGACTTGATGACCTTTCAAGGTCCTTCCAAGTTCTATGAGATAGATAGGCAACTTTTGGCTGAGCCATCAAGGATTAACACGTTAATGTAGCCTCACATTCTAAAAGGCAGCATGGCAGACAGAGACACACACCGTGTGTGAGAGAGAGATGCACATTGCCCCTTTAAGTATGCTGACCCCACTCTTAAGTACATTGTCTTTTTAAGTGGATCAGGAAGTTGGGACAGCAGCTGCTGCCCCAAGTTCTCTTTGTCTCTCTCAGTCCGTGTCCCCACCCTGCTCTTTATGGAGAAGGGGTAAGCAGGGTGCAGGAGCAGGGGGGAGGGAGTCACCCTGACATTAGTCCCTCCCTTTTCCCCCTCCCCTCCTCTTCCCCCCATCAAGCAGGAGGATTCTGGGAGAAGCTCCAAGGCAGAGGGCAGGAGCAGCACATGCAGTGGGGAGAGGGACAGCTTAACTGCTGGCAGTTGATAACCTGCTGGGGGGCTGCCACACAGGGAACTTAGGGGAGCTTCTCTTCCTGCAAGCAGTGGACAAAGCAGGCTGCTGCCAAACGACTTTATAAGGGAGCATTGCACAACTTTAAATGAGTATGTTCCCTAATTGATCAGCAACTTAACATGGAAACAATGTTAACTGAGGTGACTTTAAGTGAGGAGTTCCTGTATCTTTTATTGGACCAACGAACTCCACAGAGATCTTCCTCAGCTCTTTCGGGGTATGAGTTTCATGATGTAATCATAAAAAAAACAAGAGAAAAGCACAATAGCAGCATTTTACAATGCCTCATACATAGGGTTGCCATCAGTCCCTTATTACAAGGGATGTCCCCTATTTTTTCATCTCTGTGCAACAAGATCAGGAGTTCCTAAATGCTGCAAAAAGCAGCAAGAAACACCCCTAGTGAGTGTAGGTGAGTACTGATTATTATTATTTATGTATTAATAATAAATATAATCAATAATAATTTATAATATTGGGATGGGGCAGGGGTGGGGCAGGAGTGCTAAGAAAACAGTCCCATGTTTTTGAAATACAGTGTTGGAAAGCCTACTTATACGTAAGACTATATTTCTAGAACATTTTATTGATGTACAGTGTAATATATAGGTCCAAAATCACTTATTATATATGCAAAAGATAGCAAGGTTCCTCCTTAGTTAGAACATATTAGGCAGATCTTAGGCCCTGCTCTGGCTATTTTGCTCTGGCAGTGCAAAGTGGCCAACCGCCCCCCCCCCCCCCCCAGGGATTCTGCCTTTGTCCTCAGTGGGTATAAACCAGCTGTAGTGGTGCCTATGCCATGTTTTTGGCCTCTGGGCAGGGGGCATGGCCAAAGGAATTTGTGTGGTTTGCTGATGCCCTGCTACTAGAATGACCCCTGGGATTATGGGCAGCTGGGTGTACTATAAATCAGAACAACCTTCAGGCTTATGCTGGAGACTGATTTTAAGACAAGAAGAGTGTAACGGTGGCGTAAGGCCACATTTCCGATTACTTCTGCCTCCATTCATGCACAGAATGCAGCTTGTCTGGACTAGAGGTTTAGGCTCTAGGTTTAGGATTGGCAGCACATGAACACATGCTGCTATGTATTATGTTATAACCATTGAAAATAGGTAGTATGCAATGCTCTTTGTTTATTCTTTGGTTATGATTCACTGTTATTGGGATTTAGGGTGACCAGCTGTGACCAGTTTTCGATCGGAATACCCGGTCGAAAAGGGACCCTGGCAGCTCTGGTCAGCACCCCAAACCCCTCATCCCCAGCCCCTCCCCAGAGTCCTACCCCCAGTTACAGCCCTTACCCCTTTTTCCAAATCATTTATGAATAAGTTGAATAGGATTGGTCCTAGGACTGACCCTTGGGGAACACCACTAGTTACCCCTCTCCATTGTGAAAATTTACCATTTATTCCTACCCTTTGTTCCCTGTTTTTTAACCAGTTCTCAATCCATGAAAGGATCTTCCCTCTTATCCCATGGCAACTTAATTTACACAAGAGCCTTTGATGAGGGACTTTGTCAAAGGCTTTCTGGAAATCTAAGTACACTATGTCTACTGGATCACCCTTGTCCACATGTTTGTTGACCCCTTCAAGAACTCTAATAGATTAGTAAGACATGATTTCCCTTTACAGAAACCATGTTGACTTTTGCCCAACAATTTATGTTCTTCTATGTGCCTGACAATGTTATTCTTTACTATTGTTTCAACTAATTTGCCCGGTACGGATGTTAGACTTACCAGTCTGTAATTGCCAGGATCACCTCTAGAGCCCTTTTTAAATATTGGCATTGCATTAGCTATCTTCCAGTCATTGGGTACAGAAGCTGATTTAAAGGACAGGCTACAAACCCTAGTTAATAGTTCTGCAATTTCACATTTGAGTTCTTTCAGAACTCTTGGGTGAATGCTTTCTGGTTCCGGTGACTTGTTACAGTTAGGTTTATCAATTAGTTCCAAAACCTCCTCTAGTGACACTTCAATCTGTGACAATTCCTCAGATTTGTCACCTACAAAAGACGGCTCAGGTTGGGGAATCTCCCTAATGTCCTCAGCCGTGAAGACCGAAGCAAAGAATTTGTTTAGTTTCTCCGCAATGACTTTATCATCTTTAAGTGCTCTTTTTGTATCTCTATCGTCCAGGGGCCCCACTGGTTGTTTAGCAGGCTTCCTGCGTTTGACATATTTAAAAACGTTTTGTTATTAGCTTTTGAGTTTTTTGCTAGCTGTTCTTCAAACTCCATTTTGGTTTTTCTTAATACATTTTTACACTTAATTTGGCAGTGTTTATGCTCCTCTCTAGTTACCTCCCTAGGATTTGACTTCCACTTTTTAAAAGATGCCTTTTTATCTTCCACTGCTTCTTTTACATGGTTGTTAAGCCACGGTGGCTCTTTTTTAATTCTTTGACTTTGTTTTTTATTTTGGGGTATACTTTTAAGTTGGGCCTCTATTATGGTGTCTTTGAAAAGTGTCCATGCAGCTTGCAGGGATTTCACTTTAGTCACTTTACCTTTTAATTTCTGCTTAACTAACCCCTCATTTTTGCATAGTAGCCCTTTTTGAAATTAAATGCCACTGTGTTGGGCTGTTGATGTGTTCTTAGCACCACAGGTATGTTAAATGTTATTATATTATGGTCACTATTTCCAAGCGATCCTGTTATAGTTACCTCTTGGACCAGATCCTGCGCTCCACACAGGACTAAATCAAGAGTTGACTCTCCCCTTGTAGGTTCCTGTACCAGCTGCTCCAAGAAGCAGTCATTTAAAGTATTGAGGAATTTTGTCTCTGCATTTCGTCCTGAGGTGACATGTACCCAGTCAATATGGGGATAATTGAAATCTCCCACTATTATTGAGTTCTTTATTTTGATACCCTCTCTAATCTCCCTTAGCATTTCATCATCACTATCACTGTCCTGATCAGGTGGTCGATAATAGATCCCTATTGTTATGTTCTTATTCGAGCATGGAATTACTATCCATAGAGATTCTATGGAACATGTGGATTCATTTAAGATTTTACTTCATTTGATTCTACATTTTCTTTCACATATAGTGCCACACACCCCCACCCACGACCTGTTCTGTCCTTCCGATATATTTTATACCCTGGAATGATTGTGTCCCATTGATTGTCCTAAATCCTAACTATGTATTTAAACCTTCATTTTACCTTTTTTTTTCTTTTTCTGCTGAAATCAGTTTGTCATCTCTCTGGCTGCCAAAGCAGTCTCTGATGTCTCTGTGTTTAAATATTTAGAAAGCTTTGTATGTCAGTATCTCCCACAGATAAATGTAAAGAAATGCCCCATCATATGAAAAGTTATCACTCCTTGGTAAACTCCCTAAAGGCTGTTTATAATGGCTGACAATGACTTCAGCTACTTTTAAGGGTTCTTCCCCCTTGAATGACCTTAGGTGGAAATAGCATGCAATAATAGTCTTAGAACATTCAGTTTAGATGCTAATAATAGTTGTGGGAGTGTTTTAGTTTAGATGCCAAGACAAGTCCTTCTCCATGTTTCTTTGTGAAACAGAACTAACAACTATGTACATCTGTTAAAAATAACCCTCCCTTTTCAGTTCAAAGGAGGTTGTAGACATGCAAACTTCAGCTTGTGCCTGATGTTTTTGCATATTGCTGTAAGGGTAATCTAGCCACCACAAATGCATTCCTTTCGGGTAACCGGGCCAAATGTGCAGCTCCCACACCTGAGATTTGCAAGCTCTCTCTTGTGGTCAGACAGAATCAGTGTGTTGACTTTAACACCTGACCTCCAACCTCACACTCTCCTTTTCCCAAGATGATAGATTACAAGTAGACATTTAATATGGGCCAACAATGTGAAGCTGGGGAATGTCTGAAGATGCATAAGAAAAATACTTAGAAATCTGAAATAAGTATAAAATATTCCATTTACATCTGTTTGATACGTTAATCTAGGTTTTTTCAAACTTTGTTGCTCCCTTCTGACAACAAAAATTATTACAAGACCCCAGGAAAGGGGACCGAAGCCTGAGCCTTCCCTCCCCCACGCTTTGGGAAGCGCTGAAGCTTGAGGGCTTCAGCCCTGGACGGTGGATTTTAGACTTTGGCTTCAGCCCCGGGCCCCAGCAAGTTTAACGACAACCCTGGTGACCCCATTAAAACGGGGTCATGACCCACTTTGTGGTTCCGATCCAGAGTTTATCTAAAGACTGGGTGTTCAGTGAACTACCCAGCTCTGACACAATATGGGACTGCCCCTTCCTACACATCTCTGTGGCTCATGTGCCTTTTCACCTAACTTCAGTTCAGTAAATTTGATTGGTATGATGTAGATGTTGCCAAAGGAGAATACAGAACTATTGAGTATCTTCCTGTTTGTGATATAAAACTATTGCGCCATCCATCCATTCAATCTCCTTTTGGAAGTGACAGTGAAGACAGATAGATTTTGCTCTGAAGTTAGACAGGTAACTCCCCAGCTTCCTCTATACAACATGATCATTAAAGGCTACCTCTCTTGTTTCTTCTTCATAATTTCTATTGTGCTATGTTTGTATTTACATTTTACTGACAAATAAAACATGCTACCTTCCCCAAAGATCTTACAATATTAAATTCCACCTGATGTGTGCTACACTGAAAGCACAAACCAGTGAAAACCTAGTGGCTCTTCCTTTCTCAGGGTTTCACAGGTGTTGGGGAATTCTCTGGGTGGTGCAGAGCTGGCATAGGAGAAAGGGTGAGACCCTCAGGACTAGCCCATATATAGAGATACACTGTGAAAGAGGAAAGACTGTAGGGTAGAGTGAGAGAAGGACCATTAGGTGCATGGTAGGTACAGGAAGTAAGGAAGGACAATAGAGGGGAGTGGGGAGTTGGACAGGGAGGGAAGGAGACATTTATTTAAAAAATGATTATAATTAACTATGATTTTAGCAGATTTCTTGGGGTTGGAATCGGGATGGGGAATACTAGAGAGCTGTCAGTGCAAAAGAAGGGGTAGAAGAGAAAAGTGGAGAGAGAGGAGGAAAGATGGAGGAGTAGAGGTAGGACAGGGCAAGAGAGTGAGATTCTGGATGAACAGGGAAGCAAAGGAAGTGTGGCAGGGGGCAAGCAATGGTGAGAAACTTCTCTGTAAATCACCCAGTAGGACACTGTCTGGAATCAGGACTTGCAGCTGAACCTGAGACTAGCTAGCTGATCTACAGCCAAACACCCTGATCAACCAGACTCCCTGAGAGGCATCACCATGTCTGCTCTTAAGCCCAGCAGCAGCCCAAACTGGTGGCTGCTCAACATTTATGCCTGTAGCTGTGATCACTTCTGTACTTGCTTTGTTCCTAGCCATATTCCTTCCCTGCCCCAGTCCACTCCAGCCCTGCTTGTTTCCTGACTCTGGTTCTGACACTCAACTCTGACTCCTGGTTCCTGACTCTGACTTTCATCATTAGGCATGACCACCCACAGCTTGGCCCATGATAGTGGTGCTCTGGGTCAGTATGGCTAAGCTCCTTGGAATTCCAGGATGTCATATCTGCAATATTCACATTATCGCTATCTTAGGGCTAGTCTACACTTACCAGCTCTGTCGGACGCGTCGGATCGATCTTCTGAGTTCGATTATCGTGTCTTGTCTAGACGCGATAAATCGAACCAGGAAGTGCTCCCCCGTCGACGCTGGTAATCCTGCTCCACAAACGGAGCAGGCAGAGTCGACGGGGGAGCCTGCGCGCCGCGGTGTGGACCAGGGGTGAGTACTTTGAAGTTCAAAATAAGATACTTCGACTTCAGCTACGTTATTTACGTAGCTGAAGTTGCGTATCTTACTTCGAACTTCGGGGCTAGTGTAGACCAGCCCTCAGTCTCTGTTCCTGCTTCTTTGGAGTCAATAGTGAAATGCCCATTGACTTCAGTTCCACAGGATCAGGTCCTTAGTGAGTGACATATGCAAACCTGCTGCCTAACCGTGATGTCACTATGCCATCTGTCAAACTCAAAATAAGGATCTTTCCAAATGTCTTCTGGATTACAGCTTTTGCATGTATCCAGTCATCTGTTGACAACACCCATCATGTTTATAGGCTAAGGCTTTTCCTGTGTCCTCCCACATAGAGGAAGCAGTGAGATGACAGAGATTCATCCTTAGAGGAAATATTGTTTTGTTCCAAAACAAACACACACAAATGCCTTTAAAAAAACCAGCATATTTTTCTTACTGTCTCTTTTTGTTTTGTTTTGAAAACTTTCTCAAATATTGTTTATCATAGCAACTTTCTCTGACATTTCAGCTAAATTATATCTGGAAATTACAGGACATGACAAGGTCAAGGGGCACTTCCACTGATGCCAAGCTCTGTTTGTTTTTTTTTAACTTTATTTACCTTCTGCATTTGGACTAGATTCATATGATGCTTCTCCCCAACAACCAAGCCCCCCCCCCTTTTTTAATTTCTTTATATTTTTGGCATGTTTAGTTACCATGAAAGGTGCTAATTTGACAACTTCTGTACTCTGTTTATCCAGAGACCAGGCACAGCGAGCCGTAGTGTCCTGGCAGTGAGCCTCAACCCTTGTCTGGAGGCAGCATCTTGATGAGTAAGAGGAGCTGTGCAGGGGCCTTGCCTATCTGGTCCTTGGCCTCTCTGCTGAGATTGCCCTAATGATGGCAGTTTTGTGAGTGTTATGAGACCTTTTCCTTAGGCCATGCAGTGGGGGACTAAAACTTGGCCATAAGTGGTATACTGAGTGGCAATTGTAAATGTTGTGGAAATGTGGGCCTGATCCAAACCCCACTGAAGCCAGTGGAAAGGCTCCTATTGACTTCAGTAGGTGCTGGCTCAGACTCTTAGTTCAGATCCACATAAGCTACTAAATATTAGGCGGTAACAATTTTCTTTTGCTGTGTTGGAGTTGGCTGGCAGTTTGTGGGTGAAATGTCCCATTACCAAGCTACTGAGACATCCAGGCCTCTTCAGCAAGCCTTACTTTTAAGCTACGGGAAGAAAATACAGTAGCCTTAGGATTCTGTAATAGAAATGATTGTCATGCCTGTGATGTTGTATAGCAAAGTGCTTTTTTATGATGGTGTAATTTAAAAACATAATGAGACTAATCAAAAAAAGCCCAGTAAATGAATACCCAAGGTAATGGGTGAATGCAAGTTTGCAGATCCTCCGTTGGTATAAATCAGCGTAATTCACCAGCTGAGGATCTGGCCCAAGTTTTTTTCCATGCTGTATATTTACTGTGAGTTTCTGGCTTGTCTTAAACAGAAGACTATTTTTGTAATGTGTTTGTGGTTTGTGGTGCTGTGAAGCTGCCCTAATTTGGCATGCATGAGGGACCCCAGAACATGAATCAGGGCGACTCAACAGTAACATTACTATTTGAGTTAGACTTCCTGACCACAGTGAAGGATTCATTTACTCTGGTGACCAGGATCATATTGTGGGTACTGCTTTTTAAGATGAGTTATAGGCATATTATTTAGAGGTACAAGATGGGGCGGTTAGCTGCCAAAATAACACCAATAATTTATGGATGGTGTTGTGGTATTTATGCCTTGTCTAGGTTTTATCTAAACATCTTCAGGTTGTTTTTTTTACAAATTGTAATATTACCACTTTAGAGCTGGTGGTACTGCATTTACATTTGTTTTGTTGTATAGCTTTGATGCCACAGTTAAATCGATTGATTGTTTCTAAATGTTTCTTTTAATTAAATATGAATTTGTATTGTCTGTTAAGTGTCATTAGTCAGGGGCTGTGTAATTCTGACATGTACTGTGCCGCATCCACATATTCTTTTTTAATGTTGTTTCTTAATAGATTGGAGATCATAAATCCAGAGTGATCTCTGAATTTTGTAAAGGGAAATCGTGCCTCACCATTAACCTAGAATTCTTTGAAAGGGGGTCAACAAGCATGTGGACCCAGGGGATCCAGTGGATATAGTGTACGTAGATTTTCAGAAATCATTTGCAAGGTCCCTCACTAAAGGCTCTTAAGCAAAATAAGCTGTCAGGAGATAAAAGGGAAAATCCTCTCATTGATCAGTAACTAGTTAAAAGATAGGAAACAAAGGGTAGGAATATATGATCAGTTTTCAGAATGGAGAGAGTTAAATAGGGTGTCCCCGAAGGGTCTATACTGGGACTACTACTGTTCAATATATTCATAAATGATTTGGAAAAAGGGGTAAACAATGAGATAGCAAAATTTGCAGATGTTATAAAACTACTTAAGATAGTTCAGTCCAAAGGAGTCTGTGAAGAGCTACAAAGGCATCTCGAGAAACTGGGTGACTGGGCAACAAAATGGCAGATGAAATTCAAGGTTGATAAATGCAAAGTAGTGCACATTGGAAAACACAATCCCAACTATAAAAATAAAATGATGGGGTCTAAATTAGCTGTTACCACTCAAGAAAGAGATCTTGGAGTCACTGTGGATAGTTCTCTTAAAACATCCACTCAATGTGCAGTGGCAGTCAAAAAAGCTAACAGAATGTTGGGAATCATTAGGAAAGGAATAGATAATAAGACAGAAAATATCATATTGCCTCTATTTAAATCCATGGTACGCCCACATCTTGAACAGTGCATGCAGATCTGGTCACCCCGCCTCAAAAAAGATATTGGAATTGGAAAAGGTACAGAAAAGGACAACAAAAATGATTAGGGGTATGGAACAGCTTCTATATGAGGAGAGATTAATAAGACTGGGACTTTTCAGCTTGGAAAAGAGATGACTAAGAGGGGATATGACAGAGGTCTATAAAATCATGACTGATGTGGAGAAAGTTCAGAAGGAAGTGTTATTTACTCCTCATAACACAAATACTAAGGATCACCAACTGAAATTAATAGGCAGCATGTTTAAAACAAACAAAAGGAAGTATTTCTTCTCAAAATGCACAGTCAACCTGTGGAACTCTTTGCCAGAGGATGTTGTGAAGGCCAAGACTATAACATTTAGTTCTTTTTTGAACCCTAAGTTCATGGAGGATAGGTCCATCGATGACTATGGGCAGGATGGGCAGTGATGGTGTCCCTAGCCTCTGTTTGTCAGAAGCTGGGAATGGGCAACAGGATGACCACTTGATGATTACTTGTTCTGTCCATTCCCTCTGAAGCACCTGGCATTGGCCACTGCTGGAAGACAGGATACTGGGCTAGATGGACCTTTGGTATGACCCAGTATGGCCGTTCTTATGCTACAAATTCAAGGCGTTGCCTTCCTACTGTCAGTGTTACCTGTTTTGTGAACTCGAATATCTATAGCTAACTATAAAAATGTTATTTCTTTTAGTTAAAGAGCTCATAGTTAACTGAACCATAAGCTTGTAAAGTATTGAAAAGATCTTCACCACAGCATAATACATAATGAATCCAGAACATTAGAGTTCAAAGGACTAATTCTGCAACTTGTTTCCTGGACTCCTTCTCCCCTCCCGCAAAGCAAAGTTTCATGAAGTAGATAAAGGCTACTCTTTCCAGGAAATATTTACCTGAAATCTGAAACTTTGTTTCCTAAAACCTTTTTCCCCTTCTGTTTGCCACCTGCTCTTGCCACCCCAAAGCATTTTTTGAAGTAAAGATCTTTTTATTGGTGCCTTAAACTGTTTTTCTTCCCAGTGTTCAATGTGCAGCACATTATTATGCTATTTACTAGTGCACTTACGGAGTTGATGGGTTCCCTCTAATTAGTATAGAGTTGTTGGTGATAATATATGCACTTTTCTTAAAGATTTTATGGACCTGATCCAATGTTCAGTGAAGTCAGTGGGACTCTCTGGACTCAAATGGATATTGCACCTGGCCCTAAACATTTGAGCATCCACCACATAATTCTTGAGTGATAAAGAAGAATTGTAATTCATTGAGGATCCAAAATCAAAATGTAAGAGATGGGCTGTGGTCAGTCATGTCTGACATCTCTCAGTAGGTTACCATATTTCAGGCTAATACTAGTAATAGTAACTAGGAAGTGGAAAGCTTTTTATGCCTAAAAATAATAAATAAATGGAATACTTAGGGTACGTCTATACTACCCGCCTGATTCGACGGGTAGCAATCGATCTTCTGGGATCGATCTCCAGGACCATCAAGACCTGCTACGCAGATTGGCCCTTAACATGAATCTGCAGATCGAGGAGGTTCCAGAACTGGAGGACCCGGTGGTGGACATTCTGACAACTGATGCCCCCACCAGGGTAGCCCTTCCGTTCGTCCGCACGATATTGGCCAACGCCACATCTATCTGGCAGTCCCCAGCCTCATACCCCCCCACTGCTAGGGGTGTAGAGAGGAAGTATATGGCACCTCCAAGAGATTTCCAGTATCTCTACACTCACCCCCCTCCGTGCTCCCTGGTGGTTCAGTCGGTCAACGAGAGGGAGAGGAATGGCTAACAGGCCCCCGCCCCAAAGTCTAAGGGCGCCAAGCGCCTAGACTTATTTGGGAGAAAGATCTACTCGGGGGGTGGGGGGGGTCTACAGCTCCGGGCTGCGAACCAGCAGGCACTCCTGAGCCGTTACGGCTATAACACCTGGGTCTCCATGGAGAAATTCAAAGAACTTATACCTCCGGAGTCCAGGCAGGAGTACAAAGCATTTGTCGAGGAGGGCAAGAAGCTGGCCAGGACGTCGCTGCGGGCCTCTCTCGACATCGCCGACTCGGCCGCTAGGACTATAGCCTCGGGAGTCGCCATGCGGCGTATCTCCTGGCTCCAATCCTCCACCCTCCCCGCGGAGGTCCAGCACACGATTCAGGACCTACCGTTTGAAGGTCGGGGTCTGTTCTCAGAGAAAACTGACCCAAAGCTGCAGACCCTTAAAGATGGTCGAACCATCATCCATCCGCACGCTGGGGATGCATACCCCAGCGACGCAGCGCAGACCCTTCCGGCCCTTCGGACAACGTCCCTACTTCCCACCCGCACCACGACAGGACTTCTACAGGAGGCCGCGTGGCCGAGGGGGCAGGAGACAACAGTCCGGTCGACAGACCGGTCAGAGACAGGGCCCCTACAAACCATCGTCGGGGCCCAAACAAAATTTTTGAAGGGACGCTCGAGGCCGGAGTACCAGTATTAGTCGATCCTGTCCCCCTGTTCCGAGACCGCCTTTCCCTTTTCTCCCCTGCGTGGTCGGAAATCACCACGGACTGCTGGGTCATATGCACGGTGCAAAAGGGATACCATTTGCAGTTTGTCGCCCCACCTCCATCCCACCCTCCCTCCCTGTCCCTCTTCAGGGACCATTCTCACGAGCAACTCCTCATGCAGGAGATACAAGAGCTCCTCTCCGCAGGAGCAGTAGAGGAGGTTCCGAGGGAGCTCAGGGGCAAGGGTTTCTACTCCCGTTATTTCCTAATCCCCAAGGCAAAGGGGGGGCTACGTCCTATTTTGGACTTGCGGGGACTCAACAAATATATGGTAAAGTTGAAGTTCCATATGCTCTCCCTGGGCACCATTATCCCCTCTATGGATCATGGAGACTGGTACGCCGCCCTCGACATGAAGGACGCGTATTTTCATATTGCAATCTACCCACCTCACAGGCGCTTCCTCCGCTTTGTGGTGGGCCAGAGACACTTCCAATTTACGGTTCTGCCCTTCGGCCTCTCGACGGCACCGAGGGTTTTTACGAAATGTATGGCAGTGGTAGCAGCCGCCCTTCATCGTCAAAGAGTTCAGGTGTTCCCCTACCTCGACGACTGGCTTATCCGCGGCAACTCCAGCAGCCAAGTCCAGTCGCACATTCGCACGGCCATGGACATGTTCAAGCGGCTCGGCCTCCTCCTGAACGTAGAAAAGTCCACTTTGGTACCAACACAGAGGTTAGACTTTATAGGGGCAGTACTGGACTCCACTCGCGCCCGGGCGTTTCTTCCAGAGGCTCGCTTTCAGGCCCCTATATCTATCATACGCAGCCTTCAGGCCTTCCCAACGTCAACGGCCCGCTGTTGTCTCAGCCTCCTCGGTCAGATGGCATCCTGCACTTTCGTGACAGCTCACGCCAGGTTGCGCCTCCGACCCCTCCAGGCATGGCTCTCCTCAGCATACCGGCCGCGCAGGGACAGCCTGGACCTGAATCTGACGGTTCCAGCACAGGTCCTAGCCTCTCTCAACTGGTGGCTAGACCCCAGGAAGGTGCTGGCAGGTGTTCCATTCCATCCACCTCAGCCATCCCTAGCCTTAACCACGGATGCGTCATCCCTCGGCTGGGGAGCTCATTTACAGAACCTCCAAACGCAGGGCCTGTGGTCGGAGCAGGAATTGACACTGCACATCAATGTCAGAGAACTGCGAGCGGTACGTCTTGCCTGCCAAGCCTTCGCTCAACATTTACAGGGCCGCTGTGTCACCATCCTTACAGACAACACGACGGCCATGCATTACATCAACAGAGAGGGAGGGGCGCGCTCTCTCCCCCTCTGCCGAGAAGCGATTCATCTCTGGGACTTTTGCATAGCCCACTCCATTCACCTGGTAGCCTCTTTTCTCCCAGGGGTCCAGAACACCTTGGCGGACCGACTGAGCAGGTTCTGCCAGACTCACGAGTGGTCCATTCGCCCGGACGTTATCCACTCTGTCTTCCGGAAGTGGGGATTTCCCCACATAGACCTATTCGCGACTCACGAGATCCGGAAATGCCATGCGTTCTGCTCACTCCAGGGTCGCTCCCCAGGTTCCCTGACAGACGCTTTTCTCCTGCCTTGGACGGGCCACCTGTCCTATGCCTTCCCGCCAGTTCCACTGGTCCACAGAGTCCTGCTCAAGTTGCGGAGGGACAAGGCCTGCTTAATCCTGATCGCTCCGGCGTGGCCCAGGCAGCACTGGTACACCACTCTCCTGGAGCTCTCGGTGGCCGCCCCAATCACTCTACCATTGTGGCCGGATCTGATTACGCAGCAGCACGGCAGGCTCCATCATCCCGACCTGCACTCTCTTCATCTCACAGCGTGGCTGCTGCATGGCTGAACCCGTCCGAGCTACGTTGTTCCAGCCCGGTCCAACAGGTTTTGCTGAGCAGCAGGAAGCCGTGCACCAGGTCCACCTACTCAGCTAAGTGGAAACGGTTTTCCCTTTGGTGCGGCCCTCGGGGTCTTAACCCCTTGCAGGTGCCGATACACACCATTCTAGACTACCTCCTGTCCCTAAAGGAGCAGGGTCTGGCCCTCTCGTCGCTAAAAGTCCACCTCGCGGCAATCTCGGCCTTTCACCCTGGCGACGGTGGGCTTTCGATCTTTTCCAACCCCATGGTTAGCAGATTTCTCAAGGGGTTAGAGCGGCTACACCCATTGGTGTGCCGCCCCGTCCCCACCTGGGACCTCAACCTCATCATTAGGCTCATGGGGGGCCCCATTTGAGCCTATGGCCACCTGCTCGCTTCTGTACCTCTCCTGGAAAACGGCCTTCCTCGTAGCCATTACCTCGGCGAGGCACATCTCTGAGCTCAGAGCGCTTACTTCGGAACCCCCTTATACGGTGTTCCACAGGGACAAGGTACAGCTGCGACCACACCCGGCTTTTCTGCCCAAGTTAGTGTCGGCCTTTCATATTAACCAAGACATTTTTCTACCGGTCTTCTACCCAAAGCCCCATGCCTCTCGAAAGGAGCAGCAACTCCATTCCTTGGACGTCCGTAGGGCCCTCGCCTTCTACATCGAGCGAACAAAGCCCTTTTGGGAAACGACTCAGCTGTTCGTCGCCGTGGCGGACCGGATGAAAGGTCTTCCGGTCTCTTCCCAACGCATCTCGTCCTGGATCACGTCATGCATCCGGACATGCTATGACTTGGCAGGTGTCCCCACCATGCACCCTACTGCCCACTCCACCCGAGCTCAGGCCTCGTCCTCCGCCTTCCTGGCACACATACCAATTCAAGAGATTTGTAGGGCAGCGACTTGGTCATCGGTGCACACCTTCGCCTCTCATTACGCCATAGTACAACATTCCAGGGAGGACGCCGCTTTTGGTTCGGCGGTCCTACACTCCGCAGTTTCACAATCCGACCCCACCTCCTAGGAATGGCTTGGGAGTCACCTAATTGGAATACATATGAGCAAGCACTCGAAGAAGAAGAGACGGTTACTCACCGTAGTAACTGTTGTTCTTCGAGATGTGTTGCTCATATCTATTCCAAACCTGCCCTCCATCCCCACTGTCGGAGTAGCCGGCAAGAAGGAACTGAGAGGGCGCTGGGCCGGCTGGGGTATATATCCGGCACCGTAACGGCGCCACTCCAGGGGGCGCCAGCCGGCCCACCGAGTGTTGCTAGGGTAAAAATCTTCCGACGATTGTGCATGCCGCGCGCGCACACCTAATTGGAATAGATATGAGCAACACATCTTGAAGAACAACAGTTACTACGGTGAGTAACTGTCTCTTTTGTAGAAAATCTTGATATAAAACTGGAAATTAAGAAGCTGTTATGGCAAACCAGCTAACCTGTGTATAACCCATAGCAATTTAACAAGAGACATTGCAATTGTAATCAGGACAATTGACTTGTGTGTGGATATCAAATAAATGTTAATTAGACCAGCTACCTCTAACCCAGGGGTCGGCAACCTTTGGCACCCGGCCCGTCAGGGTAAAGCCACAGGTGGGCCGGGCCGGTTTGTTTATCTGGAGTGTCCGCAGACACAGAGCCCCGCAGCTCCCACTGGCCACGGTTCACTGTTTCTGGCCAATGGGAGCTGCGGGAAGCGGCGCAGGTCAAGGGATGTTCTACCCACTGCTTCCCACAGCTCCCATTGGCTGGGAACAGTGAACCGTGGCCAATGGGAGCTGCGGGGCTCCGTGCCTGCGGACGCTCCAGATAAACAAACCGGCCCGGCCCGACAGTGGCTTTACCCTGACGGGCTGGGTGCCAAAGGTTGCCGACCCCTGCTCTAACCCGTTTACTTGTAGTGATAAGAATCAAAGAGTAGATACTAAGTGTATTTTTCTGAGGTTACCTACTTCCTGTTAGAAGAAACTAAATTAGCTTGTAGATGCCAAGTCCCTTCCATGTCTTAATTGCCTTTCTATTATGCATGTGATTGTTCAGTTAACCTGAAGATCAAAGATGTGAGACACTGCAGGAAATTCGTAATATTACCTATAGTCTCTTCAGCTTATCTATCCCTGTTATAATGAAAGGCAGGCAGTTCCCATATATAAATCAGTGTAACTAGATTACCTGTGTATGCATAGGAGATGGAATGTTAACTTCAAAGGATGGGTCCGTGTGTACTCAGCAAAAAAGGGGTTGCGATCACATGCTGTGCTCAAAACACTCGACAGCCTGTTTCAGCTACAAAAGAGAAACTTCTGGCCTGATTCTGCATCTCTAGTATACTGACCTTTAAACAGGTAAAGCTTAAGACGTGAAACTAAGATCTTCCAAGAACTTACTTGAAATACCCTGGAAAATGCATGGGAAAACTCTAACAGATTCTACATATAAGCGGCCTTTGGATTCTGACCTGTTGAAATGATTCCAGAGAGACTCTTGTGCAAACCAGAAAGTTTACCATCAATGCTACAATTCTGATCTGAGGACTTAGCGATCTCTTGTAACGTATATGATTCTTTAACCAATAACTCTTTTTTATTTTCTTTTATTAATATATCTTTAGTTAGTTACTAAGGATTGGCTGACAGCAGGGGTGAAAGAAAAATTGAGCTCTTACTGGTACGGGGGCCGACTCTGGCCCCCCCAGAACAGGCGGGGCCTCGGGTGGGGTGGGGCGGGTTGGGTAGTGTCCCTTAGACAGCCATCTCTGCTGCCCGGGACTCCAGCAGCGATTTAAAGGGCTCGGGGTTCCGGTTGCTGCCGCAGCCCCAGGCCCTTTTAAATCGGCCCTGGGGCAGCGGCTCCTTTTGCCCTCACCCCCATCGGCAGGCTGGGGTGGGGGGAGGGAGCAAAAGGGGCAACGACGTTAAAGGGCTGCCGTGGCAGCGCTTTAAAGTCAGCTGTACGGGCTGGTACTGGCGGCCACTTTTTACCGGTACGCTGTATCAGCCCGTATCATCGTACTTTCACCCCTGGCTGACAGTGTAATATTTGGGTAAGATCTGAAATACATATTGACCTGGGGGTAAGTGTCTGATCCTTTGGGAATAGTAGAACCTCATGTATGGTGAATTTTCAGTAACCTCTCATCATATAAGACCAGTTTGTCTGGATGGGAACCAAGGGCTGGAATGCCTAAAGGGGACTGCATTTTAGCTTCTGGTAAACCAGTGTGGTTCTACAGAACCTCTTTTGTTACTGGCTTGGTGAATCTAATTATAGAATAAATCACCAATTTTTGGTGTGTCTGCCCTGTTTCTTGCAGTCTGCCCTGAGTATGGCATTCTCCGTGTAGTCCCATTCTAGGCACCAGTCGCAGAAGCATTTAAAAGTCAACGTTTTCATTTTGGGGAAGGAAAAGCATTGTAAGCAATTGACATAGGACAGTATCTGGTCCTAATATTTTTATAGGGAAAATGAAAGAAGTAAAGGCCCAGTCCTGCAATCTTGACTTATGTGAATGGTCTCATTGAAATCAACAGGATTACTTGGACAAGTAAAGACTACTTGTGTGATTGGCTATGGGATCGGTCTCCTAATCTGTAAATTTATCATCTTCTGCAGGCTTGCATATAGACTGGATAACTAAATTTTCATTACCTAAAAGAGGGGTTTCAAAATGATCCTACAGTGACATTTAACTCCATTTTTATTTTCTTTCCTATATTACAGGTACTGTCTGCCTGTGTGCTAACCATAATCCTAGGATGTATATTTGGACTGAAGCCTAGCTGTTCAAGAGATGGTAATTAATGTGATTCTCCAATATAAATAGTCTGAGCAATCCCTTTTTAAAATTCATCATGAAGTTATCAGAGTATCATCCTTATGTGGCAGGGAAAGGCAGTTGTGTGCCTTACCTGAAGTAGTTTCAAAGTCTGAGGACTTGCCTGTGGGAATTCCTGTGGGTCTCTTCTAATTCATTGGCATCTTTCCCCCTCCACCCCCATTATAAGGTTTGCTCAGATAGGAGACTGGGAGGTTGTATTCTAGGAACTGGAACAAACGAGGAAACAGTTTGACTGTGAAAAGAGTAAATTCTCCATCAAAGAAACCCAAGAGGGAGTGGATTGTGACAGATTCTGACTAGACTCAGAACACAGAAATGCCATTGAGTTGAGTGTAAGGCCTTTTCAAGCTCAGCCAATATCCTGTGAGGGTATTTACCCTGATACTCCAATTACTGTTAAATCCCCACTGGAATCTGTTTGGTATTGTTCTACCATTTTACTCAGGCTTTGCAGAGAGAACCAGGATTTTTTCATGACCGATTAACTGATCAGCAGAAGGACATGAGGTGGACACTTGATTCAGTAGTTGACTTCCATCCTCTATTTGTCTTTCTCTTTTAGTAACTGTAAAATACTTATGTCAGGCCTTGTAGATGGGGGCTAGTACATGTGATTTTATTTATCAGTTGTGTGTGTGTGTATATATATATATCCACAGGATATTAGAAAACTAGAATAAACACATCTGTCTAAATAGTGGTACAATATAGCTGTGTCATTCCCTATAATGATCTTATTGATGTTCTAGGCATATTAACCAGTTCAGTATTAATGTTTAGCCATTGACATCTAAATTCCCACCTCATATTCCCCACCAGCAACCTAATAGCCACGCACTGCTTGTTTGAAAGAAACAATAGAAAAGACATGAAGGAATGTTAATCGTAATACTTTTAGTCCTTAATCATACCCCTAGCTGGAATAATTATAATGGTACAAAGTCTGTGTCTAGAGTAGGTGCTAGTTTTATGTCCTTTGCAAATATTTAGATCTTGTTTCCATTGTTGTTTGAGTTCTGCCCTACTTTTTACTAATAGCTGCTAAATTCCTAATACTGAGATTACTGAAAGTAATGACACTGTCCAATATTTCAGTCAAAACTTGCAAAGGCCGCTGCTTTGAGAGGACATTTGGAAGCTGCCGCTGTGATAGAGATTGCGTCGAACTTGGAAATTGCTGCTTAGATTTCCAGGAAGCATGTATACAGCCAGGTAAGGGTGAAAACATTGGGGCGATAAAGGCAAGCAGTTACCTCATCTACCTTATAAGTTAGCGCCACCGGCGGGAGTTTTAGTGAAAACAGATCATCAGCTACTGGCAGTTTAAACATCATGTTGCTTAGACCTGCTGTAAGAACATTGTGGTTAAAATGCCATTGATCTGTCTGTGCTAGTGATTCCACTATTGCTTCCATTGATGAAGCTGCAGTGGTTACGGTTATTCTATTTTTATTATTATTATTATGGCAGCAAAGTCCTGCATCTGGCACAGGCGGCACTGGCTGGCATGTTGGGGGAAACATGGGTGGGCTCCTCCCATTCTCTGCTCCTTTATGCCCACTCCCCACCCAAATGAAAAAGGAAGGGCATAGAAGCTCTGGGGAGGCTGCTCTCCCTCCCCACTAGAGCTGAGTAATAACGGGACTTGCCGTTCATTGAAAAAATTCTGAGATTTTGAAATATTTTTGTACCATAGCAAAACATCTCAATTTTTTATGTGCAGTAGCTGCCTGGCCTAGCAGCCGCCTAGTGGTCTGATTCAGAGAGACACGTGCCTGATTCAGGAAAACACCTCAAAAAAACCTGACACAAACTATGAGCTTGATCTGGCTTCCATTCCAGTAACCAGGAGTTTCACCATTGACAATAGTGAGAATAGGATTTGGCACTGTGGCCTCGATTCAGGAAATCACTTTTAAGATGTGCTTAACTCCATCACTACTCAGGACAACTCTTGAACTGAACTCTTATGGGAAGGTTGGATTAAGTCTGCTTGCTATGAAAGATATAAATTGCCACACTTGAAATCCATACAAGGCTGCCTTTTATTGTCCTTGATCTGTGGCAATATAACTGTCATATGTTATCATTTAGAAGTGGCTGTTACTGCTTTCTGAAAGGTCAAATTCTGCTCTGTTATGCATGTGTGGACTCCTCAGAACTCATCTTTGCATGTGGATCAGGAGGCAGAATTTAACTCTTAATTTTTACGTTACTCCTGCATGTAGACCTTACCTTAGACCTTAGCCCATCCCGTGCTTTGCTACACATTGGGCTATCCACAGTTGCCATCCTTGCCTGTCAACTGCCCTTCTCTCCAGATCTTCCCATTTCATGTTGTGGTGCTTGATGTCGTTCAGAACTATTCGTTTCCATGTTACGCGCGGTCTTCCTCTCTTTCGTCTTGCATTTTCTGGCTTCCATTCAAGGGTGGTATTTGGTAAGCGTTCTTTTTCCATTCTCAGCACATGTCCCAGCCACTGATGTCTTCTTTTGTAGATTATTTGCGAGAGGGTACCTTGTCCAGTCATTCTTCTGACTTCTTCATTCATCTTCCTATTTCTGTATGTTATTCTCAATATTCTTCTCAGATATTTGTGATGAAATGCATCCAGCTTTTGCGTATCTTTCTTGGTAAGTTGTCATGTCTCACCGCTATATGTTGTGATGGCGATAACAATTGCTTTGTACACATTCAGTTTTGTCTTGAGGGAGATGTTTTTGAGTCTTCCAAATGCAGTGTTTATCTTCCTGATTCTTCTTCTTCTTTCCTCGGAACTAGTACCATCTTGGTTGATGGTACTTCCAAGATACGTAAAATTGTCCTACCTTCTCCAGTTTCTCTTCTTCAATTTTGATTTCTGTCCCTGTAGTAGGTCCCCATTAACATGACTTTACATTTCTTTGCATTGTATCTCAAACCTATCTTCTCTATTACTTCTTTTACTTGGTTTGTGCATTTTTGTAGTCCGTTGGCATCTTCACTGATAAGAGCAATGTCATCAGCAAAGTCTAGATCAAATAGCCTTGATTTGTTCCATTTTAGGGCCACTGTCACATTGTTTTAATCCATAGTCGATGACTAGCATAAACAAAAAAGGAGACAGGATGCACCCCTGCCGTACACCTGTCTTGATCCTGAATGGCTTACTCAACCCTTTTTTCATTTTAATGCAGCATTTTGAGTTGGCATAGAATGCCTTCATAATGTTAATTAATTTTGTTGGAATTCCACATTGTTCCACAATTTTCCACATTGTTTCTCTGTTTACACCAGGGATATCAAACTCAAATGACCACGAGAGCCACATGAGAACTAGTGCATTGGGCCAAGGGCCGCATCACTGACACCCCCTCCCCGTTCCTGCCCCCGGCCCCCCTCCCACTCCACCCCTTCCATAAGGCCATGCCCCTGCCCTGCCTCTTCCCACCCCTTCCCCGCCCCCATTCCAACCCCGTCCCCACCCCAACTCCGCCCCCTCCCTGCCCCCATTCCAACCTCTTCCCCAAATCCCTGCCCCTGCCCTGCTTCTTTTCCACCTCCTCCCCTCAGCACGTGGCTCCCCGCTCCTCCCCCCCTCCTGGAAAGCGCTAAGTGCCGCCAAACAGCTGTTTGGAGGCGGGAAACGCCTGGAGATAGGCAGAGGAGCGGGGACACGGCGTGCTGGGGGTGGGGTGGGGGAGGGGAGCTTGGCGGCCACAGGAAATAATGTGGGGGGCGGGGGGAGCTTGGCGGGCCGCAGGAAATAACCCCGCAGGCCGCGTGTTTGAGACCCCTGGTTTACACTATCGAATGCCTTTTGAAAGTCCACAAAATTATGACAAGACTGCCTTGGAATTCAGTTGTGTTCCCAATAATCCATCTCAGGGTGAAAATAGCATCTGTGCACGATCTCCCTTGTCTAAATCCAGATTGTTTTTCATGTCGGATGGTGCTGGTGCCGGTCCCAAGCCCGGATCAAAAAGGAGGAGGGTTGGTCAATGGGGCAGCTTCCCGTCACCATAAAAAAAAAAGTTCTAGTCACAGAAACTACTCACATAAACCTGCATGTAGACAATAACTAAAAATTGTACTTTTTGCATTTGATTTCTGATTGTAGCTCGTATATGGACCTGCAATATGCTCCGGTGTGGAGAAAAGAGGCGACCAGAGAATCGTTGCTCCTGTTCAGATGATTGTGTGGAAAACAAAGATTGTTGTGTCAATTATTATATAGTTTGCCAAGGTAAATTCCCATTTAACCTTTCCAACCACACCCTGATTGTTTGAAAGGAACAATAAAAAAGTTACAAAGCAACGTTAATTGTAACACTTTTAGTGCTTAGTCATACCCTTAACAGGAATAATGATAACAGTACAAAACTTGTGTAGAGCATGCCCTAGTTTTCTCACTTTTTCAAATCTTTAGATCTTGTTACCATTGTTGCTTGATTTCTGGCCAACTTTTTGCTAATGGCTGTTAAGTTCTCACTACTAAAATTACTACAAGTAATGATGATGCTACCTGAGAACTCCTAGCCTTGCCTCCTAATGGTGTGAAAACTGAAAGAAAAGTCCCCCCCCCTCCTTTTTTCTTTCCTGAGAAATCGTGATGGACATTTAGCAGATCAGTTTTATTTAATTTAATATGAGAACTGTACAATATTTCTTAATGTGACTATTATCTATTTTAGGAGCGAAAAGTTGGGTTGAAGAAAAATGTGAGGACATAAATGAACCCCAGTGCCCAGAAGGGTAAGGATAGTCTCTCTTTATTTGGAAGTTTGCATTTAAAACAATATTTTTAAGGGTGTTATCTCTGTTTACAATCAAATAAACCACTCCTCACCTCAGCAGTCTCTGAATAGTAATTATATTCCATTATTATTTATAGTGTATCAGTAACATTACAAATATAGGTGTTTTTATTCTGGTAAAAGATTCAATATACAGGCACTATTTTATAACAATCTCTCATAAATGTCCAATCCTGCAAGGTGCTGGGTGCTCACTTCTTCCATCTCAGAATCATTCAGCATTGGGCCTTTTAAGGTAACACATTTCTTATTGTGATGTAAATGGTAGATATTCCAAGCTTATGAACTAAAAATAATTGTGCTCTGTGCAACCAGCTAGAGAGGTGTGGGAGTCAATTGAAGTATTATTCAGGGCTTGTCATCCCTACCTGCAGCTCAGCCTGAATCTTAGCTCTGGCTGACCTGTAAACTGCAGCAGCAGTGGGCCCTTTTGGTTGCTAGAGGCCTCTGCGAAGCATGGAGACAGGCAGCTAGGTGGCCCATAGGACTCTCATGTGGCTGCTTCCCCAGTGGGAGTTGAGCATGGAAGGGTCAAGCAGCAATGAGAGGAAATTAAGGGGTTGCAGCAGCAGCAGCAGCTACTATCCCCACTGGCAGGGCCAGAAGGTAAGGGGGCTCAGTACTGACCCCAGCCAGACACAGCTGCCCTCCCAGACAGCACAATCCCAGCACCCATTCAACTCCTATTACACACCTACCTGAGTGCCCGCTGAGAAGTACTCAGGCAACTACCCAACTTCCCAACTACCCTATACATGCTCCAGCAACCCCAGCACCCTAGAATCCACCCACCTAATCCAGCAACCCCAGATGACGTCCTGATAAGCATTAGGTTTTGGGCAGCTCCATACCACCACTGCTAGGCAGGGCCGGCGCTATCACTAGGCAACCCTAGGCAGTCGCCTAGGGTGCCAGCATTTGGGGGGCGGCAGGCGGCTGCCTCCTGGCTCCCCACTCAGCCGCTGAGTGGGAAGCCGGGAGGCAGCTGCGGCAAGCTGCCCCTCTGCCTCCCAGCTCAGCCGGTGAGCAGGAAGCCGGGAGGCAGCCGCGGCGAGCCACCCCCCAGCCTCCCGGCTCCCCACTCAGCTCCCGTGTCCCGCGGGCGGGGGGGGCTGAGCTCCCGCAGCGTGCAGGCGGTGGGCTGGCTGTGGGGGCGGGGGCACAGGGCTGGTGCAAGGAAATTTCGCCTAGGGCGGAGACAGACAGAGCACCCCACCAATGATAACAAATGAAAACTGCATGTTCCATTCTTAGAGTGTGGATAAACAAGAATGCAAGTGAAACTTGCTCAGTGCTCACTTTGAGCTAATAGAATTGCTCTCGGGTCTGTACAACAACTGGACTTTTTTATATTTTGAGTATATGTCAAAGTGTTTCCTAATGTAGCCTTACTTAAACAATAATTGGTGTTTCCTTGATACTTGCATATTTTGTGCTTTTAAATCACTCTTCATTCTTTGTTTTGGGTTGTATTGGGTGGGTTTTGATGGTCCAGAGTAGAATAAGGCTCTGATCCTACAAATACTTAAGCTTAATTGTGCTTAACTTTACTCACCTGAGTAATCCCACAGACTTCAACGGGACTGATCAAATGCTTAGAGTTAAGCACTGAAGTCTCTGCAGGATCTGGGCCTACATGATTTATGCAAAGGGATATATTATTTTCTTTTGAAAAGAAAAATCATTGTCTTTTCCTGTGGTGGTGGAGAAAGAATGTGTCAGACATCCTTAAGTTTCAGGTTAGGCTAGATATGTAGATTCCAATCTTTTCTCTGGCTGATTCAGAGGAGGGCTTTGAATCCACATCTCTTACCTTAATCACCAGGCTGTAGAGTTATTCTTGCTATTTGGCTCAATTGACTTTTAAGCATTTATACAAAGCTGACCAGCTCCAGCAGGAGCCAGAGCTATCAATTAACTGCAGAATGACCTATAGCCTGGTTGTTAGGCTGCTGGCCTGGAAGAGGGAAGATCTGAGTTCAAGTCTCTGCCCCAGAGTGGGGCTCTCATGACCCAGGCAAGTATGTTAACCATTGGGCTAAACCTTATGAAAGGGCTGAAAGACAAACTTTGCTGACCTTGAAAAACTTTTCTCCAGCAGAAACTATCGGGTCAAATTTATGAATAGTTTCTGGTCGACTGAAACTGCATTTTTCAGCAAACAAACTTTGAAAAATTTCTGCCCAGCTCTAATTGTGAACATTAATGAGCATCTGTTTAGCACTTTACACTGAAAAAGCACTGTACAGATATTTTGTTGTTAGGGATACAGTAGTGTCTAGGAAATGGACCGCTTGTGTGGACTGGTCTAGGCTGAGGTTGATGGTGGGATGGAAATTGTTGAAATCATGGTGGAATTCCTCAAGAGCTTCTTTTCCATGGGTCCAAAGGATGAAGATATCATCAATGTAGCGCAAGTAGAGTAGGGGTGTTGGGGGACGAGAGCTGAGGAAGCGTTGTTCTAAGTCAGCCACAAAAAAGTTGGCATACTGTGGGGCCATGCGGGTACCCATAGCAGTGCCACTGACTTGAAGGTATATATTGTCCCCAAATGTGAAATAGTTGTGGGTGAGGACAAAATCACAAAGTTCAGGTTCTAATCCATGAAAGCTTATGCTGAAATAAATTTGTTAGTCTCTAAGGTGCCACAAGTATTTCTTTCTTTCTTTCTTATTTTCTCTTTGTACAGATATTAAATTTCATGTTTTTCTTTTAACACTCTGATTTCTAATTGCTCAGGTTTACGAAACCCCCAGTTTTGTTGTTTTCTTTGGATGGCTTCAGAGCAGAGTATTTGCACACATGGGGTGGACTTCTTCCTGTTATTAGCAAATTACGTGAGTAGATTCGCTGTCTAAGCAATAACATGACACTTAATTAGAAAAATCTGAGCTGTCCATTGTTTTAAGAGTACAAGGAGAACTCTTTTAAACACTTCACCGGGAGCTGGCCAAGTATTCTTTGGGCTCTCAGTGAGAGACTGAAAATGGTTGGGCAGCCCTTTCTGTGGTTGAACAGAGATAACAATGAATTTACATTGTTGTGAAAAATAAAAAAGTAGTTAGATATGATGTTTTGATTCCATACCAATTCTAAAGTATGATTCAGCCTGCAGAGTAACTTGTATTTAGGTGGGGAGGTGACAAAATAATGGAAAGAGGGGTAGAAAGCATTTCAATATTTTGAAAAGGAAAGTGGGGTGGAGACATTTTTTTTACAGAATATAAACTTTGTTGTTTTCTTTTCTTAAAAAAGCCCAAAGTTTTTATCCCTTATACCTATAAGGATAATTTAAACATAAGGCATACAACCAAACTCTTGGCCACTTGTAAAAATCCCATGGTACTTCTTGCCTGAGTAGCAATGTCAGGCTTGCTGTGCTGTCCAAATTACAATCTGGAGTGACTACATTCTGTTTACCTAAAAATAACAATGAAAACATTCTCTCCTTGTATATTAAAATGTATACACTTGGACTGAGATTGAGATGGAAATAGGAGATAGACTTGTTGAAAGTCTCTGGGTAAGGATAAAAGGGACAAAACAAAATCAAACTTGCTAGAGACATAAAGGGAAATGAGAAAACATTCTACAAATGCATTAGAAGCAAGAGGAAGACCAAGGACAGGGTAGGCCTGTTACTCTATGAAGGGGGAAAAATAATAACAGGAAATGTGGAAGGTTCTTTATGACTTCTTTGTTTTGGTTTTCACCAAAAAGGTTGGTCATGATTGGACATCTAACGTAGTGAATGCCAGTGAAAATGAGGTAGGATCAGAAGAGGCTAAAATAGGGAAAGAACAAGTTAAAAATTACTTGGACAAATTAGATGCTTTCAAGTCACCAGGGCCTGATGAAATGCATCCTAGAATACTCAAGTAGCTGACTGAGGAGATATCTGTGCCATTAGCGATTATCTTTGAGAAGTCCTGGAAGACAGAAGAGATTCCAGAAGACTGGAAAAGGGCAAATATAGTGCCCATCTATAAAAAGGGAAATAAGGACAACCCAGGGAATTACAGACCAGTCATCTTAACTTCTGTACCCAGAAAGATAATGGAGCAAATAATTAAGCAATCCATCTGCAAACATCTAGAAGATAATAATGTGATAAATAAGCAATATGATAAGTAACCTTCAGCATGGATTTATCAAAAACAAATCACGTCAAACCAACCTTATAGCTTTCTTTGACAGGGTAACAAGCCTTTAGGATGTGGGGGGGGAGGAAGCGATAGATGTGGTATATCTTGATTTTAGTAAAGCATCTGATACTGTCCCGCATGACCTTCTCATAAATAAACTAGGGAAATTGAACCTAGATGGAGCTACTATAAGGTGGGTGCAAAACTGGTTGGAAAACCGTTCCTGGAGCATAGTTATCAGTGGTTCACAGTCATGCTGGAAGGTATAACAAGTGGCATCCCACAGGGATCAGTTCTGGGTCCCATTCTGTTCAGTATCTTCATCAATGATTTAGATAATGGCATAGAGAGTACACTTATAACGTTTGCGGATGATACCAAGCTGGGAGGGGTTGCAAGTGCTTTGGAGGATAGGATTAAAATTCAGAATGATCTGGACAAATTGGAGAAAGTAAATAGGATGAAATTCAATAAGGACAAATGCAAAGTACTCCACTTAGGAAGGAACAATCAGTTGCACACATAAAAAATGGGAAATGACTGCCTAGGAAGGAGTACTGCGGAAAGGAGTCTGGGGGTCATAGTGGATCACAAGCTAAATATGAGTCAACAGTGTAATGCTGTTACAAAAAAGGCGAACATCATTCTGAGATATATTAGCAGGAGTGTTGTAAGCAAGACACGAGAAGTAATTCTTCCGCTCTACTCCGCGCTGATTAGGCTTCAGCTGGAGTATTGTGTCCAGTTCTGGGCATCACATTTCAGAAAGGATGTGGACAAATTGGAGAGAGTCCAGAGAAGAGCAACAAAAATGATTAAAGGTCTAGAAAACATGACCTATGAGGGAAGTTTGAAAAAATTGGGTTTGTTTAGTCTGGAAAAGAAGACTGAGAGGGGACATAACAGTTTTCAGGTATGTAAAAGGTTGTTACAAGGAGGAGGAAGAAAAATTGTTTTTCTTAACTTCTGAGGATAGGGCAAGAAGCAATGGTCTTAAATTGCAGCAAGGAAGGTTTAGGTTGGACATTAGGAAAACTGTCCTAACTGTCAGAATGGTTAAGCACTGGAATAAATTGACTAGGGAGGTTGTGGAATCGTCATCATTGGAGATTTCTAAGAGCAGGTTAGAGAAACACTTGTCAGGAACGGTCTAGATAATTAGTCCCGCCATAAGTGCAGGGGAGTGGACTAGATGACCTCTCAAGGTGCCTTCCAGTTCTGATATTCATCACAACTAGAGCTGACAGGAGGATGACAATTCCATATCACAGCAACTTTCAAGGTTTTGTACTGAACCAAATCAAAATTTTTCAAACTCTTTATGAAATAGAATTATGTCAAAAAGCTTTTTTTAAGGTTCAGGGCACTCCTGATGAGAGAGTAACTTTCACATTCTCTAGTCTGGTGACATGGGTACTGGCCTGAGATATGGGTGACCCAGGTTTGAGCCTGCTCTGCCTGACTCAGAGCAGTGCTTTTCATCTCCGATCACTCTGAATCAGACTGAGCAGGCTTGAAGTTGGGTCTCCCACATCCCAGGCCAGTGCCATGCCATCAAGTTAGAGAGTGCAAGAGTTAGTCTCTCTCTGGTCACTTTGGACTAGAGAGCCCTGGACCTAAAAAATCTTACCAATGAAAACTTAAGACTGATAACGTTTTGGCTTTGATGAAATTTTATTTAGTTGGACATGTTGTGACCAGCTGTAGTCACATCCCATTATGTAATATAGTGGGGGATATTGTTCAGCGATTGATACCTTTTACCTTATTGGTGCCTGCATTTCATTTGCAGATTAAATGATTTATGGTATGTACATGCTGGTATGTGGAATATAGCCCAATTTTGCTGTCAATGCATGGGGGCACAAGGAGAATAGGATATGATGCAAGGAGCCTTGGCTTCTCCTTCATGCCCTGTGCAGAGGACAGCCACAGTATGGATAGGGAGTGCAAGTCCTGTGCTAGTCTGGAGCCAGCAGTAGCACTATCTAACCCAAAGGGGGATGAAGTTGAGGTACACACGCCTCACCTCTGCATTGACCAGCAGAGCTGGGCCAGCACGAGAGAGTAAATACATGGACCCTTTCAAAGTTTGGAGCTCCTGATGTAGTGTGCACAACTGTGGGCCCTTGGAGGAATTCTGTCAGAGAGTCTTCATCTGCTGCTGTTACAGCACAATGACTCCTCATCCTCTCCATGATTTAGTGAAAGGCCGGAAGCCTGATGAAAGCCATTGATGTCAATGGCAAGAATCCCATTGATTTAAGTGGCCTTTGATTTTGGCCTATAGTTTGTAATGAAACATTCTGGAATGGTGCTGTATGTAAGTTGTTTGTCATTTAATATTGTAAAGCAATGTGTTGCTAACTTATTTTTGTAGCACACTGAATAAATTAATAGCACCACATAGCCTCTGACCTGGCAAATAGTTACACAGAGGAGTAACTATGCAGGTCAATAGTACTATTGGAACTACTCATGCATATGTATTTGCAGGACCGGGACCCATCGATATAAAATTTCTGTTCATTCCACTTAAGAATTAGGATTTAAATAGCTAAATTGGGGTAATTAGAAGCCCCCATAGAACAATATCTCTGTAGTATTCATTATTAGACATGGGGAAAAAACAAAACATTTTTTCTACTTTATTTTTGTAACTAAGATTTTATTAAAATATGTATAATTACAAACATAAAACACAGTTTTTGTTCATAAAGATAAGTGGGTGCAGTTCTACTCCATTTCTTGAACCAATATCAGTCTTACACTGGGACATAAATAACAATTCATCAACACTAGCCATTCTAGGGTCCTGATCCAGAGAACCCTTATGCATGTGCCTAACTTTACAGTATATAGTGCCGCCGAAGTCAGTGGGACTACCCGATGAAGTGGGTACTAACCCACGAAAGCTTATGCTGAAATAAATTTGTTAGTCTCTAAGGTGCTACAAGTTTTTCTTTTTTTTTCTTTCTTATTTTCATTTTCCTGTCATAAAGTTAAGCATGTGTATAAGTGTTTGCAAGATGAGGGCCTAAACTCCCTGTTGGACAGCCAGCAATTTATGATATATTATAGGAAGAAATGGTGAAAGATATCTGTTTCTGGTAGAATATTAAAAAACAATGAATAAATTGCTTGACAGTTGATGGGGAAATTGTCAGACACTTCATTTGCAGGACACATTCATTTATAATGGGTAAATGATGGGAAAAAATCACAATAAAAAGCCCACCAAAATTCATCAGACAAATTAACTAAGCAAAACAATAACTATAGTTTCTTTCCATAATCCATACCCCCTGGTGGAGGGCTGCCATCATCCTGACCCTCCACCTTTAAGGTGCCAGGGGTAAGGAGCTGGCATTCTGAGGTCTTCCAGGAGTGTGTATTGTTACAACTTGGCCCAGTCTCCCTGGATGGTCACCAGTCTGTTGTGAGTGGACACAAATGCTAGGTCCATGTGTTACTAAGCCAACTGGGCCTGGGCTTAGTCTAGTCATTGTTCCTAGCTCTGGTTTCTAGGGCATACACCCAAGCTCTTAACCTTTTTTCTGAGCCCTTCCTTAAGACATGGGCCTCTACATTCCAGCCACCCCAGACCCTGGGACTACTGACTCAAACCTCCCAGACCTCCTAGTTGCTTGCACACACGCCCTCAGAGTTCCACCTAGCTATAGGCACTGTGGCTTCTAGTTTAACCACCACAGATCAACATGGCAGGAAATCAAAGAACACAGGCTTAGCAAAGGAATTTCTTAACAGTCACTTTACTCTTTAACAGCACTAAAGTGACAGATCTTTGCAAATTAATAAGTCTGCGATGCACTCTCCCCTAGATTGAACTCACCCCTTCTATGAGTCCGAAGTCTTGTCTGCATTTCAGGCTAGCCAAATTTCCTCTGCCTCCAGCAGTCTTCTTGCATGTGGTGATAGATGGTCCTACTCACAGAGAAGCCCTCTTTTATGAAGTCTTACTCCCTTTTTGGCCATGTGCTCCACTGGTATGCTTATCCCTTCACCCCTCTGGGCTCTTGTGTAGAGAGTCATTGTTCCTTGGCAAAGGGCTGGTAATTGAAAGACCGTCAGTGGCCCTAGATTGTTGTCTTGATGGCTTCTTGGAGATCACATCTTTCCTGGGCAGGGTAGCTTACTAGAGTACATTGCAATAAGCTTGTTTTGAGCAAGGTCAGACATGAGTTCAGCATTTAACCAAAAATGGATGTCCTAATCCAAAATGGAGGTGACAAATTGGAGTTCACCGTTTGACCCAGATATGTCCCACTCTGTCACAAGTACATTTTGGTTTGGGAAAAGGGAGTTGCAAATTTCTTTTGACTCTTCAATACAACATTTTCAAACAAATCCTCTTTTTGTCTTCAACTTTATCTGGCTTTGAAATATGGGAAGTGAGCCAAGTAGAAGTCAGAGTACAAAGTTCCTGCCAAAATTTTGGTTACAAAATCCTCAAGATTTATTTTTTCAGGCTTTAAAAATATAGCATCTGGGGAGACAGTTGGAACAAGAAGTTTTGGAAATGCTTGAAGGAATCACTATGTCCCAGAGCACCAGATAGACTTGGTAGGGAGGATGCCTTTTATTATACTCTAAAAGGGGAATTTAATGAATTTTAGGAGAGGGTTTGGCCTGTTCTTATTTTATCTAAATTTATTTTCTCCAGTTGCTGCCTAGTCCAAAGCCCATTGAAAGCAACATGAGACTTTTTCCAGTTGATTCAATGTGTCTTAGATCAGGTTCAGTTGATGTAGCAAAATAACATGTTGGATATAAAGATTTCTTTAACTCTGCCAACATCTATACTATACTGAATGTATGGGAGAGAATGATCCAAAGTGCATGCATAGATTACAGATTAGAAAATCAATCTGATGAATCATTAACTTAACGCTTATCTATATCCTTTACACAAACGTTTTGGTCTTTGTGTGGTATTTTTTATACTTTAGAGCGGGTTATTGTCCTAATTTTCAGAAGAAGAGAACATCTATTTAGGTGCTTGAGTATAGATTTAGGCACCTTGCTTTAGGAAGCCAAATTTGACAATTTTGGCCTAACATGAATGAGTTTTCATTCTAATATATACTGTCAGTGATTTTTAAGAGACCTGTAATTCTATGGCAAGAACATAAGTTTTGAGTTTATGCCCAGAGAACATGATAAACACTCCTTTTTATGGGACGTATATATAGACTGAAAGCAAAGTAAATAGCAATTTGTCAGATGACTGTTCAGAGAACTGGGGCAAGACAGCATTTATAGCCCTCAGTCAAAAGCTACTTTGCTTCTGTGCACTCCCAGACTAAAATCATTATTAGTGCTCACATTGTTGCCAGGTCTGTGTTCTATGGAACAGTGTGACTTTTGATCATTCCTATATACATCTGCACCAGACATTGTTTAAAAGGCCTGATTCTGTGACCATTGGCGTCAGTGGTCAAAGATCAGCCCCATAAGGAGTATCTAGAATGCGTTTCTACCACTAGCTGTTAAGTGAAATGTGACTTGGTCATTTCTGACACAAGTATGAATTCTAGAATGTTGCAGAGTGCAACCTCTACAGGGGTGTGATATTTTTTAAAACTGAATGCATACATAGTTGAATCTTGTGAAATTTTTTCACTTTTGTAACTATATTTTCCCCCCCTAGAAAAATGTGGAACATACACTCCCAACATGAGACCAGTGTATCCAACAAAAACGTTCCCCAATCACTACACCATTGTCACAGTAAGAACTTCTGTATTTCTCTCTCTAGAAGATGCGTTGTTCTGAATTTAATCAATTCCAGGGGAAACGGGATTTGTGAATTATTAAACCCAACAAGAACAATACTTAAGATTTCCCACAGGACTATGAAAATGTAGATTCCACACTGTTCTTCTTTTCTCTTTATGCTAAGATCTGGCTTAATGTGTGACAATCACTATATAAAGACTACTTATGCCTGGTTAGATTAACTTGATCCAGATAATTAATAAAAACTATCCAATACCAGGTGTAAGAAATCCTGTGGCATTATAAATTGGTATGCTTCTTCACTTTGTGCATTGGCATGAATCTGGCATAATCCGCTGAATCACAGTTTTGGCCAGTGGAGTAGAAGCAAGCTAGGTTCTTTTCTCATTCCTTTTCTTTGGGAAGATATGTGCCTTATGCCCCTCCCATGGAACAGAAAGTGACATTAAGTAGACATAGATGAGGTCTGAAATGGAACCAGCAATCCGAATATCTAATGAGTTTTGAAGGTGTGAGGAGCTCTAAGGCTGGCTGGGATTCAAATCTGGTTCAGAGGCAGCCCAAGGGTGGAAGGTGTCACAAACAACTGATCTCTAAGGTTTCTCCCATCTTGAATATATACAGGAGAAAATAAACCAATTAAAAAAAAAAGCTTCCAAAACTGGATTGTGTTTTACTGACTTCTATGGTATACCAGCAGACTCCCTTGAGCTTCATGGTCAAAGAGTTTAGAGCTCAAATTAAGACTGATGGAATCACAGCCTCACTGCCTTCTGCTCCTGATTCATCAGTGCTGTTGCCTCTGGGTGGCGTGGCAGTGGATGCTGTTATGTGCACAGTCTCTGGATCTCTACTTATTTTTTTAAAAGTTGTTTAAAGCCCCTTACCCCCCCAAGACACACACTCCCAAATTTGAAGAGGTGACGTGGTAGAGAGAGTTTTGCTCTGGCACCATGTAATGGGGTCTCCCCTAATCTGGCATCAGACCCTCCTCTGCCTCAGTTCTCTCACTCTTATGAAAGCTGGGGGACTAACTCTCCAGATAGTAACAGTGGGGAGCTTTATTTACACACTATCCCATTCCTTTTTCTGAAGCATGTATTTATTCCATTTATTCACAAACACAGTTCAACATCAATCAAAATAGGTAAACCAGGCTCACAGCAGGTATCCCCAGCCTGGCCTTTCACCTAGCTGGAGTGGTAAGTACCCTTCCGGCTCCTTTCCCTGTCACAGGGTCTCCTCAGGAGCCTCCCTACTCCTTGCAGTGCCTCACCATGAGCTACTTGGTTTGTTATCTTACGGAAGCATCTAGTCACAGGTGGGGATCCGCCCAACTGCTTCATGATGGCCATCACTCTGTGACAAACTTAGCTGTGCTACCCTTAAGATGTCAGAAAGGCTAAGGTTATGCCATCCATTTAGGCTCTATTTTGCCTAAATGCCTCTAAAAGAGAAAACTATAGCAAGTAGGCTGTAAATTCAGCCTGAAGAGGTCAAGCCAAATTCAGACTTTGTGTAAGTCAAAAGACTTGCATCCACTTACACAAAGTCTGAAAAATGCTGCATTATCTTTGAGAAGCGTCAATCTGTATTTGATCTTTATAGCAGTGAAATGTGACACTGTTGGATCATTCTGTGACTTGTGGCATTTATAGTGACCTGTACATAAGGATTTCTATAAAAAGGATTTTCTTTTTTATACAATGGCACAATCTTAATTGTAGGGGCTGTATCCAGAATCCCATGGTATAATTGATAACAAGATCTACGACCCCTATAGAAATGCTTCCTTCACGCTTAAAAATGCAGAGAAGTCTAATCCACAGTGGTACCAAGGACAGCCTGTAAGTATTAATAACTAATATACTGCTATGAGACACAAGAGATAGTGATTATGTTGTTTAGTTATTTCTCAGGAAAATGGTGATACTGAGAAACAATGTTACAGAGAGCATTTCCAAGGCAGCCAAGGAGCGGTCACTCAGCATACCTACATGATTACATTGTTGCAGCTGTAAAATGGATTTTGAAATAGCTTACATTTAAACTGCAATAATGAAAAAATTAGGCGGCAGGATTTTTGTTTATGATCTTATTTATATGGTTTTTATGGCAATTATCCCCATTTAGAACATTTTCATTATTAATTTTCAGCCTCTACTCCAGCCCCCCTCCAAAAAGCATAATTCTGTAGAATGGTTCCAGTCCAAGGTCCCTGCGGATGCTAATCGGGGAAGGCATCTTGGTACAGTCCCAACTCCTCGGATACCCAGAGTTCGAAAAGTCATCTAGCTCTCTCCACACTCCAGCTGCAGTGACCCAAAGATTCCCACCCTTCCTCCTCCTCTCTTTTCTGCCTGGGAAATAATGCATTAGAAAGAAATAAAACTAAAAGTTGGTGTGTTTTGCCTTTCTTTTTTCCATTTCTCTGGCTTTTATGTCTGTCTCTACTCTTCTCTCTTCATCCTCTGTCTCTTGCCATTTCTTCCTCCCCTCCAGCCTATGCTACTCATCTTCCCTTCACTAGGTCTCCCATTTATCATCCTCTCCCAATTTAGTTTCAGCTTCCTCTTTCCCCCCAACTTGTCATATTATTGCCAACCTTACCATTCAAAAATCATGAGTTAGGCCTCAAAAATCATGATCTTTGCTTAAAAATGAGGTTTTTCAAGAAATACATTTTTGGTTCTTGTAGTTTGTCTTTTGGGTTTTGAACCTTTAGGTTATTCTCAGGTCACTTTTTCAAGCTTTTCTCCACAACCATGAATGCTAGAACTTGTTTTTTAAAATGAAAGTGGAATTTCTCATGAAATAACAGGACTCCAGGATCTGGGACTTTATGACAAACACTAAATAATTATACATGTCCTCATCCCACAGATCTGGCTGACAGCTATGTATCAAGGTCTAAAAGCTGGTACATTCTTCTGGCCTGGATCAGATGTGAGAATTAATGGAACTTTTCCAGACTTGTATAGAATGTACAATGGGTATGTAAAACATCATGTTTTGTGTGTGTGTGTTTATCTTTGGTAGGGCAATACATTAGGGGAGAGGTAATCAATTATTTTTGTCAAGGTCCAAATGTCTTGGTCACGATCTAATCATAGTCCAGACTCCAGAGAAAATAATACAAAAATAATAACAATAATTATTATAATAATAAGTAAAGATTTTGCAGGCTGTTCAAAAGTGTCTGGCAGTCCGGATTTGGCTTGTGGTCTGCCCATTGACTATCCTTAAATTAGGGTGTGTGTGTGTGAGAGATAAAATGATATGTAGGCTTTGTTCTGCTTCCTTTCCTGGTTTGGATCAGCTTTCACAGAATGGTAGATGACAGACAGAGGATAAATATCTTCCTGCTTACTAGTATAGTCCTGCACATTGTGAAAAAGTAGAATCCCACTAGCCAGAGCCTGCATTTTCCATCATGCATGTTGTGTAACTGACTGAAGAACCTATTATGCTATAATATGCTATGGAAAAGTATGTTTATAGGAGAGATATGCAAAAGATTTGCCATCTGAATCTGGTGATGCTTTTATATCATCTATGTACACTTGGTGCAAATATTTCACAAATACCTAGATTCTAACGTTGATCACTCAATCTGAGCTCTTCCCTTACATGAAGTGGGGAAATCTTCACATGATATTGTCTATGTACTTGAAAAACTCTATGTAATGAGGTAGTTACAGAAAACATTTCACTGTCAAATTGACCTTCTTGAAAACTTGCAATGTATTTCACAGTAAGGCAGTAGCTTTCATGGTCAACTGTTATTCCTACCTATGAATAAACATTTCTCTGCAGTGGAAAAATTACGTGCATTTGAGGATCATCATTAATAATATCAAAATCTTCCCTGAGTCCTCAATCTTCTCCTTCTCAGGTCCTGTTTTTCTTGTCACATAGATTCTGACTGTTGGTTGCTTGGGGGACATTCTACCCTTTTCTCCAGCTAGTTGAACAGGATCACTTGGAATTGCATTATGTTGTTCAAGCTATAACTGTCATCAGCAACAAGTGGTGCTGCCTCAGTAACATATAGGCTGCTTTTAGTGGGTGTATACTAATCTATGATTGTCCGTCTACTTCAGAGTTTTGATCCCAGTTTTTACCTATATATGGTCATTATAAACTTGGTAACTGGGCTCACATTATAAACACCAGGATGGTTTTAAAAATACAGTATATAGGACAAATCCTTCTCACCTTATGTGAGCATGCCTGGTGAAATCAGTAGGAGTGCTTGTATGAGAAAGGCAAGCAAGATTTATGGCTTTATCCAAAGCCCATGTAAGTTAGAGACTCCTGTTGACTTCAGTGGCCTTTAGATCAGGCCCTTAGCCTTGTACTTTGTAGAATTTGCCATCATTGTAGTACTCCAAAGAATTGATCTAGATATGTTTAATGGATATCCAACTTTAATGTTGCCAAGTGATTGCAATGATTTTTGTTGAAATGAAGACAGGTTTCGTAACTCACATGAACATAATTTTCAGTTCTTTGAAATACAGTTGCTATTGTATTGTTCTGATACAGTTCAATCCCATTTGAAGAAAGGGTGATAGCTATTCTTCATTGGCTGCAGTTACCTAAAGATGAAAGGTAGGTATTAAATTTCAAATGTAAAGCTTCTGTTTACAATGTTAGAATAATGAAATAATAATGATTAAGAAATACATTGCAATGTAAGTGTTGTTTATATTTAATATAATACCCTGTGTGCGTTATTTCAGTAACTTCACAAGAACACAAGAGTGGCCAAACTGGGTCAGACCAATGGTCCATCTATCCCTGTATCCTGTCTTCTGACAGTGGCAATGCCAGATGCTTCTGAGGGAATGAACAGAAAAGGGAAATTATCAAGTGATCCGTCTCCTGTTGTCCAGTCCCAGAATCTGGCCGTCCAAGGTTTATGGGATTGCATCCCTGACTATCTTGGCTAATAGCCATTGATGGACCTAATTCTAATTATCTAATTCTTTTTTGAACCCAGTTATACTTTTTGTCTTCACAACATCCCCGGCAATGATTTCCATAGGTTGACTGTGCATTGTGTGAAGAAATAGTTCCTTTTTGTTTGCTTTAAGCCTGCTGCTTATTAATTTCATTGTGTTATGTGAAGGGGTAAATAACACTTCCTTATTCACTTTCTCCACACCAGTCATGATTCTATAGACCTCTATCATATCCCCGCTTAGTCTCCTCTTTTCCAAGCTAAAAAGTCCCAGTCTTTTTAATCTCTCCTTATATGGAAGCTGATTCATACTCCTAATCATTTTTGTTGCCCTTGGTACTTTTTCCATTTCTAATACACCGCACCCGCGCTAGAACGTGGGATTTGGGAGCCATGCACAGTACCGCGTTAATGCAGGGGGGAGGGCGTGTTAACATGGATCCCAATGTAAATCATTTATTTTGGGATCCATGGTCGCCCCCGCGCTGATACCGAATTCGCGCTATTTTGATGCGCTTTCTAGCAGGGGTCTCCTGTATATCCTTTTTGAAAGAGGGTGACCAGAACTGCACACAGTGTTCAAGGTGTGGGGGGAGGGATAGCTCAGTGGTTTGAGCATTGGCCTGCTAAACCCAGGGTTGTGAGTTCAATCCTTGAGGGGGCCATTTGGGGATCTGGGGCAAAAATTGGGGATTGGTCCTGCTTTGAGCAGGGGGTTGGACTAGATGACCTACTAGTCCCTTCCAACCCTGATATTCTATGATTCTATACCATGAATTTATGTAGTGGTATTGTGATATTTTCTGTCTTACTACCTATCCCTTGCCTAATGGTTCCTAACATTCTGTTAACTGTTTGGACTGCCACTGCACATTGCGGATGTTTTCAGAGCTCTGTGTACGATGACGCGAAGATCTCTTTCTTGTGTGGTAACAGCTAATTTAGATCCCATGATTTTTGTATGGATACTTGGGATTATGTTTTCCCGTGTGCATTAATTTGCATTTATCAACATTGAATTTCATCTGCCATTTCATCTACCCAGTCACTCAATTTTATGAGATTCCTTTGTAACTCTCTGCAGTCTGCTTTGGACTTAAGTAACTTGAGTAATTTTGTATTGTTTGCAAATTTTACCACCTTTTCCCAGATCATTTATGATCAACAAATTAGTTGTTTCAAGCCTGTTTTTAAGCAAATTGTCTATACCTTTCCCTTCTTTTGAAATGTTTCCTCACTAAATGATGCACAGTTGTTTCCATTACTTGATATCCACTGTTGAATTATATTTTTTTCCAGACTATTTTTCAATGTGTATGTAAAATATTACATTTTTGGTGCTGTTTGATATAGACCACACTTTTACACTCTGTATTTAGAAGAACCAGATTCCTCCGGCCATAAGTTTGGACCAGTCAGCAGTGGAGTAAGTAGGCGGTTTTGTTTTGTTTTGTTTTCAAGCTCTGTACTGAGTTAGTGATAAGGCTTTGTAAAGCATGTGAAATTAACAGCCATAAACTGGAGCACTCATCTTCAGTGTATTTATTAGAACAAGGACTTTGTGGGAGGTGAACATGACCTAACATACATAGTAAAAGGGTATTTAATAAATGTGCTGTTTTCAATGCTAACAAATTAGGTACTATCTTTTATTTATAATTTAAAATTGCAAATGTGGATGAGGTTGTAAATGGTGTATCTTTTGTCTCCCTCTCCCTTCCCCCATTCATCATATGCTAGTTCTCCCTTTTGACAAAAAATACTAGAAAATTTTTTAAAAAGTTTTTCATGAACATTATCAGTTTAGAAAAAAAAACCACTTTTCATTATAAAAAAAGTGGGTAGGGAGAGGTGGGATGAATGAAACATTTCAGCCAGTTCTAATCCTGGTCCACTTCTGTGGATGGCTATTCACGTTGTAACTGGCATGATTGCTGGCTGTCTCAGGCCACAGTTAGGTGGATATGAATCATATCTCCCTCCATGTCAGACTTTGGCATAGGGCAGGGGTTGTCGACCTTTTTCTTTCTGAGCCCCTCCTCCCCCCAAACATGCTATAAAAACTCCATGGCTCCACCTGTGCCATAACAACTGTTTTTCTGCATATAAAAGTCAGGGCTGGCACTAGGAGGTACCAAGCGGGGCAATTGCCTGTGGCCTCATGCCACAGGGTCCCCCGCAAAGGTACATTGCTCAGGCTTTGGCTTCTGCCCTGGGTGGCAGAACTCAGGGACCCAGGCTTCAGCTCCATGCAGTGCGGCTTTGACTTTCTGCCGTGGGCCCCAGTGAGTCTAATGCTGGCCCTGTTTGGCAGCTCCCCTGAAACATACTCACGGCCCCCCAGGGGACCCTGGACCCCTGGTTGAGAACCACTGGCATAGAGGAAGCAGATATTACCACTGCCTGTGCTGTATCCATTCTGTAAATAAAGAGAAGGCTTCATTTTCCATGACGGATCAATGTTACATCCTTCAGTATATGCACTTACAAAAACAAGAAGAGGTGGAAGGGGAAAAAACTATTCAGTGATTTGGGAACATTAGAGAATGCTACTATCTTGAACTCAGGAAAATTTTGCGCATCAACAGCAAGAGGCTCTGAATTTCTCTTGTGGGCGGGGGGCTTTCACAAACTGAACACTGTTTCTGGGTATGTCTTCACTACCCGCCAGATCGGCGGGTAGTGATCGATCTATTGGGGATCGATTTATTGCTTCTCGTTTAGACGTGATAAATCGATCCCCGAACGCGCTCCATGTCGACTCCGGAACTCCACTGCCGCGAGAGGCGGAAGCGGAGTCGACAGGGGAGCGGCAGCGATTGACTCTCCGCCGTCCTCACTGACTTCAGCTACGCTATTCGCCTCTGTGATAATACTGAAAGATCAATGTAGTTCTTTAGTTGATAACTGCCAATGAGAGCTCAACAGTGGTGTGTCTCTGTTTCCCGCTCTCCCCTGCTTCTTAGGTAATATAAAACTCAGTTATCCTTATCTTTGGTTAGTAATAAAACTTAGGTATTTCAAAAACACTTTGAAGAATAAAAACCACTGTAAGGACTTCAGACTAGCTCTCTAAGAGCATGATTCTGCAACCCTAACTCACACGGAGTAGAATTACTTATGCAAGTTGTCCCATCAAATAATGTAACTAACTGATTATAAATATTAATTGCTTGTATTGATTACTTATGCGTCTAAATTATACTTGCACATAGTCCCACAGAGTCCAGTCATTAAGTACTAAATGTGAAAAAGGATGAAGAATTGAGCTATAGGATGGCATTTCTTTTGGTTTAAAATTAAATTTTCAACTAATGATTAGGACACAAGTCCATCCCTATGTTCCCAGTTAAAATGACCCAAATGACTGAAGTATATAATTTATGTGAAGATGAAACTGATTGGACTATCTTTTTATGAGAAATTCTCATTTTAAACAAATATCTCATACTTAACCTGAAGTGAAAACTTGGGTCTGACCATGCAATCCTTATTCACATGAATAGTTCCACTGAAACCTATGGGAATACTTATGTGAATAGAGTCTGCAGGAAGAGGTCTTTTATTTGTGTATGAGCCATACTGTGTCTTGCATTTTACATTCGCCTAATACAGATATATGAATTCGTTTCTAAATGCTTAACATATATTTTACATCACCACATTTCTATTTTGCAGGTCATTCTTGCACTACAGACAGTGGACAACATAGTTGGGATGCTGATGGATGGTCTCAAACAAATGAACTTGCACAAATGCCTAAACATTATTCTTCTCTCTGATCATGGTAAATTGATGTGTACACAAGAGCAAAATGAGGACAGATACATCCATGGAATTAAGTGGCAGGCTGCAACTTTTATTAACCTTTGACACAGGGAAGGGGCACTACCTGCCCATCACCCACACTCTTCTATGCCAGATATTTAATTGGTTCCAATGTGGGGGTTACAGGGCTCATTACCAATATAACCCTTAACTTGGGATAGGCTCTCCTCAGCCTACTCCCCAGTACTCAGTCCTAGCACCCTCCCTGCTGCAAGAGGGACAGCGGATGCAGAAGGGCGCGGACCTCAGCCTGTGAAGGCCACTAAGTCTGACCTTGGCCCACAAAGGCCACAAGGTCTCACTCGATCCCATGAGCCCAAGGCCCATCACCAAAATGCCAGTTTTTTTTTTTTTTTTTACCTCTGTTAACCATTCATTTTATCCTCTTAACTGCACTGGAAACCTGCCACAAATTGTGATGAATTAACAGCTCAACCCAAGTACCTCAGTTATGTATTAATCACATTCCTACCTAAACCACTGTGGTTTGAAAGTGCCTCTAGGAAGGTGAAAAACTCCCTGGTCCTCTGCCATTTGGCCTAAGGGAGCAAAGATTCCTTCCTGACCCCTAAATGGTCAATCAGTTGGACCCACAGACTCTGTAAGGCTGGGTTCCCATTCCTAGTTTAAGGAGAGTAGGCTGGGGCTGATGGAATGGAGCCATAAGAGGGCCCACCCACATGGTCCCCACTCCAGGTTAAATCATGGCAGCTGGGGAATGCTGGCCAATCAGCACCCCTACCCTCCCAGCTGGCCAATGGCTGCAAGAGACTAATGTGAGGAGAAGCTACTTGGTGTCCCTCAGCAAGTGTTTCCCTCTCTCACTGCTGGGAGTGTCCATTTTCACCACTGGCCTCCTCAAGTTCCTTCACCCATTGAAGCAGGTGATAACATTTTGATTTCATAGTAGACATGCTTAAAGTCAGATGTCAGTGTTTGTACAGAAGAATCTTCTGGACCTGATTCTTATTTACACCCCAGCCCCTTTTCAGCTCTCTGGTGGTCTAAGTGGGCCTTAATGTAAATTACATTTTACAGTGCCAGAGTGGTGAAAAGGGTCCTCATTGTACCTGAGAATCAGGCCTTTTATTGTTAATTTGTGGAGTTGGTGGGGGGAATGATATAGTTCACTTTCTTTTCAAATGCTGCACCCAACTCTCTCTTCCCCCATTCCACCTTAAGTGACTTCAAAGCAATAGATTCAATTTTAAGACTAAAACTAGTTTTTATTTATTGTAACATCCTGTTTTTGTTTTTCTTAAGTAGTCACTGTGGTGTGCGTATACACACTGCACAAATGAAGCTGAAAGCCATAGTCATGGCCTATTATTTCCACTGGCTGCCTCTGACCTGTCTTTTACTGCAGGGCTATACGTATAAAACTTAGATTTCTGACTACAGCCCAGAAGTGAAATGTTATCCACTCTACCAGTCTCGCTTCCACAGTATTCTTTATTTTTCTCCTTCAGTGGGGAAAATCTATTGCAGTTTTCTTGTGAGAACTGTCATGAGGAAGTGTTACTGGGCTGCTGGAAGGGTAGATGTTTATGTACAGTATGAGTTCACATTTCCTTTCTGCTGTTAAGATCTCTTGTAGCTTTCCTGGTTAAATTATCACCAAGCACAATTCCCCTTTGTACAAAACAGCTACATGTTCTGTTATCAGGAGTACTGCAGATTTGTACTACCTCTTTTTAAAAGAACATTTTTTCCCCTTTGCAGGCATGGAAACAGCTAGCTGTAGTAAAACAGCATATCTGAGCACATATATGGAGAATGTTCAAGATATCACAGTAATTCCTGGCCCTGCAGCTCGCTTAAGACCCCAAAATGTTCCAGATGAGTATTTCTCTTGTATGTAGTTGCTAAACTAATTTGTGTTACTTGATTATCTATTTCTAAACTTTTTAAAATTAAGCGAGGATTAATATGTACAGAACATACTGATACTCCTCAGGTTCAGTGCAAGTTTATGGAGATATGAACCATAAGGGTTGGGGAAAGTGTTATGACCTAGAAGCATAAATCTTCTGCTCTTAAAGGCATTTAAAGACATGGTTCACTTACATGTGTAGCTGGGGCCCTTCATCTCTATATGGTTTAGCCAAACACAGGTTACTGGATTCAATACAGGGGTAATTAGGAGAAATTTAATGGCCTGTGATATACAGGAGGTCAAACTAGATAACTTAATGATCACTTCTGGCCTTAAGCTCTATGAAGGAAGGTTGCTGGATTAAATTTATTTTGTTTCTTTTGGTAGGATTTTTCCTTGGAAGTTTATTAGAAACATGGTTATAAACACTGTACCAAGGTTAAGTTATATCAAGAAAGTGCCAAGTTATTAGACTAGCACAACAGTTACTGCTTCTTATGTGCACATTGCAATAAAATCTGGAATGTCAAATTCTAGTTGGCAACATCCTTTTCTGTCAACACCATTTAAATGATAAATATCTGAACAGTACAAGTAAATAACCAAAGTGACTGGAGAGAAGAGAATGTGAAGGAAACCTCTCCTAAAAAGACAGCTAGTTAAAAAGTATAGCTTGAAGATTTTCTTACTGATTTTGTTTTACTATTGGTTGCTTGGTTTTCATACAGGAAAAACAAGTTGCTTACATTTAGAAATTATTTTTAACCTAGATGACTGCATTATATGTATTGAATCAGCATTCCATATTTGGAACCCTTTTATTTTGCATCTTTTTGTTTAAACTTTAGGTGATTAATTTTTACATCTGACTCTTCCAGTTGATTACCAGCATGTTACCAGACAACTTACAGTAAGTGTTGTCTTTAATATCGGCTCATGCTTCTTGATTCATATTGACATTTATTATTATTTTTACAGCAGCAGTATGCTAGGCTCCTTACATAACATATGAAACGAGAAGGACACTGCCCCAAACAGGTTACTACCCAAGTCTAGACATAATGACAGACAGAGAAACAATAGGGAGAAAAATGGACAAGGGTTATAGTAATAAGGGTTATAAGAAATAGCCAGCAGGATTTGTCAAGATGCCAAACCTACCTAATTTCTTTCTTTGACAGGGGTATAGTGTGTAGGGGGGAAAGAGTAGCCATGATGTGTCTTGATTTCAGTAAGGCTTTTGACACATGGAATCAGGTCTGACATTCTCATAAACAAACTAGGGAAATGTGGTCTAGATTAAATTACAATAAGGTGTGTGCACAACTGGTTGAAAAACTGTACTCAGAGAGAAGTTACAAGTGGTTTGCTATGAAAGTGGGAGGGCATATCTAGTGGGATGCCACAGAGGTCAGTCCTAGGTCCAGTACTACTCAATAGTCAATATTTTCACTAATGACTTAGAAAATGGAGTGGAGATTATTCTTATAAAATTAGTGAATGACACCAAGCTGGGAAGGGTAACAAGCAAATTGAAGGGTAGGATTAGACTTCAGAACGACCTTGACAAATTAGAGAATTGAAATCAACAAGGTTAAATTAATTAAAGACAAGTGCAAAGTATTACACTTAAGAAGGGAAAATCAAATGCACAACTACAAAATAGGGAATAACTGGCTAGGTTGTTGTACTGGTGAAAAGGATTTGGGGTTCATAATAATCAACAATGTTATGCAGTTGAGGGAAAAGGCAAATATAATTCTGAGATGCATTAATGGTGTATGTAAGACATGGGAGGTAATGGTCCTGCTCTACTCAGCAATGGTGAGGCTTCAGCTGGAGTACTGTGTCTAATTCTTGGTGCCACACTTTAGGAAAGATGTGGACAAATTGGAGAGATTCAGAGGAGAGCAACAAAAATGATAAAAAGGTTTAGAAAACCTGACCTATGAGGAAAGTTAAAAAAACTGGGCATGTTTAGTCTTGAGGTATGAAAACTGAAGGGGGACCTGGTAACAGTCTTCAAATATGCTAAGGGCCCTTCTAAAGAGGATGCTGATCCATTGTTCTCCATTTCCACTGAAGGTAGGACAAGAAGTAATGGGCTTAATCTGCAGCAAAGGCAGTTTTGGGTAGATATTAAGCAAATGTCTCTAAATATAAGGATTGTTAAGGACTGGAATAAGCTTCCAAGGGAGGTTGTGAAACCCTGGAGGCTTTTAAGAACAGGTTGGACAAACATCTGTTAGGGATGATCTAGGTTTACTTGGGTCTGCCTCAGTGGAGGGGGCCGAAGTTGATGACCCTTTGAGTTCCCTTCCAGTTCCAGTTCTACATTTCTATGATTGTGACCTCAGTGACTCACTTTTGGCTGATACATGACTTAAGTTTTGTTTGTCATTCATTAGACTTTTCTATTTTTAACTCCTCTCTCAGCTGACATTGCATTGTACTCACTGTCCAGATCACCCCATGCAGAAACCTCCTTATTGGCCTCATCAGGATTTTCTAGTCCCTTCTGTCCCCACCTCTGACTCCAAGCATGGTGGGAAATGATGTCAGAGGGTTCTAGTAGCTATTATTGTTGTAGTTTGTAGGGTAGGACTCCCTAAGCGGCTCAGTCTGGTATTCCAGGAGCTGGCAAACTCCCAAGTGTGAATTACATAAAAGGGAATGTTGGTTGGGGAGAATATTAAATATCCACGGGTGACCAATATATTAAAACCTTTGTATGTGTATGATTTTCCATAATAGAGTGTTGCAGCATTCTCAAACTGGACAATTAAACACCACTAGACTTTGACATCCTGTTCATGTGACACCTCTTACATAAGAGAGACCTCAATGAATAAAGGTCTTAATATCAGCCAGTGGTATCAAGTCCAATGTGGTCAGAACCTCATCAGAAAAAGGAGCAAAAAATTAGATAATTAAAAAGAAATTAGTTGACAGCATCCCTTAAATATAACTGTTAAAATACATATTGACCGATTCTCAAATGTAAGTAATTGATATTTATGCACCATCGAATACGTCTTTGAATGTGATGGAAAGACTCCCATTAACTTTAACAGGAGTTGGACAAGACCCTTTGTCGTTAAAGCACTGCTAAGCAATTCGTTTCTGCTGTTCATATGAATTTATGCATGATGGTCACGACTATTTTTTTCACACATTATTAAATGTATATCTGAATTTAAAAATTTCAGTGCATGGACCCAGATCAGCATTTCAAAGCATTTATGAAAGAGCTCTTACCCAAGCGTTTTCACTATGTCAACAACGACCGAATTGAACAAGTACATTTTTACTTAGACCCCCAGTGGCAACTCGCTCGGTAAGTTACCATTCATCATTACTTGATTATACAGTAAAGAGTTTCTAGATTTTTTTCTTTTGCTTTGGAGGAGAAAAATTAAAACAAGTGAATAGTTCTAGATTGGCAGCCATGAGAGACAGAGGTGTCTGTTTAGCCACAGAACAGGTATAGCACAAAGTAAGCTTTTTCCTACACTGCTCTTGTCCCTGACTTAGTGGGATCACTTTAGTCTATATGAATTTCTCTTTGCTAAATATGCCTAAGGTGTTGGTGGGTTTTGTGATGTGGACACTTGTCAATCAAGACCCCATTTCTGGAAAGCACTTAAGTACCTGCTAAATTCCCAAAGCATGTGCTTAAAGTTAAGCATGCGTATAAGTGCTTTGCTGAATCAGTGTCTGTCTGTGAACTGCAGTGAATCAACTCCCTTCTCACAAGCTATTGAACAACCCTATTGTACTTTTAGCTACTAGCAGCCCAGGCAGAAACTTTGCTGGGGACCTAGAGGTGAAATTTCCCGAGCCATCCCCCTTGTTCTCTTATTTCACTGTTAGAAATTGCATTGTTTCTTCTGACCTATACATTTACCATTGCCAGAATAGTAGTGTATATTGTGTAGTGGTAATAAGGGTTTAATTTAGGAATGGGTCAGTGGTCCATATATACCATGTTGACATTTGATGAAAGAACCTAGCTGGTGTATGTCTTACGACTTTTTTAAAATAAACAAGCAAATGTAAAGCTAACTAATTTTATTAAATTCCCTAAAACACTAAACAGTAAAATAATTGAACTGGTTACAATGGAGGTCACAGGAATTAATCAAGGAATTAACAGGAGTATACATTGGAATCAATAAGTCAACAAGAATATAGATTGAGATAAACAACTGATCAAATTATTGCATGAACACAATCATAATCAAATCATGAAACCAATATAACACTTACCCTGGACACTTACTTCTCTGTTGCTGCTGGTGGCAAAAACTGCCTTCAGAGCTGGGCACCTGGCCAGCAGCAGTTGCCACTTTCCAGCCACCCAGCTCTGAAGGCAGCGCTGCTGTCAGCAGCAGCACAGAAGTAAGCCCAGGCGGGGTGCTAGGATGCCCAAGAGCAGCCCCTGGCATGTGTCTCCGCCCACCAGAGAATGCTTCCCAGGATAGGTGGAGGATCTGGGGCTCCCCACAGCGGCCTGGTCTGACCCGCTACAGCCAGGCTTCTGGGCACCACTCCCCACAGTCACAGCTCCCCGAGGACTCTGCCGGCCCCAGAGGCAGATCCCCCCACATAGGCTGCGAGCAGTCAAAGGGTGGTAGGGAGCTGAGGAGCAGCCGCAACCCCAGGGTTCTAAGCAGCAGCTGGAGTAGATGCGGGAGCTCCGTGGCTGCCCACACCATGGCACCAGCCAGTGCAACAGCCACCCCACGCTGCCCAGCTCTGGCTTCCAGCCTCTGACCTGGCCAGGGGTCAGGGCCTCAGGGGAAGAGGCGGGACTGGCACTTAATTGAGGAGGAGCAGGGGGCAGGACTATGGAGAGGGGTGGGGGCTCATGGCAAGGGAGGGCGCAGCCACCCCGTATTTTCTGTGTAGCCCACCTCAGCCCACCCACTGGGAAGAGGCTGGCGCTGCTCATGACTTGCAGAGATTATAACTGCAGATGACAGCCTCTGTTCTTCAAAATGTAAAGGTTTACTCCTGCAGATCTTACAGACTCTGTAGGCCCCTGGGGTATAGATTTCACTTAATGTCTCCTTTTATATGCAGACAAACAGAGCTACTGAATATATTTTTACACAAATACATTTTGTAAAGTAGGTATTATTGGTTACATACCCTGTGACTTCTTTTAAATAGGAAACCATCTGAAATCAAATATTGCAGTGGTGGATTCCATGGCTCAGACAATCGCTTCATGAGTATGCAGGTAAGGTTCAGAAGATGGTAATGCTTGTGATAGCTTAATTCACCTTATTCACAGGTTGCAAAGGATGATTTTCGTGCATATGTTTGTTTAATCCAGGACACACCCTGTGATGGGGTGTACCAGGGTCCCCTGCTGCAGGCCATGCTGTTCTGCTACACCCTGCTCCAGGAAGCACTGAGGTGGGACAAAAAGAGAAGCAAAGATGGGTTCTCCTTGCCTGTTTTGAGAGGCCTCAATGGAGCAGCCATCTTGGAAGCCACAGCCAATCTGAGCCCAGCAGGCTGAGATAAAAGGATCTGTAGGGCCTTAGCGGGTCAGTTCCTGGCTGGGTTGAGAGGAGTGAAGAAGGGGGATGGAGCTAGAGAAGAACCTGTGGATGCTGGCCCTGAGATAAGGATGGAGAGAAAGGGCCTGGTAGGAAGAAGCCCGGGGAAGTAGCAGCTATAGATTAGAGTAAATAGTACAGTATGTGGTTGCAGTTTATAGGGTCCCTGAGTTGAAACCCAGAGTTCCCCTACTAGCCATAGGTAAAGTGTTATAAACCCCAAGAAGGGGATAGGTCTTATTTGGGAGCCCAAATAAAGAGCCCAGAGCTAGGACTGATGACCCTAGCAAGGGCAAATATGCTATATAGTTATTGGACTCTTTGAATTCCATCTGGGGTATTATTTGGACTTTGTGTCTTGGCTGGAGGGTCAAGTTGCTGAAGACCCATCAAGGTCAGCTGGCAGCCTAGAGTGGTCAGGAAGGCATTAAACTTATAACAAAAGGGGAGGGTAAAAAGATGGAAGATATGAGCACTCAGCACAAAATCAAGATGCTGAGAATAAAATTAATCAAGGATAAAATTTGCAGATGACACAAAAATTGGGGGAATGATAAATAATGAAGAGGACAGGTCACTGATAAAGAGCAATCTGGATTACTTGGTGTAAACTTGGCACAAGCAAACAACATACATTTTAATACAGCTAGGTACAAATAATGTAGACCATTCTCACACGATAGGGACTCTATTCTGGGGAGCAGTGACTCTGAAAAAGATTTGGGGATCGTAGTGGATAATCAGTTGAACATGAGCTCACAATGTGATGTTGTGGCCAAAAGAGCTAATGCAATTCTTGAATGTATAAACAGGGACTCTTGAATAGAAGTAGAGAGGTTATTTTACATCAATATTTGGCACTGATGCGACCACTGCTGGAGTATTGTGTCCAGTTCTGGTGCCTACAGTTCAAGAAGGATGTTGATAATAAATTGGAGAGGGTTCAGAGAATGATTAGAGGATTAGAAAACATGTCCCATAGTGAAGAGAAGAGAAGGTTAATGGGTGACTTCATTAGTTTATAAATATGGGAAAGAAATATTTAATAATTTAAATATTTATTTGTAACTTGAAGCTAGACAAATTCAGATGGAAAACCAAGTGTAAATATTTAATGGTGAAAGTAATTAACCACTGGAATATTGTGCCAGGGTTTGTGGTGAATTCTCCATCATTTTTAAATCAAGATTGGCTATTTTTCTAAAAGCTATGCTCTAGGAATTATTCGAGGAAGTTCTATGTGTTATACAGGAGGTCAGACTAGATGATCACAATTGTCCCTTCTGCCTTGGAATGTATGAATGTTTCTGTTAATTTCTGAGCTCCTTTTATAGAGCTGGAGTTAGTAAATACAATGGAAATTTGACTCTTACTACAGAAACCTGTACATGCCTTCAACAATTATGTATTGTTGAGATCAAATTGTCTTAAAAGTCATAGTTAAACACATGTAATTGACTTTACCCCATATTTGTGTTATTCACCTAATCTGGCCAACTAGCCTTTCCAATCCCCCCCTCTCACAAGAGGAAGGATTGTTTTATGGTTAATTCAAAGGGACTGAAAGCTACACCTGGGTTCTTTTCTCAGCTCTGCCACAGAGCTTTGTGTGACCTTGAGGAAGTGACTGAATCTGAGACTGTGATCATTGTTTGCAAAGAGCTTTTAGATCTTGCCGAGGCAGGTGATATAGAAGGGAAACAATATTATATCGCTTGTGGAAAGATGGATGTAATCTACTGGGTGTGCAATTTTCATCCAGAAAGAGAAAACAATGAGTGCCTCAGACTAAAGGCTTGCAAATAAACTGTTCAGGTGACATATGACAGTCATGTTGGGCCAACTGTTTATACTAAGTTCCTTTAAGTGATTTTATTTAAGTAAACATATGGAAGCGGAATTAATTTGCTCAAAAGGAGGGAAGAGAACGGGGACTTTCATACATCACAAGGTTTACATTTGCTGAAGATAACTTTTAAAGCCAGCTGTGAATCAAACTCAGATTTGCTCAGACTTGTCCATCTCCCCCATCTTCTGCAAATGCTTCTTCTACCTCTTCAAATTTCTTCCATGGTTAGCCCTATGTTGTCATGTGAAATATATATCTTTTTTTAGAAAAAAGAAATCTGCACCTAGTTCAGTCCATGGCACACTGTATATGTTTATCATCAAAGATTCGGTGATTAAAATGTAAATGGATAAAAGTGGTTTCAGTTTATGTAATATGTGCATTTTTTTTACTGTAATATTCCTTAAAGACAAAAGTAAATTGGAGTTTTGTTTAAACTGTAGGCTCTTTTTATTGGCTTTGGACCTGGATTCAAGTTCAAGACTCAAGTTGACCCATTTGAAAATATTGAAATCTATAATTTAATATGTGGTAAGAATAAGCAATCATTTTTTTTACCTCATAAGCCTGTGAAAACCTCTTGGGCATAAAAATAAACATTTTAATAAACACGTGTTTAAATCTCTGATGAAGCTTCTCCCTTAGCGTCTAAGGCATTTCATAAATTTGAATCCATGTGTATTCCTGAGAAAGATCAGACCCCTAGAGTAAAAAAGCAGATTAATATGAACTCTCTCTGATTGGAACAATTTGACTTTTGACATAAAATAATTAAAACAATCCGTCCTGCCCCTGCCAAAAAGTAGCCTTTCTAGATTACTTGTTTGTGTTTCCTGCTTTCCTTGCATGCCTGTGTGCTCACTGACAGCACATCCTCATACAGTTTATTTGGGACATCTGTCACTTTATTTTCTATAACATTACCATTTATTGCACCAGAAACATCAACCTCTTTCTGAAAACTAGATGCCTCGTTGGCTCCTTTGCTCTCCCCTCATGTTATGTTGTCTCTTCCCTTTTACTTTTCTCTGTTCTTGGTTTTCTTAGCTCACCACTGTCTTCCATTGTCTGTCTATAATCCTCCACATCTCTCTCCACCTGCTAGTTCCCTCTATGTCCCCGGGGGTCTCCACCTGTCTTTCCACCCTCTGAAGCACAGTTGCCAACTTTCATGCAGTAAATAAGCACCCCGAATTTTACAATAAGCCAAAAACCAAGCTAATCCCATTTCAAAACAAGGACAAAACAAGCCAATCTCTAAGAACCCCGACACTCTGTGACTAGATCCCCACGGCGTGCAGTCTGGGGCTGTGGTGGGCCTGCTATGCACCCCAGACACTCTCCCCTCCTTGCCCCTGCTTGCCAGGAGTTGATCAAAAAAAAAGAAGCAACAAGCTACAAGCCAAAAACTAACCAACAAGCAACTCCCAAGCCGATTAAGCCAAAAACAAGCCCAATTTCTGCATTTTTTCCCCACCGGTTTGGCATGTCTACTCTAAAGCCTCCCCTGGAAACTCCTTCTTCCCTTTTTTTTTCCACTGGAATTCACCCTTGCACTAGCTCCTCCTCCTCAAGGGAGATTCTATTACCAAAGGCCTTGATCCAGAAAAACACTTAAGCCTGTGAATAGGCACACTGAAGTCAGTGGGAAAGCTCTGGTGCCTAAATATTTTAGTGGATCAGGGCCATTGGCAGGAAGCCGTGTCCCTTTTTCTCTTACTTGCACATACGTTGTTGCTTCCTTCCAATGCTACTGTCATTGAAGGATATAGTAGACCAGTCACCAGTTAATCTCCACTGCAGCTATGCAAGCTTCTCCCTTGAGCTATCACTTCTTATGGGGAGAGGCAAGAGTGGAAGTCTGTACTGGCAGCTCAGAGGAGCCAGTTCAGCTGTAGGCCCTAGAGCTGTCAACAGGTACCCATGCCAGCATCTCAACTTTCAGAAGATAACAATTGATCAGGAGTTCCCCCAAAACCTGCGTGCTCAATAGCCACCAACTTCGTGCACCAATTATTAGAGTTCTAGCCACTATTTCAGATTTGGAGGCTACAAGTTCAACTCCCACAAGGTGCAAGTGTTTTTGGTGTTTTTTTTTACATAGGGGAGTGTTGTCCCTTCCCTCTCCACTATCAGGAGGCAGGTGGATGAGAAATGGTGTCTCCGTCCTTTACTACAAGTGACCGTCACAAGTGGAAGCTGCCTGTGAAAGCAGCGACATTAATCTGCCACCTGATGTAGTTTGACTGCATGGAGTACTAAGACAGAAACAGGCAATGCTGCAATCATGGCACCCACATGAGTATAGTCACAGCCAAACTGTAAACCTGCCATGTATTTTTTTGGATCCCCCTTAATGTTCAGTTTGAATTGTTTGTAGATTTGCTTGGTATAACACCAGCCTACAACAATGGAACCCATGGAAGCCTAAACCATCTTTTAAAGAATCCTGTTTACATTCCAAGACATCCAAAGGAAGAAAGTCGTCCTTCTGTATATCCGCTCATGAAAACCACCTCTTCATTGGACATTGGTTGCTCGTGTGATTTGGCAGTAAGTAATTCAGATGGATAAAACTGCTGAGCCAAAATAATTTGTTTGTAATTGTGTCTGAAACACTATACTCCTGAGTGTGATCACAACATTCATAATTTTGCCATCTATAGGCCTGATAGAGTGCCCACTGACATCAATGGAAAGATTTCTGTTGATTTTAATGAGCAAGAGAGGGCCTGATCCATCTTTTCACGTAGGACCAAATGCTGCCATTGGAAGGCAAGGTTTGACAGAGAAGCATTGAACTCTTGCCTTCCTGACTTTATCATATGGGAATTTTTTCTTCCTGTGGAGGATAGTTGTGTATAAAATTGAAGACTTTATTTTCTTAATTTAAACCGTGATCATGCACGCTGTCGATGGGCAGCCCTCCAGTTGACTTCACTGGGAGTTCCTGTGTGGAAGGCTTGTGGAACAGAAGGCTTGAATTTGTTAACAAAGGGTTTTGTATATGTATTGTTGAGAACTGTTAGAAGGGAATCATGCTCTATACAACAAATAGTAGCATCCCTGTGTTTGTTTTATAGGGCTTGCCCATAAGGGATTTTCAGCAACAGTTAAATCACACTGCATCAGAAGGTAAGCATTTTATTTTATAGGAGAAAATGGTGTGTGTGTGCTCTTTTTTTTTTTTTTTTTAAGTAAAAACATTTTTATTTTATTTAAAAGTCTGACTTTAAAAATGCCTAAATTTATCCTCAGTCTTACTCAAGTACCTGGGCTGAACAAAGCATCTCATCTTTTACCCGATATTCACCTGAACTATTCATCTTTACAAATAGATCCCTCTGTCTTGTAAACTGCCGTTCTTGAAAACTCTGTTACTATGCAGTATATTTTTATAGAAATGTAGTCCATATTTGGGGCCATTACTACATGGTTGCTCTGTTAAATACAGAACTGATATGGCATATATGGCAATCTACTTCTTGATCATCTAGTTATACTTGAATTCTCCTATGGTAGGTTTTGAATTTTACAACATGGGATACATAAGAATTTCATGAGGAAAAATTAGCTAGGAAAACCCCACAAATGCCTGCATATATGATGAAACATAGAAGATCTTTACTTTAGACAGTCTAGAGTATTAGTCATAAGAATAAAATAGGTTTATTTACATGGTCAACAGTATATCTGCATCACTGTCATTTGTAATAGAATGTATTCTGTTATGGCCATACTGAAGCTGTTTTTTCATGACTTGCTTAAAGTTAAGCACATCCTTAAGTACCTTGCTGAATCAGAGCCTGAGTAAAGACTGCAGGATCAGGCCCATAATCCCAATTGACTCACTTTTGTAAAGATGTAAGTCTAAGGGCCTGACCGTGTACCCATTGGCGTTAATGTCACTGTCTTCAATGGAAGCAGGACCGTTCTGCACGTTTAACAGTTTAGATAACAATACTCCAGTAATTCAGATCTTGATATTAAAAGTTATAGTGACTACACTTACCAAATACAGTAGAAACTCAGATACGAACACCAGCATTACAAACTGATGGGTCAACCACACATCTCATTTGGAACCAGAAGTACACAGAGTAGAGACCCCCTCAAAAAAGGCAAATACAGTATAGTACTATTTTAAATGTAAACTACTAACAAAATAAAGGGAAAATAAAAAAAAATAAATTTAACAAGGTAAGGAAACCTTTTCTGTCTTGTTTCATTTAAATTGATTGTTAAAAGCAGCATTTTTCTTCTGCATAGTAAAGTTTCAAGGCTGTATTAAGTCAATGTTCAGTTGTAAACTTTTGAAAGAACAACCATAATGTTTTGTTCCGAGTTACGAACATTTCAGAGTTACAAATAGCCTCCAATCCCGAGGTGTTCATAACTCAGGGATTCTACTGTACAAGTGAAAGGAGTCACTACAGATTTTTAAAAAAACCACAGTGACTATCCTGTGTTACTTTTAAGAGGTAGGGGGGCTATTGTGCAGAAGCAAACAGATAAATCCCTCTGGATTTTGAAGAAAAGAATAGTTTATAGCCACACAGGGAAAGAAGCCACACACAATTACAATGGTGCAAAAACATTACTGTCCTGAATTATTCTGCATTGTATGGAGAAATTAGGCACATTTTTTATTAGAGTGACTGTATTTACACTGTACTGTAGTTGCATTGCAATTACAGTATAATTGCTTTCTCAGGTCGCTTGCTTACTGCTTTCTCAGGTCGGTTGGTAGAAAAAGGGTGTAAGGAACAGTCTCTGGCTATGACAGTAATTCATCGTGGAACTAAGTTCACCAGGGCTGGCTTTAAGCTGATTCCTCCGATTCCCTGGAATTGGGCCCTGCGCTCAAGGGGGCCCCGCTCCAGCGGGGTTTTTTTTTTTCTCTCCGACAAGTCCGGCAGGGCCCTGCTGTCGTTTTTCACGTGGGGCCCCGCATCTGCTAAAGCCGGCCCTGAAGTGCACACCCTTATGAAGGACTAACCAACATTTCACTAAGTCATTGATTAATTAAAGGACTTCAAAGAGATACATTGAAATCAAAGTAAATTATATGACTTACTATTTAGTTGCACTGCTTCAGTAAAATTCAAGTCTGTCCCTATCCTTTCAACATATTCCAAACCTATCAACTAGTCATTGTCTCTCCCTAAGCACTAAGAGTGCTGGGATCCAGAAGAAACACTTGAATTGAAACACCCACCCAGATTTTGGGGAAATTTAGGACCATCTCTAATTTTAAATGATTACTTTGAACTGACAAAATTCATTACTTCCTCTTTGAGTTTAATTTAGATATGTTGCATGATCATGGAGGTGTTCTGCAGGCTAGTACCTTTCTCTTACTCTTGTCTTAATCATGATTTTTCTGTGTGGTAGTTGGAAATTGTGGCAAGAACTTGCCATCACAAGAAATATGAAGGTCCACTGCAGAAAATCTCAACAAATAAGCAAAGTGTATAGAACTTGTAATAAACCCTGTTTCTGCTCTAGTAAAGAAGATCGAGAAATACAGTTTGCCTTACGGGAGGCCCAGGGTTCTACAGAAGAGAAGCACGTATTACCTTCTTTACCATCACCAGTATGTGAATGGATACAGCCAGGATCTCAATATGACTTTGTGGAGTGCTTACACTGTTAGCAAATACGTAAGTATTTGCTGGCTTCTATAATGCTTTGTTCTTCCTACTGTTACCCTTTTTGGTCAGAGATTGTTTTTTTGTTGTTTGTAAACTGGAATTTCATGGCTGGAAGCAGCTCTGCTTTTGAATGTGTGGTGCCCCAAAATTCACATAATAGCTGCCCATAGCATCTGTCCCATGAAAACACACACAGGAGAGGGAATGTGGGGAGGAAACATACAGTGGATGGACTGTGACTCCTCTCCCTTCCCTGAAGTGAGCTGCAGTTCTGACTCCAGAAATCAGCTGATCCCCAGGAACGGAGGCAATCTCCAGTAGGCAAACGCCATTGGTGGAGAGGCCCTGTGAATCCACTCTGGCTTTGGGTCTCTGGATAGGCCAACTCCTTTGCAGTGTGGGTCCATAGCCTGCATGGTAGTGGCTGCACCTGGAACCCCCAAGTTAAGAATAGTTTCATAGTACGAGGGGGCCTTTTCTAAAGGGCATCTTATGTAGTTTCTGTGTGGCTAGTGTATGATGAGAAACCAGGTAGGTCCTTGACCTGTTCCTTCCCTTTCTCAAAGCAGGAAGCCCATGTATGTTGTCTGAGGAAGGGAGAAATGGCAGTGGAGTGAAGGCTGACAACTAATGTTCGCTATCCATACATGAACATGCTTTCCATGCAGAACAGGGGAGATCTGCTTGGGAATCTTGTGGGTGCAACTAGCCCAGGCTTTTTAGAGTTGTCATTTCTGTTTCTGAGAATATTTAAAAATCAAAAATTTCTTCTTTCCTGAATACCACCTGCTAAATGGATAGATTCATATTCATAGACTAAAAGACTAGATGGAGCCATTAGATCACCTAGTCTGACCTCCACTATAAAACAGGCCATTAAATTTCACCCTGTTACCTCTGCATTGAGCCTAATAACCTATGTTTGACTTGAGATACTGACAGTAACTGATGACAAGAACCAAATCCAATTCTTAAATGTTGGAAGAGGCTAACAATAACTTGTTGCCAAATACACAGATCCCCGATGTCACCTTCTAAATACTCATCACTGAAATTACAATAAATATTCACATGAATCCAGGGCAAGTATCTTTAAAATAAAATAGAGTGAAACACACATGATGGTATAGAAAATAAATATTTCTATAAAATAAAAGTATTCTTAGAGTGGCCTTAGATTAAAAACAATTTAGGATCAGCAGAGAATGTTATTCAGTATGATCACTTGGGGAAATTGCAGGATTTTCAATAAATATGTGTTGTTTAAAATAACACATCATACAAAACTATACTTAAGAATAAGCTACAGGCAAACAAATACTTCACAAAAAATAAAATCCAGGACTACTAAATCACTTCACAACACCTCCCGAAGACTCTCAGGCACCTCTAACATACACATCTAGGTTTTCTTTTTGATAAGGGAATTTCTTCCCATAGCACATGGAATGCCTCAGTTCTGTCATAAGATACTCATATGAAGCAATTTTTGCCTCATCAAAATAAGGACACAAGAACATTTAATCCTTCTGAAACTTAGTCTCCTCGCACAACTAAGGGCAATTGCAGATAATTTTTTAAGATTTTGTAAACCTAAGTATTGAAGTGAACCATAATGGTGACTCAGCTATTTGTACAGCAAATTATTATTCTGTTTCTGTTCAATAGGATAACTGGACTGCCTCTGTGGAAAACGTGTCCAACTGTTTACACGTGGACATTCGTATCCCTTCTAGTTCTAGCAAGACTTGTTCATTTTACAAAAGTCACCATCAACTGAACTACGGATTCCTTTTCCCTCCAGGTAAATTCACTGTCATCTTCACACAACTTGTCTGAGTTCTGTCATCCCTGTGTTTTGTTCATGCAATAGTGGAAGGGGGCACCCTTTGTAATAAAACTATCCAGGGAATTAACTGAAGGCATGAGGTTGCTACTCCTAAGCCATTTGCAGTGTAGTCCATTTCAATCTGCAATCTATGCTAACATGCAAGGAGTAGGAATCTCCAAACTTTACTTTGGTAGTTGGCAGGATGCCCAAGATGTTCTTACTCCCACTGTCACCAAAGACAATTCAGGGTGTCTTGAATAAAGCAAAGAAGGAAAATCACTTGCAAAAAATTTACAGCTAGACCAATACTGGGTGAAATCCCGGCTCCACTGAAATTGATGAAAATTTTGCCATTGACTTTAGTGAGGCTAGGATTTCCCCAACTGTGAAAAGTGTTACTAGGTAGGCCTGCCCTCTTAGTTACAGCGTATTGGTTCACTAGATGAAAAACCTTGCATCAGAACATTCTTCATCCCTTTAAACAGCAGCATGGAATTATTTCCACCATCACTCTGGAGGTTTGCGAGGTAGTCAAGTGTCTAACATGGCATCTCACACGGGAATCTGTGAACTGGGAAAATACAAGTAGTGCAAGTTTCAAACTTTCTTCCTAAGTGGCTGTTACTATTTCAAAAAACCCACATGTTTTGTGGACAAGAATGCTCATGTCAAATACTAGGGTGTAGCATTCAGTGGGAAACTTCCTTCAAATCAACTAGAATGGAACTCATACAAAGTAATGAATAATTGTTCATCATTCATTTCTTTTAGATCTAAGAAAAGACACAAGGAAGAGTTCCTATGAAGCACTACTTAACAGCAACATTGTGCCAATGTATCATGAGTTTAAAGGTAATTTGTGTACATTTATTTACATGCAAAAACATTGCTGATTTGTTTGTTTCCAAATCATTGCAAAAGATCCCTGGCTCAGCTGCCTCTGTAAATTAAGTCCCAGCCAAGATAATTGGTAACAATTGGGCCAGACTGTGAACTCCTTGCTTACATGGACGAGGAGTTACTCTTTTGAGTAGTTTCACTAAAGTCAGTACAATTGCTCATGTGAATAACTGCTCACCACAATGAGTTTGGGGTTCCCAGTCTCTGGTCCCATGTAAACAAAGGCTCAGAACTCATTTCTTAATTTGACATTTTAGTGTTTTGTTGCTTATTTGTCCTCCTGTTTGAATTTCACCTGCGTGTATTTTGGGCAGAGTGTCTTTAATGGATACAGATACTGTTAAATAATCAACACCAGTTCCCCGTTTAGGAATGCTTTCTAGGCTCAAAGATGGTCTTGTACCTGAGTTTCTTACCTGAAATCTGGTCTGCTGTAGTAATAAGGGCAACAATCTCACATCTAGTAAGAGAAGGGATGTGCAAGCTAGACATGCATGAGTGAGATGGAGCATGAGGTGCATATAGGACACAGGGGGATTGTGTTGGTATCTGAGAAACTAGGTACAGAACTACTCCCCCTGCTAAGCAGATCTGCATCAGCCTAGTACAGTTATATTTCACATGGGGAACATAAGGTGGCTCACTCTTAACTGGAACATCAGTCTCTCAGAGGCATGAGGAGAACTTTGGAGACTAACAATAAACATCTCTTTTCTTCTATCTTCATCATAGCTGTCTGTATACTGATAAATACACAGTGCAATTATTTTCAAAAATTATCCCCCTGACGTAACATTTTTCACTACCATATTGTATTCCAGTGTTATGGAACTATTTCTATGATGTCCTGCTGCCAAAATACACTCTGGCAAGGAATGGTGTCAATGTAGTCAGTGGCCCTGTGTTCGATTATGACTTCAATGGGCTGTACGATACTCCAGAAAACGTGAAGAGGTGGGAATTTTCTCCTTTCTAATGCTGATTTTTTTTAATTTTTTTTTTATCATTTCATAATAATTATGACACTAGTTGCCAAAAAAAGTATCTCCCAAGACAGGCTCCTGGCAAGATACATCAGCTAATGTGTAGCCAGTCACATAGCTTTAAAGTGATGTGTTTGGAGCTAATAGCCCAACAAAAGAGAAGGTAAAAACAAAACAAAAAACCCAGAAGTATGGAATCACTGTACGTTAAGTCCACCTGGGAGCTGTGGCAGCTGTAAGAATGGGGTTTTACCTAGAACTCCATGAGACTGCCCCCGGTACTGGAGGAAACAGGAGCAATGGAAGGAGCTCATCGTCCTTGGTAGTCTGATTCCTTCCTGAATCAGAGTAAGTGGCTAAGTTCTATTGATCGACTTCTCTGTAAAGATTTGCTATTTTCTTATAGTTGGCAAGATTGGTTTAAAATAACAGATGAGCTGGGCGTTCTTTTAACTGAGCCAGAGCTCTGAACTCTGCCAATAATCTACTTTAGATTCTCACCTATTTTTATGACAAATCATGGTTTTCCCTTTTTGAGACCATCACTAGACCTACCCTTCAGACCATCAAGCCAGTCAAACTCGGCTTGTGTGACAGCAATCTAGAATGCCCCTCAAAGCTCAAAGTATTCTACTGGCATATTCTAGTGCTAAGCTTCTGAAGGTTTCCCTTGGGCCAAGGAAGTTAATAAAACCTGTTTGCTAAAGTACACCAGATGTCCTTGCGCTATTTTAATTTGATAGTATTAGAGGAAGTAGATCTAAAACACCACCTCTTTGCATTTCAGATTAACCCGTGACCCAGAAGTTCTGGTTCCAACTCACTACTTCATTGTGCTGACGAGTTGTAAAAATATTTCCCAGACCCCCCTGCAGTGTGAAGGGGCTCTAGATGCATTATCTTTCATTGTACCTCACAGGCCAGACAACAATGAAAGCTGTGCAGTAAGTAACCTTTGTTCAGCTCCATGTATATATCTGAAGCCAGGCCTGGCTCGCACTGCAGAGCAGTGATGAATTAGTTAATGGCTGTAAAGTCCTTTGAGGTATTTTATCATGGTGTCCTAGAGTGAGATTAAACTATTTCATTTACAAAGGTGGGTTTATAGAAGTGAGGTATATCCATTTACGTGTGAAAGTAGCTATGTTGTGTGCTTTGCTCTTTTGAACTGTAAAGAGTGGCTGGGTTAGAGCTGGTGGGTTTGAAACACAATAGAGTGAGAGAATCTTATTATGACACTTAAACAGAGACATCAACACCAAATCACAGTAGTTGACACACAAATCCATTACTGTTGACATGATTACCTCCACTGCCACCGGACTCCACATTTTTATAACTCAGTAGGTTAAAATCAGTTGCATTTTGAGTTTACAGGGTCACTTTGCTAAATTAATATTGCCTTTTATACGAGACAGCCAATTTTAATTTTAATTTTTAATATTTGATAATGGGCTCTTCAGTCTGGCACAGAAAGGTATAACGATCCAATGTCTGGATGTTGAAGCTAGACAAATACAGACTAGAAATAAGGCATACATTTTTAACTGAGGGCTTGTCTTCACTACCCGCCAGATTGGCGGGTAGCAATCGATCTATCGGGGATCGTCGACTCCGGAAATCCACCTCGGTGAAAGGCAGAAGCGGAGTCGACGGGGGAGCGGCAGCGATTGACTCGCCGCCGTCCTCACGGCCAGGTAAGTCGATCAACGATACGCCAACTTCAGCTACATTATTCATGTAGCTGAAGTTGCGTATCGTAGATCGACTCCCCCCCTTCTAGTGTAGCCCAGGGCTGAGAGTAAATAACCATTGGAATAATATACCAAAGATTATGGTGGATTCTCTATCATTGACAACTTTTAAATCAAGATTGGATGTTTTTCTAAAAGATCTGCTCTAGGAATTATTTTGGGGAAGTCCTATGGTCTTTGTTATGCAGGAGGTCAGACTAGATGATCACAATGGTCCTTTCTATTCTTGGAATCTATGAAACTGTGAAAACAAGATCAGGTGCTATGTTTAGCTATATTTGTAAATGCTTAATATCCACTGATCTAGTCAACTTCTTGGTTAGGTTTTGTGAAAATGCGTTGTCTTACTGTCTACAAAACAGCCTTCCACTAGCATATTGCATGTGTAATTCTTGAAACAGAATTCTGCAGAATATCCCTAATTTTTCTCTTGTTTCTCTATCCCAACAGAGACACAAACGTGACTTTTTGTGGGTTGAAGAGCAAATGAGGTTTCATACAGCCCGGGTCAGAGATGTAGAACTTCTCACTGGACTCAGCTTCTACCAAGACAGAAAACAGCCAGTGTCTGATATTTTACAGTTGAAAACATATTTACCAACTTTTCCCATGGAGTGAAATTTGTCTATTTCACTACTAATTTTGTAAATATACTATTTTATCTACAGGAAAAAAGTCTTTAAATGAGCTGGAACACTTACTGAGAGCAGTTGACCATATTGAGAATTGGAAAGAATCTGTGCCACATTCGTATCTCAGGGATATTTGATGGACTAAGTATAACACAGGAAGACAGCTCCTGTTGGTCTTACTCCCACTTGAATGCGGTAGAATTGTGTCTGTTATTAAAGCCGATCTGCTGGCATTTGAACTTAATATACAGAAACACTGAGGAGAAAATGAACGGCACCTTCTAAATCTTTTTAATTATATTGGAGTGGAAGAAGTTTATAATTATCAATATTTTAATCAAAAATAGAGACTATTGGCAAGTATGTCAACGTCCTGGAAAGCCATTAAAATCCTGATTAATATAGCATACACAATGGTTCCTTTTCATTCTGGGTTCTTAAGGGGGGCAGAATGTCTAGTGAATTAGACTTTGAGCATTGTGCTATTAAAATATCATGCAATATACTGCATAAAGCTATATTGAATGTGTAATGGCATCCACCCCCAAATGGGTCATCAGTAGGGGAAGAGCATAAGACTTTCAGCACCCTGGCACAGGCCTCTAGCTAAAGCAATATCTTTTTTAACTGGTAGCAGTAGTAGGTTATTATCCTGTAGTGGACCAGGAACTAAAGAGAAATGTGCATGTTACACATGCATTCTGTGACTATTCAGGGATGTGGTGCTTCAGAGTACACGTATAATAAGAAATGAATCAAATAGTATCTTAGGACAATTTTGGAGAATTATCTCACTCCAGATGAACCTAGATTTGATTAATACATTTTGCTTTCTTAAAGGTTCAACGTTGTTTTTAGATTTGGTGGGATACATTTGTCATTGTGAGGAAAACTGAGATTTTGGGGGAAAATGCCATTGCCCAGAGGACCATTGTTTTCATTTTCATTAATGGTGGAAGATGATCTTCCCCCCATTAACATTCAAGGCTGATTTTTTTCCCTGAATCCCTTTTCAGCATAGTATATCCCTAGAGAGGCACCAAGTGACTAGATCCCATCTGCATTTCCAGCTGTGCCTTTTTTCCCCAATATACCTAAATTGCTGTTCACTTACCTTGCATGCAAATATAAAGCCACCAAGGACAGACGGCCAGCTGTCTTGGAAGTTGTAGTGCTGCACAACCAGCTATTGGTGATGCAATATGCCATCACTTCCATAATATTCCCACTTTGTCTCCTTTGGTCTATAAAGACTGGGCTCTCTACATAGGATTTCTTTTATAGTCAATGATACATTTCTATTTTTTTAAAACCACAAACTACATTACATTAAAATAATGCAGAGTCTGTGGCAGAGCACTAGAGAGAGATATTTATGCTCTTGTTTAGCCTAGAAATGTAGGAGCTTGATCCAAAGCCCATTGAAGTCAATGGAAGCTTTCCAGTGACTTTAGGTGAACTGGTTCAGGCCCCTAGACTTTCTCCTTTCACTGTATGTATTTTCTTGATCTCTTCTCTCACAAGCATAACATTCTCCTAAAGTAGTTTCACTGTGTGAAGTGCAAGTGTGTTGCAGCAACATTGCATCATGACTGTGATGTACTGAATAATGCTAACATCAACTTCGACAAATAAAAGGCATAGGCTGTTGCAGTTTGTTTCCTTTTTTATGCCAGATACCTTGGTCAGTCAAATACAAACTCCAATATATGGATCTCCTCCTTAACAGGGTCAGATTACAGCAGAGTCTGAGTCCATTTAAAAAAAAGGTTTCTAGCATTTATGGGGCGTATCTACACTAGGATAAAATTTACCTTTTATACTAGTATAGACAATTTTATGATCAAGATTTTTTCCATAAATATATAAACAAGACTGTTTCTCTTCAGCTCCTACCTGTAGAGTGGAGGGTTCTGAGGCTGGAGATGGTGGGAGAAATGGGATGGGAGGACCACTGAGATCGGACAAGAAGCTTGTGTGGAGTGGGAGAGATTTGGACTAAGTGTAGGAGGGGAAAGAAACTGGGAGTGGGTAGGGGATTGGGACTCAGCAAGCCTCTTGGGGGAGTCTAGAACTTACTGGGGAAAGAGACGGGGTCTAGGATGAGAAGCCTGAGGAATGCAAACTGGGACTAGGGCAAGTAGCTAGGCTGGGGAATAGACAGGACTGGGACAGGGTGGGAGTCACAAATAGGGGGTCATGTTTGGGAGGTGGGAGGAATGGATAGAAGAATCTGTCCACTAGACCAGGGGTTCGCAACCTTTTTCTTTCTGACCCTCCCCCCCCGAACATGCAATAAAAACTCCACGGCCCACCTGGGCCACAACTGTTTTTTTGCATATAAAAGCCAGGGCCGACATTAGGGGGTAGCAAGCAGGGCAATTGGGGCTCCACACCACGGGGCACCGCGAAGCTAAGTTGCCCAGGCTTTGGCTTCAGTCCTGGGTGGTGGGGCTGTGGGCCCTGGGCCGCAGTCCCGTGCAGTGGGGCTTTGGCTTTCTGCCCTGGGCCCTAGAGAGTAGAATGCCAGCCATGCTTGGTGGCCCCCATGAAACCTGCTCGTGGCCCCGCAAGAGGCCCCGGACTCCTGGTTGAGAACCACTGCACTAGAGGACACACTCCTTCAGAGACTGGAATGGAACCCAGGATTTCTGAATCTCATCATGCCTCTGACATCAGCAAATATCTGTGAAACCCTCAGGTGAAATGTGTGTCATCCCTCTCCAGTGCAGGTCCACACAGCAGTGGTGGGAAACCTGCGGCCCGCTAGGGCAAGCCGCTGGCGGGCTGTTAGACCATTTGTTTACATTGCACAGCTGCCCGCAGCTCCCAGTGGCCGCGGTTTGTCGTTCCCGGCCAATGGGAGCTGTGGGAAGCGGTACGGACCTGGCCGCTGCTGTACCTCAGTGCTCCAGCTATAAAATGGGGACAATAATACCTCTAACCTCCCAAGGGAGGTGTGAAAATAAATTCCTTAATGACCGTGAGGCACTTGGATATTGTAGTAATGAGTTCTGTAGAAAAACCCATGAGGAAATGAATTATTCTACCTTCAGAGCAGGTTTTAGAAGTACACTGGATAAGACATGGGACCATGCACTGAACCAGGAGAAAAAATCTTGAACAGCTGCTGTTCATTAAATGAGCACTGTCCATTCTGTGCTCTGAATTAGGCAGGGGTTCTGTGGAAAATACTTGTATGTGATCATGTAATAAAAGTGTGTATCGTAGTGCAGAGACACAAGGGGGCTGAATTAAGGTTGAGAATTTGAGTGCTTGAGTTGGCAACTTTTAACAATATTCTTTTAATATAGGTTTTTGTGTGAAATATTTTACAGTGTATATTTTACAGCAGGAGTGGGCCTCCATTCCTGTAACCAGGAAAATGGAAATGAGACAACGTGAGCAATTTGCCAAATTAGTATTTACTTGAACTATGCAAACGTAACTGCATAAATACAGGTTTTTTTGCACGGAGACGTTTCCTACAGATGCTGAATTCTGAAATACGAATTTGATGCAACAGTGCTTCTCTAGTGCTTCCTAACCTAAATTTTCCTCAGCAGCTTTCTCCTTTTATCATTTTAGATTCACATTAAATAGCAGAACATTTTATGCGTTCTGGGAATTATAACAGGACAAGAATAACTGTAGTGAGCATCATCAAAGCTTCCATTCAGCTACACGAGACTAATAAAATTAGTTTTGTTGCTGCAAAGGATGGTGGGGTACACAAAAGCCTCCATGAAGACTTTCCAATAAACTCAAAATAAAACCAGTTTTAGTTCTTCTCTTGCTACTCAAAGTGTTAAATAAAACATGACTATTCCCTTAATACCATACTACCACAAACTGAATTTTTTAAAGATAGTCCGCAAGAGGGGGAAAATTGCTTCTCAACAAAGTATGAGAAGACCTGAATGTCTGCTTGTTTTTAAGTTGCTTAGTATTAGCAAATTAAGTCTGGTTGCTGTCAGGTACAATTCTTTAGACACACCATCTTCCTGATACTTTTCTGTACAAGAGATTTAGCTCTGGGGTGTGGGGTAAATCAAGGGTCTTATCCTGGGAATGGATCACTGTCATGCACCAAGTTTCTGTGGAGGAGTAGTGTGAAATGTGAACTACCTATCAGACCCCTTAACTCTCTGATGTCCCAGAATTCTGATGTCCCAGAATTCCCCTTTAGGGGCAGACGAGGGGATATGGATCAAGGACTGGGAAAGTCCCTTTCTAATAAGAATTTTTCACAGGTAGTAAAAAGAAGTTGGCTTACAAAGGAAAAATTCATCTAAATAAACACATTGAGTGAGATTTTCAAAGATGCCTAGTGGATTTGGACACCAAGCTTCAATAGACCCGTAATAGGAATGGTCAACCCAGCCCCTCCATGTGGCTTTGAAAGTCCCACCTATAAAACAAAGCAGACATTAGCAAGAGGTTGCTTCCTAAAATGGTCATATTACCCAAGGGCTGTTTAGCAGTCAGACCCTTCAACTTCGTACAGGAGCTATACAGGGAATATAAATGATCAATACAGGGAATTGTTTTATTTGACAATTTAATATGACAACTTGAGTGGCTAACTTTTCTAATGTGGTTGTTTTAATAATATGTGTCACATTGAACCCTGAGGAAAAAATATATGATAAAACTAAACAGCTCCCAACAGAATGTGAACATCCTACTTTTGAATGTTAACGGCAAGTGCTTTAGCAACCAGACTGAAATATGTTTGCTAACAGACTTGACAATCTTGGTTAACAGAGACTATACTTTTCATCTGCGAATGTCAGGAACCACTGTCAATAGTATGGAAATATACAAATTGTATTAAAATTCTTTAAAACTCAAATGAATAAATGTAATGGATTGTCAAGATCACCATGGATCGAGCATTACATGACAAAATTTGGATGACAAAGTTTAAAAGAAAAGAAAACTCCCTCAATAGGGCACAAATTACAATAAATGTAACCCCTTTTGTGACTGTGAAGTTGGCCCACAGGAGCTACAGAACTGTGCTCCAGAATTGTAGCTTTCTTTTTAAAAAGAGTTTCGAGTCCTTATGATTGTGAAGAGAACCTTCTCAATGTGATCTGAATGTAAATAACACAGCAATATTGTCTGTAGTCTGCAAATAGCCAGAAACATTAGCCCTAAGTCTTAATTGTACTCTTTTATCTTAGTAGGCCATTAATCCTGAAACCTAAAGATGACAGTTTAAAATGCCATTGACTTTTTCATTGGTGATCGTTTTAGCAGAACGTAGCAGAACTGGCTTCCTGAGGATTCCTCCGACCTAAGGGGGAATCCCTAGGGACTTCAACAGACTGCTAAAATAATGCACTAGATTTCCCATCATGCTTCAATGCCTGGGTCAAAGTTCAAGGATCACAGAGTCTTTCTCCACATATATAAAGCTCAGTTTGCTGCTGTATTTCCTTCCATGTAGGATGCTCTAAGGGCAAAGATTCCCAGGTGAGTAAAGTGGTTCCTAGATTTAGCTTGTGCTGTAAAACATAAACACCTTAAAATTAACAGAATAAGGAAAGTGCCTTCTTGAAACAGATGGCATTCATGATTTGGTTACACAGTACTGGTAACCCCAAGATTTTTTTAAATTTCCTTTTTGAATCTACATATCTATGTACTCATCCACTACCATCAAACAGTATGTTATCATTTCAGGGCTTAAACTCTACCTTAAATGCATGCAGACAAAAGTGGTCCACTCCACTAAGCGCTTGTAGTGGAGCTTCGCTTATCATGTAACTACAACTGGGTGAATAATAGATTTATTTATTTTTTGGTTCAGTGCTAAGCCAAAAAACAAACAAACAAGATGGGGTCAAATGAAATGTTTCATTTGACTGGAAACAAAATGTCTTTGTTTACTGTGAGTGGTTATTTTACCATTGTCATTTTTTAGCAAAATCTAGCTAAATTTCAAAATGTCGTTTTTGAAACAAAAAAACTGAAACACCTTGTTTTGAAAATGTCAAAACAATTTTTTTTTTTACTTTTTCCACCCCATCCCCCCTTCTTTTGAGCAAAACTATTGGCCAAACAGCTACTCACCCTCCAACCCATCAATTAATTATGGATCTCATAAACCCCACGAAAATGGTTTCCTCGAGCCCCACAGCCAGTCTGCTCCTTCTGCAACTTCACAGAATAGGGAACAGGACACCAAACTTCAGGGGCTCTTCCTGAGGGCCAACTTTGTCTGAATCATATTTGTAGCTCCATTTGTAGCTTGGTAATTCACATCAAGATTTTAAATATACTGTGCCTCCTTTTGTTCTTTTCTCCTTTCTTTCCCTTCAGTTTCTCCTCCTTTTTCACTCTCATGTTTTTTCTTTCTGTAGTTAGAGGCTACTGTGACCTTTATAAATGTGAGTTTTGTATATCTGTACTGGCACCTCATAACTCAATAGCTCTCCTGTAGTATTCCCGCTGAAAGACATATGTAACTCTAAAATTATACAACTAAACTTTGGTCGACTTTACATCCCTCTCATTTTAACTACAATCCACTTGCCCAATTTGAACTCTGACATGTACGACTTGAAATAAGAAAAGTGTAGGGTTTTTTCCTCTGCTCCCATAATTGAAAAATCTCTGGCTTAGTTCTTGTGAAAATACCCCAGACATTTCTCACTTCTGGTTTCACCATTTCTTTTGTGCTCCATGTAAATTCTTGTGCCATCTCTCAAATTTTTCTCACTGCCGGAGCTAATGTACCCCAGGCAACACAGAGAATGATGCTGATGATGGCACTACGCAAGTGCATGGTAGCAGTCATCTTTGGGCACTGATGTGTCATTTAATAGGTAAAATCCTGCTTTCTCCTCCCCAAACAAATAGGAGTTTTTGCCACTGACTTCAGTCTGGCCAGGATTTAATTGAAAGGTGCCATCATTGCTTTTGACCAGTAAGAGGCCAGCAACCACTCTAGAAGCATATAGCAATTGGAAGCAGAAAAGGAAAAGACTGGAAGAGGTTATGTTGGTATGGTGTTATTTACGCCTTCTCATAACACAAGAACTAGGGGTCACCAAATGAAATGTATAGGCAGCAGGTTTAAAACAAACAAAAGGAAGTATTTTTTTACACAACACACAGTCTGTGGAACTCTTTGCCAGAGGATGTTGTGAAGGCCCAGACTATAACAGGGTTCAAAAAAGAACTAGATACATTCATGGAGGATAGGTCCATCAATGGCTATTAGCCAGGATGGGCAGGGATGGTGTCCCTAGCCTCTGTTTGCCAGAAGCTGGGAATGGGCAACCGGGGATGGATCACTTGATGATTACCTGTTCTATTCGTTCCCTCTGGGGCACCTGGCATTGGCCACTGTTGGAAGACAGGATACTAGATGAACCTTTGGTCTGACCCAGTATGGCCATTCTTATGTTCTAAGCCTTTTTCAGATGAGAGATGTGCTTTGAGAGGAGCCTCATTTAAAAAAAGAGTAACACTACATATAACATTACATACTCCATGGTACTAGGCATATCCAAGGAACAGCATTACAATACATTTGTTAACAATTCTGCCTTGTAGTATAGAGGATCTAAGCGTGTCCCTAATTTATGTTATAGCCTTGAACATATCAGGGATATAATATGATTTAAGAACACTCAACAATGGAATCTTTTTTATGATTGGATCATAACTGTTCTGTAGCCTAGTCTCCCAGCACTGATGCTATGGTAGTGCAGATGTATCCTGAGTGTCAAAGTTTAGGCAATGTAAACTGGAGCACAAATGGCCTTAGTTATCAGTCACAATGACAATGGCTGTAAGAGGTCTGAACTCCCCACGTATCGTAACAGGAGACAAATTCTAGCCAGAATAGTTGGCTTTAAATTTAAAGAATTAATAATTTTGACTATTAACACTTCTGGCTACTAAGGAAGCTGAGATAATATTGCAGGCAGTCAGGCATGTTTTGAATAGAATGGGCCTCTGTCCAGAAGTCTGGATGGGGATCTAAATAAAAGTTCAAGGTGGTAGAGGGGTGTTGGATTGGGGTGTAACCCATATGCAAGAAAGGGAGAGAAGCAGTGGGGAGGAGATAGGAATTGTAGTTAACTCTTGCATCTCTGTGCAGTGCATGCCTGCAAAGAGCAGGGTAGGTAACTGAACGCAGGTCTACACTATAGGGTAAGTCGACCTAAGTTATGCAACTTCAACTATGTAAATAATGTAGCTAGAGTTGACGGAGCTTAGGTCCACTTATTGCAGTGTCTACACCACGCTGGGTCAACGGGAAAAACTCTCCTGTTGACTTACCTTACGCTTCTTGTTTCAGTAGCATACCGGAGTTGATGGGAGAGTGATCTGCGGTCGATTTAGCGGGTCTTTGCTAGACTTACTAAAATGACCCCTGGTAGATCGATCGCCACAACATGGATCCGTGGTAAGTGTAGACATACCCTTAGTTAGAAGGATTGAGAGACATCAAGGGGAGGGGTGTAGAAATTACTACTATACACGCTCACTAGGTGTTGGAGTCTTCTTCACTGAAAGTATCAGAGGGGTAGCCGTGTTAGTCTGGATCTGTAGAAGCGACAAAGAGTTCTGTGGCACCTTATAGACTAACAGACGTATTGGAGCATAAGCTTTCGTGGGTGAATCCCCACTTCTTCGGATGCATTTCCACTGCATGCATCCGAAGAAGTGGGGATTCACCTACGAAAGCTTATGCTCCAATACGTCTGTTAGTCTATAAGGTGCCACAGAACTCTTTGTCGCTTCACTGAAAGGTTCTATTAAAAGCAAGCAGACTTGCAGGCTCAACACCTTCACTCTCTGACAACTGAGACAATCCGAGCTCAGGGGGAAATGGTTATAAATATGGATTCTTCTTCGAGTGCTTGCTCATATGTATTCCAATCAGGTGTGTGCGCGCGGCGTGCACGATCGTCGGAAGATTTTACCCTAACAACACTCGGTGGGCCGGCTGGCGCCCCCTGGAGTGGCGCCGTTACGGTGCCTGATATATACCCCAGCCGGCCCAGCGCCCTCTCAGTTCCTTCTTACCGCCCGTGACGGTCGTTGGAACTGTGGAGAGCAGCTCGCTGATCTCCACCTCCCTAGCATACTTAGCACTCGTTTATCTTGTAGATAGTTTTTAAGTACTTCTTAAGTAGTTTTTAATAGTTTACTGATAGTTCTTTTGTTGTAGTTAGTGTTAATAGTAGCGGGAGATAAGGGGCTTCTCCCCTGTCTCCCTCCCGGTACCGGGCCAATGCCTGGCTCTCCGGGATTCAAGCCTTGCTCGGCCTGTCAGAAGCCGATGCCCACGGGGGATCCCCATGACTCCTGTTTAAAGTGCCTCGGGGAGTCCCATCTTCCGGACAGGTGCCGAATTTGCAAGGCTTTTAAGCCGCGGACCAAGAAGGAGCGGGACTTTCGTTTAAAGCAGCTCCTCTTGGAGGCCTCGCTCAGCCCGATGTCGGCCCCGCACCGGAACCCGGTGATGACCCCGGCGAGCTCGTCATCAACAGCACCGGAACGCCCGCGCTCCGGGAAAGAGCCCCGGCACCGTACACCTCAGGCCGGGACTTCTCAGAGGCGTCGCTCTCTGTCACCGAGAGCAAGGAAGTCGGGTCCTGGACCAGCACCGACTCCGGCGCCGCTGCCCCCGCAGCCTGTTCAGGACCGTGCCAAGTCCGGTGTGGCGCCAGCACCATTGACTCCGGTACCGCAAGGACCGTCGAGCTCGGTGCCTGTGGCTCAGATATCTATGCCACCTACTCCGGCTCCGCAAAGGCCGTCGAGTCCAGCGCCACTACCAATACCGGCACCGACCCTGCCGACTCCAGCACCCCCGAGGCCGTTGAGCGCAGGACAGCCTTCTAAGGCTCCAGTACCGACGACTCCGGCCCCACAAGGCCCGTTGAGCTCGGTGACCGTCAGCTCCCCGGTACACACTGTGGTAGAGCTTCCACTGCCGTCCACTCCGGACACCTTCTCGGCGGCACGGGACCTGATTGGTATGACTGATCTGGCACCGACCTCATCCTCGGTACCGCCATTGCGGATCGTCACATCCCGCGGAAAACTGGCCATGTTACGCCCGGTGCCGCATGCAGAGACCAGCCAACAGCAGTCGGGTTCTCCTCGGCACCGCTCGCAGTCCCGGCGCCGGTCACCATCCCGGCACCGGTCGTACTCACGGTACCGTTCCAGGTCGCCCTCCAGGCGGCGGTATGACGACTCCCGGTACCGCTCCCGGTCCCGCGGCCGGTCACCACGTAGATCTCCGGACGATCGACATCATTATCATTCGCTGAGACGTTCCCGATCCAGGTCGGGTTCCCGGTACCGCAGCAACCACCGGTACCGTTCCAGGTCTCGGTACCGATCGAGATCCCGGTACCGATCCCCGGCACCTCGACATACCATGGCCACGCAGACTGCTCTTCAAGGTTACTCTGCACCGCCTTGGCCTTCTCGCTCCCTCTCCCACTCTTCTAGAGCCGGTAGCGACTTTTATGCTGAGGATCACGCGGTTCGTGAACAGGACCACTGGCCGGATGTTGGACAGGAGCCATCTCAAGTCCAGGGGCAATGGCCCTTCTGGACCCCTATGGCATACCATCAAGCCCAAGGGGTCCCATCTAGAGCCTCCCACTCGGCCCAAACTGAGCCCAGAGCACCAGAGGCGACGGTATCCTGCCCTCCCCCGGAAGTCTCTGACCCGCCACAGTCATCGGTCGTGGTCCCAGACCTGGAGGCCCCGACCTTGGACTCCTCAGCGGTTCCCCACCAGGACCCCTCCCAGGATCCCCTGGCTCAAGGTCTATCGTCCTTCTCCTCTCCCGACGAGGCAGTGGCGGGAGCGTCATCTTCCGGCCCGCCTCCTATCGATCTCCGGGACCATCAAGACCTGCTACGCAGATTGGCCCTTAACATGAATCTGCAGATCGAGGAGGTACCAGAACTTGAGGACCCGGTGGTGGACATTCTGACAACTGACGCCCCCACCAGGGTAGCCCTCCCGTTCATCCGCACGATATTGGCCAACGCCACGTCTATCTGGCAGTCCCCAGCCTCGATACCCCCCACTGCCAGGGGTGTAGAGAGGAAGTATATGGCGCCTCCAAGAGATTTCCAGTATCTCTATACTCACCCCGCTCCGTGCTCCTTAGTGGTTTAGTCGGTCAACGAGAGGGAGAGGAATGGCCAACAGGCCCCCGCCCCAAAGTCCAAGGACGCCAAGCGCCTAGACTTATTTGGGAGAAAGATCTACTCGGGGTGGGCCTACAGCTCAGAGCTGCGAACCAGCAGGCGCTCCTGAGCCGTTACGGCTATAACACCTGGGTCTCCATTGAGAAATTCAAAGAACTTATACCTCCGGAGTCCAGGCAGGAGTATAAATCGTTTGTCGAGGAGGGTAAGAAGGTGGCCAGGACGTCGTTGCAGGCTTCTCTTGATATCGCCGACTCGGCCGCCAGAACTATCGCCTCAGGAGTCGCCATGCGGCATATCTCCTGGCTCCAATCCTCCACCCTCCCCACGGAGGTCCAACACACTATTCAGGACCTACCGTTTGAAGGTCGGGGTCTGTTCTCCGAAAAAACTGACCCAAGGTTGCAGACCCTTAAAGATGGTCGATCCATCATCCGCACGCTGGGGATGCATACCCCGGCGACGCAGCGCAGACCCTTCCGGCCCTTCGGGCAACGTCCCTACTTTACACCCGCACCTCGGCAGGACTTCTCTAGGAGACCGCGTGGCCGAGGGGGCAGGAGGCAACAGTCCGGTTGACAGACTGGTCAGAGGCAGGGCCCCCACAAACCATCGTCGGGGCCCAAACAAAATTTTTGAAGGGACGCTCGAGGCCGGAGTACCAGTTTCAGTTGATCCTCTCCCCCTGTTCCAAGACCGCCTTTCCCATTTCTCCCGTGCGTGGTCGAATATCACCACAGACCGCTGGGTCCTACGCACGGTGGAAAGCGGATACCACTTGCAGTTTGTCCCCCCCCCCTCCCTCCCACCCTCCCTCACTGTCCCTCTTCAGGGACCCTTCTCACGAGCAACTCCTAATTCAGGAGATACAATCGCTCCTCTCCGCTGGAGCAGTAGAAGAGGTTCCGAGGGAGCTCAGGGGCAGGGGTTTCTACTCCCGTTATTTCCTAATCCCCAAGTCGAAAGGGGGGCTGCGTCCTATCTTGGACTTGCGGGGGCTCAACAAATTTATGGTAAAGTTGAAGTTCCGTATGCTCTCCCTGGGCACCATTATCCCCTCTATGGATCATGGAGACTGGTACGCCGCCCTCGACATGAAGGACGCGTATTTTCATATTGCAATTTACCCACCTCACAGACGCTTCCTCCGCTTTGTGGTGGGCCAGAGACACTTTCAATTTACGGTTCTGCCCTTCGGCCTCTCAACGGCACCGAGGGTTTTTACAAAATGTATGGCAGTGGTGGCAGCCGCCCTTCGTCGTCAAAGAGTTCAGGTGTTGCCCTACCTCGACGACTGGCTTATCCGCGGCAACTCCAGCAGCCAAGTCCAGTCGCACATTCGGACGGCCATGGGCATGTTCAAGTAGCTCGGCCTCCTCCTGAACGTAGAAAAGTCCACTTTGGAACCAACCCAGAGGTTAGACTTTATAGGGGCAGTACTGGACTCCACTCTCGCCCGGGCGTTTCTTCCAGAGGCTCGCTTTCAGGCCCTTATAACCATCATACGCAGCCTTCAGAGCTTCCCAACGTCGACGGCCCGCTGCTGCCTCAGCCTCCTCGGTCACATGGCGTCCTGCACTTTCGTGACAGCTCACGCCAGGTTGCGCCTCCGACCCCTCCAGGCATGGGTCTCCTCAGTATACCAGCCACGCAGAGACAGCTTGGACCTGATTTTGACGGTACCATCACAGGTCCTGGCCTCCCTCAACTGGTGGCTAGACCCCAGGAAGGTGCTAGAAGGTGTTCCATTCCATCCACCTCAGCCATCCCTAGCCTTAACCACGGATGCGTCATCGCTCGGCTGGGGAGCCCATTTACAGAACCTCCAAACACAGGGCCTGTGGTCGGAGCAGGAATTGACCCTGCACATCAATGTCAGGGAACTGCTAGCGGTACGCCTTGCCTGCCAAGCCTTCACCCAGCATTTACAGGGTCGTTGTGTCACCATCCTTACAGACAACACAATGGCCATGCATTACATCAACAGACAAGGAGGGGCACGCTCCTCACTGCTCTGCCAAGAAACGATTCATCTGTGGGACTTTTGCATAGCCCTCTCCATTCACCTGGTAGCCTCTTTTCTCCCAGGGGTCCAGAACACCTTGGCGGACCAACTGAGCAGGTCCTTCCAGACTCACGAGTGGTCCATTCGACCGGACGTTATCCACTCTGTCTTCCAGAAGTGGGGATTTCCCCACATAGACCTATTCGCAACTCGGGAGAACCGGAAATGCCACGCGTTCTGCTCACTCCAGGGTCGCTCCCCAGGCTCCCTGACAGACGCTTTTCTCCTGCCTTGGACGGGCCACCTGTCCTATGCCTTCCCGCCAGTTCCACTGGTCCACAGAGTCCTGCTCAAATTGCGCAGGGACAGGGGCCGCTTAATCCTGATCACTCCGGCGTGGCCCAGGCAGCACTGGTACACCACTCTCCTGGAGCTCTCGGTGTCCGCCCCGATCACTCTTCCATTGTGGCCGGACCTGATTACGCAACAGCACGGCAGGCTCCATCATCCCGACCTGCACTCCCTCCATCTCACAGCGTGGCTGCTGCATGGCTGAACCTGTCCGAGCTATGTTGTTCCAGCCTGGTCCAACAGGTTTTACTGAGCAGGAAGCAGGAAGCCGTCTACCAGGTCCACCTACTCAGCTAAGTGGAAACGGTTTTCCTTTTGGTGTGGCCCTCGGGGTCTTAACCCCTTGCAGGTGCCGATACACACCATTCTAGACTACCTCCTGTCCCTAAAGGAGCAGGATCTGGTGCTTTCATCGCTAAAAGTCCACCTCGCGGCAATTTCGGCCTTTCACCCTGGCGACAGTGGGCTTTCGATCTTTTCCAACCCCATGGTTAGCAGATTCCTCAAGGGGTTAGAGCGGCTACACCCATTGGTTCGCCGCCCGGTCCTCACCTGGGACCTCAACCTCGTCATCACTAGGCTCATGGGGGCCCCATTCGAGCCTATGGCCACCTGCTCGCTTCTGTACCTCTCCTGGAAAACGGCCTTCCTCGTAGCCATCACCTTGGCGAGGCGCGTCTCTGAGCTCAGAGCGCTTACTTCGGAACCCCCTTACACGGTGTTCCACAGGGACAAGTTACAGCTGCGACCACACCCGGCCTTCCTGCCCAAGGTAGTGTCGGCCTTTCATATTAACCAAGACATTTTTCTACCGGTCTTCTACCCAAAGCCCCATACCTCTCAAAGGGAGCAGCAACTCCATTCCTTGGACGTCCGTAGGGCCCTCGCCTTCTACATCGAGCGAACAAAGCCCTTTCGGAAAACGACTCAACTGTTCGTCGCCGTGGCGGACCGGATGAAAGGTCTCCCGGTCTCTTCCCAACGCATCTCGTCCTGGATCACATCATGCATACTGACATGCTATGACTTGGCAGGTGTTCCCACCATGCACCCTACTGCCCACTCCACCCGAGCTCAAGCCTCGTCCTCCGCCTTCCTGGCACACATACCAATTCAAGAGATATGTACGGCAGCAACTTGGTCATCGGTACACACCTTCGCCTCTCATTATGCCATAGTACAACATTCCAGGGAGGACGCCGCTTTTGGTTCGGCGGTCCTACGCTCTGCAGTATCACAATCCGACCCCACCTCCTAGGAAAGGCTTGGGAGTCACCTAATTGGAATATATATGAGCAAGCACTCGAAGAAGAAAAGACGGTTACTCACCGTGGTAACTGTTGTTCTTCGAGATGTGTTGCTCATATCTATTCCAAACCCGCCCTCCATCCCCACTGTCGGAATAGCCGGCAAGAAGGAACTCAGAGGGCGCTGGGCCGGCTGGGGTATATATCAGGCACCGTAACGGCACCACTCCAGGGGGCGCCAGCCGGCCCACCGAGTGTTGCTAGGGTAAAATCTTCCGACAATCGTGCACGCCGTGCGTGCACACCTAATTGGAATAGATATGAGCAACACATCTCAAAGAACAACAGTTACCACGGTGAGTAACCGTCTTATCTGGAGACAGACCTGTGGACTCAGCAGCTGATTGATGGCAAGATCAAGAGACATGTTCTGTGAAGTATCAGAGGGGTAGCCATGTTAGTCTGGATCTGTAGAAGCAACAAAGAGTCCTGTGGCACCTTATAGACGAACAGACGTATTGGAGCATAAGCTTTCGTGGGTGAATACCCACTTCTTCAGATGCATGCAGTGGAAATGTCCAGGGGCAGGTATAAATATGCATGGAAGAGTCAGGCTAGAGATAACGAGGTTAGTTCAATCAGGTAGGATGAGGCCCTCTTCTAGCAGTTGAGGTGTAAACACCAAGGGAGGAGAAACTGCTTTTGTAGTTGGCTAGCCATTCATAGTCTTTGTTTAATCCTGAGCTGATGGTGTCAAATTTGCAAATGAACTGAAGCTCAGCAGTTTCTCTTTGAAGTCTGGTCCTGAAGTTTTTTTCTGCAGGATGGCTACCTTCAAATCTGCTATTGTGTGTCCAGGGAGATTGAAGTGTTATCCTACAGGTTTTTGTATATTGCCATTCCTAATATCTGATTTGTGTCCATTTATCCTTTTATGTAAGGACTGTCCAGTTTGGCCAATGTACATGGCAGAGGGGCATTGCTGGCACATGATGGCGTATATTACATTGGTGGACGTGCAGGTGAATGTTCTGTGAAGGTTATGTCACAGCGCCTGGACCAGTTAGGGAATCTGTAGCCTGTCGCCAGTCTCGCTAGTGAGACAGTCAACTATTCGCTCAGGTCCTGGAATTGCTTCTGGCTGTCAGGATGTTCAGATTGTTTTGCTCAGGCAATTCTAATGTGTTTGGAGAGGAGCTGAGGCTGCTGATCTCCTCAGGTTCTGGAGAATCCAGAGGACAGACACTCATTTGAGGCCTCCCCACAGAGACTGAGAAATCATCTGTGGAGGTCCGTGTGTACTAAAAATTGCAATAGCAACAAAGTGGAGAAGACTATAGAGAACACAGAGGTCTACAGTCTTGTAGTTTTTTAAAGAAGTTATTCAAAAATATGCCAAATCCTGTTTGTGTAAGAATTAAATGTTTGTTCAATAAGAAATTGTATGCTATCCTCTGAATATGACTGGCATATTACTAACACCTTCAGGGTTTTGCATACCATAGCCTTGAGGAATCATTAAAAAAAAAAACCAAACCCTGAAAAGATAGAACTCTGGCCTGTGCTTCCTCAGAAGTAAACTGAGGTGCAGGAAAAGGGGGAACCTAATGGTTATATATTTTCTCAGCATCTGTCTTTGCCCATTACAGATGCATACGTTCATAGTCATTTCAGAGAGATGGACCCAAGCAAGAAGTTGGTATCTTAATTTTCCCAAAGTTAGAGAGGATTTTGGAACTGGTGCCCAGGGTTGGGATAGCTTTGGTGTTAAGGCAATAAATAAATACATACATAAAAAAGTCTAAGTAAGGGCTATGCAAAGGAGACAGGAATCATGATCTATGTATCTAGAGGAAATCCAGAGAGAAATAAATTTCCCACTAAGTGGCTTACTCAGACGTTCATTTGAAGTTGTAAACTAGCCAGTAAGAAAGAAGTGCAACTTACATTAATTGAGGACACTGTTTCAATGCGAAATGCTGAGGGATCAGACCCATGGAGGGGACACTGTCCAAATGTGCATCTTCTTCCTTGCAGAAAGTTGGGGGAAGAACTGTTTGCAGAGATGTTTAAGGTACGATTTAAAGCTTTTAATTGAAAGACCTTTCTTAGCCTTATGGTTGCCAACTTTGACTGGACAAATTCCTGGAGATTTCATTACATTACATAATCTTTAATTAAAGATTATTCTTTAATTCCTGGAGGCAACCCTAAAGTCTGGTGAGCGAGACTCTCGCAAAACTTGCAGACGCAGCCAGCTGCCTTTCTTTAGATTCTCTTTACTCTGATTGTCTCTTTATTTTCTTTGGTAAATAAACACTACTTTATTTGAGTTTTATGGCTATTCACTGGGGGAAATTGCTGTGAGCTGTTGCCAAAGAAGAAAAGGCCTGGGTCGGGGTGTGGGCATTCAAAGATATAGGACACAGGGGAGGGCCAAAGAGGTGCAGCTGCTGCTATTCACGCTGTAGTGAGCTTGGAACACCAGAGAAGTCTAGAAAATAGGGGACCTGATGTAGCAACCTCTATTAACGACCAGCAATTGGTTTCTGAAGATTCCTTAAGTGTACAGTTTTTTGAAATCTGCAGGTTCTGTATTTTCTGCAGGTCTAAAGTAGATAACAGCAGTGAAATATAAAGTACATATCACAAAACAATGTACGCTGTTTTATCATAACCAATGCAGCTAGCACTCATAACAAATAGTATGGGATAACATTTAATTTATGCCATTAGTGTAATTCTCAGATATATTTCAGTCCACAGTTTTCCACCAGTGGTTGCAGCTTGAAGAATAAGCAACGTATTATAGTTCTTAGATGTCTTTTTAAAAAAAACAAGAAACAGCAACTTAGAAATGTGTTTTGGAACACAATAGCTCGAGTGTAACTTTTTTTTTTTTTACTTCTTGATAACCAGTGTGGGATCAGGAGCACAGTTTGTGACTGGTTGGGGAGTTTAACTTCAGTGTTACCCACCAGCCTTGGGAGTATCTGCTCTCCCTTTTGCAGCCTGCCCTGACCTTGGCGTGTCCAGTGAGGGCTGCCCCGGGCACCCCAGGTGACAGGGCAGAAGCCAGTTCTGAGAGTGTCAGATCCTGTCCAAGTCTGTCCTCACCCAACACTGAGATCCTAGGAGCATCCTCAAGGTACTGCTGAGTCTCAGATGGCCACGCAGGCTCTGTGTGTCACAGAGCAAATTACAGCAAAGTTCGCTCAAGTGTAACTGAAGGCAACAGAAACAGCCTTGAGCTGTTTTCATCTACCTTAGTGCAACCATTGCACTAAACATGGTTCAGCACTTTTGCAAATATGCCATAGTGACCACAAGGTGTCCGTGTAGTCTAAGAAGACAAGCTGCTGTTCTAGTATTTGAAAAACTGCTGAACTGTAACCTCTTGAATCAGAGGAAGAGATTTGAATGGGAGGTCACTGAAAAGAGATATGTAGTACGTGATAGGTACATACTATGTGTTAGTTTAAGGATCGGAGGAGTTATTGCTTTGATCTTGAATCAAGGTGCTAATATGAAAAATAAGTAAAAACTAGGTTAGAATATAGTGTACTTCTACTACACAGGATATAGAACAACACTGTATATCAGAAGTGCTCAAATATTGCCCCACCAAGGGCTGCAGTAACCTACCTAAATACTCTCATAAAATAAAACAGAGCAGATTGCACTTGCTCTCATCTTTAACAGGGAAGGGCAGCCACGTGAGACTACAGGTTCCAGCATATAATTCTTCATTTTCCTGGGAGGACCTGGATCCTCTCGTAGAAATGTGCAGTTGTGCTAGCCCCACAGGTCAGACTTTGGCTGCCTCTGGTGTCAGTATATGAACAAAACACAAATTCCAGAATCTGTATAATGGGTTCTGATGAATATAAGATACATTTCAGAGAACAGTGAGTACTGTTGAGAATTTGGAATAAATGTCTGTTATGTCTCAGAACGCCCTCCAAATGAAGCATTAAACAGAGGGCTTATCAGCAGGCTTTGTTGTGGTTGCGTATTTGGACTGGGTTGTGATGGTATAGCTGCCATGTCTGTCTGCATCCAGTCACTTGCTAACAAATGTGCAATTCATTGCTTCTAAATTGCTTTGGGACTTTCCATAAACTGTCTCTACTTTTGTCTTGAAACAAAAGGTACCTAAAAGCAAAATAAAAGTACTTTCATTTGTGTTCTGCTTATTAAAAACCCATCTACAATGGCTTCACCTAAAATGCTTCTACCAGTTCGATGGAATTTCTTATACATCTACTGCTGGATTTTTAAAAAATCACACTCCTAGCAGACAGTAATACCAGTGTGTCTGTAGTATAGACTGCTCTAAGAGTCTGCCCCTGCATCCCTTACTCATAGGAACAACCCTGTTGTCTCTACCCCTAACTCATTTTCCAATACTTGGTAATATTACTAATGACATGTCTGCATTTTTTCATCATGTCATACTTCATGTCTCCCTTTCCACCCTAAAGTTGTCCCTTTTGTTGTGCTCTTTATCTAATTTGAGTCCTGGTCCTGAAGTCCCACTGAGACAATACAGTGGTAAAAATGCCTGTACCTGATCTACACTAGTGGCTTGACTAGTGCAAGTGCTGGTGCATTTCCACCACTGCTAGACCTCTAGTGGGAGAGTAACTGAAAATCTTCAGTGGAGATGAAGCCATAGAGTGAAGAATTTAGGAGCTCTAGAGAGTCTAGAGGATGTTCTGCTCAAAGATGGTATTGAAATAGTGACTGCAATGAAAGAACTTTTTGCTCATCTGCTGCATCTTGGTATGGGTTTGTGCTTGGCACTGAGGAGGAAAGGAGAGATTTCCATTCAGTGACACCATACTGAGCACGCAGTAAAGCAACACTGATAAAACCATGTAAGCCTTGTCTATGGTGCAGCCTACACCATTGCTACCACCAGATTGTGAATTACAGTTACAAATTTGCTAGTCTAGACAAAGCCCAAGATGAAGCTGATGGAAAAATCCAGTGCAATTCATTCAGAGGCAGCCACAAAGATAAGACAAGCTAGCTTGCTTCATTAACTCTTACAGAGACAAGGTGAGTGAAGTAATATCTTTTATTGGACCAAATTCAGTTGATGAGAGAGACAAGCTTTTGAGCTACCAGAGCTCTTCAGGTCTGTTTAAGTTTGAAAGCTTGTCTCTCACCAATTGAAGTTGGTCCAACAAAAGATATTCCCTCACCAACCTTGTCTCTGTAATATCCAGTGACCAGCACAGCTGCAACACTGCCTCCATTAACTCTTGGCATATCAGATGTCACAAATATAGGTGCAGATAGCTATTTCACCTTGGCACAAGTCTCGCCGTAAAAGAATGTGTGCAAATGAACAAAGGGCACATGCTATTTCCCCCCATATAAATGGCTCACATTTCCATTGCTCTGTGTCGTCTCACAGATATGGTACCCAGGAGAATATACATTTGGGAGAGAAGTCAAAACAATGGTACTTTGCCACTGAAAACAAGGAACTGCACTGCTGAAGTAGCTTTTGGGGGAAATTCAAGAGTAGAATTTTTTGTGAGATGAAAATAAAGCAACAAAGGCCTTGGTTGTGATGCGTATGTGCAGAGCATCATAAAGGGAGGCATGGAACTGCAGTGTGCCAGAGGGAGCCTTAGCTGTACCCTATTCTGGGGTGCAGCTCCTACCTCCACACTAAGTGGATGACTGTGAGAGGGGTCAGACCTATGGGCCTGCCTCTTCCCCAGTCCTATCTTACCCTCATTGGGATACTGTGAAGACCTAGGAGAGTAGAGACAGAACAGTCCATGTGTTCCCTCAAAAAAAGGGGCTGCAATTCTATCTGACTTTAACGTGGTGGGTTGGGGGAGGCTGTTCATGTTCTTGTTTGCCCTCCTTTCTTTCCTCCTCTGCCCTGCAGGTAAGGCCATGCACAATCTGTTCCAAAGTTCTCAGGGTGTTTAATGCTGGCTTTAAATGCTATGGCTCTTCAGTAAAAAAAAAACTACACCACTCCACTGGTAACACATTTGGAAGAAAAGCCAAGAAATGAACTGTCATGTAGATTGAACTACCCTCTCGTTCCTAGCCTCTCTAGCTCAGCAAGGCACCCAGATTGCTCCAAGCATGGCTGTGACCTACCTGTTCTTTGTTGATAAACAAAGGACTTCCATCTCTGTGGTGGTCAGTCTGGAACCCTTCACCAACACTAAACTAACTAATAAATCGTTGAGCATAGAGTGTATCAGGGTCCAAAAAAGGATTGGCCATTTATATAGCTATCAGAAACAGCCACAGTTGTAATATAAGGGATTTAAACAGAAAAACCCAAAACAAACTGTAAGAGTTCTGAAAGGTATCTGAACTACTTGTGCTTCAAGGCGTGAACCAAAGTTATAACTTATTCCATAACTAAAACCCTGTCTCTTTGACTGAAACAGTTGATACTGGCCACTGTAAGACAGGATTTTGGACTAGATGGACCACTGGGCTGGTCTATACTGGCAATTCGTATGTTCCTAAATGAAAAGTAAATACAGGCTTGGGTTTGGGGAGAACAAATGACTTTATCCTAGTTCATCTTCTGGTACATTATACTGGGCCAAATTCTGAAGTCCTTACTCAGTTAAAAGGAAAGCCATTGGGTACCTTGTCTGATTAAGGATTGAGTAAAGACTTCAGGATTTTTCACACTGCAACTTGAGAAATAAAGGGATATTTAGCACTGTAGCATATTATAGTATCATTCTTTAATAATATGTCTAACATCTTTCTGAATATTGCAAATCTCTAGGGTTAAAGCGTGAGTAGCATATTAATATTTCAAAGGCTTATTTTCTGAATTCTATACAACTACCTTTTGCTTATCAGCCACAACAACTTCTCAGTTGCCTAGTAGGTTATAATTTTAGCCATTCACAATGTGTTTTCCTATGTAATTCAGCTAAATCTCCAGATTCTTGTGTTCATCTCAATAATTTATTACCCTGCTTGTCCACTAGATGCCAGTCTCTGTCTTTTCCTGGTATGGAAGTACAGCATTAGATGATGCGGAGAAGAATATTCCTGTTATAGTCAAATAAAAACAGGACCTTGGGCCAGCTGGTGTGAACTGATAACGCTTAACTGACTTCCTTGGAACTATGGTAGTCTAACCCAGCTGAGGATCTGGCCCCTGTTGCAGAACACAAGTCAGCATGATGAGTGTGAGCATACTCCATCTATGTTTCATTTGGGAATGGTTCAACTTCCTAGTGTAGACATGGCCTAAGTGTAATTATTAGCTGAAGGGCCAGATCAGTGTTCTCTCTAATTTTTGACAGGCTGAGTGCGCAAAAAATTTCTTCTGGGCAAATTTTTGAAGCAGAGTTCAAATTTGTGCGCCATGAGGCAAATTCGCCCAAAGGAGTAAAATGCTTATACAAGGAGATGTGGGGTCCCAACCGTCCCGACGTGATCAATGTTCCACGTTCGAAATGCTGGCGGGGAGGGGTATGATTCATTGCTCTCCTTTCCCTTTCCTCCCCTTGCCAGCTAGTAGAATCTGGCTGTTGACAGATGGCTGGCGAACAATGTCAAAAGTCTCCTGTAAATGATATTTCGGCCTGGCTCCAATGTAATATTTCATTTTTTGATTGCGCGGTGTTTCGCCGTGTGCGCAGGGTTTAGGATCTGTGTGTGCGCGCACAGCTTAGAGGGAACAGTGGGCCAGATCCTATAATCTCTCTCCTAAATTCCTACAGTCTGCTTCTGCTCACCTAATGGGTAATCCACAATACAATTACAGCTGTATCAAAATCCAATTGCCATGAGTTATCTTCTGACACAGGAACAATACAGTTTCATTCTTCTAGTGCAGATGTGACATTAATCATGTTCCTGACTTCTATTAAAGCTTTGAATGTGTCAAGAGCTTTAGCACACTCTGGGAATAGGTTCCCTGAAGAAATTTCTGGTATTTCCTGGTTCCAGTCAGAATGAAAATACTGTAAGAATGTGGTGGGTTTTGGCACTTCCATTTATTAGCATATGTGAATTAGAGGGAGGACAAAAAGTGGAAAATGGGACCAAAAAAAGTTAACTGAGCTACTTTTCTCAGATTCGCCTTGGTTTGGGGGCAAAGCCTTGCATCGGTAACTGGCTGGACAATTTTTTTTATTTTATTTTTTTGTAACTACTTCCATATGGAGGCATATAAAGTATAGTACCTTATGAATGAGTTAAAGCCACATTTTAGCTTTGTTTCTAAAGAAGCTGGGGATTCAGGGATAGAGTACAAAGTCAGGAAGGTGGGATCAAGTTACATGTTGTGATGGAATATTCCTGTTCTTTTACTTGTTTTGTGACCTTAATTTTTAGCATAACAGCTAGAGTGCTTTCTTACAGCACAGTGTTTGGTAAAGACATTACACTACAAGAAGGAATGCAAATGATCTAACTGCTGTTTGCTATTTCTAGTTGTGTGTCCAAAAGTCAATTTTCTCAATTGACTCCCTTTCTTTGTGATTCAAACAACTGGATTCTGTTCAAAAAGCTTATTTGTTCTTTTTTGGTTACAGATCATTAAAAGTGGTTCATTCTTGAAGAGTTTCTTAATGGGTGTCTTTTGGATGTTTGTTAGTTATGAGGAATCTGACAAAATTCCATCTGGAGAACAATGCCTGCCTCATATGATAGGGATGTAATCCATGTCTGTAGTTCACATCTGTATTGTGTTAGAAGGCTGAGCTGCAAACCATGTAAATGCATCGTGGTTGTCCATGGTACAAAATACTGAAATGGGGAAAGTGGCTCACGCTTTTTGACAAGTCAGTTGACACTCTGGTCTGCAGCCATGTAGATTGCTTCTTCTAATGGCAAACTGAGTAGTGTTCATTAAATCCGTGTCAAATATGTGGTGGTGTTCTAATGACTATAGTATTAATGTAGCAGAACATTCATTTGAATGAATATACTTAAATACAGTGAACAACATTTTTTTTTAAATGCTGTCACAGCAAATCCGTGTGGTAGAGCTTTCTGAAGAAGCAAACTAGATGGAAACTGATTTGTTTTTTAAATTATTTCCTTTTTACTGCCCCATTCCTAGAACATGATTCCTGTTATGGTCACCTCCTGCTTTTACTGATCTCTAAATCATAAGCATGAGGGCAGAAAGCAGGGAACAATATTAACGTTGAGAGGCCTACATTTTTACCTATTTTTACTCTTAGGATTCCATATCATTAAAACACGGACTTCTTGATGCCAGAAAATGTGTGTCTTTGGAAGGAAGACATTCCCTTACATTCCCATGAGGCCCTGCAACAATGTATTCAGGATACTGGGTTTCTCTACTAATGTGGCTGCACCCATGTGTGTTACAAAACGGCAGTCATGATTGGTCTTGAGGTGAGAGAAATGCAGATCTTAGTGTATTACAGTTACACATGACATTGTTGACTTTTTACATAATACTTCAGAGGACAGCCACAAGTTGTCAAGGAACTTATAATAAGCATCACTTTTGCCAGTTATGACATCTAGTGACAATATTAAGTGTTCATTAGAAATGTAACAGGGAATTTTCATCCATTTACAGTATTTTATATACATTTTTACTAAATTTGAACTTTTTTTTTAATTAGGAAACTAACGATGTCAAACACCAAACCTCTAGGGTCACTACTCCCATCACCCTGCCTGTTAGACAGTGATTATCTTTTCAATTGTCTAATTCTTAGAGCATTTACGGTGATAACTGTGGCTGACGTCCAGGTATATTTGTCTTTCAGGTAGAAATGACAGTTCTGTTATTGTTGGGAGAGTGAGGGGGTGGAGCTGAGGTAGTGGTTGCCTAAACAGTCTTTCTGGTTATGTGAATGTAGAGTGTTTCCAGAGTGAACAGAGAGCTGCTACATCATATTCATAACCTGCAAGGAAAATACTGCAGTCAGAGGAGCTATTAGAGGCAGAGGATACCCAAAGTATTTCAGATGGGCTCAGAAAACCACTTCCTCATGCCAGCTGAATTCCTCACATTTTTGAGAAGAAGGGAAAATGCTTCTGGGGCCCTATTCAGTGTCTGCTGATCTCACGGGAAAGAGTCCCATTGACTTCAACAAGCTTTAGGTAACCCATTAGTCTGTCATTAATTCAGACTTGGTGTAGTGTCCAGCTGACCCAAGTTCCAAATGAAATCAGTGGGCATTTGAGAGTGCTCAGCGTGGTACAGGGGCAAACTTGTTTTCATCTGACAGTCTTGTCTAACTTCCCCAGGGAAATGCTGGACTAAACTTGGCTTCCTGGAAGTGATTCTTGTTGGAGAGTACCTGGATATCTGAAACACCAGAAAATGCTTCAAATGCTGAAGTTGGTTTTAAAGTTCCTACTCGTAATAGACAAGAGTATAAAAATGTATGTTACTCTGATGAAGGAATTAATACAGGGTTAGAGTTCCTAGCTAGTATTTGGGGTACAGATGGCCCAACTCTTGACTTACTCGGTTTTGCTTACCTAAGATGAGTTTTAAGATCCCATCCTGCACCTTTTAATAATACCTAGCTCCCTTCTTCAGTTGATCTCAGAGTGCTTTACTGAGGAGGTATCACCATTTTACCAATGGGGAAAATGGAGGCACAACAGTAAAGTAACTTGCCCAATGCCACCCAGCAGACCAGAGGTAGGACTAGGACTAGAATCAAGGTCTCCTGAATCTCAGTACAGGGCTCTATCCATTAAGTCACATTATAGTTCTCACACAAACAGAAATCCCACTGGCTCTTCAATGGAAGTTTTACCAAAGTAAAGACTTCTTGATTTGACCCCAAAATTAGACAGTTTCAATTTAATGATGCTTTAAAAAAAAATATTCCCTATAATTTAGCTCAGAAGGAATCTAGGTGCTTAACTATTTAAAAAGTCCAGTAACACTGAACAGCTTACATCGATGTTGCATAGCATAGTGCTGAGATACCATCATGACAAGCATGGCATAAAAACCTAGATAGCTGATGTCTAAAGCCACCTAGTGCTATATGCGTGTCCTAGTTACTGATGAACCAGCTGTGCATTAACAGTGTTGGGGTTCAACACTCCAGCACCTCTATTTAAAGTTTGAAAGACTAAATGCCCCCCCATCTTTCATTGACCTACCAGTGATTATGAGCTGGCAAGTGTAATGTGTTGGAATAGATATGAAGTTTAATTCTCAGTGTATTGATTTCTGGGGAACAAAAAAACAAACCCACCACCAAAACATTGTTTATATAATCACAAAATAAACCCTTGTTTTGATGAATATGTAGGAAGGGAGTGGGGGTAGTGTCAGGCAAATGAAATTCCAAGTCATTTATATAAAAAATATATAATACTTTATTTTCAACTAGAAAGGTGCAAACATGTAACTTTTGGTCACACTTCTCAACAAACAACAAACTGTTCAAAGAACAGCCACGGTCAAAGAAAGAAACAAATGCTCCCAGGTGGAAAAACTGATCAGCTACAAAAGAGCCATTCATTTGACTTCAAGCCATTTGTTCACTAAAGCTGAGGCAACCATATTTTAACCATACAAATGGATGCTTCCCAGGGATGCAGGCACCTCATCTTTCCCATACAATCTCTGTCTTGATTTTGATTCACTGGTCACCCTAACTGAACAATTTCCATTAGAGGATCTATTTCATGCTTTGAATGCATTGTCAGACAAGCTTTACGTCCTACATCTTATTTCTTTCAAAAACAAACAAACAAAAAAAGCTAACATTGAAGTATCAAAGCAATAACAAAGGCACAACACTTTAAATTAATTTAGATAACTGTACATATATATATACACACACAGTATTTACAATATTAATAAAAATCTAGCTTGTTACAGGCAAATTAACTGCCACAAGCTGTCCAGTCAAATTAGACATGATTCTGATTCTTCTTGAACAAGTCATTTGAATCAGTGTCAAAGCTGAAACATTACAGTCCTGACCAACAGAACACATTTTACTTAGCACCTTGCTGGGTAATGATTTACATTCCAGCCATTGCTGTCACTCAACCAGTGTCAGCAAACATGCTAAGGGTCTCTTCTTCAATTGCACTACTAGGTGGAACACACATTACCATACTAAGGGAACATTGATCTTCCTGCATATGCCCCCTAGTACTCCCTACACACCACTCCATGAACAGTGTCCTCTGAAGCTGTGCTTTGCTGTGGTCCCATGAGCCATTTTACTTTCTTCTTCAAAAGAATGTTTGGGGTCGGAAGACAATTTGTCTTAGTCACATGGAGCAGTCTGAACTTTTAACAGATTTAAATACTTTGTGCTATCAAATCATGTTTACAAAATGAGATGCCAATCAGGTCAAGTTGAGAGCCTAGTGTCTCCTGCTTTATGCCATGTCTCCATACATCTTTCTGTAGTACAGAGACTCAAAGATGTCATTGTCTCCAGGGCAGTTGTAGTGGCATGCACAGGTCTTGATGAACATCATTCTCCTTTTCATGACCTCACCGTCAGGGCATTTGAACTCCACAGGAAGAGTGGCTGTTCTGTGAGGGGTGCAGCAACGTCCATCAGTGCAGACCCCACAGAATTTAGCTCTATAGGTCTTCATGCTGGTACAGCCGGAGAGCTCAAACTTGATGGGCTTGGAGATTTTGGGGGTGCGAATACACTTTTTGCCTTTCTGTAGAGCAACAAATGAAAAAAGTTTAGAAGCCTTTTTTAAAAGATTGTACAATTCCCATTCATATTTCTATCCATTAATTTAATCCTGTCATTATATGCAAAGAGATCAATACTCTGATCTTCATGAAGGTTTCACATGCAAACAAGACAGTTTAAATAGTGTTCAAATTGTATTATACTTTAATGGCTAAAATAGGTGCATTTATTTATAACTTGATTCTTAAATATTCACTGCTGATATGAGACTTCTATAATATTTACTTGGTTCTGAAAGTGGATAAGTTAGAGCTATACATCTTCTGTAAAACTGGGCCTATGCTGAAACATCCTTAGAAGTGTATATTAGATGGGATATTTACCTTGATGTTTTCCTCCAGGTCTGCCTCACAGGGTCGGACCATGCAGAGTCTGCTTTGCTTCTCCAGTCTGCAGAAGGCATTGTCATTGGTGACTCTGGTGGAGATGCCCATTCCACAGGTCTTTGAGCAAGCACTCCATTCCGTGGTCTGGACCAGGCAGTTGGCACGCATCATCATCGCCTGATCTGGTCCATAAGTGTCTTCCGGTCTGTAAGCTGTGGAGCACAGATCAACAGGATGAGATTGTGGCAGAGAGCAATAGGGCACATGCTAGCCTATTAGTGTATTAATGCTTCATAAACATAGGGTGTCATATCTATCCTTTGATGTGATTCCACTGATGGCATTGGAGTCACATCGGGGCTGAATCTGGTCCATTAGGATAATCATCACTGCATTGTGTATTTCAATCTATTGTATTGGCAGGCCAACAACATGCATTGAGATCTCAACTCACCAGCTAGAGCGGGTCCAACCGCTGTCTGTTCGCGGAGCTCATCGCACACCCATTCCTCGCAGCACTTCTCAGGGAGCTTCACTCTTCGTGGGGATGGGCAGTCCGGGCTGGGCAGCCGGACATCCATGCTGCACAGGGGCACGCACCCTACTGCCCCGTCGAGGCACGTGCACTGGTATTTGCAGCTGCTCTGGAAGGACTCCCCGCTCCTGTACACCATCCCGCCGAACACGCACGGGGCGCCGTCGCGAGCTGCAGGCAGGGGGAGAGGGAAGAGCCGGGCATAAGCACCCCGGAAAAGGCAGCAGCCCGGCGACTCACGCTGCCCCTGTGGGGAGGGCTCCTGCTGGGGGGGAAGGAGGCGGGGATGACAAGATCCCCCCTGTGCAATGGGGCTGTGCCCTGCAGAGAGGACCCACTCTCCTATGGAAGGCAGCCGGAAAGGGGGGGGGGGGGGCTGGGAAGGAATTGGACGGGGTCGCTTTTAAAGGCTCCAGCACCCCAGATCTGGGCTTGCCAGTGCCGCCCCCCCCCCACCCCGGGAGAAGCAGAGCCCCCCTCCCCCGGACTCCACTTACCGGTGCACACGCCGATCTTGCGGTTGGCCGGCGAGCCGAAGTCGCAGAAGAGCCCCTTGTGGTGGTCGCAGGGGTCCCGCTCGGTGCACAGCTCGCCCAGCTGCTTGGCGCACACCCTGCAGCAGCCGCAGCCGTCCTGCACCAGGCTCACCCCGGCCGGGCAGGTGGGCGGCGGCCCCGCCCCGCACTGGCACTGCCCGCCGCAGTCCTGGCCGGACACCTCCTGCAGAGAGAAGGAGACGGGAGGGGGGGTCAGGGGAGCCCGCCTCGCTGCGCTTCGGATCCCCGCGTCCCCAGCGAGCCTCCCTCCTCCGCTCCTCTCCTCGGGAGCCGGCCCCCGGCTGGGGAGGCGGCACTTACCCCGCAGAGGAGCGCGACGAGCAGCGCCACGGCGAAGCTGCTGGGGCCCATTGGTGCGGACATGCTCGGCAGCGGCTCTCGGCAATAGACGGTGCAAAGGCTCCTCGGCTTGTCTGGGCGGAGGGAGTCTGAGCCAGTGGGCCGCGGTGCGGAGCTGGGTTTCCTGCCTGCTGTCCGAGCGCCTCGCGAAGTTCCCGTCTCTCTGGCAGGTGAGTTGTGCGATGGGGCTGAAGCAGGGAGCCCGGCTGCTTTTATACACTCCAGGCGCCCCGGGCCCGCCAATCGGCTGAATGGAGTCCTACACAAACAGCGACATTCCTCGCATTCCTCCCCACCTTCCTGCCTCATCAACTCGCACCGGATTGATCCTGACCCCTTGACACTCAGCATTCCTCCTGTCTGCAAAAGCTGGCACACTCCAGCACACAAAAAAGGCGCTGTATTTCCATCACCAAATGGCATTTTCCCCCCTTCCAGCCGCCTACTCCTGATTTTATATGATGTGAAATACTTTTTACAATTATTTTTTTTATATGACAAACCTCTGTTTCAAACTGCTTTTGCCTTGCCCACCCTACCTCCAGATTACATACATAATATTAACAGGCACTTCTCTACAAGATACAAACTCCTGGGAATTCTGAACCAGCTGAGAGGTCTTAAATATCTATATATACCAAACAGGATACATTTGAACCACCAGCAGCAGCCCTGGTAACAAGAAAGGAGCTGTTTTAAAACCCACAGGAGTTCAAAAGAAACTGCATGTAAAATCTGTTATGAACTCAGCATTCTTCATTACTGAAGGAGAAACTTTTTCATACTAACTATTGCTGCTGTTGCTTATAATATTATCTGTAATTTAGAGGGAAAGTAATGAATGGATACTGTTAATCAAGTTTATTGGCTTATATTAGCAGAGACTAATTTGCTGTAATTAAAAATTAACCTTTTACTTGGAGGGAAGGTTCCATTATTCTGTCTTTCAAGGAAACACATTCTTTGATATTAAATTATTCCAGAGAAAAATACTCATCAATAGTAGATAAGAATCTGTTGTTCGATTCAACACAAGCGATTAATGCTGTGACAGGCAGCTAGTTCAAGTGGGGGGGGGAGAGGAGGGAGAAAGGTTGTGGAGATGGTTGCTAGGAACAACCATGGGAATTCTTTTTCTTTTCTTTTTTTCCCCTTGGCTAGAAAATACAAGACATTACTAATTTTAAAAGGTGGATTGCTCTCTACTGACTTATTTAGAGAGTGGGTGACTAGCTTTCCCTGGATACACACTTTTTCAACTTTGGCAACCAGTTTTGGAGCACTGAACACTCTGGGCATTTTGTTACTACCAAAAACAGTCATAATTATATCACGAGGACTGGTTATAAATTGAGTCTGTGTGCTACTGAATCATACTGAATATTTGAAATGTGTTCCTTTCCCAATAGATGTTCTCTATGAATAGAGAGAGTGCCTATTTACCCTGAAATACTTGGCACAATGAAGTGAGGCTGAAGCGTGGAAGAAGTGTCTCTTATTTCGCACTGCCTGCTTGCAGCTGTCATTTGTGAGTAACACATTCCTAGGGCATCTCTGTTTCCCTCTTGCCGATTGTGCCTCGTAAGATTAAAAGTCAGTTTGGATTGTCACCAAAATCTGTAGCTCCTAAGTATCTTGGTCCTTATTAAATAATCATGGACCACGTCTGTTCTTATTTATTTCAGCAGGATGGAATGGCTTCCCAATCCTGCATCATTTGTCTGCGCAGTGATGTCATGTTGATTGACCCCAGCTTTAACACAATGAATGCCAGCATGTTGACTTTTGACCTGTTTAAGTATGCTTGTGTTTAATGACACAGAGTTAATGCACTTTGTTAGGCAAATTGAAGTCTAGATGATGTATATTTTTTTAAAGATGTTTGCATATAACCGCTCCCTCCTCCCACACATTCACACTTGTGATACAGCAACATGGATTTACACAGTTTTACAGCCTATCTAAATTAACTAAATTCAGAAAGTGATCTAATCTTTTCTACTGAATTTTAACTGAATCTATGTTATCAACAATTCACACTCGGCCTAATTTCAAATATAGTGGCCTTTATGAGAAACCTAAATCCTACTTTTGGATGCTCAGATTGGTAGTTGGGCTAAATTCTGTCCTCAGATACATACATCACTGGCTTGTTGCTTTTCTGAGGGCAACATTTGACCTTTAGGCATGTTAATAGCCATTCTATAGACCCTATCCAGATTTTATGGAAACTAATGGTAATCTTTCATTTAACTTTAATGGGAGTTAGACTGAGCTGTAGTACTGAGGTGCTAATCTGAATGCCCACATGCAAGATTTGATTGGCCTGGTTAGACACTTGCATATGAAATTTGGGTCAGTTATAGGGTAGCTGATCTGTGAAGAGTGGTGAAATGATAAACATAATCTCTTCTGCGTGTGTAACTTCTATTAATGTCACTGGGGAGACTGAGTATGTGTGGAGGGGAGAATGTACCTCAAAATCTCTCTCATTTAAAACCCCAATATTCTATATTGTAGTGCAACAGTGTATTTATCTTCTTGGCACTCCTCTTTGCCTTCAAGTTAAGGTTCTTCTTGGCACTCCTCTTTGCCTTCAAGTTAAGGTTATGCCATTGCTTCTGCTAAAAATCCCAATTTTTCATAAAAAAATTATATCTTAGCTGTTTAAAAAAATCCAGAGGAACAATTATGGTAAATTTCCAAACTTCTGAAGCTTCCTAAAATCCATATTTACCTAAAGACTGTGATGACCCCAGTACTGGGTAAATAATATGCATACCAAACTATGTATAACATGCATACCAAAATACAAATGTAACCAGGTAAACAGACTGCCTTTTAAAAATGCCTAAATATGGTAGGAGATCGTCAGAGAGAGGCTTCAGACATGTTTCATAGCTGTCAGTGTAAGAATTTTTTTCAGAGAAATAATTTTTTTATTAAACAAAAACTTAAGAAGTTCATTGACAGAAAAAGTATGTTTAAAAGTAACAAACCACCAGAAAGCCAGGAAATCCAAAGTGAAGGGCCAAGTCTGTCCTTAACTCAAATCGCATAATGGGCTAAATACAGCAGTCCTCATCCATCTGTTGTTCATTGTCTTCAGTAAGAGTTTGGCTGCAGGACTAATTCTGTGCTCGCTTACCTCGGTATAAATTGGGAGTAACCTCAGTGGAATCTAAGGTGTTTCAGCAGTGTAAATATGCCCAGAATCCAACCCTGCAGAATATGGCTTCATGTTGTTTTATTTCTTTTACTGTTTATAAATGACTCATCAAGTGTGTGTGTGTGTGTGTGTGTCTACATGTACAGGGGAGAAAGCAAAGTGGAAATAGGGGCTTCTCATAACTTTACACTTCTCTAGCCTATCCTTATTGATGAACAGTATGTCATGGTTTGAAGAACTACATCTTGGAGTTGATTCATAAAAGGTTAAAATGCACTAATACTGAGTTATATACACGTGTTTATACAGCAAATGCTTTTTAGCCAATATATTTTTTCTGGTGAAATTAAGAATTCACTATGTTGACAGCACAGCCCTATTGACACAGCTATACCCGATATGTGTGTGCCTGCATCAGCTTCAGTTGGTACAGCTCCTTTGGTTAAGTCTTGTAAAATGTACAGGTGTGGATATGGTACATTCCTTCCCTTATGTTTTTCCTTCTTTTTTTTTTCCTTCCCCCCAAAAAGTTCACTTGATCAAGTATCAGACATACTGAAAACCTGGCAGGACTACAGGAAAGTGGCTAGACTTGGAGTGTTTGTGTATTTAAAGAAGGAATCTTGCACATTTTCAACTTTCAGTCTCAGATATTTTCTTATAAGAGCAATTGGAAGTCTGAGCCAGCCCTCAAAGCGGAAATCAAAAGCTCCCAGAGAAACATACCCAAGGAATGTGAATCTGATCCAGGAACCATACGCAATGCCCATACAGTACCATCTTCCTTATAGGAAGTCTGGCCGTATATGGACATGTGTACCCTGAGCTATTTTTCATCATGATGGTCTTGTAGTTGGCTACAGACATTTCTAGTTTGCCTCAGGTTTAATGATGTACATTAATTTCCCTTCCCAAAAGCTCTCCAGAATATTTCTTAAATTGTAATAAATATTATCTTAAAATCCTAAAGGATCCAGTTAAACTTACATCAACATGTATTTGTTTAAAATAGAGACTCCAAGCAAGATTTGCTGCACTAGCGCAGAAGTGGAAATGAAGTAAAAATAAAAAGCTCTACTCTGTCTTGAATTTGCTGCCCTTCTGTTTGTCTTTCTTCGAATTCATGTGATGACTCATTCAGTATATCCACAGGTATAGAAAGTGCTCAGGTACAATAACTGCTACAGATTCACTAACTTTTGGGAGTAGGGGGTTCATGAGCTAGTGAATTTGCGAAGGCAGGGAACAATGGAGAGAAAACACTTCTTTTTCCTAAGAACTGTCAAGCAGCTTTTCCATGTTTTCCATCTAGTTTATTCCATCTGTATAACTACAATACTGTGGGCTAGATCCTCAACTGGTGTACATTTTCTTAAATGAAACTTCACCAATTTATAACCGTGAATCCTGCCAATGAGGTTTTACTTGTTAATGGCATTAACTCTTCTTAGAAGCATACAGGCAAAGAGAGACTGGATGGTGTGAGGGATGGCTTCTGACCTACAAAGGTGTTTATTATTAGATTGCTGGTTCAAATCCAATACTAAAGACACAGAGCTAGATTCTATGTTGGTGAAGCTTCTTTTTGAAATAAAAATCATCAGCAGAGAATTTGGCCTCAAATTGTTACCCCGGAGACCACTTGTGGAATTAAGTACTGTTCAGCAGCATGAGTAAGGCTATGCCATAATGTGTAACTCCCTATTCATAGACCTGAGTTTATTCTTATTCCTTAATCATAGATATTGTTACTTCAAGTGATAAAATATCACATATTTAAGTGTCACTAGAAGGGTTGCTTTAAACTTCTGGCTTAATTCTCTGAAAAGTCACCACTGTTTTTCATGGACATGTGTGGTCTTAAAGTGGTAACGTGATTACTGGAAATAAAATAATCTTAATCATGAGAGTATTCCAAATATATATAAAACTGTCTATATTAAGTCAAGATTACCTTTAAAGAGAACTGAAAGGCATTTTACCTGCCAAGACCCAGGTCCAGAGCATCTGGATTTCCCCTGAAACATCTGAAGGCACCATGGGAGCTGCATTCATTGCACTAATGTAGATGTCAGCAATGTCATCAGTATTTGCCATGAAAAACAGAGCCCTTAACACAGGTCATGGCATGTGAGTGAGGAGGGAATTGACTCTCAATTATCAGGCTCTATTTAATCCCAGGTTTTGCTAGAGGGTATACGATTTCCAGCAGTGGTAAGCCCAACTAATGTGGGATTGCAATGACTCAAAACAATCACTCCTCACCCTGCTTTGACAATGGCTTGAACAGTCCAAAAAAGTGAGTGGAGCTGGCTAGAGATGGGACATACTATATCTGGTATGTATGTGCCTGCATCAGCTTCAGTTGATACAGTTCCTTTGGTTAAGCCTCTGGATTCAGTTCATTTTCCCCCAGGCAACCTTTGATGCCCTTTCCTGGAGGAACCCCTTGGGAGAGTGGTGATGGAAACACTGCCTTCCCTCTCCTGAAGGCTAATGCCATTGGTGGCACAGCAGGAGGGTGCCCCTCCTTCCTGATCTCCGACATCAGCAAATCAATCCCATTTTGTTTTAAAATGCATTTGCTCACACTTTCTAAAGTCTGCACATAAATTCTATTGGGGCCAAATCAAGGGTACTGTGCTGAGTTAGGAGTGTAGGATGGTCCCCTTGTTGACGTAAGATCTTAGGAGTACTTATTTCGTGTTCAATATTATTTTTAGTTCATGTTTTAAATTTTAAATGTTGTCTTCCATTTGCAATATAAAGACTGTCGTGGTACGCATGCATTTCTCCTCCTGCTGTACTTGTGTGCTTCTTCTTGGTCCTGAATCACCCATTCTGGTATTACAGGAAGTCCTAGCATGTTCTAATAAAAATAGTGAGACTTGGTCACATCCCAAGGGAGGTCTGAAATCCATTGTGATCATTTTACTGTTCTGCATGCCAAAGCCATTATGAATTTCTCTCTCTTACCCTTGCTGCAGGAGTGCGATTAGGGCAATCCCATACATATTAGAGAAATGTGCTCATCTGACAGCATGTTGAAAATAAAGGTCAAAATGTTTGAATGTGTGTCTACACCTAGGCACCTCAGTTCCTACTTAGACACTTAGGGAAAAGTGGCCAAGCTTCCAGAAAATTTTGCCCAATCAATAAACTTTTTGGGGTGACCCATTTGTATTGAGCCACAGAATGACAGAAAGTCATTGAGTCACCCAGCATGTCTCTGTCATTGAAAAAAACCAAGAAAAAGAAGAAAAGGTGTTGCAAGAACTGATAGTTTGACAGTTTGATGCACAATGACAGTTCTGTTGCATCAATCAGACAGGAATGTCTGTTTTCAGGAGCTCTATCTGTGAGTATCAAATTAACATACAGCAGTATCTTCTGTTGTAACTATAGAATTTATGTGCATATGTAAAGGTGGGAAAGTCTTATATGGACAATATGCTTATTTCTAGTGTTTGAACAATTTTGTGGATTAAAAATGATTGTCTCACACCCTCATCACTCTGGATCCTTTTTTTCTTTCTTTTTATGATAGAGACAAAATAAAAGTATATGGTGTGTCTTTAGGTCAAATGATAGAGGCCCGTCCCTTTGGAGGAAGGGCACTTGAACTCCATCCATAGAGTCACAGATTCCAAGGCCAGCCCAGAAGGGACCATTGTGATTATCTATTTTGGCATTTTGTGTAACTAGACTTGGAAGGATTAGGATATTTTTGTTGGTAAATATCAGTAAACATCAATTTCACTATACACACACACACCCACGGAAACATATGTCCATCACTAATAGTAGAAATTTACAGATAGGCAAAGTAAGAAAAATGCTTCTTGAGAACTTATTAGAATTTGATTTAAGGCTATTTACTTTGTATATTTTGACATGTGATGTTGACAGTTTATATTAGTAGATCCTTGTAGACTGCTGCAGTTTTAATCCTGGTCCTAAAGCTTTTCACTTTTTGAAAACAATGTCTATTGTCATTAAAAAAAATATTTTTTGCTGTGTTATTGTTGCCATAGTGGTCCCAGGATATTAGAGAGATAACATGGGTGAGGTGATATCTTTTATTGGACCAAATGGTGATAAAGAAAAGCTTTTGAGCATACCCAGAAGAACAACTCTGTGTAAGCTTGACAGCTGGTCTCTTTTTACCAACAGAAGTTGGTCCAATAAAAGATATTACCTCACCTGCCTTGTCTCTCTCGTTAAATAATTTGTTGACCTGCTCTGGTGTCTGATCCTCCTCCCCATCCCCCATAATTTCCTGTAACTGTGAAATTTAAATTGGTAAAAATTGAAGATAATGCTTAAAAATAAACATCTATATTTTTCATCAAAATTATAAAAAAATAAAAATAGAATTCTGCCAAGCCTATCTATAACACAGGCCATAGAACTCCTCCAGAATAATTCCTGTTGCAACTAGAGCATATCTTTTAGAAAAATATCCAGTCTTGACTTAAACATGGTCAGTGATGGAGAGTCCGCCACAAGCTTTAGTAAATTGCTCCAATAGTTCATTACCCTCGCTGTTACAAAAGTATGCCTCATATCCAGTCTGAATTTATCTAGCTTCAATGTCCAGCCCTACTTGCTCTATGCAGTTCAGAATGGCCAGAAGAGTAACAAACAATAAGACCTGGAGTCCACAGATTGTTTACTCTGTTTCCCTTAGCTGTTACTAGCATACTCACTGACTCCATGGGTGCTCTGGGGCTGAGGCACCCACAGAAAAAAAATAGTGGGTGCTCAGCATCCACCAGCCACCTGCCAAACAGCTGTTCAGTGGCTCCTGCTGATCAGCTCTTCTGCGGCAGGCAGGAGGTGCTGGGGGGAGGGGGTAGTGTGGGGGGGAAGAGGTGGGGCACTGGGGGGGGTGGAGCAGGGTGGGAAGAGGCAGAGCAAGGGCGGGACATGCTGGGGGGGCGGAGCAGGGGAGGTAAGAGGCGGAGCAAGGGTGGGGCATGGGGAGAATGGGTGGAGCGGGGGTGGGAAGAGATGGAGTGAGGGTGGGGCCTTGGGGGAAGGGGCGGGGGAATTTGAGAACTTCAGGGTATATTTAGGGCCCGGCCAGATTATCTTTCCATTAACAAATGGGATTAAAACTGCAACATTCTATGAGGATATTAATTTATGATGTTGTGAAGTGGGGAGATGCCAAGGAAAATGGCAATGTCTATGATCTGTGTATGTAATATATATTACATGTATATGAGTATATCTTAAAATTTCTTGTTCATTTGGTTTTAAACAAACAACTGCTTATGGTGATTCTTGTGAATGACAGCTCTATTAGTATTCAGTATATTAGTGGCATCCAAATTGATTGTCCATCATCACACAGAACCTTATAACGCTTATTGACAATACTTTATTTTCAATGCCTTTGTAGTGTGCCTCAGCAATAGTGTAGATGAATTGTTTTCATGAATCTTTTATAACTAGGAATGTCTTGGTTGGGAAAGACCTCTGTCGTCTGGGTCCTGGTTTTCTTTGAGATTGCCTCTCTTCTGGTGCTCTTCCCTGACAGCTGAGGTGTTTGAGCTGGCATTTCCCTGATTTATACATTTGGGGTGTGGGTGTTTTCAGTGATGGGTCCTTGTCTCAGGAATTCACTGCCCTCCTTGGTCTGACACAGCCTGAGTGAGTTGACCTTGGTGTAACATGACAAGGCTGTTGTGTTTACTCAGGCCTTATTGAGGTGGTGGTGGAGTTGGATTATTGTATGTGCCTTTAAATTGTATTTGCATGTAGAGACATTGATAGGAAAACTATATAAACTGACAAAAGAACATAGTGACTGCAACACACTAGCTTCTTATTAAGATTGTTTAATTTTGGGGAGAATGATTCCAGATGATTTAGCTACCAGAATAGTTGGCTAGTTTTGCAGCTAGTGCTCTGTGGTATGCACACTATGTAAATAGATCTCTGCAAGTGACGCAGATGGGGAACCTAGGATGTAGCTTAGGACATCCAAGGTTATGTTGATGGGGCTTCCTTGTTGACCTGCGGATGTATGGGAAATTTAACAACTAAAGGATCAGGTCTCAAAACCATCTTATAACCATAATCTCACCAGTGTCTGTGGGGAATTCATTCTCAGACAGTTTGTCACATACAGACGAGGAAAGTAGAGTGTGGGAGAAATATGCAGGGGGAGGAGGGGAAACATGAGGTACATTTCTAAAAGATCTTGATTGGAACTCAGTCACAAAAAAGTGTTGTCTTCGATACCCCTTGGGTTTCCCCTCCAATTGTATTTTACAGTAATGGTGCAGAACACTACAGTTTTCACTAGTGTTACTACAGACACCATGGAGATGGGTGCCCTTTAATTAATAAACATGGAATATTTAGAAATAATGTAACAATAACACCAAAGTGTTTTTGGCCAGTATTGCTACTTTTTTTTTTAAAAAAAAAAGTAGTATAAGAAATATAAATATAAATGGGCCTGAACTTCACAGGTTGGAATCTAAACTTTCACAATATTTGGAGTTGTTTGTATTTGTCGTTTTGGTTTAACCTGCATGGAAAATGGATTCAGTTGTGAAGTTCAAGTTTGCTTGGGCTTTTGTTTGAGGTCCATTTCTAGCGAAGAGGTGTCCTCTGATGAAAGAGCATTTTGAATACAGTACAGGAAAAAAACGATGTTAATTCAATGGTGCAGTTAATATTTATGATTATTTTGGATTAAATTGTGATTTATATGGGATTTTCATTTATTGCCTTCTATTGTTTTATTATCTTGTACTTACATGGTTCTTGAATTCTTCAGTTCAAGACAGACACTAATTAATTCTCACAATATTCTTCTGAGCTAGGGACACAATGATACAAACTGCTTTTACAAATTTCAGGTGAGTTTTAAAATCCTCTGTAAACTAACTGCCTCTGTGTGAAGATCATTCTTAAGGAAAAGGTGTCATGAAGGTGTGGAATTCTTGGGAACAGCTATTTTCTCGTTTCTCTGGCCCACACTTCCTGAGACTCTATACAGGCATTTGTCTAATTCTTTCCTTGTAAATAGTGACAGTGCTGTACGTGACTCACTAGGTGTGCCTTGGATTTCTTTTTTTTTTTTTTTTGCCATCATGCTGCCACAGGGGGGAGTATGAGTTTGAAAAGGGCCATGCTAATCTGTTCCAATCTGGTATTTCACCAATTGTAATGCATTCCACTTTAATATTATGCACCAGAGAATGGATTATGGTAAGGAAATTAGATATAACTCTGACATTAATGCAGGATGATTGGTCTAACATGAGAAATGACCAACAATGCCTGCTACAAGCACCAGTACAGAATATTGTGTCCAAGTTGCTGAAGATGCCTGTCAAGAATACAAAGAAAATTATGTTAAGGGAGTCCTTGCCCTTAACTTGGACAACGAAAATAAAGTGGGGAAAATGAGTGAACTCTTCAGATACAATCTATCTAGACTTGTGGTGAAGGGGTGTGCAGCACTCTATTCAAGTGTTATTGAGAAAGTAGCAACACGTACATAAAGCACATTGAGAAATTCAAAAAAACTTTCACAGCCACCATCAAATTAATGGTTGACTTTAAAAAAAATTGAGGGTTTGGCTTCCAAAGGACACTTGAAAGACTTTTCAGAAGATAGTGTTTCCATGTTTGAATTTAGCCAGGGTAAGTATATTGAAATTCTCATGGAGCACAAGGATATCTTTGATCAAATCATAACAAACATTTTACACAACAAGGACATTTATAGAGGCAGCAAATTTACAAAAAAACTGAAGGCATTTTTATATGGACTTGACACTATTTCAGAGTCTCCCTGGAAGTCTGGCTTGAGCTCATTCAAGTTAAAACTGGAAGCACAAAGACAAAATAAGAAAATAATTCAGAGCAGCTATGTAACCTTTCCACTAGCCAACCCAATTGATACCAACTACAAAGATCTTAGCCCAGGGCTACACTGGGGGGGGGGGGTCGATCTACGATACGCAACTTCAGCTACATGAATACCGTAGCTGAAGTCGGCGTATCGTTGATCGACTTACCTGGCCATGAGGATGGCGGCGAGTCGATCGCTGCCGCTCCCACGTTGACTCCGCTTCTGCCTTTCACGGAGGTGGATTTCCGGAGTCGACGAGGAGCACTTTCGGGGATCGATTAATCACATCTAAACGAGATGCGAAAAATCGATCCCCGATAGATCGATTGCTACCCGCCGATCCGGCGGGTAGTGAAGACAAGCCCTCAAAGTAAACTCAGAACTGACAGAATGAAATGCATCTATTCTAATGGAATATTGTCCTCTGTTCTTCCCTTTTCTCATAGAATTTCAAATTGAAGATCCATATTTCTTCCCTAAATCTTTATTTGCAAAGGAGATTGTGTCACAATCCATTGCACCAAAGTGGTAAAAAACAACAGAAATAAAAACTTGAAAGACAAGACAGTTTAATTCAGAATTTTCAAAATTCTTGTGTTCCTGTCCAGCTAGCTCATTATCATGCATGTACTTTTTAAAAGCACATACAATTTAGTTTATCCAGAAGTTCACAATTGGCGAGGTACTGAAAAGGCAAATAAGTTGTTAACAATGAGGTAACATCTGTAATTGGATCAAGTTCTGTTGGTGAAAGAGACCATCTTTCAAGCTCCACAGAGCTCTTCTTCGGGTCTGTGAAACTCGAAAGCTTGTCTCTTTCACCAACAGAAGTTGGCCCAATAAAAGATGTTACCTCACCCATCTTGTCTCTCTCATATCCTGGGACCAACACAGCTACAACAACTCCATATGTAAGGGCAGATATTAAAGAGTGATGGGTCTAACTAGTTAGGAGCCTAGAGACCTGATTATTGTGTTGTCATGTCTTACAAAATTGCAAGTTTTTTTCCATTCTGGACAATGTGTGCCTTTTGAATGTTTGAGGAAGAAATATGCTTACAAAGTGAACAAATGCTGTGTTTTGGGTTTCATTTCATAAACTTTTCATGAGTATTTCATGTTTCATCACTTTATTTTTTTCAGAAAAAAAGGTGTTGGTTGTTGGGTGATTAGTTGGTTGTTTGATGGAGAAAATCACAGTAATCCTATTTCTGGGTTTTGCTTCTGAGAAAGTATTGTATAGTAGTTAGAGCACAAGAATGGGAATCAGGATTTCTGGTTCTCTCTCTGACTTACTGCTTAACCTTGAGCAAATCATTTAGCCTTCTGTATCTCAGTTTTCTCCATCTATAAAATGGGGATAAATAAGGCCTATTTAACAGTCTGGCTAAATGTGTTTATGCCCCCTCTGGCGCTAGTCCACATAGAAGATAAGAGTCTACTACTTCTATAATGTAATAGTTACTCTCTTAGCTCAAGTGGTGGAGATATGTGCTTCTGGTTCTGAAAGTCCCAGGCTCAATTTCTTCAGACAGTCTATTGTACACCATTTTCATGGAGGCGAGTCATAATTTTGGTAACATATTAAAATGTGTTATTCATTTTATTATGATAAATTCCAGTAATAAAAACATATGCACTTATTTGGAGTCTGAACTAGTTGATGAATGGATGAGGTGTCTGATTTTGTTCCTGGAAGGCCTGTCAATACAAATCCTGTCAAAGCTACGTTTTTTGTTGAAAATTCATTTGCGAGCCCGGCTTTTCTCTAGGGACAATATGTAGTACTAAATTCTCATTATTTAATTATTAAAAATATTTTAATATGCACAAATAAAAAGCCAAGTTAACAAAAAGGTCTGTCATATACAGGCATGGTATTGCCAAGAGCCCAAGTTACAACAAGGTTAGCCCTTTAAATAGCCAAGTTAAACAAGACTCACAGCATACCCAACACTCCCAGAATTAATGAACTCATGCTTGGGAGCTGTGGGGGGAACCAGGATGGGAATAGCAAGGAAGAAGAAGAGGCAAATTAATTCTGAAAAGTTAGAGTAGTATTACTCCTTGCAATATTTGCACAGTATGGTGCTGAACCGGCATCATTGAAGCTAATGCGACCTTTTCCATTTGACTTACATGAGAGTAGGGTCAGGCACAATGAGGCATTCAAATAATGATTTCTCCTCCTTGTGACAAAGCTATTTAATGAGAAAAGGAAAGGTGTACATAGTGGAATCAATTTTGTGTTACGAGTATTCAACTTATGATTCTGCCATTTAAGGTTTTTTTTTTTTTTAAAGTCTCACTGTTGGCCATAATTTCAAGAAAATTGGTTTCATATTTCTTGGTTCTGGATTGTACCTATTGGGTTCCAGGAAAGTGGGCGGGCGGAAGCCCGCCCACTGCTAAAGGACCCCCCCTAATTTAAGGGGAGGATCCACAGGACCTGGAATCCAAATGAGTCCGGGGGACAACTAATGAAATAACAGGGTCAGGGGTGCGGTCACAGGGTTAAAAGAAGGGAGCCTGACGGGGACACCGAGCAGAGAACCCCGGACAGCGCCCACTGCTCCTCAAAGGCGTCAAGGGAGCCAGCGGACGCCGCCCAGAGGAACTCTGCTCGGATGCGTGATCGGACAAGGGATCGGAAACAGGCCCCACAGGCACCGGAGCCTCCATCGGCCAACCTCCTCTCCCTGGTTTTATAGATGGCCAATTTAGCCAGGGCCAGGAGGAGATTGACCAGGAGGTCCCGTGACTTTGTGGGGCCACGGATAGGGAGTGCATAGAGAAGGAGGTGAGGGGAAAAGTGCAGCCAAAATCGTAACAAAATATTGGTGAGGAGCCGGAATAGGGACTGCAACCTGGCGCACTCCAGGTAGACGTGCACCAGGGTCTCCCTCACACCACAGAAGGGGCAGGTATCTGGGACAGGGGTAAACCGCGCCAAATACACACCCGTGCTCACGGCCCCATGAAGGAGTCGCCAGCTGACATCCCCGGTGGGCCTCGGTATCAGAGTGGAATAGAGGCTGGCCCACCGGGGCTCCTCACCCTCTAGAGGTGGTAGAAGGTCCCGCCACTTTGTGTCGGGGCGGGACACGAGGGCGAGGAAATGAAGGGTGTGGAGCACGAGCGTGTAGAGGTGCTTCGGTGGCGCGGTTTGAAAACGGACCGGCTGTAAGGTGTGCAGCCGGCTCATGGAGAAGGGGCGGGGAGGCCGGTTGGGTCCACGGGGCAGGGGCCCGATGAAAAGGTCCGGGGGGCCTGGGGTGGAGGGTGGGCGGGGCGTGCCCTCGTGCAGGACCCGGTCGAGATAGACCCGAGCAGCGGGTGGCAGAGCGGCCCTCACCTCCTGGAGTACGCGCCGGGGAGTACAAGGCCTGGAGAGCCCCATGCGCTGAGCAAGCGTCAGGGGATCCAGCCAGTCTCCCCGGTCGTAGTCCAGGAGGTCTCCGACTCTGGTGACTTCTGCCAGGACCAACCTCTGGCGCACCGAGGGGGACTCCGCCGCCTGCACACGAAGCTGGGGGTTGTGTAGCAGGGGCTCCGCGAGGAGATCTGCCCCCTCGGTGGCCGCCACGGACCTGGTCGCTGAGAATAGCTTCCAGGTCCGGAGGAGGTCCTGGTAGAAGACCGGCAGCCCGGAGAGGTCCCGCGGAAGGCCCCTCGGACCGAGATAAAGGAGCTGCCGGTCGACAAAGAGTTCTTAACAGGGATGATAACAAAACTTCTCTAAAAAGGACAGAAATTTTTTACTGTTGATGTATGAAAATGGCAACTTTAAACAGTCTATTTTTGCTATTTTAGCTAGTTAGCTATTTTTGAGTTGTGAGTATAAACTTTTCAGTAAAAACATTTGGTAAAGAGTGTTTTATTTATCACCTTTGCATAGTTACAGAAATAACTGAATATAATTTGCTCAAAGATTCTAAACAAATTCAATTTTGAGCTGAGACTAAGCTCAAAGATACTTCAGCCCTAAAGAAATGTTTTTATGGAAGTGAAGAAAGTGGATGTAGGCATTTATACAATTAGAAATACACAAACTAAATCCAGATATAACTAATCAATCAGATTGAACCCAAAAAACCAAGCTACAGGACAATAAAATCCCCTTTGCCTAATTCATAACCCTCAGCCCAGCTTCTTACCAGAAGCATGAGAAAATAGGTGCACCTTAAAATATGGCACTGCAATAATATAAATGCCCCGAATGTCCACTGATTCTACCAGAACAAGTGGAGGAATTCATTCCTTGTCTGAAAATCCCTCACAGAAAAACACCCCACCACCAGGGAGTAGTTAACTTGAGCACCTTTTCTCGCCACTATTGCGATGGCATAGCTACAGACTCAGAGGCCAAAATTACAGTTAATCAGTGATCCATGCAACATTTTTGGTCAGAATATTCTTCCTCTCACCCCTGCCAAAACATTCAGTTCACTCCATATGATTTCTATCTCACCCCCATTAATTTTACAAACTCTTCTCTCCTCTGACTGTTAATTTTTCTACCCCTTGCACCATAACCAGCCTTCTGGGCCAGTATCTCTCTACACACTGTGCTTTCCCCTCCCCAGTACCTTACTGAGGTTCCTCTAAGCTGCTCCTCTTCCTGGCAGCAGTTCCGCATGGTTGTGGCAGATGCATCTGCATTGAAAGAAAAGAAAGAAAGAAAGAAAGAAAGAAAGAAAGAAAGAAAGAGAAAGAAAGAAGAGTTTCACCTTTCTCACCAAGCAGAAAGGTAAAAATAGCAGATGTTCCCCAGGGTTCAGTCACCTGGGTGTTTGATGAACCTCCTTTTTTGTCTCCAGAGCAGCATCCCTTTCTTTTAAGGCATTAAACCTAAAGAGATGCTCCCCATGGCTGCCTCTGATCCCTGGCTGACAATTAACTCCTGAAATTCCAGGCCAGGCCCTGTGCAGCTACTTCCAAAGGATGCCACTGGGGATGGGTGCAGCAGGGCTGCGGGTTTACCTCCTTGAAGCACTACAGACCTGTTCCTCCCGTCACAGGAAGGTACAGTAACTGAGGCAACTGTGCTTGCCAAGCAGGAGAACCAGGATGAGAATAGCAATTCTTTTTTTTTTCTTTTTTTAAAAATAATCTTTGGAGACTTTTAATAATCTTTGGAGACTTTTTTTTTTGGAGACTTTTTGTGGTCTGGACAAAGTAGTGATATCTTAAAACAGAAGTGAAAATTATGAGGTGAGATTTTCAAAGGCACAAAGGGCAAATAGGTGCCCAACTCCCACTGACAGCCAATGGGAGTTGGTTGCCTACATGCCCTTTGTGTCTCTGAATATCTCCCCCTCACAATAATCTTTTTTTAAAATTGAATTTAGGGATCATATAAACATGATTATTTTCATTCACAGAAGCAGGCCTATAGAAGCCATTATGGTCTGTCAAGTAAATATTTCTTTTACATGTAATACCCCTAGATTAATGATTTGTTCTGAGCCAGTAAAGGCTGTTATGTAAAAACATATTTGGCCAAAGATTTTTATTGCTTTCCATTACTGTGGTTGTTTGCAACCTTAAGCCTATTATTATGAATGATTTACTCTGTGAAGCCTGGCTGGGTTAAGTAGTGTAAAGACCCAATTCCTGGATCCAAGGGCTGGGAGTCCAGAAATCTGGTCTTCTATTCATAGAATCATAGGACTGGAAGGGACCTCGAGAGGTCATCTAGTCCAGTCCTCTGCACTCATGGCAGGACTAAGTATTATCTAGACTATCTGGATTATCCTGGATTATCTATTACTGACTCTGCCACTAACGTGTTTGGAGACCTTGCGCAAATGACTGAGTGACCAATACTGTGAGGTGCTACTTACCTTCAACTCCCATTGACTGTTACCTCAACCTAGTACAAGTTTCCCAGACTCCACCTACAGGATTCTATTGCTCTTCACTATCAACTGGAGGAGAGTGACATTTGAAAGTGTAATGTATTTTTAAAATTTTTTTGCTGAAACTTCCTCATCCCTAGATAATACTTTGCATTATATGTAGCACATTTTCTTCCCTAGGTTTACAGATGAGTTTACTGAATCCCACAAGGGAAGGCCTGTGAAGCATGGACAGGATAAGAGTTCAGACCAGCTGCTGTTTCAGAATCACCATGACAGATTCCCACCGGGAAAAGTTGGAGTAGGAGAAACCCATGACACCTGATCTGACTAGAACCTTCCTAGTGGTGCATAAATTATTGATTTTTGCCCCCCAACCTCTTCCATTTATGTTTTTAAATGAAGCTTTGGCTACTTGTGCTTGTCTTAAATCCCATCTTTGTCAAAAGGACCTTATCTGCAAGCCACAGTAAATACACAGGGTGCTGCCTGACTGCAGGACCTGGTTTGGATTTAGTGTTCCTTTTAAAGTGAAACAATAAAAAAAAATCATGGGAATATGTTTCAGCTTTCCATTTTTTAATTCTTTTTTTATCCCAGTTTTCAGTTTCAAAATCATTTGGATCTGAAAAGACATTTTTTTTTAATCTGTTGTTGGAACACTATCTTCTCACCCTATTTGGATGTTAAGAATCTCTCTTGTTTTCCATTTCTGGGACAGCCATACAGGGATCAGTGTTTCTTGTTCAAACCTTTGTGATTTAGGATGTGTTTATTAGTCTCTCACCAACTGGTTGTTTTTTGTTTTGTTTCCGAGACACTTTCCAGACACTAATATGTAGATGTTGTGCACAGACAAATTCTGTGCGGGGGTAAGTGGAGGAATTAGTGACAATGCTACATCTTTCCACTATATCTAAATAGTCAAGCAATTAAAATAAGGTATTTTACACCATTTATTGAGGTAGGGAAGGATTGTGATCCTAGGACATATTTTCAGGGTGTGTGTGATTTATATATATTAGGCTAGTGCCCTGAAGCTCTGATCAGGATTGGGGCCCAGTTGTGTAAATTGCTGCAAAAAGCACATAGTAAGATACTGTCCCTGAACTGAAGAGCTCACAGTCAAAGGCTCTGATCCTGCAAGTTGTTCTGCACAGATGAAGGGATCTAAGACACAGATTGGCAGGAGACGAGGGGGCAGGGTGAACAAGAAGATGCCATGGTTACTAGGTACACAGTCATATCCTGAAACATGAGGTTCCTCATTATCCACCTTCAAATCCCTCTTCAACACTCACCTTTGCCTCGATTCCTACAAAAAACTTGAGAACGGTTGGGCTGCTGGTGTGCTGTGACCTCTGCCTATCATCAATGTTGTCTCATTGTTTCCATGTACTCCCATGTCTGTCTGTATCCAACTGTTGTTTCTTGTCATATTCTTACACAATAAACTGTTTGGGATAGGGATGGTCTTTTTGTTCTATGTTTGTACAGCACCTAGCACAGTGTGTCTTGCATCTGTGACTAGGGCTCCTAGGGGGTATGGTACTTCAACAATAATAATTTTAACATCACAGGTCAGTTATTTTGAATTTAGGGGAGAAATTGAAGTTGAGATGGAGCAGGAGAATGGGTGGGTGGGTAGAGTAGGAGAAAGCGAATGATAAATGGAGGTGGAGGAGAGAATTATTGGAGGGGTGGCTGCAAGGGGGAAAGGAGAACATGGGTGAAGAAGGTTGATGTAGTAAATAATGTCCCTAATAAATTTATTAAGGTTTACCATGACTTAATTTCCACACAAGCGTTCCTTTATTAGTTCAAAGGCCACTTAGTACTGATTACATCCAAAATATCAGTGTATGCACATACATCCTCATATTTTCTATCCTAGTAACAATATAGTTATAAGAGTTAGCCAACATACTTACAAGAGGTTCAGGCCTGAGATACACCTTCCCTTCATGGTGTGACTCCAGAGGGGTAAGGAAAAGCTCCGACAATGAACCCCGAGAAGACCTTGCTTTTTATACACCATAAAAAACAAGTGGTGTTATTGGACTTTAGCCAAAGAGAGAGAAAGAGACACACACACAAACAGAGTCTTAGGGCTAAACACTGCACCTGGTACCCAATGAATCATGTTTTCTTTATTTCTATTACTTCAGCCCAGATCTTCAATAAGATAACACTGGTATTTCCAGGGTCACTACAAATTTAACACAAACGTCTTTTCTTTCTCATGAACCCATTCTTTTCAGTCACATACTTTTGGCCTAACACATATACTAATATACAAACTTAATTTAAAATCATAGTTCACCCAGGTCTAATGTAGGCCTATATTTCTACATTTGGGGAACTAAGGAGTAGTGGTGGTAGTAGAAAGGGGAATGCTGAGGAGAGGAACAACCACAATGGGAGAACATAAGGCCAGATTTTCAAATGAACTCTATACCCAGCAGGTCATGTTGTGACACTTGTGACTTAGTGTGCTAAGTAGCTGGACACTTATTTTGGTGCCTAAATGTAAGCTTTTGTAAAGTCTGGTCAATAGCGTCCAAGTTCTAAAGGTCAGTGATTGTAATAATGTTAGGAAGGCTATGGGGTAGAGAGCATGCATGGTCCTGGTGGAGCTGCTGCTGTCTGTGATGGGGAAGCTCCCGGGCTAGGGCTTGTTTGTTTCTTTTCCATGGGGGTTCTGTGCATCTAGGTAACTGGCCTTTGTACTAGAGCCCATCACCATAGTTATAAATTATTGATTTTTGTCCCCCAACCTCTTCCATTTATGTTTTTAAACATATGTTTTATGTCCCAGGTTAGTTATATTTGCACAGTGAGATCTCCAATGGATTTCATGGTCTTCAATTCTTCTCTCTTCTACAGATCTGGTGGTTGAAATGTGGGAGGAGACTGTAAAAACAGAGAAAAAGGAGGTGGGAGGGGATGTGTGTACGTGAAGCAGATTTTTGGCTCAGTGTGAACAGTGAAGTAGTGCAACAGTAACAGATAGAAACCAGTATTGTGATCCTAGGAGGGACCTTGGTGTGGTGCAGTAGAATAAAATATGTGTTTGTAGTAAGATATATTGGCACTTTAAGCCTACAAGGGGTCAGAAGACCCTGTTTCAGAAATATTGGAATGAACAAAGGTGCAGGAAATGGTGGAATTTGGAAAAGAGAACGTGATCCTGGAGAATTAGTAGTTGGATGGGAAAATCCCAGGACACTGTCCTTGTAAAGGTTCTTTAGCATAGAGTGGACACGGGTCCCCTCTCTCCCAGCCAATCGGGATGAGCTCTCAGAAGGAGGGAAGTATATACGCTGCCTTCTACTTCAGAACAGGAGAGATGCCAAAAAGAGAAGGAAGCCCGAGCCAGAAAGTTGAGCTCCAGATAGAAAGTGCTGGGAATGTTGGCTCCATGAAGAGAAGACTGGGACAGAAGAAAAGTTCCATGTCTGGCAGAAGAGCCAGAACTGAGTATGAATCTTTGTGTCGTGATAATGGGTTTTATTTGTGGGACTTTGAGAATTATTTTTGAACGTTTCATGATTTCCAGCTGAATTTTGCAGGCTTGATTGTGGTGGATAGTTCAAGTGAGCACACAAAATTTGGATGCTTATCTGAATTGATTTCAAACCTCTTGAGGTTGCTCATCACTGATGACCACTGTAAAACAACAACAACAAAATGATTAAAACTAATACAAATTCTATTGTTTTTTTTGCAGACTATTATTTTGTAAATAGCCAAATTGGCTTTCACTTCCAAATTGAAAGCATGCATTCCATATTTCAGCCCAAACTTAATACGTCTTGCCAAAAGATATTCTTCTGAAAAATGGATTTATAATGAAAATGCTGACAAACTCTGGACTCTTCTAGTGCTAGTGGGAGCCCAATAACTATCATAATGGCTTTCTTTAATACTCTTCCATCAAATGGTCCAAGAAGTAGTTCCTCCTTTGGTGCAAACATCAAAAACACAGGCATTTTTACTTTTTTAAGCTTAGACAACATCTGTGTTTCCATAATTTCTGTGGGAATGCAATCCACCCTTTCCCAGTTTTATTAAAAACCACCTTCTTGGCTGTAGTGCAGGCCATTACAAGCACTTTCATTATGTCCCATATATCTAGTTTAGGGAACCAGGAGTCCGCATATTTCATTTCTCAAATGTTACTGTAAGTGAGGAGCATACTTCAGAACTGTGTTTTTGTTTGATAATGCCTTCAAGTTGATTCCCTTTTCAACCTAGAAATCCTAAGTGTTTCCAGATAATTAATTTGCTGTCCAATTATAATGTTTTACTGGTATCTAAGCTGTTTATTGTCCCCAAACAGCTGATTTAGAGCCAGTTCAGTTGGCCTTGAAAACCATTGTGGCATCTGGAAAAGTTTACATTGACTACTGGCTGCAGTTTAGTTCTTTACTTATTGGGACATGCATCCTGAATTTGTACTGAGGTGGGAGTGCCCCAAATAAACTTTGCACTTTATTTGGAATATGTGTGTGTGGAAAACGAAGATGTATTAAAAACGTCATTGTTTTAATTGTTAGCAGAGTCCATAAAATATAAGTTGGAACTCAGGGACCAATATAATATCAATGTAAAAGCCTGAGTAGGCTGGACTGTGTAAGGTAACTATTCCATATTAAAACGTATTTCCATATTCTATTGGAAAGTAATTTGTGCATAAAGCAATTCCCCCTTAGAGGAACACCGAGGAAAGACTCGGATTGACTCATGGAATCTAATACACACATGGAACCTAAGGACTTAGTTTTCCAAAAGAAGGAACTAGATTTTCCCTGATTAAAAAGAGTCCAAATGCTATTTACACCCCTCTTAGTTCCACTTGATAGTTGGCAAAAAGGACAGACCAATGTACTTAGATCCTGTCTTGACAAATGAGAGCAGGCAGGCCCTCAGAAGGAGCGGTCTTATTTACACGGAAACTCCTGTTTTAAGCAATGGGAGGAGGCTGGTCCAAGGAAGGGGTGGTATTTTTATTTACAGCTAGTTCTTTCCTTCCTGTTAGGAGGATGTTTGGAAGGTGTGGTCTCATTTGCATGGTGCCTAGACTGGCGCTTGCACAGATGACTCCAGTGGTTGCCTGCAATTGTAATTTTTTTACCCCTGCTAACAGTAGAAGGAATTGCTGTGATCAGAATAAAACCGAATGTATGAAAAATGTTACAGTTAATGGTGTCTTGCTCCGTTTTTCACAATGTGTACATTCCTGCCGGTATACACTTGAAAAGAGACAGACAAATTCCTTGTATTTGTGTGCGGGGAGGAGGTTTTATATGTGTTGTTTGCTGCCAAGACAAACAGAGTGTTTTGTGTGCTCCTCAGTCTGAGGTGGCTAGAGCTGTTTCTGGGGTAATACAAGGGGTTTTTTTTAGTTCCAATTTTTTTTAATTGAATTTACAGCCTGTGAAAGGTGCTGTATTGACAGCTCTGGCTGAAGGCCTCTCTTTATTCACTGTTTCCCGCACCTTGCAGAGTCACCCACACCAGTGCAAAGTGGGTGTAAAACATTACCTTTCTAACTTGGTAGCAACATTTTTATACTCACTGTTTGAACTAGAGTAAGTGATTCCATAAGATGCAGAGCAATGGCAAATTGGGCCCAGAACAGGTACAGTGCAGGCTGCCCTACCCCATCAACCTTCCCTGCAATTTATCATATTCTTGACCTTACAGGCCACCTCTAGGAGTTAGAGAGTAATCCAGTTTCCAGGCCCTTTCCATCACTGCTCTCTGCCAACCCTGCAAACCAGGTTACAAACCACAGTGGTGATGGTTCAGGGATGTGGACACTGCTTGATTAGGAGCTGGACTGAAGGTACCGTGCCAAGGTCACTCAAAGTGTGATCAAATGGTAAAAGTTTTAGTCACTACTGACTGGGGATGAACTTGAAGCAGTAAACTTAGGGAAGTCTACACTGCAATTAGACACCCATAGCTGGCCTGTGCCAGCTGACTCGGGCTCACAGGGCTCAGGCTAAGGGGCTGTTTAACTGCAGTGTAGGCATTCAGGTTCGGGCTGGAGCCTGGGCTCTAAGACCCTTCCACCTTGCAGAGTCCTAGAGCCATGGCTCCAGCCTGATCCTGAATGTCTGCACCACAATTAAGCAGTCCCTTAGCCTCAGGCCTGTGAGCCCGAGTCAGCTGACGTAGGTCAGCCACGGGTGTCCAATTGCAGTGTAGACATACGCTTAGAAAGTCTTATGAAAGGTTCCACATTCCAATGAGTTCTATCACCCAGTTCCCCATCACTACTGACCCTGCCCTAGTCTCTCTTTTATTGGTCATTGTTAATTTGATGCCATCCTGGCATTTCCCAAACAATGAAAGAGGTGAAGGAGACCTATCCTATCTCTTGTAAATTGTGCAGTGCTAGCTCTTTGTTTTAAAAAGAGGATGGAAATACCTGAGTCTCTAAAGCAGGTTGATGGTTGGTCCAAATGCATGTAAATAAAGATCACCACAATCTCCAGAGAGAACAGAGTTAGTTCTACTCTGGCCACCAGTGGCAGATTCAGGTAAAATCCTTTTTAGCATAAGGATCTGGGCTCTGAGTATAAAGGTAGACTCCATATTTGGGACCGTTGAGCACTGAGGTCCAAGGAGTTGCCATCAGCAGTGTAGAAGCAGCTGCTCACACCATGGCCTTAATTCATTGTTACACTCCTCCTCTCCTCAGCATAAGGACAGAGGATTAGGAGAGAACTATAGAATCATAGAAATGTAGGGCTGGAAGGGACCTTGAGAAGTTATCAAGTCCAGCCTCCTCTGCTGAGGCAGGACCAGGTAGATCTACACCGTTCCTGACAGGTGTTTATCTAATCGCTTCTTAAAAACCTCCAATAATGGGGATTCCACAACCTCCCATGGAAACCTATTCCCTTGCAGTTAGAAAGATTTTCTTAACATCTAACCTTGCTGCAGACTCAGCCCATTTTTTCCTGCCCTAGCTTCAATCAACATGGAGAACAATTGATCACCGTCCTCTTTAGAACAGCCCTTAACATATTTGAAGACTGTTACCAGGTGCCTTCTCAGTCCTCTTTTCTCAAGACTAAACATTCCTGATATTTTTAAAACATCCTCCCAGATCAGCTTTTCTAAACCATTTATCATTTTTGTTGCTCGCCTCTGGACTCTTTCTCTCCAATTTGTTCACATCTTTCCTAAAGTGTGGCACCCAGAATTGGACACAGTACTCCAGCCGAGGTCTCACCAGTGCCGAATAGAGCGGGACAATTACCTTCCCTGCCTTACGTACAATATTCATGTTAATACACCCCAGAATGAGATAAGCCTTTTTCATAGTTGTATCACATTGTTGACTCATATTCAATTTGTGATTCACTTTAACCCCCAGATCCTTCTCAGCAGTACTACCACCTAGTCAGTTATTTCCCATTTTATAGTTGCGCATTTGATTTTGCTTCCTGGGTGTAATACTTTGCACTTGTATTTATTGAATTTCATCCAGTTGTTTTCAGACCAATTCTCGAATTTGTCACGGTAATATTGAACTCTAATCTTGCCCTCCAAAGTGGTATCACCCCCTCCCTGCTTGGTGTTATACTCTAATTTTATAAGCATACTCTCTGCTCTGTTATTCAAATAATTAATGAGAATATTGAATATTGAATAGGACTGACTCCTGTAGGACCCCACTAGCTACTCCCTCCATTTTGACAGCAAACCATTGACAACTCCTCTCTGAGTACTGTCTTTCAACCAGTTGTGCACCCACCTTATAGTAATTTCATCTAGATCACATCTCCCTAGTTTGTCTATGAGACTGTCAGGTCAGACTGGGTGAAAAGCCTTACTAAAATCAAGATATGTCATATCAACTTCTTTCCCCTCATCCACTAGGCCAGTAACACTGTAATAGAAGGAAATGAGGTTGGTCTGGCATTATTTGTTTTTGACAAATCTGTGCTGGCTATTCCTTGTAACCCCTATTATCCTCTAAGTGCTTAAAAATTTGATCATTGAATAATTTGTTCTAGTATCTTTCCAGGTATCAAAGCTAGGCTGACTGGTCTATACTTCTCTGGACTCTATTTGTCCCTACCTTTAAAGATAGGTACTATGTTTGCCCTTCTCCAGTACTCTGGGACCTCACCTGTCTTCCATGACGTCTTGAAGATAATTGCTAATGGTTCTGAGATTGCTTTCAGCTAGTTCCTCAAGTACCCTAGGATGAATTTCAGCAGGCCCTGCCAACTTGAATACATCTAACTTATCTCAATATTCTTTAACCTGTTCTTTCCCTATTTTGGCTTCTGTTCCTTCCCCCTTTTGTTAATATTAAATGTGTTGAGTATCTGGTCACCATTCATCTTTTTAGTGAAGAGTGAAGCAAAATAAACATTAAACACCTCAGTCTTCTTGATGTCCTCAGTTATTAGCTCTTCTTCCCCCTAAATAGAGGACCTGCGCTTTCTTTCCTATCTCTCGCTCGTAATATATTTAAAGAACCCTTCTTATTACCTTTTATTGCCCTTGTTAGGAGTAACTTATTTTGTACATTAGCCTTTCTGATTTTGTTCCTACATGCTTGTGCTTTTCTTTTGTACTCTTCTTTAGCAATGTGTTTATGTTTCCACTTTTTGTAGATCTGATTTTTCAGATAATTAAAGAGCTCCTGAAGAAGCATATTGGCGTCTTACTATTCTTCCCATCTCTCTTTTGCATCGGGATAGTCTGTAGTTGTGCCTTTAATATTGTCTCATTTAGAAACTGCTAGCTTTTCTGAACTCCTTTGGATGTTTTTTCCCCACAGGATCTTACTTACCAGTTCTCTGAGTTTGTTAAAATCTGCTTTTTTGAAAATCATTGTTCTTATTCTGCTACTCTTATTCCTTCCTTTCTTTACAATCATGGAATCTATCATTTAAGTCACCTTTGTGCTCATATTTTGGACTCATCTGGGGGCTTCCAGGCCTCCTGGGACAAGGGAAGCAGAGAAGAGTTGGAGCACTGTACTTTGGCTACGTGCACTTCCTCTTCCAGCCCACTGTCTGATACCCACTACATTGGGGACTGGGAGGAGCAAAAAACCACTTTGGCAGCTCTATGGAGGCCAGTGCATTCCCTTTAAGGCCCCTTTATACCAGCAGAATGGCAAAAAGAGGCAGGGCTCAACTATGACTCTCTCCTATATGTCTGTTCCCTTCATCACTGAGCCTGATCTCCACTATGATGTCAGGGGGACATAAGTCACCTAGTGTCAACCTATTTGTGCCTGTGTCTACACTCAAATTTGTCTTCTGCTGACATAAGTGCCCTGTTATGGTGACGCAGTAAAACCACCTCCCAGAAAGCTGGTCGACCTACTGAAGTCGATGCAGTCCATATGTAGATAACTGCACAACATGTATCAACCCTAACAGTGCTCTAGCAGCTGTTGCACAGTGACAGTGACTGCTCTGAACAGTTGTGAACTTCACTGCCCATATTTCACAGAGACTGGAAGCACCGCCGCACTTTTTGTGCAGACATACCACAGGACCAGGGAGGCCAACAATTGATCTGATGTCGAGCCGCAGACTATTCTTAGAATGAGCTGCATGCCATAGCTGGCAGAGACTCCCACCAGCATCCTGCAGACCACTCTGGATTCCTTGGAGGAGCCTGAGACAGAGACCCCAGGTGTGGACAGAAAGGAGGAGGAAGAGGAGTGAGGAGATGTGGCTGATGGGGTCCATCCATGCCACAAGGCTGGAACCTGTTCAAGACACCACCGCCCTCTAGCCAGTCTGAGCAGTTGAGCATGGACAAGCCCAAGGAAAGGATGGGCGCTCAGGTAATGGTGTGCAGGTATTTTCTCTTACAATGTTTAAATTTAAAGACGGTGCCTGGCCCATCCCCAAGGTTTCATTGTTTTACTTGTACAAGAAAAGGTAACGGTACAACAAACAGAGGTAGGGTTATCTGCTTTTCATTCCCCTTTAGGGTTAGGCTGTTTCTGTACATAGGGCTATTCCTTGTAGCCTCCTGAGATCTCGATGAAACTTTCATGGCGATAATCTCCAATCCTTTCCCGAAGGTTTCTAGGGATGGCTGCCTTATTCCTTCCTCCACAGTAGGACACTTTCCCATGCTACTCCACAACAAGTTCACAGGCACCATTGGAGTGCACAGGCTAGCGGCATATGGGCCTGGGCAGCTTCAGGATGCCAGCAGCCGCGTGATTTCTGTGCCTTTGTTACCCCCAGGAGTGAGATATCGGCTAAAATCACGACCATATGTGGAAAATACTGCCTATATTCAGTTCCATTGCCGTAAAACTGTATCCGTGGAATAAGGACCCAAATATTATTGTCTCGTGCAACCAGCATTCCTCCCCATCTACCATTCCTGCTGGGCCATACTCATCGTGCCTGGGGCTGGAGAGCCGTGCTTTAAAGCTGGAGTCTGAATAAACATGTCTTATTGAAAGTTATTATGGGAATAAGAGAAGGGAGTTTTGAAACTTATCTTTCCCTTTCTGTTGTGACTGTAAACCCAATGATACATCTGTCTGTTTTATCTGCCACTGTAGACTTGAGAGGTAACCCCTCCACACCAGCAGAACGCCTGACCGTGATGAGGAGAAAGAAGAGGACAAGGGAGGACGTGTTCAGAAAAATCCTGCAAGCCAATGATGCATCGGACTGCAAACAAAGGGCCTGAAGGGCCAACATCACAGACAGCATGGAGAAGGAGAGAACAGAGAGGAAAAATGATTAGGAAAAGGAGAGGGAGATGCACCAGGACATAGTGGGCCTTTTCAGGTAGCAAATACAAATGCTGCAAAAAATGCTGCTTGACCTACAGGTCCAAAAATCCTGGCATCCCCACCCTTTGCAGTCCTCAGAGAATTCCATGCCAGCAGCTCCCTACACCCCTCAACATTCCATGTGGCTTCACAGGCCACATCCATACCCTCCCCACTCCACGCCAGGGGACAGCAAGGAGAACCACAGCTTCACACACACAAACCTGTGAGAATCACAACTTGTGTATGTGCGACCACCACTGTGCACTGTGCACTGAAATGGATAGAAATATTTGCTGCCTCTCCAATTTCAAAATCCCATTCTGTTAATTTACATTTATAGATCGCATCGCCTTCTTTGTTATTTTTTGCACTGTTTTTGTCACTCAAAACATCTATATGTTTTGAAAATAAAATGACCTTTATTAATTCACAACACATATTGAAGAATGCCTAATGGTACTCAGCATCCAGTGTAGAGCGTCACAGAACTCAGAGGTTCAAGAAAACACCCATCATATTTATGAATATATAAACACTGCATAATTCCTAGCTTCAGTAAAATATACCATCCCAGCTATACATGTAGAGCAAGCACTACACAATTCCCACCAGAACATTACAGTGATGGCTCTTCCCAAGCCTCCCTCAACCACATAGCTCCACACTGCGCTCTTGTAATGGCCCTTGCGTCTGGCTGTTCAAACTCAGCAAACAGCCGCTCCACCTCCACCCTGGTGGCAACTTTCCCCCCTCTGCATCACAGATAGGATTCAGGAGTCAGGACCCAGCAGGCAGTAAAAACCACTGGGACCGTTTTCTCACTGAGATCTAGTCTAGTGACTAAATACCAGCGCCCCTTCATTCTACCAAAAGCACATTCAACTCATTCCACACCTGCTGACCCGGTAGTTGAATCTTTCCTTGGTGCTGTCAAGAGGACCAGTGTATGACTGGCAGAGAAGCAAGGGGTAAGTTGGGTCCCCCAGAATCACTCCTGGCATTTCAATATCACCAATGGTAATCTGGTGAGCAACCAATGCTTTCATAACCATAGAAAGATACCCTTTCTGTTGATGTACCAATGGCAAGGTGGGCTGGTGCACAAATAGGAATGTGTGTGCAATGTATCATCCCACCGCAGTTCAGGAACTCCATTGTTGCAAATCCATTCACTATGTCCTGCACATTACCAAAAGTCACAGGCCTGCATAGCAGGAGATGCTTAATGGCCCTACACATTTGCGTGACAATGTCCCCCACTGTGGCTTTTCCAACTCCAAAGTGAATTCCCAGTGACAGGGAGTAATCTGGTGTTGCCATCTTCCAGAGGGCAATCAACACACACTTCTACACTGTTAGTGCAGCTCTCATTCTGGTGCCTCTATGCAGGAGGGCTGGGCTGAGCTGGGCACACAGATCCAGGAGTGTGGCCTTTTGCATCCAGTTTGCAACTGCTCCATGAATGCCACCACCAAAACCTTGAATTTTTTTTTGGTAGACCCTTCAGCAGTCTGTCATCAAAGAAATTGTCATGTTCCATCATTGTTGTGGTTCCTCCTGCGGGTCTGCAAGTACAGGAATATTTTGCATCCTTTATTTGCTAAGTTCATGAGAATAGTGCAGAACTCTGCAGGCTCCATGCTTCTGTCAGAGATGGTAGACACCAAAAAGTGCCATGTGGGTGTGTGGTATTCAAAAGCAAAAGTGTGAAAATTATGGGTTATGGATGGCATTCAGGGATGGAGAAAATTGCATGTTGGGAACTTGACACCCTAGCTCACAGAGATCCCTGAGTGACTCAATTCTACCCCCGCCCCCCCCCCCAGCACATAGTGAAACTTTCCCAAAAGGCATTGCGCCAAATGGTGGCATGTGGCACATGGGGATACATACCCGTGGTGCACCACACTTTGCATTGACACAAGCACTCCTGGTGAGTACGTGCAGCACAGATGCAAGTAGCCAAGTATTCATGTGCACAAACGATGTACACACTTTGGTGGCTGTATGATGGCATAACTGTGTTAACCACAAGTTTATAGTGTACACGTGGCCTCAGTGAATTAGCCAGTATGTAACACTCTTTGCGTGAAAGCTGGTGGAAGGAGTTGGCACTAATTACTGAGAGCAACACATAGACCTGGTGGAATTATGAGCTGCTAGGGCTCCTCCTTCCCAAGTAAAATTGCAGAAATGTGCTATAGAGCCCAAGCAGGGGAGCATAAGTTGCCAGGGCCATCCCCACACAATTCCAGAAAGGGGGTTGTGCTGGGGATAAGAAAGCCCCCCTCAGGTCTTGGGCTAAGGGAGAATAGCATCCTATTCTTCTCCCCGCAAGGAGGAGGAGGCAAGGAATATGAGGAGCTGGGGGGAAAAGCTGGGGGAAAGGGGGAAGGTATTTGGAGGAACACTGAATTTCTGGTAGATCGAGCCTCCTCCTCTAGACTTAATTCTAGCAGGATTTTCAAAATCATCATAGGCACCTCTCTGCATCTTTAGGCACTTACATGCCTTTAAAAATTTGACCCTGAGCCCCTATCGCCACACGCACATAGACGTGGTGAAACTAGAATCCTAACAATAACATAGCACGCTCTCACCTCCCCCTGCACTGGTGTCACTGGAGAAAAGCTAATAAACTATTTCCTTTCTTTCTCCGTCCTCTTAACCAGCATGTTGCACTGTGCCTTTGTAACCCTCTTCCTTAGCTGAGGTATAAAATAATAATTGCAGGCCATTTCACTACAGTGGGAAAGATGCCTGGGATCATGTCTCTGAAATCTTGTTATCGGACAACTGCTGCCTGTACTCTGGGATTGCCAGCGTCATGAGACACATTCAGCGGGTAAGTGTTTTTCTTTTAAGCAAGCCACACTTTTAAAGTTACGTATTCAGATTGCGAAACAATTTAACATCTGAGGTCAGATCCTTCAGCTAGTACAAACTGTGTGACAGTGGGAGTCAATGATGTTATGCCCATGTACCCGAAGGTGCCAAAGTCCCGTTTTCAAAAGTGACTTAGGGGCCTACTGGGACTTCGGATCCTCAAAAATGTTACCGCGGCTCCCTGATCTTAGTTTCCTTCTTAAACATTCTTCCTTGGGTCTGTCCCCTACCCTCTTTCCCTGAGCTCTTTTGCTGTGGCTGGACCCGGGTGGGCAGGTGAAGGTGCCCGCCCTTAATGGTAGCTCCCTTACTGACTTCAAACAGCAATTCAACATGTTCTTTAACACATCTGACTCCCTCAGCCCAGGTAGCACAGGCATAAATAGCAGTGTAGAAGGTGAGACATGGCTTAGGAGTCTAGAGTGCCCTGTACACCTGAACCCCTAGAATATGTGGCCTACACGGCTCTTTACACACCTAAGGAGTGCCTCTCATGACTACGTTGCTGCTTTTAGCAATGTAGTGTCATGCTGCTGGAGCCTTTCCCTGCTACCTCCTTCCAGAGCCACATGTAGCTACACACTGCAGTGACAAGCGTGGATGCAGCCTGCCTTTCACTGCGGTGTGTAGCTACACATATCCCAAATGCCCCTGCAAGTGTAGATGAGTCTTTTGTCCGGCTAGCTGTAAAATACTCACCTTCCTCACAGCTGAAATATGCTATAGGGGCAAGGTTTTAAAAATAGAATCCTGAAGTGAGGCTCCTAAATCCACGTCGTCACCTAAATAGGTGGCCTGACTTTTCCAAAGCACCGAATGCCCAACCACTAACGACTAATGAGGTCAGTGAGAGTCGTTGGGTGTTCAACACTTTGGAAAATGAGCCCCTAGAAGTGCAGAGCAAACTTCTGCACATGCATGGAGTCCCACTGAATGGTGTTCACTCTGCAGGGCAGCATGCAGGTATAGCGGTCCATCCCTCAACCCTGTACAGTGCAAGATCAGGGCCCGTGTGTGTGATTTGATGGCCTGTTGGATTAATCAGCATATGTCACAGAGCTAGCTAGCTAGAGCTATAGATAGCACTGAAACCACATCACAACCAAAAGGAATTTATTTGAAAAAGGCAGAGATAGTAGGATGTTGAAATGGAAACTTCATTTAAGACTTAATTATATTAAACAGCTTTGGTCTGGGGGGATCTGAAGGAAAGGGAACATTGGTTAAGTTTGATTTTGAAAATTAGTTTCACATAAACATAATTAACTGTTTTCACTGGAGATTTTAGTTTTTCTGTAGAATATTTAATATTAAAATATTTAAAGAGGAAAATTAATTTTCCCATGGGACTCTTAAGCTTTGAATATGACAGCTAAAATGGATTGTTCTTAAGTGCACAGAAAATCCATAGGAGAACTACAAAAGTTGACATGCTCCCTAAGGAGGACCCATGACAAGCAGACAATTAACCAAATTGCTATGATCATTAGCTTAAAGATCCACATAATGGCTTAATTGCTTTGAGTTGCTGAGAGTGTGGCACTGCAGCCAGATTCTTGCTGTGAAGTGTGTGATTCCCAGAAACATCCATCAGGCTTCAATGAATTGACTTTCTATGCTAATTAACCTAGATGTGCTTGATTTTTAGCTCACTGTCTCCACTTCATTCAATCACCAGTATGGAGGAGGGAATGGGGAACAGGACTGTTTATCTCTCATTCTATATTAAAAAGGAAACTTTCCCTAAAACATTATTTTGTGGTTCTTTGTGAACTGGTCAACTTGAACTGCAACAACAATTATTCTGCCTTGGTTTGTTCTTTATCATCCATTAATCTTATCACACTCATTCTTCCTGTAAACAGAACATTATATCTTCTCTGGTGCTTCCACCCTCTGCTCAGACCAATCAGGGAATAGGTCAGATGTTTCTATCTCACCGATCAGAACTAAGAAACACATCTGGAAGAAACACAGTTCCAGTGTTTTACTCTAGAGTGTGTGTGACGTACTTCCCCAGGGTGCAACCTGGAACTGGGGTACTGCGGAGCCCTCTGTCTTACCGACTTGGGCTCTCTCTCATATTGTGATGCTGTGACAAGCTGCAGACCTCTCCAGGTCCTGCGCTTAAGCAGCCATTTACAGGCAAGGACACACCCAGCTGAGTTACATGAATGCTTTTGCCAGTCATTCATGAACCAACAATAGAGGTGCTCCAGCCAATTCCCCACAGCTCCCCAGCCTAGGACCCCAGAGCTGTGCCATCTTGCCCTGCTCAGAAGCCTGCTCAGAAGCCTGGCCAGTGTAAGTTTATGACCCAGTCTGCCCCTCACTCAATGTGAAGAGGACAATGCACCAGCCCTTGTTCCTGAACACATTTCCCTTTGCACTTCAAACACCACAGCATTTTAGGTAAAAAAATAAAAATAAAACAGATGCATTAGCTACAGAAAGATAGATTTTAAGTGATTATAAGTAATAAGTTATAAATCAAGGTGGATTACCTAAGAAATAAAACAAAATCACAATCTAAGTTCTATAAAGTAGACAGGATTTGAATCAAGCAGTGTCTTACCCTGACAGAACAAACAGTTCACCAATCTTCCATACACAGGCTGGGATTCCTCCTTTCCCACCTGGGATCACGTCCCCAGTTCAGACTTTGTTCCTAAGGTGTTTCCAGGTGTTGAGCTGTGAGGGGAGTGAGGCCAAGTGATGATGTCACTTCCCCCTTTTATAGCTTCTTTTATGTCAAGGGAAATCATTGTTCCAAGCAGAGTCCCCATCCCAGTTTGTGGAAAAGTACCGGCACAAGATGGAGTCCAGTATCACATGATCTAGTCACATGCCCTTGCATGCTTTGATGAGCCATAGCAGCCATTATCCATATACTGGCTGAATCGTCCATTGGAAAACCCAACAGGTAGGGATAAGCTTCTTCTATGCCCTATAGTCTTTCTTCATGGGCCATCACCTTGAATGGTTCATCCACAATGTGCTGGCTAGATTGGATGTAAACTGCCTTGTGGGTGTCACCAAGGAGCAGTCACATTTGAAATACTGGTACATAGTCAATATTCAGAACTTCAGTTACAATGACAGCACATACCATCCAAGAGGATATTAATGTTCAACAGATCAAGACTTTTAGAATGATACCTTACAAGGCATACTTTGTACAAAACATATAATTATATCATCATAGTAAATATGGGGGCATTGCTTTAGGGTACAGAGTATCACAGCGTGATAGAGAAAAGAATCTAATAAATTTGAACAATTAATAAATCAAAGGGAATCATGACATGGTAACTGAATAGCCACAAATAGAAAATAGGGTTAAATTGCTGAATAAATTTTTAGAGGAATGGGAAAGTCCATTACAGTGTTAGCTACACATTGTGTGTGTATGTGTAAAAATACAATATTTTGGTTTTTTACCATTCACATCTATACATTCATTGTCAAATTACATATTTTTGTTTTTCAAACATAAGGGACTAAATTCTGCTATATTCCTGAAATCCCACTGGAGTGTTTCTTTTATTATGACGTGTTCTCCCTGGCTGTGCGGAGAATTCCAAAATCTACCATAAAGAGCACTTTATCATTCCAGAAAAAAACAGGCAGAAAAGCTTGTATATGTGTACATTAAAGTCACAGTGGAACAAATTCTGTTCTCATTGAAGAAAATGGACTTAGTTTGGATTTACACCGTTGTCACGGAGAGTAGAAATATTGCCAGTTAGCTGTATTGTGTAGTGACCACCTGAATAATGTCATGTTCAGTGGAGTTCACTGACTTCATTAAAGATCGTATTCCATATATGGTCAGGTTTTATTGTTTTATGTAAGGGATCCCTTCCAAATTGCTGATTCACGCTGCTGAAATATGTCTGGTGATTTCTCTGAACTGGAATGACTGTCGAGATCCATGGAGATCAAACTGTGGAGCCACACATGGACTCAGCAATTTGGCAACCGCAGACTAAAACTTTGGCAGTATCATATTCACAACCCAGATGTTGGATGGTTCTACCACAGCATGCAACATATTGGCATAGAGTTGAAGACTGGCTAAACATTATAATTTACTCTTCTGAATGTAGATACTAAAGGCTGGTAATGACTTTGATGTTTTTATCCAATCATTAAGGGCCAGATAATTTGCTATACATACAACCCTGTACTCTACCCAAGAAGGAGATCTGTGAGGTGAAATCCCTCCTTTACATAGTCCACTAGACACAGTGTGCCACCTTTAGGACACATGCTCCTTTTGCCCTTCCACTTTCCCCATCACATACGTACATAAGGTCCAGTCCCAATTTGCCCCTAAATCAATGTTCTGAAAGGGAATTACATGTACAGTTTTGGTATTAAGAAAAGTGATACCAGGGACCCTCTTGTGCCACCACTAGGCAGTAGGACTTTGTGGAGTCCTATAAACTAGAGATCGAAAGGTCAGTGGTGCCTGGTCTTAAATTGACTTAGTTCATCCTGATATTAAGGTCCTCTTTATAAGGGTTAATAAATTCTTACTGGATGTTTTTAATAAATAATCAGTTATTATTGAGGCCCTGCTTAACTTGCGCTATTGTGGAAATTGAAGATTCCGCAATATTAGGGTTCCACCACAATTTTGACAGAAGGAGCCTGCTGTGCGTAGGGCTGAAAGTGGGAGCCATGTCCGCCCCAGGGCTAAGAACAGAAGTGCCTACCGTCAGTCCCAGGCAGCAACTGTCAGTCCTGAGCTGCTTTCAGCTCCAGGCAGCCGATAGCAAGAGCCCCCACTCTCAGCCCTGGGCGGACGACAGTGGAAAATTGCGGAAAAGTAATGGACTTTATTACTGCAAATAATAAGGTCCATTATTACTTTTCTGCAATTTTCCATGGCTTGTCCACAACTCAGCCGCAATTTTTTTAGAATCATCCTGCAATTCAAATAAGGCCTTGATTATGGATTGTTATAGAGTCCAGTAGATCAACAGGATGCTTATAATAATGGCTTATACCCATCTATAACACCTGGTACAGATGCGCTTATAAACATCTATAACACATATTACTCATGTCTGTAACATACTTAATGCCTCTATTAATCCTTTATTAGCCATTTATAAATAGAAACATGGCCCTTAATTCTCTTGCTTTTTTCCTTCCTTCTCAAAGGTCAGGTTGTTGGGTGCTAGATCACTTCTGCTGATGTATTAGATTAACTCATCTAGGGCCAAATTTTCCGCTCAGTTACTCAGTATAGCCCAGTGAAGTCAGTAGGGCTAGTCTCCTCTCCATGGTCAATTTTGGGGAATTGTCCCACCATTGCATTAGCATAGCTCCACATGTTTTAGAAATGATGGGAGCAGTAGTGTAAACCAGCCGCTGGTACTTTTGCCACCATGTTGTCTAAATCTGCTCAAAGCCGATCTATACAATACTGTGTTACACATACTGGTATTAGTGCAACAATGAGATGTTTCTCAAAAAGTGCCAGTGTAAGCAAAGTCTTTGGCTACGTCTACACTACCCGCCCGATTCGGCGGGTAGCTATCGATGTTCTGGGATCGATTTATCGCGTCTCGTCTAGATGCGATAAATCGATCCCAGAGCCGCTCCCCGTCGACACCGGAACTCCAGCTCCATGAGCGGAGGAAGCGCTGTTGACGGGGGAGCCTGCCTGCTGCAGTGTGGACCGGGGTAAGTACTTTTAAAAATCGATCTAAGATATTCGACTTCAGCTATGTTATTCACGTAGCTGAAGTTGCATATCTTAGATCGATACCCCCCCCCCCCCCCTTAGTGTGGACTAGCCCTTTGAGAGCAAACTTCTGCCTCTGGTGGATACTCTTGGTGCTTAGGTACCACAGTGATTAGTACCTTAGGGTATGTCTATACTTACCCGTCGCGTCGGAGGCGCGGGATCGATGTTCTGGGTTCGATTTATCGCGTCTTGTCAAGACGCGATAAATCGAACCAGGAAGTGCTCCGCCGTCGACGCTGGTAATCCAGCTCGACGAGCGGAGTAGGCGGAGTCGACGGGGGAGCCTGCGCGCCGCGTCTGGACCACAGGTAAGTTCGAACTAAGGTACTTCGACTTCAGCTACGTTATTAACGTTATTAACGTAGCTGAAGTTGCGTATCTTAGTTCGACAGGGGGGGTTAGTGTAGACCTAGCCTTAGAAATACTTAGAATCGATAAGAGACAACTTCCATCATATCTAGATTCTCATCTTCATTACCATGCCTCAGAATAGCCATGTCCTCAAGTCTGATCAGTTATGCATCCACTGCATCCACAATAGCCTGCATCCGCTACATATTAAAATGACACCCCTTTTGTTCTGTATTCATAAAATGTTTTGCACAAATAGTATAACTTTATACACATGGTACAGAATAAGAGGTAATAGTCTGGAGAGTTCAATTCATGTATCAACACTTCTTCATGGCTATGTTAATTAGTCTTCACAGATTATTTGCTTACATCTACAGAAAATACGATGACCATTTTTGTTTGGAGAATGATAGAATGAGCAACACAGTAGTAAACTAATAATTGAATTAATCTAATTTATTTAATCTAAATTCCAAGATGGAAACCTGGACAGAAAAAAAACAACGCAGAATGTACACATAAAAAACCTTTGCTATGTGCCAAGGAGACAAGCTTTCAAACTTCTTTAGTGCCAAAGAGTTCATTTTGAGAATTTGAACATTGTGGGTTCAACATTTCTGACAGAACTGCTTATTTTCCTATTCACATTATGTTTAAGGACTATTCTTTTAAACCTAGCTGAGGGAAGAGAATTAATGGGAGAGTTTCCTTCCTCTGCCAATCAATCAGACTGCGCAGTTGTGTGTGGAAAAGGAAGAGGGGAAGAGGCAAAGCTGAACAGAAATTACATTGGGAACTTTTATGTGACAAGCGCATTGTCAGGTTGTAAGAGAGGAGCCTGGAAGAGGAATGGGGCTTGGCTAAGACAGAAAGAGAGGACTATAGAAGAAGAAGTTGCCCTCTAAAGGTCCCAGCCTAGAAATGAGAAAAGGTCTGTAGCACTGGAGCTGTTAGTGCCTTGGGGCCCAACAAAGACTACCACTCCGTTATACTAGACGTTGCTCTGAAGGCAGTCCCTGCTCTGAAGAGCTTCTTGGCCATGTGTCACTTAATCTCTCTGTGCCTCAGTCTTCCCATCTTTGAAATGGAGACAGCAAGACGTTCCTACCTGACAGGAGTGTTGTGACTTCACTTCATCAGCATGCATAAAACCCTGCATGCTGAACTGATGTGCCCTATTTGCATCCTGATCAGATCCCTCTCTTGTGTCACCAGTAGGAAGAAGGGAGTGGATGTGCATGGGGACAAAGCAGCAAGTGGAGTCCCTTCTGCAATGTAGACATAAGAACTAAAATATTTAATGTTATTTTTATGTAAATTTCACACACCCGCAAGTTATAATTTTATTAGCCAGAAACCTCCCAAATGTGAATAATGTAGTTAGCAATATTGCTAATCCAAGGCATTCAAAAATCTTGACTCAGGTCCCCAAAAAGTCATGAGATTTTTAAACCAAAAATATGTTTTAGGTTCTCTTTAGCTTTCTGAGCTGTTAGGGTTCACTCAGCCCATGTTTTTAAGCTTTTTTCCCCAGTCATGAGTGCAAGAAACTGACTTTATTTACCCAAAATGAAAGCTGAGAGTCTCATGTAATCTCATGACTTCAGGTGCTGGGCCTTTAACAAAAAATAAATTGAGACTTGGCAACACTGAGTTAGGGTTAAAGCTTTCTTCAACAACACTTCCTGGGGGCTAGATGACTTGGAGGTTTGATAAAGAACTACAAGATCTTTCATCTCTGGGTTGCTGATTCAAACCCAGCCTATATCAATACAGAATGGAAATTGTTACCATCTAGGAAACTGGTGGTACCTATTTACCAAGGGATAGGTGTCAACATCTCAAGCCGACTCCCACTCAGTTGACGCTAACTCATACCTTATTGGCCAGCTCAGCTGAGATAAATATACACTGAGACACCAAGGCTGGAATGGTCATGGAGACTAAAGGATCCTCTCACCCCTAGTGTGAGGTCAGCTGGGTTAAGTCAGAGGAAGCTTGCGCTGTGGCTGACTGTAATAGCTGTTTTGAGGATAAAGAGAGAGGACTTTTGTTTACAGGGCCCAGATTATGCCCTGATTTGATGGGGTTGCACAGGGTGCAAGTAAGGGCAGAATTTAGTGCCAAGGTTTTCACAAGTGCAAAACCTGAACATTAAAAAATATATTTTTTAAAACAACATTTAGATTCTGCTACTAACTGTTAATTATTGTTTATTTATATTACAGTAATGCTCAGTCTCCCATTTAGTGCTGTGACCTCGTTGTTCTGGATACTGTACAAACACAGTGAGAGACAATCTCACCCTAGGATTGACAATCTGCCCTAGGATTGACAATCTAAATTAAGAGAATATCTTGGGCTCTCAGACATTATTTTTCAAATATCTATTTAGATTTCACCTTTAAGCCTGAATTCATTAATAGCTGCTTTACGGGCATGTGAATTCTGGGGCTTTCTTGCCATACAGAGGACATATACTGCATGTTGTACTAGGTTGTTCACAAAGACTGTAGTTTCCCTAGTGTTGATTGGGGTGAGTTTTAAGGTGTTAGTACAAATTAATCCAGCAGAAAGGGAAATAGCATCAAACCCCACTTTATATCCAGAGGTTATCAATGAGGGACCTGTTGTGTCACAGTAACCGGCTCCGAAAAGGGCATGCCTGAATTGCAGTGGTTCATTAGCTCATTTGGGCCTCACTGTTTTCTCTGCAGACAGTATTCTCACAGCAGCTCAAATAAAAAGCAGATGTTTTCCTTGCCATGGTCCAGAATCTGTGCAAAAGAGAGTCGTTGCATAAGAATGGTGCTACAGGACACCAAACACTTCTACCAGCTTCTGTTTGACGCTACAGGGCTGCCGGAAAATCCAGCCACGAGACACCATAGGCAGCGGTTTAATCTTTGTCAGTGAAATTGACCCGGTGTAGGAGCATACTGTTGCGAGGTCAAGAGTGAGCCTCCATACTGTAATATATGAAAGGATTTCTGTACAATCTCATTGCCAGCAAAAGGGTTTTTCGGGCGGCTGGAAAGATAGACACTGCAAGAGCCTTTCTCCAGCAGAGAGACTTGTAAGTGGGGATGTTTAATAGACCATGGAGAAATTAAAAGGAAGGATTAGACAGCTGGTGGGGTCAACTGCACTTTAATAGTCACAAGTGGATAGGGTAGTTCTGTAATTAAAAATACTCCTTTACTCAGTCTCCTGGGCTCAGCATCAGAACCATGCCTGGCATAGCTCCATAGCATTCTTCAGTTGGGCAAGTCATAAGAAAGCTTTAAAAATACTCCTACAAATGGTTAAATTTAAAGGGGCTGACCACTGATGGAAAAAGCCTTCATTATTGAGGCCATTTTGACTAAATATACTTGATAAATATACACTATGAACAGCGAATACCTAGGGCTGGTTGGGAAAAAATATTGCAAATTATTTCAAAATTGTTTCCATTGTGTAGTGTTAGAAATGGCCTCACTTTCTTCAATGTGTTTTTAATTGACATTTTAGTCTATAATGTTATCCAAACCATGGTTTCAATAATGTTTCAATCATTCTGATACAAAATGTTAATAATGTGAATAATTTAAAAAAGAAAAAACGTTTTTTTCTGATTATTTTTAAATAAAAGGCCATTTTTCGGTGGAAGTTTTTAAAAATGTTGACTGTCTCCAGTACAGTTCATAGAATCATAGAATCATAGAATCTCAGGGTTGGAAGGGACCTCAGGAGGTCATCTAGTCCAACCCCCTGCTCAAAGCAGGACCAACCCCAACTAGATCCTCCCAGCCAGGGCTTTGTCAAGCCTGACCTTAAAAACCTCTAAGGAAGGAGATTCCACCACCTCCCTAGGTAACCCATTCCAGTGCTTCACCACCCTACTAGTGAAAAAGGTTTTCCTAATATCCAACCTAAACCTCCCCCTCTGCAACTTGAGACCATTACTCCTTGTTCTGTCATCTTCTACCACTGAGAACAGTCTAGATCCATCCTCTTTGGAACCCCCTTTTAGGTAGTTGAAAGCAGCTATCAAATCCCCCCTCACTCTTCTCTTCTGCAGGCTAAACAATCCCAGTTCCCTCAGCCTCTCCTCATACGTCATGTGCTCCAGCCCCCTAATCATTTTTGTTGCCCTCCGTTGGACTCTTTCTAATTTATCCACATCCTTCTTGTAGTGTGGGGCCCAAAACTGGACACTGTACTCCAAATGAGGCCTCACCAGTGCCGAATAGAGGGGAATAATCACGTCCCTCGATCTGCTGGCCCATCAGGGTAATCCGCTGGCGGGCCACCAGACAGTTTGTTTACATTTGCACGGCCGCCCACAGCTTCCAGTGGCCGCGGTTCACCATTTCCGGCCAATGGGTGCTGTGGGAAGCGGCGGCCAGCAGGTCCCTGTGGCCCACACTGCTTCCCGCAGCTGCCATTGGCTGGGAATGGCGAACTGCCGCCACTGGAAGCTTCATATAAGCTTCAGGCAGACGTGGAAATGTAAACAAACTGTCTGGAGGGATTATCCAGTGGATTATCCAGCGGATTATCCTGACGGGCCGCATGCTGCCCATGGGCTGCAGGCTGCCCACCACTGTTGTATAGGGATCCAGCCAATGGTAGCTGATCATGACAAGATAGACATCAGAGTGACTAATGTTCTTATAGGAACTACTTGGCTTGGGAAAGAGGGTAGTTCCCAACTCCATGATGGAAACCTTGTGGCATTTACTGGTCTCACCTGGCCCACTCCTATGGATTTTTTCCATAATAAGGCAAGATCTAGCCCTTTAATTGAAGTGCTCTCTTTTTCAATAGAATGAGGTGCAAGAAGGAAGAGTGCAAGTGGCCTTTCAATATCATCAGACAGAAAGCAGCAGAACTGAAAGCACCCTATGCCTGCTAACGAAAGGATCTTATTGTGTTACCACTTTTCTTTCCCTCCTTTGGCATTTATCAATCCAGCTGGAAGCTCACCAGCCTGGCAACCGAAAGACTTATTTTACATTTAAAAAGCTACTTGCTTTGCCACCTCACAAGTCTCCCCACCCCCGCCCATTCACCTTGCTCTACACAGACCACAACCTCATGGATTGCAATCAGATTACTCATTCTGCAAGACTGGATAAAAGAACTAGTTTAGGAAACAAAACTCTGGGCCATATCCTCAGATCACATATAAACTGTGAAGCTCCAACTTCAGTGGAGTTGTGCCCATTTGTACCACCTGAGATTCTGGGCCCCATTCACAGTGGAGCAGAGAGTTGTCTATTGACCTGTTAGAGATGAGCGATTAATCTAGCTCTTGTGAGTAATTTAATACATCTTTTATGACTACAACATAATCTAATGAGCAGGGTTGAAATAGCTAGACTCCTTTGAAACTCGAATTTAATGTTTAGTCAGGTGGATTCAGCTCTTCATCCCTCTGAGATTAATACATGGAGTTTCAGGCAATTTTATGTGTGAGGCTCTCTCAGATGATTCATTAAAAACCTAAGTCCTGTCTCTATATGGATATTAAACATTTGACCCTGTTTTTGTAAGAATAGGGGCCATAGCCAAAACTTTCCTTCCCCCTACTACTGGTGCAGAGTGCTGTGCTCTGGTTGGTTGCCACACTCCACCCCAGAGGGGGCTGCATTTCAGTGGCACAATGTGTGATAGGTTGGGGTAAAAAGGTGCCCCATGTAAAATAATATTATATAATAATTAGTAGGGGGCATGTTTCTGTCTAGTTCTTTCATGAGTCCAGAAGGTGGTGGTGCGGGGGGGGAAGGTGGAATCTAATTGGTGTTTTTTCCATTTATGCGCTTTCATTTTCTGCTTGTGTTTCACTCAGTCTGGACAATGAATCTGCACAAAAGGTAAACAAACAGCATAGATAGGTAAGAGCGAGTTAGATTTCTCAAACCCTTTAATCGTAACATTTTAAGTGGTTACTAATAACACACTTAAAAACATACAATTTTTATCTTTCTGGTATCCCATTAACATAGTTCTTATGAGTATTAATTATGAGAATGCAAGTCCATTCTGTGTCAATGGGACATGAGAAACTGAAATTATGACAGGTATCAAAACAAGGACAGGTATTGTAGTGTGAACAGGGGTAGAAAGGTAGATCTCAAGCGAGAGAGTCTTTGTGAAGGATGGATTGCACTTTATTTGTTATCTTATGGGGGTTTTGTCTCAGCAGGTTTCCTGTTTATTCTTTGAAACATTCTGTTACTTTCAGTATGACAGACATGTTTTGCACGTACAAAATCTTCACTCATGACATTGTTTGACCAGAGACTCCAGTCCCCGTTGATGTGAGTGGAAAAAATCTATTACACATAAAGGCATCTTGTGGCTGCTGAATGGATTGTCATAAAAGGGGAAAAGGTTGGGTCAGAGTTGTGGACACTGGAATCTGTCCATAATAAATTAGTGTCCCTGGGAGAAAGACATTTCAATAAAAAGAAGCACTCCGAATTGTTTTTGGACCTAGAAATAAAAAAAAAATCCTTTTACTCGCACACAAACTCTCTCTCTCTCTCTCTCGCTCTCTCTCTAAGCTGTGCATACTTCAGTGAGAGAGAACTTTTTATCTAGTGGCTTAAAAGATTATAGGAAAATAAACTTTTTACAAGTCTAAGTCCAACCCCTGCAAAGCCTGAGGAGCTGCCTTCCACCTTGTACCTCTCTGCAGAGCTGGCCAGGATCTCATTGGGGAATCCAGCTGGGGGATCACACTTAGGTAGAGGTTGGTTGAGGGTGAGGGAAACTACAGCAGCCAACAGAGAGAGCTGGGTGTGTGCTAAACCCTCCCCACAGGTGAGAAGGCTACTGCTCTATCATATGCACCCTGAGAGCCTCAGAGGACACTGAGGTTAAATTCTGGGGGCTCCAGCTTAGCACCCTCAAGAACACAGGGCACGGGCAGAATCTTCCCCTTACAAGTTAGTCAGGGGGAGTCTACATTGAGTCACATAAAAGTAAACAATGAAGCAAAGGTTAAAATGACCGAACAGCTTGTAATTACCAATCAGGTTACTTCTCAGCCTGATGTATTCAATCACTAGTAACTGCAAAGATCCTAAAATGGCACGAGAGGCCTCTTAAATACTAGGCTGCCCTGTGTGCTTGGCACCAAATTCAGACAACTTGGAGAAGCAGTTCAGATCTTCTGGGTATTTTTATTTTCTTACTTTGTATTTCTTTCCATAAGAAAGCAGGTCTATTTTTAGGATTTGGCTAAGCTGAACTCAGTGGTTTTATTTTCACTCTTGTTCTTTTTCCTCCCTTACATAAAATAAGGTGTCTTGGCTGATCCAACTGTATTAAAGCTTTAGTTCTTTTAATGTTATTTTCAGAGGGGTTGTGTGCATGTGTATATGTGTGCATGTGTAAAGCTTCTTTACATTTCCTGGAATAAAAAAAGATCCTTGCTTTCATTAAATCTCTGGGTTGTGCTTCTAAATTACTCCATGAAGACTGAATTTAAAGAGAGATTGTTAAGGGAGTAAAACCCAACATTTAACATAATATATTTTGAGGTTCACCTCCTCTGATCTCTCCAGTCTTATTCCTTGCTAACACTCACAGATCATGCATTAAATACTTCTCCCCACACCACCTCATCTGGGGCAAGAAGAGCTGGATACAACCCCTCACAGAACCAACTAACACCATTCTCTCCATCGGCCAAATAGCTCCAATCAAGGAAATGAATGTGCTGTCTCAGAACTGCTTACCAACCCCCACTACTGTGCTTTGTTCCGCTACCTGTGCTTTTAAGGTAGGTGCATTATCAGTAATAGATTTGTTATAATGTCCAGTGTTCTGCCCAGGGTTGTTGTTGTTACAGTAGGGCTCCGAGGACCCCATCAGGTTTGATGCCCTGTCAGGTTAGATGCTGTGACAGAAACAGGGTCCCTGCCCCAAGCTGATTTCAGACTATGTTATATAATACCCCGGTTTAGGCGTGTGCTGTGTCTTGAGGCAGCACATCCACCACTCATCTAGGATAGAATAGGGATGTTCATTTTCATTTCACAACCAGAAGCTTAAAGTAGAATTATCCATTAGAGCACTGATAACAGAAACAGATGTATTCTTGGGGCACTACATTTACTACAACTATTTATTATTTGTTTTGTGGTATAACATAAATGCTCCGTTCCCATTATTATGCCAAAGGGATGGACAAACAAATTCAAAACAAAACCCCCAGCCTCCACCAAACCTTTGTTCAGAGCCAGCCCTGTTAGAAGTTAGAGGGATCTAAAATCTCAAGAGGAAAATCTTTTCCTGCTAGATTTCAAGATCAGTCTTTAGACATTTGAGTGCTTATCTCAATCACACTGAACCTCTGACTCATGTATGGTTTACTCATCACTAATAGCAATAGTGAGAGTGCCTGCAACTCCCATTACAGTGGACGGTTTGAGAATGCTCAGTGTATTGTAGGTGGGGCTCAGTGCATTAGAACCGGTCTCACAGAGATTAAAGACTATTCTGAAATGTAATGCTGAGATTCAGTGAAGTGAACTCTAGGACATTGCCTAAGATAATTCAGTGAAAATAGTTTTAATGCACTCTGTTAGAAAAGGTAAGGGACAAACCTCACAACGTTCAGTGGTTTGATTTTTTTCAAAGTTTATCCAAACCATTGCTCTCAAAATCTGGGTGGAAATCCCAGGAGAATAGGTTTTCTGGTATTTCCTGGGCCACAAATACCTCGGCTACCTTCTGGTTTTGGTCATGGGTGAAAGCAGCAAGTTCAGAGATATGTGAACATGAAAACAAAACATTCAATTCTCCTGATTCTCTTATTGTTTTCCTCACACACTAACTGTGAACCAAACTTTTTCTGAATCTCAAAAAATCTGTGGCTCAGGATTGGCTTGCATTTAGACTGAAAAACATTCATATCAGTTCTTATTTTGTTGATGCTAACTTGCCTACCCTTAATTAAAACAACACAGGGTTTTTTCTATTAAAGAAAATTGGAGGAATTATACTTGTGGTATTCGTGAATGTACTTTTCAAAGGAGAAGTGTTAGACTCAATGTCATAGCCAAATTCCAATAAAAGTAAATACATTCTGTCTACCTACATTCCCATGACATTTCAATTGGAAATGGTATTCTTCTTCACTTTCTGCTCCAAACTGTTATGTAGCATTGCTATCTACTGTTAAATATCTGCTGTCCTCTATCCCAGGAGTGGCTGCCTTCTGGTGATAATTAACGTGGCCCCTGTTAATGGATTTTTATAACACTTTGGTGTTTGAGAACGGCACTATATAACCAATGAGTAAAAAATAAACAGTAAAATATTTATCACAATATTTGTTAATAAAAAATTTATCAATTACTCTGAAATTCACAAAATAAGAACTGTTTAATTCTGTGCCCAGCTACTGCAATAACTGGCCCATATAAGTAGGTAACATAGATGTGTTTTCAGATGAAGACTGTTTGAAGAGGAGATTGACACAGTAACAACAATTCTTACTGTGATTAATTTGTATCAGTATATTTAAAGTTTGATTGCCCTGTGGTAATAAGCATGTGAGGCTTAGTGATGGTGATGGCTTAATTAGAAATGTGCTAGCGATATGTCATTAGATAAAATATTCAGAAGCCTCTAACCTGGCTGTTATATATTTGTATGTGTTAGTCACATGCATTTGTCAGCCTGAAAGCAACTTATTTTTAAAAACAAATTTTCCCCTCTGTTTTTGAATATAAATGAATGAAAATAATAATTATAAAGATTTTACCACTTTTTGATGCTTTTTGGTGCTCCTGAAATTTTTAAAAATGATGTGATTTTAGGGGAAAACAGTTTAGAAGAACATTTGGTCATAATGTAGACTGACACCTTTCTGTACCAACTAGCAAATAGTTAACTTGGAAAAGTGGCTTTTCTCCATAGATGCAGGAAAGCATTTGTCATTGTTCTTTTGAAACCATGGGCTATAGAAAGATATGTTAGTATGCAGAATTATTTTACAAATGTGGCTTTACTTTGTTGCACAAGTTTTCCTTCCAGAGTAACATCACCAACATCCACACATCTGTATTCAATTATCAATTAGAAACCAAACAAAATGATAAATAAAAACAATAACAACAAAATCCCTCTGCCTGTTACTTACCAGCCGGGGAGGAAGAGAAAGGTATTGTTGTTGGTTGTATTTTTGGTAAGCACTTAGGGGTGAAATCCTGGTCCTACTGAAGTCCATGGCAAAATTCCCACTGACTTCAATGGGTGCCAGATCTCACACAGATACTGTGGTGGTGGATGCCGGTATTGGAACCTAGGGACAGAAAGAGATCTATCCTCTATTTTAAGTGAATTTGCATAATGAGGGCCCAAGAATTGTCATCTTTATGGCATGCCAGTACAGGACTTATGTCCATATTCTCTCCATTGGCAGTTTCATAGCTGTGGAACCTACCACTGTAGTATTGCCAAAGGTGCTGAGACTTTGATGGAAGGCCTGAGAAATCTCCCTAGAGTCTGTGGTTAGAGAGGCCAGGGTTGGCTCTAGACACCAGCAAAACAAGCAGGTGCTTGGGGCGGCACATTTCTAGGGACGGCATTCTGGGGCGCCGGCCACCATAGGTGCTGACTACGTGGCACGAGAAAAAGTGCCCCCCCTGCCACAGCTCGCCTCCACTCCGCCTGCTCCCCTGAGGGCGAGGGAGAGTGAAGAAGTGGAGCAGTGGCATGTTCAGGGGAGCAGGCAGAGCGGAGGTGAGCTGGGGAGGCTTGTGGGGGGGACCGCAGGAAGCAATGGGGGGGCGGGAGGGGAATGTGGCATGCCTGGGGGAGGAGGCAGGGCTGGGGATTTGGGGAAGGTGTTGGGAAGGGGTGGAGTTGGGGCAGAGGGAGAGAGGGCATGAAAAAAATGGGGGACAGCCAAAAATGTTTTTGCTTGGGGCAGCAAAAATCCTAGAGCTGGCCCTGAGAGAGGCATGTATGTAACCCTTCTGCTAGGTGGAGCCCGTAGCAACCAGAGCTGGGTTCAATATCTAGGGGTTCCTTTTCAACAATACAAATTAGAACCCGCTCCAGCCCCCACCCAGTAACCTGGGAAAATTACACACCACCCCTGGGTGCCTCTGAGAGACAATAATTCCCCACTTGCAAGCACAGAGTCTGAGTGTAGAAAAGAAACTTTTAATAAAAGGAGAGAAGTCACCTGATATTAATTAGGGAAATTCCACAAGCAGGATTCATAAGCATAAAACTATGAGCAGAACACCCACCCCGGAGAGCGTGGGTCAGTGCCTTCTGCCTTATGTTCTTGAGTTCTACAACCAAAATTTCCTTTTCTGTGCTCCCTCACCATACCGCACGCACACTGGTTGTCCTGGGTCAGTGAGGACCCAGGGTTCAGAGGTGCATCTGTGTGAGTTCATCTTCCACCTGGGGAAGAAGGCATCTGGCTTGCTCCACCATCTGAGCACTTGCTCAGGCTGGCCGCCCCACAACCCGCCAATCCTCTCTGGGGGCCGCCCTGCCAGCTGCTTGTTCCGCACTGCTCACCAGCTGCTGTTCCACTTGCTGGTCACCTTCTGCCTCTCTTCTGTGACCTCTTCAGGTCAGTCTCTTGAGGTTCCACCCAGGTCTTACTGGATACCATTACATTAGACTTGAATAAAGACACGGAGTGGCTGGGTCATTACACAAACTGATATCTATTTCCCCATGCTAAGTTTCCCCGTGTTGTTACTCACACCTTCTTGTCAAAATGGGCCATCCTGATTATCACTACACAAGTTTTTTTTTCTTTTTCTCCTGCTGATAATAGCTCACCTTAATTGACTGGTCTCTTAGAGTTGGTATGGCATGTTCTCTCTCTATCTATCTAATCTTCCTACTGTATGTTTCACTCTATGCATCTGATAAAGTGGGTTTTAGCCCACAAAAGCTTATGCCCAACTAAATTTGTTAGTCTCTAAGGTGCCACAAGTAGTCCTGTTCATTTTGTGGATACAAACTAACACAGCTACCACTCTGAAACCCAGGTTTTAGTGATTTTTCAGCTCTGAGACTGGGCAGAGACACTGTCCCACCACAAGTGATTGTCAGCTCTTTTAAGCACTTAAAATAACAGAAGGCTCCCAATAGAGCTCATTTTGCTCTATCATTGAACAGTGGGGAGGAACTGGTTAAACCAGATGGGGGACCTTTATGAAGAGTCCATACCTCCTGGCTGGGACACGTGTCCCCACCCCTCTTTGTTTTCACAGGGGTCTGGCATTCAAACCCCTGGCTTAGTGAGGTCCTTTCAGCTGAGGGTGACCCCTCATTTGGGAAAGCACAGTTCTGCTCCCCTTTACTCAGACAATAAAGACAACAACATTGATAACAGCATTTCTCTACTCTGCATTCAATTTTAAAATTTTTATTAAAGCTAATGTTAAAAAAATTATATAATGCACAGGTTAAGAAACGAGTATCTGGACATCTGGGTATAGTGCTTAGATTATCCACAAACACAAAGTTTGTTTTAAAAGTGATAAGACATATAGCGCATAATCAGCAATAACCCCAACTCCATGTTTCACTGAAAGAGAATCAAGGCCCTATGATCTGGATAATGTTTTATAAAGGGTTAATGTTGGGTTATCATAATGTACAATGAGTCAGTAGGACACAGAAACAAGCTTGCAGGAAGGAAGCTGAACTGGACATGTAGCAGAAAAGACTAATAATCCAAAACAAAAGGACTGTAATTGTTTACCAAGCCACACAAATTTCCTTTTGTGGAGAGTTTGAGGAGTTTTTGTTTTAGCTAAACATGAAGCTTTCCAGGAGACTGTTTAAATAAATAAATCTGGCTCTCGGATTGAAGTCATGGAGAAGCTGCTGATTATGCGGAGAATTTACAACCTAGATGCAAGGGATTCAGCTAAACACACCCAAATCTGACCTGACACAGATGCTGGAAAACTACAATGATAAAGCATTTGACCTTATTTTGTGTGTTTCCTGCAATGAAAATTCCTTTGGCAATACTGAAACAGTGGGATTATTCTTTCAACAGAGAAGCAATGGCATAAATGGCCAGTAGCAGAACCATCAAAAAGGCCAGTAGTAGAATGATAACCTTGACCTTTTTCCTGTTAGCCGCCAGATATGATTAATATCTGACACTTTTGGAACACCCATGTCATAATGTGCATGTGTTTGGGAGGATATAAACTCACCAAGGAGAGCCAGTTTTTCACAGATTTATGTTTTGCTGCTCTATGTGACTGTTATTACATGCCAGTAAAGAAACAGTGACACCCACTGGACTGTGTGCTAGACTATGAAGCAGTCAAGGAGGTGAAAGGAAGCCTCTGGGGAAGATGAAGCAAGAGCCCCTGGTTCTGTACTGTCCATTTAAAAGGGAAATGGAAATTCAGTGGTTTTGATTTGCAAAATTAGTAGCCTCCAAAGAAAACCCACCTGCTGCCAATTCAACTGCCAGACTGTGGATGCTTACAGATCCTCCAGTCCTTCTGTTTGTTTTCACTTCTTTTGCTTCTGCTTCCTGGAGGAGATGCCAGAGCTCCTTGGCCTTCTCAATGTGAGCACTTAGGACTTCATAATCCATTTTGTTGATCAGTTTCTTAAACCTAGGACTACAGCAAAAACAAAAAAGATGTTTCTTAACTATCTGCTCCCTTTAAGAATTCTTGTGGATTATGATTATTATTGTTATTCTTATTGGTTAAATGTGTTTTTTCTGCAGTCCCTTCTCCCTGTTTTGTTTGTATATGTCTTTCTGTCCAACCTACTTTAGAATGAAATCCAGGCTCTCAAAACATTTTTTTGTAGTTTGGTAATGCAGGAAAACAAGAAGTAATGTCAGACATGGATTCTGATGCTCTGAGCTCAAGGGCCTCTTTTGTAATGCACACAATAACTTTTACACAATCCATATTTTGAGCCCAAGAAGCTGCTAAACTTGATCTATCACAAATACGCAGTTGCTCAGTATTTCACAAAAGCTGTCTCCACTAATGGATTTCACACCTGCATTGCTTCACGAAACTAGACTCCCAAATCTCATAAATCGCCTTTTCAGGTTTTCCAAACTGGGATCTTTGTGGGTTACAGAGATGTATCATAAATATGTCTTTCTCCAGCACGGCAAACAAAACCTGGAAAGCAATATGATTCTTTTTTGTGTGTGTGTGTGGTTTTAATTTAGAAGGAAAGGAATATTCTTTTTCCTGATTGCTTTTTACACTGCTGGTAATGGATTTACTGAAGCGTAGAGTTCACTGTGTTTGGGACCAAAATGTGAAGTACTGTTTTAACCCTTAGAATGTTGATGGTTTCTGGATGGCCAGACAAATGAGTGTTTGTTGGAAGATGAGTATGTGTGTACGTACACACACACACACACACACAATGTCAGTCTTGAGAGCTTGTCTCTCTCACCAACAGAAGTTGGTCCAATAAAAGATATTGCCTCACCTACCTTGTCTCTCTGTGATCCAGTACTTTCAAGTGGACTATGGTATCACAAACACAACTGTCGTGTTTAGCGTGAAAATATTTCCCCCCCTCAATGTACCAAGAGCAAAGGACAGGCCCTTTTGTTGTCCAAAGATATAAAAATAATTTGACAGTGAGTTGACCATGTGCCACTGAGATGGCACAAACTGTTGGATTAGTGCTTGGCATTCACAGGGCTCTGGGAAAGTCTCCAGTTGTGTTACAGTTTAAAGCACTATGGTGCCAACCCTGGGTATTAATGGGGAGAAGTCATGTCTATATAAAGAGGCTGGGGATGGGGTGGGGGAAGATGCTAAGGAAAAAAGGGTAAGATTCAGAGAACACTGGTCAGTCCTCCCAAAGTAAAAGCTTGCTTTGTTATTTGCTCTGTCTAGGCCAGTTTTTCTATTTTTGGGTGAAGTCAAACACAAATTTAATTACCTTATAAGCTAAGAATTCAAAACCACTTGTCTGGGACTGTGGGGAGGGGGAAAGTATATTTAAAAGAGACATTTGTGAATGTTTTTTCTAGCAGTGTAACATTTCCCCTTTTGAGAGGGAAAACATGTCGGATCTATTAGATCCTGGAGCCAGCAAAAGGCCGTTCATAGGTTCCCGATCGGGCTTGGGAGGCTCTTTCACTCTGCAAGTCCTCTTTGCTTAACCTCTGGTCTCCCCACAAACATCCAGGAGACTCAGTACATAGCCCAGCCAGCCAGTTTTTCCTATCCTGATTGATTGCCTTCTCAGCTCTTGCTTGGTGTGTGGCTGCTGCTTCTTATACCTGCCGAAGTGCTCTGTGTGTTTTGTTTGGCAGGAAGGGGTTTACATGCTCTGAGCCCCAAGTTGTTCATGAGGCCTGTCACGGGCTTTGAAATCTGGAAACCGGAGTTGGATTGGTGAGCTTCTCTTTTTTGGGCCAACTCCATGTTATTTTCCAAGGGGTTAGACCGCTGCACAGAGCACCGACTTGCTAGACAAAATGTAACAGTCACTGATTTGAGGCTGCCTGAACATTTATTGCACAGAGGAAAGTGATTGGCTGAGTCTGAGATGTTTGAAAACAACATTTTAATCCAATAAATAAAAGGAGATTAAGGGGGGTGGGGGGAAGAATGAAGAAAAGTCCACACATGAAGTTGGGGGGAGAGGGTACTTTTCCTCCACTGGCTTTCAGAGGAGATCCTTGCTGAGCTGCAGAAATATAAAAGCTAGGGTGCGTCTCTGGGATTTTCCATTTTCCTCACCATTAGCCAATGCTTCAACTCTCTGAGTCTGGGAGACACAGTGCATCAGTCCAGTATTTGCATCACACAAATAACTTGACTGGTCTTGACACATCCCTGGGATTTAAATATATCTGGCTCTGGGAATGCTGTATTGTGTGGTGTTTAAAGGGTTAATCAACTGGCCTCTCCCATATGAATGTGTAAGAAGATATAGATAGGCTGATATATCTATATCTATATGAGAGAGAGATGAGTGTGTGTGCTCAGATACTGACCTGTAGCTGAGCTGTGCTTCTCCAATCCGGAGGCCTGTTTCCTTCAGGATGCTCTAATGTAATTCATCTGCCAACAGCCCCCAAGGGGCCATTCTGGCAGCCATGCTCATTGTGATGGGGGGCTAGGAGAGGGATGGCATGGGGGCTATAATGGTGTCTCTGTGCACCCACAGATTTTCCCTGGGGAGGGGGAATCTTTCACTGGCCTGTCCAGCTGGCTTCAGGGCAACTTTACACCAGTAGAGTAGCACAAAACCTTCCATATTTGTATGAGAGGATCAGGACCACACTTCATGGATCTGTGCTTTGCTTCACTCCATGCTTTACAATCCATACAAAACATTGGTGGCCTTTTCCTCTTCCTCTCAACAAGATGTAATCACACGTGCCATAGAAAGGTCTTGTATTCCTAAGAGTTCTTTCTCTTTATAAAATATGCTACATTACCGATATTAATATAAATCAGTGTTTTATCATGAATAATAAAACCAAACCATAATTGACAAAATAAATGAGCCTCATATATTTTGTGATGCACTATCCCTGCCTTTTATCCTATGTACTGTATTCACATATTCATTAATTAGCAACATTCTATAAATTACAATGGATCTCCCAATCATTAGTATGTTTTAGCAAGATACTACCGTATACACAGTTATAGGCTGCGGGGGAGGTTTTCAAAGGCACAAAGAAAGAGAGGTGGCCAAATCCCAATGATATTCAATGAGAGTGGAGTGCCTAGCTACCCTTTTTGCTTTAAAATCTCCACCTGTATTTCTGTCTGTATAGGAATGCAGCACAACGTGAATTGACTAGTGTCTTGCAGTTACAATTACTGGGCTGCAGTACTCATGGAATTACACAAATGGTTAAAGCAAACACCAGTTGTAATAGAAAAGCCACAATGGAAATGTGTAAAAATTCAGTTTACAAAAGGGGAAAAAAATAATTAAATTTAGAACTTATTCCACCACTCACAACAGCCTCATTTACAGGAAAGGCACAACAAATCCCTTGTTTTTCTGGTACAAGGCCTGTGTACTGGTAAATATTTTGAGAATTTTGCCTGTAGTGTTTGCCTAGCAAGACCATAAAGAATGCCTTTGAACTGGGCGAGCTAGTGACGCTCCACAGACTCTCAGATCTCTACTGCTCTTGATTCCGTTGCGCCTAAGGCTGGTAAGAGAGACCGCTGGAGTCATGCTCTTCCTGTGAAACTGGCCAGTACATTTATTCCAAGCACAGACTCAGTCGTCTTCCATTTTGCAATGATAGAAACAAGAAGATCCTGTCAAGCTCTTCGTCAGCCCCCTCTCCTATCACTTGGTATGGCTGTAGAGGATATAAATGGAACAGGAAATTTGACCACGTCCAGGATCAATGTCATTAAAGACATGTCTTGGTTTAAAAATCTAATTTTACATAACTGTTCTGTTGTATAATATGCTTTTGTTTGTCGTCTTGATTTTCATCGACGCAGTGTACATTCCCCTGGACCTTTTCATGAAAGAATGTTTATACCTGTGGGCAACTGCTAATGGCAGTGAAAGGCTTGCATTCATGGGAACAGCGTTTAGCAATTCATCGTTGCCAAGGTAAGCAGCAAAGGCATGCCCTCTGCCACTCCACTGCCTCTAAAAGAAACAGTCTCTAAGGTAACAGGCAAGCACCCCTTGAGGCCAAAAATCTCTAGCTTTTTAGACTGAAAAACACATTAAATATACCAAGAAAAGTATTTTTTTTTTTTTGTCCAAGCATTTTTTCCCAAGAAAAAACGGGTCTCAAAGTGTTCTATTTTTGGTTCCGCGCTGGAATTTAATTCAGATTTTGCCCAGTGCATTGTGAGCTAAACTCCCCTTTCACTGTTTAGTTTCAGGGGCACATGGGACTAATGAGCCAAGGCATGACTGCAGCTGAAGGCTGGAGTCTCCCAGGCCTGTGATTGTTGTTCAAGTGAATAGGCAGTGTCTCTGATTAGGCTGGAATTTGCAGCATTATCTGGATAGTTGTTTGCAGAAAGCACTTTTTCAAGGCTTGCAAGCAATGTGGGAAACTGAGCCACCTGCGGAAAATCTCTTCAGATGCTGATTACTGTATGTTGTGAAGGACAGGCGAATGTACTTCTTTTTTTGACTTCATCTAACCCTGAAGCTGTTTGCCATGCTGCCGTACCAAAATGCAGCAAATCATCCCAGCTACAAACACGGGATTTCACTGGACAAACAAACAGCACATTTCTGTATTAAATTTTTCAAGGTGGCAAAGAATAGAAAGGCTTAATAGTTACTAATAGCCAGATTGCCTCTGTGATAATCCAAGTGTCCTGGGGATCTTCTGCATGGAGATCTCCCCTTATCAGTGTGAAAGGGGGTCATTTGCATCTACAGGACTTTCCATAGCGTTAAAGCCTTTCATGCTGTTCAGAGAGCAGTGCAGTAAATTGGGTCTGGGGACACACTAAATGTAGGATTTACCTTGTTATTGCATTAGTCTTTCTCCTAAATGACCAAATCAATTATGTATTTTAATAGCTCATGTACAGTAGCAGAATAACAAAAGAAAACCTCATTGGAATGTGTCATTTAGCACAGTGTAACCCTTCTGCCAGGTGGAGTTGGCAACAATAAGGGCCGGGTTCAATATCTAGGGGTTCCTCTGAACAAGACAGAACAGAACTGGCTCAAGCCCCCACCCAGTAATCTGGGAAAATTTAACTTCACCCCTGGGCACCTCTAAGAGGCAATATTTCCCCTCAGAAGCACTGAGTCTGTGTACAACAAAAGAGAACTTTTTTTTAAAAGAGGACCCAGCATTAATTTGGGAAAACACCACAACCACAATTTCCAAGTATGTGACTGCGGGCAAACACCCACCACACAGTGTGTTGGGCAGTGTCCTTTGCCTCAGTTTCCCAAGCTGAAGTGTGAAAGTCCCATGAACAAATGTTCCTTTAATATGCCACTCCCCTATCCCTCTGCTGCACACGACTCACAGTTAGCTGCCCTTGGCTAGCAAAGACCCAGGGTTCAGAGATTCATTGTCTGCTGCCACCACTGCAACTGGCTCACAACTGCTGCTATTTTTCTCTGCTGCCATTGGCTATTGCTTTTATCTGCAACCACCTGCCTCTCACAGCCACTTCTGCGATATGGCATTCTGAGGTTCCACCACCTAGCCTAGTTCTTAGTGATTTCAGCAGGGACTGGGGAGTCTTATTGTTAATGCAGTAGCTGCGTTAGCTTTCTTTCATCAGCTCTGTGTCCTGCCAGCAGATCTACGGTGGTTAGGCATGTGAACGCCCCCTCCTCACAATCATCAGAGCTATGCTGGCAAAAGTCCTAGTGTATATACAGTAATATGGGCAAAAAACATTCTTTTGACGGTAGAGTTTATTTTGTTCAGGGAACTAGTATAAGCCAAATGGCAAAAGAACTCTTCTGCTGATATAAGCTGTATCTCCTCTAGACAAAGGGGCCGACTTCCGGCCCCGCCCATGGGTGCTGTCACCCGGCGTCGGGGGCGGGGCCCCGCCCGACGCCGGGCCCCGCCCCCGACGCCGGGTGACGTTGCGGGGCCCCGCCCCCGACGCCGGGTGACGTTGCGGGGCCCCGCCGCCGGGTGACGTTGCGGGGCCCCGCCCCCGCCGCTGGGTGACGTTGCGAGGCCCCGCCCCCGACGCCAACGCCATGTTGCCCAGAGTCGGGGGTGGGGCCCCCACAACGTCTCCTGGTTCCTGGTAAGTTTCCCGGGGGTCCGGGGCGGGTGGGGAGTTGCCGGTGGGTGCAGAGCACCCACCAATTTTTCTCCGTGGGTGCTCCAGCACCGGAGCACCCACGGAGTCGGCGCCTATGCCTCTAGATATAGCTATTCCACTAAACCCAGTATACTATCTGCTATACTTTCTTTCTAGTGTAGACAAGGCCTCAGTGAGGGTGAAATCTTTGGAGAATTTAATAGAGAAGCTCTAAGAAGTTCCCTACTGAGCATGTGTGAACTGAGATTTTTCAAAGGCTTATAACTTGGCTAAAGTTGGGTGTGTTTTTCCACAGGAACAAGAAAAGGCTCATTCCTGACACTCAGGCCACCTCCCTGCCAAATGTCAAGTCCCTGCTTCGAGACGTGGGCATCCTAGAGCTTCTAAAAGAAAAGGCCCCCAGAAATTTTTTATTATGCCCGACATGTTTTTCACTCATTCTCAGGAACACCTGGTCTATTTTGGCTGAAACTTTCTAAAATAATTCAACCTGAGGCTGATATCTGACACATACATTTTCAACCCAAATGGTAAAGTCTGGCAAGGTTATAATCAACTGCAAACAGGGTGTTGGAATGGGAAGGGTTGGGCAACATTAATAACAGGCAGCGCTACTAGCCCTGCCCACAATAATGCAAGTAATAAGAATTATGGGCCAGATTTTCAAAATTACTCAGCGTTGGCTTACCTCAACTCCATTTAAGTTAATTGTAATGGGTCCATTCCCATTGACTTCACTGGGAGCAAAGTTAGGACAACACTGAGCTCTTTTGAAAATCCCACTCCATGGGCTCGTCTACACAGGGAGTTATTGTGGAATCACTAGTCCTGATTGATTAATAATTCCTGATTAATTCCATGTGCGGACATTATTATTCCAATATAAGAGTACTTTATTCCAATTTATCTTAATCGACTGTGGATTATACCAGAAAAATGCAGTATAAATTGATACCAGAATAAGAGCATTCACACATGGAGTTAATCAGGAATATTAATCCATCAGGATTAGCTATTCCAAAATAATTTCCCATGTAAATAAACCCATAGAGTGTCATTTTTCGAATGTGCTCAGCCTTGCCTTAGTGGAGCAATCTGGCTGACTGTGCAATCTTAGATACTTAGATACTTTATAATAGTTTTATAATTTGAAGATATAGGGTTTATCCACACATGAAAATTAATTGGAAATAAAGTAGCAGGTGAATTTAACGTGGATTAACTATTCCTGATTAACTCCATATCTAGACTTTTTGGCCGGCCTTTGGTGCATTTGACTTTCAGTTTGGCTTTTGGGTCCAGACAGGCATCAGCAAGTTCAAACTCTTATCCAAACCTTATCTGAATGAACCATACCTCCTGGAAATCACATGAAATCACATGAAAATAAGACTTGCTTGCCAGATTTCCAGTATTTCTGCTTCTGGTCTGGTCCCATCTGGAACTACCACAAGAAGAGCTTTTCTAATGATATTTTGATACATCAGTTCCCAGCTCTATTTGATACACAGACATACAAGGGCATGCAGAAATATTTTTTAAAACCTCTCCTAACATTTTAGAAATTAAGGCAAGGTTTGGCTTGCTTTTAATAATGGATTTTTTTTCACTTGAAATAAAGTTTATCCATCTTTAATTAAGTATTTGCCATGAAATACACCAGGAATCTGAAGACATTAAAACACAAACCTCCTACATGAATAAAGATAAACTGTCATGCTTAATGGGGTAGCAGCTATAGGAAAACAACTGTGGAATCCAGAAGTGAATCAAGACGTGATTTACTATCCACAGTTGCTAGATAACTCTAGAATCACATGAAAAAGGAAGAAGGTGCTTGTTTTACATTTAGGTATTTATTGATATAGTAAGTATCAGAGGGGTAGCCGTGTTAGTCTGGATCTGTAGAAGCGACAAAGGGTCCTGTGGCACCTTATAGACTAACAGACGTATTGGAGCATAAGTTTTCGTGGGTGAATACCCACTTCTTCGGATGCAAGCATCATTCCACTGCTTGCATCCGATGAAGTGGGTATTCACCCACGAAAGCTTATGCTCCAATACCTCTGTTAGTCTATAAGGTGCCACAGGACCCTTTGTCACTTCTATTGATATAGTAAGGTTTGGTTCTCTTTTGAAAGGTGGTTCTGTAAAAATGGCACCACAGAGTTCCATGTCTATTGTCTCTCACTGACTTAAAGATCAAATCTGCTCACACTAAAGTAAAATATATTTTTTCTAACTGCAAACCCAGCAAAAATCTATCTGGAATCTGAAAAACAAGCTGTGTAATCTTTTCCTTGTGCATGATCAGTAAGCTTGGCCAAAAAGTATGTGCTGTTGGTATGTAACTTGCACATTGGGGAAGATTTTCAGAAGCACAAAATAGTCACCTAAACCTCCTTGGATTTCATTGTCATTATTTTGTTCCCAGAAATTAGATGAATCACTGCTCATTGTACCTTTTAAAATCTCTCTCTTTATCTACAATGTTATCCCACTCCCCTTGGGTCAGGTTTAATGATGATGATGCATGAGCCAGAAAGAACACAGCTTGCCTTTCACATCCAAGGAGGAGTTTACTGGGCTGACAGCTAGAAAAACAAACGTTTTTATTTTACTTGTAAACTGAACAAATTTTACATGAAAGAATTGAGAGACAATTCAACATGAGTCAGAATCACTTTTGAGAGTCCAGCCAGGTTTTAAATTGTGACAACGACAACAAACCTGGGTCTCTTCCTATGAAGGTCACTGGTCCTTTGGCAGGATCAGGCCTAATCTGTGCAAGTACAATGTAAAGTTATCTTAAACTGTAAATAAAATATTAAAAAACCTGAGTCTCATGGGATCACATGTGAGAAAGGACTAGGAATAAACAAATTCAGCTGCTTCCCATTTATACATGGATAGGTTAAGTTTTCCACAGTGATAAACAATGAAGTCATTGATATACACATATCAACAGATATATATAAACATGTACAGCTTTGCGAAAAATAATATGTTGATTAAGCCTCATTTCCCAAAATAGTATTTACTGGAAGGATTCAAAGGTTCAGCGGAAAGGGCTGTGGTTACTTGGTGTTACAATTTACATTATTTTTTTCCCCAGATTTTACAAAGACACCCAGCAAAGTAAGAGGGGAACATACCCTGAATCTCACATGGAATGAGACTGGTGCAAGACATTTCTTTGTTAAAGGTTGCTCCTTGAGTTCTTCCATCTAAATACAGCACTGCTGGGGTTTTGCAATGCTAATGAGTGAGCCAACATGAGTATCTGCAAAGCATGAAAAAACTCTCACTGAAAATAGCAAGGGCTTCCATGGAAACAGAAGTAGTGCAACTGTTGATCCTTGATTGGAACTTTAAATTACCTCTGTTTGCAATGTGAGTTGCTCTGAAAGTGCAGATTGCTTTAACTGGCTTCCTTTGGCAATATAAAGATATTGGGAAAAATGCCCATAAAATAAAATAGTTAAAGGATTCTTTTTTAAAAAAGAAAGACATTGGAAACAATAATTCATAATACAAATAGAAATTAGCAATACAAGCAACACAAAACCCTATCATTAAGTCAAGTTTTCCTTTAAAAGAGTAAATGATAGCATTTTCCAATTTTCATGTTCAAAACACTTGTAGAACAAACTATCGTAAGATTTTATAAAAAGAGAATAAAATAACATTAAAAATCAGAATAAGAGAATAATAATAATAATAATTTGGAATCAGGGCTGGTCAGACACTGCCTGCTAAGATTCTGGTTGAGCTAGAATCTGAATTCCCTAAAAATATTTTAACACCACTTGTATACCTTAGTCTTTGACACTCTGAGCTGCCAAAAAATTGCTGATCCTTTAGGCCAGGGGTTCCCAAACTGTGGTTTGTGACCCCCAAATGTGGTTGTACCATCAGCAGATGGGTCGCATGACTACATGTTTGGACCTGCTCCACAAACTCCTCACCTGGACACAACTGTTTTGATTTACAAAATGGCAGCCTCCACACAGTGTGACCTCACAAGTATGGTGAACATTTGTGGGGAAACTGAGGCAAAGAAGCTTAAAGTCATACCACTCCCAATATAGGGAAGGGAAGGATTGAGGTGCTAGCACCAGATCATGAAAACACACTTGTGGAGCCTCTGTAAAACATGGGTGCTTTTGCTCGTCCAGTTGGTGTGAACACTGAGGATTGTGATGCACGTTTCTTGGCTTTTGTGAAATACACATGGGAGGGTGCAGTTCTCAAAGATATTCTGTTCTGTCTCCCTCTTCCTGGGCATGAGACGCCATAAGGAATGTTCGATGTGCTACATGGCTATGTGCAAGACAAAAATATACCATGTGATTGCATGGTGGGATTTTGCACAGATGGAGCTCCACCTATGGCAGGCTACAAAGCAGGTCTGTGTGCCTTGGGTTGTTCCGTCTACTGGGTGGACTCTCTGCATGATTCACAGAGAAATACTAGCACTTAAAGCTCTCAGTCCAGAGGTAGGTGAAATTTTTCTGCAGACCTCTTCTGTTCTGAACTACATCAAGGTTCAGCCTCTTCGCACATCTGTTTGCAAAACTGTGTTAAGAAATGGGATCCGATCATGACATGACATTGTCCTGTACCGATGTTTGTTGGCTCTCAAGAGGAAAAATACTGGGACAATTTATTGAAGTGAGAGACAAGGGTTCTTATGCAATGGACTGCAAAAAGAGTTAGTGAATTGATTTTCTATGTGACCAAAGGAATATGTGCCACCTTGTCTATGTCACAGATATATTTGGGAAACTGAATGAATTGAATGAAGGTCTACAAGGAATTAACACCCATATCATTCAGATGAGTGAAGTACAGGATTAATTAAGTGAATTGTTTCCTGGAAGAATAATCTATTGAGGACAAATTCTGACTCCTTCCCACAGCAGCCTTGCAAATTCCTGGCTGACTATGAAATTATTCAGCTGAGCATCTCATTCAGCTGAAGGAACAGTTTGCATCCTTTTCCCCTGACTTGGACATGATGAGGTAAGATTGGGTGCGAAATCCCTTTCAGTGTAAGCCTGATGCCATGGATTTGCCAGCAGCAGAAATCGAACAGCTCATTGAAATTTTCTCTGATCGATTCTTGTGAGGAACATATGCCCGACTTTCTCTCCCGGGGTTCTGGTTCACTGTCAAGAATGAATATCCTGCACGCTCAACACGCGCCTTGAAACTGATGATGCCATTCATGAACACGTATTTGTGTGAAGTTGGATTCAGCACACTTATGTCCATCAAGTCTCAGTATTGATCTACTGTTGATTTCACATCGGAGAGTAGATTGCAATTTCTACCATGCCTCTGGATTTTGATAAGCATAGTGCTTCCAGGGCTTGTGCTGAAGTGGCACAGCTTACATATCATACCTTCCTATGGCTGAGCCTAAATGCTCAGTCTAGCTCATAGACCTGTGTTAAAGATAAGCCATAAAATATATCGTATTCAGCGTACACGCACCCAGACGCAAACTCACACTTGTATCCATGTGTGTTGTGCACACACTTATCTACGACAAGAATCCACCTATAAAAACCAGCATGGCTACAACTACACTGCATACAACAAATGGTTCTATGAAAAGGTGCATACATAACTACACATAGTAACAAGTTAGCTCTCCGTAGAACAGGAAGGATGCAAAATATGAGCAGTACTGTTGTGGCAAAGGGGGTAGAAAAAGGAAATCAATAACTTTACTGGAATAAAAAGTATCTGACCTGGGATCTGAAGAGGCTTAATTTCAACAACCACATCTAACCCAGGTTCCTTAAATGTTACTTAGTCATTCATTGCCCCACAGAAATCCACGATCTCTGAGGCAATGGTTCTTTTGGTAGGTGGTATGTAGAAGTTAATAATCACTTTGGTCAAAAAATTCCAGGTGAGGCATTTCTAGCTCAACATGGGTTCTGACTGAATAAAAAGTGTGAATAAAACAAAATAGGGGACAATACACTGGCTCTGTGTCACTCGGGAACAGATCCATTCTGGAAGCTGTGATCCTCTCTGTAGCATTTACAGGCTGTTACAGGACTTATCTGATACTAATGCAAAGTCTTTCTGCCATATCTTGTTATTATGAATGATTGTGTTCACTTCACCTAATTAAGGGCATTGAATCAAGTAATCATTTCAGATGTGTTCAGGTTTAAAGAACTCACTCAAGTTGTGTGACTTTCTCTGACAGGGCTGCTACCACACAGAGGAGTTCAAGGTTTAGCCTGTGCTGACCTAGAAGTTCAAGAACCTGAAAGAGACTGAAAATATTTGCTTGTTTTGGTTTTGCCACAGTTATATTTTGTAGTGTGTGTTGATACTGCAGCATGGGGACATTTAGGACATTGGCACGTAGCTGTCACTTTAGACAGCTAAATCCCAGAATCAGGGTCTACTGGGATTCACAAACCCCCTCTCAGCTGCCCCTAAAACATATTGGTGTCTAAACTCATTTGGCGCCTAAAATCTCTAGGTGCCTATGTCTTTGCACCTGAGTGTGTGCACTGCAGTGCTTTGCCAGGCATCTGGACAGCTAAGCCCAAGAGCAAGTCACATACTAGGGGAAGATAGGTGGTGTTCCTCCACCTAACTCACCTGTGGGGTCCAATCTGGCAAGCGTGCTCAGCACTTACACAAAATGGCCAGGGGGGGCCCACATCCCTCATAACTTATAGCCCAGTGGTTAGGATACTCACCTGCAATGGGGTGACCTCTGGTTCAAGTCCCCTGACCTCTCCAAGGTGGAGAAGGGATTTGAAGTGGACTCTGCTACCTCTGAGATGCAGGCTGTGGGACAGTCTGATGTGGGGCTTCCTCAGTCTCTCCTGTTGAAGCTGTTCTGCTGTGGATAGATAATTTAAACAAGTCATTGGAGCAGTGGACTGGTTCCTGGGTCTTCCAGCTCCCAATCACCAGGCTACAGAATCATTCCCATGCTTGTTGGCGCTCTCTGGCCAATGATTCTTTTATTACTTATTCACAGTGGAACAGTTTCAACAGAAGAGATTGGGGGAGTCCCACATCAGAATGCCCCGCGGCTATCATTGACCTATACTATCCTGATCTATATGCATTGTACACAGTTCTGTTCTCTTTTACTCTGGTATAATGTCATTGACTGCAGTGAAGACACACTGTAATAAAGAAGAATGGAATTTGTCCCAGATAATTTTGTTTGCCACATAATTGGTTGGTACCTGGAAGGAGTGGGTAAGAAATACTTATATTAGTGGTTTCTTATACTATTTTATGATCCAGAGATTAGTTAAGAATTGATTTAGTTGGTGATGGAGAGAGATTATATTTGTCCAACCTTTTATAGGAGCTGATCTAAAAGCATATACTTCTATGCTAATGCCAAACACAGAAATAAAAATCACGATGACAAGTTTCCTAAAGGGTTTCAGCTTTCCAGACCAGGAAGCTCTCAAACTCCACGCCAGGCTTTTCAAGCCCTATTTATAAATCTTTATCAGTGAGGTTTCCAAAATCAGCAATGCCAAACTCCTTTGGCCTGACACTGTTCTAACAATTGGCACCAGATTTTAGTATTCTGGGTCTTCTATCATCATGTTACATACTTTGAACAAGCTTTAAGATGTTGCCTCTTTACTGGGTGACACTGAGGGCAGGCTTCCTAAAGGTGATCAGTGTTGGCCTCACTCTGTTTTCATTGCAGACAGTGGGAGTTTTACCATGGGAGCAGAGTTAGGAGAAAACTGAGCACTTTGGGAAATCCTGTCCTTCCAGTCCAATCCTGCAAGCAATCTATGCACATAAATCCCACAGACTTCAATAGGAATTCTGCAGTTGGCCCTGATCATGCACCGTTAAAATCGGTGGGAGCTTTGCCATTAAATTCAATGAGTGTAGGACCAAGCCCTTGAAGCATTTGGAAGGATCAGGCCCCAAATTAAAATGAACAATATAGCACAGCCACATAGGGCAGGAGGCCTAGATTGCAGTATCATTTCTGGTTTCTCATGCTTCCTAGGGTAACATTGGTAGGGGAGTTATCCAGAACTTATTCATCATCCTGTTTGCTTAATAAAGACTAAGAATGGGATGAACCAGATGTGATAAAGTACGAATCAATCCAAAACTTTTTCATCCTAAATTTAAATGGACCCTTTTTGAGGTTTGAAAAAGTTGAGAGTGTGTGTGTGTGTGTGTGTTTTCATGCTTCTGCACTCTGGCAAGGATCAGAAGCAAAATAAATGGAACCAGGTAGTTTTTGAAGTGGGCAGGCAAAACTAACTCACAATGATGTGGTTTTCCCATTTTACAACCATGGGTAAAGATATATCTGATTTGAAACCGAATAAATAAAATGAGGCCTCGCTAAGGAATGTCCACTGTGCAGAATTGTTAAACTTATGCAAGAAAGACTGATAAACAGCAGAAGTTAAATATTACAGATCTCAAGAAAAAAATCTGTCCTTGAATTTCCAGTTGAATTTTGCAGATTTAGGAGGATTGGACAGATTTGATAAGACTTGAATAAACACCTGACCTTTGGGTGCTTATCTGAACCATAGTGAAGCTCTCAAATATTAGAAGTTTGCTCATCATAACCACTACCATTCCTGGCCAATTTGGAAGCAGCACTGAGAAACAGAAGAAAGTTCTGTCCAATCGTCCATGAAAGATGGTGACTTGGGGTTGAAGTAGAGTCAAATAAAGATGTTGGGGTGTAGTGGACAGATGCAAAAGCAGGGAGAATGGGAGTATCCTCAGGGGTCTGACAAGAAAGAAGGGGACCATGGAAGAAAAGAGTTAATATCCCATTCAAATAATATTAGCTCAGTGTATATGTATGAAAATCCCACTAGTGGGATAAGAAGCTCATTATACTACTGCCAGTACTTTATTGCCGTGTTCCTCAGCCAGACCCCAAATAGTGACCTGCTCTACCATCATTCCTGCATTCAGTTACCAGTGCAATACTTTTATTGCCAATGGTTAGCTTTCAGCCTTTGAAATAGAGCCTGGTGCAACTAGCTTTAATATTAGAATTAGTAAGAAAAAATCATAATTTAACTTTGTTTTGCAAGTCTCCTGACAGATTGAAGAGGCCTTTTTATTTTAGTGTCCGGAAGTGGGGTGAGCCCCTTGCAGAATTCTTGGCATCTAACTAACAAGAGTTCAACGCTTCATCTTTTCTCCGTGTGCGGATTGGTATGTATAGAAACCTCAGCCCTGCCTCCTCATGTCTGAATTCCACAGAAGCAGAAGAGGCAAAGATGCCTTCTAAACGAGCGCTAGGCTTTAAATAAGAGAGACCGCAGCAGCTGCTGAAAAGAAGGTTTTAATATTCTGTCACGAAACCAACACATTTTCTGTTCATGAATCCTTTTTTCTTTTTAATTGGCAGATGAAAGTCCTTGAACTCTGGAGCTTCCATGGTTGGTGTGTTCCAATAATATATGTACTGTCCCCTCACAAAGCCGTTTCACCACTATATGCAGTGTGCCAAAAACACCACAGGAAGCAATGATTTGCAGGCCTAAGGTAAAGTGGAAAGAATGCTGTGAATGTGGCAGTTATTAGCCCAGAATTTTAGCTCGCTGTGAGAATTTTGTATCCATGCCAGTTAATGTATGCTATCACACAGCTGGGAATATTGGCAGAAAGATAGGCAAGAGGACGGTCAGCCTTTTCAGTCACATGTTGGACTTTTTACCTGTTCAGGTGAAGCTTACCATGCCACATAGAAATGAACGGCAGGTCAGTTTGACACCCCATCCACAGGCAGATGTCACAAAGTCTAAAGGATCCTCTGCATTTATGGGCCTGTGGAGGTGCTGAGCATCTTCTGAGAGGTGCTGAATGCCATCAACTACTCCCATGGATTCCAGTGGGAGGTAAGGGTGCTCTGAACCTTGAATAACTGAGTCCTATGTATGCCACTTGTAGGAGTTCTGTCTTTAAAGAGGACAGGCCTAAATTTAAAGCCCTCTATAGACACCTCTTTCCCTAGAGATATGCTGGCCACCTTCAACAACTTGTCTTAGATAGCTAAGTAACTTGACATCTGTTTGCAGTGTTCAAAGTATTCTCGCTAGTAGGTATAGGAAAACGAAGGCACTATTTCAAATATTGAGATAACCTTATTTATCTTAGGCAAAACTTTACACATGTGCCCAATTACATAAGCACTTCGAGATATTCAGAAGAAAAGCACTATATACATGCTAAGGAGCATTTTTAGGGATGGTGCAAGTTCACCCAGGTGTCTGATAGTAACAAGAAACAGCAGCACTCTTGGTTAGGTTTTGGTGTATTCCCCCATCTAAGTAAGCTGAATTATTTTTACTATTGTATAATGTGGAATGTATTGATATTGGGGGGGAAATATCTTCTCAATCACTTTAAAGTAGTCTTAAAAAGTCAAGCTCTAAGCTGGATAGAATAGAAAAAGCTGCAGTTTCTTATGGCTCTCATGGACACATGGGCACCCTGAACCATCCTTCCATCTCCAAAATAATCAAAATCAGCATTTTATAACTGTCAGTCCCCTAGTTCTGAAGAATGAATCATGCAAAGGAACTAAAGGGTTGATATCACAGGAATTCAGTCAGGTTTTATAGGTGGAAATCTTACCCAGCTATAGAGCTGTATTTTTTGAGCGTGACAATCTTCATTTTGGAAGGTTTTCCCAATCCTGGTAGCCATTTATCAGATAGATATGTACGTTTAAAGAGCTTGTACATGAGGTCTGACAAAACATCCTTTTCAACCTTTAAATATTATTGGTAAAGCACATTAATCCATCAAAATGATCAGAAAGGAGGTGGCATAAAAAAACTATGAAAAACAAAACTGGATGATGATTTAAATATATAGGAGAGCTCCACAAACAGATCAGTAAGCGCCTGGGAATATAAATGAATCTTTCCCATCTTTGCACTCTTGCTCAAGTGTTTTTGTTTGTTGGTTGGTTTGTTTAATGTTCATGTTTCTATCACTACAAATATCTCCTAGCTCAGCACGACAGCTTTGTATTTAGTTCAGTGAAAATAAACAGAGTTCAAATGTACATGTGCTCACTCATCTAATCGATGTCCCCTGCCACTGATTTTCATGCCCTCTGCCTCACCCTCTTGAACCTACATGATTGAACATCCTGAAAGAAAAGTCTCTTTTCACCACTCCCTTGATATTGATACCAAGGCAGCCTCACCTCCACCCAGATTCTTCCCTTGCCTCAGTAACCATCAAAACACAACATCCATCTTCCCCTCTCTTTCTCTGTCTTTGGACTCATAGCCAGGTAGGAGCATGAGCTATAAATTGAGGTGAAAATCTACAGCTGGGTAAATAAAATGAGAGGAAAGGAAAACAAAAAGGGAAATGTGTTTCCTATCAGAGTTTAAAAAACAGACTTGGCACGAGAGGGGAAAAAAACAAAACAGGAAACAAGGTTCTACGTATAAATTAAACTTTTTTACGCTGAACCTTTTTAGATAGCCCAGAAGTAATAAAAACGTGTGTTTCTTGGACTGGCTAAGCAAGCATTCCAACACTATATGGCTTCCTGTTCAACATGTTCAAAGCTAGAGACTGTTTTTTGGGGTTGGTTAGAAATATGTGTGAAGTATGCACTTTTATTTCTAGCCAATTCAAATGTTTTTAATTCTCCTCCTCCCCGCCCCCCCTCCAAAGAGGGAGTGAAATGTAACCAAACTATTTTCTCCTTCAGCAAGGAAGTTCACTGATTTAGCCCTGAGTTAATCTGTAAACATTCACACTTCCTATGAAAGACACTTAGCCCTGGGCTACACTAGAGGGGGGGGGTGTCGATCTACGATACGCAATAACGTAGCTGAAGTCGGCGTATCGTAATCGACTTACCTGGCTGTGAGGACGGCGGCGAGTCGATCGCTGCCGCTCCCCCGTCGACTCAGCTTCTGCCTTTCACCGAGGTGGATTTCCGGAGTCGACGAGGAGTGCGTTCGAGGATCGATTAAGCGCGTCTAAATGAGACACGATAAATCGATCCCCGATAGATTGATTGCTACCCGCCGATCCGGCGGGTAGTGAAGACAAGCCCTTAGAAAGAAACTGGTCAATGTCGTTCAGTACTGGCATTTGAAGATGTTAGGCTGCAATGAGCAGGAAGATGAGATGCATGCAAGAGCTCAAGAACTTGGCCAACATGAAGGGAGGGGAACAGCAGATATTTGAGGGTGTGAACTGGACTACAACATTCCCCCCAACATAAACCTATAATCCACAGGCTGTTCATCCATTTTTTTCTTCTACTGCATTGGCCTCAAATATTATTTTTGTACTCTGTGTTCTTCATGGAGCTTTTTTTTAATTTTTTTTTTGCAAGGTCTGATTACATTGGTCAAAGTGAAAATAACATTCATGGGAGAAAAGTACGTGGCATGTTGTGCCGCAGATGTACCAAGGGAAGGAGGTTTCAAGATCCTCACCAAAGCCACAGGGTACTTCTTGCAAAGCTTTTCATACAAAAACATTTTTTTGTTAATGACCACTGGGCAAGAGAGTTACATCTGCTTAAGTTTGACCTGTTCAGTCTAATTAGAGGAGCCTCTTCAATTGCTGCTGCTAGTAACCTTTTTTTTAAACCACTAACTCCAAACAAACTGACGACAGAAATGATACACATAAGGTGTCAGCCAACTATTTTCTCTCCATATTTTTTTCATTCCAATGTTTCTGGGTAGATCTGGAATTTAAATGCTGTCTTGTTTCAATATTTGAAGAATACTATGTACTTCATTCAATACAAGATGGTAAATTGCTGAGACATTTGTCTTGTTGTCTATTAATGTTATGCCACCTTAACTGAACTAGGCTGCATATTTTACATTGGCACCTTTTGCCTAATTTTACAAAAACGAGTAACAATTGTTTAAGAAGTAATGTTTTTATCTGGAAAAAAGTAATAAATAGGGCCAAATACTCAGATAATTTAAATGAGAGTAGCTCCATTGACTTTAAGTAAGTCAATGCAGCTATTCTGATTTACACCACAGGAGGTTTTGGCTCATCACGTCTAGACATTTATTTGAAAATGTGCTGCCAAAGGCAGAGATGACTATAGAGATCATGGGTGCTCTCTGCACGAATACATGTAGTGCCGTTACCAGCTCCCTCGCCACATCTGATTGGCTCCCCACCTCTGTATCTCATCACACCCCAGTTCCTTCTGTCTGTGTATCGCTGCTGACGGCACATGTTAACACATCAACATTTGCCACTAGCTGGCATACAGTAACAACAATCATATATTATTATTTATTAATAATAATTTTTATTCCTGTAGTAGGACCTCAAGCACCATTGTGTGGTAACTGTTGGAAAATGCTGACTCTGGTGACGGCTATAGTTACAGATGGCTATGGAGACAGACCTCACTTTATCTACCTCCATGTTTCCTCATCTATCAGGCATCATGTGCTCTGCAACGTGAAGAAGAGGCCCAGGAGACTAACTGATAACTAGGGTCCAGATCTTCATAGGTAGGGATGTGGGGAGAAAGAAGTCCAGAAAATTGAGTTTCCTAGACGGATGTCTAATGATGATGCTACTGCAGACGAGATATGGGGTGAGGGAGCAGGGAAATTAAAACTTACAGATCATAGGAACAAATAGCAATAGAAAATAGTTTTATAAGAAGGATACTAGAAATCATTTAATATTTACAAAATACATTAAATGTGATGTATTATTGTTATGTAACATTAACTCTGCTGCAGCTAACTTCGCTTTGTCTCTTTGACGTTCCTGCCTGCTCTATATGCCCCAATTGCCTTTGCCTTCATGTCTGTCATCACAATTAGAGATCAGGATGTGAAGTGCACAGGTTCACTGGTCAGTATGCTGGAAGCACAGGCTGCCAAGCCAGAGCAAGCAGGAATTCAGTCTCTAATGCTGTCGCTGCTGCTCCACCAGGTTCTTCTCCCCTCTCCTTGACACCAACTACAGCAATTCCCTTGAGGTAAATCTGTATCTAACGCCATACCTACCCTTACCACAACCCCTTCAAACCTCCCTTTCTCACTTCATGCCTATCCTTTGGATAAAAACAGCTCTCTGGCTCACCCCCTTGGCCTGGACCCAACAACTTCCTTTCTTTATTCACCATTATTCTTTTTAGCTCCCATTTCAACCCTCTCAGATCCAATATTCTTAACCACCTTAACCCCTCCCACATCCAACCTTTCCCCAACAAACACCCCTATTTGGTTGTTATTCATGATGGGAGAGGACTCATCAACTGGTCTGGTATTTAGAGCCAAGCCCTGGCCAGATGTATTTTTCAAATCTCATTTTCCAGGGTTTCTATGGTTCAGAGTCATCCCAGATTACACTTCCCCACAGCTCTCACAATGCAGGGAGGCTCCAAAGGTCAAAAACTTGTGAATAACAGCTGGCCCAGCAGAGAGTGTCAGACCTTCTGAGAACCAACTATAGATTAAAAAAGATATTTGCAAATATAATGGTGCCCAGTAATAAGAAGTATTAAATTGAGGTTTGTTGGGGCAGACTTTCATTTGGTTTGGTGTGAAGGCTAAACTTCAGGACAGTTTGTATTTTTTTCAAATCCCTTCCTAAAATCCTTTTGTAGGATTCTTCTACGTTATGATTCAGGTGCTGTGTCCAAACTATCTTACCTGGCAAGGTAAATGTTATGTGGTACTAAAATATCCACTTTACATTGCAATAGATGTCCCTAAGTATTAAAAATCGTTTCTAGATTGGTTTGGTCTGTTCCTCACTCACTATGCCATGGTTAATATTAATTATTATTATTTATTAAAAGACATACTTTTAAGTTTAATAGTTACTGACTGTGTTCTTATATAAAAATGACAGGATTAAAGCTATATTAAGGATTTACGCAAATGGGACAAAATGCAGGAAATAAAGTAGAACTGCCAGCTAACCAATATTTTGTAGATGATAAGATTGTGTGTGCAAATATTACTTTTATAGCATGTCTTCTGTGCAGAGTGTAGTGCAACAAATGTAGGTTGGATAGGACAGCATCTCTCTGAATTGGCAGTAGTCCTCAGGGCCTGTAATTTATGTTGTAAAGTAAGAATAGTAACAACCCATTTACTTGCACACATGTAGAGTCTGACAGCAAGCCATGAGAAATAGTGGGTGGATGACAATTATTTTTCCTAAAGCCTTACTTCATTTCCATGGTAGAATTTCATGAATAACTTAGTTTTGAATGGAGACTGGGAGTGGCTCGGTCATTATGTTAGTTGAATCTATTTCCCCTAGCTAACTATCCTCACTCACACCTTTGTGTCAACTGTCCGAAATGGGTCATCTTGATTATCACTTCAAAAGTCGTCCCCCCCCGCTGATTTAGTTCCTCTTAATTAATTAGCCTCTTACAGTTGGTATAGGTACTTCCACCTTTTCATGTTTCTCTGAATGTATAAATATCTGCTTACTGTGTGTTCCATTCCATGCGTCTGATGAAGTGAGCTGTAGCCCACGAAAGCTTATGCTGAAATAAATTTGTTAGTCTCTAAAGTGCCACAAGTAATCCTGTTCTTTTTGCTGACAGACTAATACAGCTGCTACTCTGAAACCTGGTTATGTAGTTCTAGAGAAATGCCGTGGGGGAGATGGAGTTACAAAATCTGAGGGGCAATGGGTATCGAAATTACCAAATTTGAGAGCGTTTGGTGCATAGAACCCAGACTAGGTGACCTGTATGACTTGCCATAATATGCCATTGTAAAACTTGCTTTACAAACAGATCTTTTCAGTTTTCTAGTGAAAGTTGAAAGTAAGGGTTTGATACTTCAGTTTTAACATAAAAATTAAAAGTATTACAAAAGAATATCTTTAAAGAATATTTATAAGAAAGTATCACTGATTTTTCACTTTTTTGAAGAAAGAAAGAGAAAGAAAGAAAGAAAGAAAGACGAACATGATACATGCCAAGGGCACTAGGCAATCTGGTGCAACGCTGCAAACAGAAAATCCAACTAAATATGGGAAAAGAAAGCCAAGGCAAAAGGATGATTTATAGTAGCTGAAATCCCCATTTCTTTTGCCAGGTAGAGAAATCCTAATCCTGTTACATGAACCTAAAATAGCTCAAACTGCTTCAGTGAATCATTGCCATTACCAATATGGGCAGAAATTTACTATATCAGCTTCCCAGACACTGAACAATATGCTGGCAAAATTGATAAAATATTAAACCAATGAGTCAGGTAGGGCGTTCTATTTTTTTTAATCTCCAAGACATACAGCAGCATTCCAGACATATTGCCTTTGGCCTTACTGCAGAAGACTTGAGTAGCGTGTATGGTAACAATCTGACTGCTGACAAATGGTATAGTAAGACTTACATGGTAAATATAAGAGAACTCTGGGTGAGTAATTAGGCATTTATTAACATCCTTGAGTGCTTCCTCTAGGTCATTTAGGTAAATTTCAGGATTCTAGAAATATATAGTAGAAATATAATTTCCACTGCTTGCATCCGAAGAAGTGGGTATTGACCCACGAAAGCTTATGCTTCAATACCTCTGTTAGTCTATAAGGTGCCACAGGACCCTTTGTCGCTTCTAGAAAAATATATAGTTTTCTGGGATGATTATCTTCATCAAAGTCCACATATAATTTTCCAGCCTTGTAATGGTTCCAGTTTCACTAGTCAGTATCACATGTTTCTTTGAACTAGTGTAATTTTTCAATCAGGAAGACTTTCAGAGTTTACCTTTCTTGGAAGCATCTAGTTTAGGCTACTGTCAGAGACTTGCGGGCTACTTTAGACAGACCACTGATTTGTTCCAGGATGGCAAATCTTATGTTTGTAGTATTTGCAGAGTGGGAATACTTTTTTCCTCTTTGGCACAATAATCTTTGTTTTATTTTTCTGTATTGCTGATAATGATAATGACAATCTTATAACTTCATATACAATGTTGCTAGACATATTTTACCAGGACAATACTGATCAGCAAATTATGAGTTTTCAAATGATAGTTTACAAGGCATACTTTGTACAATGATTATTACAATAACGTGCAAGATATAGTCCATCACACAGATAAAACCCAAGTAATGCAGCTTTGACATAGCCATGCAATATAGTTACAACTAATATAGTTCAGTATGTCCACACAGTAATATATTTTTCTCAACACAGCCATGACCATGTTGGCCTGACGCTCCTCTTACGCCGCACAATTAGGTTTGCATGAGTGTACTGCAGGAAAATGTTGGCAGCTCTTCTGTATTTCCTTAGGTTTCAGAGTAGCAGCCGTGTTAGTCTGTGTCAGCAAAAAGAACAGGAGTACATGTGGCACCTTAGTGACATGCTGGGACAAAGGCCTGAGATTGTTTTCCACATGGCATAACATAACCTGGGATGGCCTTCTTCACAAAGATCTAGGAAGAAGGAAAACTGGCTAATCCAGTTACACAGACACAATTAAGACAATCCTGTCTATTCAGCAAAAGAACCATATTTGTGCCAGGTAATAGCCTAACAATCGTGTTGCATCCATGGTCTTTGTCTTGTAACATAGCATATCCAAAAGAATAGCAACAATGTATTAAGCTTAATTGTGTTGTTCATGGACAAAAACCACACATGGAGTCAACCATGATACAATCTGGTTAAAAATTTGATATAACATTATAGATGGGCCTTTAGGTGAGCTCATAAAGAGTTAGTATTATATCTTATTTGGATGCAATCTGTGATACAAAGCACATTGTGACCTTCTCTCTTCTGGAGGAATCTTGGTATTTTAAAGATTGCTGTGTAAAGAAACCTCTGCATTTCTCTCTTCTAAAATCCTTCTTGTTTCTATAGAGTAGAAAGTGGAGGTGGTAATAGAAAAATCAGAAAAAATAGGTGCTTAAATTGGTGATAACAAACCCACCCACATGAAATCTGAGACAAGTCTGGGAAGATGAGATGGACTCTGAGGCCTTGGCTACACTCACGAGTTACAGCGCAATAAAACTGCCTGCAGCGCTGCAACTCACTAACTGGCTACACTCGCAAGGCACGTGCAGCGCTGCATCTCCTCAGGTACAGCGCTGCATGTACTCCACCTCTCCGAGAGGAATAACGTTTGTTGCGCTGCTGCTGGTGCGCTGCGGCTACAGTGTGGTCACCCAATGCGCTGTTATTGGCCTCCAGAAGTATTCGGAAGTATCCCACAACGCCTGTTCTAGCCACTCTGGTCATCAATTAGCACTATACTGCCCTGGCCTCAGGTGACCAACCGCCACTCCGACCCTTTAAATTCCTTTGGAATTTTAAATATCCCCTTCCTGTTTGCTCAGCCAGGCGTGGAGTGCTCTCAGCGCATCTTTCCAGGTAACCATACCTCCATGTGCGAGACGAGCCCCAGTATGGAGCAATGGCGAGCTGCTGGACCTCATCGCTGTTTGGGGGGAGGAAACTGTCCAGTCCCAGCTGCGATCCAGCCGGAGGAATTTCGATACTTTCGGCAAGATATCAAGGGCCATGATTGAAAGGGGCCATGACCGGGACGCGATGCAGTGCAGGATAAAAGTAAAGGAGCTGCAGAGTGCGTACCGCAAAGCCCGCGAGGCAAACAAGCGCTCGGGTGCTCCCCCCACAACCTGCCGATTCTACCAAGAGCTGGATGCAATACTTGGGGTTGACCCCACTACTCTTCCGAGCACCACCGTGGACACGGGAGAGCGGGAGGAGGAGGAGGAGGAGGGAGAAGTGGAGGAGGAGGAGGAGGGAGAGAAGGAGGAGGAGGAGGGGGTTGAAGAAAACAGAAGCGAGGGTGCTGTGGCTGGGGGAGACACCCCTGACTCCCTGGGTGCATGCAGCCAGGAGCTCTTCTCGAGCCAGGAGGAAGGGAGCCAGTCGCAGCAGCCGGTATGCGCTGGGAGAGAAAGAGAAGAACAGGTTTGCGGTAAGCAGCTTTTATTTTCGGGAAGGAGTTTTTTCGGTGTGGGGTCCTTGGGCGAGGAGGGTTTGGGCTGCATGCATGCCTAGATGCGGAAGAGCGCATTGATGTGGTCTATCACATCGGAGAAATCGGCCACTGTAATCTCTTCGAAAGTCTCAGCCAGGACGTGGGCAATGTGCTTGCGCAGGTTCATTGGGAGAGCCGCCGTGGTCCTTGTCCCAGTCAGGGTAATGTGTCCACGCCACTGTGCCGCGAGGGGCGGGGGGACCATTGCTGCACACAGGCAAGCTGCATATGGGCCAGGGCGGAAGCCGCATTGCAGTAGAAGACCCTCCCTTGCTTCCCCGGACACCCTCAGCAGCGAGATATCTTCCAGGACGAACTCCTGTGGAAAATGTGGGGATAGTGTTCAGTGTAGGTTCCCCCTGCAGCTGTTGGCTCTCCCCAAGGCACAGAAACCCGTCGGACAGTACATCCGCGAAACAATCAGTCCCCCTTTACCCTGTGTTTACTCACCATTTTGGGGCTCCCATGGGTTCTGTGTGCTCTGTTTGGGACGGGAAAATTGTGCTGTTTTGGAGACTGTGTGTGCCCTCCTTAAGTGTGGGGGAATCATTGCTCTGTCTGGCATAAAACAATGATGCCTCTGTTAAATGTTGCATTTTGCCTTCCAGATGCAACCTTGAGATCTCCGCCATCCTTCTTATCAACGGCTGAGAGACTACAAAGGCTCAGGAAGAGGCCCAGAAGAACGAAAGAAGACATGCTGCAGGAAGTTATGAAACAGTCTCTTAAAGAGAATCAAAAGGCTCGGGAGTGGAGGGAGAGTGAAAGCAGGCTCCGCCAGGAAAACGCAGCGCAGCGGCAGCAAAGCATGCAGCTCCGGCAGGAAAGCACAAAGGAGCTGATTAGCATCATGGCGCGCCAAGCGGACTCTATCCAGGCGCTCGTCGCCATGCAGGCGGAGCAGTACCGCACCCGCCCCCCCCGCAGCCAGTGTCCCAAAACACTTGTGCCCCCATGTCACCACCTGCCCACTTCACCCAACATACTGGTTCTTATCGCCCACAGCAGATGCCCCCAACACCTGTAGCTTCACCAGACAGCCCTGGAAACTATGACCCTTACCCACTGCACTCAACTCCCATCCCGAATTATAGACATCCTGAGGTCCAGCACTCACTGCACAGCACTCCAGACAGGAAGCCCGAGTATGAAAGCAGGACATACCATACCCTGTGATTGAACCCTTCCCCACACCACCCACCACCCCCTTGCCCTTTCTGTCTCACAAGCAGTTGTGCTTCTTTTTAATACATGTATTTTCTCTGTAATAAACGGATTCTTTAGATGTGAAAACAATCTTTATTATTGCATAAGGAAAAAAGATACCTTAGCCCAGGAAAGAAACAGACAACGCAAGTGAGCTGAGCAAACACAAATCAGCTTAGCAAAGACAGATAACTGATAACATTGGAACCACTTCACTTCAGGGTCGTACAGGGCAGCACACATTATTGGTGGTTGTCAGCCTCAAATTTCTCCCTCAAGGCATCCCTAATCCTTGCAGCCCCACGCTGGGCCCCTCTAATAGCCCTGCTCTCTGGCTGTGAAAATTCAGCCTCCAGGTGTTGAACCTCTGAGGTCCACGCCTATGGAGGGTACAGCACGCGGATATAACCGCGGGGATGCTGTGTTCAGCCAAGTCCAGCTTCCCATATAGAGATCGCCAGCGGCCCTTCAAATGGCCAAAAGCACACTCCACAGTCATTCTGCACCTGCTCAGCCTGTAGTTGAACCGTTCCTTGCTGGTGTCAAGGCTCCCTGTGTAGGGTTTCATGAGCCACGGCATTAAAGGGTATGCGGGGTCTCCAAGGATCACAGTGGGCATTTCAATTTCCCCTACCGTAATCTTCCGGTCTGGGAAAATAGTCCCGGACTGCATCTTCCGGAACAGGGCAGTGTTCCGAAAGATGCGTGCATCATGCACCTTTCCGGGCCAGCCTGCGTTGATGTCAATGAAACGCCCACGGTGATCCACAAGTGCCTGGAGAACCATGGAGAAATACCCCTTCCGATTAATGTACTCGGATGCTAGGTGGGGTGGTGCCAGAATAGGAAATATGCGTCCCATCTATAGCCCCTCCGCAGTTAGGGAAACCCATTTGTTCAAAGCCAGCCACAATGTCCTGCACGTTACCTGGAGTCACGGTTCTTCTGAGCAGGATGCGATTAATGGCCTTGCAAACTTGCATCAGCACGATCCCAACGGTCGACTTTCCCACTCCAAACTGGTTTGCTACTGATCAATAGCAGTCCGGAGTTGCGAGCTTCCAGATTGCAATAGCCACCCACTTCTTCACCGTCAGGGCAGCTCTCAATCTCGTGTCCTTGCACCGCAGGGCGGGGGCGAGCTCCTCACACAGTCCCATGAAAGTAGCTTTTCTCATTCGAAAGTTCTGCACCCACTGCTCGTCATCCCAGACTTGCATGACAATGTGATCCCACCACTCTGTGCTGGTTTCCCGAGCCCAAAAGCGGCGTTCCACGGTGCATAGCATGTCCGTGAATGCCACAAGCAAGTTAGTGTCGTACACGTTTTGCGTGACAATTTCATCATCATCGTCATCGTCGGACTCCTCGCTGTCACTGTGGATCTTAAGGAACAGCTCGACTGCCAAACGTGACGTGCTGGCGAGACTCGTCAGTATTTTGCTCACCAGGTCGGGATCCATTTTCCCGCTGACCGAAACGGAGCACAGATCATGCTACAAAGAAACCGTTGAAAGATGGCGCAAATTGTGGCCGGAAACACAGGGATTGCTGGGATGCGAAGCGATGCATCACGGGGCGTTGGGACAGGACCCAGAATGCACCATACCCCACGCCCCCTTCCCACAACCCACGGCGCCAGAATTGGAAGAGGTGTTCTGTGGGATACCCGCCCATAATGCACCTCTCCCAAAACTGCTGCAAGTGCCGCAAATGTAGCCACGTCAGTGGTAGTTACTGCGCTGGCGGCTGCCAGTGTGGACAGGCTGCAGCGCTTTCCCTACTCAGCTGTACGAACACGGGTTTAACTAACAGCGCTGTACATCTGCAAGTGTAGCCAAGGCCTGAATTGTTGTCAAATGGAAGCTTAAAATATGCAAGGTGCTATTTCCAGCTCAGAGAAGCTCAGCACAGTGAACATCAACCTCCCTTTCGCTCCAGTAGATCTGCTGCCTAAGGATCATGAGAGGCCCACATCAAGTCTCTTCTAGAATACCATACTGCAAGTATAGGCAATGAATGGGGGTACTCATTAATTAACTAATCTGCTCTAGTATGTGGACAGGAGTAGACTAACAGCTATGTTGAAAAAGTTCCAGGAATTTCTTTCTTAGCCTGCACAGAATACTTTGTTAATTCAGAGCCTGTAGAAGTCACTAAGGTAATAATTCCTTAGTGAAATGAGATTTGCATGTTCAATAGTTGCTTGTGACTTAAGCAATTGTGGATTGGATCAAATTTGATGGGCAGACCCAACCTAAGCAGATTAGTTGAGGAAATGGCTGCATTTAGGATTGACAAGTTGCCATCTTTTTCTGGAATAATCCTAATTTTGATCAGGTGGCCCTGTATATATAATAGCCAACAAGTTAAAAAGACCCCAAAATTACTTCTAAAGCCCTCTTACCCCTACCCCAAAAATCGTCATGTCATGATGTTTGTTGGTAGCCTGTGATGTACAGATCAGACTAGATGATCTGGTGGTTCCTTCTGGCCTTAAACTCTATGGTTCTGGTTGTGTTACACTGTGCCAAAGCAGTGTCATCCCATCATGACAAAAACACCAGTAAGTTATGACAAATGTATTTGCTTCACTGGAAAACTATTCAACTGTGGCAAGTCATGAACCAGTAATAAGAAATGTTAACCAATTAATAACCAAGAAATTGGTAAATTACTTCATCTACATATGGCCAACAAACATATTAAGGATTTGCTACCTGAAGTAACCGTCCCTCCCCAAAACATGGGTGATGAACTATGAGACTGCTGCTATGAAGCATTCAGCATCTCTGCCAAAGGACATAGAGAAGTGAAAAGAAATATAAAAAGAAGGTAGGAAAGAAAGAAGAAGAAAAGAAACAGTCTCCTTAACTGTGTCATGAACTATTTCTCCCTAGGGGACTATAGAAAGCAACTGGCATGTGGTGTATCCTGCAGACAGCTCAGTAGGGACACAGACAGCTGGGTGCATCAGTGTGAGACTGTATTTGGCAGGTGGTTATTAGTACTCAGGCTAGTCTACACTTACCGGCTGGATCGGAGGCGTCGGATTGATCTTCTGGGTTCGATTTATCGCGTCTTGTCTAGACGCGATAAATCGAACCAGGAAGTGCTCCCCCGTCGACGCTGGTAATCCAGCTCACCGCGAGGAGTAAGCGCTGTCGACGGGGGAGCCTGCGCGCCGCGTGTGGACCACAGGTAAGTTCGAACTTAGAGATTTCGACTTCAGCTACGTTATTAACGTAGCTGAAGTTGCGTATCTTAGTTCGCCGGGGGGGAGGGGGGGGTTAGTGTAGACCAGCCCTTAGATGATTACGATGGTTTCAAGGGAGAGAGAAGGTGGAAAGTCAGAGGGAGACTAGCTCTTTCCCATAGGCTTGTAGTATAAGCCATTACTGTCCCTTCCATCTTCTCCCCACACATTGATTCTAAGTCTTTATCAGACACTCTGCTCTCCTCAGCTAGGCAGGAGACTGATGTGGGTGAAACTAGAGAGGTACATGTTGAAAAATAGAATGCTCCAAAATTGAAAAGTTTTTGGTTTCTGGTTGAAAACCAAAATATTTCATTAGGATATACCACTCTGAGAGTTGTATTTCAGGTGCCTCATTTTCCCATTCTCCTCTATGGGCAGGGCAGACTTCCCCAGCCAGATTTGATCTCACATGATGCAGTGGAGGCATAGGACCCCCAGCATGAACTAGCTCCTGTCACAATGGGGCATCTTGGGAGATGCAGTCTGACCAGGGATCATGACATTTAGAAAAGGGGGGCATGAGGCACCTGAACTACAACTTCCATGAGGCACCCCAGTGTCATTTCTGAATCCAACTATTTCTGTTTTCAGCCAAAATATTCTGATTTTCAATTTGTCACCAAAAAAGTCATAATTTTCTGTGGGTTTTTTCCCCAACTAGCTGTAACTCTCTGTCCTTTCTCAGTTTGCTTAATAGGGAAGGAGGAGAGTCAAAGAAAAATTTTATTAAAGAAGGATCATGGAGAACTCCCACAGGGAGTGGGCACCTGTCACAACCATGGGTGTATGTCTAGGACAGGGCAAGATCCGCCACTGAAACCATGAGAGTTCATTGGTTAATGTGTGGGGCCAGAGTGGCACAATATTGCCAAAGGAATAACAGTGCAAGGAATTAGATGAAGGTAGGGCTGCCAACTTTCTAATTGCACAAAACTTCACACCCCTGCCCTGCCCCCTGCCCCACCCCGGCCACAAGGCCCAGACCCTGCCCTTCCCCTTCTCTGAAGCCCCACTCCCACTCACTCCAGGCCCCCTCCCTCCATCGCTCACACTCCCTCATCCTCACTCACTGTCACTGGACTGGGAAAAGGGGTTGCGGTGCGGGAGGGGATGAGGGGGATGAGCTCCTGCTGGGGGTGCTGGCTCCAGGGTGGGGCTGGGGATGGTGCGGGCATTGGTCAGGCAGCACTTACCTCAGGCAGCTCCTGGTCGGCAGCACAGTGGGGCTAAAGCAGGCTCCCTGCCTGCCCTGACTCCACGCTGCTCCCGCAGGTGGCCGGCATATCCGGCACCTAGGCAGAGGCACAGCCAGGCGGCTCTGTGTGGTGTGCACTGCCCATGGCTGCAGGTGCTGCCCCTGCAGCTCCCACTGGCCGCGGTTGCCAGTCAATGGGAGCTGCGGAGCTGGCGCTCAGGGCAGGGTCAGTGCACGGAGCCTCCCTGGGCCCTGTGTCTAGGGGCCCCAGGGACATGTCACCACTTCTGGGAGCTGTGGAGATCCAACACAGGCAGGGAGCCTGCCTTAGCCCCACTGCACCGCCGACCTGACTTTAATGGCCCGGTCAGCAGTGCTGACCAGAGCCACCAGAGTCTGTTTTCAACCGGGTGTTCCGGTCGAAAACTGGATGCCTGGCAACCCTAGATGAAAGCCCTTGTGAAGGAGACTTTTTCTACTAGTTTTATGGAAAAAAGGATGTGCAGAAATACAAAGCCCTTTCAGATGACATTCTGAAATACATGAAAAAATCATCACCAGACATCCTAGAGCTGTGGGGAGTTTGAAATCTAGATCCAGATTTGAACTTTGAGGTGTGGGGTTCATCTGTACTATCTAGCACCTTCATGCTGGGGTAAATATTTGTTTTATATATATCCTCTAAGGTGCTGCGCACTCTGGGGTAGATTATTAAAGATGCTTGGGCACCTAAAGATGCAGATAGATAAAGGGCCTAGGTACCTTATCCCTATCAGTCCTGCTCCAGCAGAGCATGTGAATCATCCCATAGACTTTAGGGGGATGACTCACGTGCTTAAAATTAAGCATGTGCTAAAGTGGTTTGCTGGATAAGATAACATGGCCTGGCATTGAGGACTCTGAAGTGGAGCTCAGCTAGGGAGAAAAGGGATGGGATCCATCAGGCTGAAGATTTTGCTTGTCAAAGCTGATAAGAAGAAAAGCGGAGTGGAGACCCTCTCTCAAATAATAGGACCCTTCCCCAAAACTGATTCCCTCCCCTGCATTTTCCCAGTTACTGGAGGTGGGAGGTCTGCCAACCCTTCCACAACTCAAACTAGAGTACTAGTAGGCTTGGGTCCCTCTTCTCTTCTGTCAGTGCAAAGGCCTTTCTTCAGTGTCCTCAGCAGACAAAGGGAGGATCCACCCCAGACCAGGGAATTAGGGTGTGCTGAGGTGTACAGGACCAGGTTCAGGCAATTTAGGGCACTAAGCACATCATGAAATGGGAAGCCCCCATGGTTCTACCTCCACTGACAGGGTTGGGGGCCTCCTCCCCTCCTAGAGAGGGAGCAGTGATGGGATGGAGGCCCCTTCTTACCTCTATAGCTATTTCTGCACTGGTGAGCATTCTCCGTTACTAGACAGTGGACATTCTCATGCATGTTCCCTATTCCCATGCCAAGTGTCCAAATATGATGTGCTGGACATGAGTGTAACACTTTGTACACACATATACCCGCATTTGCACTGCTGCTGTTATGTGACATTAGTGTAAGCATTTTATGGGTGGTATCCCAGGGTTCTGCATGAACTGGGAGACACTCTAGGAAACACTTTGCTGTGTCTTGTTAGTACTTCCCCTGCCTTCACACATTTGCTAATGGCAGTTCCTGATCACATCACCTTACACTGTTATTTCCTGCCAAACTGGGTGGAAGACATGGAACAATTGGATGATGATGAAGTTCTGCTCCTGTGTCTTATTGTGGAACAAATGTTTATGCAGTGGAGCCAAAGACGTTATTATTCTCTTGTGCTGCAAGGCTTAGTGGACCAGAGGCAGATTCATGAATACAGGCGTAAGAAACACCAGGAAGTCTGATGACTCCAGGATGCTGAGGAGATCAGGATAATACTTTTAGAGGGGGAAAGTATTTCTCAGATACAATATTGTTCTGTATGGTGTGGCTGTGCCAACTGTTATTTTGGGGGACCCCAAATATCCATTCCTAACTTAGCTCATGAAACTGTATTCCAACATCCCATGTCCATGGGAAAAGGAAATTCACTTATAAACTCAGTAGGTGTGGAATGGTTATGGAGTGGTCATTTGGTAGACTGAACCCTCATTGGTGTTGCCTATACACCTGTCTAGATGCCAAAGTGGCAAATGCAATTTGTATAATTGTCAACTACTGCACACTCCATAACGCTTGTGAGGGTAAAGGGGAGTGCTTCCATACCAAGTGGGCTCAGGACAAGTCTGGTTTATAAACTTTGCACAGGCAGCTGGGTTCCACCCACATGCACACTGGTCCTGGTTCACAGAGGACAAGGGAAAACAGACATGACATATGTCCACAGCAGGGAGGCAGAGGATGACACCGGTGTGCTGAGAGACATCTTGACACCGTCTAGAGCTGCTGGAAATGCACATGAGGGAGCATTGGCACAATCTTCTGGGGCTACATTCCTTTGTGAAGATTTTGTTTCCCTGCAGCAAAAAAAATTAGCCATTCATTCTTGTGACAATTCATACATTAAAAACAATTATAACAGGGCAGCTCCTAAGGGCTTATCACCTTAGGGCTGAGTTTGTGCTGTGAAGAGTGGTGGCAGAGTTGTAATGTGATCATTACACAATTCTTTAGTCTTCATAATTCACTGTTTACAAACCTCTGTTATTGGGAGCACTCAGTCTCTTTAGCAACATTTGCTTTGTATGCACTCATTCTATTTTTTTTTTAACCGCTCAGTGTCAGTGCTACCAAATGCACTTAGTGACTGTTAGGGAGCTAAGGATTTAGTTGTAGTTTCCTCGAGTTGTGTCCCCTCCTTTTTCCTTGCATCTCCCTCCTTCCTTCTTATAATGAACATAAGATGTTTTCAAGTTCAGGAATGGAACCCACAATTCACAGCACATGAACTGGATAGTAGCAGATGCTTGTATTGTTACTTGAATAGTGTGTGGATTTTCTGCATGTGAACTACTAAGGTTTAATACCTTAGGGGTCCATTGTATTACAAAGGCAATTGTTTATGTGTTATTGTGTGCAAGAGATTGTAAGTATTTCCATGGGAAGAGTGAATACAGCTCCTCCAGGAACTGAGAACAATGAAGGGTGATTAATCAAAGTCACTCAGGTTGTAACACCTCCACAGAAGCATTGCCCCCCCCCCCCCCGTCGGAGGGGTTTGCTTCAACTAATTCAGACTGGTTTCTCCAGGGACCAACACACAAAGAAAAAGGATTTTTGAATAAGTAGCCTAGTGGTAAATTGACTCAGGGCTTTCTTTCTGATCCAGCAAATGCACAAGACCCCTGGTTCACAGAGGGCCCCAATCCTTAGGGAAGGGTTGGAAGGACTTTGGCCTACAGAAGTCCCATAAGACTGTGTTCTTGTTCTGAGCAAAGGATGTTATGAACTGGAAAGCACGGGAAAATCTCTGGGTGAGGTTTGAAGGACTCGTCTCCTTCCAGAGCCCATGTTGGAGTTGGGGTGATCTCTGGTAAGCCTATTAGCATGTGTGTCAGGTCTTTTATTGTTTTTAAAATGTTTTTTCTCTTGCTTTTACCTTAAGGATTAAATGTACTTTCATAGACCAAGTGGTGTGGTAAATTAACTGTGGTAAATACACTGTTAACTGTCTCTGAAGAGAAGGTAAAAGAAGCTTGCTTAGGCAGCTTGTCTTTTGCTGGGGAATGTCACAGTGAAGGCAAGGAACTGTTCAGCCTGGAAATACCTCAGTCAGAAGGGAGAGAGACACATGTCTCCACGCAAGAGAGGCAATTTCTGGGCCGTTGGAAGCTTACAGTGGGTGCCCTTGCTGGACCATTGGGGGAGAATACAGGTGCAGTTGCCTTGAACTGTTACATTTTTGTTTTCCTTGGAAGACGCTGAAAAATCCTCCCATATAACTCAACTTTGCTGTGGAAGACCACAGTTTTGATACTTTTCAGTATTTCAGGAATGCAACTCTTTGACAATCCTTAGTTCTCAGACAATTTTTGCAGCCCATGAGGAAGGAGCAGAGGCTACTAATGGTAAGATAAATGTACTAATGTTTTAAAAAATGTAAAATGTTAAGTGAGTCTCAAGGTGCAGGTTGGCAGTTCCTTCCAGAGACTAGGTTACCAGTTAGAAGTTTCTTCTTTAAAGCCTGGTCAACATTTAGATAACATAGCAGTTTTCAAGGTACCAGAATGGAAAAGAGATTTGGCTTTCCAGTCCTGTTGAGGTGTTCCAGCAATCTATGCCAGAGAGATGTTTCAGCTAATGGTTATCCCTCCATGTTTTGCTGAATTGAGGGGTTAGGTCAGCTATGAAGGTGGACCGAGCAGATTTGCAGTGATCTTGAACCTCAAGACCCAGCTGGAGTTTCTGCTACTCCAGAAATGTGCTGAAAAATGCTCACAGGACTGGGAGGCAATTTGACTGGAAACTGACTCTATTCTCAGCTAGCAAATGGTGTTTCTGCACAAAGAGAGATGTTCTCCACCCCACCCACCTCCACCATCACCAGAAAATCCTGCCCCTGTGCTTGCCTAACAACAGTGAAAGGGACAAGGAAAAACACCACAACTTTATTTGACTCCCTGAACTTTCAGATCAGCACCACAAGCCGCTTGCATCTCCACTGCAAAGAGATACTGCACTGTGTTTGTCCAGCTGCCAGACCTGCTCCTTCCTCCACCTCCATTTCCCCTGGCTTGCGCAGCATGGCTCAGTGTGGGGAGAGGCCAGACACCAGGGATAAGGATGTTTAAAATTATGTAATCTTCCAAGGGAGAAAAGATTGCTGTGACTAACTGTTCCTCAGACAATCAAAGTGTTCCCTTTGCTGGACCTAACTCCCTTCCCTGGATTATTTGATTTTTCCCTATGGGCTTGTGTAGAAAGTTGATCTTCAAAATAGTTCGGCTTGCTGCACAGCAAGCATATTTTTGGTTGGATAGATCCCTATATCAAAACATTTTTTTTTCTTTCCAGGAGAAAATAAAAGAAAGGAAAGGAAAGGAAAGAATCTTAAACGCTGTCCCTATGTCGCTTTCCCTTTACTGGTCCCTTGAAGGGTAATGTGGCTACAGTGCCTAGATTTAACTAATTTCTTAATAGGACACTGATGCAGAATGAACAGCTCTGCACAGCATCCCCTCACTTCAAACCATTCTTCATTCATGCTGGTTATTCTAAATTGGGCATAAAGTTAAATACAGACAGCATGCCACTAAGTGCCTATTAATATAGGGCCAGATTCCACCTCCCTTGCTCCAGCTGAGAAGTACTTACTCAGGCCAGCAGGTCCTATTGAAATTGATGGGACTGCTAGCCATGAGTAAGTACTAGTCAGCATGAGTAAAGTCTGTAGAATCTGGCCCACAATTAGGAACATGCCATGTTCTGTCGCTCCACACTGGTAAGATGATAATAGCAGTTTATGGAAACAATGTTAAGCTCTTTGAGAAATTAATAGCTGATACCATAATTATCATTCTTTCCATGCACTTATTAGAGTGGTGATAGGTTGTGCCTTACTAGTGAGAGGGGTGCCAGCATTCCCACTATCACACCCTTTTCAGGGGGTTCTGGCTCAGCTGCAAATATTCTCTCTGTGATGGAACTTGGCACCAAAAAACTCAGCCAAAGAGGAAAGTGGTTTTTGTTTGTTTTTTCTTTGAAGAGCGACAGTGGATTTGAATTATGAGTTAAAAACATAATTGGTGACCTTTGTCAGCTGCTCCTGTGCATGTCACTCAAACATGTATTTGTTCTGAAAAACTACCCTGGGCAAGTGATTAGCTAAATCGTCATAGTCACAGGAGACCGGACGGGACAAGGGATTGGTTACGATACTTACGTTTGTAAACAGTTTAAGAAGATCTCGTTCTAAAGGCGAAGTTCATCATGTCGGTGCTAAGTATGGGTTTGACATTGCAAAGTACTGTGCACCCTCCATTTCCGTTGACGTCAGTGGGAACTACAGGCTCTCAGCCCCCTCCAGGCACAAAGGGCTAGATTCACCAAGGAATTTAGGTGTTGTGATGCTGAGCACTTAGGCATTTAGCAATTCACTGGGATTCACAAAGCCTGAGTTAAGCAGCTAGGCTCCCCGTACAATTAATGGGGAGAGAGAGGTGACCTGTCACTTAATCTATCCAATGGGAGATGCCAAGGCAAGGGGTATGTCCTACATCCCACTTCTCTCAGGGATTTTGGAATCTCCTGCTACTTTGATTCTGATGTGGAGCTTCCTAAATCTCTTATGTTCAAGCTGTTCTACTGTGAATTAAAAATTTAAAAAGTAATGGGATCCTTGGTCTCCCAAATGCGTGCTCTAACCAGCAGGCTACAGAGTCATTCATATGCTTGTGCTCTCTCTCTGGCCCAATGACTTTCATTATTCACAAACTATCCCATAGCCCCGTGATTAGGGCACTCACCTGAGAGGTGTCAAATCCCTTCTCCCACATCAGGTGGAGAGCAGACCGGAACTATAGGTCTCCCACCTCAGTATCCTAACCACAATTTATGAGGGAGGCCCTCCTTTTCTCCCTCCCTTGCTATTTTGTGTAAGATTGCCTAGGGGGTCCTGATCCAATAAGTGATTTCTGAGCCTGCTTACCAGATCAGGCCTCACAGGCAAGGTAGGTGGAGGAATGCCTATCTTCCCAGGATTTGTGCATCTCTCGGGGGCTTAGGTATCTGGATGCCTAAAGTGGGGAAGAAGTTTGCACGCTCAGAGGCAGAAACATAAGCACCTAGAGAACTTTTACTGCAAAAATGTAGGTGCCAAGTGAGTTTAGACACCTATAAAGTTCAGGTGCTGCTGAGCAGGGGGTTTTATGAATCCCATTGGGGCCTGATTCTGGGATTTAGACACCTAAAGTAGTAGTCAGACACCTAAATACTTTTATGAATCTAGCCTTAAATAGCTCTTTGACAGCTGCATCCTAAAGTTCTTTCCTAGTTTTCACTCCATCTTTAAAGGCATTTTGCTTGACTAAAGAGCCTCACACTTAGACCTTTTATTAATTATTATTAATAGCAATGGGATATGGACCATCTGTCCTCTAAATGGTTGCCGAGATTCTTTCCCTGCTCGAAGGTAGATAAAAGTAAAGGCTGCCTGATGGCCTCGGTTAGTGGTTTCAGTCAGTGGTTTCAGTTCAGTTTCTTCTGGACAAATATCTACATCATGCAGTAATAATTCTTGATCTTTACCGGCAGTCTCATCAGAGAAGAAATGATCAAATAGGCCTGGAGAATGTGCTTATGGGCAGCCACTGCAAATGTTGTTGGGAAATGGATTTCTGACCAATAAGATACAAATAAAATGATACACAGGAACTCTACTGCACCCTACCACTTTCATCTCTTTTTCCATCTCTCTGAGCCCTTATTCTCCCACCACTCTCTCCATCCTTCCCACCACCTCTCCAGCCCCACCCAACTGCTCCCAAGGTCCCACTCCTTGCACCTGAGAAACTTTTCCTCTTGCTTCTGAAAGTTGTGATGGGACTCAGCAGCAACAGAAGATTTCTCTCATAAAAGCTGAGCGCTGTTAGTGGGAGGCAGAAACTGGGGTTGTTCTCTGCCCAGACTGTAGGGGTGTGTCTACACTGCAGTCCAGTGTCCCTTCCAGCCCGGGTAGACAGACGTAGCAGACAAGCCTGCCTGACCCCATGGGTCTGTACTTGGGTGGCTAGCCTGAGCTGTCGCCAGTGCGGCAATGTGCACACTGCTATTTTTAGCACACTAGCTTGAGAACAGCTAGTGCGTGTCTATCTACCAGCGCTGAGAGGCACGCTTAGTCAATACTCAGATAAAAGAAGATGTATATCAGGAGAATTAAGTGAAGACATTTGGTAGCCTGCATAACAGTCATTGTCAATGGTTTACACTGACTTTTAAAATTGCAAACATAAAGCATGTTTTCAGTGTTTCTAGCCATGCTGGTCCCAGGACATGAGAGAGACAAGGTGGGTGAGATAATATCTTTTACTGGACCAATAGAAGCAGATCCAAACATAAAACATACATCCAGATGTCCATAGAAGAGCGTGCAGTTTTGTCCCAAAGAAAGAAACAATTGCAGTCCTATACTGACATGTAAAACACAGTCATAGTTCATAAGGCCAGAAGAGACCAGGGTGATCACTGAGGCTGACCTTATGTACCATCATCATATACCAAACTTTCCCAGCCATATAACAAAACTGAAGGGAAACATTCCATGGGGATTTCATCAGACAAAAAGAAACAAATAGGGACTAACGTAATTATGAAACGTGGCATGAGAAAAGACACTAGGCAGAAGGTCAAAACTACACAGATAAATAGACAAAAGGACAGAACTCATGTTGCCAACAACTACAGCACTATTGCATGTCACCTTGTTTCAATTATACTAACAATGGTTACCATGAACCAGCTTCTGATCTCACTTATACTAAGAACACAGAAGTGTAACTCTACTGACCTTAACAGAGAGATTTCTGGTTTACACTGATGTCAGAGGAGAATCATCCCCAATGTGCGTCCTTTGCATTTGTTCTGTTTCAGAAATCATGTGGGAAGTGCTACCTTTAAATGCAATCAAAACATGAGCTCTGATTCTCTTTGCACTTACACAGAGGTAGATCAGGAGTCGTTCCCTTGAAGCCAATGGAGTTACATTAATGACAAACTGATGAGAGATCAGAATCTGGCCTATTGTTGCTGGCAGAAAAACCCTATTTAAAATCCAGGCTCTTTCTAAGGCTGACCACAAGCAGCGAACATGTTGTCAAAGGTGCTTAAAACTGTCAACCCTGAATGTTCACAGGTTATAAAACACCACTTAATTAAACTGTGTTGGCTAGCAGGTTTGAAAAACACACGGGGTGGGAGTCACCAATGGGACTTAGGCATGCCTAACTGCCCCTTTAGGCCCCTACAACCAATATTTAGGTGCCACTGGCATTCATAAAAGCCTTGATCAGCTGTTGCCTAATGCTGTAGGTGCCTCCAGAACTTAGCCACCTACGTTTCCACCATTAAAGACCCTGAGGCACCTAAATTTCATTGGCTGGGCATGCACACAGTCACCTTAGTCCTGGCACTGTCCAGCACCTAACTCACAATGGATTGTCCCCCCCCCCCCAGTCTCACCTTCAGGGACTGATCTAATGGATGTGCTCAGAGCACACCTAAACCAGCACAAAAAACGCCAGAGGAGGAGGTGATGGTAACGGGGGGGGGGGGGGGGGGGGGGGTTCTGCTCCTCCCCCGCCTAACCTTTAGCCTAAAGAGGAAGATGTGGGGACAATGGAGATGCCTTCTAATCTTTAGTCCAGTGGTTAGAGCACTCTCCAGGATATGAGACCCCGCTATAATCCTTGCCCTGCCTGCTGTGAAACTTGGGTCTCCCACATGAGTGCTCTAACCCCTTGCTAAAGATTTCAAGGGTGGAGCATAGGTACCACTATAACCATTTACTTCCTTCCCCTCCTCACTTTTTATGAAACCACTAACCTGGCATAGATGTCTAACTCCAGGAGATAATTCATGGCTGTGAATCTTGAGCGGAGGCAGGTACCTCCTAACTCCCTTTGAGGGCTGGAGCTTAGGCCAGACCCCTTTCCCCAGAATTTCCTATTGGCTAGTTTAGGCAACTCCCTTTTTTAGGTACCTAACTCTCCCCATGCATTGTATGGGGAGCCTGGATGCCTAACTCAGAGTTATGAATTCTACTAAACAGAAGGGTGCCTAAAGGGCTGGTCTACACTAGCCCACAAGTTCGAACTAAGATATGCAACTTCAGCTACGTGAATAACGTAGCTGAAGTCGAAGTATCTTATTTTGAACTTTAAAGTACTTACCCCTGGTCCACACGACGGCGTGCAGGCTCCCCCGTCGACTCCGCCTGCTCCGTTCGCAGAGCAGGATTACAAGCGTTGACGGGGGAGCACTTCCTGGTTCGATTTATCGTGTCTAGACAAGACGCGATAAATCGAACCCAGAAGATCGACCCCACACCTCCGACACTGCGGGTTAATGTAGACTAGCCCTAGAGTTAGGTATTGCAACACTCAGTCTAAGTCCCCTTTTATTTTAGCCCAAGCAAGGCCTTAGAATAAAAGCCCCTTGGTTAAGGATTGTGGCTATATCTACTCTTAAAACTTACTACAGCTGCAGGAGGGGTTCTCCCATTGGTGCAGGTACTCTAGCTCTCTGAGAGGCAGAATAGGTCTTCTGTCAACCTAGCACTGTCTACACTGGGGATTAGGTTGGTTTAACTCCATGGGTGTGGATTTTTCACACATAGCTTTGTCAATGTCACTTTTCACTGTAAGCCAGCCCTGTAGCAGCCTATATTTTTTCTACAATGCTGAGCACAGTCTCGGTGCTCAGTAAATAATGCACTTATACAATACAGTATAATATATGACTTGGAGAAAGGCAAATGAAGATTTGTATTACTCTAATTTTAATAACCAAATTCTGCATCAAGAATGATCTCTCTCTGTAGAAAGTATTGAGTTCCCAAAAGGCCCTAAGATTCAGATGTCATAACTAACACCAAGCCCATTTATTTTGCTGGCATCTTTTTGGAACTAGCATTCTATCAATTGCTGTGCAAGTATATATCACTGTTAACAGGACTTGCTGGGTGAGATGGAAAAGATATGTAAAGGAACAATGTCAGGAGTACAGGGCTATTGTTTTTCTTATTACTGAGCTCTAGAAAGGGATTTTCCATACATGTTTGGCAAAAACACGACTAAGCTACCAGATGGAATTCCAAACTAATAGTGTTGAGTCCCATTAAAAAACCCTGCGTACTCTTAAGGTCATTCCAGAACATTTGCCCTCTTCTGTTATGTACCCAGACAGGAAATGTTTTTCTCCTTTTAAAAGGAGCAATACAAGGATATTGTGAAGAATGCATTAGTGCAATATGCTATCAGCACCCTCCAGTTGTTTACCATGGACATTTTCAATCTGAACTGGGACATCAAATGCTTTCGAATTTTCCTTATGCTGGCAAACTCTTCTATGTATGACAAAATAAACACTTCCTGCACAGCTTCAGAGGATTACTTTTCCCTGCCTTATCTTGCAGTTTCATACAACTGATTAAAAGAACCACAGTTTGACAGCAGCCTTGCTTCCACACTGCTCATTTTTCACTGATTACCTTATAGTTTTTCTTCTTCCCATATAGTTTGTTTCACCTCTGGAGAGATAAGAAAGGGCAGTCTCTTCTTTTTGCTTTGTGAATGGATGTGGTCTATGTCCAAGGTCACTTGACAACAATAAACACTCAATTGCTATCATTCTTAAGGTCCTAGTCTATAAAAAAAAAATGCATTGTGTTGCTGCAGGCAATGGCTAGGGTAAGGATTATAGCATGCCGGAGATGCTGAGGAATGTAAGACGGTTTGAAAAGATACTTTCCAATCTCAGTGGGCGCCCATACTGAAATATTGTGTTATGAAAGTAATATAGATTTCTGATGGACAATGTTATCTGTCCTGAAAGATCAACCTCCTTAGTCACACAATGCCTATTTAGTATTAATTATGAATTATTATTGTTATATATAAAGTGATTTTGTTTTTTGTGAAGGTTGTCAGACTGACAGCACTGGAAATGGTAGTCCTCCGCTTATATGGAAAAAAGGGTAAGAACTAGCAGTGGCAGTGCAAGATTCCTCATGCTGCCCTGCAAACATGGCTCAACCTATATCTGAAGAAGGCTCCCTTTGGGGTAGGCCATGACTGTGTGGTGTTGGTTCCTGCATTCTATTTTTTTTTTTTTTTAGCTGCAATCCCAGCAGAACTCACTGTTGAACTGAAGCCTGCATCTTGAGATCTCAGGGTGTTGCCGCTCTTCAAAGCTCAGAATCACCATTTGGCTACCTCCCTCATCCTTTCCAAAGTACACATTCAGTCTCTGGTCACTCTACTCAAAATAGTAACACTATGCTGAGGGTGCTATGTGTTGAGAAAAAGGGGATGGATTGCCTAATGGTTAGAGTATTAGCCTTGGACTTGAGAGACCCACGTTCAATTTCTCACTCTGCCAAGGCTTGATCTTGTACAAGATACTTACTTACAATGTGCCTCAGTCCCCAACCTGTGAAATGGGGGCAATAATACATCCCTACCTCACAAGGGTGTCATGAGGATAAATACATTAAGGAGTACAGTAACAGGGGCCACGTAAGAATCTAAAATAGACAGGTAAGACTGCTGAAACAGGCCAATTAAAATGGTTGGCAACTCCACTGGATTTTGTTTATTTAATTATTTTTGGTGTGAGGAAGGCTTGTTTTGTGCACAAGAAAAACGTGCCACATGGACTGTCAGGAAATGACTCCTTTGTGATTATTCCCAGCCACTTTTTGTGTGGAACCTTTGAGTTGTGTTGGGGGGAGGGGGCACAAATGGCTCAATGAATCTGATTTCTAGAAAAGGAAGTGTTAACGAATGGATGGGTTGCTAATTTATGCTGGAAAAAATAAGGCTGTTTGCGTAATGATCCAAGTGCAGGGTGTGTCTGTTAGGCATCAGAGGGCTGCAGCCACATAGAAGAAAAACAATAGACAGCATGGGCGGATTTAGTGATCATTGGGATTTGTTTTTGCTAGTGCCCCAACGGTTTAAGCGACAGTCATGCACAAAGGAAGGAACAGTTCCTCCTCCAAGTAACTTACATCTAATGTTTTTTTCCAGTAGATTTTAGGGAGAGGAAGAATCCATTCTCACGTCATGTTTATTTGAGTCAAATAGTTGGTTAAGAAACACAGTTAAGGTCATTAAAAGATTCTTCTGCTTTATTTCCATTGTTCTTGTTAAACTGGAAGGTTCAGGTAGGTGCCCTTTCCAACCAAATCTTTTGGCAGATTGGAAGAAATAGAGGAGTCCTGTTTCTATGTTCAGGCTTACAGATCTGAAAAGCTACATTTTCCCCAAAGCTAGAGTCAGGAGAATGCAATTCGGAAATGTTGACACATTGGGTTTGCTGAAATTTTCCAAGTGAACCAGCATAATAGCCAGTTCTACAGAATAATCATTGTGCACTGAAGCCACCGTATGAACAATTTGAAGGTGCATGGCCCAATGGCCATCAGGGCAGTAACTAACTTTGACTTGGGGCAGGTCTACACTACAGGGCTAAGTTGACTTAAGTTACGCAACTCCAGCTATGTGAATAATGTAGCTGGAGTTGATGTACCTTAGGTCGACTTATTGCAGTATGTACACCACGCTGGGTCGACGTGAGTGAATCTCTCCCATCGACTTACCTTATACTTCTCATTTGGGTGGAGTACCAGAGTCGATGGGAGAGCGATCAGTGGTCGATTTAGATGCGCGTCGATCCCCCGGTAAGTGGAGACAAGCCCTTGGGTTCTGAAACCCTGTCTCACACTGAATAGCACTTCCCAAACCCCCAGCATTTCAACCGGAGAAGTTATTCTTCAATTCCTTCACCTAAAAATCTGACATGCAGTTATTGCTGGTGCAGAATGACTCCCATATTCTACTGCAGAGGTGACTATATTTCAGGGCAGCAAGCGATCCCTATGTGGTATACAGTATCATCTGCCAAACTTTTTGTGAGCTTGGGATGCTTGGTTGGTGAAATCTAAGCACAGAACTCAGGACAAGCTTGGGGTTTGTGCTCTGATTCTTAACAGTCTGCCCTGAGGCTGGTATTCTCACTCATGAGCCACTCCAGACAGCGTGACAATGCTCAAATGGCTTTTTCTCTCTGCTTATATCCTCAAAGTTTTTTCTTTGTTTTCAGAGTCAGCAAGCCCTCCTGGGGGATCAGTATGCTGTGAGCCAACACGTGTTCATTTTTGCAGTCTCCTCCCCATGTCGAAATAGTTAAGTGGCTATCTCTCCCATGTGGTAGCTCGATGACTTTATCTTATATGTAAATGTAAATTGTCTCTCTTTGCTCAATTTACATTGAAGACACATTCAAGCAGGCAGAACTACCTTCCTTTGTCTAGGGTGGGATGACTTAAGCCCTACCTGCCAAACACATTTTAAGAACATATCGCCAGCACATATTTATAATTTTTCATACATCACCCATACATCCACCACACAATAATATAATGCCTAGCATGTTACCAGTTTGCATATGATTCCTTTCATGACACCTGTTAGATACAGATTATAACAACAGTGAGTTGGGGTACACGCAGCTGATCAGGCAAGCGAGGCTCACTGTTAGATAATAGAGATCCACTTACCCTCTGGCTTTGGGGTGGTTTTAGGGTCAGAGCTATCATGATGAAGGAACTTATTAATATAAGGTTATTACTTTAATGTATGCTGTGGATAAACTTCTTCTCAAACCCTTATTTTAAAAACTTTTATGAACCATTAGTGTGTTGGTCTTTTAACAGGAGAGATCACTGATGCCTTTTAATAAAGGCAAACACAGTGGAAAACACATCTTGGGCATCTAAAAAAGAGAGGCTATTAACCTAACATGACATACTTAATTACACCAAGCAGGGTTTTCCTCAATGTGGAGCAACAAAAATAAGAGTATGTAGTTAGGCCTATAGTTCTATGTGGAAATGTTGGTGCCCTTAGCTAAAAAATTCTTTCAATGACAGTTTGAAATAAATGTCTCCAATATGCATTTAATTTAGATTTAAAAGACGATTATTCTTAGCTAACTGAATGCCATTTGATTATTAAAAACAGGTTTGCTAGGTTTAAAAATATGTATCCCTTACATAAGTATTAATATTCAATAAACATGCTTTTAATATTCTGCTAACATGCTTTAAACATATTGCAGCTATCCCATTAAAGTTAATGAAAACATATATTTGTACAGCACTTACTTTAAAGAGTTGCCATTATTTTCAGAGATATCCATAGAGAATGATTATTGCATCAGCATAAGTCACAAATGGAATCTGTCTCTCACCAGCCTCAGTTTTCTTCAGCTCTGCAATAATTAATTTAGAATATGCCACTCAGATTTTAAAATCACATTGTTTCTTCAAAGTACCTAATAGGCTCTGTTCCACTCAGAGATGCAGGAAACGATTGCAACAACAGTTCAGATAATGCTCTTCCTTAACCCTGTTAATAGGTCTGAATTTTGAACTCAACAGCAACTTGTTTTATTGTGATAGCTTACTTTCCCAAGGTATACAGTACCATATCTGGGGATTTGATCCTGCACCTGTTGAAATCAAATAGAGTTTTGCCATTGACTTCAGTGGTAGTAGGATCAGACTCTAAGGTTTAGAGTTAAACAGAATTTTCACTACAAAAATTGAAGCCAAGGAAGATTTGCCTAGTCTCATGTTACATGTCAAACTGGATACGTAATCCAGGTTCATCAAAAGCTTCACTGATGCCTGGCCTACACTTAAAAGTTAGGTCAACATAGCTAGGGCACTCAGGGGTGTGAAAAATCCACACGCACACCAGGGGAGCTGCAGCTATAGCGACCTAACTCCCTGTGTAATCATGGCTAGGTCAATGGAGGAGCATTGTTTAGAGAAGTGGTTTCCTACAGTGATGGAAAAAACCCTTCCATCACTGTAGGCAGCATCTACACTATGGCACTACCGCGACACAGCTGCAGCTCTGTAGCAGTGCCACTGTAGCACCCACAGTGTAGACGTGGCCTAAGCTTCTGCACCCTGCCAGAGATGGGTGTAGAATTATGAAAAATTATAAATATGTGCGGGCAATATATTCTTCAAATGCCCTAGCCGAAGGAATGTGGCCACGACGGCAGTGTTGTTGTTGGTCCTGTTCCTATTTGGAGTGAGACTTCTGTTTAAGGGTTCTGCATGCTGCTTGACTCTTCCCTGCCAGTGTTTAAATCCAGAGCTGATTAGAATCAATCTAATCTCAGTGACTACTAGAGCTGAAATCGATGATAATGTGGTTGAGGGGGGCTGAGCCTTGGGTGTGGTGCTGAGGACAGTTTTCTGATGAAGGACTATGTAGAGGAGGCTGTGGCAGTGAGGTTGCCCTCTATGTCAGTGTGACGTTCCCTTCTGGTGTTATCTGGACTGGTGATCTGCTAGGCCTCTCCAATCCTTGACTCCTGGAGCTAGCCTTACACTGCTCTGCTATGAGAACCCCCACTCCTGGGCTGTTCACGCACAGCCTCTGGCATGTAAGCTGCTCCCAGCTATTTGCAAACGAATGACACTAGCCAATATCTCCAGTCCCAGACACAACCCTAGGAACCTCCATCTTGCAGTGTCCAGTTATGCCCACTGGACGCTGCAAGCTTATATGAGTTCGTCAATTTAACAAAGAAATTGATATGTGTCAGGCTTGTTCTCCCAAGGGGAGTCTCTGACACGCTTCAAACCAAATGCACTGCTTCAGGTAGAATAAACGAACAGATTTATTAACTATGAAGATAGATTCTAAGTGATTATAAGTCAAAACATAACAAGTCAGATTTGGTCTAATGAAATAAAAGCAAAACGCATTCTAAGATGATCTTAACACTTTCAATGTCCTTATAAATGTAGATGCGTCTCACCACAGGCTGGCTGCTCTTCAGTCAGGCTCTCCCCTTTGATCAGCGCTTCAGTTGCTTGGTGGTGGTGTCTGTAGCTGTAGGTGGGAGAGAGAGAGAGAGCGAGCATGGGAAATGTCTCTCCCTTTTATCATGCTCTTTCTTCCCTCTTGGCTTTGTCCCCCCCTCCTCCCACCTTATTCAGAGTCAGGTGAGAATTACTGAGTCTCTCCAAGCAAGGTTGAGCAATTTCCCTGGTGTTGCCTCATGCAGGTGTAGCTCCTTTGCTGGACAATGGTTGTTGATGGGCTGATTCACACCCCACCCGGGCGTTGGTTACTTTCCTTGCTGTTGACTCTGGGGAGCTAATATCTAACTAATTCCCTCAATTTACAGCATGTTTTAGTGACAACCATACAACACAATTCTCGTAACTTCATATGCATTAATGATATACATATATGGATAGAGAAATGACTTTCAGCCGATCATAACCTTTCCCCTGATACCTTCCAAGGCATGTTTTATAGGTAAGATCACGATTATTTGAAAATGAGGAATATGGGGGTTACAGCTCGCTCCCCTAACATACAGAATGCTACAGCTGGTAACTCACTAAGAGCTGAAATCACTAAGAACTGGGCTAGATGGTGGAGCCTCAGAACATGGCATCGCAACTAAAGGCAGAGTGGTAAGAGAAGTAGCAGCAGCGCCATCAAAGGTGCCTCCTACCCAGAAAAGCCTAGAGCTGTGATTACTAATAGCTGAGCTAGGTGGCTGTGGCACTCTAGAACTGGACCAGACCAAGAACACAGCAGAAGTGACAGCAGCTGGCAGCAGAGGCAACAATGGCGAGCTGCAGCAGAGGTGGCCGCAACAGCAGTGGGCAGTGCCACATACTAGCAGCAGTGGAGGTATCACTCGCCCTCCTGTCGCGCCCCTCCCCCCCCCTCCCCAGAGGCTGAAGATGAACTCTTCTGAACACAACACTGGACTCTGGGAGGTCGCTGACCTCAGACAACAAACTGAGAGTGGGGCGCAGCAGGGGGAAATGGGGAGAAGCATATTATAGGGACATTTGTCCATTGGTCTTTCACATCACAAGGTGGGAAACTGAAGCAAAGGACATTGCTCCAAGATAGTGTAAGGTGGATGTTTTACTTATTGTTTGATGACTTTGAGACATTGTTGCTGTGTTTTCCCACATTAATGCTATGTTCCTTCACCCTTTAACAAAACGTTTTGTCATACACAGACTCTGTGTTTGTGAGTGGGGAAATATTGCTTATTAGAGGTGCCCAGGGAGGTAGTTAGCTTCCCAGGTTTCAGGGTGTGCATTCAAGCCAGTTTTGTTTTGTAACGTTAAGAGGAACCCCTGCATATTGAACCTGGCCCTTGCTGTTGCTGACACTACCTGGCAGAAAGGTTACCTTCTCTATGGTGTGCAAACACTTCCCCTCCATAATGGAATGAGCTGGAAAAACTTTGTGTAGGAAACTTTGCAGAATTATCCTTCTCCTTGGATCCTTCCCATGGATTTTTCTGCAGGAAGGACCACCTATCCCCATGTAAAGAATATGAAACAAAGAGGTCTAGCTGTAACTGAAGTTACAGTATTTATACACAGATGGCCCTGTGCTTTATTGAAAAAGACCTCAGGCCTAGCCAGCAGTGAGTTCTCTCTCTCTCTCTCTCTCTCTTGCACACACACCTCAGAGTGACCAAAATAGTTCAGTCCTGCTAGCCTTCAGACTGCCTGTCACTTTGCAGGCCATTTTCATAACCAGAATCCCTGAGTAAATCAGCAGTTTGGTTGTATGCAAGTGCACTGCAGACCTGAGTGAAGGCCCAGAGGTGAAATGCTAATTCTCTGGCTACTGACCCATTTTACCCAGCTGGAAAAAGTATGTTTCTTATTAGGCTAGTCCTGCTGCAGAGAAGAATTGGATTCACTGATTTTAATGTGTGCGCAGCTGTTTGTAGGAAGTCAGGAAACAGTTCTTCCTCATGTGAATGTTTGCCTTATTACACTCACCTCCCAGGATTGGCTTTCTTTTTTGGTGGAACCTGAGGAGGTGGGAAGGCTATTTCTAAACCACCAACACATTTCATCTCATAAATGCAGAAATCCAGATATGAACAAGGGGTCATTTGATTAAATTAATGACTGGTAAATTTAGACCCAATACAAAAAGACATAGCAGTTCACAGAGCACATAGTCTGTTCCATAGGAGGTCATCAAGTTAAATACGGTGACTGGCTTTCAGAAAACACTGAATAACTTTATGAACATTAATAGCTTCTGAAGTTGTATGTACTGAGGTAGGGGTAACAAAATCTCATGCTTCAGGGCACAAGCTGATCACCACAGGAATCAGGAAGGCATTTTTCCCGCATGAGAGCATTGCACAATTGTCTAGGGGCATTGTATGTGTTTCTCACCTTCCTCTGAACACAATTAGTGGCCACTGCTGGAGACAGGATACTGGATTTGATAGACCAATGGTCTGAGCCAGTGTAGCAAATCATATGTTTCTGTGTCTCCAAATAGCTGTTTGGGAAGTTAAGGATTTTGAATCCTATATAAATGAATACATTAAGACAGGGGCAGTTCCAACATTATCCCTTCAAAGTGAGACCATGGGCCAGCTTTCACTCTCTGTTAGATAGATGCAATACCCATTGATTTCAAAGGGAGTTGCACTCTTATAACTGACAACAGTATTTGGCACATTGTTTTTTATTGAGTAAAGATGATTAACATCCTGAGTCAATTTTTCATAAAGCAGCGATCCTTAATGGTGCACACAAATGGTATCTTTTACCAGCTTGGGTGTTATATTAGAAAGTGTAGGCACAGCAGGGTAGGGTTTTTTCCCCTAGGGTTCTGCTCCCCAGCTTCCCGTGTCACACAGTGATCTTCTTCCATGCCAACTGCCTCCTCTAGATGGCTCTCTAAGAAAAATTGCAATGTTTTTCTGCTACCTTTTTCTTCTGCTCAGTTGTCCGGTTGCTGTTACCAAAAGCTGCATTCTCTGACCTGGGTATTGAGAGAGTTTAGTCCATAACAGAGTATGTCGCTGCCACGTTATCGTTGGAATTGTTCTTTGACAGGGGGATGTTTCTACACATTTCTTGATTTTCACAGAAGTACAGTAATAGGCAAGGACAAATGGCTGCAGATAATGAGCTTTTGCCATTAACTTGGGTTGAGAGTGTTCAGCCTTCTACATCTCCCCTGCAGCCTCCCTCTCCTCCCCGCCAACATCTAGCAGAGGAAAAAGTATTTACCAGGACAGGTTCACAAGTGAGAAATGGATAATGACCAAGCATAAAAAAAGCTAGTCCACTAAGTTGATGGGGTTGGAGGGAGCAAAAGCAATATCCCTTTTCACGTTTACTACTTATTTAGAAAACAAAATTATCTGAACCATGTAAGAGAATTCAGAGAAATGAAAGTAGTAGGTATGAAATATACTGCACTCCGTTCACATACATGGATTGTAGCCCATGCACACTATGAAGATTGGAGAGCAAAGCCAAACACAGGCAAAGTATTTTTCTCTCTTTTGAGATGCCACATGACCAACAGTTGAGTAATGCAGCTCAATTAGCAACAAGCACCAAAGCCAGAGGAAAGCCTATTCTTATTGCTATTATCCATTCTTTGCCCATACAGAGCCGAAATCCCATGCTAGGTGCAGTCTGCGCATATAGGAGTGCACAAGCCCTGCTCTGAAGGCTTTATAGTTTAAGAAGATAAGCAGCAGGTAAAAGGTGAGGGAGCGGGACATACAGGAACTGATCCTCATTTATATGAAGGCCCTTTTAGATCCCAGTGGCAGTGTAAAGAGGCCTTAAAGTGGATGGGAGTGTAATACACTCTATGATGCGTGGACAGCACCTAGCACATTGTGGATTCTACCATACTGCAAATAATGATGAACAATTTCCACATGAATATGAATGAGTGATGTAATTCTCACCCTTTAAGTGTCCTTTACATCTTAGAGGGATGTAAAGGGGCTCTGGGATAAATGAGAAGCAGGTTCAGAAAGGTTTTTGTTTCAGGTTTTTAAGTATAAATTATCCCCTTGTTCTTCCACCTAAGGTATCTTGGTAAATGTGCATCTTAAGGAGGGATTTAAAGGAGGATATAAGAATGGGCATTCTGGGTCAGACCAAAGGTCCATCTAGCCCAGTACCCTGTCTTCCAACAGTGGCCAATACCCCAGAGGGAATGAACAGAACAGGTAATCATCAAGTGATCCATTCCCTGTCGCTCATTCCCAGCTTCTGGCAAACAGAAGCTAGGGACACCATCCCTGCCCATCCTGGCTAATAGCATTGATGGACATATCCTCCATGAATTTATCTAGTTCTTTTTTGAACCCTGTTATAGTCTGGGCCTTCACAACATCCTCTGGCAAAGAGTTCCACAGGTTGACTGTGCATTGTGTGAAGAAATACTTCCTTTTGTTTGTTTTAAACATGCCGCCTATTAATTTCAGTTGGTGACCCCTAGTTTTTGTGTTATGAGAAGGAGTAAATAACACTTCCTTATTTACTTTTGCCACACCAGTCATGATTCTATTGACCTCAATCATATCCCCCCTTAGTCATCTCTTTTCCAAGCTGAAAAGTCCCAGTCTTATTAATCTCTCCTCAGATGGAAGCCGTTCCATACCCCTAATAATTTTCATTGCCCTTTTCTGAACCTTTTCCAATTCCAATATATCTTTTTTGAGATGAGGTAACCACATCTACACACAGTATTCAAGATGAGGGCATACAATGATTTATACAGAGATAATATGATATTTTCTGTCTTATTATCTATCTCTTTCTTAATGATGCCCAACATTCTGTTTGCTTTTTTGAGTGCCTATGCACATTGAGTGGATGTTTTGAGAGAACCATCCATAATGACTCAAAAATCTCTTTCTTGATTGGTACCAGCTAATTTAGATCCCATCATTTTATATGTATAGTTGGGATTACGTTTTCCAATGTGCATTACTTTGCATTTATCAACCTTGAATTTCATCTGCCATTTTGTTGCCCAGTCACCTAGTTTTGAGAGATCCTTTTGTAGCTCTTCGCAGTCTGCCTGGGACTTAACTATCTCGAGTAGTTTTGTAGGAGGAGAGGGTAGTAGCGTTCAGACCAATTAGGGACAGCTTTCCTTGTTTAAAAGACTGGATAGAAAAAAGCATGGAAATGACTATGGGAGAAATGGGTAAACAGGGTTGAGGTTGGAACAGCTGGTGGTGTCAAATGGGCATTAGGTTGCATGATAAAAATAAGTAGAAGCAGAGTTTTAAAAGGCCTTGAGTGCAAGCTTGAATCTGATGCAGCTGAAGAAGGCAAGCCAGTGGAGAGATTTAGAGAGAGGTATGACATGCTCAAAGCACCTGGCAAGGAAGATGATCTTAGCACATGTGTCTTTGTCTGGGTCAAAGGGGCACAATGTGAGTATGAGGAAGTCTACTGGGCTGGAGAAATGAGAAGAAGGAAAAATATTTACAGATTTGTCGCTGGGATCAAAGGTAAAAAAGACAAGGCAGTAAAATGCTTTTGCAGTAAGTATGGCAGTAAGGCAGGGAACTGATTTACAATTAATTTAACTAAGGATCAGCTAGAAGGTGAATCTACCCAGCAGCCAGAGATTAAAGAGTCAGATTTTTTCCATTACATCATCACTTACAAATCATAAACCCAATCCCCAATTACTTTAACATTAAATAAAAAGAAAGACTTTCTTGCCTTGGAGTTCTTGTAATGTGCCCAGAATGTGCTGTTCTCTTTCCAAAAGCTGCTGAATCTTAAAGTGCACTTTTTTTTCAATTGGTCTGATCCAGATCCCTGTGAAGCAGTGTGGCAAAGGAACAACAATGCATGACACTAAATGTTGAGAAGTGATGGGAGAAAATATTGTTTCGCTTTAAAAAGTTTGTGCTTTCAAGTTAATGAAGGCAAGTGATTTTAGAAGCCTGTCTAGCATGGTTTGGGGTGTCTGTGTTCTGACCCGGTTTTCGTTTGCAGTGTGATCAAGACTGTATGAGTGATATGGAAGTTTAAAATACAAATGATTGTCTCCTTGTGTCTATCAGCTAGTTGTGAAAGGGCAGCAGATTTCTGAGTCAATTGCTAAGTTCTTGATAGCAGTGATGGAGCTCTCAGACAGCCCGTGAAGGCCCAACAGGTTCTATGGCATTTGATGAGAAGGATAGTTGGGGAGTACACCTGGGAAATAGTCTCTAGCAGTTGATAGAGAGAAGGAGAATCCTGTTAATGTTCCCCTGCTGGATAGAGAAGACTTTTCAGGCCTGAAGTCTGATGCATTCTATTAGTGCTTACATTTTAAAGCCTTGTATAAAGTTTTTAGAACATTGACACCACTGTCCAGGCCAACCAACCATGCGCTGGCATAGTTAAAATTATATTGCAGATGGGTCCAGCAACCTGGCTCCATCAAACACATAAGAGAGATTTTTTTCTTGTGAGTTGAATGAATAAGTGTCATTTGTATGTATGACACATTTACTGAGGAATCTTCACAAATCTTCCAGGGCTAATTACTGAGGGGACGGATTTACAAAAGTGCACGTGCTAAATCGTGCACACATTTTGCAAGGCTCAGTTGTAATCTAGCTCTATTTAGGAATATCATAATTTAGTCAGACTGTTTCCCTTGGTCTCGTCACTGCTCCTGCATCTCTGAATTTATCGTATGAGAGATATAGATTGGTAGAGGTCTGTGGCACTTAGAAAAAAACAGAACCGGGGTGATGGGATATAGAAAATCATTTGAGAGGCTAGTTTGACCATGTAAAACAAGCACATGGTGCTAAGCTGGGGTAGTCAATAGGCAGACTGCGGGCCAAATCCAAACCACCAGAGGCTTTTGAATGAACCATGAAATTATTTTATTTACTTCTTATTTTTGTATTATTTTGTCTGGAGTCTGTGCCTCGACTGTATATGTTGACCAAGAAATTTGGACCTTGACAAAAAATAATTGATTACTCCTGTCCAGTTTCTGAAGCTACTGCAAATTGACCCCTTTGGTTGTTTACCAGTAGGACTGAACAAATAATTTGGAAAGAGTCATTTATCAGATTAATTTAGCTTCTGTTTCTGCTTGCACTTGGTTGTTGAATTGTTTTCAAACGCTTTGGATTGTTTGTAGCTAGGAGGGTGCAGCCGGCAAAAAACCAAAAACCAAAAACTGAGCAGTGGGCAGCATTGGGGGGAGGTCATGTCTTACTCTGACATAATCCATTCCCAAACTTCCCCTGGAGTCCACATAGCCTCCAGGGTGGGCCAGTGCCTTACAGACACAATCTGGCACTAAGAGATGATCCTGGTAAGGGATTTTTAAGAAGCTTAATCAAAACATTATAAAAACTAAGGTAATAAACAGGAAACAGTAGGGAATTTAGATGGGTTTCTGTATTATTAAGCCTAAAGTCCAGTTACATGCCCAAGAGAAAGACAGTGATCAGCAAAGGCAGGAGCAACTGGATAAGCTGGTGAAATGAAATATCGCCTATGACTCAATTGTTATATGTGTTGCACAACTATTTAGGCCTTTACAAAAGTGTATGCTATCTTTGTCTTGCACTCTTTTAGGTCTCCCCATGGTTATTTGTGTAACAAAGTCACTAGGGCTGTGCACAGAGGTGGGTATAAATACTCATGGCTGGATTAACACTCATGGTGTTAATGAATACCAGTTAAAACGTTTCTTTTGTGAATTTTCCTCTTCATTGACTCTCCTCGCCTAGGCTGAAAAACTGAGGCCAGGGATTCATAGGTTTGTCCTCTCAAAACACTTGTAATGAATAAGTAGACATTCATAGAGGCAACATTGTCACTACCATCTCCTAACACCTACCCTACACTTACATCAGCAGCTCTTCCGTGTGTCTTCACACTCTGATGTAGTGTTGTGACTGTTCTGGGAACAAGCTTCTCAGCACACTCACATCTAGATTTTATTAGCATCAGGTATGAATACAAATGGGGCCCAATATTCACTTTCTGAACATTCAAGGGAGGCTCAGCATTTCATTTCCATTTAGACGCATATATGAAACACACCCTTCAGAGACATGTATATAGCTGCCAAGTAGTCTGTAAGGATTTTTGTTCTGAGTCATATTACTTTTGTTAAATGTGTCCCAGAGCACAATGAAAAAGCATGTAATAATTTTTTAAAAAATATTCTCAGGGGTTTAGAGCTCTGTGCATGGAATACACTTTCCTGGGGGTGTATCAGACCCAATAACATAATCAGGTGAACATGGAAATATTTTAGTATTCAGAGCCATGGAGTCTGAGGTACTAGTGTCTGAGCAAGGCAACCATATGCTGATATCTCCCTGTATCTGGAAACATTGTCATTTGTTGATAGCAAATACTACCCCTGGGAAAGCCTGTTCATCGTATTTGGAGCAATCTGGGGGGAGTACCCAAGAGATGTGGTAAAATTCCTTAGCATTTGCAGGATTTGGTGAGAGTGGCCAGAGAGCTAAGCAAACGTAAAGGACGGGGCCACACACAGAAAAAGAAAAACCGGCTACAGTTCACGATAGGAAAGAAAGGCACAAATCAAAAAGAAGTCAACTGTTCATTCTCAGGGGAAAAGGGAGAGGATGAAAATAGTTTAGAAAATACCCTAGCTACTTGGGAAAACAAGAAAGTAAATCATGCAAGAAAGGGAAGGAGAAACAGCTGAAGTCTCCTGGGGACAAGGTGGCTGAGTGTTTGGTAATAGGATACAAGTGATACAAGCCCTTAAACTCCTAGGTTGCTAGGCTGTCTCCAGCCAAGATCAGTAGAGATTGGAAGTTGTTACCCTCAGATGGTCAGAACATAAAAAGCAGGCTAGACTGTGGCATTTCCACCACTGCCATGAATGGGGGCTGGAGTAGGGGTGCACTGGCTCAGGAGGACCACCAGAGAGACTGGGCCTCTGGTAAGTACAATGCTTCCTGTGGCCCTTCCCCCTTTTCAGCGTTCTTCACTCTGAGGGGAGCAGCGGGGAGCAACACTTCCCAGAGGGGAGGGAGAACAGGGTCTGCTTCTGTGAGTCCCTCTTATATAGTCACAAAAAGAGTGAAGAGGTTCTTGTGCACCCCTCAAGCCTTGTGGGTCAGGCAAGGGCTGCTGACAAACTGGCCCAGAATATTCCAGAAGGGTTTGCTCTCCAGTAATCTAAGGGCCAGGCTCTGACATCTTTATTCACATTGAACAGCACCGTACTCTACAAATGGTCCCATTGAAATCAATGGGTCCACTGTCAGAATAAGGTGCTCCCAGCTTGTTGCAAGATTCTGAGAATCTGGCTCTAAATATTAAACAATATTTTTGACACTGGGATTCAAACTGCATCTGTTTTGCTGTGTGTGTCCTTCTCCATGGAAAATGGCTATGTTTAATCTTGATTCCCTTCCAGAACGTTATCTAGGCATGAACTGTACTGCAATTAATCCAATCTATTTGAGCCCACAAGAATAACTGGATGCAATTTATCTGAGAGGAATGATGTGTATGACCCTGATGCAAGCCTGGAGAGACTATCTCAGCGTGTCAGCATAATTTCCCTGCTAAAGAAGAGAAGCCTAGAATAAGCATCACAGACTATATGAAGTACCAGAGGGGTAGCCGTGTTAGTCTGGATCTGCAGAAGCGACAAAGGGTCCTTATAGACTAACAGAGGTATTGAAGCATAAGCTTTCGTGGGTCAATACCCACTTCTTCGGATGCAAGCAGTGGAAATGTCCAGAATGTTCTGGACATTTCCACTGCTTGCATCCAAAGAAGTGGGTATTGACCCACGAAAGCTTATGCTTCAATACCTCTGTTAGTCTATAAGGTGCCACAGGACCCTTTGTCGCTTCTATATGAAGTACAGCATATTACGGAACACCTAGTTATTTTACTTGCATTATATTCACTCCAATACTAACTATCATTGAGGTAAAAACATTGTTTTGCTATTTACACAGTGGGTAAATAGGGCAGAACACGCCAGTGTTAGTACTGCTCAGGCTGACCAGTGTGAAATTTAATTTGAATGGATCCAATGGTATCCTGATGCATTCATTATGTGTTTCACCTTGCTTTAGCCTATAGCTATGTAAAAGAGGTCTCAGCATATACTCCTAGATTTCCAAATGAATGCTCGTTCATTTATTTTCACTTTGCTGACTTTTTAAAACAAAAATGAGGCTGTAGAAATGAAACTCTGTTAATCTTCAGGGTCATGCTGGAGGACACAGCCCTGTTATTTCCACAACACAATTATGCCAGAAAAAAAATTGATGGCTCAGCACCACAACCACAGAACACTCCTGAACAGCAATGAAGTTCAGATCCAGATTGGGATCTGAATCTAATCATCATGGTCATACATATCATTCTTCACAGAAAAATTGCATCCAGTTATTCTTGTGGGCTCAGATGGATTGGTTTAATTACAGTATAGTTTATGCCGAGTGCTCATGGGGCTTAACTGATGAAGGAAACAAGAGAAGTCAGACCAAAGATTTCTGAATGAAGTGAATACTGCAGAATACAGTCATCTGAAGTTTTACATTCTTGTTGCAGAATAACATGTTTTGAGGTCAAATAAGGAGGTATAAGGGAGGTTTGAATTGACACTCATATTCCTCAGCAGAGTGAACTCATCCTGATGTGGAAGGGGAAGCCAGGATACCAGAGTTCACTGGGGAGACTAAGGCCATATCTACACTACGGGATTTATGGCAGCACGGCAAAGGAGCTGTAGCTATGCCATGGTAATGCTTCCATCGATGGAAGGTGTTTTCAGGTTGCTGTAGGAACTCCACCTCCTCGAGCAATTATAGATAGGTTGGTGAAATCATTCTTCCATCGAATTAGCTGGGTCTGCACTGGGGGTTAGGTCGACCTAGCTACAGAATTCACGGGGATTAGGGTTGCCAAATCTCCAGGATTGTTCTTAAAGATTAATATTAAAGATTTATTCAGGATTGGATTTAAAGATTAATATTCAATTAAATATTATGTCATGTGATGAAACCTCCAGGAGTATATCCAACCAGAACTGGCAACCCTAATGGGGGCACCCCTGAGTGCCATCGCTATGTCATCCTAACTTTTCGGTGTAGACCTGATTCTCATTTACACTAAGCCCCATTAGCTTACACCACTCTGGCAGTGTAAAGGACCCGAGGTTCATAAATTGCAGTTGCACTCACTTTAGGGCCCCTTTGTAGTGCCAGAGTAGTGCAAGCTAAAGGGGTTTCGTGTAAATGAGACTCCTTAGTGTTATCCACAAGGCCCCTGGACCACTTCTTTTACTCCCAGTACTTTCTAAAAATTCCCTCATAAAATGATAAATATTCTGGGCTTCAAAAGAAATAAAAAGAGGTAAAATCAGCAAAAGAGCATAAAAGAGAGAGTGAGCATGTCTGAAAGGAATCCAAGGCTTAGAATCTTTGCTTGGCTAATCACTACCAAAAATAATACAAATGCATACCCCAGGAGCAAAGAAAATACAACAATAACATGAGATATAATCTTTTTTCCAATATTATTTTAAAATACCTTTGAGGTGATACCTAACAGGTCCAGGAGTATGGATATGGTGCTGCAGAGGTGGCCAAATAAGCCGCGACCACATGTCTAGTGACAGATGAGTGTGTGCACACAGCTAAGATAAATGATCTGGCAGGTTATGATTGATTACTATTACAAAGTACAAACTGACTGGTAACTATGTGCACTAGTTGTGTGTTCTCTGCAGGGTCTGGGTTTGATCCTGGAAGGGGCTCAGCACTTTGGACTCAGGGAAGGCAATGGCAGTTGGGGTGGGGACTCTGCACCTCACGGGAATAGGTCTCTACTAGGTAGAGACATGCCTCAGTACTGCTTTACACTTAATGGCAAGCTTCAAAAGATTCACAACTTTAGGTCAGATAGCCAAAGCTAGGTCTGAAAAACTGGGCTGGAATTCTTGCAAGCAAAGGTTTTGTTACATTTCCACTGTGCACCCAACCAACAGCTACAGTCGACACTCCCTAGCTGTGGACTTTTTCTGTCTTAATATCTGCACTTGACTAATCCTCAAGAAGTGTTGAGGTTACAGTGAAATAAAGCAGCAGTAAGGGGTACTCAACAGGTGCTATTCCTAGACAAGATTGCTTTACCCAACTTTTTCCTTTAGTATCTACTTTCTTTTCCCAGAGAAAAGTAAACAGACAACCAAGGAACACCTCTTTTTCTTTGGGCTGGTTCCACCGCCTTTTTTGGCCTGCACTCTCCCCAGGTGCAGGGGAGGATGAGAACTTGCTGACATCGGTTTTGAGAAGTTTAAAATGTGAAGAAAGGGAAATTAGACCCTGGCTGTGGTTTACACTGAAATAGAGATCAAAGCCCATAGCTTTCAAGTATAAAGGGCGTGTATACATTTTGGGAACAGCGCTACAACTTTGATGTAAGATAGTCTGCTCATATAAATGTACTGTATCCTACCCCTGGATTCCTGTCTGCAGTAACATTTATTTGAATAGAAATGTCTCTGTTTGTTTAAAAAAAAAGATTTTTTTTGGTACTTGCATGTTGTAGGACAATTATTAGCAAAATATGACAATAGCTCTGCTTAGGAAAGGTCTGATAACTCTTGCACCCACATACAGTTACTGTAATGTTCTTTACCGTGACTTAGGCCTGGTCTACACTAGGGGTAGGGGAGGGTCGATCTAAGTTACACAACTTCAGCTACGTGAATAACATAGCTGAAGTCGACGTACTTAGATCTACTTACCGCGGTGTCTTCACTGCGGTACGTCGACTGCTAATGCTCCCCCGTCGACTCCGCCTGCGCTTCTCACACCGGAGTCGACGGGGAGCACTTGGCGGTTGATTTATCGCATCGTCACTAGACACGATAAATCGACCCGTGCTGGATCGATCGCTCCGGAGGTAAGTGTAGATATGCCCTTACACTGGTACTTGTAAGTGGCCTCCATTTTTATACTTATTAACTTTGGGGAGGCCTTATGCTAAAGGAATTAGGCCTGGTCCTATGTAATGCTGAGCTCCTTCTCTGAGGCTCTGCATTCCCTCATGTCACAATGAAATCAATTAATAAATTCCAAGGCCAGAAGGGACCACTGTGATCATCTAGTCTGACCTCCTGTATAACACAGCCCATGGAACTGCCCCAGAATAATTTCTAGAGCAGATCTTTTAGAAACACATCCAATCTTGATTTTAAAATTGTCAGCAATGGAAGATCCACCACAGCCCTTGGTAAATTGTTCCAGTGGCTAATCATTCTCACTGTTAAAAACGTACACCTTATTTCCAGTCTGAAGTTGTCTAGCTTCAGCTTCCAGCCATTGCATTGTGTTATACATTTCTCTGCAAGATTGAAGACCTTATTATTAACTATTTGTTCCTCATGTAGATACTTATAGACTGTGATCAATTCACCCTGTGAACTTCTCTTTGTTAAAATAGATTAAGCTCCTAGAATCTATCAGTATAAGGCATGTTTTGTAATCCTTTAATCTTTCTTGTGTCTCGCCTCTGAAACCTCTCCAATTAATCAACCTCCTTAATGAATTGTGAACACCAGAACTGGACACCGTATTCCAGTAGTGGTCACACCAGTGCCAAATATAGAGGCAAAATAACTTCTCTGCTTCTACTTGAGATTCCCTTAATACATTAGCCCTTTTGGCCACAGAGTCACACCTGGAATTCACGTTCAACTGATTATCCACCACCAATTATCCTCCAAATCTTTTTCAGAGTCACTGCTTCCCAGGATAGAGTCCCCCATCATATGGCCAACATTCTGTGTTCTTAGAGGTATACATTTACATTTAGGCATTTAAAAGCCATATTGTACACTGAGAGTTGAGGGCCATCGGCAACACCTTACCCAATCGGGCATTTACATTAATCTCCATTGCTAGGACAAAGATATCTTCAACCCAGGGGTGCTGGAACTGGGGGAGAGGGCTTGGGTCAATGGCCCTCCACTTTTGAAAGTGGATGAACCTGGCCAATCGTTAACTTTTCGCCACTGGCCCAGCCCCCTGCCCCACCTCTTCCCCCCAGGTCCCGCTCCCTGGCCAGGCTGGAAGCTGGAGCTTGGCCTGGGTAAGAGTGGCCTGGGGATCCCAGGCTGTTGTGGGGAGCCACAGACCCTCCACCTGCCTGGGGTGGGGGAGTCTGAGAGCAGCCCCCAGCCCATGTCCCTGCCCCATGGGTCCCCTGCCCAGGGCAGGTGGAGGGTCCCTGGCTCCCCATAGCAGCCCAGGCGGCTCTTACCGTGGCATGGCTGCAGCTCTTCAGCCCCCGAGGCCCCACCCCCAGGCCAGATTGGAAGCCACAGCCAGATTGGGGTAAGAGCCACGCGGGAAGCTGTGGGGAGCCGCAGACCCTCTACCTGCCCTGGGCAGGGAGCCCAGGGGGTGGAGACACAGGCCAGGGGCTGCTCTTGACCCCACCCCCAACCCCAGGCAAGTGGTGGGTCCATGGCTCCCCACAGATGCCTGGGCTCCCCAGGCCACGCTTACCCAGGAGAGGCTCCCGCTTCCAGCCTGGCCTGGGGGCAGGCCAGCGGGGAAGAGGAGGTACAGAGGTGGGGGTCATGGAGGGCCCGAGGCCTTGTGCCCCCTTTTAGAAAGAATCCGTCACCCCTGCTTTAGCCTCCTCCCATTGTAGGTAGGAGGGAGTCCTCAACTCCTCAAAGAGGTCTGTGGGGAAGAAAGTCTTTTAGATTTCTTCTAACCTGTTTTGAATGGGGAATTACTTTCAGTTCTAGGGACCCTCTTTTACTTGGCATCCCTTTCCACTAAAACCATGTTAGTCTGGAAGCAGAGTCCCTCTTTGTAGTCAGTGTGGAGTTCTGGCAGGATTTCCAGCGTACTATTGAATTCCAAAGGGAAAAGGGACCTTTTCCTATATTACTTAATTTAGCTGTCTTGGGACTAGGATGGTTTTAGCAAGAGTCCTAGGAGACGTCAAAAACTACAAAACATCCTAGAAGACAGCCTCCCAAGGGGGAGTTAAACAAAATCACAAGGATTGTCCTGGTTATTCCATTCATTGTAGGGAACTACATGATTCAAATGAGCTTTCTTCTGGCATCTCTTGAGCAAATATCTCCCAAACTCCCATAAAGGCAGGGATTGACTGGGTATTCTCAAACTTCAAGACTGAAATTCTTTGAGATTTATCTTGCCAAAACAAGCAGAAAAATTTCATTTTAAAAATAGCTCTCTCTTCTGGGTTTTATGTATGACATAGCTAAAGTTTGAAATAATGTAGGTAAATATATTTTCTCCTGCAGAATCAGACCTCAAAGCTCTTAGAGTATGGTACTTAGGTATTCACTTTTGGCTTATCCATATCCGCTATAGTCTAAAAGCTCTGACCAAAGTTTTTTTCCTATAAACCTAAGTTTTATTTTTTAATTGGGTTTTGCCAAAGACATGGGTTCTGGAGTGATTCCGCATCTAGAAAGAGCTACTAAACCTTCTACCAGACTAGGAACATTTCAAACATCCTGGAGGAATGTGTAGTGTGAGAGGAGAAATTTGAGGGTGGAACTGGATGATACATTTGCAGTGGGGAAAAAATGAAAGAAAAAGTGAAATCCAGAGGAAGCATTCAAAATGATTCACATCCCTGACTCTCAGAGGTGAGAGACTACTGGGCATTCCCCCTCCTTCGGCTGCATTTGGATTGGCAAGAGAGATCTGATGCCTGGCTATATCACAAGTACTCGCAGAAATATTAGGAGTCTCCTAAACCATCGGTAGAATGAGTTTTTTTATTATTTAATCAATTTATTTATTTTCAGAATGTTCTATGATTCTCACATTGTCATAATATCAAACCAGGAACTTATCCTAGTGATACCCCTGTGAGGTATTACTATTCCTGCATTACAAGTGGTGAACTGTCATGTGGAGAAATTAATTGATTTGTCAAAGTCACACAAGTTGGTGTAGAACTGTGGAAAAAATCGAGGGCTCCTGGGTCCAGGTACAGTGCTTTCTGCTGCCTTCTTTTAATGCCCGCAACTTTCCCAATGTTCCCTATGATTTCTGGAATGCTGATTCACAGATTTTCCTAGATTCTACTCTCTAATGTAAAAATTAAACAAGCAAATTATTTCTGTAGATGAGTTATTGAGATAATTTGTTGGCTAATGATTTCTGCGCCATGTATGCTGGGTGGATTTGCTCCATTGGCTTTGAAGGTGCCCTTTGGGTTGGTCCTTATATGAACTTGGTTCATTGTGAGAGCGTGAAGCATGACCACACAGATTTGGTCAGCTAGGAAAGTTCCTTTAAAGGCTGATGAAAGAGAAAAGGCCTCATTTCAGCAATTACATCATCTCCTTGTAACATTTATATATATATAAAGCATTACAACATTAATGAGGTCAAGCAACTCACTTGCAAGAAATGTACGGCTCTGAGTCTAACAGAGAAGTATTTTTTTTTTAATTCCAATACAGTTGAGGCAGCTTTTCTGTTTGTTTCATTCTTTGGCTGGTTTACATTCTTTCCCAGTGAGTGAGAATGTGATAAGCACTAGTGCCTATTTATAACTATCAGTAAGATGCAGTACTTGGTTAAAAAAAATCCCAAATGCTCGGCCTGGATGGTTGTGTATCTTGCTCCTCACTGCTGGTGTCCTTGCTCTTTTTCTGAGCCCAATGCTCGATACTTGGCCCGTGAAAGCAAACTAAAGCAATGTGCTCAGAGCAGCACGAAATGAGTCACAGTGAAGCCATTTGGTAAAACAAAATGCGCGAGTTCTGTTGACTAATGTTGTGTTTTGTGTGTGACCACAGATTTCATTAGGATTGCTCTTTATTTTACAGTAGGATGGTGAAGGCCCAGCCAAGATGGGGCCTTTTGTGTTAGGCACTGTACAAACACAGAAGGTACATCTAAACTGCAGCCAAGGTGTGAATGGCAGCATGTGTAGACATACCCACTCGAGCTGTACTCTAGCTAGCTCGCTACAAAGAGAAGCGAGGATGCCACACTGTGGGCTTCAGAGCCCAGCTGCACAAGCAACTACATACACAGGAGGGTCAGGTGTGTTTGCGCAGCCCATGCTGATGCCCGCACCGGGGCATCCTCACTCATATTTTTAGCGAGGTTGGTAGAGTACAGCTAGCACAGGTACACCTACATGGACAGCCATTCACACCCCCACCTGCAATGCTGATGTAGCCTAGTGAAAGACACACTCTCCTCTGACGACCTTATAATCTAAATAAAACGGACCGATAAGAGGGGAAGCAATATTCCCAAAGTCACAGAGCAGGTGAGTGACAGAGCCACGAAGAGAACCCAGGCCTCATGATGCCTAGGCTACTGCCTGCCCAATCCACTGGACCACACTACCTTCCTAACTCAGCATCTTCAAAAAATTGTCAAAGGACACATGGACCCTTGGGCAGAACCAATCCCAGTAGATATAAAGGCAATAATATGATAGGGCAGTATGGCATTTTATGGCATGCCTAATATGCTGATGTAAAACTTCTCTAGAACAGTGGTTCTCAACAAGGGGTACGTGTAACCCTGAGGGTATGCAGAGGTCTTCCACTGGGTACATCAACTTATCTAGATATTTGCCTAGTTTTACAACAGACTACATAAAAAGCACTAGCAAAGTCAGTACAAACTAAAATTTCATACAGACAATGACTTGTTTATACTGCGCTATATACTATACACTGAAATGTAAGTATAATATTTATATTCCAATTCATTTATTTTACAATTATATGGTAAAAATGAGAAAGTAAGTAATTTTTCAGTAATAGTGTGCTGTGACACATCTGTCTTTCTATGTCAGATTGTGTAAGCAAGTAGTTTTTAAATGAGGTGAAACTTGGGGGGACGTGAGACAAATCAGTCTCCTGAAACGGGTTCGGTAGTCTGGAAAAGTTGAGAGCCACTGCTCTAGAACATAATTTGGATTAAACCAACCAGATTCTATAGAAATTAAATAGGCTTCTATTGAAATTACTCTAAAAAAACCTTACATAATGTAGTAAAAGATTATATCCTTGCCATAGAATTCTGTAGATTGCTTTCAAAGTCAATAGAAAATTTATAATTCTCTATTAAATTCTATAGGGTCTTTTCATAATTGGTTCTATTTTGTAATAACTAAACTCTAAATACTGCTGCATGTTATACAGCTACCAAGCTATAAAGGACATACATTACAATTAGAGTTGACCAGGAAGTTATTCTTTTTTTCCACTAAAAATTCTGAGGAAAAACAATTTTGTTGTTCTTGTTAAAAAATGTCTTTGAAGGTTTTAATCAAAAACCCCACAGCATGAACATTTTAAAAAATTGGTTAAAAACAATTTTTTTAAAAATAATTTTTCCTTTTTTTTGGTTACTAAAACCCCCAAACCTTTCAGGGTTTTTTTAAATGAATGACCACCCCCAAATATTGATTAAAGTGGAATTTCTTTTGGTACAAATTTCCTGTTGTTGAAAAGCCATTTTCTATCAACAAATATTTTGATGGAAAAATTTTGACCTGCTCTAATTGCAATACTTACCTGAATATCAAAATGGTCCATTTGGATCAAGGTCAACAAGGATGGGAAAATGCTACTAACTGATGTTTGCTTTTAAAATTTGGTCAGGATACATTTCCTGCTAGTGAGATGCACTAGGCTGTGGGTCAGTTCTCTTAACAAAGAGGTGGAATCATTGCCACTTGGAACATTTACAACTAGACTCTACAAAACAGTAGTAAATATACAATAGGATATGGGGGGGAGGGGAATCCATGGCTTCACTGAGATCTATACAGACCCGTGGGGATCTACAGAACCCAGAGCCAACTGAATGGAAGTTTCTACTACACCAGGCTTTACTCAGCCCTATCCAGCGCTGTGTTGTCAGAAGTATTCGTGTTGGCTGCCGCACCAAGAATGTAGAGGAAAACCAGGCAAGTTGATATTGCAATATTAATGTATCTGCTTTTGTCCCATGGGATTGTGAAGTGAGGGGACAATGTTGATGAGGGAAGTTGTTTCTCTAGCCCCACTCACAACCATCTGGTCTGCCCTGTTCCCAGACACAGATCAATCCCCATGCATCTGCAATGGGGTTCCTGCAGGGAAGGGAATAGGGAAGCTGCCATGTGCAGCGTACACATCCAGATCCACCAGCTTTTCCTCTCCTCTCCTATGGAAGTGGAGGAGACAATATGTCCCTTAATGTTTAAAATAAGAATGACTAGGCAGAAGAGGTGACCCACTCAACTAGCCCACAAGAATGGAGGGTAGAATGGTCAACTGAACAGAAACCTGAGCTTGCTCTCTATTAAATACATGTAAATGACTTCTTGTAACTTTCCAGAGGGTAAAGGCAAGAGAATTATACATTATGGGCACATCTCCCCACAGCACCTTGGGCACGGTGGAGAGGAGGGGCTGACAGGGAACTCATCATGGCTCACTCATCTTCGGAGGCCTTGCCCCAGCAGAGTGGCAGCTTTAAATTATGCCACTAGTGTAAGCTCTCACGTTAGTCAATCATCAGGCATAGCAGAGCCTTGAACCACCATGCTCTTTGACCTTCCCTCTCTTCCCTATGCACACCCTTTCCTTCCCTCTTCCTCCACTCCCCATCATACCATCTCTCAGTCCCCTGATCTGCCTCGTCCTCCACCTTTTGGCAGGGCTGGGTAGGGGAGTTGGTATGGGAGATGGAGGGGCTATCTGTGCCATCTTTAAACTGGCCAGAGATTGCCCTTACACTGTGGGAATCCTCAAAAAGGGAGTCTTTGGCTGGCATACTTTCACTTACACAGCACAAAATGAACATTATGGCCTGGAGAATCTGTCTGTACAACTCAGCAAAAAAACCTAAAATGTTTTTTAAAAGACATAAACCACACAACTCTCCCGCAACTTTCCATTTTCTTTTCCCTATGCCCAGTCCATGAATCTGAATATTTTGAATCTTGGCTTCAGTAAGACCTTAACTCTTTGGGTATTGGTGGCTTCCAGTTCATACAATAACTTCATGGGATTTTTTTAAAAGTACTCAGTGGTGGCCTAAATCTGCTCCAGAAGAATCTCACTCCAGTTCTCATTCATCACTGAGTCCAGAGTGGATCTCCCTTTTCCTTTGCTGCTTACTAGAGTAGGCTCTACGTGATAATTGCTAATCTCATCAGACCATTTGAAAAACACATGTTGAAATGTCAATGGTAATGTGCCTGCTTGTAAACTGTGAAATTGGCCAGCCACGTCAGTCTGGCACTCCGCCTTACAAAGGAACATCTGTAAGGATGACATAGTTCTTTGTAGAGTACAACCACCTTAGCGTGAGGGTCACAAATGCTTTAGCTCAGGCTGTACATTATTAAACTTTCCAAATACATTTGACAGAAAATGAGGATCCAGTTAAAAACAGCAAAACACAGGAAATTCATAGTGAGAGCAGAAATCTTGTCCTTAACTCACCCTGCTGTGCCTGCGTATTTTAGCACTGCAGCCCTGAATATTTGCTGGCACAATGCTTCAGCAACCACCAGTGTTAGCTATGTTCAGAGCCCTACGGGCCTAGCCCAGGTCTTCTTTGAGCAGGGTTATGAGACATTAGCCTGGATGCAAAAAAGGAATTATGCATGTAATGTTGAGCATCGCTGTGGCTAACTTTTAGGTTCCTAGAAAATCACTGGCACTCACAAAGTCTGCATTAGGCACCGAGGTTCCTATACAATGGATGCAGAGAGACTTATGCGCCTTAGACTGTAATTCACAAAAGCCAGTATGCTAGTCAGGGAGCCGTTTAAGATAGCCAATGGCATATGCCAGTGACAGCGGTGTGTGCTAAGCCTTATCCCTCTCACGGGGATAGGCCTCTTAGTCCAGGCTGCAGAGGGGCACTTACCTCTGCTAGCAAGTCATAATCAGCAACTGGGTCTTTCAGTTAGGCACCTATGCCATTTTAGCAAGAAGCCTGGGGGGAGAGCTGAGGGAAGGTGGCGAGAGGGGAAGACCTCCCTCATAACATAACATACTTGCCTGAGATGTGGGAATCCTCTTGGTCATTTCCCCTTTGCCTAGTGGGAGAAGGTATTTGAACAGTGATCTACCACCTTTCAAGTGCATGATCTAACCACTGGGCAATGGGATAGTCTAATGTAGGGCTCCCTCAGTCTCTGCTGTTGCACTGTGTATTAAATAATTAGCAAGTCATTGGAGAAGGGGTACTGGATCCTGAGTCTCCATTATCCTGGGTGAGTGCTCTAACCAGCAGGATCCAGGCATAGGGTTAAATGCTTTCCTGAACAGGGGTATTTTTCCGAATTGGGGCCATAAGAACTTCTTGAATTTATATTCCTGGTTTGACCAGCCTCTGATTTTCAGGAACACTGATTGCACTCATAGTTAGAGCTGGCTGGAAAATTTTGATGAACCATTTTTTCATCATTATTTGCCAATTCATTGAAATCAAAATGTTCCATGGGACCATGTCAATTTCTATGAACTTCCTCCAGAGACCTGCCAGTTTCCGGCTAGCTCACCTACATGGCTCCTTGTAGCCTGCTGAGTTAGGCTTCCTGCCCCTGAGCTGCCTGCCTGGTGGAAATACCACTTAGTGGAAAAGTGCTGAATTTTTCATGTTGGTTCCAAATTGGAATAAACCCAAATTTTGAAATCTCAAAATCCTCCGTGAAATGGAATTGCCATTCTCCACCTGGCTCTTATCATTTTTAAATTACTGGGTTTATGTAATGTTACGTTTCCAGAAATGGAACCAATCATTTTGGTGCCTAGCAGAGGTTTTATCTTAACTGTGACTGTTGGAGACACTGTAATGAATAGAGATATGGACCTCATCTTCTGTTACAGTTTTATGGACAGACCATTCTGCACATTCATTATTTTAGCTAGATATGATCTGATAGACTCAGCAGAAAACAAAGACTTTGTACCGCAGCAGAAACACATTTCTCACCTGCTACGTTCCTGATGAATATAAAGAACAAAAAATAAAATAATAATAAAAAAGAACAGCTCCAGAAGCCTGCCAATAATCATGCTTTACAATGAAAATACCAAAAAGGGATTTGGTCCAATCAGACAGGAGCTAGAATTCAGTTCTTTGTAACTGTTCTGGGAAGAACACACTAGTGGTAATCTATCAGGTTTTGTACCCAATCCAATTTTGATAAGTAGACTTTGGTCCTGCTTTTCATTTTAACAAAGAGTCCCCACAGAAATGTTCTCCTTCAGCCTGCGGTAAACCCCATGACCCAAGAATACATGTTATTGCCTATGGGAGGTTTGAGGATTGGATAAATAATCCCTTTGTTTTCCCATTCAAACAAAAAATCCCACTTATAGCCATGGAGAGCCAAAGAGAGAGGCAACATCACAGGCCAGAGAGACTTACATTAAAGACATGGAAGTGCTTGTACTTTGTTCCTGATTATATTGGTAGTACAACAAAGAGTTTAACTTGCTTAATTGGAAATGGTTTGGTGAGGAAGAAGAAACCTTTTAGAGTGATTCAACAGTATCCTCCCTCTAGGATATTTTTAAATACCTGAAACATGGGCACTCTCTTCCTCAGAAGCATTTTTATGTGCTCCAGAGATGAGCCTTCCCTGGCAGAGATAGCTTAATATCATTCAAAGAGAGGGTGACTTTCTGAAACAGGACATCATTACCTTTGAAATATATAGAAATCAAGCTTTTAGTGCAAGATTCTTCTTTTAAGGCCTGATTTAGGCTTGGTCTACATTTAAAAATTAGTTGACATAGCTTCATTGTTCAGGGGTGTGAACAACTCACACCCGTGACTGATATAATTAGGCCGATCTAACCCCCAGCATAGACACAAGTATGTCAATGGAAGAACATTTCATCAAAGTAGCTAACTTCGTTAGGGGCGGTGGCGTTCCTATGCTGACAGAAGAATCCCTTCCATCACTGTTGGCTGCATCTACTCTATGAATCATAGAATATCAGGGTTGGAAGGGACCTTAGGAGGTCATCTAGTCCAACCCCCTGCTCAAAGCAGGACCAATCCCCAATTTTTGCCCCAGATCCCCAAATGGCCCCCTCAAGGATTGAACTCACAACTCTGGGTTTAGCAGGCCAATGCTCAAACCACTGAGTTATCCCTCCCCCCCATGGGTTATGTACAGCTACACAGACATAGCTATGCTGGTATAGTCTGCATAGTGTAGACACAGGCTAATTTGCACGATAGAACAAAATTCTTCCCAAAGGAAACTCAATCTTTCTCCTTTCACTCATTGATAGTCTAGTATTTATTATTATTTTTTCTGTGTTCCATATATATGCAAGGTACTTCAGTGCTATCAAAAAGACAAGCCCAGTCCTGCAGAGCTTACAAATCTGTTTTGTGTCAATGGATGACTAGTTATGTTTAAGCAACAATGACAAAGAAGAAGAAAATTCCCTAAAAGTTGTGGTGGGAGCTGTGGATGTTCTGCCCCTGTGAAAATCAGGCCATTAATGAGGAGCTGGTGGAATGGAGAGCTAAAGGCAAACCCAAAGACCCTTAGCCCAGCTAGTCAAGCTGGAGCACTAGTGACAGCTATATAATTAAAGTTACATGAACATTTCCATGATAACCCCTTCTTTTCAGTCATCTACACCTTTTCAAAACCTTCCCCTATCAGGCTGAAATTTTCTGAGCCTAGCTGCAGCCAGAAGGTGAATTGATTTGCAAAAAACTCACATAAAAATGGCTCATCCATTGTTAAATGAGATTAAAAAAAACCAAACTACTTCCCCATTATATATAAATAGACAAATCAAGCAAAACATTCAACCAACCAACATAACACAACTTTAAAAAAAAAAGTTCCAAAATGAATGGGGTAGGATGTGATAAGTTAGCATGGCAAGAGCCCTAAAAGAGGACATTCAGTAAAAACTGGATTTGATTTGGCTGAGTTATGAAAACTGTACAGTACACGTGTGATACTTCAGACATATTTTTTCAGATTCCTTTCTGAAGGAAGACTGTGTTCCTGGCTAACTTAGCTGCAAAGAGCACACATGCATCTCCTAGCATGTGGGACCATGATCAATGAAAGCCTATTCTCAATTTCCAGCCAGTTTTGCAAACTTCAGATGGTCAGATAAAATATTCAAAATATGGGTGTTTCTCCAGTCTAAAACCCTGATTGTTAAAAACAATCTCTGCAGATTCATAGCATACGTGTCATAAATGTCCAAGAAAATGTTTGCAGTAGTAGTTATTGTTTGGGACCAAGTATTAACCAACAACTAGGTATTTCCTCTTAAGATTTGTCACAGGTAGTTAATATCATATTCAGAGTTTGTTGCTAAGTGTCAAACTGAAGCACAAGAATGTTCCACACAAAGGCTTTTTGTTCTCAAGAAAATTTTATCTCTCTCTCGTTTCTCTATAAAGGAAATTGCAATAAGAGAAGGAAAAATATCAGGACTCAAGTTTGAGAAAATTGCACTGTCCATAACTAAACAAAGAATTCGGCACACATTTCAAAATGAGAAACCTCTATTTAGTCTATGGCTGTGTGTCTGGTTTTGGGCCAATTTCACATTGAGAAATTGATGAGGGCATATTTTTCTAACTTGATTATTTTCTTGGACTTTTCTATGATTTGACTTACTCTCTTGGCCATCAGAACTCTAACAATCTAACAGCTGAATATAGAGGGGATCTCTGCCCCTAAGCATGATGTTCTTCAGCAGCTAGCCACTAATAGGATCTTGAACATTTTAATGCATCAAAAAATCCATTCCACCACGGACTCTCAATTACAGATCAGGAGTTATCAGATTGCAGCTGCTACTCATCATCGACAGTTTGGAAGTTGCACCTATGTGAAACTTGGACTTAAATTTCAAGTACTTGGACAACCTGAGGATGGAAACAACATTGCCTGGCATCTCATACTTGTAAATGGCATAAATCCAATGAATGTTTACCAAACCACTTCTGAATAGTGGTAACACCCTCCACTCCCTATCCTGCAGTGGTGTGCGGAACTACAATTCCCTTCACACGAATGCTGGCCATGCCACTGATTCTCCTGATGGTGAAACACTCCTTGACTGGGCAAGTGCTACCCATCTATCCTGCAACCCCAAGCAGTCTCCTTTTTTACACTCAGCATGCTGAGGTACTGAGTCATAGCCAGAACTTGTCTTAGTCTCTGTAGATGCTCCATTTTTCATCTTTCAACACATACTAGGAGACTTTTCACACTCTCAGCACTGCTCCCTTTTAACAGTGATAGCAGGACTAGAAAGCACAGTGGCCGAAGTAAATGCATGCAAAAGATGGAATGTGTGTGTAAATCCAGACTGCTCTGAGAAGAAACAGGCAGACTCCTCATACTCAGGGAGTCATGTCATGTGCCTGATGATGTGAACGTGGTTTACAAGGTCTTCTGTGAGACTTTGTTAAGCATGGCTAGAAAGTCGATTCCATGTGGCTTTCATAGGGGTTTGCCTCAGGGGACAAAACAAGCCACTAATATGTTAATGGAACATCTTTGTGTTAAGAGGCAGGAAAGGTGCCATGAATGTACTGAAAGTCTGAACTTCATACACTCAAGTCGTAAGGCCTGAGGCCTTCTTTATCACCTTTGGGCAGAGGAAACCACTAAATGCCCCACACATGTCTAGCAACTGCTAAAGCAGCCCACCTTGTGGTCAACAGCCTTCCAGTAATCACAAACAGACATCTTGATCGGAAGGCATTGTCAGCTCTCAAGAAAGATTCGGTCAGCCACCTCAGCCAACTCCAGCTTCTCTCAGCCTTTCACTAGGGAGGAACCAGAATCAGCAATTTCTTTCCTATAACCTTACGAAGTTCCTGGGATAAAGCTTAACTGTGGTCCTTTCAACAACACACAGAGAAGCCGTGCTAAAATCAAGTAGAGAGTCACTCCTCACAGGCTTGCCGGCAACTCACGGGGCACGAGTGCTGCAACCTTATGGACATCTACTAATACCCTAATTATTGCACCTGCTGAATACTGTGCCACAGCTTGGGGCTCCAGTCACCATTGCAGCAAGCTGGACTCAGCGATCACCTCTGCCTTTCATATCATCACTGGTGTGACTCAGACAACTCCAGTCTTCAACTTTCTGATGCTGGCTGGGCATTGCTTCCCAGGTGATTAGATGTGAGGGCAGGGGCCTGGCCACAGAACTGTGCACAGCCAACTATCAAGACAGCTTACTTCACAATTTCATCTCATAGCCACCTCAGAAATACTGGCTTAAGTCAAGATGCCCATTTTCTGAAATAGTTGCACCTCTTAGACACTGAATCAGACACAACCTTTCCAAGGAACAGTGGCAACAAGTAGCGTGGGACCATATTTTGTATTGATGGTGCATTTCTTGGCAGTTAGACAACTCTGATCTGCATCCCCTAGTCTCTCCAGAGTAACTCTTGCCAGCCCCTCAGAACAATCATATTAACCAAAAGATACAACAGGATATACTGTGGTCATGGCGGGTTTAACTCACATCTTTACAGTGGGGGGCTTCTTGCGCTTTCCAACCCGCCCCTGAGGAGCTCACAACCCGTGGAGCTCACAAACAGTGTTCCAACTGGTCCAGTGATTCCAAGAGACCAACAGTGTTTTTCTCCTTCACAAACAAACCTAAGGAATGAAAAGGATTCTTATTGACAAATTTCTATGGGTTTGATACAAAAGGCACCTCAAGCTTGATCAATTTATCCCCTCCTCACGTTTACCTTTAAAACTGAAAGTACACTAATCCTGCAAAACATAAGGTTGTTGTGCTGGCCAGTACAGACCCTCTGAGACTCAAAAGTGTGCCTTTAGGGCTTGGTTCCCCATATCCCAGTTTCTCTAATAAGGGAGTCAACAAGCAGGAGGCGTTAGAACAGTTGCACCCAACTTTTGAATGCATTTATAAGGAAGACATTCTCCTAGGCATGGGACTGCTGCTGTGTGGAGAAAACTCCTCTCCACTCCCTGAATGATTATTCCAAACATATGTACTTCTTGTTCATTTATGTTGCCCTGTAAACCTTGCTTGAACAGCAGCTCAGAGAATGGTGTGCTTTTATGAGGAGACTATTCTTTGTGCTTTAAAATAAATCAGTCCTCTTCCAAAGAAGAGAAGTTTGTTTCCATACCAGAAATGGATCTTCTGTTGTTTGTGACAAGGACTGTGGAGTTGGGCTCGCTATGTTTGTCCATCAGGTTTATACTTCATATCTGGATTAGCAGAGTTCAAGGAACTTTGGGATTCTAAACCTCTGGAAAAAACCTCTTTCTTAGCTTGCATGATATATAGCATTAGAAGTTAGTTAATGTATTTATCTCCTCTATCGCTCTTCTGCTATTTCCTCTATTTTAGGGTCTTTTAAAGTATCTGATAGTCCTGCCTGTATGCAATATTACCTGGAGTTTCCTCTGCATACTTCCACTAAGGAAGTGCTTTCCAATGTGTGGGGTGCACCCAATGGAAGAAAACGGACAAGACACACAATTTCTCTTCAGAGTCTCAGCTTATATTTTTTAAAATAAACTAAGTCTTTAGCTGTTATGGTGGCAAAGAAAACCTTCAATATGTAAAGTGATTAATCAATGTGGAGGTGGTCGCCTGTGTTTGCAGAGAGCCTGGAACAATAACTCCCCATTTGTTGCTATGGGTTATAACACTGATGCCAAGGATGATACTTTACATAAGAACGTATTAACTGTTTTACTGCTCAAAAAAGTATATAAGGAAGAAGAGGATTTTCACAATCTATTCTGATTGACCACTCATTTTGGATAGGCCTGTCGGAGAAAAACAGAGTTCTCACTCTTATTTTGGGTGCAGCAAGGCAAGATTCACTTTATTAACCTAAGCAATTGCAAAGAGGAGAGAGTGCACTAGGACACAGGGTTTCCCCCTCCTAGGCAGGTCTCTCAAAGATAAACAATTAAGGCAAGCATTTATACTTTTTGTTACATATAGTAATGATCAACAACTGCAATTTGTTTATACATATTCTTTCTTGATATCTTGTTTTCCTCACCAATTTCTGTTATGGTCTACATTCTATTCTTATCTAATACAAGGTTACAGTAACCTCTCTCACAGTTCTTTCCCCCTCACCTCACACAATCCCCGCTTCTACAAATCTCGCGTTATCACAGCTAGAGTTAGCCTGACTCTTGCTCATATAGAGGCCTGCATACAAATTCCCTCTACCGACTTCCACAGCCTTTCACAACATGTGGCAGAACTGAAGGGAGGTTCAATTGATTTCATTTTCTTGAAGGAGGGGGCTCGGAAATGCTGCTAGGAGGCAGGCAGTATATTCTTGCAGAGAAAAGTGTGGGGCTGGCCCCTAAACCCCAAGAAAACTAAGCACCTCAGAAGATCACACTGCTTTGAGCCAGACTGCCAGCCTTCCTCATGTTAAGTAGTACCTTACTCCTTAAGAAGACCCATTGAAACCAGATTTCTTGCAGAGAAAGGTACTAGTTGACATGAGTAAGTATGGCAAAATCTGGCCCATCGTCTAGACCCTTTTGAAGAAATCTCTGTGTGTGAGGCTATCATCAGCTAGGTATAGTTTTTATAGGAGCATTTTATTTATTTCAAATTATGCTTGAATCTATTTATGTATTTGTGTTTTATATAACGATTCTCCTGCAGGGGAAGAAATCCTGTAAAAATGTCACAACGTTAGCATTGGCCAGCCTATCATGGGACAACTTAAAAAACATATAGCATATAGCTAAACATAGCATAGTTTTCTGAACAAAGGTCAATGTTCCCTGGGAGACTTTCTCCCCTCTTTTCTCATGTGAAAGTAAAATCTCCTATAATGACATTAAAGTCAGTCCTCCATAAGGTTCTGAGCGTGTGTTCCCAGGATTTCCATTCTTTGCAAATCCATGTGACCACAAGCAGGATTTAGGAGAATTAAGACCTATGCACAGTACATATGTAAACAAGCAGGAGGAAACAGAACTCTTTATTAACACATCTTGTTTAATGAGATTTCATGGAGCAGTAATCCCGGTTAAACCTATCACTGCTAGCCATTAATGCCCCTTCTGCTGAAAAGTGCTATGAGTATTCTTAGAGATTGGTTTTTAACTGCAGTAATGACGAATTGAGGACATTATTGTTTATCAGTTAAGAACTTATTTTCAGCTGATCACAACAAAAGATTAGAGGTGCTGCATAAGCTTCTCCCTCCTGTGAGCAAATGGCTCCTGCTGAACTGCTTATCATCCGCTGGAGGCTCGCTGTGTTATATGGTTCACAGTGGACCATGGTTCTACTCCTGAATTTACCACAAAAATGAAAGTGGAAAATCATAGCTGTTAGGTAAATGAAAACTTTAGGCAACTTCTGGAACCAAGGAAGCAACTGAAAGGACAGTTCACACAGAGTCAGAGTCACTCTTACTACCCCATTGGCTCTCAGTGAAATTCACTCCTGGGCAGAGGTTTATGCACTGCCTAAATCTCATTTAGGGTCAGATTTTCAACAGATTAGATGCCTAAAGAGGCAAATTTTTGAAAGTGCCTAACTCCCGTGGGAGTTTTTGAAAATTCTAGTCACTTTCGAAAATCCCACTAGGCACCTGTCTGCATATTTAGGTGCCTAAATACTTAAAAAAAATATTTGTCCCTTAATCCTGCAAAACAGAGTATAATTGGGATTTCAGTGTGTATAGACTTTGTGCTCCACTTCTACCCATAGGTGAATTTCACCTAGTGTGATTTTGGGGGAAAAGTCTATAGCCAGATCAGTGATGTGGGAGGGATGAGGAGGAAGAAGAGGCAAAGCACACAGCGAAGAGACTTTGATATTATTTAGAAATCTTGCCTCATGTATCCAAAAGCCTAGAACCTGAATAGCAATTCAACAGCAAAAATATCAACAAAAGGCTTTTGGTTACAGCTGGACAGTCCCTTCTTCTAAAAGAAAAATGGGGAAAAGATAACAACTCTTGCAGGAGTGAATATTATTATAATAAATCTCAATTTGCAATTTGATGATAGGCAAAGGCTACTAGGAAATTTCAGCTGCTAAATTTTTCTTTCAGTGTCTGATTCTGCCCTCATTGACATCAGTGTAAATCAGGAGTAATCCCAGTGAGGTCAATGGAGTTACACTGGTGTAAAACTGGTAGTGGTAAATTGTATAGTCATTTGTATGACCACATTTTGGTTCATTTTGAACCAGAGACCAAATAACCAATATCAGTCCAAATAACCAGTTACTAAAAGTCTGTAATAGTATAGTTCAGGAAGAAAAAGCTTCAATAGAATACCAATTTCTGGGAGATCATGTTGTGAAGCATTGTTGAGTTCACATTACAAAGAAGGTTTACTTCTACAGTTACCCCTAAAGCTATCCTTTTTATACCCAACCTGTTTACAAGTAAAAGGGTATTGTGTGCATCATCTGAAACTAAATTTAACCAATCAGCTTTCCACCTTGTTCGTCTGGTACCATGGGGTACTCCTATTTCTTTATTATGAACACATGCATTCCAGGTACACTGGGGCATGAAGGCACCTCCTGGGTTTGTACCAGGTCAGAACAAATATATTTTGTCCTTATCTTTGGAAAATTCCTATACTGGTCTGTGAGAGTCACTCCCTACCTGTTATTATGGTAAAACCATGCAGATGTCCTGATCCCAACAGTTTCCCTATCTACATATGACAAAGCTTACCTCGGCTAATGTAAGGCGTTATGGAATATTTACAATAAGTGAACTGGATTACAGACAGACAAAACAAAAATTAGACCATGTAACTGCTAGAAATATATATATAATGCTATATTTTTATTGTGTGCTTAATGAATGTTAATATATCAGCCCAGCATATACCTGTCAACTATGGTGTGAACACAGAATAAAAGCTTGTCTACACTATGAAAATTACAGTGGCACAGCTACAGCACTGTAGCTATCCCGCTGTAGTGTGGATACTTCCTTGCAATGACAAAAGGGGTTTTTCGTTTGCTGTATGTAATCCACCTCCCCTAGCAGTGGTACCTACGTTGATGGAAGCATTCTTCCATCAACCTAGCCACACTGTAAGATGTATGGACATTAAAATATGTTGTTGACAACTCTCTCTGTCTACCCTTTTAACTAATTGGGGGGTCAATCACTCATATGCATATTCCAAATCTTAGCTTCCTCTTGGAGCTAAAGACAATGGTATTCAATAGGCCCATCCCAACAGGTGAGCCATCTTGTCTGGGGAGCATTAATTAAACTTAAGGTAAAATACACAATTCCTAGGAAAGGAAAGCACCAATGCTGGGTAAGGATACTTCCAACTATTGTTAGTTTCTCAAACCAAAGACTTCCATAATTTACTCAGGGATGAGATTTCCATCCCTCTTAGGCCAGGTCTACATTACCCCTTACTTCACCATAATTTATGTCACTTAGGGATGTGAATAAGCCATCCCCTGAGCAACATAAGTTACACTGACCTAAGCACCGGTGTGAACAGAGTTTTTTCTGTTGAGGTAGCTACTGCCTCTCACAGAAATGGATTTATTCTGCCAACGGTAGAGCTCTCTCCCGTTGGCATAGAGCGTCTTCACCAGATGCGTTATAGCAGCTCAGCTGCGTCAATGTAGCACTTCTAGTGTAGACTAGCCCTTAGTCTAGCTAAGGAGAACGTCTGCTAGGCAAAAAACAAGAATGATTGCCCCCTTTCCTGTGCAAAGTGCCCTATTGTCTCCTATATGTTAATTAAGAATCAGAGGAGAGAAAAAAAATGTAGATTTAAACCAGTTAGGAATAACTTGCTGATGAGCCAAGAAAATTCCAGAGGTCAAATTTTCTGACACCTCAAGAAGCCTAAATATATATATATTGTATATAAAATCTTCCATCCCAACTTGAAATTGTACATTTGTCTACCTTGTGATTCAGATATACATTTCTCTGTGAATAATCTGTCTCATTCCTCTAATGTAATATCTCACACCCCACGATAAGCTTTAAAAGATGTGAAATGAAAAGTATTAGATTCAATGAAAGAATGTATGGATTATGTCCACCTGATTTAGAAGACTATAAGAGATTTTGTTGTTTTCTTTGTATGCGATCGTTGCACCCGAGAATAAGAACTGAATGGCACTAGAAGGAAGAAGGAATGTTGAATGATATAATCACCAAACCAAAATATAATTTGGGAATATTAAAACAAATTACTTAAATGTGGGGAACCATAATTAATAGTGAGGGCAAATTATGAAATACAATCCACAAAATGATTTAAACCCTGTGACTAAAGGAAGCATTGGAGAAATGTGTTACACTGTCACACTCTACTGGATATCCAGAAACTGAACAAACTGAAAGCTCAGAGCAATTTGGTAAATGGCCAGTGCCCTCTCTACCACACCCTGAAATCAGGGTATATAAAACTGAGGTCACCATGTGGGACTGCAGAATTGACTGAACACGCAAAGAAGCTGTACAGTCTCCACACAATGGATCCCTGGACCGTATTTCTACATCTGTTCTTTAACATAAATAACTGAATAATTATCTTGATTAAGTCTACACTCTCTCGTGAGACATCAAGTAACGATATTTGAGATTTTAACTGATGCTATATGCATGTTCTCCTTTATAAATTCAAACAAACTGGCTTGAGAGAGATTTGAATCATAAATTAAGCAATTGTTTTTGATATTCTAAACTTGCCCCTTTTGGGCCAGTCTATTCCAATAGCAAGGACCATACTCTTAAAAGTGTCTTACTGACAAGTATATTCTTGCTCCTTAGAAGAAAAAATATGGGAAAAGTGATACAGGTGTTAGGTACTAAAGAACTGATGGTCTTAAGTAAATGTAATACGAATTTTTGATGATTTACATCATTCCTTCGTGTAATTGCTGAATCTCAAACCTAGTATATGACAATTGCTTGAAAGATTATATTGGTGCACACAGTATATAACTAGAATATTGGTTTTGTGTTTACTCTTGATTGGTAAACTGTTGATTGTATATTGGTGTGGTTCTGGGTGAATTCATAAATTGTTTCTTGGTTAAGCATCATCAAATGTCCTGATTTAAAAAATACCGTTCAAGATAAAAGTTGACCTGAAAAGAACCTAGTGTTAAATTGGTAAGCTAATGCTCCCTGGACAAAATACAAAGGGGTTATACTATTAGATTCCATTCCAATATTGGCTATAACACTTATCCAATTGGCAAATCTAGTTTGTTATATTTCAGCTTTAAAATCTAACTGGCACTTTGGCAAATTTGTAAAATTGAATCCCTTTCGTACTGGGGGTCTGGTTAGCACAGCCAAAGCACTCAGCAGTATGAATTTTTCATACTCCTGAGTTACGTAGCTATGTTGATCTAAATTTTGAGTGTAGACCAGGCCTAAAACATACTGTACTTAGATTTAGATGTGCTTCTCACTTGGTGAACTAAGTTAGATTAAAGATCACCCTTCTCTTCTTGTAAACCAAGGCATCTGAGATGATTAAACTAACAACTCCTCAGTGTAAACAGCTGAGGACTGTTTAAATCAGGGGTCTTCAATGCTGAAAACTGATTCCTCATTTGATTCAACACAGACTGAGTCTGTTGACCCTCAAGGCATGGTGAAGAATCTATATGTTTTTATTCTTGGCTTTTTCTGAGGTGGTTAGTTGAATTGGTGTGAGTCGGTTGAGGCAGGAAGGGTGGGGTTTAATGATGGCTTAGGTTCAAAACAAAAATTTGTTGTATATTTATTTTAAAACAAATTAGATTATACATGTACCTGGAGCTATGAACAGGCATGTTTTTAATACTGTGAAATTAAATAAAGAAGCTAAAAATTGTTTCTCTGGATATCTTGAATTAAAAACAAAGAAAAAGCTCAATGAAAACACTTTCACTAAAAATAAACGGGGAGAAGAAAATATCCACTGAAGTTTCCTTTGGGAAGAAGAAAAAGAAAGACAGGAGCCAGAGAAATGGGACAGGTATCCCCTACTTCCATTCTCCCCTTCTCACACCATCCCATAAAGACAAACGCACATTTAACATGACCTGGATAAAGCACTAGAAAATATATTGGAGGGAATAGTACTGGCACATGATGGGGGCCTTGACTCAGGAAAGCACTTACATGTGCTTTGCTGAAATATTATTGTTATTTATTATTTGTATATTGGTAGCACCTAGGATTCCCCAATCATGGATCAGAGACCTTTGTGCTAGGTGCTGTACAAACACAGACCAAAAGGATGGAGTTTGTCCCAAAATTAGGACTTAGATGATCTAATAGGCCTTTTCTGTCAATAATCCCTAAGGTTCTAGGATTTATTCATTTTTTATTATTAGGTTATCTGATTTCCATGGTTTGTTTCTATGAAATGTGGATGAAAAATCATGTGAAATAGTACAATAGTAATTTCTGGGAGTTTTCTCAGGTCAAAAACACTGGGTATGGTTCAGAGATAACATATAAGGCTAACTCTAAATGGATATGTGTAAACTGGGACTATTTCCAATCATCATTATGCTCTGGTGCAGCTCAACGAAGGCTATCAAAGGTGGAAACTGTAGTTTAGACAGGACACAGAAATGTTACCCACCCAGGGTTGGACAATATGGAGGCAGAGGTGACGTGCGGAGTGGGAGGCACACAGAGTCATGTGCCCCTCTCCCCCCAATTTCTCAGGCTTCCTTTCACTGGGATGCCCAGCAATGAGGAGGCAGCAGCTCTCCCTGCCGGCAGCACTCACCTTGTGTCTGTGCAGCGTGAAGAGAGAGGAAGCAGCGGGGCGGTTGGCTATGGGCTGAGCTTCCCCCTCTTGCCCCGTGGGACTGCTTGTCCTTCTCTGCTGCTGGAGTCCCAACCCTTCCCACTGCCTCTTTGTAGACCACCCACTGAAGTGAGTCGGAGGGCATCTTTGAGATTGGGAAGAAGAGCTGTGACGTCGTGCTCAGTGCCAGGCAGCTCAAGTGGAGCCCCAGCCAGCCCGAATACCGTGGGGATGAGTGAGGGGAACAGGCTGGGTTGAAGAGTGGATAACGGGTGAGGAACCCTGCTGCTGCTGCTCCTGCTTCAGTGTGCCCCCAGGAGCAGCCTTCAATGTACCTATCAAGGAGAAGGTGATTTGGGGGTGTCATATTCCCCCCCTCCAACAAAAAGTGACTGATAAGTCTCCAATTTCTTGTTAACTGAGACAATCCAGCCCCAAGCAGCACCCCACCCTGGCTCCACCCACCCTGATGGCACATAGGGGTCTGTGCTACCCAACTGTGTTGCCCCTTTTATTGGTCTTGTTTTGAACACTTTCTAAATTGATAGAGGATAGTTCAGGCAAGGAAATGGGGAGCTCTGTCAGGGGCTGGGCAGCCACGGCACAGACAGCAGAAGGGGGAGGAGGAGGTAGTTGGTATGTATACCGTCTACATACATATCAAGTTTCAGGGGGTGGAGGCAGAGGCAATATGTGGGGTGGTCACATGCCCCCATAGAACCTTTCAATTGTGTTCTCCCCACTATCCACAGCTACGTGTCACCTCTGCATGGAGGTAAAAACTCTGTGTCCTGCTTATGCTAAAACTACCACTGTCTATACTAGTTTCCACTGTTAGTAGTCCTGAACCCATAGACATGGACTCTACAGTGTGCTGAGTGATGAGTTGCACTGGTACAGAAGAAAAGCTCACACATTCTCCTAGTGTAGATAAGGCCAATGAGAATGAGCTGATTTTACTTACACACACAGTGCGTAAATTGCACCAACAGAGATTCAGCTCTGAATCTGGTTCATGGTGCAAATTTACAAAGAAAACAGGAAGAGGAACAAGAAGAATATATGACATACTGTGCTGCAATCCCACAGGTGCATGATTTTGCAAGGTTCTATGGAAATCATGAAATCTGGCTGCCATCCTGGATTAATTTTTCGAAATAAAGACTGAAAATATGCGACATATTTGGATCTTTTAAAGTTTTGGCACCTGATTCTCTGAAGCTGTGCTCTCACAGGTTGTCCTTAGTCACACAAATAGCCAGACTGAAGTCAACGGGAGGAAATGTTTGCAGGCCTGGGTCTTTAGTCACCAATTCAGCAAATCATTTAAGCATATGTGTAACTTTAAACACATGACTAGTCTCACCGAAGTGCCTAAGCCCAGGGCTACACTAGGGGAGGGGGGTCGATCTACGATACGCAGATTCAGCTACGTGAATAACGTAGCTGAAATCGGCGTATCGTAATCGGCTTACCTGACCATGAAGACGGCAGCGCGTCGATCACTGCAGCTCCCCCGTCGACTCCGCTTGCGCCGGTCGATGACGTGGTTTTACGGCGCCGACGGGAAGCGCAATCGGGGATCGATTAAGCGCGTCTTAATGAGACACGAAAAATCGATCCCCAATAGATCGATTGCTACCCGCCGATCCGGCGGGTAGTGAAGACAAGCCCTAAGGGTTTTGCTGGTTTGAGATTTTATTTTGTATCAGAAGAGGATGCTGTGGTCAAACAACATGGGCTCCAGTAACAAATGGAGAAAGAATTTTAAAAGATGTGTTGTAAACATAAGTATTTATATAACTAAAAAGAGTCTAATGAGAACTAATTAGTTAACGTTCGTGTCGGGCCTAGATACTGAAAAACGCTGACGGAAAATGGCCATAATAACCCTTTTCATTATTACTATTGCTACAACAAAATAGAAGTTCATTTCCTTGCTGATGATAAATATTTAAGTGAAATGGTCAAGTGTTTTTAATCTTATTTTAGTGAAGATTGCACAATTTAACTTCATTTGTACTAACTGTAAAACAAATCTTTCTTAATTTTTACCCTTACTAAAAGGTCCCATTGAATTTACTAGGGATTAAACCAATATCATTTTACAGAAACTGGTCTAAAATCTATAGTATTTAATAGAGAATAATATTCTCTCTTAGGTGTATTGAATCAATCATTCTACATCAATCTAAAGCAGGGATGTAATATTTTATTAAAATCTATTGGATGGTTCACAATTTCTATAGAATTCTATAGAATTCTATGCACTTTCTATAGGACTTTTCCATAAGTGTATAGCTACACAGGGATCTGCAAAGGAAAAGCACTACATAAGAACTAATTTTAATCTTTATATTTTACTTTTCAGATTTATTTATTTTTATAGATTTGGCCTTTATACTTCTGCCTGCCTCCCTCTCCTCTGTGGCTATGCTAATGGCTTTAAGGCCCAAGCGCATGTGTAACTTTAAGAATGTGAGTAGTCCCACTGACTTCCCTGGGACTATTCCTGTGCTTAAAGTTATGCATGTGATGAAGTTCCTTGCTGAATTGGGGACAAAGACATTACACCAAAACACTACACGAAAGCCACTGACGTTAATTTGATGCTGAGTGCCTCTTGTGATATGCTGTATCCTCTCCATCCCCTCAAGTCAATGAGGCTGAAAGGAAACCAGCACCTGACAGGATTGGGCCCCATGGAAGTAAAACACTGAACTATTCAAGAAGTAAAACCAAGTCTTTTTATTATTATTATTATTATTATTATTGCTGGCACTCAGAATGCAAATTCCAAAGTAAACATACTAAAAATACAGGTACTACTATAACAACACAGCATTGACTCCAAGAGAGTTTCATTGAAAGTGCCTGCAGACTGATGCCAACTGTTTACTGCATGCTTGTGAAAAAGAGATTTAATTAGCATGGCAGACTGGCAGGACAGGAACTATGTTGAGGAGCAAGAAATGAATGTTATTGTAAGTTTCTTTCCAACATAACCCATCTGAACTGTGTTAATGACCCAGTGATAAAATTGTTACCCCCTCCCAAGCATAAAGCTACCATTTATGGTGCATTTGGATTTTAAAGTAGCCTCATCTTATTTGGTTTAAATAAACATGTCTCCTTAGCAACAAACTTCAGCTAATTAAAATCTGTCAGTCAGTTTAGCATCTCAATGAAAGATTGGACTATGAGGCAGCAGAAAACAAAAGGCAAAAAATCCAAGGAATGTCAAGGGCCCTCCAGGAATATCAGATAAGAGAAGTCACTGAAAAATTAGCTCATTAAATGAAGGAATCAGAAAATATCTATGTGACGTCCACTCAAAAGCTTCATTTAAGCCTGAACTTTTCATTCTCTGCAGGTTTGTCAGGGTATCAAGAGCTGTATGTTCTTTTCCCCCCCCCAGGTGAATCTTTTCTATGGAGAAAAGAGAAAGCCTAAAACCAAAACAAAGGCCCAGCCATCCCAACTGATTTAGTTGAGAAAGTCTCTTAATATTCAGAGGGGTAGCCGTGTTTGTCGCTTCTACAGATCCAGACTAAGGGTCCTGTGGCACCTTCTAGACTAACAGAGGTATTGGAGCATAAACTTTCGTGGGTGAATACCCACTTCATCATCCGATGAAGTGGGTATTCACCCACGAAAGCTTATGCTCCAATACCTGTTAGTCTATAAGGTGCCACAGGACCCTTTGTCGCTTCTCTTAATATTATTCACTGTTTGGATACTTGTGAGGGAAAGTTCAGGTTGCAGAAAGGAAAAATTTGATGGCCAGGTAATCTCGTCAATGCAAAAATGAGATTAAGGGTGAGTTTTTCAAAAGCACTCAGCATTGAAATAACTCTGCTGCTTTTGATTTTAATGTAACCAGATTGTGGTGAACACTGAATATTTCTAAAATTCCCATTTTAAATGTGCTCTTCTACAGGGAGTATACTTAGGGCCCGATCCAAAGCCCGCTGAAGTCAATGAGAGTCAGGGATTTCAGTAAGTAGCTCTTTGAAAACCACCTTCATAGATAGATATATCTGTTCTGCTCATAGCTAGTCAAGGGCTGTCATGTTTAAAGGTATCTGAGGCAGCCAGCAAATGATCACATCATCTGTATTTCTGCATTTCAAATTGGTTTCAAAAGGCTGTGGGTATGTCTACACTACAAGTGCTAGAGCAGTACAGCTGCAGCTCCTGTAAAGCTGGAGTGTTGACACTAACAGCGACAGAATGTTTTTTCCCATCACTGTAGTAAATCCACTCCCTTGAGAGGCAGTAGCTAGGTTGACAGACAAATACTTCTGTTGACCTAGTGGTGTCTATACCAGGGCTATGTCTCTCAGGACTGTGAGTTTTTCACACCCTTGAGCAACCTAAGTTTTAGGTGTAGACCAGGCCTTTATTTAAGCAATAAGAAGTAGAACCAGTGGAATTCTGGGGACTAGCACACACCTTATTTCTTAAATTGCCTGAGAAGTGCTGTAATTCCTGAGAAATGCACCACCTGGAGTCCCACTACTATTATGAAACGGAAAAGAAAGAACAAAAGAAAGTCAGTGACACTGAAGTCAGTGTCAAAACTCCCATTGACTTCAATGGGGCCTGGATTTCACCCCAAGGCTGCTGGCAAAGGTAATTCTAGAATGAAGAGAGAAGGAAGAAGTAAAAGTGGACAATGTTCTGTTCCCTTATTTTCTCATTGCACCTCCTACTCTTACACACACATTTCTGCCATGTCACCATGGAAAGCTGTAATGTCCCAGGGAGTGGCAAAGCATTTATTTTTTTTCTTTTGATGGGAATAAGAAATTGATAGACAGTACAGATGCATCAGAACAGACCCTCAGCTAGTGTAAATGTGTGCACCTCCCTTCAAGGCAATGGAGCTATGCCAGTCTATGCCAGCTGAGGCTCTGGCCCATCTTCTTTTGCTTATCACTACCCGCTTCCCTATCACTCCCTCTTCCATGCATCCTGGCTGCACCAGTTCTCCAGCTGCTAGCACTTTCTTCTCGAGTATATAAACTTTACTGAGTATGGGAACGTGGTGTGCTGTACACACAGGGGAATGGCATGAAGTTCACGGCACCAAAAATATTTCAAACCTTGGTAAGAGACTGGAAACAGTGTGCTGGCCAGTACCTTTAAACAGCAGAGGACATGGCGTACTTCTGCTCAGAGGTTTTTAAAAATGCAGTAAACAAACTGCAGAAGTTGTGGAAATGATTCGGTCTACGGCTTACCTCAGCTCACTTAGCTCCAGGGCTGCTGGAACAATTTGTATAGGGGGGGGGGGGGGGTGCTGAAAGCCATTGAACAAAATTGTAAACCCTGTACATGATGGAAACCACTTCAAGCCAGGGGGTGCTGCTGCACTCCCAGCACCACTAGTTCCACACCCCTGCTTAGCTCTGGTTTGTGTGTAAGACAATAGTACTGACCCGATACTTAGAAGATATTGATTACATACAGGCACATTGAATGCTTGTGACATTGCTTCAGATGCAAGAGTATTAAGTGTAACCCTTATTCTATATTTGCTGTTTAAATACACTTATCACATACTGCCTGTTTGCATTTTTGTACAATAAATGGAAGCAGGAAATTAGTCTGATGAGCTAAGGGTAGTGAGTTTACTGTTACCTAGTATTATACAATAGCCCAATGCCCCCTGAACCAATTATAGTCTTTTCACTGACTTTAATGGGCATTGCATTAGGCCTTTGGTGCGCAATGGACTCCTTTCTCCCCCTTAGAAAGGAAAGTTTGTTTTCCTAGCTATTTTATGCAAAACAGAACTAATATTATGATAGAAAACAGTAATCAGGGCCGGCGCGCCCACTAGGCGACCCTAGGTGGTCACCCAGGGCGCCAGGAGCTGGGGGGGCGCCTGGCCACGGCTGCCCGCCCTCCCGGCTCTGTGGCTGAACCCGGAGGGTGGCTGGCCGCGGCTGGCGCCTGCCCTCCCGGGGGGGTGCCTGGCCACGGCTTCAGGCCGCCCTCCCGGCTCAGCCGCGGAGCCGGGGGAGCGGCTGGCCATGGCTGCCACACACCGCCCAGCTCCGCAGCTGAGCCAGGAGGGCGCCTGGCCGCAGCTGCCGCCCATGAGCCAGGAGGGCAGCTGGCCGCGGCTGCCGCCTGCCCTTCCGGGGGAGGGGGGGTGGCTGGCCGCGGCTGCTGGGGGATGCCACGGGCAGGAGGAGGCTGCCGGGTGGGGGTGTTAGCTGAGGGTGGGGCGCGCAGGGCCGGTGCAAGGAAGTTTCGCCTAGGGCGCCAAACTTCCTTGCACCGGCCCTGACAGTAATGTATATATTTAACCTCATTGTTATTGTCTGATATAAGGTCTTGAAGTTACTACCTCTCATCATTCAAGTCCTTCCTTTTGTGAGCTCCATAAGAGCAGCAATAATAACCATTAGCCAAAGCTGAACTGAACTACTAAGAACAGCACATTCCATACGTAAACAGCTGCCTGAGCATATCAGTGTAACCCAATGATTCCCAAACTGGGGTTCGTGAACCCCTGGGGGTTCACAAAATGTTACAAGGGGTTCTCGGGGGAAAAATTCCCTAATGGCAGACAGAGCTGTCCCTAGGGAGCCCGGGCAGCACGGGGCCAGCAGCCCGGAGCCCCTGGACTTCTAAGAGCTAAGCAGATCAAAGCAAGCATATCTATCACACTGACGAGATTTAAATGTCAAGACTCCTTATAAGAAATGGAAAGGGAGGTGGATATTTTTTGATGTTTTTAAAATTAAATAGGCAGCTAGTATTGTTTTTTTAATTATTACGAAGAACAAGTTTAAGTTTTGTGTAACGTGCGTTGTTTGCCTGGACTGCTCAAGACCTGAATGCTTGTGTAAGAGGAACTCTTTGGCTTCTTAAATACCTTAATGCTGTCTCACATCTGATACTCCTTGATGAAACATAGGAGCCTTGTCTTATAACAGGCTTATTCAAAGTGATACAAGCTACCAAAGTGAGATCTTGGAAGAGTGTTGCTGTTTTCATAATGTAATAAAAATACCGTAATGATAAATAATTAATAATAAATAGTGTGTAATAAGCATGTCATAAAAACAAATTTTATATTTCCAAGATCACTGCTTTTATCATTTATACTCAGGCAAAGAAGAAAATCCCTGGAAATATTCATTTTTAGGAGGGGGTTCGCAAGACTTGACATTTTAGTGAAAGGGATTCAGAGGTTGTTAAAGTTTGGGAACCACTGGTGTAACCTTTGTCTTCTCCTACTGTCTGTTACCTCTACTTCTGACATCACATCTGAAATTAGATTGTACATTTTTCTATGCAGGACCCTTTGTCTTTTTTTGTTTTTTAAACTAACTAGACTAGCGCTGTTAAAATGGTGTTGCAACTGACCCAGCTGTGTTCTGCCATGTCACCTCTCCTACTCAAAATGCAATTTCCACCACTAAGAGCACTCATGGAATTTGACTTAGTATAAAGCTTTTAAACACTATCAAAGAATTCCCAGGCAAAACAGAGTTAACATTATAAACATGGGATCTATTAATTTAAAGCAACTTTATTAGAATATTGAATGTATTTAAAAAAGAAAGAAACAAAACACAAAGATTTGAAAGTCAAGAATTTCTGAGTTAAGGTTAAAAAAGTCCACTAAAAAAAAATGCCCTTCTGATAATGCTGTTCCTTTACCAGAAATCACAAATATATAAGATAACTCATTTCAGAGCTAGAGGCCAGCTGCAAAAGTTCAGCTCCACATCTGAGCTTTCCCAAAGTTCAAAGGTGTTTGCTCAGCTCTAACAAAAAGTCCCAGTCCCTTCCCAGGTCAATGGACTCCACAACATTTCCTTCTGCTTGGTGAGAAGCCGTTCACATACTTACATTTGTTTGTGCATAGGAACGTCCATTTGAGTATATTAACACAAGAGAAAATAGATGTGTCTAGTTTAGGCAACGCATGCCTGCTAACTTAAATACCTGCTGATCCTTTATTGAGGATTTGTGATTTGTTCTTAATATGGCTAGTTTGCCGTGTTACTAAAACAGTAGGTAGACAAGGTGGATGAGGTAATATCCTTTATTGGACCAGCTTCTGTTGGTTGTCTCTAATATCCTGGGACCAACACGGCTACAACACTGCATTAAACAGTAGGCAGCATTTTTAACAGTCCATTGACTGTGAAATGGGGTTAAGTGTTTCAGCTTTCTAAACATTAATTTTAACAGCTTCATAACAACCGTCCCTCCAATGCAGTGCTAGTACTTTTTTCAAAAAATATAATCCTGTTATTTAGCCAAGCATAGACATAAATGCTTCTGACATTTTGGTTTGACAATAAAATAAAGAAGATTAGTAGGGTTGCTGATAGATCCAGTGAAAGTGGAAAACATCTTTAAAGAAAGCTCTGCCTAACTACGGGGGCAAAGAATAGATCTCGTGAGACATCATGACCATTCACTGACAGGTGGCATTGACCCATCCCTTTCCAGCCGGCTCAGAACCAAGGAGCTCTGTAACAGTAGAAGCAGGAAGGATGAAACCCCAAATATCAGTGGCATGTAGTGCAAGTGACACAGACTCCAGCACACGTAATTCTTCCTGACATACTCCTGGGGTGTGGAAGATCCTAGCCTCCTCTGTCATGGAGGATATTAAGTTACACATGACTGAACTATTCTGAATCTTCAGTCACTTTGTCAACCTGGAATGCCTCCATTTGACCCCAAAACCTCCACTTAATACAAGGAACTATCTTTACTGAAATTGTCCACACCCAAGATGGCACCTTATAGTACTACAGACAACTTGACATACAGACTCAAAACCACAAAATGTTCCCTCTCAGAAGCTGGTCCGTTCACACAACAGGAAGTCCTAGGAACACTGTAAGAAACCACCTATGACTCTCACCCATACCCCTTCTGACTAGTGAGAGTAGAGACAATCAATAATACTAACAACCATAACAGCAGAATAGTAACGCCCCCTTTGAAGAGGGAAATTGACTGCCTTTCCTAAAGCAGACAATAAGGTTTAACATGACAGCCTGTACTAAAAGTTATCAAAACCAACCTTGCAGACTAATGCCCTGTGTCTAACTTTCTATTTCTTAGGGATGGCCATAGAAGGAGTTAACTCTGAAGAATGTTATGCTGCGTCTATATGAGGGAGTTTCATTTGGACTGAGTTAATGCTCACTAGTTGCCACACAATATGTAAGCCATGCTACTAGCATGCATACGGGACAGCCGTGCCCTCTTTCAATTTGCATCCTTGTCTAAACTCAGTGGGGGCTTGGTGCACATTCAGCATATGGCAGTGTCAGAAAGTATCCCATGGTCCTTTGCTTCACTGCTGAGCTTTCACCCACTGGGATTTTTCTTGCTGTGCATTGTGGGAAGCCAGAAGATTTCTGGGACTTGGTATCAAATTAAAAAACCCATGATTCCATTCTCTCCATCCTTTGCTTCCTTTCTTTTTGGGTGGCCTAGCACCATTTTTGAACTGCTGTCAGCCAGCATGGACCAAGCAATACTCTGTGCCACTATACTGGCAAATATGCAGAGGCTGCTTGGTCTTTATTTGATCTCTCAGAACTAGGTGGTTTCTGCTTTAGACTTCATCCATTGCACCACCGAGCAGATGATATGACTGCAGCAGTGGGTCTTCCAACAGAAGCAGTGGCAGCAACAGAGGAAGAAACCAGTGTCAATTGGTGGGAAAGGATCATTCCACAGACTTGGAATGACCAGCAGTGGCAAGGCAATTTCAGGAGGACAAAGGCAACCTTTTTTTCAGATCTGTGCTCAACCATCCCTGGAGCTGCAGAAGCAGTGTACCAGCATGTGTTGCCCCATTTCTTTTGACAAGTGGGTCACCACTACCATCTGTAAATTGGCCACCCCCAAATGTTACCAAGTCTCTCAGGATAAACCGGGCAATCTCTACACCAGGGGTTCTCAACCTTTTTCTTTCCGAGCTCCCCACCACCAACATACTCTAAAAACTCCACTGCCCACCTGTGGCACAACAACTGGTTTTCTGCATATAAAAGGCAGGGCAGGTGTTACGGGGTAGCAAGCAGGGCAGTTGCCTGGGGCCACATGCCACAGGGACCCCTGCGAAGCTACATTGCTCAGGCTTTGGCTTCAGCCCTGGGTGGTGGGACTTCAGCTTTCTGCCCTGGGCCCTAGCGAGTTGGCCACCCTGAAACCTGCTCACAGCCCCCCAGAGGGCCCCGGACCTTTGGTTGAGAACCACTGCTCCACACCATTAATGTTTTACTGGTCTGTAGCCAACAAATTCAGTGAAGGGAGATTGTATGACAATGGCCTCAACAGTCAATGTGTGATGCCACTGAAAAGGTACTCTTGCACCGGGAAAGCTTGATAATGCTCAGATTATTGATGGCTATTCACACATGGAGTTCCCAAACAGTATTGGGACAACTGATGGGACCCATGTGCCTATTGTTTGCTTCCTTCACCGGAGCTCAGAGTTTAGAAACAGAAAGGGATATTTGACCACCATGGTGGGTTTACAAACAAACACAGGGTGCTCTGAAAAGGTCCATGATGCTAGGCTTTTTTGGAACTCAGCTCTATTTACTTTAATGAATAAAGGAAACTTTGCCCTGAGGACCACTATAGACATTATTGTTGTAGAGATTGCCTGGCTTATCCTGAGAGACTCGGTTTATCCTCTGCTGCCCTGGTTAATGAGAGCATTCACAGGCCACTTTGACAGAAGGAAGAAACTATTTCCTCAGAAGTTGCAGAATGACAGTGGAGCGTGCATTTGTCATTTGAAAAGATGGTGGCTCTGTTTAAGGGCGATGTTGGATGCTGCCAAAAAAGAAATTGCCTACGATTATAGACCTGGGTATCTGTTAGAGACCTGCCAAAGCAGTGCATAGCAACACAGCGATGCACACAAACAACAGACAGCACTAACTCAATTTGCACCGAACTTTGTACATTTGGAAAGAGACCCCCAGAGTTCACGATGAATGTGGAGTTAATAAGCTCTAAGGAACTGCATCGTGTATACACAGGCATTTTCAGACTGGACTAACTCCTGTTAGTCAGGACTAAAGGGCCCATATGTACAAGCCCTTAGACTGAAGATATACAAGCTCCTGATCCAATCCCATATTTCAGCAAGCATCTTCTCTTTGCATCAGTTCCTATTCAGTGACAGCAGAGTAGGACTTTTACCAGGGAGCTCCCTAGATAGCTGAAGAATTGTATTTAGTGAGATTGAGAAGAGTGGTATAGATACTTTGTGAAGGCTCCACACTTCCTGCACCTCTTGTACAGTAGAACCTCCCAAGTTCCTCTGTGTATTGGGTTGTACTCCCAGTCCATGACCTGCAAAATGGACCACATTTCATCCTTACAGCTTCAGTCATTTGATGTTTTGTTTTATCTTTCAGGCAAATTAATTATTTGGGTCTTGAAACAGAAAATATGAGCTTTGAAATGAAGCATGTAATGTAGAGAACAGCTTTGCTGTTTTCCTGTTTAACAATAGCTCAGAAACTGGACAATCACAAATCTTTGAGAGGCTGCCAAGTGAAAATTACTTCATGTACTATTTAATCAGTAATGGAAATTAAGTGGTTTTAGCATACCATACTCACTATGTACACATAATATCCAACATCTAAGTGCCGCTTACTAATAGCTCCTTTACCTATGGTCCGAATGTATCTCTTATGTAACTACATTGACTTTAATGAAGTTTCAGCACAGATAAATAGAGCCTCTTCTGTTTACAAATCATTCATCTCATTCACAAGGGACTGAAATATTACTGAGGTAAGGACTTAGATCTCAGAACTGAAGGATGTTTGTATAACTGTTTTGCATTTTACAGGGATGTGCTGCAACAGGATCTCTTCTCTGTAATCAAATTATTTAACCAAAATACCATTTGGTTTACATTAGGAAACAAATATCTAAGCTGTGGGCCTTTGATCATAGTGAATACTAGGGCTATGAATGGAAGATAATACAGGGGTGGCAGAGTTGTCCCAATTTGGGATATAAATATGAATATAGATCGGTATGTGTTGCCCATGACTCCTCCTTAGCGGCTGAAAAAATATGAACTACTGTGGGTCAGAAGATTTTTTAAAGTGAGGGTTTTTTTTTTGTATGAATGGAATGAGGTACAAATCCTAGTATACTCAGCTGGAAGTTTCTGGGCCTCTCTTTTTCATCACAGACCCCAAAGGAAAAAATATCACGCTGATCCTGCAATATGGCATTAAGTTGTAGGAAATGTAGTACCAGAAAGAAATCAACAAGTTAGGAGGAATTCATGGAAGAGTCACAAAAAATATTAAAGTTCTGAGGGACTGATTTCTGAGGAAAGATTAAAAAGAACTAAACCCCACATCCTGCAATGAGATGGACCACAGTGCCTGCACAGAGTCCTCAAAAAGCCTCTGTATGAGCAGAGGGATCTGCTTGTATAGATCTCACTTTGGGATCGGGGCCTGAATATCTGTAGACATGCTAAGTAATAGCCAAGTTTGGTGTGTGTATGTGTGCGTGCGCATGTATTACAACCATGATATTTTCAAGGGTGTAAACCCTGGAGGTAGAAGAATAATTTAAAGTGACAAAAGATACATAATGACTAGGATCATGGAGTGAAAAAACAACAACCACTACCAGAATATACTAATATAATGAAAAATGTACTAATGGTTAGCTCTATTAGGTTGTGGAATAATCTCCCAGGGGAAACAGTGGAAGCCCCATTGTTTGATTCATTTGAACAGAACTAAACAAAGCACTGGAAAATATACCTCAGAGAACAAATGTGCGTTAAGAGGGAGATGGGAAAATAAGTTAGTATGAGGTCATTTAGGCCAGCCATAGCTTCTATGATTCTGTGATACAATACAGCTGCTATGAGAACAGAGAGAGAGAGAGAGAGAAAATACTGTATGTCTAGTTCATTGCGCAAAAGACACTCAAGAAGAAACATGCTTACAAATATTTCAGAACTTCATGAATCTTGTAGGGAAAAAATAACCTGCCTCTCACTGTAAGATACTGTACAGGTGCGTCACTGTGTGTCCCACAACTAAAGTGGAGGGGTTTTTTAAAAAGGAAAGACAGACACTGTAGGATTTTCCACAACATATAAGTAGGGCCCTACCAAATTCACAGTCTATTTTGGTAAATTTCAGTCATAGGATTTAAAAAAAATCTTAACTTTCACAGTTTCAGATATTTAAATGTCAAATTTCACAGTGTTGTGACCGTGGGGGTCCTGACCCAAAAGAGAGGGCGTTCAAGGCTTTTGTGGGGTGGGAGGGTCATGGTATTGCCAGCCTTACATCTGCGCTGATGCTTGCAGCAGGGCTGGCTTCAATCAGAGCTGGGTGGCTGGAGCATGGCAGCTGCTGGCTGGGAGCCCAGCTCTGAAGTAGCAGCGCAGGAGTAAGGGTGGTAATACCATACCATGCTAACCTCACCTTTCAATTGACCCTATCAATGTTATTGAGTCTTAAGAAGCTCAATCTACTTTGTTTATCCAAGAGAAGATTAAGAGTTTACTTGATCCCGGTCTATACCTGGGGATGAGATTTCTCACAGTACAGGGCTCTTTAATCTAGTAAAAAAGGCCAAACAAGATCCAGTGGTTGAAAGTTGAAGCTAGATAAATTCAGACTAGAAATAAATACACATTTTTAATCATTGGAACAATTTAGGGATGTGGTGGAGTCTCCGCCACTTTAAGCCTTTAAATCAAGACTGGGTGTCTTTCTAAAAAAATATGCTATAGCTCAAACAGAAGTTGTGAACTTGATGCAGAATTCAACAGGTAAAATTCTGTGGCCTATTTATGATGATTATGCTGCCAGAAGACCTGTTCTATGGAAGAACAGGTCTTTAACATCTATAGTTATTAGTCTATCACATTTCACAAGCTATAAGTTAGCACAAAATGAAAAGCTCAACTTTACTTACTGATTAGACTGCAAAATACTATTTGTCTTAATGAATATAGTTTTTCATCAAGGCCCCAATCCACAAATGTCAATTTTAGACTTTACTGCAATCCACAAAACTCCTGCTGAACAATGAAGGTGCCTAAACTCTCACAGTGCACAAATTTTCAGGGTAAAATGCTCAGATCCTCAATGATATTTTGGTACTCAATTGAAATCAATGGACTTTAGGAGCCTAAATACCTTTGTGGATCTGGGCCAAAGTTCCCTAGATGCCGGTTTCTAGAAGAGGGGGGAAATGAACCAGGGTCTCCCACATCCCAGGCATGTGCTCTAATCACTTAGCTAAAAGTTATGAGGTGAGCATTTCCTCCTCACACCATTTTGTGTGGAGCAAGGCAGGTACCTAACTCATTCTCACAAGAAACTACATAGGTGCCTAAGCTTCCTGACTCCAGGAGACAGGTTCCCGTTCATGGATCATCAGCAGAGCTTGGTGCCTCCCTGCACTGAGGACTTAGGTGCCTATTTCCAAGTGAGGCTTAGGACACACCACTCTCATCAGCATCTCCCATTGGCTAGCTTAGACAGCTTCCCACCTAGTGTGCTGGCTTTGTGAAGCACATTCTAGGATGCCTGTTCTCTCCCCATTCATTGTATAGGGAGCCTAGGTGCCTAACTCAGACTCTGTTGATCTCGGTAGCATTACTGTGATTTTCTAGGTGCCTGAAAACTACACACCATGATGCTGAGCACTGTTTCAATGCCCTTTGTGTATCCAGGCCTAAAGTCCTGGGATTTGATGGGAATTTTGCCATTGATTTCAATGGGAGTAGGCTCAAGTTCTGAACGAATAAGAAGTATATCTTTTGTTGCTTGAAATCATGCATCGCATTCCATGATAATTCACCTGTGAATTTAGAGCACTTTTAACCCAAAGATCTCAAAGAACTTTGTGGCTGTTTAAACTTTATAGCTTCTGCCATGTAGAGGGAAATCCATTGTTTCAAACAAAGCCCATTGTTGATAACAATATTTAAAAATAGGTTTCAGTGTAGTAGCCATGTTAGTCTGTGTCAGCAAAATGAAAAGAAGAAAGAAAAACTTGTAGCACCTTAGAGACTAACAAATTTATTTCAGCATAAGCTTTCGTGGGTTAGTACCCACTTCATTGGATGCATGGAATGAAACATACAGTAGACAGATATATATACAGTCAGAGAAACATGATAAGGTGGAGGTGCATAGACCAACCTCTATGGTCTGTTGGAAACTGTTGAACTTGAATTGATATGCAAACTAGATTGCATTACCTCAGGATTAAATCGGGACTTGGAATGGCTCGGCCATTACGTTAATTGAATCTATTTCCCTTAAGTTTACGATCCTCATTCACACCTGTGTGACCATCTTGTTTATCACTTCAAAGGTTTTTCTTCCCCTGCTGTTATGGTTCCTCTCAATTAATTAGCCTCTTAAGGTTGGTCTATGCACCTCCACCTTATCATGTTTCTCTGACTGTATAAATATCTGTCTACTGAATATTTAAAAAGTTATCAACAATATTAAACAGTGGCAGGGTCAGGAATAAAATTCCACTTTTTTTAATTCAGAGTCTACGATCCTGATGAGAAGACTAAACTACCAACCTGGGCACTATTCTGCTAGCTCTCTGGAATCAAGACAAAGATTATTGCAAAAGGGAAAAATGTTCGGTTCTAGAGTTCAGCAGCTGATTTACTATGGAAACGTCTATTCAATGGGTGAACTCAATTTTTCACAATTGATAGGGTTTTACTGGACTATATGCAGATGCTTTAAAAATGCAAATAAATGTATTTTAATATTGAATTATTTTGAATTTCTTGGCTGAACTCTCCTGCCTGAGACTTTTGGATATATATGTAGATAAGCCAAAGTGCTGTGTATTTTCTGCCATATAACTGCAGCCAAGAATTCTATTGCATCAATGTATATTTGTGAGTTGTCTCACTTAGCCAGTGTTAATATTTACTATATGAAAATCAACAGGAAATGCATGCGAATCTCAGCAATTACCTCTACAAAGATGTCATTTAAATGATTTGTACACAGCCTCCTTCCCTGGGGCACCAAGAATCAACTCTCCTCACTGCTTGAAACTTTAGAGGACACTACTGTCAGATTGTAGTAATAGAGGCTTTACAGTTTGAAAGGATTTGCCTTTTGCCAAATTCATATTAGGAGCATAATCTCCGCCTTTGACCCTATCCCACTGGAACCCTTAAACTTAAATTGCAGAATGTTTGTAGATTTTTACTTAGTTCATTATCAAATAGAAACGTCTTAGCTTTCCAGCAGTCTAAAGGCTTGTCTACATGGTAGGGTAGTATGCTATATGTGACATTATCTGATTAAACTATCACCATGTAGATCATTGTTGCTATCATGGTTATATAATTGCAACAAATCTTGTACAAAATGTGGCATGTAATATGTCTATGGAAAGGTTATAATTCCCTGAATATGCATATGCTATTTGCATGCATGTATCATTTTTGTACCTGAAGTTATGAGTATTGGCTCTATACCTGTATTTCTAATGTGTTTGCTTCTGAGAAACACCAACAAGATGTTTAGCCAGCACATTGTGAAGGAAGTTAAGTGGCTCATCAAAAGGACATTTAACTCACAATGGAAGACGCCCATCTACACTGAATGGACTGTGAACATTCTGTCTGGGGTATAGGTAATGGCTTCTCCTGTGACTAAGCGGAATCATGCAGGGGCATGTGACTTGCCAACGTGACTCCAACTTTCACCTGTAATTTTCCACTAGCTGTGCCGAGGGCTTTGTTTGAAACAATGGATTTCCCTCTACATGGCAGAAGCTATAAAGTTTAATTCAGTAAGGTTTGTCCAGGATGTTAAAGGACATTTCCATAATTGTCTCAGCCTCCTCTACCTCTTTCAGAAGAGGAGTCCCAATATAAGACAGTATGTTCCTCCACTCCATGTTGGTTCCCTGCCATCATGAGATTGGCTATAACTGGAGACTCAGGGCGGCCAGTTCTGAGGTGCACCAGCTCGACAATCTTACTATATGCGGTCTTTATAGATAATTCTGCCTCTCTCTGTTCCTCCAATTCCTCAGATGACCTCAAAGGACTTAGGTCTGAGGGATATGAGCTGCTTGCACTGGGTTTTGTGTGCACGCACACACCCACCCACCATTTAGCACCAAGGCAAGTAGTCATATATTCTGCACTCTGTGAAGCATACTGGCTAGCCCCAAACCCTGAACAATGCGTTAGTGGCCTCCTACATACATTTGTTTTACTGGAGTTTTCACTCTGTGATGGAATATTACTTTAAACTAGGTTTTATCTTTGAGATGTAATCTAAGGTGGTTTACAGGGAGTCCTGAGCTTTCAGCATGGGTCCTACCAGGTTCACAGCTGGACCTTGATGTCCTCCATTGCAAATTTACCAGGACCCTGGGATTTCGATGTCTCTTGCAGCCCAAAATACATTGCTTCATGAACACTCAATGACTTCCTGTCAGAAGTTTGGGCTTAGCGGGAGAGAGCAAGGGGGACATTCAGAGGCAAGGTAGTCCAACTTATTTTAGAAAGACTCTCCCACCTCCTCTGGTTCCACAATGATGGCTCCATTCAGGGATCAGGGTATGATCTTACTCCTGTTCTTGTATCTGCAACAGTGCACAGAGAGGCACAATGCAGGAGTTAAAGTACCAATGCAAGGCCAGATTTTCAGGCCTTCATTTTAAACTTCTGTAGCAGTTCACAATGAACTTTGACCATTACTTACAGTGAATATAATATTGTTTGTAGTTCAATATATGCAATGTTATGTGTCTTTTCAAAGTTCCTCTGATCTGCCTACACAGAGAACACCATGCACTACTATCTAGCTCATAAGAATAAATAAACCATTCAAGTCTTTTGTTTGCATGTGAGTCATGAAGGGGCTGGTCACTGGAGTATTAAGAAAGATAAACATGGCAAAACTCTAAAGCCTCTTTCTGGAAACCTAACTGGAGGGAACAGCTAAGCTATTGTTCAGAGTCTGCAAAGTATTAGAAGACTGCAGTGGGAAATGGATATACAGAGAGAACCAAAAAAACAAAAATTCAGGAGATCAAAAATTCAGAATGGTTGTAATTACCCACATAGGCATAGGAATTCCTGGCGGCTGATGGAGGATGGGTGGCAGAAGGCAGTTGTGTGAGGGGGTGGAATAGTGAGCAGTAGTTATATCACTGTCTCTTGAGAGAAAGCAAAGAATAACATACAATTATTTTCCCATTGGCCTGAAGGGAAGACACATTGTTGGTAATGATCTCAAGCCATTTTGCTGATTTCAGTTATCAAAAAGCTAGCAGCTATGATGTCACCAATAGATTTCAGCTACAGGGCCAGGGGAAAAGTTACCCATGGAAATCAAAGTTCTTAGATTTGGACTTTTTGCCTGGTCTTGTGAAAAGGAAAGAAGGACATCCCTCTCTTCCCTCCTTTGTATTTTTGCTGCTTCAGTAGTTCCATTAGTTTTACCTTTTACTCACAGCAAGTTTCACAGAAATAACTGCAAAATTCATGTCTGTGAAATTTAATTCAGCATTGCCCACCAGTGCCCTCCCTGCAGGGTAACACTGTGGCTGACTCAGCATTCCGCCTTAAAGAGCCATGATCTCTCTTCTGTTCTACTCAAGAGTCTTGATGGCAGTCCAGGAACAATAAAATACATCATTTTACCTCTGCAGGATGCCTCTGATCATCATATATATTGTGGGTGATAGCTGTTCTATATAAATTTTTCTGTTGCATTTAAGTGTAATTTGAGTTAGAGAAATAGGAGGAAAGGATATGCTAATAAAAGAATTCCCAACATTAATGGGAACAGCATGTCTCCAAATCTTCTGCTATTTTTTATTTGCATCAGAGTTGGAGAATCTAGCTGCCAAACTCCAAAAACCCTCTACTGGGCATGTATAAACTAAGCTTTACAGAGGCTTGTGAACCCAAACCCTAGCTTGGGATTGCCGACTGGCCTCAAACCTAAACCTAGCCCACCGGCCCCATCCTAACCCTAGCCTGGGACTCTCTGCTGGCCAAAACCCTAAGCCAAGCAAAAGGGCCCTCTACCGGTGGCAGCCGGAACCCTAATCCTAGCCTGGGACTCCATGCTGGCTGCAACCCTGGCCCTAGCCTGGGTAGCCCAGACAGCTGCAACCCTAACCCTAGCTCCTGAACCCCTGCCACTAGAAATCTTAGCCGTAGTCTAGCGCCACCTGCTAGCTCAGCCACAACCCTAAACCTAGACTGGGGCCCCCTGCCAACTGCAACCCTAAGGATCCTGCTTGCTGAAACCCTAACCCTAGCATGGGGGCCCTGGCCAGGGCCAACCCTTAGCCTAGTCTAGGGCACCATGTCAGCCCCAGTCCTTACCCTAGCCGGGGGCCCCTGCCAGCCGGAACCCTAACTCAGGGGCCAATGTCATCCGTAACCTTAACCCTAGCCTGGAGCCCACTGATGGAATCTACCCTAAACCCTTGCCTGACAGAAGCTACCTTAACTCTTAGCCCCAGATCCTAGCCAGACTAAATCCTAACCATAGAACGTGACCCCTGTCAGGTGAACCATTAACCCAGGGGTTCTCAAACTGGGGGTTAGGACCCCTCAGGGGGTCACAAGGTTATTACATGGGGGGGTCACGAGCAGTCAGCCTCCACCCCAAACCCTGCTTCGCAGCCAGCATTTATAATGGTGTGAAATATATTTAAAAGTGTTTTTAATTTATAAGGGGAGGGTCACACTCATAGGCTTGCTATGTGAAAAGGGTCACCAGTATAAAAGTTTGAGGACCCCTGCACTAACCCTTCCCCAGGGCCCTCTTCCACCCGAAACCCTAATGCTAGCCCAAAGCCCCCTGCTGGCCGCACGTTAAACCTAGTGTGGGGCATCCCACCAGCCCCAATTTTAAGCCTAATGTGGGGGCCCCTGCCAACAGCAATGATAACCCTGACCAGGGGCCCCTACTGGTCGCAGCTGCAAACCTAACTCTAGCCTGGGGCCCCATGCTGGCTGAAACCTTAACTCTAGCCCTGGGCTCCTGCCTACTGAAACCCTGTCTAGACCTGGGGGACTTCCTGACCGCAACCCTAGCAGAAGTTCAGGGGCACCTGCCGGTGGCACACCTAACCCTAGATCCACTTCTGGCTGAAACCCTAACTCTACCCCGGGGCCCACTACAGGCTGACACCTTAACTCTAACATAGGGCCCCTGCCAGCACAAACCCTAACCCTACCCAGGGGCCCCCTGCTAGAACGAACCTAAACCCTAGCCCAGGGGAACCAGCCGGCAGCAGTTGCAACCCTAACCATAGTCTAGGACCCCTCCTGCCCACAACCCTAACCCGTAGCCTGGAACCCCCTACCGCCTTCAATACTTACTGGAGCATGGGGCCTCCTCCTGGCCACAAGCCTAATGTTATTGCAGGGCCCCATGATGACCACAACACTAACCTTAGCCCAGCACCTCCTCCCGGCAGCAGCCGCAACCCTAACCATAGACCAGGCCCTCCTGCAGGCTGCAACCCTAACCAAGGGCTCCCTACTGGCTGCAACCCTAATCTGAGCCTTGGGCTCCTTGCCAGCAGAAGGCATAACCTTAACCATAGCCTGGGACCCTTTGCCAGCTGCAACACTAACTGTATCCCAGGGGCCACAACACTAAACCTAGCCCCTGAATGCCTGCTGGCCAAAAACCTAAGCTTAGCCTGGTGCCCCCTGCCAACCACAGCCAGAACCCAAACCTGGGACTCCCTGCTGGCCACAACCCTAACTCTAGCCCCTGAATCCCTGCTGGCTACAGCTGCAACCATAACCCTAGACTGGGGTCCCCTTCTAGAAGAAGCTGTAACCCTAACCATGGCCTGGAACCCCTCTGCTGGCTGCAACCCTAACCTGAGCCTGGGGCTCCCTGACAGCCACAACTGTAGCCCTAACCCTAGCCCAGAGTCCACTATGGGTTCCAACTCTAACACTAAACCTAACCCAGGGACAGTGAAAGTCAACAACACTTACACTAGCCCAGGGCTGAATACCAGCTGCAAACTTTACCCTAGCCTGGGGCTCCCTGCCAATCAAAACCCTAACCCTAGTCTGTGGCCTTGTACCAACCTCAACTCGAACTCCAGCCCTGGGTCCTCTACTAGTTCTAACCATAACTCTAAACAAGGGCATCCTACTAGTTCCAACCCTAACGCTAGCGTGAGGCTCCCTATCACCACCACCTTAACTCTAACACGGTGTGACCTACTGACCACAAGCACTGGGCTGCCTAAGGATCTGAATTCTAACGGCAGCTGTGGGCCTCTTGCCCCAGTGCTACCCTTAGCTCAGGCAGTTCCATATCCCCAACCGTAACCATACCCCTAGCCCACTACTAATCCTACCCTTATTGTTTTTCTTCCTTCTGTCACAAACCGTAACCCTAGCCCAGTGCCACCTTCTTAGAGGACACACTTTCTGTACCCCTGCCTCTCCAGTGTACACAGACCATTCTGAGACTTTACTTGTAAACACCTGTGTGTACTTTATTTACAGTGACTCAATTCCTCCACCAATACATACCCATAGATCCATGCCCTTGTACTTGTTTTCCTGCTTTCTATCCTTTTCTCCCAGGGGAACAGGGACCGCTGAGGTGTCTCTACTCTGAGAGCTCCCATTGACACTCTATTTCTCTCTCCTCCTGCACTTTCTTCCTGTGCTCCTTTAAACCAGATCATTCATTTCCTAATCCCAGTCTGACCTGATAATCAGGTACACCCCTGACCAATTAGACATTCCCTAGGGGTTGTAATTAGTGCTAATAGTGATCAGAGTCCTGGATTCAGCTCCATCTTCCAGTACTCTGTCTCACACATACTATTTCCAACCCTAATTCTGTTCCACTAATTGACCCTTAGGTAGCCCAAAGTGATGGTCAAAGTATCAGCCATAACCCTGACCTAATTCTGGTACTGTTTATTTAATAAATACTATGCTTTCCTTCCTGAACTCAAGGCAATATGCACAACAGTAAAAAATGTGCTGGATTTTTCATTTAATGCCTTGTATATGAGGGAACACAGACAAATCTTAGCAAATCAAATCCCACTATGTTACACTATACACTCTTTGGTGCGTGACCTTTGCTATGGTTATATATTAATGAATGAACCCTGTCCCTATCTGGACATTCATTAAAACATCCCTGCATGTTCAGGGGTATGTCCATTAGCAACTCATTGAAGGACTGAGGTCCAGACTCTTAACTGGACATATATAGAGCTACAGTCTCTAAAGTATATATTTTGGGGGCCTTTTGAAATGTACTAGCATTGAAAGGTTTGGTAAATCCTGGGATTGCACAGTTTTAGAGGATTATTTTTGTCTAAGCACTTGGGGAGCCTGGTGTGGTGGCACGTGCCTGTAATCCCAGCTGCTTGGGAGACTGCGGTTGGCAGATCGCTCGGGAGTTCTAGGCTGCTGTGCGCTATGTCAATCAGGTGTCGGGTGCTACTGACAGCTTGACCAGTGGGTAGTTGGAGGACTGGCTAGAACAATGCATCGGATGTGTTGTGATCAGCACTCTCACTGTGAGGTCTGATGGACCGATCAGTGACAGTGAATAGACTGGGGAAGTTATTTAGTTCTATTCTGTTTATTTGTGTCTAGGCGGCACGTGGCTAACTATCAGGTTAAGTCCTCAACCAAGGCAAAACCCAGTCATTTTGCCTTTATATGGTGAGTTTTGTGATAATTTGTGCTTGTCTGAAAGGCCCAACTCCTAGAGTCCTGTTATTACATGAGATCAGCTTTCATTTTTAAAGTAAATTTATAGCAGAGAAAACCTTGAAAACAAACCCTAAACCACAAACATCACAGGCAAATAAAAAGAACACAAAACATATTATTTTTCATGATTTTTTTGGACCTTAAGTACTCATTTTGGATGTTTGGCATTGGCCATATTGCAAAAGTTTCACAAGTAACTGTACAGATCGCTTAAAATTAGAGAGGGATTAGGCAATGATTATTTTTTCCCTCTCTCTTCGGTTAGTTTGCTTTTTGCACTGGACAGGGCTCTGTGGATAGACAGTTCCGTTTTGTTGTCTCATTCATAGGCATGATCATACGACTAGTTCCTGCTCTAGCAGCTGTTATGCACTCTCTTCTTCAAGTGCCTTCCTTATCCCTTAAAATCTCTTCAGGGACCTGGGGATAAAGCAAATTTGATAAATCCACTAAGCAGGTGACTACAAATCCCATCAGGCTCCCTCCCCTCTGCACATCCCCTTCCTCTTGGCTAGGTAAAGGGAAAGGTGCTGAACCAGGAAATGTCTGGGCTTTGTTTGGAAGCCAGGAGCTGCAAAGAAGTTGAAGCAGCAACCTCTTGGCAGCACAGAAAACTGAATGCAAAGAAGAATCCCCAGGAACTGTACGCAGAGCTGCATGTGGAACAGGCTATGAACATCAGACTAGCCAGGTGCAGGTCTGAGTGGGATTTACAGGAGAGTGGCTTGGCAAGGAGCCAATGCAGAGGGGCCCCAGTGAGAGACACTAACAGAGTCTGGCTTGGAAACCTGAAAAAACATATTATCTTGAATAGAGACAGGACTGAAGGGGGCACCACAGGCACTAGGCCTGAAGAGCCCTGACTCTTGATTGGGATGCCCCAAGGACCCAAACTATGGCTCACTTTGAGCTGTAACTGTTGAAGCCTCTGTAGCTAGGATATCTGCAAACTGTCTCTTTCCTGCCAGCCCTAATACAATACCTTTTCAGTTAGCCTACGTGGCACCTACAATGCTTCCCTCTACCTCACAATACACCTGACATGCTACTGGCACACTAGGAGTTTGGGGTACTGAGCAGCCTCTATAAGTACACAAAGAAGCAACAAAGAGTCCTGTGGCACCTTATAGACTAACAGAGGTATTGGAGCATAAGCTTTCGTGGGTGAATACCCACTTCTTCGGATGCATGCATGGATATAGAGAGGGGAGCAAAGGAACAGTTCGAAGAGACTCTTCCTGCACCCTTTTTTTTCCCCTTTCTTTCTATAGAGCTAAGAGAGATGGAAGGTGAGCCAAGTGGGGTGGGGGGTGGGGGGGCAGCACAGCTAGCACCCCTCTAATAGAAACAGCCACAGGGCCAGCACAGCACTAATGGCCAGGCAGGGGAGTGAGTGCTGCAGCTTCCCACATCCCATCCCCTCTCCATTGGTTCTGAACGTTCCTTTTCTCCCCAATGGGCCAGGCAAAACAGAGGAAGCCTTTAGCTTCCCCATCTCCACATGGCCCATGTGCTAGGGATTCTTCACTTTCCACATCTCCCTCCAAAGAGCCAGACGCACTAGTGACAATGGGAGGCAGCAGGGAGAGCTGACAAGCTGTTTATTCTCCAAATTCCTCAGTGAGGCAAAAGTAGCCCTGAGCGGCAGCAGAAGTGGGTGCAGGTCCCACCCCTACCCCCTTCTCTGACCTCTTATGAGCCTGGCAAAGCAAGGAGAAACACCAGGAGGCGGTGTAGTGCATGTGCTCACCTGCCAGGAACTCTCTGTGAGGTTGGGAGAGAGGGTGAGCAGCAGAGACAGATACACACTCTGGTTCTATTGATAGCTTGCGGAGTGGCAGGCCCTACTGGTTTTTGAAGTAGGAGAGCACTTCAATCCCCCTGGACACTCAACAACAGACTTAAAAGTGGCCATTCTTCAACAAAAAAAACTTCAAAAACAGACTTCAACAAGAAACTGCAGAACTGGAATTAAATTGCAAACTTGACACCATCAAATTAGGCCTGAATGAAGACTGGGAGTGGCTGGTTAACTACAAAAAGCAATTTTCTCTCCATTGATATTGACCCCTTCTTGTCAACTGTTGGGAATAGGCCACATTCACCTTGACTGAATTGGCCTTGTTAGCACTGACCCCCACACTTTGTAAGGCAACTCCTATCTTTTCATGAGCTGTAATATATATACCTACCTATTGAGTTTTTCACTCCATGCATCTGATGAAGTGGGTTTTAGCCCATGAAAGCTTTTGCCCAAATAAATGTGTTAGTCTCTAAGGTGCCACAAGGATTCCTCATTGTTTTTGCTGATACAGACTAACACGGCTACCCCTCTGAATCCAGTAATCAGGTGACTCCAGGAACTGAACTTTGAGGAAAAATACAAAATAATGTGAGACATGATAAAATCTCAGGAATTGGCAACCCAATACTGTAAGTGTAACCTACACACCTGAGTGTGGTGTCGTGTTCCATCTAGTGGCAGCGAGACCACTTAGAGAGAGTTAAATGAGTCTGCTCTACAGCCTTAGTTAAGAAGCAGTTGGCTTTTAGCTCATGCGGCAGAGGCTGATGCACTAAGCTCCAGAGGTCCCAGGTTCAATCCTGCCCACCAACGACCAAGGTCTGTTGACGTTACATAAGCTCTTTGGGGCAGGGACTGTCATTTCATTATATGTGCATACAGTGCGTAGGACAATGGGGCATCAATCTCTGATTGGGGCCTTCATGGCTGCCTACATTGAAATAAAACACCTGTGGCTGGCCCATGTCAGCTGACTCTTGGGCTGCAGGGCTATCATATTGCAGAGTAGATGTTTACAGTTTTATAGCCCTGTTGCAGTTTTATAACCCTGCAATCCCAAACTGCCTGAGCCCACAGCTGCAGGTGTTTTATTGCAGTGTAGGCATGCCCCACCTATGTGCTATCTTTCTGCAAAGAACAACAGGAGCTCTTTCACCACTGTCTCCACAATCACGCCACCCAGCCCTGGGAAATGGCGGCAGCAGCAGCGCAGGAGGAAGCAAGAGCAGATTGTTTGCCTGCACTTGCAGCAAGGTAGGCACAACATGGGACTCAGTGATCCAGTTCAGGCCAAATGATGCCCGCTGTCAAAACTAGACAGTTTGTTTGGGTGGAAAAGAGCAAAAGGGGAGAGAAAACCAATCTTACAAAGGGGAAAAACATTATTAGAAAAAGTAGAAATAAATGGGGCTGAGGTCATCAGGAGAAGGAACTAGGGTGACCAGATAGCAAGCATGAAAAATCAGGATGGGAGGTGGGGGGGTAATAGGAGCTTATATAAGAAAAAGCCCCAAATATCGGGACTGTCCCTATAAAATCGGGACATCTGGTCACCCTAGAAGGAACACATTACAAAACTGCTTTGATGTCACTGTGGTAAAACTGACTAAAAGTTTCATGCTGACAGTGTCCCTTTAACTGACACACTCTGGTACCTACAGTGGCTTACTCTTTGTGAAAAGCGCTCTTGACAAGCTTCTCCTCTCTGTAACAGTGACGATGACTTCTGCAGCATTTTCATTGGTCTGTTTGTCATCAACGGTGTCTGCCTTTCTTTCCTGTGGAAATAAAAGATACGGGCAGGAGAAGAGACATATTTGGTAATGTTTCTCTTCAGAGATTCCTCTTCACAAGGTTGCCTCAGCTGTAGAAAGTTAAAGGGAAAAAAAAATCTTGGAAATAGTTCCAGACAGACCTTAATGCCTGCAAATTTGTCTAAGTAAGCCAAGTCCAGAAAAGCAGAACATGAAGAAGGTTCATTATTTGACTGCTAGGGACACTCAAATAACCAGACACTCCAGCATGAATGATGTTCAGATTTCAGACGGCTCGTCTTTCACATCATTCCCCCCTGGTTCTCGCATTCCCCTCAGTCCCCAATGCCCCTGCCACTTTTAAAAAGAACATACAAAAGAAGAAAAATATTCTGTAAAGTACTTATAGAGAAACAGTCTGTTCGCCCAGCACTTTGCTCACATCAAGGACACTCACTCATAGCTCCTTTGATTACTCCAATCAGGTGGTTTGTGTGATTGATATAGATCTCTCCCCCAAGCAGCGTAAAACACTTGAGTTAATCTCAACACCATTGATTAGCTGGGATTTCATCAAATTCAGGATATTAGGCAAAGGTCCCCGATTCATGGGTTCATCTGAACTGCACTCATGGCAGGGCTTGGGGAGGCTGTATCCCTGATTTGGGGGCTGATGCTGTCTAGTACAGCACCCAGCATAATTTAGAACAACATGAGGGCTGCTCTATCCTACACCCACCTACAGTGGCCACAAAGAGGGCACAATTGTGGCAGCTGGGGAAATGTTGGAGTACCCTGGTCCCCTCCCTCTGCATTGCCCCATATATATATTAGGTAATGTGAGGAAGGATGACATCTGGTCCATCTGGCTCTGGCTCTGTGCCACTTGGGGATTTCTTTAGATGAGAGAAATCTTCAGCTCATCACTTTGGTCAGGTTTAAATCTGCTTGGTTTCCCCAAAATGTTGCAAAGTGGAGTTGGTTGAAAAATTAAACTTACTTTCAGGGGGAAAAAATGATTAAAAAAACTTAAACAACTTTGAAATGTCAATGTGGGGGGATATTTTTATCAAAAGCATTGACCAAATGTTATCAAAACAGTTACAGAATATTTTTGTTTACTTAGGTTTTCGGTGAATGAAATATTTCAGTAACTATTACATGGTGTATATGATTTTTTTTAAATATCAAAAAGCACACTTTTTTTGTTTCCAAAAAAAGGGAACTCATATGAAATTGTAGAACTACTAACTGTGATATGTAGCCTATCTTTTAAATCAGCTTCCATACCAGATGATTAGAGAATACCTAACATGACACCATTTTTAAAAAAAGGTTCCAGAGGAGAACCTGGAAATTACAAGCTGTTAAGCCTAACTTCAGTACCAGGCAAATTGGTTGAAACTATAGTAAAGAACAGGATTATCAGACACATGGATGAACACAATTTGTTGGGGGAAGAGTCAACATGCCTTTTGTAAAGGGAAATCATGCCTCACCGATCTATTAGAATTATTTGAGGGGGTCAACAAACATGTTGACAAGGGTAATCCAGTGGATATAGTGTATCCAGACCTTTGCTAAGGTCCTTCCCCACAGGCTCTTAAGCAATGGGCTAAAAGGGAAGGTCCTCTCATGGATCAATAACTGATTAAAATATACGAAACAAAGAATAGGAATAAATGGTCAGTTTTCACAATGGAGAGAGGTAAATAGTCTGTACTGGGGCTAGTACTGTTCAACATAATCGTAAAGGATCTAGAAAAAGGGGTAAACAGAGAGATGGCAAAATTTGCAGATGATACAAAATTACTCAAGATAGTTAATTCTAAAGCAGACTGTGAAGAATTACAAAGAGTTCTCAAAACTGGGTGACTGGGCAACAAAATGGCAGATGACATTCAATGTTGATAAATGCAAAATAATGCACATTGGAAAAACATAATCCCAACTGTACACACAAAATGGGGTCTAAATTAGTTGTTGCCACTCAACAAAAATCTTGGAGTCATTGTGGATAGTTCTCTGAAAAATATCTGGTCAATGTGCAGCAGCAATCAAAAAAATCTAACAGAATGTTAGGAACCATTAGAAAAGGGATAGATATTAAAACAGAAAATATAATCATAGAATCATGGAAGATTAGGGCTGGAAGAGACCTCAAGAGGTCATCTAGTCCAACCCCCTGCTCAAAGCAGGACCAACACCAACTAAATCATCCCAGCCAGGGTTTTGTCAAGCCGGGCCTTAAAAACCTCTAAGGATGGAGATGCCACCACTTCCCTAGGTAACCCATTCCAGTGCTTCACCGCCCTCCTAGTGAAACAGTGTTTCCTAATATACAACCTAGACCTCCCCTATTGCAACTTGAGACCATTGCTCCTTGTTCTGTCATCAGCTACCACTGAGAACAGCCTAGCTTCATCCTCTTTGGAACCTTCAGGTAATCTGTAGCGGTGCATGGGATTCTTCCATCCTAAGTGCAGGACTCTGCACTTGTCCTTGTTGAACCTCATCAGATTTCTTTTGGCCCAGTCCTCCAATTTGTCTAGGTCACTTTGGACCCTGTCTACCTTTCTCCCCAGCTTAGTGTCATCTGCGAACTTGCTGAGGGTGCAATCCATCCCATCATCCAGGTCATTAATAAAGATGTTGAACAAAACCATCCCCAAGACTGACCTCTGGGGCACTCCACTTGATGCCAGCTGCCAACTAGACATCGAGCCATTGACCACGACCCACTGAGCCCGACAATCTAGCCAGCTTTCGATCCACCTTATAGTCCATTCATCCAATCAATACTTTTTTAACCTTCTGGCAAGAATACTGTGGGAGACCGTATCAAAAGCTTTGCTACAGTCACATCCACTGCTTTCCCCATATCCACAGAGTCAGTTATCTCATCATAGAAGGCAAACAGATTAGTCAGGCATGACTTACCCTTGGTGAATCCATGTTGACTGTTCCTGATCACCTTCCTCTCCTCCAAGTGCTTCACATTTGTTTCCTTGAGGACCTGCTCCATGATTTTTCCCAGGGATGAGGCTGACTGGTCTGTAGGTCCCCGGGTTCTCCTTCTTCCCTTTTTTAAAGATGGGCACTATATTTTTTCCTTTTCCAATCCTCCGGGACCTCCCCTGATCGCCACGAGTTTTCAAAGATAATGGCCAATGGCTCTGCAATCACATCAGCCAATTCCCACAGCACCCTCGGATGCATTAGATCTGGACGACCCATGGACTTGTGCATGTCCAGCTTTTCTAAATAGTCCTCAACCTGTTCTTTCACCACTGAGGGCTGCTCACCTCCTCCCCATACTGTGTTGCCCAGGACAGCAGTGTGGGAGCTGACCTTGTCTGTGAGGACCAAGGCAAAAAAAAGCATCTGTCACTAGGTTGCCTCCCCCATTCATTAAGGTTCCCACACTTTCCCTGACCTTTTTCTTGTTGCTAACATACCTGTAGAAACCCTTGTTACCCATCATATACCCTGCTAGCTGCAACTCCAGTTGTGTTTTGGCCTTCCTGATTACACCCCTGCATGCTCAAGCAATATTTTTATACTCCTCCCTAGTCATCTGTCCAAGTTTCCACTTTTTGTAAGCTCACTGAAAATTTCACTGTTAAGCCAAGGTGGTTGCCTGCCATAGTATGCCCACAGCTTGACTACTGCATGCACTTCTGGTCACCACATCTCAAAAGAGCTATATTAGAATTCCAAAGGGTACAGAGCAGTGCAAAAACAATTAGGGGTATGAAATAGCTTTCGTATGAGGAGAGATTAAAAAAACTAGGACTTTTCAGCTTGGAAAAGAGACAGCTAAGAGGGGATATGACAGAAGTCTATAAAACAGTGACTGGTGTGGAGAAAGTGAATAAGGAAATGCTATTTACTCCTTCTCATAACACAAGAACCAGGGTTCACCCAATAAAATTAATAGGCAGCAGGTTTTAAACAAACTAAAGGAAGTATTTCTCCACACAACAAAGAGTCAAACTGTGGAACTCATTTCCAGGGGATGTTATGAAGGCCAAAACTATAATGGGGTTCAAAAAAGAGTTAGATAAGTTCATGGAGAATAGATCCATCAATGGCCATCAGTTAAGATAATCAGGGAGGCAACCACATGCTCTGGGTGTCCGTAGCCTGTGTTTGCCAGAAGCTGGGAGTGGACAACAGGGGATGGATCGCTTGATGATTACCTGTTCTATTCATTCCCTTTGAAGCACCTGGCATTGGCCACTGTGAGAAGACACGATCCTGTCTTAGATGGACCATTGATTTGACCCACTATGGCCATTCTTATGTTCAAAAAAATCCTTTCAACACAAAAAGAGTTTAATTTGAAAAACTGTGACCAGGTCTAGTGGAAAATAGACTCAGTGAGAGTTGATTTCCTACAGGATCTGTCCCATTAAATTCTGTAATACACTGGATTGCCCATTGTTGCTTTCATTGACCTCAGTTAACAAGGAGGAGAGATCAGAATGTCAAAATGGTTTGTCTTAACATTTTTATTTTTACAAGTTACTAGATTCTTGAAACTTCTAGTGTGGTGCAGTTTGTCAAATCCCTGTTTTTTGTCATGATCTATATCAATGTTTGTTTTTTCCCCTCCAGAACCACTGCCATGTTCTATACACATTTTAAAAAAATTCCAAAGTTAGCAAAACTTAATTAGAAGTCATGCACTCTTTGGGGTTATTTTCTTCCCCATCATTGCTGATTACCATTATCTTCTTACCCCACCTACCACAATTAGAGCACATTCTCTTTTGATTTCTGACTGGATGACTTATGGAACTAATCAGCATGAAATTCATATTCTAAAAGAGAACATGCAATTTGAAATTTGCTTTCAGACTATTTTAGTGTTCAATTATAACACTCACTTCCCTTGAGTCTCAGTGCAGGAAAGCTTGATTGAATGTTCATCAAAACCAAACTAAGCTGTGAATACAATCAAACTGAAATGTGTTTTTGAAAGTGAATACATAATTGCAAGAATTGTTTCCAGTTTGCTCAAATCTTCCGTTGAAGTTCACCTATACCTAGTAGATGCCCGATAATTAAGGCTACGATTTGGTCATGGAGGTCGCGGAAGTCACAGAATCTGTGACTTCCACAGACCTCCATGACTTCAGCCTGCAGCGGCTGGGAGCTGCAGGGTACGCCCACCTCCCGTGGTGGCTGGGAGCTGCGGGGAACCATTGCCGCCAATGGGGGAATCCCCCACAGCTCCCCAGCCTCTGCAGAGGGGTGGAATCCTCTGACACCTCCACAGCTGCTGCAGGCAGCGGGGGATCCCCCACAGCTCCCCAGCTGCCACGGGGCAAGGGACGCAGGTCCCAGCCACAGCATGGCAAGGTGCTCGACCCTCCCCTCTCCCAGCTTCCATGAATTTTTGTTAATTTCCCATGACTTGTCCTTGACTTTTAATAAAAATATCGCTTACTGATAATCATCCAAAGTGGAGGTTGTAACAAGATTAGAAAAATAAACAAACAGTCTCCTTTGCATTTTACTACATTACATGTGTCCAAATTACTTTCAGTGTGCTGAAAGTAAAAATGTACAGCAGTAAATAATCTTAGATGTCTGTATACTAATGCAAGAAGTATGGGGAATAAAGAGGAAGAACTAGAAATACTAGTGGATATCACATTTATGACAACTGGCATCACAGGGACGTGGTGGGATAATTCACATCACTGGAATATTGGAATAGAAAGATGCAGCTTATTCAGGATGGACAGGCAGGGAAAAACAGAAGAGGTGTTACCCTGTATATCAAAGATGTACACACTTGCACTAAGGTTGAGAAAGAAGTGGGAGGCAGACCTATTGAAAATCTCTGAGTGAGGATAAAAGGGGTGATGTCATAGTAGGGGTCTACTATAGACCACCTAACCAAGAAGATGTGGATGAGGCTTCCCCCCCCCCCCAAAAAAAAACAAAACAAAAAAACCACACAACAACAACAAGTAACAAAATTATTCAAAGTACAGGACTTGGTGGTGAGGGAGGACTTCAACTACCCACACATCTGTGAGGAAATTAATGCAGCCGGGCACAAATTACCAACATGTTCTTGGAAAGCATTGGAGACAACCATTTATTACAGAAGGTGGAGAAAGCAGGTAGGGGAGAGGCTGTTCTAGATTTGATCTGACCAGTAGGGTGGAACAGTTTGAGAATTTGAAGGTGGAAGGCAGCTTGGGTGAAAGTGATCATGAAATAATAGAGTTCATGATTCTAAGAAATGCTAGAAGGGAAAACAGAATAATTGGTAGGTAAGATTCTGTGGGAAGCAAGCCTAAGGGAAAAAAAGAGTTCAGGAGAGTTGGCAGGTTTTTTCCAAAAGAGACATTATTAAAGGCACAAGAGCGAACTATCCCAGTGCGCAAGAGAGATAAGTCTGGTAAGAGACCACCCTGACTTAACCAGGAGATCTTCACCAACCATGAAACTCACAAAAGAGAGTCATGCAAAAAGTGGAAACTAGGTCAAATGATAAAGGATGAATATATATTTTTTTAAAAACCACCGGAAGCATGTAAAGACAATATTGGAAAGGCCAAGGCACTAAAGATTAAACTAGCTAAGCACATAAAGGATATCAAGAAAACATTTTACACATATATTAGAAGCAAGAGGAAGACCAAGGAAAGAGTAGACTTACTACTAACGAGGAGGGAAAGAAAATAACAGAAAATGTGGCAATGCCTGATGTTTTAAATGACGTTTTTGTTTCCGTTTTCATCAAAACTTCAGAATTAATCTGATGCTTAAATAGGGAAAGAACAAGTTACGAATTACTTAGACAAGTTAGAAGTCTTCAAGTTGTAATAAATGCAATAAATCCTAGAAATACTTAAGGAACTGGCTGACGAGATCTTTGAGCTATTAGTGATTTTCTTTGAGAATTCATGGAAGATATGAGAGATCCCAGAGAACTGGAAAAGGGCAAATATAGAGTCTAACTATGAAAAGGGAAATAAGGAAAACACAGGGAATTATAGACCAGTCAGCTTAAGTTCAGTACCCAGAAAGATAATGGAGCAAGTAATCAATTTGTAAGCACCTAGAAAATAATGTGATAAGTAACAGTCAACATGGATTTGTCAAGGACAAATCATGTCAAACCAACCAATATTCCTTTTTGATAAGGCAATAAGCCTTATGGACGGGGAAAGCAGCAGATGTGATATATCTTGACTTTAGTAAATCTTTTGATACTAGATTGCATGTAAGCAAATTAGGGAAATATAACCTAGACAAACCTATTTAAAAGTCAGTGTTCAACTGGTTGAAAAAACATATTCACAGTAGTTATCAATGGTTCACAATCAAGCTGGAAGGGCATATCAAGTGGGGTTACACAGGGATTTGTCCTGCGTCTGGTTCTGTTCAATATCTTCATAAATGATTTGGATAATGGCACAGGGAGTATGCTTATAAAGTTTGCAGACAATACCAAACTGGCAAGGGTAGCAAGCGCTTTGGAGGACATGATTAGAATTCAACATGATCTTGACAAACTGGAGAAATGATCTGAAATAAATAGGATGAAATTCAATACAGACAAATGCAAATTACTATTCTTAGGAAGAAACAGTCAGTTGCACACATACAAAATGGGAAATGACTGCCTAAGAAGGAGTACTGCAGAAAAGGATTTGGGGGGTTATATTGCATCACAAACTAAATATGAGTCAACAATGTGATATTGTTCCAAAAAAAGCACATCCCAGAATATTGTTTATTAGCAGGAGCGCTATAAGCAAAAAACGAGAAGTTAATTCTTCCACTCTATTCAGCACTGAGAAGGCCTCAACTGAAGTACTGTATCCAGTTCTGGGCGCCACATTTTGGGAAAGATGTGGACAAATTGGAGAAAGTCCAGAAGAGAGCAGCAAAAATGATTAAAGGTCTAGAAAACATGACCTTAAGAAAAGACTGAAAAAATGGGTTTGTTTAGTCTGGAGAAGAGAAGACTGAGGGGGACATGATAATCTTCAAGAACATAAAAGCTTGTTATAAAGAGTAAGATGAATTTTTTAAAAAAAAATCCACTGAGGACAGGATAAGAAGTAATGGGCTTAAATTTAAAGGGAGATTTAGGTTAGACATTTGGAAAAATTTCCTAACTCTAAAGATAATTAAGCAATGGAACAGATTACCTAGGGAGGCTGTGGAGTCTCTATCATCGGAGGTTTTAAAGAACAGGTTAAACAAACACCTGTCAGGAAGGGTATAGGTAATACTTCAGTCCAGGGGACTTGATTAGATGACTTATTGAGGTTCCTTCCAGTCCTACATTTCTGTGATTCTAACCAGCAAACTGTTTGGCTTTGTATCTGATGACTCTGTTTATACTGCTTAAATAAGAGTTGTTTTTAATAGATTCATATATTTTAAGGTCTTAAGTGACCAATAGATCCTCTAGTCTGAACTTCTGCATAACACAGATCATAGACTTGGATTCTTTGGCTGGTGAGTAGCAAAGTTTTACATAATGACAAATTACCTCTGTCTGTAAATGTGAAGTTAGACAAAACTCAGCTCTTCTCCCTCCTCTTCCAGGAGGCTGATGAAGAAACTACAGTCTAGAAACTATTTTGTAAGGATACTGTTTATAGTATGAACAGAACAGACAGAAATATGAGACCACCTCTGGGGCTGCCAAAAATCTCTTTTTTTTTTGGAAAAAAAACAGCCCTTGGGTTTTGAGAAAGTACTGTAGGAAAAAATGTTGTTTAAATGAGAATTTCTATCCCACCAAAAATAATTATTCCCTGACATCAAAAATATGTAGTGGAACTCCCTGTAGTCCTTATTACTAGGCATAGTTCATGCGGCACCCCCTCTTCCGTCAGGTTGTGTACATTCTTTTATTTGACCCAAGTTCAAGAGTTTGCAAGGCAGATGTAACTCCTAGGTTACTCTAGAATATTTACTGCTTTGTCATTAGGCCTAAATCCAGCCCTGTTACCCTCCCTAATTCACCCCTTCCACAAGCATAAAATGCCTGGACGTACTGAGTCCTCTCTTAAGTGACTTGATCATGCAAGATGCTGAGCACCTCTTGCAAGGCCCAAGTATCTTCAGTCCCATTTATTTCATCTTACCGGAGACTCCTTGTACCTCACAGAGCGGAGTCTTATGAGATAACTTCAAGAAGAGTATTTTGTTTTCAATAGCAAGCATCAATTGATGAGCATAAGGCTCAAAAATCCTTTACGTTAATGCTATCATCAGAGATGTAAATCAGCATAGCTACATGGACTTTGATAGATCTAGGACAGTTGACACTAGCTGAAGGTCTCTCTCAGTGGAAGAAAATAATAGCTACAATCCTCAGAAGCAGCTCTTCGTTTCAGATCCCTCTGCTATCAGAAACTCCTCTTCCTTAATTCTTTTGGGAAATGGACTTTGCTTATTTCCCATTTAAGATACTTCTATGGTTTTGTTCTCATCTTTACGCCCATCTAATACATGGGACAGACACTTGGGTGGCTGGACGCAGGGCTGGCCTTACCATGAGGTGAACTGAGGCAGCCACCTCAGGTGCCAGACTGTGGGGGGCGGGGCGCCACTAGGACCCAGAGTGTAGAAAATTGTGTCTGCTGCTGGTGCATATGTATTCTCTCTGCTCTAGATCCACAGAGATGGTGGAGTGCTGTGCTGGAGGACAGAGGGCATGAGACCTTTCAAAGTTTTGGCCCAAGCAAGGAGGTATGGGGGGGTGTCATTTGAGCTCCCCGCCTCAGGTGCCAAAATGTTGTGGGCCAGCCCTGGCTGTAGGGAATATATTTTTCCCCCCTTGAGCAGTAGTTTCTTGATGTACCATGCGATCTGTCTCCCGTTGATCATGTGTTGCTTTCTCTTAAGCTAATGGAAAGTAACTGATATTGGTTCTTCCCAGAACCAGGGCTGCTCTTTTCCTTGATGAAGAGATAAAAAGAGGGGGAACAAATTTTTCAATCATGCACATACATTTATGTAATTAAACTATTTTATTTCCAGATTATTTACTTGAAAAAGGAAGACAGTTTAATGATGCTCAATATTTCCTTTCTCTGTTTTGTTACCTTACCCATCCTCACTTTATACTGATGTTCTCTGACTGTTTGTGGGCCAAATTCTTGCACACTTTTGCACATTGAGTATTACCTTACTTGGTGATTAGCTCCTCTGAAATCAGTAGGACTGCTCAACATGAACAAGTCGAGCAGAATCTGGCTATGTATTAGCAATGTATAACAGACTGTAAGCTTCATTGGACAGGGACTTTATATAATTTTATACAGGTACCGTAGCTATTAAGTATTGTACACATCTATGTATGTATTTAATAATTAATAAAGTCATTTGTGACCTGGGTGATGTGTGACTGTGATCCTGGTGCATAGGTAAAGTGGTGTTTGTGAGCATGTGCAGGGTCGTAGCTAGAAGCTAAAATTTTGAGACCTTCGGGTATGTGTTAAGCGGCGGGGGTGTTCATAGGATAGTAAAAAGTTATTGGAAGAGAAGTTCCCTCCATTGACTGAACAGAGCCAAATATCTGGATATTTTGGGGGTGTGAGGATACTTAAGTTTGGAAATCAAGGTAACAGAGGGAATTTCCAGTGGGCTTAATATTCATGGGTGAACATTATCTGATTAGGATAGTAGCAAGTTTCCAAAAACTAAGATATGGATTATCAAAACTGTAGTGTATAAGGGATGTTGCTGTATGGGAAACTTAGACAAAAGGTGAAATGAAATACATAAAAAACAAACAAGCTACAAAACTCACTCATATCTTGCAACGGAAGTTTTCCTTAGCAGCTTGACTGCTTCCTGATGCTCAAGAGACATTCAAATACCCTGCACTTGTTATGTTGTTGAATATACTGTATCGTCTTTATCCTAACTAGTGATTAGGATGATGAGAATGTCAAAAAGACAGCTGTTTGGATGACCACATAAAAAGTGTGGATGCTTAGTGAATTTATTCGAGACTGTTTGGTCTAGAACTTAGGCTTGTCAATTCTCAGCAACAGGCATAAAAACATTACAAAATTGCTCATAACTCTTCATTGCATCAAAGCTACAAATACACCCAAAAATAACGACTTCTATTTTGCTACTTGGCTTCTGGGTTAAGCTAAAAAGTAAGAGAATAAGAGGCACACAAAAATGGAAAAGATAGGTGAACTCTGTTTAATCTGAAAAATAAGTTGCGTTTTAGTTCTGGGTGAAGAGTCAGGTCAGTTTTTCTTGTAATTGAACCAAACAGGTTTGCTCATCTGTTGCCCTAACATTTTGTTGATTACAATATCATGTCAGCAGAGCAGCAGGTGCTGTGGAGGACTGGCAGGGAAAGCATTAGTGAGCAAGAAGTTGCCAGAAAAATTTAGGTCCCTAATCATCAAGGGTTCAAAATAGTATTTGAAAACAAAAAATACTGCATATGACTGGGATACTGTTCCTTTTTAGAAGCATTTAGTCTATGGCTTCACAGGGTACATTTATAGAGGGGTATGGGTCAAATTGAAGCACACAATCTCTAATAATGCACAGTGTACACAATATTTACCCAAATGGTCATCAATCTGAGAGTCGCGTGAGTGAAGAGATTCAAAGGAATCATTGAGAAGGAAAGGTTATATTGCAAAAGGTGAGCATGCTGGAATCTGAATTTACCTGTAGTGACCTCAGGTTTCCCCAAGAGCTCATGTATACCAAATAGCCCGATCTTTCCAAGTAATTGTGTAATAGGTTAAACTGCTGAATGAATGATGGCTGCGCTATGCCCAAAGCATGCTTTGAAGGTGACAAATGTTCTTGTCCTTAACCCACTCGGGTCAATGCAATGGCAGCCAAGACTGTATGACACGGTTACTAGCACTATTGTTAAATGTATATGAGAGGTCTGTTTGAAAAGAATCAAGATAATCTCAAATTATGAGACCCATGATAAAAGAGCAGACAGCTTCAAAGTAAAACAAATACAAGAGATTTTCTAGTCTGGTATTTGTTTACCTGCATGAGGAAGGTCTGAAAGCCTTATGTATTTATTACACAATTTGGCAGCATTTTTGGACAAAACTTGGAATGCACTGAACTTTCTAACTTTTATCAGACAAAGACAACCTTTGTCCCTTCCCCACTTTCCCCCTCCTCTGGCTCCTCACTCCCTAGAGAAGTACAGAGCTGTTCCAGTTCTTTTTTCATTCATTTTTCTTCCTTAAGTTTCCTTTACCCCTTTGCACCTGTTTTCAAAATGCTAAGTGAAGTTATTCCTCACCCCTGGGAGAGACAGATGGACTCATAGAGCCCTACTCATGGAATCTTCCTTAGTGTACTGGAACAGAAATAGCTCCCTCCCTCCATACAAACTGTGTAGCTAAACACAGATGGCTTCTTCACAAGGGGACATGATGACTTCAGAAGATGGGCAATACCGCACACACGTTGGATGAGTAAATCTCAGACTGTGAATCCTCCTGCAGGGTGTAATTACATTGAAGACAGCCCTTCTGTGAAAGCAAGCTTTGTTCAGCCATCAGCCTGGGGGATATGCTGTAATTCTCTGAATCATCTCAATTACAAAAGCTTCCATTAGGTGTGCCCAATAAAAGCCACATAGCTTGCTAACAGTGGCTGGAAATTCCCTGCTAATTGTCAATTTGGACCCTCTCTAATGTGAAGGTCAACAAATTTTTGCCCCTGGATGTACTCATTTTAAGAGAAATCATCGAGGTCTTAATTCTCCACCTATAAAATGTATAGAACAAAATGTTCTGGTTCATACAGTATATTTATATTCTATTTCCCAATGTGAAATAACTCTCCTGTCACAAAATCATTATGTCTTTTGTGTTTAACTGGAGAAAACAAATGGACCTAAACACTCCTCTGGTGGCAGGGTAGCAGATACAGCTGTTATTCCTGATTTCCTCATGTTCAGAACTGAGAGCTGGCATTCATGTCTTGCAAAAAAAATTAAAAAAAAAAAATCTAGTTGTGTTGTGAAAATTTTCTGATTTTTTGTTAAAAATGAAAATTGAAAAAAAATCGTTCCCCCCCCCCTCTTCCTCCCCTTTTTTAAAAGGGGAAAAGTGGAAAAAAGAATAAAGGGGAGAAAGGGGGAAATAAATTAAAACCCCAAAAGCTAGTTTTCCACAACAAAAATTCATTTCCAAGACTAGACTATTTTTGCTGAAAAAAGGTTTGAATGAACAATGTTGATCAGCTCTGCTCAATCATTCCACACCTACCCCATATAAATAAGTTGCTAGACTGAGTGAGTCATTGGGTTTGTATAATGGGGAAAGAACAAGTTAATCTGAAAGCAACTTAATCCCACAGGTTCGGGAGCTCAGATAGTCTGAGCACTGAACAAGGATCAAGCAGTCTTTTCATTGATATCTGCTAGTAAAAGGAAGGAATTGGCTCCTTAGCTCGTTGCTGATATGATTTAAGAAGTGGCAATTGACTGATCAAGAGTACCAGGAATATATGATACTTTGAAGTAACGGAATAGCTATGTAGCCTAAATGACCACACTGTACTATGTAGTGTAGCTGTGTAATCCACTGACCCCCTCTTTTTGTCCTTGACTGCAGAGGCATTGACAGGCCACTCTACCTTGAATGGTTGTTATGTACTAACTGCTTATGCTAAACAACCTGTTCCACTTCGCATTTAGCTGTGATGCTCGGAATACCTTTCTCCTCCTCAAAGAAGAGCTCTGTGTGGCTCAAAAGCTTGTTCCTCTCACCAACAGAAGTTGGCTCAATTAAAGACATGACCTCACCTGCACTGTACTATCTTACCCAGAGACAGTCTGTTAATAGAGCTGTAACCCTTCTGCCAGGTGGAGTCACCAGCACCAAGAGCCAGGTTCAATATCAGGGGCTTCTCTGAACAATACAAAACAGAATCCACTTGAGCCCCCACCCAGTAACCTGGGAATTTACCACCACCCCAGGTGCCTCTAAGAGGCAATGTTTCCCCTCTCGCACACATTGTGTATAGGAAAGAAAACTTTTAATAAGAAGAGTGAAAAGAATCCGGCATTAATTTGGGAAAACACCATAGGCATGATTCGAAAGCATATGACCATGAAGTCCCAAGTGGTCACAAATCCATTGCATATTCTAGCAAAATATTATGCTGATCATTTTCAGGCTCCATTTAATCAGACACCTCTCACGACTGATCCTGCCTTCAGCTCCCCTTGTGTGTAATTGTAGCTTTATCCTGTCACCAAGTTTTTTCTCTTGCTTTGTGTCCAGCTAAGGTTAGCAAGGTGAGCTCCCCAGCTCTTAGGAAGCTATTACAAACTTGTCATCAGCTTTTGAGCCAGCAGAAGTAATCCTGTGTTTCACACACTACCTTTCTAACTACTCCTTTGCCATGCAACTTTAGACCTAGAAACTTACCACCAAGTGGTGGTGCAATTAGCACCCCAGTTCTGTGTTTAGCACCTCACAAAGAAGACAAGGAGCAACAAAAAGCAACCCTGAGATCATGTCCTCAGTGTCTGATGTCTATTTGAAATGCAAACATAGACACAATAATGAACCCAGTTCAATGTTTGTTGCATGGTTTGCAACTAGTCTAAAACCAAATGGTTTATTTTCCAGTAACTGTTGTCACATTCTGGGGTGCAATCCAGACTAGTGAGGGGTTGTGTCACCACCTGCCCGGTAACCCTGGGTGCCTTAAATGCCCTGCTGCTGTGGCTCACAGGTTGGACAAGTATGTGTGTCTCTGTGTTAAGCCACTCTGATTCAGTAACTGATTCCAGCAGCCTGCTTGTTACCCCCCAGCCACATACTGATATACACCAGCTTTGGTTACCATTAGCCAAGTGACACTAACATATCCCCAGTCCATAATTTCCCCAAAACTCTGTGCTCTGCAATATCCAACCCTTAGCTGGACCATTCAGGGGAATAATAAGATTCATTTTCTCCGTTAAAGAGTCAATACCCAGCAGCTTGCTGCATTAACTGGAGTTAACAGTCGCTTCAATTCAAATGAAGCGCTGGGTTGGTTTAGATGAAATGTAAAAAAAGTTTATTAATAAAAGGAGACAGGATTTAAGTCCATTCTAGTAAAAAGGATAGTTAGAAATGGTTACAAGAAAATAAAAGTGAAAAACACTTTCTAGTCGCTAAGACTTAACAAAACTACAGTCTTGATTCAAGGTCAGACTCTTACCACACTTCCTTCTACCAAGATGGTTCACTACCTCCGTGGTCAGGATCTCCCACAAAGTCCATAATGACCACTTCCTTTGTCTTCATAGGTGAAAGATAACTTGGGGTTCTTTGCCCCTCTCTTTTAAATCCACTGAACCTTTAAAATGGATTCTTTAGAAAGGTACCCTTCCCTCCCCCGCAAAAGGAAAGTTCATTCAAGCTGTGAGGGAGGATACATGGAGACTGGTGGGAAAGAAAGTTCCACGTTGGTTTCTTCCACCACTGGTGTCTGCTATAATGCAAATTGATCTGTTCCTGTCCTTTCCACTGCAAGTGAATGGCCACTTGGCATGTGATTGCCAATTGACTCTGATGACACCTGATTGGCGTCGTTGGCTTCTCCTTTGTCTGGAAGAACCCTGTTTACCCACACTAAACACATTTTAGTTCCACATTTCCTCCATATTAGCATGGTACTGTATATACCCCAAGCAAGAATATTAAAGACCAGTGGGTTATGAGTTTTCCAATGATACCTTACATGACACATACCAGATACAGATTATGACATTAATGAATTGGAATACACTGACCCGGTCAGACCAGCTGAAACTCACTACCAGATACCAGTGAATTCCTTGCCCTCTGGCACTGGGATGCTGTTAGGGTCACAGTTTTGAATTATTCAATAGGAAAAATGAGCTGATTGATTACTTATCATCAAGGGTAGTATTTAGAGTAGGTGAATGGGAGTCAAACCTTTTGGGATCTATTCTCAGCTCTGCCAATAACTTGCTGCTATGGTTGTATCGAAATCACCTAATCTGGCTCTGCTTCAGTTTTTAATCAAATGAGCTTAAAATATCACAGGTGTACTGAGAGAAGTAACTGAAAGTTGTAAAGTGTGTTGAGATCTCAGATAAAAGGCATTATAAAAGCACTAAGTATCATTATATAGTGGGATTTATTTGTGTGGTTTCTTTTCCCTGTTTAATAAAACAAGCTGCAGACTTTGCAGATGGATGCAGAGAATGAGAGGGTCCATAGAAACTGTCTTCAGTTAAGCCCATAAATGCATACTTCCTATAAATATTTAATACCTTATTCATTTTTCATCGTTGGGGGGAAAAACAATCTAAATCACACTACAAGTGGGGTTTTTTGGAAGTGAGAAAAGCACTTGAAAGCTCACCAATTTTAAGACCTCACATGCCTGCTCACTAACACAAACTTGCCAGATTCAAATATGTGCAAATAATTTAAATGGGGGGGGGGGAGGGTTAAACTTTCTTTTAGGATATTTTATTACTGTAAAAAAAAACATTACAACACATGGGTTGCACACTTAGCACACACAACATGCACACTTAGCTAAGAGAGGGTCGCTTGAAGTCCCAAAAAGAGACAGTTTTTGGATGTGGACATAGGCGCCGACTCCGTGGGTACTCCAGGGCTGGAGCACTCACCGGGAAAAATTGGTGGGTGCTCAGCACCCACCGGCAGCTCCCCGCCAGCCCCCCCCTTCCCCCGCACCCAACTCACCTTCCAGGTTCCCAGTGCAGCAGCCGCCTGCCTCTCAGCTGTTCGGCAAGGGGGGGGGCACCTCGGGGGAGGGGTACTCAGGGGAGGCGCCTCAGGAGTTGGGGCGGGGCCAGGGGTGGAGTTGGGGGGGGGGGGGCCGGGGGCGCGAGCTCCCACTGGCGCCGACAAAAGTCGGCACCTATGGATTCAAATGCAGTGATATGTCTTTTCAAGTGTCAATTTTATCCAGCAACACATCCAACAGAAGATATACACATACTGAGGTCAGCCTGAGGGACAGCATGTGATTCTTTAATAAACCTCTTGAACTTGTGGATAAATATTTCTTTCACAATGAGATAATCTATTTAAGCCATCACTAGCAGGGAAAGAGACTCCGACTATCATAATGAAACATGAGCAAAAGAATTCTATAACCTAATATTGCTTGTTTAGTTTAATATTACAGATGGCTGTCATATTCAAAACTGCACAATTAATTTAGTGAGTGGGCTTTAAGTAATGATGAGAGTATTAATAAACTTGGCTGCATTTATTATACATGGAAATAAGCGGGGCTTTAAGGAGCCAAGACCATTGCTTATACTCCCATTACATATTGACTTTCTGAAGCACATTATAATTTGTCTGTGTTTGAACTTCTGACCCTTGCCCACCATGGAAAAGAGCGCAGCAGGCCATGAAAAAAGCAATGGTAAAGAGGAGTGGGGGGCAGCCATAGAAGGAAGATCCAAAGGCAGACTGCCCAGGAGCTACAATATAATTCTAGTTAGGAGTGAGAATTTAGGATTTAACAAAGTGAAACAGAAGAGATTTAAAAAAATGATAGCTGCTCACTTCTCACATATCCCGTGAACTTCTGTGAGAAAAGAGCAAAGGAAGCTAGACAGGATAAAGCTCTCTGGGGGAAAAAACATCCATTCACCCATCCATTTACTAGCAGATAACCTGCATGATGCTTTTGTTTTACAGTTAATGAATAGCATGGAAGTTTTTCAGCTACTTTAAGACTGCTCCTTTTCAGAAGTTTCTTCTGCCTCACAGAACCTGTGTAAAGCCCAAAAGACCAACAGGTTGGTAAGGGATGGATTGAGGCTGTCTGGGCCAATGACTGACATTTGAAAGCTGTAAGGAAGCTGGAACTAAAAGCTTAAATGATTTTAGATGCTTGTCTCTGTATTATTTTAGGGTCACCCTCTGTTAGACATACAACTGAGTCAAACACTTGTTCAAGGCTCTAGCTCAGTTACAGAACAGTTAAAACTCAGTCAGATCCCACCCACACGGCAAGTGCTAACTATGTTGTAGCCAGCTCAGAATACAACACTGTTGTAAGTAGTTCCCTACTCAGTTGCATTTGTACTGGAAGCGAACCTTTAGTATGGGGTTAGCAAAAATGACTATCCTGCAAAACATTCTATTCTTCCCGAGAGGCATCTAAAACATAGCATGTGTATTCCACAATTCATATTCATCTGGTTATCACACCAGCATTATTTTCTTGGGGAATGTGCCGAATTTACAGCCCAAAGGAAAAAGAGGTGCAAACTGGGCATCAGCAGTGTATGCTTTCCACCAGTGCCCTCTAACGTATCTGAGTCCTGACCTGAGGGGACTCTCTCTGACTCAGATCAGGAAAGAATTTAACTATGTGCTTAAGTCCCCAACTATTCAGGAAAGTACAGGAAAGTTAAGCATGTGCTGAAGTGTTTTACTAAATAGGGATACTTTCTTGAACTGACGACTGTAGGAGTGAGAGGTTCATATATCTGTGTGGGTAAACAGGGTTCATATATCCTACCAACCAGCTGAGGTGGTTTCTGTGATGCGGACACTACTTGGAACCCAACTGAGACTAAGAACTCATTTCATACAAGCCACCAAACAACTGTCAGATAGTAACATATGTTGGGATGTTGGAATTATGCTGTCACATTTACCTTTCTAATTGAAATTTTGCATTTGGACAAGGTCATCCACCCCCCACCCTTCGCACACACACACACACACACACATATCCTCTTACAACATGGCCATCAAAGGCTTTGCTGCAGTGACAGTGTCTGTATAAGGAAATAGAAGCTCCAGGGGAAGTGGGTTTTTTAAAATGTTGTTTTCCTAAATATTTCTCAGACTGAGGAAAATGAACCTCAGTCCTTTAATGAGTACAGGCTTCCTGAGGTTTTCCCCTTCCCTTGCCTCTAAAATGCCTTTTCTTGCCTGTAATCAAAAGGGAACTGTTTCTGAGGTGTAACCATCATTTTAGGATTTTATTCATTGACTGATGTTTACAGTCTTCACAAGGTCAAAGGAACTTTTTTTTGAAACAGAAGTTAAGAAATCATCATACCAGGAAAATGACTTTTTACAATGAATCAAATTAGTATGATTGACTATATTTGTTTGTTCATTAAAAAAGGAAGCAGAATGATCAGTTTCTGCCAAGTAAAACACGTTCAGCAATTTCAATTACTGTTTTAATTGGCCTGACCTGCCTGCCAGATTATCCTCTAATCTGTACAAGAATGTTGTTTGGAAAAAATGAAGTATGCCCAACTTCGAGGCTACATTCACCACTTGAGCACATTCTGGGCCGAATAACTTTCCCTCAGCATGCTGGAATCACACTGGACTGAAATTGGCAGTTCTTGGATCGGTTTAGTCCACAGATCATCTAAAAAAACTAATTGGTCACCATCTTACTAAAATGTCTGAAAATACAGGTGGTGTCTTGATCCAAGGTAAAGAAGAGTGACAGCACTCTACCTCCCTAAAAAGCCTGGTTTGAATTTGTTTATACATTATCACAAAGCTGTCACATTTGAGTTTAATTAACATTATATTAAGGACTACAGCCAAGTGGTCTCCCCACCCCATAGCCTGGAAAGCTGTGCTTCAGCTCTCTTACTGGCTACCTGGGCCATGTAGGCGGATCACCAATGAGCTCTGAGCTCAAAAAGATGGGGGCATAGGAAGGGGCTTGCCACAGCCAAAGCTGGGAAAGCAGGCAGGAGATTGCATAGGTATGCAAAAGTGGTTCAGAAGTGCCTGACCTAGGTGCTCAGACCATAATGACAGGGAGAGAGCTACAAAAAAGCTAGCCTAGATTTGAATTAATCATTCCCGACTCCATCATTTCTGACACATCTCGCTCTTTCACTTTCATTTTATATATGTGCACACACACACACAAATATTTGGAAATGTGCAAACATAAAATCAAATGCTGGATTGACAATACTAACCCATACATGCTGTCACAGAAACAATGTAACTTTACCTTTCCATTAGAAGTATTTAGTGGAGGGGGAAAGTATGCCAGGAAAAATTACAATGAGAGAGAAATCTGATCTATACACCTAAATATCAATCATATTTGATCTGCTGTCCATACCAGTACCAAGAGGGTGGCTATATCTAATCCCCAATCCTGTAACTCACTGCACATGTGCACAGTAAACTGAAGTCAATGGATGTGTCTACACTGCAATAAAAGACCTGTGGCACAGCTTCAGCTGGCCCACGTCAGCTGACTCGGGCTTCTGGGGCTCAGGATGCGGGCTCTAAAATTTCAGTGTAGACCTTTGGGCTTGGGCTGGAGCCCGGGCGTTTATGACCCTCCCACCTAACAGGGTCCCAGAGCCCAGGCTCAAGCCGAAGCCTGAATGGCTACAGTGCAATTTTAGAGCCCTGCAGCCAGAGCCTTGTGAGCCCAGGTCAGCTGACCTGGGCCAGCTGCAGATCTGTTATTGCAGTGTAGACATACCAAATAGGGCTCTGATCCCAGAGGTGTGCCTATTCAAGATCAGGGTTTTATAGTATACCTCATTGCTTAAGAATGATTAGATTTAATTATAATCCATACATAGGATTCCATAGACAGGAATATTAAGCAAAGATTCTGCATGATCTATCCTATAGATAGGGCCCTACCAAATTCACGGCCATGAAAAATGCATCACGGACTGTGATATCTGGTCTACCCCCGTGAAATTTGGTCTTTAAGTACTTCAACCCTATACTATACAGATTTCATAGGGGAGACCAGCATTTCTCAAGCTGGGGTCCCGACACAAAAGAGCGCTGTGGCGGGGGGGGGGGGGGGGCAGGGGCATCACAAGGTTATTGTAGGTTGATTGCAGTATTGCCACCCTTACTTCTGCACTGCCTTCAGAGCTGGATGGCCAGATAGCGGTGGCTACTGGCCAAGCCCCCAGCTCTGAAGGCAGTGCCCCACCAGCAGCAGTGCAGAAGTAAGGCTGGCAATACCATACCATGCCACCCTTACTTCCACGTTGCTGCCTTCAGAGTTGGGTCAGGACCCCTACAGTTACAACACCATGAAATTTCAGATTTAACTAGCTGAAATCCTGAAATTTAAGATGTTAAAAATCCTATGACTGAGAAATTGACCAAAATGGACGATGGATTTGGTACGGCTCTACCTATAGAAGACAAAGTGAAATGTCCTCAAGGTTTAGCATTTTGTTTTTCTCTGTCTTTCGAAACGTACTTAAATTCCAGACTGAGCAACCCCACAATGAACAATCTTCGAGCACCTAATACGATGACTACACAAAGCAGATTACTGTGCAGCGTGCAATGCAGTTCATGTCAAACATAGGTAATGGAACAACCAGTGTATGATGATAGTACTAAAGCAGCAACAAGGAAAGCACTGCCAATAAACTGAATAGGCAAAAGGTCAGACAGATTCATGCTCATCTTCTACCCTAATGATATTTATATTTATTTGCAAACATAAAGCACGAAAGGATTTTTTTGCTAATCCAGTAATAAACTATGAAAAGGGATCCTTATTTTTCATACTTTACTTAATTTAAACAGGCCTCTTAAAATTAATCTGAAATCCCTCCAAGGAAGGCTATACTTAGAACTGTTTTCCAAATGACAATTTAAACTTAAAGCCAGAGTCAACGTTTCATTTAAGTCTTTCATCTTTTCTTTGATATTAATGTGCTGAAAACAAATCAATAGGATTTTTTAAGAGAAAAAAAAATCATGCCATACAGCCTTATTTTTTCAGGCATTCCCCAGTAAACTTTCATACCAATTTTTTTCCTACTTCTTCTGCCCACTAGGCACATATCAGATGATAAGGATGGCTGCCGATGTGGAGATCAGGAACAGCGGAAAAATAAATGAATGTTTTATCTTCTAGCCATTTTTTACATTTAAGTATTGCTTGAGCTCTAATGCTGGGTGGACATTTTTAGTCTGTCAGCTCAATGTTCTTTCTTGCTGACAGGCCATAGGTTTGAAGATTCCTGTTTCTGATGGTTCCAGGAAGACCCCATGAACTGATTTATGCTATACCAGGGGTCGGCAACCTTTCAGAAGTGGTGTGCCGAGTCTTCATTTATGCACTCTAGTTTAAGGTTTCGTGTGCCAGTAATACATTTTAACATTTTTAGAAGGTCTCTTTCTATAAGTCTATAATATAGAACTAAACTATTATTGTATGTAAAGTAAATAAGGGTTTAAAAATGTTTAAGAAGCTTCATTTAAAATTAAATTAAAATGCAGAGCCCCCCAGACCGATGGCCAGGACCCGGCAGTGTGAGTGCCACTGAAAATCAGCTCGCGTGCTGCCTTTGGCTCACGTGCCATAGGTTGCCTACCCCTGTGCTATACTTTATTTCTGGATTTCAAGAGCTGGCAGCAGAACCAAATGTATATAAAAATAATTAAATTTCAACACATGATTGTTTCATTTATTTGGTACTTGTTTTCAGCCATTGTGCTGAGATTGTTTTATCTGCCTTTCCATCTTAAGGGTTCTACAGTGACACCCATCACTGCAGTATCTGGATGCTTTTCATGAAAAATCAATTGTAATAGCAAGTTTCCCCATGGACTCTCTAGCACCTCTCCCTTTTCAAGGTACAACTGCCCGGAGAAGAGTTTTTAATTTTTGATTTTTTAAAATTGTATTAATTTATTTGTATGGTTGATTGGGTTCAGGATTTTTTTTTCCTTTTGATTGGTCGGTTGTGTGTTTTTGGGTGGAACGGAGTGTCAGTGCTATTCTTATTCATAGACTATCATGGTTAGAAGGGACTGTAGGAGGTCATCTAGTCCAACCCCCTGTTCAAAGCAGGACCAATCCCCAATTTTTGCCCCAGATCCCTAAATGGCCCCCTCAAGGATTGAACTCACAACCCTAGGTTTAGCAAACCAATGCTCAAACCACTGAGCTATCCATCCCCCTGGTCTTTTGGTGGAAGGTCTTTTTGTAAAGGAAGGAATTGCAATATTTCTTAAAGATTGTCAGGCTCTGGAGTCACCTAATGTTCTCTGAAAGTCTGATCCGTAGCCAGATCCCCTCAACAGATAATGTTTTCTAGATACGTAATCACAGTGTCATCTGTCCAGTGGTTGGGGATGTAGTGATTAGAGCAAGAGATTGGGATTTTTTAAAATACTTTCTATTGTGGTAGCACCTGGAAGCCCCAGTCAGGAAATTAGGGGCCAGACAGTGCAAGGCAATGCATAAATGAGTACAACAAAGACAGTTCCTGCTTTGAAGACTTCATAGTCAGGAGATCTGGATTTATTCCTGACTCAACCAGTGACTTGCTGTCTTAGCATAGGAAAGTCATCTAGTCATTCTGGACCTACTTCCCCTTTACTGACGTGAAGTGCTTTGAGATCCTTGGAAAGGAAGTGTTGTACAAGCAAAAAGTATTGATAGCAGCGGTAGCAATTTGTGAAGCTAAGCATGGAGACACATTGTTTAGGGAGGGTAATCCCCCCAGCTACAAAAACAGCTGTATATTTACTAGCCGAAAATTGGAATGGAAAAATTATTACTGGGAATAAAAATGCAGTCAGCTCCCTTACCCCATCCCTCCTTATTGTCCTTTCTGCCACTAAAAGCATTTTTGATCACACAACACTTTCTCAGTTGGACATCCCTGGGGATCATGTGGGCAGACATTCTACAATCAGAGTCTATCAATCAGAGACTCAAATTGTTGCAATTTCACCTTTTGACCTGTACACTCCAACAATAAAAAAAACCCACAATTTCTTTCATGATCCATTGCAGAACTTTTTTTTTTAAGTCAGTTCAAAGGTTTTTTTCTTCCCCCAACAAAGAAGCATTATGAAGTCAACAGAACTGTTTCCACATCAAGAACAGACTTCCTTGGCACAAGATCTAGTCAAAAATAGAGCACTGGCCTTTAATCCTAACTGTTGCAGGTGTTTTATATACATTGTATAATGTCTAAAATATACTATAATACAAGCCTCAAAAGTGGGCTGAGACTTTTACAGACAACAAAAAGACAAGATCTTACCATTTTAATTTACATATACGTAACACATGAGAGTTGCAAACAATTGAAGGGAATGGGGTGAAGAAGAACAGGAATTACAACGAGACCTTGTGGTTACTCAATTTGGATACACACATATCTTGATGATTCCATTATTATTATTGTTATTGTAAACCTACTTGCAGGTGAAGTGTGATTTTAGGAGGAATTTTATTTTACAGAGTTTGATGGTTTAGATGCTGATTAAGCAAAGCATTAAAATTAAGCACACGCATAAAAGAGACAGGGCTCAAGATATAGGCAGGGACAGAGCTGTGCAGTGCCTTGAATGCCAGAACAAATATGTTTAAAAATCTGCATCTATATAGAAAGGCTGGATAATGTATATGTTGTGGAAGAAGAAGAAGAAGTGGCAACATTTGGTCAAAGCCATGAAGTGAGGGAAAAAGGAAAGAGGAGGAATAAAAGACAATGATAAAGTCGTGTATCTGGATGAAAAGGAAAACGGTGTTGTTGTTGGGAGTAGTGGAAAATGGAAATGAAAAAGATTTTGGAGGTAAGATAAGGAGCTTCGTTTCAAGATGTTTTGGCCGACACTTTTAGAGCTAGGGCGTACGAGGTTCAAACACATGTGCTCATCGTTGGAGCCCTGTGCACATGGGACCCCAGTAACGAGCGAGTGTTGTGAGAACACGAACTGGTCGGCACTACGCTCGGCCGATGCAACAACTCATGGTATCGGACACCATCCTGGTATCAGACACCATGGTCGAGGAACATCTATTTAGAATGCATCACTGGACATCGGCAATACTAGGAGAGATGAGCTGGAGTGCTCTTGAGAAGTGAAGTCTTGAAAGTAACTGGAATACTTCTCTGATGGATTGTATCTATTGAGAGACAACCTATCCTAACTGCTCAATTACTGAGGGGCAATCTACACTCATTGCTATATTTGCATTCTACAACAAACTCTCTGTATAACTTTTCATGAGTGATGTACCCGAATATTTGGATGCTAATATCTAAAATTGTATCATTAAATGTATTAATCTAAATTTGGGTTATTGCTGATTATGTACTATATGTATTGTACGACTTTTAAACCAAATTTTGTAGTTTTGGATAATTTAAGCACTATACCCAGACATACAGACACTCTTTCCTTAACCTGTGAATTATATAATTTTAAAATTAGCTGTAATAAAATGTTTAAATCTTTATGATGAGCAGACCAGTGTCAAGAAAAACCTTTTATCAGGAAATAGATACAGAAATTAGATAAACTTTCTATTGTTCTGTGTAGCTGCAGCCTGCAATTGCCCCATCCTTGACGTTTTTGTTTTTGCCTCAGCAAGAAGCGTGTCATGGATGGGAAACCAAAGACTGCATCTAGAGTGTACGGGAAGTGTGGCATCTCTGCACTTCTTGGAGGACTTTTACTCTATAGCACAAAGTTGAGTTTGAGCCATTCAGAATGAAGTGTCAGAGAAAGTGAAATGTGAGACTGAACAGAGAGAGAGAGAAGTCTAGAGTGGAGAAATAAAACTGAGATATAATTGTCGGCATAGAGATGACAGATGAGTCAATGCAAATGAGTCCCCTAAGGATAAGGTGCAGGGGAAGAAGAGGAGGGTAACAAAACTCGTTGGGGGTATCCACCTTATGAAATTAATGCCCTTATTCAGGAAATTATTTCTATTCAGGACAGCATTTAAGCATGTGCTTAAGTTCCCATGTGCTTAATTCAGTCCCCAAGCTTAATTCAGTCCCATGTGCCTTAAGCACTTGCATAAAGTTAAGCACATACTTAAGTGCTGTCCTGAATAGGGACCAACTTAAGTGTATGCTTAAGTACTTTCCTTGAATCAATGCCTACACCCCACCGTAGAAGCAAAATTGATTATAAATAAACACCAGATTATGTCACCCATACTCACACTGCATAGTACCTTACTCAGCAAGTAGCCCAAATGGGCCTCACTGGGATTACTTGTGTGAGTAACCACTCACTAATGTTATTAGAAGGCAGGGAAGTCACAGACTAGGCCAAAATGCTAGGAGTTCAATATCTCTTGAAGCAAAATGCTGTCAAAGAGTTACATTTTTAAAGTGGCATCTGGCATCTGGGAAAGGATTGCTGGTTTATTAACACTATTTTTGTGCGTATGACATGTGTTGTTTGGGAAAATGTACCCATTTTTTTTTATGCCAGAGTTTCTTTACACTATTTATAAAGCTGTACATTTTAGCATGCAAAGCAGTCAGGAACATTCCATAGACTTCTGCTGGGATATGGATTGCTGGACTGCCAGCTTTCTGTGGGTAATATATTTTTTTTTTACTGCAATGAAGAAAATTCCTTTGAAAAGAACAGGCAAATATGTGTGTGTAGTTTACATACTTCTGAGGTTCACATATTTTGTGGCTAAAACAAGCCCATATCCCACCTTCAGATTCAGACTTGGAAGCAGACCAAGTCGCAAAGTACAGTTCTTGTGTGTGGCTCATCTTTTCTTGTGTCAGAAAATAATATACAAAAAAAGAAATCTTAGACCTTAGAATCTGACTTGACATTAACATTCTTTTATCTATTTCTTTTTAAAGGATGATTGGTCCATCTGTTTCTATATAAGGAAATACATGAAAGCTTGGATAGTGCAAGAAAAATCTGAAGACTTCCTAAAATCTGATATTTGAACTGACCAAACTGAAAAAATATACATTAGCTGGCATTAAAGACTGCAACATCACAGGAACAGACTTTCCTGGATTGTTGCTTTGGTTGGTTGTACTTTGCCACTGTGACTTTCTCAACAAAAAGTAACTAAAATATTTTAATTGTGGAGCTTAACTAGAGTTAAATTACTGCGGCATTTGAACTGGGAGAAGGGATGGATTAAGTGTCTAGTCGAGACCCTAATTCTCTTTGTTGCCAGTTGGAAAAAGTTGGTGGGGATGGGAAGTGTAAAAAAAGTTAGTATCACTTTCTGGGAGTCTTACCTTCATTCCTCTGCCAATTTGAGCTTCACAGCCATATAGGAGTCCTCACCATTCACAGTTGACCTCAAATACTCAAAGTGAGAACATTTGATTCCAAGCACTCACATTTAGGGACTCTGAATTTATCATACTTGATTAGACTATTGATCTAAAAAATCTGATAGCAACTAATACATGATGCTTCAGATGAATGCAAAGTACATGGTAATTCATGTAGACAATTGTGCAGTGCTATAAATACAGGAATAATTCCTCCCTGAGCCACATAGCAATTCATTACTTTATACCCTCTGCTCCTATGAAGATAATGTAACCTGCTTTTATATGTGACTTTCCTGAAATATCCATTCTTATAGGTGGCTTGATGTATCATTTGCCCCATGAAGATTCAGACAGAGTGTAGATTTTGTTTTAGTTTACATATCTGAATCTCACTTGTCCAAATCTGTATTAAGAAGAATTAATCCACCTCTTACAGAAATTGACCATCAGCAAATAGGTGGTGCTGGATTGGAAAAGGGAAAATTTTTCCTGCCTGTGCTATGAAACAGAAATGTAACTGTTGTTGATTTTCCCTTTGCATTGGTTAACCCTCCTGAGGCTTTACTTTCAGTAAATTTCTTGTGCTCATCTATCTGACACTATACTGAGGTTGCATTTCCAGGGTTGAACTGGCATTTTCAATCTATCATATTTTATGGCAGCTCACCATAGGATATGACTTTTCTATGTAGGAACCAAAGTAAAAAACTGCTGTCCATTGGATATATCTTACTCACCATTCCCTTCCCATCCTCTGGCTGGGGAATAGAGAATAGGGGATAGTCTCCCCTAGAGATGACCTTGAAAGGTTGATCCACAGGATCAGGATTACTAAAGGAGAACTAAATACTAAACATGTGGCCCATCCATGAAGCTCCCAGGAGATCCGAAATTCACTCCTGAAATTCAATTAAATTAATTATGTGATGGCTGTATATTTTAAAAGTAAAGGTGTGCCCTTATCGGGTGTCACCTCCGCTCTTTGGGAAGGGGGAGTTGAGTTAGCAAAGGTTGGTAGCACTGGGAGGTTATGGTTATTGGATGGCTGTACTGTTGGCTTCTGTTCAGTGGTGTATGTTTATGTATGAAAACCTCAAAAAAACCCAAACAATATTATATGGAATAGGGCCAGGTGGTATGAGCTGTAGAATATTCTTAGTCTTTTGTTCCAATTCAGGTGAGGTGTATTTGTGTGTTCCTGGCACACAGAGGGGTGGGAGTGGAATCTGGTGTCTGTGGAATCTGGAATCAGTAGAGGGTGATTAATGCAAAATCCCAGGACTGGCTATACAGAGAGGCTTCAAAAACTGTGTAACCATCTGGGAAATAGAGGAGGGATGGGCTTTACCTATATTCAAGGGGATAGGAAGAAAAGGATTTGGGGATATCAAGGCTGAGTTTAAACAGACACAGGGGGCCTTCTTTCTGATCCAGCAAATGGACATGACTTTTTGTCCAAGGAAGGACTCCAGGCTACTGCGGGATTGCAAAAGCAGGAACCTACAAGTCTCCCTAGGATTGATGAGGGTCTACTGGCAAAGTGGTTAAATCCATTTATTTAATGGACGAAAAGCTGGACGTTACAGTGGACGTTTAATGGACGTTACAGTGGATGAAAAGCTGAATATGAGTCAACAGTGTGCCCTTGTTACCAAGAAGGCTAACGGCATTTTGGGCAGTATAAGTAGGGGCATTGCCAGCAGATCGAGGGACGTGATTATTCCCCTCTATTCGGCACTGCTGAGGCCTCATTTGGAGTACTGTGTCCAGTTTTGGGCCCCACACTACAAGAAGGATGTGGATAAATTGGAAAGAGTCCAATGGAGGGCAACAAAAATGATTAGGGGGCTGGAGCACATGACGTATGAGGAGAGGCTGAGGGAACTGGGATTGTTTAGCCTGCAGAAGAGAAGAGTGAGGGGGGATTTGATAGCTGCTTTCAACTACCTAAAAGGGGGTTCCAAAGAGGATGGATCTAGACTGTTCTCAGTGTTAGAAGATGACAGAACAAGGAGTAATGGTCTCAAGTTGCAGAGAGGGAGGTTTAGGTTGGATATTAGGAAAACCTTTTTCACTAGTAGGGTGGTGAAGCACTGGAATGGGTTACCTAGGGAGGTGGTGGAATCTCCTTCCTTAGAGGTTTTTAAGGTCAGGCTTGACAAAGCCCTGGCTGGGATGATCTAGTTGGGGTTGGTCCTGCTTTGAGCAGGGGGTTGGACTAGATGACCTCCTGAGGTCCCTTCCAACCCTGAGATTCTATGATTCTATGATTCTATGGATTGATCATAGAATATCAGGGTTGGAAGGGACCTAAGGAGGTCATCTAGTCCAACCCCCTGGTTTTTTATATGTTTGCTCGGTATGCTTTTTAAACTTCTCCTCTCCTGAGAAAGAGCTATGTGGTAACTACTGGTGTACACTGTTCAGAGCCCTTGCAGAGAAAGCAGAGCGCAGGCACTGGCCTTTCCGCACACTGGCTTGCTGGGGATATCACAGAGAACTACAGGGGACTACAGCTTGAAATGTCGCTCTGAAGAGAGAAGAGGTGTGGATCACTGCCCAGACAGGGGTGAAGGCTAGAGGCCTGAGACCTGGACAGCCATTCCTAGAACAGACCATTGAGGGGATTAAAGGCGCAGTTACCATAAAACCTTGACAGTGTCTAGCCCAGTTTTCTGTCTCTGCCAGTAGTCACTGATGCATCAGAGGAAGGCTAGAAATAAATATTTTTAAAGCCCCCACATACAATGTTCCTAGCCAGTTGTGCAATGCTGTACATGGGGAAAATAAAACAAAACAAATTCCTTCCCAACCCCAGCAGGTGATCAGCTTATGCCATCAAGCATGAGATTTGATTATCCTTATCGTAGTTTTAGCTTGCATAACTATAAATGTTATGAACAGTCATTAAATTATCCAGTCCTTTTTCCAAATCCAGCCAAAATATTTGTCTCAATGACCTCGTATGGTGGTAAATGCCACAGGCTGCCTCACTCTATACTGCCTAAGGAAATATTTCCTTTACTTGTTCTAAATTTACTGCCCTTTGATTTAATTGAATGTCACATTGTTCTGACAAATTGAGGAAAGGCTTTTTCATAATGCCTGATGTTCTGCTAGTGAAATGTGACTCAAGTTTCTTTGTTAGGGTTGCCAACTTTCTACTTGCACAAAACCAAACACCTTTGCCCCGCCCTCTTCCCCGTCCTTCCTCTGAGGCCACGCCCCCACATTCCATCTCCCCTCCCTCTATCGCTCGCTCTCCCCACCCTCACTCACTCGCTTATTTTCACCAGGCTGGCTCAGGGGGTTGAGGTGGGAAGGGGATGAGGATTCCAGCTGGCGTGTGGGGGGGGGAGGGACTCCAGGGTGGGGCCAGATGTGAGGAGTTCAGGGTGCAGGATGGGGCTCTGGGCTGAGGCAGGGGGTTGGACTGTGGCGGGGGGTGAGGGCTCTGGCTGGGCATGTGGGCTTTGATGTGGGGCTGGGGATGAGGGATTTGGGGTGCAGGAGGGGGCTGGGGATGAGAGGTTCGGGGTGAGGGAGGAGGCTCTGGACTGGAGCATGAGTTTGGGGTGTAGGAGGGTGCTCCGGGCTGGGACCAAGGGGTTCGGCGGGCAGGAGGGGGATCAGGACTGGGGTAAAGGATTGGGGTGCAGGATGGGGTGAGGGATGCAGGCTCTGGGCAGCGCTTACCTCAAGCAGCTCTGGGAAGCAGTGCATGTCCCCCCTCCAGCTGCTATGCGGAAGTGCGGCCAGGCAGCTCTGCGTGCTGCCCTGTACACAGGCGCTGCCCCCGCAGTTCCCACTGGCTTAGGGTGACCAGACAGCAAGTGTGAAAAATCAGGACAGGGTCTGGGGGGTAATAGAAGCCTATATAGGAAAAAGACCCCAAAATCGGGATTGTCCCTATAAAATTGGAACATCTGGTCACCCTACTTTGGCTGTGGTTCCCAGCTGGGCGGGGGCAGTATGCAGAGCCCCCTGGATGCTCCTACGCATAAGAGCCAGAGGGGGGACCTACTGCTGCTTCCGGGAGATGCGTGGAACCATGGCAGGCAGTGAGCCTGCCTTAGCCCTGCTGTACCTCCAACCAGACTTTTAACGACCCAGTCAGTAGTGCTGACTGGAGCCACCAGGGTCCCTTTTCCACTGGCCATTCCGGTTGAAAACCGAACACCTGGCAACCCTATTCTTCATCAAGTTCTAAGGAGTGTCAGGCCCATGACCAATTCTCACCTTAGTTTCTTGTGAGAAGGCTCCCTGAATAGGGAAGGTGAAGAGAGATTGGATTTTGGACTGGAGGGAGAACCCCAATTGATCTTAGTACCTAGTAGTCTAAAGAAAGGAGTTGTCATTCCTGAAAATAACTGAGATAAAGAGGATAGGTAGAAGAGAAAGAAAGGCAAGGATTTACTTGTGGCTGAAGCAGAAGAGGAAAATCTTTGTTTTGACTGAAGGGGTTCGAAAGGCTTCCCTGCTGGTCAGCAGATCCAGAGGTGGACTGCTGAAACCACTCTTTGTAGAACCTCAGATGACTTTCTGTGAGGAGCAGATTGAACCAACTCCCTGAAATCTGGCTCTGGCCAGTTGATTCCATAAAACTTCATCTGCCTCAGAACTACAGAGATCAGTTCTTTCAAATGGCAAATCTTTATTTATAATTGGAGATATGCCAATCTCCTAGAACTGGAAAGACCTTTCAAGGTCATTGAGTCCAGTCCCCTGCCTTCACTAGCAGGACCAAGTACCGTCCCCTGACAGATTTTTGCCCCAGATCCCTAAATGGCCCCCTCAAGGATTGAACTCGCAACCCTGGGTTTAGTAGGCCAATGCTCAAACCACTGAGCTACCCCACCCCACCCCACCCCACCCCACCCCACCCCACCCCACCCATAATGTTGGCTTGAACTTCTTGGAAAAGATAACAAACTCCAGAACCAAGAGTGTCCCTTGAGAGACACAGGTGTGGCCAAAGCCCTCTTAGCTATAACAGATATATAATAAGGGGTCCTAAGCAAATGTTTAGAGACCTCTTGGTAAAGATCTGGAGGACTCTGACTATTTTGAGTACTTATATGGCCCCCATCAATGTAATATTTGAACACACCACAATCTTTAACGTACGTATCCTGATAACACCACTGTGAGCTAGGAAAGGGCTATTAGCCTCACCTTTACAGATGGGGAACTGAGGCACAGGGAGACTAAGCAAGTTTCCCAAAGGTCACACATGAAATCTGTGATAGAGCAGCTATTTGAACTTGGGTCTCTTACCTCTTGGAGGCCCAAGAGACCCCTCTTGGGTCTCCTACCTCTGAGGCTACTCCCCTAATCACAGCCTTTCTTGTAAGGAACTGCTGATTTTTGTCTTCTGGGACGAGCTGGGGCCAAGAGACAAGCTTAGACCACAAGGAAGACTTTTATGGTGCCATGATAGCCTGGCAAAGAGAGTCAGTCAGAAAGGGTGCTGCAGAGGCATGAGCTTTCTTACCAAACTTTTCCATCTTTTTAGATTCCAGATCCACAGGGATAGAGTTATCACTCAGACACGTAAGCATGTGATAGGATGTTCAATACACAAACCCCGTCCCTTGGGACTTAGTAGAAAGAATACAGTTACCTAGCAACCACCCCAACAGTTAGGCAGCATGGTCTGGAGGAGCGAGCACCATGTGGGGAGTCAGGAGCTCCTGAGTTCTACTCCCTACTTTGTAAAGCAGTTGGAGATCTACTGATGAAAAGTTCTGTAGAAGAGCTAGGTATTATTCTCCACCTACCTCACAGGGGATTAGCTAGTTAATGTCTGTATCATGCTAATATTATATTAATTATTATCAGTGGAAAGGCATTACCAGACCTCTTTGACTGGTTTTAATAGACCCCCTATATTCATAAGGAGGACTTTTCTTTCTCTTGGAAATCCAAAATATCAAATAACATTTGATTTCTTGATTTAAAAAAACCTAAAAGAATCCCTAGAACTAAAGTCGTCTCTTAAACCTTGCTTTCCTAGCCAGGTCTGCCATCTTGGGCAATGCCTGAGTCCACCCCAAAACAGCAAAGAGTTTGACAAACAATCCAAAAACTACAAAAATCAAACAGACTCATGAGTCTACTATAACTAGTGTTCAAACCTAAATGTAAACTATCCACAATGATTTACTCAAAACTAACATGATGGAGATGGGCAAAGATTGCTTTCATAGTACCCTGGCAGGTGGACAGCGAGAAGCTGAAGGACCATTAGGACAGAAGGGGTATTTATAACCCCCACCTATGGAATGTAGAGCTCAAGGGAATTGAAACACGGCCCCTACTAGCAGCTGCTGTTTCAGAAAGCTTTATGGCTATATGGCCAGACCTAGAATGAGGTTCTGTGGAGGCAATGTCACTCTGTTTTCAGTGTTATTTTATGACATCCCTTTTGTTCCATTTTCAACTCTCCTTTTCTTCTCCAAGATCTATTTCCCAAGTAATTTCTTTTTTTATAGTAAAATAAAGACCAATCACTAATGGCAGCAGTGTAAAACTAAAGAACTTCAAGCAACATTTTTCATAAACGTGACTAATGAAGTTTTATTTTCAATGTAAATTCAGCATGCTACGGGCCATGCACACCCCTCTTCAAAAACAGCTCAGACTGTTCTAAGGTTATGTGAACAGTGTCTGTGTTTAAATGATCAAATGTCATGCAGTGAAGGATCACCATCTGGTCTACTGAGCAGATCTCAGGCTGTGCCATTTATATACACCTGTGGAATTCATTGCCAGAGGAGGTCATTTTGTTCAAATATACTGTGGTTGCATTTATAAAAGAGTTGTGTAACTTTATGATCAATAACATCTGTGGGATACAAGCTATGACAAAAAGGGGAAAAGCTCATTTTTCAGAGCAAAAGGTGCTTGCTGCAGGGTTGAGAAGCTCCCAGTTCAGACAGTCAAAACCTTTACTTTATCAGCATAAAAACATGCAAGTAAAAAATAAAGCTTCCTAAAGGATTGGCAACCCCTCCAAAATGCTGCTTCTATATTTCATAGCTTGAAACATCATCAGATTGACTAATATGCGCTCTGTAAATCAATTTGGTGACAACAGAACAATAAACAAAGAGAAATTAGCTAATAAAAGATCGGCACGGTTTATAGCCTGTAATGCTGAAAATTATGGCAGTAAAGCCTCTTGTTTTCTTTCAGTTAGTCCCCCAAATAATTGCCCAATGAAAACTGTGCTCCATTCAGGAATGCTTGCCTGGCAAGCCCAGACAATAAAATGCCATGTTTCTAGCACAAGCAGTAGCAGAATTTAGCATATCAGCAGCAGGTCAAGGGGATGACATGCCATTACTGAAAAAATTCTCTCCTATGGCTACTCTTCACTCTCCCAGTGGGATCCTTCCAAGGGCAACGGCTGAAAGCTGTTTGCATATTAACTGCTTCCCTTTTAGTTCAAGCAGGTTGACAGGAATCATTCCTAGCCTAAAGACCAGAAAGTCAAGTGAGCTGATCTCTCTTGGAGTGTGATTCATGACTTTGCTATAGAAAAATTACTCTCTAAAGAGTGGGAGAGGAGAACTTGCAAAGGTGCACATATCTTAAATACAACAAAATTGAGCCTACATACAATGCACACATGGGAGCAAAAATGCAGTGTACCATTTTTATTTGGTAGTAGGTGCAGAGCTTAATAATGCTGGCACAAAACTGGGCAGAGAATGGGAGCACATGGTACACCCAACTAGATTATGTGCACTATTGCCAATGTGCAGAGTGTGTACGGTTTACCAACAGGTGTACACATTACACATAACGTTCAGAATGTAACAAGACTTGCTCAAATACATCTGAAAATGTAGGCTTGAAAAAAAACATTTGTTTCACTGTGCTCTCTGGCAAATTGATGCTGAACCAAATATTGGCTTATCTTGGGGGAAAGAGCTGAAGAGAGAAGAAACACTGCGGCAACTCAGAATTTTTCCCAAGCCCTTCTACCTGTCCACAGCAGGTACAGGCAGAACAACTCAGGAACCCCAGAGCAGCACATTAAACAGTGGTGATTTCTTTTGCTTCAGAAATTAGCAGCATGGGCTCCAAACTCTTGCTTCTGGATGCCAGTAGGTGAGTGGGGAAAGGAGGAAAGGGTCCCAGTGCACTGACCAAGTGGCTCTCAGGGAGTGCCAACAGCAGTGTTTGTGTCCAGTGTGAGGGGGATGGAAAGGTGACAGTAGGTTCTACCTCCTCAGTGGAGATGGACAGGACTAGCCAGTCAGTGTGGTTTAGTGGACAGGCTCCTGCAGTAGATGCAGAAATGCAGCATTCTAATGGAGGCTCTTCCACTAACTTGCTGTATGACCTTGAGCAAGTCACTTCCCTCCTCTTTGTGCACAGTGATCAGCATGATGGGGCCTTTAAGTGTAACTGTATTATAAAAACTCACTGCTTGAGATTCTCAACAAAACACACCTAATCCAGAGTATTATTATCAGTTTGAAACTCAAACCATGCTCTTCATAAGGTTTGCTGTTGGTTTGTTGTTGTTTTTTCTATAAACCTGAGTCCAGTTCCCCAGAAATCTGGCTCATTTTACACATTTTTTTCAAAAATAATGTAAATATGTGAATTTTGCATGGTTCTGAGATGAAATCAGGTGAAACTTGTCAATATCATTTGAGCTTTGCTTTGAGATTTCAAATCAATTCAGATGTGAAGCTCGTAGTGCGAATTATTGGCTGGAAACCCACATGGGCTCAAAATTGGAAAAAAAAATAGAGTTCCCACGAATCTCAGTGTAAAAGGCTGATTTTCATTCAGTTCTAGTTGTGCCTGAAACGTCTAGCAATGCTTTGTCTTCCTGAAAAAGAAACATGGCAAAGAGGCATATAAATCCCATTGTTTAAAATTGTTTCATAATGGACTGATACACTGGTCAAGAAATGCAGGACACTGGGGTTTAATCCACGCCAAATTAGCTGTGAAAAAGGCTATACCAAGACCATGGTGAGTAAACAAGATGGTTTTAAAAATTCAAATTGGCAGCACAGACTTCACTGAGTTGTGTTGCTCTTGATGGGCAAAATTGTACACAATGGTCAATTGTATTTCAGGTGTAATCATTCGTTTTCACGGAACAAAATTCCCCAGAAAACAAAGCTTTCAGTATATACAGTGCACTAAGCATAAAAAAGACATACCAGACTTTTCCTGGTCTTTGATGATTGTAAGAGGTCTCTGTTCTATAGTTATTGATTTTGCTTTCTTTGTCTAATTCCTTTAAAATGCACTTAGTATGTTGTAACACTTCAAGTTCTGGTGTGTGATTTGTGCTAGGAGGTTAGGAGAACAGAGAAGGCAGAGAGACCATAAAACAATCTCTTTGGTGCCACTTTCAAAAATGCCTGTCAGTTTGTCTATTCTCTGGCTGCTGGTTTTGTTGCCTTCTCTCTGTTTTCAAGGGAAGGCGTTTTACAAAGTGAAGCATCTTCATGCAGCTGAAAATAACCACTTATTTTGGTAAAATTTATAACACCAGATTCTATTTTTGGCCAGGAAATGCAAACAAAGCTTGGAGACAGCTTGTTCCCTGACCCCAAATTCATTCCATGTTGCTATAGCATCACTCCTGAGAAAATGGGACTGGCTCTTTCCCTTTCCTTAGACCTACTGAATGGGCTTTTGTCAGCTGTTGAATTATAGCATTAAAATTTAAATACTAGGGATTTAATGGAGGATTATTATGATACCCCAGTGCATTCTTTGTGTTGCTGTTGGCAACAAAACTAAGGAATGGGTGAAAGAAATAAAAACGAGGAGCTGTCCTTTTAAAATCATGCTGGTGCTACCAGATATTTCAGGAGGAGGAGAATGGTGTCCCACCTTTGACTACTACTATTATTGTTACACCAAAGGAGAACATATAACAAACTCTTTTCAGTCAGTAAGCATCAATAGCAGCTGACCTCTCCTCCAAAGCTGTTATCATTCTCTTGAAGACTGGCTTCCTTCTACCTTGTGCACAAAATAAATTCATCACCAGTTGGGAGACGTACAAGCACTAAGCAGCAATGCGTCACTTACCTTCTACTTGCTGACTGAGTAATGAAACTACTTTAGAAATATTGGGTTGTCAAAAAAAAGACAAAGTAATTTTTTTAAGCAGCATCTGAGTGTTTTGACCATGTATTCCTCATGTCTGCATGTAAAGCCTTCAAAAAAGTAACCTCTTTTGATGAAACTCAGTGCATAAACTGCTGAGCAGAAGTGAGAATTATTGTCTTGCTTATGACTATGTACCAAAGTCCATAGATTTCATGAATATATGTAAAAAGTAGTTCTTAAAATGTATTTGTTGGGGTAAAACACACATTTTCCTTCTTTTTTAAATGACTATGATGTTGGTATACTCAATGTGTTATTTTAAGTTACTATTTTGTGACTGATTAGCTTTGGATTTAGTGATTAAATGGGAAGTATTGGAGTATATAACCAGGTCTTCTTGGAGATACATCAAAGAACGGACATATGGAGTTCACCCTTTGTCTCGTTCTGATCTTCACCTCTCCCCAAAACAATTAGGGCCAAATTAATTCCTGGTGTAACTATAATAACTTCCACGGAGTCAAACCAGGTGTAATTTTGACCCCTTTTCCTTTTCTAATTATATTAATTATGTAAAAGTGTAAGTAACATATACAAGATTATAAATTTTATATAATTTAGAACATTCTGCGACAATACTACTTTGACTGAAAGTTTTAGCCAGCAACTCAGCATATTCTTCCTATACTTTACAACAATATACTTAAACTGGTATTCAAGTGACCTGGAAGAAGCACATACCTGAGAAATTCCCACATAGTATTTTAGAATGTATTAGTGGCTGGGGAGTAGTCATCTTTAACTCATTTTCACAGGACAATGGAAATAGGACCAGGGCAAAAATATTAAACATGACCCTGCACTAGCCCACTAGGAAGACACTACTAATAATACGTCACCAGTTGGTGAAAACAGCTAGAACCAAGGGGAAACAGAAGAGGGTAATAGACAATAAGAAGAAATAGTCAATAAATGTCATCAACAGCAACAAAACATATGGGCAGACACACTCATTGTTTGATTACGGTTATAATTATGACATGACTACACAATGAGTCTGATCTTGCTCACGGCTCAATCACTGGAAGCAAGAGATGTCCAACAAAGAGAATTCAAAGAATAAAAACAGCATACCTAGTCTGCATCTGAACTTTCATGCTCCCTATAGAGATATTCTCCAACTTGTTGGTCACTAGACTTGCAGGGGAAGATCCATTCAATGCACTTTGTGAATTTGGGATCACAGTAATTTTTTAATGCATTACTATTAAAATAATTAGGCTGAGATTATGTCCTTGTCTTACCAGGGAGTTTTACCTATGGGTCAAGAACACAGTATGGTCCACAGGCTCTGAAAAAGTATCAGTTTCACACGTTAAACAGCTGTTTATTAAATCCTATTAAACCTCAGGCTGATACTACAATTTTGCCCCTTTGTATCCAGAATTAATATGGTTGAATGTCCATAGGTCTTCATATGGCAGGATCTGTTGTCATAACTGGGCCTGCAAATTTATTCCACTTGTGAGCCTAACTGCAGGAAAGCAGATAAAATTTTATAAAGTGTCACAATAACCTATAAAAATAAATGTTGATGGGAAAAGTGCTAAAGGGAGACAAAGACTGAAGGAGTCTAACCAAGAAGGTCTATTGATATAACTCAAGGATTGTGTTAAGATTATGCTTAGTAAACAATAGTAGTGTGAGAATGGAAATCAATGAGCCAAAATTAGTGCATTAAAAATTAGGCCTAATTGGCAGACAAAATAAGGTGAGGATGGGCTTTTCTTCCATCACTCTCTTATTGAGGACCCAGAAGGGACTTGGGTGGACGTATGCCAACACTGGCTGATAGAAAAACAAAAAACAAAAAGGAAAGGAGTGAGCTTCACCTGGCTGTCACCCTCTGCCCCCAGTCTCCTGGGACCCCAGGATCCAGTGTGATACTACTGTGTCTTCTTCACCCTGGTCCTGAGAGATGTCATGACCAGACCAGTCCAGAGAGAGGGATCCAGATGATACCGCTACCTCCACTGGCTATGGCTAAATCCCAAACTCCATGTGGGATGTCAGACTTTGTTTTCTTCCCCCCACCCCCATCTGTCCCTTTTCTTTCCTACATTATTTCTTCTCTTGCCTATCTCTCTCCTTTTTCCTTCTGTCTAATAAGAGTCTGACTTAGCCAGCCAAGACGGCATATTTTGCTATGTTGCTGCAAGCCTGTGACTAGAGGGCAGCTAAATGCAATGCCCTAAACAGCCCGATATTGGTACCTGTTTACCAGATCTTGGAGTGGCTGATAAGACCATGTACTGTGCCTGCGTTTTTCCAGGGGCAAGGTTGCAAGTGAGAGTCAACGCCAGAGACAGAAGCTGCATTTTCTATCTTTGCTGTTTTTAATCTTTCCCGTTTTGCATGTGTTTGCTTTGTTTTGCCCTCTACAAATCAGAACTGGATTATAACAACAACAGCAACAATGACAGCTCCAGCCCATCTCAATTAACTTCTTCTCTTTTTTCCCAAAGGACTGTTATTATCATCTTTTATAAGATCTAACAGACGGCCACACAACAGAGATTTCTTTCTAAAAAACCCTCTCCAGCTAAAGCAAAAGGGACCATAGACTGTTGTTAAAATGAAAGCCTTATTTAATACTTTACATTTCAAATGTCTTAACTGTTTTCCCTTTATTGCCTGTATCTTTAATAAAACATTAAAAGGATTTTTTATTGGTGTGTTTGCCATGGTACTAACCAGGCTGACGTCTCTGTATACCATCCCCCGAACCTCATTTAATACTGTTTAATGTTGGACAGCGACTGGGTTATGTTAATGCTTTTGGGCCCATTTATTTTATCTAAATTAATACAACAGACCTCTGTGCATGTGGGTAGTGGGGAGGTGAAATTAAGAACCACAATTCCAACAACATACCTAAGAGTCCCATAGCTACATATACATTTTTTTCAACCAAATTCTGATCTCATCTATACCACTGTCCATTTTGATTAACTCTACTGAGGTCAGTAGAATTATTCCACATTTACACCAGTGTAAATGCGATCAGAACAAGGACCTTTGCTCCATTACCAGTTCCAAAGCAAGGGAGATATTCCTGCTGCAGAGTTAACAATCAGCCTCCTTTCAACAAAAAACAAAAGAGAACAGTGTGAAAAAAAATCTCATTTACCTGGATGACCTCACAAAAAATCTCCTGGTGAGATGAGAAAACAGCTGTTTCTGATGGTGAGAATCTTTTACTCTTGTTTTCTCCTGTCTTCTCTGATTGTGAGGTGTTGACTCTAACAGGTGCCACCTGTGAAAGAAACAGACCAAATCATTTTTTAAATACAAATCTTTCTGAGGTTTAGACATACTTTCAGTCAGAACACGGGCTCTACTTTGCCCTTCCTTTATGGGCAGGAACCACCAAAGAAGGACAACAGGAGCACTTTCCTGTCTTGTGAGGAAGTTTTCCCCTGAACCCAGTGGAGACCACATATGGCAGAATTAATGGGGTTATTCTGCAAATGAATGGCAGCCTACGAAATGCTCCCTAAACTCCGTGGGGTATTAATGTATTCATTGTAACTTGCCTTGGGCTAAATTCTGTTCTCATATATGCCCATTAAAATCATTGAGGTTGCACAGGTGTCAACGATGAGAGGCGAAATCAACCCATTGTCTCTTTTCATCCACAGTCCCGCCCCCCATTTATTAATTTTTTTATTTACAGATATGCCTTGCACCATGTAAATGCTCTCTCTAGTGATATCATCTTTGTACCTACTGTCTGCCTTCCTTTCCTTGTAGCCACTCCCTTCCTGGTTTTTTGCAATCAATCAATCTAGGAGGACTTCAATTCTAAGGTACGTATCTCTCCCTCTCCACCTTGTATTCTGTCCTCTCCAAACTAGAGCACATCTCTCTTTCACAAATAACTACATTTTAATGGAACTATTATTACACCCTGGCCATTTTCTCTATGTGGCTCTGTAATTCAGTCCTATGTGGTTTTCAGTAATCGGGTATTTGTCCAAATGTCCTGTATTGTTAGTAACAGGAGAATTTTTCTCCCCTGTGGAATTAAACCTTTAGAGCTTTTACATAATAATGAAGATTATATTAGGTACTGTTGTTTGTTGTTTTGTATCACAGTATTGCCTTGAGATCCCAACTGATGGGGCCCCACTGTGTGAGGCTCACACTTATAAGAAACAATCTCTGCCCCAAAGAGCTTAAAATATACACAGACAAAGTGTGGCGGAGGCACAGAGAGGTGAAATGACTTGACCAAGGTCACACAGCAGATCAGTGGCAAGCTGGAAATGGACTCCAGATCTCATGTGTCAATCAGAGTTGGTTGGGAAACAATTTTAAAGTTGTTTCCATTTCACAGGGTTTGAAATGGACCCATTTTGTGCTTTTTTGCCCAGCTTCCTGCTAATGTTTTTATTTATATTTTTGTCAAAATTGTTTTTTTTAATCATTTTCAGTTTGTTTGGTTTACCAAAATGCTACTTTTCAGCAAAAAAAACCTCAGCTTTCAGTAGACAACACCCCCCCCATAACCCTCCAATGATTTTGAAAATGTTTTAGATAAAAATCTACGTTAAAAAAATTGGTTAAAATATCACAAAAAGTTTTATGACAAATGGAAATAATTGATAATGTCAAAATATGCATAAAGTATCATTTCTGAAAAGGGGCCATTTTTTTTCAAATGGTTAGTACCAAAAATTTCAATTGCCTCTAGTCTCAGTCCAGGACCCTATCCACTGGACCATGCTGCATAAATGTCTACAATATAGCTCACACAGAATATCACTGTGTTTTGGTCTTTCCTGAAGATAATAATATGTATTAGGACTCCGTTTAAACTTTTTAATGTATCGTGCTTTTTGCTAAGAAATATCCTAGACTGAATTTGTGCTAAATAGCATTCTGAGAACTGTCTTTATTAGATGTCAAATGTCATGTGATCTGCTATCTTTGTCTAATCTGACATGCCAATAAAACAACTCTATCTAAAATACTGAACACAGTGGGCCAGATTCTGTCCTCAGAATGATAATCATGAGGGCAGAATGTAGTTCTCTAAGGAAGTTGTACAGCACTTTATAATGTTCTTGCTCTGGCTTTATTATGGTCTCTTGGGTCTTAACAGTGTTCCCGAGTTCTTTTTAACAACTGTATCTGCCACTGTTTTTTTCTACTTTGGTGATAACTTGCAGTTGTTCAAAATCCATCTCAAGTTTCGGTAGAAGTGCCAGTGGAATGTTTCTAGGTAAATGCATTGCTAAATGCTTGCTCTTTTGAAACTGCATTTGGTAAGCCCTTGCTAATAATCTAATGCTTCAGGGGGAGAAATAAAAGCCTTTTTCCGGCTACAATCATGTTTTTGTGTAAACCATTTCCTTCTGATGAATTAAGAATGACTTTATCTGTGGCCCATTCTCTGCTTGTTTTATAACTTAGGTCTGATGCAATGGTAGCATCTACAATGTAAAGCCTTTAGGGCACCGGTTTTCCTTTCCATGAGCAAATTGCCTAGTCTACCAAGTATAAGTATTAGTGATTTGTCAAAACTGCTTCATTTTCATAGTCTTTTATGGTATCGTGGGAATTCCTTTAGTTTGGGCCAAATACTGAATTCTTTACTCAGTTCATAGTCAGACAAAACTCCCGTTGATTGTGTTTTAGAAATGATACATCTTGCCATGGGTTGGTGTCTGCCACAACAAGTATATATTTCACAGTCATTTTCTTCTGCACAGTTTTCTTCCAGTCTAGTGTGGCTAATTTATTCCACTCATTTTGCTCTAACTAATTTGACTTGACATGCCCTGACAAAATTTCCTCTCTTGCCACAGACCAGGAATATATTTTGTCTTCTATGGGACACTGCCTGCCACATCTTTGTCATTAAGCCCACCACATCTTTTATAGTCTCCCACCCTGAAATTTCACTGACCATTACCACTGCAATCTTTAGGGCATCACTGATTGGGTTTGAGATCATAACTTATTAGAGAAGACTGCCTTCTTTGTTTCTCTTCTTTCTTCTTTCTAACAGCATGTTCATCTCTATCTGCTAACATTTACACAATGTACTGGAACATTTCATGTCATCTTGGTATCTTTAAAGTGAAGTTCCATTTTGTGATGTTCCTAATTCAGGCCTGGGAGTGTGTTGGGGTCACTCTGCAAGTAGTAACCAAGGCTGGTGGAAGCAAGACTGTGGCTGGTGTGTTGCTGACAGGTTGCTGGGGTCAGAGCTGCTGGACCAGGGCTGTAGCTATACACAGACATTCAGGGGGTGACTTCCATGCGGTTCATCTGTTTGTGAGTGGTCCAGATTGGCATCTACTACCACAGGGGCTGACTTCCGGCCCCGCCCGACGCTGGGCCCCGCCCCCGACGCCGGGTGACGTTGCGCGGCCCCGCCCCCGATGCCGGGCGACGTTGCGGGGCCCCGCCCCCGACGCCGGGCGACGTTGCGGGGCCCCGCCCCCGACGCCAGGCGACGTTGCGGGGCCCCGCCCCCGACGCCGACGCAACGTTGCCCAGCATCAGGGGCGGGGCCCCGCAACATCTCCCGGTGCCCGGTAAGTTTGCCGCGGGTCCAGGGCGGGCGGGGAGCTGCCGGTGGGTGCGGAGCACCCACCAATTTTTCTCCGTGGGTGCTCCAGCACCGGAGCACCCACGGAGTCGGCGCCTATGTCTACTACAGCAAAACATGGTGAGGCACCCAAGGTTGCAGGGCGAGTGGTGACACAATTCCTCACAGCTCTGGACTGCACCCTAGAGTGTGACAATACCCCCTTCTATTTCTGATTTATCTTTTTTAAAATAGAGTGACCAGAACTGAATGCTATTCCATATGCGGGGGTATCCTCTTCTTTATGCATTCTATCATCATTTGCTTTCCTTCACCAGCAGCCCAGACTAAGCAGAATGAAAACTTCATTTACCTGGTTGACCTTGTAGAAATTCTTATGGTGGGTGGAAAGACTGGCCTCTTTTTCTGATGACACTCTTCTACTGTCCTCTTCTTCTGCTTTTGTCTCATATTCTTTAAAGGCATCAGGTGGTATCTATTTTTTAAAAAGCAGAAAACAATATTTTTAAAAACCTCTTTGTTGTGGGAAGGGTGCCCATAATATTCCTGACTCTCTTCCTGGCCATCTCACAACGATAAAAACAGCTGCTTCCGGTCAACAAACTTTCAATCTGGCTTTTCTCTACCAGACATTCTGCACTGTTCTTTTCCTTTTTCATTTAAAAACCCTTGCTCCTCTGCACAAAGAAAACTCCATTCACCACTAGCAGTTGCTCTCAATGTGTCACAAGATGAGCCTTCCCTTTTAAGACTAAGGCCAAACTTTTCAAAAAATTGGTGCCCTAAATCTAGGCCATATTTAGGCACCTTGTATAGGCGGCATGATTTTCAAAAGTGCTGAGCAGCCAATGTGCATCTTAGTCAGGATTTCATTTACAGAAGCTCCACCACCAGAACCTATTAAGTCTGGGAATGATGGTGGAAAAAGGAGCTTTGGCCCTGGTTAGATAGTAGCAAAAGAATTAAAATCTTCATACCAGTCTACCACACTTATCTTTTTTACAGTGAAGGAAAGTTCTATTTGCATGTAGTGGACTGGAGTCTCCCCTGCTGGAATAGGTAAGTACAAACTGCCCTTCTGAATAACTAAGGTATACAGTGCCAGAGGAAGTGGGGGTGGTAGGGAGGGGGGTAGATGGAATGAGCCCCCTCCTGGTGGGAATAGGTAATGTTTTCACCCTTCCTTCAGGGATTCTACTTGCGGAGGACATCTTTAAATTGCAGTCCGGATGTCATAGGAAGTCACTGGCAGAGGTTATGCTGAATTATCACATTACCCTGGCCACCACCTGAGTTCCAAGGTAGATTTGGGATTCGGGGCCAAGAGTTCCCAGGTAGATTCGGGAGTCGGGGCATCTTTCTGCTGAAATGCTCCTGTAGGCAGGTTTTCCACCATCAAGGGCCATGTATCCTGAGTTATGCTGGTGGGAGCCAACATAACCTGGGGCTGAGTTGAGTCCAAAATCTTATGTTCAATCCCTGAATTCACAATCTCTTAGCATCATGATATCAGTCAAAGACATTATACATGCCTGTTTCACAAAGAGAAAAAACTGAAAAACCTATTAAACTTTTAGATGTTAACATCAGGCTCTGAAAAATCCTATGAGCATTAGCAAATCAAGAAAAATGGAAACTGAAACTACTGTAAAAATAGCCTATTCAAGCTACAATGTAAGGTTTTGAGCCCCTGATCTGTTAGATAATGAATGATTGAAGTGTTATTCCTTTTAACTACCTGACTGGTAAACAGTACTGGGAAAACCTCAAAAGCGCTGAACTGAACTTCATTTTGATTTGGATAAGCATCTCCAAGGTCCAGTGAGCCCACTTGAGTCCACAAAACTGGTCTGTATTTCTCTCCAGCACACATATTTTGGTGATATCATCCTTCTGGCAACAACAAAAATACCGCAAGAATATGCTGCCTTGCTTTATTCTGTCATTTCCAAATATAGTTAAAATCAGGAAGTACAGAGCCAAATAAAAATCAAGAGGAGGGCAAATTAGAACTTTACTGAAGGTAAGTTCTTATTTTATCTAAATTGACTTTTCCTCCCTCTACCAGTATGTGATTTCAAAACTACTGTAGCTTTAAAAGAAGGTATTCTTGCTATTTCTAGCGCTAAGCAATGCAGTTAAAGTCATCTGATTAAAGTAGTGTAACTTGGGTGCTACCTGCACATGTTTATTTCTTAATGACACACATTGCACAAAATGCACAGACGCTTCATTTCCCAGACCTGAAATCCCAAAATAGGACAAAAAACACCAACGAAACCTGAATTTGGCACTAACCAGCCCAATAATACATCCACGTCAAAACCACATGGACTTAATCATAAGTTTAACAAGCTTCTTTAGCCCTGCCTCGCTCTTAGCAACAAGTACTTAGAATCAGTACACACTGTTACGGATGCAGGCAGGGTAACTGAACCACTGACTAAGTTGTCAACTTTAGAGTGAGGAGTAGGGTAGGAAAAAAAATAAAAATATTAAATGAAGTGTCCCTGATAAATATTGACTCTCTGGCATGTTTGAAGCCCTTAGCGCTAAATAAAAATATGTGGTTTCTTAGTGACACTTGACCTATGAAGTAATCTCCAGTAATGTTATAATACATTGGAACAGGAACAAAAAACAAATGAGCCTCTTACACTGGGCCAAATGATTACAACAGCCTTTGACTAATTCTCTCCACATTACCTTTCCCCCTTGCTATTTACCACACAGTGTCTGAACCTTGTCTTCCTTGTTATAAGTGTTTCTTTCTTTCCATGTTGTAAGATCACAGAATAATAAGTGCAACCAGACATAATGGCTAAACAACAACAAGAAAAAGCCAAGTAATAAAACAATGTGGAAAATAGAGAGGGGGGAAATGTAATAGTGCAGTATAGCACTGAAATACTCTCCAAAAAGCAAAATATGCCTTTTTCATATTTCTTTTTTTAAAATCCTTTGTGTGTATTTTGCCAAGACAATGGCTATAATTTAATGTACCTTGTGAAAACAAGCAAACAATCTTATTTTTTATAAAACTGCCTCCTTCACCCATCCAATTACTGATGTAATCTCTCCCTGTATACTGTCATGATATACAGTGGTCACACTTACAAAGTTTACTTTGTCTAAAAATGCTTCTACAGGTCTGAGAGATATTCCAGCTGTTTAAAATGGGGAATGCGGGTAGAACAAGTAAGCTGCCTCAAACCAGCTGAAACTTTGCCAATGCTCTCACTGCAACTAACCCTGAGCCCAATTCTGCCAACACTACCAACCTGCAATGTTTACAATGGGCCCATTTCTGCCATCCTTATATGTAACAGCACCTTATTCTGTGAATAGTAACATTGAAACTAATGGGACTAGTTGTGGAGAAAGATATTTTTTGATAGGAGCAAGGTAGAATCAAAGCTCCAAGAGGACGGGATTGAGGGACCTATTAACCACTATGTTACTGCAGTATTAAGCTCATGTAACTCCACTGATTTTTATGGTGTTTCACCACGATAAAATGGGAATAATGCAGCAGTGAATCAGGCCCCTTGTCTTTATTCTCTGTGGCTAAGGTTGTGACTTAGGGTATGAGTCCAAAAACTGCCCCCATCAGAGGCACCGACTTTGAGAGTTTCCAGGGGCTGCTCAACCCTGCCACGCCTCTTCCCATCCCCGCTCCACCCCTGCCCTGCCTCTTCCTGCCCCCACTCCTCTCCCTCCTCCCCCAGCGCCTCCTGCACAGCTCTGAACAGCTGATCATCGGCGGGAGGGGAAAGGGATAGGAGCTGGCTGCTGGTGGATGCTCCACCTCCCACTGGCCAGCACAGCTGAGCTGGTTGGGGGATGTCATAACTTATGTCATGTCAGCTGCAAATTACAGCCCTCCACCCTGTTGAAGCAAAGGGGAAGGAAGGCAGAAATTCTGCTTCAGAGGGATGTCTGATGCACAGTGCCCCCCAAGACTACCCTATGCTCAGGACTGTGGCTCAAGGCACAATCTATCCCTAAGTAAATAACAGAGTAGTAATAACAATGATCCAAATTCTGCTATTAGCTTGGGAGATTTGCACCATAAAAAACCTGCCAAATTTGGCGTGATGTTATGGTATATGTTCTAGAGCAGTTCTATATATACTATTGACTATAAGTCATATGTGTAATACCTCAGGTTATACTGGGAAATTCCATTGTGTCCTAAGCTTTAATTTTTTCACATAAGCACAATTTCTGAAAGTATCTAGCACAATAAAAACCTAACAACGAATAGTTAAAAAGGGGTAACTCAGATAGAAATCAGAAACACTTCTCACTGGAAGGAACTGGCTGACAGAACCAGAAAAATAATCCCTATAAAAATACTTTTTAAAAACAGGGAAAAAAAGAAGCAGAAAAGAAAAAAAAAAGAAAAAAAAAAAAGAAAATGGTGCCTGTTTCCAACATTCCATTGCTCTGAACTGAGAATCTTCCTTAAAATTTGAAGAGTCATATAAAAGCAGATGAAATATTAATTAAAAGGATATTATCTGTAAATTAAGCAGAACAGTAAGCAGTTAATAGAGTACAAAAGAGATCTTACCCGTGACTCCATTAAAATGTATCAAACGCTAATGGGCCAGTTGTTCATCACTGGCTTTTTGGGGATTAGTTGCATTTGCTTTTTTTGCTCGTACTATTATTTGCAGGCACTCAGATACTACAGTAATGGATGCCATATAAGTACCTAAATATATTATTATTGCTTGTTTCCTGTAGCATCCACAGTGCACCAGGTACTGGGCAAACATAAAGGAAGCCATGGACTCTGTCCCAAAGTGCATACCATCTAAAACGACAGACAGATAAAAAGAGGGTAGGGCAAAGATATACAAGATTCCAGTAAAGTGGTCAGCATGATATTTGACTAGGTCTTGATAGTCCATGTTTTAAAATGGAATACAGAGACCATCTCCAATTATCCCTCAATGTTGCCATTATTAGTAAGCTAGTTTCTCATAGGCATCATGATAGAAATGGATCTTCATGAGGGATTTGGCAGCCAGACAAATCCTACCATTTAGACGTATAAACACAACTCACTAAAAAGGATGCCAAGTTTAGGCCCATTTAGGAAATCAGGCCTAGGGTACAAACAAATATCACACAAGTGTCCTTAATTTGTTCTGTATTGGTCTATGTATTGTATTAGAACATAAGAACGGCCATAGTGGGTCAGATCAATGGTCCATCTAGCCCAGTATCCTATCTTCCAACAGTGACCAATGCCAGGTGCTTCAGAGGGAATGAAGAGAACAGGCAATCATCAAGTGATCCATCCTGTCATCCACTCCCAGCTTCTGGCAGTCAGAGGCTACTGATGTCACTGGTGCCTGATCTTGCTTTCACTGAAGTCAATGGCAGTCTGGAGGGATATGATACGGGGCTCCCCTTTTCCTTATTAGTGTTACAGCTCATGCTCACTCCATTGCTGGTCTTCATGTACAAGCAGGTCCTGTCATCACCACAAATTTGCTTGTTCATGTCCCTACTTCTAGTTGTCAGACTAATGACCATTACCAGCTATGGTAACCACACAATGATCACAGTGGGTTCTTCTTGCCTTATAACCTACGAAACCGTCCTTCCTCCAGCAGAGTGCAGCTTCCCCTTGTGTGGCTGTAGCATGGAGGGGAAAAGGCTCCCAGCATAGGGACAGACAGAATTTAGCCTGTTAGATGCAATATAAGCCCCTGTTTAGTTAAAAAAGGAAATCTGAAACCACCAGGACCCTCTTGCTGTTCTGAATGATCTGAATTGAAATAAAATAAAATAAATTCATAATTAATTGTTTTATGCCATTAAAAAAAACGAATGTGCCTCAAGTCTAAAAATCTGTCTGCCAACTTTTTGCCTGATGTGAATTAAAATGTCTTCATTATAAACTAACTGCAAAACAGGGCTTATAATGGAAACAGCAATTGACTCTTGGCATTTGCAGCACTAAGAGTTGCCGCTATAATATTAAGTTACAACTCTGTTCCGTGGGTACAGCCCTTCAAGTTATATAACAGTAACTATTGCATAATTACTCGATTTTTTTATCTAACCCTAATTGCATGCTGGACTTGTGGTTGCCATCATAGTTCTCTTCTATGACATGCTCAGAGAAGATGTCGCTGATGTCACCAAACTCAACTGTACTGCTTTTAAATAGACCAATAATATGCTGTTTACTAGTACCACTTACCTTAAGGGACATTATTTTATTTTTCTTTCTCTCCTTTCCTAGCTGGCAACAGATTTCTGACCAAAATGACCTAGTACTGGGGAAAGAATCTAACAAATAATAGATGCATAAGCTACAGGTACAGTACATACTGTACTTTAATTCTTGGCATACGTGTGAGACAACCATCCAGCTGGAGAAGCAGAGAGAATAAACCATATTCAAGTGTGTGAAACAAGGCTTTATTTTTACGGAGGTTTTCTGGAAATAATTTAACCATAACAGCAAAGCATGTGTGTTTTTTTATATATTACCAGATTTAGGATACAAACAGCATCTTGTAATAGTCACACTTTGAGAGGATTCAGGCCAATATTTTCAAACTTGGATGCCTAAAGTTGGGTTCTTACTTCCATGTCTAAGTGCCTAAATAATGGTCCCATTATCAAAAATGCCGAGCATCCAGTAGTTCCTATTAATTTCAATAGGAGCTGTTGTGTGCTCAGCACTTTTGAAAATCTGATCACTTTTTAAGGTACCTAAACAACATTTCGGAGCTCAATTTTCAGCACCTATTTTTGAAAATCTCAACTCTGACGTTCAGAGATTCTGAGCAGCCGCAACTCATAGAGACTTCATTTTTAATCTTATTGCTTAATATTTACAGTGCAGTAGCACTCAGAGGCCTCCAGTCTGGGCCAGAGCCACCTTATACTAGGCAATGTACAAACAGACAGCAAAAGACAGCTGCTATAAAACAAATCTATCTCCAACAGAGAAATCTGGCTAAACATTTTAAAATCATCAGTCTACCCTCACAAGCACAGTTGCCAACTTTCACGTGGTAAATAAGCACCTTGACTGTCACAAAAAGCCAAAAATGAAGCTAATCCCATTTCAAAACAAGGCCAAAACAAGCCAGTCTCTAAGAACCTCAACACTCTGTGTGACTAGATCCTCCTGGCATGCAGTCTGGGACTGTGGTGGGCCCGCTGTGCACCCCTGACTCTCTCCCTGGCTTGCCCCTGCTTGCCCCTTGCCCCTGCCTGCCAGGAGCCAATCAAAAATAAGAAGCAACAAGCTACAAGCCAAAAACTAGCCAACAAGCAACTCACAAGCCAATTAAGTCAAAACCAAGCCCAATTTCTGTGTTTTTTTCATGGGTTTGGCATGTCTACTGACAAGACTCCTTATAAAGAAAGAAAAACTTTTGAGTACCAGGCTGCATAATAAGAACACAGATCACTGACAGAATAGAGACAACAAGACCAAGAAATGGAACAGACTCTTTCTCATTCCATGAAACTAAAAATTCACTGCTCAGCCTGAAAGCAACCACCTTGTCCTTGCAGTGCAAAAAGAATCTGGACCACACAATTTAACACATTGAATGAAGATTCAGCTTTCTAGCAAGTCAGATGGACAAAAAAATGGACAAAAATTCAACTACCGCGTGACATTCAGCAAGTCATAGGTCAGATCGAGATTTCTCAGAGTGCTGTTTGGCACAATTTCAGCACAGGAAACATCTGAAGGAAAAGCACTGGATAGGTTCTATGTTCTAACAGATACAATTATTATCTATGGGAATGTCAGAAATATATGATATTTTGAGAACATACTGCTACCCCTTTTGACGTACGCAGCTAACCAACATTGATGATGGAGTCAGGTATCTCTCTGACGCAATCCTGTTTATTTACAAAGAATACAAACAAAGTTCTGTTTCCCAGATCACAATAGGAATCAAACAAGAGGACATGCCCAGTAGAGTATTTGGCCCCAGGGGGTATAGGCAGCTGGGTTGGGTGGGTGGTGATGGGCTTGTCTCTCCGTGTTCCTGGACCCAGAGGCAGCACACACACTTTTTAAAAAAGCAGCGTGGAGTGATGAGAACTGAATCGCCCTACAGCTGACCCATGCTTAGGGAATGAACACTGCCCATTACAGCACTCTACCTACCTCTCTGTCAGTGCTTCCACTAGAGCTGGGCAAATTATTCATGGTGAATACTTTATCTGAGGAATTTAGCTCTATTTTGTGTTCTCCAACTACCTGAAATAAACTTCAGTTGTATTAACTTGCTTGTTATTAAAAATAATTTGAGTCTGTTATGCAAATTATGGACTCCTTGCAAAATACTTTCTGGGAGTATTGCTTTGAATACTTGCTCTTCATAATTTGCTGTTCATGGTGTGTGATTGGTCGACTAAGTCATGTGGTGTTGCTTCTGTCGTCTCATTGGATGACTCACTTTTATAAACAGGATAGAGGCTGAATGAGTTGTAGGCTGCTTAACTTGGTTTAAAGATGGCAGCACAAACCTGAGATGAAAATATCTTTGTACAAATATTCATGAGGCTTTCCTTTTCTGAGAAGAGACCCAGAAGAAGATCTACTGTGGAGCTATGCTAACTTACCACATCTGAGGATCGACCCCCATATATCTGGTCCTGAATGATGCAAGTGTTGCAAGGTGCACGCATAATCATCAGGAAAGGGAGTGATGAGCAAGACATTTGATTGTAAACTCTTCAAGAGGAGGAACCATATCTACCAAACTGCACTATGAGGCCCTGATCCCAACTGGAGTCTTTGGGAGCTGCTGCAATACAAATTGTAGCTAATAACAGCAACAGGACAACGAACACATGGGAATCTGGACTTGCACTAATGAAAGTGTTGCTGCCGGGTTACTTGTGCCACATAAAGTAGCAGATATATGACCAAAGGAGAGAATGCACTTCCTCGTTTCATCTTATAAGAGAAAGCAAAAAGGTAATAATACTAAGATAATAAAATCCCAGAAGTATCAGTAAACTTTTGGAAGGTTAATGTGATTTTTTTTCTCCAATGTTGATTTATAAACTTCTCTCGTAATAGCTGGGAGTGAGCTGATAATGCAAACCAAAAACTGATGATAAAAACTAGAGCACTGTTAAAATGCCTGTGCATGCCAGCAGCCTCAATCAACATTCACTTGGTTAATGTGTGTACAGTACCTTAAAAATAAAAAATACAATATAAAACCTAATATTAAAAATAATCTGTGAGCAACTGGATTTGAAGGGGAGAGGATTGAAGTCACCTCACCTGTCAGGTGTGGCAGTTCTGTCTTTCATGAGTCCCTCAGCACTCCCTATCCATGGCCCCACAAAGTCACGGGACCTCCTTGTCAACCTCCTCCTTGCCCTGTCCAAAATGGCCATCTAGAAGACCAGGGTGAGGAGGTTGGCTGACGGGGTCTCCTGTGACTGTGGGGCCTATTTCCGATCCTCCGTCCACTCACGCATCCGGGCAGAGTTCCCCTGGGCGGCGTCCACTGACTCCCTTGATACCTTTGAGGAGCAGTGGGCGCTGTCCGGGGTTTCTCTGTTGAGTGTCCCTGTCAGGTTCCCTTCGTTTAGCCCTAAGACCTCACTCCTGTCCCTGTTTTATCTTTAGCTGTCCCTCGTACTCACTTGGAATCCCGGATCTGTGGATACTCCCCTTAGGTTGGGGGGAGGTCCTTTAGTAGTGGGCGGGCGGAAGGATGGATCCCTCAGCATTGCAGGGCTAGATCCTCAGGTCCTTTGTTTTTCTTTGGTCTTCACACAGGCAAATTTCCCTTGGCTTCAGTGGAAGTTTGCCTCATTGAAAACTGAGTAAGACCTCAGTATTTTGCTCTTAGAAATTAGAACTATTAGGTTATCTGGTAGAATACTGTAACTTTTGTCTCTGAAGGTTACAATTAGAACTAGATCAGTGAGAACAGAAGCTACAAAAAGAAACTCATTCCATATGAATAGTTAAGCACAATCAAATGGTCCAGAATTTACTCTTTATGCTGATTTCATATCTATCATCTCTGCACTGCAATGGTGTTAGTAAGCTCCATTGTAAGATGGGGTTTACTTCGACCCAATTTCCATTTCTAAATGCTTCACAGAAGCATTACTTCATACCCTAGATATCTACTATCAAGCAAACAGCTTGGCCACCCCCCCCCGAGACATACATAGTAGCCAGTCAAAAACTGATTGCAGACAGCTGCCGGGTGCAGGAGCAGCATTCAATGATGTTTGTATTAAAAAACTTTTGTGGCTAGACAGCAGGACTGACTCATTTAGAATCTATTACCATAACAGTCCCTCAAGGCAATGACACACAGCTGTACAGAGGAAGCAGGTTCTCTAATTTGTAAACCATGCTCTCCCCGTTAATCCCTGCCAAACAGCCTCAGTGTCTGATTGCACCTTTTTAAAAAAAAAGTCTCTAGAAGAAAAACAAAACAAAGTTATTCATAAATTCTGATTGCTAGCCCTGTGTGTTTGCTCCTTCTGTGTTCTGTTGTTGACATGCACTTTATGGGCTGGATTGTGGCATTTAGCCAAATTAGGGACAGTACAGACCCACATCATTCCACAAAGAGCTCAGAAGGGGATTGGGCTTCGAGGCGGCAGAGTCCTTTCCACAGCTCTCTGGTGCACAGAAGCAGTTTTCAGCCTGCACCACAGTTTAGCACTGTATCCTCTAGGATGGTGAAAGCTGCTTCCATCATCATGTCTGGCCCAGGGAGGGATTGTTGGGGCCTTCCTGTCCCCTTAGGACAATATGAGCACAGGTCTTTGCTTTGCACCAACCAACACATAGTCAGCTTTTGTTCTCTAACCAACAACAGCAGAAGGACTCTGGTGGTTCCTTCAGACCCTCACAAGGTGGATCCTTAGTAGGGAACCAGATTCTGAGCTCAGTTATGATAACGTAAATCGGATATTGCCACTGAAGTCAATGGGGACATCATAACAGTCTTCAAACAGTTGAAAGACTGCCATAAAAAAAGATGGAGAAAAGTTGTTCTCTCTTGCCACAGATGGCAGGACAAGAGGCAATGGGTTCAAACTACAGCATAGCAGATTTAGATTAAGTCTCAGGAAAAACTTCCTAACAGTACGAACAGTAGAACAATGGAACAGACTGCCTACAGAAGTCATGGCAGCTCCTTCACTGGAAGTTTTCAAAAGGAGCCATCTTCCTTGAATAGTTGAGACACAACAAATCCTGCATTTTGGCATGGGGTTAGACTAGATGACCCTTGCGGTCCCTTCTAACCCTATGGTTCTATAAGTCTATGATTTTCTTTGGATTTGCAATTGCAATTTGGATCAGTGTAAATGAGATCAGAATCTGCCTTTTGTCTCCTTACAAAGACAGAGCTTGACCAAAGTACCTCCCGGTCGCTGGGTGTTGCTTTAAGGACTCCAGTTTATAACGACAGCACAACCACTACCTGAAACTAGGAAATAGAGTGAAGAATTTAATTAAGAGATCAAATGTACTTTTTAAAAAAAAAGACATAAAAACAATGGGGAGGAGGGGGCGGGAGACACCTTTAAGGTCTTGGAAAATTGTCATGTGCCCCTGTATAGCTTAGGGTTAGGGTTAGGGTTAAAAGCAGCCAAGGGAGGCTGGTTGGGTAAACAGCGACAGGTGTGGCCACACCCAATTAGGGTCCAGCTGACCCTAATAAAAGGACAGGCTGAAGAAGTGAGAGAAAACTCTTGCTCCAGCTGAGGAGCAGAGAGGACCAGGCTGCCTGGGAGAGCAAGCAGGGTACCTGAGGATAGCAGGGCTGGGGAAAGGCAGGCTGCAGGGAGACATCTAGGGCTGGAAAGGCAGCAGGTCCAAACCCCCTACCTGATAATGAGTGGCCACTTCAGACTGCAGTTTGCCCCTGAGGGAAGGGGCTAGATGAGAACTGGCAGTGGGTCACTGAGGCAAGATGGGTTAAGGGGATTGGGGTTCCCTGGGGAGGGGAGACCCAGAGTGTGGGGGCACTGCTGTGGGGCAGCACCCCAAGGTAAGGGGCACCGGGTCTAGTAGGGACACAAGGCTTGAAGTGATGTGGTGGATATCAGGTTAGAGCAGGTACTGGTAGGAAGACACTGGCCAGCAGGAGGCGCTCTCAGGCTAGTACTGACCTAATTCCCGGATGACCAGCAGGAAGCGCTGCGGTGGTAAGTGCCCGCCGTGCTACATTCTGCCTTTTCTGGTTTAGGTAAAAAATGAAAGTTTCAAAATAGCAAAAGTAGAGTTCAGTGAATTGTTTGTTGCAAATAAAGAACTTTGAGAATAATTATCTGAAGAATTTTATTCTTTTTCCTGGTCATGAATCTTTTGCAACTTGTGCCACATAACCCTAACTCCTTCCCAGACCCTGCACCCCCTTCCCCAGGTCAGAACCCCCTCCTGCACTCCAACCCACTACCCCAGCCCTGATCCCCCTCCTGCACCCAAACTCCCTCCTGGAGCCTGCACCCCCTCCTGCACTCCAATCCCCTGCCCAGCCCTGAGCCCTGTCATGCACCACAACCCCTCATCCCCAGTCCCACCCCAGAGCCTGCACCTCCAGCTGGAGCCCTCACCCCCTGCTCAAGCCCTGTGAAAATGGGTGAGGGTGATGGAAAGCAAGCGATAGAGGGAGGGGGCTGGAGTAAAGTGGGCAGGGTAGGGGCAGGGCCTCAGAGCAGGGGGCGGGGCAAGGGTGTTCAGTTTTGTGCAATTAGAAAGTTGGCAACTCTACAGAGTAGGTGTCTTACCTGCAGTATCCCTGCAGTGCAGCCAGGGCCTGGGAAAGAGGCCTGGCATATGTAAGGAATAGATTGTGACTCTTCCTGAGTCCCAGAGATGATTGGTTACAGTGACCCCATGCCCACAGGGCAGGGTTCCTGGATCCTTGAACTTTTTCAATTTTTCCCTTATTTGTTTACAGTTGCTGTTTCGTAAATAGTATGTGGTTTAAACTCAATGTAGCGATCGCTGGGTCAGGGAAGTGGCCAGTGAGGACAGAGTCCCCTGGAGTGGGGACACCCCAGCCACCATTCTGAGTGACCCACGACAAGACTTGGGGTTAAGTTCCCCAGGTCTCCAATTCCAAGCCTTATCAGGGTTACGTGGGTTCTGCTGCACAGGAGGGTCCTCAAAGTTAGGCAGGCATCCAGGTAAAGGGAAATGGGGCAGGGACTCAGATCCTTTCACTATCCAATTCCACCGCGGTAGTATAGAAACAAGGAAAATTCCCCACAATACCGGGATCATTCCCCCACTTACATTAGCAACTAATAAATTGACCAGGTTTGTAACCTTTCTAACTGATCTGTCAGGAAGGCGAACAAACATTTGTAAACTCTTTGTTTGAAGCAGTCAGTCATCTCTAACTGCCCCGAGAAAGGCAATTGTTCCAGGATGTACTATACGCACAGGTTGGATCTGGCAAGATTTCCACACCAAACCGGTTCACATAGTTCAGATAAATTTTGGATAAACATCAATCTTTTGGATGCTTATCCAAGACAAATTTCAGAAAATGTTTAGCTGCCCCATTGCTACTAATTAATCCTTTGAGTTAAAGCCAGCACAGCTGGGTTTATGTAATGTTGCAAGAGAATCATTATATAACATAGGGGTTATCAATAAGTGATTTTTTAAAAAAGAACTAAGAGTGGAACAGCCTTATTTAATGATCATTTTTAGTATTTTGAAGCTGTGGTTATAATGAACTGGAATGATTATATCCTACCAGGTTAAATACTAGATTAGAAGATGACTGCATAAACTTGAGCTGTTCTGAGACCAAAAGATCAAGCCTTTTGGCACCACTTTATGCGAAGATTATATAATACATGTGATGATAACATACCCCTTCCTCTTTCTGGTTGGCAGTGAAGCCCTTCTTTGGGAGGGCATGTGTCCTTCCCAGATCTTGAAGCTGCCCCGCAACTTGTTGCATATTTGCAAATGAAGCATTAGGTGGGCACAATGGTTTTTTGAGAATTCCAATTCTTCATTTACTTTCCCCCTATTTATATGACCTGCTGTTGAAAGGCTGTTCCTTAGAGCTTCCATTTTGAAGCACTTGAAGGAGAGGAAGGTGATCAGGAACAGTCAACATGGATTCACCAAGGGCATGTCATGCCTGACCAACCTTATTGCCTTCTATGATGAGATAACTGGCTCTGTGGATATGGGGAAAGCAGTGGATGTGATATATCTTGACTTTAGCAAAGCTTTTGATATGGTCTCCCACAGTATTCTTGCCAGTAAGTTAAAGAAGTATGGGCTGGATGAATGGACTATAAGGTGGATAGAAAGCTGGCTAGATTGTCGGGCTCAACAAGCAGTGATCAACAGCTCGATGTCTAGCTGGCAGCCGGTATCAAGCGGAGTGCCCCAGGGGTGGGTTGGTCCTGGAGCGAGTTTTGTTCATTAGGATGATGGGATGAATTGCACCCTCAGCATGTTCACAGGTGACACTAAGCTGGGGAGAGAGGTAGATATGCTGAAGGGTAGGGATAGGGTCCAGAGTGACCTAGACAAATTAGGCCAAAAGAAATCTGATGAGGTTCAACAAGGACAAGTGCAGAGTCCTGCACTTAGGATGAAAGAATCCCATGCACTGCTACAGTCTGGGGACAGACTGGCTAAGCAGCAGTTCTACAGAAAAGGACCTGGGGATTACAGTGGACGAGAAGCTGGATATGAGTCAGCAGTTTGCCCTTGTTGCCAAGAAGGCCAACGGTATATTGGGCTGTATTAGTAGGAACGTTAGCAGCAGATCAAGGGAAGTGATTATTCCCCTCTATTCGGCACTGGTGAGGCCACACCTGGAGTATTGTGTCCAGTTTTGGTCCCCCTGCTACAGAAGGGATGTGGACAAATTGGAGTGAGTCCAGCAGATGGCAATGAAAATGATTAGGGGGTTAGGGCACATGACTTACAAGGAGAGGCTGAGGGAACTGGGATTATTTAGTCTGCAGAAGAGAAGATTGAGGGGGGATTTGATAGTAGCCTTCAACTACCTGAAGGGGGGTTCCAATGAGGATGGAGCTAGGCTGTTCTCAGTGCAGGCAGATGACAGAACAAGAAGCAATGGTCTCAAGTTGCAGTGGGGGAGGTCTAGGTTGGATATTAGGAAACACTGTTTCACTAGGAGGGTGGTGAAGCACTCGAATGGGTTACCTACGGAGGTGGTGGAATCTCCATCCTTAGAGGTTTTTAAGACCTGGCTTGACAAAGCCCTGGCTGGGATGATTTAGTTGGGGATTGGTTCTGCTTTAAGCAGGGGATTGGACTAAATGACCTACTGAGATAATTTCCAACCCTAATATTCTATGATTCTGTGTTGCTTTTTTTTATTATTATCAGTGGAGGTTTCCCATTTAGGGTCCTTATCACAACAATGTTCCAGGGTTTGGAGGTGCTGAAGGAATCCTCTTCCTCAGTGCATGAATGCTGCTCAGAGTTTAGCAACAGGATGTCACTTTTGAATGACTTTAGGGAGTGAATGTGCTACCTTGACAGCCTTCCGATCTCCTCCTTGCTTGAGGAGCCAGAAAATGGGCCAAGAATAGATCCCAGATAGAATTCTCCAGAGGATGACAATTCCATTTCATGGAAACTTTCAAGGTTTTTCGTTCTGCACTGGAACAAAAACAAAACATTTCAAACATTTTCATGAAATGAAATTGTGTGCATCCCTGCTGTGCCTGACTCAGAGCACAGTTATTCATCCCAGATCACTCCCAATCACACAGAGCAGGGATTTGCACCTGTATCTCCCACATCCCAGGCCAGTGCCACAACCACCGGGCTATAGAGCATGAGTCTCTCGGCTTCAGCAAACTGACCAGTTCCAATCCCAAGTGTCTCATGCTGCATCATTTTCTGATCAACCAACCTTAGCATATCTACATTTTTGAAGAATAACCAAACTTAGTTTGTAACCTGGGGCCAGATTTCCAAACTTCTGTACTTCTACTGTGTCTGCAGAAGGTACACATCTACAACATCACCTCCAAACCATTCTGGCTCAAGAAATTTCAAGTGTGGAAAAAATACCAAATATTTTGCAATAAGAAAAACCACTCATGAACTTTTTCATAGATTCCAAGGCCCAAAAGGATCATTGTAATAATCTAGTCTGACCTCCTGTATAACACAAGCCAGAGAACATCCCCATAATAATTTCTAAAGCATGTCTTTTAGAAAACCATCCTACATTGATTTAAAAATTGTCGGTGATGGAGAATCCACCATGACCCTTGATAAACTGTGCCAATGGTTAATTACATTTGTGTCAAATTTACGCTTTATTTAGGGTCTGAAGTTGTCTAACTTCAACTTCCAGCCATTGGATCATGTTAGACCTTTCTCTGCTAGATTGAAGAGCACATTATTAAATATTTGTTCCCCATGTAGATATTTACAGATTTTAATCAAGTCACCCCTGAGCCTTCACTTTGTTAAACAAAATAGATTGAGCTGTTTGATTCTATCACTATTTTTGCATTCTGTTGTATCGTGCGTCTTCTAGGTATGAAGTACCAAATCATTTTTTATTATATTTCAGGAAGTTTTATTTTCCTCAAGCCAAATTCTGAAGTTTTTACTCTGGCCATCGTCAGACAAAACTGCATTGTACATATGCGGAAAATGAGGCACAGAAAGGTGAAGTAAGTTGCTTGAAGTCCCACAGCAGGGCAGTGTCACAGCAGGGATAGAATCCAGCTCTGATTCTCAGCCTAGTGCCCTAGTCACTGGGCTATGCTGCCTTTCATGTACTAACGTCCCTACAATCAATTATCTCAGCTCTCATATACTTCCATGAGAGCATGTTCCCCCTCTTTTAATCATTTTTTCATACTAATCAAAGATCAGAAAATGATAATGAGCAGAAGTGGGCCCAAGCTGCAAAATTTGGGTCTGGAGTCAGGACTGGACTTAAACTTTCTCACCCCTTAAATTTGTGGTTGTCTGGACTCAGGGTTCCAGTGGAGCTGATGATAAAGAAAGATCCCAATTGTGACATTCACATCCAAGTTTGGGTCTGGATTTCAAAACAGAAGATTCAGGACTATTTGGATTCAGGTTTTTAGGTCAAAGCCATCTCTAATATTAACACAGGATTTATTTGCATAACTTACCATGTCATGACTGTTGTGTGAGGTTTCAAGCCCAAGTCTGCAGGAAGACTCACGTGCTTTGGATACTTTCAGAAGAATTGGATAAGCTTTCAAATGTTCACACAAACTGCCAACTTTTCATCCATCTGTCTTTTCCTATGATTGTTCACCAAGCTTGCGAGGCCTTATACTCAACTCAATGGCATTTCTCGGTCTGTCTGAAATGTGATAACTTTTGAACACTGCCTCTGATCAACTCCAAAGTTTCAGGGGCTGTTCTAGGCCTCAGTGGGAAGAAAACTGTTGATTTGTGGGGAAATCATAAAACCAAAAGAGGAAAACGGGGGAATCATGGAGCCCCTGCCATCCGATTAGCACAAGCAGTAGCTTCAACCAGTTGGGCAATTGTCTGCACATAAAAAAACCTGTTGATGGTGGCCATTCACTCTTCCCAGCACAACGGCACCTCCATCTCTGCTCTGCCCATCCTCCCAGTAAAGTTTAACATGTTGACACTTTGAATGACTCATCTCCCAGACAGAAAGAAGACAATAATAGTGGCCTCGGGAGGAGATGGGAATGGGGAAATGCACACGTCCCCGGCATAGGGAGGAAAATGGAGGAGAGGCAAATGTGGGGACACAGCCCCTTCAACAGGGGGAAGGGAGGAATGGGGAACCCAAAGAAAACCAGGTATGAGGGAGGAGGTGGGGAAAGTCGAAGGGAGTCCCTGAAATAGAGGGGGAGGGAGGATGGCACACAGGGAGATTGCAGGGAGTGGGGAAGGGAATGGAGGGATGCAAGTTGCCCCTGGTGTGTACAATAACCTCGGCCTATGGATAGGGTGACCAGATGTCCCGATTTTATAGGGACAGTCCCGATTTTGGGGTCTTTTTCTTATATAGGCTCCTATTACCCCCCACCCCCGTCCCGATTTTTTACATTTGCTGTCTGGTCACCCTACCTACGGAAGCTATGAAGTATGTGACCTCCCCGATTATTTTGTTTAATACTGCTATAAGTATGTAGCTACAGACTTTATTAAAGACGTCTGTTATGAAATAGCCTAGCTAGACCACAAGAGGCAAAAGAGATACTGGTTTGGTTTCAGTAAAGACCATGGTTTGCATACGCAGGCAGACTGAAACCCGATTATTCAAAATCTCACTTTTCCTGCATTAGCTTGGCTGTAACATTGCGATTTACATGGGCTTCCAGCTGCCATGTGTCTCTGCAGCTAGTTAACATCCATACACACAGGAGTACACCTCAGATTAAACCCTTACAAAAGCTGCTTGCTGAGGTCTGAGATGACGTGGAGGGAGTAAAATCTTTCTAATGCTTAAATTCTCCTGCTGATTCAGAACATTCAGAAGCTCATTAGTTTGAGCTGTTCGTTTGATAGAAAGTGTCAGTTCACAACAGGAAATCTAGCACATCAAATGCTAGGAGCATCTGTCTCCATCTAGTGTTCATTATTCTGCATTCACACGCAGCTGTCCTACATAATGTGCAAGTCAATTTTCTGAACAGAGAAGAGGGAGGAGGGGGCACGCTTTTCCACTCTAATTACCCTCAAACTCTAACAGCTAGCTTGCGAGACTTCAGGAGAAGTGCACATTTACCATGTTCACAGATAACAACTGATATTTAAATCCCGTTAATGTGCTGACACAAAGCCAGGAAATTCAGAAGGAAGGCTGATACTTTCTTTAACTTGTGCCGAGATGGGAACAAACGGCGTGAGTTGCACAGAGTGTTTGGATTCACTTAGAGTGTCCAGGTTTTTCTTGGTTTGTGCATGTGACCTTAATTTCAACTCTTCTTTTTCTCTTTTAACGCTGAGCATTTCTCAGCTTCAGAATGGAAATTTTTAACAAAGTGAAAGTGGCATGGAAGTGTGTGAAAACAGCATGGTAAGTAAGTAAATAAAAGAATCATCACTTCAATAGAGTCTTCCACCAGTAGCTCCCAAAGTACTTTAAAAGCATTAATTAATTGAGCCTCACTACGCTCCTGTCAGGCAGGGAAGTATTAGCCCATTTTTCAGCTGGTAGAAGTTGGGGGAGAGAGATGTTAGGTGACCTGACCAAGTTTATGCAGGAAGTCTGTAGAGGAGTTGAGGATCGAGTCCTTCCAAAGCAATCCTCCACTTCACAGGTCCGATTCGCCATCTCCTTGCACTTTGTATGGTCATCTACAGCTTTATGCACTCACTTTCCTCTAGCGTAAAAGACAATGCAAGGTCCAGGGCAACAATGAATTGGGGCGTATGGTAGCAGGTTTTTAAATGGGAATTCATTGCTTCTGTTTGGTAGCTGAGAGAGAACATGTGACTGACTCCGGGACTACCAGCCTCATGTTGGGTGCTCAGCACTTTGCTGGATCAAGCTCAGCTAGTACGTTTCATCCAGAGAGCTAAGTAGTGCTATCTCCATTTCATAAATGCAGAAATCAAGGCAGAGAGGTGAAGTGATGTGCCCAGGTCATCCAGTCGCTCAATGGAAATAATACCCCAGAACTCCCCAGCCAGTGTCCTGTGCACTGGACCACGCTGCCTCCCAAAAGGTGATACAAATATTGCTGCCTCTTATTGGGTCCTTAGTGCCTCATGAATAATGGCCTCCCTTCTCCCCACAGCTATGGGGATGGGGCGCTACACCAGAGAAGAGAATCTCTGCCACAACAACGCCTCCGACCATGAAAACGGAATCTTCCTGAAAGCCAGAAGCTAGTTCAGGAATGCAGCTTGTCGCTCTGATCCTCACCTGCCTGCAGATGCAGTTCTTCCTTTCCACCTGCCTTTCTCCCAGTTGCTGGGATGAATATATTCCCTGACAAGATGGTTATCTGTATAAGGACACATTGAAAACCAAGTAAGGCACACGCTACTGTTCAAGAACTGCACCAGATGACAAGTTAATGAAATTCTTGCATCTGAAAATGAGACTGGTGCAATGTGTAAGAGGAAAGGCTTAGCCAAATCTCATTGGCTGCTGGCAGTTTCCTTAAGTTAGAGGAACCCTTAACCTGCTCTAACTTTTGGCTGTGGTGTAAGTCAAAAAATGCCAAAAAGCCACTCTAGGTTCAATGTAAGGTGTCTGTGTTGACAAAAAAACACCAATTTTTCATCTGTCTCCCCCCGCCCCACCAAGCCTAGATGCCGCTACTAGAGGGATGTGCCGGTCACTTTCGGGAGTCACCTGAAGTAAGCACTGCCTCCCCCACCCCCTCCTACACTCCAACTCCCTGTCCCAGCCCAGAGCCTGCACCCTTCACCCAAACTCCCTCCCAGAGTCCGACCCTTCACTCCCTCCTATATCCAAACTCCTTCCCAGAGCCTGCACCCCCTCCCACACACCTTTCTGCACCTCAACATCCTGCCCCAGGCTCAGCCTGGAGCCACCTCCTACACTCTGAACCCCTCAGCCTCACCCCTCAGCCCACACCCCCATCCCGCACCAGCCCAGTGAAAGTGAGGGAGAGCGAGTGATGGAGGGAGGGGGCTGGAGTGAGCAGGGGTGGGGGGCTGGGAGGAGGGGCAGGGCCTTGGGGAAGGGGCAGGGCAGGGGCATGGCAACGGTGTTTGCATTTATGCCATTAGATAGTTGGCAACCCTAATTTCACCAGACACACACACACACACACACACACACACACACGTGTACACACACAGTCAAAGAGATATATCCATCAGTAATCAAATTACAGATAGGCGAGGAAAGAAAAATGCTGCTTGAGAACTAATTAAAGTTGGATTCCAGGATATTTACTTTGCCTGGTTTGACAATGTGTTTTAACAGTTATAAAGCTTCAGCTTTCTTAACCTCAGCCTCAATCTGTCATTTAATCATTCTTCTCTGACCTCTATTGTCTGACTCCCCCAATAATTTCCTACAACTGTGAAAATTTAAATATATAAAAATAAAAAACTGCTTAAAATAGACATTGATACTCATAGATTCCAAGGCCAGAAGGGCCTATTGTGATCATGTAGTCTAGTCATTGAAATAATAAAAAATTTAAAATCCACTTTTGCCAAGTCTGCTTACAGGCCTGTGCTTTTAACTTCAGCCTGTCCTTGATCTGAATCGCATAAATCAATCTATCATACAGATATTTTTAAAGTTAAAGTAGACAGAAATGCACAAAGGTGAAGGTATTGATGTAGAGTTGTATGAAATTCAGTATTTGTGGTTTAAAAGGATTCACGCAAAACCTTCCTTTGGTTTCAGTTCATAAGGGTTCAAATCCCCGAGATTTACTTTGAGTTTAGGGTTTGAATGAAGCATCAAAACTTGGCTGAAACACTTTCCCCTGGTTTAGGACTAGATTGTGCTGTCAGGCACAGCCCTGAGGTAGGGGTGGTACATAAGCTGCACTTCCTCAAGAGTAGCCCTAAGAGACTTTGTTCTCTTGAGGCTAGAGTTACCATATTTCAGGTCCCGCCCTCCCCCCCCACCGCAAAAGGACATGGCCAGAGGGAAGGACCTGGAGGGGGTGGCGTAGAGTGTGGGGTGTTGGAGGAGGTACCTGCAGCAGGGGTACTCATTGGAGCTGGGAGGCAGTGTTGCTCCCTGTCACAGTGGCAGGGCAGCTGGTGTAAGCCCAGGACGCAGAGACAGCTGTCAGTCAGCGCCTTCCTGCAGGACTCCCTCTCCTGGGCTGGAAACCAGGGCCTGGGTGGGCAGGATCCGACATCTGTGGCTTGCAGGAGAATAGACCAATCAGCTGCAGATGCAGGGGAAAGACCAATCGGTAAGTGGACCAATCGGGGCTTTTTCTGAACTGCAGGAAACATATGGTAACCCTACTTGAGGCACAATACCCCCTTGCTCTGGGAGTTGAAGGCGATGCAAACATTAACAAGCCCTTCAATGAACTAGGGCTAAATTTAGACTTTATGACAAAACCAGATGAGTGTTTCATACTTCTCCATTTCATAACAGTTTCATGCAGTTCTGATTGTTAGTAATGGGCAGACCTCAGAAAGAAGTTCAGTTAGGTTACAAACCTCTTTGGTTTGGAAATGGACAAGCATTCTCATCAGAACTGGGTTTCCTACAACTCTCTCAGTACTCTTCAGTTTCAGCCAGCCCAGAGATGGTGCCAGAAGAACCATTACAGTGTTTTGGTTTCATGCCCCTGTCTGGAAACAAAAAAAACACACCTATGCAGACATGATTTTTGTTTTTATTTGTGAGTTTACCAGATGTTTCCAAACCTCAACATGTTTGAACTGTGGGCCAGTCATTATTTTATCTGAACTGGTTAGCCGCCTGGGAGGCATTATTTACCTAATGGAATAATAATCACTTTATTGACTGGGTAAACACATACTTGGTGGTATACTAATAATTTAAAGTGGATGTTGTGTTGAGGAAAGGTGCAGGATTGGCAGCTGTTAAGTCCTTTATATACATGGAATAGTTACAGCACATGCACCAGCAATGCAAGATTCCTCATATAACCCTACTACTATGCCTCAAGTCTCTTCTGGAGGGAGTACTTTTAGGGATCGGATGTTAGTTCAGTTTCCATGGCTATTCAATTCTTAGTCTCTCTGCTAAGACTGTGAGGAATGCCACTTGTAGTGTCAGTGCCCTCAGCCTCTCAAGTTTCTCTGAGACAACCCACTCTGGGTGATTACAGGCAGCGACGCTGACGGTGCTGATGCCGGGCCCCGCCCCCGACGCCGGGTGACATTGCGGGGGCCCGCCCCTGATGCCGGGCCCTGCCCCCCGACGCCGGGTGACGTTGCGGGGCCCCGCCCCTGACGCCGGGTGATGTTCCGGGGCCCCGCCCCCGACGCCACCGCAACGTCGCCGGCGGCGGGGGCGGGGCCCCGGAACATCGCCCGGTGCTCCGGTAAGTTGGGCGCGAGCTCTGGGGATGGCGGGGGAATTGCCGGTGGGTGCAGAGCACCCACCAATTTTTCTCCGTGGGTGCTCCAGGAGTCGGCGCCTATGCCACAGGGGCTGACTTCCGGCCCCGCCCGTGGGTGCTGTCACCCGGCGTCGGGGGGCGGGGCCCCGCCCAACGCCGGACCCCGCCCCCGATGCCGGGCGACGTTGCGGGGCCCCGACGCCGACGCAACGTTGCCCAGCGTCGGGGGCGGGGCCCCGCAACGTCTCCCGGTGCCCGGTAAGTTTGCCGCGGGTCCGGGGCGGGCGGGGAGTTGCTGGTGGGTGCGGAGCACCCACCAATTTTTCTCCGTGGGTGCTCCAGCACCGGAGCACCCACGGAGTCGGCGCCTATGGCTGATACCACTCAAGAAAGAGCTCTTGGAGTCATTGTGGATAGTTCTCTGAAAACATCCACTCAATGTGCAGCAGCAAAAAGCTAACAAAATGTTGAGAATCATTAAAAAAGGAACAGATAATAAGACAGAAAATATCATATTGCCTCTATATAAATCCATGGTATGCCCACATCTTCAATACTGCATGCAGATGTGGTCGCCTCATCTCAAAAAAGATATACTGGAGTTGGAAAAGGTTCAGAAAAGGGCAACAAAAATGATTAGGGGCATAGAATGGCTGCCATATGAGGAGAGATTAATAAGACTGGGACTTTTCAGCTTGGAAAAGAGATGACTAAGGGGGGATATGATAGAAGTGTATAAAATCATGACTAGTATGATGAAAGTAAATAAGGAAGTGTTATTTACTCCTCATAACACAAGAACTACAGGTCACCAAATGAAATTAATAGGCAGCAGGTTTAAAACAAATAAAAGGAAGTATTTTTTCACACAACGTACAGTCAGTCTGTGGAATTCCTTGCCAGAGGATGTTGTAAAGGCCAAGAATATAACAGGGTTAAAACAAGAATTAAATAAGCTAATGGAGGATATCTCCATCAATGGCTATTAGTCAGGATGGGCAGGGATGGTGTCCCTAGCCTCTGTTTGCCAGAAGCTGGGAATGAGTGACAAGGAATAGATCACTTGATGATTACCTGTTCTGTTTATTCCCTCTGGGGCACCTGGCATTGGCCACTGTCAGCAGACAGGATACTGGGCTAGATGGACCTTTGGTCTGACCCAGTATGGCCATTCTAATGTTCTTATGCAGACAAACTTGTGCTAGCTCTGCTCAAGATAGGGTCTGTCTGCTTGAGCTAGTGTCTAAAAATAGCAGTGTGGCCGGGGTAGCATGGGCAGCAACTCTGGCTAGCTGCTTGAATACAAACCTACCTGGATCCCCTGCATACATATTTGAGTGCCTAGCCCGAGTCACCAGCTGTGCTCCCCTGGCTACACCGCTATTTTTACCATGCTAGCTTGAGCAGAGTTAACGCAGGTACATCTAAGAGACCTGGGAATATCATCTCCTGGCTCAAACATAATCGTACCTTTAGGCCTGGTCTACACTAGGACTTTATGTCAAATTTAGCAGCATTTTACCCTACACCCGTCCACATTAGAAGCTATTTATTTCGACATAAATGGCTCTGTAATTCGATTTCTGTACTCCTTCCCGACGAGGGGAGTAGTGCTAAATTCGACATGGCCATGTCGAATTCGTGTTACTGTGGACGGAATTCGACGCTAATAGCTCCGGGAGCTATCCCACAGTGCACCACTCAGTGGACGCTCTGGACAGCAATCCGTATTCCGATGCTCTGACCTGCCACTCAGGAAAAGCCCCGGGAAATTTTGAATTCCTTTTCCTGTCTGGCCAGTTTGAATCTCATTTCCTGTTTGGACATCGTGGCCAGCTCAGCAGCACTGGCAACGATGCAGAGCTCTCCAGCAGAGGTGACCATGCAATTGCAGAATAGAAAGAGGGCCCCAGCATGGACTGATCGGGAAGTCTTGGACCTGATCACTGTGTGTGGGGCGATGAGTCCGTGCTTTCAGAGCTGCGATCGAAAAGACGGAATGCGAAGATCTACGAGAAGATCTCAAAAGCCATGATGGAGAGAGGATACAGCCGGGATGCAACACAGTGCTGCGTGAAAATCAAGGAGCTGCGACAGGCGTACCAGAAGACCAAAGAGTCCAACGGACGCTCCGGATCGCAGCCACACACATGCCGTTTTTATGAGGCACTGCATGCTATGCTCGGTGGTGCTGCCACCACTACCCCACCAGTGTCCGTGGACTCCGACGACGGGGTCTTATCTACGGCCACGTCGTCTGAAGTTTTTGCGGACGGTGAAGAAGAGGAAGGAGAGGAGGAGGATGAGGCAGTTGACAGCGCTTTCACCGCTGATTTCCCCGACAGCCAGGATCTATTCATCACCCTCACTGAGATCCCCTACGAACCCTCCCAAGGCAGCATCCCGGACCAGGAACCAGGCGAAGGATCATCAGGTCAGTGTTTTAAACATTTATTTGGAATAGAATAGGCATGGTGTGTTAGCAATGTGTTTTTATTGCTTAATTGGCCATAGGCGCTTTAGTTTTGAGTCGTTTCCAGTGCAACTACTCGAAAAGTCTGTCAATATGTATGGGGATAGAGGAGAAATCCCCATCGGAGATCTCCGCAAAGCTCTCCTGGAGGTACAGTGAAAGCTTTTGCATCAGGTTCCCAGGGAGAGTGGCCTTATTGTCTCCTCCATGGTAGGATACTTTCCCGCGCCATGAAAGCTGCAGGTACGTCTCAAGGTCCGAGCGAGCAGTCAGCAAACGGGAGCAGAGGGCTGAAGCTCGCGAGGACAGGTGGTGGCAGGAAGACCAGCAGGCAACTCAAACGCTGCTGGGACTAATGAGGGAGCAAACTGACATGCTCCGGCGCCTGGTAGACGTTCTCCAGGACAGGAGACAGGAGGAAAGAGCCCCTCTGTATGTTATTTCCAACCGCCCTCCCCCGCCACAAAGTCCAATCCCCCCCTCACCCAAAGTCACTAGAATGAGGGGAGGCAGGGGCCGTGGAAATAATAACTCCACCCCTGCGGACTGCTCCAGTAGCAGAAGGCTCTCATTCCCAAAACTTTAGATGGGTCCTTTCCTTCCCTCCAACCGCACCACACCACAGTTCCCTGTCCAGGTTTCATCTCAAAACTATGCTCCCCTTAATAAAAATGTTTGTTCTGTACAGTGCTGTTTCCCTGACTTTCTTTCACAGGATGGTTTGATTTGGGGGGTGGGGGTAAGGCGGTTAGTAATTTGAGATGACAGGCGCCTGTACCAGGGTACAGACAGGGGGAAAGGGTCAACAGAAAGTCACACTCACATTGCATTCACTAGGCACACTTGTCATTCTGGGAGGGGGTTTTCATCTTATCTATGGGGGGGGTGCTCTTTGACTTTCTGGTGGGGGAGGGTGGCTGCAGATCTTTTGCAGCCGGCAATAGCCTGCATGACAGATCCATGCAGCAGGGGATCTGTGGCCACGATCCACGGCCAAAAAGTCACACAGGCACCACCGCACAGAGTTGCGAATAGGAGGGGTTGCAGGCTCAGCTTCTGTTTAAACAAGCGTAATAGTCACTGGTTACCCTGGTCAGTCTGGAAGCTAGCTTTCAAAGCTTCCCGGATGCGCAGCATGGCCCGCTGGGATCTTCTAATCGCCCGGGTGTCCGGCTGTGCGTAATCAGCAGCCAGGCGATTTGCCTCAACCTCCCACCCCACCATAAACATCTCCCCCTTGCTCTCACAGAGATTGTGGAGCACACAGCATGCTGCAATCACAATGGGGATATTTGTTTGGCTGAGATCGGAGCGAGTAAGTAAGCTTCTCCATCTCCCTTTCAGATGGCCAAAAGCACACTCCACCACCATTCTGCACTTGCTCAGCCGGTAGTTGAAGAGCTCCTTTTCAGTGTCCAGGGCTCCTGTGTATGGCTTCATGAGCCAGGGCATTAGCGGGTACGCTGGGTCCTCGAGGATCACTATAGGCATCTCCACATCCCCAACACTTATTTTGCGGTCCGGGAAGTAAACACCCTCCTGCAGCCGTCTAAACAGACCAGAGTTTTTGAAAACACGAGCATCATGAACCTTGCCCGGCCATCCGACGTTGATGTTGGTAAAACGTTCTTTATGGTCCACTAGTGCTTGCAGCACCATAGAAAAATAGCCCTTTCGGTTAATGTACTGGCTGCCCTGGTGGTCCGGTCCCAGGATAGGGATGTGTGTCCCATCAATAGCCCTGCCGCAGTTTGGGAATCCCATAGCAGAAAAGCCATATATGATCACCTGCACGTCTCCAAGGGTCACTACCTTTGAGAGCAGCAGGTCAACGATTGCATGGGCAACCTGCATCACAGCAATCCCCACGGTAGATTTGCCTACTCCAAATTGATTCGCGACTGACCGGTAGCTGTCAGGCATTGCAAGCTTCCACAGGGCTATGGCCACTCGCTTCTGGATAGTCAGGGCAGCTCTCATTCGGGTGTCTTGGCGCTTCAGCGCAGGGGACAGCAACTCACAAAGTTCCAGGAAAGTGCCCTTACGCATCCGAAAGTTTTGCAGCCACTGGGATTCATCCCAGACCTGCAGCACTATGCGGTCCCACCGGTCAGTGCTTGTTTCCCTTGCCCAGAATCACCGTTCCACAGGATCAACGTGCCCCATTGCCACCATGATGTCTACGGGCCGGGGTCCCGTGCTTTGCGAGAGGTCTGTGCCCCTCTCAGAGTTCATGTTCTCCCGGAGCTTCCGTTGCCTCCTCACCCGATTTATCTGCATCTGCCTCTGGAAAAGGTGGACGATAAGGCGCGAGGTGTTGACAACGGACAGAACAGCAGCGATAATCGCGGAGGGCTCCATGCTCGCTGTCCTGTGGCGTCCGAGCTGTCAATCACCAGAAAAGGGCGCGAATTAATTGCCCGCCAGCGCTTTCACGGAGGGAGGGCGGGAGTGTGGGTCGAATGACGACATTTACCTATAACCACCCTCGACACATTTTTGGCCCCAGAAGGCACTGGGGGATACACCCAGAATTCCAGTGGGCAGCGGGGACTGCGGGAACTGTGGGATAGCTACCCACAGTGCACCGCTTGCAACGTCGACGCTTGCCCCGTTACTGTGGACTCACAAATTCGATTTAATGTCCTTGGTGTGGATTCGCACGATCGACTTTGCAATATCGGTTTCACAAGTTCGGTTTAAGAAAAATCAAACTACTCTCGTAGTGTAGACATACCCTTAGAGGGGATTCATGAATATGCATATCTGGGCTCCATTCTCCACAGGGGCACCAGAGGGCAGCCTTAGTGCTCCAGCATCATAATTTTGTGATATTAGATCATGGCCTCATAACACAGCATGGCAACATTAGTATACATTTATCACAAAGTTACAATGCTGCAATGTAAACCTCCATGCCTGCTCTAACTAAATTGTTGTCACTGATAATTGCAGCTTTTAACTTCAGAGGTAACAGCATTTCAGTATTCCTTACTGTCTGTGTAGGTGGATACAGTATGTAATGCATTTTGGAATCCCTACTGAGAATGAGTTTTCATAATGACTGATCAGTTGATTGCCCTAGCTACTGGCATTTCCTTAGGATGTAAGTCTTGGTATTGGGCTTGATCTATAAAAAAATTAGAGACCATCCTTCTTATGGTCTGTTGTAATAATCTAGGTCGGATGCTCTTGTGAATCTCCAACCTTGAACTCAGGGGATGGGGTATTGTAGGTAGGGTATTTTCATGGATGCCCTCAATTCCATAATTTGCTTCCCCACTGATGTGACAGAACCCAAGTTTGTTGACTTTCAGGGCATGTTGTTGTAAGCTCTGTAGCCTGAAGCCTAGAGAGAGCTCATTAGTGTCACCTGTTGGTGAAGTGGGAGAAGAGTGGCGAGAACTGTATTATAAGAGTGTTACCTCACAGAGGGCGCTCTCTGCCAGCATCTTTTGGAGAATAAAGGGAATTGACTGAATAGCTTGGGATATTTTTGTTTAAAGTGCAGCTACATTTTGAGCTTGAGGGGCAATAAAATGCTATGAACAAGACCAAGATATAGGCATTGAATGTGCCTGGGGTCACCCTGACCGGGACTGTTGTCAGGCACAGTTAAGGGAGACAGGACAGAGCTATAAGAGGGAGAGAGAGGGGAAAGAAGCTCCTGCCTTTTGGTGGGAGTGTTTCTCTGGTGGTTAGGACTCTATAAAGGGGTTCTGGATAGTACTGATGCCTCCATAAAAGCTGAGCTGAGACTGCTGTAGAGCAGGCATGGTGCAGAGCTGAGGGCAGCATTGACGGGAGCTGAGCTGAGGCAGCTTGGGCTGAAGTAACAGAGAGAGCAGCAGCTACATAAGGGGCTCCGGTGTGGGCCTCCCTATCCAGCAGCTAAACCTGAAATCATTCCAGCTGGGTCAGGTGGCAGAGCCCCCAAAGCAGCCCAAGCAGCACTGGCCTGCTAGAATGCTTGGACTTCTCCAAGTCAGGACAGCTAACCAGGAGTAGGAGCTGTGGAGGAGGGAAGTGACCAGAATGCACGAGTCCCTCTCTGTTGCCAGGAGGACTGAGGTGGGGACTATTGTTGGGGGCTCCTGGTGGGTGGGAGTGTTACCTCATATAATTTGTTGATTTATTAATTGCTGGTTTTCCAAAGTTTCTTCTGTTATCCTCTCTTTAATAAAGTTCTCTTTGTTTTAACCTCTGGACTCAGTGCTTGCCAGTGGAGAAGTATTGCTTATGAGTGGGGTGGTAGATAGTTTCTCATGTTTCTGGATTGGGGCTTGAACTGCTGTTGTTTAAATCTTTAAGGAAACCTGTTGCAAACTGAACCCATCCCCTTTTTCCTGCCATCGACACCCGGCAGGAGGGTTACATTGCGTTCAGGGCATGTTGCTGTCTATTTTCACAGGCTTTTCTTGAGAAAGTTGAGAATGGGATGAGTTTTTGTTTAAGGCAGAGAATTAGGAGGCAGGTAATGTAGGGCCAGATTCAGGCTCAGTTTGGTTCTGTTCCTGGTTCTGCCACTGAATTCCTCTTTGACACTGAGCAAGTCACTTAACTTGTGAGTGCCTCAGTTTTCAACACTGTAAAATGGAGATAGGAATGACATACCTCATAAGGCAGGCTAAATAAATTAATGTTTATAAAAGCAATGCAAGTTCCCCAGATAACAAATTCTATGTAGTTACATTACAAAGTATTGTTGTGATAATTATTGGACATACTGGGCCTGACTGTCCTATTGCTTTTAACACTGGTTTTATACCACTGTATATTCCAGTGACTTCAGTGAAGTTGTTCCTCATTTAAACAGATGTGAGAGGAGAATCAGTCCCGCTGGCTGCATATCAGCCACAAAATATCACACATGAAGCAGCTATTCAGCCACTTCTCAGCCTCTGAGAGACATTCTGAGTCTCTGATGCTAATTTTATGCTTGTCAAATTTGCTTATGCTCATTATGGCCATTCAGAGAGGGTTTTACAAGTGGTCTTGATGGAAATCAGGAGCAGTGGTAAAAAATATGGTCCTCCTGACAGGCACTTATGGGAAACACAAGACCTGTATCTGGGAAACATGAGATAAAAACATATCCTCCGCTGTTTCATTGCATTGGAATGTCACTAGCACTGCTAAGGAGAAAGAGTCCTCTGTGATTTAGCTTCCTCCTAGGATTAAACAACATGTCTCCTTATGAAAGGAAATCAAAGGCACCAAAAGGATATCTTATTAGGGCTAAATTGCTAAGGAAGGAGGACAGGAATAACCAGAGAAAACTGTGGCTTTGGATTCCAGCAGAATAACAAACACATTCTGATTTTTCTGCATTGCTGTCTCTTGTGGATGCTTGGTAGTCAGTCAGCTTCAGCTTCATTGCAGTTCAGGGGAACTGTGCCAAGGAAAAAGCTCTGATGATATGAATAGCTATTAAAAGTTAAACACATATGACAGGTAAGTATCATCAAAACATGCCAGAGGAACAGATGCTGTAACAAGCCATGGCATAGCTGGTATACTGACTAGATAACATACATAGTCCAGGACTCTACAGGCATTTATCCTATTTACTACTTTGTTTTGTTTGTCCATAGGAACCTTTCATTGCTGTGGTTCTCTTTCATCAAAGTTAGAAAAAAGAAGACATTGACAGCACTTATTTGTTTGTGTTAGGCGAAGTAAAATACAACCGAGTCTCAGACCTGGAAGTTTCATCCAAGATTTTCCCCTCCCTCCCTCCCCCCCCCACACACACACTTCCTTTACACCTTTGATGTCTGCCCTTTACCACCCACCGCCCCTTTCTCTCACCACACACCTTCTTGTAATAGTCTTCAAATGAAATTCTCTTCCCTAAGACCAAAGAGGAGGTTGTGGTTGCTATAGATGACATCTCACAAGTAGGCATCGCTTGCTTGTTGTGTTTATTTCAATCTCTCCTAGCTACGGTACCTGGAGTCGGAAGGGTCACTCCACAGTTTGAACTGGCATATTTTTAAAGTCTTTTCTATTATGAAATATTTATGAGCGGAAATAGGGTTGGACATTCCTGCAGCCAGTCCAGTGTAAGAACACTATGTTCCTTCCTCCTTAGGACATGTAAATCTAGTCAGTTCTTTAATGGAAGACACACATACCTCATTCCTTTACATTTGAAGTGAGCTGTCAGAGGAATGTAAACTTTTATTTGGAGCAAGCCCTCAGGTAAAGGATTACCATGTGCTGCACAAGAAAATTCCAGCATGCCCACCAAAATTTATACTGTGGGGAGAGCTATGAATAGAAAGTTTGTACACTGCTATGAATATGGATAAAATACATCACCACGCAAAAGCAAAACCACATATTTTGGATCCCATAATATTTTCAAACATATTGAAAAGAAAATAAACACAGATTTTGTGTGTTCATTTACCTTCAGGGAAGAGAGACATCAACAACTTTTCTTTCCAAATTATTAATTCTTCTTGATGCATTTCAGACAGTGTGAGGTTCTTTGGGGAAGCACAGCAAATTCCCTGGATCTCTGTTTCTCAACCTGCTGTTCATTCACAAGGAGATTGTCTTGTGCACAGCATCAGCAAAAATTCCTGTACTCAGGACTTATATTTGAGTTTAAAAGGCAGAAAAACATTACTGACTATAACATCACAAATTATCCTTCTCATGAGTGTTGCATGCCCTTTATTAGCCTTGCTGTCAAATATAATTTGCATTTTCAAAGCTACTTCCAGGTGAATTGTTGCTAGTTTGCTGTGGTCCATGTCAGTTTCTTTTGAAATCGAAGAAGTTCTAGGGGATGAGAAAACTTGTGTCCATAAGATTCCCAGCTCAGTTTTGCACACCCATGAGCTTTGAATAGTCCAGAGAAGATAGGTATCTGATGTGAACCACTGCACCTTTTAGAGGTTTGCCCATCACTTTGCTAATATAAATTTCATATTAAGTTTTGAACTTCTTATACAGCATTGTTCCTCTGACACAGCATTTTTGAAGCCATATACTCTCTGACCTTATTATAATGACATAGGATCACACAGTTGTGTATCAAAACTATCATTTTGACTTTTTGTATAGGTAAGTGAAATTTTTTTAAAAAAGAAAATGGTAGTAAAGGGAGATGTTTTAATAGCATCTAACAAAAGTAGTAATAATAATAATGTAATACTTTGCATATCTACAGCATGCTATCATAATGATATAACTACACTGCATATTCCTTGCAAGGAAAGCTTAAATGATTTGCACAAGGTGACACAGACAGGAGTGGAATGCTGATATTCAGACTCTCAGTCCTGTCTTTTAGCCACAGGCCATGCTTAGAGCTAAATGCCATTTTTTCCTTTCTGTAAACCTACTTTGTGATTTCAAAGTGTAATTAATTTTTAAATGTGGTCCCTAAATCCTGCACCTGGACAATCAAATCGATACTGACACACGTAAAACATGTATCAATCAAGTGTCAAACTGTGTGTCAACAGATGGGATTTGGCCATTTGACTCAGGCACCCAGATCTGAAAACTGAACCCTCGTGTATTATCTATGGAACTTGCAAATGTGCAAGGAAGGGAGAAGTGACTAAGCAAAGACCTTATACCCTCTTGTGCCTACCTGCACAGAGGCTGTGGATAACCTCAGTCTCTGCATCCCAGGACACATAGGAACTGCAGTTTCTGTCTGTCCCTATGGATTGAAATCCCCCCAAAAGGAGAAGGGAGAATTGTCTCAAGGAATGTTATAACGTTCCACCCCCTCCCTACTCCACATACTGGGAAGTCTCTGGACTGCGGCACAGTCCTTCCAGTGAACCCCGTGGGACGATATGTCTTCATACCATCCTCAGGGTGCACCAATAGCTAAATGCCACAATCTGGCCCTCTGTGTGCTCTGGGAGGGAAAGAGGAGTTGGGGATTGTGATAAGATCTCACTGAACTACAAGTGGGGTTGAGTGGGTGGAAGTCTGTAACTTTATAGGAGTCTCATTTCATGGTCTGACAGACCATAACACACTCCTCCCATTGCCCACGAGCTCTGCAGTAAAAGCAGGTTAACAAAAGGAATTATAAGAGAACAGAATATTCTGAAGCATTTTATGCCCCGCTGGCAACAGGATCTCAAGCAGATAAATGTTTTTGAACTTGAATTTAGGTCAGCTTTTTGTGAGCACTGTTTATAGAGGAAAAGTGTGTCATCCAGTATTTTACACGAAAGCTTAAAGCTTCTGCTTCACAATTGTTTTACCTAAGGGAATATTTTGTGTGAATTGCTGGGAACTTAATGTTCTTCATTTATATTTACAGAAGCAAATGGAATCCCTGAAGGTGAACACAAAGAGCTGGCATGTGTGAGATTCTCTGCACAGGCCTGTCCCACTGAGTATTGCTGTTCCACCGCGTGTTTTGGAAACTGTGACTCTGTGTAAGAACAAACAGATGGCGTTAATAGAGGGGCAATCACAGCTAAGGATCTGTATTTTTCAGATGTCCAGACTATTCAGACCGTGTAGTATGCTGTGTGATAATATGGTAATGTAAATGCATCCTGCTGATGTATGAGAATGAGTACTGTTTCTTTAAGCGTGCAGCAGGGAGATTCTAAGCCAGTGGTGGCCAACCTGAGGCCCAAAGACAACTTGTGGCCCTTGAGGCTCTAAATTGTTGCCTTAAAGGGCATTCGTTTTAAGAATAAAATGTGTATTTGATTATAAATTAAAAATGTGGTCTCTGAATCACACCCTGTGATTTTTAAACTGAAGTTTAGAAGGGGAGCACCTCCTGAATTTGGCCCCTGCTTCAGGCAGTCTCTCCTTGACCTGAGAAGCTGCAGCCTTCCCTCTATTTTGAGACCTCCCTAAGGGGAACCTCCTCTCATTGGCTGCCTTCTCCAGTTCCCTACCTCCTATGGAAGAACAGCCAGTCACAGCTGCTGCAGAAGGCAGGCTGAGTTCTCTCCTCTTTCCCTCAGCCAGCTGGAAAATTTAGGTAGGAGAGAGGGGGCAACAAATACCATTTTCACAAGAGGGTTTGCTGGAGGAAGGAAGGAGAAGAAGGAACCCAAAAGCTCTGCTCCCTTCTTCTCCCTGCCCTCTTCTTTTTTTAATAAGTTGTTCATCCCTCCACCCTGTTCCTCTGCTCTTCTGTATCCCTACAACATCAAGCTGGGAAGAGGACCCTCTCTGGAGCTGTCCTACTAGGTCTGGAGTGCAGGGGTGAACAGTCCCTGGTGCTGCAGGAGGAGCAGAAGCGTGCTGAAGGGCAAAGGGCTGATATGAGGTGTGGATCTGGAGGCAGATGGCAGGGGCAGATGTGGTACTAGGTGGAAGCACAAAATTAATTGGCATTCTGAGGGCTTGGGAGAAGCTCTGTGCCATCAGGCAGCACTTTATAAAATCATTTAAATGTGATCTCTGTTGAGTTTTACAATGAGAGCTCCTGAAGTGGGAGTCAAAACCACCATACTGGATACATTTGTGAGAGCTGGCGGCACTAATCGGCACACACACATTGAAGGTGTGTAGAGGGAGTTAAAAAAAATCAGAAGACATAGCAAAACCCATGATTTAATGCTTTAAAAAAAAAACCCTCATGACTTTGGAGCCAATCTCACATTTTTGGGGAGTGTGACTCATGATTTTTTTACTTTTAGGTTTGGAAATACTGTATAGGAGTCATTGCTTTGTCCCCTCTGCTGACAGCCCTTTTTAGCAGATCCCAAGTGCAACCACTCCACCACTTTTCAGCTTATGTTCGCTTTTACTGTTCATTATTTATGCTAGGTGCTTGGTCACTGAAGTCACATGGTATTTTTTCTTCTCCTGACTTGGATAAATCAAACTTCTTTTAAAAAATGGGGGCCGGGGGAATGAAAATGAACTATAGATACTTATTTTTGGATGACTAAACATTTTTGCTAAAATACATGAAATATTCAGGAATCACAAACGTTTTCAGGAATAATTAGTGGTCACCCAAATACTTGCCAATAACAAATAATACAACTTCAAAAGTTGTAGTGAACCAAAGCCAGCACTCTTATATTTGGGAGATTAGTTACAAATGAGGGTGTTTTTAAAACACTATTCCTCCGACTCTTGTCCAGACATGTCTGGCATGTAGTCATGAATAACTAATATATTTGCAAAAATTAGCATGGGTTCATAGGAGGGTCATGAGTGGGGCAAGGAGTGAGGCTGGGAAGATCCAAGTTTGCAACAGATATTTTTTAGAATAATTTGACCAACTTTCCTCAGGGAAGTGCCAGTTCCTGTGATACTTCCAGCCCAATTTTGTGGACTCAGTGGGTTCAGAGGGTCCTACTAGACTTTGAATAAGCATTTGGACTTTTAAAGGCTTTTCAGAACTGAATCCTTAAACCCTTTTAGACTTCACCCATCATTAGTCTGAATTCCCCCTTTAGTTACAGCCAATCTTGCAGGGGGGAGAGAGAGATGAAGATGTTATAGCTGCCTGAGCGTATAGCTCTTTTAGTGTTTACTCTTAAGTTTTGACATTAAGCTGTGAGCAATGTAAATCATATTCCATTCATATGCATCTCTCATGACACTGTCAACAATTTAAACTATTTCACTTGCCTATGCGAGTGACGCATATATATTATATGTAATATGAAAATATTTATCGCCCTAGTTTTGCACATTTTCTGCATTGTGAATATGGTAAATTGTACACTAATCTTTGTGACTGGGTCACAAGTATATTTTTTGGTAAACGAAAGTGATTTTCTTACTGTTGTAAAAATAGTTTCAAAGCAGATTTCAAGGAACCTTTAAAAAAATGTCCAACTGCATTAGTGTGCACAAAATGTGTTTACAAAGATGTGCCTAATTTACATAAACATATAGCAGTTGAATGCACACAGTAAGTGGATATTTGGATGCACAAAAAGCCTGTTTGTGTGTGAAGTTGCATTAATTGCACATGCATATTAAGGAGAAACATGTCCATACCTATTTTTCAAAATCAGACTCTCACTGTCAATCTGGGACCCTGCAAAGACACATGTACTGTACCACTTAGAAAGTATTCTTTTCTTATTTTTAACTGAGCGATTAAATGAATGCTGGAGTGATGAAAGGTGAGGTGGGGACGGCTAACTCTGGAAGCAGAAATTTGTTTATTCTCAGGCTGGGTACAAGACTCTGTGGCTTGCCTTTTCAGCTTCCCACACTGCCATGGCAATTCAAATTACCTTGGCCTGGAAATATGACTGTCTGCCATTCACTGGATTTGTGCATCTTCAGAGGAAATGCTTCCAAACAGAGCAGGGGCAATCAAATCCCTTTCCAACTCCTAGGTTATAGTCACCTTATTGAGGACTGAGCTCAGCAATGCCAAGAAGGGATTTATTCACTGATCGGTCTCCTAAATTCTTTGGTGGATGATGCCTTCCCCGCTACCTAGTGGGGGGATGCAGACAATCAGCAGAGGAATGTTTTCATAAACACTGTTTTCCAGACAGTCCTTCATCTGTGGAAAACAGTTGTAAAAAGGATATACCTGACCCCATCTCTCCTCATGCTGTAAAAGCAGACTAAGGATAGTCTACCTACAGAATGCCATCATGATGCCTCAGCTAATTTCAAATATATAGTCAACATTTAGGTACTTACAAGTGCCAAGGAAGAGGGCCTGGATGTGGGGGGATGGGGAGCTCTTTAAGGCCAGTTTAATAATCATGTTTAAAAATATTTTTTAAAATAAAGTGCTGTTCATAGAAGTAGGAAAGTCTAGAGCCCCGGCTTACAGTCATGGGTAATGAGTTTAATAGTCTCAGTTTATGTTTCTGATGAAATATGTCCTAATAAACTCATTAAACAATTTGGTACATTCACTGCTGTTGTTAAGGTATTAGCAATGTTTTAGGCAAAACTAAAACCGGTTATCATCCTTCACAGAACCAAAGCACCAGTAGGAAGTAATTAACTATGCTGCTGCTCTTAATAATTTGGTATCATAGGCAACAACTTGATCATCATCTTCTTTTGCCAACCATAAGAACAATTGTCTGTGGTCAAGAACTGAAACTGCAGGGCAGGAATGAACTGAATTGGAGGATACTGCACATTGTCTGCTCACGTTATCCATGTTTTGAACCAGTGGTATTAATCCAATGTTGTTTTTAAAGGGAGAGAGAGTTCACAGCAAACCTTACCATCTGCTTAATTCACTAACATGGGATGAATCCCTAATTATTACAGAGCTCAGAATGTGGGGGTTTTTTGTTTTTTTTTAGTGGCACCTCCTGTACTTAAGAGTGAAATAAATTGTTTGGGCATGTGTTTTTTCGCCAGATGCTTCTGTCCCTGGCTGCAAGATTAGAGCTACCTCAGCACATGAAAAGGCTTGTTCCCTGTAAAATGCTTCATAAAATGTAGGGCAGGTCTAGTTTGGAACTGCTCAAAGTGTTCTTAGAATGTGAATGTGGCCTCAGACTCCACCAGGAATGTTGTGTAGAAGGTACAGCTGTCAGGGGAATGCTGGAAGGGGCTCCTTGGAGTTTCATCACAAATCCTGCACTGGCTGAAACTTTAAACCCACAGGATCTTCAGCCAGGTTCTGGAAATAATTCAACTATTCTTCTGAAGCCATTGAAGAGATGCCATCTTCAAGGAGGAGATCCAGGGGCTGTTGTTGATTTCCTTGGAAACTCTATTCTTAATCAATGGCTCAATGGTGAAAAGGTTACCGAAAAGACCTCCAACATAGTTAGTCTGTTAGTCTATAAGGTGCCACAGGACTCTTTGTCGCTTCTACAGATCCAGACTAACACGGCTACCCCTCTGATACTCCAACATAGTGGAATTCATTGCTACTGGTTGTTTTGTTGTCAAAGTGTACGCTCACTTTTCATTCTATTCCAGGAGCAATTAGAGAGAGAGAGAGAGAGAGACCAGTTAAAGGCAAGGGAGAGAGATGCCAGTTTGACTTACCAGACCTAAATCATCCAGAAGCAGGTACAAAAAGAAAACAACCTCTTGTATGTTTTCAACTCTATAACAATGTTACCCAAAATTTTTAGGGAGGAAGAGGAAAGAATGCTATTTGTGTCTTTAGAATGTTTGTCTGTATAAAGGAGAATGGCATAGCTAAAACAAAATAAATTCCTATAGCAAGAGCTGCATGCCCCCTTGATTCTGGGACTAAGCAAAAGACCCGTTGGTCTTTGGACAGGTAGTCTTTTTATTTTATTTATTTATTTATTTATTTATTCATTTATTGCTTGAAATCTAATGTAGTCATCTCTATCTTTCTGATCTCTCTTTTCCTTGAAGTAACATGGCACTTTCTAACATTTGGGAATGTCTGATGGGCCCAGGAACAGTAAATCATTCCCAATTAGAGGAAGTTTGAAACAGTGCTGGGCTAAGATTCTGATTTGAAATGAACTTTACACAGGTTTCAGTATTAAAACTGAAAGATTTCTCAATGCACACACAAAAATGCTAGTGTCTGAGATGGCAACTTTACTCCTTTCTTGGTAGTCAGTGAGAGATACATATAATTGATTAGAGCTTTAATAGTGTTAAGTTAGATGATGTTCTTGTTTACAAGAATGCAGTGTCTGAAGAAGAAGACAATGATGACAACAAACGTAAGTATCTCCCACTGTCATCCCCAAACTTAGATCAACATTTATGAACGTGAGCTTAAGCCATAGTATCAAGTGGGATGAATGGGAGTTCAGTAGAGCTGGATGAACTGTTCTGGTGAAAGTTGACGGCAGCTCCCAAATCAGCCACATTTGAGTTTGCAAACAGAAGTTAGATACTATGAAATTCAACAAATAGAGGGCTTAATCCTGCAAATCCTTTGCTCACAGAAGTCCCAGAGCAGAGAATTCTGTGCCTGGAGGGATTGTAAAATCAGGCAGTAGAGTTGCCTCTTTGTTAGAGGACAGTATCTCATGTTGTCATGTGCCATTACCCTACTGAGCTGCAGAGAGAGGAGAGGGCCAGCGTCTGGTCAGCTGGTTCTGAAGAACCCTGTGCTCCAGTATCCCCTTCCTCAATTCCAGGTGAAATGAGCACATCTGGCTCTGAATTTGAGCTTGCCTCTTTCATCTGAGAAACTCTGATCTCTCCCCTTCCAGAATCAACCTAGATAATCATATTTTTATTCTATAACTTTTTAGTAACAGAGGTGGAAAATGAAAAAGAAACAATGAGCATGGGAAGGAGAGACACTTTGGGGCCTAGTGACGGCTAGACATCCAGGCTTGTCTGGGGGTTGAGGAAGATTGTAGATCCTCACTCTTATTCTACTGTCTCCTTATAGAATCGTAGGACTGGAAGGGACCTCGAGAGGTCACCTTCTTTATGTATTGCATTTTTCTTTTGGGGAGAGGGAGGTAAATTTTCCTGGTTTACATCACTGGAATGGGAGCACCTACTGTATTAAAACAGTTCCCCCCAGTCCCTCAGGGACAGGCCTTTCTATCTAAGAGAATTTTATACCAGATAGCATTATAGAAAAGGTGGATTTTTTTTCATAGCACGTGAATATGTAAAGTAAAAACCTGATGTCTCTTTCTTGTCTCTCTGTCCCATAGTGTTCAAAGTCTAACATTTTTCACAAGATGATCTTCACAAGACCGGCTTCTCCTTTCACTAATAATTCGGAGTACAATATCAGGTCTCTAAGGGCGGACTTCCATGCAAACAGGAGCAACCAAGACCTCAAGTGGTTTATCAAGATCCAATTGCCTCAGGTACAGTGAATCCTGGGAACTGCTGTGGTGTCCCTTTTTTGCCCTAGAGAGGTCTGCTGTAAAAATAGACATTAGAAAGGCCTTTTTCCCTTGTTTTCACACTTTAAAGCATCCTCAAATGGGGGAGGGGCAAATAGTATAATTGTATATATAGGACTGTATTTGCATACAGTTGCACTGAGTACACTTTTAATTGTCTAAGGGATATGTCTTTTTCTGCCAAACTGGCCTTTGCCTTTATCTGGGACTCAATTCTCAGCTTCTGGGGAAGATCTTTGCTTTTGTAGGGTGCTTGGTATTTTTGGGTTGGTTAGACAATCCAGGGAACGCCTAGGTGATAGGGGCCGGCTAAGAATGTGGGTAAGGGTGGGACTTAGTGTTATGAATGGGGTTTTCCTTCTAGTCCTGTAGGAGGATCTGAAACCACTTAGGCCAGTGTTCTTGCTCATGAACTGTTAGGCCCCGGTCCAGCAGAGCATTTAGGACTGCAAAAGTGAGTGATTACTCACATGCTTAAAGTTACCCATGCTTAAAGTTAAATGCTCTGCTGGATTTGGACCTTGTTTTATGTATCATATTGGTCCAAGTTAAACTGCAATCTTTTCCAAGCAGAAACTTGCCTTTTTACAGGATTGTAAAGAACTGTGTACACTTTTCATAGCCGTAAAAGTAATAACAACATTCACTTGCATATCTGAGAGAGAATTTCCCAGGGAAAGCACCAAGATTATTAGTTAAGAAAATCTCAGAAAGGAATAAGGTTGAATTAATTGGGCCTGCCTAACAAAGATTTACTTATATTTTCATACATTCTACTGAGGTGGAAGGGGTATGTTAGGTATGTCATATACTGAAAATACAGAGCGTTTGCATTTTGCTCCTTTTGCCACTTAGTAGTGAGCAGCAGCCATAAAATTTAGAAACTTGTAGAATCTTAGTTAATGAGGTCTTTGTTATATACTCTTGGCCCAGGATCAAGTTTATCTTTTTACTATATGATGTGCCTGTGCTGCGGGAGGCTAATGGCCTGATCCTACGCCCACTGAAGTCAATGGGAGTCTTTCAGTAGGCTTTGGATCAGGCCCTATATCCAGTATTTTCAGGGAAATGGACTCGGTGATCGAATGTGTCTTTTTTTTATATCTAACTTCTGTGATTCTATTATCCTAATTAATCCTTCATCTGTTAATAGTCCTGTTGTACACTCATAAATAACTATAGATTACAATGCATTAATTAATCTAAATAATAACTAATTTGAACAATTAAACCATTTGCCTTATTTGCTTTTACTTACAAATGTACAATTCCTGAAAGAAGTCCTAAAGGCCTGTTCCTGCTCCCATTGAACTGATGGCACAACTGCCATTGACTTCAGTGGGAGCAGGAGCAGGCTTCAAATTAATTTGGGGTTGACAGTACAACAGGTATCTATTGGACTAGGAGCTAGAGCATACAACTGAAAAATCTGGGGAGAGAAGATTGATTTTTCTGAGCCATACTGGAAGTAATGAACTCTAAACATTGTTCAAGAACTCTTGGCTTGTAAATACTGTATCTGTCTGCTTACCTTCCGTCCTCAAAGAGTATATAATCTATAACCCCAGGACATTAACTGCTTGGTGTCCATGCTCTTTTAAGTAGCTGTATATATCTAAATAAAAATAGAAAAATTAATACATTATTCTAATCTCTTTTGCCCTGGCCACATTTCAGTTTGTCTCATTACATTCCATAAATCCTTTATATGAATCATTATATAAAGAAAAATTGAATTTAAAGCCTTCTAAATACAGGACATACACTTAATCCAGTGGGTTGCACAATCTTAATTAACAGCTACAGGAGTATTCAGGATGTAATAGGTAGATATTGATAATTACATAGGAAAAGTAATGAAATCCTTCACCAAGGCTACAGAGTTCAAATAAAGTATGTTCCCTAATCCATGCCAAGATCTACATGCAGCCAAATATTTGTGCAAATCTGACTTCATTTTCTGTATGTTTTGCTCTTTTAACGAAAAGGGGCACAGAAAACGGATAAACATTTTCCTGTATTTTGTCTATAAAAAATCTCCACTTATAGCTCATGTATTAAAACATATTTTTGTGTATATGATGTAAGTCATTTAGATTCAGTCCAGCAAAGCACTTAAATGTGCTTAATTGTAAGTATATGAGCTTCTCATGTTCTTACAGTTAAGAACATTGGGGCTTTATGTCTGTGCGAAAACACAAGGAGCCAAATTCTGTTCTTGGATTGATTCCAATGTGAGGTGCGCAGGCACTTCCAAGAGAAGAATTTTCCCCAAAGTTTTACATTTCCAGTGCAATTGTCATGAGCACACCTTAGAAACTAACTCCTACATAAGGCTCAGTCCTCCAAGGTGCGAAGCACTCTGGCCTGTCTGCAAAGCATTATGCACACAATTTTAAGCACGTGACTACTCGTGCTTAAAGCAAAGCATGTGTTTAAGAGCGTTGCAGGATTCAGCCTATCAATCGTGTGTTGTTTTTGCACCAGGAGATGTTCTGAAAGTACACTGTACATATCCACAAACACTTCTACTCGTAGCCACAAATGCTACAATTATTACGCTACACTGCACAGGCCCAGAAAGGTTGGAGGATAAGAAACCTTAAAGTTTCCTGTTCCCAGGACTGAATGGGGACCAGCCAGCCTCCCTGTGCTAAAACAGAGCAGTGTCTGGGCTTGCCTTACACCTAGCTGCCCACAGCCACAATGAGTCTTTCTAGCAGCCAATGTTTGCCCAGGCTAGTTAGGGATGCCTTGGCCACCCTTTGTATGTGAGGGACTGGGTGGGTCCCATATAGAACCTGCACTATCAGCCCTGTGATCCTTTGGATTTAAGTCACACAGAGGGAATTTGCAAGTGGCTGATTAAATCCACTTTCTGGTGACTTTCTGCCAAATGTACTGAAGTATCCTGTCCTTGATATTGAAAATTAATACATAACCATAAAATGTTTAGCTATATGCTACAGTAGAAATGTGCAGAATAGCACATATTGTAACCGTGGTGCTTTCTTTAAACCAGCTCCAACTGACTTGTGTAGAGCAGATGAAAGGAGTCTCTAATGAAGTGGTTAAAACACATTGCACAAACATTCTCAGGTGACCAAGGAAAACACTCCTTTCACCTTTCTCTGCTCCAGGGAATTGCAGTATCATATAACATGGATTTTGCTCAGTGTTTTTCAATCCAACAGAAGTTTTCTTTGTGGGAATTCAGAAATCAGTTTACCAATGGGCAAAGAAATGGCACTCTTAAATTTGCTCTGATTGTACCATATTTTTTCAAAGTTTTGGTTTTAACTCCTCTTCCCCTCAAAAATAAAGATGGGCATGCATTCAGGTAGGCTGCTTTCCAGCCCAAAGGGAGGCTGCAAGATACACATCTGGATCACAGTGTACACTATACCCATCTGACTCATGCAGATTTAATTGTATATTTCAGTATGCATATGGGTGGTCTCAGAGCCCTTTTGAGAATGCAATGGGCATCTAATAAAATAGCCCCAATGGACATGCTGGTATTTAGTTTTTCTTCAAGGACAGAAATTTTTCAAAATATTTCTGAGTTTTACTAGCTTTGTTAATATGCAGGGATATCATTAGGAATTCCCAGTACTGATGAATATATAGTACTCCGGGTTAAAAGGTTCTCCAAATGGATCCCTCCCTGAACAAAAACAAATGAAGAACTTTCGTAAATTTCAGGTAGACCACATCAGTGATACAGAAACCACATCAAGACCTCATAAACATCTTGTGAACAACATAAGAACCACATCAGTCATGGTGTATATAATATTACATTTGTGAAACGTGGCTATTTCTTTTGCAATATACTAACCACATTAGCAATATACAGAATGAAATGAATCATGCAAAGTACATGCTTATGTATTCCCTGATGTGATTTTTTTTTCTGCCTAAATATTTGTTTGTCAGTTGTGGTGTTTTTGAATTAAAGATAAGCAAAATGTAAAACGTAGATGATATGCATACTGTAACGTCTCAGGTCTTTAATCTAGCGCTGTGAGTGACAAGACAGCTGTGGCATCCTGGCCTCTACCTACTGTCTGCTGAAACCTGGTGGACCAAGAAGCTTGTAATACTGTAGCTTCAGCCAATGCACCATCTATAGCAACCCTTGCTGGAGGATGGCCTGGTTCCACTGATTGGTCCAACCACACTATTTAAGCCAGAAGGATGCATAGGAAGCTGTTTTAGCAACTAGGTGACTTTCTGTAGTGGCTGTATTGGACACTGCTTGTGCTGGCTCCTGCCTCGTCCTGTCTTTGCTGCTGTCTCCGCCACGTTCCTTCTCTGTGCCTGATCCTTTTCTGGTGCTTGTCCTTAGGCCGTGCTTCTGTCAGTTACCAGTCCTAGCTCTGACCCTGGCTTGACCCTTGGCCCTGCCATTTGGTCTCTGATCCTGGATCTGACCCTCAGCTTTGATTCCTGGCTCTGGTAATTGGCAATTGACTCTGGTGCTGACCCTTGGCTTTGTTGCCCAACCTGGATACCTGCTCTGACCATTAGGCCAGACTTCCCACATTCCAGTCCATAATACATACCCCTTTAGGACAAAAATGGCAGAATTGCAACAAGTACCTCTTTTTTCCAGTGGGTTTCATGGAACTAGTGGAAGGTAATGCTGTAATATAATTTACACGTGGTTCCCACATGCACTTATGTAATTTGCATGATACATTTCAGCTGATGTTTCAGAGGCAGTTTGTACCTTAAAATCCATGGAGTGTTAAGGGTTGGGGACTATAGCACTGGGCAGCAGTGGAGGGAGGTGCTGTGCCTGTATAAGGTGAAATACCTCCAGGAGACCCTGAAAGAAGAATAGATCATGAATGATACTTGCTATTCCTGTCTAAAAAGTACCACTGCTATGTCCCCCCACCACAGTGTCGCCAGCAGTACTACTCTCAACAGCAGCACACTTCTGTTTACAGAGCAGAAGCAGCTGCATTTTGGCTGTTTCCTGTGCAGATGAGGATGGTATGCATGCTTTCCTTTTCTCCTCTCCCCCCCCACCCCGGGATGCACCTGCCATACAGAGCAGGGATCAATAACTTTGGGTACGTCCATACTTACCGGCTGGTAATCCTGCTCTGCGAGAGGAGTAGGCGAAGTGGACGGGGGAGCCTGCCTGCCGCGTGTGGACCCGCGGTAAGTACTTTGAAGTTCGAACTAAGATACTTCAACTTCAGCTACGTTATTAACGTAGCTGAAGTTGCGTATCTTAGTTCGAACTGGGGGCTTAGTGTGGACCAAGTCTTTGTCTATGTTGCTGATGTGGTTGAGAAGTTGCAACTAGGATTTACATAGATCATTACCCGATATGGTTAGGGTGACCAGACAGCAAGTGTGAAAAATCAGGACAGGGGTAATAGGCGCCTATATAAGACAAAGCCCCAAATATAGGGACTGTCCCTATAAAATCTGGACATCTGGTCACCCTATATGGTGCACATGAGCCTGATGTCTTAGGCTCATGTAAGTTAGAGATGGAAAAGCCTCCTTAGTTTATCTAGTCCAGCTTGCTGCCAGTACAGGATCTTTCACTAGGATACATATATTTATGCTTTTTGGTCACTTTTCAGTTAAACGGACTCATTTACATGGTCTTAAAGAGAGCTGGAGAACAGTAAATACAGATTTCACTGATTTCTCCTTCTACACATGTTTTGACTTGATTTTCATCCCTCATTCCTTTTGCAATTCATTGGAAAATGATGGATAATATGGTAGGAACACGATGGTATTTCTCTCTCTGATGGTGATCCCATCATTAATGATGGTGAGCCTGCAATTAATGAATCCAGCATTTATTCCTGGTGATTAAACTGCCTTGTATTCAGGGAGCACTAATAAAAACGTCTATTAGACTCTTTAGAACTTAGACTTAGACTTTAGAACTTTGAACTTTTTGATAAAGGTAACATTAAAAGGGGCCTGCTGGGAGGTGCAGGGAAGGCTGTACATAGGATTATAAGAATGGCCATAATACCTACTGCACCATCTAGCTCAGTATTCTATCGTCCAGTGGTGGCCACTGTAAGAGGCAATGAACAAAACAATTATCGAGTGATCCATTCCATCATCCAGGCTCAGCTTCTGGCAGTTAGAGGTTTAGGGATGCCCAAGCATAGGTCCCTGACCACCTAGGCTAATGGCCATTGATGGATCTATCCTCCATGAACTTATCTAATTCTTTTTTGAACCCAGTTCTACTTTCGGCCTTCACACAGGGGTAAAAGTAAGCTGGAATGGGCTGTAAGTCATACCGGTAAGAAGTGGCCGCCAGTACCGGCCCGTATACAGCTGACATTAAAGCGCTACCGCGACAGCACTTTAAGGACCCTCCTTAAAGCACTGCCACAGCAGCACTTTAATGTCATTGTCCCTTTTGCCCCCCCGGGCCACTGACAACTGCCCCAGGGCCAGTGATTTAAAACAGCCCAGGGCTCCCGGCCACCACCACTGCTGCAGCAGCTGGAGCCCCGGGCCTTTTAAATCGCTGCCAGAGCCCTGGGCAGCACAGGGCTGGCTGGGGGAGGCTGACCCCCCCCAAGCCCCACCCCTTCTGCTGGGGCCCTGCCCCTTCTGCCTGAGGCCCCGCCCCCGTACCAGTAAAGTGGCCCTGTCCCCGTACCAGTAAAGTGCTTAATGTTACTTTCACCCCTGCCTTCACAACATTCCCTGGTAATAAGAGTTCCACAGGTTGACGGTGCATTGCGTGAAGAAGTCCTTCCTTATGTTAGTTTTAAACCTGTTGCCTATTTATTTCATTGGGTATCCACTGGTTCTTGTTATGTGAAGTGGTAAATAACACTTCCCTATTCACTTTCTCCACACCAATAATGATTTTATAGACCCCCATCATATTCCACCCCCTTAATCGTCTCATTTCTAATCTGAAGAGTCCCAGTCTTTTTAATCTCTCCTCAATGGAAGTAGTTCCATCCCCCTAATCATTTTTGTTGCCCTTCTCTGTACCATTTCCAATTCTAATATATCTTTCTTGAGATGAAGCAACCAGAACTGCAGACAGTATTCAAGGTGTGGTTGAGGGGTTTGGTGCTGAGTAATTGAAAATGCCCCTAGTTATGGTAAATAGGGACATTTTATAACATGTAAACCATGTTGTCCTTTTTAAAAAAAATCTCTGTACCAGTATTCCCACAACCTGATGTCCACAACCTGCATATTATGTGGCATATTGTTTCCTCTCTAGCTTGACAGTTTTATTGATCATTCCAGTCACAGATCATTGATCTTTCCAGTCACTAAGCATGAACCCTGAGTGCTAAGGACCTTCCATACTGTATATACTTTGGAAGGTCACATACAGTATGGACTTAATGAAGCCTGAAGCTGCAGACACGTTTAGCCACATCCATTGTAATATGTCTCGGGATAACTAGTCAAACCAGACGTGTTTAAGATGCAAGAATTCTGACTGTGGTGGACAGTAATGGGTTAAAACAGTTATGAAATTCCCAAGAACTATACTGGGAAGGTGAGATAGAGGTGGATGTGAAGTGTGAGAGGCAACAACGCTAGAGTTGTTGTTTTCTCAATGAAGGTGAGTTGGATGATAGTCTGTGATTGTACAAGGACATTTGTTTGGTAAGTGCATGGTGTGTATACTACCCTATTAGATAACATTCAGTCTAAAAATGATAAGTGCCTCATATTGTCAGACTTAGTGTGCAGATTGATGTAAGTTTATTTTATGATTTGGGGGAGAGCATGGGTGGTCATGCAGGGCCAAGGTTATAGTTGTTTGGGGTTCCAGACCTCTACCTTTCCATTTTTGTTAACATTTAACCCCAGACTGGATAAACAGAGTTTAATATGCTGGAAAAGGCTAGAGATACAAAATCTTGCAAAGGGGTTTAGTAGTGGGTTCAGTAGCATAGCCAGGTCCGGAGCACAGGGGGAGCGGCGCTATAAAAAGGCGCCTCCCCGCTCCCCCTATACTCACCCGGCAGTCCGGTCTGGTCCAGCGTACCGGCAAGAGCCAGCGCCGTGCGAGACCATACTGGCTTCCCTGGTGGTGATTTAAAGGGCCCGGGGCTCCAGCCACTGTGGGGAGCCCCGCGTCCTTTAAAGCACCGCCAGGGATCGGGGGGTGCTTTAGAAGGCCCGCGGCTCCCCACAGTGGCAGGAACCCCGGGCCTTTTTAAGCACTGCCCGAGTCCCACTGCCGGAGCTGGGCTCGGGCAGCGCTTTAAAAGTCCTGCGGCTCCTGCAGCTGTGGGGAGCCACAGGCCTTTTAAATCCCCGCCTGAGCCCAGCTCCGGCAGTGGGGCTCGGACGCCACTCCCCGCCTGGCTACGCTACTGAGTGGGCTTTGGTGATTTCAGTGATTCTTTAGTTTGAGATCCACAAAATGGCTGATAAAAAGTCCTAGGTAAAAAACGGTGGGTATTCTAGTTTGATAATGTGGTGAGGGATGTGGTTAGCAGTCATATAATCATGCACTTAACCTCACAGTGTGTAAAACCTGCCCCGAGTTCATCCTAGAAAAGATATTGAATTCTAGAAGATCGAGCCACCTGATCTGTGGAAGTTACTAGTTCAGCCAGATATCATAGTAGTGGAAAAGGCAGAGAAAAATGGGAGTATACCCACTGGGGAAATGCCTATATTATTGGATAGGGTTCTATAGACATTATATAGGATCTATATAATTCTCTATTACATTCTAGAGGACAGTTTAAAATTTCTATAGAAAGGTTGTTATTTTTCACTAAATTCTAAAAGACTTTCTCATAAAGGTATTAGCTAACACTACAATAGAATAAAATAATCCTCAGTATTGGACATGGCTAATGCTTTTAAAATCTAAGGCGTTAAATGCAAAGTTATTCTCCAGTTTTAGAGTATTCCTGCCTTAGGTCCAAAACTTGTCTCCGCCAATGCCATGGGTACGGAAGGTCCTAATTACTACACAACTGCTCTGCTTCCACCATGCTGAAAAGGAAGCAGATTGCGGGAGAGCACTCTGTGGGCTTGATCCAAAGCTCACTGAAGTCAATGGAACTTCAATGGCGTAAGGGCGAGCCCATGAGTCCAGGCTCTCTGCTGCAGGGCATAGAGGGGGCCCTGTAAGAAGCAGGGGGTGTAACTATGCAAATGTTCTGTCAAAAATCTTTCATGTGGGGGCAGGGTACCAAACCATTTGGATCTTTTCAGAGGTGTAGCACTTGTGAATCCCTAGAAGCTAAGACCTGTGCAGGGAGGGGGCAGGCAAACTTCGCACCTGCGAGCATGAGACCTGAAGTCCATTCTCCATTTGTGTTTCCCATTTGCCACTGTTTTGTGTTCCATCACCAAGCTTGCCGCTATCCATTTTACTGGGCTCCTGAAGACAAGTGAGCAATAAACTGACCGAATTCCTGCCTATTCCATCAGCTCTCAATGGGAAAAAATAAGTTTAGGCTAATTAATGGGAAAATAATTAACTACATTTGAGTTAGTGCCCTTGCTAGGATTTGATTATAACTGTTTGATTATGTTGCACATGACAGGATCACTGGTAATCTTTGGCATGAGAAACTGATTAAAAGGGGGGGAAGGTGTTTTTACGTCAATTATATTTTTCTGTTAATACTTCCCACAAACAATCTGTTGGCATCACAAGCTCAGTGTTTTCTAATGAAGCATGGGGGTTGGGCAGAAGGGAACATTTTGAGTGAAAACGTGCCAGAACATTTCTTTAGTATAATTGCATTCAAACAATTATGTGCAATTTTTTTCCAGTTTGCAAGAATGAAAGGTAAGTGCCCTCTCAAAACTCTGTTCCATTGAACCATTCGCTCTATGCCTTCCTGGAAAAATGATCATATTCACACATGTTCCCACGGTTGCAGAGATGTTATGTTTGTTTCAAAGACACACATAAATTATGGGGAAAATTGGCTTCTCTCCTGATGCAGCACATTTTCCAAGTGAATTGTTACAAGGGCAAGCCAGGTTTTATATGAGGCAATCTCATGCTATTAAAGGCTACGGAGTACTCTGAGACCTACCATTGTGAAAAAAGGATCCCATCCATGGGATCTAAAACAATCTTACAACCCAGCATTGCAAGGTGCTGAGCACTCAGCTCCTGTGTTGTTTTGACGGTAGTTGAAGGTGCTCAGCATATGTGAGGATCAGGCTCTTAGTCTTGATTTGTTTAGGGGAAAATAGATGATACAGCTGAGGCCAAGAGCTGTGAGTAAGCTCACATATGTGACTAGGAGATTTCATGTTCTGGGGGGAGGGGAAAAGCACCTAAAGCCCCTCATGGGGTTTTCTGACACTTCTGCTAAGTCCAGGATGTGCTTCGATTAGAAATCCTGAGAGCTTTAATCCTTAAAAGAGCCAGAATCAAGATCCTACATTAAGTATTGATACTCGGTGTTGGCATCACAGTGGTCCCAGAGGCTCTGTTTCAAGCAGATTAAAGCAACTAGCCAGATTTCCTGTGTGGAGGTCACCGTCAGGATGGGTATCACCTCCACTGATGTGTCAAGCTTAGTGTGTGCTGAGAAAGGAGCAATTGACTCCCAACTCACAGCCAATTCTGCCCTCACCCACTTTATGCTTCTGGTTACTGTAGCCCCAATAGCATTGCGATAATCTATCAGGGCTTGTCTTCACTACCCGCCGGATCGGCGGGTAGCAATCGATCTATCGGGGATCGATTTTTCGCGTCTCGTTTAGACACGATTAATCGATCCCCGAAAGCGCTCCTCGTCGACTCCGGAAATCCACCTCCGTGAAAGGCGGAAGTGGAGTCGACGTGGGAGCGGCAGCGATTGACTCGCCGCCGTCCTCACGGCCAGGTAAGTCGATCAATGATTCGCCGACTTCAGCTACGGTATTCACGTAGCTGAAGTTGCGTATCGTAGATCGACCCCCCACCCGTAGTGTAGCCCTGGGCTCAGATAATCTGTTTAGCTTCTCCACAAGGTAAAACAAGTTAGACACTTGGCTATGGAGGATAATAGAAATTTTTCTGAAGCAAAATGCTTATCTACTGCAGAGGATGTTCTGTGGTTTCAGCTTTGGGTTAGGACTTGGGAAATCTGAATTCAGTTCCCAGCTCTGCCAAATGATTCCTGTGTGACCTTGGACGCGTCACTTAGTCTCTCTGCCTCAGTTCCCATCTGCAAAATGGGGATGTTGTGAGTGTGAATTCATTAGCGTTTGTGAGGCACCGTAATGAGCAAGACCATATATAATTCTCTGGATAGATGGGAAGGTGTTTGGAGAAAGATCTGACCTTTCCCCAAAGCATCTGAAGGATGGCTAGGGTGGTCTTCTCTGATTTGGAGTCTGTTACAGAACTTCCAAGAACAGTGATTTTTAGGTAGGGGGAAATCTACCATGCAGATCAGCCAGTATGATCCTCGCTCTCCTATTCTGTGAAGGTGCGATGGCAGTCTTTAGAAAGCCACCTTGACTCTATCTAAAGTGATGGAAAGCACCATTCTTTTGCTTGGTATGCTCTTTTCTGTTCCTTCCACTCTCCTCCGAATAATTTGGTGGCGACCGTCATGGCCAAATCAGGGGCAATCTTGAGGGATGACGATTTAAAGGAATTTCTCTAAAAAGGGTTTTTAGCCTTGGTGAATCATGCTGAGAATTCGTGTGTTTGAAGTGACCTGGGACCACTGGGAATAAAATGCCCTTAGTTTCAAGGTTTTCCAACGAGTATACTGGCATGATGGTTATCCACTATAGAACCCTACAATAGCCCACTGGTTTTTGCAGCTTGTGTGAAACCTCAGTGTAAGGCCAAGCACTCTAACTCTGAAAGCCAGGCACCTATAAGATTAGACTTGCTTCTTGGCTAGTATTTCTCCCTTGCCCCACTGATGGGTGGGAGAGGAGAGCTGGCCATCAAATCTGAGATCATAGAAGTATAGGACTGGAAGGGATCTTGATAGTCATCTAGTCCAGTCCCCTGCACTCAAGGCAGGACTACGTAATAACTACACCATCCTTGTCTACGCTGTTCTTAAAAACCTGCAATGATGGAGATTCCACAGCCTCCCTAGGCAATTTGTTCCAGTGCTTAACTACCCTGATGTCCAATCTAAACCTCCCTTGCTGCAATATAAGCCCATTGCTTCTTGTCCTATCCTCAGAAGTCAAAAAGAACAATTTTTCACCCTGCTCTTTATAACAACCTTTTATATACTTGAAAACTGTTATCATGTCTCCCCTCAGTCTTCTCTTCTCCAGACTGCTAAGAGTGCCTTTGATTTCTTTGGACTCCCTAAGATATTGCCTCTGCTCTTTGCCCCACAGTGTTCTCACCATAGCATCAAGGTCCTCAGGCTTCCGCAGAATATCTCTGTATGAAGTACCCATGTGTATATGAGAGTGTTAATGCTGCAGGCAGCTGCTCTCACTGCTGTAGCACCAATGTCAGGGGGTGTCTGCGCAGATGCTTTTCTGTATCCAATTTCTTGTCAATCTAACTTGGTGAATAGTCCATAAACATTCAAGCCTTCTTTCACAGCACAAACTAGTATTTACCAGTCAATGAGAGGTAGTTTCCAATGCAATTTGCCAGCATTGTGCAGTGGTTTAACCCTCCGTCCAATGGGCTTGAGTCAAGGTCAGGGGACACTGAACCATGAGTTCAGGACATGTTGGCTCTGGCATATGAGATTTTGTTTTCTACCTGGGACTCATTATTGTGGTTCTCACAGACTTGGGTAAAATCCCTACAGATCATTGATCTTTCCAGTCACTATTTCATAACCATTTCTCTAGGGCCAAATTCTGCCCTGAAATATAACAGGTACCTTTTTGCTGGAGTTGCATGTATTCAAGGGCAGAATTTTGCTTTTAAAATGGATAATATACATTTTAAGTAAATTAGTGACTTATAGCATAATTGCTGATTGAACAGAATTTACAACCCCCTTTTCAGGGTTCATAACTTTGCATTATCTCTGCTTGAATCTTAAAATACAAGGTGTAACCCAGGGCAATTTTTTGGTTCCAAATTTACATAATTGCAAAAATCAGAATTGTACTGGTTTAACTTAAAATGGCTTCAGCTTACACAAATGAAACTTGTCAGCCTGCAATTAACCTAGAATGAGATGAAGTGGAGAAAGTACACTACAAGGAACTACAATACTCAGATTTATAATATAGCCCGGAGAGGAGCATGGGAGTCTGAGACCCTCTGATTTCTGAGTTTCCCAAAACTAACTTGCCCATTTCTTAGCTCATCTTTGAGCTCTGCCTCCTGCAGATTCTCCCTCCACTCCAGGGAGCTGGGATGTAAATTTCAGGGTCTCTTGTCTCTGCCCCTAACAGCTAATGTAGACATCATCATTTTATATGTATAGTTGGGATTAAGTTTTCCAGTGTGCATTACTTTGCATTTATCAACATTGAATTTCATCTGCCATTTTGTTGCCCAGTCACCCAGTTTTGTGAGATCCTTTTGTAGCTCTTCGCAGTCTGCCTGGGACTTAACTATCTTGTATCATCTGCAAATGTTCCCACCTCACTGTTTACCCCTTTTTCCATATCATTTATGAATATGTTGAATAGGACTGGTCCCAGTACAGACCCCTGGGGGATATCACTATTTACCATTTTCCATTTTGAAAACTGACCATATATCCCTACGCTTTGTTTCCTATCTTTCAACCAGTTACCAACCCATGAGAGGACCTTCCCTGCCTATAGAAGAAATGTATTCTTAACACTATCAGTTAGTTGTTGGTTTATATCCTGAAATATGAGGGTTTATTCATATTATATGCAATATACTTGTGGATGTCCTCATTATTCATTCATATAAATATCTAATCCACTTTTGAATCCTACTAAGCTTTCGGCCTTAATGATATCTGTTGGCAGTGAGTTCCATAAATTAATTAGGCTACATGCAAAAAAATATATCCTTCTATCAGTTTTAAAATTAATTGACTTTCACTTTAACTGTCTTCCTATTCTTGTATTATGAAAATGGATAAACAGGAATGCTCAATTTACCTACTCTAAACCGTTCATTATTTTGTATGTAGATGTCATGTTATTGCTCTTTCATTCATTTTGCTCCAGCACCCCATGTTTTGACACTTACCTCTGACTAGCCCATCAACTGGATCAAAAGCATAAATACTGTGAGGGAACCAAAAAAAATTCTGTTTTACAGGAAATTCTCCCATTTGAACATTTGTTTTCATTTCAATTCAGAATGCACACGTTCAAATTTCCTGTTATATGAATTTTTTAAAATTGTTTGGGATCAATTAAAATTTTTCATTATGATCAAAATCGAAACATTTCATTTAAACTTCAACAAAAATAAATGAAAAATCATTTAAAAACAAAAAATTGAAACGTTCCATTCCAAAAATGTCTGAAAGGAACATTTTGACCTTACCGAACCATGTTAAAAAGAAACCTAAACAAAATTTTGTCAAAAACTAATATTTTTCCCCAGAAAGTTTCAGTTTCAGTGACCCAGCATTTTGAGATAGACAAAACATTCCAAAGAAAAAATTTCAAACACTTTGCCATTGGCTATGGTGAGTTTACAGGTCATAAAAATCTGATTATTACATTAATACCTGAGAACTATGCTGTTACTGCAGCATTTTATTTTAAAGGTAGATAAGTACCCTTCCTCTTCATTATAACTTTATTCTTGGCCACCAAACACTGTGTGATATTATTTATTTTATTTTTAAAATACACTTAATTATCACTTTAGGCATACCCTAAAAACATTTACAAGACATATCAAAGAAATAATTAATTCCCTCTTAACTATTCAGCCAATCAAAATTTAATGGAAAAAAAATCAGTCCTTCCACTCCTGCCTTAACATTCTTTATTCCTTTCTAGCCCACCCCTCTCTTGGAAACCTGAGAATACAAATAATCCTTGCAGTGTGCCATGAAGGTCATACTCAAGTTCTTAACTTTGATATTTCCTGATTTGCTACCTTAACATTTTCAACATACATTTTTATATGGAAATTCTTTTATTTTTGGTGTGGGAGGGTATTGTTTAAAAGAAAAAAAGAGAAAAATGAAAACAAAAAACAACAACAAAAACATAAAAAGTAATATCTTCACTCTCCAAATTTGAAGCTCTTCTGGGTGGCCAAAACTGACAACAGCACATGTAAATTTCATAATCTCAAACCCTGTTCCATTCACACACTTTAAAAGGTTTGCAGGAGGATGCACCTCTTCTATGAACTTTAGGACCTGCACAACCAGGGGGAAGCTCCCTCCCGTGTACTTTACAAAATGCACAGAAGCCCACCCTCAGCTCTGTACCCTATTCAAGGTGTGCAGGAACTGAGGAAGGGAAGCCTACGTGCATCAGTACTACATTTTTAACTAGGCTGCTAAATTAAGTTGTGGTGGGGGACCCAGGCTCAGAACTGAGACATTTACAGGAGTAGCATGAAACTAGAGCTGGTTGAAAAACAGAATATCAATTTCATGGGAAATTTCAAAAGCATCTTCAATCAAAAATGGAATGAAACTCCAGATACAATGGCCTCATGTATCTGCTGGACCCCAGTTCACTAACAATTTTACTCCAAAGAATAAGATTTACATTGCACAGAAGTTTCTGTTTTGTACAGCAGTGGATTAAAATAAGGAATTTGTAATTCTGGTAAAATATTAAATAAAAAAAGTTATGAAAGTGAGTTAACCACCTGAGGAAAAACACAAGAGTTATTACGCAAATAACAAAAAAAAATTAAATATTTTTGTGGGTTAAAACAAAACTTGCTGTAAAACATGAGGTGCCAAATCCTGATCCCATTGAAGCCAATGGGAATTTTGCCTATTCATTGACTTCAGTGTGCACAGGATTTGGCTATAGTGACTCAGTTACATCTCTTGCCACATTGAGCTATGCTGCTGCTTGAGAGAAGGTGCCCTACCTCAGCAGAGGTGGCTGGCTGGAACCATTGGGCCACATTCTGCTCTTTGCTAGACTGGTGAGAAACCCCACTGCTAGTCCCATTGCAGTCAGTAAATGAGAACAATGTGGACCACATTATCTGAATCAGTTCGATGGCTCAGATTATCACCTATGAATCAAAATGAACTTTAAACATTTGTTTTGATCTCTTCCCTGGTATTTATCAGATTTACATCTTTTGGCATCCTCAGTCATTGTTTTCCCCACTAAAAATAGATTGCAAATTACTTTGGAAATATACCCTTTTAGTATATCTTTACTCACAGTTTGTAATGTATGCAGTCTTGCAAAACCAGGAAAACAATTCAGAATGGCACATACGAGAATCCAGAAGTAATATGGAATTTCCTCAGTGTCATTCACTTGTGGAGTAAAACAGATTGCAGTGAATCTGCTGTAGCCATTCTTCCAACTTCACAGTGCCTCCTTGGTCTCCCTGGTTCATTGGACTCCTGACTAGTGCATCTTATTAACCAGGAACTCCACTGAGGCACCGAAATACCCCTCAGATCCCAAAAGAGACTAAACAGTATGGAGAGGATGTGATGATCAGGGTCCAGACTCCCACAAGGGGAGAACAGAAACTCCCACAAGGTTTAAACCCCAAAAATGAGCAGTTAAACCAACTGATTGCATACTATATTATTGTACTATAAAAGAGGATAAGGTCTTTTATGAAATCTTGTAATGTTCTCAACTTGATGGTCATTATGATATATATATATATATTGTGACAGGGTCAGGCCAGATGGCTACAAGAGAGTGGTCGAAGGCAGATATATTAGCCCTAGGTTAAGTAGGTCCCTTTTCCCTGGGTAAGGTAACAGGGAAGGTTCCAGAACACTCAGGAACTTTCTGGAAACAATTAAGGCAGACAGGCTGATTAGAACACCTGCTGCCAATCAAGAGGCTGCTAGAATCAATTAAGACAGGCAGGCTAATCAGGGCACCTGGGTTTAAAAAGGAGCTCACTTCAGTTTGTGTGCGTGCGAGGAGCTGGGCGCAAGAGGCACTAGGAGCTGAGAGTGAGAAGAGTTGGAGGACTGAGGAGTACAAGCATCAGCAGACCATCAGTAGGAAGGTTCTGCAGTGAGCATAAAGAAAGTGTTGCGAGGAGGCCATGGGGAAGTAGCCCAGGGAGTTGTAGCTGTCACACAGCTGTTACAGGAAACCCTATACACAGCTGCAATCCACAGGGCCCTGGGCTGGAACCTGGAGTAGAGGGCGGGCCCGGGTTCCCCCCAAACCTCCCAACTCCTGATCAGACACAGGAGGAATTTGACTGTGGGTTCTACCAGAGGGGAAGATCTCTGAAGCGAACAAAAGTCCGCCAATAAGCGCAGGATCCACCAAGGTAGAGGAGGAACTTTGTCACTATATACACTACAAAATTATGTCAACCTAACTTACGTCAACACGTGGCCACCGCAGTTAATAAATCTCTTGTGTGCACGTGCACTTAGCTCCTTGTGTCAGCAGTGCATCCTCACCAGGAGAACTTGTATCAATTGTATTGTCAGTGTGGGGCATTGTGGGATGGCTCCTGAAAGCCAGTAAGGTAAGCAACACAGTGTCTATAATAACACTGCGTCAACCTAATTACATCGATTGAGACTCTATGCCATTCGGAAAGCCGGTGTTATTAAGTTGGAATAGAGAGGCACTTACGTCAGCAGGAGCCAAATTTAAGTGAAGACACTTCCACAGCTAGGTTGACGCAAGACAGTTTATGTCTACATAACCATGTAGCGTAGACCAGGCCTATGTATTTGTGTATATAGAAAACTGTGCTCATAATCTATACTATAACTTGGACTACACCTCACAGTCAGGAAGTGAGTAGTTAAACCAGGAGAGGCACCTCCCAAATCAATTACATAAAAACAGCTTCAAGCAATGATCCATTGTCCAGCCCAGGAAAAGATATTGATGGACCATTAGAATTAATGGAAAGACATTGAGACATTCTGACTGTAAAGTCAAGAGGGCATCTTCCCCACTCTGAAAAAATGTGGGTCACCATGGGCAGAGAGGAAGAAAGGAAAGAAGAAGCCTTGTAAAACAGGCTTGGGACTGAAGTTTTTTATCCAGAACCTGAGGGACAGTCTCTAGGAGGGAGACTGTTCAAGAATGCTGGATCCCCCTATAGTTAGAGGGTCCCCACTGAGAAACTTTTCTAAGGATAACTCTTATTAGAACAGGGATTTTATCTAATAGGGAAGTGCAATGCCTGAGATTATCTCTTTATGTTTATTGATTGTATAACTTGAATGTTTGCTTTCCCTTACTACTCCATTTTTAATCTGTGTTTTTTCTACTAAATAAACTTTGTTTATTTTTACCCAAAGCATGCCTCTGGTGTGCACATTGTGTGAAGTGTGAGTGCCAAAGTGAGCTGGTATGAAGGGGGCTGGGTTTTGTGCCTTTGGGGATGATGAACCAGGGTGAATGGTCCGAGTATCTGGTAATTAAGAACAAAGGACAGATTTGGTGAGACTTGAGATTGGAAGGGCTGTTGATGTCACCCTGCAAGGAGTAACTAGGCTGGTGAGAACCAGGGTGAGACCTCATGCTTGTGGGCTGGCTACTGGTGTCAGGGCATTGAACCAGAGCTGCATAGCACAAAGATTACAGGGCAGGTGGTGACAGGGCCCCTTACTGGTCTGGGCAGTCCCCACAACATCACAAAGGGTAGGCAGAGAACTCAGTGTTGACTCTGTATTAATTTCTGAGTTAAAGCCCCATAGGTTTGGGAACGGGGTGATGAATGGAAAGCACATGTCCTTCCTCGCCTCACCCACTTCCTCCTCCCCATTCCATCCTCTTCCCATTTGTGGATCCAGATCTTCCCCCTCCCCCTCAACCAGTGTCTACTATTGAACCAGGGAGAGTGATGAGGAATACTTTTATAGAGTTGACATTGCACCTTCTGCTAGCACCAGGTAAGCATCAAACAAGTTTTCATCCCCTCCACCTGCAGATTTGGACCTTAATTCCTTAACAGGAAATACTTTTCATAGCAGAAGGGTACACTGTATAAATAATCAACTATATCCTAATCTCAATAAGCCATTCCACTAGAGTGTGTTTGTTAGTAGCCTATTAACCTTCAGCTTCATGCCTTGCAATGCATCCAAAGTTTGCCTGGGCAGCTTATGAATATATGCACTGTTGTGACTTATTGCTATAGTGGATGCTGCTAAATTTAGAATTCCAAGAAGTCCATCTAGTGTGTAAAGGACAGAAGTGAGCAAGGGAAAGGAATGAGACAATATCTCCTTGATTACTGAAGGTATAAACTTAATTAAAATTAAGACTAATCACACACAAAAATCAGGAAATGCACCAAAAGTAAAATTAGTCATCAGCCTTAAAACTGTACAGTCAGTCCTCAACACTATATATTCATTGTATGCTTCCAACAATCTGCACAGTTAGTCCAAACTAATAATCACTAGGCCTTAGACAAACATGACTGATACTAACCTTTCCTAAGTGTAAATGAAACAGAACATAAAAATAAAAAAATACCTGGAACATAAACACATCTGCTTTGCCAGCAGCCACATCTTACTCTTAACCAAATCAGAAAAGATTGCTATTCTTAACTTTCTTTTTATTCAACTTTTAGAAAATTTAATACAGAAACCTGAATGTATTCATCAATTCGACCATTACACCTCCAGGAATTCTTAGTATCAATATAAACAGTTTTAAGTTATACACAGCTTGTTCCCAGAACATACCTCCTCCAAGGAGGGAGTGACCTCCTCATTCAAAGCTAGACGGAAAGAAAAAGGACACAAGAAAATGGAGCTCAGTTAACAATTTCACTATATACACACATCAGCATAAAGAGATGAAGGGAGGAGATGTAAAACCTAGACCTCTTCCTCCATGTTTAAATGGGTAAATGTCACCTACACTTGTATTTTTTTAGAGAACTTTAACAAATGTCTTGTATGAAGTACAATTTTTAAATATATGGAGCATGTAATCTTCACCATCATATTTCAAACTTGATAGTGTCTTAGATTTTCACTTGCTGGATATCATTACTATTGTGACACTGAGCCAGAAAGGGTTACACAACTAGCAGGCGAAATTACCCAAATTCTACCTTTCAAGACATATTTTAAAAGTATGTAAATGGCAATTAGGGCCATTCCTTATAAATAGTGAACAAAGCCATATTAGAGACTAGAGCTTTGAAATGTATTTGTCTGTATTTAACTATAATCTTGTTTGAGGTTAACAAGATAACCAGATGATTCCTGTCTCTTACTATATTTTATTGATTCAGAGATAAAAAAGGAATATTAACATTCAGATGAAACTTGGGTGTAATCATTGCCTATATTTCTCTTTGAAGTTTGTAGTAAACTGTTTATGAACTGCTTGATGGCTAAATACCTTATGCTGATGAATGCTACTAATTACCTGTGTATACATAGGAAATAGGAGGTTTTACTTCAAAGCCACAATGCTTCACCCAAGGCTATCTATAAAAGAACTCGAGGGCCCCAATCCTGTATCTCAGATCTGTTTAAGCTCGGTCAGGGGAAGTTTAAATTACAAGACTGAGGTCTCCGGCTTCAGTCTGCATTACCCTGCTAATTCTCATGGAAGAAGTTAAGGAAACACTATATATGGACTGCCTTTTTGGACTATAATCTGATAAACTGATTCTGGAAGGAACTTTTTGCAACTCAGTAGCTCACCATCTCTACTATGAAACTGATCTAAGAACTTTATTCATATCTGCATGTATAATGATCTTTTAACCAGGATACTCTCTCTCTTCTTTAATACATTTTAGTTTAGTTAATACAAATTGGCTATAAACATGTATTTGGGCAAGATCTGAAATATTCATTATTCTGATGGATAACATGTCTGATCTCTTGGGACTGGTACAACTTTATATCTGATTAACAAGATTTTCAGTAATCCTCATCATATTTGACTTGGCTGTCTGTGTGGGAGCTCAAGGCTGGATTGCTTAAGGGAACTGTGTTTTTGGCTTCTGGGTTACCAGTAAGGGATTGTAGAAGCTGTTTTGTTGCTGGCATGGTGAATCTAATTATTAGAATAACCACCAGATTGGAGGGAGGGGGTGGTTCTAAACCTTCTTTGCAGTTTGCCCTGATTGAGCAACTCAGTGTGGGCCCTACAGGCACAGCTATATAGAGTAAACCGAGTGCCAACAAGAAAATAATCCTGCCAGCAGTCTCAATGTATTGTGTATGTGTTGCAGAGGGAGAAGGGGAGATCTTGTCACCCTCTAGTAGCTGGCCTAGAGAGAAGATAAAGGACCCGCTACTACTGCTAAATAAGGGAGATTTCTGTTTGCCCAAGGAGTAGATGCCTGTGTTCATGGGTGCATGTATGAATCCACGTGTTGCAAACCATTCACCTTGTGCTCTCATCCTTCCATATGGGCCCCTAATGTGTAAGATCATCCAGAGCAACATCCAACATGGTAATATTCCAATCCTTACAGTAAGCAAGAGAGTTATTTGCAATTTTATCCCTTGTCACGCATACTCATAACAAACAGGAGTAAAACAAAACCAATTATACAAATAGCTTTCTTTGAACCAAATTGTAGACACTATATTGTACCTATATTGACAAACCCATGGAACTGACAAAAATACAACAAATCGTCTTCCAATCGCTTCTACGAGCAATATTTTAGTGTCTTCTTGGGCTTCAGTTCTCTTGGCAGCCATGAATTTGCCAGCTTCTCCTTCTTTCCATCTCAGTTTGAAAATTCAAGATAAAGGGCTTAAGCCTGCTCACATAAGATCACATAAATGGCAAAAACCCCAATTGACTTCAATGGAACTCAATCACCCCAAGGCCAACATTTTTGCTTCCAATTCTTCCAACACAAACAATTCTCCAGCATAGCAAAAAAAAGACACCACAACAGTGTGTCTCAGGGCCTGGGTCAATGACTCTGGGTCATGGGACTCACATTGTGGGGTTAATAGCAGCATGTAGACATTCAAGCTCATGCTGGGGCCCAATGTCCAAGACCCTCTCTCCTCACCTGATTTCAGAGACTAGGCTCCAACCTGAGCACGAATCAACACTTATTTTTAGCCCCACAATGTGAGCCCCAAGAGCCCCAGTCAGTTGACTTGGCGTCTTAAGATGCATTTCCACAGGTGTTATTTTTGCTGCATGGACATACCCCCAAGAGACCCGATTCTGAAATCACACTGGTGAGAATCAGGAGTGACACCAGCGTAAAACAGATATAAATGAATGAAAATCAGGCTCAAGTTGCTTATATAGCTGTAATCATACCTGGTTTAGAACCACCTTTGTCTGATCTCATCACCTGTCCTAGTTAAGCATGAGCAGGCCTGCTCAGTATTTTCCAAGGAAACTGCAGATTCTACACAAAGCAGCATTGATAGGTGGCACTGTTGTAAGACCCTGACTAAAACCAGATTGTGCTAAGAAACTACTTTTTAAATAGTAGTTTTTCTCCATTGCAGAAAGGACGTGATTTAAAGTTTTATCAAAACCATTATGAAGATTAAGTTAATGAACTCTCCTGTAAATTAAGTGGGGCAGTTTTACCAGTTTAACCCAGTCTTAATAAGTACTGTCCCTAGGTCTTACAACAGTGATGTGACAGTATTAGACAACATCTTACCAGTCAGTGGTTGAAACTGTTACATCAACACTTCCTTTTTGGCAGCACTCTTCCTTTGCTACAGATGAAATAAACTTGTTTGGCAAACCTTGTGTATTCATTCATATCATTAAGTTTTTGGAAAATGTACAGCTTTTCACATCCTGCCTGGCATGGCTTCTCACTCTGTTTTCAACATCAGTTCCTGTGATGAGATGAATGTGTCCCACACCCAGATGGGCAGCAGAGAAATTAAGCTCGTTCACTGGATAAATGAAAGAGAATCTGCTCCACCAAAGAAATGTTGACGTAGCTTCCAGGTATGGAGGGAGGGGGCTTCAGATGTGATTCCAAAGAAGCAAAAGTAAAACAAAATGAGTTTGTTTTAGAAGCTGGCTTCTTGTTACAAGTAGCTGAGGTTCATCTTTACAGACAAAAGAAGATTTATGACTACATGCCCTGAGGTAAAAGGACCAGATTTGATTTCCTGTGTTCGGCCAGAAAGGGGAAGTCTTTATTATTAAATAAAAGGACACAAAGCGCTTATAACTCTCTCAGGCTCCTACTCCATTGGGCCCATTGGTTATTTTTGCAGAGTTGCAGCCATGATGTGTTCTAGTGGAATCAAAGACTCAGAGGTAAATCCATATAAATCCAGAAGTAAATCCACTGCTCCACAAAAAACGTCCCAGGAAATAAAACCTCAAGAAATGAGGCTGCAATATTTAAAATACTGGTTGCGGGTCTCTCTGAAGTACCAGGAGCTGACATGTAGCTTATTTTTCTCTTTTCCTTAGTTCAGTCTCTTTTTCTTATTAAAAGCTGGTTAAAGCTAAGCAAAACCACAACTTTTTATTTCCTAACCTACGAGACCATGCTAAAACCTGCTCTTGGTTGTACCTGTGTTACATAGATAAATACAAGGGGAAAACTCAGCTTTCAGTTTCACTGAATCAGATTAGAATCAATGTAAATGAGAGCAGAATTTGGACCATCATAATTTTAAAAATATTTCCTACCATCTCCCCCAAAGGTAATGTAGAGCACATTTCAGTGGATTTGAGTGTCAACTGCACTACATGGAAATGCATGTTAGAAAGAAACCCAGGCCCCTTCCACCGTTTTCCCAAATCATTCCTACCTCTTCCACCCCTCTTCTGCTGTACTTTTGAAGTAGAGATAAACGGTTCCCTTTTGCTCAGATCCCTCATTACACTACAACTGTTGTCAGGCACAAGGAGCTTCCTTCAGTCTCATCCACAGGGAGAACTAGGGACATGTATAAGATCACTGCTCTGTAATTATGACAATTATGAATCATAGCAAAATCAATACAGACTGCTCCTTTTTCTTACACAAAAATCTGTACAGGAAGGGATTAGGCTGTTTCTTGAAGCAGATGTCCAGAATCCAAGTCAGAGATCCCTTTACACATTCAAGGAACAAATAGGGGATAACTTCACCATGCAGGACGACACAGGTTCTAATATGCAAGGCTGGCTATGTATAATCTATTGCTGTCCTCACAATGACTGTTCTAGTTGCCTATACTGAACTAACAGAACCTATAACATCACAGAATCATAGAAATGTAGGGCTAGACGGGACTTGAAAAGCCATCAAGTCCAGCTCCCTGCACTGAGGCAGGACCAAGTCAACCTAGACCATTCCTGAAGGGTGTTTGTCTAACCTGATCTTAAAATCTTCCAATTATGACAATCTCCCTTGGAAGCCTATTCCAGAGAGTAATTACATTTACAGTTAGAAAGGGTTTCTTAATATCTAACCTAAATCTCCCAGGCTGCAGATTAAACCCATTACTTCTTGTCATACCTTCAGTGGACATGGGGAATGATTGATCACTGTCTTCTTAGAAGAACCCTTAACATATTTGAAGACTGTTCTCAGATCCCACCTCAAGACTAAACATGCCCAGGTTTTTTTTAACTTTTCTTCACAGGTCAGTTTTCTAAACCTTTTATCATTTTGGTTGCTTGTCTCTGGACTCTTTCCAATTTGTCCACATTTTAGGAAAAATGCGGTGCCCAGAATTGGACACAATGCACCAGTTGAGGCCTCACCGATGCCAAGAAGAGTGGGACAATTACCTCCTGCATCTCACATACAATATTGCTGTTAATACACCCCAGAATGATATCAGCCTTTTTTGCAACTGTATCACTCCGCAGCACGGTATGGGGAGGAGGTGACCAGCCCTCTGTGGAGAAAGAAGTAGTTCGGGACTATTTAGAAAAGCTGGACGAACACAAGTCCATGGGGCCGGATGCACTGCATCCGAGGGTGCTAAAGGAGTTGGCCGATGTGATTGCAGAGCCATTGGCCATTATCTTTGACAAATCATGGCAATCGGGGGAGGTCCCGGATGACTGGAAAAAAGCTAATGTAGTGCCCATCTTTAAAAAAGGGAAGAAGGAAGATCCGGGGAACTACAGGCCAGTCAGTCTCACCTCAGTCCCTGGAAAAATCATGGAAAAGGTCCTCAAGGAATCAATTCTGAACCACTTAAAGGAGGGGAAAGTGATCAGGAACAGTCAGCATGGATTCACCAAGGGCAAGTCATGCCTGACTAACATAATTGCCTTCTATGATGAGATAACTGGCTCTGTGGATGAGGGGAAAGCAGTGGATGTGCTATTTCTTGACTTTAGCAAAGCTTTTGATACAGTCTCCCACAGTGTTCTTACCAGCAAGTTAAAGAAGTATGGGCTGGATGAATGGACGGTAAGGTGGATAGAAAACTGGCTGGATGGTCGTGCTCAACGGGTAGTGATCAATGGCTCCATGTCTAGTTGGCAGCCGGTATCAAGTGGAGTGCCCCAAGGGTCGGTGCTGGGGCCGGTTTTGTTCAATATCTTCATCAACGATCTGGAGGATGGTGTGGACTGCACCCTTAGCAAGTTTGCAGATGAGACTAAACTGGGAGGAGTGGTTGATACGCTGGAGGGTAGGGACAGGATACAGAGGGACCTAGACAAATTAGAGGATTGGGCCAAAAGAAATCTGATGAGGTTCAACAAGGACAAGTGCAGAGTCCTGCACTTAGGACGCAAGAATCCCATGCACTGCTACAGACTAGGGACCGAATGGCTGGGCAGCAGTTCTGCAGAAAAGGACCTAGTGGTTACAGTGGACGAAAAGCTGAATATGAGTCAACAGTGTGCCCTTGTTGCCAAGAAGGCTAACGGCATTTTGGGCTGTATAAGTAGGGGCATTTCCAGCAGATCGAGGGACGTGATTATTCCCCTCTATTCGGCACTGGTGAGGCCTCATTTGGAGTACTGTGTCCAGTTTTGGGCCCCACACTACAAGAAGGATGTAGATAAATTGGAAAGAGTCCAACAGAGGGCAACAAAAATGATTAGGGGGCTGAAGCACATGACTTATGAGGAGAGGCTGAGGGAACTGGGATTGTTTAGCCTGCAGAAGAGAAGAGTGAGGGGGGATTTGATAGCTGCTTTCAACTACCTAAAAGGGGGTTCCAAAGAGGATGGATCTAGACTGTTCTCAGTGGTAGAAGATGAGTAATGGTCTCAAGTTGCAGAGGGGGAGGTTTAGGTTGGATATTAGGAAAAACTTCACTAGTAGGGTGGTGAAGCACTGGAATGGGTTACCTAGGGAGGTGGTGGAATCTCCTTCCTTAGAGGTTTTTAAGGTCAGGCTTGACAAAGCCCTGGCTGGGATAATCTAGTTGGGGTTGGTCCTGCTTTGAGCAGGGGGTTGGACTAGATGACCTCCTGAGGTCCCTTCCAACCCTGAGATTCTATGATTCTATGATTCTATGATCACATTGTTGACTCATTCAATTTGTGAGACACTATAATCCCCACATCCTTTTCAGCAGAACCACTACATACTTAGTTATTCCTCATTTTGTATTTGTGCATTTGATTTTTCCGTTCCTAAGTGTAGTACTTTGAACTTGTTGAATTCAGACTAATTCAACGTTTTTTCAAAGTCCTTCTGAACTCTTATCCTGTCCTCCAAAGTCCTTGCAATCCTTTCCACCTTGATGTCATCTGCAAGTTGTATAAGCATACTCTGCATGCCATTGTCCAAATAATTGATTTAAATATTTAATAGTACCACACCTAGGATTGGCCCCTGTATCCCTTTGCTTTGACAAGTATTTTAGATCATAATTATGAAAGGCACGATTGAACAAATTCTAATCTTTTCTAATTTACATTGTAATTTGGAAACACAAAAAAGCAAGGCATGGGAATAAAGTAGTCAAGACTTTTTATCTATGTTTGAATTTTTAGAACATAAGCATGGCCATACTGGGTCAGACCAATGATGCATCTAGCCCAGTATCCTGTCTTCCGACTGTGGCTGGTGCCAAATGCTTCAGAGGAAATGAACAGAACAGGGTAATTTATTGAGTGATCCATCTTTGGTCATCCAGTTCCAGCTTCTGGCAGTCAGAGGTTTAGGGACACCCAGAGCATGGGGTTATGTCCCTGACCATCTTGGCTAGCAGCCATTGATGGACCTATCCTACCGGCTGTGGTAGTGGCGGCTGGGAGCCCCGGACCCCTTAAATCACTCCCGGAGCTACCAGCTGCAGAGGCAGCTGGGAGCCCCAGGGGTCAGGGGCCATTTAAAGGGTCTGGAGCGCCAGCTGCCGCAGCAGAGCCCCTGGCCCTTTAAATCACTGCTGGAGCCCCCCGGCTGCCACTTCTACCCCAGGACTCCTGCAGAGGGGCTCAGGCAGTGATTTAAAGGGTCCGGGGCTTCGGCTGCTGCTACCGCCCAGGCCCTTTAAATTGCTGCCAGAGCTCTATTGCCAGAGCCCTGGGTTAGCGGTGGTGGGGCTCCAGGGGCAATTTAAAGGGCCCGGAGCTCCAGCAGCTGCTACTGCCCCGGGCCCTTTAAATCTCCGCCTGCTCCGGCAGTGGGGCTTGGGCAGCAATTTAAAGGACCAGGGGCGATAGCGGCAGCCGGAGCCCTGGGCCCTTTAAATCGCCGTCCGAGCCCCGCTGCCAGAGCCCCAGGGTAACAGCGGCAGCCAGGGACTCCGGTGGCAATTTAAAGAGCCAGGGGCTCCAGATGCCGCTATTGCAGTGGAGCCCGGGGCCCTTTAAATTGTTGTCGGAGCCCGGCTGCCGCCACGACCCCAGAGCTCCGGCAGCCGGGCTCTGGCGACAATTTAAAGGGCCAGGGTCTCCAGCCACTGCTGGGAGCCCTAGGCCCTTTAAATTGCCATCTGGAGAAGCAGGTGCAGTACGGCATGGCGCACCGGCTTACTTTGACCTCTACCCAGCTGCCAGGGGTGCCAAGCTGTATGGGCCTGTGGTGCCTGGGCTTCTGGAATACTCAAGACCCTGGGGTCCGGCTCCACCAATGTTCAGAGCCAGGTCGCTCCCCTGGCCCTGCCTGGCACCCCCACGCGCCTCCCCCGGACTCCGGAGCATCCCTGCCTTAAGTGGGCGGCTGCTGTGCATCTCTGCGCTGTGCTCCCTCGCCAACAGCTGCTGCTGCCTGCAACAGCAGAGTGGTGCCAGTGGCAGGCTGAGGTGGCTGCTGCACCTGCAGAGGGAGGAGGGGAGGCAGCGCGCACATGATTCACAGCCCTGCCCTCCCCGGCACCCACAGGATGTGATGCTGAGAGGGCTTCCAGGAGACAGCTTGGACCTCACCTGGGCAGCTTCTGGGGCTTGGGTGAGTGAGTGTCTGACCATGTGATCCGCACCCCCCACGACCACTCTTGTCCCACGCTGGGCAAGGGGCAGCCCCATCCCCCATGAGGCTACAGTTAGGGGCAGCAGGGGAGGAGGCCACATGTGATGACAGCCCCCTACCCGCCCCGGCCCCTACCATATGGCTTCCTGGACCTGAGAGGGGCCTGGCCCCAAGGAGCACGTGCAGTGACAGTGGTGTGAAGTGAGTGTGCTGCTGGGGGGAGGGGTGGCCCTCCCCCAGAGCTCACTGCTGCCTGCACGGAGAGGGCTGGGGAGGAGGGACCTGTGGAGTTCTCCTCTCTGTCCCCAGACCTGGGGCAGCCTGCCTGCACCCCAAACTCTTCATCCCTGGCCATGCCCCAGAGCCTGCACCCCAACCCTCTGCCCTAGCCCTGAGCCCCCTCTCACACCCCAAACCCCTCATCCCCAGCCGCACTCCAGATCCCTCATCCAGCTGCAATATAGGGAAACTGTTAAACACTTACTGTTTCCAGTCCATTTTCTCTCTCTCTCTCTCTCTCTCTCTCACACACACACACACACACACACACACGCTTACAAGACAGGGTCGGGGGGCGGGACTTGGACCAAAAATTATACTAACCTGCCCCCCCCCCCCCCCCCAGCCTGCTCTTCAGGGCAGGGATCTGCCATGTTATCTGGCTGCAAAGCAACAGACATCCCTGTCACTGCATAAGCAAAACAATAAAACATACCATTTTTGGTCAGCCCGGTTACAATCATTAAAAGTAAGAGTAGTAGTGAATATTTTGAAAGCACTTGTTTTTTTCTAAACTTCCTCACTGTTCCAGTCTGTTTGAATCTTATTTTTCAGGTTGTTGAGCAAAAAGTCACATCACCATCTCCCTCCAATGGTAAACTTTGGAATTTCTTTACAAAAGAAAACCTCTCAAGGAGGTTTGTAAGAGGCATTATTTACCAAAAGAGTCTGTCTTGTCTACTGAGTAAAGAGGTATTTATAATTTAAAAAAAACAAATACTCATAACACAATGCAGCTTAAGAATTTTAGTTTATTATCTGAATATGCATTTATACATTACTTATATTTTATGAAAAGTATTAGTTTATTAGGTGCCAACATTTTTCTCAGCACTGTATTTATTAACCTATAACGAAACATGGAACTTATGGAACCCCTCTCCAAGGAACTTATAGTCTAGTACAAATAGAAACAGAACAGTTCAGAGACATATAGGCCTGGTCTACACTGGGGGGGGGGCAACTTCAGCTGCGAGAATAGCGTAGCTGAAGTTGATGTATCTTGGGTCGACTTACCTCGCATCCTCACGGTGCGGGGTTGACTGCCGCCACTCCCTCGTCGACTCTGCTTTCGCCTCTCATCTTGGTGGATTACAGGAGTCAAAGGCAGAGCGATCGGGGATTGACACTAGATGCGATAAATCGATCCCCGTTCTGTACCAAGATCTACTTGGTGAGGTCTCTTGGTTCTCTTATGAAGAAGTTGACACTGTTTTTAAAGGAATATGTGAAAATAGAGAAGGTGAACAGAAACAGAAGAACAGAGGAGAGAGAAGGTGGAAATCGGGGGAGAGGGAAGAAATGAAAAACAACTAAAGAATCAAAACAAACTGCTGACAGGAGCTGGCAATCTGGAAAAGGATGAGGCCATCCAGACCTTTTATTCCTTTCCCATGAATGTCTGACTTATAGGTTGCAGACTCCTAAGAAGAGGGACTGTCTTTGACCCACTTGTGACAGGGCCTTAAATGATTGTTGGGCCTCCTTTAACCCCCTCCTACATACCTCACACGACCTGTCACAATTATAGTGTCTAAACACAGAATATTAGAGAGACTTCTCCTCTCCCTGAGCAGCCAAAGGGGCTCAGAGGCAAGGAAGGTGAGACCATGGCGCTTCTCTGCCTTGCGAAGGGAAATATGACGTCAGAAGGATAGTGGTAGCGGGCATGCTGCGCAAGTAGCCCTGGATTCTGCCATAACCCTAATGCTGGCCAGTACCTAAGGGTACATCATTATGGCTTGAACAGAAAGACTTTAATAAACTAATTTTAAAAATTAATGCTAATAAAATGCCAAAGGCTTGCAGACAGGACACTGCTTTTGAGAGCTCAATGTGTATATTAGATAAGGAGCCATTCTAATATTAAATAAATAATGTGAATCAGCAAAATTATTCCTAGAGATGCCTGGTCAAGTTACAGCGTGGGGATGAGGTAAACATGTTCTGAGCACCTTTGAGCTAGTTAAACATTTGTAATTTTAGGGCTATCAAAATGGTTTTGGAGTATGACAAACATTTGCAAATTTTGGTTTAGGGACCTGGGTGTGGAACATCATTTTGTTGCCATGGCAGCTCAGGAGAATGTGCACTCAAAAGTAGGTTGGGGGTGACCTCCCCCCCGAAAAAGGATGGCTATTTTTTTAGTCAGACCCATGCTCCAAGGATGGGCTCTGCTGGGTTGGCATTCTTTCTTTATGCTGTAACTGAGGTTTGGGTCAGGGTCACTCACCTTCATAGCTAGAACCAGTTTTGCCAACCCTTTGGTTAATTCCTTTGGTCAGTTAGTACCATATGACTATCCCTTCTGTGACACTTAAGAGTCCTAGAAAGGGAAATAAGCCAAAGTCCAAAAGAATCTTTATTTAAACCTTGTGGAAGTATGAACAGATATCTGCCTGCTGTGACAGGGTGTACCTGGCATTTACTGACCCCGCCTGGAGGCCTCACAGCTTTGGCACACCCTGCCTAAAGAAAGTGTCCGGAGGGCGAGGGCAAATTTAGTCAGGAGCTTCCTAGAAAGGCTGTCCAGGATCAATGAATGAAGATTGGTACCTCAGAGGCTCAAATGGCTGGAGGCAGTCAGGAGCCAAACGGGACCCAGCAAGCAGAATAAAAATAGTTGGCTGTTTCTTCCAGGGGCCTGTTTTGGGTGAAGGTAGAGCAACGGAGGAAGGATCTTCCTGCCTTAACCCAAGAAGCCAGGTCTGGTCAGGGCCTAAGTCTGATTGCACCTTTTAGTTTGAGTTAATGAAAAACTGTTTTGTTTACTTTGTAGAGTGTAAGGCCCAGGTGGGCCATCCTAAGTTGCATATTAATTTGACTGATGTAAGACTAGGACATCTTGCTTTGTGAGACTCCACTGGCTCAGGCAATTCCATGACAGTTACTCTCATTGTTCTAGAGAGACAGAATCTCAGAGTTGCAGTATTATTGTTACCCATAGGAGGCAGGGGTGGGGGGAAAAGAAGGTGAATCCACCTCATCTTCATAATGTGAAGATGAAAATAAGAAATTAAAAGGATGTCATCAGGGCAGGAAAAACTCATTTGGACACTGATCTAAAGCCCACCGGAGTCAATAACTCCCACCGTCTTTGGAGCAGGTCCTTATGAAAGATGAACAACTTAAACTTGATACTGACAACCTTGAGAAAAAAGTGCAAGTCCTAGATCTAAAACTTTTTGGCAAGAGGGAATATTGTATTGCAAGGAAAGAAAAAGTTTGGGTATGTCCAAAGGTCAAAAAGGAGGGCAGGTCAGTCTCTTACGGCTAGCAGGTTCATAAAAACTTCAGAATAACGTCCAAACACCCATTTTTCTGCGGCCTCTAACTTGGTTGTAAAATTTCCTTATAATCTGAATTTAGTAACAAATGTCTCAGACGGAAATTAAGTGTTATCAAAAGCTATATACAAATAAATGTTTGGGTACATTAGGAACAAGAGTGCAAAGAAGACTACTAGCTTTGGATCTGTAATTTAAAAATGGCTGTTATGCAGGTCATTTCATACCAGGACCACATTCATTCTTAAGTGTGTCTTCATTGGGTTTCAGTGATGTTTTTAATGATGGCCAGTAAGGACTACGGAGATATATATTAATGATACCTTTTTTAAAAAGTGACTGAAACTGGCTAACTGTGCACATCACTAGTCTATGTGATGTATTCCTAACATTCTAATCCTAGTCTGTCCTCTTTCATCCCCTCAGATTGTTACACCCTATTGTTTTGTGTCAGTTTGTAAACTCTTTGGGCAGAGATTTTCTCTTATCATGCATTTGAACAGTGTCCAGCACAATGGGGCTTCAACCCTGATTGTGGCCTCAAAGGACGACTTTAATACAAATACATATATTTTTTTAAACGTAGCATAGAAAAGAGAAGAGACTGTAAATATATAATGTCATCCTTAGCAAACAGCTAATAGTCTGTGCTGGGGGTAGATACCGCCCCCCATGAGCCTGAAGGCATTAAGGTGGCCACATGGGCCAATTAACCACCTGCTTTACATCTGAAGGAGGACCCAGGGATCAAAAAAGACTAATTAAAGAGGACAGGAACAGGAAGGGCCTATATAAAGCCCAGAAGCTAGCAGCAGAGAGAGAGAGAGAAACTGCAGTCACTGTCCACATGGGAAAAGGTAAGGTAGAAAGTAGCTCAGGGCTACAGCAGTGAGATGTGGGATTGGACAGACCTTCACTGTTTGTTGTAGGGTCTCTGGAACCCAGTCTAGAGGTTGGGCCAGAGTTCCTCTACCAGCTACTGGACAGTAGCACCATTAAGGGGTAGTGAGAAGGAGGTCTGACTGGGACATTGGGTCCCGATATACTTTGAAATCCTTGGAAGAGTAGGACTACAGTGACCTGGCCAGAGGGCCAAACCATGAAGTGGGAGCTGTCAAGTCCAAAAGAAGTGAGAAAGGGAGAGTGACAGAGTGAGCAACTATAGGAGAGATGTTGGCCTGGCAGAGCTAATCTCCAGAAGGAAGCGTTCCAGTGGTGAGTACAGCAATCTGCCACAGAATCCATACTCAGCCCTTTGAAACACATCACAGTACATAATGTTCTATTGCAGGTTCCCACAAGTCATACTACCGAGAAAATGTTTATTTCACAAATTTGGAACAGGCGGAGAAATATAAATATTTTGTACCTTGCTTGTAATAGAATTTCACGCATATCACATATCTGAAGAATCACACAGCACAAACTGTGTACTGAAATCTCAGTGTGTACACAATTTTATTTAATAATTTGTTTTATATTGAAGTAATGATAATCCACTTGCAAATATAGGTGTATCCTCTAGCAGAGTGTCTTACCGCTCTGAATATTTTGACCACTGGCCAATCACATCAGTATTGTACTGTTTACAGTCCTTTACTCACACTCATAGGCAGGCCTGGAGCCAACGACACTTGGAAAGTTCAAGTGAACTGGGTGTTCTTGGCCAAGGGTCAGGTGTTTTTTCCCATAGCTGGGATGGGAAAGAGTCAGGCGGATGTTCATGAATGGGAGGAGAAACTGGATAGGTTTCCACAGCTGAGAGGAGGTAGTTCTTGGTCACAGGAGAAAGCTGGAAGCTGAGGAAGGGTGGATACGTACCTCTTTCAGGGAAGGAATGGGAAGGGTTTCTGTCAGAAACCACATACATTCCCCCCCTGTGAAAATCTGATATTTGAGATGCTGAACAGAGTTCTGAATAGAGAGGGGGGGTTGTATTCATATGCTTCTCTAGCTATACTGTGGGTTTCCACCTAAGTCCAGAATGTAAATCCTCAAAACCTCTGCTCAGCTGATGCCTAACCCTGTAGGTGCCTAAATTCCCAGGGCCAGTAAAGTCCCCTTGGCACCCATATTTCTATGGGTAGACATGTACAAAGTTGCTTGAGTTCTGATGCCACCAAGCTGTTCAGCACCTAAGTACAGGCAGGATTCTCAAACTAGGTGTTCCTCCGCCTACCTCACCTGTGGGGCCCAATCCAGTAGGCCTTTTCAGAGGCGGCCTACCAGATTTGACCCCACACAAAATGTAGGAGGAAGTGCTGCTAGGTCATTCCAGTGATTAAAGCATTAACCTAGGAAGTGGAGGACCTGGGGTTCAAAACCCTGCTCTGATTTGGTGTGGGGACTTGAACCCAGGTCTCCCAAATCTGAGGGGAGTGCCCTAACTCCTAGATTCTAGGGGTGCACCTCATATGCACCTCTTTATAAATAGCAACTAGAACAGGGACTGAACTCTGGTCACACAGGTGAGTGCCTTAACCACTGGCTTACAGGTCACTTTCATTCTCTCTCTCGCCTAATGACTAGCAGTAACAAGGTATCTGAATGTAGGCATCCAAAAATTCAGGAACCCAATTCAATTTCTGCATGTGCAGAATGGAGTGCTAATAAAATACCTGGCTTGAGTCCTTTTTCCCCCCTAGTTTCCTTTATCCATCTTAGGCCAGGTCTACACTAGGACTTTATGTCGAATTTAGCAGCGTTAACTCGATTTAACCCTTCACCTGTCCACATTAGGAAGCAATTTATTTTGACATAAATGGCTCTTTAATTCGATTTCTGTACTTCTCCCCGACGAGGGGAGTAGCGCCAAATTCGACATGGCCATGTCGAATTCGAGGTACTGTGGACGGAATTCGACGCTAATAGCTCCGGGAGCTATCCCACAGTGCACCACTCAGTGGACGCTCAGGACAGCAATCTGTACTTGGATGCTCTGACCTGCCACTCATGGAAAGCCCCGGGAAAATTTGAATTCCTTCTCCTGTCTGGCCAGTTTGAATCCCATTTCCTGTTTGGACATCGTGGCGAGCTCAGCAGCACTGGCAACGATGCAGAGCTCTACAGCAGAGGTTACCATGCAATCCCAGAATAGAAAGAGGGCTCCAGCATGGAGTGATTGGGAAGTTTTGGATCTGATCGCTGTGTGGGGAGATGAATCCGTCCTATCCGAGCTCCGATCCAAAAGACGGAATGCAAAAATTTATGAAAAAATATCCCAGGCTATGACGGAGAGAGGATACAGCCGGGATGCAACGCAGTGCCGCGTGAAAATCAAGCAGCTGCGACAGGCGTACCAGAAGACCAAGGAGTCCAACGGACGCTCCGGATCACAGCCACACACTTGCCGGTTTTACGAGGCACTGCATGTGTAAGCAGAGTCAGGATGAGCTCTACCCTGACATCTGGTGGTGAGTTGTGAAAAGGGATGTCAGGGGCTAATCTTGTTTGCATGGACACACCCACCCTGCAAAGCATGATGGACCGCTTGCCCAAATGGTCACCTCGACTGCTGTGGGAGCCCCAGTTTTTTTGTTATTGGGGCAGGAAAAATAAAGTGTTGTTACCCTGATTATGTAAATTAAGGACAGTGGGCTTTTGTTATGATGAAGGGACTCGCCCTTAGCTAAGCAGCACTTGCTAGGCGAGGGACATGGATTTCAAAACCCAGTGAATTGAGAGAGGTTGGGGACAGGTATTTGTATCTGGTGGCATGGGCCTCTTCTGAGGGTCCTAAATGTCAATTACACCTTCTTCTCTCTTTTCACTGTGAAATATTAGAGCTAATTTTAAGTTCCTTAGAAGTCTAATCACAGGCTGCTAAGTTGAAATTACTCTGGACTAAGTGTGCAAATGAGCACGAAGGCTCCCCTAACTACAAGCTAAAATCACTAAAAAGCTAAAATTGTTATGAGCTAAAATCACTGAGCACTGTGTTAAGTAGTGGGGGAGCCAGAAGATATATTGCTGAGCAGCTGGTGGAGCGGAGCTGCTGACGGAGTGGAGCACTTGGCGGGACAGCCGGAGCGGCTTTCAGGCCGGCTGACGAAGCGGAGCTGCAGGCGGAGCAGTTGGCGGGACAGCCGGAGCGGAGCTGCTGGCGGAGCGGGACAGCTGGAGCGGCTTGCGGAACGGCTGAGCAGAGTGTCTCGTGGGATGGCTGGCAGAGCAGAGCAGAGCAGAGCGAAGCCCCACGAAGGGACGGGGCAGTCAGCTTCGAGCCACGTAAGGTGCCCCTTACCTCTCCCCTCCCCATTTCTACCCAAACTGGAGGGGGTGTAACACTCTGCAGATGAACTTTTGAACTCTGGGTCTGGACTTTTGGGTTGTTGGACTTTTGGGACTTTGGGTAATTTTTGGGGTTGCTGGACTCAAGAACCAAAGGGAAAGGACATGGCCAATTTGCTGGGGTGGGTCGTTGCTCACAGTTCGGTTTACAAATCCTAAATGTGGTGTTTCCCCAGCAAAAGGCTGCATTGTTTTTTTTTTGTTATTAAAAGGTTTTTTACACTTAGACTCTGTGCTTGCAAGAGGGAAAGTACTGCCTCTTAGAGGCGCCCAGGGGGGGTGATATATGTTTGTTCCAGGTTACTACCCAGTTACTACTACTACTGGGTAGTAACCTGGAACAAACATATATCACCCCCCCTGGGCGCCTCTAAGAGGCAGTACTTTCCCTCTTGCAAGCACAGACAACTGGGTAGTAACCTGGAACAAACATATATCACCCCCCCTGGGCGCCTCTAAGAGGCAGTACTTTCCCTCTTGCAAGCACAGACAACTGGGTAGTAACCTGGAACAAACATATATCACCCCCCCTGGGCGCCTCTAAGAGGCAGTACTTTCCCTCTTGCAAGCACAGAGTCTAAGTGTAAAAAACCTTTTAATAACAAAAAAAGGGAGGGCGGGAGTGTGGGTCGAGTGATGACATTTACGTATAACCACCCTTGACACATTTTCGGCCCCACAAGGCACTGGGGGCTAGACCCAGAATTCCAGTGGGCAGCGGGGACTGCGGGAACTGTGGGATAGCTACCCACAGTGCACCGCTTGCAATGTCGACGCTTGCCCCCTTACTGTGGACTCACAAATTCGAATTAAGGCCCTTGATGTGGATTCGCACAATCGACCTTGCAATATCTGTTTCACAAGTTCGGTTTAACAAAAATCGAACTAGTCTTGTAGTGTAGACATACCCTTAGTTTCTTACCCAATTCAGGGCCAAATTAACTTTTTGTGGGCCCGGCGCCAAACATATTTATGGGGCCCCCTGGGGAATGAATGGGTCAGGGGCAATAGCACAGTGGGCAGGGTGGATTTGATTTAAACCATGATTTAAATCACTAGTCAGGAAGACTCGATTTAATCATCTTTTCTACATTAAAGTGCATTCTTGTTGGTTGTTGTAACCTTAATACATATTCTTCACAACTCAGAGATAGATGTAGGTTTCATTTTTAGAAGGTACACACTATAAATTTTTAAACAGTGATTTATTTTGAAAACTTTTCAGATGAGTTTTATAGCTATATCAGAAAATAAATGATTGTTTGGTTATTTCATTTACCAAAGCAGATATTTATGAAGTCATTGGGACGTAAACTATCTCCAATTCAACAGATTAATCATTAATATTTGGAGGATTTTATTGCAAGGCTGTATTAGGAGGAGAACATCACCAGACAGACATTTAAATTGTTTCATTTAACTAAAACAACGTTAAGTATTCTGGATTTTTTTTCTTCAACAGCAAACATAATATTTTAACAAAAAAGCATATGTCCCTCGCTTCTCACATTTATCTCCAGACTTCTTCTCTTTGTCCAGATCTATTCCACCCCCAATAATCTTCTAGTCATTGAACTTTTTGAAACTTTTCACTTTTAGAGAGGTAAGCGATTGACTCTTATTACACAAATTTGCAGAGGGACAATAGAGTTGAAGTCTGTTATTTCTCACCTCTATATTTTATTTATTTATTTTAAAACATTTTTGCTGTTAACAAGCATGTTACCGCTGGAGACACAAATCCACAGTTTGAGAACTGCAAAACTAAGTATCTCTGATGGTATCTTCTAGACTGACCACTGAGTCCCATAGAAAAATTAACCTAAATAATCTATACAGAACCCTGTGGAACGCCATAAAATTGGGTCCCTAATCCATGAACTATTAGAACTCATTTACAAAACTGTTCTTAAACATTACATGAATATATTGTCTCATACTATAGAATTAGAATTTATAATCCCTATTTCATGATGAGATATAATGTATCTTAATTAAAACTTTCTTTAGATAGGTTTTTTCCTCAAAAATCCGATATAAATAAAAAAATCTGTTTCGATTTTTTTTTAAAAGTCATTGATTTTTATCCACCCTGACAGCGGGGCATTAGGGGGTGGGGGGAAGGATCGGTTCCTAGGTGGATCGAGGCACAGGCAGGGGCAAGATGAGCACTGTGGGGCATGGGGGAGGATTAGTCCCTGCTGACAGGAGCAAGACAGGGACCGGGGGCAAAAGCACAGTGGAGTGGGAGCTAGGGTTGGTCCCTGGAGCAAGGGAGGGGCGGGGGGTAAATTGAAAGTGCAGCAGGCTGGGGATGGGGTAAACAGGATCCCCTCCCCCCATCCCTGCCCACGTAGAGTGGGTACCTACCTTCTCTCTGGTTCTAGCCCATTCTCTTTGAGTCTCTGCACTGAGCTGAGAGTGCACTGAGCTGGGGGTGTAGGGTTGTGACGTTATTGACAATAACTGCGACCATACAGATCATTGTTACAACCAAGGTCCTGTAGTGGCACCAAATCTTACATAAAGGGGGTCAAATGAGGTGTCTAAGACCAGGTTATGCTTGGCTGGTTATGATTATGCCATTTATATGCATGTATCAGTTTTGTAGTTGAAGTTATGAATATTGGCTTTATACTGTCTGTAGTTCAATGGCTTTATACTGTATGTCTGTCTTTCAAACTGGGGCTGGGCTTCTGGGACCCAGGACAAGCTATCAGCTCTGCCAGGCATGCTGATGGCCCATTAAGGACCATCGACTATACAATTAGCCCATTGAGAGGAGGCAGACACACCTTATGATTCAGTAAGGTATGCAGAGACTTGCCCATGTGACTCCAGACTCCATTTTGCTGTGATTTTCCACAGTAAGGAAAGAGGTGTCTTTACACCTGGAAGAAACTATAAAAGGCAGCTGCCTCATCTCCATTTTGTCTTCATTTCCTGCTTCTTACCTCTGGAGGAACCTTGCTACACATGGAAACTTTGAACAAAGGACTGAAGGACCCATCCATGCTGTGGATGTAATCCAGAGACTTGATTTGAACCTGCAGTATTCCATCTCTGCAAGCCTGAACCAAGAACTTTGCCATTACTGTATGTAATTGATTCCTTTTAACCAATTCTAGCTCTCACCTATATCTTTTTCCTTTTATGAATAAACCTTTAGATTTTAGATTCTAAAGGATTGGCAACAGCGTGATTTGTGGGTAAGATCTAAGTTGTATATTGACCTGGCTCTGAGGTTCGGTCCGCTGGGATCGGGAGAACCTGTTTTCTTTTACTGGGGCATTGGTTTTTATGACCATTTGTCCCCATAACGAGTGGCACTGGTGGTGAGACTGGGAAACTGGAGTGTCTAAGGGAATTGGTTGTGTGACTTGTGGTTAGCCAGTGGGGTAAAACCAAAGTCTCCTCTGTCTGGCTGGTTTGGTTTGCCTTAGAGGTGGAAAAACCCCAGCCTTGGGCGGTAGTTGCCCTGTTTGAAGCAATTTGTCCTGAACTGGCACTCTCAGTTGGGTCTTGCCAGAACCAGCATCGTTACAAGGGTCTGGGAGGGATTTAGGGTGCAGGAGCAGGCTGGGGGTTGGGGTGCAGGGTCTGGCCAGGAGCTAGGGTGAGGGCTCAGGGTTGGGGCAGGAGGTTGGGGTGCGCTTACCTGGGGCAACTCCCATTTGGTGCAGGGGGTGCAAGTGGGAAAGTGTGGAGGGTGCAGGAGCTCCTGTTTAGTGCTCATGGTGGGGATGTTGTGGGGTGCAGGAGTCAGGGCATGGGGTGTTGGGGGCTGGGTATGTATGGGAGGTGCAGGAGTCAGGACTGGGGTCATGAGGGTGTGAGGGGATGCAGAAGTCAGGGCAGGGGGTTGGGGGTGTGGGTTGGGTCATGTGGGTGCTCCAAATGACCTGCCCTAAGAGGCTTATGGCAGGGGGCTGGAGGGGGTATGCCCTGATTATAGCCCCTTCCCCAAGGCCCCGCCCCTGCCTCTTCTCCACCTCCTCCCCCAGCGGCAATCACGCTGCGGCTCCACTCCTCCCGCTCCGGCAAATAGCTGTTCGGCGGCAGGGGAAGCGCTGGGAGGGGGAGGGGCAGGAATGCGGCACGCTCAGAGGAAGAGGCGAGGGAGGGGGGAACTTGGCTGGGGGCGGAGCCTGCCCTACAGCAGGACCTGGCAGGACCAAGCTTCTTCCTGCTGCCCCTGCAGGAGAGAGTGGGGGGCAGAGAAGAGCAGGCCAGGGCCCCTCTGGAGTATGGGCCCGGTGCCATGGCAAATCCGGTACTGACCTCAGTACTTTAATTCTGACCTCATGACTTCAGTCCCCAGGCCTTACCAGACAACACCATGTATGCACTAGCATTCTCAATGCAGCAAGCCAATTTATTTGTACATATTTCTACTCTAATCTATGATGAGTTCAGTAAGTTTTAATGATGGTAAAAGGGAATTTAACAACAATCTTTTAGCGACACTGCTCCTTTCAAAGTACGTATTAGGCAAATCACAGCACAAAGCAAATATTTTCCCCATTAGACTGCCCTACCAATCCCATCAGTATTTTCCATATTGAAACTTCAAGCAAAATATATTTCTGCAGTTTAACAGGTTATGAAAAGCTCCCATGTGTTTTCAGACAATTTTGCTGCTATGCTAGTGTCCATCTAGGACATCATATCAAGTTCTCTGATTATTCAACCCACTGTGATCTGCGTAAGTTGTTTTAACAGTCATGTACCAACAGTAAACATTGGCCTCTCTTCTTCCTATGTCACTAAGCTTCTCCCTTTACCCAAAAGCTACTGGCAAGCTGCCACAGACAGTAGGCTTACCGTTTTGACTCGGTCATATTTATTAACTCAGTCTGGATAAACACAGCTGATCAGCAGCAGCCAGTGTACCTTACTCAGCTTCCCCCCCCCCCCCCCCCCCCCCGACACACTCTGGTCATAGTGGCCAACTCTTATTTGAGGTTACTATTTCAATAAAGCTGCGTAGGAAGAACTGGTGTCACGAAGTGAAAACAGTGCAAACACAAGATTCCAAAACAAACTTTGTGAACTTTAAAAGCTCCTAGGAAATAACCTTTCCAGACCAAATTAAGAAAACATAAATTAACAGGAATAGGACTTAACTGGTACACAGGAGCCAATGGAAAGTGACATTTCTTGACCCTACCTAACAAAGGGAAGAATGTAAAACTAAAGAGAAAAGATGACAGCCAAAGGGCATGATTATCGTTAGGGAAGCTTGATTAATTAGCTGAGGATTAAATGATCTAAAAATTAACATGCACATATTTAAGTCTAGTCAATATTGAATTTATTTGAACTAAATGTATCCTTTTTACAAGACAGAACACTTTTCAAACTTATTAACTTAAGATGGTTGAGCAGCTGAGCCAGTGCTGGAATTAGGTTAGGACTGAGCCCTCACAATTGAAATATGAGCCCTGGTACCTCTCATAATAGACCACTGTAATGAAAGGAGGAGGATTGCCTGGAATGATGCTCTGTATTTCTGTGCATATGATAGAGCTAAAATTAAACTGAAGTTTCCCAAAGAGAATATATTTTTCTGAATATTTGGATACTGAATTAGTCAGCAAAAATCCTGCATTTACTAACCCTGTCTGTTTGTTGTTTAGCTTCCTGTCTCTGCACTGAATTATCCCCTTTGCATTTCCAGGTTTATATGTAAATATGAAACCATCTAGCTGAGTGCTGGAATTCTCTGTGAACCAGGCTTTATATTATAACTTTGCCAGATAAGCCCTTAAATAGAGGAATTATTTTGACGGGCACTGCTTAGAGATCACTCTGTAGCTTTAGTATATTCAACACCTTGGGGGGAAATGGAATCGCTCTGTTGCTGATATCTATTATAACTTTTCTATATTGCTTACATTTGTTAAATTACTCTTTGACTCCCTTATAGAGATGAAGTTTCTTTGAGCTAACAGTTAGGGCTAGATTTTTGCCACTTTTACATTGAGTAGTAACTGCCTCCACAAGTAGCCCCACTGAATGTAGGGGACTAGATCCTGCCCTAGATATAATTCCCACCCTTACTCATCTCCATGGACTCTCCAGAGTTTAGTTCCAGGGGCATAAGAATAAGACGCACTGTATTCCTGCTTGCCGCCCCTGGAGTGGGTAGGTGGGTGGGAAACAGGCATGGGGGAAAGGAATAGGCAGAGGGAGGTTGAGCTTTTAAACTTACCATCTAGCCTAAGTATAGAACTCTGGATTTCCCACTGAAATTCAAGGAAAAACATCTTCTGATCTGTGACTGCTACTTCGTTGGGTCCCAATCTCACTCTTCAGCTGCATGACTATTGGTTTCAGTGATCAAGCTCAGGGATGCAGGGAATAACAATCCACTGCCAGCCCACCCACCAGTGTCAGGACAGCTTCTGAATGAGCTATGTTTTCAGGACAGTGAATGACGTGAATGAGGAGCAGCAGTTAAGGGCAGGTGTATGGTATGAATACCACCAGGAACCCTGAATTTTCCAGTGGACAAACACAAACCTTCGCCCCAAGGGAGAAATGGTACATTAGAAACTCTATGCACTATTTTTGAAGTGAGCTTTTCCCTCGTACAACTTTTTTAAACAGGAGAAGATTGTAGATTACTGGCATTTGTCCCCTTCTTGAATAAAATGAATGTACAAAACAGTACAAACAAACAGGAGTCAAAATGGACCAACTAACAGTGGTAATGTAGGACATATGATTGCAAAGGGAGAGGGAAATTGGGATTGGGAGTTGGTGTGGGAATGGAGCATGGGAGTGGCTGGGCAAGGAGACTAGAACTGGGAGCTAGGGAAGAAAGCGGCTGGGGGGAGTAGAATGGGGGTGAAGGGAGAAGACTGATCAGATGAGGAGATGGGGAGGAGAATGGGAATGGGACTGGGACTGGCTGGCAAAGAGACTGCGTGAGAGGCCTGAGGAATGGAGAGTTCTGATTAGCTAAGAAGATAATGGGACTGGTGTGAGAAACCAGGCTGGGGACAGGTTGGAGTGGGCGGGACAGAAGCAGTCTAGCTTGGGTGTGGGGAGCAGGCAGTAAAATATACTTCCCTGCAGAGTCTGAAATGGAATACAAGATTCCAAGTTTCAGAGTCTTCTGCTGTCAGAAAACAGATGTGAACCCACTGGCAAAGGGTATGTCTCATCCCCCCCTCTACTGATGGTCCACATAGAAGATTATGACTTACTGTACTGCTACGAGTTACTCTGTTAACTCAAGGTCTGTAGCAGAGACATGTCTGTGAGATGGATTTAGGGCAAGTCTACACTACAGCGCTACAATGGTGCAGCTGAACCAGTGCAGCTGAGCCGCTGTAGCACGTCTGGTGAAGACATGCTATGCCGACGGGAGAGCACTCTCCGATCAGCATAATTACTCCACTTCAGTGAGAAGCCTAAGCTATGTCAGCAGGAGAGTGTTTCCCACCAACATAGCACCGGTGTGGACAACACAAAACTTGCGTCGCTCAGGGAGAGGGCTTTTTTACACCCCTGAGCGACGAAAGTTGGATTGACTTAGCCAGTAGTCGAGACCTGCCCTAAAGGTTCCAAGGCGGAGGTCTGTGAGGCAGCTATAGAGGTTCCAGTCCTGCTGGTGAACCAAGTAGGTGTCAATATTATGCCACCTTTTTATGCCACTTTTCTTAAGTTTACGTTTTTAAAAGCCTAGGAAACTGCACAAACGATGTTAAAAGAACATTAAGGTTACTAAAGCCAAGCACTCAACAGTTAAGAAATGTCAGAATTAAGGTTGCCTGTGCTCACAAGATACAGGTGTGATAGCACTTTATAAGAAGTAACTCAAAGGCAGAGAACTTTTAAAAGCTCCCATCGAGGAAATAATGAACTCCTACAGTATTTACATCTTTTTACTCGTTCTCCTGCCTCCTCTCCCAATTATTCTCACACTTGGTGCTGTCAATGACTTTGAATAGTCATAGTAAGTACATTTTGCCCTAAATTCCACTAGGGTTAGAGGGATGGATTCCCCACCCACACCCTTTTTGAAGCAAATTCAAATATCACAGGAGGGCACCCTTCTCTCTAACTTGGACATGTGGAATTGTTGATATTAAGAGAATTGCTCCTGTGCCAACAGAGCGAGCTTAATGTGTTTCTCCAAACAGTAGTGAACCGAAATGTTTCACCAAACCTGATTATTTGGGACTGAGATAAAGCAGGAAATTTCACAATGAAGGCAATCATTCTGAAGTTGGATTAGAAATTATCTATCCAAAAGTGTGTTGCTCTTTGCTAGGTCGTAATACTCTCCCAATACCAGTAGATGGCAGCTCCTTCATTCAGAGCAGTTAGTCATTATCAATTTCGTTGTAAATTTGTTTGGTACGTTTAAATTCTGATTTTTCCAAGAGATGATCTCTTTCCCAGCCCTGAAGAGCTCTGTAGAGCTCAAGAGTGGGTCTCTTTCATCAAGAAAAGTTGGTCCAATAAAATATATTAATTACCTCACCCACTTTGTCTGATTCCAATGTCACACCTGAATGTCAATTTTCCACAAGCCAGCAGAGAGCACTATTCACTAAGCCATTATTTGCTACATTTCCATAAGAGGATGAAGTACAAAGAAAAACTGCAAGAAAAAATAATAATAATAATAATAATCAGTGGACTCTGTCTGTATTGAGTGCCCTCCATCCTCTACCAACCAGGCTCTAGTGGCTAGTCAGCATATAAACAGTTATGGGACCTAAAGAGAAATGAACAGCCTTTTAGCTCACTGTGCAGTCTGTGAAGCATGTTTTTCATACCCAAGCAACTATGCTGTGTGCTCAAATCCAGCCAAGTGGGCATTTTGACTTCAAGGAACCTTAAATCAAGGTCTATGGGAGTCTTTCCACTGACTTCAGTAGCCACTGGATTAGGCCCATAGCTGCCTGGATAACCATTTTACGTGCCCTATTTGAATAAAGGATTTGGGTTTTCCTCTTAGAGAGGCCAATTTGCCAATTAGGCCTCAGGATATAACTACCACCCGAAAGCTGCAGAAAAATATGGAATCAGCCCAATGAGGCTCAGAAAAATCCTCGTTTTTAAGTACATGAGGCATTTTTAGTTACTAGTTTGGTAATTTTTAAAAAACCACTTGGCTATGGGAAGAGGGGAAAATGTAGAAGGTGTGGATGGGTGGATAAGGGGGTCCAGAGAGAATCTGAGGGCAGGGAATCCTCAGAAGAAAGATGAAAAGCTAGAGAGAGCCTGGGGTGGGGAGAGAAGCATGTGAGTGAAACAGCAGGAGAGGAGAAGTAGCAGTCAGAGGAAGGTCAGCAGGATGGCAAGTTAACTACAGGGTCATCAGGTGGATGGGAACAGGAATTATAAGATTGCAGTGTAGGAATAAGGGTGACCAGTTAGGAGATAGGTCAGGAACACAGCAGGATGATTGGTTGAGAGGGAAGCACAGTAGGCTAAAAAAGGGAGGGATGAAGTTGCTGGAAGGGAGCAAGCAATCAGCTGTATAAACAAAGCCGATGCTACCAAAGTTAACCCAAAAAGAACAGGAGTACTTGTGGCACCTTAGAGACTAACAAATTTATTTCAGCATAAGCTTTCGTGGACTACAGTCCACTTCATCGGATGCATAGAATGGAACATACAGTAAGAAGATATTTATACATTCAGAGAAACATGAAAAGGTGGAAGTACCCATACCAACTGTTAAAGGCTAATTAATTAAGAGGAACTATTTGGGGGAGAATTCTCCTTTTCCTGTTTATGATGATTTGGAAGTTTAGCAGCTCTGATGCTAGATATTAGAAAGATGCTGCCCTCTTCTCTGAGAATGGTGGAAAGAAAGTTTCCCCTTTCTTCCCCTTACCATCACCAGGATTAGTCAAATCTACATGACATTTACTGTGAATTACCTTTGACAAAGATAGAATATTTCATAGATGTATATTCCTTTTCTGCTTTATTTTGTTGCTTTTTTAAACCTGTAAAACTTTAATACCAATGAAATTTAAAAATTAAATTTCAAAATGTTGTTAGTAGCAATATTACATTAGCATCTTGCCCCAACTGAGTTGAGGGCCCCATTGTACAAGGGGTTTTGCATACCTCATTGCAAGAGGCACTTCCTGCCCTTAAGAATTTGCAATCTAAACAGCAAAGACAGACAAAGAATGGGAGAAGGAAAATATTATAAACCCTATTTTACAGATGGGGAACTGAGGGAGAGAGAGATTAAGGGCACTACACTACCCGCTGGATCGGCGGGTAGCGATCTATCTTTCGGGGGTCAATTTATTGCATAGACGCGATAAATCGATCCCCAAGCGCTCTCCCATCGACTCCGGTACTCCACCGCCGCGAGAGGCACAGTCGGAGTCAATGGGGAAGCGGCAGCGGTCGACTCAGCGCCATGAAGACACCTAAATACATCGACTTCAGCTATGCTATTCCCGTATCTGAAGTTGCATATCTTAGGTTGATTCCCCCCGCTAGTGTAGACCAGGGCTCAGTCATTTGTCCAAGGCCACACAGGAAATCATAGAAGAAATCAAACTCAGATCTCCTGATTCCCAGGCCTGTGCCTTAACTATATCACCAAATTTCCCCTCTATTTTCTAGTTTAAAATGCATCTCCCTAGTAAATGTGATTGAGAAGATGGCAAAGAAAGCAAATAAAACCCATACCAAATTCTGTCCTTGTATGTGCACCTGAAGACAACAAAAGGAGTTTAAATAAATCATTCCTTTAATATTGAAATGAAAGGCCACTTTCCCCTCTCTGTCTCCCCCAACTCTCACTCAGATTCCCTCTCTCCTATCAAGGTTGGGAGAGCACGGGCAAAATATTTTGGGTGAAATAGCAGCTCCACTGAAGTCAATGGCAAAACTCCCACTGACTGCAGTAGGGTCAGGATTTCACCCTATAATTTTTATTGAAAAATAATGGTGATAATTTTTTTCCATTTTGCAAATTCCACCTTTCTGCCATGAAAAGATGATGGAAATGCTCAAGCTGTAATTCCTTTTAAATCTGGAGTCAGTGTGACTTCTCATGAAATCTTTCATAAATATCAGCTCTGGTAAATCTATATTCCCCACAGAGAAACAAGTCCTGTCACCCAGCTCTGGTTGTGAGTGAAATGCTTGCAGATATATTACAGAAATTAGAAAGGGAAGGGACTTATTTGATCACCTTGCTCATCCCCTTGGCCCATGTGGGATTATTCCATAGAATGGATTATTCCATAAAACAGATTTTCTAGGATTTTGTCCAGTCTAATGGTACATATCCCAGGCCACAGAGCTCCCACAGCTTTCCTTCTGAGACTAGTCAAGAGATCTCATCATCAGGAATTTTTTGTGTAATTTTCAGCTTCACTCTTCCATAGTTGTATTTTATACCATTGCTCCAACAGCCCCTTGAATAATGCCTTCTCCTCCCCCGGTGTTATACACATTTTTCTATGTTTCTCATCACTGTGGAATCCAAATCCCTCACACGCATTAGCAGATGTATTCTCCCGCCGGCCTGTGAATTCTTTCTTTAGAGAGAAAGATGAGCAATTTGCCCAGCACCACACAGGAAGTTTTTAGCAGAGCTGGGAATTTAAACCAGAGCTCGTTAGTCCCAGTGCAGGGCCTCAACTGTAACACCAGCCTTCCTCTCCTTTACACCTGACAAATGTGTGGAGACTTCGTTATGTATCCCCTAACCCTCCACCCCTTCGAGTCACTGCTTAAGATATATCCAGTTAGCTTTTCAAACCTTTCCTAATACAGTAATTCCTCCATCCTCTCTGAGCTCCTTCCAACTTGTCTACATCTTGCTAGTGTTGAAGGGCCAAATTCTCTGCAGTTGTAAATGGGTACAGCTCTATAGTGCTAATTTACGCCAGCAGAGAATTTGGCCCGCCATATCTAAAAATGCATTATGGTTTCAGTATTGCAGTTTCCATCTCGCCAGAACTGCAATGTCTGGGAATAGCATCACCCAGATTTATTACTTATTACCAAAACGTAACAGCTTTTATGGCCTTAGCGTCGCAAATTTGTAATTGTGTCCAACAGCATCTCTAGGTCTCTTGCACTATTACTAACTTACAAGACCTGTCTCTCCCATTAGATAACTACATCCCCAGTAACTTTCCTGAGAGGCACAAGTGTGCACTTACGAAATAGAATCTCATAAGAACATAAGAAAGGCCGTACTGGGTCAGACCAAAGGTCCATCCAGCCCAGTATCCTGTCCACCGACAGTGGCCAATGCCAGGTGACCCGGAGTGAGTAGACCTAACAGGTAATGATCAAGTGATCTCTCTCCTGCCATCCATCACCCCCCTCTGACAAACAGAGGCTAAGGACACCATTTCTTACCCATTCTGGCTAATAGCCATTAATGGACTTAACCTCCATGAATTTATCCAGTTCTCTTTTAAATGCTGTTATAGTCCTAGCCTTCACAGCCTCCTCAGGCAAGGAGTTCCACAGGTTGACTGTGCGCTGTGTGAAGAAGAACTTCCTTTTATTTGTTTTAAACCTGCTGCCCACTAATTTCATTGGGTGGCCCCTAGTTCTTTTATTATGAGAACAAGTAAATAACTTTTCCTTATTCACTTCCTCCACACCACTCATAATTTTATATATCTCTATCATATCCCCTCTTAGTCTCCTCTTTTCCAACCTAAAAAGTCCTAGCCTCTTTAATCTCATTTAATTATTTCCTGCCCATATTTCTAACTTTCCAAAGCCACAACATGATTGGGAGGCCCAGATTGAAACAGGGAAGGGTACAAATCAGAACTGAAATGCAATTGTTTTGCTTTCACTGGCACTGTATTAAGTCACAAGTTATTTTTTTTTAAAGGTTGCCTTGAAGAAGCAGGTACAATTGAAGTCCTGATGACAGAATTAGTTCTGGGAATACAGAATATGGTGCAACACTCCAACAATAATATCTCCTGCAAACCATGTGTGACAAAGACAAACGTAACAGCAGACAAAGTTTGTTTTTGCTGGGTTGCTCAATGCATCAATGTTTAACAGCACTTGAGTCTGAGAGTGATTTTAACAATCGTTCTGCATCTGCTAAGGATATCAGCAACTCTTTGCATCATTCCTAAAGGCCTCACATTTAAAAAAAAAAAAGTAAGTTGATCAAAACAAATAATGCACATCTTTATAGGGGTTTGCTGCATTCCAGAGATGTTCTGCAATAGGCATTACAGCTAGCAAAGGCTTATGAAGAAGTTTTTAATCACATCCAGTTACAGATCTCAAGATTTCTCCTGATAGCAAGAAATGTAGATAATCTAGGCTTCATATAAGCATTCAAATTGCTGAATGCTTATCTGAGCTGAAATAAGCCTGAGTAACCTGCAAACCATTTGAAGTTCTCCTGTCACTAATAACTTCTTAGAAAGTGAATTGTTCACTAAATGATATAAAGTTCTACCTTTTCTTTTATCTTCCCATGTCTTTGTTCAGAGTACTGGCATTGGCAGACAGACTTGTGTGCAATGGCAGAGAAAAAGATTTGCCTGAGAGGATCATTATCTGGGCTACGTAAATGTTCATTTCAATAGGATTTGAGATTGTGGGTGAAAAGCACTGTATTAGTCTTAACTGATTTTCCTGTTCTCAGTTATTTTTAACAGTTAAGTTCTGACAGTGTGCTGAAAAAATGATTGCTCAGGGTCAATAAAACTAAGACCCATAGCTGCATAGCGGGGAAAAAAATATCAACTGTGCTGCTCTTTTTAGGGGAATTGGAAAATACCTAGATTGAGGCTGGCCTAGTGGTTAATTAGTGAAAGAACCAGACTGCAGCTCTTTGTAAAAAGCAGCAGGTCCGTGGCGCCACACCAGATCTAATGTTGGCCTCCCCGGCCTTCTGGTATGCCTGCTGCAGTTCCTTGGCTTTTACGTTGCAATGGGGCTAGTCCCTGTTTTAGCCCTTCTCCTGCATCCCCCAAGCAATCTGCTCATAGATACAGGGTTACCAAATTTCAAGTTTCCAAATAGAAGACACTACCAGGGGAGAGAAGGGGAAGCTGGGGGCACAGCAGCCGCTGCTCTTCAGCTGCTCAGCTCTGAAGGCGGCACTGTCACCAGAGGTAGCGCAGAAGTAAGGGTGGCAATACCACACCATGCCACGCCACCCTTACTTCTCTGCGGCCTTCAGAGCAGGGCGCCCAGCCAGCAACTGCTGCTCTCGGGTCACCCAGCTCAAACTCATGGACGTTTGGTCAGATTTCAAAAATCCACCAGACAGATCAGAGGACCCAAAGAGGTCATGTCTGGGAAAATACAGATATATGGTAACAGACAGATGTCCGTGTTTCTACGGCTGGATCAGAGCTATGCCTGCACAGCCTCTTCTCCCCACAGACCCAGAAGATCACACCACTTATGTACTCCAGGCAGGAGCACATCTGCAGCATGTAGCCATGGTCAACTGGGCAGTTAGCAGCTCTCCATTGTTGAGTGTAGGTGTGCTCACTGAGCTGGGCAACCAGGAAAAGGAATTTCAAAAATTCATGGGGCTTTCAAGCGAAAAGGCGGCTTCCTGTCCACCTGGCCCCTGGGCAGCGAAGTTCACAATGGTAACCACAGTTGTCAGTTACTGGAGGCCAGTAACAGTTGACATAAGAAACGCAGTGTCTACACTGACACTGTCAACCTAACTACATCGACCCTGACTCTGCACTGCTTAGGGAGGTGGTAGTAGGGCAGTTACGTTGGTGGGAGTGAAATTTAATTGTAGACTCATTCACAGCTAGATCAACATATGCCTTGCATCAACCTAACCACGTAGTGTAGACTAAGTCTTACTCACTAGGATGGAAGTGGCTGGAAGCATTTGCCAGGTGATATACTTACCCCCATGGGGGATATGAATAGGAGGGAATACATTTACAAAAAAGGCAATTCACTTTGCTGTAAGTCTCTGAATCCCCAGGGCTATTTTTAAGGGTATTGTATGTGTTTCAGAGTTCTCTCCCTCACAACCCACCTCAGTCCTACAGTGAAACCCTGTGTTCATGAAATCACAATCTGTTGCCATGGAAATGAATGTGATGTCCCAAATTCAGCATTATATGACTTCATGGCAAGGAAAAATGGGCGGGGGGGGTGTACAAGACAACATTTGTTTAAAAGCAAATATTGATGATAATTAGCAAAGATGACAAGGAAAGTCATGGAGAAAACACTAAAACAGAAACACAAACATTTAATTAAAGTGTTCCTGGTGTGGAATCCCACTTTGAAGAACAACTGTGTCTTCCAAAGGAGCTGTGTTCTGTCCAATCCTCTGCTATAAAGAGGGGTGTTACAATACAGAGCCTGAGATGGACTGAAAGTGGGGAGAAAAAAACAACACTGGGCCCAATTTCAAGAGATGAGCTTCCCCCCCCCGCCCCACATCTAATTGAATTCAATAGGATATAGAAGTGCACAGCACCTCTGAAAAAAGCAGGCCTACTGTAACTAATATAATCCTAAATACAAAGATGTGAATTATAAAAGGTACCAGAGGGTTAAAATACAAGCAGCAGTTGCTATTAAAGGATCTGAATGATAAATATATTCCACATCCAACATCCCTTCAAAGGGAGAAATGATTAAAATTATTTTAAAAGTATTTTAAAAAGTAACGGTATTTCAATATGGACAGCATCAATGCAGTCAAGGTGAGGATACCAAAAAGAAAGTATACTTTTGCAAGCTAAAAAAGGCTACATTATTTATTTATAGGATTTCACAAAGGCAAGAAAGAGTGGTTGTTACAATATTCTCTGATTCAGAATTTAAACAATTAAAGAAACAAAATAAATGGCAAATTAAACAGACATCTTGATTCAAATAAAACCGATGAGCTGAGGGGCTGTTTCCTTTCTACTATTTGTAAACCGCATCCATTTATACTCTTCTAGTCAAGCAACCAACCAATGAATTTACTGCACAATGGTTTCATTGAAAATTAAGCTCTATCATGGTTTCCTTACATCTGATTCAGGAGTGTTGCCATTTGACTTTAATTGTGTTGGTTATAAATCCCAAGACATCAGAGACTTTGGGCCTGCTCCTTTTAAGTGCCCTGACACACACTACCAATATAATTCCAAGATAGCAACATTAAATAATTACTTCAGCAAAAGTTCAAGCCAGCCAGTCACCTACAAAAACTCCATTAATCATCATCAATGGCAAAATTCCCACTGGCTTCAATGGAAGCAAGATTGTGCCCATAATGCAGCTCTAATAGCCTTCATTATAAAAAGCATTTGATTAGTTTATAGTGTGGGCTGCACAGTAGCCTCTTACAGTTCAAAGAAGCCACACAATGGTTTCAGCCATTAAGTTCCCCTTAAATTCAATAGGAGTCACAGTTAAAATCCCTGCAATATTTTCTCAATGTAGCAATACAATCTGTTTCAGCGTAAAGTCCATGTGGAGTTTTAGAACACAATCTTTACAAAAAGAAAAAGAGAATCTGACCCAATTCTTGACATTTTCATTGAGGCCTACAGAATTTTGCATAGCATCAATGAAAACTGATAAGAATCTGGTCAGTTTTAACTCTGCAATCCCTTGGCAAAGTTATAAGCAGCAGCTGTCTGCCTACAGACTTAAGAAGATGACACTAGCTTTACATTTAGAAGGTAATCTTCAAAGCCATGACTAGAAATTTAATATATTTTAAATGACAGCTCAGGTTCTGTGGAAGTTGATGGTACTGATCCCCACATTTTCCCAAGAAAGCTTTATACTCATTATGGACTAATGTGTTTTGTCAAGCTGTGAAATGTAGTAGAGAGATATATCTGCCAGCGCAACGTATTGACTTAGATACTCTGAGTCTAATTCACGGTTGCCCTGCACCTTCTGTGGTCATTTACACCAGTGCAAATTGGATTTAAACACTGTCAGAATGGTAGCATTTTTCCACTCACCTTGCAACAAGTGTAAAGACTACACAGGAACAGGGCAATAGTGAATAGGGTCCTCCATGAGATCTCACACTGATGCATTGACTATAGATTTATCTTACCTGGAAAAAGACCGGATGGAATGGAGAAGCAATTATGAATCTAGAAGAGAAAAATTTGTATTTATAAATAAAACTCAGTGAAACTAAAAAGACCTCTAAATACTGAAGCAATATATAGAATACAAACCAAGGCAGGTAATGGGAAGACCTGAAATTGATTATGTGGGATATGCCCGTGTAATCCTGGTTAATCCTTGCTCAGTGGCTCAGAAGAAATGGCATGTTAGCTCTTGGAATTAAATCATGATTCAATCTGTCTTGGTCTTCACGAAGGCAGGGAGGAAGAGCCACAATTTTGTCTAAACTGCAGGCAGGCCAGAGTAAGAGCAGACAGCATTGCCAACTGTTGCACTATGATTATGAGTCTCATATTTTTAGATGATTATCTAAAGGCTTCTCATTATGTCCTGACACATTCTTGCCAACTAGAACTGGTCAGCAATCAAGAATGCCATGTAAAAAAATCTGATGCAGAATGAAACTGAAATCTTTTGAATTTTTGGTGTGAAAGACATGAGAGGAGAGGAACAGGTAACTGAGAACCCTCCCAGATAACAGCTTGGGTGGTTCTGGTATTCACGTGGGGATGTGGGAGACCCACGTTCAAGTCTGTACTCTACCTAATTTGGAGCAAGCACTCGAACCCAGGTCTCCCACATTCCAGGTGAGTGCATAAGCACCAGGTTATACACTCAGTCTCTCTTTCCCAGTGAATATTCATCCAAAATAGAACAAATCCAGCGGTGGGAAAGACTGACCCTATAGCCAAGTGTTTAGGGCACTCAGCTAGGGTGTGGAAAACCTTCTGACTTTAAAAAAAGATATATCAGAAAGTCCTGACCAGCTCTATTACCAGCATTTGCCCTTATTCACAAGGGCAGCACCACCCCCTGGCTTGAAGTGGTTTCCATCCTATACAGAGTTTACAGTTTTGTTTACTGGCTTTCAGCACCCCTACTATACAAAGTGTTTCAATGTCACTGACTGTCAGTGAGACAGAAGACAGGCTGTCCCTTGTGTTTTAGGAGACAGAGAGTGGACAAGGGACTGTTGTGGGGAAAGGGATGAGTTGGAGACTGTAGGAACAGAGAAAGATTGTGGGGGGAGAGGAAAATGTGAGAGAAGGAAAGAGGGAGGCTGAGGGAAGTAGAGAAAAAACAGGGAAACGGGGACAGGATGGTAGACTAAGGAGCAGGAAGAGAAACTGAGGGTCAGGAGACTATGGTGGAAAAGGGAAGGAAAATGAGGTGGACTGAAGTACACAGGGGGAACGTGAGGGACATAATATTACTAACCCTCAGCATCACAAAAATCTTAGGTCAGGACCCCCCAAATCAAGAAATTGTCTTAAATTTGACTTGGATTTTTAAAAATATTTTGGGATGTTTTAATTTGTCTTCCAGTTTGTGAGCTTTTGGGGTATACTGGGTCATGTTTTCATGCTTTTCTGCCAAACCACATGGATTGAAAACTGACTGTTATAATAAAAGTTGAGATTTTCATGTACATCCTCTGATTCCAGAAACCAGAGCTTTTAAAAACCCACCAAATAGTGCAAGACTCACAATAAAAGCATGTGTTTGCAACAGTGTCGGGGTGGGGAAGATCAGCAGAGTGCAAGGTGGGAAGAGAGATGATAAAGAAGGAAAGATTCCATAGATTTTGAGGGGCTCTCTCTACATTGGCCTCCTTTGTCATAGTATCTGTGCAACACAAAATCTTTAATGTGTCTATAATACCCATGTGAGATCCAGATGTGCTATTATTTCCATTGGAGGCACACAGATGTTAAGGGCAAAACTGCCAAAGGTATTAAGCACCTAAAGATGTATATAGTGGGATTTTCAAAAGTGCTTAAGGCTCCCATCTTCTAATGAAATTAAATGCCTTTGAAAATCTGGCCCTAAGTGACTTGCCAAGTCATGCAGAGCAAGAAAATAAACCCATTTTGAATACTTCAGCCTGGAAATACAGGCAGCTCTGTTTCAGCAGTACCTGACCTGCGGGTGCTGCAATCCCATTGATTGTGGGCATGGTGCAATACGAGTGCTGAAGAACCTTCCCTGTGCGCACAGGGCCAAGACATTGTTCAGTTTCTCCCTGTAGCCGTGTGGGACTCACTGCTGTGGCACCTTCTGATGGCCATTCTGGAATTAACTCAAGTCCTTCTGAAGGGCACCCTCCTCCCATGGTGTCTCACGCACAGTTACTCCCACTTTTCTATCTCCACCACTCTTAGACCTGCATCACTGCCCAGACAGCATCCTCCTCCTCTAGGCACAGCCCTCTGGCTGTGCTCTGCTGTCTCCCCCACTTTTGGGGAGACCAGTAGTCTATAGTCCAGCCACTCACCAGGCTAGTCCCTTGCTCCAGTGGGAAACTGCAGTCTGTGTTGGCCACTTCCCTCAGGACAAGTGGGGGCAGCCCTAGCACTTTATCTACCCTTTCTCCAGGGCCTCAGTCAATCATAAGCTCCTTCTCCTTTGCTCCCCCACACAGCACTACTCAAGCCCTGATGCTCCCAGACAAGCTGTCCATCTCCCTACCAGGCTAGGAAAAGACCACCCTTTGTGCTCTTGAGCAGCCCTTTATATATGGCCCCTGCTGGCCCTGATTGGCCGCTGCAACAAGCCACCTTCCGACTGACTCGCTTAGTGAGCCCTCCTCTAATTGGAGGATTCTACACAGGCTCCCTCTGGCCTTCTTTAACCCTTCCTCTTCCTGGTGTGGGGCAATTGCCCCACTCCACTCCCCCCCAAATGGACTCATTCTTCATTAACAGTGAACTTTCTTACTTCTGCATGGGAAATGTGACAAAAGGGAAGAGTTGTCTGTCAGGAGGGAGTGAGGTGAACACACTGCATAAAGGGAAGGTGAGGTTGGGGGCTTGGTATTGGGAGAGAGAATTAAAACAAAACAGGAACGGGTGTAAAATAGGCAAGAGTATACATAAATAAATGAAAAGTTTTGACCAGGCTTCATAAATAATGTTAAGAGCTATAAAAGTATGGGCTGAGGAAACATTAAAAACAAGAGACATGGGATCAAACATATACAAACTGAAAAGGAGAAAACAGGCAGGGTTAACATAAAACAAGCATTAACTATGAGGAACAACATCAAAAGATCATTAGACAGGCAATTAAACAATCATATGACAATGAGACTTGGGGTCAAATCATGTATTCCTTTCCTTCTCCTTTTTTTTTTTTTTTTTTTTTAAACTCTTTTAGATTGCTATCCCTTTGGCAGAGACTGGACTTCGTATGTGTCTGTAAAATGATTTTGGGTATGCCATGAAAACCAATGAATAAAATAAGAATAAACAAGATGAATGGTCTGAGCATGTGGATGAATCGGTGAGCCATGGGGATATCCAAGATGAAAACAAACAGGTAACTAGTTTGCATATTCACCATTTACAGTGTTCCTCCCACACATCTTACCTACGCTCTTGCCAATCTGAAGAGTTCAAAAATTGAGTCATATCCCCCAAAATCATGATTTTCTCAAATTATGGATTTTGTGCCACCTTCTGGTTTCTGAACTCCCCAGCCCATCTCCCAGGTGCACCATTTATAAGTGAAAATTCAACCTTAAATGCATAAATTATGCACACCAAATTGCAGGTTCCTGATCCCCAGCCCCACCCCACCTCACCTCACCTCACCTAGCATCCTCCACACTGGCAAGCTCCCACAGCCCCTTGCTCCCCCAGTAGGCCCGCCCATCCCCCAACTCATGGCTGTCTCCAGCCTACAGGAAAGGGTCTTTCCCAGGGCTCCTACTATCTTAATTAATCCCCCTTCGTGCACTATTGGGGCAGGGCGGGGGGGTAATGTGAATCCAGCTGCTGCTGCCACGCTTGGTGGGGAGGGGGCAGCTCTGCTGTACTACACTTGCCTCTTCAGACCACACAAGGACTGCTGGGAGTCAGACCCCAGTACAGCAGGAAGCTGACACAGCTACCTGCAGCAAAAGGGACCTCAAGGTGGAAAATGTCCTAAGCTGCCTGTGTGTTATTGCAGGAGGCCCCTCACCCAGAAATGGCCCCAAATCACAATCCAGTGAGATTCGGGCATAATAGACACCCATAGCAGATTAAGGCACTGTTATAATAATACTGACCTCCTTTGAGATCTGCTGATGGAAAGCTCTGCTTAAGAGCTAGGGCTTATTAATCATCAACTAGTCCGCAAGCCAACAGATACCTAGCCTACTCTTCCTCAGAGCCAACTCCAGCCTCTCTACTCTCTCTCTCTCTCTGAATTTCCTGCTGTCTTTCTATTAAAGAGCTACAACAAACACACGTCTGACAGTATTAGTATGCTGTACCTTGCAAGCAATATACTAACATCAAAATGCTCTCATGTGGTAAGCATAGAAGGAGGAATGGAGATTTTCATATGTTCTGCAGTTAATATCATCAGTCTCAAAGTACGTCTAGTCACATTCTAAGTTATAGGGGTGCATGGAAGAAAGGAGTGAGGGAATGTTAAAGAAGAAATATTGGCCTCAGATTCTATTTGCTAAATATGTTCCCTAGGGGCCCTAGCCTATGGACCACAAGAAAAATGGCTCCAGAGCCTCTGGACATCATTTCCCAGCGTGTTTAGAATCCAGGGCAGGGACAAAGTAAACGAAAAGCTCCTGCATAAGGCAACAGGAAGGCTTTTCAACATGGGGTGATTTATACAGTTTTCTGGGCCAATGAGGAGCCAGGACTGCTCAACCCCCTCAGTGGGAGGGGACAGCCTGGTTCAAAGACAAAGGAACAAGGCTTTTTAGTAACAGTTTTGGCTTTTAACTCTGGAGTAGAGCAAGAAACAGAACAGTCTCTGCTTAGCTCCCAGTCCCCACAAAGGGTATGAACTGCTGTGGGATCTAGTGCATGGCTCAGGCAGTTCCAGTCCTGTGGAGATCAGTGGCCAGAGAGGCAATGAACCAACCTGGTGCCAGCTACCTAGAGCCAGCTGGGATCTCCACAAGGCTTCAGACCAGAGAGAGAACCCTGCCCATTTGCGAATGAAAATACTGTCAGGCGGCTCCTTTTGTTCTCTAAACTGGCTGTTTGCAGCGCTGCTACTCTCATCGCGGGACTCATCCTATGCATTCCGTCTGCCTGGGAAGGTGCCAGGAGAGAGCTGGTGGCTGTGGTACATCTGTGACTGTAGGGAGGTGGGGGATTTGTTGGATTATTAATGTTTAAGTATATATTATTTAACCATAATACGTTCCTTCCTTAGAGCCTCTGTTTCCTGGCACCAATCAAGACCCTCCCCCCTTTGTTACACTGTTATTTTGGGTGTGGCATTTTTTCTTTGTTGGGATTTGTATCACTGTATTTTGTTTCTTGTGTACTGTGTCGTACTCCTTGTTAACAGTTCAGTATTAACCCTGGTCTACACCTAAAATTTAGATTGACCAAAGTATGCCATTCAGGAGCGTGAAAAATTCACACCCCAAGCCACAGTTAAGCCGAACTAACCCCCGTGGTAGATATAGCTAGGTTAAAGGAAGAATTCTTCTATCAACCTGGTTACTCCTGCTTGGGGAGGAGGACTAATTATTTCTATGGAAAAACACCTTCTGTCTGTATGCTATGGCAACATAGCTATAGTGCTACAGCTGTGCCATTGTAGAATCCGTAGTGTTTGTGGAAAATCCATTCTGTGATCTTTGCCACTCTTTTAGAGTACTGAGTATAGCAGCCGGGTCACGTCGGTCCATCCCAGGTTTTGGTATTAACTGGCGAGGGCAGTTAGCTACCAAGGGAGAAGCCACATGCTGTGTTCTGAGAGTTGCAAGATTAAAGCAGTAGTCTATGGACTCTTACTTTAAAATGATATACGGGGTCTTTGTGATTCGTTCCAGAAGCTCCCAATCAGTTAGGATACAACTTTAGTGCAGATATCCCTGTTTCCCTGAAACAGCACCCCTTGTGTCCCAGGCACGGAGAAGAGTCACCATGGGTGGAGGCACCAGGCATTGCAACAAAGAACTCAGGACCCAATCCATACTGGCAGGGGAAAGCCACTCTGATTAGCAAGCTCAGAGGGGAGCCAGCCCAAGGTGTGTATAGTTACTCGGGTACATAAGTGTTTGCAGGATCAAGCCCTACATCAGTAGTCTTCATGACTTACATGTCTCAAGAACCAAGACAAAATAATACAGCACACTCCATGTTGATTAAGGTGAACTACTTACATTTTAGTTTATTAATTTTATCTGGATACAGAGCTGTTTGTAGAAACACTGTGTGAAAAGCCAGGATAAGCTGTAACAAAACTGTAGGAGAAACAATTTTGATAATGTAACGTAGCAGTGTACCTACTGTTCTTTACACATACTGTACATTAAAAAACAAAATAAACAGAGTTTTCAGAAGAAGTAAACATTTTATTTTGAACTAGTAAATTTAGTTTATTAATAGGTAAAAAAATAAATCTACAATAGCAACAGTGCAAACATATCTGGAGTTGCATGGCATACAGAACATACATGAAAACAATTAAATTATTATACAAAGGGCCAACTGTTTCCAAGGGTACTGACTGTGACACATGCAGTGAACAACAGGTTAAGGAATAGACTGCAATGTAAATAGGAAGATGAGATACATATTACTGGCTCTGTCCTGTATGGTCTCTCAATTTCAGGAGGTATAGCTGTCATGCCTTGGATCTACAATTAGAAAAATATTGAAAACGATCAGATTTTCTATCATATAAGATAGGTAGTTTCTATTTTATTAAGTAGTCCAATGTTTCCACCAGAAACATTATTATTTAACATTTATACTACGGTAGTGCCTCTGCCTCTGTAGTTGTCAAACTCAATCAACACATCAATATATTCTGGATGAGATTCTTAACTGGTATAAATCAGCATAGCTCCTTTGCACTCAGTCCATTAAGGGCAACTCCACACAGAAGGGCTAGGGGTGGGGCTATTCTGATGAAAGTCTTTCTCAATCTCTCCTGTTGAAGTTGTTCTACTTCAATTACATATTAACTAGGCCAGAGAAAGAATGAGAGTCTCTCTATATAGCCCAATGGTTAAAGCACTCACCTGAGAGGTGGCAGATCCCAGTTTAAATCCTTTCTTCTCATCGGGCAGAGGGGGCACTTGGACTGGGCATCTCTGACATCCTAGGTGAACACCCTAATCACTGGGCTAAAGGTGATGAGTGAGGGGCCTCCTTTACCACTCCCCCTCCTCCCCCCGACTGTTTTGTGTAGCACTAGATAGCCTCTGAGCATGCCTACTGGATTGGGCCCTATAGGCAGAAGGATGTCGATCTTTCACTGATTCATGGATCACATTGGGGCTCAGGTGGAAGATAGGCATCCAGATGCCTTCAGTGAGGCAGCTGTGCACATGCCCAGAGGCAGAAACTTAGGTATCTTGGGAACTTCCACAGCAAAAAATTTAGGTACAAAATGAGGTTAGGAACCTAGACAGTTAGGTGGCAACTGAGTGGGGGCTTTGCAGATTGGCAGTGGTGCTTAAAACTGGGCTTTAGGTGCCTAAGTGCCCTTGTGGATCTAGCACATGGTTTCTTCAGGAGCAGCTGCTTTCAGACTTTCCTCACTTGCAGTTTCCTCTGCACTCCCCCGTCAAAGAGTGAAATGGAAGGGACTATTGCACACAATAATCAGGATGGAGTATAAACTTCAGAGAGTCCTCCTTATGGCCTCAATGTCATTGTGATGCAGCTCCCACAACCCCCGTCTGCCCCTGCTTTGACATAAGAGGGAAATGGTGCGTACTGTTTGGTTGTGTGTTTCCTGCAGTAGACTCCCCATTAAGATGAGCAACAACTTGAATTAAAAACAAACATGAATATGTTTGAGATAAATAAAGGAGTTCCAATGAGCTTAGGACACACATTTTTTAGCCTTTGGAAATGCAACAGATGGGCTTGTGGCTTGATGGGCCTTTTTTGAAGTCGCTCTCCCCTTACAGTACTGAAAATAAACAGTCACTTAATCTTAATAAACACATTTAAAATTAAGACTGAGAGCAATGACAACCCTACAGAGGGATTAAATATTTTCAGTTAACACCCTCAGCATTAAGATTTTCTTTCTTTCTTGTATCAGATCACTGATCTTTTGGCCATTCAACCCTCATCAGGATAAATGAATCTGTTGATTTAATCCTAAATGGAGCACAGGATCTGTTCCAAGAGGAAACTATAGCTGAACTGCTCAGTAAAGGTGATCATAATGTAAATTCAACATCACTGTAGGGAGGATAATGCCAAAAAAACCACCCCAAAAATCCACCATAGTAACATTTAACTTTAAAAAGGGGAACTATACAAAAATGAGGGTGCTTGTTAAACAGAAATCAAAAGGAGCTGTCACAAGGGTGAAATGTCTGCAAGCAGCATGGGGAGTATTTAAAAACACCGTAATAGAGGCTTACACTAAATCAGGGGTTCCCAAACTTGGTTTGCGGCTTCTTCAGGGTAAGCCCCTGGCGGGCTGCGAGACACCTTGTTTACCTGAGCATCTGCAGGTACAGCCTCTTGCAGCTCCCAGTGGCTGCGGTTCTCTGTTCCCGGGCGATGGGAGCTGAGGTAAACAAAGTGTCTCGTGGCCCGCCAGGGGCTTACCCTGCACAAGCCGCAAACCAAGTTTGGGAACCCCTGCACTAAATGTATACCCCAAATCAGAAAAGACAATAAGAGGACCAAAAGAATGCCATCACTGCTAAACAGCAGAGTAATGGATCCTCTGAGGATAGGATAAGAAGCAATGGGCTAAACTGCAGCAAGGGAGGTTTAGGTTTGGACATTAGGAAAAATTTCTTAACTGTTAGGGTGATTAAGCAGTGGAACAAATTGCCTACGGAGGTTGTGGAATCTCCATCATTGGAGGTTTTTAAGAACAGGTTAGACAAACACCAGTCAGGAATGGTCTAGTTATTACTGAGCCTTGCCTTGAATTCAGGGGACTGGATTAGATGACATATTGAGGTCCCTTCCAGTCTTACACTTCTATGATTCTATGATCAAGGGTATGGAACGGCTTCCATATGAGGAGAGACTAAAAAGATTAGGGCTCGTCATCTTAGAAAATAGATGACTAAGGGGGGATATGATATAAAATCATGAATGGTGTGGAAAAAAGTGAATAGAGAAGTGTTATTTACCGTTTCCCACAATACAAAAACCAGGAGTTACCCAATGAAATTAATATGCAGCCTGTTTAATATAAACAAGAGGAAGTACTTTTTCCACACACTTCACAGTGAACCTGTGGAACTCATTGCCATGCAATATTGATATGGCCAAAAGTATAACTGGATTAAAAAAAAGAACTAGAAATGTTAAATGGCTATTAACCAAGATGGGCATGGCTGCAGCTCTGTGCTGGGGGAGACCGTAAACCTCTGAGTACCAGAAGCCAGGAGAGGAAGAAAGGGGTGGATCACTCCAGCTGCCCTGTTCTGTACACTCCCCATGAAGTTCAGGTAGTGGTTACTGTCGGAGACAAGATACTGGGATAGATGGACCATTGGTCTGACCCAGTATGGAACTCTTATCTTATCTTATCTACACTGGCAATTTACAGCATTGCAAGTTTCTGGCTCGGGCGTGTGAAAAAACACCCCCCTGAGCACAGCAAGTTTCAGCGCTGTAAAGCACCAGTGTAGACAGTGCGCCAGCACTGGGAGCTGCTCCCCTCGTGGAGGTGGATTATTTTAGAGCGCTGGGAAAGCTCTCTCCCAGCACTGAGCTGCGACCACGCAAGGCACGTTAAAGCACTGCCGCGGCAGCACTACCGCAGCAGCGCTTTAGCGTTGCCAGTGTAAACTAGCTCTTAATCTTGCTGAAGGATAGCTAACTGCAATACTAGTTATGAGAAAGAGAGAAAGAAAGAAAGTCCTGCTCTTAGCTTGAATGGATGTTAATTTCTTTTTTCATGAAGTAATAATAAAAATATAGAGCCAATCACCCTCAGCTCCTACTGAGATTATACCTGGCTTAGGTCTGTAATGCTGCAAATATAGCTACTGTATTCTGCAATATAAAGGAACAGTGCTGTCCAATAAGTGATGAGTAAAGAAAATACAAAATCCTCCCTATATCTGGTATAATTTCCATATACGATTTCCAGCCTCTTAGCTAGAAGCCCGAAAAAGATAAATAATGAAATTATTTTGGCTGTGCATTTTGAGTTTACTATTGTTTTAAGTAGATTAAAGCAGCCAAGCTATTTAACCATGAACAGTGAGCATTTTGCATGTAATGTATGTAATTACTTTTCATAGAATTTCAGTAGTATAGCAAACATTAGGATGAAATCAGAACTATTTTACAGACATCTCATAAAAATCTCTCACACTATAAAATGTCAGTGAAGGTGCCTCATACTATGCGTAGTTAGAGCTGTACTGATGGTGAACCATGAATTATTTCAGTTCCATCCCAAAGACATGCCAATTTGGTCAATGTTAGTTTCTCTTATAATGTATGAATATGACAACACTAAGGGCTGGTCTACACTAACCCCCCAATTCGAACTAAGATACGCAACTTCAGCTACGTTATTCACGTAGCTGAAGTCGAACTATCTTAGTTCGAATGAAAAGGTACTTACCGGGGGTCCACACGCAGCGCGCAGGCTCCCCCGTCGACTCCGCCTACTCCGTTCGTGGAGTAGGATTACAAGCGTCGACGGGAGAGCACTTCCTGGTTCGATTTATCGCGTCTAGACAAGACGCGATAAATCGAACCCAGAAGATCGATTGGACTCCTCCGACGCGACGCGTAAGTATAGACGTACCCTAAGAATTCTAGGGACATTGAAGGCCAGATGCTGCATTATATTCCTGCCCTTTTGAAATTCTCCAGAAGTATTAGGGGGTTAGATCTTAGTGAGTGTAGAATTCCCCTGGAGGATGGAAACTCCCCCCAGTGGCATAAATCTCCTGTGCTAGTTGTCTCCACTCTTATTGGTGTGGGAGATGGAGGGAGCTATTCAGGGTTGGGGCGAGAGTGCTGCTTTGCCAATCCACGACTGACAGCTGTGTGCTTACAGATCATATCACCAATGACAAAGCTGCATCTAGGCTTCTCTAACTTATGCCCATGCTGGGTAAGCACAGAATCAAGCAGCCATAACTGGGTCCATGATGCACTCCTCTCCCATGCTCAGCAGACCTCAGACACAGAGGAGAATTGATGCATGAATCTGTTGATAACGGAGTCAAACATGCAATAGAGTGTCAATGCACATTTATTTTTATAATGTCTCCTCCACTGATGCTACATTGGTGTTCTAATCGTGGTGCTTTGTCAATGCAAGTTCAGTAGCCATGCCATTCACTTTTTCCCAGAGGGACTGTTAAAATGTCAATAGACATTTAGAGCTGCTGTTAACTCAGTGGAGGATTACTTTTTACTTTACATTTTCAAAGTGAATTTAGTGCTCAGGAAGAATCAGAAAGGAACATCCTTGGAGACTGAAATCCTGCAACCGGACACAGAGGAAACATGGCAAACAATTTCCCTTCCCAGGCCTACTGACACACCTCATCACTGAGCTAGAAGACCAACTCCTAGGGTGAGAGATGACCTATGGGCCAGAGGTGATGAAAGGCTCCTTATTCTATTACTAATTCCATGTACTGGCTAGGGTCCCGATTTTTCAGTCGTTTACTATCCTGTCAGTGCTCAAGGAAGGAAAATAGCGATAATATATTCCAACTTTTCCAAACTTTTTCAACTGTTTTTCAACAGCCATGAGAAGTGGGGGGAAAGGCATATAACCAACTACTTATTCCCCATCAATTCAAGCATCGTAACTCTCATTTGCTTCAATCAGAGAGGTCCTCATATTGTTGTTACTTCTTCACTAGCACTTGGACAGCTAATGCAGGATTAGACTTACCGACCATTCTGCATTGTCAGTCTTTGAGCATCTCACATTCACTGGCAGTCTAAGAACAAGCTCATTATAGGAGAGACCTGCTGATCTGGACCATTTAAATTTGTTCATTGCATCCATGAAAGAGAGATTTTTATATTGCTTTGGACTCTTGATAATGAAAGGCCATGTCCTGAATAAAAGAAAAAATCCCCACTAAGTTATTAACACTCATAAGCAAAGGTATATACAATACTCTTCTTACAAAGGCAACTTTATTATTAACCTTTTATGATATCATTATTTTTATTTAATTTTGAACGTGACTAATACTCAATTTATATTCAATGGCAGAAAACTACATTGGCACAGAGTTAAGGTTGCTTGCTGGTATGTCATCCCCCTGCAGAATGTTGAGTTCAGCAAAACTCAATACTTTTGAAAACCAGGAAACACTTAATTAAGGTTGCCCACACAACCTTAACTCTGCCCTCTTTCAGCAATGCCCCAGTACACATTGTTAACACACACACACCTTTTACTCTGCCAACCCCACAGTTGTTGAAATCATAAAAATGTAGGGATGGAGGGGACCCCAAGAGGTCATCAAGTCCACAAGTTCTTTACCTCCTTCACTTCCTTTTACTAACCATTCAGTCTTATCCACATGATTCCATCTAAAACTATTAAAGGACAAAAATAAAAAGGTTTCCAACACCACCTTCCCTCTATCTCTTTGGGCAATGCCTCAATATGCACACAGCACATACTCGCACTGGCCCTTGACATTGTAGGATTCAGGAGCTTCCAGATCCTGGCATACACTCACACATTTAGCCAACTCCCCAGAAGGAATACCACACGGGTACAATTTAATAATTATTTCCCAGCTGCTGGCATGTCTCTACACACTCTAGTGTGGGGGAGGTGGCTTCGCACTCCCTGCCAGCTCTGCCTCCCTCCCTCCATGCCACCCCCGGAAGCAGCTGATATGTCCCTTCGGCCCCTGGGGGGCGGGGGGGGGGGTGTCTCCCAAACTGCGGCCAATGGGAGCTGTGGGGGCAGCGCCTGCGGGCAGCGGCACGCGGAGACCCCCCTGGCCCCTCCCGCCTAGGAGCAGCTGCCAGAGGGGTGTGTGTGCCAGTCACTTTGGGAGCCGCGCCACCTCAGGTAAGCGCCACCCCCTGATCCCATCCTGCACCCCAACCCCCTGCCCAAGCCCAGATCCAGCACCCAGAACCCAAACTCCCTCACAGAGCCTGACCCCCACACCCCTTCCTGCACCCCAACCCCCTGCCCCAATCAAGGTACTTCACTTTATTTTAATTTACTTCCCATTCCTTATAGGAAGAGGATGAAGAAAAAAGAGTGAAAAACACAGGGGAGATAAGAGAGAATGTTCTTTTTCTTGGCTGGGTCGTGGGGGTGGGGGGAAGGGGCGAAAGTGAAGCTGCGCACAGGGCCCCACTAACTCTAAATCTGCCACTGACATGCACACTACACAAAGTTACATTACAAAAAGCACACTACACAAGCTTTCTTAAATACCAATCTCAATTTGGGTCCCCCAAAGATTTAGTGGGTGCCATGCACTACATTGGTTAAACTCGACAGATTGAGACCATGTTGCCCTGCATCACATCAACAGTTTTATCTGTAGCTCTAGGCAACAAAAAACACCTAGAAACCTTTTGAAGAATGGCTGTTTTTTTCAGAGCTTATATCTCTTCAGTCCCCTAGCTTTGACCCCTAATTTGGGTCATTAATCCTACCCTGTGTCCTCCTCAGGCACACCGAATTTCAAAGGAATCTGACTAAGAATGTGGATTTTAGAGGACTTAGAAAGGTCAACCTTTAAACAGAAGTCATGATACCACCTCAACTATAGTAGTGCTACTGCCCCACTGTATTATGTTACCTGTAGACATGTGGAAACAGATCCTCAGATAATGTAAATTCTCATAGCTCCATTGACTTCAAGAGAGCTATGACAGGTTATAGCAGTTGAGGATCTGCCCCATCAAGCTTTGGTAAAGGGAGGGAATTTTTCTGAAGTAAAAAACAAAAAGAAAATCACCACAGCTTCTAGATGAAATATCTGCAAACTGAAAAAAGGAGAAAACAAATCCAGTGCAAATCTTTCCCCTCTAATTTCTCAAAAGACAATGGGTCACGTTTTTTGCTGCATGGAGCAGACACTTGGCACAGAGGAGAAGAGGCTGTGTGCTGTCAGGAAGCTAGTTACCGCTCCGTGATTCTCATCCTATTCCCAGCCTCAGAGGAAGTTAGAGCTGCACGGGGGCTGATCTAACATGTGCCAAAGGGCCCAAATGAGGACAGTCAGAGCAGAGAGTGTTCTAGACACTTTTCCCTCCCTGCTCCTGATATGTTCCAAGAAGACCCCCAGCACACACTCTGCTCCAAGGACTGTGGTAAAGGATGGCACAGAAGTTTACTACACTGGCTCTATGCCCTCTGAGGACTCTTCCATGCTAGGGGGATCCCCAAAAGGAGAGAAGGGCCTAATTCTGTCCTCTGTGCACAGACTGAGATATTCAAAGGGGATAGAAAATTTGGCCCAGTCAAACTGGATCTTCTGTGACTCTTCTAAGGAAGAGAGAGACAGGGTATAAGGAACTAAGAGGTAGGCATAAGGAAAACCTTTTCTATAACTTTAGCCTTCTTTAAAGGGATACTATCCTTGTGCTGAGACAGAATGAGAGGAATGGACGAAAAGCTGAATATGAGTCAACAGTGTGCCCTTGTTGCCAAGAAGGCTAACGGCATTTTGGGCTGTATAAGTAGGGGCATTTCCAGCAGATCGAGGGACGTGATTATTCCCCTCTATTCGGCACTGGTGAGGCCTCATTTGGAGTACTATGTCCAGTTTTGGGCCCCACACTACAAGAAGGATGTGGATAAATTGGAAAGAGTCCAACGGAGGGCAACAAAAATGATTAGGGGGCTGGAGCACATGACGTATGAGGAGAGGCTGAGGGAACTGGGATTGTTTAGCCTGCAGAAGAGAAGAGTGAGGGGGGATTTGATAGCTGCTTTCAACTACCTAAAAGGGGGTTCCAAAGAGGATGGATCTAGACTGTTCTCAGTGGTAGAAGATGACAGAACAAGGAGTAATGGTCTCAAGTTGCAGAGGGGGAGGTTTAGGTTGGATATTAGGAAAAACTTTTTCACTAGCAGGGTGGTGAAGCACTGGAACGGGTTACCTAGGGAGGTGGTGGAATCTCCTTCCTTAGAGGTTTTTAAAGTCAGGCTTGACAAAGCCCTGGCTGGGATGATCTAGTTGGGGTTGGTCCTGCTTTGAGCAGGGGGTTGGACTAGATGACCTCCTGAGGTCCCTTCCAACCCTGAGATTCTATGATTCTATGGTGTATGGTATACTTTTAAACGGAAATCTGAATTTTGTTAGTGGAGAATTGATTGTGATTAAACTTTATTTAACACAGATTTAAGTCCTATTAGTTCTTTGGATGAAGGCATGATTTCATCTGTTTAAAATATTTTAATCGGACCTGGGCCTTCTACAATAAAGCTATAGTCTATTTATTATCAATACTATACTGCCTCCTCTGCCATACTCACACCCCACTGCCATAGATGGAAGGTTGTGATTCTGCTCTCACACCTGTTTTACAACAATGTAACAGCTGATTTCACTTGAACTCCTCCTGATTTACACTACATTAGGGACAAAGAGTTCTAATCTGAGCCATCAGAGGCTTGATTCTGATCTAGGTTTAACTGGTGTAAATCAGGAGTAACTTAACCAAGTCAGTGGAGTTATACTAGTGTAATACTGTTTTAAGTGAGATCAGCATCAGGCCATATACTCTTAGGCTGGCAATGCTTAATGCAATAAGAACTGTAGATTAGGTCATGAATACTAGGAGCATTAATAATCTCTTCTTTTAATGACTGTTCCATCTCAGGCAGACAGTCTGCCTACTTACGCTATTCAAAACATCTTTCTTTCCTCAGGCCAAATGCACGTTTCCTTGTTAAGAACAGAATGAACACTCAAGATAACACTTCATTTATTAGAATATTTTGTTCATGAGATCAGAAAACTGGTTGTGCTAGCACTAAATTAGAAAACGTGTTTATTTAGCTGTCAAGGGAGATTGTGAATACTGACCGCATGACAGCAGCAGCAGGTATTGTATTGTGAGGTTCTTCTTACTCCTGTGCATCTGACAGAGTTTAGAACTGGGATCAGTAATTTTGTACATCAAAGCTCTCTGGAATAATAGTCTTAAAAGCCTTTGTGAGTGTTTACTGGATACTTTACATTTTAAAATTTGTGATCTCACCGTATAAGTTAAAAGGACACCGTAAAGTTAAAAGGACACCGTAAGGTTATTAATCATATTTTAAAATCTTTACCTGTATCTTAGCTTATTGAAACTATTTTTTAATAATGGTAATTTACTTTTAACCATTTCATTATTTGTTTACTTTTCTGTAGTTCACTCAACGTGGGCAGTGTAACTAGACTGGACCGTTTTCACTTTTGGTTTATAATCACTTTCAAATTCTGACCTTCAGTTTTGCTTTTCGGATTCACAACATGGCAAGGAACATTTACATGTTAAAAAATCTGTTTATTAATTTTTTTTAATCTATTCAGAGTAATTCTAGGAACCTTCCTTCCCTTTTCTTTTAATTACCAAAACCTAAATGTTGTATTGTGCTGGAAAACATATTATACCTTTAATTTCTGGAAGCCCAGTTCTACCTTACTCCTAAAGAACAATGCTTTATCTTGCAAGTTGTCCCATTGAAATCAAAAGCTGTAGGAGTCAGGTCCAATGAGATTTTTAAAAATAGCTATTTTTATGTCAGTTCAAAAGTAATGTAGGAGCTTAGTTATAATGATGAATGGCTGTTTATAGAGAATTTCTTCCCAAAGCTAACAATCTGTTGTGAAACTTTTGTTTTCTCTGATACAGTCATAGTGAAGCCAGTATGGTCCCTGCCATCTTAATGGCCAAACCACAATACATCATTTAACCTTATGAGTGCCACACCCACTGCAAATTCATGGGACAGGTGGTTTACCCCACACCCACATTCCAGCTGAATATTCCGTAGAATGTAAGGATGTTTGACAGAGGTCCTTAGTTGCTAAAAGGGTGACACTTTTATAAGGTTGTGCTGAATATCTGTAGAGCACCAAAGTGGTTAGAACCCACAATAAAACAAGGTTACCCTTTTTGACCTGAGCAGGTAGCCTATATTTATGACCTTGCAGGTTGTTTCTTTAGGAGGAGAGATTGATTTCAGTTCATGTCAGGTATTTCTTTTGTTCAATCCTTGTTTATTTACAAAGAATATATGCAGAGGCCTGTTTTCCTGAACACAGTAGGAATCAAACATCAGGAAACAGTTTCTTTGCTCACTGTTACAAGCCCCTTTCAGCCAAAACTTTACCCAAAAAGCTCTCTCTCTAGGCTTTGTCTCAGGGCTATATTCCCAGTCGTTGTTCTTGTTGTATCCTCAGCTGTTTGCTATTTCTCTGCTCGCTTCTCTGGTGTTTCTGCTGCTTCTGACCCCACACTCCCACCACACAGTTCTAATCAAATCAATCCTCCGTCCCTGCATTTGTTATCAGATGCCCAGGAAACTCCTTGCACCGCATGCTTCAGCCACTGCCCAAGTTTGCATGCGGTCTAGATCTTGGGTGATGATTTTCCATTGTTTCAAATGTCATTAAACAAAGGAGCATTTAGTTGTTCCCTTATTTAGCCTGAATTGAGGACAGCTACTACTTCCAGCAGCTTCAATGTGGTGGTGTATATAACAGCATAACAGTAACAAATTGTTGCTTAGGGAAAACATTATTGGCAACTTGACAAAAAATAACCTTTTCTTTTCTTTTTTATCTCTATTTTTTTCCTACGAACATTTTTGCTTTGCAACACTAAGAGTGCATTTTAGTAAATCTAAGCACAGTATATGCAGCACACACCCAAGCAAATTTCATTTCAGAAATGGTTTGAAGAGGAACAATGCACACAAGTGACAAAAGGCAAGATTCTTGGAAGCAATATTTTGTCTTATGTCGCTTGATTTGTCTCCTCCTTTTGCTCCTAAACTTCCTAATACCTGAGTGGGCTGTTCATTGCCTGTCTCTCTCAAGAGGCACTTTCTCTACTGGGATAAAAAAAAAAATGTTGCTTTTTTTGTTTCTGCCTCTCCTGTTTGCTGTTTTGTTTCATTCTCTTCCTGCTGTCTCTGATCTCTTTTTCTCTACCCTTTTTATCACTACTTCCCCAGCACTTCCTCTTACTCAGTAGCGTAGCCAGGGGGAGAGTAGGCGGAGCAGCCACTCCCGCTGTGAGGAAAAGCGGTGCTAAGACGCCGACCGAGCCTGGCTGGGGTGGTGCTTTAAAAGGCCTGCGGCTCCTGCCGCTGCGGGGTGCCACGGGCCTTTTAAAGCGCTCCCCAGCCCCGCTGCCGGAGCCGGGCTGGCGGCGGGGGGTGGGGGAGAGCGCTTTAAAAGGCCCGTGGCTCCTGCCGCTGTGGGGAGCCACGGGCCTTTTAAAGCGCCGCTGGAGCCCCGCTGCCGAAGCTCCGACGGCGGCGCTTTAAAGGGCCTGGGGGCTCCGCAGCGGCTGTAGCCCCGGGCCCTTTAAAGCGCCGCAGGGTGAGTACAGGGGGAGCGGGGAGGCGCCTTTTTATAGCGCCGCTCCCCCTGTGCTCGAGACCTGCCTACGCTACTGCTCTTACTACTTGCTACTGTCCTGCCCTCCTGAGTCTCTGCCTTCTCTCCAGATCTCTTTTCATCTCCATTTTATCCCCTGCTATGCATCACTCTCCTGTGCTATCACCCTTTCTACCTTATTACCTTTTCCATCATCATCCTTTCTTGTCATTATTTCCAAATTGTTCCTAGCTTTTGGATGCTAGCAGCAGTTCTAGGGCCGGATTCTTCTGTCTGTCAGTGTAACTCAACTGACATCAGTTTAACTTGACTTCTGATTTAATCAGAGGACAATCAGGTCCCCAATGCCTAACCCTAGGGCCCCTAAACACTGTGAAAATGACCTGTGTGTTTTAATGGTTGTCAGCAAAAGGTGAAACCTCAACCTCTTCTCAGCTAGTGTTGAAAACATTTTACCTGCTAGTGATAACTGATCTTACCATTGAATTAAGTGTAACATGGTTCTATTAGGCTTTTTGTAATGACACTGAAAATGATTTTGTTCTGTCTACACTACCCATCAAACCCTTTTCAATACCAGTGGAGGAGGTGCCTCATGACTGACAAGCATGGTCAGCAATGTGTCATTTTTTCTACTCTAAACATACCTTAGAAGAAGTGCAACAGTTATGAGATATCAGATGCTAAAAACACTTCTTGTGTTTAATTCAAGTGGTGCCAGTGATACTAGATGAGACGACAACATACTATGTTATTACAAGGGGATAAAAAAATCATATGATGTGTGTGTGCAATGATCCCACAGACCAAAATGAATTAATGAATGAATACAAGTTGCACACCTTGTTATATTTCCCCTACTTACCTGACTGGTCTATATATTTCCTTCACTCCAATAAACTGGAGTTGCTCCATTATGTCTGGAATACTTGCACATCGGGTAAGATTGATTCTCGGGTAGTACAGTAGGTAAGACAGGCACATTTCATTTCTGGTGCTCAGACCCCCCTGAAGATGAAGATGTTTTAGCAATATAAGTTTATGATATATCAGAAAAAGACAGTGATGATAATTAATATGTTAGCTAGTGAACCGTATATGAGAAAAGAAAAAATGGACCAATATGGCAAGGTTACTCTGCATATTCAGTTATCAAGGAACAAAAGTCAGTAGTCCCTTTGTGACAAAATACATTAAAAGCCCACTCATTACTCTGATCAGGTATAAAAATAAATGTCAGCAAAATCAGCTATCAGTATGTTACTGACAGTGAAGTCAGAATAACCTTCCTGCTATTTTATACCTTTGTAGTATTTCATGAACTCTTGTTTTAACACTATTTTCCAAAGTGAGGTGGAGGTGAGGTGGGGTAAATTCACACTGGGGTGCTGTGAACCCTGCTGCACCAGGAAGAAGCAGTTGGCAATGGGGATGATTCAAGTGCAGCTGTGGGTATTTTATTTTAACACACGTTCATTAGTTGTTTTTCCCATTGTAGACCACTTTTAGCTCACTGACCTGTAAGTCACACTAGTTATACTCAACCATTGAATGCCAAGTCAGTGGAACTACCAGGAAATCAAGAGAAGTAATCAAGATGTTGAAATAGAGAGTGCATATTTCCTGAATACAAGGAGGGGAACCTTTTGCATCATAGAGTTAAGCCCAGAGACTTACATGGATGTTGCCAGCACTTAGTTTAGGTTTACTCCAACTTGAATTTGCTCCAAACTGCAAGTGCTCCCATGTGGCACTGTCATATCCAAACAACTAACTTAAAATTATAAAGGACCCAATTGTACTTCCATTCTAAAACACATTAATACATTTGAAAAGAACGGTTGAAAGTCTCTCTCTATATATATGATCCCCCTTACAGTAGTATCTGAGCACCTTCCCAGTATTTGAAGATCTATCCATAAAATACCGAGGTAGGGCAGTAGTATTATCCCCATTTTTATTGAGACAGACAGAATTGAGATACAGAGAGATCATTAACTAAACTGCAAGATACTCCCCTATAGCCTGTCTGGCCAGCTCTGCTGTCCAATGTATAAGGGGGGATCAAAGCCATGGTTCCATTTACCTTCCTCCTGTACTTTTTCTGCCAAGATCTACTGTGGGGACCATCTTGATAGTAGCCTCTGTGCATCCTAAATTCATCCACTGCAATTCTGATCAGCCCTTACACTGTCTGTTCAAGGGAGGGCAGGGTGTGCCTTACTCCCTCCCACCCCACTATGCAGCCATGTAAGGGACAGCACAATGAATCTTCAAATGACTTGCTGAAGGTCACACAGGAAATCTCTATCAAAGCTGGAACTGAACTCAGATCTCCTAATCAGCAACAAGCAAAATCTACTTGGAATAACTAAATGTCAAATGCTGCTTACAAGCACTCCCACTGATTTGACAGAATCACAGAAGCTAGAGATGGAAAAGACTTAAAAGAGTACCCAGACTTCAGTGAAAGTACACGTGGGACTGAGGTAAACAGGAACTGGCCTTAAAACTGGTACATGAAGACAAACCTAAAAATATGTCGTAGGTGAATAATTTAATCCTGATTGGTTGCCTACAGCTGATAAACAACAAGAAGATACTGACAGATTAAATTCTGTAAAAAGATTAACAATGGTTTAGTAATTTTTCCATTTGACATTTTCTGTTTTTCTAATCTTAAAGCCTTAAGCCATGTTTTGATAAGACAAATTCAAATTGTGTAATTCCATACTAGCATTCCATTTCTTATAGCTCCAGGTATGAATTATTACTAACTTGCTCTATGACATAATAGGGTGGAAGAATAGAATGCAAAATAAAATTGCAGTGTTCAGTCTAATGATATATTTTCTCACCACAAAAGGTATGTTAGTACCAGAGAGCACAGTTTAATGATTAAATAATTAAATAAATATTAATTATTAAATTCTGAGTTGAGAGTGCATAATCAAGGAATAGGTAACAGAGTGACTCAGTACTTTCTAAGCTTGGATGGTAGATATGGCTTGATATAGGCAATGCATCAAAAATTAAAGGCATATTTGTAAAAGATGCAATTCTCACTTTTTTGTTTACTTATCTTTCTACTGAAATATATATATATTTCACTTGTAACGATAAACCATAATTCAATAGCCTAATATCTATGTACTGTCTGGAGTGCCCTAGCTAGGTTCCTAATTATCCTGATCTGCATACAGACATGCAGCTCCTCAGGTCTCAACTCTGGGAATTTCTGACTTACTTTATTCTCAGGGGGAGAGGCCAGTGCCAGAGCAGAAAAGGTCAGAAGTTGGCACCTGAGGACCTGTGGGTAGTCTCAGTCCTAATGCTGAAGATCTTAAGACATCCATGTACAGTGGAAGCCCCTCTGGCACAACTCCAGGCCCCACACTTCCTTCATCTTGCCAAAGATTTCCCTGCCACCCTGTGTTCTGGGACCCCCCCTCTGATGGGACTCACAACACACAGGGAGACCTTCACTGGTGGAAAATCTTCTGGATTTGGAAAGCATCATACCCTCTGGAGTAGCTGTTCTTTGAGCTCAACCTCCGTGACCCAACATGTCTAAAAAACGCATCCCCGTCCCATCTACACAATAGTCTCATGTAGGAGTTTCCACAGGCTCTGCAGGAAAAGGTTGCTAGGTGGTGCTCCCCACTTTTACATGCATTGGCCATATTTGGACCCCAATCCTCCAAAGACTTACTCAGGTGCTTAGGTCAATAGGATTATTTACAATGTGTAAAATTAATCATGTGAGTGAGTCTTTGCAGAATTGGATCCTTGGCCAGTATTTGCATGCTTTCACTCCCCTCCATACCGTGCATATTTGAGCCTACTTTATTACTAGGTTGAGCAGTAAACACAGACTCAAAATACAACAGTCTAACTACCAAGACTATGTAGTGCCTAAACATATATATGCATTTAATTGTCTAATTACTATGAGTCAGACTCTGGCTCTGGAGTCCCTATTCAGTCTTTTTATTAGGCAAAACATCCAGATGAAATCAATGGGATTTTTGTCTGAGGACAGACTAAATAAGGATTCCAGAATTTCACTCACATTAATTAGGCAGTTGTGAGCGCACATATTTTCAAGCACTAAATAGACTTGGTAGTTAGGATTGCATATTTTGATTCTATATTTACTGCTCAACCTAGTAATAAAATATTATGCCAATCCCCCAAATTTCCCATTTTTTATTATATGGAGGAGGCAAATGCATGTATATATCATCCAATTGCGCTGATATATGGATGTTTTGCCTGGGGATAGATTTAGTAAGGGCATTAATTGTTTCTTATTTTAATGAGGAATAAAAAAGAGCCAGAACAAGCATTGTCTCATGAAAGATCAAACTTCCAAAGGAAAGATTGGTGCCTTACTTGGATGCTATACAGTTACAATTAGAGAATGTTAAATGATATATAGTAATCTCTGCATAAATCCATAAGTAGCCTTGGTGCTATCACTTAATAATGCTTTACTCTTCACAATATCAAATTATTTCTGCTTTCAAATGAGAACACATCACTTATGTATTTATTTCAAAGAAATATGCCTTCGGTCTCAACCCATTTGAAGGTTTCCTTACCCATGTCATACGTATTCGATCTATAGTGCTGTAGCGACATTCCGTGATTAAATTATCCCCCTGAAACACAAAATATTATATGAAGTTTAATAACATTTCATTCAGGTGATGATTTACTATTGCAAAAGTTTAACAAATAATGGTCAGAACACTGGAATCCAGGGATTTGAATTTTTGAAGGAGCAGCGGATGAGTACATTATCCCAGACTAAAACTTTGGTGGTTTAGTTAATTATTCATTATCCTCAGCGAGTGTAAATTAGTATAGCTCCATTGACTTAAATGAAGGTATGTCAATTTACACCAGCTGAGAACCTAGTCCATTATTTGTACTGCAGTAGCACCCAAAAGCTCCAGTCACGACCAAGGCCCTCACACATAGGAAGATGTAGTTCTTGTTCCAAATTCCTTACACTCTATGAGTACAGATATTTTGTTTGTGGTAAATCCTCTCACCAATTTCAATGGAACTACCCGTGTGAATAAGGAAAAGATTTTCCACATCATAAAAGCACCATATTGTTTGCCATGATTGGCAGTCTCTCCTCAAGAGAACCCCAAGCTTAGTATGGCAGGAGGTGTGGCGAGCTATGATTGAAATGGATTGACAGATTTATTTGCAGAAGGTTGCATATTTTCTGTCTTTAGTATGTTCAATTAATTCTTCATTTTCATGACAACTAAATTGCTCTATCGTGTTTTTAAATCATAAAAAGCAGTAGCTCAGAGAGTAACTAATCTTCTATACCAAATCAAATACAGTCTACATGTCCCTATGCAAAGCAATATGGATCAGAAATTATAACACCGGACTTACGAGGGGTGCAGAAGTATTGACTGGACACATTTGTATTAGCCTTGTGGGCAAGTCTTGTCTGACCTTTAATTAGAGGAGTTCAGGGCTCTCACATGCTTGTTTATTCATTGACTGAGTTGTTTAATGATTACTAAAAAGAGGGAAGCCTACTTTTTCTGAGGAATATTTTTTATCCCTTAAAGAAGATGGTGCCAGAGTGGCTGCAGTCACTGCCCCTCGCAAAGTAGTCATAAATTTGTGACTGAAAGATCTGAAGAATTCAGTGCCACAGAGCATAGGCCTGCTACTTAAAAAAGGTGTATCTTGTTAGCCACCAATAACCCCTATCCCCCTCCTCCTCCCCAAAAGGAGGGGAAACTGAAGGGGTTGAGTAATAGAATCGTGGATTTAGAAAATTCCTCTTCTGGCCTTAGTGATTTTAAAAACAAAACAAAAACAACAACAAAAGCCTACAACTTTCCCTGTAAGTGGAAGTAGAGAACAGGATAGAACTAGAAATATGATACTTTGGGGGATTTCAGAGCACACCAGTTCAGGGGATTTTTATGTTTATTTGCATATGGATATCTGAGTTATTTAGCCCTTATCTGCTGATTTAATCTCTCTTGAAATGGTCAGATTACCTACCAGAAGATCTGAATCCACCTCTCCCTATGTAGTTCTGATAGTGTGTACACCTTTAGAGCTTTGTAATAAAATTATGTATTTAGTTGTGAAATGGATAAAGTGGACTTATTGGTTCTAGGAGCAGTCATCATCTTAACTATACTCTGACTCTTTGAAGATGATATTTTATATATATATAAAATATCATCTTCAAAGAGTCAGAGTATAGTTAAGATGATGACTGCTCCTAGAACCAATAACCAATATACATACACACACTTGTTCTTAGGTCCAGAAGGAGGTGGGAGGCAGACCAGTAGAGAGTCTCTGAGTAAAAGGTAAAAAATAGGGGTGATGTCAGGGTAGGGATTTGCTATAGACCATCAAATCAGGAAGAGGAGGTGGATGAGGCATTTCTAGAACAAACAGTTTGTTACTACAGAGAACTTTTTCCTGGGTGTCTGGCTGGTGAGTCTTGCCCACATGTTCAGGGTTCAGCTGATCGACATATTTGGGGTCGAGAAGGAATTTTCCTCCAGGGTAGATTGGCAGAGGCCCTGGAGGTTTTTCGCCTTCCTCTGCAGCATGGGACATGGGTCACTCTGCATCTTGAAGTCTTTAAACCATGATTTGAAGACTTCAATATCTGAGACATAGGTGAGAGGATTATTCCAGGAGTGGATGGGTGTGATTCTGTGGCCTGCATTGTGACCCTTCTGACCTTAAAGTCTATGAGCCTATAACAGAAATATCCAAAACACAAGACCTGGAAGTAATGGGGGACTTTAACTACCCAGACATCTGCTGGAAAAGTAATCGGGCAAAACACAATATTTCCAATAAATTCTTGGAATGTATTGGGGAGAACTTTGTATTCCAGAAAGTGGAGGAAGTAACAAGGAGGACAGCCGTTTTAGACTTGATTCTGACCAACAAGGAGGACTATTCTTTATAATTTGCATACAAGCTTTTTCTATAAAGGCATCCAAACTTCTAATCCTCTCCCAGCCCCCACTTTCTCCTTCCCAAACCCCTACAACCCTTCTCTGGAGGTGGAAGCAGTGATTTCTCTTTTGAAGTCCCACTGGACTGTTGGCAGTCAGACTTCAAAAGGAATATGCTGCTCTCCCCTGCAAGCACAGTTGCACCTGAGAAGTGGCCAGGCTTTGCTGTAGAAATTGAACTGGAAGCTAGACAAAGGTTCCCATTTCAGTTTCTTACCTTAGAAGGGCAAGTAGCAAAGGAGCCTGGTGTGGGGGAGGAGAGATAGTGATGAAGGGAATTGTGAGGGGAAGACTGACAGTTTTAAGCTAAGATTCAGTCACTTCTAGTGGCCTTTTCTTGCCATTTTCTACTCACTTTCTGTTATAGGCCCCAATTCTGAAAAAATTACCAGGTGCTTAACTTTACCCATATGTGCCATCCCATTGAAGTCAATGGGACTGCTCCTCCTATATGAAGATAAGCAAATGAAGAAGTACTTTGCTGAATCATGACTGGTGTGCTCAGAGCCCTGCAGAATCGAGCCCTCAGTCTGTAGCCTCTCTGCCAAAAAAGGTGCCAATCGGAGCTAATAAGAGCTGAGTGAATAATCTGTAATGAATTTAGACTCTTTCTTCTTGTGGAATGTCTGCAAATAGATGGTGATTGAATTTAATTTATTTGTTATAAAAAAGTGTTGATTATTTTTGTATTTTTTTTAAATTGTGCATTATATTATTATTTATTTTACAATGTTCAGGAGTGTGCTAAGTGCCTCAGTGAAAATAAAACATCATGATTTCTTGCCCTAAGGAGATTCAATTACTCAATGAAGGTCAATGCAGAGCATGACAGAGTAATGAAGTTTTTCCCCTTTAGCAACAAATAAAAAATTTAAAATAAATGGAAGACTTAGTTGACTGATTTCCTGTCTGTGTGTGTGTGAGGTTGAACATAAACAGCTCTTTGCAAGTACTTGATAGTCAAGATGTGTTGTGTTAGTTACAACTGGTCAGAAAAGCCAGATAGTATTGTTTCCTTTCCCTAAGTGGATGAATGCACACAAAAAATTGGCACACTCATATATGAGAGTTTAAAATGTGCTTTCCACAAACATTTGTGACAGTAAAACTCAATTGCTCAAATGTTTGTGGAAAGCAAACACAAAAGAGATCAGAACATGGTCAAAGAAAATTATTTAAAAATTTAGGTAAATATTCATGGGATATTGTTTAGAGTATTTTCCCAACTCTAATGTGATCGTGGTTTTGTGAAAGGAGGGAAAGTGAATAAGACAGCAAAGTAATTTCACAAGCAAAATTAGTCCTAACTATGAGCAAAATATTTGTCACTGTGGCTCACAAACTATGGTAAGGGGAAGAATTAAGAGATGCATACAGGCAAGATAGTTCTTTCTTCCTTTAGATACTGAAACTCCTGAAAATTGAAGTCAAACTCATCATCATAAGCAAGCAGCTTCTGTTCTTCACCCTTGCGGAAGTGACGCATCCTGATGGCTCTGCCAGCAAGATGGGCATGGAGAAGAACAGCAAACACATGAATCCCACTTGGCCTCTCAGCATCCAAGGCCTGACAAAGGGAAACCAACAAAACTGTCAGTACATCACAAGCACGAAAGGTAAACAGATGAGAATGCTAAATATATAAATGCACTGTATGTTTCCTCAGTTTATAGTAATATAAGCAGTGTGCGATATGGAGAAACAGCAAATCTAAAACACCAAATAAAAACTGGATTGCCATTGTACAATAAAAACAATTATTTAAGCGATATTGATTAGTCTGATGTGCACATGTAGTTCTCATTAAAATTAATTGGAGTGTCACATTCCCAGTACACAGTCAATAGAATCTGACCTTTAAAAATACAGTTTTTTAAATGGTATACTCATTTCATGACTACGGGCTGCTGCTGCATATGAGTGTGTCTTTTTTGTGACAAATGATTTTCAGTGTTTTACCACATTACTAGAAAGGACATGGATAGACAGGCAGTTTAAGATGAAAGTTTGGAATTACTGCTTAAGATGTTCTTCTGCTCAACTGCAGGTGAGCTGATACCAGAATACTTCAGAATTAAGTCTAAAGTTTTCATTCCAGGCCCAAACAATTTTAAAGCATTCTTTGACAGATTAGCACAGAAGATAGGACTGGATCAGATTTTACAAATTCCAAGTGGTGTGAATGTTTCAAACACAGATCCAAACCTACCCTGTGGTTCTGATTTTGGTTTAGATCCAAAACTGGAAAGCATATGTTTTCCAGATTCATTTCACATGTGGCCTTAGATGGCAGCAACCTCACAAGAACAGATCTTATCATTTTTAGGCTGAAATTTGCTACAACCGCCACCACCACCATCTTGGTACTGTCAGTTGCACACCCAAATCCTAGCTCTAGTCTGGCCTTAAACCCAAACCATAGCTTAAATTAACTATACATTCAAACTTGTCCCAATTCTAGATAGGACAAAATATCAATGAGCGTATTATGTAGTACCTTAATCACTGGTTTCATATCATATCTCAATAACACAAAGTGGAACAGAATCCTCTCCTCAAAATTACATTAAAGGACTTTTAACGAAACTGGGAGTGTACAATTTAATACTTTGGGGGACACAGCAAAACCTCAGTACCTGTATCTTAACCAGTCTTCATGGATCAATCTAACACTGTTTTTTCAGACTGTGACTTCAATACATAGAACCTTTAGCTTTTGCATAGATTTTAGTTAATCTCTGTCCACAATCCTTTGTGGTTAGCTTTCTATACAACGATGTCTTTGCTCTACAGAGTGAAATGTTTTATCTAGTATTATGTTAAAAAGTGTATAAAATAATTTAATATTTTATATAATATTTCATTACATGTATCAATATATACAACTGGAATATTGAATGTTACAATATCAACTTCATAGAATAATCTCAGCACAGAGAAAATCATAATTTAAATAATACTAAAAATTCTATTGTTTGAAAAGGAGGTACTAATATCCAGAAAGATCCAAAGTTTTGGTGCCTAGTTAGTGGCAAATGCCTTTGCTCAAGTGACTTTAACTAATATTTATTATTCTTCCCAAGAAGTTACTTTAAAAATGCCATCACAAATTAATACTGAGGCTGAAACCTAATAGTATTAGACAGGACACATACTTCTTCCAGACATTCCAGAGTGCAGTGACCTTCTGACATGAATTCAGGCATTCCTGGCGGGATATTGTGGAAGAGGCTAACCCAAAGACCAGCTTCAATAACCCCAGCATCATATTTCCGTAAATCTGGAGTATAAAATAGCCTCAGTCCAGAGTTATCTATCAAACCTGAAACAAAAGAGCATTGCCAACTGTGGCTATAAATCATCATAAAAAAATCCAATCACAGTTTCTCTCAGATTTGTTCATACATTTTTACATGAAAATCATGCAAGGGAAGTTTTAAACTGGAAATGGGTTAAATATTTTACAGGAATCAGGGAAGCAATAAATAAAGGTAACTCACAAGAAGGTTGTTAAATAAAGTATGTTGATATCTGAATCACGTTAACCTGTATGAAAAATGTGTGTCATGCTCCTCTTTGTCGTTTACATGGAAATTGGAGGGCACAAAGGCAGATAATGGGCAATCTTTGAAAGTGAATAATAAAAACTCAAAAGGCAGGATGTGTGATTTTAAAATAAAATATTTGAAAAGCAGCTCAAAGCATTTTGGTTTTGTTTAGGTAATAGACATCTATTTTCATCCAGTTGTAAGTTTCTTTATCCCTTCACAACACCAGTAGTATTTTTCCTCTCTGTTGGCTTGGCTGTAAAGAAGCCTTTTAGATTGCAGCATGTCACTGGAGACCAAGCAAGCCTCTTTTGCAACCTCTCTGATCCCTGTCAGCTCAGGGAGCCTTTAATGATGAACGTGATTATCCACTGTAAAAATGCCAGAGAGAGGAGGGAGAACTAGATAAGGATTTTTTGGTGCTACAATCAGGAACATCTCTAGATTTTCACTATATTCTGTTCACACCATTGTTTTGTGGTAGTGAATGTATTATGTATGTTGAGCTTTCTGTGGAAGTACTAGGGACATATTGTTTTTCTAGCCTGGCACATGTCTACATTAATATGAAGTAATTGAAGGAAGCTAAGCCTTATGTATAAAGGCTAACAATTTATAAGAGTCAAATTGATATTTGTCCAAGACCATTTCATACATCAAAATGTGTAGTCACATTTATGTATTTTTTATGATCATTTCTGTCACTTCCTTCTTGGATTTCTCCCTCTTTTTGAAATATTTGCCTTAGAAAATTAAAAATGCAAGTAAATTAACAAGAATGTCAAAGAAGGCTACTTTCCAGTGACTTGTACAGTTCTTCTAAGAAACATAACAGACATGATGCCTGCAACCATATATTAAGTCAATACAATATTATTAGCTGGATATGTTAAGACAAATCTTTCTCTATCTACCAATAGTTTTTCTAAAGTGCCCATTCACCAAAGTATGCAAGATCTAAACTATGTAATTATTTGGGAACATGGGGTATCATCTTGGGCACCAGTTTTTACTAGTTTGAGTTGGCAAATTGAATGTAAGATATGTCCTGATTTCTCCATTTCTATGCTATACATGACCAGTTACTATTGGTCATAGTGCATGACTTACGACCTCATCAGAGGTGACAAGGAAGCCAGCAACATATTGATTTTTAATACTTGTAGGACTTGGGACTCTAAATTGACTTTTTTTTCTGAGCTCCTTATAGGATCTCATCTCTTTGGAGCGCCAGTGTATTCTGGGTTTGAGTGGATTTTTTTGGTTTCCTTCTTCTGAAGCATCAGAGATGGCTACGGCTGGAAATGGGACACTGGATAGGGTGGCCCAATGCTCTGAGGTGGGTCTGAGCATTCTCTCTCTCAGGGGCTCAGCTGATTGGTTCTTGATCACATGCTCAGGGTCTAACTGATTGCCATATGTGGGGACAGGAAGGAATTTTTTCCCCAAGTCAGATTGCAAGTGACCTTTGGGGGGGAGGGATGAGTTGCCTTCCTCTGCAACATGAAGTACAAATCACTTCCCAGGATTATCTGGGTATATCTCAGTTAATCATTTCCCTGCCACTGCAGGGGCCTCAGGCATTGATGCACCTTGTTCCCTCCTATTCTTTGACTATGGCAAATATAAGCAGGGTTGCCAGTTTTGGTTGGACGAATTCCTAGAGGTTTCATCACATGACATTATCTTTAATTAAAGATTAATCTTTGATTCCTGGAGATTCCAGGACAATCCTGGAGGGTTGCCAAACCTACTAAGTCACTTAGGCAGTTGTGAAAATTTTACCCTTAATTTTTGTGTCGAGGAAGGTTTTGTTTGAAATTCTCATTGGAAACTCAGATATTGAAAGAAAATGTATGTCATTTTGACATTGACAATAAAGAGGCTTGACTGTACAGAATACCGTATTATGGAGCAATGAGGTCATAGAGGTTAAAGCTAGAAGGGTTCACCAGATCATTTATTCTGATCTCCTGCTACCACAATAACTTAGTCTCCTGTGGACTGTAATACTTTGGTCTAATTTTGGTTGTTTGGTTTAGTGTGGAGGTGCTGGGTGGTGCTGATGGCTTGTGGTAGCAGGAGATCAGAATAAATGATCTGGTGAACCCTTCTAGCTTTAACCTCTATGACCTCATTGCTCCATAATACGGTATTCTGTACAGTCAAGCCTCTTTAATGTCAATGTCAAAATGACATACATTTTCTTTCAATATCTGAGAGTTTCCAATGAGAATTTCAAACAAAACCTTCTTCGACAGAAAAATTAAGGGTAAAATTTTCACAACTGCCTAAGTGACTTAGTAGGTTTGGCAACCCTCCAGGATTGTCCTGGGATCTCCAGGAATCAAAGATTAATCTGTAATTAAAGATAATGTCACGTGATGAAACCTCTAGGAATTCGTCCAACCAAAACTGGCAACTCTACTTAGGAGTCCCATTTTTAAAAGTGATTTAGGCACTTAGGCTAGGTCTACACTACCCCCCCCCTGTTGAACTAAGGTACGCAACTTCAGCTACGTGAATAACGTAGCTGAAGTCGAAGTACCTTAGTTCGAATGAAAAAGCACTTACCCGGGGTCCAGACGCGGCGCGCAGGCTCCCCCGTCGACTCCGCCTACTCCGTTCGTCGAGCTGGATTACCAGCGTCGACGACGGAGCACTTCCTGGTTCGATTTATCGCGTCTTGACAAGACGCGATAAATCGAACCCAGAACATCGATCGCGCGCCTCCGACGGGACGCGTAAGTATAGACCTACCCTTAGTAGCGTAAGTAAGTCAAGTAGTCTTAGGCTCCTAAATCACTTTTGCAAATGTTACCCTCAATCACTCAGTGGAGGTATTGGCTAAGATTCTGTTCTGCAATGCCAGCAGGAACCGCACAGAAGATATAGTATAGAAAGAGGGAGGACAGATGTGACTTTATGACAACTCTGTGCCCTCAAGAATCTAGTCTGGTCCAGTAGCCAGGAGTTTTTCTAGTTGACAGCATCCTTCCCATAGCATCGTGAACTATAGGTCCTCACCCCTTTGCTCTTTGTATGCCTCCTGCAGCAGGGTATGCAGTAGTATCCATACTGTGCCTCCACTGGGAAAATTTTCCCTTGTCCCTTGCTGACTGTTTATGGCAACATATAGGGGTCAGAGCAGGAGGCAAAATCCTTCCCATGGCTTCCAAAGTTAAATCATCATTCCAGTCTGCCCATGTCTTTTTTTTTTTCACAAGTCATTTAGAATAAAAACATAAAGTGATACAGTATGGTTAATTAAAACAAAACAATGGTTCTGTGAGGAATAATTAACATTAAGTGCTCTCCTTGGAGCCTAAAATCTCTGATTTTCAGCTGATATTTAATGGAAAATCATTAAATATCAGTGATATTAATGGGGACTCTTGTATTCAGTGCAAACTGGTTTTGATAATATCTGAGAGGTTTGCAGAATGGAGAAATTGCTCAATTAAATACATGTATTTTAAGTGGACTTGATTGTATTAATACAAAAATACGACAGAGATAGGGTCTCTTAAACTATGAGCAGAGGATTTAATGTGGACATGAGTTTACTAATGATGATAGATTCATCTTAAGTGAGAATTAAAAGGGGCGGTGGTACATTTTACCCAGTTAGCATTTTGCCAGATAACAGTACATTCTCAGGTAACTCAGCACATATTTATTTAAGATCCAAAATGAATTACTAATCTTTTCAGAAGTTAGCTTTGAAATGTCTTAGATTATTCTGGGGTGTCTCTGGTTTCACAGCAAAAATTCCCTTTGCTTCTATTTAACTTAAGTAACTTTCTTCAACTTTTTGATAAAAACACAAAAAATAATATTACAAAAGGAGAGTAAATCTTTCAAGACATGCATCCTTTAATCTGTGATTTGTCTAGCATCCTGAATATTCAGTTTTCAGAAACTGTCCTCAGTTGTGGTAGATGACTTATTCTTTTTTTAATCTTGTTCCCTGATTCCTCTAGTGAATTTTTGTTTGTTTTTACATTATGTATGCTTCAAGGTCACTCAATGCAAGCTAATTAATCCTAGTCATCTTTCAGCAAGGCTAAAACTTATCAACGTAAGGAACAGGATACAAACAGACATAATATGAAGTATTTAGTGATAAAACAATTATTTATTGTTCATGATGGGCCTGATCCAGAATTCTTTGTGCATCCAAAACTTCCATTAATTTCGATCGAGTCTTCTGGTGTGCAAGGAATGAAGGATTGGATCTGATAATGAATAGGGACAATATCAGAGGAAAATTGACTTCTATTTTGCTCTTAATTTGATTCACCTGTTCTGGTGAAAGGATAAGATACATCAGCATGCAGTACATTCTGAAATCCTGAATATTATGGTTAGGATGAATGAACATACCTTCTAGATATGATGGATTGTCGTAATGGACTTCCATAAGCACATACTGAGGGTCTATTGATGTGCCAATGGATAAACCAACATGAGGAGGATATGTAAAAGCCTGTAATTTGAAACATGCACATCTGGTTAATAGGGTTCCTGTCCTGACCACATGTCAGTTTTGTTTTGATCAATATACCTACTGATTTTAAAACAATGATATAACAATGTAAATAAGAATGATGTGAACTATGGACAAACAACAATTCTTTTTAAAACTTACTGGACATGGTATCATGGAATGATATATCCCATTAAATAATAATGAATGCATAAACCAAACCACTAAACCTATATAAAATATTCAGCTCTGCTGCTTGCTAATGGATTATTCATCCTACATTTGTTGACTGAGCTGCAAAAGGAAATTAAATAAAAAAGTGTCAGTATTGAATTATCAAACGGGTTAGTTAGAAAATTATTTTTATGAACATTTGAATCTAAAGTAAAAATGTTCCCAATTTTTAAAAGCAACAATTTCCAGATAATATGGTGATTATATGAGTTTAGACTATTCTTAGACAAACTGTTGCATTCTCAGTAAAATTATTTGAGCCTCAAAAGTGATCCTACATCTACTAGAGGATCCTAGCATTCTAGTGGTTTACATAAATGAATTAAATCTCACAAAACTTCTATGGGTAGCAATAAATATTATCATCCCTGTGTTGCATATGAGAAAATTCAGGCACTAAACCTGCTGCCTATTAATTTCATTGGGTGACCCCTCGTTCTTGGGTTAGGTGAAGGAGTAAATTACATTTCCTTATTCACTTTCTCCACACCAGTCAAGATTTTATAGACCTCTATCATATCTCTCCCCCCCCCCGCCCCCCCACTCACACACACACACACCCTTAGTCGTCTCTTTTCCAAGCTGAAAAGTCACATCCAATTTCCACAGGTACTTTGGTACAGCCCCCTGCTCTGAGGCAGAACAAGGTAAACCTAGATTATTCCTGAGAAGGTGTTTGTCCAAAAACCTCCAATGATGGGGATTCCACAACCTCCCTTGGAAGCCTATGCCAGTACTTAACTAACCTTATAGTAAGAAAGTTTTTCCTGATATCTAACCTAAATCTCCCTTGCTGCAGATTAAGCCAATTACTTCTTGGAGTACCTTCAGTGGACATGGAGAACAACTGATCACTGTCCTCTTTAGAACAGCCCTTAACATATCTGAAAAAGGTTACAGGTGTCTCTTCCCTCTTTTTTCTCAAGACTAAATATGACCAGTATGCTTGCAGCAGGAAAGGTGTGTGGCATATAAGCCCCTATCTTGGCTCTACACTAGTGCAGGAACACCCTCTCCATGGGGGTGATACTCCCTGGCCTGGGCATACCAGAATTACTGCCAAATTACACCTGCCATGTGGTGCAAAGTAACAGCAGTGCACACAAGGATCTGTGTCACTGTGAAATCAATATCTTAATTTGGAGAGAACCCTCCTGACCTTACCTAGTTTTCATCACTAACTATGGGCTGTTTGCTTTTTTCCATCTTCTTCGGAAGTACCAGGTGGTGGCCATTGCTGGAGGCAGGATTCCAGATTAGATGGGCAATCTGATATGGCAAAGCCGACATTCCCAAGTCATTTTTTCAACACATGTCGGCACTTTCTACATTATTTTCACTACTTTTAACTTAGTGCTTAATATCCCTATCACGTTTTAAAAAGAAAAGATCAATAAAATTTAACATTGTATGGTGAGACACTTAGCTATTGTGGCTATATATGCTTTAAAGAAAAGAGCTTAAGGCCTGGATCCATACAGGGACTTAGGCCTTCTGACATTAAGCACTGCAACATCTAACTTTTAGGGTGCCTAGAAAATCACTGGAATGCACTGCAATCCATAAAGTCTGAGTGAGGTGTCTAGACTCCCTATCCAATGCATGGGGAGAGATAGGTAACTAAGAATGAGCTCCACAAAAGCCAGCACTCTAGGTGGGGAGGATCCTAAGTACCTTTGTAGTTTTAGGCCTAAGTGACCAGCTAACATAATATGTAACTTCTTCCTGAAAAATTGTATTTACATCTTGGCTATCAAAATAAGAACCCAGGGGCTCATGTTTTGTTGTGGGGGGTGTTGTTTACAACAATCATTTACTGACTTAATGACAGAGCCATGTTTCCGCGTGCTCCCCATCCCCACTCTCCCAACAGCTGCGCCCAAGAGGGAGCCATGACTCCACCTAATCCCCACTCTCTGCCAGTTGCTTCCCGGAGGTGGCATTCAAGGCACAGCCCCTGCACATCCTTGAGTGCCAAGGCTGCATTGTCATGTAAGGGGGGAGCACAAGTTCTCACTCCCTATTACACCACTGTGCAGGTGTGTAATGGCAGAACACAATCTCACACAGTTTGCAAATATGGTAAAAGTCCTAGCGACCAAAATTCTGTAGCATGAAATCCAATTTACTAATTGGCAGCATGGAAAAACCTTCACTGTGATGCACATTCCTTTAAAGCTTTATTGATAAATCATCCCAGGTAGCCATTCATCCTACCTCTCCTCCAATGGCCCAAGCAAAAATGACTGTCTCACATGTGAGAAAAGAATCTGGCATGTTGGGGTGGTAGCATTCATGGCCGTAGTCCAACACACTGTCATTCAAACTGCTGCTACACTGATAAAGTAGGATGTGGTGCACCAGATTCCCATGGCCCTTCTGTATCAATGGTTCGACCTGTTAACATACACACAAAAGAAGATGACATCTTAGATGGAATCATTTTAAGTGACAGAAAACTACTAATATAGATGTAGACTGCATCCAAAAATATGGTGTGTTCTTATTTTAATGGAGAAGACTTTGTCATAAAATATAGCCTGGTTATAGTGTTTGAAGAGCTACTTCAGTGCTGTGCAACTCCAAGGCTATGGCTACACTACAGAATTAGGTTGAAATTATAGAAGTCGATATTTTAAAACCCGATTTTATGGAATCGATTGTGTGTCCCCGCTAAAGAGCATTAAGACCATGAGGTCGACAGACTGTGTCCACAGTATCGGGGCTAGCGTCAGCTTTCGGAGCGTTGCATTGCGGGTAGCTATCCCACAGTTCCCGCAGTCTCCGCCGCCCATTGGAATTCTGGGTTGCGATCCCAAAGCCTGATGGGGCAGAAAACATTGTCGCTGGTGGTTCTGGGTACATGTCGTCAAGCCATCAAATGTCCCTCCCTCCCTCCCTCCCTCCGTGAAAGCAATCTTTTTCGTGCCTTTTTTCCGGGGTTTCCGGGTTTGCTACGGAAGCCTGCTCAGCTCACAATTACCGTACATCTCCAGCGTACGCCTGGACATTAGGTGCTGTAATACGGGCAGAGGGATAGCTCAGCGTTCTGAGCATTGGCCTGCTAAACCCCGGGTTGCGAGTTCAATCCTTGAGGGGGCCATTCCGCCTGAGGCTGGTAGTCGCGGGACTACATAGCATAAGCTCCTTGCCTTCTAGCAGCAGATGGTGCACTATGCCATAAATGGTTGTAGTCGCGGGACCACACAGCAGCAGCTCCTTGCCTTCTAGCAACATATGGTGCAATATGCCATAAATGATCGTAGTCGTGGGTACGTGGGTAAGAGTACACAGCAGAAGGTCCTTGCCTTCTAGCTGCAGATTGTGCAATAGGCTTGAAATTCATTGTCCCCTGTGTGCTCCTGGCTGGCCTATGGTGTGGCTGGCTGGGGGCACTTGGACATAAATGGGAGTGACCAGAGTGACTCTGGTCATTCTCTTTTTTACATTTTGTTTAAGGGAGATTCAGTACTGCCTGGAACACGGGCAGAGGGATAGCTCAGCGGTCAGTGGTTTCCATGTTTGCTACGGCAATCATGGAGCCAGTGTACGCCTGAACATTAGGTCTATTGGGGATTCAGTCGCACTATAATATGGGCAGAGGGATAGCTCAGCAGTCTGAGCGTTGGCCCGCTAAACCTGGAGTTGCGAGTTCAATCCTTGAGGGGGCCAGGAGATGATGATGGATATCAAGCCTATTGTACCATCTGCTGCTAGAAGGGAAGGCGCCTAACCCTTGCTTCCCGGCATATTGTGCCATCTGCTGTTAGAAGGAAAGGAGCCTAACCCTTGCTCCCCCCTCCCTCCGAGAAAGCAGCGGAGGGGGGAGCACAAAATCCTTTTGTGCCTTTTTTCATGCGGGCGCCATATTGCTGACACCATTGTTATCCACCCGCCACTTCTGCTCCCACTCTGCTGTCCTGCAGACACCATACCAGGGAAAGCATGGAGCCCGATCAGATCACCGCGGCTGTTATCGCCGTTATGAACACTACGCGCATTGTCCAGGAGTATATGGAGAACGAGAACCAGGAGCTGCTACAGCTACAGCAGGCAAGGAGGCGACAGCAGCGCCCTGAGGACAGTGATGAGGACATGGACACAAACCTCTCTCAAAAAAGGCCCCCCCACAAGGTGGACATCGTGGTGGTAATGGGGCTTGTTGATACAGTGGAACGCCGATTCTGGGCCCGGGAAACAAGCACAGACTGGTGGGACCACATAGTGCTGCAGGTCTGGGATGAATCCCAGTGGCTGCGAAACTTTCGCATGCGTAAGGGCACTTTCATGGAACTTTGTGAGTTGCTTTCCCCTGCCCTGAAGTGCCAGAACACCAAGATGAGAGCAGCCCTCACAGTAGAGAAGCGACTGGCGATAGCCCTGTGGAAGCTTGCAACGCCAGACAGCTACCGGTCAGTCGCGAATCAATTCGGAGTGGGAAAATCTACAGTGGGGGCTGTTGTGATGCAAGCAGCCAAGGCGATCCCAGAGCTGCTGGTACCAAGGGTTGTGAGTCTGGGAAATGTGCAGGTCATACTGGATGGCTTTGCAGCAATGGGGTTCCCGAACTGTGGTGGGGTGATAGACGGAACCCATATCCCTATCTTGGCACCGGACCACCAAGCCAGCGAGTACATAAACCGAAAGGGTTACTTTTCAATAGTGCTGCAAGCACTGGTGGATCATAAGGGACATTTCACCAACATCAACGTGGGATGACCAGGAAAGGTACATGACGCTCGCATCTTCAGGAACTCTGGTCTGTTTCAGCTGCTGCAGCAAGGGACTTTCTTCCCAGACCAGAAAATAACCGTTGGGGATGTTGAGATGCCTATAGTTATCCTTGGGGACCCTTAATGCCATGGCTCATGAAGCCATACAAAGGTAGCCTGGATAGTAGTCAGGACCTTTTCAACTATAGGCTGAGCAAGTGCAGAATGGTGGTGGAATGTGCATTTGGGCGTTTAAAAGCTTGCTGGTGCAGTTTATTGACTAGGTTAGATCTCAGCGAAACCAATATTCCCATAATTATTACTACTGCTTGCTGTGCGCTCCACAATCTCTGTGAGAGTAAGGGGGAGACGTTTATGGCGGGGTGGGAGGTTGAGGCAAATCACCTGGCCGCTGGTTATGCGCAGCCAGACACCAGGGCTATTACAAGAGTACAGCAGGGTGCGTTGCGCATCAGTGAAGCTTTGAAAACCAGTTTCATGAATGGCCAGGATGCTGTGTGAAAGTTCTGTTTTTCCCCATTAATGAAAAGCCCCACCCTTTCATTCACTCTACTTCCCTTTAAGCGAAACCGCCCTGCCCTCCCCTCCTCAGTCACCGCTTGCAGAGGCAATAAAGTCATTGTTGCTTAAAAATCATGCATTCTTTATTAATTTGTAAAACAAAGAGGGGGAATTATGGGGGTAACTGCCACGGTCGCCCGGGATGGGTGGTGGAGGAAGGGAAGCACCAGGATGGGTGGTGGAGGAGGGGATGAGGGAAGGACAAGGACACACAGCACTTTAAAACTTATTGAATGCCAGCCTTTTGTTGCTTGGACTGTTCTCTTGGCTTGAGTGGTTGGGTGTACGGAGGCCGCCCAAACGCGTTCTTGGGCGTCTCAGGGATGAGGTTATGGGACTCGGGAAGGAGGGCTGTTGGTTACACAGGGGCTGTAGCGGCGGTCTGGGCTCAGGCGGCCTTTCCTGAACCATACGCCTTTCCTCAGCCATAAGCCGGAGGATTTCCGTTTGATCCTCCAGTAGCCTCAGAATTGCATCCTGCCTTCTCTCTGCACGCTGATGCCACCTACTCTCTTTATCCCGCTGCTGTCTCTCTTCATCCCGCCAGTCATTGTCTTCAGCACGCCACCTGTCCGCGCGATCAAATTCTGCCTTCCTGGACTCCGACAGTGTCTGCCTCCACGCATTCTGCTGGGCAGTTTCAATGTGGGAGGATTGCATGAGCTCTGAGAACATATCATCTCGATTCCTTTTTTTTTTTTACTTCTAATCTTCGCTAGCCTCTGGGACGGTGATGAAAGGGGTGGCCTTGAAACATTTGCAGCTGCGGGAGGAAACAAACGGGAGAGGAGTAGTTTAAAAGACACATACTAGAGAACAATGCTCCAAACATTACATAGCACATGTGCAGCTGTGGGAGGAAACAAACGGGAGAGGAGTAGTTTAAAAGACACATATTAGAGAACAATGCTCCAAACATTACATAGCACATGTGCATTTGGTCCAAGGTTGCACTTTGCCTGTTATATTGAGGGTCTGCCGGTTTGGTGTGAGAGATCACACAAGCAGGTCCGGCGGGCAACAGAATTCGGCTTGCAGGCAGCCATGGTAAGCCACAGTCTATAGGTTGTGGGAATGGTTTCAAACAGCAACCCCCTCATTTCCCATAACAAACAGCCTTTGGCCTGGCAATTTAAAAAGGGTTGGCAATTGAAAAGGGAGGGGCGGTGGTTTTTGGGTTAACGTGCAGCGCGAACCTAATCGACACCCTCCCCCCGCCCCTACACATCCAAGATGTTTGCTCTTCCTCCTCCCCCCACCGCATGGGTCACAGCGGGGAAGATTTCCGTTCAGCCATAGGCAAACAGCCCAGCAGGGAGGGACCCCTCTGAATACTCCCTTAATAAAATCCCCCTATTTCAAACAGGTGACCATGAATGATATCACTCTTGTGAGGATAACACAGACAGATAAAGAACGGATGTTGCTTGAATGCCAGCAAACACCGGGACCATACGCCGCCATGCTTTGCAATGCCATGATTCCAGACTACGTGCTACTGGCCTGGCGTGGTACAGTATGTTACCACGGAGCACAGGATAAGGCTGCCCTCCCAAGAAACGTTTTGCACAGGCTTTGGGAGTACATCCAGGAGAGCTTTCTGGAGATGTCCCCGAAGGATTTCCGCTCCATCACCGAACATGTTAACAGACTTTTCCAGTAGCTGTAGCTGTACTGGCCGCGAATTAATCATTAAACACGCTTGTTTATAAAACATGTATTACTTTCACAGAGGTACACTCACCAGAGGTCCCTTCTCCTGCATCAAGCATGCCTTGGGTGGGTTCGTAGGGTACTGGCTCCAGGGTGACAAAAAGTTCCTGGCTCTCGGGGAAAAGGGCTTATCCGCTTCCTTGCTGTGTCTGTGCGCTATTTTGAGCATGATTATCATCATCTTCCTCTTCCCGAAAATGCTCCTCAGTGGTTTCTGATGATCCACATACGGAGTCATACCACATGGGTGGGTCAGTGCTGGCTGCACCCCCTAGAATGGCATGCAGCTCATCATAGAAGCAGCATGTCTGGGGCTCTGACCCAGAGCGGCTGTTTGCATCTCTGGTTTTTTGGTAGGCTTGCCTGAGCTCCTTAATTTTAACGCGGCACTGTTGCGCGTCCCTGTTGTAGCCTCTGTCCTGCATGCCCTTGGAGACTTTGGCATATGTATTGGCATTTCGCCTTTTGGACCATAGTTCTGCTAGCACGGTTTCAGCTCCCCATACAGCGATCAGATCGCGTACCTCACGCTCGGTCCATGCTGGAGCTCGTCTTCGGTTCTGGGACTCCATCATGGTCACCTCTGCTGATGAGATCTGCGCTCACCTGCAGCTCACCATGCTGGCCAAACAGGAAATGAAATTCAAAAGTTCGCGGGGCTTTTCCTATGTACCTGGGCAGAGCATTCGAGCTCAGACTGCTGTCCAGAGCAGTCAAATGTTGCACTGTGGGATAGATCCAGGAGGCCAATACCGTCGAATTGCATCCTCACTAAGCCTAGATCGATTCGGCAATATCGCTTTAAGCGCTAATCCCCTCGTTGGGGGTGGAGTGGCGAGATCGATTTTAAGAGCCCTAGAAGTCGATGTTAAGGGCTTTGTCGTGTGGACGGGTGCACGGATCAATCGATATAATGCTAATAAATTCGACCAAAACTCGTAGTGTAGACCAGGGCCAAGAGGCACTGCTGATAGGATAAAGAACATGATCGCTCAACAGTATCCACGGAACCCTAGACCCATGATTGGCCAGTTTTGATACTGAATCTTCCATAATTTACATACTTCTAGAGTGAGAGTCTGGAAGCTGATTACCATGAAATAAACCCAACATCTTTCAGTGTGTAAACAGACACGTTCCAGTTACCATGGTATTTGTTACCCAGAATGTTTTACATGAAGTCACCCATCACAGAATAGATGCTGCAGTGATGTGCTGGAGGGTTCTCAGGAATGCCTGGGAGACCCTGGCACTGAACTTGAGAGAAGGCTGCAGTGATTTCACTGGTGTCTAATAGAGTTCTTCCTCTACCTGGGTGCTATTAAATCATCTCTGTCAGAGATGACATCCCTGGGGAAAACATGAATATTTCTGAAGAGCAAATTTTTTTGCTTTTTGAACAGACCAGATTCCACTAAAAGTCAGGCTATCCAGAAATATTCAAAGGGAGAGAACCTCCCCCTCACTACCCTTTCAAGGTCTGCACCCCACTCCATCCAAGCCTTTTTCAAATTACACAAGAGAAGTCCTGTGCCATGCTATCAATATACTGCATATATATTTCAGGGGCAAAAATATAATCACTTCTGGCATGTAGTGCTTAATATGTTTGTTTGCCTAGTAGTGTTGTCTCCTTTTAATTTATGAGAATACTTTTTTTTTAAATGGGAAAACAAGTGAACACATTCCCAAGTCCTGCAAGTTCACCTTGTAAACATATGCCTCCCTGTTACAGCTGGCTCATAACTGGGTGAGAACATTTTTTGTCAGAGCCTCTTGTTAAAATATTTGGAGCACATTACCAGTCTCCAGAAATTTACGTCAATGGTCCTTATTCAAACTATTGAAATGAATGCATACAAACCAGGCCACACAGAGTCTGCACACACCAAAGCCAAGTCCCCAGTTGGTGTAAATTAGCATAGTTCTATTGAAGTCAATGGCATTACACTGATTTACACCAGATCTTCAGGTAGTGTATCAGAGTTTACTATTGATGGCAAGTCTTAAAGTCTTCCTGGTGTGGAAGCATCTTCTGCATTATTTTCCCATTTTCTCTCCACTTTGCCACTTCCCCAAACCACTGTACAAATACAAAATGTATTTATTGGAAAAGGAGCTACGGTAATGCAAGCAGTTTTCTCACGGTGCTGAGATTTCCACCCCTATTATCTTTCCAGGGTGAATGAGGATTCCACCTCAACCTGATGTTTCCCTGGCCCAGCTCCATGCAGAGTACCTGCATATCCGCCAAGAAGTGCAAAAACCAAAAACTGCCCACACCGCCATGGCTCAGAAGTTACATAGGAGCAGATACCCCCAGCATTCAGAATCTCTATGTACATTATGAATGGATTCAGAAAGGTTATGGGAAATGTTTTCTCTGCACGTGCCATGGAAATAAGGGTACTTGTCCAAACATGTGACGCGTCTGCCTGCTGCTGCAGGACCCCAGCACCTGCTGTGCTTACGCTCACTACTTCAAAACCTATTTCTCTTCAAAGCAACAGAACACCACTAAAGTTAGAAATCCACACCCTGCCACTGACATCTTGTTATCTAAACAATAACATTATTTCAAAAAGATATTTTTGGTTCAGCTTTCTTTGAGCTTTTTTAAAAATCTTTTAAAAACAAACAATTTAAAAATCCTTCAGTTGTGTCTCTGCAGTGCATTTTGTGAGAGGTTTTATACTCTTCAGACAGAATTATGAATATACTGTACATTGTTAAAAGTGTCAGTGCAATGATAATTATATGCTTTTCTTATTACAATTTTGATAAATACATGACATCCACCTCCTGCTCATCCTTATTTTTTTAAAGTTAATTATGGAGAAATAAGACAAACACTGAGGACCAAAATTTTCAAATTTGGGCCCCAAATCCAGCAAAGCATTTAAGCATGTAAACAGTCCCACGTGTTTAAAGTTTAAGCATGTGCTTAAGTGTTTTGCTATAGTAGGAACATAAAGTTAGGCAGCTGAAACCGTAATTAGGCACCTAAATAAGAATGGCCTGCTGAGCACCTGCAGCTCCCATGAACATCAGTGTTAACCTTGGTGCTCAGCACCTTTGAAAATAGGGTCATCTTTATTTAGATGACTAAAAATGGACTATAATGCCTAATTTTAGGCCCCCAAACTTGAAACTTTGGACCAATTAATTTATAAATTCTGATTTCCCAATTGTTTGAACTTTTTAAAGTGTAAAGTTAAAATTTGGTTCCATGCATTTTAATCCAAAAGCCAAAGAACCTGAAACTAAGCTACTTAGGGTAGGTCTATACTTACGCGTCCCGTCGGAGACGCGCGATCGATGTTCTGGGTTCGATTTATCGCGTCTTGTCAAGACGCGATAAATCGAACCAGGAAGTGCTCCCTCGTCGACGCTGGTACTCCAGCTCGACGAACGGAGTAGGCGGAGTCGACGGGGGAGCCTGCGCGCCGCGTGTGGATCCCGGGTAAGTGCTTTTTCATTCGAACTAAGGTACTTCGACTTCAGCTACGTTATTCACGTAGCTGAAGTTGCGTACCTTAGTTCGATGGGGGGGGGTAGTGTAGACCTAGCCTTAGGTTCAGTTCTACCTTTACAAAACACCAGTCACAGAAACAAACCAATTACTCCAGCAAAAGTGTTATGCTCATGAGTGTCGAAGGCTACTAATTCATTATGGTGAATATGAGAAAGGAGGAAGCCAAATTTTGGAATAATTTAGGGAAAAGAGGTTTTAATTTGTCATAGTAAATTTGGATAGGGGAGTAAAGTCCTGGGAAAACTTATGAAAAGTCAGACATATTCTGTATTGACTAAACAATCTTTGCAACCTATGTCACTAATTCATTTTAGATCTGATTTTCATTTACACAAAAGTCCCTTTACACTGCACTCTCAGTGTAAATGAGCCTTAAAATTGCATTTATGCCCCACTTCCTGGTACATATGCACTGCCAGAGCCATGTGAAGGGGCTGTAGCATAAATGAGACTCCAGGCATTTATTTGTAACATTTTAGGCACAACTCTTGACTTGGCTATTTGGATCCTTCACCTTTCCTTGTTGATTCTTGTAGCAAGAGCCATCCATTAGTCACTATTATTGAAAGAGAAAGACGAGATGGAGGGGGAATTAATTTATAGTTACCTACAATGTTTCCATCCTCACTTTGCCTAATTCTTTAGTTTTTTATTTGTAGTATTTTAGCGGTTGCTGAAATGCAAGTGAGAAGCAACTGTCAGAGTTGATATGTAAACTGCATCATGAATAGGCCCACAGGAGATATTGTACTATCAGAGCATGTCAGTCAGTTCTCTCCCGCAAGGCAGAGGAATTTTCTGCTTCACATACCCTATCACCAGAGGCTTGGGGAATGAGAGCCCCACATCTACCCCAAATCAAAATGCCTAAAACCCTTAGGAGTGTAAAAAGTATTTTAAAAAGTCCTTATTCACTCCTACTTTTCACAAGAATTAAAAAAAAATAACTGCCACTTCCTTATTGCTACCACTAGTTCATGCTCACTTCCTTTCTACACTTCTCCCTCTAGCATGAAAGTTTGGGCACAAGATTTTTCTGAATGACCACACTAATACCCATGTACATGTTTTACACCCCACTACCTGAAATGGAAGGAATTCATTTCATTGGAGGGATATGTAAACCCCCCTCCCCGCCACACACACACGAAAGGAGGAAATTTTCAAAAAATGGTTACCTTTGTGCAAAATAGTGTGTATATATACACAATTAAGTACTTCCTTTTACCATCCATTACAAATATTATTTGATATTGTAGTGTTTTTTCAATTGTTTTGATTTTTTTCTATAATAAACCATGGGTAGTTTAAGACTCTGGAATGGATTTATGCCAGCTACTACTGTAAATCAATACATCTTCAGAAAAATACACAGTACATATCAGTATAATTACATTTACTAAGCTTCAAAAAGATGTTTTAGTGATGATCTCTTTACATGCCACAAGGTATCTTTTCCAAATCTCACATTTTCATATTTCACTAAAACTTCTTGATAACCATTTGTAGCAAATTTTGTTTATACAGGTGGTGGTGGGGGGGGAGGCTTTTCTCTTCCTTGGGAGCTTCTTTGTGGGATGGATGATCAAGTCTTGAAGATTACAGTTTTTCAAGTGAATGCCCAGGGCAAAGCAAGAACATGCCTTTTTTGACTCTAAATAGTTGGGTTATGATGTTTGACCTGCATGACCTGCCTTGATTGGGTAAATGAAGTTTTTTTAAATTGTTCACACAGCCACACATCTGAACTTCATGAAAGTCCATCTTTGTTACAGGATTTAATAATTCACTTCAAACCCCTTAGAAACCTCCTCTAGTAGCAAACTTCTTTAACTTGAGAGCCATTACACCCTTTTATACCGTCTTTCATCATGTATCCTCTTAGCAATGGCCACAAGACTAACTCCAAAGAACAGTCAGTGTAATATCAAACTAGAATTTTGGGCCAGATTCTGACCTCAATCACACCTGTGCAAATCCACAGTAACTTAATTAAAGTCAATGGTGTTACTCCATGTTTACAAAGCAATAATTGAGAGCAGAATCCGGCCTTGTGATTTTCCAGTCATCAGTGCCCGATAATTATTCAGATAATTTCTTGTTTCTTTAGCATATTATCCATTCACTTATTACACAAACACAACCATACTTTTTTTCTTTATATATCCTGATTTTTTTTGACATAGCATTATTAACAGGGGTTTTGCATTCAACTGTGTTGCAAACCAACTTCAAGGTACTGACAGCATTAACATTAAACAGGATGAAATTTCAAATTGATCTAATGTGCCAATATGTCAGGACTCCTGCTAGGAAGCTTACTCTTGTTTATAACTATTTTCTGTCTCTTTTTGTTTGCTTTGCTTCCTTGAAGTTACAGCTGTAGCTTGTTATTAATGGCTGTTTCTCCAAATGATCCAAGCCAGCAAACTGTATCCCATCCTCCACCTCAGAAATATCTCACTAGCAAATCTGGTCAATCAAATTTAGCAAAACAATTTTTGGATTTCTTTGTTGTGTAAAGAAATGTCAATCAGTTTTTGTTTTTGTTCCAGTGGTGTCTTCACACGAACATGAAAACATCATCAACAAAAACTAAAGCTAATCTATTCATTTGTTCAGATTCAAAAGCTGGTTTCCATTTAATTTTTATGTTTTAAATTCTTCAAATAAAATGTGGTTGTCATTATTGCATATTTTTGTAGTCACTTCTGGCCCAATCCTGTACCTTTTTACAGATGAGAAATTCCTAAAATGTAGTAGTGCAGTAATAGTGTTGCTAAAGCACCAGGCTTGCATGGGACTCCACATTCATTAGCCAGATGCAGAAGCACCTCCATGCTCCCTGCACTGAAGCAAGTAATGTTGACAGTGCAGGCTGCAAAAAGGGGCTTTTCTTGCTGTAACGGGCTCCACACTGTCCCCCCGGGTATTTGTCTCCTGGGCCTCCCTCCTCAATGAGTCAGGGACACTTCAGTCTGGTGTAATACCCAGGGCCGGCTCTGGCTTTTTTGCCGCCCCAGGCAAAAAATCCACCCCCCTCCCCCCCCGCCAGCCAGGGCGTCGGAAGGGAGCCCGCTCCCAAGGCGGGGAGCGCGGCAGGCCCCGCTGCCCCGGCTGGGGCACGGAGCGCGGCAAGGGGGGGCACGGAGCGTGGCAAGGGGGGGCACGGAGCCCGGCCGCGCTCTTCCCGGCGGCCGGAGCGTGGCAGGGGAGGGTGCCGAGCCTGGCCGCGGCCCCGCTCTCCCCAGCGGCCGGAGGGAGGGCGCCGAGCCTGGCCGGGGCCCCGCTCTCCCGGGCGGCCGGAGCGTGGCAGGGCCGGGCGGCGAGCCCGGCCGCGGCCCCGCTCTCCCGGGTGGGTGGAGCGCAGCAGGGCCGGGCGGCGAGCCCTGCCGCGGCCCCGCTCTCCCTGGCGGCCGGAGGGCCGGTGGGAGGGCCCCGAGCCCGGCCGTGGCGCCGCTCTCTCCGGCGGCCGGGGGGAGGGCCCCGAGCCCGGCCGCAGCGCCGCTCTCCAGGCAGGCGGCGAGCCCGGCCGCGGCCCCGCTCTCCCCAGCGGCCGGAGGGAGGGCGCCGAGCCTGGCCAGGGCCCCGCTCTCCCGGGCGGCCGGAGTGCGGCAGGGCCGGGCGGCGAGCCCGGCCGCGGCCCCGCTCTCCAGGGTGGGTGGAGTGCAGCAGGGCCGGGCGGCGAGCCCGGCCGCGGCCCCGCTCTCCCGGACGGCTGGAGGGCCGGGGGGAGGGCGGCAAGCCCGGCCGTGGTCACGTTCTCCCGGCCGGGGCCCTGCTCTCACCGGAGAGCTGCGGGCGGCCGAACAACCGGCCAATATGTTTAAAAAAACAAACAAAAAAAACCCCTGAGCGCCGCCCCCCTCCAGGTGCCGCCCCAAGCACGTGCTTGGTAGGCTGGTGCCTGGAGCCGGCCCTGGTAACACCCATGCTCTTTATTCTATAAAGGTTTCCCACCACCAATTCACAACTATATACAGGCTTCACGGCTATTTTGTCTACAACAGGCTTGGCCAGCAACAACCTTGGAGGTGCCCACCTCCTTCTATACCTGACCTTTCTCTTTACCTTCCCCTCTTTCTCTGGCTTCCTCCCAGCCTTTATAGCTCTGGGCTAATAAGACTGCCAGGTGCGGTCAGTTACCAGGCAGGCACAGGGCTATTCACCCAGCCCCAATCCATTCCCCTGGATTGGGGCTGGAGTGGCAGGAGCTGATGAAGGGCTTCTCAACCAGCACCCTGCCACACTTGCACAGAGTAGGTGTGTCCTGTGTCTTATGAGCCATGCACCATAGTGCAAGTGTGTACAGCGGTGCTTCAGCACAGAAAAATGAATCCAGGTCCTTCCCTGGAGTAACAGTCCGTCCACAGCATCACGACTGACAAGAGGCCCATTACTCCATGGAGTACATGGCTGTATAAATCACCCATATCCCATTAAACCATGTAGTACCCAGAACCTCCTGTGAGTGCTCCACTCCTAGAAAGGCACTATAGGAGGATGTACTCTCTATGGTAAATGCCACTTAGCAAGGCTATGGCCTTACACAAAAGCTATGCAGTGGATAGGTACAGTCATTTGAATGTGGTACCATCAGCTGCCCATAGTGCTCAGCTCAGTGGTCCGGAATACTATTCCACAGTCTGAAAAATTGGATTAGAAAAAGTGACATGAGATTTTGTGTACTTACTGTTGGTGTTCTGGATAGTTTAGGATAGTTATTTTATCTAATCCGGTTCACCAAACCCAGGAATGCTTTTTGAAAATGAGCTCTGGCTAATTTTCACCAGACAGTTTCAATGACAGACATACAGATGTTCTGCTCTCCTCTTGCTTTTGACATGTAGCATTACCTTCTTGTTTACTTTTACCTTCTCATATATCGACAATATTTTTTTCATTATCTGTTGATCTGCCTGTCCAGTTTAGATGATAAGCTCCTCAAGATAAGGTCCATATTTTCTCATTAGATTTGATTGAAGATATTTTTGTTGAAACTTTTTTCAACCAAAAATTGGGTTTTAGCTAAACAATAATTTTGATGGAAAGTATCTGCTTCCCTTGAAAGTTCTAGATTTTTCTTCAGAAAATTAAAAACAAAATATTTGTCTGTTAACTGAAATGTTTTAGAGGGTTTTTGACAAAAAGTTGACATTTTCTGCTGAAAATGTTGATGAAATTTATTTTGTTGTTTTGGTCTAATTTTTCTGCACAACACCCTCTTCCTCATTTTTTGATCAGCTCCACTTCTTATACACATATGTAGAGCACCATTCAAGCCAGGACAGGTCAAATGAGCAGAAGCCCCATGTAGCTGGACCTGCAGAGCTGGGGTGGAATCCTGACTCTACTGAAGTCAATGAGAGTTTTGCCATTGATTTCAATGGGGCCAGGATTTCACCCCTGAAATCTATTTTCATGGCGGTTCCTAGGAATCCAAGGAGTTTGGGGACCACACTCCTGTCCCCATTGTAGCCCTACAAACACCTCCACCCTGTGGAGAGCATTTGTCAGAAGCTGTGAAATTAAACTCGCAGAATAGCCAGGGCATCTGTCCATCTCCCATGTGGTATGATGAAAAACATGCTTCAAATGGGAAAAGGCCAAGCCTGCAGGAGAAAATGCCAAATGATGAGATCAGGTAAATTTCCCTTGGAGAATGGGAAACTTTCCATACCAACCGTGGAAGCTCCACACAACTCCAGACATTTAAACTTGGATGATTCCTTCTTAGTGCATGCAGAGTAAATTCAGTGACAGTTTCAAATGAAGAACATAATCTTGAATTGAAATAACAGTGTTGGTTTATTTATTTTATAAACTGTGTTGTTGGAGTCTGGGTTTAACTGCTTCTGAGGGTAATTTAAACCATCTAGCAAGGTTACTGAACACAAATTCTGTCATCACTGTGAGGAACAATGTCCTTACCATCTGAATGGAAAATGTGATTCAGAACATTGACATTTCCTGTTTATGGTTTAAAAAAAGGGATATTTGTTTGCTGATTGACCATGTTGCTTAATGTAATGAGACTTTTATTTACATTTCTCTATTATACCTCATTAAGACTTGATTACTGTACTGTAGCTTGAAACTGTAAGATTTTCACTGGAATAAATATGCAGTTGCAGCTAAATGCTGCACCTTTTTTTGCATTTCTAAATTCATGCTGTTTTCCCCCCCCACACACACACACATTTCCTCGGTTTAATTTAAATTATTCTAAATTCATGCAATCCCCCCAAATCATCATAATTAAAGTAAAAAATCCTAATGATAACTGTTATGCCTCCATATACCCAATAAGCAGCCATGCAACCACAACTAAATGACTTTAATTGGGTAAGAAGAAACAAGCAAAAACAAAATAGTAATAGCAAAGATTTCAAAATGAGCACAGGTGGAAAACAATTACAACTGTCACCCAGTCCACTCCTAAATTCCTGCTTTTATTTCCAACTAACCAGTTTGAATTTACTACCTAGAAAGAGTTCCAGAACTTAAAAGTCATCTCGATCCAAAGGAAACATACATCACAATGAGTATTCACAAAGACTTGTTTTCCCCTCAGGTATGTCCTCAGACTGTTAAGATAACAGATTGCAGTAACAGAGTAAAAAATGCAACCCTGAGGAGTAAACTGATAAAATGTTTGGGTCAAGAAAATACATGTTTCATTCAGTTATCTTACTCTGCCATCCTGTCATTTCTCTCTCAAACATGAGGCATATTGGTATGGTAGCTGTGATACACAAACAGTACAACCACAGAATCTCAGATCTCAGTGCAGCTCACACACACCACACAAAATTAATCTGGAAGTAATTAGGAACACCATTACTACTCTGTGAAAATAATGAATCAATAAAGTAATATTTAACTTCTTATATTTCAGATCCAAAAACCAGTTCTGGTAGTTGGTAAGGGATACTTTGCTGGAATTGAGCAAATAATTTGCCATGAAAGAATATGTTCAATTCATGTACTCTCTTTTTTGCTCACGAAAGACCCATGAATAAACTACGATTTCCTTTTATTTGTTTGATACTAAACAATATTTGATTTTTTTTGTGGGGAGAAGGTTTTTTTTTTTTAAATAAATAAATTCTGGAATGACTGCTGACAGTTCTCTTTGATCAGTCTGTTTAGGCATATGGTATTTTTTCTGTTCTCTAAGCCAAAACTATTTCCCAAATCAAAGTGAATTCATGACCAATCTCAGTTGTCCTGAAACTGCATTTTTTGGTAAGTAAACTATTAACTGAAAAAGTTTCACCCATCTCTACTCTTTCTGTAACACCAAACATTTACTAGATACTGTTGCAAATAAAAAATAAAGACATGAGATACAATTTTCAAAAGCACTTAGGTTCTTGAACATGGTACTTAGACTCTATCCTCAGTCAGTCAAACACTTTTGAAAATTTTACGCATGGTCCCTGCCCTCCAAAGGCTTAAAGAGGTAACATATAGAAAAGAGAAAGGGTGCAACCTGTATGTGGCTCAGTAGTGTGGTAAAGCATGTTAATGTTAATTAATGTTAATTAATTCCATGAAATTCATATTCTGTAATATTGGGCCAGATTCTGATACCCTTGCATTGGGTAGCTCCTTGCTCCATAAGTAGTCCCATTGACTTCAGTTGAATCAAGTATTATTCAGCATCAGTGGAAACATAATAAGGGTCAGCTTCAGATAATACTACTCTTTCAAAGTAATTAGTACTATTTGAATATTGGTATTATCATTCATATCTTTTGTGATAGGCACCTCATAAAACAAAGAGAAAGACATAGCCCATGCCTAAATATCTTAACTTCTAAAATTATTCCATACATAATAGGAAGGGCAATGAAAGAGAGAGATGGGGCAGAGGATGTAATGATGAAGGGTGCATCAGAAGCTTTATAGCAACTTTCTCTTTGTATGTTTCATCAGGCCAAAGGCAGTTTTTATTTTTATATTTTTAAAATATGTTATGAGCTAGAGTATACTTAGCCAGGTGTAATTTCACTTGGGTCCTGGTGCAGAGGATACTCAGCAGCCAATAGTGATCCAATGTCACCTGTTGTGTGTTGAGATGTTATATTTGTGTGACCTCAGCAGATATTTGACTAATGTGGCAGAGTGGTTTTGTCTGAGTTATTTTTCTATGGTTATATTAATGTAGTTTTGTTTGTTCAACTTTAAGGGTTCATTGGAACATATGGAGCCACATTTCAGTAGCAGTTTTATTCACTGGGCCCTGAAATAAGCAGTCATTGGAAAGATGAGTTCACAACTGGACTTTGGGGTCACTATGACACATCATTCACAGGATACTCTGGAAGCAGCTGTTCCCATCTCATTACTTGATGGATAGATGGGGTATCCTCCAATCATAATTGTTCACTCTATGGAGAATAACCTGATAATTAGGATTTGACTCCAACTGGAATTCCCCAGGTTGTGGTACCTATAAACCTGGAGTGGTCAAAAGTGCTTCTACGGAGGCTCTGGCAAGGATGCTAAGCCTATCTGACTTGTCTGACCTAGAAAATTGATCACCAGGGAAATAGGCACAGTATTATTAGGATTTAGGTGGGCATGCTATTCAGTATGGTCCAGATACAATCATCCTTACTCACTCTCAATTGTCTCTTTCATTGGTATTTTATTACCTACCTATAGACTAGCTATGCTGGTATTTACACAAAGAGTTGTATACACCTGTCCACTGCAGGCATAGTTTTGGCTGATAAATATTTATGGTTACTGGAATGTTTTATTACCTACCATGATGGGGAGAATAGTCAGACTAATTGCAGACATTCCCTATAACAGGATTTCCTTGCATCTTTGGTGCATTGTTCAGTGGTGTAGCAGTAAAAAAAAAAGACGTGGGTAAACTCCTAAACTTAACTTCATATTCCCCTACTAAGAAGTGGGTAAATTCTGTTTACCCTCAACTATGCTACTGCATTGGTTAATCACTACCATATCCCCCAAACCATACACAAAACAGACAGTGAGGAGGGAAAAAAGAGATGTGGTAGGAGATCAAATGTGGGAATGGTCTTAATATCAAGCATAGATAGAAGATGACCCCACAAGGCAGACCAATTCTTCCAGCATGGAAAGGGGCAGTTAGAAGATTTGGGGATTAAGGACCTGAATCCCAGAGGATCAGGGCACACATACTTGTGTCCCTTCACTATGATGGATTTTAAGAAAAAGTTTAAGTTATGATACTGGTCATTCTCTTAATAAGAAGTTGTGGTCCATGTAAACCAGAAGGCCTGTATAGAGTATGTAATTGCCTACTGCATGATGACATTTTGCGTGCATCAGTATAGAGTTTGGATGATCATTTAGTTAGAAAAGAACACCAAGGTGATAGGAGTGGGTGAATACAGAGGTTCATGTTCTGCAGCTGGCCACAATGGAATGGGATATCAGTGTACAGTGTAATATGGGGCTACATAGAAGGAGCCGCAACCTTTACATATTTCTTATTAGAAAGGAATACAGAAAAAACTTCAGGGGAGGATTACACTCCACTGAGAAGTGTGGAATTTGGCTGCACAACCAATTCTGATGTGGCTACAGATGCTGCCATTTTTGCTCACAAGTTGGAGGCACACAAACACCTATGGCATGAAGGGACAGTGCTTGAAATGTGCAAGGTGCACATTTAAGGGGGTTTTCTTGGAAAAGTTTGAACCTCTTGCCAGTTCAGTGGAGTGATTTTTGACATTGCATAATCTAATGTGCCTGTTCAGGCTTGCAATGAAGTGAGAGCCCACCAGATCAAAGGCCAGATAGCTTGCAAGCTTTGTGGCACATGATGAACACTTTGCAGACAATCTAATTTTATAGGGTTGAAATTGTTGTGCACATGCAATGTACATGAAAAATACAGAACGTTTTTGTTTCAGACTGTATGATGCAATTTGCCAGAGTTATGACATTAAGCAAAACGTAAAAGTTCAGGCCAGAGAACAACAAGAAGTTACTGTTTGGTATCATTCAACATAAAAATCAGTGCCCCCATTTAGGTACCAAAGGCTACAAGCCGCCTCTCTGGCTTTTAATCAAACAGTCTCTTAAACTGGAGTCCCTTTGTGTTTTTCACACTAGAGTCTTTGGTATTACTAAAGCATTCCCATGTCCAAAAGCCCAGTCTCCCGTGGCAACAAAATTTTTGAGGGATTCTGCTTTCTAATAAGAGATTACTATGAATCTGAAAATGAAGTTTAACCAGCAGCTGCTAGCCTGCTTCAGTGCAGAAATCTTGGTTTAAAAGGCACTCCCTTCTTGTTGCAAGACCAGTATTGGAAAACTGGTTACATATGTTATGCACAAGTGTACTTCAACATTTTTCAATGTTCGATAACACTGGTCTACAATTTTTGAGAAGTCGTCTGCTTCAGAGATAAAATGTGCTATTTAGTATGTATTTTGATGTGCTGAATTCAAATATGACAATTAAAACAACTGATTGGCTACTGTTTCTAAGATATTTAAGTTTTTACATTTTATGTCTATGTATATTGTGTAGATAGTAGAGTTTTAATCATAAATTGTAAACCTAGATCTTTTCATGTGCTTATGGTTGCTTTACATGATACTATTTCACCTGTCCTGTTTATGTAACACTTTAAAAATCAGCAGAGGGGTTATATAAATAAAATTTACTATGAAACAAAAGGCAAAAAACTATTATGTACATAGTTTAGTCCTATTCAGTGTCTACTCGGCGCTTCTTGGCTTGTCTCTTGTATTCATTAAATGGAGCATCTCTTGTCACTGTCCAGCAATAGTCTGCAAGCACTGATGGGCTCCATTTGCCCTGATAGCGAGTCTCCATTGTTGCAATGTCCTGGTGAAATCGCTCGCCGTGCTTGTCACTCACTGCTCCGCAGTTCGGTGGAAAAAAATCTAGATGAGAGTGCAAAAAATGTATCTTTAGTGACATGTTGCAACCAAGGCTTTTGTATGCCTTGAGGAGGTTTTCCACCAACAACCTGTAGTTGTCTGCCTTGTTGTTTCCGAGAAAATGTATTGCCACTAACTGGAAGGCTTTCCATGCCTTTTCCCCTTGCCACGCAGTGCATGGTGAAATGCATCATCTCGAAGAAGTTCACGAATCTGAGGACCAACAAAGACACCTTCCTTTATCTTAGCTTCACTTAACCTTGGAAATTTTCCACGGAGGTACTTGAAAGCTGCTTGTGTTTTGTCAATGGCCTTGACAAAGTTCTTCATCAGACCCAGCTTGATGTGTAAGGATGGTAACAAAATCTTCCTTGATTCAACAAGTGGTGGATGCTGAACACTTTTCCTCCCAGGCTCCAATGACTGTCGGAGTGGCCAATCTTTCTTGATGTAGTGGGAATCTCTTGCACGACTATCCCATTCACGGAGAAAACAGCAGTACTTTGTGTATCCAGTCTGCAGACCAAGCAAGAGAGCAACAACCTTCAAATTGCCACAAAGCTGCCACTGATGTTGGTCATAGTTTATGCACCTCAAAAGTTGTTTCATGTTGTCATAGGTTTCCTTCATATGGACTGCATGACCAACTGGAATTGATGGCAAAACATTGCCATTCTGCAGTAAAACAGCTTTAAGACTCGTCTTCGATGAATCAATGAACAGTCTCCACTCATCTGGATCGTGAACGATGTTGAGGGCTGCCATCACACCATCGATGTTGTTGCAGGCTACAAGATCACCTTCCATGAAGAAGAATGGGACAAGATCCTTTTGACGGTCACGGAACATGGAAACCCTACCATCACCTGCCAGGAGATTCCACTGCTGTAGTCTAGAGCCCAAAAGCTCTGCCTTACTCTGGGGTAGTTCCAAATCCCTGACAAGGTCATTCAGTTCACCTTGTGTTATGAGGTGTGGTTCAGAGGAGGAGGATGGGAGAAAATGTGGGTCCTGTAACATTGATGGTTCAGGATCAGAAGTTTCATCCTCTTCCTCTTCCTCAAGTGAGAATGATTCTGGTGCATCAGGAACCGGCTGTCCTTCTCCGTGGGGTACTGGGCGTATAGCTGATGGAATGTTTGGATAATGCACAGTCCACTTTTTCTTCTTTGACACACCTTTCCCAACTGGAGGCACCATGCAGAAGTAACAATTGCTGGTATGATCTGTTGGCTCTCTCCAAATCATTGGCACTGCAAAAGGCATAGATTTCCTTTTCCTGTTCAACCACTGGCGAAGATTTGTTGCACAAGTGTTGCAGCATATGTGTGGGGCCCACCTCTTGTCCTGATATCCAATTTTGCAGCCAAAAGAAAGGTGATAGGCTTTCTTAACCATAGTGGTTATACTGCGCTTTTGTGATGCAAAAGTCACTTCACCACAAACATAGCAGAAGTTATCTGCACTGTTCACACAAGTACGAGGCATCTCTGCTCACTTTGGCGAAACAGAAATGTGTCCCTTTGCAAAATCAAACACTGACAAATAGAGCACGACACTGTATGATTTCTAGAGCTAATATAGGGCAATTTGTTCAGCAGAGTGATGTAAGCTTTGTTATGATTGCATCATCCATGATTTCTAGGAATAACATGATGCAATTCATATCATGTATGATGCAATACCAGCTTCAGATTGCATCATTCATTGTTTTGCCTAAAAAGCAAGTACTGTCCAAACCCAGTCATAGATTTATTCATCGATCCAGTCAAAGATGTATTTTAGTCATTTCTGGTTTAAATTGAGATCCCTTCCCTTTATAACTCACTTATCCTCCGCCATTCCCAAGTCAAGGGTCGTATATACTGACCCAATAGCATCTCTTGAAAACTAGAGCCTATCAACAATTTTAAGCATCATTTTCGTTCTCAGTGACCCACAATTAGTAAAGTTTGACTACATTTATTTCAGAAGCATTTTGGCTGTAGAGCAGTGATATAACTAGACTTTTCCTGGTGAAATATATGGCCTGATTTGATTATTCTCTCACTCATCTTTTGATGATTAAAAGAAAAAATAATTGCCTATGCAAAAAATCCAAACCTCCTCAAAGCAGACTTTAAAAAAAAAGTTCTTTTTCTTTTGAAGTAGGATACATCCATGGGACTCAAAGTGATTTACTTCCCTAAGAAATTTGAGTTATAAATCCTTTATTACTACCTTCTCTGTCACCCAACATATTAATAATTATGAAAAAAGTTTATTTGTGTCAATATGCTGTCTATTTGTTTTCTTATACATGAGACACTCAGAGATACTTGATATTTGACCAACCAGATGTATTTTTGATTGTGTCTTATGTGTCTACACATATAAACCCTAAACATTGTACTTTCTCCCCTCCCATCATTGGTGAACGTTTGCTCCATTCTCATGAGTGATACTGTACAATGAATGGAGACACATGAAAGAGATGGTTTGAGTACATATCCAAACATCATCCATACTCTCTGAACCTCTGCATAGTCTGCAAAATTGTGCTGCAAATCTCATAAAAGCAAGCTCTCTGATGGGATTTGTAGTACTTTCTGGTTCCATTTGGTCATGGAAATAGCGCAGCCTTTCTTCCAGTATTTTGGCTATTCTGCTTCTGGTCCCAGACAGAATCTCCAAGCGGCATGAAAATTAAAAATAATAGCAGGGGAGATTGAGAATAAACATATTGGCTGATTTCTTTATATCTTCAGCAAGGCTGGTTCAAAGTTCTGGGTGAAGGTTCCAAATTCTAGGTAAGTTAGTTCATATTTTATACAACCTGCTTTGACTATCCTTAATGCTAGAGAGACAAGGTGGGTGAGGTATTATGTTTTATTACACCAACTTTGTAAGCTTGAAAGCTTCTCTTTCACCAACCGAAGTTGGTCCAATAAAAGATATTACCTCACCCACCTTGCCTCCCTAATATCCAGGTACCAACATGACTACAACACTGCAAACCATGGAAGATATCCTTAATACCAATATTCAGTCTCAAACAACTTTTTTCTGCCTATTACTACTATTCATGTAGAGATTACTAGGGGTTGCAAGATTGGTTCCACAAATAAAAAAAGATACTTTAAGGAGGTTAAGAAAATAAGAAGGAAAAATGGATTGAGTGTTGAAACTAGTATAGTCATGTTACACTTAGTGCTGAAAAACCTTCAAGCAAAGTGATTATGGAGTTCCTGGCTTCTAAACATATATTCTTTCATCAATAGACATTATAAATTGACAGAAGTGTGTACACACCACTCAAGTATGTGAAGGGAAACAGAGGTGTGCCAGGTGTGGTGGGAGAACATGTGTATAAAGCAGGTAATACTTCATTGAAGTTTTTTTAATTGCAGTGGGAAATACATTGCTGCATTTGGGAAATCTGAGGTCAGCATTTATACCTAAGAAGCACTGGGCCAAAGTAATGAATAATATAATTTTGGCTGATGCAGTGAGACTAGTAAGTAATCCAATTAAAATAAGTCTTAGGGAGAAAGAAAGCACTGAGGCCTAAGCTAAAAACAGTAAAAAAAAAAAATGTTACTGAAGAATCATGAAGATATAAAAGCACTAAAAGAAGCTTCAAAAATATAGTTTCTGTGGAAGTGTTTCTAATGAATTTTAAACTGTCATTTTCATGACATCTGTATGGCAAACATCTGTATGGTGCAAGCTCAGAAAAAATGAAGAAATAAGGTCACCGGATAAATTGAAAAATAAGACAAAGATTAATAGATATGCAAACATTAACAGTGAAAGCGATCTGGTGCCATTTTTATATATTGTGATGAAGTCAGACCTGGCAGTTCTGGAAAGGTGGTTGAAGGTAGGTATATTAGTCTTCAAATTATTAAAGCACTTTTTCCTATGAACTGAAAGAGGTTACCCTCAAGTTAATTATCGACACCTGTGTTTAATAAAGGGCAGCTTGTGACCTTTAAAAAGTGAGAGGCATAAGAGAGGATGGATGAGAAACAAGCTGCAGAAGGGTTGCATGCAGTGAGGGGAAAAGGTTTCTGGTAGGGGAAGAGCTGTTTTTCCCTATAAGTGGATATCTTTTGTTTATTTTTGTTTGAGGAGGGGGCCTTAGTTCTCAACATAGCTGGACCCAGAGAGGGTGGCTGGTAATTGGTAGTGGCATAAAAAGAGGCAGTACCCCAGCTGGTGTTAGGAAATGTAATTTTTTTTGTTTGTTTAAAGATGCTTTGAGGCCAACCCTGTAAATATTGTAAATAAACGGATGTGAAGTATTAAACCTTCAGTGTCAGCCTGTTTTAGGCCTCCTCAACACCACAGGGAGAAATGCTGAGACCTGACGTGACAAAAGAGATGTGTTGTCATATGATGTAGAAAAGCAATGGAAATCAGAGTACATGATGGTACTTAAATGGATTTTAGAAGTTTCAATGTGCCTCCAGGGGAGAACTCTTACATTGAACGAGAAATAATAAAAATAATAATAAAAAAACCCATAATCCTTGACCAGATAAAATGGCATAACCTAAACTAATCCTTTCATTACCTGCAGAAAATACTTGAGTATTCAGGCTCCAGGCAGGTGGCGTACAGAGCAATTGGGGGTGTGGAGCTGCTCTCTTTCTCTCTTACTGACATAGCTCCTATCCCAACCTAAGGGTTGGCATAGCACCAGTGCCAATTATCCATGCACACAAAATCCATGCTCAATGTGGCTTATGCAAGACCGATGCAGAGACCTTTTCATGGGGTTTAGGAGTGCATGAGCACCCCTGTGTAACTACCTGTCAGCAGACCCCCTCACCCCACTCATTCCCGGTGAGAAGCTTATGTGGTGCAGAGGACTTTGCCTTATGCATATGATACTCTTCGTATATTCATTTCAATAAAAGCACATTTAGAAAAAGAAGTGAGACAAACTTTCATTTTCAAGAATGGCTAGTTAATAATTGTATAGAGCAGTGCAAGAATCTGAATAATCAATAGACTTAAACTTGTATTTTAGAAAGTCTTGACAAACAAATACAACACAGAGCCTGAGCCCCTACATTTGAGGAAACTCAGGGCTAACTTCTATGTGTAGGAAAATAAAAGCGTACTGCATGGTAGCAAGCCCCAAGCATATGCCACATCCTGGAGCTGCAAGTAGCAAGACAGGCAAATGCACATCGAGCTGTGGGAGGTTTTTGCACGCGGGAGGTGATGTACACTGCTCCGATATACAAAGCCAGTTTCATCTTGGGGTTTCAGAGCTACTGTACAGCCATCTTGCAGGTCCAGCATGTGGATTAGATGATGCCCGACATACTCTATCCCCAACATGTCCCCTTCTTCAGTTCTACCTATTGCTATTTTTAAAATTGGCCTGTCGCACTGATATTTGATTCTGCAGACAGAAAGTTCATAATGTGATCAAGAGGGTGTAGATGAAGGCTGAACAAACCCTTAGAAGTTTGATGAAATAAGAGGAGGAGATACTGTTCTACTGTTTGAAGCTGTATACAAACACAGTTCAGTGCCTGGAACTGACTCTGGTTCAAATAGCTTCCTCTCTATGTTGTTGAAAGTATACTTTGTATTTATGACAGGTAAATTGATCATTTGTTGTTATTTATTATTATCTTATTTGTATTGCAGTAGCTCCTACAGCCCTCAAACAGGAGAGTTAAGTAGAGCCTGCACAAATATATAGGCAGACATAGTCCCTATCCAAAGGAACTTAAAAGTTCCAAGAAATATAAAATAAAGGAAAATGAAAATGAGAAAGCATAACCCTGATTCAGTGTCCCATTATTGTACTTATGCTCTGTTCTCTGTTAGCGGATATGGTGTAAGGCATAGTTACTTGCTCCTGTCCTCATTGTAGCTATGGGTTGAATACAGAAGTAGTCTTATCTGCTACATAATTTACCTGTTGTATGCAGTGCAGTTGTATCCATGTCGATTCCTGGGAGCTTAAATTCATAACTCTGCTAGACACTAAAAAACATGGACTGAACACTGGATTTATGGCTTATTACAACAATCCGTAACCCACTAACTCCCTCTTTTTGTCCTATAACTGCAGAGGTGTTAACAGGTCACTCTACCTTGAATGGTCCCTTAAGATATGTGCTAGCTACTTATGCTAAACCTGTTCCACCTTGCATTTAGCTGTGACACTCGGAGTACCTTTCCCAGACCTGAAGAAATGTTCTGTGTAGCTCAAAAGCTTGTCTTTCTCACCAACAGAAGATGCTCCAATAAAAGATATTACCTCACCAACTTGTTTCTCACATAATTTACCTGTCACTTAGTGCATCTTGTTCTAAGATATAGAGGCACTGGAGAAATGCTTATTTCTGAGGATCTGTCCCGCAGAAAACAAAGTGAATGTTATGGGGTTTTTTTCTACATATGGCAAGGTGCCAGATAATGAAAATAGTGCAGGTGGCATTTCACATTGTGTGTGAAATCCTGAACTAATAGAAAGAACTGTTAGTTCACTAACAAATGTCATTTCATTACCCTACCTTGTGGTAGGAAATAATGGACCAATCCTGCGAAACTTTACCCAGGCAAACAGTCCCACTGGCTTCAATGGACTACTTGGATGAGTAAAGATTTGTAGGATCGGGCCCTAACTTCCATAACACGCAAGTCTCCAAAACAGCGCCTAATGCAATCTTAAATGCCTTTGAAGTAACAACCACCACCATTCAATTTGGCAGGCTCTTCACCCAGACAAAAACATATTTCCTAAAAGGGGTAGAATGCGTCTTTCAGGCCCACAATGCGGGTGAAGCAGAGCTGCACTGCCTGGAAGGAACTCCTGAAGAGCTTCTCTCCTGGACATGCAGGGAGAATGAACACTGCATCTTTTAGAAAGGTGGAGCCTGGTCCCCACCAGCAGAGTTGGACAGTTCTATGTGTGGCAACAGGGGGCTGATGTTTCCTATTGTGGGTGACTAGAACCACATCCCAGGTTTCACAGTTTTTTTACAATAATCACTTCCATTTCTTTACCTCCTTCAACCCAACAGTCTACAATCAGAGAATCTTAAAATTCTTCACTGCCTAGCTTTACTTTTAGCTCTATTTCCCTAAGGTCTCGTCTAGAGAAAATATTGTACTTTACAATGAAAATTAATATATCTGAAAATAAATTAGTCGGAGGATAATAATAATTAATAAAAAGAAATGAAAGAGAGAGAGAGAGAGAAAAGGTGTGCTTTATGAACCAAATTCTACTTCATTTGGAGTTGGACCAGCTTAAGGGTTTAAACCAGTAAAGTACTTAAGCATTCGTGCATAACTAATTGTTTAGTTCTATTGAAGCTGATGAGACTGCTTATGTACTTAAAGATATGCACGTCTTTTTCTCTTTCTAAAAGTGGGATGCCTTCTTTGTGTTGAATGTATACAACAGAAGAAACCATGAATCAACATCTACTTATGTATCCAAATAGCTGAATCAGTTTGTTGAAAGCAGACAATGCATTTGGCTTGTCCTTTGTCCATTTCTCTCTTTGTTTGCATGGCCCATGTCCTTTTTGGAGATCCATAATCCCATTCCTTTGTGTAATCAATAAGCATTTGGAAATGAACAATGTGTTTGCAAGAATACATCTGTATAAATCCACAACAAGCCTGCATAAGTCTGCTATATAGCTGTGTGACATATCTGAAAATTCAAGTTCTACCCTTAGAAAGAAATGCTAAAACAGGGTTTTCACAATTCCTTTTCTCTCCTTCTCTTTGTAATCAGTTTAGCTGTCAGTGAGTACTACACCATTTAAATTACAACATTGCTTTCTTCGCCAAGTCAGAAAAACATTGAAAATAATATTAAAATTGTCAGCTATTTATAATAAAATATCAAACAGGAGACTTTCAAAGTTTATGAGATTCTAATATTCATTATAAATCACAGCATAAGTAAAGAATATGAAACACCACACTTCTGTTAAAAAAATCAACCAATAAGTAAATTTCAGCTTAAGTTCTCAAACTTCATCTGGCCACATATTACATTAACATGGTGCACCTTAGCTGTCATGCAAAGCACCTTAAGGCACATTACACAGAGTCTTTTCAGGGAAGCATACATGTGTACAGTTGCTATTACGATCAGCATTGAAAGACATGAATAGGTGCTTAATATTCTGAGCCTATATCATTAGAAAACAGATAGCAAAGAGTTTTCACACATTAATATTGCAAATTCTGTTTTACATATACCCCTGTATGACTGGTTACCACTGACTTCAATGGGGTTTACACGCAAGTAACTGGGGGCATCATTTGGACCTAACAATTTATCCAGTAATGCAACACTGGAAAATTGATTAAACCCATGGTACCACAGAATAACCATGTCTCATATACACATTAGAGATAATGGGTCAAGTTCTCTTAGGGTATGTCTACACTGTAAAAGAACCCCACAGCAGCAAGTCTCTGAACCCAGGTCAACTTACTTGGGATTGTGTTACCGAGCTAAAAATAGAAGTGCAGACATTTCGCCTTGGGCTGGAGCCTAGGCTCTGAGATCCATGCCTGTAGGTGGGTTTCAGAACCTGAACTTCAGCCAAAGCAGGAATGTCTACACCAGTGGTTCCCAAACTTGGGCCACGGCTTGCTCAGGCTAAGCCCCTGGCACACCGTGCCGGTTTGTTTACCTGCCAACTCCGCAGGTACGGCCGCTCGTGACTCCCATTGGCCGCGGTTTGCCGTTCCTGGCCAATGGGAGCTTCGAGCAGCCGTACCTGCAGAGGCAGCAGGTAAACAAATCGGCACAGCGTGCCAGGGGGTTACCCCGAGCAAGCCACAGACCGAGTTTGGGAACCACCAGTTTACACTGTTATTTTTAGCCCTGTAGCGCAAGCCCCACAGCCTGAGTCTCTGCTGAGGGTGTTTTTTGCAGTGTAGACATGCCTTTTGTTTTTAGACCTTTGCAATCTCATCGAACTTATTGGAAATGCATGAACATAACAGAGAAGCCCAACAATAGTAGTAACATCTTCATGTTTTTACTTGAAACATCAATGGATTTTAGGAAAAATTAAAACATTGGGCCTGATCCTGCAACTCTTATTCATACATAATAATTGTATAGTACCACTCAAGTCAAGGACTACTAACTGCAGGATCATGCTCCTTTTAACTAGCACCATCTAATTTTGTTTCTCCAAGACTAAAATTTCTCTCAAATAATTCTTACTTTGTTCTTGTAACATCTATTCACACCAGTACAATAATGTTATGATTATATATTACACACCTTAAATTAATGAGTGAATCTAAAAATGTTTGTTGATTCAGATAAGCACCCAAACGTATAGATATTTATTTGAACTATCTACTTCACTTTGGTTTGCCAAAGTGGGTCAGAATTATTGTGAGAATGGGCTCGTTTGTGAAATCTAAGGTACATCACATTTTTGATTTTGTGAGGAAGAGTGTAAGCTCCATCTTTCTCACAGTGTTTCTGTGCTTCTGGGTCCAGCCTGAACCAGAAGTTACAGAGGCTAAAAATGTATATAATATAAGGAATAATGCTAACTGGTTGCAGTTTTGAAACCAGTTTGAATTTGCTCTGAGCTTTGTAAAAAAGCCTGTGGCTTTGTTGTTTTTGTTTTTTTACCCAAATCAGTTTATCCATTTTCTTTCTCTCTCTCTCTCTCACACACACACACACACACACACCTACACCCTTCCTTACTCCTGTTTTCACAAAAACAGTTGAAAGATCTTGTTTGTTCGTTTTTTTGTCCGAGTGCAGAACAAAAACAAATCTGGAAACCTTGAAAGTTGCTGTGAAACACAATTGCTGTCCTCTGGACATCTCTAAACATGAGGGTATAAATTGGACTTTTCAGACTGAGTCACATACCTTTATCACATGATGCTTTTCATGATGTATAGGGATCTTAAACATTTGGCACCAATATGTTGTGTCTTTGTCCGGTATAGGCACCTGTCTTAATAAAAAGGGAAAGAAAACACTAATATAAAAGTCAAACTTTTTTCACGTTGCTTCAATCCCCACCTCTCGCCCCCACCCACCTCCCTATCTCCAAATAAAAACAAAAACCCAAAGTAACTTACGCCTTGGTTTGTCAAGTCAAAGTATGGCAAAGAGGCAGATATAACATTCTTTTTCTCAGGGTTCAGTAAACGTAGACTCTTTGAGCCGCGATTGGATCCATGGTAATTTTGACCTGCTTCTCCCATGTCTTTGTGGTGATAGGCCCATATCACCCTTACTGTGCTCTCCTTGAAAACAAAATCTTTTCTGATTAGGTATAGGAAGAAGTCCTTCCTCACGGTTTAGTTCACAACATCCCCAAGGCAGATCCAGAGCTGTAGTGACTTGTCATTGCTCCCTGGAGCCACCCTTTCCCTGTTTTTTATAATCCACCCTCATGTTTCTACAATGGCTGTCCTTTAAACATGTTTTACAGACATCTCCTTGCAGGGCTCAGCTGGTCTCAGTTGGAGGTTTATAAAATAAATAAATAAATGGAGATATGCTAGTCTCCTAGAACTGGAAAGGTCATCAAGTCCTGTCCCCTGCCTACACTAGCAGGACCAAGTATTGTCCTCTGACAGATTTTTATTTTTTATTTTTTTTTGCCCCAGATCCCTAAATGGCCCCCTCAAGGATTGAACTCACAACCCTAGGTTTAGCAGGCCAATGCTCAAACCACTGAGCTATCCCTCCCCCCACTGAGAAATGTGTGCCATCAAGGTATGTGTGTCTTTCCCACGAATGTTATTAAGTTTTATGCACAGTCACAGGAAGCAAAATAGATCCCAAATAGCAAATAAACAAGCAAATAAGGCAAGTCTTGTTTTAGAGGGGTTACCAGTGCTTCTCCTATGATCAGCTGCTAGAATGAGAATGACTGCACCGAATGTCGGCTGGGCTTGCCGAAGAGGGGCAGCTGTGCTTTATGGCTGTGGAGGGGGAAGGAGTGAGGTCAGAGACTGCTGCAAAACGTGAATAGTGGTCAGCTTTGCGGCGCTAGCTCCCCGCTGCCTCCCCCGCCCACCTCACCTCCACTCTGCCTCCGCCTCCTCTGAGCATACTGCTGCGGCTCTGCTTCTCCCCTCTCCCTCCCAGCTTGCCACCAAACAGCTGACTCCCGCGGCAAGCCTGGGAGGGAGTGGGGAGAAGTGGAATGGCGGCAGCATGCTCAGTGGAGGTGAGCTGGGGCAGGGACTGTTCCTCTGTCTTCCCCCACCTCCCGGGTTACATCCTGCAAGCCTGGGAGGGAGGCGGGTGGAGGGGAAATGTGGCGAGCCCAGGGGAGGGGGTGGGGATTTGGGGAAGGGGTTAGAATGAGGGTGGGGCCGAGGATGGGGGGGCACGAGCACCCACCAGCGCTGGCCAAAGTCTGTGCCTGTGGGTGCAAGCTCTGGGTGTGGGAAGCCCCTTTGTTCCACGCAGAAGGCAAGGCCGCCCCCATCCACCTTCCGTCCTCTAGTGGAGGCAAATATCATCTTGGTTAGGACCTGCTGTGGGCATTGTGCTAGTTGCTCCTTTTTAAGGGGGCTGGGAAAGAATTTTTCCCGCACCACCAGATTGGCTTCAGTGGAGTCAGGTTTTTTCGCCTATCCCACAGCGGAGGTCAGGGATGACCTTTTCTGCTAAGAAGAAAAGGGGGTAGGCTATATGTCGTAATTTATTTTGTAAGTGTGGGACAGATGTCCAGTGCAGGTACCCCATAGGGAAAGCATCTAGTGACGAGATAAATGGCCTGGTAAAGGACTTAAAAGGCAGTGCTGGATAAAGGAACAGAACGGGAGACGGTGGTTGGGGGACTCCTATGATTGATATGGCAGGGAGCCAACCCCCCACAAACCCGTTCTCCTAGCCACCTTAACCCTCCTATGAGGGGGTGGATGGTAAGATCCAAGCCACAGGTTGACTGGGGGGACCTGGATGGAAAATGAAGGGGGGGGCTGGTGGAAGCCCTGGGTAATGATTTTAATAAACATGGATTTGCCTGCACTGTACACCTTATCTGCCAGGTATTCCCAGACATCTATATAATAAAGGTGCAGCCTGATTAAAATCCACATCAAGTGTCTCCTGTCCTTCTTTCGGTATACCCAGATAATGCATCTTGGTCCCTCCTGTTCTCTGCTTTTGGCACACAATAGTTTAGTGCCCTGAGGGCTGTAATACTTTGTTCTAATTCTGGTTGCTGGGCTCAGTGTGGGGATGACTGGGTGGTGTTTATGAGGTCAAACTAGATGATCCCATGGTCCCTTCTGGCCTTAAACTCTACAACATTGATTTAAAAAGCATTTCCTATCATAGCGAACTTTCTAGAGTTAGAAGATTAACATACCAAAGTGAATGACTTGATGCAAGTCTTTCTGCTTGTTCAGTCATCTTTAATGCTGTTGTCAGTGAGTACATATTAGAGTGACCAGATGTCCCGATTTTATAGGAATAGTCCTGATTTTTGGGTCTTTTTCTTATATAGGCTCCTATTACCCCCCTACCCCAATTTTTCACACTTGCTATCTGGTCACCCTACTACATATTTTAAAACTGCATAAAAATAAATAAATAGGACTATTGCAGCCACTATGCAGTAAATAAAAGAACTTAACATGGACAGTAAACATATTCAAAAAAACTGCTCTGCTTAAAAAAAGAGAAAATACAGAAAATCAAATATAAAATATGTTTACCTTGCTATATGCACACATTTTCCAGCAGCTCATCTTTTTGTACTGAGGTCAGCATGCAAGACTCAGTACAAAAGAAATTTGGGAAAGGTCTGAGAAACAGATAGAAGGGGAGGGAAAGAATTTTGAATTTGACTTTAACTGCCCATGCCTACTAAAATACATCAAAATATTGAAATTTTACATGATTAATCTAAGCCACAAAATGGAATTTTTGGAAAGTTTGTGCATATCGCTGGATAAACACATTTGATAGCTGAATTTCTGTAGTTTTTTTTTAATCTGAGGAGTTTTTGATAACTGGCTTCAATGTCATCGACATTTTTATGTACTTGATCTATGTGTATCTCTCTATATAAAAGCAAAACACTTTACCGTTATACTCTTATCATTTGTGTCACAAGTGTGCAGCTCTCTGCTAAAAGCCAATATTGTATGTGTACTATTTTCCATGGCATACTCAAGATGGTAATCCTGTTGAGAATCTCTCTTCAATGCTCTGTTTGCATCTGTAAAATAATCCTGTTGAAAATACAAAAGAAAAACAACTTGCGACAATTGATTATAAAATGATCTGGTATTAAATCCAAAACATGTCTTTATGTAAAATATTGAAACTACAACAATTGTTTTCTAAAGGATTTATTGCAGATGAGATTGGGTAATTTTCTGGGTAAAAAGTCACCTAAGTCTTTTTCCAGCAGGTGAATCTTACTAGTAGACAGTTGAGGCTCAGAAACTTAAAGCAGATCCTTCTTTAACAATGGTATAAATTTACTGTTTGTGCCTAGACACCTAGAAAAAACAAATAGGATACTTAAAAGATAATGAGCAAATTCATCTTTATTGTAACTCTACTGATTTCAGTACAGCAAGAATTAATTTCACTTAATATTTATATCAAAAGCACTTCTTTTTCCTCTCCTCCCACATTTTAGTCTTCACTATTTTTTCTTACAAAAAAATTGGAAAAAAAAATCTAAGAGAAATCTAAAGGAACCAGCCACTCTAGCTTTACCTACTGTGGGTTTTTTTGGAAAATTACCATTAAACAGCAAAATTCATCTTACGGTGGCATAGTCTTGTTCACACATCTACCAGTTTAAAAAACCGACTCAAATGTTTTTAGTGACTTTTTTAAAAGAAAGAAGATCACAGTCTTCAGTGTAGCAGAGATATCATATAATTGCAGAAACTGCTTCAATAATGTCACATCATTAACCTCTTCACCCCTGAATTCTTAGCTGCCATGTGCAGCTGCTTGCTAGCTGTGCCTCATTCCCTCAAGATGACACACTCTCTCATATGGACAGAACCCCAACCATGTGGTGTTCATAAAAAAGGCCTTCCATAGACTCAGGGACAGGGGAGCAGCATATTCTTAGTTGCCCTTGAGTTTTAGGCCTTTTCTGTGCAGATTTTTTGTTTTTTGCTACTCTGTTCACTGAACCTTGGAGGGGAGCAGCTGGCCGGTGGTTAGGAAAACATCAAGAGAAAACTGCTTTCCCAGCACATGCTAGTGTTCGTTCTGTTACCAAAGGATTTTGTTTGAAGCAGAATTTTTTAACTAGTAGATGTGCTTCTGGGGCTAAAAGTGTTTTATGTGGTTTCTATGACTTGCATGCTCCAGTCTCCAGAGACAGAATCTCTCACCTGAATATGCAATTGAGAGAGTTTTAAAAGTGCACATGCAAGTGTTTAGAAATGATATTCAGTGCAAAATTTGAGGCTGAACTGAAATCTCTTTGAAATCTGGCTCCTGGTCAACAGCAACTAAATAAAACTCTTAGGTGAAATCTTGGCCTCAGAAAAACTCACATTTCATTAATGAGGCCAGGATTTCACCACTCATTTCTGAAGTGTCCCTTTTTCTCTCATTATCACCATAGTATCTGAAGTGGAATTTGGCTCATTATGCATATTATAGATTGATATGCATAAATATGTATCCATCTATATATCTTGAAAGTGGAGCACTCTAAAGTTAGGACATGGCAGATTTAACGTTGCCTGTGAAAACTTAACTGGTCCCTCTTGTGTGTATGCACTATGATATTAATTACTAATAATATATGGAGATATGCCTATCTCATAGAACTGGAACGTCCTCAAGTCCAGTCCCCTGCCTTCACTAGCAGGACCAAGTACTGTCCCCTGACAGATTTTTGCTCCAGATTCCTAAATGACCCTCAAGCATTGAACTCACGGCCCTGGGTTTAGCAGGCCAATGCTCAAACCACTGAGCTATCCCTCCCCCCTGCATATTATTTTTTCCACAGGACACCTTCCTCATCCAGCACACAGGATGGACCATGTTATGGGGATGAATCAAGTCTGCATAGTGTTGCTTGTAGGAACCCTGCTTCATTTGTTACAGAACTTGGATGGTGTATAGCAAATGTGGCAGAGGGCAGCAGGAAGAGAAAGGATGGTCTCTTGGTTAAGGAAGTTGAATCTGCCCTGGAGAACTGCATTCAATCCTTACAACTGCCACAGAGTTTTCATGTGATGCTTGGCAAGTCAGTTACACCAAACTATTCGCACATGCACACTGATTGGTTTTTGTTTTATGGTGTCCAATTTGAGTCCCTGAGGTTGACAACTTGCAATTGCAACTGAAGTCAGCATAGCTGTGCTTTCAAATTAAAGTGTTTGATAATGGAGATAATAATGTTCCTTAACCTCACAGAGGTATTGTGAAGATTAATTAATTAATGAATGTTTGGAAAGCATTTAGATACTATAGCGATGAGCACCACAGATAAGCCCATGAAGAAATTCACAGTTCTATATGCAGAGCAAGGTTTGAATAGTGTGCAGCAATAAGGCTTGGGGCCACACATTGAACAATGAGGAAAACACAAATTATGGAATAGCTGCTCCTTCATTGACCACTGCCCATCCTGTGCACTGAATGAGGCCAGGGTCCAATCCACAATAAAAATACATTTTAAAACCTCATACTTTGTCACAAAATGAAATAATTGTTTTCTGGCCAGCCCTATGCATGGCTAGGTGCAAGTGAATGAGTATACATGCAAAAACACGTATGTGAGTGTGTGTGGATGAGAAAAGTCACAGAATCGGCAGGATTGTGAGCTGAGAAGAGGAGCAGAGGAAGCAGCTGAGAGATCTGGGGCCTATGTACGTGTGCTGAGAGGAAGGGAATAGATGGATGGGTTGTGTGGTGGGGCAGAATTGCCGGATTTGTTTTACAAGATGAAATTAATGGACCTGCTTTGGTGTCTGTATAGGGGGAACAGATGGTGGGTGGGTGTTGTGTGGAGGTTTGCTTGAGGAATTGGGGTGTTGTGTTCAGTGATTAATATCTCTTTATTGAGTGGAAACTATGGATTTTTTTACATTGCGACAGTCACAAGGGATTAGATAGATTTGCAGTGGGGTGGAGGACCCACTTCCACCTTTTGCTTGAGTCCCGTCCAAATATTAAAATCCTGTTCTCTGCATCACCGAATTATGCATAAAATATGCAAATAAGGATAACTGATGGTGAATATATAAATGTCAACATAATTATTTCATTCATCCTATATGAATGGAGAGGAATGGTCACAGATCTGCACAAATTACAGTGAGTGATGTCTCAGTTTGATTCTACAGGAGAATGGTGATTGGAAAATTCCACCCTATCAATGTGTTTTTCAGCATCTAGCAAAGGTGAGAAAAGCTGGTTTCAGTCATTATCTGTACAAATCCATTCACTCATTTACCACTTTGGGCATGTAAAAAGCCCAGTATTTACTAAACAAATGTATCCAGCCATTAGCTTGGGAACAATTTATATTTTTGGCTAAATCTTTTAGTCCCGTACCTCTCACCTTTCCAAACTACTGTACCCCTTTCAGGAGTCTGAATTGTTTTGCATACCCCCAAGTTTCACTTCACTTAAAAACTACTTGCTCACACAATCAGACATAAAAATACAAGTGTCACAGCACACTATTAATGAAAAATTGCTTACTTTCTCATTTTCTCATATAGTTATAGAATAAACCAATTGGAATATAAATATTGTACATACATTTCAGTGTATAGTATATAGAGCAGTATAAACAAGTCATTGTCTATATGAAATGTTAGTTTGTACTGACTTTGCTAGTGCTTTTTATGTAGCCTCTTGTAAAACTAGGCAAATATCTGGATGAAGTGATGTACCTCTCAGAAGATCTCTGTGTGTACCCCCAGAGGTTCATGTACTCCTGGTTGAGAACCACTGTTTTAGTCAATCCTTTTGCCTTTGGAAGATCTGCCATCACAAACAGGGAGGACATATGGATCTGAAGATACACCTCTTTGAGGTGGGAGAATAAGAATAAACAATATAGGGCCTGTTCCCACATTACTGATAGAATCAAACTTTCCACTGGCTTCTCAGGTTACTAGTGTGGAGGCTGCTCCCTCGCACAAGACTTGTCCACACTTACAGGTTTACTGGTACAATTATGTCAGTTAGGGGCATGATTTTTACCTACCCCTTGTGTGGATACAGTTATAGTTGTATAAGGATGTCTTGTACTGATATAACTTATTCTACTTTTATGCACTTTTATGCCAGTATAATTATATCCACAGTAGCGGGGTTTTACCACTTAAACTATACAGCTATAGTTAAAGCAGCTAAAACTTTCTATTGTTGACAAGCCCATATTGGCAGGGCCACCCGGGGAGTGGGGAGGAGGGAGGGGGCAAGTGGGGCAATTTGCCCCAGGCCCCAGGACAATATACTATACTATGGTATTGCAACTTTTTTTTATGGAAGGGGCCCCCGAAATTGCTTTGCCCCAGGCCCCCTGAATCTTCTGGGCGGCCCTGCATATTGGTACATGCTATTCTAAATTTTAGAGCTGAAGCACAGATCTGTGGTCAGAATCAAGCCCTCAGTATAAGATTTCTATATCAATCTTAACAGCACGGAAAAAAATATGGTCTGGTTTGCTGATTCTGCACTTACTATTCATCCATTATAATAAGGGCTTAAGGCCTGAGTCTCTATTTTTTTGCACCTCTGCACTTAATTTGCATGGCAATATCCCCAAAGTACATATAAAAACACTATCAAATCAGAATGGTAGTGTTTTATATCCACTTTACACAAGTGTAAACCATTACAGAAGGAGGAAGCAAGTGGAGAATCAGGCCCTTTATTTCTTCTGTGAAGTCTAGCTCCCTTGCCCAATGGTAAACCAAATTTTGGTTGTTTATAGAATTTCTGTTGAAAACTTGCAGTACTATAGATTAATCCTTCGGAAGTAAATATTATTAGTCTTGATACATGATAGCACAGACTTTTTCTTCTTTGGGATATTTTACACCCTTTGAAAATAATTTAAAGTATCTTAAATATAACACAATTTTTCAGCATTTTTAGAGTAATATTGCATAAATCAGTCTTAGCAAACCTTAGCACAGACTTTACATCAGTCGAATACTTAGATAGCATTATCACAATATGCTGTTTAGAAATTAAAACAGCATATGGAAAGTTAACAATCACACAGATTATACAAGTTGTTGTGTATCATTTACAACAGATGAAGGCAATGATGTTAAATTGGTTCTCACATTCTATTGACCTGTATCACTTTCATATAAGAGCTTTGTAACAGACATGTTTCTGATTGGTACTATACAAAACAGCATGGAGAGTAATTTCTTATAGATGTAATAAAAGCTGTAAATAGGCTGTTTTATCCTTGAAGAATGTAAGCACAGCTGCACAAGGAACCTTGAGAAAAAAATATTACCAGCTGCCATCACACACTTGAACAGGTGTTTATAGAGAAAAAAGCAACCCTCAACATCTTTACAATGTCCAAGACTGTTTTGTTTATGATATCCATTTCCTATAATAAATTTTACATAGCACCTTTCAACCCAAAGGATCATAAAGCAATTTACAGACTATGGCCCTATCCACGGGTTCAATGTGTGAGCAGACTGCACGATTTATAAAAGTTGCCATGTTCTTCCTCAGAGATCACCAAATTTCTATGCTGATTAGACAAGTGTAGGGGGGCATGTCAGGGTCAAATGATAGAAAAAAGGCATGGACAGAGCTAGATGCACTCCAGCTATTCCCAGCTAAGGGTATGTCTATACTTACCCGTCGCGTCGGAGGCGCGGGATCGATGTTCTGGGTTCGATTTATCGCGTCTTGTCAAGACGCGATAAATCGAACCAGGAAGTGCTCCCTCGTCGACGCTGGTAATCCAGCTCGACGAGTGGAGTAGGCGGAGTCGACGGGGGAGCCTGCGCGCCGCGTCTGGACCACAGGTAGGTTCGAACTAAGGTACTTCGACTTCAGCTACGTTATTAACGTAGCTGAAGTTGCGTATCTTAGTTCGACAGGGGGGGTTAGTCTAGACCTGGGCTTAGAGACCATTGTTAATTAGTGGAGGTTAGACCAGCCCTGAGATTGCTTTAGCTTGGGACAGAGTTGGAGATGAGCTGGGCAGAGAAGCAGGGAACTATAACCTAGCAGGAAGTAAGCACAGCACAGAATCTGGCTCAGAATATCGAGGAAGGATAAACTGCTTCAGAAAAAGTAAGAACTGACCAAAACTTTTGTCTGAAATCTGCAACAAACCAACCCGTTCTTTGGAATTCTAAAACACGTGGTTAACCTTTTTATTATTAATTACTACTATTAATATTATTTTTCATTCAAATGGAATCCTGCAGTTCTTGGTTCCTTCCAGAAGTCACTGGATAATATCATAAGAAAAGCTGTTTTCACGTGGTATTTGTCAGGAACCATATAGAACATAATTTTACAAATAAGCAAAACAAACTTTTTTCAATCTCAAATGAGTTCCAGCTTGACTTTAGAGCAATGACTCTACTCAGTTCTTATTTTATTAAAAATAAAGTAGAGTGACCAACAGAGAGCTAACAAGAAGGAAAAGTCTGCAAGCCTCAATCACTGTGCCACGGTAAGAATATTATGAGATCATTCTGCTTAACTGACAATGATGTAACGGGTCCCAAATGAAAAAGAATATTCCATAGAAAGCCTAGACTGACAACAACCAAGCAACTGCAGGAGGTGTCCAAAGTAACTGTCGAATAGCCAGTTCATTTGCCACCTATAACCAATTCGTTCATGATTAATTATCATCAATGGCTGTTTACATAAACACTAGATTAAATAAACTGTGCTTCACTGCTACAAAAGCCAAATCTTATTCATATGAGCAGTCCCAGCAGGCTACACTCATTACTGGTATAACTCTGATTAACTTAATGGAAGTACACTAAGGTGAATGTGGCCCACTTACTTCAGCGGAACTATCATTTGAGTAAGGAGAGAAAGATTTCTCCCCAAATAATTTTTTTTTAAGACAAAGAGAGAAAGAGATACATACACTTCTTCCAGTTTCTAAGGTTATTTGACATATTACAAAGAGTTGTTTATAATATGTATGTGTGTTTGTACACACACAGACACAGACACAAACAGAATATAAACAAACCATTCTTATATGTCAAATAAACCTACAAACTTTCATTCTAAGTCCAAGGTAAGTTCTGTCAGGAATATGTATACTCTTCAGCAAGACGGGCCTAAAGACACCCCTTGGTTTCTGTGGAACCCTGTGGCAATTGCTGAAATTTTGCATCAGACTTAGATATTTTGATTATTACCTACACATAGGGAAGATGTTTGGATACTGGAGGGCTCTTTGATTTCGCATACAAAGGCATAATAAGATCCAGCATTTGGAAGTTGAAATAAGACAGTTTTTTAACACTGAGGATAATTAACCACCGGAACAGGTCCCCAAGGTATTTGGTAAATTCTCCATCACCCAGAGTCATTCCATCACGATTAGCTATCTGTGTAAAAGATATGACCTTGTTCAACCATAACTTATAGAGCTAGATGCAGGACTGTCATTAAAAAAAACTAGATTAGACAAAGCATGTGACAACATGCTTTAGGGGGAAAAACTTCACTGGGTGGGGGTGCACGACAAACCTAGGATTCTTTGGTCTGCAGATGAAATAAATGCTAGTCAAATGGCATTTGAAGTGACTATCTTTCAGGAGGACTTTAGGTTGGAGATTTATGCATACCTCTCAGCTGTCCCTTATTAGGAACATCCCTCATTCTGGATCCAGATTTATAAAGGTAGATGTTGTTTTGCTTTTAATTACTTGAAATGATTATAAGGAAGACTTTCAAAAGCACCTATGGGACCCTGGAGCACAGCTGTCAATGAGACTTGTGCTCCAAAATTCCTTAGGTGCTTTTGAAAATCTTCCCCATATATCTAAAATCATTATTTTTAATGCTAACTAAATCATATTACATATATATCATATCATAACAATATTTCTTGTGTTCCCACTTAAGTGTTTTTGTTCACATTGTGTCCTACATATGAAACCGTATGGGTTAATGAGGAACTGTAAGAAAAAATCTCATCCCCGCCTTCTTTCATAAACACAACAAAAGTACTGTAAATAAGGATACAATTTGATCACGGAGGATATGGCGGTCACTGGTTCTGTGACTTTTCAGGACCTCCGTGACTTCTTCCACAGCTGCCAGCCCCGGATCAGCCCCAAGCAGTGGTCCCCTCAGGGATTGTAGCAGTGGTGGTCAGCCCCTGCCGCAGGAGCAGTGGCGGGGCTGGAGCAACTGCAGGTGATCAGCCCCGGGGCCGCCAGAGCAGATAGCTGGGGGTCAGCCTTGGGTCCACCAAAGCAGTGATCCTTAGGGTTGCTGGAGCAGCTGGCCAGCAGGCTATCTGCCGGAGTAGTGGTACCCGGGCCACTGGATCAGTGGCCCCAAGCCTGAAGCAGCAACTCGGGTTGGGTCAGCCCCTGCCACAGGAGCAGCAGCAGGCGTGGAGCAGCTGCAGGACGTCAGCCAACTGGCAGCACTGTGGTTGTTAGCCCTCTCCCCCACCGCCCCCATGCCCCTGTGTTTTTACTAGAAGTCAGCAGGCTTCCATCAGTTTTTGTTCACTGCCCGCGATCTGTCCCTGACTTTTACTAAAAATACCCATGACAGAATCTTGCCCTTAATTATAAATAACAAAATAATCTAGGTCTGCAAGGAAGAAGGGCTACTGAACTAATCTCTGCTTTTGCACTTGAGTTTTCTCCTCCTCATCCTATCAGCTGTAGTTCTGGGAATGAAATCTAGTAGCATCCAGTCAGTGAGATAAGAACATAAGAACCACCATACTGGGTCAGACCAATGGTCTATCTAGTTCAGTCTCATGTCTTACAACAGTAGCCAATGCCAGGTGCTTCAGAGTGAATGAACAGAACATGGCAGTTATCAAGTGATCTGTCCCCTGTCATCCTCTCCCAGCTTCTGGAAGTCAGAGACTAGGGACACCAAGAGAATGGGGTTGCATCCCTGACCATCTTGCTTAATAGCCATTGATGGATGCATCCTTCATGAATTTACCTAATTCTTTTTTTTAATCCACTTATAGTTTTGGCCTTCACAACATTCCTGGCAATGAGTTCCACAGGTTGACTGTGTGTTGTGTGAAGTAGTACTTCTTTTTCTCTGTTTTAAAGCTGCTGCCTATTAATTTCATTGGGTGACCTCTGGTTCTTGAAGGAGTAAAAAACACTTCATTATTCACGTATTCATGATTTTATAGACCTCTATCATATCCTCCGCCCCTCAGTTGTCTCTTTTCCAGACTGAAAAATCCCAGTTTTTTTAATCTCTCCTCATATGCAAGCTATTCCATACCCCTAATCATTTTTGTTGCCCTGCTCTGTATCTTTTGCAATTCCAATATATTTTCTTTGAGATGGGGCAACCAGATCTGCATGCAGTATTCAAGATTTGGGCATACCATGGATTTATATAGTGGCATTGTGATATCTATTGTCTTATTATCTATCTTGTTCCTAACATTCGGTTAGCTTTTTTGGCTGCTGCTGCACATTGAGCAGATGTTTTCTGAGAACTATTCACAATGATTCCAAGATCCCTTTCCTGAGAAGTAACAGCTAATTTAGCCCCCATAATTTTGTGTGTATAGTTGGGATTATGTTTTCCAATGTTCATTACTTTGCATTTATCAACTTTGAATTTCAATTGTCATTTTCTTGCTCAGTCACCCAGTTTCATGAGATCCCTTTGTAAATCTTGCAGTCTGGTTTGGATTTAACTATCCTGAGTAATTTTCTATTGTCTGCAAATTTTGCCACTTCACTGTTTATCCCTTTTCCAGATTATTTGTGAATATGTTGAACAGCACTGGTCCCAGTACAGATCACTGAGGGACACCTCTATTTAACGCTTGCCATTCTGAAAAAAGACCATTTATTCCTACCATTTGTTTCCTGTCTTAATCAGTTATTGATCCCTTAATCCATGACTGCTTACTTTACTTAAGAGCCATTGGTATGGGACCTTTTCCAAAGGCTTTCTGAAAGTCCAATACACTATATCCACTGGATCATCCTTGCCCACATATTTGTTGACCCCCTCAAAGAATTTTAAAAGATCGGTGAGGCATGATTTCCTTTTACAAAAGCCATGTTGACTCTTCCCCAACAAATTGTGTTCATCTATGTGTTTGATAATCCTGTTCTTTACTATAGTTTCAACCAATTTACCTGGCCCTGAAGTTAAGCTTACAGGCCTGTAACTGCCAGGATTGCCTCTGGACCCTTTTAAAAAAAAATGGTGTCACATTAGCTGTCCTCTAATCATCTGGTACAGATGCTGATTTAAGTGATTGGTTACATACCACAGTTAGTAGTGCTGCAATTTTATATCTGAGTTCCTTCAGAACTCCTGGGTGAATACTGTCTGGTCCTGGTGATTTACTACTCTTTAATTTATCAATTTGTTCCAAAACCTCCACTACTGACACATCAATCTGGGACAGTTCCTCAGATTTTTCACCTAAAAAGAATGGCTCAGGTGTGGGAATCTCCCCCATCCTCTGCAGTGAAGACCAATCCAAAGAATTCATGTAGCTTCTCCACAAAGCTTCTTCCTTGAGTGCTCCTTTAGCACCTCGATCATCCAGTGGCCCCATTGACTGTTTGGTAGGCTTCATGCTTCTGATGTATTTAATTTTATTTTTTGCTGTTAGTTTGTGTGTCTTTTGCTAGTTGCTCTTCAAATTATTTTTTGGACTGGCTAATTATGCTTCAGTGTCTCCTAATGTCCCAAACTCAAGCTAAGAGGAGCTTAATAGTCATCTAGAGATTTTTCCACATTGCAAGAAATACCTCCAACAAAACCCCAAGTGAAATATGTCAGGATGGTACACCCTTTGCATCTCCTCTTTTGCTGCAATTCAACTTTGTTTTCTAAATACTTTTTTGTTGCAGTTGGCATGAGTGCACTTAAAAGCAGCATATCGTTAAGCAGAGAATGTTCACTGTTTTCTGTCTTTTAAAATCCATTCCAAGCACTTTCCTATAAGCAAATAAGCTAACTCTATGGGATACATTTGATAACAGATATTCCTTAGTTTGGGTGAGAGTTAACAAGCGAGTCTGTAATGAATAATGAAGTACTTTTTAGTGACACACAGCCCGTATTCACTAATGATTTACACCCTGAGTAAGGACTATTTTTGTGTAAGTTCAGCAGATGAATCTTACAATGCAACCCTCTTGTATAACTTGCATAAAATAGGCATTCATCAAGGAGGATTACTCAAAATGGGGCTCTAAGCTGCTACGTGCTGCGGGTCAGGATGCACAGTTCCAGACAGGGGTGGAGACCGAAGGAGAAGGCTTGGATTTAGCATGAAAATGCATGCTGTGTCAATTCATGAGCACACACGAGAGAGGCGCTTTCTTAGAAATATAGCTAGATGCAAAAGTTAAGGCTGCCCCAGCACTTTCATGGCATGTAATCCAGGTTGAAAGTGACCTTGGCAATATTACAGGGGTAACATTTTTACAGGCATGAGCTGTTCAACAGTTTCTCCAATGGAGTTGTAAGGAACTCCCAGGCTTCCTACATCAGGCACCATACTTTGTTTCACTGTTTGCTGTTTTTTAAAACAAGCATGTCCATTGCAGTCCTGTGCAATCTGCAGCTATGCCACTGCAATGCTCTCTGCAACATGGCAGAATACTTGGCTGTAACATTCTTATTGATAACCACAGTTCCCCGCCTCTTCTCCTGCCTTATCTGTATCTCTCTCCCCTTTCTAGTTTTCCAGCTCCTCATACAAGCATACTATTGAATATACTAAAGTGACCATGCCATGAGACTTGTTCTCTGCACCCTCCCAAAATTGTTTACTAGGCTCCCACTCCAATAGCTGAACTCCTGAAATGCTTGGCCACTAATGTATTATTGTCTCGTCATTCAGATCACTTAGCCACAATTTTTAAAATCATGTTTCCTTTTATGATATAATTATACCCTTCAGCCTGATTGATCTGCAGTACTTAGAGAGAGTTAACAGAATTGTCTTTCAAGTCCTTTTAGCGCTACCCCACCAGAAATCCCTTCTGTTGCATTAAGACATATAAAAATATACAAAGTAAAAATCTATGTTGAATAGCCAGGATATGAAATACATATTTTAAGAAAAAATGCTTCCTGATGGTGGGGTGGTGCCCGTGGAGTGCACATGTAGGGATGAAGAGTGTATGCCAGGCAAAAGATTTTTTTCTGCTCTCTGGAAACCCTCTGCCGTCTTTTTCCACCCCAATGAACTGACCTTTCACAGGGCAATAAACAGAACCTGGTTTTACAATTATTGACTGAAGTAGTTTTGCTATGCTTAGAATGTTTGTTCTAAAACAATGACCTCTCTCTTCCTGTAACACTTTCTTTAAAAATAGAAGGGAGGGCAAAGAGCGTTAAGGGAAAAAAAAGATAAGCGCCAAAACTTTCACATGGGACCAGTGATTCTGAGTGTCCTCTTTGAATTTGAGCAGGGATTCTCAAACTGGGGGTCTAGTAACAGAAGTTACTAGATCACAGGCCCTGGTTCTCATGGGTGACTTTAATCACCCCAATATCTGCTGGGAGAGCAATACAGCGGTGCACAGACAATCCAGGAAGTTTTTGGAAAGTGTAGGGGACAATTTCCTGGTGCAAGTGCTGGAGGAACCAACCAGGGGAAAAGCTCTTCTTGACCTGCTGCTCACAAACAGGGAAGAAATAGTAGAGGAAGCAATAGTGGATGGGAACCTGGGAGGCAGTGACCATGAGATGGTCGAGTTCAGGATCCTGACACAAGGAAGAAAGGAGAGCAGTAGAATACAGAGCCTGGACTTCAGAAAAGCAGACTTTGACTCCCTCAGGGAACTGATGGGCAAGGTCCCCTGGGAGAATAACATGAGGGGGAAAGGAGTCGAGGAAAGCTGGCTGTATTTTAAAGAATCCTTATTGAGGTTGCAGGAACAAACCATCCCGATGTGTAGAAAAAAAAGTAAATATGGCAGGCGACCAGCTTGGCTTTACAGTGAAATCCTTGCTCGTCTTAAACACAAAAAAGCAGCTTACAAGAAGTAGAAGATTGGACAAATGACCAGGGAGGAGTATAAAAATATCGTTCAGGCATGCAGGAGTGAAATTAGGAAGGCCAAATCACACTTGGAATTGCAGCTAGCCAGAGATGTTAGGAGTAACAAGAAGGGTTTCTTCAGGTATGTGAGCAACAAGAAGAAAGTCAAGGAAAGTGTGGGCCCCTTGCTGAATGAGGGAGGAAACCTAGTGACTGAGGATGTGGAGAAAGCTAGTGTACTCAATGCTTTTTTTTGCCTCTGTCTTCACAGACAAGGTCAGCTCCCAGACGGCTGCACTCCGCAGCACGGTATGGGGAGGAGGTGACCAGCCCTCTGTGGAGAAAGAAGTAGTTCGGGACTATTTAGAAAAGCTGGACGAGCACAAGTCCATGGGGCCGGATGCACTGCATCCGAGGGTGCTAAAGGAGTTGGCTGATGTGATTGCAGAGCCATTGGCCATTATCTTTGACAAATCATGGCAATCGGGGGAGGTCCCGGATGACTGGAAAAAAACTAACGTAGTGCCAATCTTTAAAAAAGGGAAGAAGGAAGATCCGGGGAACTACAGGCCAGTCAGTCTCACCTCAGTCCCTGGAAAAATCATGGAACAGGTCCTCAAGGAATCCATTCTGAACCACTTGAAGGAGGGGAAAGTGATCAGGAACAGTCAGCATGGATTCACCAAGGGCAAGTCATGCCTGACTAACCTAATTGCCTTCGATGATGAGATAACTGGCTCTGTAGATGAGGGGAAAGCAGTGGATGTGCTATTTCTTGACTTTAGTAAAGCTTTTGATACAGTCTCGCACAGTGTTCTTGCCAGCAAGTTAAAGAAGTATGGGCTGGATGAATGGACGGTAAGGTGGATAGAAAACTGGTTGGATGGTCGCACTCAACGGGTAGTGATCAATGGCTCCATGTCTAGTTGGCAGCCGGTATCAAGTGGAGTGCCCCAAGGGTCGGTGCTGGGGCCGGTTTTGTTCAATATCTTCATCAACGATCTGGAGGATGGTGTGGACTGCACCCTTAGCAAGTTTGCAGATGACACTAAACTGGGAGGAGTGGTTGATACGCTGGAGGGTAGGGATAGGATACAGAGGGTCCTAGACAAATTAGAGGATTGGGCCAAAAGAAATATGATGAGATTCAACAAGGACAAGTGCAGAGTCCTGCACTTAGGACGGAAGAATCCCATGCACTGCTATAGACTAGGGACCGAATGGCTGGGCAGCGGTTCTGCAGAAAAGGACCTAGGGGTTACAGTGAACGAAAAGCTGAATGAGAGTCAACAGTGTGCCCTTGTTGCCAAGAAGGCTAACGGCATTTTGGGCTGTATAAGTAGGGGTATTTCCAGCAGATCAAGGGACGTGATTATTCCCCTCTATTCGGCACTGGTGAGGCCTCATTTGGAGTACTGTGTCCAGTTTTGGGCCCTACACTACAAGAAGGATGTGGATAAATTGGAAAGAGTCCAGCGGAGGGCAACAAAAATGATTAGGGGGCTGGAGCACATGACTTATGAGGAGAGGCTGAGGGAACTGGGATTGTTTAGCCTGCAGAAGAGAAGAATGAGGGGGGATTTGATAGCTGCTTTCAACTACCTGAAAGGGGGTTCCAAAGAGGATGGATCTAGACTGTTCTCAGTGGTAGAAGATGACAGAACAAGGAGTAATGGTCTCAAGTTGCAGAGGGGGAGGTTTAGGTTGGATATTAGGAAAACCTTTTTCACTAGTAGGGTGGTGAAGCACTGGAATGGGTTACCTAGGGAGGTGGTGGAATCTCCTTCCTTAGAGGTTTTTAAGGTCAGGCTTGACAAAGCCCTGGCTGGGATGATTTAGGTGGGGTTGGTCCTGCTTTGAGCAGGGGGTTGGACTAGATGACCTCCTGAGGTCCCTTCCAACCCTGAGATTCTATGATTCTATGACCCCTCAGGGGGTCGTGAGGTTATTACATGGGGGGTCATGAGCTTTGCCTCCAGCATTTATAATGGTGTTAAATATATCAAAAACTGTTTTTAATGTATAAGGTGAGTTGCACTCAGGGGCTTGCTATGTGAAAGGGGTCACCAGTACAAAAGTTTGAGAACCACTGAATTTGAGGAACTGTCCTAGATTGAGGTGTCAGTGGAGGAGATATTGGAACAAATTGATAAATAAACCAGTAATAAGTCACCCGGACCAGATGGTATTCACTCAAAAGTTCTGAAAGAATTCAAAAATGAAATTGCACTACTAACTGTGGTACATAACCCATTGCTTAAATCAGCCTCTTTACCAGAGGACTGGAGGACAGCTAATCAGGTTTTTAAAAAGCTCCAGAGGTGATCCTGGCAATTACAGGCCGGTAAGCCTAACTTCAGTGTCAAGCAAATTGGTTGAAACTGTTGTAAAGAACGGAATTATCAGACACAGAGATGACCGATCCTATGTTGGGGAAGAATCAACACAGCTTTTGTAAAGGAAATCATGCCTCATCAATCTATTAGAATTTTCTGAGGGAGTCAACAAGCATGTGGACAAGGATCCTTCCGTGGATATAGTGTCCTCAGACTTTCAGACAGCCTTTGACAAGGTCCCTAACCAAAAGCTCTTAAGCAAAGTAAGCTGTCCTGGGATAAGAGGGAAGATCCTCTCATAGATCAATACTTAAATAAAAGATAAGAAACAGAGGGTAGGAAAAAATGTTCAGTTTTCACAGCTGAGAAAGGTGAATAGCAGGCTCCCCAAAATTATCTGAACTGGGACCAGTGTTGTTCAACATATTCATAAATGATCTGGAAAAGGGGGTAAACAGTGAAGTGACAAAGTCTGAAGATGATACAAAATTACTCACGGTAGTTAAGTTCAGTGTTGACTGTGAAGAGTCACACAAAACAGAGTGACTGGGCAAGAAAATGGTAGATGAAATTTGGTGTTGATATGTGCAAAGTAATGCACATTGGAAAACATAATCTCAACTATACATACAAAATGATGGGAACTAAATTAGCTCTTATCTCTCAAGAAAGAGATCTTGGAGTCATCAGGGTAGTCCTTTGATAACATTCACTGAATGTGCCAGAGCAGTCAAAAAAATATAACAGACTGTTAGCAAACATATAGAGAAGACAGACAATATAATAATACCAATATGTAAAGTTATGGTACGCCCACACCTTGAATACTACATGCGGTTCTGGTTGTCTCACCTCAAAAAAAGATACATTAGAATTGGAAAAAAGTACAGAAAAGGGCAACAAAAATGATTAGGGGGATGGACCAGCTTTCATATGAGGAAAGATTTAAAGACTGGGTCTGTTCAGCTTCGACAAGAGATGACTCAGGCACAGGAGCCAACTTCCGTCGGCGCCCGTGGGTGCTGTCGCCCGGCGTCGGGAGCGGGACTCCGCCCCCGATGCCGGGCCCCGCCCCCGATGCCGGGCGACGTTGCAGGGCCCCGCAACATCGCCCGGTGGTGAGGTGAGCTAGACGCGGGCCCTAGGGCTGGCGGGGAGCTGCACCCACCAATTGTTCCCCGTGGGTGCTCCAGCCCCGGAGCACCCACAGAGTCAGCGCCTATGGACTCAGGGAGGATCTAATAGAGGTTTATAAAATCATGAATGGTTTGGAGAAAGTGAAAGTGTTATTTACCCCTTCACAGAACACAAGAACCAGGGATGAAATTAATATGCAGCAGGTTTTAAACAATCATAATAAGGAAGTGCTTCTTCATACAAAAGACACAGTCAGCCTGAAGAATTAATTGCCAGGGGTTGTTGTGAAGGCCAAAACCATAAATGCATTGAAAAAAAAGAGAGTTAGATAAGTTCATGGAGGATAAGTTTATTAATGGCTATTAGGCAAAGGGTCAGGGGATGCAATCCCATATTTTGGGTGCCCCGAAGCCTCCAACTGTTGGATCCTGGTGCTGGGCAACATGGAATGGATCACTCAATAATTGCCCTGTTCTGTTCATTCCTTGTAAAGCACCTGGCATTGGCCACTGTCAGAAGACAGGATACTAAGGCTAGCTGGACCATTGGTCTGACCCAGTATGGCCGTTCTCATATAAGACTCTGCCCCATTTTACAATAAGGTTTTAGGATGCAGCACTGGGGAAAGGATGATGGAGAAAAAGAGATGCTGTCAGCAAGCTGAATAGATACTGGCATTTCAGCAAGACTCTATTTCATACAGCAACAGAATAAGTCATTCCACTTGGCATAGCATAGGTTTATGAATAAAATGTGCAGTTCCGAAAATTTTTAGGAAGTTACTAATGTTACTTTTTCATCTCAGTTGTAATTTATTGTGCATGACAGTGAACACAATCTTTTAAGGTTTACTGGAATACTGCATATAGTTCTGGTGTCTACATTTTAAAATGGGTGTTGAAAAATTAGAAATGGTGTAGAAAAGAGCCACATAAATTATTTCAAAACTGAAGAAAATGCGTTACAGTTAAAGTCTTGAAGACCTCGATCTGTTTAGCCTATCAGAAAGAAGATTGAGCAATGACTTGATAACAGTATATAAACACCTTCATGGGAAGAAAATACCTGGTACTAAAGGGCTCTTTAATCTATTAAAGAAAGATATAACAAGAACCACTGACTGAAAACTGAAGCCTGACAAATTCAAAGTAAAAATAAAGCACACATTTTTAACAGGGAGGATTATTAACCATTGGAACAGAGTACCAAGGGAAGTGGTCTTGAAATCAAGACTGGATGCCTTTCTGGAAGATATGCTTTAGTCAAACACAAATTATTGGGTTCAATTCAGGGGCAACTGGATGAAATTTAATGGCCTGCATTATACAGGTCTGTCTAGGTGATCCAGTGGTCCCTTCTGGCCTTAAACTCTATGAACCTATGACATGCATTTCCAGATAGCTAAATTGATCTCTTTTGGTTTTGTGTTTTATTCAGAGACAGATTTTCTGTAAATCTATCTTCAGTTTGAAAGATCAAAGAAAATCCATTTTACCTGAAATTATCAGTTAATATATGCCTGTACTTCATGCAGTAAAATAACAAAATATTCCAAATGTTAAACATGTTACTATTATTACAAAATGTAGTTTATTTTAGAAAATCTGATTATTGATTGAGTTGATGCAACAGAGAAATTTTAGAACTTGGTTTCTACTGCTGAAGTTTTAGAGATGCCATATGCTTAAAATAAAAGCACCTCCAATTTGTATGAAGTCGCTTCAATGAGCAAATGCTTCTAGTAAATCCTGGAGGAGAAAAGAAAGGCTACTATTATTGCTCCTGGGGGAATTCTGCACCACTGCGCATGCACAGAATTTATGTCTCCCATAGATTTCTTTGCTTCCCCGCAGAAAAATGACTTTTTGATGGGGAAGCAAAGGGAAGCCACAAGAGCGGTCATGCAACCCTCCCCAGCAGTATGTTTTGGGTGTCCAGGGCAGCCGGCAGAGAGGCAAGACTGGGGAAGAACTGACTGGTGGCTCCTACCCTATGTCAGGCTCAGCTGTTAGTCTGGGCTGGGGAGGACGGGATTTCCTCTTCCCTTGCATAATAACCAGGGCCGGATATCAGACCCATCCCCACATTTCTCCCCCGGCTACAGAAAGCTCTGCAAACTCCTCCCTTCCCCACTGCTTCCTGCACCATCGCTCCTCAGCTGCAGGGGGAGGGATCCCTGTACAGGGAGCTGCTCCCCCATTGCCCAACCCCCATGTATCCAGACCCCCTCATACTCAGACCCTCCCACTGAGCCTCACCCCCACATGCACTCAGAATCTTCCCTGAGGAGCCTCACTCCCCCTGCACCTGGACCACCCTGACAAGCCACTTGCACCCAGATCCTCACCCCCACCAAGCCCCAACCAGTTGCACCTAGATCCCCACCCCACTGAGTCCCACTCCCCCATAATCTGGATCCCACCCCACACACAGGCCCCCTCCCTCCCACTGAGCCCCAACCACCTTCACCCCCCCTACAGAGTCCCATTACCGTTGCATCCAAAAAAAAACCAACAATCCCCTTTGCATCCACATCCCCTCCGCACCCAGATCCCTCACTGAGCTGCCCGCACCCAGACTGCCCCACACAGAACCCTCTCAACCCACACCTTGATCCCCCCACACTAAACCCCTCCTGAGTATGCCTGCTCACATCAGGTGCACTTGGTATAGAGGGGCAGGGCCTTTGGGTGTTTCTGGGGCAGGCCCGGTCCTTGCAGTATGTCAGGGTTGGGGGCAGCCTCACCATTGCATCTGTGTTCAGGACGTGGTGGGGGGGGGGGGGAATTGCACAGTGATCTCCCACCTCTGTGCAGCCAGTGTCCTGTGCTCCCCAATGCCATGCTGGAGCCTCCACATTTATTTGACAAATACAATTTGCAGAATTTTGCAAAATTTTAAAATACTGTGTGTAGAATTTTTAATTTTTTGGCACAGGATGTCCTCAGGAGTATATTTGATTCTTCCACCCCAATTTGCTTTGGCTAGTACTTTACTCCATGAGTAGTCCCTTTAAAATCAATGGAGTTACTGGGAGAATAAATTACTATTCAAGGCAAGTAAGAGTGGCAGAATCTGGCTCATCATTTGTAGATACCAGGCTTGATTCTCCTCTCACACAAATTTACATCATCTAACTTCATTGGGTTCAAAAAAGTTCCTTTAGGTTTACACTGTTGTGAATGGATTGCTGTTCCCGTTGCAAAACAGTCATCTGATCGATTTCTATTAATTTTTTATACACTTCTATTAGTTTGCAAACACCAATTAAGTTAGGGGGATGTAGTCCTGGGCTCCTGTTTCAAAGCCAGGCCTCTTACCATTACCTAGCAAATGTTTCCTCCAGGCTTATACTAAAACAAGTCAACTGGAGAGATTCACTGAAACCATCTTGGGAGCTTGTCTTACCAGGAGGTACATTTTGCAAGTACAAATACTCATATAACATAAAGTTGCTGCTGTTGAACCCCCTTGTGAGAACAAGGTCAAATCTGTTTCCAGCACATAATGGCATGAACAGAGATGGACAGAGGTAGCTTATGCTCCAGTTGATGAGGCTGGATCTGGGGCTAAAAGTTGGGGAAGTTACATCCCGATTATAAGGAGGTCATAATGTCGGTAGGGTTCCCTAGATTGGCTAGAAAGGAGAAACTCTAAAGGCAGGAAGATTATAATACACGAAGCCTGCGCCACCCGCGGGAAGCATACTTAACTGTCGCTCAGTTAACTGTTCATGGGCAGCAGCAGTGTGCCAAGGAAGGCGCATCCCGCTAGACGAGGCTCCGCCTTTGCACTTAACTTCTCCAGGCACAGAGCTCAGCCCCGAAAGCAACGGGGAGAAAGTGGGGAAGGGGGAGAGAAAAGGGTTGCTACCTATTCTTGATGGGGCGGGAGGCGCCCTGACAGCTTTAATAAAGGAAAAGTTGGCAGAGGAACAGAAGAAGGGTCCCATACAAAAGAGAAAGAAAGAAGTTCTAGCGAAAGGGAAGGCTGGAAAGCCTAAAGCGAGAGGCAAGGGGAGGGAACGAGAGCGGTACGAGCTCAGCGAAGGGAAGGGCCGAGGCAGGCAGTGTGAGTAGAGGGAAGAGGAGAGACACGCAGAGGCGAGAGAACTAGAGCGGGCACAGACAAGGGCAGAGCGTGACTTGGTCCCCGGCGCTCCGTCCTCTCCAGCTGCCTTGGGCTGCTCCCAGCGCCGCAGCAGCGGGCGATGGTGCGGTGCGCCCCGCGAAGGCGCAGCTCGTAGCCTGGCTGGAGCGGGGGCCGTCGGCCAGGTGCTGGGGGAGGCGCGGTCCTTACCTGCAGATAGGGCTTGCCCCTGGCTACGCCTCCCACCACGATGTCCGCGGACGCCATGGCCCCGGTGGGGGAGAGCCCGAAGCCCACGTAGCCCTGGGTGCGCACCTCCAGGCGGAAGGAGATGCTGCTGCCCTGCTGGCCCCACAGGAGCCGGTATCCGGCCGCCCCGTCCAGCACGGCGCTGTGCGGGTAGCGCCCGGCGGCCGCGGTGGCGGCGGGGAGCAGCAGCCCCCACAGGAGCAGCGGCCAGCGGCGCATCCTTCCCGGGCGCCGCTCGCTCGGGCACCGAGAGGCTCGGTGCAGAGACGTCGCCGGGCTCCAGCCAGCACCTCTCAGCCGGCGCCGGGCTCTGCTGCTGCAGCCGCCGCCGCGCACTGCACTGGGGGGAGGGGGGTGTCCTGCTCAGCCCGCCCCCGCTGCGGGCGGCACCAGCCCCGGCTGGGAGCAGGGGGCGGGCTTTGTTCCCCCCTCGGATGGCGAGGTGATGGGGCGGGTGGGCTGCAGGGAAGGAAGAAGGGGGGCGGGTCACTGAGGGGAGGGCAGGAGCTGGACGGAGGAAGGTGGGGCGGGACGCAGGGGCAACAGTCAGGCCCAGGGAGAAGGGGTCAGGGAAAGGGAGGGGGCGGCACGCGGGGGGAAAGGAATGGTCCGGGAGGACAGGAATGGGGACGAGAGGGGTAAGGGAAGAAGCGGCTGGTAACCTACGTGGGGTTTCCCCCCCCCTTTGATTCGGTGAGTCTGGACCTCCAACCTCCCCCCCCGCGGCTTCGCCTTCTTTGGGAGAGGCCCGGCGGCCAAGACACTCCTGCGGGGGCCGCCCGCAGGCACCACACCTGCGTGAGCCGCCTTGCCCGGCCGGCCACCAGCCCCGGCCTGACAGGACAGATCCCAGCCTCGCTCAGCCCTGGCACCTGCCCAGGCCCTCCTGGGCTGGAGCCTCCCCGCCGCGGGGGAGAGGGCGTGGATGGGTGATGCTGAGGGTGTTTGCTCGGTCTTTCCACAGAGACACGCTCTCCGCTTGAAACGAGCCTGCTTTCCACAGGCTCAGCCGGGCCACACACTTCCCCCTGCTCCGAGCTTGTGTGTAACCTCATCTGACACATGGGGGCAACCGCGGCGAAGCTCCAGGCACTGCCGAGACTCCGCTCAGGCCACCACCTCGTGTAAGGGGGAGGGAACACGGCAGTTCCCTCGTTAGAGGTCGGATGCTGCCGGTCAGTGTTCAGGGCTGTGACGAAGTGACTGAGCAGGGGGGAGGAAGGTGGATTCTAAAGGCGCCCCGCGAAGCTACGCGGTGGCTGGTGCTCAGCAGATGCGCTCGCCCCCACGCAACAACGCCAGCTTAAAGTGTGCATCGAAATATCACCATCAGGCCCGCCCCCCGGGAGAAGCTTGTACAGAGACAGTAGAGAACACGGCTCTGACACACAAGACGAAGGCTTCTGTGTTTGAATGGAAAACGCATGCATGCCCCTACCACCATGCACACATCTGACGCCTAATTCGTCGAGAAAACCTAAAGGACAATGTGACATGTCCTTGGAAAGGTGCGCACGTTGAAGAATAGCATGACTTGACGAAGCGGCAGAAGCAGGGAAATAGCTCTTTCCCACCAGGGAAGAAATCGGTGGGTACTCTTACAGGGAATGTGCCTGGCACCTAACCCCAGCCCTTTACCCCCAACATTATGCCCCTTCCTGGTATATTTCGAAAATGAGGCATGAGCAATAGGAATGCCTGAAGTCACGTTTTCACGTGCCCCCTTAACGCACTAAGTTTTTGAGTTCTTGTTTTAAAAAAGCTGCCCAAATACATATTCCCATGTAGGAAGCGTTCCTGTTCCAGGGCAGCTCAGCTTCAGCGTTCTTTATCTGAAAGCGATAGTGCAGGCTCCCTTTTCTCGTGGCTTCTGGTAGGTTCACCACACAGGGCAGATGTTCTCAAATGAAAGTCCCATGAGGCTGCGAAGAGCATTGCCTCCAAGCTACGAGGCTTGCTCTCACTTTTAAAACTGCATATCCTTCACTGGCCCTGTCTGTTAATTCGTTTGGAAGTCAATTATCATGACTATGCAGAAAGGTATCCAGAGATAGGGTGAAGAGACCTCTTAAAAGAGGAGACTGGTAATTTTAGACTGAAGGAGGGAAAAATTGAAAGATCACATCAGAACTGGGCTGGCATGCTAGTAGAGGAAGGTAATATACTATTCTCAGTGTTTTATCCTTTTTTTCCTGTCTTTCCTCAGCAACATTCCAGATCCATTCACATAGAGGTGTTGGAGAGATATACAACAGCCATAACTTGACTATCCAAGGTTTGAGTCTAAGAATACCCATACCACCAGACAATAACAAATAAAAATTAAACAAAAAAACAAACCCTACCCCAGTTTTACTCCAAAAAGGGAGAAGAGCCTGAGCCTCCATAAGGTTCACTAGGGACTTCACTACTGCTATTGATTTTAAAGATTCTAAGAGCTCAGATACCAGGATGATGGGCAGCAGTCAGAAAAAAAACTTAAGACAAGATAACTATATTCTACTTTCATTCCCCCACTACTCTCCCTTGTCTCGTATCTGTGCAGTTTACACATATATTACTGGATTTATCCATACAGCACACCTGGATGCATCATTATCCCCATTTAACTGATGAGGCACAGAGATTGTGTGACTTGCTCAAGGTAAAACTGAAAGTCTGTAGCAGAGCCAGAAACTGAACCCCAATATTTTGAAGCCCAGGCCAGTACCTTACCCACAAAGTCATCCTTTCTAATAAAAGTCCCTATCCCAACCCTGTCAAGTGAACCTGGATGCTTTAATTACTCCACAAATTGCAATCTGAATAGAGGTACATTTCATACAGTACTGGTAGATCAACTTTCATCCCTCTATGGTTAGGAATGTCTCAGAGGCTGCAAAGTCTAAACTTATCTTGGAGAAGTGTTACACCCACATAAGTGCAGAATTAAACAGAAAAGAAAAAAACAAAAGGTCAAATATGGCAAAGTCTTAGGGCTTGTCTACACTTGAAATGCTGCAGCTGCGCTACTGTAGATCTTCAGTGTAGACCCTTCGATGCTGAGGGGAGGGGTTCTCCCCTCAGCATAGGTAATCCACCTCCCTAATAGGCGGTAGTGCTGTCTACACCAGGGATTAGGTAAATTTACCAATGTAGTTCAGGGATGTGGATTTTTCACACCCCTGAGTAACATCGCTGGTAGACCTAACTTTTTAGTGTCGACCAAGTTTTAGTCACCCATATAATTTCATCTGGCCTTTAATTTTCTGTTGATAGAAAATAAATTTTAAAATTGAATTATTCCACTTTGTTGGAAATAGTTTGTATCGGAATTTAGATAGCTGTCTGACAGTCAGATGAAATGCTATATTAATTTTATGAAAACCAATCAACCATGTACATTTAGCAAATTAGCAATGCCTTGTCTTTAGACTCAAATTAACTGTCCATCAATCCAACCATGACCGGCCCTTATGTTTAGCAAAAACATTCCACTAGCATCAACAGAGCTTCCAGAATAACTCCATATATTGTGAATTGCTGATGTGTGGGATACAAACCAGCAGAACAATTCTAGAAAGAGGAAGATTTAAAAAAAAGCAGTAACAACAAAATAAAAGGTAATGGGGAATGAGTGAAAAAAATTATTGAAAGTGAATTACCTAAATATCAATCAAATCAAAATAATTTAAAACAGAAATAAAGTAGAGAGCCCTTCCTGCTCCCATTGACATCAATGTTAAAACTCCCATTGACTTCAATGATTCAAGATCAGGTGCCTGGACAGCAAGTCATGTAAAGAAAAAAGGTGAAATGATTAATGTTTAGATCCTGTTTCTAAGAGGTGCTGATTCACAGGCATTAACAGACATTAACTTAAACAGAAATTGCAGGCGCTCAGCACCTTTTAGGATTAGGCACTCATGGCCCAACAGATCTTAAAAACAGCCGAAGAGATATTGGGTGGGGAGAGAGCAAGGAAAGGTAGAATAGACAGAAGGAGTGGAGGAGATTCCACCAAATTTGGTAAAGTCATTTGTTCCAAGGCTGAATCATTTGGACCCCCTTTAAGCATGTCTATCAAAGAAACATTGACAGATGCTTAAAACTACAGCTATGTGAACACTGTGGGAGTCACTAACATCTTGCATCAGCTTTAGTGACACAAAGAATGACAGAGAACTGGTAGAAGAAATAACTATCTTTCGGTCTCAATGGGCTGCCAAAAACACATTAAAGGTTCTCACAGGCCCATTATATTAGTGTTTGGAACACAAGAATGCAAAGCAACAATTAAAAAAATAAACCTGCAAAACTATATTAGACCGTAATGGCTTAATATTGTTTCCATAAAGCAAGATTGAGACGTGAAAATGTCTGAAATTCTTAAAACCCCAGAACAGGGGAAAGGATATTACTATAAAGAGACATAAAAGAATACAGGTAATCCTACACAACACCGTGAGTATATATAGGGTTTCCAAATCTTTTTCGACCAGTGAAATGTGGGAATCTTTTTCAGATGTTTAGGGGTCAGATCTTGAAGTCAGTGTGAGTTTAGACACCGACTTTAGTGGGAACAGGACTGGGCTCTTAGAATCTCTATACAAAGCTCCATGTACAATCACATGGCTGTAGAAAACATGAAATCACTATCTACACCTCTGTTTGACTCCCCAGTCAAGCCAGAACAAATGAAAACAGTCACAATGCTTGTCAGAACTCCAATGAACCCAAGAACTGGGCCCTCTTAGATCATTTCAATACACTCAGCCAACACTGCTGCAGCATCTGGAGCCTCAGACAAAATGCCCAAACTCATAAGAATGGCCATACTGGGTCAGACCAAAAGGTCCATATAACCCAGTATTCTGTCTTCCCACTGTGGCTAATGCCATGTGCCCCAGAGGAAATGAACAGAACAGGTAATCATCAAGTGATCCATCCCCTGTCACCCATTCCCAGCTTCTGGCAAACAGAGGCTAGGGACACCATCCCTGCCCATGCTGGCTAATAGCCATTGATGGACCTATCCTCCATTAATTTATCTAGTTCTTTTTTGAATCCTGTTATAGTCTTGGCCTTCACAACATCCTCTGGCAAAGAGTTCCACAGGTTGACTGTGCATTGTGTGAAGAAATACTTCCCTTTGTTTGTTTTAAACCTGCTGCCTGTTAATTTCATTTGGTGACCACTAGTTCTTGTGTTATGAGGAGTAAACAACACTTCCTTATTTACTTTCTCCACATCAGTCATGATTTTACAGCTATCTAAACTCAGATACAAACTAATTCAAACAAACAAAATAGAATAATTAGGTAAATTAGGGTCTGTAAATTAAGTACAACATTGTTTGCCGACTACCCAGTAGTATTTTGAGGCTCAATGAGTTAATGTTGGTAATATTAAGAAGAGTTCTGTGTAGCTCAAAAGCTTGTCTCTCTGACCATCAGAAATTGGTCCAGTAAAAGACTTTACCTCACCACCTTGTCTAATGTTAGTAAAGCACTTCAAGATCATTGGATAGAAAGCACTATGGACCTGATCCAAAATCCAATTACTCGTACAACTGACTTAAACGGGCTTTGGATCAGGCCCTATAGAAGTGCCAGATGGTTTTTGTCAAAAACCATGTCAATACGAGCAATTAAAACCCTTAAAAAAAATCTTTCGTATTAGCCATTCTTTGAAGTCTTTTCATATTTTGAAAGTGGAAACATTTCTCGTCACAGGGATAAATCAAATTGTATGACTTTTCCAATGTAAGATTGGTGGTGGGAGTCTATTTTCACTTACCTTTGGGGCGGGGATGGGAAACCAAACAGACTATAAACCATCATCAGAGACTAAAAGATGAAACAGCAGAGCAAATTAAAAACAAAACAGATTAACAAATGAAATTTATGGGATCCTGTATCTCAAGTACATTGCTGTTTCTGCTTTTAGATGGAGTCTTTTCTCCACAAACTTAAAGAAGCCAAATATTTTTCCTCTAAGAGCTAGTTAGTGCCTGTTTTCCCTCTTCGGAACAAAGGTAGCAGCTAATGGGAATGTAATATATAAAGTTGATTACATACAACATACTTCATTGCCACATTATTATTTTTCCATGTTTAGTTTTAACAAGCTCTATTATAAATCAATGCCACACCCTTTTCCATTCTCCCATCGAGGCAGAATTTTTTGGTAAGTTGTTCCAAACTGTAGGAGACTCTCTTTAATATTAAATAGCTTAAACAATTTTCTGGCAAATTTCTTACTTCCTATTCCCAAGGCAGCTGGGAGCTAGTTTGGTTCTGGTGTAAATTGAAATAGTCTTAATTTATGCTGGTAGTAACAGCCTCGAGGAGACTTCCTGCTGGCCCAGCATTGTTGGAAAGTAGAGCAATGTCCAGCCACATCCCTTCCTTTTCTTGGGATATCCTCGGCAGCTCCTTTATGTTGGTGAGGGCCAGGAGTAAGTATTATAGAGCTAGCTATGGTGGCTTTACTCCACCCAGGGACTCCTCTATGCAACAAATATCCAGCAGGCTTTTTAAGATGGTTCTTTATCCCCTTTGCATCACCAAAGTGGTGCACAAGCATCAAAATCTGGCTTGACATAGTCTTCCCCAACAAAATTAGCTAAGTGTGTAAAGTTAAAAGGGTCAAGAAAGGTGTAATACAGTATTTTGAAAAAAGTTTACCTGAATAATCTAGAGTCGACACATCGCTGCTAGAGCAGTAGTTATTTGGTTAAATCAATCAATGTGCTTCTATTTTTTATTTTTCTTTAACTATTCATGTTAATAAGTGTATATTATAGCTAGATTATGGCTGTAACAGCTACTGCAGTGCAAGCTGTGGTATGTGCAGGGCCGGCTCTAACTATTTTGCCGCCCCAAGCAAAAAAAACAAAACAAACCCAAGCGCTGCCCCGCCGAAACAAAAAACAACCACCCCCCAACGCCCACCAAAACAATCCCCCCCTCAGCACCGCCGCACCGCCGAAACAACCGCCCCTCCCCGCCCAACGACCAGCTCTCCCACCCAAAGCACCAGCGGGGAGCGCAGCATACCCACGGCCCTGCTGCCCCGGCCGGGGAGCCGGCGGGAAGGGCGGCTTCCCTGCTGCCCCGCCAGCCTCGGAAGTGTGGTTTTTTATTATTATTTTTTTAAAAACAACAACAAAACCTGAGCACCACCCTGCCTGAAGGTGCCGCCCCAAGCACGTTCTTGGTAGGCTAGTGCCTGGAGCCGGCCCTGGATATGTGCATGGAGGGCCATCAGACCAGTGGCAGCAGTTGGAGGCATTCTGCCTGAGGAGGAGAGAGGCAAATGAAATGCATCCAGTGTTGCTGTGGAAGCATAGGCAAGTGCTACACTTATTAAAAGGATACATCAGAGTCCAAGATAGGGCTGAATGCAGAAAATGAGTAGGGTGATAGGGCTGTGGGCCTGCTTCCCCAGCCCAGGAAGGATTAAACACCACACCCATATCTCTTTCAGGCTCTCCCCTTAGTGCAAGGTTTATTAATTGAAACAAAAAACTCTGAAGTAACACAAAACAAATCCATTATCCTCACCAACACAGGCTACAGGGCACAGAGACAGGCTGGCTGCCCAGACCCCCACCTCGGTCTCTACTCCAAGGCCAATTATGGGGTCAAACGCGCACCTGCAGTTCCCCTCCAACTGAGGTGTTGTGTCTCAGTGAGTTATAAGGATCGCCTGACCTCTTCCCAGCTGGGTCTAATATTCAAACAGGACTGGCTGGCTACAGGCCCCCTGACCCTTAAAGGAGCAGACCACCCTGTCACTCCCATGACCTCACTTAAGTACATCCAGCCACCTCTCCTTGAGGTATACTACGGCTCCAAACAGCATTATGACTCCCCTGTACCTTTTAGTCAGGATACTCCAGCACCAGAGTTCTAGCTGCCCTCTCTGTAATCGAGCAAAAGAGGAAAGACATCAGTGCAACCTCTCCCCATTCTGTAACATACAAGAGCAGCCAGAATGTGCCCATTAGCATGCAAAACAGCTAGCACCAGAGATGGAAGAGTTTTACTTATTTTTCAAACTTTCATAGTAACTGTTAAAACTAAATTAAAATATTCCAGGAAGTATTCCACAGAGCCCTAAATATTTGCCAAATTTAGTTTACGTATGGCAGCTGCCAGGGCCAGCCCTAGACCAAATAGCATCCCCCCACCCCCCATTTATTAAACTTTTGAATGCCTTATTTTGTATTGCATTTGTAGCCCATTTCACCACTTTGATGCACAATTTGCATGCGTGATTTATCCTTTTCATATAAGATAGATTTACAGATCCTAGCAAATGTATTTATTCATGCCGTATATATTCAAACAAACAGTTGTTTCCTCTAAACTTATAGAAACTTTTTAATTCTAAGAACTGAAATGTACTAACATCAAGAAATTGAACTGTGCATCAACACTGGGTGGACCAACAATAAACAGTGTTACATACAGTAGGTGACAACCTTCAAATGTTAGCCCTAGTCCTTTAGTTCAAAAAGTAGCTTTTCTCACCTTCAAGTCTTAAAACACAAGTATACTTTCGCAATTAAACAATAAAATAAGGCTCAATATTGCAGCTGAGCTCTCACTTCATTTCAGTTCATTCTTATTTCTGACTGACTGACTGGCAAGGGCAACGCTGACAACATTCTAGGAGGTTTGAGGAAAATGTAGTTCTCAAAGTCTGGAAGGTTCCGTGAGATTTTACAAAAGGTCCAGAACATTCTAGGAGGTTAGTGAAAAATGAATCCACATACGGAATACCTGAAACATTTTACTTCAAACATTCTATTTTCCCTTTTGTCGTTAACAAAAACAGCACCCTGAGCCCGGAACCCCCCAAGCTTAGCATCCCAGGGGGTCACCTGCAGCTGCCAGGGCTGGATTTAGGGGCCGATGTAACACCTAAGGTTAACGAAAACTTCATATTAACAGGAGTGTCATATGTAAGAGGAAATAACTGTCCTGCTGTGAGGCCTCAGCTGGAATACTGTGTCCAATTCAGGGTGCCACACTTTTGAGAAAGATATGGGCAAATTGGAGAGAGTCCAGATGAGAGTAGGAAACATGATAAAAGGTTTAGAAAACCCGAGAAAAGGTTTAGAAAACCTGACCTATGAGGAAAGGTTAAAAAAAACTGGGCATGTTTAGTCTTGAGAAAAGAAGGCTGAGGAGAGGCCTGATTATAGTCTTAAATATGTTAAGGGCTGTTATATAAAAGATGGGGATCATTTGTTCTCCATGTTCACTGGTGATAGGACAAGTAGTAATGGGATTAATCTGTAGCAAGGGAAATTTAGGTTAGATATGAGGAAAAAAGCCTTTCCAATTATAAAGCCAAACTGTTCACCCACCTCTGCGAGAGAAAGTTCTCTTGGTAGAGTAGAAGAGAAACACTAAAAGTGATACCGGGTTCTGAAGCGTTAGAAACTGAAGAACAAGATAATCTAAGGAGAAAGCAGGCAAACCTACCAATGCAAGAAGGAAAATAGAGTCTTTAAACAACAGATAAGAGAAAGAAAATGAGTGAATGGCTTGGGGTATCTAGTAATCTGCATCCATTACAGATTCTGGATCTGACACTGAGCCCTTCTGTGAAGCTGGGGAACTCACTTATCCTTCCTACTTCAATTTCCCCATTTGTAAAATGGGGATGATATTAGTTACTGGCCTCAGAGAGCTGGAACTGCGGAGAGGTTTCATTAGCACTTGGAAGATTAAAATGCTAAGCATGACGATTAAAATAGTAAAAATAAGGCAAAAGAAGAAAGCAGTCAAACAAGTTGAAATGCCTAAGATTAAATAAAAAAGTGACCACCTATTGACATTGATTGACATAAATAACGTCTCTAACTTCAGGACTGGTAAACTGGGCTCATCTGATCATACATTTTAATATAGTTAAACGTGAGGTCATACATCTAAAGGAAAAAGAACGTAGGAAGATAGGGACTGCATCCTGGAAAGCAGCGACTCAGAAAGGGACTTAGGGATTGTGACAGATAACCAACTAAACATGAGCTCCCTGGGTAAGGTGACAGCAAAAAGAGCCAATACAATCTTTGGATGTAGCAACACAGGAAAATAAAGTAGAAGCAGGGAGGTGATGTTACTAATGTGCGTAAAGCCATTACAGGAGCACTGTGTCCATACTTTAAAAAGGATGTTGAAAAATTGGAAAAAGTTCAGAAAAGAGCTACAAGAATTATTCAAGTTCCATAAAACTTTATACTAAGAGATTAAAGAAACTATGATGAGAGGCTAAGGAAGCTCAATCTATTTTGCCAGTAAAAGGTCTAAGAGATGTAAATATCTACAAAGGAAGAAAATTTCTGATAGTACTGTGCTCTTTACTCTAGCAAAGACATAACAAAATCCAATGGCTGGAAACTGAAGCGATACAGCTCAAAACTAGTTGAGTCAGAAGTTGTGGGCTAGATGCAGGAATTAATGGGTGATAGTCTATGGCTCTCATAGTCCCTTCTAGCCTTTAAATCTGTGAATGATATGAAGACTTCAATATTTAATTCAGAATCTCTTCCTGGGGGAGAAGGAAACTTTCTGAATGCTGAACTACCTGGGCTGAAGGACATTTGGCTGCAGGGCTGAGAGAGAAGACTCCATGTTCTAGAGGAGAAGGGGTAGAAGAAGGATCCTGGACTCTGGAGGGCTCTGACCAAATCCCAAAGAACATTCTAGAATGGTGAGGAAACGGAGGCGGGAAATGGGTACAAGTGTTCATTTTGCATGGATCAATACATCTCATGCTGTATAAAGTAAAAAGTGATAGATTTCTAAAACAATTTGCAAAGTATTTGTCTATTTACTTCAGTTATCACATGTCCTTGAAGGGATAAACTATAAACAAGAGTGCCCACAAGGATGGGGCTCTAGGGAAGGGTATGTTTAAGCTTGTAGGAGGCTCAGTACTTATCTTGGGATCGAGGGGTCCCAGTTCCAAAAAGGGACACTGAGCAGAATCTGTGCCCAAGAAGAGTGTCCGAAAAGCAAACTACAATGCCTGGAGCCAACTGAGGTGAAGGGGAGCTTTTTTTTCTTCTTTTTTTAAAAAAACACAAAAACAGCAACCAAACAAAAAAAAAAAAGAGCAAAAGTATATGGACCCAGCATGAGTCTAAACACAGCAGCCTGGTGCGTGTCCAACAGAGGGAGCTTGACCAAGGCTGTGACAATATTTTTCTAAAAGCAGAGGGAAAGCAGCTGTCTAATGTTGCAATAAGAGCACTGAGGAGGCAGTTGACATCTTTAATGTTCACAATAGGGTGACCAGACAGCAAATGTGAAAAATCAGGACAGGGGGTGGGGAGGTAATAGGAGCCTATATAAGAAAAAGACCCAAACAGCGGGACATCTGGTCACCCTAGTTCACAAGCACAAATGATTTTCAGTTAAGGTCTTAGCTAAAGCCAGAATCTTCCCAGCAAAACAAAAGAAATGATTGTAGGCACACAATAGCAGTCCAAACCTGAATACATGCTATTTCAATTTTCAGCAATGACAGATTTTCTGGTTTAACTGTTCGGTAGAATCTTGCAACCCTCACACAGGTAATCCTTCCTAATGTGACTATACCTATTGAAGAGACAAGGTAGGTAAGGAAATATCTTTTATTGGACCAATTTCAGGTCTGACCTGAAGGAAGCTCTGTTGTGTGGCTTGAAAGCTTGTGTGTCTCACCCACAGAAATTGGTAAAATAAGAGATTACCTCACCCACCTCGTGTCTCTAATATCCTGGGACTGACACAGCTACAACAGTTCATATGCCTATTGAAATCCATTTGGGGATACTTGTATTTGTAGAGTGTGCTGAGTTGAACCCATATTTAATACTTTGTGGTGGAGATGTGAGTTGATTTAGGTCCATGTCCATTGTGTAACCCATCAGATGACTAACCACAGGGAATTGCAGGGGGAAGGAAAGATCACACAGAGGAAATTGACTATTTTGCTGGCTGCTGTTGTAACCAAGGATTTAAATTCTTCATATATTAGTCAGAACATTAAACAGAGATATCTCATTTTTCCAAAACACTGAAAGGTTGTGGGGAAAGAACCACCTCTTCCCAGAACAGAATTGACTTAGAAGTGCCAGGGCTTGCAGTTCTTTTATAGAAGAAGCCAACAAATACAAAATAAAGATTGAATATTTATTTTCCAAGAGAATATTTACTTTTAAAAATGCATATCAAGAAGTTATGGCTTCGGGTCAGAGTCTGCGTGGTCCCTACATGGTTGGTAATGGGGGCCGAGGCAAAGGAAACAAGGAGCCTCTCCACTCCCGCTCTCTTACATGAGAATTGAGTGTGGGGACTGTCCTTGCTTAGGGCAGTACAGGAACTGCTATCTCCCATTCCCCAACACCACAAAAATGAAAGCAAGTGAGATACACAGGAGGCATATGGTTCCCATCCCTTTCCCTCTGCGCACCTGCCAGCGGAAGGCCCTCCTTCCAGTGGAAAGAATTTACACCCTACCAAAGTAGTGAAATGCTCCCTTTACACAGCCAGAAGCTTCAGGGAGGCACTCTCAAGAATGCAGGTGCAGCTGCATGCACCATTACTACAACTGCATATGCAAACAGATATTTCAATTTCAAAATATCCATTGTGCATGCAAATGTAGGCATGAAAATGCAAAAAAGAGTGGATACGTATAAGTGGCCCTCTATCCACTGGAGGAAAAACAAAATCCCTAAAACTGCATGAAATTTTCTGCAAAGGGGCTTTCAATTGTCCTTGGCCAAAGTGTCTGTTTCTCTCATTCCTGTGTAGCGTTTTCATCTTTTTTTAAGCTTACGCCCAGGCTTGGCAGAGTTTGATTTGATTTTTCGATAATTTTCAGAGATAGTATTGATGAGACAAGGTGGATGAGAAAACATTTAACTGGACCGACTTCTGTTGGAGAGAGAGAGAGGAAGGTTTTCGGGCTTACACAGAGCTCTTCAGTTGGTCCAATAAAAAAAAAAAAAAACAAAAAAAACCAACTCTGTGTGGCTTGAAAGTTTGTCTCTCTCACCAGCAGAAGTTGGCCCAATAAAAGATATTACCTCAGCCACCTTTTCTCGCTATTATCCTGGGACCAACACAACTACAATACCACTGCATACAGGTAATATTAATGTTTATTATTAAAGATTTTTTTATTGATATATATTCAGTTATGGGAAATAGGGGGAAGACAATTTAATGACCAACTTTTGGAATCTCAACATCTAAAAGCTTTAAACTATTAAAACGTGAATTGGCAACATTACATGTCAAAATATACAAAGGAGATATTCTTAATTCAAACTCTAATAAATTTTTTTTAAACTTGGCCTGTCTGTAAATTTAGATAATTATTGATGGAAATGACAAAGGGTCCTGTGGCACCTTATAGACTAACAGAGGTATTGAAGCATAAGCTTTCGTGGGTGAATACCCACTTCTTCGGATGCAAGCAGTGGACATGTCCAGAGGCAGACATTTATATCTGCCTCTGGACATGTCCACTGCTTGCATCCGAAGAAGTGGGTATTCACCGACGAAAGCTTATGCTTCAATACCTGTTAGTCTATAAGGTGCCACAGGACCCTTTGTCGCTTCTACAGATCCAGACTAACACGGCTACCCCTCTGATAATTGATAAATATTTCCATCTGTTGATTTGTGTGTGGGGAGTCAAAATTACATTTATCAACATTTACAGATAAAAAAATCTAATCCTTCAAAGCCTGTTTACAGTCCAGAGAGGCTGCATTTCATTGGTCATGTGTGATAATATAGCTTGTGAAGTATCTTGGAGACAACAGACTCTGAAGTAAAGTAGTTCATGCAGTACACTGTGGACAGAGCAGAATCTTTCACAGCATGAGATAAAGGACAGAATCAGCATTTAGAAACCAGTTACAATGGGGTGCACAGACCCTACACTGGGCCAGTGCAGGAGAAGGGAATGGCTTAGAGACAGGAGGGTAAATTCTTGACCCCATTGAAGGCAATGGGAGTTTTGCCACTGATTTCAGTGGGACCAGGATTTTACCCAAGAACTTGCATCTGCCTTGTCCTAAAACACCTACCAGAAGTGTCAGTCCTGGAGGAAGGTCCACCCAGCTGCAGTAGTAATCAGGAAGGGAGAAGGGCAAGCCTTGGAGGTGGCTGCCCTATCCCGGGGAACACATATCACTAGAGAGCGTTTGATTCAAAGGCCAGGGGCCCAGAGTCAGCAAGTGGATCAAGGTGCTTTCCTGGAGGATGGAAGGGTCCATCAACAGACTGACCTGGGTGGGACAGACTGGCCAGCTCTCCCTGAAGAAAAAGAAGGACTAGATATGGACTAGATGGATTTCTCCCCCCCGCCACCATCACCACTCCAGAGCGGATACCAGTTGGTTGCTCAAGTTGGGCACTGGTACTTTAACTGTTTCAGTCGAGAAGGTTTTCCCCCACCTTAGGAGGAGTGGCGTTTTTGGGCTGCAGCTTTGGCCAACTGGCACTGTACTGTCATGACACCTGCACACCAACCCTGGTTCATATCTTTGCTTGACCCAGTTTGCCTATTTTATTCCATTGCTCACAGCATACACTCTAGCGTCTATGAAGAGCAAATTAGTATTATTAGTACTTTAACAACTTGCAAGCTCTTATAGTACTGTTCAGAAGAGTATGAAGTTATTCCCTAGTACAAATTCACAGAGAAGAGTTTAACTCTTCTGGGAGAGCAATTGCTGGGAGAGCAATACAGCAGTGCACAGACAATCCAGGAAGTTTTGGGAAAGTGGAGGGGGAAATTTCCTGGTGCAAGTGCTGGAGGAACCAACTAGGGGCAGAGCTCTTCTTGACCTGCTGCTCACAAACAGGGAAGAATTAGTAGGGGAAGCAAAAGTGGATGGGAACCTGGGAGGCAGTGACCATGAGAAGGTCAAGTTCAGGATCCTGACACAAGGAAGAAAGGAGAGCAGCAGAATACAGACCCTGGACTTCAGAAAAGCAGACTGACTCCCTCAGGGAACTGATGGGCAGGATCCTCTGGGAGAATAATATGAAGGGGGAAGGAGTCCAGGAAAGCTGGCTGTATTTTAAAGAATCCTTATTGAGGTTGCAGGAACAAACTATCCCAATGTGTAGAAAGAATAGTAAACATGACAGGCAACCAGCTTGGCTTAACAGTGAAATCCTTGCTGATCTTAAACACAAAAAAGAAGCTTACAAGAAGTGAAAGATGGGGCAAATGACCAGGGAGGAGTATAACAATATTGCTCAGGCATGCAGGAGTGAAATCAGGAAGGCCAAATCACACTTGGAGTTGCAGCTAGAAAGGGATGTTAAGAGTAACAAGAAGGGTTTCTTCAGGTATGTTAGCAACAAGAAGGTGGTAAAGGAAAGTGTGGGCCCCTTACTGAATGAGGGAAGCAACCTAGTGACAGAGGATGTGGAAAAAGCTAATGTACTCAATGCTTTTTTGCCCCGGTCTTCACGAACAAGGTCAGCTCCCAGACTACTGCACTGGGCAGCACAGTATAGGGAGGAGGTGACGAGCCCTCTGTGGAGAAAGAAGTGGTTCAGGACTATTTAGAAAAGCGGGACGAACACAAGTCCATGGGGCTGGATGCACTGCATCCGAGGGTGCTAAAGGAGTTGGCCGATGTGATTGCAGAGCCATTGGCCATTATCTTTTAAAACTCATGGCGGTCGGGGGAGGTCCCAGATGACTGGAAAAAGACTAATGTACTGCCCATCTTTAAAAAAGGGAAGGAGGATCCGGGGAACTACAGGCCAGTCAGTCTTACCTCAGTCCCTGGAAAAATCATGGAGCAGGTCCTCAAGGAATCCATTCTGAAGCACTTAGAGGAGGGGAAAGTGATCAGGAACAGTCAGCATGGATTCACCAAGGGCAAGTCATGCCTGACTAACCTAACTGCCTTCTAGGATGAGATAACTGGCTCTGTGGATGAGGGGAAAGCAGTGGACGTATTATTCCTTGACTTTAGCAAAACTTTTGATACGGTCTCCCAAAAATATTCTTGCTAACAAGTTAAAGAAGTATGCGCTGGATGAATGGACTATATGGTGGATAGGATGCTGGATAGATCATGAGGCTCAATGGGTAGTGATCAATGGCTCCATGTTTAGTTGGCAGCTGGTATCAAGCAGAGTGCCACAAGGGTTGGTCCTGGGGGCGGTTTTGTTCAATATTTTCATTAATGATCTGGAGGATGGCGTAGATTGCACCCTCAGCCAGTTTGCAGATGACACTAAACTGGGAGGAGTGGTAGATATGCTGGAGGGTAGGGATAGGATACAGAGGGACCTAGACAAATTAGAAGATTGGGCCAAAAGAAATCTGATGAGGTTCAAAAAGGACAAGTGCAGAATCCTGCACTTTCGACAGAAGACTCCCATGTACTGCTACAGACTAGGGACCGAGTGGCTAGGCAGCAGTTCTGCAGAAAAGGATCTATGGGTTACAGTGGATGAGAAGCTAAATATGAGTCAACAGTGTGCCCTTGTTGCCAAGAAGGCTAACGGCATGTTGGACTGTATAAGTAAGAATACTGCCAGCAGATCGAGGGACGTGATCATTCCCTTCTATTCGGCATTGGTGAGGCCTCATCTGGAGTAGTGTGTCCAGTGTTGGGCCCACTATAAGAAGGATGTGGAAAAATTGGAAAGAGTTGAGTGGATGGCAACAAAAATGATTAGGGAGCTGGGACACATGACTTATGAGGAGAGGCTGAGGGAACTGGGATTATTTAGTCTGCAGAAGAGAAGAATGAGGGGGGATTTGATAGCTGCTTTCAACTACCTGAAAGGAGGTTCCAAAGAGGATGGATCTAGACTGTTCTCAGTGGTAGCAGATGACAGAACAAGGAGCAATGGTCTCAAGTTGCAGTGGGGGAGGTTTAGGTTGGATATTAGGAAAACCTTTTGTGACGGGTTGGGGCCACAGAGACCTGCTTGGTGCTACCACCTGGTGTGCCAAGGCTACTTCTGCCCCTGCTTCCAGGCCTTTTCCAGCTTGGGACTCCCGAATCCTGTCTGTTTTGAGCCAGATTCCACTGATCTGCTGCAAACATAGACCCTGGTCCGAACCAAGTCCACTCACCACTGTAAGGCCCCTGGAAGCGCTCTTGCCTTTGACACCCAGCTGCTCAACTCCAAGGAGGTTCAAACCCTTAATAAATCCGTTTTACCCTGTATAAAGCTTATACAGGGTAAACTCATAAACAGTTCGCCTTCTATTTCAAAGATAGAAAGATATGCACAACTGTTCGCTTTCCCCAGGAACCGACTCATACTCAAGGAAACTTAATAAGTAAAAAGTGATTTTAATAAGTACAGAAAATAGGATTTAAGGGAGTTCAAGTAGTGACAGACAGAACAAAGCAAGTTACTTAGTAAAATAAAATAAAACACGCACGTTTATGTCTATTCAAAGTTAACACAGATAAAAGCCTCACCAGATTCGGATGTTTTCCTTTTTACAGGCTGTAGAATTAGCCTGGGTCCAGCAGTCGCTCACACCCCCTAGTGTCTTTGTCCTTTGTTCAGTTCCCCTCAGGAATGTCCTTGGGGGGGGTGGAGAGCCTCTCCCTTTAGCCAGCTGAAGACAAAATGGAAGGGTCTCCCCTGGGGTTTTATAGTCTTTTTCCCCTCCCTGTGTAACATCCTGTGACCATGGAGTTTTGGGATCACATGGGCAAGTCACCCTTCCACAACCAGCCTAACCAGTTGCATTCCAGACCCGGCCCCAATGTGGATTGGGGTCTGCAACGTCTTTTGTCTGTTAAGTGCTCGCATTTAACAGGCACATTCTTTGCTCCAAAGATGATCCCATGCACTTACAAAAGCTATGTACAAAACCAGCAAATATAAAACCAATCTTCATAACTCCAACTACAACAATGATACATGCATACAAACAGGAGGAGTAAATTCAGTAGGTCATAACTTTCACAGAGATATGTTACATGGCACATGTAGCATAAAACATATTTTAGTTACATATATACATTTATAAGCATCTCCCCATAAAGTTTTATGGGGAACACCATCACACCTTTTTCACCAGGAGGGTGGTGAAGCACTGGAATGGGTTACCTAGGAAGGTGGTGGAATCTCCATCCTTTGAGGTTTTTAAGGCCCGGTTTGACAAAGCCCTGGCTGGGATGATTTAGTTGGGGATTGGTCCTGCTTTGAGCAGGGGGTTGGACTAGATGATCTCCTATGGTCCTTCCCAACCCTGACATTCTATGAACTCTGGATAAACAAACAGAGGAACTCCTGAAATAGCTATGTTGAAAACTTCTCTATGAATTTGCATTCTCAACTTGGAATTTGCAAGACTCAAATTATTTTCCAGAACCCTGGTCTGGATTATTTTCTAGCCAATGGTGTTTGATAATGCTGTTCTTTTACTTCCACTAATTAGCCACTGTCTGTGATGAATTCATTTTAGGACATTTTATTCAGGAAGAAAATTCTCTCCTCTGTATCCTAAAGTAAACCTTCAATGGCAAGCAGACTGCTATGGCACCATGTGAAGTTGATTTGCCCTACCCTTCTGGGCTGTCACAGCAGGATGCTACTAGGATTGTAATCAAAATTTTTCTACTTTTGCAACAACACAAGGAAAACACGTATGAACAGGACAGGAACAGGTTCAGTCAATTTCCTTCATCAAGCCTGTCTGATAATCACTTGTGGAAAGAGGGGGGGGGGGGGGGGAGGCAGAATTGGAGGGCCAAGAGGGAGATACAAGAAAGGTGATTAAGAAACAAAAATAAAGGAGTACAAACAAATACTTCCACGTCTTGGGCGACACCAAGGATGCGGTCAGAGCTTAACAAATAAATAAGAGGTCCATGATGTTTCTGATTTGATGTAATTTGGTTAGGTTAAATGAATGGATTTTGGGACCAATATATTTTGCCTTATGTTCACTCATTGGGTAATCAGACTCTGAAATAAACTGGTTTCTTGGAGTTGAAGTGGTTGTCATTAGCCCAGTCCTCTTAATGCTGCCGCATGCCCCCAGCGCTACTTAAGTCCTTATAACATTTTGATCTTTTCAATTAGAAGGTATGTCTGTCATATAGCAAGGACATAAGTAAGAGAGAAGGCAAGAAGAGTTTAGGGAACTGACCCCTTTTCTGTGATCATAGTAGAAATGATTACACCAGAAAACTAAAGCCGTTTTGGATATACATGAAATACAATATGCAGAAATGCTATTGTGGTTTTCCTCCCCGAACCATAAAAATACAACTGCAAGTATATTTTCTAGCTGCAGAAAAGGGTGGCCTTTCAAGACCATCCAGAAAGGGTAATTTTCAACATTTGACTCTAATGGACAACAGTCAGTCACTGTTCTGTGCAGTAATCAACATCCCATAGTGTTATATAGAATCTTCTGGAGCCACATGCAGTTTCTAGACACTTTTTGTTTCCACTTTTCTTTAAAGTAGAAACTACCCGAAGATTGCTTCCTCCCTCCCTCCATCTCCTCCCCAAATAGTTGTCCTCTTTCATTTAGTCTTGTGGTCTTTATTGAAAATTTCTGGGGTTTCAGAGCCTTCCTAGTTTAGGCATATGGTTTAAAAATATTATTTAAACATTTTTATCTAAAGCTGGGTTTGTAAGTGGGTGAATCACAAAATTAAGCTGTTAGCTTTTTCCTTATGAAATATGTTCAGCTTGAATCTTTCAAACTCCTTTAAATCAATTAGAGTTATTATAAAAGTTGTGGGAGAAGAGAGAATAAGTATTGACGCTTAGTTTCTATTCAGGTATTAATACTCAGGAGTTTTATGGGGGAGAACCTCCAGAGTGTTTTACAAACCAAATTGGTAGAAATTCCCCAGCTAGCTCTTTCCTCCAATACACAACACTCCACTTAGACTAAACTGAGATTAAATAGGTCAATTTAAAAAATCCTTTAAACCCTAAAGATGTATAACACAAAATCCCCAAGCTAGTCAAAACAAGTTTCATCTTTGGCTGAAGCTGGAATTGTAAGAGAAGCTAAAACACTGTTATGGGAAGCAATTCCTGTCACATACAGTCATGTATACATCAAAGAAAGAGGAAAAATATTGGAAAATGATTAAAGAGAAACTCTTAAGGCCCAACCCATCTCAAGATATCTTTAGCATTGGGAGCTGCAAAAGCCCTCGGAGGCAACAGATACAGAGGCAATCTCTGCCTACTATGAAAGCTATTTCAATAATACTTTGCTGTCATTGCAAATTTTAGAGCTACCCAGCAGCTCAAGCTAATGAGCTGTTTACTTCCCTCCACCCCAACTCCAGGTTCTTAAGACATTCAGTCTCTCCCAGTATTCTCATTCAGGACCACTCAATAGGCAGGAGTTGCAGTGGCTTTAGGGCTGGAGTAACTATCTTTTTTTGTGGACTGAGCAACTGACCAGGCTTTGAAGTCAGAGAAGGGAATGCTTTCCACCTCTTCCTCTGCTCAATCATGGGCAAGGCCTGACGGGGCTTCCTTGTAGCGTTGGTTAGGAAATTCTTTTTTGGGGTTGGAAATGCTGATTTATCAAAACCAGAACTTTTTGCAGGAATGTATCCATGTAGACAGCATTTTTGTTGGGAAGGCTGCTCAAGCCCAGGATGGAAATACTGGTCAAAATGAGAGACTGACACACCAGAATAGCCAATAGCTAAATCACAGCAATGCAATTGTTCATGAGACACTTATAAAACACTTGTTACACTCCTTATCAAATACCCTTCAATCACCACTGCTTGGATGAAATGAGGGAAAACCATGACTGTAATCACTATGGTTTGAGTGGAGAAACAATGAGTAACAGAAAAATAAAATGCTGCTGGCAATTTTCAAAATTGAATTGCCTTATTTTTTCCACCCACAAGGGTGGGTTAAAGCAATATGCTAATTAAAATAAGGCTAATGTGTAATACTTTCGTGCACTAACAAGCCTTTGACACTAGATAGATTCCCTGATTTTAGCAGAGATTCCGACCTCTCCCACACACATTGCTTCCTCTACTGAATTTTTGCATAGCTGCAAGTTTTTATATATATATTCACAATCATTCTACAGTCCTCTCTGCGAAACATTGCACCCTTGCATATAGAGATCAGAACACGTCTTGCTGCATTTCCAACCCCAGCACCTTCACATTATTTTAACAGCAGATAGAAATATTACTGCAAGATGGGAAAGCACCATGTGTGTGACTCTGTACTCCCTGAAATGGACCCAAACAGCCAGCACCTCACTCATGGAAAAGCTTATAACCAATGGTATAAAGAAGAAAACCTATGACAAAATTTGGTCCTTTTATGATGAGCTATTTGAAAGCATTACGTGTTCCTTTCCAACTTTTAAGTCAGAATATTGTTATAGTTACAGACATTCCTAGTTACAGCTTTGGTACACTTACCTTTATTCAAACATTGTATGACCTACCTGTCTTCAATGAAAAGGAAGTAAGGAAGAAAACTTAAATTATTTGCATGCTTACACTCTGAAAACAGTTGCAGTTTCTAGGGCAATGTTTGCTTTTGTGGTATGTCTTGGGCCTTGTTTTCAAGGAAATTGAGTGGCATAGCTATTGATAAATTAAGCTATTTTGCAATAGCTCTTCCAGAAGGCATTCTATTCCAGAATAAAATTCACTAACTCTGGAGTAATTACTTATTCTGTAATAGCTATACTGGTCAATTTCCCCATGTAGACAAGGTGTTATACTTTAGATGACAGATTAAGATTCAATTTCAAGCTCACTGAGGAGGCACTGTGCCTGCCTTTGCACTGCACCGAGCACATTGTGGATACTATCAGAACAGAAATGTGCCAGTGAGAAATAAGGCTAGTATTGTACCCCCACACACACTCCTCTCATTAACAGGTAATTGCTTGCAAGCCCCAAAAGTGTTTTAATGAAAACGCTAAACAAAATGACTCCTGAACACAAAACGTGTTCTCTAGCACACTTCAGAATAGCTCTAGAACATTGGAAATAGCAATGCCATTAGCAGCTGGGGATATAAATCTGATTACTATCCTCTCACCCCAGACTAAAAACAGTTTAAAATGCTTAAAAAACAATTCATTTGATGGCCAACTTCCAACACACCACTCAGTTTCTCACTCACATTCCAATGTATTTGCTGACTTTATGCACACAGTAAGGGGGCCTGCTAGAAAAGGCTATTGGATAATAAGTTAGTTTGCTCATAGACTTGAAGGTCAGAAGGGACCATTATGATCATCTAGTCTGACCTCCTGCACAATGCAGGCCACAGAATCTCACCCACCCACTCCTGGAATAATCCTCTCACCTATGTCTCAGCTATTGAAGTCCACAAATCATGGTTTAAAAAGACTTCAAAGATGCAGAGAATCCTCCAGTAAGTGACCCGTGCCCCATGCTGCAGAGGAAGGCGAAAAACCTCCAGGGCCTCTGCCAATCTACCCTGGAGGAAAATTCCTTCCCGACCCCAAATATGGTGATCAGCTGAACCCTGATCATGTGGGCAAGACTCACCAGCCAGACACCCAGAAAAAAGTTCTTTATAGTAACTTCTAACGTCCCATCACTGACCATTGGTCCTATTTACCACTGATGGCAATTAATTGACCTTTGACCAAGATCATGTTATCCCATCAAACCATCTCCTCCATAAACTTATCTAGCTTAATCTTGAAGCCAGACAGGTCTTTTGCCCCCACTGCTTCCCTTGGAAGGCTGTTCCAGAACTTCACTCCTCTGATGGTTAGAAATCTTCGTCTAATTTCAAGTCTAAACTTCCTGACGGCCAGTTTATATCCATTTGTTCTTGTGTCCACATTGGTACTGAGCTGAAATAATTCCTCTCCCTCCCTGCTGATACTGTATAATACTAAGAACTATTTCCAAGAAGGAAAAAAAACTTCACAGAAGCCTCTGGCCTTGTGATTTTCACCCCCTTTGAAAAAGCAGGAAAGAAAGGAAGCTCTCCTGGTGTGTGGTTAAGATAAGTACAAAGGAACTATTCTTACAAGGTCTCATCGGTGAAACTGAAATGTGTTTTGATTGCATTTTTTTTTTGGCCTTCCTAATCTGATGTGTTGATGAATAATGCAGAACAGTGAATGTCTGTGTTCTAGAAGACATTTAGTTTCATATTATATAGATATAGCTATATACAAAGACAGAGAGAGTGTGTGTGTGTGTGTGTGTGTGTGTGTGTGAGAGAGAGAGAGAGAGAGAGAGAGAGAGAGAGAGAGAGGGGTGCTATGTCTTGGGGAAAAAGGAAAAAGAATTTCTGTTAAAAGTGATCGCTGACAGACACCTAAATTGTGTGCCTTCCATCATCGAATTGCTTTAAAACATTCTCCTCCTCCTGTCTATGCCCCTTTGGTTTTGTGAGGCTGAAGGGCCCTGGTTGAGGTAATCTGCAATCAGGCACTTGACCAGTGGGGCTGGGTTTTTATATTGAATTTAGGGGGTGTGAGTAGGCTGCTCCACCTCCCAAGAGAGTGCAGATTGGCTGAATGTAGTGGGCAGCTCACCCTGTCTGATCTACTCAAACCACAAAGAGACTGCCCCGATCAAAGGCTTGCAACTACATGGTTTCTGACAACTCATCCCTACTACTATGGGCAGAGGGAAAGGAGGAATCCTTAGTACTTCCCCCTCCTTTATTATTTGTGCAATGAGGAACAAGATCCTTTGCTCACTCCCTTCCCTAGTACCTAAGGAGAAAAAAGGAAACACCTCCCCCAGCCCTTTCCTAGGAGCAGGAGCATGCAAGTAACGCAGACACTATGATCACGGTGTGCACAAAATAAAATTTAGTATTTAAGTTATACCCTAAAAAGTAACTATGTAAAAATGGTGCTGTGCTAGTCATCAGATCTGCCCAGTGCAAGTATTCAGAATGCTCTCTGTTTACAGCTAACTCCTGCAAACAAGAGTTAGATGGTATGCAAGGTTTAAAGTACCCACACAGGGAACAGAAATGTGATAGTAGAAGGCTCATCAATCTAGCAGACACAGGTATAAACAAGATCCCATAGGTGGCAGTTGAAGCTAGACAAATACAGACTAGAAGTTAGGCACACTTTTCTCTTGTTTAAAGCACTAAGGGTAATTAACCACGGGAACAATATACCATGGATTGTGGTGGATTCTCCATCACTGGAAATTTTTCAATCATGACTGGACATTTTTCTAAAAGATATGCTCTAGTTCAACCATTGCTATTGGACTTGAAACAAATTTGGGGAAATCGTATGGCTTGATTGCCATATTTGGGGTCAGGAAGGAATTTTCCCTGGGACAGATTGGCAGGACATGGGGTTGGGGTTTTTTTGGGCGCCTTCCTCTGCAGCATGGAGAACAGATCATTTGTAGGTTTAAACTATTGTAAATGATGAATTCTCTGTAACTTGAAGTCCTTAAACCATGATTTGAGGAGTTCAGTAACTCAGCAAGATGTTATGGGCCAACTGCAGGAGTTGGTGGGTGAGAGTCTGTGGTCTGCGATGTGTAGCTCAGATTAGATGATCATGATGGTCCTTTCTGATCTTAAAATCTATGAGTCTATATGAGAGGTGACCATAATGGCCTCTTCTGGCCCTATACTCTATGGATCTGAGAGCTAATTAGCTAGAGTGCGGAGCTTGCAAACACTTACACATATGCTTAACTCCAAGCATGAGTAATCCAGTGATTTCAGTGGGACTGCTCATGTGCTTAAAGTTAAGTATGTGCTTAAATATTTGTAGTGGGATTTAGCTGCTTATACCATGCCAATCTCCACGGTATCCAAACTAAAAGAGCAAACTGTATCTAGTTTTAGCTTGTGCCGCAACATAATTATCAACTGAACTCCAATTGCAAGTCCAAGTTCTGCCATCAATTACACCCACACAGCTCCCTTTGAAGACAATGAATTTGCACAGGTGTAACTGATGGCAGCATGTGCCTGCAGAATTTTCAATACCAGGGAGTGGTGGGTGAAGGGGTGAGTCACAAAATGGAGGGGAAAGAAAGCTACTTTCAGATCCGAAATTTGTATTTACAGTTCTGACATTTAGGGAACCACAAGTATTTTTGTTGTTTTTACTTGCTGTATCCAAGTAAATGTGTAACAACCCCACAGTGATACTGGTACAGAGTCACTTTTAGGTCACCAGAGTCAATTCTAACCAAGATTGCAAATGGACAAAGACACTGGCCCAATTTTTTTTTATAAAAGCTTTTATAAAACATTCTAAGATCAACAGAAGTGTTCCCACAGTTAGAGAGATTCCAATTGCCCGACCCAAAAAAACCAAATCAAAACAAAAAGCCACAGGTTTTAAATAAAAGAACACACCTCTGCAGTGTTTGAAACTTAATACCTCAGCACTAAGAACCTGACATTAAAGCTTATTTCTTCCAAAATTTAACACATATATAGGTGCCCATCTTGTAATTGTGGGCTCCTATCCTATATATTAAAAATTACAAAGAGCTGGTAATAAACACATCCTCCTGAACAGCCAGCCTTTAGAAAAAGAGGTGAAAACCTTGACCTTAATTTCCACTATCCAAGGCTGGGTCTTGACCCTGCAATCTGATACATCTGGCTGAACTCATACACATGGAGTCCCATTTAAGTCAACAGGCCCACACACAGATGTGAAGTCCTTGTGTGCACCAGACTGCATATTTGCAGCTTACGATTTGAGTGTGTCCCTCTTTAAATGGGTTTTAATCACTTGGTAAGTGATGTGTGCTGGTACAGAAAAAACACATTCTGAAAAACCCTCACTTTTAAAAACATCTTTATTTTGGCTTCATGGTTACAATTTTAAGTCCATAGATACTTACAGTTAAATGGCTCTCAATTAGTAAATCTCAGCTTGTCATGTAAACAGTGCATTCTCTATCAAACTGCTGTACAAGAACTTTATAAAATACAGATTAAGTGACATTTTCATCTGCACAATATTCTTGATTAGTGCACTATCATAACATCAATCAGAAAGGCAAATAGATTACCTTTCTAATTAGTACAAAATGGCACAAAAAGGAAAAAAAAATTGGAAGGCTGTAAGCGTGGCCAAGCTTCTGAGCAAGTGGAGTCAGTTCAACTGACTGGCATTTGGAAGTAAATATCTTAAATCAGTCATGGACACTAAATTTAACTATTAGTCCTCCTCTCTCCGATTGCATAAACAAATACTCTTTTTACAAGCTGGGATCTGTACTGTTCAGAGTATTTGTAACATAACAGCAGGTTCAGATCACTGGAGTTCAAGTGCAATTAGGAAACTACAAATTTTCACTGTTCCCAATATCATACTTAAGAGTCCACAACTAAAATTAGACCCAGATTTTCAAACATGTTCCATTGTGCATAATCATTTATCAACACTAATTTTAGGCATGAAAATACCAGATTTGTATGCATAAATTAGGTGCACGAATGCTAACTAAAAATATGGCCCAAAGTCTCATTTCTATATTTAAGAGCTTAATCAAAAAGCCTATATTAATAAATTATTGCCATCCATTCTACCTATAAAATAGGCTTTGCCTGGCACAGAGATACATACTGCCAGATAAAGACAAATGAAATCTATGAAAGAGGTTTCCTAGTCAATCAGAAACTGAACACCTAACCCAAATGCTTCAATAGTGAATGATAGTTTTCGGACGTCAACGTGATCTTCTATGTTATAATCTTGAATAATCCATAGGAGACAGCAAGTGGGAAGACCTATTCACCAGTTTAAAAATAATTTGTGACAATAAGAGTGTTGTCCCAATTAGAATAAGGAATTCAGGAAAGTCTGTTTTGATTTGGCAACACTTAGAAATATCAAAGCAGATTATGCCCCACTTTATTAAAAATTCTGATTAGCCCAAAATATTTAGAGGTGTTGATTTAGTAAGTTTACCAATGAAAAGTAAAGTTAATAAAGCTGACTGATTGTTGTCTTGCCAGTACAGCCAATCTCAAATCCAAGAATGGAAGGAAGTTACACCAACTAGTGGTACCAACAGTCATTTCTCAGGTTTTTTAAAAAAGCAACAGTGAAAGTATAGAACCATCATTTACTGAACAGCTTCAGAAGCAGACAAAAATGATTGTAGGAGTTTTCTTGCATAATTTAAATAATGCCCTTTCTAGAGTCTTATCTCGTAGATGCCCATATGATGAGTCCAAGAACCACTGCTCCAATGACAAGCACAAGAATGATGATGCACATTTTCTTTCGGGACTTGCGCTGTTAATACAAAAAAATATGATTGTTGTGCAGCATTAAGAACTACTTAGCAACTGCTTCTGTGGTTCTGTTATTTACACAATCTAAATGAGTGGTGGACTTAAAAAGGCAACGAAGACAGTGAATGGTTAACAGGCAAAAGTCGTTCAGGAAACAAATAAACCAAAGTTATAACTTGACTCAGATTTCAAGGGTATTTGGAATTCACGTTGGAAAAATACATTCTCCCTGGTATCTCACAGGAAATGTAATGAATATATAGATTTTTTGTCTGTAAGGGGAGGGACAGTGGAGAGAGTAGATTGGGACAGAGGCAGAGAATATGGGTGGAGATAGGGACTGTGAGCTGGTTGGGGGTGCAGGAACCTGGGACAAGGAGCCAAGGTATGTTTTGGGAGGTGGGGAATTAGGATGGAGGAGCCCAGGGAGGAAGACGGACTGGAATTTGGACAAAGAAGCCTGGAGGGAATAATTGGGATGAAGAACCAGGAGGTAGGTATCTCCTCCCAGTTCTAGTCTTCCACCCCTCCCCTCAGTAGAATCTCAGTGTTCTCCCCTGACACCCAGCTGGCTCCCAGCCCTTGCAACACATTTTCACTCTGCCTCCCAGTCTCCCTAGCTAACTCCCAGTCTCCTTGTCCAACCATTTCCACCATCCTCTCCCATCCCCAGCTTCCAGTCTATTTACCTGAGCCAGTCCAAGTTTCTCCCCCTGCACCTCTCCAATCCCAGTCTTGTCAGACTCCTTGTCTGAATCGACTCCTTTCCCACATGGTAATCTGGCTCCCCTCTCCCCAACCCTGCAGATGAATCTGATGGCTTCCTCCTCCATGCTGCCTGGGTGCCAACAGGGAAGTCACTGTGAATGCAGGAGAGACAGGCTCTCCATTCCAGGGCCTGGCTCCCAGAATAGCTGGGATCAGCCATTACAGGGAACGTCTGGCTTCACTCTCACAGCCCTGAACTAGAGGGAACGTACTCAGTTGCTTTGTGAAGATGGCACATATGCAATATGCTCAGCACTAGGAGCTGCGAGAGCCTTGAGCATGCTCAGTGAGGATGGAATCAGAGATTTTAGCTGCTAAAAAATTAAACAAGTCTCTACAGAGTATGTAGAAACTGATTTTTTTCAAAGGCTTATAACTCGGCCACATTTGGATGGATTTTCACAGGGATGTCAAAAGGCCCATCCTGACACAAAGGCCATTCATTCCTCAGCCAAATTTCAAGTCCCTCTCCAAAATCCATGGAATGCCAAAACTTTTCAAATAAAAAGAACACCAGAATTTTTTTAGTATGGACAAAAATTATGTATTTTCCTCTAGCTTCATTCTTTGAAACAGATCATTTTGGCTGAAGTTTTCCAAAACATTTCAGCCAGGCAGACACTGGAATGGAAAATGTATCTCAAATGATTCAAGTTTGGAAACGTATAAGCAACTGAAAACAGGGTCTTATAATGGGAACTGCTGGGCAATCTTAAGTGGTGATACCAGCCCTGCCTATATTTTAGAAAAAAGTTGGCCACCTTATTTTGTCCCTTACAAGTCAGCAGCAAATCTAGGTTTAATAAATTTTCCCCACTGAGTCGTTTGCCTGGCTATAACTGTAACATGTATAAGACTTTAAAATGAGGCCAACTTGAGCAGAGAAGTGTTCAAGGAAGAGGATGCATTACTAATAAGATTATCTCTAACACAGGCCAAAATGTAAGGATCTCTAAATAGACTTAAAAAAAATAATTAAAAAAAAAGTCTCACAGGTTTCTAAAACTTCATTTTATTTTTTAAAAAAGTCAGTGAACACTGCAGAACTGGAAAGCAAAGTCTTCTATGCACAGAAGAGATTTATGCAGCCTGAGCAGCAGCACAAAATTTCCCTACACTGCCCTACCAATGAACCCCAATCCTGACTTAGGGAAATTACCAAGTAAAGGATAGGTTCATTCTCCATGCACATTCAATCCTTCCCTCACTGTACTGGAAATGAGAGGGTTAGTTATGATAGTTTTTCATAGTATGGGACACCAGCCAACAAATTTCACATAGGGCTGCTAAACTTTCAGAGGGCATTGACTTTTTGTTACCAACCTGGGCTGAATTTGGAACAGTGACCCAGAGATCCTATCCTATGCCAGTCTTGGGCCTTTGAGTAAGTGTCCAAACCATTAAAACAATTAACAAGGAAGAATTAAACCATAACTCCCATAATAAAAATTAAGACAAACAACTGAAAGGGACAAATTATTGATCGATGACTGTCAGTTTGCACTGAAATTACCTGGTAGTCTGCTGCTCTTGACAGCTGCTGGTTTCCCTGCTGGACATGTACCTCAGCATTTTCTACATTGGCTTCTATGCTGTCTTTTTAAAAGAAAGAAAAAGTCAATTTTTCAATCAAAGCTACATGTATTTGCCACCTGTTACTAATTCGATTACAGCTGCTGCAGTTCTGATCTTTCACATTCCCAGAGCAGACATTTACTCTCACAATATTAAATCCCAACAAGCCTACCCCTAGAATTTCTATGTACAATTGCATCAGATAAAGTATCTACTGCAAAACCAAACCGCCACTCTCTGAACGATTAATGGTTAAAATCAATAACATGGTATGAACAGACCTATTGGTAATAGTTTACCATCACCTCATGGTATTTATTTTCATTTTACTCTCCTGAATAAAAAGTTAATAAAATCTGTATCCCTAAATAAATAAATCCCTAAAAAGCATTAAAACTAACTTTGATAAAACACAGTAGATAAAACATTCAAATATACACAGAGCAAAGTCCAAGAACAATCACTTGACTTGCATTTACCTTTACTAACACACAAAACTTTATCCTACTGCATTATAGAAGTTTCCTCCTTTGTAATTTTTCCTATCTGTACTGTAACAGTGACCAGGCTCACTTCTGAAGCCCCCAGAGTATTTCAAGGTTGACTTCAGATGATATAAGAACTTCCAAGTTCAGGTATTCTATAAGTGGAGGGTTGGCTTGGGACATGGACCAATAAGGATAGTTCCTCATTTATTCTCAAACACCAGCTTCCTGAGAGAATTGAAGAGCACCTACTGCTCAGAGAAAGAGGCATAGACATGAGAAGGAAGTGGTGATAGAGAAGATGAAATGAGTGACCCAGAAATTCTTAAGAATACCACTTGGTATGAAATTCAATTGGACATTTTATTTTAAAGGTTTGGTGGTTCAGTAATTATTGAGAGATGTTTTTGTGGGAACGAAAAAAAAAAGAAAAAGAGCCAGTCTGTGAATGTTGGTTAGAAGAGTGTTATTTAGTTGTATTCTGAGAAAATGATGTGCATTTCAATTTGCATTTATTGAAGTATCTAAGGACTTACTCAAGGTAATTTACTGGCATTATCTAACCAACATAATGACAACAGCGTAACTCCCTGTGTGGATGATCTTTTTTGGAATAACAGGTTTCAGAGTAGCAGCTGTGTTAGTCTGTGTCAGCAAAAAGAACAGGAGTACTTGTGGCACCTTAGAGACTAACAAATTTATTTCAGCATAAGCTTTCGTGGGCTACAATCCCACTTCATCGGCTGCACAGAATGGAACACACAGTAAGCAGATATTTATGCATTCAGAGCCACCTTTTCATGTTTAAGTACCTATACCAACTCTAAGAGGCTAATTAATTAAGAGGAACTATATCAGCAGGGGGAAAAAAAACAACTTTTGAAGTGATAATCAAGATGGCCCATTTCAGACAGCTGACCCAAAGGTGTGAGTGAGGATAGTTAACTAGGGGAAATAGATTCAATTAACGTAATGACCAAGCCACTCCCAGTCTCTGTTCAAACCTAAATTAATGGTATCTAGTTTGCATATTAATTCAAGTTCAACAGCTTCTCGTTGGAGTCTGGTTTTGGGTTTAGCTTAGGGCAGGTCTACACTACGGGACTCAATCTAAGTTATGCAACTCCAGCTACATGAATAATGTAACTGGAGTCGACGTAGCTTAGGTCGACCTTTTGTGATGTCTACACTGTGCTGGGTCGATGGAAGAGTTTCTACCATCAACTTACCTTATGCTTCTTGTTCTGGTTGAGTACTGGAGTCGACAGGAGAGCAATCGGCAGTTGATTTAGCAGGTCTTCACTAGACCTGCTAAATCGACCCCCGGTTGCTCAATCGCCGTGCCCAGTAAGTGGAGACAAGCCCTTAATTTGCTTTGCCCAACATAAAGAACCGAGGAAATAACTTTCCTATTTTTTCCCTGAAGCTTCTTTATACTTTGCATTTTTTCCCATTTTAGGTTGGTCATTCACTCAGAAATGGGGAGAAAAAGACATTTTACAAAAAGAAGAAAAGTGCAATTAAAACCTCAAAAATTGGAAGCAAAACTCAAAACAAAGGAGTAGGACCTGAAACTACATTTAAAGCCATTTTTTCAAGCATAGTGGATTTCCCCCACTGCTTTAAGAGATCATCCAACAATCTCTGCCAATACAGAACACAACAGATTAGAACCTTGATCAACTTAAATACAGACAGTCCGCAGAGAAGGTGCTCAAAAAAGCTGAGTTAAAAAACAAAATTTCATCTTGCTTGTTTCTGGAGAATCAGGATTTTGTGGTTTAAAATTAAGATCCAAGCATTATACAGCATGATGAATAATCTACATAAACCAGTGGGATATTTTTCTCTCTTCTCCCCCACTAATTTCTAAATTTCATGTACATTTTCTAAAATATATTTTATGATCTGTGCTTACCTATCACATCACCTTGTTCATGAATCATCATTCCTAAATCTTTAAATATTTCATTGATGTCCACAATATCTGCCTGCAAGAGAAAAAAATTTAAAGCAATAATTAGCAAATACCATGGGAAACTCCTGTAGTTAGCTAAGCATTGTGCATTATTTCAGACAAGGCAACTATGGTTTCCTGCGCCAAGAAGCTAATATAAATTCTTTTGCAAGCTCAAATTTTAATTTGGATTAAAATCAAATTTTAATTTGGATTAAAAGAACACCATCAAATTCATCTAAATATCCAAAATCAGTTGCACTGTGCATCCTATTGGTGCAAGAGGCCAATTTCGAAGGTCTTGTCTACACACGAACTTGCAATGGCTTAACTAAAGGTGTTCTTAAACTAGCTTAGGGCTTGTCTATACAGAGAGTTAATGCGCAGCAAGTTGGGGTGGAAATCTAGAGTGCTCTAGTCTGCTGTGCGCTTACTCTCTGTATAAACATGGCCTTAGTTAAACTAGTGCAAAATTCCACATAAGCTACCTTCAAACCGACAGAAGTGTGTTTATGTCAATATAGCTTAAATAATTTCTTTAGTGACTTAAACCAAATGTAAATAAGTGTCTTCCCATAAGGTTTTGCAGCAGTTTAACTACGTCTGTTTAAGTTAAACTTGTGCAACTCTTATTGATCAGCCCTTAGTCACCAAATAGTTTAATCCAGTAGAGAGCAGTAGCACATACACAATATTAACTATTACAATGTGATTATGACAAAGTGATATGTCACCATGTTTTGCTTACAATTCCTATTTTTCTAATTATCCACATCTCTTTAGTTTACTCACAAAAATAAGTTTTTATACAATCAGTATTGCAAAGTCTATCAAGAAAAGAGGACTGAATTTTATGTGTCTCATGCATCAGCAAAATTGCCTGTTCAAGGTCCAATTCCAGACTCTTAATTGTTGGTGAAGTTTGTTGGAGCTCAAAATATATAATTTCAGTCAGTCTGGAATCCATCATTCATTTCCACTGGTGTTTTAAAAGTCAGTTACTTTTTCAAAACCCACAATGCCATTAATCCATAACCTACATTTCCATTTCTGAGTCATTTAATATGTTCATTAGTACTTATTTTGTTTTAAAATATTGGAATTTCCTCTGCCTCTCCCATCTAAGTTTTTTGTTTTGCTATTGTTAGATGAGTGCACAGACAGATGGATTGTTCTTAAGATCACAACAGTTTTAGGGATATTTGCATGAAAACCCAAGTTCTATCTTACTTGGTAGACACATGGGTGGCTACTTATTCCTCAAGTGAAGTCAGGAGAGCTTAGTAGACCATGGCATTGCTTAACAGAACAATGAAAAGTGAAAAATGGTTTTTGTGCAGGGAATTCCATGTGCAGTTCTTTACCTACTGCGTAAAAGCAATTTCTGCATTTAAAAAAATATAATTTTCTAATCTTTGATGATGGATTCCTCCCAATAATGCTAATACCTGCTGCATTAGGAAGTATCAGAAGAGTATTCTCAAGTTTGTTCTAACGCTGCACATAGCAGCGCTGCTTACCTCAAGCTGCCTGATGGAGGACTCTCTCTCCTCAATAAGACGGAGATCATCTTCTGTAATGTCTTCATCTTGCACTTGTGCTTGAGGTTGACTGTAAAAAAACAAAGAATACTCAGACCGGCTGAACTGCTCTTATACATAAGGTTGAAATACACTTCATGTTAAAAAGACTAAAGTACAGAGAATACACCTTAAACTCACTATTAACAAGACATGATGTTTTTACGTTTGCGAAGTCTGTATACAGCTGATGTGAAAGGCCTGAATTCTCAGGCCCCCAATAAAGAAAGTTATACACGCAGGCTATTAAACAGCTTTGACATATGAAACTCCTTAAAACAGGGGTGGGCAAACTTTGTGGCCCAAGGGCCACATCTGGGCATAAAAACTGTATGGCGGGCCATGAACACTCATGAAATTGGGGACTCGGTACGGGAGGGAGTGAGGGCTCTGGCTGGGGGTGCAGGCCCTGGGGTGTGGCCAGAAATGCAAAGTTCAGGGTGTGGGAGCGGGCTCTGGGCTGGGGCATGGGTGTGAGGGCTCTAGCTGGGGGATGAGGGGTTTGGGGTACAGCAGAGTGCTCCGGCGCGCCACAGCCAGGGAGCGGGGTCAAGGGCTTGCCACATTGCTCCTGGAAGCACCGGCATGTCCCCCCTCCAGCTCCTACGTGTATGGGTAACCAGGGTGCTCTCCACATACAGCCAATAGGAGCTGTAGGGGGGGGCATGCCACTGCTTCCGGGAGCTCCTTGAGGTAAGCACCGCCTGGAGCCTACACCCGAGCTGCCCCTGATCCTGCTGCCCGGTGGGAGCTCGATGGCCGGATTAAAAGGCCTGATGGGCTGGACGCAGCCTGCGGACCATAGTTTGCCCACCACTGCCTTAAAAACCTAGTGTTTTGGCTCAGCATTTTCTAACTAAGCATGCAGATATTAAACGCATCTTTTGATTTGGATTCTGAACCGAGTGTCATTTGGAGGCTGGAATCCATTTTGGCTTTCCTCGTTAGTGGCATCTGTGAATTAGAAGCCACTTTGAGAAAATGAAGGTATTCAGTTTTATGGATTAAAATTTAAATATCTTGATTCAAGTTTTGGAGACCCAGCTGTCCTAATCTGGAAGGATAAAATACAAAATGCTGCATTGTTTTTATGTTGTCCTCTACAGGCATAGTTGGATGAAAGCTCCTTACCACATCTCCTTTCTTCAGAAGATCCTAACAAACCAGAGGAAGCACATCCCATTTTAAAATGTTTGTTAATTCTTAAGAATTTTTAAAAGGATTTAAAAAATTCTTCTTATGCGTGTACATTTTCACTTAAGGTTATTAAACATACATACGTCCATCTACTAGCTTGTTCCTCCCACTTATCTTGCAGTTGGCAGTTTAGTCTTGGAAAATAATCAGGAATGCAGCAGGGTTAGCTAAATCTAACCTGACTGACTCAAACACATAAAACCCTTAGCTCCAAGTCCATTACACATGGAAAAAAAGGTTAATTTGGTGGCAGCAGCTCTTTTTTGGGGGTGGGGTAGGGGGGGTTGAGGAGGAAAGAGAGTTTGGTACAATGCCTATCACAATTAGGCCCTTGTCTTTGTTGAAGCTTCTGGGCTCTATTGTAATAGAATTGTATTACATTTTAAAACTAATTTTAGTTTTCTATTTCCTTCTGCAGAAAAGAGATCAACTTCCATTGTTTCAGTTAGACACATTAAAGGCCAGGAGACCCAGAAACTGAGTCTGACAGTGTTAAAACAATAACTCAAAAAAAAAAATAGACATAAGAATAATTTTCCAAGATGCTTCCACACATGCTTTAACACATAGGTTATTTAAATGCAATGTATAAGTGATCTTAATGTTGTTTTACCACAAGTTCTCTTAAAACCGTGGACTATAGTACACAGTGTATCTCAAGTAAGTCCCCATTATTGGAGTTAACTGATCAATTTACAAGACAGGTTATAAGGTTTATGGCACACCCATCCTACCTGTCCCAAGAGACAAGTGTTCCTTCTTTGTAACCGTCTTCTGAAGGACCAGCCTGTAGGAAAAGCAAAAATTACCATTTTATTTGAGCGATAGGCACATCGTAAAGTGTTTGTCGACGTTCCGTTCTCGATTGTGAGTGTGAGAGAGAGAGAGAAAATGGAGCTTGGTAGCAGCCTGCAATATATTTTATGCCAATACACACTACTATATTCATGGCGTCAAAGGTCAGGATTGAGCCTATATTACAAGAAAAAATATCAGAGCATACTTTTGCATTCCCAAAATGAGGTCAAATTTTTAGTTTTCTAAAATTAACCAAAGTCCAATTTAAAGACTGACATAAGTAAAGACACTCTAAATGAAAACTACTTTACTCAATGTTTCCTGCTCCATAGCCCAGTATCGCCTCAATCCTGCAAAGGGGCTAGAAGATGTCCTTATGATGATCCTTATGTCCAAAAAGAATCCCTATTGTTTTAGGGGACACTATACACATCCAAAGATTTACCTATAGGATTCCCACAGCAAGATCAGGGCATATGCACTATGCAGAGCACCTATGAACACCTTTGTAAAACCATACATAGCACGAGGACAAAGTAAGTCTTTTAATTAGGAATTACTATTAGTTATTTTTTCCTTAATCAAACCATTAAACTGAAATGCAAGTTTTAAATTCAATACCTTGTGTTCAGAGGCAAACAAAGTTTAAAAAAAAAAATAAAAAAAAACCCACCACACAACTATGTTGGCATTGTGTGCGCATTCTACATCTCCTGCAATGCTGACAATTCCTGTAAGAATGCTGCTCTCAAGCCAATAAAGAGGTAGTTTTTATGCAAATAATGTTTGAGTATAATAATATATTTCTGGATACTTACAGACACCCTAGAGCTGGCTCTTACTCTGGCTACAAGATCTTTTTCTTTATCAGCAGCTTGCCTTTGGACCCTCTGGAAGTTGGCCAATGCAGTACTGAACTCCGCCACAAGACGATCTTTCTGTATTTTTCTTTGACGCTATTGGAGAAAAGCAAGACTGATTTTTACAACATAAAACAAGCTGGCTCTTGTTCAAGGCTTTACAAATAAGTTATTTCAAGGGTTTCCCTGGCCCCTTCTTCCCGTTAGCATGGGCCTCACACTTTAAATAGTGTCTCATGGGCACGTTCCCTCCCATTTGAGATTGTACAGACTACCTCCCATTTGGGTTCACATAACAACCCTATCATTATTACAGCAATTGTGGGAAAGTAGTTGAAAATACATTGCATTCCTAATACTATCTTCTTGGTATTTAACAGCTGGAATTAAGGAGGATCTAGCATCGCACATCCAGAGAGCTCTCAGTAAACCACTAGTGAGAACTTCGGTCTTATTTATTAACTATTAAGTAGGTGTACTGTACATTTGCTGAATATTTTGATATTGTAAAATTTTAATTGTGTAATAACAGCCCAGAGCATCAGGTAAGGAGGGGAAACTCACTGATTTATTTATAAGACATAAGCGCTGAATGCATGCCCTGAACTGTACCCGAGAGGAGAAATGACCTTGTAATCAGGTGTTCTAAAAACATCAATTCCCAATTTTTACTCCTATTGAGAGTGGACACTGGGACGGCAGGAGAGAATTTCCTCTAGATTTCATCCACATAGATCACATTGACCCTCCTTTTGAATTTGCAAAGAGCTACAACTTGCCATTAGTCAATCACCTCCACTTTTCCATCTTGGAGTCAGGAGCAAGGGTGGGAGGGAACAGTCTGGTCAAACAACATGTCTGAGTTTCTTACCACAAACTTTCAGACTCCAGGGCCAAGCAAAAGAGGCACTTCAAAATTTTTTTTTGGTCTAGAGGTATTTATGTACCAAGTGCAAAGTTTAAGCAGCAAACATGAACGAGAGAAGTGATTAAATAGTTATCTGTTGACCATACTCACTCATTTTAAATCTCTTAATTCTTCAAGTCACAACAACACACCATCAGCAGCAATAGTAATTGCCATGTGTGGTAGCAATTCTTGTCAGAGTCCTTTAGTTCTGATACACTGTAGAAGCAATTGCTTACAGAAAGCTATTGTGCATTTTACTGCAGTTGAGGCTTATTAAGTGACTTCTACAGAGCACTGAACATTCATTTTAAACACAGACCTCAATTGGATGTTGTCAACATCTAGTATTCATATTATTGCTCTCATTACATAATTGAAGCCATTCAGATACTACTTATCAACCAACATTACGTTCAAATGATCCATGTTCTTCATTTTTTACCTGTTCACTTGTCACAGGCAGAGAACCAAACTCTTTAATGTTCTTGTCAGTTTCTTTGGCAAGCTGGTTTGCATGCTGCTGCTTCTGCTGCCTAAACCAAAACACAGAGTCTTTATTATAGTCACTGGATTATTTTGCTGGAACAATTTCATTGATGCTCAGGAGCAGTATTTTTAGAAGAAAGTTACCAAGTGTCTTACTAAATATTTATTTATAGGCATTTATATTCGTCACTATAATATCTGTGAACTGATCACTCAGAAGGGTGTTGGACGAGAGACAGACCCTGAAAGAAATGAGGTTAAATTAGTGATATAGCAGTGCAATCGGCCACAAGGGGGCTATTGTACAGAAAAAGTTACAAATACCAGAGACATTTTTGGAAATATCTATAGACAAAAATATTTGTAGAAAAATAAAAAGTAAATTGCTGCCTCGTCAATGAAATGAATCAAGATGCTTTTGCAGTGGCCCCTGAACAATGAAGTATATATATAGCAGACTTCAGACACCCTCAAAAGAGAAGATCAGGAAATCTTAGTTTCCTTTTTAGATAAATCAAGCAGTCAAACTTTCTTTTTTTTTTTAAATTGTGGTCTTTGGCTCAGGTGTAAATTTAGGACCATGTCACCCACTCAATCTATAGCAAATTTTTTCCTGATGTCAATGGGAGATTTGTACCAATATAAGGGGAGGATGTGTTTTATGTGGTAACTAAACTTGGTTTGTTCAGTATCTTTTAGTGGAGAAACATACTCCCTGTTAGGAACACAGCTATTTATGCCCTTTGGTTGCCTTTTCCATGCCTGTGCCTCTCCTTACTTTCCTTTTCTATTTCCTTCCCTTCTTTACCCCATAGGTTTAACTTCAATCACCTCCCCCATTTCATCTGCAAAATGATCAGCAATGAAAGGGTTAACATTGGTGTTTATTTTATTTTTTAACGTGTCCTCATTAAGCTTTAGAAGCAAACATTCCAATGAGGTAAGAGGCCAGGAGTTCCCACCTCTCAGGGTGTGTCTTCACTAGCGATGTTAACGCGCTGGCTGTGTAGTTGTGGCACCAGCACTGTGAGAGAGTTCTCCCAGCACTGTAAAAAAACCTCCCCCACAAGGGGAGTAGCTCCTAGCGCTGGTGTACTGGTCTATACTGCCACTTTACAGCACTGAAACTTGCATCACTCAAGCGGGGTGTTTTTTCACACCCCTGAGCAAGCAAGTTGCAGCACTGTAAAGTGGCAGTGTAGACAAGGCCTCTGTCACAATTTCAGTCTATCTGGAGACTGAGGAAAACAGCACTCCTTAAATCAACCATTCAGAAGTAACTGGAAAGTGATCTTCACAGTCAATTGTTTTTTTAAAAAAAGAAAGCTTAGATTCTGCAGAATGACTCACAAACAGGAAAACATGAAGCATGTCAGACCCATCCCAAAGAGCAGATATTTTAACCATCTGCCATATCATCATCATCATTTTCCTGGACATTTAGAAGCAGCCAGGCACCTAAATGTATTCCCAGATTGCAAATCTGTACTACAAAAGGCACATGGCTTCCCCAGTTTCAGGGAGCAGAGCATCACTCCTCTGGTGTACATTTAATTTCCCCCATACTGTACCAGATTAACTTTGGTTTTGTAGATGTAGTTGTAGCCAGTTTACCCTCAATCCAAACAAAAACATTGCATAAAAGTCAGAGCTCCCCAAAGTGTGGGACACCCCACACAGGGATGTGTGGAGGAATGTTCAGTGGGGGGTGGGCACAGCTGAGGCCCAGACCAGCCCTCACAGACCCACCCACCTTACCCTGGTCCGCTTCCCCTCCCTCCCAGAGATGCGTCCCTTCTCCGAGCCCTGGCTCACAGGGCACAGACAGGGGTAAGGGGGGCCGCGCGAGGTAAAGAGTTTGGGGACCACTGGCATAATCTGATGAAACCATACTAGCCGGGATCAGATTTTCAACTAATGTAGGTGTGCAATTATGTGCCCATTTTTCAATATATAAATCACTGCAATCGTATGTGCAAATGGCTAAAAAACAGGAAGCAGCACTAGAATGCCCAGGCAGCATCCCCCCCCTTATTCCCCGCTCCATGCTGAATGATGCCAAGCGCAACAGGAACTTTAGCACTTATACAGTAACTAAACTTTGAGTTTAGTAGAGTTTACTTTCAATCACCGTCATCAGTAGAAAATCCATTGTGGATCCAGGGTAGAACGTCACCAATTTTGTAGTCCTAAGTCAGAGTAATTAGAGTAACTTGTCATCCTGCCCAGAATGAATGCGACAGGCCTGGTCTAATATACACTTCCCTCCTGCCATTCAATGGCTACTGTGCTATATTAACAGCCAAAGAGAAGTCTGCCAACTTTCTCACTCAAGGAGTTTGCACAGCACATGCAGCCTGTGCGTATTTGTGTTAGGATTAAAAGGGTAAAAGTGGTAGAAGAGTTTGGTCCAAGTCGAATGAGCCTCTGTATCGGGAAACAGAGTGGCTAATAGTCTCCTTCAATGGGACATGAACGAAAGCCCACATTCAAAGGGCTGAACTGCAGTGTAACTTCTGACAACTGGCCTTATTTCACTTCTGCTTTCTCTAGTATTTTTGGTATACGTTCACCTTGTAATTTCACTTGATACTGTGGTTAGCATTGTTTAACAGTCTCACTTTGCCTTCTTGCAGTACCCCACAAAAGCATCCCCCTCTCCAGACCATACCACGTTGAGTGCTCTACAAAAAGAATGTTCTGGAGGTTTTTGAATCCCTAGAGCTAAATTAATATCTTCCGGTGCTGTCAGTTTGTCTGTGTTTACATTTAACACAGCATATGTTCAGCAGAAGTACTGAGAAAGGCCAGTTAGATAGCTAGCTTGGCAAGATCCTGTAGGTTACAAAAATATCTCAGATGATTAATTTTTTCATTTTTAAGCTTTAATACTTCTGCTCTACTTCCACCAACAAAGCTGGGCACTTTGCTAAAATTACTTCCACCTACTGAGGCAGTATTTACAATACAGTCAAATGCGAGATCTTCATGTAAAGTACTTACAGCTGTTGCCTCAATTCAGGCGTGTCTTGTGGTGTTCCAAGTTGATGCAATATTCTTTGTATTTCTGCAGCTGTGGGTGAAGAGGAAGAGAGATGGTAATGGCCCAGTTAGATACCTTTCCCCCTTTAGTTTTATGCATTTTTGCTTGACAACTCAAACACACTGGTTGACAAAAACGTGTATACGTACAACTGTGATAGGCCAAGCAAAATGTGATTTTCAATAAGCCTAGATTAAATCCTAGGCTATATTACCAAGGAACACAACATGCTGAAATATCTACGCAGAAAGTGGTGATGTAAGGATGAAGTTAGTTTAAGCCAGACTCCTTAACTCAAAATTTATCTACAATTATTTTAAGAAGCAATACAAACTGTGTACTAGTTTATTCATCCTCTGCATGTGCTATATCAGACAAACATCTGAAAGATGTACACAATATTGACAGGTGTATAAATATTCATAACTAGTATGTTAGTGAAACTGCTCACAAAACATGCCTAAGTTTAAAGTAGTAATGATACAAAATGAATATCAAGGGTTACATTTGAAGTTTGATTTATACATTTGGTTCAAATGCTTTTAAAAAGTCATTTTCTTATGCGATACAATGAGTAACTCCAAGCACCATGCAAGCTTGTTACATAAAGTGCATCTCCACTCTGAATTAGCAAAATGAAGATGCACCTGAACCTTCCTTTTAAGTTAATGTGTCGGGGGCGGGGAGGATGAAATCAAAGCTTTAATTGACAAATGTTGTTATTCACGATGTGATCACTAGTCTTATTCTACAGTGGCACATTTTTAGAAGGCCAAGACAGGGAGAGTATTTAATGGGGGAAAAAAAATCTATATTTGCATAGCCTCAGTCAACAGTTACTTGTCTCCCCAATACACATGTATCCCCATGTAGCAGAAAATATGATGAAGTCATCAAATCCAGAGCTCTTCCTACCTGATATGTAATTCAGTGTTTTGAGGAACTAAAGAAAAATTGCAAAAATTTAGCTAAAGTGAGTTTGAGAAAGATGCCTCCTTTTACTGTTTCTTTTATTAGTGATTAAGAACAGGAAAAATAAAGATTCATGGCATTATACACTCAAAGGCAACAAGACATTATATAAACTAAATATTATAGAAAGGTGTTTATCCAATCAATCACATAAAATACAAAAGTGAGAACCCCTTATTGAAACGTTTTATAAAGCATTAGCAGTTGAGTGATTTTTAAAGATATTTTTAAGAGTCCTCAGTTAGTGAATGATTATATTGCATTTATATGTTTAGTCTTATCAGTATTGTTAAAGGGACTGATCACTTTCTACCCTCATAATATACATATTTTGGGAAAAACTGATTGATTTAAAAAAAAACCCAAAACTTTGCACAATCTTGTGTAACACACAAATAAGCTTTCGGGAAGTTTGAAAGTGAATTTAAACTACACAAAAATTCAAGTATATAAACTACTGATATAAAAAAAGAATATAATGGTTTTAAAATTTAATCAAGTTAAACAGAACAGATGTAGAGAACATTCTAAGAAAAAAAATCCTGAACCAACAGCATAATTCGTGAACAAATGCCACCTGCTGGCAAGTTTGAGAAAGACAGCTTCTGGGGCCCAAGTCACATTAAAGATCCCCTTGAGTACATGGTGTCCTAAGACAGGGGTGGCCAACCTGAGCCTGAGAAGGAGCCAGAAATTACCAATGTACATTGTCAAAGAGCCACAGTGATACATCAACAGCCACCCCACCCACCGGCAGCCCCACTGATCAGCACCTCCCCCTTTCTCCCAATCAGCTGTTTCATGGCGTGCAAAAGGTTCTGGGGAAGAAAGGGAGGAGCGAGGGCATGGTAGGCTCAGGGGAGGGGGCAGGAAGGGCTGGAGTAGGGGCAGAGCCCGAGCAGTGAGCACCCCTGGTACATTGGAAAGTTGGTGCCTGTAGCTCCAGCCCTGGAATCGGTGCCTATACAAGGAACTGCATATTAACTTCTGAAGAGCCGCATGTGGCTCCGGAGCCATGAGTTGGCCACCCCTGTCCTAAGACATACAGACAAGGTTTATTGAAAATGAATGTTAACGCAAGTATTGAATAATGAACTACTAAGCTGAAATATACTGTACTAGAAATCTTTATTGGTAGTTAACCACAATAGTTATTTCTGGAGTCTATTTTTTTGGTCTAATATACCTAATGTATTAAGTAATTACTTTAAAGGTAAAATTTAATTTAAATTGGTAACTCATGCAAATGACCCTGTGAAATTAATCAAGATGTTGGATGATTAGCTATTATAGACTATTTGCTTTGAGAGTTTAGTACCCAGTAAAACCTAACAAACAATTTCTGATATTCTACCTATAAAAAGATATCTTGGACGTAAGAACCAAGGTGCTTAGACATTTACTGATCATTCATCTCCAGAGAGTGAAGCACTTCTGCATGTATTTTGGACATACAAGCTTTTAAGCACTCTACTATAACTACATCTCTCTGACAGATGTTTGAAGGTTTACCAGTTTGGATTACCTTACTGCCATCTGGAGGATGAATTTTCTAACTGCAATAGAACAAAGCGAATGAAGGTTTAAGCAGAGGCCATCATATGTAAGTTACTCTGAACAAAGTCTGCACTTTCACTATATTTAGTGCCAAATGCCACAGGCATGACTTAAAGATATATGTTGTACTGTAGTTTTAAAGCTTCCTCCTGAAATTTTTTGGTGATTGGAAGGGGGATAGAGAACATGAGGGGGGTGGGGGAGGAAAAACTTAGTTCCTATAAAACAAGGGCTGTATGTAAAAATTCCAGCTTCTCAGATGGGCAACCAGACACCCCCACCTAGGGTCAAAATGGTTTGTTGCTCACAATTAGGAACATAAAGTACAAGACCACACAATTTTTTTTTTTAATCCATCTAGTCCATTATCGCAGTTCTGAAACTGATCGCTACTGTACAATTCAGGGGATGTTTAAAAACCCTACCAGGCAACTGTGTTACACTAAGTCAGAGAGGTAAATCTGTTCCAGCTTTATCCTTAGCTAGCAGGATTTGTGTAAGTTACAATACACACGAACCCTGGATGAGTCAAGAGATTGGTATAGGTTAGAAGTCCTTCTTGTAGCGTTCAGAAGCAGTTTTCATAAATACAGCCAGAAGGTACCATTGTGATAATTGTGTCTGATATCCAAAGTGATCAAAATCTTTTATGACCAACTGCTAGCTATCTAGAAGCTTCTGGGAAGTAAGTTTAATTTCAGTCTAGTTTCCAGTGGGAAGATATTGACATCATAAAAGTAACAACCACAAACAATACTCTGTTTATTAAAAGGCAAGTGTGGAGTGGACATGTTTAGGCCCAACAAACACCTTTCTCCCAAGAACCATGTTTTGACATAGTAAAGCAGAAAGGTGCTAATGCAGTGTGAAGACTTCATTAAAAAAAGAACCTGAGGGGAAAAAAGCCAAGGACTAAATGGACAAAGACTCCAGAACAGGATTACAGCTTTTTAGTAAGCAGTCTGGGAAAGTTTTACTACTACTGTCTTTATTATGTAAGCGTTATGAAAAGAACACTTCAGTACCCAGAGCTGCCAATCCAGCAACATGATAGGAGAGCAGGGTGGGCATGGAAAAGCATCCAACCCACAAATACATATGCAGAAAAAACAACAACAAAGAATGGATACATCTAACGTTAGGCCTACTATCTTGGTAGCATCCCTTTCGATACAATATGCCTATGTGTAAGCCAAGAGCTCGTATTTTCTATGTAAGTTGAGCAAGTCAAGGTACCAAGAAAGCCCACAAGACTCCAGTGCAATACAAAAAGGCCAAATGCTTCCTTGAGTTGTACTGGAGATGCCTGGGGTACAAGTCGTGTATATTTTCCCTTTTAGCACTAACTGAATACACTGGTAATAAAGGCCAAAGACCAATTAACACAGCAGGATTTAGAATGGTTTCTAGGTTGCCTCCAATTTTCTCTCTCCTATATGGCAAATGAGGTTGGGTTTTCTCCGCACCCCTCCTTCCCCACCTAGTGAGAATATGAAGAGAGACATTAATTCCAGCACTTTCATACCCATAAAATAACCTTGCAGAAGCAAAAAGCCTGTCAGTCAATTTTAAAGATAAGACAAGCTTCAAAAAGAGTACACACACTTTTTATAATGAAAGTCATTACTATGAGCTCAAGGGGCAGGGCGCTGTTTAGTGATGACAGGAAACAGGACAAGCTTGTATGGATTACAAAAATGCATTTTTCCTAGCAACTGACATCTCACATGCAAAAACTTACCCAAGCCTCACCCTTTCCACCCCCAGACATGAGTGCTGCATTAAGACGACCTAATGCAATTTTAGCAGTTATTCTCTTCACAGCATCCCTAGCCTACAGTGTCTTGCAGCACAAACCTACTGGCTGATTTCAGTTACATCTTTAATGGAGAGTAGCTTTAAACTAGTCTGACTTGTTATCGGAATATATGAGCCAAAAAGACAATTGCAGAATTCAGTCTGGAATTTTGCTGATAAAGTTGTGAGAAAGTCTCCCCATAATTACGTGGCCAAATACTGGTTCGGCTACAATCAAACCAGGCGTTCCACCACTGATGGCAAAGGGGATCAGAATATGGCCCATAGAATATGGATTTAGTCTAGTATTAAGGCTCACATCTTCTACACAAGGTGCAACTGTTAAGAAGGCATCAAGCTCTACTCTGAATTTACTGTTCTCCAACCAATCCCATCATTCACTCTTCTTACTAAAATGGTCAGGGAGCATTTAGGTGAGGAGGAGACATCAATATAGTTCCAGCCACACCTGAAGCACAGATTATCTTGTGGATCAGAAAGGTTTTAAATCCTGAATCACAGATGTTCCTTGTCATACAACATATTATTCTACATGGACCAGGAAAAACAGTTTTAAAATATATTTTTGTAACAACTGCATAAATTGCACTCTGCAGCAGCAGTTAGAATACCACATTAAACTACACTGCGTAGTTGATAATAGTGATTCTTGAACAAGGAAGGAAGTATTTAAAACTGCTTAAGAAAATAGAAGTTTTACAAAATTAAAGTAAGGATCGAAGAAGTCAACAGGGAAATAGTTTTCAGAGACTTTAAAAGTATTAAAGGAAGTGTGAACAGAGGAATCTCCAGTTCAAACTTCAAGCAAGCATGACTGCTCTGCACAGTCTGCAATGCACTAAGACATCTTGGATCAGATCCTGACCTGTGGCAGAGAAGCACTTGGCAAAACTGAGACTAGGGAGTGCAAAAAGTGATTTAAAGCCACCTTTGTTCTCTGCCAAGACTGAGGATGTCCACGCACTGCACTGATCCCCAGCAGAAGTTAGAACAGTGGTCACCAACCAATAAATCGCAACTGACTAGTCGATCCTGGAGCCTCTGGCAGTCGATTGCGATCTCCGGTCACTAAAAGTCCAGCAGCACAGTAGGACTAAGGCAGGCTCCCTGCCTGCCCTGGCCCTGTACTGCTCCTGGAAGCGGCCAGCATGCCCCTGCAAGCCTAGGGGGAGGCGTGAGAAGGGGTCCATGTACCACCTCTCCCTGCAAGCACCACCCCCATGTACTGTCCATGTACTGCCCCTCCCTGCAAGCACCACCCCCGCAGCTCCCATTGGCCACAGTTCCCCATTCTCAGCCAATGGGAGCTGCGGGGGTGGTGCTTGCAGGGAGGGGCAGCGTGTAGAGCCACGTTACCCCTCCCCACCACCAGGGGCCACAGGGGCATGGTGGCTGATTCTGTGAGTGGCGTAGACAGGGAGCCTGCCTTAGCCTCGCTGCACTGCTGCCAGGAGCTGCAAGAGATAAAGTGCTGCACGGTGGGAGCCTGCACCCCAACCCCCTCCCAGAGCCAGCACCCCATACCTCCTCCTGCACCCAATCCCCTGCCCCAGGCTCAGCCTAGAGCCCCTGCCCACACTCTGAACCCCTCGGCCCCACCCCAGAGCCCGCACTCCCACCCCCTGTCCCAGCTCAGTGAAAGTGAGTGAGGATGGGGAGAGTGGGCGACAGAGGGAGTGGGGATGGAGTGAGCGCGGCAGGACCTCGGGGGAAGGAGTGCAGTAGATCCTGGGTTGCATACAAATTCAAGAAGTGATCTTGTGCATAAAAAAGTTGGAACCACTGAGTTAGAAGACCTGAGAGCGAATCTAAATTTATGCCAGCTGCCAATGGTCCAGCAGCCAAAGATCAGCTGGTTGTAAGACAGTCCGGCCATACCTTTTCCTCCAGCTCTGCCCCTTATGCCTGAGGCTGGCAATGGAGTGGAGTCAAATCGTTATACTGGCTCTATGCCATCTGAGACTTTAGCACAGCTTTGCACATGGAGAGGGATGGGAAACAGCCCAAATAAACCAGAGAATCTTTAAAAAGGCCCACAACATGTAAGAACATAAAAACATTGTGAGACCTTATTTCTGAGCACCATATTTATAACACATAGCCCATCTATGTTATAATTACAACTATGTTTCTGTAGCCAGATGACAACACTCATCTGACATGGTTACTGAGTTCTGTCTGCACAGCAGTAGTTTCTACTTTGATTTTTTATAACGTCACAACCACACATCAGCCATGTTCTGAAAACCACACCAACCACATTGCCTAACTGCATCTACGAAGCTATCCTAAAATGCCTCAATGGGGAGACAGTGCCTAGGGGACATGGACACAAAGCAACACCAGCAGCAGATGGAGCAATGAACACGATGTCATACTGCACAAAGACCAGATCAAACAGGCAAGGTGGTGGTGGTGGGAAGATATGTGTTGATATTACAAAACTACAGTGTTACGACGAAGTTACAGGAAGATAGCCCTATTGCAGCCTAGGCCACTGGCAAGGGTGACATGTGATTAGCTGTCACAGTTACTAGTTGAGTATTAACCATGTTGAGTAGGGACCCAAGCCATGCTTAGAACTAAGCATTTCAGTAACTGGTTCAAACTCAGTTAAACATTAAAGTGTGTAGACAGGGCACTGATGCAAGTCCAAGATTTGCCATTCTAAACACAGCACGGGGCCAGTGAAATTAGTGTTAGAGATTTAAAATTGTCAATTTCAGTCACACTTCTAGATCTTGAGCCCAAGCAGATTAAAGTAGAAACTGCAAAGTGTACTCATGTACATACATACTATAATTTTCCCTTTCATCTGCTTTAAGCAGGGTTTTCCTAAGACAAATCAGCAGTATATAAAATGCCACTGCACCTATCTTTCACAAATATTTAGACATTTTACTGGCACTGGTTGGGTAACAGTGTGTGGAAATACTTAACTTGTTCAACTGGAAATAAGAATTTGAATAAGTGGAATATTCAACTACAGATAAAGATGAAATCTAATAATTTAAGAAGTCACTAGGGAGCAGTCTACTGAAAATACAGAATGATTCCTGAATTTTCTCCCCCTCCTCAGGTTTATTTATTTGGATGGGGGGAGATGAGGCTGCTGGTTTCCTATCAGATTCAAAACATTTTCCTACTATTTCCTAGACCAGAATACTTGATTAAATAGACACCTAGATACAAGAATATACACAAGTCTAGTGGATTAGTTTGTCTTTTTAAAAACTGACAGGTTTCTTCTAGCCTACGAAAGCTTATCCCCAAATAAATTTGTTAGTTTCTAAGGTGCCTCAAGAACTCCTCGTTTTTTTAAACTGAGATATTTAGAGAAAAAATGTACATACCCACAAAATTTAGTTAAATACTGAATTTACACTAGAGCATTCCCCTGAAGGATTTCAAAGCATCTCACACATGTTAAAGATTAATTAAGCTCAAGACTGCCTACCTACCTACCTCACAGCAGGCAGGCAGGCATCATTTCCGTTTTTAAGGCGGCGAAACTAAGGCACAGAGGTTAAACAATCGCTCAAGGTCACAGCATGTCTCTCAGAATTCAGATTTCCTCCTTTCCTCAGCTAGAATAGCCTGGTAGATACTAGGCACTTCTTGAAGAAACTGGGGTTGAGGAATAGGAAGAACTTGAAGTGACAGAATAATATGGTTATACTAGTGCTGGGTGGGTGGGGGTGGGGTGGAAGTGTGTCAGGGGGAAAGACATGGGGGGAAAAAATTTGTACCTTACTCACGACCTTTTAAATTATTTCTTAATTCAGTATACTAGAAGATTTAAATAAAAGAAAACTATGTTCCAGTATAACCAGCAGGATTGTTAGATATATTAATATTATAGCTAAGGATTTTCATTTAGGTAATTATTAAACTTTTCAACAATAATTAATAAGACTTGAAAGCAAAATTGTATTTAAAAACACCACTACACTGAATATAACTTTATTAATTCCCCAAAATCCAGGACTTTCTGCATATTAATACCTTTAAATTTACCATTAGTATTTAGTTTTTATTATCTAGTATACAAAACAGTTACACCCATACGCAATAAGTGACAATGAAATAAGGCAACAGTTGCCTAGACTTCATAGCAGCTAACCAAAGTAAGGGATGGCACAATCTCAATCAATGGGCCAATGCAGTAGACCTGCAAGTTTAAGGTCTGTGACTGAGGTATGATAATATTTCTAAATATTCTTGGTAACAGGATAGTGGGCCCAGCTCTCCTGTTCTAGTCCAGCTTCACCCTAGTTTGGTGTAATGTGGAGGGTGGGGCTGCCTCTGGGAGTTACACAGGAAAGACAGCCCAAAGGCAAGGAGAGATCAGAACACAGAGTCCGGAGTGAGAATGACAGAGTTCAGAAGAGCAGAGCTTCAGGGAAGTGATGTCCCTGACGGAGGGGGAAGAAAGAGTTCCCTGGTAAACAGTGGAGCAAGATCAGGCTGGTGAAAGCAGAAGGCAGTCCCAGGGGAGTGTGGGGAGGTCACCTACAGACCTCTCTAGGTCAGAGAGCCAAAGGCTGAGAGCAGCGGAGGGAGATGTCTACCTACTACCTCTTTGAGCTGGAGAGCAAAAGCTGAGGAACAATAGAGGGATGAGACCACTGATGTTTCTGGGTAGAAGCTGGAACCATATCTGGGAAGAAAATGGGGCAAAAAAGCATGCTGGCTAAAGGGTCTGGGACAAGAGATGCTGGAGTTATACCGGTAAGATAAGGCCTGATGCTCCCAGCAGGCTGCACATACAAAAAAAGTTTGTAGGACAGAAACTGGCCCCTTTCCAGCTTTGTTCAAGAATGCCGTCCCAAATCCCATCCTATTTCCTGTTCTGTTGTGGTGGTGACTTCGTAGGTTTGCTTTATCGATACCAGTGCATGACACTCTTAGGCCTTGGCTACACTTACAAGTTACAGCGTAATAAAACTGCCGGCAGCGCTGTAACTCATTAACTGGCTACACTTGCAAGGCACGTGCAACGCTGTATCTCCTCAGATACAGCGCTGCATGTACTCCACCTCCCCGAGAGAAATAGCTACTGTTGCAAAGTGGGTGGAACGTTGGTCTTTCAGTGTAGCCGAGGAACTCCGCAGTTACTGATCTCCGGAAGCTGCTTTGTTTTGAAACGGCACTTCCGGGTTGGAGTTCAGAGCTCCGTTGTTGAGCTGCTAAACACAGCTGCTAAACACAGGCTCCGTTTCCTCTCTTTTATCTGTTCTTTAAAAACAAACAAAGCCCCTGCTGTTTGCTTTCAGTGATTGAGAGGCAGGGGATGTGGAGGTGTGGAAATAATGAGCTGACACTCTGTGGAGATTCCAAAAACCCACTCTTTTTCCAAAAACACTCCCTGTCAAAGTCCCCCTCACCCCCCCGATTTGAAAAGCACGTTGCAGCTACCTGAATGCCCATAATGCACCGCTCCCAATACAGCTGCAAGTGCCGCAAATGTAGCCACGTCAGTGGTAGTTACTGCGCTGGCCGCTGCCAGTGTGGACAGGCTGCAGCGCTTTCCCTACTCAGCTGTACGAACACGGGTTTAACTAACAGCGCTGTACATCTGCAAGTGTAGCCTAGGCCTTAGCTCATCAGGACTCTGGACTCTTGTTTTGTCTTGCTGTGGGATCATGTTTTGTTGACAGTGAACCGTATGGTTCTGCTCAACCTCACTTGGCTTTGCTGGTCTGAAATGTTGCAAATGGAGTTACATGAAGACCGGCTGACTTTACACCTCCGTATAAGTATTCAGGAGCAGGCCATGGCGGTTTTTCAAAGGATCACAACTTTGGCCGGTAGGTTGTGTCAGCTGGGACAGACTCTCCCCCATCCCACTTTTTCTTTAGGGCTTGGAAGGATTAGCTATTTTTATCATGAAATGTCAGTAAACTCCATTTCTCCATACACGCACAAACTCACAAAAACATATTTCCATCAATGATCAAAATTTACAGCTAGGCTGAAAAGTTATACTTAAGAACAGAGTTAGATTTAAAGATATTTACTTTATATATTTTGACATGTGATGTTGACATTTGGTGTTTTAAGGGTTATAAAGCTCCAACTTTTTGAATCTTGTTGTCTACAAGCACTAAATAATTGTCTGACCACCTCATAGTTTCCTGAAACTGGAAATTTAAGAAGTGGAAAAAAAAAATGCTTAAACATAGACTATGATATCCATCAAAATTACAAAATAAATCAAAATTCAGTTTCGCCAAGCCTAGTTATGTGATGCTTAGGGTAGGGCCCAAGGGCAATGCTCAGCACTTGCCTATGAATTAGAATCAGCTCTCCCTCAAAGGCCGGCAGGGCTGATCTGCAGAGATTCCCAGGCAATTCTGAGACTTGGTAGTGTTCTGTGAGTAGTAGTGTAACCAGGGTTTTTTTGCGCAAATAAAGGCCCTGGAATAAGGTGGGCTCTCAGGAGCTTTGGTTTAAGTGGGTCAGGTATATCTTAGAGAGGCTCTGGATTTGAGCCTTTGGCAGTGGTGGGAGGACTGCAAGGACCCAGGATAGGCACTGTCTACCTTCCTTTTCCTTTAGTGCTACTAGGACAAGTTGCCCTGCAGAATTTTCCTGTTTAGGCTAGTCCATTTACATTTGCTCAATCCATAAAATTAGCAATCATTTGGCCAAAATTCCAGATGACTGTCTGCTCTCATTGGTCCCCTTACTATTCACAGACGGTATTGTGGCTCCATGTAGATCACCTCAACAATTTCCAAACCCAAAGGGCTCAGTTTACAAGTAACAGATGCTTTTTTCTGACTTGAGGGGCAAGGCTAAGCACGCAGGGCTGAAACGTCACACAGGATTCTCTCTTCTTTCAGGCATCACCACCAATAATAAGGAGTTATGTAGGACCTCATTCACACCTATGAAGTTATGCCTTTTGTGAATGAGATTGCACAAATGCACTGGAATTTATGTTTGTGATGCACGTGATGGAATAGAAGTCTCAGATCACTCTACCACAACACCACAGAGCTAAACACTGTTAAAAAGAAATAGCAGGAATAAAAAGCAGAAGAGGTACACTTTCGCCACTAATGTGAACACATAAGACTTTGAATTCACACAAGAAAAACATCCGTTACATACAGAGGTGCCATTTTTACACAGACACTTCTCAAAGAACCACCACACTTTAAGAACAGTATGTAAATAATTTGTCACAGAAAAGCTTGGCTTTTCTCCAAGTCTAATTTTAAATACAGTTGTACAAAACTATACATAACATGGGGACAAAAGACAAGTAAACTGTTTTTTGTACAGGCTTGGGACTTCAAAATATCAGTGAACTCAAGAACTCTCTCGTGCATATTTGTATTCCCCTTAGCTAAGAGCAATTCTGCCTATATCATATGGACATCTCCAATTATATCATTGACCTTATTTATAAGATGGCAAAAGTTGTTTCATAAGAAGCAGTCAACACACCATTTTAAAAACAACAACTAAGACAGCAGAAGTTTTCCACCTTCCAAGAATCAATCCATTTTTGTAACTTTACACTTACCAGGACTGAAGTTATGTGGCAAATATAGTCCTGATTCATCTCATTTTAATAACACTTAACAAAAAAAAGCTTACTTCCAGCACACACAGAATATAATAAAAATATCTGACAGACGACCTCACGGGACAGAAAAATTAAACAAGCTAAAATTGACCTTCAGGTATGTGCACTCTGTACTGATGATTGTATTGCCTCAAAATCAACAGTAAGTGACTGGGATAGGAGAACTTCTCCTTATGGGAAAAAATCAGTAATGCTTGTGAGATGTCAAGGATTGACAGTCTCGTTTTTTCTTTTTACCCAAGCGAGGATTATGCCAGTCTGATTATTTTAATCAATTTAGAGTATCCAAAAAGCATATGCTCCCCCAGCTACGTTTCCTTTCGTAATGTATGCAATAAGGTCAAATACTGTATCAGTCACCTTGTGAGTACTGAACAAATTTAGTTGCAAAGTAAAGTCAATAAAAACCATATGATTCATAATCTGCTATGGGTCAGAAGCCTGACACAATCCTTTTAAATGGAAAAAATACTATGTGAATGGTAAATTTGAGATTACACACACAAGAATCAGGAAGTTACAACTTCCACACCAACTCCAGCTCAGCCACACCACACATTTTCTGTTATTCTATAGTGGAACACAGGGCTTTGCCCGGCACCTACAAGCTTTGGGCAGTATGTTATCGCCCTGCCCCTAAATCAAACCAGAAGGCTGAAGACTTAAGCCCGGTCTACACTGAAAAATTACAAAATCGGCACAGTTGCGTCTCTCAAGGGTGTGAAAAATCCACACCCCTGAGAGATGTAGCTAACCTAACCCGCAGTGTAGCCAGCATTAGGCTGATGGAAGAATTCTTCCATCGACCTAGCTACCGCCTCTTGGGGAGATGGATTAACTACAGTGATGTGAGGACCCTTCCCTTTGCTGTAGTGTCTACACTAAAGTGAAAAAGCAGCATACCTGCAGTGCTGCAGCTGTGCCACTGTAGTGATTTAAATGTCCACTAAATCTGTCTCCTGGTTTCCCCGTGTTCGGGGGTTATGGGGTATCCTGTGCCAAACCTATACATGGTACAGTTTACTTCTTCTAGCACATCAACGTCGCTACACTAACCAGAGCTTTTCAGTTGGGTGATGGCAGCTCCACTCCCATTCTACCCTGTCCTGCCCTCTCCCACAAGGGTGGAAATACCCACCTTCCAATGGAGGCTGCTGTCCTTTCTATGCGCTTATCACCATGCAAGTTAGGCCACAGTCTGACCTTATGGTATTGGTGTTAATATTTTATAAAAGGAAACTAATGGAATGTAGTGGTTACACAGAAGAAAGCATCACTTAAACGATTAAACACAATTTTAAAATAAAATGAAATATTTTTATAAGTATACTAATTTAATATATTTAAGTGCCCAAAATGCTAAGTGCTTTACAGACATGCAAGCTCTTTTTGGCCATTCTTCTTACAACTTAAATTAACAACATATGGAAAAGGGACAAGGGTAGTACAATGAGGAAGGGATGCCACACAGAACATTTTATAAAGCTTTGCCCCTTTTGCATGTGCGCACACATGTACATACACACAAAGTTTGTTTTTTCAATCAGGGCATATTTAGTAAGCATCCATCTAGTTGCAGCCAAATTACAGCATTTTTCTATAATATGGTATAGATCTGGAAGAGTTACAGTTGCTGTGAGAGGCAACACATCAATTTGCATATAACTGTCACTTATTTTGAAACCAAGAAAATAGGATTGTGGGGCACAGGATTTGATAATGAATATAAAAACTTTTCCGCTCTACATCATTTGTTCATAACTAGCTATGTTGGTAGTTACCTAAAAATTATTATTTGTAGACAACTAATGCAGAGAGGCCAAGAGGTAAGCAAGCATGCAGACTGCATTACTTTCTCAAGCCTAGAGGTGGTTGCTGCACGAAATGGGCAAAGCACAGTGGTGTTTCAGGGTGGTGAAGGCTTTCACTGCTGTTGGCTATGATTACCAGTTCTGTGCTCAGATGGAAGACTGGAGCACCCTGCACTGTCAATCCAACACCTGGCACTAGCACATATGATAATTTGCTATCATATAAGGTATCCGGTAAAAAAAGTACTATGTATGTGACTTTTCTGTTTCTATACACACCACCCCCTCCATAAAAGCTTGGATATTTATTTTTAACCTAAATTTGTTTTAAACTATTTTCCTAGGGGTTTTTTTTTTTTTTTTTGGACTGGAGACTCCAGAAATGGAGTGGGAGCTTTTTTCAGCCCCCAACAGAAGAGACAGGGGTATTATTTCTCTAACAGAAAATCTGATTTTCTCTCTTGTTCTCACATTTGTCAGAAGTTTGACTTCAACAGATAAACAAACAAGAGTTTTAAACAGACTCTCTTTCAATTGCTCAGGTTTCAGTTTCTTGTGGTGTCATAATCCCTTTATTTCTTTAGTCCATCACAGAGGGTTCTTTTGCAAAAGTGAGAAAGTGAAGACCTAATATTCTTCTCTCAATAGACATACTTCTAATGTAACAAAATGACCGTAGTGAAAATAAATACAAAATTAGAGAGACTCAAGCCCTTGTATGTGATTAAGCAGCAGACAGGTGCAGAATTTTGTACATCTTGCTTTTGTGATTTATAATTCAGTTCTGTAAGAAAAATTCTCCCCATGCCTTTCAGTTACAATAGTTACACAAATAACATTCTCCAAGTATTGAATTTTCCACATGACTAAATAGTGCCAAAACCTCCCCTTCTAGCCCCCAAAATAAGTCCACATGCACCCACACACAACACATTCAGACTTGCTCCCTATCTATTCCAACATCCCAAAATTTGGCTGAGGATAGTTTTGTGAAATGGTTCTTTAAATATGAGGCGAGGTGTTTTACAGTACAACAATATGATTTTTGTTGCCCTCCAAACATATGCAACGAGGAATGAGTAAGATAGAGCTTATCTTGTCATAAAAGAAGTCAATAAGAAAAATTTAAATCAATAGGGGATATTTTCTAACTTTGTATTCTGAATGCATTAAGAGATTTCAGTCCACATTCACTAAAGCGGTCATTCAATTAGTATGTAATTGAGCATATGTGATCTCTGAAGCCACTGGTTTTAAAATGGCTGTTCCTTTAGTAAACACTGATTAATTAAAAGTATCTTGATGCTGTGGTTTATTTGTTAGGTCAGTAAGCTAAAGACCTATATGTGGTTTGAGCCATGTGATACACATACCTCTTTGAAAAAATGAGTGGGGACAAATCTCAACCACTTTTAATTTAAAGTACACAGCAGCACACGCACATACAAACAATTTTTTTTTTAAAGAGTCAGAAACAAAAATCATCCTTCTATCCAGAACTGAGCCATACACTACCATCCTTACTCACGGTGAGTAGTATATGTAGCCTGCCCCACTGAGACAGAGCTAAAATTCTGGCCCCACTGAAGTCAATGGGAAAAAACTCCCATTGACTACACTGGGGCCAGGATTTCACCCAGTGTCTCAACTCACAGTAAAGAGCTATTCAGTGTGAAGAGGAGCAGCAGAACCTGGCCCTATGCATTTTCAGAAATATCTTGTCTGATGCAAATAATTGTATAGGCAACTATTCTTCTCCCTACACACCCAGACCTTCCCTCAATACAATACTGAGGGAAGTTATGTGCTGGTATGGAAGAACAAACTGATTCCTCACAGCTACTTCCACACAGACAGTTACTCCAGCACCAAAGCTGTTCTCACTTTTACTGTTTTCCCACTCTCACTCTGACCACCAAGAATTTTAACTTACTATCAAGTACTTAGCTACAAGGCTAACCAAAGAACCAGGGCTTCATTTCCCTCACATCCTTTCCCCCCCATGCAGGACAATTCCCTGAAGTCACAATGGGAACCATAGGTGTATAGTACCTAAGGAAACAAACAAATCAAGCCACTTGTATTCAGATGGCTAAGTATATCCCTAGGCAACTATATTTGAAAGTTTTGGTTACAGTGCTAGTGCTTTAATTTCAACCATCAGCAGCAGCTTCACCAAGAGGGTTACTCTACAATAATATTTTCTGCTTTACAGTGGCTCTGAAGTGTTGGTTGCTGAATGTGAGGAAGCACCTGAAAAACTGCGAGTTATTTATGGGAGTAAAACATGTTTTACAGATCTGTGGTTTGAGAACAAAAGGAAGAATTTAACTTTCTTCCTTTTTCTTTTCTCTCTTTTTTTAAAAAACAAGTCACCCGTATTAGATCATTGTCTGTATTACAATCTCACTCATTACTGACATTACAGTTACAACAGTTTAAGAGTATATGAGCTAGAAACTGTTTCTAGGGGATTATTTTATTCTGTCATAAAAATCCACTCCAGGCTAAAGCCTAACATACCAAATTTCATCTTGGGAATAGCTGTCCCTCCATGGAACAATAAAAAATAAAAATAAAGTAAAATAATAATAATAAATACAAGTTATAGGAGGGGAAGATACTATTAGAATTCTGTATTTCTAACTCAAAAGGCTACATTCACATATTTTTTATATTTAATATAAAAACTAGGCTCTTTACAAGGAAAAAAGCGAGGACAGAGGTGCTGATGATTTAGAATTTTGTAATGGTAATAGAGAGTGTGTGAAAAAGATCACTCCTCCTTACTCTGCCACTTTTAGGTTGCCTGACTCTCCAGAGTGGTTAAAAGGTGATGACCTACATGAAATGAGTTGGTGATCCTAGTGAGCAGTGGTGCTTATCACAAAAGCCACCATCACTAGCTGGTACTTTTGTTGACGATCTCTTCCCCGAGACAAAAACTGAAACAGCAGAGTCTTACTGAGTCAGTCAATACCAAGAGTTAGCGCATAAAGGCATTTTTGAAGTGTGACACACACAAAACATTGCATGTGTGGTTTGATACCATTCGAAGAACAGTGTCAGTTTAATTTTTTTAAATTCAAATATGGAGAGTACCCTCTAAATAGTATGCCCTCATCTTTCATTTCCCCTGATGATACTTATAGGGATCTTCCAGGAAGGGAGAAACAGTGTACAATGAATTGACAAAACATGAAGTGCTGTCAGATGTATGAAGTACACACACACGCCAATAATTTATTATTGTAATTTTTAAAAAGTGTTATGTGCAAGCACAGAAGGTACAAAGTTGTACAGAAATGTGGTTCTCAAACTGATAGAGTTCCTTTAACAGCAGCACAATTTTGTTGCATAGCTACAGGCATAGAAGTATTTTCAATAGATTAGTTTAAAAGAACGTGTATCAATTCAACTTACTGCATTGGGTGATCTTCCGGATATTAGAAGTTATATGTTGAGCTAGCTGGGTAGGATCCCCAATAATGCCTGTACTGTTCGACATGGCTGAATAGACCGTCCACTAAGAAGATCAAAGGTAGGAGAAAGTCAGACAATTGCATCAAGTGAAGGCACCTAAAAATAAAAAGAAAGTAGTTATACACTGGTAATTCTGCAAGTCCATAACACATTTTATCAGCTTAGAGCACACAGACTGAAATAAACTCCAGCAAGATGAAAGTCCACCATACAATCCTATTTGGCCTTTACCAAGCAAGTCTGTTTTGAAAAGGGCATTTTAGAGAATGCTTTCTCAAACTAAAGTAAGGATGTGAAGCCATTTCAGAGCCTGTTACAAAGCAGGCCTGAGATTTTGTGACTATGCCTGTCAATTAGAAGATCAGACTAGATGATTACAAGGCCAAATATGGACCATTGTGATCTATGAATCAGCAAAATCACAGAAAAAGCTTCCTATGAGAACAATTAGGCCAAATCTGTCAAAGCTTAATACAAGATTTTTCCTACCCATACAAATAAGGAAACTCTCAAGTTATTGAAAAAACAGAAACTCTATCCAGAGAAACTACATTGTTCATTTTACTGAAGTTCTAAACATAAGAAATATTTACACTTTACTCCCTGTGAAAATTGAAGTCTCTGTTGTAATTTTAACTATAGTCTTATGACTACCTGTCCATAACATGCCTATTAAGGGATGAACAATATGACCTATTTTTTTAGCCTTTTCCCTCAAGAGATCCCAACTCTTGTAGTTTTATCTGTAATCTAATTTTCCTTTTAGTGCTCTGAGAGGCCATTTTACCCTGTGTAAATGACACTATTGCTCAATATAGAGAAGTTTTTGTGCAACCTAGGGATACTACTTGAATTCTTAGTTACAATAATTATGAAGAAAGTATCTCATCAAAACAAGCCTTACATGAATCTTTTACAAGACAATCTTCGCTATACAGCATAAACCAACATACAATCTTCTACAAGTGTAAACTGCTTCCCCTAGTGGCACAATCATAAATACCTGATAACCTAGGTGACTGTACAGTGGCTTGTACAATGGGGTCCTAATTCCTGTTTGGAGCCCTTAAAGCATAACTGAAACTACATTCAGAGAAACACGATATAGAGCACAGATCCCCAAACTGTGGGTACGCTCCCCTCTGCTCCTGGCCCCATGTCATTGTCCCCCCCCCTCCAACATGCCTCCACGTCCCCCAGTTTGGGGACTTTAAGGAAATACTCAACAGTTCAGTTTACAAGACTACAAATACAGGTGAATTTTTCATTAGTGCAAAGTAGGTTACTGAATGATTGAGAAATGCATTTTTCCTCAGTGTATATACACAATCCTCTGTTTTAAGAGCTTTTGGCCTAAGTTTTCAGAAGTGGGTGCCCAATTGGAGATGCATGGAAAAAATCAGATCTTTTAGAGAAGTGGTGGCCCTGCTCATACTTGGAGAGCAATGTCAGATGCTGGGAAGAGCAGCTAATGAAAGTTTCTTCATCTTTACTCAATTTTGTAAGAGAGCAAGAGAAGCCGTATTACATTAGTATAAATAAAGGGTACAAGTCAACACAATATGAGAACAGATTAAATGGCTCTTTTATTACAATGCACTTTTCATACAGACTGGCTCCCCATACACTTTAAATAAATCAAAAGAGATTAGTGGTGAAGGCAAGGAAGAAAAGCTAGGTTTTCAATTGAGATCTGAAATGAAAATCACAAATAAATGAGGTGGCAATACACGGGAATGACATCCCAGCTAGGTATGTGTGTCTGAGACGATTCTCACACCAACACAGATTGTGTAAGCTATTTGGGGTAGGCACCATCCTTCTGGTGTATTTACATAGTGCCTAGCACAATGATTGGGGCTACTAGGTGCTATGACAGTACAAATAAACACAACAGTGAGCATACTTTTGATGGACAATTTAGAGAAGATATAAACAATCTTTACCACATTGGGGAAGCATCTTAAATACAGTAATGCCCCCAACTGTGTTAAAACCAACTGTTGCAAAAGTATTCTCCTCAGTAGACAAAGCTAGCAGATTCTGGCAATTCTGCTCTAGCCTGTCAGCTGAAACTGACAACTTTCATAGGGGCCATTCAAAAACCTATGACCTCTCAGTGCATATCACAAATTCCTCAAGAAATATCCCAAAGGAGCACAAGACAGAAACTGCAAGGCCTGATGAAAATGGAAGCTTTACGGCCTGTGCTTTAGTTTATAAGAAACAGGAGAAAACAAAATTAAGACGAGGCCCGAGAGCAAATGAGGCTGCTGGACTATAATTAAATATAGACAAACACATTCCACAACAAACCCAGTTTCAATTCTTAGAGCTTGTGACTGATAAACAAGGATGAAAATAGATCCAGAAAAAGCTAACGCCACAACCACCACCTCTGAGTGCTTCTCCATTCAGTACCATCTCGTCTTGTTAATTCTGGGTTGCTCAAGTTTGCCTGCAAACACAATACGTAAAATCCTGGCCCCACTGAAGTCAATGGGAATTTTGCTATTGACTTTGAGGCCAGGATTTCACCCGCTAACAAGAAGTCAAGAAATGTACTATTTTAAAGTAACAGTTACATATGCACCAAGTTGAAGTCTTATACCTTACCACTCTAATATCACAATACCAGAATATGCATGTAAACAAAATTGTTATTTTTCCCCTTTAAACATTAAAAACCAAATCCCTTTTTATGATCAGCATTTGGATACAGAAGAACTCACTTCTGAGACATTTGAGGAGAAAGTTTTGAAGATGCTGAAAACCTCACTTTTGCCCATTATTATTGCAGCATGAGAGCAAAGTGAATAAAATAAGCCAGTCTGCTGAATTATCCAATACATCCTCAAAATACTACAGAGTCAGTCATACATAAAAATATGGCAATGATCCTATAGGCGACTATCTCAAGAACTTAATATCTGGGACCCCTTGGACCTCCTTCACAAAGTCTAGAGATGCTATTTTAGTGAAACAAATTGTCCCAGTTATCAGGTTAAAATGGTAGGAGAGTTTGCAATGTTTTTATTTCCTTTACATTCAAATTAAAATACACAAGAGGATATATGTTTAAAAAGATCCTAAGGCACAAGACATCCAGGTAATTCAATTTAAAGTTCATCGATATACCGGACATACATAGAAGAAAAAATGACTCTCTTAACTTCAACATCCAGCTGAATGTATGAAGATTTAAAAAGCTAAACTTATCAGATTGTGCATTAGGTTAATTGATTTAGTAGGAGTCTTCTCCAGAATTAACTCCATTTACATCAGGATGGAATTGGAATCAGTCACATGGGTTATGTAATATTTATTAAGCACTGGTGATTTTATTCATGAGCGTTGTTCATAAAAAATAAATACTGCTCTTATCATTATTTGATTTTCTCTCCCCACCCTTCCTTCCCACTTTTCCCTTCTTTTGATGTCATACTGAATGGAGGAGACATTTGACTGGGTTAGCATTTGCAAGTCTCACAGAACAACTGAGTCTTTAGGATAGATTTGAACAAAAAGAAATTGATTGGAGGCGTGGCTAAATAGGATCAGGAGTTCAGAGAAAGCATGGAAGAAGGTGCAAAAATGGAGTGGAAGAAGAAAACAAAGAGCCAGTAACGGTGGTATAGCTGACAGTGAAGACAAAGAAAGGGTGGAGGAAAATATGACATAAAAAGGAACTGCAGTTTTTCTTATCCTGTACTCATTTTGAGGCAGATAACGTCTGTACATATTTGTACACCATCTAGCATAGTTGGGCCCTGATCACAATTGGGGCCTCTAGGAAATACTATAATAAAGTATAATGAGGTCTGTTTCTAAGAGCTCCTCCTCAGATTAAACATGTAAAACCCCATCTGTACTCAAAGTCACGAAAGTAACTGTTGTTTAGCTATTTCCAATAAACATGAGGCAAAACAAAATATTTTATGGAAGGATATGGATTCCATTTTGTGCATTTAGGGGAAGCCTCACTAAGTTGTTTCAGAATAACTTACTTTCAGTTTTAGTTTGGGGTATTTATGATTTGATTACTTTTACTAGCAGCATTTGTTTATATAAATACCAGGCTCCGGCACTTTGTTCTTCTTCAACAACTAATACAATTGTGAATCATATGTCAGTAATCCTTGTCCAGATATATACGGCAGCTCAATTGGTCAGTGTGTTGACTATTTTGCACTGTTTGTACACTTATCCTGGCAACTAATGCAATGTATGAATATATCCATTTAATGAACATTTGCTCTGAGGTTCTCATTTAAAACACTTTGATTTTACTTATTTGCATTTCAAAGTGGACAATAAAACCAGTCTATTTAACTTTTGTTTCTAGATACTGTCAATATTTTGTTCTCAAACTGTAGCATCATGCCAGGAGCCTAAAGGATGCACCTAATTTGCACAGAAAATTAAGTAAAATAAGTTAACACACACATACCCATACAATTATAATTAGGGCTCCATGTTTGTCATGTAGGTCATGGAAGTCACAGATTCCATGACATTCCGCAACCTTTGTGACTTCTGCAGCCACCAGCGTGGCTGACCCGAGGGTCCCCAAAGCAGCTGCTCAAGTGGCTCTGGGGACAGCCACACCAGCTGCTGCTGGAGCGGCTTTGCAGCCAGTCACTGGGGCAGCCCCACAGCCAGCCACACCGGCTGCTGCTAGAGCAGCCGTGGGGCCAGCTGCACCGGCCACCGTTCAGGCAGTCCCCAGGACCAAGCGAGCAGGAGTGGGTGCAGCTTTTAATTTAATCAGGGGTATTTATAATGTAAGTCACAGACAGGTCACAGGCCATGAATTTCTGTTTGTCGGTGACCTGTCCATGACTTTTACTAAAAATACCTGTGACTAAATTGTAACCTTAATTATAATATTTCCATCTCCGTTAATGTGTTTTACTCAGAAACAGCGCATGACTGAAATAACAAGAATGATGCATGTAAGGAATTAGACACCAACAAGGACCACTGGATATCATCTGTATTAAAATTCACCAAAAAAGTGCTAATTGTACAGCACCTAACAACTGGGCCCTGATGGGGCCTCTGAAAACTACTACAATATAAATCAGGGGTCTCAAACAAGCAGCCCGCAGGCCACATGCGGCCCGCGGAGTTATTTCCTGCGGCCCACCATAGGCGCCGACTCCACTGGCAGCCAAGCTCCAAACATTACTGAGTGTTTATATTTTATTAAAACCCCTCTTTGCATTACAGTTATTAAAAAGTTAATACATTTACTTTTAATAGAATACTATATTACTCTTCATTTTTTACTATACTTTTGTATCATTGTATGAAAAGGTTTCAGTGATGCAGCCCTTGGGCCAATTTACTAGTTCTCGTGTGGCCCTTGTGGTGATTTGAGTTGGAGATCCCGGATATAAATCAAGTACAATTCACCAGAAAACTGTCCCAAAAGTAAGCCATTTCATTAAAATGTGACACTAGCTTCTTCAAGAGGGAGGGATAGCTCAGTGGTTTGAGCATTGGCCTACTAAACCCAGGGTTGAGAGTTCAATCCTTGAGGGGGCCACTTAGGGATCTGGGGCAAAAATCTGTCAGGGGACAGTACTTGGTCCTGCTAGTGAAGGCAGGGGACTGGACTCGATGACCTTTCAAGGTCTTTCCAGTTCTAGGAGATTAAATAAATGGAGATATGCCAAAGAGGAAAGTTTATAAACTTTGGGGCAAACAACCCAAAGTAACAGAAGAGCAAACCATTACTTTGGAGAGAGAGTATTAAGGAAAGAGTATACCCTCAGTACTTTATAACTCCATTCTCGGAATTTAATCTATTTAGCTTAATAAAGAGTAGGTTAAGGGATGACCTAGTTACAGTCTGTAAGTACCTACATGGGGAAACAAGTATTTAATGATGGGCTCTTCAATCAAGCAAAGAAAACAACAACATGATCCAATGGAAGTTGAAGCTAGACAAATTCAGACAGAAAATAAGGCATACATTTTTAACAGTGAAAGTAATTACCATTGGAACAGTTTACCAAGGGCCATGGTGGATTTTCTATCACTGACAATTTTAAAGTCAAGATTGGCAGTTTCTCTAATTTAAAAGATACATTCTAGGAATTATTTGGGGGAAATTCTATGGCCTGTGTTTATCTCTAGATGATCACAATGGTCTGCTTCTGGCATTGGAATCTATGAATATATTCAAGACCCACATCTCTCTGTAGGAACATAGGATAATTTGTGATATGTTGCATGTAGCTATGTGACAACAGGCCAAGCAGACTTTGAGCATGTTAGCTTATTTGCACAAAAATAAGCACAGCACAAATCTTGACTGTGATAATGAGCACAAGATGAAGGATTCACTTCCTCAGGCTTTCATATGCTAACTTTCTGCACACAGAAAGTCCAGCAACTTCCCAAGAACACTACAATGCCTGCTTTTGAGAGGGTGAAGGGGAAGTATGGGAAAAGGACTTATCTGCACTTATTTTGAAGCAAACTGGGGTGTAAACCCACACCATGCTAGCCTGCCTTGCATAATGTGGACCCTGCTGCTGCATACTAAAAACTCAGTTGTGCACTTTGCGCTACCCACTTTGAAATGGAAGCAAATTAAAGTACACAAGGAACCCTTTAGTGTATGGCAGCAGTATCCGCATAGACAACTAATGCACAGTAGGCTACTGCAAAACAGCTTTATGCTCCAGCTTGCTGAAAACCGTTTGTGTAGACAACCCCTAAAAAGGGATACATACAAGGGTGGGTGTGGGTGTCCTTTAAATCTATAGCAGGAAGCCAGGCAGCAGGAGAGCTGGTTAAGATTTTAGGCAGCAGTTCCACGGTCAAGCAGAGAAATAGCAGCTTTGGGGTACCACTGATTTCATGAGTCTAATGAAGTTCTTTGCGCACAGTTAGAAGAAAGGAATGCTGCGATTCTTGCCCATCGCAACACTGCAGGGCTGCTAAGGAAGACAGAAGGGGCCGGGGGTCTTTGGCTTGGCGTGTGCTAAGCCTGTCTCCCTGGAAGTATGAGGCACACCTGCGCACACAGGCGCCTGCACTTTACAAGCACTGCCCGCACCCGAACGCCCCTCTCGTCAAACACACTGGGCGTGCACGGCACGTTCCCAGCCATGGGCCACTCCTGGGGCGGGGAAAACAGCCCAAGAGGTGGAGGGCTGGCGCGTGGTCCCCCGCCACGCTCCCTGGGCGGGCAGCACCATGGGTGAGCGAGCCAGGGCTGCCCCCTCTCCGGGAGGCGCAGGGCGCACGGAACTGCAGCAGCTCGGCTGAGGGCCGCGGGAATGCGGAACTAACCTCTTCCCCTGGGCGCCGCCGCCGCCGTCGCGTCAGCACGGCCCCTCCCTCTCCCGCGGGCAGTCCCGGGGGCTCTGGGCACCCCGCTGGCCGGCCCCGGCTGCCCCCCTTGTCGCAGAGCAGCTGGGGAACAGGGCGGCGCCCGCCCGAGACACCCTCCGGGAAAAGCGAGTCCCGCTGCGCCCCAGGCTTCCCGAAGCGCCTCTTACCAGGCCCCAGCAGCTCTGCCTCCCAGCACAGCTGGGCGCTAGGCTCCGGACCCCGCACTGCCGCCGCTCAGCTGACCGGCCGCTCCAGCTGCTGCTGCTGCAGAAGTCCCCGGGGAAAAGAGGCGGGGCTGGGGACGCCGGCCACGCCCCCTCTCCTTGGCCCTATAGCGAGGAGTGACAAGGAAAGCAGCTGCCTTCCGCCCCCTACCGGGCTGGGATGTGGGTGCAGTGGCCTGGAGCTGCTGCTGCGGGGGGGGCAGGCGGGAGCAAGTGCCTGCCCATCCCCACAGGCAGGGGTGGTAGTGTTACCGAAATATCGGGTCCACCTAGCTGAGAGCCAATAACAGCCAAGCAGGGATAAGGAAAGAGGGTTACTTTATTCTGCAGAAAAAAGGAGAGCTTGTACCTTGGTACAAAACTCTAATTTACACAGAACCTACAGGTGTTTTATACACATTTAGACAAAGCCCTGGTTGTGTTAACATCTGATTGGTGGTAGCCAGACCTGGATGTTTGCTACCTGGTCTGTAAAAACTGGTCTGGGACAGTGATTTCTGCCTTAGCGAAGGCCAATGTAAAAGCTCAGGGTCTTGCATAGGCGAGGCATCTACTTCCCCCTAGTGGCCTCTGGTTGCCATAGCTGCTGGTTGTTCAGCGGGGTTCATTGTACCTTATGACTTTCACAGTAGGTTTGTATAATTTTTGGTGGGGCCTGGAACGGGTCCAAGTCCTGACCCCCCCCACACCTGCCTAAGGCTCTGGGAGGGAGTTTGGGTGCTGGGTGCAGGTTCTGGGCTGGGGCAGGGGGTTGGGATGCGGGAGGGGTGTGGGGCATGGGGCTGTGCTGGGGATGAGGCGTTTGGGGTGCAGCAGGCAGGCTGCCTTGGGGCGGGGGGGCCAGTGAAGAGGAATCCCCCAGCCTCCCTCCCTGGTCCCCCTGGCACAACACTCACTCAGGAGGTCCAGCCAGGATAAGTCTGCCCTCCGCCCCCCCGAGTTGAATCAGTCGCCTGATGGGGGGAGGGTGCTGCTATGTGCCTCCTCCCTCCGCAGGCACAGCAGCCGCCTCAGCCTGCCTCCAGCGCCGCTACTTTGTAGCCGCAGCGGCCGGCAAGGGAGCACAGCCCAGAGCTGCAGGGGGCAGCTGCCTGCTGTCCCGGGCAGGCAGGGATGCTCGGAGGAAGGGGCACGTGGGGACGGCAGGAGGGGTTGGGGGAGAGACCTGGTTTTTGCCCCAGATCCCTAAATGGCCCCCGCAAGGATTGAACTCACAACCCTGGGTTTAGCAAGCCAATGCTCAAACCACTGAGCTATCCCTCCCCCCAACACCTCTTTCTCAGCAGGGATGCTGCAGCTAAGAGTCTAGAGCAGGCCTGCACAACTCCTAAAGCGGCAAGGGCCATATTACTCCAAAGAAAACAGCTGAGGGCCAAAACTCCCCGGCCCTGCAGAACCCCCCCCCCCCCCCAGCACCTCCCACCCCGCGGAAACAACCCCTTTTTCCCCAGCCCTGGGATGTGGAAGCCTGTAGAGGGGGAAAGAAACAACGCGCATAGAATGACCAAATCACAGCAGTAAAATAGGACCCGCCCCTTCCCCGCTCGGCCCCACCATCACACCCCTCTTCACCCCCACCCCACCCCCCACGGGTCACTATATTACTGCACACAACAGTCAATCAATGCAGTTGTAGATAAATCTCTGCATTATGCATTTTTGTATAACTTTCATATGACTTTGTATTGAACCTTGGTAATATGTTATAGCGGGCCCCTAAGGTAATATAATTACGGTCAAAGAAAAATGTCTTTTTGCTGGAAGTTGAATAACATCTTCCCCCCACTTTGTATTCAATTGCCCTGTTGAATGAATGAGGTGTGAATGAGGAAGGCGTGGAAGGCAGGCACCTCCAGACAGCTGCAACCCTTGGAGAGGGGATGGGAACCAGACCAAGGACAATCAAACTTATCAAGTGGGCTGACTAGAGAAGAGCAGACATACTGACGGCCTCAGTGGTTAGAAGCAAGCACCTTCCTTTGGGAATACCCTCTTTGCAGCATTGGGACAACCCCCAGCCCAGAGATAAGCAGCAAAAATGACCAACGGACACAGTCCCAGATTTTGGGCCGCACAGTGAGCCCACCTACTCACCCTCCCCCTCCCCCTTTCCCTCCCTGTGGGCCACACAGTGAGCCCACTCGGGCCACATGTTGTGCAGACCTGGTCTAGAGCATAGCTCTGCAGTACGGCCTGGGGCGCATCTTCTGCAACAAAGTTCCTGGCTGTGGAGTTGTGCTGATTATCATCCCCTTTGGAGGGGTTGTGGGCGCTCTGGAGGGGAGTGGTCCGGGGGCACTGTGGGTGCTGGGGGAAGTGGCCCTGGGCACCCCGCTGATGGGAGTGGGGGCAGGCAGTGTGGCCCGGGAACCTCGGTGTTGCTGGGGGGAGAAGGGTTCGTGGGGCTTGCAGGGACTCCCTACCTGGCTCCACGTCCCTGCAGCTCCTAGGCGACGGAGGGGTCAGGAGGCTGCGCGCTGCTCCCGCCACAAGCGCCAGCTGCCGCAGCTCCCATTGGTAACCGCAGCCAATGGGAGCTGTGGGGGAGGGGCTTGCGGGCATGAGCAGCGTGTGACGCGGAGTCCCCCTCTGGCCCCTTTGCCGCCTAGGAGCTGCAGGGCCGTGGGAGCCGGGGACCCCCCCACCCTGAGGTAAGTGTCCCTCCCTCAACCCCATGCCTCTAGCCACCTCCCCCACACCCAAATTGCTGCTGCTGGCCCTAGGGCTGCCCGAACCCTGAGCCAGCACCAGCGGCTGCAGAAGTCACGGAAAGTCACGGAATCCGTGACCTCTGTGACAGACTCATAGCCTTAACTATAAACAACATTAGCTTTCTGCCTGTTGCCCACCCACATTGTCTGCACATAACCTTGATCCCTAAGGTTTTATCTCTGAATCTGTTACAAATCTTGATTTCTTCAATCGTTACATTTTGAATAAATAATTAATAGAATCTGAGGATTTGAAGAAAAAAATCATGAGTGTAAAACTCCAAGTCAATCAACACTTAAGTCTTGAAAATAAACAGCAATATTTTCCATGAAAATACACAAAAACAAATTTCTAATCTTTCCTTGCTTATTTTAAAAATACAATGCCAGGAATGTTAGAGCTGGTAAAGATGCATTGACAGAGCTGTGGGAAACGAAAAGGTTTCATTTTGTGTGTTCTTTAAATCTGTGCTAAAGTGTTAAAAGTTTCAAGGAGACTTTTTGTTGTTGTTTTAAATTAATCCTGTGCTTGCACTTTCTGAGTTTCACACAGAGTTTAGAATTTGAATGAATAAATGGAAATTCTCAGAGCTGAACTTGGCTTGTACCACAGTGTTTAACACCTCCCACACCCAACCTACACACTTTTTAGAGAACTTCTCTAATATACATGGGGAAGGAAATGGTTCTTTATGAAGGTTTATGAAAAACATATCCTCGGTTCTCCTAAAAGTTGTGCATACCTTAGTGAAGGTTTCAGTGAACATACTTTGGCTTTCAGATTATTAACAAAAGGTCTTGGGATTCAACTACAAAGATATAGTTAACGTGAACAGATTTTCAAATTGAAATATTGGGCCACTTCCCTTTGGAGAGGAGATAGCAAAGAACAGTTTTGGTGGGAGACAGATATAGAATCATAGGACTGGAAGGGACCTCGAGAGGTCTTCTAGTCCAGTCCCCTGCACTCAAGGCAGGGTTAAGTATTTCCCTGACAGGTGTTTGTCTAACCTGTTCTTAAAAACCTCCCATGATAGCGATTCCACAGTCTCCCTAAGCAATATATTCCAGTGCTTAACTAGATATGTGCATAGAAGGATTTTCACAGGTAGGGTGAAGGGAACAGTGCCTTCATCCCAGAATGCAGCATCAGAATTTGGGCCCCATTGTGCTGGGTACTGTACATATATAAAATAAAAGACCCTCTTTGCCCCAAATAGTTTACAATCTACTAGAAGCACATAGCATACTGTTCTAGATGGCTTTCAGACACTGACCAAATACACCCAGTTAGAGAGAGAAAATTGTTTGATAAATGTTTGAGGCTGCAGAGGTTCATGAGATTATTTGCAGGGTCTTGATTTCATGCTTGTGACAGACCACAATTAAATGGTGACAAATGCATGATAATGCATACTGGAAGTAATAATTGGAACTAATCATGCACATTACCGGGTTCTAAGTTAATTATAGTCACTCAGGAAAACGACCAGGGTATACAAGTAGACAATGTAATGGAAACCTTTGCTCAATCAAAAAGCAAATGTAATGTTAGAATACATAAGGAATAGGATTAAAAATAATACTGAAAAAGTGATAATGCCTTTACATAAATCAATGTGATGCCCTTGCCTGGAATTCTGTGTTCAGTTCTGTCACCTCATCTCCAAAAGGATATAGCAAAAATACAGGGGGATTGGAGACACATACATTATTAGAGATATGTGACGAGGCACACTTGCCCCGCACTGGACGGGAAGGGGTTAACACCATATTCTGGCTGAGGAAACCATGCCCCCTTCTCCCTACTGGGCATGCTCCAGCTGTACCAGTATAAAAGAGAGCAGCCCAGCGGGGAAGGTTGTGTGCCAGACGTGCCTGTTGAGGATGGCCTCCATCCTGTGCCAGAGGGGAATGGAGATGTGGACCACAGCCTCAGATCACAGCAGCCCATGGAGCCACAGGGAGCGGCCGAAGCTGGGGAACTAAAATCCCAAAGCCTCCTGGACTACAACGGCTGAGACTGTGGTAGGAAGTGACCCAGGGGCAGTGTCAGAGTGGTATCTCCCACCACGATAAGCTCGGCGTGTTTCGGTGGGACTCCCCACTGAGCAGGTAGCTGGTTGTTCCACCGCTACTAGGAAGCTGCATTGGGGCCCGGTGGAGTCGGGTGGGACCGGGTCCCCCTATCTGGGCTACCAGCCCTCCTGCCAACTGCCCCCATGAACTCTGGCCATTAGGCCACACTGCCCTGACAGTAGGGGCATGTTTCATGGCCGCTAGGCCATGCTATCCTGAACGAGTGGGGGGTTTGCATAGACTCTGGCCATTGGGCCACTCTACCCCACAGTTAAGCCCAGATGGAGACTTGAGTTGGGGGAAACAGGCATGTAAGGCTCATACACCTGCCCCTATTCCCCGAGGAAGGCGGGCGCACTCTCCTCGCACCAGACGGGGCCCACCTTAATCGTGTCACAAAGTACCAAAAGTCTGACAAGATTGAGACTGTAGTTTAGAGAAGACTCCCCCCCCCACCCCCCGCCAAGTCCGACCTGTACCTCATGGTGGTGGAGGGGGTGTAACATCTGAAGTAGGGGGTTGCTTGTTCGAGCTATGCCATCAGCGATGAAGGCTTGTCCGAAATATCACCTTAGGTATTATGCGAAGGTGGACAGATCCAACATGAACCCTGAAAATGATGGCTAACCAGGCGGCGAAGATGCAGGGCACCTAGCTACCTGAGGTGAAGGAAGTCGCTGCGAAAGACTCAACGGCTCGGGTCGCACAGCGTGAAGCCAGTACTGGTAGACCAGGAAAAGGGTTGCATTACTGCGCCTCCATCTCATCCCAGTGGGACGAGGTACAGTATTGGAGTAAGGAGGCAAACGCCAACCCAGCCCAGATCCCTCTTTTGTAGCCGGGCTTGGAGTTTCCCAACCAGGATGCAGATCGGGCCTTCACAGAGAAGCTCACTCTGAAGTGTCCCAGTTCTTCACAGTATAGGCATAGGCCCAACACTTGTTTTTCTCCACCTTAGAGAGGTGGGGCCAGGCTTGGTCGAGCTGCATAGGTTCAGGCTGTGGGGAGGTGCAGAAGGTTGGTGGACCAGAGACAGCAAGACTAGCAGGGGTTGGGAAGTTGACCTTTCTTGGTGGCTTTCCATCAGGCAGTTGTCAATTTTAATGCAGTTTAATTAGGGTGTCCAAATTGGTTGGAGGCTCCACCTATGCCAGCTTGTCTTTGAACTCATCATCTAGGCCAAGCCAGTAGTGATAGTACTGCATGGTCTCATTCCATTCGGTGTCTGTTCTCAGGCATTGAAATTCCATGGCATAATTAGAAGCTGGCTGGTGCATCTCTTGCAACATCTGGAGTACAGCCACTGCTGTGTACATATGACTTGGGTCATCAAAAAGCAATGCCATGGCTTGAACAAAATTCTCAAATTGGTCCAGGAGAGGGCTAGATTTCTCCAAGAGTGGACAGGCCCGGGCCAAGGCCTCCCCAGTCAGAGGGATGATAAGTCCCATGTGGGACTGGTTCATGGGGAATGACTATGGGTCCAACAGAAATAGGAGCCAGCACTAATTCAGCAACCCATAGAATTTACCGCAGCTGCTGGCATACTTGTCCAGTTGGGGAATTTTTGGTTCTTGAGGGGCCTGAGTTGGAGTTGTGGGCAGCATAGCCTGTGTCCGTAGTGCCACACTCTGTGGTTGCAGGACAGCAACCTGAGTCTGCAGGTCCTGCAAGATGCCCACCTGTCCCTTCTCTCTTTCAAGGGGTTGCTGTACAAACTGGGTTACGGGTGATCAGGCCTAGTGATCGGAACAGTGGAAGTTATGCCTAATGGTCAGAGTCACAAGCCAGGAACAGCACCAAGGGTCTGAGCTAGTGTCAGGAGTCAGAGCTGACAGTCAGAGCCAGAATCAGGAACCAGGAGTCAGAGCCGGAGTCAGGAACCAAAATGGGAAGCAGGAGTGGAGCGGGCTTGATCTTGGCAGGAACAAGGCAGAAGCAGGGCTGGTGCAAGGCTGGGAACAAGGCAGGCACCGGAACAATCGTAGTTGTGGGCATAATTGTTGAGCAGCTGCTAGCCTGGTGCTGCTGAGATTAAGAGCAGGCCTGATGATTTCTTGTAGACAAAGGGTCTGGTTATTCAGGGTCTTCAGCTGTAGGTCAACTCAGTGGTTCCAGGCTCTGCTGCAGGCCCTGATTCCTGACCGAAAGAAGCTCACCCTATGGTCTGATTATTCCATAATTGACCATTGCGGCATTTCTTCACCATCCTCTAAGCATCTGATATTGACCACTGTCAGAGATAGGACACTGGACTGGATAGACTATTGATCTACTCCAATAAGACAATTCCTGTGTTGCTATGTTTCACTGTCCTTCCGAAGGCCCTTCCCAGATGGGAAGTCAAAGTACAGGAAGAAAGGAGGAGGTGCTCATCCATAGATGGAGCCAATTTCCAGGAAGAGAAGGGTGCCAGAATCAGGAAAGAGGCACCTTTACTGCTGTCCTCTCACGAACCTCCCAAAATGGGACAACTAGTACCAAAGAGAAGATGATCCCATTTTTTGACCTCTCAATGCCCCCTCCACCTCCTTCCCCGCTAGAAGACCAACACTTTCCTTTCTCTCTCTCTTTCTCCTAATGTATTTGAAGACCCTCTTCTTATTGTCTTGTATGTCCCTTGCTAGGTGTAATTCACTTTTGTGCCATAGTCTTTCTGATTTTGTCCCTACATGCTTGTACTGTTCTTTCCTTCTTAGCAATTCATCCATGTTTCCCATTTTTGTCGGATTTCTTTTTGAATTTCAGGTAATTAAAGAGCTCCTAATGGTGCTAATGCCCAGGAGGAAAGGAAGAGAAGTGCCAGCCCCCACCTATTTTAGAGACCCTCACAAGCAGATCGAAAACCCAGGAGAACAGTGGGAGAAGATCCAACTCCTTTCCCCTCACAATGACAATTGTCAATATTATAGATCTCAGCTGGAAGCAGATAGAGGAGCCCTCATTCCCTCCCAGAGACCTTCCAAACAGGAGGGGCCACACCTTAAGAGAACTCATCTTCTACACACACACATTCTCTTTCCCAAAGGGTGAGCAGATTAACCTAGTTTCCAGTTTTGGTGTCTTTCTGTACAGCTGGACTCTGTTCCTTCGAAAAGCACAAGAAAGCAGGAGGAGTATTCACGGTTCCAGCCCTGCACTCCTCTTCTTTACTGTGGAGCTGTGACTGTAGACAGAGCATGAGCCTGGGAACCCTGCAGAACCAGTCCTGGAGCCGGGTAGTTAGCAGAGCAGTTCACACCTCCACCCTCTCCTGTCTTCAATATTTAATGACAGTTGTTTCCACCCACTCTCTTCTCTTCCCAGTCATCCTAGGCCTTGGCTACACTTACGAGTTACAGCGCAATAAAACTGCCTGCAGCGCTGTAACTTACTAACTGGCTACACTTGCAAGGCACGTGCAACGGTGTATCTCCTCAGATACAGCGCTGCATGTACTCCACCTCCCTGAGAGGAATAACAACTGTTGCGAAGTGGGTGGAACGCTGGTCTTTCAGTGTAGCCGAGGAACTCCGCAGTTACTGACCTCCGGAAGCTCCCTTTGTTTTGAAACGGCACTTCCGGGTTGGAGTTCAGAGCTCCGTTGTTGAGGTGCTTTACAAAACAAACACAGCTACTGTTTGCAGGTGCGGGGGGAAGGGGGGGAGCTCCGTTAGGATTGCCGGCAGCAAAGTTGCCTTGGACAGAGACGGCGTGGGGGGGGGGGGGGGGGCTCCGTTTCCCCAAGTTCTCTTTTATCTGCGCTTTAAAAACAAACAAAGCCCCTGCTGTTTGCTTTCAGTGATTGAGAGAGAGGCAGGGGATGTGGAGGTGTGTAAACTTAGGAGATAATGAGCTGAAATTCTGTGGAGATTCCAAAAACCCACTCTCTCTCCCAACACACTCCGTGTCAAAGTCCCCCTCACCCCCCCCATTTGAAAAGCACGTTGCAGCCACTTGAATGCCCATAATGCACTGCTCCCAATACAGCTGCAAATGCCTCAAATGTAGCCACCTTACTGCGCTGGCAGCTGCCAGTGTGGACAGGCTGCAGCGCTTTCCCTACTCAGCTGTACAAAGATGGGTTTAACTCACAGCGCTGTACATCTGCAAGTGTAGCCAAGGCCCTAGGCTTCTAGGCAGTTCTACGATTTTATTATTGAAGAAGTGGGTATTCACCCACGAAAGCTTATGCTTCAATACCTCTGTTAGTCTATAAGGTGCCACAGGACCCTTTGTCGCTTCTACAGATCCAGACTAACACGGCTACCCCTCTGATACTTGGAATTTTATTATTGTTTCCTAATGGGGAAATCAAGAACCTTAATATTCTCATCACTGCCTTTTTTAATTTTTAGAATAAAATGTTCATTCAGAGTCTGAAATTAGAGTCTGTTGTATCAAAAAAAGAGAGAGAGAAAAACCCTTCCGCATATATGTTATGTTTATGTAAATACAACAGAGTGATATAGAAGTAACTTAACCTGTGAGCACTTCAGGGCAGAGACTATTTTTTGTTATGTGTTTGTGCCTAGCACAAACCTCAATCCCTAATTGGAGCCCCTAGGTGCTACCACAATACAATAATACTAAGAGGAAGTTCAAAAACTTGGAAGAAAAACCCAAACAAATGAAAAAACATTAGCTGAAGTTCTGATATCAATACTCATTCCATGTCACTCTTCCATCTCGTTGGCTGTTACGGACCCGCTGCCCTCTATTCAGGTAATTTAAGCAATGTGATAATGTTTAGTCTTATTTATTAAAGCATGCCTGAGAGGAGTCATCCCAGAGGTGGAACAAAGTACATTGGTAGGGTTTAGGTGAGGTCTTTATGCCAGCTATTTGGAATTCAGTTGAGCAGGGATAGGTGCTTTTTGATATTTTTATACATTAAAAATGGCACTCCCACGTATCTGTGCTATCATACGCTACATAAATTATGTATGTATGCTGATTGTGAGTTTAATATTTCATTTTTATTTTATTTTACTTTATTTTATTTTAATGCTGCGATTTGTATTGCTTTCTTTGTCTTAAAGATGAAATATTCAGGATAATCCAGTATTAGCCACTAGATGGCATAACAGTGACGTTGTACTGCTCTCTTCTGAAAGCTGAAGTTCTTGAGCTTGATTTTGATCTCACATGGGTTTCACACCAATATAACTACTGATTTCAGTACAGTCACTCCTGATTCACAGAGACTCAGCTGAGATGAGAACCCCTTCTCTCAAAGCAATATACCTACCAGTATTTTGTTTTGGATTTGTATTTATGATCAGAAGTGTCATTTTCAGAGAGGCGACAAAGGGTCCTGTGGCACCTTATAGACTAACAGAGGACATTTTCAGAGAGGACATTTTTGTCTGGAACTTGGGGGACAATTTATTTTCATTCACAGCATATGGACAGCTCTGTCTACTTTTCATGTCTTCTGATGGTATCGTGTCATGCCTATGAAAGCAGAGGTTCCCAAACTGTGGTTTGCAGGTTATCAGTGGCCCATGGAGATCTTGTCAGTGAGCACATGGTGCTGGCTTCTCCTCCTTATCTCCAGCAGCTATTTTACATTACAAGACAGATAAAAATACATAAATATTTACCTAATATTATTCTTCCTTGTAAGCAATTGTTGTTGTTGCCACAAGGATGTTACAGGATGGGAGGAGAGGTAGATCACAAAACAAACCCAATAGCACCAAGAGAGGGGAAAAAGAAATGCTTCTGAGCATTATTATCTGTCAGACTGTCTCATCTATTTATTTCTAGAACCTCCATGCCTGTAGCATTTGGCTGCTGAGTTCAGGGTTAAATAACTCTCTGATTATGTACCATCTTCTCTACTCCTCTTGAGGCAAAATCATGTTTCATGTGCCAATATCAGGCAGAGGAAAACTAATAATAATAGGAAAAACAAGGGGGGAGGCTGATTTTCAGAGGTATTAGTCCCCAAAATTCTTTGCGAAGTCAATGGAAGGTGTGGGTACTCAGCATCTCTGAAATTCAGACCCCCCAGCCATTCTGAATTCCTCCTTATTGTGGGAAAGGCTGCATGAAAAGCTGTGTCTTCGTAGCGCCCGTAAGGAGGATGAGTATTCCATATAGTGTATGGGGTTCTGAAAGTGAACTGGAAACTTAGTAATGTGCTTTGAACTGATCAGACCCTGCTGCGCGGGCTGGTTGTGTAAAGTTTCATTGAACATTCTGCAGTATAAAACTCTAAGTGCTTGTTAGAGGTCTCAGGAGGTCTGCCACTGTCTCTTCTGTTATCTTCAGCTTTGAACAATAAAATTAATGATAAATGCATGGAATGATAAACTGTATAGCAGATGTTCCCAAGAAAGTTTTTATTAGTGTGGCTCATCAGAATGAATTACAATAATTTATTATTATATACATTTATTTATTTATTTGTATTCAAGTAGAGCCTAATGAAATCTCAGCCCCTAGTGTGCTAGGGTCGGTATAAACATATGATGGAAGATGGTCCCTGGCCCAAACAATTTAGAACCTAATTACATGTATTGCAAAACCACTTAAACAAATCTACACTCCATAGTGTTTTGCATATTATTTAGAGTGGGACTTAATCTTCAACAGGAGCAGAGTTAGGCCTGTGCTGGGTGCTTTCGAAAATCCCACACTACATTCTTAAGTCTGTATTCAAGTATCCTTCAATCTCCCTACCTTGCCTATTCTCTAGTTTGTTTCATCCATTTGTTATATCTTATCTATTAAAACACAAAGTCTTTGGGCGGGCAGGGACTGTCACTTACGGTTTGACTGTATAGTGTCTAGCACAATGCAGCCCCACTCTGTCTGAGACCTCTAATTTTTCTTAATCATGCTACAAAATCACTACGACTTTGTATTTCACATTTTTCTTTATTTCACCTGGAAAAAAAAGAAAAAGTACACTCAGTTTTAGGAGAGATGAAGAGTAGAAAGGTGCGCCAGGGATGCTGTGGAAACACAGCATCTAGACAGATTTTCAGTCTGTAATAAATTCAGTTTTCAACAATCATCAGTTATTTAAATTTTAGGAATGTTTTGCACTGCATCTTTAGCAAAGATAAAAGCTGGCATAAATGATGCAGTTTACAGAGAATTTATAATTAACAAAATTACCAGCCCACAAGAATCGGCAGAACTGTCACATTAAGAAAGAAAATCTATTATGTTAAAAAATAGTGATCAAAACCCCAGAGAAGCTCCCCTGGATACTAACAGTTTTACTTTTCTCTCCTTCCGCTATTACCTGTTGTGTTTTTTTGTGATGGTGACTGGGTTTGCTTATTATATTTCTATTAATTCAAGTCTGTTGTTCCGCTAGCACAAACATTTTGAAAGAAAGGAATAGCTAGTGGATCCTGTTACTGTGGCTGCATGGATATTTCCCTGAGCTCTGGGCTTCCCCAGTATTTATGTCTCAGAACATACCATAATTTTCAAACACTGGATCTTGCAATATTTACCTGTGGAGTTGCAGAAAAGTGGCGTTCTGTAAGGTCCAGAGGTAGGAACCTGTGAAAAGGCTACAGCTGGCTGCTTCCAAAGGGGGCAGGATGAAGTGGGCTATGTACCTATACCAATCAAAAGGCTGTGCCATGAGAAGGGGGAGTTGACAACTACTCTACTTCCAACAGAGGCACTCTTTTATATGATATTTGATTAATATTAAGATAAAATGTTATTTATTCAACTGAAAAAGTCAGTCGTCCTCCTATTCCTATGTATAGTCAAGTATGTTTTCTCGCAGAGGTGGTGAGCTACTGAGGAAGTTGGTTAAAGCCATGAATCAGTTGGACATTTATAAAATAATGTCTCACGCTTTCATTAATGATTTGCATGTAAGCAGAAGGCACAGTTTTTCTATTTGCAAGATACTAATTTATCTCTGCTGACTACCTGTCACTGCTGTGTGTGGCTTGTTAACTCCACTCTGGGGGTAAAGGAAATAGGAGAGGCTCTTTAGGCAGAGGGATGTATGGCTTGGGACAGGAATTTATTATTAATTTCTTGTTAATAATCTGAGGCCTCAAGAAGAGGGAGAGTTTCACCCTATACAGACTGAAACAGGCAGGTAATACTTGCCATTCAAATTGAACTTTTAAAAAATAATTTATTTTTGGAATTTGTAAATTAAACTTTTAGAAGATTTTATGACCACAATCCAAATTAGTTTTTGTGATACACAGGTTACTTGCCAGCTACAGTAAAGTCAGTGGCATGCTCCTACTTCACTTACAATTTAGCAAACCAGATAATAAGCAGTTATTGTTATTATAATATACAGGAATATTGAAAACTAACAAATCTTTCTCATTCACATCTGGCCTGTCCAGGTCTTCTGTAGGAAGTGTTTGAAATTCAGATCCCTTGCTGCCCGTAGGAAATATCTTAGGGCTTGTCCACATGGGAGATTTACAGAAATTGATATTGCAGAATAGCTAGCTATTGCGCTTTAAATTCACACCTTACTTTAAACCAAAATAACTTTCAAGTATAGACAAGCCCTTAGAATGTTGCTGTGCCACAGAAGACTGTTCTGCGACTGGATTTTCTCCTTTAATGGAAAGGACAGTTTTCTCTGAAAACTGCAAGGCTAAAATCTTGGTGCCATTGAAGTCAATGGCAGTTTTACCCTTGACTTCACTGGTATCTGGATTTCACCTTAGGTTATTGTTTTCTTTTAGTGTATGTTATTACTAGAACCCTCCCTTGTGTGAGGAATCCTTGTGCACATGAAAGAGTCTTATTCCTACTCAATACTTCCCAGAGAGAAAGGTTGGTCTTGTGGTTAAAGCACAGAGCTGGACATTTCCTGTGTGAATATGGGCAAGTCAGTTCTGGCTTATTCTCATTCCCATTTTAAGTCAATGGGAGTTTTGACACCAATTTTAAAAATAGCAGGATTGGATCCTTGATCTCTTTGGTTGGGTTTTTCAAAGGAACCTAAGGGAGTTAAATGTCCATCTCCCTTTGAAATTAAATTTTCTTATCCATTAAATGAGGATAATAATATCCATTCCATATGGGTGTAGGGGGATTAAATTCAATAGTATAAGTAAAGATTTTGAACATAGGCTGACAGTAATACGTAAGTATAAAATATTAATATTTATATTACTGATTTGGTAAAGGATACCATATAAGTTTTAAAGGGATGGAAAAACATTTCTGGTTCTCAGTATTGTTATCACTTCCTAAGAACCAGAGATGAATTTCACTGGAAAAAAATAGTTTTTATCTTACTTTTTTTGCCTTTGTTTAATTCTGGAAAGCATTTCTGTCTTCTCAGTCACACAATTACAACCAATGGACATTCCTCTACTATTGTTTCATAGAATAATCTAGAATTAAATTAACAGTATCTGTAAATAAATTGTCTTGATATCATGTAATAAACCAGTTTTTCCCAATGATAAAATATTATAGAAAGTATAAAATCAAGATGACAATATTTCATCTAGAAAAAGAAATACACAGACAGATTTTATGAAAAGGACAATGACAGTGAAATGTGAGTTGAGTAGCTCTATGTGGGATTGGATAGGTTTTCATTCTGGAAATAAATTCATTGTTGAACAGTCAAGCCGGAGCATTTTACAGCTCAGAATCACTTTCATTGCTTTTCGAAACCAAGGATAAAAGAGAGAGTAAATCAAAGGATTAATGGCAGAGTTGGAATAAGTGAACCAAACCATAATGTCAAAGAGAAGGGGTGGCGTTATGAAGTTAAGGAAAGCATCAATTATTATAGCTATAAAAAATGGTGACCAACATACCACAAAAGCAATCACAGCAATACCCAGGGTTTTAGCAGCTTTCCTCTCTCTTTTGCTAACTCTGTCACTGTAATTACTGGACGACTGGGTGTTGTTGGTCATCATCTCTATCATTCTAGCTTGTCGTTTAGCCACAGCAAAGATTTTGCTGTAAAGTCCTATCATTGTAAAAAAAGGTATGAAATAAAGGAGTGAGGATACAACCACCCATGTTTTGTTGAAGACAAGTTGACAGCTTCCTACACAAGAAAGGGCATTTACTAATTCTTGTATCCCTTTGTCATTAGCTCCAGTGAAGACAACAGAAAAACTAAATACTAATGAAAATATCCAGGCAACAGCTATGAACATGCCTGAAACTGACACTGTGAACTTGAGAGGGTAAATTAAAGGATCAGTAACAGCAACGTAGCGATCAACAGAGATGAAACACAGGTGAAATATTGATGAATAACAAAAAGATGCATCTAAAGAACTGTGGAATCTACAGAATATTTCCCCAAAATACCAGCATGTTTCGACAGACCTTATACTGCTGAAGGGCAGCACGGTCAGACCCAAACAAAAATCAGCACATGCCAACGAAGCGAGCAAAATATTTGTAGGAGAGTGAAGCTGTTTGAAATAAGCAATTGAAATCATTACCATTAGGTTTCCACCTAGTGTAAGAATTGTCAGAAAACCAAGCACAACATACAAAGTTATCCGAATTCCAGAAGACCACAATGTTTTATAGCAAGATCCATTAATATTCTCAAAGCAATATTGTGCTTCTTCATTCAGAAGAAATGCTGAAGTCATGTTGTGCTTTTGTTGTTAACTACTTTGAGCTTTTTAGTGTTTGCATTTGTGTACCAATGATGATGGTGTGGCACTGGTTGGTCAAGCTCTTCAGTTATTAAATCTTTCTGAAAAAGAGAATTAAAGTCAACACGAGCGAGAGTACAATAATTCCAAAGTGTTGCATTATGTCCATCAGTATACTAAAAGTGTATATGTAAATAACAAGTAAATAAAACATTGTAAAATATCTGTTGTAACTACAGCTTTCAATGGCATTTTGAAATATACAAGTTGCAAAAATATTTTATAATTGAAAAGTTTCTCCTGTGCTATAATATAGAATTAATCTTTACCGATTCGTATTTATATAAATTTCCTCGATGCCTGATCTTTGTGTTTAAGTCAATTGCAAAACTCCCATTGACTTCACTATAGCTGGATAAGCTCCTAATGCCTTACCTTTTGAGAAGCTTTTCTTCAGATATAACCCTGGATTAAAATGTGAATAGAAGGCAGGAAGAGAAACCTGTTCTCAGTAGTGCTTCATCCTCGGAGTTGTTTTAGCAAAGTTAATGAGAAAGTACTTGCATGCTGTCCTCTCCAAAATGAGGGGTGGTGTGAGGGGAAATACAGGAAACACAAGGGAAATGTAGTGATCATCCCATAAAGTGAAATCCCTCTGGTAAAGGGTGTAAACACTGATAGATACTTAGAGTCTGAAAAAAACCCATCATTAAGCAATCTACTTTGATTTATTACAAGACAGCCCTTTAATTAAGGATATACTATCATGCATATGTTTGAACTGAGTCTCATTAAAAGATCCTTCCTTTATTTTTTGAAGGCAAATTTAACTGTCTCCCACAGCTACCAGGTGTTATGTCAGTATTATTACTGTAAATTGCTTTGTCAGGAATACTGACTGAGGAATCTGAGGTCATAGATAATGGTATGTGTGTTAAAGAAAATCTATCCAACCTTTATTGATTGTGCAGTGGAGTATTATATTTCTCTCTCTCTCTTTCTCCTCTCTCTCTCGCTGTCTCTCATATTTTGACCATTTTTCTACACTCTGGGCCAAACTCATTCTAGTGCTAAGTATGGAAGAACGATTGAAGCACCTCGATTTGTCTGCTGTGGTCCAGTGGAGCCCCCAATGCAAATTAGTGCAGCCCTAAATTGCACTCTAGTTGCCATAGCTTCTGTGGGCCTTCTGGCTTTGAAATAGCCAGGGTGCGGAACTACCCTATCTACACCTGGCCAGGTTGCCAATATACCCCCTCCCTCCTCTGGCCTACCACCAGCCTGCCCCAGAAGTTCCCCAGCCCCGTGGGTTTCTGCAAGTGTAATGTTGGTAGAGCAAGCTCTGATCTGCCCTGGAGGTCACTTGCTAATGGACTGTGCATCTGCTGTGCTGGTGAGGGCAAAGGAGCTGTGGGCCATATATGATTTAGGTCCTGTCTTCCTCAATGAGTTTGAGTAGGTGTAGAATTGTGGTTGAGATGGCGTGTCCATTCCAAACCTGTATTTTCCATGGCTTATAGGTTCCTCAGAAATGTATGTCAATCCTTTAGTGGTGTTCAGGCCTTTAGGCCTGGTCAATATTACGAATTTATATCGGTATAATTCCATTGGTCAGGGGCATGAAAATCCACACCCCTGGGCTCTGCCACAGTTAGAGCGATCTCACCCCTAGTGTGGACAGCACTAGGTCAATGGGAAAATTCTCCGATCAACCTAGCTACCACCTCTCGGGGAGTTGGATTACCTACGCCAACAGGAGACCCCCTCCTGCCTGTGGAGGTAGCATCGTCTCTGAAACCTTACTTTCACCCCTTGACCCCTCTTCCCCCACAAGCAGATCCAAAACCCAGTAGAACAAGGGGAGAAGATCCAACTCCTTTCACCTCCCAACGACAACTGTCGATATTATAGATCTCAGCTGCAAGCAGATAGAGGAGCCTGTATGCATGACCTCCTAGAGACCCTCCAACCAGGAGGGGCCGCAGCCTAAGAGAACTCAGCTTCTACACACATACATTCTCTCCCAAAGGGTGAGCAGATTAACCTACTCTCCAGTTTTGGGATCTTCCTGTACAGCTGGACTCTGTTTCCTCAGAAACCACAAGTAAGCAGGCGGAGTATTCACCGTTCCAGCCCTGCACTCCTCTTCCTTACTGTGGAGCTGTGACTGCAGAGCATGAGCCTGGGAACCCTGCAGGACCAGTGCTGGAGTGTGGTAGTCCTGTCTTTTCAATATTTAATGACAGTTGTTTCCACCCACTGTCTTCTTTTCCCAGTCATCCTAGGCTTCTACGCAGTTCTACAATTTTATTATTATTTCCTAATGAGGATATCAAGAACCTTAATATTCTTAATATTGCCTTTTTAATTTTTAGAATAGTTAAAGTGTTCATTCACAGTCTGAAATTAGACTGTCCGCTGTGTCAAAATGAATAGAATAGAATAATGTCTGCTGTGTCAAAAAGAAAAGAAAAGAGAAAAACCCTTCAAAATATATGTTATGCTTATTTAAATACAGCAGAGTGACATAGATGTTACTTAATCTGTAAATTCTTCAGGGCAGAGACTCTTCTTTGTTATGTTTGTGCCTAGCATTGTGGAGCCTTGATCCCTGCTTGGAGCCCTTAGGTGCTTCCACAATAGAATACCGTATACACAATACAATACACAACACAATTGCAAGTACATAAAAGGTTGTTACAAGGAGGAGGGAGAAAAATTGTTCTTATTAATCTCTGAGGATAGGACAAGAAGCAATGGGTTTAAGTTGCAGCAAGGTCGGATTAGGTTGGATATTAGGAAAAACTTCCTAACTCTCAGAGTGGTTAAGCACTGTAATAAATTGCCTAGGGAGGTTGTGGAATCTCCATCATCGGGGGTTGGACAAACAACTCTCAGGGGTCATCTAGAAGATACTTAGACCTGCCTTGAGTGCAGGGGACTGGACTAGATAACCTCTGGAGGTCCCTTCCAGTTCTATGATTCTATGAATAATACTAAGAGAAAGTTGAAAAAGTTAGAAGAAGAATAACCCAAGCAAACGAAAAAAATATTAGCTGAAGTTCTGATATCAATACTCATCCCACATCACCCTTCCATCTAGTGGATTCTTTCAGACCCGGTGCCAACTCTTCAATTAATTTAAACAATGTGATAGTGTTTAGTCATATTTATTAAAGCATGCCAGAGAGGAGTCATCCCAGAGTTGGAACAAAGTAGATTGGCAGGGCTAAGGTGGGGTCTGTAAGCCAGCTGCTTGGAATTCAGTTGAGCAGAGATAGGTGCATTTTGATAACCTTTACATAAAAAGTAATAAAAATGGCACTCCTATGTATCTGTGTTATCATACGCTACATAAATTCTGTATGCATGCTGATTGTGGGTTTAATATTTATTTTGGTTAGCAATTATTTTAATGCTGCTATTTGTATTGCTTTGTTTTTCTTACAGTTGAAATATTTAGGATAACCCAATATTACCCACTAGATGGCACAACAGTGTGTTATACTGCTGACCTCTGCTAGCTGAAGATCTTGGGCTTAATTTTGATCTCACATTGGCTTTACACCAATATAACTCCACTGATTTCAGTACGGTCACTTCTGACTTACAGAGACTCAGCTGAAATCAGAATCAATCCCTTCTGTCAAAGCAATATACCTACCAGTATTTTATTTTGGATTTGTATTTATGATCAAAAATGTCCTTTTCAGAGAAGACACTTTGTCTGGAACTTAGGGGACAGTTTACTTTAATTCACTTGTAAGACATGAAAGGTAGACAGAGTTGTCCATATGGACAATTCTGTCTACCTTTCATGTCTTCTGTTGGTATTGTCTGATTCCCATGAGAGCAGAGGTTCCCAAACTGTGGTTTACAAGCTATCAGTGGCCCATGGAGACCTTGCTGGTGGGCACATGTTGCTGACTTCTCCTCCTTTTCTTCAGCAATTAATTTACATTACAAGACAGGTAAAAATACATGAAATATTTACCTAATATTATTCTTCCTTGTAAGCAATTGTTGTTGCCACAAGGATGTTACAGGATGAGGGGAGAGGTAGATCACAAAGCAGACACAATTGCCCCATAAGAGGGGGAAAAGAAATGTGTTCAGACTGTCTCATCTATTTGTTACTAGAGCTTCCATCCCTGTAGCATTTGGGTGCTGAGTTCAGGGTTAAATAACTGTCTGATTATGTATCATCTTTTCTGCTCCTCTTGAGGCAAAATCATGTTTCATGTGCCAATATTAGGCAGAAGTAATCTAAGGGGAATGAGAGGAAAAACAAGCAAGGGGAGCTGATTTTCAGAGGTACTAGTCCCCAAAATTCTTTTTGAAGTCAATGGAAGGTATGGGTACTCAGCATCTCTGAAATTCAGAGCCCCGGCCATTCTGTATTCCTTCTTATTGTGGGAAAGGCTGCATAAAGAGGTGTCTCTTTCCCAGCGCCCGAAACGAGGATGCGAATTCCGTACAGTATATGGTGTTCTGAAAATGAACTGGATACTTAGTAATGTCATTTTGAACTGCTGTGCGGGCTGGTCATGAAAAGTTTCATTGAACATTCTGCAGTATAAATTTCTATTGAGCGCTTGTTAGAGGTCTCAGGATTGATCAGTCGCAGCCCTCTTCTCCAAGGAGGGCTGCCATATGCCATTTGCCCATGAGTACTGCAGTATCATACAAGGTTGTGGCCCATCCCCTTCCATATTCCTTCTTTCTGCAGTCTCCTGCCAGCCAGGGAGGCTGGCAGCCCTTTCTGTAGTACATATGGTTCACAGCCGTCTGCCCACATTCTTAGTGAACATCTTTTCTATAGAGCTTAAGTGGTACAGACGGCCTTGTGTACCAGGGTGAATTTTATCCACTAATATCAAACATTTGATTTACGCTGCTTTTATCTTCCGTTTTGAACAATAAAACTAATGATAAATGTATGAAATGATAAACTGTATAGCAAGGTAGTTTTTATTAGTGTGGTTCATCACAATGAATTACAATAATTTATTATTATAGGCATTTATTTATTTGCTTGTATTAAAGTAGTGCCTAATGAAATCTCAGCCCCCGTGTGCTAGGGTCTATACAAACATATGGTGGAAGACAGTCCCTGGCCCAGTTTACAAGCTAATTACATGTATTGCATAACCACTTAAACACATTTTCACTCCGTAGTGTTTTTCATATAGTTTAGAGTGGGACTCAATCTTCAATAGGAGAAGAGTTAGGCCAGTACTGGGTGCTTTTGAAAATCCCACGCTACATTCTTAAGTTGTACTCAAGTATCCTTCAATCTCCCTACCTTGCCTATTCTCTAGTTTGTCTCATCCATCTGTTATATCTTATCTATTAAAACACAAGGTCTTTGGGCGGGCAGGGACTGTCACTTACGGTTTGACTGTATAGTGTCTAGCGCAATGCAGCCCCACTCTGTCTGAGACTTCTATTTTTTCATAATCATGCTACAAAATCACTATGACTTTGTATTTCACATTTTCTTTATTTCACCTGAAAAAAAGAAAAAGTACACACAGTTTTAGAATGATGAAGAGTAGAAAGGTGCTCCAGGGGTAACTGGCAGACAAGGATTTAGATGCTGTGGAAACACAGCATCTAGACAAATTTTCAGTCTGAAATTAATTCATTTTTGAACAATCACCAATTATTTAAATTTTGAAACTTATTTGCACTACATCTTAAGCGAAGATAAAAGCTGGCATAAATCACGCAGTTTACAGAGAATTTATAATTAACAAAATTACCAGCCCACAAGAATCAGCAGAACTGTCACATCAAGAAAGAAAATCTGTGATGTTAAAAAATGGTGATCAAAACCCCAGAAAGGCTCCACCTGGGATACTAATAGAGTTTTACCTTTCTCTCCTTTTGCTATTACCTGTTGTATTTTTGTGATGGTGACTGGGTTTTGCTTGTTATACATCTGTTGTTCAGCTAGCACAAACATTTTGAAAGAAAGGAATAGCCAGTGGATCCTGCCACTGTGGCTGCATGGATATTTCCCGGAGCTCTGGGCTTCCCCAGTATTTATTTCTCAGAATGTACCATACTTTTCATACACTGGATCTTGCAAGATTTATCAGTGGAGTTACAGAAAAGTGGTTTTCTGTGAGGTACAGGGGTAGGAACCAGTGAAGAGGCTACAGGTGGCTGCTTCCAGGATGAAATGGGCTACCTGCCAATCCCAGTCAAAAGGCTGTGCCATGAAAATGGGAAGTGGACAGCTACTCTACTTGCAACAGAGGCACTCCTTTATTTGATATTTTATTAATATTAAGATAAAACTTTATTTATTCAACTGAATACTAAAAGTCAGTCATCATCCTCTTCCTATGTGTAGCCAAGTATGTTTTCTCGCAGAGGCTGTAAGCCACTGATGAAGTTGGTTAAAGCCATGGGTCAGTTGGACATTTATAAAATCAGTTCTCATGCTTTCATTAATGATTTGCATATAAGCAGGAGGCACAGTTTTTCTGTTTGCAAGATGCTAATTTATCTCTGCCGACTCCCTGTCACTGCTGTGTGTGGCTTGTTAACTCCACTCTGGGGGTAAAGGAAGTAGGAGTGGCTCTTTAGTCAGAGGGATGTATGGCTTGGGACAGAGAATTCCTACAGGCAGAGCCCTGAGAACTGCCAAGCCTGGGGAGAAGGTTTGGACTGAAATTTATTATTAATTATTTGTTAATAAACTCAAGACTCAGGAGGAGGGAGAGTTTGACCCTATACAGATTGAAGCAGGCAGGGAAGAACTGACCAAGGAGCCTCCATGCCTGTAGCATTTGACTGCTGAGTTCAGGGTTAAATAACTCTCTGATTGTGTACCATCTTCTCTACTCCTCTTGAGGCAAAATCATGTTTCATGTGCCCATATTAGGCAGAGGGAAACTAATAATAATAAGAGGAAAAACAAGGAGGGAGGCTGATTTTCAGAGATCCTAGTCCCCAAAATTCTCTTTGAAGTCAATGGAAGGTGTGGGTATTCAGCATCTCTGAAATTCAGACCCCCTGCCATTCTGTATTCCTCCTTATTGTGGGAAAGGCTGCATGAAGAGGTGTGTCTTTCCCAGCGCCAAAACGAGTATGAGTATTCCATACAGCGTACGGTGTTCTGAAAGTCAACTGGAAACTTAGTAATGTGCTTTTGAACTGATCAGACCCTGCTGCGCGGGCTGGTCGTGTAAAGTTTCATTGAACATTCTGCAATGTAAAACTCTGATGAGTGCTTGTTAGAGGTCTCGGGATTGATCAGTCGCAGCCCTCTTTTACAAGGAGGGCTGCCATTGGCCCATGACTACTGCAGTATCATACAAGGGTGTATGGCCCATCCCCTTCCATCTCACCACATTCTACAGTCTCCTGCCAGCCAGGAAGGCTGGCAGCCCTTTCTGTAGTACATATGGTTCACAGCCGTCTGCCCACATTCTTAGTGAACACCTTCTCTATAGAGCTTAAATGGTACAGATGGCTTTGTGTACCGGGGTGAATTTTATCTTCTAATATCAAACATTTGATTTATGTTTCTTTTATCTTCAGTTTTGAACAATAAAACTAATGATAAATGCATGAAATGATAAACTGTATAGCAGATGTTCCCAAGGCAATTTGTATTGGTGTGACTTATCAGAATGAATGACAATAATTTATTATTATATGCATTTATGTATTTATTTGTATTAAAGCAGTGCCTATTGAAATCTCAGCCCTAGTGTGCTACGGTCTGTATAAACATGCAGTGGAATATGGTTTCTGGCCAAAACAGTTTACAAGTTAATTATATTTATTGCAAAACCACTTAAACAAATCTACACTCCATAGTGTTTTTCATATTATTTAGAGTGGGACTTAATCTTCAACAGGAGTAGAGTTAGGCCAATGCTGGGTGCTTTTGAAAATCCCACACTACATTCTTAAGTCTGTGCTCAAGTATCCTTCAATCTCCTTAACTTGCCTATTATCTATTTGGTTTCATTCATCAGTTATATCTTATCTATTTAAACACAAGTTCTCTCAGGCGTAGGAACTGTCACTTACTGTTTGACTGTATAGTGCCTAGCACAATTCATCCCCACTCTGTCTCTTAATCATGCTACAAAATTACTACAACTTTATATTTCACATTTTACTTTATTTCACCTGAAAAAAAAAGTACACCCAGTTTTAGAAAAAATGAAGAGTGGAAAGGTGCCACCGAGGTAACTGGAAGACAAGGATTTAGATCTTGTGCAAACACAGCATCTAGACAGATTTTCAGACTGAAATAAATGTAGTTTTCAACAATAATCAGTTATTTAAATTGTAGGACATTTTTGCACTGCATCTTAAGCAAAGATAAAAGCTGGCATAAATCACAGGGTTGACAAATTAACAAAATTACCAGCCCACTAGCATCAGCAGGATTATCAGATCAAGAGAAAACATCTATGATGTTAAAAAATTGTGATCAAAACCCCAGAACTGCTCCCCCTGGCTACTAACAGACTTTTACCTTCCTCCTTTCCCTATTACCTGTTGTGTTTTTTGTGATGGTGACTGGGTTTTGCTTGCTATACTTCTGTTAATTCAAATCTGTTGTTCAACTAGCACAAACATTTTGGAATAAAAGAATAGCCAGTGGATCCTGCCATGCATGGACATTTCCCTGAGCTCTGGGCTTCCCCAGTATTTATGTCTCATACTTTTCAAACACTAGATGTTGCAAGATTTACCTGTGGAGTTGCAGAAAAGTGGTGTTCTGTAAGGTCCAGGGGTAGGAACCAGTGAAGAGGCTTCAGGTGGCTGCTTCCAAAGGGGCAGGATGAAGTGGACTACCTGCCTATCCCAGTCAAAAGGCTGTGCCATGAGAAGCGGGAGTGGACAGCTACTCTACTTCCAACAGAGGCACTCTTTTATATGATATTTGATTAATATTAAGATAAAATGTTATTAATTCAACTGAAAAAGTCAGTCGTCATCCTATTCCTATGTATAGTCAAGTATGTTTTCTCGCAGAGGCGATGAGCCACTGAGGAAGTTGGTTAAAGCCATGAATCAGTTGGATATTTATAAAATAATGTCTCATGCTCTCATTAATGATTTGGATATAAGAAGAAGGCAGTTTTTCGATTTGCAAGACACTAATTTGTCTCTGTTGACTCCCTGTCACTGCTGTGTGTGGCTTGTTAACTCCACTCTGGCCATAAAGGAAGTAGGAGTGGCTCTTTAGGCAGAGGGATGTATGGCTTGGGACAGAGAATTCCTACAGGCAGAGCCCTGAGAACTGTCAAGCCTGGGGAGAAGGTTTGGACTGAAAATTTTTTTTTTTTTTAATAAACTCAAGCCTCAAGAAGAGGGAGAGTTTGACTATATACAGACTGAAGCAGGCAGGGAAAATCTGCCACTGAAATTGAATTAAAAAAACCAGTTATGTTTGGAATTTGTAAATTAAACTTTTAGAAGTTTTTATTAACAAAATCCTAGTTAGTTCATGTGATACACAGTTAACTAGCCTGCTATAGTAAACTCAATGTCATACTCCTACTTCACTTACAATTTAGTAAACCAGATAATAAGAACTTGCTGTTATTATATGGCAATATTGAAAACTAACAAATATTTCTCATTCACAGCCGGCCTGTCCAGGGCTTCTGTAGCAAGAGTTTGAAATCCAGATCGCTTGCTGCCAGTAGGAAATATCTTAGGGGTTGTCCACATAGGAGATTTACTGTAATTGATATTGCAGAATAGCTAGCTATTTCACTTTAAATTCACGGCTTACATTATACTAAAATAACTTTTAAGGATAGACAAGCCCTTAGAATGTTGCTGTGACAGAGAAGACTGTGTTGTGACTGGATTTTCTCCTGTAATGCAAAGGACATTTTCTCTCAAAACAGCAGGGGTAAAATCTTGGTCCCATTAAAGTCAAGGGCAGTTTTACCATTGAATTCACTTGTATCTGAATTTCAACTTAGTTTATTGCTTAGTTTTAGTGTCTGTTATTACTACAACCCTTGCTTGTATGAGGAATCCTTGTGCACATGAAAGAGTCTTATTTCTACTCAAAACTTCCCCGAGAGAAAGGTTGGTCTTGTGGTTAAGGCACAGAGTTAGACATTTCCTGTGTGAATATGGGCAAGTCAGTTCCAGCTTATTTTTGCTCCCATTAAAAGTCAATGGGAGTTTTGCCACCAATTTAAAAAGCAGTATTATTGGGTCCTTAATCTCTTGGGTTGGGGTTTTCAAAGGAGCCTCAGGGATTTAAATGTTCATCTCCCTTTGAAATTCAATTTTTTATCCATTAAATGAGGATAATAATATCCATTACATATGTGTGGGATGACTTAATTCAAAAGTATAAGTAAAGAATTTGAACATGCATAGCCTGACAGTAATATATAAGTATAAAATATTAATATTTATGTTATTGATTTGGTAAATAATGATGTCATATAGGTTTTAAAGGGATGGAAAAACACTTCTGTTTCCAGTAACTAACAAATAGAGATGAATTTCATTGAAAAACTAATTTTTGATCTTTCTTTTTTTCCCTTTTTTTTATTGTGGAGGGCCATTTTATCTTCTCACTCGCAAAATTAAAACAATGGACATTCTTCTATTATTGTTTCATACAATAATCCAGTATTAAATTAATAGTATCTGTAAATCAATGTGATTTATCCCATCATGTGCCAGCAATGCCCCTCTCCATGTACATTGGCCAAACCGGACAGTCTCTACGCAAAAGAATAAACGGACACAAATCTGACATCAGGAATCATAACATTCAAAAACCAGTAGGAGAATATTTCAACCTCCCTAATCACTCAGTGACAGACTTAAAGGTCACAATTTTGCAACAGATAAACTTCAAAAACAGGATACAACGAGAAGCTGTTGAACTTGAATTGATATGCAAACTAGATACCATCAACTCAGGATTAAACAGAGACTTGGAATGGCTTGGCCATTACGTTAATTGAATCTATTTCCCTTAAATTAATGATCCTCATTCACACCTGTGTTTCAATTGTCCGCAATGGCCATCTTGTTTATCACTTCAAAGGTTTTTTTTCCCTCTCAATTAATTAGCCTCTTAAGGTTGGTATAGGCACTTCCACCTTATCATGTTTCTCTGACTGTATAAATATCTGTCCACTGTATGTTCCATTCCATGCATCCGATGAAGTGGGTTCTAACCCACGAAAGCTTATGCTGAAATAAATTTGTTAGTCTCTAAGGTGCCACAAGTATTTCTTTCTTTCTTATTTTCTTTTTGCTGACACAGACTAACACGGCTACTACACTGTAACCTGTAAATCTATTGTCTTCATATCATGTGGTAATCCAGTTTTTCACCATGATAAAAAGTTATACGAAGTATAAAATCAAGATGACAATATTTTATTCAGAAAAAGAAATACACAGCCAGATTTTATGAATAGGGCAATGACTGTGAAATGTGAGGTGAGTAACTATGCGCAGGATCGGATAGGTCTTTAGTTTGGAAATAAATTCATTGTTGAACAATCACGCCGGAGCATTTTACAGCTCAGAATCACTTTCATTGCTTTCAGAAATCAAGGATAAAAGAGAGAGTAAATCAAAGGATTAATGGCAGAGTTGGAATAAGTGAACCAAACCACAATGTCAAAAACAAGGGGTGGCTTCATGATGTTAAAAAAAGCATCAGCTACTACAAGTTATTGAATAAGGTAACACGAATACCACAAAAGCAATCACAAATGGTTTTAGCAGCTTTCTTCTTTTTTTTGCTAACTCTGTCACTGTAATTATCAGATGACTGGGTGTTGTTACTCATCAGCTCTATCATTCTAGCTTGTCGTTTATCCACAGCAAAGATTTTGCTGTAAAGTGCTATGGTTGTAAAAAAAGGTATTAGATAAAGGAGAGCGGATACAGTCACCCAAGTTTTGTTGAAGAGAATCTGACAGCTTCCTACACAGGAGAGAGCATTTACTAATTCGTGTATCCCTTTGTCATTAGCCCCAGTGAAGACAACAGAAAAACTAAATACTAATGAAAATATCCAGGCAACATCTATGAACATGCCTGAAACTGGCACTGTGAATTTGATAGGGTAAATTAAAGACTCGGTAACAGCTATGTAGCGATCAACAGAGATGAAACACAAGTGAAATATTGATGAATAACAAAAAGATGCTTCTAAAGAACTGTGGAATCTACAGAATATTTCCCCAAAATACCAGCATGTTTCGACAGATCTTATACTGCTGAAGGGCAGCACAGTCAGACCCAAACAAAAATCAGCATATGCCAAGGAAGCGAGCAAAATATTTGTAGGAGAGTGAAGCTGTTTGAAATAAGCAATTGTAATCATTACCATTAGGTTTCCACCTAGTGTAAGAATTGTCAGAAAACCAAGCATAACATACAGAGTTATCCGGATTCCAGAAGACCATGATGTTTTATAGCAAGATCCATTAATATTCTCAAAGCAATATTGTGCTTCTTCATTCTGAAGAAGCGCTGAAGTCATGTTGTGCTTTTGTTGTCAACTACTCTGAACTTTTTAGTGTTTGCATTTGTATACCAATGGTGATGGTGTGGTACTGGTTGGTCAAGCTCTTCAGTTTTTAAATCTTTCTGAAAAAGAGAATTAAAGTTGACATGAGTGAGAGTACAATAATTCCAAAGTCTTGCATTATGTCCATCAGTATTCCAGAAATGTGTATGTAAATACTAAGTAAATAATAGAACATAGCAAAATATCTGTTGTTACTACAGCTTTCAATGGCATTTTGACATAGGTAAACAAGTAGGAAAAATATTTTATAATTGAAAAGTTTCTCCTGTGCTATAATATAGAATTAATTTTACCTATTCATATTTATTTTAATTTCCTCAATGCCTGATGTTTCTATTTAAGTCAATTGCAAAATTCCCATTGATGTCACTGTAGTCGGATGGACTCCTAATGCCTTACCTTTTGAAAAGCTTTTCTTCAGATATAACCCTGGATTAAAATGTGAATAGAAGGTAGGAAGAGATGCATGTTTTCAGTAGCGCTTTATCCTGAGGCTGTCTTAGCAAAGTTAATGAGAAAGTACTTGCATGTTCTCCTCTCAAAAATGAAGGATGGGGTTCGGAGAAAAATAGGAAACACAAGGGAAATTTAGTGATTTTCCCCCTAATATGAAATCCCTCTGGCAAAGTATATAAACACTGATAGATAGTTTAGAGTCTGAAAAATAACCATCATTAAGCAATCTATTTTGATTCATCACAAGACAGTCATTTAACCAGGTATATACTGTCAGGCATATGTTTGAACTAAGTCTCATTATAGGATCTTTCCTAGGCAAATTTAACAGTCTCCCACAGCAACCATGTGTTATCTCAGTATTATTACTGTAAATTTCTTTGTCAGGAATACTGATTGAGGAAACTGAGGTAATAGATAATGGTATGTGTGTTAAAGAAAATCTAGGCCACCTTTATTAATCTTGCAGAGGGGTATTTCTCTCTCTCTCTCTTTCTCATATTTTGGCCATTTTTCCACACTCTGGGTCAAACTCATTTATGTGCGAAGAATGCAGCAAAGGTTGAGGCAGTTTGTGTCATCCTGATGTGTCTGCTTTGGTGTGCAGTTCCCAGTGCAAAGGTCCTTTTCCCCCCATGGATTTCTGCAAGTGTAAAGTTGGTGGAGCAAGCTCTGAACCTGGCAGGGTTCATCTGCCCTGGAGGCCACATGCTGCGAGACTGTGCAGCTGTTGTGCTGGTGAGGGCAAGGAGCTGTGGGCCATATATGATTTAGGTCCTGTCTTCCTCAATGAGTTTGAGTAGGTGTAGAAGTGTGGTTGAGATGGTTCTTCCATTCCAAAGCTATATTTTCCATGGCTTATAGGTTCCTCAGAAATGCAGGTCAATCCTTTAGTGGTGTTCAGGCCCTTAGGCCTGGTGTATATTAAGAATTTATGTTGGTATAATTTCCATCACTCAGTGATATGAAAATCCAGACCTCTGGGCTCTACCGCAGTAGAGCAATCTCACCCCCAGTGTGGACAGCAGTAGGGCTAAAGCAGGGGTCTCAAACTCAAATTACCACGAGGGCCTCATGAGGACTAGTGCATTGGTCCGAGGGCCGCATCACTGACCCCGCCCCCTCACTGCCCCCGGCCCCACCCCCACTTCACCCCTTCTCCACCTCCTCCCCTGTGTGCACGGCTTCCTGCTCCTCCCCCCTCCCTCCCAGAAACCGCAAAGCTCTTTCCATGCGGCCCGCAGAGCTCTTCCCTGCGGCCCGCCGGGCTCCCCATGCCCCACCCCGCCCCCCCATTTAAAAATTTTTTTTTTTACCCCCAGGCAGTTCCCGCCACCAGAACAACTGTCTGGCGGCGGGAACTGCCTGGGGGGAAAATATATATATTTAAAAAAAATATATATTTTTTTTAAAGGGGGGTTGGAGGGGGGGCGGGGAGCCCAGCGGGCCGCAGGGAAGAGCTCCGCGATGCGGCCCGCGTGCCGCGTGTTTGAGACCCCTGGTCTAAAACAATCTCACCCCCAGTGTAGACAGCAGTAGGTCTATGGGAGAATTCTCCCATCAACCTATCTATCGCCTCTCGGGGAGCTGGATTACTTACACCAACAGAAGAAACCCTCCTGTCTGCATAGGTAGGGTCTTCTCTGAAACCTTACTTTCACCCCTTGCCCTTCCCCCCACCAGCGGGAGGATGTGCTTATTTTACCCCCCTTCTCTCAGCCAGGAGGGTGACACTCCCACACACATACAGCCCTCTGCCCCCACCCCCCCTCCCAGGGGGACAAGGTTGGAAACTCATGCCAGGACTCAGTAGAGAGCTTAGCTGCTGCTGAATCCTGGCCTGGGGTGTCAGCTGCTGGTTCTGGAGCCCAAACTGTGCTTTGTTCAGAGTTGCGAACATTTCAGACTTACAGACAAAACTCCATTCCTGAGGTGTCTGTAACTCTGAGGTTGTACTGTTGTGATACATGAAGGTGGGGGAGTAGCTCCCTTTGATGGACACCCAGCCAGCCAGCTAACTGTAAAATCCCTCTTGGTCTGTTCTCCGCTTGCTTTACCTGTAAAGGGTTAACAAGCCCACAAGTAAAAGAAAAGGAGTGGGCACCTGACCTAAAGAGCCAATGGGAAGGTAGAACTTTTTAAAATGGGGAAAAAAACTTCCCTTTGTTTGTTTGGGACCTAGTGTTGCAGCAGTTGCTCTTTGGCTACAGGGCTGTACCACATCCCAGTTTGGGATTTTCACCCTTTGAACTTGTTTACGGCCACGAAGTTAAGGGGCCATTACAGTTAGTAAAGCAGCAATGGGAGGGGGTTACATCTTCTCCAGGAACTAACCTGCAAAACACCCTCAAAGACTCTCTAGCAGCCCTTGCTTGAGAAAACCTACAGGTTGCTCAACAAGAGCAAAAGGCCTGGTATGATAAACATTCCAGAGAGCATTCCTTCAGAGTAGGTGACCAAGTCATGGTCCTGAAAGTTCTCCAGGCCAATAAGATGGAAGCATCGTGGAAGGGGCCATTTATGGTCTGAGAGCGCCTGGGAGCTGTTAATTACCTCATAGTGTTCCCAGACCCTAAACCTAAAACATAAAATATACCATGTTAATTCTCTAAAGCCCTTTTATTCCCAAGAAATCAAGGTTCTCCAGTTTACAGCCCAGGAGAGAGATGACGCTGAGTGGCCTGAAGAAGTCTACTAAGACGGAAAAAGCAATGGTGGGGTGGAAGAGGTGAGCCTTTTCATGACTCTTGAGCGTAAGCAGCGACAGCAAATCCAGGAGCTGTACACCAGCTTCGCGCCAATGTTTTCACCCACCCCAGGATGGACAGATCGGGTGTATCACTCCATTGACACAGGTGATACTCACCTAATTAGAGCCCAATCCTACCAGATGGCTCCTCAAGCCAAACCACAGTAGAAAGGGAGATCAAGGACATGTTACAGATGGATGTAATACGCACCTCTGAGAGTGCCTGGGACGCTCCAGTGGTTCTGGTTCCCAAACCAGATGGGGAAATCTGGTTTTTTGTGGACTACCGTAAGCTAAATGCTGTATCTAACCCAGAAAACTATCCAATGCAATGCACATATTGGAGAAACTGGGACGTGCCCAGTTCATCTCTACCCTAGACTTAACTAAGGGGTACTGGCAAGTGCCGCTAGATGACCCAGCCAAGGAAAGGTCAGCCTTCATCACCCATGTAGGGCTGTATGAATTTAATGTGCTCCCTTTTGGGCTGCGAAATGCACCCGCCACCTTCTAGCTGGATTTGGGGAATTTGAAGTCACCTACCTCGACGATGTGGCTATATTTCAGATTCATGGGCAGAACACCTGGAACACCTCCAAGCTGTCTTCCAGAGCATAAGGGAGGCAGGATTAACCATTAAGGCCAAAAAGTGTCAAATAGGCCTAAACAGGGTAGCGTACCTTGGACACCAGGTGGGTCAAGGTGCTATCAACCTCCTACAGGCTAAGGTAAATGCTATCCAAAATTGGCCTGTCCCTAAGTCAAAGAAGCAGGTCCAATCCTTCTTGGGCTTGGCCGGGTATTACCGATGATTTGTACCACACTACGCCAAATTGCCACTCCACTGACAGACCTGACCTGGAAACAACAGTCAAATGCAGTTCAGTCGACTGAAAAGTGTCAAAAAGCCTTTAACCAGCTTAAGGCAGCCCTTACATCTGACCGGGTACTAAGGTCCCCGGACTTCAACCAATCTTTCGATGTAACCACAGATGCGTCTGAGTGTGGTGTGGGAGCAGTTTTAATGCAGGAAGGACCAAATCAACAATTCCATCCTGTTGTGTTTATCAGAAAAAAACTGCCTGAGAGTGTTGTATCTTTGGGGCAGCAGGTTTAGGAAGAAATAACTTGAGACACAGAGAGCTGTGAGCCATGAAAGCAGCCATTTATTTTCACACACTGAACTAACCAAACCAGCCAAAACTGGCTGGGCTATCCCCTAATAATCTAACTCAGTTGCCATAGCAACAACAAGGTGCTATTACCACGACAACCAAATACACAACATATTCCTCCCCCCATTAATAAGAACATCCACTAAATAAAAAACCACTAAACTAGAGGAGGGTAGACTGCCTCCATTCCCGGCCAAACCCCGGGATTATTTTGCCCCATAACCATGGGTTTGCCCTAGCTAAAGATCCCGCTATTGAGAAGGTCTTCTGTCTCTAGGTGGATTGCGGCGAACTTGTGGTGTTGTTGCACCCAAAAGTACCTTGGGCACAGGCCTGAGAATGGGCTCGGGGTTCGTAGCGCAAATGGGTGAGGAGGTGGTATCAGCTTGTTCTGGGCAAGGGGGTATCTCAGCCGCTGGCAGTAATGGAGGAGAACAGTCAGGAATAGGTGATTCTTGATTCAGTGTCTCGCCAGAAGAGGTGAAGTCAGACAACTCAACTGAAGTGACCTGAGGACTGACATGACCTGGCAACAGCTGATCTACATGTTGCCATCAGGTGAGATTCTCTGCAGTCTGGACTGTGTAGGAAACAGGTCCTGTTTGAGCGATGATCACCGCAGGGACCCATTTAGCTCCAGGAGTATAATTCCGAGCCAAACTGGCTGTCCCGAGCTAAAGGTTCGGTCTTTTGCTCTGGATGCACATCTGATGACTTGATATTGCTGCTGACGTTGCACAATTTGTCTGGGTTCAGAAGGTTTCAGCAGATCAAAGCAAGTGCGCAGCTGTCATCCCATCATTAGAAAGGCCGGGGATGCCTTGGTCGTAGCATGAGGTGTGTTTCTGTAGGAAAGTAAGAAGGTGTCCAGACACTTTTGAATGGAGTGTTGTCCCCTTGCTGATTTCAAAGCTTGTTTCACTGTCTGCACAAATCTTTCAGCTAATCCATTGGTGGATGGATGATATGGTGCTGAAGTGCTGTGGTGTATCCAATTTGCTTTCATTAAATTTTGAAACTCCTGAGAGATGAACTGCGGTCCGTTGTCGCTCACAAGTTGTTCTCGCAGACTGAAACGACTAACCTAATAATTACTTATTTTGTAATAATAGTTTTTGGATAGTACTCTCTGCAGTAGTGGACTGCATTATAGAGACTTCTGGCCATTTAGAATGGGCATCTACCACCACCAAGAACATGCTTCCTTCAAGGGGACCAGCGAAGTCAACATGAATACGTTGCCACGGGTTTTCAGGCCAGTCCCATGGATGTAGGGGTGCCCGTTGGGGTGCATTCCTGACACCCTGACATGACATACAAGCTCTTGCCTTCTCTTCAATAGCACTGTCCAATCCAGGCCACCAAAAATAGCTTTGTGCAATTTCCTTCATACGCACTATTCTACAGTGACCGGAATGTAGCTGTTCTAACACCTGTGATCTCAGTGGTGGTGGAATAATGACACGTCTCCCCCACTTCAAACAACCAGATTGGATCGATAACTCCGTCCTCCTGGACATGTAGGTAACAAAGTCGGGTGAGACCGGAGAGGTTTATCGAGATTTTCCATGCATCACCAGGTCCATAACTTGGGACAATACTGGGTCAACACGAGTTGCCTTCTTTATCTGAGTAGCAGTGATGGATGTATTCTCTACGTGTTCAAAGTAGAAGATTTCCTTTTGGGCAGTATCTTGATGTTTGACTGGCAAAGGCAACCTTGAGAGACCATCTGCATTGCCATGCAGAGTGGATTTCCGATATTTGATTTCATATGTGTGCGCTGAAAGTAACAATGCCCAACGTTGCGTAGACTAGCAGCTAATGGGGGAATTCCTCTGTAGGGTCCAAAAATTGACATCAGAGGTCGATGGTCTGTAAGAAGAATAAACTTCCGCCCAGACAGGTACTGATGAAACTTCCGAATTCCAAAACCGATCCCCAATGCCTCACGTTCAATTTGGGCATAGTTTGTTTCTGCTTTGCTTAGAGTGCGTGAAGCAAAAGCAATAGGTCTCCCTTCTCCCGAAGGCATAATGTGTGACACGACTGCTCCCACTCCACAAGGGGAGGCATCACAGGCCAATTGTAGGGGTAAGGATGGATCAAAGTGCGTTAGAACTTCAGAATTTAGCAATGCATCCTTAGCCTTGTTAAATGCAACATTACAGGCTTCATTCCACTTCCAGGTCTTGTTCTGCCCAAGGCGTTCATGAAGTGGTTTTAGCAGTGTGGCTAACTGTGAGATGAACTTTCAATAATAGTTCAATAGTCCTAGAAATGAGTACAGCTGGCTAACATTTCAAGGCGGGGGAGCCTCCACAATAGTTTTCACTTTTGCGACGGACTGATGAAGACCCGCAGCATCAATGATGTGTCCCAAATATTCAACAGAGGGCTGGAAGAATTCACACTTGTCTTTGTGGACTCGTAGGCCATACTCTTCCAGTCTTTGTAGGGTAGCCTCTAAATTCTTTAGGTGATCCTATTCATTCCTTCCAGTGACCAGGATGTCATCCAGATAGCACTGAACTCCTGGCAAGCCACACAAGATCTGGTCCATAGCCCTCTGGAACAGGATGGGAGCAGACGTTATTCCGAAGGGTAGGCAACAGTATCGATAAAGCCCCTTATGAGTCCCAATAGTCATCAGCTCTTGGGACTTTTCATTGACGTGCATCTGTAAATACACTTGACTCAGATCAATCTTACTGAACTTTTGTCCCCCAGCCAGGCCCGCGAAGAGGTCATCGATGTGGGGAAGCGGGTATTGTTCTGCACACTACTTCGGGTTGACAGTGACTTTAAAATCACCACAAATCTGGAAGTGGTGATTTCTTTCTTCACTATTGGAATGATAGGAGTGGTCCATGGGCTATGGGTAACTGGTATTAGGATTCCATTGGTGACCAGACACTCCAGGTCCGCTTCAACTTTCAGCCTGATGGCATATGGCACAGTTCGGGCTTTTAGATATTTTGGTTGACTGTCAGATTTAATGTTCAATGTCACAGTGATTCCCTTCATACTTCCCAGATCCTCTCCAAAAACAGCAGCATGTTTTCTTAGTATAGTGGCCAGACCGGTTTCTTCTTTAGTCATCCGGTGCACTTCTGCCCAGTTCAGCTGAATTTTCCCAAGCCAAGACCTACCCATTAAGGCTGGGTAATTACCTCTCACCACAAACAGTGGCAATTTAACAGCCTGTCCATTGAGCTCCACCTTAACATTAATAGTGCCCAACATGGACACAGCTTCTCCCGTATATGTCTTCAGAACAGTTTTTGTTGCCTTAAGCTGAAGATGCTGTAGCTTTTCTTTATACACAGTCTCGGAGAACAGCGAGACGGCTGCACCGGTGTCCAGTTCCATGTGTATAGGTTTGCCATCCAACAACGGGGTTACCCAGTATCCATGTGAGCCCACTGCCAAAGACAAAATGTGCAGTGGCACTTCTTGCGATGAGGTGTCACCTTGGTCATCCTGGGTCTGCTCTAGGGTATGCAGCTTTCCCTTTTTGGTCGGCCAGACCACAGGCCTCTTTTTCTTTTGTTTACAGGCATACTCAATGTGTCCCTTTTTGCCACAGTGTCGACACACCAGGTCCTTACACCAGCATTCTGATGCCTGGTGACCCGGCTTACCACAGTGGTAACATTCCTGACTCTGCACAGTTTTGTGGGTAGGTTCTTGTGACACCTTATGCACCCTAGGGAATGCACCGATGTACTGCGCCTCCTTTGTAGCCAGTTCCATGGAGACTGCAATATCAACAGCCTTCTGTAAGGTAAGTTGAGCCACTGTAAATAGACGCTTCTGTATAGCTTCAGTATACAGGCCACACACTAACCTGTCACGCAGGGCATCATTTAACATCTCCTTAAATTCACAGTGTTCTGCTAGCCTTCTTAAAGTTGCTACAAATTGTACAACTGTTTCATCTTCTTTTTGGTCACTTTTGTGGAACCTATATCTTTCAGCAATTACCAGTGGTTTTGGGGAAAAATGGGACCCCATGATTTCCACAATGTCACTGTAAGATTTGGTCTCAGGCTTCACAGGGTGTAGTAAGCTGCGTAGCAGGGAGTAGGTTTTAGCCCCCACAACACTTAAGAATACTGGCACCTTCTTCTCTTCTGTAATGTAATTTGCAACAACAAAAAGCTCAAAATGCTCAGTATACACATGCCATTGCACTATATTCTCCTTAAAAGATTCCAGTGGCCCTGTAAGTGTAGCCATGGTTTTAGTTTCAGGTTTCACAGTCAGTGCCAACAAGCCAGTTCTCACCCCCTTCCAACAGCTAAAAGATTTTGGTAGGTTTTTTTTTCTCTTCACTTTTTTTTTATTACCTTGACTTCTACTTCCTTCTTGTGCTGGGGCAGCACAGGGATCCCACCCTCATCGCCACTTTTTTGTATCCTTGAGGCAGCAGGTTTAGGAAGATAGCACTTGAGACACAGAGAGCTGTGAGCCATGAAAGTAGCCATTTATTTTCACACACTGAACTAACCAAATCAGCCAAAACTGGCTGGGCTATCCCCTAATAATCTAATTCAGTTGCCATAGCAACAAAAAGGTGCTATTACCACTACAACTAAATACACAACAGAGAGGGAAAGCCACTGGTCAGTCTCAGAAAAAGAATGTTACGCCATTGTGTATGCTTTGGAGAAGCTACGCCCATATATTTGGGGACAGCGGTTCCACCTGCAGACTGACCATGCTGCACTGAAGTGGCTTCACACAGTCAAAGAGACTAACAAAAACTTCTTTGGTGGAGTTTAGCTCTCCAAGACTTTGATTTTAAAATACATTCACATTTCTAACAAAGTGGCTGATGCACCCTCCCGGGAAGGTTTCCCACAATCAGCCGGGTAAAATGTACCTGCATTCTAAGTCATTGTAGTCCTTGAAATGTAAAAAGTACTGTTTAGTTCTTCATGTAATTATTAATAAAATTAGTGGTGCATGTTTCTTATTAACTCTGTTTCCTAAATCTCCAGGAAGAAATCCCAGCCAGTGTAGACCCAACCTGAACCAGGCTGGCCAGCACGACTGTGATTTGGGGGGCGTGTGATACATGAAGGGGGCGGGGAATAGCTCCCTTTGATGGACACCCAGCAAACCAGTTAGCTGTAAAATCCCTCTTGGTCTGTTCTCTGCTTGCTTTACCTGTAAAGGGCTAACAAGCCCACAGGTAAAAGAAAAGGAGTGGGCACCTGACCAAAAGAGCCAATGGGAAGGTAGAACTTTTTAAAATGTAGAAAAAAACTTCCCTTTGTTTGTGTCTCTCTCCAGGAAAGAGGGAAACAGAGGGCAGCAGGAATGCTGTGTAAGGCTTGAACCAGGTATAAAAATTCATCTTCCATACCTAGAAGAAATAATGTGGATAGGGAATAAGCCAAGGTCAGAGAAAAGCTGTAACCTTGGGAGTTTAATACAAGCCTGCAGTAGCAAGTATACATTTTTAGAATCCTTGAGGGCCCACACTTTCTGCACTCGGAGTGACAGAGTGGGGATTCAACCTGGACAACTGTACTACCACCTTGCCAGTTATTCTGCATTTTGTAGTTGTGCATTGGATTTTTTTCTTCCTAAGTGAAGTACTTTGCACTTATCTTTATTGAATTTTATCTTGTTGAATTCAGACCAATTCTTCAATTTGTCAGTCATTTTGAATTTTAATACTGTTCTCTAAAGTGCTGAAATCCTTCCTAGCTTGGTGTCATCTAGGGTGACCAGATGTCCCGATTTTATAGGGACAGTCCCGATTTTGGGGTCTTTTTCTTATATAGGCTCCTATTACCCCCCACCCGCTGTCCCGATTTTTCACAGTTGCTGTCTGGTCACCCTAGTGTCATCAGGAAATTTTATAAGAATACCCTCCACTCTCTTTTCCAAGTCATTAATGAAAATGGTAAATAGTACTGAACTGAGGCCTAACCCTTGTGGGACCCCACTAATATACCCTCCCATTTGGTGGCCACCAAATGAAATTAATAGGTAGCAGGTTTAAAACAAACACAAGAAAGTATTTTTTCATGCAATGCACTGTCAACCTCTGGCACTCCTTGCCAGATGGTGTCCTGAAGGCCAATACTATAACGGGGTTCAAAAGGGAGCTAGATAGATTCATGGAAGATAGGTCCATCAATGTCTATTAGCCAGGATGGGCAGGAATGGTGTCCCTAGCCTCTGTTTACCAGAAGCTGGGATTGGGTGACAGGGCATGGATCACTTGATGATAACCTGTCTATTCATTCCCTTTGGGGCACCTGCCATTGGCCACTGTCAGGGAACAGGATACTGAGCTTGATGGACCTTTGGTCAGATCCAGTATGGCCATTCTTATGTTCTTATGTTCTTTAGAGCCTACAAGTCCACTCAGTGCTATGTCAGCCAATCGCTCAGACAAACAAGTTTGGTTACAATTTGCAGGAGCTAATGCTGCCCGCTTCTTGTTTACAATGTCACCTGAAAGTGAGAACAGGCATTTGCATGGCACTGTTGTAGCTGGCATTGCAAGATATTTACATGCCAGAGAATAATTTAAAAAAATAATTAATGGAGATATGCTAAACTCCTAGAACTGGAAGGACCTTGAAAGGTCATTGAGTCCAGTCCCCTGCCTTCACTAGCAGGACCAAGTACTGTCCCCAGACAGATTTTTTGCCCCAGATCCCTAAATGGCCCCCTCAAGGATTGAACTCACAACCCTGGGTTTAGCAGGCCAGTGCTCAAACCACTGAGTAATCCCTCCCCCACAAATAGAGGCACTAAAGATTAATATGTCCATTCATTTTCAACCACCATTCCATAGGACATGCGTCCATGCTGATTATGGGTTCTGCTTGGTAACGATGCAAACCAGAGCGGACCTATGCATGTTCATTTTCATCATTTGAGTCAGATGCCACCAGTAGAAAGTTGATTTTCTTTTTTTGGTGGTTCGGGTTCTATAGTTTCCGCATCTGAGTGTTACTCTTTTAAGACTTATGAAAGCATGCTCCACATCTCATCCCTCTCAGATTTTGGAAGGCACTTCAGATTCTTAAACCTTGGGTTGAGTGCTGTAGCTATTTTTAGAAATCTCACATTGATACCTTCCTTGTGTTTTGTCAAATCTGCTGTGAAAGTGTTCTTAAAACGAACATGTGCTGGGTCATCATCTGAGACTGCTATAACATGAATAGATGGCAGAATGCGGGTAAAACAGAACAGGAGACATACTATTCTCCCCCAAGGAATTCAGTTACAAATCTAATTAACACATTATTTTTTTTAACGAGCGTCATCAGCATGGAAGCGTGTCTTCTGGAATGGTGACTGAAGCATGAAGGAGCAAACAAATGTTTTGCATGTCTGGCACATAAATACCTTGCAATGCCAGCTACAGAAGCGCCATGCAAACACCTGTTCTCACTTTTAGGTGACATAAATAAGAAGCAGACAGAAATATCTCCCATAAAAGTAAACAACCTTGTTTGTCTTAGCGATTGGCTGAACAAGAAGTAGGACAGAGTAGACTTGTAGGCTCTAAAGTTTTACATTGTTTTATTTTTTTAGTGCAGTTATGTAACAAAAAAAGTCTACGTTTGTAAATTAGTTCTACAGTACTTGTACGAGGTGAATTGAAAAGTACTATTTCTTTTGTTATTCATTTTTATAGTGCTAATATTTGTAATAAAAATAATAATATAAAGTGAGCACTGTACACTTTGTATTCTGTGTTGAAATAGAAGTCAATATATTTGAAAATGTAGAAAAACATCCAAAATATTTAATAAAGTCAATTAATATTCTATTGTTTAACAGTGCGACTAATCATGATTAATTTTGTAATCGCGATTAACTTTTTTTTAGTTAATCACATGAGCTAGCTATGATTAATTGACAGCCCTAATTTGTACCAACATCTTTCCAGGTATTGGAGTTAGACTGACTGGTCTATAATTCCACATTATATAAAGTGAGTCCTCTTTGTTCCCCACTTTAAAGATAGGTACTGTGTTTGCCCTTCTCCAGTTCTCTGGAACCTCACTCATCTTCCCGGGGTTCTCAAAGATAATTGCGAGTGGTTCTGAGATTGCTTCAGCTACTTCCGTGATTACGTCCGATGAACTTGAACCAGTAGCATAGCCAGGAGGGGCGCAGGGGGAGCGGCTGCTCCCCCTGTGAGGAGAAGCAGCGCCTTAAAAAGCGCCAGTCAAGCCCCGCTGCCTGAACCGGGCTCGGGCGACGCTTTAAAAGGCCAGCGGGCGGCTCCGCGCGGCTGCAAGAGCCGCCGGCCTTTTAAAGCGCCGCCCGAGCCCGGCTCAGGCAGCGGGAGTCGGGTGGTGCTTTAAACGGCCTGCGGCTCCCCCAAGCCCTGCTGCTGGAGCAAGGCTTGGGCGGGAATTTAAAAGGCCCGCAGCTGCAAGAGCCAGGGGCCTTTTAAATCCCCACCCGAGCCCGGCTCCAGAAGCCCGGCTCGGGGGGGGGGGCACTTTAAAACGGGGGGGAGACGAGGGCCTTTTACAGCACCCCCCCAGCTCCACTGCTGAAGCTGGGCTCGGGTGGGGATTTAAAAGGCCCGCGGCTCCCTGCGGCTGCAAGGTAAATAGGAAATAAATAAAAGAACAGCAAAATACCTGTTGTAACACAGCTCCTTTTTTTGTTACTGTGGAGCTGTGACTGCAGAGCATGAGCCTGGGAACCCTGCAGGACCAGTGCTGGAGCCTGGTGGTCCTGTCTCTTCAATATTTAATGACAGTTGTTTTCACCCACTGTCTTCTCTTCCCAGGTATCCTAGGCTTCTAGGCAGTTCTACAATTTTATTATTGTTTCCCAGTGAGGATATCAAGAACCTTAATATTCTCATCACTGCCTTTTTAATTTTTAGAATATTTAAAGTGTTTTTTCACAGTCTGAAATTAGATACTACTGTCCACTTTATGGGGGGAAAAAAGGAAACGAGAAAAACCCTTCCAAATATATGTTATGCTTATGTAAATACAGCAGAGTGACATAAATGTTACTTAACCTGTGATGTCTTCAGGACAGAGACTGTTTTTTGTTATGTGTTTGTGCCTGGCCCTGTGGAGCCTTGATCCCTGTTTGAAGCCCTTAGGTGCTACCACAATACAATCATACTAAGAAGAAGTTCAAAAACTTAGAAGAAGAAAAACCCAAACAAACAAACAAAATATAGCTATAATTCTGATATCGATACTCATTCCACATCACTATTCCATCTTGTGGACTGTTTTAGACCCGGTGCCCTATCTTCAATTAATTTAAAGAATGTGATAGTGTTTAGTCACTTTAAAAAAGCATGCTAGAGAGGAGTCATCCCAGAGGTGGAACAAAGTAGATTGGTAGGGTTTAGGTGAGGTCTTTATGCCAGCTATTTGGAATTCAGTTGAGCAGGGATAAGTGCCCTTCAATATTTTTTTACATAAAGAGTAATAAAAATGGCACGCCCATCTATCTGTGTTATCATACGCTACCAAAATTCTGTATGCATGCTGATTGTGGGTGTAATATTTCATTTTGATTAGCAATTATTTTAATGCTGCTATGTGTTGTTTTCTTTGTCTTACAGTTGAAATATTCAGGATAACCCAGTATTACCCACTAGATGGCACAACAGTGATGTTATACTGCTCTACTGTTACCTGGAGATCTTGGGCTTCGATTTTGATATCACATTGCTTTTACACCAGTATAATTCTGCTGATTTCAGTACAGTCACTCCTGATTTACACAGATTCAGATGAGATCAGAATCAACACCGTCTCTCAAAGCAACATACCTACCGGTATTTTGTTTTGGATTTGTCCTTTTCGGAGAAGACTCTTTGTCTGGGACTTAGGGGACAGTTTACTTTGATTCATAGCATATGGACACCTCTGTCTACTAGTCATGTCTTCTGATGGTATTGTGTGATGCCTATGTATTAAAGCAGAGGTTCCCTAACTATGGTTTGCAGGCCCATGGAGATCTTCCCGGTGGGCACGTGATGCTGGCTTTACCCCATTATCTCCATCAGCTATTTAACGTTTCAAGACAGATAAAAATATATTAAATAGTTACCTAATATTATTATTCTTTGTAAGCAATTGGTGTTTTTTTTTGACACAAGGATATTACAGAATGAGAGGAGATATAGATCACAAAACAGACCGAATTGCCCCAAGAGGGAGGGAAAATAAATGCTCCTGAGCAATATTATCTATTTATTTCTAGAGCTTCCATCCCAGTAGCATTTGAGTGCTGAGTTCAGGGTTAAATAACTGTCTGATTGTGCACCACCTTCTCTGCTCCTCTTGAGGCAAAATCACGTTTGATGTGCCAATATTACGCAGAGGAAAACTAAGTGAATGAGAGGAAAAACAAGGAGGGGGGCTGATTTTCAGGGGTACTGGTCTGAATTTTTGAAGTCAATGGAAGGTGTGGGTACTCAGCATCTCGGAAATTCAGACCCAAGGCAATTCTGTATTCCTTCTTATTGTGGGAAAGGTTGCATGAAGAGGTGTGTCTTTCCCAGCGCCCGAAACGAGGATGAGTATTCCATACAGTGTACGGTGTTCTGAAAGTGAACTGGAAACAGAGTAATGTGTTTTTGAACTAAACAGACCCTGCTGCGTGGGCTGGTCATGTAAAGTTTCATTGAACATTCTGCAGTATGAAACTCTGTTGAGTGCTTGTTAGAGGTCTCAGGATTGATCAGTCGCAGCTCTCTTCTCCAAGGGGGGTTGCCATTGGTCCATGAGTATTGCAGAATTATACGAGGGTGTATGGCCCATCCCCGTCCACCTCCCCCCATTCTACAGCCTCCAGCCAGCTAGCCAGGGAGGCTGGCAGTCCTTTCTGTAGTAGATAGCCGTCTGCCCACATTCTTATTGAACACCTTCTTTATAGAGCTTAAATGGTACAGATGGCCTCGTGAATTTTATCCACTAATATCAAACATTTGATTTACGCTTCATTTATTTTCAGTTCTGAACAATAAAACTAAAGATAAATGCATGAAATGATAAACTGTATAGCAGATGTTTCCAAGGCAGTTTTTATCAGTGTGACTCATCAGAATGAATAACAATTTATTATTATATGCATTAATTTATTTATTAGTATTAAAGTAGTTCCTAATGAAATCTCAGCCTCATTGTGCTAGGGTCTGTATAGACATATGGTGGAAGACAGTCCCTGGCCCAGTTTACAAGCTAATTACATGTATTGCTAAACCACTTAAACAAATTTACACTCCACAGTGTTTTGCATATTATTTAGAGTGGGGCTTAATCTTCAAGAGGAGCAGAGTTAGGCGAGTGCTGGGTGCTTTTGAAAATCCCACACTACATTCTTAAGTCTGTGATCAAGTATCCTTCAATCTCCCTACCTTGCCCATCCACTTGTTTGTTGATTTAAAAAAAAAAGTTATTTTCGAAATTTGTAAATTAAACTTGTAGATGCTTTTATTAACAAAATCCCAGTTAGTTCATGTGATATACAGTTAGGGTGACCAGATGTCCTCATTTTATAGGGACAGTCACGATTTTTGGGTCTTTTTCTTATATAGGCTCTTATTACTCCCCACCCCCTGTCCTGATTTTTCACATTTGCTATCTGGTCACCCTATATACAGTTAACTAGTCTACTAGAGTAAAGTCAATGTCATGCTCCTATTTCACTTACAATTTAGCCAACCAGAGAATAAGAACTTGCTGTTATTATATGGCAATATAGAAAAGTAACAAATATTTCTCATTCACAACTGTCCTGTCAAGGGTCTTCTGTAGCAAGTGTTTGAAATCCAGATCCCTTGCTGCCAATAGGAAATATCTTAGGGATTGTCAACATGGGAAATTAACTGGAAATGATATTGTAGAATAGCTAGCTATTGCACTTTAAATTTACATCTTACTAGAAACCAAAATAACTTTCAAGGATAGACAAGCCCAGAGAATGTTGCTGTTACAGAGAAGACTATAATATTTATATTATGTGATTGGATTTTCTCCTGTAATAGAAAGGACAGTTTTGTCTCAAAACAGCAGGGGTAATATCTTCGTCCCATTAAAGTCAAGGGCAGTTTTACCACTGAATTCACTTGTATCTGGATTTCAACTTAGTTTATTGCTTAGTTTTAGTGTCTGTTTTTACTACAACTCTTGCTTGTGTGAGGAATCCTTGTGCACATGGAAGAGTCTTACTTCCCTGAGAGAAAGGTTGGTCTTGTGGTTAAGGTACAAAGCTAGACATTTCCTGTGTGAATATGGGCAAGTCAGTTCCAGCTTATTCTTGCTCCCATTAAAAGTCAATGGGAGTTTTGCCACGAAATTAAAAAGTAGCAGGATTGGATTCTTAATCTCTTGGGTTGGGTTTTTCAAAGGAGCCTGAGAGTTAAATGTCTATCTCCCTTTGAAATTCAATTTTCTTATCCATTAAATGAGGATAATAGTATCCATTCCATATCGGTGTTGAGGGACTTAATTCAGTAGTAGAAGTAAAGAATTTGAAAACCCATAAACTGACAGTAATATATAAGTATAAAATATTAATATTTATATTATTGATCTGGTAAATAATGATATCATATAGGTTTTAAAGGGATAGAAAATCATTTCTGTTTCTCAATATTGTTAGTACTTCCTAATGAATAGAGATGAATTTCACTGAAAATCTAAATTTTTGATTTTTCTTTTTTTGCCTTTCTTTAAGTCTGGAGGGCCATTTTATCTTCTCACTCACAAAATTACAACCAATGGACATTGCTCCATTATAGTTTCAAAGCATAATCCTGTATTAAATTAATAGTATCTATAAATCTATAGTCTTGACATCATGTGATAAATCAGTTTTTCACAATGATAAAAAGTTATACAAAATATTAAATCAAAATGACAATATTTTATTCAGAAAAAGAAATACACAGCCAGATTTTCTGAATAGGGCAATGACTGTGAGATGTGAGGTTAGTAGCTATGTGCAGGATCGGATAGGTTTTCAGTTTGGAAATAAATTCATTGTTGAACAATCAAGCTGGAGCATTTTACAGCTCACAATCACTTTCATTGCTTTCCGAAACCAAGGATAAAAGAGAGAGTAAATTAAAGGATTAATGGCAGAGTTGGAATAAGTGAACCAAACCACAATGTCGAAGACAAGGGGTGGTGTTATGAAGTTAAAAAAAGCATCAGTTATTACAGTTATAGAATAAGGTGACCAGAATACTACAAAAGCAATCACAGCAATACCAATTGTTTTAGCAGCTTTCCTCTCTCTCCTGCTAACTCTGTCACTGTAAGTATCAGACGACTGGGTGTTGTTGCTCATCATCTCTATCATTCTGGCTTGTCGTTTAGCCACAGCAAAGATTTTGCTATAAAGTGCAATTGTTGTAAAAAAAGGTATTAGATAAAGGAGAGTGGATACAACCACCCATGTTTTGTTGAAGAGAATCTGACAGTTCCCGACACAGGAGAGAGCATTTACTAATTCTTGTACCCCTTTGTCATTAGCCCCAGTGAAGACAACAGAAAAACTGAATACTATTGAAAATGTCCAGGCAACAGCTATGAACATACCTGAAACTGGCACTGTGAACTTGAGAGGGTAAATTAAAGGATCAGTCACAGCAACGTAGCGATCAACAGAGATGAAACACAGGTGAAATATTGATGAATAACAAAAAGTTAGTTCTAAAGAACTGTGGAATCTACAGAATATTTCCCCAAAATACCAGCATGTTTCGACAGATCTTATACTGCTGAAGGGCAGCACAGTCAGACCCAAAGAAAAATCAGCACATGCCAAGGAGGCGAGCAAAATATTTGTAGGAGAGTGAAGCTGTTTGAAATAAGCAATTGAAATCATTACCATTAGGTTTCCACTTAGTGTAAGAATTGTCAGAAAACCAAGCACAACATACAAAGTTATTCGGATTCCAGAAGACCACGATGTTTTATAGCAAGATCCATTAATATTCTCAAAGCAATATTGTTCCTCTTCATTCTGAAGAAGCGGTGAAGTCATGTTGTGCTTTTGTTGTTAACTACTCTGAACTTTTTAGTGTTTGTGTTTGAAGACCAATGGTGATGATATGGAACTGGTTGGTTAATCTCTTCAGTTTTGAAGTCTTTCTGAAAAAGAGAATTTAAGTTGACATGAGTGAGAGTACAATAATTCCAAAGTGTTGCATCATGTCCATCAGTATACCAGAAATATGTGTGTAACTAGGAAGTAAATAATAGAACATGGCAAAATATCTATTGTAACTACAGCTTTCAATGGCATTTTGACATGGTAAACAAGTAGCAAAAATACTTTATAATTGAAAAGTTTATTTAGGGTTTAACTGTATTTTTTCCCATTCATAGTTATTTAAATTTCCTCGGTGCCTGATCTTTCTATTTAAAACCATTGCAAAACTCCCACTGACTTCATTGTAGTTGGATGGACTCCTAATGTCTTACCTTTTGAGAAGCTTTTCTTCAGATATAACCCTGGATTAAAATGTGAATAGAAGGCAGGAAGAGACACATGTTTTCAGTACTGCTTTATCCTCGAGCCTGTCTTAGCAAAGTTAATGAAAAAGTACTGGCACGCTGTCCTCTCAAAAATGAGGGGTGGGGTGAGGGGAAATACAGGAAACACAAGGGAAATATAGTGATCATCCCATAAAGTGAAATCCCTCCGGTAAAAGGTGTAAACATTGACAGATACGTAGAGTCTGGAAAAAACCCAACATTAAGCAATCTACTTTGATTCAACACTATACAGCCCTTCAGCTAAGTATATACTGTGATGGATATGTTTGACCTAAATCTCATTAAAAGATCCTTCCTTTATTTTTTGAAGGCAGATTTAACTGCCTCCCACAGCAACCAGGTGTTATCTCAGTATTATTAGTGTAAATTGTTTTGTTAGGAATACTGAGTAAGGAAACTGAGATCATAGTTAATAGTACGTGTGTTAAAGAAAATCTATCCCACCTTTATTAATTTTACAGTGGGGTATTTCTATTTCTCTCTCTCTGTGTGTGTCTCATATTTTGGTCACCAACTCTGGTCACCATATTTCCACACTCTGGGCCAAACTCATTCCAGCGCTAAGAATGCAGCAAGGGTTGATGTAGCTTGTGTCCTACCGATGTCTCTGTTGTGGTCTAGTGCAGCCCCCCAGTGCAAATTAGGAGGGCCTATATTGCACTCTAGTTACCATGGCATCTATGGGCCTTCTGGCTGTGGAAGAGTCAGGGTGAAGAAATTCCCTAACAACACCTGGCCAGACTGCCAAAATCCCTCCTCTCACCTATCCCCTGCCTGCCACGGAAGTTCCCCTACCCTATGGGTTCCTTCAAGTGTAAAGTTTTCAGTTTTCTGGATGTCATTAGTTATTACCTCTTCTTCCCCGCTAAGTAAAAGACCAACACTTTCCTTCATCTTTCTCTTTCTCCTAATGTATTTAAAGACCCTGTCTTGTATGGACCTCGCTAGGTGTAACTCACTTTGTGCCATAGTCTTTCTCACTTTGTCCCTACATGTTTGTACTGTTCATTCCTCTTGAGCAATTTATCTATGTTTCCCCTTTTTGTAGGCTTTCTTTTTGAATTTCAGGTCATTAAGGAGCTCCTAATGGCACTAATGCCCCAGAGGAAAGGAAGAGAAGAGCCAGCCCCAAGCTATTTTAGAGACCCTCACAAGTAGATCAAAAACCCAGGAGAACAGGGGGAGAAGATTCAACTCATTTCCCCTCCCAATGACAACTACCAATATTATAGATCTCAGCTGCAAGCAGATAGAGGAGCCTGTCCACATGCCCTCACAGAGACCCTCCAAATAGGAGGGGCCACAGCCTAAGAGAACTCAGCTTCTACACACACACATTCTCTTTCCCAAAGGGTGAGCAGATTAACCTAGTCTCCAGTTTTGGGATCTTCCTGTACGGCTGGACTCTGTTCCCTCAGAAAGCTCAAGAAAGCAGGCGGAGTATTCACCTTTCCAGCCCTGCACTCCTCTTCCTTACTGTGGAGCTGTGACTGTAGAGCATGAGCTTGGGAACCCTGCAGGACCAGTGCTGGAGCGTGGTAGTCCTGTCTCTTCAATATTTAATGACAGTTGTTTTCACCCACTGTCTTCTCTTCCCAGGCATCCTAGGCTTCTAGGCAGGTCTACAATATTGTTATTGTTTCCTAATGGGATATCAAGAACCTTAATATTCTCATCACTGCCTTTTTTTAATTTTTAGAATAGCTAAAGTGTTCATTCGCAGTCTGAAGTTAGAGTCTAATATACGCTGTATTGAAAAAAAAGAAAAACACTTCCAAATATATGTTATAGAATCATAGAATCATAGAATCTCAGGGTTGGAAGGGACCTCAGGAGGTCATCTAGTCCAACCCCCTGCTCAAAGCAGGACCAACCCCAACTAGATCATCCCAGCCAGGGCTTTGTCAAGCCTGACCTTAAAAACCTCTAAGGAAGGAGATTCCACCACCTCCCTAGGTAACCCATTCCAGTGCTTCACCACCCTACTAGTGAAAAAGTTTTTCCTAATATCCAACCTAAACCTCCCCCTCTGCAACTTGAGACCATTACTCCTTGTTCTGTCATCTTCTACCACTGAGAACAGTCTAGATCCATCCTCTTTGGAACCCCCTTTTAGGTAGTTGAAAGCAGCTATCAAATCCCCCCTCACTCTTCTCTTCTGCAGGCTAAACAATCTCAGTTCCCTCAGCCTCTCCTCATACGTCATGTGCTCCAGCCCCCTAATCATTTTTGTTGCCCTCCGTTGGACTCTTTCCAATTTATCCACATCCTTCTTGTAGTGTGGGGCCCAAAACTGGACACAGTACTCCAAATGAGGCCTCACCAGTGCCGAATAGAGGGGAATAATCACGTCCCTCGATCTGCTGGAAATGCCCCTACTTATACAGCCCAAAATGCCGTTAGCCTTCTTGGCAACAAGGGCACACTGTTGACTCATATTCAGCTTTTCGTCCACTGTAACCCCTAGGTCCTTTTCTGCAGAACTGCTGCCCAGCCATTCGGTCCCTAGTCTGTAGCAGTGCATGGGATTCTTCCGTCCTAAGTGCAGGACTCTGCACTTGTCCTTGTTGAACCTCATCAGATTTCTTTTGGCCCAATCCTCTAATTTGTCTAGGTCCCTCTGTATCCTATCCCTACCCTCCAGCGTATCAACCACTCCTCCCAGTTTAGTGTCATCTGCAAACTTGCTAAGGGTGCAGTCCACACCATCCTCCAGGTCGTTGATGAAGATATTGAACAAAACCGGCCCCAGCACCGACCCTTGGGGCACTCCACTTGATACCGGCTGCCAACTAGACATGGAGCCATTGATCACTTATGTAAATACGACAGAATGGCATAGATGTTACTTAACCTGTAAACTGTTCAGGGCAGAGACTGTTTTTTTGTTATGTCTTTGTGCCTGGCCCTGTGGAACCTTGATCCCTGCTTGGAGCCCTTAGGTGCTACCACAATACAATCATACTAAGGAGAAGTTCAAAAACTTAGAAGAAGAAAAACCCAAACAAACAAACAAAAAATAGCTGAAATTCTGATATCAATACTCATTCCACATCACTCTTCCATCTCATTGACTGTTTCAGATCTGGTGCCTTCTCTTTAATAAATTTTAACAATGTGATGGCGTTTAGTCATATTTATTAAAGCATGCCAGAGAGAAGTCATCCCAGAGGTGGAACGGAGTAGATTGACAGGGCTTAGGTGAGGTCTTTATGCCAGCTATTTGGAATTCAGTTGAGCAGGGATAGGTACTTTTTGAAATTATTTTACATAAAGAGTAATACAAATGGCACTCCCATGTATCTGTGCTATCATATGCTACATAAATTCTGTATGCATGCTGATTGTGGGTTTAATATTTCATTTTTAGAATATCACATTGTTTAAATGAATTGAATTGGTATTAGTAGGAGCATTGCCAGCAAATCGAGGGAAGTGATTATTCCCCTCTGTTTGGCACTGGTGAGGCCATACCTGGAGTATTGCGTCCAGTTTTGGTCCCCCCACTGCAGAAGGGATGTGGACAAATTGGAGAGAGTCCAGCGGAGGGCAACAAAAATGACTAGGGGACTGGTGCACATAACTTATGAGGAGAGGCTGAGGGAACTGGGGTTATTTAGTCTACGGAAGAGAAGTGTGAGGAGAGATTTGATAGCAGCCTTCAACTACCTGAAGGGGGATTCCAGGGAGGATGGAGCTCGGCTGTTCTCAGTGGTGGCAGATGACAGAACAAGAAGTAATTGTCTGAAGTTGCAGTGTGGGAGGTCTAGGTTGGATATCAGGAAACAGTATTTCACTAGGAGGGTGATGAAGCACTGGAATGGGTCAGCTAGGGAAGTAGTGGAATCTCCATCCTTCGAGGTTTTTAAGGCCCGACTTGAAAAAACCCTGGCTGGGATGATTTAGTTAGTGTTGGTCCTGCTTTGATCAGGGACTTGGACGCGATGACCTCCTGAGGTCTCTTCCAACACTAATAGTCTATGATTCTATGATTTTGATTATCAATTATTTTAATGCTGCTATTTTTATTGTTTTCTTTCTCTTACAGTTGAAATATTCAGGATATCCCAGTAATACCCACTAGATGGCACAACAGTGATGTTATACTTCTCTCCCCTTTTACTTGAAGATCTTGGGCTTGATTTTGCTTTTACATCAGTATAACTCTACTGATTTCAGTACAGTCACTCCTGATTTACAGAGATTCAACTGAGATCAGAATCAACCCCTTCTCTCAAAGCAACATTTGTCCTTTTTGGAGAAGACTCTTTGTCTGGAACTCGGCGGACAGTTTACTTTGATTCACAGCATATGGACAGCTCTGTCTACTTTTTATGTCTTCTGATGGTATTGTGTGATGCCTATGTGTTAAAGCAGAGGTTCCCAAACTGTGGTTTGCAAGCTATCAGTGGCCTATGGGGAATCTTCCTGGTGGGCACATAATGCTGACTTCTCCTCCTTATCTCCAGCAGCTATTTTACATTACAAGCCAGATAAAAATACATCAAATATTTGCCTAATATTATCCTTCCATGTAAGCAATTGTTTTTGCCACAAGGATGTTACAGAATGGAAGGAGGGAGGGATCACAAAACAGACTGAATTGCCCAAAGAGAGGGGGAAAAGAAATGCTTCTGAGCAATATCTGTCAGACCGTTTCATCTATTTATTTCTAGAGCCTCCATCCCAGTAGCATTTGAGTGCTAAGTTCAGGGTTAAATAACTGTCTGATTATGGACCATCTTCTCTGCTCCTCTTGAGGCAAAATCATGTTTCATATGCCCATCTTAGGCAGAGGAAAACTAAGGGGAATGAAAGGAAAAAAAAGGAGGGGGGCTGATTTTAGAGGTACTGGTCCCCAAAATTCTTTTTGAAGTCAATGGAAGGTGTGGGTATTCAGCATTTCTGAAATTCAGACCCCCAGCGATTCTGTATTCCTCCTTATTGTGGGAAAGGCTGCATAAAGAGGTGTGTCTTTCCCAACACCCGAAACGAGGATGAGTATTCCATAAAGTGTACGGTGTTCCAAAAGTGAACTGGAAAGAGAGTAATGTGCTTTTGAACTGATCAGACCCTGCTGCGTGGACTGGTCATGAAAATCTTGATTGAACATTCTGCAGTATAAAACTCTGTTGAGTGCTTGTTAGAGGTCTCAGGACTGATCAGTCGCAGCTCTCTTCTCCAAGGAGGGCTGCCATTGGCTCATGACTACTGCAGTATCATACGAGTGTGTGTGGCCCATCCTGTTCCACCTCCCCGCATTCTACAGTTTCCTGTCAGCCAGGGAGGCTGGCAGCCCTTTCTGTAGTACATATGGTTCACAGCCGTCTGCCCACATTCTTACTGAACACCTTCTCTATGGAGCTTAAGTAGTACAGAGGGCCCTGGGTACCGGGGTGAATTTTATCCTCTAATATCAAATTTTTGATTTACGCTTCTTTTATCTTCAGTTTGGAACAATAAAATGAATGATAAATGCATGAAATGATAAACTGTATAGCAGATGTTTCCAAGGCAGTTTCTATTAGTGTGGCTCATCAGAATGAATAACAATAAATGTATTATTATATGCATCTATTTATTTATTTTTATTAAAGTAGTGCCTAATGAAATCTCAGCCCCAGTGTGCTAGGGTCTGTATAAACATGGAGAGGAAGATGGTCCCTGGCCAAAACAGTTTACAAGCTAATTACATGTACTGCAAAACCACTTAAACAAATTTACACTTCATAGTAAAAAGAACAGGAGTACTTGTGGGACCTTTTAGACTAACAAATTTATTTCAGCATAAGCTTTCGTGGGCTACAATCCCACTTCATCGCATGCATAGAATGGAACATACAGTAAGCAGATATTTATACATTCAGAGAAACATGAAAAGGTGGAAGTACCTATACCAACTCTTAGATGCTAATTAATTAAGAGGAACTATAACAGCAGGGGGAAAAACTTTTGAAGTGATAATCAAGATGGCCTATTTGGGACAGTTGACACAAAGGTGTGAGTGAGGATAGTTAACTAGGGGAAATAGATTCAATTAACGTAATGACCAAGCCACTCCCAGTCTCTGTTCAAACCTATGTTAATGGTATCTAGTTTACATATTAATTCAAGTTCAGCAGCTTCTCGTTGGAGTCTGTTTTTGAAGCTTTTCTTTGCAAAATTGCCACCTTTAAGTCTGTCACTGAGTGATTAAAGAGGTTGGAGTGTTCTCCTACTGGTTTTTGAATGTCATGATTCCTGATGTCAGATTTGTGTCCATTTATTCTTTTGCGTAGAGACTGTCTGGCTTGGCCAATGTACATGGCAGAGGGGCATTGCTGGCACATGATGGCATATATCACATTGGTAGATGTGCAGGTGAACGAGGCCCTGATGGTGTGGCTGATAATAGTTCCTCTTAATTAATTAGCCTCTTACAGTTGGTATAGGTACTTCCACTTTTTCATGTTTCTTTGAATGTATAAATATCTGCTTACTGTATGTTCCATTCTATGTATCTGATGAAGTGGGACTGTAGCCCATGAAAACTTATGCTGAAATAAATTTGTTAGTCTCTAAGGTGCCACAAGTAATCCTGTTCTTTTTACTGACACAGACTAACACGGATGCTACTCTGAAACACTCCATAGTGTTTTTCATATTATTTAGAGTGGAACTTAATCTTCAACAGGAGCAGAGTTAGGCCTGTGCTGGGTGCTTTCGAAAATCCCAAACTACATTCTTAAGTCTGTGCTCAAGAATCCTTCATCCTCCCAACCTTGCCCATTCTCTAGTTTGTTGAATTTAAAAACAGTTATTTTTGGAATTTGTAAATTAAACCTTTAGAAGTTTTTATTAACAAAATCCCAGTTACTTCATGTGATACATAGGTAACGTGCCTACTACAGCAAAGTGAGTGGCATGCTCCTACTTCACTTACAATTTAGCAAACCATATAATAAGCACTTACTCTTATTATATGGCAATATTGAAAACTAACAAATATTTCTCATTTACAACTGGCCTGTCCAGGGCTTCTGTAGCAAGTGTTTGAAATCCAGATCCCTTGCTGCCAGTGGGAAATGTCTTAGAGCTTGTCTACATGGGAAATTAACAGGAATTGATATTGCAGAATAGCTAGCTATTGCACTATACATTCACACCCTACTTTAAACCGAAATAACTTTAAAGTACAGACAATCCCTTAGAATGTTGCTGTGACACAGAAGACTGTGTTGTGATTGGATTTTCTCCTGTAATTAAAGGACAGTTTTCTCTCAAAACAGCAGTGGTAAAATCTTGGTCCGGTTGACCTCTAGGGGAGTTTTACCATTGAATTCACTGGTATCTGGATTTCACCTTAGCTTATTGTTTTCTTTTAGTTTCTTTTATTACTTTACTTTATTACTCCCTTGTGTGAGGAACCCTAATGCACATGAAAGAGTCTTGTTTACTCAAATCTTCCCCGAGAGAAAGGTTGGTCTTGTGGTTAAGGCACAGAGCTGGACATTTCCTGTGTGAATATGGGCAAGTCAGTTCCGGTTTATTCTTGCTCCCATTAAAAGTCAATGGGAGTTTTGCCACCATTTTAAAAAGTAGCAGGATTGGATCCTTGATCTCTTGGTTGGGTTTTTCAAAGGAGACTAAGGGAGTTAAACTTCCATCTCCCTCTGAAATTCAGTGTTCTTATTCATTAAATGAGGATAATAATATCCATTACATATGGGTGTTGAGGAACTTAATTCATTAGTAAAGAATTTGAACATGCATAGGCTGACAGTAATATATAAGTATAAAATATTGATATTTATACTGCCTATTTGGTAAAAAAAGATGTCATATAGGTTTTAAAATAATGGGAAATCATTTCTGTTTCTCAATATTGTTGGTACTTCCTAATGAATAGAGATGAATTTCACTGAAAAACTAATTTTTGATCTTTCTTTTTTTGCCTTTCTTTAATTCTGGAGGACCATTTAATCATCTCAGTTACACAGTTACAACTAATTGACATTGCTCTATTATTGTTTCATATCATAATCTAGTATTAAATTAACAGTATCTGTAAATAAATTGTCTTGACATCATGTGATAAATCAGTTTTTCACAATGATAAAAAGTTATACAAAATATAAAATCAAGATGACAATATTTTATTAAGAAAAAGAAATACACAGCCAGATTTTATGAATAGGGCAATGACTGTGAAATGTGAGCTGAGTAGCTCTAAGTAGGATTGGATAGGATTTCAGTTTGGAAATAAATTCTTTGTCGAACAATCAAGCTGGAGCATTTTACAGCTCACAATCACTTTCATTGCTTTCCGAAACCAAGGATAAAAGACAGAATAAATCAAAGGATTAATGGCAGAGTTGGAATAAGTGAACCAAACCACAATGTCAAAGAGAAGGGGTGGTGTTATGAAGTTAAAAAAAGCATCAGTTATTACAGTTATAGAATAAGGTGACCAGAATACTACAAAAGCAATCACAGCAATACCAATGGTTTTAGCAGCTTTCCTCTCTCTTTTGCTAACTCTGTCACTGTAAGTATCAGAAGACTGGGTGTTGTTGCTCATCATCTCTATCATTCTGGCTTGTCGTTTAGCCACAGCAAAGATTTTGCTGTAAAGTGCTATGGTTGTAAAAAAAGGTATTAGATAAAGGAGAGCCGATACAGTCACCCAAGTTTTGTTGAAGAGAATCTGACAGCTCCCTACACAGGAGAGGGCATTTACTAATTCTTGTATCCCTTTGTCATTAGCCCCAGTGAAGACAACAGAAAAACTGTATACTAATGAAAATATCCAGGCAAGAGATATGAACATGGCTGAAACTGGCACTGTGAACTTGAGAGGGTAAATTAAAGGATCAGTCACAGCAATGTAGCGATCAACAGAGATGAAACACAGGTGAAATATTGATGAGTAACAGAAAGATAGTTCTAAAGAACTGTGGAATCTACAGAATGTTTCCCCAAAATACCAGCATGTTTCGACAGATCTTATACTGCTGAAGGGCAGCACAGTCAGACCCAAACAAAAATCAGCACATGCCAACGAAGCGAGCAAAATATTTGTAGGAGAGTGAAGCTGTTTGAAATAAGCAATTGAAATCATTACCATTAGGTTTCCACCTAGTGTAAGAACTGTCAGAAAACCAAGCACAACATACAAAGTTATCCGGATTCCAGAAGACCATGATGTTTTATAGCAAGATCCATTAATATTCTCAAAGCAATGTTGTGCTTCTTCATTCTGAAGACACGCTGAAGTCATGTTGTGCTTTTGTTGTTAAGTACTCTGAACTTCTTAGTGTTTGCGTTTGTATACCAACTGTGATGGTGTGGCACTGGTTGATCAAGCTCTTCAGGTTTTAAGTCATTCTGAAAAAGACAATTAAAGTCGATATGAGTGAGAGTACAATAGCTCCAATGTGTTGTATTATGTATAGCAGTATACTAGAAATGTGTATGTAACTGCGACGTAAATAGTAGAACCTAGCAGAATATCTGTTGTGACCACATCTATCAATGGCATTTTAAATAGGTAAACAAGTAGCAAAAATACTTTATAATTGAAAAGTTTATTTAGGGGTTAAATGTATTTTTACCTATTCACATTTATTTAAATTTCCTCAATGCCTGATCTTTCTATTTAAGTCAATTGCAAAACTCCCATTGACTTCACTGTAGTTGGATCGACTCCTAATGCCTTACCTTTTGAGAAGCTTTTCTTCAGATAAAACCCTGTATTAAAATATGAATAGAAGGCAGGAAGAGATGCATGTTTCAGTAGTGCTTTATCCTCCAGACTGTCTCAGCAAAGTTAATGAGAAAGTACAGGCAGTCTGTACTCTCAAAAATGAGGGGTGGGATGAGGGGAAAAACAGAAAACACAAGGGAAATGTAATGATTATCCCATAAAGTGAAATCCCTCTTGTATCTGACAGATACGTAGAGTCTGGAAAAAACCATCATTAAGCAATCTACTTTGATTTATCACAGGACAGTCGATTAACTAAGTATATATTGTGATGCATATGTTTGATCTAACTCTCATTAAAAGATCCTTCCTTTATTTTTTGTAGGAAAATTTAACTGGCTCCCACAGCAACCAGCTGTTGTCTCAGAATTTTACTATAATTTGCTTGTTCAGGAGTACTCACTGAGGAAACTGAGGTCATAGATAATGGTACCTTTGTTAGGGAAAATCTATCCCACCTTTATTAATCTTGCAGTGCGGTATTTCTCTCTCTCTCTCTCTCTCTCTCTCTCTGTCTCATATTTTGGCCCTCTTTCCACATTCTGGGCCAAACTCATTCCAGTGCTAAGACTGGAGCAAGGGTTGAGGCAGCTCATGTCATCCCAATGTCCAGTGCAAATTAGGGGGGCCTAAATTGCACTCTAGTTGCCATGGCTTCTATGGGCCTTCTGGCTTTGGAATAGCCAGGGTGAAGAACTTCCCTATCTACATCTGGCCAAGCTACCAAAATCCCCCCTCCCTCCTCTGGCCTATCCCCAACCTGCCCCAGAAATTTCCCTGCCCCATGGGTTTTTTGCAAGTGTAAAGTTGGTGAAGCAATTTCTGATCTGCCCTGGAGGTCACTTGCTCAGGTACTGTGCACCTGCTGGCCTTTTGAGGGCAAAGGAGCTGTGGGCCATATATGATTTAGGTCCTGTCTTCCTCAATGAGTTTGAGTAGGTGTAGAAGTATGGTTGAGATGGCGCTTCCATTCTAAACCTATATTTTTCATGGCTTATAGGTTCCTCAGAAATATAGGTTGATCCTTTACTGGTGTTCAGGCCCTTAGGCCTGGTCTATATTAAGAACTTATGTTCGTATAATTCCGACACTCAGGAGTTTGAAAAATCCACGCCCCTGAGCTCTGCCACAATTAAAGCGATCTCACCCGCAGCATGGACAGCAGTAGGTCTATGGGAGAATTCTCACATAAACATAGCTACCGCCTCTCGGGCAGGTGGATTACCTATGCCAAAAGGAGAACCTCTCACATCTGCGTAGGTAACGTCTTCTGTGAAGCCTTACTTTCACCCCTCGCCCCCACTCCATCAGGAGGATGTGCTGGTTTTACCCTACTTCCCCCATTCAGGAGGGGGATGTACTGTTTTTACCCCACACCACCCCGCTGGGAGGGGGACATGCTGTTTTCACTCTCACACACAAACGTAGACAGCTATTCTGCATTTGTTAGTTGTGCATTAGATTTTTGCCTTTCTAAGTGAAATACTTTGCAGTTGAATTTTGTCTTTATTGAATTTTATCCTGTTGAATTCAGACCAATTCTCCAATTTGTCGGTCATTTTTCATTTTAATACTGTCCTCCAAAGTGCTTGAAATCCCTCCTATCTTGGTGTCTTCAGCCAATTTTATAAGAATACCCTCCACTCCATTTTCCAAGTCATTAATGAAAATGCTGAATTGTATTGAACCGAGGCCTAACCCTTGCGGGACCCCAATACATATACCCTCCCAGTTTGACAGCAAAGCATTTCTAACTACTCTTTGAGTAGGGCGTTTCAACCAGTTGTTCACCCACCATATAGTAATTTCTTGTAGACTACATTTCCCTGGTTTGTTTAAAACACCATCATGTGGGATTGTGTCTCTTACTAAAATATATCAGGTCCACTGCCTCCCCCTTATCCACGAGGCCAAAGAAGGAGATTGGGTTGGTTTGACATGCTTTGTTCTTGACAAATCCATTCTGGATATTCCTTAACACCTTATTATCCTCTAGCAGCTTATAAATTGATTGTTTAATAATTTGTACCAATATCTTTCCAGGTATCGGAGTTAGATTGACTGGTCTATAATTCCCGCCAGTGTTTTGGGACCTCACTCATCTTCCAGGATTCTCAAAGATAAATGTGAATAGCTCATAGATCGCTTCAGCTACTTCCTAAATACATAAGATGAACTTAAGTACATCTAACAACTAAATATATTTTAACCTGTTCTTTCCCTACTTTGGCTTGGGTTCCTTCCATCTTTTTATTAGTATTAATTGAGTTGAGTATGTGGTCCCTATTAGCCTTTTTAGTGAAGTCGGAAGCAAAATAGGCATTAAATAGCTCAGTTTTCTGGATGTTATCTGTTATTATCTCGCCTTCTCCGCCAAGTAGAAGACCAACACTTTCCTTCATCTTTCTCTTTCTCCTAATGTATTTAAAGACCCTGTCTTGTATGGACCTTGCTAGGTGTAACTCACTTTGTCCCTACATGTTTGTACTGTTCTTTCCTCTTGAGCAATTCATCTATGTTTCCCCTTTTTGTAGGCTTTCTTTTTGAATTTCAGGTCATTAAGGAGCTCCTAATGACACTAATGCCCCAGAGGAAAGGAAGAGAAGTGCCAGCCCCCAGCTATTTTAGAGACCCTCACAAGCAGATCGACAACCCAAGAGAACAGGGGGAGAAGATCCAACCCCTTTCCCCTCCCAATGACAACTACCAATATTATAGATCTCAGCTGCAAGCAGATAGAGGAACCTGTCCACATGCCCTCACAGAGACCCTCCAAATAGGAGGGGCCACAGCCTAAGAGAACTCAGCTTCTACACACACACATTCTCTTTCCCAAAGGGTGAGCAGTTTAACCTAGTCTCCAGTTTTGGGATCTTCCTGTACAGCTGGACTCTGTTCCCTCAGAAACCACAAGAAAGCAGGCAGAGTATTCACCTTTCCAGCCCTTCACTCCTCTTCCTTACTGTGGAGCTGTGACTGTAGAGCATGAGCTTGGGAACCCTGCAGGATCAGTGCTGGAGCGTGGTAGTCCTGTCTCTTCAATATTTAATGACAGTTGTTTCCACCCATGTCTTCTCTTCCCAGGCATCCTAGGTTTCTAGGCAGGTCTACAATATTGTTATTGTTTCCTAATGGGGATATCAAGAACCTTAATATTCAAATCACTGCCTTTTTTAATTTTTAGAATTGTTAAAGTGTTCATTTGCAGTCTGAAGTTAGAATCTAATATACACTGTATTTAAAAAAAAAGAAGAAAGAAAAAAAAGAAAAACCCTTCCACATATATGTTATGCTTATGTAAATACGACAGAATGACATAGATGTTACTTAACCTGTAAGGCAGTGACTGTTCAGAGAAACCTCTTCAGGGCAGTGACTGTTTATTGTTATGTGTTTGTGCCTGGCCCCGTGGAACCTTGATCCCTGCTTGGAGCCCTTAGATGCTACCACAATACAATCATACTAAGGAGAAGTTCAAAAACTTAGAAGAAGAAAAACCCAAATAAATGAAAAACTATGAGCTGAAGTTCTGATATCAATACTCATTCCACATTATTCTTTCATCTCGTGGACTGTTTCAGAGCCTGTGCCCTCTCTTCAATTAATTTTAACAATGTGATGGCGTTTAGTCATATTTATTAAAGCATGCCAGGGAGGAGTCATCCCAGAGGTGGAATGGAGTAGATTGGCAGAGCTTAGGTGAGGTCTTTATGCCAGCTATTTGAAATTCAGTTGAGCAGGGATAGGTGCTTTTTGACATTTTTTTACATAAAAAGCAATACAAATGGCCCTTCCATGTATCTGTGCTATTATACACTACATATATTCTGTACGCATGCTGACTGTGGGTCTAATATTTTATTTTGATTAGCAATTCTTTTAATGCTGATATCTATATTGCCTTGTTTCTCTTACAGTTGTGATATTCGGGATAACCCAATAGATGGCACAACAATGATGTTATCCAGCTCTCTTCTGCTAGCTGAAGATCTTCGGCTTCATTTTGATCTGATATTGTCATTACACCAATATAACTCTACTGATTTCAGTACAGTCACTCCTGATTTACAGAGACTCAGCTGAGATCAGATTCAAAGAATTATTTTGTTTTGGATTTGTATTCATGAACAAAAATGTCCTTTTCAGAGAAGAAACATTGTCTTGAACTTGGGCAACAGTTTACTTTGATTCACAGCATATGGACAACTCTGTCAACATTTCATGTCTTCTGATGGTATTGTGTGATGCCTATGAAAGCAGACCTTCCCAAACTGTGGTTTGCCGGCTATCAGTGGTCCATGGAGATTTTCCCGGTGGGCACATGGTGCTGGCTTCTCCTCCTTATCTTCAGCAGCTATTTTACATTACAAGACAGATAAAAATATTTTAAATATTTCCATAATGTTGTTATTCCTTATAAGCAATTGTTGTTGTTGCCACAAGGATGTTACGGGATGGGAGGAGAGGTAGATCACAAAACAGACCGAATTGCCCCAAGAGAGGGGAAAAAGATCTGCTTCTGAGCAATATTATCTGTCAGACTGTCTCATCAATTTATTTCTAAAGCTTCATCCCTGTAGCATTTGGGTGCTGAGTTCAGGGTTAAATAACCGTCTGATTATGCACCATCTTCTCTGCTCCTCTTGAGGCAAAATCATGTTTTATGTGCCCATTATAGGCAGAGGAAAACTAAGGGGAATGAGAGGAAAAACAAGGAAGGGGGCTGATTTTCAGGGGTACTGATCCCAAAAATTCTCTTTGAAGTCAATGGAAGGTGTAGGTACTCAGCATCACTGAAATTCAGACCCCGGGCAATTCTGTATTCCTCCTTATTGTGGGAAAGGCTGCTTGAAGAGGTGTGTCTTTCCTAGCACCCGAAACGAGGATGAGTATTCCATACAGTGTATGGTGTTCTGAAAGTGAATATGAAAGAGTGTAATGTGCTTTTGAACTGATCAGACCCTGCTGCATGGGCTGGTCATGAAAAGTTTCATTGAACATTCTGCAGTATAAAACTCTGTTAGAGGATCCTTGTTAGAGGATCAGGATTGATCAGTAACAGCCCGCTTCTCCAAAGAAGGCTGCCATTGGCCCGTGAGTACTGCAGTATCATACAAGGGTGTGTGGCCCATCCCGTTACACCTCCCACTATTCTACAGTCTCCTACCAGCCATATGGTAGTACATATGGTTCACAGCCATCTGCCCATATTCTTATTGAACACCGTCTTTACAGAGCTTAAATGGTACAGAGGGCCTCTAATGTTTATCCTCTAATATCCAACATTTGATTTACGCATCTTTTATCTTCCGTTTTGAACAAAACTAAAGATAAATGCATGAAATATAAACTGTATAGAAGATGTTTCCAAGGCAGTTTTTATTAGTGTGGCTCATCAGAATGAATAACAATAAGTTATTATTAGATGCATTTATGTATTTATTTGTATTAGAGTAGTGCCTAATGAAATCTCAGCCTCCTGTGTGCTAGGGTCGGTATAAACATATGGTGGAAGATGGTCTCTGGCCCAAACAGTTTACAAGTTAATTACATGTATTGCAAAACCACTTAAACAAATTTACACTCCATAGTGTTTTGCATATTATTTAGAATGGGACTTAATCTTCAACAGGAACAGCGTTAGGCCTGTGCTGGGTGCTTTCGAAAATCCCACACTATCGTCTTATATCTGTACTCAAGTCTGTGCTCAAACCTTTATCCTCTCCACCGTGCCCGTCCTCTAGTTTGTTGAATTAAAAAACAGTTATTTTTGGAATTTGTAAATTAAACTTTTAGAAGATTTCATTAACAAAATCCCAGTTAGTTCATGTGATACACAGTTAACTAGCCTACTACAGTAAAGTCAGTGGCATGCTCCTACTTCACTTACAATTTAGCAAACCATATAATAAGCACTTACTCTTATTATATGGCAATATTGAAAACTAACAAATATTTCTCATTCACAACTGGCCTGTCCAGGGCTTCTGTAGCAAGTGTTTGAAATCCAGATCCCTTGCTGCCAGTGGGAAATGTCTTAGAGCTTGTCTACATGGAAAATTAACAGGAATTGATATTGCAGAATAGCTAGCTATTGCACTTTACATTCACATCCTACTTTAAACCGAAATAACTTTAAAGTACAGACAAGCCCTTAGAATGTTGCTGTGTTGTGATTGGATTTTCTCCTGTAATTAAAGGACAGTTTTCTCTCAAAACAGCAGTGGTAAAATTTTGGTCCGGTTGACCTCAAGGGGAGTTTTACCATTGAATTCACTGATATCTGGATTTCACCTTAGCTTATTGTTTTCTTTTAGTTTCTTTTATTACTTTACTTTATTACTCCCTTGTGTGAGGAACCCTAATGCACATGAAAGAGTCTTACTTCTACTCAAAACTTCCCCGAGAGAAAGGTTGGTCTTGTGGTTAAGGCACAAAGCTGAACATTTCCTGTGTGACTATGGGCAAGTCAGTTCTGGCTTATTCTTGCTCCCATTAAAAGTCAATGGGAGTTTTGCCACCAATTTAAAAAGTAGCAGGATTGGATCCTTGATCTCTTGGTTGGGTTTTTCAAAGGAGACTAAGGGAGTTAAACTTCCATCTCCCTCTGAAATTCAATGTTCTTATTCATTAAATGAGGATAATAATATCCATTACATATGGGTGTTGAGGGACTTAATTCATTAGTAAAGAATTTGAACATGCATAGGCTGACAGTAATATATAAGTATAAAATATTGATATTTATACTGCCTATTTGGTAAAAAAAGATGTCATATAGGTTTTAAAATAATGGGAAATCATTTCTCTTTCTCAATATTGTTAGTACTTCCTAATGAATAGAGATGAATTTCACTGAAAAACTAATTTCTGATCTTTCTTTTTTTGCCTCTCTTTAATTCTGGAGGGCCATTTTATCTTCTCAGTTACACAATTAAAACTAATTGACATTGCTTTATTACTGCTTCATACCATAATCTAGTATTAAATTAACAGTATCTGTAAATAAATTGTCTTGATATCATGTAATAAAACAGGTTTTCACAATGATAAAAAGTTACACAAAATATAAAATCAAGATGACAATATTTTATTAAGAAAAAGAAATACACAGCCAGATTTTTTGCATAGGGCAATGACTGTGAAATGTGAGGTCAGTAGCTCTATTCAAGACTGAATAGGTTTTCAGTTTGGAAATAAATTCATTGTCGAACAGTCAAGCCGGAGCATTTTACAGCTCACAATCACTTTCATTGCTTTTCGAAACCAAGGATAAAAGACAGAGTAAATCAAAGGATTAATGGCAGAGTTGGAATAAGTGAACCAAACCACAATGTCGAAGACAAGGGGTGGTGTTATGAAGTTAAAAAAAGCATCAGTTATTACAGTTATAGAATAAGGTGACCAGAATACTACAAAAGCAATCACAGCAATACCAATGGTTTTAGCAGCTTTCCTCTCTCTCCTGCTAACTCTGTCACTGTAAGTATCAGATGACTGGGTGTTGTTACTGATCATCTCTATCATTCTGGCTTGTTGTTTAGCCACAGCAAAGATCTTGCTGTAAAGTACTATTGTTGTAAAAAACGGTATTAGATAAAGGAGAGAGGTTATAGCCACCCATGTTTTGTTGAAGAGAATCTGACAGCTCCCTACACAAGAGAGGGCATTTACTAACTCTTCTATCCCTTTGTCATTAGCCCCCGTGAAGACAACAGAAAAACTGAATACTAATGAAAATGTCCAGGCAACAGCTATGAATATGCCTGAAACTGGCACTGTGAACTTGAGAGGGTAAATTAAAGGATCAGTAACAGCAACATAGCGATCAACAGAGATGAAACACAAGTGAAATATTGATGAATAACAAAAAGATACTTCTAAAGAACTATGGAATCTACAGAATGTTTCCCCAAAATACCAGCATGTTTCGACAGATCTTATACTGCTGAAGGGCAGCACAGTCAGACCCAAACAAAAATCAGCACATGCCAAGGAAGCGAGCAAAATATTTGTAGGAGAGTGAAGCTGTTTGAAATAAGCAATTGAAATCATTACCATTAGGTTTCCACCTAGTGTAAGAATTGTCAGAAAACCAAGCACAACATACAAAGTTATCCGGATTCCAGAAGACCATGATGTTTTATAGCAAGATCCATTAATATTCTCAAAGCAATATTGTGCTTCTTCATTCTGAAGAAGCGCTGAAGTCATGTTGTGCTTTTGTTGTTTACTACTCTGAGCTTTTTAGTTTTTGCATTTGTATACAAAGGTGATGGTGGGGTACTGGTTGGTCAAGCTCCTCAGTTTTTAAATATTTCTGAAAAAGAGAATTAAAGTTGAGATGAGTGAGAGTACAATAATTCCAAAGTGTTGCATTATATCCACCAGTATACCAGAAATGTGTATGTAAATAGGAAGTAAATAAAAGAACATAGCAAAATACCCGTTGTTACTACAGCTTTCAATGGAATTTTGAAATAGGTAAACAAGTAGAAAAATGTACTTTATGATTGAAAATATTGTCCTCTGCTATAATATATAATTTATTTTTTACCTATTCATATGTATTTATTTAAATTTCCTCAGTGCCTGATGTTTCTGTTTAAGTCAATTGCAAAACTCCCATTGACTTCACTGTAGTTGGATGGATTCTTAATTCCTTACCGTTTGAGAAGCTTTTCTTCAAATATAGCCCTAAATTAAAATGTGAAGAGAAGGCAGGAAGAGACGCTTATTTTCAGTAGTGCTTTATCCTCTGAGTTGTCTTAGCAAAGTTAACGACATAGTACATGCACATTGTCCTCTCAAAACTGAGGGGTGGGGTGAGGGGAAAAACAGAAAACACAAGGGAAATTTAGTTATCATCCCATAAAGTGAAATCCCTCTGGTAAAGGTTGTAAACACTGACACATGTGTAGAGTCTGAAAAAACATCATTAAGAAATCTACTTTGATTCATCATAAGACAGTCGTTTAACTAAGTATATACTGTCATTCATATGTTTGACCTAAGTCTCATTAAAAGATCCTTCCTTTATTTTTTGAAGGCAAATTTAACTGGCTCCCACAGCAACCAGGTGTTATCTCAGTATTATTACTGAATTGCTTTTTCAGGAGTATTGATGGATGAAACTGAGGTAATAGATAATGGTACTTGTGTTAAAGAAAATCAGTCCCACCTTTATTAATCTTGCATTTGGGTATTTCTCTCTCTCTCTCTCTCTCTCTCAGGCCATTTTTCTACTACACTCTAGGCCAAACTCATTCCAGTGCTAGGACTGGAGCAAGGACTGAAGCAGCTTGTGTTGTCCCGATGTGTCTGTTGTGCTCAGTGCAGCTCCCAGTGCAAATTAGGCAGCCCTAAATTGCACTCTAGCTTGTATGGCTTCTATGGGCCTTCTGGCTTTAGAATAATCAGGGTGCAGAACTATCCTAACTACACTGGCTAGAGTGCCAATATGGCCCCTCCCTCCTCTGGCCTATCCCCAGCCTGCCCCAGAAGTTTCCCTGCCCCATGATTTTCTGCACAAGAAAAGTTGGTGGATCCAGCTCCAAATGTGGCAGGTTAGTCTGCCCTTGAGGCCACTTGCTGGGGGACTGTGCATCTGCTGTGCTGGTGAGGGCAAGGAGCTGTGGGCCACATATGATTTAGGTCCTTTCTTCCTTAATAAGTTTGAGTAGGTGTAGAAGTGTGGTTAAGATGGTGCTTCCATTCCAATGCTATATTTTCCATGGCTTATAGGTTCCTCAGAAATGCAGGTCGATCCTTTAGCGGTGTTCAGGCCCTGAGCCCTGGTCTATATTACGAATTTATGTCGGTATAATTCCATCGCTCAGGGGTATGAAAATCCACACCCTTGAGTGCCGCAGTTAATGCGATCTCTCCCCCCATGTGGACACCAGTAGGTCGATGGGAGAATTCTTCCGTCAACCTATCTACCTCCTCTCAGGGAGGTTGATTACCTACGCTGATGTCAGAGGTACTATTTTCTCTGAAGTGCTACAGCGGTGCCACTGTAGTTGTTTATGTGTAGACAAGCCCTTATAGACCTTATTGAAGTGGAATAAGTTAAAGCAGCTGAGGGCGCAGGATTGGCACAGACTCAGAAAGTCACAATCATCTCTCTGAGATCTTGTAATGATTTGGGGAATTGTCTGTTCTGTCACCAGGGCAACCGTAACCCATATCCCACCTCTGTGGTTCCTCCAGGGCATCCAATCTAGGCTCCCAGTGCCTCAGCCACCACCTAGCTTGGGAAGAGACCTGCATCTCTCTTCCTCCTGATCAGGGTGTTTCCAGGCTGCACATTTCCCTGCTTACACTATGATATCTCCAGCAAGCCAGGCTGCCTAAATAGGCCAGCATCTGAGCTTTGCTGTCTCTGTGAAGGCTCTGAACAGCTGCAATCGCCCGCAGTTACAGGTTACCACACAGGTGTTTATAAACAAGCACTTTATTCTTAAGGTGGAAGTATTACCGAGAAAACATATTAAAAACAGTGAAAGTTTACCAGAGGTAATGCAAGCTAAAAAGCTTCCTAGAGGACACTCCAACTCCATCCTTGGGATCAGCCCTTCAAAACCCACAACTAGGGTTTTTCCTGTGCCTACTAGTTCATAACTGTCTTAGATTCAGACCCAGAACAACCATGAATAGTTCAGTCTTTCCTTTATATAGTTTTGGCCTTTGATCTTGACCATATGTGATCAGCAGACAATGGCTCACTCTTCAGGGCATAGGTTCAAAAGGCTGGGTTGTTGCATAACCAGAGGTGGGGAATTTGCATACACCTCTCGTATGTATCCCAGGAAGTTCACTTCACACATATTGTTCCCAAAGTCCATTTTTGTCATTCACATTGTCCAATACAGTCTTTTGATCATCCAGGCTTTTGATCATCACATCTCCCAACTAGAGAGGTTACATATGATCCTGGCCCAAAATTATACATAAACTGTTAATTTAATACAATGTATCCCAAAGATAATTAAACTTAATTCAGTAAGGTTTTTTCAATGATTTTGCAGGAAATTGCTGTATCTCTAACATGTAAAATTTATGAATTCTGTGTGAGATGATGAGATCTCTGTATGTATTCTTACTACACTGCAAACTGCATTTTGAAGGTGAAGCCTTTTGTGTTCGCTGTTGTCCTTTCGCCTCCATGTGTTGGACTGAAATTGCAACAAGTATAGTGGCAAAGGCCTAATAATAGAGGGTCAAGAAACAGGGATGGTCGTCTATTCAAAAAAGAAAACACCTTGGACAAAAGACTGGCTTCTGCCCTGGAGAATTGGTTTGTCAGGGGAGAGGTTGCCTGATAACAAAGTTACTTGGTAGGACCCTAAGGTCATTTGTTAAGGCTGACCAGGGAGTCACATGTCTGGGGATTGGAAGGTTTTAAAAGGGCAGAAGCTGCTCTGTTTGGGATTTGTTGGCCATTTTCACAAGCTCAGGATGAGGGAAACTTCTACAAGAGTCTGTGAAGGGGTTGGGAGCGGGAGTGAAGTCTGTCTACCTGAATACTGGTACCCTAAGGACTTCCAAAGGAAGGGTGAGCTAGAGTGAGGGGCATTGAGTTCAGGATGTTTGTTGTTTTCTATATAATCTGTCATCTGTATTTTCCATGCTTAAATAAAGAGCAATAATGTATTAGAATTCTGTGAAAGGTGTTTTTGTGTTATATGCTATACCTACCATGTGGCCCTTTAAGGAGGTAATCCATAAGGCCCACACTTTTTAGTGAAGTTCTGAGAGAGGGTGTGTTTTAAGCTACAAAGGAACCTGAGGAGCCAGCACAAAGCCCAAATGCTAGGCAGCTGGTCCATGTGGTCACAGTTCTCAGGAGGGGATGCTAAACAGACAGCTGCCATGGCTTCCCAAGAATGCACCCCAAGAGTGTGCCTAGAGACCCCAAGACAGGGGCAGTGACTGGACACTGTTCAGACTCTGAGGGACTTAAAATACCTGCAGTCCAGTGGCTGGGTCACCTCACAGCTGGCTGAGCCACCAGCAGGTGAAGCCCAATCAGATCTGTGCCCGGGCCCTCTTCTGTTCCTGTGCCCATGCTCCTCATTGTTATTACTCATATGCATATGTATTTATAAGTTTGGGGCTTATAATTCAATGTTCCAGGTAGGGATAGTTTTGTTTGAAATGACTGAGACAAAACTCAGTATTTCAGAAAGTCATTCCAAAATGTTACAAGTTCAAGCCAAAGCGTTATGTGCTGAGAATAAACATTGTTAAAGAAAAAAATGGTCTTGAGTTAGCATCTGTACCTACTCATGTCACCACTGCATGAGTTTCCTTTAGATTAGTAAACTACATAAGAATGGCCATTCTGGGTGAGACCATAATTCATCTAGCCCAGTATCCTGTCTTCTGACAGTAGCTGATGCCAGATCCTTCAGAGGGAATGAGCAGAACAGGGCACTTATTGAGTGATCCATCCTTTGTTCTCCAGTCCCAGCTTCTGGCACTAAAAAGCTCAAGGACACCCAGAATATTGGGTTGCATCCCTGATCATCTTGGCTAATAGCCATTGATGGACCTATCCTCCATGAACTTATTTAGTTCTTTTTTGAACATAGTTATACTTTTGGCCTTTACAATATTCTCTGAGAAGAACTTCCACAGGTTGACTATGTGTTGTGTGAAGAAGTACTTCCTTTTGTTTGTTTTAAACCAGCTGCCTATTAATTTCATCAGGTATCCCCTGGTTCTTGTGTTATATGGTGGTACATTCCTTTTCGCTTTTTCCACAGCAGTCATAATTTTAAAGACTTCTATCAGATTCCCCCTTAGTAGTCTCCTTTCTAAACTGAATGGTCCCAGTCTCTTCAGTCATTCCTCATATGGAAGCTGTTCCATATTCCTAATAATTTTTGTTGCCCTTCTCTGTACATTTTCCAATTCCAATATATCTTTTTTGAGATGGGGTGACTAGAACTGCATACATTATTCAAGGTGTGGGTGTACCAAGGATTTATATAGTCCTATTATGATATTTTATATTATTACCTATCCCTTTCCTAACTAATGGTTCCTAGCAATCTGTTAGATATTTTGACTGCTGCTGCACATTGAGCAGATGTTCTCAGAGAACTATCCAGGATCACTCCAAGATCTCTTTCTTGACTGGTAACAGCTAATATAGACCCATCATTTTATATGTACTATTGGGATTGTTTTCCAATGTGCATTATTTTGCATTTATCAACACTGAGGGTATGCCTACACTACGAGACTAGTTCGATTTTTCTTAAACCGAACTTGTGAAACTGATATTGCAAAGTCGATCGTGCGAATCCACAGCAAGGACATTACATCGAATTTGTGAGTCCACAGTAACGGGGCAAGCGTCGACATTGCAAGCGGTGCACTGTGGGTAGCTATCCCACAGTTCCCGCAGTCCCCGCTGCCCACTGGAATTCTGGGTGTAGCCCCCAGTGCCTTCTGGGGCCAAAAATGTGTCAAGGGTGGTTATAGGTAAATGTCGTCACTCGACCCACACTCCCGCCCTCCCTACGTGAAAGCGCCGGCGGGCAATGAATTCGCGCCCTTTTCCGGTGATTGACAGCTCAGACGCCACAGGACAGCGAGCATGGAGCCCTCCACAATTATCGCTGCTGTTCTGTCCGTTGTCAACACCTCGCGCCTTATCGTCCACCTTTTCCAGAGGCAGATGCAGAGAAATTGGGCGAGGAGGCAACGGAAGCTCTGGGAGGACATGAACTCTGAGAGGGGCACAGACCTCTCGCAAAGCACGGGACCCCGGCCCGTAGAAATCATGGTGGCAATGGGGCACGTTGATCCTGTGGAACGGCAATTCTGGGCCAGGGAAACAAGCACTGACTGGTGGGACCGCATAGTGCTGCAGGTCTGGGATGAATCCCAGTGGCTGCGAAACTTTCGGATGCGTAAGGGCACTTTCCTGGAACTTTGTGAGTTGCTGTCCCCTGCCCTGAAGTGCCAGGACACCCGGATGCGAGCAGCCCTGACTATCCAGAAGCGAGTGGCCATAGCCCTGTGGAAGCTTGCAACTCCTGACAGCTACCGGTCAGTCACGAATCAATTTGGAGTGGGCAAGTCTACCGTGGGGGTTGCTGTGATGCAGGTAGCCCATGCAATCGTTGACCTGCTGCTCTCAAAGGTAGTGACCCTTGGAGACGTGCAGGTGATCATATATGGCTTTACCGCTATGGGATTCCCAAACTGCGGCGGGGCTATTGATGGGACACACATCCCTATCCTGGGACTGGACCACCAGGGAAGCCAGTACATTAACCGAAAGGGCTATTTTTCTATGGTGCTGCAAGCACTAGTGGACCACAAAGGACGTTTTTACCAACATCAATGTCGGATGGCCAGGCAAGGTTCATGATGCTCGTGTTTTCAAAAACTCTGGTCTGTTTAGACGGCTGCAAGAGGGTGTTTATTTCCCGGACCGCAAAATAACTGTTGGGGATGTGGAGATGCCTATAGTGATCCTCGGGGACCCAGCGTACCTGCTAATGCCCTGGATCATGAAGCCATACACGGGAGCCCTGGACACTGAAAAGGAGCTCTTCAACTACCGGCTGAGCAAGTGCAGAATGGTGGTGGAGTGTGCCTTTGGCCGTCTGAAAGGTCGTTGGAGAAGCTTACTTACTCGCTCCGATCTCAGCCAAACAAATATCCCCATTGTGATTGCAGCGTGCTGTGTGCTCCACAATCTCTGTGAGAGCAAGGGGGAGACGTTTATGGCAGGGTGGGAGGTTGAGGCAAATAGCCTGGCTGCTGATTACGCACAGCCGGACACCAGGGCGATTAGAAGATCACAGCGGGACACGCTGCGCATCCGGGAAGCTTTGAAAGCTAGCTTCTAGAGCGAGCGGGGTACCCAGTGACTGTTACGCTTGTTTAAACAGAAGCTGAACCTGCCCCTGTTTCTTTATCCAGTTTCTGTTGCCTATCCTCTCCAATTACCAACCCCCTTCCCCCCCTTCACTCAACACTTTAAAAGTATAATAAAGGAAACATTGTTTATTAAAACCGTCTCTATTAATGATTTCTCGGTTAAGGGTTTAACCTGGGATGCATACCGCGGTTTGGGAGCAGGTGGAGTGTTGGAAAGTACGCTTCCAAACTCGGGGAATGACATGCTCCTACTCCCAGAGCAGTCCGAAGTGCTGGACTGCTTGTTTCAAGGGAGCTATCAACCCCTCCTATTCGCAACTGTGTGTGGTGGGGCCTTTGTGACTTTTTGGCCATGGATTGCAGCCACAGACCCCTGCTGCATGGATCTGTCATGCAGGCTATCGCCGGCCGCAAAAGATCTGCAGCCACCCTCCCCCACCAGAAAGTCACAGAGCCCCCCCCCACCCCCATAGAGACCATGAAAACCCGCTCCCAGAATGACAAGTGTGCCCAGTGCATGCAATGTGAGTGTGACTTTATGTTGAACCTTTCCCCCTGTCTGTACCCTGGTTCAGGCGCCTGTCGTCTCTAATTACAAACCCCCTTACCCACTCCCCCAAAACCAAACCGTCCTATGAAAGAAAGTCAGGGAAACAGCACTGTACAAAACAAACATTTTTATTAAGGGGAGCATATTTTTTAGATGAAACCTGGGCAGGGAACTGTTGTGGGGTGCAGTTGGAGGGAAGGAAAGGACCCATCTAAAGTTTTGGAAATGAGAGCCTTCTGCTACTGGAGCAGTCTGCAGGGGTGGAGTGATTATTTCCACGGCCCCTGCCTCCCCTCGTTCTAGTGACTTTGGGTGACTGGAGGATTGGACTTTGTGGCGGGGGAGGGCGGTTGGAAATAACATATAGAGGTGCTCTTTCCTCCTATCTCCTGTCCTGAAGAACGTCTACCAGGCACCGGAGCATGTCAGTTTGCTCCCTCATTAGTCCCAGCAGCGTTTGAGTCCCCTGCTGGTCTTCCTGCCTCCACCTGTCCTCGCGAGCTTCAGCCCTCTGCTCCCATTCGCTGACTGCTCGCTCGGACCTTGAGACGTCCTCTCTCAGCTGTGCCGCCTCCTTTCGGGAACAGACCATCAATTCTGAGAACATGTCATCCCGGGTTCTCTTTTTGCGCCGCCTGATCAGCGCAAGCCTCTGGGAGGGTGATCCACGGGTAGGGCGGGAGACACTCGCAGCTGTGGCATGAGAGAAAGGGAGTGAATTCCTCAGAAAGATACTTTTTCCAGAACAATGCCTATACTCTTTCCCTGTGAATAAGACCAAGCACAGTACCTATTACATGTCCACTTACTACAAGGTCAAATATTATGACTTTATCCTGAGTGTCTGGGGTCCCGATGTACAGATCCCAGAAGCCTTGCTGAACACTGGAAATCTGCTCTCTGGAGACCATGGTAAGCTGTTGACTTTGGACTGCTGAGAGCTTACTTCACAGCAGTGCTCTACTCCCATGTTTCAATCACAGTTCCTGGCGGCGGCCAGTTCCTGCTGCTGCCCAAACCGCTCATCTACAGCGGCTCACCAACCCTTTATCCCCCCTCTGCGTGGCCGCTCCCGGGAACTGAAAGTGCCCGCGAACTGCTATGTTTGAACGGCTCACCTACCCTTTCCCCCTCTCCACGTGGCTGCTCCCGGGAACTAAAAGTGCCCGCGAACCGCTCTGTTTGAATGGCTCGCCTACCCTTTATCCCCCCTCTGCGTGGCCGCTCCCGGGAACTAAAAGTGCCCGCGAACCGCTCTGTTTGAATGGCTCGCCTACCCTTTATCCCCCCTCTGCGTGGCCGCTCCCGGGAACTGAAAGTGCCCGCGAACCGCTCTGTTTGAACGGCTCGCGTACCCTTTCCCCCCGTCCACGTGGCTGGTCCCGGCAACTCTCCCTGCCTGCGCACCACTAAGTTCGAATGGTTAGCCTCCCAACTCCCTCCCCCCCACCCGCGTGGATGGAAACCGCCGGGTGTCTTTCTTTAAAGGGAAAATGAAGAATTCACTATACTAAAGAAACCACTCATTCAAACCAGGGCACCATGACTGATATCACTCTGATGAGGATTACCGAGACAGAGAAAGACCGCATGCTGCGTCAATGCCAGCAAACCCCAGGGCCGTATGCAGCCATGCTATGGAAGGCAATGATACCAGAGTACCTGAAGCTTGCATGGCGCGGGAAAGTATCCTACCATGGAGGAGACAATAAGGCCGCTCTCCCTGGGAACCTGATACAAAAGCTTTCACTGTACCTCCAGGAGAGCTTCGAGGAGATCTCCGATGGGGATTTCTCCTCTATCCCCATACATATTGACAGACTTTTCGAGTAGTTGCACTGGAAAACGACTCAAAGCTGAAGCGCCTAAGGCCAATTAAGCAATACAAACACAGTGCTTATACACCATGCCTATTGTATTCCAAATAAATGTTTAACACGCTGACCTGCTAATCCTTCGCCTGATTCCTGGTCAGGGATGCTGCCTTGGGAGGGTTCGTAGGGGATCTCAGTCAGGGTGATGAATAGATCCTGGCTGTCGGGGAAATCAGCATTAAAAGCGCTGTCGACTGCCTCGTCCTCCTCCTCTCCTTCCTCATCTTCACCGTCCGCGAAAACCTCCGACGACGTGGCCGTAGATAAGACCCCGTCGTCGGAGTCCACGGACACTGGTGGGGTAGTGGTTGCAGCACCACCGAGCATGCCATGCAGTGCCTCGTAAAAACGGCAAGTGTGTGGCTGCGATCCAGAGCGTCCGTTGGACTCCTTGGTCTTCTGGTACGCCTGTCGCAGCTCCTTGATTTTCACGCGGCACTGCGTTGCATCCCGGCTGTATCCTCTCTCCGTCATAGCCTGGGATATTTTCTCATAAATTTTTGCATTCCGTCTTTTGGATCGGAGCTCGGATAGGACGGATTCATGTCCCCACACAGCAATCAGATCCAAAACTTCCCGATCAGTCCATGCTGGAGCCCTCTTTCTATTCTGGGATTGCATGGTAACCTCTGCTGGAGAGCTCTGCATCGTTGCCAGTGCTGCTGAGCTCGCCATGATGTTCAAACAGGAAATGAGATTCAAACTGGCCAGACAGGAAAAGGAATTCAAATTTTCCCAGGGCTTTTCCTGAGTGGCAGGTCAGAGCATCCGAGTACGGATTGCTGTCCTGAGCGTCCACTGAGTGGTGCACTGTGGGATAGCTCCCGGAGCTATTAGCGTCGAATTCCGTCCACAGTACCACGAATTCGACATGGCCATGTCGAATTTAGCACTACTCCCCTCATTGGGGAGGAGTACAGAAATCGAATTAAAGAGCCATTTATGTCGAAATAAATAGCTTCCTAATGTGGATGGGTGCAGGGTAAAATCGAGTTAACGCTGCTAAATTCGACATAAAGGCCTAGTGTAGACCAGGCCTTAATTTCATCTGCCATTTTCTTGCTCAGTTACCCAGTTCTGTGAGATTCCTTTGTATCTCTTCACAGTCAGCTTTGGACTTAACTATCTTGAGTAATTTTGTATTGTTTGCAAACTTCGCCACTTCACTGTTTATCTCTTTTTCCAGATAATTTATGAATGTGGTGAACAACACTGGTTCCAGTACAGATCTTTGGGGGACCCCATTACTTACCTTTGTCCATCTTGAAAACTGACCATTTATTCTTACCTTTTGTTTCCTGTCTTTTAACCATTTACTGATACAAGAGAGGACCTTCCCTTTTATCCCATGAATGCTTATTTTGCTTAAGAGCCTTTAGTGTGGCACCTTGTCAAAGGCTTTCTGAACATCCAAGTACACTATATTCAATGGATCAGCTTGTCCACGTTTGCTGACCCCCCCTCAAAGAATTCTAATAGATTGGTGAGGCATGATTTCCCTTCATAAAAGCCATGTTAACTCTTCCCCAGAAAATCATGGTCATCTATGTGTCTGATAATTCTGTTCTTTGTTATAGTTTCAACCAATTTGCCTGGTACTGAAGTTAGGCTTACAGGCCTGTAATTGCCAGGCGTCACATTAGCTATCCTCCGGTTATCTTGTACAGACACTGATTTAAATGATAGGTTACATGCTACAGTTAGTAGCTTTGCAATTTCATATTTGAGTTCCTTCAGAATTCTTGGGTGAATACCGTCTGGTCCTGGCAACTTATTACTGTTTAATTTATCAATTTGTTCCAAAACCTCCTCTACTGACACCTCAATCTGGGAGAATTCCTCAAATTTGTCACCTAAAAAGAATGGCTCAGTTGTGGGAATTTCCCTCACATCATCTGCAGTGGAAACCAATGTAAAGAATTCATGTAGCTTCTCCACAAAGGCCTTGTCTTCCTTGAGTGCTCCTTTAGCACCTCGATTGTCCAGTGGCCCCACTGAGTGTTTGGAAGGCTTCCTGCTTCTGATGTATGTAAGAAAAATTGCAGTTAGTTTTGTGTCTTTTGCTAGTTGCTCTTCAAATTCTTTTCGGCCTGACTAATTATAATTTTACACCTGACTTGCTAGAGTTTACACTCCTTTCTCTTTTCCTCAGTACAACAGTATTGAAATTGATATTGTTTGTCTGCTCTGACAAAAACCACAAACGAATTGTTACAAAAAAGATAAAAACTGGGACTAGTAACTGGAATGCCAAAAACTTTAAGGCAGTTAAGCAAGCATTGTCACTCACATAGGAACTAGAGTATTTTAGTTACATTTTATACATAATCTTGGTTTGTGAAGTCTGTTAATTTGGATCAGGAAATGTGATCGCATATATATATTTTTGATGACAGGAAGAAACAAAAAAAAATGAAAGTATTGTCTTCTGAGCAGGTGAAATAACCCTCTGTACAGAAGGCTAGCATATAAGGCCCATGTACTATTTAAGGTCCACTTCATACCCTAATTTGAGAACATAAGTGGTTCATAGGCCTTTTGTTGTCCTATACACATTTTGCTCAGATTGGGAGAAAGGCTTAAGGTATAGTGTTTGGCATAAATGGTGCCTATATGGTAGATACATTGTATTGATAATGTGCACAAACCCCTACTTATCTCTCTTTGAATACTCCAGCTTGTATTCTATTTGGCATGCCTGTGACCTGAGTTTGCAGAGAACTTAGTTTGCAGAGAACATTTTATAGCACTTGATTTGTTCAAAGCAGAGCTCTCATTGAAGACAACCACTGTTGTGAGTTATCAGCACTACTGCAAATCAGACGCGAGTCTCTCAAGTTGGGCACCCAGAAAAGGAAGACCACACAGTTAGTGTGAAAAGTTTGGTTTAAGTGATTTGCCCAGTATAACATAGGAACTCTGTGGCAGAGGCAGGAATAAAATCTACTTCTCTAGTCAGGTACCTTCCTTCCCACTTCTCTTTGCTATCTGGGCACCAGCATGGGGACCATTGAGAATACATGAAAGAAAGTTTTCCTACTCTCAGTTCCTGTGTTTTGTGCCTCAGCTGCCTCTGGCTCCCGTGAGGAATGATTTCTGGGGAAGTGCTTCTGAGCCCTTGCAGCACTAAGCTGGAGCATGCTCAGTCATTCTTTGGGAATGTCACAAATAAAGTCTGGTCAGCAAATAGCCCGGTGCAGATGGAATCTTCAGACATTAACTTCCAGACTAACAAGTCTACTGAATATGCATGAACTGGGATTTTCAAAGGCTTGTAACATGGCCAAATTTGGGTGGATTTTCACAGAGATGGCAAAGGGCACATGGCAAAAGGACAACCCTCCAGATTTCAAGTTCCTGCTCAAAACATGAAGGTGCTAGAATTTCTCAATGAAACAGTTGACAATTTTTTTAACATGGACAAAACAACATATTTTCCCCTAATTTACTTCTGAAAAACAGCAGAACCATTTTTGCTGAATTTTTTCAATCAATCAATTTAATCCAGAAGCATGGGAAATTTCAGCCCAAACTGTTATTTTAGCCAAATTATTAGCAACTGTAAAGGAGTCTTATAATAGGAAGCATCAGGCAACGTTAACTACAGATGTCACTACCTGCACCACCTATAATAAAGTAAATTACACTTAGAATAGACCCAGATTTTGCATCCTGATTTCTCATTGACTGGGAAGCTCTTTGGCAAAGATTTACTGTTGGAAGAATGGGCTGCAATATTGTAGTGATATGTTAACAATAAAAACTTCATTTGAACATTGTAACACATGCCTGAAAAAAATTCAGACTCTTGAGTGTAACCCGATATTTTGAATATAGTGCCTTCCAGAACAAGCTGTATTCTTTAATGTTTATTGTGTGGCTGGAGCAAAGGAAACTTGATTACAGGAAAACTAAAGAAACTCCTTGCTCTGGTAACTGAAAATAAAGGTGTAAAGATTCAGATAGATCCGGTGCTACCTAATCACTCACGTATCTGGAGAGAAAGAAGTAACAGGGTCTGGTTGAGAAGTTCGAATAATTACTGGTAATGACACATATGAGAATCTAAGGGCCTGATTCTCCATATTGTCACACCAATTTTATGCAATGGCATTACATTGCTAACTGGCATAAAACTGGTGTAAGGGAGTGGAGGATATAGCCCTAAATGTTGTTACTAAAAAAGGCCATGACAGTTTACTGGGCTTGTAGAAGGTAAAACTGTTAAACACAGTGGGGCTACTTATGTAAAAAAAGCTTCATATTCATAGATTCATAGATTCTAGGGCTGGAAGGGGCCTCGAGAGGCCATCGAGTCCAGCCCCCTGCCCTCATGGCAGGACCAAATACTGTCTAGACCATCCCTGATAGACATTTATCTAACTTACTCTTAAATATCTCCAGAGATGGAGATTCCACAACCTCCCTGGGCAGTTTATTCCAGTGTTTAACCACCCTGACAGTTAGGAACTTTTTCCTAATGTCCAACCTAAACCTCCCTTGCTGCAGTTTAAGCCCATTGCTTCTTGTTCTATCCTTAGAGGCTAAGATGAACAAGTTTTCTCCCTCCTCCTTATGACAACCGTTCAGATACCTGAAGACCGCTATCATGTCCCCTCTCAGTCTTCTCTTTTCCAAACTAAACAAACCCAATTCCTTCAGCCTTCCTTCATAGGTCATGTTCTCTAGACCCTTAATCATTCTTGTTGCTCTTCTCTGGACCCTCTCCAATTTCTCCACATCTTTCTTGAAATGCGGTGCCCAGAACTGGACACAATACTCCAGTTGAGGCCTAACCAGTGCAGAGTAGAGCGGAAGAATGACTTCTCGTGTCTTGCTCACAACACACCTGTTAATGCAGCCCAGAATCAATTTGCTTTTTTTGCAACAGCATCACACTGTTGACTCATATTTAGCTTGTGGTCCACTATAACCCCTAGATCCCTTTCTGCCGTACTCCTTCCTAGACAGACTCCTCCCATTCTGTATGTGTGAAACTGATTGTTCCTAACTAAGTGGAGCACTTTGCATTTGTCCTTATTAAACTTCATCCTGTTTACGTCTGACCATTTCTCCAATTTGTCCAGATCATTTTGAATTATGATCCTATCCTCCAAAGCAGTTGCAATCCCTCCCAGTTTGGTATCATCTGCAAACTTAATAAGCGTACTTTCTATGCCAATATCCAAGTCGTTGATGAAGATATTGAACAGAGCCGGTCCCAAAACAGACCCTTGCGGAACCCCACTAGTTATACCTTTCCAGCAGGATTGGGAACCATTAATAACTACTCTCTGAGGGCTTGTCTTCACTACCTGCCGGATCGGTGGGTAGCAATCGATCTTTCGGGGATCGATTTTTCGTGTCTCGTTTAGACGCGATTAATCGATCCCCGAAAGCGCTCCCCGTCGGCTCCGGAAATCCACCTCATCGAAAGGTGGAAGCGGAGTCGATGGGGGAGCGGCAGTGATCGACTCGCCGCCGTCCTCATTGCCAGGTAAGCCGATTACGACACGCCGACTTCAGCTACGTTATTCACGTAGCTGAAGCTGCGTATCGTAGATCAACCCCCCTCCTCTAGTGTAGCCCTGGGCTGAGTATGGTTATCCAGCCAGTTGTGCACCCACCTTATAGTAGCCCCATCTAAGTTGTATTTCCTTAGTTTATTGATAAGAATATCATGTGAGACCATATCAAATGCCTTACTAAAGTCTAGGTATACCACATCCACCGCTTCTCCCTTATCCACAAGACTCGTTATCCTATCAAAGAAAGCTATCAGATTGGTTTGACATGATTTGTTCTTTACAAATCCATGCTGGTTATTCCCTATCACCTTACCACCTTCCAAGTGTTTGCAGATGATTTCCTTAATTACTTGCTCCGTTATTTTCCCTGGCACAGAAGTTAAACTAACTGGTCTGTAGTTTCCTGGGTTGTTTTTATTTCCCTTTTTATAGATGGGCACTATATTTGCCCTTTTCCAGTCTTCTGGAATCTCTCCTGTCTCCCATGATTTACCAAAGATAATAGCTAGAGGCTCAGATACCTCCTCTATTAGTTCCTTGAGTATTCTAGGATGCATTTCATCAGGTCCTGGTGACTTGCAGGCATCTAACTTATCTAAGTGATTTTTAACTTGTTCTTTTTAAATTTTATCTTCTAAACCTTCCCCCTTCCCATTAGCATTCACTATGTTAGGCATTCCTTCAGACTTCTCGGTGAAGACCGAAACAAAGAAGGCATTAAGCATCTCTGCCATTTCCAAGTTTCCTGTTACTGTTTCTCCCTCCTCACTGAGTAGTGGGCCTACCCTGTCCTTGGTATTCCTCCTGCTTCTAATGTATTGATAAAAAGTTTTCTTGTTTCCCTTTATTCCTGTAGCTAGTTTGAGCTCATTTTGTGCCTTTGCCTTTCTAATCTTGCCCCTGCATTCCCGTGTTGTTTGCCTATATTCATCCTTTGTAATTTGTCCTACTTTCCATTTTTATATGACTCCTTTTTATTTTTTAGATCTTGCAATATCTCGTGGTTAAGCCAAGGTGGTCTTTTGCCACGTTTTCTATCTTTCCTACCCAGCGGAATAGTTTGCTTTTGGGCCCTTAATAGTGTCCCTTTGAAATACTGCCAGCTCTCCTCAGTTGTTTTTCCCCTCAGCCTTGATTCCCATGGGACCTTACCTATCAGCAATCTGAGCTTACCAAAATCCGCTTTCCTGAAATCCATTGTCTCTATTTTGCTGTACTCCCTTCTACCCTTCCTTAGAATTGTGAACTCTATGATTTTATGATCACTTTCACCCAAGCTGCCTTCTACTTTCAAGTTCTCAACGAGTTCCTCCCTATTTGTTAAAATCAAATCTAGAACAGCTTCCCCACTAGGGGAAATAAATAAATAAATAGGGATGTTAATAGAATAACTCCACGAATGTATTTGAACACAGAAATTAGGATGAATTCAGAAAGTTAAAAAAATTGTAAAAATGTAAGATATCAGTAGCAGCAGATTTTCCATAGAGAGTTAAAATAAGAAAAAAATAAATTATTGCGGTTATTGTGTTTGCATTTAATAGTCGGAGTCATTCTTACTTGATTTCTGCCTGCCAATGCCTCATCTTTTGAGAATGTATGTAAGTGTTTGCAGGATGAGGGCTGAAGACTGGCATGCGGCTGAGGGCTTGTCTACATTTAAAACACTACAGCGGCATAGCTCTTAGGTGTAAACCCTGCCTACATCAATGAAAGGGGGTGCTCGCATCAGGGTAGGACAGGTGGTAGATAGGCCAATGGAAGAATTCGTCTGTCACCATAGTGCTGTCGATATGGGGATTTAGGTCGGATTAACTACGCTGCTCAGGGGTGTGGATTTTTTACACCTCTGAGCAACGTACTTATACTGACCTAATTTTCTAATGTAGACCAGTCCTGTGTTAAATATGGGTGGACAGGAAATTTCCTGTTTTCTGCCAGATATTCCAGAGATACTGGAAAGTGTGATAGTAAATAATTGTTTTGCCGCAAAATCAATTTAACAACATTTTTTACACCTCATTTTCAACTTAGTGTTCCCAGCCTCCAGCACAGGGGCTTCATTATTTGGAAAGATCAGTGAGTCTGATTCAGATTTATTGTTTTTGCTTTGGGAGAAGAGTGAGCAGGCTTTGTCATTAACTCTGACATAAGAGCTCAGGGGAGAAAACACTAATATAAATTGCAAGCCTTTTCTAGAGTTCTCTTCATACCTCAGTTCAAATCAATTTATGAAAGGGAGTTTCTCAAAAGATGAGGCATTGGCAGGCAGAAATCAAGTAAGAATGACTCCGACTATTAAATACAAACACAATAACCGCAATAATTTATTTTTTTTCTTATTTTAAATCTCTACGGAAAATCTGCTGCTACTGATATCTTACATTTTTACGATTTTTTTAACTTTCGGAATTCATCCTAATTTCTGTGTTCAAATAAGTTCGTGGAGTTATTCTATTAACATCCCTATTTATTTATTTTTTCAGGAGAAGTTGGAAACAGGAGCATATTTTCCCTTTCCTGGATCATAAACATCAGTTCAGGAATTCCAAAATAATACTTTGAGGGAAATAATGAACTCAACTTTTTTTGATAAGGAAGATTTGCAATACTGCTTTGAAAACATGAATGAATCTTGCTATAAAACACCATTATCTTCTGGACTCCGAGTAACCTTGTATATTGTGCTTGGTTTGCTGACGATTCTCACCGTGGGTGGAAACCTAATGGTAATTATTTCAGTTGCTTATTTCAAGCAGCTTCACTCTCCTACAAATTTTTTGATCGCCTCCTTGGCATGTGCTGACTTTGGTTTGGGTCTGACTGTGCTACCCTTTAGCACTGTAAGATTTGTTGAAACATGTTGGTATTTTGGGGAAATATTCTGTAGATTTCACTGTTGTTTAGATGTATCTTTCTGCCTAGCATCAATATTTCACTTGTGTTTCATCTCTGTTGATCGATATGTTGCTGTCCACAACCCTTTAATTTATCCAGTTAAGTTCACAGTGCCTGTTTCAGGCATGTTCATAGCTGTTGCCTGGACATTTTCATTAGTATTCAGTTTTTTTATTGTCTTCACTGGGGCTAACGACAAAGGGATACAAGAATTAGTAAATGCCCTCTCTTGTGTAGGGAGTTGTCAGATTATCTTAAATAAAACATGGGGGGTTGTATCCTCTCTCCTTTATTTCATACCTTTCTCTGCAACGATAGCGCTTTACAGCAAGATCTTTGCTGTTGCTAAACGACAAGCTAGAATGATAGAGATTATGAACAACAAAACTCAGTTGTCTGATAATTTCAATGACAGAGTTGGCAGAAGAGAGAGGAAAGCTGCTAAAATCCTGGGTACAGCTGTGATTGCTTTTTTGGTATTCTGGTCACCTTATTTTATAACTGTAATAATTGATGCTTTCCTCAACTTCATAACTCCACCCCTTGTCTTTGACATTGTGGCTTGGTTTGCTTATTCCAACTCTGCCATTAATCCTTTGATTTACTCTCTCTTTTATCCTTGGTTTCGAAAAGCAATGAAAGTGATTGTGAGCTGTAAAATCCTCTGCCTTGATTGCTCAACAATGAGTTTGTTTTCTGAATAAAAATGTATCTTGTACTGCTAAGTTCTGATTCTAGGCTCACGGTCTTCCTCTGTCTGTTTTGTTGTTTTTCCTTTCAAATAATCTCCAGGCTTTCATAGCTGTATACTTTGAATCCTAATGAAAATCATGTTGAGTTATTTTTAGTAGAGTCCATTTAATTTTTTTTAAGTGTCCTGATTTAAAATGTAAGTGCATATCTTTTTTTTAATGAGGCTGAATAAAAAAGAAAAATTTTGCTTAATTGACTCCTCTGTGTGTAGCATTACACTCCTCTATAGCATTATTTTTGTTAACTATAACATTATTATATAGAATTTCTGACAAAATTACAATACATTGCACGATAAGCACTAGGTATATTTAGCACTAATTGGATAATTTTATTTTGTATTTTTCTGTATCACTAGTTGACTTAGAAACATTTTAAGCCCTAGAATAGGCCACTGTGAACAATAGGAAACATACAGAGCCCATGAAAAACCTACCTAGAAGAGATGAGGATGGGGGTGGAGGGATGGGAGTGGGATAGGCATCTTGTGCAACTAGCAAATCAGATGCATGTAGGACATAATAGTTGTTGCAGGGAAAATTCAAGTCATAATAGCAACTTCAATATGTCCATAATTGCAACCCACACTACTTTCCTCAAAGCTACTGGACCAAAAATAATGTAGATAGACATACAGTACATGTACAACAATGAAGATCTAATTAGATTCCATCTAGGGTTAATGCCAAAAGTCCTATTGATTAATGGTAGTCAGACCATTTCCTTAGTCAGCAACAGTGATTAAAATGTCAAAAGTATTATGATGCTGTATGCCCTCCATGACGTTCTGAGCAACTGAACAGGGTATACAGGTGATTTAAAGCTTTTGAGACAACTCATATAGACCAACTCTGTCCCAGTCCAGGGTCACCTTTAAAATATCTGTACGACAGCTGATTACTGAGAAGAAGTAGATGAAATCAGGGAAGCAACCTGGCATTTATTATAAATGTGCCTCTGTGGCACTGGTGCATTGTGCTTCCCCGCCCCTCAGTGGCTGGTGCCCTGTGCACCAGTGTTCCCTTGCTGGCAACCAGATGCTGGTGCCCTGTCCCCCACCTCACCCTGGCTAGCACACGTGCTTCAAGTCCTGCCCCTTTCCTGGATGTTCTCCACCTGCTCCCCTGCAGCCAATTTAATCTCTTGTGCTGCTGTGGCTGCTTCAGGCCCTCCTCTGGGTCCTGCTTTTGCCTCTCCCTCTGCCTCATGGGCTACGGGTGAAGCTTCCCCTTGGGAAGGTTAGCCCCCTGCCTGCCTTTAAGGCTGAGAGGTCACATCCCCACTCAGTGCTCTCGGCCCCCCCTCAGCTGTGGTGCTCTCAGCTCTGGCTAGAGCTCTGAGCCTGGAGCCCCTCCCCCAATCCACCCCTTCCAGCTGCAGCCCGACCATGGCCCCACCCCATTCTGCCCCTTCCCCTGCAACCCTGCCCCATTCCACCCACTACCCCATCCCCTTCCCCTGTGGCCACGCCCCTGTTCCACCCCCTTCTTCCCCCCCCCCCCCAGGCACTTCCCCCCCTCCGAGACTGGAAGAGCTCTGGGGCCATGGTGGGGGTAGATTTTTCCAGGGACTCCAAGTCCACCACTGCCCCACCCAAGCAGCATGAGGTTTGGGGAGGCTTAGCCTCCCCCACCCTCCATTATGCACCACCTATGCTCTGTTCCCCAGCCCTCCACACCCCATGTACATGCGCAGGGGGAGAAACATCGATGGGTCCCACACTCACCTCTGTGAGATAATGTGTCGGCCAAAAATATCAGGAGGGTGGAAACATAGACCCACTCCCCCAATATTTCCATTGCAGGGGCTCCAGCTCCCCTCCCTCCCACCACCCCTGAGCTGAGTTACCACCTCCATAAAAAGTCGTCCATACAGGTAAGGTTATCCTTTTGGACCCCTCCCCCCCCCCTGCAAAAAAACCCAAACCAAACCAAAAACTCTTTTCCCTATGTGTCTCTGCAGTCAGTACAAATCTGAGGAGTAAAGCTGCTTTAAATTGTTTGTAGTACCCACAGCCTGTCCCAAACACTGGACTGTAAGCGTCTATGGCTTTACCTCCCAAATAAGGACAATAGAAAATGGAGCTGATCTGCAGAGGGAACCCATTTTAAATCACAAGCTGTCATAAATATAAAGGGAAGGGTAAGAACCTTTATGTATGCAGTAACATAAAATCCCTGCTGGCCAGAGGTACAGAATCACTTACCTGTAAGGGGTTAATCAGTTCAATTAACCTAGTTGGCACCTGACCAGAAGGACCAATGGGGAAATAAGATGCTTTCAAATCTGGGGTGGGAGGGAAGGTTTTGTTTGTGCTCTCTTTGTTTGTTCCCTCTCGGGACAGAGAGAGAGACCAAGCAGGTAAACCAGCTCCTAAAAAGATACCTGAAATGATACCTAAAATTACAGAAATTGTAAGTAAAGGCAAGGAAATGCATTAGATTATTTTTGTTTTAGCTTGTACATTTTCCCTATGCTAAAAAGTAGTTTATTCCTGTTTTTAGAACTGTGAAGCTAAGTCCAGAGGGGAATCCTCTGTGTTTTAAATCTTTTTATGACCCTGTAAAGTTACCTTCTATCCTGATTTTACAGAGGTGCTTCTTTTGTTCTACTTTTAAGAACCTGATTAATTTTAGTGTCCTAAAGATAAAGGGACTGGTCTGTACTTATATAAAAGGCAATTGGTTAGTATATTATTCTCAAGCTTCCCCAGGAAAGGGGGTGAAGGGACTTGGGGGGATATTTTGGGGAAATAGGGACTCCAAGTGGTCTTTTTCCTGAATCTTTGTCTAAATCACTTGGTGGTGGCAGCAATACCATCCAAAGACAAGGAAAGGATTTGTGCTTTGGGGAAGTTTTTAACCTAAGCTGGTATTTATAAGCTTAGGGTTTTTTTTCATGAGGGTCCCCACATCTGTACCCCGGAGTTCACAGTGGGGAGGAAACTCTGACACACGCCTTCTCAAAAGCAGTGAAATAGACATTCATATATCATCTTCCTTAAACTGGGGAAACAATTAACCATCTATACTTCCTGTGGAATTGATACTTTGTGTTCTGTCCCCATTTACTGAATCACCAGGTCCCTGGTTTTTCAGTCGCTTTCTCTGTCGCTCACTGTGATTCTCACACTCCCTGTCAGTAAACAGTTTCTCATTCAGGAACAGCTTCCTCTTCTCCAGCTGTAGCTTCCTTCATTCCAGGTCCTACTAATTTGGGGAACATTGTCTGGATGGGACAGATTTACTCCCCCAGTTGTTGCATACACTCCAAACATCTTCCTTCATACTTTCCCAGTCCTGCTAGTTTATTCTAGCCTCTGTTTTTCCTCAAACTCTCCTGCCAGACTGTGTCCTTCCCACAAGTTCACCCAGTTCTGAACCATGATTCCTTTTCCTGTACAAAAAGGTGGTCTAGTGGGACTCAAAGATTTCAGTTCAAGTTTCTCATCTGCCACACAGATTTTCCAGGTAACCACTTAATCTCTGTGTTTCAGTTCCTTGTCGGTAACAGGGGGATCATAGTATTTATGATACTGGGATGTGGTAATAAATATGCTGAAACAAATGAAATCACCTGCGCATCATCTGATAATGAATGTAGCACTTTTCTTTCTAAATGAAAATGCATTCCTTAAAAATATATAGGCATGGAGTAGTTAAAGGAACTTGATTACATGGGAAAAGAAAAAAGAAAAAAAAATCCTTGGCCTGTGTGACCTGGGTCACTCTTGGGCTCAGAACAAACCACTACCAACACCTTGGTCAGGTGTAACAAAACAAAGTGGGTTTATTTGGCTGTCACAGCTTTACACCACAGTAGCAAGCACAGCACTGGCAGCAAACAATCATCTTCAGGGAGGCTCTGGAAGGTAGCAGTCTTTCAAGAAATTCCTGGCCCCTGTCCAGGCCCCTCTCACAGAGGTCAGTCCCAACTGAGCTACATTCCCCAATTTCAAACCCTCCTTCCAAGCCTGGCACTTACTGCAGGTGCAGCAGAGCAGGAGTGACTCAGCCCACAGCAGCCAGTTAACCCTTTCCTCACCAGGGTGGATACCTCATCACAGTCTGTTAACGTATTTTGTAGAAATAAATGTACAAAGGCTCATAAGAATCAGCATCTGCAGAGTCAAAAGAGACAGGATCGGGCTAAGAAGTTCCATACCTCACCTTTGATGTTACTTATGAAAATCTCAGGCCCTGATCCTCACTCCCTCATAACAATTTGACACCATGGAATTACATGACATCAAGCTGACATAAAAGAAAGGAGACTGTTGCCCTAAATTTTGTTACTGAAAAAAGCTGCAGGTCTGACATGACAACACATCATATTTTGCAGCACAACTTAATAATGATTTTTACAGCTTATTGTCATCTCAGTTTTCCCAGATGGGACTTTATTTAGGAAATAAATCAGTGAGTATGCCTCAGACTTTATTTTTTTCTTTGAGAGAGGAGAGAACAGGCTTTGTCTTTAACCTGAACATCAGAACTCAGGGGAGGACACATTACTATAAATTGAAGCCTGTTCCAACATTCTCTTCACATCTCAGTTCACATTGATTTGTGAAATTGAATTTCTCAGATGGGCGAGGCATTGGAAGATTCAAAACAAGTAAGAATGAACCCTTAACTCCAGATACAATAAATTAAAATAATTCCCTTTTCCAGTTATTTCACTTATTTTAAATCATCAGGGAAAAGTGGCTGCTACAGAAATCTTCCATTGTTGTAATTTTTTTAAGTTGTGAATGAATCTTAATGTCTGTGTTCAAGATCATATTGTGGAGTTATTATATTAACACCCATGTTTACTTTTTTATTTCAGGAGAAGTTGGACATAAGCGTATGTATTTCCTTTACTAGATCATAACCATCAGTTCAGGAATTCAATTTTGAGGGAAATGAACTCAACCTTTTTTGATAAGCAAGATTTGCAATACTGCTTTGAGAACATGAATGAATCTTGCTATAGAACACCATTATCTTCTGGACTCCGAGTAACTTTGTATATTGTGCTTGGTTTGCTGATGATTTTTACAGTAGGTGGAAACCTACTGGTAATTATTTCAATTGCTTATTTCAAGCAGCTTCACTCGCCTACAAATTTTTTGATTGCCTCCTTGGCATGTGTTGATTTTGGTTTAGGTCTGACTGTGCTACCCTTTAGCATTGTAAGGTCTGTTGAAACATGTTGGTATTTTGGGGAAATATTCTGTAGATTTCACTGTTGTTTAGATCTATCTTTCAGCCTAGCATCAGTATTTCACTTGTGTTTCATCTCAGTTGATCGATATGTTGCTGTCAATAACCCTTTAATTTACCCAGTTAAGTTCACAGTGCCTGTTTCAGGCACATTCATAGCTGTTGCCTGGACATTTTCTTTAATGTACAGTTTTTCTGTAGTGTACACTAGGGCTCATGAAGAAGGGCTACAGGAATTAGTGAGCACTCTTTCCTGTGAGGGGAGCTGTCAGATTCTTTTCAGTAAAACATGGGTGGTTGTATCCTCTCTTCTTTATTTCATACTTTTCTCTGCAATTATAGCACTTTACAGCAGGATTTTTGCTGTGGCTAAACGACAGGCTAGAATGATAGAGATTATGAGCAACAACACCCAGTCATCTAATAATTACAGTGACAGAGTTGGCAGAAGAGAGAGGAAAGCTGCTAAAACCCTGAGTATACCTGTGATTGCTTTCTTGGTATTCTGGTTACCTTTTTTGATAACTGTAATAATTGATATTTTCCTCAACTTTATAACTCCACCCCTCATCTTTGACATTGTGGCTTGGATTGCTTATTCCAACTCTGCCATTAATCCTTTGATTTACTCTCTCTTTTATCCTTGGTTTCGGAAAGCAATGAAAGTGATTCTGAGCTGTAAAATCCTCCGCCTTGATTACTCAACAATGAGTTTGTTTTCTGAATGAAAATGTATCTTGTACCCCTAAGTTCTGATTCCAGGTCACGGTCTTCCTCTGTCTGTTTTGTTGTTTTTTCCTTTAAAATAATCCCCGGGGCTTTTATAGCTGTATACTTTGAATCCTAATGAAAATCATGTTGTTATTTTTAGTAAAGTCCAATAATTTTTTTAAAATGTTCTGATTTAAAGTGTAAGTGCATATCTTTTTTTAAATGAGGCTGAATAAAAAAGAAAAGTTTTGCTTAATTGACTCTTCTGTGTGTTATATGGCATTGTTTTTGTTAAATATAACATTGTTATATAGAATTTCTGACAAAATTACAATACATTACACTATAAACACCAGATATATTTAGCACTGATTGGATAATTTTATTTTGTATTTTTCTATATCACTGGTTGTCTTAGAAACCCTTTAGACCCTAGAATAGGCTGCTGCGGCCACCATGGCTGTATCCCCCCATCCTCTCCAAGAGCCATTGCCTTAAAAAAAATCAGAAACTGTCACTGACGTGTCCACCAACATCTTGCAGACATTCTGTCTGTGTCCTGCAATAACAGTGATGCTACAAGCAGGAATAGCTCTTCAACTGGTGCAGGATCCATGGCTTGTCTCTGGCTGGAATGGACGAAACAGGGATTGCACAGAAAGGAAGAACCTTGTGTTGGTGAGCTGAGAACATGTCTGTAGGGAACCATGGCACAGACAGACAAGTTCTCCCACATACACTGCATACCAAGACCTGGAGCAGCTCCAGTTGGCAAGGTGCTAACAACCCTAGGATGCACCCCCAGAGATCCCAATGTCAGACACATGTCTGTGCAGTGCCAGTGTGGATGTGGCTATATGGGCATGAGGTGTGTGCATCCCACTGCAGTGTAGATGTTAGCAAGCATGCTTGGCAAGCACTGGTTCGCAGGTGCAGGTGCCTGGACATGGATACAAAATACAGTGTAGACATACCCCAAGTGTTTACTGACGGGAGGCTTAACTTAAGCCATTCTTTTTCCTTCCTGCTTGTTTTTCCAAAGAGCTGCTTTCCTTCCTGCTTGTTTTACCCTGTATTAAACTAAACCAATATATTAATACACCAAACATCCCAATAGCCAAAAGTAATATAAATTTTTCATAAATTATTACACAGTAGTTCTGTATCTAGCCTAGTTGTTTCCATGGACATTTACAAACACTGGAATTTTTCTTTTTTCATAGTCTCTTTTGAAACGCTGGGCTATTTAGAACAGCAGGTGTTTTTTATGGGTATTAGATGACTCAGAAGATTGTTAATAGGATCATGTCTATTTAGGATTTTTCTAATGTGCTGCCTATCATGGTATCTAGGTACCAAATGCACAAGCTATGTCTTGTTTCAAATTATGCAAAGTCTCCTCAATTCTAAAATGAGATTGTACAAAAAGACAGTCCAGTCGTTAAGACACTCTAGTGGGACTCGAGAAGATTGGGTTCAAGTTCTTCCTCTGTACACAGACTTCATTTCTGCGGGTTTCATTTTCCCATCAGTAAATATGGGAATAATGTTACTTCCCTATCTCTTTGGAACATGGCAATAAATGTGCCTGTCCCAGCGGTCTCCACAGTTATGAGTCATCTCTCTTCTACCGGTCCTTAGCATGAAGTAGTCTTGTCTGTATCTGCTGTGGGCCCACTCCCTGACTCCAGCAGCCTCTGGCAATACAAGCACTACCTTTCAGGCCTTTGCAGGCCTCACTGTCTCTACACAGGTTAGCAATAAGCACACACCAACCTCGTCCTTTGGGCATCTCTCTGGGGTGTCCAGCCTCTGGTTCATTGAATGCTCACAGAGCTCTCAGATTCTCTACTTCCCAAGGGATAGTACACACCACAGTTTACTAGTTCACATAGAATGCCCCTCTGCTTAAAACTCAACACTTAGATTTGTTCATAGAGAAAGCACGTATAAGTTTATTTAACAAAGAACAGAGAGTCATATGACAATAAGCAATTAATTTGAAGAGGAATAAGGAAAAATGGGAATGGTTAAAGGAAAACACATCACCCCGCTCTGTGGCAGGGAACATCACAAACTGTCTCTGGAATGTCAGGGCAGTTCATAGTCTGTTCCTTGTAAGTCCCAGGCCTCCTTCTCAGGCCTTAACTGTGCTGCAGGGATGCGGTGGGTCGGACACTTGCTCTGGTGGTGGCCACACGCTCTCAGGCTTTAGGTGGAAAGACCCTTCTTCCCAGCATCGCCCCCACCCTGTCGGGGTTACAATCCCCCTCCAAGTCTGGCCTTCAGGGCCTCTTGGCTGGGAGCGTCTCCCTGCGCCGGGCCCACTGCCCAGGGTCTAGGGTGACCAGACAGCAAGTGTGAAAAATCGGGATGGGGTGGGGGGTAATAGGAGCCTATATAAGAAAAAGACCCAAAAATCAGGATTGTCCCTATAAAATCAGGACATCTGGTCGCCCTATCCGGACTGCTCCAGCCCCAGCTCCAGCTCCAGCTCCACTCTGCCTCAGCTCCAGCTCCACCACAGTGCCTCAGCACGGCTGCTGCTGCTCTGCCTCCAGCTCCCTGGGCTGCTTCTCTGGCTCCTCTGGCTCTGGTTGCTACAGCTCTCCTCCCAGCACAGGTCTGCTCTGTGGGCTGCTTCTGTGACTCTGCTCCCAGTACTGACCTGCTTCCTGGGCTGCTTTTCTGGACCCTCTGGCTGGCAGGGCTCTGCTCCCCAGCTCAGCTTGGGCCCCTGCTCTCTCCTTAGCTCGGCCCCACTCTGTCTGACCCAGGCAATTCCAGCTCACACGGAGGACAGGACCCCCTCTGGCCTCGTGACTCCCCGATTAGCCTGCCCACCTTGTCAATCAGGCTGACCTGTAGCATTGGTCTCTCTCCATTGTTCCTGGGGACTGTCAGTCTCAGGGTCCTGATTTCTCATTGACCCTTCTCCTTTTGGTACTGGGAGCTAGCCAACCAAAACACCCCCATTCAGTTTTAGTAGGGGGACAACAGTCCCCTTACACATGCATACACAATGGTCTGCTAGAGAGATAAGTGTTTACTACCCCCCTTCCTGCCTAGAATCTGCTTATCATCTTCTGGTGACCTGCCTTAACTTACCTGCTTTAAGAACATCGTTTTCAGGATACATACATAACTTTACACATTATCTCCACATACATTTAACAATGATTAAGATGACCAGTGTGACACATGCTTTCAGCAGAGACTTTACATGACTCCCTTTGATGAACCCCAGGGGTGCCTGTAACTCTATCTACTTCTGTGTGCCCCGCCAGTTGGAACCAAGAGGTTTCTGGATCAGAGCGCCTAACCAAATGCAATCACCCAAGCATTAGCCGATAACACGCATAGTGTTTTTCTTTCCAAAAGAAGATGCGTTCTTTGAAGAATATTGGGGTGGAACAGCAAAAGGAACTTGATTACAAAAAAAAGTAAAAAACAAATAAACAAAAATCCTTGGCCTGTGTGATCTGGGTCACTCCTGGGCTCAGGACAAACCGCTACCAAGACCTTAGTCAGGTGTAACAAAAGGGGTTTATTTGGCTGTCTCAGCCTTACCCCACAGCAACAAGCAAGGCATGGTAGCAAAGAATAGTCTCTCATCAGGCCTACCTTCCTTCAGGGAGGCTCTGACAGGAGGCAGTCTCTCAAGCAGTTCCTGGCCCCAACCAGGCTTGTCTCAGACATAGGTGCTGGAGCTAGGGGTGCTGGGAGTGCAGCAGCACCCCCTGGCTTGAAATGGTTTCCATCATATCCACGGTTAACAGGTTGGTTCACTGGCTCTCAGCACCCCCACTATACAAATTGTTCCAGCACCCCTGGTCTCAGATGTCAGCCCTCCAACTGAGCTGTACTCTCCTCTCCTAAGCCCTCCCCCCAACACCTAGAGGGCAGGAACAGTGGAGTAGGGCTGTAATAACCCTTTCTTGACCAGAGTGGAGCCCCATCACAGTCTGTTAATGTAGTTTGTGGAAATATATGTGTAAAGACTCATAAGAATCAGAATCTGAAACGTAAAAATAAAATAAAATAAAAATGACAGAAGACCAAGAAGATTCAAGCCTTCCTTTTGCTGTTACTATTGAATATCTCAGGGCCTGATCCTCATTCCACAGCAGTTTTACAACATGGAGTCATAAGTGCCGACTCTGTGGGTGCTCCGGGGCTGGAGCACCCATGGGGAAAAATTGGTGGGTGCACCCACCGGCAGACAAGCTCCCCACCCCAGCTCACCTCACCTTATCTCACTTCCACCTCCACCTCCTCCCCTGAGCGCGCTGTGGCCCCGCTTCTCCTCCCAGCACTTGCCGCTGCAAAATAGCTGTTTCACGGTGTAACAAGCTGTGGGAGGGAGGGGGAGGAGCAGGAATGTGGCACGCTCAAGGGAAGAAGTGGGGCCGGGGCGAAGATTTGGGGAAGGACTCCAATAGGGGCAGGGAGGGGGCAGAGTTGGGGCGGGGTCTTTTGGGAAGGGGTTGGAATGGGGGCAGGAGGGGACAGGGCAGAGTCAGGGCAGGGGGGGGGGTCGAGCACCCACTGGTGCCAGGAGAAGTTGATGCCTATGCATGGCAGAAAACTGGTGCAAAAGACTGTGGCCCTAAATTTTGTTACTGAAAAAAGTCGTACAATATTCAGGTCTGACATGATAGCAAATCGCTGTTTTGCAGCACATGCAACTTAATAATGATTTTTACACCTTGTTGTCATCTTAGTGCCCCATCCCTCACCACAGGGCTGTTTTACTTAGGAAGAACAGTGAGCCTGTTTCAGACTTTGGGCTTGTCTACACTAGAAACTTGCATAGGCGCAACAGCACCAATGATATAAACCAGTGGCATAGCCAGGTTTAGAGCACAAGGGGAGTGGAGCTAAAAAAAAGGTGCCGGGAGCAAAAAGCATTGGGAGAAAAAAAAGGCGCCGGGAGCAAAAAAAAAGAAATGCTCCACTCTGGCTGCAGCATAGGAGCAAAAGGCATTGGGAGCAAAGAAAAGCGCCAGGAGCAAAAAAAAAAAGCTCTGTTCTGGCTGCAGCGTAGGAGCAAAAGAGCACAAAAAAGGCGCCGCTTCTGCTCAGTGGGGGAGTGGCCGCTCCCCCTGCTCCCCACCTGGCTACGCTACTGATATAAACATATTTTTTGTTCATAATTTTTCCCAGATGTATTTCAATTTGATTCAGTTAAATACTTCATTGTGGCCCACTGTGTATCTCTCTGACCACTCGGACACCGTGTCAATGCATTCTTTTGCTTATTTGAAGTTTTGCCTGGTTGCTAAATTTGATGCTCACACTATAGGCAACCTCCAAGTGTGTGATGGGGGTAATGTTTTTACTTTCTACTGATAGATGGAGTGGACAGGAGGATGAGGATAGAATTTTTGGCTTCTGCCGAAGGCAACAGAAGGACTCAATCTAGAATGGCAGCTTGCTTAATGTACGTGGGTTTGATATTCTATCAGTATTTCTTCCTATGGGGAATCCAAAGAAGTTGATGTCACCTCCCAGATGACCCCATCATGTGATTTTTTTTCTCTCCCCTGTTGCTGGGGTAAAAATGTAAGGTTTATTCAATCCCCTCTCAAACCAGTTAACTGTGATTCTTGATGGTTGGAGGAAATACTTCCTGCACTCGTAGTTTTTCTTTTTTTCCTGAAATTAGAGAGGTGAGTTCTAATACTACAGCAGTTTACAAAATAAAACGGAGGGAATAACAGATGGTGAATGAATGAAGTGAAGTTGAATGTCACTGTTGATAAAAGAAGTGAGTATCATAGATGCACTGATTGAGGAAAACACTTACACACATTCTTAAGTACATCTCTATTCAGGACAGCCTATAAACATGTCCTTTAGGGGTGTCTTGAAAACGGCTGTTTTCCTGAATTGTGGACAGAGATTGTTGACTTCTTAGATTAATACAAATGGCATACGTTGTGAAATATTCTGACGGGGGGAACATACTTACTGCTGCAGCCCAAAGACATACCTCATGTGTACCTTGATTGGAAAGTTCATTAGACGTGTATTCTTGTCATGGAAAAAGTTTACTAATATGAAATTCTGTTGGGGGCAAAACATTATGTTATTTGTTTTTGCTTTGTTAAATATGCTGATTATAGTATTCAAGAAACTAACTCATTCAGTTCATACCCTATACTGTACTGATTTCATATGTAACGTTTGCTAGTGTGAACCCCTTTTGTTGTATTTTTGTATATGTATATGTATGTTGTATTACATATAAGTCCTCATTTGTTAAGTCAATGAAAAGCTTCCTATTGACTTCAGTGGGTTTTGGATCAGGCTCACACCGATTATCTTACTGTTAGCGATATGCAATCTGTTCTTTAACTATAACTGTACAATCATACACTACACTTCGTACTTTATCTTGTTTGTGACACAAAAACATATGTACAATCTGACTATGACATGCAGTGATTTAAAAAAAAGCACTATGCTTCAGTTTTCATATCTAACAATGCATTTATATACAAATAAATAAACAATAGAAAACAATTTTCTGGTAAGCACATTCATAGGAGACTAGAGATGTGGCAAGATAATTCCCATAGGTCTGGTTAGAAAATTGTATTGCAGAACTTGCAGCAGACCAGATGTCTCAACTTTTTCTGACCCTTTACGAACATTTACATTGTAAAAGCATATAATCATAGTGACAAAAAAACTGAGAGTATCGACTGAGACCACATTCAGCAAGATACTTAAGCATACAGCTAACTTTAAGCATGTAAACAGTCTCATTGACTTCTTTGGGACTAATCATGTGCATAAACTTGGGAATGTGCTCAAGAACCTTGCTAAATCAGGACCTAAAATTTTGCTTAAGAAAATGACAATTATGTGTGATTACAAGGTAAGATGTACACGAGCATGGGTGTCCCGGGGGGCCTGTCAGGGGGTGGGGGTGTGGATGGGGGGTCGGGGGGGGCAGTCAGGGGACAGGGGGGGTTGGATAGGAGGTGTGGTCCCAGGACGGGGCAGTCAGGGGACAAGAAGCAGGGGGGTTAGATGGGTCGGGGATTCTGAGGGGGGCAGTCAGGGAGCGGGAAGTGGGAGGGAATGGATAGGGGGCGGGGGCCAGGCTGTTTGGGAAGACCCTACCCAGCCCTCCATACAGTTTTGCACCCTGATGTGGCCCTCGGGCCAAAAAGTTTGCCCATCCCTGGTCTAGTATGTGAAATCCAAGTTAGAGTCTGCCCGATCTAGCTGCTTTGAGAAAAGATGGACATTGAGTTGAATAATGCCAGCTCACAGAATGTTCCAAAAAACATTATGAGAACTGCTTTGATGATTTGTAGTTCAGTATTTTTCTGTTGTTGTTTTTCAGGATTTTGGTTCAGATTTTCAAAGCTGCCTAAATAATATTGATAGGAATTGGGCTTCCCGACCCTGTTGGTTGCTTTGAAAACCTAACCTATTGAACAGAAATAATCTGTCAGTATCATTTCCCAGAGTTTTTATTTCTTATCGTGTTCTCAGTATTGCTTCTCATTACTTACCACTTTAATACATAACTAAAAGGAAAGGATCTCCATATTTATGGTTGTGAGTTATTTTCACATACAGTGTTATCTAAAAGCTCTGCTCATTCCTGGTACAAGTCTATGGTAGATGTCCCGGAACCAAAGATGTTGCGAGTTAAAATTAGTTTCACTGCCTTCCTGAACCAACGGTAGGAAAACACATAAATCAAGGGATTGCAGGCTGAATTAAAGTAAGCAAACCAGATTAGGATGTCAAAGAGAACTGGTGGGGTAATGAAATTTAAAAGACAGTCTACCATGGTGTCTATAGTAAAGGGCAGCCAGCACAGGAGATAGATTCCTACAGCTATACCAAGAGTTTTAGCTGCTTTTCTTTCCCTCTTTGATGCTCCTAAGTGTAGCCCAAATCCAGCACTCTTGTTCATGCTGCTTATCTGTCTAGCTTGTCTGTTTGCCACAGTAAATATTTTCACATACAAAGTTATCATTATGAGGCAGGGGAAGAAGAACAGAGGGAAGTTCAACCAGCCCCAGAGTTTGTTGAACAGCAGCTGACATCTACCAACACAGGGCATGTCTTGTAAGAAATGGCCCAAGCCTTCCTCAATTGCATTGGTATAGAGCAAGACAAAAGTATAAATCATGGGGACCCCCCACCCGATCACTATATATACACAAGCCACTCTTATGGTAAACTTAGTGGGGTAGAGTAAAGGATCACAGATAGCATAGTGACGATCAATGGAAATAAAACACAAATGAAATATAGAGGTCAAACAAAAGACAGTGTCCAGAAAGGTATGCAGCCTACAAAAATCATCTCCAAAATACCAGCAGCTCTCCACAGATCGGATAGTGCTGAAGGGCAGTACCATTAACCCCAGGAGGAGATCCGCAAGGGCCAGGGAAAGTAGTAAGAAGTTGGTGGGAGTATGTAGAGTTTTGAATTGGGAGACTGCAATCACCACCATCAGGTTCCCCAATACTGTGAGCAGCATGCCCATGGCACAGGCCATGTAGATGGCCAGCTGGACGCCAAAGGAGTGAAGCGTTCTGGAGCAGGAACCATTCACTTCATAGCACAATGGCGTGGACACCACTTCATTAGCACCGGGCTTCTGGACAGAGCTCATTTCTTCCTTATCAGCTGTCCACACCTTCTCCAGCTCTTCCACACTCCCAATAACTGACTCGGCTTTTAAGGGTGATCCAGACACTTTATCTTTTATGTGAAAAATAATAAAAAATAAGGTAGGAGGGAAAGAAAACCACATGTTCATGAATACATTGGAGAGTTTCTCTCTTTCAAATGAAAATGGCCAATTTTTTGATGAATTTGCCTATAACTTTTTAAGGCATAGTTTCTCATATATATTTTCCCTTTACTCTCTCAGGCAAAAAATTTATTTATGCAACCGCTTGGAATAAATGAAGGAAATATAGCAAAGTAAACTGAAAGGGAGATTGAGTAAACATTCTGTCATAGAAGTATATTGAGTACAAGTCTCTGGAAGCTGGGGTGTGTGTCTGGGTCTTTATAGCTGACCCTATATAATAATAAATTAGTTCTTGTAAATTTCCACCGGCAGTGATGTTTTCCTTCTATTCATTTTTGAGAAGTTTGCAATCAGGAATGAAAATAATTATTTTTATTGTGAGACTGACTAGAAACTGTGTTTGCTTCTCATGGACAAATGATCTTTTCTTACAAAAAAAGCCATGTCACATTGCAGATGGAAAATCCAAAAGGGCAAATTGCTCATTTTTGTATACTTCCAGTTACAGAGATGAATGTAGAAAACCATTATAAGACTGAATATTCCACATTCAACTAACCAATTGTAATGACTAACAGACTTCCTAAAACACTATTGCTACCTTTTTCCCATGTCATTACTATATAACTCCTTATTCAATAGGAAAATTAATCATAATAAATATAGATATACACATGAGAATTTTCAATGAGTATTTTTAATGAATCAGATAATTAACCAATGTTATTTTAAACACACATTAGTTATGTTCCTCAAAAGTTACATTTAGACAGATGTACTTAAATATATATTTTCCTTTATTTTATTTCATTTTTTTAGTAATCACTAAGGTTGCAGCCAGAATTAGTGAAGGAAGTTAATTTCTGAACAAACACACACAATGATGCTGGATCTCTTTTAACTGAAATAAAATATAATTATAAAACTATGTTTATAAATCAGTGGTACTTACAGTAAAACAGAATCACCTATTGTTGTCTTATGTGATCTGTATTACAGTGAGTGGATCCCTCTTCTAATGATGTATTCATTGGCATACCTGGGAGATGTGAGATTAATCAACGCTTTATATAATCCTGATGGAGAGGTGAGTCCCTCAGATGAATAACATGCCTGAGGGAGTGCACAAAGCATTACTTGCACAACAGAACACCACTTGTTTTAAAGAACAATTAGTCTTAAACATGCTCATGCTCACATAGAATCTATCGACCCCTTTCAGAGGATGCCCATGAACGTCCTTGCCTATGGCTTTCACTTGGAAGGGTTCTAGTAGCTCATGGCCATGTCTTCTTGTAACATCCCTCCATCCCCACTCGTTCCTGCAGATTCCAACCCTCCTTTTACTTTTCCTCCACCACACACTAATAGGCTCCCAATGTCCATCCCTTTCACCTCAAAAACCAATCAAGAAATCACAACACCCCATGATCTTCCATATTTCCTTGTGAGAGCCTGTCCCACTCTCAATCCCACAAGAAGTTCCTGACCAACTAAGGTTTTCTCATCACCCAGAAAAGGCTATTATTACAGCCTTCCCTCCCAATAGACTTGCTGTGAATTTTAAAACAGGCTCCTGGATCCCAGACTAAACCCTTCATAGCCACAAATCCCTCCCTGTTCCTGATGATAAATTCATGACCCCCTGACTGCCCATAAATCTGTCACAGACTCCCGAAAATACCCCTTTTCACCTGGACTCTCCTCACAATATCTGCTTCCTTGATCTGCAGCTCTAGGTCCTTTATGAGCTCCCTAAACAAGATCTTTGCCCTTTGCCACTCTTCCTCCCTACTTCTGGTCCCCTCACTAACACACCTTCAATTGCCCATGGCCTTTCCTCACCGGAACCCATTGTGACAGAGGTCCCAGAGGAGCCAACTGAGGTCACCCAATTAGTGTGAACTGCAAATAATGGGGCAGACAATCCCCAAAGCTGGTGGATATTCCAATACTTAGATTTACCAAGCCAGCACAAAACAGCCTCTATAATACCTCACTGATTACCCAGAAGCCAACAACACAGTTCCCTTAAAGCAACCCAGCCTCAAGCCTGCACTTGACACTCAAGTCAAATATGATGAGGATCACTGAAAATCATATTCATCGTATAAAAAATTTCTACCAATCCCAACGGATCAAACACATTACCTCCAAGGTTAAATGAATATTTCAGATCTTACCCAAATACATGCTTATGGTCAACTCTTATTAACGAAACGAAAATGTATTTAAAAAGAAAAGAGAGAGAATATTGGTTAAAAGGTCAGTATATATACAGACATGAGTACAATTCTTGAGATTCAGATTCATAGCAGAGATGGTGAGCTTTGTAGATCCAAAAAGTTATTTCATAGGTTATAGTCCAATTTTATAATCAGGGTGGTCCAGTCAGGACTGGGATCTCAGCCTTGTGGCTTAAGCTTCCCCTGCATGAAGCATATCTGAGATCAAAAGGATTGGTACCCAAGCATCTTTATACAGTTTCAGGCCTTCTTCTTCATCGAACAATTGGCAATAATGGGGACTTTTGAAATAGATTCATTTCCTAAGAATTGCCGGTAATTAACTACATAGGATTTACATAGGGCAATTTATCCATTAGGCAGTCTATTGCAAACTTTAAAGTGACATATAGACAATGACATTATTTCACCCAAGATTCATGTAAATGTTAATATTCCCTTTTGATCTCTGAATCAATAGCTATAGTGACAGACAGGAACTGTCTGTTTACATGACTACCATTTAAGATATAAGTAAACATACACAATTAGTATCACCTCTAATTCTCTAACAATATAGGTTTCCACTTCAAAGTTCTAGCCTATCTTCCATGGAATGGCCCTAATTACCATTTCTAACATGTCTCTACAGGTTGACCCTGGATCCATTATCCTGTAGGATGCTTAACCCTTTCTGGCCACATGTCACACTTTGTATAAGATTTGTTACAATTATATAACAGTGGTAGCAATAATAATTTGCATGGTTATATTTTAATTAGACAACGTCACACTCCCATCTCCCACTCCCTTGATGTTCCCTTGCCTTTCATTCCCTCTGCTCCTGCCAAGTGTTTTCCAAATGCACTGTGCAGCAGAGCAAACAAAAATGGGAACGGAAGTGTAGAGGTCCCGCAGAGAGATTGCCATGGCAAAAGTGGGAGGCACACCTTTTATATGGATCTTTGAGAGGGGATTATGCTGAAGTTGGAGCCAGTTCTTATCTTTCTAAACTGATACACATTCCATGCCAGAGCTCAAGAAGTGATACTAGGTCCTCTACCCTGAGTAGAAAAAAACTTCACCAAAACTTTCTTCATAAAGACTATAAGGGCAAGGCATTGGACAATTTTTCCAATGGCATTTGAAGTTTTCCAGTTGTGTTTTTGCAACATAAGGAAAATGTCTTTCCTATATAAAAAATTCATAGTGAAAAAATGGTGAATTTTACACAACTTTACAAACTGCCAAAGAAAAAGGTTGCTCCAAACACTGGGCATATATACAGAGATAGAGAAAGAGATAGAGATTATGTTTAGAATATCAAAGGTGTTTATGGGCATTGAATAGCTCATCAGATTACTAATATAGTATCTATCTGTCTTTGTTGTTTCATCATCTTCACTATCCTCATATTCTTCTATGTTTTAATATAAAATGAATTCAAGGTCTCTTTCCAATTCCAAGTATGAATGTATCTACAGCAGAATAATAATCCTGTCTATCTAACTATGTATCTATCTGTAGAGACCACGGCATGGGCAGCTATGTCTAATGGTTAGTCAAGTGCCTGGAACCTTGATCAAAGTCAAATGCCAACCCAAAGGTCAGATCCAGAGATAGAGTCAGGAGTCAGACCAAAGGTCAGAAGTGGAGTCAAAGTGAGGAGTCAAGCCAGAGATTGAAGCCAGAGTCAGTCTCGGGTTAAGATGTAGAAGCAGCGATGGTGAGCAAGGCAGGAAATCAAGAACCAGGAATGGATGGGGGAATGGGATAAGAAAGGCAAGAACCAAAAACAGGGTGGACGGCAGGGCTTAGGAATCAGGCAAGTATACAGAGTCCATAATAGCAGCCATCCAGGGATTCACCTAGTTTCTCAGGCAGCTTCCTGGGCCTATTTATGGTTTACATAGTGCAAGCCAGTCAATCAGTGTGGCTGGATGACTCCCCCAATCATGAGCTTTGTGGATAAGGCCTTTGTGAGTTAGAGCTTGGCTGGACGTCTTCTCCACTGGTTCAAATGAGCTGCTGGGTGGCAGCCATGGTCTGAGCACCGGGGTTTGAGGCTTGCAAATTCTTACATCACCCCGCCCCCCTCAAATATGTGGGTAGTGGTCTGGGTATTCCATAGTATTTTTTGTGGAAAGCATTTACCAGGTGAGGAGCCTGGATATTCATGCCTGTTCCCAGGAGCATTCTTCAGGACCGTAGCCTTCCCAGTCTACCAGGGTGATGGTTGGAAATTGTGAGGGAATGTGGGGCTTCCAAAACAGGCAGGAAGGCAGGACTTAGGAGCCAGGCAAGTAGGCAGTGTGCATAATAGAAGCCAGCCAGGGAATCACCTAGTTGCTAAGACAGCTTCCTGTGTCTCTTTCTGGTTTAAGTAGTGCTTCCCAGCCAATCAGAGGGGCTAGATGATTCCCCTAGTTTTGGAGCATTGTGGGTGTGGCTTTTGTGAGCTAGAGCTTGGCTGGCCCTCTTCTCAACTGCTTTGGTAAGCTGGTGGGTGGTGACCACAGTCTGCATACTGGCTGGGTGCCCATGGGCCTGATTTTGAGGCTCGCAATACCGCACATTATCTATCTATGATATTTCTAAAGTGTACATCACCATTGTATTTAGGCAGCAAATATCAAAACTATAGATAGGTCTTAACTGTCCAAAGCAACTTCAGTTGTCCACTTCATCATTATACGTTTGGGTTTTTCTTTCTTTCCCCACTTTTCTGTCTTTCTCTTTCTGCTTCCTTATCACTTTACTGGCCATGTGACAAGAAACCATCTAATCAGCGAGAGAAGGTTTTCACAAAAGAGGAGGTGCGCATTATGTTCTGGAAAAGGCGAGACTTGGCCTACATATTTCTTATATCTATATCTTTTATTTGCTTGAGCAAACAGAGGCATCTGAATTCCAGTGCAGTCAATATGGCACATTTTGTGTCAGTTTTTCAAAGAGTGACTCAGCTGCTGCACCCACAAAAATCTGCACACACCTGCACAATACCTAACACAACATTCCACAGTTTTTGCAATATCATGCCCATGGATATGCTGTCACCTGATGTATGCAAATATCCACTTAATTGAGTAAATGGTGTTCAGGGGAGAGGTTGTGAGTGCATTGCATCCACAGGCATTTTTGCCAGCACTTTCAATACACCCTCTGTTGATAGTTTAGTCGTGTATGTTTAAACAGTGCTATTTAAAAAAAAATCAATTTCCAAGTAGGGAGTGGAGGAGCTAGCAGTGCACTAGCATTGCCAGTTAGCTGTGGATGCAACCAGCTAGACGAACACTGCAGAAATCTGACCAGCAGAGGAAATACAAAAGATATGGGAGAGAGATTGTCATGCAGCATTTTCTTTCTTTTACAGGCAATTCTTGGGACTCAAGGCCTTACTGTATTAAAAAAAATACACATTCTATCTATTATTTGGGAGCCAAAATGTAACAAAGGGTTCTATCTGAAACAGCTTTAGTCAGAAAGTTCTTACGAAGAGTCACACTAATTATGGGTGTTTAAGATCATGAAAACTCTGCAAAAAGACTGTTAATGAGACACACTCGTTATAGCCTCTCCCCAGAGCTCACTCGTTCCCTTTGCTGTTCTGATGCATTTTGCTGCTGACTGAACATGAATCTCACATGGGAATCCTCAAACAAAAACAGCTTCCACAGGTCTATCCCCTGAGCTCTGTCTGATGTCCTGCTCAGTGTTCAAGTTTTTTAAAAACATTCTTTAAGCACCTGTAAAATTGAACTCCCTAGCAAAACTAAACACTGAAATTATTTTAAAAAGTCACTTTTAAACTGGGAAAAAGAATCTGCTAACATGCTGTGCGGCATGGCACATGAAGGGGAAAATGGTAGACTACCTGAATAACAAGGATTGAAAGATCAGATTCTCTTGTGGAAGTAGAAAAAGGAAAAGGGGATTTAAGTGCAGTTCTTGGTTTGTTAGGAGTAGAATAACTGTTATGCTAAGTCTAACCCTAATATTGTGAGATTTGTAGAAGTAGGCTTTGTGCTTGAAGCTAGTGAGAAACTGCAAGGCAAGGCCGTCCTAACCTGGCCTTGAGATAGCAATGGAATGTTGAGTATAGGGTGACCAGATGTCCCGATTTTATAGGGACAGTCCTGATTTTTGGGTCTTTTTCTTATATAGGCTCCTATTACCCCCCACCCCCGTTCCGATTTTTCACACTTGCTGTCTGGTCACCCTAGTTGAGTATAGCAGGAAATATTGAGATAAGAAAATTATCTGCAAGGCAAAATGTATAATGAAACCCAGCTGTTGACTATTAATGCAGGTAACAAATGGTATAAATATTGGGGTTAGAAGGCTTGTTTTTTAGAGAACTACTGAGGCAGAGGTGCTCTCTGTCTGTTGTATTCTTCCCTTTCGATTGTAAGCAAATCAATTGTCTCTGATCTGTTGCATCCAACCTAAGAGTGAAGACTCATATTTTCTTCCACACTCCAGTCTGTTTTCTCCTCCATAAGTGTAAGCAGCACAAAGTGGCCTTAAAGCCTATGGAAGTTGCCAGCCTAGAGTTCCCTTTAAACAAGGACATTTTGCATTGGCATAAAGCTGACAGGGGTAGCACAGCTGCCTCCTACATCAACTGACCCCACCCCACAGTGCCCCACATAAGGACAGGGAGGGTGCAATGTGGGATGGAACAGTGATCTGTTATGTCCAGTTCTCCAGTGGCTGAATATCTCTGTACAGAAATAACTTGCACTGGAGCTGGGCAAATTCAGCTCAGGGAGCTACAGCCAGTTCTCTGCGGATCAAATCACTAATCAAGCCCTTTATGTCTAAGTATTACTCTTGGGGGAATTCTGCACCACTGCGCACACACAGAATTCATGTCCCTCACAGATTTCTTTGCTTCCCCTCATAAAAATGGCTTTCTGATGGGGAAGCAAATGGAAGCCACAAGAGCAGTCATGTGCCCCTCCCCAAAGCATGGACACATGGTTTTGGGCACCTGGAGCAGCTGCTGGTGCGGCAAATCACTGTAGTGGGGGTTGGGTCTGGGGCTAGGTCAGACACGGCCCCTGTCCACTAAACCCCTATGCATCCAGGACCCGCCCCCCCCCCCGGCTCTCTCCCTCCCGCACCCAAAATCCCCCCTCACCAAGGCCTCTGCTGAGCCCCACCCCTCCCACACCTGGCCCTTCCCAGCCACAGGCAGTGGCTGCTACCCTGCGCCAGGCTCAGCTGCTAGTCCCAGCTGGGGTGGGGGTGAGGGAGGAGAGCATTTTCCCTGCACAGAGCAGCCAGGCCCAAGTCAAATCCACCTCCAGAAAACTGGCCTGTCTCCAAACCCCCCTACCCTGCTTCCTGCCCCATCACTCCTCAGCCACCGGGGGAGGGGTCACTGTACTGGGAGCTACTCCCCCATCTGCTCAACCCCCTTCACCTGGGACCCCCCAGCAGAGTCCCATTGCCCCTGCACTCAGACTCCCCACCATGAGCCCCTGTGCATCCAGATCCCCCTGCACCTGGACTCCCCCACTAAGCTGCCCACACCCAGATTGCCCCACACCTTGATCCCCCACACACTAAGCCCCTCAACACTTGGATCCTGCCTGTCTGCCTATACCTAGTGTGCCTAGAACAGAAGGACAGGGCCCCGGGGTGTTTCTGTGGCACTCAGCCCTTCCACTATCTCAGGGTCAGGTACAGCCTCACCGTTGAATCCATGTCCTGGGTGGGGCTGAAGGGTTATCTCCCACTTCCATGTAGCCAGTGGCATGTGCTCCCCACTGCCATGCTGGAGTCTACACATTAAATTTGCAGAATTTTAAAATATCGTGCGCAGAATTTTTAATTTTTTGGTGCAGAATTCCCTCAGGAGTGAAGTATACAAAGGCCAGTATTACCAGGTTCACTTCACTCCTTCTTGGCTCCCTAGGGTCAGGGGGCAAATGGAAGGTAGCAGGAAAAAGAAAGGGATGTTCTGGAGAGGAGCTCTTCCAGGAGCCCCACGATGCATGGAGCTGAAAGGGGAAGACCCAGCTACCAGCCGCCAGGGCCTGAGAGGGAGAGCCCCAGCTGTCAGCAGCCCAGGGCTCCTGGTGTCTGACAAAGTTGCAGGGGAAACCTAATATTGCAGGATCTGCAATTTCTGCACTAGTGCAAGTTAAGTAGGGCATTAAATATAAGACATTTTTTCAGTTTTTTATTTATTCCCAGTGTTTAAACTTCATCTTATCATTGTTGTCTCTGGATGAAGGTACATAGTTTCATAAGCAGTGCAAAATTAGTATGGCAAATATGAACTAGCGCTAGCCCTTCACCACAAGAGGTCTTCTTTGGCCCGCTGACTGGAGCCAGCATAAAGAGGTGGAGTTTGGATTGGACTGTAAAAGAGAAAAAACTTAGGCACCACCATCTGCCCTCTTTCAAAAATGCCCCACTTCATAAGAACAGCAATACTGGGTCAGACCAAAGGTCCATCTAGTCCACTATCTGGTCTTCCAACAGTGACCAGTTTCAGGTGCTTCAGAGGAAATGAACAGAACAGGTAATCATCAAGTGATCCATCCCGTTGTCCACTCCCATCTTGTGGCAAACAGAGGCTAGGGACCCTCCGAGCATAATGTTGCATCCCTCTCCAACCTGGCTAATAGCCATTGATGGACCCATGCCCCTAGGAACATATCTAGTTCTTTTTTTGAACCCAGTCAAACTTTTGGCCTTTCACAACATCCCCTGGCATCCTCTGAGCTCCCACATATTCGTTGGGACTGCTACGGTTCTCAGCTGATCTCGGCTACTTTGGTAATGCATGGAGACAGAGGTGATTTCTCATGTGCAGCAGCTACCACTCAGACCGAACACTGAATCAATGAACATTCAGAACACTTTCCCGCTAGAGACTTAATTGCTCATTGACTGGTGTGTAAGAGACTGGCGTGGGTAGCTTACATGTAGATAAAGATCAGTTATTCAGCCAGAGAAAACATTTTGAGCTTAGTTCTGTTACCCTTATACATGCTGAGAATTAGAGAAAGATACTCTCAATTGGAGTAAGGGTGGAGTTAGTGGGCCTACAACATTGGGGACTCCATTTTTTAACATGGGCAACTAGATAACAAATTAATGCTTAAATACTGGACTTGGAAATAAATGACAGTGTAGTGTAGTTGTCAAAATGATCACTGTGTATACAGGAACATAGCTGGATAGAATGTAGTGTATAATTCTCCAGACTGTTCTTTCACTTCCTACTATCTAGACAGACAGCTCAATAAGATAGGATGCTAATCCTTAAACAATACCTACACAGACATGCTACAAATGAGTTTCTTCAAAAGCATGTGCAGATTCTTGTAAATGTTGTCAACATATAGGGCACTATGTGACCTATTCTAAAAGATCTCCAGAAACAGCATAGGCATCTATTAATGCTAATCCAGTCATAAAAGCCCTACTTGGTTAATTAAGTATTTGTGGGAAACAAAGTAAGAGTAGAGGAATCTGGTCTGAAGATTGTACCAGTCACAATCATTTTAAATGCTTTGCGAAACCAAGAATAAAATAAACCATAAATAATTGGATTACAAGTAGAATTGAAGTATCCCAGCCAGAGGAAGGCATTGTACAAGTCTTCAGGTGTTGAGAAATTAATTAAAGGATCAGCTGTCGTAAGAATAAAGAAAGGCAGCCAACAAAAAACAAACACCCCCATAACTATACTTAAAGTTTTAGTTGCTTTGTTCTCTTTTTTTGTAGAGATTTTGTTTTTCATTGCAGAGACACATTTTATTGCACTGGGGATTTTAGCAATTTGTCTTGCATGTTTTCTTGCCACTGCAAATATGTGGACATAAATCCCCACCATCACTGTGCCTGGGAAAAAGAAGGCTATAAGAGAAGCCAGCGCTCCCCAAAGCTTGTTAAATATCAGTGCACAGAAACCACAGCAGTCAATGGAAGCCACATATTCTTCAATGCCCTCAATATTCAACTCTGAGAAAACTAGGCCAAAGGCAAATAAGAATGGGACAGACCAGCTAATTAATAAAAACAGGACTATCACGGGGATAGTTATTTTGGTGACATAATGCAGTGGGTCACACACTGCGTAGTAACGGTCAACAGAGATAAAACACAGATGGAAAATAGAGGTGGTACAGAGCATTATATCACAACAAGTATGGAGTTTGCAGAAGAGGTCTCCAAAATACCAGCATGACTCAATAGACCTGATCATACTGTAGGGCATAACCATGAAACTAAGCAAAAAGTCAGTAGTTGCCATGGAGCAGATCAGGAAGTTGGTTGGCGAGTGAAGCTGTTTGAAATGAGCGATGGAAATGATCACAAGCATATTTCCTCCCATTGTGAGCACTATTGCTCCCACCATGAAGATGTACATAGCCGAAAGACTGATTGTAGACCTTACATTTCTAGGACATGAATTGTTAACAAAGTCAAAGCAATACTGCACATTCTGTGGACTCCAGAGGGTGGATGAATTCATGATTTGGGATCATTGATAGGAACCTTTTCAAAAGTGTTATAATGAAGCCAGTTCTGGGGAAAAATAAAAAATAAATAAAAAAAGTGATATGAACAGTAGCTACATCTGCAGACCTGTGTTTCACATTAGTTTATTAGCATCTAAAATTAAAAATAATGGGCCTGATTCTGCTCTCAGTTGCATTCGTGTAAATTCAAAATGATTCCCATTTACTTCAAGGAGTTACTCCAGACTTACACCAGTATACGAGACAGCAGAATTTGGCCCAATGCTAACAAAAAAATGGTCTGAATCATTTCCTAAATCCTTTTTAATCTTAAGGTGCTCAAAACTCTTAGTAATATTGGATATTTTTGCTATGGAGTTTACATTCAACACTATAAGCACCTTGATAAGAATTTTGTAAAATGAAAGCCTCAAACACATGACACTCACCTGATTTGCACAGCTCTACCCATCACCATCATCTTTGTTCCTGGAGGTACTGTCCATACTTCCAGGAGAGACATTACAGCATCAGAAAACCCAAATTGGTTGATGCTATAAAGATTTTAACATGCAACACTTTGTGAAGCTGGCCAGACCTCAAGGTAAAACGGTGACAAAAACTGACAGCCTCCTCATTTTAGCATGCTTGCCAGTAGGCCACTGAGTGTATACCTGCCGACAAGTTTCCGTTTGTAATATTAATCCACGTAGGTGCTTTCCCTCAAAACATACTTGGCTAGGATTAAGAGAAATATAATAGCGTCATGCTAAGGAGTCATTCGGGTGTGCTGAACAATCTGTGCCTCAAAGCATTGAAAGATTTGAAAAACAGGTAAAACAACAATGTAGTGACATTTATTAATCCTTTATTATGGATAGTTGTTGTTTAAGACTCTGTTTTTATTTAGACCAGTATTTACTATTACAAAATATACATGTGTAAGAAGAAAAAAACATTTTTGTCACATTACTATCTGCACACTCTCATCTACATGCTACATAATTCTTCGTGTGTACAGTAGAATCTCAGAGTTAACGGACATGTCAGGAACGGAGGTTGTTCACAACTCTGAAATGTTCATAACGCTGAACAAAACCTTTGGACTGTTCTTTCAAAAATTTACAACTGAACATTGACTTAATAAAGCTTTGAAACTTTGAAATGTTGCTTTTAACCATCTTTATTTAAATGAAACAAGCACTGAAACAGTTTCCTTACCTTGTCAAATTCCTTTTTTAATCTTTCCTTTTAGTTTTTTTAGTAGTTTACGTGCAACACAGTACTGTACAATATTTGTTTTTTTATTTTGTCTCTGCTGCCTGATTATGTACTTCTAGCTCCAAATGAGGTGTATGATTGACTGGGCAGTTTGTAACTCTGAGGTTCTACTGTACTAAAATTAAAGTAATGGTGTTTGAAGGTGGCTACTGTGTGTGATAGTGCATGCACACACACTACACATGTTATTTATCTGTTCTTAGAGTTTTGGCATTTAAGCAACGTTATTTCACAATGGTAAAATAAGGAATTGTATTCCGCCAGTAACACCAACAGGAGTTCCTGGTATCATCATAAACCACAAGACTCAAGTTGTTGGGGGTTTCTCATGCTACAAGGTCTCCAAATTTAATTAGATGCTTAGATTATGTACACGTCAAGGACTCATTCTTTAATAGAATACAGATTTTAATCAAACAAACTGCCCCATCTGCAAGTCCCATTTCTTCCTCCTTTCAATTCTACAGGTCGATATCCCTTCTCCTGTGTTATCTATCCCCTTTATTTGTCCCTCACCTATTTCTGGTTTTCTCTTATTTCTCCCAGCTTGTCAGGTTCATTAAGCTATTTCTGAACCAAAGAGTACATGAAAGCTTTCTGGCATACTTTTCTAAAATCCACTGGAAACTCCATTGCATGATAAGAATATGAACATTTGCCATTATAAACATATTGCAGGTTTACAACAGGTATGCCAGGCTGATACAAAAATGTACCTTCATTACAGTCTGCATTTATAAAAATAACTCTATAGTATGAATGCCCCCCAAAAGACAATTATGCTGTGTGTATGCTTAACATTTTGTGATCTTTCTCCTTTTTATACCAAAGATATAGAAAGTATCGTATCTATTGTAGGCCAAATCCTTACTCCATTAAAGTCATTGAGAGTTTTAAAAATGACTTTGATGGAATTAATATTAGACCTTATGTCTAATAAAGTTTATTCCTACAAGCATTTAAGAATATGTATAACTTTACTCCAATGAACAGTACTACTGAAATCAATAGGTTTAGCCACCTGTGAATAGAGTATTTGCAGGAAAGGATCTTAGTATATTATCTTGCTTTAGTACTTTGAAAGGATATTACATTAACATGCATAAAAAAATATCACAGTGTTTGCTCAGTAACACATTTTGTAAAAGTAAACTCTCAGAGACTGAAATCTCATGAAAAACAAGCCCTGCGGTCCTCACATGGATAATTATCAGTTCACTAATACCATTTACAGATGTTTATATCTGTCATTGGAATAGCATAAATTATTGAAGATGCTCCAGCTGTTCATCTCTAGACAGTTTCTCAAAGATCTTGCCACACATTTTAAGATTCAATTGACTTCTTTATTCTACATCGTGGATCAAGTTATTCTTATGATACAGAGACAAACATTTCCTCTGAATGAATCACTAGAAAACTTTTTGTCATTACAATCATTCCATTATTGAGATTGGAAAATCAAATAAATTGAAGTTCTTCTAGTCCTTTACAAAATGCAGTTGGTTACATTATTACATGGGAGTAAAAAATGTTTTACCTGATATCTCTCTATAATTCATCTCTTCATAGAAAACATTTTTGGCTGTGATTTTTGCTTTTGTTTCTAGTCTTTGATTTCAAATCTTGTGATCCAAATCAATTAACAGTTTTAGAGCTTATCTGTAAAATGTGCATACATTTTTTTCTTATTAACTCACAAAGCTTGTTTGGTTGCTTTTTTCTCCATAGGACTCCTTTGTGGCAATTCTCAATGAAAATGCATTTGAAATGTTCCCTCTGTTCTTATCAGATTACCTGGGTTGCTCCTAGTATATATACACAACAAAGAAGACCTGTAGCTGTCTCTGGTGAGTTCACAAGTCTCCTATCGTGTCTTTCCTTTGGCAGATTTACACAGTAACTCTTCATTCTGCTGCGGCAACTGAAAAAAAATTATGCACAAACAACCCAGTGAGGAGATTATTTGATTTGGTTAGGAGCCATATTGGAAATGGGAGGATGAACTTTACCTCTACTTAAATATGTTAAGGTCTTTTAAATTATAAGATTTATGGGACAGGGGCTGTCATTTATTCTGCTGAGTAGGGCTGACTGAAAATGATCTGTCAAAACTGTTTTTTGTTGGAAAACTGGGTTTTTGGCAAAAGACACATTTTTTGCAAGAAGTGCCTGTTTTCAACAGAAATTTTCAATTTGTCATCCAAAAACTGAATGGCCACAAGCCAAAATATTTCATCCCAAACCCAAAGTATTTCAGTTCTGAATTTCTGCCACAGTGCCTCATGGGAATTGTAATTCAAGTGCCTGACACTCCAGTTCTCCTCTCGCCACACTTCACTCCAATTCTCCACAGCCAGACTTCATCTCCCATAATGCACCATGGCCATGGAACTCTCATGCTATATAATCTCCACTCAGCCAGAGCGGAGACTAGGGTACACACATCACAGAAGATATAGTCTAACAAGGGAGCGTAGCCTATAGAGGAGAATGGGGCCTGAGGCACTTGAACTAGAGCGCCCAGGAGGCATTAGAGCAATGTAGATGTTAAATTATTATAATTAAGTCTCAATTGAGAAAAACGATGAAAGGAACTACTTTAATGACTTCTAAAACTGGGGAATGCCTCATAAGAGAAAGGGAATCCAAAGATGGTCAGTTACATTTAGGGATGGGCAATATATGCTAGAAATTATAAGTGTTTCAGTCTCTTTTTCATTTTCACACCTCAACCTTTGACCATTTCAATCCCCTAAACATTATGAAGGTTTTTGAATGATCTTTTTCACCATGTGTCTCTGCACATCTAAATTCAAGCCACAATTAGACATTCAAGTAGTGAAATACCATGAGGCAAACTGTTCTCACTGTATCCCTAGCTCTATTCAAGCTAGGGACCATCCCTATTGAGCAAAGTACTAAAAAAGTACTAAAAGTACTAAAGTACTAAAGCATGTACTTCACTTTGAACACATGGTTCAGTTCTACTGAGTTAAACAAATGCTTAAATTGTTCTGCTGAATCAGAACTCAAAACAGTAAGTAACACATATCTCAAAAGAAAACTTGTTTTTGTGAGATTTTCAGCCAAGGATTCATACCCCAGGTATTTAGATTGCTTGGGTGTTCTTTAATTTTCTTCTATCCTGGATATGTAGCAGAAAGGCTGATAAGTCCTGCCCATTTTTACTTGTGTATATCTGTAGGCTTCAGAAGGGTATATAAAACGCCAATCCAGAATAGTTCATACTGTGAGAGTATCATACACACCCTACACAGGTATTTACAGGTGAAAATGATATATCCTTGCCATAAGCAGGCATTTTATAAATCTATAGGGATTGGTGAGTTACTACATCATTTAGCTATAATATGTCAGAATAAGGAAGGTTAATGAATAGTGCATTTGTTTGAACAAAAATCATTGGATCTTCAGACAGCACCAGTCACTGCTGGGACAGGCAGGGCAGGAGTCATGATTTCAGAACAATTCACATATATGTTGTCAGACATATTATCAGGCACAACATGGCTCATGGTGGAAGAAATAAGCTGATGCATTCAGAACACATAGAAGGTTAAGAACAGTTATTTTTGTGTATAGGGATTGAGTATGAATAAGACTATTTCTGTAGTGGATTAATTTAGCACCAAGGGAGAGTAGTGGGCGGGGGGGTCTGGCCTTGTGGTCAGAGCAGAGTCAGAGAGCAAAAACTGGAGGCATGATCAGGAGACAATCCAGGGGTCAGAAGTTCATAGGTAGGCCGGGAGTAGAACTGAAGAAGAAGCAGGCACAAGTTGGTACAAGGGCTGGACAAGAAGCGAGTCTGACACAGCTGCAGGCATGGAACACACTCAGCCATCACCTTGCTGCTGTTACTCCAGGGTTAAAATGGTGATCTGTTGTTCCTGCTGACCACTCAGGGAGCACCTTGGCTTAATGAGAGTTTATTGGGTTGCTAGGCGAGCAAGCCCGGAGGCAGCTGAGTTCCTGACACTATCAACCTGATACCAGACAATGATGGAAAGGAGGGAAATGAATGATCTGACAGTTGGAAGGAAATGCCACCCTCTACATGAATGGTGGACACTTCTACACGATGCAGACATGCGCTATTGATCTGCCCGTGCCACGTAGGAAAATAGGGAAAACATTTGATTACAAACACCCACCTACATACCCAGCATTGATTGGATGAGTGTATTTTCATTTTTAAAAATCACATATTGACCTAACAACTCCACAGCTGCCAAATTAAGGCCACTGTGCACAATAAGACACACAACTGGAACACATGAAAACCCTGGTGAGACTAGGGGGGGAAATGCAACTCAGATGAAACCAGAACATTATAGCAATTGCAGGCCAAATTCACTTAGTAATGGCAGCTCAACAATTCCAGTCCATAGCACTGTTCACAGAGCTGCTGTAGAAAGAAATAATGTAGTTAGGCTCATCCATTACATACCAAAAAATGAGGATCTACTTTGACTTCCACTGAGGTCAACGACAATCCCATGGGTTTTAATGACAGCTGGCCCAATTCCTGCTCTAGCACTATTCCGTTACAGGGCTACTTCTTAAATACCCATAAATAGGGTCTATGAAGGAAAGGAAATGGTCCCAGGGAAGAAGGCTCAAGGTCATTAAGAAGGCAATTCTGCTAGATCAGAGTTCAAGGCTGGAGGCAATAAGTAGGGTAACATTAATTCCTGTCTCTTCTGAAGGGTGAAATTGGCTCTTTCTAGCTCTAGCCAGTCTTTCTCTCTCCCAGAACCTGGAGAGCAGGGCAGGATGGGAAATGCAATCTTTATAGCAACAATAGCAGTAGCCCTAGCCTAGGGCACAATATGCTGAGAAACAATTGACCTCACCTCTTTCCACAGTCGAGGAAAGAACTAGAAGGAAGCAGGTTATACTAATGGGAGTCTCTTGACAGCTGTGGGCAATTAAATCCATTTCCTTTATGTGCGTTGTGTAATTGTGCCTTACTTCGTTGAGGACTGGTAAAAAAATTGGTTTAAAATTCCGTACTGAAAAGGAGGCTGCTGCTAAATCCGTGTCAATTTCCTTTCTCTCTGCTTTTGGCTTTACCAGTTCCAGGGCTGTTAGTGTGCATGAAATAGCCTCACACTGGTTGTTCCTTTCATCAGAGACCCCTAATATTTTCCCTATAATTAGTTTTATTTGTTGTGCAAAAGCAAACCAAAGGCTCTGAAGAATATATTTTAAACCATATATAGAGTCCTATTCTCACTTTGCAAGTGCTATAAAATAATCAATGAACAAATTCTCAGGGTAACCTCCAGCATCCAAACAGCGAAGGAAAATATATAAACAGATTTTTTTTCATAATTTTTTCCAGCTGTATTTCGATTTGATTCAGTTCTGTGCTTCATTGTGGCCCACTGTATACCACTCCGATCACTCGGACACTGTGTCCAATGCATTCTTTTGCTTATTTGAAGTTTTGCCTGCTTGCTCACACTATAGGCAATCTCCAGGTGTGTGATGCGGGTAATGTTTTTACTCTCTACTGATAGATGGAGTGGACAGGAGGATGAGGATAGAATGTTCAGTTTCTGCCCAAGGCAACAGAAAGACTCAATCTAGCATGGCAGCTTGCCTAATGTACTTGGGTTTAATATTCTATCAGTACTTCTTCCGATGGGGAATTCAGAGAAGTTGATGTCACCTCCCAGATGACCCCCATCATGTGATGTTTTCTCTCCGCTATCGCTGGGGTAAAAGTGTAAGATTTATTCAATTTCCTCTCAAACTAGTTAACTGTTATTTTTATGGTTGGAGGAAATAATTCCTGCACTTTTAGTTTCTTTTTTTCATGGAATTATAGTGGCTTGTTCTAATACTACAGCAGTTCCCAAAATAAAACCGAGGGAACAACAGATGGTGAATGAATGAAATGAGGTTGAATGTCACTGTCGATAGAATTAGTGAGTATCGTAGATGCACCGATTGAGGAAAACACTTACACACATTCTTAAGTACACCTGTACTCAGGACAGCCCTTAAGCATGTGCTTTAGGGCTGTCTTGAACATGGCTGTTTTTCTGAATTGGGGACAGAGATTATGGACTTCTTAAATTAATAAAAAATGGCATGCATAGTAAAATATTCAGATGCTGGGAACATACTTACTGCTGTATCCAAAAGGCTTATCCCATTTGTACCTTGATTGGAAAGTTCATTAGATAAAGTGTATTCTTGTTATGGAAAAATATGAAACTCTGTTGGGAGAAAAACATTATGTTATTTGGCTTTGTTTTGTTAAATACGCTGATTACAGTATGCAAGTGACTAAGTCATTGAGTTCATGCTTTGTACCATACTGATTTCATTTGTAACACTTGCTAGTGTGAACCCTTTTTGTTGTATTTTTACATATAAGCCCTCATTCAAAATCTGGTGAAGTCAATATAAAGCCTCTATTGACTTCAGTGTGTTTTGCAACAGGCTCACACTGATTATCTCACTGTTAGTTATATGCAATCTGTTCTTTAACTGTAACTGTATTAGAGTACACCATACTTTGTTCTTCATCTTGTTTGTGACGCAAATACATTTGTACATCTGACTATGATGTGCAGTGGTTTTTTTTTAAAAGCGCCATCCTATGAACTTAAAAATCTTACCAGTTTTCATATCTAACAATGCGTTTATATACAACTAAATAACCAATAGAAAACAAGTAGAAAAAATACTTTAGTAATTATTTAGTTGCTCATTTATTTTTAGAAAATAGATTTTTACTATATTTAAAAGATTTTCAGAAAATGTTCTGGTAAGTACATTCTTAGCAGTCTAGTGATAATATTGGAGCTTTACAAGTTTCCCAACACTATAAAACCAACAAAAGGTTTTGACAATTTATATGCAGATATGATTGTTCTGGAAGGTAAATGACAAGTATATCTAGTTAAGTGAGGGGTCTGCCCAATCTGGCTGTTTTGAGAAAGATGGAGACTGAATAGAATAATGCCAGCTCACTGGATGTTCCAAAAACTATGATGAGAACTGCTTTGATGATTTGTAGTTCAGTATTTTTCTGTTGCTGTCTTTCAGGATTTTGGCTCAGATTTTCAAAGATGCCTAGATAAAATTGACAGGAATTAGGTATCCCCCTGGGGGCCATGTTTATGGTTGTGAGCTATATTCACATACAGTGTTATCTAAAAGCTCTAGTCATTCAGTACAAGTCTGAGGTAGATGGCCTGGAACCAAAGATGTTGTGAGTTAAAACTAGTTTTATTGCCTTCCTGAATTAGCGGTAGGAAAACATATAAATCAAGGGATTGCAGGCTGAATTAAAGTAAGCAAATCAGATAAGGACATCAAAGAGAACTAGTGGGGTAATGAAATCTAGTAGACAGTCTACCGTAGAGTCTATAGTAAAAGGCAGCCAGCACAGGAGTTAGATTCCTACAGCTATACCAAGAGTTTTATCTGCCTTTCTTTCCCTCTTTCATGCTCCTAAGTGTAGCCCAGATCCAGCACCTTTGTTCATGTTGCCTATTTGTCTAGCTTGTCTGTTTGCCACTATAAATATTTTCACATACAAAGTTATCATTATCACACAGGGGAAGAAGAAGAGAGGGAAGTTCAATCAGCCCCAGAGTTTGTTGAACAGCAGCTGACATCTACCAACACAAGGCAGGTCTTGTAAAAAATGGCCCAAGCCTTCCTCAATTGCATTGGTATAGAGCAAGACAAAAGTATAAATCATGGGGACCCCCCACCCTATCACTATATATACAGAAGCCACTCTTACGGTAAACTTAGTGGGATAGAGCAAAGACAGATCGCATAGTGACATAAAACACAGATGAAATATAAAGGTCAGACAAAAGACAGTGTCCAGAAAGGTATGCAGCCTACAAAAATCATCTCCAAAATACCAGGCCACTTCATTAGCACCAGGCTTCTGGACAGAGCTCATTTCTTCCTTACCAGATGTCAATACCATCTCCAGCTCTTGTACACTCCCAATAAATGAGTCGGCTTTTAATGGGGATCCAGACACTTTATCTTCTATGTGAAAAATAATAAAAAATAAGGTAGGAGGGAAAGAAAACCACATGTTCATGAATACAAATGAAAAAGGCTAGTTTTTTGATGAATTTACATATAACTTTTAAGGCATAGTTTTTCATGTATATTGTCCCTTTATTTTCTCTGTCAAAAATATATATTTATGCAACCGCTTTGAATAAATGAAGGAAACATAGCAAAGTAAACCCAAAAGGCGATAGAGCAAAAATTCTGTCAGAAGTATACTGAGTCCCAGTCTCTGCAAGCTGGAGTATGTGAACGGATCTTTACAGCTGATGCTATATAATAATGAATTAGTTCTTTTGCATTTCGACTGGCAGTGATGTTTTCCTTAAACTAGTTTTTGAGATGTTTTCAATCAGTAATGAAAATAATTATTTTTATTGTCAGACTAACTAGGGTTTGCTTCTTATGGACAAATGATATTTTCTTATGAAAATAGCCATGTCATATTGCAGATGGAATATCCAAAAGGGCAAATTGCTCATTTTTGTATACTTCCAGTTACAGAGATCAATGAGGGAAACCAGTATAAGACTGAAAATTCCACATTCAACTAACCAATTGTAATTACTAACAGACTTCCTAAAACACTGTAACTACTTTTCTCCCATGTCATTGCTATCTAACTCCTTATTTGATAGGAAAATTAACCATAATAAATATCGATGTACACATGAGAATTTTCAATTCGTATTTTTAATTAATCAGATAATTAACCAATATGATTTTAAACACACACATTAGTTATGTTTTAAAAAAACTACATTAAGACACATGTAGTTAAATATATACTTTCCTTTATTTTATTTTTTTCCCCAAATCACTAAGGTTGCAGCCAGAATTAGTGAAGGAAGTTAATTTCTGAACTAACACACACACAATGATGGTGGATCTTCTTAACTGAAATAAAATATAATTATAAAACTATGTTTATAAATCAGTGGTACCAAGTATCAGAGGGGTAACCGTGTTAGTCTGTATCCACAAAAACAACAAGGACTCCTGTGGCACCTTAAAGTTTAACAGATTTATTTGGGCATAAGCTTTCGTGGGTAAAATCCCACTTCTTCGGTGGTACTTATAGTAAAACAGAATCACCTATTGTTGTCTCATGTGATCTATATTACAAGTTGATCCCTCTTCTAACGATGTATCAATTGGCATACCTGGGAGGTGTGAGATTAGTCAATGCTTTATGTAAACCAGATGGAGAGATTGGTCTCCCTCAGATGAATAACATGCCTGAGGGAGTGCTCAAAGCATTATTTGTACAAGAAAACATTATTACTTTTCAAGAACAATGAGTCGTAAATACATTCATAGAATCATAGAATCTCAGGGTTGGAAGGGACCTCAGGAGGTCAGCTAGTCCAACCTCCTGCTCAAAGCAGGACCAACCCCAACTAGATCATCCCAGCCAGGGCTTTGTCAAGCCTGACCTTAAAAACCTCTAAGGAAGGAGATTCCACCACCTCCCTAGGTAACCCATTCCAGTGCTTCACCACCCTACTAGTGAAAAAGTTTTTCCTAATATCCAACCTAAACCTCCCCCTCTGCAACTTGAGACCATTACTCCTTGTTCTGTCATCTTCTACCACTGAGAACAGTCTAGATCCATCCTCTTTGGAACCCCCTTTTAGGTAGTTGAAAGCAGCTATCAAATCCCCCCTCACTCTTCTCTTCTGCAGGCTAACCAATCCCAGTTCCCTCAGCCTCTCCTCATAAGTCATGTGCTCCAGCCCCCTAATCATTTTTGTTGCCCTCCGTTGGACTCTTTCCAATTTATCCACATCCTTCTTGTAGTGTGGGGCCCAAAACTGGACACAGTACTCCAAATGAGGCCTCACCAGTGCCGAATAGAGGGGAATAATCACGTCCCTCGATCTGCTGGAAATGCCCCTACTTATACAGCCCAAAATGCCGTTAGCCTTCTTGGCAACAAGGGCACACTGTTGACTCATACTCAGCTTTTCGTCCACTGTAACCCCTAGATCCTTTTCTGCAGAACTGCTGCCCAGCCATTCGGTCCCTAGTCTGTAGCAGTGCATGGGATTCTTCCGTCCTAAGTGCAGGACTCTGCACTTGTCCTTGTTGAACCTCATCAGATTTCTTTTGGCCCAATCCTCTAATTTGTCTAGGTCCCTCTGTATCCAGTCCCTACCCTCCAGCGTATCAACCACTCCTCCCAGTTTAGTGTCATCTGCAAACTTGCTAAGGGTGCAGTCCACACCATCCTCCAGATCATTGATGAAGATATTCAACAAAACTGGCCCCAGCACCGACCCTTGGGGCACTCCACTTGATACCGGCTGCCAACTAGACATGGAGCCATTGATCACTACCCGTTGAGCACGACCATCCAGCCAGTTTTCTATCCACCTTACCATCCATTCATGCTACAGGGGACGGGACAGAAGGATCTCAATTCAACCTCAGCGCTTCATCGCACGCTATGGCTTCCACTCTGAGGAATTATGAACGAGAGGCTCAGTCCCGCCCACACACCCAACATCCAAATGAATGAGACAGAAAATATTAACCAGTTAACCAGAACCAGAACCAGAACAGATAGTGTTTCCTTATCCTATTAGGACTCACCTTATCGGAGCACGAACCCCAGGGGCTGCGGTGAAGTCAGAAAGAGGGGCTAAGCACCCCGTTGGCGCCGTTCCTAGTTCGCCGCAGCCGTCCGGAGTCCAATGTCCGAGCTAGGTGTCCCTTCGTGGTCACCAAAAACTGTTACCGAAATATCGGGTCCGCCTAGCTGAGAGCCAATAACAGCCAGACAGGGATAAGGAAAGAGAAATACTTTATTCTGCAAAATAAGGGAAGTCTGTGCCAAGTGACAGAACTTCCATTAACATAGAAATTACAGGTCTTTTATACACACTTAGACAAAGCCCTGGTGTGTTAACATTTGATTGGTGCATGCTAGACCTCGAATGTCTGCTATCTGGTCAGTAAAAACTGGTATAGAAATAACTATCTCAGCTGGAAAACACTATTCTTGTGTAGGCGAAGGACAACTGTAAAAATGCAAGGTCTTGCGTAGGCGAGGCGTCTACTTCCACCTAGTGGTCTCTGATTACCATGGCTGCTGACTGATTATGACTTTCACAACTCCACTCTCTGCACTAGTACCTGTGGAGAGAACATGAAAACGGTTGCTCATCTGAATATGCGTTTCTGGTACATGGACTTGTCTCATACTCTTTCTTCTTCTGGAGGTCGCATGCCACCAATTATCCTCACTGGCCTTCTGTCCCCACTGCGTAGCCTGCTCTGAATCCTCAGAACATTGTGCCCGCTGAAGCCTATCCCGACGTCTATCCAGGAACTCCTCATTTTCTTTTATGGAACGCAGGGTTGATACTCGTTTCTCCAGACCTTGAATCTTCTCCTCCAACATGGAGATCAGCTTGCACTTTGTACAGACAAAGTCACTTCTATCCTGTGGAAGAAAGACAAACATGGCACATCCTGTGCAGGTCATGACAGCGGATCGCTCAGCATCCATAGTCCCTTCCTTCGAAGAGTTTCCTCACTTGTGGCAGAAGCTACTCAGGGAAACCTGCAAGGGGGATGCCGCAGTAGGCTCTCTCCAGGCGAACTCCCAGGCTGACTCCACCTGTTTGCTTCTCTGCTATTCGCTGCTCAGCTGGTTCGCAGCTGACTGACTGTCTTTTTAGAAGAGCCTGGAACAAAGCACTCCCAATTCACACTATTCAAACAGGCAATCAAACAATCAAGCACACGGTCAAACTGTCCCCTCAACAGATACTCACTCCCACGTCTGCAGCCCCCTGGTTGCTCTGCCTCTGCCTTTAGTTTGGGTTAAAGGAGTTAGGAATGGCAAGGATAGCTTTCCTCATTTGCACTCCCCTTCCAAACTCCCTCTCAAACTCCCCTGGTCGCTTGCTCACTGCTTTATAAAGCCCTGGACTCCCTGATTAGCCCCGCCCCCTGATTAAGGCTTCTAGGTTTCAAGCCTGGTGTAGAAGCTCAGCTTCCAACTGCCAGCCACAGCACACGGTCCTTCACACAAACAAACAAATGATCACACAGCAAGTACCCCCAAACACACACTACAGACAGCCACTTACCCCAAGGGTCCTGTATTTGCTCCTGCTTTACCTGGAGCAATTCCTCTCAAACTCCCCTGTTTGCAGCTCCTGTTCGCATGGGTGACATTCATGCTCACTTGCCCATAAAATCTATAGACCCCTTTCAGGGGATGCTGATGAGCTTCCAGTTGGAAGGATCTTTCCATCCCCATTCTTCCCTGAAGGTTCCAGGCCCACTTTGACCTATCCTCCATCGTGCTCAAACAGGCTCCCAATGTCCATCCCTTTTACCCCAAAATCGAAGCAACAAATCACAACCCCCCAGGATCTTCCATATTTCCTGGTGAGAGCGTGCCTTGCCCTCAAACTCACAAGTTCCTGGCAAACTGAGATTTTCTCATCACCCAGAAAAGGGGATTATTACAACCTTCCCTCCCCATAGACATTCTGACAGTCTCTTGGTTTTCTCTGACTCAGAGTAAGCTCCCAGTACCACAAAATAGCCTGCTTTAATGGGACCCTGGACAATCTCTCCAAGACTATCCAGCAGTGTGTTCCAGGCTCCCCACAACATAGCTGTGAATTTTAAAACAGGGTCCTGGCTTGCAGTCTAAACCCTTCATATCCACAAATCCCTCCCTGCTCCTGATGACAAATTCATGACCCCTGACTGCCCACAAATCTGTCACAGACTGCCTGAAAATACCCTTTCTCACCTGGACTCTCCTCACAATATCTGCTTCTTTGACCTGAAGCTTTAGGTTCTTTATGAGTTCCCTAAGCAAGATCTTTGCCCTTTGCCACTCTTCCTCCCTACTTCTGGTCCCCGCACTAACACACCTTCAACTGCACATGGCCTTTCTTCACCAGAACCCATCTCCCACTCCCTTGATGTTCCCTTGCCTCTCGTTCCCTCTGCTCCTCCAAAGTGTTTTGCAAGTGCACTGTATACCAGAGCAAACAAAAGTGGGAAAGGAAGTGTGGAGGTCCCACAGAGAGATTGCCAGGGCAAAAGTGGAAGGCACATCTTTTATGTGGATCTTTAAAAGGGGATTACACTGAAGTTGGAGCCAGTTCTTATCTTTCTCAACGGGTACACACATTCCATGGCCAGAAGTGATGCTAGGTCCTCTACCCTGAGTTGAAAAAAACCTTCCCCAAAACTTTCTTAATAAATTCTACAAGGCCAAGGCCTTACAATTTTTCCAATGGCTTTTGAAGTGTTCCAGTTGTGTTTTAGCAACATTATGAAAACTTCTGTCCTATATAAAAAATTTATAGTGAAAAAATGGTGAGAATATCAAAGGTTTTTATGGGCATTGAATAGCTCATCAGATTACTAATATAGTATCTATCTGTCTTTGTTGTTTTGTCATCTTCACTATCTTCATATTCTTCTAGGTTTTAATATAAAATGAATTCATAGGTCTCTTTCCAATTCCAAGTGTGAATGTATCAACATCAGAATAATAATCCTGTCTATCTATCTGTAGGAACTATGGCATGGACAGTTAGTTCTAATTGTTAGAATCAGGAGCCTGGAACTTTGATCAGAGTCAGATGCCAACCCAAAGTTCAGATCCAGAGATGGAATCAGGAGTCATACCAAAGGTCAGAACTGGAATCAGAGTGAGGAGTCAAGTCAGGGGTCGAAGCCGGAGTAGGATGTAGAAGCAGGGATATGGAGCAAGGCAGAAAAAGAGAAACCAGGAACAGATGCAGAAGTGGGATAAGGAGGGCAAGAACCAGGCTGGATGGCAGGGCTTAGGAACCAAGCAAGTATACTGAGTCCATAGTAGCAGCCATCCAGGGATTCACCTAGCTTCTCAGACAACTTCTTGGGTCTATTTATGGTTTAAATAGTGTGTCCCAGGCAATCAATGGGGCTGGATGACTCCCCCAATCATGAGCTTTGTGGACAAGGCCTTTGTGAGCTAGAGCTTGGCCGGACTTCTCCACTGGTTTAGGTGAGTGGCTAGGAGGCGGCCATGGTCTGCGCATTGGGGTTAGAGGCTTGCAATCTCTTACATCACCCCCTCCTCTTCACATATGTGGGCAGTGGTCTGGGTTTTCCATGGTGTTTTTTGAGGAAAGCTTTTACTAGGTCAGGAGCCTGGATATTCTTGCCTGTTCCCAGGAGCACTCTTCAGGACTGTAGCCTTCCCAGTCTACAAGATACCAGCATCTATCTTGCCTGATTCTGGCATTGAGGATCTCATGGACGATATACTCACCATGGTCTTAAAAACATACCAGTGGAAGGTGGGATGGTGTTTGGGAGTGGGGAGGAAATGTGGGGCTTCAGGAGTTATATATGGAAAACTGGGTGTATTTGGAGAGAATGAAGTAATTTGTGTTCAAAGGTAACTGGGTTAATTTGACAGGAAATTCAATAGCGGCCAAGAGATTGATAACCACTTTTTTTTTCTTTACCTGGAGGACTTTTTAACCCTTTACAGGTACAGCAAATAGAGAACAGCTACCAAGGGGGATTTTACAGCTAACTGGCTAGCTGGGTGTCCATCAAAGGGAGCTGCCCCCATCCCCCACTTCATTTATCATAGGCCATGTAACAAAAAAATCAGTGAGAGAAGGTTTTCACAAAAGAGGAGCTGTGCATTATGTTCTGTAAAAGGTGAGACTTGGACTACACATGTCTTATATATATATTTTATTTGCTTGAGCAAACAGAGGCATCTGATTTCTAATGCAGTCAATATGGCACATTTTGTATCAGTTTTCAAAGAGTGATTCAGCTGCTGCACCCACAAAAATATGCACACACCTGCACAATACCTAACAGAACATTACACAGTTTTTGGATTATTATGCTCGGATCTATGCATGCAAATATCCACTTAATTGAGCAAATGCGGGAGGAGGAGTTTGTGAGTGCATTGCATCCATGGGCATTTTTGCCCGCACTTTCAATACACCCTCTGTTGATAATTTAGTTGTGTATGTTTATACAGTATAATTTTAAAAAACAATCTGCAAGCAGGGAGTGGAGGAGGTAGTGGTCCACTCATAGGCTTCGACTCCATGGTTGCTCCAGGTCTGGAACCCCCATGGAAAAAAATTAGCAGTTGTTTAGCATCCACCGGCAGCCAGCACCCCCTTCTCCCTCCAGCGCTTCTCACTCGCTGGCGGCCCTGCTGATCAACTCCTCTGCCTCCCTCCCAGTGCTTCCCACCCACCACGATCAGCTGTTCCCTGGCATGCAGGAGCAACTAGGAGGGTTGAGGAGGAAGGGCGATGGGGGATGTTTGGGGGAGGGGACAGAAAGAGGCGGGGAAGAGGCAGGGTGAGGGTGGAGCAGAGGTGGGAAGAGGAAGGGTGGGGGTGGGAGCTTCAGGGAAGCGGTGCAGTGCGGGGGGGGGGGGGGGTTGGGGTGGTGGAGGGTCGAGCACCTCCTGGGGTAGAGAGGAAGTTGGCACTTGAGTGCACTGGCATTGCCTGTTAGCTTCCACATAAGCTATGGATGCAACCTGCTAGACAAATACTACAGAAACCTGACCAGCAGAGGAAATACAAAAGATATGGGAGAGAGATTGTCATGCAGCATTCTCTTTCTTTTGCAGGCAATTCTTGGGACTCAAGGCCTTATTGTATAATAATAAAGTACGCATTCTGCCAGTTATTTGTGAGCCAGAATTTAACAAAGGGTTCTATCTGAAACAGCTTTAGTCAAAACGTTCTTATGAAGAGTCACACTAATTATGGGTGTTTAACAGCATGAAAACTCTGCAAAAAAGTTAACAAGACTTTTTACGAGTCTGTTAACTGTTAACTGTTAACGAGACACCCGTTTTAGCCTTTCCCCAGAGCTCACTCATTCCCTTTGCTGTTCTGCTGCATTTTCCTGCTGACTGAACATGAATCTCACATGGGAATCCTCAAACAAAAACAGCTTCCATAGGTCTATCCCCTGAGCTCTGTCTGATGTCCTGCTCAGTGTTCAGGGTTTTTTAAAACATTGTTTAAGCATCTGTCAAATCACACTCCCTATATAAACTAAACACTGAAATTATTTTAAAAAGTCACTTTGAATCTGGGAAAAAAGAGGACGCTAACATGCTGAGCGGCCTGGCACATGAAGGGGAAAATGGTAGACTTCCTGAATAACAAGGACTAAAAGATCAGATTCTCCAGTCTGCTTTGTCCTCCAAAAGTGTAAGCAGCACAAAGTGGCCTTAATGTCTCTGGAAATGGCCAGCGTAGAGTTCCTTTTAAACAAGGACATTTTGCATTGGCATAAAGCTGGCAGGAGTAGCACAGCTGCCTCCTGCATCAACTGCCCCCACCCCACAGTGCCCGGCCTAAGAAGAGGGAGGGTGCAGTGTGGGGAGGGAAAGTGATCCATTATGTTCAATCCTCCAGTGGCTTAATATCTCTGTACAGAAATAACTTGCACTGGAGATGGGCAACTCCAGATTGGGGAGCTACAACTAACTCTCTGCGGCTCCTATCTCTAATCAAGCACTACTAACCAGCCTCACTTCATTGCTTCCCGGCTCCCCAGAATCAGGAGGCATATTGGGGGATGTTCTGGAGAGGGATGATACAGAAGTCTTGCAGTGTGCTGAGTTGACAATGGGAACCCTGGTCACCAGCCTCTGGGGGCTGACAGTGGGGCTATCAGCAGCCCATGGCTCCCAATGTTAGCCCCGGTGGCTGATAAAATGGCAGGATCTGCAATTTCCGCAATATCGCAAATTAAGTAGGGCCTTAAATATAAAGACATTTTATCATTTTTTTATTTATTCCCAGTTTTAAAACTTTATCTTATCATTGTTAGATCCAAGTGAAGGTACATAGTTTCATAAGCAGTACAATATTAGTATGACAAATATGAACTAGCGCTAGCCCTTCACCACAAGAGGTTGTCTTTGTCCCTCTGGCAGGAGCCAGGATAAAGAGGTGAACTTTGGACCTCTTTAGAGAACACACCTAGGCACCACCGTCTGCCCTCCTTCAAAAATGCCCCACTTCATAAAAACAGCCGTACTGGGTCAGACAAAAGGTTCATTTAGTCCAGTATCTGATCTTCCAACAGTAGCTAATTCCAGGTGCTTCAGAGGGAATGAACAGAACAGGTAATCATCAAGTGATCCATCCCCTGTTGTCCACTCCCATCTTGTGGCAAACAGAGGCTAGGGACCCTCAGAACATTGGGTTGCATCCCTGCCCCTCCTGGCTAATAGCCATTGATGGACCTATCTCCCCAGGAACATATCTAGTTCTTTTTTTGAACCCAGTGATAATTTTTGCCTTTCACAACATCCCATGGCATCCTCCGAGCTCCCACATGTTTTTGGGGACTCATAAGGTTCTCAGCTGATCTCAGCTACTTTGGTAATGCATGGAGATAGAGGTGATTTCTCACCAGCTACAACCCAAACCGAACACTGAATCAATGAACATTCAGAACACTTTCCTGCTAGAGACTTAATTACTCATTGACTGGTGTGTATGAGACTGGCGTGGGTAGATTGTATGTAGATAAAGATCAGTTTTTCAGCCAGAGAAAACATTTTGGGCTTAGTTCTGTTACCCTTCTTTATTCATGCTGAGAACTAGAGAAAGTTACTCTCAATTGGAGTAAGGGTGGCAAGCACTTTCAAACATGGGCTACTAGATAACAAACTAATGCTTAAATAATCTACTTGGAGGCTCAAACTGGTACTTGGACAGAAATTATATTGTAGCGTAGTTGTCAAAATGATCACTGTGTATACAGGACCATAACTGGATAGAATGTACTGTATAGTTTGCCAAACGGTTCCCTCTCTTCCTACTATGTAGACCAGAGGTTCTCAAACTTTTTTTTTCCATGGACCACTTGAAAATTGCTGAGGGTCTTGGCAGACCACTTAATGATCTTTCAAAATGTTGTTTGTACAGTTAGCTAACTATTGTAAAGCATTTTGGATAAAAGTGCTATCTACAAAAAATAATAATAAACTTTTTTGTTCTACAAATAAAAGCACACAACTCATATTTTCATATCAGTAGTTTTACCTTTCTAATGAGATGGATGTGCCCTCTCTCCGCTGCCATGGCATGGTCTCTCCTGCCATGGTCTCTCTCTCTTTCCCTTATCGCAGCAGCCCCCAAGCTAAGGCTGGGAAGGATGCCCGTCTCTCCCTGGCAGCTGCAGCCCTGGCGCTGGGGAAAGTCGCCTCTTTCTCTGGATGCCACAGCCCTGCACATCCCAAATTCCCTCCACCCCCTTTTCTCACCCTACTACCCGCTCCTACCTACCCCGTATTCCTACCAAGGCCACCACCTCACTTTACATATGTGTCTTCTCCAGGGTCCAGGCACCTAATTAGTGGAGCCATGACCGCGCAGCTCCACTAATTAGGTGGTGGCCTTTCATTCTCTTGTGTGCGGCCGCCCTGGCGCACATCTTAGAGTGAACTATCTGCGGACCACCTGAATGGATCTCCACAGACCATTGGTTGTCCACATACCACAGTTTGAGAACCTCTGATCTAGACAGACAGCTCAATAAGATAGCATGCTAATCCTTAAACAATACTTGTAGAGCAGTGGGTGGGTGACCTGCGCGGTGAATGTAGCCCAACAGGGTAAGCTGATTGCGGGCCACGAGACATTTTGCAAGACATTTTGCGGCTGTTGACCATCTGCAGACATGGCCCCCTGCAGCTCCCAGTGGCCGCGGTTCACCGTTCCCGGCCAATAGGAGCTGCAGAAACCTGTGGTCAGCACGTCCCTGTTTCTCCAAAAGCATGTGCAGATTTTTGTAAATGTCAATATATAGGGCCCTCTGTGACCTATTCTAAAAGATCTCCAGAAATAGTATAGGCATCTATTAATGCTAATCCATTCATAAAAGCCCTACCTGGTTAACTAAGTATCTGCAGGAAACAAAGTAAGAGTAGAGGAATCTGGTCTGAAGATTGTACCAGTCACAATCATTTTAAATGCTTTGCGAAACCAAGAATAAAATAAACCATAAATAATTGGATTACAAGTAGAATTGAAGTATCCCAGCCAGAGGAAGGCATTGTACAAGTCTTCAGGTGTTGAGAAGTTAATTAAAGGATCAGCTATCGTAAGAATAAAGAAAGGCAGCCAACAAAAAACAAACACCCCCATAACTATACTTAAAGTTTTAGTTGCTTTGTTCTCTTTTTTTGTAGAGATTTTGTTTTTCATTGCAGAGACACATTTTATTGCACTGGGGATTTTAGCAATTTGTCTTGCATGTTTTCTTGCCACTGTAAATATGTGGACATAAATCCCCACCATCACTGTGCCTGGGAAAAAGAAGGCTATAAGAGAAGCCAGCACTCCCCAAAGCTTGTTAAGTATGAAGGCACAGAAACCATTGCAGTCAATGGAGGCCACATATTCTTCAATGCCCTCAATATTTAACTCTGAAAAAATTAGGCCAAAAGCCAGTAAGAATGGGACAGACCAGCTAATTAATAAAAACAGGACTATCACGGGGACAGTTATTTTGGTGACATAATGCAGTGGGTCACATACCGCGTAGTAACGGTCAACAGAGATAAAACACAGATGGAAAATAGAGGTGGTACAGAGCATTATATCACAACAAGTATGGAGTTTGCAGAAGAGGTCTCCAAAATACCAGCATGACTCAATAGACCTGATCATACTGAAGGGCATAACAATGAAACTAAGCAAAAAGTCAGTAGTTGCCATGGAGCAGATCAGGAAGTTGGCTGGAGAGTGAAGCTGTTTGAAATGAGCGATGGAAATGATCACAAGCATATTTCCACCCATTGTGAGCACTATTGCTCCCACCATGAAGATGTACATAGCCCAAAGACTAATTGTAGACCTTACATTTCTAGGACATGAATTGTTAACAAAGTCAAAGCAATACTGAACTTTCTGTGGACTCCAGAGGGTGGATGAATTCATGATTTGGGATCAACGACAGTAACCTTTTCAAAAGTATTACAATACAGCCAGTTCTGGGGAAAAAGAAAAAATAAACAAAGTGATATGAACAGTAGCAACATCTGCAGACCTGTGTTTCAGATTAGTTGATTAACACTTAAAAATAATAGGCCTTAATCTATTCTCAGTTGCAAAACCATCAATTCGGAACAATTCCCATTTACTTTAGAGGAGTTACTCCAGACTTACACTTCTTGTCAGCTGTTTGAAATGGGCCACTCTCATTACCACTACAAAAGTTATTTTTCTTTTCTTGGTATCCTACTGTTAATTGAATTGTCTCGTTAGACTGACCTCACACTTGGTAAGGCAACTCCCATCTTTTTATGTATTTATACCTGCTCCTGTATTTTCCACTCCATGCATCTGATGAAGTGGGTTCCAGCCCTCGAAAGCTTATGCCCAAATAAATGTGTTAGTCTCTAAGGTGCCACAAGAACACCTCATTGTTTTTACCAATATAAGATATAGCAGATTTTGGCCCAATGTTAACAACAAAAATGGGCTCAACCATTTCCTAAATACTTTTGAATCTTAAGGTGCTCAAAAACTCTTAGTAATATTGGACATTTTTGCTATGGAGTTTACATTCAACACTGTAAGCACTATGATGAGAGGTTTGCAAAATGAAAGCCTCCAACATGTGACACTCACCTGATTTGCACAGCTCTACCCTTCACCTCAGAGATCTTTGTTCCTGAAAGTACTGACCATACTTTCAGGAGAGACATTACTGCATCAGCAAACCCATGGTTGATGCTATAAAGATTTAAACTTGCAACACTTTGTGAAGGTGGCCAGACTACAAGGGAAAAGAGTGACAAACACTCACTGACACCTTCCTCATTTTAGCATCCTTGCCAATAGGTCACTGAGTGAATACTTGCAGACAAGTTTCTCATTGTAATATTAATCCACTGAGGTGCATATCCTCAACACTTACTTGGCTAGGATTTAGAGAAATATAATAGCATCGTGCTGAGGAGTCATTCAGATGTGCTAAACAATCTGTGCCTCAAAACACTGAAAGCTTTGAAAAACAGGTAAAACGACACCAGTTTAGTGAACTGTATTAATCCTTTATTATGGATCATTGTTATTTAAGACTCTGTTTTTATTTAACCATTATTTACTATTACAAATATATATGAGCAAGAAGAAAAAAACATATTTGTCACATTACAGGCTGCACACTCTCATCTACATGCTACTCCTTACGCCAACAAACTGCTACACAATTCCTTGTGTATAAAATAGAATCTCAGAGTTAACGAACACCTCGGGAACGGAGGTTATTTGTAACTCTCAAATGTTCGTATCTGGGAGCAAATCATTATGGTTGTTTTTCAAAAGTTTACAACTGAACATTGACTTAATACAGCTTTGAAACTTTACCGCAGAAGGAAAATGCTGCTTTTAACCTTCTTTTTTAAAATGAAACAAACACTGAAACAGTTTTTTTACCTTGTCAAATCCCTATTTTAAAACTCTCCCTTTATTTTTTAGAGTTTAGGTTTAACACAGTATTGTACTGGATAGTATTTGCCTTTTTTCCCTCTCTACTATCAGATTGCATACTTCTGGTTTCAAATGAGGTGTGTAGCTGACTGGTCATTAAAGTCGTTCTTTTTGTCATTTATCTCAATTGATACTTAATTATTATAATTTAACATCTACATTGCAATAGAACATGGAGACCTCTCAGACAGGTTAGGTTCCCATCAACACTTGGAAAATGTTTGGGTTTTTTGCTGCTCTAATGTCTTTGATGGAATCAATATTAGATGTTATGTCTAATAAAGTTTATTCCTACAAGCATTTAAGCATGTGTATAACTTTACTCCCATGAGTAGCACCAGTGTTTACTGTTTACCCACAAGTGAATAAGAGTGTTTGCAGGAAAGGATCTTTGTATATTATCTTGCCTTAGTACTTTGAAAGGATATGTGACATTAACATTCATAAGAAATTGCACAGTGTGTGTGCTCAGTAAGAGACTGCAATCTCATGAAAAACAATATTTCTAGCCCAGCCCTGCAGTCCTCACATTGGTAATTATCAGCTCATTAATACCAGTAACTGATGTTCTATCTGTCACTGGCATGGCATAAATTGTTGAAGATGATCCAGCTGTCCTTCTCTAGTCAGTTTCTGAATGATCTTGCCAGACATTTTGAGATTCAATTCACTTCTTTATTTTACATAGTGGTTCAAATTATTTTTATGATACAGAGACAAACATTTCACCTCAAAGAATAATTAGGAAACTCTTTGTCATACAGTCATTCCTCTATTAAGACTGGGAAATCAAATAAATTGCAGTTCTTCTAGTACTTTACAAAATGCAGTTGGATATATCACCATACTTCATCTCTTCACTGAAAACATTTTTGGCTGTGATTTTTGCTTTTGTTTCTAGTCTTTGGTTTCAGTTAGAAAAATCTTCTGATTCAAATCAATGAACAGTTTTACAGCTTACCTGTAAAGTGTGTATAAATCTTCTTTTTCTTATTAATTTGCAAAGCACATTTGATTATTTTTTCTCCATATGACTCCTTTGTGGCACTACTCAATAAAAATGCATTTGATTTTTTTCCTGTTTTCTTATCAGATTAACTGAGTTGCTGCTAGTATATATACAACAAAGAAGACCTGGAGCTGTCTCTGAGGAGTTCACAAATCTCCTATCGTGTCTTTCCTTTGGCAGATTTACTCTGTAACTCTTCATTCTGCTGCTGCAACTGAAAAAAATTATGCACAAACAACCCAGTGAGGAAATTATTTGATTTGGTTCACAGCCATATTGGAAATGGGAGGATGAACTTTGCCTCTACTTAAATATGTTAAATATAAAGCCATGGAAGGTCTTTTACCCTAGAAAGTTTATGGGACACGGGCTATAATTTACTCTGCTCAATAGAGCTGGTTGAAAATGTTCTGTCAAAACAGTTTTTCATTAGACAACTGGGGTTTTGTCTAAAAGTGTGTGTGTGTGTGTGCGCGTGTGTGTGCGCATGCAATATGTCTGTTTTCAGTGGAAATTTTCAATTTAAAATCCAAAATTTCAATCTAAAAACTGAATGGCCACAAGCCAAAATATCTCATCCCAAAACTAAAATATTTCAGTTCTGAATTTCTGCCTCAGGAAGCATTAGAGCGGCAAAAAAACACAAACATTTTCCAACCAAAATGAATGATTTTTCACTTTCACTGATATTTTCCATGGGGGGAAACCCTTATTTTCTAGTATTGATGAGACCCTAACCTGTCTGAGAGGTCTCCATGTTCTATTGCAATGTAGATGTTAAATTATAATAATAAAGTCTCAATTGAGATAAATGAAAAAAGGAACTACTTTAATGACTTCTAAAACAGGGGAATGCCTCATAAGAGAAAGGGAATCCAAAGATGGTAAATTACATTTAGGGACAGGCAAAATATGCCTGAAATTATAAGTGTCTCATTCTCCTTTTTCCACTTCCACACCTCGGCTGTTGACCATTTCAACCCCCTAAACATTATGAAGGGTCTTGAATAATCATTATCACCATGTGTCTCTGCACGTCTAAATTCAAGCCACAACTAGACATACAAGTAGTGAAATACCACAAGGCAAATTGTTCTCACTGTATCCCTAGCTCTATCCAAGGCCTCATTTCAGAAGATCATCCCTACAGAGCAAAGCACTAAAGCATGTACTTAACTTTGAACACAAGGTTCATTTCTACTGAGTTAAACAAATGCTTAATTTGCTCTTCTGAATTAGAACTCAGAGCAGTAAGTAACACATATCTCAAAAGAAAACTTGTTCTCATGAGATTTTCAGCCAAGGATCCATACCCAAGGTATTTGGATTGTTTGAATCATAGAATCTCAGGGTTGGAAGGGACTTTAGAAGGTCATCTAGTCCAACCCCCTGCTCAAAGCAGGACCAATCCCCAATTTTTGCCCTAGATCCCTAAATGGCCCCCTCAAGGATTGAACTCACAACCCTGGGTTTAGCAGGCCAATGCTCAAACCACTGAGCTATCCCTCCCCTCTGCTTCTTTGGATGTACTTTCATTTTATTCTAGCCTCAGCCTGGATATGTAATGTAAAGGCTAAGATATGTCCTGCCCATTTTTACTTGTGTATATCTGTGGGCTCCAGAAGGGTATATAAAACGCCAATCCAGAATAGTTCATACTGTGAGAGTATCATACACACCCTACACAGGTATTTACAGGTGAAAATGATATATCCTTGCCATAAGCAGGCATTTTATAAATCTATAGGGATTGGTGAGTTACAACATCTTTTAGCTATAATATATCAGAATAAGGAAGGCTAATGAATAGAACACTTGTGTGAACAAAAATCATTGTATCTGCAGACAGCACTGGTCACTGCTTGGACAGGCAGAGCACGAGTCAGACACTAAGAAAAGGCCAGATGGACTCACTGAAGGTGAAAGAGAATGAGAGAACTGTCTTAAGAACACTTTTGGTCCAATCAAATCAATGAGGTCTAGGTCTTGATGTATAGGCTGACATGCATCTGAAAAGCCATTTTCCATGGTACTCAGAGATATGGAAAATGGGGCAGATCTGCAATATATACATGTGGGAGAAAATAATATACCTGATTTAATTAAAAGTGAGTATTTTCCCCCAATAGCAAAGATACTTTTATGTTACCATTCCACAAAAGCTATATTCATCAGAAGCAGTGCTTGTTAAGATCAATTGTATCTCATGTAGGACAAAGTCTGGCTGAGAAGAAACACTTCAACGGCCAAAAAACAGTACTTTGCAATTTCTCCGATGTCAAAGTACTACCCTACCAAGAAGATTCATGGCTAGAACTGAGGATTTGCAATCCAGAAGCAATGTTGTTATTGGAGTACATGCAGTGTATTGTACTGGGGCACCTAACGAGGAATTGTGCTATATGTTAGACCTCACCAGGAGCTGCCTTTATCCCCGTATTGCAGGTTTCCAACCATCCCAGCTGCCAGGGAACCTTCCCCCTCCTGGCTAATCTATCACCCTCTGATCAGAACCTAGAAAATCAGTAGCAGATTCATTATTCAGCACAGTGCCCTCTGCTGACCTATCATTGCTCAGGAGATTTTCCATACTATTTTATCAGACTCCCAAAAATACCCTTTCTCACCTGGACTCTCCTCACAATATCTGCTTCCTTGACCTACAGTTCTAGGTCCTTTATGAGCTCCCTAAACAAGATCTTTGCCCGTTGCCACTCTTCCTCCCTACACCTGCGCACACCCAGCTCAGTACTTATCAGACCAATTCTAGTAATAAATCCCTTATTGGTATCCAAAATACTGAAGCTGCCTAATTGCATTGTGAGCTCCCTCCAAGGAACACAACCCATAACCAGGAATGAGCAGTTCCTATTGTCTAGCCTGAGCAAAATAACTTTGGTATACTCCTTTGAGCCATCAGTTTACCCATAAACAAATCTAGTGTTCTCCCTTAAACCATTGTTCTTTCCCTAGAAAAACCCTTACCTATGCTCAAGTAAGTGTTCTGATGTCTGGTTCCAAAATCTGCATCAGTTCCATTGGGACTTCATCTTCTCCTGATGATCGTGCTGGGGGCTCTGCCTGTCTCCAGCACTCCAGACCTGCAGAGACCACCACCGCCTGTGATCCCCAATCGATTCAAGCGTCACGGAGTGGTGAGAACCTAACTCTCTCTCTCTCTCTCTCTCTCGCTCTCTCTCCAGGTATAGCCTTCTGACCCTGACCTGTGTGATCAGTTATAGTTTTCTAAACCTGACTTTTATAATCAAATTTAAGTTAGATTTAATATTATAATTATTTAGTTTGTTTGGCTCCCCTTGTATGGTTATTACCTGGCAATAAATAACTTTCATAGCTAAGCTGGTTGCTTCTCTCTCTCCCCCCCCCGCCCGTGGGTGTTTTTTGGCTTCCCCATTCGCTCTGCTGCAACACTCCTCGTACCTAAGCTAAAGATCCCTGCTGCGCCCAAAAATCCTGTGGGATTTGCTCAGCAAGTGGGTTACTACCAGAACAATTGTAACATGACAGAGGGATAGGGACATGCTGAGTCCAGGGGCATATGAGGGTGGCAGATTGAAAGTGCTGCTCGACCCAGCCTACTGAGTCCAGGGACATATAAGGGGTCAGCTTGGGAGTGGTGTAGAGCTTTTAGTGGAGAAACTATATCAACCAAGTGTCAGTATAGTTACCACACAGTGTCTACACCACCCTGAGGAGCTCACTCTCCCTCTCCCCCCACCTGGCCCCAGGAGGAGCTTGCTCCCCCCACCCCCTGGTAGGAGCACACTCTTACCTCTGCCCTGGCCCTGGCAGGAGCTTGCTCTCCCCTCCCCCCAACCTCTGCCCCGGCCCCAGCCCTGGCAGGAGCTCCCTCTTCCCTCCTCCATGCCCCGACACTGGCAGGAACTCGCTCTAACTTCCCTTCCCACCCTGCCCTGGCCTCGGGAGAAGGTCGCTCTTCCCTCCACCCTGACAGGTGCTCGCTCTTCCCTACCTCCGTGGCCCCAGGGCTAGAGAAGTTCCATGAACCCAATGATTACGTGGGGGGCGGGGCCTGTGTCCCTGCTTGCCCAAACCTTGTGCACACCCCTGTCAGGATGGGCATTGTGGAACACCTCCTGGAGGCCATTTACAGCGACATAACCAAATGCGGTGTCTACACTGACACTTTGTCGATATAACTTTGCCACAAAAAGCTCTACACCACTCGTCAAGGTGGTTTTACTTTGTCGGCAAAGCTGGAGAGTTTTGTTGGCAGAAGGAGCATTGTCGTGTGTACATCTCCACTGTTTTGTCAATGACTTTTGTCAACAAAACTGTATAGTGCAGACAAGGCCTAATAACCATCTGTGGCCTATCTAGGAGTTTTCCATCATCCTCTGCAACACTGAGTAGGGATTATCTATTAGGATGAAGTGGGCATATCCCATGTAATCAGTTTCCCATAATTTCAGGATTGTCATTGCTCGATTTTAGTCTTTTTCTTTTTGTCATCTCCATTAGCGTCTCAATATGCAAGGAATTCACTCCAATCCACATGTACAAGTATCTCCATCAGAATACTACCCATGTCATATATCTATATCTATATCTATATCTATATAGATATATAGATATATCTTGTATTTGATTGAAAAACAGCAATTTCTGATTTCTAGTCAATATGGACACGGATTTTGTGTCAGTTTTTCAGAGTGACTTAGCTGTTGTACCCACAGAAATGTGCACATACCTGCAAAATACCTAACAGAGTATTACACAGTTTTTGTAATATAATGACCATGGATATGCCATCACCTGATCTATGTATGCAAATATCCACTTAATTGAGCAAATGAGCGGGGGGCGGGGCCGGGGGAGAAGGAGGGGAAGGTGTTGCGAGTTCATTGCAGCCATGGGCATTTTTCCTGCACTTTCAATACACCCTCTGCTGATGATTTAGTCATGTATGTTTAAGCAGTACAATTTAAAAAAAACAATTTCCAAGCAGGGAGTGGAGGAGCTAACAATGCACTGGCATTGCCTGTTAGCTGCCACATTAGCTGTGGATGCAACCAACTAGACGAACACTGCAGAAATCTGACCAGCAGAGGAAATACAAACAATATGGGAGAGAGATTGTCATGCAGCATTTTCTTTCTTTTTCAGGCAATTCCTGGGACTTGTGGCCTTTTTATAACAACAAAGTACCAGTACTCATTCTGCCAATTATTTGGGAGCTGGAATGTAACAAAGTTCTATCTGAAACAGCTTTAGTTGACAAGTTCTCTTAAGAAGAATCACATTAATTATGGGTATTTAAGATCATGGAAACTCTGGGGAAAGACTGTTAATGAGACACCCACCCATTATATTCTCTCACTGATTCCTTGTGCTGTTTTGTTGCTGTTTGCAACTGAGAGAACATGAATCTCACATGGAAACTCTCAAACAAAAACAACTTCCATAGGTCTATCCCCTGAGCTCTGTCTGATGTCTTGTGCAGTGTTCGGAGTTTTTTAAAACATTGTTTAAGCACCTGTGAAATCTCACTGCATATCAAAACTAAACACTGAATTTATTTTTAAAAAATCACATTGAAACTGGGGAAAAAGAAGCCGCTAACATGCTGTGTGGCCTGGCACATGAAGGTCAAAATGGTAGAGCTCCCAAATAACAAGGACTGAAAGACCAGGTTCTCCAGTCTGCTTTGTCCTCCATAAGTGTAAGCAGCACAAATTGGCCTTAAAGCCTATGGAAGTTGCCAGCCTAGAGTTCCCTTTAAACAAGGACATTTTGCATTGGCATAAAGCTGACAGGGGTAGCACAGCTGCCTCCTACATCAACTGACCCCCACCCCAGAGTGCCCAGCCTAAGGAGAGGGAGGGTACAGTGTGGGGTGGGACAGAGCTCCACTATGTCCAATCCTCCAGTGGCTTAATATCGCTGTACAGAAATAACTTGCATTGGAGATGGGCAACTCCAGATCGGGGAGCTACAGCCAACTCTCTGCGGTTCCTGTCTCTAATCAAGCCCAACATGTCTAAGTATACAAAGGCCAGGGTCAGGGGACATGTCAGGGTTAGCAGAGAGAAGAAGGGGATGTTTTGGAGGAGGGCTATACCATGGGACTATTCTAGCTGGTTGTTCTGACTTGCACTAGAGACAATTTGGGCCCCCGTGCAGTCCTGGCTTAGAAAGGTGGGTGACAGCCATCTTTGCTTTACCCCATAAACTGCGTCAAGCTGATGATTATGCCCCAAATTTGTGTTTAGTTGCATTTAAACAAGGTTTAAATGTTGATTGTGTGTTCATTGTCATTTTCAGAAAATCAGGATGTGCAACTCTTTCCACATAAACTCTTGAACAAGCCATCAGATGTTAGCAGCTTTAGCAAACTGGACTGGGTTTCAAATGTGAGGAAATGTCATGGCTCATTACCAAGCCTTTGAGATAGCTCCATCTCCTTCCATTGTTGACAATGTCAGCACTGGCACTTGAATAGATTGGTGATTTCTGGCCACATAGAATGGTGAATATGAAATCACTTTTTGTAAATAATAGTTTTAGATTTGCAGAATAGTTTTGAACTGAGACATGCCTACTGTAACTCCTACTGGCTCAGCTAAGAGAGGATCCCATCCTCACATAACAGAACAACTGCTTTTGAACCGGTATTCATGTTTGATTTCCAACTACAGTAATGTGCATGACACATAAACAATCAGTTTAGTCACCAGAAAGGGGAACCCAGTCTCTGGTTAAGACTCCTCTAGTGTCTATCCACCCTCTAACAGACACAATAAATACCACCCCAAAATATGCTGGTGGGCAAATATGTAGACATATAGTAATATAAGGAAGGCTCTACTTCAATCATGGGATAATTGTCAAATAATCATGGCTGAGTCACAGACAAAACATGGAAAATCTTGGAAAAGTAATAATGGACCTTTATTAATTGCAGTAATTTAGAAAAGTCAGAGAAGACCTATTTGTGTAAGAAAAAATTTCCAGAACAATATAAACACTAAAGTATTATATTATTCCTGCTAATTTTTTTGATAACCAGACATTTTGTGGCAACTATTAATGGAAGGGTCGCGACAGTGGGAGTCCTGGCCATCAGCCGCCGGGGGCTAAGAGCAGGAGCCCTGGCTGTTAGCCGCCCAGGGCTCCCGCTGTCAGTCCCCAGTGTCTGGCAAAATTGCAGGGGTAGCCTAATATTGTGGGATCCTGCCTAATAGCCTTTGATGGACATATCCCCCCAGAAACTTATCTAGCTCTTTTTTGAACCCAGTCATAGTTTTGGCCTTTCACAACATCCCCTGGCATCCTCCAACTCCCACATGTTAGTCGGGACTGCTACGGTTCTCAGCTGACCTCAGCTACTTTGGTAATGCATGGAGATAGAGGTGCAGCAGCTACAACCCAAACCGAACACTGAATCAATGAACATTCAGAACACTTTCCCGCTAGAGACTTAATTACTCATTGACTGGTGTGTATGAGACTGGCTTGGGCAGACTGCATGTAGATAAAGACCAATTATTCAGCCAGAAAAAATATTTTGGGCTGAGTTGTATTACCCTTAGGGAAAGATACTCTCAATTGGAGTAAGGGTGGCGTTTTCGGGCCCACGACAATGGGGAGTCCATTTTCAAACATGGGTAATTAGATAAATTAATACTTAAATGCTGCACTTGGAGTCTCAAAATGGTACTTGCACAGAAATGACATTGTAGTGTAGTTGTCAAAATGATCACTGCATATACAGAAACATAGCTGAATAAAACGTAGTGTATAGTTTGACAGGCGGTTCTTTTACTTCCTATTATCCAGACAGACAGCTCACTAAGAAAGCATGCTAATTCTTAAACAATACCTATTGAGACAAGCTACAAATGAGTTTCTCCAAAGCATGTGCAGATTCGTGTAAATATTGTCAATATATAGGGCACTATGTGAACTGTACTAAAATATCTTCAGAAACAGCATAGGCTATTAATGCTAATCCATTCATAAAAGCTCTACTTGGTTAATTAATTATATGCTGGAAACAAAGTAAGAGTAGAGGAATCTGGTCTGAAGATTGTACCAGTCACAATCATTTTAAATGCTTTGCGAAACCAAGAATAAAATAAACCATAAATGATTGGATTACAAGTAGAATTGAAGTATCCCAGCCAGAGGAAGGCATTGTACAAGTCTTCAGGTGTTGAGAAGTTAATAAAAGGATCAGCTATCGTGAGGATAAAGAAAGGCAGCCAACAAAAAACAAACACCCCCATAACTATACTTAAAGTTTTAGTTGCTTTGTTCTCTTTTTTTGTAGAGATTTTGTTTTTCATTGCAGAGACACATTTTATTGCACTGGGGATTTTAGCAATTTCTCTTGCATGTTTTCTTGCCACTGTAAATATGTGGACATAAATCCCCACCATCACTGTGCCTGGGAAAAAGAAGGTTATAAGAGAAGCCAGTGCTCCCCAAAGCTTGTTAAATATCAGTGCACAGAAACCACAGCAGTCAATGGAAGCAACATATACCTCAATGCCATCAATATTCAACTCTGAGAAAACTAGGCCAAAGGCAAATAAGAATGGGACAGACCAGCTAATTAATAAAAACAGGACTATCACGGGGACAGTTATTTTGGTGACATAATGCAGTGGGTCACATACCGCGTAGTAACGGTCAACAGAGATAAAACACAGATGGAAAATAGAGGTGGTACAGAGCATTATATCACAACAAGTATGGAGTTTGCAGAAGAGGTCTCCAAAATACCAGCATGACTCAATAGACCTGATCATACTGTAGGGCATAACAATGAAACTAAGCAAAAAGTCAGTAGTTGCCATGGAGCAGATCAGGAAGTTGGTTGGAGAGTGAAGCTGTTTGAAATGAGCGATGGAAATGATCACAAGCATATTTCCACCCATTGTGAGCACTATTGCTCCCACCATGAAGATGTACATAGCCCAAAGACTGATTGTAGACCTTACATTTCTAGGACATGAACTGTTAACAAAGTCAAAGCAATACTGCACATTCTGTGGACTCCAGAGGATGGATGAATTCATGATTTGGGATCAACGACAGTAACCTTTTCAAAAGTATTACAATACAGCCAGTTCTGGGGAAAAAGAAAAAATAAACATAGTGATATGAACAGTAGCAATATCTGCAGACCTGTGTTTCAGATTAGTTGGTTAACACTTAAAAATAATAGGCCTAATTCTACTCTCAGTTGTAAAAACATCAATTCAGAACAATTCCTATTTACTTTAGAGGAGTTACTCCAGACGTACGTCAGTATAACAGATAGCAGAATTTGGCCCAATGATAAAAAAAAATGGCTGAACCATTTCCTAAATACTTTTGAATCTTAAGATGCTCAAAAATTCTAAGTAATATTGGATATTTTTGCTATGGAGTTTACATTCAACACTATAAGCACTATAGTAAAAGGTTTGCACAATGAAAGCCTGAAACATATGACACTCACCTGTATTGCGCAAACAGATGGATTACAGTTTTGTTGGGCCCTGGGTCAGACCAAGTGGGAGCCCCTCTCCACCCCTTCTGCCTGCAGTCCTCCCTGCATCTCCCCCACACTCCTGCCATGGAAATGGATCGGGGCGCTGGGGGCTTGCCCTGCTCTGCCCGCCTGGTTCTCCTGCCGGGGTGTAGGATTGAGGTGCAGAGGCTTCCCCCGCTTCCCAGCAGGAGCATCGGGTGGGCGCACAGGGCGGGGCAAGCCTCCCCACTCCCTCCAAACCCACTCCCCGGCAGGGGCATCGGGGAGGTGGAGCAGGTTGGGGCACGGGGGCGCTCATTTTCTGGAGCCTGCCCAATTGGCCGGAGCCCCAGGGCACGGACCTCGTTGGCCCAGTGGCTAATCCGTCACTGATTGCACAGCTCTACGCATCATCTCAGACATCTTTGTTCCTGGAGGTACTACCCATCCTTCCAAGTGAGACATTGCAGCATCAGAAAACCCAAACTGGTTGATGCTATAAAGATTTTAACATGCAACACTTTGTGACGCTGGCCAGACCTCAAGGTAAAAGAGTGACACAAACTCACTGACACCATCCTCATTTTAGCATGTCTGCCAGTAGGCCACTGGGTGTGTACCTGCAGACATGTTTCTGGTTGTAATATTAATCCACTGAGGTGCATATCCTCAACACTTACTTGGCTAGGAATAAGAGAAATATAATAGCATCATGCTGAGGAGTCATTGAGGTTTCCTGAACAATCTGTGCCTCAAAGCATTGAAAAATTTGAAAAACAGGCAAAACGACACCAGTTTAGTGAACGGTATTAATCCTTTATTATGGATAATTGTTATTTAAGACTTCTGGTGTTTTTTTTAATTTAAATCAGTATTTACTATTACAAATATACATGTGTAAGAAGAAAAAAAGATGTCACATTACAGTCTGCACACTCTCCTCTACATGCTATTCCTTATGCCAGCAAACTGGTGCACAGTTCTTGGTGTACAATAGAATGAAAGTAATGGAGTTTTAAGGTGGCCACTGTGGCCTGAGAAGGTACATCCTATATGCTAGTGTGTGCATGCATACGCACATATACATAAATGTACACACATGTTATGTATGTTATTACAGTTTGGGCATTTAATTAACATTATTTCACAGTAGTAAACTAAGGAATTGTATTCCCCTAGTAACGCCAACAAGAGTTTCTAGTTTCTCATGCTACAAGGTCCCCAAATTTAGTTAGATACTTAGATTATGTACAGTTCAGGGACTCATTCTTCAATAGAACACAGCTTTTAATCAAATCAACTTCCCCTCTGCAAGCTCCATTTCTTACTTTTTCGATTCTATAGTTCCATATCCCTTCTCCTGTGTTATCTATCCCCCTTATTTGTCCCTCACCTTTTCCTGATTTTCTTTTATTTCTCCCAGCTTGTCAGGTTCATATAAGGCTATTTCTGTACCCCAGAGTACATGAAAGCTTTCTGGCATACTTTTCTAAAATCCATTTGAAACGCCATTGCATGATAAGAATATGAACATTTGCCATTATAAACATATTACAGGTTTACAACAGGTATGCCAGGCTGATATCAAAATGTAGAGTCATTATAGTACGGTTCTTTATCTTATATAAATAATTGTGTAATATGAATGCACCCAAAAGCCAATTATTCTGTGCATATGCTTAACATTTTGTGATCATTCACCTGTCTACCTCTTACATCAAAGATATACAAAGTATCAGGTCTATTGTAGGCCAAATTCTGACCCCATTAAAGTCATCAAGGGTTTTAACACTGACTTTGATGGAATCAATATTAGATGTTATGTCTAATAAAGTTTATTCCTACAAGCATTTAAGCATGTGTATAACTTTACTCCCCCATGAGTAGCACCAGTGTTTACTGTTTACCACAAGTGAATAAGAGTGTTTGCAGGAAAGGATCTTTGTATATTATCTTGCCTTAGTACTTTGAAAGGGTATGTGACATTAACATTCATAAGAAATTGCACAGTGTGTGTGCTCAGTAAGAGACTGCAATCTCATGAAAAACAATATTACTAGCCTAGCCCTGCAGTCCTCACATTGGTAATTATCAGCTCATTAATACCATTTACAGCTGTTCTATCTGTCACTGGCATAGCATAAATTGTTGAAGATGATCCGGCTGTCCTTCTCTAGTCAGTTTCTGAATGATCTTGCCACACAATTTAAGATTCAATTCACTTCTTTATTTTACAGTGGTTCAAGTTATTTTTATGATACAGAGACAAATATTTCCTCTGAAAGAATCACAAGAAAACTTTTTCTCATTACAGTCAGTCCACTATTTAGACTGGAAAATCAAATAAATTGCAGTTCGTCTAGTCCTTTACAAAATGCAGCTGGTTACATCATTACATTGGAGTGAAAAATGTTTTACCTGATCTCTCTCCGTACTTCATCTCTTCACTGAAAACATTTTTGGCTGTGATTTTTGCTTTTGTTTCTAGTCTTTGGTTTCAGTTAGAAAATATTCTGATTCAAATCAATGAACAGTTTTAGAGCTTACCTGCCAAGTGTGTATAAAGCATTTTCTTAATAACTTGCAATGCTTGTTTGATTGCTTTTTTTCTCCATATGACTCCTTGTGGCAATGCTCAATGAAAATGCATTTGAAATTTTTCCTCCTTTTTTATCAGAGTAACTGGGTTGTTGCTAGTATATATACAGCAAAGAAGACCTGCAGCTGTCTCTGGTGAGTTCACAAGTCTCCTATCGTGTCTTTCCTTTGGCAGATTTACTCTGTAACTCTTCATTCTGCTGCTGCAACTGAAAAAATTATGCACATACAACCCAGTGAGGAGATTATTTGATTTGGTTCACACTCATACTGGAAATGGGAGGATGAACTTTACCTCTACTTAAATATGTTAAATATAAAGCCATGGAAGGTCTTCTACATTATAAGCTTTATAGGACAGGGGCAGTCATTTACTCTGCTCAATAGGGCTGGTTGAAAATGTTCTGTCAAAATTGTTTTTCGTTTTGGCTAAACACATTTTTTTTGCAAGAAGTGTCTCTTTTCAATGGAAATTTACAATTTCTCATCAAAAAACTAAATGGCCACAAGCCAAAATATTTCATCCTAAACCCAAAATATTTCAATACTGAATTTCTGCCACAGTGCCCCAGGGGAATTGTGTTTTGAGTGCCAGACACTCTAGTTCTTCTGTCTTCACACTCCACTCCAATTCTCCACAGCCAGACTTCATCTCCCATAATGCACCATGACCATGGAACTCTCATGCTGTATAACCACCACTCAGCCAGAGGGGAGACTGTAGCACATCACAGAAGATATAGTCTAACCAGGGAGCTCAGCCTATAGAGGAGAATCGCGCCTGAGGCACTTGAGCTAGAGCACCCAGGAGGCGTTACAGTGGCAAAAAACCACAAACATTTTCCAACCAAAATGAATGATTTTTCACTTTCACTGATATTTTCCATGGGGGAAAACCCTTATTGTCTAATGTTGATGGGCCCCTAACCTGTCTGTGGTCTCTATGTTCTGTTGCAATGTAGATGTTAAATTATAATAATCAATTGAGATAAATGAAAAAAAGGAACCACTTTAATGACTTTTAAAACAGGGGGATGTCTCATAAGGGAAAGGGAATCCAAAGATGGTCAGTTACATTTAGGGATGCGCAAACTATTCCAGAAATAAGTGTCTCATTCACATTTTTCTACTTTTACACCTCAGTCTTCGACCATTTCAACCCCCTAAACATTATGAAGGTTCTTGAAAGATTGTTTCGACCATGTGTCTCTGCATTTCTAAATTCAAGCCACGACTAGTCATACAAGTAGTGAATACCACAAGGCAAACTGTTCTCACTGTACCCCTAGCTCTATCCAAGGTCTCACTTCAGGAGACCATCGCTACTGAGCAAAGCACATGTAGAACAAAGGCTGGCTGAGAAGAAACACTTCTACAGCCAAAACAGAGTACTTCGCAATTTCTCCAATGTCAAATGTACTACCCTACTGAGAAGGTTCATGGCTAGAATTGAGGATTTGCAATCCAGAAGCAATGTTGTTATTGGAGTACATGCAATGTGCTGGGCCAACTAATGAGGAATTGTGCGGTATGTTGATGGAACACTCTGATCAATATTTAAAATAACTTGGGTGCCTAAAGTTAGCTCCTGAATCCATATTTAGGCACCTAAAAAGGTACTATGAGTTTCTGCAGGGTTTAATTATGGATTTTGGAACTGAACTTTAGGCCTCCACATTTGAAAATTTCAGTGTGGCTACTAAATTAGGTAACAAGAAGCTATAACACCATTTTGAAACTCTGTGTGTGTGTGTGTGTGTGTGTGTGTGTGAAATCGTTATATTAAATCAAAATAATTATGGCAGTGACTATAGTGAAGCCATTTAACATACAAACATCAAAAACATTTGTAGTTTGTTGCCTCCAAATCCAGATATTTTATCTAATGTATTGTTGCCCTTTGGCTGAGGAGTGGTGAATTTTCAGGCCTTGCAGCAGATCATTTTCCATTGATGGAGAGAAATTAATATCACAGTCAGATATCTTAAGTGCAATTTGTTTATTTATATGCTGCATATACCCTTATCTATACTATTTACATACATGCCTTCTCAGTCTTAAATCACCACCTGCACCCACAACCATTTCCAGCTCTGCCATGCTTAGACTTCGCCAGGAACAGCTGCCTTTGTCACTTTGCTACAGATTTCCCGCCATCCCAGCTGCCAGGGAACCTTCCCTCTCCTGACTGCTCTGTCTGGTCAGGAGCCAGAAAAGCAGTAGCAGATTCACCCAGAGCTGTTTCATCACAGTGCCCTCTGCGGACTTATTATTGCTCAGGAGATTTTCCATACTATTTATTTAGGGAATTTTAGCACATGGGATCTGAGTGCCTCCTTTAAAGGGTTTCAGAGGCCATTGTTCACAACTGAAAATGTAGATGATGGCTTTTTTTCCTGCCATTTGTCCTCACCAGATGCCAAATCTCTCTTTCCCTGAGTTCCATTCCCTGCTTTGGTGTCTGGCCCGATGCCCACTGAATTCACTGCACATCTTTCCATTGATTTAAAGGGTGCTGGATCAGGCCCTTGGTTTCCATACCTGCTCATGGGAGGTGGGACTTGTTCACACTCCACCCTAAGAATCTCTAACTTTCAGCAGTGAGTTGCAAGCAGCCAGCCTGTCAGATATCTCCTTTTTATTTCAGTCCCATCTGCTTTTGAGGAAGTAATTGACACTTTGGGTTTTAAGCCTACCCCCTTCTGAGATCCAAATGGATATTTATCATGCCATCTGTGTTAAAAATTCAGCAAAGAAATGTATTGGTACTGAAGTAATAAGAGATCACTAAAAATACAACAAAACAGTAAATAAATAAACCAGTACCCTGTAGTTTAGCAGTCAGAATGCAATGCGTTTACAGTATATTAAATCTTTAATGTCAAATTTAAATCTAGATCTACAATATATGTTACCATGAATATAATGGGGGCTTCTATTAACTAAATATTAATATTGCATAACAACACATCTGAGTGGGTCATCTGTGAGAACTGAATCCATGACTTCTGGACTAGAAAGCATCAGCTTCAATTGTCTGAGTTAAAGGAACTGGGTTCAAATCCTGCCTCCAGAGAAGTCAATTGCAAAATTCCCATTGATTGCAGTGGGGCCAGAATGTCACACCAGATCTATTTGCTTGGAGGCAATAGCAGATTCAAACATCTACACATGGTTCAGCCACTAGAGGAGGACAAAGAGTTACACTGTTAGTATCAGTTACGTTTGCTCTAAGAAGTCACTTATAGCGTGCCTCGGAAAACAGATTAGCTGTACACATACAGGAATGTGGATTAAATATTTTATCTAATATTCAAATGATTTCTGAAACCATAAGTTTAAAAAGACATGTATTAGAGGATTCAACATAGAGTTTAACCACCCATTCCATATTAAGAAATTAAATACTCCCCTAGAAAAGGGGTATATGAAAAAAAGAATAAATTAAAATCATGATAAAACATAAGGTATTTTTTTTTTAAATAAAGAAAAAAGTGTTTGGTGAAAGTGTTCTGTATATTGCATCTTTCAGACCACGTATACTGAACAATGTGTATCTAGTAATTCATAGGGTTGGGGTGTTTTGGGGGGTTTGTTTGTTTTTTTGCTATTGGATGTTGTTTTCAATTTCAGATATTGTACTGTGGTTTATTTTTAGCAAAAAGATTAGTTGTACGAGAGTGTGGGTTGAATATTTTACCTCCTAAGATATATTTCAATGCTTTCTGAAACCATGGATAAAAAAAGCCATATATTAATGGATTGCAAGTAGAGTGAAGTAACCAAACCAGTTTAAAGCATCAAATAAAGCTAAAGTGTTAGTGAAATTTAAAAATGGGTCAATTAAGATTGTAAAGAAACGTGGAAACCAGCATATTAGGAACACTCCCATAACTATAGTCAAAGTCTTAGTAGCCTTTCTGTCCTTTCTCTTGGAAAGTTGACTTCTAATGTCATTGTTTGCATCATCAGGCATGTTGTTCACAACACGTGCATGCTTTTTGGATATTACAGTTTTCCCCCATATATCCCTATCATGACACAGCCGGAAGCAAACAAACCTACTGTAAACAAAACTGTTCCCCATAATTTGTTGACCACAATAGGACACAAACTGGAGCATGCTACTAAAATCTTATAGCCTTCTATTCCAGAAGCATATGCTTCTGAAAAAACAATCCTGAAAGCAAAAGCAGCTGGCAGTGTCCAACAAACTGCTAGCAATTGCGTTATCACAGGAAAACTTATTTTGCTAAAATAACGCAGTGGGTGACAGATAGCATAAAAGTGATCAACAGCAATGGAACAAAGATGGATGATGGAAACTAAACAGAGCATCAGATTAAAACTATAGTGGACTTTGCAGAAGGTGATCCCAAAATACCAGCAGTTCTCCACAGATATGATCTTGCTGTAGGGCATAATGGCGAATCTCAAAAGAAAGTCTGTAATAGCCATGGACAGAATCAAGAAGTTGGTTGGAGAGTGAAGCTGTTTGAAATAGGAGATTGAAATGATTATGGCAAGATTTCCAAAGACGGTGATGAAGATGGCTCCAGTCATGAACAAATACATTGCACCTCGAACACCTGATGGCCTAGACATTTCAGGACAAGATCCATTTCCAAATTCGGAGCAATCAATAAAGTTCTTAGTTGTATTAGAAGAAACCATAATCTTTTAGCGAATATGGCGAGACAATAATATTTATATGGGACTTGTAAAATTTATAACAATATAGCTCATATATTAGAATAAAACATATTTAGTTGACAGTAAGTAGTTAATGAGCTCAGCTGATGTAAAACAACATGATAAAATTAAACAGATTAAATAGTAAGCATTCAGGGAGGGAACAGAAAAGCAGTGAATTAAATATCATGTATTTTTCATCCCTCTTTTATATTATTAGCTTTAATAAACTGATTAGTTATGATTTATTATTTGTATTACAGTAATGCCCTGAATCCCAAACAAAACCAGATCCCTATGTGCTGAGTGAAGCGCTAATATAAAAGTCACCAGATTTTCACTGACAATATTAGATTAAAATTTATCTTGTAATTTATCAACCATTGGAAACATTCATGTTATAGGCTCTGTAATGGATGTAGTGGGCTAGTTGATTCTCTCCAGGCATTTTCTTTGAGCAGTCAGGCAGTCCTCCTCAGCAGTCCCAGGAGACATTTCACATTTTGATCACAAATACAGAAATACAGTTTTATATTGAAAATATGACCAAGTTTTCTCAGCGTGCTAAGGTTTTCCATGGAAAACATATTCAGGAAATCAGGCGCATTGTGTCTGTCATTAAGTCTTCAGTTGTCCTCAGTACAGACATTTATAGTGATTAGAGTGAAATAAATCAGAAAACTAGGATGAAAGTTGGTTAGTTGCATCATCCAAAGGATAAGAAAATAAGAATTCATGAGGTAGAAACAAGCTGATAACATTTTGTTGCATTGTTAGCTATGACTACAATACTACCAACATTTAAGCATGTGGATAACTTTATCTATGTGAGTAGTCCCATCAAAGTCAGTGGGTCACCCACTGTTCAAATAGTACCATTCACATTGGGCAAGGTTGGATCTGCTTAGGCATCTGCCTTTTTGGCAACAATAAAATTGTTGCTACAGCATTTTGCACATAGGCTGAGGAACCTTTGTCTGGACAACAGCATATTAAAAGCTACTAATACAGCTTGTGGTTTTTATTCTCATTACATATTTTAAACTGTGAACTATGAATCAAAATTATTTTAAAAGTTGCTTTTGGTCTTTGCTGGTCCATCCTGATGTTTCAAGACAACTTCATGAACTATTTTTGTAAACACAGGTCAGAGGGCAGCCAAGAGTTTGGGAGAACTTCAATCTATTTATTTTTACATTTATATTTATATATCAGTTACTCTTCTCCCTGGGGGAATTTGACATCTGGGAAAGAACTGACTTTAATCTTATTTCCAACTGAATGAGGAAAGGATACTCAGTTTTAGACGAGGCAGTGCAGAGAAGGGGCATCATAAAGAAGCAGTAAAGGATATCAAGGATTTCTTTTGGGTTCATAATTCAACTTGAATGCCCTCCGTTTGTAACCCTTGGTATGGCAGCACACACAGTGTAAGTAGGATGTGCCATATGCCCACATAGTTCATATTTTACCTTGATCTTTTTTCAATGCAGGTTATTTCTGAATTGCAGACACTCGGGTCTGGGGAGAACACACAAGGGGTAGATTCTATTTTCTCCCATGTAACAGTGTCTCTAGGAGAAACTACTGACATCATTCTGCATTCCCTGTTTGAAACTAGGGTTCTACATTAAAATAAGACCTAAAAGGAGAAGCTGATATCACTTTCATGCCTAATTCAACTTTTCATATAAAGCAGCATTTAGAGCCTGATCCTGCACCACTGAACTCAATGGGATCCCTGCCATTAACTTCAACAAGAAATAAACTCTTAGGCTCTGGTCCTGGAAGTGACTCCATGTGGGTAGACCCAGGAGCCACAGTAGAGCTGCATAGAAATTGGTGGAGCTCAGCAGGGGTTGGAGGTCTGCCAGCATAGAAGATTACGATTTCAGTGAGTAGCTCACAGTCCTGTAATCTCTGTTGCAGTAGCTCTTCTTAAAAATAAAACACAAATATTGGCAATACAAGAGTCCAGTCATGCATTTCACACACACATCATGTTCCCTCCCCTTACCTGCCCATGTCCAGGGGAAGCCTTGATAGATCACAGGCTGGTTTTAAAACAACTTTCTTGTTGTTCCTCTGCTTGTGCAAAGGGTAATATTGAGTTTTAAGGGCAGATTCACTCAAAGTGACTGCCTGGAATTACCACTAGATACAACACGCTGTGCTTTTAAGAATTTATAAACAGATCTCAGGAGATTTGGAGCCAAATGTGAAAAAACCCTAGAACTACTTGGCCTTTAGTAAGTAAATGAAGGAAAATCTCTTGGGGGTACTAATCTGCTGTCCCCATATCTCAACATTGGTTTCAGCTTCCTTTGCCTCCTCCATTTTTTTCTTTTACCTTCAGCAATTAAATAGCTCCAATCTTTTGATTAGAGATGACTCTTAAGACAATACCATCATTTTGAAGCCGTGATTTCTGTTAACGTAATTACTCCCTGCTCTGGCTTTAAAGTTATGGTGATTTTTCTATGAAACGTAATTACTGTCTTCTGGTCAAAGTGCACAATAGATCTGCGGCAAAGGCAACTACTAAACAAGATTCGCTCCTAAACAAATATACACAATGTTTGAATTTTGGCGCATTTGTGGTTAGTCAGTCTAAATGCCTTTCTGATCATTTTGAATGGCAGGAGATATTTATCATCTTTTCCTTTGCTTCCCACAGTATTGATAGTATGTTGTCACATCCTGCTTCTCACTATCCTACAGAATATGTGCAGAGACATTACCACTATGGAAATTTGACTCAGTAATGGTTGTCCTACATTCTTGTCCTATGCTCCAGTGTGTTGTATAAAAGTTAATAGCATGTTTCTGGTGTTAGAACAGAAGACAGGTTGACAGGCTTGCCTGAGTACTAATTCATACTCTTAACACTGACTTTTTTTGTACTTTGGATAAATCACTTACCCTCTCTGCCTTAGGGCTTGTCTACACTTAAAACATTGCAGCAGCACAACTGTAGTCCTTCAGTGAGGACACATCCTATTCCAGCAGGTGGGGTTCTCCCATTGGCATACGTAATTCATCTCTCTGAGGTGGTAGTTAGATTTACAGGAGAATTCTCCCACCAACCTAATGCTGTCTACACTGGGGGTTAGGTCAGTTTAACTGCGTCACTCGGGGATGTAGATTGTTCACATCCCTGAGTCATGTAAATTATACTGATCTAATTTTCTAGTGTAGTCCAGCCCTTAGTCTCCCCATCTGTAAAACAGGCATGAGGCCACTTATCTACATCACATAAGGGTGTGAGGATTGAGTTACGATAGTGAACTGCTTTGTAGCTAAAACACGTTCTTCACACTAAGTGCTCGGTACAAAGAGAAGCCTCTCTTTTTCTTATAACTATGTTAAAGTGAATGTAATGCTAAAGATAATGAGGGTCAGATAAGAGCTCCTTAGAGTACGGTGTCATGTATATCTGCATAACATAGGACAAATCCTGCATTATTTAATCAAACAGGCCCAGATTTCCAAAGGTATTTAGGCTCCTAACTTCTACTGGAATCAACTGAAGTTAGGAGCCAAAAATACCTCTGAGGATTTAAATCACAGTTAATGGTAAATGCATGAAACTGGAGACACAATTTATCCCTACAGTATGTTTCCCTACCCTGTTCTTGCCAATCAATCAACTTCAGTCCTGACTTGTTGCATTCTTTGATGTCCTTATCCCAGGCTTAAGTCTTTGTCATGAATAGTGCCAAACCATGGGTTTTTTTGCAGTCTTCCCAAAGGTGGGTGTGATTGGTTGGACCCCCCTATTGGGGTGCCACCGGATGTGCTGGGGTCCCACTGAGCCAGTCAGTCCTGCCAGCCTGGGTTTCCCTTGCACTGGGTTAATGTGCCCGGCTGTCAAGCCCCTTTCCAGCACACACCAGGCAAGGCCACACCCAGCTGCAGACAGACTGAAATCAGCTCTGTGTAGGAGGATTCAGCTAGGGGAATGGCCAGCACTCTGGTGCATACACCATCTGGAGTGTAAACCCCAGAATAATATTGTCTTGTGCTTAGAGAGATCTGCACAACGCAAGCTCATAAAAATCGCCCCCTCCCTCAATTTGGAGGGAGATATGCACAGCTTTTTGCCCCCCTTAGATATGAGTTGCACAAACTGGGTTTTGGAATAAACAAGAAATAAGTTGATTAACTATAAAAGGTAAATTTTAAGTGACTATAAGGGATAGCAAACAGGACAAAACAGATTAATGAGCAAATAAAACAAAACATAGAACCTAAGCTTAATTCACTAAAGAAACAGGTTGAAAAATTTAGTTTCCCACCCTAAGTGGTGTTTTAGGAAGGTCGCAGAGTTTATGCAGCTTAGAGTTCCAGTTATTTCTCTTTACAGACTAGACCCCTGTCTCAGCCTGGACTCAGCCCTGCCTTTCCCCAGCTTAGTTCCTTTGTTTCTTCAGGTGCTTTCAGCAGTCTTCCTTCTTGGTCATGGAGGCAATGGAGAAGATCCCTGATTGACTTACTTCTTAGCCTTAAGTAGGATTTACATAAGGTGGCAATCCTTTGTTTCCAGTGGAAAAATACCAGCAGTGTCCAAGGTGGTACTCCGTACCAGGTGACATCATCAGATGACCCTGCAGTGTCAAAGCAACATCCCAGGAAGCTCCTCAGGAAGGTGGGAGATTAGTATCTTCAAAGTTCTATTGACTTCTTAAATGGCTCATTCAGGCTGATTGCCTACTGTCTGGTGGGCATTCCCCCAAGTACACATGCAGTTGTAATTGTTACACAGTCAATATTCCTAACTTCAGATACAGAAATGATACATGCATACAAATTGGATAAACTTTTTTAATAGATCATAATCTTTTCAATGATACCTCACATGACCGATCTTGCATAAAACATATCTTAGGTATGCCATATTCATATCATAACAATATTTCTATGAGGAATATGGGGTGTAATGTCACAGTGGGTAACCAAGGTCATTTTAAATTAGGGTATCCAATGATTTGCTACAATATATTTCCCTTTTAAAAGATTGGATAGATCATGTATTTATCAGTTTTCCAGAGATACAGAGATTTAAAAAAAATAGAAAAGATTATAAATACCAGGCTAAAGCACAGATTTAGGAGCCTGAGGATGCAGGTGGCCACATGTATGACCTTGGATAAATGATTTAATCTACCCCATGCTTCAATTTCCCCATTTGTAAATAGCAATTACTTACCTCACTGGTGTGTTGAGATGTCCTTTGTAAAGTGACAAAATACTATAATGATGAAAACCACACAAGTAGATAGAAACAAAAGCCTCATTATCCTGGTACATAGTTAATCAAAGCTCTTATCTTTTTCCACTTCTATAATCAGTTTTTAGAACTTTCTCAATCAGCAGCTTAAAGCACAATGGAAATATATAATATTAATACCATTGTACTGGTGTCTTCACAATAGCTACATTATCCTTGTATTTTGTTTGTCACTGGAGTGTGCTTTGTCACATCACACCTTGTTATAATGAGTCAATCATTACATAGTAATGTGATGTGAAATATTTGCCTACAGCGTTGAACCTATGGCAGATCAGGGTGGGGGTAGAGTCTAGGGCACTCCATATACAACCAACTTTTGTCAGACTTTGCTAATAGTACTTACTATTCTTTCTTCGTCCATTTCTCTGGGTATCCTTTCCATGTCTCCTGCCCAGGATCTCTCCTCCTTACGGTTTTAAATTATATTAGGATATAGCACTTTTAATCGGCAGATTGCTACACTCTTTACAAAGGAGGTCAGTATCATTATTCCCATTTTACAGATGGGGAAACTGAGGCAAAGAGGCGATGGCCTGAATCCACAAAGGTATTTAAGCATTTCAATGCCCAACTTCTAGGTGTCTTGAAAATCAGTGGAACAATGGGAGTCACAAAGCCAGGATTAGGCGCCTAGGCTACCTTACCTGGGGAAAGACAGGTGCCAAAGAATGGGATCCACAAAATGGGATCCACAAAATCCAAAACTAGATAATGGAAGATGCCAAACAGAGATGTGTGTCCTAAGCCCCACCCCTCACGCAATATTCGGCACCTAAATCCAGCCTGCAGGAAGGTACCTATTGCTCCTTGTGATCCACAGTGAGGAACCCTTTTTCCAGAGCAGTTTAGACACCTAAACTATTTCTTGCAAGAACTTCACAGAAAATGGCTGAGGCGGGGGTGGGGGTGGAGGAAGAGAAGAAGACAGTGGTGGTGGCAGCATGAGCATCTGGATTATGATATGTTCTGATGTGGGTCTCACTCAGTCTCTCTTGCTGAAGCCATTCCTCTTTCATTAAATGTTAGTTGGGCTAGAGACAGAGTGATAATCACTCTATAATCCAGTGCTTAGGGCACCCACCTGATCAAATCCCTTCTCTTTATCAGGCAGAGGGGGGAATTGTACCAGGATCTCCTACATACAGGTGAATACCCTAATCACTGGGCTAAAGGCTATAAGGGAGTTTGCTACCTTTTCCCCTCACAGCCAATTTCTGTGGCGGTAGATGTGCTCTGAGCATGCCTAATGAATTGGGCCCCATGGAGAAAATAGACGTTCACCATCTCTCTTCATCCGCTTTTAGGATCACACTGGGGCTTAGTCATAAGACAGGCATCTGGATGCCTGCCTGCGGCAGCAGTTCTCATGCTCAGGGGTACGTGCCTAGGGGACCTTTTATAGCAAAAATGTTGGTGCTGAGTGAGTTTAGGCAGCTAGCGGGATAGATGGCAGCCAAGCAGGGTTATGTGGATCACAATGATGCCTAAAACTGGAAATCCCTTTGTGGATCTGTCTTGGCAAAAGTGACTTGCCCAACGTCATGCAATAAGCAGTGGCATAGCTGCAAATAGAACTCAGGTGTCCTGAGTCCCCAGCTAATGCTTTATCTGTTAGACCTTGCTGTCTCCCCTTAAGATTATTGTTATTATTACTGCATAGTATTTTACAGAGGTGTACCAAAGAGACCCCGGCCCATGCCAGCTTCCAGTTTAAACAAGCAAAATACAGAAAACCAGAGCAGGAAAGAAGCAATATACAAGGAAGGAGAATTAATAGTTGTGTTTAGTGTGCTAAGACTATTCTGTTCTGTGGGATTTAACTTCTCTCTCTCTTTTTTCTACAAAAAAAAAGTTTATCTTGTGCTGTGAGCTGTATTAAAGTATTGAAATGAGGCATAAAGGCAGAGGTGAATGTTATTAGAGATAATCGCAAAGGTTCAGTTAAAGTTTTGATGATGAAAAATGGCTTTTTTTACTACATGAAAATTTTCATGAAAATGTTTATTATTTGAAATTTTATTGGAACAAAAATTTTCATTTTGATTGAAAAGCATTATTGTTTTGGGTTGTTGGTGGGGGGGAAGGGTTTGTTTGCTTGTTTTGTTTCCCCTCCTTTCTGTCCCTACCTCTACCTGCTCCAGTCAAATAAAGGGGAAAAGGCAAAACAAGTGAGAGAAGAAGAAAATAGAAACATGAAAACCATTTAAAAATGAAATTGAAACAAACCAAATTTTTTAATTGCATCAAAATGAAAGAAAAGTATTCCAATGCAATAAAAATGTTTGTTTTTTTTTCAAAATGATGCGAGACAAGAGGGAAAGAATTTAGGTTGGTTAGGAGATTAAAGGGGGTGGAGTCAAGGGGACTAGCTGAGAGGTTCAGGATAGTGGGACCATGGGAGACCTCCACACCAGACAAGAGAGAGAAGGAGAAGGTAGTCACAGAGGTGGGGAGGGACTGGGAGGTGAGGAAGATGGACATATCACACACTTGCAAGATCCTGAGCAGAGAGGGAGAAGGGAGCAGGTGTAGTCACTTCCTCCCACTGTGCGTCATTGTGTGACCCAGTCACTCTGCCTATGCTTTAAAATGAAGATTATGAAATTCATTACTTTTTTCTTCTATCATTATCTTAATTTCAGAACTTAAAAAAATAGTGAAATGTGCATGCTGATTACACTGCATATTTCAGTAGACTACATGGGTGAAACTCTTTTGAAATCAATGGAAAAATTCCCCATATTTCCCCAGAATTTCATCCCATATTTCCTACTATAGCGCCCAGCTGTACACTTATATGGCATGTTAGACTAGAATGTAGATAGCTCACTTACTGAAGAAACAAAAGGAAAAAATAGAAACTAAGGGGATAAAGTCTGAGACAAGTAATATAAAGAGAAATTTGAATTACAATACTGCACTAGAATTACAATAATAAAAGCGAAACAAGGTGGGTGAGGTTACATCTTTTATTGGTCCAACTTCTGTTGGTGGAAAAGACATGTTTTTCAACTTCACAGACCTCTTCTTCTACTCTGTGAGGGTTGAAACCTTCTCCCTTCCACCAACAGAAGTTGGTCCAATAAAAGATATTACCTCACCCACCTTGCATCTCTCATATCCTGGGCCTAACATGGCTACTACAACATTGCAAACAAGAATAAAAGACAAATACAGTTTGTAGTGGTTAAAATATTTCTTTATATTTTGTGTACATCTACTCAATTGCTTGTTTGGGGCTAGATCCTGTGTGCTGACTTGTGGAGACAGAATCCTCTGTCTGTATGGAGCTCTATTGACTTCAGTAGTGTGATGGGGTAGACTCACCACTGCAGTGCCTCCTGCTGGCTGTCCTGGGGATTAGCTCTGTTTGCCAGTGCACCTTCTTCTGGTGATGTTTTGCCATCATCACTTCTGCTCCTGGACCCAGGTCACGCCCAGGACCACGGCGTCCTCTTCATGACACAGCCCTCCAACTGTGCGGCACTATGTGCTTCCCCCATTCCAGGGGACAGTATCGCGGTTTGCTGTCCAGCCACTTCCCTCAGTGGCTACTGCAGCCAACTGTCTGCTACTTCCTCAGTGGCAAGGTGGGTGGGGAGAGACCCGGGCCTGCCCACTACCCCAGGTCCCAGCCCAGGGACCCTGTAGATGGCCACCACTTGCTGCATCTCCTCCCACTCCTCAGTAGATTTCCCTGAGCCACTTTTCCGTGACCCTAGCACCCTCATTGCCCTGGCCTCAGCCTGCAGATCCTTCCAGCCTGCCAGGCGCTGCCTTTAGCTCCCTAGGTCTCTGCCTGCAGCACTGGTCTGCCCAGGGTGCTTGCTGCCTTCAGCCTGCAAGACAGCCAGTCCTCCTCCCTCCTCAAGCTCCAGGGAGTGACTGAAACTGCTCTGCAGCCCTTCTTATATGGGCCAGCCTGGCCCTGATTGGCTGCTCCACACAGCCTCTCTCTAATTGGTTGCCTCCTGCGCAGCCTCCCTAGGGCTCTATTAATCATAAGTAGGGCTTTTGTTTTGGTAAGTCAGGTGCTAGCTCTTTGTTACCAAGTCCACATCTATAAATCTGTTTCATGTAGAACTTAACATGAACTTTTCACCTTGTGCCAGCTTTGCTTAATCCATTCTTTTGTTGAAGGACATTTTCTGGTTGCAAATGTTCATTTAGACTGATAATCCTTTGCAAATATATATATATTACTCAATTACTGACTCATGAGAGACATGTACTGACATTTTCTACTGAGAGCTTACTTAAACATAATCATTCACTCTGTATTGACACTGCATATTGTTGGGAGATAATCAGTGAAAACTATTACATGATAGCATTCTGCAATAATCATTATGACTGATGAATAAGACGTCTTTAATTTTACATTATAATATTCAACCAAGCAATGCCCCCCTTTTTAACTGAAAATCATCACTGGATTTATTTGTTATAACCAGACACATTATTGATTTTCAGGAAACAGACTAGTTGTATAGAAGTTTGTCTGGAATATTTTACCTAATATGTATCTCAGTGCTTTTCGAAACCATGGGTAGAAAAAACCATATATTAATGGATTACAGGTAGAGTTAAAGTAGCCACACCACGATAAGGCATCGAACAACATTGCGGGAGTAGAGAAATTTAAAAATGGGTCAATTAAAATTGTGAAGAAACATGGAAACCAGCATATTAGGAACACCCCCATGACTATACTCAGTGTCTTAGCAGCCTTCCTGTCATTATTCTTGGAAAGTTGATTTGGCTTTTCATGATTTGCATTTTCAGGCATGCTTCTCATAACACGTGCATGCTTTTTGGAAACTAAAAAAATTTTGACATAAATTCCTATCATAACACAGCCAGGAATAAAGAAGCCAACTGTGAACAAAACTGTTCCCCATAATTTATTAAATGTAACTGGACAAGAACTAGAGCATGCGACTAAAATCTGATAGCCCTCTATTCCAGAAGCATATGCTTCTGAGAAAACCACCCCGAAAGCAAAAGCAGCTGGTACTGACCAACAAACTGCTAGCATTCGCTTTATCACAGAGATGGTTATTTTGCTAGAATAATGCAGTGGGTAACAGATAGCATAAAAGCGATCAACAGCAATAGAACAAAGATGGAAGATAGAAGTTACACAGAGCATCAGATCAAAACTATAGTGGACTTTGCAGAAAATGATCCCAAAGTACCAACAGTTCTCCACAGATCTGACCATGCTATAGGGCATAATGGTGAATCCCAGAAGGAAGTCTGTGACAGCCATGGAGAGGATCAGGAAGTTGGTTGGAGAGTGAAGCTGTTTGAAATAAGAGATTGAAATGATTATGGCTAAATTCCCGAAGATGGTGATGAAGATGGCTCCAGTCATGGACAAATACATTGCACCTCGAACACCTGATGATCTGAACGTTTCAGGACAAGATCCATTTCCAAATTCAGAGCAATCAATCAAGTCCTTGGAGATATTAGGAAAAGCCATAATCCTTCATCAGATATTTTCCTATTAAGATAGACAATGTTTTTATGTACAGTTTTAATGTTCAGGCATTTCCAATGGACTACAACTCCTAACAGAATACAATGCAAAGTTAATTGGAAGTAACCATTAAACATTGTTTAAAATTATCAGGTGAAATCCTGGTCCCACTGAAGTCAAAGACAAAACTCTTATTGATTTCAGTGGGGCCAGGTTTTCATCCATCATTTTTCCGATACGTGCTGAAGTAATTTACATGGGTTAACACTGGAAATGATGATGAATGTCATTTACAAAAATGTTTTTAAATAAACATTTTAAAAGTACATACTTTTTCACATCATTTATTTGACTATTAGTATCACTTGTCTTTTGTGCAATCTATTACTTAAGTTCCACATTTTAAAAAGCTATTTATTTTCTACAGCTGTCAAAATCATATCTTTTAATTAATGTCAAACATTCAAAAGGGAGGCGGGGAAGCAAAGAATTACAGTTATCATGGTGGGGGTGTTTTTTGTGCTTGGTCTGGAATTTTGACTTCTACTTAGCTGGGTCTCTAATTTTTTCATTCTATGGGCCACTTTGTAAGACGAATTCTCCCACATGGACTATTTCTTCTCCTAGAGTCCTACTGCATGGAACTGATCACTGCTTTTCCACAAACCACAGTTTGAGAGCTGCTATTTTTAACAAATTGACTACTTCAGAGCAAGCCTGTTCAGTAAGGGGAGTTTTGTGCCCAGCTCACACTTCCCTGGAGTCCTTTGAGAAGTCAGGTAATGAGTTACACTCCACAAATACTGATCTTACAAGTGTCACAAATTCAGAACTCCACTCTCTACCTTTTAGCAATTCCTGCTGATGCTAAGTTCACATGCTATGGATGATAAAGTACCCACTATGAACATTTGTAACTAAAATTGGTTTAAAAACAAGAAAGTATATGACAACAAATATCCCTACCTTTATTTTCTTCTCACATACACCAGTTTCAAACTGTTGTAACTCTACTGATCGAAATGGAGTTACTCTTCATTTACACCAGTATAAGTAAGAGGTGGTAAGAGGTGAATCAACCCTGTGTATTAGCCATTTCAGAACATTACTTTGAACAAAATGTGTATAACAAGCTAACAATAAAGTTTGTATTCTCTCTTATTTATACTATTTGTAAGCTTTCAGTTTTATCCCTGAAGAAATCTGAAGGCTGTCAACCAAATGAATGCTGAGGAGGATGTAAATACAGTATCTGTCCACCATCTGCAAAGGGTTATTATTTTAATATTATATCAATCCTTTTTTCTAAAAACATGGCATGTTATTTTCTGCACTGCAGATTCTTGCTTATGCAGCAAGAGACGGCAAATTCTATTTGCTTCCCTCTGTTAGGGTCTGATCCCATTCCCATGGAAGTGAATGAAAAACTCCCATTGGTTTCAACAAGAGTTGGATCAAGCCCTTAGTTTCTTTGTGAAAACACAGCCTCACCACTTTCTCCCCTTCTGCATACTCTGCTAGAGATCATCCTATATTATATAAAAAATAGAAGCAGAGAGAGATACCATATCTATGCCAAGTCAGCCTATATATAAAGAAACATGTGATGTAGGGAACAGCTCAGCCCCACTGTTTCTGTCCCAACAGATATTGTCTTAAAAGTAAGAAAAGATAAACTCCCAAGCAACGCAAGATTTAAAACAAATACTATAGATTCAAGCTTCTTAACCCTGCCCCTACCTGCATCAGGCTAGATAACACCATCAATATATTCTTGAGGGTTTATTTTTCTATTATTGTCCAGCTTATGTGAAATATTAATGTCGAATTTGAAGGGTAGAGTCCGTTGGTGTCTTTACCCAAAATAACCAGGAAATGCATGTTACTGTGCCTTTTATGACATTACAGTCAGGTCTCAAGAGAATTTAAGCCAAAAGGATCATTAGGGGGTTACTGCTACAAGGAGTAGATGAAGCCAGGTCCCCTGAAGGGATTGTTCTGTCCTCCATTACCGGGATCAATATCTGTGCCTGCTTCATCTGCACTGACACACTCACCTCTGAGAACTGTTTTGGTGATTTGAAATGGATGAAAGCCAGCATGGAAGGGGCTTCCTTCTTTCCTTCTAGAAAGGAGATGGAGGAAAAGCTGAGGTGTCAGGAGTAGATGGCCCAATCTCTTCCTATTGTAGGGGATAATACATTGTTTCTTTTGGATATTTGAGTAATTACCAGTCCTACAGGAACATAACAAACCTAACAAAATTACCTTCTTACCAATTTAAATGAGATGTAAATCCTCTCACTTTTCCCACCTTATATCCCATTATATTTTCACTTGATTCCTCTGCATACATGTCAAACATGAGGTGGACTTTGTCATAGGTCCAGTATTTTTTCTGTAGCCTCATAATGAAGTGTTCAGCCAAATGTCAGCAAGTGTTAACAGTTTCTGGTTTGTTAAGAGTTTGTCCCTCAACCATAGCATCTGTGATTGCTACAATAAAGGGCCTTTGCTGGCATAAGGTACTGGCTATGTTGTTAGTAGGTGCTGGCTTAGGAAGACTGCAAGATGTGCATTAGTTTGCTTTTTGCCTGGCACATATACATTGTTCCAGCAAATTTGAACATAAGTTCAACACGGAGAACTCATACTTTCCCAAGGTGTCATATAGATCAACTTCATGCTGAGATCTGGACAGGACCAGGAGATGAGCAAACAATAATCTTTCTGTGATTAGCTTTGTAACAGTCCCTACAACCTTCACCCTTATTTTCTTTTTTGTATTTGAGCACAGCTTTAGTCAGTTCTTCTTGATTGGAGCCCATAGACTGATGGATCCTTGGATAATTCTTGGGTTTTGAAGGTTTCAAATAAGTCATGACCCAAAGTATCCATTTGACTTACATCTTTAGCTATCTCACCACTGAAGGCTGCTTTCATCATGATATTAATCATACGCAAATGGGTTGCCAGTGTGAGTAAGCTATAGCTTTAAAAGTGCCCAGTCCTGCCATTTAACATCACCTAATTTGTCTAGATAATGCTCGGTTATTTCTGTGGAAGTCATACAGACATGCTTAATGTTTCATTCGAAATTTTATGGAATTCTGAGGATGTTAGGTTCTCTGGCAGCTTCAACTTTTTCCTGATGCTTAATGTGCTTCTTCTCCAGCCTTGCCAAATTCAGGTTATTGGTGCACTTCTTATATCATAGAAGATGCCACCGAGCATTGTGTTTAATCAGATCCTCCACGGTGGTATTCTCCAAAGCTTCAGTTACTCACTATCATTTAAAACATGCTGATTTTTCAATACTTAATTGTTCTAGGTTTATCATGATTGATATCATGTTCCCTGGAGAAAGGGCACTGTATCAGCACAATTTCCACAAACCAGAGAGCCTGGGTGGGCAGAGAGTTCCCCCTGCCAAGCTGCAGAGGATGATACCACTGGAATTATGATTCTGTAAATTTTTATAACTCAAATGACACCTCTCTGACCTTTTATCAGTAATGTGCTCACAGAATTACACATGCACACAATCTTCAAACTTGACTTGACTTTTAAGTTTTAGTGAGACCTAATGGACAGGTCAAGTTTGAAGAAAATCAGTCCACTAATTTTAAAATTAAGAACATTTAAAGGAGCTCACCTATAGGGAAACTGCACTAAAGATAAACAAGGAAACATTTTCCAAGATTATGTTGGGAAAATACATGAAAATCATAAGAATTATCTGATACCATATCACTTGCTAACTCCAAAGAACAGCAAATGAAAGCAAAATTAAATGGTAATGTGCACTAGGAATATTTTATCTTAGAGGTAAGTCAGCTATTTTATTAACACCAAAAATTAAGGAAAATACAACATAAAGATCAGCTCAAACCTTCCCTCCCCTGCTTGACTGCTCCTAGAACTTCCCCCTATGAACCACTCGGCCCACAACCTGCATCCGCTTCATCTAAAGAGCCACTCCAACTTCCATCATAACCAGATGGGGTAACAAACCACTTGCCTCAAGGAATCAGCAACCACCTAATCTTTTCCCAGTAAGATGAACACCTACTAGCAAATACTGCCAGCCAGTTACAATCATATGAAGTTCTATCATTTTAAAAACAAATATGAATTCAGAGCTCATGAAAGGTGCTGCATTGACTCCTTTAGACACTGATGTCTACTATTTATAGATATTGAATAGCTACAACATAGCAGCAGTAGTGCAGGTATCTCCACATTGCTGTGCTCTTGTTCTTCACTTCTGTCCTGGAGAGCATCAGTAAGCCTATATCTACACTGCAGTTTATCTGGGTGATTGGCACCCAGGTGTGAGCATCCTCACAGCAAAGCCCAACCCACATCACTGTGTCCTCACTGTTTCTGCCCTCACCTATGTGTAGGACCCTGCCAAATCCATGGTCATGAAAAACATGTCGTGGACTGTGAAATCTGATCTCCCCCTGTGAAATAGGTCTTTTGTTTGCTTTTACGCAAAAGAACTGGGGGAAATAACTTGTCTGTCCTTTGTGGGGGTGGGATTATGGGAAGGCTTTTGAAGGACTATCAGCATTGGGCTCTAACCCACACACCCAAGCCGAGTAAGCTACCACTGGCTTAGAGCACATCTAAGGTCAGAGGTTTTCTGTGTGGATGGTAGGGGAGGGCTAAGGCTAAAACCCAGGTAAAACCATGGGCTAACTGTTCAGTGTAAACATATTAGGCTCACAGCCTATTCAGTTCTTGATATCTCTGCTGAATCTGCTAACAAGTGTGCCCATTGGAGGGGGGAGGGTGATTTTGTGATGTGGACAATTTCCTGCTAGGAATTGGACTGAGACCTCACATTCATTTTATGAAAGCCACTGAACAGTTGTCACCTAGAAATATTTTGGTCAATACTGACTTTGGCTAGATTTAAACTGGCAGCCTGGAGGTAAAAAGCTCTATTAAAAATCCCACTCAGCCAAGGAAGTTTAAACAAGTTTAGTTAATGTGTGACTGAGAGTAGGATTTCAAGTATGTTAATTTCAGGATTTAGGCCCAGATCCTCAAAAGTATTTGGGTACCTAATTCCTCTGGAAATCAGTGCAAGTTAGGTGCCTAAAGACCTTTGAGATCCTGGGCCTTAGGCTCTGATGCAGGGACACAACCCTATTCAGGAAACGAATGAAGCACATGCTTAAGTGCTTTCCTGAATCAGGCCTTAGTCACAACAGTTATGAGCACTATAAAAAGTCTTAAAATAGACAGATAATTGCAAAAGCAAGGCTTGCTCCCAAGAAAGTAAACACAGCCATGTTTGCATGTATTTCGTGTTTTCTATTCCTGTTTTCTTGTTATCAATCTGCTATTGTTTGCTATTTATGTAAAGGATAAAATAAGATGTGATTTATGGTTACCCTTACCTTTTGAAGTGTCCTAATTTCACAGCTATCGGTCCTGGATCTGGTTCTGTTCAATATCTTCATCAATGATTAAGATAATGGCATAAAGAGTACACTTATAAAGTTTGCAGACAATACCAAGATGGGAGGGGTTGCAAGTGCTTTGGGGGATAGAATTAAAATTCAAAATGATCTGAACAAACTGGAAAAATGGTCTGAAGTAAACAGGATGAAATTCAATAAGGACAAATGCAAAGTACTCCACTTAGGAAGGAACAATCAGTTGCACACATACAAAATGGGAAATGACTGCCTAGGAAGGAATACTGCGGAATGGGATCTGGGGGTCATAATGGATTATAAACTAAATAGGAGTCAGCAGTGTAACACCTTGTCGCAAAAAAAAACCAACCGAACATCACTCTGGGATGTATTAGTAGAAGTGTTGTAAGCAAGACACGAGAAGTAATTCTGCCGCTCTACTCCATGCTGATTAGGCCTATTGTGTCCAGTTCTGGGCACCACATTTCAGGAAAGATGTGGACAAATTGGAGAAAGTCCAGAGAAGAGCAACAAAATTGTTTAAAGGTCTAGAAAACATGACCTATGAGAGAAGGTTGAAAAAATTGGGTTTGTTTAGTCTGGCAAGGGGAAGACTGAGAGGGGACATGATAACAGTTTTCAAGCACATAAAAGGTTGTTACAAGGAGGCGGGAGAAAAATTGTTCTCCTTAACTTCTGAGTATAGGACAAGAAGCAATGGCCTTAAATTGCAGCAAGGGCAATTTATGTTGGCCATTAGGGAAAACTTCCTAACTGTCAGGATGGTTAAGCACTGGAATAAATTCCCTAGGGAGGTTGTGGAATCTCCACCATTGGAGATTTTTGAGTGCAGGTTAGACAAACACCTGTCAGTCAGGGATGGTCTAGATAATACTTAGTCCTGCCATGAGTGCAGGGGACTGGACTAGATGACCTCTTGAGGTCCCTTCCAGTCCTATGACTCTATGATTCCATTTCCTCTTGCTATAGAGGCAGGGGATGTGTCTGGAAGCTACATGAGGTAATCCAGGTGTATAGCAGGTCCTGACCTAACAGGGAAGGCGCTTGGTTCCATGGAAAAGCAATCACTTGAGGCTCATGAAACACCATGTTTTTATAGTAAGATTTCCCCCAGTTTCACTATTAACCAGAGATGGGCCCAAACCCATCTTCCCTAGGTCCACACCTAGGAGCTGAATTTGGATCCAAGTCCATAGCTGACGACTGCTGTGTATTAGACTAAGTCAATCCACAGACAAGTTCACCAGCTTGGAGAAGGCTGGGCTCAGATCTGGATTTCTAGTGCTTGTGTTCGGTGTGTCGAGGTCCAGGATTTGGATTCTCCCCATGATGGGGAGAAGCATCTCCGTCCAGATCTGCTGTTCTCATTGGGGAGGACTGGTCCAGACTCGGGGAGAATTGGTTCAGACCAGATTCTGCCATTGAGCCAATTCCCTCCGATACACCTAACGTCGCTGTGCGTTCCAGCCTGGCCTCTTGGGCAGGAACAGGACTAACCTGCTTTTCTTCTTCTAGCCTCCTCTGCTTGGTCTTGATGTACTGCTGAACAGCTTAATATGTCAGTCAAAATGATGCACTGGTGCTGTTGTGTGCTTGTTTTTTAACGTAACTGTTTTAAATACTCATGTGTTACGTGGAAATTCTGTCTCAGGGTTTTGGAAATGCATAAAGCACAAAATCGAAATTATAGACTTTGAGTCAATGGGACCTTTGCCTTTGACATTATTAGCAGAAAAATGGAGATGGGGTTCTGGAACAATTTTTATAGTGGGGGTGCTGAGAGCCATTGAACCAAACTGTAAACCCTGTAGATAATGGAAACCACTGCAAGCCAGGGGATGCAGTAGCACCCCCCGAACCATTATTCCAGCACCTATGAAATGGAGGCAGTTGTATGTTAATGCACAAAATGAACATACACATGTTTAACACGAGAAAATGTTTTCGTAATGTCAAGCCCAGAATAATTGCTAAAAGAAGTTTTCATAAAAGTTAAAACATGATCTCAGCCATTAGAGACACATTTGTTTTGAAAAAGGCAGTCATCTGGGAAGTGTTTAATAGGGTCACTAACAAGATGTGTGGACAACAAATTTAACAATGCCCTTAGCACTTCATTTACAGGATGACATTTTGAAGGTGCACTTGCTTACATTCTGCTCGGTTGACCATCATTTATAATCCAATCTGACAAAAGCACAAAGCATTTTTCTCACTTCCAATTTGCCAAATTGTTGGGTTCAAATAGAGACCATGGGGCCTCATTAACACACCTCTTTTGTACGCTTTCGTCATCATGAGTAATAACTGGCAGTGATTAGGACTAATGAAAGTAAATAGTTCAGGACTTCATTAAAGTAGCTGTGCCTCCAGGGACCACAGAGCCTGTAAACAGAAGGGAACAAGGCGCTTTGGGAAACTATAAACTTTACCTAATCAGACACAAGAGAAAGAAGTTATTTCTGAAACTTTTTCTCAATTGCGCCATGCGCAAAAACAGTTTGTGTTATAGCCATAAATTACTAAGAGCAAGAAAATCTGCCTTCTTAGTTTGGTGAGGCCCCTATTCCAATTTGCTAGTAGTTTTTGAGTGAAGGCCTCTACTAGTGATTTCTGCAGACAAATAACATTCACAAACTGCTGTAGCTGTTACCATGGCCAGCTTCTACTATTGCAGCTACTGCTCTGTGGCTGGACTAGTTGGTATTAGGGGTATTGCTCTATCACAAGCGCGGCTGGACGTTAATGCTGTTACTATCACATTAACACTGTCTGAGATGTTAGAGTCACAGCTTGTGATGATTTGGTACAACAAACTAGTAGGGTGGTTCTTTTGTTTTGGTTGCATTTGCTACCCCATTGAGATGCTCCAGGACTGCCCTCAGTGCTTTGAGGAAGCCAGAATCATGCACCACTTCTCTCTCCACTATTCCACTCCCCCCACCCTAAAAAAGCCATTGGGGATATTCAGCTAAAACGCCAACAATGTGTTATACTTTCACCTCCTTGAATAATTGCCCAAATCTCAAACTTCAATGTGAGGGTCCTGTGTGTCAGCAGCTAGCGCACCTGCTTAGTGCTGGCCCCAGACAATTGGCCTTAAAAGCATATCCTTTGGCCTCCCACCATTGCTCCAACCTTCCCACAGTTAATGTGAAACTTACAGATGGCCCCTCACTCCCTAACTTAATGCTAGTGCTGCTTACTGCAAATACTTCCTGGAGAAGGAAGTATAAAGGGGAAAAAATTATCTGCTGGAATGAGGCCCAAAACAGCAGTGACATGGGCAAGTGGAAGCCTGGTAGAGAAACCCTATTAGGACTGTAGTAATGGGTTTGGGTGGCAGAAGAAAGACTGGAGGGTAAGAATGGAGAAGACAAAGAGTGGTGGTGAAGTGAATAGGTGTGGCGGATATAGGGGAGAAGAAAGATTAATGAATAAGAGGTTGTTGCAGTATGAGATATTGAAAGAGAGAGGGGCAGAGGTTTTAAAGGAGTGGACAAACATGGGGAGAGGGAAATGTGTTTTAAGGAAACAGTTAGCATGTTCTAGGGGGGGAAATCACACACAGATAATCAAATCTGGGGTCTGAACTTGCTCCCATTGAAGACAGTAGCAAAACTCATTGACTTTGGTTGGTGCAAAATCAGGCTCTTCAGAAAGGAAACATTTAACAGTGAATGAAATTAATGAACCCTTTTAACCTCATTTGCTTTTATTGCAGTCCAGTATTGTATGGGCTTCAAAGAACATTTGTGTTGGTTTCAGGTGAGGTGGTTTGAAAGCCTTTGAGTCGAGGCTTTTTAGAACCCTTAAACTCAAACGAAGCGTGTGAGCTACATTCAGCTTTGTTCATTGCAATGGGAGGTTTTGCAGAGTTTAATAAGTCTTCTTGAGGGTTCAGAACCCAGTAAGTGAGTAGATGTCCCAAACCCCAACCAAACCTACACAACCAAGCCTGAAGAGTATGTACAGCTGTCGGGTGTGCAGGGAAGGCAGGAGTAGAGACATAGCACTGGCACCAGCTGAGAACATTACTCAGCTACCTGCCAGCCTGTCCTGGAAACAACCAGGATAATGGCTCCCAGCATTATAGGCTGGCAAGTGGGCCACTTGGGAATTAATCCTATGAACTTGTGCAGTTTTGGATTTGTATATGCCATTACCAACCCAGCTTACCTCCTGATATAGTATGTTATGCCACCCAGTAATCATAACCCCAAATGTGGTTAACCTTATTCAACATTTTAGGGAGGGGCATAGTTACCTTTTCCCCTGTGTAACCTAAATAATACTATTATATATTCCTTAGATGGTTCAATTAGATGTGCATGATGCCTCCGAAAATCAGATAAATACAGAGTCCCTGCCATGAAGAACTTATAATACACGTCAAATGGCTATAAAAGTATGGATGCATACAGCTGTCAGATCCTTACTGTTACTTTTATCTGTACTACCGTAGGACCCAATGCACTACATTAGTCAGGCTCAGGGACTCATTATGCGAGGTGCTGGTCAAAACATTGAGTAAAAAACATGATGAAACAGTGGATGCAATAATAAGAAGGATGAGGGCAGGAGAATCAGGGAAACAATAAGAGCATGGATTTACATAGGCCAGCTATGAGCGCAGCAAGATGATTTATAGTCAGCTATTAATATTTAAACCAAATTCTTCCTTCATCAAATGGGATCCACTCTATGAATCCTCTCCCTTGAAAGTGGTTTCATCCCATATCTTCCATCACACCACATGCTAACAACATGTCTTCTTTTATGATATCCTACCACTCCTTCTTGGGCCAGCCTCTCTGTCTTTTCCATTCAGTTCCTGATCTCCTGGACTCTCTGACCCAGATAGTTGCCAGGACTGTGCTTTAGGTGACTGTGATGGGTTGGACCCCCCTTCTGGGATTCCACCTGATGTACCTGGATTTCACTGAACCCACCTGCTCCACTAGCCTGGGCTCCCTCTCTCTGTTTTACTGAATCAGGCTCTCCAGCCTCTGGCAGCACACACACAGATAAGGAGCACCAGCTGTAGAATCACACAGTCTGCAAACAACTCTTTATGGGACAGTTCAGCTAGGAAATTGCCCAGCACTTAAGTGCAGCTTCCCTCTGGAAAATACACTCAAAATAATATTGTCTTGCGCTGTATAGAAAGATCGGCACAGCGCAAGCTCATAAAAATTTTCCCTCTCCCTCAATATGAAGAGAGATATGCACAACTTCTTCTTCCCCCCTCCACCCCATTATAAATTGAACAAACTGGGTTATGTTATAAACAAGAAATAAGTTTATTAACTATAAAAGGTACATTTTAAGTGATTATAATGGCTAGCAAACAGAACAAAGCAGATTACTAAGCAAAGAAAACAAACCTCATACTCAGTTCCGCAACGAAATCTGTTGAGCACTTGCTTTATAAAAGTGTGAGACAGGCCTTCCAAAAGAAAACAGCGCTTAGTGTATCAGAATTACATGATTTCTCTGCACAAAGTGATTTAATGTTCTTTTAAACTGCAAGCTCCCTTTTTACTTTTGTGAATTGCAGAGAGCTCAGCACATTGTAAGTGCTAAATAAATCATTAATCATAATGACCAAAGCACTAAGCCTAATTTGGGGCAAGTTCCAGTTTGTACTGAGACAAGGTTTAAGGTACCACAATTTGCTACCTGAACCAGACTTGACAAGTGGGTAAACAAACAACTGTTGATTTTCTTCTCTTTTAGCTGCTATTTTTGTAAGCACAATCTCAAAGCAATTGCTAAATGTAGCAAGTCTAAAAATTCTAAGTATGTTATTCTAAAAATAAATGAGTCCTGGAAGAGTCCTGATGGAAAACTTTACCAAACAGAATCAGCTTTAGTGCTCTGCGAAACCACATATAAAAAAATGCATACACTAATGGGTTAAATGTAGAATTCAGGTAACCAAACCACACCAATGCATCAATAAGAATAGGTGGTGTTGAGTAATTCATAAAGGGGTCAGTGACAGTGCAGAAGAAAAATGGAGACCAGCATATGAGAAAAACACCCATCACTATGCCTAATGTCTTTGCAGCTTTCCTTTCTCTACCTGGTGAAATGTGGTGCTTCATTTCAAATCTGATCTGTGTTTGGCTAGCTGCATCTTTAATGGATCTTGCCTGCCTCTTGGCTATAGCGTATATTTTCCCATAGATGCACAACATAACAAATCCAGGGATGTAGAAGGAAATCATGGAGACCACCACACCTGAAGTCTCACTAAAGAAGACAAAGCAGCCGCCAATACAGTGGATATGATTATAGAAAATCTCTTCTGCTCCTTTTAAGTTTAGCTCCAGAAAGATCATCCCAAAGGCAAAAATGGCAGGGATGGTCCAACTTATGATGATCATGACCACTATGACGCAAGTATTTATCTTAGATTTGTATCTCAGTGGGTCACACACGGCATAGTAGCGATCAATAGAAATGAAAGAAAGATGGAAAATGGAGGCTGTGCTCAGCATAATGTCTATGCTAGTGTGGATTTTGCAGAAGAGTTCTCCAAAATACCAGCAGTTCTCCACAGACCTCACCATGCTGTAAGGCATGATGAAGCACCCCAACAAAAAGTCAACAGTGGCCATGGAAAGGATCAAGAAATTAGTAGGCGTACGGAGCTGCTTAAAGTGCGCTATTGAGATGATAACAGTCAGATTTCCGGCCAACGTGGCCAGGATGATGCACACCATGAAGATATACATGGAAATACGGATATTGCTTGACCAGCTGCTCTTTATGCAGGAGCCATTTACAGATTCACAGCAAAACTGCATCCTTCCTGAGATCTCAAACCCACTTAAGTACATTGTAGTCTCAGCTTGCTGGATGTTGCACAGGCAACTTTTGTCCTAATGCTGAAATACATTTAGAGTTATTTATTGTTTTCCTGGGTATTCATCCGGCCAAGGTAACTGCAGAGAGAAAAAAGAAAATAATAAACATATTAATCTACCAGAACTTTTAGGAAATTAATTTTCTTTAATTCATTAAGGTCCTGGAGGGGATTAAACTGGTTTTGAAACAGAATTACACTTTTATTATTAGATTTTACCGAACTGAGACTCTCCTTGGGCTGAATCATGGCCTGGCTAATTCAGCAGCACACCTGTTGGCCCCCATTATCCGCCAGCTACCCGTATCATGAGTCGCAGAAGCTCCACAGAGCTGCCTCAGGAAATGTACATTTTACCAGATATAGATCTCTCCCTGCAGCAGTAAGGAGACTGGAGATAACCCCCAGATTTTCTTCTTTATACTGTTTTTTTAAGTTGTATCTTTCTTTCAGAAGTTCTTTTAAAAAAGATTCAGTGTTGTAGAGTACTCACATTCCTCCTGAATACTGTTTGTTTTAGATTCTGCAGCCCACTTAGCCACAACTTCTTGGAGACATAAATCAAAGACATAGATATCATAGATATCATGGACAGGCCAGACACACAGATGGTAACATCTGAAGAGAAGAGGAGGAGGAGTGCGGACCAGCTTCCCCAGGCGGCAATTTAAAGGGCCTCTACTGCCTCTAACTGCCCCAGGCCCTTTAAATAGCTGCTGAAGTCCTGCCACCACTACCCCAGGGCTCCGGGGATGATTTAAAGGGCCCTGGAGGGTAGCAGCAGCCGGAGCCCCGGGCCCTTTAAATTGCCCCCTTTAAATTGCCCCTGAACCCCAGGGCTCACAGCCGCCTCTGCAGGTGGGAGCTCAGGGGGTGATTTAAAGGGCCCGGGCTCCCAGCTGCTGCTACCATAGCCCTAGCCCCAGGCCCTTTAAATCCTGATTTAAAGGGCTCGGGGATTTAAAAGCCCTGCCTCTTCCAGCAGAGGCCACGCCTCTTCCAGTTGAAGCCCCGCCCCCTCCTCAAGACTCCGGAGTACTGGTAAGTCCTTTAAGTTACTTTCACACCTGAAGCAGTGTGGACAACTTTGGAGTCTGTGGGTCTCTGCCCCAGCTCCCATTTCTTCTCAGAGTCTCTGAACTCTCTGGGACAAGCCACTCAACAACATTGCCTTGCTTGTGGATGCACAGCTAAACAGCAGAGAATATCCATTTCTCATTATAGCTCTTTGCCTGCTTTAGCATCATTATAACTTAGGTGAGAGATCCTGGTACCGTCTTCTATTTTTCTGAAAAATTGCATTAGGCTGTATAAGTATTATATGAAAAGCCCTTTGTCTGTATGTTTTCTTTATAGATTGCTAACTCTTAAGGGCGATCTTTCTTAAAGTGTCGGAATATACCACCCACTCAGTGAATAAATAAGAGTGTCTGTCTGTGTTTGTGGGGGAGGATGTAGTGTGGAAATGCTAATGTGGCCTAGTGAATAGAACACTTCCCAGCACGTCCACTGGCCTTCTCAGGAACCCTGGATAAATCACTTCTCTCTGTGCCTCAGTTTTCCTAACTGTAAAATGGGGATAATCCTGACCTCCTTTGTAAAGTGCTTTGAGCTCTATGGATGAAAAGCCATACATAAGAGCTAGGGACTGTTATTAATGTATTCAGTGAGACTCCATGTAGGAGCGGGGATGTACCTATATGAAGCAGTGTGCAAGCTCGGGGCCTACGTGAGGAAACAGAAGGTGTTTGTGGAGAGAATATAGTATGGGGAATGTAGGGCCTTATTCTGCTCTCGATTACACCAATGGAAATTCTCTGGATTTGACATGATAACAGAGCAGAACCAGGATCAAAGTATGCACATTTGTACATTTTTAAAATTATTTTTGATTTGCAGCAGTACAGCGTGTTTTTGTATCTGCTTGACACCACAGATCAATACCATGATACAGTTTCAGTACAGCAGTGATCAGTAAGTGTGAAGACTTAATTCAAAGACTTTAAAAGAACAGAGATGTCACTGTCTATATTATTGTCATTATTAATCCTAGATATTAGAAGTATGCTTTTTTGAGTATATTTGTAACAATATAGACATCTCATTAATACAATACTATTAAAACGCCCCTTGATTTGACAAGGTCAGTTCTTAGCAATTTTATAAACTAAACTAAAGTATTTGTTTTAACTTTTAAATTTGTTCTTTCCTTCTTATTTGGGCACAGGCGCAGTGTCTATAAAAGTAGTGAAAACTGGTATGAATCAGTTTTTGTTGGGTTGTACTCAGTTTGATGTAGTGAAAACAAACACTAAATCATACACAGACAGCATGTTACTAGGAAAAAAATTCCCAGCATGTTTCACTGATATTTCAGTAGAGATATCATGTTGGGTAAAACTGAGAGCTCACCTTGTTTGGTAAAGATTTTTTTTTTTATAGTGAACATAGTGCTCATGCTCTCATACAGATGCCTCACACACAAGTTGTTAACACTCAGAGCAACTGCTATGAGATGTAGCTTGCCATATCCTTCACTTTAATTGGTAGCTCAGGCTCCATATGGCAAAAGTTTGTCCGCCCGTGTTAAAGACTGACCAAATAATTCAACAAACAATTTTGTATAATACTCAAAAAACACAGTGATAGAAAATTGAGATGGGGCAGTCACTAGTGCTTTTTTAATTGTAAGACATAGAAGGAAAAAGATGGCTGTCAATTATAGCTATCCCAACAAACACAAATTCTAATTTTTCCTAAAGAAATCCCCATAAATACTGTATATCTGCAAAGTTCCCTTTTATAATTGATCATTTTAATATTTGTTTAGTATCTTGCATTTCCTCTTTCTAGTTTTCTTTTCTGATGGGTTCCTGAAATTCAAAGTATGCTCTTTATCTCTCCAAAACCAATAAATGTTGGTAAATGGGTCTCTCTCTTGACAGATGATTAATCAAATCTGTTCTAAATGACAAGCCTCACTAGATTTTCATGACATTTACTTTTTAATAGTTAGTAGCAGTTCTCTGCCCATCCTCCTCTGTCCTTTCTGTGGAATACTGAGCAACAGAAAAAAAGTGCTGGTTTACTGTACTTAAACAAGAAATTTAGAATCCATATGACTGCAGCCAATAAATACATGCCATGTCAATGGCTGCAAATCAAAATATCTATTATAGAAATTCAGTTGACAAAAATAAAATAATTAAGAGACATTGATTTATTGCAAGTACTAGAAGAATAACTGAACTATTTGTGGAATCATGGACCAAGTGAAATGGACTGAAAATACTGACATTGCTTTTATTGTGCTTTAATTATCTGTATACTTACTGTAACCTCATAACTCATACTGCTACAGTTCTGCTGTATTCCATAAATTTGGATACATACCATACTCTTTTATACTGCTTGTGTAAGAAAATGAATTGAACTGTCAACAGTTCTGTTTATCTTCAATAAAATTAGTAATATCCAGGTGTACTCAGAATCCCAGATGCTGGTTAAAACAGTTCTGCCCTCTGGTCAGTTTCTCTGCCGTAGATTATAAAATTCCCACATGCTAGGATTTATTATTGTGTTGATATGCAAACACATTTGGCTGCTGCCATATCATCATGACTGTGCTATTTTTGTAATAGGTTTATTATATTGTATCACTTTCTCTTTATAAAATCAAACTGATTTAAGACCACTTCAGTATAAAGGGTATTATCAATAAGCATTTTTGTTTTTCAATAAAATTCACTTTGTAATTGCTACATGCAAAATATTAGCCTTCAGTAGCAGTCTTCCCAGCAGTACATTGTGTTGTCATAGAAAAAAATATAAGGTCAGAGCCTCAGTTGGTGTAAATCAGCTTTGCTCCATTGACTTCAACCAAGCTGTGACACAAAAGACTAACATTAAAGGAAGCTCTCCAACTAAGAAGTTCTAAAACTCTCTAGCATAATACACACACACACATATATACATACATACATACACACACACACATATATATCTGCGTGTGTGTGTGTATATATATACACACATACACCTATATATACACATACTTACAATGAATAGATTTAAGATAACATCTTAGGACCAAACTCTAGCTGGCCCAGTACAAGTGAACTTAAAGAAGGAAAAGACCCAAAGAGCCTTTTCCTGACTCTAGTGCACTTAATACAGGGATCAGACACCATTTGGCTGGCTTCATTAAGCATGGTAAGGGGTGGGTGCAGCCTGGTATCATTGGAATCACTTACCAACCCAAAGAATATATGCATGAATTGGGTACGGTCATGACTATGGCCCTCCAGTCCCACCCTTTGCATTGGTAAGTACCAATGGTGGAGCACTGCAGCAAACACAAGTCACACCTTTTTCAATGAGTAGAAAGAGCTGCACTGTGCTAGGGTTTCCCCAGTGCCTTTGGAGACTCCACCAGTGCCAGAGTACTAACATTACTTCTCCTTAGCAGAGTACTACAGAGGCTCACAGAACAATAGCAGGAAGCCATGCATGGGTTAGCGTTGCCCACCCAGGACCCTGGGCACTTATGGTGCTGCTGTGGCTTCACTGCTATCGTTACTTGAGCTAGCTTTGACATACACCTGCTGCCCGTGATCTACATGTCCTCATGTACTGCAGTCACACTTCCCAGATGCAGCACAGACATACCTTTAGGGCCTGTCCACACTTTAAACACTGCAGCAGTGCAGCAATGCCACAATGGCGCTTCAGTGAAGATGCTACCTGTGCCGACAGGAGGGCTTCTCCCATATGCATTGGTAGGCCACCTCCCTGAGAGGCAGTAGCGAGGTCGACGGGAAAATTCTCCCTTCAACCTAGCGCTGTCTACACCCAGGGGTAGGTCCGTTTAAGTGCATCACTCAAGGGTGTGGATTTTTCATAGCCCTGAGCAACGGAGTTATAATTTCCTAGTGTCAACCAGGCCTTAGTGTCTTCTAAAAAAATGTTAAGTGTAGACAATCATCCCTCAGAATTCCTTCAGAAGAGATATTTATATAGCGTCCCACTGCCTCTTCCATTACTTAAGAAAATAGGTGGTCCATGAAAGGTTGGTTTCTACAGATCCAACTAATACCGGTAATAAATGATATCCCGAAGAGTTTTAGAACTGCTTTACTCCCAGAGCTTCCTTTAATGTTAGTCTTTTGGGTCTGATTTTATCGTAGTTTTGGAGAATGTAATAGAATCACAGTTTAGCTCCCAAATAGCTTCCTACACCCTAGGAAGAAAGTAGATCATTGCCAGGTATTAAAGTAAAGGGCATTCTTTTTTCTTACCAACAAAGCAAGGTCTCACCCTAGTTCTAATGAGCATCTCGCCAAATGGTAACATATAATCAGACTGGGCTTCAGCCGTGAGCGTACTTAGAATTTTAGTAGCCTTTCTTCATTTTAACAGGCATGTCTCAGACAAAAACGTGTGTGTGTGTGTGTGTGTGTGTGTGTGTGTGTCTACACAACAACAATGTAGACACCCATCCCAAGTTCTCAGCACCCTGCTATAATTTAATTTCACAATAGCTCCCCAATGACCCTCCTCCCCCCCAAACTATAAAATAACTTCCACAATGAACAACAAATGTTCTTCGGTCTTCAACAATCCCCATTCCAAATGCCTGGGAGGAAAGATTCAGTGTGCCTTAAAAATTAGCAGATCCAGACTCTGATCAGACCTTTCATCAAAACTGCCCTGCCAGCAGCCCTTCCTGTTCATGACAAGGGGCATGTAGCTTGTGTACACCCTCCAATATTAACTCTGGCATTATGTCATGGGGAGAGAGGAATCAGGTTCCTTAGGTAACTATTCATGGCTTTATAAGCTAAACCAACACCTTGAATAACAGCTGGAGAATCTGACTGCTAGCCTGTGCAGGTCCAGAGCACTGTGGAAAATGTATTTATAGACTCATAGACTTTAAGGTCAGAAGGGACCATTATGATCATCTAGTCTGACCTCCTGCACAATGCAGGGCACAGAATCTCACCCACCCAGAGCTGGGACAGAACCCAGGAGTCCTGGCTCAGCTCCCAGCTCTAACCACCAACTCCCACTCAAACTTGACACTCCGCTTAATAAATGGGCTGTCACATTCTGTGCTGATTTCAGTTTCCAAAGTGGTCTCACTGTAAAGTCTAATCTTGAGGCGACAAAAGCATGTGTATGTGTGGCAAGAGCCACATTAGATGGATGAGATCACACTCTTCTGAATAGGCACAGATGAAAAAAAGTGCTCATGATCACAACCACTACCTGAACATGCAGATTAGCCTAGCACCTAGTATCACATCTAAGCTGCAAACCCTGTGTTACAAATGGCAGTCCCACACTGTCAATCAAGCATGCCAAGTTCAATCAGTTCTTCTGTTGCTCTCCTCAGCTCACCAACATTATCTCCATCGTGAATGGCTTGAGACACAGCCCACCAATTCTTATCCAAGCCACAAGCTCATCTAGACACCAGGGTATTTATTCCACTACACTATCATCTCATAGAATCATATTGAAGAAGTGTAGGACTGGAATGGACCTCAAAAGGTCATCTAGTCCAGTCCCCTGCACTCAGGGCAGGAATACACAATAACTAGGTCACTTCTGACAAGTGTTTGTCTAAACTATTCTTAAAAACCTCTAATGACGGAGATTTCACAACTTCCTTAGGCAATTTGTTCCAGTGCTTAACTACCCTGATAATTAGAAAGTTTTTCTTAATGTCCAACCTAAACCACCCTTGCTACAATTTAAGCCCATTCTTTCTTGTCCTAGCCTCAAAGCTTAAAGAAAAAATTGTTCTCCCTCCTTCTTCTTGTAACAAACTTTTATGTACTTGAAAACTGTTATGTCCCCCGTCCCCCCCCCAGTCTTCTCCAAACTAAACAAACCCAATTTTTTCAGTCTTCCCTTATAGGTCATGTTTGCTAGATCTTTAATCATTTTTGTTGCTCTTCTCTGTACTTTCTCCAATATGTCCACATCTTTCCTGAAATGTGGTGCCCAGAACTGAACACAATACTCCAGTTGAGGCCTAATCAGCGTGGAGTAGAGCAGAAGAATTACTTCTCGTGTCTTGCTTGCAACACTCCTGCTAATACATGCTAGAAAGTTGTTTGCTTTTTTTCACAACAGCGTTACACTGTTGACTCAAATTTAGCTCGTGATCCACTATGACCCCCAGATCCCTTTCTGCAATACTCCTTACTTTGCACCATTTTGTATGTGTGCAACTGATTGTTCCTTCCTAAGTGGAGTACTTTGCATTTGTCCTTATCGAATTTCATCCTGTTTACTTCAGACCATTTCTTCAGTTTGTCCAGATAATTTTGAATTTTAATCTTATCCTCCCAAATTGGTATTGTCTGAGAACTTTGTAACTCTATGGTATTATCTAAATCAGTATGAAGATATTGAACATAATAGGATGTAGGACCAATCCCTGTGGGACCCCACTTGATATGCCCTTCCAGCTAGACTGTTAACCACTGATAACAGCTCTCTGGGACCAGTTTTCCAACCAGTTATGCACCTGCCTTATAGTAGCTTAATCTAGGCTGTATTTCCCTAGTTTATTTATGAGAAGGTCATGCGAGACGGTTTCAAAAGCCTTACTAAATTCAAGATATACTACTCCTTCCTATCCCAAGGCATGTTACCCCTGACAGAGAAAACTATTAGGCTGGTTTGGCACTATTTCTTCTTAACAAATCTATGTTGACTGTTACTTATCACTTTATTATCTTTTAGGTGTCTGCAAATTGATTAATAGCTCCATTATCTTTCCGAGTACTGAAGTTAAGCTGACTGGTCTATAATTCCTCGGGTTGTCCTTATTCTCCTTTTTATAGATTGGCACTATATTTGACCTTTTCCAGGCCTCTGGAATCTTTCCTGTCTTCCATGAGTTTTCAAAGATAATCATTGATTGCTCAGGTATCGCCTCAGGTCAGCTCCTTGAGTATTCTTGGATGTATTTTATCAGGCCCTGCCACCTTGAAGACATCTAACTTGTCTAAGTAATTTTTAACTGTTCTTTCCTATTTTAGCTTCAGATCCTACCTCATTTTCAATGGTGTTCACTATGTTAGATGTCCAATCGCTACTAACCTTGTCAGACCTGATATAGACATAAAGGTGGATGTTACCACAATACTGAATACATTGTAGCCCATATCCCCTCATTAGCCTTACCAATGATATACTCATTCAAAAGAGTCCCCTGGGTACTCTGCATGACAGAAGCCTAGGATAGAGGTACAATTGCCCACCACTATCAGAAAGACAGCAGAGGAGCCATTAAAAGCAATTCCAGCCACTCCTGCAGATGCCTCAACAAAAAACTCATGGTCAATGGTAACACAGGTTGCTGTTGGACCTACTAGAATCAGAACTTCGAAGTATAAAGGACTTTTAAACTGGGTGTAGAGAGGCCCTGGTGTAGTAATATCATCTGTAGCTATGGGACTTCTGACTAATGCAACCAGTGCAGATTCCACTCCCGAGCAAGCCCTATAATTCAACTGTCCAGGATAAAATAAAAAGAAATCAGATATAAAAATACTGTCAGAGCTGGCCTCCCAGGACTTTTCTAAATTACTTTTCCTCGCCTCTCCCCAGAAAATAAAAAAGGATGGGTATTGGTAAATAGTTCCCAAGAAAGTCAGTGTCAAGAGTTTGTATCTTGAAAGGAAACCTCACAATGGCTTCTTTAAGAATAGCTGGTGCCTTGACCCCCAAGGAAACATTGACAATCTTCCCCCAACTAAAACCAATCAGACAACCTCATGGGTCTTTCACACTTACAGCACCCGATCCCTGGTAGTTCTTCCACCCTCCACAGATATGATTCTAGGAAAGACCTAACATTAAAAATTAAGCTCTGTGAACTCTCACTGCCAAGATATGATGGAACAGCATTTTTTCTTAAGTATTAACTATGGTTTAAACAGCTGCCTTTTCTCACAATTTTTTCTTAATCTCAATGCCGGTGGCTCCTTTTTGTGATACAAAATTACAATGTAAATACTGTATTCAACTAATGCGTACTCTAGCTTCCTTTATACTAACATTAACAAAGCACCCAAGCCCCAGAACATTACATTTAGAAGATGTTTATATTACCAATGAACCTTCCACGGCACATCTGATATTTGCTTTTGCTCATCATGCTGTTAAACCATGTAAATATTTTATTTCAGATGTTTAAAAAGAAGACACTTGCTTCAGGGTTTAATAGAAGTCTCTATCTTTTAAAACTGTAGATTAAAAAAAGTCATTTTGAAGGATATAAAACATTAATTACAAGCAGTACTTATTCACGTATAGTTTGTACTTATTTTTTTCCCCATCACCACTAATAGGCAGGAATTAAACCATACCTGCAATATTTACTATAAGTCCATCCATGGTACAGGAAGCAGCACACGAGTTTGAAGCTAGGTTTTGTGCTCTAGAGAAGATAAAAACTTTATTTACAACCTGGACATAAATCTGGGCTTGGATGACAATAAAAATTGGCTTCCATCAAACAAATGAGGAAAGAGGGAAGAAATCTCTTTTATGTCCTCTGTTTTTTCAGAGGACGAACACAGTAGTTTGTTATTATCAAACACTATTTACATTTTCTTATCTTCTATATGATTAGAATAATAATTAAAGCGAGGATGAAGAATTCTTGTCAATAAATGACTAACATGCAATGATTTTATGGCCTGAAATGTAACCTCAACCCACCCAGTAGTTCCAGTCAGTAATACCCAGGAAATACCCTCTGTCAAAGTCATTGTAATTGTTTGCTGCACCGTTATGTTCTTCTGGGATTTACACTTTCCATGTTCCACTTTTGTGCATCTGACACCATCGCTGCCAATTTGTTGGCATTTATCTGTTATTTATCTGATAGGGGAAATTAGAGGTTGCCTTGTTACTATGGTAAAGAAGACTGGATTGCTCAAGTCATTAAGATTAAGCAGTTGGGTTTATTTTTGGTGGTTGGTTTGTTTATCGGACAAACACTCCGGGCAAGATCCTGCTCCCATTGAAGTCAATGGGACTATTCATGGAAGTAAAACAAGCTGCTATAGTTATAGTTAAAACCAACTTTCTGTTTAAAGCTTGATTATTCTCAGCACTCTAAATTCCACACCATTTCTTGAGTTTTGGCATAACCCATGAGGATGTGGGGTTCTGCTAGTGATCTAAATTTGGGGCAATTTGATCACTGCTCTAGTGGCCCTGGGGCTGACAGCTGCTCCAGCTTTGCCCCAGAGAAAGTCCTGGGGGTGCTAGAAAGTCACAGAATCCTCCATGACCGAATCCTATCCTTAATCATTATGCACCAGGATCTTCAGTGCTGGAGGGTGTGACAGACCCAGACAAGTGGGGTACAGAAGTCTGATCCTATTGGGATCCGGGAAGTGGGCGGGCTTCTAAAGGATCCCCCCCTCCAGCCTAAGGGGAGGGATCCACAGGACCTGGATACCAAGTGATTCCGGGGGACAAAAAATGAAAAAACAGGAACGGGAGTGCGGTCAAAGAGTCAAACGAAGTGAACCAGATGGGGACACCGAGCAGAGAATCCCGGACTGCGCCCACTGCTCCTCAAAGGCGTCAAGGGAGCCAGTGGACGCTGCCCAGAGGAACTCTGCCCGGATGCGTGAACAAACAGAGGATCGAAAATAGGCCCCACAGTCACAGGAGCCTCCATCGGCCAACCTCCTCACCCTGGTTTTGTAGATGGCCAGTTTAGCTAGGGCCAGGAGGAGATTGACCAGGAGGTCTCGCGACTTCGTGGGGCTGTGGATTGGAAGTGCATAAATAAAAAGGTGAGGGGAAAAGTACAACCAAAACCTCAACAAAATGTCTAAGAGGAGCCGGAACAGGGGCTGCAGCCTGGCACACTCCAGATAAATGTGCGCCAGGGTCTCCCTCACGCCGCAAAAGGGGCAGGTGTCGGGGATAGGGGTGAACCACGCCAAGTACACGCCCGTGCTCACGGCTCCGTGAAGGAGCCGCCAACTGACATCCCCGGCGGGCCTTGGGACTAAGGAGGAGTAAAGGCTGGCCCACCGGGGCTTCTCACCCTCTAGAGGTGGCAGGAGGTCCCGCCATTTCGTATCGGGGCGGGACATGAGGGTGAGGAGATGAAGGGTGTGGAGCACGAGCATGTAAAGATGTTTCCTTGGCGCAGTCTGGAAGCGGACCGACTGCAGTTCGTGCAGCCGGCTCGCGGTGAAGGAACGAGGGGGCTGGTTGGGGCCATGGGGCAGGGGCCCGATAAGAAGGTCCAGAGGGCCAGGGGTGGAGGGAGGGCGGGGCGTGCCCTCTCGCAGGACCCGGTCGAGGTAAACCCGAGCAGCGGGCGGCAAAACGGCCTTCACCTCCTGAAGTACGTGCCGGGGAGTACGAGGTCTGGAGAGCCCCATGCGCTGAGCGAGCATCAGGGGATCCAGCCAGTCTCCCTGGTCGTAGTTCAGGAGATCTCCGACTCTGGTAACTTCTGCCAGGACCAACCTCTGGTGCACCGAGGGAGACTCTGCCACCTGCACACGTAGCTGGGGGTTGTGTAGCAGGGGCTCCGCGAGGAGATCTGCCCCCTCGGTCCCCAAGGATAACTATGGGCATCTCAACATCCCCAACGGTTATTTTCTGGTCTGGGAAGAAAGTCCCTTGCTGCAGCAGCTGAAACAGACCAGAGTTCCTGAAGATGCGAGCGTCATGTACCTTTCCCGGCCATCCCATGTTGATGTTGATGAAACGTCCCTTATGATCCACCAGTGCTTGCAGCACTATTGAAAAGTAACCCTTTCGGTTTATGTACTCGCTGGCTTGGTGGTCCGGTGCTAAGATAGGGATATGGGTTCCGTCTATCGCCCCTCCACAGTTCGGGAACCCTATTGCTGCAAAGCCATCCAGTATGAGCTGCACATTTCCCAGACTCACAACCCTTGGTACAAGCAGCTTGGTGATCGCCCTGGCTACTTGCATGACAACAGCCCCCACTGTAGATTTTCCCACTCCGAATTGATTCGCGACTGACCGGTAGCTGTCTGGCGTTGCAAGCTTCCACAGGGCTATCGCCAGTCGCTTCTCTACTGTGAGGGCTGCTCTCATCTTGGTGTTCTGGCGCTTCAGGGCAGGGGAAAGCAACTCACAAAGTTCCATGAAAGTGCCCTTACGCATGCGAAAGTTTCGCAGCCACTGGGATTCATCCCAGACCTGCAGCACTATGTGGTCCCACCAGTCTGTGCTTGTTTCCCGGGCCCAGAATTGGCGTTCCACTGTATCAACGAGCCCCATTACCACCATGATGTCCACCTTGCGGGGGGGCCTTTTTTGAGAGAGGTCTGTGTCCATGTCCTCATCACTGTCCTCAGGCTGATGCTGTCCCCTCCTCACCTCCTGTTGCTCTAGCAGCTCTCGGTTCTCGTTCTCCATATACTCCTGGACAATGCGCGTGGTGTTCATAACGGCGATAACAGTTGCGGTGATCTGATCGTGCTCCATGCTTTCCCTGGTATGCTGTTTGCAGGACAGCAGAGTGGGAGCAGATGCGGCGGGTGGATAACAATGGTGTCAGCAATATGGCGCCCGCATGAAAAAAGGCGCGAAAGGATTTTTGGCTCCCCCCCTCAGTTGCTTTCACGGAGGGAGGGGGGAGCAAGGGTTAGGCTCATTTCCTTCTAGCTGCAGATAGTACAATATGCGGTGAGCAAGGGTTAGGCGCCTTCCCTTCTAGCAGCAGATGGTACAATAAGCTCTCCTGGCCCCCTCAAGGATTGAACTCGCAACCCCGGGTTTAGCGGGCCAATGCTCATACCGCTGAGCTATCCCTCTGCCCGTGTTCCAGGCAGTGCTAAATCTCCCTTAAACAAAACGTAAAAAAGAGAATGACCAGAGTCACTCCGGTCACTCCCATTTATGTCCAAGCGCCCCCGGCCAGCCACAACATAGGCCACCGGCCAGGAGCACACGAATTTCAAGCATATTGTACGATCTGCAGCTAGAAGGCAAGGAGCTTCTGCTGTATGGTCCCACGACCACAACCATTTATAGCATATTGCACCATCTGCAGCTAGAAGGCAAGGAGCTTATGCTGTGTAGTCCCGCGACTACCAGCCTCAGGCGGAATGGCCCCCTCAAGGATTGAACTCGCAACCCCGGGTTTAGCGGGCCAACGCTCAGAACGCTGAGCTATCCCTCTGCCCGTATTATAGCGTGACTGAATCCCCACTAGACCTAATGTCCAGGCATACGCTGGAGATGTACGGTAATTGTGAGCTGAGCAGGCTTCCGTAGCAAACAGGGAAACCCCGGAGAAAAGGCGCGAAAAAGATTGCTTTCAAGGAGGGCGGGAGGGACGTTTGATGGCTTGACGACATGTACCCAGAACCACCAGCGACAATGTTTTCTGCCCCATCAGGCTTTGGGATCGCAACCCAGAATTCCAATGGGCGGCAGAGACTGCGGGAACTGTGGGATAGCTACCCGCAATGCAATGCTCCGAAGGTCGATGCTAGTCTCGCTACTGTGGACACAGTCAATCGACCTCATGGTCTTAATGCTCTTTAGTGGGGACACACACAATCGATTCCATAAATTCGGGTTTTAATATATCGACTTCTATAATTTCGACCTAATTCTGTAGTGTAGACGTACCCTAAGAGTGGAACAAAACCATGTATGTAGTCACCCTTACCCAAGCTTCTAGAAAGGTAATAAAAATATTTCCTTTAAAAGGCTCGTTGTGTACAAAGACTGACATGATGTACATTTATCAGCCTAGCTCTGCTTACTCTACTGAACAAACAGATTGAATCCAGCAGCCTAATCAACTAATATCTACTTGCTAAAAGCAGCTATTAGAAATGTGTTTAATGTAAATACCTAACCACCTTCTACTGGAGGCATAACATCTACTGTTGAGAAGCAACAATTTCCTGCTTCCCAATAGAACTGTCACAGTATTCGTTTAAAATTGTGATGTTGCTGAACACTAGTGATATAGCATTAGGTTGAACACCCCTGATGTAACATATGGCGGCCATAAGCTGATTTTGTCAAATACAAAGTGAAGTTTGTTCTTTCCAGGATACACACAATTAGCTGCTCCTTCATTATTCCACTATTAGAGGAAGTATTGTTTATAGCAAAATATCCCCCACGTTTATAGGTCAACTGACTCATTACTTTGTATGCATGGGGGGTCTAAACTAATGCCCAATAGCTCAGTCTCTTTTTAATAATCTTGGGGTGGGATTCACAAAGGTACTTAGGTGGCTAACTCTCACTGAAATCTACGGGAGTTAGGTGCCTAAGTAACTTTGTGAATACCACCCTCAGTAACTTACCATATTGATTTATATATATTATATAAAGCTAGATTGTACAGATAATAGGGCAAATTCTGTGTTTACTTTCAAACATATTGATTACAAGGTAGTCTGGCAGCCAGTTCAGCATGCTGACTTAGTTACACGTCAGAGTTGTGCTCGCTCTCTCACACACACACACACACACACACACACACACCCCAGTGGTCTCTCCCATCTCCCTCTGGTCAACTGACATGAGCTGAAGGGCCAAGGTTTCTTTACTGGCATATTTACTCTTCCATCCATAACCAAGACACTCCAACTTCCAGGTATTTATTTATGTAGGTCTGGTTTTACATAAGTAAATGGACATGGGTAAGGCCTTATTTCTTGGGAGATATGATTAAGGAGGTAAATAGGTCAGTAAACTAAGAGACAGAATATCTGAACTAGTTTAGGTAAGAGAGGGAATACCCAGGGAACCATTTATGGAGAACAAGATAACAATGGACAAAATAAGATGGGAACGTAAGATGGGGTAAGGAATAGGTGGTACATAGATATAGCATGCTATACAAGAATTGGTTCCTGCAAAGTAACCAAGCCAATCCCAAAATGTGTAATGCAATGTATGGTACATACAACATAATGTGTAAATGTATATAAAAGAAGAGGTTTGCTGTGTAACTTTGGATATGTAGTATGCCCTGTACCCACCCCCTAAATTTGAGCCTGATAGTTTAATTGTATGACAATGAAGAAACCTCACTGACAAGTTTAGAGCTGAGCTGAGTATTTGGGAATCAAGTAAATAAGGTCTTGGAAGCTACCCCAGCAATTTATAATGGACAAATCAAGATAAGCACATATACCCAATTCTAAACAGTTTACACTACAAATGCACTCCATGGAGTGGTCAAAGTGCATAGTCAAAGGCACGATCTGTCATTGCTACTTAATTGAAGATCCAATAAATTAGCAAAGAAATCCTGTGGGAAAAAGGCAGATTGAGGACCAAATTCAGAAGTGATGTGACCAAGTGGTGTAACCTAGATTTCTTTACAGTAACTTTATTTAGACTCACTCTGCTGATGTGTAATAAGTTTAACTCACATGCAAAGGCTTTCTAGGAAAGTGCAAGTTAAAGCAGGGCTGAGGAGGGTGTTTAACAGTGTATTTTGTGAAATGATTGTAAATTAACTCAACATCAACATCAAGTAAAGTGTGAATTAACATAAAGCAGCACATGGACACTTTAGCATCACATTTTCAAGTTGCTTAGCCACCTTCGGGTCACCCCCATAATGCAAAATTGTCCTTAAACCAGTGTAACCAGCCAGTGTAGGATTCCTCTTACACAAGGAATCAGTGAGTGGCATAGAGCCTGTAAAGTGGCTGTTGCATTATCTCCTTCCTGGCCACCAGTACAGTGGGTGTGGCCAGTGAGTGTTGCTTAAAGTCAGGTTTGCACACTCCCTTCCTGGAGCTGTGCCAAGCTCTTCCTTGCTGCAAAGCAGCATCTGGGCCAAAGAATGCACTTTAGTAGTGATTTCGTTTCTACTGTGTCAAACAAAGAGGACTTTATCCTCTTAAGACTTTCTGCAAATGGTTCAATTTTTATTAACTTTTACAGTTTGTATAACCCTATTTATCATTCCCAAAGGGCTGGTACCATTTCTTTGCCAGCTTAAGAATGTAAACAGCTTTGGTTTGAGAAAGGATCCAAAAATATATCTGACTTTCCCATGGAGCTACCGAACAACATGGGAAAATGTTCTCATTGCTCCTTCTAGGTTCCCTAAGCATCAGCTCCAAGACTAGGTTCAATAACATTAGAGTGGCACTGGAAATACAGAGTGAGATTTTATTTCTACTAGTGGAAATAAAAAAGAGTATATTTTCATGCCTCTTTTGCAAGTTTAGATTCAAACTGATATGCTCACTTTTAATATTAATAGTACTTGTGAGAAGAATACTTAGCTTCTTTTATCAGAGGATCTAAAAGCACTCACATAGAGTAACTGTTCAAAAGCTCTTTAAGGTAAGTATCCTAAATCACAATCACACAACATACCACTATTGTTGTTATTTTTTAACTCAGAATAAAAGTGTATCTAAAGAGGTATTGCTGTTTCTTTCTTCTCTGTGAGACATATACTTGTAGTGCCATGACTATTCAGTCTTCAGGTTTTTGGAAAGGAAATTATTTAGCAGAAAAAGACACAAATGCCTAGAGTATCTCAGGTCACATGAAACAATCAGATTTTGCGTGTGTGGAGAAATAGACTTTTTAAACATAAGGGATGATTTTAATGGAAAACAGCACAATTAGGAATAGGGAAACATGTTTTGCCTAATTTCAAACTCACTGAAACATTGTGTTCAAAAATTCAGCTTGAAACCAAATTTAGGCTTCTGTCCTTCTTAGGAAAGACTGTGAAAAAGTATCAGGGAGGGAAGTGAGAAAAAGTCATAATGAAAAATAAAAGACAGGACCAAACTGATCCCTGATGTAATTCCATTGGCTTCAAACTCCATTGGCCAATAGGTCTACCTAGGGTGACCAGATTAAAGCAACAAAATATCGGGACACATGGGGGAAGCAAAAAAAAAAACTGTCCGGAGCAGAGTTCTCCAAGCGGGACACTAAAAATTAGGACAGTCCCGATTTTATCGGGACTGGTCACCGTAGGACTATCATATACAGGGTATCACTTAAGTTAAGCTACTTGTCTTGGGGTCAGGGATCTTTTATCCCTCATACAAAGCACAGGTTTCCCTTTACCTAGAATACATTCTTAAAACTGACTCCCACTTGGAGAAAAACTGGGTGTGAAATTAGGAAAACAACATTTGAAAATTATTTTTGTAAATCTTGAGAGGCCCCCAAGTAGGTTTACAAAACCTTAAACTTCATGAGGTTTACCCACACATATCTACAACCCTCAGAAGAAAATGGAAGTGGACAAAAAACAAATGTACTCAGATTTTGACCTTGATTCATATGATTTAATGTAATTAATCATGTTAATTTTAATGTGTTGGGGCTTTGTGGGAGAATGAGCTAGATTTGTCATTTAAACACTGTTGCCCAAAGTAAAGGTTTAAGCACAGGGATAAAATGAGAAGAGGTTGTGCCAATACTGCTCTAAAGTATATTGATCTAAATCTGAAGTAACTCCATTAAAGTTAATTTGGAGCTACTCCAGATTTAAACCAGGGTAATTTAGAGCAGTAAGTGATTGACCTCTATATTTTTTCCAATAGTATATTGTTACTCTAGTGTAAACATATTTTTTCCCCAAGTGTAAGACTTGGAAATAGCTATTTACATGCAAAACTGGTATTCTGTATCGTTCTCTCTAGTTGTGTTGTGCTGAGGGAGGTAATGATGTATCTTCCCCCAAAAATGAAAATGTAAGCCTCTCTAAATGCACAATAAAATGAATTAATTTCAAATATAAAAAGAAGAAAAGGTGGTTTTGTAGCAAAGCAAAACTCAGCTGTCCAAATCCACTAGCATAATGACATCAGGAGCATAATATCAAAACAGAGATTTCATTCTCAATATCACTGCCGTGATAATGTTTCTAACTAATTAATATCCATCCTCTGTCACAGAATAGCACATTTTGTTACTCATCAGCAAGGAGCCACTCCTGATCCCACTAAAATCAATGCCAAGATTCCCAATGATTCTATGAGAGCAGGAGTAAGCTCCGTGATGCTTTATAAACTCCAGAGAATTATCAGAATCATAGCATTTGTTCCATTTGCGTTGTGTGAAAGACTTGCTTTTACTCCCACCCACATCTTAAAGCAGAACTCAATCATCCTCCATTTCCTGAGCCCCCAAACCTCTCAGCGAGGTCAGTGGGAGCTTTGAGTACTCAAGGATTGTAGGTCTGTATCCTGAGTTGACAAATATTCATTGCTGTCTCATACTTATTACAGCGGAATATCTCCCAAATCCAAAGAAAAATTGAAAGGAGAAATCATAAGGAACAGCAATATATGATCCAAACCAAAGTATTGTAAAACCTTTGGCTAAATTCTGCTCTCGGTTACACCATTCTGCCTCTGGAGTAATTCTGCAGAAGGCAATGGATTTATTCTGAATTCAGAACTCTGTACCTGGGAGCAGAATTTAACTATTAGCTGTGTTATCCTTTCAGCTGTTGTGACTGGCTTTTCTTACTGATCTTTTCCACTACTACAGAGGTCCTATTTCTGTCAATGCGTCATTGTGTTAAACCCAATATTCATTGTAGAATAACTGATCTTATTAAGTCTTTAGCACAGAATACACAGCTTTGAAACAAAATTCTTCTCTCAGCTACCAGACTAGAAACTAATTCTGTTCAAAATGTAAGATACAGAAGCTTAAAGTACCTACCCAGTAGTTAGCTCCTCATCAAAAGTCAGAGCAACCTGCAGTTCCAGTGCATTAGTGACCCATTCCACCTGAATCCCACTAGTTCAGCTGTTGCACATTTGAGTCTGACTCTACTTTACAGGCTGTTGAAAAAATCTTCACTAGCAGGATGACGTAAACATTAACTACTCAGAAAAGATAAGCAAATAATAAATCTCTCCTCAGACAAGCTACCAATACTGAGGAAGATAAATGTTTTTTGTTAACTCAACACCAGGGTCATGGAAATAAATATACTAAATAAAGATAAGTGTTTATTGTGATCTAATTACAGTATGGCTGGTAGCACTACTGATTATTAAGGTTGCCCAACATTTCCCATTATAAGTCCCTGTTTTCAATTGCCCTTTGCCAAACTTTAGCCATTTGGCCTGAAATTGCCCATGCTGGGTATGCCTCAGGCTGAACATTTTTGAAAATTTTTAGCTCAAACGGTTCAGCCATTTCTGGGAACAAGACTAGGGAAGGTCTTTTTGCCCAGGTTAAAAAATTCTGTCAATCTTTTTCTTTGAAATGCTCTAGTGCCCCCAGGCTTTGTACCGGGGAGTTGAAATTGGGCAAGGATGGGTGGTCTTTGTGGCCGGGATGTGCCTTTTTCCAGGTCTATGACAGTGTGCCCAAATTTGGCCAAGTTATAAGTCTTTGAAAAACTGCAGTTTCACATGCAGAGTAGAGACTTGCTAGAGCTGAACAGCAAAAATTTCTGACGTTTTCATACTCACGGAGCATTCCCCACCCCTTCACAGCTCCTACAGTGACCAGACTGCACAGGCACCATCTCCACAGAGCGGCTGAACATGCTCCAGCCCAGAGCTATAGGGGCTCAGAAGGCCTATCCCTGTAATAGCTGCTCCAAGCTAGGCTGGGGACAGGCCCTGGAACTATCTCTCTCCTATCATCTCAATCATCATCCTATGACCCTCAGGCAGCATGGAAGAGGAAACCGTCTGATTCAAATGTAGAGGATGTAAAAGCTAGACCAAAGGGTGGGAAATTAGTACATTAGAACAAGAAATCCAGTGACACTGGGATTGCAAGAGAAAGAAACTGACTGGGAGGAGGTGGGAAGTAGACTGGGAGACTGGAACTGGCTGGACAAGGAGACTGGGACTAGGAACCTATGTTGAGGAAACAAGGGAAAGAGACAGAGCTGACCAGGAGCTGGGTTGTGGAGAGATAACTCAACTGGCTGGGCAAAAAGACTGGGACAAGGAGCGAGGCAGAGGGTGGGGGGAACTGAGATTGGATGAGGAGCCAGGGAAGACACCGGGGCTGGAAGTGGCTGGGCCTGCTCTCGGGACAAATCAGGGTTCTGTAGCGAAGGAGGGTATTGTTTGTAGAACTCCTGCTTCATTTGTTGCAGAAGTTGGACGGTGTGTAGTGAACGAGACAGGGGGTTGCAGGAAGGGAATGGAGAGGGCCTCATGGATAAGAAAGTTGAACTCTGCCCTGGAAACATGGATTCCATCCCTGCCTCTGCCACAGATTTCCCTGTGTGATGCTGGCAAGTCACTTAAACCAAACTTGTCAGAGGTGTCACTAATTTTCCTCATTTTCTGAATACTTGACTTGAGACCCTGGGGAAGTACCGAAGTGCTGAGCATTTACAACTGCCCCTGAAATATAAGAAGTGCTATATACAGGGCCGGTGCAAGGAAGTTTCATCCCCTAGGCGAAACTTCCTTGCACCAGCCCTGCGCCCCACCCCCAGCTAATACTGCTGCCACCTCCCCCCCCCCCCCCGCCGCGCCAGCCAGCTCCCTACCCCCGGCGGCTCCCCCACCCCGTGGGCCACGGCAGCTCAGCCCCCCTCCCACGGGCCGTGGCAGCCTCCCGCCCCCCCTGCCCGCGGCACCCCCCCCAGCTCCCGGGTCAGCCGCAGAGGCAGGAGGCAGCCGTGGCCAGCCACCCCACCCCGGCTCAAAGCTCAGCTGTGGAGCCAGGAGGCAGCCGCCCGCCACTCCTCAAATCCTGGCGCCCTAGGTGACCACCTAGGGTCGCCTAGTGGGCGTGCCAGCCCTGGCTATATAACAGTAAGTACTCTGAAAAAATCAGGTTCTAGTCATTTCACACTGGAAATTCAAAGTTAGCTTGAATACTTTTGACCTTAATCTTTCTATGCCTCAACTCCCCATGAGCACAGTGGGAATACCACAACCCCTCATCTCACAGGGGTATTATGATGATAAATTAGTTAACGTTTGAGACAAGGTGGGTGAGACAATATCTTTTATTGGACCAACTTCTGTTGGTGACAGAGACAAGCTTTCGAGCTCACACAGAGCTCTTCTGGGAAAGGTATTCAGTGTCACGCAGATTTTACAATGATGAGCACCATAGGAAAGTCCATGAAGAAATTAATAATTCTGTCTTCGGAGCAGAGTTTGAATAGTGTGCAGTCAACAAGGTTGGGCTACACGTTAAGTAGTATGCACATTAAGTAATGAGAACAAAACAAAATACTGAATAGCTGTTCATGAAGTGAACACCAGCCATCCTCCGAGAGAGCCTGAAGGGAGGGCCAATAAGAGCCTGTTGAGCTCCCAGGGTACATCGACAGTACAATTAAAAACCCGCAGCTGGTCCGTGTCAGCTGACTTGGGCTTGCGGTAAGGGGCTGTATAATTGTGGTGCAGATGTTTGGGCTCGAGCTAGAGCCTGACCCCACATCTTGATTACAATTATACAGCCCTTTAGCCTGAGACCCCTGAGCCCAAGTCAGCTGACTCGGGTGTTTAATTGCGGTGTAGACATACCCTAAGATGGGTCAGTGTCTGTCCCCAATATGAGGGGCAGTCCTCTTCTTCCTGACTGTTCCATTGGGTAAGGGGGGCAGCTCCAGGAGATGGGAGGTCCCCTTCCTGACTGCTCTATGGGGGAGAGGACTCCAAAGGAGTTCCTCTTCCTGACTGCTCCATGGAGCAGGGGTGGGATGGGGGGGGCTTCACTTCAGAAAAAATGGCATGTTCATAAATATTCTGATAATAATGATGCCCCACTATCCCCTCCACTTCCCTCTGCTCCCCTCATCCATGCTCCCATCAGCCCCTGCAGCCCCTTATCAGTTCCCTTGCCCCATCAGCCCTCTGCTCCCCCTGACAGGAAGGGGCAGGGAGTCACAGAGGAAGGGCCCCACCTGTGTATTGATGCTTGCGTCAACTGACACTGCAGCGAGCGCCTCCGAATCTGTGAGCAGCAAGAGCCAACAGGCTGGAGTGAGGAACTGGGCCTAGCCCCACGGGACAGGTGCTGCTACTGCGGGCTGAGTTGGGGGTGGCTTAGCCCCCTCAAAGAATATTTTCAGCAGCCACTTGGTGCTAAATAGGGAGTGGGAGGAAAATGGAGTGAGACAAGTCTAACAAGATATGGAAGGCTGTACTGAGTCTATGGTGTTTTTAAAAAGCAAGGAAGGTTCCTGGAAGCTCAGTTGTAACCCAGAAATTCATTTCAAAACTTTAGAGTGCAGGTCCTCAGATTGTGATCTATGGCTGGCTGGTGGCCTGCCAAGAGCTAGTTGGTCACATGGTGCTGTCTCCTCCACTTTATTTCCAGCTCCTAAATTAAATCAGAAGACAATTAAAAATACACCAACAGGAGCCTTTCCTCATTTTTCTATAGAAGGAAATTATTCTAGTAGTCACAGGGATGTTTTGTGTGATTGATGTGGACCACACCACTGGAAGTAGAAGAGGAGGTGGTCCACAAGAAAAGTTCTGAATGAAAAATATAAGTCCCATTGTATAAAATGACCCACATAAAAGGGGTCTGACTGAGAACTCTTGTTCCAGAAGTTCCATGCCTTCTTCTTCCATAAAGCTAATGCAGAGCTCAAATCATTCCTTGCAAATTAAGTTTTTCTTTTCATACAGACTGGTAAAAATCGAATGTATTAGCATGGAATAATACAGTGTCTACTCTATTCATTTAAGCATAGTTTCATAAAGTCTTAAGAAAATGACTGTTTGAGCATTCTGCTATATCACAAAAAGAGAGAGACTAGTTTTAGGCTTTTTCTTTACAATTCTGACCATTATACACAAAGGCAGGTGATGCCTCGGTTCTTGAAACATCTCTGAATGACATCTGTTAGGTAATGCTCTACCATAAGTGTTTTTACTCACACCTGCCAGTACTTGATATTTTCTAGTCTAGCTACCGGAAAGGCTGGCCAATTTCCTCTACTGACCATGTTAAAAAAACTGGCTCTTCCCTTCTTGTATTAAATGTATTTGATTTCTGCTTGGGCAAACAATTCCCTCTCCCTGCCCCCCAAACAATAGGTTTCTATGGATGAATTACTGGGTCGTTACTATGTGTTTTCTTAGTTGTTTACATTATGTATTATGAGGCAGTTCAGCATAAAAGCTATAGTAACAAAAGGAAGGAGGAAGATAGTAAGCGGAGGGGGAGGAAATGGGCAATGAAATCTTGTATATTTTCAACCAGTTTTTGTGCAGCTTTGATTCTTTGGTCACACACAAACCCAAATCCTATTTTGTACATATACATGTGTGTGTAAGCCAATGTACGTATGCACACGTACATGCACACACAGTCACATTTTCATGCGATAAGAGAAAAATATCTTGAGAAACTACATTTATGCAATCCGCAGCCTATCTGGGACTGGGAGTTCTGCAGAGGCAACATGCTCAACTTCTGCCTGTGGACCAGGAAGCACCATACCTATTAATTCTTTTCAGCTGATGCTCTGAGCAGTGTTACTGGCCTCCAGAATCACCTAAATCCCATTTTCTTATGCCAGGCCAATGTGATCTGAGATCTTTGATGAACAGAATATAGGGAAGAAATCCAGAGGCCCCATGAATTTGTAAATATGGAACATCTCTGTCTATACAGCTGTGGGGTCATCTGGTGTAAATTAGCATTGCATCATTTACGTCAGTGGAGCTACATGCGTTTACATCAAATGCAAATCTGCCCCCCCTTTGTTTTTATCAAAACTCATTTCAATGATCATTACATCAGTGTCATATGGCATGCGTACCCTGTAGCACCCCCTGCTGAGTTAGTGTGGCGCTGCGTGTACTCCTTGCCTCAGTTTCCCTTCTCAGAAAGCCAGTAACTCCACTTCAAGCCATCTTGATGCTTGATTCAATAGTCCCCTCCTTGGGACTGGCTCATTATAGAACCTCATGCAAAAGGATCCATAACAAAAAGTCCCAAATAAACACAAGGTGTTTCTGGCTTAGAGAGTTCCGGTGACACCTGCCTTCTAAGCTCTGTTCCTAGTGTCCACTCAGGTCTCTCTCTGTGTCCTCTCCATATGGCAAAAGCCCCAGCCCTCCTCCTGGAACTGGGTTGCAATTTAGCCCACTGTAGGGCCTTACCCAGCTTCTCTCTAAGCTGACCCCACTTAGCCCCCAAGTTCTGAGGGTTTCACAGCCTCCTCCTACTGGTGTCTGCCCCACTATGAGGGGGAAGAAGTATTCAATCTAGTCCCCTTCTATCCCCTCATCCCCAATAGGTTGGGTGAGAGGAGAGCCTCCTGGCCCCGCTCCCATAAAGAAACAGTAACAGGATTTCCTCCCAAACACTTCTTACTCCCAGGCTGCTTCCTTTCTCCCAGTATCTTCCAGATCCTTGTATCTATAATTGGACCCTTCACCTTTTTAAGAGCCTTGGCAGGATTGATTGACAAGGTCAGTATTGCCTAATGAAGGGGCAAACACCTTGTCACAGTAGGGGTACCTGATAGCCTAGTGGAGAGGAAATGGAGAAAGTAGAAGGAAATCTTCAGCTATTAGATAACAGAATTTAGATACCATAATAATAAATACTAAACGGAAACACTTAGGTTAGAAAGGCCTCTGCTCATTTAGTTCCACGGAGTTTCAAATTCAGACTAAGATTTGGCCCAGCAAGTGCAAGCTGCCAAGAACTTCATAAGATAATTTGTGACTATAAAAGAAAAAGCAAGATTCGTCCATGGAAGGGACCAGTATTTCATGATTTCCTAGATTTATTAAGAAAATCTATTTTTACTTTTGACTTTTCTACAACACACTATAGGATGTATTACTTCCTTCCTCCCATGCAAGGACACTATAATCTTATGATAAGGTCTGATGAAAGACGTACAATATACCTATTGAAAATTGTCTCCTCCCTACAGTACTTTCCAACTCCTTGTTTTCTTTATATACACACAGAAATTAGAGCTGGTCTAAAAGAAAATATATATTTTTTTTACTTTCAAAAATGTCATTTACATTTCAAAACGTGAACAGTTCCAACCAATTTATTCAGAAACATTCTTTGAGAGTTATTTTCCTAAATTTTTAACTGTTTAAAAGATATTAATTAAAATCCAAGAAAGAAAAGTATCTGCAGAGCTTTGATTTTTTTTGTTTTTGTTACTTGTAGAATATATTTGTATGTGAAAAAACTCAAAGTTTTGCTTAACATTTTGTATAATGATTTTCAGAGTTCAATATAAGTAACATTGTGACAATATTTTTCAAGACAAATTAAAAGGCCTTTTTGAAAAACAATGATGAGCATTCAGTTTGCATAAATTAAACTTATATGGTCAAATCCTTGTACTATTAATGTTAGTGGCAAAACTTCCACAGACTTCAATAGGCTCAGAATTTGACCTGCAATTTAATAGCAGTCACCACAGGCTAATAAGAAATTTTATCACAAAACTTTTGTAGTCCACCTTCTGTTTCATGTTGGATAAAAAAATACATAAGAGGACATAGCAATAAGGTTTTGTTCTCTTTAAAACAAATAACCAAACAAAAAAGAAACCGTAGATATTATGATGCTCTACTAGTCTATTTTTGCTCAAGAGACGACGATACAATAGCAAGTAGTTCTTAGATCTTATATGATGCAGGCAATAAAAAGGCACTTGCAAGCCATTGTATTTTAATCAGAGACAAAAATGTCACTAAATTTACGACCAATCTTAGCTAAGTCAACAATATGTAGCATCCTATTTTTTAACACTATCATTTTTACAATTTCATTTGACCGTTTAGCTGTGCATCGATACCTTCTGTTAAGGACCTTTTCAAAAGTACTGCCTTCTTTATGAGTGATCAGATATGCCATGGACAGGTGGATCTTGTTTGCCTTGGCAAGCATTCAGGGTGTCAGGAAGGAATATTGACAAGTGAAGAGCAAATTATTCCAGCTCAGAAAAGACAATAGTAAATTTTCCTCACCTTTGTGGTTCATTAGAACACCATCTGGAGCTGCTTTTAGAAACTAGACAAAGTAACATGGATGTAACAAGGAGTCTGTTGGTACCTTACAGACTAACACGGCTACCCCTCTGATACTTAATATGGATGTAGTTGAGTTTATTAGTTGTATACATTTTCACTTGATTCTTCAACCCCAATACATCTGTTCAAGATAAGTAAATCCCAGTTCTTTCAGAAAATGTGTCTTCCTTTCTTCCCAGAGAAGAAGGTTTGGTTTGGGAATTGGTTTGTTTGTTGTTTATTTTGTTTGGGTTTGGGATTTTTTGGCCACAAAGTGAACTAAATATTGTTTCTTTGCTATTTTCTTTCTAGGATGTCAATGAACAGAGGAACGACTTCCTTAAAGTTCAAAAGCCACTGTTCTAAATAATAATCTGTGTTATACAGTTACAACTCCCTGATTCTCTCTCCCTGTCCTGGTCCCAGCACAAGTTAGAACATCCTAAAGGCTTCCCTAGCTTGCACCAATTGGTAATGTTCCCCTAGATACCATACACCAACTGACTGGAAATTGTCAGCGTGCATTGCACACCAGCCGACACTCATCTCAGTTACTACAGAAGTCTTATTTCTGCCAGTGCTTATTATGTAAAACCCAATATTCATTGCAGAATAGCTGATCTATCTTAAGTCTTTAGCACAGAATACACAGCTTTGAAGCAAAACTCCCTTCTCAGGTATCAGACTAGAAACAAATCTTAATTCAAAATGTAAGATACGGAAGCTTACGATACCTTCTCTGTAGTTAGTTCCTCAAAAAGTCAGAGCAGCCTGCAATTCCAGTATATTAGTGACCCATTCCACATGAATTTCACTAGTTCAGCCGTTGCACAATATGAGTCTGATGACTTTACAGTCTGTTGGAAAAATCTTAGCCAACAGGATAATGTAAACATTAACCATTCTGAAAAGATAAGCCAATAATAAATCTTTCCTCAGACAGACTAACAGTGCAGAGGAAGATAATTGGCTTTTTGCTAAAATTCAATTCCAATTCAAAATTCTCTGGTTTACTGAGAAATACAATTACCAGCTCTAGTGGAATCCCTGACTCTAGGACGTTCTGCTAGATAGGCTGCCCTCAGAGCTAGGGACGGGGACCCAGGCATCCCTGGGAACCCTGACTGAGGTAGCCCACCTGGTGGACTGCCCTGGAGCTGGAGACCCTAGGATTGCTGACTCTGAGGCAGACTGTATATGAATAGCTGCCCTGTAGCCAGGGAGTCTGAGCTACCACGGAGTTGGAAACTGGGGTTCCCAGGGCTTCCAGATTCTCCACTCCGTCAGGTGGGCTGATGAGGAGCTGGGAGCCTGGAAAACTGTGCTGAGGAGCAGTCAAGCCTGCAAGCCGTCAGGAAACCAGTCAGGTTTCAAAACTTGCCTGGCAGACAGAAACCTATCCTAGTCAGACCTGGGAAAGTGTTACAAAGGGACTTCACACAACTGGGTGACTAGGCAACAAAATGGCAGATGAAATTCAATGCTGATACATGCAAAGCCAGGCACATTGGACAACATAATCCCAACTATAAATGCAAAATGATGGGATCTACATTAGCTGTTACCATTCGAGAGAGAACATTGTGGATAGTTCTCTGGAAACATCCACTCAATGTGCAACAGCAGTCAAAAGCTAAAAGAATGTTCAGAATCATTAGGAAAGGGATAGATAATAAGACAGAAAATGTCATAATGCCACTGTGTAAATCCATGGTACGTCCACACCTGGAATACAGCAATCAGTTTTAGTCGCCCCATCTCAAAAAGATATATTAGAATTGGAAAAGGTACAGAAAAGGGCAACAAAACTGATTAAGGGTATGGAACAGCTTCCATATGAGGAGAGATTGAAAAGACTGGGACTTCTCAGCTCGGAAAAGAGAAGACTTAAGGGATATATGACAGAGATCTATAAAATCATAAATGGTTTGGAGAAAGTGAATAAAGAAGTGTTATTTACTCCTTCATGTAACACAAGAACCAGGGGCCACCCAATGAAATTAATAGGCAGCAGGTTTAAAACAAAAAGAAGTACTTCTTTGCACAACGTACAGTCAATCTGTGGAACTCATTGCCTGGGGATGTTGTGAAGGCCAAAACTATAACAGGGTTCAAAAAAGAATTAGATTAGTTCACGGAGGATAGGTCCATCAATGGCTATTATTTTTATAAGCCAAGATGGTCAGGGATGCAACCCCATGCTTTGGGAGTCCCTAAACTTCTGACTGCCAGAAGGTGGGAGTGGACACAAGAGGATAAATCACTCAACGATTGCCTGTTCTGTTCATTTCCTCTGATGCACCTGGCATTGGCCACTGTCGGAAGACAGGATACTGGAGCTTTGGTCTGACCCAGTATGGCCATTTTTATGTTCTTACGAATATACAGATTTTGACAAATCAGCAAATTCCAATGAAAAAATATTTCCTTTAAATTTTTCTGATCAGTTGCACCTTTTTCTTCTGTTTGAGCTATAGCATATAGCTATATATTTGGATGTTTTTCTAAAAGGTCTGTTCTAGGAATTATTTTAGGGAAGTTCTATGGACTCTGTTATACAGGAGATCAGACTAGATTAACACAACAGTACCTTCTGGCTTTGGAAGCTATATCTATTAGAAAGTCTTGGTTTAAAGACTTCAGTGGTGGAGAATACACCACATCGGTAGGTAAACTAAATGGTGGATTTACCATCAGAACAAAATGTACACCTTGTTTCAAGTCTGAATCTGCCTAGCCTCAGCTTGCAACCATTAGATCTATTTCTGGTAAACAGCCATCCACTATCAGAAATTTCTCCCCCATGAGGATACTTGTAGACTGTGATCAAGTCAATTTCTCTTAGATAAACTAAATAGATTGAGCTTCTTAGTCTATAACTCTAAGGCATGTTTTCTGCACCTTTAGTCATTCTCAAAGCTCTTTTCTGAACCCATCCCAAATTTTCAATAGCCTCTTTAAAGTGTGGACACGGTATTCCAGTAGTGGTGTCACTAATGCCATATACAGTAGTACTACCACTTTCTTACTCCTACTTGATATTCCCCTCCTTATACATCAAGGACTGTTCACCATTGTAGCTACGTTACACTGGGATCTCATGTTCAATTAGTTATCTACCACGGCCCCTTAGGGTATATCAACACTGCATTGAAACATCCACGACTGAACTGTGTGACCTGACTCAGGCTCATGGGGCTTGGGCTACAAGGCTGTAGAACTGCAGTGTAGATGTTTGGGCTTGAACTGGAGTCCGTACTCTGGGATTCCCCCCCCCCCCCCGCCCCCATGGAGTCCCAGAGCTGGGGCTCCAGCCCAAGCCTAAGCTCTGGGATCCTGTGAGGGGAGGAGGGTCACAAGGCTACACTGCAATTTTACAGCTGCGGGAGCCCAAACCCTGCGAGCCAGAGTCACCTGACACAGGCCAGGTGCAGGTGTTTAATTGCAGTATAGATATACCCTACGTTCTTTTCAGTGTCAATGCATTCCAGGATACAGTTCCCCCCTCTTTCAAGTGTGACGTACAGTCTTTGTGCCTAGATATCTAACCTTGCATTTGCCAACATTAAAACACATGCATCACATGTGAACGCTCTACCATTTTCTGTATCATTTGCAAATTTTACTAGCAATGAGTTTTTTATATTTTATTTTCTTCAGGATCATTGATGTAGATATGGACTAGGGCTAAAAACAGATCTCAGAGATCTCACACTCACCATAAAAAGATCAGGTCAACAGGTGAGGCTGAAATGTATGCATTACAGGAAAATTAGAAGAATTAATTAGCCGAGTATAACTGTGATTTAAAAGTGATTACGGAAGAAGTAGGCAGGTAGACACAAAATACCAGGACAGTCGACTTATTTCTCAGCAAGTGACAGCAATTAAAATAAATTGACCCTATATTTACTAAAGCAAAGCACAATTATAAGGTTGCATAACATGAAAGACAAACAGTAACTGCCATATTTCCAAGGAGATGATGCATTACAGGAAATTCTTATCTTGAAGTGATGGCAAATGTGTAAACTATCAACAGTAACATCCTGGGGAGATACTGTGTGGGTGCGGTAGGTCCTTTTCCTACCACCTCCGGAGAAGTGTACTGTTAAGACCTGTTTAAATGTACCACTCTTGCTTTTCAAAAGTCCATCATTTCAAACCTACTTTAAGAAAGAATGAAAAATAAAACATTAATAGAGCAGTAATATTGTCAGACATATAAAAGGACATGACTTTATAACTTAAATGTTAAATACACCGCTACCTCAATATAATGCTGTCCTCGGGAGCCAAAAAATCTTAACATGTTACAGGTGAAACCGCATTATATCGAACTTGCTTTGGCCTCGAGCATTTCCGTAGCCCCGCCCTCCCAGAGTGCTGCTTTACCGCGTTATATCCGAATTCATGTTATATTGGATCGCGTTATATTGGCATAGAGGTGTACTTTGATGCAGCATTCTAACTAAAGGTAGTTTTAGGAACATGACACTCATGACCTAAATCTCTCTGTCAAGTTAAAAACTGACTAGTCGGGATAGATCTGTGGTTAAATCACTGGACTGGAGCTCAGATGATCTCGGCAGAGCTGAGAGAATAATTAATTTTTCAGTTAGTTAGAAATTTCAAAATGTTTCCCCCCCCAAAAAAAAGGTTTAGATCAAATTAAATGCTTCATTTTGACAAAATCTGAACATTTCATTTAAATTTTGACTATTTTTAATGTTAGGATTTCTAAAAAGTAAGAATAAAGGAAATTTTTAATCAAAAACACATTTCAAACCCAACATTTGAAACATTTCATTTCAAAAGTGTCAATACAAAATATTTCTTTTTTTAAAAAAAAATTTAAAAAAATAATCCTGTGAAACTAAGAGAGATTTGTGAAGCATTTCAGTGTCACCAAATCTGCATTTCTCAATGAAAAAAACATTTTGGCTGAAAAATTTCATCCAGCTCTCCCACAGACTTCCTGTATGTCCTTGGAGCAGTCCTTCAGTCTTTGTTCCTGACAAAGTTCCCCCCATCTGAAATGAGGATAATACCATCCACCTCGTAGGTAGGGAGTTTACATGATAAATTCACTACATATTTATGAGCTGCTCCCATGGTATAGTGATGCAGGCCGATAAGTACCTAGATAGACTGTTACATTTGCAAGTCTTCTGGGAGCTTCTGTTCAAAGTTAGGAAAAAGGAAGTGGGGAGGGAACAAAACCAGTCATTTTTAAAATGTTCCAGTGTGCTAATGAAGCCACACTTTGACACTGATGCTTCTGAAGCTAATGCATCACGATGGAGTCATATTTAGAAACATTTGTGCAAACTGTTATGGCTAATAGCTACATCTCATGAGCCTCATTAAGTGAACAGTCACACATTTGTGATTGTTACATCAATTCTCAAAGCACTTAGAGGCTCTTTCCAGACCTTGACAAAGTATGTTCTAGACAGTATTTGGTCCTGCCATGAGGGCAGGGGGCTGGACTCGATGATCTCTCGAGGTCCCTTCCAGCCCTAGAATCTATGAATCTATGTTATTTAAGAGCCAGTGGTGCTCAGGAACTGTACGAGACAGAACAGTCAGCCCTTGAACTGACTAAGATATTTCAGTAGCAAGTAATTATTTTGGATGCCTCAAATTTTCAGGTACTCATCTTGAGGCACTCCCTCCTAAATTCATGTCTCCATTTGGGCACCTAAAAACTGAGGCAAACAAAATCACTAATCACTTTTGAACAGTTAGGCTTTACTGTCCAGAACTGAACAGCAAGCAATAGTCCCATTTAAGACAACTGTACAAAATGAACAAGAGCATTTCTGTAAGGTAAACTTTCACCACAAACTCATTCCAGTTTAATTACTATGATTTCTGCTCAGAGCTAATTAACATTTCATTCAATCTCTTATGTAGAACTGGTCAAAAATTTCTGAATGAAAACATTTTGTGGTAAAAATGTGTTTGTTTTTTTTAAATGAAAATAAAAAATTCTATTAAAATCATGAACATAAGAACGGCCATACTGAATCAGACCAAAGATCCATCTAGCCTAGTGTCCTGTCCTCTGACAGTGGCCAATGCCAGGTGCCCCAGAGGGAATGAACAGAACAGGTAATCATCAAGTGAGCCATTCCTTGTCACCCATTCCCAGCTTCTGGCAAACAGAGGCTAGGGACACCATTCCTGCCCATCCTGGCTAATAGCCATTGATGGACCTATTCTCCATGAATGTATCTAGTTCTTTTTTGAACCCTGTTATAGACTTGGCCTTCACAACATCCTCTGGCAAAGAGTTCCACAGATTGACTGTGCGTCGTATGAAAAAAACAATTGAAATGAACCATTATAAAACAAAAGCATCAACATTTTAGAATTTTTTTATGATCTCCACTAATTCATAGATTCATAGATTCTAGGGCTGGAAGGGACCTCAAGAGGTCATTGAGTCCAGCCCCCTGCCCTCATGGCAGGACCAATTACTGTCTAGACCATCCCTGATAGACATTTATCTAACCTACTCTTAAATATCTCCAGAGATGGAGATTCCACAACCTCCCTGGGCAGTTTATTCCAGTGTTTAACCACCCTGACAGTTAGGAACTTTTTCCTAATGTCCAACCTAAACCTCCCTTGCTGCAGTTTAAGCCCATTGCTTTTTGTTCTATTCTCAGATGCTAAGATGAACAAGTTTTCTCCCTCCTCCTTATGACACCCTTTTAGATACCTGAAGACCGCTATCATGTCCCCTCTCAGTCTTCTCTTTTCCAAACTAAACAAACCCAATTCCTTCAGCCTTCCTTCATAGGTCATGTTCTCTAGACCCTTAATCGTTCTTGTTGCTCTTCTCTGGACCCTCTCCAATTTCTCCACATCTTTCTTGAAATGCAGTGCCCAGAACTGGACACAATACTCCAGTTGAGGCCTAACCAGCGCAGAGTAGAGCGGAAGAATGAATTCTCGTGTCTTGCTCACCACACACCAGTTAATGCAGCCCAGAATCATGTTTGCTTTTTTTGCAACAGCATCACACTGTTGACTCATATTTAGCTTGTGGTCCACTATAACCCCCAGATCCCTTTCTGCCGTACTCCTTCCTAGACAGTCTCCTCCCATTCTGTATGTGTGAAACGGATTGTTCCTACCTAAGTGGAGCACTTTGCATTTGTCCTTATTAAACTTCAGCCTGTTTACCTCTGACCATTTCTCCAATTTGTCCAGATCATTTTGAATTATGACCCTATCCTCCAAAGCAGTTGCAATCTCTCCCAGTTTGGTATCATCTGCAAACGTAATAAGCGTACTTTCTATGCCAATATCCAAGTCATTGATGAAGATATTGAACAGAGCCGGTCCCAAAACAGACCCTTGCAGAACCCCACTCGTTATACCTTTCCAGCAGGATTGGGAACCATTTATAACTACTCTCTGAGTACGGTTATCCAGCCAGTTGCACACCCACCTTATAGTAGACCCATCTAAGTTGTATTTCCTTAGTTTATTGATAAGAATATCATGCGAGACCATATCAAATGCCTTACTAAAGTCTAGGTATACCACATCCACCGCTTCTCCCTTATCCACAAGACTCGTTATCCTATCAAAGAAAGCTATCAGATTGGTTTGACATGATTTGTTCTTTACAAATCCATGCTGGTTATTCCCTATCACCTTACCACCTTCCAAGTGTTTGCAGATGATTTCCTTAATTACTTACTCCATTATTTTCCCTGGCACAGAAGTTAAACTAACTGGTCTGTAGTTTCCTGGGTTGTTTTTATTTCCCTTTTTATAGATGGGCACTATATTTGCCCTTTTCCAGTCTTCTGGAATCTCTCCTGTCTCCCATGATTTACCAAAGATAATAGCTAGAGGCTCAGATACCTCCTCTATTAGCTCCTTGAGTATTCTAGGATGCATTTCATCAGGTCCTGGTGACTTGCAGGCATCTAACTTATCTAAGGGCTGGTCTACACTAGCCCCGAAATTCGAACTAAGATACGCGACTTCAGCTACGTGAATAACGTAGCTGAAGTCGAACTATCTTAGTTCGAATGAAAAAGCACTTACCCGGGGTCCACATGCGGTGCGCAGGCTCCCCCGTCGACTCCACCTACTCCGTTCGTCGAGCTGGATTACCAGCGTCGACGGCGGAGCACTTCCTGGTTCGATTTATCGCGTCTAGACAAGACGCGATAAATCGAACCCAGAACATCGATCCCGCGCCTCCGACCGGACGCGTAAGTATAGACGTACCCTAAGTGATTTTTAACTTGTTCTTTTTTTATTTTATCTTCTAAACCTTCCCCCTTCCCATTTGCATTCACTATGTTAGGCATTCCCTCAGACTTCTCGGTGAAGACCGAAACCCGTCCTGAGCAGTAGCCAGTAGTTGCCCACAAGTTTTCAAGTCTGTGTTTTTACACTTCAATAATGTGCAGATCGAGGGGAGGAGACAAGGACAGCACATTTACCAAACATTGTAGTGAACAAGAGCCAGGCATATATTAGAAGGAAAACTGTCTTTGTTCTTCTCAAAACAAGACCAAAATTATTTATCAATGTAACTCTTTAATCTCTAAATTTCCATAAGGAAAAGCTGTATTTTCACACACACCAAAAGAGACAAATCACCTACCAATAATATTTGATGGTAGAACCAAGAAGCCCATCCAAAGCACCCAGTACAAACACTTATGGCCATGTTTAGTTGTCTTGAAGTTCCACATGCCCACAGCCAGCAAAGCTGACGAGTTCATCAGAACCTTTTGGAAAGCAGAGTTGAAATCAAAATTGGATTTTCTACCACTAAATGAACTGAACCTGCATTGAGCTGTGCAACGGATTGGAGAGGGGGAAAAAAGACAAATGTCACTGGGGCCAAATCTAATTAAAAACATAACTATGTAAAATTATCATCAGGTTAAAGTAATTATCAGGTAGAGCCCATCCTTGGGCCCTCTGAAAAGTTAAATTCCAGCCTTTTTAAGTATCTTCTCTTCTTTAAGGCTGTGTGCCTCCTGCTGTTCAAAGCCACCACGTCACTCTAACAGAGTAAGCTTACAAGTGCAAAAGCAGCACTTAGAAAAAAGGAGCCATAGCAATCACACACCTGCTACATATAGCACTGAAATGACAGAGGAACACAAAACTTTCAAAGAACATGTAGTTCTGGTGCCACCTACTGACAAACCATTCAAAATGTCTCTTGATAACTCATGGAAACAGGTCAGTCAATTTGAGTTCTAAAAAATATTTTAGGTATATTTTGTATCATTTGATTTGGAAATTTCCCATCCATATACTGTTAGGCCTGAAATCAGATGAGATAACAACCAAAGATCATATTGTTACAACCATATTGTTACAACCATCTAATATTGTTACAACCATCTTCATCTTCGTTGTTGAGCCATAACAGTTTAAAAAATAAAACCCACTCATGACAAAAGGAAAAGGGGGGGGGGGGAGAGGAACCACGGCAAATCCTGCCTGAAGCCGCCCCACTTTGTTCCCTTTCTAACATTTAAGTATAATAATAAATTCATAGGGCTTGAAGGGACCTCAATAGCTCAATTCCTAGGGTGACCAGATGTCCCGATTTTATAAAGACAGTCCCAATATTTGGGGCTGTGTCTTATATAGGCACTTATTACCACCACCACCACCTGCCCCCCACACTTCTTGTCCCAATTTTTCACACTTGCTATCTGGTCACCCTATCAATTCCTCCTTGCACTGAGGTAGGACCAAGTAAACCTAGACCATCCCTGAAAGGTGTTTGTCCATCCTGTTCTTGAAAATCTTCAGTGATGAGGATTCCACAACCTCCCTTGGAAACCTATTCCAGGACTTAACTATCCTACTAGTTAGAAAGTTTCTCCTAATATCTAACCTAAATCTAGCTTGCTGCAGATTAAGCCAATTGCTTCTTGTCCTATTTTCAGTGGATGTGGAAAACAATTGATTGACATCCTTTTTATAACAGCCTTTGTCATATTTGAAGACTCTTTGCAGATCTCCCTCAGTCTTCTTTTCTCAAGACTAAACGGGTGAAGACTTTTCTCAAGACTAAACGGGTCAAGTATTTTTAACCTTCCACATAGGTCAGGTTTTCTAAACTTTTTATCATTTTGGTTGCTCTCCTCTGAACTCTCCCCAATTTATCCACATCTTTCCTAAAGTGTGGCACCCAAAATTGGACACAATACTCTAGCTGAGCCCTCACCAGTGCAACACAGAGTGGGACAATTACCTCCCATGCCTTACATACCAGACTCATGTTAATACTCACCAGAATGATACTCCTTTTTAGCAACTGCATCACATTTTTAACTGCTATTCAGTTTATGATCCACTATAACCCCCAGATCCTTTTCAGCAGTATTACCACCTACCTCGTAATTCCTCATTTTCTTAGTTGTGTGTTTGATTTTCCCTTCCTAAGTGTAGTATTTTACACCTGTTTTTAATTAATTTCATTTTGTTGATTTCAGACACATTCTCCAATTTGTCCAGGTCATTTTAATTCTAATCCTGTCCTCCACAGTGCTTGCAACACCTCTCATCTTGGTGTCACCTGCACATTTTATAAAAATATATTTTATATTCTCCACTTCATTATCCAGGTAATTAATGAAAATAGTGAATAGTACCAGACCCAGAACGGACTCCTGTTAGACCTCAATGGATACGTCCCCATAGTTTGACAGCAAACCATTAATAACTACTCTGAGTATGGTCTGTCAACCAGTTGTGCACCCACCTTATAGTAATTTCATCTAGACCACATTTCTTTCTCTAGTTTGTTTATGAGAATGTCATGTGGGACTGCATCAAAAGTCTTACTGAAATCAAGATGCAATGTGTCTACTGCTTCCCCCCTCCCACACTAGGCCAGTATCCCATCAAAGAAGGAAACTAGGTTGGTTTGGCATGATTTGTTATCATAGGCGCCGACTTCGTGGGTGCTCTGGGGCTGGAGCACCCACGGGGAAAAATTGGTGGGTGCTCCGCACCCACCGGCAACTCCCCGCCCACCCCGGACCCGCGGCAAACTTACCGGCACCGGGAGACGTTGCGGGGCCCCGCCCCCGACGCTGGGCAACGTCGCGTCGGCGTCGGGGCCCCACACTGTCAGCCGACGTCGAGGGCGGGGCCCCGCACTGTCAGCCGACGTCGAGGGCGGGGCCCGACGTCGGGCGGGTCCCCGCCCCCGACGCCGAGTGACGGCACCCACGGGCGGAACCGGAAGTCCGCGCCTGTGTTTGTTATCCAGGTATACTGAAAGGACAGGCAACACTCGATATGGATTTGATATATAAATAGGGATATGCCAATCTCCTAGAACTGGAAGGACCTTAAAAGGTCATCGAGTCCAGTCCCCTGCCTTCACTAGCAGGACCAAGTACTGTCCCCTGACAGATTTTTTTTTTTTTTTTGCCCCAGATCCCTAAAAGGCCACCTCAACGATTGAACTCACAACCCTGGGTTTAGCAGGCCAATGCTCAAACCACTGAGCTAATCCACCCCCCTAATCACACAACAGCTTTATTATTAGATGTCCAGGATTACCCGGCAGACAAAAGTATACATTGTAGGCAGTGCCATGTTCATTTAAATAACTACCCAGGGCTTCCACCAACCCCACCCTTTATTTTCCATCCAGGTCCCCCAGCCAACCCATGGCTTGAACCTTACCATCCACCACCCCCGTAGGAGCGTTAAGATGGGCTATAAGAAAGTGGGGGGTTGGCTCCCTGCCATACCAATCATAGGAGCCCTGAACCCCTCCTCCTCTCCCCTATTCCTTTGAGCAGCACCTCCTTTTTAAATCCTTTACCAGGCCATTTTTCCAGTCACTGGTTGCCTTCCCTATGGAATACCTGCACTGGACATCTGCCCCACACTTACAAAATGAGTTGCGACATATGGCCTAGCTCCCGTTCTTCCTCACCATAATAGGTCCTCCCTGAAACCCCCACTTCACCTAAGCCAATATGGTATTGAGGGGAAAATTCCTTCCCAGCCCCACTAAAAAGGAGCGACTAGTGCAAGTGCCCACAGCAGGGGCTAACCAAACCTGATATTCGCCACCTCAAGGGAAGGGAGGGTGGGTGCTGCCTTGCTGGTTGCCTGGAAAAAGGGCTTTTAAACACCCAGGCTTACAACTTTTAAAACCTTCTGCCCTTATGTTCCCAGGAAATGAGTCAGCGTCGCCAAGCTGACCCCCATCCATTTCTCCTTCTGGAGCAGGTAGCTGGGTCCAGGGAGTTCTGACACTTCCAAAATTTGCATGAAAATTGGTAAAAAAACCAAATAATGGCTTTTTTTTAAAACCCTGGGATTTTTCCATAAAAACTAGTTAAAACAGAAAACAAAGGGCCTTAAATACAGTGCAATAGTCCAGCGTGCCAAAGAGCATGAGGGTATGGCACACAGAAGGTCGTGGAGAAGCTGTATGAAAGGAAGGAGCTGTGGTAAGCATGGAGAGTGTTGGACTCATAACAGGAAACCCAGGAAGTGAACAGGCCACATATCCTTGGGCAGCATGCTGGATAGATTCTACTCCTTGCATTTGTGTGCCTTTCTATCTGGCATTTATGATGTAGGATCAGGAATTTAGTTATTTTATTTATTAATCCCATAGTTATCTAAAATTATAAAATATGCAATAGTATTTTGATATGCAGTTATCAGGTTCATAACGCTCAGTTTTTTGCATGCTAGAAAAACCAAATTCCAGAAGTCAATGAGACAAAGGCAACTGCTATTCAACAGTGATAAAAGATCAGTAGTCATAAAATAGTAGTCACGGTTGATTTATTTCTCAATATGTGATAGTAATGAAATAGGCTGCTGTATATTTACTAAACAAAGCACGATTATAACAAACACCACAGTGGTTATTGTTTAAGTAGATGATGCTTTATAGGACATTGTTATTCTGAAATAACAATATCTGGTGTGGTTGTGGTGGGTCCTTCTCATACCACCTCCCAAAAAGTGTCACTGTTAAAACTGGCTTAGATGTACCACTCTGACTGATCAAACGTCCATCACTTAATACCTAGTTGAAAAAGGATAATAAAATGACACCATTAACAAAGCAGTAATATTACATGGTGCACAAGTGACATGCATTTATAAGGGAAATGTTAAATATTTTGAGGAAACAGTTTAAGTAAAGTCTTGGAACCATGATATACAAAGCCAAATTGCTTTCTGAGGCTAACTGATGAACTTAAAGGGCACCAAATACACGTTTTTTTCCCACTATTAAAAAGTTTGTCTTAGCTTTGTTTTGACTTTGTTGCAATATTTTGTTACTTTCCCCTATGAGCCCCCCGAGAAGCTAGTTTGAAGCAGCTCAAAGACATCCTCCTACCTGAAATTCGCCGGACGCCAGCTGAACCCCACTAAGCAAGACTTCTGGGAAGACATAACTAGTGCCAAATGTGCCACTGAGAGAGAATGCTTCAAACCTGGTTTGAGCAGTAGCCACTGGCTGCCCACAAGTTTTCAAGTCTGTGCTTTTACACTTCAGGAGTGTGCATATCTGGGGTGGGGGGGGGAGAAGATAAAAGGAACGCACATTTAGGAGAATCATTTTACCAATAGTAAAAGTTGACTTTGTTTTCCTCGAGACCAGATGTTACCAACTCGGCTCAATTCTTATGCCAACAATCCACTAAGTTAGTGCATCAGGAACTGCCTATTTGATCGAAGGGTTTCCAGCTCTGCAGCTCCTCTCCCCAGCATGTCTCTCCACACTGCTCTCCCCTCCCTCACGTAGTGCACACAAAGGCAGCGGTTTCTCTCTACCAGTTGGGTTTGTCCTTGTAGCCTTTCCAGATCCACCCACCGGATACCTCTGCTCCTGCTTGACACTTTGCCCCTTTTCTTCTGGCCTATTCCACCCTAGACTGTTCCAGTTTCCTAGACCTTAGGCACTGACTCCGTGGATGCTCTGGGGCTAGAGCACCCACGGAAAAAAATAGTGGGTGCTCATCACCCACCATCCACAGCTGTTTGGCGGCTGGGAGAGGGGCTTGGGAGAGGGTGGAGAACAGCGGGTGGGGAGGGATCCGGGGAGGGGGCAGAGCAGGGGTGAGAAGAGGCAGAGTGAGGGCAGGAACTTAGGGGAGTGGGCAGAGCAAGGGCAGGGCCTTGGGAGAGGGGAAGGAGCAGGGGCAGGAACAAGCAGAGTGAGGGTGGGGCATTGGGGGATAGGGGTGGAGTGGGAGCAGGACCTCGGGACAGATTGAGGGTGGGGCACTTTCAGGGAAAAACTAAAAGTCAGCACCTTTGGCCTGGTCCCTTTTTTATGCTCTCCCTAAGAGCCACCTCTACAGTTTCCATTTGTTCTTCCCACTTCTCCATCCAATAGTTGACTTTTTACTAATAAAACTAAGACAAGTTCTTTGATGGAGAGCTCAGGCAATCTTATACACATTGTTAGCAACAAAATCACTTAATGGACTGTCTGGTGGTCTATCAGAAGTTAATTTGGATGTCTCCATCTAATTCTTGGTGGATAGGTGTCTACATAATAAAGCCAGCACCACAACTGGCACCCTTGTGCTGGCCATCTCAGCAGAGATGCCAAGGTTGGAAGGGGTACAGAGCCTGATTTAGCCTTTTATTCCCAGAGACAATCCCTCCAGGTTGGGGTTGATGTGTATCAGAGGGTAATGTGAGGCAGCATAAACTGCAGTAGCCTATTTATGGAGAAATAAAAGACTTGGTCCACAGCACTGGACATTCGGCAAGAACTAAAATAATTTTATCAACTGGACCGAACAAGAACTTTGATTCCATCAAAGTGACTTTTTGAAAATGTATCAGAGGAGATATAGGATGGCTAAAACATCACGACACATATTGGGATTATAATCTGTGACAGTTGGTAATGAAAGTGGTTGGTGATAGGTAGAAGAAAGTAAATCTAAAAAGGACCTGTCTGTAATTAGCCAGTACAATAGATTTGCTCAAAACACAAAGGACAGTCAATATTATAATGTGTTTAAACAAATTAATATTTCCAACAAGCTAGCACTTAGTGGTAAATCATGGTCTTTCCCAAATGTTTGGTTAACAGAGCAAAACATTGGACATTTCCAATAAAACTTTGATACTTTATATATACTGCATTGACATGACATGGCAAATATGAAAAAACTCAATCTTTGTTAATTCAGCTGAGTAAAATGTCTTGTACAGTTGGATGCAATCAATTGATATTTTAAAAATAATCATCAGATAAAGATCAACTCTGATGAAAGAGACAGAAAAAAATTGTTGCATTCCAATTTTCAAAGTCTCCAACAGCATCTCAAATTCATCTTTCTGCTACTTACCATCCTGAAGTCTGTAAGACAGCATAGTGGACAAGGCAAATGGTGAAGTAAAGGGGGGGGGAAGAAAAAGGGGTGGAGAATATAAAGATCCATTCTATTGTGGAATAATTTATTACCATACAAGATCAAGTCACTCTTTTCACATGAACTCTGAGTTTGTACCCAGGGCCATTCCACTTGCTACTTTTGGCATGAAGGGCAAGCAGACTCATTAGAAATTACAGCATCAACTCATCACTAGCAACCAAAGGGCCATGCAGGGGAACATGAGAAAACACCATTGTCCCTTTTTTTCTCCCAGGATCCAAAAGCATCTCCCATGCAAAGAAGCCTCAAACATATATATGAAGTATTCCACATGTCCCCAAAACATAAGCTTTACCTGCAAATAGTATTCTCCTTCAACAACATGAAGGCCATCAAAAGCACCCAGCACATAAACTTCATTTTCTTGCTTCTCCGCCATCCTGTAGCTCAAATGACAGCAAAGGTCTTTCTGGCAAACTGTGTGATTTCCTTCAGGCTTAGTGAGCTCAGTGAAGGTGAAGTTATCAAAGAAAATGACTCCACTGAAATCACGGTCATCTGGTGAGAATCGTTTGACACTTGTGGCATACGCGCTCCAGTTAATAGCAGCAGGGTAGGTGGGAGAAAGACGAGGGTGTGAACTCAGTTCTGCAACCAGGAGGTGACCGTTCTCTGTTTCCATATTGTAATTAAATGCCCTGGGTCCATCAGGTGCATAGATACCACTCCCTGTGAGTGACAGGCAGAATTTTCAGTCCAAAAGAATCAGTCATTTGAATAATATTGTCTTTTTCATTTTCCCCAATGATGTTTTAGTCTATTATGATGTTTAGAACATTACCAAAAATTAACCTCCCAAATTAAACCTTTAAAAACTCAAGTCTTTTCTTAAAATTCCTAGAGAAGGGACAGGGTGCATTAGAGTGACCAGATAGCAAGTGTGAAAAATTGGGACGGGGTGGGGGGTAATAGGTGCCCATATAAGACAAAGCCCTGAATATCAGGACTGTCCCTATAAAATTGAGCCATCTGGTCATCCGAGGTTGCATGGTGTTCTTATTGAGACAGTGGGCCAGATTCTCCACTGTGGCTGAGATCTCCTCAGCACAACACAAAGGGGCTGGGGCATGGCAATCCAATTATGGCTCCCTGAGTCTCTGCTCAGCTTGGCCCCACTGCAGAACAGAGCAGCTTGAGAGCTGCTGTGACCTATGCTAGCTGACAACAGACCTCGAAAGGGCCATCCACCAGCCGAGAACAGCCAGAGCCTAATGCACCCACCCTACAGCCCTACCCCAGGGCTGGGAGGGGACTGGCATAGGAGCTGGCTATGCCGGATTTACTCCAGTTGAGAACTCCACGTCAGGGGAATCTGGCTGACCAGATAAAGCCAAATCAGGGAGAGAAACTGGACCATTTATTAGAGTATTGGATTCCATGCCACACCTATATACTTTCCTGAATCTCTTCACATCACCAATCAGAATGGGGGACAAAATATCAGATGTTCTCAGCATGACACTCCAGTCAGCACTGCGTAAGAGTTTCTATGCATGGGATGAATCCTATGATAGGCGTCCCATACTCATTCATTCATAGAATTTAAGACCAGAAGGCACTATTATTATCACCATCTTAGTCCTTCAAAACATAGGCCTTAGGACTTCCATTCTTTAATTCATGCTTCAAGTCCATCAGCTGGGGGTGAACAAGAGTATATCTTCTTGAAATCATCCAATCTTGATTTAAAGATTTCCAGTGATGGAGAATCCATCAGAATTCTTGGTAAATTGTTCCAATGGTTAATCACCCTCACAGTTAAAAAATTGTCCTTGTTTCTAGCCTCAATTTGTCGAGCTTCAACTTCCACCCATTGGATCTTGTTACCTTTGTCTGCTAGATTGATAAGCCTTTATATCACAGATGAGGGCGAGACTGGTAGACATCCCTTGTATTTCAGACAATGTGAATACGATCAGTGACCCAACCCTAAAATCGTGCAAGCATGAGATCTAATAGGTTTCAAAATGCAAATGTGGTCCTTGGCTAAAAGATCATATTCCATCTGCTTAGTTCTCACTAAACACAAGGTCACATTGTTTTAAAAGAAGTGGGTGAAGAACAGTGCTCCTGTGACAGCCTTGAAAACTTGGTTCTAAGGGGCTGAACATTGCTGAATGGTGCTACAAACTAGTCTTGCATTTGTTTAGTATAAATGGAATCTTGCGTGCTGGTTTTCATTTATTATCCAGCGTTATGACTGTATTTTATAGTAATCCAGAATGAGTCTTGTTCTTTAGCTATTGAAAACTTTGTATGAACTAGCTGAACTAGAAAGCATTTGAGGGTGAAGGCAACCTAGTGACATGTATTGAGAAAGGAGATTGAAGAGGACTGTATCAGCAAAAAGCTAGATTTAACAGCTCAGGGAAGCCAAGCAAAGAAGCTACAAGATTTTGTTCATACCCAGCAAGTCAGTAAAAAGAACTAAGGAAGTTCCTGAGAAGCTAGGAAGGGGAGAGGGAAAAAAGACAAAAACACAGTGAGTTTTGCTGTGCCCTCATTTGGCATTAGGAATATTGCGGTTAGGAATGAGGCTACCACAGGGAATTTTGGCTTCAGAAGAAATACATTGTTCAGCATAAAACAATCTCAGAGAAGAGATAGAGACTAAAGATTCAGTATTACAAAGATAATTCACCTTACCCAAAACAGCAAATTACCTGTCATAGACAAGCTGGTGTTGTGTGTATTAGCTGCAAGGAAATTGACACCCATCCCCATAGCCCAGGCGGAGTGGAATTCAATAGCAGTCAAATGTGGTAGGACATTCATCCAAGCAGTGGGAAACAGCACAGTATCCACATGTGATTTGCTCACCAGAGTCACAGCTGGGTCATGAAAAAGTATGTCGAAGCAAGTGAAAATGCCAAACTTTCCAAAGGATGTGTTGAAAGTGATAATCTCTGGCTCCTTGGGGGAATCAAACTGAGTTTCTGACATAAAGAGATTATACTGACAAAAACCATAGGAAGAAAACAGTTAAAAGGTATGTAATGCAATAGCCTGGAAACATTTTATAAAACTGCTAAAGGCTACCTGAATTTAAGAAGAAAAAAAGAAATCTAAAAGCCTTCAGCCTTCATCTTGAACATGCAAAGGTGCATCTACACTGCAATAAAAAACCCACGGCACCAAGTCTCAGAGCCTAGGTCAACTGGCTTGGGCTCACAGTGTTTGGGCTGTGGGATAAAAATGGCAGCATAGACATTCGGGCTTGGGCTGGAGCTTGGGCCTGAAACTCTGCAAGGGGGCAGATCTCAGAGCCCAATCTGAATGTCTGCAATTTTTGACCCCACAGCCGAGTCAGCTGATTTGGTCCAGTCCTGCGGCCGTGATGCAGGTCTTTTATTGCAGTGTAAACATACCCTAAGTTTCCAAGTCAGCCCCAGTAACTTGTTGAGTGAAGCCTGATCTAACATTCCATTGGCCTGCTAAACCCAGGATTGTGAGTTCAATCCTTGAGAGGGCCACTTAGGGATCTGGGGCAAAAAAATCCGTCAGGGGACAGTACTTGGTCCTGCTAGTGAAGGCAGGGGACTGGACTCGATGACCTTTCAAGGTCCTTCCAGCTCTATGAGATTGGCATATCTCAATTCTACTTAATGGTATTTCTCTGTCTGTTATGCGATAACTTTTGAACACCACACCTGATCAACTCCAAAATTTCAGGGGATGTTCTAGGCATCAATGGACAAAACCCTATTGATTTTGGTGAAAATCAGAAGCAGGTAAAGGGAGATTAAAGCTGCTAGCTCTGCTAATCGTGTTTGCAATTGTTTATAGATCAAAGAACTGGTTGATGACAGCCATTAACACCTTCCAGCCTAGCAGCACTCTCCAGCCCCATCCCATTTCAACTAATCTTCCCAATGCAGTTTAAAAATGTTGACACCTTGAGAGATTTCCCTTCCAGACTGACAGAAAAGAACGGTGTAGTGTTATTTCTTACCTTATGGTAGCGTGCCACCAATTTTCCTTCTGAGTCAAAGACAACATTAGTATTGTATTGATAGTGTCCATTGCTGGGGCACTTGGGATCACTGGAATTACATGGCTTCTTGTCTCCAATATTGGCAACCACATAGATACAGTTGTTTCTTGCCATGCAGCTGAGCCTTTCCTGCACTGCTGCAGGAGCAAATCTAGTTCATTTTTGGCAAAAGGAAAAGGCACAAAACAAAAAATAGCCCAGGATCAAGCTAAATTCAAAGCTGAGAAAATAGGCTTCAAACTTGATATTTTAATGGAACACTGGCATTTAGAGCAGCAGCTGCTATGGAGCAGGTGAGTACTAGGCCTTCAGACAGATATTGCTTATTTTTTAATCCCGCAATTGGAGCTGTGCAGGCATAGTATCAGACAGCTTCTTGACCTCCGTGGACTTCTGCTTGGGTGGAAGGAAGGATCTGCTCTCAACGATTCTATAGCAGAACTGAGGCCTTAGAATGTCAGCTGCATGGAACAAGGTGTGCATCCCCCTAGATATTTGTACAGCACCTACCATGATTGCCTGAAACTGGATGGGGGCTATTACAGTAGAGCTGAATGTAGTATGGATTTTTCAGTTCAATTTGAAACAAAACCATTTTTTTCCTAAATTTGTCATCAAATTGAAAAAACTAAAAATAGTTTTCAAATATTTTATGTTTTTGATTCATTTTGAGTCGACTCAAAATGAATTTTTAGTTTTATATTTAGAGTCAGACATTTGTGTGTGTGTGCGCGCGCGTGCGCGTGAGAGAGAGAGAGAGAGAGAAATTGCCAAATTTTAATTTATTTTGAAATGAAAAGGAGGAATGAAACATTTTGACTTGTTTTTCTTAGCTGTAATTATTTGTCGAGTTTGTGAATCGTTTCAGAGTGCAAAAAAATGCATTTTTCAACAAAAAATCTACTTGTGGAAAAAACTTATCCCAACTTTGCACTACAGTATAAATATTGAACACTAAGAAATGCATTTTGAATCCCTCTCCTTGTAGTGCTTTTTGTTTAATGGGAAGGAATGGAGGAGCAGGGCCTGCTTTCCTTATTCTTCATGGCTCCCCCAGACAGGGCACCTCTCTTCACATGTATGATCATAGGCTGGTTTTTACAATGATCTTCAAAACATCAGCAGCAACCTTTTCCTGTCACTATAAATATAATGCATTATAAAAAAACAATTAAAACTATAGCCAAGATGATGTCTAATGAGGCAGAGTTCAAGTGTGTCCAAAATATATTTCATTTCAAACTACTAAAATGGGTTCATCTGTCCCTTTAAATTAAAAAGAATGAAGGGAGACTTTTATCTGTGGTGCTACTAGCAAATTGTTAAACACACACACACACAACGGTTTCCCTTTAGAAATTCATGGAAATGTTCAATTACACATCCAAAATTCTAGATACAGATTCATGTGCTACTCTGCATCAGCAGGGCCAGTAGGAGAGAGCTGTAGTAGCAGCATGGAGAGGTTGATCCTCAGCACAAATGCCCCAGACCTGTGCAAATGCTCTGAGAATTCCTCATGAATCTTGGGACACATGCAGGATTGAAATATCATACCCCTTCCCCATTCAGCAGCCTGACAGACTTGAGAGTTCAGTACCTGGAAAAATGGTGATCTATTAGCTGGTGTCATTCCAGAGCCTTGGGGATGGTACAATCCCATATAACCCTCATCTTTAAAAGTCTCGTCTTTTACGCAATGAGGACAGAAATGCATGTAAAATTATACACAAAGGCTATATAAGGAGCCTATATTTTACAAATTGGATTTAAGTGAGATCCTATGTAAACTAATACGAAAGTTAATCCTTTCATAAATATTCTAATCCATTTAGAGGCATGGCTTACATACCAAAAAACATACTGTCTGCTCCTACAAACAAAAGAAAAAATAGTTAAAAACCATTTAAGGATGGTTAAGACCAATACCCAGACACACAAAATCTTAAAAGCAATGAAAGCTCCAGTTAAGATGTATTTAATATACTGTATCCCTCATCATACATACAGCACATTACTGGGGGTGTCAATCAGCTCCCAGGGATACAATCATACCCGAACCCTGGGAACATACGTGGGTGGCTAACATGAGCCACTGTCCATGCCACTGTGGCCACTCTGTTTCTTTTAGATCACTAGCTCAAGCAGTGCTAGCACATGTCTGTCTACCTGCACTGGGAAGCATGCTCTCAGCTCCTGTGCTGACAAAGCCTAAGAAACTCCTCCCCTATATGCATAAGTCTCATATACCTCCAATATGTTCAGTAACCCATCCTACACACACCCCATTCCTCACAATTGAACTATAATGCAAACTTTTAACTCTGACTTCAGTAACAGACTTCGGCAACCTGATAACGTGTATGTGTTACTTTTCCATAGAGAAGTTATTGTTCCTGTTATTTTGACCCTGTTACTTCCCCTCCTCTACTGGTTCCCGCTTCTACATAACTACACATCTTTTGTACATACCTCTAAAGCTCTTCATAGCTTACCCCTCCATATCTGCACTTGTATCTTATCATGTTACCCCTTTGCCTCCTCTGTTCCACTAACAATGCCAGTTTTGATAACCCATGTTATCTGCTTCTCCTCTGAGCATTTTTCCATGCTGCCTCTTATGCCTAGTACTTTGCTGAACTAGTTTGTAACGCCACTACCCTGTCTTCCTTGAAATCCCTTCTCAAGACCCTCTTCTACCACAGTACATTGTTTATAAAGGTATTCTTGGCAAACAAACCCCGAAAACTGTACTTGCAGTTTGCCTATGCAGCTTTGTGTTCCCATCACAGTTACCCTTCCTCCTCCATTCCCTCAGCCTCTTACACATTTGTGTCTTGTCTTAATGTTACCAAAATATCGGGTCCACCTAGCTGAGAGCCAATAACAGCCAGACAGGGATAAGGACTTTCACATTAATTTAGGGTGAAAAACCTGTTTGGGGCAGGGACAAGCTCTTACTAGGGGTACTGATCTGATTGGTGCCTCTAGGTGCTACAAGTAATAATAAAGCTATCAACTCAACTTCCTGCAGCACTCTGATGTCCTTTAGAAATCTCCCATCCAGCTACTCCCCACGCCACATCTCCATCACCTGGTAATCTCTGATAAACTTGCATATAAATTGTGTTCACAAAAATATACAAAAAGGAGATTTTAGAATGGGAATTGGCAAATTCTAGCAGCAGAATCGTCTCCAAACATAATAATGATGTTAACCTGAGAACCTTTCACCCAGAGTTATGCATTGCTGCTCAGCTAAGGAGTTCATCTTGATAACTGCCTGCAGAAGTGCTGACTCTGTGAGTGCTCCAGGGCTGGAGCACCCATGGGGAAAAAAAATAGTGGGTGCTGAGCACCCACCGGCAGCCCCGCACGATCAGTTCCTCCCCCAGTGTCTCCTGCCGGCTGGCGGGCCCCGCCAGTCAGCTCCTTCCCCCTCCCCGTCAGTGATCAGCTGTTCAGCGGCATCCAGGAGACATTGGGGGAGGGGGAGGAAGAGGGTGGGGTGCACTCAGGGGAGGGGCAGAACACGGCAGGAATTGGTGGGGCGTTGGTGAAGCAGGGAAGGAAGAGGCGGGGCAGGGGGTTAGGGGAAGGGGTGGAACAGGGTTTGAGCACCTCCGGTAACTCAGAAAGATGGTGCCTCTGACTGCCTGTTTGATAAAGTGCTTATCATTAGCTGAATTGCCTGTTCAGTTAGTCAGGACATTTTAGACATTAAGTGATTTAACTGTCGTGTACAATAATCTTGGAGTTAAATTCAAAAGACCTCTCTGGTCTTTTGTATTTATCATTAATCCACTCCTCTTCAGACCATTAACACAGTATTTTAAAGCTATTTGGAAGACACTGCATAAGGGATACCTTTCAGGGTCAGTGCATGGAATCCAGTTTACTTGTGGATCTGGTATGTCTTCAAGATAGGGGAAAATGGTGTCTCTTTTGAAGACCCAGCCATAAATGCCATCTTCAGGAGTCACAATGATGTGTGCACCCTGAAACAACAGCTAAATTAAGCACTTACCACCAAGAACAAAACAAATAACCAAGAAAATCAAGAGACAATACCTTTTGGGCTGCTGCTTTGATAGCCCCTTCCAAAACATCCATATTTTTGTTCATTAGTGTCAAAGCATCGTCAGATGAAACAGGACTCCCAGTGACATCTGGCAATATAACAGAGTGCTCATACACTGCTGCAATGTAGCTGTCCAAGGCAAAGGCCTGAAGGATTGAGAGTATAAAAACCGTAGCATATATGTGAGGCTGGAACATGATCATTGTTGAAGCTCAGTGGTAAATGGAAAACACAGCAAGTTTCTAAAGGATAAAGGAGAAAAGACAGGTGGCAAAGTCCAGCTTTCTTCTTTGTTTACTTTGGCAACAATTCTCTGTGAAATTAGCTGGGAAAATACAGCATTGTGCACCAAGATTACCACAGTTTAAAAAACATATTACAACAACAAACCATCTACACAGTTAAACAGGGAAGTGATATTTACTGAATCACTGACATGAGAATAACTGTGCCAAAGGGACACACTAAACGACATGTGTCTAGAAATATAGTGGCCCAAATTTTGCTTTGCTATAACCTGCAATCCCATTGATTTTAGTAGACTTTGCAGAGTACAATTTGTACCAGGTTTGTACTTTGGGTCCAATCCAACTCTCATTAAGGCTGATACTAGACAAACTTGTGCAATTCACACAGGTAGTAGTTTGAATTGTATACTGTCTTGTCTTTTATACCAGCTGCCCTCAGAATAAACATTCACACACAATTTTGTAAAGTGACAAGGAAGGTCACAGAATGTATCTTAGAACTGATCCAAGAACACAGAGCTGTCAGGAGCCCAAATTGGCCTAGAGTAGGCCAACATTTAAACAATAATTGATGCTGCTCTTTTAAACATAGCTGGGGAACTTAAATACATCTGGAACAAAATCCAGCTCACCTTGCTCACATGAGCAATCCCAGTCTCAGTGAGCAAAATGAAGACAGTTTGGCCTCTTTAGTTTTGTTTACACTAGGGCAGCCATTAAGAACAGGTGCGCTAAACCCACAGGGAGTGACTGCAGATACCAAAATTCAGCCTCTATTTTGGTTAGAGCGGGTCAAGAAATTTTCTGACAAATAGTTTTCCTTTGGAAAATGCTGTTTCAACAGAATCCAACTGGAATGTGTTGATTCCATTGAAACTAGCAACAAAATCAGTCAGGCAAACCGACTGACTATCTTGCCCTGCCTGGTTTCTTGCCAGACTGCCTGCCAGCTGGCCAGGCATCTAGCAGGCTGCTCAGTTCCCAAGATCCTCTTTTAATGGGTTGTCTGGGTGGCCAGCTCCCTGGCTGGTTTGCTCCCTGCCCAGAATTTTTTTTTAAAAAGCTGTTCTGTGCAAAAATTTTAATTTCCAAATCTTGTTCCAATTCAAAATGATTTTTTTTAGCAATGTGAAGTTTCCCATGGAATTAAACAGCCAATTCTTGCTCATCTCCAATATTGGAAGGAAGGGTTCAGGACTGCAGGGGACAGAACAGACTGCGGCTGGCTGAAGCTTACAGCAGGCTCTCATTGCTGTGTCATGCCATGTTTAATTTGAAATCATTTTTGTTGTTAAATATAAGCTCTCCATGCTTTATTAAGAATACTGCAAAACCAGCATTTGCAAAAAACCATTGCATCGAGCATTGTTTTAAAGCGATGTCGAGCACAGTTTGTCTTTGTCTGTGTTTGCAGTTAAAATGTTCAGGACTAATTTAGATGCACTATTGCTCACAAGAGGTCTAGACAAGGATGTCAGCTATTCAGTTTTTGGCTGCAGATATGATCCTTTGAAAAGGAAGCAAAGAATACTCCATGGTGTTTTTGGTAAGGTAACTTGAGTCAGCAGTCAGAAGCTAGAACTGAAGGTCAAACTGGAGGTGAGGAACTGAAACAAACAAGTAACACAGGAAGAACGGGGAGTACTTGTGGCACCTTAGAGACTAACAAATTTATTTGGGCATAAGCGTTCATGGACTAAAACCCACTTCATTAGATGCATAGAGTGGAACATACAGTAGGAAAAGATGGGGGTTGCCATACCAACTCTAAGACTAATCAATTAAGGTGGGCTATTATCAGCAGGAGAAAAAAAAACTTTTGCAGTGATAATCAGGATGGCCCATTTCAAACAGTTGACAAGAAGGTGTGAGTAACAGTAGGGGGAAACTTAGCATGGGGAAGTAGATTTCAGTTTGTGTAATGACCCAGCCACTCCCAGTCTTTATTTAAGCCTAATTTAATGGTATCCAGTTTGCAAATTAATTCCTGTTCAGCAGTTTCTTGTTGGAGTCTGTTTTTGAAGGTTGTTGTTGAAGAATTGCCACTTTTAGGTCTGTTGTTGAGCGACCTGAAAGATTGAAGTGTTCTCCTACTGGTTTTTGAATGTTATGATTCCTGATGTCAGATTTGTGTCCATTTATTCTTTTGCGTAGATCTTGTCCAGTTTGGCCAACGCAAACTGGATACCATTAAATTAGGCTGTCAAGTCTATGAGCATGCAGGTCACACCCTGAGTTTCTGTCTGTGTGCTAGACAACTCTGGTTCAGTGGCTCTCAAGCCATCATCCTGTCTTCAGTCCCACTGCCCCACTCTGACTTCCACCAGCCTTGGTTACTACTTGCAGGGTGAGTCCGCCCACGTTCTGGTGGTTTACATGAATAGTAAAACAAAATTTACTAACAATACAAGATATACTTGAACTCACTTAAAATCCAAGAGATAAGAGTTACAAGCAAATAAAAGTGAAAACAGGCATCTAAAAGTCTAAAACTTAATCTAACAAGACATAGAAACCATCTTGAAAAAAGCCTCTCACCAGTCATTCTTCTTCCCAGCCATAGCTGCGACTTTACCTCAATCAGGACCTTCCACTAAAGTACAAGGTGCTGGCTTCCCTTGTCTTTCCCTTGTGAAAGAGTTTTGCTTAAGCAAGTTTCTCACCTACAGTCAGTTCCAGAGACTTCAATCCTCCGGCCTTTGGTTGAAGTATTTATCTTTCTCATCTTGCAAGAGCTCAGGCCTTTTGTGCCTGTCTAGTGATGGATTTCAAAGATGGCTCTGTCCTTGCTTATATCTTCCAAAGTTCAAGAGGCAAGATGACCTGAGGATGTTTTTCCCTTCCTGTGAGCTTCCCATCCCCCTGTATGATTTGTATGTAAATAGGGCTTCCATTGTTTCTGGTTACACCGTGCTCCATCATGGAGACAGGTAAATAGCTGCCTTCTCTCCTGCTTGGGAGGGAAACTGTTTCTCCATGTTTGAACACAGACTTTAAAACATAATATCATTAAGTACCCATATTTCCTTATAGTGTTAACACACACATTTCACAGATATTAATCACCAGTGTGCCATTAGCTTTCAGAAAAGTTCTCACTCTATACACTTTTATAATACAGTAATGTTGTATACAATCAGTTGATTCAATTGCTTATCACTTGTTGTTCAGCCCCCCCGTCTTTATACCACGGCGGGTATCAAAGGCAGGGGAAGGCTCAGCCTACCCAAACTCCGTGTGGCCCCACCCACACTCCCTCCCAAGACCTCCTCCTGCTTCCTGCCATGCTCTGCTGCGGCTCTTCCTTCCCCTGTGGCCAGGGCCTCAGGGCAGTGGCACCGGAACCGGGGGCGCGAAGAAGGAGAGCAGGGACCCATAGCCTTCCCAATTTTTGAAAGTGGACAGGCCTGGCCCAGTCCACTTTTTGCCAGGGCAGACCCTGCCCCCTTCCCCTCCTCTTCCCCCCAAGGCCCCACCCCTGGGCAGGTAGAGGGTTTGCTGCGGCTCCCCACAGTTGTCCACACGGCTCTTATCATGGCCGGGCTACAGCTCTGAGACCCCCCCGGATGGAGCCGGGTTGGGAAGAGCTGCGCGGGCAGCTGTCGGGAGCCTGGGTCCCTCCACCTGCCTTCAACTCCACCTCGGGTGGGGGTCCCCGGCCCTCCCCTCTTTTGGGAGGGCTCCGGCACCCTTGCTCTGGGCTGGGGCTAGTAGGGGCCAGCCTGCAGCCAAGGACTCTGGATGGCTGGAGCCGATGCTCGTGCCGCCTGCCCACCCAGCGTGCTGGGGGCCGTGATCAGCCAGAGACTTCAACACTCCTGCCTACCCGCCTGCCTGCCTGCCGTTCCAGGGCTTGGGGCTGCACTGCCTGCCGGCCCGCTGGGTGCTCCAGGGCTGGGGGAGGGGCCTCTGGGCTCCGGAGGGGGAAGGGGAGTGGGAGGGACGGGGCCCCAGGCAGAAGGGGCAGGCTGGCAGGGGGCTAGCCTTCCCAAGCCTACGGTTCACCCACCACCCATGCCAGTAAGCCTTCGAAACAAATTCTTCTGAAAAGTAAAATCCAGACCAAGCTTTTCTCTTCTTCTGGGTATATATGCCATGCCGCCTTCTCCCCAACTTGTTAATGTGAGGTTTACCTCCATCCCTTGTTAACTTGATAGGTTTGTTTAATGCTTATATGTAAATTGAGGTAAACACATTACTTTGTTTAGGATAGACCTGTTTAACAAGTCCCCCTGCCATATCTAGTTTACACACGCTTCAGGCATAATTCCAGCATATATTCATAACTCTTAATACCTATCACATACATACATCACACACAAATATTAATGATCGGTGAGTTATTAGTTTTCAAATGATACCTCACAAAGCATATTTTGTACAAAGACTACTACAATAGCATGTAGGATGTGAATACAGGAGTGCTTAGCGTCATCCATATGTCATCATAGCATCAGAAGCAATACACAGCACATACTGCATTGAGAAGAGAAGGACTTTCTTGTGGCTAAGGTATTGGAGTAGGACTCTGATTTTGGTTCAATTGCTTGCTCTCCCACAGATAAATGACTTGCCCAAGATTACGCAGGGTAATATCTCTGCTCTCTGATATGGAGATTATGACAGGTATCAGACAGTGCTTTTCCCAATTAAGAATGGTGGCTTAAAAGGTTGAGGAGACATACAGTAATGAGTTGAACCCCTTCAACTTCTAGTAAAACAAAAAGGGCTCAGCACCTTGAATAAACTGGGCCTATGGAGTGATATGTCTGAGTATTTCTTCGGCATTGGCCTAAGAGCTTGACACTATCTATTTAGTTTGATTTGAAGTGAAGCAGGAAAACCTGATTAGTGTGGCATGCTAAAACCTGACTTGTCCAGAGGCTGTTGATAGTCTGGTGTCACAGAAAGAAACTGGGTTCAACAAAGCAATTTCTCAGAAGCAGAAGGAATCTTGGAATCCAGAATCACAAGTCATATTCAAACCTTTCCTTGCAGAAGAGGTTTCTTTCTCATGGTATGGGGAATCTCACCCTATTTTAAACTTGATGTTTTCCCCCTCTCACTAATCCATATATCCTCCATTCTCCCTTTCTTCTTCTGATTTTTTCAAATCACTTCTGCTCCCATAATGTGCAGTAACTGAGTTAAAAAGAGTTTTTCCCATTCTCTTTATTATGGTTACCTTTGGGGTTATGTAGCATGGCTGTATTTTAGTGACAACATACAAACTAAAATGTGATTCTATCTTATGATGTTTAACCTTGGTCATATGTGCAATAGTTGAATACCTGATTAAGTACGTCTACAAAATAAAAACAGAGGTAAAAATTGCTGAAGACTACAATCTGAATGCAGGGTTTTTTAATCTTAAACAATTGCATTTAATTATAATTAGAAAATGAATACTCATATCTTAATGTGAAAAGTAACCAAATAAAAAAAACAAACACTCCGTTTAAATCACTCCAGAAAGAAGTTCACATGTCCTACTTCCAGTAAAGTATAGGCCCCACTCACGTGAACACTTACACATATGAAGTTACATACGTGAGTACACGGACTACAACAGAACAACCAATACAAGTCAAGTTAAGCATATGGTTAAGTATATGTAGAACCTTAAAAAACACAGAACATTCAACAGAACACACCCAAATCCTTTTTATCTTGCTATTTTGATTGTGATGGGTGCATTAGAAATACTGAGGGGATAGACCTGCATGTACATTATTGCACATTTCCTGGAATTTTCAGGACTTATTGTATGGGTACAGATCAGTGTTTGAAAACTATAGCACAACTACAGTATTTCCATTTTTAAAATAAGCACATTTTCCACATACTTAAAATATGCTCATAATGTACAATGCTCAGGGAAATGCATTGTACAGTATATGGAAAACAGAATCATTTGAAACTATAATTTGGTGTGATGGGATAGTCTATTAAAAGGAATGTTTATCTGAAAATGTAACTACATTATCTAATTGAAGGATTTCAATTTTTTCCTCTTTTTCAAAGTAATTACAGTACTCGTGGAAGGTATTGGATTGACAACTCAGAAGAATGGATCTAATTAATAGTTTATATGAATCTCTGATTTATCAACAGTTTTGTTTAGATGTGGGCCTGAACAAAATCCCAGAGCTGACCTCTACCCCAACTCGCAAAAGTAAAAGTTTTAAGGGGATTAAAAATCCAAGTTGTAAAGTGAGTTGTGTTGCTCAGGCCAATATCTGCTGATAAAGGGCTTGATCCCGCCATATTAAAGTTAGTGGAAGTTTTTCTATCAATTTGAATGGCAGCAAGATCAAGCCAGCAGCAAGTAGAGGCTAACGGTTAATAAAGATGCAGAGCTGCTTTCCAATTAATTGGTTTTGTAATGGAATCGTGACAATAAAGTAACGTGCATTGACTAGACAGAATATATTTAGATTGCAGAATATAAGAAGATACTAGATAATGACTGTAGTTAACACAGATTAACATTACAAGACGTTCCTATTCTGAGAAGGCTAAAAAGCATCAATAGCCACATCATGGGAAAGCCTGTTGTGGGTGTGGGGGGTCCTTTTCATACCACCTCCCAAAAAGTGTCACTGACAAGACTGGTTTAGAAGTGCCATTCTGGTTTATCAGACGTCCATCACATAATACCTAGTTTGAGAGAAGAAAGATAAATAGTACCATTAACAGAGCAGTGTGTGGGCAACATTAACATGTTCATGTATTTAGTTTAGCTTGGGAAAAGGCATGTAAATGTACAACCCAATCTCTCACGCAAACCAAGAGCAGAAGGCCTCTAAGCATACCCAAGTTGTCCCTGTTGGATAATTCTTATGTTTAGCACTGGCCTTTGTCATCTTAGGATAGGATCCTTTGAAATGCAAGTCTGAAACAGCTCAAGGGCATCCTCTCACCTTAAATTCACCAGGCGCCAGTTGAACCCCAGTGAGCAAGACTTCTGGAAAGACGTAGCTAGTGGCAAACGTGCCGCTGAGAGAGAATGTGTCAAAGCTGGTGTGAGCAGTAGCCACTGGCTGCCCACAAGTTTTCAAGTCTGTGCTTTCACACTTCAGTAGTGTGCATATCTATGAGGAAGAAACAGAGGGGATATATTTGAAGAGCTTACAACAAACAAGAACCAGGCTTAGACAGCAGGAAAAACCTCTCATTGTCAAGACATTATACAAATATTTACTCATGTAATTAAGTCAGATCCATGGATGCTCTGATGCCTTGTAATTCAACAGAATGTTTACCGGGGGGGGGGGGGGGTCCACCCAATTACAGCTCTGCAATTGACATGATTTGTGGCCTGAACAAATCACTTCAGCTCTGTCTCAGTTTTGTAGTCAGTGAAATGGGGATATTTGCCTGTCCTACACAGAAGGATCCGTTTAGGTTTACACAATGCTGTAGAAATGGTACTACACTGGAAATAAGAACAAACTCAAAAGCTGTGCGTAAAGAGTGAATTGTATCCCTGTTTCTTAGATACATTAGCTTGCAATCCCAGTAATACATTAAAGAGTCCTATCAGCAAGAGCATCGCTTCAACTTGATGCTAAATATTCACAGTGGAAACAAGCTGTCCCACAGGATAGAGAGTATCTGTTGAGTCAGCAAGTACTGCAACAGAGCTGTCCTTCTAAAGTTAGGATATGTCCATAGGCGCTGACTCCGTGGGTGCTCCAGGGCTGGAGCACTGACCGGGAAAAATTGGTGGGTGATAAGCACCCACCGGCAGCTCCCCGCCAGCCCCCCCGTGCCCAGCTCACCTCAACTTCCGGGTTCCACTTCCGGAGGCGCGCCCGCTAAGCCACTTTTTTTAGTTCACAAGCCTGCCACCTGTCAGCTGTGCGGTGGGCGGCAAGTGCGGGGGGGGGGGGGGGGGGGAAAAGAGCACCGCAGCGGTGCCTTGGGGAAGGGGTGTGCGGAGGAGGCGGAGTGGGGCTCTCCGTCTTCTCCCCATACCCCTCCCCCAAGGCACTGCTGCGGCGCTTCCCCCCCCCACCCCACCCCGCCGCCCGCCACACAGCTGATGGGCGGCAGGCCTGTGAGCTAGGGTGGGGCTGGGAGAGTGAGTACCCACCAGCGCCGACGAAAGTTGGCGCCTATGGCTATGTCTACACTACCGCAGTAAGTTAACCTATGCTACACAACTCCAGCTAGTGAATAACGAAGCTGGAGTCGACATACCTTAGGCAGAGTTACCGTGGGGTCTACCCTGCGAGGGTCTTCCGTCAACTTACCTTACTCTTCTCGTCGGGGGTAGAATACAAGGTCGACTGGAGAGCGATCTGCAGTCGATTTGCCGGGTCTTTACTAGATCTGCTAAATCGACCACTGGTGGATCAATCTTAGAATGTCAATCCCCGTGGTAGTGTAGACCTGCCCTAAATATGTGTTCTAGGGCGGGGCTGTGTGCCTTCCCTTCCAGGTACAGACACCAACTTCTCTGAACCCTTATAACCAAAAATAAATCCAGGACTTTGGCTGGGGAAGAGACATCAGAGACCTCTGATCACGTACATCAGAGACAGAACAGGAAGCACCAAGATCCCAAACTGGATAAAGATGACCTGTTGGGTTGATAGCATCCTATTTCTTAAACATCTGTTTTAAGAAAGCACTTTATGATGAAATATCTAACTACCCCTTGGGGCAGATGTGAAGGAGTCCAAATGGAAAAGGGATATTCCAGCCCTACACCACCCTACCCCAGAAGAAATAAAGAGAAAAAGCTTTACCTGCAGATAGTATTCTCCTTCAACAACATGAAGGCCATCAAAAGCACCTAGCACATATACTTCATCTTCTCGCTTCTCCACCATCTTGTAGCTCAAATGACAGCAAAGGTCCTTATGGCAAACTGTACGATTTCCTTCAGGCTTAGTGAGTTCAGTGAAGGTGAACTGATCAAAGTAAATAACTCCGCTGAAATAATGATTATCTGGTGAGAATCGTTTGATGCTTGTGGCATATGAGCTCCAGTTGACAGCAGTAGGGTAAGTGGGAGAAAGACGAGGGTGTGAACTCAGCTCTGCAACCAGGAGGTGACCGTTCTCTGTTTCCGTATTGTAATGAAATGCCCTGGGACCATCTGGTGCATAGATGCCACTCCCTGTGCATGACAGACAAGAGGGAGCTTTTAATCAGAAAGGAATTATCCATTTCATATTATGCACTTTATCGTCACACCTTAAACATGTGCAGAGTTTTATTTCATTATTGTCAGAACTATTTTAAAATCAAATTTAAAGCTTTTACACACTAGAAGCCTGGTCTAATGCTCACTGATGTCAATGGGAACTAGGCCAAACTCAAAGGTTTCACAGCATGTTAGTGACATGTAATAGGCGATAAATCACATGCTAGTAAGTGTGAATATATTGGTGTAAATTACAGTTATTGGGAAGGAAGGTGTAAATTACACTCTTTTATATTCCTTGTTGGATTTGGTCTTCTCTCTCTTATGCAGTTTTTATTTAGTAGAGTGCCTGGTAACACTGTACAGTAAATAAAACATTTTGGGGAAAACATGTGCCAAGAAATCCCTTACCTGTGCACCTCCACGTAGGTCTTAAATGTGTGGCTATCATTTTTATTTTGCAATACCAAAAAACAACCCCCCACCTCAAAAAAACAAACAAACCCAAACATGTCTGAGGAAAGAACAGGGCCATCTAACTTCAGCACAGCAATGACTCAAAATCAGTGGAAATGGCTGTGAAGATGCCTAAATAAAGAGACCAAGTAGCAAAAAGTTTAGTGCTAGCTATCAACTGGAATTGCTCCCCCACGGTAATACTAAGCTATAAATTGGACAAGCCTCATATATGAAAAAGGAATGACAAGTCTATTAATTTGAATTTAATAGTTAAGGATGAGCCTAACACTTGCATATCAGATATATCAGATTGTATACTAGGCAATTGCTCTGTGACAATGAAAATATACACAACTATAATGTATGAATCCTAGAAACAATCTGAAAAAAATTTCAAGGAACACAAGTCTATAAAGAAAGTTTTACAGTAGTTTATAAAGCAAACAGATATTGCATGAAAATCAGCCATCACAACTCAATTAAGAGTATTCATCAGTACTAAGTCTCTACCTAGTGGAGATACAAGTTTGTTACATCAGATTAACAAATGATAGTTACATGGCTTTGCTGAAAACCAAGGTCTGTGGTGAGACTATACTGAACCATAAAATCAAACTTCAGCAATTATTACTTAACAAGGAATTTAAGTTCTACAAGTTAACCTAAAAAAAATAACTTTGTTCTGAATTTAACATTTTATTTCTGCTCTATCTGCAAACATTCGTTACGAAGACCCTGATCTTGCAAACAGTTACACACATTTAAGCATATGAGTAGCTCTACTGAAGTCAGTTGGACTATTCACATGCTGAACTTGAAGCATGTGCATAAGAGTTTGCACGATCAGGGCCTAAGATACGAAATCAGTTAACCCAAGATTGTAAATTACCTGTCATATCTAAACTGGAGTTGCGTGTATTCGCTGAAAGAAAATTGACGCCCATTCCTATAGCCCATGCAGAGTGGAACTGACTAGCAGACAAAAGTGGTAGAGTATTCATCCAAGCCGTTGGGAACAGCACAGTATCCACTTGTAACTTGCTCACCAGGACCACAGCAGGATCATGGAAAAGTATGTCCGCACAAGTGAAAATGCCAAACTTTCCAAAGGATGTATTGAAAGTGACAAACTCTGGCTCCTTAGGGTAATCAAACTGAGTTTCTGTCACAAAGAGGTTGTACTGTTTAGAGGAAGGAGAGAAAGGAAATATATTAGGCCATATAAATCAAAACTTAGTGCAGTTAAATTGTATACATAAATACAGGGAATACGGAGTCTGTGTTTCTGTTAAATTCTATTTTAAGAAAAGTCAGACCTGAGTATACAGGATTCCCTTTTCTCTTCCAGGAATGGCATTTGCATTTATTCATTGGTAGGAAGTTTATGAAATATTGGATTTTTCATATCCCACAGAGAATGTCTCTTCATATTTATAAATGGTACCAAATGGCCTTTTGGGAGCTTAAATTAAATTTCAACAATAGCAGAAAAAGTGATACAGCAAGTTAATGCCTAGCATTTCTAGTGTCGTTGCTTTTAAACCATGATTTTAGTTACATATACATTTAAGTTTGGGGAACTTACTGTAGTTTCAGTTTGTTCTCATAATTCCTTACTAGAGGCTGACATGAGTTGTTGCATCTGTAATTTATATTTATGATTTGTTGCATCTGTAATTAATACAGACACTGAAAATGTGACCTCTCCTGCTTTCACATGGCATCACACTCCGATCCTCTGCATGGCACTACATATATTCCACAATAGTTTTAGGATTTTGGAAAAAATGCTAGATATGATTAAAAGGAGTCAGTTACTGCTGTGCAAAGTTGTTTATTTCTTACCTTATGGTAGCGTGCCACCAATTTCCCTTCTGAATCAAAGACAACGTCAGTATTATACTGATAATGACCATCGCTGGGGCACTTGGGATCACTGGAATTACATGGCTTCTTGTCCCCAATATTGGCAACCACGTAGATAGCATTGCTCCTTGCCATGCAGCTGAGTCTTTCCTGCACTGGTGCAGGAGCAAATCTAATTGTCAGTGAGAATTTTTTTTTTAAAAAAAAAAGTCTAAATTTAAGTCTTTGGAGCAGAAGAACGATGGATTTAAGTTAGTCATTTTAATTAGAAGACTGCTGTTGTAGGGTAACCAAATAAAAGGACAGAATAGACCAGGGGTCTCAAACTCAAATTACCACGAGGGCCGCATGAGGACTAGTGCATTGGCCCGAGGGCCGCATCACTGACCCCGCCCCCTCGCTGCCCCCGGCCCCACCCCACTCCACCCATTCCATTAGGCCCCACCCCTTATCCGCCTCCTCCCCAGAGCGCGTGGCTCCCCACTCCTCCCCCTCCCTCCCAGAAACCACGAAGCGCGGGAACTGCCTGGGGGTAAAAATAGAACCTTGGAGCAGCGCGGAGGGAACGGGGATCTTAGCGGCCACAGAACGTAACTGGGGCGGGGGTGAAGGGAGTTGGCAGCCACAGAACGTAACTGGGGGGGGAGCGGGGGTGAGGGGAGTTGGTGGCCATAGGACGTAACTGGGAGGGGGGGCGGGGGAAGCCTGGCGGCCCGCCTCTTCTCTGTCCCTCCTCCCCTGTGTGCGCGCTTCCCGCTCCTCCCCCCTCCCTCCCAGAAACCGCGAAGCCGCCAGACAGCTGTTCTGGCGGCGGAACTTCAGAACGGAACTCGGGGGGGGGGGGGGGAGACAGGGGGGACACGGAGAGCCTGGAGGAGCGCTTCCCTGCGGCCTGCCGGGCTCCCCGTGCCCCCCAGTTACATTCTGAAGTTCCACCGCCAGAACAGCTGTCTGGCGGCTTCGCGGTTTCTGGGAGGGAGGGGGGAGGAGCGGGAAGCATGCACACAGGGGAGGAGAGGGGGAGCTCTGCCTCTTCTCCCCCCCTCCTCCCCTGTGTGCATGCTTCCCGCTCCTCCCCCCTCCCTCCCAGAAACCGTGAAGCCGCCAGACAGCTGTTCTGGCAGCAGAACCTCAGAAAGTAACTCGGGGGGGGGGCAGGGGGAGCCCGACAGGCCACGGGGAAGTGCTCCGCGGGCCGTGTGTTTAAGACCCCTGGAATAGACCATTGGTAGGTCTATAAAAGTGTTCAGATAAAATCCAAACGTCTTCCTTTGTGCCGGTATGGATTATCCTGACTGGACAGAACAGTTTGATATTGGGCTTCCAGTCTCTCCCCACCCACTACACCTCATTTTCCTCCTAGACTAGATTCCTCTCACCTACCCAAACCCAATTCCTTGTTCCACAGAAAAAAACTCCACACACTTGTGTTCGTGTATGTATATTGACACAACAATAAAAGAAAATTATTATGGTTGCAAAGTCAAGCCCTCAAAAATTAGGAAATGCCAGAACTAAGTGCCAGAAATAAGGTTTGGGAAAGAGGAAGAGTGAAAGAACAACATTACAACAAACCCTCCTTTGTCCCACCCCACAAATATCCCAGGGGAGGATGTACGGGTTTTGTTTGTTTGTTTATGCTTGAAATCCAAACGTTTAACCAGTTACCAAAATATAAGAACAATGTCACATCTCACTCTTCAATTTGAGTTCAGAAACCATTGCACACATTGTATGCCATCTTATCTTTGAGTAGGTACCCCCTATATTAATGCTGAACATCTCTTAGGCTCTGATCCTACAATAAGCTCCACACAAGCAGATGCTGGAACCTGCTTGGAGCTCGTTGCAGAAGCAAGTTCTTATTCTGTACATGCACATCCCTTCATTCCTTTGCCCTGCCTCTATACCATGAGTGGGGAAAATGGGGTTAAAAAAAAGTGTCTTTAAAAATCAATTTAATTTAATCTATCACCAAAACGCTACAATGCCTTAGTCATAACTGTATGGTTATTGAATGGCATCACTACAGGGCAGGAATTAACATTGTTTGTGTGCTTAAATTGTACATTTCCACACCTTAACAGGCTTGAATGGCTTTGAAACTCTTGAGTTTCCCTGAGTTTATAATTACACATGGGCAAAATCACCAGGCTATAGAGTTTTCCTCTGGCCCAATGAGCATTCAAATATTGTATACAAAGTTGAACAGCTTCAACAGGAAAGGCTGATAGAGACCCACCTGAAGTAACCAATACCATCCCTGGTGAATAACCTAACCCTTGGGCTGCAGGTTATTGGGGGGAGAGATGTGTACCAACAACACTGCCTTTTCCTTCTCCCAACCCCCAATTTTGTGAATCTAGCCCTTAAAATGCCCAGAAACAAAATGCTTCACTCACATGAAACATTTTGGTGAACTCGAAACAGACATTTTTCATTAGTCAAAATTCCCCCCCAAAATTGGAGTTTTACCTGAACCGAAGGGTTGAAGTTTTTTTTGTTTTTTTAATTATTCCAAACTGCCAGCAAACCAACCAACCAACCAAACAAAAATCAGCTATTCTCCCAGCTCTATTTATAATGCTAGGTTTTGGGATAACTCAGGGGTGGCCAATCTGAGCCTGGGAAGGAGCCAGAATTTACCAATGTACATTGTCAAAGAGCCACAGTAATACGTCATCAGCTCCCCATCAGCTCCTGCCCTCCAGCCCCCCAGCACCTCCCACCTGCAGCAATCAGCTGTTTCGCATGTGCAGGAGGCTCTGTGTTGGAGGGAAAGAAGCAAGGGCATGGCAGGCTTGGGGGAAGGGGCAGGGGCCTTGGAGGAAGGGGTGGAGTGGGGGCAGGGCCTGGGGCAGAGCAGGGGGTTGAGCAGTGAGCACCCCCCGGCACATTGGAAAGTTAGCATCTGTAGCTCCAGCCCCGAAGTCAGTGCCTATGCAAGGAACCGCATATTAATCTCTGAAGAGCCGTATGCGGCTCCGGAGCCACAGGTTGGCCACCCCTGGGATAACTGAAACACCTCTAATGTTTTTTATGGGTAAGTTCTCACGTGGTTTCTATCTTAACTGAGTTTTTTGTCTAGGCAGTGCACACGCACTACACACACACACACCCCGCTACCACATATCAGGTAAGTGAGTTTTAAACTTATTTTAAAATTTGGGGCTGTTCCATAATAGTTTGCACAGATTAATTTTTTAAAAGCTGCATGGATACTAAGGCTTTGGCTACACTCGAAACTTCAAAGCGCTGGCGCGGCAGCACTTTGAAGTGTGAGTGCGGTCGTGCGCCAGCGCTGGGAGAGAGCTCTCCCAGTGCTGCAGGTACTCCACCTCCACGAGAGGATTAGTTTACAGCGCTGGGAGTGCGGCTCCCAGAGCTGGGGCACTGTTTACACTGGCCCTTTACAGCACTATAACTTGCTCAGGGGAGTGGAACCCCTCCCCCCCGAGCACAGCGAGAAAGTTGCAGCTCTGTAAAGTGCCAGTGTAGCCATAGCCTAAATTATTGAAAGATGCTACAAGGTGTATTAAACATTTTCTCTAGGAACCCATAGCTGTGTATAAGCCTTTAAACAAGGCCCACTTCAGCCTAAATCTCCAGCTCGAAAATATCTGAGTTTGTTTTACTTGTTTCTGCTCTTGATTGCAAATTCTTTGATGCAGGGAACTATGGGTGCAGGGGATGCTGCAGCATCTCCTGGCTTGAAATGGTTTCCATTATATACAGGATTTACAGTTCAGTCCAATGGCTCACAGCACCCCTACTATACAAAAATTGTTCCAGAACCCCTGTGCAGGGATCCTGGGCAAAATCTTGGCCCCACTAAAATCAGTGGAAATGTTTGCCACTGACTTCAATGGAGCTAGGATTTAACTCCAAATCTCTTTACTTTTGTACAATATTGATTACCATGTCATTGCTCAAACAACCACAACAATATTTTAAAGGTAAACACAGCTGAAACACAACGCCGGTATTTGAAGCATTTATAAATATTAGAATGGCTAAACTCTGGCTTTACTTAGCACCAAGTGATGGTGGAACATTTGCATTCCAACACTTCGGGGGAAATCACCCCTGCGTAGATTAAAAAAACAAAATGATTCATTCTTCTAGTGCCACTTAGTAGCAAAACATTAACAAATATTTCTGTGACTATATATTATTAATCATTAATTGTAGCCAAGCACAACTGCTTATCATAGGGTGACCATATTTCCCTATGCTGAATACGGGACACCTTGTAAAATTGCTTGTATTCGACAGCAAATCAATCAAAACTATGCAGTAGCCCCCCCAACATGCTATAAAAACTCCAGAGCCCAGCAGGGAAAGGGGGGCATCAGGGGTCTGGGTGGGGTGGCTTTGGGCATAAGCGTAATATGACTTCTATTTTGGGGGGCAGGGGCCAGCAGGGCTCAAGTCAGCTCCACATGGTGGGTCCGGGGAGGGAGTACCACCTTCACCCCCTGACTCACCTCAGGAGGCCACCCAGCTTGTCTTGGTTATGACGGGAGGAAGGCACAACCAAAAATTATAACTCAAAGCTGCTGGTGGTGGGGGGTGGGTTCAGTTCAAAAAGTCTGAAAACAGCTCAGGGTGCAGGGAGCAGGGTAGCTAGGGGCTGTGTGCAGGTGGGAGTAGCTAGGGGCTGTGTGCTGGCAGGGGATAGCTCAGGGTGCAGGGAGCAGTCCCTGTTCCCTGAGGGCTCTGCCAGCCCCACCCCTATGGCTCTTACCAGATGCGTGAGAAAAAGGGGTTGGGAGCTGAAGAGCAGCCAGCAGGAGAGGAAGGAAAACCATGGCTGCCGGCTCCACGGCACCAGCCAGAGGAGCAGTTGCCCCGCAGTGCCTGGCTCCAGCTTCTGGCCACCGAATTGGCCAGAGGCTGGAGCCACACAGTGCGGGGCAACTGCTCCTCTGGCTGGTGCCGTGGAGCCAGCACTGAATTGGCCAGAAGGCAGAGAACTGCCCCTGGGATATCCCTTCACATGCACTGCAGTTTGGGGTGGCAACATTCCCGGTGCCCCCCAACTCTGCCGATGGGGCTGAAGTCCCCTGAGCTAATGGAGAGCATCGAGGATCCAAGATTCAGCCCCGCGGCTCCTGCCTTCAGCCTCACGGAGGTCCCCAGGGCTCAGGCATTCAGCCTGAGGTGTCATCTTCCCCCTGCCTCTCCACCCAGCCTGAGGCCACCACATGCTCTCACAGATGAGCCACCGCCTGCCCGCATCCACTTGCCAGCCGCAAACAAGACATGGCTGGGGCTGTGTTGACTGACCAGCAGGGGGAGCAGAAAATACGGGACAATTAGCCCACTTTTTAAAAAAAAAAAGACAAGACACCTGCAATAGGGCTTAAATATGGGACTGTCCTGTTAAAAACGGGATGGATGGTCACCCTAGCTTATCATGTATTGACATTACTGTGACGGAACGTACTCATGTCCACACTCTATTGTAATAGTCTTTGTACAGAGTATGCCTTGAGAGATCATAGCATTTGCTGATCAATAATATCATGGCAAAATTCACATAGCAGCATTACATGTGAAGTTATAAAAATAATCTCAGTTTATGACTAAAAGTATGTTTTCCAGAAAAGTCTGGGGAGTGGCCAAACTAGTTCCTCAGGCCTGGTCCACACTGGGGGGGGCGGGGAGAGCGGGGGGAAATCGATCTAAGATACGCAACTTCAGCTACAAGAATAGCGTAGCTGAAGTCAACGTATCTTAGATCGAATTAAAAGTACTTATTGTGGGTCCACATGGCGCAGGCAGGCTCCCCCGTCGACTCCGCTTACTCCTCGCGCCGAGCTGGAGTTCTGGAGTTGACGGGGAGCACTTCTGGGATCGATTTATCACATCTACATGAGACGCAATAAATCGATCCCAGAAGATCAATCTCTACCCGCTGAATTGGGCGGGTAGTGTGGACATTACATCTAGCTGAGGCACTCTGAGGGTAACAAGGTCAACAGGCCATTACCTGCTAAGTGGCCATTCTTTGGCAGGAAAGGGGGCAGGGGCAAAAAAATAAAAATAAAAAAAATCTACATCTTAGCAAAGAAACAGCATGGAATTCCTTTCCATAAAGACTGCCTGCCGCCATGCTCCCAGCTGGAAATGCTTTTCAAAGAGGGGACAGGATTATAAAAAGAAGGGGCAGACACCCCAAGGCACCCCACCTCCTTCCTCTCACTGAGTCCATTGATTCACTACATGAGAAGGGACAAAGAAAGCAACCATTACACAGAAGAAGGGGTCCTGGCCTAAGAAGTTTGGCCAGTAAGACTGCTGAGAGCATGTGGTGAGAACAACTTTGCTTTGAATTTAACACAGTTAAATTTAACAAGCACCAGTTGTGTTTTGTGTTTATTTTTCTTGTAACCATTTCTGATTTGTATGCCTCATTACCTGTATTCACTTAAAATCTCTCGCTTTTTAGTTTATAAACTTGTTTTAATCTAATCCAGTGTGTTTAAATTGAAGTATCTGGGAAACTCCATTTGGGGTAACAAAGTGTGTGCATATTATTTCTATTAAAGAAACAAACTTTTTATGACTTTGTACTGTCCAGGAGAGGGCTGGGCAGCACAGGACATATATTTCTGGGGGGGAAATATAGGAGAAGGGGTTTGTTCCAGGGCTCACTCTGGAACGCAACTCATGGTGTGATTGGCAGGCTGCAGCGCACATGCACACACAGAGCTGGGAGCAGGGCTGTCCCTAGCCATTTTGATGCCCTATGCAGCTTCCTCGTTGGGGGCTGTATGGAGCCCCAGGCCTCCGCGGGTGGGCGGGGGGGGGAAGGCAGGCTTGGGAGACAGGGGGAAACTACCCCCCCAGCACTCTCTGGCAGAGCGGAGCGGGCTGGGGCCGGGTCACTCCACTTCCTGCTGCCTGGTGAGTGCAGGGCAGGCCTGACCCCACACTCACAGGGTGGCAGGAAGTGGAGTGACCCAGATCCAGCCCGCTCCACTCTGCTCCCCTGGCTCCCAGCCTTGTGGGGCAGAGGTGGGGAACCACGGCTGGGAGCTGGCAGAGCAGAGCAGGCTGGGGCCGGATCGCTCTACTTATCGCCATCTATGAGCGCAGGTCCAACCACTGCTGGAGTCTTCAGAGGAGTGGGGGCTGGGCTGGGGTGGAGCAGGGACGGGAAGAGGCGGGGTGGGGGCGGAGCCCCAAATTTCCTGGTGCCTACGCAGCTGTGTACTTAGCATATGGGTAGGGACGGCCCTGGCTGGGAGTGATTTGATGCTGCTGTTTGTGAGCTCCAGATTATCTGGAGGCTACATCAACAAAGCAGTGTAAAGGGCACCCCAAGTTAAAGGGCAGGGGTGAGACAGCTACTCATTAGTCTGGATTGTACCCTGATTTGTCACAATTACATCACTGCCTTTTATTAGACAAATACCTTTCAGAGTGGTCTAGATAATACTTAGTCCTGCCATGAGTGTAGGGGACTGGACTAGATGACCACTCAAGGTCCTTCCAGTCCTATGATTAGCTACTGACTGAGGAGATTCCTGTAATCCTGCCATATTAAAATACTAAAGACAATGATGATGTGTCTTAAGCTAATTGAAAAATAAATAATTTTAAAAACTACATTATGATGACCTCAACTAATGTTACAGTTTACAAAGGAAAAAAAAGGTTGACAGCTTCCGTTATTTTATAATAATTTCCCAATTCTGCTAAACTGGGCACTCGGGTTCAGAAATAGCAATCGCTTAAAAAACAAGGACTTCAAAGAAGAACTTTCAGACCCTAATAATTTAAAGTAATTCAAGTTGAATTTTGATTTTTGGTTGTTCGGTAGTGTTCTTCTTTACACTGTTAACATGTTAGTACTAAAATGCATAAAGTTATTGGGATTATTTCCCCTTAAATGCACCCTAAAACCTACTAAACAATCATGAAAAACTTGTCAAATAGTATGTTCTTGCGACTAGGCTACACAAGCCACTATGAAGTTACTGATCTCCACAGCTGAATGGCGATTCTTGCCCCTCCCACACCATCCCACTGCCCCTTTTAGTAGCAAAGACAATACCTTTCAGGATCAGTACATGGAATCCAGTTCATCTGGGGATCTGGGATGTCCTCAAGATAGGGGTAAATGGTTTCTCTTGTGAAAACCCAGCCGTAAATACCATCTTCAGGAGTCACAATGATACGTGCACCCTGGCAAAACAGACTAAATTAAATAAGTCTCCACCTAAATAAATACATCTAATTACAGAACAGCCAATGACAGTACTTGCAGGGCTGCTGCTTTGATGGCCCGTTCCAAAACATCCATATTTTTGTTCATCAGCATCAAAGCATCTTCAGGAGAAACAGGTATTTTGGTGTCCTCTGACAATATAACTGAGTGCTCATATACTGCTGCAATGTAGCTGCCCAAAGCACAGGCCTTAAAGACAGACAAAGTTAAAATTGTAGCGTAAACATGAGACTGGGAATAGACCATGTTTGAAGCTCGTTAATTGCTCAAATGACTGCAAGTACAGGCAAGTCTAGGGGATTAAATCAGAAAACTGATTGCCTCACTTTGGAAACCTCCATTACCTATTTAATTAGGGGATTCTGTTACAGGAAGTCCACATTGTGCAACACAGTTACCACATCTAGAAAGTCTTACACCATAAAGGACAAAAGGCCTGCACAAGTAATGCTGTGCCATTTTAATTACCTTTTTGTTGCAATAGAAGTCACTGTGGAAAAGCTGCAGAAAGACAGCACTGCTGATTTAGAAACACTGCATGTCTATGGCAGAGACAATGGTGTGAATTCAAGGCTAGCCAGCTCAGTAGAAAAACCAAGTAGGGTGGAATCACAGCAGGATCCAGTTACTTACACATGCTGGGCTAAACCCTTCTGCCTTAAATCACACAAATAATTTATTTACTGCCGTAGAACTGTTTGCACGAGTAAACCAAACAGGATTTCATGGGAGGGGTAAAAGCTGAACAGCCCACTATGGCATTTGAAAAAATAAAACTGATTTTAAAATTAACAGATCTAGTCAGACAACCTTGAGAATATTTTAGTAATGAGAACCAGTTAATAGCACACTGTCATTAACCTGTTCTGGTCCTGAGTCATTTTTAAAATGCCCCGGAACAGTAGGTTCCAAAGTTGGACAGACAACCAGAATTACACAAACAAGTGAGAACAACAGAGTATGAATGAACAACCCAGCCAAACTGAGCTTTAACTGGCCATTACAGGCAATAAATAGCTTTATTACTAAAACTGTCCCGACGTTGTGTTCTAAAGTGGCACAAGGGATGAAAATGATACATGTAACACAACAGAGAGCAACATACTAGTTATGAAAAAACACTCCAAACTGACCTTTAGCTGCCTGTTCCAGGCAATAAATGAGTTAATTATTAATAGAACACAGAATATTCAGTTCCAAAGTAGCACAGAGAACAAAAATATTGCATATAATACAACTGAGAACAACATAATACTGCTGAGGAAAAAAACCAACCAAACCAGCCTTTAACTACTCATTCTGGTCAATACATTGGTTCATTATTGATTACAAATATCCAGAACTGCATATTCCTGAAGTGAAGGGAGAATAAAAATAATGCTTAGGCCTATATAATGGTCAGAACCAACTTTTAATACTATACCAACTTCTGTGTAATAAAACATTATGTATTATTACTATTAGCCTATTTGTGTTGTTATTCTTATTGTCTGTAGCAGAAAGAGAGGAGTAGTGGTAGCCTCTTTAAAATGGTTCCAACAGTAAAATACTGAATAAAGAGGGATTTTTTTTGTTTTTGTAGGGAACAGGTTATGTGCTACAATCTACATTGTTTTGTGGATTTTTTGCTTTTAAATCAAAAGAAATTTTCTAACAGCACAGAGAATTTAACCTGGAGCTCCAGAGTGCCAGCCTAGCACCTTAACCATTGGACCATCCTTCCTCTTTAATATACCTGAGTAGTCTCAGATGAAATTAGTAGCACTACTTGGGTGCACAAAGTTAACATGATTAAGCTTTTGTCCTGAAGATCTTACAATGCAAGGCCCTGATCCTGCAGAATGCTTGGATGTGTATAACACCACTCCAAGTCTGACTAGTAGATGTGGCTATAAACGTGAACTCCTGTTCCACACAAAATTTCAGAAAAAAAATCTTTCTAAAATGGAACAAGTAGAATTCCATAATTTCCTGTTCTAAAAGAAACCTCAAGATGACATTTGTGGGAGAGAGAGCTCAACAATGATGCAAAATATGGTATTAGTAAAATTACTATAACTGTGATAGGGTGTCCATCCCACACAGGACTGGAAGGGGTTAAGGTTGAAAAATAGGTCTATTAACTCCATAGGCTGCACCTGGAGAAAGAGCCATGGAGCAGGGAATTGATTGCAAGCAGGTTCAGCTGTGCAGGAACAGTGGGGCCTATTAAAGCCAGGAAGCTGGCACTAGACAGGGCTGCTGCTGGGAAAGGGCAGTCACTCCCTGGTGAGAGGGTAGAGGGTAGCCCCGGGTTCCTATATCCACCACTGGTGAAGTGGCACCATCAGGGCAGTGCTGGAGAAGACTGCCTGGGACTTTTTGTGCAGAAGGACTTTGGGTAAAACCCTGGAAGGTGGGGGGGACACTGAGTAATTTGGCTGGAGAGCTGAGTCACAAAGAGGCTGCAGCACCTCCTGGGGCAAGAGAGGGGCAGCAGACACAGGCGCCAACTTTTGTCAGCGCCGGTGGGTGCTCGTGCCCCCAGCCCCGCCCCAACTCCACCCCCAGCCCCTTCCCCAAATCCCTGCCTCCGCCTCCTCCCCCGCCCCGGGGAAAAATTGGTGGGTGCTGAGCATCCACTGGCAGCTCCCCGCCAGCCCCCACACCCCGCCACGCTCCCAACTCACCTCGGCTTCCGGGTTTTCGGCGCTGCTGGAGGCGCTTTTCTTAGTGCTGCCTATCTGCCTCTCAGCTGTTCGGCAAGTGCGGGGGGGCAGGGGAAAGCTCAGCAGGGCGGCGCCTCGGGGGAGAAGTATGGGGAGGAGGCGGAGCCGGCCGCTTCCTCCCTATACTTCTCACCTGAGGTGCCACCCCACTGAGCTTTCCCCCACCCCCGCCCACCTTGCCGAACAGCTGAGAGGTGGGCAGGCAGCGCTAAAAAAAGCGCCTTCGGCGGGAGGCACCGGGAATGAGTCGGGCACGCGGCGGGGGGGACTGGTGGGGAGCTGCTGGTGGGTGCTCAGCACCCACCAATTTTTCTCCACTTGTGCTCCAGCCCCGGAGCACCCATGGAGTCGGCGCCTATGGCTGCAGACAGAGAGGTGGAGGAACAGCTAGCAATTGCAGGAAGCGGTGTTGACCCAGTGAGCTATTTCCCAGAACCTCCAGGAGGAGGAGCCCTAGCTGCAGGGAGTAGAGCAAAGCCATCACAGCAACTTATTTTTAAAGTCATTACAAACTTGTTTGCACCTTTACTGAGTATTAAGATATAGCTACAAAAGTGTTATAGGATGGATGCTCAGAAATATAATATACATATTTAGCTAATTATATTAAACAATGTTTAAAGTTAATCAAAGAAATTCCAGGTTCCTGCATCTATCAAGGAAACAAACCATGTTAAAGCTTGTATGAATAAACGTAACTGTGAAAGGAATGCAGAGTTGTGTTAGCAGAGCAATAAATCTAAAGGTAAAGTGGGCCTATACGTAGAGCCCTGCAAATCTGTGGATATCCGCTTTATAGATGTGGACAAGGTTTGTGGACTGGACGCAGATACAAATTTTGTATTTGTGCAGGGCTCTCTCTATACCAACCTCATTCCCTCCTCTACCCCCAACCCCCTTTTTTTTCCCCCCAAAGAAAAGACCACAGTTGTGGTCAACTGGTGCTTGAAATCCTCTTGATATACAGCAAAAGTGCGGTTGGCAGGTGGATCTCGGTGATAACTCCTGGAGTTTGGCACTCACTCCTACTTGCCTTCCAAGCCCCTCTGTTCCTCCAGGATTTAGGGAAGGCTACAGTATGGGTGGGATTTATCATTAGAATGCTTCTCTCATTCTGACTTCTCTCAAGGGGTGAGGCTGACTGGATGTTCCTGATTATAAGCTCAGAGCTTTTTGAGATGGGAATCTTGCATGTACTTTCTATATATTGAAGAAATAAACTCTGCTATAGTTGCAGAGGGAAGTGGCCGAACTTGCACCTGTAGCCTGATCTATGATTTGTATATTATATGGATAACTTAAAAATTCCCAGTTCACACTCTGAGGTTTGACAGGTTCTTGTCCCAAGATCAGGTCCAGTATTATTAAGATTACGGTTTAGTTGGGAACCTTGATGCACAGAGTTGCGACACTCACACTTTAGGAACCTGTCTGTATTTACAATAGTTTAATACATTTAGCAAAGTCACAAATGCTCTAACCCAGCAAAGAAAGATAATACATCTGAACATCTCTCTCTCTCCTCCTGCCCACAGACTGGAATACTTTTTGTTAGCTGACACCACTGTGTCTCATGCATATTCAGCAGAAGTTTCTCCCCTCTTCCTTATTTGTATCTCCTCACCCTACTAATGTCGGGCTGCCCTTCTCCTGTAGATTAGTATATTAATGATCTAAAAACTTATGTACATCAATTCATTGCCATGGCACACTTGTGTTCAGACATCTGCAGATGTTCCCATCCTAAGATATCCACAAGCTGATCGAAAATAAGAAAAAAAATTGTAGCACCTTAGAGACTAACAAATTTATTTCAGCATAAGCTTTCGTGGGTTAGTACCCACTTCATCGGATGCATGGAATGAAACATACAGTAGATAGATATTTATACAGTCAGAGAAACATAAGGTGGAGGTGCATAGCCTTAAGAGGCTAATTAATTGAGAGGAACCATAACAGCAGGGGAAGAAAAACCTTTGAAGTGATAAACAAGATGGTCACACAGGTGTGAATGAGGATCGTTAACTTAAGGGAAATAGATTCAATTAATGTAATTGCCAAGCCATTCCAAGCCCTTATTTAATCCTGAGGTAATGCAATCTAGTTTGCATATCAATTCGAGTTCAATGTTAGCTCATGTTCCTATGGTTGGCTGATGTCATTATGGACAAACTTCCCCCTTATACACTATTCTCAGTTCCCCAAAACATTTGGCACAGATAAATGGCTTAAGTTCATAGACCTTAAACTAACTGCTGAAGCCAATGTCTTATAGGATACAGGCCTGTATTTTCCTTGCATTACTGCTGAATAAAATAAATGCTAAAGCTAGCCGTATGGGCTACACACCCAGTAGAAATGCAGACTCTAATTCGACCCAATTCCCTTTCCATTATGGGTCAAATTCAGTCCTGGTCTAAACAGGTGCAACTCTGTACTTACTGAATATGACCCAGCATATAAATTCAGCTCTCCCATTCCCCAGGATTTGCCTTTTCTTCCCACTCCTACGTTTAACAGGAGGACGTGGGAGATGGCTAACTTCCTTTCCACTCTCACTTGTAATCTCATTTAGCTAAAGAAATTCACAGAACTGAGAAATAAGAAGTTACCTGGTTTTATTTAAAAGAGCATTACACTCACGGTTTCAAATTCCCTTTGAACATCTAATGTTATTAGATATTATATTTTAACCATTATCTTCCTTTTAAAAAAAGGAAAATGCACATTACAATAAAACATGGTAGTGACAGACTGTCTGGGATAGTCCCCAGCAGATTCAAGTACAAGAACAGGACATTCTGAAACAATTCTTTCACATTGTGCAAAATCTCTCTTCAGTGCACTGTACCGTAAATACAGATAAGCAAGCTGACATCTGATTTACCAGTTCAACCAATCCACAGCAGGAACATCCAAAAGAAAGGCATGGAGTATTTAAATAGAGCATCAAAACTGCAATGTGGTAATACATTGCAATTACAAATAATCCACAACGTGTTATGCATTATGGGAAGTGGCTCCCCCAGCTCTAGAATTATGCAACACTGTGTTTGGGTGTTAAGTCCACTCTTCTCATCATTAAATTAACTTTAAAAAAAAAAAAAAAAAGAATGTTGATCCAGAAGTATTCCTGGCTATGTCTCACTAGCCAACAGGTGAGCTCTTTCTTCATTTGTGCCCAGAGTGGTCTGCAAATTGGATCTGTTCGAGAAGGCAAGGAAGGAAAAAGGAAACAGTTTGACAGAGCTTCTGGATACTTTCACATACATAATCCCAGCATTATTTAACTTAACAACAACAAACACACACAAGTGCAGTCTGTGCCCCCAGAAATGTTTAAAGTCTCTTTCATTACTAGGCTGATTTGGTGAAGAAACAGAAGTATGGTTGAAAAAAAATCTGTATTTTCTTTAATGAAAACCTTTTAAATCTGGTTTGAAATGGATGTAAAGAATAAAAGTCCCACAGTACCTTCTTCTTCGTGAGGCCTCGAGGATATAGAATATTCCAATAGCTAGTCCCTTTAAAGAAACAGCCACCAATTATTACAGTTGTAATATTTGTGTAATATTTTACAGTTGCAGTCTGCAATAAAAGCAACAAGCAAGAATACTAGCTTTACTTACACTTAGTAACGTCCATCCTCCTTGTATGGCAGCAGCCCATTCAAACCCCAGCCTCTCATTTAGGAATCCACCTAATGTTGGTCCTACAAAAGCTCTAAATATATCAAAGAGAAGAAGTATGGGTACCTCAAAGAAGAGATTACAAAGGTCACTGCTAAGAGAGATTCTTTATTACAATATATTGAGACAAGAGGTTTCAGATCTATAGTTAATGTACAGATGGCACAGGTTCCCCCAGGACAGGAATGCACCAAACTCAGATTTTGTGGAGGAGGGGGGAAAAAGCCACTCAAAATAAAAACAAGCCTATGTTTTCAAACTTGGGGCCCATTGACTCCTAAGCTCATGCAGAGCCCTGCCAATTTCAATGGGACCATGCACAGGCCTGTGCTAGAACTCAGTGCAGGAGTGGGACCTTGTGTTGAAAATTAGCCTACTTATACAGGTGCCCAGTTTTCTGGAGTGCTGAGCATCTTACAAGGATCATTGACTTCAATGTGAATAGTACAGTTCTGAAAGTACGGTGCAGTGTCATTCTCATGCAGCAGCACACGTTACTGTCTGTTTACAATCGACTTCACTTCTTGTGAAGTTAATGGAAATCAGAGAGGGAGGTAGTGTAGTTTCACTGTCCAAGATTGAGTTGATACATGATATTTTTATGATGTGTATTGACGCAGTGCCTAGAGGTCCAGGCCCACTGTGTTAGGTCCCCTTCACAGTTGATCTCTGCCCCCAAAGACCTAGGGGTGCTGGAACTAGGAGTGCTGGCGGTGCAGCAACGCCCCATGGCTTGAAGTGGTTTCCATCATATACAGGGTTTACAGTTTTGTTCAATGGCTCTTAACACCCCCACTATACAAAGTGTTCCAATGCCACTGCCAACAGCTTAAAATGTAAGCGTAAGCCAACACGACAGATAGATACAAACAGATGGGGGAAGTACACTGTAGCACTGAAACAGTTATCATTGGTGCAGCCAACACTAGTCACAAAACACCAGCAGCCTAGTTATTGTCAGTGGTTTGTAACCCTCCCATGCCATGATGCCCATATTAGAACTGTGAAGTAGAGACCATTTTTAAAAGCTGCTTCAATTTACACAACTTAAAGACGTATTTAGTAACAGGAGAGGACTGGTGTGGGTGACCTTGAACTGCACGCATCTGTACTATGTCCACCAGGCTGTTGATGTACTCCCAGCGTTGTTCTGAACTGTCCAGCACTAAGTAGGATAGCCAGCATTTCAGTCACTCAGAAGAGAGAATCCCATCAGCTGCCAATACGGATGATAAGGTGGGGCATACTAAAATCCTGGTAAATGCTGCCCAAACGTATGGCATTCTGAAGGGGTCCTGAGAGCTGAGGAAACTGAGGCAGGACATTGAAGAGCCACATTTAGCCAGCAGGGGGCACTACAGAGCAAGCAGGCCTTTTTGCACACTTAAGCAGCCCAGCAACTTTATGACCAAAATACAAGAAGTTTATAGACAGTGACTGTGTACCTACCCAACTGACCACATTGCACTGAAGAGCCCAGATACCAGTCCTAACACACTTAGCCCCTCCTCGAATCCATTCTCACTGGAGAAAGACAGACAGGTTATTTCCACTAGGTACACGGCTTGCCTTTTAAAGTGCTCCATGATTGGGAAATACATTAACGTGAACACAAGTGCATCCAGCACAGAGAAGCCTCTCTGCAAAGAGGATCCACAGCTTTCTGCCCCATGTCTTGCCTATTAAGCCATCTGGCACCACCTCCTTGGGAGAAGGAAGATAAGGACAATGCTAAGTGGAATTCCCAGCTAGGGTGACCAAATGTCCCGATTCTATAGGGACAGTCCTGATTTTGGGGTATTTTTCTTATATAGGCTCCTATTATCCCCCACCCCGTCCCGATTTTTCACACTTGCTGTCTGGTCACCCTATTCCCAGCACTACAGTGTCATCACCATTGGCAGTGTGATAACTGGATTTCCATGTCATACACAGTGAGTCTTGTGGGGCATCGGAGAAGGAAAGCTGGCAGATGGGTCTGAAAAAGGGGGAAGCCCTTGGTCCCAAGGAGAAATGCACTTTGGCTAAACTTGGAACCAAGAAGACCTCAGCCCACTATGGCCAAGCAGCATGAGAGAAGGGAAACTGTATTTAAAGTAATCCTGACTCCTGCTGATAGAACTGTTGCTGTAGGGTCTCCCGGAGAGTTAATGGTATTTGCTGGATATTAACCCTTCCAGTGACCTGAAATAAAAAGTCCCTTTAATAAATATATACACATCAGTCTGTGGCTTGCTATGCAAACCACCAAAACCAGCTGGACCCCATGACTCTAAGGAAGTCATCACATCCCCTTACCAATAAGTAAAATTCAAAAGTGCTTAAGTGATGTAGAAGCCCAGAGCTCTCTTTTTTTTTAAAAAAAAAAAAAGAAAGACACTTGAAAAAGTGACTTAGGCTCTTTTGAAAGTTTTACCCAACATCTCAGACTCAGATCAACAATTAATTACTTTCCCCACCTCAGAGAATGAAATGGTAGTTGAAAATTGTTTGAACCGCTTCTAAGTAGTAATAGTTGTGACGGTGTTCCCCATAAAACTTTATGGGGAGATGCTTATAAATGTATATATGTAACTAAAATATGTTTTACATGTATACATTTATAAGCATCTCCCCATAAAGTTTTATGGGGAACACCGTCACAATAGTAATTAAAGTTGTGATACACAGGATTACTTACTAAGCACATTGCAGCATCTCAGGGAACAGTGGGATAGCAGACATCCCAAGGGAAAAGCCAGTCAAAACCAGCATTAGGACAAACATCCAGAGTTTGCTGCAAAATAAGCGTTTAAAGAAGTTTTATACCATTCCTTTCAAATAAAGCCTTATTTTAATTATTTAGGACTCTTACACCAGCTCTCCATGATTCAGAGACTAGTTTTCCCTTCAAAGCATCATTAGCTGTAATATTCATTTTAAAATTACCTAGTAAATCGTTCTACATGTTTTGACAGAAGAGATTTCTTAATAGTGCAGCTCCAGTCTAAAAATTGACTTTATTTTTTCACAAAGAATTCTGTGATTCCATGTTGATTGCATCAATGATTTCCTTATGCAAGGAGCTCAGTTTATAAACAGAGAATGGTTTTACCAGCTGCTGACCCTGCAAATTCATTCTGGGATTGTTAAATTCAAGTTACACCAGTGTAGATATAAAGAGGGGAAAAAACCCTATAAGTGCAGGTCTACAGTACGGGGCTAAGTCAACCTAAGTTACGCAACTCCAGCTACATGAATAACGTAGTTGGAGTCGACGTACCTTAGGTCAACTTATTGCAGTGTCTACACCACGCCGAGTCAACAGGAGAAACTCTTCCGTTGACTTACCTTATGCTTCTCGTTCCGGTGGAGTACCGGAGTCGACGGGAGAGCGATCAGTGGTCGATTTAACAGGTCTTCACTAGACTTGCTAAATCAACAACCCGGTGGATCGATCACCACGTGTCAATCCGCCAGTAAGTGGCAACAAGCCCCAAGTTAGTTTCCTGAAGTTTTTCCTCCACTCACCCCTCCTCCGACAAATGTTTGAAAATGGTTATGTTCTTCTTCGAAAGTTAGAAAAAGAAGATTCTACACTTTGGCAACTCTTGCCATCAGTGTCATTTCACAGATGTAACAGAGTACATCATTTGAAGACAATAGGGGTAGGACAGAAGGCTTTACAAAAAGAATGCAGACTGTCTTCCCATTTTTTTGGCAATGATTTTCCATTGAGAGGCATTTCAATGTCATAAATATCCAGGGAGAGACAGACAGGCCCTGTAGTTTTTTACCTCAGTGTCCAGGGACCAGCCCACCAAGCACGTGCTTGGGGCGGCACCTTCCGGCGGGGCGGCGCTCAAGTTTTTTTTTTTTTAAATAAAAAAAGCACTCTTCCGCGCCGGGAGAGCGGGGCGGCGGACATGCCGCCCTCCCCGCCGGCGCCCCGGCCGGGGGAGCAGGTCCGCAGGCATGCCACGCTCCCCGGCCGGGGGAGCGGGTTCACAGGCATGCCACGCTCCCCGCCAACACTTTCGGTGGGAGAGGTGGTCGTTGGGGGGGGAGGGGGGGGTCATTGTTTCGACAGGTGGGGGATTGTTTTTTTTGTTTGGCGGGGGGGGGGCGGCGCTTGGGGTTTTTGTGTGGTTTTTTTTGGCTTGGGGTGGCAAAATAGTTAGAGCCGGCCCTGCTCAGTGTTGCTAGTTGAGGTAAACAGCAAACAGAGGCTATATTACTTCACCTAGCTACATTGAGGTAAAAAAATCACAGTACCTGTCTCCCCTTGGATATTACATCAAGATGGCTCTCTCAGTGGGATTCTCGCCCCCCAGTGAAGACATAGCCGTAGTTAGTTCTTGGGATGCATAAGCCACAAAATAAATCACTTTGCTCTCCCATAGCTATGTTGGTCCTGGAGGACTTACCAGAATAAGAAAACTAAACTTTATTATTCTCCACCCTACACACAGACTAAAGTGAGCAGATACAACTCTGAAGAGGCTCAGTTGACAAGTATTAAAGGCGGTAAACTGTACCTTTCAATGTGCAAGACGGGAGCAGGTCCTAACAGGAAAAAGGACAGTGCTGTCAGTAAGCCCCCAAAGACCAAGAACCATTTCCTTAGGTGCTGTGAAAGAGAAATCAATGGTCTGAAGAAATCCAAACTCAACCAAACTCTTATCTGCCAAACTAGCACATACGCAAAAATAATTTGGTTAAGGCACTTCTGGACACCTCAAACCCACCAGGAAAACGAAGATACTTGGGACTCATTCAGATGCATTTCCCTTCCTTCAGAAGCAGCTCACACCTCACATGGTGAAGTGGAGAGAGGGTTATAGAATAATTGTCTGGAGAAAGTTAATATTCTCTCCCCATCATATAACAGTACAGGTCATTAAAAGCAACATTAGTTATGGTGCCACACTATTGCCTATTCCAAGTGTAAGAAGATGCTGTAGTTATGACAGGTACCAGAGGTGAATTGAGAGTTTAGCTTGACTGCCTCAGACCCCCTAAAATCAGGTGTTAGAAGTGGCCTCTGGGGAAAGCTGTTTTACATTATAACTGGGGCTCCACAGGACCGCTGTCAGAAGGAGATGCATGGGAGAAGCAGTGATCAGTACACTTCCTAGGTCATGCCCACTCCCTGGCAACTGCTCCATACTATGCAAATAGTATCAGGAGGCTTTCAGGAGGTGAGGGCATCTCAAGCCACTGTGCCCCCATTCCAAGCAGACTCTGCTACCAGGGGCCCAAAGCTTGGGTTCCACCAGCAGAATGATTCAAGTCCTACTTTCCTGCAGCATAAATAAAACAAAACAAGTAAGAGTGCACATGTGATTCTGATGTGGAGATTAATGGTTCTCACTACAGTCAAGTGAAAGTTGACAATACACCCTCATTTTGGACATACAATGCCTTTGCTTTTCTTATTTTCCTCAGCCAATTAGTGACAGCCAAAAGTAGTAGAACAGTGATGTGTGCACTACATCAAAAAACAGTGGACATATTTTCACTTGTGATCAGATAAGGCTTGGATAAGGATCTCCAAAGATAAAAGGCTGTATCACCAAAATCTCCTATACCGTGCACATATCCTGAGCTCATTTGAAATATATTCATGCAGTGAGACTGTTACTAAGAATGTGAAGATACAGTGGGCCAAAACATTTTTCTGAGAGGAAGAAGACAATTTTATGATAATTTGTTCACTGCCCCATAATCTCCTGCCACCAGCTCTACTTGAAGTAGTGAGTCAGAGGTATTTGCCCACCTAAAATCTTGCTCTATACCAGCTACAACATACATACACTTGTCCATTATGTTTACTGTATCTATTTATGGACTTATTATAGCACCCAATCCTGCAAAGGGATACATGCAGGTGGGCCCTTTTAGAGTTCCATTGGCTTGAAGAAAATGGGACTCAGTGACGGTGTAAAGGCCTGTGAAGAATGGGGGTCTGGGTCTAGGACTTCAGAACAGAGACTTCTCTGTTTTTTTACTTTGCATATTTAAATTAGCCATGTACATAGGACACTATACAAGCAATTAGAGATTGTACTTACTGGCATTTTATCACTTAGAAACCCAAGCAATGGTGAAGACAGGGAGTAGGAGAGTGCCAAACCTAGGAATACTAACCCCACATAACCAGCTGGTAATTTGAACTGTAAAATAAAAATGTACAAAAACATGGAATTAGCAAAGTACTCCATTATCATTACATTTTAAGTTAAGTGGCTGAAGTCAATATTTTTTTTTCCTATTTTTGTGTGAATTGTATTTTTCATACTTGGGATATTAGCTGTAGATTTTCAGTTCCCTCCCCTATCCCAAATATCTTCAGTTCATCAGGTTCCATCACTCCACTGATGTACACAGTTCAAGTCTAATCTCAAAAGGAAACAGATTTGCCCCCAATCCAGAATGCTAAAACTTAACCTGGGGTGTTTGAAATCTAAATCTCAGAGATTGGTATTAAGTAATTCTTGTATTTACATCTCCAATGTTTAGTTTTGTTAACAGTTCGTATAATACTATAGTATTTATAGCTTCCTATTTGGTGCATTTATTTTACAGCATGATTTGCCTTGAAAATACTTTTTCCTCTGCAGTTTAAAAGCTAAAGATTTGATTTTTCTAAAAAGTCAGATGAAAAAGATATTCAGCACAGTGAATGGGAAAAAGAGAGGAAAGGAGTCTCACTGCAGCTGCAACAACAGAATGAGAAGCATTCTGAGGGCAACAGGGGTATGGAACAGCTTCCATATGAGGAGCGATGAAGACTGGGACTTTTCAGCTTGGAAAAGAGACAACTAAGGGGGGGGATATGATAGAGGTCTATAAAATCATGACACGTGTGGAGAAAGTAAATAAGGAAATGTTATGAGGAGTAAATAACACAAGAACTAGGGGTCACCAAATGAAATTAATAGGCAGCAGGTTTAAAACAAACTATAGGAAGTATTTCTTCACACAAAACACTGTCAACCTGTGGAACTCTGTGCCAGAGGATATTGTGCAGGCCAAGACTATAGCAGAGTTCAAAAAAGAACTAGATACATTCATGGAGGACAGGTAAATCAATATCTATTAGCCAGGACAGGCAAGGATGGTGTCCCTAGCCTCTGTTTGCCAGAAGCTGGGAATGGGCAACAGGGCATGGATCACTTGATGATTACCTGTTCTGTTCATTCCCTCTGGGGCACCTGGCATTGACCACTGTCAGAAGACAGGATACTGGACTAGATAGACCTTTGGTCTTACATAAGAACATCCATACTGGGTAAGTTAGAGTATTGTAGAGTAAGCTTTGTTCACTTGCCATTTGACTTTCCCTGGTTTTATAGGCCAATGCTACAATGCCATCAACAATTGGTAAATTTAGATTTAAAGAGCTCAGTCAGTTCAAATATTCCAGAATGGCAGCTATTGCAAAATCTGAAAATACTCTTACCCAATCACATGTAAATGAACCCCCTGACATTCACATGCATTATCTGTACATACCCATTTCCTATCTCTAGTTAGGTAAGAATCAGAAATACAATATTAGGCTCAGCTAACACAGATGATGAGCACATTTGATCTAATCAATCTTATTCTAACATTGATTTTAAAATATTTGGATTAAAGTTCTCCATATTGCTGAAGTCATTAACCCATCTCTTGCACATTAAGATGACTCACCTTCTCTGAAACGAACAGTGACATAGTGGGATCCAGAAAGCCTAAACATGCACTTAGTGAAAATATAGTAAAACAGAGAAGTACAACTTTTGGCAGAGTAATGAGCATCCAAAACGAGTCCTTGCTAGCGATTGCATCTGTTTTAAAAAAAGAAAAGAAACGGTGTTCTTTGGTACATGGGTTGTGTTTAATTTGATATGCTTATAACCCACTTTCTTGCTTCCAAGATTCAGTATTCTCCCTCTCCCACTGCTTTGAAGGTAGTCATCTCATACACAAATTGAAGCAAAATTTAGAATGTTACAGGTCATCCTTGGACATTGTTACAAGATCAGGGTTTTTTTTTTTAAGTCTCCAGCTTGGAAACTAAACAAATGAAGAAAGCAATCGGAACTTAAATTTTCTTACTTAATACCTTCAATTTAGAACAAAGTAATTGGGCAAATGCTTATTGAGTGACTAAAATGACAGAACAGACAAATATAAGAAATACAACCACTTTTCAGGTGCCATTGTGATGTTTTACATTTCTAAATTATGCTCCAAGGGCCTGATCCTGCACACACTTCAATGTGTGTATGGTCTCATTGTGTGTACAATGGGACTGCGACTCACATGCATCATCATCTACGAGATCAGAGCCTATAGCTCTTTGTACAATGGACTTCCACATTGCAGAATTCCAAAGCTGCATAGTTCAGAGTATTTATATCCAAGCTATAAATGGCTTCCGAAGACAGACAAATGGTTAACCAGTGTATCTCATCTAACAGTGGCAAGCAGGATACAGACTCGTATATATAGGTGGTGCTTCCTCTCCTGTGGTTTGTTATAGTTGCCATCCTCTTCCTTTTGGGCTTTCTAAAAAGATTAGAGTCTAACCACGCAGTTCCTCTTATCCTCCAGTGTTATCACACCTGTACTTTTCTATTAGTTTCATCTTCCAGCAATATGATGACTATCCTTTAACATAGGCTGTTTATGCTAGATCGACAGATACCTCCCAGCTACCTTTTCCTCCCCAAAACTGGGCCATCCAAACTTGATCTAATGAAATACAATCACAACATGAGATGTCAAAGGACTGCATGCAGCTGGATTCTGTTCCATGTCTGAAATATATCTTGCACCGTGGAATGCAATACATAGGAATCCCTTTGTCCTCGGTACTATAAGCCTTCAACTTGCTCAGTAGCATGGTGAGGCAAAGGGTATATCTACCCTGCAAAAAGACCCACAACGGCGAGTCTCAGAGACTGGGTCAACTACTTGGACTCGTGCTACTTGGCTAAAAATAGCAGTGTAGACATTCCTGCTCAGGCAGGAGTGGGGGCTCGGAGACTCTTCATGGGTTTCAGAGCCAGTCTCCAGCCTAAGCAGGAACATCTACACTGCTATTTTTAGCCCAGTAACGTGAGCCCAAGTCAGTTGATCCAGGCTCTGAGACTCGCCGCTGTGGGGTTTGTTTCTTTGTTTTTCAGTGTAGACGTACCCTAAGACAACTCATTGTTTAAAAGTCCCAAAGAGAGACATCATGTAGAAAAATCTCACTTCATTTCAATGCAACAGAGAAAGCTAGTGTTTACAGGGATGGACACAAGAGATGAGATTCATTCCAAGCCATGTGCATCCATGATTTTTAGTTATGTTCAACAAGGACCTGATCCTGCACCATTAAAATCAGTTGCAGTTTTGCCACAGACTTCTTGTGCTTGATCCAGCTCCATGGATCTCATAAGGATAGCTACATACATGAGGAATTAAAGGATTTTACTAGCGTATGCATCTATCCATCCATCTCAAATTTGAAATACTGACCAAAGGAAGTGGAAGGAAAAGAGCCTACCGTATTTTGGTAAGAGGTACATGTTCAGAGGCACCAGGATCAACACTAAGCATCCTAGCACTATGAAAGGGACTTCATAGCCAAAGGACTGATACAAAAAGCCACCTAGAGGTGGGCCCAGCACTAATCCAAGCCCTGTAAAAACTTCAAGACTGCCCTAAGGGGGGTGAGGGGGGAGAAGGAGAGATAGAGAGAGAACAATGGTTAATAGATAGAAACTAGGCTCTGTCATTGATCAAGAGCTAGAACAAATCATAACCATAAACCAAAATCTTTACATGCAAGGACAGCAAAGGGAGACTGAAATGTTGTTTGGTTAAAAGCTAAGTGAGCTTTTAAGAGGAAAACCAAGTGTACTGCTTACTTTTTCAGTCTTAGCCACTCACATGATGCCTAATGTACCCAGTTTGTGGGGGCAAAACACCTCCAATGCTGTTCCATATACCCAATACATCTGCAAAGAGGCCAGCAGTGAATTGACTATATTTCCCAAATACAAAATTACATTAGAACCTGAAGGGGAGAACTTAGTAAGCATATTGCAATGAATCATTATTAAGTCACCGCTTTGGGGCTTGGGTGAAAGATACCTTAAATTAAATAACTTTTCTACCTACATACAATTGGTCACATTTAGCCCTTGCAACTATCTAATGAAGTCTATCAAGTTACAGAGATATGTTTAACCCATTAAATTTGGTTTCTTTTATTGGATGCAACCTCAAAGAACAGGATGAAAGGGGCCTACATGGACTTCATCTCCTCCTGTTATAGTACCATTAGTCCCCATTGCCAACATATGTTACATCATTTGATCAGCTTATATTTAGAGCAAGAAATTTTCCTGAAAAAGAGTATTTAGCCATAATATCCACTGGGAAGTGATAGAACAGTGACAGGAAAGCTCACATAAGGGCAGGTCTACACGAGAAAGATGTACTGCTTGTACTATACGGGTAGTGCTTTCACCAGTATCGTTATTCCTATGCAGGAAGGAGAAAAACTACACTGGTAGAAATCACCTTTACACTAGTATACCTCTGTCCACACGAGGGCTTTTACCAGTATAACTATTTTTGATGTAAAAAAAGATACCCATAATTAAAATACTGGTAAAAAAACCTTAAATGTATACCAGACTTAAGTCTCCCCTTGATCTCTTTTGAGTTAATTTGTTTAATGGGGGAGGAGGGGGAAGGGGCACTTTTTTTCTTTTGATTTTTATGTCACAATGCTATAGTGTCTGTGTGGCAGTCTACTTCTGTGATTCTAGCTGCTAACATAGGAAACGATTATTCTAGTTATTTTTCACAGACATCACAAATGCCATTCTATGTTATCTCTCATGGAGGAACAAGATTGACAGATGCCAGAGGCCCCAGTTCAACAAGTCCATCTTTAAGTACCTTCATGACCTGAGGCCTTGGATAGGGAAATGGAGGATTTGATCTTGTCAAATGTTTCCCCCCCTCCCCCAAACAAACTTTTATTTAGCCTTCCATTCTCCCCTGCACTTCAGCTCTCCTCCCTCCACTAACCAAAAACAAATTCTAACTTCTATCTAATTAAACAGCAACACCAATTTCTACTCCAAGTCTCCAGCCATATCCACTTCTTAGATCCCTCCTCCCATTGCTACTGGCTTGCTGTTTTTAAAGCAAGGGCAGGGCATTAGTATCATGAAGGGTTTGGTCAGCACTCCCTCCCTTCTGTCTACTCCTAGTGAAGCCATCACCAATGCAGCTGGAAACAGCACAGGGCACTTTGTAACGGTCCCACTAGAATGGAGGAACCTTAGAAGAAAAAAATCCCAGATGTGATGGTTTAACTCCTCGCTGAAGCCTCTGGTTAAACCGATTGATCCTTAAGCAGAAAACTGTATGACAAGCCAAGTCATTTCCCTTTGTCGTGTTACGTCATATGGCATATGCCATGTCATAACGGAATTCAGTTTTCATGAAGACTAGATTAAGTGGTTGCATTTTTAAACAGCTTTCAAGTTGAGCGTTGTCTGCCAGTATCCCACCCGTGTTTCAAACGACACTAGAAAATGGATCACAACAAGAATATAATTAAAAATCCCTCCTCAACTAATCCTCAGAAAGACATTGAGGTTTTTATTTTTTTAACGCTCCTGCATATGTTACTGAATGAGCTCAGTTTTACATCCTCATTCCTTCCATTGTTCCAGGACCTGCATAACTTTTGTTGCACCTGAATCATGTTTATTCCTTCAGGCATATAGCATTTTAATTTAAATTAGAGATTTTCATTTGGGGGGTTGTTTGTTTGTTTTTTTAAGCTGAAGGAGCATATGGTAGACACTTGACACTAGCTGTAGGGTTACAGTGGCTGTTTGGTATGAAAAATGCATAAAGATGTACAAGTCAAAACACTTTTATTCTGAACATTTGGCTATCATGTGTAGTTCTGTACATACCATTACTGTAGCTATATTATTGGGGAAAGCCTTTGCAAGAATAGAAAATGATGCGGTCACTGCTGCAGAAAAACTTATGGCATCCATTGCTCTAACCAGAAAACACAAACCAATGAATACTGGTCCATCAGGTGCTCTGTCCAACAAACTGAAAGAACAAGGAAACAAATGAAATTTAGCAAAATAAAAACCAAAAATCCTTAAAATACAACTGTAAGGTAAACTCCTGACATCTTCTAGAGACAGCATGGTCCAGTTGTCAAAGCACAGGGCAAGTCTCTTGCCCTCTGTCAAATGGGAATCTCTCTTACCTACCTATAACATCATATAAAGAAAGAGCTTGAAAAGATTAGACACCTAGCAGCCAAAGTAGGCTCTCCTCACATCAGAGTCCAGATCCAGAGTCCTGGAAAGAAGCTCATCTCCACTTTTATTCCCAGTTGCTGTGGAAGGTGCTGTCTCTGGACCATGCTTAGGGACTCCAGCTTTTTTGTATGTGTTTATGACTAGTGTATATTTGATATATTAGACGCTCCAATATCTCTGGGTATGTCCAACACTGCATTATAAACCCAGCCTCAGACCCAGGCTTGAGTCCTTACCCCATTCTTCTCTACCATCCACACAAAAATATTCTGACTTGAGTCAGTAAGCTCTCAGGACCTGGGTCCTAGGACCTACCAAGGGGGGCTGTGTGTGGGGGGGGAGGGGGGAGAGGCACGAGTGAGCCCAAGCCCTGCTGTGACTCAGGTCCAAGCCCTGTCTTTTTGCAGCATGGATGCAGCTCAATTCTGGGTCCCTAGACTTGCGGTCAAAGAGTCTGTCACCACTATACCACAATCCTCTGGGCCTGTGTTTCTCAGATCTTCGCACCCAAAACTACCCACTCAGTTCCCAGTCATTGGCTGCAATCCTTCCTTTCCATGCTGACCATTGAACTGGGTTCAACCATCTACGTTCACTATGCCCAGCAACAAGAAGCAGCCAGTTGTATTAATATACATGGAATAAGTGGACCAAAGGTGTTAGCATAACCCAGTCACTGTTTAACAATAAATAGCATAAAACAAGGTTCGGGACTTGGGATACAGAGACTTCAGCCTCCTTAGCACCATAGCAAACACATCATTAAATATCCTTTTAACCTTTTGTTAAAGATACAGAAAAGAAAAATCAGTTAAAGCATTTGAAATGTAAAGTATTAAATAAAGCTTTCATTTTAACAACATCCCTTGTCCCCTTTCCCTGTAGAGTTTTTAGAAGGAAAAAAAACAAAACCAAAAAACCATGTTGTTTGACAGTCTTTTCGATGGTATTAAAGACAGTAATAACTGTCCTTTTGGGGAAAACAGAAGAAGTTAAGAAATCTCCAGCCCTTCTCACCTAACTTTTTCTCTTTTCCCCCAAAAGGACAGTTATTACTGGTCTTTAATACCATCGAAGAGACTATCAAACAAGGGGCCTTTTTCTTCTAAAATTGGACTTCAACAGCAGCAATGAGGAAATCTCCAGCCCATCTCAGCTCATTGCTGTTGTTGACGTCCAATTGTAGAAGAAAAAGGCCCTTGTTTGACAGTCTCTTTGATGGTATCAAAAATGGTATAACGGTCATCCCAGGTGGCGTTTGGGATTCAGCTGGAGCCGGCAGGGGTGGCGATGTCACCTGGTTCCCTCTCTCGCAGGCCCATTCTGGTCAGGATACCTCTCAAAACCAAGATGGGGAAGGCCAAGGGCTCCAGGAAATTATGGAGGTGCAGCTATGATGGTGAAGCTCCCTGCAGTAGTTTCTGTCTGTTCTTTGTCTGTATTTTTGTTGTTTCAGACTTTCCCCACACACAAAAATTTAAGAACCCCAAAAGGGAGTGATGGGTGGAATAGTCTCTACCCTTATTATTTTGTTCACCAATTAGGCCTAGTATCAATATACCAAAATTGGTATTCTAAACTTCACATCTCCTGTTCATAAGCCAAGCATAATTTCAACAGTCTTTGAATCATATCAACGTGGCCTTTGTGGTTTAGGCTAGTTGAGCTTCTTTTTTCAAAAATAAAGCCAACATTTTGCACAAGTTAGTGCTTTAGCCCCTACAATTGCCTGGCACAGCTTCGGATTTCCAAGTGGATTTAAAACAATTAAAAATCCCATTTTCTGAGCTACATTTTGTATGCTCTTATTACCATACTTACTTGAGGTTTTTCCAATAACTAAATAGCAAATTGCATTTATGGCATAGACTCATAGACTAAGGTCAGAAGGGACCATTATGATCATCTAGTCTGACCTCCTGCACAATGCAGGCCACAGAATCTCACCCACCCACTCCTGCAATAATCCTCTCACCTATGTCTCAGCTATTGAAGTCCTCAAATCATGGTTTAAAGACTTCAAGATGCAGAGAATCCTCCAGTAAGTGACCCGTGCCCCATGCTTCAGAGGAAGGCAAAAAACCTCCAGGGCCTCTGCTGATCTACCCTGGAGGAAAATTCCTTCCCGACCCCAAATATGGTGATCAGCTGAACCCCGAGCATGTGGGCAAGACTCACCAGCCAGACACCCAGGAAAAAGTTCTCTGTAGTAACTTCTAACATCCCATCATCTTCCATCCAAGGATCTCAGAGTACTAAACAAGCCTTATAACCCCATGAGTTAGGTAAGTATTATTCACACTTTACAGAGGAGGAAAACAAAGAGGTTAAGTCACCAGCCCGGTCAGAAACAGAGCTGAGGTCTTTTGACTCCTAGCCCTGAGTTTTAACAGCAAGGCCATCTGTTTTTCATAGGATTAGAACAATGCAAATTTCACACTACAAATAAGATGCAAGAAAACACACTCACCCAAACAGAATTGTAACACATCCTGAGACAAACATCCCAGCCACAAACATGAATTTGGCTCCAATTTGTACAATCTGCAATTGGTGAAGAATAAATATTACATTTTAATTATTTCAAGTCCACTTTTATGAAGAAAATGTATTTGGGGAGTTTTGTTATGAAATCAAAACACTGTGTGCACTCTCTAGAAAAATCACTGACAGAACAAAGGCAGAAAATCAGATTTCTCCACTCCCCCCCCCCCTCCCTTTAGCTTGTAACCAAACCTAAAAATATTCTAAATGGTTAAGTGACTTAACCTAGTTTTCCCAACAGCAAGTCACTGGTAGAGCTAACTCTCTCACTGCTGTTTGCTGTAGACTCTATACAGTGGCAGAATGCACCAGCATTCTTATATCGATTAGATGGAGTGACTCACCTACATCCAGCATTGCCTATAGCAGGCAGCAATGGTGCTATTAAGGTAGGTGATGGAAACAGCCATTTTAGTCAGCTCCCCCTTTGTTCGTCTATCTAACACACTAGCAGCTAACCCAAGACAACGGGGTATGCAGCTCAGGGCATATAAGCTCCAGAAGGCAGGAAACACAGGATCTGTGGAAGGCTAATTATTCAGGGAAAAGATCATTCTGTCATGGAAGCCAATTTAAAAGAAAACTAGTGACCATCTCTGAGGTAAGGAACGCACTTCACTTCTCCCCATTCTCAGAAATGCCAGAGGCAAGACAGCATGGCCTGCTTTCACTGGACTCTGCCAGCTAGAAAATGGATGGCTGGGGACACAGCCTATGGCCAGGTCACCTTAAACAATATAACTCTGTGGGGCTTCTAATTGCATTCTAACCCTCCCTTACCATGAGCAAACATTTCAGTTTCTTTGGATTGTTCAGGGCTAGAGAAAACAGTCCCTGTACTGAAACCAGTGGTTTGTCCTGCTTTCAGTGAAACCCTGAGATGTCCAATCATTGCTATGGGCTACCCACTTGTCTATTGCATTGGTAATGAATGGTGCGTTTCACACAGCAGCACCTCCAGTGGAGGCCTCAGCTGCTCCATAGCTCCCATCTACTTCACAGCAGAAAGGTAAGCAGTCATATGTACTCCTTGACTACTGCCAAGATACACAAAAACTACAGCTCCAGCCACAGCTAGCTCTGAGGCAGCCTCCTGGCTCAGCAAGAGGAATATCTTCAGCCCTGTGTGAAAACACCAAGTGGAGTCTAACGTGTGCGTGTTTGGGGAGGTAGTGGGAGAGAGAGAATAGTGAGAAAATAATATGAAACACGTGAGGAAATAGGTGATGGATGTAGACTGATGGAGGGGAGCAAGGAATAAGGTACATTTAAAAATAAAATAAATAAATAAATGGAGATATGCCAATCTCATAGAGCTGGAAGGACCTTGAAAGGTCATCAAGTCCAGTCCCCTGCCTTCACTAGCAAGGCCAAGTACTGTCCCCTGACAGATTTTTGCCCCAGATCCCTAAGTGGCCCCCTCAAGGATTGAACTCACAACCCTGGGTTTAGCAGGCCAATGCTCAAACCACTGAGCTATCCCCCCTAACTTGCCACGATTTGAGTAGAAGGAGTCAACAAGTGCAATAGGGTAAATATGCTAGACAGGACATCAGTGATGAGAAGACAGCAGGGTGTCCCCCTTTTCCCTCCCATACATCAGTGGTCTGTTGTAAGAGTCCTTTTTTTGTGAGGGTTGGGAGGTATAGTTAGAGGGAACAGTTCCTTGGGAGACACCAGAGGTCTAACTCCACTTTCCTTGAAAAGACTAGAGGACTTTCCTTCTTTCTTTGGATAAGGAAGGGGAGAGAGGGGAGAAAAGTTAATCTTAAAATCCTAAAAAAGTTGAGCTGAGGCCTTACAGCAACCTGTACACGTGCTTAAGAATTATATTTGATAGCCACGTTTAGGGTAGGAATCTAGAAGATATTATCTAGCCTTAAAATGTTTTCCTTGAATGATTTAGCTCAGGGGTAGGCAACCTATGGCACACATGCCAAAGGCGGCACGCGAGCTGATTTTCAGTGGCACTCACACTGCCCGGGTCCTGGTCACTGGTCTGGGGGGCCTCTGCATTTTAATTTAATTTTAAATGAAGCTTCTTAAACATTTTAAAAATCGTATTTACTTTACATACAACAATAATTTAATTATATATTATAGATTTATAGAAAGAGACCTTCTAAAAACGTTAAAATGTATTACCAGCACGCGAAACCTTAAATTAAAGTGAATAAATGAAGACTCGGCACACCACTTCTGAAAGGTTGCCGACCCCTGATTTAGCTCCATCCACACTGGCAGGCCAGACTGCAGTCCATGCAGAGAGTGCCTAAGGAGGCTGTCAATTTTGGAAGAACTAATGGGCATTTTTCAAATCTTTAGGTACCAAAAGACGGGCAAAAGTGCAATTTTAAAGAAAGGTACTCCAAAAAGAGTGGGAAGGAGAGCTTTGATCACTGTATTCTGGTTGAGTTTTTGATCCTCTTTTGCTGGAGCTCTGCCTGCAACAACCCACTATTTTAAAAACAGCACACAGACTTCTATTGCTTCAAAACCAACTGTCTGAATGTTCAGTTAGACAGAAACATGCCTTCTGTTAGAAAAGCAGTTTCTCTACTGTGGTCTGTGGAGCACTTGCTGATGGTCAGCAGAGCAACTTGATCTCATGCTGCTGGATGTCTTCCTTGTTTCTAGTTGAATTTACAGGCGTCCAGGCTCTTCGTTGCCAAGAGGATGTTGGATGTCTGTAAAAGCAACTGGAAAATAGGAAGACAACCTAAACACATTTACTAGAGAATGGAGTGAGTCTCTCAGTGCCTACGTTAGCTTTCCCTAGCCACTAACCACCCATCTCTTCTCCTCTGTTTAAAAAAGCAAGCCTATGTGCGCTAGCAGCCATAAACGGATTTGTCTGGACCGGGCTCTGAGTAAGGTTGTTAGGTCCTATTTCATAATTGAGTCAGTACTGTAAACTTTAAAGATACTTACATAATTGCCTACTATTAAAGAAGTCAAGAAATTGAATAAAGCAAAGCATCCAAAAATCAGTCCAACAACTGTATCGCTGGCACCCTTTTTCTCTGCCTGTAAAAGGAAACATCATGACAGACAGATTTAGAACATGGACAAAACAAAACAAACCACCAGACACAATGTTAGCATTAGGTTAAAATACTTTATAATTAAGTCTTATATCTTTATCCTTCTTTCATTGTACCTGCCAGTATGTTCATAAAGCATTTTCTCTTTTAAAGAGGAGTGGGAGATTCAGCGGTAACTTTACAGCAATTGAAAATCACCTTGCACCACAATTCAGTATTTCTGTAGTGAAGAGCAGACATAGCATCTACTCCAACTGGAAGCAGGTGTGAAGGATGGAAATTCTAAGTTGCTGTGTTGCACTACAGGTCAGCTAGTACGACCTTACCCAGGGACAGACCACATTCCCTAAGTCCGTACGCAGGTGGAACCTGGTGTGCCCAGACCTCATCCCCCTTGCAAAGAAGGGGCAAATGAAGAAATCTACTGAGTCCACAGCATGGTTTTCCCACCCCCACATCCCAGAATTCCACAGAGGATACCCTGCAAATTTGACATACATGCAGGGGAGGAAGCGTGGACTGGGCAGGGGGAAAGACAACAACATCTCCCCACTGGCCCTACAGAAGTTATCTGGGAAGAGCCAATATGTTCGGTCACTGTACTTTTCCACTGGCAATGCAGCTCCAGTGGAAAGGAACTTAAAGTAGGGGAAAGAAAACCAGGGTGACTAGCACTGGAACAGAGGTACAAGGCCTCTGCACAGAGAGTACTGGCCTCTCACAGATCCTGGTGGCTAGGCATCTGGGGGCAAGCTTTGAAGATCCACCCACCTGCCACATGGAGTGAACACGGGAATGTTCAAGGAGAAAACCCTTAGCTCTCTCTTGTAAACATTGCCCCAGGTGGGGATGATCTGGCCAACAGACCAGGGCCTGCCTCTCTCTCTCTCTCTGAGCAATGGATTTGTTCTAAAAAGATTACTCTGAAGTGTCATGGGGCTCTACATACATTTCTTTCTCAACTCGTCCAATTTAATGCAACAGTAAAGGTGGTTTTCCTATCTGCCAGCCTGGCATGCCTGGGAAAGGCAGAGAAGGAAGTCATAAGTGGATGGGTTGTGGGGCGGGGGGGAGGAAGGGAAGCGAGTGATCTAGCAGATAGGGCATTGGAATTGAAGTTAAGAGACCTGGGTTTTATTCCTGGTTCTCCTACTGACCTGCTAAGTGAGGTTGGACAAATCACTGCGCATCCCTCTACAGTTTGTAGGCCTCATCTAAAATACACTGTAAGTGCTTTGGGACAGGAACGGTCTCTTACAGAGCCTGGCACAATAGGATCTTGAGCTCACATGTCGCCTCTAGGGGTGATGCAGCAATATAAATTATCGGATTATATTTTAAAATTATTTCTCATTTTTTTAAAATATCTGAAGAATAGTTTGCAGAGTTGTACAAGGATTTACCTCTCTTGGAAAAAAGGGCCCTAGGATTGAATAGCAAATCATTGAACTGAAGTTCAAACAAGCCGTTGCTGACATTACGAAGAGCTGATCTCTGGTAAACCTGCTCGGCGCTTCACTGGAAACTTCTGGTCCGCCATTTCCTAGAACTAAAAATATTTCTATTAGGCTCTGATAACTTGAAATTGTGTCCCAGTATATCTGTTTACAAGAGAGGTGCCCTCCAGGAATTCGGAATTGGTAACTTAAACCTATGGTTCAGGAAAAGGTAATTGATGTTCTGCCATTAAGAGCCCTAAACCCATCATTTTCTCAATATATTACTGTACCATACGTGAAGATCCCCCTACCCTGCAAGATGATCTGTACAGATAGCCAGCCCCTTGCACCCAGAGTTTCCACACTGAGCAGCTTGCAGCATCAATGACAAAAGGATCTGACACTGTCACCCTGACTCACACATAGCTCCATTGAAGTTAATTGGATTACTTGTGGGAGTGAGAACTGCCCACCTTAGTGGCTGTCTGATCAGACCCCAGGGCACCTTTAAGTGAACTGACAACGTCTAATATATAAAAGTTGTAGTATTTTGTCTACACAGTATTAATGATCATTAAATGTGCCATAAAAAGTCTGCACCTGACCCCTCACATATACTTTGATTTACAGCCCAGAGACCCAGACACAATCACCTTACAAATAAAGACGTAAGAAACTTTCAAAATACAAGTGTAGATCATCTGTCAGCTCTTTGTATCCTTCAAAGAAAGTTTTGTAATAGATAGGTATTTAAATTTACTGTTCTCTTTTGCCATGATCACAGAGCACAAGAATTAAGATCTGAACTCTTCTGTTTGCTACATACTTCCTAGGGTAATTGTTTTTAAAAAAAAGTGGGGTCTCCCGCTGCATTCCAGGGTGAGGTTGAGACCAGAAGAGGTTACCAGGGGGGGAAAAAATGTTATTTTTCCAAGGTGCATTAGGATAGTTACTTAACAGGTTTGGCTTCAGGCCCCACTAGTAAGACTTTCCATTATTTGGCTAGAGTCGCAATTAGCTTCAGAGAGTTTTTAAATAGCCAGCAAAGAACCTTTCGACGTCATCGTTTTATAACATTTACTAAACAAACCAAGTTTCTGTTGCGCTTCAGTTAGCTGGCTCATAAAAAGAAATAGCCATTTGAACACGTTACCCCAGAACAGAATGCTATGGGTTAATTGCAACAGTAAGAGGTTTACACATGAACGGCAAGCCGTGCCAGTGATCTTAGTACAGTAGTTCTAAATTCTTCTGACGTGCAATTTAGTGGCAGGACAACATAGGAAAAGAAAATAATCCGGGAGGGGTGGGGCAGATCCTCTCCCTCCCAAGTTGCAAAGTGATCCCGAAAACTCTTTCAGCAGTAAACACAAACCCACAACTGAACGAAACAAAAAGGAGCCAGCCCGGAGTCTCGAAGGGATCGGAGACTACTTGGGAAAGCTAGAAAGGAGGGGCGGAGAAAACAACACCGCGGACACACTAAAGAAGGTTAAAGAGACCAGGCTCCGAAAGTACCAAAAACTCTCTTACTCCCACCTGGGGTTTGCAAAGTCTCCTGGGTCGCAGCTTCCTGGCTGCCCATAGCGAAGAGTCCTGACTGCCGCAGCCCAACGCAGCTTCACCACACTAGTACGTCCCTCTGTCTATCCCGGTATATTGCACGGAGATAGGGAAAGGATTGTGAGAGCAAGAGCCTAGTTAGAGCAGCAGCCTCAGTTATTAGTGCGCATGCTCAGTTCACACTAAGCCCGCTCCTTAGCCGCACGGGAGGAGCAGCTGACTCTACCGTTCCCTCCCAGTTTTTCATTGACAGGCGCATTGTTTAATCCTCAAATCAGCGGCTTTAGCACATATTTGTCCTTTTTCTACCCTGAGAATTTGTGAAGGGTACAAAGAACAGCTGCGAATTTAACGTCACAGCAACAGGGACATTGCACCGATCACTGGAATCACATCGGTGTAGGTGTTCTTTGGTTATCCTGTCATTCGGTGTTCCAAGCCGACAGACAAACCTGTGGGAGGTGCAAGTGGGGTGGTTCACCTGTGCAGCATGTAGCAAAGTAGGAGTGACCATTACACAAAATCCAGAGTTTATAACCTGAAGGACTATCATGATGGTCTAACTCCAGGAGTGGCCAACCTGTGGCAACGGAGCCACATGCGGCTCTTCAGGAGTTAATGCGGCTCCTTGTATAGGCACCGACTCCAGGGCTGGAGCTACAGACATGAACTTTCCAATGTGCCGGGGGGTACGGTACTCACTGCTCAACCCCCTGGCTCTGCCACAGGCCCTGCCCCCACTCCACCCCTTCCCGACCCCTCCCCTGAGCCTGCCGTGACCTCGCTCCTTCCCCCACCCCAAGCCTCTTGCACGCCACGAAACAGCTGATTGGGAGGTGCGGGGAGGGATTGGGAGGTGTGGCGAGGTGCTGATTGGCAGGGCTGCTGGTGGGTGGGAGGCACTGGGAGCAGGGTGGGGCAGCTGATGTGGGGCTGAGGATGTATTACTGTGGCTCTTTGGCAATGTACATTGGTAAATTCTGGCTCCTTCTCAGGCTGGCTACCCCTGGACTACTCTAACCTTCTGCATAACACAGGCCACAGAACTTCGCCCAGTAATTTCTGCAGGACTTAAATTCAGCTGGAGCTGTCTGGAGTGAGCACCTGTAAATATGTTCAAAGTCCCTGGAGCTTTTATAGCATGGGGAGCTCTGGGAAATAGTCTATAAGAATTGAAGCCCTAAATTTCTGCATCAAGACCATAACTTCCATTTGAGCTATAGCATATATTGTAGCAAGATATCCAATTCTGATGTAAAGACTAAGTAACGGAGAATTCATTGCATCCCTAGATAAATAGTTACAATGGTTAATTACCTTCCCTGGTAAAAAATTGCATCTTCTCTAGTTTCAACTTCCAGCCATTAGCTCTCATTATGCTTCCCCCCTTTTTTCCTCTTTAAGATTACAACGAAGTATCCCAATACTAAGCCATACCCATATTTTTCTGCTGCCTGCCAGCCCCCTGAAAAAATCCTATTGCAAAAAGTCCCCTGGACCGGAGTTGCTGATAGGAAATAGTAATGGCAACACCTTTCAGGAGCAAGTCCTTTACTAGATGTATAATTCTCTCTCAGTAAAGTTTCTGAAGTCAAAATAGGAGTATATCAGGGGTGTGTCATGTCTGCAATCCTCTTCAACATTGCCATTGACTGGGTAATGCCGCATACAACAGAAGAGATGCCAAGAGGCATTAAATAGACACTTGTCTCATCCCTTGAAGACCTGGACTTCGCAGATGATGTCGCTCTCCTATCACATACCCAACACCATATACAAGAGAGAAAAAAACTTGACTCAACGCATTCAGCCAGCAAATTGGATTGAAAATCAACTGCAATAAGAGAGATATCATGATCTTTAATATTGCCTCACCATCACCATTACGGATAAAGGATTATGTTCTCATCAATGTAGAAACATTCACATACTTGGGCAGTACCATCAGCCAGGATGGTGGAACAAGCCAAGATATCAGGATATCAATAAAGCCAGGAACACCTTCAGGGGCTTAAATACAACACCAAACTCAAGATTTATCAGAGCTGCATACTTTCAACACTACTTTATAGTGCAGAATACTGGGGAATGAGAAAGTATGACATGTTCAAAATGTCTTCATTCCATACAACCTGCCTCAGAAAAATCCTCCGCATCTTTTGGCCCAGAACAATCTCAAACCAAGATCTATTGGCACAGTGCAGCCAAGAGGATTCAAGCACCATCATTGCCAGGAGGTGTTGGAGAGGGATCAGTCATGTGCTTTGAATGGAAACTGATTCCACCACCAGAGTAGCAATAAGATGGACACCTGAAGGCAAGCGAAAATGAGGCCGCCCAAAAACAACATGGCAAAGAGTTGTGGAAGCCGAGCTGAAAAACCTGGGGCACACCTGGGGAACCATTGAAAGGCTTGCCAGAAACAAACAGGAGTGGAGGAGCTTTGTCACTGCCCTAAATGCCAGAGGCGCAATAGGAACATGATGATGATGATAATGATAAGACAAAAACCAGCAACAAACCTCAGCCCATGTTCACAAAAAGGTTCTCTGAGGTTTAGACATTTCAGCGAACTGGAGCCTAGGGTCATACTGGAACTATATAACTATTGATACACTTAGAAAAGCTGCCTATAAATCAAGTTTTACTCATGGTGTTGGAAGTAGGGGTGCTGCTGCACCCCCTGGCTTGAAGTGGTTTCCATCATATACAGGGTTTACAGTCTGGTTCAATGGCTCTTAGCACCCCCTCTATATAAATTGTTCCAGCACCCCTGACTTTACCCATTCACGAAGCTGAGAAGAAATGTCATTTTCAGTAGACTGTATATCTCCAAACTATGATTCTACCTCTTTTGCTGTATGCTTTGACCAGCAGTGAAGTGGTTAACATTGATATTTACATTGTCATCATTAGATTTCAGAGTCAACTTCCCATTAAGATGAACAATGGCAGTTCATACTTCTCTGGGCCAAGATTTGGATGGAAGGTATGGATTTTTCTTCTATGTGGTGGAGTATGGGGCACCTTATGCCCAGTCTTGAACCCCTCTTCTGGTCTACTGCTAAACAGAGGGGTCACACAGGCTGCCTAGTCTCCTGAAAGTTTCCAGCAGTATTTTGAGAAGCAGACCTAAGTTATTCAGCTCACATGAAGACACAAATGAGGCAACTGGCCAGCTGGCTCCCTCTGCAAAAACAATGGCGGTGAGGAAGAATTTTAGAAGACATCCAAAGAAGAGAGGAACCTAGGCATGTTGGGTGAGTAGGGATAGATGCCGGGGTGTTACCTGTGTAGCGCTCCTATGCACCTGGTTACCGCCTTTAATGCCAGTCTCCTTATGGATTTTGGTGGACAGGCCTGGATTCATCTGAATCCTGCCTCTAGTGCAGCAGGAGCTAACTTTCCTTATTCTCTTCCCAGATAATGTTAACTGGCAGTGCCTCCACTCCCCTCTCTCCTTCCTGGCAAGATCAGCAAGGCAGCTTGGAAGGAAAAGTTACCCTGTGGTTAGAATTTGAGTTACTTGCCAGATAGATGGATATTCCCAAGGAGTAACAGAGACACATGCCATATAGTAACTGTGTTAAACAGGAAGTAAATATGACATAATAGGGTAAACCAATTCTCTCAGGGTCACCAGTCTTATTTTTCCCTCTTATTTGTTCATTTGCATTTGTGTGTAGATTTTTTTTCTATCATCATTCACTGCACATTGTGATGGAAACGTATGTATGTAGACAGGGGTGGGTCACCCTATGTACTCCCTTGTAGCCAGGTGTGCTATTGTACACAGATACCCAGGTAAGATAAAATAGGGTGAGGTGTATCAACAAGTGTGCTTGTTCAGATCAGACTAATGAGAAACCAACACACTAATTAACACAGGTATGTCTCCCTCTTAATGAAGCCCCATGAATGGAGAACGTAACGTAAAAACATCCATACTGAGTCAGACCAATGGGCCACCCAGCCCAGTATCCTGTCTTTCAACAGTGACCAGTGCCAGCCAGATGCTTCAGAAGTAATGAACAGAACAGGGCAATTTGGAGTGATCCATCCCCTTGTCCAGACCTTGCTTCTGGCAGTTGGAGATTTAGGTAACTCCAAAGCACCCTGACCATCTTGGCTAATAGCCACTGATGGACCTATTCTCCATTAACTTATTTAATTATTTTTAACCTACTTATATGTTTGGCCTTCACAGCATCCCATGGCAAAAAGTTCCACAGATTGACTGTGTGTTGTGTGAAGAAGTACTTCCTTATGGTTGTTTTAAACATACTGCCTATTAATTTCATTAGGTGATCCCTGCTCCATAGAGTCCCATGTGTTATGTGAAGGAGTAAATAACACTTCCTTATTCACTTTCTCTACACAAGTCATGGTTTTATAGACCTCTATCATATTTCCACTTAGTCCTCTCTTTTCTAAGATGAACCCCAGTCTTTTTAATTTCTCCTCATATGGAAGCTGTTCCATAACCCTGATAATTTTTGTTGCCCTTCTCTACAGCTTTTCCAATTCTAATATATCGTTTCTGAGATGGGGCAACCAGAACTGCACACACCCGGAAAACTGGTTAAAGGCTCTTATCTCAGGACCCAGATTCAGAACTTCCAAAACTTAAAAGTCCAAAACCAAAGTCTATCTGGTCAGGGAGCCAGAGAGAAATAGTTCTTACTTCTTCTTCCTGTCAAGATGGCTGCAGTCATAGATGGTGGGACTGAAGGAGGCTTTTTGTTCCTTCTGTAGCCTTTTATTTTATTTAAAGTGAATTTGGTGATGTTCTATATCACACCACCTTGGGTTCGGCTCTGGTTGCTACAGTTTCAAGCTCAACAGAGTGAAATTACCTCTGATGCTTCTCTCAAATTTAGTGGCTCTAGGAACACATGAAGTCCAAGGATAAAGACTACAGACACGAGCACACGTACAAAGACTTGTCTGTACTACAGGTGTTATTAAAGCAATAAATAAGGCTAAGATTTTTGTATTGGTTACTTTTAGTAAAAGTCATAAACATGTCACAGGCAATAAACAAAAATTCACGGAAGCCATGACCTGAGTTTTGCTGCTGTGGCTCCATGGTTTCCCCCACCATCGTGGTGGCTGGGAGCTGTGGGGTTCCCCCTCCTCCCGCGGCAGCTGGAAGCTACAGAGTGACCATATATCCCAAAGAAAAAAAATGGGACACCCCCAGCCACTCACCCGAGGCACCCCCCTCTCCCTGTCACTTGTCACTGCTGTCACCAGAACTCTGCCAGGACCCTCCTGGCTGCCAGCTCCAGAGTTCCGCAGCCCCTGGGGCTGAAGCAGAGAATGTCACAGAGGTCTCTGGAAGTCACCGATTCCATGACTTCTATGACAAACATAATTTAGCAATAAGTAAAGTGACAAGTACCCATGAATATACAAATCCTATAAAAATCTATGCAATAATTGTAACTGTAGTCATACTCACATCCTCAATGATATTCTAGGATCTGATGGACCTCTCAACAGATGATCATTGCCAGAGGGATGGTTCCTGCTAGGGTTTCCTGTGGGGTCATCCCTTAGATCTTCCCATTCTTACCCAGTCAGGGTTATTCTGTAATTGTGACCACACCTAACATCTTATGCATGTGCATGAAGGTGTCAGTCTTCTTTCCCTTATCTGTACTTTCACACCCCATGAATCCCAGGGATGCCCTATTTTTCATAGGTTATTCATAGTTCCTCTTATTCTCATTAGCATTTATGTATGCTTTGTATCTTGTGGTCAGGACAGACATTTTAAGGAGTTACAATCAGGTGTCTCGTGGTCTCAGACAATACATTTGCAGTTTTTGCAATGTATTTTTCTGTAACCTCACCTATTAGCATATTTTAAGCAGAAACCTTGTGACCTTACAGGCATAGGGTTATTCCTAGGTCACTCAAATGTTAAGCATACTTAAACCTATGGCCTAGTATGGCTAAGCTAAAATCTTACAGGTCTCAACCTGTAGGCCTTGCATTTCAGCCATATTTTACTTATATACCTAATACACATTCATCACATAAGAGCATAAGAACGGCCATACTGGGTCAGACCTAGTCCAGTATCCTGTCTTTCGACAGTGGCTAGTGCCAGGTGCCCCAGAGGGAATGAACAGAACAGGTAATCATCAAGTGATCCATGCCCTGTTGCCCATTCCCAGCTTCTGTCAAACAGAGGCTAGGGACACCATCCCAGACCGTCCTGGCTAATAGTTATTGATAGACCTATCCTCCATTAATTTATCTAGTTCTTTTTTGAACCCTGGTATAATCTTGGCCTTCACAACATCCTCTGGCAAGATGTTCCCCAGGTTGACTGTGTGTTGCGAAGAAAAATACTTCCTTTTGTTTGTTTTAAACCTGCTGTCTATTAATTTCATTTGGTGACCCCTAGTTCTTGTGTTATGAGGAGGAGTAAATAACACTTCCTTATTTACGTTCTCCACACCAGTCATGAGTTGATAGACCTCTATCATATCCCCCTTTAGTGGTCTCTTTTCCAAGCTGAAAAGTCCCAGTCTTATTAATCTCTCCACAGATGGAAGCCATTCCATACCCCTAATCATTTTTGTTGCCCTTTTCTGAACCTTTTCCAATTCCAACATACCCTTTTTGAGATGGGGTGACCACATCTGCATGCAGTATTCAAGATGTTAGCATACCATGGATTTATATAGAGGCAATATGATATTTTCTGTCTTATCTATCCCTTTCCTAATGATGCCCAACATTCTGTTTGCTTTTTTGACCGCCATTGCACATTGAGTGGATGTTTTCAGAGAACTATCCACAATGACTCCAAGATCTCTTTCTTGAGTGGTAACAGCTAAATTAGACCCCATCATTTCATATTTATAGTTGGGATGTTTTCCAATGTGCATTACTTTGCATTTATCAACATTGAATTTCATACATATCACTCCTAAATACTTATCACTCCTATACTTTTATAATCCTACAATTTAAATCTATTTAGCATACATTGATTATATATGAAATAGCATATAAACTGACCAGAACATCACATAATATAATGATAAATGGATGATAACATTAACTAATTGGCTACACTCCCATAAGTTCTCTGGACATGATGCTGGACATGTCAGTTTGGAGACTGATGCAGAGGTTACTGTGCACAGACTGGTGGATCCTGTGATGCTATCAGCTAATGTTCTGAGCTATGTTCCTGGGGCAGAGTGAGGCGGGGAGGGAGCGGGTTTTGCCCCCAGGCCAATGGTGTAGCTGGGAAAACTGACCTGGGATCTGCCGTGCCAGGAGTGAAGGGACAAGCAATAGGAGTACGTGTTCAAATGGAAAAAAGAGCTTCCTTTGCAGCTCCCTGTTGCTGGGGAGCAGCTGCCAAAAGGATCCCTGGGTATGGGACTAGGTCCTCTTACTCAGGCAATAGGTCACAGGACATGACCTCGGGGCATGTGGTCTGAAGGAGGGCCGGGGCACACTGGAGCTTTGCCACAGTCAGGCTGTATCAGAAATGTAGAGCCAAAAGGCAGTTTAGCAGCCACACCTGAGGCTCCCCCTTCCCCTGTGAGTGGAGATAGGGGTAGTACTGGGTAGTTCTGTTGTAGGAGCTCCATTTGCGTTACTCCACTCAGGAGATTATTAAGGGTACGAGTGGACCAGAGGGGAAAGGGGTCCAAAAGAGGCATTTGTTTAGACTCTGTAGTGGGGTCTGTCACATTCCCAGGTGCAATCCAGACCAGTGAGGGGTTGTCACCTCCTGCCCCGCAATATTGAGTGCCTCTCAATGCTTTGCTGTCCTAGCTCCCAAACTCACAAACAGCCTACCAGCATGCAGATTACACACTGAGTGTCAGAGTACAGCAGCAGCCCTGGTCGGGCAGCTCTGACCCGAGCAGCCTGTCAGCAACACACCAGTCTCTCACTGGCTTCCACCAGCTTTTGTTACTACTTGAAGAGTGATCCCAACTCACTTCCAGTCCTGAATTTTCCCAGAAAAAAGTGTGTTCTCATTGTCCTCTCCTGGACATTTTTTAACCATATTAAAGGTTTATTGCTCCTATACCAGGGATGGGCAAACATTTTGGCCCAAGGGCCATGTCGGGGTTACAAAACTGTACGGAGGCCCTGCACCCTGAAACCCCTCATCCCCAGCCCAGACTCCAGAGCCTACACCCCCAGCCGGAGCCACCACCTCCCCACACACACTCCAACCCCTTGCCCTAGCCAAGCCCCTTCCGTCAGTCCTAACTCCTCATCTCTTGCATCACCCCAGAGCCCACACCCCCATCTGGAGCCTGTACCCACCCCTGCACTCCAAACCCTTTGGCCCCACCCCAGCGTCCCTCCTGCACCCTAAGCCCCACCCCCCTCCACCCCACCCCAGAGCCAGCACCCCCAGCCAGAGTCCTCCCCCTCCTCCCCCACATGCAAACCCTCTGCCCCAGCCTGGAGCCCTCTCCCTCATCCCAAACCCTTCATCCCTGGCCCCACCCCAGAGCCTGCATCCCCAGCTGGAGCCCTCACCCGCCTCCCGCACCCCAACCCCTTGCCCCAGCCGGGTGAAAGCGAGTGAGGGAGGGGGAGAGTGAGTGACTGAGAAAGGAGGAATGGAGCGAGCAGGGGCATGGCCTCAGAGAAGGGGCAGGGCAGGGGTGTTCAGTTTTGTGTGAGTAGAAAGTTGGCATCCCTAACACCATATGACAGATTAGAATAGAATGATTTTCTTATAGTGAGATTAAGAAACTTTAAAATCCTTTCCCAGTCACAAAGAACAACAAGTCAGACATCCGTCCCTGCAGCTATGTATTTGGATGGCCTATCATATGCTGCACACACTGACTGGACAGTGATATTATTTTCCCCTTATCACATTCCTCCTACAGAGTTGGAGGAGCCTGAAGCTGTGAGGTTAGAAGGTTCCTCTGAACAGCCTTGATCTCTGCATATCTGCCTCCAGCAAAGCACAAAACAAGAACAAAAACCACTCTGTTGTAGAAGCTGTCCCTCAAACCACCACATGACAACAACATGGGAAGAGGCATTGACAGTGATCCTCAGTTCAGTAAAGGGACAAGGGTGGAATGTTGGCATAGGTGGAGCAAGAGGCACAAATATAAGGAAATCAGGGAAAGCCGCAGAGAGAGGGATTAGAACTGTGAAAGGAAGAAATAGTAAACCAAGCCTCCATTAAGGCAGAGAGGAAAATTCAAAACAATCTGTTCAGGGAGATGATGAACACTTTCCATATACCATCACTGTCCCCCTTATAGCTGTAGCTTCCTTACATCAAAAGGCCCCAACGATTACAATTCAACCCTCTCCCCATTCCTTGCCCACCTCCGTCTAGTGATCTCTCTCTGACACCAGCTTCTTTGCATCCATCCTCCACTTTTAGGTCCCGATCCTCTTCTTGCTTATTCTGACATAAATCAGGATTAACTCCACTGAAGCCCATGGAGTTACACTCAAGTAAAACCGGCACAGGTCAGAGAAGACTCATTTTATGTTCAAAGACAGAGGGAAATCTTCCACTTGTGCTGGGGTCTGTGCACAGTTATCAACGTTTAAAAATATTTTCAAGCGTCATTTGTCAAAATAAGGTGGGAATATGGGAGTCAATGGATTGCCAAATTGTTAGAGGTTTTGGGTGTATTTTGGGGAATGTTAGCACTTTACAAACCTTAATCAATCATTTCTACACTCCTGTGAAATAGCATTATCCTCCTCATTTTACAGATAGGAAACTAAGGCTATGTCTACCACCAAGTATCACTGACATAAGTTGCATTGGTGTACTGCCAACATGTTGTATCAGTCAAGCAAGATACTAACTTCAACAGGTCTTTATTTTTAAAGTGGAAATCTCTTTACGAAGCTGCTGCTCTCCCAGCCTCTCAACTCCCTCCTCCCTCTTTCCTGTCCTTTCAGACTCCCAACAGCCAGTGCTCCCAGTTCTAATAATTACAAGCAACATCTAAACACCACACAACATTTGTATATCCCTTGGATGTACGCATGCTTGTGATGGCACTGCACATACCCACCGAGAGAGGTGGTGTCTATAGAAAAAGTGGTGCACTACGGGATAGGTATCCCAGGGTCCTGTGCCGCCATCCGGTGCAGTGCCTTATGGGACATTTTCACAGTGCTTTGTGGGATACTAATGATTGACCCATGGATTCCTGGGAACTAGGAGTCAAGTTCCCACACAAGCCTCTTTACCTTCCTAGGTTGCTTGGGAGCAGGCAACTCACACCAGTTGCCTGGATGCCTTATGTCATTAAGGATAATGGAGATTCGAGGGAGAGGGGGTGTCCCATCTGAGATGGGTAATTAGGTGCAAATCCTCTAGTCACCCCTCTGCAGAAGTCCTCTTACTCAGATGAATATTTACTGGTGGTGGGGATGGGGGGGGGGGGGGGGGGGAAGGAGAGAGACAGACACACACACAGGTATGCCTCAGTTACCTCCAGGAACAAAAAGTATAAATATTTTATACAGGCAATAAAACACCCACAATAGAAAACACAATTTTATTTAAAAGTTATCTGAGCAACATATAATGACAAATGCAGTGGATTAATGCAGGGTTAGTTATTTGTTGCATCAGTCATGCAAGGTACTCACAAATTTCAACAGGTCTTTATTTTAAAGGGGAAACCTCTTTACCAAGCTGCTGCTGCACTCTCTGTAGCTCTCCCAGCCTCTCAACTCCCTCCTCCGTTTCCTGTCCTTTCAAACTCCCAACAGCCAGTGCTCCCAGTTCTAATAATTACAAGCAACATCTAAACACCACATTATAACTGTACGAGGTCAGTAGGTAGCACGTCTATAGTTCAGCTATTGGCTGCAGCTTTCAACAGCAACATAAACCTAACCAACACTCTTAGCATTATACACAGATCCACCCCATTCCTGAGTGCAGTCTCCCCTAAGTTTAGAGTCCTGGGCTCTTTTTCGTGCATTGGCATGCTGGAGTTCAGGCCAGTGCTCTGTAAATCTGGCAAAGGCAATCCGGTTGAAATAAAAAGGCGTGAGGTGATTTTGAATTGTGACCAGCTTAAATTGCACAGCACTAGCTGGTAATACAGATTGGTATATCAGAGAGAAATAGCCTGTGAATCTGATCATACAATGAATCCCTCCCTCTTTTCTTCTTAGACTTAAATGTAGCCACAGAGCCTTCAGCACAGAGAGCATAGCCCCAGAGCTAGCATGTTGTCAACAGTGGCTCAGTCTTAACCCTGGTCGCATATCTTCAACCCCGGCAGTTCAACAAATGGGCTCCATCACAGCTTTTCTTTGCCCAAACCCCAAAAAGGAGCAGCAACTCTCGGTTTCTGACCTGGGAAGCCCAGTCCAGTTCCAAAGGGCACCCACCAGGGGATCTGTAGTCCTTGAAAGCCAGTGTCTAGACAGACATCTGTGTACTAATCAGAATACCTCTGATAGAGTTCAGAGGCTCCTCAAATAGAGGATCAAATAAATTTTCTCTTTCCCATAGTGCTTGTTCCATCCCATAATTTTTGCATTGTTTTTAATAACTCCCACAGTCCTGTGCTCTGCTTTTCAGTCTCCGCCATATCTCTGGAAGAAGCATAGACCTTGCAGAGCTCAATGCAGTTCTAATGACCATTTCTAATACAGGATGCACAATTCTCATGTGTTTGTAGGACTTCAAGTCCTATAATAACCAGAAAACAATTTGACAGCTTCCTTTACTTTACAATCCTTTCCCTATTATAGTAACCTGTGTAATGGGATAAAGCCAGGAATGGCTTAAAAAAGCAAGGAATTGAAAATTAGAAGGTCTGAAAGTCCTTTTTTGAAGACTTTCAAGTTCAACTTTGATATTTTTCTTATGGGTTTGTTTGTTCAGTAGTGTTTTTTTTTTAAATGGTTATTGTTTTAGCACTAAGATTTATAAAGTTATTGGGACTATTTCCCCTTAAATGTAGCCAAATATCTATTAGAATGAAGCTACTCCCACATCTTAGAAATATTTCTATTTCATATTTGCGCTACATAAATTATTGCACTGTGACATCATAAAACATCTGTTAGGACCTGATAAGGAATGCCAGTTTACACTTATTCGACTTTGACTTTTACCTAGTTACCAAAAATGTATTACTAGCACTGAATAAAGATCACTATATAAGAACTCATCACTCAGAGTTCAGATTAAAAAAAACACAGATTATAGGTTTAATTTTTTTACACCCTTTGAGCAGGTTTCCTGCATTTTAATAGTGAATATTTCTTAGGTCCTGGTTTTGCCATAGAGCTCATTGAAAAAGCAGAGCCCTTACATTTTGTTTCAAATAAGGGTCAGACCCAACAAGTACATTACAGTTACTCCATTTTATTTAATTAGACTATACTTTGTGTGTGGGGGGGGTGGAACCAAACAATCATGAAAGCAACCAGTCACAAAAGAAAGACTTTTCAGATATTACATGTTCATGATTAGCCTGTTCTTTTTAGAGCTATACAAGCCACTATGAAGTTATTGGTCTTCACTGCTGAATAGAGATTTTTTACCCCTCTCCCACTATACCATTGCCCCTTTTAGTAGCAAAGACAATATCTTTCAGGGACACTATGTGGAATCCAGTTACCTGGGATGTCTTCAAGATAGGAGTAAACTGTTTCCCTTGTGAAGACCCAGCCATAAATACCGTCTTCAGGAGGCACAATAATGCATGCACCCTGAAAAGACAGGCTAAAACAATAAGTCTCCACCTAAATAAATACATCTAAGTACAGATTAGCCAATGACAGTACCTGCAGGGCTGCTCTTCTGATGGCCCCTTCCAACACGTCCATATTTTTATTCATCAGCATCAAAGCATCTTCAGGAGAAACAGGTATTTTGGTGTCCTCTGACAACATAATTGAGCGCTCATATACTGCTGTAACGTAGCTGTCCAAGGCACAGGCCTTCAGGGCAGGCAGAATAAAAGCTGCAGTGTAAACATGAGGCTGGGAACAGGCCATATTTGAAGCTTGGTAGTTGCTCAAAATGACGGCAAGTGCCTGCAAGGCTAGGGGACCAAATCAGAAAAGTGATTGCCTCACTTGGGAAACTTCTTCCCTATTTAATCAAGGCATTCTGTTGCAGGAAGCCAACACTGTGCAACACAGTTACCACTAGGGTGACCAGATGTCCTGATTTTATAGGGACAGTCCTGATTTTTGGGTCTTTTTCTTATATAGGCTCCTATTACCCCCCACCCCAATCCCGATTTTTCACACTTGCTGTCTGGTCACCCTAGTTACCACATCTAGAAAATCTTACACCATAAAAGGACAAAAGGCCTGCAATAGTAATGCTGTGCCATTTTAATTACTTTTTTGTTGACATAGAAGTCACTGAGCAAAAGCTGCAGCAACACAGCAGTGCTGATTTAGAAACAGAGCAAATCTATGGCACAGCCAATGGTGTGAATTCAAGGCTAGCTAGCCAGCCCAGTAGAAAAACAAGTAGGGGGAAAACAAGCAGGATCTGGTTACTCTTTACCTTGTTACTTATTTATACATGCCAGGCTAAATCCTTTTGCCTTAAATCATACAAGCAATTTATTTACTGAAGTAGGATCGTTTGCATGAGTAAACCAAACAGGATTTAATGGAAGGAGATAAAAGCTGAAAGGAGCCGGAACACCTAGGAACAACATTTTAATAAATAAAACTTATTTTAAAAATAGCTGATACAGTTAGACAATTTATTTATTACAAGTATTTGCACTATAAAAAAGCAGAAATAGTATTTTTCAATTCACCTAATACAAGTACTGTAGTGCAATCTCTTTATCATGAAAGTTGAATTTACAAATGTAGAATTCTGTACAAAAACCTGCATTCAAAAATAAAACAATGTAAAATTTTAGAGCCTGCAAGTCCACTCAGTTCTACTTCTTGTTAAGCCAATCGCTTAGACAAGTTTGTTGATGTAAGCAGAGTCAGGATGAGCTCCACCCGGACATTTGGTGGTGAGTTGTGGCAAAGAACTTCAGGGGCTGACCTCATTTACATAGGCACACCCATCCCGCCTTGAATGAGCCCATAGCAGCCCAAATGGTCACTTTGGGCTGCTGTAGCATCCCCAGTTTTTCTGTTATTGGGGCAGGAATTTCTGTTATTGGGGCAGGAAGAATAAAGGGTCATTATACTGATTATGTAAATTGTGTGAATCAAGGCCTTTTGTTATGATGGAGGGACTCGCCATCAACTAAGCAGCACTCGCTGGGCAAGGGACATGGGTACTCTGGTTAGCCAAAAAGCATTACCCAATACACCCTATCCATCTCTCCAAGCAACCTGCCATAAACAAACAGAGAAGACTCAAGAAGAAACCAACCCAAAGAAACCTGCCCAAAATTTTAACCTGGATTGCTAAAAGAAAGTTAACTAAGACACTGCCAAGGGATTAGATTTAAACTTGTAAAATTATTTTATTGGGATATTAAAATGCTATTGGAACTTAAGATACTAACAGTTTCTCCTGTTAATCACCAAGTGGTTAGACCATGTATTCTTGGAGGAGACGAGGGCTAAAGATTGTCTCTCTGTTTAACAATGAGATTTAATTGGATTTAAGATTCTTAATATTGGTTAATTGGCCCCTTTAAGACAGCTCCTTAAGTGGCTTCTTCCAAGTAACTAATTTAAATATTTTCTTCAGTTTTATTTAAGATTGCTTAATTTGCTGGCTATAAACTGATTAGTTGTTTATTAAAAACCAATAGGTCCACCTGCCTTGAAATCTCAGGAGTGCAATCTCTGTTAAAAGCTCTCCACAGAGTAGCATACACTAAGGAGTGTAACAGAAGTAACCCGTTTATATTTTGTGTTCAATGCTTTCTTTAATAATAAAATAGCATTGTTAAAACTTTGATTATTGTGCTTGGTCTTAATGATGGTGTCTCCTAAGGTATGTAAAAAAAACCCAAAACCATAGGACCTGGGCCGTCCTTATGATTTATGGGGCCCTAAGCAGTATTATTAAACTGGTGCCCTATGCCCGACAGCACCTCGGGGGGGGGGGGGGGGTGGGGGGAGATGGGGATGAGGCAGCAACGGATACCGAGCCGCCCGGCCCGCCTCACGGCAACGGAGAGTGTCAGTTCCCCACAGAGACCCCCGTACCCTCTTTCTCACACAATGTGCAGCACTGACGAATTCAGCTCTGTGAATACCACCCCTGCCTAAGCAGACTGCAGTGCGCACTGTGTGTGCGGGAGCAGACCCGCTCTTACCTGCTGTCATGGGCGGTGGGTGAAGCTGTCGCTTGGGGAGGCTAGCTCCCCAGTCCACCTCTTCTGCCTGTGGCCCTGCCCATACTCAGTAGCGTAGCCGGGGGGGAGCAGGGGGAGCAGCTGCTCCCCCTGTGGCCGAAGTGGCGCCTTAAAAAGCGCTGCCCGAGCCCCGCTGCCTGATCCGGGCTCGGGCGGCACTTTAAAAGGCCAGCGGGTGGCTCCCCACGGCTGCAAGAGCTGCGGGCCTTTTAAAGCGCCACCCGAGCCCTGCTGCCAGAGCCGGGCTCGGGTTGGGGGGAGGGGGGGGGTGCTTTAAAAGGCCCGCGGCTCCTGCCACTGCGGGGAGCCGTGGGCCTTTTAAAGCGCCGCTGGAGCCCCACTGCCGGAGTTCCGGCAGCGCTTTAAAGGGTCCAGGGCTCAGCCGTGGCTGGAGCCCCAGGCCCTTTAAAGCGCCGCCGGGTGAGTACACGGGGAGGCGCCTTTTTATAGCCCCGCTCCCCCTGTGCTCCAGACCTGCCTATGCTACTGCCCATACTCCATGTCTACTCTGCCCCAAGCCTTGCCCCCACAATTCCCAGGTCCCGCCCTCTCCCCACTGTCTCCCTCCTCTCTTCCCTCCCCCTCCCTGATCACCCCCTTCCAGCCAAATCCCTGAACCCGAATGAAGCAAACATTTGAAAAAAAACACTCTTCTGCAATTTCTTTCTAAAGAAATCGGAGCATGTTTTTGACTGCATGCCAGAAGGTACCTAATTAAAAACACTAAACTTGGGAATAAAAAAAATGTCACTGGTGTTTTGATATACCCTGAAGTTTGTCAGATTTATTTGCAAAAACTTCGTAGTAAGGGCAAGTCAGCCGTCTAGCTGAATACAACATTAAATATTACGGAATATGTAAAACAGAGAAGCATCATATTTTCTTAATCAGTATTTCTAAGATGATTTTATAGTTTAAAATGTACTCTTAAGCCTTCATAAAGTAATTATTCCAGATTACTATATATTTAACTCTCTGAAATAAAAACATTATTTTAAATTAATCAGTCACAGAGGTTTAGTGTTCATAACAATGTTCATTGCTTTTAGAAAAAAGGAACATCAATTTACTTTGTGTGATCTCCATAACAATAGACATATTTATGAAATTTAACCAACTTTTAAAAAATGTGTTTCCAAAGATTTTAGACAAAGGATTTTATATCTTACTAAGATACTGATTTTGCTAGAGGGTTCTCTTAAAACTAGCTCATCAAATAGTCAGAAGTAAAGAAAGGGAAACTCGTTTGTCCAGCTATCTGGCAGGAAAGGGGTGTTGTCCCTTTAAGGGCTCTCTTCACCAGCGGGGTGAAGGGAGAAAGGGGTGGACAGGAAGACTTTGGAAGCAAGTTTTTTGTACTATAGTAATTAAAATGTGTATTTTAGGTAAGGGTGGTCTTTTGAAGGATTTATTTGAAAAAACTATGTCTGAAGAGCCAAGCATTTAAGGCTAAAGAGGAATACTCAGATTGTGCATCTAAAACTCTATGCAAGGATTTTTAGAGATGTGATTTTACCATCTTTAGCGACACACTAAAAATATTTTTAAAACAAATTTTAAACCAAGGTCCTATAGACTAACATGTTCTGAGTAAATATTACAGTAATGCACAACTGTTTTTGTCAGTAAATTCAGAAACTGACAGTATATACCTAAGGGTTGGCAAATGCCTGTTAAATGGCTTCATTACCACTTGAATGGATCTTTAACAGTTTCAGTGTTGTACTAATAAATCTGGCAGGCTGAAAGGCTCTCAGTTTAAGTTAGTAGATACCTTCCCGAGGAAGACTCACCAGGCTACAGCAGCTAGATGTGGTCAGAGCCTGCAAGGGTCAGAACAGGGATAGGAAGAGTTGAGAGGATGGACACCAAGACCAAGGGGCGTATGTCATAGGACTAAAAAATGGGAGCCAGACTCCTGAATTGGCGAGAAACAATTATTCAGAATACGCCCATTCCATTTCTTGTTTCTGTAAGGTTGTTTTTTTTTTTAATAAAGTAATTTTCAAAGGAAAAATTACTTGCCATCCAACAATTTTAAACTTCCCCTTTCAACTCACACATTTCATTTTGACCTTTTCAAACAGAAGGAGGCTCCCTATCCTGCCCTGCAGCCAGGAAGCATGAGCTTCTGAGGACCCAGGAAGCTTGGACTAGTTGCAGGCCAGGTGAGCAAGTTGGTAGGAAACCTGCCTGATTTCCGACAGAATTGTGTCTAAAACACCACATTTTCATTAAACATTTTGATTGATAAAACTGGCATTTTCCAACAAAAAATGGTTCCATCATGAAATTTCCCACTATCTCTACTGCCTGGGGGAAGTAAAGATGAAAATTACAAATCTCATAAAAAAAATTCAACATCCTTTCAGCCAAGCTTCTCAGTGTACTGTGAAGAGCTGTCTTGTGTAAGCATATCTGGGGTGGAAAAAAACTCAGTCAAGTTTTGGAAGCAGCTGGTGGGTTTTAAAGTTATACCCACAGCCTCTACAAAAGTTTCTGTGTATGGGTCTGAGTTGTCCTGCACCAAAGAATCTCATTCAGAACTCAATTTTGGAATATCTAGGTTGAAAAATCATTGTTTGCGATAGGCACCTAGAAACAGGAAGAGCTATATGATGCCAAGATGGAGAAAACCCTGTTTGATAGGCCATCAGAGACTATCAAGGGCAAGTAGTCAGAGAAGGGTGTGAGACACAGCACACTTAAGCAGCCAGAGCAATGGTGAACAAAACGTCCTAGTTTTCCAGAGGTGTTCCAGTAGATAATAGTGAAAACAAGGTATCACTGGTCTCATTATAATGAGCCAGCTGACTAACCTGTCACTGGCCCACAGTTCACCACTCTACAATCCTCTTCTAGCATTTAGATTAATTTGGGATTCCGTTTCTGCTGACTTCAAGCCTGATACCTCCCCCGCAAATTCTTGCAAAGCCATGCCAAGGAAGGATTTGAGCTACCCCAGATCCCAAAGCACATAAAACCAGAGATTTGGTGTGGTTCACAATCTGGCATGCACAATAGGGAATCACTGCAAGTGTGCCTTTGAAGGGAGGCAGGGAGCACTCCATTGGAGCAGATGGCGAGAGCTCCCTGCCCCTTCCCATTCCCATAGAGAGAGTAAGGCACAAATAGGAACCACATGGGAAGAAGCAGAGCTGGTCAAACTTGGAATTTCTGTTCCATAGAATATTACAACATATTGGAAAAAATTCATTCTGTTGGAAAGTTTTTGACCAGCTCTAGTGAGTGAGAGGTTCCTTACCAAAAAACAAGACAATACAAGTAGCACTTTGGCACCCTCCCGACTACAAAATAATATCCAAACCAAGTGGAAACATGGTCTAGTTATTGCTGCATGTTGATAGTATAGCTGGGGACAGGGAGTCTAAGGCTGAGAAGGTGCCATCAGAACATGGTTCCAGAGATCAGGAGTGTCCATGTCACTAGAAGTCCTCAGAATAGAAGCTAGAAAACCACTCCCAGGGCCAGCTGCACGCACCAGCCGACCAAGCACGTGCTTGGGGTGGCACCTTTGGGCCGGCGAATCTTGGGGCAGCACTCAGGTGGTGGTTGTTTTTTAAAACACACACTTCGGCAGGGTGGCGCTTGGGGAGGGACGGTTGTTGCGGCGGGGCGCTCGCGGGGAGGGTTGGGTTTTTTTTGTTTCAGCAGGGCTTGATTTTTTGTTTTTCGCTTGGGGCGGCAAAAGAGTTAGAGCCAGCCCTGACCACTCCTCTCAAGTAAGGGTGCCAAAATCTCTCCTAAAGAGACAGAGGAAACCTCCACAGCTTCTACAATACCAAAATCCTTAGCCAAGAGAAAGGGCCACCTCTCCCAGTTCAATATTGCAACAGTTGTGATCAGCCAAAGTGCTTAAAATCCTCTTGGTATACAGCAAAAATGCTTCTGGCAGGTCGATCTTAACAAAAGCCCCTTGAGTTTGGAACTCACTCCCCTCACTCCTAATTGCTTTCAGAGCCTATTTGTTTCTGCAAGACTTTGGCGAAGGCTGTGGTAGGGGTGGGGTTTATCATTAGAGTGCTGCTGGCTGCTCTCAAGAGGTGAGGCTCACTGGGTGCTCCTGATACAAGTTACGGTACTTTACAGTGATGGCAGAGTGCGCAGCGCTTTTTGAGATGGGAATCTTTCATGTATTTTTTTTATATATTGAAGAAATAAACTCTGCTATAATTGTAGAGGTAAGTGGCCCAACTGGCATTCACTAGTAATACAGACCCAAAGTCCACCCAGCTCCATCATAAGCCAAATTCAGTCCTGATCTAAATAGGCCCAACACCATACTTCTTTAATATGACCCACTGTGTAAACTCAGCCCTCCCCCTTAGCCTTTCCTTTCCACTCCTGTGTTTATTAGGATGATATGGGAGATAGCCAACTCCCTCTCCACCCTCACTTGTAATCTCATTTGGCTAAAGAAATTCATAGAATTTAGAAATAAGAAGTTAATTGGCTTTATTTAACAGAGCATTACGCCCACTGCTTCACTATTTCAAAATTCCCTTTGAACATCTTATATTATACTATTAGGATATTTTTAACCACCATCTTCCCTTTAAAAAAAGGAAAATACACATTAGAAAAAAAATGGTAGTGACAGACTATATGGAATAGTCCCCAGCAGATACAAGTACAAAAAGTAGAACATCCTGAAATAAAATTATTTCACATTGGGTAAAACCATTCTTCAGAACACTGTACAGTGAACAGAGATAAGCAGGCTGACATCTGATATTTACCAGTTCAACCAATGTACAGCAGGAACATCCAAAAGAAAGACATTCAATATTTAATATCCAAGTTTCAGAACAGTCTTGTAGCAATATATTGCAATTTCAAATAAACCACAATTCATTGTGCATTATGAGAAGATAATTCTCCACCCCCAAGTCTAAAACATGCAATGCTGCATAATTCGTGTGTGTGAATTCCACTCTTCTCATCACTAAGTTAACTATAAAAAGTGAACAGCGATCCAAAAATATTTCTGGCTATGTCTCACTAGCCGAAAGGTGAACTCTTTCTTCATTTGTGCTTGGAGGAGTCTGCAGGCTGGATCTGTTTGAGTAGAGGGGAAGGGAAAAGAAGGAAAGGCAATATGTGTGAGAACTTCTGGATACTTTTGCATACATAATGCTAGCATTATTTAACAAAACAAACACAAACAAAAAAACCAGACCCAAACAAATGCAAGTGTAGACTGTGCCTGGGGGGAGGAATAGCTCAGTGGTTTGAGCATTGGCCTGCTAAACCCAGGGTTGTGAGTTCAATCCTTGAGGGGGCCATTTAGGGATCTGGGGGGAAATAAAATAAATAAATAAATAAATAAAAATCTGTCAGGGGACAGTACTTGGTCCTGCTAGTGAAGGCAGGGGACTGGACTCGATGACCTTTCAAGGTCGTTCCAGTTCTAGGAGATTGGCATAGCTCCATTTATTTATTTTAGAAGTGTTTAAAGTCTCTTTCATTACTAAGCTGATTTTGTGTTTCCCTAGTTGGAAATTAATGTAAAGAATAAAAGTCCCACAGTACCTTCTTCTTTGTGAGGCCTCAATGATATAGAATATTCCAATAGCTAGTCCCTTTAAAGAAACAGCCACCAATTATTACAGTTGTAATATTTTACAGTTGCAGTCTGAAATAAAAGCAACAAGCAAGAATACTAGCTTTACTTACACTTAGTAACGCCCATCCTCCTTGTATGGCGGCAGCCCATTCAAAGCCCAGCCTCTCATTTAGGAATCCACCTAATGTTGGTCCTACAAAACCTCTAAAAATATCAGAGAAAAAGTATGGGTACCTCTAAAGAGAGGAGATTACAACATCCACAGCTAAAAGAGATTCTTTATCACAATACGTTGAGACAAGAGGTTTCAGATCTATAACTTATGTACAGATTACTCCATAGATGTCTGCCAGCTGTCCCACACAAGAGTGGTTTGACACAGGGACTGTCAGTGTAGTCCATGCACCAAATTGAGGTTTTGTGAAGTGGGGTGGGGGGAGAAGCTACTCAGAGTATAAACTAACCTGTGTGTTCAGACTTGTGTCCTGTTGACTCCTGTGCCTATGCAGAGTCCCACTAATTTAAATGGGACCGTGCCCAGGTCTGTGCTAGAACTCAATGCAGGAGAGGGGCCTTGTGCTCAAAGTTAGACTACTTATATAGGGGCCTGTTTCTCAGAGGTGCTGAGCACCTTGCAAGGTCCACGCACTAGTCACATGGAAATCAATGCTCAGCTTTTTTGAGCACATAGTACAGCATCAGTCTCATGCAGTAGCACAACATTATTGTTGGTTTACAATTAACTTCACTTCTTGTGAAAAGCTACTTCAGTTTACACAACCTAAAGACATATTTAGTAACAGGAGAGGACTGGTACAGGTGACCTTGCACTGCACATAACTTTACTACATCCACCAGGCTGCTGTCATATACGCAGCATTGCTCTCAACTTTCCTGCACTACGCAGGACAGCCAGCATTTCAGTCACTCAGCAGAGAAATTCTTGTTCCATTAAAACCCATCAGCTGCCAATACTGATGATAAAGCAGGGCAGACTAACATCCTGGAAAATGCTGCCCAAAGCTATGGTTTGTGCTGCTGTTGCCTGTGTGCTGCTATCAACACAAGCAGGCAGCAACTGGGTGAGAAACTCTGGAACCCCTCCCCTCTATCCAAATACATACAGGGCCGGATTCAGGGGCAGATGACCCAAGCAACCGCCGGAGGTGCGGGACGTGGGACTCTGGGTGCTGTTTTTCTCGTTAACGACAAAAAGGGAAAATAGAATGTTTGAAGTAAAATGTTTCAGGTATTCCACATGTGGATTCATTTTTCACTAACCTAGAATGTTCTGGACCTTTCTAGAATCTTGTGGCACCTTCCACACTTTGACAACTACATTTTCCTTGAACCTCCTAGAATGTGGTCGGCCATGCCCTTGTGGGTATGTAAGGAGCAGGGTGTCACTGGTCAGCGAGACATACAAATGAAGTGAAGTGAGAGCCCAGCTGTGATATTGTGAACCTTGTTTTATTGTGTAATTGCGAAAGTGTACTTGTGTTTTAAGACTTGAAGAGTGTAAGTAGCAACTAATAAAGGACATATTTAATGAGATACCAGAGATATCTATCAAATTCCTATCTAAGCAACAATATAAAAGAAATACTGTTACTTCTTTTGCCATGCTTAACACATGTTTGATGACTTTCTAAGACTGTGGGACATAGACTTTTGCATTCCCCAATATGGTCTGTTTTGCCCCATAGAAAAGAAAAGATGCCCCCAAAAAGATGCCTTCGGGAGCTTAGTATAGGAAGCAAAAAGCTCAGTTGCAATCTAGTTTGCAGTAAGAGGTATATTTGATGGGAAAATATCTGAAAGAGAATAATATAGACCAGGCTTTAGGTAGTAGCAATCATCCTAGTGCAAAGAAATTTAGGAGCAAAGCGTAAATGATGAAAGTCCTATTACTAAAGAATTAACAGATTTACCTGAAGAGAAGGAATGGAAATGTGAGGAAATTGATGGAGAATTGCCCAGTTTTCCTGGCGGTATAAAGGAGAGCAATGATGAAGAATGTGGCTCACATGAAAAGGAGCATAATGTGAAAGAAAAAAAAACTAGTTTACATTAAAAGGAGAGAAATGATAAAGAAGAATCAGCCTTGCACAATGACAGAAACAGCAGTGAGAAAAATTGCACACCGCCAATTTAATACATCAGATTCCACTTTATGGCCAGCAAACCTAAACTCTGCCAATATTGATCGTATAATTTTGAACAGGCTAGGCAAAATTGAGGATATGATGTTTAGTTACGAGGGAAGAGATGAGGTGATGGGAAGCTCGGAAGAAAAATGCAGAAGGGATTTTTTTTGCTTGCTCACTCACTCATCGATGCTACTCAAGCGCCCATTGAAGAAAGGTTTGGACAAATGAAGTACCATGAAAAGACCTGGGGTTTTTTGTATGCCCTTAGTAATCTGCCAGTGGACAGGAAAACACTTGAACAATTGTACAGACCGTCACTGGATGCTGACACAGGGGGAATTTTTGGCTGTCAATGATAAAGACCTCTGTGTCAAATTGGACAACATCCATCACATTTTGCAACATGGAAAGCACTTTCCACTCCAAGTTCTGACTCCAATTAATTCATGATGCAAAGCTGAAGGACATTTTTCCTAATGTGTGCATAGCTTTGAGGATTCTGTTCACGCTGCCGATCGCAGTCATGAGTGGTATGCACAGCTTTTTGAAGCTCAGGCTCATTAAATTGTATATCTTTTATATTTTATTATAAATTGTATATCTTTGATCAATGATGGCTAAGGTTACAATTCTGTCACGGACATAGGCCCCGCCTCAATTCCACCCCCGGCCCTGCCCCTTCCCCAAATCCCTGCCCCCGCCTCCTCCCCCGGGGAAAAATTGGTGGGTGCTGAGCACCCAACGACAGCTCCCCGCTGGCCCCCCCGCCATACCCCTCCCCCAAGGTGCCGCCCCGCTGTGCTTTCCCCCGCGGCCCCCCGTCGCCCCACCGCACAGCTGACAGGCAGGCAGCTGGGCTAAAAAAAAGCCCCGGCTTTTCGGTGGGAGGCGCCTCCCTCCGGCGGGAACCCGGAAGGTGAGTTGGGTGCAGATGGGGGGGGGGGGGGCGTGGCAGGGAGCTGCTGGGCACCAATTTTTCCCTGTGGGTGCTCCAGCCCCGGAGCACCCACGGAGTCGGCACCTATGGTCACGGAGGTTGTGGAAGTCAAATTCCGTGACCTCAGTGAATTTCGCTGCAGTGGCCAGTGCTGCTGAAGAGGCCCGGGAGCCAGCTGCTGCTCAGGCAGTCCCAGGGTGGCTGGCCCCAGGGAGCGCCTGAGCAGTGGTCCCCCAGGGGAGGCCCCGGGGCCTCAGAGCAGGGGTGACTGGGGGCAGTCAGCCCCCGCAGTCAATGCAGGGGCTAGCAATCGGCCCTCAGGCTGCCACAGCAACAGTGTCCTGGTGACCCCCAGAGCAGGAGCACCTGGGGCCTCAGGAACTGATGAGAGACTGACATCGCTTGCTATTCCATTGCTTGAAAATGCTATTGGCCAGTCTTTGGATCTCTGACGCTGTGCTTCAGCTCACGAGTGCAAAGGCAAGAAAAGTGACCTTTTGAACTAAAGGATTAGGGTTAACATTCTAAGGCTGTCTCCTACTGTAATACTATTTAATACTGGTCCACCCAATGTTGATGCACAGTTCAATTTTGTGATGTTAGTACACTTCAGTTATTCTTAAAATTAAAGAGTTTCTATACGCTTAGAGGAAAAAAATTTATTTTCTTATATATGGCATGAATAAATGCAGATTTACAGATCCTAGTATGCAAATTGATAGTGTTATAGGACAGGGATAAATCATGGATGCAAATTGTGCATCAAAGTCATGAAATGTGCTACAAATGCAAAAAAAAAAAAGTATTCAAAGTTTAAGAAATGGGGGGAGGAACACCAAAGGCGCTCCTTGCCTGGGGCACCATTTGGTCTGGAACCTGAACACACACCCCTATCTCAAAATGCCAAATTATCCACACATCAAACTGTCCAGATAATGAAGGGGAAAAGGTGACGATTGGCAGGAAAGACACCATCTCAAGGAAGATTGGTTCAGACTCCGTCCTGTTATCCCTTTCCTGTACATTTTGAGTCACTGCAGAACATGCCCACCTGGCAGCAATTTAGTAATGAGCCTTTGGTCCAAGGTTAACACAATGACAGAGGTAAAAGTTAAGTGATTTTTTGTTATCAATTTGTCACTAGGAGACTGTCCCCTTTAAGAGGGAGCAGGGTCCAGTGCACCCGTGACTGACTACCTGCTGCCCAATCAGGCTTAAGAAGAGGTACCTGGGAAACAGGAGATGTGGCAGGGCTATCCATGGATCTCTCTCTCTCTCAACACAGGGAAAGAAGGGAGAAAATTACATAGGGAGCAGCTGAAAGGGTCCCTGAAGGAAGCTACTGGGAGCCTGGAAGCATAGCCTCCTCACCCCCAAAGAAAGAGAGCCCTGAACCTGAGGGGACAGAGACTGCAGGCCAAGGAGGCTTTATTTTGAATCTGAGCAGAAGAGACTTTATTTCAAGAGTCTGTGGACTTTTGAAAGTAGAACTCCAGCAGGAGAATTTCATGTTATACCTTTGGACCATGTGGCATTCTTAAAGGGTCCTGAGAGCACAGAATATTGAGGTAGGACATTGAAGAGCCATACCTGACCAGCAGGGGGGCGCTACAGGGTAAGCCAGCTCTTTTACACACTTAAGCAGCCCAACAACATTATAGTAACACAGAGCAACCAAAACACCAGAAGTTTATAGAGCATGACTGTGTACCTACCCAAGTGACCACATTGCACCACAGAGCCCAGACACCAGTCCTAATGCACTTAACCCCTGCTCGAATCCATTCTCACTGGAGAAAGACAGACAGGTTATTTCCACTAGTACACTACTTTCCTTTTAAAGTGCTCCATTCCTGGGGGAGGTGGGGAATGTCCCTTCCCTTCCCCCCACAGGGGAAATATGAATTACATTAACATTACACACAAGTGCATCCACTACAGCACAGAGAAGTTTCTCTGTAGAGAGGATCTACAACTTTCTGCCCCATGTCTTGCCTATTAAGCCATCTGGTACCACCTCCCTAGGAGAAGGAAGATAAGGAGAGTGTGATAACTGGATATCCATCTTGTGATGGGGCATAGGAGAAGGAAAACAGAGATGGGTCTGAAAAAGGGGGAAGCCATTGGTTCCAAGGAGCAGGGCCGGCCCTAGCTTTTTGGCCGCCCCAAGCAAAAACAAAAACAAACAAACAAACAAACAAACCAACCCACAAGCGCCGCGCCCCCCCCCCCCCCCAACGCCGGCCAAAACACCCCCCCCCCCCCCAACTACGCCGCCCCGCTCCCCTGGGGGAGCGGGGCGGCCGGCGTGCTCCGCTCCCCCGGCCGGGGCGCCATCAGGAATATTAGGTTTTTTGTTAATTAAAAAAAAAAAAAAAAAAAAAACAAACAAACTTGAGTGCCGCCGCCGCCGCCCCCCTCCAGGTGCCGCCCCAAGCACGTGCTTGGTAGGCTGGTGCCTGGAGCCGGCCCTGCCAAGGAGAAATGCACGTTGGCTAAACATGGAACCAAGAGGACCTCAGCCCACTATGGGCAAGCAGCATGGAAGAAGGGAAACTGTATTTAAAGTAATCCTGACTCCTGCTGATAGAACTGTTACTGTAGGGTCTCCCAGAGAGACAATGGTATTTGCTGGATATTAACCCCTCCAGTGACCTGAAATAAAAGTCCCCTTAATAAATATCTACATAAGTCTTATGGCTTGCTATGCAAACCATCAAAACCAGCTGGACCCCATGACCCTATTGAGGTCGTCACACCCCCTTCCCAATAGATAAAATTCAGAAGGGCTTACGTGATGTAGAAGCCCAGCTCACATTTTTTTTAAAAAAAAAAAGCAAAACAGACACTTGACAAGAGCCTAAGTCACTTTTTCAAAAAAGATTCATCCAACATCTCAGGTTCAGATCAATAATTACTCCCCCACCTCAGAGAATGAAAGGGTGGCTGGAAATTATTTGCAGAGCTTCACAGTATTAGTAATAATATAAACAGATAGAATTACTTACTAAGCACAACTGAGCATCTCAGGGAACAGTGGGACACCAGTCATCCCAAAGGAAAAGCCATATAAAACCAGCATTAGGACAAACATCCAGAGTTTGCTGCAAAATAAGCATTTAAAGAAGTTTTATGCCATTCCTTTCAAATAACCTTTACTTTCGTTAGTTAGGACTGTTACACCAGTTCTCCATGATTCAGAGATTAGTTTTCCCTTCAAAACATTGTTAGCTGTAATATTAGTTTTAAATCATCCAGTAAATAGTCCTGCATGTTTTGACAGAAGAGATTACTTAAGAGTGCAGGTCCAATTTGAAAAATGGACTTTGTGAAAAATAAAAACATTCTGTGATTCCATGTTTGTTGCATCAATGATTTCCTTATGCAGGGAACTCAGTTTATAAACAGAGAATGGTTTTACCAACTGCTGACCCTGAAAATTCATCCTGGGATTGTTAAATCCAAGATATGGTCTTTGTTTGTTTCTTTCGCAATAGTAAAGATTCTCTACATCATGTAACTGTGGAATGCAGATAGAGGATGAATAAAAACCCTAGAAGCTACTTCCTGACGTTTCTCCTCCACTCACCCCTCCTCCCCAAATGTTTGAAATTGGTTATGTTCTTCTTCAAAAGTTAAAAAAAAAAAGTAACCAGCTCTACACCTTAGCAACCCTTGCCATCTGTGTCATTTCACAGATGTAACAGAGTATATCATTGGAAGACAATAGGGATAGCACAGGTGGCTTTACAAATAAAACAGACCGCCTTCGCATTTTTTTTTGCAATGATTTTCCATTGAGAGGCATTTCAACTTCATAAATATCCAAGGAGAGAGAGGCACTGTAGTTTTTTATTTCAGTGTAGTTAGTTGAGGTAAACACCAAATACAGGCTATAGCGTTTACCTCACCTAGCTACATTGAGGTAAAAAAATCCCACAGTACCGGTCTCCCCTTGTTCATTACATCAAGATGGCTCTCTCAGTGGGATTCCGGCCCCTCAGTGAAGACACAGCAGTAGTTAGTTCTTGGAATGCATAAGCAACAAAATAAACTACTTTGCTCTCCCACAGCTATGTTGGTCCTGGAGGACTTACCAGTAATAAGAAAACTAAACTTTATTCTTCTCCACCCCACACCCAGACTAAAGTGAGTAGGTACAACTCTGAGGAGGCAAAGCATGCTGGTCAAAACAGAGGAGTTATTTATTTTTTAATTATAACTATATGTAAGTATTCTGATGCTCCCATCTGGAGGTACATGTGTGTTCTGCTGCTTGAGCAAGGAAAACAGTATCTCTTTTCAGAAGCTCAGCAGATAAACTTCTCTTGCATTCAATGGCTACATAAAGTGGTCATAATTTGACAGAATGCTAATTAATGGGGAATGCTCACTTGATAGTGTTGTAGATAAAAGGTACCTTTCAATGTGCAAGATGGGAGCAGGTCCTAACAGGAAAAAGGACAGTGCTGTCAGTAAGCCTCCAAAGACCAAGAACCATTTCCTTAGGTGCTGTGAAAGAGAAATCAAAGGTCCGAAGAAATCCAAACTCAACCAAACTTTTGTCTGCCAAACTAGCACATACACAAAAATAATTTGGTTAAGGCACTTCTGGACACCTCAAACCCACCCGGGAAAGGAAGATACTTGGGACTCATTCAGATGCATTTCCCTTCCTTCAGAAGCAGCTTAAACCTCTTGAGGGTGAAAGCAGAGAGTGGTATTTAGAACTATAATTTTCTAGAGAAAGTTAATATTCTCTCCCCATCATAGCAGAGTACGAGTCCTTACACTTAACATTTGCCACTCAGCATTAGTTATAGTACCACAGTATCTCCTATTCCCAATGTAAGAAGATGCTGCAGATATGACAAGTATCAGAGGCGAATTTAAGAGTTTAACTCGATTACCTCAACCCCCACAATGAAGCTTTTAGAAGTGGCCCCTGCGGAAAACTCCTTTACATTCCGACTGAGGCTCCATAGGTGGATGTATGGGAGAGGCACTGATCAGTGCATTTCCTATCTTATGCCCACTCCCTGGCAAATACTGCCTACTGTGGGGATTGCATCAGGAAGCTTTCAGGTGACAAATCAGGAGGTGACGGTATTTCAAGTCACTGTGATCCTACTGCAAGCAGACTCTGCTACCGGGGGCCCAAAGCTTGGTTTTCACCAGCAGTATGATTCAGGACCTACTTTTCAGCAGTATTAAAATAATTTAAAAAAAAGTTTGCATGTGATGCTGACGTGACATTAACAGCTCCCACTACTGTCAAGCGCTTGCTGCCATACAGAGTTGGCCATGCACCTAATTTTGGATGTTCAGTGTCTCTGCTTTTCCTATGGTCTTTTGCCATTTAATCAGTGACAGCTAATTATGTAGCAAAAGGTGATGCATACTATGTCAAAATAAGTAGACATTTGCACTTGTGATCAGATAAGGTTTGAACAAAGATCTCCAAAGGTAAAAGGCTGCATAACCAAAGCCTCCTAGCCCACACATCCTGAGCTCATTTGAAATATATTCTTATATAGTGAGATTTTCATTAAGAGTGTGAAGATACAGCTGGCCAGTACATTTGTCCAGAAGGAAAAAACATTTTAAAATTTCCCGATAGCTTGTTCACCACCCCACACCCTCTCTCCCCCCCAATTCCAGCTCTACTTGGAGTAGTGATTCTTTACATCTAATAGGCAGACCATGCATTTAGACCATCTAAAACTCCAGCTGTGTATCAGCTATAATGTACATAGAAATAGTAAAGATAATGAACAAGTGTATTTGTGATCTTAGTGTAGGCCTGGATCCTACAAAGGGATCCACGGACTTGAAGAAAATGGGACTCAGTGCAGGTGTAAAGGCCTGGGCAGATGGATCCCTTTGCAGAATTGGGGTCTTGGTTTAAGACTTCAGAAAAGAGACTTCTCTGCTTTTTTACTTTGCATATTTAAGCTAGTCATGTACATATGACACTATACAAGCAACAAGAGATTTTACTCACTGGCATTTTATCACTTAGAAGACCAAGTAATGGTGAAGACAGGGAGTAGGAGAGTGCCAATGCTAGAAATACTAAACCCACAAAACCAGCTGGTAATTTGAACTGTAAAATAAAGTTTAAAAAAAAAAAAAAAAAAAAAGCACAGAATGATTGAAGTGTTCCATAAGAATCACATTTAAGGCTAAGTGGCTTAAACCAATAATTTTAAAACTGCCTTATGAAATATATTTTTCAATAACTGCATATTGCCAGTAATTTTGGGATTCCCCTTACCCCAAATCTCTTCAATTCATCAGGTTCCATCACTCCATGGACATGCATGGTTCAAGTCTAATCTCAAAAGTAGACAGAGATTTGTTCCCAATCCAGAATGCTGCATTTTAACCTCTCTGAATCTAGGGTGTTTGAAATCTATATTTCAGAGCTCAGTATGAGTGGCTCTAGTATTTACATCTCCAATTTTTAGTTTTGTTAACGGTAGAATACTACAGCATTTGTACCTTCCTACTAGGTGAAGGTATTTTACAGCATGACTTGCCTTTAAGATGGCTTTTAAACTGGAAAAAAAGGTAACGATTTGATTTTTTTAAAAGTAATAAAAAAACCTTCTGTTGGTGGTTGCAACATTGCAAACAATGTTGGTTCCAGGATAATAAAGGTAATATCTTTTATTGAACCAACTTCTGTTGTTGAAAGAAAGAGACAAGCTTTTGAGCTACACAGAGCTCTTCTCCAAGTATTGGAAGGGTTCTCAAAGGGTCACAGCTAAATACAAGGTATGGAACAGATTGTTTAGCATAAGTAGTTAGATTATGCTCAGGATCCATTCAAGGTGAAGTGGCTCATTAACACCCTGCTCACAGGACAAAAAAGGTGGGGTAGTGGGTTACAGATTGTTGTAATAAACCGTAAATCCTGTGCCTTTATTAAAACCATGATTTTAGTGTCTAGAAAAGTTATGAATTTAAGCTCCCAGGCTTGTCTTTTGAAGGTGTTGTGCAGTTTTCCTTTGAGGAGGACAACTGAGGAGCCAGATATGAAGTGATTGAATTGTTGACTGGTGGGCAAACACTTTTCACAAAACACAGTATTAAGCTTGGCTAATGCTGATGACAAGCACATTTGATAACACAGAATTTATTAGGACATGAATTTTAAAGTATTTGTATTAAAGTTCTCCATATTGCTGAAGTCAACCCATCTCTTGCACATTAAGATGACTCACCTTCTCTGAAATGAATAGTGACATAGTGGGATCCAGAAAGCCTAAACACGTACTTAGTGAAAATCTAGTAAAACAGAGAAATACAACTTTTGGCAGAGTAATGAGCATCCAGAACGAGTCCTTGGTAGCGATTGCATCTGTTTTAAGAGAAGAAAAGGAACAGTGTTCTTTTGGTAGCATGGATTGTGTTTAAAGTGATATGCTCATAACCCACTCTCTTGCTTCCGAGATTCAGTATTCTCCCACTCCCACTGCTTTGAAGGTGGTTCTCACACACAAATTGAAGCAAAATTTAGAATGTTACAGCTCATCGTTGGACATTGTTATAAAATCAGATTTTTTTTTAAAGCCTCCAAAATCGGAAGCTAGACAAACGAACAGAGGGGGAGGGGGGAAAATGAAGAAAATAGGCTTACATTTTCCTACTTAATGCCTTCATCTTAGATTAAAGTAATGGGGCTATTGCCTATTAAGTGAATAGGCAAAAATGTGAAATACAGCCATTTCTCTATAGTACACCATCTGCCATTACATAAAATCAAACTAGATAAATCTAATAATTCGTTCTGGCCTTAAAAAGAAAAAATAATAAACACCACATTGTGCATCATAAAACCACATGTGGAAGTTCTCCCTTTTCAGGGTATTCCTAGTTCAGACATGTGCTACCAAAACAAAAGAGATTGTCAGTTGTCAAACCAAACCCATTAGCATATTCACGGAGTTACCTGATCAGGCTTCCTGCACCTTGGATATGAACTCTAGACAAGACACATTTCAGGTGCCATTGTGATGTCTTTTCATTTCTAAGTTATGTTCCATTGCCCTGCTCCTGCACACACCTCAATACGTGCATGATCTCAGTGTGTGTACAATGAGACTGCTACTCATATGCATTATCATCTACAAGATCTAAACCTAGGACTATTGTATAATGACTTCCACGTAGCAAAATTCCAAAGCTGCATAATTCAGAGTATTTATATCCAAGCTATAAACATCTTTTGAAGACAGACAAATGGTTAACCAGCATATTCCATCTAGTGGTAGTAAGCAGGATATAGACACACAATATTTAATAAATAAATATGAGAGTGCTTCTTCTCCTGTGATTTGTTATAGTTATCATCTCGTCCCTTGTAGGCTCTCTGTAAACTGGCTTCAAGTATTTAGCCATCCAGTTATCCTGTGAAGTTATCACACCTGCAATGTTCCATTAGTTTTATCCTCCAGCAATCTGATGAGGACTACCTTCTAATATTAGGCTGTTCACATTATATGGACAGTTAACTTCTAGCTAGTATTAGTAGGAGCATTGCCAGCAGATCAAGGGAAGTGATTATTCCCCTCTATTCGGCACTGGTGAGGCCACATCTGGAGTACTGCATCCAGTTTTGGTCCCCCTGCTACAGAAAGGATGTGGACAAATTAGAGAGTCCAGCGGAGGGCAATGAAAATGATTAGGGGGCTGGGGCACATGATTTACAAGGAGAGACTGAGGGAACTGGGGTTATTTAGTCCGCAGAAGAGAAGAGTGAGGGGGGAGTTGATAGCAGCTTTCAACTACCTGAAGGAGGGGTTCCAAAGAGGATGGAGCTAAGCTGTTCTCAGATGACAGAACAAGAAGCAATGGTCTCAAGTTGCAGTGGGGGAGGCCTAGGTTGGATATTAGGAAATACTATTTCACTAGGAAGGTGTTGAAGCACTGGAATGGGTTACCTAGGGAAGTGGTGGAATCTCCACCCTTCGAGGTTTTTAAGGCCCAGCTTGACAAAGCCCTGGCTGGGATGATTTAGTGGGTGTTGGTCCTGCTTTGAGCAGGGGATTGGACTAGATGATCTCCTAAGGTCTCTTCCAACCCTAATATTCTATGATTCTAGCTACCTTTTCTCCCCAAAATGTATCAGAGTTCAAAATACTGCATGCAGCTAGATTCTCTTCCATGTGTTAAATTATATCTTGCACTGTGTGGAATACAATACATAGGAATCCCTTTGTCCTCAGTACTGTAAGCCTCCAACTAGCCTCAAAATGCTACTAAACAAAAGATAACTGATCATTTCCAGTCCCAAAGCTCAGAGACACATGCAGAAAAATCTCACTGCATTTCAATGCAACAGAGAAAGCTAGTGTTTACAGGGATGGACAGAAAATATTTGGTTCATTCCAAGCCACGTGCACCCATAATTTTTAGTTCAACAAGGACCTGATCCTGCACCATTAAAATTAGTTGCAAATTTTGCCATAAGACTTCTTATGCCTGATCCAGCTCCAGGAATCTCATACAGATAATTATACACATGAAGAATTAAAATAATTTACTAGGGTATGCATCTATCCATCCATCTCAAATTTGAAATATTGACCAAAGGAAGCGGAAGGAAAAGAGCCTACCGTATTTTGGTAAAAGGTACATGTTCAGAGGCACCAGGATCAGCACTACACATCCTAGCACTATGAAAGGTACTTCATAGCCAAAGGACTGATATAAAAAGCTACCTATAGGTGGGCCCAGCACCAGTCCAAGCCCTGTAAATGTTTCAAGACTGCCCTAAAGAGGAGGGAAGAGAGAGAACAAACATCAATTTTTGGGTGCATCTGAATTCTTCAGCAACAGTCTGGAGACAAAACCACTTCCTATGAGGAGCATCCAGTGTGATGAGGTTGGTTACATAGAAGCAAGGCTCGGTCATAGATCAAGAGCTAGAACAAATCATGTCCATCAACAACCACCTTCACATGCAAGGACAGCAAATGGAGTTTGAAAAGTTGTCTAGGTAAAAGCCATTTGATCCTCTTATTTCAGCACAGAGAGGACAGGACAAAGTATAGTTCTTACTTTTTCGGTATTAGTCACCCAAATACCATCTAACATATCTAACATACCTAGTTCCTGGGGAAAAACACCTCCATTGCTGTTCCATATACCCAGTACATCTGCAGAGAGGCCAGCAATGAAGTGACTACATTTCCCAAATACAAAATTACATTAGAACCTGCAGGGGAGAAATTAGTAAGCATATTGCAGATGATCATCATCAAGTCACTTCTTTGGGGCTTGGGTGAAAAATGCCTTAAGTTGAAGCACTTTTCTACCTATATAGAATTGGTCAAGTTCAGCCCCTACATCTATCTAATGAAGTCCATCAAGTCACAAAATGGGTATGTTTGACCCACTAAGTTTGGTTTCTTTTATCAGATGCTACCTCAAAGAATAGGATGAAGGGAGCCAATGTGGACTTAGTCTCCTCTTACAATACCATTAGTCCCATCAGGGGTAAATCAATAGGCAGACCGCAGGCCAAACCCAGACCACCAGATTTTGAATGGACCCCAAAAATCTATTTACTTATTTTTTTTTATTATTATTTTCTCTGGAGTCTGGACCGTGACTATACCTTGACCAAGAAATTTGGACTTTGACAAAAATAATTGACTACCCTTCAGTTACATCATTGGATCAGCCTATACTTACACTAAGAAATTTTCCTGAAAAAAAAGAGTAGTTAGCCATAATATCCACTGGGAAGTGATAGAACAGTGACAAGAAAGCTCACATAAGGGCACGTCTACACTAGAAAGATGTACTGCTTGTACTGTTTGGATAGTGCTTTCACCAGTATCATTATTCCCATGCAGGAAGGAGAAAAACTACACTGATGGAAATAACCTTTATACTCTTATAACTGTGTCGACGCAAAGGCTTTTGCCAGTATAAACTATTTTGGTTAAAACAAGGCCACCCATAATTAAAATATGGGTAAAACTTAAATGTATACCAGACTTGCGTCTCCCCTTGGTCTCCTTTGAGTTAATTTGCTTGGGTGCGGGAAGGGAGGACAGGACAGTTTTTGTTTTTTTATGTCAAAATGCTGTAGTCTCTGTTTGGCGGTCTACTTATGAGATTTTTTTCTGAGTTAACCGCAAACTATGATTTTAGTTATTTTCACAGATTTCAGAGTATTTCTGCCCTTCAGTGTTATCTCTCATAGAGAAACAAGACTGACAGGCGCTAGAGGTCCCACTTCAGCAAGTTGACCTTTAAAGTACCTTCATGAACTAGAGCCTTGTATAAGGAGATGGAGGGTTTAAGATTTAAAGTAAAAACTTTTATTTAGTTCTCACACACACACACTTCACTCACACCCCCAAAAAATGATGATTACTTCTAATTGAACAGCAGCACCAATTCCTACTCCAAGTCTCCAGCCATATCCACTTCTTAGATCCTGCCTCCCATGGCTTGCTGCTTTTAAAGCAAGGGCACAGCATTAGTATCATGCAGGGTTTGATCAGCACTCCCTCCCCTCTGTCTATGCCTAGTGAATCCATCATCAATGCAGTTGGACACAACAGCACAGGGCACATTGTAACAGTCCCACTAGAATGGAGGAACCTTAGAAGAAAGAAATCCCAGATGTGATGGTGTAACTCCTCGCTGAAGCCTCTGGTTAAACAGATTGATCCTTAAGCAGAAAACTGTATGACAAGCCAAGTCATTTCCCTTTCTCGTGTTATGTCATATGGCATATGGAATTCAGTTTTCACAAAGACTAGATTAAGTGGTTGCATTTTTAAAAAGCTTTCAGATTGTACATTGTCTGTCAGTATCCCACCCATGTTTCAAAGAAGGCCGGTAAAATGGATCACAACAAGAATATAATTAAAACTCCCTCCTCAACTAATGCTTAAAAAGATAGAGGTTTCCCCCCCCCCCCCCTCTCTTTTAAAAACACTCCTGCATATGTTACTGAATGATCTCACTTTTACATCCTCATTCCTTCCATTGTTCCAGGACCTGCATAACTTTTATTGCACCTGAATCATGTTTATTCATCCAGAAATACATAGTTTTAAAATTCAAATTAGATTTTGTCAGGCTTTCAATTGGAGGAGCTTATAATTAGACACCTGACACAAGCAGTAGGGTTACAGTAGCTGTCTGGTATGCAAAATGCATAAAGATATAAGAGTCATTAAAACACTTTTATTCCGGACATTTAGCTATCATGTGTAGTTCTGTACATACCATTACTGTAGCTATATTATTGGGAAAAGCCTTTGCAAGAATAGAAAACGATGCGGTCACTGCTGCAGCAAAGCCTATGGCATCCATCGCTCTAATCAGAACACACAAACCAATGAATACTGGTCCATCAGGTGCTCTATCCAACATACTGAAAGAACAAGGAAACAAAATGAAACAAACCAAACCAAAAAAGATAATAGCTTTAAACAATATGGTCTAGTGGTCAAAGAACAGGGAAAGTCACTTGCCCTTTGTCAAACGGGAATAACTCTTATCTACCTATAACAAAGAAAGAGCTTGAAAAGTTTAAACACCTAGCAGCCAATGCAGGCTTTCCCCCCTCCATCAGAGTCCAGGGACAGTGTCCCAATGAGAAGCTCAGTTCCACTTTCACTCTCAGGTGCTGTGAAAGGTGCTGTCCCAGGACTTGCTTGGGTGTTCCAGCTTTTGCATGTATTTGATATATTAGAAGCTCCAGTATGTCTAGGGTATGTCTACACTGCATTGTAAATCCATGCTAAGACTCAGGTTTGAGCCCAGACCTCCCTTAGCATCCACACACAACTTATTGACTTGGGTCAATAAGCTCAGACCCAGGTCCTAGGACATGGGTGGGAAAGGATGTTGGATGGGGGAGGGGAAGGGGGAGGGTCTGAGCCTGAGTCCTGCTGGGATTCAGGTTCCAGCTGTCTTTTTGCAGGGTGGATGCAGCTCAACCCTTGCTTCCCAGAGTCATGTCTGGACAGCTTGCCAACATTGTCCCCTCAATTCTCTGGGCCAGTGTTTCTTGGCCCTTTTAGCTCAGAACTACCAATTCCTGGGAATCGAGTGGGAAGCAACCCTTCCTTCCCATACTGGTCTCTGAACTGGGAACACCATTAACCATCTCCTGCATTAGCACACTTGCTGTAGGATGACTTCTTGTTGATGGCCATAGCTACTAGCCAGCCTCAGGAAATCAGCCAGATTCTGGTTAATCTCCGATGCAAGACAAGCAAGATATCGGACTTCAGCAAGACTACCAGAAATGACCACATGTACCAGAAAACGTTGAAGAAGCTTGCAGCATTGGGGAGCCACCACACTACTGATCAATGCTCAGAGTGAACAAAGTGACTCTAGACCAACTACCACAAAGTCAGAGATAACAACCACACCTCTGGGAACTCTCTGCCTACCTGCCTCTTCTAGGAGGAATTTGATGGGGTAATGGGAACTGAGCTTCTCACTGAGCCTCTGGCGGTGCGTGACAATGTGCTGAGCAGGGATGGCACCCTTGTAAGCCTTAAGTCACAGGCAACACAGAGCAGAACCAGCTGCCACCAGATCAAGCTCAGGAATGATTCTGCTACTCAGGCCAGTCCCTGAGGAGGTTCTGCATATTGAGCTGCTACAGCACATCCTGAGTCCATGCTGAGAGGAGCTGTTCGAGAATGCCCCAAGGAGCAGCCCGCAGCAGAATTGGAAGCATCAGAGCCTGGTAAACATGGTGGCAGAACGTTTGTTGTTGTTAATATATGGAAGAGTCGATTTTTGCTTATGCCACAATGAAATTATTATTGGGGGTAGCAGCATGTATCCGCTAAAGGCGGAACACATGCCAGCACCCTAGTGTCACCCCCCCACACATGAAATTCAAAATGGATTCTGGGAAGATGCGTTACGGAGATAAAGTTAAGAGCCTTTTACAGATAGTACATACAAATTAGCACCACTGGACCATGCCAAGCTGCCTGTCCAATTACTCTAAACTGTAACGGGGATGGGGGTGGGGGGAGAAAAGAGATATCTAGCCCACGGGTGCCATACTAACTGTCCAAAATGCAGCTGGGGTTGGAGCTACTCCAGGAGTCCTGTATTATGAGTCCAGAAAGATGCCAGGAGGGGAGGTGCTTTTCAGTCCCTTTTACTGAGCTATGATCCAAATTAGGGGAGAGGGATAAAAACTTATTTAGACTATGGATGCCCTATGTGGAGTCTAGGCTGTCCTTGGTGTGTGTGTGAAAATAGTCCTTGGGTGCCATATAAGGAGTCCAAATTGACCTGGGGTGTCTGTATGTAACCATGGGGGCTGTACTGTAAGCTTAAGCTGCACTGGGGTCACTGCATGACTAGAGGGAGGCTTCACTATATCTGCAAGTGAACTCAGCATCCTGTTGATTTCCCCGCAAGTTTTCCCACACAATCCCATTTGCTGACTGGAGTTTGTGCTCCAGGAAAAGTTGGCAAACAGGTGGTCACATTTCAGTGCATGGCATGCTTATTAGGGTCTCCTCTGTAGGTCACTAGCCCCTTCCACTCATATGCGCTGGTCAGGCACTGTAAGTCTAAAAGGATTAGAAAACCATAGGTAGTAAACCATGGCAAGTGGTCCCCCTTCTACCACCACAAGGGAAAAATGGACTGGAATTTTAGAAATAATGTGAATTGATTTTATAAATCAGACCTTATAACATGATTTCTTTCTGCTCCACTCCCAACAGTGTCTGAAAACCAACTTTTTTTTCCTCAGAATAAAACCCAAAGTATCCCAAACACATCAGTTGGAAGTAACGGAAGAGGAGAAGGACCTCGGAGTCCTAGTTGATCACAGGATGACTATGAGTCGCCAATGTGATATGGCCGTGAAAAAAGCTAATGCAGTCTTGGGATGTATTATGCGAGATATTTCTAGTAGAGATAAGGAGGTGTTAGTACCATTATACAAGGCATTGGTGAGACCTCATTTGGAATACTGTGTGCAGTTCTGGTCTCCCATGTTTAAGAAGGATGAATTCAAATTGGAACAGGTACAAAGAAGGGCCACTAGGATGAGCCGAGGAATGGAAAACCTGTCGTATGAAAGGAGACTCAAGGAGCTTGGTTTGTTTACCTTAACCAAAAGAAGGCTGAGGGGAGATATGATTGCTCTCCTTAAATATATCCGAGGGATAAATTCCAGGGAGGGAGAGGAATTATTTAAGCTCAGTACCGATGTGGACACAAGAACAAATGGATATAAACTGGCCATCAGGAAGTTTAGACTTGAAATTAGATGAAGGTTTCTAACCATTAGAAGAGTGAAGTTCTGGAACAGCCTTCCAAGGGAAGCAGTGGGAGCAAAAGACCTATCTGGCTTCAAGATTAAGCTAGATAAGTCTATGGAGGGGATGGTCTGATGGGATAGCATGATCTTAGTCAAAGGTCAATTAATTGCCATCAGTATTAAATAGGACCAATGGTCAATGATGGGATGTTAGAAGTTACTACAGAGAACTTTTTCCTGGGTGTCTGGCTGGTGAGCCTTGCCCACATGCTCAGGGTTCAGATGATCACTATATGTGGGGTCAGGAAGGAATTTTCCTCCAGGGTAGATTGGCAGAGGCCCTGGAGGTTTTTCGCCTTCCTCTGCAGCATGGGGCACGGGTCACTTACTGGAGGATTCTCTGCATCTTGAAGTCTTTAAACCATGATTTGAGGACTTCAATAGCTGAGACATAGGTGAGAGTATTATTCCAGGAGTGGGTGGGTGAGATTCTGTGGCCTGCATTGTGCAGACTAGATGAGCATAATGGTCCCTTCTGACCTTAAAGTCTACGAGTATCATTTTTTACCTTGACTTTCGCTACAGATGAAGTCAAACATCTTTTTGAAATACTCAGACAATGTGTTTTCATTTTTCTTGCCAGCCCTTTCACCTCTGCAGGGCACCCAGGACCCTTTGGGGGTTGGGGAGGGAGCGCTCTCTCCTCCTTGACCTCCTGTAGCAGCAAGCAGGCAAGAAGAACTAATAGTGGACATTCTGGATAAAACCAGACATCAGCAGCAATACCAATGCGAGAACAATGTACAGCAGGCTGAGAGAGAGAGAGAGAGAGAGAGAGAGAGGTGCTGCAGTGTATTAGGAGAGATTGGCAGCATAGTTTCTGGAGCCCAAGCAACACTTGGGGAGAAAACAAAAAATCCAGTGTAGCAGAAAGGTTAGAGAAGCTGCTTGTGCTCAGGGCAGTGAGACTGAAGGTTTCAGACCCAGTTACACCTGTAGATCCTGCTCCAGTCCCACAGCCTGAACCCCACTGTGCTACTGTATCCTGCAGCCCCAGAATCCTTTGGACAACTCTCTGATCGGGTGGTACACACCACAAGGCATTAACACTAGTTGAAATGGGCACATGTATCCCCTTCATTCTTCTGGTCCCATGCAGCAGCAGTCAGTGCATACATGACGCACTAGAAAGGCCAAAGAGAAGTGGGGTGGGAGGCACTCAGAACTGGTGAAACATAGCTGAAGTGTTTTTTATTCTGAGGGGACAGGATGATGAGTCAATTAGTTACCCACCTGTCTCAGCAAGAGAAAGACAGACTTAGTGGTGCTAAACTGGTACGAGCTCCCTGTCTCACCAGTCTGTTAGCCACCCAAACATTCTCCTGAGAAGTTCTGCCAGACTTTACTTTACCCTGCAGATTAACACTCTAATCCCCATGCTCCCTTGGGGAGTGTTCCCTGTAATATTCAGACCCTGTCACTGGACACTCACAGAAATTACCAAGTTGGCTGTCTCCAAAGACAGCGTACTCACCAGCCTATTTTTCAGTTCAAGATCCATACTTTAAGTATAAAAGCACTGAAATGAATTTATAATAAACCCAAGAATAAGCTTATTAAGTAAGGACAGATTTACGTGAAACTGATTAAGATGGTGAAAGAGGAATTGGTTACAAATAAAAGAAGTATAAACACCCTTCTCAGAGACTAATAAAAACTTTTAACAGGTGGAAAGCTTTGCCTAGGCTAAGTTTATCGCCTACAGCAACCTCTCAGCATCACCAGCCCCAGGGCCAGGATCCAACTTTTATGGATACAAAAAGCACTGTCCATTTTTCTCCCTCAGTGATGGACAAAATGTTGTTTTGTTTCTCCTTATATTTCCCCAAAACTCATTGTTTTGATCCCAGACACAAGACAACCTCCCGTGCTTTAAGTCTTCGACATCTTCTCATGCTGATTACTCATCTCCCCCTCCCCCCAAAAAATCAACCTGGCTTTTCCTGGTGACTTACATGCAGATGTAGTTCTCATTGTGTTTTGGCTTTCACACTGCTTAATTTTACATTAGATATGTGAACACACCGGTAAGTCAATATTCCTTTGTCTGGGAGAAACTTGATCAACCCTGCCTAGTTTACATATTTTAAACATATTTTTAGTACGTACATACAACTTCTTGAGAATAATACCTGCAGATGCATCTCACAATGCTTAAGATGACCAGTACAGTATAAGTTATTTGACATCTCACACACTCTTCTTTAAAGATAAATACTATGACAGCAGCCTGCTATGTGTAGTGACTTGAACACGTCCGATAAGAGTCACTGACACAAAGCAGTGAACCACCAATGAGTCTGTGTGTCACAATTGTTCGCTTTTTTGTCAGTGATTTAATGAGCACTATTCACTGGTTTTTGCAATCCCCCCCCGCTATTGGGAGTTTGATGGCAGCTGAGCTGGCTAGTAGTTTTTTAATATTGTTAGGTTTTATTAAAAGCATGTTTAGAATTAAAGTGTTTTGTTTGCACAAAGACGTGGTGTTGTGACAGCTGTTTATTACCTTTACTAAAGCTGAACTACATAACAGCAATCCAGAAACAGTGGACTGAAGCACATGACCATTTTATACAGTAAAGATTAAACAAAAAGCATAGAAAACACCATATATTCCATTGCATCCATACGTTTAAATTCATTAAGAATCCCCCAGAGGTAATGGAAGTGTGAATGGGATCCATCCCACCAACACACAAATGGTATTTCACATTACTATATACATATATTCATACACTTACTATTCCCCCTCATCCATGGGGCAAGGCAAGCCCAGATTGTGGCTGCACAAAGCATCCCTGATTTCCATGGCACATGTGGATCCTGATTCCATTATGATAGGTGCACTTTCTGGATGTGTGTACTGGTCCAGCAATCCAGTAACAGCCAGAGTGCACACCTGAAGAAATGGCTCTCCTCACAGACATTATTGTGGCTTGCTGTGCTCTTCACAATGTGGCCAGCATAACAGCCCCAGCAGGATTTCAATCTGCCAAACGCACACTGAACCACCATTCTACAGCTACTGAAGGTGTAATTAACCTTCTTTTGCCAGGCCTTCTGAGATCAGGGTACTGTTTCATAAGCCATAACGGGGTATGTGGAGTTGACTAGAACAACAGTTACTCTATTTAGGACCATCTCACTTGGTGGGAATAGTGTCCCAGCCTGTCCATGAAGATAAAGACCTGTTTTTTAGAAAATCTTGGCACCATACACTTTGCCAGAACAGCCCACATCGGCACCCACAAATTAGCCTCTCTGGTCAACCAGGGCCTCCATAATGATTGAGTTGTACCACTTGTAGTTTATGCACTCATGTGCTCCTTGAGGAGAGCAAACTAAGGATACAGGAGTCCCATCCATGCCCCATGCAGTTTGGAAAGCCCATTCTCTCAAAATTATTTCAGGGACTTTGTTTATGCCCACTAACCTTTGGGTAAATCTCAGTTCCAATTGCCATGCAAACATCCATCAACACAGCTCCTACCACAGACTTGCCAACACCACACTAGTTAGCTAGGGATCTGTAGCAGTCAGGGATAGCCTTCTTTCAAATGGCTATAGCAATCTTGCTCTGGACCAGCCTGGCCTCCCTTGCTTGTGTCCTGATGCTGAAGTGTCAGGGCAAGCTGCTGACAAAACTCCAGAAACATCCACTTCTTCATGTGAAAGTTCTGGAGCCACTGCTGGGCATCCTAGGTCCACATGATCTGATCCCACTAGTCTGTTCTCATGGCCCTGCTCCAGAAGCACCAGTCAACATATGGTGCAGCTACAGCAAGAATCATGAACAGCACCCACCAGCTGGAGTCTGCCACATCTATATTCCCTTCTGAGAGGTGCCTCCAGTTAAAAAAAATACAAAAACAAAAAAAACCCACCAAACACACACACCACAAACACAACACACACACTATTGAAATAGCCAACCAGCATCTCATGGACACTCTACTGTTTCCTGAAATGGGAGGGAAAGTGCAAGCTAGACAAGTTCTTCGAACAGTGCTTCACCCATGTTTATAGCTTCTTGGGAATTAAGAATTAAGTGTATAGGTTCTTGGGAGGGTGCAGACCCAAAGATGGCTCAGCTGGATGTGTTGGCAGGCTGACAGAGCTTCCAGTCAAATGCTGTAGGATGGACAGTCAGGTTTTCCCACAATACACAGCGAAACAAGGCCTAGAATGGCTACAGCCAGAGGCTGCACTAGGAAGCCTGGAATATGCCCCAAGAATAAGGTTTGACTGGGGTCAGCATAGCACAGTATGGATGTGTCAGCATGATTGTGAGACCCAGGTCCAGAAATTGTAGGCCTGGGTTCACCATGCAGTGTGGATGCAAAAGATAGAGTCTGCAGACTCAGATCCCACAGACCCAGGCTGACAATGCAGTGTAGACATGCCCCTAGTGTCTGAAGGGGAAAAGGAGAGTTCTATCATCTCCCACCTGATGCTGGGAAGGGGAGGGAAACAATCTCTGCCCCCTTTGGAGGTAAAGGCCAGCACCTTTCTCCCCTGTAAAGAACTCCAGTGCCTTCCTCTGTTGCTCCTCATAGTTTTGCCAAGCAACATCCCCACAAAGCTGAACTTGATTTTACAATTTCACAGCTGCCCAATGGGGAATAGAAACTCTTTAAAAATAAAGCCTACATGTTGCACAAGTTAGTGCCTTAGAAACTTTGCCTGGCAATTGTAGGGGCTGATTTCCAAATGGATTTAAAACAATTAAAAATCCCATTTTAGGAGTTAGATTTTGTATGCACTTATTACCATATTTACTTGAGGTTTTTCCAATGCCATAACTTAAATAGCAAATTGCATTTATCTTCCAGCCAAGGGCCTCAGAGTGCTAAACAAGCCTTATAGCCCCAGGAGTTAGATAAGTATTATTCACACTTTACAGAGGAGAAAAACTAAGACAGAGAGGGTAAGTCATTGGCCCAAGGTCAGAAACAGAGCTGAAGTCTTTTTACTCCTAGCCTTGAGTTTTAACAGCAAGACCATCTGTTTTTCATAGGATTAGAACACAATGCAAATTTCATACTAGAAATAAGATGCAAGAAAACACACTCACCCAAACAGAATTGTAACACATCCTGAGACAAACATCCCAGCCACAAACATGAATTTGGCTCCGATTTGTACAAGCTGCAATTGGTGAAGAATAAATATTACATTTTAATTATTTCAAGTCCATTTTTAACAAGGAAACTTATTTGGGGAGTTATGAAATCAAAAACACTGGGTGCACACTCTAGAAAAATCACTGACAGAACAAAGGCAGAGAATCAGACTCCCCTCACATTCAGCTTGTAAGCAAACCTAAAAATATTCTAAATGGTTAAGTGACTTAACCTAGTTTTCCCAATGGTAAGTCACTGGTAGAGCTAACTCTCTCACTGCCGTTTGCTGTAGCCTCTGTACAGTGGCAGAATGCACCAGCATTCTTATATGCACGAGCATTGCCTATAGCAGGCAGTAGCGGGGACAATAAGGTAGGTGATGGAAACAGCCATTGTAGTCAGTTCCCCATTTGTTCATCTAACATACTAGCAGCTAATCCAAGACACAGTATGCAGCTCAGGGGATAAGCTCCAGAAGGCAGTAAACACAAGATCTGTGGAAGGCTAAGTATTCAGGGAAAAGATCATTATGTCATGGAAGCTAGTTTAAAAGAAACTAGTGACCATCTCTGAGGTACGGAACGCACTTCACTTCTCCCCATTCTCAGAAATGTCAGAGGCAAGACAGCATGGCCTGCTTTCACTGGACTCTGCCAACTAGGAAATGGATGGCTGGGGGCACAGCCTATGGCCAGGTCACCTTCAACAATATAACTCTATGGGGTGTCTTATTGCATTCTACACCCTCCCTTAGCATAAGCACATATTTCCGTTTCTTTGGATTGTTCAGGGCTGGAGAACCAGTCCCTGTACTGCAGCCTGTTTTACTGAAGCCAGTGATTTCTCCTGCTTTCAGTGAAACACAGATGTCCAATCATTGTTTCAGGCTACCCATTTGTCTCTTCCCTTAGTAACGAATTGTGCGTTTCACACAGCAGCACCCCAGTGGAGGCCTCTCAGCTGCTCCACAGCCCCCTTGCAGTTGAGAAGTCACATGAACTCCCAACTACTGCCAAGATACATAAAGACTACAACTCCAACCAAAGCTACCTGTGGAGCAGCCTCCTGGCGCAGCAAGAGGAAAATCTTCAGCCCTGTGTGAAAGCATCCGGTGGAGTCTAACTTATGTGGGGGGAGGTAGCAGAAGAGAGAGGTGGATGCAGACAGATGGAGAGGAGTGAGAAATAAGGTAAACTTAGAACTGGCCAGGAGGTGGGTAGAAGAAAGCTAATGCAGCAATGTAAATATATTAGCAGTGCTGAGAAAACAGGATGTCTTTTTCCTCCTCTACATTACTGGTCTGTCAGGGGTGAAAGTAAAATTGAACTCTTACCATTATGGGGGTCTGGCTATGCCCCTGCCCCCCTGAAAGGGCAGGGCCTCAGGTGTAAGGGGCAGGGCTGGGGGAGGGGGGAGGGGGGAGGGGCAGCATCCCCCAGCCAGCCCATCTGTGCTGCCTTGCTTGCGCCGCCCGGGGCTCCAGCAGTGATTTAAAGGGCCCCAGGCTCCGGACGCTGTGCCGGAGCTCTGGGCCCTTTTAAATCGCCAGCCCCGGGGAAGCTGCTCCTTTTGCTCCCCTTGCCACTGGCAGTGGCCCCAGGGGGGAGGGGGAGGAGACAAAAGGGATAACGACATTAAAGCACTGCAGGGTCCTTCGCCGTGGCAGCGCTTTAAAGTCAGCGGCCACTTTTTACCAGTACGCTGTACCAGCCCGTACTGCCTTACTTTCACTCCTGGTGGCCTGTTGTAAGGGCTTTTATTCTTACATTGAAGGGACTTTCCATTGGAAACACTAGAGGTCTAATGCCACTTTCATTGAAAAGATTTTCAAGTACAATTCCTCCCCCCATTCCCTCCACGCCCAAAAGGAAAAGGCAAAAAAGACAACATACTCGTAAAAAAAACACAAACCAAAAAAAACACACAACAAAAAACCCACAAACCTGTTAGGACCTTAAAGCAGCCTGTACACTAGCTTAAGAATTATATTTGATAGCCATATTTAAGGTAGGAACCTAGAAGACATTTTCCAGCTTTAAAATGTTTTCTTGCATGGTTTAGCTCCATGCCTACTTGCTGGCCAGACTGCAATCACTGCAGACATGTTCTCACTTTCAGGTGACATTGTAAACAAGAAGTGGGCAGCGTTATCTCCTGTAAATGTAAACAAACTGGTTTGTCTGAGCGATTGGCTGAACAAGAAGCAGGACTGACTGGACTTGCAGGCTCTAAAATTTTACATTGTTCTGTTTTTGTGTGCAGTTTTTTGGTACATAATTCTACATTTGTAAGTTCAACTTTCATGATAAAGTGACTGCACTACAGTACGTATATTAGGTGAATTGAAAAAGTCTATTTGATATTTACAGTGCAAATATTTGTAATCCAAAATAAATATAAAGTGAGCACTGGACACTTTGTATTCTGTGTTGTAATTGAAATCAATATACTTGAAAATGTAGAAAACATCCAAAAATACTTAAATAAATGGTATTCTATTATTGAACAGTGCAATTAATTGTGCTATTAATAATGATTATTTTTAATCACTTGATCGCCCGGGAGAAGAGGTCAAAATTAGGGCTGTCTGCCTCTGAGAACCCAGTGGTGTAAAAACAGCAGAGGCTATTGCTTCTAACCCAGTTGGCTGAATGTGCCGTCAGAGACACACCGGCCTTCTTAAAAAAAAAAAAAAAAAAGAACCCCCCACAAACAAACAAACAAAACCAGCAGCTTCTCTACTGTGGACTGTAGAGTACTTGCTGATGGTCAGCAGAGTAACTTAGTCTCATGCTGCTGGACATCTTCCTCGTTTCTAGCTGAATTTACAGGTGTCCAGGCTCTTCATTGAAAGGAAGAGCACGGATGTCTGTAAAAGCAATTGGAAAATAGGAAGACAACATAAATACATTTACTAGAGTATGGAGTGAGTCTCAGAGTGCCCATAATTAGTTTTTCCTGACCACTAAACACCTGGGAATGGGTGACAGCAGATGAATCACTTGAGGATTACCTGTTCTGTTCATTCCCTCTGAAGCACTTGGCATTGGCCACTGTTGGAAGATGGGATACTTGGCTAGATGGACCTTTGGTCTGACCAAGTATGGCCATTATTATGTTTATGTATCTTTTCACTTGCTTAAAAAAGAGACAACTTATACATGTCAGCAGTCACAAATTGATTTATCTGGACCAGGCTCTGAGTAGTGTTGTTAGGTCTCATTCCATAATTAAATCAGTGCTGAAAATGTAAAAATACTTACATAATTGCCTAATATTAAAGAAGTCAAGAAATTAGATAAAGCAAAGCATCCAAAAATCAGTCCAACAACTGTACCACTGGCACCCTTTTTCTCTGCCTGTAAAAGGAAACGACAGCCAGACTTAGAACATTGACCAAAAAAAAAAAAAAGTTACTACACAAAGAAAAATGTTAGCATTAGGTAAAATACTTTTAATCAAGTCTTCCATCTTTATTCTTCTTACATTGTACCTGCCAGTATGGTCATAAAGCATTTTCTCTTTTAAAGAGGAGCGGGAGATTCATGTCTGTAGTCAGGAGCAGAAGCAGCATCTATTCCAAGTGGAAGCAGGTGTGAAGGATGGAAATGCTAAGTAGCGGTGTTGCACTACAGGTCAGCTAATAGGACCTTAACCAGGAACAAAACACATTCCCTAAGTCCGTACACAGATGGAACCTGGTGTGCACAGACCTCACCCCCCTGTAAGGAAGGGGCAAAATTAAAAAATCTGCTGCCTCCATAGCATGGTTCCCCTACCCCCACATCCCAGGATGCCACAGAGGACACCCTGAAAATTTGGGATCCATGCAGAGGAAGGGGTGTGGAGTGGGCAGGGGGAAAGATAACAACATCTCCCCACTGGCCTTATAGAAATTACCTGGGAAGAGGTAATATGTTCTGTCCACTATAGCTACCCTGCCAGGGAGAAAAGAACCTGGGTGACTCCAGTACTGGAACAGAGGTACAAGGCCTCTGCACAGAGAGCACTGGCCTCTCACAGATCCTGGTGGCTATACAGCATCTGGGGGCAAGCTTTGAAGATCACTTCATGAGGCAGGTGAGTGGAACATTGAAATGTTCCAGGAGAAAACCCTTAGCCATCTCTTAAACATTGCCCCAGGTGGGGATGATCTGGCCAACAGACCAGGGCCTGCCTCTCTCTCTCTCAGCAATGGATTTGCTCTAAAATGATTACTCTGAAGTGTCATGGGGCTCTACATGCATTTATTTATTTTTCTCAACTTGCACATCAAGTTTGCTCAATTTAATATGTCAGTAAAGGCGGTTTTCCTATCTGCCAGCCTGGCAAACTTTAGCCTGGGAAAGACTGAGGGGGAAGTCATAGTGGATGGGGGAGGGGAAGGAAGAGAGTGATTCAGAGGATAAGGCATTGGAATGGGAGTCAAGAGACCTGGATTTTATTCCTGGTTCTCTTACTGACCTGCTATGTGAGGTTGGGCAAATCAATTCATCTCTCTACAGTTTATTTGCCTCATTTAAAATAGGAAACAAGTGCTTTGGGACAGGAACGGTCTCTTACAGAGCCTAGCACAAAGGGGCCTGAGCTCACTTGTAGCTGCTAGGGGTGATGCTGCAATATAAATGATCTGATAATTTTTTTTTTAAAAAAAACCCTAGAAGTAACTTTAAAAAAAAGTAAAGATCTACAAAATATGCAGGTAATTTGAATAATAGTTTGCAGAGCTGGATATTGATTTACCTCTCTTGGAAAAAAGGGCCCTAGGATTGAATAGCAAATCATTGAACTGAAGTTCAAACAAGCTGTTGCTGCCATTGTGAAGAGCTGATCTCTGGTAAACCTGCTGGACTCTTCACTGGGAACTTTTGGTCCGCCATTTCCTAGAACTAAAAATATTTGTATTAGGCTCTGATATACTGGGACACAATTTCAAGCTGTCTGTTTACAAGAGAGGTGCCCTCCAGGAATTCAGAATTAGTAACCTAAACCTATGGTTCAGGAAAAGGTAATTGATGTTCTGCCATTAAGAGCCCTAAAACCCACCATTTTCTGAATATATTACTGCACCATTTTACAAGGCTATGTCTACACTGCACAGCTTATAAACCTTGGTGCTGCTGTAAGGTAAGCAGTGTATCCGCTCTTCTTGACAAAATAAAACCACCCCCAATGAGGTGGTTTTTTTCACACCCCTGAGACACACAAGTTTTAATGAGGAAAGTGTAGTGTAGACAGCCTAAGTGAAGCCCTCTCCGCAACCCTGCAAGCTGATTTGTGTATAGCCTCTTGCACCCAGAGTCCCTTTGACTTTTGAGAGTGGCCCAGTATCTTTCCACACTGAGCAGCTTGCAGCATCAATGACAAAAGAATCTGCCACTGTGACTCACACATAGCTCCATTGAAGTTAATTGGATTACTTGTGGGAGTGAGAACTGCCCACCTGAGTAGTGGCTGCCTGATCAGACCCCAGGGCACTGAACTGTCAACTTTTGGCATATAAAGTTGCAGAGTTTTGTCTACACAGTATTAATGTGCTATAAAAAGTCTGCACCTGATCCCTCATATACACTTAGTTTTGCAGCCCAGCAACAATCAGCTTACCAATAAAGATGTAAGAAACATTCAAGATGCAGGTGTAGGTCATCTGCCAGCTCTTTGTACCCTTCAAAAAAAAGTTTGCAGTAGATAGTATTTAAATTTACTGCTTTCCTTCTCTCCACTCCTCCATGTGTATATTTTAAGTGTTCCTGATATTCTGCACGTCGGAGTGAGGTTGAGGCCAGAAGAGAGTTCCCAGAAAATCAAAAATACCCTTTTGTTCTTTTTCCAAGGTGCATTAAGATGGTTATTTAACAGGTTTGGCTTCAAACCCCACTAGCAAGGTTTTCCATTATTTGGCATGGGTCACAATTAGCTTCAGAGAGTTCTTAAATAGCCAGCAAGAAACTTTCGAGTTCATCCCTTCATAGCCTTTATAAACAGACAAAAAGCTCCTGCTGAGCTTTAGCTAGCCTTCACATAAAGACAAAAAGCCAATTGAACACATTACCCCAGAACAGAAGATGAAATGGGTCAATTTCAACAGTGAGATGTAAACATGAACTGCAAGAAGTACCACAGAGTGATCTTAGTAGTTGTAAGTTCTTCTGATGTGCAGAATTTAGTTACCAAAATAACAAAAGAAAAAAAAAGTGCCTCGGCCCCCAAAGTTGCAGTTACTCAGAAAAATCAGGTCCCACCTTAAGCAAACGCAAACCACTAACCTAAAGAAAAGAAGTCAGCCGCGGTTTCAGAAGCGTTCAGAGAATGCTTGGGTGAAGTAGTCACCCAGTTTTCGGAGGGGGGGGGGGGGATTCGCAACCCAAAACGTTAAAGAGAGCAGGATCTGAAAGAAAGAAACTCTCCTACTCCCACCTGGGGTTTGCAAAGTCTTCCGAGTCTCTACTTCCCGGCTGCCCATAGCGGGGATGAGTCCTGGATATCGCAGCCTAGTGTAGCTTCACCAGAGTACCAACGTCCCTCTGTCTATCCCGGTTCTGCACAGAAAAAAGATCCTGACCGCAGCGGAGAGCAGATTTAGGGCAGCAGCTTCAGATGTTATTAGTGAGTATGCTTAGCCCACCCGAAACCCATTCATTAGCCGCACGGGAGGATCAGCTGACACTACCGTTCCCTCCCAGTTGTTCATTGACAGGCACATGCTGCTTCACCATAATTGTTTAATCCGCACATATTTGTCCTTTTTCTACCCTGAGAATTTGTGAAGGGTACAAAGAACAGCTGCGAATTTAACGTCACAGCAACAGGGACATTGCACCTGATCACTGGAATCACATCGGTGTAAGTGTTCTTTGGTTATTCTGTCATTCAGTGTTCCAAGCCGACAGACAAACCTGTGGGAGCCGCACAAGTGTGTGTGTGGGTGCATGTGTATGCCGCATGTAGCAAATTAGGAGTGACTCCATTACACAACATTTACAGAATTTAGGACAAAGACTATAATGATCATCTAGTCTGACTTCCTGCATAATACATGCCACAGAACCTTATCCAGTAATTGCTACATCAAGACCATCTGTTGGAGCTATCTTTTAGAAAGATATCCAGTTTTGATATAAAGTCTCTAAGTGACGGAGAAAACATTGCATCCCTAGATAAATTGTTCCAATGATTAATTACCCTCACTGTTAAAAAGTTGAACCCTGTCTTGCTTCGTGTCCCAGTCATTGGATCTCATTATGGTGGTACACCTACAGGAGCTGTCTATAACTCAAACTTCAACCATTCATGATGCCAAAAAGAGATGCCATTTCCAGTAGAAGGTGTAGATCTTTATTTGCTTATGCTTTGAAATCAGCAGTGAAATGGTTAACACTGAGATTTACATCATCATCATTGGGGTCAACATCCCCTGGAGATGAACAGGAGCAATTCATAGTTTTCTGGGCTAAGGTTCAGGCAGAAGTTTTGGATTTTTCTTCCATGTGGTGGAGAGACTGTGCTGCTGAACAGAGGGTCCATACAGGCTGCCCATTTTCCCAAAGGTTTCCAGGTGTATATTGGGAAGCAGATCTAACTTATTCTGCTCATGTGAAGACATAAATAGGGCAACAAGCCAGCTGTCCCCCTGAGCAGGAACAATGGAGGTGAAGAACAATTTTGGAAGACATCCAAAGAAGACAGGAATCTGGGCATTGTGGGTGGGTAGGGATGGATGCTGGATATTACCTGTTTTAGGTTTTCAATAAAAAAAAACCCGCCAAGTTATCTAATGTGTATTTCTGACCTGCTGAAATTTAGTGATTTCAGCCTAGGTTGGTTCTCTTTTAACTCAAAAGGAAACTTCTATAGGATGCAAATTGAAAACTTTAAATTTCACAAAGCTTCAAGAAAGTCTTATTTTTTCCTCTTACTTGTTCATTTGAGTTGTTGTGTACTTTTTTATGTTATTGACATTTGTTGCACATTGTGATGGACACTTTTCATGTATGGGGTGGGCCACCAATGCCCTCCCTCATGGCCAGATGTGGTAGGGCAGGTACACCTCACCCTACATTATCCTACCTGGGTGTCAACAAGTGTGCTTGCTCAGATCAGGGCAATGAGAAACCGAACATGCTAATTAAGATAAGTATGTCTCCCTTTTAATTAAGCTCCATGAAAGGAGCAGTTGGGAATCCATTAAAGGCCCTTACCTCAGGACTAAGGTTCAGAACTCCCTAATCTTAAAAATCTCAAACAAAAGTCTCACTGTTCTCAGTCTCTCTGAGCTACAGAGAGAGAGAGAGAGAGAGAGAGTTCTTACATCCTCTTCCTTCCAAGCTGACGGCAGTCTCAGATAATGGGGCTGAAAGGAGGCTTTATCCTACCCAAAAGTTCTCTGGATAGAATGGCATAAGAGTCCCTGTGTGTGGAGACTGCTGCAGAAGTCACTGTGAACAGATCAAGTATCAGAGGGGTAGCCGTGTTAGTCTGGATCTGTAGAAGCGACAAAGGGTCCTGTGGCACCTTATAGACTAACAGGTATTGGAGCATAAGCTTTCGTGGGTGAATACCCACTTCATCGGATGTGAACAGATCAGTGGATCTATATCAGGGATCTCAAACTCAAATCACCACAAGAGCCACATGAGAACTAGTAAATTGGCCCGAGGGCCGCATCACTGAAACCTTTTCATACAATGATACAAAAGTATAGTCAAAAATGACAAAAATGAAGAGTAATATAGTATTCTATTAAAAGTCAATGTATTAACTTTTTAAAAACTGTAATGCAAAGAGGGGTTTTAGTAAAATATAAACACTTAGTAATGTTTGGAGCTTGGCTGCCAGTGGAGTCGGCGCCTATGGCAGGCCGCAGGAAATAACTCCACGGGCTGCATGTGGCTTGCGGGCCCCGTGTTTGAGACCCCTCATCTATATGGTGCTATCAGCTGATGTTATAGGCCTTATTCCTGTGGTGCCTGGGGGGGTTGTGTCCCCAGGCCAAAGGTACGTGTAGCTGGGGAAGCTGACTTGGGATCTGTACGGAGGGGGAGGATGAAGAGACCGGCAATTGGAATACATGTTCAAATAGAAAGAGAGCTTGCTTTGAAGCTCCGTGCTGTTGGGGCGCAGAGATAGGTGATTTGACTGCTGTATACATGGGACAGGGACAAATGTCCAACTAGAAATGTTGTTGTTGGGACTCCTGATAAAATAGTTAAGATTGCCTCTTGCACAGCTGAAAGTTGTGATACATCTGCCGGGCAGCAGCAAATTCTGTTTCAGCTTTTACTCTTATAGTCTAGTGGAATTTTTCTGGGAGCAGTTTGGAATAAGGACGGGGACTAGGGATTGGGTGCAATTGTTTTGTTATCCCAGCCTTGATTAAACCTGTGACTACTTTCTTCCACAATGAAAATATTCATGAAGCAGATCTTCTGCTCTGGTTCCATCTTACGTTAAAGTGGTGCAGCCTCCAGTTAAAGTTGATGATAGATTTAGGATTTGGAATGGTGAATTAAAGGCGCCATTGAACTTTTCCAGGGAAATAACAAAGTGAAACATCTCCATAGTATATTTTATTTAAGTTCTGAGCTGTAGGTATCCCAGGCAGCCATGCACTTGTTTTACCTGTGGCACTACAGAGCATTTTTGTGTGGGGTGAGGAAGTGCATGTGCAGTGGTTCTAAAGCACCCAAGACTGAGACCTAGGATTGCATTAGATGCATATGTGTGAGAAAAGTGGACATGTTTGAAGGCAGTGCCCAGAGGGCTGGAACATCTTAGGGAAAGATGTAATTCCCAGCTTCTCTAAGATGCTTCCTCCTTCCCTGAGCCAGGGGGGGGTCTAGGGTGACCAGACAGCAAGTGTGAAAAATCGGGACATGGGGTGGGGGGTAATAGGAGCCTATAGAAGAAAAAGATCCAAAAATTGGGACTGTCCCTCTAAAATTGGGACATCTGGTCACCCTGGGGGGGAGGGCGGGGGTCAGAGGATTCTGAGCAATCCTGCAGGATTGATGAAAGCCCCATTTTGAGTGCAAGGCCTCTCTACTTTTGAGGGAAGGACTGACTTGGTCCTTTATTGATACATGACTGGGAAGGAGTCAAGGTGAGGAAGTGAGAACCATTGAGAGCCAGGAGTTGGACAATACAGATGGGGACATGGGCACTGGTAATGTGGGGGAGACTATTAAAAATAGGGAGGAAGAAAAAGAGAAACTGGAGAAGGAACATTTGTTATATAGGAATTTATATAGGAATCCCAGTGTGGTGGTTCTCGAGGTATCCAGAACAGTGAGTCACCTCATTACCCCCTTGCTTCAAGCATGAGAGAGACACTTGCTTGTGCTTAGCCAGGTGTCCACTCCGACACCACCAGTCTGTTAGCCATCTGTAGCAGAATGATCACCCCGCTCAGACCTGAAGGGGTTAAAAACAGCCCTGGGAGAGGGCTGAGGCTGTGAGAGGCCAGCTGCCAGGGAAAGCAGCAAGCTTCAGCTGATTGGGGAAACAGCCACAGCTGTGGCCATGCCCCAGTCAGGGCCCAGCTGGCCCTTAGACGAGGGCAGTGGGCCAGGACCAAACAGTTTCTCGCTGGTTGTGGTCAGAGAAGAACTTGGCTGCTGGGGGGGCTAAAGAGGGACCTGAGGTGGGGCAGTGCTGGGGGAAGGTAAGAGGAGTTAGGGAGCTCCTGCCTAGAAACCCCACCAGGCTGTAGGGCCTTGTGCAGGGCCTAAACAGGTTCTGGGGCTGCGTAGGGGCAGCTTGGGGCTAGGTAAAGGCAGCAGGTCCAAACCTCCCTTGCTTATGATGACTGGCTATTACAGACTGCAGTCTGCCCCAGGAAGTGGGGGCTTGATGATGACTGGCAGTAGCCCATAGGCTACTGAGGTGGGGATAGAGAGTAGGGGTTCCCCTGGGAGGGGAGACCCAGACTGAGGGGGTACTGCCAGGGGCAGCACCCCAGACAAAAGGCACTGGGGTCCGGGAGGGACACGGGGGGCCAACGGTGAGCAGGACAGCAACCTGCAGAGGGTGCTCTGGGCTGGAAAAAGCTAATTCCCTGGACAACCAGCAGAAAGTGCCACTGGGTGTCACGCACCATTACATCATCCAAGCCATAGGCGCTGACTCCGTAGGTGCTCCAGGGCTGGAGCACCCATGGGGAAAAATTGGTGGGTGCTGAGCACCCACCGGCAGCTCCCTGCCAGCCCCACGCCCAGCTCACCTCGGCTTCCCCAGGTGCCGCGGCAGCCAAGCAGCTTTTCCTCAGCTCACACAGGCTCCTCTGGCTCCAGCTGATTGGCTGCCGGGGCAGGGGATGGGGGAAAGCGCAGGGGCGGTACCTGGGAAGAGGGGTATGGGGAGGAGCTGAAGCTGGAAGAGCCTGTGTGAGCTGAGGAAAAGCTGCTTGGCTGCCACAGCGCCTGGGGAAGCCGAGGTGGGCTGGCGGGGAGCTGCTGGTGGGTGCTCGGCTGCTTCTCCCCTCTCCCTCCCAGGCTTGCAAGCCTGGGGGTGCGGGGGGGAAGATGCAGCGTGCCCGGGGGAGGAGGAAGAGGCGGGGATTTTGGGAAGGGGTGGAATGGGGGCGGGGCCGGGGGTGGAGTTTGGCCGGGGCCAGGGGCGCAAGCACCCACTGGTGCCGACGGAAGTTGGCACCTGTGATCCAAGCCCTCTCCTCTGAGCAGTACTAGCTCTTACTTTGTTTGCAAGTTAACAATAGGTGTATCCCAGACCCAAGCCCTTTGGAAGAGTTCCCTGGCATTATATTTTTTTTAGTGGGGAACTGGGCAATTGATTGGGCAGGGTGTATGTGCAAGCTACTTCAATGACTGGTCAATGTACAGTGCAGCCTGTAGAATCCCTCAATTTTTTTTTAATAGATTCCAAGGCCAGGAGGGACTACTGTGATCCTCTCATCTGACCTCCTGTAGAATACAGGCCATAGATCTTTCTCAAACTAATTCCTATAACAAATTTTTTAGGAAAAAAAAATCCAATTTTGATTTTAAAATGGTCAGTGATGGAGAAACTACCACAATCCTTGGTAAATTAGACAAGTAATTAGCCACTGGAACATCGGGCATGTTTTCTAATCCTTTAATTATTCTCATAGCTCTTGTCTGAATCCTTTTAAATTGATCAGCATAATTCCTGACCTCTGGATACCGGAACTGGACACAGTATTCCAGCCACAGTTGCTCCAGTGCCAAATCCAGAGGTAAAATAACCTCATTGCTCCTACTCAAGATTTTCCTGTTTATGCATCTCTGGATTGTATTAGCTCTTGCCACACCTTGCACTAGGAGCTCATGTTTAGATGATTATCTCCCATGACCCCCAAATCTTTTTCAGTCACTACTTCCCATGACAAAGTACCCCATTCTGTAAGTAGAGCCTATATTTTGTTTTTATCCTAGATGCATACATTTACATTTAGCCGTATTAAAACAGTTTGCTTGTGCCCAGTTTACCAAAGCAATTGATAATGCTCTGAATCAGTGACCTGTCCTCTTTATTATTTACCACCTCCCCAATTTTAGCATCATCTACAAACTTTATCAGTGATTTTGTTTTCTTCTAGGTCATCAATACAAATGCTAAATAGTGAGGGTCAAGAACCAATCCTTGAGTGGAAACACCTCTGCTTGATGATGATTGCCCATATACTGTTACATTTTTAGACCTATCAGTTAGACAGGTTTTAATGCATCTAATGTGAGCCAGGTTTATTTTATATTCTAATTTTTTAAAATCAAAATGTCATGCAGTACAAAGTCAAATCCCTTACAGAAGTATATTACATCAACACTAACCTTTATCAAATAAACTTGTAATCTCATTTAAAAAATCAAATTAATTTGACAGGATCTGTTTTCTATAAACCAGTGATTGGCATTAAATTGCCAATCTTTTAATTCTTTATTAATTGAGTCCCATATCTGCTACTCCATTTTCTTGCCCAGGATCAATGTCAGGCTGACAAACCTATGATTACTCACATCATCCCATTTACCCTTTTTAAATTTGGTGCAACATTAGTTTCTTCCACTTTTCTGGAACTTTCTCAGTGCTCCAAGTCTGATTGAAAATCAACATTAACAGTCCATTGAGCTCCTCGGCCAGCTCTTTTTTAAAACTCATGGATGCAAATTATCTGGACCTGCTAACTTTAAACATGTTTAACTTCAGTGACTTCTATTTAACATTCTCCAGCGATACTAGTGGAATGGACAGTGTTATCACCATACAATGAGACTATATCATCGTTTTTTCCTAAATACAGAACAGAAATATTACCATCTTTTCTACATTATTATTGACAAGTCTAACATTTCCATCAGTAATGGACCATTGTTAGGATTCCCTTTGTTCCTAAAATGTATTTTAAAAACTCCTTACTGTTCTTAACTCTGCTGGCCACAGATTTTTTTTTTCCTTGTGTCCCTTGGCTTGCCTTATCAATGTTCTATAGTTCCTAACTTTTTTATTTAGATTCATTACTATCAACTTCCCCTTCATTCCATTTGTTATATATTCTTTTATTTTTTACAACTGCCTTTAAACCAGACTTGTGTTTTAACCAGTACAGATTTCTTACTCGATTGTGGGATAGTAGCTTCTTGGGCATTTATGAAGGTGGTTTTAAATTATTCCCAATTCACATTTTTCTGATTAAATTCTTCCTCCTAGTTGATCAAGCATGTCCAGCAGCATTCCATTGCCCTTGGAACTCCTGAAAAGGAGCAGCCCCTAGGGCAGAAGCATCTATCTGTAAAATAAATTTGTGTGAAATCAAAACAGGCTTATTACAGAGAATTCACTTAATCTCCAGGAAGGCCTGGTCACACTGTTGTGACCTGTTGAGGGGATGACTTCTTGTCAAGGTCAGTGAGGGTGACACTAGTAAAGTAAAATCTGGCACAAATTGGCTGTAATAACCTGCTAGACCCAAGAAGGATCACACCTGTCTTCTGGTCCTTGGAGTGGGAGTACTGACCAATGTGTCTACCTTACCTCCCATTCTCCACTAAATACTCACTCTTTCCTGTCCATCTGGTAGTTCCTAGAGTTTTCTCTGAGACTGGCCTCTCATAAGGTCTGCAGGACAGCAGCCAGATTCCAGAGGTGAGTAAACCAGTCTGGGCTATAGACCACATCATTATCTATATATACTGCCATGTACCACTAATAAGCACATAATACCTGGTTGATCAACCACTGGAAGGTGATGGAGGCCTTGTGTAAACCAAAGGATATCATGGCAAAGTGGAATAAACCTATCAGGGTAACAAAGGCTGATTTGTCCTTAGTCGGAGCAAGAAGAATCTGCCACCAGCCTTTTGTCACATCTGTAGTTGTGAAATATTGGGCTCGACCAAGGCAGTCTAATAAATCATCTAACCAAGGCATCAGGTAGTCCAGGCAGGTAAATACCATCTCCTGATTTAAGTCCATAGACAGTGCTTTGAGGTTTCGGGGCCAGGACCACCTGGGCTACACCAGGGGCTATGGGGTTCCTTGACTACCCCAGCCGTCAACTTCCCAGATGAGTACCTTCTTCATCCCTTTCAGAATCCAACAGGATTTCTACACAGGTGAGACCCCTTTGCTTGATAAGGATATGGTGTCATGAGGAAGAGCCACCCCAGTAATGGGGAGAACACCTCCTAATATGCCTTCAGAACATTACCCACTTGCCCTCCCTGTGCCCTAATAAGCAACTTCCCTAGAGGTTCATCCTCAACACCTGCAGGTTCAGGGATCTGGATTCCCAAATGCTCCCCACCATCCTCACAGGATACTGAGCTAGATGGATGATTGGTCTGACACAGTATGGCTGTTCTTAATCTCTCTCACATCTGAAGGATATACTGCACAATATTACTGCATGTAGGCTGGGATTCCTGGAATTCCCAGGATTCCTTAACCAGATCAAGAATGTCTCAGGATTGTCTCCTATAAAGGAATTCAAGGGGAGAAGCTGAATGAATTCTGTGGCAACTCCCAAATCACCATTAACAGAAGATAGTTGGTTCCAGTTTTTACCCTCGGTAAAACCTTAATTCCATGCTTTTAAGAGTCTTATTGAATCTTTCTACTAAACCATCAGTCTGGGGATAGTAGATGGAGGTGCAATGTGGTTTTACCTTTAATAATGCCCAGACATACTTGAGAACCTAGGAAATGAACTTAGTTCCCTGATGTGTGAGGACCACTGAGGGAAGGGCAACCTGGGAATAATACTTGGCGTGGTTCTCATGCAACTGTGAAGACAGTGGTATTCCATAATGGAACTGCCTTAGGATACTTGCTGACATAGTCCACCAGTATGAAAATGAATCTGTGCCCCCAGGTGCTCCTTGGTAGAGGACTTCTTATATCTGTTCCCACCATCTCACAGGGGATTGCAGTGAGATATAGGGAAATTAAAGGTGCTAGGCCCTTGCCTGTTGGCACTGTCCTCTGGGAATCAGAACATGAAAGGCAGAAGTCCACTACCTACGTGTAAAGCCCTGACCGAAGAATCAGGCCAATGGCCTTTCCTGGGTTTTATCCTTTCCAAGGTGCTCCATGGTTGGTATAGTGTGGGCCAGCTGTAGGAGCTCCCATATAAGGGGTTGAGGCATCAGGTTAGAAGGTGGTATCTATGGAAAATGTGGTGCACCATGGATAGTTATCCCTGTGTGTCCTGTGTTGCCATCCAATGCAATGCCTTGTGGGACATTTTCACAATGCTTGGGGAATACTAGTGATTTGCTCATAGATTTCTGGGAACTTGGGATCAAATTCCCATAAAGCCATTTTCTCCAACATATAATGGTGGTTTAATTCCATAATTTTTGTGCCTTTATTAAAACTCTCAAAGTCCCATGCTCTGTTTTTCCATCTCTCCAGCAGAAGCTCTGCAAAACTTAGGACAATATTAATAACTGCTGTTGATACAGTACACACAAATCTCCTGTATTTGCGGAATTTCAAGTATGACTACAACCATGTGTGTAAGGAGGAGATGTTTGATGATAATGACTGGGTGCTGATGCACAAGGCAAATAAAAATGGCAGGTTGCTGCTGGCACTCACAGAGCAGCTCTACATGGTGGATTGCTGCTTCTGGGCCCAAGAAACAAGCACTGGCTGGTGGGGTCACATCAGAATGCAAGTTTGTGATGACGAGCAATGGCTTCAGAACTTTCAGATGCAAAAGGCCATGTTCCTGGATCTGTGAGCCAAGTTTGCCCTAGCTCTCCACTGCAAGGTCACTAAAATTAGAGCTACAATAACAGTAGAAAAGCTAGTGGTGATCACACTAGGGAAACTTACAAAGCTGGATTGCTATTGGTTAGTGGGCAATCAGTTTGGAGTTAGAAAATTCACAGAGGAGTCCATTGGCATCCAAATGTGCAAAGGGATAGTTTTTATGTAGTTATGCAAGAGCTGGTTGCATGATGCTTACATCTTTAAGAACATAGCTCTTTTCCAAGAGCTGCAAGCAGGGACATTCTTCCCTGATTGGTCATTCCCATTTGTGATGTTGAAATGACAGTAGTGATTCTGGGGGACCCTACCCTTTGCTTCCTTGACATCAATGAAAGACTCATCTATTGCAGTGGTGGGCAACCTGCAGCCCGTGGGTTGCACACAGCCCATCAGGGTAATCCACTGGCGGGCCGCAAGACAGTTTGTTTACATCAACCGTCCACAAGCATGGCTGCCCGCAGCTCCCAGTGGCCGCGGTTCACTGTTCCCGTCCAATGGGAGCTGCAGGAAGTGGTGGGCTGCAGGTTGCCCACCACTGATCTATTGGCTGAGCAGGTGCAGGATTATTGTTGAATGTGCTTTCAGCAGAATAAAAGGTTCTGGTGATGTTTACTAACTAGACTGGATCTCAGAGAGAAAAAATATCCCAATGGTTATAGCTACCTGTTGTGTCCTGCATAATATCTGGGAGATGAGGCAGAAAGGCTACCAGCAGGGTGGATCAGCTGTCTGCTGAGTTTGAACTGCCAGACACAAGGGCTATTAGAAGAGCCAGCAATGCAAAGGCGCCATTTAGGGAAGCCAGGGGAGGGCTGAAGCCCTCACCCTAAGTTTTGTATTGCCAGTTAGGAGCAACGCTGCTTGCTCCTCTGCCTCTTCCCCTCACGAGCCAGGAGCGAGAGTGACCCACACTGCTTGCATTGCTTACTCCTCTCCCCGCCTCCCCCTCACCAGACAGGAGCAATGTGGTTCACTCTTCTCTCCCTTCCCCTCCCTGGGGTGGCAATTCTTTGCTCAGGCAATAGGAATGAAGAGGTGTATCTAGCAGAGACAATAGCAGGACTAGGAGTTTCTGCAGCACTTTTTTTCAAATTAATTCCTGAAACAAACAGGCTCAGGAGTGGTGGGGGAAGAAAGCTCTGGGCTTAGGTCAGAAGATGCTTGCTGCAGATTTCACAATAATGTGCCATTCACCTTCACATGGTGACATGTTACAAAGCCAGGAGCAAGCCCCTTGTGACACCAGTAGACACAGGGCTGCTCAGGCTGGGGAGGGGGCTGCTGTCCCAGGCACATTCAGGGAATAATTATCCCCACAGCCAGCCCAGCTTTGGAAGTGTCAGGCAGCAAGAGAAGAGCTGAAGAACGACCACTTGGGATCTTTCTCTGCTGTCAAGAAACAAACGTGCTGTCACTAGGGTTGCCAACTTTCTAATTCCAGAAAACCGAACACCCTTGCCCTGCCCCCTGCTCACTCCATCCCCTCTTCCTCCGTCGCTTGCTCTCCCACACCCTCTTTCATGAGCTCATTTTCACTTAAGGGCCCAAACAGGCATATTTATTGTTTTGACATGTATTATGCTAAGTCCAGGTTTTATTTGCGTACCTTAGAGTTGGCAGCAAATTAGTCAAAGAGGGTAATTTAAAACAAAATGAAATTTCACAAAGATTTTCATGATTCTTTCCCTCCCCTCTTCCCATTTTTTGTAACCAGCTCCATGTTTTTTGTTCACTAAAGTAATTGTAATTTTATGTGTGGAATTAGGACCACACATTATCACAACTGCAATGGGTCCATTAAAGGCCCACTCCTGAAGCCCAAGAGCACAACCACAGAAACGCACACCTGTCCAGATACCTATAAAAATAAATCTGTAGAAACTGACTCCCACACCTACATGTAGATACACATGTGTATACATCTAGCATGCATTAACACACATACTTCCACATTATTTATTATTACAATTGTTGTTTAGTGCCTGGAGACCCCAACTAAGATCAGGGCTCCAGGGTGCTAGGTGCTGGACATACACATAAGAAGAGAGAAACTGCAACAAAGTTTATAATGTAGCTAGACAAAGGTAGGGAGAAATGTATTATACATTGGCTCTTCTATTATTTTCCTTGTTTGATCGAATACATACCTTTTTAGATGAGCATACTTCCACCTACTGGATAGAATATATATTGCATATGTCATTCTATAGTTCCCTGTACAGAGGTGTAAAGAGCCTCATGGTCCACTAGTGGTTGTCTCCCATGATAACCTGGATGGAAGGAGTGGGGCAAAATTCTACCAATGATGTGGGTACTAGCAAGGTGATGGAGGAATACATTGCAGAAAAAGGATGGAGGGTTCTGGTTTTGGTTTCTTTAGTTAAAAAGCTGTGGCTACCAGCTTTTGTTCTCCCTCTCTCTGCACCCCTGCCACACACACAAAAAATCTGTTTTCTGGATTTTTCTGTGCTTTTTCATTCTCAGAATTTTCCAGTGTTTGTATTCTACTTTGACTCTTTTCTGAACACATTCTTAAGCTACAGAAATCTTTTCAGACACAGTGGAGAAGAAGAATATATATAAATGCTGAATACTGAAACATAACATTCACAAGGTGTGGGATGTTTCTGGTTTAAATGCATCTTGTTAACAATTCCTTTAATGTGGGAATATCTGAAATGCTTATAGTAAGTCCTGGCGTAGTTGTCATGTTTTTGAAATGTATCTGGTTCTGACATACAAATGTGTATTTAAGAACTCTTGCTAAATCTCCAAAGTCTTAGTATGTCTACACTACGAGACTAGTTCGATTTTTCTTAAACCGAACTTGTGAAACCGATATTGCAAAGTCGATCGTGCGAATCCACAGCAAGGACATTAAATCGAATTTGAGAGTCCACAGTAACGGGGCAAGCGTCGACATTGCAAGCGGTGCACTGTGGGTAGCTATCCCACAGTTCCCGCAGTCCCCGCTGCCCACTGGAATTTTGGGTGTAGCCCCCAGTGCCTTCTAGGGCCAAAAATGTGTTGAGGGTGGTTATAGGTAAATGTCATCATTCGACCCACACTCCCGCCCTCCCTACGTGAAAGCGCCGGCGGGCAATTAATTCGCGTCCTTTTCCGGTGATTGACAGCTTGGACGCCACAGGACAGCGAGCATGGAGCCCTCCGCGATTATCGCTGCTGTTCTGTCCGTTAACACCTCGCGCCTTATCGTCCACCTTTTCCAGAGGCAGATGCAGAGAAATCGGGCGAGGAGGGAACGGAAGCTCTGGGAGGACATGAACTCTGAGAGGGGCACAGACCTCTCGCAAAGCACGGGACCCCGGGCCGTAGAAATCATGGTGGCAATGGGGCACGTTGATCCTGTGGAACGGCGATTCTGGGCAAGGGAAACAAGCACTGACTGGTGGGACCGCATAGTGCTGCAGGTCTGGGATGAATCCCAGTGGCTGCGAAACTTTTGGATGTGTAAGGGCACTTTCCTGGAACTTTGTGAGTTGCTGTCCCCTGCCCTGAAGCGCAAAGACACCCGGATGTGAGCAGCCCTGACTATCCAGAAGCGAGTGGCCATAGCCCTGTGGAAGCTTGCAACTCCTGACAGCTACCGGTCAGTCGCGAATCAATTTGGAGTGGGCAAGTCTAGCGTGGGGGTTGCTGTGATGCAGGTAGCCCATGCACTCGTTGACCTGCGGCTCTCAAAGGTAGTGACCCTTGGAGACGTGCAGGTGATCATAGATGGCTTTTCTGCTATGGGATTCCCAAACTGCGGCGGGGCTATTGATGGGACACACATCCCTATCCTGGGACCGGACCACCAGGGCAGCCAGTACATTAACCGAAAGGGGCTATTTTTCTATCGTGCTGCAAGCACTAGTGGACCACAAAGGACGTTTTACCAACATCAATGTCGGATGGCTGGGCAAGGTTCATGATGCTCGTGTTTTCAAAAACTGTGGTCTGTTTAGACGGCTGCAAGAGGGTGTTTATTTCCCGGACCGCAAAATAACTGTTGGGGATGTGGAGATGCCTATAGTGATCCTCGGGGACCCAGCCTACCCGCTAATGCCCTGGCTCATGAAGCCATACACAGGAGCCCTGGACACTGAAAAGGAGCTCTTCAACTACCGGCTGAGCAAGTGCAGAATGGTGGTGGAGTGTGCTTTTGGCCGTCTGAAAGGGCGTTGGAGAAGCTTACTTACTCGCTCCGATCTCAGCCAAACAAATATCCCCATTGTGATTGCAGCGTGCTGTGTGCTCCACAATCTCTGTGAGAGCAAGGGGGAGACGTTTATGGCGGGGTGGGAGGTTGAGGCAAATCGCCTGGCTGCTGATTACGCACAGCCGGACACCAGGGCGATTAGAAGATCACAGCGGGACGCGCTGCGCATCCGGGAAGCTTTGAAAGCTAGCTTCCAGAGCGAGCGGGGTAACCAGTGACTGTTACGCTTGTTTAAACAGAAGATGAACCTGCCCCCGTTTCTTTACCCAGTTTCTATTGCCTATCCTCTCCAATTACCAACCCCCTTCCCCCCTTCATTCAAGGCTTTACAAGTATAATAAAGGAAACATTGTTAATTAAAACCGTCTTTATTAATGATTTCTCGGTTAAGGGTTTAACCTGGGATGCATACCGCGGTTGGGGAGTGGGTGGAGTGTTGGAAAGGACGCTTCCAAACTCGGGGAATGACATGCTCCTACTCCCAGAGCAGTCCGAAGTGCTGGACTGCTTGTTTCAAGGGAGCTATCAACCCCTCCTATTCGCAACTGGGTGTGGTGGGGCCTTTGTGACGTTTTGGCCATGGATTGCGGCCACAGATCCCCTGCTGCATGGATCTGTCATGCAGGCTATCGCCAGCCGCAAAAGATCTGCAGCCACCCTCCCCCACCAGAAAGTCACAGAGCCCCTCCCCCATAGAGAACATGAAAACCCGCTCCCAGAATGACAAGTGTGCCCAGTGCATGCAATGTGAGTGTGACTTTATGTTGAACCTTTCCCCCTGTCTGTACCCTGGTTCAGGCGCCTGTCGTAACCAGGGTTACAAACCCCCTTACCCACTCCCCCAAAACCAAACCGTCCTATGAAAGAAAGTCAGGGAAACAGCACTGTACAAAACAAACATTTTTATTAAGGGGAGCATATTTTTTAGATGAAACCTGGGCAGGGAACTGTTGTGGGCTGCGGTTGGAGGGAAGGAAAGGACCCATCTAAAGTTTTGGGAATGAGAGCCTTCTGCTACTGGAGCAGTCTGCAGGGGTGGAGTGATTATTTCCACGGCCCCTGCCTCCCCTCGTTCTAGTGACTTTGGGTGAGGGGGGGATTGGACTTTGTGGCGGGGGAGGAAAACTACTCAAAACTGAAGCGCCTAAGGCCAATTAAGCAATACAAACACAGTGCTTACACACCATGCCTATTCTATTCCAAATAAATGTTTAAAACACTGACCTGCTGATCCTTCGCCTGGTTCCTGGTCAGGGATGCTGCCTTGGGAGGGTTCGTAGGGGGTCTCAGTCAGGGTGATGAATAGATCCTGGCTGTCGGGGAAATCAGCATTGAAAGTGCTGTCGACTGCCTCGTCCTCCTCCTCTCCTTCTTCATCTTCACCATCCGCGAAAACCTCCGACGACGTGGCCGTAGATAAGACCCCGTCGTCGGAGTCCACGGACACTGGTGGGGTAGTGGTGGCAGCACCACCGAGCATAGCATGTAGTGCCTCGTAAAAACGGCAAGTGTGTGGCTGCGATCCGAAGCGTCCGTTGGACTCTTTGGTCTTCTGGTACGCCTGTCGCAGCTCCTTGATTTTCACGCGGCACTGCATTGCATCCCGGCTGTATCCTCTCTCCGTCATAGCCTTGGATATTTTTTCATAAATTTTTGCATTCCGTCTTTTGGATCAGAGCTCGGATAGGACGGATTCATCTCCCCACACAGCGATCAGATCCAAAACTTCCCGATCAGTCCATGCTGGAGCCCTCTTTCTATTCTGGGATTGCATGGTCAACTCTGCTGGAGAGCTCTGCATCGTTGCCAGTGCTGCTGAGCTCGCCATCATGTCCAAACAGGAAATGAGATTCAAACTGGCCAGACAGGAAAAGGAACTCAAATTTTCCCGGGGCTTTTCCTGAGTGGCAGGTCAGAGCATCCGAGTACGGATTGCTGTCCTGAGCGTCCACTGAGTGGTGCACTGTGGGATAGCTCCCGGAGCTATTAGCGTCGAATTCCGTCCACAGTACCACGAATTTGACATGGCCATGTCGAATTTAGCGCTACTCCCCTCGTCGGCGAGGAGTACAGAAATCGAATTACAGAGCCATTTATGTCGAAATAAATAACTTCCTAATGTGGACGGGTGTAGGGTAAAATTGAGTTAACGCTGCTAAATTCGACGTAAAGTCCTAGTGTAGACCAGGCCTTAGTTTTACTTCTGAATTAATTCACACCCATATGTCATTGTCAAAGTTGGTTATTGAAACAAAGGGAAAGATCTTCAAAGGCACAGATCTCATTTGTACCATTGAAAATGTACCCCAAAGTTTCAATATCGTTCTGTAGTTCTTGCTTTATTCGTAAGTATTATTCTCATTTTACAGCTGGTGAAACTGAGGCATTCTTCAAGACTGAAAGTGTCTTCCTATATGTGTGAAAAACACCTGGCATAGTGCAGGTACTACTAGCATAGCAATGACAAGTGACTTTTACCAGATCACATAGTGAGTTTGTGGTGGAGCAACTGGGAACAGAACCAAGATGGCCTGACTCCCTCTCCCCAGCTCTAGCTGCAATTGCATCCCAATAACCGTATCATAGTCAAATTTTATTTTAGGCTGTTGGGCTCTCAATTTTAAACTTTGGCTTTGCAATGTCTTTTTAATTATTATTAATACCTGCATTATAATAGTGCCTGCAGGTTCAAACCAAGATCTGGGCCCCATTGTGCTAAGTGCTGTACTAACCAACACTTAGGGACTTGCCTACGCTGCAGCCACTGCAGCGGCAGACCCAGGCTGTACCTGTGACATATAGTGACATAATAGCGTAAATGTTTCCTACAATGACAGAAGGGGGTTTTCCATCAATGTAATTAATCAACCTCTTTGAGAAGCGGTAGCTAAGCTAACAGATGAATGCTCCTATCAACCTAGCTGCATCTAAAGTGAGGGTTAGGTCAACCTAACTATGGTGCTCTGGATGCCAAATTTTTCACGGCCTAGAGCTGATCTATACTAGGAACTTACATTGGTATAGCTACATCTCTCAGGGGTGTGAAAAATCCACATGCCTCAGAGGCATAGCTATACCAACCTAACCCCCGGTGTAGACAGTGCTAAGCCAATGGAAGAATTCTCCCATCAATCTAGCTACCACCTCTACCACCCTCCCATCAGGGTAGGTAGTATCTACAATGAAGCACTAGAACCGCACAGTTGCGCCACTGCTGTAGAGTTTTAGGCCTACCCTGAGTCAATCTAATTTTAAAGTCTAGACCAGCCCTATTGTCCGTGCAACTAACATTTTACACTCTGAGGTCAAGTTATACTATTGGGCCAAATTTATTCCTGGTGTAACCTTTGAAACGAGAGGCTCATCACCATGCAAAGAAGCAGCACCGTGGGCTGATCTTGCTCAGTGCTGGGCAAGAACATAGTGGGGCCATGGCTGACACTGCGAGCTCTCACCATGTTGTGTCAGCAGTAGCAGCAGGTGCTACAGCCACTTAGGGCATGTTTACATGTACTGCACTGCAGCGGCGCAGCTGTACTGATGCAGCTGCGCTACTGCAGCGTATCCAGTGAAGACACTCTATGCCGATGGGAGAGAGCTCTCCCATCAGCATAATAAAACCATCTCCTCCAATGGCAGAAGCTATGTCGGTAGGAGAAGCTCTCCTGCCAACATAATGCTGTGCACACAAGCGCTTACGCTGGTGTAACTATGTTGCTCAGGGGGGTCATTTAGGCTTTGGCTACACTCGAAACTTCAAAGCGCTGCCATGGCAGCGCTACCGCAGCAGCGCTTTGAAGTGCGACTGTGGTTGCGCGCCAGCGCTGTGAGAGAGCTCTCCCAGCGCTGCAGGTACTCCACCTCCACGAGGGGAATAGCTTACAGCGCGCTCCCAGCGCTGGGGCACTGGCTACACTGGCGCTTTACAGCGCTGTAACTTGCTGCGCTCAGGGGGGTGTTTTTTCACACCCCTGAGCGAGAAAGTTGCAGCGCTGTAAAGTGCCAGGGTAGCCATAGCCTTAGGCTATGTCTACTCTGCACTTTCCTCGTTACAATTTTTGTCACTTGGGTGTGAAAAAGCACCCCCTGGACGACAAGTTTTAATGACGAAAAGCGCTTCATCAGTGGAAGGCACTCTCCTGCCAACGAAGCTTCCTCCCCTTGTTGGGAGTGGTTTTATTTTGTTATCAGGAGGACTCTCTCCTGGTGACAAAGACTGGCTATGCTGCGTGCCTTACAACGGCAAGGCTGTGCAACTGTAAACTGCGCAGTGTAGACACAGCCTTATTTGCACCCATGAGAGACATAAATTATGCTGACATAAGCTGTAGTATAGGCATAGCCTGGGAAAGGTATGTGTGTGTGGGGAGTTGAGCTGTGTAAATCACTGATCTTCTTCCAGTTCGCTGGCCCACGGGAGAACTGACAAACAGCAGGGCTTTGTGTGGCAGGAAAAGGGAACTCTGAGCACTGGAACCACAGGGGATTCCAAGCAGACATGCCAAACCTACAAAAAAAATACAGAAATTGGGCTTGTTTTTGGCTTAATTGTCTTGAGCATAGCTTGTTGCATCTTTTTTGTTTTGTTTTTTTGATTAGCTCCCGGCAAGCAGGGGCAAGGGTGAGGGGAGAGAGTCAGGGGTGCACAGCAGCCCCACCAAACTGTCCCAGACTGGGGGCGGGGTCTAGTCACACACACAGTGTTGGGGGGGTCTTAGGGACTGGCTTGTTTTGAAATGGGATTAGCTTCATTTTTGGCTTATTGTGAAAGTGGGGGCGTATTTACCGCGTGAAAGTTGGCACCTGTGATCCCAAGAGGGACGCAACAGAGCAAAGGCAGAGGCGCGCTGAGCCCAGCAGGCCTGTGAGGAAACCCTGGGGCGGGACGGGCCCGGCCCGTCTTCCCAGAGGCGGCGTTTGGCCCGGCCCGGCCGCGCCGCCAGCGGCTCCCACCCGCCCCGGCACGAAAAAAGTTTTGGCCGAAACACGTCACCCGGCAGCTCTGTGGGGGGCAGGGGTCACAGCCAGAGGAGACTGGGGGCGGGGTTTGTTGTCAGCAATGCTGGTGAACAGGAGCCACTGACTGACTGACAGCGAGTGACGCCCCCCCCGCTATCGTCGGGGCTCAGGCAGTTCCGTAGACACCTCTTCCGGGAGCGCGCGGCAGCGCCGGGGTCCTCGCGCCCTTAAGTAGGCGCCACCGGGGCCCCGCCCCCTCTTTCGCTGGTGACTCGTAGAGGCTGCGGGGTAAGTGCGAGCCGGGCCGCGGCGCGAATTCAACCGCCGGGCATCGGGGGCGGGGGGGAGTCGGGGCTGCGACCGCCACTAACCGCCTCGCTCTGACTCTTGTGTTTCAGCAAATCCCGGGCGGGAGCGACCCCCACCGACCATGGCCGAGGAAGGGTGAGAGCCGCGCGGGGGGGCGCCGGGTCCTGCCAGCTCCGTTCGGACCCCCCCCCGGGGGGGGCGCGGTCCCGCCTTGCCGATGCCGGGCCCCGCGCGCCACGTGCCGCCGCGTGCGGCTCCGCTGAGCGCCCCTGGCCCCGCCCAGGCCTGCGCGGCCCCGCCGCGTGTTCGGAGCCGGGTGGGAGGAACGGGCGGCGGGATCGGCCGGGTCGGGGGCTTCACCTGCAGCGGGGGGGAGTCGGATGGTGTGTCCCTGCCGCCCCGCCTCCCCCCGCCGGTGTGTGATTGCCCCGGGGGCTCCTAAGGCGGGAGGCTGGCAGGTGAGCGAGGAGCAATGTCTCTGTGTTCACTTGTTTAGCATTGCTGCTGGAGGTGTAATGGATGTTAACACCGCCCTGCAAGAAGTGCTGAAGACCGCACTCATCCACGATGGCTTAGCTCGTGGTATTCGTGAAGCTGCCAAAGCCTTGGACAAGTAAGTCTTCTTTTGGGGCTATGGTATCCTAACGAGCAAATCTGTTCAAATATTTATGTTAATGTAGGCGCAATACGTGATTTGTATAGGTATTTGGTTATATTTTAGAATGAAAAGGTTTTGACTTAGTCTCCTTAAGTTAGTAGGATCAGATTATCAGTCCTTCTGTCTACTGCCATATGTAAAATGTAAACCCAATAATTACAGGTTACAGTCCCAAGATGTTGGGTTTCCTGTGCTTGTGTTATGTAGTTGCATCATGTAACTTGAGTGCATACAAGCAAAAATAGGTTTCAAGAACACTTGTGTTTTAGCGCTCAACATGATTTGTCTAAAGAAATCTGAGTATGAGTGTAGTTTGCTTGAGCCTCTACTTTAAATGTAGTTTAAAATTGGTGTGGCCCATGTTTTGCAGAGCTGATAAATTTCTTCTAGGTTAGGGATTATTGGAAGATAGAATTGTTTATAGACCGTATCAGACTTGGGATCTACTAAACTTAATAGTGTGCCTTTAACTTGGGATAAAAAACTTATCAAGATCTCATCGAGAATAGGTGTATTTGGGAAAACTTGTCTTCACAAGTTTTGGTAACCTTTAATTTATTTTCTGGTTTAATTTGATGTACTTCTGTATAATATATTGCAAAGAAAATCTTATAAAACAGAACATGAAGCTGACACTTACCATTTGGTAACAGCTGCATAGTATGTGAGTTGGTCTCAGAGCACACTCTTAGTGGCAAAGTAAGATAGAGATGCATGTGTGAATAATCTTTTTAGGTTTAGGTATATAATAGCTTTAAAAACTCCAATAAAACTACAGTGTTTGAATGATGACTCTCAAAAATGTCGGATACCCCTTCACTCTTTTTATGAGTGATAAAAGTAGTAGTCTGACAAACCTGTAAGTTTAAGGGAATAGACAGAAAGATAATATAAAAACAGGAGTGAGAAAGGAAGAAGACAGACTACGTACAGTCAACTGCTTGAAACATGCTTTAGGAAATACAATTATATTGCCTAAAGAGACATTGCTTTTTGAGCTGCCTATATGTAAAACCTTATTTGTTGTAGGCTGGTGGTGGGTATTGGCACAGGACCACAGTTAGTAGTGATATTCAATAGGTGGATTCTTTCAAAGTGTGTTAAGTACAGTACTAACAGCCTGATTTTAGCCTCATTCATCTCTTCAGATAATCAGATGTGTGGTTCTGGATGGAGTAGCATCGTGGTTATAATCAGGTCTGGGTGTAATGATCAGATCCTCCTGATAGTCACATCTCTCTTCCATTTTTTGCATGAGGAGGATCAGGAGAGATCAGAACCAAACCCATGCCCATGATTCATGTGGATCCTCCGTCAGATCCCATTCTTTTTCAATGGTGCCCTCCCCTACCTTTATCCAATATATGTTATTCATAGAACTTTTACTTGAGAGATTGTGAACAGCTACAATAACTCCATTCCAGTTGCCCTGGGGTGGGTAAAATTGCATACAAAGTTCAAACAACTACAGTCATCTTAATGGTCAAAATGCATAAAGTAAAGAGATAAAATTCATGGAATGTGTGCCACATTCTTTTTCTTGCCTGGACTCCTGTAACTGCCTTCTTTCAGGTCTCCCTTACTCTCATCTTTCCATTCAATCTGTACACTATTGCAATACATATTTTTTGGACAAAGGTCCTAATTAAACTTGAGGTCCTGTCATGATCGCTGCTGTGCAAACAGGCAGACAAGAGCCCTGCCTTGAAGAGTTTATAATTTAAATGTGAAATATAACTAATTGGACATACGTTTTTACTTCACAATCATAGCTGTGCTAATGGATTGATGTCATTTGAACTATGCAGTGAAGGCCTCACTCTTGCAGTTGATTGCTTGCTGTAATATGGAGGTGTGCCCATATGCAGTCATTTTCAGAATCCGGGGTCTAACTATATTACACTACATTAAATCAAGGACAGAGGTTCCATGTAATCCCATGGTTTTTGAGATTGTTTCCAAAACTGAGGGGGGATTCCTGTCAGTTAAACCATGAACTCTGATATTGATGCAGTAAATCCTTCTAAAGCGTGATTAAAATATATTTATTCTCTTGTAAACTGAATCTGAACATATTGGTAGGATCAGGTAGGTTTTACAAAAAGTGGTTTAATGCAAGCAGATAGACATTTAATATTGTATTTTAGTTCATGGCTTAATTGCTAATGAAAATCTATTGATTTTGGAATAACTTGTGTATAACTTTTCTTTATTTTAGACGCCAAGCCCACCTTTGTGTTCTTGCTTCAAACTGCGACGAACCCATGTATGTAAAGTTGGTTGAAGCCCTTTGTGCAGAACACCAGATCAACTTGATAAAAGTGAGTATTGAAACTTGAGTTACACATTTAGAGCTGTATCAGTATTGTATTTAAAAACACAAGTGGTGTCATAAATGATCTGATACAGTAGTCTACTCAGCCAAGACCCATTTCTGTTGGACTAGCATTTTAGTGCTATGAACTAAGCATATTAACAGTACACAACCACAAAAGTATAAAATATAAGGCAAAGAGGAAGAAAATTAAGATTTTCTTAATTTAAAATTTTCTCTTAAAAAGAGAAACTATTGAACTCGAATTGATATGCAAACTAGATTGCGTTGCCTCTGGATTAAATCGTGATTTGGAATGGCTCGGCCATTATGTTAATTGAATGTATTTCCCTTAAGTTAACGATCCTCATTCACACCTGTGTAACCATCTTGTTTATCACTTCAAAAGCTTTTTCTTCCCCTGCTGTCATGTTTCCTCTCAACTAATTAGCCTCTTAAGATTGGTCTATACACCTGGACCATCATGTTTCTCTGACTGTATAAATATGTCTGAAATATAATTTCATTCCATGCGTCTGATGAAGTGGGTACTAACCCACGAAAGCTTATGCTGAAATAAATTTGTTAGTCTCTAAGGTGCTACAAGTTTTTCTTTCTTAAGATTTTTCAGTTAGTAATGTTAAAGTCCAAGTAAATTGTAATGTGTATTGTACGTTGTAAAACTCAGTTGCTGCCACTTATGCCTACAAATGAATCTCGTTAATCTGAGGCTGTTAATTTCAAGTCAAAGCCACATTTACTTTCTTCAGAATCCTGTTAGAGCTGTACAATGATGATAGTTTGGCTCCCTCTACTGATATTTGTGAGGAAAGCAGCCACAAACGTTACCCAGTGTTTCTGAGTGTACAGCAGCTTTGATCTTATTCTGATTGCATCAAGGAAAGTGCAGTTCTAATATACTAATGTCTTTTTAACAGGTTGATGACAACAAGAAACTGGGTGAGTGGGTAGGTCTCTGCAAAATCGACAGAGAAGGAAAACCCCGCAAAGTAGTGGGCTGCAGTTGTGTGGTTGTTAAAGTAAGATGACAGTTTTTTTTCCATTTGTTTCCTCAGTTTCCCCAAAATAAGTAATAAACCTAGAATATAGTTTTAAATAGAAAAATATTTCCACTTTGTAAATTCAGTGCCAATTCTCTGGTCCAGAAAAACATTGTTTCCTGTATTGAAAAAAAACAGGCATACATGAGTTAACATTCTTATTTTATAATTAACTTTAGCGGTATTTTTTAGCAACAAATAGTTTTACCAATCCCAGCTCAGTCTAATGTTTGTTCTTTTGTTGCTGATTATTTTATAATGCATAACTAGAAATTTGAGTACAGGATTGATAGGAAACATTAATGTTTTAGCCTTAAAGCAAATGTAATATTACCCTTTATTGGAAGAGGTCTGGTTCTGTTTTAACAAATAACCAAATGCCAGTAAATTATGTCTGCTTAACTTGAAAATGTTCTGCGGAAATCATTAAGATGGTGCTGGCAATAACAAAGCCATGGTACGAGCCTTAAAGACTTGCTAGTCCTTGAGGTCCCTGAAAATGGCTACATATCCACTACATACCATAATGGACAACACTAATGGCTACTCTGAATATTTTCATATTTCTGTCATTCTGGATTTTAATAAATGGATTTCCTCTGACTGTTAAGGCTTTCCCACAGATTACATGTTATCACAACAATTAGGTATGTGTGCCTATATTTTACCATTAGGTTCCCTTAAGTCTCAGGCACCCAGATACATTGTAGGGATGTTGTAGGGTATTTTGGAAGAGTAGCAGAGTATCTGGGAAAGTGCAGTCCACTTGAGGTTGCTCAAGGAGCACAACGAGCACAACGAAGAGATGGTAGAAGCACAAAGTACAGGGGATTATTGGTGTGTTTGAGGGGAGTCAAGGATGAGAATAGTCTTTCAAAAATACTGTGGGGTGTGTGTGTGTGTGTGTGTATATATATATATATATATATATATATATATATATATATATATATATATATATGGAGAAATCTAGCAGTTAGTATGCATGTTTATCACGGGATACCTTTTATCCCAACTTCTGCACAGCCCAGTTTCTTCAAACAGTGGGAAGTAGATGAAATGTGTGCAATTTACTAGCATATTAAGGAGGCTAAAGTGAATACTAAGGGCTGGTCCACACTAACCCCCCGGTTCGAACTAAGATACGCAACTTCAGCTACGTGAATAACGTAGCTGAAGTCGAAGTATCTTAGTTCGAACTAAAAGGTACTTACCGCGGGTCCAGACACGGCAGGCAGGCTCCCCCGTCGACTCCATGTACTCCTCTCGCGGAGCAGGAGTACCGGTGTCGACGGCGAGCACTTCCGGGATCCGCGATAAATCGATCCCAGAAGATCGATTGCTTGCCGCCGAACCAGGAGGTAAGTATAGACGTACCCCAAGAGTCTCTGGTTGCTACTGCTGACATGAGGGTGTGGACGTGAACAAGTACATACATACATGTACATCATACTTGAAGAATAAAGTTTGTGTGCCCATATTTCTAACTGCTGAATCTATTTGAGTATCTTCCACTAAAGTTAACCCCAACATAACCAAACAAAAGTATATTTTAATTAATTTAGCCTGTAGCTTATTCTGAACAAAGATATATTAATTTCCAAAGATGTCTGTATTCCATTAATTTACTATTTTGTATTATAGGACTATGGCAAGGAATCTCAGGCCAAAGATGTTATCGAAGAATACTTCAAGTGCAAGAAATGAATGAAAAATAAATTTTGTCAAGCCTGACTTATTTGTGTCTGTTTTTGATGGGCGGCATCTATCATGATCTTTCAAGCTCAAAAAGTACACTTTCTAACCCCTCCTTTCATCTTGGGTCTTTTGAGGGTAGTTTATCATTCATTCAACTATATCCACTTAATTAAGCAAACTCTTGCTATCAATTGCAGAGAGAACCTAATTTTGTTTTGGGGGGATTGAGAAACACTAGTGCTGTATTGTGGCATCTGTGATGAAAATTTGGCTCTTTACTGAAACAAGTGAGGAAAGATGCCTGAATTGTTACTCAAATCTTCTGAGATGCAGCAAAAATTCTTTAAAACTAGCTTTTTTGGGGTACTTTTAAATTATCACTGGATACATTTTAAGTGTTTTCCTATCTTTTGAAAACGTAACTACACACTCCTAAAGGAAATTCAAGTTTGAATTTGAGATTACAGCTCAAATATGTTTTTATACTGGGCTGAATATAAGTAAGATTCACCCCAACCTTTGGGAGCTTCTGGATTTTGCTTTCTTATGTTTAGATATGTTCTGATAAGGAGTTCTGGCTTTGACTTCTCTGTGAGCCAAAACAAGTAATCCTTGTAAATTTCCATTATAATAAGTGAAATGCTCAAATTATTTTAATCTCTTGACCATACTTCTTCCCTACTTTCTGTACTGGCTGTGGCTTACTCCTGTGAAAAGTGAATGTTAAACTACCACTGTTCTAATTAGATTGCATTTTTGTTAGTGTGGGGAATGCACTGACTGAGTTGTGAAGGAATTTATAGGAACCAGGTTGATACCTTCATGCTAATTAATGGTGAGATGGATTTCCTTTATATAATATTGTGAAAATGTCTCCTATTAGAGTTACAATTTTCAAACTTGGCAACTAGACATTGTGATTAAAACTTGTGACAAAAGCTGCATAGCTGCAAGAGAGTGATGTTAGCCTTAGATAGGAAAAGGGACCTTTATCAATAAGCTGAGAAGGAGTTGCCTCAGGTCAATTAGGGACACCTGAGTCCAATTAAGGGCTGCTTGAGACTTCTAAAAATCCCTCTGGTGAGAGGAGGGGAGACAATCTGCTGCAGGGCTAGTAGCGGTAGGGAGATAGGCTTCTGTAGGTGAGGCTGCTCTCCTCCCTACAACGGAAACGACCAAAACTGAATACTTGTTTAGGGGAAGGACTGACACCCTGGGTGCATAACAGGATGATGCCCCTGGGGGGAGGGAAAGGTATACCCCTTTTTTGTTTGTGAAGATTTCTTTTGTTTGGTGGAGGAGTACTTCAAGGCCTAACTTGAAAATATTGATAAAGAAACAGTGGAGCTTATTTACTGCAGGCCCTTCCACTGCCAGATGGGTAAGTGCCTTAGTTTGTGGCTTTTGTTTATCTCTCCCACAAAATGGATGCAGGGGTGTGAGGCTGGCTTCCTTTTAGCTCAGTGGTTAGGGACCTTGCTTGTGGTGTGGGAGACCCGAGTTCATTTCCCCCTTCTATGTGATGTGGAGCAGATTTGAACTTGGGCTTCCCCCTCGCAGGAATGACACAGCCATTGAGCTATGGGCTATTCTAGCATTGGGGGGAGGGCCTCATTCTTTCCTTGTGAAGCTGTGTATGATGAATTATTAAATGAATTGGGCCAGGGTGAGAATTATAGTCCAGTGATTAGAAATCTCACCTGTATCAGGGAAAGGTACATAATTGGACCTATCTCTCCCATATCTTAGATGAGTATCCTAATAGTATAGGCTCCTAACTCTAGGAGAGGGTTCACTGCTAAGAATGCCAACCAGAGATAGGTGCCTTCCTCTTGCCCAGAGATTGTGCAGACTTCTACAGAGGGGTAGAGGTTGTGCCCAACCTTTCTCAGGATTTCTGATTGGCTGGTTTAGATGACTCCATGCTCAGCGCTGGCTTTTGTGGATCCTATTAGATGCCTATGCAATTTATAGAACAGTGATTCTCAACCTATTTGTGGCCCACATGTTATGTGGGCTGCATCCAAGACCTGTATGGCCCTGAGGATGTCATGGGCCACAGTTGCGTGCTGATTGGGCTGCAGGTTGAGAACCACTGGTCTAGAATGTCTAGGCACCTAACTTAGGCTGTAGATTCCACTAAGTGGTAAAGTGCCTAAAAGGTGATGCAATGCTGAGGGTTGCAATACCTAAATCCGTGATTCAAGGCTAGAAAGAGTTAAGATCAATAGTGACCACTAATTTTGGGTGCACAATTTGAGATCCCGCTGACCTCTTTTTCCAGAGTACTCAGCATTTTATATGTTCAAAGCACACCCCATTAACATCAATAGCAGTAATGTGTTTTTAGCACTTTTGCAAATTCACCCAGGGTCTCAAGTCAGGCATCCACAAAATGATGATCTCATAATGAGTGATAACCCATAAAAAGTTTGGCTTAAGTGACTTTCTCAACATCACGAGAACTCTGGCAGAGGTAGGAATAGAAGCCAGTTCTTCAGGGCAGCCATTTAGCTATTAACCGAGAGACCTTCCCCTCCCTGTAATCCTATGCTTTGTTCGCTACACCATTCTGATTCATTCTCGGAGCACCATCCTGTGTACCTGATGAGCCATGGTTCTGTAGAAAAAAATAGTATGTAAGACGATCATAATGCATGTTCCCAATGGATGCATTTCCTAAATTTTGAGTGCTTGACTTTGCAACCTTAATTTTCTTTTAACATTTCTGTGATTTCACAGCTTTTAAAAAAACAATGTAAAGAACAAAAATCGTATAGAAACCTAGCGATAGCGATGTGGGCAATCAGTATTGGAACCTTTACATGTTCAGCATAAACATCGGCCACTCATGCTAATGGACTAACACACTGTTGTCATCCTTTGCATGGACCTGTATTAGAGGGAGATGAGCTGCACTTTGCCAGTGGATTTCACAGCTATTTGCTGACAACAGAGGAATGGTGAGACTCAGAGATCTTAGGCTATGTCTACACTACAGAAGCAATAGGGACATAGCAGCCTACACTGATGGAAGGGGTTTTTCCATTGGAGGAACACAACCCTGAACAAAGTTGTGTAGATGGAAATATTTTCTTGCTGACATAGCTGCATCTACACTGTATTAGGGCAGCATAGCTATATTGGTTAGGGTAGTGGGTATTTTTCAAACCCTGACCATCATAGCTATGTCAGCCTAACAAATGTAGATCAAACCTGAGGTTCTGAACAACGTACTGTAGTGGTCACAGATGCTTGTGTCCATTTCTGTGCTTCAAGGAAAGCCTGACCTGCTTTCTCTCCAGCCTGTCTGTATAACACTCCTATTTCTTGGCTTCTCTCCCTGGCTTCTTATCCCAGTTTTTCCTATGAGGCTCTTTACCTCAATTTTCCTTCCTCCTTCATGCTGCCTGAGCATCAGTAGGGGGAGCATCGGGAGCACCATAGTAGCTCATAACAGCTGGGAGCAACAGTTGCAGGGAAAGTTCTGCTCAGTCCCTGCAGCTCCAGGTTGTTCTCTGGGAATAGTGTGTATGCAATCTAGGCAGCATGTGGCAGCCGTCGTGGGATGGCGTATGCTCAGTGCAGAATGGAATCTTTAGCGAATTTAGCTGCCGAATTCTAAGAAGTCTCTATTGAGCATGTGCAAAGTTGCTTCAGAATCTCATAATTTGGCCAAATTTGAGCATTTTTTCATGGGAACTGCAAAAGACACATCCCAGGGTGACTCCTCCCCTCCCCGGGGCCACATTTCATAGAATCATAGAATCTCAGGGTTGGAAGGGATCTCAGGAGGTCGTCTAGTCCAACCCCCTGCTCAAAGCAGGACCAACCCCAACTAAATCATCCCAGCCAGGGCTTTGTCAAGCCTGACCTTAAAAACCTCTAAGGAAGGAGATTCCACCACTTCCCTAGGTAACCCATTCCAGTTCTTCACCACCCTACTAGTGAAAACGTTTTTCCTAATATCCAACCTAAACCTCCCCCTCTGCAACTTGAGACCATTACTCCTTGTTCTGTCATATTCTACCACTGAGAACAGTCTAGATCCATCCTCTTTGGAACCCCCTTTCAGGTAGTTGAAAGCTATCAAATCCCCCCTCATTCTTCTCTTCTGCAGGCTAAACAATCCCAGTTCCCTCAGCCTCTCCTCATAAGTCATGTGCTCCAGCCCCCTAATCATTTTTGTTGCCTTCCGCTGGACTCTCCAATTTTTCCACATCCTTGTAGTGTGGGGCCCAAAACTGGACACGGTACTCCAAATGAGGCCTCACCAGTGCCGAATAGAGGGGAATGATCACATCCCTCGATCTGCTGGAAATGCCTGTACTTATACAACCCAAAATGCCATTAGCCTTCTTGGCAACAAGGGCACACTGTTGACTCATATTCACCTTTCCGTCCACTGTAACCCCTAGGTCCTTTTCTGCAGAACTGCCCAGCCATTCGGTCCCTAGTCTAGCAGTGCATGGGATTCTTCTGTCCTAAGTGCAGGACTCTGCACTTGTCCTTGTTGACCCTCATCATATTTCTTTTGGCCCAATCCTCTAATTTATCTAGGTCCCTCTGTATCCTATCCCTACCCTCCAGCATATCAACCATTCCTCCCAGTTTAGTGTTCTCTGCAAACTTGCTAAGGGTGCAGTCCACACCATCCTCCAGATCGTTAATGAAGATATTAAAATCGGCCCCAGCATCGACACTTGGGGCACTCCACTTGATACAGGCTGCCAACTAGACATGGAACCATTGATCACTACCCGTTGAGCCCAATCATCTAGCCAGTTTTCTATCCACCTTACCATCCATTCATCCAGCCCATTTGAAGTCCCTGCTCCAAAACATGGTGGTGCTAGAGCATCTCAACAAAATGATCACCATTTTTTAAGATGGGCTATGCAATGTCATGTCCTCTAAACTCTCTCAGAAATGGTTGAACCATTAGCTGAAACGTCTCAAAAAACAAAAAAATAGCCTGAGGCTGACACCCAGCATGGAAAATTTCAGCCCAAGCAGTTACAATTTGGGAAACTTACAAACAAGTGAAAACAGGCTCTCATAATGAGAAGGATTAGGCAACCTTAACAATAGACAGTGGCAATTTTGGTGGGGGAGAGGGGGAGGAAGGACACATAGTAATAGCCATCTGAGGACCATACTTGGTGCTCATCCACATTTGAAGTCTGTGAGTGATAGCTGAATTTTCTCTCCATATTTTTCATGTATATACTTATTCTTTATTTGTATTACCATATTGCCTGAGTTCCTGGTTCATGACCAAGGCTCCTATTGTGCTAGCTGCCATACAAACACAGCAAAAATGGTCCCTGCCCCAAAGAGCTTACATGCATTTTAATTTTTTTGTGCTGCACAAAAAGAAAACCAATATTCTCCCCCACAAAGGAAGCCAGCGTGTGGAAAAGATTATGAACAACATAGTCATAAAGAATTTCTTGGGGGGGGGGGGGGGGGGGGGGAAGAGACTATCTCCAAAAAAGGCAGCCCAGAACAGCATTGATACCCCCTTAATTTAATTAGATTTCATATAGTTAGCAAATTTTTATTTGCATATATTTATATGCTCACAACTTCAGGTTAGCTCAATATATTCTTTCATGTGTTCTCTTAAAGCTCTGCTTCCTAGTTCTCTTAAATTTCTATCTAGTGTCCTCATACAGATATTTCACAGCAGTAAATCCCATTTTTTCCTTTCTGTAAACTCCAATGTCTCATCTTTTTTTGATTTATGCCAAATGTAATTAACTAGTTGTGGGGAAGGGAGGGGTTGTCATCTGTGTACACCTGTGCTGATTGTTTTCCTGATTCCAGCATCTTCACTTTTCCAGTCTCTGTGACTGTGGTCTACACTTAACATTTATATCGGCAGGGATGTGAAAACCTCTCCACACCCATGACCAACATAGCTAGGCTGACAAAACCCCCAGTATAGACACAGCTATGCTGACAGAACAGTGTTTTCTGTAGTCATAGATAAAGTCATGCACGGAGATGTTGCTACACTGGCAGAAAAATTCCTTCAGTCAATGTACTCTGTGTCTTCACAAGGGCTATGCTGGCATAAGCTCTGTGTAGTGCAGTGGTTCTCAAACTTTTTTTTTCGCGGACCACTTGAAAATTGCTGAGGGTCTCGGTGGACCGCTTAATGATCTTTCCAAATGTTGTTTGTACCGTTAGCTAACTATTGTAAAGCACTTTGGATAAAAACACTATATAAAAAAAATTGTTTGTTCTACAAATAAAAGCACACAACTCATATTTTAATATTAGTAGTCTTGTCTTTCTAATGCAATGGATGTGCCATCCCTCCCCCACCATGGCAGCAGCCCCCGATCTGGGGCTGGGAAGTAGCAGGGTCTCTCCCCTGCCACAGCAGCCACAGAGCTGAGGCTGGGAAGGAGGGGGGGGGGGGTCTCTCCCTGGCAGCTGCAGCCCTAGAGCTGGGGAAAGTCACCTCTTTCTCTGGCTGCCGCAGACCTGCACATCCCAAATTCCCCCCACCCCCTCTTCTCATCACACTGCCCCCTCCCACCTACCCACTATTCCCCCCAAGGCCACCACCTCACATGTGCATCTTCTCCAGGGTCCAGGTACCTAATTAGTGGAGCCACGTTTGTGCAGCACCACTAATTAAGTGGGTGGCCCTTCATTGTTTTGTGTGTGGCTGCCCAGGCACGCACCTTAGAGAGAACCAGTTTGAGAACCTCTGCTGTAATGGATACATAGCCTATGTACAGCCTCTTTTGCATGGGGAGTTTTTCCAGAATAGCTATTCCTGATTGACTAATTCTTGAGTATAGATGCTCCTCTTCTGGAATAAAAGTGTTATATTCTGAATTAACTTAATTCACTTTGGAAGTGAGTCAAACTAATTTAGAATAAGACATTCTGGAATAAGAGTGCTTGGAGTAAATTGGGAATAGTTAATGCACTTTAAATTCACACCCTTTATCCCGGATTAATTTTCATGAGTAGATGAACCCTTGCTGTGAATCCCTTTCCTTGTTGAGAGTGAAATGTTACAAGGGAAGGTGTGGGGTCGTCTTGGAGTGTTTGGCCTCTGACAGGAAAAGCAACCATGTGGGAGTCAGAGGTCACAAGGTGGAAAGCCCAAGATGTGTGTGTGTGTGTGTGTGTTTGGCTGTGGAGGTGGGCCTTTGAGAGAAATCAGATGTATCAGGGATAGGAGAGATTGGTGTTTTGTAGACAATCTAATTTTGTTATAAAAAGGTGTCTAGAGCCTTGGATAGGTTAATTTTTTAATATAAATATAATAAGGAAGCAAAATGTTTGTAGAATAACATAATACAAAAGTGAAGCGTCTGGTTCTTCCTGGACCTAGAATTGCTGCACTATAGCTTTGAGTTTTGGCATGGGGCAACTGAAATCTTTGGAGGCAAATTAAAAGCATTTGTTTTTGTTCTCTATTCCTCTTTTAATACTATATTGGGAGTATAAACACTGCCCTTTATTGTTGCCTAAGGCTGTAATATTGTTAAGGGACACTCCTGAAGTTCAGTCTGCATTGCAAATTGGAATTTTGTAACCAATTTCTGTGGTGCACTTGTAATTGTAGTGTAACTGGGTCCTAAAGGGAAGAATATTGCTTTTACATTTCTAAACCACTAATAATCCAGGAAATGAGAGACTAACATCCTGACTGAAATTTTAATAGAAAATTCTACTTCGTTCAACACATTTTAACTCATTATACTGCAAAAATGTTTGCCAGTTATCTTCACTGAGGAAAATAGTAGACCTCTTAATTTATAAAAAAAAAGTTTACAGCTTTATTCTTTGGATTATCTGTTTCACTGAAATACAACAGTAAAACTAGTTGGGTGAAATCCTAGCCCATTGAAGCCAATGGGAATTTTGTCATTGATTTCAATGAATCTAGAATTTCAACTGCTGTGTACAGGCTAGGGATTTTAGGGAAATCTCTCACAGTTGCTATCACAACAGTACTAGCAAAGATGGGAGCATTAGTAGCAGTGGTAGACTGGTTGTACTGACCTCTAGCCCCGCAAGTAACGATGGGAAACTTCCCTAAAATCCTTATTGTACAGAAGGCTTATATGTCTAGCCACACTTGTGTTTCTAGTGTAATGGTCTGACGTGAAATGATTTACATTATTTGTATTTAAGAGGTCAAAGTTATCTCTATTGGAATAGATGGACGTTCACAGCTCTCTGGCTGCAGACTCGGTGAGATAATATGTCTTGATCCTAAAGGACTATCTACTTTCAGAAATAGAAACTTATTTTTTTAATGAAAATCTGGAGAGCTCAACAGACTCCACAGGAAAGTCATAAATATAGTAGAATTTATGGATTTATTTTGTTTTAACTTACAAACTTTCCCCCAGGTATATTTTTAATTTGCTGAGTCAGTTTATGGTATGTTAAAATAGTCATACTTGAAGGCAGGAAGCAATCTGGCTGGCTAATGAGGATTTTGAGGCCTGTAATTATTTGAATGTACCTACACTGGTTGGAAGTCATTAGTTTCATATCAGATGTTATCAAATCACAAATTAAAATGCATAGTAAAATATTTACTATACCTTTAAGTTCCTGTTCTCTATGATTTCAAATTTTGAATAGCTGGCAATTTTTAAACTTGAAATGGTATGAAATTGAGGATATGTAGAATATAGATCCTATCTCGGGATTTTCTCAGGTCCTGTTTACATTAGAGAAACTTGCATTGCTGTTATGACTTCCATGAAGTTATAATGGTGCAAACCCTTTTGTCAGCAGCATAAAATGGATATTGCACCAGTGCAGCTTCAGATTTTTGTGACTGTGGAGAGAACATTTTTAAGGGAAAGAGATGGAACTACATCTTGTACCCTGTAATCACAGATATTGCCATAAGAATGCCAATTGTAATTGTGTGTGTTGTGAAGTAAACAACTGGACAGAATCAAGTAGACTGGTTTCTTGGGGCCAGATTTGTAAAGATATTAAGTGCTTAACGATACAGAGAGGCACCTTAGTGGGATTTTTAAAATGCTTTGGCACCTAACTCGCATTAGCACTTTTGAAAATCCCCTTCAGTACCTATCTGCTCCAAATCTGGCTCTTGAGCGCTTTTGAAAATGGGACTTAGGCTCCTAAGTCCCGATTTTCAAATGTTAATTACTAAAATATATCAAAATGATCCTGGACCACATAGTTTAGCAACAAGCAAACGTCTATTTTCTTTAAAATAAAAAAAGAAAATCCCAAACTTGTTTTGAGCGGAAATAAAATAGATTGCAGTTACTCTGAATACCAGTGTCTGGACTATGACCATTTCATACTGGAGAACATGTTTATACATACTGAGTCAATGGGCTAAAAAAATGTCCCTGTTACAACTTCATTGTGCGCAGTGGGGTTTCCTTGCCTTAATTTAGAATAGAATTTAATCCAATACTTGGCATACAAATGAAATATTTTATATGAGTAAATGTAGTGAATAATAGAGCTCATTGAGCTTCATGAGAGCTGGAGAACAAACTTTCTCTTGTTTACCAGCCTGTAGCTTGTCAAATGAACAGTCAGGAAAAGGTAATCAAATAAGAATAGCCATATTCTGGAAGAATAAATTTGTTGGGCAAAATTTAAATTTCTTTGTAAGTACTTAATGGTATCTGAATGAAGTTATCATGGTCCAAAGCCCTTTATGATTTATGTGTTTTAAAAAAGAAAGAAATCTGCCTAGACATGAACATTTTATAAAATGACCCATCAGTTTAATAATAATATTACTAGAGTCAGCTGGAGACTGACAGTTTCATTTTACAAAACCTTTTGAGGCTTCAAAATTTGTTTTCATTCTGCATTGGACCAAAACGAAAACTTTTAAAATGTTTTTTGTGAAAAGGAATTCAGTTTAAATGTCCATTTTCAGATCGAAAAGCCCAGGTTTTCAATTCACATCTCTCTTGAAGTGTGCAGTCTTCACCCTGGACCTCAGAAACCTTCCCATCAAAAACACCTCTGTAAAATGTTTCAGCTTCTATCAGACAGCATTAAAAAAAAAGTTAGTCAAAAATGTTCTGATCAGCACTAATTCTTCTTCGAGTGCTTGCTCATGTCCATTCCATGTTATGTGTGTGTGCTCACCACATGCACTGATGCCGGAAGTTTTTCCCTCAGTGGTATCTGTAGGGGACCGACTCTGGTGCCCTCTGGAGTGGCACGCATATGCGCTGGTAGAAGGGGCGCCGCTGCTCCCCCCGCCCTCAGTTCCTTCTTACCACTAGCGATGGTGCTGGAACATCTCCTTTCTTCGGAAAGTGCTCTTGCCCAGTGGTTCTTCCTATCATTCATTGTGTAAATAGTTCTTAGATAAGTAGTTCTTTTGTTCTCTTAATAGTTAGCTAATAGTACTGTAGATAAGTTAGATAGTCCCCTAAGGGACTTAGACCAGGGACCCTGCATGCCCTGATCCCTGGGCTTCAAGCCTTGTGATAGCTGCAAAAAGCCTATGCCAATCAGCTATCCTCATCAAAGCTGCTTGAAGTCTTTGGGGGAAACCTACGTTAGCGACAAGTGTCGCATCTGCAACAGCTTCAAGCCTAGAACTAAAAAGGAGTGGGACTTAAGACTAAGAGCGCTGCTCATGGAGTTGGCCCTTGTGCTGGTCTCCAAGCCACCAAGATCAGACTCCACTCCGAGCACAGCGGCATCGGTGCGAAGTGTGGCACCGGCCTCCTGACACTGGTCCCAGTGCCCAGTACCTACTAAGAAGCAGAGGAAGCACACCGGGAGAGGGCTTCCCCGACATCCTGTACTGAAAAGGGAAAGTCCAGAGAGCAGCATAGGCCCATGCGGGACAGCATATCTCCAGAGCCCAGCCAGGCACCTGCATTACCGGCTAGGCTATCCAGCCCTCCTAGGGACCCACTAGCCACTCCATGTAGTGGCTGAGGTCCTTGGAACCTGGAGGTCCCATCCACGTCAAAGGCCTTCCAGACTGCAAAAGACATGTTTTTGCCGATACCACTGACGCCATGTCAAGACGTAGTCAGCTCTAGAGGGAAGCCGGCACTGGGGCCGTGCAACGGTCTCCGCCTATGCGGCATCGCAGTGGTCAATGTCGAAGCAGTGATCCCCGGGGACGCACTTCCGACCTTCCCATATCGACCAGAGTTCCTGGCATCATTCACTGGACTCTCAGTACTGGTCCCTGAAGGTGTGGCATCGCTCGCCCAATGGTTGGCGCAGAGCCGAAGCATGCCACTGGTCTCCTGAATCATGGCACCAGTCGCCGGAGCATGGGCATCGCTCCTCGGAGCAACAAAATTTGCCGGGACTACAATGCCGATCCCCAGGACCACGAAACCGGTCCCCAGCACCGAAATGCAGATCGCCGGATTCACATCACTGATCCCTGGGGTTGAGGTGACATTCTCTGTCATCCCATTCTTGGTTGCCAGACTCCCAGCACTGTTCCCAGAGTTCTAGGCGTTTCACCGAGCTCTGATGCTGGTCCCCGGTCAGGTGGTACCAGGACCCTGAGCCCCAGCACCTGTCTCTCAGCTGCAGATGCTGGAATGGTAGGTGTGGAGAGGACATGCACATAGCATCCGCACCGCAGTGGTAGGACCTTTCCTTCTCAGGCTCAGAGGCTGAGGAGACAGCAGGTCCCTTGGGCCAGGTGGACCCAGCCAGATCTGGGGGGGCGGGGGAGGGCTCCTCCAGGGCCACCAGCCAGAGCATGGCCCCAGGGCCAATGGCCTACCCCATGGTACTTTTGGAACCCTTGGCGGAGACCCAGATGAAGCGTTCAATATCAGGGGGGTCAGAGAGGAGGTTGACGGCAGTCTCCTGCCACCCTCTGGACTCAGAGGAGTGTTCTGAGCAAGGTGCCCAGGAGCACCCTCCGGCCTTGGGGGAGGCCTCCCATGTGTGGGATTCTGAGTCAGCCCCTGTCCCCACCCTCACTTCCTCGTCATCCTTACCTGATGAGGCAGTGGCAGGACTGTTCCAGATAGTGCCACAGGACAACGCCAAGGCACACAAGGAGCTGCTAAAGTGAGTGGCAGCATACCTGCAATTGGAAGCAGAGGAGCTGGTGGAGCCCTCTCTCACTCTATTTGACATTCTAGCTGCGGTGGCCCCGTCTAGGGTGGTGCTTCCGGTACACAAAGAGGTGATAAAGCTGGCGAAAGCCTTATGGCAGACCCTGTCCTCTCTCCCACCTATTTCCAAGCGGGCTGAGAGGAATTATTACTTCCTGGCAAAGAGGTTTGAATATTTATATTCCCACCAGGCCCCGAACACTTTAGTGGTCTCTGCGGCCAACGAGAGGGATAGGCAGGCACAACCCGGCACGACTCCCAAAAACAAAGACGGCAAGAGGCTAGATTTATTTGGCAGAATAATTTATTCATTTGCTAGCCTCCAACTTCAAGTGATTAACCATCAGACCTTAGTCGGGAGGTATAATTTTGATGTATGGCAGTCTGTGGCCAAGTTTGCGGACTCACTGACAGAGGACTCCAGGCAAGAGTTCCTGGACATTTTAGATGAAGGGAGAAATATGGCAGGGCCTCCTTTCAGGCCGCCTCCTACGCGGAGGACTCAGCAGCCAGCTGACTCACTACGGCCATGTCAGTGAGGCGAGCATTGTGGCTGCTATCTTCCAGGCTGTCGACGGAGGATCAATAATCGATTCAGGACCTCGTCTTTGATGGTCTAGCCCTGTTTGCAGATCAGACAGACACGAGGTTACATGGACTTTCTATTCCGTAGGTCTCTGTACACTGGCCCCCACTAGAAAGAGGTTCAAGCCACAGCAACCTCAAAGACCAAGCAGTCAGGCACCGCCAGAGTCCTACCACAAGAAGGACAAGGGCTATAAGCGCTGTCAAGGCCAATGACCAACCCCTTCTTCCCACTCAGGCTCCTCCTGCTACCTGCCAGGAAACAAACGGGCATTTTGAGGATGTGCCCGGGGGTGACCTCCCAGTCTGCAGCCAAGATCCTGCACCTCTCTTGTTTTCAAACTGCCTTTTTCCTTTCCTCCCCGCTTGGGCCACTATAACATCAGACCGGTGGGTCCTCAGCACTGCGGCAATGGGGTATACCCTGAAGTTTATTTCTACCCCCCTCTTACCACCCTTCCCCGTCCTTCAGGGACTCTTCTCAAGAGCAACTTCTCGCCCATGAGTTGCAAGCCATCCTGCGAGTAGGGGCTGTAGAGGAAGTCCCCATACATCTAAAGGGCAAAGGGTTTTACTCTCAGTACTTTATGATACTGAAGGCCAAGGGGGATGTGTGCCCCATATTGGACCTGCGAAGTGTCAACCAATATCTCAAGAAGTTGAAGTTCCACATGGTCTCCCTGGCCTCCATTATCCCCTCTCTGGAGACTGGTACTCCGCCCTTAACTTGAAGGATGCATATTTTCATATTTCCATTTTCCACAGAAACAGGAGGTTTCTGCAGTTTGTAGTGGGGACAAACCCATTACCAGTTTGCAGTGCTTTTCTTTCGGCCTGGCTACAATGCCACTGTTGTTCACGAAATGCATGGCGGTGGTTGAAGCCTACCTGAGGCACCAGGGCATTCAAATCTATCCATACCTAGATGATTGACTCATCAAGGGTCGTTCGCGGGCACAAGTCCAGCACAGCGTTCGGTTGGTGCAAGCCATGTGCTGAGCACTGGGTCTGCTGATAAATGAACAAAGAACAGAGTTCATTGGATAAGTTCTGGAATCTACCTGACCTAGGGCTTTTCACCCAGAACCCAGATTCAAGGCAATGTCAGGTCTCATCAACCAACTCACCAGCCACCCTATCAGGGTTTGCCTCAGGCTGCTAGGGCACATGGCAGCATGCACTTTTATGTAGTTCAATATGCACGAATACGTGTCAGGCCTCCTGGCTGGCATCGGTGTATACTCCAGCCAGACACCACCTGAACAGAGTCCTCACAGTTCTGCTGTTCTGGCATGGTGGTCCAACCCGGTAAGCATATCTGACAGCATACCCCTTGCGACCTCGAAACCCACAATGGTGCTAGTGTCGGACACATGCGACTTCGGCTGGGGAGCCCACCTCGGATCACAAAAGACCATGGGGCGATAGTTCCAGGAAGAGCTGGCATTGCACATCAATGTCAGGGAGCTCGGGGCCATCTATCCCATCAGCTGGTAGAGGTGTTAACGGACAATATGGCCTCCATGTTCTATGTGAATAGACAAGGAGGAGCGTGGTCCTCAGCCCTCTCTCAAGAAGCCCTCTGACTGTGGGACTTCTGGATCTGGCACACTATACACATCGAGGCTCTATTTCTCCCTGGCGTCTGAAACATGCTGGTGGATTGCCTCGGCAGGTCATTCTTTTCTCAACCTGAGTGGTCCCTCCACTCGGAGGTTGTCAGAATGATCTTCCAGAGGTGGAGAACTCCTTAAGTGGACCTGTTTGCCACCAGGTGGAACAGGAAGTGCCATCAGTTCTGCTCCCTTCAAGAACTTGACAGCAGGTCACTCTCCAATGCTTTTCTTCTGTCTTGGGCAGGCAACCTGATGTACTCCTTCCCGCCAATCCTGCTTATCAGCAGGACCCTCCTGAAGTCAAGAGGGACAGGGCCAAAGTCCTCATGATCAAAGTACTCGCCAGCACTGTTTCGGCATGGTCATAGACTTGGCAACGGCGCCCCCATGGATGCTTTCCAACCGCCCAGACCTGCTATCTCAGGATCACGGGAGGTTGCTGCACCAAAACCTTGCCTCTCTCTACCTCACAGTGTGGATGCTGTGTGGCTGAACCTGGAAGAGCAGGGCTGCTCTGCTCAAGTCCAGCGCATTCTGTTGGAAAGTAGAAAATCCTCCACTAGAGCAACTTACCTGGCAAAGTAGAAGCACTTCTACTGGGTGTCAGGGCGGAGGATCCACCTAACCCAGTCTTCTCTGCAGTCCATTGTGGACTATCTGCTTCACTTGACACATCAAGGCCTGGCCTTCTCCTCAGTCAATGTGCATCTGGCAGCCATTTTGGCCTTCCATTCCCGTGCCCAGAGCAGATCGGTATTCTCTCATGAAATGACCATCAGATTTCTTAAAGGCCTTAAAATTCTTCCAATCTGGGACCCAGTTCCCCAAGCAACACATGGGCCTTCCGGCCTAAGGGGTGCATATGTCGCCACCCCAGGGGTGGGGTTGGCAACAAGGAGCTAGGGGGACCCGAGCTTATCCTACTCCACCATGTCCAAGCCCAGAGCCCTAACAGTGGCGGATGGGTTTGCCACTGGGTCAGCAGGGATCCTCCCGAAACACGATGACTCACCTTCAGGCAGAAGAACTGGACTGGAGTCTGGTTCCCCTGGCCTGCTTCCTACCAAAATATGGGGGTAGGGCTCAATGGTCCAGTGATCCTCCATCTCCTTGGGGTACTCAGCCACTGGCATCTCCTTGGGGTCCTCATCTGTCTCCCCTGATGGCAAGGCGTCAGTCCACTCTGGGGCTGGGCTGGGCTGGGCTCCTGCAGCGGTGTCTGCTCCCTAGAAGAGAGGTCTGCTGTCTCCCATGGCTCAGCAGCAACTGAGCTCCAGGGCACTCATCTCCTTTCCTACTTCCTGTCCCGCCCTGGTACTTCCTGTGACGGGGGCTGAGCGGATTTGGCTCCGCCCAGCCAGGGGAGTTCCTCACATTCCAGTTCAAAGGGAGGCCACTCTGCCTCACTACACTGGCAATAGCCGAATTTTGCTATACTTAAGATATTTCATGTTTGGTTATATCTGTAACCCAAGCTTTCATTTAATAATTCTACTTCCTTTCATTTTTAATCACTTAGAGACTGGGTGATGGAGTTGATCTTTCATTCCATGTTGATCCTGATTAAGAAGGAGGTGGGTATGAATGCTGATAATGCTTGGTGAGACTTATATTCCTGGCTGCTCTTTGGAAAATAAATTGTTACAAGACCAGTTCTTCTCATTCACATCAGGATTTCCCACTATAATATGCTGATATATTTTGCAGTAGCACAAATGGCAGGGGATCAGGTCCTGTCAGCAAGAAATCAGTATCCTGTACAAGCACATCTGCAGGCTCCAACCATTCCTTTGGAGAGTATTATTTATTCTGCGTGGTTGCCAAGAGAAAAAATATGTATTCCAGCATTATTAAACACAATAAGTATGATATTGGCTGGTATGCAGTAATGTCACAAAAGTAAAATATATTTATAGTTAAGGCTGACACACTGTCATTAATTCCTGCTGTTGTTAATAAGCATAAGAACCTGAGTTCTGCCATAAAGGCTCCTCAACATAAGGACTGTTTACCCAGTTTTATTATTTATTTGTGTAATAGCACGTAGGAGCCCCAGTCATAGACCAGACCCCTATTGTACTAGATGCTATAGTTACACTGACAGAAAGATGATCCCTGCCCAAAGAACTTAGTTTTTATTAAAATATGGTAAAATTTTCATCCAGTGCTGTAAAACATCTCTCAGCGCACATTTACACATCAGTTTTGCCTATGTATTTTAAGGTGTCACCAGCATCCACTAGCATTTAGGATTCAAAAGGCTAGATACACAAAAGGGACTTAGAATTGTAACTGTAATTACTGTATTGTAATTGTGATCTGAAGTAGAGCTCTGTGTAGCTTGAAAGTTTGTCTCTCGCACCAACAAAAGTTGGTCCAATAAAATATATTACCTCCCCAACTTTGTCTGTCTCTGGTAACCCCTAGCATTTAGGTCCCCAGTCCCCTGATGCCTCATGGGATCTACAGCTCTGAGTTAGGTATCCAAGCTCTCCGTACAATGCATGGGGAGAGGTAGGCACTTGAGAACAGGATCCATCCCACTGAGCGGGAGCCACCTAAGATAGGCAATAGGAAACAACAAATGACATAGGCACCTAACAGGAGTTGTCTTCCTCCACTTGGGATTTATGACCGACTCATGATTCTCCTTGTGTTAGGTGCCTAAGTCAGGTCATTCCTCTCTCACAAAAAACAAGGGGGAGATGATTGCCCTCCCTCCCTGTACTCAATAGCCCAGGGTTTAGCACATCCACCTAGCATGTGAGAGATTGAGGTTCAAATCCCCCCTGTGGCTGATGTGGAACAAGGATTGGCACTCCTAGAGGAGGGCCTTAACCACTGGGCTATAGAGGCATTCTCGTTCTGTCAGTCCAGCGTTTTAAGCTTTTCTTTGCTTGAGGGCATTAAAACAGATCTGGATTGTTAACTGAGCACAGTATTGTAGTTTGATTTATTTTATTCTGAAAACTGGCTAAATTACCAAAGGCTTCTTTCCAATAATTTGTAACTGTTAATTTGGTTTATTAAGGAAATGATGGGCTTTTTCATTGACTTGAAGAGCAACTATGGCTGTATTGCCACGGATCGTCAGGTGAAAAGTTTATGTTGAAAACTTTTTAACATGTCTTTGATTGATGAAAACATCCGTGTACTTTACAAGGACACAATACCATTAAACCTTTTCCTAATGCATTGCGATTACTCATGTGAGTATGGTTTTGCAGAACCATGACCTAAAACTACATTTGCTATTGCTCTGCAATATGAAACAATCAAATGATAATATGCATATGTAAAATGCAAGGTATCATGAAAAAGCTATTATGCAAATACTAATTAGCTTTCAGACATTATTAACTGTACTTTTCCCCCAATTCCAAGAAGTGTCTGGGCCACATTACATTATATGAGCTAATACAAATAATTTTAAAGTCATTTTGACCAATGGGAGCCTAAAAAAATTCATCCAAAATCAGAGAACTATTTTTATACTGTTAAAATATAAGAAACTTTTAAAAATATTTGTACTGCGTTATATGCCAACAGTACAGTATTTTATAACATAGGGATACATTTTGATGTAAGTGGAGTACTTGTCTTTTTTCTTAACCTAAGCACTGTATTGAATGTCCAAATTGATATAAAAACTTAGTTTGTACCTACTTGGCTTGTTATAAAAAAACCCTTTAAAGGCCCTACGGTACTTCACATTGCTGACATTCTAGATTAGTGGGTGCAAAGTGGAGATATAAAAATAATAAATACTGTATCTATGAGGGGGAAAGAAAATATTTAGATACAAATCAATACAAACTTACAACCTTGTCTTGTTTTTCTGATCTGATGTTTGAAACATTTGGATAGGTTCACAGGTCAGCAAATGTGATGCTGAACTGGGAATATATTGGGTCAGTTCATCCCTACTGTAACTCTACTGAGTTTAATGGAGTTACGCAAAGATGAATTTACCCTTTGTGGCTTAGAGACGACAGTGTTATACACTTGAGTAATAAAACTACAAGAATACTATTGTGTGATCAGCCGGGCATTACTTTAACTGAAATAAACAACCGATTTCCCCCACCCCCAGTTTTTCTTAAATGTTGAAATAAAGCATTTAGGCCAAGAACTTGCATGCCAAGTTTCTGCCCTGTAAAGTTTTTCAGCCAAGTTATAAAACAGCAGAAAAAATATAATATATATATATTATGCTGACATGTAGACAGACCTTTATTAAAGCAAATTTTATCTGATGTTTTTCTTACTCCTAAAATGTGCATAATGCTAATTGTGCTGCAGTTTTGCTTGCTTGCTTTTTTCAAATGGTTCTAAAATTTTGTTTTCCGTAGCAAGCAAGTTTAATCCCACATTAAAATAGGCTTAATATTGTGGAGGCAAAGTAAAAGACCCATGCACCCTAAGTGACCTTTTATATTGATTGTATTGTTAGCAACTGGAGTGTTGGATAACATAATACAGATGCCTAGGACAGGTTTAAGAAAGCAAAAATTTCTGAAATGATTCCAATTTTAGAAGTGTGTGTGTTTTGGGGAATAGAGGTCACATTTTGTAGAGCAAGTAGAGCTCCCAAATGAAAAATGAAACACCCTCAGATACCCATACACTTAAAATGTGTGTGTAGCTTCAGGTTGTGGTGTGTATTTTCCTTTTCAGCGCTTGACTTGAGTGGCCAATATTGAGGTAACACAATTGTTTCTGTTTCACCAGGGCAACAAACAATCTGATATTTAAAAGCTCATAAAGAAAATGGGTATGTGCATACAGAATCTCAACTGCTACTGCAATACTAGTACATATAGAACAAATGCATTAGATTGCAGTCTGGAAGCAATATTCACTGTAGGGTTTTTGCTTTCCTAAGCAAACTGGATAACGTCTCTTCTCAGTCCATAATCACTCACATACTACTTGTGCCATTCTTTCCCTGTGCATGCAAAACACTTATTAATATCAATGTGGGTTTGGCACATACTGAGTGTGTGTGTGTTGTTCATTATTTAGTTAATGTATTAAAAATAGGGACTAAATTGTGAATGCTGGAGACTTTAAGTCCTCTATGCACTAAACCAGTAGAGCTTGAGTAGCAGAAGTGCAGATTTCCACATCTTTTCCCGAGAATTAGATTAGGAAAAATATGTTTGTGCCCATGTTAAATTCTTACAACCTTTTTGCTGAGAAGGTCTAGGGCATCCCTCCATGAAGAGACTTGACATTTGGAGGTGGGATTGCCATGCATCAGGGATGTGCCCTTTGCTATCCCCATGAAAATCCACTCAAATTTGGCTAAATTATGAGTTTTTGAAAAATCACAGTTCATACATGCTTAATAGGCATTTGTTAGTTTGGCAGCTAAATTCTCCAAAGCTTCCATCTGCAATGAGCATGCTTCAAGCTGTCAGTCCCATGTCACCAACTGGACTGATTATGTGCCATCTCCTCAGACCAAGTAAGCAGGCTCAATCCCAGGGTTTATAGGGGCTGAGCAGGACTTTCACTGCTATTGCTATTGATGGCAGCTAGAGAATATAGTAGAGCCAGAGAAGGGGACTGAGAGAAAAGATGCTCTCAATGCTCCCCTTACTGGTGCTCAAGCAACATGGGGGAAGAGGAAGGAATGCAGGGGTGTGAGAAATGATGGGCAGCAGAGAGTGGGGAGGAGCTGAGGAGCAGCAGAGGGGAAGCAGACTGATGATGGTGGGTAAATAGGTGCAGAAGGAGATGAAAACTGGAGCCAGGGGAAAGGCAGTTGGGTAGGAGCAGTAGGACAGTGAGGTGGGCATTGGAAAGGAGCTATGAAGAGGAAGGGAAGAGGGCATGGATTGGTACAGAAGGGGGAAGAGGTAGGCTAAGGCATAACGGAAGAAGGATCTAACCAATAGACAATACTCCCTTCCAAAACCTGGAATTGAACCCAGGAATCCTAAGTCTCACCATTCTTCTGCTGTTAGCAAAGATCTGTGAAACCCACTGGCAAAATGTCCCCACCCCATCTAGTGCTGGTCCACATAAAGGATAACAACCTACTACTGCTATCAGCAACTCCATTAGCTCAAGTGGTAGAAGTCTGTTGGGGAGGGTGGAATCTAAAGTTTCTCTCCCTGATGACAAACCGTGTCATTATGATGTCATGTGATGGAATTTCTGTTTTTTCATGTTACTTTTTTGAAAACCTAGGAAATTATACACAAAGAAACTATGTTAGAGAAATATTATTAAGGTTGCGAAGTCAATCATTCAAAAGTTAGGAAATGCCAGAATTATGGTTGCTTGTGCAACCTTAATTCACACCCCTTGTGTATATGCATTATGATACAGTCTTTAATTACATGATCACATACTAGTTTTTCTGCCTCATTCAGTGCAAAGGCAATTCTGGGAGTGAACCAGGGTTGTATAGTGAAGGAGGCTGTTAGTAGGAAAAGCAAGGATAATATGGTTAAGACAGTTGAATGCTGCCTGGACAATTGGCTTCTATCCCTACCTCTGTGACAGAGTTCCTACGTGATACTAGGAAAGTCACTGAAACAAAAACTTTCTTAGGTGGTCACTGTGTTCCTCATACTGTAGATGCCCAAAATCAGACCCCTACGGCCAGATTTGAAGAAGTGCAGAGCTCTCACTTCTGCAGCTGACGTCAATGGGAGCTGTGCTTTGAACATATGAAGTGCTCGAGAATGCTAAGTACTCTGAAAAAAACGGTGCTAGGTATCTCAAATTGGGCACCGCAAATTAGTGGTCACTTTTGAGAATTTTGGCTTAATCGGTCCGTGTCACAGTTCCCAAACTGTAAAATGGGGATTAATAATACTACCTAATCTCGGAAGGGTGTTGTGAAGGTAAATTAATGGCTTATGCAACACTCAGATACTATTGTGAGAGCACCATAGAAATACTTATGAAGAAATTAGTAATTTTGCAGTAAATAGGCCTGGGCCCACACACTGAATGTGGAGGATAAAAAGAAATATTGAATAACTACCCATTCACTGAATAAGGCAGGAGGTCTGTGGAAAAAAGTAGTATGCAATTAACGACAATATCATAATGCATATTCACAAGGAGGCAAAATTAAGGTTGCACAGGCAATCTTAATTCTGGCATTTTCTAACTTTTGTGTGCTTGACTTTGCAACCTTGCCATTCTTTTAACATACATTTTTTTTAAAAAAACTAATATAATATGGTAGAATATATTGTAACTCTTTGTAAGATCTGTAGTGTTTTTTTAGTCCTCAGATGGAAACTATTTTTATATTGATCACACAGATGTGCTGATAGCTGGTGCATCCTATATGGAGGGATGATCCTGCTCATTCAAGGATTCTGTGGTCTGATTACAGATTGTGTTCATCTCTAGACTCTCCCAAATATGGCCCTAAATAGACTCATAGACTCATAGACTTTAAGATCAGAAGGGACCATTATGATCATCTAGTCTGACCTCCTGCACAATGCAGGCACAGAATCTCACCCACCCACTCCTGGAATAATACTCTCACCTATGTCTCAGCTATTGAAGTCCTCAAATCATGGTTTAAAGACTTCAAGATGCAGAGAATCCTCCAGTAAGTGACCCGTGCCCCATGCTGCAGAGAAAGGCAAAAAACCTCCAGGGCCTCTGCCAATCTACCCTGGAGGAAAATTCCTTCCCGACCCCAAATATGGCGATCATCTGAACCCCGAGCATGTGGGCAAGACTCACCAGCCAGACACCCAGGAAAAAGTTCTCTGTAGTAACTTCTAACATCCCATCATTGACCATTGGTCCTATTTACCACTGATGGCAATTAATTGACCTTTGACTAAGATCATGTTATCCCATCAAACCATCTCCTCCATAAACGTATCTAGCTTAATCTTGAAGCCAGATAGGTCTTTTGCTCCCACTGCTTCCCTTGGAAGGCTGTTCCAGAACTTCACTCCTCTGATGGTTAGAAACCTTCGTCTAATTTGAAGTCTAAACTTCCTGATGGCCAGTTTATATCCATTTGTTCTTGTGTCCACATTGGTACTGAGCTTAAATAATTCCTCTCCCTCCCTGGTATTTATGCCTCTGATATATTTAAGGAGAGCAATCATATCTCCCCTCAGCCTTCTTTTGGTTAAGGTAAACAAACCAAGCTCCTTGAGTCTCCTTTCATACGACAGGTTTTCCATTCCTTGGCTCATCCTAGTGGCCCTTCTTTGTACCTGTTCCAGTTTGAATTCATCCTTCTTAAACATGGGAGACCAGAACTGCACACAGTATTCCAAATGAGGTCTCACCAATGCCTTGTATAACGGTACTAACACCTCCTTATCTCTACTAGAAATACCTCGCCTAATGCATCCCAAGACCACATTAGCTTTTTTCACAGCCACATCACATTGGCGACTCATAGTCATCCTGTGATCAACCAGGACTCCGAGATCCTTCTCCTCTTCCGTTACTTCCAACTGATGCGTCCCCAGTTTATAACTAAAATTCTTGTTATTAATCCCTAAATGCATAACCTTACACTTCTCACTATTAAATTTCATCCTATTACTATTACTCCTGTTTACAATGTTATCCAGATCTTCCTGTAGGATATTCCGATCCTTTTCTGAATTGGCAATACCTCCCAACTTTGTGTCATCTGCAAACTTTATTAGCACACTCCCACTTTTGGTTCCGAGGTCAGTAATAAAAAGATTAAATAAAATTGGTCCCAAAACTGAACCTTGAGGAATCCACTAGTAACCTCCCTCCAACCTGACAGTTCACCTTTCAGTATGACCCGCTGTCTAGTCTAAAGGCTAATCCAGGGGTAGGCAACCTATGGCACGCGAGCCGATTTTCAGTGGCACTCACACTGCTCGGGTCCTGGCCACCGGTCTGGGGGGGCTCTGCATTTTAATTTAATTTTAAATGAAGCTTCTTAAACATTTAAAAAACCTTATTTACTTTACATATAACAATAGTTTAGTTATATATTAAAGACGTATAGAAAGAGACTTTCTAAAAACATTAAAATGTATTACCGGCATGTGAAACCTTAAATTAGAGTGAATAAATGAAAACTCGGCACACCGCTTCTGAAAGGTTGCTGACCCCTGGGCTAGTCCATTCTAAACAATATTTCCTGGTTTAAACAGGAGATGGCAGCGTTGCTACAGCTAAAACAAAACCAAAAAAAAAAAAAAAAAAAGAAAGAGCAAGACTGCAGGGGGGAAAACTGATTGATATTAGAGTTATAGCAGCACCTGCTGCTGTGATTCCATCAAGATGGGTACATAAGAAACAATGTGAAATGGAACTGTTTAATGCCTTTGAATTGTAGATTTTTACACATATTTTCCAGTGTTGTAGCCCTGTCCCTTGTAAAATGTAAATGGGTCAGATGTTTAGACTTTTATGGGATTCAGAAAGCTGTGCATATAAAACAAAGGGCTTTGCTGTACAGCTGTGACATTTTTAATCTGCTTTCCCCCAAGTAATAACACACAGAACAAATAGCGATTTCTGCTTTCTTTAACTCAGGTATTTAATTCGAGAAATGAAATGCAAACTGGTAACAATGCACTGAGTTATTGAAACTTTTGTGAGGATGTATAATCAGTCATTTGTTTTGTAGCTCACCTTTATACATTGGCTAGCTATGGAACACACATGAGTTAAGACTGAAGAACACCAGGTCTCAAATTAAGCATTTAGGGATCCTTTGGAATGTACGGGGCTGTATGAATGTAAGATAAGCAGCAGTGTAGGTGAAGTTTCTTTCACCACCCCAAGTGTCTGATGCATTACAGTGTTCAAAGCAGTTCAATATGCTTACAAGGCACTCACACATATGCAATATATTTGAAACATTCCTACCAAAAAGATTGTGGTAAAATCTGTAACATACAGCTTGCTGGGTTTTCACTGTAAAGTAATACAATCTCCACATGTGTGAAGGCTAATACAATACAGTGTTTTATTTTTTGCTTAAGCCAGGGGATGTGAAATGAAATTTATCAGCTAAAGAATTTACATGAGAATCCATAAATATTTTTCCATAAATATTGTTTGAGGAGAGAGGGAAAAGACAAAACTTTGCTTGACAGAACAGGTAGCTTTAAAGCCGTCATCTTCTCTGCAGGTTATTTTGGAAAACTAGTCATATCAGTCAGTGCTTGAGGTATCAGTATATTTTCTCAATGATAAAAATAGATTTTAAATGTGGGGAGGTTTTTTAGTCACTGATTTAATGGCAATTTTAAATTCCATTTTATGGCGTTCATAGAAGATTTGTGAATTTTTTTTCTCCTTGGATGGTGATGCCATCCTCTCAATCATTTGTGTGTGCAGAGGAGAGTAGAAAGACCAAAGTGGAGGCCTAGAAACTCTTGTCTCTTACCACAGATATAAAGAGATATGTAGAACCTTTAAGCACAAATGCAAACAGATAGCGGTCTAGCACCTGTATCCCTTGGTATTCAAGAGGCCTAACTAGGATGCCTAGGTTCAGGTTTAAATAAAGACCTTTCTCATGGACAAGTGTCTGTCTAAGATTGGACAAAACATAATAGCTAGCTGGATAAAATGGAATATGGCCAGGACTGAGAAGATGTTGGTGGGCCAGAGAAAGCAACTGGAAGATATAATAAGGATTATAGTACCCCTATGTTTGTGGAAGTTTATTTGTTGAGCTGGTGAATTGTTTGGGACAAATACTGCTTTTTTTTGGGGGGGGGCAAATAAAGTATCAGGTGGAGGGAAGCTATTTGCAGATTTGACATAGATGTGCCAGATAGTTTTGGACACTTTTTTTTCCCTCCAGATTTAGAGTTACAAGGGAATTTGTGCGCTATTCACAAAACTGGTGGAGGAGAAGGTGGTGCTGTAATCATTATACCTTCTAGTCCACCCATCTGGGAGACCCAGTTTTGAATTTGTGCTTGGGAGCAGAGACTTGAACCCGTGTCTTTACGCTGGTAGGTGAGTGCCCAACCCACCAGCCTGTTGGGTATTCTGGAGTGTGGGGGGGCTCTCTCATTGTCTCCTACTGAAGCTATTCCACATTAGGGCACTCACTTGGGAGGGTGGAGACCTGAATGCAAGTCCCTGTTCCAGTGTGGGAATTTGAATCTGGACCTCCCATATCCCAGGTGAGTGCCCATCACTTTCTCCTCCTCCAGTTTTGTAAATCTAACCGTATCTTTCCTTTGCTTTCATTGAAAATAGTTTAAAATGTCTGGCAATGAGATGTTTTGTTTCAGTTTGAACACAAGGTTTTGTCTGATCCAAACCAAAGTTATTCCACCATTTTGATTGGCTGAACTGTTTAGTTTCCGTTCAACTCACACCACTTTTTTTGTTCAATCAGCAAACCAAAAAATCAATTATTCAATCAGCCCTACTCATTTGCTACTCGTATTCACAGTCTAGGAGATTGGCTAGGTTCCAAGCTGCTGATGGATGATCAGATTAGTAGTATCACCCAGGATTGCTATTTTACATCTGCACTTGCCCAGGAAGTTGTAACCATGCCTTCCTATTGTTCATCATGCCTTTGTTATCTCAAGATTAAGTTACTCGAATGTGTTCTACATGGGGCCACCCCTTAAATCAGGTCAGAAACTGAAGGGGATGAAGAATGTGTTGGCCCACTTGTTAAGCACAGTATCTTACCATATGTAACCAGCTATGTTGTTATAGATATATAGGCATGTGCTAAATAAGGTATAGGCATGGGTTAAGGCACTAATGCAAAAGCCTACAGGTCGTAAGCCTGTAAGGACAATAGCTTAGCCAAACTAACTGAGGCCTAAAGACTTAACATAAGCAACTAACCAGTAAATGACCATATGTCACAAGGTATAGGGATGTTATAAGTGAGTGTAGCTAAATTGCCGACAGGTGAACCTGCTAAGTCAAGGTCCATTCGTATGTCATCTTATCTACTATGGGCTCCCCAGCAAAGGAAGGTGTGCGTATGCCAGTTCTTATTTTGCTATACTGTACTGTTTGCAGTACTGCTGATTGTGCTTATAAAACTCCCCAAATTCAAAAGGTAAGTGTGTCTCTCCCATGTTAACTGTAATACTGTGACTGATCTAGAGGCAAATGAATCTTGCCAAACCACAGAATGTTAAACTGGAAACTCTAAATAATACCTGACCAATAGAGCAGGCAACAGCATATTACACAAGTGCTCCAGGATCTTGACAGGCTGCCTTGTGGTTTCCAAGTGGAGTTTAAGGTGTTGTTTTCACGTTAGAAACCCCTGAGCGACTTAGGAACTGTCTACTTGAAAGACCATCTCTCTTCACAGCTGATGCTCCCTCAGTTCCAATCAGCAAGGAAACATGAGCTGACACTTCCGTGGTTTAATAGTGAGGGAGCTGCTGGCACTTTAGAACTCACTTCTGCTTTTGATCTAAAATAACCTAAATCTGTTGACCTCTCTAGCTCACTGCAAAGCTCAACTATTTGTCCAGGCTTTTGAGGAGGAATAGAATTGTGAGGCTGGTGAGTGGGGCAGTGGTTTGTGTTTGTTTGTTTTTCTGTTTGGTCATTGTTGGCTTGGGATGGGAAGGGTGTTGCTGGATTTCTGATTCCGAAGAATTGTATTTTAAAATATTTGTCAGTGGCCACTAGAGTCTGGGATAAGTGCTCTTTAAACTATTTTTCTGGGCCAAATTGAAATAAATAAATACATAAATATGCACACACACCCTTCTCACCTTATTTATGACCTAGTCATGGCAAACACGTCAATGATTTCTTATCTGGCTTTGGGTTAGCTCCTTGCTGGGGTTCCAAACAAATAGACTCACTGTTTACAAGGCTTCTGGGATTATCCTTTCTACTGGTTGCCAGGACCTAGCTTGTTCCCTCCAGACCCTTTCTGTGGAGGCTGCCTCTGCTAATCATTTCTTGTATAATATTTTTGCTATAATTTATTTTTTCATTCATATCACAAATGTAAGTCTTTTTGTGCGCAGTGTTCTTAGTTAGAATATTTTACAACTAAAGTTTTTATATAACTATCGTTTGAATTCCCAAAGAAAAATATGCGGGAGTTCTATGTTAAGCTCTTTGTTCAGACTTATTGTTTCAGCCTCCAAAATGTGTTTTCACTAACATAATAGTGTGATAAATTGAAGAAGAGGGTGTGCAGTTTAAACATTTGGCAGTGGTTCTGATGGGCTAGCTATGGAAGTTCTCCTCATTAAGTGTGGTATTTTTTCCAATCTATCCTATCTCAGGTACTCTATAGTTTCTGGGTCTAGGGTGGACTTTGTAAGAGTTGTTTTATGCTCACCAGATACATACGTTACAGATGTTTTAGACTGATCACTTGATACTTGTGATAGCTGAGATACTCGGTGTGCTTAGGATGATCTCAGTATTGTGTTTAATATCCTATTTCTTAGGCTTTTATCTTTCAAAGTGGTGGGCCAGGGATGGTGTCCCTAGCCTCTGTTTGCCAGAAGCTGGGAATGAGCAACGGGATGGATCACTTGATGATTATTTGCTCTGTTCATTCCCTCTGGGGCACCTGGCATTGGCCACTGTCGGAAGACAGGATACTGGGCTAGATGGACCTTTGGTCTGACCCAGTATGGCTGTTATTTATGTTCTTATGAATTCAGCTCTGTCATCATCTGGAAACTGTTTATGTGTATGCAAGACTTTTATGTCCCCTTAGGAGTCCATTCTAATACTCCTTGTTTTTGTTGCTTTCTCTGGCACGTATTTTCCCCTCCCATCCAGGCTTTCTACACCTCAAGAGAGGAAGGATGTTTTTGTGATTTAATACACTAGACTGCATCTGGGCTCAGTTTCTGACTCTGCCATTGATTATCCTGTGACCGGGGACCAAGTCATTTAACTTCTCTGTTCCTCAGTTCTTCATCTGCAAAAGGGGATAATCCAGGAGGATTGTTGAGGGTAAACTCAGGTAAATGGTGCTTACCCACTTCTCATTTGGGAAAGGTGGAGGTTAGTCTACTCACTGTTTTTTTTTAAATCACTATGCCACTTGGATAATACTTCCTTTTCCCACTGTTTGTCCTGTCTATTTTAGACTCAAGAAAATTGGGACATGGGCTGTCTCTCGCCCTGGGTATATACCATGGGTCTGATCATGGAGATAGCCTGTAGGTGATGCTATAATATAATAATGTTAGGATGGTGTGCTGACTACACAACATTTAGTAAAAAAAATAACTTGCAGAATATCTAAGTATTTACCAGCATCTGGTCTTTTGACAGACTGTTACCTTGAGGGTTCTGTAACAAGTGCACAGTTGAAACTGACACTCAAGATCTCGGGGAACCTGCATGCGTGGCATGAGCCTACTTTGTTTCTCTAATCCATATATCAAAGAACAGGGTTGGCGGAACATTCCAGCCAACTGCCCTTAGGGGGGCTGTAGAAGACTGGTAAGAGAAGATCCAGAATGTCTTGAAGTAGGGACATCTGAGGGAAATCTTACAGAAACTCAACAGGTTCTCTAGTTCTAGTTCAGATTTTACTTCAAACTTTAGAGCACAGAAATGAGCTACCATTATGGACAATATTATAAACAATTATACTGAGAAAAGACTTTAAAAAAATAATTAAAAGCAATTTCCCCATGTAAACCCTTCAAGACTCTGAAGGTAAAGAGATATTGTAACAATAAGGGATGTTACAAGAAAGACTGATAGAACTTGCATGGCTTCAAACATTAGCTAACAGTATATCATGTTTACAAAGTCAAGGCAGGAACTAACATGTTAATATAGTCGCAACATCAATTATTCCTATGGTCATCACTGGATGTGTGAAAAGAATGATTCCACTAAAGTAAGAAATTACTCCTTTTCGCTTTACTCTTGAAAACTTGCAAATTCACTATGTTGTAAAGAGTATTAGGGATAATGTAAATTACATGACATTTATAAACACTCAGAGGAAAATTCTGCATCATTATGCAGCTGTTAACCTGCAAACACCATATCTGGACTTGTTTTGCTCTGGAGACTTCTGGGAAACACAATCATCCCCCCCCCCCCCCCCCCCCCCAAAAAAAAAGGCACAGGATTCAGTCTGCATCAGAAAAGGAAAAAAGTAAATATTAACATTTATCTACAGACCAAATTTTCAAAGGAAACGTGGGGATATAGAGTATGGTAATTCCAATCAGATCATCTAGTCCTATATCTAGTCCTATATCCTGTCTGAGTGGGCAATATTAGATGCTTCAGATTATGTGGGTTTGGAGCTTTGGGGTTTTGCACCTTTTTATTAAGTGGACTGTAACAAGGTGATCTGCTGCTTTAAGGGCCTGGGGCTGGCCAGCCAGCCCTGGTCAGTATATCAGACCCAGCTCAGAAGGAATCAGAGATATGTGTGTTGGCTGTGGGGCGGAAACTGGATTCTGTGATTGACCGTGTAGCAGAGTAAAAGACCTTGTAGTTCTGACAGCTGGTATTGATAGTTTGTGTTACTTTGCAAGTTTTCTTTAAATGAATAAAATGGTGATCTGGAAGAAAGTCTCAGAAGACTCTGCCACACCGAGAGTCCTTCCTGGAAAGGTCAAGAGAATGTGGGCAGGCAATTGATCCTGGCCTAAAGCCAGATCAAGTGGGAAGCCCTGTGACATGTTATAGAATAACATGTTCATAGATTAAGTTAGTGCTTACGCCTAGAGCAGGAGCGTTATAGCCCTTCTTAAAAAAAAAAAGAAGAAGAAAAAAGGTGTTTTGTTGAATATAACTGTGGATGTTCCTTGATTAGACATCTACATGGATATTACTGTTTAGAATCCCATTGAGCTCGAGACCCTAGTGATACCATGTGGCAAAGAGTTACATATTCATTATGACTTACGTTAAAAAGCATTCCTTTTGATCATTTTTAAATTTGTCACTATTTTATTTAATTGGGAGTCCCTTTTATTCTAGCAGTAGGTGAGAGAATAAATAGGATTGCCTAATTTACCTACTAATTGTTCTATTAAGGTTCTTCTATCATAGGAAACAAAGTACTCAAGAATCAGGGAGTTCATCAAAGTACTCAAGAATCAGTGGGAGCATTATTATTACTACTACTCCTATTTATTTACAAGCATCCAGTTAAAAATGTTCACTTTCACTAAATGATTTAATTCTCAACAAATCCCCAAGCAGTTACATCTAAATATCTAAAAGAGAGGTTGAAAATGTCATCAGCAATCTTAGGAAATCTAAAATGGTTATATTTTTAAATGTTTTCAAAATATCCATCCAATCACGTGCCTGTCTCCATGGTAGCTATAGCTACCAATAGATAGTGAAATAGTGTAAGGCTTTCATAATGAAACCCACAACCAGGCAACCCTTGCCTAGTTTCAGGTAAATAAAAGTTAGCTAGGGTCCATGAAATGTTCAGACTTCACTGACACTTGGCCAAGATTCAAGCAAGCCTTGGCTGAAACTTTCAGAATCCTAGGACTTTTTTGATTGAAATGGGGCTGAGTAATGGTTTTGAATGGAAATCAATTAAAGTTGGCAGGGTTCTCAATTGCACGTTGGGTCTAAGATCCAAAATCATCCTGAAACTCAAGGAGTGTGATGTAAGCAAAGGAAAACTGCCAAGACTTGTATGTTGCACGGGTAGCATGTAGCCACATGTAGTTAGAATTGCACAGTCTTAACTTTGTCACTTCCTGATTGGCTTTTTTTGCCTATTTGCTTTGCAGCTTTAATGTTCTTTTAATGTATTATTTGTATTATAGTAGTACCTATATGCTGTGGAGCCCCACTGTGCTAGACACTATACAGACACATACTAATGGGCAGTCCCTATGGCAAAGAGCCAGCAATCTGAGTAGACAAGACAGATGACAAAGGGTGGGGGTGAGGGGGAAATGGACAGTGAGAGGTGAAACGTCTTGCCTCAGTCAGTGGCAGAGTCGGGAATAAAGGCCAGGTCCCGTGACGCCCAGTTCAGAGCCCCTAGCCACCAGATTGCTAGGTTTTTGTTTTGCCTTTAATGTATGCGTATAATACATTAGTCTGAAAAGGGTTCCTATCTCCCCACCCTTGCTGACGCTATTGGAAGCTTATCCTCATTCCCACTTATGTAGAGTAGTTCCATAGTTTGGATACAGTTTTATGAACATTGGCTGTATTCTGGAATGAAGCCAACGTCTTTTAGTTTAAAAAAAAAAACTTTCTTTTAAAGCCAAAGTAACTTCTTAATCTTTCTCCATTTTTCTCTTCTCTGCCAATGGTACCATATTTATCTCATTTCTTTGAGGTTTCTGTGAGGGTGGGGATTCTAGACTTTCATTTATGTCAGCAGCAAACTGCCTGAATCTTAATAGCATTTACGCGAGAGCAATTACTCACTTGGGTGCCACCCTATCAAAGACTTTCAAAACTGAATCACTAAGCTGACAGTATTACTAAAACACGACTTGGTTATTAAGTGGTTTTCCTGTAATTTTTCAATAATCAGCAGTAAAACATTATCACAAATGACAACGATTTTCTATTGTTTATATCTGTGACAGTATAACTTCCATTAATGTGCTTCCATATTTAGCTCTTCCAATGACTCTAAATAAAATTTTCTCACTTTAAACCATGCTTGTTCTCATGGCCAACCCTGCAAATTGTGTCTTGATCTGACGTGCAGCTTATCTTCCAATCTGTTCAAACGTTTAAAAAGAACGTTTTTTATCAGAACTTAGCTGGCTGTGTTAAGGATGCAGAAGACAGAATAGAGTCCAGTTTGTTATTCCATAGCTATATTGGTTCTATGGTGCAAAGATGAGAAAAATTGCTCTAATCAATCAAATAAGGATATATGTTACTTGGGAAGATAAAGGAGCCAATATGTTGAGTAAGAAGGTGCCATATGAAAATTTCTGATCATTATCACATTTTAAGGATAATGAATTGTACATTCTCAGTGAGAGGGGAACATAGGTTTTTAGTATTGAGCATTGCTCAAATACAGCAAGATCAGGTAGATATACTACATAGCATGGATCCAGCATCAACACTACCTGGGATTATTCAAGGGCCAAGTGTGCAGCTTCTCCAGAAGTAATAGTCATAAATTGAACTCGCTAGTCTGTGGAAAGTTTTGATTCACTCTTAAGTCTAGATTAAGGGTCTAGAGTCTGAAATGACACCAAATGGGTTTATTTGTCCCTATAGCCTGATAGGTTTAATACAGATCTTGGGAACAAGTGATAATTGAGCTATTCTGTTTCATGCTTTTATCTGTCCTAGCCTATGGTATGAGAAGTACAAGTTTATATAACTCGAATTCCCAACAGACTTTGGGCAAGGAAAGATCTCATCTGGAAGCATGAATTTATACAAATCATCACTAGCCTTATAAAATCAGATGTCTTTATTCCACTCTGTCCAAGCACAACTCACCCAGATAAATGCCTGAACTCTTAGGAGCAGAATTTCTGGTGTGGGAAAGAAGTTAAGCAATCCTCTTACTGAACTCATACCAGAAGTCTCCAAGCACGCAGATGAAACGAGGCTGGGGAAAATGAACTAAATCAGTTGGACAGCTTAAGATAATTCTGCCAAGAGTGTGGAAGTATGAAACAATAACTTAGTTCAGTAAAAGTTTGTTTTTTCTAAAGCGCACACCAGTGTGCAATAATTGATGTAAATAAATGGGTAGAACAGCTGGATGCAGTGGTGGGTCATTTAAAATCTGCTCTAGGACAGTGTTCTGGTGTTAGATGAATGACAGCTAAGCAAAATCATTGGTGAGAGGGAAAAGAGGTTCAGCAGCAATCCATCTGATAACATTCTACATATGTGGTCTGCCATAACTGGTCCATGCAACTTCTCTGCCAGAATTGTCTAATCTTTGCTTAATGCAAAATTAAATCTGGAAATCTAATACACAGGGTGTTACACATCTTCCTTTTTTATTGAACCCACAGACCAAACCCAATAACAGGACATCAAGTGTGGTGTCCCCACTCATTTATCAAGCAGTGACTCAAATAATTACTAGTAGTTTTAAATAAATGTTATAGAATGGCTATTAGGTGCATTTCTTTTCCATCCACCCTAACAAGTCTAGACTTTATTAAAACTCCTTCGCTTTGGGATGCATTGTGATAAGAAAAGCAGGCCACATTAGCAATGGAATGTTTGAACTAAATGTTTTAAAATCATAATCGTGCAGGTAAACTGGAAATAAAATGCAGAAGAATGGAAGCCCTCACTTGTGTGCCTAGATACTCGAGAAGAAGACAGGAGGAGATATGTCAATACAAACTTTACTTTGGGGGAAATATAGGCATCTACTATCTGGCCTGCTGAATATTTTCAAATTAAAGAGCAAAGTCTGATGTATTTAACAAATCTCTAGCATTGTCACTGATATCCCCATTATATTATTAAAACGGAAAGAAGTGTAAATATGTAGGTTTCACTGTTAATTTGCTTTTTCATATTTAACTCAGTTTGGACTATGACATTACTGGACTTATCTAGTTCACTCTTCTTGTCTAGTTTCACTGTCTGGTTCTCCTGTGCTAACAAAACTTTATAGGGGAATGGTTACATCCCTCATTATGGAAAAAAAATAAAACTGATTAGTATATTTTCATTGTCCAAGCTGAGGAAATTTCAAAAAGTAAACCAGCTGCATAAATAAGTAAACTTGATGTTTAATATTCTTTCAGATTTAATACTCTTAGGTGTATCAGAACACTGATAAGGGTTTCTAATTATTTTTTAAATTCAAAGCTTCCCTTTCAGACACAGAATCATCATCATATGGAATAATGTCTATTACAACTGTACATAATAGGCCTGTAATCCTACTGAGCTGCTCTAATGATATCATGAACCACAACAGCATAGCCTGAGTAGTTTATTAATGTCAACAAACTCCCAGATGGAATTACAGTCTTTATATGCATTGTTTAGCTGTGTGCTATTCATTGTAACACATGTCAAAGATTACGGTCTACTAAATATACAGTTGAGAATTTGTAGTTGACACACAATTGTTTAAAGACCAGAAGTAATCTAACGTTGAATTGGATAATAATTTTCAGTGCAGGATTCAATTCACTCCTTAGTGCCTTTTTAAAGCAAACTTACAGGATGTAGGAGGCTTGGATCTGAGCCCTGTAAAAAAAACCACAATATTTGAGGTTTGTTCCTGTGATGCCTCCTCCGCTGCTCTTCTGTGGTCCTTCATCCCAGGGGTACTTCAGTGAAGCCAACCAACCTCAGAAGAATGCTGAAGCACTACCATCCAGCATCTTCATTAAATAAACTAAGGATGGCAAATGTTTGGTTGGATTTGCAAATGTTTACATTTATGAATCAATTGGACTACATGCATATGAGTGTGGACTACTGGTATGAGATTTTTAGGATCCTTGTTTTGCCTAATCAACTTGGGTGTGGTTGTTGTGTTTGTATCCTCATGAAAAGAGATGAGAAATAAGGAACAGAGAGTGGGAAGAGAGGAAAAGTATAGTAAAAAAGGAGCACAGAGTGAAAACTGGAGACTGAAGGAGCTGAGAGAAAAATTCCAAAGGAAAAAATATACACTAAAATATATACCCCTATTTAGGACACCCACTTTATTTCTTTTACTGTACAGCCTATTAGCCTGATTTGTGCTAGGCAATATAGGTACACATAGTAAGGGACAGTACCCACCCCAAAGAATTTACTAGCTAAATAGATGGGACTCATAAGGGTGAGAGGGAAAACAGAAAGACAGAGAAGTGAAACAACTTGGTCAAAGTCACACAGCAATCAGTGGCAGAGCCAAGACCAGTTTAGTGCCCTATCCACTCAGCCACTTTGCCTCTAGTTTTCAACTTTAGCATTTTTTTTATGGTTCTACCCTTAATACAGAGAACCAGTTTTCCTCTAAGTCAAAAATGAAACAAAACAAAAACCCCAACAACTGGCTTCCTTTTGTTTTTAAATGAATTCAACTTTTAAAAAAAGCGTGGAGTTAAATTTTATATGGAATAAGCTTTTGTGAGTTTGAAGAATACCCAAAATAGGTTCAAAAGGTTTGCACTACTGCAGATTCCATCAGATTTACCCATCTGTAATTTAAACAGATGGCTCCTACCATATTTGCAGGAGAGATAAAAACTCTATAGATACATAGGAATGGCATGCTAAAAGCAGCACAAGTTAGATCTGGGGAGGTGGTGAGTGGTCTGTTTGAACCCAGGGACAAGAAAGCAATTCATAAGATGGCTAGAAGAGTTCAACAGGGCAGCATGGAAGAGCTATAAGAGAAGCACGACAGTCAGAACAACATACAATTTGGTATTTCCCTAGTATGGTGCCACAACATGGTGTTAAGATCATAAAATGTAGATTTCTATAGATATAACTCAGTGTTACAAAAATAAAAGCTATATTTCATGGACTGGCCGGCCCTGATCAAAGTTCTACTGTCAATGTCTTTTGCTTTAAAAATGCACTGGGGAGCCTGAATGCCAGAGGGCAGGGGGCTCCCCAGTATCTAATAGTGAGCCTCAGCTGGTCAGGCCAGCTGAGAGTATCCCACCTCACTGTCATAATTGGTATCTAAAAGGTGTCATGTAAAGTAGAATATGAAAACTGGTAACACAGTGGTGAATATTATTGTGTGGTGAAAGTATCATGGGTATGTGATGGGGTGTTCAGCCCAGAGAGGATTAGAAGCAGTTAAGTGGGGCAGGCTGCACCTGGAGGAGGAGCCAGGAGACTAATTGGAAGCAGGTTCATCTGTGCAGGAACAGGCAGGGCCTACATAAAGCCAAATGGCTGGTGGGGAAAGATTGCAGGAAGGCAGGCATCTTTCTCTCTAGAAAGAGGCGGGAGATGATGTGGAGCTGGTACTCCCAGAGAAGGGGGGGGCAGCGGGGTGCAGTGGGATAAGAAGAGTAGGAAGCAGTCCAGGGATGGAGCAGTGAGGGCTGGGAGAAGAAAGCCTAGAACTGCAGAGGTGAAGGTCCCTAGACTGGAACCCGGAGTAGTGGGCGGGCAGGCCTGGGTTCCTCTACTGGCCACTGGGGAAAGTTGTCCTATCAGGGCAGCACAGAGAAGACTGCCTGGGACTGTTTGCATAGAAGGACTTTGAGTAACCCCAGAAGGGGGAACCACAAATGGTGACCTGATTGGAGGACTGAGTGAGGCAGGTTTGCAGAGTGAGGATGATGGAAGAGGCACCACCTGAAGGGGGTGTACTGACAGGTGGAGCTAATTCCCAGGATGGCCAGCAGGAGGCGCCATTATGGTGAGTGGATCCTGTGACAGGGTGATATATTGCCGGCACATTTATAATTTTTCATATGTTCTTAATGTTTGGCAGGTAGGGATTAAGTCATTCCACCCTAAACAAAGGAAGGTGATTCTGCTTGAATGTGTGCCCAATGTAAATTGAACAAAGGGACACAATGGAAAGTACATTAACAAAACCATCCTTTTATGTAAAAACTGTCACACTAGGGGGAGTGGAGATAGCCACTTAACTAGCCTGATGGGGGATAGATGGAGAGAAGACAGCAAAAAAAAAAATGGTGTTGGCTCCCTGGTGGACACAGCAAACTGAGCCAGCAAGAGTGCTTTCTGACTCTGAAAACAAAGAAACTTTGCAATATAAGTGCAGAGAGAGAGAGCATGCACGAGAGTGCCATTTTGGCATTCTTCACCCGATGAGAGAAACCAATTGCTTTGTGTGGAGCCTGGCTAGGAACTGGTCAGCCATGCTGGAAGAATTGTGGTGAGAAAATTACTTAAAGCCTTTTGTTCAAGTTTGTTAAGCTAGATTTTAGTTGTAGAAGCATGTTTTTTACGTTTGTAACCATTTCTAGCTCAACTCCTTCTACATGGTATCACTTAAGATTAAGTTTATTAACAAAAACAGATTTGTTTTATTACACAACCGTCTCGGGACAGTGTTTCAAATTGAAGAGTAAAATCCTCAGACAAACTAACAGATGGGTGCTGTATACTGTCTCTTTAAAGGAGCAGAAACTTGATAAGGTTTTGTGAGAGGAGGGGCTAAGCATTGCAAGGGAAACTCAGGACTGGAGGGGCTGCTGGTGTCATCCTGCAAGGAGTAACCAGCCTGGTAGAAGCCAGGGTAAGGTCTGCGCTGTCAGCGGGCTGCTGGTATCGGGCTTTGGAGCCAAAACTGCACAGCACAGAAGATCCCAGGTTACAGGACAGGTTTTGATGCCATCCTTTCCAGGTCTGGGTGAACCCCAAAGCATCTCCAACCCATCCACAGTCACTTCTTGCAACAGTGCTGAAAATAAAACCAAGCACAAATACATTGCACCACTTTGCCAACCCCTTCTGCTCATGCCTGCCTGCACTTGGGGATTTACCTCCTCGGAAGACTAAAAGTAGCAGGTGAGAGGGTTAAATAAGCTTCTTAAACAATTTCCATCCTGCTGCTGCCTTATCTTAAAATCCCTGGATTATTCACCAACAGGACTGCTTATTTCATGAAGCTGTGGGGTTCCCCCCCCTCTCAACCAGGATGTTTGTGGAAGGAGAATTATTCCCACATGATTACAATATTTGCTATTAAGTGTGAATTTCATATTTAATTGTAATTGCTAGCAAAATCTAACTTAACAGCAAAGTATGCTTAACTTGTAACAAGTGCCCCTTTTATTTGAGCAGGAATATGGATGCTGCCCAAGTGTATCCGCATGGTTCCAATTAAGTGGAGGAATGTTTAATGTAGAACTCAACTTGATGAAAATGACTGAAGTTTCTGACAAACCAATAAATTAGTCTAGAAAGCTGTGCATATACAGTACAGTCAGAGGGGCAACACCCGCTGGATCATCAATTTTGGTCAAGCCTTCCTGTTCATTTATACTAAAATAATACTGTTGAAGGAATTTGGTTTCTCTGCAGCTGTAAACATAAAATAGCATGCTGAATGCAGACAAATGAGACTCTGAATTGATTTGCTTAGACACTTCACAATTTCCATGCTGAAATTTTGAGAAACCTAGTGTGTGTGAGGGGTGGAGGTGACATTTACTTGTTGACATGTTTGCTCCTAAAAAGAGTCCCCACAAAAATCCACTTGGTAAACCTGAGCATTTATTGATTGAGATCTGGATGTATAATTCCATCTAACAGCCATTAGTGACACTGAATTTTCCAGAGAAGACTTCAGACTACCCAAGGTCCATTTCTCTGGATCAATCACTGTTGTTTTGGGGATAAATTTGAAGTTTTTGTTTAGTTCCAGGAGTGTCAAGACAAAATTGTCATCTTGGATATAGTGAGCTATATCTAGATTAGCTTCCATTACTTTAGGCTTTTCATTCAGCAGTTGAGAGAGTTTTTTAAATATATATATATAGGATAGCCATTTTAAAAGGGCAAATTCTGAACTCAACCCAAAGGAGCTAATTATCTATGGTTATTGGTATATTTTACAGAGTAAAGCTGTGGGAAGCCATTGTATGTTTTACGTGCTCTGTTACACAAATATTTGACTTCTGAACGTTTGGGGAAGAACTTGTAAACTTTTGAACAAGGGGAGAATTTCAGATAAAAATCCAGAGTACGTTATCAGCAGAATCTGGCCCGATGAGTTCTAGTCCATGTGGTCATAATGAGATGGCATGTGTGTTGGAGCAATGAACTAATTCATTTTTAATTACCAATACAGTTTACTTGGTCTTGGAGAACATTAGTATAGGATGTTCTCATTGCCTTGAAGATAAAACTAAGATATAGACAACTACGTGCCGGGTGGGGGGGGGGGGACCTGGACAACTATGTAGTGTAGATGTCAAGTGGTGCAAACGTGCCTTTTTTTTTTTTTAAAGGGTGATTCATGGTGTATTAATTTTAGTACTTGAAGGAAGGCTAACAGTGACTGGGATATGAAATATACTGTGCCTGACAGTATCAGAAACTAGATAGCTCAGGAGATGGACCACATGTCTCATCCATCATGGCACTTCCAGTTTTGCAGGAGGGTTTGATACAGTGAGAAGTATAGCCTGGGGCAGGACTGCAGGAATAATTGCCCATTCATTGTTTATATTTGTACTCACTGCTGTCCATCCTGTAGGAACCCAGAACAGTCATCAAAGAGATGGCTGCTCCTACTCACACTCTCTCTTGAGCAGGCAGACATTGCCTAAGGTTGGCATTGGAGAGTGGGAAATGGATGGTTTTAAGAAAAGTTGTTGCTTGTGAAAATGGCTCTCTCAAGTGCCCTACTGAGCTGGCACAGCTAACAGTGTTGCTACTTAGCACTCTTAGTGCTTTTTCCTCTTCAAGATACTTTTATAAATATTAGTACTAATGTAGCATTCCCATTTCTCAGATGGATAAACTGAGACAGGGTGAAGTTAAGTGACTTGCTCAAGATCCCAGAAGGAGTCCCTCTTAGACTGGGGAAGGACACAGGGGAAGGACACAGGGGAAGGACACAGGAGATCCTGACTCCCAAGCCTTTACTCAAATCATTCTTCTCCCAGTCTCTCTGTTAGTCCTGACTCTAATCTTTGTGCCTGTTGCTGCAGGACTTAGAGGTTTTAAGATCAAGCAGATACCTAAGTGTATATATGGGTGATGCCATAAGCGGTAGAAAGGAATTCATTTGATTGCCTACCTACCAACAGTAAAGGTGGGTATTTTAGTATTTCCATATTCCCTATTTTAGCTGGACTACTGATGCAAACCAACACTATGATGGGAAGAAGGATAACTAATCCTATTAAGATCAAAGCCCTCTCCTGATCTTTGTCATGTGAACATATTGGCATAGACCCCTTCATTTCTCCTTGGGGTTCATGTGAGCACAAAAACTCAAAGTGCAAGTCATCTGTGATGAGAAATTCATTGGAATCTCCATCCCCCACAGATCCTTCTCCCTCCTTATCACCTTTGCTGGGGTGGTTGTCTTCGGTGTCATTTGGAAATGTGCAAGAGCCTGCTAGCTGGCCAGCCAGCTCCTTTCATTCTGGGTTTTGGGCTGGCAAAGTGGGCCTATTCCCTGCAATCTTTTGCCTACATGTCCCCCTCGCTTTCCTGCTGTAGTGGAATTGTGAAACTCTTCCTTTTCTGCTGCTGTTGCTACCAGCACATACCTCATTGTGTACCTAAGCTGTCCCTGCAGGCACCATGGGTCAGATTTACAAAAAAAAAAAAAGGGTTTTAGGAGCCTAAGGACACAGATAGAATCTAGTGGGATTTTCAAAAGATGTTTAGGCACCTAACTCCTCTTGTCTAGGTGCCTGACTCCTCTTGAAGTCACTTCTGAAAATCCCACTGGGCACCTAGCTGCATTTTTTAGGTGTCTACAGATCTTTGAAAATCTGGCCCTATGTGCTACAGGCAGTGCATACTTACCATGTTTGTTCCTTACGGGTAGGAAAAATAGATCTCCATAATACTGAGTATATATATATTTTAAACTTTAAAAGTAGCAGCACAAAGTAATTAACCTTCCTGCATTTAATCTTCTTATAAGCATGGTCATTAAATGACAGATAAGCATGTTGCTGTTTGAGGGTTAAATTAGGAAAGAACAAGGGTTTTAGAGCAGGGTAGAGAAGGTTCAGAAAGGCCAGCTTGAAATTCTGCCGAGAAATTCAGAGAATATTACTCACACCTGTTACCTGGAGTCCTCCTTGTAGGATGATACTGCATGGGTCTGGAGAAGAGCAAAAGGCAAAGGAATGGCAAACGGCAAATGAAATCCAGTTTACTGATGGTGTGAGTATTCTTAGGCCAGAGAGGAAGCACGGCCTTCTGGTTATGGCACCAGACCTGCACTCGGCAGATGAGCGGGGCGGGGCGGGGCGGGGGGGGGGGGGGGGGTTTCAATTCCTGGCTTGGCCAAAGGGTCCAAATGATTGAGGCTGGCACTTTCAAAGTATCTTAAGGCGATTACGCACTTAGCTCCCATTGCATTCCAGTGGGATTTCGGTATCCAATTTTAGACTCCTTTTGAAAAATCCACCCTTAATCTCTGTGCCTCTTCTTCCCACCCCCTGCAATCTGTAAAACCGGGATGATGATACGTCCTTCGTCTTGTCTAGTGAAACTGTAAACTCTTGGGGCAGGGACTGTCTCTTACTAGGTGCATGTACAGCACCTAACACAATAGGGCCCAGATCTCAGCTGAGGCATTTAGATGCTACTCTAATATAAATAACAATGATAAATATATGACTGACTAATCCTGTTCAGAGTCTGTTCAGCTATTTCTGTTCCTCTAAATGTGACTAGCACCTCTTTACTGAGGTATATTGCTAAAGACCCTCTTTGTAAGTGTTATTTCGTCTTACAACTTGGTAAGACAAAAGAAAAGCTGGCTAATGTACCTCTTCCTTTGTCCTTGGCAAGATCTGCTTACACTTTGACTGTTCTCTCACCCTCACAAGACCAATATGTGAACAAATTCTCTAAAAGCAAGATTCTAAATATGTTGGCTAGAAATATTTAGCCACTTGGTCTTGTGACCAAAGCAAATCATTCACTTGAGGAGGACATGAAGGGCTTTTATTTCCTATATTGGGAAATACAATCTGTCTAAAGCTTGAAAATATTCTCTAGCGGCTGATGTTTGTGGGTCAGTTCAAAGTTACTCTTATCTTGTGCTCCCATTGTCTGAGCGTTTTCTTGATGGGACTAGGTTACAGTCAGCATTTAAATTTCCATTTTTAGGCTCCAAATGTGATGGGGTTGGGGTTTTTGTTGTTTGCCCTGTTTCCCCCCCCCCGCCCCCCAGTAGCTTTACCAATTCAAAATGCTGCTTTAGGTCATTGTTCTGGTAACAGAAATAGGATATTAAAAAATCAGCAATGACTTAGAACAGTATGCCCGAATAGATTTAAATGCACATTTCCTCTATTTTCTCAGCATTTTAATAGCTCAGACCATAAACCTAGAATGCTTAGGATTAATCCCTATAGGATATTGGTTTGTACTGAACTCCTGCAGTACTGTTTTCAACAGAACCATTGCTTGGCTCTTGCCTCTTCCATTTCTAGGTCAGACAAATCAGGCAATATGGTATTCCCTGAAGCCACTATTGGAAGACAATACAATGGGAGACTATACCATATTTGCACGTTCTGTGGTTGAAATATCAATGTTCTATTTACATAACCTGCTACTAGACCCTAAAAATGTGGTTGAGCTGAGATTTTTCTTTTGTGCTTACACAGAATTTTGTCAAAATATTGTTAAACACTTTAACCTGGTATTGCAGTACCTTACTACTAGATCCCTATACGCTAGGCTGGCCCTCTAAATGTGGGAATTAATACATCTGGGAGCTGTTTTAACTTCCTTTAGGTCTCCTCCATTGTAGCTACTGGTGAACCCCTGGGGCATCAAGCCAATAGCAGTATGGCTGCTGCAGTGAGGGCAGGAATTATCCATTGAACTTGAGGTTCTTTTCCTGCAATGCTGTGAAATGTACAAGGTTGAAACTTTTGCTCCCTGGGAACTCCCCAGTGCTCCCTGCAGCAGTCATACTGCTATCAGATTGGTGCCCCAGTGGTTGCCCATTGTTTTATACAAAGGTTGTTAATACAGCTTTGACACTTTTCACATGCAATATTTTTTTCTGGGTTTTTTAGTTAGAAAATGGCTGCTTTCAAAACTGAAACTTTTTCTTTGCTGAAATCTTCTGCAACATCTCTAAAACTTTAATTTCAGTGTTACTGAAATGTTAAAATCTCCTTTCGGCAAGGAAACACGAGATTTCAGTAACTTTTGATTTTTAAAATTGTCCCAAAAACAAATGTGGAAACTCTCTCCCACAAAAACCTGGGTCCATTTTGAACCCTGTGTTATGGAGAATCCTTTGAAATCTGTATGTATCCTCCAACCAGAGTTAAGTAATGGCTTTGTGGAATACTGCTGGCTTATATTTAAAACCATGCTCCCTGATTTAAGTGTGGGGAAGATGACTTGATTCCATGCTTAACAGCTGCACAAAGGGGAGAGGCTGGACAAAATTTCCCAGTGTGTAACCAACCATTCTAACATCTGAGATCTAAACAAGGTGATGACAGACTATTTACACACTTACATGTCAGGAGAAAGGGATGCAGTTTTTTTTTTTTTTTTTTCTATTCCCCCTCACCAAAAGGAAGTGGTTTAGTTTTTCGTCTTGATGAATGGGTTCCTTTTAAAAAATGCTCATTCCCTCACCCCTTATTAGGAAACATATCTAACCTTCTTGGAATCACACATTAGATCAAGTATCAGAGGGGTAGCTGTGTTAGTATGGATCTGTAGAAGCGACAGAGTCCTGTGGCACCGTATAGACTAACAGACGTATTGGAGCATAAGCTTTCGTGGGTGAATACCCACTTCTTCAGATGCATCTGAAGAAGTGGGTATTCACCTGCAAAAACTTATGCTCCAATACGTCTGTTAGTCTATAAGGTGCCACAGGACTCTACATTAGATCAACTTCGTGCACTGCAACATAGTCTTGTTTCAAAATTTTCTTTGTTTCTTTAGCTGGTAAACTTAAACACAAAATACAAGGAAATACTTCTTCACAAGGTAAAATTACCCCCCACCCCCATGCAGAAAACAAGCCCTTTACACCAATTTAGCCCTATCCTGAGGATTCAGATCATAGACTTCTTCGAGGTGTGTTGCTCATGTCTATTCCATTGTAAATGTGTGCGCTTGCCACATGCACTGGTGCTGGAAGTTTTTTCCCTCAGCGGTATCCGTAGGGGACCATCTCTGGTGCCCTTTCAAGTGGTGCCTGTGCATGGTATAATGGGCACCACCAGCTGTCCCCACTCTTAGTTCCTTCCTACTGCCAGTGACGGTGCTGGAATATCTTCTTGCTTCGGCGAGTTGTCTCATTCTCAATCTGTTGATCTGGACTTTTCTCTGTAAATAATTGAAAGTAGTTAGTTTCCCTTAGGGTAGTTAGTCCGTCCTCAATGGGACTCAGCCTAGGGATGGGGCATGCCCTGATTCCCCAGTTACCCACTCTACCATTACCATTAGATTACCCACTGTATCATCGTATCATGGCCTTGGAGCCAGTGGCCTGCCCCCTGGTGCCCTTGGAATCCCTGGGGGTTTCCACAGCCTTTGCAAGGGCTTAGGTCGGCTTTGGATAAACTAGCAGCCATGGTCTCCCGGATGTGGAGGTTACTGGGGACAGGACCCCTCAGATTCACCTAGCTCCCTTGGAAGGACCAGTTGAGCAGCCATCAGAGGCGGCAGATCCTCCCATGCCTACCTGCTTCCTCCTCCTCTCCTGATGATGATGTGATCACAGGACCCCCTCATCCAGTCCTTCAGGATGATGCTAAGGCCCATCAGGAGCTGCTAAAGAGGGTTGCCTCAAAGTTGGGGCTTCATGCTGATGAGCTGGAGGAAGTCTTGGACTCCCTATTCGATGTCCTCAGCTCAGTGGCACCTGCCAGGGTGGTGTTGCATAAGGGGGTGGCAAAGATCACCAAATCCTTGTGGCAGATGCCCTTGTTGCTGTCCCCTATCTATCTCCAAAAGGGGGGCAGAATATACATACTATGTGCCCGCTAAAGATTATGAATGCCTTTATACGTGCCCTGCCCCAAGCTCTCTGGTGGTCTCAGTCATTAATGAACGGGAAAGGCAAGGCCAACAAGGTGCGACCTTGAAAAACAAAGGGCAGGTCTACACTATGGGGGGAGGGGTCGATGTGAGGTACGCAACTTCAGCTACGTGAATAATGTAGCTGAAGTCGACATACCTCGCTCAATTTACCTCGCCATGAGGACACTGCAATGTCGAAGGCTGGCACTCCCCCATCAACTCCGCTTCCGCCTCGTGTCAGGGTGGATTACCGCCGTCGACGGGGTAACTGGGGTTATTTAGTCTGCAGAAGAGAAGAGTGAGGGGGGGATTTGATAGCAGCCTTCAACTACCTGAAGGGGGGCTCCAAAGAGGATGGAGCTAGACTGTTCAGTGGTGGCAGATGACAGAACAAGAAGCAATGGTTTCAAGTTGCAGTAGGGGAGGTCTAGGTTGGATATTAGGAAACACTTTTTCACTAGGAGGGTGGTGAAGCACTGGAATGGGTTACCTAGGGAGGTGGTGGAATCTCCATTCTTAAAGGTTTTTAAGGCCCAGCTTGACGAAGCCCTGGCTGGGATGATTGAGCAGGGGACTGGACTAGATGACTTCCTGAGGTCTCTTCCAACCCTGATATTCTATGGTTCTATTGGAAAACACTTCCTAATTGTAAGGATAGTTAAGCAATGGAACAAATTACCCATGGAGGTTGTGGAATCTCTGTCATTGGAGGTTTTTAAGAGCAAGTTAGACAAACACCTGTCAGGGATGGTAGACACAACTCAGTCTTGCTTCAGTACAGGAGACTGGACTACATGACCTACTAAGGTCCCTTCCAGTCCTACATTTCTATAATTCTATGCTATTGTAAGAGTGTTCCCTACAATATGTTTTAGTGTAATGTATTTTTACTTCCTCTAGGGACCCTATACATAATCTTATAGACTTCACTGTCTGCACCTTCATGAGAGATTCAGGCAGAACCCCCAAGAAAGAGGCAAGAAAGAGTGCAGTTGTTACTAGTCACCAGGGATCCATTTGGTAGAACATAATGTTACAGGAAGATTGCTGGGGAGTAGAATTGGGCACTTAGCTTGTAGTGGATCATTTCCCCCCCCCCCCAAATGTTTCCACTTTTTTAGAAAATTGCCTATGAGCAGATTATTTTCTCCAATGTAGTTATTGTACAAAATTCTAGGTCTGTAGTTTTTTTGTAAGTATTCAAAATTTGTAACTGTTTTGATTTGGATGCACACAATACATGGTGTGTTTCTAATCCCTCACTGGATGAGGAGAATAAGGTTTCTGCTGCAAATATGTGTTACGATTTCAGAATTTACTTTCCTAAATATTTTCTTAATGTTCTGTTTTCACAAATATCCCACACTTGTTGGATATTTGTGGAAAGTCAACATAAAAGTTGACAGTCAAAATGTTAATTTAAAAGTCTGAAATGTGCACATTTTTAGGTATTTTTAAGTGTTCATCCAGCTTGACTAGAAGGCTACTTAAATCAGTGCTGAGACTTGATGGTTAGATACCTAACTGCAAACACGTTCACACTTCAGACATGGAAGCACTAACTAAATTCCCAAAATTCTGTCTCAGCATGTGTGGGACTCCATGTAAAACCTGGGAAGGATTCTCTGAGATCATAATGTTTCTGGGTGTATTTTGTTCAGGAATTTGGAGAGGGGAATCCTCCGAGAGCAACCAAAAAAGCTGTAGTAATAGTTTATAATGTTGTCTGAGGCATGTTGCACTGGACAAAATGCATCCCATGTGGAAGGGAAACAAGACAGGATTTGGGGCTAACTGACAACACTAAAAATGTATGCAGTGTTATAAAGTGTGGAAAAGAGAAATGTGCAATTTGGGTTATGAGTGTTTTCTTTTAATTCCCTGAAGATGAAACATTTTCAATAATGTAACTAACAATACCAGTGAGAGCCTTGTATTTGATTGTCGGCCATTGAGGAGAAATAGGAAACAATCATGAAATCAACAGCTTCACCTTCTGCACAGAAGTCTCTCAAAAATGTGTAGGAAAACATGACCTGCTCGCTCCTTCATTAAAGGTGGATTTGCTAAAATACCTCTGATGCAGATATCCATGCCCCACTGGACGTCGACTGCACCTGCTCTTACTTCTGTGGCAGGATAGAATGTGTTTGCTGGAATTAGATCAGATTAGGCCTCTTTTTCTGTCATGGTCCTGTCACTCACTGTACATAAGCTCACAGGGGGGAATTTTGCCATTTTAGCAAAAGAGCCTCTGTACTTCATTGCACTAAGCCAGACTTTAGCCTTTCTTTTTCTATCAAAGGCCAAGGTTACCTTTCTCTCATGCACAATTTGACTGGCTGCTTTGGGATTTGGCATGTGTCCAAGCTCTATAATCATTGCAAAAGAGTAGAAGTATCTAAATCAGACCTGGGTTGGCTAGGGATTTTACAATTGAATTCTTCTTTTATTTGTGTGACATTTCCAAGAAACACTTTTTTAAATATTTTTTTCAGCATAGCTGTCAGTTTTCATGGCTGAAAACTATTTGGAAACTGGAGAATAGTAATAGCAGAGTTGTTTTTAAAGGCCCTACACTGTTCTAGGCCAAAACCTTTTATTAAGGTTTTATGAAAATCCTCCCTGTCTCTTACATTCCAGTTGAGTCTATTAGCTTTGCAGGTTTTGATAATCTAGCAGGTATAAGCACTTCTCACATGAAATGTAGTGTTGACAAAGGAAATTGACTAGCAGAGATTTCATTAACTGGGGATTATTCTGAAACCTTACCCCAGAATCACCAATAAATAGTCAAATCCAAAATTTAGCTTTGAATTCAAGTGCAACTAATATTTGGTTTTATTGTTTGTAGCTTTTGTCTTAACAATATACAGTATTATATCATCGGTACTGTCACAATTGTTTCTATGGGGAGAAAAATCTGTGTAAGGAGATCTAGGTACGAAAGACTTCAATTTACTATTTTGCGATGTGTTTCAACAAATGGGGGGGCGGGGAGACCCTCCAGTGTGAATTCAATTGTTCTTTAGTAAAAGATTCTTTATCTACAATTTTGCCATGATAGAATTTATCTGTCTGCAAAGTGATGCCAAGAGAAAAGAACACTCTCTATGAAGCAAGGGTTTGGTCCTGGGTTCTGAGTTCCCACTGACTTGTGTTGGCGTTCATGGCACTCCTCAGTAATGGGACTGGTCCTATTACAGTAATATATGGAGATGGGATTGATCTGAGAAATTTGGATCTAACTTTGAGGTTTGGATTAGGGAGCTTTTTGTTTGGGTCCATTACACAGACAGGGACCAGTTGTGAACAGGGATCCGGATACATAGTTCTCTAAAATTCAGGGGAGTTCAGATCTAGAGTGAAATCCTACCTCCATTGAAGTCAATGGGAGTTTTCCCATTGACTTCAGTGGTGCCAGGATTTCACCCCCTGTATTTTTAGTTTGGGGGGCCCCCCATGGGAGTACATAAAATGAATTAAAAACTAGTGAACTGCTAGGTCTCAACCTTAATTGTAAATGGGGAATCATTATCAAGCAGGTATATTGACCATGGAGTCACACGAGGATTGTTTCATGGCCCTATGCTATTTAACATTTTATCAATGACCTGGAAGAAAACATAAAATCATCACTGATGTTTGCAGATGACAAAACTGGGGGAGTGGTAAATAATGAAGGAAGATCACTAATTCAGAGTGATCTGGATCTCTCGGGAAAATTGGCTGCAAGCAAACAATATGCATGTTCATGTAGCTAAATGTATACATATAGGAACAAAGACTGTAGACTCTACCTACAGCATAGTGAACTCTATCCTGGGAAGCAATGATTCTGAAAAAGATTTGGTGTTATGATGGATAATCAGATGAACATGAGCTCCTAGTGAGATTCTATGGCCAAAAGAGCTAATGTAATTTGGAGTTGCATAAATGGGACTCTCAAATAGGAGTAGCGGTTACTTTACCTCTATTTGGCATTTGTATGACCATTGCTGGAATATTGTGTCCCGTTCTTGTGCATCCACAATTCAAGGAGGATATTGATAAATTGGAGAGGATTCAGAGAAGAACCACAAGCATGATAAAGGATTGGAAAATATGCCTTTATAGTGATAGATGCAAAGACCTCAATCTATTTAGCTGAACAAAGACAAGGTTAAAGGGTGACTTGATTAGTCTATAATCTACATGGGGAACAAATACTTTGATAATGGCTCTTCAATGTAGCAGAGAAAGATATAGCATAATGCAATGGATGGAGGTTGACACTAGACAAATTCAGAATGGAAATAAGGTGTACATTTTTAACAGTTGGGGTAATTAACCATTGTTCCATGTACCAAGTGTCATAGTGGATTCTCCATCACTGGCAATTTTTATGTTTTAGGGAAGTTCTATAGCCTGTTTTTATACAGGAGGTCAGACTAGATGATGAACACAATGGTCCTTTCTGACCTGGGAATCTGACTTTAAAAAAAAGTCAAGCATTCAGTATACTTCAAGGTAACTGCTTTGTTGCAAGATTAACCATTCCTTAAGAAGGTGCAGAAGCCTAGTAAATGATCCTATGTGATGGGTTAAGGAAGCATCTGGTACCATCTATTTAATTTTCTCTAACTTTCATTGCTAAGGGTGCAACTGAACTTACAGTAACTGTTTCTTCTTGAGCCAAGAGAGGCCAGTGATCTTCTCATCACCAGTTAGCTTATATATTCCTTTCAGTTAAATTTTACTGACACCTATTTTTATATTTTCTGAGAAAGAAATTGAAATTATGGATTCCCTGATGGAAATTACAGAGACCTATTGGGCTTTGATCCTGCAAACCACTCTGTGGACTCCTATCCCTGCATCAGTGGAGCTCCATGCTACGACAGGCATCCAACCATGTGGGGCAGCTTTTGAGAGTTTGTATCAGCTACTATGGCCCCAAGATGTTGAACAATTCACTGCTTGAGTGACCACCATCTGTCATGGAAACAGCGAAATAAAGGGTTTAGTCATCCGCTCTTTTGTGATACTAGGCCTGATCTTGTACTTCTAACTCAAAGCTCCCTTGTTCAAAATAAAGTTCAAGTAGATCAGCAAGCATGAACACCAGATTCCAGTTCTTGTATACCGTACATCTGTTAGCCAGGAAGGTATGACTACTCAAGATGCACATTTTAGCCTAAAGCTGAGTTCCTCTTATCTCCCCATGGAACAACATGCAGGCTTTGAGGGGAGACTAGAGGCCTGATCCCAAGTCAATTTAAGTCAATGGGAGTCTCTTTTCAATGACTTCAGTGGCTTTTGGATCATTCCATAAGTGTCTTTGAAAAATCTCATCCTAGGGGCCTAAGGGATTTGGATGCTTAGCTCCTATTAAAATTAATGGAAACTGCATTTAAGTTCCTTAGGTGACTGAAAATCTTAGCCCTAAGTACTGTATAAACAGCTAAACTAACTCAGTTCACCTTCATTGCTTATAGTTGAAAAAATATTACATTCAAGTCTTTCATTCAAAAATGAAATCTACTTCATTTCATTAGAGCTCCCAAGATTATCACTGTTTACTGGTTGAGAGAAACCAAATATTTTCCCAAGTACGTGCACTGTGAATTCAATTAGTATTTATAATATATTTTTAATCTGACAAACATCTTTTGAGGAAGGAATGGGACCTCAAGAGCTTATGTCAGATACTTTAAAAATACAGAGTTTGACTACTGTCATTTCAGCTTTCCTTAATTGTTTTAGAAAAATAATAAACAGCCCTTCTGTCAACAGTGAGCTTCATTTTCTCCTCCAGATTAGGGTGGTCTGAAGCTATCAGCAGCTGATCTGACAGAGTAAATCTGAAACAAATTGCTGTTACTATAATCCTTCTTTGGCATGAGGTGCTGGATAGGAGAAAAGTCTACTAATATCGCATAACAAAATTGGTTTGGCTCATGATACATTAGCTTGCATTGAATCGTAATGGTTTGAACAATGCATTATCTAATTTTATATGTGAATATCTATCAATATGTTTAGGTCAGTGGTTCTCAAACTATTTATCATTGTGGGCCTCATCCACACAAAATATATATACTACCTGTATGGCCCTGAGGATGTCCCATGTGCCACAGCTGTGTGCTGATTGGCCATAAGTGGCCTGCACGTTGAGAACCACTGGTTTATGATGTAAACCTTAGTCCCCATACTGAACACAACTGGGGGGCAATGCCATTCACTGCTCCTATCAAACCGGGATGCCCTGTAAAATAAGGATCCAGGGGTTTAGACTTTTTTTTTTTTTTTTTTAATTTGAGGTTCAAGATGTGGCTCTTTATTTTCCTTGAGGATCTACTATTCTGGCTGGGACTGGAAGGGGAAACTTCAAATACCTTTGGAAACTATTGGTCATAGTAATGGGCTGCCAGCATTGAAAGGAGGAACATGATTGATTCTTGTTTCAAGTCTTATGTGCTCTTCTGTTCAGCACTAACCCCTGCAGTGACTGGTAAAAACTAAATAGGAGACACATATGGCTAGAACTCCTGCAGGGAGGGGGGCAAATGCTCTAGCTTTTTTACCGTGAAGAGGAAATGCATAAGTTCTGTCTATTTTTTTTATTTATTTATTTTATATCCCTACAGCTCTATTTAAAAGTGAAAGGGCCATGTCCCAATCCTCATTCTGGCAGTGCAGATTGGACCTTTCAAAGCCTCACCTGAAGGAAGGGGCTAGCGTTCTGATGCACCACATACTTGACAAAATGATGTATGCAATATGATCTACAAAACGGATTAATTTATCAGATTTGGTTTTGATTTTACCCTCCTATAGGAGAGAGAGTGATGAGCCAGAGGCATTACCCTTTCATATGCATGGATAATCTCAAAAATACCTATTGGAATTAAAATAGTGATACCTCCTCCCCTGCCCCACCCCAAAAAAGACTCAAAGCATTAAAATCCTAATTGCATCAAAGGAAGAACATACAAATTTCCTTATAAGAATTCAGGTTTGCCATTTAAAAAAAAAAGATTCAAGTCCAGCACAAGAATAACAAGTATGTTTTCTGTTAAGGTTTCAACAGTCAGCTAGTGTAATATTTCTTGACGTTTCAACCCTCATGCAGCTATTTCCGCATAAGAAATACCTTATGTCTCACAGACAGGTAAATAATGTTAAGAAGCGCTTCATTATGACAAGTGATTTAATTATGGAGGCTCAGAGCTTTGGCAAATCATGGACCTCATTAAGTTTGCTAGAATGCACCGAGAAGAGTATATTAGACTAGTGGTGGGCAATCTGCGGTGGGCCACGAGACCATGTTTACATTGACCGTCTGCAGGCACGGCCGCCCGCAACTCCTAGTGGCCGCAGTTTGCCATTCCTGGCCAATAACGTCATAGTTCAGGTTTTCTAAAACTTTTATCATTTTTGTTGCTCTCCTCTGAAAACTTTCTAATTTGTGAACCTCCTTCCTAACTTGGAGTGCCCAGAACTGGACACGGTACTCCAGCTCGGGCTTCACCAGTGCTGAGGAGAGCGGGACAATTACCTTCTGTGTCTTACATACAACACGTCTGTTAATCCACTCCAGAATCGTATTTGCCTTTTTTGAAACTGCAGCACATAACTCGTTCAATTTGCGATCCATTATACCCCCAGTTCTTCTACAGGTAGTGTCCCTATGGGTGTTCTGCTGTAGGTGTCTGTGTCCCTGTGTTACTGATTGGAGAACTTTGGTAACGGTGTCTATTCAGCTCACACGTGCGCTGCTCCTCACGTGCCATGAGGCTAGCTAGCATGATGCGTGAACCCTTTTCAGTTCCTTCTCAGTGGCCCCTAGCTAGAGACCGAGCTATAGCTGTCGGTTCACGGATAGGTAACTCTTCTAGAATTGCTAATTTTTAGCTTCCCTTGAAGCCTCTTTTTTCCTTTCTTTTCTTCATTTGCATTTTATTTTGGCCATTGCCTTAAAAATGTGGGGGGGAGAAAAAGTAAAGGTCTTTGTCTTTTGCCAACCCCCTGTGTGGGGTGGACCACTGTACAGGGGTATGGCCAGGTCCCCAACCTTCAAAAAGTGCCTCAGTTGCAAGGAATCTATCCCAGTGACTGATAGACACTTGCAGTGTGTTGGCTGCCTGGGGGAGAGAAACATGCCACACTTCTGTGGCTTGTGTCAGCAACTGAAGCCCAGATCCAAGGAAGACAGAGAACTGAGGCTTAAACTCCTCTTCATGGAGTCATCCCTTCAACCTCCTGAGTCCTGGCAGGAGCTCTCACCACAACCCTCTACTTCGAAGGGAGGTGAGCCCAGGGAGACGCCTATGAGCCACTCATGTAAGGACTCTAAGAAAAGGTCTGGGAGTCCCCATAGCAAGCCCTGATTGATCCAAAAATTATCTCCAGCTCAAACAGTAGTATCGGTACTAATGGCACCAAAGCCATCTAAATCTCATACCTGGGGCACACATGGTACCAGGCTGACAGCTAGTCAGGTTGCCTAATGACCCAATGGGCATAGGCAAGGAAGCACCAGTACCGTTGGCGCACAAAAACCATAGAAGAGCAGTCCCTGGGAAGGCTCCATCTGTACGGACACAGACATTGGTACTGCCTGCAGTACGTCAGGCACCCATGGACCTTGCTATCAGATCCACATCTGACCCCGTCGGTATAGGCCTCTCAGCACTGACAACTGCCAGTACTGACACCTTCTACACCTGCAGAAATCCAGTGTGAAATGGCTCTTTTAGTGACTGATGTATTGGACTCACCTCTACTCAGTACCGGGGCACTGGAACTGAGTTCACCCAGAGGTCTTGACTCACTGACTTCCTGCTGCACAGCGCCCTTTTTGTTGTCAGAGTCAAAGTGAGCAAGAGGGCATGGTTTCCTACCACTCTTCTCACCTGCCATATGAGGCCCAGTTTCACTATGGACATCAGGCATATTTGTCCTCCTGGTCCACAGCCTCACTAGTTTGGTCAGCTGTGGTACCAACCACCAGGTCCCTTTCCATCACAATGGCCATACTGGGATCCTTGACAGGCTCAAAGACAACAGGCCTCCTTTACTGCTAGTGTGACACCCCCTCCTTCAGCTGCTGCCTCAAGGGTTTATGAACTGCCTGAGCAAGGGAGGAACTGGAGGCTGTAGCTGAGGAAGAAGTTACTTCTCAAGCCCACTTTCCAAGATGCAAAGGCTTCTTGTCGCATCTCCAGATGACGGTGATGTCCCCGCCACCATCTATATGGCAGATGACTTTACACTGTTCCAGGATCTGGTACAGAGGGTGGCTGAAGCTTTACAAATACCACTACAGGAGATGACCAAGTCACACCACAGGCTGGTGGACATTTTACATATTCCACCTTATCCAGAGTGGCCCTCCCTATTAATGAGGCACTCCTGGACCCTGCCAAGGTCATATGGCAGATCCCCGCGTCGGTCCCACCAACATGCAAGTGGGCTGACAAATATTATGTGCCAGTGAAAGACATGGAGTTCCTACTCTTACACATCTCCCAATTCAATCATTGTGGACGCAGTCAATTCAAAGGACCACCAACACCAGTTTAAATCCACTCCTTTTATAACTGGAATTGGAAGCACCTTTTTTGGCAGGAAAGCATACTTCTCGGCCACCCCCCAGTTCTGCATTGCAAACTACCAAGCCTTAATCGTAAAATACAACTATTGGAACTACGCAAAATTCGGTTTTTATTGAGAAACTTCCTGATTCTCATAAGGAGCAATTCTAGGCCTCAGTCAACGAAGGCCAACTGGTGGCTAAGACCTCTCTCCAGTCTGTACTTGATGCAGCTGACATGGCAGCAGGTCTGATCTCACTGCCATTGTGATTAGATGGGCCTTGTGGCTTTGTCTATCCAGCTTCCCAAAAGAGGTCCAAATGATGGTAGAGGACCTCCCTTTTGAAGGGACAAAGCTATTTTCTGAGAAGACTGATGCTTTCCTCCACATGTTAAGATTCCAGGGCCACCTTTCAATCCGTTGGGATCTATACATCTGGATACAAAAAGTATAGCCCATAGCCACCATTCAAGCCTCACTCATCTCAATATTAATCAGAGATTATATGAACCCCAGAAGAAGCAGCCCAGGTTCCCCAGATGGAAAATGTTGGGATCTCAGCCCACTTCCCCTCCATCCTCCACCTCAAAGTGGCAGTTTTGATGAGTTGGTTGAGGTGCCTGTAGAACATTCTCATCATTATCTCATGCTCGAAAACTTCACCCATCCCATTTGGAGATCTTATCCCATTCCACAGCACCTTGGGACAGATAACATTTGACAAATGGGTGCCAGAGATCATCCGATATGAATACTCCATTCATTTTACCACCCTTCCCCATCCATCTTCAGGGACCCTTCTAACGAGAGCCTGCTACATCAGGAGATAAACCATCTCCTCAGCATAGGAGCTGTAGAGCCAGTGCCCACACATCTAAGAGGCAAAGGCTTCTACTCTCATTACTTCCTGATACTGAAGAAAAAAGGGAGTTGGAGACCCATACTGGACCTCAGAGCACTCAACAAATTTATCAAGGCTCAGAAGTTCAAGATGGTCATTTTTATCAATGATTATTCCAGCATTAGAGAGAGGAGATTGCGTCTTGAAGGTTGAGGACCAAGAACCATACTTCCACACTTCGATTTTTATCAAGCAACAGATGTTATCTCAGGTTCACACTAGGCCAAGACCAGTACAGAGTACTCCCTTTAGGCCTCTCATTGCCCCCCAGAGTATTCACCAAGGTCCTCTCAGTAGTAGCAGCCCACTTACGCTCTCAAGGAATCATGATTTATCCTTACCTGGATGATTGCCTTTTCAGGGCATGTTCCTTTGCTGAAGCCCAGAGGTACGAGAAGTAATTCTTCCGCTCGATTCTGCGCTGATTAGGCCTCAACTGGAGTATTGTGTCCAGTTCTGGGCACCACATTTCAGGAAAGATGTGGACAAATTGGAGAAAGTCCAGAGAAGAGCAACAAAAATGATTTAAAGGTCTAAAAAACATGATCTATGAGAGACAATTGAAAAAATTGGGCTTGTTTAGTCTGGAGAAGAAAAGACAGAGGGGACATAATAGTTTTCAAGTACATAAAAGATTGTTACAAGGCGGAGGGAGAAAATTTGTTTTTCTTAACCTCTGAGACTAGGACAAGAAGCAGTGGGCTTAAATTGCAGCAACGGTGGTTTAGGTTGGACATTAGGAAAAACTTCCAGTACTTAACCACTCTGACAGTTAGGAATAAATTGCCTAGGGAGGTTGTGGAATCTCCATCATTGGGGATTTTTAAGAGCGGGTTGGACAAACACCTGTCGGGGATGGTCTAGCTCAGGGGTCAGCAAACTTTTAGGAGTGGTGTGCCAAGTCTTCATTTATTCACTCTAATTAATTTAAGGTTTTGCATGCCAGTAATACATGCTGTTTTTAGAAGGTCTCTTTCTATGTCTTTAATATATAACTAAACTATTGTTGTATGTAAAATAAGATTTTTAAATATTTAAGAAGCTTCATTTAAAATTAAATTAAAATGCAGAGCCCCCCCCCCCCCCCCCCCCCCGGGACCAGTGGCCAGGACCTGGGCAGTGTGAGTGCCACTGAAAATTGGCTCACGTGCCGCCTTCAACATGTGTGCCATAGGTTGCCTACCCCTGGTCTAGATAATACTTAGTTCTTCCTTGAGTGCAGGGGACTGGACTAGATGACCTCTCAAGGTCCCTTCCAGTTCTATGATTCTATGTTGAGCCTCTAATGTTACATCTTTTAGGAAATGCCTGCCCCCCTTGACTCCCCTTTCTTTCTAATTAGACTTTGCATGGGACTTTGTCTACTATTTCTCTGAGTTGGTTGAAATCTGCCTTTTGTGAAGTCATGTCCTTTATTTTGCTGTTCATGTCTTCCTTTCCATAGGATCTTGAATTCTATCAGATTATGGTCACTTTCTCCAAGTTCCTGACCGCCTTCACATTCGCCACTAATTCATCCCTGTCGATCAACACCAGATCCAAAATGGATAATCCCCCTAGTTTCCTCCCTTACACATGTTAAGAATGTGCAGGACTTAGGTTTTACTGTAATAGTCTTCCAAAAGATATCAGGGAAGTTAAAACCCCCCATTTAATACTAGCTCGTGTGTTGGCTAATCTCGTTACCTACTGGTAGAATGTCTCATCCACTTCCTCTTCTTGATTTTGGTGGTCTATGATAGACCCTCACCATAGCATTACTATTTATTCTTTTCCCTTTTCATCCTCATCCAGAGACTCGAAGGTCTGCTGCTCATTTCCCCGTGGACCTCAGAGCAAGTGCAGACATTCTTGATGTACAGAGCAACACTTCCTCCTTTTTTCCTATCCTTCCGGAACAAGCTATATCACTCAATGCTGGTACTCCAGTCATGGCAGTTGTAAACCAACTCTCTAATGCCAATTAGGTCACTGTTTCATATACGATGACTTCCAGTTCATCCTACTTGTTCCCCATACTCGTTGCATTGGTATACAGACCTCGAAGATACTTTGCAGACTGCCCTGTTACTTTTCTTCTTACCTCTTTAATGCACTTGTGGTTTCTAGTTTCTTCTCCAGAATTTAGCCCCATCCCTTTAACTTCATTACTTGAGCCTACTTTCACATTGGCCGGATTTGTCACCATCTGCCATAATAAATTTTTCTAGTGAGGGGGAGGGGTTTCCCCTCTCTTCTCTGCTCTCCTAATGGAAACAGTTGAAAGTGCTGAGTGGGATTAAAGGCATGAAGTGCCCAAGGGGTGCTTGGGTACACGAAATTGAGTGGGCAGGATCTGGGTAGTTTGGAAATGAATTAGATCAACATTTTTGCTTTCTGTTAATGTGCTATATTTAATTACTGGAGCAGAAGAGACTCTTCTTGAAGGTAGAATATTCCAGCTAAGGCTTTAGAGAAACTCCACGTGCCAGTGCTCTTCCGCAGAATATCACCGCTACAAGCATTACTTCATCAGAATTCAAACTAGCTGAACTTACCCTAAGGATAGATGCTGTTAAATAGCAACTACTATGAGCTGCTTAACCCTTTCTTGGTGATCATGGGACCCTATAAAACTCAGATGTGGCCCTACCATCTGGCATATTATACATTTTAAAAGATCTCTTAAGGCTGGAATAAGACTTCACTGGAGCTAGTCCTCTGATCTGTCTTTGAAATAAATCACATTATTTTCTTATGGGACCAGAGCTGCCATCACTAACTAGAGTTTTTTCCTTTTATTTTGTTTTACAACGTCATCTGTTTTTCTGCTTTAAGACTCTCTCTGGCCGACCAACAGAACTTTGGATGAAGTCAGCTGGGTAGATCTATTTTTACTCTAAGGCTAACCAGACTCAGTTGACTTTTTTAGCTTGCCACATATCCCAAAAGTCTAGACCTTGATTTTCCCACCCACCCCCCTCTGCCCCAAGAGCTACAAACAACAAATATGTTGTCTATGCATTCTTTGGTCTTGGTGCTGTTACTGGGTTGTAATGCTGTGACATGATTTGTCAGACATGGCATGTCATGACAGCTTGATTTGCCATTTCATCCAGTCTTTTGCATATGATCTAAAACCTTGGTGCTAGATCCAATTATATACTCTTTTTGGGTCAGAGGCCTTTCTTTTATCCATGTCTTCAAGGGCTATGCACATAAATGGTGCTATTATAAATATGCTAAATTAATTTGGACCCTTTTGGCCCATTAATATGTGGAATAGGCACTGCATCGGTGACTAAAAAAGATAAGCAAATGGAGGAAAGGAATACTACAGGGTAAATACAGATGGCTGTACCTGCATGGGATGCATGGCTTTCTTCCATACCCTAGTATTACTTTTAGTAATGGGTGAGCCTCTGCAATCTTGGAAGTAATTTATTAGCAGATTAAGGAGACTAAATTTATCTGGAAAGCAGTCAAAGAGTTTATTACCAGATGGGTTTCTCAAAATCTGGTAATTTTTTTGAGGACCTGGTTGTCCTCCATAACACCTGTGAGGTGGGGATAATAGTATTATCCTCATCTGTAAAACGAAGGCCTAAATCCAAAGGTTCTTGGGTGTTGCCACACCTGACTCTCTCTCTCTCTCCTCCTTTTTTTTTTTTTTTTTTTTTTTAAGGTGCCCTTTAAAAATCACTAGAATTCACAAACCCAAGGTTAGCCCTTAGCCTCCCTATACAGTTCTTGTGGGGGGAGAGGCATTTACAAATGTGTGCTGGGGTGGTTCACCCCACCCCAGCCCTGAAGAGATTAAGATGGCTCAGAAAGGGTCAGTTAACCTTATAGGCTGCACCTGGGATAAAGCTAATTGATGATGAAGCCCAGCTGGAAAGGGGCAGGCTGAGATGGTATAAAAGCAAGGAAATTGAAAGCAGGAAGGGGCTTCAGAGCACCTGCAGATTTTCTCCCTGTGGGTTCAGTAGTGGGTAGGAGAACTCCTGGGGGAGCAAAAGACCTGGGATCCAGTCTGTGATGGAATGGAGTTTACCCAGAGGAGTTTGTGAGGAAGAGGAGCCTATAGAAAGCAGAGTAGGAAGAAACCCAGGAAAAGATCAGCCAGTATTGCTATAGACCTTGGCTGCTGATTATAGGGTCCCGGGTGGTGGGCCCAGGTTCCCTACCAGCCACTGGGAAGTAGTGCAGGACTGGTGAAGGTGTCATCTGGATAGTTGGTCTGGTGAGATGTCAATACCCTGGAAGTGGGGGACCGATTACAATGCTTGGCCAGAGGACAGTCATGAAGAGGGAGTAACCTGAGTTCAGAGAGACCATGGTCAAGCAACTGAATGGGGGAAGCACCAAGGCTAATCCCAACATGAGCCAAAAGGAAGTGTCCCAGTGGTGAGTAGTAACGAGTCAGAGAATGCGATCCACAAAAGCTAGTCTGAGAGGTGGGGAGCAGTCTGAGATAACCAATGGAAGAGCTATAGCCTCAGCCCTACCCCTCTCATGGAGGCAGATACCTGCTGCAGGGAGGCCCCTATCTCTGCTTGTGATCCACAGCTGGGAACCTCTCTGCTGGAGTGAGGTGGCTTAGGCACCTAAGGTGGTGTTGCAAGGAATGCTGGTGATGGCAGCAACTTCCTAAAGTCTGTATCCCAGGGGTTAGAGCACTCCCCCAGGATGTGGGAGACGTATTTATTCCTCCTTCCCCCTGCCTGTTCAGGAGAGGATTTGAACAGGGGTTTCCCACATCTCAAGATTGTCCCCTAATCACTGAGCTATGGGATATTCTGGTGTTTGGGGGTAGGGAAAGGTGTGTCTCAACAGCTGTTGGAGCTGTTCCACTCTATATAAATAATTAGTCATTGTGTCAGAGAATGCAACTCTATAGGACACTCACTTGAAAGGTGGGAGACCCAGGGTTTATGGCTTCCTCAAGAGAGACTGAAAAACCACATCAGAATATTTTGTAGTCCAGTGGTTGGGGTGCTCACCTGAGAGATGAACCCTTGTTCAAATTGCTTTCCCTTAGCAGCCAGAGGGCGGAATTGTACTGGGGGCCTCCCGCATCCCAGGTAAATACCTTAACCAATTGGCCAAAAGCTATGAGAGGCACCCACCTCACTTCGTGTGGAGTTAAGTGTGCTCTGAGCATGCCTGTTAGATTGGGTCCCACAGGCAAGTTAGGCAGGGCAAGGCCTATCTTCCCCTGGCTTATGGATCATGCTGGGGCTTAGGTGTGAGGTAGGCATCCTGATGTCTGCCTAAACTCCATATACGAAGTTCATGACTGCCTCATCAGGATGATAGGGGGTCCTATTTCAGAAAACGTGTTGGGAAGTCTGAGTTTGTCTTGTCAGATGCAATTACACAACATAACACAGTGCAATGACGTGAGACAACTAAATGACAAAAGGTTGGCACCCAACCAAGCATTTAAGGCACCTACTTTCAGCTCCACCATCTGCTATCCCTTTGCATAACAGCTTTCCCAGCTGAAAACACAAGGCAGACTGGCTCAAACAGAGCATTTCTCCAGCCAGGGGTGCTGGAACAATTTATATAGTGGGGGTGCTGAGTGCCATTGAACCAAACTATAACACCTGTATATGATGGAAACCAAGCAATGGGGTGTGGCAGCACCTCTAGTTCCAGCACGTATGCCTCCTACTCTTCAAATTTGGAAGATTCAAATTTAGTCTCTTCCTGTGATCAACCCATGTTTAATGGAAAGTCTTTCTTTTGTTTTCTCCTCCCCCCCCCCCCCCCCTTCAACTAGTTGGCCTTGGGGAAGAATGAAATATTGTCAAGGAAAGGTCTTCTCTATATACACTAGGGTGACCAGATGTCCTGATACTTGGGGCTTTGTCTTACATAGGCACCTATTATCCCCCCACCCCTGTCCTAATTTTTCACACTTGCTGTCTGGTCACCCAGTATACACAGTGTTAATACACACTTCCTCTTCAGGGAAGCAAAAAAAATAATAAATGTTGGGGGCTGGCTGAAATTTTTCTCAACTATTTTTCAATAGAAAACTGGTTTTGAGTGTAAGGCCTGTGAAGAACCTGTCCCAGAAGGGAAGGGAAGCTCGCTCTCTGCTACCATCTATTGGCGCTCAGAGGAAAGAGCGGCCAAGAGCTGCTTCATAAAATAAGCTATTTACCCAGAATTCAAGATAAGAGAAGCTCCATAGGGAAGGAGCTCTTCCTGAACATCAGTCGGGGAAAGAGTGGCTACGTGTGCACAAACTTTGTACCCAGAAATCCTCAAGGTGACACTTTGGGAAGACTCCAGAGCTGTACATGAACTTGGTATTGGTGGGACTGAGCTAAGAGAGGGAGGAGGACTTGTGGCGGGGCTCATCACAAGGATTCTATGTGCTATTGACCCCCTCCAATGAAGCCTCACAAAGAGATGAGGTGGGGTGACTCTGCAATGAGATGCTGTGGAGGTCATGGTGCATATGCGGCTTTGCAGTGAGAAGCCTCAGTGCTATCTCTCTTTGCAGATGTTGCAGGCCCCAGCAACAGAGCTGAGTGAACTCCATTGAGGGCTCCCCTGCTAGCATCAACAAAGCTGAAATTACTATAGCGGAGTTAGGGAACTGGAGCCTCAGGCTACGACCAGGCGTCATTTTCCCTCGCGACAGGCTGCCTGAGTGCACCTCCGGACTCGGGGACTGTGCTACCCACTGACACCGAAGTGTGAGTGTGGAGAAACAGGGAGAAGTGGATAAGTGATGAGTTAGAGAGACTGACTTATTGATTCACCATAGCAGGCAGGCAGTAGTTCTTTAACTCCAGTTTCCCAAGTTACTGTGGGAGCAGGTGTTTGACTTTGTATTTGTATAGCTATATTGTTGGTTTATTGTTGTTTTCCCAAGTTGATGCTTTGTCACCTTATTCACTAATAGTCTTTCCTCATTTTATACGAAGGTGCAATACTTGCTAGTAGGGGAGTATTGCCTGATAAGGATGCCTAGGGGATATATTTAGTTTTTTGCTGGGTTTCTGGGTAGGAGCTTGAACCAATGTAAAATTTAAAAGGAACCCCCCAGGATCTTTGACCCTGGCCCTTGTTGCTGCTGACAACACCTGGGAGAAAGGTTACGGGGTGTGTGTGTGTGTGTGTGTGTGTGTGTGTGTGTGGTCTTTTTTGCAGAAAATTTTACTTTTTTCACCAAAAAACCTGAACACGTCTCAGGTGAAATCCTGGCCCCAATGACTTCAGTGACTTTACCCTAACAATCAGTCCAAAAAAGCTGTCTCTGGCCAGGCAGCGTTTACCTCAGGCAGCTCTCGGAAGTGGCCAGCACGTCCCTGCAGCCCCTAGGTGGAGGTGCGGCCATGTGGCTCTTCACGTCGCCCCTGCCTGCAGGTTCTGCCCCCGCAGCTCCCACTGGCCATGGTGCTTGGCCAATGGGAGCTGCGGAGTTGGTGCTCAGGCTGGGGGCAGCGTGCAGAGCCCCCCTGGCTGACCGTGCCAGTCACTTCTAGGAGCCGCACGGAGCTAGGGCAGGTAGGGAGCCTCCCTTAGCCCCCGCTGCACCATCGACCGGACTTCTAGTGGCCTATTAAAATCTCCCTGATTGCTTTGAATAGCCACCAGGAGATCACTGCCAATTCCAGAAGACTCCCAGCTAATCTGGGAGGGTTGGCAACGCTACCAAGAAGTCTGAGAAAAGGCAAATGTCCAAATCAGGTTCGCAAAATGGGGATGGTTTAGCCTGGATTAGGCCACTTTTCCATTTATTTAAAAACTTTTGTTGGAAACAGCTTTAAGCATTTGGACAATAAAGCCCTTTGAGAAAGTTTTCTCCATGCACTACACTGTTGGGTTATGCTTAGAAACTCTTCTAGCTTATACTCTTACATAAAATAATGGAGAGGCATTAGACTGTCTTACCAAGTTATAAATTAATCTTGAGGTAGTACAAGTTATTGCAAACCACCTGAACTATGTTTTGACAGTCTCTAAATCATGATATGATAGATCAATTTCTGCTTATGTGCAATTTGTTATTATGTCAATGTTAACCAACTCTCCAAGATGTTAGACTGGAAATTACTAGCAAATATACAGAACTAGAAAACCAAGCTGCAATAAGACACACCTAACTACAAAGTTCAGCATTACTTCCAAACGTACAAATGAGCATTGTAATCACTACAGCACAATACCAGGCGGCTGACTTAACAATTGAATTATTTATGCATTGCTCATTTAAATCTGCATTTGTTAACCCAGTCCTTCAAGCATTTGTGGGTTATCACTTCCTATTGACATCAATGGGCAGGGCCCCTAGAGTAGGGTGGGGTAAAAGGGGCAGTTTTCCTGAGTCCCCCTGTTTGAGAAGGACCCCAAAATGATGGAGGGGCAGCCAGGTCAAATTGAAGTGAGACATTTTGGCCTGGCACATGGGGTGGCAGCACCACTCAGATTGGGCACCCACCATCAATAGTGTGAGGAGCGACTTGCCTGCCTCAGTTGGGCTCAGATCCCACCGCTGCTGCTGCTGACATTACTGTGCCAGGCCTGAGGTGAACCACCAGGCCAAGAGCCCAGTGGTAGAAGCAGGGTGAGGACTCGGGGATGCTGCTCACACCAGCAGTGGGGATGAAGCTGAGGGAGAGGTGGGACTGGAAGAAACCAAATGCTGGCTGCACAGAGGGCAGAATTCCTACATTCCTGCAAGGCAGGCAGTGACCCCACAGGCCTGGGCCCTTCTCTGACCCGCCCCCCCCCCTTAAACTCTTTTGTCTCCGTGTTAATGTCTTTGCAAGTGTGGATGAGCCTGTTTCAGCTTTTGCCCCAGGTTCCCAAAAACCTCTGTACTGCCCTGTCAATGGGAGCTGAGTGAACTCAGCAATGTGAAAGAGGTGGTCCGCTCCTGGCAAGATCAGATCTTTGATTTGTATCTATTAATAGAAAGATGCCTATGTACAAGCCTGACTGCCATTAAGGCAAAGTTCTTGTAATATGTCAGGAGGGGCATGTGGAGTTGCCCCATGTAGTAAAAGTGGTTTTCCACAGTTTGATGGAGGGCAAGAAGTTTGTCTTGCCTCCATTTTCACAAGTAGGTAGATTTTATTTTTCCATGAGTTTGTGTTGCCTGTATGGTATGCTTTGCATACCTGTAACCTTTCAATTAATGTTATTTATGTTTCAATAAACTGCTATGTTACTTTTCCAGATGTCCTAATCCTTCATGTAAATTAATTTATTAAACCCAGCCACTAGACTCAATGAATCCTGCCAGATCCAGCATGTCTGGGCCCACATACTATGTAGACTAAGCTTTATTTGCATAAACTTGTTCTGTAAGTGTGTAATCTTATATATCATCTGCAGAGTTAAAGTTTCACTAATGTAAATCCCTGACAAATCAAGCACAGATGTAGCTCTTTGCCCTCAGGGCTTAGCTTGTCATTTGACTGCTCTCCCTTGTATCTTTTTCCCCCTAACATTTTTCAATACTAGTAGTCGTTTAAAGCTGTTTATGTAGATACATTGCAGGTACTAAACATGACACTGAACATTAGTCATGTAGGCCTTTTCCTTTTGATCAAACTGCCTGACAAAATAGGGTTGGCATGTCATTCTGGGTGTCTGGTTATGCCACCTGGAAAAATTTGCTCTGCCAGTCAATGGATGCCAGACAGATTGTTCTAGTTTGCTGGGCGATCTTTCCGATAAGAAGGAGTCAAGCTCAATAAATGGTTAACCTAAACTGTCAAATTCCATACCATAGCCAAGGAAAATTCAATTAGAGGGCAGTAGGTGGTGTAACTCCTTAAAACCATGGGTGGGGGGGGAGGGGAGGGGGAGGAGGTTTGAGGAGGATGGTGGGGTGAGGAGATGATTCTGGTGTTGCATGTTCTGCTGTCTGAGAAAGTAAATGCTCTTCCAAGTGTAAAACCAGTAGGAATTTAAAAAAACAACAACCTGCCAGCTCTTGAATCATTTATGAAGGGGAGAAAAATGTTACTTTTGAATTTGGAGGGTGTTGGTGTCCTTTGGGTTTGTTTCTGATTTACTTTAAGATCTAAATATGCTTCCTCTGCTGGTACCCAGTTGCTATTTATTTGGCTTTAGTCTTTGATCTCCCTTACGCTGGCACATCATAAAAAACATATTCCTGTTTGAATTCGGTATTATGCAGTTAGTTTCTGCTTGGTATGTTCACCAGGCTGGCTGTACCTACAGAATAAGACTCTTTGTTTTTGATAGACTCCAGGTGTTTATTGCTGCAACTGACTAATGGATTTGACCACAAAATATGCATGCAAGAAGCAAGCTGAAAAACAAATGGTAAAACTACTGGTCTGATAACTTCAGGGTGTGCTGTACAGTAACACTCCCTCTCTCTCACACACAGTGAGTTCTGTAAAGAATGGCCCACATACTGAATTTCACTTCTGAGTAGAGTTAGGCAAAACCATCAGTTTTTGGAAACAAAATCTGAGCTTTCTGTGAGCTTTGGTCAACATAGGCAAGGATGAATTTTCACCACATCTGCTGGTGAGTGCAGCTTTTTTTATAGTTTGAAAATGGCAAAAATCCCACCCCAGGAAACACGTTGCAAATATTTATACATTTGACTAGGTGAAAATGTTGCCATTCAGATAAAGAAATCTTGTGCTTTTACTCACCAAAATCATCTTTCATATGGTTGGAAAGCAGAAGAGTTTGACGTGAAACTGCTAAGTATTTAACTTCCAGGAAAAGCTTCTTATGTAGGTTTCGCTAACAGTGCAAAGTGTTTCATGCACTTCTCGACTTTGGCTATGATTTCATCATTGCTACATGTTAAACCATCAATATTGTAGCATGTAAAACAAATTGAAATAATTGCTTTTAAAAAATATAAACCTTCAACCGGGAACAAAACGTCTCACCCGTCTTCCATTTCTGAAGCTACTGAAGTACTTACTAATTGTAATGAAAAAATAAAGGTTGTGGAAGACTGGTTGGATCAGGGGACTAGTAATATTGCTAATGACTCCCAGTTTCTACTATATAATGGCCATACAGTAGAATTTTTTAAACAAGCTGGAGTTCTCAGGTTGTGATCGGGATCCTAGGAATTGGCTTTTCACCAGCCACTGAGTTCACCTGGGAACACAGAATTTAGAGATGGAAAATACATGCTAACACACATGAGTACTAACTTAATAAATTAAGTCAGATTGGTCTGATCCAGTATGGCTCTTTTCATAGCAGTGAAGCATTATAATATTAATACCAATGGTCCACTTAGCCCAGTATCCTGTCTCTGACAGTGCCCAGTGCCAGATGATTTAGAGAGAATGAACAGAACAAGGCAATTTTGAATGATCAATCCCGTCATCCAGTCCCAGCTTCTGGTAGTTGGAGGGTTAGGGACAGCTGGAATAAGAGGTTAGGTCCATCAATGGCTATTATTCAAGATGAGACAAGGTGGGTGAGGTAATATATTTTATTGGACCAACTTCTGTTGGTGAGAGAGACAAGCTTTCGAGCTTACACAGAGCTCGTCTTCAGGCGTCAAAAGCTTGTCTCTCTGTCACATAGAATATCAGGGTTGGAAGGGACCTTAGGAGGTCATCTAGTCCAACCCCCTGCTCAAAGCAGGACCAATCCCCAATTTTTGGCCCCGATCCCTAAATGGCCCCCTCAAGGATTGAACTCACAACCCTGGGTTTAGCAGGCCAATGCTCAAACCACTGAGCTATTCCTCCCCTGACAGAAGTTGGTCTAATAAATATTACCTCACCCACCTTGTCTCATCTTGAATAATAGCCATTGATGGACCTATCCTCCATGAAATGATATGTTAAGCCAGGGATCGGCAACCTTTAGCACGCGAATCGTGGCCAGTGGGAGCTGCGATCAACCAAACCTGCAGACGTGGCAGGTAAACAAACCGGCCCGGCCCACCAGGGGGCTCACCCTGGTAGGCTGCGTGCCAAAGGTTGCCAATCCCTGTGTTAAGCTATGAGGAAAAGTGCATACAGTACATCCATGAGGATGGATCTTATGACACGAAAGGCTGCAGTTTGGAAAATTCCATCTTTTTCTGTGTGTTTTTTTTTTGTTTTTTTTTTGTTCGTTCGTTCGTTTGGTATTTAAAGGCCGTGAATCAGTCCAGGAGCCCTAGCCCAATACAAATAAGCACTGATCTCGGGAGTCATTTCCTTAGTGTATTCTGACATTATGGAGTCACTCGGCATATTTTCATAGTTAAAGCTGAGTTGAGGATTTCACTTTATGGATTAAGGATACAGCATATCCTCTCCAAAAGTACAGCACTCTTTGGGTACAGAATTCATTATCTGAGATTTTACTGCTAAATTTGTTTTATTACATTATTGATTATAATTAATAAATAGCCCTCTCAGAAATTCAGCACTTCTCTCAAGTTTTCTTTGGCCCTAATGATCGTAATAATGAAGTAACAGAGACTCACCAAACTTTATATCTAGGCAAAACTAATTGAAAACTCATGTACACTACATTTTTAAGAAACTGAGTTGTGAATAAGCTAAGTTATTAATGACAGTTGTAACTAATTGTTATGGTTACATTCAGAAATAGGACTAGGCCAATAGCTTAGGTCAGTGGTCCCCAACCTTTTTGTGGCCAAGAGCACATTCATGTTTTCAGAAGAGTGTGGCAGGCGCCAACAATTTTTCAATACTTATTTTGTATTTGTACATTAAATAATATGAAAACCATCATATTTAATATTACATAATATATGAATCCATAAGATACAAAAGGTAATTTTACATGTAAAAGGTATTAATTAAATTATTTGACAATTATTCTTTCACCTTACCATGTGAATGTGCTCTTTTTTTATTTACCTTTTTTTTTGGGTGGGGGGGGGGGAGTAGTTCTGGGCAGTGGAGAGGGAAGCCGCAGCCCCCCGCCTGCCGGGGACAGAAAACACTGGCGCCTGCAGCCCCAGAGTTCTCTGCAGTAGTGTAGCCAGGTCTTGAGCACGGGGGGAGCAGCGCTATAAAAAGGCGCCTTCCCCCCCCCCCCCCCCCCCCACTCGGTACTCACCCTGGGATGCTTTAAAGGGCCCGGGGCTCCAGCCGCTGCAGAGCCCCGGGACCTTTAAAGTGCCGGAGCTCTGGCAGCGGGGCTCCGGCGGCGCTTTAAAAGACCCGCCGCTCCCCAGCGGCATGAGCAGCTGGCAGGGCCGGCGGGCCCACTAGGCAACCCTAGGCGGTCGCCTAGGGTGCCAAGATTTGGGGGGCAGCGGGCAACTGCCTGCTGACTCCCTGCTCATTGGCTGAGCTGCTGAGTGGGGAGACAAGGGGTGGCTTGCCCTGGCTGGCTGCCCCTTGTCTCCCCGCTGAGCTGCTGAGTGGGGAGACAAGGGGTGGCTTGCCCCGGGGCTGCGGGCGCCTGTGTTCTCTGTCCCCGGCAGGCGCAGGGCTGCGGCTTCTCTCCGCGCTGCCCCGGCCTGCCGGGGACAGATCACCTGCGTGGGCGCCCATAAATGCCCCGGCAGGCCGCGTTGGGGACCACTGGCTTAGGTCATTAATAAGTGGTTCCATTGAGACATCCAGGTAACTCAACCAGTCATTACCCTTCCTCACCAACTAATTTTCATACTCAGTTCTATTGGTTATGCATTTCCATACCTCAACAAGTTTGAATGTCTTTTTAAGTTTAACCGTAACACTGCATTTACTAGGTTTGTTTTGGGGATAAGTACAATATTCTTATCATATTTGTTATCCTTAAGTTACTGATGTGTGTATTCAACCATACTATCAAGCCTAACATAGGGTTTTTTGTTTTTGTCTGGGAATTAGACATTTAAAACTATTGGAGAAGCATTTTGAAGCCAGATCTTTTACTGTTGGATCTAGATTCAGCTCACCTACACATGTAGACTTCTAAGTGTTGATATGACATTGCTTTTCTTCTTGGCTGCTGCAGCCATGTTGCTATTCACTAATTGAGCCTCTGTTTTAGAAGACTAACTCTGGTTCAAATTGGAGAAGTAACTTTTATTTCCAGCATTTGACTAGCTCCAACAGCTGGAACAATGGGAAGCAAATGTATAGATCAAACCCATGCTTTTACTGCGGTGTTCTATTTTCTATGCAACACTGATCCTTGATAATCACAATATGAATATGATATAAACATCTGATTGTTGCCTCTCTCTTCCTTTTGCTTACACTGGAGTCTTTAGGATTATCAGTGCTTTACACAACCTAGTCAGAGAGCCATTTTCTGCTATAGAAAGAGCCATTGGGATCTGTATCTCAGTTATGCACTTGAGAGCCTGAGCCAGGGCCCTATACCATTGATTTCAGTGGGAACTTATTCAGATCCTTAAACCCCAATTCAGCAGAACCCTTAAACACATGCTTAAGCCCAGCTCTATTTAACAAAGCACTTAAGCATGTGCTTATAAATCACCGACTTCCTGTATATTTAATTAAAAGTGAGGGAGGGGTCCACACAAGGAAACTTGAGTTCAAAGAGAGAAGAAAAAGAAGCCTGGGGGAATGGGTTAACAATAGGAATCTCTGGGTGCGTATGGGGGAAAACAATTATAAAATAGCTGGGAAGGTGTCTAGGTCATATCCTTTGGGCTTGTTTTCAGAACCATTTCTGGTCAGATATACTTGACCGAAATGCTGTTCTAAAGCTCCCTCCACTAAAAACTACTCCGTCACCTAGGGCTTTTTGCCAGCAGAGCTATGTTGTTTAGGGGGTTGAATCCACCCCAACCAATACAGCCATGCTGGTACTACTTTAAGTGTCGACCAGGTCTTAGAAAAATAAGTGGCCTCCCTAGTAGGGCAAACTTAATGCCAAGGGAACCAACGCAAAAGAACCAAAGCAAATCTTCCAAACTGTTTGTTTAATGGCAATAAATGTTTGATGTTTGGCCTCTGAAAGGCTCAGTTCCAGGAAAAATAACAGCCTGTCCCTCATTCTTGATATCCTTAAGTGTTCTAGGTCTGTGTAAACTGGGATCCCTATCTTGGGGTCAGAATGGTGTTATACCAATAAAATAAAAACCAGCAGGATCTTATTAAAGGGGATAAGACAAAATGTCACATTTAATGTGAATACAAAAAGAATCATAGTAAGCAGTCAGTTATAGCTATAACATTTCATTCAGTTTCACATTCATTCATACACACACACAGACACAGGTTCTGCAAATTAGTTATAATTATCAGCCTAGACTAGAGGTTGCTAATGCCAAGTTACTGGCCAGGTAACTTGGGCACGAGGGTGGAGCCGAGTCTTTGTCAGATGTGCATCTGATGCTCCTGGAGGGTGGTAGCAGAACCAGACTCAAAGTTCTCAGTCTTTTTGGTCCACTTTTGAAAATGGGACTTTTGTGCTCTGGAAGATCTGTACCTGCAATGCCTCACTGATCTCCTCAGCTCACAAGGGCAGCATAACTGCTGCAACACCTCACAAAGGGGTGTAGCATGTGTTTGCCCCATGGCCAACTAGCTGTTGGCCATTACAGGCAAACAAGTTCAACCTTCTCTCTTCTCCCGTCCCTTTTTTTTTTTTTTTTTTGCATGTAGTGTGTCTCAAGTGGTGTGGCCCTGTTTATGCCTGGCACTCCAGGCAGCACAGGAGCTGAAATTGTGGCTGGCCCTTGCATGAGTGGCCCAAGTGCTCCAGGGGTCAGTCCTGGGGCTGGTTTTGTTCAACAACTTTATTAATTTCCTGGATGATGGGATGGATTGCACCCTCAGCAAGTTTGTGGCTGACACTAAGCTGGTAGGTAGGAGGGTAGGGATAGGGTCCAGAGTGACCTAGACAAATTGGAGGATTGGACCAAAAGAAATCTGATGAGGTTCAACAAGGACAAGTGCAGAGTTAGGACGGAAGAATCCCATGCACCCCTACAGGCTGGGGACAGTAGCGTAGCCAGGGGGGAGCAGGGGGAGCAGCAGCTCCCACTGTGAGGAGAAGCAGTGCCTTTAAAAAGCCCTGCCTGACCCCGCTGCCTGAGCCAGGCTCAGGCAGGGATTTAAAAGGCCTGCGGCTCCCTGAGCCGCGGGCCTTTTAAATTCCCGCCTGAGCCCCGCTGCTGGAGCTCCGGCGGCGTTTTAAAGGGCCTGTGGCTCCAGCCGCTGTGGAGCCCCGGGCCCTTTAAAGCGCTGCCAGGTGAGTACAGGGGGAGCTGGGAGGTGCCTTTTTATAGCGCCGCTCCCCCTGTGCTCCAGATCTGCCTACGCTACTGGCTGGGGACCAACTGGCTAAGCAGAAGTTTTGCAGAAAAGGACCTGGGGATTATAGTGGATGAGAAGCTTGATATGAGTCAGCAGTGTGCCCTTGTTGCCAAGAAGGCTAACAGCATATTGGGCTGCATAAGTAGGAGTATTGCCAGCAGATTGAAGGAAGTGATTATTCCCCTCTATTCAGCACTGGTGAGGCCACATCTGGAATATTGTGTCCAGTTTTGGTCCCCCTACTACAGAAGGGATATGGACAAATTGGGGAGAGTCCAGTGGAGGATAATGAAAATAATCAGGGGGCTGGGGTACATGACTTACAAGGAGAGGCTAAGGGAACTGGGCTTGTCTAGTCTGCAGAAGAGAAGACTAAGGGGGGATTTGATAGCAGCTGAACCCTTCAACTACCTGAAGGGGGGGTTCCAAAGAGGATGGAGCTCAGCTGTTCTCAGTGGTGGCAGATGACAGAACAAGGAGGAATGGTCTCAAATTGCAGTGGGGGAGGTCTAGGTTGGATATTAGGAAACACTATTTCACTAGGAGGGTGGTGAAGCACTGGAATGGGTCACCTAGGGAAGTGGTGGAATCTCCATCCTTCGAGGGTTTTTAAGGTCAGGCTTGACAAAGCCTGGGCTGGGATGATTTAGTTGGGGTTGGTTCTGTTTTGAGCAGGGGGTTGGACTAGATGACCTCCTGAGGTCTCTTCCTGTCTTAGAATCATAGAAGATTGGGTTTGGAACTTCCTTGCACCCTCCCTCCTCTGCTTTGCATCCTCACTTGAGTCACCCATGATCTATTGTTAGTGTTTACAGTGGAAGTTGCTGGATTCAGCTTTAGAAGCACTTTCACTGCTAACAGTTAAAGCCATACCTCCCAATGTTTCAGGTGGCTAAAGTGGGACCCAGCGCCACTCAGGTTTGGCCTGTCTGCCCCTCTGTAGACAGAGATGAAGGAGTGGATGGCTGAATTGATTGGCTTTCTGAGCCCCTGGGCTAGGTCACCACGCCCATCATAGGTGGCCCTGGGGGGCAGATGGACACAACCTGAGTGGCTCTGCAACCTTGTGCACCAGGTCACAATGCCACTTCAGATGGAGGGCCTGGGGCAAACTGTTCTTCAACTGAGAGGGGGAATTTGGGGGGGCAAAGTGGGTCAGTGCCGCAAAACTTGGGACTGGTGGGTTGTGTGGTTAAAGTCGCATCCTCTGGCTGCTCAGATTTTAGGATGGGAAAAATGATGTCTTGATATGGTGAAGGGAGGTGACTGTTATAATATACAGAAACAAAACCACTTCATTCTACCACGTAGGGAGGTGGTAGAATCTCCTTCCTTAGAGGTTTTTAAGGTCAGGGTTGACAAAGCCTTGGCTGAGATGATTTAGTTGGGGTTGGTCCTGCTTTGAGCAGGGGGTTGGACTAGATGATCTCCTGAGGTCCCGTCCAATCCTGAGATTCTATGATTCAAGGATAAAGCGGTCCAGAGTGGCAGCCTGGGCAGCTGGCTAGACTTCTGTGTGACTTAATAAACTGACCCCTTCAGTTTTGTCAATTATATGCAAAACAAAAGGATGTGGACTCCTTGTTTGTAAGAGGTGGATGCCTGTGTGGTGGTGGAAAAATAATAAACACCCAAGCTATTTTTAAAGAGGAAGAGACAAAGAAATTATTGACTTGTCCTTAGACAAACCCTTTGTGACCCACACTGACTATCCACAGCTTGGCTGCTGTCAGCTGTTTCTGTCCCACCCTTTCTCAGCAGGAATTACTCTAGGCTACAGTATCAAAGAAGGAATGTCAATACTCGTTTCCCACTGCATTCCTTGTTGCTAGCCAGAAACAAGCTCAGACAAGACCTGGTTTCGAACCCCTGACAAGACCTCTTCCTTGATGGTCATCTTAGAATAGGAAAAGGGGTAATCTAACGTATACTTAAACCTCATCTATTTTATCCTCAGATAAACATGTAACCTCTGTGCCACTTGTCAAGTGTCTGTGAATCCCTACACAGGTCTTCTGAGTAACAGAGAGATGATAAACAAGACACCATTTGTTTAAAATAATGACTGGAAAGCAATATTTAGCTTTGAGCCTGTTTTGGTTGAAAGGCTGGTGTACTCCATATGTTTGTATTTCTAAGAGTTGAATGGGAACAAGACAGCAGAAAAAACTAAATGAGCTTTAAAAAAATAAATGGAAAAATTAAACCATTCTTAATGCAGCATTTTGGGTTTACAAGTAGCTTCCTGGTAAGGATGGATAGCTGTTCTTTTCCTCTCAATATTGATAGCGCATACTGTACATTAAGTACCTAGAATACAACCACAAACAGCTGTCTGCTCTTCTCTGTGCAAGTTCAAAACACAATGCAGCACATACCATTGGGTTAAGTGTTATGTCATTGAAGCCAATGAAAGGGAGGTAGTCAAATGTTACCCACAGTCTGGTTTGTTAAACTACTTGGAATAGAGTTTGGTAAATAGTGAGAAATTCAGACATTTCAGTGACTTCTAAACACTTTATCGCATCAACATTTTATTAGCTTTTTGTGAACATTCATGTAAATAAAGTTGTGGTTAGACAGATCTTCTTGGGAAGTGAATTTTAGGATCATAGATGAGATTTGTTTGATCATAACACTGTTTATTTGACTAAACTAACTTATTTTGAGTGGTAGAGAAATAGTTTATAAAGGTTAGGTCATCGTTGAGAGAGCAGAGACAGTTCCGTGTGACTTAGGTGACCAGTCATACAGCTCAAGTACCAAAGCATGAGTACTCCATAGAATATGCACAGAAAACTATTCTGACTGAATTTGTGCAAACTTTTCATTACAAACTGTTAATGTAGGGGTGTTTGGGAATACTAGGCCCCGATCATAAGTTACTGGGCTCAAAGCAGGGGTAACAGTGAAATTTAATGACCTGAAATACAGGAGGTCAAGCTATATGATAGAGTAGTGCAGGCCTGCACAACTCGTAAAGTGGCGAGGGCCATATTACTCAAAAAAACCCCACAAACAGCTGAAGGCCGAAACCCCCCGGCCACGGAAACACCGCCCCCAGCGCCGCCCGCCCCATGAAAACAACCCCTCCTTCCCCAGCACTGGGGTGTGGAAGCCTGTAGAGGGGAAAAGAAACAGCACGCATAGGGTGACCAGATCAGAGCAGTAAAATAGGACCCGACCCTCCCCGCTCAGCCCCACCATCACCCCCCTCTTCACCCCCCAGGGGTCACTATATTACTGCACACAACAGTCAATCAATGCAGTTGTAGATAAATCTCTGCATTATGCATTTTTGTATAACTTTTATATGACTTTGTATTGAACCTTGGTAATATGTTATAGCGGGCCTCTAAAGTAGTATAATTAAGGTAAAAGAAAAATGTCTTTTTGCTAGAAGTAGAATAAGATCTTCCCCCCACACTTTGTATTCAATTGCCCTGTTGAATGAATGAGGAAGGCGTGGAAGGCCGCACCTCCAGACAGCTGCAACCCTTGGAGAGGGGATGGGAACCAGACCAAGGACAATCAAACTTGTCAAGTGGGCTGACTAGAGAAGAGAAGACATACTGACGGCCTTGGGGGTTAGAAGCAAGCACCTTCTGTGACCGGTTGGTATCACAGAAACCCCCTTGGAGCTGCCACCTGGTGTGCCAAGACTACTCCTGCCCCTGCATTCCTGCCTTTTCCAGCTTGGGACTCCAGAATCCTGTCTGTTTTGAGCCAGACCCCCTAGTCTGCTGCAAACCCAGACCCAGGTCTGAACCACATCCCCTAACAGCTGTAGGCCTGCCTGGAAGGAGCTTAGGAAGTGCTCTTGCCTTTGACACCCAGGTGCCCAACTCCCAATGGGGTTCAAACCCTGAATAAATCCGTTTTACCCTGTATAAAACTTACAGGGTAAACTCATAAATAGTTCGCCCTCTATTTCACAGATAGAGAGGTATGTACAGCTGTTTGCCCCCCTCCAGGTACTAACACGTACTCCAGGTAACTTAATAAGTAAAAAGTGATTTTAATAAGTACAGAAAGTAGTATTTAAGTGATTCTTAGTAGTAACACAGAACAAAGTGAATTACTAAATAAAATAAAACATGCACGTCAATGTCTAATCACACTAAATACAGATAAAAACCTCACCAGTTCCAGCAAACTTCCTTTTACAGGCTATGGTCCTCCTAGCCTGGGTCCAGCAATCGCTCACACCCCCTATTGTTCTTGTCTCTTTCAGGTGCGTCAGTGGGGGGTGGAGAGGCTCTCTTTAGCCAGGTGAAGACAAGATGGAGGGGGTCGCCCAGGGGTTTAAGTAGACTTTCTCCCCCTGGGTGGATGCCCCTCCCACTCCCTGTGTAGCATCCAGTTACAAAATGGAGTTTTGGGGTCACATGGGAAAGTCACGTGTCCATGCACAACTCAGCACAACCAGCCCAGCCACATTTTTGGCCGGGATCAGATGTGGATTGGTGTCTGCAACTTCTTTTGTCTGTTTAAGCGTTTCTTGATTGGGCTCTTAACCTGCACATTCCTTTCTCCAGACATTGGTCCAATGCTCTTACAGAGGCTATGTATAAAACCAGCAAATATACAACCAATATTCATAACTTCAACTACAAAAATGATACATGCATACAACCAGGAGGAATAGATTCAGTAGATCATAACTTTTACAGAGAAATGTTACATGGCACATGTAGCATAAAACATATTCCAGTTACCTCATGTATACATTTTATAAGCATCTCCCCATAAAGTCTTATGGGGGACAACCCCAAGCCCAGATACAAGCAGCAAATAGGACCAATGGACACAGTCCCAGATTTTGAATCTGGGAGATTTGCCCCCCTCCAGCCACCGACTCGCTGCTTGCTTCCTCACCCCCCCCCCCCAGTATCAAGCCTCGCTGCCCCTGCCCGCCCACTCAGCTCATCACCCCCCAACCCCCCGGCTTGCCTCCTCAGCCCCCCCCCCACTGGCTCTCCTGCCACTGCCCGCCCACTCGACTCGTCATCCCCCACCCCATCCAGCTCACCTACTCACCCCCTGCTCACCTCCTCAGCCCCCCGCCGCTGGCTCTCCAGCTCCCCCCCCCACCGGCTCCCCCTACCGCCAGCTCGCCTGCCTGCTGCTGGTCTCCTACCTTCTGCTGCTGCCCCTGCCCCCTGCTGCTGGTTCACCCTCACTCCCCAGCCTGCTGCTGGCCTCTTCACCAGCCCACCCACCCACCAGCCAGCCGTTGGCTTGCCCCACCCCGCCGCTTGCCTACTCACCCCCCCTCGGGCCGCACAGTGAGCCCACGCGGGCCACATGCGGCCCCAGGGCCGCATGTTGTGCAGGCCTGGAGTAGTGTCTTCTGGCCTTAAACTCCTATGAATCCTTCATAAGACTAATTGTACATGCTTTGAGTAGTCCCACTGAAGTCATCTTTGATAAGCTACCTAAATTTGAGTTCCTTAAGTATCTCACTGTAATGAGTATCTCGCTACATGTTTTTCCAGCCTTTGAATCATTTCTGTAGTTTTTTCTTTTTTTAAAGTCTCTAATTTTCCAATCTGTTTTTAAAGTGTGAAAATCAGAACTGAACATGGTATTGGGGTAATGATCTCACCAGTGCTATAAACAGTATTGGTACTAGAGCTAGGAGGGAAAACAGTTTGTTCCTCCCACTAACATTTGTATATTTTGAAAAAAAATTCCTGTCTGGTATTAGGATGAAAAGTCAAAGCCTTGAAGAGATTTTATGAACTGAAAATCCTTTAAAATAAATAAAATTAGTTAGTCAATTGAAATATTGTGTTTTAATAATTTCAAATCTTCTCATTTTGGTTCTGACAATAAAATTTTTAAATTATAATTTAGCTTAAATTTTGAAAGTCATTTCAAACTGACATTTGGTTTTGAAAATGTCAAAAGAAAATATTATGACAATTTTTAAAGAACAATTTTTTTAAAAGTTCAAGTCAAAAATTCATTGAAACTGATCCTTTTGCTATGAAAATTTTTGGTTTCAATGAATCAGCATTTTCCAACAGAAAAAGTTTAGTCAATAAATGCCTGACCTTCTCTAATTACACCTCTTTATTCCTTTTAATATACCTGTTTATACAGTCAAGGATCATGTTGTCACTGGGAGGTCATGGTCAGTGGGTTTTCCATCGTAATGCCTACACTAAGTCCTTTTCACCATTAAAGGTGATGTCTTCCCCCAGGTCAGGTTAGAGGAAGAATAGTGGTGAGTGAATTTGGAGTAGCTTGCACTCCGACTGCAGTATTAGGTCTGTCAGTAAATAGAGCGCTTATATTTCCTGGACTGTTAGGTGGTCACCTTTCATGATCTTGCATTATTTTAAAGAAATAATTGAAGTTTTAAAATGCGATCAGGTGTTTAACTAGCTAAACATAGCCTGCAAAAGTCAAACAAATCATGCATTGGTCTTAATTGTTGGTTAGTTTTGATATTTAATCTGTAGACTCAGGAGAAGAAATCCATATGAATGATACATGAGCATGACAGGCAGGGAGATGGGGGGGGAAAAAGTAAATTGTTGTGTTTTGGGATATGCTTTATGCAAACATGTACCATGGGTGAAGGGGTATGATGACAAAACTGCTGGCAATTTAGACTTTGACTCAGGAACAGAATAAAGAAAATGTTCCCTAGGGGAAAATGGGAAGATGCCCCCCTAGATTCAACTGATCATCATCTTTGCTTTTCCACCTCCTCTAGTTTGGTTTTCAATTAATCCATGGATTCATATCTGCACATATGTGTGCAAAATACTTTTTAGAGAATGCCAAGCTTTAATTACAACTTGGATTCTTTTGGCTGCGTGTTTTACAAATTGAATATTTTTTACTCTGTACCCCTAAGCCATTCAAGTCGATGAGAATCATTCCATTAATTTCAATGGATCAGACCCTATGTGAAATGCATATATTAAGTCCTGTTGCCACTGAAATATTTGGGCCTGGTTCTCAATTATACTAAGGCCCCTTTATGCTGCTCTGGCACTGTAAAGTGACCTAAAAGTGAGTGTAAATATAATTTACTTTATAAGGCTTTTTACATTGTTAGATCTAGGCACTTTGAATTCACTGGTGTCAAGACAGGGCCTATTGTTTAAGGAAAATTAAAGAGCTCTCAGAATCATTGCAGTAGGGAAAACAAGAAAATGATGGGCATAGACATTACGTCCTTGCTTCTCTCCTCTCTCCTTTCTATTTTTTCCATTCTTTTTTCTTGTTTCCCCTTCACTCTTTGCAACACTTCAGAATGTCACCTTTTGTCATACTGTAAACACTCGTCCACTTATTCGGTTTCAAATACGTTCTGAAAAGCTGAATCACTGTAGTGATCCTCCTGAAAAGTACAAATTGCAGAGGGTATCATAGTAAAATTAAAGTGATCATTACAGAACATCTATAAAAAAAATTGTTGAATAATATCATGCAAGAACCATATGTTCTTTACTTCTTTTTGTTTATTAAATCCAACATGCTACAAGTCACTACTTATTACAGTTCTTACTGATGTAGTTACTGTATTGATACAATAAGCTATATTATGATCTCACTTTATCCCAGTTTTTCACTGGTGTAACTGAATTGACATCAGTGATGTTAGTACGGATTTACACTGGTGTAACATAGCAGAATTATGCCCATAATCTCTATGGATCTGGTTGTGAATTCCTTATTCACACTGGTGATCAGTTATTCATAGGAATAGTTGTACTGATGTTATTGCTCAGCACTATGACTAAAGGATTCACAAATGTGGCCATAAATGTCAATTTTGTAATGAAAATGAAATAGTTAACATAAGTATATTAAGTAATGCTGTAGGGCAACCTGTAGATATGATTTGTCATTAATAAATAAGTACATATTTAATAAAAAATGTGACATCTCATATTTGGTATTTGACATTTTGTACTGAATATTTGGTATCCAACAATTCAAATCAGTGGATTTATTACGGTAGTACCCAGAGGCCCCAACCGGGATCAGTGCCCCATTGTGCTAGTTATTGTACAAACACATAGTAAGATAGCTCCAAACACTAATATTATCCTTGAGGATAATGCCTAATTTTCTGAAATAGACAATAAGTTAATATTCCCTTCACAAAATATAAATGCAAAAGAAGATACCCAAACTGAAAGGGTTTACAATTTTCCCTTTATTTAATATACATATATATTAATATGTATGATTAATATTGGGTATGAGCCATCTAAAGACTCAGATACCACAGTGATGCATGCAGTGTAAAGTCCTGTATAGAGAGAGGTTTATTTTTCAAAGGATACATTCTGGTAGAGTTGGTTGAATGTATTTTAATATGAAAATTTTTGAAAATTCATTTGGTAAGGTTCCAAATGGGCACCTTTTTAAACTTGCTTTGCAATATTTGAAATCAGAATTTTAATGAAAACCACTATCTGGTTAACTTTTTGTTTACCAAAAGTCAGGTTTTTGGTAAATAAAAATGGTTAACTTTGATAAATGTAGACTAAAAATGTGAAAAGTTTTTTGCATAAAATGTAAAGCATTGAAAGATTTTTTTAATGAAGCTTCTTTTTTTTAAATGGGGAAAAAATACGTAAAAGTTTTCAGCCAGCTCTTATGCTGGGCCAGCTGTTCAGGTGGTGTAAATCAGCATATTTTCATTAGAGTAAATGGAGCAATGCCAATTTACACCTGCTTTGACTCAAGCTGTGGGGTGTGTGTGTGCGTTGAAAGGAAGCTGTTGATTTTGAGGAGGTTTGTCTATGTTGGCAATGACTTTTTATTCTCTTGGAGTCTCTTGGAAATGTCTGCAGAACATTCCAGTTTTGGTTTTGCTACTTAAATAAAAAACACTGACTAGTATTTAAACACTGAAAGGCCAAATTCTTCCCTCAGATATGCATGCAAAACTCTTATGGAAGTCAGAAGAGTTGAGTACATATCTAAGTACAAAATGTGGCCCTTTTTCTTCTGTTTTTACTTTAAAAAATCCTAAGGACAATTTACAAACTCTCCTTTTAAAACCAGAAAAGAACAATTTTGCAGGTTCAGATTGTTTCAGGGGCAGATTCTGCAACCCTTTTCCTCCAATGATGTGTAACCCATTGACTTAATGGAGATTACCTGTGGAGTATGGGATACATCAGCATGAGTAAAAATGGCAGAATCTGGCCCTATGATTTATGAAACTAAACCAAGAGAAAGGAAGAAACTATACATTAGAATAGAATGGGAAATTGTTTCATAAACATAAACTGGCATAACATTTTATCCACAATTTAGGGAGCAAAACTCAAATATACATCTTTTACCTCCTTGATAAAATGCTAGTGGACTTAACAGAAATAGGTCTTAAAAGCTGAGCTGGCATTTTGATTTGTAAAACAAATTAAACCAAATTTGACAATAAGGCATGTGCTTTAGATTTCCCTGGTTTGAGGCACTGTTTACTCTGGCAGATCTATCCTTAAGTGAGGCTTTTTTTCCCCTCTCAAAGCTGTTGCATGGTAGACTGATGTTGGCTGACCCTGAAGCAAAAATTTGAAAACAGCACATTTATTTTTCTCCTAATGCTGAACACACATGCAATGAAGCATTTTTTTGGTCTTGCTGGAAAATCTTTAAAATCTGGACTATTTGTCCCTCTTACCCTGCCTTTAATGTTCTTGTGAATATAAAAATAACATGGTGAACTTGATCTTGGGGTGAGCTTAATCTTGGATCTATATGTTTTGCAGCAAAAAGCAGTGTGCAGTTTGCCAAACTGGAAGAGAGAAATAGTGATTCTAATCCAGTATAATATCTGTGATAGGGATTATATTGCATGTTTCAAATGTGGGTGAAGACTCAAAGTTTACTTGGTCAATTGTGCAAAATGTACCAGAGGTACAAATTTACCTGTTGAGCACTAGCTGGTGAAATACTGATATAATGAAATATGTTAACCCTTGTGATTTTTATCTTAGTGCTGTGAGCAAAAGTTTAGTCTTTGAAGAAATACTTTGTTGAGGTTTTTTGTTCTTCAGTATTCTTGGACAGAAATTGCCATTTGTCAGAGTGTACTCTCTGCATTATTCAGTATATTTAAAGGTAAGTCTGGGGCAGGGTAGTTTCCTGGGATGTTAGGTCTCTGGAAGAAGGGATTGCTTGCACACTGTTTGTGACTGCCTCTGATCCAGAACCATTTTGTGTACGTCAGTAAAGCAAGCTACATTTAAAATATTACCCAGGCTCCAGGACCTTGATTGTTCCTCCACTGGGAAGCCAACCTGCAATGCCCCAGAATTCTGCTACCTCTTGGCAGAGATGCAATACTCATGTCAGAAGAAGGGGCAACATTAGCTAGTTTACTGCAGTTGCTATTCTTACTCTTTGATAGGCCGGAGGTTTAAGCATAATCACTACAGGGCTGGTCTACATATAGTTTTTCCATGGATTTAACTAAATTGGGCTTACCTATACAGATTAAAAATTTGAGTCAATTTTAAGGGACTGAATAGGTTTAGTTAAATCAGTGCTAAAATGGTATATAGACCAATCCTCGCAGACTCTGGGTGAAGAGGGAAAAAGGAATTTTAAAAAATCCTGGGAGAGATCACTCCCTCTGGTGAAACTTCATAAATCTTTGCTGCTGCTAATTGAAACAACAACAAAATATTCCTTTGGGCTACTCTAATTTATGCCAACAAACAATAGCTCCCAATCAGCTGTTCTGGCATTCCTGGCTGGTACAGCACATTGAGCTCTGGCCCTTCCACCTCCCAGCCTGCCCTAGAGTGCCACCTACACAGAATGAACCAGGAGCAGTTGGCATAGGCTGACCGTGGCAGCTGAGGATTCATCTGTACTGGCAAAAAGCTCAGGTGCTGCTTTTAAAGGAGCTTTTGGTCCCCTTTACACTACTGAAGCAGAACAAAAGGGACTGAGGCCGGAGAGGAGAGGCCAAGAATCTGGCCCAGAGAGGAGATTCTTGGCTTGCTGCTGCTGCCTTGTTATATCTGTTATGTGGATAAATAGATGTCAGGTGCCAATATGACAGTCTTGGAAACTATCTCACGAAAAATTTACTTTAAACATTTGATTATCCATATACCATGACAATGCTCATCTTCCAAAAATTGACACAAACTGGCATGGGCATACATACTAATTTTTTTACTGTGACATTCTCCTGAGTACAATCTGGACTGTTGAACAGTGATGTTCCCTTAACTCTAGCCCGGGGTGCCTTTTACACTGCTTTGCTGTCAGAACATCCACTGCTGGCTGGCTTACACAGCCTTTAGAAGGTAAATTCACTCCCAGCTAAACACATGAGCAATCTGACCTGTCACTCATGAATTTCCTACAGGGCAACGCCAACAAATTCTTAGTCCCAGATTTCCCCCCCAGAAATGTGCATCTTGTACTGTGAAGCACACTATTGAACAATGCAAGCTCATAGAAAGTCTGTCTTTTCATCAAAGGAAAATGATATATGCACCAACATTGTTATCCCAAATGAAGTTTCCCACATGATCTAATCCAAACACACTGGTTAAGATAAAATAATAAGACCGGTTTATTAACTACAGAAAGATGTAATCATTTAAAATCTAAGTGATGATGCATAAAAATCTGGATTGGTCACAACAGAAAATAAGAGTAATACACAAGCTAATACCTAACTTAACAAGCTAAGTGAACTTAAAAGCAAAAGTTTTGTCTCACCATATGCTGTGATAAATTTCACAGGCTGTGTCTCCTTTCAGCCTGGGACGACTACACCTTAGTTCAGTTCTTTTAAGAGTCATTGATGTCCTGAGGAGAAAAAGTGAAATGGAGGCCACTGTCTCTTATACCACTCTCCCCTCTTTGAGGATTACTCCCAACTAGGGTGCAGGCAACAAATCTCATGTGGACATGAGGGTTGGACTGTCTGTGATGAAATACAACATTTCTTGTTTACACCTTCCCGTGGCTGAAGAATGGCTGCTTAAGCCAGTGATAGCTCTTTAATACCTGGCTGGGGCCAGTGTGTCTTGGTCTCTGAAAAACTGGCTTGTGGGTGTTATCCAGAATTACAACATATTTCAGTAACAATCATAGAATAGAATTTTAACCTCGGATATAGTGTTGCTACACATGTTTTACCAGGACAATAATGTTCAGCAGATTACGACATTTCAAATGATACATCACAAGGTGTACTTGTTACAACATTTATCGTAGACTTGTCAAAGTGGTGACCATAATAGTATATACTGTCACAATTATAGAGAAAAGGTAATATGGATCTGTTTCTCTGTTTTACTGGTACAGGGACAAGTGACAGCTATGGCTATGATGGTTGGTGATGATGGATATTAAAGATGGGTAGTTGTATAAATCAAATATATACATCTCATACACAGGATCAGGTCATCCCACCTCACAAAATAAATTCAGCTGTCTTCATCATAATATTACTTTTTCCATATCTAGTTATGAGCCCTATGTGGTATTTTACACTGAGGACAATAACCATTCACAAAGTATAATTTTCCGCTTTATATTCAGTTTCAACATTTTTTCCAATGCTCATTCTTATTAAATAAGAAACACGGGGGTGGAGGAGGTAGCTTGATGGATACCGCAGCCATGTGAAACTACTAAAGAATGTTCAAGAGTGGGGTTGGTGTGAAGAGTAGCAGTAGCTTGCTCCCAACAGTGCTCCAGCCTCTAGTTACAGTAAAATTAGTCATACAATATCCTCAGAATGCACTGCCTTCCACATTAATTCCTTAGGCCTACTGAAAAATAATAAATTCACTGTAATGAGTACAGGATGCTGTAGCTGGCAAAGGCAAGGAAGTGGGGGAATTAACAAATACACTGCAACCAGGTGGTGCACAACTACATGCATGCCAAAGACTACCTGTTCAAAGTGACAATCTCCAAAAGTACAGAGTACAACTAAGCCACTTCTGTTAAACAACTGATTTTGTCAGTCCTTTGAGTGATTGCCTAAGACACGTGTCTCTGTATTAACATTATAATATATCTCTGACAGGGTGCGGGGCAGGGCCAGCTCCTGGCATCAGCGCAGAAAGCGTGTGCCTGGGGCGGCAAGCCATGGGGGGCGGCGTGACGGTCGCCGTGAGGGCAGCAGTCAGGCAGCCTTCGGTGGCGTTTCTGCGGGAGGTCCGCCAGTCCCGCGGATTCAGCAGCAATTAGGCGGCGGGAATGCCAACAGTGCGGGACCAGCGGAGCGCCTGCAGGAATGCCACCAAATCCACGGGACTGGCGACCTCCTGCAGAAACGCTGCCGATGGCTGCCTGACTGCCGTGCTTGGGGCGGCACAAATCATAGAGCCGCCCCTGGTGGGGGAACCCTGTCCAGTGCAGGGGTGAGTTCACCCCATCCTTTGAGTTGCCCTCTGTCTCTGGGCAGTGAGAGCTAAGGGTTAAAGTCAATAGAGTTGACCTGATCTGCAGGGCAGTAGGGCCTTGTGGCTCAAGGCAGTGAGGTAGCTCTCTTCTCCGTAGGGCAGTGAGGCCTAACAGCTGGAGTCCATAGAATCACCCTGGTTCACAGGGCAGCGAGGCCTAGCAGCCAGTGTCACTAGAGCTACTCTGGCCTCAAAGGGCACTGAGGCCTTGCAGCCAGAGTCAATAGAGTAGCCCCCCAGGGAAGGGCTGTATAGCCTACTGGCCAGTTGGGGTGTGAGGGCCACCACACCCCAACTGGCCAAGGGTGGTGGTGGTGGTGGTGGTGGCCAGGGTAGGGGGACCTAGGCCCATCCTGCTCCACTGAGTCCTAGCCCATGCCCCTGTCAGTGATGAATGTGTCCACCACGGTTCAGAGGGGATCAGTCTGCAATACACTGACCATCACCGCCACTGGGTCAGCAGGGATCAGTCTGCAACATGCTAACCATCATCGGGACAATAGCTAGTTCCCCCCCCCCCCCACCAGTTACTTCCTACTGTGATACTCATGGTGGTGGTCTGTAAAAACTAAATGTTTCAGCAGAAAATTTCAATTTTCTGTTGAAAAACCATTTTGACAGAAAATCTCTCACCCTTTCCAGAATATCTAGGGCCACAAAATTAATGCAGGATAAAGTTTTTAGAAAAACACAACAGACGCATCAGGGATCCACTAGTAAATAGCTGCACAAGGGAGACTGACTGGATCGGATTCTCTGTTCCTTCAGTTCTGTGCTGCACATGGGATTGGAAGAGAATGTGGCCAAAGATGGCCTTAGTCCATTTTTGTGTCTCCCTAATTCTGCCCCTGGCCCATGCCACAATTTAGAGGAGCCTGTAAACTTCCCTAAATTGCACCAGTTTATGATGACTTTTATGCCCATACAAAATAGCCAGATTACAGTGCATTCAGGCCATGCCCCCTCCTCAATCTCGCCTGCCCCAAGATGTGACAGGGTCCAGTTTAAAGCCATTATGCTGGCTCTCTGTGGGGTGGAGAATCTCATCTATGACAGGATGTTGTGGGGGCCATTTATACCCCCTGAATGGTGTAAAGGAACCATAATGTGGGGCAGAATGTGGTCCAGAGTTCAAATAACTCTACTTATATTCCTCAGGATAGAGGAGGCTGAATTTACCCCCCAGTTTGAGAATACATACATAGATCCTTTATAAAAGAAAATAGTACCATAAACAGGAACTGATACATCATATATAGAAATAATTTTAAATGCGTTCCTTTGATCAAAATGTCAAAGGTATCTCTGTTCTTGGATTATTAAAAGAAGTACTGTTTAAATAAAGATCAAAGTAAAAGGAGATTTCTGTCAAACTCTTTAGCTTTCCATTTTCTGGATATGGGCCTGAACCACAGAGGTTTGATCCACATCTAAACTTTCCCAGAGTGTGAGTCAACAGGTTTGATTTAGTCCATTATAGAAAAATAAAATAGCGGCAAAGTTCAAATCCTAGTCTCCCTAATGTTCAGGGTAAGGAGGGGTTCAAATCTGGGCTGTGAGCTCTGGGCCCATCTCTAATATTTCTCTTTAGACAGTTACATGAGTGGGGCTTGATTTACCACTGCCTTGCGTCTTGTGCAATGTGAGTGCGAAAGGAATGTACAATGTTATCAAATCAAGTCGGTAGTCTGCTCACTCACTTCCTGGAGACATACATGACTATAGAAGGTGCAAGGCAGTGGGGAATCAGGCCCTAAATGTTAAAGGCCTTGTCTACACACCAATTTGTACCAGTTTAGTTAAACCAATGCAAGTCTCTGGCCTGGCCTACACTTAAAACGTAGGTCAACTCGGGGGGCATGAAAAATTCACACCACTGAGAGATGCAGTTAAGCCGACATAAGCCCCAGTACAGATACTGGTAAGTCGACAGAATAAAACCCCCTTCTGTCACTGTCACAAGTATCTGTACTGCTGCAGTAAAGTGATGTAGTTGCAGTGCTTGTAGGGTGGGTATATCCTTTAAAAGCTGCAGTGGTGCAACTGCAGCACTTTAGTGAAAATGCTACTGCACTGATGGAAGAGCTTCTCCTGTCGGCGTAGTTAACCCCTCTCTGTGAGAGGCGGTAGCTGCATTGACCGGAGGAGCTGTCCTGTTGACGTAGCACTGTCTACACAGAGGGTTAGGTTGGTATAACTGGATTTTTCACACCCCTGAGTGACGTAGTTGTACCGATGTAAGTTTATAGTGTAGACCTGGCCATAGTACAGTCATACCCTCGGTGCGGAAATGCTTCTGTCAGTTTGAGAGTGGCTTATTTGGGTTTAATATTAACCTATTCCTAATCAATTTAAGCTAAACTGAACTAAGGCCTGGTCTACTCTTGAAAATTAGATCGGTACAACTATGTCACTTATGGTTGTGAAAAATCCACGCCACTTAACAACATAGTTATACCAACCTAACCCACGGGGAAAGCTTCTCCCATTGACATAGCTACTGCCTCTCACAGAGGTGAATTAACTACACGGACAGGAGCAACTCTTCTGTCAGTGTAGGAGCATCTTCACTTAAGTGCTATAGTGGCACAACTGCGCCAATGCAGCATTTTAAGTGTAGACCTGACTTATGTCCCTGTGTAAACAGCACTAGGTCAATGGGGAGCTAGAATACTCACACCACATAGGTAGTGTGTACCATAGGCGCCGACTTCCGGTGGCACCGGTGGGGGCTGACGCCCGGCGTCAGGGGCGGGGCGACGTGGCGGGGCCCTGCAACGTCTCCCGGTGCTGAGGTGAGGTTACCACGGGTCCCGGGACTGGCAGGGAGCTGGGCGCGAGCCCCGGGAATGGTGGGGAGCTGCCGGTGGGTGCTCTGCACCCACCAATTTTTCCCCATGGGTGCTCCAGCCCCAGAGCACCCACGGAGTCGGAGCCTATGGTGTGTACACTGAAGCCCTACAGTGGTGCAGCTGTACTGCTGTAGCATTTTAAGTGTAGACAACCCCCAAGCTTGTTATTAAACCAAAATAAGAGTGTCCACACAGACTTTTGCATCTATTTAGCTAAATCAGTTTAAAATCATACTTTAAAGGCAACTCTGCCATAGACAAACTCTTATGGAGGAATGCAGTAGAGCTCCAGTGTCCCCTCCAATGTGAAATGTGGATAATTTCTGTGGGCTACATCCAAAACACCCAGCCAGACAGAAAATTAATTTAATCCTGATTGGTGAAATAACATAATGTTTCTTTTGTTAGCTACAGCTTATGTTTGGTTCCCTTGGAATGACCAGTTTGATAGTGCCCAGCAAGGACTTTTCTTGTGGCAGATTTTCTTAGTTCCATCAGCTGCATCAGATAGGAGTGAAGTTGAAAGTGAAGCACATCATACTGACAGTGAGTTCAGCAGACAGAAATTTGGCTGAGTTTTCCACTACACTTGAACCTCTGTCAAGCATGTGATGAAAGAATGTTTTCAACTGTGCCAGCTGTGGAGAGGTTAATAAAATAAAACAAAAGAAACTTAAAGAGTATTAAAGCTTCTGGCTTTGCTGATTTTATGCATAAAAGCAACATGTCAGAAAAGTAGAATTTCTGACATCTTATTTTTTATTTAACTTGATGATTGTTCCATTCAGTTAATTGTTGAAGAGCATGCAAATGCTGTTACAAATGTCCTCCGTCTATACATCTGCTTTTTAACATTTTTCATACCTTGCTTGGCATAGGAACGTCATATCATGGTACCAGACTCATGGTACCATTGCCCCATCCTGCAATATGCTTATGTATATAACTAACTGAGTTCAATGGGGTTACTTGCATGTGTACAGTTACTTACGTGCATAAGCGTTTCCAAAAATCGGGGCCTATAGGTTGGATTTTCAAAAGCACCTAAAGATACGTTTACACTGCAAAGAAAAATTCACTGCCGTAGCTCAGAGCCAGGGTCAATTGACTTGGACTCATGTGGCTTGGGCCACAGAGCTAAAAATAGTAGTGTAAACATTCCGCCTTGGGCTGGAACCTGGGCTCTGAAGCCCTGCGGGGAGGGAGGATCTTGGGGCCTGGGCTACAGCCTGAGTGGGAACGTCTACACTGCTATTTTTAGCCCTGTGGGTCGAAGTCAATTAACCGAGGCTCTCAATCTCGACACTACAGGTTTTTCTTGCAGTGTAGATGTACCCTAGGTTTCATAGGAGTACAAATCCCTTCAAAAGCTAGTAGGATTTGTGCTCCTTGCCCTTGCAACCATTCCAGAAGGTTTATGATAAAGAAACATGTGCTTAAATAAAAAAGGTGATACCACATTCACCTGTAATGTAACATTGCAGCAGTTCCTTGGTTGAAGCTGGCAATCTATTTCCATTATAGGCCACTCCTTTCAGCACTTTAAAATTTGGCCATACCAATTCATCAAATGTTCTGGAACTGAAACTTGACATACAATCCAGAACACTTTTTTTTAACTCTTCAGAATTCTTTGAAATGTGCCATTTATTTGACACTTTGACCTGCTACTGGCCTTGCACAACAAGCATCCCCACTGACTTCAGTGAAATGCCCATTGATGACACTGGGAATGTGGTGCATGCAAAGCATGCAACATCATGTCCTAAGAGCATGTGGGTTAGCCAATGGGGAGGGTATGCCTGGGCTGGATTCTTGGATACCAAATGACCACTCTGGGTCGGCAAAACTACTCTGCTTAGAATTCAATATTACTCTTCCAAGGTTCAGAATGTCATGTTATTCATAGATTCATAGATTCTAGGGCTGGAAGGGACCTCAAGAGGTCATCGAGTCCAGCCCCCTGCCCTCATGGCAGGACCAAATACTGTCTAGACCGTCCCTGATAGACATTTATCTAACCTACTCTTAAATATCTCCAGAGATGGAGATTCCACAACCTCCCTGGGCAGTTTATTCCAGTGTTTAACCACCCTGACAGGAACTTTTTCCTAATGTCCAACCTAAACCTCCCTTGCTGCAGTTTAAGCCCATTGCTTCTTGTTCTATCCTTAGAGGCTAAGATGAACAAGTTTTCTCCCTCCTCCTTATGACAACCTTTTAGATACCTGAAGACCGCTATCATGTCCCCTCTCAGTCTTCTCTTTTCCAAACTAAACAAACCCAAATCCTTCAGCCTTCCTTCATAGGTCATGTTCTCTAGACCCTTAATCATTCTTGTTGCTCTTCTCTGGACCCTCTCCAATTTCTCCACATCTTTCTTGAAATGCGGTGCCCAGAACTGGACACAATACTCCAGTTGAGACCTAACCAGCGCAGAGTAGAGCGGAAGAATGACTTCTCGTGTCTTGCTCACAACATACCTGTTAATGCAGCCCATAATCAAGTTTGCTTTTTTTTGCAACAGCATCACACTGACTCATATTTAGCTTGTGGTCCACTATAACCCCTAGATCCCTTTCTGCTGTTATAAAGTTGAATAATAGCTGGGTATGTGGACAGATTATCAAAAGGCAGCAGGATGCCATGGTATAGAGGCAGAAATAATTTGGAGGCAATTAGTTCAATCTTGGAACAGTTATGGTGGAGTAATTGTACCATGCTCATGCACTGTAGTTGAAAACAGCTTTGCAGTTTTGAGTACTTGCTTGGGCCCTGATTTAGGAAAGTATTTAATAATGTGTTTAAGTCCCATTGACATCATTGAATTGACTTAAGTGCTGATTTGAATGGGGATGTGTTTTTGGGATTGTGGTTTAGTATTCTTCTACTTTATTTTTTTCATTACTTTTTTAAAAAAAAATTTCCATGACAGAAGATGCCTACATATCTATAGCATACTGAAAATGGGGGTATTGTGACATTGTTAGGTTATTAAAACTATATAATATTTTGGTTATATGCACTGAAGTTTGAAGAATGTGCAATATTTTTATCTTCTCAAATGTTGTGGATAAAATGGATTATTTCATGCAAAAAATCCTGAAGAATGGAAAGTTTGAATAGATCTTAGTTTTTTTTCAGAGTATATGAAATAATTTAAACGGTAAATTCTGCTCTATTGCTCCTGGGCAACTATAGTGAGTTCAGAAGGGTTGCTTGTGAGAGTGGATTTTTTTGTACTTGTTATTTAACTAGATAATGCCATTGAATAGAACAGATTTACTCCTTGCAAAACACACATGTGTGTGCGTTTTGCAAGGAGTAAATCTGTTCTATCCAATGGTATTCATTTTCTCTCTCTCTCTGTGTGTGTGTGTGTATGTATATGTGTGTGTGTGTGTGTGTGTGTGTATGTGTATGTATATATCTATACACACACACACTGTACTTCAGAGTTTAATATTTTGTAAAATAGTTTTTAAAAGTCCATATGGACTACAATATGTAAAATAATCCAAAACAGAAGCATGTATACAGTAATGACAAATTATAATCTACCAAAACCATCAAGTTTCAACTATTGTCAGTCTGTCAGCAAGGATTATCCATTTCATTTGCTCTGAAGGTAGTTAATGAAAAGCTTTATCAACAACACTACATACCTCATAGCTAATACAGAAAAACCGGAATTCATGGGAAAATCTTTGTTTTAATTGTCAGATTCATTTTTTTCTCTCAAAATAGCTGTCATTATTTGCTAACTATAACTCTTTCTTTATACGGACGACTTTGTTCTAAAATATAGTCCTAGGAAATTTCAGTTAAACAGAATTACCTTTCTCATTTTGCATCGTCTCAAGGAGTAGAAGTTAAAGCCAAATTAAAATTAGAAATAAGGAACACATTTTTAATAATGAGGGTGATTAACGATTGGAACAAATTGCCAAAGGATGTGGTGGATTCTTATCTCTTGATGTCTTCAGTTTATGACTGGACACCTTTCTGGAAAATTTGTTTTAGTCAAACACAAGTTACAGGTGTAACTCAATACAGGTGTAACTGAGTAAAATTAAATGGAGGTCAGACTATGTGTTTTAGTGGTCCCTTCTGGTCCTAAACGCTATGAATCTGTACAAAGAATAGCAGAAAAATCTTCCATTAGTATGGAAAGAGAAAAGAAACAACAATGCATCCGATGAAGTGGGTATTCACCCACGAAAGCTTATGCTCCAATACCTCTGTTAGTCTATAAGGTGCCACAGGACCCTTTGTCGCTTCTTAAAGGATTCAGAAATTTGGTTCTAAGAACCATCCACTTGATCCATGTGATTGTAACAAAACTTCCTGGCGCTTGAAGGCTAAATACGGCACCGCATCTTGATGCATGTCACAAAATCGTAGATGCTTACAGAGGACAGATCCATGAAAATCAGGACTTTCTTGCAAACTTGAGGAAGATGGCATCCTTGCTCAGATTATTGGTGGGGTGCAGCACCAGTCCATAAAGCTGATGCTGTGTGTACACAAACACCCTCGTCCCGTTATCCATTCTGCCTCAAATGGATTTCTTCATCTTTACTATTTAAAGAGAAAAGGAGATGATAGCTAGAGATAATTTGTTAAGAACACTCTCACCAGTGGTTAAGTGATAGCACCTTATACTGGCATATGAAACAACTAAATTGATGGATTATTTCTTGACTTGTGTGGTGGGTGTAGGACACAGTGCTCCGATAACTTTCCTCCGCTACATCAGCCAGATTACAGAGCAGTATTCACAGGACTATGACTTGTGCATCTCATATCTAAGTAAGTAGATTGATTGATTAGACTGTGGAACCCATAGCCACTAGATATCATTGAGGCAAAGAGTTTATCAGGATTTTAAAAAGGATTAAACATTTATATAGCTAATAAGAACATCCAGTTCTTTCTTTATTTTTAAAATATGCGAGAAGAGCTTTGGAAGAGATAGAAACACCTGAAACTTTGAGGCATAAACCAGCATTTAACTGGTAGTTGGAAGGGAGCTTTCAGGGAGGGAGGTTATCTCATAAATGCCTACTGTATTTGGTATTTGTCCATGTCAGGATACAGGACTAGATGAACCATTGGTCTGATCCACTCTGGCAATGCCTGTGTTCCCATTAGGTAGTCAAAAACCTTGTAACAGTTTAAAAAACCAAAAAGGTAATATATTTTCTGCCAATTCTTTTCCCTTGTCCAAAATAGGAACCAACTACCAAAATATGTTTAATAATGGACATATTTTCCCTGGCATATATAGAAACACAGAAGATGAGTGTTTCATTATAAAAACATTCAATACTACAGAGATACTGTGTGTATGGTTTTTTTTTTTTCTTGAGTAGCAGAGTGAACAGTTGCATAAAAGTGAATGGATTAAAAAATGTAAGAATGGAGCTCATTATAGCTGGACTGAAACTACAATAACTTACACATTTTTTTTCATGAATTTGCCAATCTTGTATGAAAATACTTAAGCAACTCTCTTTATGCCACTCTTTTTTGGCATTTCCTAGACAGCAAATAGATTTGAACAGAGATGGGCCTGACTAGCAACCATTTGGAACTTATCCAAAGTTTGGGAGTCTTTGCACCTAAGATTTTGGTTCAACCCATTACAGAGATAGAGTCCAGCTCTGAACTTCATCTGTAGATCCAAACGTATTCTGAGTTCAGGGAGTGTTCAGATCCAGGGGCTTGGATTTGGGCCGATTTCTAGATATTAATGGGGTGGGAATGCAAATGGATATGAATGGAGTGAATAAAGTACATTCTGCCCCAGTTTTGCCTGTTGTAATGGGTAAGTAATTCACAGTCTGAAGCATGTTTGTTTGACTTGTGTCTTGAGAATCCAGCCTTCTCAAGTGAAATGCTGACTCCAGTTTTGAAATCACTTTCTTGGTTACTTAATCAGGAAAAGATAAACATTGGAAACATTATTAATAAAACGTACTTAATTCAGAATGGATTGGACAATATAGTTTACAATCATGCACTCCATGGTGTTCCATGCTCTGAGCCAGCAAGCTAGTGACTGCCCAGATCAGTTAAGCTTTCTCTGCTTCGTCTTGGGCCCTATAACTACTGTGGCAGGTCATTAACCGGCTGGTGAAGCCCCAGCACATTGTACATTTATTCTCAAATCCTAGCAGCCGTTGTTGAGTCCAGGAGCCAGAAGGGGGTATCTCCGATGTTAGCTGACAGAATGATAATTTATGCACTCTGTTACTTAAAGGGATTCCAAGACACGTGTAAGCTAACGAAAACTGAATTGCTTTTTTGGAGAATCATCCTTATTTAATCTGAGTGAAGCTGTACAAATAGAATGGGGGCAGTCAGTTTCTCCCTTGCTTTTTTTTTTTTTTTAAATGAAAAAAGATGAATGAGATTAAATCTGATGCTAAAGTAAAAAGCAAAATAGAAACGATGTGATGTGACTAGTACAAAATGTTTCGCCTCACCATGTTTTGGGTTTTAAAAAAAAACTTTACTGTCGATCACTGCAAAATAAAAAATTATGAACTTACTTAGAGGTTTAGCTTTAAGTCTGGATTTTTTTTTTTTAAGCTCGAATGAAAGGATCTCTTTAATGAGATAATTGACCAGCTGGTAATTTCAGCCCTTTTGTGACACACCAGTTGGCAGGTACAGTAGTACATAACCATGAGCCTTTTGCCTCCATTCTCACTCCCTTTGGGACGCTCACAGAAGTGTCTCTGTCTGATCAGTCTCTGGGGACTGTCCCCAACATTTGAAGTTCTGAAAAGGAGGCCAGCTGTCAGAGGTAATGACTGCCTGTGGACGTGCAGATGGCACTAAAGCTACTCAGTCAATCCAGCACGCACCTGAGGAGAAAAAAGGGTTTCCACTGAGCAGCTGTCTCAGTACAGCGTGACAAACTTGTCCTGGGTCCCCATACCTGGGCTCTGAAATTCTTAAGCCGTTTTAGGTGGGGCTTCAATCGTGAAGGACGTGAACTTCCCCAAAGTAAATAATGGTAGCTAGGAAAGCATTGCATAAACTGTCACATCACAAAAGCCATGGGAGATTATCCCTTGCCATTATTGTCTGCCTTTTCCTTTTATTCCTTCTCTACTCACCGTGTCCATTGGCAGCCATGAATGAAATGTAACATGCTAATGACTGACATCCATTAAAGCTCCTTGACAAACCTTGGGCCTTATTTTGAAAGGCCTCTGGAAGAAAAAGGATTGTGTGCTCTTTGAATCTGAGGCTGCTGAGCCGCTGCCAAATGTAGGCTGTTCCATTCAAAGAGCTGACTGAATAAATGAGAATAACATCCTTGGGGACCTTCAGGATCAGTTTACTCTGAAAATGCTCAGCCTTACAAAGGGTCAGAGTCACAAGGTAAATGAAAATGGCTGGGAGGGGACTTTGATGGCTGAAACACTGTAACTGTAGAGGACTTGAAAGTAAACTGTATTTTTAAGAAGAGAGAGAGAAGGTGGGAGGGGGGGCTCCACACTGGAGAGTCATTTGTAGGGAAAGAGGCAGTTGAAAACCCTAGGAAATAGAAAGAAACCTCTCCACTCCGTTCGTTCATATTTGTTCTTTAAAATATTGCCTTTTAGAACACAAATGGTGTCAGTAGCAAGAGAGAACCCCTCCTGTAGCCTGCGTCTCTGCTGTCCTATTAGCTGCAAGTTCATTCACAGTGATCGAACAAGCAGTAAGGGCTTTGCAAGAGTCTGAGTGTCTCCTGGGTTAGGGGAACTGAGCAGCTTCATGTCCCATTGGGAGGTAGGGATGCCTGTAGGATCAAGTCCCAAGTAACTGAAAATTCACATATCGAAACTTTACAAAGGATTTTCCATGTATTTGATCCTTCAGTTAGAAAATTTCCATATGGTTGGTTGAACAGGCCTTATGCAAGAACCAGTTTTAAGGAGGAAGATTTTGCTTTGAGAGGAAGAATGTGCTGGACTGGGAGAACATCTGGGTTCAGTTGCTGGTTCTGCTGAAGATTTGCTATGTGAACTTGGGCAAGTCCCTTAATCTCTGTGGTTATCTGTCTTGTCTCTTTAGACCTCGATCCTGAAAACACTGACGTATGTGCTTAACTTTACTAGCATGAGTAACTTTACTATTGCAATTACTTGAGTACTTGCAATAGTAAAGTTTGCAGGATTAGGGCCTTAGAGTGTAAAATACCCAAGGCAGGAATAGTCTCTTGCTATGTGTTTATACCAGAGCTGGCATTTGGGCCCTGCTCTTAATTGGTATTACTGTAATATAAAAAATGTTAATAATAAAAATAAATACCAAATTGTAGCTTTCCCTCAGTCTTGTCTCTGAAGTTTGCAAATTGAATTTTAGCTCCTCCAACTCAGGAAGCTGTAGTTGTACATAAGCGTAACAGCACCTGTCAAGTACATAATTTTATAGATAGAAGTTGAGTAGCGCTATACAAACAAAGTAAATATACTAATGGGGATGGTATGTTTTCATCAGTACATGCAATTAAATCATCTTCTCTCACACAATAAAGATGATGCCCTTAGGCCACTCAGTGAAACAAAGAAATTACTCCACAGCTCTGCTGATGGAAAAGGCATTATCGGTCAAGTTTTAAATGCTCATTCTTCCAGAAAGGGAATCTGAAGGAAGATTGGGAAAGAGAATTTCCTACTGGAGACCAAGAGAAATTCAGGCCTGCTGGTTTTAGACACCTAGGACCAGATCCAAAGTCTTTCTATTGATTTCAGTGGGCTTTGCATCAGAATCTCTATGTGCCTCACATCTTTTAAGTCAGTATCAGAATCTTTATGACTTCCCTCATTCAGTATAAATGAAATGAATGACCAGATATGAGATCAGTGTTAGAGAAGGTATATAATGTTGTAGGTGATATTTTTCCATTCGTGGAATCTTTTTGGGATCAAGTTGCTAGGCATTGTTCTGATAACAATAGGACAGCAGTCAATATCTTCTTTTATATGCTTTTTCTGGGTTTGGGTAAGGGTAATTAGCCAGAATCTCCTTGATTATGATATCATCTCTTACTTGCAGGCTGAATTGTTATAGCCGAAATGCAGATACACCCCACTGAATGACTGGATTACAAAAGCCTGGAATGTCCTTTTAATGGGAAAGTTTAAAAAAAAAAACCAGAAGATATTCTTATGCCAGCTCCTTGACCACCTGGCTGTGTTTCATTAATTACTGGGGAAAAGAATGGGCCTGATCATTCTGCTGGGATCCACATATTGAAGGGACTCTCTACTCCTAGATTTCACCATAGGTGAAGGCATGTGGTTCTTCATAGGACTAGGCATCTGCATATGGAAACAGGAGAGCATTGCTTGGGCTGAAGGGTCTAGAAGCTGTTACTTGTCTGTATGCCCTCCTTTACACTGGGGAACACATAGCCCTGTCAGGAAGGAGAATGGGGTGGGGTGCTGTTGGGGTACCTAGAGATGGCACAGAGCTGCATGGGGATCCCAGGTGAGCCACAGTGAAGTTTGTGGAACAATTCTTTTCATTCTTTTGCAGGACAGGCAAGCTCCACTCCTCCAGTGGAAGAATGCAGAGGAAACTCTGTCAGGGGAACCTCACAGATGCTGCTGCCCCATAAGGTAGGTATTATCTTGTTGGGGCAAGTTCTGGCCCAATGACATTTTGGATTTATGCAACACCTTTAGTCTAAGGGCCTCAAAACTCTGTACAAAGGAGATGTATTAACCCCATTTTACAGATGGGGAAATGGAAGAAGAGTGCATTTAAGTGAATCCCCCAAAGCCACACAACATATCAATGGAAGGGATGGTAAAACATTCAATTTTTAAAAACCCGCAGTTTTGAGAGCAAGGAACTCTGAATCAGACTATCTGCATGATATATTTAAGTATATATGTATGTATATATTATAAAAACATACACTCATGTTTCATAGTGCCTAGATAAAGCAGGAAGTATAGCCAATAATCTATACGTAGATATGTTTGTTTGTTAAAAATGTCTATTTACAAGGAATTCCACTAAACCAAAGACACAAGAAATACCCTAGTTTGGGATTTATCTCAATTATGTGTGCCAAGAATCATATAATAGATTTCGTTTTCCAGGAGCAGACTTGAAGTGGCACATGGAGTTCATTAAAATCTAGCTAATGGTTTCAATCAAGTTTATAATAGAATGAAATAGCCAGCCAGCAATTCAGATCCTTTAGAAATTAGTGTTGTAACTGCTGACACATAAGTGTGTCTGTTTCCCTTCCAGTGATGGGCAAATTATTTGCCACCTACATATTTTATGTTTAGAAATATGCTAGGCTAACGATATATTTTCATTCTTATGCCAAACCCCAAGTTTTGTGGGTAATAGTGAGCAGGTCAGATGGCTTTGCAGTAGGATGACCAATATATGTTTTTCTACTCAGAAGTCATAAGTAGAACCATAGTAGTATTAGGACAAAACAGGTTATATTTCTTTCATCAAATGGCACCATATGTTTTAAACACCAAGCAAGTTACACTGGAAGAAATAGAGTGGCATGGCTTAGCTTCTTGATGCAGTCAGTATGAACATATGTTTTTAAGTATTTCTTATTCTCTTGCTTCTCAGTATAGTTTTGTAAATATAATTCTTAAAGTACATAGTTTCCTATATTTTTAATTGTCCTTTATGTTGCTCTGTTGTGGGGGTTCGTTTTATTTTGCTTTGTCCTCTTCAAACTGTCTTGCTACTTTGAAAAGGCAAAATGTTGCGTCTCATCTGCCAAGGCTTAACAATGTTTTTGTGTGCTGCTAAAAATACCTTAAGGAGATCTAGGGTCTCCTTGAAATTACTTGTTTAGGAGTCAGAAAATTGAGTTTTTTATTCTTTGCTGTGTATACAACTTTAGCCTTCAGAGGGCAGCCCAAGGCAGTACACTGCCTTTGCATGCCTGAGCAGATCAACATGTGTTTCGGTGCAACCTGAGTAACCCTAGCTGAGAATATGCAGCAAAAGCCAAAGCTAGCACTCCTCATCTGTCATTGCACTGAGGATAGCTGAGGCAGCCATATTTAATCAGCATCGAAACCTCCTCCCGGGTGATGTTTGTACCCTCTTGTAATATTTTATTCTAAGCCGTTTCCCAGACAGCATTATTGATTCATGTCATTATTCTCCAACTAGCACTGTGTGCTTACGCAATATGATACCTGATTGCAGTTCTTTTTATGGACATAACCTCATAACAAAAAAGTAAGGTGACTATTGTATAACATTTAGACTGTACTTTGTGTGAAATACATGGAAAAGAGCATATCTATCTAGTCTCTATTTACCTTATTTTACATATATTTATTTTACATAAATGTGTGTTTACATGAATGAGGACTGAAAATCTCACCACAATAATTTGTAATGGTGTTTCCTGTTAAGTTCCTTTGACACTATTAAAGATGTGGGGATATGGGTTACCTATACTAGGGTATGAGTCTACCCTAAACAAAGGACATAATTTGTAGAGTGTAAGTGTTTAATTTCATTCTAAAATTCTATAAATGTAGATTAGATGTCTTGAGAGACAGTTTAGCTTCCATCGGGCACAGTACACGCTTTCCATAAACAATTGGCATCCAAGCTACTCCCCTCTTCTTGCTTTAAATTCCCTCTTTTTCCCCTCGCTGTCTAATATCAACTTTCATATAATTCTGTATTGCCCCAGGCTCTCTTGTTTCATAGATCAAATCACTTCTAGTAAGAAAAAGTTAGTTGATATATGAAGGAAACATTTCCTTGATGGGCATGGAAAAAAAAAAATCCTAAAGAATTTTCTTGATGATCCGTTTCATTTCCTAGTTATACTGCTTACAAGATAACCTTCCAAAGAATTCCTTGAGAAAGTGCCCTTCTAGCCTAATTGTGGGATTTCAGTTTCAATTAAAATGGTACATCCCCCCCCCCTCCTCCCCCCACCACATACACACCACTCCCTCTGAAACTGAGAATAAGCCTGGAACTTTGGTCTGTGGAAGTAACTCGGTCAGTTTGAAGTCTGCCAGCTCAGAAGCCTATGTGTAGTGCAGAGAAACTGCTGGAACAAAAACACATTTTCATATTTATATTTTTCCTCTGAATAATGGAGGCCCTGTAATATAAGGAGGGGAATGGAATGTTTTTTGTAATTGGGAGAGTGTAGTTCAGGGAAGACCATCAAATGTCCTTGAAAACACTTCAGGGGATCTGTCACATGTATTCACAGACTTAATGATTCCAGCAACTGGAAACGGAGAAGCACCGTGGAAACAGGGCAGGTTTCAAAACATGAAAATGGAAAGATACGACACTAAAACCAAGACTCTGTCAGTAAAGCAAGATGAAAAATACACAGAGCTTTTGAATGGAAATATATAATCAAAACTATACAGTATGGACAACTCTTGGATACATAGAAACTGGCATATTGGATCAGACCAGTAGTGCATCTAATCTTGAATCCTGGCTCCAACAGTAACTTGGACCATATGTTTCGGAGGAAGATACAAGGAAGGCTGACACAGGCACTTATGGAATAATCTGTCAATAAGGGAAATTTTATTCATAATCCCCTCAGTCAGTTGTTGGCTTGTATCCCAAAGCATCAGGGCTTATTTAATGTCTAAACTTTTTTTCAAAATATACATACACATATATGAATATGCATTTTCCATTTATATATATATATTTTAAAAAAAATACATACATATATACACAAACACCAACACCCCACACATGCATCTATATGCATATACATAATATATATACACACACACGCACGCATCTATATGCATATACATTACACACACAAACAGAAATATACAGATACAATTACCTAGGCTTAAAAACTATACGGCGGGGGGGGAGGGGACTTGGGGGAATTTTTAAAAAGTTAATGCAGAGAAGCAGATACATGTTTAAACTTTTTCACACTCCCATCGTGTTCCAATATTCTCCATTTCTAACTCATTTCCACTCTCTGTGTTGAAGGCCACTGCCCATATGGAGGTTGTGTCAGACTTATCCATAAATGGAACAACTATCTGTTGACTAGGAGTACAACAGTAAGCTTGCTCACAATTCATCACTCATGTGAAGGGTCAGCCTTCTTCTTTGGAGTTCAAATCTGTGCATTTTTGACACCCCTTGTGCTTGCCCACTAAGCGATCTTGCTGGAAATCAGTCTAGAAGATCACACAAGAAATGAGCCTTTCATACACTTGCTTTGCTGGCTACTGCTGGAAACACAAGAAAAATATACACTCATCTAAAATACATTCTGCCTATTGCATTGACAGCAAATCCAAAACATTTACTTTGAAGATAGCAAAATGCTCTTTTTAAAATAAGAGAGAAAACAACTTCCATGTTTCTCTTGGAATGTGATCTTCATACACTCTGTTACAGGCATTAGCCAGATGCTTTCCTGTAGTTCAGACACTTATAGGTTAAAAAGTTAGCAAATCATTTCTTATCACTGTGTTCTGCTCATGTCTTTGTCATGGGGATGGGGGACGTGAGGCAAGAAAGGAAAAATAACTCCTTATTCTGCATTCTCTATTGCAAGTTCCTTCCCCCTTCAGTGTTTCGTAATACTTTTTAATTCTAAGATGTTCAAAAGGGACTAGTCATGGAAGGCCTTAATTTTTGGGTGCCCAGTTTGAGACACCTTAAAGGGGACTTTCTGAAATGGGTGAGCACCTGCCATCTGAAAATCAAGCCCTTTTAAGGCATTTCAAGTTGGGCACCGAAAAGCCTGAGGCAACCCAAATCACTAGTCACTTTTTAAAATCATGGCTCAAACTCAGCTAAGTTTGAACTAGATTGTAAATGCTTGCTCATCAATGTGCATATGGGCTGCACTAATAGTCCCATTGACTTCACTAATGCAAAACTCCAGTGACAACTTCACTGGGACTACTTGTGTGAGTAACTGACCATCAGCATAAGTGCTGCACAATCTAGTGTTTGTTTTGGCTTCCCTTTCTACCTTTCAAACTATGCCAAGGCATTTCCTCATTCATTGAATATATTTATATTAGAGATGTAAAAGACCTATTAGGCCTGTATGGCAGGATTTTTCTCTTGAATGTTCTATGTTGTTTTGTCCAATCCAGTTTTAACTAATTCTCTTAAGGTGGGTTGTTCACTTTTCCCTTGACGAATGTATCCACAGTCTAAGTGTTAGAAAATGGTTCTTGATGCAGTATCCAGCCTAAATCTTCCTTTCCTTGGTTTCTTATCTTTTTTCTTTTCTTTTGTTATGGAATATTTGTATTGTGCTCACAAGTGATCAGTAAAATTCCATCTATCATGTAAAGGAGATCAGGACAAACCTTAAAAGTTCTTCATAGGGATCACATTCACAGGGAACAATAAAACAACACACAGTTTTAACTAAGGAACATTTCCTTTTTTTCTTTTCATCCCATTACTCCTAGTTTAATCCTCTTACCCACCCTAAAAATAAATCTTTCATATTTGTTACCTGCTTCAGATAGTTGCAAAAGATTAAATGGGGGAATTTCAATAGCGTCTATTTGATTTAGGAGCATAAATCCCTTTGTTTTTCATTGGAACTTGCACTCCTAAGTAATTTGAGTGCTTTTAAAAATCCAACTACCAGAGCTGGTTGGAAAAAACTTTGATGGAACAATTTTTTCCATTGAATAGTGGTTAAATCAGAATTAAAACACTTTGTGAAATCATGTCAATTTTGCCAAAATATTTCATTTTGGAGAAAAGTGGGGCGGGGTGTTAGCGGGGGAGAATTCCAACAATGTTGAAGTGCTGTTGCAACATTGTTAGAATGAAATATTTTGATTTTTTTCTCTTGAAATGACTTTTTGCTTCAATTTTTTATTTTGTATTGTATTTTTAATGTAATATACGTTTTAAGTTAAACATTTTGACTTTATCTATCTAAAAGAAATGTTTCTGAAAAAAATAAATTTCAGAACAATTGAATTTACTTCAGTGGAGAATGTTGAAGTCGGGGCCGGATTATGACATTCTGAGGCCCTAAGCTATGTCAAGTGTAAGAAGCCCCATACCATAAAAAAATGAATTTATTATTCACAGAAAGGGCACTGAATATATAAACACTAAAGGTTTATATTTGCATATATACAAAGGCAAAGTTGTAAAAAATAGAATAATAATCTTCATTTTCAGCAGCCCTCTGTAATGATGACATCATGACAAATAAATTTTAAACAAATTCTTTGAACTAATTGTGTATATAAGTAAAGTAGAAGAAAACAATACAATATAAAAATACAAAATAAAGACAATACAGTAAATAATACAATTTACTAGAAGAGTTCTTGAAATTTTTCTTCTCTGTTGGGGCATCTAAATTGTGGAATTCCTTGCCTGAATACGCAATGAGACTGTTAGAGGATATATGATGGCAAGAGAGGATACAAGAGGCAATAGAGGACATAGGATGAGGATAACCCACAAGCTTTAAAGCTCAACTATTAGTTATATTGATATGAATTACACTCAGGTAATAAGCAAACCATCAGAAAATTGTATGTGGGCTGTATTTTTCCAATAAATTCATTTTGTTTTTATAGAAGGTTATGCTGAATTACCAGATATTGGCACTAATTTTAGTAGCAAAGTTTTTATTGAAACCAGAAAAAAGTTATTTTATATTATAAATATTGATATTTATGTCTATACAACAGCAAATATTTGTGTGTATGCCAAAAACCTGTGTTGTTTTACCAGGATATTTCTGTGAAAGTTTTAGTGCTATTTTGTCTATGTTCTCATAGGAAAACAAGAGAATATATAGACTTTTTTTTTTTTTACACCACGAATAAGGAAAATTATCCTTCCTTTTATATGAATAAATGGGAAAAAAAAATAGTTGATTGATTTTGTTAGGGAAATACAAAATGTATCCAGATTATATATCAAATATATTTACAAATGTTTGTTCCGATTTAATTTTCTCTACGAAACAATGAATTGTTGGGATTTTTCATTTGCCATACTAAAAATATACAATGTATTATGCTGTATGATATGTGATTTATAAGTCTACCTAATAATTTTTACATAGCATAATATCTATAATAAAATATTATCTTTTTAGTACAAACCCACCGAGCAGAAAATCCCTGTCTTTTTTTCTAGGCAGACATCTCTCTTGGCGTTTGCTTCTCTATCCCCTGTCTCCCCCAGGACCACAAATTCATCTCAAGTAAACACCTCAGACACACAAAGTGACAACAAGCTATATGAGTAAAATAGAAAGAAAGAGAATTTAGCAGAAAAAAGACCTCTATTTATCCTTTCGTCAGCACTCTCTGATATTTACTGTGAAGGTTCCTGAAACTGACGGATGGAAGCCAACACAAATTTATCCTCTTTAGGATCCACTTGACCCAAATCCATAAGACGATCACCTGTAAACTCAATCATGTGAAGCATGGATAGCGCGTGAAGCAGAAAGTGGCGTGCACACTAAAATACACAATTTTACATACGTACAGATCAAAAGAAGAACGAACACACTAACATACGAGTATGAGCTTGGCAGGATTGCTTCACGACACTGCCATCTCTGACTTCACATTTTCCCCAATTTTATTGGCAGTGAGATTATTTATTTAAATAAGTTATGAATTTTACCAGTAGCAGCTGGCCAACAAAACGCTGCCTAGGAGACTGATAGCATAATTACTTGTTGAAATACTAATTTTACAAGTTCAATTATTGCTTTTTTTTCTCAGCCCTGGCCTCCCGCCTGTCAATGAACAATTAGTGAACGGTAAGAGTAGGTTAAGGGTATTTGTGTAGCCAGATATGTATATTTTTGTCATATTTGAATGAAAATGTCTATTATAATCTTTTCCCCATATCTCCTTTATTTATCAACCGATTTTGATAAAATTTGAAATGGAGTCAGTTTTTTCTTTAAGAGGCCCCTCAGATTGCGAGGCCCTAAACTGTCATGTAGTTAGTTTATACCTTAATCTGCCACTGGCTGAAATTCTGGATTTTTCTCTGAATCAGAACAAAACAAATCTTTGAAATCTCAAAATCCTCTGCAAAACATAATTTCCTTTCTGTGCCCAGCTCTACCTACCACATACATGTACCTCACTGACATTTGAACAACCTATATTTATTCTTCTCTTTTCCACATAAGCAAATCCTTCCAGTCTCTTAATTATATTTTTATTTTCGGAATCTGTTCTTAATTTGTTGACATTTTTCTGATATTAAGATGGTCAGAAGTAAACAGAATATTTTAGGACCAGTCTAATCATTACTATTTACATCATGTCTTCGCATGCATCCCATGTTCATATTCACTGGTTTTTTCTTTTGCCACCATACTGTATTGCAAACTGTTATCTAATTTGTTATCCCCCAGCACCACTCTACACATTTTTGCTTTCCAACTATCCATCTGCCTGTGACATTCAGTGTATCCGTCACTGATTACTGTGGATTAGACCATTTGATTAGACCTTTTATATTATTTCTCTATCACTGTGCCTGCTTGTAAATTAAAATACTACTCAACCTGAGTAAGGGTGGTATAATCATGCCCTCACTGATAAAGAGTTACAAAGAAATGCACAAAGATCAGTGTTAGACATGGTTTATTTACTAATTTTGTTAATGATTGGGAATAAAATTTAAATATCATGTTTAATTAAATTTGTTGATACTAAAGTGGAGGTTATACAAATTCCAATAAAGAAATATTAGGAAATTGGAAAGGTTAGAAATATGGTCAGGAAGTAAGAAAACAATGTATGCAATAGAAAAATGCAGTCTGATAATACACATATTCAACAGCATACACATAAATGTAAAACAGTAATAACTACAGCAGTACTAGTGGACAGCAGATTAGATATCTTAGTCATAATAAGGGGGTAAAATAAGTCAGTTTAGACTGCATATATAAAAGGTATTATGTCAAGCACCAGGGTAGTCATAGTCCTTATACAGAGCAATAATGAGACTGCACCTAGAAAACTATGGTGTAAATCCATATAGCTCCAATGGTTTCAGGACAGTATCTCAGGCATAAGACTCTTATCTGTTTTTTCCAGGACAAAGCCCACACCAGCATTACAACAATTGATGCTAGATGCCAGTTTCTTTGTGTCTAAAACTGTCCTTTTTCTTTCCCTGTGATGGTTTCTAGCTGAGAACGATGATCTTTCAGGGTCAAACTAATGGGAACCAGTGGAGGACCTCCTTTCTTCATTGTCCCAACACTGTGGAACTCTTCCAAAGATGAGGATGAGCCAAGTCTTGTCTTGTTTGCAACACTATACACAGAACTCTCTTCACATAGGGTCTGCCATTGATGTTAGTGGACACTCCCATTAAATATCAGTGGGCTTTGGATCAGAACCCTACTCTGTGAGAGAATCTCTCATTCAGCACTTTCAGTGACTTATCCCTCAGCCTGTGATGACTCATCCTTCAGGTGTGCTGCAGCAGCCAATCCATGAGCCAGGACTGGGTCAGATGACCCTCCCAGATGACCCACAGAAAAAGCAGTGAACTGGTTTGTGCATCACCACTTGGCTGGGAACTCTCCCCCTGCCTCGTGGTGTTACAAACTGTCAGAGCTTCGAGCCCACTCTGGCTCCTGCCTCAGGCTTGCAGCCAGGGCCAGCTCCAGGCACCAGCACAGGAAGTGCGTGCCTGGGGCGGCAAGCCGCAGGGGGCGGTGTGACAGTCATTCCGAGGGCAGCAGTCAGGCAGCCTTCGGCGGCGTTTCTGCGGGTGGTCCGCAGGTCCCACTGATTCGGTGGCGGGGACGCCGATGGTGTGGGACTGGTGGACCTCCTGCAGAAATGCCACCAAATCCGCGTCGCCAGGGACCGCCTGCAGGTGCGCCACCAAAGGCTGCCTGACTGCCATGCTTGGGGTGGCAAAAATCATAGAGCTGCCCCTGCTTGCAGCCAGCTCTCGCCAGCTGGCCTTACAACAGCATCCCCCTCACCTGCCTGAACTGGCTCTACCCCTGCCTGGGTGAGTAGCCCACAGAGCCCCTGACACAGTCCTTCAGAAGAGAATGGCAAAAGCTTTTGGTCCTACTTTGAGCAGAATGCACAGAGATTCAGTTAAATAACACTTAGTTTAGAAGTGCCAATAAGTAGATAAATGGTAATCATAGATCTAGTATTATGCTGTTATATTATAGTTAACTATTATATATTTTTATTATAAGGGAGAGTCACTAATTTATTGTATTCAGTATATTTTTAGATTAAACAGGAACATGAAGTTAAGCATATGATAAAGCCGATAAACACACACTGATGTCAAGTTTTCCTATTGTTTAGATTATGTTTGCCCCTCATTACAGTCATTTGTTCTGCATGGCCAGGGCTGAGTTCCATATTTTGCTTTTGGCAGCTGAGAGCTATTATTGGGCTGCAACATCTGTTTCAACAACAGTGGGTCCCTGGTCAGCAAAACTAATTAAAAAAAGAAGCCCAGAGCAAAATACCATGACCTAGCTAATGTATGTATGTGAAAACAGGGTAACGATTGGAATAATGAAAACTTTCGTATGCTTAGAATCATTTTAAAAAATGCAAGTGGTGGAAAAGGCTTGGAATTGTTCATGTCACATTGCTATGAACAGTACAAGCAAAGGTTATGATACTGCAAACACTTGTGCAAGTAGGCAACTTTACACACATGAGTATTGCCATTGAACTCAGTGAGATTACTTAGTTGGGTAAAGTTTCTCATGTGCATAGGTGTTTGCTGGATTAGGTCCCAAGTTTCCTGGGTACTGTGCCTGAGTTCTGCTAATTGGTGATAGTAACTATCTAGAATTATCAACTGTATATTTAGTAATGATGTTCTGCAAATTTAGATATAAATGGAGATATGCCAATCTCCTAGAACTGGAAGGACCTTGAGGGGTCATTGAGTCCAATCCCCTGCCTTCACTAGCAGGACCAAGTACTGTCCCCTCACAGATTTTTGCCCCAGATCCCTAAGTGGCCCCCTCAAGGATTGAACTCACAACCCTGGGTTTAGCAGGCCAATGCTCAAACCACTGAGCTATCCCTCCCCCCATTTGCTCTCATCAAGATAAAAGTAAATGACGCTGGTGAGATCTTGGCAGGATTATGACTGGGATCCAAGCAGTTGGGCATAATGGTCGGAGCCATGGGGTTGGCCAGCCCTGGAGGTTAGAGCAGAACTGAGTAAAGGCAAGAATCAGGACCAGGGGACGCCTGGGAGTATAATCAAGAGCAGAGCCAAGGGTCAGAGCCAGGGATCAGCAGCTGAATGTGAGCCAATGAGTGAGCCAGGGATGTGATAGGGAAGCAGAGCCTGGAGTCAGAGCCAGGGGTGCCCAGGATGGAGAAGGGCAGGAACTGAAGCAGTCACAAGAGCAGGCTGGGCAGGAGCAGAAAGCAGAACCAATCTCAGCTGCAGGCATAGACTGCGTTGAGCAGCCAGTGTGCTCTAGCTGCTGCTGGGTCAAGTTGTTGCTAGTTCCCTTCCTCCACCAGTCAGGAAGTGTAATCAATCAGGCAGCCCCTGGCAGGATCAGCTGTGGCCAGTGTGTTGCTAAGAGACTGACCCTGCAGCCCCTGGCTACTTGACTGTTCTCGCCACATCAAATACTTCTCCATAAGGTTCCTACCTGGCCAGTATTTGACCAGCCTGGCTGGGTTTTTTATGGTTTTGCCAGTTGCCAGAAAAATAATTTAATCTGCTTTGTTTTTTAGCACTTTCAACATATTTTAAATATTTTCGCAGTCTTATGGGGAAATGACAGAAGATAACCAAAAGGTGGCTACAAATTTCCATTTCCATGGCACGTTATTGTCACAGACTGTTATGAAAGGAAGAAAAATTAAGGACTTTTGTACATTTGAGCCGAGATTTGTCAAAGGAGTCTAAAGGTACCCAAGCTGGGCACCTAACTCTTAACTTCAAGTCCTTAGAAAACCTTAGTCTTGATACAGAGTCAAATTTTTCTATAAAATTTTCAATGGGTAGCATAAGATAAAATTGCAAGAGGATCCTCTACCTATGTTCTCTCCTATAAACCCTGTGGGATTTTAAAAATATAGGCTCTGAAATTTTCCAATTTGATGAACACGTATGACATTTTGCTAATTACTGGTTGTGTACTGAACAGAAGTTCAATATAACAAATCCCCGTCCCGGTCCTGCCTCTTCCCAGAGCGCGCTGCGTTCCCCCTCCTCCGCCCTCCCTCCCATTGCTTGCCGCCGTGAAACAGCTGTTTCACAGTGGCAAGCACTGGGAACTAGGGGAAGAAGTGGGGATGCGGCCCACTCAGGAGGAGGAGGTGGAGCAGAGGTGAGCTGGGGCAGGGGGGTGGGGCAGGAAGCTGCCAGTGGGTGCAGAGCACCCACCAATTTTTCCCCGTGGGTGCTCCAGCCCCAGAGCACCCACCGAGTCAGCGCCTATGCTCTGCTCCCAGTACCCTGAGCTCCTAGGCAGCCAGGTCCTTCTCTCACCAGAGCTAGAAAGAGAGACTCTCTATAGCTTCTGGCCTCCAGCCCTCTTATCAGGGCCAGCTAGGCCCTGATTGAGCTGGCCACACCTGTGGTCAGCTACTCAGTGAGCTTCCCACAGCTGTTCTCACTCCTCTTATTTCAGGAGCGGGGTAACCACCCCGCTACACTTACTATATACATCTCTCCTAATTTGACCTAGTTTCTACTTTTTATATTACTCTTTTTGTTGTGTTTCAGATTGTTGAAGATCTCCTGGTTAAGCCAGATTTCCTATCTTTCCTGTTCATTGGGATAGTTTGAGCTTATGCCATTGAGCTTACAATAATGTGTCTTTAAAAATCTGCCAACTCTCCTGAACTCTTTTCTTCCCCTTAGACTTGCTTCCAACAGGATCTTATCTACCTGCTCTCTGACTTTGCTAAAGTCTGTCTTGTTGAAGTCTGTTGTCTTTATTTCACTGTTTTGCTTCTTACTGTTTCTTAGAATCATGAACTCTGTCATTTCATGATCCCTTTCACCCAAGCTGCCTTCCACCTTCAAGTTTTTAACCAGTTCTCCCTATTTGTCAGAATCAAAGCTAGAACAGCCTTTCCCCTAGTCTTTCTCCACATTCTGTAATAAGTTGTGTCCAATGCATTCCAAGAACGTGTTGGATACTTTGTGTCCTGCTGTATTTCTCAACAGATGTTTGGGTAGTTGAAGTCCCTCATCATCACCAAGTCCTGTGCTTTGGATGATTGTTGTGTTTTTGTTTTGTTTGGCTTTAAAAAAAAAAAAAAAAGCCTCATCCATGTCTTCTTCCTGGTTAGGTGGTCTAAAGTATACTCCTCCCATGACATCCACCTTGTTTTTTACCCCTTTTATCTTTACCCAGAGAATTTCAACAAGTCTGTCTTCACTTCTATCTTTGCATCAGTCCAAGTGTATACATATTTTATATACAAGGCAATGCCTCCTCCCCTTTCTCCCTATCTGTCCTTCCTGAACAAGCTTCTATACCAATATTCCAGTCATGTGAATTATCCCATCAAGTCTGTGATGTCATAATTGTAAATATTCACTAGTATCTCTAGTTCTTCCTGTTTATTCCCCATACTTCTTGCATAAGTATGCAGAGATCTAAGATGTTCATTAGATTTTTCCTCTATATTCTCTGTTCTCTCTCCTCCTTTGTTCCTGCTGTGATTTCCCATGTTCCCCCTAGATTCCAGCCGTTCACCCAGGTGTCCATGTTGTGGACTTTCCTGTGAGCTTTTGTCTCCTGTCCCTGTCGAACCTAATTTAAAGGCTTCCTCAGTAGGTTAGTCAGTCTGTATCCAAAGATACTCTTCCCTTTCCTTGATAGGAGGACCTCCATCTCTGTTCAGAAGTCCTCCTTCTCAGAACAGCATCCCATGGTCGAGGAAACTGAATCTTTCCTGGCGACACCATCCACGCAGCCAGGCATTCATCTCCAGGATGTGTCTGTCTCTGCCTGTGCTCCTACCCTTGACCACTGGAAGGATCGATGAGAACACCACCTGTGCACCCAATTCCTTGACCCTTGTTCCCAGCACCCTGTAGTCACTTGTGATTTGCTCAGTGTCATACCTCGCATTAATGCCCCGTAGATGAGCAGTCAAAGGGCCGGATGATCCAAGGCAGTCCTTTCACAATGTCTCTGATACGTGCTCCTGGCAGGCGGCACACCTCCTTGGATGCTACATCAGACTGGCAGATGGATGCCTCTGTTTCCCTTAGAAGGAAGTCACCGACCACCACCATCCTTCATATCCTCTTGGGAGTGATGGCCATGATCCTCCCAGCCTTGGAGGTACGTGGCTTCTCCTCCTTTGGGGGGAGATTCCTCATCTCTCATTGCCAGGGCAACATATTATTTTTATCTCTGTGGAATCTCTGAGATTCTTTTCCATTCATTTGTGTGGGAAGACTGCAAGATTAAGATTTATGGTCATCCTTGACATTTCTTGAGTGGTCATTAGGGGTATGATCCAAAGGCTGTTAAATTCAGTGGAAAAATCCCCACTGACTTTAATAGGCTTTGGAGCAGGCCTTAGGTGTCTGAATTAATGACTATTTGTTATTACTTTAAGTTATAAAATTCTTGGCAAGTACTGTGTTCTCAGTATGAGTCTATTGTTGTTGCCCAACAAATTATAAAAGTAAAAATAATAATTCTACTGCTGGTATTCTAAATGTTGCTGTTGAGATTTGGATTGTCCACAGCTAATTCTCTTTGGTTAGGCTACAATCTAGGCTAATTTATCAATCTATATTGATGTGTATTACCTTGTCTTGCTGATCAGATCACTTTGTGATCCATTTCTTCGTATATCAGTGGGCTTTTCCATTTTTGTCATTAAGTTGTGCAGTCTCCTCCTAACAATCGTTTTTTGTCCCACTTCAGGTACAATACCATCGTTTGCCAACTGAGCCACTACTTTAATTATCCTCTTATCATTTTGCAATTAACATCCATCAAAATTCATTTCTCTTTCGTTTGCTTGAAACCCATCTTATTTGTGGCATTTACAGTTTCTGAAAATTAACTAAATGCATGGAGTTCATTTAGCATTTAGTTCATGATGTTCAATGATTATATTTCAGGTAATTATAATGTTGGGCTGCTTTTTCTATTTGTATTAGGTGACAGAGTGAAGCTTCTTAAATAACTATTGTGGATATTAAATTGTTACTAAAGCTGGTAGCTAAAATATATTTCTGGGTGAGATTAAAAATGCTTTTTTTTCTTTTAAAAATATTTTTTCTGGTATTTTAAAGCTTAAAAAAATACCAAAAACTTCCCATGAAAAAATTAATTTAAAAAGCCATTGTTCTTCCAAATAAGTTTGGCCAAATTTGCAGTAGTTCTATTTAGGACTAAATTTTCAACAGGGCTTCAGCCTAGTTTCCCTTTAGCAGGCACAATTTGCACCTCTAAGTCCGCTTGAGATGTATGTAGTTCCCTTCTTTAACTCTCAGCAGAACACAGACCTTGGCTCACCTCTTTGCTCCTCTCTGTCTGATTACACTGGCACCTGCATAGCTTCCAGCCGCCTATCTTCTGCAGCAGCTGGCTGCAGCAGTTGTTGGAGGGCGGGGGGAAGAGTAAGTATGCTTCCTGATAGTAAGGCAAGGTGGCTGCTTTCTGACAAAACAAGGACTCTGTCTGTCAAAGGATTAGGTTGGCTAAAGTCCAGCCCAGCAGGGCAGGAACTTTTTTTTTTTTTTTTTTTTTTCTCTGACTCATTTTGCCAGGGTACAAGTGTTCCCCTTTGTTCCTTATGTGTTTGTGCAAACTGAATGTTGACTGATAAAAATGAAAAAATTGCGATTCATTTGAAATTGAAAATTGTGCAGATAATCATATGACACCATGGGCCCAGTATTGGCTGGACTTTCATCTCTTGCAATTCCATTGCAAGCGGTATGTCAGAGGAGAAATTTGGCCCCAGGACTTCAAAAAAAGTTAATGCCAAGGCTTCTGTCAACAGTTTGTAAACCTTGGGAAAGATTTACAGTGGTTCAGCCCTTGCAAATTTAACACGAGCCTTGCAATATGTGTTGATTTTTGTTAAAATCCCAATTCCTGGAGTCAAGCGATTACATGAGAATTTCAGACATCATTAGGAAAGAAAAGTAAATGTCTAGACTACATGGTTGTGGAGAAGAGGTTTAAAAATGTGATGCAGGGTCCTAATAGAAGAGACATAAAAAGAAACCAAAATTGATTAGTTGTAAAAAAACCTCATGATTTTTAAGCCAATCTTATGATTTTTTTAGAGGACTTGACTCATGATTATTGAACTGTTGGGGTTGGCAATACTAAAAGAAACACACAAATCAACAGATATCAATTTAAAGTTTAAGTCTTAGGTTTCAGTTTAAATTTAAGACGTTTTGCACCTCCTCCAGATCTGTGGTTTGGGCTCATGCCCATATTTAATAAAAAGGGTACTGTCAAGTTAAATGAGTAAAGAGGTGCTGTCAAATGAGGTAAATATCTAACTATGATCACCATATGCTCCCCTCTTCTGTTTCATGCTGTATTATTTTCACTTATGCCTTTAAGTGTTTTTGGGCAGGAATCTGATGATTGTTCAGTACAGAGAGAGTACAATCAACAAAATAATATTTACTGTAGTGATACAGAGCTCCTGGAACCAAGCCAAAAGGCACAGTGGTGCTTATGAGCAAAAGATAAAAGCAGACCCAGTGGGACCATCTAAACTGAATTTTGAGGTTCCCTTAACAAGAAAGAGAGGACTGACGTCTTTCCAGTAATACTATACTTTCTTATTACATCTGATTTGCAGTTGAATTATAACATCTACAGAACTTAATATGGCCTTGATTCACCACTGTACTTCTCCAGTTTTACAGTTCTGTAACTACACTGATCTAGTTACACAGGTATAAAATTGGAGTGTAACAGTGACGATGAATCAGGACTGCAGTCTTGTCAAGAAAAGATTATGGACCAGATCTTCAACTGGTTTAAATCCTCATAGCTTCAAAGGAACTACATCAATTTATAATAGCTCAGAATCTGACCCTATTTGTAATAATTCAAAAGTAACCATGAAGTGCTGAAATCATAAACATTCCTATTGATTAGCATGGTGTTAACAGAGTTTCCTCTTGTGTTTTGATTTATTTCATATTCCAAATATGAATCATGCTCTAATTACAAACATATTAGACTTTTTTTGCCTTGAAACATTTTTTTAAAAGATAATTGCATTTCAACTGTTTGAAACTTACCCACAGCTTGAGGTTATGCTGCTCTCTGATCCGAATAACTGATGTTTTTCAAATTCCTTGGTGCACTGATTGCAATGCTAATCAGATGAAATAGGAACAAGTAACTGGTACTTTCTGTAATTTCTAGCACTACAAGCAGTGACTCCAATATTTATGCTTGAGTTGAACTAACCTTGGAATGTCTGCTCACATTCACCTGAAAGTCAATGGACATCTGGAGCCAAACAGCCTTTCCAGACTAGCTTCTAAAAATGGGAAACAAAAACAAAACAACAAGAGCAACACAGCCTCTTAAGCATGCCTCCTAAGTTTTACCATGGGAAACTGGGGAATTGGTAATGGAATACTGAAGCCATTCACCTCGAGTTTCCCAGTCTGAATCTGATCCAGATTAATATTGACTGAAAGTCTTTCATATCTGACAGCTATTCCTTGGTCTCTGTGAAACAGTTAGTGGTCTCAGGCCAATTTCTGGTGGATATCTATCTTCACAGCTGGTACTAAGTAGCAGCCTTGTTCACAGCCACAGCAGAGGGGCCAAGAAGAGAATCAACATGGAGGCTGAACTGCAGCTCTCTCCCTTAAAGCTGGTCCCTGACTCCCTACAGGTCAAGGACAAGGTACTTTAGCAGGGAAGTGTGGGTCAGCCTGAAGTGCTGATGCTTGTGGGGTCAGTAGAGGAATTTATTTCATAATGACAATGGGCCAGAGGGATGAAAGGGAAAGAGTGACCCCAGGGCAGTGGTAAGAGGGAGTTACCAAGTGCTGGGAGAGGGCACATCAGTTGCAATGTTGCCATGTCGGGGCCTTTGCTCGTCAATGTCCTATCGTAGTAATAGCTATGCTTTGCACTTGAATAGCAGTTGTCATCCAAGGATCTCCCTTCAAGACGGGGAGATTTTCCCAAGCACAAATAACAGGCATGTAATTTCCATTGTAAGTCAATGGGAACTAGGTCCCTAATTACCATCCGTGTCTTTGAAAATCTGATTGGCCCCCTGAAATATATATTACAGAATAACTTGTGCTCATGGTTTCTCAGTTAAAAAAACTGTTCATTCTCCTATTACATGTTGTTTTTTCCCCCAACTACACAAAGAAATGAAAAGAAATACGGGTAACCTCAGAATTAATGTCAGTCTTTGAGGTGACTATAATTGTAGATTTTGCTTCTGGGTTGTGCTAAAGTCATGCTTTGTAGCATAGGATGACATTAAGAAGGGGAAGAACAAATTTATACTCCACCTAGGATTGGGGGTAAAAAGACAGCTAGTTTTAGCAAAAAACAGATCTCCCAAAAGCAGCCTATACATTCAGTTAGGTTCTCTGTCCATGGCTGGAGATGAGCTTTGGCTGAACGTGCAGCACAGCATCTAAATACAGGCAGGTAGTCAGGTAACTTGACCCACTTGATACCTACTTGAAAAAGTACAGGTTGGGTGTGCGGTACCTAAACTAATTACTCAGAAATGATTGCCTGGATTTGGGCCAAGTATTATCTCACCTGTCTTCAGCACTGCTCCAATGGAATGAGGAGAGACAGAAAATATAGTAACCTGAGAGGGAGATAAGAGCAAGAGAACATTGAGAATGATCTTTAACTGTGCAGTAGATGTTCTGTCTCTGCATTGCTCTTTTTCTCGATTCTACCTGAAGTAAAGCATGCATCATCTTCTCCCTTTAAATAGATCAGGATCCAAAATGTTTCAGAGGTATCATCCACACATGCACTGAAAAACACGGGGTAGCCCACCCACTGTGAATAAAGTTACACCACTGGGACTTACCAACCATTGGCTGTACTGGTAGCAGTGGAGGTATGCTTGGTTAATGTCAACGAGTTTTGGATGAGACCCACAGAGAGCAGCAAATCTTGCTATAGCTGGGAAAAGCCAGCCATTCAGTTCTGATGTTGTAAACAACCTCCTTATGGGGGGCCAGCCAAAGGGTAAGTTAAAAGATGGGAAGACAAAATAATTAAATAAGCACACTACTTTTCGCTAGTACTTTGTAATGTCTGAGTAAAATCTAGTGATTTCATGTAGAGATGAGAGAACTCATTTGCCAAATTTAAAACTCACTTGAGAAATGTGGGCTTAGCACAGGATTAGAACCGTTTGAGGTAATTGGGGAGGAAGACATCTGGTACTGTTTGCTCCTTGATCTAGAAGACAAAGGCACAACAAGATGGAGTGGCTGGAATCTGAAGGCAGCAAAGTTCCAACTGGAAATAAGATGCGTATTTTTAACAATGGGTAATTAACAGTAGACCAGTTTAGCCAAAGAATGCAATAAATTCTCTGGGTGAAATCCTGGCCTCCTTGAAGTCAATGGAAATTTTGTAATTGACTTCAAGAGAGCCAGGATTCCATCCTCCATCACTTGAAATAAAAATTGGATATCTTTCTAAGAGAGATGCTCTAGTTCAACCGCAAGTTACTGGGGTCAGTGAAGGACTACTGAGCGAAATCTAAGATCTGGATTAAGCAATGGGTCACACACTAGAAAATCATAATGATCCTTTCTGGCGTTAAAATATAGGAATCTATTAATTGATTTCAGTTTGGTTTTATATGCTTATGGACACAAATTGTATGTATGTGAATATTAAGATGTAAATAAATAAAACACCAGACACCTATAGATAATATTGTGGAACGCAATACATTTCTTTATCTTCACAAGGTAGAGCTGATAATCTCCCAAGTAATGTATTTAGGCATCCCTATGAGTGGAGAATAACTGATTCTTTCCACTCCTTATCTTATGCAACTCACTCTCACCATATTTATTTTTAAATGTATAAAAGGCATGTAGTGCTAGTGAAATAGAGCTTGACTGGCTGCCCTGGAAACTACAGTTTGTATTTATCCATAGAACATACAGTTTGGGCATTTGTCAGTGTGTTTACCTATTGCCTCACTTTTTTTATCATATGGGGTTCAGGTTGGGGATGCTGGGTGTTTACCTCAGTTCCCTTTCCATGACTTCAGCAGAGTTCTTGCTCCACATGTAGGGATTAGAGGGCAGGTCAGTCTTCATCTTTGAACTCTATTTTGACACTGCCAACAAGTGTTGCAATTAGTGCCAACAAAAACAGTCTTGTTGCTGTGGCTGAGGAGAGGACTTCAGTACTATCACACTAGCATCTTTCATGAAAACTAAACTTACTACTTTAAAAAAAAATCATAGGGCCTGATCCTTAAATGCCATTGAATTCAATAGAAAAACTCCCATTGACTTTAATGGGTTTTGAATTTAAACCCATAGACATTGAGAAAAATAACCCAGAAAATAGGAGACTTTATACATTTGACTTCAAACTGAAACTGAATGAGGGCAAATTACTCTGGGTTAAAAGAATCTGCTTGCTTATGCTGCCAGTTAGTTTTTCTGTCATCTTTGGTGGTCATCTGAATTTTTAGACAAAGGACCTCTATGTGCTGTATGTGGCTGCTCCTCCAAAGTGAACCAACAGCCAAAATTACCTGTGACCTTTCCCATGAGCATGAGCAGAAACCTCTCCCAGAGCGAGATAAAGAAATTAGAACTTCATTCTTCCGTGGTTTACTCCTAGGAATGCTTCTTGGCAAGATGCTAAGAATAAACCAGTTATTGAAAAGGGGACCTGGGAAGTTGACAAGCATGGGCTAAGCCCAGAGAGGAAATTTGATGAGGAAATAAGATGCTTTGTAGATCAATGTGTAGTGATTAGTCTTTTGAATGCTGGGATTATTATATAAGGAGAAAGGGAGGGGGGTGCTTATTGTATCTGACAGCTACCACTTATACAGGTATTCTTCCAAGTAATGAGGAACATAATGGAGTATTTGTTTATAAATCTTAAGTGAACCCCCTGTATTTTCCACAGGCCAATTAAATGTGATCGAAAGCTAAAAACAACTTTTTCTTTTTCTCCCCATGAAACTAGAATCACAGCCGTGAAAGCAAGGATAAAAAACCCAGCAAAAATACTTTTCTATGACCTGCGTGCAGTCTGAACTGTCAGAGTCTCTGCTCACCTTGAAGAGAGAAATATTTAATTTTATATTGCGAAGACCTCATACAGTGGCAGTGCAAACGCATGCTGGAAGGAGAATCACCGATGATCTAGATAGCACTGCACAATAACACAACATACTTGCCCTCCAGCTGTATAGGAGCAGAGCCATTAGGTAAAAACAAACATGCAAACATTACAGTGAATTTTCAAACCATAAAGATTTCACATTGTTTATTAATCTAAAAGTTGCTATAAAATCAAACATCTGGTTACACAACAATTGTCAGTTTTCCCCCTGCTTCATGAATGGCTAATTATTCTTTTGAAAACAATGTACTAAACATGAGGGATCCTCAACAGAACTCTTCACCCACTCACAAACACAGGTATTTACATACATGCATTTCTTCCTTTCACAGACACACACATTACAGCAGAAATGGCTTACTAGTAAATCATTTACATGTAGATTCTAGTAAGTATGTGTGTGAGTGAGAGGGGGAGTGCACACAACCTTGTAGGGATAAAAATTCAAATTACTTGAAAGCTGTTCCATGTTTCATACATGACATATAGTACATTACATTATTTATGCCTAGAAATGCCAACTCCATAGAGAAAGACAAAGCATAATGTTGAGAGTAAAACAAACTCAGCCTCATCTCCAAATTTTTCAGAGATGCTCGTGGGTTTGATTTAAACAAAGCTATTTTCAACTTCATTTGACTCTGTTTGACTTTCTTATAAATGAATAGTTGCTTGTTTGTTTGTTTAGTTTTTCTGCACCCTGGCTCTTGTTAGTTAAGACCACCCGGAGTCAAATCTAAGTTAGAGAGTTTCCAGTCTTGTCTGTAGAATCATTTCCCTTGTATGTGGGAAAGAAGAGGGATGTTTAATGTAAGTCTATCCCCCTCTATAATTGAAAATTCACTCTAACAAATATTACTTTAAGTAGAAACAAAGCACAGTTTCCCTAGTTCAAGTAAAAATACCTATGGAATCCGATAATTTAAAGAGAAAACAAGAACTATATTCACGATGGTGCACATATACACACGCATATACTATAAGGTGTCATATCAGCTAGACTGAGGTCCAGTCTCCTTTTTTTGCAGGGCATATATTGTACCCACACAATATATGTCCTCATGTTTACACCTGGAAAATAAATGCTGGAGATCATTTAAGTTTTGAATCTCTCTACCTGATTTGCACTTGGGTGGAGGTGCAATACTCAGTTACAATGACATTTTGCAGATGAAACTTCTTCTGAAAATGTACCCCTAGACATTTATATTGAATGTGCATGCAGTTTCCTCCATGAGCCTTGTTTTGGGAAATGTCTGCACTCTGGTCTCATTTGCTATTAATGGTCCAGCCATTATTCCTCAGACCAGCAACTGGCTGAGGATTTCTATGGTAGCCTCTAGGGCTTGCAGCATCTCTTTCCCCTTTCCCACCCCCACTCAAAATTTTCATCTTATTCTGTCCCTGAAACAATCTACACATGCACTGTGGTTCAAAAGCTGCGAATCCATGCAAATTCTGCTGTACCTCTGCTTACTTGTAAATCCAGTATAAGTGTTATAAGTATCAGGCCCTGTATTTACTATATATGTAATGAAGAAGATTGTGTTTCCCTCTGAATTTCTAATATACCACAGGGCAGTGGTTCTCAACCAGGGGTTGGGGGCCGCGAGCAGTTTTCAGGGGGTCCTCCAAGCAGGGCCAGTGTTAGACTTGCTGGGGCCCAGGGTAGAAAGCTGAAGTCCCATTTCATGGGGGTGAAGCCTGGGGCCCTGAGCCCCACCACCTGGGACTGAAGCAGAAGCCTGAGCAACTTAGCCTCATGGTGTCCCCTATGGCATGGAGCCCTGGGCAAATGCCCTGCTTGCTACCCCTTAACTGTGGCACAGGTGGGCCATGTAGTTTGTATAGCATGTTTGGGGGCCCACAGAAAGAAAAAGCTTGAGAACCCCTGCCATGGGGCATAGATCTCAAACTATGTTAGAGGCTTTTAAAGCAAATACCATGAACTATTTATACAATGGGAATTCTGGATAATTAAAGATCTCGAGTCAAGTGTATGTTATGGAATCCTAACATTTTAGTCAGGACAATGTCTGACGTATTGTTATCATCTATGGGCCAAACCAAGCTGTTTTTGGAGTGGCTGTTTTGATTTTAGCTTGCAAAACCACTGCCTCACAGGGTTCTTAAGACTACACCCTAAAATTATACCTGTTTATTTTCTGCTGGTAATGGTGCACAGTAAAGTATAGAGCATTTCCTTTGAACTGACTTCGGTAACCATTCTTCTTTTATAACTGGTATTTCTTGTCTGTAAAGTCTCGCAGTCACCTGGTGAAATATTTTGTTTTCTGGACAGATCTGACTTTTCATAAACATCTTCAGTATGAATCTTTTATGACTGTTCTTTATTTGTCTGGGTTACACTGAATAGTGAATGCAAAGACATAGCCTCTTCAGATACTGACTCGCGGGAAAACAACAAGCAGTTCACACAAAGGAAATTCAATCCCCTACCAGCTAATTAAAAAAGCATTACCTTCCGCAAATGCTGACCTCCAGCCATGCAAAGGATAAAGATGGGAGTCTGTCAGTCATGTTTACCTAACAAACTCTGGCATAATATTATGATGAATGGACAGATCTAAAAAGGGATGATATTGTTCAGAACTCGAAGGTATTCTTAATACCATGTTTAAAGAAGTAAAAGACCTCATCAGTAATTTGAAACTTCAGCCTGCATGCTAGGGATACACCAGTGGTAAACTTGACAAGTACTACAGATACTAGATACACAAAGCACAGTAGGAATATTATAGGCATCCTAGGGGATTTTGATACAGTTAGTATGAGTGTGTTTAAATGACCACTATACTTTCAGATAGCTTAATTTTGTATGCTGATGTTCCACATTTTTTTCATCTTCCCAACAGCAGAATGAACATTGAATGGTCTCTACTTGTTTTTGTGATCCAGGGTCATTATATTGTAGGACTAAATACACTATTGTTGAGTTTGGAGTCATTTCCATTTCTGTGCTACCATTAGTTCAATCAAATTCACGATGAGATTATCTACTGGAAAGAGCATTCATCCATATTCTACCCGGCATACAGTTCTTGTTCTCTCTTTCTCTATCAACATAACATTCTAAGGTTCTGCAGTTCATGGGCCAAATTGTTGATTCATAATGTCAGTTCAAGCATAGGACGTTTTGTTATTGTGAGAAAAAAGGCTTTTAACCTTTAAGATGGTAATGCTCCTTTCATTCCATTTTTTTCTTGACTCTACTGAACCAGTTTCTGAATGTCAGGAGTGGGGTTGGCAGAAGCTCTAGATAATTTAAAACAAACACATGATGCTGTACATCCTCATCTAGATAGGAGAATGTTTATGATCAACTCTGTATTTGAGCCATGTTTTAAGGAAAATATGGGCTCAGAGAGATTTATATTTAAGGCACTGTTCAGCCAGTGTGAAGGGGCCTTAAAGTGCAATGTACTCACCTATCACCCAGGGAAGTGTCAAGGGGCTTTAGTGTAAATGAAAATTAGGCCCAGGAAGTCAAGCATTTTGAGATGACTCTCCATGCTGCCCCCATTTTTCCTCCTGTGAGCTTGATTTTTGTATTGTTCAGTTCGGGTTGTAGGGGGAAAAGAAAAGTGCCATTTTCCCAGAGAAGGAATATAGGAAAGATTGAGTTCTAAATCTGTCTTTAAAATGCTTCATTCACACATTGGGAGAATGCCTCAGAACTGTGAGAGGTTTGTATTTGATCTTATTGTGGCTTTAAGGTCACTAAGGCCCAGATCCTCAAAGGCATCTAGGTGCTTAATTCCCAGTGAGGATCTGGGCCTAAGATGTCCTCGATGCCTTGATCCTGAGAACTGGTGCTCTTGAGTTTTTAGAAACACTGAAAATTTGTCAGGACACCAGATTGGATGGATATTAATAGATTACTCAAAATGAATTATTTGACTAATGACCTTAATGCAGCTTTTTGTTCCTAGAATAAGTTGCATCACAATGTCTAGTCACCTGGGGATAGCAGAGTACACAAACTCAGAGGTGCTTAATTAGAGCTGTCTTTGTATAAGTGATAGGCAGCTGCTCTCAGGGCAGTCTCTGTTTTGAAACTCGCTCCACTCCTACCAATGCCTCGATTTGCTAGCCTTCTGGACAAGCTGCAAAGCCTATTCTTTTTCTCTTTTTTTTCAGGCTATTGAGGAGGAAACAGGTTTTGGGACGGTTATATTAGTAGGGAATCTTTTTGCATTATTTTGTGTGTTTTAACCTATTAGATGGGCACTGTAGATTTTGTTGATTAAATTGAAGAAATAATGAGAGATAAAGAGTAATAGATACAATGGAAATTAATCATATCCTGTGGGGGAGGGGAAGATAATTTGGCCCCCCTGTCATGACTTCAGTGGAACTGAGCTAATTTTTTTAATATCCCCCATTTTTAAAAAACATAATTGTACGACTTTGCATGTTTGTTTATTTTGTTTTTTATTAAGGGCATTGTAACTGAGTTAAGAGACATCATTGAGCAGTTCCAGCCCTGTTGACCTGCACAGTCATGATCAGATAAAATTAGATTTCTGCCTGAATAGATTTTGTGGTGTGTCATTGGGATGACAAGGGGGAATCAGGTAGTTATTAGTTAATTTAGGCAGGAAGAAAATATAGATGCTACAACATGTGCATCTGGAAAACTGAGCCTGGCTCAGTTCATTACCCCAAAGGAGGGCTACCTTTTTAGCATACTGTGATGGAGTTCACTATGTCTGCAAAGCAGGTCACTATAATCCCTCTCCTATATTACCAATTGGTCCTGCAAATGCTGCTGGAATGGTAAGAAAGTGTAGCCACCTGATACTGAAAACCATCCAGCACCAATGCATAAGAGTTTCACTGGGAAGGATGATGAGCCGAGCCATATAGGCAGCAAGCACCTGGTCCACTGAGTACATCACAAACAGCAGAGAGAGAGAGAGCTGATAGGATCTGAAAACTGGAAGAGACAGACAGGTGGGCTCCAAGGACCCTTTTGTTTTAGTGTTTATGTTTAGGGCTTTGACTTCAGGAATCCTTTTTTGTTATCTCTCATTCACGATCAAAAGGTTGACTCCCACCTATCTGTCCATGATACCAGCCTGTGTCACTTACTTGCTAAATTTTCTAACAAGCATCTTTGTGCATTCTCCCATGCTGCTCCTCAGGGTTGGGATGAGCTCCTTGTAAAAATCAAAACGGGTATCTTATCTTCAAAATCCTCCTTAAAACTCTGCTTTGCTTGTCTGAGAAAAACAGAGTTCTCACTCTTTCTTTGGGTGCAGCAAGGCAGATACATTTTATTAACTCAAGCAATTGCACAGAGGGAGAGAGTGCACTAGGACACAGGGTTTCCCCCTCCTAGGCAGGTCTCTCAAAAGATAAACAATTAAGGCAAGCATTTATACTTTTTGTTACATACAGTAATGATCAACAGTTTGTTTATATTATGTCTTGCCCATTCCTGTATTTTCGCACTTCTGTTCTCAAAACATAGCTATCTCAAGGTTGGGTCACGCTGACTACTCTGCTGCCTTTTCACCTGCTTCTGACGTGAGCCCTGCTTCTACAAATCTCGCGTTATTACAGCTAGAGTTAGCCAGACTCTTGCCCATATAGAGGCCTGCATCCAAATTCCCTCTACCAACTTCCACAGCTGCAATGCCTACAAAAAACTTGATAGCAATTATGCTGCGTATCATGTTAACCAACATTGTCTTGTTTCTTTATACTGCCCCGTCTGTTTGTATCCATCTGGGTTTGGGGATTTTTTGTTTTATACTGAGGGCTTATCCATGCTTAAAATGCTTCAGCACCAATGAGAGGGGTTCTCCTGTTTGGCACAGGTAATCCACCTTCTCGAAAGGTAGTAGTTAGGTCAATGGAAGAATGCTGTCTACATGCGGACTTAGGTTAGCTTAACAGCACTGATCAGGGGTGTGGATTTTTCACACCCCTGACTGATGCAGGTAAACCAGACTAATTTTCTAGAGTAGACCATGCATTAGGCTATGTCTACACTTAAAATGTATCACTATCGTGCATCAGTGTAGACACTACATATGCCGAAGGGAGGGATCTTCCCAGTGTAGGTAATCCACCTCCCCATGAGGTGGTAGCTAGGTCAACCTAGTGCTGTCTACACGGGGACTTAGGTCATCTTAACCATGCTGCTCGGGTATGGATTTTTCACACCCCTGACCAAAACTAACCTAATTTTCTAGTGTAGACCAGGCCTTACTACAGCAATGGGAGGGGTCTCCTCTTGCTGTAGTTAATTCATCTCCCCAAGAAGCAGTAGCAAGGTTGACCTAGTGCTGTCCACACTGGGGGGTTAGGCTGGCATAGCTATGTCTCTCAGGGATATGGATTTTTTTACACTCCTGTGAGACATAGCTACAGCAATGTAAGTTTTCAGTGTAGACCAACCCTTAGATTGTAAGCTCTCTGGGGTAGAGGTTGCCTTTTGTTCTGTGTTTGTACAGCACCTAACACAATGGAGTCCTGGTCCATGACTAGGACTCCTAGGTGCTACTGTAATACTACTACTAATGGTAGCATAGCCTATTATTTAAGTTGCCTGACACTTCCATTATAAGACCCCGTTTTAAGTTTCTTATAACTTTGCCAAATTTTAATTGTTTGAGCTGAAATTGTCCATGCTGGTTTTCTACCTCAGGATGGAAGATTCTGGAAAATTTTAGCCAAAGCACTTTATTAATTTCTGAGAACAAGTCTATGGAAAAATATGTGGGTTTTGCCCATGTAAAAAAAATTGGTAATCTTTTCTTTGAGAAGCTTCAGTGCCCTCATGCTTTGAAGCAGGGGCTTGACATTTGGAGGATGGGAGGTGTTGTGAGGGAGAGAGCTTTGTGTCAGAAGGCACACTTTGCTGTCTGTGACTGTCCACCCAAATTTGGCCAAGTTCTAAACCTTTGAAAAATTATAGTGTGCACATGCTCAGTAGAGACTTCTTTGATTTTAGTGGCTAAATTCAACAAAGATTCCATCCACACTGGGCATGCTCCAGCCTGGAGTTGAGCAGGACTTTCCTTGGAGTTGCAGCTCTGGGCTGCTGCAAGCTGTGCCTGGTTCCATTCTGGGCACCTGACATGAGGAGCAGCGGGGGGCTGTCGTTGCTTGTGGTTCAGTGTGACCACTGCTGGGCCCAGGCAATGTGCAGGAGGAAGCTGCCTGATTCAAATGCAAAGGGGATGAGCTGGGAATGGGTGGGTGTGGTGGGGAGAGAGGCAGATTGGGACTAGGATCCTAATGGGAGAAACTGGGACTAAAGGCAAACATGGGGTGAAGGGAACTCGGACTGGGAGTTGGGGTGCAGGGAACAGGAACTGGCTGGGCAAGGAGACTATGAGTGGAGAGTGGAATTGGGAATGGGGGGTTGGGAGCTAGCGGGTGGGGGTAAGACTGATACCAATGAGGTGCCAGAGGGGGAGACGGGACAGGAAATCAGTGGGGTGGAGAGAAGAGGGGGAGAAGAGACTAAGGGTAGGTCCACACTACCCGCCCGATTCAGCGGGTAGAGATCGATCTTCTGGGATCGATTTATCGCGTCTCATCTGGATGAGATAAATCGATCCAAGAAGCGCTCCCCCGTCGACTGCAGAACTCCTGCTCGCCGAAAGGAGGAAGCGCTGTCAACGGAGGAGCCTGCCTGCACCGTGTGGGCCCGCAGTAAGTATACTTAGTTCGATCTAGGAAATGTCGACTTCAGCTACGCTATTCTCATAGCTGAAGTTGCGTTTCCTAGATCGATCCCCGCCCCAGTGTGGACCAGCCCTAATATGATGAGTATCAAGGATGCAGGGATAGAACTGGCACTGGCTGAGCAAAGACTGAGATAAGGAGCTGGGGGACGGGGAGGATGGACATTGAAAATGGACAAGGAGTCTGGAGAGGGAGATGGGGAGCAAGGGTGTGGTGGGGCGGGGGGGCGGTGACTGGAGGCTGGAGTGTGTGTGTGTGCAGAGACCGATTGGATGAGCAACCGGGAGGAGGTGGTGGGGGTGGGGTAGTGGAAGTGAGACTAGTTGGACAAGGAGACGGGGGACAAGGAGGCAGGGATGGGGAACAGGTGCCTTTCATTTTTACACATCATGAAATTATGAAGGTTATGGAGGTCAAATTAGGCCCTCAGTTGCACAGATAAAATTATTTCATCTTTGATTATGTCCTCAGTGCCACTTGTGCAACCTCAGGGCCTTTTGTAGATCTGCACAGCAAAACTGATTAGAATACAGTAAGTGATTCTTTTGAAGATGCAGACGAAGGAAAAGAATCCAGCTCACTCTTTCTTAGACGCATTTGCTCCTACAGGGATAACAGGAGTGAAAAGCTATTTAAAAGAAGTCAGTAAAGAAACAGATATGACTCGCAGTCCACGCAAAGGGCAGATATGCTGTGCAAGGTGCCGTTTTTACAGTTATTAGTAGAAATGCACTTCCTGTTTCATCATGAAAGCACCAAACTTGCCTTTACACAGGATGTGCCAATCCTGCAGCATTCTTTCTTCAATATATGTTTATACCCAGAACTGGATCTTTTCTTGAGGGGAACACACACGAGATGTTATTACTTGCAAAGTCCTGGCAGTTGGATTTGTTTTCTATTTTACCTTCCAAAAAAACACCAGGACAAAATAAGCACATTGGTAATATTATCAGTCTCCTTCAAAAGGTGGTGATGTGTTTATGGGAGCACACAATGCCATTATGTTATGCGTGCAACCATACTGCCTTACAAGAACTGAATCATAGAATCATAGAATCTCAGGGTTGGAAGGGACCTCAGGAGGTCATCTAGTCCAACCCCCTGCTCAAAGCAGGACCAACCCCAACTAGATCATCCCAGCCAGGGCTTTGTCAAGCCTGACCTTAAAAACCTCCAAGGAAGGAGACTCCACCACCTCCCTAGGTAACCCATTCCAGTGCTTCACCACCCTACTAGTGAAAAAGTTTTTCCTAATATCCAACCTAAACCTCCCCCTCTGCAACTTGAGACCATTACTCCTTGTTCTGTCATCTTCTACCACTGAGAACAGTCTAGATCCATCCTCTTTGGAACCCCCTTTTAGGTAGTTGAAAGCAGCTATCAAATCCCCCCTCACTCTTCTCTTCTGCAGGCTAAACAATCTCAGTTCCCTCAGCCTCTCCTCATAAGTCATGTGCTCCAGCCCCCTAATCATTTTTGTTGCCCTCCGTTGGACTCTTTCCAATTTATCCACATCCTTCTTGTAGTGTGGGGCCCAAAACTGGACACAGTACTCCAAATGAGGCCTCACCAGTGCCGAATAGAGGGGAATAATCACGTCCCTCGATCTGCTGGAAATGCCCCTACTTATACAGCCCAAAATGCCGTTAGCCTTCTTGGCAACAAGGGCACACTGTTGACTCATATTCAGCTTTTCGTCCACTGTAACCCCTAGGTCCTTTTCTGCAGAACTGCTGCCCAGCCATTCGGTCCCTAGTCTGTAGCAGTGCATGGGATTCTTCTGTCCTAAGTGCAGGACTCTGCACTTGTCCTTGTTGAACCTCATCAGATTTCTTTTGGCCCAATCCTCTAATTTGTCTAGGTCCCTCTGTATCCTATCCCTACCCTCCAGCGTATCAACCACTCCTCCCAGTTTAGTGTCATCTGCAAACTTGCTAAGGGTGCAGTCCACACCATCCTCCAGGTCGTTGATGAAGATATTGAACAAAACCGGCCCCAGCTCCGACCCTTGGGGCACTCCACTTGATACCGGCTGCCAACTAGACATGGAGCCATTGATCACTACCCGTTGAGCACGACCATCCAGCCAGTTTTCTATCCACCTTACCGTCCATTCATCCAGCCCATACTTCTTTAACTTGCTGGCAAGAACGCTGTGCGAGACTGTATCAAAAGCTTTGCTAAAGTCAAGAAATAGCACATCCACTGCTTTCCCCTCATCCACAGAGCCAGTTATCTCATCATAGAAGGCAATTAGGTTAGTCAGGCATGACTTGCCCTTGGTGAATCCATGCTGACTGTTTCTGATCACTTTCCCCTCCTTTAAGTGGTTCAAAATTGATTCCTTGAGGACCTGTTCCATGATTTTTCCAGGGATTGAGGTGGGACTGACTGGCCTGTAGTTCCCCGGATCTTCCTTCTTCCCTTTTTTAAAGATGGGCACTACATTCGCTTTTTTCCAGTCATCCGGGACCTCCCCCGATTGCCATGATTTGTCAAAGATAATGGCCAATGGCTCTGCAATCACATCGGCCAACTCCTTTAGCACCCTCGGATGCAGTGCATCCGGCCCCATGGACTTGTGTTTGTCCAGCTTTTCTAAATAGTCCCGAACTACTTCTTTCTTCACAGAGGGCTGGTCACCTCCTCCCCATACCGTGCTGCGGAGTGCAGCCATCTGGGAGCTGCCCTTGTCTGTGAAGACAGAGGCAAAAAAAGCATTGAGTACACTAGCTTTCTCCACATCCTCTGTCACAAGGTTCCCTCCCTCATTCAGCAAGGGGCCCACACGTTCCTTGACTTTCTTCTTGTTGCTAACATACCTGAAGAAACCCTTCTTGTTACTCCTAACATCTCCAGCTAGCTGCAACTCCAAGTGTGATTTGGCCTTCCTAATTTCACTCCTGCATGCCTGAACAATACTTTTATACTCCTCCCTGGTCATTTGTCCAATCTTCCACTTCTTGTAAGCTGCTTTTTTGTGTTTAAGACTGAGATACTGAACTACACAGATGGGCTGTCCTGAAAGCTAATGGATATTTCTCACCTGGTGGGGAAAAAGGAAAAATGGAAAAGATGTAAATACAGCAACAAAAGGCCAAATTCAGCCCTGGCATAAATATTGAAGTGCATAGAGATGTGCCCACTTACACCATAACAGAATTAGTATCAATATCTATAGACATCAAGTGGCTGATGTAAACAAAATCTGGAGTAATGTCACTGTAGATGTTTAAATAGTGTGCGAGCCACCTAATAACATGGTCACTGTTGACATATGTATTCCCATGTTAGAAATGAGTAATGCTTCTCTGTGTGTACACACACAGATATCTTGATAATCAGCAATAGTGAAAAAGGAAATCAAAATTATTATGAAATTATTAATATAGATCAAAAGTTTACTTGGTGCTTTGAAGACATAAATGAAAACAAGGGACTTAACCTGAGGCACACATTTATCTAAATAAACAAATACAGATAAAAGGCAGAGTGAATCAAGGGGTGAGAGTTGCAACATTAAAGAGAGATGAGTGGGTAGTTTTTGTTTTTTTCCCCATGCGTTTTGTTAGTTCCGCAGGTCGTTTGGTTTTGTGGGCTGTTTGCCTTCATTGTACATTTTCCCATTGGTAAACTAAATAATATTGGATCTCATACTCTTGACTTAAAATGAAAAAAAACTCTATACAAGAAATATCCAGTCTATACCATCTGTTCAATCATAGGTATATGGTTATTTTAGTGATGTCATCTGGTCAATAGTATGAAACCATGCCGAAGCTGGAAGCAGCCAGTGGTGCTGTACCTAAAAAGAGAGAGGGGGTATCTTGATGTTTTCTGTGATGATACTGTTCTCAGTTGGAAAGCAGTGCTCTGTTCATCAGCTCTTCAGCTGATGTTATCAGTTAGTCAGTTTACTCCTTTTAAAATCCATATTTTTATTTAAATTCATCTGTTCATTACAAGCTTTCTTACCAGATGAACCCCAGGGGATTAATTTTATTTCCAGAAAATAGCAGGGGGCATCATCTTCAAATTGTTTTCCATATGTACAAGACACACTCCTAAGTAAATAATACACACACACAACCTATAGGCATTACAAGAAACACAGGCTTCAATGTATTACATAATCTAGTCCAGAGAAACTCTTTGATTAAGAAGGCAAGGCTGGTGCCATAGGACTGAAACATATGGATATAAAAAAGTTAAAAGAAGTGCAATTAGGTAGCTTATTTATGTTCTCTTCTTCCCAGCGCACAATATCATTATTTTGTCAGGATCCCATGGCAATCCTCATGAAGTGTGAGCAGATTGACTCACCAAAGCTGCAGCCCAAATGAGCCCTAGCTCTCTGATGTTCGTGGATGGCTTGTGAAGCTTTCCAGTTGGAGTTGGGATCTCCTCTGGGGATACTGCAGTGAGCTCAGAAAATCCTTTTCTTTCTTTTTCTCCCCTTACCATAATATCTTATTTTATTCTATAGGACTAAATCCAGCCATTGGAAATAAGGTTAAATCAAAGATTATTGTAACTAGTTTTTAAAAAATAAAGTTTCTTCTGTAAATTCAAAATCTAATATCACATTTTACTGTTGTGGATAAACCCATTAGATCTGTAGCCTTGAGCTTAGGCATGTAGACTAAATCAAATGTTAGTTTTAGGTGGCTGAACAGTGCAATAGGTTAATGCACCATCCTTTTGCCACAAAAGGCTAGGGTTTAAATTTGGCTTCTGTCACAACCAAAACCTAGTTCAATGGTATTTCAGTGGTGCAAAACATTTTTCAGTATTATCAGACTCTGTTCTTTGGCACAGTTGTTAGTTGCTCCTAAAGACAAGCCCGTGACTAGAATTGCAGGGCTGTTGCTGGTAAGAATAAGGTGTGACGGTGCACTCCATAAGGCTTTATGGAAATATGCTTATGAATGTATATGTGACATAACCGGAATATGTTTTATGCTACATATGCCATGTAACATATCTATGTAAAGGTTATGATCTACTGAATATATTCATCCTATTTGTATGCATGTGTCATTGTTGTATTCAAAGGTATGAATATTGGCTGTACTTGTTTGATTTTAAATTGCCTTAGTAAGGCATTTGGACAGCTTCTTTAGAAAGGAATTTGCAAGTTAAGTGCCCAGTCAAGAAGCACTTAACGGACAATGGATCTTGGAGGGCTCCAATCCACAAAAGAAGTCTACATGAGGATGTTCAAGGTAGCATGTGAACCATGGCTGCTACCTGTAAGTTCTGAGTCATGCTTGAACGTGTGACTTGCCCATGTGACTCCAAAACTCCATCTTATAGCTGGAATTATACAGAGGGGGAGGGAGGGGTATCCACCCACAAGAGAGAGTCAATTTAACCCCCTGGGAGACCCTTCCATTTGGTCTTCAGCTGGCTCAAGAGATAGCCTCTCCACCCCCAAGGATACCTGAAAGAAACTGGAACAAAGGACAGTAACTACAGAGGGTGTGAGTGATTGCTGGATCCAGACTAGAAGGAGACTAGTCTGTAAAAGGAAGCTTACTGGAACACCTCTGAGGGTGAAGTTTTATCTGTATTCAGTTTTCTTACTATATTAGGCATAGACTTGCGTGTTTGATTTTATTTTGCTTGGTAATTCACTTTATTCTGTCTGTTATTACTTGGAACCATTTAAATCCTACGTTCTGTATTTAATAAAATCACTTTTTATTTATTAATTAACCCAGAGTTTGTATTAATACCTGGGGGGAGGGGAGACAGCTGTGCATATCTCTCTATCAGTGTTATAGAGGGTAAACAATTTGAGTTTACCCTGTATAAGCTTTATACAGGTTAAAATGGATTTATTTGGGGTTTGAACCCCATTGGGAGTTGGGCATCTGAGTGTTAAAGACAGGAACACTTCTTAAGCTGTTTTCGGTTAAGCCTGCAGTTTGTGGGATGTGGTTCAGACCTGGGTCTGTGTTTGTAGCCGGCAAGCGTGTCTGGCACAACCAGACAGGGTTCTGGAGTCCCAAGCTGGCTGGGAAGGCAGGGGCAAAAGTATTCTTGGCACATCAGTTGGCAGCCCCAAGAGGGTTTCTGTGATCCAACCCGTCACATAAGGTATCTTGAAATAACTTGTATTGTGTCATCCTTGTTCATGGACTCAGTGACATGCTATCATTTCTTTCTGCTCTATTAAAAATTCTCTCATACTAGACCCAACAGCAAACACCTAATACTTCCTTCAAATGATTGTCAGGACTAACAATATTACAAGTACTGTAAGCAGGTGTCACCAAAAGTTTGTACACTGCCTACTGTAGTGAGGCCTCAGTCTGAGTGGTCTCTAGGCACTGCCACAACATTTGTTAAATAATAATAGGAGGTCATCTAACCTACTGAGAGTTGGAACCTCTCTTCAACATGTTTGTAGTCCTCCCAATATGGTTAAACCACAGTTGAATCATGAGCAGTGGAACTGGAGTCAGAAGACCCATGTTCCCTGGAGGGACTTTTATTGACAGGACACCAGAAAAAAAACAGGCTAGAAGCAATGCAGCCACATAGACAGAGCAGTGCACAGGGTTTAATAAAGTTCCACTAGTGACCAGATAGCAAGTGTGAAAAATTGGGACGGGGGTGGAGGGTAATAGGTGCCTATATAAGACAAAGCCTCGAATATCAGGACTGTCCCTATAAAATTGGGACATCTGGCCACCCTAGTTCCACTTAACCTACATTCAGCATTACTCTTTACTAATGAAACATGATGGCTGTGTCAGAGCTGTGAGTTCCCTGCAGTGCAGCAGTTGGCAGCATGAGCCATGCAACTCTGTACAAAGCCCTCCAGAGCCCTGGATTTTGCAGACACAAACCTAATCCAGTGGACCCAGTGGAAGGAGGAGCTTGAGCTGTACCCAGACCTGGCCATGCAGGAGGACAACAACAGCAGGAAAGTTAAAGCTGTTATGTTACCTAATAGGGGAACAAGGTAGACAGAGCTGCACCACTCTGACGCTAACCACTGCCCCAAGCCTCACAGCAGTCCTAGGAGCCCTGGGGACCTGTTGCTCTCCAAAGGAGAATGAAACTGTGGTGAAAAACCTGTGTTGCTCCAGAGACCAATCCAAGAGGGAAGGGTAGACTCCTATGTTTCAGCCATATGGACACTAGCTGCTACATGCAATTTTGTGGACTTAACAGACTGTAATTCAGGACAGGATAGTGTGCAGCACTTGGGATCATCACCTGCCTGAGCATCTGCCCTGGAAAGGGAATATCACATTAGACAGATGCTTAGATGTGGGGCATGCCATGGAAGCCTCAAGAGAAAGGATGAAAGTCCAACAAGGCACCGCAACCCCAGAGGTACATGCCATGAAGGAGAGCAGGCGGCTGTGATTCCGTACCCATAGTGAAATGCATTTATTTGGGGATTCAGCATAAGCGGGTAAAGGAGAAGTGCCCCACCCGAGCACAGAATTGTAAGGAATATGGCAAGTTAAACCATTTGAGCCGTGTATGCAAGAAGAGAAGAAGCTCTCAGAAAGATTGTCAAACTTGTACAAGAAGGGGCTGGCAAATCAGACAACAGCAATGAAACCACGACTCTGTCCTTGACTCTGCAGAGAGCATCTCAAGTTCAGGCTGCCAGGCTAAGAAAGCAACAAGGGACAATACCAACTTCCATGCATGCAAAAATGTTAACAGAGAACTGGCCTCTATGATTTCAGCTGGATAGAGGGGCCTCCTGCAATGTGATTCCTTTGCGTGAACTGGACTTGAACACACCCATTAGAAAGAGCAATCAGATTCTAATAACGTACAATGAGAGCATAATGCAGCCCATAGGAAAACATTATCTCATAGGAACGAACCTCAAAAATAACAAGTTTTTGGTGGTAGATGGTAAGCACTATAGACCCTCTTGGGGAATACAGCCATACAAGCTATGGACCAGATAAGGGTGCAGTGTCTGTCTGAATTTTATAGCTGCAGTGCCCGAAGCAAAAGGAGTCATCCCATGGATAATGGAGACAATGTTCATAGAAATGGGGATGTTTTCAAAGGCAACAGGTCCTTGAAGGAAAGCTGTGGTTGGAAGTAGATCCTACAGTGGAATCTGGGTGCCTGCCACGAAAAATTCCAGTGGCACTGCATAATCCAGTATGCAAGGAGCTCAAAAGGCTGCAGAGAGGAGTATCATAGCACTTGAAGAGGATAGAAGAGCCTGGGTAAGCAGCATAGTAGTAGTAAAGAAGCCATCGGGCAAATTCCGTACCTGCATAAACACAAAAGCACTGAACAGCGCATTGAAATGATGCCACTATCCACTGCCCACAGTTGAGGACATTTTGCCAAAACTCTCCAAAGCCAGAATCTTTAGAGTCTGTGATGTGAGGAACAGGTTTTGGCACATAAGCCTGGATAAAAAGTCCAGCATGCTGACAACCTTGCAACACCGTCTGGTAACTACAGATTACTATGCACTCCAAAGAACATAAACCCAGCACCATAGGTTCACCAGAGAAGATTCCCTCATGCATTAGAAGGACTGTCTGGGGTGAAAATAATTGTAGGTGAATGGAGCAATGATACAGAAAATGAACAAGACCATGACAGAAAACTACAAGCTTTCGTACAGCAATGCAAAGATGTGAACATAAAACTCAACACAGAAAAAATGTGACTTGAACAGCATAAGGTGATGTACATTGGACATCTGCTCACAGCAGAGGGACTGAAAGCAGATCCCAGCAAGCTCAAGCTAGGTGCAGACATGCCAGCTCCAGCAGATGTGAAAGAGGCACAGTGCTTCATAGGAATGATACATTTTCTCTCAAAGTTCTGTCCACACCTGGTTGCAGTAGCAGAACCCATACGTCAGCTCACAAGACAGGATGTTGACTGGGACTCAGCAGACTCCCAACAGCAAGCATTTGACATGCTGAAACAAATGATAATGGATGATCCTCTCTTGAAATACTACCAGCCAGGAGAGCCACTGACACGCCAGTATGAGCGGGGTGGGCGGGGAATAGCTCGGTGGTTTGAGCATTGGCCTGCTAAACCCAGGGTTGTGAGTTCAATCCTTGAGGGGGCCATTTAGGGATCTGGGGCAAAAATTGGGGATTGGTCCTGCTTTGAGCAGGGGGTTGGACTGGATGACCTCCTAAGGTCCCTTCTAACCCAGATATTCTATGAATCTATGATGCATGGGGGGGAAAGATGGGGTGTAGCTCTTTTGCAGGAGCAACTGGTCGTTTTTGCCAGCAGAGCCCTGTCAGACTGAACAGGAGTATGCACAAATAGAAAAATTTGCTTCTGGCTGTGTTATTTGTAGTGGAGCAGTTCCATCAGTACATGTATAGCCACCCAGTAATAGTACAATCAGACCACAAAGCCCCAGAGACAATCATGGAAAAGCGCAAAGAGATTGCAGTGCATGTTTATGTGCCTCCAGGTAGAGATAAGATATCTTTCAGGACAACTTCTGTTGTTAGCTGACAGCCTGAGCAGGCATATATACTCAGCGTCATCGAGTTGAGGGGAAGGGATCAGGACATATTGCAGCATGATAATGTATTCAATCTTCCAATTTCAATAGCAAATCAAAGAGGCTATGGAAGAGGACATCTGACTACAGACAGGCAGTCAAGAGAGCAATACAAGCAAGGTGGCCAGAAGACAAAAGCCAAGTATCAGTAGGAACAGAACCATATTTTCAAGTTAATGATGAGGTGAGTGCAGGATGGAGTCATATTTTGAGGACAAAGAGTTGTTGTCCTCTCCTCATTATGTAAGGATGTCATGCAAAAAATACATGCCTCACACCTGGGCATTGCCAGCTGTCTTAAATGGGCTTAATAAGTGTGCTTACTGCCTGGGAATGAATATACAACTCCACTCCTTGATAGAATAGTTGTGATGCCTGCTGGTTATGTGATCACAGAATTTCTTTCTGATGATAGTTACCCCAGGAGCTGCCTACCCAACCATGGGAAAAGGTCGGAGTGGACTTATTTATCTTCAATGGAAAGCAATGCTTCACTACAGTGGGCTACTGTTCAAATTTTGGGGAGGTCGATGCTCTGATAGAAGAAGCGAGTCAGTGGCAAACTGAAGGCCCACTTGTGAAATATGGTGTTCCGGGACTATGCAAAAGGAGCAAGTGATCCGAAGGAACAGGAGGTGCTTATGAGCCAACAGACATAATGCCCAGAAAGAGCCCACAAGGATTATCACAGAATGGAGAGAGCGAGACAGAGGCGATGACTTCGCAAGTTCTTGGGGTTGCTCTTTCTGTCCCTACCCCTTCTCACCCAGTTCCACCCCCGCTGAGCGGCGTGGCCCTCTGGCGGGAGGGAGGGCTGGGGGTGGGAAGGGCAGGAGCTGATCCGCAGGGCTGCCGATGGGTGCTGAGCACCCACTATTTTTTTATGTGGGTGCTCAATCTCTGGAGCACCCACAGAGTTGGCACCTATGGACAGAGAACCATCCAGGGGCCAACTCCCCAGGGAGAGAGTGTGTGCTAAATTCGAGATGGCTGACGGGGAGACAGAGAGAGATCACTCTCAATTTGGTCTCCTCAACAGGCGACCACACCATCTCAAAGACTATGTAACCAGCTGAGTCTGTGGTAAAGATGAGACTCCAACTAAGCTACATGCGAGCAATCTCTGTCCAAAGGGACACAGGATGGGGGTCTGGGCATCAATTATTTATTTTAATGTTTATATTAAGATGTCTGTAAAATAGGGAAGATGTATCATGATCTGTGGAACTGGAGTTACAGGGAATGTTATTGACAAGATATCAGGAAAACAAGGAATGTTTAGAGTGGGCTGAAAGTAACTCAGCTGCATGGACAGAGCAGTGCCCAGTTTCACTAGTTAAGTTGTATTCAGCTTCATTCTTTGCTAAAGAAACAACTATTACATCTTGCAGTGTAGAAAGGATCTAACTGAATTTTTACCTTGGCCATAGTGTCAGAGTTACAACATGATTAGTTTCTGCTGACACTACAAAATGGAACCATGTTTTAACCATTACAGGAAAGAAATATGTTGTAACCAGGTCTCCCAATGTTGCTGGGTTTTCTCTCTCTCTCCCTAAGGTAGGTCCCAAAAGGCAAATGGAGGAGATTGAGAATGAATTGAGGTTGGTATATAAGGGAAGAGAGAAAAGCCACCCTCACTCCTAAGCAATGTAAACAGATCTTAAACCTGGAGTTCTAGGGATTTTTGGAGGGAGAGGGTTAAAGTGCATCAGGGGAATTTAATTTGCCAGCTGTTCATTTTCATCAGTAATTCAGGAGCCAAAGCAAAGAATGCACTTTTAAGGAATGTTTCTCTGTCCAAATAGCAAGCCATTGTTTTATTTAAGAATTTTTTTTTTTGAGGGAGGGTGGGAAGTTGAACCTGTTGAGATAAATCTTTAAATTGCTGACTGGGATTTACACAAACAATAAAGCCATCAATACTTTCTAAAGGTGAGGTAAAAAGCTGTTTATTTTAATCCGCCAAGACCCAAGTTCCTGTTTCTGCATCTCTTCTGTAATTGTAGATATCATCTCCACCTAGAAAATATAGGGAACTCTCTTTTATCCTGTTTTAGGTGTCAGTGATGCTATCGGCTCTTAAAAGGGAAGCTTAGAACTGAGGTTGGCTGAAAATTTTTCATCAACTTTCTTTTGACAGAAAAGTGGGCTTAACAGACTGAGGTAGCCACTGGGCTAAAATTTTCACAGACAGTGTTCGTTTCCCTAGATAAAAATTTTTCAGATTTTTCACTGAAACACCAGAAATCTGGAGGTTTCATTTTTTTGTTTTATGAAATCCTGAACATTTCCACAGTTGAAATTTTCTGCCTTGAAGAAACCATTCCCCAACCAGCTGTACTTAGAATCCTAAACTCAGGTCTTGTCGGGTAAATAAGGATGAAACTAATTGTCGAATATTTTAATTTTAAAACTAAAATAAATTGGAACAGGAGGAGGAAGCACTCACTAAAACAGCCACAGAGGGAAGGGAGTTGAGGGGAATTAATGTTTACCCATGCAAGGAAGAGCTGTGCTCCCCTCTGCTGCCTTTTATTTTAATCCTTTTAACAGTTAAACTGTATACTTGTACATTTAAATGCATAGACTGTGTTATTGTTTATGATTCCCAGTCAGTATGTCTGTTTGTAAAGTGTGTTCTGTTCATGTTTAACACCACTTAAGGAACTCCACTCCCTCACTGGGACAGAGAGGGAGCAAAAATGATGCTGTAGCCTAGGGGTTAGGGCAGTGTTTTGCAAACATTGGGTCCTTGCCCAACAGTGAGTCACAGGAATGGTCTAGGTGGGTCATCTGTTACTGCCCCACTATGTCACTCCCCACCGCACCATGCAGCATTGGCACTTACTTCCTGGGGCCCTGCCAAGCTTCTCCCATGAAGTTGGGGCTCAGCACTACTTTGGGGGTCAGGCTTTGGGCTGGAGTGAGGAGGATGGAGCAGGGACTAGGTCATCACCCTGACTGAGTTACATTAGCAGCTTCTATCTCCCTCCCATGGGAGGGGGAGATTTGACCAACAACTATCCTCCCCTGTCTTAATTATTAGTGTCTGTACATTGTGTTATGCTGAGATGTACTGGTGCCTGCATGGATCAAAAACCTCTTTAAGATTTTGTGTGAGTGCACCCTTCAACTAACATAACTGTCTTGCTAAGTTAATCAGGAGCCCTCTACCTCAGACAAAAAGGATTGTGAATCCGCCCAGGAGTTTTGGACTGAGTGGGTGGAGGGGTATTGCCAAGTACTGTTTGGGTAAGGGTTTGTGTGAGCGTGAGTGAAGCTAGTCTGGGCCAGAGCAAAACAGCCACACAGCAGCTTGTTAGCACAAAGTGACCCTGGAAAAACCTAAAGAGAGGTCTGGGTTGAGGGTGCTGGCTGAAAGGAAGTTTTCACCTGTAAACTCAGAAACTGCTCTTTTGGTTCCTCCTGTGTTGGGAAGACTGGACTTAGTACATTCCTTGTAAATAAACAAGACTGTATCAAAGAAGAAACCGTACTCCGTGAGTGTCTACTCCCACCCAGGACATCCCCAGGACCCCAGACATTGACTAGCCATTCACATCAAAAAGGGGTGACAAGTGCTTTGGACACAGAAAGCAGTATAATGAAAGGAAGTCCTGTCTTGAAGAGTCTGGCCTCAGATTCGGTGGACCGACGTTTCAGTTCCTCTTCTCAACCTCAGACTCCCTGTGTCCTTGGGCAAATCACTTAGGGTAGGTCTATACTTACGCGTCGCGTCGAACGCGTCGGATCGATGTTCTGGGTTCGATTTATCGCGTCTTGTCAAGACGCGATAAATCGAACCAGGAAGTGCTCCGTTGTCGACGCTGGTAATCCAGCTCGACGAACGGAGTAGGCGGAGTCGACGGGGGAGCCTGCGCGCCGCGTCTGGACCCCGGGTAAGTGCTTTTTCCTTCGAACTAAGGTACTTCGACTTCAGCTACGTTATTCACGTAGCTGAAGTTGCGTACCTTAGTTCGATTGGGGGGGGTAGTGTAGACCTAGCCTTAGATGCCTAACTCCTACTGATTGCAGTGGGAGGAGCTAGGTGCCTAAATACCTTTGTGAATCTGGGCTGTAGCAGCTCTGTGGCTTAGTTCTCCATCTGTAAAATGGGAATAATGGCACTTTCTTACCTCACAGTGCTGTTGTGATAATAAATACATTAAAGATTCTGAGGTGCTCAGATCCTATGGTAAAAGGAACCATGGAAGTACGTCAGAGAGATACGTATAAATATGCTAAAATCTAGCGCTTTTTAAAGAAAAGGGGGAACCTTGCTCTATCTAACTAAGGGAGTGCCCAGACTTACAACACTGAGGGTCACAGCTAAATTAGCAAATATTTTCCGTCATGATATTGCCTGGACATGTCTCTCCGGTGACAAATGAAAAGAAAAACTTGAGTGAATTCACCAGCCATACAAACTTGCTGTCAATCACTTTTCTTTGCACCCCGATGTTATAGAGGAATAGCTGCTTCAACATAACATTTTCAGCCTTTTTTGGGGGGTAGCACTTGGCCTACAGGCTGCCCTGGGGCACCCTAGTATAGGGAACCTGGACTGCTTTAGCTTCTGGGAAACCATGTGACAGGAGGACATATTGGGTCTTTCCAGTAGGATTGACAGTAAATTAACATTTTCAATATTTCTTCCTGCAAAAGATCTGGCCCCTGATGCCACAACTGAATGCCATGAATCTTGCCTGTATGGGTGAAGCCACCTTCCTCCTTTGTCTGGCATCCAGAACTGGTGACAGATTGATACATGCTGGGAAGGCTGTAAGAAAAGCTCATTTGCTGCACCTGTTAGAAAAAAGTCCTGAAGGCAAGCAAAGATGTTGGAACGATCCCTCATATCACACACAGTGGCACTTCAGGAATGACTACATATGCCAGCCAGACTCCAGCTTCCCTGATTCCTCACAGTCTTATCATGACTAGCATATGTAGTGTGGCACTGAGCATGAAAAACTAGAAATGAGGTCACTGCTCAACCTGCACTAGAATTAGACTTGAAGGGCCTTGGATATTAACCTATTATCTCTGGGATTGGATTTTTCTTATTTCTTTCTTAGATTGCATTGCCAGGTGTTCTAGCCATATTGAAAATATTCATTCAGTTAGGGCTAGACTATAACATTACAATCTGCTGTGCCAAAGAGCCAGCATATGGCTGTGCTGCCATAGGAGCAAATGAGGGAACAAACGGACTCTAAGAATCACAATTCATTTCCCAGTTTCCCCACTTGATACTGGGGGTTAGTAAACTGAGACAACCAGCAGTGGATTATTTCCCCTTCATGCCAACTGAATTTTGCTGGCTGGTGCATTTGGCAACCAGAGTCATTGCTCCACCCCATTCCTTGCCCACCTGCCTCTGGTGAGGGAATGTAGAAGCGACAAAGGGTCCTGTGGCACCTTATAGACTAACAGAGGTATTGAAGCATAAGCTTTCGTGGGTGAATACCCACTTCTTCGGATGCAAGCAGTGGAAATGTCCAGGGGCAGATGGTGAGGGAATGACAGCCCCGCAGAGCCTGCTGTTCCTCTGGCATGGGGATCAGTGATTCAGGTAGTTTGCATAGGGAAATGAGGGAGCATAAAGGGTCCTGTATTCCACTCCATAGGCAAAATGAGCAAATCTTGCCCTTAGCTTCAGTAAAATACTTTCATAAAATTTAAATCTCTCACAGGTACATTTTTCAGTTTGAATTTTCTTCCAGTCTACCTATCACTACTGGATTCCCCAAATTTAGTATAATCCCAGCACATCTATGTATGAAGAACAGAACTGTGCCTTGGGCTGAACCTTCCACACGCCATTGTCCATAGTGGTTATAGAGGGATCATGTACTATACATGCAAAGTACTAACTGGAAAAGACCCCACATAGGTTTTCTCTGACACACCCACTCTGCTTCTTTGACTACATGTATGTTACCTGATAACTAGCCCGCCATAATGAGTTAACATTTCACAGTTTCAGCAGACACCCTCCAAGCATGATTTGAATCATCCACTCACACAGCAGCTGTGAAAGATCTTTGCTGCAGTTACAACCACAGGGTGAAGATGTGCACAAGGGTTTGACAGAAATCTGTGCACTTCTAAGCACACTGGCTAGCTGCTGATTTGTGAGCAATGTAAATGTTTTGTTTAATGAGCTGATCTTAACAACAGAATTAGGTTTATCAGCTGATCTGGAATCATTTGACTCACTCCTGCTGTAGCATAGAATTGTGTGTATTATAGACTCAGTTAAAGCGTGTGAGAAGAAATAAGCTAGGTATCCACTGTATGTGTGCATACATAAATTTACATATCAAAAGTATATTTAATACGTCCACTTCCTAAAAAAGTAAATTAATTTACCTTGCAAAGTTCATGTTATACCTATAGCAGGGATCGGCAACCTTTGGCATGCGGCCCATCAGGGAAATCTGCTAGCGGGCCAGGACAATTTGTTTACCTGCAGCGTCCACAGGTTCAGCCAATCACAGCTCCCACTGGCCACGTTTCGCCGTTCCAGGCCAATGGGGGCTGCGGGAAGCGACAGCCAGCACATCCCTCGGCCCACGCCGCTTCCTGCAGCCCCCAATGGCCTGGAATGGCGAACCGCGGCCAGTGGGAGCTGCGATCTGCCGAACCTGCAGATGCTGCAGGTAAGCAAACCGTCCTGGCCCGCCAGCAGATTTCCCTGATGGGCCGTGGGCCAAAGGTTGCCGATCCTTGACCTATACAAATAGTTATAGTAAAGATCCAGTTCTGTAGCATTAGAGAGCTCTTGTTCAAATCTTGTCCCAAACTGAAGTCTAAAAGGGACACTTCCTCAGGTTGGAGACTAGGTTTCCAGTTCCTTGGCTCCACTTCCCTTTTGCTACAACCTATCAGCCATTTCCACCTTATATTAAACTCCCTCAGTTTCCCCGCCGCCTTACTGTTCACTAGCCAGGAGGAATTAAGGGGCCACTGACACTACTCACCCACAAAGAGGACAAACAAATCAACAGACTTGGCATTTTCTCAGTGAGAAGTTGTAGTGTTGCATTCCTAACACCAGATGGTGCAAACGAGTAACACAATTCCACTTCTGATCTAAAATGTTCTCCACCAGTAACAAGTTCTGCTCACTTCACCTGGATCCAGAGAAAACTCAGAACAACCCAAGTCCCTCATATCCTCACCTGCCCAAAAATCTCTCCCTTGAGCTCTTTGCTCCTACACCTAAAATGGCTCTCAAACCTAAAATGACTTTTAAAGAAAAAATGTTTACTGGCTTTCTCACACCCCCCCCCCCCCCCAATGCCCTGTGGTGGAGTGAAAAGACCCCACATTGGCTCTGGACAGGAGAGTGTTAAAACCCCACTCCAAACACACAACTATCTCTGCATGTTGCTATCTGGGATGGGTGGATTAGCAGCTGATCCCCACAGGAATGCTAATAAGCCTTATTGGAAGTAGGCAGTTGACTCCCTAAGGCGCAAAGTACATAAACCTGTTGGGAAAGATGGGTAGAAAGTGCAAGAGAACTAAAGATTGGTGATATCTTCTCACTCATTTAAGGATCATGAACCTGAGTTTTATATAATGTCTTCTTTTGGACTGTGGTTGAGGAAAAATACATTTTCTTTTGCATATACCCAAGAAAAATTCTCCTTAGGCCTTAAAGGGGTGGGAACATTTCCTATTTTATAATCACACATCGAGTGTTTATATTCTAATCCAAGCTCCATTGTTTCAACTGTCACTAGAATACAATAGTTAGCCTACCTCCTAGATACTTTTCACAGCGGCCCCTACCTCTAGTCTATAAAGACTAAAGAAGAGATTTTCAAGGGGGTTAGGATCACAAGTCCCATTGGAAGATTTTTAAAGTCTTTCCGTAAATCATTAATTGCCCTGCTCAACTCCCTCTAACCTCTTGCAAGAGTGAAAGAGGTGGCATTTTCCCAGATGCCCTTCCCTTTATATCCACAATTCAATGGATATATCTACATAGATAGACCCTAAGGCTTAAACTCTCATTCTCTAATTGTTCTCTGTCACTTACTTACTGTGAAGCTAAATTGACCAAGCCATTTAACCACTTTGACTCAGTTTCCCCATTTGTAAAAAAAAAAGTAGCTAAAATCTCATTTCCAAAGATGTTGAGGGGACTAACTAGTTAGTGGTAATAAATCACTTTACAAATGCTCTATGAATTAATGCAAAAAGTAACTAATAGGATATAGCGTACAAACAGGAAGGTGCATCAAATATGTTGGTAGTTTGATTCACAGGAGGTGGCGTCGTGATACCTTGCTTTTAGTGTTTCAGAGGCACAATCCTCTGTGGCCACTAGTAAGTTACATGGCTATACGAGGCATCAGCAAGGTCTCTAAAGATTCATTAACGCTTCTTAAGGCATTACACTTCTTGTGGAACACCATTATTTATAACCACAATAATTGTGAAGTGAGATGAAGAGTTGATGTATCTAGTAGAGATGGGCCCAAAGCGGAACATTGGAGCTAAATCCCTTCAGTGTTTGGAGAAGTTCTAATTCAGAGTCAAACCGGCCCATCTCTATAACGTGGATCTCAACCGGAACACTGCTTCTACAACCCCCCACCTAGGGTTACCGCCTGGCTGGGTTTTTTATGGATTTGCCCGTTGCCAGAAAAATAATGTAATCTGCCAGGGTTTTTTTTAACACGGATTTAAAGATTTGCATTATTATCACAATGCACATGGATATGTAATGTTAAAAGTTTCTGTGTCCGGCTAAAGATGCTGCAATGTTGCCACTTCCACAGTTAAACGATAACAGATCAAAACTATTGAAAATACAGCAGCAGTCTGCCCACCAACACACAAGTGCACCCTGTGTGTGTGAGAGAGAGGGGTTGAGTCACGTGAGAGTGAAGAGATGTACGATGTTATCAATCTTATCTATATGTGTTATCTCTCAAGATACTATAAGTAGCTTTTGAGTTGCAGAGTTACCTTGTGGTTGGGAGTTGGGGTTGCAGCGGGCTTGCCTGGCGGGGTTTGCTGGCTTTTTTGCATTTCAAAGGTGGTAACCCTACCCCCACCCTGCTGATCTTCTAAGCTTGGGCCTAGACATAATTTCTGCCTCACTTTTAGGCATATTCTGAAATGGTTTTGCATAATTTGAAACAAAAAATCACCTGTTTTGAAAGATATACAGAATGACTTAGGGTCAGCTAAGTGAGAGTTGTATGGGATGGGAGGACATCTGGATCAAGTTTTGTTCCACTGTTAATACCACAGCTTCTTCCCACTTTCCTCTTTGTGGGACGTTTACCCGGTTATTGATAGCTATCCCTTAACAAGTCTGCCTCCAGACTTTCCTTGTAGCTTTTCAGTGCATCAGCTGCTCTGTGTGAAGAGTGCTTCCTAACATCTGTGTTGAATTTACTTCTTTCATTTCCACGGATGTTCTTTTTCAACCATTATTGGTTTTAGGCTAAAAATATTAAATTGTATAGAAAATGTCAATACAAGTTAAAACTGGTGTATAGTTGAGGTGAATTTCCTTTTAATTGTCTTATTTTCTAATGTGTTTAAGTTGAAGAGCTTCAGCCTCTATGATGACAGGGAAGAATTTTCTCCTATCTTGATTTAGACATGAAATATTTTCTCGTTATACTGAGTCTCAAACTAATATAACCTCTGCAGAATGAGACTAATCTCCACTACATTTCCTTGCCACCCCCAAAAGAGGGGGGTTGTATTTAACAGAAACAACTATACTTTTTAGAAAAAAACAAAAAAACACAGACTATGATGCTACTGGTTCAGTGCAAAGCAATATAATATAGCAGAAAATGGGAGAGAATATTGGATTCATCATTTAGAAAACTGGGCTTTAGTCTTGAGCAAATAGCTTTGTCTTTGGAATGCATGATCATTTATTTTAAGAGCCCACAAGATGCTTGCAACTCTGACACAGATATAAAAATGGTCCCTTCCCCAAAAGGCCCATAATATTGAAAGCAATTCAAACACACACGCATTTAATACTGATGGGTCTCTCTGATTTCTTTTCATGGTCACCTTTCATCTATTCTTCTACAGTTCTTCCTTTTCCTTTCCTGTCCTCCACCTTAATTTTGCTTTCATCCACCATCTCCAGGTCTCAGTCATGTGCCTGCTGACTGGATGGTTGGCAGCTCTTCATAATGGAATGGTGACTCCAAACGGCCAAAACATTTGAAGAACCTTGAGAATGGGAATTCAAGTTTTGTGTGCATCATAGAGTGAGGATCATTTGACAACCATGAGTAGTCCCATTGAAGTCACAGTAGTAAGCAAGCACCATGCTGTTTGCAGGATTAGGCCCTTACATTGTTCTTCTAGGGTAGCATATCTAGCATTTTGGTTTTGCCTTGACTCCTTACTTCTTCAAACCACATCATTTTGGTAGAGTGAGAAGATCTTACATGTCACTTCTCTGTGGGACAATTTTTATGTTGTAAGTTGGTAAGATATCAACAGAACAGTACCACAGACGTGGTTTTGGCTTGTGTGTAGAATTTTGAGGCAGGTTTCAAAATAACTTGCTATGTTCTTGGCAGGCAAGCTACAGAAGCATATGGTGCTGTGTTACTTACTATATGATATTAAAAATAGTATAAGGCTCTACATTTCAACTGTGAAACTATATTGCTGCTCATTAAAACACTTCAGAAATGTCCATCTTCATAAATGTAAAATATTGAATTACACATGCCAAAGAACAGAGTTATTACAGTTCCTCAAAATGAAATCTTCCAGGTTTTATAGTGCTTAGTAATATTGGTCCACCAACATCCTTCTTGTGACCTTAAAACAATTTTTGTTGTTTCCTTTAAATAATTTAGTGAGTGATTGCTTAGTGATGATGTTTAAATAAAAACACAATGTGATAGTTAATCTGCAAGACAGATGCTATTAATATTAGGTTAATGTACTTTCAAAAGTATCCTACTTGAATTTACAGGAATATATTGGGTTTAAACAGTGGTGAATTTTTCTTACCCAATGGGACTTTTACACGTTTTGTGTATGTCTTCACTGCAGAGCTGGTCTGGGAGATCAGCTCCTAATTTAGCCTAGCCTGGATGTAAGCAGCCACATTGAAAAGATCTACCTGAGAGCCTGTGTCTTCATTGGTGCTTCACTCCCCCATGTGTGTTGCTAAGACTTCTAGGGGCATATCTCGTGGTTCTTTGTGCCGCAGTAAGCTGAACTGCTCTGATTCTTTCCCAATGAATTGTGGGAGAACTTATCTGCCCTTCTGGGCCCTAGAGAAATTGGGGGAAGGGATTGTAGGACTACCAGCACTTTGTGATTTAGCCTGCATACTCACTGCAAAATGGGTGTCTTATCAGGCCAAGTTAAAGCAGAATCTGGGCAGTGGCTCTCAACCTTTCCAGACTACTGTACCCCTTTCAGGAGTCTGATTTGTCTTGTATACCCCCAAGTTTCACCTCATTTAAAAACTGCTTGCTTACAAAATCAAACATAAGAATACAAAACTATTACTGAAGAATTGCTGACTTTCTTATTTTTGCCATATAATTATAAAATAAATCAATTGGAATATAAATATTGTACTTACATTTCATTGTATGCTATAAAGAGCAGTATAAACAAGTCATTGTATGAAATTTTAGTTTGTACTGACTTTGCTAGTGCTTTTTATGTAACCTGTTGTAAAACTAGGCAACTATCTAGATGAGTTGATTTACCCCCAGAAGACCTCTGTGTACCCTCAGGGTTACATGTACCCCTGGTTGAGAACCACTGCTTTAATGCATACCCCAAGATGGGCCTACGCTGGGTTGAAAGAACTATTTAACTAAGGTAAGAAGGTGTTTTGTATGGTACAAGAGTCCAGGCTAACTCTTCAGTGAAAACATCCTTGTTATTACAGAGGTGCTGTTATATTGTTTAGTAACTTTCCCACAATGCACAGTATCTTAACTGGAATATGGTGTAAAATAAATACCTGTAACAGGGATCGGCAACCTTTGGCATGCAGCCCATCAGGGAAATCCACTGGCAGACTGGGAAGGTTTGTTTATCTGAAGCGTCTGCAGGTTCGGCCAATCACGGCTCCCACTGGCCGCAGTTCGCCATTCCAGGCCAATGAGGGCTGCAGGAAATGGTGGCCAGCACATCCCTCGGCCCGCGCAGCTTCCTGCAGCCCCCATTGTTCTGGAACAGCAAACCACGGCCAGCAGGAGCTGTGATCCGCCGGACCTGCGGACACTGCAGATAAACAAACTGGCCCGTCAGCGGATTTCCCTGACGGGCCGCGTGCCAAAGGTTGCCGATCCTTGACCTTAAGTATGATGAACAACCCTGTCAATATAGCCTTGCCAACATTTTTTTCTCTACTCCCTCTTCTCCTCCCCATTACCCCCAAATAGGACAATATTTAGAAAGAACAATTTTGGGGAAGAAATGACAGAAAATCAATTGCAGGCACAACTATGTTAAATTCTGGATTGTACACTAATTATTTACTAAATTTATTTCAGATTATTCCCATTAAGTTTCCCATGGCCAGTTTTATTGTTCTCTCTGTTGTTTTGTTTTTTTCATTAATCTAGTACCATAAAAAGACAGAATAGATGAATGAAGAATCTCCACTTGAAAACTTGATTGTCATATTGTAGATTTGCTAACAGTGGGCTCGATCCACAAGGACTTCACTGGGATTACCTAGGTGCTCAAAAATAAGCATGAATTTAAGTGCTTTGCTGGGTAGCACTATGTGCTCTGTAGCTGAAGCTGGAGGGGATTCATGCTTTCAGTTCTGGAGTTCAGTTCAGTTCCCAATTCAATCATGAGAAGAAAGATGGTGTAGTGCTTAGGGTTCTCCCTTTGGATTTGGGAAATTGTATTTCTAATCCCTACTCTGCTATAGACTTTCTGGCTGATTTTGGCAAATCCATGGTAATTCTCTCCCACAGTAATAGCAGCCCTTTCCCTACCTCACAGGGCTGTGAAGAGAATGACTGTATTAAAGATCATGAGGCACTCAGATACTATGGAGAGCATCAGCACCTAAAATAAGTCAGAGCCAGAGTGCTCAGCACCTTGTGGGATTGAGCTCACTATGAATATCGTTAATTAAAATATTAGTTTTGGCTGTACATTTAATCATCATAACAGTTATGATCATATTTGTGATAAGTAACTTTTGTTATTGGCAGATAGGACAAGGCAAATATTTTGGAAACCAAGTCTGGGAGTTACTACTCTATGTTTTTCCCCTAGGCCAACAGAAGATGAGCATTCCACAGGTAACACTGTTTAGACACTCTTTTAAAAGAGCTAAATATGTGTAGCTTGACTAAGAGATGATTAATGAGGGGATATGATAACACTCTACAAATATTAGAAAGATGTTAACAATAAGGGGGAGAGAGGAAGTGTTCTGACAGTACAAGAGGGTATAATCAGGAGTAATGGGATAAAATTAAGAAAAGGAAACTTTAGTTTATCAGGAGGAAATATGTAATATATTAGGCTGTAGAATTGTCTCCAAAGTGATTCAGTGGACCAGCCATTTCTTGGAATTTATAAAACTATACAAAACACTAGAAATGCACTAGAAAATGTAGGAAATAATCCTGCCTCTACAGAAGAAGGGATGATGTAGTCAGATTTTCTATGTCTAACTTCCATGATTCTATTTTGATTTGGACATAGTAACCGTAATATTTTCAGAGATTCTATTCTAATGTTTTTCTTATAAACCTCTAAAAACAATTACTTAATTTCATAGAAACACACCTTGCAACTACTAGAGTTGGTCCTTAAAATGGATTAATCATATTATATCATTTGGTGGAGAAAAGTGGGTTTGAAATGTGAGTTACAAATATTCATTTTCTGCCCTCCCACTCGAAATAAAAATCATTACATGTGAGAAAGGAAGAACTGACTTAGTTTAAGCACTAGTTCATTTTTGCTATTTTTTCTTCACTATGTGTAAACATTACATCTATGTTTTCATACATAGTATGTTCACAATACAGCTGGTTGAACTATTCATTGTGAATAATACTTGTGATGAATTTAGCCCTTTTTATGATTGAGCTAAGCCTGATTTCTACAGATATGTTTCTTAGTCACAAGTATTCACCAAATAGTTTACATAAACAGAGTTTGTCCTATGTGTTTTTTTACAAATTGTTTGTTTTGACTATTTACTTGTTGTGTGCTATTGGTCATCTGAGTCACATAGTATTATTTCAGCTCCATGATTGGAAGACTCAATCTTTTAGAACAGTACAATAATGGATAATTACTTCTGCTAAAACTCATGAAGCTTTCCAGATTAGCAAACTCCCAATGGCTGTCTGAATACTCACAGATGACAAATAATGACATTAGAAATCATTGTGAATAGGATTTTGTATTTATATCCACCAAAATATTCCTGAATTGTTTTCTTTAATTATTTGACCATCTCCAGCATGCAACATCCTTTCAATGTCACTGTGAGTTTTGCTGGTAAGACTTTTCAATGGTACTATGTGTTCAAAGCAAACACCTAGGCAAGTACCTCTTCCCCTCTGAGAGGGGGGCACTCACCTCTTAACTGCCTCCTAGCAGCGGGATGTGGAAATGCAGTCCTTCCTGCCCCTGACACCTCTTGTAGGTTGTAGACCTTACTTGGTAGGTCTTCAGTGGTTCAGCCCTCCGACCAAGTCACACAGTCAAAAATGAATGAACCCCTTCTGGAGTAACAAAGGTCCAACACGGTCTATCGGTGTGCCTTTAATAGTGCCTTCATCCCTATCTCTTTGCCCTTTAAATCTACCCCCTATTTCTTGGTCTTTTAAAATAGCCATGCCCCCTTTCCCAGGCTTGGACCACTCCAGCATTGGATTGTGGGGGAACTGGACCCACCCACTACTCCAGGTCCCAACCCAGAGATTCTAAACCCAGCAACCACATACCACTGCCTCAAGTTTGTTGCTGCTATTCCCTAGGCCTTTTCCCACATAGGCCCTTTCTCTTCACCCTTAGCTTGGGACTGAAGTTCTCAGAGCCTCTTCCTCCTAACTGAATACAAAATACCACTATACCCCATCTTCTGCACTGCATATACAATATTGCTCTGTTCTCTCTCGAGCTCCTATGACCAGCAAGGAGCACCCTTCGTTGTTCTTCTGGTCCCAGCCAGGAACTGACCTGCTCAGCTCCTGCAGCTCCTTTTATCTGAGCCTGCTGGGCTCTGATTGCCTGCTTCTATGCAGTCTTTCTAGCCAGGCCTGGAGGATGCCCCCTTCTCAGCTCCTTTCCTGGGGTGAGATGTAGTAGAACCGCTGAGCCTCCAATAGAAGGCCACGAAGACCTCGTACACCCTGTCACACTCTCCCACCCCCCAAACAAACAAAACAAAATGTATTTGGTAAGGTGAACTAAAGCTGAATTTATGTATTAGTAATTTAAAAGTAATGTCTTTCTAAGCATGTTATTCTTAATTTTTTTTTAAAAAAGCCAACACATTCAGACTTATGGTTATAAGAAACCCAAATATTTGTACGTTTGAAAATGCTGAGTTGAAATAGCCCATCTACCTGCACTCTGCTCTAAAAGAAATACTAGCCTCCCACATTAACTTCCATGTCGGTGAAATACTGAAAATGTCCACCCTAGAAGATGCTAAACTTTAGTAATTGTCCAAGGTACTATAATTTCATGATCCAGACCTAGGAGATTTGTATATGGAGACATGTTAGCGATGTGTCTAACGATGCTTGGTTAGTTGACTGGCATATAGAATTATAGGCTCCAAATCTGCTGGATCTTAAGTGGCGTCAACACCTTGCAGGATCAAGCTCTTGGTAAGGAGTTGGTAATGGCTGGTTTTAGTTTGCTGCTTATCCAGTCTGGAATTTGTAACATAGTTGATATTTTTTTGTGGGCTGTGATGAATTATCATAAAGAAAGCTGGAGTTGGCACCCACTGTATGATTAAATGTAAGGACTTCTATTTTATGTGATCATTGATAATAAGCAACTGCTTGTTATGAATGGGTACTTGGAGTTTTTAGTTGTCACAGAGCAATATTGTATGTGCAGTGCACTTCTAGCCTGAAGCCATTGAGATGTGAGCAACCAACAATCCCTAATTTATCTTCATTTTCTTGTTTCTATATTTAATACAAGTACATTGATGACAATGCTTCATCTCAGCAGGGGATATTTTTCTTAATACCATAAATGTTACTTGCCCCAGAGAAAGAGAGAGAGAGACTCTAACATCCATCCCATAACTCACATTTTTTTAAAAAATAGCTTGTGCTCTACCTTTAATAGAAAGTATCTGTATAATTCATTCCTTGAAAGTTCAAGGATTTATGGATTTCTTTTCTATCTTGTCTAGCCAAATAATACAAAGCTTACATAAGCAACAAGCTGATCTCTTGAAACTGCTTCTTTTACTGAAGATATATTGTGAAGTCATCAGAAATTAATTTGGCAAAATCTGTGTTTAATGTGCTGATGCTGGGTAGTGGTGGTGGCCTGTTCACATGTAGGAAGACAGACTAGATGAACTGGTGGTCGATGATTCTCTATATATGACAGGGTGATCAACAGGGCAATAAGAAAAGACATAGGAAGCCAATGGAAAAATCTGCAAACAAGATTTTTGCACATTTTGTCTTTTGTGAGTAGCTGCTGTGAGGTTACATGTGTAAGCAAAGACAGGAAACATAGATAAGGTCAAAGTTGCAGAAAAATTTGGGTGACACTTACAGAGTACACATAGGTGTAACAGAAACATTTACTTCCACGGTAACTGTATCATTTAATTACAAAGAAGGAACCACCCAATAACAGGGAAGCTAAGTAGCATACAATTGCAAGGAAAATGCCAACTTTTTCAAGGAGAGATTACAACAGGAATCTAAGACCCCAGTTTAGCAGGACACTTAAGCTACTATGTAACTTCTTAGCATAGGCGCAACCTACAGGAAGCATGTGACCAGGATTTGCCACTGAATTGGTCCACTGGTCAGATCATTAGTTTCCCTGTCTTGGTCCGGGTAATGACGGGGAGTGCGATATGAACGCTGATCCATGCCCCCCTACGGTGTAACTTTAAGTACCTAAGTAGTCACATTAATACTAAAGAAATAGGCAAGCAGAAGCAAAGGGATTTTCACATAGCTCTGACAATTCACCTCAGTCTGAAATTTCACCAGGCATTCTTCTAATCTTGATTGTCTTCAGAGCAAAAACTAATTGACCTAAATTATATGATGGGTTTGCAACAATGACAAATGTAAGACCACCAAACACATCTCCACTTGTGGCCTAACTAGGGTTTGAAAGGAAGAGCTAATGGATTAACTCTCTGATAACCATCTATTTCCTTTTCTAAACCATACTGCATGTTGTACTGTGGTATATAATAATTACCTTTTGAAACTTTGAAATGTAATTACTAAGTATTCTGAAAGAATTTGCACATACTGTCTATTTGCATAGTATTTATAGGGCTGGTCAAACCAGGTGGAAAAAAATCATAAAATTGAACACATTTTTTATGGGCTTTCTACACTGTGTTTTTGTGCCCTGGTATAGCTGTAGAGGGGGTGCAACAGTGTAGACACTGCATTGGTGTATAAATGGGCTTGCACAGGTGCATCTTACCGCAGGTTGAAATTCTAAATTACAAGTGGTGGATTCTCCATCTTTTGATGGCTTTAGATCAAGACTAGATGCTTTCCTGGAAGATCTGCCTTTGTCCAAAAGAAGGTACTGGGTTTGCTACAGGAGTAACTGGATGAATTTCTATAGTCTACATAGGCGCGGACTCTGTGGGTGCTCCAGGACTGGAGCATGCACGGAAAGAAATTAGTGGGTGCTCAGCACCCACTGGCAGCCAGCTCCACTCTCCCCCCTCTGACCTGCCTGCTGCCCCACTAATCAGCACCTCCCCCCTGTCCCAGTGCCTACCACCCACCGTGATCAGCTGTTTCATGGCATGAAGGAGGCTCTGGGAGGGAGGGAGTGTAATGGGGATGGGACAAGCTGTGGGGGAGGGGGCAGAACTGGGTGGGAAAGAGGCAGGGTGGAGCGGGGGGCTTGGGGGATGGGATGAGGTGGGGGTGGGCCCAGGGCAGAGCAAGAAGAGGTGGGGCAGAGATGAGGGCTTGGGGAAAGGGGTCAGGTGGGGGTGGGGCCTGGGGCAGAGCGGGGGGGTTGAGCACCCCTCAGGCCTGGATGAAGCCGGTACCTATGATGTGTTATACAGGAGATCACACTGAATGATCTAATGGTGCCTTCTGGCCTTAAAAAATAATGAAATGGGAGCAGCACCTCCCACTGCTAGGAAGGTGTGCATATTTGTACAGAAAATATTCCAGTGTTCAGGATCCCAAATCTGCTATCATGTGTTCCTGCTATGTTAAGCCACTTCACTTCTCCAGAAGCAAAGCCTCCAGTCACTGATTCACAGCTGTCATAGCAGGGAACCCCTGGAAGCCAGCATACTTTAGAGCAGCCTTTAGAATCATGCCAAGGGACACCTCCCTGTGCACAACCACCAACTGAGGAGTGATAAAACACCCTTGCAACCTCATCCTTGCAGCTCTGCCATAGTCTGGAATCTGATCTTTAGGTCTTGTCGACACAGGGTTTTTTTCTTTTTTTGTACAAGCATGCTGCAGCTCAGGTGGGGGTTGCAAAGGTGGCTTTGCACTCCCCAGATCCTGTGGTGGCTGTGCACCAGGCTGGTCTCCTGGCATGACCCTGAAGTCTACTCTAAATTATGACACCGACCAGAGGTTGATAGGGCAGCAGGAACCAACAGAGTTAAGGGACTTGAGGCTCTGCTTCTGGAGAAGCTAATTTAGGACTCAGTCCAGAAAGGCAATGAGCACTTTGTTCCTAATCCAGCAAAGCATTTAAACACATGCGTAATCCAATTGATTGCTGGGTCAGGGCCAGAGAGCTCAGTCCCTTGCCGGACCGAGCTGTTAATGCAGCAGACATGCTAGGCAGCGGACTTACAATCTTTAACAAGGGATTTTTTTGTAAAACTATTTGTAAAAATGTATACTGCCTTTCTAGGCTAGAGATGGGCTGTCCCCATTTGTGGAAAAAACATGAAAGGAGTCAGATAAATTTAAGATGGAGGAGACATGTAAAAACAAAGTCCATCGTGTCCACCCGCCCTAGCAATGAACAATTGTTTGTAGCTGTCGGTTCTCTGGCATCTTTGTTCAATCAGTTTTAATGGTGGAAATTATTAAACTTCTCCTCCATGGTAGTGGGTGCTCATGGTGCTAAGCACGGTACCATAATGCCTATTGCCATCACTTCCAAGACAGTATCATACCGAATATGACAAGACCAGGATTCATTATTTGTGAAAAGGGTTATTTCATTTACAAAGTTAAGAGTACCTTAAACTGTCAATAACTGATCACATTATTTTATTTTTGTACTAAAAAGAATGAGTTAGCAAGGTTGCATGTGTCTCTGTGTTGCAAGGTACACTTTAACATTTAATGGAGAAATTTAGCAGCTTCATTTTCTGATGTTAATGACAGTGCACACCTCTGAAAAATTATGCCTGTCTGTTTTGGATATGTTAGTTCTCTGGCTGCATAATTGCCCAGAGTGTATTGTTATTGAATTTTTGGCAGCTGGTCCACATACCAATGGTGATGTAACCCAACTGACCTTATGGCCTTTGCAGGTCATGCATGACTCTTGTAGTCACAGTTTAATAAAGCTAGGGAACAACACTTTCAGAGAGAAAAAAATCTCAACTCTAAATTATCTGATGTACTCAAAACAGCAGAATATCAGTCTGTGCCACAATTAAATTCTTTTAAGATGTTAAGCAGACTTTGATCCCATCTCATATGAGAATAACTGAGGAGTAGCTTGACATCAGTGGAATTATGCTGGTATAAAGTGAAAGGTGAGTTGGGATTAGATAACTTGATGCTTGGATATAGGGTACTAAAGGTCTTAATTTCAGATTATGCCATTCTCTTTATTTTCAGATATGTTACAGGTTTCTCCCTCTCTCAAAACAGCGAAGCCTGAAATGACCAATGACTGTATCAAAGTGATTTTACAGCTGTTGAATGGTTCCAGAATGGCAAAGCATTCCTTTGAGAAATTCCTCCCACTGATCCTTTACTTCCTATTCATTCCCTTATCCAGCTACTCTGTTTTGAGTATGTTTTTTTCTCATTTTTGGCAGGCAAAATTCTCTCTGGAAGTCTTAATTTAAAACTGATTGTTCCTATGTCCACTCATATGACAGTGACAGTGTGTACAAATATTGTAGCTTATTTTGCTCTAAATAAAGAAAATCAAGATTATGCTCATGTGGTGTTTAAATTTGTATATTGTGGCACTAGTAAATGCCCTGGAAAGCTATCAGTGTCTTCAGGGAGTACTGTATCACATTTTGACTAAACCAGAATTTCTGGAGTGTGTGCAAGTGCCTTCTCCTTTTCATCTGCAACCATTTTAACCAGCATTTATCCATTTCTTCTGTCGTCACCACTCTGCTCTTCCCTGCTAAGAGGTTGAGCTTCTCTCTGTCATCCCGCTGGTCATAATCATCCCTTTAAATTCCAGGGTGTGAGATCACTGAAGATGTTAAACATTACACTAGTGTGCCAACAGATCACCAAATAGCCTTTCTCCTAGTACTGCCTAACTAGATTGCCTAGAAAGCTGGAGGACATAAAGCAAATGTGACAAGGTAAGTAAAAGAGAAAGGAATAAGTCATCAATATTTTACAGGCAGTTTCTGAGCATTTAATGCATTGTATTGTGAACCTTTGGATGCCTCCTCACTACTAAGGAACTTATTTCAAAGTGGAATTGATATGCTTGCACTCTCAATGTAATAAAGAGGGTCACATTCCAGAATAATTCACCAAATTCTATATATATTGAAACAACAGTGAAGTGGTCAGAAGCCAGAGGCAAAGGTGTAAATATTGTAACCCCAAAGGGATTTTAGGGATCACTATCACATTAGTGCTGTAGAGCACTGAAGATATAAGTGGTGCTTGGCTCAAAGCCTATGGCTGATTGGTAGCCACACATGGTTTTGAACTACAGAATAGGAGTCAGCTCATCATTGTTAGGAAGGAAAAGTAGTAGAAAGATGGAAACAAGATGCATTTTTCACTGGTAATTCAAGGATTTTTTATGCTGGGTCATTTTTCTTTGGATCTTTTGCACAGTTGCCAACTCTCATGCAGTAAATAAGCACCCTGACTTTCATAATAAACCAAAAATCAAGCTAATCTTATTTCAAAACAAGGCCAAAACAAGCCAATCCCTAAGAATCCCAACACTCTATGTGACTAGATCCCTCCGGCATGCAGTCTGGGACTGTGGTGGGCCTGCTGTGCACCCCTGACGCTCTCCCCTCCTTGCCCCTGCTTGCCGGAGCCAATCAATAAAAAGAGGCAACAAACTACAACAGGCAACAAGCCAAACAAGCAACAAGCTACAAGCCAAAAATCAGCAACAAGCAATTCACAAGCCAATCAAGCCAAAAACAAGCCCAAATTTCTGCGTTTTTGTCCTCAGGTTTGGCATGTCTGGTCTCCTGCCATTTGAAGAAAGTTGTAGGAGGAAAATGACAATGTTTCTAACAAAATAAAAACAAAGATGGGAAAGAATAATGCAGAGAAGACACACTTGTTTACTAATCTTCAATTAATTTGTTCTTATTAGTGAAAATATAGTCATCAAGAAATTACATTCTTTTTTTTAAACTGTATTTATCTTGCTAAACCTATGTGTAAAGTACAAATGAGACAGGAGAGAGAAAACAGTTAGTTGACTTCAAAAAATAATTTCAGATCACCACATACTGTTTCTTAGTCACTTTATGAACTGGTGTTTTTTTAAAAAATCTACCAACATCACAGCATATAAAACACTTGTCTGTGTGGTGAAAAATACACACTTTACATGTCATTCTGCATAGTAAGCTGTTAAAGTTCAACCTTTAACTTCAGAGCATGATAAGCAGCGGTCTTTGTAAGACAAATACATTTTTTCCTCAAAGAAAGAAAGAGGTAGAGAGGTACAGAAGGCATTATATGAAAAAATGCATGCCTTTTATTAGATCAAGCAGAAAAAACTTCTGAATAAATTGTGCTTAGGATTTTATCAGAGACCTCTTGAGGTCCCTTCAAGACCTACATTTCTATAATTCCATGCTTACACTGAAAACTAGTGACCTTTTTGTATGCCCATTGAAGTCAATGGAAAGACTCCCATTGACTCCACTGGGCATTGGATTGAGCCTTCTGTGATTACTGTACTGGAGTTAAAACTCAGCCTGGATTTGCTAAGAGGCTTGGCAAGTTTGACAAACTTAGTCTGAATTTTGTATCAAAACCCCCTGATGGGGGGTAGGAGGGGGTGTAGGATATGCCAATAAGGAGTTATGTTATGATTCCTGATGTCAGATTTGTGTCCATTTATTCTTTTGCGTAGAGACTGTCCAGTTTGGCCAATGATTCGTTATACCGAACTAATCCCCGGTGTAGACAGCAATATGTCAACAGGAGGGCTTCTCCCATCGACATAGCTACCACCTCTCTCAGAAGTGGATTAACTATGGCAATGGGAAAAGTTCTCCCATTTGCATAGTAGCGTCATACTAGGATATTAAATTAGGGAAAATAGATTCAATTAACGTAATGACCGAGCCATTCCCAGTCTCTGTTCAAACCTGAGTTAATGGTATCTAGTTTCCATATTAATTCAAGTTCGGCAGCTTCTCATTCGAGCCTGTTTTTGAAACTTTTTTGTTGCAAAATTGCCACTTTTAAGCGTCATGCTAGGATATTAACTTAGGGGTACATTGGCCAAACTGGACAGTCTCTATGCAAAAGAATAAATGGACACAAATCTGACATCAGGAATCATCACATTCAAAAGCCAGTAGGAGAACACTTCAACCTCTCTAATCACTCAGTGACAAACTTAAAGGTGGCAATTTTGCAACAAAAAAGCTTCAAAAACAGACTCCAACGAGAAGCTGCCGAAGATGAATTTATATGCAAACTAGATATCATTAACTCAAGTTTGAACAGAGACTGGGAATGGCTCGGTCATTATGTTAATTGAATCTATTTCCCCTAATTTAATATCCTAGTAAGTACCCTTACACCTCTGTGTCAACTATCCGTAATGGGCCATCTTGATTATCACTTCAAAAGTTTCTTTCCCCTGCTGATAATAGTTCCTTTCAATTAATTAGCGTTTTATAGTTGGTATGGTCACTTCCACCTTTTCATGTTTCTCTGTATGTATAAATATTTGCTTACTATGTGATCCATTCCATGCATCTGATGAAGTGAGCTGTTGCCCACGAAAGCGTACGCTGAAATAAATTTGTTAGTCTCTAAGGTGCCACAAGTATTCCTTTTCTTTTTGCTGACACAGACTAACACAGCTACTTCTCTGATCCCCTAGGTAGTGGCACACTGAGCCCTTGGCATGTGATGGGAGTACAATAAATAGAGGGGCTGAAATTGGTTTGGTATAAGTGAATGTTCAGTTTAGGTGTTGTCAGTTCTAGGCAGAACGCAGTAGCTGTAGTAGATACAGGGCCTGCCTCTATTTACACTAAGGGAGTTTTACACTACTCTGGCACTGTAAAGAAGCCTTAAATGGAGTGGTAAATGTAACTACTACCCACTTTAAGGCTTTTTTTACACTGCCAGGGCAATTTAAAGGGATTTTCATGTAAATGAGAATCAGGCCCATGGTAGCTAAGTGCATATTAGCCTGAAATTCTCAAATGTAGACATATTCACATCTTTTCTAATTCCATTGCTATTCCTCTCTGCAAACTCTGCATATAATAAAAAGGCCATGGCAGAGGGCACTTGCACTGAACCTGTCAATGGTAAACTGTGCAAAAACGTTTAAAAGACTGGCAAGCAGAGGAGACTATTCTTGGTGACTCAAGGTATCACATGCTGGATCTGGTTAAATTTCAGTCCTTGCTGATGTTCACCAGGTTGTTGATAAGCCTGCTGAAATGAAGCCTTCTAAGAATAAATTGAATCATTACCTGAGATGGCTGTTGGCACTAGTGTTCTCGGGCTTTTCTTGAACATAACATAGGGTTTCATTGTAATAAAATGGCAGGGTTACTTGTTTTGTTACCTTGAAGTTGGCTAAAGATTTTTTTTAACTTCCCAGGCCAATAACAAATGACTCTAAGTGTCAAATGTGCTTTAAACATGATAGCAATTTTGTCCCATATAGAATAAACCAAGTTAACAATAGAGAGACAAGGTGGGTGAGGTAATATCTTTTATTGGACCAACTTCTGTTGGTGAAAGAGACAAGCTTTCAAGCTATATAGGGCTCTTCTTCAGGTCTGGGAAAGGTACTCAGACGCCAGGTCTACCCTATAAACTCCCATTGGTATGACAATGTCGCTCGGGTATGGAAAATCCCCACGCCTGAGCAATGCAGTTATACCGAACTAATCCCCGGTGTAGACAGCAATATGTCAACAGGAGGGCTTCTCCCATCGACATAGCTACCACTTCTCTCAGAAGTGGATTAACTATGGCAACGGGAAAATTTCTCCCATTTGCATAGTAGTGTCTTCACTGAAGTACCACAGCAACGCAGCTGCACCGCCTCAACATTTTAAGTGTAGACCTGCCCAGAGTGTCATAGCTAAATACAAGATGGAACAGATTGTTTAGCATAAGTAATTAAAATCTATTCTAAGGGATCATTCATGATGAAGTGGCCTGTTAATATCCCAGCAGTCATAAAACAAAAAAAAAGGGGGTTAGTGGGTTGCAGATTGTTGTAATAAGCCATAAATCATTATTGTCATTATTAAGACCATGATTTTTAGTGTCTTGCAAAGTTATTAATTTAAGCTCCCAAACTTGTTTTATGAAGGTGTTGTACAGGTTTCCTTTGAGGAGGGGAAGCAAGAAGTCAGATATGGAGCGATCGTTTTGTGAAAAACGTTTGCACCTGGGTGATATGGTGCTTTTGTCTTTTATCATTTTTTCTGGGTGAGTTCATTCAAGAGTGTAGGATTGTCTGGTTTCACCCACATAGTTGTCACACAGAAGAATGACACAGAAAACCTTGTCTTTCTGATAGCTTGGGACCAACATGGCTACAGTAACATTGCAAACAAGTTAATAATATACAGACCAATTGATAGTTAATACTGATAGACAGGTAAAGAAGTACCTATCCAGGGAAGGATTTCAACATTAGTTCAGCACAAAGTTGTCAGCCTGTGGATTAGTCAGTTGCTCAGATGTAAGGGCATGTATTTAAGGTAGTCAGCAATAAGCAATGTGGGTGGGAATGCTGGAGCTCTGGTGATGTAGAGACCAGATCCAGAATGACTTTTGTCAGTGTCTGCAGTGACTAGATTTACACCCACTGTCAGTGCTTAGCAAACTAATAATAATAATATGCTTCCCAAGCAGGTCACTATGGAAAAGCTGGCTTTATTATAAGTACCAGTTGTTGGACCTGCTAGAGTCTGAGTCATCGGGGTTATTGACTGGACCCTTGTAAATCATACTGTACTGCTGACTTTATACATATACTGTGGTTGTAATTTATGTGTTAGGTTATATATATTCCCTCATTTCATATTGTTCTGTAGTTTAAGGCAGATTTATATTCTTCTTTTCCAGTGTGATTTTGAACTTAATAAGGATAGTCTTGCACAGGGTATTATTTATATGTACACCTCTTTTGGTACGGGCCGTGCTAGAGACATTATGACTCACATATTTCAAAAGTTGGGTGCCTTAGTTTCTGGTGCATACCTTTCGAAAGCTAAGGTGAGAAGTGCAGCACAAACTTACAACCCTCATGAGGTTAGGCCAAGATGGTTTGAGCCTCCTTTGTGCTCTTTTGATTCTGGGCTGCTCCAAGGCCCCTGGGGTAACTTAGACAGTCCTAAGGACCTAAGTTATAGTAGCTTCCCCAGATTGCCCTGTGTGGGCTACAGTACACAATGCTGCAGCTAGGCTCCTAACCAGGGTTTGTGAAGGGGTCCTCAGAAAACAGTCTTTTGGCTATATTCTGAAGTACTTGTGCCAGGTGAATCTTTCCCCAGTCAGAACCAGGGAAAGAGTCTGCATGCAACTCCATAAGGTAGAATCCAGAATCGACTGGGAGATGCCCAGAAGCATTTGGGTAACTTAACACTTCATCAGGTTTGCAAACTTTTACAGGCGCTTTATATGGGTTTACTCTCAAAGTCTGGCTCTGATAACCTCCTTGCTTTGCAAACTCACCAAATTCACCTGGGTTTTGGAAGCTCTACATGCTTTTGAACACATGAAGATGTTCAACACTGAGACAATCCTTGTGCACCCAGACCCAAGTCAGGCATTCATTCTAGAAACTGATGTCTCCAATGTTGCTAATGGGGCAGTGTTGTCCCAAAGACAGAGTCTTGATCAAGAGCTCCATCTCTGCACATATTTCTCTCTAAAGCTCTCCCCTGCAGAACATAACAATGGGATTTTAGCTAATGAGACATCAAGGGAGCTTTTGAAACCTGGAGGCACTAACTGGAAGGGACAAGATGTCCTGTGCAGGCAGGGGCAGCGCCAGCTTTTTTGCCGACCTAGGCGGCGGCAGAAGAGGCTGCCGCCACCGCCTCCAAGGACCCCAGTGGCTGAAGAAGCGGCGGCCGAAGTGCCGCCGAGGACCCCAGCAGCCAAAGAAGTGGCGGCTGAGGACCCCAGCAGCCGAAATGCCAGCCCCCAAATCCAGGCGCCCTAGGCGACTGCCTAGGGTCGCCTAATGGTAGCGCCAGCCCTGTCTGCAGGTATATACTAATCACAAACATTTAAAATACCTGTGCTCTGCTAAAGCCTTGAATCAATGACAGCTAAGTTGGGCTCTCTTCTTCTCGAGATTTGATTTTTATCATCATATATTGCCCTGGCTCTAGGAATGGAAAGGCAGACACCATCTCTAAGAAAGAATAGTATGCCAGCGATCCTACAGAATCTGATGTAGAGCCATCCTGCATCCTGAAACCGCATCACTTCCTTGGAGGATTATTACTATCAGACTTAATGGCAACTATACATTCTCCTCTTCGAGATGACGCTTTTTCCCAGAAGCTCCTAGCCTCTGATACCAAACCCCCAGTTGAAATTACACACAGGTACGGTCTCCTTTACATCCACAGATGTATATATCCCCCAAGGGAATCCCTCGTCTGGAAGCTTTACATCTATATCACGGTGTCTCTTGGGCAGATCAGTTGGATCTGGCATGCTGATTGTTTTGGTGGACAAAACTGCAGTCTGACATTCCTGCTTACATCAAATCCTGCAAAACCTATACAAAGGTACCTTGAACTAAACCCTCCAGACTGCTAATACCCGCTGAGACCCCTGTAAAGCCCTGGTCCTGAATCACCACAAACTTCATTGTCAAACTCCCCAAATCCAAGGGTTGCCATGTCATCGGGACTAGCATAGAAAGATGGTGCATTTCACCTCCTATACACAATTCCCCACTGCTGAAGATACCATTGCCTCCTTATCTCCCGTGTCTTCCACCTCCATGGCCTCCCAGATCACATTACTTCAGACCAAGGACCCTCCCGAGTTTTACCATGGTTTTGGAGGGAAGTGTTCTGCTTGCTAGAGGTGTGTCTTCTTACAGCACCCACCTGTCATCCGCAAACAGACTGTCAATCAGAAAGGGTAAACCAGGTACTGGAACAGTACCTACGCTGCTTCGCCAATTTCCACCAAGATGACTGGGCCTCACTGATTCTGTATGTGGAATTCGCATACAATAATGTGGACCACGTTTCAATCCAGAGGAGCCCATTTTTCATTAACTGGTTTTCAGCCCCATTTTCATCCTGTACTACTGCCCACAGCACCTGCTGTTCCTGCAGCATCAGACGTAATGCACCCCAACCAACAAACCCAAGAGAAGCTAAAGCAACATCTTGATGTGTCAAGGCAGTGTCCGAGCATTATTCTGACTGCCACTGACAGAAAGGTGCTACTTTTTCAGTGGGGCATAAAGTTTGGCTGTTAAGTCAGCCTGTTTTGAGGAGTTTGTTTATCTGCAAACTAGACCATCCATACACGGGCTCTTACCAGATCTGCAGGCCAATCAACTCTCTGGCCTTCAAGCTACAGCTTCTCTGATCCCTCAAGGTACATCCTGTATTTCAGATTTCCCTCCTGAAACCCTTTTCAAACAATCCTTTACATAACTGAAAACAATCCCCCCAGCCACTGATTCAGATTCAGGGACAAGAAGAGTATCTTGTCCATTAGATCCTAGATTCCCAGATATGATGTGGTAAGTTGTGGTACCTCATCAACAGGAAAGGATAGGGGTCTGAGGAGTGAACCTGGAAACCAGATCACCATGTACACACTCCTGAAAAAAGTCAATGCCTTCCACAGGGCACATCCAGATAAACCCAGACATCCTGCACCTTGAGGTCACCCCAAGAGAGGGAGGTGATGTCAGGACCTGGTCTCAAACCCAGGTCCACTGGATTATTAGGAAGCAGCCTTGGCTACCGCACAATGCCGATTCGTCCAATTACCAGAGAATTCACAGACTTGGGTGGGCCAGCTTCCAGGGTTCTGGGACCACTTCCTAGTTGGCTAATTGACCGGGAGTGGTTGGTAAACACTGATCTGGACTGCCCTTCGACCTGCCTGACCCCTGGGCATTACACTGCTGTGGGACTGAGGATCTCATTCTTTCGGAGGTGCTGAGCACCTAAAATTGAAATTAATAGGAGCTGCAGTGCTCAACGTATCTGAAAACTGGATCTTAAATATCAGCACTGGGCTCTCAAAATATAGAGGCCACTTTTGGAAACTGTGCTCATCCTCTTTTATGCCTGAACTGATTTACATTCCTAACATGGATTATTGACTTTCTGAGATAAATAACACTCATAATTCTGCAACAGGTTATCGAGTTAGAATATTTCATCTCTTTACTTAGTTCAATGACTTTTCTGAAAATACGACATAAGAGATGGCTACATTTAGGGTATCTATCTGTATATCTATCATAACAGTTTTACAATATTATTCCCATTAATGGCTGTTCAGCAACTCACACAAAATATTTAATTTAGAATTTCAATAGTTAATATTTAGATATATTTTTAATATAAAATTTCTTGTTTTACCCTTCAGATATTGTACTTACAGTAATTGAGGAAGGGAGGAAGTGGCAGAATAGAAAATTGACATGATTACAGTATAATATAAATTTAAATGAGAGCTCCCATCTTTATATGATTGTTTAAAGTATTATTTTCAGAAAGTTTAATATATATTTGTCTACAGGAAGTGAGTTAATTCAGATGAATTCACATTCACTATCTGATATAATTATTTACAATGCACAATCAAGTCAGATGCCATAACTGAGACTCACCACATGATTGTATTAGTCTAATCCTTATCCTGCCTCCCTGTCCCTTCTGCTCTTTATCACCCTTTCATTTCTAATATTAAATTGTAAATTGTTTAGTGAAGAGTCTTTGTCTTTCTGCCTCTTCTGTAAAGCACCTTCTTCATATTTCAAACAAATACAAATAATAAAAATATTGTAATATGCTATTCTCACTATATATCTTATGGATCAAACTCTAGTCATTTACATCAGCATAAGCCTTGAGTAATTGCACTGATTTCCATAAATTACTCCGGAATTCAACGTCATATTTCAGATTGAAACCTGGCCCTATGTATATAAATGATTACGCAATGCAGCATCAAATGTCTCAAAATTGTCATCCAATTTGAAAGATAGCTTTAATAGGTTACTAATTGTCATGATCCAATCTGTGGGCCAAATTCTTTTTCCCCTTATACCTCTGTAAATCTTCAGTAACTCCATTAATTTCAGTGGAGTTAATCCAGATTTATACTGGTATAATTGAAAGCATGGGAATTTGAGCCTATAATGCTAGGTGTTGAGAGATTATATAGTATGAGGTTATTTTAGCTATTACTAAGGCTGAGAGTAATCAGTTTTCTTTTCCTAAAGCTCAGGTCATTTAACATGGATATATATCCTTGTAGAAATACCATACCATAAATCTACATTCCATGGAGGCTTTAATTCCTAAACTGTATATATTCTGTCTATAACCATCTCCCAAAATGCACACATCTCAATCTGACAAGGCCTAAATATGAAAAATAGTGTAGGACACAAAATGAAAATTAGGGACATGAGAAAAAATAAGTTATGAAATGTGTGTGCACACATGGAGGCTAGACAGAGGCTCCTTTGAAAGTTTAACCCTAACTGATCATGGTTTTGATTCTACCCTTCATATGCAGAAATTTGTCAAATTTATCTCTTTGTGCCACTAGAATTTATGCCATATAATGCTAATTTTGTTTTTACAGATGTGGATCTAAGTGTAGAGTAGGGTTTCTATATATGTCCTTCTGGCAAAAACATTCAATATCTAACCTATATCTACAGTCATATGTGAGTTTATAGTTATGCTTTTTTCTCTACTATTTGCCTCGCATCTATCTAATCTGGGTGGGCTCCTTACCTACGTTTTACAGAATTTACATCAGAACGGTAATACTAATTATTCCAGCATCATCATGTCTGATCACAGCTCACGGAAGTCAGTGGAAAGACATTGACTTCAGTGCGCTTTGGATTAGGCCTTGTATGAGAAATAACTAATCATTAGTTTGAACTACAGACACTAAGCAGTTCAGACAACTATGTATGCTCAGGGAATAAAATATATTGGTCTAATGTTTGTCCTCATTTCTCATACCTTGTTTATGATTGTTACAAGAAAAAATACAGATATCCCAATAATGCAATAACATTGAATTACTGGGATATGAGTTGCTATGACATGTTTCTGTATATGAATTGTTTCAGCTGTGGTCAAGTATCAGAGGGGTAGCCGTGTTAGTCTGGATCTGTAGAAGTGACAAAGAGTTCTGTGGCACCTTATAGACTAACAGACGTATTGGAGCATAAGCTTTCGTGGGTGAATACCCACTTCTTCAGATGCATGCAGTGGAAATGTCCAGGGGCAGGTATAAATAAGCAGGGAAGAGTCAGGCTAGAGATAACGAGGTTAGTTCAATCAGGGAGGGTGAGGCCCTCTTTTAGCAGTTGAGGTGTGAACACCAAGGGAGGAAAAACTGCTTTTGTAGTTGGCTAGCCATTCATAGTCTTTGTTTAATCCTGAGCTGATGGTGTCAAATTTGCAAATGAACTGAAGCTTGGCAGTTTCTCTTTGAAGTCTGGTCCTGAAGTTTTTTTGCTGCAAGATGGCTACCTTCAAATCTGCTATTGTGTGTCCAGGGAGATTGAAATGTTCTCCTACAGGTTTTTGTATATTGCCATTCCTAATATCTGATTTGTGTCCATTTATCCTTTTGCGTAAGGACTGTCCAGTTTGGCCGATGTTCATAGCAGCAATGGCACATGGAGTATATTACATTGGTGGATGTGCAGGTGAATGAACCGGTGATGGTGTGGCTGATCTGGTTAGGTCCTGTGATGGTGTCCCTGGTGTAGATATGTGGGCAGAGTTGGCATTGAAGTTTGTTGCATGGATTGGTTCCTGAGTTAGAGTTATTATGGTGCAGTGTGTAGTTGCTGGTGAGAATATGCTTCAGGTTGGTGGGTTGTCTCTGGGCGAGGACTGGCCTGCCTCCCAAGGCCTGTGAAAGTGAGGGGTCCTTGTTCAGGATGGGTTGTAGATCACTGATGATCCATTGGAGAGGTTTTAGCTGAGGACTGTAAGTGATGGCCAGAGGAGTTCTGTTGGTTTCTTTCTTCGGTTTGTCTTGCAGCAGGAGGCTTCTGGGTACACGTCTGGCCCTGTTGATCTGTTTTCTTATTTCCTCATGTGGGTATCGTAGTTTTGAGAATGCTTGGTGAAGATCTTGTAGGTGTTGGTCTCTGTCAGAGGGGTTGGAGCAAATACGGTTGTACCTCAGTGATTGGCTGTAGACAATGGATCATGTGGTGTGTCCGGGATGGAAACTGGAGGCCTGTAGGTAGGCATAGAGGTCGGTGGGTTTTTGGTATAGGGTGTTAATGTGACCATCGCTTATTTGCACCGTGGTGTCTAGGAAGTGGACTTCCCGTGTAGACTGGTCCAGGCTGAGGTTGATGGTGGGGTGGAAGCTGTTGAAATCATTGTGGAATTGTTCCAGAGTTTCCTTCCCATGGGTCCAGATGATGAAGATGTAGGTAGAGAAGGGGCGTGAGTGGACGAGAGCTGAGGAAGCGTTGTTCCAGGTCAGCCATAAAAATGTTGGCATATTGTGGGGCCATGTGTATGTCCCTGATTGAACTAACCTCGTTATCTCTAGCCTGACTCTTCCCTGCTTATTTATACCTGCCCCAGGACATTTCCACTGCATGCATCTGAAGAAGTGGGTATTCACCCACGAAAGCTTATGCTCCAATACGTCTGTTAGTCTATAAGGTGCCACAGAATTCTTTCTCGCTTCTTCAGCTGTGGTGTCACACATTGTTAACTTAAGTGGAGCTTTGCAGACCCACACCACCTGATGATAGGTACAAATATGTCTTTGCTTTAAGGAGACACACCACCACACTTCTTTAATATTTTGTGTGAACAAACTCCATTCTGCGTCTGACGAAGTGGGTCTTTGCCCATGAAAGACAGGACTCTTTGTCGCTCTTGCAGATCCAGACTGACACAGCTACCCCTCTGATACTAAACTCCATTCTGTTGTCATCTCTCAAACTTGGTCACTTCAGGCAGGTTTTATTGTGAAGTACAGTGTTTAGCTGATATTAATAGCCTGTACTGAATTATCATTTACTAAGAGCAGACTCGGGGGAGGTCCTGGATGACTGGAAAAAAACTAATGTAGTGCCAATCTTTAAAAAAGGGAAGAAGGAAGATCCGGGGAACTACAGGCCAGTTAGTCTCACCTCAGTCCCTGGAAAAATCATGGAACAGGTCCTCAAGGAATCAATTCTGAACCACTTAAAGGAGGGGAAAGTGATCAGGAACAGTCAGCATGGATTCACCAAGAGCAAGTCATGCCTGACTAACCTAATTGCCTTCTATGATGAGATAACTGGCTCTGTGGATGAGGGGAAAGCAGTGGATGTGCTATTTCTTGACTTTAGCAAAGCTTTTGATACAGTCTCCCACAGTATTCTTGCCAGCAAGTTAAAGAAGTATGGGCTGGATGAATGGACGGTAAGGTGGATAGAAAACTGGCTAGATGGTCGGGCTCAATGGGTAGTGATCAATGGCTCCATGTCTAGTTGGCAGCCGGTATCAAATGGAGTGCCCCAAGGGTCGGTGCTGGGGCCGGTTTTGTTCAATATCTTCATCAACGATCTGGAGGATGGTGTGGACTGCACCCTTAGCAAGTTTGCAGATGACACTAAACTGGGAGGAGTGGTTGATACGCTGGAGGGTAGGGATAGGATACAGAGAGACCTAGACAAATTAGAGGATTGGGCCAAAAGAAACATGATGAGGTTCAACAAGGACAAGTGCAGAGTCCTGCACTTAGGACGGAAGAATCCCATGCACTGCTACAGACTAGGGACCGAATGGCTGGGCAGCAGTTCTGCAGAAAAGGACCTAGGGGTTACAGTGGATGAAAAGCTGAATATGAGTCAACAGTGTGCCCTTGTTGCCAAGAAGGCTAATGGCATTTTGGGTTGTATAAGTAGGGGTATTTCCAGCAGATCGAGGGACGTGATCATTCCCCTCTATTCGGCACTGGTGAGGCCTCATTTGGAGTACTGTGTCCAGTTTTGGGCCCCACACTACAAGAAGGATGTGGATAAATTGGAAAGAGTCCAGCGGAGGACAACAAAAATGATTAGGGGGCTGGAGCACATGACTTATGAGGAGAGGCTGAGGGAACTGGGATTGTTTAGCCTGCAGAAGAGAAGAATGAGGAGGGATTTGATAGCTGCTTTCAGCTACCTGAAAGGGGGTTCCAAAGAGGATGGATCTAGACTGTTCTCAGTGGTAGAAGATGACAGAACAAGGAGTAATGGTCTCAAGTTTCAGAGGGGGAGGTTTAGGTTGGATATTAGGAAAAACGTTTTCACTAGTAGGGTGGTGAAGAACTGGAATGGGTTACCTAGGGAGGTGGTGGAATCTCCTTCCTTAGAGGTTTTTAAGGTCAGGCTTGACAAAGCCCTGGCTGGGATGATTTAGTTGGGGTTGGTCCTGCTTTGAGCAGGGGGTTGGACTAGATGACCTCCTGAGGTCCCTTCCAACCCTGAGATTCTATGATTCTATGACTGCTCCTGGCCTTCATGCAGGTGCATGAGAGGGAGGGGGTGGACAAGGTGCAACCAGAGACTCTCTGTTCTGCAAGTCCTGCATAAGAGACAGGGACATTCACAGTCTCTGAGCTTGCAAGTATGCAGGGGTCTGTACACCAGAGGTCTGCCTTCACTCCCTCCCTCCCTCTGGGTGAAGTGAAGGCGGTAGAACCATGGTCTTACCCCTATTCCATAATGGCCCACTCCAGAGACTGGGCACACTGGAGCAGCAGCATGCATGTGCCCTTTGCACACTGGTCAGTTCAGGAGCCATCCCTGCCCATGCTCTGCACCACCTCCTGCTCATGGCCATTTTAGTGACACCAATAAATAATGAATTTTATAAGAATTAATGTGAATATCAATTGTGATTAAAAGCATGAAATGCTGAGACAGTAAACAGACATGGTTTCTATACTTCAGAGTCTGAATTTTTAGACTACAAAACGAAAAGTCTCCAAGCTGCCAAACTGAAATACATTTGTGAAAGAATTTAGAATGATGCCATATGGTGTAAAATAATTGCAATGTTAATACAGTAAAACATACATTAATCAGTGGAAGGTTTCAAGAAACAACTTCAGTCTTTTCAATCAAAAAGCAAATACTTTCAATCTGTTTATTACAATTGTCACTATCGTTCTACAGAAGGGTAGGGTGACATTTAAACAGAGATCTTGAAATGACAAACGCCAGCTTAAATGAAAAGCGAGTTTCTAGTAACTTCAAAGTGTCAGGTACAAAGCGTGCTTTATTTTACACAAGAAATGGTGGTGTATTGAAAAGCCAATGTGAAATGAAAGTCATCAGTGGGACCTAAGCAAAGTTCTTAATAATGAGGAAATGAATGGCCAGAGACTCCTTGAGTACAAGTACACAGGTGAAATGTCAGCTCATCAGGGCCAAAGTTTGAGTTCTCTTACACTGGAGAGTAGAGCTAGTTGAAAATTTTCATTAGAAACGTTAATAAATTAAATGGCCCCCTCCCCCGCAAAAAATAAAACCTGCAAAGAATTTTTATGTATGAAAACTCTGACTTTTTTGACAAAATTCACAATTTGTACACATTTCAGTTTGGGGGTTCCTTCCTTTTCTCCCTTTCTTCTGCCTTTTTCAGAGGCAAAGTGAAGGAAGGAAACGCGAAGAAGAAAGGAGATAGGAGGAAGAAAGAGTGGGGGGGAACACAATTTAAGACCCAAGTTCTTTTGGCGGGGGGGAGTCAGTTTTCAGGGTGTTTTGTTGTTCATTGGGGTTTTTTGTCCAAAAATTGGAAAACTTCCAAATTTTAATGAAACATACGTACCGCTTTTCAGCTGCCTTTAGTGGTGAGCAATTGTGGAAGTAACTGCAGTGAAGTCAATGGAGGCAGTTGAGGCACTGCTGACCAGTGTAAATGGTTCACACCCTGGCCCAAAGTGACCAAAGCATAGTTGATACAGGTTAAGATTTATTCAGCTGTTTCATCCTGTTTGTGCTGAGCCAAGCTTAGTCTGCTGGACAGCAGATGACTCCAACAACTGTATTTCTGAAAAATGGAATTTCTCAAGGAAGAGAAACAATAGCATTGTATTCATTTATTGTGGTTTGATATACTCATTTTTGTAAGTCTATTTTACTTTGATTTTCTTATTTGACTTTAAATTTGACATTGCTAAATAATACTTATGTGTTCATAAAAGTGTTGAGTCTGTGCTCTAGTAATGTCATCATTTTGTGAGAAACCTAATGTGGGTAACTGCTGAATCAAAATTACTTATACAATATGTGTGGTATATTGTATCTACTCCAATGTTATCAGTGTGCCAAAATGGTATTGCCTATTAGATGCATGAAGCATGGTGTAATGCTGCTCTAATAATACCGCTGCAATGCAGAGATATTCAAATTCAGGACCAAACAGCCCAATCCTGGAGTTGTACCAGCATTTAAATGGGAAAGTGATATCCAGTCAACTTGACCTTGGAGGGCACACAGATAAATAGGTCAGCAATGGCGACACGCATAGCAGTATGGGATAGCAGTTTGAGACTTGCCAAGATAGTTTGACCAAGTAATGTGTGCACACAAACATTAGTCTGCACTAACTCAATAGGCAGCGAACTTGCTATTTCAGAGCACAGATAGACTACTATGCTATAACTGTGAAGTTAATATGCTTTTGCATGATGTGTATGAGGGTCTTTTACCAAGCGCAAACTCAAGTTAGTGCGTAGTAAATTCCTTTGTAGACAAACCCTAAAATGAAGAATGTTATCTATATCTTTCATGAATGCAGAAAACCCACAAGTGTGGGATATGTATGTATAAGTAATACGCACTTATAATAGCCACTGCCTCTTAGTGGTGACCATTGAAATATGAATTAATTCCCTCCTGATAACCAACCTATTTCCAGCCCCTGGACTCTCCTGAACATTTACCCAGCTTCCTGGATATCTTACCCACTGTCTAGACATTCTCATGGAACCCACACATAAACACTTAGATCAAAATGAATAGACGACAAAAAACAAAACCACAGAGCTGACACAAAATAAAATCTTTTATTTATACAACAACAAAAAAGACTTACTACTGGGTCCTGAATTAAAAAATAGAAAAACCAAACAAAATTGGAATGGAAGGTTTTACATAGATAACGTGAGTACAAGTGTGTGCATGTGCTTATTACTCCTCAATTTCCATGGGATTAAGATCTCCAGATCACTAATCTAAAAATTAATAAAGTAGGTTAGATGTAAACTGGGAAAAAAAACCCACAGTTGCTAAAAATAGAGCCATGTGGTAAAGATAAGTACTTTATTTCCCTTATAATTTGTTACCACAAGGTGGTGGACCACAGCCCAGCACTTCCTGCCCCAGCCTTTGAACTTCTCCCCTCCACACAGCTGCCAAGTGAGCACAAAGGCTTATGGGGCACAATCAAGCCTAGCCAGCATGCTGCCATGTGAATGTAGCAAGCAAAATGTGGAGCGGCGCCAGCAGAAGTAGTTCCCTCTGATTGCAATTTGTGAGGTGCGGTTGCCAGACTGCAGATGGATGGGGGAGGAACAGAGAAGCTGAGTGGGGAAGAGTGGCTGCAGGGCAATGAGACAATAGACAGTCTATTAGAGGCCGACTAGTCTATGGGCCAGATTCACCATGGGAGCAGAGATGATGTGCAAATTTCACCTAATCCTGCATCGATAGGTACATCTGTGTGTGCATAGTGGCTGTGCTACTTGACCCTTCCCATGGGGGATTTGCCAGGCAGAGACCTCTATAGTTACTCCCCAGGACATATCTGTGTTAGGGTATATCTGCATGGCCCTGCCCACTTTGTACTACCTTCAGTCCCCCCTGCCCCCACCCCAGCTTGTGCTCACCCCACTAGTGGCCAATTTACATTCTCGGGGGACCCACAGCCTGAGTTGTGCTGGTGCAATCCAGAGCATGACTCGGACTGAAGTGATTCAAGTTGTCTCGTATTCTACAGCGGCAACCAGAGGTGTTGCTATTAGATGAGTGGTCATCTGTTTGGGGATCCTAGATGAACAAGGCACTCTTGAACCACATACTTAGGTAGCATAAGTTTTAAAGACACCAATGCACATGGCCTCTTATGACAAGGCAGCTCATGCCTGCTGGAATATGACTTTTTTCTTACAAATTGTATGTTCTTATATCCCAGATTCACAACTGGCATCAATTAGAATGTAAGGCCTGACAAAGAGTATCGGAAACTCAAGAATCTATGCATAAAATAGCAGATTGATATTTCATCGGAGGCTACGCTATCTTTTCTTTTTTTTGCCTTGTAATTAAGAATTATGTGGACATCCTAAAATATATACTCTGCAAGTCAATCCCAGTGCTCTGCAGAGTTTCTTTCACTAAAAGAACAACCTATTTTATCTAAATACTAATGCTGCATCCTAAAGGGATAAAAAAAGTTGTGAGTGTTTCATTTTGCCTACAATACATTGGAATCTCGGATCTGTAACTAACCACACAGCAAAAGAAACTCTAGAAAATAGGGGAAAAGTGATGGTGGAAAAATCTGAAGTCTAACTAAGCTTTCACAGCTGAAAGACATAGCAGTGAGCATTGTTTGTCAATAAGGCTTTCCCTAGATTTTTAGACTCTATGTAGATTTTTCAGTTGCGGTTTAGTGCTAAGCTCTTGCTGATGTGCAAATGTAGGAAGTATGTGCAAGATTGCGTATGATACAGCATAGATCTGGAATTTTTTGTGGGGGTGGTGAAGGGTCAGGGAGGACCTTTTTATGCACTGGCTGTAACCAATCAAGTTTTGCATGATGCCAAAAAATTAAACACAGTACAGCCAGACCCTGTCAGCAATGAGTTGATTGCTTTAAATAAGGGAGATTTCCTGAATGTTTAAATTGAAACTTCTACTATGATTAAAGCAAAGAGAAGTACCAGGATGGCTTCCTAACTATTTAGTTCCTAAAATTCCTGTGAGGTCTGGAGATGACAAATTCAATTCTGATGTGCTGTGTTTTACACTCTGCAGGCTGTAGTAAAAGGGAAAACTAATCAAGCTTGGGTTTCCCATGAGTTGAGCTTTAAGATGTTTTCCTATTTAAAGTATGGAAATATGTTAAAACCCACATAGACTGGGTGAAGTTTATACAAGGCAAAATGTATGTGACCGTGTTTTTGCACAGTGTGCATATTTTGACTTTTCATTATTTTTTGTTTGTTTAATCTTTCATCCTGCTTATAACTGTATTCCAACCACATTTATAGCATAAATATGTGGAAGAAGAGTTTATAATACACTCTAAAAATGTTGCTTAAGACTGGAGTGTACCTGAATTCTAAATTGAATTTCTTCAGTAAGGAATTAAGTCCAGCAACAGATATAATCACATAATCAACTGTTCAAAGATATATATATATATATATATAGTGAAATCCTGCCTTGCCATTAATTTAAATGAAGCTGAAATTTCACCCTTAAAGCCTCTGTTTTAAGGAAAGATTTAGCTTACCTGTAATTATCCCACCGGGCAGTTTAGAGTCAAGAGCTGTACAAAATGTATAGATGAATGGAATTCACCTAATGACTAGCCATGAGAAAGGTAGAATTTATATACATTTTCTATAGGCTCAACATTTTACATGGGCAGGTCTACACTACCACTTAAGTCGATCTAACTTGCATTGCTCGGTGGGGGGGGAGCTTTTTCACACCCCTGAGCAATGTAAGTTACAGCGACTCCACGCCAGTTGACATGGCTTCCACCTCTTGCAGAGGCAGAGTAATTATGCCAATAGGAGAGTGCTCTCCCCTCGGCATAGAGCGCCTTCACCAAACGCGCTACAGAAACGAAGTTGCACCCATGTAGCACTTCTTGAAATGAATATCATGAAATTGGACTACTCCACAGTGTGTTTGTATTGAAACCTACCTCTGAAATGATTGTGACAGTAAATATATATTTTCCAATGATCAGTTCTAAGTCTCCCATTACAAAATAATGTGGATAGTTACATTAGTTTTATTATGCAACTGCACACGTTGCCATACAAAATGATCTCATCAGGATTTCTGGATCCTACAATAAGTGATATTGATATTTACATCTTCTGAGTCTGAGGAGTTTTAAAGCTAGCTTGACCTGCTGTATTGTTTTCACTGTCAAAGGTTCCCTCTTTCATTACGGTTATTCATTGCAGAGATATTTTTCAGTTTGTAATTTTAAAGATCTCCCTGTACAACCTCTCTGATGCTCACTATTTCTAATTTTAACTATAGTGACGGGGGGGGGGGGGGGGGGGAGAAGAAGGAGAAACACATTTTTGTAGGTTTATTTTGTCACATACATTATTTATTGATTATTTACATAATGGATTGACAGATTCACGATGTTTACTACTGAGTGGCCCTTGTCATTGTTTTGCAATGTCCTTGGAAATCTAAAAGATTTTAAATAAAAATAAAAGAATAGGCAAATAACACATTTGCCAGGCTTTTCCACTGAAACTGGCTCTGAGGTCACGCAGAAATTCATACTCATATTAGGACATATTTATATGAATATAAAATTAGTTGTTTCTCAAACAACTAATGCTATCTTTTCTCAGTGAGATGGTTTGAACGTGCGATTATGCAGTAGTTGGATTTTAACTTTGCATTTTCCCATCTTCCCCAACTTTCACCAAGAGCTGTTTCAACTGCTGGAAAGCTGTTTTGCTTTAGCATTGTAATGCACATGCTGGTTTTAAATTCCTTTTTTCCATAAACATGATCACGTTTTCATTGATATACAGTAAATGGCACCTGTTGATAAGTGTGGTCAAGGTTCCTACACCGCTGCAGCGTAGACAGTGCAGTGACGGAAGGGGGTTTTCCATCACTGTAGTAAATCCACCTCTCTGAAGGGTGATAGCCAGGTCAACAGAACAATTCTTCTGTCAACGTAGCTGCGTCTTCAGGATGATGCAGCTAACTGTGTCACAGAGGGTGTGAAATTTTTCACAGCCCTGAGCGATACAGCTAGGTCAACCTAAGTTTTAGATGTAGACCAGGCTTCAGATCAGGCCATTTTTAAATCAACAGTGTTGTGCTGCTGCTGCATACTACAAAATCATAGTCCTGATCCATACAGCTGCTCTGTTTCAGAACACAGAAGACCTGTATTCATAGGTGGGAATTAGGATAGTTTGTAATCATGGGCGGTGGGTACAATAAGCCAGGAGAGGCTAAGCCTCCCCTGGCGCAGCCACTGCCAACCCTGCCACTGGAAGCCTGGACTGTGGTAGCCCCACCTTTCCCCCTCTCTGCTGGGAGTGGGCTTCTGCAGGAAGATTTTGCTTATTTATTATGTGCCAGGCAGGTTCCTAGGTGGCTGAGGAGGTGGTATCTGCTACTCAGGTTCCAAGGTCCCAGCACCCTCCACCCCCTCTCTGGAGGTCCCCACCTCCACTCCTCCCCGCTCAGCCCCCCTGCTGCTGCTCGCCGGTCCCTCCTCCGGTGGGGCCAGGCCTGGGGTGGAGCAGGGGGTGGAGTGTGTGCGGGACCATGGGCGTAAGAGGCAGGATGGGGAGCTAGCCTCCCCGAGGGAAAGCTTCACTCCCACCACCCATGTTAGTAATCCTAAACCTCATTTTAGGTTCTAAACCTGCCCCTACTAAAGCCAATGGCAAAACTCCCTTCACTTTAGTCAAGCAGAACTGTGCTCTTAATTAGATGATAATAAGCAGTAAACATGCAGCTTGCTTTGCTGCCTGGTAGCATATTCCCTAAAGAAAGCAACAACATTAATGCACTCTGTTGCTTTCTACTTGCCCAAATACCGCACCCATTGGCATGCTGATTTTCATACCATATAAAACTATGCCATCAACACCTGCAGTGAAGCTTATGTTGACTCTTATGGACTCTTCTGTGTGTGGAACTCCCATAACATCAGTGAGGTCTGTGAAGTGAGAATTGCCCTAAATATAAAGCAATAATTGCCATATATAAAGAGCTGATTCAATGGTGGTCATGCATTTTAGTTCATTCTTACCTATAGAATTAAATATCAGAGGGGTAGCCGTGTTAGTCTGGATCTGTAGAAGCGAGAAAGGGTCCTGTGGCACCTTATAGACTAACAGAGGTATTGAAGCATAAGCTTTCGTGGGTGAATACCCACTTCTTCGGATGCCATGGGCATCGGATGCCATGGGCATCCGAAGAAGTGGGTATTCACCCACGAAAGCTTATGCTTCAATACCTCTGTTAGTCTATAAGGTGCCACAGGACCCTTTGTCGCTTCTATAGAATTAAAGAAGTCAGCTACATCTTCATTGGCGGGGCAAGACAGGGTGGAAGGGGCGGTTTCCTGCTCAGAGCAGCAAGAATGGAGTGACAGTCTTTGTGGTATATACTGCTATCGTTTTGTTGAAAGAACTTGAAAGGTCAGTAGAGTGACTGGAACTGTGGCAATATCTTAAAAGTTAACCAAAGCAAACAAGCAGGAGTCCCAGCTGCAGACAATTACCACATCCGCACAGACTAAACAAAGGGCTACTACTCCATCCTTGCTGATCCTGAAAGATAGGGATCACTGGCCAGTGGGAGTGTGAATTAGATTTATACCAAGTCAGCTGCAGGAGCACTCACTCAGGCTGTTGTTTCATATAATTGCACGTGCTAAGTGCCACGCCACAACAGCAAGCAAAGCCCATAGTGATTGCAAATGACAGGCAAATGCAAGAAAAGGAAAAAGAAGAGAAAGAGAACGTTTGGTTCTGTGGATGTGTAAAAATCCCCTCCCTTCTGGAAACTTTGTTTTACTGCTTCCCTCAGAGATAGATTTGATTCTCTCCCAGTCTTGTTTTCGGACATTTCATTTGGGGAGAAGAAAGAAGTTTCTATGTCCTTTGAAGCTTGTGTTTGCTGCTTAGACAGGAAGCCAGAGCTTCTGTCAGTCAACAGCACATGCAAAATTTATCAAGTACATTACTTGACAGAGGTTACTCTGTCATTACTAACTAACGGGGGTCTGCCAGGGAATTTTTTGTATGGAAGCATGTGCTGCCAAAGACAAAGTGTCCATTGATTGATTGCCGCAGCTGACCTAAACATACAAGGATCACTGTGTAATAACCCCTTTATCATATATAAACCACCCAAAACTAAGTTCAAATAACATGAAGGGTCTCACTGAAACCACTAAAGCCAGGCAAATTGGAAGGTAGAGGACATATATCCTTTCTTTAATTGCCCCATTGTGCTTAGGTGTTGCAGCATATATTGAAGATGATACAGCCTGCTGTTTGGAGGCTCCTACACACAGTGGATTGACGTGACGATGGACTTCAGTCCATACTGCAGGGCCCCCTAGATGTTTCAATGTATTATTTTATTTTCCTCCAAACAATATGCACATACTGTACAATTACAGAAATAATTAAAACAACATAATGTGTAAGCGATCCATGGGCACACAAATTACTCGGAGCCTAAAAAAAAACCTTTAGAACTATTTAACAGTACTTTCTGATAATTTAACTTCCCTTTCTAAAAAAAGGTGGCATTGACCAAAAACAACAGAAAATTACTCATTCAAGGGAAGTATGAATCTACATGCACAACTATAAGATCTCAAGCAGCCATTACCATCTATCACGTATTGTTCGAATTTCCTTTTGGGATGAAATTGCAGGTACAGAAGAGGAACTATTAAAGTTATCTTGTTTTCAATGTTGGGTCTTGCAAAGCACAGAGAGAGAGGGGCCTGTTTGGTGGAGGGCTAAGAACAGCACACCTAATTCATGTGTAAGCGTCACCATTAAAAGTTAATATTTTGGTATAAAAATAATAATTTTTAATGGTATAAAAATAAAAAATAATATTTACCAATCATTACTATGCAGCGGTGTCTAAAATGAGAGGAGTTTTCTTTACCTATTTTAAGTATAGGGAAAATCTGATAGTATCAGGTACCACTATAGTAAAACTTAGCAAATGCTGAATTTTAAAAGTAGAAGGAATTAAAATGAAAAGAATTATTGTTAAAGTGGAGATATGAGAATTCGCTCATCCATTGCTCAGTGGCTGTGAAAACCTGTTGTGTAATAATAGCAAATACAGCAGCTACTTAGACTGAGATCAGTGATAATTTAAATTGCTAGAAGCTAAATCCTGGTACCACTGACATTAGTAACATTACTTGGCATAACAGATACCCAAGCACCAGGCCCAGAGTCAGGTCTGGAATGGAGGGATAAAGGACTCCTTGCCCACCCCCACAGCTGTGCTGTCTGCAGTAGTATGGGGGCACAGTTACTCAGGAATGATTGGCAGATCCTTACCCAGGGCAGAACACCTGTAAACAATCATTGAAATAAACTGTTGGGAGATTACAAACCAAATATTTGGAACCCAAGTATAAAAACAACAATATTGCTATGATATTAACATGTAATTTATGATACCATAAAACTCAAAGTAAAAACCCAGATATATGCAGTTACACTGCTGCCAAGTAAGCACCTGTGCTGGTGGGGTGCAGTGCAAGAAAGTCTGGCTAGGTGCGTCTGTGGACAGGTATAGCAGTCTGAGAAGTCAGTGCTGTGTGTACAAATTCACTATACCAGTTTACACTAACCAGGTTGGTTAGAGTGGACATCATAGATTATTGCAAGAACAAATTATACTAGAACAAGTGTATTGTTTAGCCAATGGACCAGTCCCGTTCTTTTCTGTAGATGGGCCTCTTGGGAAAAATTCTGCCTCTGGAGCTCATTTATATAAGCTTTCTACCCAGAAATCCTCCAAGTTTGCCCATGTTTGCTCCCACTGTTGGACCTCTACATTTTTTCCATCTAGACTTCCTTGAGTAAAGTATCATTTAATCTATGATTAGCCACTTTTATAATTCTCCTTATATGAATAACGTACATTTACAGTCATCAATTTTCAAATGATGGTTTGTTGATCCTTGATTTAATAGTCCAAATTCATCCCTAGTGTAACCCTAGCATTGGGTTTCTCCAAAGATTAATTTGGCTCATTTACATATGTTTGTATTAACAAACTCTCTTTTATTTTAATACCCAATCTTGATCCTATTGAAGTCAGTGGCAATACTTCCGTTGACTTCAATGGGAGTAAGATAGACCCCATAGTTCTCTTTGTAAATTTTAAAACATAAACACATATTCGTTCTTCCAAATGACATTGACTATTATAGGTCACATCACTCAGCAGTGTGTGATCCTAAATATACTTCACTTGTATGATACCCTGTTCTTGGCCAAGATGGTTAATATACTACACTGCCTATGCCTGTCTATTGACTTCCATTCACCAGTTTCTTATATAGCACTTTATCAAAGGCTTTCCTCAAATTTAAATGGATAACAGTATGTCTACCACCTTTTCATCAGCTATTTCTCAGTCACTGAGAGGGACAGTCTTTCACAGCCTGCGCTGAAACAAAGTCCACATGGCATTTAGAGTCAAAACTCACCCTTTTCCTGATGTTTTGCTTAATTAACAGTAACATAAAAAACTTCAATTCAGGCTTTCTCCCTAAGCTTGGTTGCTTCCAGGGTTCCTCTCTCATGACAGCTCTGCCCTCACCCTACATCCTTCCACTGCACACATTTTTTTCTCCCTTTCTCCCCTGAGACCCATAACCACTCTGTAAAGACAGCAGCTCTCGGTAGCCTGTTTCCTACCTTTTTCTGGAGGGCATCGATGTCAGGTTCATACAGCTGGCAGGTGTTGTGGACAGGACTGGCTTCAGCCACTATCTGTAGGTCAGATCACTAACCCCTTCCTGCCCACAGCCACTGTGGGAATTGTCCGCCCCCCCCTCCCAATCATCCTTTCAAAGAACTGCACCAGATTGGTCTAAAAATATTTATTCTTCGTACCCACTGTGGTTTAACAGCCCATTCTTCTCAAAATAGCCAACTATTTCATCCCTAATGATAGATGCAAGTATCTTACAGTACCTGGAATAGAAGACAACAAGCTGTACTGCAGTAACGAACTTCACACCTGTTACCTTTCTTAAAAATAGGCACTACATCAGCCTCTCTCCAGTTCCATGGTATCCTGCCTCTGCTCGGTGACATTGTAAATAAACAGTGAGTGATTCCAATGACTCCGTACTTAATTCCTGCAATATTCATGGAGAATCTCATCCGTCCGGTCTCAGTGATTTATATTCTTCTGGTGCACTTTACTGCATGCCAACTTAGCCGTCATATTGAAACAGTGAATCACTGGTTATCAGCACCTGTCCTATATTCATACTCAGTATTGGTCCCTCCCTAGGGATTGCACTTACAAAATAATATGTGACATTCTTACCCAAGCTATTTACATAACATTCCAGCATGCAGGGATGGCATGACATGAAGATGTGATGAGATAAGGAGATGTGTTGAGTTTCTCAGCCTTCTTTTTCCTTCCCCTATTAAAGTTCTTACATAATTTTTGATGAGTCTACTTTAAATGAGATTCACTGTCCTGCAGCTGAAGGAAAAGGGAGAGATGGAAAAGGGAGAGCTCCATTGTTGACTTCTGACTAGATGAGGCAGAATCATAATTGTAAACAAACTTCCAGATATGGGAAAGTGTGCAAAGTACAAATTTTAAAATCTCTACCACTGTAAGTCAGTCAGCATCAGATTCAGGGAATAAAATGATAGAGGCACCGTCTCCAGCCCCATAACTGCATTTCAGAACTGAAAGCATCATGCAACCTCATTACAAAGGAAAAGGCACAAGGGAAGGCAGAATGATTAGAGATGCAACACACTATGGTTCGGGCGAATGCAAGACTGACTTTGTTTCCTATTTACACACACTCATTCCTCCTTGCTTTAAACTCACCTATTGGCCACTCTAGACATTCACAAGTAATACTGCATGGGGAGCTACTAGAAATCTGGCTCAAAGAGGTACCTGGCTCTGCTGCAGGTATTATAGTCAATTTACACATCTTCCCTCTGAAGGGAACTTTCTAAAAACATCTCTTTAGGAGTTGGGCTTGCCAAAAATAACATTTTGTCAGCAACCCAGCTTGTCAAAACCAGCATTTTAGCTAGGGCAGGCGCTTGGTGTGCAAGTAATGTGTTCTCGGGAGCAAAGCTCATGGCCATTGGAAAGTAAGAGCTATTAATAGATTAGTGTCACTGAATCATCCTTCCTTTACCCCCTTCATTTTGATAGAATGCTATTTTCACTAATCTCCTCCCCCTAATAAAACAGTATTTTTTGGAAAGTCACTCTCCCTCATGAAACATTATTTTCCTCAAACAAAACTCCAGATCAAACTCCACGTTCAGCAAGCTTTTCTCCTGATTAAATTGCCATGGTCCCTGTTCCTGATAAAAAAGTGTTTTCCGTATGTCTCTGCTTCTGATAAAATGTTACTTTTTCCAACCTTCCACTCCTGATAAAACATTTATTTTGCCAAGTTCTGCTCCTGAGAAAACGTTATGTTTGGCAAAGTCTGCTCCTGATATAACATTTATTTTTGCCAGACCTCTACTTCTATTAATTTTTTTCTGAAAATTATTATTTCCACTGAAGCCTTCTTTATGAAAGAGATTGGACATGACACAGCAGTGGGTGTCAGGGTACCACTTGCCAGCCAATGTTTTATCACCGACCATGATTGTTAACCGTGAAGCCCTAGAAAAACTGATGTCAAGTGCATTGCACATTCTTCTGGAATGACATGAAGAAACAATGAGAAAAAAATGTATTGAAGATATTTGCAGGCTTGTGCTGAAAATGGGCTCAGTGACAATATAAGCTCTTAATATATTGCCAAACCTGGCCCTATTTAAAGAGGGGGGGGGGGGAATATCAGACTCAGAGGTAGATTAAAGGTAAAACAGCCATGGTGATCACCTCATGTTCTCTCTATTCAGTGTTCCTGTATATAAAATGATGTTATGGTTGAGAGTCCCCTGTTGGTAAATTTGCGGGGGAGGTGAGGGGAAATCACAGGGAACAGTTCTGTCGATGGATATCTCTACATTGCAATGTAAGCCCAGGGTTAGTAGAACTTGAGTTAGCAGACCCTGGGTTTGTTAATCTAGAGCTTGAGCGTCTACATTCATTTGCAACCCCAGGTTAGAAATTGTTGAACCTTGGGTCTCAGTCTGGAGTTCTAGTGTCTATGCTGCATTATGCAGGTCTGAGTCTAACCACCCATATCCCCGACTTCCTAGCGTCCACCCAAAATTTGGCCTTTTGTTCATTATGTAGTGTGGGAAAACTTGACTGTCCCCCAAACTTCATTGTCCAGAGGACAAAGAAAGTCTGTCTATGGGATTGTGGGAAACTTTTGGAAGACTCCCAGAGATAAAGTTCAGTGGGTCTGTGTCTATACTGCAAAGCAATAAGGCTTGAACCCTGGGTCTCAGCTTGACTCAGGTTTGACCCACCCATAGGATCATGAGACTCTGGGACGGAGCCCTGGGTTAGTGTGATTTGTGTGTAGACAGAAATAGTCTGTCTACATGGTAATTAAACACCCACAGCTGACCGCCGACTTGGGCTCAGGCTGCGGGGCTGTACAATTTCTGTGTAATGTTCAGGTCTGGGCTGGAGCCCAGACTGTCAGACCCTCCCCCATCACAGGGTCCCAGACCCCAGGCTCCAGCCCAAGCCTGAATGTCTACACAGCAATTTTAGCCCCGCAGCTTGAGCACTGTGAGTTCAAGTCATCTGACCTGGGCCAATCATGGCTGTGCCGCGGGCCTTTTACTCCAGTGTAGACATACCAAGGGAGCTTGAGCCTGAGTTTCTGAACAGTGGACTCTCCGTTCTTCCCAAGTTCAGACTGGTGGCAGCCATACCTCCCAGCACATCATTCTAGAAATGACTTTGCCCACCAAGCAAGGGCAAAACTATGCTCTTCTGGTTGTGAGGCGTTATGGAAGGGGGAGGAGCAGCGGGATCCAGTGCCATCCTGTCTGTACAGGGCAATGCACACTCCCGATAATCCGCTGCTGAACTGCACCATGTGAGTAAGGGGCTAAGGACTGGCCTTGAACTCGATTTAGCTAACCATGTTACTAGGCTCAGTAGTCAGATATTCCACCTAGTCCAGTAAAGAGTATTAGCTCCATATTCTGCCATCCTGTGTTGATGTGCTAGAAGTGAGAAGGGCTCCCTTTATATATCCTCTTTTTCCCCCCAGCACATGAGTCCAGAATTTTGACCTAAACTTTTACATACAGAGTTAAAACCAAATAATTTATTTACTATCAATGAGGAGCCACTGTCGTGATCTCTCTTTGATTTTAACAATGTGGCATTGGACAAGATGTAGTGACAGATAAAGCTATAAGTATTCAAGTTGAAAAACATCAGACTCAATCTTTGTTTTATGAAAGAGACTGGAAAATGGTTGCAGGTGCTGTTCCAAAAAATGAAAAACAAAAACAAACAACAACAAAAAACCCATGCCAAACTCCACATTGTTAGAAATAGTCCAATGTACAAAATTCATCTCTCACTTTATATTAGCAAATATAATGAGCCAAGTCTGGTTTAGTTTGTGTTATCTTTTCCTCCCAGACTGGGAGCATTTTCTTGCCAACAGAACAAATATACAGTAAAATGTTTTCCTGATTATGTCATAATTAGAAATCATAGATCCACTGTAGCAAAAGTTAAATGAGAAAAAAGTTTACAAGTCAGTAGTAACAATGAATTGGACTAAGTAAAGACAAAGCTTATGTAAATGTGAACCTTCTTAAAGAATATTAAGGCCCAGATTTTCCAAAATGGCTACTGATTTTGGGTGCCAAATTTGAGATGCCAAATAGTTTCTCAAATTGAACACCCTAAATAAATGGCCACTTTTGAAAATGTAGTCATTTACGGTATGTCTACACTGCAATAAAGCACGTATGTCTGGCCCGTGTCAACTGACTCAGGCTCGCAGGGCTTGGGCTGCAGCCTATAAAATTGCACTGTAGACATCTGGGCTCGGGCTTCAGCCTGGGCTTTGGGACTCTCCCCCATTGCGGGGTCCCAGAGCCTGGGCTTGGATGTCTACACTGCAGTTTTATAGCCCCATAGCCCAAGCCCCACGAGCTTGAGTCAGCTGACGGGGGCCAGTTGTGGGTGTTTTATTGCAGCATAGACATACTCTTACTTTCTACTGCATTTGTGCATATAAGCAAGCCCAGGTTTCAAAACAAGTTGATTCTGGTAACGTACACTCATATTTAAAATAATGTCATGATATTTGCTAATGCATACCTCAGAATTGTTTTCAGTGAAATAATGAGAAACAAGGAAAATCTTTTTGTTCATATTAGATTTTGTAAACCTGTTTTGTTTCTTTTTATGGGATCTAAACTTTGGGCTGGCAGCTAGTGGGCTATGTCTCTCTAATGTTTTTGACAGACAGAATTATAACAATGTGTTAAGTCCATTTTTCAAGTTCTCCAAATCTATACTTGTTCCAATGTTCTGTTCTGCCCCACAAAACAAAGCTGTTCAAATCTCATACAATTTGTTGGGTTCTTCAACATTTGACTCCTAAGACACGAGCAATGTAAACCAGTCTCCACTGTTCTAATGACTCTGATAAAGCAGTGCCTTGAAAGAGACCAGAGCAGTTGCTGATCAGCTCCACTGACATTAATAAATCTCACAACATCGCTATTTTCTGGATTAAGGTTTGGACCTTTCAGAGGTTTGCACCGCAGTCCCGAGCAGTATCAGTTAAAGAGTTCTCCTGAAGTCACTTTACAATTCATGTAGTTGGTCTATTTTAAGACAGTAATCCAATTTCTAGCATTCAGTCCCTTCTGACATCCCTTGCACTCTTGACCTGGCACCACTGGCTGCTGTTCAGCAGCTAATTTGCACACCACATAAGCATTTAGAAAACCCACAGTTAAACTAGGAATAAGAGTCATCAGCACCATGCATGGCTGATAACTTTTCTATTATGTGACACAAGGGAATAAAAAAGTATTATTTTATAAGAAAAGAAAAAAACATTTTGTTTGCTTTTATAAGTCATGTATCAGACCCTGATTCATTTACTATATTGAATAGATCAAGTCATGGTTATGTTATGCCTAAACTATTAGCACAGTATATTAAGTCATTAATGCTGTGTGATTTTCTAGAAAAGATTAACAGATTTCATTTTTTTATATAAAACTCTGTGGTAGACACAAATCTAGGGGCACATAGTCCCTATATAGACACTTCCCCCTTTATATCACATATATTAAGTTTGTATTGCATTTCCCTAAAATAACATAACAGGTCCTGGAACAACAATGCACCAGCAAGAAGATAGGAAATTTCTAGCTCAACACCAGTCAAATCTCTTCAATCCAGGAGAAATGGAAGTAAATGGAGGTTAACATTAAAACCTTGAACGAAAAAGAAAGAAACATTGTAGATTCTTTCTGTAGTTATAGTTGAGCTGAAAAAGCAATGTTGGGAATGGCTCTTTCAATTGTTAGAGCAGGGCTTGATACTCTGAATTTCTAGGTTGTGAATTTCTGCTTCACGAAACCAGTTGTCATGCCACTTCTTAACACTGAAAAGCAATAGAAAGTTGACACAGAGAAGAAACAAACCTCTGCCATCTCTCATCCACTGTTAATGCAGACAGTCAATTAACATTTACATATTTTGCAATGATTTGAACTAAAGCTTGAGAAACATTTAATTTACAAGGGGAAAGGGAAAGACGGGCGTCATATACTTTTCTACCAGGTGTGCAATGGCTACAGAGCTTGCTTATACACACCAGATGTGTTCATCATAAGATCCTTTAATGCTCTGTCAGATATGGCTAAGGTTAGCTTTCAAAAGGTATCTTTCACACAGCACTACCTATTGGCTGAACAATATAATACAGTTTAGCATTCCATTACATCTCTCCCTTTAGGTTCTACAGTCCTACCATTTACAATATTTATACTATCAGTTCAGTAAATATCTCCCTGAATCATGCTGGTTTTCTAATTACACAACCCAAACATGTAGCAACTTGGTCATCCTGCTGTCCATTAGTTGCAACAGCTGGCTGTGGTCAGTTTAGAATCCTCGATTCTTCTTCTGTAGAGTTTGATCTGTTGATTGTTCTTTCTGAGGAGCAAACTGTAGATGTAGACAGTTTCTGTTGAATTCGCCACTGTCAGTCTTAATCACATAAGATCTGGTGCTGAATTATTTTTCTTTACAACAGCTGGAGTTGTCCATCCTTTTTTCTCCATCTAATTTGACATGAACACAGTCACCACATCACTTTTAAAAGTGTTCAGAAGCTCTTTTAACCTTTTTATCGTATTTGTCTACTGTTGTCATGTCTGGCCACTTTGGAAATGGGGTCTTGTCCAAAGTTGGAACAGTAGTTCTCAGTAGTCTTCCCATCATGAATTGTGCTGGACTATATCCAGTAGCCACTATTGGTCTTGATCTGTAACTCAGAAAGAGCAAGAAATGGAACTTCCTGCTGTAGGATTTTCTTGGCTGTCTGTACAGCTCTCTTAGCCTCTTCATTCGCTTGTGGGTAATGTGGGCTGCTAGTAATATGATCAAAATCATATTTCATTTGGAAGGACTTAAAGTCTGCTGCAGTAAATTGTGGTCCGTTGTCCATCACTCATTGTTCTGGAATACTGAAATGAACAAAAGTGCACTTCAGGTTCTCAATAACACTGTGACATGTTATGTCTTTAAAGTACATTATTCTTATATACCTGGCAAAATAGTCCACAGCAATCAGATAATGATTGTGACAGGTTGGGTCACAGAAACCCCCTTGGGACTGCCACCTGATGTGCTGAGACTACCTCTGGGCCCATTTTCCCTGGCAGCTTGGGACTTCACTACCCTGTCTTGTTGAGCCAGACATGCTATCCTGCTGCAAACACAGACCCAGTTAAGCTGCAGGCTTAACTGAAAACAGTTTAGGGTATGTCTACACTACCCGCAGCGATCAATCCAGCAGGGGTCAATTTATTGCATCTAGTCTAAATGCGATAAATTAACCCCCAAGCTCTCTCCCGTTGACTCCTGTACTCCACCGCCGTGAGAGGCGCAGGCAGAGTTGATGGGGGAGTGGCAGCAGTCGACACACCATAGTGAAGACACCACGGCAAGTGGATCTAAATCCGTTGACTTCAGCTACGTTATTCACACATCTGAAGTTGCATAACTTAGTTCGATCCCTCACCCCCCACAGTGTAGACCAGGGCTTAGAAAGTGCTCCTGTCCTTAGCACCTAGATACCCAGTTCCCAATGGGGTCCAAACCTCAAATAAATCTGTTTTATTCTGTATAAAGCTTATACAGGGTAAACTCATAAATTGTTCGTCCTTAGAACATTGATAGAGAGATATGCACAGCTGTTTGCTCCCCCAGGAATTAATTACTTACTCTGGGTCAATTAATAAGCAAAAAGTGATTTTATTAAGTATAAAAAGTAGGATTTAAGTGGTTCCAAGTAATAACAGACAGAACAAAGTAAATTACCAAGCAGAATAAAACAAAAACACGCAAGTCCAAGCCTAATACAGTAGGAAACTAAATGCAGGTAAATCTCACCCTCAGAGATGTTCCAGTAAGCTTCTTTCACAAACTAGACTCCTTCCTAGTCTGCGTCCAGCAATCACTCACACTGCCGTAGTTACTGCCCTTTGTTCCAGTTTCTTTCAGGCATCTCTTTGGGGTGGAGAGGCTATCTTTTGAGCCAGCTGAAGACAAAATGGAGGCGTTTCCAGGGCCTTTTATATTCTCTCTGTTGTGGGTGGAAACCCCTTTGTTCACCTGTGCAAAATCACAACAACAGGATGGAGTCTGTAGCCACCTGGGCAAGTCACGTGTGTATGAACGCGTCAGCTTTTTGCAGGACGACACCATTGTTTACATGTTAGTTTGAATGTTCCCAGGAAAGCTCAGATGTGGATTGGTGTCTCCCAAAGTCCATTGTTAGTTAAGTACTCCCAATTACTTGAATAACCCCTTCACACTATGTTGACCAAATCTGCCTTATGTGCTTCCTAAACACATTAAATACAAGCATAGAGTCAATGCTCATAACTTCAGATATAAAGATGATACATGCATACAAATAGGTTGAATATATTCAGTAGATCATAACCTTTGCAATGATATGTTACATAGCATATCTAGCATAAGCCATATTCCAGTTATGTCATATTTACACTCATAAGTATATTTCTATAAAGCATTATGGGGTGCAACATCACAATGATGTCCTCTGAATTTGCATATCCATGCACCGCAAAGTAGTCTTTTGTTACTTCCTTAGTGTCCTTTTAGATACTTGGGCCAGCCATCCTTAATGTAACGTAGAACTTCCTGAAGTTGCATGTCTGTCAGGTTTGCTTTTTGTAGCTGGTGTAGTCTCTATTCTGATATTGATCTGCATGCATGCACAGTATCCACTTATACCTTTATGTCATCTTTGAGCTGATGGGTAGTTGAGTGCCATGTGGGGTTCATGACACAGTGCCTGCTACGGCCAGATTTTTCCCAGGAACATATTTAGCAATTGGATTAAATCACATTAAACGTAGCAATAGACATTGGCATCTCAGCAGTGCTTGATCCAGGTCTTTTCTGTTGATGAGGATTATGAGCAGTTTATGGTCTGTTACCTGTGTAAATGAATCTAGTCCACACAGATAGCTATAAAAATTCTGATATGCCCATATGCTTGCCAGGAATTACTTTTCAATCTGTGCATATAATTTTTCTGCTTTTGTGAGTGTGTGAGAGCTAAATGCAACTGGCTTCCATTCAGAGACAATGTACCACCTAGGCCACAGCTGCTTGCACCCATACTGACCATGTGGGCAGGGCCAGCTTTAAGACGATTCTGGCGATTCCCCGGAATCGGGTCCCGCGCCCAAGGGGGCCCCGCTCTGGGGGCCCCCGCTCCAGCGGTTGTTGTTGTTTTTTTCTCCGCTGATCGGCGGCGGGAGGTTTTTTGGGAGGTTTCTTTGTTTTTGTTTTTTGCTTCTACAAAGTTGGCGGGGCCCTACCGTCGTTATTGATGTGGGGCCCTGCACCCGCTAAAACCGGCCCTGATTGTGGGTTTCTTCACATCATAGTACTTGAGAACTGGAGCTATTGACATCATTTCTTTTACCTTTTTGAAAGCAATGTCTTGATTTGGCCCCCATTGGCCAAGATATGTTGGAATTCAACAGTTCATTAAGTGGTTTTGTCACTGTAGAAAGGTCTTGTAGTTATCGACCAGAGTAATTTACCATCCCCAGTATACATCTCTGTTCTGGTATATTAGCTGGTGCATTCAATTCTCAAATTGGTTTTACTTTCTCAGGGCTAGGACTGAATCCATCTTTATATATTGTCTTTCCCAAAAACTCAATTTGGGGTAGGCGGAAACTTCATTTTTCCTTGTTTAGCTTCAGTCCATGCTAATGGATTAGGTTTAGGACTTTGTTGAGAGTTTTGTTGTGTCCTTCCACTGAAGATCCATATACCATAATGTTGTATATGAAAACTATAACTCAATTTGTGTCCATTAACAGTTCTGACCTCTTTCTTTGGAAAATTTCAGGTGCACCAGTAATCCCAAAAGGTAATCTTTGAAAATTTCCCAAGGTCCATGATAAATGTAATCAATTTAGCCCTTACTTTGGCTAAAGGAATTTTCCAGAATCCATTCAAGACTTGGGGAATACTGTATCTCCTTCGACTGTGGGGAGGAAGTCATCCAGTGTTGGGAGGATTTATTTTTCTCTCACAACGGCTTCATTAAGTCTTTTAAGATCCACACAGATTCATATTTTTTCCATTTTGATTTATAACTGGTACCTTTGGGGCACACCATGCTGTTGGCTCAGAGATTTTTTTTTATTATGCCAATCTGCTCCATTCTTTTTTACTCAGTTTTCATTTGAGGAAGTAATGGGATAGGAATATTGCCTGGGGTATGTACATTATATGATTCAGCATTGTCTCTTAATGTTATTTGCACTGGATCGCCGTTCAAATGTCCAATATCACCAAATATTCCATTTAATTCTTCCATCTTTCTCACTAGGCCCATCATGGCTGCCACGTTGTAGCTGAGAAAGCTGTTGGTTTGTAGTCCTTTAATCACATACACTCTGAATGCATAGCTTTTGTCTTTGTAAGTTGTTTCTGTGGTGAACTGGCCCATGCAGCAAAGAATACATTCGGGGCTAGTCAGAGTTGTGTCAGGTGACTTCAGCTCTGGGAGGAGTGAAAGGTGATTGTAAGTCCACTCTGAGATGATTGTGACATTAGCTTCTGAATCAATTTTGAAGTCAGTAGTCTTGCTATGAATATTCATTTTCACTCTCCAGGCAGGCTCTATGTTATCACAAGTGATAGATCCCAGAAATAATGGCTCTTGACTGTCCGCAATATGAGTCAACTCCCTAACTACTTTGGTGTGGCAAACAGCTGCAACATGTCCATATTTCATGCATTTATTACACTGTGTGCCTCTGGCTGGACATGCATCATGTCTTCAGATAAGATATTTTCCACACCTTGTCCATGTAGGCTGGGATTGTCCCTCTAAGCCTGGTAGTTCCCGCTCCTTGCCTCGGGAGTTTTATGATAATGACTTTTAACATTCAAGTGTTTATGTACAGTTTCTAAGCTAGTTTCAGGTTTTTCAGGATTGTCAAGTTGCTCAAAGTTTTGCTGTCTCACCAGCTTAGACTGCTTTGTTCTCTGTATAGCTGTGTCTAGGGTTAAATCTCTCTTCAGTTGTACCTGCTGTGAAAGGTGTTATCTGTTAACCCAATAACCAGCCTGTCTCTGATATTTTTATGTTTTGCGTTCCCAAAATCACAGTTTTCAGCCAATGTATGCAGTGCTCTTATAAATCACTCAACATTTTCCCTGGTTCTTGAATTCTCTACTGGAAACATGAATGTTCATAAACCACATTTCTCTGAGGAATAAAGTATGCATCAAATATAGTCAGAAACCCTTTCATAGTCATCTTTGTCACTGTCTTCAGTAAAGTCATATGATCTAAAAATATTCTCTGCTTATTTCCCTATAGCATAAATTAATGAAGATACCTGTATATCTGCAGTTTCTTTGTGCAGTCTGTTTGCAATTCAAAACCTTGCAAAATCCTGCTTCTAGTCTGTCCATTGTGAAAGTTTGTCAAAACTGAAGTTCTCTTGGGTATTGAAGAGTGGCATGTTGATGAGATCCTGCAACCTTTGTTGCTCTTTTCCTTCTTGTTCTGTTCATAGTTTACTCCTGACACCATGTCACGTACTTGTGCATCAGATATGGTCTGGCTACGGAACTTGCTTATATACACCAGTTGTGTTCATCATAAGATCATTTCATACTCTGCCAGGTATGGCTAAGGTTAACTTTAAATAAGGTCGTGGCTGAGCAATATAATATAGTTTAGTATTACATTACAAAGGGGTCATTTGTAGCACTTTCCTACTTTATTTGGAATACATGAAAAAAAGGCTTCCCTCCCTGACATGCAAGAGATGAGTGTAGGTCATGGAGCAGCTGTAAGGCAGCCTTACCTGAACATAATCACTGCTGCAAAACCCTCAGAATCTGTAGGTTTAGCTATGTAACAGAGAGGTAGCCCTGTTATAGGTTTAGCTATATCCCTTGACTCAGATCACTTGGCTGGAAGCACAGTTGATTGTCTCCATGTGCTCAGGTCAACTTGGCTCCCAGGATCCTGCAAAATGAATTTCCACGACTGACACGTTATGGGGAAGGAATGAGTTATGACCGTATGGGTGGCCGGCAGTGTATTTTACTGTTCACTGCAACTGTTCATTATTGTGCTGTTTTCAATATTGGAAGGGGCTCCCAGAACGTGGGATGGCTGCACTTAGCACATATGTTTTAAAAATAAATGCATAAATCTACAAAGCTGAATTAGCATCAAATTGCTTTGGGAACTCAAGGTTGCATATCTTTATTCTGATACATTTCAATATCTACCACCATATAGTTAACACGCTTTATTTTTAACTAATGTGAGTTAGGAAAGGAAGTTCTGGGATGGGGAGGAGGAAGAAGAACAGGGCATGATCACAGAATCAGGACTGGAAGGGACCTTGAGAGGTCATCTAGTCCAGTCCCGTGTACTCATGGCAGGACTAAGTATTATCTAGACCATCCTTGATAGGTGTTTGTCCAACCTGCTCTTAAAAATCTGCAATGATGGAGATTCCACAACCTCCCTAGGCAATTTATTCCAGTGCTTAACCACCCTGACAGGAAGTTTTTCCTAATGTCCAACCTAAACCTCCCTTGCTGCAATTTAAGCCCATTGCTTCTTCCCTAACTGTGGTGGGGCGATAGACAGAACACACCTGTGTGCTACATAATATCTGTGAAAGTAAGGGGGAAGCATTTCTGGGGCGTTGGGGGTTGAGGAAGATCGCCTGGCTGCCAATTATGAGCAGCCAGACACCAGGGCAATAAGAATAGCACATCGAGGCACCCATCGAGGCATCTCTGAGAGACTTTGAAAACCAGTTTCATGAATGACCCAACACAGATGTGACATTTCTGTGTGTTGTTCCTTACCAACCTGCCCCCTTTTTCGAATGTACTGCCCTGTAAACTAAGTCCCCACCAACCACAGTGTGCACAATGAATAAAGAGCCTCTTGTCCTCAATTCATGAATTTTTATTATGCTAACAAGCACTGAACAGAGACAGCAATGAATTGCAAAGATAACCCGGGTCTAAGGACCTTATAACACAGTGGGGGGAGGGGAAAGGACACGTAGCTTATTACAATTGCACTGTCTAGCAATCAAAGCTGTGGGAATGAGAACCTTCTGCTCCATGAACCATCCCCCGGAGTTGAGTTCAAGGGATAATGGAGCTCTCCCTCCCGCCCCGTGCATTCTAAGACATCTGGGAGAGGAGGATATGGAACTTGGTGAGGAGGGCAGCTGGTTCATCACTGGATGCAGCGGGACTCTAAGGTCTAGCTGCCTTTCCTACACCTCAACCAGGTGCCTCAACATGTCTGTTTGCTCCCCCATAAGCCACAACATCTCCTCTTGTGTGTTATGCTCTTGTTCCGGGCATGCTTTCCTGCCCTCTTGGTCGGTGCGCATGCTCTCCAACAGTGTAAGCCTCCATGCATTCAGCTGGGCCCTGTCAGTCTCGGAGGAATGCATCAAATCACAGAACATGTCTTCCCTTGTCTGCTTTTTTCATTTTCTAATCTGGGACAGCCTTTGTGCTGGAGTGGAGGAAGCACCCACAGACAATGTTTCAGCTGCAAGGAAAAATATACATTGTTGAAAACAAAAGGTTAACTCTTGCAATGAATGAAACAATTCACAGCAGTAAATACATTCCCTGAGGTACACGGCCACATTTTGTCTTCTAAAAGAAGTGCCTACCAGTAAGGTACAACACATGACAGAGCACTGGGGAGCAGATTTCGGTTTGCAGGCAGGCATGGTAAACACATACAAACGGGTGGCGGTGTGAGGGCACACCCAGGGACGTTTTTTGGTGGAGAAACTCTTGGCACATAAACAGGCTTTTCCGGGGAGCACCCTTTGCGTGGCTGGACTGGCCGCCACTGTCTCCCAATTGTTTACCTCAAATTAAACATTAACCACAATTGCATTTAACCCCTGTAGTGTTATTACAAGTGTGCACTTACCAGAGGTGCCTTCCCCACCATCACAGTCCCATAACAGTAAGTCCTGCAAGGAGATTGGCTCCAGAGTTAGGAAAAGATCATGGCTGTTGGGGAGAATGGATCCTCCACTGGCCTGCTGCGCATTCTCCTCCTCCTCCTCTTCCTCATCAACAATGTCCTCCTCGTTGTTGCGCATGGCCGCCTGGGGCCCCTGGGAGGTGTCCATGGAGAGTGTTGGGGTACTGGTGGGGTCCCCGCCTTTAATCTCATGCAACTGCTCATAGAAGTGGCATGTCTGTGGCTCAACACCAGAGTGACTATTCACCTCCCTTGTCTTCTGGAGCTCCTTTATTTTCACATGGCACTGCTGTGTGTCCCTGGTGTAGCCTTTGTCCCCCATGCCCTGTGCAATTTTGGCATAGATGTCGGCATTTCTTCTGTTGGTTTGGAGCTCTGCCTGCACAGACTCTTCTCCCCACACAGCAATCAGATCCAGTGTCTCCTGTATGCTCCACACTGGAGCGCGTTTGCGGACCTGGGCAGGCATGGTAAGCTGTGGTGGTGAGCTCTCCACGATGATCAAACAGGAAATGAAATTCAAAAGTTCCCAGGCTTTTTCTCTTTACCTGGCTAAAGTGCAGTGGAATTGAAAGTGCCGTCCAGAGCGGTCACATTGGAGCACTCTGGGACAGCTCCCGGAGGCCTAACCCATTTAATTACACAGTGCTGTGTCTACACTACCCCTAATTCAACCCGGGAAGGTCGACTCTAGCGCTACTTCTCTCCCCGAGGTGTAGTACAAGTGTTGATTTTAAAAGACCTTTAGGTCAGCGGAAAGGGGTCAGTAGTGTAGACACACACATTATAAATTCGACATAATGCGGCAAATGTTGATCTAACACCGTACAGTAGGCCAGCCCTCAGTCTCAGAAAAAAGCCCTAGAGCTCATGAAAATTTTTTTTACAGATCAAATTTTTACTAAAAAATTAATTTCTCTGAAACTATTCACAAATTCAGGATCAATATGACAAATAGTTTCAGATGAAAAAAACTGGATATTTTTTAAACAGTCAAAATATTTCATTTTGACTTTTTTATTTTCATGTTCAGATCTGGCCGATTTTTTACACAAAACGCATGAAAAACATTTGAATGGCTAAACTGAAACACGTAGAGAAAAAAGCTGGTTTTAGTTGATCAAAATGGTCCCAATCATTTGAAACAAAAAAACCCCCCAAGTTTTTCTATTCAATTAATTTTTTTTTTGAAAAAAATAGGTTTAGATTCAAATCAAACAAAAATTGTTATTATTTATTTTATTTTTCAGTTTGCCCCCCCCCCCCAGCCCTCCAAAACTCCATTATTTGCTCAGCTCATGTATGGACAGAGGGGTCCTCTCACAGTGAGTGGTGTTGCCATTTGGCTGCTGCGAGTGAACTCAAGTGAAAAAGCTAAAAGACCAAGCAGGAAATGAGAATTATTGGTCAGAAGTTTATTAGGTATTTGCTTTGCACAACACTTGCACTTTCAGCAACTAGAGCTAAAATTAGGTCTGAAATTTAGGACATGAGTTAATCAGAGCTGCCTAATCTGAAGAACCCTCCCAGAGGGACTAAAGCACCTGGGAATAGAATGAAAATTATGCCTTGTTGCAACTAACATTGTAGCTGCTCCTGTGTGAAGAGAGAGAGCAGCATGAGAGCTGTCTGGAAGCAGGTTGGACTGACAGCTTTGATTCTCTGTCCCACCTTGGAACACTTTTTTCATTGGTTATTAAATGTTAAGCATAGCTTATTAAAAAAAAACAAGAGAATGCATTCACATTTCTAGTATACAACAGTGTTAAGCATAGTCTCTCCCAGCAATCTGCTGAATTCCAAGTCTCCTTCTTGGTGCAAATGCCATTCTTTTAGGATAACTAGACATTCCTGGGGTCTGAGTGACAGAAAAGCCAGTTTTGTTTGCCCCAAAATAAAAGATGGTTTTTTTATTTTGCATTTTGTAAAAACTGATAATTGAATATCATTTATTTATTTCGTGTATATGATTTGTTATGGTTCTAGCATGTGAGATCTAGATGCATATTTAAAAGGTGAAATCAATGATAAAAGATTTACTTGAACAACTGTTAGGGGCTTCATTCAAGAACTGGGTATTGTATTGTACGGTGTGTCTGTGTACACCTCCTCATTGTACCATTCATGCATAAACTATTATAAACATACTCAACATGGATAGAGAATACCTAGGTGGAGTAGCTCAGACATTCTCAGCCTTGCATTTCTTTGCAAGAAGTTCCTTATGCTTGCCACAGCTGCAATAATTGCAAGGGAAAATAATCAGTTTTTCTTTCAATTTTCGATAAATATGCACCATCTCTCCAAATGAGTAAACTGTTGCAACAGCTGTGTTTATGCAGCATAAGGAACTTCAAGTAAAGAAAATGGGACCCCTAAAATGGTGGTTGTTCACCCTGCAGTATTCCAGTTCTTCTTAAGATCACATATAACCTACTTTAAAAGCTTAGAAAACTTATATTTTCTTTTCAGAAGTGTAAAAAAATACTTTAAAGTACATATATGGACTGACCACAGATTTATTGCCATTGACTTTTTGTAAGGCAGCCAGAATGAGGCTGCTAATGCAAGTTTATGAGAACAGCTGGTACATTTACTGGCAGCTTTATAAGCACACCTCAAGAACTGCTCCACGTCTGTAAAAAGTATGGTATCAAACAAACTGTACTGGACATATGGGGCTATCGATGGGCAAGGCTCTATAAACCTAGCCATAACTATTGCAGCTGTGACCATAAAACTTTTTAGAAAAGCAAAAAAATCAGACACAAAAACATTTAATGAATTTCAAATGAAAAACCCGGACTGCTGAGTGGAGCCACGTAATGATTTGGGGGAGTATTTTACAAGTCTAAATTAAACAACGAGAAAAGTTTAGCAGTCATTATATTTTGTTGTTTCCTCTAATCAGCCTCAGTTAAAATTTCCTCACTACAATTAACTTTCTTGCTGCTTTTAAAATCACCTTTCAGAGTGCAGGCTGCCACTAGCATCCAACAAAACAATGGGAGTTCTTTAATAGCACTGCCAGGAGGGTGCTAGTTGCAGCATTTTGTCACACAGGCAGACCTTGTGTACTTGGATTAACCAGAGAAAATTGAGCAGTTCACCTTGTGCGTAATAAAGGTCCATTTCGAATTTGTTCTTCCCCTCCAGCATCCCTTAATGAAAGTTTATGTCTTCACAAATTAATTGGTTTTATTTATTTTTTTACGTGAACATCAGCAGTTGTTAGTTGAATTCAGAAAATTGACTGCAATATTTTACGACTGAATTTTGACATGTCAGTGACTGGAAATGTGTTTATTGACACGGTAATGTAGATGTACATATATGTTTTCAGTGTGCAGTGCTGTCTCTTCAGGAGCAAATATACTGAGTCTCCAAATGAGAAACAATGGTGCTGAAGGCATTTCTTGCAGACCCTGACACCTGTCTTGGGGGGGCGGGGGGAGGGAGAGAAAGTCTTCACCTATGAGGTATCCAAGATTATACCCAGGTGAAGTAGCTTTCAGGAAGTCTTCAGATGAATGTGCGCTAGGAATCCTTGTGCGCTAGGAATCCATGATCCTTCATAGATTTGAGAAACTTCACTCACATGGTTATTGCCCTAGCTCTTCTTAATGCCAATGTCCCTCGGCATCTGCTAATCCTTTGTCTCAGCTAACATTATAATTCTCTTTTTTCCACACGTGTGTGCACAATGGGCCAGATCCTCCACTGGTGTAAATTGACATGGCTTCATTGGTTCAAGGGAACTGTGCTGACTTACATCCGCTGTGGATCTGGCCTTGTAGTATACAAATATAACAATCTTTCATTTAGGAATAAATATTACTGGTAGAAGCTTTCTTCTGCCTCTAAGTGCTACAGTCCGGGGGAGAAGGGGTGACTATGCATCTGCTTCAAACTAAAGCTCCAAATTTCAAATGTCATCTCATGCTTTCAAAGCATGAGCTGTAGAGAAGAGACAGTTTAGCCTAGGCTTGAAAAGGTTACATCGTGTAGCGCTTCTGCTCAGCTTTTTCAGAAGCTGTCATGCCCAGGCCATTCTAGTTAGCATTTAAAATTTGGATTACATTTTCTTCTGCCCTGCTGATAGCCCATCCCAGAGTCCTATGCTGTATTAGTGGTGATAATCCTTGCCTTTTTGGCTGAAGTCCACGACAGTGGAAACCCCGCCAATCCCATATCTCACATAGTCTCTCTCTAACACAGCCTAGTCACGGACTATTCTGTTGCTTTCCTACAGAGTAGTAACAACCCTAACTGATTTTAAATGCAGTGTCTTGTTCTGCTAATATGCACAGGTGAGATGAAGATTTCAAACATCCACTAATGCCTTTCTTTGAGCTCATTACTCCCAACAGACTTCTTGCTCCATCTAAAAATATTGGTGGAGCACTGTTCACTCAGATGGCCTGGAATTTAATAATAATTTGGATATGGTTATGTTCCTGTCTGTTAGCTGAGTTGAACAATTATAGATGCTCCCTTAATGCTTTCTGGAGCAAGCTCTCTGACTCTTTTTTTTTTTTTTGGCAGTGTCTTGAGAAACTATGTTGCTTAATAAAGTGCAGTTTGATATCGACATGCAAGTGCTCTTGCTTAGTTTTTCCTTCCTGACAGCCTAACGTGGCAATGTTTTCACCGTGTTATACTAAGTGCACTATTATTAGGGATTATATTATTACTTTTGAAGACTGATATCTACTCTTCTCTATTGTAGACCTACTTTTCTCCTCTGGGTACTGTTTCCTCTCTGTATTAGTACTGATTTAGGTATGAAGGCCTCAGGGAAATAATCATGAGAGGAATTTAACTAGCTGTAGGTTTGAATTTTTTGTTTGTTGTTGTTGCTATATTTAATTGTGGATCCAGAGAAGCCTTCTCTCTGCATTCCTGCTAGGTCAGACACTTCAATGGCGATATATGTTCTGCCAGGAATTTAACCAATTAAAGGCACTATGCTGACCATACCAGTCTGAGGTGGACAGTGGGAGTAACCTAGTAGCAGTGCAATGGAGGGTTCCTGAGTAGCAATGGCTAAGGGGATTAGCAATGACTCAGAGCCCCTCTCTGCCCCCCGCTCCCCAGGAGATAAGTGCAGCTCCAAAAATGAGCAATATCTCAGTAGCTGATGATAGTATGAGGTGATCAGGAGCCTGATCATACCTCAAAACTGGTTGACCACATACTCTTGGAGTCAGGAAATACCAGTGTAATGCCAACAGTTGGTGGGCTCGAACCTGGGACCTCTGGAGCCTAGTGCATGCGCCTCTACAGCATAAGCTAAAAGTCAACTGGCTCTTAACTAAGGCTGTAGAGCAAGCTCATTAATCTCTCTCTCGCTCTAAGTAGTCTCAGAGCCACTACATGGGACAGAACACCACACCCAGGAGGCGTGTGGGTTACACTAGCAGGCCTCCCACCAGTTCTCAGGGAAACCGATGGTCCATATCTTTGTGCGGCTTCTAAGAATTCTATGCTAAGTGTCACTTGCTGGACAGGCAAGCCAATTAGGCATGCTCCATGTCAATACAAACAAGTCCATGGTCAATAGTAGATTGTGCTCTCTGCAGGTGAAATGAAAAATGTGTACGTTGTTTGTCTGTAGTCACTAAATGAGCCTTTTTGCCAAATCATCAGAACAATCCTTTTTTTAATGCAAACTTGTTTCTGATTTTACCAGGGCAATTTTTGAAGCTAATTTTTCTTAGGTTATCTAGACCAAGAAGTTTCTGTTTTCTGTGGTGGTTCTTCCTTCCTTCCAATTTGGAATTCTATCACTGTCATAATCTTGAGTTTTTAAATTTTTTCTTTCTTCCATTTTGAAAAATGTATTAAATTAAATATGTATTTGCCAGTTACTGAGTCTCCGTCTCTGTTCTTCAAAGCTGATAATGATGACCTGTTCAGCACCAGTCTCCGTTTGCATTTTCTGAGACTTTTACGATCTTCAGCAGCCCTTAGGAGCTTTTTGGTTCAAAATTTCTCGAAGTCTTCCTTCAGCTTCATTCGTATGAGCTTGCAGAGAAGGGAGTACTCAAGCCTGTTGCTGCAATTTCTTTTCATTTTCGGTAGGGAAATTAGTCTCATTAGACAGTGGGGACCTAGTTCACTCTCATGTCACACCATTCACTTCCATGAATTTGTGCCCATTTACATTGCAAGAGCTGAATTTGAATTTAAATCTGCATTTGCATTTCCTTGAGGTCATTATTTTTCAGGATTTTAGCATTTTTTAAAAATCAGTGTCAACCAAGTGAATGACTCAGTGCTGAACTATTATTCATGGTAAAGAATTATTATTATTAGTTTACAAAATAAAATGATTATTTACTTAAAGCTCACTAGGTGCTTCACAATAATGATCCCTGCTCATAGGAGCTTATAACTTAATTACCTTATGGGGAGGTGGGAGGGTAAATATAAGGTAGGGCCTGTGATAGGAAGGACAGGGGTACTATCAGTAAATTAGCACAGTTAGTCAGCAAAGCCTAGTTTCAAGTACGGTAAAATAAAGGATATATTATGCACAAAACACTATGTTTAAAGAACATAATGGCTGTGAATTCAAGCACTCCAAAGTTAGGAAATGCCAGAATTAAGGTGTAAAGTCCCTATGTAAAGTCCCCTTTGTATTTTTTCCCACTCCAACCCCTAATTACACTGAGCTCTCCTCAGCTATCATCAAGAATCTGCACCAAGATCTCTTTACAATTTCTGTTAAATTCATTCATCCTACAAGTTCATATGCACAGTATATACACGGTAGTGTATAAAACCAGTTGCAAGTTTGATTGTCCTAGAATTTGTACAATAGGTAAATACTTCCACAAAATAACAGACATTGCTATCTATGCTATTATAAAATGGATTACCATTCTAGACACAAATATTACTGTCTAACTCTATGATTTATATCATGCCTATATCAATTAAGGATAGTAAATGCATAATCTAATTGTTTTCCTAATTTGTGTTTTATAAAATCTGTTACATAATATCAGCAAACCCAGTCTATGTAATGAATTTCTAGAGGATTACTGGATTTATTGCTCTTCTTGGGTGGTTAAAGTCAGTCACTCAGCCAAATGTCTTTATAACGCCACATAGAGAAGGCAATATTTTTACAGTGCATAGGATATGCAAGAGATAATTCCAAGGGAAAATGGTCTCCTACCACTTCATAAATATTGAGTCAAAGTCAAGACTTTATTGCTAAAGGAAACTGATCCTGAGACAATGTTCTACTGCAGTGCCTGAAGATCACAGACTACTCTATTACAATGGCTGTGGATGAGTCAGAGTTTGTTATTGTGGGCTTGAACCTACCAACAGCAAGTTGAGAGCTCTGTATGTATAAGCTAAATGTAAAACAAAAATGCTAGGAAGACAGATGGACTCAAAATCCTGCTTTAATGAGAACTCTGCTGTGTGGCTGCTGCGTTACTCCTGTGTAGTAGGAGGAGGAAGGCCAAGGAATGGAAGGAGTAGGAAAGGTTGTGTCTACACTACAATGAAAAACCCATGGCACTGAGAGCCCAGGTCAATTGACTTGGGTTGCAGGGCTAAAAATAGCAGTGTACAGTTTCAGGCTCAGGCTATAGCCTGTACTTGGACATCCACCCCCCTTGCTGGGTTTCAGAATCCGGGCCCGAGCCTGGGCCTGAATATCCACACTGCAATTTTTAGCTTCATAGCCTGAGCCCTGAGAGCCTGAGGCAGCTGAGCAAGCCAGCCATAGCCGCACTGCAGGTCTTTTATTGCAATGTAGACATACTCTAAGTGACTCATTTACATTCTGTAGGTCTCATTAACACCATGAATGAACACGTGTCCCTCACTGAAGCATAGGCGCCGACTCCGTGGGTGCTCCGGGGCTGGAGCACCCACGGGGAAAAATTGGTGGGTGCTTAGCACCCACCGGCAGCTCCCCGCCAGCCCCGGGGCCCGCACCCAGCTCCCCACCAGCCCCGGGGCCCGCACCCAGCTCACCGCAGCACCGGGCGATGTTGCGGGGCCCTGCCCCCGACACCGGGCGACCGCACCCACCGGCGCCACCGGAAGGCAGCGCCTGTGCACTGAAGTGATGGGGGCTTTGCCATTTACTTCAGTGGGTCTAGGATTTCACCACATGTGCTCAGATTCTCTACACTCACTTTTTTTACTCTGTATTCCTGAGAATTATTCAGTGGATATCCAGGAGTGCAGAGGGCTGTTTATAGTGCTTATATTTATTGTACCTGTCCATAGTCTCCACTCACACGTGTGCTAAAATGCAGCACCCTCACAAAACATACTGCATAAAGATTGCAGAATCCAGACATATTTTTATTAATGTACTATATCCATTCTAGCCAATTTGAAGCCATCTTATTTTAAAATCTTTAGATAGCATATTTTAATTTTATTAGGCATTGGAATATAAATTGCCAGACTGGATCAGACCCAAGGTCCATCTAGTCCAGTAACCTGTCTCTACCAGAAACTTCAGAGGAAGGGGTGAGAACCCCACAGGAGGCAGATGTAGGATAACCTGTCCCCTAAAATAGGTTTCATCCTGGTCTCTAATAGTTAGAGATTGGTTAAACCCTGAAACATGAGGGCTTAATGGATGGATGGTGTCTGATTGGCTATTATTATTTATTTAACAGTGTCAGCGGTCAACTTTCCAGAAAAGTGGTTAGCAAAGTTAGGCCCTGATCCTGCAAACACTTATGAATCTGCTTAACTTTATACACTGTGAGTAATCCCACACCTCTGGGTAGATTTCCTGAGAGATAATGGCCCATAGCTTTTAACTATTATTAGTATTTTTAGCAGCATATGTAAAGAATCTGCTTGCATGGACCCTTATGGGAAAACTAGCAGTACACTTAGGCTATGTGTACACCACAAGCTAAGGGTGTGATTCCCCTGCTCATGTACCCATACTAGCAGTAATTCGATGAGAGCTAGCATGAGTATAAATAGCAATGCAGCTCTCGTAGCCTGGGCAGTGACAGTGGAGACACAGTTGAGCCATGCTGATTACAAACCTGCCTGAAGATGATGTGTCTGTATTCAGCATGGCTTAGCCTTGTCTCCACTACTGCTGCCCATGCTACTGTGGCTACACCACTGCTTATACTTGTGTCAGCTCTCATTGAGCTACCGTGAGTATGTGTACACGAGCCGAGGAATCACACCTCTAGCTTGTAGTGTAGACATAGTCTTAGTATGCTCTTTAAGAACTTTGTAGTACATAACATGATGCATTTGTTTTGTAAAAGTTCTGGAGGAAGGATGAGAGTATATCCCTGGGTATGATTTCGGGGGCGGGGAGGTGGGAGCTTTTCTGGAGTTTTTCCATTTTTATTGTCAGTTGACTGAGGTAGATGGTTATCTCCGTTTGATCATTTAAGGCAGCTGGCTGGCAGAGTTAATATATGTGACTTCAGTGTGTATGCTGCTGGATGCTTGTAATTCTAATTATTGTCAGGACATTCAGAGCTTTAGTATGGGCATGCTTTTTTAATGTTGAATATAAATAAGATTATAAATATGGAGCACACCTATGATTTATGCATTTATACAGCTCTGCTCAATGCACTCTGCTGCTTTTATGGCATATCAAATTAAACCATACAACACACAACTGTAAAGTCAACTAAAATAATTAGAGGAGATGCAGACAAACCTTGCCATCAGTCACATGAGTACAGTTCCCTGTGAACCCAGTGGCTTTTGTAGCCTTTCAGCTGAGAGCAGCATTTGGTCTACAGTTTTCCATTTAATTTTAAAACTCCAAATGCTGTACCTATATGATGAGGCAAGCAGTTCCACCAGCTGGGTGCTAAGTGGCTCTCATGCCCTGCTATGCCCTCTCCGTAACATTTTTTAGGGTCTGGCAGCAACTGTGCATAAAAATGTTGTGTGCTTCAGCACAGTACTATTTTGAACGAGTTCATGGGGAGTGGTAGAAACTGCCAGCTCTACTTTACATAACAGCCTATGTCTGGGGTTTCCAGTATCCTTAACACCATTTCTGGAGCAGGTTCAGGCTGATCTTGTAATGTATACTACGTTAGGGTTTAAAAGATTGTTTTGTCAGGTTTAGGTGATTAATTATCTTACTGGGAGAACTCCAGCAGGTACAGTAATACCAGACAGGTGTTTATTAATATTACAACCATATTTCCTCCTAGCATTCGATCCTCCCAGCTCCTGACATTACCCCCCTTAACAGAGACAATTGTCAGCTGACACCTGTATTTACCACAGGAATAATCTCGAATCTCATTGTGACAAGGCCCTAATCAGTTCTTGCCACTCCAGCCCCAATCAGGGGAAATGGGTTGGGGCTGGGCAACTAGCTAGGCCTGGCCTAGAAACTGGCCACACCTGCCAGCCTCGTTAACAGAGGCTAAAAGCTTGGGAGGAAGGGGAAGAGTAGGCTTAGAAGGAGCCAGGTGCCTGCTACCCTGTGATAGGCCAAACCTAGCTTGGATAGTTGGAATGTGGTGGTGGTGGTGGTGGTGGTGATGATGACCAGACACAGGAATAAAGAGCATGGGTGTTGCACCAGCTTGAAGTGGTCCTGGCTCATGGGGGAATGGGGCCAGGAGGCTGAACCGAGTGGGTTGCAGTGAGCACCCTGTTATACTCATCCCCACCCCACAGGTGCTAAAACAAAAACAGAAATGGCAAAGTACATTTTATAAGAGTGCATATCTTAGGCTACGTGAAAACTCAGCAATGGTTTTATGCATTCTGCAGCACACAGTGACAGGTAGTGTGAAATACCTGTGCCTGGCGGAAATTAAACAGGACATTGTTAGAGAAAGTGTGACTTCAAACTGCTACGGCAAGTCCTGGAAAGGATTAAAGCCCTAAGAGGCTGGCTTGAATCTCTATGTGGGAATTGACAGAAGCTGAGGTGTGGAGCCTTTTTAATGTGGTGTATATGAACTAAATGACAGACCTGGGGAGAGAGAATAAGATGATTAGAAATTGGGGTGGGGAGCAGCGTAGTTATTTGCACCTGAATCCTGCAAAGCTGGATGCAAGTGATTGATTTTGCACACATGATCAAAACCCCATTAAAATCAATAGAATGATTGACTTCAATAGGCTTGTGCTTAGCCCCATGAGTAGTTCCAATAACTTCAATGGCTCTATTCACATTCACACAGTTAAACACGTGTATCTTTTTTGCAGAATTTGGATGCAAATGACTACACTTCCCCTCACCCCCCCCCCCCATATCTATTAGTTGCTTATTTAGATGCCCCTTAAAATATTTTCTTTTAGGGTAATTCTCCTCTCAAAATAAAAAAAGATTTGGCTGCCGATGTACATTCAAAAACAGCTCTTTTCAAATTGACGTTTAATTTTTTTGTTTTTGAACTACGTTACAAATTTAAAATGTAATTCTTAACCTGTGTAAAATAGATTAAACATATGGAACAACAAAAAAATTGAATTCATACCTTTCTTCCTGTCTATCAAAGGTACTGAAAGGTGCTTACAGCATGTTTGTTTCTGTAATTAACTGGAATTTGGGGTAAGGCCTCACTGTGATTAATGGTTGAGACAGATATTTTGGCAGTGTAAAAGAATCTAGTGAAACAGTTATGTTGTTCACTATTGTATATAGCTTTATCAAATTTAATAATCATTTCCAGGAAAGGGGGAAAAAGAAGAGTATCAGTCTGCTTTATGTTTAGGGGAAAAATAGGTTAACTCCTAATGCAACAACTTAATGAAATTCACTAGTGGTTGAAAAGCCTGAGGAAAAGTCATTCTTTAAAAGAATAACAAAAGCCAGGGGACTGCCTGTCTTGGGGCATTGGTAATGGGCTTTGAAACTTCTCATCTCCATGTTACCAGTTCCAATCCTGCCCAGGCTTGTAGTAACTGAATGTTGTCACTATATGATGGTTATTTGGTGTGCAATGTTAAATGAGTTTAAGCCACTCCAGTTCCTAATGAATGTTTGTGTACGTCACCAGATCCACAGGTGCTACTCGCAATCTTAGCAGAGGCCAAGGCCTGAAGGCCTGACCCACCAATTATTGAAGTCAATAGAAGTCTTTCTATTCTCTTCAGTGAGCTTTAGATCAGGCTACAAAATGACTGGGATAACAAGCCACCTTCTGACCCTCTGGCTGGTCAGACAATGTGGTGAAGCTTGCATCATCACTGCCAGTGTTGTCCCACACTGGGAATAAAGAGAGGAGGAGATTCATCTTCTGGGCAGCCACTCTGGAACTTCTCACCAGCCCACTAAGAATCCAAGTTACTAAGAATTTGTAGCTGGTGTAAAATTAAAGAAAGCACCTTAATCAAGTCACCTGTTGCCTGCGGTCATTCTACAATTGTACAAACATATGTCATCAAACATTTATAAAATGTAAAACTTACCTTCTCTTAAGTAGCTTGCAGGGCGCTTCCCAAGAGAGGACCAATCTCCTATTTGAGATACATTGTCAAGGTGACGTTCTTATCTTTTGGAACTCTTGAATCTGTGGTGGGAAATCACACTGTGTAGCTACAACAACAACAAAGATTACAATTTTTTAGTGTATTTGGAGTTGGTATATTCCTATTCTTCTGGCATTTAAATCACATCTGTGATGCCATACATATAGGATTAACAGCAGGAAGAATGATGGCAATATTCATTTATTTGGTCTAATTCCTTGTTAGACCTGGTCTCAGAAATAAAGTCTAGATCACATAGTTGATAGATTTGCCTTCATAACTACTACACTCAAAATGTTGGCACTTTACTAATATATTTTTCTTGCAAATCTCACACAAATTGACTCCATTAAAGTATCAGAAAAGTGTCTTAAGCATTTTCAGTAATGTAGAAAACTTGCAAGAGACCTTTTATAAACAAGGAAAGAAATTAGGCATAAATTTTAAACCTGGGACTTGTGTGGGATCATTTTTTTCTGACATTGCTTCTAAAGTTGTTCATTTATCACAAGTGAGGTATAACTAAGATTCATTTTAAAAGGGAAAAAAAGCTATATGTACATACATAAATAATTTCACATGCCAAAAAAACGCCAGGGAAATTATTACTTCCAGTGCTGGGGTTGAAACAGTGCCAACTCCAAAGTTTTGTAAATTGGGGCCTAAGTGTGAAATCCTTCCAGCTGTTAAAAGTATCCCATATCTAATTATATTCACAGTTTTTCAGAATACTCCTTCAGTTAGGAGAATCCTGAAAGTACATACCGTATGCCTGGAAACTAGGACCACATGCATTCTCTGAAATCTTACAAAACATAAAGAAAGCAAATAGACAAAATAGACAAGCCACATATTTGTATGGTTTTGTAAATGTTTTCTTTTGTGGCTTTCTTTGTTTTTACAACATTTCTTTATAAACCTGATTTACTGTAATGTACCCACCCCATCATTCCGGAGGCCATGAACAACTATATGTAAGGAAGTGTCCATTACATTTTTCTTAAGGATCTGTTACTACACGAGGCTCAAACAACAGCTGCAACTATAGCGATGTACCCCTAAAAGGGGTGAATGCTCACTTGTAATTATTGCTCCAGCCTTAGCCAAGCAATTGGAAAAGCCCTTCATTAGCACCAAACAGTATTGTCAGAAAGTCAGGAAGTTGCACATTATAGAGAATAGCATAACACTGATGGATTTGGGAATTCACTTCTCTTTAGTTTTTAGTAAACTTTCTAATTTTACTTTAGCATCCGCATCTTCCGACAACAACGCTTTGCCATTAGATTTCATGGATTATCATTAATGGGCTAAATTCTTAGGTCCTTAACTCAGATATTTTCTTGACTGAGAGTTTGACTAAGTCAGCATTGAGTAAAAACTGATTAGGAACTTCAGGATTCAGCCTATTATCCTGAGACTAGCAGTAGCCCAGCAGTAGCGGGCACTTGAGGCAACGCTCCCCTCACAAATACTGGATGGCGTGCTTTCCGCAAACATGCTCCTCCACCTGAACTGGAATTGGGCATCTGGGAATATGTAAAACAATCTTGCTTTTCTTGCATGCCCCAAAGTTCCATGAAGCCAATGAGAGTTTTGGGTGAGCAAGGAAAGCATGCTAGTGAGGAAGGATGGTTGAATAATTAGGGTGCTAGCCTAGAACTGAAGTTCAATTCCCTCCTCTGACACAGAATTCTTCTGTGATGTTAGGCAAGTCATTTAGTTTCTCTGTGCCTCAGTTTCCCACCTGGAACATGGGAGATAACAGCACTTTCTTACCACACAGGGGTGTTGTGAGGATAAACACATTAAAGAATGTGAAATGCTCAGGTATTATGGTGATGGGGGGACCATTAAGTACTGAAGAAAATAGATAGATAGTTCAGGACCATTGAATTAAAGTACCTTGACTTGGAAGGATTCATTGTTTTAAGGCAGGCGGTATCTGAAAGCATGTGGTGAGATGACACTGTCAAAACAAAATCCCAACAAACTCTAATGCAGGCACCCAGCAGCACCTGCTTTGGCTGGAGCAAGTGACAGTCTGCCCCTTCCCTCAAAAGAACATCTTGTTCAACTGCCATTTTATCAGCTTCTTTTTCAGTCCACACCCACCATATCATATTTATCTGCACCTAACTGGCTTTTTTTTTTGAGGTGTACATTTGGATTAATGTTATTCCTCATAAAAATCATCATTTACTGACCAAAATCTAAACAGCCTTTGTAAGGAACAATATACTTTTTATGGGTTTGGACAGAGCTAGCTTCGGGTTCTTAAATCATTAAGGCCATATTGTATTCTCCCTTGCAAAAATCCACAGAGGAAGACAGAGGACAAAGGAACAGCCATCCTGAACATGGTGGTATTCATTGCTAATGATGACCTTGGTAAGCCAAATTAGATAGAATGGGTACCCGAGGGACTGTACTAGCATTAATAGTAGGAGAATGTGCCCTCTGGGGGATATATGCAGGTGTATACCAGCACTTTCTTATTTTGACTTTATTAAAAACAGATATACAAGTTCCCATGGGTACTAGGATGGCTCCCCAACATGCCAACATCGACCACTTTGAAAAATAATTTTTGGACAAATGCACCACAAAACCAATGATATACCTGAGATACATCAATGATATTTCCATCGCCTGAACAGATGGCTTAACCTCCCTCATAGATTTCCCCCACACCTTTGACAACCACCAGCCATCCATTAAATGCTCTCTGGAACACTCTGACACTAGCATCAACTTCCTGGACACCACAATCACCTTCAGCAATGGAACCCTACAGACAGCCATATACAAGAAACCCACAGATCCCCACACCTACCTCAATAGATTTAGTAACCACCGCAAACACACCAAGAAATCTGTTTTCTACAGCCAGGCACTCAGATACCACAGAATATGCTCTGAGGTGAAAGTCTGGGGCTAGGTCTTCACTACCCGCTGGATCAGAGGGTAGAGATCGATCTTTCGGGGATCGATTTATTGCGCCTCATCTAGATGCGATAAATCAATCCCCGAAAGCGCTCCCCGTCAACTCCGGTACTCCAGTTTGTGAGAGGCGCAAGCGGAGTTGACGGGGGAGCAGCAGAGGTCGACTCCCCGGTGTAAGGATGGCTAGGTAAATCGATCTAAGATACGCCGACTTCTGCTATACTATTCGCATAGCTGAAGTTGCGTATTTTAGATCGACCCCTCCACCCCCGCTAGTGTAGACCAGGGCTGCGATACACACTTTAACACACTTAAAACTGCCTTCACCAAACAAAGAGAATCCACCTGAGAAGTAGATTGTATCATTGAACAGGTCACCCAAATACCCCGAGAGAACCTACTTCAATACAGAAATAAAACCCGCTCTGGTTGCACACCTTTAGTTGTCACCTATCACCCCACACTGGAACCCATAGGAAGGATCATCATACAACTGCAACCCATATTCGATGGGGACCCCATCCTGAAAGAAATCTTTCGTGAACCCCCACTTCTGGGCTTCAAACAACCTCCCAGCCTCTCTAAGCTCATCATCAGAAGCAAGCTCCCCACAGACCAGGACACACCAACTGAAAGTAGCACCAGACCCTGCCAGAACAAGATGCAAAACCTGCAGACATATCGCCCCTGCTACAATGATCAACACCCCCAACAACACACCTTTCACGATCCAGGGGTCCTACGCATGCCTATCACAACATGTGGTGTACCTCATCTAGTGCACTAAATGCCCCCAAAACAACTATGTGGATGAAACCAGACAATCACTATGCTCTCAAATGAACTCACCCAGAAAAATGATAAAAGACAAAACCACCCTATCACCTGTGGGTGAACACTTTTCACAAAGCGATTGCTCTATATCTGACCTATCAGTCCCCATCCTCAGAGGAAACCTGCACAACACTTTTTTTAAAATGAGCCTAGGAGCTTAAATTTATTACTCTGCTAAACACCAAAAATCATGGACTGAACAGACACTAGATTTATGGCTTATTACAACAATCTATAACCCACTAACCCCCTCTTTTTGTCCTACGATTGCAGAGGTGTTAATGGGCCTCTCTACCTTGAATAGTCCCTTACAATATGTGCTAACTACGTATGCTAAATAATTTGTTCTACCTTGCATTTTGCTGTGGCGCTGGGAGTTCCTTTCCCAGAGTGCCAGACCTAAAGAAGAGCTCTGTGTGGTTCAAAAACTTGTCCCTCTCACCAAGAGAAATTGGTCCAATAAAATATATTACCTCACCCACCTTGTCTCTCTAAGGGCTAGTCTACACTAGAAGTGCTACAATGGTGCAGATGCACTGAAGATGCTCTATGCTGATGGGAGAGAGCTCTCCCATCGGCATACTAAAACCACCTCTATGAAAGGCAGTAGCTATATATCTGTGGGAGACGTTCTCCCGCTGACATAGCACTGTCCACACCGGCACTTACGAAGGTATAACTTGCGTCACTCATGGGATTGGCTTAATCACACCTCTGAGTGACATAAGTTATATCAACATAACCTGTAGGGTAGACAAGCCCTAGTATCCTGGGACCAACAAAGCTACAACTATGCTGCATGCAAAAATAAACGCATATAATTACAGGAAATGATAGGAATCTGTAGCTTTTAATAAAAAAATACTTCCAGAAGCATCCACAGAAAGCTATTTTATTTGTTAACTTGGTACAGTGTACAAAAGAGCACTGACTTGACTCTGAGCCCTCTCTTTTCCTCCTGTTTCATTCATTTTTTCCAGGTATATAGCGATCATGCATGAACCTCAGAATGTTCAGAGGCTCAGTGCAGAAAGGCACTAAATGTATGGTTGTTTATCCACACTGCTTAGATCTGTTAAGCTGGTCTGGAAAGCATGCCAGAGCATATTTACTTGAGAATGCTCATTCTGTAAGATCCAGCCCTATGTGCATAGCATTAATAGGAGTAGCCCAGAATAGCTACATGACAGATAGTGTCCACATCTGTTTCTAAACTGTTTAGGAAGGACTGAATGTGATGGAGAGAGACTACTTGCCAATTCAGTCTGTCATCAAAGGTCCAAAGTGGTATGAAACTGTTGTGGTGGCATAACTGAGTGGCACTGTTACACATGGTCTTTCAAGTCCTTTTTCTTAATATATAAGCAAATACATTCACCTTGGGAAGACATGCCATGCTTTGGGAAAGAGCTGTGGGAGTAGCAGGAGAGTTTGCTCTCTGCCTTGGTCTCTGATTTAGTCAATTCTTGAGGCAGAGTTGCTCTCTGGGAGCTGGGCATTAGTATTGAGCTGAGATTCCTGAAAGAAGGGACTGCCCTGCATGCTGTTTGACCATCTCTGTTCCAGGAATGGTATATGAGTACATTTTTTAAAAGTTACACTTAGAATATACTCCATGTGGCTGTTTTCTCCTCCACTAAAAAGCCTCCGGACACCTGCTACCACTCAGCAGAGGGGTAACTAACGTTAGGATGAGACACTAATGTTGCAAGAAGGAGCAACAAATGCAAGCACATTTGTCATAAAATTACAAAGGTTAGTGGCATAAAAGGTCTTTTATGTCATTCAATCCCTCTTCCTGCAAAGTCAGGATTGTTCCTTACATATTTTAATGTTTTATCTAGACTGGTTTTAAATGATGCAAGCTCCCACTACTTTCTTTAGAATATTCCCCCAGGAAATTAATTATTTCACACAGGGTACTGAATAGCAGTCAGATGTTAACAATGTTCACTAATCAAAACTTTTTTAATATAAAATTGAAGCATTTTCTTCTAATTTTGACTTTTAAGTTATATAACATAACATTTTAAAAATTGAAACAAAGTGATTTTGAAATGGAAAATGTTTCATTCTGAAAAAGTCAAAATGGAATGTTTTGACTTTATCAGAATAATCTGTTCCATTTTTCTAAATGAAATTTTGACAAAATTGACTCTTTTCTGCAAAATGTTCCACTTTCAACAAATGGGCATTTTATGATGGAAAAATGTTCCATAGGAAAATTTCTGACCAGCTCTACAGCTAACACTACTTAGCATAGGCGCCAACTTCCTGAGTTCCCAGGGGGTGCTTGACCCTCCGCTCAGCCCCAGGCCCCACCCTCACTCCACCTCTTCCCCCAAACCCCAACCCCACGCTGCCTCCTCCTGTCCCGCTCCTCCCCTTCCCCCCCCCCCCCCCGGAGCCCCCTGAATGCTGCTGAACAGCTGATCACGGTGGGCAGAATGCACTGTGGGGGAGGGGGAGGAGCTGATTCACGTGGCTACCGGTGAGTGCTGAGCACCTACTATTTTTTTTCCGTGGGTGCTCCAGTCCTGGAGCACCCATGGAGTTGTTGCCTATGCTACTTGGCTTAGGGAAGTTCTTTCTACTTTTTGATTAACTTATTCTACTTCAGTTACTGTTTACATATGCAAAGTCTCACCCTTAATTTTTGCTTTTCATGGCTCATATTTATTAAATATATATATATATATATATACATCTGCATTGCAAAACCACAACATTCCATGCAGGACTTCATAAGATCTGAAAAAATGTGCACTGTGAAAGCTAGCTGTTTTGTTTTGTTTTCTGAAAGGGTTCCTGAGTGCTTGCATCATACACTGTTCACTCAACATAAAATCACTTCAAAACTATGCAAATGAAATACGTTTGATTGTTAACTGTCTCTATATCTGACACATGGTATATGTAGAGTTTTGGTTATGACTCTCTGCAAAAGATTGTTGGGAGGTTAGGATTTTTGTTTGTTTTTATATTCCAATACATATAAATATCCTTGTTTTTCTGCCACTGTGTGTGGTTAATCATGATCAGATTCTAGGATTCTCCCAGTTGGTTTATATGTATTATGTTTCAGTTTTCTAATTCAGAAAGGGTGTTTTATTTATTTGCTCGCCACAACTATAAACACCCCTTAAAAATGTAGATAAAGAAAGCTGTACAAGACAATACCCCATGATAAAATGGCAATGAAATGAGTACAATTAAGAGATGCTGTACCTAGTAAACCAAGTTGATGCCTTAAGTCTTCAAGTACCATAGCTTAGACAGTTAAGCAAATTAATACTCTAATGAGTTACAACTTCTGCCCAAAAGCCTGGTGTTCGAACCCCAGGCAAGATGACTCAGTGTATGTTTTCCCCAATGACAGACAGCAAGTTTCCAGCATTGAAATTATCCTGCCATTTACACCAGTCCTTGTCAGTGAAAGTTTCGAAGCGGCCTAAAAACCAGGGGCATCTGCAGGAGTAATAAACATATAAAGATGCTAGCTAGACTGAGCAGTAGAGAAGTCTTCAGTTGGATAGCAATCTCCTCATCTGTGACCATCACTGCCATGAGCATAGGTGCTGGAATTAGGTGTGCTAGGGGTACGGCTACACCCCTGGCTTGAAGTGGTTTCCATCATATGCAGGGTTTGCAATTTGGTTCAATGGCTCTCAGCACCCCCACTATACAAATTGTTCTAGCACCTCTGGCCATGAGTGGAAATGAAAGGTTATTGCCTGGCATTTTCTGAGATGAGTTAGAATATCTGTTTATCCTGAACAGTAGGTGGGAAAGAACTTTTAGAAGACAGTGAAGAGCAAAACATTTAACAAATTGTGCATTGCAGGGCCACTCCTCAACCACAAATCTCTTTTTCAGTTTCATGTACAGCATTATATTCTGTTTGTTCTTAGCCTTGTCCATCTTGCAGCAATCAGTATTTCTGGCTGCGGGGGGTAGGATAAAACTAAAGGGCCTAAATGATTTAAGGGCTTAAATCCTAGGTCAGTGGGACTTAGGCTTCTAAGTCACTAAGGCACTTTTGAAAATTTTACCTGTACTCCATGCATGAACATGGGACAAATGGAACCTTTAGTAGTCAGTGAGCAAACTTGTTTCCTGCCAAATGGTAAAACAGGTGAGTTTGGATACTGGAATCAAAATGCACAGTATGCACATAGCTTGTTGTGATCTTGTCCTTCTGTCTGTCTTTCTCTCCCATTCTCTCAATAATAAGATTTATGTCTGTGTCAAGCAGCTCAGACCATGGAATCATTTATTGCCACAGACAAAAGGTTTGAATACTACCTCACAAGCCCATATTTTGATAAGCAACATTTACGGAAATGAAACAGCCAAACTATTCATAATTATTTTACAATATATTGCCATCTTTTTTAAAAAAAATCTGGAGCATTTTCACTTTGTTTAGATATTTTAACTCTACTGCTTCCAAGAATAAGGAGCTTAGTATCATGATTAATGAACGCAGGCGCTATGCAAGTTTCCTCAGACAGCTTTGCTAATGCAACTCCGGTATCCCGGCTGTTCCAGTCTTGGGCCTCTCCTCTGCAGTGACTACCATAATTATGACATAATCATCATCCTCCTCACACCTGAAGAAGAGCTCTGTGTAGCTCAAAAGCTGGTCTCTCTCACCAACAGAAATTGGTCCAATAAAAGATATTATCTCACCTTGTCCCTCTATAATCATGACAAAATACCTGGTGGGTTTCTGACACTGACATACTTCAGTTGGGACTAGGGTATGATGGCCAAATTATTTTTCACTTCTGACCTAATCAGGAGTTGCGCCAGCTTTTTTGCTGCCCTAGGCGATGGCAGCGGGAGAGGCTGCTGCCAAAATGCTGTCAAGGACCCCGGCGGCCGAAGAAGCTGCCGCTGAAATGCTGCCGAGGACCCGGCGGCTGCCAAGGGAACTGAGATGCTGCCCCTCAAATCCTGGCGCCCTAGGCGACCGCCTAGGGTCGCCTAATGGAAGCGCCGGCCCTGGACCTAATATGGATTTGATCCCAGTTCTCCAAAGGTGAAAGGCTAGTGCACGAAGCCACTGCAACACTCACATCTTTAATTAAATAGCATTAAGTGTAAGATATTATCATATAAATTTCAATAACATTAAAAATTGAGATCAAGCAAAAAGTTTAATGAGAGGAACCTAGTTCTCTAACCTATCAGATGTTGTCACTGTAGAGACTGGAGAGTGTACAACCCATGATTTAATGGTCTAGTCAATTGTATTGTGTCTGTTATTTTACATATAGGCTATAATAATAGTAGTGACTCTAATGAAATTTTAAAGAAAATTTTGTTTTAGGTCAATTGAAATGTGTTTTGATAAAATCACAATGTTTTGTTCCAATTTTGATTTTTTAAATTTTGTACTATGTTATTATTTATAATATAAAATAAATTTTGAAACAAAGTTGCTTTGAAATGAAAAATTGAAAGGATTTTATTTTTCAAAATGAAATTTTGTCAGAATCGACCTGGAAAGCAAAAACATGCCATTTTCCAACAGAAAAATGTTCCATTTGAGAGCTTTCCACCAGCTCTAGTAGGCAGCTATTTATAGCCGTAATACATGTGCACATGGAGCTTCCTTGTACAAGATATACATATTGTATATGCTTATGACACTTTCCCTGAACTTGCAAGAGTAAGGCCCCAGGGCCCTGATCTTGTCACTTTTTCTCACATGATCAGATACCTGCACCCATGTGGAGCCCCTTTGAAGTCAAGCCTGCATAGCAGATAGTCAAGCATGCATGACAAGTATATTTTTTTCATGAAATATATTGACTAACAAATCCTTAATACATGACAAAATCTTTGGTGTATTTCTGGCTTATTTCAATCCTCATCTTAAGGTCAGAAAAGGTTCAATAAATATGTTGTTCATGGATCTCATCTAAAGCCTTAGTTTTTAGATTGTTTGTTACCTCTTACTACAGCAGCATGTAATCTTTTACTGGATTTATTTTTTAAATTATGTTCAACACCAAAGAACTGCATCCCTTCAGACCCTTACAAGGTCATTTTTCATGGGTAATGAAAAAGTAATTGCTGCAACATTTACATATTTGGCAACTGCTACAGTGAGTTCTTGGAGCTACAAAAATGGCTATTTAAAAGATCTAAACAAGACACCACTCGTTGTAAAATAAATTAAACTATAAAACTACTTCCCTCAATCTAAGATGCAGTATTTAATCATAATGGGCTGAAAAGACTATTTTCATTCTACGGGCTGTTATGATGGTCATACAAATTAGGAACGAGGTCCTACACCAGTTCTACATCTCTCACTTGCTTCAGTAAAGGGTGTAGGTATGGGCCCTAGCTCGACCATTACTCATGATGGATGAACCTGAGTCTTCTTATCAAAGTTGAACTGGAACAACGCCAACCTTTGTGAAGTTTGGACAAACTGCAGTAGCTGAGGTGTTTGATCAGCAGCCTCTTCCTGGCATGAACTGGCAGCCAGACATTCCGTTGGTAATCTTCAGGACTCAACTGTTTTTGCAAGGAAGAAAAGGATGACATGGGCAGGCAGATTGACTGACCCCCGTGCTGGGATATCAAGTTCTCCCTTCAAGACACTTAGTACCTTATAATCTTTTCATGTATTTTGTCTCACAAAACAACTCTGAGGTGGGAAGAGGTGCTATTATCCCCATTTTAGAGGTGGGGAACTGAGGCACAGAGAGGCTTGCCCAATATGAAATAGGAATTCTGTAGCCGAGAGAGGAATTAAAATTGTGTCTCTTGAGCCCCACGTTAGCACCTTAATGCCTAGACTATCCTTCCTCTCCGAGTAGAGCATCCTTGTTTTGTAATAATAATATGCTGTGGGAATAGTCTACTGGAGAGGATGTGCATCTGTGATACTGATGTGCATTTGTAGCCTTTTGACCTATTGAATTGTATTATAATTTTATGCCAGAGCATTGATCAGCACTTTCCCTGTGTGTGTGTGTGAGAGAGAGAGAGAGAGAGAGAGCGCGAGCGCACACTGGACCATGGGTCGCATGTACACATCCTATTTAAAATGGTTATGGACTCTCTGCCTTTAAAAGTGGGAGCTGTAGTTGCAGGCCATATGCCTACTCCTAGTTATGTGGACTACAGAAAATCTTACATAAGGCTTCTTGCTTCTTAGGCAGAGGAGCAGACAGAAGAGATACAAAATGATTTTCACACATTTAAGGTGGCAGAACTGAGAAGGAGACACCTGCTAGGAGCAGGAGCCAGTTGGGCAGAAGCCTCAGCTGGGGAGCCCTGCAGGCAAGGGCAGCTGAGACGGTTTTGTTTTGTTTTGAATCTTTGTTTCTAAATTAGTACAGGAATCCCTGAGCAACGGAATTGGTACTTGCCATTGTTTGGAGCATGATTTCACCTTTCCCAGCGGGTGAATCAACCAACCAACTTACAACACACCCATGCATCCACACTTTTTTCAGTAAATCTGCACACTTCCTGTTTCTGTCTGGACCAAGGCCCATGAAAGCCAAGTAAAAGACTTCCTTTCACTTTAATGGCAGTTGGATCAGGCCTTAGAAAAAGAAACACAAAATACAATGAGATAGGCTTTTCTTGTGGAATTTCCGTTCTGGCCTAAATGAGGTGGTATTAGACATCTCACAAGAAAACCTAATCCTGCAATCTAATTTTAGACATGATGCAAGGAGAGAGTGTATCAAACAACAGGAGGGAAGTGGGAAAGAGGACAAGGATAACAGTAATAAGATCATGCATTTACTCAGGCTTGTTATGTGCACTTATTGATAGTTCTGTAGCAAAATATATTTTAAAAAAATGTAATGATATTTTCTGAATAATTGTAATTCAGTAGATCACAACAATACGCAAGATTGATTAACTACAGTTTGGCAATTGATTTAGTATAGGAAAAGGTGCTCTGTACTGTCCAGTGTTCCCTTTTAACAAAATCTGTTATGTATAAATAATATACAAGGTGCCCTAAACAGAGCAAAATCATCTGGCCTTTAGAGGAGGATACCACTATGCCTCTGCTTTTCAGGTTTACAAAGCCTATCACTCTGCTAAAAGGTTACTTTCATGGAACGGAGATTTGGAGGAGATGGACTGGGAAGTGCTCGCACCAGTGGACTTCACAATGTACTATGGCCAATGACCACTGTGGGCTGACCAGAATTAGAGGAGGTGTGGTAGTCAGTCCATGAATAGTATGACTCCTGGCCTGCTTTTGGTCCTTGCATTTGTGGTGTGAAAGGACAATGGCACTAGAAATCCAATCATTTGAACAGCAAGGGCAGAGCCATAGCTCCTCTTCCCCAACCAGCAGAACACATGGCACACTGTTAAAGTAGGGCTGAAGATATTGTGTACTGCTTTTAGGTAGGGGCTGCTGCCAGTGAGGCGCAGGGGCTTACCACTACAACCTAGCCCTAATGTATTCTCCATTTTCTGAGGTAAGTGACACCAGTTTGTATGACTCAATTACGAAAAATAAATATCTTCAGTGCAAACTATGGACCATATCATAAGCTCTCAAACCACATCTGTGATGCTCACTGATGTCAATGGGAAGTGTATGCATGGATTAGGAGCTCGATGTAGTACTATGGGTGTGGGAGATGTTGCATCACATACAAATCTATGAAACTGCATTCTGTTTTGGAGTGGATTTGCTTGTTGTATTCAAGCCAAATAGAATGTTAATTACATTAAATCAGCCTTTCCCTTTTTAGATATTTTACCAAACCACATTTTCTATTGCTTGGTATTTTTCAATACCACTTTGGCCTCTTGCAAGCAGTAAACACATTTCAGAAAAGTAAAAAGCAGTACAAATGTTATGTAATACATATGGGTGGTTTTTTTTAATTTTCTGATTTTTCCTCCCCTGCCACTATCCAATAAATGTGTTCCAAGTCTTTCACGTGTTGCTTTGTTTATTGTCGAAACACCAGATTTTGCTGAAAAGCCCATCTCTCTATTAAAAAGAAGCTGATGTTGTATTAAATAAAAGCCCTCAGAATAGTTAGTGGCTCCATAGCAGTTGTGTTAAAAAAAAAGTAGCTCATGTCCATTTTTGTTAATGACCTCATGAGTTTTGCTAGTTAAAACTGAAAGCAAAGAAGCCAGGACTGATGCTTAGCTGGCAAGAAGCCAGTACAATGAAATTAATAACATATGTGAAGAACCCATTTGTAACAATTTTTCCATTTAAAAAAAAAAGTGGCAGCTTAAAACCACTGACAAGATTGTCTTTTCTTTTTCTTTCTTTCTTTATTTTCTATTTTCCTTCCTCCCTCTTCCCCCATATGGAATGCTTTGGCTGATTTCCAAGTGTGTGGTAACAAACTTGTCTCCAAATTCAAATTAATACTTTATGCAAGTTTAAATGATCCTGTTGCAGCTGCTGCTCCAGAGAATACTGCAGGGGGTTTGTCACTGGGCGGAATCAGTGGCAAACCTCACTCACAGCAGTCCTCTGCTGGCTAATGATAGATGCACCATAGGCCTTGTTCATCCAACAGCAGCACCAACCTCTGAGTTGTGTCTGTGTCTAGTGTCTTCCATCCATGTATAAATTCAGTAGTAACCAGGGCCAGCTCTAGGCACCAGCCTACGAAGCACATGCTTGGGGCGACACATTGTAAGGGGCGGCCTTCAAGCCAATCTTAGGGCGGCACAGCTTCAGAGGCACTCCGGGTTTTTTTTGTTTTTGTTTTTGTTTTGCTTCGGCGGCGCTCTGGCCGGCTTTTTTTTTTTTTTGCCTGGGGTGGCAAAAAAGCCAGAGCTGGTCCTAGCTTGTGAGTTTTTGACATGGTCGCAACATGAGTTGGTCGGGCTGTTTGCCAGTGATCATCAACCATTTTTTCTAAAGCATTAACACAGGCTGTGTGATTCTATGAATAAGCCACTGGACTTGGACTAAGGAGACCTGGATTCTGTTCTTTGCTCTGCCATTCACCTTTGGGCCCTTCACCTCTCTATCTCCATGGCTTTATTTCTCATCCCACCTTTTTTCTGTCCTGTCTGCTTAGATTGTATGCTCCTTAGGGTAACAACTGTCTCTTACCAGGTGTTTATACAGCACCTAACATAATGAGACTCCATTCTCAGCTGGGACTCCCTAGGCACTACTGTAATACAATTAATAATTTGGAAATGCCTACACTGTAATGCAAGGGGTAGAAAATATTTTTGGTTGTTGGAGCTGAGTAAGGAAGAGCGGGACATTATTTTGAAGGGCTGTCATTTCTGATAGTATAAGACTGACTAACATGTTAGCTTTTCAGACTGACCAGTGAATATGAGAGGTTCTTTGAGGACACATAGATAGTTTTTAAAGAGGCGGAAGTAGTCATGGGAGAGAAGGATTCCCAGCTGTGCACGTGCTACAGGATGCACATGTGGAAGCACAGCACCGAAGTAGCTGGATTATAAAAAGGAAAGTGAATGAGCAAACACATTGAGTGGTAAGGCAAGAGGATGAATGAAGTAGTTAGTGGTGTCCAACAGGTTTCAGGTATTGAATGTCACCCAGCATGATTCAGAACGTGAGCCTGCACCTCTCCGTGAAATGAGTGGGAAATCTAACTAAACAAGATAAGAACAAAGAAAGATGAGACACCCACTAACATAAGAACATAAGAAAGGCCGTACTGGGTCAGACCAAAGGTCCATCCAGCCCAGTATCCTGTCCACTGACAGTGGCCAATGCCAGGTGACCCGGAGTGAGTGGACCCAACAGGTAACGATCAAGTGATCTCTCTCCTGCCATCCATCACCCCCCCTCTGACAAACAGAGTTCTAAGGACACCATTTCTTACCCATTCTGGCTAATAGCCATTAATGGACACTGGAGAACAAAATACTAGACAACAGTTGTACCCTATTTTAAACTGGTCACGTTTGACCGAAAATGGAAGACTCATTTGTATACTTTCGAATAAAAGGGGAAAGTATATAGCTGTTGTTTTAATATAAGGAGATATGCCTATCTCATAGAGCTGGAAGGACCTTGAAAGGTCATTGAGTCTAGTCCCCTGCCTTCACTAGCAGGACAGAGTACTGTCCCCTGACAGATTTTTTTCCCCTAGATGGCCCCCTCAAGAATTGAACTCACAACCCTGGGTTTAGCAGGCCGATGCTCAAACCACTGAGCTGTCCCTCTCACCCAAATTTCATTAGCACTGAGTAGAGTGAGACACTTTAAAAATGTTTGGATTATGGAAATCCCAGCACTGCTAAATCCAACCTTCTGATATTAGTATTAATTATCTGTATTGCAAGAGGGCTGAAAAGCACCAACCAGGTACTGGGACCCATTGTCCTAGGTGTGTGCACACATATAGAACCAAAAAGAGTGGTCCCTGCCCGAAATTGCTTACCATCTAAGTAATATGTTGGCACTAAGTTTTAAAAGCTGGGTGAAAATATGTTTCACGTGTGTGTCCTGTCATTTCCATGTAAAAGTAATAGCACATAAAACGTGTGCCTGCACAAATGATTGGCACACAAGATAGAGACTGGATTGAGAATCCTTTGAAAATCTGACCCTTAGAATTAAAAGTGTAATTCCATGCTTAACTCGCTTCCTTGTGCCAAGATATGGCAGTAATCTGCACAACGTACCTTCTTCAATGTCTAGGCACAATGGGGGAAATTAACAATGGGCACTTTCTCTTAGCTCTGAATTTCCATGCTTTTTCAGGTTTAAGTCACAAACTTAGCAATTTTGAACATAGTTCTTTATTATTTCACAGTTTCACTATTGAATAACTGCCATATTATATTAACCATACCTGTGATTTTTAGAGCAGTTCTTTTGCATCATTCAGCAGTGTGCTGGAATAAAAATATCGACAGATGCGTACAGCTGATCAAATATAGCTATAGATTCTTACAAGGAGAAACCCATTTGCAGTCACTGGTACTTTTGCTATTGACTTCAGTGGGACCAGGATTTCACCCATACATTGTATTATTCATGACTACTGGTTAGTTATTGTTCATTCCAGTCTTCTTCAGTTGGTCATAAAAAGTGCAGGTGCAAGAGTTGATTCCTATGAACTGACTTATAATGCTTTAATAATCCACTGTTTAAATTAGTTTTTAGAACAGACTTTTCATATTTTAGCTAGTTAGACTCATGAAAAAGAAACTGAGACTTCATTATTCTGCATTTTACCAGGGCAATTTTAAATCCCCCCCACACCCTTTTTTTAACTTGAAAAATATATCATGTTCACTTATTTTCACAGATTTGCAAATCTTTCATATAACCATTAAAACAGTTTTTCTTAGACTTCTGCACATTACATAAAACTGTTTATATAAAGATAATTTATTAGGTTAAGTTGGAGAGCTTTTACTGCTTTTTATATGAAACGACTGGACTGATTGTGGATCACTTTAATGTGGTCCTTTAGATGTAGTTGTTCTGACACTCAAACTCACTTGGAATGCGTGCCCATTAGCTCGGTAATGTGTGGAATATGCCAAAGAAGCGCCATTACTTTCAGAAAGGAGCACTGTATAATTCTACATTCTTGCACTGTGCACACCTGTGGGGGTGAAAATTGCCATACTAGTGGTTACTAAATAGGATTTGGTCCCAAAGAAAATACTTGTGGCTTTCTGTGATGTGCTAGATCCATAAGGCCATGGACAATATTTGGACAGTGGACTGATCTATTGAGAGGCAAGGCTATTATATGGCACATCACCAAAAGGGAGAAATGCAGATGCAGTTGTATAACTAGTTAGAGGGAGCACAGCTCAAGCAAATTAGCATTTTGCCTCCTATCACAGCAATCCCCTACGCAGGTGATGTCTGTCCCACCTATTCTATTCTTTATAGGTTCTTATGTACACTCATTGTAGTATAAGAACACTTCATTGGGACCATGCAACCTGTGGGCTTTACTACAAGTAAGGGCCCTAATTCAGCATGGTGCAAACATCTAACATACTTTTATGGCCCCCATCACCATAGTGTCTTAGTACCTAATGTATTTAGTCTCACAACACCTCTGGGAGGTAGGAAAGTGCTATTTCCCCCATTTTACAGATGGGGAAGCTGAGGAAAGGGTAAATCACTTACGCCAGCTCATACAGGCAATTTGTGTCAGAGGAGGAAATTGAACTTAGGTTTCCCAAATCTCAGCTGAGAGCCCTAAGCACTGGACCATCCTTCCTCTCTACATCCTTCCTGTCTACCTTGAAGCAAGTACTCTCCTTGACCTTTATAGGACTACTCACGTGTTTAGACACACATTTAAAAATCTACTTCCTATTTTATGATGCTCTCATCAATGTGTTTCTTTAGGGAAGGAGCAATCTAGTGTGGCGGGATTATACCTAATATATATGACAGTATGCAGCTGTTACAATGGGAGAAAGTACCTGCTCATGGTATCACAGTAGGGAGCAGCCTCTGTGCTGTGTAGAAAGGGAAGTCTTTTGAGCTTCCCAGGGCAAACATGCAAAGGCAGATTTCTTCAGGATCAAGCTCATGGGGACGGAGGAAGTTTGTCTTTGGAGCAACACCAGATGTCTTGTATCTCAGATAGGTTTTCTTGGTGAAGCCATTTGATTTACTGAATGTGTTAAGGTTTGTCCAAATAAATGCTAAACCAAAAAGTTTTGCAATTACATGCTAAGAATTATTGCATATTTGTTGCCTTATGCTGCAAGCCTTATTCAGATGAGTTGTCCTTATGTATGTGAGTAATCCCTGCAGTCGATGGGACTGCATATGTAAGGGATTCAGGATTCCACTCGTACTTTCTGATGGATCCTGTATCTACAATAGAAATAAAGGTATGGATTTTCAAACATGCATGCACTTAAATTGCAAGCATGCAACACCAGATGTGTGCACACAAGATCAGTTTCCATTTGCACATAGAAACGTGTGTGTGTAAATCCTTGTCTTATACTATCATATTTGGACTTTCTGCACAAATTATTGAAAATGTGGACCCAAAGGACCTACGGGCTGGTGCAGATAGAAGCAAGGTGCTTCAGCATGGGCATAACTTTAGAGCACTTTCTTAATAGTTTTGCTGAAATGCGACCTTATTGGGGTCCCTCATCTGGTGACTGGGCAAACTTTATGTTCATCCTGCATATTGCCTCAGCTGACAATATAACAGACCCTTCGAGTCTGTCAAAGGAAACAAAAAAGAAGTATATTTCTAGACAAACTAGTAGAAGGTGTGATATGCTTGTTACATCTGGAAGTTACTTTTGAGGGCCAAATTCTGGTGTGAATAACACTGCCATGAATCTGGAAAGTAACTGAATTGAAACCAATAGAGTTGGATTTATATTTGTGTAACTGAGCAGCATTTGACCCTGTGTACTCTTTTACTGTTTCATTGTTTATTAACTGGTTATGGAAGAATAAACCACCACTTCCTAGGGTGAAAAAATTATTCAGGACCAAATTGTGCAATCTGCACTCAATCAAAATCACTAGTATCTGCCTTGTATATTTTCTAAGAGCTGGACAAGTACAAATTATGTATCAATTCTTCTGCAGATTTTGATACTTTGTGTTGAACGATTTAATGGGAATACTTTAATGGGCTATTTTAACTGGGACTGAATTTTGGCTTGCACTTTTTTGTATCATGTGATGTAAATATGGAATCTAGATCTCCAGAAACAAAAGTCAGCACCATATAGATTGCATGATCTAATATTAGGCTTAAGTCATATTAACTTTAGCTGAACTTTTCTAACTAGACATCTTAAGGTAAAATGGCTATAAATAATGTGACTTGCAACATGTAAATTAAAGGCTACAAATGCTCACTTCAGTTATTCAGTCTAACAAGGAGTCAACACTGTATACTGTAACTGAAATGAATCTCTTGAATTAATCAGAATGCCATACTGTATGAATAGAGATCCGATTGCCTGGAAGGAACTGCTAAGAACAGTGAAAGATTGAGATAAAACATTAACTACGTTCACTCTGTTTGACTTTTGTATATTGTTGAAAATATGAAATGTGATAATGAGCTTTATAAGAATTTCCTGCTGTATTTCACAGACTACATTTCATTTTCATGCTGTAGAGGTCTTTTCATTACTGAATACTTGCTTGCCCTTCGCTGGTGATTTTTTTTATCTGAATTTCAGGATTTACTTTATTTAACATGTATAAATACTTAGTTATCCTTTAAAGAAGTATAAGCATAATGTCTTGTGAATCTATTTTTACTATTATAAAAACGTGTAAAAGTGCATAGAGGCAGAGAGAGAATTTAAAAAAATAAATAAATATGGCACAATATAGCCCATGAATTCTAGCTTGACAAGCAGTTTATTGTTTTAAAAGGCTGTTTTGTAATACAAATTATACAACGGACTGCTTTCCCACTTTTCATTTTCTTTCCAAATTAGAACATTCTTCATAAGAAATGAAAATTGAGGGGGTTTCTTATTGTAGGTGAAAAATACCTGATCCTGCAAACCTGACCCATTTGAGTAATCTTTGCTTACACATGTAGGCCCAATGACTTCAATATTTGCTTGAGTAAAGACTACCAAGATGAGTAAGATGTCAGGCAATGTTGCGTAGTGGATCGTGCATTTGACTGGGACTCAGGAAATCTGAGTTCTATTTGTGGCTTTGTTGCTGGGTGCCCATGGGTGACTCAGTTTCCCCATCTATACAATGGGAATAATGATACTGATCTTTTTTGTGAAATGCTTTGAGATCTACTGCTGAAAGAGCTATGTGTTTTTATTATATTGTTATTAAGGTTGTGTAGCTGCAGTTTTTCTTGAAAATAGTACACACAAACTGGTTGGGGCACATGTTAGGACTAGCAAGTTGCATTAGGATTAGAAATCACTGGCCCAATTGTTTCTTTCTAGTCCTGACATGTATGCATTGAACAAGCTACTTCTAGATGTTATTTTAAAAGCATTGAGCCACTCAGAGCATACCTGATGTAGGAGAATGACAGATTAGTTCACAATCTAAAACAGGCCTGCACAACTCATAAAGCGGCGAGGGCCATATTACTCCAAAGAAAACAGCTGAGGGCCGAAATCCTGGCTCACCTGCTGCCCTGCCACTGCCTGCCCACTCGGCTCGTCATCCCCTGCCCCGCCCGGCTCGCCTCCTCAGCCTCCCGTCGCCGGCTCCCCCCGCCGCCAGCTCACCTGCCTGCCCGCTGCTGGCCTCTTACCTTCTGCCGCTGCCCCCACCCCCTGCCGCTGGCTCACCCTCACTCCCCAGCCTGCCACTGGCTTCTTCACCAGCCCGCCCACTGGCCAGCCGTTGGCTTGCCCCACCCCGCTGCTTGCCTACTCTCCCCCTCCGTGGGCCACACAGTGAGCCCACGCGGGCCACACAGTGAGCCCACGCGGGCCGCATGCGGCCCCTTGGCCGTATGTTGTGCAGGCCTGATCTAAAAGAAGAATTAAGCTGCAGCAGTAGCCATTCGTTTCAGTTATAGCCACTCTGCAAAATGTCTAAGGGGATGAGCAAATAACTACAAGCTGACAGAGTTGGTTTATTTTTCGTTCAGCCCTACAAAAAAGCATTCAAACTCTGACTCCATCCCCAAATGCTAATTAATTGTTGCTGAGAGAATGTGGGGGTGCTAGTCGGTGAATGCTGGAGACTCACAGAATGTAAGAAGAACTTTTTATTGCTGTCGGAGTGCATTTTGGAAAGCAATAAAAATTCAAATCCTCAGCTCTTACAAAGGGATAGTTCCATCATAATCACATAAACCAAGACTCCCTCCCTACCTCCTCTGGTTCCTACAACCTCTAGGGCTTTGGTCTGCTACATTTTAAAGAGAAATTTTTTTTCATATTGTTTTCTTTCTTTTTTAATAAAAAAAAATCAAAGGGATACTTATCAATGACTGAGGAGGGAAAGCTGCAGCGAAGGCTATTTTTTAATGGGAACATGCACCATGCTGTGACACACTCATCCAGGAGCAGGAGAAGATTGATGGCTAGACATGTGGAGAGAACTGCCACTGATTGAAATCAGACAACTGCAAGCTGTGAGGGAGATCCAGGGGAAACCATTTTAACCACAGCAGTCCATTCTTAGCACACTTGTGCTAGGGCCTTTCCTCTGTCTGAAGTCTGCACCACAGGACATAAAGAAGCTAGGCGATACAATGAGGCCAAAGGCAAAATGTGAAACTCTGACAGCTTCTAAGATATATGTATACATCTCTATCTATCCCACCTCTGTAAAGCATTCCCTTCACTAACAGATAATCGATCACAAACTTCATACTTCAAGTAACTGTCAGCTTCTTACACCCTTCAGATTCTTTAATAGAGACCAAAAACTTATAGGTAGGGGGGAGGGGAAAAGAAATTGCAACACTATTGTAAACCTGGTAGAGGTGCTGAGCATCCAGAGCTCTAATCAAAGTTTTTAATGTGAGCTGAAGTTGCTCCCCATATCTGAAAAATCAAGCTTTAGATATAATTCTTTCTGCCATACGAAACCATGGTACTCCCTTAATTTAATTTTAGATGCATCTCTCTTATTTACTTATAAAGGTTGGGGGGGGGGGAGGGAGAAGCATGTGACATGTTCAGCGCATTCCTTAACACCCATCACTGAGATTACAAACAGACTTCAGTGTTGGTAACAATTGTGCAGCTATGCAATTGCACTGAGACATTTTTATTTCATTATGGGTGTCAGTTTACAGCCATTAGTTAAGCAGATTGGCCTGGACCAAAATGCCCCCTTTTTGTGTGTGTGTGTGTCTTATCACTAGATCTCTCTTCCATTATTCAGGACTTTTTTTTCTTTTTTTTTAAGGCTTTAAGTGCATTATGTTTTGTGGCTTGTCTCTGTCCTCTAGCCAGAACAGACTGAAATAGGTTTTATTGGAAATCGTTATTTAAATTCCAGCACTGAGGAGAATATTGATCTCTTGTGTGTAATGGTTACCAGACTGCAGAAAGTAGCAAAGAGGGCTCCAAGTGGGCCGACATAATGTCAGTGACAATTCATTTTTTTACCAGTTAGGATGCTGGTTTAATATCCTGAAAAAGGCACTTAACACCAGTCCTTTCATAGCATCTGTCAGGGCTCTTCCAGTTGGCTGTTTCTCACACTGTGTGCTTGCAGGCAGTTTTGAGGCCTACTCGGAAACATATTCCTCTTAGAAGCCTTGGAATTCCTTAGACACTCAACCACCTCCTCCCCTGTGCTGAACACACGCAGACCAGCTGTTACAACTTTCCAGGACACTCCTACATTTTCTAAATATGTGCCATATAAAAATAAAATTTAGGACAGTGATGTGTTCAGGAGTTGTATCTGTGCTGGGCATAATTCATTCACAGGGTCTATGGCCTTTTATTTCCACATTCTTCCTGCGGTGTTATCGGTTTCATCTTAGGCTCAAAAACAGGAATCTGAGTCTAAAGAGTTCCGCAGTGTTGTTGTGGAGTTTGTATTTCTTTCATTCTTTTTTTTTATAGTGTAAGAACTATAATATGTGTTTTTGTTTGCAGATACGAAGGGAGCTACAAGGGTATGTCTGGATTTCCAGACTTGGTTAATTCAGGGGAAATGAAATGCTGCAGCTTTCCTTGTAGATGCTGTAACAGATGAAGAAAAAAATATAAAGTTTTTATTCTCATTCCTGAAGTAAAACTATCATTTATTTGATGCATCGCTCACCCCAAACCACCAAAATGAAAGGGAAAAATTGGAGTTCGGGGTCTTCTTTATCTTAGTTCTGTTAATGTAATAAAAAGTGTGATGATCTGTCCAACTTTTTTCATGTTTGTCATTTCAATAAGAATAAATAAAAGACAACTTTCCACATATGTCAATGTTATTCAATTGATATAGCAACTTGGACACCTGCCCTAGTGCTGTAATAATTTGTGGAGAGTGGTTTTTGCTTACGTTTTAAGCTAAGCCAGAAGACAGCATACTAGAGAAAGCAGTGAGAAGGATAAGAATGTAATAGAAAATTAATTTGACTCCGGAGAAAAATCTCTGTGCATCCTGGCTTATTTTTTCCTTTCAGAGGATTTTAAAATAACCCCCCAAAGGTGGTCACGGAGCGGAATAAGCCACTATGTTGTAACAAGAAAAAATTGTTATTTATGCACAGGAAATAGTAATGGCTAGACATGGTTTGTAATGACTAACCAATGATTTGGGAAGAGATTCACAATATGGATTTCAAAGCTGTCTCTAAATCAAGGCCTACTATCTGCTCGTTGGCTTTACCGAGTGGTAACACTTTTTATTCCTCCTTTCTTTTTCATTTTTTCCCTAGAAAGTATGCTCTAAGCTAAAAGGTTTTTGTGTCTTACTGCTTTTACCCACCTTGGTAACATTTTAAAATAGGCTGTTTAATAGGTATTGAGTGAATAGTTGTGTTAATCTAACAATAATGGAAAACTAGTAATCTATTAACATACTGAACGATTGTAAAATACATATTTACTAAGCTTTAAACTTTCTGATAATTATGTATTTGTATTACAGTAGTGCCCAGGTCAGGGACCCATTGTGCTAAGTGCTGTTCTGTGTTTGTACAGCTCCTGGCACAATTGTGTCCTGGTTCATAACTGAGAGACTCCTAGTGCTACAAGAATACAAATAATAATAAATATATACATAGTAAGAGGCAGTTGCTGCCACAAAGCTTACAATCTAACTAGAAAACAGAAAAAAAGAAGTCATCTTCCCATTTTACAGATGGGGAACTGAAGCACATAGAAATTAAGTGTGTTGTTCGAGGTGACACAGAACCAGTGCCTCAGCCACAAAACCAATTTTCCCTTTAAATAAAGATCCCCTGACCTCTAGTGTAAACATTTATGCTTCCCTGATGGTGGTTTATCAACACAGGAACACATTACCTTAAGCTATTCATTCCTATGTATTCCTGAAATTACTATACAGCCCTTTACCAGTTCCTTTTCTGAAACCTAGAGAAATATATGGTGTGGAAAGCTACCTATTAATCCATTAAGAATTAATAGTGTAAAAGTCTAAGAATAGAAACAATAAAGGAATAATTGTACTAATTAGTTGATATTGGTAGGCATCTAAAATCATTACAGAATATTTTCTATCTAACTTAGAGATATGTCTGAACCACAAAATTTAGATCTAGGTTTAGATTGCACATACCTCAAATGTTGCGGGTATTGTGAACCCACAATAGAAATAAAGGTCCCATTTGTAGAATTCAGATCTAAGTCTGGGATCAGCTTTTGACCCATCCCTTAAGCCTAGAAATTAATGTTTAACAGTGTTGGGATCTGGGCTTTTGATTCAACCCATCTCTAAAATGTACGTAGCAACTCATGTCCATGTCTTTTGTAACTCTCACTAATAATAGTTTTTCTATAATTCTCATTGATAAGAGATGGGAAAATATAGCCTTAAGTATGGAGCTGGGAAGCACAGCTTGAATTGTTGCCTTCCCCCACCTTGTATTTTTCATTATACTGCTTTAGAACACCGTTTAATGTAAATTTTGGACTAATATTCAACTTTTCAGTGTATGTCGGAACACTTGAGGTATCCCCCTCTCACCTGGTTCCATATTCAGGGAGTCTTGTAGGCATCCCAGCATTGAGAAAAGAAAGTCAACACTTTCTAATCATCATATTGAAAATGCACAGCCCATATTATCTTCTGAATAGCTGTTCCAAAATATATACTTTTAAGATGAGCACAATTCCATTAAAGGATGCCTTTAAACCAATTTTAAACAAACCGTGAAGCTAGGTAAAGTTAGGTAAATGTTTAAGTACCTTAAATCAACCGCTCTCTGCCACTATTAAATCATTCAGTCCAGATTCTGATCATCTAACATAGTAAACTGTCCTCATTATTGCAACATCTCCAGATTTAGTCAACATTTTGAGCAATGCTCATGAAAGTACAGGGTCTCAAATAAATCCAAACTAAACAAGTTCAGTGGTTTCCTGGGTTTCTCATGCAGATCACATCTCTGCACTGAATGCAAAAATGAAATGGTTCAATGGAAACACATAACATAACACAGTTGCACAATGCTAACTTTAAACTATGACTCCGTAGCCCTTCCCCCTCTTCGATGAGTGGAGTGTATGTTTATAGCAGCGTTAAAAGACTGAAAAGGCAGTATTCAATCAGTTTGTTTTGTGGGTAGCCTGTATAAGGACTCATAGTAAGGTCAATCAACTATGCAATAAAAAGGACTCCCAGTCTTTTGTGGAAAACACAATGGGTGAACTCCATGAGAGTTTTGCCATTGACCTCACTGGGGGCCAGGATTTCACCTCATAAATCCCTGATCCTGTATACTCAGATTTTAGCTATTTCAGCCCAAGCAGGCATGACAGTCCTTTAGCTGAACTTACGATCATATTTATTTTGTTTAAACATGTTATTTGGAAGTCAATGGGACTACTCATGTGCTTAAAGTTAGGTAAATGTTTAAGTACCTTGTTGAATCAGGTTCACAGTGCATAAATGTAATCATGTGCTCAAGCCTCTGCAGGATCTGAGCCTATGAATATAAATGAAATCATGACTTCAGTAAAAAGGCTATCATGCATCTTGGGCTGAAATCTGCTGAGTCTCGGGGCACACTGCCAGCCACATCTTTTAGGAGAGCTGTGGCAGAAACAAATATTTTTAGGTGTGACGTACAGGAAAAGCGGTACATTGGTTTATTTTTTGTGCTGCTTAAATATTTAACAGTATTACATATGGGGTTGCAGTTTCTTTTGCAATGTATTGTATTTGTAAGTATTTACCAGAGGCACCTAGGGTATTCAGATAGGCACCTCTTGTTTTATAGGTATAAATAAATACATAGGAATAAATGTTTTTCAAAGGTTTATTTTAAACAAATTGTTAGCCCACAAAATCTGTTAAGCTAATGGACTGCACTTATAACAACTGTACAAAGCACAGCTCTTCAATGTTTACCGTTTTAAAAAGGTTTTCTGACGCCACTCTAAGAAAGTTTGCAATATCTTCATCTTGTGGCTTGAACCAATGTACCAACAAGACATGATGTCCAAGTGTAATAGCAAGGCTCAAAATTATTTTCCTTAAGTCCTCCAGAGCAGGTATTTAAGAACAAGGCATGTAGTTAGTTGGTTGATTTTAAAGTCCCTGCATTTCTTTTTTAACCTCACTGGAAACTAAGGTTCCAGTCCTGCAACTGAATGTTTATGGTAATGTTGCATCCAAGGCCCTGATCCTATATTGAGCAAGACCTATGGGCCTGCATGGAGCCCTGCTGTAGCAGGATCATGGCCTAATTAAGGAAATGGAAAAGAAATGAGAAGGAAAAAGTGAGGGGAGAGACAGGAAGGGATACAGAATGGGCAGGGAGACAAGAGAGAGTGGAAGGGACTGACAGGAAAGGGGAAAGCTAATTTTTCAAAGAAAATATGCAGGTAGTGAGAAAAAACAGTATTGAAAAAAGGAAACAGAGTTACAGGGACAATGAAATAAATAGGAAGAAGTAAAAAGAAATAAAAAAATGTGACACCAGGGATTTAAGTTAGACTATTTATATTTATTTCCTATATTTATTGTATTTCTCTGGAAAACATGCCACAGATTTAGTAATAGAATCACACATGAGAGAAGGAGGAACGTGGGACAATGTTGTTCTTGCTCTGACTTGGGTTAAATTGCTGCAGTTACTGTTGGGGATGTCATCAAATAGTTGGGGGTGGGAACAACAAGTAACATTATTACCGATATCTTCCTCCTACTTTCAGTCTCCAGGGCTCTGCCTTGGTGACCATCCATCTGAAACATGCATGATGAGTCTTGGTTTTTTTCTTTAGTAGGAAGAAAATGAAGTTGAAGTTTAGTTTTCTACCATCTGTGTAGACTGGTTGAGATGTAGACAGTGGTAGTGTAACTGGGCATGCTCTGTCCCTATCTTCTGATGCCCCAGGAACCTCTGACTCCATCCTGTAAGTAGCAGCTTTGTGTGAATATATTTATATTCCCATCACCAACATGAATACAGTCTCATGCAGCAAAGTATCTACAGTGTTTCTGGCCCTTTGCCCATTTCTCATATGGTCAGGGAGGATCAGCAGTCTCCCCACCTTGAAATCTCAGCACATACTGGGCTCAGCTGCCCCAGGTTCTCCCGTCTCTCTTCTTTCATACCCCAAAGATGATAGCTAGTTGGTTCATCAGCCCTTCCAGTCTGATCAGCTAATTAGCTTCATATTCCCTCATCAGCCTTCTCCAAAGGAGTGGTGCCTAAGTGATCAGATTGCTGGCTCAACTATCTTTGCTTAGTTGGTTCCTTTGCTTGGATATCAAGCTTTGTTTCTATTGCAACTACCTAGGGCCTTGTGTAAACTGGCAAGTTTCTGCGCAGTAAAGCAGCTTTCCGTGGTGTAACTCCTGAGGTGTACACACTGCCAAGCCACTTAGGGCGCAGAAACTGCGCAGTTGCAGTGCTGTAAAAAAACCACCCCGACGAGAGGCGTAGAGCTTTCTGCGCCAGGCCTACAGCGCACGGTGCCAGTGCAGACACCCTGGTTGATTACAGCGCTGCGATTGGCCTCCAGGAGCTGTCCCACAATGCTGGTTCTCGGTTTGAACTGTACTGCCCTGCCCTCGGGTGACCAACCATGAGCCCCACCCCTTAAATTCCTTGGGAATTTTGAAAGTCCCCTTCCTGTTTGCTCAGTGTTGCATGCAGTGGTCTCAGTGCTTCTTTCCAGGTGACCATGCCTGCTCCACGCACCAGGCGATCCCCCCGTGTGGAGCAATGCCGAGCTCCTAGACCTCATCAGCATTTGGGGAGAGGAGGCTGTCCAGTCCCAGCTGCGCTCCAGCCGTAGGAATTATGATACCTACGGACAGATTTCACGATGCATGACAGAAAGGGGCCATGATTGGGACACACTGCAGTGCAGGGTCAAAGTGAAGGAGCTGCGGAATGCTTACCACAAGGTGCGGGAGGCAAACTGCTGTTCTGGTGCTGCGCCCATGAGCTGCCAGTTCTACAAAGAGCTGGGCGCGATACTCTGGGGCGACTCCACCTCCATTGCTAAGGCCACTGTGGATTCTTTGGTGGTTCATGTGCCAGTTGAGAGTGGACCGAGCCAGGAGGAGGAAATCTTGGACGAGGATGTGGGGGGAGGAGGGGGACCCAGAGGACGACTTGGATGCCAGAGATGCATACAGCCAGGAGCTCTTCTCCACCCCGGAGGAGGCTAGCCAGTCACAGTGGTCGATCTTGGTGAAGCACAAACAGGAGAGGAGGCCCCTGGTAAGTAGCTTTGATTTTGGGAATTGTTGAAGCGAGTTCTGGTGGCAGGAGGGTTGCAGAAAGCAGGCTTGTGTCTGTATGATGCGCGTACCACAGTCTGAGCGGTGGAACAGGGTGTTGTTTGACTCCCTCACTTCACGGGAATCTGCCTCAGAGATCTCCATGAAACTCTCATGGGGATACTGGGCAATCCGCTATGTGTAACGTAGCAAGACTCACCAGCGCGGCGCCTCCTGTTGGTCATCCTGAGAATTATCTCAGCTCCAACTTCAGAGCACCCTCTGCTGGCCGGTGTCTCGCCCGCCTCAGGCCCCCATGTCCCTCCCGGACCCTGGTGCCCCTTACCCTGGGGTTCTGCCCACTGCAGCATGCCAGGTCTCCCCTCCCAGGGGAACCCCCAACCCTCTACACCCACCTTGCCTCAGTGGCTACTGCCAGTCATCATCTAGCCCCCACTCACTGGTGCAAACTGCGGTCTGTCATGGCCACTCATCATTCGCAAGGAGGTTGAACCAGCTGCCTCTGTCTGTCCCCAGGCTGGACCTCCCAGCCCCAGTACCCGCATAGGCCTTTATCAAATCCTCAGCCTGGGGAGTTGCCGCGCTGGAGCTCCCCAGTTCCTCTTGCCCTTCCCCAGCCCTGCTCCACTCCAGGTACCCTTTTCTCCCAGGCAACCAGGTCCTTCTCTCTCCACAGCTAGAGAGAGACTAACCCAGCCCCTCCCTGAGCCCTTATAACAGGGCCAGGTGTGGCCTGATTGGGGCCTGGCCCCAGCTGTGGCTGCTTCCCCAAACAGCCTAGCCTTTTTCCACTAGAGCGGGTAACTGCCCTGCTACATGCTGCCACAGGTTCTTTGGCAAAGCTGCTTTGTTTCTTGCCCCATTAAGGGTAACTTCCACGTCAGTCTGCTGTCACTTGGCGGGGGAGGGAGGACCATTGCTGCACACAGGCGAGCCCCATAAGGGCCAGGGCGGAAGCCACAGTCTTGGAGAAGACCCTCCCTTGATTCCCTGATCACCCTCAGCAGTGAGATATCTTCCATAATGAACACAACCTGTGGAAAATGTGGGGACTGTAATGATTATAAGGCCCCCTCCACAGTGCTGGCTCTCCCCATGAGCCACGTGCCCAGTGTACAGTATGGTCCTGGAACACTGATTTCCCCTGCGGTTATTCACCATTTTGGGGTGCTTGTGGCTCATGTGTGCTTTCCTGGGGTCAGCCAGTTAGTGACAGGTATGTGAATAGTGGCTGTTTTTTAAATCGCTGAATCAGTGCTCTGTGTGTTGCAAACAATACTGCTTCTGTAAAATGTCGCATTTTGACTTCACAGATATGACCTAGGGAGCCCAGCCTCCCTCTTTGTTAACGCTGGCTGAACAGCTGTGAAGAATTAGAAAGCGGCCACGAAGAACTAAAGAGGACTTTCTGCGTGATGTCATAATGCACTCCGCAGCTGAAAAACAAGAATTGAAGGAGTGGTAGGATAGCAAGAAGAGGGACCGAAAGGAGAACATGCCATAATGAAGCCACAGAATGGCTCTTAAAAGTTGTGGAGTGCCAAGCGGACACATTCCATGTGCTACTAGCACTTCAAACCAAGCAGCTCCGCACCTGCCCTCCCCTGCAGCCACTGTTGCAAAACTCTTTCCTATGCACCCCCAGACACTGCCAACACACTCTTATCAACCTTCTGGCACCAATCGGTACCCGCTGCATTCCACTCATGCCCCATCACAGTCTAGCCCTGTGGACTCCAAGGACCCAGAGCACTCAACACCCGTCCCTCTGCAGTTTTGCCTTGCTGAAGTACAGTACCCGCTGCACTGTACTCCAAAGGACAAGGTTCATATTATACCTGGACATACACAAATCTTTAACTGTCCCAGGACCCCACCTCCTCATGGGACCCTCCTTTCCCCCATCCCCCACGGTGCTGATGTGTTTTTTTTGTTTGTCTCTCTCCTCTGGTTGTTGTTTTTTAATAAAAAAATTGTGTTGGTTTGAAAGCAATCTTTATTCCATTAATTGAAAGGAAACAGAACCCTGCAAAGCAACAGGTAATTTTCTTAAACCTTCATAGTGCATCGTCTGTGCCAATCACAATCACCTCCTAGCATTACAAGCACTGCACTCCTGAGCATAGCAACAAATATTAGTGGATTTCAATTTCAAATTGCTGTCTCAAGGCATCCGTGATACTTATGGCCCCGTGCTGCACCCCTCTAATAGCCCTGGTCTCTGGCTGTTCAAACTCAGCATCCAGGCGCTGAGCCTCAGCAGTCCGGCCCTGAGTGAAGCTTTCACTCTTCCCTTCACAAACATTATTGAGCATACAGCATGTGGCTATAAGCATAGGAGTATTGTCATCAGCCAGGTCCAGCCTTCCATATAGGCAGCACCAGCGGGCCTTTAAACGCCCCAAAGCACACTCAACAGTCATTCTTCACTTGCTCAGTCTGTTGTTGAACCCCTCCTTGCTGCTGTCAAGGTGCCCCGTATATGGCTTCATAAGCCACAGCTTTAGGGGGTAGGCAGGGTCTCCCAGGATCACAGTGGGCATTTCAACTTCCCCTATGGTGATCTTCTGGTCTGGGAAGAAAGTCCTGGCTTGCAGCTTCCTGAAAAGGCCAGTGTTCTGAAAGATGCATGCGTCATACATCTTTCCGGACCAACTTGCATTATTGTCTGTGAAATGCTCACAGTGATCCACAAGACCCTGGAGGCTAGGTGGTCTGGTGTCATAACTGGAATATGCGTGCCATCTATTGCTCCTCCGCAGTTAGGGAAGACCATTTGTGCAAAGCCATCCACAACATCACGCACGTTGCCCGGAGTCACAGTCTTTCGGAGCAGGATGCGATTAATGGCGGTCAACACAAGTCCAACGGCTGTCACTTCCGTCAACACGAGTCCAGTGGTCAACTTTCCCACTCCGAACTGGTTAGCGACCGATTGGTAGCAGTCTGGAGTAGCCATCTTCCACGGTGCAATCACCACTCTCATTCTCATGTCCTTGCGCTACAGGCCTGGGGTGAGCTCATCACACAGTCCCATGAATGTGGGTTTCCTCATCCGAAAGTTCTGCAGCCACTGCTCATCATCCCAGCCATGCATGATGACATGATCCCACCACTCAGTGCTTGTTTCCTAAGCCCAAAAGCGGCATTCCACTGTGGTCAGCACCTCCGTGAATGCCACAAGCAATCTCATGTCGCATCTACTATGTGTGGCGAGATCAATGTCGAACTCCTCGTGCCTTTGTAATTTAAGGAATAACTCCACTGCCACTCGTGATGCGTTAGTGAGAGCGAGCAGCATATTGGTCAACAGTGCAGGATCCATTCCTGCAGACCAAAGGGGCAGAGCACGCAGTATACAAACCATTGAAAGATGGTGCCAAATGCAGATGGAAGCACAGGGATTGCTGGGATGTAAAGCAATGCATCAAGAGGCATTGGGACAGGTCTCATGATATCCCATGACCTCCTCCGCCTTCCCACAACTCTTAGCAGCAGAAGAGGAAGAGATGTTCTGTGGGATAGCTTCCCAGAGTGCACCACTCTGAATATCGCTGCAAGTGCCCCAAGTGTGAACACAATTGCGCAGGCAGCTGACAGAAGACACAAAAGTGATTTTTCTTCTGCGCTCTCTGAGCAGCGCTGTAACTGCCAGCACTGTAACTCTGCCAGTGCAGACATACCTTAGGTGTTTTTGTTCCTTTCTCTCCTGGAGTCTGGGTGTTGCTTATGGTGTTTTCTGCTGTAGTCTCTGCATGGTCATCATACTGGGATAGGACTTCTGTATTAACTACCCAGTTGAAACTACTGTATAAAAAAGGTAGGTATGTAGGTAGAGTGCATTTAAGCAAATTTGGCCAGGATTTGGCCAGGAAAATACCAGGCTAACATTCCCCCCACTCCCCATTCTTACAAAATGTACTTCAATATCTGTAATGAAAGTAATGAGTATGACCAAAAAGTGCTCGGGACTTTAGATTTATATCTCATCCTAAAAATTTCACCTCCAACAAAACAGTATTCTCTTAAGTCATGCCTAGGCATTGCTTTGATGCTGAAATGCTGGCTCAGAAGGAAAAATGCCTCATCCTAACTAATCAGATGGCTTCATTTCAGTGCTTGGTGAAATGATTCCTGTATGTATAGTTGTGTGTATCAGATCTGTCTGTATCTATATGCATATCTATGTATAGATAAACATTTATAATGTGCGTTTATGTACAATGTCATCAGCAGCATACAAAACACAGACAGCTAGCACCTTGTCCCTTGTGTAAAAGAAAGACAGGATTGGACACACACAAAATGAGACACCCTGAGAAATCAATATTTGGGATGACTTAGATGGGTTATTTAATAGTAAATTCATGTATGGAAATCAATTGCAAACAATAGTTAGTAATTCTGTGACACTGACACAATCAAAAGAGAAAGAGAGGACGTCTTTAACAGGCTAGATTGGGAGCTACATATGTACATAACATTTTGAAGACTGGCCTAAACTAAAATTCCAGCTCAGCTGGATAATGAAAGATCAAAGTGTATATGTAGTTTAGACAAATGACTACTGGGCTACCTCTCCAGTGGGCATACATTGGGGGCAAACTGTGCTTCTTCTATGTTCATGGAGGGGCCTGCTTGTAATAGAATCAGTATGGTTCGGCTATCCAGGAGAGAACAGCATTTAAGGAGTTTGCATAAAGTCTTCCTGTGTGTAGGTGCAGGGGGGATTATGGAGCTGGAGTTAGGTTAGGGAGAAGTCTGTGGCTCCCACACTAGGCAGCTGGCCTAGATGTTAGCACACTAGAGTGGGACTCAAGAAATGGGGATTCTTTTCCTGGCTCTGAACCTAACTTTTGGGGTGCCCTTGAGCAAGTCAGTTCATCTCTCTGTGCCTCAGTTTCCCCATCTGTAAAATGGAAAAAATATACTTGAGATCTATAGATAAAAAGTTCTATATAAGAACTAGGTATTATATAGATTTGAATAAGAAAAACAACCTATGCAGATGCCATTATAATGCCATGGCTGCAGTAGCCTAGGATGGGAGTAGATTGCTTAACCCCAGGCCCCAAAGGACTTTCTTGTAGCATGCCTAACAGCACGAGTGGCAATGGAGGTGATGGAGAAGGCAAGGGAGAGTATATCCCCTGGGTTAATATTAAAATCATTAAATAGGTGCCAGAAATATTATAAAAATTTCTGGAGTGGTTCCAAACATGTCCAGGGTTACTGGCCTAGTGGATGGGGAGAAGCAGAGACAATATATCTTGATTTGAGTAAGGCTTTTGACACAGTCCCCCCATGAAATTCTCATAAGAAAACTAGGGAAATATTGTCTAGATCAAATTTCTATACTGGTTGAAAGATCATACTAAAAGAGTAGTTATCAATGGTTCACTGTCAAACCGGGAGGGCATATCTAATGAGGTCCCATAGGGGTCAGACCAGGTCCAGTACTAGTCAATATTTTCATTAATGACTTGGATAATGGAATGGAGAGTATGCTTATAAAACTTGAGACGGGTTGCAAGTACTTTGGAGGACAGGATTAAATTCAAAATGACCTTAACAAATTGGAGAATTGGCCTGAAATCAACAAGATGAAATTCAAGAAAGACAAGTACAAAGTATTACACTTAAGAAGGAAAAATCAAATGAACAGCTGCAAAATGGGGAATTACTGGCTAGGTGGAGTACTGCTGAAAGGATCTGGGATTAGTGGATTACAAATTGAATGAGTCAACAATGTGGAGCAGTCATGAAAAAGGGCTAATATCATTCTGAAGTGTATTAAGAGGAATGTTATATCTAAGACATGGGAGTTATTTGTCCTGCTCTACTCGGCGCTGGTGAAGCCTCAGCTGGAGTGCTGTGTCCAATTCTTGGTGCCACACTTTAAGAAAGATATAGACAAATTGGAGAGAGCTCAGAGGAGAACAACAAAAATGATAAAAGGTTTAGATAGCCTGACCTGTGAGGAAATGTTAAAGCTGGGCATGCCTAGTCTTGAGAAAAGAAGACTAAGGGGAACCTGATAACAGTCTTCAAAGATGCTAAGGACTGTTATAAAGAAGACCATGATCAATGGTTCTCCATGTGCACTGAAGGCAGGACAAGTAATGGGTTTAATATGCAGCAAGGGAGATTTAGGTTAGATATTAGGAAAAACTTTCTAACTATAAGGGTAGTTAAGCTCCGGAATAGGCTTCCAAAGGAGGATGTGGAATCACCTTCATTGGAGGCTTTTAAGAACAGGATTGACAAACACCTGTCAAGATGACCTAGGTTTACTTGGTCCTGCCTTCCAGCCCTACATATCTATGATTCTATGAAAGCCATACAACTCGCATTTGCTTATGATAATACTAAAACTTGGGAAACATCAGCAGAAAAGTAGTGATAAAATCGGCCCTTTTGTGTTTCTATTCAGTTGATTGAAATGAACTTCAGAGCTTAAGGTTACAGAATTCTGATATTACAAAATGTATTAGCAGCAAGATTGGAGTAGGGTCGTTATTGAACTAACACAACATACAATTAAACTGATCCAAAGCCCATTGAAGTCAATGGAATGTCTCACATTGGCTTCGAAGAGCTTTGGGTCAGGGTATATAGGCACAAGTCTGGAAGAACCCTACCCTACTAAATAAGGAGAAATATGCCAGTAATCCTGGCATAGTATATTTATAGGCAAACCAACAATATAATTGAACAATAAGCACCAGGATTATGTGGCAAACTGGCATCCATGCCATCTCCATTCCAAGGGGGAGAAAATGCTGCTAAACTACTCAGCCTAAAAGTTTCTGTGGAAGTTTCATAATATAGAAGTGACAAGTCAACTTGATATGTGATCAAGGTGATAAAGTTTAAAAAAGCAGTGAGATCCATATTGAAACGCACCAGTTATCTCACTAAGATGGTAATCCACGCTAAGCATAGGCGCTGACTCCGTGAGTGCTCCGGGGCTGGAGCACCCACGGGGAAAAATTGGTGGGTGCTCCGCACCCACCGGCAGCTCCCCGCCATTCCCGGGGCCCGCGTCTAGCTTACCGCAGCACCGGGCGATGATGCGGGGCCCCGCCGCCGACGCCGGGTGACGTTGCATCGGTGTCAGGGGCGGGGCCCCGCAACGTCACCCGGCGTCGGGGGCAAGGCCCGGCATCGGGGGCGGTGCACCGCAACGTCACCCGGCATCGGGGGCGGGGCCCGGCATTGGGGGCGGGGCCGTGCCCCGACGCCGGGCGTCAGCACCCAGCGACGCTGACGGCTGGTTTAAGGCTGGTTTGATAACATTCCCTGAAAATAAAGGGTGAGGAGAGAACAGCAGAGAAGCAAACAGGAGGAGTTTGTCTGGTGTCTGTCTGGGCGGAGGTACACTGAGTGCTGCCTTAGGGGGACTGCACTGGTGAGTATCTGAGTGTCTGTTGAGGGGACTGTTTGGCAGTTTGACCGTGTGCTTGATTGTTTGATTGCCTGTTTGAACAGTGTGAATTGGGAGTGCTTTGTTCCAGCTGGGCCTGACTCTTATAAAAAGACAATCAGCTGCGAACCAGCTGAGCAGCGAACAGCAGAGAAGCAAACAGGAGGAGTTTGCCTGGAGTGAGCCTACCATGGCATCCCTCTTGCAGGTTTCCCTGAGTATCTTCTGCCACAAATGAGGAAACTCTTAGAAGCAAGAGACTATAGATGCTGAGCGATCCGCTGTCGTGACCTGCACAGGATGTGCCATGTTTGTCTTTCTTCCACAGGATAGAAGCGACTTTGTTTGTACAAAGTGCAAGCTGATCTCCATATTGGAGGAGAAGATTCAAGGTCTGGAGAAACGAGTATCAACCCTGCGTTCCATAAGAGAAAATGAGGAGTTCCTGGATAGATGTCAGGATAGGCTTCAGCGGGCACAGTGTTCTGAAGATTCAGAGCAGGCTACGCAGCGGGGACAGAAGGCCAGTGAGGATAATTGGCGGCATGTGACCTCCAGAAGAGGAAAGAGTACGAGACAAGTCCATGTAGCAGAAACGCCGATTCAGAGGAGCAACCGTTTTCATGTTCTCTCCACAGGTACTAGTGCAGAGAGTGGAGTGAATGATACATCTGAGGGAACAGAGCAGAAGGAGACTCCACCGATTGGAAGGCATGAGATGCACCGTCCTAGGGATGGGGGTTCCATGACCACCACTCCCAAGAGGAGGAGGAGGGTGGTGGTGGTCGGGGACTCTCTCCTCAGGGGGACTGAGTCATCTATCTGCCGCCCTGACCGGGAAAACCGAGAGGTGTGCTGCTTGCCAGGGGCTAGGATTCATGATGTGATGGAGAGACTGCCGAGACTCATCAAGCCCTCAGATCGCTACCCCTTCCTGCTTCTCCACGTGGGCACCAATGATACTGCCAAGAATGACCTTGAGCATATCACTGCAGACTACGTGGCTCTGGGAAGAAGGATAAAGGAGTTTGAGGTGCAAGTGGTGTTCTCGTCTATCCTCCCTGTGGCAGGAAAAGGCCGGGGTAGAGACTGTCGAATTGTGGAAGTCAACGAATGGCTACGCAGATGGTGTCAGAGAGAAGGGTTTGGATTCTTTGACCATGGGATGGTGTTCCAAGAAGAAGGAGTGCTAGGCAGAGACGGGCTCCACCTGACAAAGAGAGGGAAGAGCATCTTTGGAAGCAGGCTGACTAACCTAGTGAGGAGGGCTTTAAACTAGGTTCACCGGGGGAAGGAGACCGGGAGGAAGCACAAGTAGGTGAGTGCAAGAGGGGAGGGCTCCTACCCCATACTGGGACAGCAGGATGATCCGTGAGTTATCTTAAATGCCTATACACAAATGCAAGAAGCCTGGGGAACAAGCAGGAAGAACTGGAAGTCCTGGCACAGTCAAGGAATTATGATGTAATTGGAATAACAGAGACTTGGTGGGATAACTCACATGATTGGAGTACTGTCATGGATGGATATAAAATGTTCAGGAAGGATAGGCAGGGCAGAAAAGGTGGGGGAGTTGTGTTGTATATAAGAGAACAGTATGACTGCTCAGAGCTCCAGTATGAAACTGCAGAAAAACCTGAGAGTCTCTAGATTAAATTTAGAAGTGTGAGCAACAAGGGTAATGTCGTGGTGAGAGTCTGCTACAGACCACCAGACCAGGGGGATGAGGTGGACGAGGCTTTCTTCCAGCAACTAACAGAAGTTACTAGATCACAGGCCCTGGTTCTCATGGGTGACTTTAATCACCCCGATATCTGCTGGGAGAGCAATACAGCAGTGCACAGACAATCTAGGAAGTTTTTGGAAAGTGTAGGGGACAATTTCCTGTTGCAAGTGCTGAAGGATCCAACTAGGGGAAAAGCTCTTCTTGACCTGCTGCTCACAAACAGGGAAGAAATAGTAGAGGAAGCAATAGTGGATGGGAACCTGGAAGGCAGTGACCATGAGATGGTAGAGTTCAGGATCCTGACACAAGGAAGAAAGGAGAGCAGTAGAACAGAGACCCTGGACTTCAGAAAAGCAGACTTTGACTCCCTCAGGGAACTGATGGGCAAGGTCCCCTGGGAGAATAACATGACGGGGAAAGGAGTTGAGGAAAGCTGGCTGTATTTTAAAGAATCCTTATTGTGGTTGCAGGAACAAACCATCCCGATGTGTAGAAAGAAAAGTAAATATGGCAGGTGACCAGCTTGGCTTAACAGTGAAATCCTTACTCATCTTAAACACAAAAAAGCACCTTACAAGAAGTGGAAGATTGGACAAATGACTAGGGAGGAGTATAAAAATATTGTTCAGGCATGCAGGAGTGAAATTAGGAAGGCCAAATCACACTTGGAGTTGCAGCTAGCCGGACATGTTAGGAGTAACAAGAAGGGTTTCTTCAGGTATGTGAGCAACAAGAAGAAAGTCAAGGAAAGTGTGGGCCCCTTGCTGAATGAGGGAGGGAACCTAGTGACAGAGGATGTGGAGAAAGCTAGTGTACTCAATGCTTTTTTTGCCTCTGTCTTCACAGACAAGGTAAGCTCCCAGGTGGCTGCATTCCGCAGCACGGTATGGGGAGGAGGTGACCAGCCCTCTGTGGAGAAAGAAGTAGTTCGGGACTATTTAGAAAAGCTGGACGAGCACAGGTCCATGGGGCCGGATGCACTGCATCCGAGGGTGCTAAAGGAGTTGGCCGATGTGATTGCAGAGCCATTGGCCATTATCTTTGACAAATTATGGCAATCGGGGGAGGTCCCGGATGACTGGAAAAAAGCTAATGTAGTGCCAATCTTTAAAAAAGGGAAGAAGGAAGATCCGGGGAACTACAGGCCAGTTAGTCTCACCTCAGTCCCTGGAAAAATCATGGAACAGGTCCTCAAGGAATCAATTCTGAACCACTTAAAGGAGGGGAAAGTGATCAGGAACAGTCAGCATGGATTCACCAAGGGCAAGTCATGCCTGACTAACCTAATTGCCTTCCATGATGAGATAACTGGCTCTGTGGATGAGGGGAAAGCAGTGGATGTGCTATTTCTTGACTTTAGCAAAGCTTTTGATACAGTCTTCCACAGTGTTCTTGCCAGCAAGTTAAAGAAGTATGGGCTGGATGAATGGACGGTAAGGTGGATAGAAAATTGGCTAGATGGTCGCGCTCAACGGGTAGTGATCAATGGCTCCATGTCTAGTTGGCAGCCGGTATCAAGTGGAGTGCCCCAAGGGTCGGTGCTGGGGCCGGTTTTGTTCAATATCTTCATCAACGATCTGGAGGATGGTGTGGACTGCACCCTTAGCAAGTTTGCAGATGACACTAAACTGGGAGGAGTGGTTGATACGCTGGAGGGTAGGGATAGGATACAGAGGGACCTAGACAAATTAGAGGATTGGGCCAAAAGAAATCTGATGAGGTTCAACAAGGACAAGTGCAGAGTCCTGCACTTAGGACGGAAGAATCCCATGCACTGCTATAGACTAGGGACCGTATGGCTGGGCAGCGGTTCTGCAGAAAAGGACCTAGGGGTTACAGTGGACGAAAAGCTGAATATGAGTCAACAGTGTGCCCTTGTTGCCAAGAAGGCTAACGGCATTTTGGGCTGTATAAGTAGGAGCATTGCCAGCAGATCGAGGGACGTGATCATTCCCCTCTATTCGGCACTGGTGAGGCCTCATTTGGAGTACTGTGTCCAGTTTTGGGCCCCACACTACAAGAAGGATGTGGATAAATTGGAAAGAGTCCAGCAGAGGGCAACAAAAATGATTAGGGGGCTGGAGCACATGACTTATGAGGAGAGGCTGAGGGAACTGGGATTGTTTAGCCTGCAGAAGAGAAGAATGAGGGGGGATTTGATAGCTGCTTTCAACTACCTGAAAGGGGGTTCCAAAGAGGATGGATCTAGACTGTTCTCAGTGGTAGAAGATGACAGAACAAGGAGTAATGGTCTCAAGTTGCAGAGAGGGAGGTTTAGGTTGAATATTAGGAAAGCCTTTTTCACTAGTAGGGTGGTGAAGCACTGGAATGGGTTACCTAGGGAGGTGGTGGAATCTCCTTCCTTAGAGGTTTTTAAGGTCAGGCTTGACAAAGCTCTGGCTGGGACGATTTAGTTGGGGTTGGTCCTGCTTTGAGCAGGGGGTTGGACTAGATGACCTCCTGAGGTCCCTCCCAACCCTGAGATTCTATGATTCTATGAGTAGGGGGGATACCATTCTATAGAGGGTGAATAGCTGTTGGGTGATATGAGCTAAATCTGTATTAAACTGTACTCTGTAATAATTGTTATAGCTCTAATATTGTTGTTGTCTGTACCTCTAAATTCAGTTAATCATTTGATATAAAAAGGTCAACGTATTAACTTCAGTTTCCATAAATATCAGGATTTATTGGTGCATTTCTTATTACTGTGTAACAAGCCTCATTGTTCAGCTCATTGTTAGCTTCAACTAGTTACATATGGTCTGGTCCTGTGAGGTTCTAAGTACATTCTGTTAGTAAAGATATTGAGCACTGTCAATTCCCAGTGAAGTTCATAGGAGTAGAAGATGCTTAGTAACTTCTCAGGCTTATGGCTCATGCCAATGATGAAAATCAACATGCAATAATAGATCACATTTGCTGTGATTAAAAGAGTATTAAACACAGAGCTGTGTTAATGTTTGTTGCCAACATGGCAGCTCAGCATGGGAATTTCTCAAAATGTTTCTAATGGTTTTGCATACTACTGCAAAAGGACATTGATGAAGGTTATTTTGATTGTCATTTGCATCTGTTCACCTTCTGCCTTCTCCTTTACATTTTAGATATATGCAGGAACAAAAACTTTATAGAATCCAAAGGGAAAGAGAAACTAGTCATAATGAACTAAAACAATTATGTTTTTACATTATAATAATAGTTAATAATTCCAGAGATGTATCCCTCCTAGATAAAGAGCTGGAAATTATTTTGTTCTACAAATTTCCAATATCCTTCTAAAATTTGTCATTTGTCGTATTAGAATGGAGTAACAACTAAACATGGCAAATGTTATGATTCTACTACAATTATACTTGTGGTGTTCAAATTCCTCTCATTAAAGTTATTTCAGAAGTAAGAAATAGTCATCGCTAAGGGCCATATTTTCAAAAAACAGCCTCCAAATTTACTCTTGTATTTGTGTGCGTGCAATTGTTTGTATGTCCAAAAAACTAAGTCCCTGACCCGGAAAGTCATTCCATACAAATCGACTCTTACTATCTGTGCAGAGCCACAATTAAATTAATGGGGTTCCACCTGTATGAAAGGTTTTCCCCATATAGATCAGTTTGCAGTGCAGAATCTCTGCCCCAAAGGTCAGCAACAATGCTGTGATAGCTGGCTCTGCCCCCAGAGCCCTGATTGGTGGTGGGATGAGCAAACAGGAGAAGACAGCCTCCTATCCTCACAGAGGTCTCATTACCTAGAGAGCTGGCCAGAAATCCAATCCTGACTTCCTGCTGCCAGCTCATCTCTGATTGGAGGGTGAGATTAAGATGAAAGAAGGAATTGCACAGGTACAGAGAGCAAGTGCTGCTGCAGAGGTACAAAAAGCCAAGAGTCTGAGCAGTGAACTGAGGGATACACTGTAGAGCAACCTGACTGTGTGGTCCCAGTGAACCTGCACCATGCTACATAAGAGAAGCCGTCAGAAGCTAAAAGGAAATAGGTTCCTGATTGGTGCCTGAGGGACTGATGCTGGGAACTGCTGGAGCTATCTGTTTGCTGATCAAAGTGACTGTTGCTGACAAAGCTGAATGTTTGTTACTGATAATGGTGTTGGAGGGATTTGGGTGTGAAATCTTGCCTCCCGATTACCAGTAAAGAGGGACCCAACCACAGCAGGTTTAATGGCCTACATTTATTTTTTGTCGTAGATGAACTGAAATGATTACTAAATATCCATTTGTGTATCTCTTGTAATCACTGAGATAGATAAGAGAGAGATTCTGCAACACAGTAAATGACAATTAGTTTGGCACTTCATACTTCTGAACAAAGCAAAATGGATACAGTTCTTTGAATTGCTTTATATGAACACGTGTGAACAAACACAAGGAAGTGAAAATTGCATATTGAAAATGTGGGCTAAAGTTATAGAATGTGACATATGCTGGAGGTCTCATGCTTCCAGTATTAAAATGTCCTCACAGTGTCTAAAAGTTACAGATGACAATTTCCTAACTCAAAAAGAGTCCCCCCAGCATAGGGAATTCTATAGTAGACCTCATCTTGACAGATAAAGTGGAATTTAGCACATGATTAAAAATTAAGGGTTGCTTAGGTGCAACTGATCATGACTTAGTTACATTTCCTAAGAGTAAATATAATAAAGTTCAAAGTAATATATACATTTGGTGCTTTAAATAGGTCCATTTCTCAGAGCTAATAACAATTATTAGCCAAATTAGCTGGGAGAAAGAACTTAAACAACAAAAATGTGAATGATAATTGGGAAGACAATTAAGAACATTCTGCTAGGAGCCCAAAAAAGCCACAATTGAGAAAGAAGACTACACTGGTTAAAAAAAATAAGGGAATCAAAAAGACACAAGACGAAATCTATATCCAGTAGAGTTAAGGACAATAAGGAATTTGAATGTATTAGGAAAAAAGGAATCCTAACAATGGTATTGGTCCATTACTAGATGGAAATGGTAAAACTGTCAATAATAATACAGATAAAGCAGAATTGTTCAACAAATTTCTGTTCTGTAATTGGAAGTGCAGATAATATACTCAGATGATGATGATGATGTGATACTTTCCATTCCAACCATAGCTAAACAGGATGTTAAATGGCAGCTACTAGATAACTTACATCCTAGTATTTTAAACGAGCTGGCTGATGAGCTCTTTGGGCTATTAATGATGATTTTCAATAAGTCTCAGAACATTGGGGAAGTTTCAGAAGACTGGAAGAAAGCTAATGTTGTGCCAATATTTCAAAGGGTAAACCGGATGACCTGGTTAACTGATGGCCTGTCAGCCTACCATCAGTCCTGGGCAAAATATTGGAATGGCTGATACAGGACTCAATTAATAAAGAATTAAAGGAAGGTTAAAAAAGCTTAATGACAATCAACACAAGTTATGGAAAATAGATCCTGTCGAGCTATCTTGATATTTTTATAAGATTACAAGCTTGGTTGATAAAGTAATAGTGTTGAGGTAATATACTTGGACTTCTGTAAAGTATTTGACTTAGTATTACAGGACATCATTAGGAAACTAGAACAATACAAAATCAGCATGGAATGCATTAAATGGATTAAAAACTGGCTAACCGATAAGTCTCAAAACATAGTTTTAAATAAGGGATCATCATGAAGCAGGTGTTTCTTTAGTGGGGTCCCGCAAGGATTGATTCTTGGCCCTATGCTATTTAACATCTTTATCAATTACCTGGAAGGCAATACAAAATCACCGCTTGTAAAGTTTGCAGATGACCTAAAGATTAGGAAGGTGGTAAATAAAGAAAAGAACAAGTCAGTGATACAAACCAATCTGGATCAATTGATAAGCTGTGCGCACAATATAAGTTTTGTTATGGCAAAATGTAAGGTCATACATCTAGAAACCATGAATGTAGGCCACACTTGCAGAATGAAGGACTCTATCCTTGGAAGCAGTGAATCTGAAAAGGACTTGGGGTCAAGGTAGATAATCAGCTTAATATGAGCTGCCAGTGCGATGCCCGGGGCCAAAAGGTCTAATGCGATCCTTAGATGTATAAACAGGGAAACAGCAAGTAGAAGTAGGGAGGTTATATTACTGCTGTATTTGACACTGTGACCACTACTGGAATGCGGTGTCCAATTCTGGTATCCACAATTCAAGAACAATGTTGATAAATTGGAGAGGGTTCAGAGAAGAGCCACAAGAATGATTAAAGGATTGGAAAACATGCCTTATAGTGATAGACTCAAGGAGCTCAATGTGTTTGTTTTAACAAAGAAAAGGCTAAGGGATGACTTGATCATAGGTACCTACATAAGGATTAGGAATTTGATAATAGAAGGCTCTTCAACCTAGCAGACAAATGTATAACAAAAGCCAGTGGCTGGAAGTTGCAGCTAGACAAACTCAGACTAGAAATAAGGTGCAAAATTTTAACAGTGAGGGTAATTAATCATTGGAACAATTTACCAAGGGTTGTGGTGGATTCTATATCACTGCAAATTTTTAAAATCCAGATTGGATTTTCTTTCTAAAAGGTATGCTCTAGTTGAAACAAGAATTAATCCAAGAAAGTATTCAAAAGCTGTTAAATTCAGCGATGGAAGCACTTAATTAAAAGAAAACATTAAAAAGATACTAAACTACCACTGGGGATAAAATCTGTCCAAAGCTTTATCATGTGCTTCTATTACATTATGTTGCCACCAGCGTCCTTCCCATTACATACTCTTAACTACATTTCTAATGAATGACATTTTTACTAAATTACATGGGATAGTATAGAATCATTCAGATTATCCGTTGTGACTTTGGGCACAAACATTAAGATGATAAAATCTTAAATATTGTTTTCAGTTTTGGTCACCCCATCTCAAAAAAGATCTAGCAAAAAAAAAAAGAAAAAAAGGGAAAGAGTTCAGAACTGGTGGATAAAAATAATTAAAGGCATAGAAAGGATATTATATGATGAGACTGAAAAGGCTTGGGCTGTGTAGTTTAAAGAGGAGACATGATTTGCAGAATAATGAATGGGATAGAAAAGTAAATCAGGAGCTCCAATTTACTCCATCTCATAACAGTACAACAAAAGGAGACCTATGAAATTAAAAGGCAAGGAAAGAGAAAATGAATTATTTTTTAATCTAGGGGTTGACCTGCAGGATTGGGGCCCTAATTCATAATTATCCTGAAGAAAAGTATACGAAATATATTGCAGTCAAGAGTAGAGCTGGGCTGGTCACAAAAAGCAAGGTTGTTTCTCAAAAATAAATTTTAAAAAGTTGATTTCTTTTAATTTTTTTTTTACAAAATGTTGTGTTTTGATGATATTTTTTAAAATGAAATATATAATTTTTGTTTTGTTTTGTTGCAAACCCTCCCCACAAATTCTTTTCCTTTTTTAAAATATCCCACTTTTTTTTTTAATTGGAGAAAGGTGGAAAGTAGAAACAAAAAATGATAGATGGCAAAACCCCACTTTTTTCACTTTTATTTAAACTCTGCCCTCCCCACTTTTTTTCCCCCAATGGAAAATGGGGGAAATAATTTTAACAAAGTGTGTTTTGTGTTGTTTTATTTTGTTTTACCCAAAATGTCAAAGAAAAAAGTCAGAATATATTTGTCAAATTTTCTCTTTGAAGTTTTGGTTTAAAAAAAAGTTTGATGGAAATGAAGCTTTTCCGCAAAAAATTTAGTTGTCATTGAAATCTCACTTTTCACCAAAAAAATATTTAGTCAAATATGTTTTGACTAGTGCTAGTCAAAAATGTAGTAGGTTGCAGAAAGGAACTAGATATTTATCTAAATAAGAACATTCACAATTATATTAGATAGATTATTAATTTTTATAAGGGATCAATCCCTCATGCTTCAGGACATAAACTATTAGCTTCTGAAGAAACGTCTTCAGTGGGCTGCTTATTCTATGCTTCTCCATGGCAAGTCTCATGCATCTAGTTAGAAACAAGATGCTGGACTGGATAGTATTACAATTCACATGGTCCTATCAATGTGTTTCGGATAATATTAATTCTATTTAGGAAGATGGTCTGTACCCTGCAGTGGAAATTGTCAGGAAACTTATCTGTTGTAAGTTTTGAATGAAGAGGACAGAAACAGGAATTAAAAGGAAATATCTTAAATCAAGCCTCTGTTATATGGGAGAAGTCAGCTATTAGCTGAACACTAATCATGTGTTTTTAAAAAGTGTGTACCTGCAATCCCCTCCCTAAGGCAGGTATGCCCAGGTTGTTCTGTAATTGTCAAAGGGTGTACATTATCTGGTACACACCATCCTGGTTTTAAAGCAGGACTGGCCCAAATATGCTGCCTAAGTGGTTTTGGATCTGGCTTCTGAAGAGTGGTTTCTATCCTTCAATGTCAAAAGAAAATTATTTTGTTCGTCTTTAGAGCTCATATGGCTGTATTGCACTCCCTTTATTAGGAAAGGCTGTGAAGCTTTGGCAGTGATATGAGACTGTTAATGGACTAAAGGGCTGAGTTACGAATAATGGCAATTTTAACTAATGGCCTTTGTTCTTCAAGGTTATGTCTCTACCTTAGCATTGTTTAACTGTTTTATGGTGTTTAATAGAGAGAAATGAACCAAGGTCTATATATGCCAGTCTTACAGATTGTGGGAAAATATTTTCCTGCAGAGAACTTCTGCCTTCCCAAAAATTTAAAACTGACTTGTTTAAATAATTTCCTCTGTTTGCCAAAAAACAGTTTGGACAAGCTTCTTTTACATTTTTTTCAAACTGTTTCTTCTACGAGGAAATAAGAAATGACAAGCGAATGAGCTGGAAATTACTACATCAATTACACAACTTCGAATCTATCTTCATGAATTGTGGATACTTATTTAATTGCTTGCAATAGTTTCAACAAAGGAACGCCAGTGGGCACAATAAATCTTAAACAGTAGAGTCAAACTATTTAATATAGGCAGCAAAGCAACAAAAAAGATAAATTGGAATTAGAGATTCTGTGCCAAATTCAACCCTGGTATAAATCCACTGAAGCCAATGGATTTACATAAGGGATTAATTTGTCCCTCTGTATGTATTGCTGAACCAGATGGGAAAATTTGAGCTGCCACTGGAGCTGGAGGTGTTTGGAGCTCCAAAATTACTGATGTAACTACTTTATCTACGCAGCACGAAACTAAGTAGTCGGATTACAACCCTAACTGGGCATAAAAGGCTGATACAAATGGAGTCTTTGGATCAAGCCCTAAATGAATAAATTTACTGTGCAAGTCACTACCTTCTGTAAAGCTCATATAGAAGGCAAGGTTCTGAAAACCACTGGATGGTTAGATCAGCCACAGGATTCTGTATCAGCCTTGGAGGGGTATCAGATTTCCCAGCTGTCAAACCATCTAAAACATGAAGAGGAGTATTGGGATTAAATCTTTGCAGATCTCCCTTCTACATCTACTCCCAGTTCATAGCCATATACTTCCTGCTATCTGGGATATCAGCAGACCAGAACCCCATCCTCAGCCAACACGACCAAACAGAAAACCTTTTATAAGACACAACCGCCAAATAGTCTCAACAACAAGAGGGCAAATATTATCCATCTCCTTGCACACTGATGTTTGCACGTATGAATCAGTCACATCCATTTTAATTGATCCTCAAGTATCAAGCCCTACTGAAGCACTTCTATAGTTTTATAATCATGTAGATTAAAATCTTTTTTATTCAAAGGGAATTTTGTACATAATGAAACACTATATTTGGAAGGTGCATGTAGAAGTTAAATTGATGTGTGAGAAAAAGCTCTGTCTTTTTAAATGGGCTCCAGCTTGGAGCCAGCACCGAGTAGCCTGCCTATGGCTGGATTTTTTTGTAAAGGGTTATTCTGGCTAAACTTTGTGAGCTGAATGCTGTGTGTCTATTGTAGCATACAGCAGGGTAGCAGTTTCAGTGCACTGTGTGGTATATAGTGTCTGTGCATTATGGAAAGATTTTTCATCTCATACATCACTGTCAACTTGCTGCTGTAATTCCAGAAAGTCACCTAATCTTCTTCTACATTCACATCAACACAAAAAAACCCAACTAAATTAATAATCTGAGGTTGGGTTCCTTTTTAATGTTCTCTCCCCCAACTCCTCTCCTCACCCCAGAATAGATGGATAGAGCAGATGTGTTGGTGGCAAGCTAAAAGGTGCTGAATGCCTTGTTGAGTTCAACCCAGCTGTCTGCCTAACAATAAGCATAGCACTTCTCATACTGGTCTAAGCAAATTAGAAAGAGATTTACTTTCACCACTTTCCAAGCTGTAAAACAACTCCTTATATAGTATTGTAGCAAACAATAAAGGGACCGTCCCATACACAAATCAGCTCAGAAGAAGCCTTATAAAATCAAGTAGCTTGAAAGACAAATCAGTGAAGCCACCCCAGCAATGAATTTGGCATGGGATTCTTCAGAACACCAACTGAGGTCCATTCTTCTCTGGCGGTGTGCACAAACTCACCATGTTAGATACCACTGAATGGAAATTAAAAACCTCTAAAGTGGAGAGAATCTCTGAGAGTTGGTTGCAGAGGAATAAATTTCTGGTACCCACTGGAAATCTGTTCTAGGGATTAAAAAAGTAGGAAAAAAATCAACTTCAACCATTAGGATTAGGTATCTAAGATAATGGCCCAGGAAAATGATGAACATTCTGAGGACTGGTAGCGAGACTATTCACTTGGCAACAGGGAAGAGAAGGGTATTGGTGGGTGCGTTTCACAGCTGAGATTGAGATCTATACAGGGCACTTGTGTGCTGAGATGTCAGTAGTGGAAGATTTGGGAGTTAGGTGAAAGATGGATCTGAGTGCTTGTAAGGAGAAGGATAACCAACGTTTTTTGCAGTTTGTGAGCCTGTTGATGTTCTAGGGGAGGGTTAGGCAGTAAGGGAAGGATTTGGGATTTCTTGAAAATAGTGAGAGCATTTGACAGTTGGGACGGAGATCAGGTGGCGGTGTTGGCAGAAAGGAGAGTTAGCAGGAGGATTCACACATGGAAGCAGACCATGTCAAAGGGCTGGAGGAGGTCATAGAGAGATTCAGCAGTTAGGAAGGGGACTAGAGTGTGTGAGGTTGTGGGAAGTTGAAGCATCTGGAAGAGGTGTCAGACTGCTTACTTTGGTAGGTCTTGGAGTCAGAGAAAAAGCCCACAAGAGAGCTCTAAACAGTATGTTCCTGGGCCTGTGTGATGCCTAAAGCTGCAGGGCCTGATTTCCAAACCTGGCCTTACCCCACTTCATGTGCTGAACCTAGAAAAGTACCTGTGAGTACATCCTCCGAGTTTGCGCACATGCGCACGCAAAAAATGGTAGTCAGGTTTCGAATCAAGCCTATAAAGGGGTAGCTAATTTGAAGCAGGAAAATGGGGTAAATGGCCTGTGAGATACTGAGCACCTTTGATGAAGGGCTGAGTGTTGTATGATGAATGGAACCGAAGAGAAAGGGTCAGGATGAAGGAGGGACCCAATTTGGTGTGACACCATGGGTACAGGACTGCAAGTTGTGGGCCAGGTTCCTCCCAAAGAAACACAAGCCTCTTAGCATGTAACCTTGGTCTCTATGGATATTCAGTAAAGATTTCTTGCATACAACTCCACATGCTTGCCACTTCACTTATTGCTGATTATCCTTGGAACACCCTCAATTGTTATTTATGAAATCAAAGGATGTTTAGGGAGCTCAGTACCTTGCGTAACTGGGCTCTAAGGACCTGATCCAAAGCTCACAGAAAACTTTCCATTGACTTTGATGGGCATTCAAGTACTCAGCACCTCTGAAACCAGGTACTAAAATGTGCAGTGTGCTTCAGCGTTAACTTTCTGCCCAAATTACTTTAGAAGAGTATGGCTCTTTTGTACCTTTAGAGCATGATGAAAATCCATTACATATCTAATGCAGTGATATCTACTTCAATTTGTAGTGCTTTGGTCTAATTTGACACTCTCATGATTGGCTACATTCATATTACTAACCTCCATAAGTGTGCATTGAGGACCTACGGGGGGTGGGAAGTACTGCGCACATCTGTCTATGTGATCAGAATTACCAATCCACTTTTATTAGATTATCTTAAAACAAAGAGTGATCTTTGTAAGGCTCCAGGGAGCGCTTACTGACAGTGTGAAGAGTACTTATTAACCATAAAGCAGTGCTTAAGCTGATAATATTCAATACTCCTGTGGGGGAATGAAAATCACCACTCCTGCTTGAGAAGAGGTAACAACTATGCGATACAATGCAAAGAAATATGAGGAAAAGAATCTGGATCCAATTCTGTCTTTACTGATATTGATCCAACTCCCACTGGCTGGTTTGACTGCAATGGGAATTGCACCCATATTTGCAGGCCAAATTTGGGTTCTTAACATGAGTTCAGTAAATTCCTTGCCTTTATAACACCACAACAGCAGTAGGGAGGTACAAGTTTAGGTACCTCTGATGATATCACTCATGTACCTACATAACTGTTATGCTGTGTCATCCGGTCTATGTACCCTACATTTTATGACATGTATGATGCAAATTGTGCCATTTTTATAGAATACCCATTTTTCTAAATTTGCAATGATGATGACAAATTGAACAAAAGAATTGGACATTTTAGAGAGATATCTGAATAATTCAAGCTTGTTCGCTTATTGGGAAACTATTGCTTTTGTTCTTATGTGATCAAAACAGTGTGTTTCTGGTTCTGAAACAGATGACTTTCCAAACCGGGATGGGGAGAGGGCAAAAACTAGAAAAGAAACATTTCATTATACTCAAAATTCCAACATAAAGGGGAGCTAAAAAGGAAATGACATATCAAATGGAATTTTTTCCCAAAAGCCTTCTACATACATTGCTTTTTATGGCATGACAGCATTATGCCATTGGGACTGGGCCTCAAGAGCTGCATAAGCTGGAAATGCCACAGATGAGACCCTTCTGTTTGTCTTGCTGCACTCTTTCTCTTCCAAAAGTTATTTCATATGAATGTGTTGCTCACATAAGCCTAGACTGTGTTTATAAAGAGAGGAGGAGGAGGAAATGTGCAAGGAAAATGATTCCACTTACTAGCGTCCCCTTTTTCTCTATCACTATCCAAAGGCCTCTTGTCCTGTATTTCTTGCTCCAGCCAGTCCCAACTGAGTCACTTATTCCTGGAGTTCTTACTCAAGAGGAGTAGTCACTGTAAGGAATTACAGTCCAGGTCCTAAGGGAGTACATGATTTATCTGTATAATCAAGAATTAGAGAGGTGCCTGAGTGACCCTTCTCCACAAATTTGCCTGCAAAATAACAGTGGGGTTTTTTTCATGAGCTGGGAATCAAAAGCATTGTGGTCCCATTTTCCAGCATCTGGGAAAGTTTGGTTACAGACAAATCTGTATAGAATGGTCTCATTTAATCTGAGCCAAGCTATTCCGTTGTCTTGGCTGGACTGTAACACATTTCACTGGGAGTCTGGGCTTACTCAGACATTTTGAACTTTCACTCCCTCCTTGATGTAACTAACAGTCCTGCAGGATGTGATGCCATGAACTTTGAGGGCTGAGGAAAGGGAAGGGTTCTCTATTGGCTGATAGAAGCAGGATTGATGGTGGTCCAGCATGAAACCTAGCATCAGTAAGTAGTATGGTGCAACAATGATTGCAACCCATGGACAACGAGAATGGTGTGTTATGGCCCCAATTTTGCTCCCATTGAAATCAATGACAAAACTCCAGAAGAATTCAGTAGCACAGGATCAGACCCTATGTAACTAAAATGAAAGAGCACTGTTGTGACAATTTGTCCTTCAATAGTGTTAGATGGAATGCTGTTTGTGAGTGAATGGGTTGTAAAAGGAGGTAAAGAGCTTGGACACCTAAGCAACTGTAGGGTTGGCAGAGTAAATGTATATGGGTTATTGGGGTACATGGGCATTACTGAAAGAGGGCAGAGTAAAGGTTGCATGGGGAAGGTTAACTATGGATTTCCTGGTTTTCAGAAGTTTGAGTTTTGCTGAACGCAGTGTTCTGCAAGTGGATGACATATCACCAAGCAATCTTAAATCTGCATTAACAGTTTTTTGCCATTGAATTTTCTTTTTTTTTTTAACAGGAAAATATATTGTTGGTAAGCGTTAATACTTATTTAGGCAGTTGTACGTCTCATATCCTTCAATCTGCATACCGAGCCAGCCAGCCCCAACACACATCACTTGGGCCCCCAAAACCCTGCTGCAGTATGCCTCCCCAGTCATGCCCCTGATCCATTCACTACCTGGCCCCCTCCCAGTGGGTGTACCAAGGCCACTCCGCCCTCTGCAAGCAGGGAATGCATCTCCCTGAAGTCTTCACTCCCCAGTACACAAATGTTTCTATTGCTCTTGCTCCCCCACCCCACCATAAACTGACTTACAATGCAGAGCCTGGAGCAAAGGACAACTATGTTACAGGGGAATGGAGTTACTGGTCATGTTTCAAAATCGTTGAAGGGTGGAGTTTGTGGCAGAACTAGGGAGATAAATCCCAGACAGGGTTTCTGTTCCAAATTACTGACAGTTTTATGTTTGACAGAAAGATGCTCTGAGCCCTGTCCAATAGATGTACCCCATCTCCGAGAAACAGATCGGTCCTATTGGGATCCGGGAAGTGGGCGGGCGAAGCCCACTGCTAAAGGATCCCACACCCCAGCCTAAGGGGAGGAATCCACAGGACCCGGATTCCAAGTAATTCTGGGGGACAACAAATGAGAAAACAGGGACAGGAGTGTGGTCAAAGGGTCAAACAAAATGAACCAGATCAGTGACGGAGCTTGTAGTGTTTCTATGCCATATAGGACATATTTTCTGGTCCGCCATGAACCTTCCAATTTCCCAATTAATGTTCTTCCAACACTTATTAATATCTTACATGTTGTCATTGTAACGATTATTCAGATGCTCAGCCAAATCAGAGAAAACTATCACAGCTCCTGGGCACAAATCTTCTCTCATATATTGTATGAGGTGTGCACCAGGAATAAGGCCCAGTTCATTTCCACCCTTGTGGATCACCACAATGTCTGATAGATCATAACTTCTTAAGTCACTGGTTAGGTGTTGCAGAGTGGGCAAAACATGATGCCAATGCAGGCCACCTCTTTTCACCCAAATCAGCCTGTAGTCAGCAAACACCATGCCATGGTGCACTCCTGGCTCTTCTGCAAACTTCTGCAACCTCATGATGCAGGAATCAGCCAGAATTCACACATCAGCAACCCTGGAAGTGCACATATTTCTATGTCCTCAGTGGTCCAGGTACCAGCGCTGTCAGTTCCAAACCTCCACACTATATGTCTTTAGAAACACCGCAGTAATCTGCCCTGAGGTCAGGATCAGTAGCGTAGCAGTGGGAGTGGCCGCTCCCCCACTGAGCAGAAGCGGCGCCTTTTTTGTGCTCCGATGCCTTTTGCTCCTGCGCCGCAGCCGGTGTGGAGCCTTTTTTTTTGCTCCCGGCGCCTTTTTTTTGCTCCCGATGCTTTTTGCTCCCAGTGCCTTTTTTTAACTCCGCTCCCCCTGTGCTCTAAACCTGGCTATGCCACTGGTCAGGATATAGCCACTTGTCCTTCTCCCAATCTCAGCTGCTAGTAAAATACAGATTTTCTTAAACAACCAATCCAAGGGTTGCCTACCACCTGCCCTCATTTCACGTCTCGTCCGCAGCCACAACCCCTCTCCCTGTCACCACCCCCCACTCCCAACATGCCCCACACACAGAGTCCTGTGTTTCCTGCTCCTCCATACTCAGTATAACAAAATTTTGTTTAAATGGCTGGTGACTATCTGCTGTGCTCACAATAATCCTCCCCATAAAATAAAAACATATTATAACAAGACCATTTGTAGCAAGCAACGTGAGTTATTAAATCTTTATTGCACAGGTGTACAAAGGTTCACCCTGAAAATGTCAGTGGCCGGGTGTTCAGCAGGCCAATGACATCAGCACATTCTCTCAACCTACCCAGGCAAGCATAAAGCGGCTGCGTAGAAACTCTCGCCATGTTTTTCTTTATTGGTGCATGCGTGTTGTAATCCTTCCAGACTGCACATCCAAGCAAGCAAAGAAGTGAACAAGTTCATAAGTGCCTTTCACAATTTGGGTCCCCCAAAGATTTAGTGGGTGCCATGCCCTACCTTGAGGGAAAATTGAGCACTTGAGACCATTTTGATCCACAAAAAATGGCTATTTTGAGGGGGCTTATATCTATCGAACCCCTGGCTCAAATAATCCCACTTGTGGCTCACTAACCCTATTCAGCACTCGCACAAAGCATAGCAAATTTCAAGTAAATCCACACAAGCACGCAGATTTTAGAGCACTTAGAAGCATCATCCTTTAAACAGGAAGGCTAGAGAGATGATGGAGGAAAAGAGCTCCTGTACACATCCATCTTCGCCACAGGAGGCTCTGAAAGGTGTGAGAAATCCATTCATTTCAATGTGATGTTCTCAGCTGAATGAGAACACCCAATGGAGATAAATATAGCCTGAAACAACAGCTCTGAGATGTGTGAACCACTCAAGTTATCTCAGTGAGTGTTCTCCTCCTCCTCCTGAGTGCCTTCTCATCTGTGATAAGCATGAAGTATGCCTGTTCTCAGCTCCCCAGCCAAGGGGGCAGGATTTCCCCAGATCCTGTCCCTCATGGGGGCAGGGAGGAGGCCTCAGACCCTCTTAAAAGTTCAAGTCTCCAAGAACTCGCCTCACATGAGGGGGACAGGGCTGGGGTCCAACCCTTGTAGATGGGCATGGGCCTTCCAGATCCTGGCACACACATGGGGAGCAGCAAAAGGAGCTCAGACACTCCCAGAGGGACAAGGCCCCCCAATATCCCGGCTCATGTGAGGGGGGCAGGGAGAGGAGCTCAGAAACTTTAAGCGGGATAAGGCCCCCAATATCCCAGCTCATATGAGAGGGCAGGGACGGGAGCTCAGACCCCTCTAGAGGGGCAAGACCCCCCCCGCCCCGATCTGTGAATGCACACCCAAGGGGAGAACATGGACCTGCCCCTATTTTCTCCCAGTCCCCCTGCCACTCACTCCCACATCCCCTTTCCCAGTGTCCACTCCTCCATCCTCCCAATTCCCACACCTCCCTTATCTGAGCCCCCAATCTCTTTCCCCTCCGCAACCACCCATCCCCATTTAGCCCACTTCCCATGACCTTCTCCTCCACCTCCTAATATCCCTCCCATTCCAGGAAACATTCACAAGTCTAATATTTCCCCACAAAGACTTTGATTACATTCTCCCCAGGATAAAATTGCCACCCATGACTCACAGGTTGCAGCAACCTCTGACTTCTCAGTCCAAAACTCCTTTTGTTTTAGGTGAGGGATTGTGATTAATTTATCCTTGTTATGTTAATTGATGTCTGTGAACTCACCCTTCAATCTCAGCAAGGACTATTTGGGGTAACAGATTGAGACCATTTTGACCTGTGTCACATCAGTAGTTTAACTTCTAGCTCTGTGCAAAAAAACCAACAACAACCCACTTTGAAACTTTTTGAAAAATGGCTATTTTAGGGGACTTATATCTCTGGAATCTGTGTCTCAAATGAATGTAGATTTGGGTCACTAACCCTATGCTGCACTTTCTTGAGACACACCAGATTTCAAAGGCGTCCAACCAAGCATATTAATTTTAGAAGACTTAGAATGGTCAACCTTTAAACAGAAGTTGTGTTGCAACAATAGCTGCCCTGCTACTATAATGGTTTTTAATACTTGGAATGTGATTTTTAAATATCAGTTATATGCATTCTGACCATTTTCAATGTAAAGGGATTTCTGTAGTGTCCATCACTGTGGTATCTAGGAAATCTTAAACTAGATCAGACATTTGATGTAAAATAGAGCAGAAATCAGGAGCTGGAGTATGCACCCCAAGTATATAATAAGATATTGGTAATGCTATACTATGCCGTAAATAGAATTAAAGTATCTGAATTAACTGTATATGTGCTATTATGAAACATTCTTTCACCTCTACAAGTGGTGGCTACATTTACAGCAGAAATATCCATTGGAAATTCCCCCCCCCCCCCCACCAAAAAGCTCTAAGTGGCTGCCGTTGTGCGGGGATGCCATAGAACAAATGTCAGGTATACTAAGTCCAAGTTTTTTTCTAACATGAACTTGGCAAATCAAACTAAAGAGAGTAAGAGTGGGGGTGAATGGAAAAAAAACAAAAGAAGCAAATCCCAGGAAATGCAAAGAAAAGCAAGCTCAAGTACTGGGCATGTAAGAGTAAAGTTAATCTTGTGTAACCAGAATAAAGAGTTAAATTGCAATTTTTTTTGTCCAGTCATCCATTACAAACAAAAGTAATTAAAAATATGTTGGGGGATTGGATGCCTTGGGGGGCTTGCTGTAGGACAACAGAGCCCTTCATGTCTAGTTTTGAATTCAGTTCAAGTGACCAAAAGTTGTTCTGCTTGTGAAAATATTATATTAACTAATGGCTGGATGAATCACAAACCTTGTTGAGATTGAAGGGTGAGTTCATAAATAACACAACAAGGATAAATTAATCACAAGCCCTCACCTAAACCAAAAGTTTTGGCCAGAGAGACTGTTGCCAGTTGGAGAGAAAAATGGTTAGAGCACTGCCTTTCCCAACCTGCTCTTAAATACACTACACAGACTGTGTAGCACATGTGCTGGAATTCGATTTCATTTTATTTGAAATTAGCAATAAAGTAACAAAATTCAGTGCAAGATTTCTCACTAGGCTTTGATACTCTTAACTTTCTTCCCTCTGGATTGTTCAATCCCTAACCCCATCCCCCCTGCCTGTCTCTCAAAAGCCACTCCCACCTCCCTCCTATACAAGTGGGGTAACAAGCTACCTTCTTCGGTTTGGTGTTTTCAAACATTTATCCCAGTGTAAAAACTAGTAAGGGCCTCAGGATTTGGCTTAATAATAATGTTTATTAATAATTTTATCTCTAAAGCACTCCCCCTGCTGATGGACTTGGGGAGAGCTGTACCAATATTTCAATGCATGATTAAAAAAATATAGTCAGTGAACAAATCTTTATCACACTTAAATTGAGTAAGATAAATGGAGGGAAGAGGGGGGAAAGGGCAAACTGGGAACAAGGGATGAATATAGAATGAACAGTGATCATATCTGAAAAGTGCCTTAGGGAAGAGGGATATTCTAATGTTTTTAAATAATGAGGCGAGAGAGAGACTTGACTTCAGTGAGGAGCAAGTTTCATAGTGGAGGGGTCACCACAGCCAAGGTAAAATGGTAGTATCCTGAAATGGTGGAGGCATGTGCACATGTATGTGTGTGAAAGACCATCAGGTGGTGTACTAACTCATGTGGCATGTACGTGAGTCATGAGGACAAGGCTCAAGGAGGATATCTCTAAATGTTACCAGAGCTCATGCTGTTTGAAGGTTCTTAAAAACCAGCAGTGCCTATTTCAAATCAATCTGCCAGAAAAGGTAAAACAATCATAGGCTGTACTGATGTCCAGAATTGAATCCTTGAACAATTGTGGATGTTGACAGCTCTGAAAAGCAGGGGAAGGGTGGGAAGCATGAGAGAGGTGGGGGAAGGGGAGATGCTGCCAATCATGATAAATGGTTGTGGCTTTTCTTTCACACTTGGAAGTTTCCAAGGCACAAAAACAACAAACATCAGGCTAAACATTTGAAGAAGAAATTTTTGCACTCTTTATTGAATTCTAAAGCAAGTGTGTTGGTACTACTGTGTGATTTTTATTATTACAATCTGTTCCTACCTCCAGCTCCCAGTGCAATAGGATACTGAAACTACCGGTGCCTGATTTCCACTGAAACCCTTCTCTCAAATTTTTAAAAGGCTGTAAAAATAGTCTAAATAGTTTTACTGTATCAGAAACATATAGATAACTCTTATTCTCAGAGAAATTATTTGTAGAGCTGATTTTTGTTTTCGCCAGTCCCTCTTATTGGTATATGCAGTGTTGTTACAGCCATATTGGTCTAGGGATATTAGAGAGGCAAGGTGGGTGGGGTAATATCTTTTATCGGACCAACTTCTATTGGTAATCTTTCTACAAGGTAGAAAAGTGTCACTACGTAAATCTGATGCAAAAAGATCGGAAGATCTATCCCCTAGGAGTTGTCTTTCCAGAATAACAATGTGCTTAAATATCATTATCCAGCTCCATCCAGCAAACATTTACATACTTGCTTAACTTTATGCATATGAGTAGTCTCATTTACTTCAATGGGCCTACTCACATTCATAGATGTTTGCAGGATCAATTCTGGAATTCCTGGTACAGTCTAAAACTCACATGGTTGTGATTCTTATTGAATCTGGGCCTCAGGATTTGAACACACCAGCTTGTCATCAAAACTGCCCTTTTTTATTCATTCATTTGTCAATCTAACCTTCTTATGTTTCAGGGGGGTTTGTTTTGGGGTTTTTTTTGGGGGGGGGGGTCGTAAGGGAGGGAGGGCTAAGAAGTTCAGTCCACTGAGCCAGCATCTTTCATACAGAAAAAAGTGTACTGTGTGGTTCTTATTTAAAAATAAAATAAAATCCCAACCAAACCTGACTGCTTTTTGGATTAAATCCAAATGGTCTGTGATACCTTTCAGTTCTGTACAAGTGGTGCGATTGGTCATAAATTAAACTGTAAATGGGCTTTAAAATACACATAGTATGATTAGCATGCACCCAGTTACAGCAGTCAATAACTTATCCTTATTCAAGTCTACAGTTCTAGTAGTCTCCAAGGGACCTATTCTTGAATCTCTTATATTTTCCAAAATAACAGATTCCCTGTATTTTGTAGCATAAATCAGAGTTTAGAGTTCAATTTTCCTCCAAATTTTATCCTCAAAAATCCCAGAAGCCAAGTGTTTTTAGCTTTGTACTTCAAACCTCCAGAGTGAACAACTTCCCCAAAAATTTAAGAAGTGGGTTTGACTTCTGTTTCGTTCAAGATATTTTTGAAAAGCCAAACAAATGTTTTACATTTTCTCATAAAATAAGATTTTCCCAAGCACTTCCAAAAGGGTAAGTGGGCCAAATGAAAATGTGAAACTTCCCCATTCAACAGTTCATTGTTTCACCTCTGTGATGGTTCTTGGGGTATCCAGGACTCTGAGCCATGTTGTTATCCCCTGCCTCCAATGTGAGAAAAACTTGTTTGTGCTTAAATGGGTGTCAGCTCCCTGACACCCCTGGTCTGTCAGCCACCCAAACACTCTCCTCTGGGCCATACCAGCCCTTACCTTACCTTGCAGGTTGTGGTTAACAATAAGTGCACCACAGTCCCTGAGCCTCTTTGAAGTATTCCCCTCTAGTGTCCAGCCCCTTATCCACTGAACACGCATAGAAATACCAGAGCTGCTTTCCCCAATGGAACAGTGTAGACATCAGCATGTATGATTCAAGCCAGGACCATCACCTGCCTTCTCACAGTTCTTAGATATATTTATAGTGAAATCAAGAATAATTTTATTACCAAAGATTCAGGATTCAAGAGACAGTGAGTATGGATAATGGAAACACATGGTTAAATATAAAACAAAATCATGACATGTTTTCTAGAGACTAAACTTAACAGGCTAACCTGCTGTGTAAAGAAATCTTATCTCACCCAAAACATTTTGCAGCATCTTCAACCAAGTCCGATTGTGATCCCATTTTCATGAATGTAAATGCACTGCCCTTTTACTTCCTAGTGCAAAATGACAGAGGGTCTTTTTTGTTCAGCAAACCTTTAAAGTTAAGGTTCACTTCCCCAGCTGTGTGCTCTTCCCCGTTGACTTCATATGTAAATATGCCTCCATTGTATTAGCTTACAAAGCTTAATTTACGTGCTGACAGAGTTATGGGTGAATACACATCTTTTGGCTGACAGGAAACCTGTTTCCTCACTTCTGCTGTAATACAGACTCTTAGAACATATTTTCAGTAGATATACATAACTCCTTACATAGTGTCTATACATATATTTCACAATGATATTAAAGACGGGGCATTGGTTTTCATTTAAGACCTCTCATGGCATTCTTTGATAAACTAGAGTGTACATACCAGAATCATGGTGTTCTTATAACTCTCTTACCAGTTGGAACTGAGGTGCTTTTGGGTCACAACCACTGTTCCCTCTAAGCTGTGCGCGTGTGCGCATGCACACAGTTCCTAAACCCCACGCACAAGGCAAAACACCACGTGCACAAAAATTTGCACAGAAGCACAACAATTTGCACAGAATAAATTTTTTTGCGCACACGGCCTGTCAAAAATTAGAGGGAACATTGGTCACAACCTCTTGTCCACTCATTATGGAGCAAATCTTTTCTCCCGTGCTCAACCCAGATACCTAGGATTGAGTGCTAGGGAACCCTGAAAAGCAAAGGGGGAGAGCTCCTGCAATCTGCAAGTTAGAACCTAATAACAAGAAATAGGCTCCATGGTCCTAGAGCCCTCTCTGTGAAGGGAAGGATCCACATAAACAAAAATCTTCAAGCTGTCTTTACTGCACTCCTCAAACACATGACAACACACAGAGGGATCCCTGTGGAGTTATGCTCCGCTCAGAGTCAGGGGTTACCCTACCGTGTGGCCTCACCAAATCCATAACCACTCCCCAGATAGTATTGAACATTCAGTGCAATTTGGGGGCCTCCACATCCAGAGAGGAAGTTGCAGGATTTGTCCCCAGGTAGATTTTTTGTCAGAGTGATGCAATGGGATTCAAACAACCACAGGTTTTCTATTTCAAGTAACTTAGGATTTGATTCAGTGAAACATTCCACTTAGCTTTCATGTTACGTAAGTTCCAGAAAAAACTGTCTTTGTCACTTCACATAGGCTTCTCCATCATAAAACAGCAATTGCTTTTAGCAGAACTGGCTCCATTAATTTGCACATCTCATTATTAAATTTTGCTCCTGGGAGGAGAAAAGTTAATGAAAATTGTGAAAGCCTTTTACTTTATTTATGTATTTATTTTTACTTCAATGCAACCTTCATGAGTGTTCTTCACTGTCACTAGGGATGTGGAAACAGGGAACCAAATTCTGTTGCCAGTTACACCAAACCATTCACCTCCATGAGGTTACAATGTAACCAAGACCAGATTTTGACCTATTGTCTTGAGGGATGAAAAACATACACTGTGTATATTTTTAAACATCATTTTTCATTTAATTTAATAATACCTTTGTGAAATTTAGTATGTCAGCATACTCTGTACTTTGAATATACTTAAATATACAATTGGACAAGGTATTTTAATGTTGCATTTTATAGCAAACAATATATCTTACAATACACAAATCTAAGAGCCAAAGAGGGTCCTTGCCTGTGTATTATACTGCCTTTTTATTAGATAGTTTTATAGGGTGGCAGTGATATTGGAATTTATCTCACTGTATCACAATCTGTCACCTGGTCCTCTTTCTTGACAGCTTCTTTATGGGAAGCTGATGGTATGAATGGGTATTCTGAAAACTTGGCATTACCTCCAAAAAGTGTGAGTGCAACAGGGATGTTCGGTTCTTAATGATACATAACAATAATATCTGTTGATAAACTTCTGTTTTTATATTACAGTTGTAGACTTCCATATTTATATATTTAAAGATACATTCGTTATATAATAATCTATATAATCTATATAATAATCTATATATAATCTTTTTGCATATATTCGGTCTTTAAATGTACCAGGCTGATTTCTAGCCTTAGTTTTAATGTGTGACCCCAATGAAAACAACACACTGATGTAACTGAGGGGAGATTGTGGCCAATTATATCAGATTCAAAATCCATGGAGTTTTTCTATATTTATACAGGTGTAGGGGAGAGCTGAACTTGGCCCATACAGTGTTTCTCCTGATGGACTATAGACCTCATAGGGTGCTTTTGGGTAAGCCCACCACAAAGTTAGATGATGTTCCAAAGCTTATCCCAACCTTTTGAAGTCTCCCTGTTCTTTTATTTCCCCCTTTCTTCACTTTTCCTTCTTCTACTCGAACCTGATACTATCTCTCTAATGCAAATGTTCCATTCCTCTAATACACACTTTCCAACCCTATCAAGTGCCAACTTTGTTCTCCTCAATGAAATTCACATCAGTGTAGAGGATCAGCCCAAGGCCTACATATCACTAAGATCCCGTTTAAATGCTACCTAGATTGGAGCATTGGCACTTGTGACCACTTTGTTTCAAAATTCCCAGTTTAAAAGTAGCATTTTACACAGGAGCAGGATTTGAACAGGCAAAGAGTCAGCAGAAATATCAACATCTCAAGGAACAGTGTTTGTTAGGGCTGGTCCACACTGGGGGGGTGGGGGTTCGAACTAGGATACGCAACTTCAGCTACGGGAATAACGTAGCTGAAGTCGAAGTATCTTAGTTCGAACTTAAAAGCACTTACCGTGGATCCAGACGCAGCAGGCAGGCTCCCCCGTCGACTCCGCTTACTCCTCGTGCGGAGCTGGAGTTCCGGTGTCGACGGGGAGCGCTTCCGGGATCGATTTATCGCGTCTAGACGAGACGTGATAAATCGATCCCAGAAGATCGATTGCTACCCGCCGAATCAGGCGGGTAGTATAGACGTACCCTTTATTAACTATTGTTGTACAATCAGCAGGGGGAGCTCACACAATGTGTTTTGTTGTTGGGTTTGGTTTTGTTCAAGTGAAAGTTCTGCCAGCGCAAGGGCGATTTAATTTTTCACCAATAGGTGTATATATAATTATTAAAAATACATGTTTAGAATATGGAGGCCATTCCACACACCAAATCATAATAGTACAGCTCTGTAACTGGTATGAGCCATGACTTCAGTGGAGATATGCCAGTTCACACCAGCTGAAGATCTGGCCCAATGGTTTCAAAGTAGGTTAAATTATGGGCTAAAGCTACTGGTCAAGTGTCCTTTTCATTTTATGGTCTTTCTAACCAACAAACAAAGCATACATTTGCACATCTGTTTAAACCATTTAAGCAGTTTTGTTTTTTGTTTGTTTTTAGATTAAGGCTCAAGATGAAGTTAAGACCTACACTTGAACTGAATCCAAACCCATAAGAGTTAAGAGCTGTTTGACTTGTAAAATAAGGAAAGGTTTATAGAGAGATTAAAAAAATGGGAAATCATTGGGTCAAGTTTGTGCTTCAGTGAGCCAACCTATCCACAATATACAGCCTGACATATGTACTTAAATTATTGTTATTCAATTATATGTTCAGGGGTTTGGCATCTCTGTCTTTCATTGTTTCTTGTAAGTTTGTAGTGTATAGTTTACAGCCTTAAGTCATAGACTCTGAAAGCCCTTAGCTATTGGAAGGCTGTTCATCATTGTATCTATAGACAGCCTGGGCTCTAACTCAGATATGCTTGCTCTTTGAGTTAAACAGAATGTGGGCTGTTAACTATTTAACTGTTACTCAAATGAAACTCGTATATTACAGTTTTAAAGTAAAACCAAAACAGAACAACAGTTTTAATTGCCATTTCTACAATAAAACTGTGGCTTATTTATAAGTTGGGATTTTATTACCTACTGCAATTTATGCCCACTTTATCTGGAGGCTGATGATGGCCAACAAATAACTGCTCACATTTTTTGCTCATTTTTTCCTGAAAACACAACTGCATCTTAAAATATGGAAAAGTAATTTATAAGGGAAATGAAAAAAACGTACATGGAAGATTACATAAAATACATCTGTCTTTTCTAACCATTGAGATATATAAACAACTCATTAAAAACTGAAAAAGCCAAAGAAAGGGACAAAAGCTTCTTTTAATGCAAAGAATTTTGAAAGGCTATCTTTCGGCTTTTAAAAAGATGTTACTTCACTCTTATGGAGAAAAGAACAGAGAAAATTGAAGAGAGAAAATACCAGATTTTTTAAAGGGAGTCCTGAGGGAGTTTATGGTAAAGATTTTTTTTTAAAAAAAAGTTGTTTGCCAGTGGGGATGTCATTTTAAATATAATCCAGGCTTCCATTTTCTTTAGCAAAGAATTTTCTTTTATGTCAAATGAAATTTTAAGATCACCTATGAATTTGCAACTGAACCTTTTACTGCCAAATCTGATTCCAATCCTTTAAAAAAAAAATCTGGTTTTGTAATACAGCCAGCAATGCACTAACTTTAAAAAGGTAGCCAGACATATTGGCAAAAATATATGCAGTTAATCAAAAAAACTATGTAGCAGTTTGGGAACAATCAATCAACTTTCAGAACCTTTAAATCATGAAGCTGCTGCGAGGACATCAGTGTGCTTTGGCCATACAAATGTGTAACGTGTGCAGTTGGTTTTGAGATGTTCTCATCTTTAAAACAAAAGAAAAATTCAAGATGCTGCTGGTTAAGTATGAAGTTTGTCAGCAAGTAAAGATAAAAATACGACAAATATCCTATTCCGGTTCACTACACAAAGATTAGTGGGACAGTAGGTGTCACTTTGCACCAACTTAAGATAAGAACTGACAAAAATTAGTTTTCTTTTGAGCCAATCCTAGAATGTCCTGAGACTTTCAATTTCTAATTACATGAGTGGAATTGAGAACACTCAACACCGCACAGAACCAGACCCTTTCTCAGGCTGGCTATTATACTCAAGGCTAATCTCAAACTTGCACTAGTCTGATAATGAAATGAAATTTGTATTGTAACATGTTTTTGTATGATCAATAGCATTTTAAAGATTATATGTTACAGACAAGATTCAATGTATAAAGTAATAACTCATTGGACCTGATCCTGTTGCCAAGGAAGTCAATGGTAAAACTTCCATGGAAGTATCACGATCATTATGTTTTCCACGGACAACGTTTACAGCACTGTCTTTACCATCCTTAAAGGTATTTATTTAGACTAAGCAATAGCAGAATTATTGTCACTGTGGGTAGAAATGTAGGGTCAAATTCTTCCAGTTACACCACTACACTTCTAGTCAAATTAGACTGAAGATGCAATTTAGCTCATAAGTTTTGTCAGTGCACATAGACAATGGGCCTTTTAAGTCTGGTATCTTGCTTCTGGTTGTGGCTACTAACTTGCTTCAAGAGAAGACAAAAATTTCACAGAGGGACCAATCTTGAACTGAAGTCAAGTGGTGTCTTCCTATTGATTCAATAGGTGCAAGAGTGTGCTCAGAAGTTAGATGTGTTGAGGATTTGATTGTATTTATTTATTTTATTTATTTTTGCACTTGTATTAATTAAACAGTTTTGATTTAGAACACAAAATTAGGTGAGTAGTTAGGTCATACTATGGCCTGATTGTTTTTAGTGGTTTTTGGACTTTATCAACAGTGATATCAGAGATACTACAGTTATTGCCTGATCTAAGGATAGGGAAATAGCATTAGGAGAAAGCTGAGGGCCTTTGGAAATCCCCAAACATATAAAACCCAAGTCTCTTTTCTCGCCAATTTTACTCTGGTGTAACTGCCGTGGTTTTAGTGGTGTTAGTTCTGATTCACACTAGAAGTGAGAGGTGAATTAGGCCTGTATTTTCTTGATAAGCTTGAATAAATCAGAAGGAGCCATTCTATTACGTACTTAATGGGCATTTTATAAGATTGCCTTATTACATTCTTATTTACTCAAGCAACTTGTTTCTTGGGCATGTTAGAAGCATTTTATAACCTTGAATGAAATGTTTTTCTTTTCTCCTAAAAGTTAACCACAATTCTTTTGTAAACAAAACAAAATCATTTGCAATCCTAAATCATTAACAGAAGCTAGGTATAGACTTAAAGATTACATTTTAAAACAAAATATTTCAAAAGCAACTTCTCCTCAATTTACCTGCCAAAGGCTTGAGTTCAGGGTTTTGTATTTCCACTGCAACAGATGATATCACTGACACCTAAAACAGGACATTGTCCTGCCCTTTCTAGGTGTCAGTGATGTCATTAAGTAATGCAAGGAGTATACTGAACCCAAATCTATGGCAAGAGGAGAAGATGATTTTGAAACGCACTTGGTTTAGAATCTATTTACTTTCCATTTCTAAGTCGGAAATCTATCCAGCTAATGATTTTGGATCTTACATGTGAGCAGAAAATTTCTTAAAAAAAAAATCTTGACTGTAGGAACTTTTAAAAATGTGTAAAACTAACTTTTTTATAGTTTGAAGTGCTTTCTTTAACAATAGAATTGTACACTCATCACTGGTCATGGGATTTGAATAATTTTGTGACCTATGCTATGCCAAGACACAGAGCATTTGGTATGTGATTTGGTTTGGAGGAATGGGAACAGGAAAAGTCTCAGAAGCCTAATGACCACAAAGGCCATGCACAATATGCTAGCCTATCTGATTCTGGCACTAGTGGACTAGAGTGGACAATAGAAGCCTATGCTGCACTTAGGTCTGGTCTACACTACAGAGTTAGATCGACGCAAGGCAGCTTACATCAACCTAACTATGGAAGTGTCTATACTTACATTTTGCTCCCACCGACATAACTGCTCCGCTATGCTGTATAGGTGCCTCCTTTCCAAGTTCCTAATAAACCTAAATCCCTTCCTCCCCTCACCCTCACATTGAGACTCTGCAGTTCTGCCTGTCTAACTGGCCCTATACATGGAACTGCAAGCATTTCAGAAAATGCTATTATGGAGGTCGACTTTAATCTCTTTATTTAATCTCTAAATTTGGTCCCCAGGACCCCTATCCTACCTTTCCCTAGGTCATTGATACATACATGTACCACAACCACTGGCTGATCCCCAGTACTGTGCTGCAAGTAAGTCTATCCAGATGTCTTGAGAGGTTCTTAACCTTCACCTGGCAGGCAATTCACCATGCAGTTCTCCCAGTCATCACAAACCCAACTATCTATGTCTAATAATTGAATCCCCCTTTACCATTAACTGTCTCTTCCTAATAACTGTGGTCCCTTCCCCAAGAGGGATAACCTCAGTGTGAGAGGATACCATGACATCATCTGGAAGGAGGATCCCAACTATGGAATCATTTCCCTCCACTCCGACTAGATGTTTTCCTTCCCCGAGACTTTCATTCTGAACAGCACAGAGGCTGTCAGACTGGGGATAGAATCACTCTGCTGCATCTCTGAAAATCTTGTCTTAGCTCCTCCGGTTCAGCCACTCTGCTCTCAAGAGCCTGTACTCAGTCTCAAGGCTTGGTCCACACTAACCCCCCAGTTCGAACTAAGATACGCAACTTCAGCTACGTGAATAACGTAACTGAAGTCGAAGTATCTTAGTTCGAACTAAAAGGTACTTACCGCGGGTCCACACACGGCAGGCAGGCTCCCCCATCGACTCCACCTACTCTTCTCACAGAGCAGGATTACCGGCGTCGATGGCGAGCACTTCCGGGATCGATTTATCGCGTCTAGACAAGATGCGATAAATCGATCCCAGAAGATCAATTGCTTGCCGCCGAACCAGCCGGTAAGTATGGACGTACCCTTAGGGCCATGAGTTGCTAGCACCAAATGTGCACCTCTACCACCGGCCCACAGTGTTAAAGGAACTGGAAGACAATCCAAATGGAAATAGACTTTATTCTAAACTAGCAGACAAAGCCTGCACAGAAGGGAAGAAGTGAACCACTGCAAATGCTCACACATCCCCAAGCCACCCCCTCTAGTGTCAGGAAATCTGGCCCCTACCTCCAGCTAAGCGCAGAGAAAGAACCGGGAAAAGAAAGAGTCATACAGCAACTGTACTTTGTTCCACTAACTTTCCAATCAAGACCGCAAGCCACTCACCTCTCCATGGCAAAGGGACACCACATTGTGCGTGTGCAGCCGCTGGAGTAGATCCCCCCCCGCCCTCCTCACCCTCCTTCTCCTGACTTATGCAGCATGGCTCCAAGAGAGGAGACCCCGGACACCGGGGACCAAGATGCTTGAAAACTTTTGTACCATGACACAGGACTGGGGTTGCATTCCTCAGAAAAACAAAGGTTCCCCTTCTCCTTCCTGTAGGTAACAAGCCCAAGTATTGAACGGATCCCTTCCTTCCACACAGCTCCCGTTTGTAAGGCCGGAGGGGGTGTTGTAATGAAAGTTTGCAATCGGAAAGAGGCAGAAAACAGCTGTAACATTGTAGAGCCGTTAATCTTGTACAAATGTACTGTCCCACAACTGGACATTTCCACCCCCTCCCTCCCTGTCAGGCTGTTGGCCAACAAACTCACAGATCTAGAGGCAATATGATAGTTTGCTGATAATCTGTTCTATAGCTTCTGCCAAAAGCTTTATGGTGGTTCATGGTAATTCAATAAAACGTTGAATTTATAGTTGTGTGGTCAGGGACCATTCTGAGGGCAGGAGAGAAGCAGGGAGGGAAGATAGGACCTTCCAGTTCTGCATGCAGCCCTGGAGAAAGAGAGAGGTGTGTTGGAGGGAAAGGTGGGGTTTTAATTTACAAGCATCTAGTCCGGTTTCTGCTGAGTCTCGCAGTCCTCCTCTGGCTTGTCAGGAGTGATTTAAGGAGTCAGCTCCTCTGGGGAGAGGTGCAGGATAATTTGCTCCTCTTCCTTCAGGTCTTCCAGTGCTGCTGCCTCTGCAGTTTCTGCTGCTTCCTAGACCGAGCCCTCATTGGTATTCTGTCAGAGGAGGCCAGCAGGGTTGAGGAGGAGTCATGAGTCACCTCCAGCTTGGTATTGGGAGCCCTGGAGAGCGTCCAGTCCAGCTCCTGCAAGAATGAACATGGTGGAGGATCCCTCTCAGAACAACTCTTGGAGTCTTTTTTTTCTGGTACCAGAGCCTGAGGTGCTTTATCCATTCCCAGCACTGGGCCAAAGCACAGTGAATGCCCACCTGCGTCAGCCTCACCAAAACTTCCCAGTAAACATGGATGTTCCTCGTGCTGCAGGAGAAGTCGTGAACACCTGGGTGTGCTCGGCTGACCAAGCAGCAGCTCTTGGAATAGGTTTCATATTCATGTTTACTAGTGAAAAGAATGCAGTGGAAAACTGTTCTGAAGTGGTTGACACAGCTCACTACTACCAGTGAGAACAGGGGGACAGGGACCTTTTTAGATTTGGTTAAAGGTCAGGCAAGAGAGAGTCAATGCATTGTGCGAACATGTCTGAATTCAGGACCTGATACGCACCCCATAGCCCCATCCACACTACAAACTGGCATGGGTATGGGGTCGTGCCACAGCTCGAGGCATGCTCATACTCATGCCCTCAGGCCTGCTAGTGTTCTAGCCCCATACACACCTTGAAACCCATACTTCTGGGGTTTAGATGTGGATGGTAGGGGGATTCTAGCACCACCATGCGCATGGACCCATGTCCAGTCACCAGAGGAGAAGTAGCTTTAGACAAGGTTATCTCCCACTGCATACAGGAAGAAGGAAGGTGGTTAAAAAACAAAGATCAAGGCAGAAATTAGCCAATTATGTTCCAATTGCAATGCATGCATCAACACATATATAGCTATAGTATTGTGGCACTCTGTGCCTGAAAGCAGCACCCTGGAACCCCCATATTCACCAATGTCATATAATTATGATACGCTTTATACAAGGTATGCCCTGTGGGCACTATATAGTGTTTACGTATATATCGTATGCAGAGAATATATATGCATTTGTATGACACCTGTGTGTATAGTGTGTGCACGCATGCTGTAACTGCAAAATAATTGGCTAATTGCTGTCTTGATCTTTCAGTCTTAACCTCCGTGCCCCCCTTCTTATCTATAATGGAAGTTGACCCTATCTGATACATATATAAGGGACATTGATGGGGTCCCACATATCTTATTTCATGTAGGGCCCACAAAAAGTCACATGTAAACATTAGGTTTGGGAAGAGTAGAGAGAAGCACAGGTCTGATTAGCAAAGATTAATCACCACCAAAGGCCAAATCTTGTTACCTTTCTCAAGTGAGTGGTTCCAGTAGTCAATGGGGCAATTCACATGAATGAAGGAAGTAGGATTTAGCCTCATACTGATAGTGACCCAGGTGCTAAGTGCTTTATAAATACTAAAGATAGACAGAAAGATATCTTATCTCTCCTGAAGCATGGCTGGAAACCTAATGGGGCATACTTTGATAGTTAACGTGCCAGTTGTATTAATGATATATGGCCCTGTCCTGCCCTCATTAAAGTCAGTGGCTGGGAGTGGGAGCAGATCCTCAGTGTCCAGTTTTCCAGTCTGTGTATTTTTATAACCTTTAAAACTGCCTTTGCATCTTTTTTTCATAAACATGGAAACCACGCCGGTAACTATAAAAGCAAATGCATTTACAATATGGCCTCTGGATAACTTTAATGCTGCAGAAAAAAATATATATATCTTTATATATATGTATATATACATATACACATTTTGCCACAACAGTGAGATGTGGTAGCAGAATGCTGGGAAAATTACACACTATTTCAAATTATAAAAACGAACAGGTCATCACTGAACATTTTGCATCTAATTTAAGGTCATCTCCTGTGTGAAGTGTGCTTATTAAGTTTCTTTCATGAGCATGGGACCTGTAATTTATGAATGCTGCAGGTGTGAATGAATTGTGCAGATCTTTATGGTGAGTGAAAGAACATTAGTCGTTATTCATGGGTGAAATATTCTATTTATTCCATGGAAGAGAAATAATGTGGGTGGGTGTGAAGACAGATAAAAAGACATAAATAGAAATCAAATGTATTATAGCTTGAAGTATTTAATCTCATAATATTACTAGGGTGTGGGCTTTTTTCTATAATTATACATGTTGGTGATTACCCCCGGCAGAAAAATAATTGTTAAGGGATTAAATTATTTCAGTTCATTTTTATGAAATAAAAATATTAGTAACAGAAGCATACTAGAGCACTGGTCAGATCTTACAATATTTAGATTTAGATTCTTAGGGTAGGTCTATACTTACCCGTAGCGTCGGAGGCGCGGGATCGATGTTCTGGGTTCGATTTATCGCGACTTGTCAAGACGCGATAAATCGAACCAGGAAGTGCTCCCTCGTCGACGCTGGTAATCCAGCTCGACGAGTGGAGTAGGCGGAGTCGACGGGGGAGCCTGCGCGCCGCGTCTGGACCACAGGTAAGTTCGAACTAAGGTACTTCGACTTCACCTACGTTATTAACGTAGCTGAAGTTGCGTACCTTAGTTCGACAGGGGGGGTTAGTGTAGACCTGGGCTTAGATTCCAAAGACAGAAGAGACCATTGTGATCATTGAATCTGACCTCCTGTAGAGCACAGGCCACACTAATTCCTAGAGCGTATCTTTTAGATAAACATCCAATAGATTTAAAAATTGCCAGTGATGGAGAATCTAGCACAACACTTGATATATTGTTCCAATGGTTAATTACTCTCATTAAAAATGTACATCCAATTTCCAGTTTGAATTTGTCTAGCTTCAACTTCCAGCCATTGGATCGTGTTATACCTTTCTCTGTAAGACTGGAGAGCCCATGGGCAGTGCGTAACAGAGGCTTGGGGAGTCTAAGCCTCCCTAAACCTCGCGCTGCCCTGGGTGTGGGAGGGGCCAGTGGTGGATTACTGCATGGGCCCATGAGCCTGTGGCCAGGGGCCCCAGCCAATTTCGGGTCCTTGGAAAAATCTCCTCCTGCCACAGTCCTGGGGCTGGAGGAGCACTGTGGGGACACAGAGCTTTTCTGGTCTCAGGGCCACAGTTGGGGTGGGGGTGGAAAGGAGTGAGCAGGGGCGGGGCTTCGTGGGGGAAGAGGCAGAGTGGGGGCAGAATGAGAACGGGGCCTCAGTGGACGGGGCAGAACGGGGGCACAGCTGTGGGAGGAATGGGGACAGGGCCATGGGGTGGAACGGGCTGGGGCCATGGGCAGGTCCACAGGCAGAAGGGGCGGAATGGGGGTCCAGGCAGTAGCGCAGCCAGGTCCGGAGCACAGGGGAGCGGCGCTATGAAAAGGCGCCTCCCAAGACTCCTCCTGTACTCAACCCGGCGGCTCCTGTGGGTCTTTGGCGGCGGGTCCTCGCTGCTCCGGTCTGGTCTGGCGTACCGGCAAGAGCCAGTATGCCATGCCGGACCGTACCGGCGGTGATTTAAAGGGCCCGTGGCTCCAGCCGCTGTGGGGAGCCCCGGGCCTTTTAAAGCACCGCCCGAGCCCTGCTGCCGGAGCCGGGCTTGGGCGGTACTTTTTAAGGCGCCGCTTCGGCCACACGGGGGGCGGCCGCTCCCCCTGCTCCCACCATTTTTTTTTAAAGCAACTATCCTTTTTATCCACCCTCTTCTTCTTCTTTTCACCCCAGAGCATCTTTGCAGACACTGGGAGCCGTACAGCATTGCCATTCATTCTCGTCAATGGCTGGTTTCTTCATTAAGCCCAGCCTAGGTATGCCCCTACATACGATATTTTACCACCTAGTGGTGGTCTGGGTCTGACTGACCTTGGTTGTATCTGAAGGCAAGTCTACTAGGGTGGAACCACTGATACCTGTCCTTAGCAGGCCAGCAGGCTCTGACATAGGATTCCCATGAGCTGGATAGGATGGATTGGTCTAACAAGCCATTATATCCTTTTCAGTCTCAGAGAAATAAAAAAATGGTTCACTTGCTTCTGTTCAAATTTAACAAACAAACAAACAGAAAACATCTTTGCATCCATCGTTCCCCAGATGGACGTGGACAGACATCAAGCATGGAACATTTCAGTTCAAAAGGTGATTTTTTTGCAAAGATGAAAGCATATAAAAGCAATGGGTGAAAACTGAAATTGCTTTGCCATCTTGACTGTAGTAATTGTCACATCTCATCCAAATGACACTGGATCCTAAGAGCGGGCAGGGGCATGGTTCACTCCCCACTCAGAGAGAATAATGCCACCCATACGATTCTTGGTATTTTCCTGTACCAGTGTTGACCAATCCTGAACCTGCTTAGCTTGTGAGATTTGATGGGATCACAAAGTGTGGTGGTATGGCTGAAAGCAAATAGTAATAATAACAACAACAATAATTGCATTGTGTGTACATATAAGTTTTGTTCATTTAAAATATAATTTTGATTACAGTATTTTGAAAGTATTACAGTGCTTTATTAACCTCAGTCAAAAGGCAAGCTGAGTGAAATTTTGAACCCGCATTTCTTCACATACACATTTATTTGGGCATTAGAAGAAATAGCTGAACAGGATTCCCCACCTACTTTCTCAAAGTGAAGTAGAAATTGCTCTCAAATGTTGGTCATAAATGTGTAATCTGAACCCCAGCCACTCCACAGGGCTGCAGAAGAATTTACGATGTGCTAAATATTTCCTTTGTTCTTCCCAGTGGTAGCCTGCTGTAGCAATTAGAAAGCAACTGGCTGCACATGTAAACTGTGGCTGTTTTCTAAAGAATTGTTGATAACTGTTAAAAGCCTGTGTAAACACAACTTGGTCTTTTAATAGTACAATAGATTTTCTTAAATATATGTGTATCTTTAAATCTTCATTCCCCCCCTCCTCCTCACCATATTCTTCTTCTCTTGCTCTTCACAACTGGGTTGGAAAGGAGATACAGATGTAGTCCATTGTTGTAATCCATCCATTACTAACCTTGAAATACAGTCTCCTGAATCAGTCTCTTTGTACTGAGCAGCTATGTAGGAACCATGTGTTTGTGTAAATGATCCAAGAATCTACCCAGCATTTTTTTCTCTTTCTCCAAAATGTGACAGTCCCACTCTTCCCTCCACACCAGTTGAAACTAAGAAAACTGCCCCACTCTGTTCCACTTGACTGTATGCTGAGGGCATCAGATTCCAAGGTGATGAGCTTGGGGTAGATATACTGTTGCAGCAAAAGGTTGACATGGGGGCTGCAGGCCACGTGGAATGGAAGGGTGACTTTGTGGGATGTTTCCCCACCCAGCCACCCTATCCCTTCTGCCAAAACTCCACAAGGGCATGAGCTGCACGGGGAAAAGGGAAAGAGCCAGCAAGCTGAGGAGGAGTCAATGAACAAATGCACTAAGCATCTGCTTCTATATGGATTAAAGTTCATACAATGAATAATACATTAGTTATGCTTTAAGCAAAGCAGACCTTCTGTGGTCTGTCACCCCTATCAGAAGGGTGACAGAGGGCAGGTGCTGGCTGGGAAGGAGTGGTAGCACAGCACTCTTGCCAGCCCTAAGAAGAGCACAGAGGGAAAGCTTCCTCTGTGTGCCATTGTGCGGAGCTGTGGCATTTTGCAGATCTCCTGACTATACATAACGTCGGCTCCTTAGCACTTGTGCACTGCTGTTTAGATCCACAGCTCTCCTATTCGTTGCAATGATAGGTCATTGTTTCCCTCCTATGCCATAGGAAAACATGGGTCTCTTAGTCAACAGTGAAGTATAATTCCCTATCAACAAAACACCATCCATGGGAGGGGGACTCTCTCCCATGGAAACCAGGTGGACATACAAAAAGAAAGCTGTTCACTGTGGGTGGGAGGGGACAGCTATAACTTCCCTAGCTGTCCCCATCCCACTTCCAGCACCTGCCATTGGCGATGCTAAGAATGAAATTATTTATAGTATAAAAGATTAGACTCCAGAATGAGCTGGATGGCTCAGGGGATTGGTAATGGGATATAGAGCTTGTCACCTCTAGGTTGCTGGTGCCACTCCAATTAATAATAAGTGGGAGTTTTTACCATCTGATTGTTGTTCAATGGTCTGTGTGAAATGATTTTTGTCTCAGTCCAGTTCCCAGACACCCCTACTGGCAGCCTTGTTTGAAGTCTCTGCAGACATGTCAAGGGCTGGAAGGGCAGACTAAGCTATCCTCTCGAGGTTGCTTCTCCAGGTCAGGGTTGAGGGCGAGTGCGGTGAAGCTGCCACTGTCATTGCTCATGTTCCTCAGTAACTGTTCTGTGAGTAAATGGGTGACTTCATTTTCCTGAGTTGTCAAATCAGCACCTTTCTTCAAGCTGGATCCAAACTCTATTAAAGTCAATGGAATGCAGCAATTTCCCCCAATATTTCTTTCAAATTTAAAAACAAATATTGACTAATATTCTGTCACCAGAGCCGTGTCTGCAGGCTGCTCTTGCCAATTGACCACCATAGCAGACCGTATTTTAAAGGCTTCACTGTATTATAGCATTGGTTTTGGTATTTCAGACATGGCATGAGCATCCCCTTCTTTCATTCTGGACGACCACCAATTTGCCTCTTCATATATTCTGCTTCTGCTAGCTTTAATCATGGTGCATTTCTTTCGCTTTTAAGGGCAAGGGAATAATCTCTGAGGGCTGATTTTTCATTCCATGAGTCAATTCTAAGTGGGTGCTTTTGTAGCTAGTGTCTGCTATTCTCCATCTCCCTCAGGGCCAAAGTGGTTCAGCTCCATGAGACACCTGAGTTCCACAAGGCCCTTTGTGCCACAACCCAACAAGCCACACAGGAAACCCTAGTTTTGCATTGTTAGTGGTTCTCATAATGAGCAAGAGCTGAGCTCTGCCATGTTTTGTAGCATGAGCTGAGTACCAGCACATCTCCTCAAATAATGTACGCAATTTCTTATAGTTGCATTAGCATATTAAAAAATAAGAATGCAAAAACTGAAATAATGTATATGGTTACTGGAAATGAACTTCAAATTAAAGTGAGTAGAAAGGGGAACATTTAGTGCTTACACTAGACTAGAATAAAGTTAACCTTCTTTCCAGTATTCACTCTTACTTTACCATATATGTCTGGTTGTACTCTGTCCCCCTGACTCAGACTTGTGCTACAGCAGTATCAACATCCCACAAGTTCCCTCACATTCTAGTTCTTAATTTAGTCCCTGCTCACTGGATCATTTACAGGCATAAAATCACATTATTTTTGAGAGGATATAATTTGTCTTATACATTGTAAATTTCCACCATTGTTTTGTAGTTGTTAATTTAAACATTTCATTGATAAATTATCAGTGGCAGAGGAAACAGAGGCAGAGAGTAAGCAAGTGACTTTCCTCTGCCACCTTTTTTCTGGCTTGTCAATTTTGGGCTGTCCATAAACTCCCTCCCAGAGCCCACGCCTGCACCCCGTCCCATGCACCAACCCCCAGCCCTGAACCCCCTCCCGCACCCAAACTCGCTCCCTCTTAGTTAACTGGAATTTTTGTCTTACTTACTCCCCATTCCTCCAACATGCCGGATAACAAAGCTTTTACTGTAGTATTACATTGACATGGTATAAGCACCTTCTTGGTCAAGGGTTTTGAAGCATCATATTGTGTAATACCATTATGTTAAGCTTTCCCACTCTCCTATGATGTAGATAAATATATTCCCCAATTTACATATGGGTAAACTAAGACATAAAGCAATTCAGTGGTTTGCTTAGTGTAAGTCAGAGTTGGAAAAAGAATCCAGGAGCAATTATCAGTCTCCTACATTAACTATTAGATTCTAAGCATTCTCCTTGTATTAAACAGACCTGCTTCACAATGATGGTTTTAGGGTAGTCATTCTGATGCCTTGAGTCGAATTCTGCCCTTAGTGAAGTCACTGGGGTTATGTGGATGAAATTGAGGCAGATTTTAGCCAATGTGTTCTGAGTAGAAATCAAATGTCACAGGGAAGGAAAAAGTTAATATCTGGATAGTAATTCAATTGATTGGGTGATGGGAAAAAAATCCTGTATATCAATTTTTTGTAGTAGCTATAGTCTTACCTTGTTATGTCATGCATTTTTTGATCAGCTAATCGCCATGTTTAGTACATTAGTCAGTAGCAATGCAACAATGAAATGAAATCTAGTACAGTGCTGTTAAATTGTACCAATATGTACACCAACTAGAGTGTCAGTAACTTGTGCGATCCGTCTCTGATTATTTTTATACTTTGTTTGACAGACACTTCTGGAAATGTCTTCTTGTTTAACATCGTCAGCAGAGCTCCCAAGCTAAGTTCCTTACGTAGCTTTAAATACTGCTAAGCTGATTGGCATTTACTCGTCCCCCCCCCCTCAATATAAGAATCATGGGGTCTGACTTAGCAAGAATTACTTTTTTTTAAAATAGAACAGCTGCCCTCTAAACTTAAGCCCATCTGGTCCTACTTGAAAAAAGAAGGGGGGAAAATTAAAATCAGTTCTCACTAATTAGAGGAAAATTGTATGTAAACAATTGGAAGGTCTTTTCGTACTTATGGCCTGACATTTCCACAGAGAGCTTAATTGCTTGCATGGGCCTAAAGGGTTATGTTCTTTTTTAAAGCTGCATATGCTCTCTGCCAAATACTAGCTTGGACATGCTGTGAGTGGTTTTTGGATCACCAGTAGCTCTTGCTATTTTAGTCTCTGTCACAGCTAGAAGTTGTAATTAATTTTGATGATCCTGACAATCATAATTATGACAGTTCTTGTTTCTGATAAGACTATTTGAAGAACTTTTCTTGTTGGGGAAATCACCATGGGTTTTAGGAGTAATAAAAGAAATATAACACGGCAATGGGGAACTTCTGTATAAAGGACAAACATCTGAAGCCTGAAAACAGCTTAATTGTTTTCTTATTTGTAAGAAAGCATGAAAATTAAACTCTCATTAAGACTGAGCTTAATGACTTAAGACTGAGTTGCCATGTCACTGTCAATTTAGATCTGTAAACGCATGACAAAAGAGTGTTTTCCTTTTTATGTCTTCAGTCACTCACCTAAAAATCCAGTAGCAGGATACGTGAGCAATGAAAAGTAAACTACGCGTAGAATTCTGGTTGGTTTTGTCAATGATGTACTATCTTAGAGATGAAAACAAGCATTTCATCCTCAGTCAGTCTCATATCCAAAAGAAAGCATGCTCATCTATTATATTCACTATTTTTGAGGATGTCTCCTCTCTCCTCAAGCAAACAAACAGGTCCCATTAATGCTAATAGCAGTTATGTCATGTATACACAAGAGGGAATGGCTTTATTGAAGGAAAATTGTAGCAAAGTGTTCATAATGTAATACCCAAGGGCCAGATTGGGTTCTGGCCTGTATAGGGCAGTGCAGAGCCATGCTGTATCAGAGAGAGCATGGTCAGTAGCTTAGCCAGGGGTGGAGCAGGGGGAGTGGCCCCTCCCCCTTGAGCAGAAGCGGTGGAAGCGGCGCCTTTTTTTAGCAGCACTAAAAAAAGGCGCCGCTTCTTTTTAAGCGCTGCTTCTTGCACTCACCCGGCGGCGCTCCGGGTCTTCGGCGGCATTTTGGCAGGGGGTACCACCAAAGACCCGGAGTGAGCCACCAAAGTGCCGCCGGGTGAGTACAGGGGGAGGCGCCTTTTTATAGCATCGCTCCCCCTGCGCTCCAGACCTGGCTGCGCTACTGAATGGGGTGTGTATCCCACTCAGTTCTGAAGGGGTTAACGTGGGCCTGAGAGGCAAATTAACACTCCTGGCAGCACCTGTGAGAGAGAAAGTCAGGCTTAATTGATAATGAAGCCCAGCTGAGGAAGAACTGGGAGGTGTTTATAAAGCCACTGCCAGGAAGTTTGTAAGAGAAAGGGGCTACAGGAAGAGAATTTGGGGGGAGGGAAGAGAATAGAAGAGGTCTAGGGAGGCAGCAAGGAATCTGAAGGAATATAGACCATTGCTTCCAGCTACAGGGTCTTGGGACTGGAACCCAGAGTAGAGGAAAGGCCTGAGTTCCCCTACCAGCCACTAAGGATGGTGGTGTGAAATCCCCTAAGGTAAGGGGTGGAAGGACCATGGAGCCCAGGGATATGCAGAGATGGAAGACCTGCTTTAAGGTCATTGGACTTCAGCTTGATCGGACTCTCTGTAACCCTGGAAGGGGTAAATTAAAGCATGACCTGGCTGGAGGGCCAAGCTCTGGGAAGAGGGACCACTGTAGTGATGGAGTGACTGTCAGCAGGGTATGTCATAGGGGGAGAGAGCTGCTAGACCACATCTGGTCACAAGGAAGTGCTCCTGCAGCGAGTGAACCCCTTTGTAGAGTCCCACCATTGTGCTTTAGGAGGAACAATCTGAACTCCTGAGGCTCCCTGGTCTATAGAAGAGGTGTAATTCTGCACCATCCTTTCAGCTTGTGAAGTATTCTCCCTCCTACATACCCAGTTTGCGCTGTTGGCTGGTATGTGGGAAAGGGAGTGATGAATGGCCTGTTTTCTCCTCACTCCTACCTGTCAGATGCCTTGTTTCCTCTGTGGCACTAGGAAGGGGACGTCCCTGCTCTTCATCAAGCACAGGGATAGCAATTATGCCTGGCCGTCGTGCATAGGGTGCAATGGTGGGAAAGGTTCACTCCATCCAGTCACACAAGGGCCACTCATAATCTGGCCTCAAGAGTCAAATACAATGTTGCCAACTTTCTTGATTTTTATCATGAGTCTTGAAGCATTTGAAGTGTTTCTTGAAGCCCCGGCTCCTAGAGAATCTCAGCTTTCATATTGCATTTTTTTAAGTTTCTGGCTCTCATGGTTACAGAGAAAATCTTGAACATGTGACCCAAGTGCGCTGTAAAGGCTTGGAAACCAAAAGCAAATAAAAAGAATCCAACATTTGTTATTTTTAAACAAATATCATTTTGTGGGGCCTGTCTCACAAGTTTTTAGTGCTTCGGGTTGATCATTCTGAATACATATTTATTAAATGAGAATGTGTATGTATATTCAGAATATGAAGACAAGATTGGAGCAGTGCTTATGCCACAGAACCAGTGCTGTGCAACATCTAGTTACATACATGGGTGGTGAATTTATACAAAGCCCCATGCTGAGACAAGAATTCCAGATCTACCATAGACTGAATGTATCACTTTCCTCTAGATGTGAATGCATAACAGGGAATTTTGTAGGTAATGGTTTAACTATTCCATGGCTATTAACCCTTCTGTCCTGATCATTACATATTTTATATACCCTTCAGAGGTTGTTCACTATTATATTGTGATAGGTAAAATAAAATAAATGGAATGAAAACATTGCCAGATGTACATTCAAAACTCAATCTGGCTGGGGAAAAAATTAAGTTTTGAAGGATGGTCTTGTGGATAAGGTACTGGTTTGGGAGTCAGCACCTAGGAGTTTAATTCCTAGCTCTGCTACAGAATTCTTCTGTGGCAATGGGTAAGTGTCTGTGTCTCAGTTCCCCATCTCTAAAATGGGAGGATAATGCTCCTTGTCTCCCACTTTTTGTTTGCCTTGTTGATTTACAATGGTGTATGATATAACTTCTATTAATTATCAGTTAATGGCACCGTCACTCTTTACAGAGCATGGTGTATGCGCTAATGAGTTCTTTGATAGTTGTTGAGTCTGATGGGTGAGTGACAGTCCCGTCCACTGGTAGAGAACACGTGCACACTAGTAATGCTTTGAATCCAAGCAGAAGATTTTTTCCTCCGCTGATGCTGGTCATCACAAAGCTTGATCCAGTCTGCCTCGCAACACCTCGCTCCATCTACAAACTGACTCCACCAACCAGAGTGGCAATCTGCACTCCTTCTCCAATCATCCACAGAGATTCCAAAGGATACTAAGTTATCTTTGCAAGCGCCCTGAAATCTGCGCAGTGGTCTACCTCTCTTTGTAGACCCTTCGCGAGCTTCAGAACACAGCACACTCTTTGGGATCCTGTAATCCGTCATTTGCTTGACATGTCCAAACCACCTGAGTCTTTTCTTGCTAATTAATGTCCCCAGGAATGACATACCAGCACAATTTAACACTTCCACATTTGTCACCCTGTCTTGCAATCTTATTTGAGGAATTTTATGCAAGCATCTGATATGAAAGTTGTTGAGTCTTTTTGTATGTTTGGCGTAAGTCGTCCATGTTTCTGAGCCATACAGAAGAGTGGATAAAACATGTGTCTCATAAATATGGATTTTCACTTTATTTGACAATTTGTTATTGTTCTAGGCTCTGTCTTGCAAAAGATCAAAGTTCCTGACTGCTTTGCTGATTCTACTAGTGAGTTCAGCATTCAGATTTACATGGCTGGAAACAGTAAAGCCAAGGTAGCAAAACAGGTCAACAACATCCAGAAGAACACCATCTAAGGTAATATCTGGAGCTAGTTCTGAAGAGCCTCAAGCTTATTGCCAGCCCAAAGATTCTACACGAATCAGAAAATTTGGTAACAAGATGTTGTAGGGCATCAACACTGTGAACCACAAGGGTTGCATCATCTGCAAACAAGAGGTCCCTTATGATGATCTCCTTCATCTTCACCTTAGCTCTGAACCTTGCAATGTCAAACAAACCTCCATTATGTGTAGTGCTAAGATAGACATCTCCTTGAACATCATGGAACACATGTTGAAGCAGGAATGAGAAGTAAATATTAAACAATGTAGGAGCCAGTATTCAGTCCTTCTATTCATTAATAACAATAATAAATGTCCCTCTCCTTGTCAGACCTCCTACACAACCTGTACTTATCTGAAAAAATTAACTGTCCAAAGGATGAAATAGGAGGAAGCAGGACTCTGGCTCAGATATTTTTACTACACTATCTAACTGTGCTCTTAGCCTTGTCTACACTAGATATCCCACTGATACTATCACTAGTGGAACTACACTTGCTACCAATTACAGCTCCAAAAAAGCCTACTGTAGACACAGCCTGAAAGATCTCCACATAGCTTTTCTTGAAAAATCGTGCTGGTAAGTCATCCTGCAGGCTGTAACTGTTTATTACTTCAGTCTAAACTAGATGCAGTGTACATACATACAGTGGTGGATGGGCACCAAACAAATGTCCATAGCAATTACCTGAGGAGTGTTAAGATACTACAGTGATGGGCATTATAGAAAACTTTAAGGTAGATAAGGAAGATATTACTCCTCCAGCTTTTACCATTATTACAGTTACCATACAATACAAACTACACACCCCAGCCATAGCTTGTTCCACCCCTTTCATCCTTATGAACACACCGCTTGACCAGGTTGTTTTCCCTCAATACTAGTAGCATTGGGAGAAGACAGGTGGGTAAAGCTTTGTGTGAAGAAAGGCAGTTACAAGAGGTGATGCAAAGCTGGCATTCTTTGGGAGGACAAAAAACTAACCCTGTGTGAAATTTCACACTAATTGGTCACAAACTTTAGGGGGGGAAAAACCCAGTATTTTATGCTTTATAATTGTAAGTCAATTTCAGGATGCAACCCTAACTATGGTGTTGCTGTCACATGCCTCTGTAACAAAATATGTTTTGGTTAATTTTTTAAAAATACCTTAAAATGGCTTTTTAAAAAAATGTCTCTGATTTAACTCTTAAAATCAAAGAATTCTGTTTTGTCAGTCCTACTCTGTACCATCAGCCTCTTAAAATAGCAGCGGTTTCTGTTTTCTGTTCTTTTTTATTATATTCTGGATTTATGTTAGATGGGTTTCTCTTTGTTAACATGAGTACCACAAATATTTTATTTATTTAGATTTAAATAATAAGAGATGCTCTACAAAGCTCTAGGTACCCAAACACATATTATAACAAATATCCCAGCACCATTAAAATGATCGTGCAAACAGGAATATAACCAGTCAGTTACAAACACTTATTTCCATTAGCGTATCATTGTGGAAATAGATTAATAGATTCATAGATGTTAAGACCAAAATGGTCCTTTAGATCAGCTAATCTGACCTTCCACATTACACAGGCCACAGAATTTCACCACCTTACCCTTCACTGAGCCTAATAACTTATCTTTGAAGCATAACTTCCAGAAAGGCAACCAGCCTTGATTTGAAGACACTAGGAGCTGGAGAATCCACCACTTCCCTTGGTAGTTTGTTCCAGTGATTATCACCCTTCCATTTAAAAATGTGTTCCTAAATTGTAATTGGAGTTGGGCAGACTTGAACTTCCCAGACAGTGGTTCTTGTTATAACTTTCACTGTTAGATTAAAGAGCCTTATACACTATAATCACGTGATGGTATGAAGCATCACTTCAGTTCTCTCAAAAAACTCCATCAAATGTCTCTTGCAGAATGCCTGCTAGGCCAGCAAATTCAGGCTATTTGCAGTATCATGGGGCGCTCACAGAAAATGCCCTTATGGCAGTAAAGTTGGGAACTTGTAAATAGCATTTGTAAATATTTTAAAGGCAACCAATGTACTACATGTCATTAGAATTACTAGTATCTATAATGTGGCTACTAAAATAAAGATCAGCATTTAGAATATCTTGAAAAAGAAGAAATTACAAAAGGTTATGAAAATTGTAATCAGCTAAATTCATCCCCCAGTACCACTGGAATCAGTGAGGTTGCCCTGTATAAGAAAAGAAAACTTGGCCCAGTGGCTTTGAAGATTTAGAAAGGAAAAAAAGTAGTATTGTTGTAAAGTAAGTTGACAGCAAAAGGTGTCAAACTCATTCTATGAAGAGGGCCAAATTGCATTTTTAATTAGTCCATGGACTGCGGTTACAAAATGTGGGTCATGTACTGCCCAAGACACATGGCAGATCTCCCATTGCTCACAACTGGAGAGTTACATAGAGTTCAAGGGTAGAATATGTAGTCACTACACTTTCAGGGTGAGACTGTGACTCACCTTATGTGCCAGGGAATAAAGGGGCCACCCGAATAAAGACTGTACAACTGGACCCGTAACATTCTCCTCTAAGCTAGGGGGGAGGGATAGCTCAGTGGTTTGAGCATTGGCCTGCTAAACCCAGGGTTGTGAGTTCAATCCTTGAGGGGGCCATTTAGGGATCTGAGGCAAAAAATCTGTCAGGGGATAGTACTTGGTCCTGCTAGTAAAGGTAGGGGACTGGACTCGATGACCTTTCAAGGTCATTCCAGTTCTAGGAGATTGGCATATCTCCATTAAAAAAAAAACCTTCTGACTGCTGAAGTTGAATGTTTAACTCAGCAGTTGTTTTGCCTCTTTACTTATTTAGCCTTGTAAATCTAAACTGTTTTTCTTTATCTTTCTTGACCTTTCCCTGCCAAAATATATACTTCCTTAGTTGTGCCACATAATAACTTCTACAACAGTCACTGTATTTATTTTTAGTGAAATACTTTATTTGCTTTACTGTGCTAGCAATTTAGGGAGCAAGCCATAATAAAGAAGGGTCAGTGCCATTCACAGCAGCACTCTCCCCCACCCCCCCCATCCCCATTCTGTTAATTAAAACATATCAAACTCTTTTTCTAACGAAGTTCCTGAAACGTGAATTGCAGATTTCATTGCTATTTGCTTATGGGCTGGAATGAGCCTTTGAACTCGGCCTTGTGCATGGGGCAATGCATAGATGTGCTGCCCCAAAAGGAGGCTTGGGAAGGAATTGTGACTCTCCCTTGCCCCCACTTGCTCTAGGAGGGAAGTACCTTCCTACCGCCCTTTATTGGGAGCAGTTTACTCCTTCTATAGTGGATGGAGGTTTCTTCTTAAACAAGAGGAGGGTGGAACCTATGATGTGTCCCATCCAGGTCCTTCATAAAGTGGAAGATGTCTGAGTTCCCCAGTGGGGTTCATGTCACCACCACAGAGCTTTCAGTCATCAAGAAGAAGCTCATATTGCACACAGCATAACATTGGAGCATGACCAATAAACATCACAATGAATTGGTGGGCCCCCTCCTCCCATGACCTGGAAGTCCTTGACGCTGCAAATTTGGCAGCATTATCTGAATTGGCCTTATACTAATGTTCATAGATCTTGTGAGTAAATGTGGGTCCAGTTTCAAGTTGGTAGTAGATGGCTCGTTCTTGCTCTGCCCCACCCCTGGCTGTTCTGTGCACACCGCCCATCAGGCTAATGAGCTGGCGGGCCGCAAGACAGCTTGTTTACATTGAACATCCGCAGGCACGGCCGCCCTCAGCTCCCTGTGGCTGTGGTTTGCTGTTCCCAGCCAATGGGAGCTGCGGGAAGTGGTGGCCAGCACGTCCCTGCAGCCACACCGCTTTCCGCAGCTCCCATTGGCTGGGTACGGCGAACTGCAGCCACTGGGAGCTGTGGGCAGCCATGCCTGTGGATGGTCAATGTAAACAAACTATCTTGTGGCCCGCCAGCAGATTAGCCTGACGGGTGGTGTTCGGCCCCCGGGCCGCTGGTTGCCCCCACAGCTTTACAGTTATCAGTCCAGGAAATAAATATTATTGTAATAATTTAAAATGGCTAGCTTTTTAATGAAGATTAACTCCTTCATACAGTACCATAGATAGCCCGATCCTAGTTCCTAGAAAACAGCTCTGAATAACACATAACGTATCTCTTTTCAAACAAAGTCCACAGTTGAATTAGCAGTAGTGTTGCATATCAGGACTGAGGTGCATTAGCTAAAGAGCATGGGGGGAGAACTAGCACAGTATCTATCTGGTTTAAATAATGCTATTAACATTCTTCATTTATGAAAGTACAAAATTCACATACACATTAATATTTAAAATTAATGAATACAAAATATTCACATCACATCTGGGAAGTAGTATTCCAAGTGAGTATGTCTAGAGTGAATTTTCACAGCCTCGCTGCAAATGTCTCAAAAAAGAGTTTCTAATGGAAATGGTGATAGGCTGTCAGTTAATGTATAGCGGTGAGAACGGCACTGCTGTAATAAGAATGACCAGGAGTCAGTTTAACAAATAATAAAATACAAGTAAATAGATGAGGCTTTAAGCCTATTCATTAGGCTCACTTTCTGATGAGTTAAAACAGACTTCTTGCTTCTGGTCCATAAACACCCACAGGCAGTTGAAATCTGTCACGGATAAGGCTGGTGTGACAAAGTTTATTTAGTTCTAGAATACAGTAGTCAGAAAATGTAAGAAACCACATATGGTGACACGGTTCCCCTAAGCATGCTAAGTAAGAGGGAAATTTTCTGGTAAAAATTCTATGTTCAAATAATGTGTGTTATCCTACTAAAAATTAGATATCTGTGGGACCAGTTTTGAACAATGAGACTGCTAAGAATATCATTACTAAAAAGTAAAACCATTGTTTGAAATGGTCCCCGGCTGGATGGTTGTCTGGTGGGAAAATATTTTAACAGGGTTTCTTATGAATGTGATTGTTCTCAAGATGTAACACAAATATTATATACAATGGAATGTTCACTAAGTGCGTATCTTTAATAGATGGTAAATAGTTCATGGCAAATTTAATTTTAAAAAGGTCTTCATCTGAGACTTTCACTTCATACTGTTCCATATTCTAGCATAATACTTGTTCATTTAACAGAAAACTGGCAAACATATTACAGTATTTGGTAGGTAGATTTCTGGGGGGAGGCCTTTCGAGTTTATCTACAGTGTGGCCTTGTGGCTAGTATGCTGGTCTGCTACTTAGGAGACGTGCACTCTGTTCCTAGCTCGTCCACTTTGCCTGGTGGGTGACCTTAGGAAAGTCACTTTGACCTCTCTGTGCTTCTATTTCTTCATTTGTAAAGTGGGGATAATGACACTACCCTTCTTTGTAAAGCACTTTGAGCTGCTACTGATCAGAAGCACTATTTATGAGCTATGAATTGTTTTATTTTATTGTGCCAACAGTGTGCTTGGCACCTTCTAAGTGCACAACACCAGGCCCTGGCCCCCGAGAGCTTGCAATCCTGCAAAGCCTAATTCATACTGACGATTTTCAATAGAACTACTGGAATGCGATAGTGTTTGCAGGATTTGAGTCCTAAATCGACAAAATACAGACAAAGTCTCAGGAAAGAGGGCAGTGAAGAACAACTGAGTAAGCAGTAATTGACTGACAACTGCCAAAAGTATGAAACTAATGGAAATGTGTCTGTTGCAGAATGTATACATTCATAACAGGTTTAACCATACAGCTGTACACTGTTGTGTATTGAAATCTATTTTTATTTATAATTTTACAGCAGTTTTGTGCAACATAACTAGTAAATAATATGAATGAGTGGTTTGGGTGTTAATTAATGGTAACATACTTGCAGGTTACAGTTACCTTAATAGTCAGATGCTGTATGATACCTAGGGTTTATGTTTCATGACCCTGTATTCACTTTAATTTTTTTCTCCGGGTTGGGAAAAATCCCAACCCTATTGAAATCATTGGCAAAACTCTTTGACTTCAAGGGATTTTACCCCTGTGTTTAGTTGGCTACTTCTTTACCACTTGTTCTTCGTAGATGAAGAGAATCATTATTGTGAGTGAGATAAATACAACTCCATGTCAAGTGGAGTGGAGATCTTCCAGCAATTGTCTCTCACTTTTTAGAGCCTGAAAGTGCCACTTCAGTGAAGTGCTCAAATTCCTCAATTCAGCCTGTAACAAAGACCATGTGTATCTGTGTCCCACAGTCCTTACTGAAGCAAAATTTCCATTGACTTTACTGAGAGTTTTGCTTGAGTAAAGACTTAAGGATGGGGTCCCTCAGAAACAGATGCAGGCCTACTAACTAGAAGTAGCTCATGCTGCTGTGCCATAGTACTGGTCCAAACTGCGTCTATAGTTGTGGCTTCTATTAATTTTATTTTAATTGCTTTCTCTACCCACATAATGAATGAATATATCTAAAGCTATGTGTGTATATTGGCAAAGAGAAAATCCCTTAAGTGCACTTTTCACAACTATTCCAATGTTCTGGTCAAATTATCATTTGGATAATTGAATTCTGCCTACCTAATTCCCCCTTGGGTGAAAATCTGCCCCCTCCTCCCAAAACAGAGAGACAAAGCAGGCTTCTACCTAAAACAGGGAGGCACAATTCACCCAACCTTCAGCTGTCTGTCTGCAGAACTGACTCTGATCACACACTTCCCTACAGAGCCCCCTTGCCTAAGGGAAAATCCTTAGGATTTAAAATGACAGCTTGTAATTTTTATAATTTTCAATACACCACAGCTGCCAGAGGATGCTTCTACTGCTGTTCTTCACTACTTCTTTGTGGTCTTCTAGCATGGAGGCTGCCTCCCTTCCCAGTCTGTAGCAGCTTCAGATTCCCTTAGGAGCAGGGAGAGAAGAATGCTTTGGGCTTCTCCCATCAGTGATTTGCAGTATTTGAGGGTGTTTGTAGTTAGTTCATATCTGTCTGTGCAGAGGTACATCACTGGATGAAATGTCACCACCTAGAGATGTTGTGTTGTGATGTTAATACACTTAATGAGGAAGAGACTGTAGGATTCAAGTGATATTTTACTTTATTTCCCTCTTCTGGCCAGATTCTGATACCCTTATGCTGAGTAATACGTTATTCCACCACATGTAGTCCTATTAAAATCAGTGGGAGTATTCCTAGTGTAAGTTACTGTAACGATGCTGGTTCTGGCGGGACCCAACTGAGAGTGCCAGTTCAGGACAAATTGCTTCAAGCAGGGCAGTTACAGCCCAAGGCTGGGGTTTTTCCACCTCAAAGGCAAACCAAACCAGCCAGACAGAGGAGATTTTGGTTTTACCCCACTGGCTAACCACAAGTCACAAGCAATTCCCTTAGACACTCCAGTTTCCCAGTATCACCACCAGTGCCACTCGTTATGGGGACAAATGGTCATGAAAACCAATGCCCCAGTAAAAGAAAAAAGTTCTCCCGATCCCAAAGGACCAGACCCCAGATCCAGGTCAATATATAAATCAGATCTTACCCACAAATCACGCTGTTGCCAATCCTTTAGAATCTAAAATCTAAAGGTTTATTCATAAAAGGGAAAAGGTATAGGTGAGAGCTAGAATTGGTTAAAAGGAATCAATTACATACAGTAATGGCAAAGTTCTTGGTTCAGGCTTGCAGCCTAGATGGAATAAACTGCAAGTTCAAATCAAGTCTCTGGAATACATCCACAGCTGTGATGGGTCATTCAGTCCTTTGTTCAGAGCTTCTATTTGTAGCAAAGTTCCTCCAGAGGTAAGAAGCAGGAAAGAAGACAAGATGGAGGAGCTGCAGCAGTCTTTTATAGTCTTTCATCATGTGGCCTCTTTCTTTGTTCCAAAGACAAGCATTGGGGCACATGGCAAGAAAACCCTTAGAGTTCGGTCCATAGGCAGGCCCCTGCATACCTTGTTGAGTCACAAGGTGCGTCTGCCTCCTCTCAATGGGCCAATTGTATAGTCGATGGCCCTTAATGGGCCATCAAGCAGGTTACCAGAGCTTGAGACCAACTTGTCTGTGGTTTCACCCAGAAGCACAGCACAAATATCTGTTTGAAATACAGATAGTATAGAGCCAATATTCATAACTTCAACTACAAAACTGATACATACATATAAATGGCATAATCATAACCAGCAAACCATAACCTGGTCTTAGACACCTCATTTGACCCCCTTTATATAAGATTTGGTGCCACTACAGGACCTTGGTTGCAACAATGATCTATACGGTCTCAATTATTGTCAGTAACGTCAGTTACTACTCAGTGTAAGTATATCAGAATCTGGATCTTGCTGTGACAGATCATTGAGAATTGCATGAAAACTGGATCAGTTCTGGTGCCCTGATTACAAAGATGTTCATATGGAAAGTAATGCAAAATTCACTAGCAGTCACAAGTCTTTATTTGCTCAGGCACCCGAACTGTCAATGTCCCTTGTAACCAGTTGGCAGTTAATTCAGCTGCCTCTGCAAATAAATTTGTATCCCGCAGAAAAATGTAAAATTCAAGTCTTTTGTATATGTAAGGGGACTGTTGTCCCCTTACTAAAACTCAGTGGGGGTGTTTTGGTTGGCTAGCTCCCAGAACTAAAAGAAAGGGGAAGGATTGATGGGAAATCAGGGCCCTGAGACTGACAGTCCCCAGGGGCAATGGGGAGAGGCTAGTGCTCCAGGTCAGTCTGATTGACAGAGCTGAAATTGCCTGGGTCACACAGAGTGGGGTCGAGCTAAGAAGAGAGCTGAGGAGCAGAGCCCTGCCAGCCAAAGGGGCCAGAAAAGCAGCCCAGGAAGCAGGTCAGTTCTGGGAGCAGAATCACAGAAGCAGCCCACAGAGCAGACCTGTCCTGAGAGGGGAGCTGCAGCAACCAGAGCCAGAGGGGCCAGAGAAGCAACCCAGGGAGCTGGAGGCAGAGCAGCAGTGCTGGGGCACAGTGGAGTTGGAGCGGTTTGGAGCCGGGTGCGGTGAGCAGCTGGGGAGAGTGAGGGGGACCCTAGGCAGTGGGCCCAGCGCAGGGAGATGCCCCCAGCCAAAGAGGCCTGACAAGCCAGACTTGGAAGAGGATAATAACCCAGACGGGGCGGGGACAACACTGGGAAGAAGGGTCCTGCCACCTAAAGCCTGAGGGCGTATGGCCACCGCCAGAGCAAGTACGGTGACCAGACAGCAAGTGTGAAAAATCGGGACAGAGGTGGGCGGTAATAGGAGCCTATATAAGAAAAAGCCCCAAATATCGGGACTGTCCCTATAAAATCGGGACATCTAGTCACCCTAACAAGTGTCTGACCTGCAGCATCCCTGCAGCACAGGCAGGACCTGAAAGCGGGCCTGGGATTTATGAGGAACAGACTGAACTTCCGTTACATTCCAGAGATGCTGGTTGCGATGTCCGCGTGCCACAGAGTGGGGTGATGTGTTTTCCTTTAAGCTTTCCCATTTTTTCCTTATTTTTTAAAATTGATTGCTGTTTAATAAATTGTATTTGCTTTGAACTGTATGTAATGATAAGTGGATCATGGAAGCATCCAGTGCGGAGAGAGCACACTGGAGAGAGGACACTCTAGCCCATGCCCTAAGTGACCACAACAAGGTTGGGGGTCGAGCCCCCCAGGAATCCTTGGACCAGGCTTGTTGGGTTTACGTGGACTCTGTGACACAGGAGAGTGTAAGGGAGCCCTCGAGGTCAGGCAAGCCTCTGGGTAAAGGAAGTGGGAGCAAGGACTCAGATCCTTTTGCTAGCCCATTTCACCGGGGTAGTGTATAAGCCAGGAAAGTTCCCCGCAATAGCAGGACCATTCCCCCGCTTACATATATATTTTATAAAAATAATTCTAAATTTTTGCTTTGATTGGCTTTTATCAGTATTATCAGGAAGAAAGGAGAGCAGTAGAACAGAGACCCTGGACTTCAGAAAAGCAGACTTCGACTCCTTCAGGGAACTGATGGGCAAGGTCCCCTGGGAGAATAACATGACGGGGAAAGGAGTCGAGGAAAGCTGGCTGTATTTTAAAGAATCCTTATTGAGGTTGCAGGAACAAACCATCCCGATGTGTAGGAAGAAAAGCAAATATGGCAGGCGACCAGCTTGGCTTAACAGTGAAATCCTTGCTTGTCTTAAACACAAAAAAACAGCTTACAAGAAGTGGAAGATTGGACTAATGACTAGGGAGGAGTATAAAAGTATTGCTCAGGCATGCAGGAGTGAAATTAGGAAGGCCAAATCACACTTGGAGTTGCAGCTAGCTGGAGATGTTAGGAGTAACAAGAAGGGTTTCTTCAGGTATGTTAGCAACAAGAAGAAAGTCAAGGAAAGTGTGGGCCCCTTGCTGAATGAGGGAGGGAACCTAGTGACAGAGGATGTGGAGAAAGCTAGTGTACTCAATGCTTTTTTTGCCTCTGTCTTCACAGACAAGGTCAGCTCCCAGACAGCTGCACTCCGCAGCACGGTATGGGGAGGAGGTGACCAGCCCTCTGTGGAGAAAGAAATAGTTCAGGACTATTTAGAAAAGCTGGACGAGCACAAGTCCATGGGGCCGGATGCACTGCATCCGAGGGTGCTAAAGGAGTTGGCCGATGAGATTGCAGAGCCATTGGCCATTATCTTTGAAAAATCATGGCAATCGGGGGAGGTCCCGGATGACTGGAAAAAAGCTAATGTGGTGCCCATCTTTAAAAAAGGGAAGAAGGAAGATCCGGGGAACTACAGGCCAGTCAGTCTCACCTCAGTCCCTGGAAAAATCATGGAACAGGTCCTCAAGGAATCAATTCTGAACCACTTAAAGGAGGGGAAAATGATCAGGAACAGTCAGCATGGATTCACCAAGGGCAAGTCATGCCTGACTAACCTAATTGCCTTCTATGATGAGATAACCGGCTCTGTGGATGAGGGGAAAGCAGTGGATGTGCTATTTCTTGACTTTAGCAAAGCTTTTGATACAATCTCCCACAGTATTCTTGCCAGCAAGTTAAAGAAGTATGGGCTGGATATATGGACGGTAAGGTGGATAGAAAACTGGCTAGATGGTCGGGCTCAACGGGTAGTGATCAATGGTTCCATGTCTAGTTGGCAGCCGGTATCAAGTGGAGTGCCTCAAGGGTCAGTGCTGGGGCTGGTTTTGTTCAATATCTTCATTAACGATCTGGAGGATGGTGTGGACTGCACCCTTAGCAAGTTTGCAGATGACACTAAACTGGGAGGAGTGGTTGATACGCTGGAGGGTAGGGATAGGATACAGAGGGACCTAGACAAATTAGAGGATTGGGCCAAAAGAAATCTGATGAGGTTCAACAAGGACAAGTGCAGAGTCCTGCACTTAGGACGGAAGAATCCCATGCACTGCTACAGACTAGGGACCGAATGGCTGGGCAGCAGTTCTGCAGAAAAGGACCTAGGGGTTACGGTGGACGAAAAGCTGAATATGAGTCAACAGTGTGCCCTTGTTGCCAAGAAGGCTAATGGCATTTTGGGTTGTATAAGTAGGGGTATTTCCAGCAGATCGAGGGACGTGATTATTCCCCTCTATTCGGCACTGGTGGGGCCTCATTTGGAGTACTGTGCCCAGTTTTGGGCCCCACACTACAAGAAGGATGTGGATAAATTGGAAAGAGTCCAGCGGAGGTCAACAAAAATGATTAGGGGGCTGGAGCACATGACTTATGAGGAGAGGCTGAGGGAACTGGCATTGTTTAGCCTGCAGAAGAGAAGAATGAGGGGGGATTTGATAGCTGCTTTCAACTACCTTAAAAGGGGTTCCAAAGAGGATGGATCTAGACTGTTCTCAGTGGTAGAAGATGACAGAACAAGGAGTAATGGTCTCAAGTTGCAGAGGGGGAGGTTTAGGTTGGATATTAGGAAAAACTTTTTCACTAGTAGGGTGGTGAAGCACTGGAATGGGTTACCTAGGGAGGTGGTGGAATCTCCTTCCTTAGAGGTTTTTAAGGTCAGGCTTGACAAAGCCCTGGCTGGGATGATTTAGTTGGGTTTGGTCCTGCTTTGAGCAGGGGGTTGGACTAGATGACCTCCTGAGGTCCCTTCCAACCCTGAGATTCTATGATTCTATGAACCTATTACAAGAAACCTGCCTCTAATTCAACTAAATTAAGTTTATTCAACTGAATAAAAGCAGAGTTAAACTATTTATACTACCGTTTTGTAATTTTCCTTTCAACATTGTGAAAGTGAGATGGAGGTGTGGCTAAGCCCCCAAACTGGGAATTAGAAGAGCTGTGTTCTACAACTGCCTGGATCTTCTAGGGACTTGTTTGTGACCTTGTATGGGTCATTTGATCTTTCTTTGCCTCAATATCCCCATCTGTAAAGAGGTGATTATCTACCTAGGCATTAAGAGCTTGTTCCTGCAATGTGCTGAACAGTCTGACCCTAATTCTGCAAAGCACTTAAGCATGTGCCTAGCGTTACCCCCATTGAACTTGATTGCAGTAAATGGAGCTACTGGTGCTTAAAGTTATTCATATTCAAATCCAGTGATAATATTGACAGATAATGCTTTCCTACCTTTGCACTTTATTTAGTATTTGTAGAGCATGTTCAGGGCAACAAGATAGGTGCATTAGAAGTGCAGAGTATTTTAAAAACCTGATGAAATTATTTTATTTTATTTAATCAATCACTGTATAATATTTGCAAAAATTGCTGCCTTTTTCACTAAAAGATATGAAATGATGACATACCATCAAGGTAGATTTGTGTTGATAGAGGAATAAACACAACCAGAAGGCTGTTAATGAAATAGCAGCATTTTGTTAGCTCATACAGTGGAGTTTTTCTGTAGTTCTTTGCAGATTGCAAAATTGCACTTATTTACTGTTCACATCAAAAAGTAACTGAGAAATGCTTTGAAGTTCTCAGTCCAGGTTAATCCATGAAAGGCAGCCAACCCTGCTCCCAAGAAATGTGAGCTAACTGAGCACACATCCTAGTAAGCTTCCTTTACTTGTCTATGTTTAAACTTGTTTGATTTTACTGTTTGCATTTTTTTTTATAAACCTGTAAGTGACAAATTCTCTTAATTTAAACTAAAGAAAAACACCTTTTTGGAGGGATATGAAGCTTTATAAAACCCAAAGTATATTCAGTCCTGACACCATGCATGGAGATTAAACATTTTTTTGTTGAAAGACAAAAGCAAAGACTGTGGTGTCAAGAGGAAATGATCTCTCAGAAAGGAAATGATAGGTTGAATAGCTTTAGTTGTACTTTCACCTCTGGGATCTTGGTTTAAAGCCATCTCTGCTGTCCTTCAGAAAATGAAGTAAAGGAATTCATTGAGGCTGTAAAGTACCATGGGGCCATGTTATTCATACAAATGTAAAAGGGTAACTGGCCACATAAAAAATTAAGTAAAACTAGCAACTTTGACTGCGTGCTTAGTTTACAAGGCTTTTTACTGTTACACTTTTTGAAGAAGACTACCTTCATAGGGGAAACCGAGGTCCAATGTGAAGGGTCCAAGCTGAAATGATAATACCATTTATGAAAACACAAGAAGCAAATGTCAGAAAAGAAAATATTGTGCATTTATTTCATTTGTATTTCTTGCTGATAGCACATGCCTGTACAAAATACATTTTCTGAACATACCAATAGCTTGTTTAAAGATTTTTATGAAGTTTTGATATTTAATAGAAATATTTTAACAAGATTTCTAAATTACCATTTGCATTTGTATGCTGGAAGTAAGTAGAATGCTTGTCTCCATATGAATCCACATTCACCCTGTAAAAGCACTGTTAACTTATGTCTAGGGCCCTACCAAATTCATGGCCGTAAAAAATGCATCATGGACCGTGAAATCTAGTCTCCATCATGAAATCTGGTCTTGTGTGTGTTTTTACCCTATACTACACAGATTTCACAGGGGAGACCAGTGTTTCTCAACTTGGGGTTACCGACCCAAAAGGGAGTCACGGGGGGATGGTTTGCAAGCTTATTGTGGAGGGGTTGTAGTATTGCCACCCTTACTTCTGCGCTGCCTTCAGAGCCGGATGACTGGAAAGCGGCAGCTGCTGCCCAAGCACCCAGTTCTGAAGGCAGCATCACCATCACCACCAGCAGCGCAGAAGTAGGGGGGTGGCCACCACTCTCCGGCCGCCCAGCTCTGAAGGCAGCAGCACAGAAACAAGGATAGCAACACCATACCATGCCATCCTTACTTCTGCGCTGCCTCTGCCTTCAGAGATGGGCTCCTAGCCAGCAGCTGCCGCTCTCTGGCTGCCCAGCTCTGAAGGCAGTGCCGCCACCAGCAGCAGCGCATAATTAAAAGGGTGGTAATACCGCAACCCCCTTACAATAACCTTGAAATGCCCCCACTACCCCATTTTGGGTCAGGACCCAAATCTGAAATTTCAGATTTAAATATCTGAAATCATGAAATTTATGATTTTTAAAATCTTAAGTCTGTGAAATTGACCAAAATGGGCTGTGAATTTGGTAGGGCCCTACTTATGTCCATATTTTGGCTGTCGCCAGCCCCTTTGCAGCTCTTGTCCACTCTTTCCATCTCCCTCATTGTTCCTCCTAGAAGCGTGAACAATCTGAAGTGTATTTCAGTATCTTTATTAAGTTTAATGACAAACAGGTAAAAAAAAAAACAGAACAAGGGGGGAGGGAAAACAAGGGAAGGTAACAATAAAATGTATAAATAGCAGTTTTCAAAGTTACTTATATAATATGTTACATTACATAGGGTACTGGCCTATTTGACATCTATGAAATGTGCGGGGGACCATTACAGAAACAACACCGGCCTCCCATTCAGGAGATGGGAGGTGGCCAGAGAAGACACTTGAAATACAGGGGATAAATCAAAAGTGCAGGGCTGGTGCTGTGGTCAGAAGTGTAACAAAACTGCACTAATGGTGGACAGTAAGCCGAGAACCCCAGCTGATGCCCACAGCTCTGAGATGATCCAAGGACTCAGTGGAATTGCCCAGCTGTGTTGCTGAACCAGCTGGTCCATTCCATTAGATTAAATTATGTACAGTGTTTGAGCGTCATGTAGCTTTTTCTGATGCAGTAGGTTTTTTGTGAGCTAGGCTAACTGGGATACAATTTTTAAAAACAGAATCAACATTCATGTCTGGAACAAGGGATTTCAGTAGTAAGAATGACAGAGAAGGCTGGAACAGTATTTCTAAATACCATTGTTTGGCAAATCTGGCCACAAATTCAATTTAGTTGTCACCCCCACTCTCTCCCTTAGTCCTTTTGTCTCCCACCATCTACACAGAATCACAGGGTGCTGCGGCCGTGGCCGGCTGCTCTGGGTTTTCTGGGGATTTCCTTGGAATGACAAAAGAGGCCCCTAGACCCTCCTGACCAATCATGGGCCAGGTCTTTTTTTGAGCTGTGCCACTGAGATCACTCCTCTGAGATATCTCATTGGCCAGTGAGGAAGAGCCCCATTCCAGCCCCTAATTAGGCTGGGAGAAGAATAAAAAGCCATTCAAACTCCTCTGCTACATTAAGGTTTTTCCCTCCCAACCGTCATGTGATGGTGGTGAGGGGGTGACTTTCACACAAGTTAGCAGCTCAAGTTAAAAACTATGGGAATGTAGGGTTGAACTTGACCTGCTAACTCATGTGAAGACTACATACTGCTTTGTCTTCACTAGGCTTTCACCTCCAGTTAGTCTACTTGAGTTAGAACACACTGTTTTCCCTAGTGAAGACACAGCACGTCTCAGGATACTGTATTGGTGTTTGCTGAATATGCTTTGTTGTTTTGCTGATTAACCATTGTGTTTCTCTTCTATTTGAATCAAAGCTGTCACATTCTAGTTTCTATACGCTCCAGTAGGTTGACGTCTCTATGTCGAGGGCATATGTAAACTGTTACAACAGGACAGAAGCATTCAGCCATTTGGGTAGGAATAGTAAAGAGAGCATAGAGTATACATCTTCCAGAATTGTGGGATTCACTGTGTTTCCGGGACCAAGATACTCACTTACAGAGACTGCCTGAGGTCTGGCTCAGTGGCATCTCTAACTCTCTTTACAGTGATGGCTCAAGCTGTGGTGAACTGGCTGATTTATCTGTCTAGAGAGTACCTGTTTTGACCTTGAGAGATGCAAATCAGGGTAGCTCATAGTTGGGCTGTATGGCTACTATTACACTTTGCTGCAAAGAGTATGGATATTCATCTCTTTCTCTGTTAAAATGGTTATTGTTTGTTTATTTAACAACATGGCAGTGTTTGTACCATAAATGGTCCTTCACTTCTAAGGTGTTTTGGGGGTCATTCCCTGGGCATTTTTATCAAATATATGTTCCCAGGACACAATGATAGTAGGGCATTCTAGAAACATATGGAGCAAGAAAGTATGGGGCGCATTCTAGGACTAATAAGGATTACAGAGATAGATGACAGCTTTGCATTTTGTAGGGGTCCAGATCATCCTCCAACTCAGAAGTTGGCAAACTATAAAATAAAATAAAAGAATGAGGATTTCTAACTATGGTAGGGAAGCACTATGGGCTAGTGGGTAGGGGCAATGGCTTGGGAATCAGAAGACCTGGGCTCTAGTCCTGCTACTTAATTATTGTCTAACACTGAACAAGTATTTAGAACTCTGTTTCCCCTCCCATACTTTGTTTCTCTTGTGTAATTAAACTGCAAACTCTTCCAGGTAGGGATTGTTTCTCGTTATATGGGAATTCAGTGTCAACCACAATGTGGTCCCAGTTTTGGTTGGATTCTACGGTAATAATAAAATTTGACCTATTTTTTTCTCCATGAGCAAGAATAAATCTGTACGTTTCTTTCTTTTTCTCCCATTACAATTTAGGTTCTTGACTGACATCTGGGTTGCCCAGCATTAACAGTTGATATTTATGAGATATTCCATGGGCATGCTTTAACTATGGAAGTTAAGAAAAAGCAGAAAGTGTGTCACATTTAGCATTCACCTATTTCCCTCTAGAGAATCTTCCATTGCCCTAGTGGGGGTGGGAGAGTTCCTAAGGATCCAGCCGATTTTTTCCTGCTTTAAAGTCCTGTCTTTAAGGCTCCATGTAATGAGCATCTTCATTCCTGTTGATGAAGACAGAATTCCTTTCAGAGCTTGTTAGTGCCCCTCTTTAATTATCCAAAAAGACCGCTGTTGAGTGACATAAAATAGTGTATTTCTTCCACAAATTTCCCAGCCCCAGTTGCCACAAGAGATGTGAGATTGGCCCACGAGTAAGAATCAGTTTCTGGTTTCCCGAATAACACTGTAGAACACTAACTATCTTGAGGCTACAAAGCCAGAATTAGCTTTCCATGCACATTTTAAATTGGAAACTGCCAGTGATGCAAATATAATAGCTTTTACAATAGTTTAAGAGTAGAAGTAATCAGTATGGTCTTGGTGAAACATCTTCCAAAGCTGATATTGAATACTTTTCTCTTAACACTGACAATTATTTGTCTTTTCTGGTTTTTTTAGCATGTACTCTGGACAAACCTGCTCAAATAATGAGGCTAAATTCTGGCTTCAGACTCATGTGTAAGATTCTTACTGAGGAATTTGGCCCAGGTTTATCGACAAGTCAGTCACTTTTGCAGGGATGGGAGGGTGCATAGAAATTCTCAGGCTCATTTACACAGCAGTACGGGTCATTCAAAAGCCAGAAGGGCACACAAACTGACTGTATCCTTGGTCTCCCAATCCTGAGTATGATCAACCAATGCAGAAGGTGAGAAGAAAAGGACCAGTACCTACCTTGTAACTGGGAGGTGCAGAACAGCATAGGAGAGGAATAATTCCATGAGTTCCCTGCTCCTCTTTTTTCTAAGCAGCATTCCAACTCTCTCTGTGTCTCTCTCCTCCCCTGCTAGGGCTGCAACGGACTTTCCAAAACTAGAGCTGAAAGTAGCCATTTGCTGCTCCCAGAAGGGACATAAGGAGAGACTACAGCCAAGTCTACACTATCATTTACTTTGATGTAACATACATTGCTCAGAGGTGTGAATAAGCCACCACCCTGAGCGACATAAGTTATACTGATGTACATGTCGGTGTGAACAGCACTGTCAGCCAGAGAGCTTCTCCTGCCGAAATAGCAACCGCCTTTTGCGGAGATGGATTTATTATGCCAATGGCATAGAGCAGGGGTGGCCAACCTGTGGCTCCGGAGCCACATGCAGCTCTTCAGAAGTTAATATGCGGCTCCTTATATAGGCACCGACTCCGGGGCTGGAGCTACAGGCGCCAACTTTCCAATGTGCCGGGGGGTGCTCACTGCTCAACCCCCGGCTCTGCCACAGGCTCTGCCCCCACTCCACCCCTTCCCACCCCCTCCCCTGAGCCTGCCATGCCCTCCCTCCTCCCTCCCCCCACCCCGGGAGGTGCGGGAAGGAGGGGGAGGCGCTGATTGGTGGGGCTGCCGGTGGGTGGGAGGTGCTGGGACCTGGGGGTGGGGTAACTGATGCGGGGCTGCTGATGTATAACTGTAGCTCTTTGGCAATGTACATTGATAAATTCTGGCTCCTTCTCAGGCTCAGGTTGGCCACTCTTGGCATAGAGTGTCTTCAATAGATGTGCTGCAGTGGCACAGCTGCATTGGTGCAGCTCCACCGACGTAGCCCTTCTAATGTAGACTAGCTCTAGGATTAGATCCTTTACTATTTGTTTTTTCAAAAATTAAACATCCATCTTGCTGGAAGCAGTAGGGAATGGGCGGAGGAACGAAGGCTCATGGAGGACATCTTTCTTGGTGGTTCTCTTCTCTTCCTCAGTGTCATGGATTAGGACAAGTTTCACTTTGGTGGGTCCCTTTCTCAGTTCCATTTTGGAGATGTCTATCAGGAAATGCCCTATTCATGTCACATAGCCCATTTTGTTGCTTTTCGGCTGTCAGGCAATCAGCTGGGGAAGAGCCTGCTGGGATTCCAGGGAGGCACTATACAGAGTCAGTGCCTCATGCCATTTATGGTATTTTGGCTCATTTGGACTCTTCCTTCTGAAGGGAGGAGTTGGGAAACCATTTGAGATATACATGACTGACTCAGTGAAAGTAGCTCACCTCTAAGGGTACATACTAGCATAAGTGCCGACTTCCCCTCTTTCCCATGGGTGCTCAACCTGCCCTCTTCCCCCGACCCACCCCCACTCCAACCCTTCCATGAGGCCCCACCTCGCCCCACCCCATTCCAACTCCTTCCCCAAATCCCCACCCCCACCTCCTCCCCTGAGCGTGCCACATTCCCGCTCTGTCCCCTCCCTCCCAGAGCATGCTAACACTGCCAAACAGCTGTTTGGCGGTGGTCGAGTGGGAAACACTGGGAGGTAGGTGGAGAAGCGGGGACGCGGCACACTTAGGGGAGGAGGAGGTGGGGCAGGGGGTGAGGGAAGCTTGGCTGCCGGTGGGTGCAGAGCACCCACTAATTTTTCCCTGGCATGGAGGCACGGAGTCAGCACCTATGCATACTAACTCCTGATGCAGAGTGCAGGCTGGCAGCAAACTTTGCAAGAAGAGTCCCATACAACATAAATTATAGAACATACTGCCTATTTACATTTTATATTTATTGATTTGCCAGCACAGTTCAGTTGGTTGAATGAAAGTCATGTGGCCTGAAATGGGAAGGTAATAGTGTCTACCTGGTCTACAGTTTTGAGCCTGTGGCTTCATATATCATATCAAATGGTGTATTACTTTTCTATTGCAAACCCCAACTCCAGTCAACATATATTATACTGCAATCCTTTCTATCTGTGTATATATAAACATACATCCACCCAAAAGAAAGAGTTAAGGCACGTTAGACAATCCCAATTGAAGTTGTAGGGAGGCTTTCAATTGACTTTAATGAACATTTGATCAGACCCTAGGAAAGAATAACACCGCTAAGTACTTATGTATAAATTTTGTAGATGGGTTGCAGAAGAATGTTCCTAGATTGTAAGCTCTTTGGATCAGGGACCAACTCAGTATCTATGTTTATACAGTGTAAAAAATGTATTAAAGCTAATATTAAAAAACTATATAGTATATAGGTTAAGAAACAAGCATCTGTACATCTGGGTATAGTGCTTAGATTATCCACAAATACAAACATTTATTTTTGAATTCATAGGATACATATAGTGCATAATCAGCAATAACCCAATTTAGGTAAATAAATTTAAGAATACAGTTTACATATTAGCATCCAAGTATTTGGGTACATCACTCATGAAAAGTTATACAGAAAGTTGGTTGTGGAAAGCAAATATGGCAATGAGTGAAGATTCATAGAATCTCATAGAATCATAGAATCTCAGGGTTGGAAGGGACCTCAGGAGGTCATCTAGTCCAACCCCCTGCTCAAAGCAGGACCAACCCCAACTAGATCATCCCAGCCTGGGCTTTGTCAAGCCTGACCTTAAAAACCTCTAAGGAAGGAGATTCCACCACCTCCCTAGGTAACCCATTCCAGTGCTTCACCACCCTACTAGTGAAAAAGTTTTTCCTAATATCCAACCTAAACCTCCCCCTCTGCAACTTGAGACCATTACTCCTTGTTCTGTCATCTTCTACCACTGAGAACAGTCTAGATCCATCCTCTTTGGAACCCCCTTTTAGGTAGTTGAAAGCAGCTATCAAATCCCCCCTCACTCTTCTCTTCCGCAGGCTAAACAATCCCAGTTCCCTCAGCCTCTCCTCATACGTCATGTGCTCCAGCCCCCTAATCATTTTTGTTGCCCTCCGTTGGACTCTTTCCAATTTATCCACATCCTTCTTGTAGTGTGGGGCTCAAAACTGGACACAGTACTCCAAATGAGGCCTCACCAGTGCCGAATAGAGGGGAATAATCACGTCCCTCGATCTGCTGGAAATGCCCCTACTTATACAGCCCAAAATGCCATTAGCCTTCTTGGCAACAAGGGCACACTGTTGACTCATATTCAGCTTTTCGTCCACTGTAACCCCTAGGTCCTTTTCTGCAGAACTGCTGCCCAGCCATTCGGTCCCTAGTCTGTAGCAGTGCATGGGATTCTTCTGTCCTAAGTGCAGGACTCTGCACTTGTCCTTGCTGAACCTCATCAGATTTCTTTTGGCCCAATCCTCTAATTTGTCTAGGTCCCTCTGTATCCTGTCCCTACCCTCCAGCGTATCAACCACTCCTCCCAGTTTAGTGTCATCTGCAAACTTGCTAAGGGTGCAGTCCACACCATCCTCCAGGTCGTTGATGAAGATATTGACAACTGATTGATTACTGATTGTCCCTCAGTAATTGAGAATTTAGGGTTGGTTGTCCACAGGGTGGATAAAAATCAATAATTTTTTTAAAAAAATCAAAAAAATTGGATTTTTTTATAAAATGCTTTTTGAGGAAAAAACCTATCTAAAGATAGTTTTAATTAAGATAGCTTTGAGCTATAATGTATCTCATCATGGAATAGGGATTATAAATTCTAATTTTATAGTAAGAGACAATATATTCATGTAATATTTAAGAAAATTTTTGTAAATGAGTTCCAATAGTTCATGGATTAGGGACCCAATCTTATGGGGTTCCAGGGGCTTCTGTATAGATTATTTAGGTTAATCTTTCTATCTACCCAATGAGTCTCAGTGCTCAGTCTTGAAGATACCATCAGAGATTCTTAGTTTTGCAGTTCTCAGACTGTGGATTTGTGTCTCTAGAAGTTCCCCGCCAGCCCCCTCGTGCCCAGCTAACCTCCGCCTCGGCCTCTGCCTCCTGCCCATACCCCTGCCCCGAGGCGCTGCACTGCGCTTTCCCCCCCTCCCTCCCTCCCTTCCAGGCTTGCTGTGCGCCGAACAGCTGACGCGTGGCAAGCCTGCCTCTGAGCGAGGGAAAGCGGCTTGGCGGGGCGCCTCGGGAGGTGAAGGAGGAGGCCGAGGCGGAGGTGAGCTGGGTGCAGGGGGGCTGGCGGGGAACTGCCGGTGGGTGCTCTGCACCCACCAATTTTCTCCATGGGTGCTCCAGCCCCGGAGCACCCACGGAGTCGGCGCCTATGCCAGCACGACCTGTTCTGTCCTTCCGATATATTTTGTACCCCGGTATTACTGTGTCCCATTGATTATCCTCATTCCACCAGGTTTCTTGGTAACAGCAAAAATGTTTTTAAATAAATAAATAATATATAGAGGTGAGAAGTAACAAACCTCAACCCTATTGTCCCTCTGCAAATTTGTGTACACAGGGTCAATCCCTTAACTCTCTCTAAAAGTGCAAAGTTTCAAAAAGTTCAATTAATAGAAGAGTGTTGGGGGCGGAATAGATCTGGACAAGGAGAAAAAGTCTAGAGATGAATGTGAGAAGGGAGTAGAAACAAAAGTGAAACTGTTTGAGCAGCATATTCCAGAAGTCTTGAGGTCTTTCTGAGTGTAGCCTTCATTGATTTGAGATCTACCACAGCATTCTCTCACTAGAAGGGAAAACCTATAATGGCAGCAGGCCATAAAAGAGACCCAGTTTGGGAATAAGAACCATTCAAGAAATATATGTTTGCTGATGATGTTTTAAAGAAAGTCACACCAGTGAAATGGTGGAAGTCACTTAAGCACTTGGATTCAGAGACTGTTGAAGTGATAATCTCGCTTTTTAAGCAGTAGCTTTTTCTGCCGGTGTACAAAGAATATTTTCTTCCTTTAGACTAATTCATTCCAAACTGAGAAATCGTTTGGGACCTGAAAAAGCAGGAAAGTTTGTTTTTCTTTTCCAGATTATGAACAAACAGGAAAATGAAGGGGAAGACGACTGAGTTAGCTGCAGAAGCCAAAATTTTTAATTTTCTCATGTTGACCTGGCTGACATAGTCGATTTATTTATTTTTTTTAATATTTCTTTTAATTATTTTGGTTAAAAACAATTTTAACAAAAGCAAACCTGATTTTAAAAAACTTGAATGTTTAACTAAATTCAAAAATTCATATGCTTGTTTTGTTAAAATATTATGTTTGCTATTGAAGAAAAATATCCGGTATATATCGTTGTTGTTTTAGTTAAATAAAACAATTTAAATGTCTGTCTGGTGATGTTCTCCTCCTAATACAGCATGGCAAGAAAATCCTCCAAATAATGATTAACCTGTTGAACTGGAGATAGTTCACCTCCCAATGACTTCATAAATATCTGCTTCTATTACCTTTGGTAAATGAAATAACCAAACATCATTCATTTTCTGATAGAGCTGTAAAACTAATCTGAAAAGTTTTCAAAATTAATCACTTTAAAAATGTATAGTGTGTACCTTCTAAAAATAAAACCTACATCTATCTCTGAGTTGTGAAGAATATGTATTAAGCATGTAGAAGCTGTGAAATGCCATCGTATTCTGTTGATTACCATTTTGAAATATGGTTATTATTTTAAAACAGCAATAGGACAGTTGCAGTTTTGGGCTTTGTCTGTTGTGATGGAAATTTTTGGTTTTCAAAACTTAAAGCAGAATACTGAATTTGCCCTCAGAATTTCATAACTGCTATATATAAAATATATCTATACAACTGATTTCCAAATGTCTTGAAAGTAATTTAAACAGTTAACTTCCCACTGACACCTATGATTCTCAGGTTGGAATCCTCAGAAAGGCTGACATCTGAAACTGTATAGTGAAAACTATATCAGAGCAATTACCTTTTAAACAACTAGAGGACTTTACAATAACCTCTCAAAGGGACTGATAGCTGACCTTTATTGCCTGTACTGCTTCCTGCATATCATCAAACTGTAAATGCTGAAAATAAACTACTAGCTTGAGTTCCCTTTTTTGGAGCTACAACATACAAGATCAAAAATGATGCATCATTTTAAAAAGTCTTTGAATAGTACACTTAAGAGGGGAAAAAGGAAAGTTCATTGTGAAATAAAACAGGTTTTCTGAAAACAATCATTTTGACATCATTTTTGGAATGTCTTTATTTTTCATTTATTGGTTTCAAATGTAGTGATTACGTTTCTGAGTTTCCTGCTTCTATTGCACACCACCTGCTAAAAATGACTGAAATTGGCTGAGCTTCATTTAAATCTTTATTTATACTAGGAGAATAGAGTTCCATCAACATTTCTGGAAGGAAAGAACATAGTTTCACTGAATAACAAGAGTAAGGTATACTGTCCTTTGTAACGGAAATGGTGACATATTTTAAGCAGTAAAAATGTACTTGAAATTTTTACTTTTATAAAAATGTGAATAAGCTCCTGGTGGCTAGACCAATTCTTCTTTCCTGAATATAAATTACTATATTGTAATGAAAGTCATAGAGATTACATGATATTATGTTGTAGTAAAAATATTCTTGGCATGAATTTACATTTGTGATTACGGCATAATGAGCTCAATCACACTAGGAATGAAATCAATGATTGTTTTGCCATTGACTTCACTGGAAGCAGCATCAGGCCTGATGATGGACTAATTACCATGAATGCTGGTTATGTAGTTCATACCAGATAAGTGCCCATAACATTATTATACCTCACCATAATGTATTTTGTTTATGCCACATACATGACAAAAAACTATTTTAATAATGTTAAAAATATTTATTTGTACTATGCTTCATATCCCTCAGAAGTTTGGAATGCTATAAGTAGTTTTGGTGGAGATGCCAGTAGTGGACAGAGAGCAACAGTTGATAAATTGGAGGTCAGGTTGCAAATGACTATGAATAAGTTAAGGCAAAAAGCTTTAAAAGTACATTGAAAATTTTCAGAAAGAATCACTACAATTCAAAGGAACTGTTAGTTCAGGTAAAACTGCTTAAAAAGTTGAACACAGGAAAGTATGAAAAGTTGCACTGGATGGATGACATTAACAGTTTAATGAAACAGATTAAGATGTTCCCAGTTCCATAAATTCGCAAAAGTACTTCTTATTTTAACCTGTGTATCGTATCTACATTTATGAAACCTAAAAACATGGCATCTACAACCGTACCCCACAATAAAGGCTGTCCGGCCTACTCCCAACTCTGAGGAGTCCTGGAAGATCTGCCGGAAATCCTGTGCCAAAAAATCAGTCTGGCCCTGACAGCCCTTCCCAGTCCAACAACCCCACCTTCTTAGTTCCAGGATTTCACTGGAACTGTATTAAGAAAGACTAGCTCTGGCCACAGCTGCCCCCTGGTTCCCTGAAGGTAGTCCAGAGAAAAGATAATATGACCTAGGATGGATTACTTTTTCTACTCCTTCCTCCCAAGACCTTTGTACTGTGGAACAACTTCATTGGGGTCTGAATGAGGCAAAACTCCCATTGACTTCAACTGGACTTTTGTCTATGCAAGAAATACCAAACTGAACCCGCTACTGGTAAGCATAAAAGCCAATTAAGGACATCCTTGACACAGTATTTGGCACAGTACGTTGGACATGTTTTTAAGATGAAGTGTTAAATCTAGTCACTCAAAATAAACTTGCCACTTATTAAAAGTGCTCTAATATTTGCAGCCATAAAGCTTTATGTTCAAGGATATAATATCTTTCATATTTGTTTGAATTTTTTTTTAAAGATAGACATCTAAATAACATCTTACATTAAGAAATACTTGAAAAGTGAAGCTAAAAAACAATGTGTTGTGTAATGCATTTAAAGGCACAGTTAGCACTTCAAGTTTACAGTGACTAGCCAGTCGTAACCTGCTGTTGAACCCACAGCTGAACTTTATATGTAGAATTACTGAAGAGGGTGGGTCGCTTTCTTTTTATACCTGAAATCTGATAACCATGGTAAAAGAACCCCCATTCATTCTTTCTTTGTATGACTGTAAAGCAGCTATGAAGTACCAATAATAACCTTAAGTATACAGATCAGCAAACTCAGCCTAATGAACTTGCTTTTGGATTTGAGATTTGAACCTGAAAATGTAAGAAACTAGATTCTCATATTGTTATCACAGAGAAAATTAGGAACAGATACATAAAAATGTGTGTTTGTACAGTGCGTAGCACAATGGAACCATCATCTCTGTTGGGTCTCTAGGCCCAATAATAATAATAGTAATAATTAATAAGAATTGCCAAAATTAGTATTTTGTGTCAATTGTCAGATTTTTCCTCAGAAAACATAAATATAATCCCTTTGCCTAAAAGAGCTTCTTTTACAATGATGCAGTGTAATTAAATTAATTTCACGTCAGAATTGTTTACAATAATTTAAAAGTCCATATTATTTTTCATAACATATGTAAATAGGCATATTCTCTGGAACCATGCCATTTAAGGCTGTAATTTCATTAGATTTCACAAGCTAAGTAGGGTTGGGCCTATAGTACTTGCATGGAAGACCTCCAAGAAAATTCCAAGTTATTGTATGAACTGGTATTTGTGAATCAGTAGGCAACATTCTTCCACTGACTCTGTAATGAAATGATGCTACAGCTTGGTGTGAATAATCATAATGCTGTCTTTCAGATAAGAGGTAAAACTAAGATTATGACCACTTGTGGTCATTAAAGAGCCTACGGCACTTTTTGCAAGTATAGGAGTGCCTGTCCTGGCCAAATACCAACCTAGGTAATTACATCCTGCCTACTTACATTCCCCTGTTGCTTTAATTGGATACGGTATTATTTTTCTATTCTTCTGTAAAAATGGATTCTATGGCCCCTCCTTGAGCTGCCCTTGGCCTACTTCTTTCATGATCTCATGCATTAGCCTATGCTGGGCCAGCACAGGAAGTCAGTCAGTGTTGCATAGGCAGCCCTACATGGCCTTGTAGCTCCTTTGTGGGATTTAAGTGACATGGAGGATATTGTGCTTGTTCTTTGCACTAGGTACCTGATCCAAAGCCTGTGGAAATCAAGGGTAGTCTTTCCATTGATTTCAATGGGATTTGAATAAGCCCCTAGATCTGAACTGTGACCTCTATCAATTAAAATTGTTCAAAGTCATCTGTGGCACACATACATAGTTATAATAATTCATTTCATTATCCTGTCAAAGACCTCTTAATCAAGAATGTTTGGTTATGAAAACAATTCCCTGGGGGCTACATTTAGCACTCCTTTATGTGTCAAAACTCTCATTGTCTTTGGGCTTGTCTACATGAACATTTAGTTTGCTGCAAACTGGGGTATAAATCTACCTTGCACTAGCCTGCCGCACACTAAGTGTCCTTGTGGACCCTGCTGATGTGCACTAGCAGTTTCTCAGTGCATCTGAAGCGAGATCAAAGTGCACAAAGGAACTGTTAGTGAGAGTCAGCAGGGTCCACACCCCGCGTACGGCAAGCAAGTGTGAGATAGATTCATATTCCAGATTGTCACAAACTAAATATTCATGTAGATAAGCCCACCCGCTCCCCTGGAAGTCAATGGCAAAACATCTATATTCTTCAGCAAGGGCAGGATCAGGCCACTCAGGGTATGTCTACACTGCAATAAAACACCTGTGGCTGGCCCAGGTCAGCTGACTTAGGCTCGTGGGTCTTGGGCTGTGGGGTTATAAAACTGAAATGTAGATGTTTGTGTTCGGGCTGGAGCCCGGGCTCTGGGACCCTCTCCCCTCACTGGGTCTCTGAGCCCAGGCTCCAGCCCAAGCCCAAACATCTACACTGTGATTTTATAGCCTCGCAGCCTGAGCCCCACAAGTTCGAGTCATCTGGTCCAGGCCAGCCACGGGTGTTTTATTGCAGTGCAGACATACCCTTAGTGGGAGTTTTGGCAGAGTAACAAATGAGCCAGGAATACAGTACATAATGGGGGGGGGGGGGGGGGGGAGTTTTTTTCCTCCTCAATTTGAAACCTGTGAAAAACATAACTAATGCACACTGCATTGAACAAAAAACATGCATATTCTTTTAAATCACTTACAGCATAGTTTTTTATAGAGGGTGAACAGATGGTTAAAAGCTTGCTTTAAAGTGATGTGTCTATAAAAACAAGCCATGTTACTATGTGATTGTTCACTGTAACATGGATTTGTTTCATTGAAGTAAATTGGAAGGAAACCAGTCTTCAGAAAACCTTCATTACAGGGATCAACTACTTTGTAGTAAAATGTACTGCTGTTCACAAATCTAATAGAAACAAATGAGTTAGCAACACTTTTTCTTATAAAAGTAGTCTGTTAATAGGATGGGTACTGCGATCACTAATTTCATTCTGCATCAGGGTTGTCAATTTCAATTATTTTCTGCAAATCTGATTTTTTTACCTTTGCCCCAGTTATCCTCTAAACATGCATGTTCAAAATTCACTTGATTTTTCTGGCTTGTTTCTACACTGTGTCAATTTAATGTGTTGGTCTTCCAAGGCGGCTTCTCTCTCTGAGTGGCAAGTCTCCGAAGACACCAAATATTGAGTTTTTATAAACTTGTTTTCATGAGGAAAGAATTCCCTAAGGAAGTTACTACTAAATCTATACATTGCATAGCTCAGGGGTCTCAAGCACGCGGCCTGCAGACCGCCCGCCGGGCTCCCGCACCTCCCCCCCGAGTTCGTTCTGAAGTTCCGCCACCAGAACAGCTGTCTGGCGGCTTTGCGGTTTCTGGGAGGGAGGGGGGAGCTCTGCCTCTTCTCTCCCCCCCTCCCCCGCGTGTGCGAGCTTCCCGCTCCTCCCCCCTCCCTCCCAGAAACCACAAAGCTCCCTCCCAGTTACGTCCTATGGCTGCCAACTCCCCTCACCCCCGGTTATGGTCTGTGGCCGCTAAGATCCCCGTTCCCTCCGCGCTGCTCCAAGGTTCTATTTTTACCCCCAGGCAGTTCCCGCTGCCAGAAACAGCTGTCTGGCAGCTTCGCGGTTTCTGGGGCGGAGGGGGGAGGTGGAGGAGAAGGGACGGGGCCTAATGGAAGGTGTGGAGTAGGGGTGGGGGCGGGGCAGCGAGGGGCAGGGTCAGTGATGCGGCCCTCGGGCCAATGCACTAATCCTCATGCGGCCCTCGTGGTAATTTGAGTTTGAGACCCCTGGCATAGCTCTTATACAAACAATTGCACTAGCATGGACATTTTCCTACCAAATTATTTCAGAGGTAAGATGACTTAGGTCCAAATTTTCAAAAATAGGTGCCCAAATTAGGCTCCTAAATCCACCAGCATAAAAATAAGAGACCTGATTTCAAAAGCTCTGAATACCCCACAGCTTCCATTGAAGTCAATGAGTTACATGACATAAGCACTGAAGAACTACAAATCTGTACAAGTTTTGTTCCCATCTACCTCCTACCTGCATTATATCCAGTGGCATCATTAATAAGCAAATCAGTTGCTCCTTCAGCATGATGTCAATTTCATTGAAAATATTTTCCCTTTGCAGAAAATTGGTTATGCCATTCCCCCTTTGACATATAAATAATTGTAAAGTTTTTTAAGTAATTATCAAGGACTAGATGGTCTCAGAATTACCAACACACATTCTTCAAAAAATCATAAGTCATAGCCCTCGAAGTCATGAGATTGGTTTAAAAATCATGAGTTTAAAATATGTTTAGAGTTCTTTATTTACCTTCTGTTTTATGAGCCTTTTTAGGTTCATGTTTTCAATATGTTCTTCACAAGGTAGGGACTAGAATACTACTTTTTAAGCACTATTGTGCTGGAGCTCTGAGGAAAAACAAAAATATTACCAGACTCACTATAAAACTGAAAGAGTAGCGGGGGGGGGGGGGGGGGGGGAAGAGGTGCAATGAGCTTTCTGCTCTCCTCCTCCCCTATCCCTTGTGTGCAGGGAGCAAACTAAACACAGTCCTTCCATTCCCAGCACATAAGGACTGGGTAAACTTTGCCCCAGAATGTACTGGGCAAGGGCCCCCTTCCACACTAGCCAGGCAGAAAGGGATACGACTGCCAACTCTAAAAAGGTATAGTGTCAGGTGCTGTTGCCTGTTCCCTCAGTGCTCCCCGTGTGCATCTGCACATCTCTGCTTTAGCCTCCCCAAAAGTACAGCGACTGACCAGAGAAGAAAACAGACTACAAAGCAAGGGCCAGTTTGTGGTACCTGGACTCATGTTGGGTATATTACCAGTCTTGTCTATTATCTTACCAGAGGCTGGATTGTGACCAGTCCTGTGCATCATCAGTGCAAAGGAGTTGAGGAAGTTTAAGGTGCTCCCTTATTGCCTTGCACTCTACCACTACTTCCTGTGTACAGGGGACTGCAGGCTCTGCACAGGTAGTTACGGTGGTGGGCGAGGAGAGAGCGTGTTGACGCTGCTTCTCCAACACACCCAGCGACGTGGGGCTCCCCCCCAGTGCCTTGGGGAGCTTCTGCTGCATCCGAAAATAGTCTCTGCCCTGGGCAGAGTATTAGGGAGACTATAACTCTGAGTCAGGGGCCGTGCAACAGCTTGCTGACTATGGGCCAGATCGCAAGTCACCTCGCCCCGTGTAAGTAGTGCCATTGGTGTCAGGGAGCAAGGCACTACTCAACCCGAGTAAGAGGGGGAGAGAAAAAGAGAGGGGGTTTGTAAATATGAGCAAATGCAGCCCCCAGGTGCGTAATTGCCCAGTAGCTAAACCCCGCAATCCTTGCTCAGGCCGAGCTGCCATTGGAGTCAGTGGGAGTGAGGGCTGCAGGCCTGAGCCCCGGGGAAGAGGCGAGGCGAGGCGGGGGGTGGATGGTGGTTAAGCCTTGACACCTGGGAGACTGGCGCTCTCCTCTCGCCAGCCTGTGCAAGCAGCAGCTCTTCCCGTGCTGCCCGGCGGGCCCCGGGACAGCGGTCACGGCAGGAGCGGCGGAGGGTTCCGGGTGCGACCCAGTGCCGGGGGGCGCTGCTGGGGCAGCAGCACGTGTGCGGGGCGAGAGGGGGTGGGAGGCGCCGGAGCAAGCCCCGCTCCGCACGCTGCCCGGTGAGCTCACCGGATACCCACGCGAGAAAACAACCAATGGCGACATGCAGCTCCCGGGGCTGCAGTAAACACGGTCCCAGGCTCAGCCCCCCGCCGTGCTGCTGCTGCGCCCTTGGCCCGGCTGCCTGCAACAGCTCCCTGCACAAGTGCAAAGCAGCGCCCGGGGCGGGGTTGTATCGCGCGCTCCCCTCCCGCTTTGGGAAACCAGCGCCCCATTGGGGGTTCCTCTTCGTGAAGTAGTTTTCTTTGGGGGGGGGGGGGCAGCTGTGTGTGTGTGTGTGAGAGAGAGAGAGGGGGATAACCAGTTGCACGCCCTGAAGTGAGGCGAGTGGTTGCTTTCTCCCTTACCAGCCCCCCTCCTCCCCGTTTGCTCTCGGTTGCGGTGTGTGGCGAAGGGGGGGCGGGAGAGAGAGAGCCGTGGAGGGGGATGTCCTGTTGTTTTGCCGGAGGAGCCGCGCAAAAGGGGAACCTCGACTTGAAGAAGGGCGAGAAGCAACAACCTAGGAGCAGCCCGAGCAGAGAGGTAGCGGCGTGTCCCCGCACCCGAAGGTGAGTGTCGCCCCCTCTGTGTGCGCGCGCCCGGCTGGCTGCGCCTCGGGGTCTGACTGAGCCTTGTTTTCTCCCTTTTGAACCGGCTGCCGGGAGACGCGGCAGAGATCCCTGGGAGCAGCAGCTGATGGCACCGAGACCGGGGCTTGTCCAGACCCAAGCGAGTAGCCCCCTTCTCTCTCTCTGCAGGGGGAGAGATCCTCGCTGACTTCTGGTCGCTCCTTGGGCCAGGCTTTCTGCCCCTCTCCAGGTGAACTGGGGCTTGCGTTTCGCCCCCACCCTTTGGTGTGCTCTCCCTGGAGCTGGCTAAGCCCCGAGCCGTGCGGGTTTTGCCCCGTCCCGATGCAGGTCACTAGCCCTGGGCTCTGTAGCCGGAAAGGCAGATCGGTGATGCTGGCGTGAGTTTATAGAAGGAAACTCACCAGCCTTTTCTTGTCACCCCTTTAGTGCCGCTTTGCAGGCGAGGTTATTTTCTCTTTCAAGGAACCTCCCCGCCTTGAGGAAGTTCTGTGCTTAGTAGACAGTGAGACATACGCGGCCGAGTTTGTGTGTCATCGCTGCTAGGGCAGGAAATGTAGAAGAGGTGATCAGAGATTTCTGGAGGTTTGTTGTGGTAACTTGACTAGCGAATCCTGCCAGCAGCAACCTGAACATGTAGCACGAGTTTTGTAGGATAACAAACCTTGGGGGGGAGGGGGGAAGTTTCCGTAATTTATGGTTGCTTTTGTAAGAACATGCTTAGCTTTCAGCACTGTAAAAACGCAGATGGTTCAATCTGGTCTGGAAAATATGCCCCTTTGTTCAGTTGTACATCCTATGCCATTGCCATGCAACTTCCAAACTCCCTCCTACCCCCCAGACCCCGGCAGCATTTAAATCGACTGTCCGTTCTCAATAAAGAACTTTTACAGTTTGCAACCATTAGAAAATATCTGCCGATGGGGCCGTCTCGTTTCACACTGGCAATAAAATAAGGAAAAGATCTTAATTTCTGCAGCCTCTTTCGCAGTATTTGGAGGGAGTGGAGACCCAGGGCTCTCGTGTTTTTGTTTCTCTCTCCCATTTTCTTTCTCTAGGGGGATATATATATGAATGAAACATTGGCTTTCTTGTGGTTTAAAGCCAGACACAACTGTGTGTTCTCCCTTCCCCCCTCCCCCGTTCCCTCTAACTCTCCACTGTAGACGAAGACACAGGAATAATAGCCCTAACCTAGTGGGGTCTAGTTGTTCCGCCTAGGCGCATCAGCACCGCATGCAGGGGCTGTGTTTTGGTTGAAAACACTTCCACGTGGAGGAGAGTCTGTGTGTGTTTGTACTTAATCTGAGGTGGTAACAGGATTCTCCGTGTTTAAACCCAGTGGGCTGTTGGCCATTAATTTGCCCCTCTGGCTGTCATTACGGACACTTCCAAAATCTGATACCTAAGAAAAACTGCAGGTTAGATTTCACATTAAGGACTCGTAGTTAACAGTTTTGTTTCTCCTACCTCTGTCTTTTGGCGCGGTACATAGCATCCATTTAATCAATAGAGAGGAATATTAGTGGGGTATGGCAATTAAACCCAAAGTCGCTTTGACTTTTTTTATTTTTAAGCAAAGGCGACTGTTTGCAGTCCATTTTGGTGTTATGCAGTGTAGGGGTTTAGGTGACATCCAGTCTTTAACAAAAGTGAAAGGGATCCCAGGATAGAGTCGCTGCCAGTCAGTAATTGGCATCTAAAGTTTCGTTTACATTTATGAAACTGACTACTATTAAAAACCAAGTAGATACATTTCCCTAACCCTTTGAGCAAATTTCAAAGGAAAGCACAAGGAGATACATTTTTTTGGGGGGGTGTCTAGTAATAGATATTTTGCATTGCAGAAATCCGATGTAGGTAGGGATATAAAAAAACAGAGCATTTTAGGTCATTCGAATTTAAACATTTTAAATAATTGTTTTGCATTAAAATAATAAGAAATCCGTATAGATTTTAATTTAAGATTTGATTTGCACATATAAAATAGTAGAAGCAGTAATGTAAGCAGACTAATTAAAAGATATTTAACATAAAGCAATAGACAATTCAGAATTACATTGAAATTTACTGAAGTATATTTTCACCATATACAGTATTTTTTTATAAAGCATTTTTATCTGATTTCTGTTCTCAATTTGATGTGATCTTTCATTGTATTATATATATCTTTTTATGTATTAAAGATTTGGATATAGCATAATTTCAGTTTCCAAATACAACTTAATAATATTTTGTTGTATGTTCAACATTTTTCTCTGATTTCTTAATACAACTCATCACTTCTTAGTGACCATGTAAATCAAAATCTTAAAATCACTGTAGACTTTCCACTTTTTTTTCCTGCAGTGCACCCATACAGTGCTGCAGAATGTAAATCTTTACATACCTATAACTTATATTGTACTATAAATTATATCAAATAAGTGGAAATACAAATGGACAACTCCCCCCCTTCTTCCAGTACATTTTAACATTTAATGTTATCTGGGCTACATCTAAAACAAATACAAAAAAATCTTTCCTGTTTTGTTTTCTGAATGCTGGTATTCATGTTACCAACTGTTTTTTAATTGTAGTAGCTTAAAAGGAAAATACACAATGAAAATGTCAAATAGTCACATTGTACTTGTTCAAATGATATGTGCATAGTTACATATTTTAACATTTATTTTTATATCTTTTTGGATTGTGTTAAATTATACTAATATGTTCAGTTGAATCATATGCTTAGAGGACTCTTTTATGTAGTAATGTCTTACAACACATTACTACTCTTCTGCAATAGAAATTTATTCTGATATAAGTGACTGAGAGATCATGGACAAAATTATAGATCAGGTTCCCACTATCGCTGAGTTCCTTGTTACTCGTACTAAATAAAATGTATTATGCATGACCATTTGAAATACAGAAAGACAATGTCCTATTGCATATTTTCAGCCTCTGATTCAAGCGTTGAAAGCTACTGTTAAGTTGTTTGGCTCTTGTATACCTTAGTTTTACTTTACAGTATTATAATAAAGAACTTTATGTATCAGAATTTGGTTGAGAATGGGCAAAGATAATTATGCACTTTTGACAATAGTTGATTATGTTGAACAGTGTTCATTCTATTTTTCAGGTAATGTAAACTACTTTTTTCTGTTTAATATGAAATTCAGTCCAGGAATTTTCTCCTGCCTCCCCCCCCCCCCCCAATTTATATCTGTCAAGTGCTGTTGAAAGCAAATACTAATTATTTATGTGTTATCTTTTTCTGTTTGGAAAGTGAGGATTTTATGAACTCTGGGTAAAACGAGTCTCCCCTTTTATAAAGGATGGTTTATTCAGCGTAGTTCTACATTGCAGCTGCTGATCATATTTCATAGAACTGTTAAAGCACTTAAAACCTAAAATTAGGTACTGTCTGGTAGTAAATATTTCAAATCACTCCTTGAAGAAATAAATAGAAAAATGTGCTTTCAAAATATGACTTTTTGACGTCTTTAATCATACAAAAGCAATCATGCTTTGCTTTTAGTAAAAATAATATGCTTACAGCTTAAACTGTACACAAAATCTGTTTTTAATATTCTTGATCTCTTCTGAACTATCACCAAATAGAGAATCTTTAATTAATTGTGTATGAGACCATAATTAGGTATTTTGTTACAGTAGACAAGGTATCCAAATGAATTTCTAACATACCTGTATCTCCACTTATTATTTCTTACTGGGCTTAGAAGTGAAATGTATATTCAGTTGCTTGTTGACATGAAAGTTTATGTAGGGTATTTAATAACAGAAAATATAAATCTTACTTAGTTTTTTCCAGATCTGTGATAAGCTGTTATATATAACTGTATTCAATTCTTATATTTTGCTTTTGTTTTATAGTAGTTATTTTGTTTTCAGTTTGGAACATGGAGCCAAACTCACCTATCAATTCATAATAATATAGTTTGGATTTTCAAAAAGAATGTAACCCAGACAGAAAAAGTGAATGATTTGCAGATAGTTGTCAAGTGTTTTTAAAGCTTTATAAAAGCCTAGTAATAAACCAGGTTTAGTAGCAGCACCACATGTACTAAAATGCCTTATGATGATACCCTAGGTTTTATTGCGTAGTTTAATGTTCCCTGTGATTTCTGGCCATCTCAGAGTACACATTTATTGTGACTGCAGAAACAATTTATTTCAATTAATAAATGTTTTAAAAATTGTGCAACAGAAAAGAAACCCTGATACCATATGAATTAAAGAGAATGTTTAACATTTTGATTGTTTCAAAAGTTTGTAAGTAAATGTGAAAAATGTGATATTAAAGGCAGTTTCATGATAGGCATTTTTCTTTTTTAGTTTTAGATATTGTATAAATGTGAGTCCAACTGTAACCTTTCCTGTCATTGAAAAGCGCTAATTGATCTTGCGGGCCCTGACATAATAATATAGTTTGATATTTGAAACCATTCAGCTTTGGTATGGCCCTTTAATCACCTCTGAGATTTCAGGACATGGTTCTGCTGAAGACATAAAACTATTACCCTTTTTTAAATCAAATAAAAAATTTTTTTAAACTAAACTTTGTATCTGTCTTCTTCCTTTTGAAGTCAGTGGGAGTTTTACCTGGCTAAACTCTGAACTTTTGACTGTTTAATTAGACTTTATAGTCTGCAGTTACTTGTATTTACATGTGTTTTATAATGGTGATATTTTAGATATTAATATATAGAAATAGGTTGTTGGGGTGTTTTTGTGCAAGAGATTTTTGGCCAAGTCCATACTTTTGTCTGAATATCAAATTAAATCAGAAGTGCTTAAAGAAACCTGGGTCCATCTTACTTATAGCAGTGTGAAAACTTAAATGTGAGGAACACATATCTGGTGAGTATAAAGTAAATTTTATTTGGAAAGCAAGTTGATTTAATATTTTCATTTTGAGTCCATATTATAAATTCTTTTTGGCAATATTACAACCTACTTGGGACACCCACAGGATGGGCCTCCGTCTAAAATAGCCATTAGACTCAAAACCTGAGAACTGTACTGGACACATGTTTTACCTTTTGCTTAAATATTAAACATTTTATGTTTTTTCTTAATCCTGTATTAAAACAGACTGAACATTTCTGCACAATCTCGTCACTGAGCGTTCATGCTGACAGGTTTATATATACTACTTGTCACATTTTTCAGCAAAATGGCCACTGCTAATGGCAGGCTCAAAATGCCAAGTATAAGCACTTCATTTTCAAACTTGTCATAGTGTTGTATGACAAGAAATGATTCCCATAAGAGCTTTCAGTGCTGTGCTGAACAAGGTCTGTGCAGTTTTTCCGTTTAAATTCCTACTCCCTAGAAAAAGGGGGAAAATCACTGGGATTCCATATTGGGCAGCTGTTGCTAGAAGTACAGTAGAATGAGTAAGTTTATGGGAAAATGTTTAATAGGTGATTGTGTGGTGCTTGAACATCACTTCTCAAGCAATTTATCTGTACAACAATGGAAGAGTGCTGTAACTCTGTTTTGATTGCCTTATACTGTGGCCAGACTACATTTTTGTAATTTGTCTCCTTCGTTCATTATAAAGACCTGTCATAGACACTGTCTCCCACAAAATACCTGCAGATAAGAGTAATTTCATACCTGTGATAGCTCTTAACTTTTTTACTTGAAGGTGAATATATTTTTAATTAATTTGACAATGTAATATTCATAGCGTTACACTCTGATACTAACCTGAGATGACCCACTTACGTTGACATTGTCAGCAATGTAAAGAATTACTGCTGCCTTTTTTTTAATTGGGTTGAAGCAGAGAGTAAGTATTCTGCTACTGATACATCTATAATTAAACCACAAAAATCTGCATCGACATATCAGTAAGGGTCTGACTGAGACTATAAAAGAATAGAAATACAGAGTTAAACTTGAAACTTTGAACAGAATTCTGCTGGTTATATGCATATAACTCTATTGAAATCAATGCCTTTGCATGGATGTAGCTGGAAACTTGATTTGACTAGATCATCCACTGGTGTAAATCAATATAGCTGTGTTGAAATCAGTGGAGCTATTCAGCTTTATATTAGTTGAGGATCAGACCCTCTATCTTTATCTTTAACCCAGTCTCTTACGACTCAGATATTGTCGTACACATGTGTAAGGTTACATGCCCGGTTTGGAGATTTCTGCAATATCTAGACAGAACAAAGTGAGTTAAAGATTATGTTACAGTCAAATCTTTGAATTTTTTCCTTTTTGGGGCTTTTCAGATTTATGAAGGAATATTTTTTTTTAATAATTTTTTTATAACAGTATTTAAAAGAGCATAAAAGGGAGAACTGTGAACCAATTACATATCTGGAGCATTGCTCCATTAAACAAAGTATATCAACTGACTCTTTTCTTTTGTTTTAGGTAATTTTCATGCTCATGAAAGTGAGCAGTCATAGAACCAAGCATAGTGTAGGTGGGTTATATGCATATTTCCTTGCCAAGTTCACTCAATGCATCTCAGACCCAACCTGCTATTCCAGTTCTGGTCCTCTCAAATGCCGAGAAGAATAATTGTGCTAAAAACTATAGTGGTTTTGTGAACTGGATAACTTTTTTTCTACATAATTCATTTTCAGTTTTCACATAAACAAGATTTGGATCTACAGTAGGTCTCCATAGGTGAATTGTTAAGGTGGTAATCCATTCTACTGTCTATATTAATAGATATTTATTCTACAATGGTGTGATATAAAGAACTGATAGTCTATCATGTTAATCTTGGTTAGTTAATATCTCTTTCACCTCTCAGCCAGATGATTATGTATTCAATTACTATACCAGAAGTTGGCTTTATAGCCGACTCTGCCACTTTAGAGCAATAATATTGGGTGTGACTGCAATGAAAATGGTAATGCCCTTCAGATGAGTTTCCAACTGCAGACTCTCCTACTCATTTCTGGTAGCTATTTAGATGGGTATTAACAGTTAACTTGTTTTCATATCAAATATTTTATACTTAAAGTATGTGCTATTCTCATTTCTCTGGGGGGTAGCTGGTACAGTAATCACATTTTGGCTTAGGCCACAAGTGAGATTGAATTTGGAATGCTCTACATAATCCCTGATGGATACATAAAACTACCCTGCAGTTTTTGGCTTATTTATAAATCTATACTCAAGAAGTTACAATTAGAATAGAGCTAAAAGATGCTTCAGAATCAAGATTAACCTACATTGGGAGAGTTCTGCATGACACACTTTGGCGGTAACACTTCTGGGAATTTCTGACAGGTTTTTTATTTAGGTGACCTTTTAGAGGCGACAGTTCTGGGATTTACCCAATAGCTATGGAGAAATTTAGGTGCAATATGAGATGATGATATACATTTTCCATTTGGGTTCACTTCTGTTTTGAACTTTTTCTTATGAGGGAAAGACAAAGCATAATTTTATTGGAAGAAAACTTTGTCACCAAAACTTATAGCAGCAGCTACTGATTGGGTTCTTTTATTATTGTCCCGTGAAATGAAGTTGAATCATTTCTCAAAAGTGGCTGCTACTTATCCTTCACCGTAGAAAAGTGTTTAATTTATGGCAACATTTTTATTAGTCTCCACTGTCACAAAGTATTAACTTACACGATATCATATTGCAGGTGTGTTTTGTTTGCAGATAACATGGTAGATCACATCATTTGTTCGTTTTTTATGAGAGCAATCAGAAACTTTCTAGTGGAAAATTTTTTTAGTGGTCTGTCAGATGTGTCATTTTATACTATGCCTACAGAAGGCACAAAAATGGTATAGTGCATTTTAATATCCAATGCTCAAACTGTTGCCTGACAAATCCAATATGATTATCTGTTTGCGATTTTGTACGCAAGGATCTTTAAGGACTGACAATTTTTTAAAACTTATGTTTGACTGATTTTTTTCAATACGCTTACAATATATTCCATAGCAGTGTATCTAGTTTTCATAATTACAGTTGCATAGTTAGTGCCCTTCTTTATGGTTTGAAGTTCACCAGTGGTGTGGTACATTATCCTAAGAACTTCCAGACCACTTAAGTTCTGCATAGGGACTGCTTGGAGGATCTGCTAAGATCAGTGTCTCCACTGAGGGGGGTCCAGTATACTCTCTTTATACTAAAGAAGGAGACTGAGCCATGGGTCAGCATGGAAAACTTTATTTGGAGAGTGGGAGGCCAGAACAAGCCTATTGGATCCTCATTTTCATGGATTCAGTGGCCTCAACATCCCCCACAAGTGGAGCAGAGGAGTTGTAGCCACTATTTCTGTTCACATAACAACTAGGGTAAAGGTGCTGGCCTTTAGGTGGTGAGTGGATTTCACCTTCATAGAAACTGTGTTGTTCACCTACATAGAGCCTAAGAGGGGATTTCACCCATTGAAGCTAAACCAATCTTTATGGTTTTTGTTGGTTTGTTTTTTGTTCGCACAAAGTTGATCTTTGAGTACAGATTTATGCAAAAGCCACGTTACACAAATGAGAACCAGGCCCCAAGTGTGTGTGTGTGTGAGACCTTTTGAAAATCTTGATGTAAATTTAAGTGAAGGCTATTATATGCTTTCTGCATCAAAGGTCCATGATGAAAAAAATGTTCAGCATCCAACATTTACTGATATATTTATTAAAAATTCTAACAAATTTCCATTAGTTGGATTAGTTGTCACCCTAACCGTTCTGTTACTTTTATTGAGATTATTCTCCGATGCTTCCAGATTAATTCAATGCCTATTTTAAGGCTACTGTAATAGAAATGATAAATAATGATTTCCCTTGTTTTTCCTCAGTTTCTCTAAGAAACAACCTCTGTTCTCCAAGTGGTTTCAACAAGAATTACTTATCCTGAGACTGTTTTTGTACACAGATTTTTACATTTCTGATTGTTTAATTTTCATAGAGAATGGAGCACCTTTATTCCCAGATCTGCTATTTCAGGGATACTGTCAACTTGTACTCTAATACATTTTTTTTAAAGTTTAAAATAGTTAGCCATTACCCATTTAAAATAATTACCCATTAAAATAGTTACTATTATGGGTTACCCATAAAATAGTACCCATAAACCTGAGAACCCCTGCCAATTTTTGTAGCTTTACAATCACATTTTCCTATATTTCAAAATATTTTCTTCTCTGCTGCTCTGTTAAAGACCCACACAAACAACAGTGGAGCCTGACTATTTTGGGGAAGAGTGAAACTGACTGTATGCAAAGTGTTGTCAAATGCTCAATGTAAAGAAGATAAAAAGGAAAGCAGCGATTTTTTTTTTCTTGAAACGCTTTTATTTCTAGTAATCTTGGGTGTTACTTTTAACAATAGTTTTAAAATGTTCCTGTTCATCCATGTCAGAGGATGTTACTGTTGAATACCCTATTAATATTGTAGTATACTGCTTGAAACAAATTGAATGTGTTCATAGTATAATAAGTAGACTTGAACGTGAATATAAATGGTGATTTTTTTTTCTTAAATTAGCCATATAAAATTTTGCTTTTGTTAGAGTTCATATCTATATGTTTGGGTCACAACAGTTCCAATATGACATGCTAAGGGTTATTATCCTAGAAATAACTACATTATCATTATAATTGATATTATGCAATCTGAGTTATACATCTAAAGTACTATTTTTTTGTTTTTAAAAGTGTAATTTAAAAACTTTGAAAAAAATCATAGAGATGTGTGATTCACGAGGAAGTAAGGAAACAGATCAACAGAGCCAGACGTGTACCCAGAAGCCTCCTGCTGCGGGACAAGCCCAAGAAAGAAACCAACACAACACCACTGGCCGTCACCTACAGTCCTCAGCTAAAACCCCTCCAACGCATCATCAGTGATCTTCAACCCATCCTGGACAACGATCCCTCACTTTCACAGGCCTTGGGAGGCAGGCCAGTCCTCGCCCACAGACAACCCGCCAACCTGAAGCATATTCTCACCAGCAACTATACACCGCACCATAGTAACTCCAACTCAGAAACCAGTCCATGCAACAAACCTTGATGCCAACTCTGCCCACATATCTACACCAGCAACACCATCACAGGACCTAACCAGATCAGCCACACCATCACTGGTTCATTCACCTGCACTTCTACCAATGTAATATACGCCATCATGTGCCAACAATGCCCCTCTGCTATATACATTGGCCAAACAGGACAGTCCCTACGTAAAATGGACACAAATCAGATATTAGGAATGGCAATATACAAAAACCTGTGGGAGAACACTTCAATCTCCCTAGACACACAATAGCAGATTTAAAGGTAGCCATCCTGCAGCAAAAAAAATTCAAGCCCAGACTTCAAAGAGAAATTGCTGAGCTACAGTTTATTTGCTAATTTGACCCCATCAGCTCAGGATTAAACAAAGACTGTGAATGGCTAGCCAACTACAAAAGCAGTTTCTCCTCTCTTGGTGTTCACACCTCCAGCTGCTAGCAGTGGACTTCATCCTCCCTGATTGCATTAACCTTGTTATCTCAAACCTGATTCTTGCCTGCATATTTATACCTGCCTCTGGAAATTTTCACCACATGCGTCTGACAAAGTGGGTCTTCGCCCACGAAAGCTTATGCTCCAATATATCTGTTAGTCTATAAGGTGCTACAAGACTCTTTGTTGCTCAGTGGTTATAATGGTTCTTTCCTCAGGGGCCTGTTTAAGAAGAACAAAAATGTTTACCTTAGTTATTTGTTTTCAGTTATTTTCCACACACAAAAAAAGCAAAATGCTTCAGAAAGTCACCAAAATACGTTATTTTGGAAAACAAAACAAAACCATTGACCCATACAACCAAAAATAACATTAAGAACTCCATTTGAAACATTAATTTTAAGTCTTGTCTTTTTGCTTCTCTGCATTACTCATTCATGAAATTCAGCGTATGGTTTTTCTGCATCTAGATATAAAATAAATGTAGTAGAACATATTATTCATTTGTAAATTAGCTTTTCTTTATTTTTCAGGGGGAGACCAATGGGATTATAGATTAGATTTAGTTACAAGGAGTCTGGAAGAACTCCTAGGAAGTAGTCTAGAACTGAGGAGACCCAAGTTAAATTCCTTACTCCACCCCAGACTTCCTGTGTGATCTTGCAAGTCACCTAGCCTTTCTGTTCCTCACCATTTGTAAAGTGGGGATAATAACACTTCTCTATCACAGGGGTTTTGCAAGGATAATCACATTAAAAGATTGTGAAGCCCTTTGAGATCTACTGATTAAAAGTGCAATGTAAGAGCAAAGTATTATAAGAGCTAGGCCCTGTACAAACAAAGAACAACAAATGATCCCTTCCCCAGAGAGCTTACAAATGAAAGCACTAAGGCATTGTTTCACCAAATGTAAACATCATGCATCATTTCAATGCTTTGGTAAGATTTCTTAAGAGATTTTTCTATCTTCCCAGCATCCTTTTCACCTGTCCTCTGGTACCATAGTCATGGACAGCAAGCAAAAAAATATTTTATTGGCATGCATCTTTCCACCTCCTCTGTGCTTGTATTACATATGCAATTGATGTATGGACCTCACTTCTTCGCGCTCCTTGATGACATTGTTACTAATACTGAGTTCATCTGTTTGAGTTCCTATTGTTGCTGCTCTACCAAGTGGCAGCAGATTTCAGAGCCTTACAGGTCAGTTAAGGACGGAATCGGTGATAGAGTATGGATATTTTTTTAGCTTAATTTGTACACACACACACACACACACACACACACACACACACACACACACACACACACACACACACACACACACACACACACACACACACACCTTGAACAGAGTTAGTCACAGACAGAACACAAACAACCACCTCTTTCAGAAAACTCCGACCAAACACCAATGCTCAGATCCTACTATGCACCAGAGCAATGGACTCTAATTAGAGAGATGAAGGCAGAAAGGAAACTCTCTTCTTATTTTCAACAGCTTCCCTCCTTCCAAACAAACTGAAGTACAAAATTAACAACACAAGCATACAATAAGGCTGAATACTGCTCGCAGATTAAAGAACTTGTAAGACTATTTGTAACAATACCATGTAGTTACTCACCTTAACACTATGCTAATAATTAATTAAGTTTTAATTTCTGGAGTTTGTGATGCAGAAAAACTTGGTGGCATGAACTAGATATTTACTTTTATTACCATATTTCATTTTCTAGTATCAATTCACATGTCTGAAAAAGAAAGATGGAAAAATTAAGGGGCAAGAAAAGATTCATGGGACTATTTTTATAGGGAGAAGGCAGGGAGCGTAGAATACTTAAATTATGGGTGTGGCAGGCTTCTTTGTCTACTTTAACATTAGTGACAGTCTTACTGTAGGAAGTTCCTTTATTTCAAGGTGTAGGGATAACATAATTACTGGTCTTTTGGCTAGCTGCTAGGCTCCTCCCATGAGAACAACTACCAGGCAGCAGTAGTAGGGCAGTTCCAGACCTCCATTTACCACAGGAGGTAAATTTTTCTTTAAATGCACTAAAACAATTGTAAATCTTTCCTAACTGGTTTTTTTTCCCGAATAACTTTTATTTTTACAGTTGGAAATGCCTAATTCTCCCTCTCAAGAGGGTCATTCCTCTGGTATATTAGCTAAACTTGCTACCCCATTTCAGCATATGCATATGTTCATATACACATACATACCAGATATTATGTTGTATAGGAACAGGATGGCCAAGCAGAGCCTGAGGAAGTGTTCCTCCTGCACTACCTCCCTTCAGCCACTTAGAATGCTTACATGCTCATGTACCCAATATAAATTATCTGTTACTGCCTTTTTGAAGGCATTTATTGATTCAGGAAGAGACTGGGTTTCTCTGTCATTGTGTAGGTCTCACAAGGTCTCCTACACTCCCTCCACATATATAGCTAACAAGGTGATATGCTTCACTCTGAGGTAGTGGGAGCCAGGGATGCATTCACTGGCGGGAGAGATTTTTGGTGAATTCCTAGGGTGGTTGCACAAGCTCAAAATAAAGAGGGAAAAACTCCTTTTGATAAGCAATCCCACTTGGACTGCAGGTATCCTAGATGCAGGCAGCCTTTCAAGGCTCTGCAGCACACAAAAATGAAACAAAAGATGTTTTCTCCACTAAGGGTCAGTGGACAGATTCAGGGGTTAGCAGGGCTTGCTCAGATGAAATAAGCCCTCTACTAAGTCCTTAGCATGACACCTTTTCCACTCAGTTGCAGATCAAAGTCTGTATAGAGGGAAGAATCTCAACATTTTGCAAGTCAGTAGTAGATAGAGAAGTGAGTGTTGGAATTTGTACAAAGAGCTCCACAGAGCTTTCAAACTCTTCCAAGAGAAGATTCCCATCTTCACAAAATTCAAAATGTCTAAAATCAGAAAGATATGAAGGATGCAATATCTCATCCTCTAGGAATGGGAGCAACAGAACAATTCCTGTAAGAGGAAGAAAGGAAAGGAGAGTATTCTATATTAATCACAGTTCCCAGCACTTGGGAAAAAATTTAGTAGACTCACTTCCGTCAGCTTGAATTCAGGTGGTGAAGCCTGCTTACCCCAACTAATCCTAGGGCTCTCCTACAAACTTGTTTTCTGCCCCTGCAGGAATCCTTATCCTTCAAAGGAACATTGAGAATACCATATGAGGTATATCTCACTGCATTTCCTGTTTACTTTTTCTCCATGTATTGGTTTTCGTCAAGAGAGCAGCATGTGCCTATGCTATCGGACTGTCATGATAGCGATTTTTTTCGTTATCAATTATTTATTGTATTTAAAACCTTTAAATTTCTTTAGTGATTTATTTTCCTTTGTGATTAGAAATAGATAACATCTCATTTTCTTGTAGGGTTGTTTTTAGTAGGGTCAGTATTTCTTTCTACAAAGTACAGCATTCACACTACTCAAAGGGAAAATATAAAAGTTAAGCCTATAAAATAAAAAAATATGTAACTGCAAGCTATCCAAAAACAGCTATTCTAAGACTACAGTATGGGATGCTAAGAGTCTTTATAAGAACACACTGTAGACAAACTAACACGCTTTCTACTCTTGCTAAAAACAGGAAAGAGAGAGAGCTGGACACTTTGGCCTTGGCTACACTTGCAGATGTACAGCACTGTGAGTTAAACCCGTCTTCGTACAGCTGAGTAGGGAAAGCGCTGCAGCCTGTCCACACTGGCAGCTGCCAGCGCAGTAACGAGCACTAACGTGGCTACATTTGCGGCACTTGCAGCGGTTTTGGGAGAGGTGCATTATGGGGAGGTATCCCACAGAACACCTCTTCCCATTCTGGTTCCGTGGGTTGTGGGAAGGGGGCATGGGGTATGGTGCATTGTGGGTCCTGTCCCAACGCCCCGTGAGGCATTGCTTCACATCCCAGCAATCCCTGTGTTTCCGGCCACATTTGGCGCCATCTTTCAACGGTTTCTTCGTAGTGCGATCTGTGCTCCGTTTCGGTCAGCGGGAAAATGGATCCCGACCTGTTGAGCAAAATACTGACGAGTCTCGCCAGCACGTCACGTTTGGCAGTCGAGCTCTTCCTTAAGATCCACAGTGACAGCGAGGAGTCCGACGATGAAATTGTCACGTGAAACGCATACGACACGAACTTGCTTTTGGCATTCACGGACATGCTATGCACCATGGAACGCCGCTTTTGGGCTCGGGAAACCATCACAGAGTGGTGGGATCACATTGTCATGCAAGTCTGGGATGACGAGCAGTGGGTGCAGAACTTTCGGATGAGAAAAGCTACTTTCATGGGACTATGTGAGGAGCTCGCCCCTGCCCTGCGGCGCAAGGACACGAGATTGAGAGCTGCCCTGATGGTGGAGAAGCGGGTGGCTATTGCAATCTGGAAGCTCGCAACTCCGGACTGCTATCGATCAGTAGCGAACCAGTTTGGAGTGGGAAAGTCGACCGTTGGAATCGTGCTGATGCAAGTTTGCACGGCCATTAATCGCATCCTGCTCAGAAGAACCGTGACTCCGGGTAACGTGCAGGACATTGTGGCTGGCTTTGAACAAATGGGTTTCCCTAACTGCGGCGGGGCGATAGATGGGACGCATATTCCTATTCTGGCACCACCCCACCTAGCATCCGAGTACATTAATCGGAAGGGGTATTTCTCCATGGTTCTCCAGGCACTTGTGGATCACCGTGGACGTTTCATTGACATCAACGCAGGCTGGCCCGGAAAGGTGCATGATGCACGCATCTTTCGGAACACTGCCCTGTTCCGGAAGATGCAGTCCGGGACTTTTTTCCCAGACCGGAAGATCACGGTAGGGGAAATTGAAATGCCCACTGTGATCCTTGGAGACCCCGCGTACCCTTTAATGCCGTGGCTCAGGAAACCCTACACAGGGAGCCTTGACACCAGCAAGGAACGGTTCAACTACAGGCTGAGCCGGTGCCGAATGACTGTGGAGTGTGCTTTTGGCCGTTTGAAGGGCCGCTGGTGATCTCTATATGGGAAGCTGGACTTGGCCGAACACAGCATCCCCGCGGTTATAGCCGCGTGCTGTACCCTCCATAATATTTGTGAAGGGAAGGGTGAAATGTTCACTCAGGCGTGGACCTCAGAGGTTCAACACCTGGAGGCTGAATTTGCACAGCCAGAGAGCAGGGCTATTAGAGGGGCCCAGCGTGGGGCTGCAAGGATCAGGGATGCCTTGAGGGAGAAATTTGAGGCTGAAAACCACCAGTAATGTGTGCTGCCATGCACGACCCTGAAGTGAAGTGGTTCCAATGTTATCAGTTATCTGTCTTTGCTAAGCTGATTTGTGTTTGCTCAGCTCACTTGCGTTGCCTGTTTCTTTCCTGGGCTAAGGTATCTTTTTTCCTTATGCAATAATAAAGACTGTTTTCACATCCAAAGAATCTGTTTATTACAGAGAAAATACATGTATTAAAAAGAAACACAACTGCTTGTGAGACAGAAAGGGCAAGGGGGTGGTGGGTGGTGTGGGGAAGGGTTCAATCACAGGGTATGGTATGTCCTGCTTTCATACTCGGGCTTCCTGTCTGGAGTACTGTGCAGTGAGTGCTGCACTTCAGGATGTCTATTATTCGGGATGGGAGTTGAGTGCAGTGGGTAAGGGTCATAGTTTCCAGGGCTGTCTGGTGAAGCTACAGGTGTTGGGGGCATCTGGTGTGGGTGATAAGAACCTGAATGTTGGGTGAAGTGGGCAGGTAGTGACATGGGGGCACAAGGGAAAGTGTTTTGGGATACTAGCTGCAGGGGGGGGGGGGCTGCAGGGGGTGTGGTACTGCAGGGGGTGTGGTACTGTTCCGCCTGCATGGCGACGAGTGCCTGGATAGAGTCCGCTTGGCGCGCCATGATGCTAATCAGTTCCTTTGTGCTTTCGTGCCGGAGCTGCATGCTTTGCCGCCAGTGCACTGCGTTTTCCTGGCGGAGCCTGCTTTCACTCTCCCTCCACTCCCGAGCCGTTTGATTCTCTTTAAGAGACTGTTTCATAACTTCCTGCAGCATGTCTTCTTTCGTTCTTCTGGGCCTCCTCCTGAGCCTTTGGAGTCTCTCGGCCGGTGATAAGACGGACGGCGGAGGTCTCAAGGTTGCATCTTGAAGGCAAAATGCAACATTTAACAGAGGCATCATTGTTTTATGCCAGACAGAGCAATGATTCCCCCACACTTAAGGAGGGTGCACACAGTCTCCAAAACAGCACAATTTTCCTATCCCAAACAGAGCGCACAGAACCCACGGGAGCCCCAAAATGGTGAGTAAGCACAGGGTAAAGGGGGACTGATTGTTTCACGGATGTACTGTCCGACGGGTTTCTGTGCCTTGGGGAAAGCCAACAGCTGCAGGGGGAACCTACACTGAACACTATCCCCACATTTTCCACAGGAGTTCGTCCTGGAAGATATCTCGCTGCTGAGGGTGTCCGGGGAAGCAAGGGAGGGTCTTCTACTGCAATGCGGCTCCCGCCCTGGCCCATATGCAGCTTGCCTGTGTGCAGCAATGGTCCCCTCGCAGCACAGTGGCGCGGACACGTTACCCTGAATGGGACAAGGACCACGGCGGCTCTCCCAATAAACCTGCGCAAGCGCATTGCCCACGTCCTGGCTGAGACTTTCGAAGAGATTACAGTGGCCGATTTCTCTGATGTGATAGACCACATCAATGCGCTCTTCCGCATCTAGGCATGCATGCAGCCCAAACCCTCCTCGCCCAAGGACCCCACACCGAAAAAACTCCTTCCCGAAAATAAAAGTTGCTTACCGCGAACCTGTTCTTCTCTTTCTCTCCCAGCATGTACCGGCCGCTGCGACTGGCTCCCTTCCTCCTGGCTCGAGAAGAGCTCCTGGCTGCATGCACCCAGGGAGTCAGGGGTGTCTTCCCCAGCCACAGCACCCTTGCTTCTGTTTTCTTCAACCCCCTCCTCCTCCTCCTTTCCCTCCTCCTCCTCATCCCGCTCTCCCGTGTCCTCAGTGGTGCTCGGAACAGTAGTGGGGTCACCCCCAAGTACTGCATCCAGCTCTTTGTAGAATCGGCAGGTTTTGGGGGAAGCACCCGAGCGGCTGTTTGCCTCGCGGGCTTTGCGGTACGCACTCCGCAGCTCCTTTACTTTTATCCTGCACTGCATTGCGTCCTGGTCATGGCCCCTTTCAATCATGGCCCTTGATATCTGGCCGAAAGTATCGAAATTCCTCCGGCTGGATCGCAGCTGGGACTGGACAGCTTCCTCCCCCCAAACAGCGATGAGGTCCAGCAACTCGGTATTGTGCCATACTGGGGCTCGTCTGGCACGTGGAGGCATGGTTACCTGGAAAGATGCGCTGAGAGCACTCCACGCCTGGCTGAGCAACATTTGAAGAATCTGCAAGTTGTGGGTAGAAGTGCCAGAACAGTGTGCAAAACTTAAGTACCAAAAGTGAAATCCTGGTCTCTTGAAATCAAATAGTTTTGCCATAGACTTCAGTGGCACCAGGATATCGCCCCGAGATTTGAGAGAGGTTGGAATATTTCTGGAGAGAGAGAGAGGACATAGGGGTATAGGATGAGCAGTGGAGCAGTAGGCATGCTCTGAGAAGCCAAGCCAGAAGAGAGAGCTGGAATTGATTTTTTTTTCTTATTGTTAATTAAATTATTAGTCAAATTAAAACCCAGAAAAGGGGCAATTTTTTTTACCTCTACACAGTGTGTGGACATTGTTTAAAGTGCAGGTTGGGAAAGTCAACTGATCATATGTACAAGCATTCCCAGGAACACCAAGATATGAAGAGTTTTTAAAATAAATAAAAAGCTTCTATAATCCTGGACTTCTAAAACATTTTAACCTGCTTTAATTATTACACATGCTGGTCATGATCATGTAGTCATTACTGGAGACGTCAGTGGGAGTTTTGGCTGTAGCTTTAAAGTAGTGTTTTGTTTGTCAAGCTAATCGGTTTTTACTTCCAGAATTTAGAGATAAGTATTAGGTTTTTGTTTCCACAAAATCCTTTTCTCTCATGAAGTATGCCTTAAAATTGTACGGAATAAATATGACCTGTTGTATTGCGTCTTGCTAGTTTGGGTTTAAAATGAGGAGTGAAAAAAATATTTATTATTGGTGGGATTTAAAATAAAGGGGGAATGGTGGAAAATAACAGCTTTTTTTCTGTTGGGGAAGAACACAAACCTTTTTTTTCTTTTATGATTGTTTTATGTAAGAAGAATTTTAGTCAATAGTAAGCAGAAAAAGATTCTATTATTACTTTTTAATCTACTACCCTCAATACCAAAACTATTGTTTACGTTATTTTGTATTTGTCCCAGACATGTTGCTTTTATTCCACATAAGACAATTCTCCCTCAGAATTACTCACCCTACTCCTCCTCTGAACATGATGCCACGGGAAACTCTGAGAAAGCAGCATAATGCTTTTCTGCCCCTTCAAAAGATTCTTTTACAGTGAAATTGTTATGATAGAACAGCATTTTTTAAGTTTGTTGAATAGTATTCATTGCACTAGAATACACAGCTTCAGTGTCCAATGAAATCAAAAGCTTTGAGTTGCTTAATGCACTTTATTTTCATGAATATTTTCTTTTAAACACCAGGGTAAGTCAACATTACAATAAGTCACATATATATCATATATAATATACAGAAAACTAGGTAAAATAATTTTGTAAAATAAGCATTTCCAAGTTAGGACATGCCAATGTGTGATTGCCTGTGCATCTTTAATTCCCTCTCCTGTGCATCCATTCTGTGCACTGAATAAGGCAGGGGTCTTATGAAAAAAAATAGTATGTGATCACGTAATTAGAGTATGTCATCATGTCTACCCACAAGGGTACTCTGCACTGAATAGGGAATTATTTATGTCCTCATTATCTTCCCTAGGGCTCTCATTAATATACTTTCTCAGTGCCTCACAAATATTAATGAAATTATCTCCTTATCACCCTTGTGAGATAAGAGAGTTGATACTGAGGTATTTTCCTTAATTTACAGATGAGGGAGTTAAGACAAGCCTGAGGCCACACATTGGAAGAGTGGCAGAGCCAGGCTTAGAATTCGTGCCCTTCTTACTTCTGTTAATTTCTGCAGACCAAAGTACCTTTAATTATAGCTCCCATTGGCATCAGTTGAGTACTGAGAACTTTCTGTATCTCTGTATGAGGTATCTCATGTTGGGCACCCAGAAAATGAGGAATGCACAGTTCTAGCCACCTGTCAAACTTTTGTATTAAGTGGCTTCCTCAGCATCAAATAGAAAGTCTGTGGAAGAGATAAATTTCTCTGTGGCAGTCACCTGCTTTAATCATAAGACCATCCTTTCTCTTTATTTATTTCCCTCTATTATTCTCTACTCACCTTCCAATTTCTAGAGCAAATAAGGCAGTGATCCTAGAAACAGACTAATTCACTACATAGCCCTTATTAATTCCCACAGCATCTATCCTGTGCACTGAATTAGTCAGTGATCCCTTGGAAAAAATAGCATATGACCATATAATTAATCACTACAATAATGCATATGCATAATGGGGGCTACATTAAGGTTGCATGGAGCAGTCTAGAAATGGAAGGGTGCAAATGGCTGAAAACTACCTTGGCTCTCCAGTCCCCATGGCTGAAAGTTTTGTGTTGCACCTCCAAGAAGTGCAGCACAAAATCTCACCCTACAGGTTTTGGATCAGCTGGAACACTCCCCATCCATCTGATTATTTCCTCATAACCCTAACTTTCTGCTGAATAGAAGATTTCAATCCATCATTGTTATTGGATAGACCGCAACCTTGCTATCTTCTAAGCCAGAATCATTTTTTAAAGCATCATATGTGTTACTTACAAGCAGCTAAAGAGAGTTATAAAAATAGTTTTTCATTGCTGTTAACTTATGTGTGCATCGCTAGGAAGAAACACGTGTTTCTGCTCTAGATCCAGTTCTGGAAGTTGCAGTTTTAAACCCAATGAAGTGTTTTATGCACCAAGATTAAAAAAATATGCCTTTGTTGATAAGGAAGTCAGGAATCCTCCTAATTAAGACACTTCTTGAAAAGATAAATTTTTTATCTTGAAGCATAAAACACTTCATCAGCTTTAAAGCCACATCTGTGAGGACTAGATCAAGAATAGAAACAGATGTTTTTCTTCTTACTGGCTTGTCTGTGAGTTTAAAACCATTAACAGTTTTTTAAAAATAGTTGAAAACAGTTAAAACCACTTGCAATATAATAGGGATAACAGTACTATCCCTCTCTTTTTAAATCTGGTTCTCTTGATAGGATAAACTACATGATTCAATTGGTAACTGGATTATTGGCTTGTAAAACAGCATGAGGTTGCTATTATCCCTTAATTTTATATCTTTATTAGGGATTAATGCAGGTCTTATTTGAATCACTGAGTTATCTAATAGCTTTTTTCCCCCTCTTACAAATTTGTAGAACTAACCTTAAGGAATATGGTCTCAATGTAATTGGTATAGTCGTCATTATAAAATTATTGTGTAAATAATAATGTGTTTGTGGTTAAAATGATACATTCTGAACCAAGTTAAATCTAACATCATCTGAGCTCTTAAAATATTAAGAGTACAGTACAAGATATTTACCTTAGTATTAATTCAGGAATTATTTAATCATAACCGTTCACTTGAATTTTGAGACAACAGAAAGATAAGCAACATAGCTCTCCTTATAGTATCATAGTACATTTGTTCAAAATTAGAATAGGTGTAACTGAGCTAACAAAACGTTTTGAAATTGATTAAAAATATTCAGCATATTCAGAGGAATACAACTTATAGAAGTGACATCTCTAATTATACATTCCTGTGGTATTATTTCACTTGTAAATCATTCGGTAAAGACCAGTTAACTAATCAAATTATTTCCAAGTTCTACATGGCGTTGGCACATATTTATTCATTTATTTGCCAGTGGTGAATAGAATAGAATAGAATTTGTGTATAGAATTTGTGAATAGAATATTCAGTGTGAATAGAATTTGTTTGTGTATATTTTTGGAAGTATATACACAAACTCTCTGGGTGGAATCCTAACTGCACTTAAGTTAATGGCAATAGGGGCAGGATGTGTATATTTAAATTATTTAAAATATCAATAAGCTCTCTTTTTCTTTAAAGAAAAAGTGTGACAGCTGTCTATATTGACTTCAATAGGGTTTGGATCCAGCTCTTAAAGATGTGAAAATGAGATCACTAGTTCTAGGTATTATGGAAGCACCATTCATGGTTCCATAGTTAAGACTGAGTGGAGTTTTGCACTTAAAGCAGGGATTCAACCACTTTGTTTAATCTTTGAGTACATAATTAATTTTCTAAGTGTTTACAAGTAATTGATTAATTAGTGTATGTGGGGTGCAGGACGGGGTAGATTTGGAAGGTAGGAAGGGAGGGAAATGTAGAGAGGTGCAATAGGTAGGTGGAATTTGAGGTTTGTGTGTACAGGAGAATGTGGAGGGCAGGAGGGAGTGGGATACAATCCCAGCTGCTTTTGTAGTTCTCTGATGGTGTAAATGCAGCTTAGCTGGCAGGTATGCTCGAGCTTTTTGTGCTGTTCCAGAAGGACATAAAGTAGCTGGAGCATACTGGTGAATATTGTCATAGAAGTTAAAATGTAAAATAAATTATTTAAAATTGCTAATTCATATCTTCAAATCATTAGAAATATCACCTTGTCACTTTTTCTTTAGATTTCTTGTTTACTCTTCATGTATAAAATTTTTGATTAAACACAACCAAAAGAAACCAACAAAAAACAAAAAAAAAAGGACAAAATGTGCATTCAAACAAACAACGAAGTATGTATTTTCCTACTTTAACATGCTTGGATTTCTTTGCAGGTTAACCGGACTCTGAGTTTCCTACATTTATTATGCTTGGCTTGGGGATAATTCAACATCCCCATAATGTATTTTACCCTAAATTACTGCTGCGTAATTTTTGTCTGGTAAAATGGCCATGGCTCTGTAGTTAGGGTTGCAGTAGTCATTACAACACTGATCTCTTAAGTCACAAAATGTGCATACTTCAAATTACATCATTTGATGCAGTGATGTGGGTTACTCATCCTATTGGAGAAGGTATAGAGACAGAAGATAATTAGGGTAATGCCCATCATTTAACACACTGTAGGGAGCTGCCTGCTTTAAATCACTTTGTGTATTTTGTTTAATCCTAAAGGAGTTTAATGGACATTAGAAAGAAGATAACATTCTGATAATTACATCATAATCTTTTTCTGCTAGATGCATAATGATTATCGTTAATAGTTATCTCTAAATTAGTATTATGTGTTTTTGTTCTGTGTTCTATAACTACCTTTCTAATATTTACATCCAAAAGTTATCTTTTGCTGTCTATTTAAACAGCTGCTTTCATTAAACATTTTTAGCTTTTCTACTGCTTTGTTTTTAGAACTGTGTTTTTTTCTGGCAGGAGCTGAAGAATTATTACTTAAGTGTGTGTTTTTGTTTGTGTGTTTCAAATAGTTTCTGCTTTCCAAAATGACATTGGGCATGTTGAAACACAGAGAGTAAAATCCTGGCCCCATTGGAGTCATTGGGAGCTTTGCCATTAACTTCAGTGGGGCCAGGATTTCACCCAGAATGTTTAATACTGGACATGCTTTAGAAGTAAGAATTAGATCTTGACACTTTTTTTCCTTCTTCTCCTTTTTTTTTTTTTTTAAATTTAGAAACCCCAATTGTAATTTAAAGGGAAGATACTTCTATTGTGGGTGGAAAGAAAAAGAAAAGTTCCCTCCATGGAAGACTCTCAGGATTTAAATGAACAATCAGTAAGTACAAATTCAGTGAAGTTTTATCAAAGAAATTGCCATAGTGTTCTGTATGCCATGTTCAAAAGGATGCCTTCAGAAATTTCTCTTTGAGAATGGATGTGAGAATTGTATCAGTACTAGTTTCTTTGAACAAAAAGACCCCGGGGACCTTCTGGGAATCTAGGTTCAAATAACTTTTTAGGTCAGAGGTGAAGTGAGTTTTCTGGTCTCACCTTTGTCTATTCTTGCACATTACAAAATCACCACACAGTTCAGCAGGGTTTGGCAGAACTGAAATAGTACGCGTTGATAGACATAATTGAGGTACACTGGAAGAGCAGTATGTGGAGACCTTGCATAGCATCTGGCTGCATTGTGTCTGGCTCAAATCATTCTGTCAGAATATACTTTCATATTGTCTATATTGTGAATTAACACACACACGGAGCTATTTCAGTGAGGTTAAGATCTGATAAATGTCAACATTTATAGAAAATTAAGGCTAATATTCCTTGTCTTACTAGTTATGATGGAGGAAGATCTTGCATACAGTGGGCCAAATTCTTCAGATATATTGGTACCAGTTGAAACCAGTGTATTGCACTGGAATAAATGAGAGCAAAATGTACACTATTATACATAGGCCAACAACATGTGTTCATGAAAGAAATGGTAGCTCTAACTCTGCAACTCGTTGCTTTTACTTTGCTAGATCTTTTAGAACATAATAACATAAGCATATTATAAGCATAACAAAATTTTTGTGGGAGAATTTTAAAGCACAAAGCATTTAATTTAGCAACAAAGGGAGCAATGTGTACAAGTTTCCTTACCATAAAGATAAGAACATTTATTCCTTAGGCTGCATATTAATCTCCCTCCCTACCAAAGACCATTCACTTTATTGCTGAATAATTACCCTGCATACATAATACCTATTCTAAATTAAATAACTTGGGGCTCTGTCATGACTCAAAAGCCTTCACATGAGCCATACAGAGGGAGGGCCCCCTGCACCTCGCAGAGGGTGCTCCATAGTCTGGAGACCTATTTAAGGGGGGGGGGGGGAGGGGAAGGAGAGAGCTAGCTATTGGTCAGTTGGGAAAAGTAGGCAGGTGAAGGGGGGGGAGTTGTGCATCATCTTCCCTTGGTCCTGCAGAGATCATCCCACAAGATAATACAGTGGATCCCCTCCCATAGTGCTGGAGAGAGCTGTGGCCAGAATAGTGCATGGTAGTGTGGCTACAAGTACCTGCTAAGTACCAGGAACAAGAGCTGCAGGGTAGCTGGATTGCTGCAGAGGTGCAAAATCACTGTATGGAAGGCTTTGGCTCATTCTGATCTTCCTGGGACTCCAAGCATCTGAGGGGATCTGCAGGGATTGGGGACTGGGTCCATGTCCTGTTTTTCAGGGCGTGCAGAGAATCCCGCCTCATCCTCCTTTGACAGAAAGATTGGGAAAAACCTTGGAGATTTCTTGTCCTTTTTCACTAAGGAGTAATTGGGTGGCACAATATTTGTATGTCTGATACATTCAGATGCACCATTTGCATATTGGACTAGTTGTAGCATTTTATTGTAACAAAGACTTTTGTAGGTAATAGGAGTACAGAGAAGAATTTGAGAACAGTACCTTCAGTTTTTCATTCTTTAAATTTCAGTCAGAACAGAAGGGTTTCTTCATTTTTTGGATAGTGGGGGGAAAATAATTCATTCCTCGACTGACAACCGAGGGCCGGCTTTAGGCCGATTCCCCCGAATCGGGCCCCGCGCCTAAGAGGGCCCTGCGCCACCCGCAAGAGGGCCCCGTGCCACCCGCTTGTACTCACCCGGCGGCACTGCGGGTCTTCGGCGGCACTTCGGCAGCGGGTCCTTCACTCGCTCTGGTCTTCAGCGGCACTTCGGCGGCGGGTCCTTCACTTGCTCCACGTCTTCGGCGGCACTAAAGGATCCGCCGCTGAAGTGCTCCCAAAGACTCGGAGCGCCGCCGGGTGAGTAAAAATTAAAAAGGCGAATTGGGCCCCGCACTTCCTAGAGCCGTCCCTGACCTTAAGCATGAGATTTTATGCTGAAACACGTTTTCAGGGATGATTTAAATAGCCTTTAAAATTGTTGAATCATAGTGGTGGCACTGCTTGGTACAGCTGTATTTATCTAACACAGGGGTTCTCCAGCTTCATTGCACCACAACCCTCTTCTGAAAACAAAAATTACTATAAGAGCCCAGGACGGGGGACGGAAGCCTGAGCCCGGCCGAGCCCTGCCTCCCTGGGCCAGGGGTTCAAAGCCAAACCCCAAGGGCTTCAGCTCTGGTCAGGGGGGCTGTAACCTGAGCCCAGACACCCAGGGCTGAAGCCCTGGGGCTTTGGCCCTGAGCAGTGGGACTCAGTCTTCAGCTTCACCAGGTCTAACACCATTAAAATGGGGTCACGGCCCACTTTGGGGTCCTGACCCACAGTTTGAGAACCGCTGATCTAACATATTCCCAACCAGAACTCTGGAGCATGTAAGAATTAAATGGCATCCTTATTAAATAAATACAGTTTTATATAAAGGTCATAAAAGACTTTAAGTAAAGATTATTGTCTTTTCATACCTGAGGCAATTACTCTGTGCAATTACCTAATAGAAATATTAACACAAAATAGATCTGTAAATTTAAACTTGGTACAAAAAGATGTATGCTTCACTATGGTTAAACTGTTTTTGCAACATTGGATGTGTGACAAGTGCATATTTAACAGCCTTTTTTATATTAAGGGTAGTCTGATTTCCATAATATTATTCACAGTTAAAACGTAGCTTTCAACTATTATGTGAAAAACATCTAACAAATTACAAGGTGAGGTGAAAGTTGAGCTGTGATAATTATTGTATATGGAAGCAGCACTTGCTGTCATTACACTGTTATTAATGGTATAATGCAGGGGTCGGCAACCTATAGCACGCGTGCCAAAAGTGGCACACGAGCTGATTTTTAATGGCACACTGCTGCCAGCTGAGGTCCCGGCTGCCAGCCCCCCTCAGCTCATTGCCGATCTGGGTTCCCAGCCGTGGGCCTCACTCAGCCCGCCCAAGCTTCTTAAATATTTTAAAAACCTTATTTACTTTTAAATACAACAAGAGTTTATTTATATAATATAGACTTAGAGAGAGAGAGACCTTCTAAAAACATTAAAATGTATTACTGGCACGCGAAACCTTAAATCACAGTGAACTTGGCACACCACTTCTGAAAGGTTGCCGACCCCTGGTATAATGCTTAATGGCACAGAGGATCATAAATTCAAGGCAGGATTTATGCTTTTTAGTCCTGCTGACATTATATGTGGTGGTGTTAGTATTTACACACCAACAGGCCCCAGCAGATTTCCGAGTGCCATCATGCACTGCCCTGAGGAACTTAGTCTAAATCAGGGGTTCTCAAACTGGGGGTTGTGACCCTTCAGGGTCACAAAGTTATTATGTGGGGGGTTGCGAGCTTTCAGCCTCCACCCCCAAGCCCTGCTTCACCTCCAGCATTTATAATAGTGTTAAATGTGCTTTGAATTTATAAGAGGGGTCGCACTTAGAGGCTTGCAGTGTGAAAGGGATCACCAATACAAAAGTTTGAGAACCACCGGATAGACATGACAGACAGGGTGGGAGAAAAGAAATACTGTTTCCTCTGGTGCCTAACAAAGTAGTGTCACGTTATTCCCCTATGCTGCCAATGCAATTGTTATGTGCTGGACAGTGGTCTATTTTAGTCCAGAACAGCACTATATTGGTATTGGGTGGGAATGCATTATTTTGTAACTGTTTTAATGACAGATGATGATGGTGGATTGCTTTACTTTTAGAAGTTTCCAGAACTGACAGATTGTTTATTCAGAGTGACAGGAGGGCAAGACAAATACATTTTAAACCTGTAAACCACTGCATCTAAATTAACCCAATTTTTATTATGCAACAGTCTCAGCAGGAATTCAAAGTGGTCACCTTTAGTCCTAAATTGTTTAGTAGTGTATTTTTGAAATGGTTGTCCCATCTTCTTGATCCAACCTTTGGAGACTGAAAACAGCAAAACAAGGTAAAGGGGGAAAACAAAGCTATATAAATGTATTTACGCATGAAATAATTCTTCCAGGTGGTGTCAGTTGCAACAAGGGCCATGTTCAATATCTAGAGGTTTCTCTTAACATTACAAAACAGAACTGGCTCGAGCCCCCATCCAATAATCTGGGAAAACTGAACACCACCTTGAAGAGTATGTCTACAAAGAAAGACATACTGCTGGTCACTCAGCAAAGAAAAACCTGCGGCTGGCCCATGCCAGCCAACTCGGGCTCACAGGGCTGTTTCATTGCTGTGTAGACTTCCAGGCTCCGGCTAGAGCCTGAGCTCTGGGACCATCCCAGCTTGCAGGGTCTAGAGCCCAGGCTGCAACAAATACCTGAACACCTACACCTCAATTAAACAGCCCCTTAGCCTGAGTCAGCTGGCACAGGCCAGCTGTAGGTTTTTAACTCCAGTGTAAACATACCCTAGGATTTCAGTCCAGCAGGTAGAAACTCCTGTCCTCACCCTCTCTAATTTCTACTTGGCTTTGGCATCACCACCCCCTCAATTAGGGCATGCTAAGTATAGTTCTGCTGCCCTTTACTTATGCAGTGAGGATAACAACATTTCATTATCCCTGCATTCAATAGTAAAGTGAATTGTTACCTAAAACAGCCAAAATTGATCACTTTGCCAAAGCAAGTCTGTCTGTTGGCCACTCAGGCATAGTAGTTGTGTATCTATCCAAATATGGTCTGCTGCTGAGGTCTTTTCCCCCAGTTCATCACTTATCATGACTAAAAAACCCATGAGCTGCTTATGTATTTATGGACTGAAAAGAATGATAGAACCACCAGGTTTTCAAAAGTAATTACCATAAAATAGAAAAGAATCACTCTAAAATGGACAGCGCTAAGGTTTCCAGGCCTGTCATAAGTATCAGCAGCTTTTGATATCAGTGACCACGATGTGCTGTTGACTCTTTGTCTCTCTACTCCCTAATTTGGGTAAGGTAATATCTGTTATTGGACCAACTTCTGTTGGGTGAAGGAGACCAGTGTTTTGGTCTACACAGAGCTCTCCAGCTACTTTGGGAAGTAGATTGTGTGTGTGTGTGTGTGTGTGTAATGGTCCCAGCCCAAGGTTTTAGGTAGTCTTTTACACCCCCTTTGCTCATTGTAAATGACTGGGCCATCAGTTTCTACCTTTTAGAAAAAGCTGCTAAATTGATCCACATATGGAAGATCTTAGCTGCTATAGGACAATAGGCAGAAGAGCTCAAATGGACACAGGTTAAATTAAAATAACTTATGCTTAGTTTTGTTAATAACAATATCTAGGGTGACCAGATGTCCCGGTTTTATAGGGACAGTCCCGATTTTTGGGTCTTTTTCTTATATAGGCCCCTATTACCCCCCATCCCCTGTCCCGATTTTTCACATTTGCTGTCTGGTCACCCTAACAATACCTTATAAACTTAAAACTACAATCTGTTTTGAAATGGAACGTTTTCCAATAATTTTGCAACTTTTTTGGTGAATTGTTGCAAATGACTCAGTTTGTGTATACATCCTGGTATTTGGAAACTCTTCATACCAATGGGATGATAGCATGGTGTCACACTGCTCCTGAATTCTACGTACACTCTTTCATTCAGTCTCAGAAGGAATAGAATTTGATCGAGATGAACAGCTGTTGTGTTTGCTTAGATGTCTGTGTGATAGCTTGTAATATATACTCTTTATTGTGTCATGTCACTAATGTATTTATTTTTCCTATTATTATTTATGCTTTAAACTATGTACCCATGGTACATTTCAAATCTTTATGCACTGCCTGAGAAGTTGCCTTCTCCTCCTACCTTGGTGCCATGGTGAAGGGGGCTAGTGCTGTAGCCAAGACCTTCTATTTATACTATCTTGGAATGGAGTATGGAGAGAACCTGTACTGCTTGTTGCCTGGTGGGAGAAAAGGCTCCCTTCACCCTATGCTCCAATCCCATGTGGCAGAGGGTCTAGTGATATGTAAACTCATACATACATATAGACTCTCAGGCCACCAGGACATGGGCTGTCTAGCTTAGTGATCAGTGAGGGGGTCAGTTATTAGGGTGGATGTGAGGAACTGGGCATCAGAAACCAGGGTCAGAGGTGGTGGCCGTAGTTAGAACCCACAGCCAAGGATCAAGCCAGGGGTCAGGAACTCCGTTCCAGAGCCAAGGGTCAAGCTGGAGGCAGTAGTCGAAGCCAGAGCCAAGGGTCAAGTTGGAATTACTTAGAGCAAGAAGATTAACAGGGAAGATGGGGGGCTCAGGAAGGGACAGGGCAGAGACAAGGCTTGGTGTAAGGCAGGGGCAGCAGGAACACGGCAACAAAGGAGTAGTCACAATGGTGGGCATGAGCATTGAGTAGCCAGTGAGCTGCTGCTGCTGCCTTAGGAGTCAGTCTTCTTGTTCCACCAGCCAACCAGGGAGTCTGCGTGGGTTGCCTGGGGACTAGCTCTGATTCCTGCCAGTATATCTCCCCCCCTTCCCTCCCCACACACACCTTGAGGGCGCTGTCTAGGAATCTTGTGGCCTGTTTTTTTGGGGTGTGTGTGGTGGAAGGCATGCAGGGATGGATGTGGTGTTCTTTGAGTGCTTACACATGTCCATTCCAGTGTAGGTGTGTGTGCGCCCTGTGCACAGTCACCAGAAATGTTTCCTTCAGTGGTATCTCTCAGGTCAGCTCTGGTGCCCTCTGGGGTCACGTGCTCATAGCATTAGTATAAAGGACCCGGCTGACCCTGCGTCCCCTCAGTTCCTTCTTACCACCCATGATAGTCGCTGGAACTGTTCTACCTTGCTGTTGAAAGTTTCTCAGTGGACTTCGTTTTTGCTGTTAATTGTATATATAGTTTCTGTAAATAGTTAGTTAAGTCTCTGTTAATATAGTTAGTTTTTTCTCCATTGTTAGTAGAGCTTAATCTGTTTCCGATACTGAGGCATGCCTCAGTCACCAGGTTTCAAGTCTTGTGCCTCCTGCAATAAGGCTATGCCTGTGAGTAACCTGCCCTCTAGATGCTTGAAGTGCTTGGATGAGGCTTACATCGGGGACCACAGCAAAATCTGCAGGGCCTTTAAGGCCCATACCAAGAAGGACCGGGAGGACAGGTTGAAATCCCTGCTGATGGAGGCAGCACTGAGGCCTTCCTCACAGCCATGCCAGTCGAACTTGGCACCGAGCATTTGGTGTTGGTGAGGCGCACTCCTTCCACCTTACAGGAGTCTCAGAACCTTTTGCAATCCCTGGTGCCAAGGAAGAAGCCGCTGGCCAAGAGAGGTTGTTTCCCCGAACTCAAGGTGGGATAGGTCGCACCCTGCTCTGCTCTCCGTTCCTATGTCAGGCCACTCCTCTGCCCCGGCAGCCCAGCAGTCAGTGCCGTTGACTCTGGCTCCAGAAGATCCATCAGCACCAGAAGGTCGGTGTAGTACCAGCACGGTTGCGATGCCATCCACGCCAGAGGCATTCACCGCCATCAGGGATCTGCTTTCGCTGTTGGTGCCGGCGTCACCGGCCGTTCAAGAGTCGGTGATGTTGGTGCCCGGGCAGGAGGGACCATGCGGCCACCGGTCACTGTTCAATACCAGGCTCCATGGTACTGTCAAAAAGGAAACCATCCATGTTGGCCCTGCCGCAGTCTTCCCCACTCCGGCACCAATTTCTGGCATTGGTGGGAACTGCTCCTCAGTGGTGGCCAGGCAGAGATTCCTCATCCTTGGAGGTGGGGTTGTACTACTCCCATCCAAGAGTTGACCCCAACATGTCACCAGACATTCCTACTCACTTGGGAATGACATTGGAGTACTTGGCCTCCTGGGCAGTGGCCAGTGCCCAAGCAGTGGCCTTTTTGGAGCATTTCTCCCATGCAAGGGCCCCCACTGAGGCGCTTCTATTTGGTGGCCTCTGAAAGAGGGGCACTGCCACCCCTGAGGGCAGCACCTGATCCAAAGACCAATGCAAAGCTTCATGGTCTGAAAGACTCCAAGGTGACCCTTAAATCCCTGGGTTTATACACCCCGGTGACTATGGGGAAGCACGTAAGACTGCAGCAGTTCTTCTGATTCTTCACCCCTATGGTCTGTTGACCCACAGAGGAAATGGAGCAGGAGCTTTAGGTGCAGGCAACCACCCCCCTCCACTTCAGCGTCAATGCCTGCCAGACACTCGGGGGCCCTAATCCCTTCCAAGGGAATGGTACGCTGCCCTTGATTTGAGAGACGACTACTTTTATATATTGATCTTCCAAGGCCACAGAAGATTCGTCATGAACCACGGGAACTACCAATTCACAGTTCTCCTATTCGGCCTGTCAGTGTCCCCACGATTGTTTACGAAGTGCCTGGCGGCAGTAGCGGCCTACCTGAGGAGACAAGGGGTTCAAGTCTATCCATATCTGGATGACTGACTAGTCAAAGGTCAGTCCAGGGCCCAAGTGGAGTCCAGCATCCACCTTATCCAGTCAACATTAAAGGCCCTAGGCCTGATAATAAATTTTCAGAAATCCACCCTCACTCTGGTGCAGAGGATAGAGTTTATTGGAGTGGTGTTCAACTCTACCCAAGCCTGAGCCTTCCTTTCAGAAGGCCAATTTCAAACGATCACATCCCTGATTGTACAGCTCAAGGACCACCCGATTACAATAGCCCAGCATGGTTTGAGGCTTTTGGGCCACCTCAATGCATGTATGTACGTAGTGCAGCATGCAAGACTACACCTCAGGCCTCTTCGGGCATGGCTTGCCTCAGTGTACTTGCCAAACCGCCACCATCTGGACTTGGTTATCACAGTACCTCTCCTGGTTCTTGCCTCCCTTGACTGGGGGCTGGATCCACTTGTGGTTGGCGCAGATGTTCTGTTTTCATGGCCCCAGCTGTTGGTATCCCTGGTCTCTGATGCATTAGTGCTGGGTTGGGGGGCACCTCAGGACTCAAGATCTTTTGTCTTGGGCTGCTCAATCTGTCAGGTAACCACATGGTGGCTGGTCTAGCCTAGTGTTTGGCGTGGGGATCAGGCCTAGCGTTTGAAGCAGGCATGAGGCCTAGAGGTTGGAGCAGGCATCAGCAACTGAGTGTCAGAAACCAGGAACTAGGGTCAGAGCTGGAGGCAGTAGTCAGAAGCCAGAGTCAAGGGTCAGGCTGGAGGTCAGGAACTGGGTACCAAAGCCAAGGGTCAAGCTGGAATCACAGAGAGTGAGTGGGGTAACAGGCAAGTTGGGGTCTCAGGCACGGTCAGAGTGAATAAGGATGGGTGCAAGGCAGGGTCAGCAGGAACAAGGTAACATAGGAGCAGAGCAAGCTGCTGTAGGCAGGCCTTGATTCCTGAGATAGACGGAGGGAACTTGTTGTTCTCTGGCAGTGAAACAGATATTGACAGCTCTTCATCTGCAATTCCAGTTAAAAGGGAAAAAAGAGAAACCAATGAAAACAGGGGGAAAGAAACAATTCTTTTTGCTTTTAATCTTTAAACTGATTCTTTTAGCCTTAAAATAATTCTATGCCGCTACTCTTTTGTGGGTAGCTATTTATCCAGTAAAAGAAAAGTCACTGCCACAGTAACTTGTTTTTGTATAGACTTGATAATCAGATATCCATGGGGGGAAAAGGTAGTTTTAATATTGTGCTTGTAATGGGTTTTATGGACAGTTTTAAAACTCCTATAAGGAATATAGTGACACAGAGAAGTTTTCATCTTATTTTCAGTCTTCCAAATAATTATTTTTCCTCTTAAATTATGTTAATTCTTTCACAGATTAAGTATAAATAGCCTTCTTTTAAATGAAAGAATTCTTATATAGTTTTTAAATGAGAAAAAAATTATGAGATTTAACTTAATAAACCTCATAACTACTTGCTTTTAAAAAAATTGTAAGTTTGTATTGGGAGATGTGCATGCTAATAATAAAATAAATAACAATAATAAAATATAAAATGTGTAGTAGTTATATAGTCTGTCCTGGGGCAACAAATAATCATAGGCTTGTAACTCCTACAAAGGTGTCAAATTCTTTATTTTGTTTTCTTTTAGTAATTATTTAGTGTTCAATCAGCATTAACAGAAGAAAAATAATTTGGCTGTTAACTTGCTAGGTTAGGATTTCAAAGAGCCTTATTAGAAGCTGATGTAATTTCATCCTCTGGCCCTTTATGTAACAGAGTGCATATTTAGATTACTTAATTTTAACCTAGAATTGAACAATAGATTGAAGTCCATAAAATGGGGGTTCTAGCAGATGTGTACTGCTATAAAGTTGGATAAATGTCTTTCATTTTTGTGAGGTGAGGACAGCATTAGAATTGTGCATTGTGTAAGTTAATTGTTTTCCATCATACTGTATAGCATATAGTGCATGCCACTCATATTTGTACAGTAGTTATGGCTGAACAATCCCTGGCAGCCCTGGAACCAATGTTATTTTCATGTTTTTTATGAGTGAAGGTATTGCATGTGTTCCTGTTGCAATCAGTTTTCAGTTACAATTTGCATGTTCTTGCTAATGCCCTGACCCTGCAATTTACAACAGAAATAGAGTGTTGCGTGCACACAGAGCCACATAGATAATGGGGCTCCATGTAAGTGTGGCAGCCTTATCGTGCATTGTAAATTGCAAGATTGGTGCCTTGGGTGAAGCAGACTTCAGTAAAATTAGATTTTTGGTGTTTGTTTTTTACTTAAATAAATCATACTCTGCAAAGCTACCTTGTATTTAACCATAGCAACAGTATAGTTCGTAGTGACAGTATTGTTATTCATAGCTACTTACTATTTTTATAGTATTTTGTCATGTAGTCAAATTTCTGTCATGCGAAACTATTTCACTTAGTAGTAGTATTATGTCATTTTGTAAAAAGAATGAAGTTTCATTTAATTAAATATCAACAATACCTTTGAAATAACATTCTGAAGAAATGATTAATGTAGCAACAAAAATTAATGAATCCACAGGTGGTCGTTTGCTTTTAAAATTTAAAAAGATGTACCAAAGCTAAGTATTGTTGCTTGAAAGGCAGTTGCAGAAATATAAATGATACTTAGCACTTGCATAATGCTTTTCATTGGAAGATCTCAAAGCACTCCCCAAAGTTGAGTAAACATTTTGTTCCCCTTTTACAGATGAAGAAACTGAGGTACAAACAGATGTTAAATGGCCTGCCTAAGGTAATAAAATGAGTTAGTAGCAGAAATAAAACCACATCTCCTGACTCCAGTTCAGTGTCCAGTCCACTGAACTACAAATGTCTCCCAGATAGCAACATTGAATGGATTTTCCTAATCAGTAAAATTTCCATATTCCACTAAGATTGAAACTGAAATATAAGTTATTGTTTCTCTTCCCTTGTACTACCTTTTCATGTGGTATGGTAATCTTGGCACATGAATCATACAGATTTTTTTCTGATTACCTTGCCCTTTGCTGTGTCAGCACTCTGATTTACATACCGTAATCCATCATAGACCGATATGGTGGGGGGGGGGGGAAGAGTTCCCCCTTCAAACTTTAGAAGTTGAGTATGTATTTTATAATTCTCATTTACTGAAATTCTCATTCGTTGTCACCCTTGCTATTCCAAACGTGGCAGCAGATGATGTATTTTGACATCTGTTATAATGTGAGATCATCCTTAATTGATACTTATTGCATATGATTGGGGAAATACAAATTTGGGTTGGGCAAAGAAACAAACGTACTACTTTCACTCTTGAGATGTAATAGAAATGTACATCTAATAGGAATAAAAAAGAATAATTTAAATGTTTTTGGTTTAAAAACTCCGGTCTTACAGTTTACAAAAAATGCAGTGGGATAATTTTTGGAGTTTGTAAAGTTAAACAAGAACCATATCTTGAAAACAACTTTAAGTTTTAGGTATCACTGTACCTTCCCTCATGCATCTCCCAAACCATTAGCTAACCAGCTAGCTAAGAAGTTATCAAGTCAGCCATATTGTAGTTCTAATTGAAAAGACATCATTTGGACTGCTTTTAATAACCAAAGAAAGAAATAAAAGAGATCTGTTCCATTGCCACACACTATCTTTGGAATGCTGACAAAAACTGAGCACACAAAACAAAATTTGTCATGATTAGTAGTCTTAGTTCCACAGAGCAACAAGACTGGAATTTCGAGTGTGAATAGGGAAACTCGCACTATATATCAAACTCAAACTAGACCTTGTATTGAGTACCCATGGACCCCCCCTTTCCCATATATGGAGAGTACCATCTTGGATTTATTAAATTAAAGACTGAACATGTCACAACCCCATTTCAAGCTTTGAAAGCTGAATTATTAATATCAAATACAAATTCAAATAAGTATATAAAATATAAAACACATAACATTATTGCCAACTACAAGAGATCAAAAATAATGAGGTAGATCTCCAAAAAAATCACAAGATTGACCCCAAAAGCACAAGATTTTACAAAACATCAAATTGGGTTTTTTAGTTTGTTTACTTTTTACTCCCTCTGCCCTTCTGGCTATGTGTGATAAATTTCAGATTGAAAAGTCAACTTTTCACAAAAAATGCTCTTCTCCTTGACTTCTCAGATGGAGATTCCGCTTACCCTCTCTTCATCCCTATGAAAGACCTCACCGGCCATCCATTTCCTATGACTGTCTCGACTCCCTCCCCCCGGCTTGCTGCCCCCTGGGCTTCCCCCCTTCCTTGCACCCACCAAGACCACTTCACTGACTCCTTTCTCCTCTGACATGCTTCCCCCCTCCAGCAGGGTTTCTCCTCTACCCAGATCCCAACCAGATCCAAGTAGAGAAGACGTTCCAAAGCAGCGGGAGGTCCTGTAGCCAATAGCAGCTTTTCCCTGACTTCCATCTCCCTCCGGACACTCTCTGCTGTAGGGCCATACATGAAGGCAGGGCAGGTCTGTGTCCTTAACCCCAAGGCAGCTGGGCTGGAGGAGTTTCTTGTGTCATCACAACAGCTCCTACTGCAGGCTCCTGTGACTTGCAATCAATTTGCAACAGTTAATAACAGGGTCTTTCCCTGGCTACTTGGCGGGTGGTACTCCTACCCACCACTATCCCAGTCTGGGGACTTGACATCCAATCCCCTCCCATTACTATCCCCTATCCTCCAACCTCCTTCCTGGCCCCACATCTACTTGCACCCCATTACCCTGCAATACCATGCCACCGTTATTTCTTAGAAAACTACTTCTTTGAAAAGTAAATGCGGGGGATCAAGCACTGGGGGAGCAGGAGGCAGATTTCTGTGTTGCACTTCTAGGCGTGGCAGCTTTCTGGCTGCCCAGCTCTGAAGGCAGCACCATCGGCAGTAGCAGCACAGACATAAGGGTGGCAATACCATGTTCTCCAGCCACCCAGGCTGGGCTGCACAGGGAGGCGTTTCTGAGCCATGGCGTTCCCCCAGCCGTACACCTCTGAACATCATGTCCATGGGAAGGGGGAAGCAAGGCTGACAGCTCTGGGCGGTATCGCCGCCACCTGCCTGGCTGGCCAGGGACTCCAGACCTGGGCTCACCCATACTCATCCCCACTCTGGCAGCTGAGACCCACCAGCTTGCGGCACTGGGACAGCGTCCCCCTTACCACAGCGCCCTGGGCGGTCGCCCATATCACACTCCCCTAAGGCTGGTGCTGCCCATAGAAAAAAATCCTGAGAATTGGTAGGTCGATCACGAGCAAGGCTTAATTTTATTTGGAAATCATGTCTCTTGTGATAAATTCATAAGAGTTGGCATGCTTGATACTTTTGTATAACCCTATTACATGGTTTAGGCTTGTAATCTCCATGCTTTTATGTCCACTAAGTACAAAGAACTCCTTTTCCAAGGTACAAGTACAGAGCATTCTGAATACATATTTGATTTATTCTTATTAGGCTATTGCCAAAGGTCCAGATTTAGTAGTGTATCGAAGTATATGTGTAATTTTAAGCCCGAATTGTCCCACTGACTTAAATAGGTCTAATCATATGTTTAAAGTTCGGCCCAGGCTTTAAGTATCTTGCTGACTTGGAACCTATATTTTGAAGTAAAGACAATAATTTCCAATAGATTTTATTAGCATACTCTTCTAAATGATTTGTAGCAATAGATCATGTTTATTTCGCATCAAAGAACAGCTGTGGTTTCCTCTCTCCCCCATAATCTTTCTCTGAGCTGTGCCTCAGTAGCTGGCTGACACACTTGCAAATTAATTCTCTTGAGTAGAAAAAAAAATAGTTGGCATACATAAAATAGCACCAAAAAAAGAACTCTGCTTTGATGCAGTATGTCTTAATGATGCCCTGTAAAACCAGACCCATTAAAATGAAGAGCCAAATTCAGCCCTCAGTTACACTCGGGTAAATCTGAAGTAACTCAGTTGAGGACAGATTAAAAATCTCCAAATATAAGAGTTTTGGGGGGGAAGATCAGTGAAGTTAAACCAGATTTACCTCAGCATATTAGAGAGCAGAATTTGTTCCAAAGGGTCTGTCATCAAGAAACTACAGTGGATCCTCAGAGTTATGAACATCTCGGGAGTGGAGGTTGTAACTCTGAACAAAATGTTATGGTTGTTCTTTCAAAAGTTTGCAACTGAACATTGACTTAATACAGCTTTGACACTTTACCATGCAGAAGAAAAATGCTGCTTTTAACCACGTTAATTTAAATTGAAACAAGCACAGAAATATTTTCCTTACTTTGTCAAATCTTTTTTTAAACTTTCCCCTTTTTTAGTAGTTTACATTTAACATGGTAATGTACTGTATTTGCATTTTTTTTTTTGGTCTCTGCTGCTCCCTGGTTCATAGAAGATTAGAAGTGGAAGAGACCTTAGGAGGTCATCTAGTCCAAAACTCTGCTCAAAACAGGACCAACCCCAACTAAATCATCCCAGTCAGGACTTTGTCAAGCCGGGTCTTAAAACTTCTAAGGATGGAGATTCCACCACCTCCCTAGGTAACCCATTCCAGTGCTTCACCACCCTCCTAGTGAAATAGTTTTTCATAATATCCAACCTAGACCTCCCCCACTGAAACTTGAGACCATTGCTCCTTGTTCTGTCATCTGCCACCACTGAGAACAGCCTAGCTCCATCCTCTTTGGAACCTCCCTTCAGGTAGTTGAAGGCTGCTATCAAATCCCCCCCTCACTCTTCTCTTCTGCAGACTAAATAAGCCCAGTTCCCTCAGGCTCGCCTCATAAATCATGTGCCCCAGCCCCCTAATCATTTTTGTTGCCCTCTGCTGGATTGTCTCCAATTTATCCACATCCTTTCTGTAGTGGGGGCCCCAAAATTGGACACAATACTATAGATGTGGCCTCACCAGTGCCAAATAGAGGGAAATAATCACTTCTCTCAATCTGCTGGCAATGCTCCTATTAATGCAGCCCAATATGTCGTTAGCCTTGTTGGCAACAAGGGCACACTGTTGAATCATATCCAGCTCCTTGTCCATTGTAATCCCCAGGTCCTTTTCTGCAGAACTGCCACTTAGCCAGTTGGTCCCCAGCCTGTAGCAGTGCATGGGATTCTTGATCACTACCCATTGAGCCCAACTATCTAACCAGCTTTCTATCCACCTTTATAGTCCATTCATCCAAACCATACTTTAATTTGCTGGCAAGAATACTGTGGGAGACGGTATCAAAAGCTTTGCTAAAGTCCCGCTATATCATGTCCGCCACTTTCCCCATGTCCACAGAGCCATTTATCTCATCATAGAAGGCAACCAGGTTGGTCAGGCATGACTTGCTCTTGATGAATCCATGGTGACTGTTCCTGATCGTCTTCCTCTCCTCTAAGTGCTTCAAAATGGATTCCCTGAGGACCTGCTCCATGATTTTTCTGGGGACTGAGGTGAGGCTGACCGGTCTGTAGTTCCCCAGATTCTCCTTCTTTCCTTTTTAAAATATGGGAACTATATTTGCCTTTTTCCAATCGTCCAGGACCTCCCCCGATCGCCACGAGTTTTCAAAGATAATGGCCAATGACTCTGCAATCACATCAGCCAACTCCCTCAGCATCCTTGGATACATTGCATCCGGCCCCATGGACTTGTGCATGTCCAGCTTTTATAAAAAGTCCTTAACCTGTTCTTTCACCGCTGAGGGCTGCTTACCTCCTCCCCATACTGTGCTGCCCAGTGCAGCAGTCTGGGACCTGATCTTGTCTGTGAAGACCGAGGCGCAAAAAAAAGCATTGAGTACTTCAGCTTTTTCCACATCATTTGTCACTAGGCTGCCTCCCCCATTCAATAAGGGTCCCACACTTTCCCTGACCACTTTCTTGTTGCTAACATGCCTGTTAGCAACAAGGCTAACCCTTCTTGTTACCCTTCACATCCCTGCTAACTGCAACTCCAATTGTGCTTTGGCCTTCTTGATTAGACTCAAACTGGACGCAGTATTCCAGCAGCGATTGAAACAGTGCCAATATAGGGGTAAAATAACCTCTCTACTTCTATTCAAGATTCCCCTGTTTATGCATCCCAGTATCACATTAGCCCTTTTGGCCACAGTATCACACTGGGAGCTCATGGTCAGCTGAATACCCACAATGGGCCCACAAAAAATTTTCAGTCACTGCTCTCCAGGATAGTCTCATCCATCCTGTGGGTATGACCTACATTCTTTGCTCCTAGATGTGTAAGTTTACATTTAGCCATATTCAAACACACAATGTTTGCTCCTAGCCAGTTTACCAAGCAATCCAATGACCTTGTCCTTTTCAGTATTTACGACTCCCCTAATTTCTTTTGTCCTCTGCAAACTTTATCTGTGATGATTTTATGTTTTCTTCCAGCTCATTGATAAAAATGTTAACTAGCATAAGGCCAGGAACTGATCCCTGTAGACCCCTGCTTTAAACCCTTCCACTTGGTGATTCCCCATGTACAATTACATTTTGAGACCTATCAGTTATCTGGAAGACAAAAGAAGACAAACACACACACACACACACACACACAGGGAAAGAACAGTGAAGATAAAAAATGCAGCTTCTGTCACTGGTATTGACTCTCACAATCTCGGTGCTGGAAAAACACAGGCATAGCAGGCAGTCTTATCAGCCAATCCAGCACCTGGCAAACTTGTACCAGCATCAGGCTACTTAGGGCATTGCTCTTAGCTGTCTTTCTGGTTACAGCCTTAATTAGTGTTGCAGAATTTATGGTCTTGGTCGGCTAAGGCAGACTTCCGTTAGATAGAAGGCAAAAGGAGAGGGATAGGAAAGAGAACTAAAGTGAGGAAGAAAATGGACACGGATGTGAGGGGTGTGTGTGTGTGTGTGTGTGTGTGTGTGTGAGAGTGTGAGAGAGAGAGAGAGAGAGAGAGAGAGAGAGACAGACACATCACAGATGGTGTTCAGGATTTGGAGCCAGTGGGGATGGTGGCGGCAATGTCACCTGGGTCCTTCCTGTGGCCTGGTCTGGTCAAGAGATCTCTCAGGATTAGGACAATGAAGGCCCAATGGTTTCACAGTGGGCCCCAGGAAATGATGTGTGTGGCAGCCAGGATGGTGTAGGTCTCGCCTTTACCGTCTCTCATCTTTCAGTAAGACAGCACTGGCATCCGTCCGCCCGTGCATGTCAATTTCCCCCTAAAAATCTCTTTTTGAGGACCCTAAAAGGGCAGTGGTGGGTGGAGTAGCCTTTTAGTCCTCCAGTTAGGCCTAATTTCCAACTCACCAATTTTGGTCCATTGATTTCCAGTCCCACACTTCCTTCCCCCCGCCCCCCTTTTCTTTTTAAGCAGGGATGATTTTAACATAGTCCTTGAATTATATCAGTATAATCAGTATAATGTTTGGACCAATTCAGTCTTTCTGTCTCCCTTTAGCCTCTTTACCCATCAATGTCTGCTGTTTGTTGTTATGATTCATTTTGACATTTTATAAACGTTCACTCATTTTTTACAGTTGATCTCACAATTAGGGTAAATTTGTAGGCCCAGTTATCACAACAGTGGCCAAGAGTCAGTGTAGCTGTCCTGATGCTGACTCCTAAATGTAGACTAGAGCAGCCAATGTTTGTACTGATTTGAGCTATTCAGGGTTTAACCTTGCTTAAAGAATATCATATGTACTTATTTTCATTCTGTAGAGAAGAAAACATTTTTTAAAGTGCAGACAATTTGCACATATATAAAAAAATATGTTCTATTTTTGCATCCAGGGTATTCAAGGAAAAAGAAAAGCCAAAACAGAATACTTATAGGCATAGACACTAAGATGCTGAATTTGTCTTCTATCTCAGCTCAGCTTTACACCACCGTCCTCCTGGGCAGTGCCTTCAGCGAATCTGTGCCTCAAATTGCGGTTTGTTAAGGATTTATTTGCCTTTGCAGGCCTACTTAATCTCTGATACAATTTCTGTTTTTCACTGAGGCCCTGATTTTTACCTAATTTTCCAGATGACTTGCCTAAAGTATAAAGAGGTTAATTGGTTTGCATACAGTTATTTGATGGGTCACTGTCAATGTCTCAGTTGAATTAGAATTTGAAATCAGTAGACCACAGAGCCTTTTTTTTGGCAGCAGGCAGACTGTAGGTATTTGTAAAATAATTCAGAATGATGTAAATTTTAACTCAACAAGTTAACATGCTATGTTTTTTGTAAAGTAGTGAGAGAAAAAGTTAGACACTGAGATTTGTATGGTTTTAAAGTTAACTGTTTTGAAACAATGAGGTGTATTTGGCTCGTTGACATTGTAAATGAAAAACTATTGTTATACAATAAAAATTAATGTTATATAATATTATGAGGCCCAGCACATTTTGTTATGGTATATTGATTTCCAATATGATGCTTTAGTGTATCGGCATTCTTAAATATCCTGTTTCTGAGTTTGACCTAGTTTCTGAACACAGGTTATTGGGAGTATTACTTTCCAGCACTGACTGAAATTCTTTTCTGATATTAATCCACTTTTTAAAAAAGGTTGTTCTCATTATTAAAAAAACAACATTAAAATCTCAGTGTATAACTTTTTTCTCACTGCTTCAAAATGCAAAGCATGGTAACTTCTCAAGTTAGAATTTATACTGGTCTCGATTATTTTATGTGGTAATGATGATAATGATTTGTAGCATGTCTCATCAGTACATCTCAAAGCGCTTTCGACTGTTTTTAATATACTTATCCGTACAACACTGCTGTGACGAAGGGAAGCAACGTGAATCATTTATTAGCATTTAGTGTGGAGAGTTAGCATTGGAGGAAGAAGATTTTACTTCACCAAAGGTGCAAAGGGAATATTAAAACAGAGCCTTTGTCCCAATTGGAATAATTCATAGACCCTGACCATGCTCCTTCCCCAACTCCAGTGTTCCACAGGCTAGCATTTTAATTTGTATTCTTGAGGATGTCATGGTGAGAGACTTACTGGCTGAAAATAAGATGGAAGGAACATAAGAATGGCCATACTGGTTTAGACAACCAGTCCATCTAGCCCAGTATCCTGTCTTTTGATAGTGGCTAATGCCAGATGCTTCAGAGGAAACGAACAGGACAGGACAATTGTTGAGTGATCATTCAGCCCCAGCTTCTAGGAAAAAGAATGAAAGATGTGTCTCTGCTTGATAAATATTATGAAACCTGCTATATCTTTTGATGCAGAAGAAAGGCCCATTTTAATCCCGGATGTTCCTCAGGTTCCTTCTCTGTTCTTCAGTCCCCATCCAATCTCTGAAGCCCCATTCTGAAAAAAATGGAACTTTAATCTTCTCCGGAGCCTAGGCTATAACTTGATCTGCTAAAATCAAAGTAAAGCATTATCCTGTGTCTACATTAGGAAGAATAGCTGAATTTAGAGTAGGTTTAGCTAGCTAATGTTAGCTAATCCCAACCTAAACACAGCCACTTTTCTTAGTCTAATTTAGGTCTAAAGTGGAATTACATGCAATTGAGAATTTTTTTTTTTAAACGTTGTATCAATTTCTTCTATTAAGTTTCACTCCTTTGCTCAGGCAGGTCAAGGAAAAAAGAATAATAGGTTTTTACAATAGGAGCAGTAGTGACCACTGTGTTTAAGATTGAAAAAATATTTCTTTCATAGCCCATGTCTCAGTCACTCCTGATTTTGTAAAACCATCTTTTGGGCTGAAGTTTTTCAGTGTTTGAGTCTGCCCAAAAGTGAATGTTTTGTTTGTAAGTTTAAACAAAAGCCCACAAACAGACAAACTAAAAAGCCCACAAATAACCCCCACAACCCCAAAGAACTGTTTGAGAGAGAATGAAAAAAATATTCTTCCCATCATTTAAATTAAAACAAAATTGTGCCTCTTTTAAATATAATTTTGAACAATCCTAGTCATTGAAACTGCTATGGTTTTGAAAGTTCGAGTTTGGAATGAAAATAGTTTTCCCCAAGCAGCAGTGCAAGACTGTTCTGAAAGATATTATTTTTGATTTGTAAGTTACGTGCATTTGAAATTTGCCTACGAAGCATGCCCAGGTGTTTTTCTCAAATTGTTGAGCACATACCTAAGAAAGGATGCACTATGCAGCTAAATTCCACCCATTTAAAACAAAAATATTGTGATCCCATTATAGAGGGAGGATTATAGAATTCCCCCATGTTGGTTGCAAGTTAGGAAATTGTCATTATAATATTTAAAAATTCATCGGGTTTAAATCTCTTTTGTGATGACAAGTGTGCATGTAACGGTGAATCTTATGCTCCATTTAAAATGAAATCCTGAATTTCAGTAGGTATCCAGACATCAGGCTTGTGTGTGTATGGTAACAATTGTGAAACAGCTTGAATGTTTAACAATGAAGGTCTGTTGCTTCCTCCTTCCCCCACCCCACCCCTGTTAATCTTGCTTTATTTCAAATATGGGGTAAAAGTGACAGTAAAACAATGGTGGGGACACCTCTGTGAAGGGGTCCTCATAGGATTTCTCCATCTTTTTATGCCCTTCTGTGGATTTGACCACCGGATGGAGTACTCTAGCCTAAATTTATCAGAATTAGTTATTTTACCAAATGTACTGTCTCTTTTTAAAACTAGAAATATAGGTTTTTTACATATGTGTCTTTGTTTAATGTGAGTCAACAGGGTTAACTACATTTATTTAAATATGAACTAATTTACTTTGTAGAACGTATATTGTATCATTTCTTTTTACATTCTTCCCACTTTACCGTTTTGGTTTCACATGAGTAAGCTTTCTGTCCAAAAACATTAAACACCTCTTAAATCTCCATGTTTGTTTAAATCACCATTTACATGCACGTTGGCAAAGCAAAGGAACAAACGTTTATAGAAAAAAATACTAAACAAACATCTAGAGAACTGAATTGTAAATTCCATACACAACATGGATTTATAGCGAGCAAAGCTTGCTACGCTTTAATGCTTTCTGAAAAGAATTACAACACCATTCAAGTATGGATTTTAAAAAGCTTTGGTGTGGGATTTTCAAAGTAGCCTAAAGGAGTTCTCAGTGGAAGTTAGGCACATAACTCTCTTAGGCACCTTTAAATATCCCAACCTTGATCTTCATTTAATTTTTTGTGCGGTGAATGTTTTTGCACATTTTTTATATTTCCATGAGAGAGAAAACAAGTGCCAGTTCAGAGAAAACACATAATCTTAGTAAGTGTATTCTCTCTTTAATAAAGCTCTGTAATTTCATTGGGGTGGTCCCATTAAATTAGTCTGGTATATGTAAACCATTTCAACTTGTACATTTTTCAGTGTTTAAACATATAAAATAAGAAGAAAGCTTGAAGGGAATAGAAAACCAGTGTTCTCCTTAATAATTTTTACAACCTCTGCAATGAGTTATCCTCATCTAAATGTACTCATATTTTATTAAGTTTTTTTTTTGCTGACAAATGGAATTTATATAAAGCAAATAGTCTTAAACAAATCATCAAGAGGAATATAAACAAATCCCAAACTATCAGGTGGCAGTTCAATCCCTTCTCTGCCCCTTGCTAGTCAGTTGGTACACTTTAAATTTTAGTCTGTTCCAAATTATTTTGGGTTTAAGTGACTCAAGCCACTCTCTTGCTGCTTCCTAGTATATGAATTGGATTTACAGTAGCCATCACTTTCATCCTGTAAGTGCCTGAATAATAAGTGTTGCTTGCAGTGGTTTGGATTTTCGCTGCATCCTCTTTAAAAAATCTCTATTCCTTCTCCCTTTCCTTTCTTCCAAACGCTCTTAACATTTTTCATTATTTTTATTACCTTTTCAAATTGCATAATAATTGGGGGAAAATATTGTGTAAAATCTTGGAAAAACTCTCATTGACTTTATTGGGGCCATTGATCAACCATTTATTTTAGAACTCTTAAGACCATGCAATGCCACCCTCAGTTTGATCCTGGGCATCTTCAAATTTCTCTCCCTTCACAATCTTCATCAGTTGCCTGGACCCTAGTGCCCTAAGTTCTTCCTCCTCCCACTCTCTGTCATTTGCCATGAAATGTAGCCCAGAAAGTTAAAAGATTGGGTAGTTTGCACATGCGACTACCTGGGAAGTTACATGGCTGCTATAGCCTAGATCAGTAGTTCTCAATTTTTCCAGACCCCTTTCAAGAGTTTGATTTGTCTTGTGTATCCCGTTTCACATCACTTTAAAAACTACTTGCTTATAAAATCAGACATAAAAATACAAAAGGTTCACAGCACATTATTCCTGAAAAAATGCTTACTTTCTCATTGTTACCATATAATTATAAAATCAATTGGAATATAAATATTGTACTTACATTTCAGTGTGTAGTGTATATAAAGCAATATGAACAAGTCATTGTCTGTATGAAATTTAGTGTGTATTGACTTTGCTAGTGTTTTTTATGTAGCCTGTTGTAAAACTAGGCAACTTTCTAGATGAGTTGATGTACCCCCTGGAAGACATTCTGCATACCCCCAGGGGTATGCATAGCCCTGGTTGAGAACCAGTGGCCTAGATGAAGCATGGCTTTGAAACTGATTTCTTTTCCACCTCATAACTTTCTAATTGCAAGTGGCCATCAGCTTTTAGGATTATTAACACAACAGGAACACATTTTTTGCTTTTAAATAGCAAATAATTGAAATCATACCCTATAAAAGTCACTTGGGGGCAATCATGGGCCTCTTAAGGACCCAATGTTGAAACCATCCCTTTGAAGTCAGTGGTGGTTAGAAATGTGAATTGATCCAAGAGATTTGTTAGATTTTTTTCCTTCAAGAAACATAGTTTATTCTGAAGATTGTCAAAGCAATTCCAGCAGTGGAAAAAATCCTCGTTGTGGGACTAGGAGTGGCTGGTGTGATCAATCATCCATGCTTCACAAGTTGACTATTTGTAAACCTTTAGCTCTGTATTGTTTTCTAGTAGTGAGAGTTGAGGAGTCTGCCAAAATAAAATGCTGTTTAAATTTTTTTGAAAGAGCTCAACGCTCTGCTCCCACTGAAGAAATTGGAAATTTTACTGTTAATTTCCATGGGAAAGAATTTGGCCACTGCTGAGTACTTTTGTACTCAACCTACTGAGTACTCATCTTAAATTCATTATCATTCATTATTGATTCTCTACAAGAACATTGGCCCATCATCTCTGTGTGTGTCTGTTGCCCAGCAAAAAAGTGCTTGTTTCAGTTGAATATAATTATAATCTGAGTTGGATTTTACCCTTCTTGGGTAATGCAGCTTGATCTATTCTGTTCTGGGCATTAATCTCATAGTGAGTCTTACTGAAAGACCTAGTGTTGAGCTTTGATAAGTGAAGCTGTGAATAATTGGCTAATGGGATATCCTGCAAATGCTAATCCTGCCTGAAGGAGTAATTTTCTTGTCTGTATTTTTGTGTTGTGGAAAGTTTCTAACAATGTTATATTTTTGTGTGTAAATAGTTGTATATTGGTGAAAGAAGGCAAAGAATTATTTTTATCTGACATTTCTCCTTTGAATGCTGCATATACATGCTTTAGGCATGCACTTGAAGATAGTGAGTTAATTTTTATGTTTACAAAAATTTGAACTTGTATATTTGCTCTGATCCAGACATTAATACTTTGCTTCATTCTCATATAACATAAGCGTGAAATTCACCAGGTGCACAGGACCCTATCATGGGGGTTTCAGGCAGAGCTATTGTGGTGGAGGTTTATATACACCCATTAAAAAAGAGAAGAATGAAAGGTATATTTACATTGCAGTAACTGGTGCTTTCACCTTCAATGTACTATGGGAAGCTGTATATAATTTGTCATTCAAATAAAGTTCAAGTTGGTCTACATGCAAACATATAAACAACTGAGAAACATAGAAAAGCCGACTGTCCGTTTCAAACAGTATATTTGAACAAAGTGCATTACAATTATATCAAATAACATCTGAACATTAGCTAAACTTTAATTTTTACTTATACAATTATGAATATTAATGAAATTGAGACATTTATAAGAAACTTACTGCATGTTTAAGAGTTTTTTGTACAGTATTCTAAATGCGCCCTGCTCTTACAATATATTGTATTTAATATTTAGAAGTACAACCTCAAATACTACCCTCCCATTTAACTAAGCCACGACCCGGAGTATTACCTGATTCAGTGTCTGCAATACTTGCTGCAGAATCTATCCATTAGGACAGAAGAGTTTAAATACATATAAGATTTAATCCAAAATATGTTCTAGCTCATGGATTTGTGAAGAAAACCTTATAAACGTAACCCAGTGCAATGTTCTACTGCATTTGCACACAACTAGCCTAAAAAAGCTGTAAGAGAGGTCTGATCTACTCTCATTTATCTTAATGGGGTGTTAACGAGTAATCCTACAGATGACATTTAAATGTCAGGATTGATAACCATTTCACTGCTACAGAAAATATCAAACCAATCCATTGTTATAGAATCCTAAAATATCAGGGTTGGAAGGGATCTCAGGATGTCATCTAGTCCAACCCCGTACTCAAATTAGGACCAATCCCCAACTAAATCATCCCAGCCAGGGCTTTGTCAAGCCTGACCTTAAAAACCTCTAAGGAAGCAGATTCCACCACCTCCCTAGATAATCCATTCCAGTGCTTCACCACCCTCCTAGTGAAATAGGTTGGATATTAGGAAACACTAAATCTCCCCCACTGCAACTTGAGACCATTACTCCTTGTTCTGTCATCTGCTACCACTGAGAACAGTCTAGATCCATCCTCTCTGGAACCCCCTTTCAGGTAGTTGAAAGCAGCTATAAAATTTCCCCTCATTCTTCTCTTCTGCAGACTAAATAAGCCCAGTTCCCTTAGCCTCTCCTCATAAATCATATGCTCCAGCCCCCTGCTCATTTTTGTTGCCCTCCGCTGAACTCTTTCCAATTTTCCCACATCCTTCTTCTAGTGTGCGGCCCAAAACTGGACACAGTACTCCAGATGAGGCCTCACCAATGCCAAACAGAGGGGAATGACCACGTCCCTCGATCTGCTGGCAATGCTCCTACTTATACAGTCCAAAATGCCGTTAGCCTTCTTTGCAAAAAGGGCACACTGTTGACTCATATCCAGCTTCTCGTCCACTGTAACCCCTAGGTCCTTTTCTGCAGAACTGCTGCCTAGCCACTTGGTCCCTAGTCTGTAGCATTGCATGGGATTCTTTGTCCTAAGTGCAGGACTCTGCACTTGTCCTTGTTGAACCTCATCAGATTTCTTTTGACCCAATCCTCTAATTTGTCTAGGTCCTTCTGTATCCTATCTACCACTCCTCCCAGTTTAGTGTCATCTGCAAACTTTCTGAGGGTGCAATCCACGCCATCCTCCAGAATCGATCATTAATGAAGACAATGAACAAAACCGGCCCCAGGACCGACCCTTGGGGAATGCCGTTTGATACCTGCGGCCAACTAGACATGGAGCCATTGATCACTACCCGTTGAGCCCGATGATCTAGCCAGCTGTCTATCCACCTTTATAGTTCATTCATCTATCCCATACTTCTTTAACTTGCTGGCAAGAATACTGTGGGAGACTGTATCAAAAGCTTTGCTAAAGTCAAGGAATAACATGTCCACTGCTTTCCCCTCATCCACAGAGCCAGTTATCTCCTCATAGAAGGCAATTAGGTTAGTCAGGCATGACTTGCCCTTGGTGAATCCATGCTGACTGTTCCTGATCACTTTCCCCTCCTCTAAGTGCTTCAGAATTGATTCCTTGAGGACCTGCTCCATTATCTTTCCAGGGACTAAGGTGAGGCTGACTGGCCTGTTGCTCCCTGGATCCTCCTCCTTCCCCATTAGCCTTTTTCCAGTCATTCCCCGATTGCCATGAGTTTTCAAAGATAATGGCCAATGACTCTGCAATCACCTCCGCCAACTCCTTTAGCACCCTTGGACTTGTGCTTGTCTAGCTTTTCTAAATAGTCCTGAACCACTTCTTTCTCCACAGAGGGCTGGTCACTTCCTCCCCATACTGTACTGCCCAGTGCAGTAGCCTGGCAGCTGACCTTGTTTATGAAGACAGAGGCAAAAAAAGCATTGAGTACATTAGCTTTTGCCACATCCTCTGTCACTAGATTGCCTCCCCCATTCAGTAAGGGGCCCACACTTTCCTTGACCACCTTCTTGTTGCTAACATACCTGAAGAAACCCTTCTCGTTACTCTTAACATCCCTTGCTAGCTGCAACTCCAAGTGTGATTTGACTTTCCTGATTTCACTCCTGCGTGCCTGAGCAATATTTTTATACTCCTGCCTGGTCATTTGTCCAGTCTTCCACTTCTTATAAGCTTCTTTTTTATGTTTAAGATCAGCAAGGATTTCACTGTTAAGCCAAGCTGGTCGCCTGACATAATTACTATTCTTTCTACACATTGGTTGCATATAGGTTTCTACATATAGGTTGCAATGTCATTAATTGAGGCCAGATACACTAGGACATCTCATTGCTGTCAAGGGTTGTTGGTTCAGTAAAAGCAAACAAGCCTTCTCAAAACGTTTAAATCCAAGTGCCTGTGGGTGGGAAGGAGAGGAGCTGCATGTACTCCTTATTGCCAAAAACCTGGGTTCCAGAACCCTATGCTGCCCAAATGTCAAAAGCCTCAACTGGCCTCTACCCCGGTATCAGAACCTTCGGCTTTCCCCCAGCAGTTTCTCAGTATCAAAGTCTGCTTCACACTGACAATTGGATGGCAGTATAATCTAAATTTAATGCAATATTGTAATAGTTAACACAGATTATATACTGATTGTTATTCATTTTCATATTTAAGTCAATAGAAACCTCCCATTTTAATTTTCCTGAATCTGCCACAGAATTTCTTGTTTGTTGCACTGGCGTGCTCCTGAAACCAGACATTCTTGCTGTAGAGTTTGGGTCCAGCTTTGCCTCAGAGAATAAGGGGCTAACTAAAGATTAGTAATATCCCTGTGTAACCCTTCTGCCAGGTGGAGCCAGCAGCAACAAGGGCCAGGTTCAATATCTATGGGTTCCTTGTCAACACAAAACCGTCTTGACCCCCATCCAGTGACCTGGGATAATTACACACCACCCTCTGGACGCCTCTAAGAGGCAATACTTCCCCCCTCGCAAGCACAGAGTCTGAGTATAGCAAAAAAATTTAATAAAAGGAGGGAACTAACTCAGCATTAATTTGGGAAAATACCGCTACTAGGGTTCAGAAACACAAACCATGAGCAAAAGACCCACCCCCAAGTAAGTTTGGCAGTGTCCTTTTCCTCTCAGGTTCTTAAGTCCAGCAACCACAAAGTCCCTTTAACGCGCCCATCCCTTCTCTGTGTCCCACCCACAGTTGCTGTCTTTGGCCAATGCAGTCCCGGTGTTCAGAGGTTCATTCGCAGAGTTCATCTCCCACCCTGGAATGGGGGGGGGGCGGTGTTAAAGAGGCACCTTACACAATCCGCTGCTTGGGTACTGGCTCGTCGCCCCGCCGGCTGCACCTCTCCGCCAGCTACCCTGCTGGCTACTTGCCACGCCTCTCCACCAGCCCCCTGCCAAGGTGTCTTCAAGTCCCACCACTTAACACAGCTTTCAGCTGTTGGTGGGGGAGCCTCACTGCTGGTGCACACTGGGCAGTGTCTTGCAATAGAGACACTGTCCCAAAGTAGGTCTAATACTTTAATACTTAGACCTAGCTATCAGTGATTTCAGCTCGCAGCATGTAACAAAACTCTCAATTGAATCTAAATTAGCTCTTTTATTATACCATGGCAAGAGAAAGGGTCAAATGCTGTCTAAGACCCTTAAACAGGGCCCACACTATCAGGTACAATCCCATCCTGCTGAGCATGTAGGCAGGGTGGGTGTGTCCATGCAAATGAGGTCAGGTCATGAAGTCCTATTCCACAGCTCACCACTAGATGTCAGGGAGAGCTCATTCAGACTCTGCTTACATCATATTTAAGTCAATAGAAACCTCCAATTTTAATTTTCCTGAATCTGCCACAGAATTTCTTGTTTGTTGCACTGGTGTGCTGCTGAAACCAGACATTCTTGATGTAGAGTTTAGGTCTAGCTTTGCCTCAGAGAATAGGGGGCTAACTAAAGATTAGTAATATCCAGGCATTGTGCTGTATTCTCCACTGTGCTCTGGGTTCAGCTAACCTGAAATGCAGTGAAGAGGAAGGATGCCAGCTGGCTTTAAAGGGGCTGCATTAGTTGGAGCATGATCCCTTAAAACCAGTCATTATGCAAACCCATCTGGAGTATTCTAAAGTAAGGAGCTGGCTTGCTCCCACCAATTTCTGATAGACTCATGGGACATTGTCCATGCCTATGGAGAATTTGGGATGTAGTAGCATAGTGTCCGACACCATCAGGTGGTCCAGAGACATCTACACACAACACATCACAGGCCGCCATCAGTACCAGGTCAAGTAATCGAGACTGTCGACCAGGGAAATAACCCACTTCCTCCCTTCCCTGATGAACCAAGGGACGCACCCCACCCATGTACTTATTGTCTACACCACTACTGACTTGGACTCTTAATACATGCCATGGGTGGCATACCTGAGCCCATTTATCCACTGATGCTTTAAAAACTCCCACACCCCAATCTGGATCCATGCTGGTTATGTGATATGTATGTATCTCGTAAACCTTCTAACTGATACTTGCAATCCCCCATAACCCAAGCCTGACCCCAGATGTACAGTATCTTCTTTCTTAACTTGTGTAAATTTGATTTTAAACATGACCTTTAATAAAACAAAATTTAGTCTGGTAGGAACAACAAAGGGTTCCATAATAGAGTTTTTCAGCTAATTTCTTGCCAGTGAGCTTTTCATAGAATATGAACATTTAAAAAGTATACATCTAGGTAATGCATTTTCAAAAAAAAAAAAAAAATCATTGAACTCAATGAAAGATTTAAAAATGTTAACTCTGAAGAAACAACCATAAAACTCAGAAAGGGAAAAATTAACTACCATGTTGATAAAATTTTGTTGGAAATCTCTCCTCTATTATTCTATGTAAATACAAGTTTCCTTTCTTGGGGTTTGAAACTGCATTGCCTTTAGTAATAGCCAGAATTTTTCCTGCATACATTTTTCAAAACAAGCCATTCCCTGGCTAGTGAAAGGAAGGATATATAGTGAAGTTTATTTTTCTTCATGGGTAGTATTTTAAGCTATTGTTCAAATGAAGAGACTCAGTTTGTGAGTTTTGGCTGCATGTCTTTTTGGCCTTCCTTTCTGTGTCTATGCAGTGCTAGTTATCTGGCACCCTGGATTGGAAAGATTTAACTGGAGACTCTACTGCTTCAGCATTTCAATTTTAAAATTCTTTTGAGTTAAGTCTGTTATGTAACTGTTAGCTAAGAGAATTCATAAGGGAAGACATCATCAATGCTGTTTATTTTACTGAAATAGTATGGGAGCTTTGAATCACTGAAAGCCTTTTCTACCTTCTTTTTAGTACCAAGACTCGCAAGACAGGGATAAAATAATAACTGCTTTAAGGAGAAGAATTGAATTAAACACACAAGTCAAAAATAGCAACTAAAGGACAGAACGATGACACCAACATTAGGAATTATTAAATTATTATCTGTAGATCACTGAGAATATGCTCTATAATGTACAGTAGGTGAAGTAAAAGAGTCCCTTGCCCAGTTTATTTATAATCTACAAATGGTACTGTCCACACAAGTAAATAGGTGGAAGATCACTTTTTTCCCCCTCTTACTTTTCATGTATAATTGTTAAGCAATTAATCTGAAATGCTTAGTTATTATTGAAAGCCCTTTTGAAAGATGAGAATTTTAAGGGAAAGATTTGAATGGTCATTACTAGTGAATGGGGTTTGAGGTGATTTTTCTTGATAATTCCTTGTACTAAAAATGATGTAAACAGCCTCCAGAAGTTCCAGGACTCCCTCCCTCAGGGTCAGCAGTTTGGCACCCTGGTAGAGGAAGAGACTGTGGCAGCCAGATGCTCCCTGAAAATGGCATGGGATGTGGTGGACTCGGCAGCGCGGGTGGTCACATTGGTGATGGTCATGCAACGCAGCTCCAAACGGCAGGCCTTTCCCAGGAGATGCAGGCCTCAATTCAGGACATCCCCTTGGATGGAGTTGGGCTCTTCTCTGATCAGACACCAGGCAGGTTAAAGGACACTACGGCTACCTTTCGCTCATTGGGCATGCATACCCCGCAGTCTGCCAGAAAGCCATTTCAACCTCCACCACCATCGAGGCCTTGGCAAGCCCAGGCAGAGATCTGCGAGGGGAAGGGACACTGGGTTTAGCCATCACCGCCCTTCCTCCTCTTGCTTTCCAGCCCAGCCTGGACCCGCTAAGCACCCGGGGAGCCAAAAGCGATTGTTTTGAGGGTGTGCTCGAGAGCGATGCCCCAGTCAGCCAGTCGGATCCTGCCTGTCCTTTCCTCAACCACCTTTCTCCCTACTGCTCAGCCTGGTCGTGGGTTGCCTCGGACGGCTGGGTCCTGAACAGAGTAGTTCAGGGCTATACCCTGTAGTCTTCTCGCTCCCCTACTTCCCTGTCCCTCTTCAGGGACCCCTCTCACGAGCAACTCCTGGTTCAGGAAGTTGACAAGCTCCTGCAGTTGGGGGCTGTGGAGGTAGTTCCTCAGGGCATGGAAGGAGGAGGATTCTATTCCTGATACTTCCTAATCCTGAAGGCCAAGGGGGGCCTCAGACCCATGCTGGACCTGCATGGCCTCAAGAAGTCTCTCAAGAAGTTGAAGTTCCGCATTGTCTCCCTGGTTTCCATTATCCCCTCCCTGGATCTGGGGGACTGGTACGCCGCTCTCGATTTAAAGGTTGCTTACGTCTAATGTCTCCATATTCCTAGAGCACCGTGGGACCTGAATCTGGTGCTTTCTAAGCTCATGGGCCCTCCTTTTGAACCCCTAGTTTCCTGCTCTCTCCTCCTTTCCTAGAAGGTGTCTTTCTTGGTCACTATAACGTTGGCATGGCGGGTGTCCGAGATCAGGGCACTCACATTGGAGTCGCCCTATACGGTCTTCTACAAGGACAAGATCCAGCTGACCCCACATCAGCCTTTTCTGCCCAAGGTTGTTTCCCGGTTCCACGCAGGACAGGACATTTACTAGCCGGTCCTCTGTCCGAAGCCTCGCGCATCAGATGAAGAGTGCAGGTTGCATACACCGGATGTCAGACGGGCGCTGGCCTTCTACATCGAAGGAACGCAGCCGTTCTGTAAGTCAACGCAGTTCGTTGCTGTCACGGACAGGATGAAGGGCTGCTCAGTGTCAGCCCAGAGAATTTTGTCTTGGATCATGGTCTGCATCCGCCACTGCTACGAATTGGCAAAAGTGCCCCCACCAGTGATTGTGACGGCTCATTCCACTAGAGTGCAGGTGTCTTCAGCGGCTTTTCTGGCGCAGGTGTGGATGCAAGAGATCTGTTGGGCTGCCACCTGGTAATCTGTTCATATGTTTGCGTCGCACTATGCACTGACTCAGAAGGCGCGAGACGACACTGGTTTTGGCAGAGCTGTACTACAAGCTGCATAATGGTGAACTCCAAGCCCACCTCCATTGATACTGCTTGCGAGCCACCTAGAATGGAATCGACATGAGCAAGCACTCAAAGAAGAAAAACCGGTTACCTGCCTTTAATAACTGTTGTTCTTCGGTCCATTCCATTAACCGCCCTCCTGCCCCTCTGTCGGAGTTGTTGGCAAGAAGGAACTGAGAGGTTATAGGGCCGGTAGCACCTCATATACCACGGCATGGGCACGGCACTCTAGAGGGTTCTACAGCTGGCCCTGTGGGTACTGCAAAGGCAAAAATCTCCGACGGCCGTGCACATGGGCACACGCACACCTAGAATGGAATGGACCTGAGCAAAGGAGTAACTCTTGTCCAAACCCTGCCCAAATTCAGATTTTTATCCATCATGTTTACATACCACTCTATTAATGTGAACAAATGTGAACCCTATTAATATGAACCCAAGACAATTTGTTTTTATAAATAAATTTTTATTTTTAAACAGAAATTCTATTCAGACTATTAAACTAATGTAAAAAAACAACACCACCCCACAGCCAGTCCAACTCGTGCAACTCAAAGTATCAGAGCAAAAATATCTAAAAACGGTATCGAAAAAATTAACCAGAATCTAATCTAAAGGTTTGCTGCTGCCTGCTGAGGCTGGGAGCCTCTCTGCTCTCCACTCTTACAGGGGGTCTTCAGCAGGTTGACTCAAACTAGGCTACACTTCCTGGGGTATTCCTCCTCACCTCTTTAGTTTTCAGGTTCTTTCTGATTCTGCCTCCCTTCCCAGAGGACTTCAGCCATCTTGCTACTCCTGCTTCCACTGCCTGGGGGGGAGGGATAGCTCAGTGGTTTGAGCATTGGCCTGCTAAACCCAGGGTTGTGAGTTCAATCCTTGAGGGGGCCATTTAGGGATCTGGGGCAAAAATTGGGGATTGGTCCTGTTTTGAGCAGGGGGTTGGACTAGATGACCTCCTAAGGTCCCTTCCAACCCTGATATTCTATGATTCCCCTCTGCAGGTTTCCCTATTCCCAGGGAGCAGGCAGAGAGAGCCCCATCTCTACTCTCTCTGCCCTTTTCTTGACTGACTCTCAGCCTGACTCACCCAGGCTCCTCCTCACCAAGTCCTTCTCCACGCCAGCGGTTGGCTGCTAAAACTCATTTGGGTCAGTTGATGCTGCGCAGATATACTGGCCCTGCTCGGTCTTTGGGGGCCAGTGTCATCCTGTGACCCCCTCTTCTACTTTATAAAAAGAAAAGAAAAAAGAGTAACGTAATTTACATAGAAGAAAAGGATTATTATTTTGGCAGATATGCATTTATTGTGTGTTTACTGCATATCTTAGATCCTTTGTTCAATAGTTACATTTTGAAAAAAATCCAACATCTACCAAGAGATTTGCAGAGTATTTCAAGTAGACTATTACATTCACTCTGGCCTCATAAGGAGCCAAATCAATTAACAATGAGTTTTGATAACATTTAGATTCTTTTATACCTTAGGGTACGTCTATACTCACGTGTCCTGTCGGAGGCGCGGGATCAATCTTCTGGGTTCGATTTATCGCGTCTTGTCTAGACGTGATAAATCGAACCAGGAAGTGCTCCGCCGTCGACGCTGGTAATCCAGCTTGACGAACGGAGTAGGCGGAGTCGACGGGGGAGTCTGCGCGGCGCGTGTGGACCCTGGGTAAGTGCTTTTTCATTCGAACTAAGATAGTTCGACTTCAGCTACGTTATTCACGTAGCTGAAGTTGCGTATCTTAGTTCGAATTATGGTGTTAGTGTAGACCAGCCCTTAGACTCTATTCAGGTGCACACAATTCCATCTTTTAAAATCATATCAGACAGAATCTTATATGTATGTTATATGACCAGAATATAAAATTTTATTGTGTAGCAACCACATATTCAGAAGGGAGCCTACCTCCTTGTTGTAGTATCAGCAGAGACAGTCATTGGGTATAAAATGTACTGTATGGGAGATGACATAATTCACCATATTAAGTTTATTATTCTTTAAAATGCCCAATGAGAATTTCTATATTTTAATCCATTAATCTTCAACTATTTTGACTAGCTCTTCTGCTATTCTATATAGAGTTGAAATATTTTTATAAATGGTCATTCTGTTTACAAAGGAAATATTACCTATGGTGCTAAGATTTTCTTTCCCTCCAATTTTGAAAAAAAATTAAGTGGTTCTTATGATGTCTCTTTTTTATAATGTGGCTGATATTAGTATGGTGGGTTCTGCGCTTTTCTTGGAGCGGGGGCTAAGATGCCACCCCTTGCTCCTGGGGTGCCGAGGGCCCCGCTAGTGGCCCAGGAAGGTGGTAAAGGAGGGAAGTAGGGGAGGGGTCTGGGTTTGCTCCTCACTCTGAGTCCAGCCCCTCTCAACCCCTGTAGGTTCTTACCCTTTTCCCCCTTGGGTGAGGTACCTTCAGTCTCTAGACACTGGGGAAGGGAGTCTCCCTTTCTTTGGTTCTCTGATGGCTCAAGTCTCCCAGCACACCTCCAAACTCCAGTTCTCTCTTCTTCCTCCTCCTCCCTGTCTGCCTGAAGCAGGGGATTTTATTAGGTTCCTGAGAGGGCTTTAATTGACTGCAGGTGCTCCAATTAACCTGTAGCCACCCTCCCTAGTCTCCAGGGAACCACGCCTTAATTAGCCTAGGGTTTATATATTTCCCCTCTCACACTCTACTACTGCTCCCTGGTCCTCCTGTATCACAATAAGTAGATATCTGTTTTAGTAAGAAGTCAGTACAGCATATATTGAATAGTAGTTAAGTGTAGAAGATCAATATTACCTTTGGTTTAAGTGTTATTGCTGCTCTGGGACTTAAGTAATTTGCTAACCCTCTTTTTTAAACAAATATTTAAAATCATGCATTAGAATTAGCACTACCACCTTTTTACAACTGACTCTACCCTTTCTTGAAGCTACCTGCTCTTTTGAGATGCAACTAAACAATGTTTGCATGTATGCAGAAGAAAGGTGGTTTAATGAATTGCTCTACGTCATATGGTGAAAGCAGTTTCTACACTTGCTCTCAATGTAAACACCATAATATGTAAAGACTCAAGTAGGGGAAAAAAGATGATTTTTTTTAAATGAGCCAGGTTCTGCATCTGTTAAGTATTCAGTAAAATCCCTCATTGTTTGAGGAATGATCTCATTTGAATACTGAATTATGAGACAGTGTTGAATATCCATAAAACTGTCCTTTCCTTATAAAAATCTTAGATCTTAAATTTAAAATGGTGCATACCATAAGAAACAAATGAATGGGTTTGTGTTCTCTTCCTATTGGGAGTAGATAGATCATGTTGTATCGTCTCACAGTCAGTGAAGGGAAGGGGAAATATTGACAGAAGCCATGGAGATTTGGTGGTGGTTGTCTTGGTTCTAGTGTTGCATCCTATACAGAGAAATCTGTCTGGAGAGGAAATTAAAAATTGACACGTGTGAAGGAAAATCTAACCTGAGAAGCTGGATGGAAGTTCCATAGCCTATTTCCAATGAACATGGCTTTAAGAAGTGTTGCTTTTGAAGATAGTGGGACATTTTCTCACTGCTCAGAAAAGAGGGACTGTAAGTCCTCCTTATTTGGCATAGTGAAAGCACAAAGTAGAAAACATATATGTGATTGCATAGCATTGTGATTTGACATATGATGCTTGAGAGGGCCTTCAACAATTGTTGCATAGCGAAAAGTAAAGCCTTTGGTAGCAGTAAGTCAGTCTATGGTAGCAATGCTGAATCGGTATGCAAAGATCTCAACACCCTGCTATTTCTGTCCTATTTACTTGTCACGTTACTTTGACTTGAAAAGAATCTTGCTTCACTTTCTTAACTACATCTGCAATCATGTGTACATGTTCATATTATACACCTATTAATTAAATTGAGTTAGGGTGATTGCTAGGTTCTTAATTTCTGAGTGCAGCCTTCTCAAAGACTCTTCTTTATGTTTAATTCTGTGAAAATCTGTTTTCATGTCAGTTAGGGTGACCAGATGGCCTGATTTTATAGGGACAGTCCCAATTTTGGGGGCTTTTTCTTAAATAGGCACCTATTACCTCCCCACCCTCACCTCCTGCCCCGATTTTTCACACTTGCTATCTGGTCATCCTAAATTGTCAGTTCTAGTCTCTTTTTAGTCAGTGTAAATTGGTAGTTTATTAGTCAGAATCCTTTAACATTTAAACTGATTTCAGAAAAGTGGTTTAACTATCTGCTCTATAATTTACTTGAAATGTTGAAAAGTTTTCATAAACTACTTTGTAACAGGTGACTGGGTAGTAAAATGCTTTTGATTTATTGTAAATGTTTGTAGCTTCTTGTATTGTATTACATCAAGATGTGTTTACTAAAGTTTCTGCTGCTTTCGAGGGCTAAAAAGAATAAAACTATCACACTGTAGTTCATATTTCTGTATGAAAATGTAGTTGTTTTGCACTGAGAGAAATTCAGAGTCCTTTAAATTCAGAGCTTTAAACTCTTTGGCCCCAAAGTGTTGAGAGGAAGGGTATTATTAAACTGTGGCTTACAAGATAAAGGTTCAAATGATTCTAGTGTAATATACTTTTATTCAACTTAATATTTTTAGATGATAGAAAATCAACATGAACTAGACTAAAAAAGCAAATCTTTTAGTAAAACAGTAATTTGATACTAAATAAGGGGTCTGGTATTCCCTTACATACACATAATTACCATTTTTTGGCTTGGCTTGCTTCGGAACAAACCACAGGATTTTCCAACTTGCTGATGATAATGCATAGAAATGGCAGGATAATGACATGCAGAAATCACAGCCAATCAAAACTTAGCATTTTCAGACCTTGTCAATGGCTCTGAATATTTATATCCTGTCTGCCCTCAGTTCGCTTGTTGCTTTGTTTAAAGCAGCATCTTGGCAACCCCTGTTTACCTGCTGTTGTTTCACTACCTTTGTTTAAGATTTCTCATCACAGAATCAACCTTGAATGTAGCAGAAAAGACAAACAACAAATAAACTTTGTTTTAGCTGCAGCCATTGGGAGAAACTGCAAGTGGAGTTGTAGCCTACTTGCATGTTAGGGTGTATGAATTTCATTCTCTCCCAATTCCCAGTTTACAGCAGCCTTATCTGGCTGCTGATGGGCTTCTTCACAGCCCAGAATTTATAGAATCATATAGCAATGAAGGACTGGAAGGAAGCTCAAGGGGTCATCTAGTGCATCCCTGTTCTTAAAAACCTCCAATCACAGGGATTCCACAAACTCCCTTGGCAACCTATTCCAGTACTTAACTAGCCGTATAGATAGAAAGTTTTTCATAATATCCAACCTAAATCTGCCTTGCTGCATCTTAAACTGATTACTTATTGTCCTACCTCAGAGGACAGAATGCAAGGAGCTGAAATGCAAGGAGCTCTGGCCGCTCCTCACCTGTTCCCACCACATCCTTATGCCTGCAACTGCCCATGCACTGTGGAAATTCCCCATGGTACCACTCAGCACTCTTTTTGGCACATGTACACTGTTGGACCAACATACTGGGGACTTAGTGGGGCCTATAATCTGGTCACAGGTTTCTAATATGACAGGTTTCCAAGTCTCCACTTAGTCACGTTGCATTTTGGGATGAATGTGTGCATGACTGTACTTTGTAACCAAAACAACATGCACCCCTCCAGATAGATATCAATACATAAATGAAAGCTTACATTCTGGAGCACAGTGCTCAATTCCTTTCCTCAAGAATTTTGTGCCTGTTATGACCATTTCCTATGGTACTATGGCCCCAATTCAGGAAAGCACTTAAGTATGTACTTAACTCTGAGCATGTGCTTAAGTGCCTTCCTGAAAAGGGATGTTTTCTTGAATTTGGATCTATATGGTGTTTAAGCTGAAGTCTCTCACTTCGGGCCCACTGGGAGTGGAAATTGCAAACCAGAAGGGAAAAGATATGCTTATCTGTCGTAACTTTTTTGAGAGCTGTAGAACACTGGTGGAACAAAAGTTTGATACCAAAGCTTTTGGTAGCCCCATCAATGCTTTAGACTATTTCACTTTTTGATAAAAAAGTGTGCCTCTGGGGGGCAAAATTAAGTGTATATATTTTTCTTAGAATGTTGAAGCAACAAAGAGTCCTGTGGCACCTTATAGACTAACAGACGTACTGGAGCATAAGCTTTCGTGGGTGAATACCCACTTCTTCAGATGCATGGTATATATTTTTCTTAAAATGTTAGTGTTATTCAGTTAAATCCATTTGTTCTGAATTAATACAGTTTATAATTGATAGTACATATAATTAAAATTCATATTAGAAAGCTTGATTCCATGAACCCTATTAAAAAAAGTAAAAAGCTTCCTTTTCCAGCTGGAAAGCACTTATCTACTCTTTGTTTTTGAAATTTAGTGGTTTTACTTTTTTATTTTTACAATGAAATTAATTTAGTTAGTTTGAAGATCATGTGATCAGCTGCTCAAATTGTATTCATTGGCACAAACCCAGACCTTTGTTCTCTTTTAGAAGTGTTACAGCTGCAATAAATTTGATTTCACCCTTGATAATTTGTATAATATATAGCAATCATGTATTACTGATTTAACTCTGTTGCCTTTTTAGCTAGAAAAAGTCACAAATAATTTAATTAAGATAAAATTTTCTTATTTGCTGTGCATAATTATTTGTACCTACATAATATTTTTAAATTAAAACCAAGATTTGTTTGATATCTCATTTGGGAGAGGGAGGGTGAAATATACATTAGTTTGTATTTCATTTTAGGAGCCTGTTTAGCACTTTAGGGAAAAATGCATATCAGTCATGATGGCCGATTCATTATACTCAGGTCACACGTATATTTGGACATGTTTGTATTGTAGTAAAACAGAATATGATATACATATTCAGTATAAGAATTCAGAATTCAAATTTTGAGTTCACTAAGGTGAGGATACTGCACTGTAATTAGGCTTTTATATTTTAACTTCGTGGCTTTTTAAAAAGCTTTTGTATGATTTTTCTCTGGCTGCTCCCATTTCAGACTCATGGATCATTTCTTCTAATATGTAAGTCAGACATATCCAGCTGCTATTTTCAGTATTTCCCTGTTCAAACAGGGACGTCTCACGTGGTGTGTTATGTGCTCCGTGTTTTTGTTTTTTCCTCTCTCTGCAAGCGTGCTTGGCTTAATGAGCTTTGCTGAGGAGAATCCCCTAAACTGTGAGCAAAAAGGAAAAGGGTAAGAAAAGATGACAGGGTGCCCTGCTTGGCAGTATTCTTGAGTCTTGTAAAATAAATATCATTCAGGGTGAGAGTGGAAATCTGTACATCTTTTTGACTTTGTGGCAGAATTCTTCTCTGAAGGTTAAGCTAATACTGACTGGCTGAAATTCACCATCCCTGTGCTTAGCTTGAGTAAGGTATAGGGATAATTGAGTGTTAAGGTGGAAGGTAATTATCCCTTCATGCTGCATACTAGTGCTGGAGCCAGTCAAAAACTGCTAAAATATGCAATGCAGCCACTGAGTCCCCTTTCCTTACCTCCGTGGGAAGGTTTGTTTAGTAGATCAATATAATCACAGATCCATGCCATGTCCCTGCACCTCTCCCAACCCACCTTGTCACCCATCCCCCGCTCCATTTTACCTTGATGAAGCCCCCCATTACTAGATTCCCACACTTCCTTAGAACAAAGTATAGTGCTACAAAATACATGGGATATGGACTCCTCCCCCTTCATTGCCTGTCCTCCTCTAAATGGTAGGACTGCACTGGTTTTGCTGATCTTCCCACCATAGATGCTTGTGGAAAGCAGGAGCAGTAAGATATAGACCTTTGTGGGAAGGGAACTGTTAATTCTAAAGCCTGTTCCCTTTCAACTTCCAAAGGTATTACAATAGCATTAGAACAGGTGCCTCAGTTCATTAATCTTCCCCCTGAAGTGGTAGAGTTTGAATAAAGATTATCTGGAAACAAAGACTGATGAATGGAATCAGGAAGAGGTACACTCTCCGTACAGGAAAACTTTGAAAACAAAACATGACGCCACTCCTAGTGTTTCATCCATTTTTTTTATTTTTCTGTTCTCTAAAGATTTAATAAGGCAAAACATGAAACAAAACACTCATGAGCAACTCTTTCCCTCCTTGTCTTCCCGCCCCCTTCCTCTTCCCCTTCAGATTCTGGGATCCTAGAGTCCTTACTTGCTCCATTCGCTGCAGAGGAAGAAACATCTAATCTTTGTTCTTCAGAACACTTTAAATAATTTAATAAGTGCAAGTGATTAAGACATTAAGAATTAAAGTAGCTTCAGAATCAACCCCTGACAATGAGGAAGCATTGCCCAAGTTTCTAGGTGAACACACAAGTAAAAAGGCCTTATTTGTTTCTTCTAAACTGGTGAAGCTCTGTTGAAAGTTAACTCACTACAAAAGAAATTTTTAGAGACGCCATACAAAATAAATATTGTAAGGCGGTAATGCCTTAAAATGGTACTTTAATTAACTAAATGTGGTTTACTATTCCAAAAGTGTACCTCTCAAAAATGGCATATGTTGGAAAAATATATTTTACCTAAAGACTTTTTGGAATAAAAATAGGTAGGTTTCTATGCTTATAGTATTTGAATTGTCAGTACCATACTAACTAAAAGGGATCCAACACATTTTTTATTTAGTACAGTAATACATACTTTAACTTCTTATCAGAACCAACCAAAAACAAACAGAAATTTTCAAAGTAGAAACTTCTGTTGAGAATTTTATCTTTAGCATCTAACAGTTAAGCATAAAACTATCTTTATTATGAGGGGGAAATGGGAAAAAGAACAGATTATAATTTCATTGTAGCTAATACATGCAGCTTTAGATTTTGCCTAAAAGATGCCAGTTAAAAAACAGACCAACTGTTAGCCACTTGAAAATTCTGCTGAAAATTATGATGGTTGGCCCAGATATATTAGAAGATAAATGGCAAGGAGTGGAGTCTGAAGCATCTGACATGCTGATAAAATCATGGGAAATTTGATCAATGTTAGATCTGCAATGGGAAAATCTGTTTCTTACTAGCATTTCTTATCAAAGGCTAGCTGATCTTCCCATGAGTTTGTGTACTGCACACAAAAATAATAACTAAAAGTTAGTTCTAGCAATCCACGTAGAAACAGGGCATATTATTTATGTCCTACTTTGATAAATGACTGATAAAAGCCCTTCCAAATGTATCTGTGGAATAAGTTGTCCATTGGAGCCAGACTTTTCTTGCCCATGGGTCTAGTTATAAACTGGGGGAGGAGGGAAAGAAAAAATGTGTTTAATTACCTCAAAAAGTTCAGTGTCTGGAGACACTAATAATTATTTGGAGATCTATTATGGCTTTTAAGACATATCCCTGCATATTAGGGGAATGGACATGAGGGTGAGGGCCAAGGAACAAGGAGAAGAGGCAAACAATTCAAGTGCAAGCTCCTGGAGGAATTCTGCCTCAGTTAGGCACTAGGACATTAAAAATGAAGGGCGCTAGATTGTTTGTTTTTCCTGTGCTGAAATTCATTTGACGTGAGATTGGAGCGGAAAGGTGTTTAAGGTAGTTGTGGCTCCCTAATTCAGTACCAGCCCAGCCTCTCTGTGAGTAAGAGCCATGGGGCTGCTGTCTCTTCCACCGCTGGTGTACAGTCCCTACCATTGGCATAAGCAGGTGCAACTTGATTGAAGTAATGTTGTTTCCCCTGCTTAAGTCCATGGTAATTTTGGCCCTGTGTCTAGGGTGACCATCCGTCCCATTTTTAAAGTCTCATTTTTTGGGACCTTTTCTTATATAGGCGCCTATTACCTCCTACCCCCTGTCCCTTTTTTTCACAGTTGCTATCTGGTAACCCTACCTGTGTCAGTGGTGCAGTTTATCACGTAACATGCAGCTGTCTACACCTTTTGACTTGGAAAATGATAAGAGAATACTGAGCTTTGCAGGTGTCTAAGGGCTGGTCTACGCTAACCCCCTCTGTCGAACTAAGATACGCAACTTCAGCTACGTTAATAACGTAGCTGAAGTCGATGTCTCTTAGTTCAAACTTACCTGTGGTCCACACGCGGCGCGCAGGCTCCCCCGTCGACAGCGCTTACTCCTCACGGCGAGCTGGATTACCAGCGTCGACGGGGGAGCACTTCCTGGTTCGATTTATCGCATCTAGACAAGACACGATAAATCAAACCCAGAAGATCGATCCGACGCCTCCGATCCAGCCGGTAAGTGTAGACTAGCCCTAAGATAGTCATCAACACTGTATTTGTTTCATAAATTTGTGATTTCCAGTGTTGGATAGCAATGGCTGGAATGTCTTCTCAACTTGGTGTTAAATTATCCATAACAAACATTCCAGAGTTCCTTCAGGACAAGATAAAGATCTGGCACTCAGCACCCCACCCCAGATTGAAGGCAATGGGACTACTCATGCTTACAGTTCAGCATGTGCTTAAATATTTTGCTGAAGATTAAACTCAGCCATTTATAGGAATGGATAGAAAAACTGACAGAATCTCAATTTCTTGCTTTCAGGTTTCTTTTTAAGGCAGTATTAAATATTAGACCTAGGAGAGAACCCAGTTCCTTTCTTTGGAGTTCAAATTTGATGCTGAAATATCTTTTCCGTTCACCTGCACTTGAACTATGCAGTACCTCTTTTATGTATTACCAGGCAGGATTCTGATTTTCTGTGTCCAGGTTTGCCCTTGATCCAAAATAATATTTTTTTCTAGACGTATACTTGGAAGAGAAGGATCATCTTGTGAACCCACTTATTCATACAGATCTGACTGCATAATTCTGAGAATGAAAATTATACTGCACAACTCTGTTGAAGATTGAACATTAACTGTTTGATCTACAGCCCTTGTGTGGACAATTCTCATTGATCTTAGTGTATGTAACATGCTTGTGAAGACTACAAGATTGGGCAATTAATTTATAATGTCTGTCAATGTTTCAATGAGAACTCTCTCTTTGGCACAAAAGGTCATTTATGTTTTTTGTTCTTTCTAATAAATATTATTACTTCATATCCTAAGGACATATTTTGGTTACTGAATAATATTCCTGGTGTATAAGAGTGAGAATAGGAAGTGCAAGCATAAATGTGAACCATTTAAAGTTGGTTTTCACTGTCTTGCCAAAGTGGGAGTTTAGGAGGAATGACCATCAGTCTTTGTCGTACATAAGAATATGCGGCCACAGAAAACAATAGAATCCTTGAGCAAGTATTAAAGATAATGCTTGTGTACAAAACATATTAATCCTATAGTTTGAGAATGGAAGCAAAAAGGGAAGTGCTTTTCCTTTGTTTAATGGTATAAGAGCCTTGCAAATGTAATTTTTTTGGCATAATAATTGTATGTGTTGTTTAAAGAACTGACTATAGTGAGGATACAGTTAAGAAATAAGCTATCATAGTAACAAGTATTGTAAACTGTCATATTTTTGACAAGAGTAAAACATGCTTGTTACTTCATAAATAAATAATCATTCACAGCTATTCACATTGTGTATGAGTTCATCCTTTCTGGAGAGTTATATATAACCTAAAAGGGAGTAATCTGCAGCTCAGAGTAAATAGCTGAGGGGAAACAAGTGGAGGAGGATTGGTAGTATATTTACCATGCTTCAATGTTGCTGCCATAGAAATCAATAAGAGATTTGCCATTGATTTAAATAGGACTAGGATCAGGTCCTTGCACAAGTGACTAATGAACATTCAAGCTTCCTAAATCTCCTAGGCCCAGATCCACAAAGGGAATTAGGTGCCTAAACCCCAGTTTTAGGCACCCATGTGATCCACAAAACATCCCCTCTCCTGGAGTCAGACAGCTTAGGTGCCTATGCCATTCTTGGAGGTGGAGGTGATTGTGGTGCCTCCCTTATAACTTTTAGCCCAGTGGTTAGCACATTCACCTGCAATGTGGGATTGACAGTTTCAATTGCCCCCTCTGACGGGGAGAAAAATTTTGACAGGGGTCTCCTACACCTCTTAGGAGAGTGCTCTAACCACTGGATTAAAAGTTATAAAGGAGCTTCTGGCATCACCAGCTCCTGCTCCAAGAATGGCTGAGGTGCCTTTGCCGTCTGACTCCAAGAGAGAGACTCCTGACTAATTTCCTTGTTTGTATATGCATAGTTGCACTAGCTCTCGTTGAGTTAGCGCCAGTATAAATAGTAATGTAGCTGAGATCGCAATGGTAGCTGCAGCGAAGGCACGGCTGAGCTGGGCTGAGTACATACCTGCCTGAAAATGATGGGTATGACTTGGCACAACTCAGCCATGCCTCTATCAGTGCTACTGTGGCTACAATGCTATTTATAAACGTGCTAGCTTGATGATACCCCAGGGCGTAATGTAGATGCAGCCTACATGACTTTTACACAAGCTGTAACAGTGTCTGTTGCCTACAGGCATAGAAACAATGGTGAATTCTAAGATCACAGTTCCATTGAGGGTTTTTGTTGACAAACCTACAGCAAAGCCTGAATGGTTTTGAGTCGATATCAGAACCCCTACTGCAGTTACAGCTTTAAAATTTGCCAGTTTTACTTTTACATGAGCCCTTTTGTTAACACTACAGGCCCTGAGAAGGAAGCTGCAGGTTTTTCTTCTGCAAAATGGATCTTTAAAGGAGTTATCTTGTGGGTGAACTGCTGTTGGAAGCAGAGAGCTGTAGTTTTACCTTTAACATACTTTTGTTCTTTTGTGCATTTTAGTGATCGTGAACTTTAGCATAAGTATCAAAAGGGTAGCCATGTTAGTCTGGATCTGTAGAAGCGACAAAGAATCCCGTGGCACCTTATAGACTAACAGACGTATTGGAGCATAAGCTTTCGTGGGTGAATACCCACTTCGTCAGATGCATGCAGTGCAATGCATCCCACTGCATGCATCCGACGAAGTGGGTATTCACCCACGAAAGCTTATGCTCCAATACGTCTGTTAGTCTATAAGGTGCCACAGGACTCTTTGTCGCTTTAGCATAAGTGGTACCTTTCTTATATTGACTTATCCTTTAGAAAAACATTAAGACATAGCAGGTTGTGAATTAGCAGGTGCTTCAAGCAACTTCAGCAATGTAAAATGAGCTTATTGATAAATGTTGCTATTACAGTTGATTTCTTAATTTTTCATTTAATGACAAACATCTTTTAAAGAAAGTCTTGTGGGGTTCTGTGCAATGCATCCTTTGACTATGGGACATAACACATTGGAGAAAATAGTAGAAATGCCTTTTCCCCACTGTTCTGAATATTTTTGTCATAATGTTTTTTGGAAAATATTTTTATATGATCCCTGGTTTTATGAGGGACCCTTATCACTTCCCTCTTCCTGGCCCCTATTATCATAGCTGTCTTGGCTTTCTATTCACCCGTGGTTGGTGTTTCAGCGACTACTTGATGTCTTGCTTTCCCTAAAAAAAAAACTACATCAGAAGCCAAATTATTTATTTATTTACTTATTTTTTAATAGAAAGGGAGAGTTAAAAGTAGCGATTGGGCCACTGACTACTAATTGGATAAACAGTTTATAGCTGTCATTTTCTCCCCCTGAAGATACCTTTCTCTCTCTTCTTCCTCTTCTCTTCCCTCATCACTCTCTATCCCCTCACCTAAAATCTTAAGAAGCTGAATTTGGAGTCTTAAACTAGCTCAATTCAGGTCTCTAACCTAAACTTCCATTTTAAAACTGCCTGGCCACCTTTGGAGCAGTGCCTAGGCTTGGAGTGTAAGCAATGGTTTCCCTTTGAAGTCCTAGTACACCTTCTCCCCAAGGGCACTAATGTTAGAAGTCTTGTTTGCTTAATACATTTGAAAAACCTTTTTTTAAAAAGAATTGCCAAGTAACACCTTTGTGTCCAGGTCTTCCTTCATGTGTGTTAGTAGCAATAGTAGTGTGCAATGGCCAGTCCTGCTGGTAAAATGGCAAAATCTGTTAATCGATCCACCTGGCAAATCTGTGTCGTCATCAGCATTATTTAAAGGATGGCACAAATGGTGACATCTGGGAGCCAATTCATCATTTAATTAAATTATCCTGTAATGAAATCTGCCATAATGAGATTAATTTTAATTATTAATCAGGAGCTGACATGGGCACAAGACACCATAAATAATAAATGAGAGCTGTGTCTGCTCAGTTTCTAAGAAAGGACCTACTTTACAGCAGCAGTGCTTTTTATGAAGCTGTGCTGGGTTTTTGCACTGTCAGAATTGTTAAGTTGGTTTTCATTTCAAAGTATAAAGAGACAATATTAGTCAGTATATACATATTTGATGGCAGTTTTCATGTTTTAATTTTGTATTTGATTCAGGGATTTTATTGTTAGTCACTTCCCTTTTTCCAGAAAGTAACTTACATTCAAATTATGTAAATCAAAGATTTTAGAGAGAAATATCGTAAATATTATTTTTAGTGTGGCAGTGCCCAAAGTTGCTGTGCACTTTCCAACAGATGAAAACAGTCTGTGCCTCCATATATACACATACTAATAGATATCACCAAGTTCTGCCAGAATTACCACCATGATTCAGGTTGTGTCAGTATTTGCATCATAAGCACTGTGTGTTAGGGGGTTTGTGACTTGGCTATAAAATGTTTCTCTGGGAAGTACCTTAGTATAGAAGGGCTGATACAGAAGAAATGAGTCTTTGTGGGTACTGGCCACAGACACTGAGTGAGCTTTAAATAGCCATACTAAATATGGGGGTGAGGTAAGGGTGGCATGGTATTGCCACCCTTGCTTCTGGTGATGGCGCTGGGTGGCCAGAGAGTGGCGGCTGCCTGCCGGGCACCCAGGTCTGAAAGGGCTGGGTGGCTGGAAAAGGCAGCGCTGCTGCCAGCAACAGTGTAGAAGTAAGGGTGGCAATAACATGAATATGCTCCTATGAGTATGTACAGTAATTTCCTATCACTTTTTGGGGTGATATATAGCATGAAATATTTTCAAAGGGGAGCCCAGCAAAAAAAGTTTGAGACCCCCAATCTAATCTGTGGTGAAATAGCATGGTGCAGTGCATTGAGACAGCCTCTGAAAGACATGACAAGAAATGTGTATTTAAGACTCTGAAGTTACTAACCAGACGACCATTCTTGTGGCTTATGTTGATTTAGGACAAAAGCGGAAAATACTGCCAGAATATTGATACACAACTTAAGTGTTGGCATGGAATATTTAGCTGTGTGAGGGTCAACAGTGGTATTACAGGCTGGTTTTCAGTAGAATCAGAAGTACGCCAGGGATGTGTTCTCTCACCTACGTTAATTAATGTTCTTCATAGACTATCTATTGACAAACCTTATTGAGCCAAAGTAGGAGGGGTGAAATTCAAAGATTCATCTTTAGAGGATCTCAGGTATGCAGATGGTATTGCCTTACTGGGAGAGACTACTGACCAGCTACAGATAATGCTTGAAGAGCTGTGAAAAGCTGCTCAGTTTGGGGGATGCAAGATTAGTGGTAATAAAATCAAAGGTATGTGTGCCTCCTATAAAAATGAGTGACCTGCTGATGCTGCATGTAGCTAGCAATTGCACTGAATGAGTGAATAGTTATATCTATCTGGGTAGTCGGTTGATAGGAGGTTCTATATCTGAAGAAGTCACACGTCGGATTGGTTTTGAATCAGTGGTATTTCAGCATATTCAAATGCCTCCGTCTGGGAGGCAGAATGTCTGTGTGAAAACTAAGATATGGGGGTTCAATGTGGTAGTGATGATGACTGTTATATGGAGCAGAAACATGGTCGTTAAAACAGCAGAGGAGAGGAAACGAAACAGTTTTCAGTGTCAAAAGTTACAGCGTATTCTTAATATCTCTCGGTTTGATTTTGTCACAAACAAGGAGATACTTGGCTGATCCCAGCAAGTTGGAGTCTTGCCCCAGTTGAGGACAAGATGACTGCAATGATGGGGTCATGTCCAATATGCTGGAGTAGGTATGCTTTTAGAGAAGATAGATAGAGCTGAGGTTGAAGGAAGTAGAGCACGAAACCAACCACAAATGAGGTTGGAAGTCGCAATTTTGAGGGATTTAAGAAACTAAATCCTCCCATACTGACTCCTGCTGAGGTATTGAAGATTTGCAATGGACCATTCAAGATGGACGTCCATTCAATATGTTACCATAGCTACATCATAGCCATGTGAATCTGGTGTTGGTGGCACATGATCAGCAGGATCCAGTGCTGAAGAAGAACCAGAGTGAAACAGTAAGACCTGCTCCTTCCTTATGTTTCACTGGTTTGAGAGGTGGAGAGGAAAGATGTGGAGGTGTAGAAGTAGACACTTGAGGTGAAATCCTGGCCATGCTGAAGTCAATTGGAGTTTTGCCATTGACTTCAGTGGAGCCAAGATTTCACCTTTGGTGCTCATTCACACAGTTATGTCTCTAGTACAGCTAGATTGCCATATTATCTACATCTAATCAGGTTCTACAGTGACACAAAGGAATTACCTACCTACCTATCATTCCAAAACTTAACCTGGGATAAGAAGCATCATGTAGCCTGAAGTGGATTCACATGTGCCCCCACTACCTAACAAAAAAAACACAAACAAACAGAAACCACAAAGGTGATTAGGAGAGAGTAGAAGACTGTAGCACTACCTTCCTATGGCAGATTGGTTTCCTTCCCTCCAACTCATCTATTTGACTGGAAAATAATGAAACCATACTCCCAGCAACAGACTAGTGATAGGAGGAAAAGTACTAGAAATGATGCACTAAAATTACTTACAATCAACAATTTTTGTGGTGTTGGAAATTGCGTGTAGACAGGGTTGTTTATTCTTAATCTGTGTTAAGATCACAGAACTTCTTACCTGGAGCATGGGACTTTGGGGGTGGTTGTGACTATTTAGTTTGTGTGTTCTTCATAGCAGGGTCTGTCACTCATTATTTGTTTGTACAACACCTCACACACTGCAGCCCAGATCTTGGTTGGGGTTTCTAGGTGCTACTATAATATAAATAAAAAATAACAGTGAATGATATAATTAGAGGGAAACTATTTTTAAAAATATTGATTAAAAAGCAAACAAACTTTATCCCTAAAAGGCGCTATAGTTTGCCTAAAAGTAAACATGGACGACATGGAGGAAAAGAAATCAAAAACCTAAGAATGTCTTATTAAACAGTTGTCTGAATTCTAGATTTCCTTAGTGTATGACTATTTAAATCATAACTCTAAATTCATTTTGCCATAATTTCTTTGAACTTTTATACATGTATGGTATAGTACATACAATGGTATATAAAATATAATAGATACTTTACCCTAATAAATTACTCCTGTTTGTACCCCCCTCCCCCCCCCAAAAAAGAAAAGACTTGCACAAGCCCAGGATCATAATCTACTGTAATATCAAAGTCAAAACCACTGTTGCTACCCAGAAGGTCTTACACAGAAACAAATATCAGTCAGTACCTTGCCTATTGGTTGGTTTATTAGCAAAGTAATTTGAGTATATTATTAAACTTTAGCATCAGTGGTGGTTTTGGTTTTGTTTTGGGTTTTTTTTTGTCTGATGGGTTGTTAGTTAAATCAGAAGTAAAAGGAAATGGTGTGTAGAGGGGAAGTTCAGTGGGGGAGAAACCTGTATTAACATGGACTTGTTTTAGACCCATGTGGAACACACTCAGGCCCTTTGATGGAATCTCTCCAGCACATCCTAGGACATACTCAACAATCTAAAAGTGTTATCCACAGAAAAATATCTCCTCATGAATAATATTAAGGAGAAAGCCCTCCCCCTTTTCTCCCCCATTACTACAAACAGACTCTCCTAGGTGCTATAGCTTTTCTAATGCTAATGAGAAGCCCCCACAATAGCATTGCAGCAAGGAAACCATATTCTGCTCAACTGCAGGATGGCTATGGTGGCACAGAATTGTTCTGCTCCCAATTGTATTAATAATCAGGCTTAAGGTACATCTACACAGCAAAGAAAAACCCATGGCAGAGCTGATGTCAACTGACTCAGGCTTGTGTGGCTCATGCTGTGTGCTAAAATAAACATGCAGACTGGAGCCTGGGCTCTAAACCCCAGTAGTAGGGGCAGGTCCTTCAGTCAGGTTGAATGTCTTAATACATACTGCAAATGTTTAAAGAAGTTACTTTATTTTAAATTTATTTATTTATTTGGCATTTAGACAAGTTCAAAGCATTTTCTAACCAAATCCTATATAGAATATTTTGTTCAATTGTTTTCAGTAAAAATGCTTATGTTCCACCTCCTTACTCGGTCAAAAAATAAAATAAAGATTCCCTCCTGGTGTGAATGGTGGTCTGCCAGACTCTAGGAATTCTGCTGCTCCACTCCCCAAGGTAGCCCATTGATCCAGTTCATTTCTAGATTTTTGGGAGGGTTACTGCAAATACTCCATGTTTTGTGGATTTTCTTTTAAAGCTTTTGCTTTTCTATCCATCTCATCATTGCATAGATGCATTCAATAGATGACAGTATGAGGTCCATAGTGGCTAGTCTTTACATTTTTAACAGGCTGTCCCTTTTTTTATAAATACATGTTAGGGTCTGGACAAATGTTTAGTATCATTGTTAAGTTGCAAAATTAAACCTTGGCCAGTTGGACACAATCTATCTGGAAGAACAAACCTCTGAAGCATACTGTGATAGTCCTCTTTGCACAGGACAGCTGTAATTTTATACAGATTCCTAATTGCATTGGCTCAAAGTCAAAACAATTCCCAGACCATTAGGAGGTAAAAGCAAATAAAATGCTAGCAAACAGTCTTAAATGAATAAATAACTTCACTATTGTCACCTTGGACTCCAAGACAGTTTCTAAACTATTTGTGAAAGCTTGTACGAATTTGAAGTAGTTGATAGAATCAAATTTGTTGGAGAACTTTCTGCCCCCCAAATCTCTGCTTCCTTATCCCAATATACATTCCTTGATCACGATATATATATATATTCATCATATAAATATCCTCAAGCAAATCCAAGGCTTGATCACATTTCTGTCAGAATTTTATGAAACTTTTAATTTGTGCTTGTTCTTCAAGACTCCCTGCTAAAGTTTTTAAAGAAATTTTACATCTTTGGATTGACATGAAGACAGATGTAATCATAGTCACTTAAAATGGCAAGGATGTCTTTACATGAGTGAACTTTAGGTCTATATCCTTCCTCAGTATAGATTTCAAAATTGTGCCTGAAGCACTTTCAAGTAGTCTCAAAAAAGGCCTGCCTCCACTAAACCACCTCGGTAACATTAAAAAATACATACAGTTGAGAAACCAGAATAAAATCTCAAAGATGCTTCCTTGCTACCAGTTTCTGCTTAGTTATGACATAATTGATTATCCTTGTTTATTTTTAGCTTTAGGAAATTTAGATTTGGCTAACCTTTCGTTAATTAATATAATGTTATAGTGTTTACAATCCTCTTGTATCAGTTACTATGAGCAACTCCTACCTCCTTTACACTGGAGAAAGGAACTAATCAGAATTGTGCCTTCTTTTCCTTTCTGTTCAATGTAGCTTTGGAATCAATGGCCATGAAAACCCAGTTTTTTAGGCACCAAGATCAGGATATTTTCCTCTCAAAAATCTACAAGATTTCATTCCTAATTTCCTGCACATTCCCTCAGAGTCTTCACAGATTAAAAAACAATTTGTGAAAAACCTACTTTTAAAGCAATTTTTAACTTCGCCTTCTACTCAATCCCAGTTTTACATTGCCAATTAACTGAATGAATTAATTGTACCTAAATCTCCCCTCAGACTTTAAGAAAATGGCTTCTTATTAGCACTGATTTATCTTCAAAGCCAGTCCCCAATCTCCTAGAATGTGGGAATCTTTGTATCTTTCTTTTATTGTCTACGTAGTATTTAATGAAGATTGACCCCTACATTCATACTCTGAAAGTATGACTTTAGGAAGAATTTTCTGTAATATCAGTCTATGCTTCATTTTTATTTGTCTTGATAAACCTACAAGACTTGCTCGCAAAATTCTTGAAAGCCTTGCCAAACGTTTGGCTCAGCTTACCTGATAGCAGTCTTTATCATCTTTCATATAATGTCATATGAAGAGACATCAGTTGTTGTTCAAATATTCAAAGTCACTGTAGTCTTTTACAACTACTCTTCTAAAAGAATGTGGCTGCTCCATTTTATGCACTACCTGTAGTGTCACTTTCTGTTTTCTGTATGATAAAACTTATAGAATCCATAAATTTGAATTTCTCAGAATTAAAGGACAAATATCAACTTCGAGAATCTCTGAGTTTTTACAATAATGTAATCAGTTATGGGGCAGAATTCTTCATCTATTGAAGATGTAATTGAGATGGAGGATCAAACCTAGAGTGCCACCTTTGCTGGGCCTTGCAGTGGGACCCTTGTAGGGCAGCGTGAACTGCCTTACACAAAACCTGGCCAGTTATGAGGCTCTGCTACAACAGTGTACAAGGGCCTTAGCAGAGGGGAAAATCCCTACCACAGAGCTGAGCTGAACACAATCTCTGGACAGATATAGAAGCAATAGAAAGAAGGTTCAGAGACAAGCTACAAAAGGTATATGTGTGAAAAGACTTTCCTGTAAGGAGAGATTGAAAAGTTTGTGACTTTTAGTTTTGAGAGGAGATACATGAGGAGATACATGTGTAGAGTTATACACAGCAATGTATGGGTGTAGAGAAGGTAAATTGAACACTCCTATTTACCCTGTCTCATAATAAAAGAATTAAGGGAAATGCAATGAGATTGAAAAGTAGCAGAATTGAAACTGATAAAAGGAAATACTTTTCTACACAATGCATAATTAACTTTTAGAATTAATTGATGTTAGATATAATTGAGGCTGAGATTTTGGTGGTATTGGATAGACATATTGGACATTTGTATGGATAATGAGATTTGCGGTGATATTACATAGACTTGAATATTTTTAGATGAGTTATAAACATTTGTGCTTCAAGGTATAAATAAACCAGTAGCTGATGGGATCAACCTATGGGTAGGTGTAGCACTGCGGGACTCGCCCAGCGGCGCCTCCTGCTGGTTGTCCGGGAATTAGCTCTTTTTACAGCCCGGAGCGCCCTCTGCAGGTCGCTGTCCCTCTCACCGTTGGCCCCGTGTCCCTCCCGGACCCCGGTGCTCCTTTGACTGGGGTGCTGCCCCCTGGCAGTACCCCCTCAGTCTCTGGGTCTCCCCTCCCCGGGGAACCCGTCCACCCTCTAGCCTCACCTTGCCTCAGCATATGGGCTACTGCCAGTCATCATCAAGCCCTCGTTCCCTGGGGCAGACTGCAGTCTGTAATAGCCAGTCATCATAGGCAAGGGAGGTTTGGACCTGCTGCCTTTACCTAGTCCCAGTACCTCTGTGTGTCTTGGACAAGGCCCTGTAGCCTGGGGAGTTGCCGGCCTGGAGCTCCCCAGCTCCTCTGGCCTTCCCCAGCCCTGCTTCACTCCAGTACCCTTAGGCTCCCCAAGCAGCTAGGCCCATCTCCCTCCTCAGCTAGTGGGAGACCGCCTGCTCCTGGCCCACTGCCCTCTTATAAGGGCCAGCTCTGGTCTGTTTGTGGCATGGCCCCAGCTGTGCCTACTTCCCACAATCAGCCTGGGAGCTGCTTGCCCCCAGCCACAGCCCTCTCCTAGGCTGTTTTAAGCCCCTCAGGACAGGAGCAGGGTAGCCACCCCGCTACAGTAGGTGATTCCATAATTTGACTGAACAGCAGAGATTCTTGCACCACCTTCTGCACCATATGTTACCACTTTCAGAAATAGGTCACTGGGCTACACAAACCAAAATTCTGATCCAGTATGGCAGTTTCTATTTAGTGATTCAGGAATAACAAAGACAGAGATCTCTGGGCTGACATCTTCAAAACTGAGCTGTCAGCCAGCACTATAATGCATAAACCATGGGGCCAGAGAATTTTTCTTTCTCCCACTGTCCACTGCCCTGCTTTGCTCTTATACAGACATTTGTAGCAGCACTGCCTACCGAGTCTGGTTTTAGGCTACCCACTGCCTCAGTTTCTCCCTCTTAAGTTCCCCACTAACTTTGACAGAGGTTTTCACATATCTTATAATACTCCTTCTTGGGGTCCAGGTCTGTTAACAAACTTCAAAAGGAAACAAGAACTCCTGCCCTGCTTTCCTAACTGTCTCAGAACCGTTGGTGTAGGGGCCTTAGTCCTGTCCTTCTTGAGGCTTTCATCTAGTAGACTTCTCTCCAAACTCTAGCTTTCCTACTTGTCTCCTGATTCCTACAGGCTTACACTCCCCAGGCCCTCTGCCTGTCAGCTAGGGAGCATTTATTTGTGTAGAGCACGTCATGTAGCCGTCCTGTTCCTTTAAGCCACCCCCCCCTCAAGCACAAACTCCCAAAGCTGCCCACCCAGAGTCCCCCCCGCTCCCTGCAGACTTCTGTCTTATGTATACCCCAGAAAGCCTGATTTAGCCATGTGACCCACCTGTCATGTGACATTATTCATATTCTCCACCTGGGAAGCTGACTTAAGGGTGTCATAGGTGGGGCTGGACCCATCTCCCCTTAAAGGACCAGTCACCCTGGGACAATATTGTTGTAAGAGGAAGCAACCTTTTCCAGTGACACTCTCCTCCCATCCCACCCACCCTCTCATACCTAAATACCTTAGCCTCACAAAGTGGGTATTCACCCACGAAAGTTTATGCTCCAACACCTCTGTTAGTCTATAAGGTGCCACAGGACCCTTTGTCGCTTCTACAGATCCAGACTAACACGGCTACCCCTCTGATACTAGCCTCACAAAGGTATTTAAGTTTTCTAAATGCATTTTTGGGGTCCATTCCAGACTTCCTTTTCTCTCTCAGCTATTCCATGGCAGCTCTCAGAGGGTGGGTACCATGGGAACAGAATCTGTGTAGAGCTAGATTTGCTCGAGCTCTCTGAGCAGTTCTGTAGGCTGTGAACAGACATAGAATCCCTCTCAGCTCCTTGCATGCGGTGCCCAGCTCTGCTGAGTTTTGTCTACATTGGTGTGGAGCTTGTATGTGTGGCTTCAGTGCCCATTATTTACACATATACTGAATACGTGGCAGGATTCGTCCCATAGTAAAAGATAACGTGTTATTGTTCTAACTGTTGATTTCAGTCAGTAATGGTAACTTGCCCTTTCCCTCCCCTTCCACACATCTCAGAATATCTCAGCTATTACTTAATATTTCCAAACACTTCCTTGAGCTCTTGTTTGGTGTGCTGTTGTCTTTGTTGTAGTTTCTATTAGTGCATTTATTTATTTATTTATTTCCTTTTTCTGCTTTTTCATCTTTTCCTCCTTCTGTAAAAGTTTTCCCTCATCAGATTGTGTTACATTCCTGAAAAACGTGAATGTGGTGTTGTGATTCAGGCCCATCTCTAACTGAAAGTACTTTGAATTAATATATTTGTATTAGAGTGGTTACAAAACCACTGGAACAGGAGTTTAAGTATATATCAAGTATAGCAGTATATCAAGGTGCATTTTGTATATTTCTAGATTGGTCTTCACCATACATTACTTGCTTTTCCGTTTTGAGAATATAAAGTTTTGCAATTTTGAAAAAGAGAATATAACTGATTGGAAATCTGAGGAAGGAGCCTACAGCCGTGTTTCAAATTAAGGCCATATTCCTGCAAAGAATTACACAAATGTCTAACCCTATGTACTGTGAGTAATCCCATTAAAGGCAATGTGACTTATTCACGAGCAAAAAAATGAGTACATGCATAAGTCTCTGCATAAGGTGTATTGTATATATTTATTTGTACGTGACCAGTTTTATTTTAAAAAAACATAGTTTAATTAAATTTGAATCTCTAAACTTTTTTGAGGTTCACTAAAAAGTTATGAAAAATATAGTTACACATGTATGTGTGTGAGAGAGAAAGCAGGAGGGAGAGAGAATATCTGTACTCGTTTTGTGTGACCAATGACCGGTATCAAAATACTACCTTCAAAGCTGAGAAAAATCTCTTGGCTTACTACAAGGAAATACCATTAATGTTTTTTGTCTGTATTCCATTAAAGCTTGGCAGTTGGTTTCTAGTTTGGACAGATACTTTGTTCACCTGAAAAAGTAACTAGTTTTCCCTCAAATTCTTTTATTTTATGTATATTTCCCACTCAAAACCAAAACAAACAACAACAAAATCCTAAGAACAGCCTTCTACATTTTGTGCTCCGTATTGAAAATTTTCACTGTTTGCTTGTTAGCAATGATTAAAAAACCTGTGGAATGGAAACCTATTCAGCACCAGGAAGCTGGTGCCCAGAAAACACTTTGTCTGAAATGTTCTAATTACAGCTATGTAGATAGGACAAAAACATATTACAGATTTTTAAAAGTGATGCTGTTTTTATATTTCCCATTTTGAAACAGTTTATTCCTAATGCGTGTTATAACCAAGCAGTAGTGTATTATACACCACCTCAATTAAAACCAATTAATTATTGTATTAAATTTTATGATTTAGGACTATTCTTCAGTGACAGTATACAAATCCTAATGCCGTTTTTATGGTTCATCTGCATTTGTACACTTTTGTTTCCACCTAGCATATCCAGGACTAGACCTTATTAAAACAAAATAATAATTCCAAATGTATGTGCTGATGCTGAGAAATTGGTAATGATGATGAAGAATATTTGCTCTCCCATGATAGTTGCTTGTAAGATAATTTAACTTTAAAGTTGTGGTGAAACTTCTGAAATCATATATTTTTGAGTAGGTTGGTGTTGAAATCCATATCCTGCTCCATATTCTGCTCTCAGTTACAGCAGTACATCCCTATTGACAGTATCCTTATATGCCTTCAATAGGATTGCACCACTGTAACTGAGACGAGAATTTGGCTCACTGTATTGTAACTTTTTTATACATAGAAATACCATGTAAAGTATGTAAAAAGTGCCAAATGTTGCTGGTACATTGGGTATCAATGTGGATTAACACCACTGTAACTTAGAGAATTTAGAGAATTATTTTAACATAAGTGAACTTTAACAGTATTGTCCTTCAGTGCTAATTTTAAGGTAGAATGCTTAGAAAGTGCTATAGGATTCTTGCATATAGAAGAGTTCAGAAATGTAAAATTAGTTGTTTGATGTGTTCAAAGGGCATTGTCATTTTTACTTCTTACCTAGGTAGTTTTCTGAGGGATAGGTTTAGTACAGTACTCTCTGTTGATAAAGCTGTTCTTGGAAGCCACATTCTGCTCTGTTATGCCCTGGCATCCCAAATGAAATCGATGAGTTTGCACGGGTGTAACAGAGAACAAAATGTGTCTTGCAAAGGATTTTTAATAGGGCTGTCAATTAATTGCAGTTAACTCACGCAATTAACTCAAAAAATGAATCGCAGTTTTAATTGCATTGTTAAACAATAGAATACCAATTTGAAATATATTTAAAGTTTGGATGTTTTCCTACATTTTCATACATTTTGTATTCTATGTTGTAATTGAAATCAAAGCGTATATTATTTTTTATTACAAATATTTACACTGTAAAAATGATAATTCAGTTCACCTCATACAAGTACCGTAGTACAATCTCTTTGTCGTGAAAGTGCAACTTACATATGTAGATTTTTTTTTGGTCACATATCTACACTCAAAAACAAAACAATGTAAAACTTCAGAGCCTACAAGTCCACTCAGTCCTACTTCTTGTTCAGCCAATCGCTAAGACAAACAAGTTTGTTTACATTTACAGGAGCTAATGCTGCCCTCTTCTTATTAACAATGCCACCAGAAAGTGAGAACAGGTATTTGCATGGCACTTTTGTAGCCGGCATTGCAATTTGTTTATGTGCCAGATATAGTAAACATCCGTATGCTTCTTTATGCTTCAGCCACCATTCCAGAGGACATTCTTTCATGCTGATGACACTCATTAAAAAAAACACGTTCATTCAATTTCTGACTGAACTCCTTAGGGGAGAATTGTATGTCCCCTGCTCTGTTTTACCCACATTCTGCCATATATTTCATGTTATAGCAATCACGGATGATGATCCAGCACATGTTCATTTTAAGAACACTTTCACTGCAGATCTGACAAAACTCAAAGAAAGTACCAATGTGAGATTTCTAAAGATAGGTACAGCGCTCGACCCAAGGTTTAAGAATCTGAAGTGCCTTCCAAAATCTGAGAGGGATGAGGTGTGGAGCATGCTTTCAGAAGTCTTATAAGAGCAGCACTCAGCTGCTGAAACTACAGAACCTGAACCACCAAAAAAGAAAATCAACCTTCTGCTGGTGGTATCTGACTGAGAGGATGAAGCATGAAGGGACATATGAATCTTTAGCGCATCTGGTACGTAAATATCTTTTGATGCCAGCTATCACTATGCCATGAGAATGCCTGTTCTCACTTTCAGGTGACATCGTAAACAAGAAGTGGGCAGCGTTATCTCCTGCAAATGTAAACAAACTTCTTGTCTGAGCGATTGGCTGAACAAGAAGTAGGACTGAGTGGACTTGTAGGCTCTAAAGTTTTACATTTGTTTTATTTTTGAATGCAGTTTTTTTGTACATAATTCTACATTTGTAAGTTCAACTTTCATGATAAAGAGATTGCACTTCAGTACTTGTATAAGGTGAATTGAAAAATACTATTTCTTTTGGGTTTTTTACAGTGCAAATACTTGTGGTCAAAAATAAATACAAAGTGAGTGCTGTGCACTTTGTATTCTGTGTTGTAATTGAAATCAGTATATTTGAAAATGTAGAAAACATCCAAAAATATTTAAATGGTATTCTATTATTGTTTAACAGTGTGATTAATCGCACAGTTAATTTTTTTAATTGTGCGGTTAATTTTTTTAATCAATTGACAGCCCTAATTTTTAACATAGTTAGAAACCAGAATATAATAGCCTTAAATTAGAGGATGCTTTTAAAATGTTACAAAGAGGGAGGCTTTTATTTCAGTTGAGCATTAAGCTGTTGCTAGATTTTCCTAATAGAAAAAGTAATAAAGGACTGTAGTGTAACACTGCAGAAAAAGGAGCAAGTTGCTGAAAGCTGGATAATTTGGGGATATAGAGATGTCACTTCCTCCCTTTGCTAGGCTGTGAAATTCTTTGTAATTCCCACTGGTAAAGCTGCCAACACAAACAAAAAAAACCCCTGAAACTTCCCCTAAGTCCTTTGATAAAGTAGAAAAATATATAATTGGAGGAATGCCTTTATCAATGTAATGCTTGATATCTTTTCTTAGACGCATCATGGATAGAGTAGAAAGCTATTATGAGGATCCAGAAGGAATATAAAAACCTAAGCAGTAGTGAGAAAAGGTTGATAAAATATGTTCCTAAGTAAATATTTTTTACTAAGAGACGTTAATGGAAAAATCAACCTTTAAAAACGCAGTGTTAACTTGTCTCAAAATTGGAGTATTAATAACTTTAGAGTCTAAATGGCTACAAATATATATTTCTGTGTGATATCTTAAGCTTTTTGTTAACTACTTAGTTTTAAGTGAAGTATCTTTTAAAAGAAAAAGGTTGAGAGATCAGTATTTAGTTTAAAATCTCAGCAGTAACTGTTTTATGATATGATTTATCTATTAACACCTGGTCAACCTTAAACATAAATGTAAATCTATGGAAAAAGCTGTAAAAAATTCCCTTTATGAAAAAGCAATGGTCTATTAACCTATCCTTTCCCCTAATTTTTAACAGAATTTTATGAGAAGGTTTCACCGTATGCCCCACATAACAGCATAAAAAATCAGAAACAAGAAACAAGAAAAAGGCTGTTCAGTACATGAAGCTGTTTCCAATCAAGGGCCAGTTAACTGGCCCAGCTTAGCAAGAGAGAAAGGGTATCATTCTCAAGTACCCACCACAGCTCAGAGAGGAGCCAGACTATTTTCACTGTACTGTGCTGTGTGACTGAGGCGTGACATTAATTTTTAGTTAAAGCTCCATTGCAATGATTGTATGCAGCACCGTCTGTCTGCTTAAACGATAAAATAGGCAAAGCATATACCATTCGGAAGCATTGCTTTTTCTATAAGGTTGTTTCAGGGCCCTTTTGTAGTACTTCCAAAAGTTAGTGTTCCTATTATAATCCCTTATTTTTAGTTACTTTTTTTTATATGGGTGTAAAATATTGTGCAGTGCTGAAACTTTGCATACGAAAAACAGGCCAGGTAAACTTTCCTATTATATGTTTTGGACATGGAATTTCACCTGAAAGAGAGAAACATTTAAATGGAAAAACAAATATAGTGAAATCTGTACAAGGGACCACTGTCATTAGGTAAACTTTTAAAAGTTTGCCCCCAAATATCATTTAATTAATTTAAAATACTGAGTGCAATTCTCTGCCATCTTTCATAGGAAGACCACTTCAGTTAAGCAATTGTTTTTTGTTAGTCCCTTGAGATGGCCACCTAATTCAGGTTTCACTGTAAATGAAGCTATACATAGGATAGGGTTTAAGGGCTAGTTGAGATGACGGTCTCTTAAATATTAATTCACACCCTTTTAAAAACACAGATTAAATGCTACTGAAGAAATCAAAATTTTATTTCAGGCTATTCTTAAAGTGAATGGACTCCTTTGCACTGCTCAGGTGACAGACAGGAATCTAAAACTGGTCAGAGCTAGCCAGCTGAGAATTCTCCTGGTGCGTGGTGTCAGGAGCTCTCCGTTGGTGTAAAGATGGCATAGGCAGCTCCTACACCAACTAGCCTTCAGCCCCGGGATTAGGGGTGTGTCAGGAGTGGGAATGTTGGGCATGGGGATAGAGTGCCTCTGAACTCTGCCAATTCCCTGATGCCTTGTGGTCCTTTAGGCACCGTAATGAGTGGGTGTAAATTGCTCTAACTCATGCTGGGCCCAGGGACTGTGCAGTTTGGCCCTCAGTAACAGGTTGCTGTAGCTAGCTCCCTGATGGCCTCCCCCATCTGTGCCACGTAGAAGAGCATCTGGTCCTGTAAATTCAGCAATTGTCTAGTGAGTATCTCAGTATGCTTAGGCTTCCATTGGGTATTTTAATTGTAAATTATGGAGATGCCAGATCCAGCTTCATATTTAAGTTTGAGTTTTGCACTTAAAGCAGGGATGCCATTTTATGGTGTATGAAAAATACAGCATATTTGCCCACAAAATAACAACACTAACTCTTTTGAGAATATAAGTAGTTTTCTGAGAATATACTATGGCTTGCATGTATTTCTTTTCAGAGAAATAAGATAGTTTAATCTAATTGATCAGAACAACACTACAGAAAAGTGTTCAACCAGAAATAAAGTATCTTGCATCCAATTGAAAAAATGGAGAAACTTGAGGTGGGCGGAATGTAAATTACTCAGATTTAAACTTGTCCAGGACTCTAACACTAACCCTCTACTCTTACTACAGGCTCTTTGGACCTTCAGTGATTTAAAATGGTCACGATCTCACCAAAAGACTTAAAGCAAAAGCTCTCTAAATTCTATCTTCTCCTTCCCAGCCCCTTCCAAATATTTTGAAAAATAAAATAGTTCTCCAGCTTTCACATGTATGCAAAAATAAAGCTGGAAAATTTATCTTCACTTCGATAGCACTTTTTAATATCTGTTTCAGTTCTCACTGGTGGGCAATAAAAATTTTGGTTTTTAGGATGTTCAGTTAAATTATCAGCAGCCATAAAACATCACGCTGTGATCTTACTAGATTTCACGTGCTAAGCTGAGTCAAGATAGGCCATTACTTGAAAGGGAGCTCATCAGTGGAAGCCAAGGATGTTTCAGGAAGTGGATGGGTAGGTGAAACTATCTTTCGAATCAGAGTGAACCAGTGATCTGCAGATGAACAGGTGCTATGCTGCTGGAGGCATTGACTTTCAGAAGCAACCCAGGAGAAGTTGCAGAAATATTGTACTAAATAAACTAAGTAAAAAACAACAGATGGTAAAGTCTTCAGTGCAGAGATCTGTCTTCATACACCATTACAATAGGGCCCTGATTATGATTGGCGCTTTTGGGCACTATAGTAACGTAAACATCTAGTAATAATTAGCTATATTTAGTGGGTTGGAATTCAATATTTTTTTGCAGCTCTACCTTCAGTGTCTTCTAAATCTGAACCACGACATTCTAACCTATTTTTAGAAGAAATAATCTGTAAAGCGTTTTCACAAAACACGTTCTTGAAACTGGACACCAATTTCCAAATGCTAGTATTTTTTTAAGGCATCTGGATTAATTTCAGTAGAATAACCCCAGGTTAGATGACAGCGCTGCATTGTAAAATGCAAGGTGGAAATCTAATGTAAATTTGCAAATTCTGGTGACAGTCATTATTTTACTGAAGGCAATGAAAAAAACTGTATTTAAGTTTTCAAGGAGTGGAAAGATTGCAGCATTGTCAACTCTCACAATTTTATCATAACTCTTCTGATAGTTTGTTTTTTTAAAAGCCCAGCTAATGAAGTTGTATACTTACCTTAAAATCTCAGTTTTCCTTTTTTTTGAAGTAAGTTTTTAGCCCTCATGGTTGTGGAGAAAAGTTGGAATATGTGACACCAAAGGCTCACCAGAAAGCAAATGAAAAGACCCGATATTTATTATATTTTCTAATCTCAGGAATTTAAAGTCAATTTCATGATTTTGGGGGGATCTAATGGTTTTTGAATGCTTGGTGTTGGCAATATTGGGATTGGGGTTTCTGTCATATTAATTTGCATTTACAATGTATAATGCATGTGTGAGTGTATGTATGTATAGGCAACATTTTGAGCAGTTTAAATGTTTGTAAATATTGATATATTAAAGTGTCTTTTCCCATGAGTTCAGTAATTTACCCAGTTTGCTTCTGTTTTTTGAAGCATTGGTTTGCTTTAAAGAGGACTTTTTAAAGTAAGATAAATATTTTGAAAAGAAAAAAAAATAACTGCTTGGAAATTCACTGAAGACCACTGAAAATCAATGGTACTTGTGCTTTTCAGTCACTTAGGTGCTTTTGAAAATCCCACCTGTAATAATTAAATGCACTATGCGGTGCTCTTTATCAGGGAAGGAGGCAAAAGTGCACAGTAGTGGTAAAGGGTTTGGAAGAAGAGAGCATTGGCTCTACTGCCAGCTCTCCTTTTTTCTGTATAGCTCACAAAACCCCCTCTGTGATCTCTGTGTGGTGTTGCAGTTGTGAGAGAATCAGGGAATGGAGCAAAGTGGTAGGAGGTGACAGAGATCCTGGGCAGACTCGGTGTGGTCTGTTCATCTTCTGACTGCAGTGATGTCCAAGCAAATATCCAGGCAGAAGCAAATGCTTAGAGTAGCAGCACCAGGGTGCCAGAGATCGGTGACTGGGGCTCCTTCATGCTATAGTAACCCATGTATTATATTAACAATAACAATAAAGATATTTATTTATCTCACCCTCTGCATTTGCAAGCAAGACCCTGCAGAGAAGAGTTAGGATATAACTGTTAGGAGGCAAATCTAGAGGCAGCACGGGTTCCACAAGATCATGAAGACCAGCCGGGTTTGCAGGCAATACTTCTTCCATAACTGTGTAAAAGCAGAACAAAATCACAGGAGAGAAATCACTTCTGTGGAAAATGGTTCCTTCTTAGTAATTTCAGTTTGCAGGTGCAGCAGTCTGCCAGTCTTGGAGATGCTGAGGTGGTGGTTTTCTTAACTTGCATGGAGGAGGAAACTTCTTCTGGATAACCTCTGATAGAGGCGCTGTTGACTTTATTAATGATTATTACTACTTTGTCGGCAATTTTCTCATTTTTTTATACGTTTAAAAATATGACCTTTAAAATTTTATTGAGCCAAATATTGCCCCCATCATTCAAGGCCCAAAAAACAATAGAACTATCTTGATTCTGCTGTGCCAGGAGGAGGCCAAATGCCCATGTGCTGTAGTAGTGAGTTGTGTGAGCAATTGGATTGTTGCTCTGTGCATAATGTCACGTGGAAGGGGGACCTGATTCTGTCGCTCACCAACTCCCATGGGGTTTCCCCTGTGCAAAGTCCTTTAGCTGGGGTTTTTCATCAGGCACCAGGATTTGGCCCTTAATTCACATTGTCTATATATTTTCTCTGGACTTCAGTCTTTACTTTCACAGTATTTTCCATGGTAGCTTTTCCTTTGTTTTTTATTCTAATGGTGAAATAAACCACAAGTGCTTACTCATGCTATAACTTTAACATCTGACATTTTGATTATTATAGTAGTTAAGAACAGGGATCGGTCTAATACTAATGTCTAAAACAATATTTGAAAGCCGATTATACTCTCCCCAAAACTTTACATATGCTTCAGTGGATTTTCATTGTCAGAGAGGCAGGCCTATATTATACCACATAATACAATAAAATGAGGATTAGTTGGTCTTTTAATACTTGAGATAATTACATCTGACAAGCACCTGTTTAAGGAAATGCTCTTAAGTACACTGAGTTAAAAATCTAAACAATATTTCCATGAAGTTTTCAGTAGGAGTTTTAAGTACGCAAAACAGGTATCTGAATATAAGTATTTATTGCAGTCCTGGCAATCCTTTCTAATAATAAAGAGTTGGGGCTGTCAAATGATGGCACAAATGTCCAAATCTGAAGTGACATAGCTTTCTAGCCCAGTTCATCAATCATGTTTTATTAGCTTTAAAAGAGCCAGGCTGCTATCTGTCATTTAAATGTTGTAGTGGTGACAAAAACTGGTGCCGAAAATGTGCTGCAGGTGTAACTTTCACTCAAAGACTATTTCTAAGAAGCAAGTTGGTTTATACTCATGTGGGGAGAGAGTGCCATCTTCAGTTTCATGTGTCCATGTAAAATAGCACTGAATGTCTTGATTTTGCCTGGTGGCAGAAGGTGAAAACACATATAGCGGTAGAACTCTGGAAAAAAGTCCCTTAATTAAAACAAACACACACGCGCGCGCACACAAACACACCTTATACCTCACCAATAAAAGGTTTAAACATGGCACTCTTCCTTACAGTTTAAAATACAGTTTATTTAGACATGTCGGTTGAGACATATAACTTGCAATACAGTACGTCTGTATTGTATGGGCCAAGAAGTACGCTTTGTTTCCATCTTTAGGTCTATGAGGACATTTGCTGTAAAGAATAATAAAAATGCAGGGATGAGTGGGGAGAAAATGCTAGTGCATACACAAAATAGTAGCAACGAAATTCCCATTTATTGTGTGTGGAAGACATGAACATTATTTTTATTTACCCTGTCGTATTTTTATTATGCCGTTTAAAGTGCAATCAATTCTGTGTATTCTTTTAGAATAGAATTGACTTCATGGTGTTTGCGTTGAGGTTCTGGCATTTGACCCTTGTTTTTCTTGGCACTTTTTCATTTTACAGTGGAGCTTGAGGATACTCCCTGTCTCTTGTTTCCAGCATGTTAACATAGTCAAGTAAATATTATCTAGTGCAGTCACATACATTATTCTTGGGAGGAGTATTTTAAAAAAGTTTTAAAGTCCAGATCAAACAATAGAATTCATTATCCTTGTGCCTGAATTTCTTTTATTTATAAGATGACTATTTTCTTGGCAAACTTACGTTCTTTGCCTAATATAAATCTTATAATCTTTACAATATGTTTTGTTATATTCAAATATAAGTATAACAACCTTAATATATCTAAATTGCTTGCAATTTGTAGGCTACATTATTTTATGTATATATTTTAACACTTAGTTTCTTCATATATTAAGGAGCAGATGTGGCGCAGCGACAGCAGGCAAGCAGAGACTAGGAAGGTGATTTCATTAAAAGAGCCTTGGGATAAATGCAGCACATTAGATACCCACTGAAAGACAGGAGCTGTTGATGGGGGTGACCTCTGAATGCAAGTCATCTTACTATAAACAGAAGGGTGTGGAAAGCCATTGGTCAGAGCCAAGCTTGTTTACTATCCAGATCTCCTCTTAGTTAACTTAAATAACTGAACTGAGCTAGGCACAGTGACAGTTCAAGGGAGAACAAAGTGTCTTTAGGAAGAACAAAGTGTCTTTAGTAGTTCCTGAATCTAAATACAATACTGCTGACTTACACAGAGTTTCCTGGTCCTGGAACTGGCTGCTCACCTTAGATGCTGTACAGTGGAATTAAATTGGTGCTAAACATAACTCAAATCTATTTTTCTGGAGACTAAGTTTACACCGTTGGGGAATTTGTTTCAGTTCTTCCAAGGCAAATGAGGTAAGCTTGATGGATTTTAATGTGAGAGATTGATATGCATGTAGTTTAGTGATAAACTGAGAGATACTAGTGGGTGCTATATGCACAATCAGGTCTCATTACAAAAAGGACATACTTTCTTCTCTGTAATTAGTTGTTTTGAACTTGGTTTTAACACAGACATTTGATAATAGTGATCTTGAGTATAGTAGTTGAGCATGTAGCTCATGAGTGTGAGTTCCTCAAACTCTCTAATTGTTTGTATTTTCTCAAAAAAGTTTCGTTTTCATTTTTCCCATTATACTTTAAATTCTCTAGGAAATAAAATGCATTTTAGATAACATGCAACACAAGTCTCATACTTTATATAATCTGTAAATCATTTATTGATCTTTTGATAAATTTAATGTAGGGAATCCTTAATGGTTAAAACATTATGACAATTGTCTTGATGGGAAATTATAATTTTTCAGAGCCATAGCAATAAAATTCATTAGCTGTATTTGGAAAAAATATTTGTTGTCAAAACTAATTAAGTATATACATGAAGTGAATTTATTTTATTTGTATTGCATTTTAGGTTATTTCTAACATGATTTGACATTTGTTTAGAACAGAAGATGATGAAGTGTAATCATACTAATGTGTCAATGCTAATTTTTCTTCGAAAGGCTAGCTTTTGCCTTTCCTGGTAAACTTTTCTGAAGTGTTATATGATGACATTCAGGAGCAAAAGTGTAGCGTTCACATTTGATTGTAATTTTACCGCTTTACAAAATCTTTGAAAACTTTTTGATGTGGTTTGTAATAATGTAAATAGTTTTTGGAAAATGAATTCTGACTGTAAAATATTTTTGTATATAGGTTCCTGCGTAGAGTGTTGCTGTACAACATGTTCAAATGCAGTTTTCTACCTTTGAGTCAGAGTAGTAGCCGAGTACAGCAAAGCTGTTGCTCTGCTGCATTCAGGGGCCATGATGTGAGTTGGCATAATGATTACTGCTTCTTAAATGTCTGTTTCATTCAAGAGAATCAGACAGGGTTTGCTCTAGGAGTACTGTTTTATTATCCTAGTAAAGGAAAGAAAGTTCAGGGGAGAAAATTACTTCTGTCCATCTGTGAAAATTGATTTACTGCTACAGGGAGCTTTATTGTTTAGGGAACCTGTTTTGAAGAAAGGTATGATAAATTATTACAGCCAATAAGTTCTTCAATTTAGTTTCTAGGGTCTGGTTAACAGCAAGCAGCAGTATCCAATTACATGTTTCTTTTCTTAGATTGCTCACTATTTTCTGAAATACATTTGAGTTGAATGTCTTTTAACTGTCTCACCACTTTTTTATCGCCGTGATTTTTGTCTTCTAAACTAAAATAAATGAAAATGCTAAAAAGATATATAAACAACATTTTTTTTTAATTCCTTGCTTAAAAATAATGGTTTTTCCAAGCATTTTTCTAAGAAAAGTTTTCTTTAAGGCATGAATTATTTGTTTGCAGTTGTTCGAATTGCATAATATATTAAATGATTTAATGAATTAAATAGCATCACCACTGTAGGTTATGGCCTGCAAGTGATCTCAAATTTAGCTTTGGGGAAATAATGTGTGTATATAGAGAAAGTAATTGCAGCTGTTAAAGAAATAAAAAAGCCAGATGACTTCATAAGTGTATGTTGAGCAAGATTTAATAACTTGTCCAGGCATTCTGTGAAATGGAGCAGGCAACTAAGAGAATGCTGTATATCCTAATTATCACTTATAGGTATGCTAAAATAGCCTGTTCCCCCTTTATCTTCTGCTGCTTTCTTTCCTTCCTCAGCACATAAATATATGTAAATTTTGTAAGTATTAGTATGGACTTTGGGTTACTTGAAAATGGCAAGCTGAAAAGAATTAGCGTTGTTTAAAATATGCAGTTTTCAACTTCAGAATAAATGTTAATGTATTTAACATTGTAATTGTACTATAATATTATATTTTTAAATAAAACAATCATATGGCAATGTTACATTTGTATATAAAATGCATGTACGTGGTGTATGGAATTTTTATATCAATGATAGTTACATTTCCAACTAACAAAACAATATTGGATAAAATCAAATCAAAAAATACATTCCTATAGAATCTTAACAGGAAGTTTTATATTCATGTATCACCACCCGTGTTCTATACGTTCTCTCACTTAATGCAATATTTAAGAATTAGCTTAAAGGAGTAACTAAAAGAAATACAGTATAGTTTGTAAGAAAACTGTAGCACAGTGTCTTGAAACATAATGTGGATTTTAAAAACCCTATTATATAATCATTCTTTCAAAAAGGATGCATTTAATTCTTTAGAAGGTACTGATTAAAAAGTACAGTATTCATATTTTTTGTATAGAATTGGAAGCAAAATGTCAATAAAATCTCAAAATGGTGGAATTCACAAAGATTTAGTGTTTAAGCTAAATCAAACATGTGAGTTCCCTAATAAATATTCAGGTGAAAATAAGGTTCTGTTTGACTGATCATATGAATAAATCTCTGAATCATCAAAATTAAAATACTTTAGGAATATGTATAACCTGCCTACTTATCCTTGAAATACAATAATTATCGCTGGTAATTAAATATATCTAGCAATAAAAAGTTTGGAATGCAAAAATAATTTGAAAATGTATTTTATGAAGTATGGTAATCTTTAATATCTGTACTGATGTATGCATTTGAATTATTTGCATGCACATATAATTCTGATATACAAAAGTTTGCTTTTTTAATCAGATAAAAAAAAGTGAAAGGCTTTGTTACATCTTTAAAAATCAGTAAGTCAGATTTTTGTTGTACTTACTTTTGCTTTGAGAAAGTTACAGAAGTAGTTATACTGATATACCAGGTAAGCTCTGCATTCAATTAGAGTCAGGACTGGGGAGCAAAGATATGCATTATTCTGAATGTTCAAAATATTAGCTCCACTAAAGCACAGTTTAACTTGATTGATACTTGAGTTTTAAAGCAAATAAGAACTAATTTTTGCCTGTGGCAAAAAATCTTTGAAGTTTCATTCTTGTGATGAAGCTGGATTAGTTAAGTGGTAGAATTCTGGCTTGGTGTGACCCTGTTGTGCTTGGCAGGTTGTGATAAATGGGAGAATCTTTCTTAACCTTGTGGCCAAAACATTCCAACATCCCATGTAGAAAAAAAAGGATGTGGATGACTTTTCAAGTTAAGTGTGAGAAGAAGGAGACTCTTTCCTCTGTTTAAGGGATGAGCATGAGTGCATACTGTGTTTATTTTCTGAAGTACTCAGATATGCTTGAGAACATCATGGAAAAAACTAATGCATATGAGTGGCCAGATACTTTATCATTGTTACATATTCAGCGGTCTAGCTGTCAGAAACACGTCCTTCAATATTAAACTGTATATTTTTTGTTGATTTGCACATTTTCATGTTCATAATCCTAGTTGTTCTCACACTTTTTCTAACTGCAGTAGTTTTCTTTAAGTAATGCTTAATTATTTGTATAAAATAGTCCAAAACAAAGTGGAAGGTTTCCTGATTCAAAATAATTGCCTTTTCATTAAAGAATCTACAGTAGGATTGAAAATATGAACAAAATAGAACAAATTTGAGAAAGAACATAAAATAATTGCTGTTAGAAAATGTATTTGACTGTCAGTAGAGCTCTTTTGAAAAATAAATACTTTCAACATGAAAATATATCTTTCCAGCGTGTTAAACCTGGACGTATTGGTGTAAAACAACAAACCAGTCAAATTTCCAAATCTTTAAAAAAAGAGAGCAAGAGAAATACTTACATATGAGTTGAAACATGATCTATCAAAGCATCTTGTGGTTCGTTCTGTGGTATTTTAAGTGCTATATTACCTCAGATGTAGTCCCTATTGACTAATAATGAAAAATGTACCATTAGTTGATGGTCTGAGATTTACTTATATATTTCATACTGTAAATACAGATATTAGTGCAGGTGTCAAAGAGCTATCCCACAGTTAAAAGGAAACAGAGCACTAATATTTCAATATGTTTCTTAATTGTGACTTTATGTTGCTATATTGCTTTAATGTACATGCACATAAAAAGTAAATAATAAAATAAATACATAATCTACCATATTTTGGGTGTTTTATGTCAGAAAGAGTTGGTTGTGTATCCCACCATGAATAAGTAAGATGAATAAAAATATATAGTATATTACTATATGATATTTATATTTTTGATATGAATGTAAATTGTAAATGGTGTAAATGTTCCAAGAGCATGAGATTGGTGCCTACTGACTGAATGAGTAACATCTTAACAAGTCAAATTACAAAATACAAATATAACATATCATAGCAATGTAATATACATACCCTATAGCATTTAATATCTACAAAATATAGTAGGCTTATGTATGTATTTAATTTTGATCTCCTATGTATTTATTGGAGAGTACTTTTTAACCTGCATTCCAGTGCGTCTTTGGGCTCTGTAGTTAATGTGAAAATTATTCCGAGTGGTATGATTAATTAAGCACTCTCAATAAATATTTTTTTCAAAAATAATTTCTTTCCCAGCATCTGTTGTATGACAGTACTAATGTACACCATTAGTCCTTGCACTGGATCCATTTCTCTTGTGAGGTTTTATTTGTTAAAGTTCAGTGTGACTATTAATGAAAATAGTTTCTGATAAGTAAGGATATGTATATGACTTAAGAAAGTAGTTATATTATCTTATTTAACTACCAGTTTATTCAGCAGTGGATTTTTAATGTATTTAATGTAAGTCGTTTGTTGAAATTTTCAGTTATCTGACATAGTTTATTAATGTGACAACAGCTGTTAGAAATTATTGTTATAATACTAAACAAATTAGTGTCACCAGTGAGCAAGAACAGAAATATATCAAACTGAAGAAAAGGGACAGCTGTATATTGCTTTTGCACTGTCAATTTACTTGGTAATTTTCAAGGTGGAATATAATGCTTGAATATTTATTACTTTCTCCCACCATGTCCATATTTCCCCCTCCATTGATTTTTAATATGGCATTTGTATAAAATTTGAGAGTGTTTTGTACTGGAATGTTTTCGTTGTGTTGTCCAAATATGTAAATATTGTACAGCATCCCGAGTATTGCATTGTAAGCATGAAAAAGTAAAATTATTTATTGGTATTTAAAATCCCCAAAATTACACTATGGCTATGCTATATTTCAGACAGTAAGCATGAAAAAGACAGGATATTCCAAAGTTACAGTTTTAAAAACAATGTTATCTCCTCCACATTGCCTATTATTAGAGGTGCTGAGTGCCCACAATTCCCATTAAGCGCTGTCTGAAAATTAAATCTAGGCCAATAGTGTATAAAGTAGTGGACCCTAATGGGTCAATACCTCCAATCCTCCAGCAGGTGCAAACCTGATGCAGGTACAGGGGACTGTTCTGTTGTTCTACTTTGTCCTCCTTCAAATCCGTCCTTAAGATTCACTTCTGCCAGGATTCCTACAGAACTCTGCCAGCTGATAATGGATAGGCAGATGATGAGCCAAACTGTGTCCATATTACATGGTCATGTTACGGTTACCTCATCCCCATTCTCCCCAGCCTGTTTGTTTTGTGCACCTGTTGCACCTTGGTATTAACCAAGGCCCTGTTCCTGCAAAGACTCATGTACATGCTTACCTTTGCACACTGTGAGTTGTCCCAATGAAGACAATGGGACTACTTACAGTGCATATAGTTATGCATGTTCACAGATTTTTGCAGGATTTCATCCCTAGATTGAATGTTCTTTGGGGTAGGGCTGTCTTTTTACTCTGTGTGTATGCAACACCTAACACAATGTGGCTCCAATCACGTACTACTGTAATTCTACAGCTACCCTTACTATTACTAAGTTGGACAGCTGAGTTATCCATGAACTAGCCAACCAAAATATGAATGGGATGGGATAACTTCCTATCCAGGCAATTAATAAGCCTAGAGGAGTAATCAAAGGGCTCAGATTCACAAGGGGACTAGTTGCCTAAATCCCAGATTTAGTTGCTAGTGTGATCCACAACCCTCCCTCTCCTGGCCCCCCTCCCTCAGCTGTTTCCTAACTCTGGAGGTGTCTAAACTCACTAGGTGCCTAAATTTCTGCCTCTCTGCATGCACACTGCTGTCTCAGGCAGGTGGCTGGGCACCTATCTCATGCCTATGCCTCAGTGCAATCCTCAAACTAGGTGAAGATGGGCGAGACAACACCTATCTTGCTTTAGGGGCCCGATCCGTTAGTTGCGCTCAGAACATGCCTACGCCACACAAAAAGACCAGAGAGGAGTGGGAGGCGGGGGAGGAGGGTGAGTTTCCTAAGCACTTAGCTAAAGGTTATAAGGAGTTATGAGTGCACTGCTTCCGTTTTTGCAAGAAATAGCTTGCGTGCTTAAGCCACCACACTCCAGGACATGAGTTCCCGGCTGCGGATCGAAAACAGGAATAAGAACCTCCCACCAGCCCAGACTTAGTGCCTAACATTGTGAGAGGGATGGGGCATAGGGAACACCACTCTAATCTGCATCTCTCATTGGCTAATTTAGGCAGCTTCCTACCTCAAATGCTAGCTTTTGTGGAACTCATTCTCAGGGGCCTATCTCTTCCCATTCCGTGTATAGGAAGTCTAGGTACCTAAACCAGGATTTGCAGAGTCCAGTGATTTTCAAGGCGCTTACAAGTTAAATGTTGTGGATCTGGACCAGGGGCTTTGCTGCATTTCATTTGGAGGCGGGAAGGACAGGTTGTGTTATATCTGTTCCAGAGGGTAAAAGGGGATTCTCAGGAGACTTAGTAATCAAGGCTTTTCAATTCAATGTCTGAATTAAGTAGGCAAAAATTGGCTGTTTTCAGTGACGGAGGATTCAGCATGGTCTTAATTTTATATGAGCCATGTGCATGTGTCATTCGTGGGTGATCTCACAGATTGTTCGATACCAAATGAGCATAGTATACTTTATGGTACCATAATGCATGAATTTAACAAAATACACAGAAGTGTATTAAGTATACCCTTGAAAGCAAAAGTAGAAATATGAAGCACTGCATTAGCATTGCTGTGGAAACATTAACTTTTGAACTTCTTTGCTTAAATTTTCAACTTGAAAGTTTCATTATTATTTTTCCTTTGCATTGAATTGCCTTCATTTGTTTTGAAAGAAAGGAAGAAAGAAAAGGAGACGAGAAATGAAAAAGAACCTGGAGGGTCCAGTGGTGGTCTCTGGGTTTTTTACATAGCATTGAAGGATTTACTTTGTCAGTATCTTCTTATGAAATTATTAATTGCAGCAAAGAGATGCCTTAACTCATTATATCTTTGGATTACCACCCCTTATGGTCTCTTGGTTACATCCAATTTGGTAGCCCTGTGATCTTTCTTTGGAGCCAGAGTGGGATCTGTGAGAGAATGGGACTATGTGATTGTTTCCCTGGGTCCTAAGAGTATTTATTCAATACCTGGAGAAAGGTTAGATGACTGGAAAAATCTTTGCTATCAACCCTAGAAAGAGATTCAGGAGCTACTGAGGCATAACACAACAGCATATGCACAAAAATAATTCAAGTATGTGCCCAGGTGCATTAGCTGTTTCTCAGCAGACCCTAGACTCCTATAAAAGTCCAGAGAAAGACTTGAGCAGCTTCCTGACTTCTCTGCTTAAATTTTCAACTTTGTTTTCAAAGAAAGGAAGAAAGAAAACTTTCATGCTGAAAGTGGAAAAGGGAATATAATGCTCTGGTGCTGGCATTCCCTAGCCCCACCCTTTCCTACCCTCCAACCCCACTCTGACACAAATATCATGTTCCCACAACCTGATCTGCAGTGTTCTTGTTCCTTGTATCCATACAGCCTCTGACGTCTTCATAACTTTTGAAGTGCTTCAGGTGAGGATTTCATATGTAATAGTCGATTTCCAAAATCCACTTTCCTACTCGTATTTGAAGTCAATGGGGCATGATTTCACCCAAAAGTTTGACAAGGTTCTTCGGTGTTTGGTTTATTCAGAATGGGATTTATTTATTTTTTAATTACAATAATAACAATCATCAACTTTTACTTGCCGAAACAATATTTTCTTCCATAAGAAAATGGGATGGTCTGTATATGGTAGCTGTACAGCAGGAAAACAGTGAATTTATTAGCTGAGCTGAATTAGTAAATTAACAGGAGAGATTCATATAACCTACAGTATTACATAATATTTCCTTTAGGTTCAGGCTTCTCTGACTTTTCAGCATAACTAAGTTCCTTCTTTATAGTCATTTTGGTTGCTAGCACCAAACATAAATCCTAGGGCTGGTCCCCAAATCCATTTTTTGGTCATCAATTTTGCCAGTATTTTACAGCATAAAGTTGCATAATCATTGACAATAGAGTCTGGCCTTGTAATTACAAGTTGATTGAATCAGTGAATGACATATTTATGACAGTGGATGAATTGATGTAGTTATTTTAATAATTGATACTACGTATTCTGTGAAGAGATATTTATCAGCTCTCAAAGTTAATCTCATTTAGAGCCAGTTTACACTGGAGCTTCCATTTTGTTAAAGACTAAAACTTACTTTTTAAGAATTTATGAGATATGATGAAGCTAATTTTAGGGCCCGATTTGATAAATCAAAGTATGTCCACTCTCTGCATTCAGGAAAATTGTGAAAAATCAATTTTCTGCTGCTTCCGCGATCTTGAACACAACGGTATCATCAAAAAAAAATTTTTGTAACTGAATTGGGCTCTCGGTCATTGCCTATTCAAAAGTAAACTCTAAATAATTTTGTATAATCAGCTAAGTAATTGCACCCATTATAAGAAGTTGGAAATATATTATACCAATGATTTATTGCAACATATTTAATTAAGAGTTTGGTGTTGTTAGGGACCTTTTTCGGGGGATTTCATGTGTGCAACATGTATTTTTGTTTCTTCCGACGCAAGCTTCATTCATTTTTGCTTTTAAGTCCTAAGTAGACCACACCATTTATGATTTTATAGACCTGTGTCATAGTCCCTTTTACTCATCTATTTTTTGAGCTGAACAGGCCCAGTTTTTAAATCAATCCTCATATGGAAGCTGTTGTAGATCCCTAATCATATTAGTTGCTCTTCCCTGTACCTTTTCCAATTCCAATATATCTTTTTTGAGATGGGGCAACCAGAACTGCACACAGTATTAATGGTACGCCCACGGATTTATGGATTTATGTAGTGGCATTGTGATATTTTCTGTCTTATCGTCTATCCCTTCTCTAATGTTTCCTAACATTGTTAGATTTTTTGACTGCTGCTGCACATTGAGCAGATATTGTAGAGCACTGTCAACAGTGAGTCCAAGATCTCTGTTGAGTGGTAACAGCTAATTGAACACCCATAATTTTTTATGTAGAGTTGGGATTACATTTTCCAAAGTGCATTACTTTGCACTTATCGACATTGACTTTCATCTTCTATTTTGTTGCCCAGTCACCCAATTTTGTGAGATCCCTTTGTAGTCCACTTTGGACTTAATTATCTTGAGTAATTCTGTATCATCTGCAAACTTTGCCTCTTCACTGTTTGCCCCCCTTTCCAGATAATTTTATGAGTATGTTGAACAGCAAACTTCCCAATTCAGATTCTTGGGGGACCTCATTATTTCTCTCTTTCCATTGCGACAATGTACCATTTATTTCTACCCCTTGTTTTCTATCCTTTAACCAGTTACTGATCCATGAGAGGACCTTCCCTCTTATCCCATCCCAATAAAGAGCCTTTGGTGTAGGACCTCGTCAAAGGCTTTCTTAAAGTCCAAGTACACTGTGTCCACTAGATCATCCTTGTCCACGTGTTTATTGACCCCCTTGAAGAATTCTAATAGATTACTGAGGCATGATTTTCCTTTACAGGACTCTTTCCCAACATGTTGTGTTCATCTATGTGTCTGATAATTCTGTTCTTTACTATAATTTCAACCAATTTGCCTGACACTGAAGTTACTCTTACTGACCTGTAATTGCCAGGATCACCTCTGAGACTTTAAACAAAATCAGCGTTACATTAGCTGTCCTCCAGTCATCTGTTAAAGAGAGTGATTTTAGTGATAGGTTACATACCATAGTTAGTAGTTCTGCAATTTCATATTTGTGTTCCTTCAGGACTCTTGGGTGAATACCATCTGGTCCTGGTGACTTATTACTGTTTAATTTATCAATTTGTTCCAAAACTACTTCCACTGTCACCTCAGTCGGGGACAGTTCCTCAAATTTGTCACCTAAAAAGAATGGCTCAAGTGTGGGACTCTCCCTCACATCCTCTGCAGTGAAAACAAATGCAAAGATTGGTGCAAAGAATTCATTTAGCTTCTCTGCAAAGCCTTGTTTTCTTTGAGTGCTTATTTAGCACCTTCATCATCCAGTAGCCCCATTGATTGTTTGGCTTGTGCTGTACTTAAATTTTTTTTTGCTGTTAGACTTTGTGTCTTTTGCTAGTTACTTTTTTGGCCTGCCTAATTATACTTTTACACTTGATTTGCCAGAGTTTATGCTCCTTTATTTTTTCCTCAGTAGGATTTGACTTCTGTTTTTTAAAGGATGCCTTTTTGCCTATTTTGCCTATTTTACTTTGCTGTTTAGCCATGATGGCATATGGTGGGCCAGCACCTCAATCGACCCTACAGGTACCGCTAAGGCAAAAGTCTCCAACAACTGTGCACGTGGGCGCACACACACCTAGAATGGAATAGACATGAGCAACACATCTCAAAAAACAATAGTTACGAAAGGTAGTTAACCATTTTTGTGGGTTTCTTTGGTATTCTCCCTCCCCTTCCCCCAAGGAGGATAAATTTAATTTTATTGTGGTCACTATTCCCAAGCGGTTCTGCTATGTTCACTTCTTGGGCCAGATCCTGTGCTCTACATAGGACTAAATCAAGCATTGCCTCTCCCCTTGTGGGCTGTACAAGACAGCTCCATGAAGTATTAATGGTGACTAGAAGTTTTATCTCTGCATCCCATCCTGAGGTGACAATATGAGGATAATTGAAATCCCCCATTATTATTGCGTTTTCTGTTTTTGTAGCTTCTCTAATCTCCCTGAGCATTTCACAGTGTCTGTCACCATTCTCGTCAGATGTTCGGTAGTATATTCCTATTGCTATACTCTTATTATTCAAGCATGGAATTTCTATACATAGAGATTTTATGGTACAGATTCATTTAAGATTTCCAGTATATTTGACTCTATGCTTTCCTTCACATATAGTGCCACTCCCCCACCAGTGCGACCCACTTTGTTATTCCTATATTTTTAGTACGCTGGTATTGCCATGTCCTATTGATTGCCATCGTTCACCCAAGTTAATTATATCAATATCCTCATTTAATACCAGGCACTCAAGTTCACCCATCTGAGTATTTATACTGCTAGCATTTGTATACAATTATAAAATTTGTCAATATTTAATTGTCTGCAGAATAGGACTCTTTTTTGTTTAACTGTTTCTGTTCAGATCCTGCCTATACTTTATCAACTTTTGTCCTCTCTTCTTTACTAGAATCTAGAGTATCCCCTTTAATAAACCCTCCCTTAAGGGATGTCTCCATCCGAAATGTGTGTTTCGCTGCACCTGTTGTCTTTCCCACAACCCTTTATTTAAAAACTCCTCTAACGACCTTTTTAATTTTACATGGCAGCAGTCTGCTTCCAATTTGGTTTATGTGGAGCTCATTCTTTCTGTATAGGCTCCTCCTTTCCCAAAAGATTCCAGTTCCTAATAAACCTAAATCAGGGGTTTGCAACCTTCGGCACGCAGCCCATCAGGGTAATCCTCTGGTGGGCCGCAGGCACGACCCCCCCCCCCCACAGCTCCCGGTGGCCACAGTTCGCCGTTCCTGGCCAATGGGAGCTGCGGGAAGCAGTGTGGGCTGCAGAGACTTGCTGACCACCGCCTACCTAAATCCCTGTCGACCCCTGACCTAAATCCTTCCTTCCAGTATTATCTTCTCATTCACACAACGAGACCCTGCAGTTCTGCCTCTCTAACTGGCCCCGCTTGTAGAACTGGAAGCGCTTCACAGAATGCTACCTTGAAGGTACTGCACTTTAATCTCTTACCTAACAGCCTAAACTTGGCCTCCAGGACCTTTTTCCTATGTATACCATGACAACCAGCACTTCACATAAATCTATCTAGATGTCTTGAGAGGTCTGCAACCTTCACACCCAGCAGCCAATTCATCATGCATCTCTCCTGGTCATCACAAACCCAGCTATATATTTCTAATAATCAAATCCCCCATTACTATTACCTGCCTCTTCCTAATAATGGGTCTCCTCCCCTGGAGGGGTAACTTCTGTGTGAGAGGATACTATGACATCATCTGGAAGGAAGATCCCAACTATGGGATCACTTTCTTCCTGCTTCATATCTTAATGACACATGTATTTTCCTAATCCTTAAATTTGAAAAGCAATTCTAAACTGCAAAACATTTTCAGTGTGCTGTTAGCCTTATGAATTGTGCATTCAGTTTAGCTCTTGTGTGTGTTTTGTAGGCCAAGAAGTTATTAACATTTTGATTAATTGATTTATACTATGGTAGTGCAAAGAGGCCCCTACCAAAATTAAGGCCCCATTTTGAGTATCCGACTTGAAACACCTACACCCTCATTTTCCAGAGTACTTAGCATTTGTATACCACTTCAGTGTTTGAAATACAGGCACAATGACTTTCAGTTGCGGCTGTGAGCACTCTGCGCTTCTGCAAATCTAGCTCCAGGGGCCTCACTTTGAGCATCCAGAAAATGAGGTACACAACAATTAGTGGCCAACTGTTAACATTTTGCTCAGTATCTCATAGAAATTCTCTTACAGAAACAAGGATAAAATGAAATTATCCTGGGCAGCTTTCATCTGCAAAGGCCATTCTTTCTCTTCCTGCAGTCCCCTACTCCATTCATTACATACCTTCATAATTGTGCAAGAAATGATTTTACCAGTAATTCATTATATGGCCTTTATTCTTTCCCATAATTTGGTTCATCCTGTGCACTGAATGAGGCAGCAATTCTCTGGGGAAAATAGTATGTGATCATATAATTAAAGACTGTATGATACAGGCAATCTTAATTCTGGTATTTCCTACATTTTGAGTGTTTGACTTTGCAACCTTAAATGTTGTTTTAAGATCCTTTTTTTAATGTAATTTCCTAATTCAAATGAAAAACTCACAAAAAACAAAAACCTTGAGAAAACAGATATTCTGTCATGTATTGACCCCCAGCTTGGGGCATCAACAGAGTCTGGGCCTTTAGATCTACAGCAAACACCACTACCAGAGTCCAGCGGAGGGCAACAAAAATGATTAGGGGGCTGGAGCACATGATTTATGAGACGAGGCTGAGGGAACTGGGATTATTTAGTCTGCAGAAGGGAAGAATGAGGGGGTATTTCAACTACCTGAAAAGGGGTTCCAAAGAGGATGGAACTAGACTGTTCTCAGTGGTGCCAGATGACAGATCAAGGATCTGAGGTAATGGCCTCAGGTTGCAGTGTGGGAGGTTTAGGTTGGATACTGGGAAACACTATTTCACTAGGAGGGTGTGAAGCACTGGAATGGGTTACGTAGGGAGGTGGTGGAATCTCCTGCCTTAGAGGTTTTTAAGGTCAGACTCGACAAAGCCCTGGCTGGGATGATTTAGTTGGGGATTGGTCCTGCTTTGAGCAGGGGGTTGGACTAGATGACCTCCTGAGGCCCCCTTCCAACCCTGATAGTCTATGATTCTATGTAATAAAATAACTGATAGCAATAGTAGCCCGTGACCAGCCAGTTGTGGGAACCATCCACTGCGGGGAGCATGAGACACATACTTTGCCAGTCTCCGATACTTACAGGCAGCAGAGAAGTATAGAGACTCAAGACTCCTGGTTTCAGTTCCAGGTTTTGGAGAAGAGTATTCACTAGTGGTTGTGTCCCAGCCTACTCCCATCCCCTTCTCCTTCTATCTACTCCCACCCCAATCAGGTGTAAGAAAAAATCAAATAAATCTGATACTTTAAAATTTAACACTAAAGTTCATTTAAAAAAATAAACTTATATAAAATTAAATTTGAAATTTACCCTATGTTAGGGCCTACATTTATAATCTACTAAAATATTTAAATTAAATGCAAAAAAAATTAAGCTTTATATATTTGCTGCCACGTTTTAAAGTCAAACCAGTGACCTGGTGAAAGTCACGGGCTAATAATCTGAAACCAGAATTTATTACAGTGCTAAACCCACTGTTCTGAGCAGTAGACTGTTCTCCAGGTACAGAGAGAATATTTTCTTCATTTTAGTTTATTTCAGTTAATTCACTTCAATGACTAGTTCATTCAAAGTTAAGAAGCCAATTGGGAGTCAAAAAAGCAGGAAAGCTTGTTTTCTTCCTCCAGTCTATGAATAAAAATTGGGCGTGAGAGGATGAGCTCTACTAGGTCTAAAACCTTCAAGAACATGGTGACTGGAAACAATTACTTCAGTTCACTAACTACAGATAATATTTCTTTGGTTTAATAAATCAGTTAATTTTGATAAACGTTTTTCCTTATGCATCCAGCACATTTAAGTAGTTTTTATTTATTAAAAAATAATTGAATGCTGTTTTGTGCATTTTTAATTAAATTTCCATTCAAATAGAGCTTGATATAAATCACAAATTAATTAATTGCCATCTAGTAAATAAATGCATCAGTCACCATTTTCTACTATAATAAAAATGTAAAAATTAAGAATCTGAATAAATGTAAATTAAGCTATACAGTTGCTCAAATAAATATGTATAGATAGAGTGTATCCTTGGGTTAGCAAAAGGAAGCACCAAATTTAGTGTAAATACTATATTTACTTGTAAATCAACATATTTTAATGGTTGCTAGCCGCTGAGAATCATCCTTTTATATGAAAATAACTAAGAAGAACAAATGCAAAACAAAATTAAAATTGATTATTTTAATCAAGGTTTCCTGCTAAGTCAATCCACCCTGCCCCCCCCCCCATTTCCTGCCACAACCACCCTTCTGCTCCTTCCACCAAGCTCCTGTCCCCTCCTGCTCTGCTCCTATCCAAACCCACACCGCATCTTCCCAGCTCCTCCCTCTTCCCCTATCCATTTGCCAGCTCCCTAACAACTGTTCCTTCCCCTTCTGCTCCTTTCTTCCGCCATTCCCCAGCTACTGGCTCCCTCTCTGTCTGCACCTATATGCCCCTTTTTATCCTGACCTCTAGTGCCTGCAACTCTCTCTTCCTCTCTGTTCCTATTCTCCCTCTGTTTCCCATTCCCCCCAATTCCTCAGCTCTCTTCATCTGAGTCAAGCTGATTTCTCCTCTTCTTCCATGCCTCCTGAATTCCTATAAGGGAAGATTTGAGAGAGAGAGAGAGAGAGTCTCCCTGCTTTCAGTCCCTGTGCTTGGCATCACCAGGAGGAGGAGGAATTATAGGGAAAGTTCTGCTCAGCCCCTGCAACTTTGGGGTGGAACATGATCAGTGCAGGTGGAATCTTCAGAGAATTTAGCTGCCGGACTGTAACAAGTCTCTGACCATCTCCAAAATGAATTTTTCAGAGGCGTATAACTTGAGCAAATTTGGACAGATTTTCACAGGAATGACAAAAATCCCAGCCCGTCACTGGCACCAGAGCAAGCCCCCCGCCAGTGGATCTGCTCCAAAGCATGGAGACTCTAGAGCAGTGGTGGGCAACCTGCAGCCCGTGGGCCGCATGCGGCCCATCAGGGTAATCTATGGCAGGCTGCGAGACAGCTTGTTTATGTTGACTATCCACAGGCATGGCTGCCCGCAGCTCCCAGTGGCCGCGTTTCGCTTCTCAAGAAAACAATTGTAAGATTATTTGTTTTATTGTGAGCAACGATATTTTCCCAAATCTCATGTTTAAAACTGGCTGGACCATTTTAGTTCAGACTTTCTAAAAAGTCAGCCTGAAGCCCACACACAGCATGGAAACATTTATCCCAAATAGTTAAAGTTTGGCAAAGTTATAACAGCTGAAAACAGGGTCTTATAATTCCAAATATTGACTTTATAGTTGTATTTGACTCAGATAGTGAGAGCTACACATGTATTTTTTCTTTTAATAGAAAAAACAGTAACAAAAGTCATCTTCTTAATGCATATAAATACTCGTGTGCAGTTAATAGATGTTGGGTATTATGAAAAAAACAGAAAAACAAATTAACAAACAAAACCAGAAAGAACAAAGAAAAGGATATCTATAGTCTTTGATGATCAGTTTTCACAATAATCCCTCTATTCACCTCTAAATGTAAAATATTTGTTATGGCCAGCAAAGTGTATTTTACTGTACTGTTGGGATCGTTGTAGAGAAGAAATTGTGTTTGTTCCTTGTAACCACTTGAAAGAGCATCCCTTACATAAACTTCTCTTAAGAAATAACTTTTCTATGTATTAATTTTTTTCTCAGAAGGAGAGCCCTTAGTTAGATGCACAATCTAGATTACATGAGATCCCAGAGGTAAAGACAAGTGTACGGTGTACTTATACTGCACATTTCCTCACACATCAGTCATAGACAAATAGCACCATCTATACCAGATTTATTCAAATACTTAAACTTCATTTAAAATTTCTGTCACTCTTCATTTTGCATTTGTTGAGCGCCTGTCCACCTCACAGAGCACACATAATACAAGATTTTTTTTAATACACCAGTGATGTCTGTTTTTCTGTCACTCTCTTTTTATGGTAAACTAGTGTTTTATAGTTATTAACGTACACTGCAAAGGAATATCACAATATTTCAATGCTTTGAGTTACTCTGTAATATGTGTTTGTCTATGTCCACAGCACTGAATTCAGATAGTCTTAGAGCATAAGTTATTTATCCTTTAGCTCCTGTGCAAGTAGTAGTTCTGCCCGCCAAAGGACATGATATGGCTTTTACTTGTTCTATTGGTCCATTGATGATAACCATTTAAAGACTTAGGAATGGAAAAATACTGTACAAGTCAGGCATCGGCAACCTTCGGCATGCGGCTCGCCAGGGTAAGCCCCCTGGCGAGCCGGGCCGGTTTGTTTACTTGCCACGTCCGCCGGTTCGGCCGATCGCGGTTCCCACTGGCCGCGGTTCACCATCCCTGGCCAATGAGGTCTGTGGGAAGCGGCGCGGGCCGGGGGATGTGCTGGCAGCCTCTTCCCGCAGCACCTATTGGCTGGGGACCGCGATCAGCCGAACCGGTGGACATGGCAAGTAAACAAACTGTCCCGGTCTGCCAGGGGGCTTACCCAGGCGAGCCGCGTGCCGAAGGTTGCCGATGCCTGGTATAAGTGATAGTTAATAGAAATGATAAGGAGATACCACCAGATGGCTTGCAACTGACTGTAAGTTTAAGAATGGCAGTGTGAGTAGTTTAATTGGGAATTTCTTACCAATAAATTACTAAACTATGTAAATTAATATTTTGAAATATGCATTCATTTTATATGCAAAGTGGAGGGATCTTTTTCCTACCAAGTTAATTTTATACCTGTTTAGTGAGATACTCTGTTTATGAAAGAACAGCCTTCCTATCAAGAGAAAAGATTAGTGACATTTCAGTTTCTTTTAACTAATTTGAATTTGTCTTCTGAAAAAATCTCCTGCAGTTTGGATATTTCATGTACTGTATTTGTACATGTACATTGTGGACTTCTACTGCTATCTAGGATAGCTAGGTGTCTGGTTTTCAACCGGAATGCCCAGTCGAAAAGGGACTCTGGTGGCTCCATTCAGCACCACTGACTGGACCGCTAAGAGTCCGGTTAGCAATGCAGCGGGGCTAAGGCAGGCTTTCTGCCCTGCCCTTGCTCCGCATGGCTCCCAGAAGCAGCCAGCATTTCCCTCCGGCTCCTAAGCACAGGGGTGCCATGGAGGATCCTCACGCTGCCCCCGCCCTGAGTGCCAGCTCCGCAGCTCCCATTGGCTGGGAACCACGGCCAGTGGGAGCTGTGGGGGCGGCACCTGTGGGCGAGGGCAGTGTGCAGAGCCCCGTGGCTGCCTCTGCTCCTGGGAGCCGGAGGGTGGGCATGCTGGCCGATTCCGGGAGCCGCCTGAGATAAGCACCGCCCAGAGCCCACACTCCTCACCCCCTCCCACACTCTGTACCCCTCATTTCTGGCCCCACCCCAGAGCCCGCACCCCTAGCCGGAACCCTCACCCTCTCCCAACCCCCTACCCCAGCCCGGAGCCCCCTCCCACATTCCAAACCCTTCAGCCCCAGCCCGGAACCCCCTCTTGAACCCAAACGTCTCATCCCCAGCCCCACCCCAGAGCCTGCACCCCCAGACGGAACCCACACCCCACCCCCCTGCCCCAGCCCAGTCAAAATGAGCGAGTGAGTGAGGGTGGGGGAGAGTGAAAGGGGGCAGGGCCTCAGAGAAGGGGCAGGGCCTCAGGAAAGGGGTGGGACAGGGTGTTTGGTTTTCTGCAATCAGTTGGCAACCCTACTGCTATCATCTTAATATCAGTTTTGTGCATTATATACAGTATTTGTTACTTGGCCTTGCACTTGTGTTCCAAACTTACCTTGCTCACATTCCTTATCTAATGTTTCTTTAATAAACAGCAAAGTATTGTGGACAGCAGGCCTTTGTGGTGGTATCTTTATCTGAATGTTTCTAAAGCCCTGGCCATCTCATTTTGCTGTGCAAGAACTTTCTTCACTGTTTAAGCTGCACAGCTACTTTTATTGCAGATTTTCATTGCATTACCTAATTACAAAACCCTTTGTTCTTTTTGCAGTTTGAAAAACATCCCACATTGAGAATTAAGCAAGACGACTAAGCAGATATTCATGTTTGCTGGAGTGAGATTTATGGCAAAAATAAAACAAAACAGATATTGAATCAGATGGTTTTTTAAATTTTGGTTTTATTTTGTTTTTATGATTATTTATAGCTGGCATCTATTATGGTAAATGTGCTGTTAAAAGTAGCACCAAAAGAAAATTTCCATTATTGCTACTGAACAGTACTCTATACAATTTTCATTGTAGGTAGCATGATTCTTTAAGATCCAGAAATTAAACGAGTAAAAATGGCTCTCTAAAATCATTCTTGTACTTGTACATCTTTGAGTAGTGTTGCATGGTATCCATTCAAAGTCTTGAAAGGTGGCATTTTTAAAAATGCTCAATATTAGCCTAACTCTACTCCCATTGAATTCTATAGGAGTTTTGCCGTTGACTTTGATGGGAAAAGTTTGGCAGTGTTGAGTATTTTTGAAAATCCCACCCTAACGGTCACAGTCATTCTTTTTAAGACAGTATAACAAAAGGAGCATTTGACAATAGAAGTACCCTTTGATCAAGGTACTGTAATTGTAAATGCTTAGAATTTGAATATTTACTGGTCACAGGGGGAGTGTGCAGTAAGTATAAGTGATACTAAGTAAGCCTGTGTGTCTGTAAATGAGTTTAGCTGGTTTTAATAGAAGGAATTTTGATATCTCAACCAAGTCATTAGATTGCACGTTCAACAAAATGTTCGTCTCAGTGAAAGTGCCTGAAATTTTAATTACCAAAAGGTGCAAATTGCACTTCTCCAGAAGACCCCAACACCACAGAGGGTATGGAAAAGAGTAGTTTATATTTTTAGTTGGAGATGGCTTTTTTCTCCTTTTGCTAGCTAACAGCAGTATATCACAAAGATGAATCTGAAGGTTGAACTAGAGTATATATAATTGTATATTGTGGATATGTGTGAAAAAATGTGTACATGATATGTAAACGTCATTGACACATTATGAAAATACATTAAACATATAGTTACCAGATTCAGAAAATGAAAATTAATGTATGAATTATTTAGCTAACACTGCACTTTGCCCCAGAATCTGGTGTTTATTATTGTGAGCTTTAGCAGGAAACAGAAGCAGTATCAATTGGGAAAACATTTCTTTACTGAACTGAGAACAGTATGGCTTTCTAGTTTCTAAGTGGGGAACCTGGTTCTTTGGTTTCTTTGTTCCTAGTTAGACTACTCCCAAGCTATTTTAGTTGAACATTTTACATACTAATGGAGTCTAGGGAAGTGCAGTTGGCAGCTGTTCATGGGATAATAATGAAACACACTGTTTAGTACTGCATACTGCTGCTGTAAAATGCGGGAAGTATTTTATAGATATCATGGTGAGCAGAGCTGTATCCACTTTAAGCAATGTAAGTGCGTGAACTGTGAGTGAGGAAGTTGTGTTTTCATATGAGAGTAATTGGCAATCATTTTGCTTTTGCAGGTAAAGAAAACGTGCACAGAATCAGATGTTTCAGAGGCTCAGAATTCCAGGTACAGTAACTAAAGTAAATACTTAATGAGAAGAACATGGTGATATGAAGCAATACTGAAACTATATAGCAAAAGGCATGAGAGATTAGTATTGCAAAGAGTTAATGAGTCTGGCTAGATTACTTTTAAATGTATTTCATCCCAGAGGTGGTATTGTTTTTTGCAGTTACTGATAAGAATTGAGATTGGGGATGGACGGGGGGTGGAGAGAGTTTTGATAGTGTATTAATAGTGATTTGTCACCTTCAGTTTAGAAGAGAATCCCATTTAAAACATTACATATTGTAGTAAAGTCTCTAGATCAATTATTTTTTTTCTTTTCTTATCCCTTTCCGCACCTATGATTGTTGCCATTCATTTAGTATTGCCATTTACTTTCAGTGCCAGCAGATCAGTTTTTATTTGGGTAAAGATTCTTGTACCATTATTTTTTAAAATGTTTACTTGTACAAAATGTGCTAATGTTCATATGTTGGGAAAATCCCATACATTCCTCAAAAAGTATGTATTAAAATGCATTGTTTCCTAATTTTATATGTAAGTAGAAAAGGAAATTAATGTAACTTAAATGGGGTCACTATCCCTGTCTATATTTTGGACAAGTGATACAATAATTATGGCAAATGTGCCATCCAGCATGTACATTATTGGTGGTTATTAAATTCTTAAGACACAGGGCATTGTTTTGTCTAGGATTTGTGGAGTGAAACATTTTATAGGCTGTCATTATGTCTTATTTCTGTTTACAAGGACTATATTTCAATTTCACAGGGAAAAAGAAAGTTTAATCACGAAAAGAAAAACACAGAATAAACCTAAAGTAACATTGACAGTCTGATTGAAACACAAAAAAGCTAAGAAATTAAAAATTACCGAAACTTTACTATGCTTATGTCTGGGTATTGAAGCTGTAATGTATGTAACACCTCTGACTGGTTGGGACACAATAATACATATGGACAATAGGATAGTTGTGAATAGTGCTGTACAGTATGTCAGAATTTCTTTGATTTGCTTTTCACATTATTTAGTTGTACATGCACAGCTTCCATTGGGTTCAGTAGGAGTTGTACTCATAATTGAGCACAGACTATCAGGCTTGATCTTGCTTCCATTGAAGTTCATGGGAATTTTGCTATGGACATTAATGAGAGCTGGTATGAACCTTTGATCCTTATTTAATAATAATCTAATATAAATGTTGTCCTCCCCCCCCACCCCCGGCCTGGTATTTTTGATTGAAAATTAAGTTTCAGTTTTAAAAACCTCACGACTCTATACAAGTACTTTCAGTATCATTAGGGTCCTGATTCATCAAAGCGCTTGAGCATGAGCGTAATTTTAAGCACATGAGTTGCCCCCTGTGGGACTCTAAACATGTGAAAAGTTACGCACGTGCTCAAGTGCTTTGCTGGATCAGGGCCTTGTATTGTAACAAGTCTAAGGGCACTTTATGACCCAGTATACTTTCAGAAACTTTACTCCATTATGAACTTTCCGTTGAATGGTCGTTACGATGATTGTTATACTAAATAAAATAAATCTATAGAGTAATTTTTTTCTCCCAACTGAAATAGTGACCCACACTGTGAACGATCAAACTGTAAATCTGGTAAGGTTTCATTTACTGAAAAAAGGAAAATTTTGAACAAAAAGTATTTATTTTGTGGGCCCCCCTCCCCTTATTTAAGAAAATTGTATTTTAAATCAGGTCTAATTTAAATAAAAGGAAATGCTCCTGGCCTGAGAGTTTGTAATGCTGTGTATATAGCTAGAAGCAATTTTTTTTTGCCAGAGTTTGATATACAATGCAACTGTAAAATGGAATCACTGATAGGCCTTTGACAAGAGTGGCACTAGAGGGCACTGCTATAGCCCACAAAGTGTTAGAGCCTGGAGCAAGGTAATTCTTCTCAAATAAGTCTTAAGTGAAAACATTGCACATAAAATGAAACATCAGCATAAAAATGAATGCTGGAGACACATTGCCTTACCGAATGGCTGCTGGCTTGGGACTTAAGGCCAATATCGTTCATTTATTTAGCTAGCTTTATAGTGTGTTGGTTTTGGATTTGAAACTATTACAATAAATGCAGATGGAAAGTGTTTTTACAGTAGGGAAGTAATTAAATTGGGTGTGGGAACTTTGTCAGGAGAATTCTTGGAGTGACATGTGTGTATCAGCAAATTCTTTGTCTTGCTTGGCGTTGGTTCCTCTTTTAGTAAGAAACTTTCAAGATACAGATGTGACTGGTAAATTTGGGGAGAGGGAATCTACTAGCTTATGCAATGTATCAGGGCAAAGAATGCCTTACAGAAGTATCCTGCCATGTGTGTGATAAGGCTCAATCATCAACAGCAGTCATTTCTAATTTATACAAAATGGTTGTCAAATTGACAGATGTTTAACAACACACATGCTCAGGAAACTACAGTTAGAAGATTTTCAAGCATGATAGATGGAATTATTTTCTCTGAACACACAAATGTGCAAGAAAATATGCATTAATCTTTAATATCTCAATCACACACAAATTTTGACCCATATATTTTCAAGCAGGACATGAGAATGTAGACATGCAAGTTCTGTGAGAGTTTCCTGGAAGTGACTGGCTAAATCTCCTTTGTCCTGTTTTGAAAGTGCTTTCCTTTATCTCTCTCTCTAGATATTTATGTTGCATCCATTGCTGTGGTATCTGGGGATATCCATATTATAAAATTCTTTCCTTTTGTTTTAAAAATTAAATGATCTGTTAGAAGGTTTAATAGCTTCCCAACATAATAAATTCCTATCATTTAATTTTGGATCCACTGTTGTTAAATTGAGAAAGAGGGTATGACTTGACAAGAGTCATACTGCCAATCAGTGGCAGAGTCAGAAATAGCACATAGTAGCACTGACTCCCAGGCCACTGTTCTAAACTCCAGATAACATGAACACATAATCAGATTAATTAGTCAGTAACTGTGGAGATGTAGGTTTCAGTGTAGTAGCCGTGTTAGTCTGTGTCAGCAAAACGAAAATAAGAAAGAAAAACTTGTCGCGCCTTAGAGACTAACAAATTTATTTCAACATAAGCTTTCGTGGGTTAATACCCACTTCATCGGATGCATGGAATGAAACATACAGTAGACAGATATTTATACAGAGATGTAGTTAATGGGTGCAGCATATGTAATATCCATCTGCACAATGTACATTGCACTGCATTTTCTCATGTTCTCAGTTTAATTTACTAAGGGTGTGATATTGAGAGGTGCTGACTACCTTTTCCCCATGTTGAATTTAATGTAATTTAAGTAAATGCTGAGTTACTGTGCTATGCATGAGATGCTTATCTTCACTGTTCCCAATGAGAATTTGTAGAAAAAGCTTGAGCCACATTTTGTTGATACATAAGAACGGCCATACTGGGTCAGACCAAACGTCCATCCAGCCCAGTATCCTGTCTGCTGACAGTGGCCAATGTCGGGTGCCCCAAAGGGAGTGAACCTAACAGGTAATGATCAAGTGATCTCTCTCCTGCCATCCATCTCCACCCTCTGACAACAGAGGCTAGGGCCACCATTCCTTACCCATCCTGGCTAATTGCCATTAATGGACTTAACCTCCATGAATTTATCTAGTTCTCTCTTAAACCCTGTTATAGTCCTAGCTTTCACAACCTCCTCAGGCAAGGAGTTTCCACAGATTGACTGTGCGTTGAACTTCCTTTTATTTGTTTTAAGCCTGCTGCCCATTAATTTCATTTGGTGGCCCCTAGTTCTTATATTATGGAAACAAGTAAATAACTTTTCCTTATTCACTTTCTCTACACCATTTATGATTTTATATATCTCTATCATATCCCCCCTTAGTCTCCTCTTTTCCAAGCTGAAAAGTTCTAGCCTCTTTCATCTCTCCTCATATGGGACCCGTTCCAAACCCCTAATCATTTTAGTTGCCCTTCTCTGAACCTTTTCTAATGCCAGTATATCTTTTTTGAGATGAGGAGACCACATCTGTATGCAGTATTCAAGATGTGGGTGTACCATGGATTTATATAAGGGCAATAAGATATTCTCTGTCTTATTCTCTATCCCTTTTAAAATTATTCCTAACATCTGTTTGCTTTTTTTATTGCCGTTGCACTCTGTGTGCACGTCTTCAGAGACTTATCCACGATGACTCCCAAGATCTCTTTCTTGATTAGTTGTAGCTAAATTATCCTCCATCATATTGTATGTATAGTTGGGGTTATTTTTTCCCAATGTGCATTACTTTACATTTATCCACATTAAATTTCATTTCCCATTTTGTTACCCAATCGGTTTTGTGAGATCTTTTTGAAGTTCTTCACAGTCTGCTTTGGTCTTAACTACCTTGAGCAGTTTAGTATCGTCTGCAAACTTTGTCACCTCGCTGTTTACCCCTTTCTCCAGATCATTTATGAATAAGTTGAATAGGATTGGTCCTAGGACTGACCCTTAGGGAACACCACTAGTTACCCCTCTCCATTCTGAAAATTTACCATTTATTCCTACCCTTTGTTCCGTTTGTTAACCAGGTCTCAGTCCATTAAAGGATCTTCCTTCTTATCCCATGGCAATTTAATTTACGTAAAGCCTTATTCTTTACTATTGTTTCAACTAATTTGCCCAGTACTGACGTTAGTCTTACCGGTCTGTAATTGCCGGGATCTCCTCTAGAGGCCTTTTTAAATATTGGCGTTAAATTACCTATCTTCCAGTCATTGGGTATAGAAGCTGATTGAAAGAACAAGTTACAAACCATAGTTAATAGTTCCGCAGTTTCACATTTGAGTTATTTCAGAGCTCTTGGGTGAATGCCATCTGTATATCAAAGCACAAATCTAATCTCCTTACATATAATATTTATGTAGCACTATGTGCTACAGCACTTTTGTTTTCAATGTTTTACAAACATGAGTTAATATTCATCATTTTCAAAGTTATGACATGGTTTTTTTAACCAAACTGGATGCCTGTTAGATCTAGTTATTCCCTCCCTCATCCAAAACCAAACCTCGCAGTCAGAAACTTAGTTACTGGATGAACTATAAGAAATGAAAACAAGAAAAATACCTGTGGCACCGTAGAGACTAACAAATTTATTTCAGCATAAGCTTTCGTGGGTTAAGAACCCACTTCATCGGATGCATGGAATGGAACATACAGTGAACAGATATTTATACATTCAAAGAAACATGAGAAGGTGGAAGTGTCTATACCAATGTTAAGAGGCTAATTAATTGAAAGGAACTGTTATCAGTAGAAACTTTTGAAGTGATAATCAACAGGGGCCATTACAGACAGTTGACACAAAGGTGTTAAGGGGGGAAATAAATTCAATTAACGTAATGACCGAGCCATCCACGGTCAATATTCAAGCCTAAGGTAATGGTATCTAGTTTGCATATTAATTCCAATTCCGCAGTTTCTCGTTGGAGCCTGTTTTTGAAGTTATTTTGTTGCAAAATTGCTACTTTTATATCTGTCATTGAGTGATTAGGGAGGTTGAAGTGTTCACCTACTGGCTTTTGAATGTGATGATTCCTGATGTCAGATTTGTGTCCGTTTATTCTTTTGCATAGAGACTGTCCAGTTTGGCCAATGTACATGGCAGAGAGGCATTGCTGGCACATGATGGCATATATCATATTGGTATCTGATATCATTGGTATTGCATATATCTGATCCCACTGAGGAATACCAAAAGAAACTAGACCATTTGCTCCAGAAACTCCCTGGAAAAGCACAGGAACAGATCTGTACAGACACATGCCCTGAACCCCGACCAGGGGTATTCTATTTGCTACCCAAGATCCATAAACCTGGAAATCCTGGACGCCCCATCATCTCAGGCATTGGCACCCTAACAGCAGGATTGTCTGGCTATGTGGACTCTCTCCTCAGGCCCTATGCTACCAGCACTCCCAGCCATCTTCGAGACACCACTGGCTTCCTGAGAAAACTACAATCCATCGGTGATCTTCCAGAAAACACCATCCTGGCCACTATGGATGTAGAAGCCCTCTACACCAACATTCCACACAAAGATGGACTACAAGCCATCAGGAACAGTATCCCTGATAATGCCATGGCTAACCTAGTTGCTGAACTTTGTGATTTTGTCCTCACCCACAACTATTTCAGATTTGGGGACAATATATACCTTCAAGTCAGCGGCACTGCTATGGGTACCCGCATGGCTCCACAGTATGCCAACATTTTTATGGCTGACTTAGAACAACGCTTCCTTAGCTCTCGTTCCCTAATGCCCCTACTCTGCTTGCGCTACATTGATTACATCTTCATCATCTGGACCCACGGAAAAGAAACCCTTGAGGAATTCCACCACGATTTCAACAATTTCCATCCCACCATCAACCTTCGCCTAGACCAGTGCACACAAGCGGTCCATTTCCTAGACACTACTGTGCTAATAAGTGATGGTCACATAAACACCACCCTATACCGGAAACCTACTGACCGCTATACTTACCTACATGCCTCCAGCTTCCATCCTGAACACACCACACGATCCATTGTCTACAGCCAAGCTCTAAGATACAACCGCATTTGCTCCAATCCCTCTGACAGAGACAAACACCTACAAGATCTCTATCAAGCATTCTTAAAACTACAATACCCACCTGCTGAAGTGAAAAAACAGATTGACAGAGCCAGAAGAGTACCCAGAAGTCACCTACTACAAGATAGGCCCAACAAAAAAACCAACAGAACGCCACTAGCCGTCACCTTCAGCCCCCAACTAAAACCTCTCCAGTGCATCATTATCATCAAAGATCTACAACCTATCCTGAAAGATGATCCCTCACTCTCACAGATCTTGGGAAACAGACCAGTCCTCGCTTACAGACAGCCCCCCAACCTGAAGCAAATACTCACCAGCAACCACACACCATACAACAAAAACACTGTCCCAGGAACCTATCCTTGCAACAAAGCCCGATGCCAACTCTGTCCACATATCTATTCAAGTGACACCATCATAGGACCTAACCACATCAGCCACGCCATCAGGGGCTCGTTCACCTGCACATCTACCAATGTGATATATGCCATCATGTGCCAGCAGTGCCCCTCTGCCATGTACATTGGCCAAACTGGACAGTCTCTAAGCAAAAGAATAAACGGACACAAATCTGACATCAGGAATCATCACATTCAAAAGCCAGTCGGTGAACACTTCAACCTCCCTAATCACTCAATGACAGATTTTTAGTGTTTTAGCCTCAGTCAGCGTGGGCTCCTCTGAATTCTCCTCCCCCACTCCGCAGATGCCTTTTCTCCCCACCTGCTCTGCTCAATTTAATGGGGTTCTAGAGAGAACTGTAGTGGTGGAGGCCCTAAAGCATGACTTCTGCAGGAGCTGACTTGTGCCATCTGGATTTGTGCCACCAGCTGAGCCCTTGTAATCTACGGGTCAAGGGAACAGAACTGTTTTTTCCCCTCTGGTGGAGAGGGGTGACAAATCATAGTCCACTAATAGAAGAATGAGTAGAACATTCAGTGAGCTGAGTGTTAGAGGTTTTCTTCTGCCTTGCATGAGGTAATCCCACTCCAGGGAAGAATGGAGGCAGAGAGAAAATATGTAATGTGTCAGGATGGTATCTATGAATAAAAAGAACATTTGAAGATCTTGGGAAATCATTTTGTGGCCTGTGGATGGAGGTTAGCTGACCTTAAATTACTTCTAAAAATACACAGAGGTGGTAAAAAAATCATGGCTTCTGTTACTCACCAAAGCATGCATCTTTGTGTTGGCAAGGTTGTGAAGCAAGTTGCTTCACAAAATAAAATAAATATTTTTATGCATATCTTTAATATCAATCTGACAGATCAATTGTCTAATGATACGCACTTTCTCCCCATTTATCCTTTTCCTATTTTTTTAAATTCAAAAAGTAAAATAGGAAAGAGAAATTGCTCATAAGAGAATTCCAATGGAAAAATTCTACCAGACACTATAGTGCAACATGGTCACAGGCACACTAGCAATTACATTACATACTCTCACGGTTAGACAAAGCTCATCCCTGAGCATGTGGTTACTTCAAGAATACATGTCCAACAAAAACAGCTGCCAATCTCCAGGGAAACAATGTGATGAAGAAACACATTTGCCAGCTAAACCACTCATAATGTTCTGAATAGAACTGAGGATTTTTTATATCACAAACATAGGTCTCCAATATTTCACCAAAATGAGAGCCTCCATTAGCTATCACAGCAGTAGTTTTAGTGTTTAGGCTGCACCATCCATTACATGGGGTGTGTGTTATTACAAAAGGTGTGTTTGAAAATCTAAATTACTTCCAATTCTTCGCCCATAAAGTTTTTTGAATATCTGCCATGAGAGGAATATACACCTGTTTATTTTGTTATTTGCCTCAATTTCCTGCCAGCTGTTGTTACTCTCTGGGTATGGTACGCATAGTTTTCTCCAAAGCCAGTATTAACACTGCTTTGTTAATTAGCTAATTGGTTTGGTTGTGGTGGTGAATAGTAGTAAGGGCTGCACCTTTTAAGATCCTTCCTTTTAGACGTAAGCACATTGCATTTATACATTGGAGCCAGTGTTATCAATATAAATTGACCTATATTTATGATTTTATGAGATGTATTGATACAGTATGAGCCTATTACCTATCAGTGTTTGTATCCGCATAAAAACAGCAGCAGCTCTTTTTGAGACCAGTGAAAGAGAACAATGGATGCTTTTTGGAGCTGAGCACTTTTGAAAATCTGGTCACTAAATGGGAGCTTTGAGACACCAAGATCTTTGGGAAATTTGGCCCTAAATGTCCAAAGCAAAGAAGCATAGGGTTATCATAGGGGAAAGTACTGTGACTAACCACAGAATTATCATTTGATAAAATTATTATATATTAGACATCATCTTCAAATGGAGGATTTATTCTGACAAATGAGCACAACAGAACTGACTTAAGTTTACTGAAACAGCCTTAATCAAGAATTGTGATGATCTTTATGTTTCTGATATGAGAATCTTTATCTTATTGTAATATTCTGTAGTGTAGTACACTGCACCTATTTACCAGACTGAGACCTCACCTTGCAATTTCTGAGTCTCTGTCCAAGCAGATGTCCTCTCCAATCCCTTTCCCTGCAGCTATTGACTTCCACCACTAAATATCAGAGTGCAGGGATCCAATTGCTACCTCCAAATTTTATATTCTGTGATCTAATTCTGCATTGCATTATGGGACACACCAAATCTCTGAGCATGCCAGTTTGCATGACCTTGGGGCTTGGAGCAGCCCACTCTCTCTTGCAATTAAACACAAAGCACATAGCTCATGAGTCTATATTTATAAGATGAAGAAGAGGTTCTGAGATTAACCACCAAGAAAGGGGTGGGGAGTTATTAAAGTGCCAATGGCAGTCTACAGAAATACAGGTATTGGTGGTGATCCCAGCAGTTGGAAATAACAGCTGTAATAGATTATGTAAACAATATTGGTTTGTAGTTAGTATGTGCACACTCATACTTTAAATTTCAGGTGTGATATCATATATAAACGAGTTAGTTCACTTTCTCTCTCTCCTATTTTAAAAGCTAGCACTAGTTAGAACGTATTTTTCTGTGTGCTATGTTTAGTCTTATTGAGCCTAGATTGGCTCATCTAGGGATAGTCCACATGACAAAGGCTGTGGAGACTCAAAGCCCTCTAGTGGAGACTCAGCATATACCAGCAAAAGAAGTTTGACTGATGTACTTAACCCACCTCCCTGAACAACATATGCTATACCAGCAAAAGGACTCCTTTGCTAGTATAAGGAGTGTGGTCTGTGGGTTTTTTCACACCTCTACCCTGGCATAGTTTTGTAGTGTAGTCCTGGCCTCAGACACTGTCCTGGGTAGGGGATGGTGCGTAGCCGCACCGTCCACGGAGAATTTAGGGAAGTTCATTGAGGCATAGTCCCTCCCTTTGTTTCCCAATGCACTACTCATGGCCCCACTTCCTGTCAGGAATAAGGCACTGCAGCTGTGCCTGCCCAATCTCCTGACAACCTACTGAGCACAGCTGGGCTGCATCAGCTAGCTCGCCTGACGGAATGCCTGCCTGTGATTGGCTGAGGAAGCTAGCAGGCTTGTTCTTGAGCCCAGCAGCAGTAGCAGTTCTCTGGCTGCTTAAAGTGTTTGCCCACAGCTGCGAAAACTCCTTTGGCTGCTTGTTCTCAGCCTTGCTCTAGTCCCGCTCTTGCCTTGTTTGAGCCCTGCTGCTGCCTGGGACCCAGCTCTGCCTCACCTCACCTCCATTCTTCTAGGTATCCATGAAAAAGCCTGTGACAATATAACTGTTGTGGAGCTGATTCATTGCAAGGAGAATGAATATATATACCAGCATAAGCAATGGCAGTGAAAGGGTTAGTTTTATTTTTAGATTAGTGTCTCCTTTTTCTCCAAAGCTATTTAATTCCAGGAGGGAATAAATGCACCGTAAAAATATTTAGTTGCCAGGAAAATAGTTTAGCAACAGTCAGTTGGTACATAATGTTTTTTTAAAGAAATGTATAAGCAACAGATACACCAGCACAGATGTTTTGTATGAAAAGTTGGTAATAGAATTAAGTAAGTTGAAACTGAAAGGCTGATATAAGTGGTTGTGAAAAGTATGAACTAATGTTTTCAGTCAGCAATAGGGCCTGATTCTGAAAATACTTCACAATGTAGTGTTTACTTCAGTGGGAATACACAGTTGAAAACACTACTCCCAGCAGTAAGTACTGGCAGAACTGGGCCCAGATTTCTCAGTCAAGATAATGGCTCACACAAAAGTATCACAATTTTCCAATTTTAAATTACTATGTTATGGAATAAGGTTTCTATTAAATTAGTACATTGTGGAATTTGTACATTTTAATTGTAATTGGTTCTATTTATTATTTACAGAAAGGTCAGCGTAAATATTTAATCTATCATATTTATAAAGTGTGAGTCCATCAAAATAATTTAATTTGTGAGATGGTTATGTAAATATATGTAGTGCAGCAACTCATAAAATTAGTGACAACTGTATTACAAAAAAAAACCCTAACATTTTTGTTACCTTACCATGAAAATGTCAGTATGTGACTGTATCTAAGAAATTTATAGAGAACCAATTTGTGTGCTACCTATCTTACCTGTTGGCTATCCTCTGACATACTAAGAAGTTAACTTTAGAATTTTAGTCTTACTATTATTTGAGAACAGACCTGATCCAAAGCACACTGCGGTCAGTTGGGTGTCTTTCCACTGATTTAAATTGGCTTTAGATCAGGCCCCAAAAGAGCTCTATAAATCTATATGGGATAATTATATAAATTACTATAATCTATTTAAAGTAGGAAGAACGTATGGAGGAATCATGGAGAGAAGTTTGAGTGGCTTGTGTTCACAGATTCATGAAATATGTGTGTCCTTATTCACAGTTTTTTGATGCAGCCTTATACATTTGAGGCTTGTTACAAAAGAAAAGACATAATTTTTTATTAAAATCATGCACAAAATTTCTAATTGTTAATAATTTGTGGGCATGATTCCAAGGTCATTAAAGTCAATGGAAAGACTCCCATTCACCTGAATGAACTTTGGATCAAGTGAAAGTTTGTAAGAAATAAGAAAAACAGGGGACAAAGTTTGAAAAGATGCTTTTTAAACATAGAAAGTTCTCTTTGAAACAATTTATTTAGATATTTGTGTACGACGGGATGGTAAAAAAACGTATCATATCAAAAAAAATTAACCATTTCTCAAACAGTTACCTGAAGTTCAGGTGCATAAATACTGGATAATACCATATAATGTAAATGCTGTGGAGTTTTACACCGAAATTGTATTAACCTAATTACTATAATACAAAAACAAACCAATAACCAACAACAATAACTAAAGTTATATTTGGAGATGAAAGAGTCCTCTCTGACAAAAACAATATATGCTATACAAGTTTTTAGTTTTTCTTTAACTATTGGTGAGATTTTACCATTCTATTTGTGAACCGTGGTAGATACCATAATATAATGCACACAGTGCATGCTGCAGTTTTTAAATATGAAGTGTTTATTATGCTGAGCAAAATATTTTCCCCTTACAATATGCAGTCAGCCTTCCTCTCACCCATGTATGTGAAATCTGTTTGAATCCATGGAATATTGGTTTGAATGATGGCTCCGATTATTTTTATACTGTACTTTTCCAAATGAAAGCACGAAAAGCAAACATAGTTATCATTTACCACATAGTGCCGACTCCATGAGTGCTCCAGGGCTGGAGCACCCCCGGAAAAAAATTAGTGGGTGCTTAGCACCCACTGGCATCCAGCACTCCCCCCCCCCCACCAGCGCCTCCCGCCCACCGCAATCAGCTGTTCTGTGGCATGCAGGATACACTGTGGGTGGGAGAGGGAGGAGCAGGGATGGGGCACGCTCGGAGGAGGAGGCGGAACTGGGTGGGAAGAGGTGGGGCAGCGGAGAAGCAGGGCTGGGAAGAGGCAGGGTGGAGTGCTGGATTGGAAGAAAGGGTGGGGTGGGTTGGGGGCGGAGTGGGGGCAGGAAGAGGCAGGGCGGGGGCTTGGGGAAAGGGGGCGGGCGGGGGTGAGGCCGGGGGTAGAGCGGAGGTTTGAGCACCCCCAGGGCCCAGACAAAGCCGGTCCCTGTGATTTGCCATTTCTTATTTATTCACACATAAGTAAGCATCTCTCCTTAAAAACGATGAAATCGAAAAGCTTTTTAATGGCTTATACATAGGCCATTCTTTAGCTTGATAGGAGAATGCATCCCCTGTCAGATTTATAAAAGCCACAATTAAGCAGCCTCTTAGCCCAAGAGCTCAAGTCAGCTGGCATGGGCCAACTGTGGATTTTTAATTGCACTGTAAACATACCCTTATTGCAGTAGTTCTCAACCAGGCATCCGGGGCCCTCTGGCGGGCTGCGACCAGGTTTTAGGGGGGATGCCAAGCAGGGCCAGCATTAGACTCGCTGGGGCTCAGGACAGAAAGCCGAAGCCCCACCGGATGGGGCTGAAGCCTGAGGCCCTGAGCCCCACCACCTGGGACTGAAGCCAAAGCCTGAGCAACAGCTTCACTGGGGCCCCTGTGGAGTGGGTCTTCGGGCAATTGCCCTAACGTCGGCCCTGCATTTTATGTGCAGAAAACCATTTTTATTCTTGGGGGAATTCTGCGCCCCTGCGCAATGCAGTCTTTTTCAAAAATGTATGTGTTTTGTGCAGTATTTCCTTTCCCCCCCCCGGAAATGGGCTGTGGTGCTGCTAGCCGCCACTAGGGGCTGCTGGAACTGGCAGAGCCCAACTCGCACATAAAAGACAGTGCCAGTGGGGAGCAGGAGAGAGCTAGAAGATTCCCGGCAGCTGCAGGTTCCCGGCATGCTGTGAGGGAAGGAGAGGGAGTATACAGGAAACTCCATGCAAGCCTGGGACTGAGCATCATGCTGTTTCTCCCTCTGGATCCCTGGGTTGAGTGGGGGGGTGGTGGTCTCCGGGGCCCTGCAGCTGGGCTCTGGGGGTGGGGTGGAGAGGGTTCAGGTGTATTGGCTTGGGGGGGCATGACTGGGGTCTTGGGGGGAGGGGTGTGGGTGTCTGGTCCCCCAGCTGGGCTCTGGGGGAAGGGGAAGAGAAAGGGGGTAGACAAACAAGAATTGGGTTGCCATAGGGGTTTCTTTAACTCTCTACTCCTGGGGGAATTTTTGTGTGTGTCTGTATTGTTACAGACATACTTGTTGACCAGTATTTTGAAATAAATTACCAAAATAACCCGTAATTATGTAGTGTTATTTTGACAAATAAAATTTGCAGAATTTCAAAATGTGTGCAGAATTTTTAATTTTTTAGCACAGAATTCCCCCAGGAGTAAACTATTGTGGCACAGCTGAGCCGTGGAGTTTTTATAGCATGTTGGGTGGCCTTAGAAAGAAAAAGGTTGCGAACCCCTGCCTTATTGGACCAACTTCTGTTGGTGAGACAGACAAGCCTTTGAGCTTACACAGAGCTCTTCTTCAGGTCTGGGAAACATACTCAGTTAAATACATGGTGGAACAGATTGTTTAGCATAAGGAGGTAACACATTTCAAGGGACCATTCAAGGTGAAGTAGCCCATTAACACCCCACCAGTGATAAGGGGGAAGGAAAGGTGTCTGGGAGGGGTGGTTGTTAGTGAGTCATAGATTGTTGTAATAAGTCATAAATCCAGTGTCTCTGTTCAGTCCATGATTTTTAGTGTCTAGCAAAGTTATGAATTTAAGCTCCCAGGTTTGTCTTTTGAATGTGTCATGTAGGTTTCCTTTGAGAATGAGGAAAGACAGATCATATATAGAGTGATGGCTTTGTGAAAAGTAATGTAAATATAAGGCCACATCACAGTATTTTACAATATCAGATTTTTTGAGACTGTGTGTTGAACCATATTACCCAGCTCTCATTTTGAATTCAACTGGACTTATTCACAATCAACCATGGTCTTATGTGCTTTGCTAAATTGAGGTCTTTATGAGCCTCTCTGTTGAGATTGACAGACTGAAACCACCAACAGCACAAGTTTATTAACCGTTATGGCACACTGAGGTAGTAATCTTTTTTTATTGAATTTCTATGGAAACCGTTGGGTTAAAAAGTTGGTGATCGTTAGATAAGTGGCCTGTTTGATGTTCTTTTAGAGACAATGGTAGTGACTCCATAGTTAATGATGTGTCCAGCAGTCCGTTTTAAACTGCTTTCACAGCTCTTTCTCCTGTGTACCTTTTCACAGGAATGACATTTATACTTAAAGTTGCTCCAGTGCAAACTACATAACACAAATATTATTATTAAAATATTTAAATATTAAAAATATGGGAATAACTAGAGTAAATTATTTATAATGGGCTTTCACAGTTTAATGATACTGATGTGTAAAAATTCACTGTGCAAATCTCAGTCTTAACTCTGACCTATGAGACACTTATGAAATTGCTTTTATCACATGTTTATAAGTATCTAAAATATTATCAGTTTATATAAATTAGTGATATGGGTGTGTATATATGTGTGTGTGTTTATATATGGGTGTGTATATAATGTAGGGTTTTTAAATAGTGATGAGCAAATAAGGGTTTTTTAGTTTGGTGGCTGAACTGAAAAATCTGGAAAAAAATGAGTTTGGGGTCAGATTGATAAAGAAATCCTTTGGTTTTCTTCTCACCAAAATAAAAGCCAACATTTTTGGTGGGGATTAATGAAACATTCCACTCTAAATGAACAAATTCTACCTGAAATTAAATGTTTAATTTAGAATGAAACTATTTATTTTACCCAAAACATTTTTCTTTGTTTTGGGGGGGGATGGATATATGTCTATATCTATATATAACATTTGTGTATTAAATGGTATTATGTCATAAATGTGTTGGACACTTTTGAAACATTAACACTTTTTTGATTTTTAAAAAGTATTTTGGGCTGAAACTATTCACCAAATTTTATCCCAAATTCAAAACTGCAAATAAACTATCAAAAAATAATAATTTCCCAGCTCTATTTATAAACTTTGTGTGAGCCAACTTAAGGCAATTATTGGATTGTATAAAGTAAATATTTACATGACATTCTACTGTTAGTAAAGCCCTGAAATCAGCTGACTTCAATGGGCTTTGGATAAGGTCCTAACTGCATGTAAAAACCGTGGCCCCTATCCTGCAAACATTCATGCTTAACTTTAAGCATGTGAGTAGTCCCACAGGTTTCAATGGGACTACTCACATGTTTAAGTTAAGCACATACTTAAATACTGTGCTGCCTCAGGGCCAAAGTGCTCAGTATTTTGCCATATTGTATCCTGTAATAATGTAAATAAATAAATTATATACAATACACAAACACACTTCAAGATGTTCCCCAAGCAGCCATTACAATGCCAATGTCACTGGTGCCCAATTTGAATTAGGGTATGTCTCCATTTCGAGCTGGGACTGTGATTCCCAGTTTAAGGAGACATACCAGTGCACTAACAGTCTGTGTCTGTGTCTGTGTGTGTGTGTGTGTGTGGTTGCCAACTCTGAATGAAGCTATTCCGGGAGATTTTTTTCCCCCCAACATGATGTAATGTCTTTTTCTTAAAATATCCTATTAAAATCTCCCAGATTGCTTTCAGTAGTCACTGGCAGGGGCGGCTCTTACAATTCTGCCGCCCCAAGCAGGGGTGGCGGCGCACCGCCCCCGATGCAGGCAGACGTAGCGGGGCCCCGCCCCCGACGCAGGCAGTCCCATTCCAGAGCGGCAAGGGGACAGCGGCGGACCTGCCGCCCCTTTGCCCCCACGGCAGGCGAGACTGGGGCGGCAGTCCGAGTCCCGCGGCGGCAATTCGGCGGCGGGAAGAGCGGACCTGCCGCCGAATTGCCCCCGCGGGACTCGGACTGCCGCCCCCTTCTCACCTGCCGCCCCAAGCACCAGCTTGGGAAGCTGGTGCCTGGAGCCGGCCCTGGTCACTGGGAAATTGATGCTGATTCCGGGAGACTCCAAGCCAATCCTGGAGGGTTGGCACCCCTAGTGTATGTGTGTGTGGCTGTAGCAGCGGAAGCGGTGGAATGGTCTAGTTACAGTAGTTCTCAAACTTTTGTACTGGTGACCCCTTTCACATAGCAACCCTCAGAGTGTGACCCTCCCCTTTTAAATTAAAAACACTTTTTTATATATTTAACACCATTATAAATGCTGGATGCAAACTGGGGTTTGGGGTGGAGGCTGACAACTCGTGACCCCCGCACCCATGTAATAACCTCGTGACCCCATGAGGGGTCCCAACCCCCAGTTTGAGAACCTCTGGTCTAATAGCCCCAAGTATGTACCTGTCTGAGACCACTGGTGTGTACTCAGGGTAGCTAACCCCTCCCTTCACTTTTATTGTTGTGACTGTGCTTTATTTTTAGCATGCGAGCTTGATCAGAGCAAGCTGCAAGCGTGTCTCCTTGAACTGAGAACCATGCGCCCGGCTACAAGTATATCCTTAGTCGTGACACAGAGGTGAAAGGCATATTAATCCATTACAGTTCCTTGAATCATGCACTATAGTCACATAGACCTCTTTAGGAGAAAGATCTGTGAGTAAAACGTTTTACTAAATAAAATGTAAAATCCCCTTCATTCAATTAAAAAATAAAGTATCTGATAAAGGGCTCAGGTGCTTCAGCCTCTGCAGCCACAGCTTTATCTTATTTCCTTTCATTGTATTTCAACCCTTCACTCTTGGAGTAGCGCATTTTATAAACTATGCTCTCTTGTTGGTTGGTCTGCTTGGCTCTCCCACAAAGGGAACAAGAAAATCTTCTCTGTGCTGGGCAACACCACTGCCACGTTTATAATTACAACTTTTCTTTTCCTTAGTGAACTGTTCTGTCGGAAAATACAGTCTGCAACAGATTGCCCTTTTTGGTTTTCTGGCTTTGCTTTTTAAGTTTTCTGTGAAGAACAATTTAGGTACAGAAACAGAACAGCGTAATTCAGAGATTCTTATAATGTGGGTTAAATCTTAATAGAGACATTGCCTTGTCGACGCCTCCTTTGTGCACAATGGCATAACGTAATTTGAACAACTATAGCAACAGTTTGTGAACCAGTAAACTTTGTGGAAATTGACTTCTGTTTAAAGAAAGAAAATGGATCTGTGGTGATGGTGCCACTCTGGAGACCTGTTTACTGTCCATTAAAGGGTGAGGATTTACTTTCTGATTGATCATTCTTTATGTCTGCCCCCTTCCGTACTTTTTCAAAAATCAAATCGTACCAAAGCTGTTGATTTGATTATTCATAACTTTTCATTTCACCTGGCCTGTTTGAATTTCAAAATCTTAAAAGGGGAATATACCTTATTCAGTGTTTATTAAAGTACATACTTTTTATTAATAGTTTAGTGTTGTGAAGCTCTTTAAAATTTGTTAGGAAGAGGTTAAGTACTATCTTTTGAGCAGAGGAATAAATCCTAAAATTATATTTTTAGTAATCAAATTTATTCTTAGGGCTGTAAGAGTTTCAACAGGTTTTTATCATATAGTTGAATGGATTTTGAGCCAAGAAATGGCGATGTTAGTTCATGAAGCCCAGCAAATGTAATCACAGTGACAAGGAGTTCTCTCTCTTGCTTTTCTCCCTTCCCTCACAGTCTATTTTTTGCCCTTGTGGCATCACATTACAGCAAAGCATAGAAGTAATTCAGACTCCATGCCAGCTTCTCTGACCTTCTTGGATAATCCAAATATACTTGTGCCATAGACAACTTTAAATAATAAATGTGTTCAGTTTCAATTACTTTCTACTCCAAGTCCAATAAGTGGATTCTTAGTGGAATTTGTATATTAAACAGGGGTTAGCCCTTTTATGTATATTTACACGAAAGTACATATTTGGATTTGGATCTTTCTTCAAAGTTTGGTTTGGATTTCCAGTTAAGAAAAACATTCTCTGCTGGTTCCCATTTTTCTGTGTGCAGGTTTCTGGTTGATATTTCACATTATAGTCAGACACATTTCAGCTACTATATTTGCCAATCTACTCTAGGTAATAAACTAACAAACACTTTTTTCAAATCTCCTGTTTATCACCTTGCGATATCCTGATCAGACATCATAAAATGAACTCAATGGGCAACAGATAATAAAAGAAAAGAGTAGAGTGATCCCAAAATGTCTTTGATCTAAAGAGAAACCATTCAGGAATATAGAAATCAAATGTAACCGCATTTTCTTTTTATTATTTTAACATCTTTGTCTCCTAGCTTGATTCATGAATATGTATTTTAAATAGATGTTTTAATTTCTGGGTTCCATGTTTAAAATATTTTTTTATTTTTCTTAGAAAGTAGGCAGTGAACGGTTGCATTAAGTCAAGGTAATGTATTGTATACTTGGGCTTTTTTTACACACTACTTAATCAGATCTCCATTCTTCATTGTCCTCCGTTTCGGATGGCAGTCAGGGGATCCAGATGACAATCTGTGGAAGATATTCTTCCAGAGGCAGCATCTGGCTCCTTGGCAGATTCCTCAAGCACTTCTACTAATGGGTTTGGATTTGCCCATGGGTCTTTTATGTGGTTACATTGCAGATGGGCTGTCTGCACAGCTTTGTCCTTTTGAATGCGTTTTTTAAAAACTTTCATCCCATTCTTAGATATATACACACTCTTTTTCAATCAATAAGATTCTTTATGAGTCTCGTAAGATCCCTGTGCTTGATTCTTTATGTAAGAAATCCCAAAGCTTTCCATACATCTAAATGTGCACCTTGAGTTGAGTTTGCAATTCTGGATTAATTTCTCCAGTCTCATTGCCAAGTGATATAATTCAGCATGATCTGAGTCTTTATTATTGTCAAATTTCTTTGGGAATGACCCTACACTATCACTTTTAGAGCAGAGTAACTTTACCTCCCCTTGAAGCATGAAATATACTTGCCTTCCACTAGCCTTTCCCCAGCCTTTCCGCTTTGAAAGCCTATGTTCAAATCTGGATTTTGTTATAAGTGAAAATGAGTATGGTGGGCTCAACCTACCCCTTAGGGGATCCTTGTCTGCTGCTTAGCAGTGTCCTGGACTAGAGTAGCAAAGTTGTTGCAAGTCATGACTTCTTCCAGGGATCAAATTGACATTAGTTGTGTCTGTGTCTGTCACCTTATCATCATGACTGTCCTCAATATCTTTGCTACCTGAGCTCACAATTCAGTAGGAAAAATTCATGTAAATGGAAATGAAATGCCAAATAAGCATCCCACCACTATCCTTTGACATTTATGTAGCAGTCCCTGCAAATGGCTCAGCAGATATTTTCTGTATTGATATAAACAAATTGCCAGACTGATGGTGACGTCACAACAGCAATTACTGCTTGGAGTGAGTAATTTAACCCTTCAAAAGCCCACCCTCGAAGACTGGGATACAATCTTTAATATCTTTTACTCTTTTCCTGCCTAGGTACCTCTAAGATTCTCTATTCTTCCCAATAGTGGTGCATTGGGGACCAAAATGAAAAAAAAATCTGAGAAAAAAAATTGTTTCAGGTTGAATGAAACTTTTTTTTTTTTTACCCAAAATATTTTTTCTTTGGGGTTTTTGTTGTTGTTGTTGAATTTTGGGTGTGTTTTACCCCTTTAAAACAAAATTGAAAACATCTAGCTACATTTTTAAATACAATATTTTGAAATGAAAAGTCAAAATATTTTGTTTAGAAAATATCTTGGCAACTATTTTGACTTTTTTAAAACATTTTATATTCGGCTGAAACTATTCAACAAATCCATGGATAGCTGCAGTCTCCCTGAAACTACATTTTTGGGTGAATAAACTGTTTGACATAAAAAATTCTCCAGCTCTACTGGTATACTCTTTGACAGAGTTAGATAATTTAGACATTGTAGTACTCAGTGTTCCCATGTGTAATTAATTATTATTTTTATTTTTATTTGTATTACCATATCATGACTATAAATTCTTTAGTGCTTCTTACCACAAACCAGGTGCTAGTCCTGACACAGTTTAAGAGATAATATCTGAAGGAGAATGAAGAGTTGGGCCCCTGTTAGTGTTCAGTATTATTACTTGTTTTTCCCTCTCAGGCGTACAGCCAGAACTGACACTGTGCTGTCAGTGGGCGTGCTTTTGGTGTATAGTGCAAAGGTGACAGTAAACAGAACAGTAGCGGAGTTGGTATCATGCCCTTCTATTTCGATTTGAGAAATGATGGAGAAGAAACTGGGCTGAGCCTGCAAGAGAAAGCCAAAGTCACTTCAATGGAGAAAACTTTGTGTTATCAGTTTTACTGTTCCTTCGCTGGATTTTGCAATAGCTTGAGGCTTGATTGATTAAAGACTTAAACTGGAGTTATATCAGTATCTTGAGCCACAACAAAATACGGCACATGCAGTGAATGTTCAGTAAGAAAACCCATATTTATTTCCTTTAATTTCTTTATTTTGAGGGGAGGAAGGTATGCTAATTTGGTTTAGGACTTGCTGCTCATAATAGTGTACTAAAACAAAAAGAGAAATCAGTTTCCTAAATAGAGTTATTCATAGGTTGTTCTAACTGGTATATTCTGTACCAAGTCACCCTTGTAAAAAATCACAGACACAGCCACCCAGGAAATCAAAGCACCTGCAAAAGAAAATGTTCCTGTTAGTCTAGGAATAATATGATGACTGGGAATGTAATACATTAAAGTATCATTTGTAGGCTGCATCGTCATAACTTACTCTACTTTTGGCAACCTATGATATAATAAATATATATTTTCCCACACAAAAATATTTGTTATTTTTGAGTAAAGGCTGCTAAATAGCACATCCTAACAGCATAAATGATAAAAACAAGGAAATAAATGTTAAGTCCCACAATACCCCATCTGCACTCAGTGGGTCATTTTTCCTTTATCAGCTTCAACTTTCTCCCTTCCACCCCGCAGAGTCCACATATATCCACCCTCACTTAGACCATGTTTATTGTCTGGAATGTTCATGTGCTTTGATTCATAAAGGGTTGGTGTGGCTTTCATAAATTACATTGTACATGGGTTGTATGCAAATGTGTAAGTGAGGTTTGGTGTGAGATAAGTTTTTATGTAACGTTTAGGTAAAGTTATATGAATGGGTCGTCTGTGCCGTTAGTTATCGTTAGACGTTTAGGTAGAAGTTACAGAACTGGAATCTGCATGTGTGTGCATATTGGTGTGTTATATTTTTTTCAGAGTGAAGTCAGCGTCAGCGTGTTGGTTGTTCAGAATAAGATGAAGAGATATAAGTTATCTTTGCTCACCAGGAGCATACTCAGAGCACACCTGGAAAATTTTGACCAAAAAAAATGAAAGTTTGATGAAAAACAGAAACAAAAAAAATTGTTTCTGTTTTTCATCTGAATTGAGCCTCTGGTTAGAGAGCTGGGCTGGCAGCATTAGGAAACGGAAGTAGTTGACAGATCTGAGCAGTTCTATCAGCTAGCCTTCTTGTAGCTCTAAATGATAATTTTAAATAAAGGGAAACTCTTTGTTTGTTTAATTTTAGAAGTTCAAAAGCAGACTATGTCTGAAATGTTATAAGATTATGTTTTTGTGGGAGAGAAGTTTGGAATTTGAGGGAACTCTGGTTCTAGCTAGAGGAATATAAGAAACATAATAAAAACTTTTAAAACCGAGCATTTTAAAATGTTTCTTTAGCAAAAGTTATTAAAGATTTTTATTTAAAAAAATTATGTAGAGAATTCAGTTGTCTTCTAAGGAGTTATTGTGACAAATTTAGAGAATAAAGTAAAATTTTTAAGTGTGAAACTGAGTCCTCCTTTAAGTTCACTTAACTTTGGAATTGCTACCAGTGTTACCTGGTATAGAGTTTGTGCTTGCAGAGCATTTTATTTAGAGAAAGTGTTTTGCTTATTTAGCTTTAATTTTCAAGTATTTTATTTAGAAAATAATGTGGTTTGTTTTCTGTTTTCCTGTTTAGTTTCATTGTTGATCTGTGTGTGCTTCAGAACTTGCTGATAGAAAGTAGGTTTATATATAGGTCTGTTTAAAAAAAAAAAAAGTTTTAGCCATTTAAATGATCAAGTTAAAGAAGACACAATTAGGGTTAATGTGGTGTTCTCCTGGAAGTCATGAACACCACTTGAGTGTTCTGAGTTGGAGAAGGTCCCAAAGCTTGCGCTAGTTCTACCCTATTTAACTTGTCAATTTAAATAGGTAACACTTTTTTTAAATGGCTAATATATGTATTCCATCTGTCTGAATTATTCTATTTTTAACTCATTTAAAATTTTGCAAATGGATGTTTGTTTCTGCTGTAGACAAAAGTGGCAAGAATTAACTTATATTGTACTGAGAGAAAAAATGGTAATTTTAACAAAAGGATATGCCAAAGGTTTGAACTTACTATTTATAATATATTAAATGCAGAAAACTCCTATATTTAAATAAATGTGACCATTGCAAAGTCAAACATTCAGAAATTAAGAAATCCCATAGGTAAGGGTTTCCATACAGTCTCTTATTTTGGCCTCCTTGTGGATATATGTTGTGATAGTTTTGCTTAAAATCATATAGAAGGTCTGTGGCAGAGTCAGAAATACAACCCTGCTCCACTGCTTTAAAACCACAAGAGAATAGTCTCGGCACTGAATGAGGCATGAGTCCTATAGAATAAATAGTGTTTGGTCACATAATTAAACCTGTGCCATACTGTACATGCACAAGAGGACCAAATTAAAATGTCATGGTCATCCTTAATGCTGGCATTTCCTAACTTTTGGGTGTTCAATTTTGCAACATTCTCATCCTTTAAATTTAATTGCCTAGGTTTTTTAAAAAAGCAAACTATAGTAACAGAAATCTCTAATGTTGGCTTCAGAATGGAGTGTGGTCTAGTTGGTACAGACGAGATAGCCACAGACATAGTTTTGTCACATTCATTCGTTTTGCAAAGGCTGCCGTCTCCGGAAGAGTCTTGAGTCTGCCATATGGTCTATTCCCAGCTCTGCCTGAAATGACCTTGTGTGACCTCTCAGTTACCCTAACTGTCAAATGGGAGGAATGATAATTGCTTGCATCTTAAGTTAGGCGCATGAGTCCTTCCTTGCTCATTGTAAAGGTTGTGAAGTGCTCAGAATGGTGGAAGAGCTAAGATTAGAGATCACAGTTCTTTCTAAAGGCGGCTGCTGCTGCTGCTAGGTTCCATCTAGAGCTCAGACTCACTGTGGGCTGGGAGCATGTTCAGTGCAGATGCAATGTTTAGAGATTTTAGCAGCAGGCCTCTAAAAACCCCTGCTGAGCATGTGCAAATGCCAATTTTCATAGGCTTATAGCTAGCCAAACCTGGGTTTTTTTATGGGGCAGCAAAAGATGCCTCTAACCCCTTCCTATATTTCAAGTTTCTGGTCCAAACCATGGAGGTGCTAATGCTCTTCAAAAAAAAAATACAATAAAGATCAGAAAAGTTATAATAGTAAAACTATCTATTCATTCCTCACACTTATTCTCTGAAACAGCTAATCCATTTTTGCTGGGCTGGTACAAAAAAAATGCATGGTTAAAAGTGTGGCAAAGTTATAAGCAATTGAAAACAAGTGTTTATAATGAAAAACGTTAGGCGTCTTTAACAATAGACATCACTCTGCCTATAATGAAAGAAACACTTTATCCACTAGAAAGCAAGCTATAGTAAACAACCATGTATGTTTAGAAACACTAATTTGTACTTCAGACTTCACTCATCTTTTTCTGTTAGTTCAAGAAAAACATAGTGAGCCCAACCCTGCTCCTGCTGAAGTCAATGATAGCAGAAATCTACAAAGCATTTAATTTGAAAAAATAATAATCAAGATGTTGGAATAATTTCATCTTTTTTTTTAGAAAATGTGTTTAGAACCACTGACCTGTTTTCATTACCTAATATGCAGTAGGTTTCTTGTACCTTAGCTGAGATTTTTTTAGGTTAACGGTGAGCAGGATGTCTTGAGAAAGGTGAATTAAAATCCATCACACAAGAAGTAAAATCTAAATTTAAGGTACCATACCTTGGAAGTATTTAAAGGTGCTGCTTGCTTGTTCATTGGGGGCAAAGCCATTGTGGATAAATACAAATATATGTAAATAGTTTTATGAAGTAATTTTAAATCTTATTGAGACTCAACAAGCACAGTAGCACCAACCTAGAGTACATCTTTTTTTCATCCAAACACAATTCCTATTCATGCCTTGATCTTTGTAACACAATACTTTTAAAGCATATTAGTAAAATATGGAGCAATATACTCTTCTATACGATAGATGACATAAATATGTGGAATCACAACCATCCCTTGTATAGAAGAAGGATGATCTGTTTATATTCCCTGGTAAACAAAAAAGCTGATAAGATAATTGTTTTCTGTTTAAATAACCCTGATTCATATCAGAAGTAAAAGGTCTTTGGAACCTTTAAATTATGATATTTGGGGAAGTTTATTATTTTGCATTCTGGAATATTACTGAGTGTGTGTGTGTGTGTGTGTGTGAGTTTTTACCCTGACTAGAAAAAGGGAACAACTACTATTTGCTTCTAAGCTGGAAGCATCTATCAGGTATCTCCAAGCTGGTCATTTTTGAGCAGGAAATCATGACATTGCTTTAGTGAACACATGGGGAGAATTAAAGTGTATATGCAATGAAATACCAGTTGTTTATCTTGGGTACCCTCTTGCTTTCTTAAACACATACAAGATGGAAACACAGACTTTCTTTAACCTTTAGCTGCATAGCTTCACCGTACAGAAAACTGCTAAACAAAACCTGACAGAACAGTAAATCATTTATGTTCATTTTATTTCATCACTGATCACGTTTCCCGTAGACAATAAATGTAATGCTCTGTTGACAGATGTATGGAAATGGATATGCAGTTAGATGATGAAATCTGGGTCAAGACCATTTAAATCTAAGTTTATGCATTTGCATTATTGAATATTCGTATAACATTTGTACATGCTGGTGCGTGACCTCCACCCTACACTTATAAGATTCCCACTACTCATCCAGACCATTGCTGGGGACAGTATCCTGCCAAAAAAACTCTGGTGCATAGAGGGCCCATCTCAAATACTCATTGAAGTCAATGAGATTCTTTCTATTGGCTTTAAGGGGCTTCGGAGAAGGACCGTAATACATTGTCCCAATTCTGATGTGATGTTTCCCAAAATGGGAAAATGAAGGGCCTTCAGGTCTCATATATAACCCTATGACTTGGGATAAATGTATCTGAAGTAACTAGAATGTTCATCAGGTTATTTCTACTATTAGGAGCACAAAATTACACTCCCCTTTGAGAGACAAGACAGGTTCAAACAGGAGGTAGAAATTATGCAGGGTTTTTTCCCCAGAGCATGCAGGAGATTAGCATGGGCGACAGAAAGCTACAAAGGGAAATTTTCAATGATTACATTAGGGACTAGACAAAAATTAACACAACTGTCCCCCGTTCCTCCTGCCCCAAATAATTTAAATAGGAACAGGAGTTCCTATTAAACTGCCTCTTATACTCCATCTTCCTCACAGCCATCCTCACTCCTTTACAGAACCGGAAAATTGGAATCCCAATGAGATGCAAGATAATCTCTCTATTGGCCTTGGTAGAATACACATGGTAAATTATTTTTCTCTTGCAGCTGGCCTTGCAACTATGTGTACAGTAAAGATGTTTTGGGGGCAGAGGGGAAGATCCATGTAATTAATTTGCAAATTGAGAAAGGAAAAGCAGCGCGCACACTGCAAAGTGGATTGCAGTTGCCAATCTAGCATGGACTCTCTGCCTGCATACCTGTTGTGAGTGAGGCAGCATGTCTCTTAGGGTATGTCTGCACTACGAGAGTAGTTCGATTTTACTTAAACCGAATTTGTGAAACCGATATTACAAATTCAAACGTGTGTATCCACACTAAGGACAGTAATTCGACTTTGTGAGTCCATAGTAACGGGGCAAGCGTCTACACCGACTTGCTCTGATCTCAGCGAAACCAATATCCCCATTGTTATTGCAGCTTGCTGTGTGCTCCACAATCTCTGTGAGAGCAAGGGGGAGACGTTTATGGCGGGGTGGGAGGTTGAGGCAAATCGCCTGTCTGCTGATTATGCGCAGCCAGACACCCGGGCGATTAGAAGAGCCCAGCGGGATGCGCTGCGCATCCGGGAAGCTTTGAAAGCTAGCTTCCAGACTGACCAGGGTAACCAGTGACTATTACGGTTGTTTAAACTGAGGCTGAACCTGCCCCCGTTTCTTTACCCAGTTAATGTTGCCTATCCTCTCCAATTACCAACCCCCTTCCCCCCCTTCAAACACACCTTTAAGCAGAAAATAAAGGAAACATTGTTCATGAAAACCGTCTTTTTTTATTAAGGATTTCACGTTAAAGGGTTGAAACTGGGACGCTGGCTAGGATGGGGTGCGGGTGGAGTGATGGAAAGGGCGCTTCTAAACTCGGGGACTGACAGGCTCCTGCTCCTAGAGCAGTCCGCAGTGGTGGACTGCTTATTTCTACGGAGCCTGCCACCCCTCCTTTTTGGGACTCTGTGTGGGGGGGGCTATGTGACTTTGTGGCGGGGGAGGGCGGTTACAGATCCCCTGCAGCGTGGCTCTGTCATCCTGGCTCTGGACCGCTGCAGAAGATCTGTAACTGCCCTCCCCCACCACAAAGTCACATAGGCCCCCCCACAGAGAACATGAAAACTACCTCCCAGACTGACCAGGTTACCTAATGACTGCAATGTGTGTATAACCTTCTGGTGAACCTGCCCCCGTGTCTGTACCCTGGTAAAGGTGCCTATCCTCTCCAATTACCAACCCCGTTCCCCCCCTTCAAACACACCATCCTTTAAAAGAAAATGAAGGAAACAGTACTTAACAGAAACGTACTTTTTATTAAAGACTACACAGTTATGGGATGAAACTGGGACAGGGGCTAGGGTGGGGTGCGGTTGAAGGGAAGGGAAGGGAAGGACGCATCAAATCTTGGGGAATGAGAGCCTTCTGCTACTTGAGCAGTCTGCAGGGGTGGAGTGACTGTTTCCGCGGCCCCTGCCGCCCCTCCTTCTTGGGACTTTGGGTGAGGGGGGAATGGGACTTTGTGGCAGGGGAGGGCGGTTAGAGATAGAATGCAGTGGTGCTCTGTCCTCCTGCCTCCGGTCCTGCAGAACATCTACAAAGCGCCGGAGCGTGTCCGTTTACTTCCGCATTAGCCCAAGCAGAGTCTAGTCGTCTGCTGGTCTTCCTGCCGCCACCTGTCCTCCCGCGCTTCCGTCCTCTCCTCCCGTTCGCTGACTGCTCGTGACATGTTCTCTCTCCACTGAGTCAGCTGTGCCGACTCAGTTTGGGAAGAGAGCATAAGTTCGGAGAACATCTCGTCCCATGTTCTCTTTTTTTGCCGCCTGATCTGAGCCAGCCTCTGGGAGGGAGATGCTGTGGTAGGCCGGGAGACATTCGCAGCTGTGGGATGGGAAAAAGGGAGTGAATTCCTCACAAAGATACATTTTTGCGAACAATGAATATAGTCTTTCCCTGTGAATAAGACCATGCACACTACCTATCACATGTGCACTCAGTACAAGGTCGAATTTTCTATCTTTATATTGAGTGCCTGGGGTCTTGGTGTACAGATCACACAAGTGGGGCCAGACAACGGAATTCGGCTAGCAGGCGGCCATGGTAAGCCGTAGACTTTTGGCTGCTGAAAGCTTAATTTACAGCAGTGCCCTCCTTTCACGTTCCAAGCACAGCTCCTAGCGTTGGGCACTTCCTGCTGCCGGCGATCCGGCCAGCATGAGCTCTCCCCCTGTCCCCACCCCCTAGCCCCCCCGCCGTGGCTGTCCCCGGGAACGGTCCCTGCATTCTGCCGGCGAACCGCTCAGCATCAACGGTCCGTCTCCCCGCCCCCACCGCATGGCTGTCCCCGGGAACGGTCCCTGCATTCTGCCGGTGAACTGCTCAGCATCAACAGTCCACCTCCCCGCCCCCACTGCGTGGCTGTCCCTGGGAACGGTCCCTGCATTCTGCCGGCGAACCACTCAGCATGAACGGTCCGCCCCCACCGCGTGGCTGTCCCCGGAAACGGTCCTGCATTCTGCCACCGAACCGCTTAGCATCGATTGTCCGCCTCCCCACCCCCACCGCGTGGTTGTCCCCGGGAACGGTCCCTGCATTCTGCCGGCGAACCGCTCAGCATGAACGGTCCGCCTCCCCGCCCCCACCACGTGGCTGTCCCCGGGAACGGTCCCTGCATTCTGCCGGCAAACCGCTCAGTATGAACTTTCCCCCTCCTCGCCCCCACCGCGTGGCTGGGAACCGCCGGGTAGATTTCTTGAAAGGAACAGGCAACCAGTCCCCATACTAAAATTCACCTAATTCAAACCAGGTCACCATGACTGATATCATTCTGATGAGGATTACGGAGACAGAGAAAGACCATATGCTGCGTGAATGCCAACAAACACCAGGACTTTATGCCGCCATGCTTTGCCAGGCAATGATACCGGAGTACCTGCTACTAGCCTGGCGCGGAAAAGTTTCCTGCCATGGAGGACGCAATAGGGCCGCTCTCCCCAGAAACCTTATGCAAAGGCTTTCACTGTACCTCCAGGAGAGCTTCATGGAGATGTCCCAGGAGGATTTCTGCTCTATCCCCAGACATGTTAACAGACTTTTCCAGTAGCTGCACTGTTAACGACTAAAAACTAAAGTGCATAGGGCAAACTAATCATTAAAAACCGATTGCTAACATAGCATGCCTATTGTATTCAAAATAAATGTTTAAAAGACTCACCTACTGATCCTTCCCCTGATTCACGGTCCGGGTTACCGCCTTGGGAGGGTTGGTAGGGGATCTCCGTCAGGGTGATTAAGAGATCCTGGCTGTCGGGGAAATCAGTGTCGAAAGCGCTGTCGACTGCCTCGTCCTCCTCATCTCCTTCCTCATCTTTCCCATCCGCGAAAACCTCCGAGGAAGCGGCCGTTGATAATACCCCATCATCGGAGTCCACGGACACTGGTGGGGTAGTGGTGGCGGCCCCACCTAGAATTGCATGCAGTGCCTCATAGAAACGGCATGTCTGGGGCTGGGATCCGGAGCGTCCGTTTGACTCTTTGGTCTTCTGGTACGCTTGTCGCAGCTCCTTGATTTTCACACGGCACTGCATTGCATCCCGGCTGTATCCTCTCTCCGTCATGGCCTTGGATATTTTTTCATAAATTTTTGCATTCCGTCTTTTGGATCGGAGCCCGGATAGGACGGATTCATCTCCCCACACAGTGATCAGATCCAAGACTTCCCGATCAGTCCATGCTGTATCCCTCTTTCTATTCTGGGATCGCATGGTAACCTCTGCTGGAGAGCTCTGCATCGTTGCCAGTGCTGCTGAGCTCGCCACGATGTCCAAACAGGAAATGGTATTCAAACTGGCCAGACAGGAAAAGGAATTCAAATTTTCCCGGGTCTTTTCCTGTGTGACTGGTCAGAGCATCCGAGCTCGGACTGCTGTCCAGAGTGTCCACAGAGTGGTGCACTGTGGGATAGCTCCAGGAGCTATTTGCGTCAAATTCCGTCCGCACTAACCCTAATTCGACATGGCCATGTAGAATTTAGCGCTACTCCCCTCGTCGGGGAGGAGTACAGAAATCGATTTAAAGAGCCCTTTATGTTGAAATAAATAGCTTCGTTGTGTGGATGGGTGCAGGGTTAATTCACGTTAACGCTGCTAAATTCGACATAAACTCCTAGTGTAGACCAGGCCTTAGACCTATCACTGGTGGAGAACCGTCTCCCTCCCCTTGATGTGGCTGTGACATTAAAAGTCGTGGTGGGGCTCTAAATTTGAATGAAAAATCTAAATCAGTGATACCATGTTTTGGAAATCATGACTTTCTAGGCTATATGGAAATAACATGGAATGAAAAAAAATACATGAAATCTAACCAAACAAAAATGCATATAATAATTGGATTAAATAAGCTTCCTATAGTATATTACAAATTCATTCTATTGTCATCATTCTGTTCTCATTTATTAGGCACACAGTTATGACTAGGGGTTAGAATACAGACTGAGGAGTTGGGGACTTTGGAGATTATTTTCTTAGCTCTGTCGTGACTTGCTATGTGACTATGGCCTATTCCTTTAACTTCTCCATGTTTCAGTTTCCCCCTTTTCAAAAGAAGGATGATAATATATCTACCTAACTTACAGGTGTATTATGAGTCTTAATAAGTGTGTGTTAATTATATTGTGATACTTGTTTGAAAAGTAGAGAATATATTATCATCTACATCTAATTAAAATAACTTATTCTTAAGTGTGGTGTAAAAATGATGCCAAAGACTTTAAAGAAACATACCTATGTTATTAATCTAAGTATATCTAATTGCCTTCTAAAATGGAGTTATAGTTATGTTATCAAATTGTTTTTAAAAATTCCTGAACTTTGTGTGCTGCAATACATTTGCTTCTCGCTGTCAACCTGTGTTTGATTTCTTTGAGTATAGCTTTCAAGTAAGAGTGGCTGATGTTTCATAAAAGTAATAATTTAAAAGTAAAAAATACGTTTTCTATGGGTATTTAACATTGAATAAGTAATTGTTGTGGCTCACAAAAATAATAAATGAATAAATTTAAACATCATTTCTGATGTCATCATGGAAACTACAAACTTTGGTAACAGCATTTTTGCTAATAAAGAATATCTACAGGTTTGTTTTCCCATAAAATAATATTGTTGTCCTTTTTAAGGTGCAAATGCTGATATTTAGATTGTCAACTCTTTAGGGAAGGCATCATATTGGGGTATTGGGGTACAGTGCTTTACACAGCGAGAGCTCAAATCTTGATTGGAGCTTCTAGGTATCATTGCAATACAAATATTTAAATGTTGTTTTATTTTATTTTATTATGTCCCTGTGTTGCTTCCTTTTCTAACAGGTCTATGGAAATGCAGGATCTAACCAGTCCTCATAATCTTGTTGGAAGCAGTGATAATCCGAGTAGTTCCAAACTGGATAAATCTAATCTCAGCAGCACATCCATCACAACGAATGGAACAGGAGGTAACTGTAAGACATCATCAATGCACAGAAAGTTGTTATATGTCCTTTTTCTGTTTTTAATAAACTTTTTTAAGTTTAGCATTTCAATTTAGCGATGATCATAAGGCTTATAGATAGATAGATAATCAGCCCTCAGCAAAAAAGATGAACAATAGAATATTTTAAATGTGTACAGTTGTTTCCATGTAATTCTGTTCAACAACTTGAAACTGAATGAGGAAAGACATTGGGTCTGGAGACCCAGTTGCCTGCAAGTATTGGAAGTATAACATAAATAATGGTTGTAACGTATCAGTCTTTCTCAAATCTTCATTGTATATTGCTCAAATCATAAAAGTCCTAGAAAGAAACCTTGTCAGGTCATCTAGTCAAGCCCCCTGGACTGAAGCAGGACCAAGTATACAAAAATCATCTCTGACAGGTGTTTGTCTAACCTGTTCTTTAATGACTACTACTCATTACTTAACTTATTACTTATACTATTACTGCTCCATGTACCTCTATAAAGACATTGCTGAAGTTTAGATCAATCAGAGTTATGTTTTCTATGCTAATAATGGATTTTGCTGCCCTTGGTCTGGTGAGTAGTCTGAATATGACACTGCACAGTGTGAGCAAGGGTGTCAGAATATGAGGTGAAATCTTGGCCCCTGTTGTGTCAATGAATGTTGTGCCATTGATTTCAACAGAGCCAGGCTTTCACCCATGGTTGGTTCTTAGATTTTGTACATTAGTGTGCACTGCACTTCTTTTTTAGTATTTTACACCAAAATCTTGGTCATTCAGTTCTTTCTTCCCACAATATAAAAAGTTTTATTCACTTCTTTGTATGTAAACATTCCATTAATGTCTGTGAAAATGTACATGTGAGCATGGAAGGAATAGACCCCTCTAGTGATATCTTTAAGATTCAGTATATTCACTTTTAAAAGCCAAATACCAATATTCCAGAATAAGGAGGGGCTGAAACTAGACCCTTAAGAGCACTAATAATTATATGTGTATATTTTACTTAAATAAACCAGCTAGAATAATACTTACAAAATCAATACTGTGCAGCTAAAGACTAGGCTCAAAGTGCAAAAACACCTACTGGCATTGAAGAATATTCATGTATATTGAGCAGACATTCAGACAATGAACCATTATACCATTCCCATTCTCAGGAGACAACATGACTGTTTTAAATACTGCAGACTGGTTGCTGAGTTGCAGCACTCCCTCTTCTGCAACAAGTATGAGAGATCATGGTACAGTGCATGTGTGTGACTTTGTGGCTCCATGACTGCTGTGTTACATTTCACTTGTTTTGTTTAATTCTTTTGTTCTGTGGTTTAAAACATTTTAATGTTTTACTTCTCAACTTAAACCCTACTTCTCAAAGTCCTTTTGCAGAGTTGGAAAACCAGAAAGAAGCAGTAACAAACATTTATTTTACCATACTTGTTAAGCCAGTTCACTAGTAACAAGAATTTTAATTGTCCTGGAATGAGGTTAACTGTATACATCCTCATATCTGATTACATCGTTTTCAGAGAGGCTGAGTACTCACAGCTCTGATTGACATCATTGGGAGCTACGGATGCTAAGCTTCCCTTGAAGCCAGATTAATGTTTTTTTTCCACAGAATGTCCATTTATCTTTTTTTAAATTTTTAGGTACTATATTACATGCGTACCTGAGTGTGTGTGTGTGTGTGTATATATATATATCACAGTACGACCATGATCTACGATTGGGCCCCAAGGTGCTACCACAAAACAAAGTAAATAATAATAATACATGTGGGAGGAAAGGAATGAGTGGTAGTAACTGGTTGTAGGATCATAAAAATGTCTATATAGACATATATACATATAGATAGATAGATAGATATAGACATATATGTCTATATAGACATTTTTATGATCCTACAACCAGTTACTACCACTCATTCCTTTCCTCCCATATGTATTATTATTATTTACTTTGTTTGTGGTAGCACCTTGGGGCCCAATCGTAGATCATGGTCATACTGTGATAGGTACTATAAAAACACATAAGAAAATGATGGTCTCTGCCTCAAAGGTTACAATCTAAATTTAGTTTAAATGCGGATATGCATGGTAGTAACTGTTTACAGAATTGGGTTGAGAGGCACATGCATGTTTTCAAAGGGGCATCAACCTAAACTCTTAAATTTGCAATTGCAATTTTGTGCACACAAAACTGCAACTAGATTTATACACAAATTAGTCCTACTTCTGCTCAAACAAAAGTGCAGGCTTTTACACTTACAATTACATGTGGAAATACAGAGTATGTTGTCATTGCAGAGTTAACTCAGGCTCTTACTTATGTCTGTTACCCCAACACCCTCGCCCGACCACACACAAAGCTGTCTTTCAACCTAATGCTTTCATCCCGGGCTAACCGGCTTGTCTGCAGTATTGGCTAAGTCATGGATGCTGTTTTCACTCAGGTTGGTAATCTATCCACTTTTCAGTGAGGACTCAGTATAAATAGGGTGACCAGATGTCCTGATTTTATAGGGACAGTCCCAATTTTGGGGTCTTTTTCTTATATAGGCTCCTATTACCCCCCAAAACCCTGTCCCGGTTTTTCACATTTGCTGTCTGGTCACCCTAAGTATAAATCACTCAAATGCTGGTAGTTCTCCAGCACCTTCCTACATTTCCTGCCATGTGCACAGAAGGACAGACGAGTTCTCTCATAATTCACTGTGAAAGAATCATAGAGTGGCTCATCTTGCAGCAGGACAAATCACCGTGGAATATGCCCCCAGAAGTCCTCATCATGCCTAAGTGCAGAACCAGCAAGGACACAGGAACATGGGTTGGTCTTTGCAGTGTAGCTGCTCACACCCAAGTGAGGCTGACGCAGGTGCTCAGTCCCAGGTGCCCATCACCTAGGGTGGCCACTCTCACATTCCTGGAATACTGGACATTCTGGCAATTCCTGCCGGAGTGACTCTGCCCCAACCAGGTTTCAGAGGGGTAGCCGTGTTAGTCTGTATCAGCAAAAACAACGAGGAATCCTTGTGGCACCTTAGAAACTAACAAATGTATTTGGGCATAAGCTTTCGTGGGCTAAAACCCACTTCATCAGATCCATGGAGTGGAACATACAGTAGGCAGGTATAAATATACAGCACATGAAAAGATGGGAGTTGCCTTCCCAAGTGGGGAGTCAGTGCTAACGAGGCCAATTCAATCAGAGTGGATGTGGCCCATTCCCAACAGATGACAAGAAAGGGTGAATATCAACAGAGGGAAAATTACTTGTATTGACCCAGACACTCCCAGTCTTTATTCAGGCCTAATTTGATGGTATGAAGTTTGCAAATTAATTCCAGCTCTGCAGTTTCTCATTGAAGTCTGTTTCTGACTTTTTTTGTTGACGAATGGCCACTTTTAAGTCTGTTGTTGAGTGTCCAGGGAGATTGAAGTGTTCTCCTACTGGTTTTTGAATGTTACAATTCTTGATGTCTGATTTTTGTCCATTTTTGTGTAGAGACTGTCCAGTTTGGCCAATGTACATGGCAGAAGGGCATTGCTGGCACATGATGGCATATATCACATTGGTAGATGTGCAGATGAACGAGCCCCTGATGGTGTGGCTGATGTGGTTAGGTCCTATGATGATGTCCCTTGAATAGATATGCAGACAGAGTTGGCAACGCAGTTTGTTGCAGGGATTGGTTCCTGGGTTAGTGTTTCTGTTGCGTGGTGTGTAGTTGACGGTGAGTCTTTGCTTCAGGTTCGGGGGCTGTCTGTAAGTGAGGACTGGCCTGTCTCCCAAGATCTGTGAGAGTGAGGGATCATCTTTGACGATAGGTTGTATATCCTTGATGATGCGCTGGAGAGGTTTTAGTTGGGGGCTGTAGATGACGGCTAGTGGCGTTCTGTTATTTTCTTTATTGGGCCTGTCCTGTAGTAGGTGACTTCTGGGTACCCTCTGGCTCTGTCAATCTGTTTCTTCACTTCCCCAGGTGGGTATTATAGTTTTAAGAATGCTTGATAGATATCCTGTAGGTGTTTGTCTCTGTCTGAGGGATTGGAGCAAATGCGGTTGTACCTTGGAGCTTGGCTGTAGACAGTGGTGTGATGTGGTCTGGATGAAAGCTGGAGGCATGTAGGTAAGTATAGCGGTCAGTAGGTTTCCGGTATAGGGTGGTGTTTATGTGACCATCACTTATTTGCACTGTAGTGTCCAGGAAGTGGATCTCTTGTGTGGACTGGTGCAGGCTGAGGTTGATGGTGAGGTGGAAATTGTTGAAATCCTGGTGGAATTCCTCAAGGGCCTCCTTCCCATGGGTCCAGATGATGAAGATGTCATCAAAGCGCAAGTAGAGTAGGGGCGCTAGGGGATGAGAGGTGAGGAAGCGTTGTTCTAAGTCAGCCATAAAAATGTTGGCATACTGTGGGGCCATGCAGTTACCCATGGTAGTACTGCTGATTGAAGGTATAAATCATCCCCAAATCTGAAATAGTTGTGGGTGAGGACAAAGTCACAAATTTCAGCCACCAGGTTTGCCGTGACATTATCGGGGGATACTGTTCCTGACGGCTTGTAGTCCATCTTTGTGTGGAATGTTGGTGTAGAGAGCTTCTACATCCATAGAAGGCCAGGATGGTGTTTTCAGGAAGATCACCGATGGATTGTAGTTTCCTCAGGAAGTCAGTGGTGTCTCGAAGATAGCTGGGAGTGCTGGTAGCATAGGGCCTGAGGAGTGAGGCTACATAGCCAGACAATCCTGCTGTCAGGGTGCCAATGCCTGAGATGTTGGGGCATCCAGGATTCCCAGGTTTATGGATTTTGGGTAGCAGATTGAATACCCCTGGTTGGGGCTCTAGGGGTGTGTCTGTGTAGATTTGTTCCTGTGCTTCTTCAGGGAGTTTCTTGAGCAGATGGTGCAGTTTCTTTTGGTACCCCTCAGTGGGATCAGATGCCCCAACCAGGGTGATCTTGTATGCATGGTGCACTCCGTTTTCAAGAGCACCCACCCCCACCAGCTGCACGTGTGGTCATGCTGGCAGGGGTGGAGCAACATGCTGTTCAAAATGGTAACTCCTATCCAATACTGCAGAAAACCACTTCCTGTATAGGTCCTGTAAAGAGGACCATCCTGTATAAAACCGAACAAGTGGTCTCCCTGTGATCACCTGATTTAACTCTGTAGTGAAGATATACCCTTAGAGGCTGATTTTGAAAGTTTGGCTAAGCCAAATTTTCAAACCCTTTCTATGAAGTTGGATTTTCATGCTTTGGTCACTCAGAGTTCTTTGCATTTACAGATGTAGGGTTTGGAAATGCCAAATCCTGCATGCACAGTTTTGGAGGTCAGTGTTGAGGCCCACTGAAAATACGGTCCCATATGGTATCCCTTTTAAGTAATGAAACCCATTTTTATTGTATAATTTAAATATTTCAACATAATGTGAAAATTGTTCTTCGTACACACACAAATTTCAACCATAATCTGTTATTCTGAAAGGCCCCATCCTGCAGAATATGACATACATGCTTAACTTTGCAGGTTTGGGACCAAAGTTAATAAGGTTTCAGAAAGCTGACTTTAAAAAAAAGAAGTTTGAAATGACTCTGTATATGCAAGTCAGCCATTTTAAGGTATTACAAAAATATCGTGTATGCGTTCCACGGAGGAAGTGCTGGCCCAGAATAAATGGCTTACTATGGGGGCTAGATAGCTATGTGCAACAGTAATACGTTAGTCTGATTATGGAATATCTCATCTATTCTAATTTGTTAATTTAGTAGGTAGAGGTGAAGGAAAAAGTACATTGCCACGTACAGCTTAATTCCTAACTAAGCAGCAAGGGGGAAATCCAGTGGGCAGGTACATGCTATCCTGGGAGGTGCTCAGGCTAGTACATAGGTTCTCCTTTGAATCCCACTCTCTCAGAGGGCAGTTGGACCACTAGTCCGTCCTATGCCTTTTAGATCTCTGTGTCTTGTTGGTGGGGCCTCACTATGTGGTGTTCCCACTGCCTAGCTGCATCTGTGGTTGCATAGTATTTGCTTGGCAGACCATGTGATAGAGTATATGCCTCACCTATTGAGTTATGACATCGGATGTGCATGGCTGCCTTTGGTCTGTTCCCTTCATGTGTTTTCCTCACTCCCATCAATCTCAAATGTTCTGTAACTGTCTTTCTCTGCCAGCCCAGTTAGCACTCGGTCAGGTCCCAGCTAATGATAACCCAGCCCAGCATGTACCCTTCCTTGGTTGCTCCAGGGCTCTGTAGTGAGATGTCTTGCACTGGAGTCACAGGCTACTTCTCCCCTTCCAGTCACACAGCTGGAAAAGCTAACTCCCACAGCTGGAAAAGCTGCTTGGCTATCCTGACTTTTTTTCCCAACCCCCTACTGCTGGTTTCAGGAGATACTTTGTGTAGCCTATGGTCTTTGAGCGACATCCTCGCTGCCTGTCAGCTACTTCTCTCCATTATCACTGGGATCCCCCACAGCAATTAAAGGTTTTCTAGGAAAGTCCTTGGGCTTGGATGTTAAGTGAAAGGAGACCATTAGATATCTGGTTAACTGTCTTAGACACCTCTCTGAACTGACCCTTCAAAGAATCCATACTCTCTTGTTCTCATTGGCCCCTCCTCTCCCAGATCTGTGGTCGCTTTCGAGTACAATAGAACCTCAGAGTTACAAACACCTCGAGAATGGAGGTTGTTCATAACTCTGAACAAAATGTATGATTGTTCTTTCAAAAGTTTACAACTGAACATTGACTTAATGCAGCTTTACTGTGCAGAAGAAAAATGCATCCTTTTAACCATCTTAATTTAAATGAAACAAACACAGAAACAGTTTCCATATATTGACGTCTTTTTTTTAAACTTTCCCTTTTTTTTTTAGTAGTTTATGTTCAAAACAGTACTGTACTATTTAGTATTTGCATTTTTTCCCTCTCTGCTGCCTACTTGCGTACTTCCAGTACTAAATGAGGTGTGTGGTTGACCAGTCAATTCGTAACTCTGAAGTTCTACTGTATCGGGGAGGAGAACAGCAGTAGAATTTGCTGCCCATCTGATTATATCATTTTGCATTCTCGGTTCTTAAATATAGCTTAGTTGTTAAAAAAATGAAACTTTTCAGGTCATTAGTTCTTCTTGGAGTGCTTGCTCATGTCGATTCCATTCTAGGTGTGTACGTACCCACATGCACAGTCGTCGGAGACTTTTGCCTTAGTGGTATCCATAGGCTATGTCAGCCCCTTGAGTACCACGCTCATGCGTCGGTGTATCAGGCGCCGCCGACCCTACGCCCTCTCAGTTCCTTCTTATCGCCTTATCCTCCTGCGTTGGTCAGAACGCCTTGTCTTGCATTGCAAGAGCATTAGCGGTTCTTTCAGCCCATTGTTCTGTCTCCGTTATAGTTAGTTCGTAGGTATTTAGTTTCACCATTAAGTCAAGTTTTAGATAATCATTTTAGTAGTTAGAGTCCCAGCTAGGACTTCGCTGCAGAGCGGGGCATGCCCTGTTCCCCAGGCTTCAAGCCATGTTTATCGTGTACCCGGCCGATGCCCATTACTGACCCCCATGATAGCTGTTTGAAGTGTTTGAGGGAATCACACAGAAAAGACAAGTGCAGGATCTGCAAAAACTTTCACCCTTGAACTCAAAAGGAGCGGGATATCCGCTTAAGGACCATCCTCCTGGAGCCTGCACTTCATCCTGCCTTGGAGCCGGTCTGACTTCACACCTAGCACTTTGGTGTTGGTGCGCACCGCACTGCTGGCACCAGAACTCCCCTTGCCGGTGCCTAAGAACTGGCTGAAGCCCAAGGGCCCGTCGGCACCGCAGGACAAGGGGGAGTCGGGCAAAGTACCCGTGTTAAACTATGTGCCTGCCCTGGAGCTACACAGGGGTACCACTGTGGTCGGACCCCCTAGCCCAGCCAGGGATCTGCCTCCAACTCGCGGGAGCGGCAGGGGATCCTGGCCCCTCATAGGGCCTGCTGTGGCTAAGGTGGCCCCAGCAGCCAAGGACCAAGTAGGCCATCCAGCACCACAGATGCCAAGCCAGTTGATGGACCCAGTTAAGGCCCAGACCTCTAAGGGCAAGCCGGTTATGGGACATCCTGCTAAAGCAACGGAGCATCCCCAGACCACAGGCGTCGAGCCCCATCACCATGGCCTAGGATCCTGGCGCCGCAGCCTCAGTGTCTGGGTAGAAGACTCCGGTCTCTAACACCAAGGTCACCACCTACGAGGCACAGGACACCCAAGTCATGATGCCAATCCCCGTACCTGCAGTACCGCTGGGCCTCCCGCCAGAGATCACCACAGTACAGATCCCCATCACCTAGACAGTCTCCCCCACCCCCGCCAACGGCATCAATGCCCCTTGGTGCCGGATTGTTCCTGGTCATGGCACCGGTCTCTGACTCCCGGTACTGCTCTTTGGGCAGGCACCGTTTCTCGCCCTTTCCTTACTGTTCGCTGACAAGGGTCAGACTCAGGCATCTCCAGTGGTCCGAGTCAGAGGGAGAGTTCGGCCCCTCACGTAGGAGAGCCGAATCGCCGACAACCTGGCATGGCATCAAGGGCAGTGGCCCACCCAATGGCAGTACTAGAGCCCCTGAGGTGTATTCCCACCATTCCTCTCAGGCCGCATCGGACAAACTGCGTTCAGCCCAGCTTGCACCAGCATCAGAGCACGGTGCCAAGTCTGATGCGGGAGTGTTGCAGTGGGCCCTGACACCCAAAGAACCATCCCCAGACAGGCAAGGGGAAGCTGCCCCTCCCCCTGCGGTACAGTCATTTCGTCATCCCCAGATGAGACGGTGGCGGGCCCCTCACAAGCGAGCAGTCCCCTCCTATGATTTCAAGGGGCACCAGACACTGCTCTAAAGGGTGGCTGCTAACCTGAACTTGGAGGTCGAGGAGCTAGCGGAGGAGTCCGACGACCTCTTCAATGTCGTACCCTCCTCCACCCTGGCCCGGGTCATGTTGCCCATCCACCCAGGGGTCCTGAAAATTGTCAAGTCTGTGTAGCAGACCCGCTCCTCCATTCCGCTTGCCTCCATCCAAGAAAGCAGAAAAGAAATTATTGTGTCCCAGCAAAGGGATTTGAATATCTGTACATCCACCCTCCTGCAGGGTCTCTGGTAGTGTCTGCCATCAACAAAAGAGACAGACAAGGCAAGGCCAGTGGCAAACCCAGAAATAAAGACACCAAGACACTGGACTTAATTGGCAGAAAAATTTATTCAACAGCCAGCAGCAATTTTGGGTGTCTAACCATCAGGCCCTGCTAGGCAGGTACAACTTCAACTTCAGCTCCATCAGCAAGTTCAACGAGGGCCTTCTACAGGACCAAGCCCAGGAGTTTGCCATCTTAGTGGACGAGGGCAAAGCGGTGGCGAGAGGTGCCCTCCAGATGGCCTGGGACGCTACAGACTTGGCGGCCAAAGTGGTTGCCTCGGCAGTGGTCATGAGACGCAGCTCCTGATTACAGTCCTCCAGGTTGTCCCAGGAGATGCAGACTGTCCTTCAGGATCTCCCGTTTGAGAGAGCAGGGCTCTTCTCAGAGCTGACCGATGCACGACTCCATGGTCTTAACGACTCCCACGCCACCCTCCGGTCCTTGGGCCTGCACACCCCTCAACAGGCTAGAAAGCCAATCCGGCCTCCGCCTCCTCTGACTCTGTCAAGGTCATGGGGTGTCCCCTGGTCCAGCTCCTACAGAAAGAAGGAGAAAGACAAGGGGTTTAAGCGACGCCAGCTTTCATCTTCCCGCTCCTGGGCCTAGCCTGGCCCCTCCAAAGACCAGGGCAGCCAGAAATGGGCATTTTGAGGCTGTGCCCAAATACAGTACCCCAGCCACTGCCCAGGATCGACCCCCACTTATTTTTCCTCAACCATCTACGCCCCTTCTGGTCGGCCTGGTTGCAGTTGACCTCGAACCGTTTGGTGCTCAACACAATTTCTTTGGGCTACACTCTGCAATTCATGGCCGACGACCACCCTCCCTCCCAACCCCCTTCCCCATCTCTCTTCAGGGGCCCTTCTTATGAGCATCTACTAATGCAAGAGGTCAAGAACCTCCTGCCCCAGGGGTTGGTGGAGGAGGTCCCTCCAGACACGGTTCTACTCCTGTTATTTCCTAATCCTGAAAGCAAAAGGAGGCCTCAGACCCCTTCTAGAACTGCAATGCCTCAACAAGTCCGTCAAGAAGTTAAAGTTCCATATGGTCTCCCTAGCCTCCATTATCCCCTCCCTGGATCCGGGAGACTGGTACGTCGCCCTCGACTTCAAGGATGCATTTTTCTATTTTCCCGGGGCACAGGCGTTTCCTCCCTTTTTTGTTGCGCCACTGCCATTTTCAATTGACGACACTGCCCTTCGGCCTCTCATCAGCACCAAGAGTATTTACGAAGTGTACAGCGCCAGTGGCCGCTTACCTGAGGCACAAAGGCATGCAGATTTACCCGTACCTCGATGACTGGTTAATAAAAGGTCCATCCCGGGATCAGGTACGGCATCATCTCGACCTGGTTTGCTTCACCGGTCGCAACCTGGGGCTGTTAATAAATAAGACAAAGTCAACCTTAGTCCCGACGCCGCACATATAGTTCAGTGGAGCGGTCCTCGACTCTACCCAGGCCAGGACTTTCCTTCCCGAAGCCTGAGTAGATGGCGGACCTGATCTCATGTATACAAACTCACCGTCTCCCCACCGCTCATACATGCCTGCAGCTGATAGGCCACATGGCAGCCTGTACTTACGTGGTTTGGGCTGCACAACTCCACCTCAGGCCACTGCAGGCGTGGCTGGCATCGGTCTATATCCCCAACAGACACAGCATGTACCGTGTAGTCAAAGTCCTGGATCACGTTCATTCGTCACTTACATGGTGGCAAAAACCTGCATCGAGGGCCCCCCCTGCTGTCAGTTACACTTGTCTCCAGTGCTTCAGACCGGGGGTGGGGAGCCCACGTAGGTGATCTCAGCATGCAAGGTCTTTGGTCCCGCCTTGCTTGTTCACTACACATCAATGTCAGGGAGCTCAGAGCAGACTGCTTGGTATGCCACGCCTTCCTACCTCACCAGAAGAGCAGGGTGGTCCAAGTCCTGATGGACAATACGGAGATTATGTTCTATATCAATAAGCAAGGCGCAGCCAGGTCATCTGCCCTTTGCTGGGAAGCCCTCAGGCTTTGGACTTCTGTGTGCAACATGACATCCATCTCGTAGCCGCACACCTGCCTGGGGCCAGGAACGCCTCAGCAGGACCTTAAGGCCTCACCACAAGTTGTCTCTCCATCCCGAAGGTGGTCAGCATCATCTTCCACAGGTGGGGTACTCCCTGGGTGGACCTGTTTGCATCCAGGCACAACAGGGATTGTCACGTCTTCTACTTCTTTCGGGGGTCCGACAGAGGCTCTCTATCAGACGCTTTTCTGCTCCTGTGGTCAGGGACTCTGTTGTATGCCTTTCCCCCAGTTCTGTTGATCCACAGAGGCCTCATGAAGATCAAGCAGGACACGGCAAAGATGATCCTCATAGTGCCGGCTTGTTTGTGCCATCACTGGTTCGGCACACTGCTGGACCTCTCGGTGGCTGCTCCATTACGGCTACTGCTTCAGCTGGATTTGCTGTCACAAAACCATGGTGCTCTCCTGCACCCAAACCTGGCAGCATTGCACCTGATGGCTTGGCTGCTGCCTGGCTAAATGCGGAGGAGCAGGAGTTCTTGGCCGGAGTCCAGCAAATCTTGCTGGGCAGTAGAAAGCCCTCCACTAGAGCGACCTACACAGCCAAGTGGAGGTGGTTTAAATACTGGTCCTCAAATAAAGGCATTAGGCCCAAGCAGGCTTTCCTGCAGTTAATTCTGGACTACCTTCTGCACCTCAAGCTCCAAGGCCTGTCTCTGTCTTCCATTAAGGTCCATCTGGCTGTTAATTCAGCTTTCCATCTGCCGCTAGAGGGCAGGTTGGTTTTCACCCATGACATGACTGCCAGGTTCCTCAAGGGCCTCAAGCTCCTCTACCTGTGCATCAGGGACCCAGTCCCTCCTAAATCTCATGTTATCCGGGCTCATGGCACCCCTCCTCAAGTCTCTGGCTTCCTGTTCTCTTCTCCTCCTTTCTTGGAAGGTTGTGTTCTTGGTTGCAATAACTTTGGCCTGCAGGGTCTCTGAGATTAGGGCACTTACCTTGGAACTGCTCTATATAGTCTTTTACAAGGACAAGTCTACACCCGGCCTTCCTGAGCAAAGTGGTCTCCTAGTTTCATATAGGCCAGGACATTTATCTGCCCGTCTTTTTTCCAAAGCCACATAAGTGGGAGGAGGAGCGTCGGCTGCATTCCCTAGATGTTAGAAGGGCGCTAGCCTTCTACATTGAATGGACCAAGCCATTCCACAAATTTACACAGCTGTTCGTCACACTGACGCTTTTGTGGCCGACAGACTGAAAGGTCGTCCAGTGTCTGCTCAAATAATTTCTTCTTGGATCACTGTTTGCATTCGCTACTGCTACTGCCAGGTGAAGGTGCCACCTCCGGCGATTGTCACGCCCACTCAACCAGGGTGCAAGCCTCTATGGCAGCTTTCCTAGCCCAAGTGTCTATCCAGAACATCTCTCGGGCAGCCACCTGGTCATCTGTCCACATGTTCATGTCCCATTATGCTTACCCAGCAGGCCTGGGATGATGCTGGCTTCGGTAGAGCAGTACTAGAAGCCACTAGACTGTGAACGCCGAGCCCACCTCAGAGGATTCTACTTGTGAGTCACCTAGAATGGAATAGACATGAGCAAGCACTCAAAGAAGAAAAAAACTGTTATCTACCTTTCATAACGGTTGTTCTTCAAGATGTGTTGCTCGTGTCCATTCCATTACCCACCCTCCTGCCCCTCTGTCAGAGTTGCCAGCAAGAAGGAACTGAGAGGGCGTAATGTACTGCCTGATGTACCAACGCATGAACGCGGCACTCAAGGGAGCGCCACAGCTGACTCTACAGATACCGTTAAGGCAAAAGTCTCCGACGACTGTGCAAATGGGCACACACACACCTAAAATGGAATGGATGTGAGCTACACATCTTGAAGAGCAACAGTTACGAAAGGTAGGTAACTGTTTTTTCCAGAATGAGAGTCAGACATTTTGGCCATCTTAAGCCATTAAATCAAGTAAATAATTTATGTTATAAAAGATGTTACTTGTTGGGAGCCACATTCTAGACTAGCCATCACCGTTAGCAGCACTCCAATATACTGCAATCTGAGATATCTTTTGTTTTAATTACTTTTTGTTTTGATTTTTAAAAAAGGAATAATTCATGGTTTTAAAAAACAGGGCATCTGATTTATACTCTTTAAAGCAGTAATTTAAAATTATGGTTTGTAATTCAAATTTTTAAGTCACCCTGCTCCCCTACTAGGATAGATATTGTAGCAGTGTCAGAACATTATGTAATGCCACACACTGTGTTATATGTGCTACAAAACCTAGGAAAAACTGTGTGTGTTTAAATGGCGTGAGCATATATTTTGATCTCAACTTAAAATGTTATTGCTTTTTTTTTTCTTTTAAAGTTAAACTGGTTTTTGGTTAGTTTAATGCTGTTTTTTCATGGTTTAATTATGTGCAACATGAAAAATAAGGGCAGTATTCCAAAAGCCTAACCATGCAGAGAAAAGGTCTTGATGACTTCCTTACTCTGATAAAATCTGAATGTAATAGACTAGAGCTGTTTAAAATCAAGGATATCTCAAAAGATATTTTCCGTATGCATTGTTGACAAAATGTAATTCTAACTTGGTGTTTTCTATCAAATTAAATTAATTTGAGAGTTAAGGGAATGGGGGAGAGTGATTATTTGACAGGGAGAGGAGAACTTGGTGAATATTTGTGCCCAGGAAAGTGCGCTGCACATATAAATGACTGGTTCAGTACAGTAATTTTCAACTCAGTATTTAGGACCCAATTCAGGAAAGCAGTTAAGCACATACTAAAGTGCTTTCCTGAATATCTCTCAATCTAGCTACAAGAGAAGAATGATGGTCCATTGGCTAGGGCATTAACCTAGGACTTGGGAGATGTGGATTGAATTCCCTGCTCCACTAGAAAGTCTGTGTATGACCTTGGGCAAAGAACTTAGCATCTCTCTTCCTCAGTTTCCATCTGTAAAGCTGGGTTAATAGCACTTCCCTACTTCGCAAGGGTGTTGTGAGAATAAATACATTAAAGATTTTGAGGTAGTCATAGACTACTGTGATGGGGGCCATATATAGAGAGAGAAAAGGAGATTGTGGCAGTCATAAAGGGAACTGACACTTTAAAGAAGACCAAATTAGCAAACTGCATACTTTCTGACATATGTGGAGACAGAGGTGCAAGGCCTGAGCCTCTTCACAATGAAGTCAGTAAAAAGTGTTCCCTTTGACAGCATAACTGTCACTTATGCAGCAAATAGCCCTAAGTTTCGTTAGCATTAGCAGCAATGCAGGACAATCTTTATCCTATGGAGAAAAGCTTTCCTTAATTTCTCATATGTATTGTATTTAGTATAAAAACACATTCCCCAAATTTCGGCATACATCTCTTTTTGTTCCAACTGCTTTCTCATTGCAAAAACTATTTATTATCAGTAAGAAAGAAAAGTCCATTTCCACATTTATATTTGAACCCTCCATCTCTTGGAAATTATCTCAGAACAGAGATGTGGTGAAACGTAGGATTTGGTTTAAAAATATGTTGTTGCTGTTGATTTTTTTTTTTTTATTATTATTATTATTTATTCCTCTTCAAAATTCTGGTGCTGTGGAACAATTTCACTGGCCTTCTGAAGAAGTCATTCTTTCTTTTGGGCATTTAAAGTGATATCCCTAGCCTTGATATGTGCAGAGCAATCTCCATGACTTTGTTTTCCAGGAGTGTGCAGTGGGGAATAGGACCACCATTGGTAGGAGTAAACTATTTTGACCCATCTCTCCCATCCTACACTGTGAAGCCAACCAACTACATTGCACTTGTCCAGGCTGCCCATTTGTTGGCACCCTGTAAAATGCACAGCCCATGTTAAGATTTACATAATTCCCATAAATAATCAAAAAGTAAATTTCCACTCTCCTTGTTTGAATTTGCATGTATACACAATGTCCCAAATTCCACCCGTATTTCATATGTGGTCATGTATTTTCTGTAGTGTTGCTGTTAAGTATCAATCACCCAATACACCCATTTGCCTATGAAAGATCCATTATGGATGGGGGACAAAGGCAGGTGTGTATAATTTCAAATAACTATAATAGATTCCATAGCTTGTTCAGGTAAAAGCCACCAAAGAATTTGGCTGACATTTTGAAAGGGGCCTAAGGGAGTTAATTCCCTAATTCACATAGGACTTGTCAATATGGCAAAATTGATCAGCCGTATAATACTGGTATAATTATACCGCTATTGTTCTGCTGGTACATTTCTCAGTGTAAGCCCTTAAGCTTCTTTGCAAATTCCAGAATGTTTTGTTCTTAGAATTAAAATGCATGGTATACCACGTCTAGTAAAACATACAAGGCCTTATTTTCATTTGCACTTAGCCCCTTTATACCATTCTTGCTGTGTAAAAGAGCCTTCACGTAAATGAAAATCAGGCCCCCAGTATTTATCAACTGGCAACTAATATATGATGTAAATATGAACATCTCCCTAACTGTATGAGTGTTCTAAATGTAATTGTGGAGCAGCTTTAATTTTTTATTTTCCTAGGGCAGTTTAGCCTCTAATAAAAGTGGAAGTCTATGTTGTACAATTATTTCTTAGCACATTAATTAGAAGCTGGCTTTTCATGGCTATCATTTGTGCACTGCCTATAGTTCTTTTCTTTTCTTTTTTTTCCTTTGGGGAGAATAAGTCACCAATTTCAGTGTGGGTTAGCTTTGAGGTAGAAAAAAAAAGCTGGGGGTGGCAGAAAGCTTGCACTGTGAAAGCAATATGCTGCTGGAAGAGAACAAAAACATATTGTACTGGTTCTCTATTTTTTTATGTGCTATATACTCTCCTCTCCTTCCTGTCCACTAGTTTTTGGGAATTGCTAGAATCAATTAGATTTAGATTGAAATTAATCCAGATAATTATAGCAGTCTTTCAAATAGATACATAAATAGATGCATGTGTGGCCATTTCAGAAAGTGCAGTAGCAGACTGTTCTCATAAAATTCTAAACTTTTCAATCGCATGTCTGTTCTAGCTGGACTGCCACTCGTGACACTGGCATGAGGTCTCTGATGTAAATTTAGAAGTAAAATCTCATGTCTACTTATTCTTCTATGTGTAGTGTCTCTTCTTGCAGTCAAAACAGAGCCCATGAACAGCAGTGAAACAACCACCACCACCACAACTGGAGATGGATCGCTTGACACTTTTACTGGGTCAGGTAAAGCCATAATAAGATCACATGTTATGAGATACACACTAATGTAGCATTGATAACTTTCACTAATGAACATGTCAGTGCATGGAGGACACCTCTTAAACTTTGTGAACGTGATAAAGTAGGTTTTAATACCAAAGAGTAATAATACCTTTTTTTAAAACACCTTAACTTGCAGTTCTCATCAGCTGTGTTCTTAAGAAATGTATTTACTACAACCATTCTTGTGTGCAAGAATATTTAAGTAACAATGGTCACATACTGTATCATTTTTTATAGTTTGTAGGCCCATGTAATATCAGCAGGAGAGAGATAAAATTAGATTGTATTAGTATTAGCAATTATAATTTATAAAATATAAATCTGAAGGCTATATTGCTTTAGTAATCCTAAACTTCACTCCAATAGTGCTCATTAGCTGATGAGGCTGTCCTAAACTATCTTATCCATGGGTCTAAATATAAAGTATCTGTTTGATTCAATATAAATAATCTTATCTTCCCAGTTGGGTTTTGAAAAAACAACAACCACAAAACATTATCTGTAAGTAGCTGCCTGAAAAGTATTAACGATTACTGAAGTGCAAGAAAGTACATATTGTGTGCATTATAACACAAAATTGGATTTTGGTCATATTAATATTAATGCAGAGAAGAGAATAAAATGGATCAGGCCCATTATGTCTGAGTCGTCATGGCTCTTGCAGCAGGCTGAGAATAAGTTAACTTTGTTACTGAATGTAATATGACCCCAGGGCTGTTTCCAGAAGATATGTGTATACAATATGAAGGTTCAGGTCAGCTGAAACTTTTTGTTAAATAATTCCAAAATGTTTAGTTTGGATTTTGACCTTTTTTCGTCTTTTAATCTTTTCTTTCTCTAATTAGCTTAAATTTTGAAACAAAAAGTCATTTCATTCAGGAAAACTGAATTTTTTTTGTCTAAAAGAGGTCAAAACTAATAATTTAGACAACTTAAAAACTTTTTTCAACTTTTTTTAAGTTGGGAGATTTCTCAAAATGGACTCTATTTCATGGACAGTTTTGGTTTTGCCAAATCAGAATTTTTTAGACCAAAAAGTGATTGGTTGAAAAATTTACAACCAGCAGAAAGAATTATGATTTTGTATTGATAGCATACCTTTGTTGACCCATACTGTATATTTAAGAAATCTGGACTGTACTCCGTGTATTGAAAAGTCTAGGGCAAGAATTTTTCAGGAAGGGATGCTTAGAGTTATAGTCCTAAATCCATATTTAGGCACCTAAATAAGGGCCTGATTTTCCAGTGTTGAGCCACCGAGCAGCTACCATGAACTTCAAGAGGGTGAAGGGTGTTCTGCGTTTTTGAAAATCAGACCACTTATTTAGGTGGCTGCAATGAATCTGGGAATCTACATGTAGGCACTCATTTTTTAAAATCTTAGTGCCTATGTATTTAAGTAAAACGTGAGACTACTCCCCGTCTTGGGCCACAGAGTCAGATACAAAATGATTGAGGGGAAAGTTCTATCAGGAGGGAAGACAAGCAGCCCCTCTGAACATGGTACAGACTTCTTCAGTCACCAGCTACAGGTGTGGGGCCAATAATGAGGGAGTAGCACGTGCACATAGCTCCTTATCGGGGGAGGGTGGGATGAAGTGCAGAGCTTTCAATGTTGTTTTGTTATGTTTTAGTTTGAATTTTAGCTATTTTATCTGAGGTGCTACCTTGCTACTATTTAAGGATGGGTACATGTGGGTAATGGCAACTACAGGTAACTTTCCAAATATACCAGCTGAAACAATCAGAGAAATATTTTTTTCCATATGTTTTTTTGGTGGTGTTTAGCATCTATGCCAAAAAGCTGGTCAAACCAGGCTGCCAAATTTGCAGTCACGGGGGATCCTGGCTTAAGGGGAAGGTGAATACAGTGGATCTAATTGTTGTTAAAGCAGCAAAAGATGTTCCTATGACAAGTATCAGCCATTCTGAACACCCCACCACCTGAAAAAGTCATAATGTCAGTGTTGCCCTATAGTTTTTAAAACAATTAAATCCACCATGAGGCATCCTCTCTTCTGGAGCAAAGTTTCCCTATGGATGCAGACTTGGCAGCCAGAGATGGGGGATTTGTGTGGAAGGGTGAAGAGGAAGGGGAAAAAATTCTGTGGATTGATAAAATGCCCAGGTCTGTGAGGTGAAACCATCTAATCTGTTAAATTTCCATGAATAGATATAAATATGTGACATTGGACCATAGTCAGGAGTATTTCCTATTCTCAGGAACCCTGATTCAGCACTTAAACACACACTTAAGCCCCATTAAAGGGACTTAATCAATGCTTAAAGTTATGTGTGTGCTTAAATGCTTTGTTGAGTAAGGATGGACTTAAGCGTGTGCTTAAAAGCTTTCCTGAACTGAGGCCAGAGTGAAGTGACTGATGAACTCCCAGTGCTGAGACCGGTCTGAGAGTCCATTGTGCACTCCCTTTGCTTGGGGGTATTCAACTGTGTTGCACCCTATTTTCCTGTCTTACAGACAGTAGACAATAGGCAGTGCTTTGGAGCTGAGAAGGAGGCTTAACAAGCCCTGCAGAGTGTAGTGTATCCACTGCTGCTTGGTGACCTTATTGAACACTAGAAGTGATGAACAGATAGACTGCTCTGTGGTATATACCAGGGCAGGATTGGGTTTATAGTGTATTGAGAGTTGAGACTGCATAGATGATTCTATAATAAATCCTCATTTTCAAAGGTTAACATTTTGACTCTTTGAAATCACACTGGGATGAAACTTGCCAGCAAGCATGCATGCTAGTTACTTTTCATAACTATTTTACAGTCAGAAGTACCAGCGAACTTGACTTCAGTCATTAACTTTTTGATCTCATAATATAGTTGCAAACTTATATATACTACATTAGAGCCAAGTAAAGGTTAAATAGCATAAGTGCCACATATTAAATTAAATAGGAAATGTCACATCTCAGACTCAATAAACTAATGTTAATGGTGAAAGAAAAGCTGCTTGGTTCTAGTAAATGTAGAGTTAAACTCTCACAGACCCCTTAATTCAGCCTTTGGTATTACAATACATACCAAGTAATCTCTCAGAGGGTTCCACAATGCTCTGTGAAATTAGCACTGAGAAAATATTTCTCTCCCCGGCATGACTTAACTAAGTAGATAAATCATTTTTTGCACCACTTCTACTGCAATAGGATGGTGTGTTTGTAAAGAATTGGTTTTGGTATTTAATATTTTATAAAATCCAGGAAACTCTGTGATACTGTAGAGGACTATATTGTGCAATACCAATGTACTGTACATGGGGCTGCCGGACACTTAGAAAGTTTAACTCCGAATTTTCTTGCTTTGACAAATTTGCCTTGACTTCAGTGTTAGTTCAGCATAGTTTCATGTTTAAATTGCTTGGAAAGTTAGGTGAATTTGAGAATTATTAACAATTTTAATGGAGTAGCAAGCAACTTCTAGGCTTTCCATCTTCATCCGTTTTCAGTAAATATTTATTATACACACAAAAAAACTGGGTTAGAAGAACATTATTATGGTTACAAAATCAAGCATTCAAAAGTTAGGAAATGGAGAATTAAGGTTGCCTGCACAATCTCAGTTTGTCCTCCTTGTGCATATGCATTATGATACAGTCTTTCTTTAGAAGATCACATACTGTTTTTTTCCACTGGATCCCTGGCTCATTCAGTGCATTGAATGGATAGTGCTCACTTAATGAGCAGCTTTTCAATGTTTTGTATTTTCCTCGTTGTTCAATGTGTGGCCCCAGGCCTTATTTACTGCATGCTATTCAAACCCTGCCCAGCATCACACAAGAACCTTGTGGCGGAAGCAGGAGTAGAATCTAAGCATTCAGCTGTCTTAACCCAGAGATCTTCCTGCAATCCCCCACCTCACTCACTTTGTACCTTCTAACTTTTGCAACAAAAGAATCAGGGGGTCCTACACATATAGTCTCCATCACTACACATCTCTGGTTCATCCCCAATTAGTCCATCTGTGCACTAGACTCCGAGCGGTGCTTACCTCAAGCAGCTCCCGGAAGCAGTGACATGTCCCTTCTCCGGCTCCTACACGGAGGCACGGCCAGGCGGCTCTGCACGCTGCCCCATCCGCAGGCACCACCCCTGCAGCTCTCATTGGAGTGCCAGAGGGGGCCATTGGAGCGGGGCCATGCTGCAGCTTCCGGGAACCGCGTGGTGTGGCCCCCGACCCTACGCCCCGGCTGGAGCACCGGAGCAGGGCAAGCTCCAGACCCCAGTCCCCAGTGGTTGCTTGTGAACCAGCTTAAAACGGCTCGCAAGCCACATCCAGCCCATGGGCCGTAGTTTGCCCACCCCTGTGCTAGGTGATATACAGACACATAACATATGTTCCCCAAAGTTCTTACATCTAATTCAACATATGCAAATTGGTGTAACAAACTATCAGAAGGGTTTGAGAAGGGAGGATGAGAGTAATAGTGAAAAGAACTTGGGTTACATAGCCTAGCTATGTGCATGATTCAATGTCTTCAGAACATTCAGAAATGTGTTGAGGTTTCTAATATTATAAACTATATGCAAATAAAAGAGATATATATAATACTTTCTGGGCATCTATATTTTTTCTATCCCAATATAGATCAATTTAGGTCCATGAACGAAGGAAAACTACTAGTACAATACTATTCATACAGTCATTAAGGTGAAATGTAAAGAAAATTAAAATATGAAAACAAGACACATTCAAGAATATTTTCTTAAGTCTTTCTGAATGCACAAAATAGAGATGGGTGTGCAGAGTTGTTTAATGACATCATGTGTTTTGCTGAAAAAATGCTAATTTCACTGATTGATTTGATAAGAAAAACAGTTCATCTACTGTAGCTGTTTTAAAGTTTACTTTGTACCAGTTACAGTAGTATGATATCCTGTTTTGTTTTTTAAAGTTGGTCAATTAGCTGGATCTCCCGCTTCTCAAAATATAGTTCAGTAAATAAGAGAAAAAGAAATGGCCTGATATTTAATCTAATTACATTACTGGTCAAAAAACAGCAGAGATGCAATTAGCGGATCATTGAATTTTATTGACCTTAGAATCTGCAAGATTACCTTGTGTAACTGTTTTGTCTTCATAAAGAGCATTGAGGTGTTGTGGGGAAGAGTAATTATCCTTCAGGAGTTTAGCGAATGAGAGAGAACCCTTTATAGTTTTATAAGTAGTTTGCTTTGATATATGCTGTGCAACTTTCAAATTGAAACTGGTAGCACAGGGTCTAGAAATTATTGTCCAATATTTCCTAATTTTCAAGCTAACCGAATGCGCATTTAAGAGGAATTCATTCTTTTGCTTCTACTACATTTTCCTAAATGTTCTAAATATGTTTAAAATAGCTTAAGAATTAGGAAGTTCAGCATGTGTTCAAAGCAGTAGATCTTAAAGGCATTCATTAGACTTGGATATAGAAATATATCATATTTCATAAAATATATAGGAACCCAAACCTATTTGTCACTTATACAATTCTAAAAGTTGGTTTGCAGTACCATTATGAACAACTCAGGAAGTGTATACTTTGAAGTACAACTATGATTGATTAGACTACAGAAATTCCAGTGCTTCGTTGTGTACTACTTTAATCTTTTGAACAGTGAATGAACAGCAGATGGCCTAATAAAGACACTCTGTATATTTGCTCAATATGGATTTGCTCTGAAGGGATTGGTTCAACACTTTAGAGTACATATATTTGGAATACATCTGTCTTAGTCAAGACAGATGGTTAAAGGAAAGTAAAATGTCCAAATTCTTGGAATTAGTCCAATTTGGGTGCTGCTTTTGATTGGAAATTTTAATAGGATATGACTATCATTCTGTAAGCTTTTTCGGAAGAATACAGCTGCTAATAGTATAGGCATATAAAAGGTTGATGGCGACTGAACTGGGATTTGTTTTACTTACATTTCAAATAAAAATATCCCCAGTGTCTTGCTCTAACTGATCTGAGGATAAATAGGTGAATTTGTTTTCCCAAGCTATCAATTTGATATCTTTCGTGATTGCGAAATTCACTAAAAAATTCAAACTGGAAAAAAAATATTTTGCAAATTCCAAATTGTATTTAAACTTGCAAGTGTCAGGTTTTTAAATGAGATTTTATAATTTTTTCTATCCTATATAATACTATACATTAGATCACAAGCTTTTTTAAATGTTAATTTTGTAATACATTATAGGAAGTTTCCATTAGTGACAGCTTCATGGCTTGTGGATCAAATACTATCCTTGGCTTGTGGATCAAATAATTGTATGCCTCTAAAATGTATGCAGAAATATATACATCAAATTTAAAAGGTGCTGCATGCTGATACTGGGAGACAATGATTTTTACAACCTGGGTTACTTGGGAGTTTACTGTATGTTTTCAGTTTGCATATTAAAAATATAGTAGTTTAGCCTTGATGAAAGGTTGTCCCATGTTAGTTAAATACTCTTCAATTGTAAATATTTTAGCATTCATTATCTCTGCAAAGGTTTTGGTATGTGAATTAAATCCATTTTTGTTTTTGTTAAGTGTTGCACTCTTGTTTTCTGTTTTGCAGTAATAACAAGTAGTGGCTACAGTCCAAGATCAGCACATCAGTACTCGCCGCAGATATATCCCTCCAAGTTAGTGACTATATCTTTTCTAGCCTATCATAGTGAATGACCAACACTTCAGGCAGTTCTGTTGTTCAACGTTTCCAACAAGTGTTAATACACAGTAAATAAATAAAAGTAGTAACAAATAGCTACATAGTTAAGAATTTAAGACTTGATACTGATCCCCATTAGCATCATTTCTGTATTTTTTTTCTCTCTCACAGTTGGTGAAGACCTTGGTCTGGCTCTTAGATGTGCAGTTATGTATTGTTTCACAACATGTATAATTGATTTTGCGCATACATGTAAGGGCAAGATTGAACCCCAATAGTCAAGTTCTCAAATGTAGGCACCTAAGTTGTGCTGACAGAATATGCTCAACACATGGAAACAGGCAATTGATTGGGAAAAAAACACCATAGTATGTGCAAAATGAGTACTTGAATGCATAAGTTCCAGTGCATTAAACAAGGAGAACTCTCTATACTATACACATTCCATAGTCAGTATTGCTAAGCATTCAAAAAATCATGAATGAGGCACTGCAGAAGTATGTTGGATTCTTTTTATTTACCTTCTGGTTCTTAAACCAGTAGGAGTCATGTTTCAAGTTTCTCTCTGCAACTATAAGGGCTAGATACTTACTCCCTTACCCCACTTAAAATTGAGATTCTCATGTAGTTACATGACTTCAAAGAGCTGGGACTTTAACAAAACACCAAATATTGTGAGATTTGAGATAAAATCTCTAGAGTTGGCAGCGCTGTAGTGCATGGAAGTACTCATTTGCATGTGGCACTACCAGTTTTGTGTACACATGTTCCTGATTGCAGTGTGAAGTTTGTTTGTTTCTTCATACTTGACAGGGCCAGGTAGGAGGCTGTTTGAAAATTTGGCATTATGTTTCTAAAATGAAAGTGTTGAAACATTAGCAGGTTATGCTTTCTTAAGCTACTTTGTTTTGATAAATTTGTATTCACATCATGATATAACAAATATATAATAAGATGACAAGTAAATGTCTGAACTATGCATGTTAGAGAGACTCTTTAACATCTTGGGACCAACACGGCTACAACAACACTGCATATTAGCGAGACAAGGTGAATGAGGTAATATCTTTTACTGGATGAACTTCTGTTGGTGAAAGCTTTCGAGCTTACACAGAGCTCTTCTTCAGGCAACTACAGTAACACTGCAAACAATAATGAACTAAGCATAGTCTTTCTTATTTCACTTACAAAGGGATTTGGCTAACAGTGCATCAGATATTCTTGTCCAAATATATTACAAGGTCTTATTGAATTTTTGATTTACTGTAATAATTTTGGCATCTAAATTAAAGTGTAATCTTTTTCTGATAGCAACTGCTGCCAACTATGCTGAAGTAATTAGGGGAAAAAAGCAAAAGAAATTAGTATTTGATATTTAGTCATGGCTTTTAATGGCTAGGATTCAGTTACGATAATTCTTCATAGTATGTTTGATCACTCTTGGTCCATAAAATCTTATTTGACTTATTAAACATTCCAAGACAAATATTTCTGAATACATTTTTGCGACTCTGGAGGGTAAAATTTTTAAACCTGATTTTATTCACTCTTCCTATAAAACTTCAGTATTCATAAACAAAAGATCACTTTTATTTCCATTCTTTTTTCTGTAACCCACATTTTCCAAATGCTGAAAGCACATCTTGTTGTTAAAGTATTACTGTAGGCATTTTTAATGCCACTCTATATGGGCTCGATCCATCTCCCATTGAAGTCAGAGGGCCAGATCCTCAACTGCAGCTAAACTGCACACAGTACAAGTTCGTGTATTTTGGCGTTCACGTTTGTACTTCCCTGATCCTGCTGCCACTGTGTCTAGGACAGTTCTCCTTCACTGGGTTAGAGCAGCCTGAGGGCATCTCTGATTGACTTATGCCAGATGCTCATTGCTCCAAGGGCGACGGGGTGCAAACCCCTATAGAGCTATGTTGACAGTGGGATGATCCACCTGAGGTAGGATACAGCAGCTTTAAGGTTATATTGTGCTGGTGGTATGGTACAAAACATCCACGCTGCACCAGAGAATGTGACCCAGAGAGTCTCTCCATTTACTTCAGTAAGGTTAGATTGGATTCTAGAAGAGTAATTGTTGATAAAGAAAACTGTTTGACTTCTTGAAACCTTTTTCTTTTACTGCTTGAATCAACATGCAAAGTATTTGTTGCCACAGTAATGCTATTTTTCCTAATATTTAGGCCCTATCCACACATTCTTTCTACACCAGCAGCTCAAACAATGTCTGCGTATTCCGGACAGACCCAGTATTCAGGAATGCAACAGCCTGCAGTCTATACAGCCTACTCACAGACTGGACAGCCTTACAGCTTACCTGCTTATGGTATTTGACTTCTCGTTGTTATTCCTTCTTAGCTAGAAGTAAGATTGATTGTCAGCATGAACATTCTTTACTTTTCTCCCCATCTGCAAGAAAATATTTTAAAGAATCGGTTGAAAATTAATTTCTCTCACAGATTTGGGTGTAATGTTGCCAGGCATCAAGACAGAAAGCGGGCTTTCGCAAACACAGTCACCACTGCAGAGTGGGTGCCTCAGTTACAGTCCTGGGTTTTCCACACCACAGCCAGGCCAAACACCATATTCTTATCAAATGCCAGGTCAGTAACCACCATCGTCATTTTCCGTCTTTCATTTCAGAGGCACTACTCCTGAGTAAGGTGTCGCTCAGTGTGAGTAGGAATATCTGAAGTAGACCTTTAGGTTCAGATGGTCAAAGGTATTTAGGTGCCTATGTTGCATTAAAATAAATGAAATGTATGTGCAGGCTGATATCGTGTGACTTCCTGCAAGGTATTATCTTTTAATGTAGCATTATGATGTGCATTTCTTCGTAAGAAACAGTTTTCAAAAGACCCAGGGCCGGTATTTAAGGGCTTAAAGATGCAGATAGGCACCTAGAGGGATTTTCAAAAGAGCCCAAGCAGGTTAGTCACTTAATTCCCATTGAAATCAATAGGAACTAGGGGCTATTTTCACATAAGGACTTAGGCCCCTGACTGCCACTTGAGGTGCCTAAATCCCAGAATCAGGTCCCACTAGGCTTCACAAAATCCCCGCTCAGCTGCCACTACACCCTGTCGGTGCCTAAACTCACTTGGCACTTTACATTTTTGTTGCAGTAAAAGTTCCCTTGGCATCTAGGTTTCTGCCTTTCAGCATGTGCACTGCAGCCCCATTCCAAGCATGCAGCTGCCTAAGCCCCAGAGTGATGCAGAACCAGGGAAGGTAGTAGGCGTTCTTCCTCCTAACTAGCTTGCCTGCCTATAAGCCAGCTTACACAAAACAGTGGAGAAAGGAGCCCTGCTTCCTTCAGTTCTTAACCCAGTGGATAGGGTATTCATCTAGGATGTAAAAAATCCTTGGTTCAAGCTCCCCTTTTACCTGAGAGGGAGAAGGGATTTGAATTGTTTTATGCTGAGACTGGATGGTTGCAAGCGAAGGTGAACTAAGCAACGAATATACATAATATGAGAAAGAACAAGAGAAAAGAAACAAGGGAGTGGTTGAGGCACTGTAGTAAGTTTGAAAATGTTTTCTTGAACAAAACCATATATTCTCCAAGTTTCCTTGAACAATATGAAAAGGGAAAAATAAATCTGGAAGCAGTTTTTCATTTCTGTTGAGCATTCCTTAAAACTTTTTATATTTTAAAGTCAGAATCTCAGTTATTTGTGCTTCTGATTTGTCTGTGTTGTAATATGAAAATTTTTATCTTCAATACACAAACAGGTTCTTATAACAAATTATTTCCTTTAACTTTAGGTTCTAGTTTTACACCCTCATCTACTATTTATGCAAATAATTCAGTCTCGAATTCTACAAACTTCAGTAGTTCACAACAGGTATGAATATCGACACTTTTACATGTGCAACAGAATAAGAAAATATTTTAAGTGATCAGGCAATTGCATAATTTACCAATTTAGGTTTAAACAGGACTATTGTGATTGAATGTTTAATAGGACAGCAGTGTACTTTAATATCTAACCAAATACTGCAATCTTCATGAGAAAATTTGATCAACCTTTTCATTTAAAATACATGATAAAGAAATGGATTCACTTAATAAATTACCTTTGCTTTTTCCAGGATTATCCATCCTACACAGCTTTTGGCCAAAACCAATATGCACAGTATTATTCAGCATCAACATATGGAGCATATATGACCTCAAACAACACAGCTGATGGCACATCTTCATCATCATCAACCTATCAGCTACAGGAATCTCTCCCTGGCCTGAATAGTCAACCAGGTACAGACCTTCATCCAGGTGAAAAGCTTTTATGTCTTTTATCCCATCAGTTTAGATGTGTGAAAGCAAGATTGGGTAATTTTTCAACATAGGTAATTTTTGAACCAAATTGGGATAAGCATGAACGTTTATCCTCATCTTAATGTCTCTAAAGGAAAAAAAATATTATGGAAACAATCATGAGATATTTAAAAAAATGTATATTCCATTTATATATTAAACCACAACCAAGTAATTTTGGCAAACTGATATATGTATCATTGTGGGAATGAGAAAAGACACAACAATCAAGTATGCATCTTTGAGTGTCCAAAACTACTGTGCTGTAGCAGGACCTCTCTAATTCACACTCAAAAAGGCAATATACTATACATTGTGAAGTATTATCATAAATAATTAAAACCAAACTACAGTTGTTTCTTTATTTAGACAAGCACTTATTAATGTGCATGCCATATTGCTAATTCACAAAATACAGCACATCACAATACAGCTATCAGGTATTAGTATCAATCTATTTAAATTATATTGAGGGCGTTTCAGTTGCAAAGTAAAGCACTCAGAAGCCAAGACAAAGTTAAGTTTGCCTGACCAATTATGTGCTCTTGGGCATAAAGTATTACAGTATTTTATTATATAATCACACTAAACGTTTTTACAGGACCCCATCTCATTCAATGCATGAGGTGAACATTGCTCTGTGAATGAGGCAGCTATTCAGTTTTTCTTGTTATCCCCATCATTCACCTTATAGCTCCACGCCTGCTTCCTATACTGCACACCATCCAAACACTGCTGCCCATAAGGATTGCTTTTCCTTCTTTGTAGACTTTTCTGTGGTGCTCATTACATTAGTAGGTGAACATCCCACAGAGGTTAATGAATTGATCCTTGCAACACCCCTGCAAGGCAAGAAGTATTATCCTCATTTTACAAATGTGAGACTGTGATACAGAGAGATTAAGTGGCTTGCTCAAGGTCACAAAGAAAGTCTATGAAAGAGACAGTGAAAGATCCCAAATCTCCAAAGTCTCTGTCTAGTGCCACATGAGCTTTATTTGTCTTCCAGGGGACCCTGCTTCATTCATCATAAACTATATAATTTCTGCAGTGTGGACCTGATCCAAAACCTATTGAAGTCCTGGGAACACTGTCATTGCCTTTAATGAGTTTTGGATCAGTCCCTGAATGCAGAGGGGGTGCACTGGACCCCAGACCAATTCACTACATAAAGCTGTTTCATTCTCTTTCTAGTGAGTGAACTGAGTGACACAGGGGTCCTTCAAAAACTATGCAGTACTATATTAGTAATAATGAATTATCAGAAGGGGAGGAGTTAAGATTGTGCAAAAAATTATACACAGATCTGGCAGCATTTCCTATAGTTGAGGTTGCCTGACATTTCTCATTACAAGACCCTGTTTTCAGTTACTTATAACTTTGCCAAACTTTAATTGTATGGGCTGAAATTTCCCATGCCAGGTGTCTGCCTCAGGCTGAATTTTTTTGAAAAGTCTGTGTTTATATAAAATAGGAAAGTATATTTTGTTCATTCCCTTGGTTCTTGAAAGTAGCAGAACCATTTTGGCACAAGCTTAAAAAAATATTAACTCCTTGACTCAGAACAAACCTGCCAAATTTAAGACAGAAAGGTAAAGGATTATGTTCTAATCAACTGAAATTAGAACACTTGAGGAATGAACATTCACTGTAGATGTTGCTCCATATATAATTTAAAAGATTCTGGTGTATGCTGAAAGAATGTAATGAATACTCATAAAATTATGTTTTGAGAACTCTGCATGCTTCAGGACACTTCATATTTCCTGCATACTTAACAATATTTTGTAGAGAGTATTTTTGCACATTATCTCATCTTGTAGCTGTGCTTCTTAGAAGTGATCTGTTAGCATACTGTATGTACAGAATCTCTTATGAAAGTGTTTTATAATTTGTATTCAATGTAGTATAGAAGGAAACTTTATACAAGCTAAATAACGGAAAACCATAATGAGTGTGTAAGTATAGTGAAATAGTAAGAAAGGTTTTTATGTTTAAACACATGAACATGTCTCCCTTTTAAATAGCTTATGCATCTGAACTTGTACATCTGCCCATGCACTTCCCGTTTCTGCAAAGTGCTGAATGAGTCATGTGACACCGTGTGCACAGTGCAACACCCATTTTGAAAAGACATCGCATGCCTGTGTTCTTGTGTGTTACTTTAAAAATACACTTGCATAAATGGAGTGCAACATTTTGAATGCTTAGTCCAGAGATTGGCAACCTTTGGCACGTGGCCTGTCAGGGAAAGCCACTGGCAGGCTGGGACGGTTTGTTTACTTGCAGCGTCTGCAGGTTCAGCTGACTGCAGCTCCCACTGGCCGCGGTTCGCAGTTCCAGACCAATGGGAGCTGCGGGAAACAGCGCGGGCCGAGGGATGTGCTGGCCGCCACTTCCCACAGCTCCATTGGCCTGGGACGGTGTCCGCAGGGAGCTGCGATCGGCTGAACCTGCGGACATTGCAGGTAAACAAACCATCCCGGCCCGCCAGTGGATTTCCCTGACGGGTCACGGGCCAAAGGTTGCTAATCCCTGCACTAGGGCTACGTTCACACTACCCGCCCAATTCGGCAGGTATTGATCGATGTTCTGGGATCGATTTATCGCGTCTCGTCTAGACGCGATAAATCGATCCCAGAGCCGCTCCCCGTCGACTCTGGAACTCCAGCTCCACGCGAGGAGTAAGCGGGGGAGCCTGCCTGCTGCGGTGTGGACCAGCGGTAAGTACTTTTGAAATCGATCTAAGATATTCGACTTCAGCTACATTATTCACGTAGCTGAAGTTGCGTATCTTAGATCGATTCACCACCACCACCACGCCCCCCCCCCCCCCCCCAGTGTGGACCAGCCCTAGGACATCATGGCTCAGAGGTAGCAATTGCAAAGAGCTTCTGGTTACTGCTTCACCTAGTGGGTGGGGCATAGTGAGCCCTGCTGCTGGTATACTGGGATAATGGTGCTAGGGCCTGCTTGTGCACAGGAAGGACACAAAGGACTCTGCATTGACTTTCCTTGTGCACACTAGCCTATTCAGACGCAGCACACATTGGAATTTTCACTGGGTTTGTGTGTGCGCCTGGGTCTTCCCTCCCAACAACTGTGCTCTTACTCTTCTTGGTCAGTTCGATCGTGGCAGGTTCAGTGGTAGGGAAGGTTTTGTGCTGGCCCTGCACCAGTAGTTGAGTATCACTATATCTGTAATATCAGGCCATACGATGTTCATACTTAACACTTTCCTGCCACTTTATTGTAGCCATACTCTCACTTGCCAGTGAATGAAGTTTCCCAAACAGGGTCCTTAGCTATGTATTGAATATAGATAAAAGGAAAGAATTTCAAGCATTGCAATTAATATTTCTAACTTCAGTGAACTGCACTAGGACTTCCCTATCTATAAATAAGTACACACATTTTTGGGTCCTTCTGTGTATGAACAGTTTGCATCTCGCCTTTTGGCTAAGATCATGTGTAGTTTCTGTCAGATTTGACACACATTCTTACTACACCATAGATCTGTATTTTGGTCAAGTTTTTTTAAGTTTAAGTTTTCTGAAGCCATTTAAGGATTAAAAAAAAAAAAGTTTCTCCTTTAATATGGATGAGCCTGCTGTTTGTAAAAAGCAAATCCAGCAATTAAGCCTACAGTTGTTCAAAAACCCATGCACTACTGACTTCTGCAGTTCTAAAATAGAAGCATGCCGTGCATTCAAGTAAGAGACAGCTGGTCATTCTGATTTAGAGATTAGTTTAATGAAATAAAGTTGGCTCTAAATACCCAGAATTTACAAGGTACAGTGATTAGTTACAGTACTGATTAATGGATAATTATGCAATCATGTACAGTGTTGGTCCAAGGAGAAGCCTGGGGCAACTGGTAATGATTTATGTTAAATGGAAATTGTAAATAGCATTCAGTTGTTTACTTCAGCTTTTAGGTACTTTCATAGAAGATTTAGAAATATTATTTTTTAATTGTTGGAAGAATTAAGTAAATTGAATAATTGGGAACAAATGCTTTAATATGTTACTTTGTAATTGAATCTTGATTTTATAAAACATTACATTTTTCACATGCATTATATTTTCTCACGTGTTGAAAATAATTAAAAGGTTTAAGCCAGACATTAAGGATTTTTTTCTTTTAGTCTGTTTTTTATGTAGTCTTGGAAGAGCTAGTAAATAACATTTCCCTCCTATAAGAGACATATTCAAAACTCTTATTGAAGTCAATGGAAGTTCTGGTTGTGCAAGGAATCCAGTTTCGAGTTGTCATTTTGTACTTCTTCATTTAAACAAACATGTTTTCTTCTCTCTCTTATGGAGGACAAGCCAATACTCCGTGGCCTTATTTACTTCCCCATTACCTTTAGTGCCTTTACTGATATTGGCATCACTCAGGGAACAGAGTTGGTTGTTAATTAATCAGAACTCCCTCTCCTGACTAATTCTGCAACAGCAAAGCAAGAATACTACAGAGTCATGATTAAGCAGAGTGATTTATTTCTGTTTAATTTCCCTATCATTCCTCAGCAAATTATAACAATTTTAGATTAGGGGTAACATTTTCAAAAGTGCCTACGGACCAGATTTTTAAGGGTATTAATTTAGGTGCTGGTATTTATAGAGATGCAGATAGGTGCCTAAATGCCTTTAAAATCTGGCCCTCAGTAACTTAGGGGAATCTAAGACTCATTTTCAAAAGTGATTTATGCATTTGGAAACATAAGCCTCATTGAAAGTCAGTTGGATTTAGACTCCTAAGTGCCTAAGTCATGTTTGAAAATGGATATTAGACTCCTAACTCATTTAGCCAATTTTGAAAGTTTATACTAGGTCAAATTTTAGCTTTGTTTTCTTGCCTCTATCTATCTGTCCCTGTTCCCTTCGCCCCAATCTTCCTGAGAGTATGTATGCAGCTTTGTCATTTGTGTGTAATGTAGCCCTCCTAGTGAATGTAGTAGACATGACTTTTCTATACAGTTTCATAGGATGGTTTTAAAGCTTATAGAAAGTATTTTTCTATTAGGTATCTGGAATAATTGCTATATAGCCCTATTTAATTTCTGTAGACCTCTACTGGTTACATCTATATATAAATTTTCTCTGAGGACATTCTCATAGGTAGTATGTATGCATGTAGAATAACATGTTAAACTAAATACAGAGACATGGATTACTGAATGGTATAAAAAACACTTTGAATAAAACTTATGTTCTAGGGCTTTCAAAAGTTATCAGTATTGTACTTTGATTTTTGTTTGATGTTTTTGGTAAGAATCAGTGTTTACAAACGACTTGCTACTTAGTTCTCCTGTTGGGCTATTTTGCTGCAGAAGCAATAAAACAAAAAAAGCTAGACTTGGATATAATTTTGTTTTTATCTTTCGTGGGGGAAAGAAAGAAATGTGAATGTGCATTATGTTGGAATAGTTCTGCTTTGCATGAAATGTTTGTGCAGTCACTACAGCAAATTATTGGAAAATAGGTATATACATAATTACTTTTAATTAGAAACTCATGCCATATATATACAGATAGATGTTCATCTCTTCAGTTGTGTATCAGATCATAATTGTCCCATTTTCATTTGTGTGGCCTTTAAGTAGTTTCATCGATTTTAAGAAAGTTTGGAATTCTTTTAATTCCCCTCACATGATAAACTGTATTTGATTCTAAGCAGGACATAATAAAAACTTTGAAGGCACTCCTCATTGTTCCATTTTACTTATTTAACAACCTTTGGCACATTGTTCACTAAGAGGAAAAATGAACTAAATGATTTACTTAATGGCAATAAAAATAATTATTATTTTTACTAGAAATGTGTAAATTCACTCAAGCAAGTGTCTGTAATTCCCTGGGTCCTCCCTGGTCCCCCTTTTTAAAGATAGGTAGTCTGTTTGCCCTTCTCTAGAGCTTTGGGTCCTCATCTATCCTCCATGAGTTCTCAAAGATAATCACTAATGGTTCAGAAATTGCTTCAGCTAGTTCCTTATGTACCTTAGGGTGAAAGGTGGCAGGCCCTGCTAACTTGAATACGTCTAATTTATTATCTACCAGGGCTGTCGATTAATTGCAGTTAACTCACACAGTTAACTCAAAAAAATTAATTGTGATTAATCGCAGTTTTAATCACACTGTTAAACAATAGAATACCAACTGAAATGTATTAAATATTTTGGATGTTTTTCTACATTTTCAGATATATTGATTTCAGTTACAACACAGAATACAAAGTGTACACTGCTCACTTTATACTATTTTTATTACAAATATTTGCACTGTAAAAATGATTAAAGAAATAGTATTTTTCAATTCACCTCATACAAGTAGCGTAGTGCAATCTCTTTATCATGAAAGTACAACTTACAAATGTAGAATTTTTTTGTTACATAATTGAACTCAAAAACAAAACAATGTAAAACTTTCGAGCCTACAAGTCCACTCAGTCCTACTTCTTGTGCAGCCAATCGCTAAGAGAAACAAGTTTGTTTACATTTACGGGAGATAATGCTGCCTGCTTCTTATTTACAATATCGTGTGAAAGTGAGAACAGACGTTCGCATGACACTTTTGTAGGCGGCATTGCAAGGTATTTACTTGCCAGATATGCTAAACATTCATGCTTTTGCCACCATTCCAGAGGACATGCCTCCATGCTGATGACATTCGTTAAAAAAATTATGCGTTAATTAAATTTGTGACTGAACTCCTTAGGGGAGAATTGTATTTCTTCTTCTCTGTGTTTTACCCACATTCTGCCATATATTTCATGTTATAGCAGTCTCGGATGATGAACCCAGCATGTTGTTCGTTTTAAGAACACTTTCACTGCAGATTTGACAAAACACAAAGAAGGTACCAATGTCAAATTTCTAAAGATAGCTACTGCACTCGATCCAAGATTTAAGAATCTGAAGTGCCTTCCAAAATCTGAGAGGGATGAGGTGTGGAGCATGCTTTCAGAAGTTTTAAAAGAGCAACAGTCCGATGCAGAAACTACAGAACCTGAACCACCAAAAAAGAAAATCAACATTCTGCTGGTGACATCTGACTCAGATGATGAAAATGAACATATGTTGGTCTCAGGGCTGGCTCTAGGCACCAGCTAGGGAAGCAGGTACCTGGGGTGGCAAATCTGAAGGGGCGGCACTCCAGCCGTTCTTGGGGCGGCACTCTGGCTTTTTTTCTTCGGCGGCACTTCTGCTGCAGCTTCTTAATTGTTTTTTTTGGTGGCACTTCTGTGGCAGCTTTTTTATTTTCTTTGCTTCAGCAGTGCTGCAGCGGCAGATTTTTTTTTTTTACTTTTTTTTTTTTTTTTGCTTTGCCGTTTAGGGCAGCAAAAAAGGTAGAGCCGGCCCTGGTTGGTCTGCACCGCTTTAGATCGTTATCGAGCAGAACCCATCATCATCATGGACACATGTCCTATGGAATGATGGTTGAAACATGAAGGGACATATGAATCTTTAGCGTATATGGCACGTAAATATCTTGCAACGCCGGCTACAACAGTGTCATAAGAACACCTGTTCTCACTTTTGGGTGACATTCTAAACAAGAAGCGGGCAGTATTATCTCCTGCAAATGTAAACAGACTTGTTTGAGCGATTGGCTGAACAAGAAGTGGGCTTGTAGGCTCTAAAATTTTACATTGTTTTATTTTTGAATACAGTTATTTTTTGTACATAACTCTACCTTTGTAAGTTCAACTTTCATGATAAAGAATTTTCACTACAGTACTTGTACTAAGTGAATTGAAAAATACTATTTTTTATTTTTACAGTGCAAATATTTATAATAAAAAATAAATATAAAGTGAGCACAGTACACTTTCTATTCAGTGTTGTAATTGAAATCAATATATTTGAAAATGTGGAAAACATCTGAAAATATTTATACAAATTGTATTCTATTGTTTAACAGTGTGATTAATCGTGATTAATTTTTAAAATCGCTTGACAGCCCTATTATCTACATATTTTTAATCTGTTCTTCCCCCTTGTTGTTAATATTGTTTTAAGCATTTGATCACAAACAACCTTTTTAGTGAAGACTGCAGCAAAATAGGTTTTTCACACCTCTGCCTTCTTGATGTCATCTGTTACTAGTGCTCCTTCCCTGCTGCTAAATAATGGACTTAAATTTTCCTTTGTCTTTCTCTTGTCCTTAATGTACTTATAGAACCTCTCCTTAACACATGTTATCTCCCTTTCTAGGTGTAACTCATTTTGTGCTTTAGCCTTTCTGATTTTCTCCCTACATGCCTTTACTATTCTTTTGTATTCATCCTTAGCAATGTATTCATGTTTCCACTCCTTGTAGGATTCCTTTTTGATTTTCACATCATTAAAGAGATCCTGATACAGGCATATTGGCCTCTTACTGGTCTTCCTATCTTTCCTTATCATTGGGAGAGTTTGCTCTTGTGCCTTTAATATTGTCTCTTTGAGAATCTGCCATTTGAACTCCTTTTTCCATTAGATTATCTTTTCATGGGGCCTTACCTACCAGTGCTCTGAGTTTGTTAAAGTCTGCTTTTTTGAAGTCCATTGTCCTTATTGTGGTGCTTTTACTTCTTTCTTTCCTTAGAATCATGAAATCTATCATTTCATAATCACTTTCGCCCAAATTGCCTTCTACCTATCTTTCTACCTTCAGATTAATAACCACAAAAAATAACTTTTTGTCATAATCAAGCCTAGACTGGCTGCCACTGGATACTTCCTTCACCTTTTTAATAGTCTGTAAAGATATTACTATCTCAGTATGTAAATTATGACTATACAGTGTAGGGTCATTGGCCAATTTTGAGACAAAGTTTTTTCTGATTTTGATTGCTGTGTGGACAGTGATGAGGGCAGAATTCAGGTTGCGTGTTTAACCATGTTATTGAGTTACTGTGGTTTGACTATAGCTTTTTAAATGGTTTGCCTTTGTGTGTGTAAATTTTAAAATGTTCTTAGTTTGACCTGTGTGACCTGTTCATTCTCTTGGCATATAATATATGTAGGTGCAAGTGGCCTATATTATTCACTTGTGACCCTAATAAAAATGTTCTTAGAACAGAAAATCAGGAAGAAAAAGAAAAGAATTGTCAATTGAATGTATTCATTCCTTTATATTGAGCGATTTGGCTTGATTATAAACTCTGTGGGGGGAGGAACCATCTTTTTGTTCTGTGTTTGTACAACATTTAAAGTACAGTGGGGTCCAGGTCCACTCCTAAGTGCTATGGTAATACTAATAATTAATAAAGAACTGATGCTGCCCATACTAAGTCACCCTTGATTTAGGCCTCCCAAAGCCAACTGTCTCTTTGTTTCAATCATCCAAACTGAAAAGTATTTCATACTGCCCCCATAGTAGGTGAGGTAATAGCGCTTATTGGACCAGCTTCTGTTGATGAAACTGACAAGCTTCAGAGCTCTTCTTCAGGTCTGGGAAAGGTACTCAGAGTGTCATAGCTAAATACAAGGTGGAACAGATAGTTATGTCTGGGCACCATCCTTCAATATATTTTAAAGAACCATCTGTAGCGCAGCAGCATAGAACACAACAGGTTAGAAAAATTGGATGGCAGCCTTGAATCAGTTCATTGAACACTTTGGAAGATGTCAGGTATAGCTGTACTCCATTGCTGTTGTAAAATAGCCATGAAATCATCATTAAGGCAGACAAAGCTGGAGGATTCATGTCTTTTCACACTTAAGATACTCGCTAAATTAGCTAGTCCTTAAATACATCACCAAAAATTTCCGGAGGTGCACTAATAGTGATGTGCTTGGAAGGAAGCAGGATTTCTGGTTACTGGGAGATGGGGTGGAGCAAGTCTCAAACAATCCTTCCTAGGTAGCTCCATTCTCTTTCCCCATCCAACCATCCCAATGTGAACTGCCTTATTCTGCTCACAGCTCTCGATTGACTGCCACCAATGTTTGTGACCAGCAGTGGTAAGGTGGATTACAATGGGGAAATCAGGCTGAGAAGGTAGGAGGGATAACCTGGCATAGAGCTGGTAGCATGGGAGAGTAGGGAGGTGGATGAGGAGATTAGGCTGTTAGTCTGTCAGAAAGGAGGAGGTGGTTGGGGATTCTGATGCCTGCAGGAGTATTTAGAATGTCCTCCATATTTAGGGATAAGGACGGTGGGTCTCCTGCTCGTGGAGAGCGGAGTTGAAGTTGAGTCTTTACAGCAATAGAGGACATTGAAATCTGTCTAGCTGACCTCCTAAGTCCTAACATAGGAAACGAGATATCCTCACCTTAAATTTTGAAAGACGCATGACATGGCCATTAGTATGGTATTTCAGAAAGCTTGCTTTGATGCCTCGCTATTTTATAATATGTGCATATTAGTGCATTTAAACCCTCTCTCCATTTCTAAGGAGGTTTATTGAAGTTTGTCTTTGGTAAAATCAGAATGTATTTGTGGCATCTGCAATTTCCTGTTATGTAAAACTGAAATTGAGAACTGCTCTTCTGCATTTTATGTTTATAGCATGTGTGTATCTTGTGTTTGGGTTGGCATATAATCTGTGTAGAGAGACATTTTTAAAGCTTTTATACCTTCTTTCAAAATTAAACAGACTTTTTTCCATGGATTTTTTTATTTATAGGGGAGTTTGACACAGTACAGAGCCCCTCAACACCGATCAAAGATCTTGATGAGAGAACGTGTCGGAGTTCTGGGTCAAAGTCTCGGGGTAGAGGGCGGAAGAATAATCCATCACCCCCTCCGGACAGTGACTTGGAGGTATGCCCTCTGGTAACTGATGAATGGTAAACTGAAGGTAGATTCAGTAAATTAAAGCAGAGGAAACAGTTTAAAGCTTTAAAAAATGGCATGAACCATATGAATCATTCAATTGAAAGTACTAGATTTCTAGTTGTTACTTTAAATTTATACAATATGGGGCAGATACAGTGTATACATGAATACACTGAAAATAAGATAACAGTGTCAACATGATACATACATGCATATTGTCTCTTCCAATTTAATGTGGAATAGATCTACAAAGCAATTTAAGGTTTCCTTGTTCATATTGTTTCTGATAAACTTCTATTTTGTGTATTGTTTAACTTTCTTTTTAAAAATAAGAAAATTCAGATGTATCAATCCAATTATCTACATATTCAGTGTAAAAATATGCATTACAAAAAGGAATTCATAAATATAAGACATCCATATTTGGCCCTAATCCTGCAAACACTTAAGGACTACTTTAACTTTACCCCTGTAAGTAGTGCCATTGACTTCAGTAGTTATGCACCACTATTTCAGAGATCAAGGCCATAGCAAAGAAATATATCTCCGTAACGTACAAGATGATGTTTTAAAACACAAGTCCTAGCAGTGGAGTGATTATATTCTTGTTACCCCTGTGTTAGCAATGTTCTGACATAGTGTGACAGAAGGAGAACTACGCTCATTGCATGCATGGTATATTCCAGCACTGGGATCAGAGAAATGTTCTGCACATTTGTGTGATGTGCCCCCTCCCACTGTCATACTGGCACTCAATGTCAATGTCATTGGACTGCTCCACTCCCTGTGCATGTAGTGCATATCTCCACATATATCACCAGAAGTCAACTTTGTTATCACTTGGCTGTTCCTGCCCCTGCACCTCTACTGGAGGGACAGGGTTGACCGTAGCACTTAGCATCAATCTCAGATGCCATAGCTTTTTGTACAGAGGGTGAGGAATTTTATCCTGATTCTGGACAAACTGTCTTTGATTTTTTTGTAGTTTTCAAAAAACTATTTTTTTTAATTAAGATTTCCATTTTCCTTTTCTTAGTTTCATTTTCACTGGTAAATTTCAGAAAAAAACAGCCTCTTACCAACACAAAGAAATTTCCCTTAAAAACAAAAACAAAATAAAAAGTTAAAATAAGACATTTTGTCCAAAAATCTTATTTAAATTCCTTATTCTGTGTGAATTACTGTGGCATAATAGTACTTGTGCCATTTAGAACTAGCACCCAGAGTTGATATTACCTCTATTGGATGAACACATTGAAATCGGTGTGAGTTGCACATAAGAATCTGAGAGTAGAATTTATCCTTAAATTAAAAGCTCTTTACAACAAAGTAATTGACCCAAAATATACTGACATCAGTAGTATGTTAGAGAGACAAAGTGGAGGAAATAATATATTTTATTGGACCAGTAAAAGATTCTATAGTATGTGACATATTTGAAACCTTGTAAAGGTTATAGAGTAATTAAAAGATTGGAAAGTATTGAAAAGCTTAATGTCCTCCATGTTTTTATAGATTATTTTAAGGTACACTGTCAATGCTGATTTTCAGAATAAACCTACTCACTTAAGGGCTTATTTAAAGCACAGGACATGATTGATTTGATTTTGGATCATAAATCTTATTTCCTGATTACATACTGAATTTGTCTCCATTTCTGTTTTCAGCGTGTATTTGTTTGGGATTTGGATGAAACTATCATCGTTTTTCATTCACTGCTTACAGGATCCTATGCACAGAAATATGGCAAAGTATGTGACTCAAATTCAACAGTAGATTCAGACTCTTGATACGTTTGTTATTTTTACTGTGCTTTTCATCTTTAATGTGCCTTACAAAACTTAATTAACATTCATATGCCCTTGTGAGGGAGGGAGGTGAATAGTATTAACTCCCATTTTACAGACTGGGAAACTGAGGTACAGAAGTTGTGATTTGCCCAAATGGAGCAGCCAAGGGGACAGATGAGGTGCCTACCCTTGGGTAAGATGTGAGGTCCAATAGAGGTAGAGTTGCTGAGGTAGGTGCTATAGCTGTAAGGAGGAGGCTTCATTGAGGGAGAGGTGCTGAGGTTTCTGGTGCAGCTTTGAAAAGCTGTTGCAAATGGGTACTAGATTTGGTGGGAAAGGGGAAATAACTGGTGAATTTGGAAGCAGGGCAGGGAAAGGGAATGAGTAAACTGGACGATGAAAAAGGAAACAGAACTGATGAATTTTCAGGGAAAGGAAAAGAGTAAATGGGTGGGAGGCAGACCTGCCTAACCTTCAACTTTAGGGTGGAGGCTCTGGGTTTATGATGTACTCTCTGACACCTCAGCCTTACTGGTGAGTTGCTGGTGTTCTTGGGTGGCTGTTGCGTAGGGCAAACGCACTGGCTGAAACACCCTCAACTGCGAATCAGTTATTGCTTTCATTGTACACAACTACTCCCCTCTCTGCCACTGAGAAATCCAAAGGTGGCTGGAGAAGAAGCCCAGAACAGGGAGCAATGAGCAGCCAGCAGTGAAAGGAGAGAGAGGGAGAAGCAACCCAGAAGTAGTAGCAACCAGAATTTCCTACTGAGCAAGGAACATGCATGAAGTAAATTTGATACAGATTTTCTTCAGGGTTTTTGCTGCACTGACATTGGCAGGGCTGACGGCAGAATGAATGCTGATGATTTGGGTGGGGCTGGCAGCTGAGAAGATAGAGACATGGTTTATGTGGTGTGTATGAGGAACAGGTGTGGGGCTGTGTGAAAGAGGGAGAGAGAAAAAACAACAGGTGTAAAGCATGTTTCTGTTAATGAAAAAAAGGAGGGAAGAGAGTTTGGTGTTCATGCACATGTGGAGGTGTGTGCATGGATGTGTGTATTTGGAGACACAGGTAGTTGTTTCTCCTGGTGTTTATGAAAAGGGTGGGCTAGTAAATTTTTGTCTGTCATGGAAATTCACCAGCTCAGTTTTGGAATGCCAAAATAAGATTAGCTATTCGGTTCTGGTACGAATAACACTTATTTTATACCTTCACGGTGCCAAATCAGTGCACATTATACTGTTTTGCCACTTATATTACCATACATCCTACACACTCTTCTAATGCTATTTTTACAAAAAATATAATTCCATTCACTTTGACAAAATTACTCCTTTTTTATATCTCTGTGAGAGAAGAATCAGACCAAACATGCAACTTACATCATTTGTCACCATTGAATGTGGCCCACAGACCTTCATGGGAGTTGCTATATTTGGCCCAATGATTCAGTTACTTGTAAATTTTAATTGAAATATGCTTGTGGCCTTTTGGATGGTATAACTATTCTGATGCAGTTTGTTTCTCCATCTCAGATATTAACAATTAAGAAATTATTTATCATTGTTGGTGCAAAGATTTTTAAATTGAAATATGTTACAGGGCTATCAATCCTTTCTGGATAACTTTAAAAACTATTCTAGCGACAACTGGACAGAGATATCTTCTTGGTTTCCTTCTCTTGAGGTTCCCCCTCCTCCTCATATCTGTAGGGACATTTAGATGAAAACAGCATCACTGCTTTGTAAAAACTCATCTGCTCCTGCAATTTATTCCCCATCAAAAGCCAAAATATGTGGTAATGACTCATTTCAGCAACCAGTTGTGATATCAGATAGAGATTATGAATTCTTTCCATAGGTCAGGAGTAACTCATGTGAAAGTGAAATTAATTGATTTATGCTACTGAGATTAGAATCAGGATCCAGGATTTCAAGTGATGATGAACCAAGAGAGAGGATTTCTTAAATAAGATCCTGTTTTCATACTGCTAGAAATAGCACAATAAAAATTATAGGGATACAGAGTCATTCCCAGAGTAAATTAAGAAATGGCAGATATTTTCTTTTCTAGAGTAGTTATCTTCCTAGTATTATGGGAAACATATTTAGGAGGATAATGTATCATTGAGGCTCAAATATGTAATAAATTCTTATCTAATATTTTATATGTTGCTGCATATATTCTTTTTTTATTTGGAGGAAGGATGGTTCAGTGGTTAGGGCACTAGACTGAAGCTTGGGAGACTGTGGTTCAAGTCCTTGCCCTGCCACAGTCTTCCTGTGTGACCTTGGCCAAATTACTTAGCGCCTCTGTGCCTCAGATCACCCTCTGTAAAATGAGGATAATCATCCCTACCTTGAAGAGGTGTTGTGAGGGTGAATACATTAAAGATAATGAGGTGCTTAGATATTATGGTAATAGAGGCCATATAAAGTACCTAAAATCTAGTTATACTTCATTGTTTCAAAAAATATCTTGGGTATTAATCCTTTCTTGTGATTGAGCTGCTCCAGTGGCACAACATTGGTTTAAGACCAGTTTAAACAGCCAGTGGTATGGAGTCATAGCAATGAGTCCTACACCTTCCCCTGTATTGTCTCCTAGTATTGGGGGCAGTGCAGCTCCCAACCTGTGCCTTGATATCTGGCTTTAAACTGTCAGAGTACTTTACCCTGTGTCCCCTGATTCTCAATTCTTTTTGTAAATCTATTTTTTCTGTATATTTTGTTGTCTCGGGTTGTTTAATAAATACATTTTCTCCCAAAAGAGAAAAGACAAGATAAAATGAGACAGAAGGACAAGGGTCTCCCAATATGTTTTTCAAGGTTTTCTAAATGTTAGTGAGTGATTAGCATGGTGCTGCTATAAATAGGGAGAAAGCAGTTTATGGTGAACAGCGTGGTCAAATTGTATTTTCAAGGTGTGAAATTCTGGGATTATACTGGTACTTAGATGGACCATTTTCCAGGGTTTCACCTTTGTTCTACCATTCTAACATTTATACAGACACTCTGAATGTACAGATGGATATATATACACACCCTCAACTATTCCCCATCTAAACACAGACCTGCCATCTCTTGGCCTTCTCTTTGCCCTATTTCTTGCTGTGACCAGGGGGAAACAAAATATCTGTCTTTTAGGCCTTACTGCTCTAGTGTCATTATGGCTGTGAATAGAAATGCAGCACAGAGTAGAGCGCCGACTTAGCTCAGTGTCACAGTCAGACAGACAAACTGTTTGTATGCAAGGCAGTACAGAGCCATAGAGGGACCAGCAGATTAAACATTCTTCTTTTAACTCTCACCTTCCTTTTCTGCAGGCAGTAGCCTAAGGGAGAAGAGAACGGTAATCCTGATTTCCTTTTGGACTTCTATATGGGACTGCAATCATAAAATCATAGAAATCTAGAACTGGAAGGGACCTCAATAGGTCATCTAGCCCAGTCCCCTGCGCTGAGGCAGGACTAACTAATATCTAGACTGTCCCTGACTGGTGTAATATAAATAATAGCAGTAGTAGTATTAACAAACTGTGACAGATTGAATGAAGATTTTTTTAACATTATGAGCAAGATTGTAAATGTCTCATTAAAATATATGGCAAATTGCTTCTTCATGGGAGGGAGCCAATTGAATGAATAGCTTGCAGTTTTCCCCTGAAGCAAGAGAGGCTTTGTATGTCTGAGTTTGGTCAGTGCAGAGCTACAAGATATTAATTAAAAAACCCCAAAGTCACAATTAAGTGATTTTGTCTGATTTTTTTATTGGACTTTCCAGAGTTAATTATTTTATGTTATCTAAATAGGTCTGTCTCTCAGCTTGTAAGGTAACTGTAAGGTTACTTTGCTCATCTCATTTGTTGATGCTCTTCATGCACCATAAAATTAGTACACTTCTATTTTTAATTATTTACTGCAGTAGCAAATTATGATCATTGGTATCTGAGCTGTTCGGTTGTGACCTGTGTGGCTGATGATGGTTTTTGCAGCTGAGCACCAGTTGGCACATATAGTTTTCTACAATGCTAAACTCTTAAATAAGGATTTGTTGATGTGACAGGACATGTGTTAGGAGACTGTCATCATCTGTTAAATTTTATGAGGTACATTCCTGTTCTCTTATTAACAATATGTATTCTTCTTTCTACTATGTCCCAGGGATTTCTCACTGTTTTGGAGCTGATTAAGCTGTACTTAGTATTAGCATTTCCAACATGGTAAAATAATTTATTTCTTTAAGGTCAATCCAAAGGGCAAAGATGCTCCAAAAATACCATAAGTCAAAGTTCAGGCTGGTAAAAAAGAATGACTGCCTTTCATGTCACTGCAGAGGAAAAAGTCTTAGTTCTCCAAACTTGAATGTGTGTTACAGAGAATTCAGGATGATGTTTTAGACAGCCTTAAAAATAAGTACAAAATGTGACAGTACAATTGAACAGACCACACTCTATGGTATATTTTAAGAGAAGTCAAAATTCTACTCTATGGTAAAAGTGTATGGAACCTACCAACTTTTTTATCAAGTAGATAAGTACTGTGACAATTTGAGTCAGATGTAAGCTAGTGCCAAAATGTATTAGGCTTTTTTCAACAATTTTCTGATTTTTCTGATCCACTTACATCTTTTAGTTGTTTCCAGTTAATATCTCTTATTATTATTATTATTCAGTGTACAAGGGGCTCAGGGGACTGATGATTGTTGGGGCCCTACCAAATTCACAGTACATTTTAGTCAATCTCACAGTCTTGGGATTTTTTAAATAGTCAGTCTCATGGTTTCAGATGTTTACATCTGAAGTTTCATGGTGTTGTAACCATGGGGGTCCTGGCCCAAAAGTGGTCGTGCACTTCACACTGCTGCTGGCGGGGGGTACTGCCTTCAGAGCTGTGTGGCCAGAGAGTAGTGGGGTTGCAGGGCATGGAGTAGGAGGCAGGGCCAGCCTTACAGCTGGGTGACTGCCAGGGCCCCATGGTCAGGGGGGTGCTGTGGTTCCCTTCCTCCTCTCCTCTCCCCCCCTCCCCCCCCCCCCCCCCCGCAAATCTGGGGGCTCCTACTGCAGATGAAGACCGGTGCATTAGTCCCTGCTGGGCTGGGGAGGGACAGGACTTCCTGCAGGGGCCACTCCCAGGGCCAGGTCAGACCCACCTCTGGGAACCTCCCCAGAGCTTCCTGTAGCCGGGGGAGGTTCCCAGAGGTGGGTCTGACCTGGCCCTGGGAGTGGCCCCGGAAGGGAAAAAGGACGTCCCATCCATCCCCAGCCCAGCTGGGACAAGCAGCTGGAGCCCTGCACATGGTAGGAACCCCGCTCCCCTACAAGAGCCAGATTTTATGGGGGCAATCAGATTTCACCGTCCATAACACATTTTTCATGGCCGTGAATTTGGTTGGGCCCTAGTGTTAACTGGTTCAAATTTGGCCAGCCTTGTTTGTGACTGAAACATGGCAGTTGTTTTGATGGCATATGATAACAAGTTGGTGGTATCTTAGAGGACAAATGCTCACACCACAAAAAATCACCACCAGTATTAACACTTCATGATCACCCTTTGATGATGGTCTCGGAAGAGAGCCCAAAAATAGAGAGTGGCCATGCTATCCCCTCCCTCTCAGTGATTGTCCGTCCAGGTCAGAGTTGAGTTACATTAGCTGGGTGGTACAAGGATACTTGTTACTACCCATACTATACCATTTCCCCGCTGGCCCTTTCACCAGCACTAATATACTTTAAAATAGTCATTCAGCTGCATTGATCGTTTCCTGTATTTCAGTCAGATGCCTCAGGACCTCTCATTTTGCTCTTATAGTCTCTTGTTGTCAACCCTGTACTTTCATCCAAGGAGTGATAGAAACTCCCTGTGAAGTCCATCAACAGCGCACTCTCTTCCTCTTCTCCAGCCTCCATAACACCCTCCCAGAATGAGTCTCTCCAAAGAGGGAGAGTTGGACTTAAACCTGAGGCTCCCACCTGACACTAGGAGTGCCATTAGGCCAGCAACATTAACATTTAACTCTAACATTTCCACTTGTGAGGCAAACTTTTTCCAAGGGACAGTGCTATTCCTATTAAGTTCAGCAATACTGCCCTTTTATAGGTGTGTTCTCACACCATTGTTCATCAAGCTTTTTATGTTGATTTATATATCACTAGAGAAAATAACATAAAAATAGCTTGTTTTCATTGTATTTGATGACAATAAATAAAAGGATTCTGTGAACATTTCTTGCCGACACCTGCTCTTCCTGGTGGTATTGAACAGTATGCCGCCACTAATGAAACTAAGAAGTTTGGACTTTATCTGGGACCCTATCATGATTCTCTCCTCCTCAAAACATATAAATATTGGTTCTGCTGAGATATTTTTACTTAGTCTCCTAGGAGGCATTCCAGTGATGGCTCAATCTAGCACAGAAGTCCAGACAGTCTGGCTCCAATGAATACCCTCTACTAACGTAACTAAAAGCATTGGTATTTTTGCTATAGAGAAGTGCTGTAGCTGATCTGGACTCCATTGAATACTAGTAATATCTGGCTACAGAGCATGCCTGTAAAGGCCAAAGGGCTGCTGCTGTTGTTTTTTAATTTATCTGTGGAAAGTTACCAAATTTTTTAATTATTATTTTTTTATATGTGGAGAAACGCAGAGTATATTAGCAAAAGTTCAGTCTGCCTCATTAAATTTCTTTTATAGCTACATTGTGTATAACTACTGTGGATGTCTCTTTGCTTCTTCCTTCCTTAAATTTCTTGCTTTCTTTTCCATATTTTTCTCTTGTCCTGTTTTAGTTTGTACTCTAGCATCCAAGTCTGTGTCCTCAGATACAAGTTAAGAGACAAAGTGAAGATTAGGCTATTGCTCCATATTTTGAAACCCTTTGATTAACTGACCAAAGTATGTGAGCCTGCTTCTTACCCCTTTCTTCCTCCCATTTGTGTGGGAAATACTGGAACTTGGTCTCTACTATTTGTTTAAAAGTTGCATTATGGAATTTGGCAAATTTGCTTAAGGAGGCCAGGTTTTCTCCTCGAGAACTCTAAATTTACCCTGACAGAATTGTAGTATTCGGAGATCAAAAACTGAGTATGTGAGAAGCTGAAATGAAGTATCTTAATTTTGTTTTTACTTTTTATTATATATACCAAAATGCTACATATTATTTTATGCAGTGGTGTTGTAGCCATGTCAGTCCCAGGATAGTAGAGAGTGGGTTATAAATTGTTGTACTAAGCCATAAACCTGGTGTCTGTATTCAGTCCATGATTTTTTAGCATCTAGCAACATTATGCTCCCAGGCTTGTCCTTTGAAAGTGTTGTGCAGGTTTCCTTTGAGGATGAGGACTGAGAGGTTAGAAATACAGTGATCACTTTGTGAAAAGTGTTCACCACAGGTGATAGGATGTTTTTGTGTGTTATTTTCTTCTGAGAGTTCATTTGAGAACATAGTTATTTTCTAGATTCACCCACATAGTTGCTATTGGGGCATTTAGATCATTGGATGAGGTACACCACATGTTGTGACAGGCATGTGTCTTATTTATATCTTTCAATTACACTATTTTTTCTCTTTTCCAGTAAAATGTAACTAGAATATTGTGTTAAAAACAACTGGATTATGATGCAGTCATTTACAATGTATTTCCACAATTAACTTCAGTTCCACATAGAAAAGAGAAAACAAGTGAAAAGGGCTAAGACCCCCATCTTGCAAGCAATGTTCCTAACTTTACTCACATGAGAAGGCCCATTGACAGCAATAAGACTACATATGTGAGTAAAGTTATGCATGGGCATAAGCATCTGCAGGATTGGGGTCAATCAGCATACTGCAGAAATAAGAGTTACGAGTTTCATATTTAAGGGAGGAAATTCTCCTAACATTCACCGAAAAGGATTTCAAGTGGTTAGAGAAAAAAACTAAATGTTTGTCTCATGCATCTAGCCAGTTTGTTCTTTTCTAAAACTACTAGTCTATTTCATGATGATGGTTAACATCCGTGGTTATTCCTTGAAGGCAGCGTAGCCTAGTGAGGAAGAAACGGATCTATCATCTCTCAGCTCAGGATTCTGTCCCCAGCTCTCCTACAAACATCTCATGTAACCTTTGGCAAATCACTGAACCCATGTTTCTCTGTCACCTCCTCTAGAAAATATACCTGTGCACTTCCTGCACTTTTCACCCAAGTACTCTTGATGCCAAATGGGCATTTTAGTGGAAAATTCAGGAAGAAGCCATTTTACAAGGTCCTGGAGTTTCCTTTTCTTTTAGAAAAATAGGTTGGACCAGTTCAGAAGTCAACATGAAAATATTGAAGTTGAATAGTGAAGCTGACAGAGAATTGGGTCTGATTTCCAACTAATGACAGTTTCTTAAACACTTCACTCTTCTTGCCCTTGAAATCTGCTTCTTGCCTGGGCCAGTGCCAAAATAAGTCTGTTTCAAATTTTGCCATTCGGTTTTAAGTGCTTCAGAGCAGGAACCAGTTTTTTACTCTGTGTTTGCAAAGTGCCTACCACAATGGTGGCCTGGTCCTGATTGGCAAAATCTTTGTTCCTAACACAAATAAATGATGATTTGTGGTTTAGAGTGATTCTGCTGACAGAGGGATACAAAACGTTACATTATTTCTAAAAACAGCAATTTTAAGTCTTTTAACCTCAAAGTACTTAATTTACTAAAATATTTCAGAAAACTCTGTAGCTGTCAGCGAGTGAAATGTGGATTTTTATTAATTTATTTTTTTTAATTACAAGAGGATCAGATCAGCCTTATAATGGGAGTATGGTGGCAGCCTCAACTATTGAGAGTCTAACTCCTGTCTATAATAAACCACAAACAGCTGCAGACCTTGTCCAGCAGCAGGCCTTTACAACTTGAATTAAAGGAAGAAGAGTTACAGAAAGACCTTTATGTGTTTTCCCAGTACTGTGGGTCTCCCAATCAGTAGTGCCATATAGTACATGAGATTGGCTAAGGGCCTACAGTGAAGGGGGAGATCAGCATTTGTTAGGGGCATGAATTACAAATATAGAGGGAGAGTTTGGAATTTGGTCAGATGAGTGCCTGCAGTGAAAGGATAGATAGTGGGATCATGTGGGACCAAGGACAGGTGTTCAGTTGGAGTAGTAGTTGTGAATTGGGCCAGAAAATGTTTTTGGAGTAGCAGAAGGTGTGGGAAGAGAACTGGTATTGGGAAAATGCATAGGTGGGATGGAAGCTATTTCTCTAAAGTGAAACTTGTTTGGGGGGATGGGTGAAGATTCAGACTGGTTTTTGTTCTCATAAAGCATAGACATTAGAAATCGAAAAGATCTTTTAAGTCATCTCTCCTTTGCACCATATAGCATTATTCCAAACAGTACAATAGCTAGTGAGTTTTTTCTAGTCCAGTTTTACATGTCCTCACTGAAGAGGCTTCCAACATTTAATTTAAAAGACTATTATGTGGCCAAATGTTGGGAAGATTTTTCTGATCCAAAATGAAGTACTATGGTGTAATGGATGGAGTAGCAAACTGGATGTAAGAGGATGTGTTTTCTGTTCCTGGCTATGTCACTGACTCACTGTGAATGTGGACAAATCACTTAACTTCTTTGTGCCTTAGGGCTGGTCCACACTATGGGGGGGGTTCGAACTAAGATACGCAACTTCAGCTACGTGAATAACGTAGCTGAAGTCGAAGTATCTTAGTTCGAACTTAAAAGCACTTACCGTGGGTCCAGACGCAGCAGGCAGGCTCCCCCGTCGACTCCGCTTACTCCTCGCGCGGAGCTGGAGTTCCGGTGTCGACAGGGAGCGCTTCCGGGATCGATTTATCGCGTCTAGATGAGACGCAATAAATCGATCCCAGAAGATCGATTGCTACCCGCCGAATCAGGTGGGTAGTATAGACGTACCCTTAGTTTCTCTGTCTGTAAAAGGGGAATAAAGATATGCTTTGTACAATGCTTTGGGGTCCTTGAATGAAAAATGTAAACTATTCTTATTAAAATAAATATTTCCTTTCCTAAATTCATCTTATGACTTCTAATGAGCAGTTCTCCTCCTTGGTATAGCTGTAAATAATTTAGTTAGACTTTAATATTTCACCTTCTGCAAATGTGTAAATAGTTATGTTTCTCCTCAGCCATAGGTTAGCCAATCTATCAATATTTAGGCTTTTTAGTCTATTTTTCATAAAATAATCTTTTCAGCACCCCAAGCGTTTTGCTGTTAGTCTGTGAACTCCCTTCAACGCATCAATCCCTAGTCATAACTTTATAGTAAAAAAGGTTCATACCCAGAGAATTTTAGAGAAATCACTGCAAAATGTAGGCATACAGCAACTTTTGAATAACTGTTACCTGAATGAATGGTAATTAATTGTAATTAAATATCTAACCTATTTTTTTATTTTCTAAGGATCCACCAATGGCAGTGACCCTGGGCCTGCGAATGGAAGAAATGATTTTTAATCTTGCTGATACACATTTATTTTTTAATGACTTGGAGGTAAGAATCTACAGAACGTAACATTGACTGTTTCATCTCAGAACATGACACTAATGGTTTGCTACCTATTAGTATTTCTCACACATAGCAATACGGACATTACTCTGGGGTTGGTTCTACTCACTGAAAAATCACAGGCAATCTTACTGCAATAATTTCTCCTGCATCGGGGTACTTACATGAAGAGTGGGGACATACTCAATAGGTCACCGCTGTCCCCTGCAATAGTTCTTTGCACTGTAGCTGTTTGTGTTTAAGTCTGCAGATTTTGCTGTGTCGGCAATGTTCTCCTGAGAAGGGACCCATTTGTCTCCCTCCTCTTCTTTCTCAGCTCAAGTGGTCCCTTTTTGCCTCTAAAAGACTTTGTGTGAACAGAAGAGTTTTTTAAGTCCTCTCCTTAAACTCCCCTTTTGTTGCCTGCCTCTTGGCTTTCCCATGTTCTCAGGGTAAAAAGAGCTACCCTTCCTTTTCAAGGGAAGGAGGAGAGTTCTCATTATTCTTTTCAAAGACTCCCATCAGCGAGTTTTGATGATAATAATAATAATAATGACATACTTTTAGTCACGAACAGGCAATCTGGACATAATCATCACTCATGTCTCTAAAGAAATAGAAATTGAGAACAAACCCTAAAGTGCCTCCAGATCTCCAATTTCAAAACCTTACCCTTAAAATAAAAAAAAAAACTCAGGTGCAAATTTTCTTTTCCAATTCTCATCTCTCTGAAGAGCATTGTGGGTTTAGGGTTGAAGACTCCAGAAAAGAAAGGCAGGTCAGTAAAATATAGCACAGTTGTACATAGTATAAAAAGAAAAAATCCCTACGTCTGTTTCATTATTTTCTATTTCCTTCTCCTCAGCCAATACAACAGATAGACTTTGCTAAATCCTGTTCAGAAGCTTCTGGATTCCCTTCAAATTTATTTTTAGTCCAAAATAAAACTGGGAATTTTCAGACTGTCCTTTACCATTTTTTGTATGTCATCTGTTTAGTCAGACAAGCTATAATCAGGATAATGAACCTTAGTCTCCTAATTCAGGTCTCTCTCAAGTTCTGTTATTATGGAATGTGACAACCTCACAATTGTCAGTTTTTTTCTGAATAGGCAGACAAGACTTTTCAGATCCACTTCTAATTTGGATCAGAGTACCTTCCCCAGGTAGACATTTTTACCACCCGTTGCAATAAAAATTGACAAGGTTTTGCTTCAAATTCTGGAGAAAGGAACCTGATGGAGGGCTCTCCACAGCCAGTAGGAAAATCAAGAAGTACCAAGCTGATGTTGTCTCCATTGCCCTTCGTTGACCTCATTGTCTTTGGGTTCTTCCAAAGTCACAAAATAACAGTGGCCCAAGCTCAGATCATTCCCCTTACCCTCAACCTTTTGTCCCCAGACCTGTCCTTCACCTGAGCTTTACCTCCCTTCTCCAGCAGTATGAAATCTGAGAACTGAAACCCTGGCTATTCCTCAGCTAGTGCGTGTTTTATTGCAGTCGAAGTGAGATATCACTTGACCATGCAAGCATTTGTTGAATATTCTCTTTCTGGTGCCCCACAGCAAGGGATAGATTCTAAATCAATTTTTCAAAGCATTGCTTAGCTGTCTTTGTAATGAACCTTTGCCCTGGCATGCTCAGATTTCAAGTGGCAGCCGTAAAATCCCTAAATTTCTCATTAGCATGTGTCTAGGTTTATTCAAGCTTGTGCTGAGTTCAAGGCACCAGTAAGCTCCCTCTTCCAAAGTGGAACTTAACCTTGATTCTGTATTGGCTTTGTTGTTTTCTCTTTGAGCCATTTGCTGAAGCTTCACTTTGCTTTCATTCTCACTATTAAAGTTGTCTTCTTTGTAGATATGTCAGTTTATAGGTTTAGCAAACAGGGCAATTTCCATGCAGGAACACCACCTCCTGTTTTTCCTGATAAGGTTCTTTTAACACCTTGCCCTAAAAGTCATTCTCAAGCGCCTTTTGGAGTTTGGCCTGAATCAAAACATTTTCCCATTTTAGATAGGTTGCAAAGTTTCTTTTGGGATGTAGATGGAGCTTTTTGTCCAAGAATCTAGCATTCCAATAAGATTAGTTTAAGCCAAATTTCTTGAATGTCTGTACACAATTAAGTATTTTCTAGCCTCAACACTATTGCAAAACCAACTGTTTGTATTACAATGTAGGGCCAAAAAAAGCTTCCAAGACCTCTGTTTTGAAATATATCAGGCGGCCAACAGATCTCTACCTTTCCTGAAGTCACAACTCTGGAAAAATCAGTAGCCGCCTCAGAGTTAGTAAGGGTCCGGACAACATACGCAAAAATCTGCAGGATGGCCACTTGGGAATCCCTTTACCTATGGAGGGAATCTCTCCGTTCTCTAAGATTTTTTAATAGTGCTCCTTGATTATGTAATTTAGATCTTCACGATGACTGGCCAATCTGCTGTTTTTCCATTCTAAAAGCTCTACTAGGGTTCTGTTTTATTCTCTTCCCACCCTTTCTTTTCCCGTTCCCTCTTGAGTGCAGTTGTGGTTGGATACCTTGGGTTATGCAGGATGTTCTAAAATCAGTCACTCTTGGTTTAGCCCAGTCTCCTTTAGTCATTTCTTCCACAAGCTCTGTTGTCCAACATCTCTGACTCTCAACATGCTGTGTGTCCTAGGTTTTATGCCCTGGGCAGCATTGGCCAAGACGAGTACATCTGTCTCAGATGGGGAGACGTTCTCAGATATAACTGGGTCCTGAGTTGTTGATGGTCTTAAACATCAAGGCCAAGGCCTTCAATTGGCATTGGAGGTAATGAAATGGGAGGCAGTGGAGGGGCAGAGCACCAGTTCTCATCAGATGAGGAGCTGAGCCCCCATGTTATGCATGAGCTGGAGCCTCTTTATTCCTGTCATCTTCATCCCCAAATATAGCACATGACAGTAATACAGTCTGGAGGTGACCAATGTGTGGATTACATGCCCATCTACTTGTGATGCTACCTTTAGTCACCAGGTCCTCCAAGATGTTTTCTTCTTAGCCCTTTTTATTCTTTTCCCTCTTGTTTGATGCAGCCACTACTTGCTAACTGCTAGTAATAACATCCAGATTATTGGATATTACCACCTGCAAAACCTGCTCCCTATTTGTCATCTTGTAATTTCCAGAAGTTCCCGTGCATTGAGGTATTCCTCTGGAACCTAGTAACCAATGTTCTAGTCAGTAAATCTTCTGATATTATTTGAGGCTGGGTTTTACTTTTCTCCAGCAGTTTCATTCTTGAAGTATAAATTTTAGGTAGCTTGAAAAGTATCATTTGGGACCATAGTTGGTGGCCTTGCCTTATATAGAGTAGCTGCATGCTCTAGAAAATTCTTGCAGAAGAGCCATTTTAGATTGCTTAGAGGGTGGGGCCAGCCCAGTAGTAATGGCTGGATTAGTGGCAATTACATTCATTAGAAGATTGTTTTACAGGTAAGGAATAAAATTATATATCGTCCTACACAAATATTAAGTCTAAAGATGACTGAGAAATTTTGGTAGAAAGTAATTCAGTTCTAGTGCTTTCCCCACCACCGCCACCACAAACACATGCACAAAAATCAGTGTCTACAAATAGTAGTAGTAGTAATTGGGACTTAGGTCCTGTGTGTGTGCAACATTAAAATAGTCTATTGCTATTTATTGTAGTTTTATCATAAGTTGTGGGAAAACCAAATTCATACAGTTTAAAGGAATATACGTACGTAATATTGGTTTAGAGAGCAAGGAGGGTAATGAGGTATGAAGAATCTATACATTTACTTCTTTCTTATGTTGAAATGAAAAAAAAAATCAACCTATGCTAAAAACATTTTCATATAAAAGAGGGGGAAAGTTCAGGTAGCAGTTTAAATAAGCCTCAAAACTTGGCAGGCAATTCAGTCCAGTTTTAAGAGAGACTGAGGCATGTACATGCAATGGGTGGTTCTGTACATCCTGAAAAAGTATAGTGCTGAATATCTGCAGTATAATAGCATTTTTGTTTTCAGTGCAGTGAGTCACTGTTTTTACTGGATAATGAAATTACTATCCATTCCAAGAGGATAATTGTTTATGGACAATTTGTAGGCTCTGCACTTTCAGTAAAATTTTCAAGCTCTAAAAATTCCTACAGGTAATTAACTGCATTGAAGTGTTATTTAAATAAATATTACTGCAAACAAAAGTCAGTTATTGTACCTGGACTAATTCTGTACACACACAGTAATAGAAAATATATTTTATCTTTCTTAGTTTTGAACTTGCACAGCCAGTGACCCACTGTGACTTGAGTGTAGCCAGTACTGTAGCTGTTATGAAAGGTATTTTACCTTAACATTCAAATTAACAGAGAGCTTCCCCCACCCCCCCATTTCTATCCCATCTTTCCTATAAACAAGTTACAATCTCCTAATGTTGTGCAACAAACTCATTGTTTCCACTGGGAATAGGAGGGAACTGACTAAAATCTGTACAAAATTTCTGGACTTGGCTTTATGATGAACATTTTTGGTATGAAAGTTTATCCAAATTTTACAAATACATTGGTCTAGTGTGACTTTTTTTAAATCAAGAAGAAAGGAGTACTTCAGTAGAATAGAAAGAGCACGAGTCAGCTCTAAGGCCTCCCTTGTGAGTGTTCACTAATGCACCAAAGAAAGAAGCAAGTAACAATGCTCCATAGCTCTGAAACAATTGGTTAAGAGGGTGAGCCATAGACTCAGTGAGGAGGGGGAATTGGAAAACCACATGTATTTCGATCCTATGGAAACTGAAAACTCCTCCTGCAGAGACCAGCAGCAAGGAAGTCAGAAAACTGCTGCTCTTGAATCCTCTTTCTTTCCTCCCCATAAATTGATGAATTTGGATCTGGCTTTCAAGATGTAAGACAAAAATTCAAAGTAGAAGAAAAAGGCTGAGCCTTTGCCACCCACTCATATTCAGTTTTGCTGATAATTTCATTAAGTACGTCTCTGGAATTTTAGATGTTGGTTATGTGCCAATTATTGGGTCCGTTCCAAACAAAACTATTTTCTAGTACTAAAATGTACTCTAACTCCAGTACTAGTTATAAAATAGCTGAACAGTTTAACAAAATCCAAACACCTTTACACACTCCTTTTTATTCGTGCATACTTTGCGTATCCTTCATTTCCTCACCACACACAAATTCACCAGGGTCAGATACCTTTACTCCCTTGTCTAATATGTTACTCTGTGAGCAATCCCACTGAAATCAGTGGAGTTGCTCTGGAGTATGACGACTGCTTAACATGAGTAAAGATATCAGAATCTTTCCCAATGTAATATGGAGTCTGATTCTAGCATGCCCACGATCAACTGTGTGGTATATCCACCACTGGCACTTCTCCATAGGCACAAACGATAGTGAGGGCAAGAGAGCAAGAAAACTGCTCCTTTATTTGCATCTGGCACTCTTTTTTTCCCCTCTTCCCCCTCCCTCTATTTTCATAGAAAAACTTTGTTTAAGGCTCTTAATTCCAATAGCGTTTTGCTAGTTCCTGTCAGAACCAGGAATTCCAGAGGTCCACACAAAAATAAACTGAAAGTTGTGGGTTATCTGAACTTTTTAAAATGCCAAAAAATGTTCTGTTTAGAGTGGGTTATTTTTTACAGCATCCGTTTGTGCAAACCTACTATTTTTCCCAGTGTCCATATTTATATTCTATAATATTCTGCACCTGCGATAACCCCATCCCATTTAGAGAGAGGAAAAAATGCATTTTATTACTCCCAAGGAGAGAACAGTCCTTGAACCCAAGGCGCTTACACTCCTATGCAATTACATGATTAGGTTAAGCCAAACAAGTAGAATTTGGCCGCTAGTTCTTTTGGGTATATTACAGAATCATAAATCATAAATACAAGTATTAAAATTATGTTTTTTGCACTAATTTTGTCTACAAATTAGTTCTAAAGTCTAATCTGACTTTAACAGGCTTACTTTGCATGGGAAAAAATCATTGTGTTAGCGGTGGATATTAAGGCAATAAAGTGTTGGACAAAAAATCCTTATGAAAATTCAAAAAAAATCTAAATTTTCAGTGTGTATATTCTGAAATTTCTCCTTTCTTCAGATTTTAAATTTTCTTAGTGGTTGTACTAGACTGAGCTTTGGGACTTCTAAAATGTGCACATCTTGACTGGTGATTTTGTTTGACAATGACTGAAAGAGCTCGTCATTTAAGGGTAGGCAGTTCTGTAAGTGGAAAGCTCAGCCTAAATGATTACATTAACGTGTGAATTAAAGCAGTAGAGTGGGTGAATCAGTTTTCAAAACCACCCTTCAACCTTTTTTTAAAAATTAGAAAAAGTTTGTTTTTAATATAATCCTTTAATCCAAACGTTCACAATTGTGATTATTTTCACTTGTGACAGCATCACTTAAATACGTGCAGGTAAAATCTCCAAACTAGTGAATCCATTCATGTCCTTCAGACGATATACTATAACTGTGGTGCAGAAAACAAATGTAAAACTATCCATGCAGGACTTGTGTACACGTACACCGAGAGTATTTTCTTGTGATCCCACATTCATCTCTTTTCCCGTAACAACTGTAAACAATGGAAAAACCTTAATAAAAAAAATAGTGCCCGAATAAAGAAAAAGTTATTTTTAAATTATACATTTTCTCCATACTTCCTGTTTTTTTCTGGGACTGGATGTAGTCAAATACTACAGGACAGGCTGTTTCTGTGGTTTTTTTCAGCCCAGCTGAAACCAGGAAGTAGTGAAGCCCTCAAGAGCTTGATTTTGTGAGGTTTCCAAACCAAAGAGGTTTGGGTAAGTTCAGATAAGACTTGGATAAGCATCCAGACTTTTGGAGGCTTAACAGAAATGACAGATCTTTGAGGTTTGTCCTTTACTAATTTTTATATAGAATGGAGAACAATGGTCTGAACTGATTTTGAAATGCTGGGTTAACACACATCTTACCAACCCATCAGAAGGAGACTAGGAGAGGGTTTTTAAAAAGAATTGCTGTCTAAAAATCACATTGAAGTACCTTATAACTTTCTTTGGTGACTCCATTTTAACTCTTAATTTGAATAGTGTCTGAGGAGTTGAAATTTCTTTTGTTTCGAAAGAAAAGTTTATCATGTTTATGAGTATGTAGATACTGCCATCTTCTGGCACAGTCAATGCTACACAGAGGTTGTTTCATTAATGCCTGTACTCAAGACATATTGGGAAGTATTAACACATACATGAATCTTTAAAACAAATTATCTTTTTACTTTAATTTTTCAATAGGAATGTGATCAAGTTCATATAGATGATGTTTCTTCTGATGACAATGGGCAAGACCTAAGGTAAGATATACTATCTTTCAAAATTTTATTTTTTGCAAGATTAAAAAAGTTCATTTTACAGGAATAAATTGTATTTATTTTTAATATATTTTGGGTGTTTGCAGTACCTACAGTTTTGCAACTGATGGCTTCCATGCAGCTGCAAGTAGTGCAAACCTTTGTCTGCCAACAGGTGTAAGAGGAGGGGTTGACTGGATGAGGAAGCTGGCTTTCCGTTACAGAAGAGTAAAAGAATTGTATAATACTTACAAGAACAACATTGGAGGTAAGGTTAGGACAAGTTGATATATTATCAAGTTACATTTGAAGATGTTACCGTATGGTTATGGTAATTAAGTAATGCTGCTACCTTACTATACCCTTGGAAACTCCGTAATGTAAATGACCAGTCCAGAGTTGTGCAAGATACCCTGCCATTAAGAGTGACTACTAGAATTTTGCTTCTAGGGGACGAAGGGGAAGACCCTGGAGAATTGTGGTAGCAGCACACTTAGAGTGACATTCTGGCCCAACTGATGTCAATGGCAGAATTCCAGTTGAGTTCAGTGGGGCCAGAATTTCATCCTTCAGACACAATTCCCACTGACTTACTGGCTGTTCCAACCACTCAGTGTTTTTTTAGGAGAGAGGTCAGGTGTCCTTCTGCTTCCTTCCCTCTGGGGCCTTCATGCTGAGTCTGACTGACCTATTCCCCTATCCTGCTCTTTTGGTGGGCTGGGTGGTAGCCACACTCTCTTCCAAATCCCATTGGAGAAGTCCACTGGCAGCCAGCCAGGTCAGTCCACTGCATGCTGCAGCTTTGAAGCCAGAAAAGCTCTTCTAGTCCTGGTGCTGTGCCCTTTCATAAACTCTATAGCAGACACCTCTTCCCCTCCCCCCCCCCCCCGAGAGTTAACGGTCTTGGTAGGAAACCTCTGATCTCTCACAAGATGATGGCTTCGCTACTATTATTTACACTCTTGGGCATCCAAGTGCCAGTAATAGCAGCAGTGTTGAAAAAGTCTTTGAGTCCTACTGCTGCAAAAGAAGGCTGAATGAACCCAGAAGATTCCTCTTGTAAGATTTAGAGGGCCAGCCAGACCCACTCTGAAGAGCCCAGAGGGATACAGATCAACCATCCAACCCAAGAAGACATGGTCTTCTCTCCATTCCCCAGTTCCAAACACGATTGAGTGGGAGAGCCCAGGCCTGCGTGATGCTGAGGGTCCCAATGAAGCTCTTGACTATTGTAACAAGACTGACTTCATTTGAGGCTCATTTAGAGAGGAACCTAAACTCAAAACTCACCTGTGAACACAAATATGTAGGTTTGGCACTGCTTTAGAACCAAGTCCCCTGTCAGAAATGGGAATCATGAATTAGGATGATGTGGGCAGTGAGTTTTAGTCACCATAGTAAACATTTCACTGAGAATTGGACTGACTTATATCTTTGCATTTTTATTATCGAAGAGTATTTACTTACAGGAAAATGAAGGAGTAAGAGCATTTGTAGATGGTGATTGTTGCATGTCTTAAGACCAAGCATCTTAAAATACCTGAGAAGTTAATGATGATACCCCAAGAAATGATCCTGCCCAGAGTGTCATATTAGCATTATGAAATGACATTTGTATACATTAAAAATACAGGAAACAAAGTGACCTACAGATTTACTGGACATTCATACAAAAGCTCCTACTGTGTTGAGAATTCTAAAGGTGCTGTATTCCTTAAAAAATACAAAAGGGTTACTGAGCCACTGTGCAAGAACCTAAAGTAAACAGGGTGGTTGTAATAACAGGTATCAGTATGTGGGTGGAGTCCATATACCTAGTATATTCTGTATGTATTTTTCTTTTCCCCCCACAAACATCGTTTATGCTTTATTGATTATCTAATGTATTTCACCATTTGTGGCCAATTCACACATGCATCCTGCTCCCTCCAACTTCTGTAACATTATTTTTTCCTCACAGTGTGGTCTTGTTGACGGAGAAACAGAAAACTTGACTGGCCTAAGTTATGATCAGATTTTCAAAAGTGTTCTGCCCTTCACATCTAAGGGACTACAAAGAGGTTGGGGGGAGGCTTTTATAGTTTGTGAGACATGATTAAAGGAAGGATGACATAAAATCTACAAATACTTCAAGGCTGCAACAGCTTCAGATACCAAGGTTGGATAGAAATTATTTAGGGTCCATAACTAGAAGAAATGAGATAACACTATCAGAGAGAAAATTGGGGCTGCATTTCAGTAGGATGTATGGTATTAGGTTGTAGATAGTCTTGCAACAGAAGTGGAGGTAGTCTAATCTCTTTGGGGAAAGAACTAGAAAATGTACCATAGGAAAGAAACACACACACAAACTGGGTATCTAAGCTGGTTATTAATGAGAGCTCAGGTGTCTTTCAAACAAAATTACTTAATTCCTAGAATCTTAAACATCTACATTACAATAGTGTGGAGAATTAAAACCCCAGTTCCAGTCATCACTGAAGTCAACGGGACTTCATTGGATGTATTTTATCAAGCCTTAAAAGCAGAATTCAAAATAGAATAAATTACTGCACAATCTGAATGTTCCAGCTAAAGCACAGTTTAATTTGTTTGTTTTTCCTTCCTCATCATATATAAGGTCTCCTTGGCCCTGCTAAAAGAGATGCGTGGCTGCAGTTAAGAGCAGAGATTGAAGCTCTGACCGACTCCTGGTTGACAAATGCACTTAAATCATTATCAATTATTAGCACTAGGTATGTACTTGTGTATATTGTAAGAACATTAATATTAATTTATTTTATATTAAAAATACAAGTGCCAGAGCAGAATAGCCTTCATAAGTAACCCTATGGTAACAAACTAGTGAATCTGTGAAATGGAGGGGTGAAACTGCTAAGTTAACAGATTTCAGTTCTTTAAATGTACATTAAAGGGACACTTACAGTTACTGTAAGCCTAAAATGGACTTCACCTTTAAATTATGTCCTCTAAATTCAAAATCTCTCTATCTTGTGTTTCTGCATAGTGTCTGCCTGTAGTGGTATCTGAGCACTGCACAACATTAGAGCACAAAAGACCAGAACTCAAAGGTCTCTGTTCATTCCAGGGGACATAATAATTATGACTCTAGGGGTATGTCTACACTGCAGTGTGAGCCCAGGGTTCAAACTCAGGCTCATGCCTAACCACCCTTCCACCAACACACAAATCGCTCTGACCCAGGGCCTTAGGGCACCATAGAAGTGGAAGGTCCAAGCCTGCATCAGACCAGGGCCAAGGGTTCAAGCCCTACTGCTTTGCAGTGTAGACACAGCCCCACTGGACTCATGCTCTGGTTGCCCGCATCCCACAGGCTGACTTTCTTTGTTCTCCAGACAGTCAAGTTTGCGGGACAGTCAAGTTTTCCCATACTACACAATGAACAAAAGGCTAGAGCAGCCACATTTTGGGAGTGCATTAAGAAGTCTGGGATAAGGGTGGTTGTACTCAGGCTACATAATGCGGTGTAGACACTGGAACCCCAGATTGGGACCCAAGGTTCAACAGTTGCTAATCTGGGGTTACAAATGAGTGTAGACACTCAAGCCCTAGGTTAACAAATCCAGGATCTGCTAATTCATGTGCTATTAACCCTAGGCTTACATTGAAATATAAACATACCCTGAGTGGATGTGCAGGTTTTTTTAGAGCAACTATCTGTTTAACCAAAGTAATTAAAACCCAGCATTCCCACCCCTAAGAAATAAAAATAACCTTAATTGCTGGTTCTCCAACAATGATATTCAAAGAGTGGTATCTGTTCTCTCTGAGCTAATCAGTGCTGCAAGTGCAAAACCATGGAAATGAACAACATAGAGCCACATTGTGGTCCATTTCAAGAGTAACATGGGTGAGAGATGAATCAGTGTTAAGGGAAAAAACAAAATGAACAACTATTTTAAACATCTACATGTTTTTTAATAGACAGCAGCTAAACTGGAAAACTATTTTAGCAGTATCTAATGAAAGAAAAAAATAGAGGTACAAATAATTTGTGCATGTGTGTTTGACACCATACTTCTTATTTCTAAAAATACTATCCACACAGTATTCAAAAATTGCATTGTCATTTAAGCAATAATGGATTGTTGGGAAATTGTTACCAATTACATAGAGACCAGTCAGAGATGTTTAAATAATTGTCATGTATTTCATGAGTACTGTACATTTATCAATCCTCACAATATCTCTGAGGTAGATGGCTATTAGCTCCATTTTACAGAGCAGGAAGCTGAGACATAATGAGATTACTTCACTTGCCAAAGGTCACACGTTAAACCTGTAGAAGAGCCAGGATTAGAACCCACAAGTTCCTGGTCCTAGCCCCATGTTAACATCAGTAGGCCACACTAGTGTTCAAGCCCTTCCTTATCTGACCTTGTAATAGTGTTAAATTCCATTTCTGGTTGTATAATTGCTGCCATCTGAACTCCTCAAAGCTAGACTGAAGTGACATTAAAAACTTCCCAGTTTCATCACTGATTAGGTTTTTCTCTCCCCTCCCATTGGAAAGATTGCTCTTTCCATTCTTGAAATACAGGACGGTGATGTTCAGTTCTGAGGCCACCATTAATTTATAATTCTTGGGTGAGAAAATATGTATTTCTCTATTGTCCCAGTCCTTCCCTTTAAGGCAGGAATAACAAGTCATTTTTCCCCTCCTAACTCTTTTTCATCTGATTGTTCATTAATCACCAGTAATTGCCAATTTGAGAATGGCAACAATTTTGAAAGCGACTTGGGGTGTCTCAATTTTTGAGCATCTATTTTGACACATTTTAAAGGGAGCCAGTTTTCACAGCACTGCTGGCCTACGCACTTGCCTGAAACAGAAAAACCTTCGGACAAAGGATAAGATTTTTAATAAAACTGTTCTCGATGCTGGTTAAGTCATAGTAATGCATTTGGATTGACGGTTAATGTCAGGAAATCCAGAATGCCATCCTCAGAGGCCAATTTTATTTAGCAAAATATTAACTGTATAATTTTTGAATGATGTACCATTATGTAGATTCAACAACTATTTCTCTCCCTTTAGGAGTAATTGTGTAAACGTTTTGGTAACAACCACCCAACTTATCCCAGCACTTGCAAAAGTCCTGCTGTATAGTTTAGGAGGTGCTTTTCCTATTGAAAATATTTACAGTGCAACCAAAATAGGTAAGAAAATTACTCTTTAGTCGTCAAAGACTACATTTGCTTTATCATCTGAAAATATTTTTCCTTTTATTAGTTATGGATGGATTCAAAGCCACTTCTCTGATAGTCTGAATCTTTAGGTAGAAAATAAATTGTGCATTGCCTCCGTTTTTAAGATTTATTGAGACTGTTTAAATACTGTTAAAAAATTTAAACATCTATGTTTGCTATGAGTACTTCTAATCCCAGTACTTGTCACATTTATATATAGAATATGTACCATCTAAATATATAACTCTGTCACAGGGAGACACTGGCCCTTTTAGAAGGAGCAGGGCAAGTGCACCTGAGCAGTATGCTCCAATTTGGCCAATTAAGAGGGCACCTGAGTGTAGACCAGAAAAGAGAGCCAGTGAGAGAGAGAGAGAGACTGGTGAATCAGAGCAGCCTATGTGGGAATCAGGGACAGGTGAGAGCTACCAGGGACTATGGGACAGTGGACGGTTCCTAGAAAGAAGCAGAAGATGTTTCTTGGGGGAAGGCTGAAGGCAAGAAGAGCGCCTAGAGGGGTTTGTTGGCTGACTTCCCCAAGCAAGAAAGCTTGGGTCAGAGGGTAGGAGGAGCCTGCTGGACACAGCCAGAGCTGTGAAGCAGAGAGGGCTGAAGAGAGGGGAGCAATGGAGGGGCTTACCTGCTGACGTCTCTAGTGCTAGATGCAGGGGAACTGAGAGAGGGCCAGAGGGGAGCCTGCATAGGGAGTTCCTCTTGGGAACAGCAGGATTATACTTCTGTTTGGAGGGGTGTGGTGGCTGTCCTGGTACAAGGACAGGGGATAACTAAGGCCTGGTCTACACTGGGGTGGAGGTGTCAATCTAAGTTACGCAACTTCGGCTGCATGAATAACGTAGCTGAAGTCGACGTACTTAGATCTACTCACGTCGGTGTCTTCACTGCAGTGAGTCGACTGCTGACACTCCCCCGTCGACTCTGCCTGCACCTCTCGTTCCGGTGGAGTACCGGAGTTGCAGGAGAGCTCTTGGCGGTTGATTTATCACATCTATACTAGACTAGATAAATCGACGCCATAGATGCAATAAATCGACCCCCCACTGGATCGATCGCTGCCCGCAGAACCGGCAGGTAGTATAAACAAGCCCTAAGAGTTCAGGCAAGGTTGAAGAAGCCAGTATGTTATGTGTTTCATCAAACAAGATGTCATGAGTGTTCATGACTGCTTGCACTTGGGTGAGAAACTTCTGTTTTGGACCATTTGCACGAGGTTTTATACTAAACCAGCCCCAAGGAGGATATTTGTTATAGCAAGAGAACCTGAAGAGGAGTTACTGGGGATTTTGGAAGGGGAAACTGAGGCAGACATAACTGTCATACTGTGGCCTGCCACAAGAGGGCACTCTAATAGGGTCTTCCATCTTACATTCTCCATACTGAATTTCATCTTTTATATGTATGTTATGTAATTCCAGTGCATTCTATGAACCAGCATTTTTACAAATTTAGCTACCTCGTCAGCATTATATTAGAGGCCCAGCTAATTTGTATTATAAACTAAGATCTTCATTTCATACACAGCAATTTCAGGCATCCAATACCCTTCAGGTCCATTAAGTAACTTATAAATACTTCTTGTAATATACAGTGACCAATTAAACTCTTGAAAATGGCAATCTGAAAATCCAAGCCTACATTTTATTTTGTAGAGGTACCTCTAAGACTCCTTTGAAAATGCAAACTCTAGTGCATGCAGAGTGATTATAGAATATGGGGAAAGAATGAAGGTTTCCAACTGATTAAGAATTCTTAATACAACCTTTCAACAATTGTGACATTTAGGTGACAGGACAACCCAAGTTTCTATTGAAAATCTAGGGCGAATTTCCTGTAGAATGTGATATGGCCTCACTTTTGACTCCTGATGGTTTCAGAAGAACTTGCATCTGAACATTGGAAATCATAGATCAAATCATAGAGGAAATCACCATGCTGGTGACCTTTAAATAGCTAATGATTTGGAAGAGTTCATATCTGACCATTCATCCATGTTAACTAAAATATGAAGACTGCCAATGAAGTCTGATAGAATTTAACAATCAAAGTGTCATGAATATATTTTTAGAATAGTTTTTTAAATGTGCCTTTCAGCAACACAAAGAAAAACTGATATGTTGCTAACTTAATTAGCTACATCATTCCATAATGAGGAGATGCATGAAATCATGTAAAACTTTCTCAAAGAATTAAGTGTAGCAAATAGCCTAAATTACATTAAACCGCCAATTTAATGGCTATCATATTTATGGCAACCTGCGCATTTTAGACTAGTGTGCAAATTGCACTCAGACAACAACAAGGAGTAGTATTCAGACCACAGTAAGGTGTGATTCAGAATAGCACCATCTGCCGCAGGAAAGTAGAATTCTTGCCTGGCATGCAGGGCAACTGTGCCCACTGCTACATCCCTTCTGGAGATGCAATGTACCCCACGCCCCACATCCTTTCAGGTGGGTTGTGCTGCTGGGGTTGTACAAAAAGAGTGGTCCCCTGCACTCTGAGCATAGTGTTTGCAAGTGGAGCTAGCCCTTCAACTCACTACAATCTGGTCCTCATTCAGCAGTTCCAAAACACAATATTTTCCTAATCATAAACCTCCTTTCTTGTCATTGGCTGAGCCCACTTAATCCAGTCTTGCAAAATGGCACATGTTTCAGGGACATCGTCTCAGCAACTTTCTGCCTCATTTCATTCTTCTCCCTAGATTTGAGTGCCCATCATCCCATAATGACAGCTCTTCCCCTTTCAGTAAATGCATTTTAAATGAACCTGCTACTGTCCTTGGGGGTGGAAATTAAAATAATCTGCAAGTATTGAAATTCAATGTTATGTTTTTACAATTGTGATAATACCATCCTTCTGTTACAGCCAAAATCTCTACCAAGGTTAGGAATGAGATTTAATATCAGATAAATCTGCTTAGTCTGACCAAAGGAATTCAACTGCTTTTTTGCTGGTTGTATCTGTGAAACAAGCCAAAAGCTTGTGAAAAAATGCACACTTTTTGATAGGATTCACTTAACCCTTTGTAAAGCTTCAGGATAACTCACATGATGGCTTGAATAAGGAGTGCATTGTTTTTCAGGCAAAGAAAGCTGTTTTGAGCGTATAGTGTCCAGATTTGGCACTAACATAACTTATGTTGTGATTGGAGATGGACGAGATGAGGAGCATGCAGCTAACCAGGTAACTTCAGTCTGAACTCTTATCTCATTTATCTTCCAGGAAAAGAAAGTTGCTTTGAACGAATAATGCAAAGGTTTGGCAGAAAAGTAGTATATGTTGTAATTGGGGATGGTGTAGAAGAAGAACAGGCAGCAAAAAAGGTAACCTGTCTCATGAAATGTTGGTGTGATACATAGATACTAATGCAAGCCTTTCTGTTTCATTTCTGCTAGTGTTGCACAATGGCAGATTGGCAAATAAATTAAATATTCAGTGGCACCAAGAGCATGATAAGGCCTACACTTACATGAAAATAAACCATTTGGATTCTAGCATTTACTTTATGACAATCTGGGTAAGAAATGTACCCCCCAAAATTAAATGAATGTTAATGGAGAGAAAAAAGCAAATGAAACCTAACAAGATATAAACAGAAGTAATAAAGCAAGAGGGGTTTTGGTTAAAACAACATGTGGAAATTGGAGTCAGAGCTATTAGAGAGAATGCAGAAAACCAGCACAAATATTGTGCTAAAGTTCTACTATCCTGAAGAAAAAAAAATTAGAATATACTAGGGGAAACATGATTGATTTTGAAACCGTTTGTTTCAAGAAACACTTCTGCAAAAGGACACACACGTGTACAAATAGTTTCTTCAAAGTAAAAAAGGTGGTTTATTTTCTGCAGTTTTCTCAAAGTAAAAATTTGTAAGTGTGACGAATTGTCAATATTTAAAAACAGAACAAGTTGGAAATCTTTCCGAAGTTAAACGCGTTCCACTGTAACTCCCAGTAATGTAGAAAAGCTGTACTCTGAACGTTGTGCTCTTTGCCTCCTGAGTTATAACCAGAAATACCAAGAATTAGCACTAATGATAGCAAAACTTAAATCTTTCTAGCATTTTGATGTGTCCTATGTGTTGTTTTGACATTTATGCTGTAATGGAAACAAAATCAAAATGCTCATTCCAAATGGTTGCTTATAGAGGTGCAGTACTGGTGACGGGTCTGTGCTGAACACAGGTGGTTGGTTTTGGCAGTTTCCAGTTGGCATGCTTCTCTCTAACTGTAGCTGTACCTGCATGAATAGATATGGTTTTCAGAGGAATAGATGAACACAGAAGTTTACAAATAGATCTGAACTGAGCAAAAGAAAGGTTCTTACTAGTTCCAGGGAGCTAGTTAGCTAGAGGAGTGTCCAGCAGCAGCCTTCAAAGAGTGATCTGGCATGGGTAGATCTGTAATTCACTATACTGCATCTACCAGCAGACCTTGATGCTGCAGGAAGCATCAGTCATCTTTATTTAAACCAGTGTTTTGAAAGTTTCTTTCCAGAAGAGTTTTTCCGCAGCTGGACAAAAAAAAATAAAAAATAGGATACTTGTCTCTGTTGCAAAATGTTACATATGAGTCTTTCCTTAATGACTGTTCTATAACCCTTTAAATGGGAATTGAACCTTTTTTAATGGTAATAAATGAGTATAAATAAATTGTGATCATCCTTTTTCTAATACATTCCATAGTAGCAAATGAGCAAGCTCCCCTGGCCAAATGAAGGGAGTTGCATTCAGTGAGTTTTGGGCTATTTCCAGTGTGAATAGTGAAACAGACTATCTGATTATTTCCTCCTAGTTCTTAGAATTAAGCTCAGATCTATTTTGGTCTGATTTCTGTCGGTATTTTACTAACAAACATCAGGCCGCAAACATAACATTACAAATATATTGTTGAGAGTTATTTGCTGTGTGCCTTCTGCTGTAGACAAGGTGTTCATTTTTCCTCACTTTTTCCCCCCTAACAAATGCAGCACAACATGCCTTTCTGGAGGATATCAAGTCATTCGGACCTCTTGGCTCTACATCAAGCACTGGAACTAGAGTATTTGTAACTGTGTTCTATAGTTGGCGATCCTTTTTTATATTTCAAGTACACTGAATTTTTTATGTGTGATTCGATGCCTCTGGCTTAACACATATGAATTGTCTTAAGAAGGGAAGAAATCTTTGGGATGAAAATTCCACAATGAAGAATTCAGATTGCTGAATGGAGTTAAAATGTTAGCGCTACATAAGGAAGCTCTATGGTCTTATATATGCAACATTTTTAACGAACAAAAATATGGAGGTTGCTGGTACACACCGAATGAGCCCTAACGGGATGCGAACAAAGGACTCATGATGGCAAAGCACCAACATGCGTTTTCTGACCGACAAGGTGGTGGTCAATAACATTCCTCAATAATGGGGTATACTCTCAGCACTGAGGTTTGAACCAGACTTTAGCCTACCTAACCCAGAAAATCTGAATTGGAATGCACTCAGACTGTATAATGACAATCCTGTCTAGACCTGTAATTTGTGTAAATTATTGATGAAAATAATTTACTGTGACTTTATTAGCAGCTGATTATTGGAAGTGGATGCAATTTTTTTTGAGGGGGTGGGGGTGGGGAAGGGTTATATAATATTGTCTCTTTTATAAGTTTGGCAAACAGAATGTGCATAATGATGTGTTGTGCCTTAAAGACAAGACCGTGTTTGTGTGTTACAATGTAATTTTGGTTAAAAACTATGTAGATAAACAAAAAAAACTGAAATTTTTAACATGACCAAATTTCAAATTCAAGTACTCAAAGAGCAGGGGTGCATCAAAAGCATTTAAGTATTTGTTTCAATAAGAAAAAATAAAGGAAAGTTTGTGGTATTTATTTGATTTCTGAATAGTTCCACTGAGGCAATTTAAGAGGCTTTGGGGAGGCTGAAATTATATTGGGACCGTTACCGTCAAAGCTAAAGCAATGGCTTAACGTCTTGAACATCCTTTCTTCATTCTCACATGAGAAAACTAAGAGCCATATTCATTGATTACTTACAGGCTACAGAAAAACCTGCCTAGAGAGCACCTGCCATTTACAGAAAACCAAAGTATGTCTCTTCTGTTTCCCTGGTTAGGAATGGCATAGAGGATCATATTCCACACTGTAGTCCTACCACCCCACATTTGATTTCAGTGTCATGAAGCAACTGGAAGTGTTAGTGACCTTAGTTTATTGTGGAAGATGGAAATTGCTCTTCCTTGATACTATATGTAACATGTGTGCCCACTTGTTCCAACTGTGTAGAGAAATTGTCAAGATAGGATGTGAAATGCAAATGCCAGGGACACCTCTGTAAGGACAGTACTCAATAATGATAGACAGTCCTCCTATTCTTTGCTGTGAAACCAACCTATTTCTATTCAGTAGGTGCTTATAGGGAAATGACTTGTTGCTTATTTAAACTACATTGACCATGTCAAAGTCAGGTCTTTGAGTGAAATCCTGGCCCACTAGTTAGAAAGGAGAATGGCAAAACTCCTTTATAACTAAGTAAAAAGGAATTCCTTTGCCTCCATTGGAGTTTTGTACACAGAAGTCATTCAGACAACAGGCTGGTATGCTACTGCCACAAGTTTTAAATGTGTAGCCATCACACTGGTCTTGCCACATATTAAATTATAATATACCTCCATTTACAGGAGAAATTTGTTTGTAGGGATTCCTTTTTCCCCTCTCTTGAAAGAGTCCTATGGCTGAGAATTATTTACAGCTAGTTTATTCTTACAGTATGGTACCTGATCAAATTTGGCCTAAAAATAAACTTTGATGTAAAAAGGTTAAAATTTTAAGTTTCCATTTTTTATTGCAGTGGAACTTTTTTTTAAGTGAAGAGATTTTAGATATACTGAAGGACAGTCTTCAAAATGATTTTAACCTTTGCTTTTAAAAGGAACGTGGCAACTATAGTAATATGTAGTCCACAGCCTTCCATTTATTTAAAAAAAGAAATTTACAAACTTCATGGGAGTTATGCATGTGAACCTATGGAAGGGTATGGCTCAGAGTGATATAAAATTTTGGTATATTTTTGTACAACATCTAGCACAATGAAGCCATGATAATATTGGGACCTCTATGCATTAGCTTCATACCATAAATAAAATAATAATAATACATAATTCACAAAATCTTACAGCATCACACCACTTAAGGGTTTACACTTCTCACACACACACAAAATACCAAAGCTCTTTCCAGAATTCCAGATGCACAGATATACTCTACGTAAGGAAAAGGTACCACATGTGGTATCTTTAAATATAATCTCGTAGCATATACTTACTTCGATAAGGCTGCCTGCATGAGAACTACAGGCATGAATAACGAGGCAGATATTTTACTCAAATTGGACAGTTCCAAATAGGTATGGTTGGACCTAAAGTAAGCTTTGGTCATTTGGACTTTGAGTGCATTTTAATTCAATGTATATAATACAATAATAACTGCCTCCATTCAACCCCTACCACCACAATGAATATGTTATGTTTGGAAATACTGTGTGCAATTAAAATATAGACTGTTGTGCCTTTTGCAGTTACTGTAGCAATCTAAAGTGAGTACAGTACTTGAACATTAGGCACTTTTAATACTGCACTTGCAAGATATAAATACAGTGCAATTTCAATCACAGAGTAAGCAATATCTTAAATATGATAAGGGGTAAGTTAGTACAGTTCAATATAAAAAGGTAAAGCGAAATCTAGAAGCAAAGCTCTGTCTTAGAAACAACATTTGTTGATTGTGCACAAAGATATAGGTGATGGCTGACTCCCAGAGTTGGATTTTATTAGTATCCAGTATAAGCAGCAATATATGCGCCAAAAACAGGTGCAAAAGCATGTTTCAGTCTAAGCACTGACATTGGAGATCTGCCCATATCAAAATCCTGGATCCAAACACACCTGAACATTTCGGGGGGGAGGTTGAAATCCAAATTTGAGTGTGTGTGGATTTGGCCCTTGCCAGGAAGACATTTTAGCAGTGAATTTGGATCCAACTCCAGGGTTTTAGTTCAGGAGCCAGCTCTACCTTATACCAAGCACATGCTTTAAATGAATATGGTATTTAGTATCTCTAAAGAGGAACTTTTTAGTGACATGAGCCAAAATTGCGTTATGACTCCCAGCAATAGCAGCATTTTGGAAATGTAATTGAAGCCAAGTGTCTCTGTCATGTATTAGCAAGTTCTAGTTTATTGGGGCCTACATAATTTAAGAAAATGTAAATTAATATTAAAAGCTTGTAAAATATATGTACATCTTTACTACTTCTCAATAAATACATTTGGAACTGTTGTCATTTTCTGCACTATACAGCCCTGCAAGATTTCTAAGTTTGTGTTTGAAACCCTCATTGCACAGTAGTCTCTTCTAAGGGCAGGATCTCAGTCACAACATCTTATCCATTTTCTTAATATGAATTCCTGATTCATTTATTTATTACCTGTAACATTTTTATGCTGCTATCTTTTCTACATGCAAATGCATCAAAACTTGGGTTGTTTTACAGGAGACCGTTTGAACTGAAGAACTAACAGGTAATCTGGTCAACAGTTCCCATTACGGCAGTATCTTTGTTGCTATTGCTTCGTGGCCCCCTGTAGCTCAGAAGTAGTGACCTGAGTTTGAGGAGGGAGTCACTCTGCAGTAGTTTCCCATCATTTGATTTATAGATTGTCATTGGTACTTAACTGTTCACTCATGCTCCTGCATGAAGCAAGGGAACAGCAATGACAGATGTTTTCTAATGGGAAGTGGGCTCAGGGATATAATTTATTAAGGACTGACCATGGCATAAGGCCCCAATCCTGCAAAGAATTAAGCATACGATTAACTTTATGCAGGTGAACCAGCCCCATTGACGTCAAAGTCACGAACGTGCTTATGTTTTTGCAGGGTTGAGACCTAAGTCTCCTTATAAACCAGTTTTCTCTTTGGTGTCTAGAAGTGACCAGGGCCAGATTCTCAGCACATAAAAATCTGCTTTCATTGAAGTCAGTTGTCAATGAAGCTACACCAGTTGAAGACCTGGTCCTAGGTAAACAACAGTAAGGGCGGGGGTGGGGGGTGGAATAATTAACAGAAGGTGCAAATTTTCCTAAATCTTGTTGATCCCAATTAATTCAAAACAAAGGTGCACATCCTCCTTTCCTATAAGAATCCCTGAAAGAGTGCTAATCAAAAGACTAAAAATTGCTTGTGTTAGCTTGTACTGGACTAAGGATGTGGGGGACAGAATTTTTTTTTCCCTTCCTCCACCTCCTCCTGCAGAGGTCAACAGGTGGTAAATGGCACTAGATCTCTACAGCGTATATAAGCACCACTCTGCCACAGCACTTACTGTCCATGATTTTTAACTAGTGAAACACACGTAGATAAGTGGATTTATCAATGGTTGTGACAAAGAGCTCCAAAGAGCACAAAGCACATGTCACCAAGCAAAGACCTTCTAAAAAGTTCACATCCTTTGAAGCATATGAAAATATATACTTTTAGGTGCTTGTTGGAGACCTAGGGATGTAATTCACAATGTGAGTGGGTAAAATGGACATTAAACTAACATAAGCCTAGTCTACACTAGTAAATTGAACCATTACTGACAGCCTTCAGAAACTAGTCTCCCAGAGCTCGTTTATGGCTTAGCATAAATCAGACAAACCATTTTATTTCAGAAAACCCAATGGAGCCAACCTGCTCTTATTCACTAGTCATTAATGGAGATTAAGAACATAACAGCCATACTGGGTCAGACCAAAGGTCCATCTAGCCCAGTATCCAACAGTGACCAATGCCAGGTGCCCCATAGGAAATGAATAGAACAGGTAATCATCAAGTGATCCATCCCGTCACCCGTTCCCAGCTTCTGGCAAACAGAAGCTAGGGACACCATCCTGGCTAATAGCCATTTATGGACCTGTCCTCCATGAATTTATCTAGTTCTTTTTTGAATCCTGTTATAGTCTTGGCCTTCACAACATTCTCTGGCAAGGAGTTCCACAGGTTGACTGCGTTGTGTGAAAAAAATACTTCCTTTTGTTTGTTTTAAACCTGCTGCCTATTAATTTCATTTGGTGACCCCAAGTAGCTGTGTTATGAGGAGTAACACTTCCTTATTCACTTTCTCTACACCAGTCATAATTTTATAGACCTCTATCACATCCCCCACCCCCCTGGTCATCTCTTTTCCAAGTTGAAAAGTCTCAGTCTTATTAATCTCTCCTCATACGGCAGCCGTTCCATACCCCCTAATCATTTTTGTTGCCCTTTTCTGAACTTTTTCCAATTCCAATATATGTTTTTTGAAATGGGGCAACCACATCTGCATGCAGTATTCAAGGTATGGGCATACTATGGTTTTATATAGAGGCAATATGATATTTTTGGTCTTATCATCTATCCCTTTCTTAATGATTCCCAACATTCTGAGCGGATGTTTCAGAGAACTATCCATGACGCCAGAATCTCTTTCTTGAGTGGTTACAGCTAATTTAGACCCCATCATCATTTTATATGTATAATTGGAATTATGTTTTCCAATTTGCATTACTTTGTATTTATCAACATTGAATTTCATCTGCCATGTTGTTGCCCAGTCACCCAGTTTTGAGAGATCCTTTTGTAGCTCTTCACAGTCTGCCTGGGACTTAACTATCTCAAAGAGTTTTGTATCATCTGCAAATTTTTCCCCCTCACTGTTTACCCCTTTTTCCAGAGCCTTTATGAATATGTAGAATAGGACTAGTCCCAGTATAAACACCTGGGGGACACCACTATTTACCTCTCTCCATTCTGAAAACTGACCATTTATCCCTACCCGTTGTTTCCTATTTTTTTAAACCAGTTACCAATCCGTGAGAGCACCTTCCCTCTTATCCTGACAGCTTACTTTGACAAGGTCCCTCACAAAAGGCTCTCAAGCAAAGGCTTTCTGAAAATCTAAATACACTATATCTACTGAATCTCCCATGTCCACATACTTGTTGACCCCCTCAAAGAATTCTAGTATATTGGTAAGACATGATTTCCCTTTACAAACAACATGTTGACTCATCTGCAACAAATTATGTTCATCTGCATGTCTGACGATTTTGTTCTTTGCTATAGTTTCAACCAGTTTGCCTAGTACTGAAGTCAGGCTTACCGGCCTGTAATTGCCTCCAAAGCCCTTTTTAAAAACTGGCATCATATTAGCTATCTTCCAGTCATTTGGTACAGAAGCTGATTTAAATGATAGGTTACAGACTACAATACATTTGTTAGTCTCTAAGGTGCCACAGGTATTTTTCTTGTTTTCTTTTTGCTGACACAGACTAACACGGCTACTACACTGAGACGACAGTTAGTAGTCCTGCAATTTCATATTTGAGTTCCTTCAGAACTCTTGGGTGAATACCATCTGGTCCTGGTGACTTATTACTGTTTAGTTTATCAATTTGTTCCAAAACCACCTCTAATGACACCTCAATCTGGGACAGTTCCTCAGATTGGTTACCTAAAAAGAATGGCTCAGGTTTGGGAATCTCCCTCACATCCTCAACTGTGAAGACCAGTGCAGAGAACTCATTTAGTTTCTCCGCAATGGCCTTATAGTCCTCGAGTGCTCTGTTGACATCTCGATAGTCTCAAAGTCCCCACTGGTTGTTTAGCAGGCTTCTTGCTTCTGATGTACTTTCAAAAAGTTTCCATGCAGCTTGCAGGGATTTCACTTTTGGTGCGGTACCTTTCAATTTCTGTTTAACCTCATCTGTTTAACTAACCACTAGCATGACCTGTTCTGTCCTTCCGATATATTTTGTACCCTGGTATTACTGTGTCCCATTGATTATCCTCATTCCACCAAGTTTCTGTAATGCCTATTATATCAAGTTCACTTATTTTATTTAGAGCTTCTAGCATTGCTATATAAGCACTTTAAAAACTTGTCACTGTTTAGTGGTCTTCTATTACATGATGTAATTGAATGAAACTTTTTTTCCATTTGACTGTTTCTCATCAGATCCTACCTATATTTTATCATCTTCCATCCCCTCCTCCAATGGATGTCTCTGTCTGAACCACGTGCTCCTCCACACTTGTTGGCTTTCCCCAAAAAACCAGTGGAATCATCATGCACTCTGAAAGTGTTTTGTTTGGTCTACAGCCTAGCACACCATTTTCAAGAGCAGTCCTGGTAGACCCATTACAGAAAACTGGATCTGTTTCCCGGTATAGATATCTGCATCTGAGCTACAACCCACAAACATGGTCTGTGGATATAAAGCAGATATCTGCAGATTTGCAGGGCTCTAAGTATAGACAGGGCTTCAGTGGGCCTTAATAACAAATTCATTTTTGAGAACCTTTTAGCTTCTATCACAGAGCTGCTGCTAACAAAAAATACCCGTCTCACTATGTATGATGCAAACAGGAATGCCTGCTGCTTCCCATTAAGAGAAAATCTTGCAGAATCGTATTACTTGCTACTTCCAGCAATTGCAACCGCATTATAGACTCACCTCTGCAATATGGCCCCATGTGAGGCATTTGCATTTAAGGGGTTAATCTAATTCTCCAATTTCCATCCTCCCTGACCAAATTGATTCAAATCAAAATCAGAACTTCATTAGTGTAACTAGGGTGCTCTGAGTTGATAACTGGATTTTGGCAAAGAGCCCAGGAGGCTCTGAAATAAGGCCATGTAAGGGAGCTTGCGTAAAGTTGCTGGTATTCTGTCTTTTTTGCCTCTTGCCTATTAATGTTTTTGCATAAAGTACATGTTTGCACAAGATGTCACTAATTGTACCACTAACGTTTTGACTTCTGGATTCAGAGGTCTTTTACCAATCTCATTTGTTTTCTAAATGCATTTAGCATGTCTGATTATTTTACCATACACACATTTATTTTTTCAGTGTATTTAATTAGATAGTAACATATTGGCAACAATAGAAGTAGTATTACTATCACACCCACAACACGGTAAGTGCTATCCAAACATATAAGAAGATACTCTGAGTCAGGGATAGGATGTGTACACTGGAAAAGACCCGAGGCAGTGAGTCTCAAAACCTGAGTCACCTGACTTGGGCTTGCAGGGCTCACGCTAGGGGGCTGAAAAGAGCAGTGTAGATGTTCTGGTTTGATCTGGAGCCTGGGCTCTGAAACCCCACAAGGGAATGGGTCTCAGAGCTGGTGCTCCAGCCTGAGCCCAAATGTGAAGTATAGACCTTCATGTGAAGTACAGATGCTCATATTCACCGTCTAAGCCACATGACTTCGAGCCACGGGCGACTTACTCCCTCCTCTATCTGTCGTGGAAGGTAGCCTTCCCAGTGGCCATTACATCAGCATGAAGAGGGTCTGAATTAAAAGGCCCTTACCTCAGACCCACCTTATACAGTTTTCCACAAAGACAAGGTGCAGCTGAGACCTCACCCGGCTTTTCTGCTTAAAATGGTGTCTCATTTCCATACCAGCCAAGACATATTCCTGCCTGTTTTTTATCCAAAGCCGCATACCCGTAGCCATGAGCAGAGGCTGCACTCCTTGGATGTTCAGCAAGCGTTGGCCTTCTATATTGAATACACCAAGCCGAAAGGACTACCGGTCTCATCTCAAAGAATATCTTCCTGGATCATGTCATGTATCCACACATGCTACGAGCTGGCCAAGACACCAGCCCCGGCACTTATGGCACACTCCGCAAGGGCACAGGCCTCATCGGCGACATTCCTGGCCAGGTCCCAATCTAAGAAATCTGCAAGGCAGCAACTTGCTCCTCAGTGCATACGTTCACCTCTCATTACGCCATTGTCCAGCATGCCAGAGATGATGCAGCCTTTGGCAGAGTGGTGCTCCAATCTGCAATTCCATAACTCCGACCCCACTGCCTAGGTAAGGCTTGGAAGTCACCTAATTGGAATCGATATGAGCAATCGCTTGAAGAAAAACGGTTACTCACCTTCTCGTAACTGTTGTTCTTCGAGGTGTGTTGCTCATATCCATTCAAGCACCCTCCTTCCCCTTTGTCAGAATAACCGGCAAGAAGGAACTGAGGAGGCGGCGAGTTGGCATGGTCATATATTGAGTGCCATGGAGGCGCCACTCTAGGGGGCTCCACAGCCGACCTGATGGGTGCTGCTAAGGGAAAAACCTTCCGACGACTGTGCACACGGTGCACACACACCTAATTGGAATGGATATGAGCAACGCATCTTGAAGAACAACAGTTACGAGAGGGTGAGTAACTGTTTTTTCCACACAAGTTTGTTGTGACTAAAGAGCCATTTTTGTCTAAAAATACATTTTGAATGAAATTTTTCACTAGTGCTACTTTTCACATATAGGGAGTAGCATGGAAGAGTGGTGAGAGAGTGGGAAAGGGGGTTACCCAGTGGCTGGGTTGGTCTTTGTGGCAGAGCAGAAGACTTAGGACTGATGATGGGCTAACACTACTATCCTATAAAAAAACTGAAGACTATTAAACAAACAAACAGCTAGTGAAATTTTTGTAATTGTACAATCGCATAAAATTAGATCAAACAAATGTAAACAATAAAATGCTTGTTCCTTGGACCTTTCATTCTAATACTCTATTTACGTTCTTATACTAGTCCTGTAGTATCTGAAAGCTTTGTGTGAGCGAGACCAATAATGATACCTGTCTCTTCCTTCTCTGAACATACGAATGAATAAGTTGGTGTGTGATTGGCATGGGAAAGCTTAGGTGAAACTGCTTACATCAATTGTGTGCTGCAGAAATGTCACCTTTAAATATACCAATACAATCATGAAGTGTGTGTGGCCGGAAGAAATCTCTCAGTGCTGACTGTAACGTCTGATGCTTAGAACGGAAAGTCACAACCAGTCAAAGCAAGGACGGGTGTTTTCATTTATCTGTGGTTTACTTTGTTTTTGTGAGTGCACGTGTAGTTCAATGGCACACTCCAAAGCCCATTCATTGACTGCACTCAAAAGACTCAGAGACTTTAATAGATGGAAGCCACAGAATGATAGTTGACCAAGATGAACAAAAACAAATACTCTATCCTTTGTAGCTACAACCTGCCATTTTTGTATCTATTTTGATCTAGAATTGCACAGGTCAACATTTTAAATAGTCCTAGAACAAAGTAATAGATATGTAGAAGCGACAAAGGGTCCTGTGGCACCTTATAGACTAACAGAAGTATTGAAGCATAAGCTTTCGTGGGTCAATACCCACGAAAGCTTATGCTTCAATACTTCTGTTAGTCTATAAGGTGCCACAGGACCCTTTGTCGCTTCTGCAGATCCAGACTAACACGGCTGCCCCTCTGATACTAATAGATATGTAGTTACCCATGGAGTCAAGTGGATGAGGGAATGACTAATGACTTTGATGATACCAACATTTCAACCATGACAAGAGCAACCCAATTCATTACATCAGGGGAAATGCCTCTTATCAAGACAGACAGCTATATCTCCTTCACATAAGGGATATAAGATTGGGCCTTTCATGCTGTGCAACGTCATGCTGTGAAGGCAGAGCTAGAGCACAACAAGGCTAGGGGCCAGATCCTCAGCACGTGTAAACAGGCATGAGGATCTGGAAAAACCTGCTGAACTGGAGGATTTGTGCAATTAAGCCTAATCCAAAAGACCATTTAAATCAATGGAAAGACGCCGATAGACTTCACAGGGCTTTGAATCGACCTCTTAGTGATTTCAAGCTATTCTAGAGGCGCTCCTGGACAAAGCTGATGCCCTTGTCTCCCATAGGAGAACTAGAATCATGGCAGAGGGTGCTCAAGAAGGAAGGGGAAAGCTACTTCCTTTAAACACATATTTCCTGCAGTTATAAAATGGTGCTTGATTTTTAGTAGCTGGGGATCTGGCCTGAAAGTGGGGAGAAGGCATTTCCCCAGAATATCACAAATAAAATGAACAGTGCATTCCACAAGTCCATCTGCAGCATCGACAAGCCAATGCTACAGGGAGAAGCAGTTTGTACTGTAGGAGCAATAGGGTGATGGGGAAGTGGTACACACATACATGAGGTACAGCAGCAAGTCTGGAGAGAAGAGAAAGATCCCAGCTAAGCTGAATAAAGAGAGCAATCCTGAGCCTTGGGGGAAGAGACCTAATCTGGGGCCAGGAGAAGCAATGCACATTAACCAAAGGAATCCGACATTTTTCAGATACATTGCTGCAGGCTGAATGTGTGGGATATTCTGAAGAAAGGATTAGGAGTCATGGTGCTATAAAACAGCTCAAGGAAGGTATCTGCCCAGTGTTTAGTTAAAGACTGGATTGAATGCAAGAGGGAAACAAAAGTGTTGTATACAAAAGAAATTATATGCCCACCTTTAGATCACTATGTTCTATATGCCTTGCACTGGTAGCGAGAGATTGAAAGAGAGACCAGTATGAAGAGAGATTGCAAAGACTAGGATTATTTTGCCACCAGAAGAGCAGAGTTAGGAGCATTTGATTGAGGTACTCAGAATTGTGAAGGTCCTGAATCCCAGTCTGCAGGGATCGTTTCTCGGGGCAAGGAGGTAGTTCAGTGTCCATGCTCATGTCAATTTCTAGCCTCTTTCTTAAAACTGTTGGAAATGGTGCTATTACACACACAGACTTTAAGGCCAGAAGAACCATCATGATAATCTAGTCTGACCTCCTACACATCGCAGGTCACAGAACCTCACTCACCCACTCTTACAATAGACCCCCTAATCTCTGGCTGAGTTACTGAAGTTCTCAAATCATGATTTAAAGACTTCAAAATTACAAAGAATCCACCATTTACATTAGTTTAAACCTGCAAGTGATCTGTCCTGCATAGGAAGGCAAAACCTCCCAGGGTCTCTGCCAATCTGACCTGGGGGAAAATTCCTTCCCGACCCCAAATATGGTGATCATTTAGACCCTGCGCATATGAGCAAGACTCACCAGCCAACACCTGGGAAATAATTCTCTGTTGTGTCTCATCACTGGCCATTGGAGATATTTGCTACTAGCAGTCACCGAATGGGCCACATGGCATTGTAAGCAGTCTCATCAGACCATCCTCTCCATAAACTTATCAAGCTCAGTCTTGAAGCCAGTTAGGTTTTTTGCCCCCACTGCTGCCTTTGGAAGGCTGTTCCAGAACGTCACTCCTCTGATGGTTAGAAACCTTAGTCTAATTTCAAGCCTAAACTTGTTGATGGACAGTTTATATCCATTTGATCTTGTATCCACATTGGTGCTTAACTTAAATAACTCCTCTCCCTCCCTGGTATTTAGTCCCCTAATGTATTTATAGAAAGCAATCATATCTCCCCTCAGCATTTTTTTGGCTAGACTAAACAAGCCAAGCTCTTGGAGTCTCCTCGCATAAGGCAGGTTTTCCATTCCTCAGATCATCCTAGTACCCCTTCTCTACACCTCTTCCACTTTGCATTCATGTCTCAAAAATGGGAGATCAGAAGTGCAAACACTATTCCAGATGAGGTCTCACCAGTGCCTTGTATAACAGTACTAACACTTCCCTGTCTCTACTGGAAATACCTCGCCTGACTCTTCCTAGGACTGCATTAGCCCTTTTCACAGCTGCATCAAATTGGCGGTTCAGTCATCCTGTGAGCAACCAATATACCCGAGTTTTTCTCCTCCTCTGTCACTTCCAAATGGATATATCCCCAGCTTAGAGCAAAAATTCTTGTTGTTAGTTCCTAAATGCATAACCTTGCAGTCTGAACTATTAAACTATTCCATCCCATTTCTATTACTCTAGTTTACACGGTTATCCAGATCTTCTTTTATAATATTCTGATCCTCCTCCGTATTGCCAATACCTCCCAACTTTGTATCATCCGCAAATTTTATTAGTGCTCTCCACTTTTTGTGCCAAGGTCAGTATTAAAAATGTTAAATAAGACTGGCCCCAAGACAGAGCCCCAAAGAACTGCACTAGTAACCTCCCTCCAGTCTGACAGTTTACCTTTCAGTATGACCCATTGTAGTCTTCCCTTTAACCAGTTTCTTATCTACCTTTCAATTCTCATATTAATCCCCATCTTCTCCAATTTAACTATTAATTTCCCATGTGGACCTATATCAAATGCCTTACTGAAATCCAGGTAGATTAGATCTACTGCATTTCCTCTGTCTAAAAAAAATCAGTTATCTTCTCAAAGGAGGAGATCAGGTTGGACTGGCTTGATCTACCTTTTGTAAAACCATGTTATATTTTATCCCAACTACTGTTAGCCTCTATGTCCTTAACTACTTTCTCTTTCAAAATTTGTTCCAAGACCTATTGCTGATGGTGCATTTTATAATGAGTCAACAAGATGTGTATGTAAAAAAAGACATCTCATCTTGTACTGCGATTGGTATCCTCCCATACTTCCCCACATTTTGTTTGTCACCTTCAGATATTTGTAGAGTGTTACTAGATCATCCCTGCTCCTATCCCGCAGGCCACATTTATTTTTATTTGTGTTTACATTACAACTGACCATTGGTGTGTATGTTACACTTCTTGAGCCAATGCTAGTTGGTAATTAACAGAAAACCTATGGGGCAGCTGAACCTTCCTGTGCACTCATTTGAAAGAAAAAAAAAAGCGGGGGGGAAATAGTCCACAACTGAAATGCAGGAGCTGATGAGTTTTACTCAGAGTTTGCAAGCCACCGATTTGACAAAATGATCTCATTTTCAAGAGCCACTGTAGGTCCCTAATATGTGAAATGCTCAGTACATAAAGATGATCACTTTGGGGGACAATGGCTTGGCTCTAAAGCAATTCATTTAGGAGGGCTAAACTCTGCATCTTTACATACTTTGAGCTGAACTGTGACTTTGTCACAAGCCCCAAGTATCATTACTCATTCCTTATTATTTAACATTTATATTGCAATAGTGCCTGAATGTCAAGTAAGGGAAACTGTACTGTTGCACAGCACTAGGAGTGGACAGGAAACCAGATTCCAGCCTTCCAGTTTCCCCCTGCTCCAGGGAAGAAGCAACCTGCCCCAACCTCATTCTTGGTGCAGATTACTTCCCCCACCACGCTGGCACAGCTGCACTTGCCAAACCAGGTGAGGGGGAAACACAGCCAAGGTTCCACCCACCCTACCCATGCCAAACTACTTGCGTTAAGAGGGGGAGTAGGAGCTTGGTTCAGGTTTTGACAATGTGGGTACCACACCGAGGGGAGTAAGTGAAACTCTTTGCACCCCTCTTGTTTTACTGAACAAGCATGCAGCTAATTAAGCCCGCCTTATTCTGAACATAGCCCTATTGGCTTCAGTGGATGACTGTGCTACTCAACAATAAAATGGCAGATATGAGCTCTTGAAAAGCCAGGCATTTGTCAATCCCAGGAGTGCCTTAAAATGTTTCTAAAAATCCCATCTCTTGTTTTGATCCTTGCATTTAGCTTGAGAACACAATTCCTCATTTCAGCCCAGAGCAAGTTTTTTTTTTTATTTTTTTAACAGCTGAGCCATGTCACCCTAAAATTAGGAGTGTATTTATAATGGAAAGGCTGACTCAACCTTAACTCTAATAACAAGGAAAACACATTATAATGAAACAACAAATCACAGCTTTGACAGTAATGAGGCGCTTGCTTAGACATTTATCTGTCCTTTTCCAGGGCAGTAATTTTATGGTTGAAAAAGCTTGTTTTTAAAAGTTTATGTCCAGGAAGAGGTTGCCAAGGCCTGGCTGAAATTACCTCGTTTAGCAGATGGTAAAAATGTACATAATTAATGCATTCATTTTCCTTTCTTAAAAACTGGTAAATGAACCCTATAAGAATTTCCTCCTGAAAGCTGAATTTATTAGCTACAAAACACAGCTCCTTTGCCAACTCTGTTTCAGGAAGATTATATCCTATGTTTCCTCCACTTTTAAATTGTTTTCCACTAAGACAGAGTATTGAAAAGTCTTGGGTGGCTCCATACACATCCATGGAAATTTTCAGAGTGGAGGCCACCTCCCTTCCATCTCTTTCACTCAGTAGGTTTTTGTGATAAAGATTCCTCTTCTTGCTGCTATTTGACAAACAGAAAAACTGACAAGTCTGTCACTTGTTCCCTGAAAATGGCTTTAAATCCATCAGCTCTCTAGTACCCAATAAAATCACATGTTTACAATGTTAAAGGAAATCAGGTGTTTTAATGTTAAATGAAAAAAAACATATTTATGTACTGTTATAATAATGCCCTTTGCCTGGCTTTTCTCAGGCTATCCATCATTGCAGAAACCTCCTTATGAGATACTGTGGGGTCCACATGCTGGAATGTTGTGCAATAAGCCAGAATTAACTGTAAATAATGCATCTGAACTGACACCTTTGGTGCTGGCAGACATGAGAATAGGGCACAGGCAGAGAAATAGCCCTTCCCCAACCACCTGCTGTCAGGGAGTAGAGGAGACTCGCTGATTGAGGAGTACAGCAGAGTACACTGCACAGAGTAAGGTCCTATCTATACTGAGAAAGGAGCCCAGGTTCCAAGCAGGCTCTAACAGCCTCAGCTCTGTCCACTCACTGATCAAATGTGTGAGAACATGAGTCTGCAGAATCCTTGGGCGAGACTTTCAAAGCCACCTATGAGATTGAGATGCATAACTCCCATTAAAGGTTCAGAGTTTCAAAGGAGCCTAAGGGAGTTAGATGCCTGACTCCTATTGACTGTTAATGGGAGTTGGGCACCTCACTCCATTAAAATCACAACTGGAATCAAGGGCAACTGTGGGTAAAATCATGCCCTGAGTGACGTCAGTAGGTGTCTTGCCATTCACTTCAACTGTGTCAAGGTTTCATCTTATGTGTCTAAATCCCCCAGATGGCTCTGAACATATCAACACATGTTTTTAACATGGTTTTCAAACAAACAACTCCTTTCTCAGTGTAGCTATGGCCTAGCAGTGTCCTGTTAAACACTGGAGTGGGATATGTTTCTACATTAGCTACCACTCCTTGTTTAATTCCTTAACCTAACCCCCACCCAAACCTAAAATATATGACTATCCATTATTCACTTCAAACTCAGGGAGACGGCCTCTCAAAAGGCTACCAGCTGTGGCACACTACAAGAAAGCCGCCTCAAGGCATGTTTACTAAACATCTGGTCTCTCCCAACCTTAGGCCTGGAAGGTGAATTCTCATCATGGTTATTCTCACAAATCCTGTTAACATGCAGCCAGAGATTGGATGGTAAACATTTAACAAGGAGAATTGCCACTCTCTTCTGTGCTCCTTCTTTCCCTCTGTTTTAAATAACCTTACATAGAACTGAAATCCCTCAGCTGCCCTGCAAATTGAAGCCTGTCGTGTAATTCCCTGAACATGATGCTCTTAATTCTGGGATGCTGCCATATTCCATTGGCTAAGGAAAACAGCAGTGGAGGGGAGGGAGTTTTTCACTGTCTATCTTACGTACTTACATGGCTCTATTATCATAGGATCTGAGGATATAAATTCTTTAACCTCAGATATGTTACAGGGATGTTGTGAGGATAGAGATGTGCTATTATCCCCATTTTACAGATGGTGAACTGAGGCAGAGAGAAACTAAGGGCTGGATTTACAGAAGCATTTAGGTGCCTGACTGACACTTAAATCCCAGAATCAGGCCCCATTGGGATTCACATAACCCGTTTAGCTATCCCTGAATGCTGTGGGTGCCTAAACTCACTTGGTGCCTTCATTTTTGCAGATCCCTAAAGTCCTATGTTTCTGCCTCTGAGCATGTGCACTGCAGCCCACGCCTGGTGTATGGACACCTAAGCCCCTGAGCTCCTGCACAAACCAGAAGAAGTTAGGTGTTCCTCTGTCTAACTTGCCTGTGGGACCTGATCCAGGAAACATGCTCAGTCCTCACCTATTAGAGTAGGCCCGTATAGATGAGTTTACACAGAATGGCCAGGCAGGGAGGAGCTATTCCTTTGTAATCTTTAGCCCAGTGACTAAGGTACTCACCTGGTATTTGGGAGACTCCCCAGTTCAAATCCCTTCTCAGGTGGAGGTTAGGCTTGAACAGGGAGTTGAAACCACCTACGTACATACCCTACTCACTGAACTAAGGGATTGTCTGGGGTGAGGCTCCCTCAGTCTCTCCTGTTGAAGGTACTCCACTCTGGATAAATAATTTAAAAATTCACTGGAGCAGGGGGAACATAAGACCGGCCATACTGGGGCAGACCAATGGTTCATCTAGCCCAGTATCCTGTTTTCTGAGTGTGGCCAGTGCCAGGTGGTTCAGAGGGAATGAACAGAACAGGACAATTTATCAAATGATCCATCCCCCATCATCCAATCTCAGTTTCTGGCATCCAGTGGTTTAGGGTCATCCAGTTATACTTTTGGCTTTCACAACATCCCCCGGCAATGAGTTCCCCAGGTTGACCAGATCCTAGGCCTCCCATATGAATGCTTTAACAAGCAAGCTACAGAATCACTGGCATACAGTCACTCTTTGGCCCTATGATTGTTTCATTATGTATCCACAGAGCATCAACGTTGGGCCAGAGAGAGAAGGCAAGAAATGAAGTGGTTATCTCAAGTCCTTTTTGCATGTCTGTAGGAAATAGGAGCCACAACTTGGCTTGGGATCTTCCTGTTGCAATCCATGGGGGAGGGGGAAGTATGTTAGGGGGGAAAGGCTCCCATGGTACAAGAGCCTAAACAAAATTAAATAGAAAAAAATGGTCCTTTTTGTTAGACGGGCTTGCAGAGAAGACCCTCCTCTCTTCTACATGGATGCCTCTAACTCCATCCTTCCTGCTCCAGACCCCAGAGCTCCACATAAAGGTAGAGAGGAACACTAGATTGCCTATCCACTCTTGCTCCCAGCCTCAGAGACATATGCATTGTACATATTTCAGGCTTGTGGACCTTGGACAACAGAACTTCATGTGAGTCTTTCCCCTTCCATACTCCTGCCCTTTGGAGATGATCCACCTTGCTGCCACGTGCTCTCTGCCTATGCTGGCATTTCAAATCTAACCTGAGGAGTCTTTCAGCAGACCTGTCAGTCTCTGCTGGGTCTAAGTTGGTGTCTTCAGACCCTGTATCCTTATCCTTAGTAGATTGTATGTGTGAAAGATGCTCCAGCCTGCGTTGCATGACTGACATGCTGGAAAAGCCCCATGGATGTGAGATTTGAAGAAACAGAAAATGTCAGATAAGATCCTACCATGGATTTGTGAAGATATCAGCAAAGACCTTAGTGACCTGCCTGCCAACTTACCTAATGCATCCGAGGATGCAGAGGCAGTTGGCTGATGTGATTGCAAAGCCATTGGCCATTATCTTTGAAAACTCATGGCGATCAGGGGAGGTCCCGGACGATTGGAAAAAGGCAAATACAGTGCCTAAAAAAGGGAAGAAGGAGAATCCGGGGACCTACAGACCGGTCTGGATGATGGGATGGATTGCACCCTCAGCAAGTTCACAGATGATACTAAGATGGGGGAAGAGGTAGATACGCTGGAGGGTAGGGATAGGGTACAGACTGACCTAGACAAATTGGAGAATTGGGCCAAAAGAAATCTGATGAGGTTCAACAAGGACAAGTGCAGAGTCCTGCACTTAGGACAGAAGAATCCCATGCACTGCTACAGGCTGGGGATCGACTGGCTAACGGCAGTTCTGCAGAAAAGGACCTGGGGATTACAGTGGACGAGAAGCTGGATGAGAGTTAACAGTGTGCCCTTGTTGCCAAGAAGGCTAATGGCATATTAGGCTGCATTAGTTTGCATTAGCGCATTGCCAGCAGATCGAGGGAAGTGATTATTCCCCTCTATTCGGCACTGGTGAGGCCACATCTGGAGTATTGCATCCCCCCACTGCCTCAGTTCCCCATCTATAAAATGGGGATAATAGCACATCTCTATCCTCACAACATTCCTGTAACATATCTGAGGTTAAAGAATTTATCTCCTCAGATCCTATGATAATAGAGCCATGTAAGTACCTAAGATAGACTGTGAAAAACTCCCAGGTCCCTTCCACCACGGTTTTCCTTGGCTAGTAGAATATGGAAGCATCCCAGAATTAAGAGCATCATGTTCAGGGAATTACAGAAAGGATGTGGAAAAATTGGAGAGAGTTCTGCAGAGGGCAACGGAAATTATTAGGAGTCTGGGGCACATGACTTATGAGGATAGGCTGAGGGAATTGGGCTTGTTTAGTCTGCAGAAGAGGAGGGATTCAACTATCTGAAGGGGGGTTCCAGAGAGGATAGAGCTCAGCTGTTCTCAGTGGTGGCAGATGACAGAACAAGAAGAAATGGTCTCAAGTTCTAGTGGGGGAGGTCTAGGTTGGATATTAGGAAAAACTATTTCACTAGGAGGGTGGTGAAACACTGGAATGGATTACCTAGGGAGGTGGTGGAATCTCCATCCTTAGATGTTTTTAAGGCCCAGCTTGACAACGCCCTGGCTGGGATGATTTAGTTGGGGTTGGTGCTGCTTTGAGCAGGGGGTTGGACTAGATGACCTCCTGAGGTCTCTTACAACCCTAATATTCTATGATCTTAACTTGTATATGGTGAGTCAATTCATTTTGATAGAACCTTATTCTTTTATACAAAACAGCCTCCAGGTTTCTCTCCCTCCGCACACACTAAACCAACAGGATACTTCAACCCACAGTTCTATGAGACATCTTCTTCACCAGGCAGCCAGTCACCAGGGCTACATTCATCCCTCTTCAGCATTCCACATTTTTACTGAGTCATGAGTCCTGCATGTATTCTTGAGCCTGCAATTCTCTCAGCTGGTGGCACTTAGATATAGAGATGCCAAACTATTGAACACTCGATGCTCAAACTGACAAATGCAGTACCAAAACTGCTATATGGTGATGCAACGAAGCTACAGATCAAATAATCTGAATATAGGGTACGGCCACAGGAAACTTCAGCAATAGTCTCTGTTAGGCTGTTTTATCACAAAGAATGGTTTGTAACTGTAAATATTTTCCATATTCTCAAAGCACTTCAGCTGAAAACTTTTAGCTGCTAAATTTGCCACTGTCTAAAGTCCCATGGTAGCAAATTCAGTTTCAAATGAGGCTTTTGACTACTAGTACACATTTCTTCAGAGGTATTCCCACTGTTGATTTTAGGATGACAAAGAATAGAACAAGCCTGGCTAGATCGTTACTACTTTTTTCACCACCAGGAATTGTAAGAACTGAGTGTGAGAAATAAAATCAACATGTTGATATTTGCTTTGTCAATAATGGCAAGCTGAGTAATGGAATGCACAGACTATGGAAGCTGATGATGGTTTATATAACTGTTTCCTGATTTTTGCCTCTAATCCAGGTATTTTCATTTTTCCCCCCAATGAGTGGACTACACCCTAACACAGATCCTCTCATTGGCCAGCTCACCTCCTTTCTGTGAGCACATAGACTGTATCCCATTCCATTTCTAATCCCACAATATCCTGGTGTTATGTAACAGCAGTTGCTTACTTGGAAAAGGAACGTTGGGGAAGAATTTAGTGTATTTTTAGCTTCTTTTAATGCAATCAAGCAGCTTGAAATAAAGATGAGAGCTAGAATTGTGTGACTAACCTGCTATCTACAGACCATCAGCAAGGGCCCAGAGGGTCATCAAGGAGACCTGCTGATCTAATCTATTGCCTGTTTAATTAGAATATGTTTTCTTATAGTAATTCAAACGGTCTCTTCAGGTGGAATATGGACTATTCATATTTCCTTTTTCTCTCCAAAATACTCTATTATTCTTATAACCCCAGGAACTGCTATATCAATTGTCCATCTAGGCAGATATCCAATTTCTGAGGAGGGACAAAGTCAGACACTTCAGGAGAAAGAAGATAGTCTTGTGGTTAAACCTCAGAGCTAGGAGTCCTGAGAGCTAAATTGCACTGTCAGCTCTGATTTGGGCAAATTACCTTGGGTCAAAATTAACAACTAATTTGGGGTTCCTCTTAGGGTGACCAGATGTCCTGATTTTATAAGAACAATCCCGATATTTGGGGCTTTGTCTTACATAGGCGCCTATTACCCCTCACCCCCGTCCCGATTTTTCACACTTGCTGTCTACTTCCTCTCTTTTTAGACGTTCACCATTAGAACAAGAGAGTCTGGTCTTTTATATTTGATTATAATAAAAGAATGGGGGGACGGATAGCTCAGTGGTTTGAGCATTGGCCTGCTAAACCCAGGGTTGGGAGTTCAATCCTTGAGGGGGCCATTTAGGGATCTGGGGCAAAAAAAATTGGGGATTGGTCCTGCTTTGAGCAGGGGGTTGGACTAGATGACCTCCTAAGGTCCCTTCCAACCCTGATGTTCTATGATGAGTCTTTGTTGGCCTTTGTGCAGAGAAATATTTACTAACCAACAGGGCAGATAGGAAAACACAAAATTTACCAAAGTCAAAAACCAATGTTCATGATGAGCATGTTCTATTCCTATATACAAATTATGCCTTAGTTAAACCCGTATAAACTCACTGCAGTCAGTGGGCTTACATGACTGTAACAGAGGACAGAATTTGATCTACTAAAGATGAAATCCTGGCCTCTCTCATGTAGGAGCGCCACATAGGAAAAAGGACACAAGAGCTCTTTCGCTTCTGAGGGCTTACACAGATACAAGGATATGGACAGTGGCGCAGCGAGGTCCGGAGCGCAGGGGGAGCGGCGCTATAAAAAGGCGCCTCCCCCTGTACTCACCCAGCGGCGCTCCAGGTCTTCAGCGGCACTTCGACGGTGGGTCCTCACTCACTCCGGGTCTTTGGTGGTACCCGCTGCCGAAATGCCGCCGAAGACCCGGAGCGCCGCCGGGTGAGTGCAAGAAGCGGCGCTTAAAAAGAAGCGGCTTTTAGCTCTGCTAAAAAAAGGCGCCGCTTCTGCTCACAGGGGGAGCAGCCGCTCCCTCTGCTCCCCCCGGTTACGCTACTGGATATGGACTGTTGTGAACCCAGCTAACATGGCTACAGATGTTCTATGGTCCAAAGGAGCCATAGTGAGCTTGCATGGACTGGAGGCTCCAGCCCACCTACATCGCAGCAGGAACCAGAAGAACTTTATGCTACTTCCTCCTGGAGCAACAGTAAGATACTATGCAGAGTTCATAACCATGGCTTCCCTTCCCTGTACTTCCAGGAAAGCTTGGCGATCCTCCACTCAGTGTGATACATACTCCTAAAGGCAGGATTTTGTGCTAACATCTAACCATTTACAGGGTTCTCTTGGGGATTTCACTCACTGGTTAATGTTCATAATCTCATATGTTATTGCTCTGTCATCCATGGATTTTGTCTGTCTGTAACTATTGAATGCATGGCTGTTAGCACATTTCTTTTCTTTCCTCCAAAAGCTATTGCTTTTAGTGGAAATGGGTACCATATGTTTTATAAGAACACAGAAATTGCCATACCAGATCAGATAAATTGTCAATCTAGACCAGTACCCTGTCTCTGATTATGGCCAGCACCAACTGCTTTAGATGAAGGTGAAGAATCTCCATAAAGGCTAAAATATGCAATACCACATCTATGGGAGAATTTTCTTCCTATCCTGAGGCAGTCAGTGGTTGGCGTATGTCCTGAAGCATAAGGTTGCCAACCCTTATAAATTACTATCTGAGCCAGTGTAACTGATGATATTTTTATTATACATATAAAACGTAATCCTTTTTCAAATCCTACTGAGCTCTTTGCCTGAATAATATCATGTGGCTCTTGGAGCCAAAGGTTAATTACTCATTGGCTGGAAATGAATTCCTTTTTATCAGTTATAAATTTGTTCTCTTTTAATTTCCTTTGGTGTCCACTTGCTCCTGCACAATATTATGGGAAAGGACAAGGTAAATAGGAGTGTTTAATTGACCTTTTTAATCATTCATTTTCATTTTCTCTACCTCTATCATGCCCCTCTTGGTCAATGCCATTGTAAACTAAACAGTCCCAGGGACTGGTGTGATTTGTCAGCGCCATTGATTTCAATAGCTCAATGGACAATTTACCCCGGCTGAGGATCTGCCCCCTAATCTTTTTTAGTTTCTGCTCACATAGAAGATTCTCTGCCTTCCTAAGCATTTCCATTGTCCTTCACATCATCCATTTGTACTATGTCTCTGACATGGTGTGACACATACATTCTCTCACAGTGCAAAACACCACAGAGTCACATTACAATACACAGTAAAAAACACACAAGTCATTGGCCAGCAATCTTCCTCCGAGTTTTGCAGTTGTTACAGAGCCTTAAGAAGCATGCCATACTGCACCTCACCCAGACATCACTGAACTACACTCGTGGTGGGTGCTTCCCGCCCCCGCACCAGTCCCTGCATACCTTGCTTCAGCAATCTTCCTCCGCCCATTCTACCCACACGTCCCACGAACTCAGGTTTTCTTCATCTGATCTCGATATCAGGTATCACTTTGGTCAGGCTGTAAATTCGAGCAATTACCTCCTCCTAAGTCATGTGAGAAGTATAGTTAAGGCACAACAATTGTCTATAGCATCTCCGTTCGAAGGCAGGAAGCCTCAATGTCCTGTTTCCTTAAAGGCCATGTTTCACATGCATGTCGCAAGATGCTAAAGACAAGACACTGCAGCAATTTCATTTTACACTACATGGTAATGCTTTTGCTTCTCCAAATGTGACTGTCACTAGAGTAGCAGTCGTGCTATGTCAGATCTCTATGTGATGTTTAGAGTCCCTTGTAGTCATACGACCAGGTATTTGAAGTGCTCAATGCACTCCAGTGCCTCCTCAGATTGGAAAGAAATATCTTCACCTTTTCAACACACTTTGTTGTCACCATTGTTTGTGTGTCATATCTTTTGATCTAACTTCTCTGCTTCCACCGCTTCTCTTTCTAGCATTTTTGCACCTTTTGGTACAATCCAATCAGGTTATCATCATTGATGAAGCACAGATGACTAATTTTTCATCCACTGACAAGCAGACCCTCTTGTAAGTTTCTACCAGTATCTCCTCAAGATTTCTTCAAGAGAGCAGTTGGGGATACCAAGCAGCTCTGTCTGACACCTATCCTGAAGTCAAACCAACTATTTTGCTCATGCCTCAAACACCTAAGCCACCACACTCCCACAGATTTTGTATCAGTGTTACTACATTTTCCACCAACTCTGACCAGCCATAGGATTTCAAAGAGGTTTGTGCCATATGCTTTCAAATGCCTTAGTAAAATCCACACAAAAAACCCCACCAGGAACCACCTTTCAATCATTCTCCATCACTTTCTCACATAGCACATGCAGTTTGAATATTTGCTCCACTGTACCTCTTTTGGGACTAAAACCAGCTTGTTCTTCAGACAGAAAGATCTCTACCTTGGGAGCAATTCTCTTCAGGATAATGTGGAGCAGTAATTTGCTAATGTGTTTCAATAATGAGATTGTGCACTAATTTCCACAAACATCCAGGTCCCCATTTTCATGAATAGGAACCAGGGCTGGCCTTACCATGAGGTGAACTGAGGCGGCCTCCTCAGGTGCCAGACCGTTGAGGGGGCGCCACTAGGACCCAGAGTGTAGAAAATTGTGTCTGCTGCTGGTGCGTATGTATTCTCTCTGCTCTAGATACACAGAGATGGTGGAGTGCTGTGCTGGAGGAAGGAGGGAACAAGAGACATAACAAGCAGGCAGGAGAAAAGGTGAGAGGGAATAACAGAAAGCAGCAGGAGCTGCAGGGAGAGAGAGGAGGCGGTGCCTCTTATGTACCTCTCTAGCACCCCCAGGAGCCTGGACTGACTAACACCAACTTCTCGGGGAGCTTCCTGTTTCCTGCTGCTTCCCTGAACCCACTTGAGGAGAACAGTCAGTCAACTGAAGTAGTAGGAGCCAGTTAGTAGTTGGCTAGCCATTCACAGTCTTTGTTTAATCTTGAGCTGATGGTGTCAAATTTGCAAATGAACTGAAGCTCAGTTCATTTGCAAATTTGCCAACTACAAAAGCAGTTTCTCCTCCCTTGGTGTTCACAACTCAACTGCTAGAAGAGGGCCTTATCCTCCCTGATTGAACTAACCTCGTTATCCCTAGCCTGATTCTTGCTTGCATATTTATACCTGCCTCTGGAAATTTCCACTACATGCATCTGAAGAAGTGGGTATTCACCCATGAAAGCTCCAATACGTCTCTTAGTCTATAATGTGCCACAGGACTCTTTGCCACTTTTACAGATCCAGACTAACATGGCTACCCCTCTGATACTCCAGATCAGTGTGTTTCCGTCTGCAGTAGTCATTCTATCCAGTCCACAAGGACACTCTCAGACCAATCACATTCCACTTATAAGATGAGACCTCATTTCGCATTAGCTAGAGATAACCTGCTTTCGTGGTATGAACTTTCCATGTGCCAGGGGAGAACACATGCTTGGCCAATTTAATTCACTCAAAATCTAGTTGCCCCTTCCTGAATGTATCGCTGGAATTATCCAGAGCAAACACATCATTTCTCCCAAACACAGTCTTTGGAAACTGAATATAGGTGAGAAGCCATCTTGAACAAAGCCTGTACCTTGCTAGATTAAGTTTTATACTTTTAGATGTGTGTTTTCACTTTTGTTTTATTGGTAACCCTTTGTAACTTTATCCCTTTTACTTGGCATGACTTAACCTATGTCCTATTAATAAATTTGTTTTATATTTACTATAAACCAACTCTGTGCTGTGTTTAAAGAAACGAGTGTATTTACCCCCAGTTATGTTAATAAGCTGTGATGTGCTTTTGTGTCTTTAGAGGAACAAATGAACCAGATTTCTCTGAACTGTCTAGGATGGTCTTGGCAGAGAACATGGCTTTGGGGAAATTCAGGACTAGGAGTGCAGTGGGGTCACCTTGCTGGTTGTAGTGAAGGCTGGTGGAAACCAGAGTGGGGCTAATGGGCTGTCTGGGGTCAGAGCTGCTATACCAGGGCTGTCTAGAATGCAGGCACTTCAGGGTGTGAGACCTATATGCTTGTAGACTAGTTGTGAGTGTCCCAGGGTAGGGGCTAAAGAAACAAAGCATTGTAAGGCATGCAGGATTGCAGGGCAAATGGTGACAACCCCTCACAGGTCTGGATTGCACCCCAAACCCTGTGACAATCTCCAAAAGAGATTTCACCACGACAATAAGAAACTCTGGATTATATTACTGCCAAACCCACTACACCAGTCTAACTTTGAGGGCTACTTGGAAATCTCATTCTGCATTAGCCAGTGCTATCCACCTTCTAAGTGGGGCAATCTAAGACAAGAACCTGTTACTAGAAGTGGTCAGAAAATGCCAATTATTTCTCATGGGAAATTTAGAACATTTCTGGGATTTTCTTTTTTAAGTTTTTCTGTAAACTTTTTTTTTTTAATAGAAACCAAAAAATAGTTCCGTTTTTTAAATGACTTGAGGGGGGGGGGGGAACCACTTTTCAGTAACAAATACATTTTCCACCAAGAAAAAAAAAAAGGTGTAAAAGACAAAAATTTGACAAATTCTAGATTTTTTCACCTTTGATCCACAACTTGCACTGGCTATCGATCCACTTCCAGGTGAAATTCAAGATACTTGATGCTCTTTACAGAGCCCTGAGCTACATGAGAGCCATTTTCCCTTTTCACTGCTGCGTATGCTCGTCAGGATCACATCATCTGTTTCTCCCAAAGATGAAGCATACAGGTAGCAGAGGCAGGGCATTATTTGTTCAAAACTATCACATATGGAATTTTTGCCTGCTGGAAGTGAGACGGATTCTCTCACTTAACCAGAAGTTTTCATTCTGGGTAGCAGAATGGGTCCATACATTCAGCAGTGATGGATTTTTCAGTCACCTACATGGTAGGCGGTAGAGGCAGACAGATGTTTTTGACAGGCTGGGCTGACTATTCATATTACTCCTCTCACTGAAAAGCTCCTCCAGACAGTTTCCATTCACATATGACAATTATCAGCTTTGAAAGCAAGAGTCTTTCAAAAACATTAACAATAGCTCAAATCTGCCCAGTAACTAGGAAATAGAAGCGTTCAACCTGAAAGTGATGTTTTGGGGTCCACCCGGACTTGTAAGGGGTTCTGTCACCACCTGCCATGTAACTTCAGGGGCCTTTTTTGTGCTGTGCAGCTATGATTCAATTCCCTGACACCTATAGCCTGCCCACAAGCATAAGATCTCACCAGCCTAGTTACTCCAACACCACTTCCAGTACTCAAATACATCCTCCCAGAGTTCTTAATTACCAAACACTTAGACCATCCCCAAAGGTGTGAAACCCTTCCCTCAAATACCAGCTCACTTTGGTGCACACACTCCACACAGTTTGCGCACCAGACACCTACTCAGGATAAAAATAAACCAAAAGTCAATGTAATAGAAAAAAAACCCATAGATTAAAAGATAAAACAGTAAGGGAAAGCAAACACATACAAGTTATACCGAAAACAAAGACAACCTCAGGCTTTATACTTTCATATTCGATAAAATCTCTTTTCTAATAAGAGTTACCTATTGCTTTAAAACAGTTTCCCAATGTAGCCCCTGGCTATAGGAGGGAATCCAGCATTCACCGACTGCATCCTGCCTTGAGACTGCCCCCAGGGACTGGATGGTCTTCAGTTCAAACCCCTTCCATTTTAAAAAGGTTTCCAGTTTTTTTTCCTTCAGTCCCTATAGATATTCAAAGTGGAGAAAACTCCCTCCTGTTTTAGGGCTTATCTACACTTACCAGGGGATCCATGAGCAGCAATGGATGCATTGGCAGTTGATTTAGCGGGTCTAATGGAGACCCGCTAAATCGACTGGAGATCACTCTCCCGTTGACTCCCGTACTCCACCGGATTAAGAAGAGTAGGGGGAGTCGACGGGAGAGAGAGTCTCCTGTCGACATCGCGTAGTGTGGACCCCGCGGTAAGTAGATCTAAGCTATGTCAAATAGTTACGCTATTCACATAACTCAAACTCAAAAGGCCCTGTAGTATAGACAAGGTCTATGTTTCTTAACACTAGGGTGTTCTTTTCAGTTTCAGGCTGTTCCTATTTGCTTTGATGATTCCTCAGTGTTTTTTCCCTTGCCTAGCCTAGACAATGGCTGGGTGCTTGAAGCCAGTCTTGTCTGGTTGGGGAGATAGCCCTTCCATGCCCGATTGTTTCACAGCCCAGTTGTGAGATGATGCTGAAGCTGCATCACAGTTACAATGACAATTTTCTGTGTGTGTGTGTGTGTGTGTGTATGTATATATATACACACACACACACACTTCCATCTCCACAGCCTGTGTGTGCGTGTATCATGACTATTAAGTTCAGTGCATTACAAGCTTTCATAAAAGATCTTCATATAACCTTACAATAAAATAATATAGTATGCCATCAGTTGGTTTAACTGTTTTTTGAGGTGGGCTTAAACCTTCTGTTCTCCCTTTTGGGTGTCTGGACTCTGATTGTCACACTGACAAAAACATAAACTGGGATAACCCAGTCAGCAGTTAAATGTAAGAACACAGTTATCTACCAGGTCACCCTAAAAAAAGGCGGGGGGACTAAATACAATTGAAAACACAACTCCCAGTAAGAGGAGATGAAAAAGTACAGGTGGGATGAATTTATGGATGCATCCCCCTACACAGAATGAAAATTTCTAAGTGAGACATTTTCTCTCACACTTCATGGGATGGGTCCATAAATTCAACAGGGATGAGATTTTTGCATTAGTTCCACCCTCCCCTCCATCACTATCAATTGTTGAGTGAGCTATGGCTTGCACAATCCAACTGAAGAAGTCTGCGGCATCCAACTGAAGTCTTATAGAATTGAGTTAACGTATGCAAGGATGACCCGTTAGCTGCCCTGCAAAATTCTTCACATCGTGCACTGGACCTGTCAGCCCATGAAGCTGCTGTTGCCTTCATGGAATGGCTTTAATCTCAAATAGAAGAGTTCTCCCCTTGGCTTTACATGCCTAGGAAAATATCTCCTTAATATATCTTGCTTTGGAGGACCTGGAATACCTGTGGATATTAGAACTAACAAAATTAACAAAAGAAAGCATTAGTTCTGTTAATATAGATCCTAATTGTCCTCTGGAGATCTAAAGTATGCCAAACCCTTTCTTTCAAATGGGCTAGATTTGGGCAAGAAGAGGGGACCTAAATTGCCTGGGAATTGGTGGAAGATGGAAATTAACTTGGGGATGCATGAAGGGTCTGTCCAAAGCACCACCCTGTCATTTTGGGGGGGGGGAACCAAAAAAACCCACACATTTTGAGGGAGGATAGAGAGGATGCCCAACTCCAATATCCTTTGAGCTGGTTTTATGACCCCTAGAAAAGTGACCTTAATTGTTGGGAAATATTAGTGACACTTCAGACAGGAGTTTGAAAAGTGGAGCCAAGAACATATTTAATATGAGGAAACAATCCCATGGAGCTACTCCGTGAATGGGAAGAAGCCTGATTGGGTGGATACGTTGGAGGAATTTTAACATGTGGGTAATTGGTCAGGGAGGTTGACCCTTGGCTGCCAGAACTGAGGATATAAAGGACACTTGAGTTTTGACTGACTTGTATTGTAGTACCAGAGACAGTTCACCCTGCAGAAATTCTAGGAACAATTTGACCAGTAGTGATCCTGTTCTGTATCCTTTTGATGTGCACCAGGAATATATCTTCTTCATAGTATTGTATACCGAGAAATGGTAGAAAGCTTTCTGGACTGCAGTGGGATACAGAACATCTCACTGGAAAATCCTTCTTTTTTTTAAATCTGACATCTCATTTACCAGGCAGTCAGCTTCAGAGATGCTGGGTCGCGGTGGAACAGACAGCCCTGAGATAGTAGATTGCTGTGGCCTCTGTAAACTCTATTCTCAATCTCCACGAGACCTGAACTCTAGTGCTATCTGGGGCAGTGTGGTGTGATCAGAATCACTGTAGCCTGTTATCTCAAAAAAACATTGACTCCTCCTTCAGTGTGGGGAACTGAAGAACCTATCATTGAATTTAGGGATCCATCCCCCAAAGTGAAAATACCTGTAAGCCAAAACCTGGCCACATTTGCAATACTTTGGAACCCCCAAACACAGAAGTACCCCTGCTAAACCCCTGGGTCTAAACACACCCAAACTATGAGAAACTGTGGCACCAGATCTGAACTTTGCAGCTCAAGATAATACCTAGTTGTATGTCATGGTACCTGCAATACTCCCTCTGCTGCAAGAAAACTAGATGTCTTGCATGTTCACATGACCCATTGGTTTGAGCTGGAGTCAGCGTCCCACCCTGGCTGTGCCATGAACAGGAGTCACAATCTTTAGATGACTTACCAGCCCGGAGGAGTAAAATGTCACGACACTAAAGGTGGGATTTTCAAAAGCATTCAGCATTGGTCCAATTCTGCAACACTGGAGGTCAATAAATTGAGCCAATGTTGAACAACTTTCAAAATCCCACTTTAAAAGCCTGATGCCATGAGATACCCAGTGTCTCATCTGTGGTGCTAGAGCCATTTAGTCCCCCTGTGCATCTGGACAGCTACTCTGATCAGTGAGTAAAGGCATGGAACCAGGGTTTCTCTGAATGCCAAGCCCTCTCCCACCCAGCTGATGGCAGCAAAGAGTATATAGGGAGAGTAGCCACCACTCCCCCACCACAGCTGGAGTCATAATTTGAATAAGGGGAACCTTATTCCCCTCTGTGGCCAAGCAAAGACCGATGATCAGTCTAGCCCTGAATAGAGGGGAGAAGCTATCCATTGGGGTGACCAAGGCTGAGGATTCTACTACTCACACATTGTCTCCTAGCACAACACCAATAATTTATCAAGTGTAGCTACAAACATGCTATTTTTTTTTCTAGAAAAAAATACAAGAGAATGTTAACTATGGTTGTCGCTTTTAATTTTATGGAAATTAAACGTTTCCTCCTGCTAAACTTTCATATGTCCTACAATTTTATTTCCAATAGGAAAAAAATGTGCAAGTGAAAGACATATGTAGTAAAATACTGCCATCTCCTGGCCACATTTGTGTTTTGTGCTTCCTATCATTAACAGGCATATCAAGAAAGTTGTGAGTATTAAAGGAACCTTAGATTAGGGCCAACATCCCATGGTGATGATGCATTAGAAACAGATATAAAATGTTTGTGGCTCCATATTCTTACACACCCTTTTTTGTAGCATCCTCTTAACTTGGGTGCACACATCTGGAAATAGAGACATGGGAATTAAGCCACGAATTATGTATCAGCGGCTCTCAAAAACCTCATTGTGCTGGGAGATACTCCTTTTCAGGGCTGATTTTAAAAAATTAGTTTAGTACAAATCTCTCAAAGATTAAGAAAAAATATATTAGGGCATTTTGGAGTGACTAAAAGGCAATAGAATAGGAGGTTTATGCTAGCAAACAGCAATCCATATTGGTTAACAGGTGTTGTTGGCCAATTCACAGCACACATGCTATCTAAACAGAAGTGTGAGTTAGCAATAGACTGGAGTCCATGCAATGAATTTGATTTGTTCCCCAATCACTTGTCCAAAATAAGTAGGCATTTAAAGGGGCCAGATAAATGGATTCCAAAGAACAATCTTTCCTTTCCAACATCATAGTAATATACAGAGGAAAACAAATTTACAAAACATCCAAAACTACATGAAAAGATACAATGCAGTTTTGAGACAAATAAAGTCAAGGCATGTAAATACACAGGTTGAACAGTGTCACCCAGTAGCACAGTACTACCTATATCTATTTTTTGTGTGTTGATGTGGTGACAGACATCCCAGAACATTTTATCTGCGAGCTCATCGTCTGTTACACTATAGTAAAACATGTTCAAGATGTAGGTTTGGGGAAAGCTGTGTAGAATGTGTTAGTTTTAACCGTAACATCAATGCTAGTAATACCCCATAAAAACACTAGGGGGCACTCCATTCTTTAGCTTCACCATAAATCAGCTTCTTAGCAAAAACAAAAAACAAAAAAACCCCACAACAACCCACATTTCTTTTACCTACCCATTTCAACTGTCCTACTACGGAGAAAACTGAACTGCAAATGGGGGGCGGGGGGAGGGAAAGGGGGTCTTTAGTCAGTGGGGGTTTTGTCTGAGTAAAAACTGAGAATCTGTCCCAACATTTGCATTGGTGAGGCAGTTGAATGGTTTATGGTATCCATGTATAATTTTACACATTCCAAGCACACTCATTTTGTTACTCACATTACTCACAATGCAGTAGGTCTAGTTCACAAAAGGTTTGCAATTTACTTGGCAATGGAATGGCAGTTTTCCCCACAGAGATCAGTCGTGTTAATTGTTTTTTTTAAATCAGAGGTGACCTGTTAGGGGCGGTCTGAGAGTAGCAATGAAGAATAAAGAAGAGTTCCCACAAACGCAGAATAAAATTACACTGAACAGGTGTGTACTTCCCCCCCTCCCCCATAGGTATTAAAAAGTACCCATTTAAATCTTAAATGAAGGGCTTCTGATAGCCAAACACACAGTGTAAAACAATTCTTTAACTAGCTATGGACTGATCCAAAACCCCAAAACACCTGGGCCTAAGGTAAGAGTAAAGCTAGTAGTTCAGTGCGAGGGAGGAGAGTGGACACAGGACTGAGAGCCAGGTACTTCTGGGGTCCACCTCTCTGCCACTGATTTATGTGGCCCAAGATGCTTAACCGGATCTCTCTCAGTTTTCCTCCACTTGTAAAATGGGCATATGAATACTTACATACCTCATGGGGATGTTGTGAAGTATAATTAGTATTTAGACAGTAGCTTGTGAAGTTATAAAGTGCCGACGGTGCTAAGTGTTAGTCACTCTTGCCTTCTACATGGAAAATACCAGTAAGGATGTGAATGCTTATGCTTTTTTTTTTTTTTCCCTTCTTCCCTGGTGATGTAGACACATCAGGAACAATATCATCAACTAAGCACCTTAAAGATGCTGAGCACCCACAATTCCCAAAGAATTCAGGATCAGGTCTTTTGTAGTTTTCCAACCACACATCAGATGTTACGTTTAGTTGCTGACATGGGCTGAAGAAAAGCTCCGTACCCTACACCAAGTCCCTGATCCACCCAATCTCCTAGTTTTTGGAATGTAAATAAATGAACCCTTCCTCCTTCTTCCCCTTCAAAATCTAAAGTTCAAACAACACTTTACATCTATTGTGAATCAACCTCTGAACTAAGAAAGAACAGTACTGTCTGGATTTTATTCCGGGGTTTATTCTCAAGCCTATAGGAATTCCTCTACCATTGACTTCAGTCTCACATTCTTGCTGTGTGATAGGTAGCAATGAAACTACAAGGCTCTTGTATGTTCTTGCTCAAGCTTTCACTTCCTGCCAAGTCCTCTCCTCTGTGTGGCACCATTTCTACCACTGGACATTGGAGTAATTTGAGGTTTGACTTGAAAACAGAGATGCAAGAGATTCCTAGTGAAAGTAAAGACTTCAAGTCCGCTCGGTAAAGACTTCAAGTTAAGTTCTAGCCAGACCACGATATAAGGCTGTTTTAATATTTGTCTAGAAATGTCTGTGTCTTGTTTGCTTATGTTGATACCTAAACCTCAGGAGCAAGATGAGCAGAAGGGTACTGGGGCCATGGAGCACTAATCCCCGAGTGCAGTGGGGTGCTTTTGGCTACACTACAGGCAGATTATAGCTGGCCACTGGAAGAATTTGGAAATGTAAGGGAACCATCTTGTGATGTGGAGCCAATGTAATGGCTCCTCCATCAAATCTCCCCACTGCCAGCATAGGGTGGTCAGGGTAAATGAGGCACAGCATGTATACCTTGCTGATTGTCAATGACTCCACAGGGAGATATGGCAGCTAGGAACCAGCATAACATAGAGCCTTCAGGGTAACAAACCAAGCTGAAGCTTCGCCCCAGACTACTGTCAAACATAATTCCCAACCAAACCCTCTGGAAGGTTTGAAAAACTTTGAACCCCCAGCAAGCTCTCTACTACTCCTTACATGGGAAAGCAGCTCTTATAGGGTAGGTGGTGTTCCACTCTTCCCTCTGTTTTTTTGTGGGGAGGGCAGCAGCCAGCAGGTTAACTTCTCTATCCCGCAGAATGCATGCTTTTAAACGGGAAGCCTGCCCTCAAAGTGCAAAGACTCAGAATCCTCCATTAATCTCTGTGATTCTTACTGCTTTAAAATTTATTTTCTTTAAATAGCCTTCTCTCCTGATGCCTCAACCTGTGTCTGTATAGCACTTCACATTGATAATGTAGCCTGAAACCTTTAATGGATACCTAAGATTACACCACATCAGTGTTAATTCTCTGGCTTGTCTTAAAGTTTTTAAATAATCTTGGCCAAAATTTTCCATTCTATTCAGCCTTTACAAACTTTAACCTTTATAGAATTTATTGCAGTTTATACTTTCTCCGCATGAATGTCATTTCCAAAGTATTCATTAGAAAAATTAGTCATTCCCAATATGTTTTTTACAAGAAAATGCAGTAATTATTTGTTAACATCTGGATTTTTTCAGCACCACTTCATAATAGAGATGATCCTGAACTGGAACACCTGACTTAAGCCCTCAGACTTTTGGGGAACTTAAGGTCCAAGTTTTTTAGGGTTGGGACTATCTTCATTCTGTGCCTTCTACCGCATTGAGCACATTGTTGGCACTTCACAAATAAACACTAATCATCCAGAAATGAATGGCTTGGGTAAATCTGTACTTCTTAACAAATTACACACATCTTCAGTGTTACTCAACCTAGGTCCTGGCCTCAAACAAAGCCACTTTTCCCATTTGTAAAATGTAATACTCCTCTGAATAAGTAAGTAATGGGCAGAACCGTAGAAGAAGTATCCCTAGCCTCTGTTTGCCAGAAGCTGGGAATGGGTGACAGGGGATGGCTCACTTGATGTTTACCTGTTCTGTTCATTCCCTCTGGGACGCCTGGCATTGACCACTATCAGAAGATACTGGGCTAGATGGACCTTTGGTCTGACCCAGTATGGCCATTCTTATGTTCTTAGAAAGTGCTACCACCTGAGCTAGAGGACTAATGCCATCACAGACTGGTAGAAGGGGAACGTAAGATTGTCCCAGCATGGCAGCCGAGGCTTCACCTTCTTTAGGGTACTCTCTGGCTGGCATAGAGCAAGACTAGCTGTATGCATGTGGTGTAGGGGTTGTAGCCAGAGCACCTTGCTTTCCAGCAATCCCCAAAATATGTTAAAGCAGCACTGAGGTTGCTGTAACTTACATCAGGGACTGAACCAATTCTCCTAGATGCTCCCAGTATTGTGGGAGCACAAAGGTAATACTGAGCATGTCTCAGCTAGACCCGGGGTCTAGGTTATCAGATCTGTAGCACACACCTACAGAACAGTATGTCACATCGTTAACCCTCTTATATAAATGACAATAATTTACCATAATAGCCCCAAACACAGTAGCACTATCATCATCTGTAGTGTACTGGACTGAGTGCTATAGTATATTTTCTTCAGCATCTGCTTTTGAAAATTTGGCCTTATACGTGCTTAGCAGTGGAAATAAAGAAAAGGAGAAAAATCCTGGCAGTTGGTAGAGAACAGAAGGAGAGCATAGATTGAAAAGCACTGCAGCAGGGGCGAAGTAATGGCAATTGATATGCAGGGGAAGTCACAGGAAACAATGCAAGCTAACTTGTTCCAGCTGTGTGAAGAAGAGCAGGGACAATGCCAGATGTACTCTAGCTCTGGTTAGCATGAGCAGAAGTGTGGGATGGAGGCCAAAAACAATGGGGGAAAAAAGAAGCTTGTTTGTGAACAAAAGACTAAACTAAACAATTTCGTTGCTAAAATACACGGAAGAGATCTCCCCTCCTCTTGTCCCCTTGTGCAAATCATATCTAATCTGGTAAAACACAGTTCTGCTCAATTCATATGATAAACATTGGAGGTCATGCTGAATGGAGAGATAACTTGGAGTGTTTTGGTTGTGCAGTAGTGGAGTCCAACGTTTTAACAAACTACTGCTGGTGTGTTTGAGAAACTGCGTTTTTTGAAGTGCAGATCAGTATGTGATTCACAAAGGGAAAAAAAGTTCTGAGAGTCCCTTTGGAATGCATGTGACACAGAACCGTAGGTAACTGTGGAAGGTTTTTTCCTGGGATTTACCCTTCCTAAACAAAATTTCAGAAAAATTAGATAGGCAGAAGAGCTGAACAGATTAGCTGATCGAGTCTATCCAGGATTGTTCTACCCAAAGCAAAAGTGCTCAGATACCAGTGGCGTGTGCATTGAAAGAACCTCAACAGATTAGGAGGGGACATTTTCTAGCACTTCTCCAAAGCTTCTTTGCTACTGAATGACCTAAGACAGGGTTCATTTTGACTTTGCTTCACTAGCATGTGTAAACCACTTTCCATTGTTGCCCTCCACAACCCCTGCCTTGTATTGTTCTTGTCATTAACGGAGGATAGGGTACTGTTTTGCAATCTGTTTGAAATGGCATGACAGTGCACCCCAGATCTCAGGGAGCAAAGAGGCTGTTTTGGCTTTGCCACTTTTATTGTTGTCTGGACTATAAAAAAATATTAATTTGTATTTGCACCGAAAGGATTACACCAAGATCAGGGCCCATTGTACTACAGACAATACAAACATGTAACAATCCCTGCCCTGAAGAGCTTACAGACAAAATAGGACACAGCAAGTATTAGCTCTGTGGGTAATGAAAGCATGGAGAGAGTGAGTGAGTTCCCTGTGATTATGCAAGAAGTCTAACAGAACTAGGAACAGAAACCCAATTCTCAAATCCCATTCTAAAGCCTTACCCAGAAGACCATCATTCCTCACAAACCTAGGGTCCCTACAGCTGTGAACTGCTAAAGAATTTTTGGAAAAGTTGCTGTTTTTTCTACTAGGCTCCAAAGCCCAGCCTAGATAGATGTGGGAGGACTGAGGATAATCTGTGATCTTTATGAAAAGTCAGTTAACAAGCTTTCAACATTAGTTATTGGTTTGCATTAGTTAGGTTTTCATGCATGGGTGCTGGAACTAGGGGTGCAGCAGCACCCCCGGGTTGGAAGTGGTTTCTATCATATACAGGGTTCACGGTTTTGTTCAATGGCTCTCAGCACCCCCACTATAAATACTCTTCCACGCCACTGTTTTCAAGGTTATCTCCATATGGAAAATGGAAAGAAACCTACTTAAAAAAAAAGAAAGCCGAGAGATTCTCCATTACATTTCTGTCCCTTAAAGTAGGGGGACTCAAAGCTGTGGGTTTTGCAGACCCAAAAGGCCAGCTTTTCCTGAACCCAAACCTCAGATCAAGGTTCCAATCAAAGTTCACATCTTAACCCCATCATAAAATGAAATCCAAAATCGAATCTGAACACTCAGAACTCTGGAAAAATTTGGATCCAGATCTATAATTCAGCTCTGGGATTTTGGTTCAGTTCCATCCCTCCTCTTAAGTGATGATGGTGGTGGCAGACGCTTTGCTAACTTGTGCCCTGGCATTAGTTGCATTTCTTGAAGATCTGTCCTTCAGTTTACAAGGACAGGACAAAGCAATTCAGTTCTTCTGATGGGAAAAATAAAAGAAGTAGAGGCAGCTCTACAGGTTTGAACACAGCAACAGAAAAGCTGCAATAGCAAAATCTGCTCTCTGTTCACTGTCTCTGAACATTGTTGCATTTGTCCTTCCTGCAAGTATGATCTGTTGGCACATACTTGCTGACATGTATAGATCAAGATGTTGCATCATAATGTGAATGCGCCATTTTATAGTGATCGGGGATGCTTTCCCCAATTATCATTAAAAGGGGTTGTGTAAGGCCCCGATTTTTTTAGTCAAAATGCCATCATTCTTAAGTATCTGTTTTGTGTTGTTACACAAAAGAGGTCTAATTTTAATAACCTGGCATGAGTCACCTTTGTGCCCATTTTCCCAGGAGCACAATTTAAAGACTGCCATATTTAAAAAAAAAAAAAGACAAATTGCATGTGTCTAATCTTGTGCAATGTTTTGACTACTAAAGTTGTTCCATAGCAGTTCATTAAAGGACACATAAAATATTCAAGTTTACATTTTATAAAAAGATCAGGAATGCTTTGGCTGATAGCTCTCTTTTTATCAAGCATCTGTTTCCTATTTTTTTAACAGCTTACAGCAGTGGTTGGCCAGTTATATACTAATAGTTGATCTTAACTGGATCAAAACATTGTAATTTCTTACCAAAGGTTAGAGTCTCTCTCCAATGCAGCTTCCTATGGCCGCAACCAGCAATGTCCATGCACCAACATCTGGTTTCAAATTATTAAAAGCGATAAACATTTCCAGATACAATCCATCTGGCCTTCCAATATTCTCCCTCTGCGTAACTTTGCTTTCCTTTTAAAACTATAACACAAACTTTGGACCTATTTTACTAAGGAAGAATCATCACCCTTATAAATACAGGGCAAAGCTAAGGGTTGAGTTGCATTGTAATGGAATGTCGGTACATGGCTGGTTGTTGTGTCTAACAGGGGCTTTTATAATAACTTTAGATTGAAATTCCTTGTTTAGTTAGCAGAAGGTATCTGCATTAGAGAGGAGGTTGCACTGAAGAAACTAATGTTCAGAATGCAGTAGTCAAGTTTTCAAAGTTTAATTGCAATCAGAGCATAACAGTTAATTGATTGATAGCAATCTGTACTTTGTCAGCCAACTGAGACTCCATACTGATTCTGTACAGTGCCTGAATGCTGTCTATGTGGTCATAATGCATAATTTATCTTTTATTTAATGTCTGATGCACTGCTGAGTTGCATATTTGTTTTTAGATTCCTGTTTGACAATCCTTGCAATATTGTCAGAGTGAGGGGAAGGGAACTAAGGTCACCACTCTACATTGTCAAAGCATGGAGTCGAGTCACTTCCTGTGAGATGACTGCTGCCTGTGTGACGGAGCAATAGCAACAAAAGCAGACTTCTTTCTCTTCTCTTTTTTTCCTCCAATCTCTTCTTTGTTCCCTAGCTGATGTAGGAAGCTGCATATAGCAGATTTATTGGCTGCTTTACCAGATGGAAAGGGTAGGTGCTTCATATTTATAAATAGCATGCTGTTTTGGGATGTTAGAAGTTACTACAGAGAACTTTTTCCTGGGTGTCTGGCTGGTGAGTCTTGCCCACATGCTCGGGGTTCAGCTGATCACCATATTTGGGGTCGGGAAGGAATTTTCCTCCAGGGTAGATTGGCAGAGGCCCTGGAGGTTTTTTGCCTTCCTCTGCAGCATGGGGCACGGGTCACTTACTGGAGAATTCTCTGCATCTTGAAGTCTTTAAACAATGATTTGAGGACTTCAATAGCTGAGACATAGGTGAGAGGATTATTCCAGGAGTGGGTGGGTGAGATTCTGTGGCCTGCATTGTGCAGGAGGTCAGACTAGATGATCATAATGGTCCCTTCTGACCTTAAAGTCTATGAGTTTTTAATACGGACATTCAAAATGTATTTGGATTATAATTCATCACCAACTTGATTAGTTTTAGATTAGTGATGCTACTTAGCATTAAAAATTAAGTTCTGTATACCAAGGAATGATGACAACATAAAAAAAAGTCAAACTTGTGGAATTAGGTATGGAAATTGACAGCAGGGAAGGGCAGATAAGTATTCAAATATCCTCAAAGTTAGTGATGGTCAGAAGATAATTACAGTTTTCCAAGCCTTCAGTGGAGTAGTCTATTGGTAGAACAGAAGTTTCCCTCAGAGACTCCTGAAACTGAGTAGGTTCCATTAAGCTCCAAAAGGTAGACCATTAAAATACTGCACTGACAAGTAATCCCCTTCTCATGGTATGATCAGTGCAGCGAATGCCCTTGAAAAGTTCCACCACTCTAAAATCCTCTACTGGTTCCAATAGGATTATTTTATTGGAAATTGGGAATATGCCTGGATTCACTAGAATCTTTACAATTAGAAGAACTTTTTAAGGGCGCTCATTGTGCTGACCATACCATGACAAAGGGATTGCTTACAGTGAGGTGAAAACTAGTATTGCATCTCCTTGGTTTTGGGCTGGTCATTCCTTGACAAGAGAGTGTTACTTCATAGGTATTAGCAACCCCTAATGCCCTCCCCTACAAAACAAGCCAAAAACCAAAACACAGAGTATGCCTAGACACACCAGAAACATTCCTATAGTTGTTACAGCCGCCATGACATCCTGAGTCTGTCTGAAGGAGTCTTCATCCATATGGACAATGAAGTTATCCATCAGAAAAAGTCTTGGAGACTCCAACATCACCCTCAAGAAACTCAAATCAAATACCTACACAAACTCAAGATTCAGTATACCTTTGTACAGGCATCCTGTACTCTAGTTCTAATCCCATTTTAACTCCATCCTGGGAGTCAGACATTAGTTGGACCCATTCTATTAAACTCAATTTGGAGTGGGAGGACTACATACGCGCCCAGATGCAGCAAGTACAGGCAGGGCCATCCCTAGGATTTAGGGGGCCCTACGCAGTATTAAACTGGTGCCCCTATGCCCGACGGAAGCCCGGGGGGGGGGGAGGGAGGGACAAGGCAGCAAAGGATACCAAGCCGCTCGGCCCGCCTCATGGCAGGAGTGTGTCACAGTTCCCCACAGAGAGCCCCATACGCTCTCCCTCACGCAGAATGCACGGCGCTGAAACTCACTGAAACAAAGACATTATTTTAAATTAATCAATCAATCAGTCACAGAGGTTTAGTGTTCATAACAATGTTCATTGCTTTTAGAAAAAGGGAACACTAATTTACTTTGTGTGATCTCCATAACAATCGACGTGTTTATGAAATTTCACCAACTTTAAAAAATATGTCTATACAGATTTTAGGCATAACAAAGGATTTTATATCTTACTAGGGTACTGATTTTGCTAGAAGGTTCTCTTAAAACTAGTTCATCAAATAGTCAGAAGTAAAGAAAGGGAAACTCATTTGTCCAGCTATCTGGCAGGAAAGGGGTGTTGTCCCTTAAAGGGCTCTCTTCAAGGATTTTTTAGAGATGTGATTTTATCATCTTCAGCAACACACTAATGAAATATTTTAAAGCAGATTTTAAACTAAGGTTCTGTAGACTGACATGTTCTGAGTAAATATTACAGTAATGCACAACTGTTTTTGTCAGTAAATTCAGAAACTTACAATATATACCTGGGGGTTGGCAAATGTCTGTTAAATGGCTTCATTACCACTTGAATGGCTCTTTAACAGTTTCAATGGTGTGCTAATAGTCAATCTGGCAGGCTCTCTCATTTTTAAGTTACTAGATCCCCCCTAGAGTAGAGTCACCAGGCTGCAGCAGTCAGCTGTGGGAGCCTGCAGGAAGGGTCAGAACAGGGATAGGAAAAGGGTGGATGAGTGGACACTAAGACCCAGGGGTGCCCCAAATTTTTGGGTGCCCTATGCAGCCGCCTATGCCTAAGGACAGCCCTGAGTACAGGCAGGGTGACCAGATGTCCCGATTTTATAGGGACAGTTCCGATTGTGGGGTCTTTTTCTTATATAGGCTCCTATTACCCCTCACCCCCATCCCGATTTTTCACACTTGCTGTCTGGTCACCTTAAGTACAGGTCACACCACCATTCCAAAATCTCTTCAACTCCTGTTAATAATCATTATTTCTTTCTGGTAGTCCCTAAAAATGTGCTACTTGCTGAGGCGGGAGCAGCGGGGGCGGGGCAAGAAGAGAATCAGGTCCTGTAACAGGGAGTTTCATTGCATACAGTATATGGAGTAAAATAAAGTATAAATTCCTGTCATTCATTTACATCCATATTTATAAAACGTGTGTCCAGCACACAAGCCTTTGGGTGCCTTTAAAGCTTTAAAAATAAATAAATGCATACCAAAGTTTATATCAAACTATCAGCAGTTACATCAAACAGCCAATCCAGATTAACCAGAAACAGTCACCATACAGTAAAATAACTTTTGACCGCCACCTGCAACCCATGTTTTAGGTGTTATGCATCCTTAATTCCCTAACTACTGGATCATCCTTTCTTCTCTTCATGCTCTGAGAGAAACATGAGTGAGGCCTAGAAGGAGATGGTCTAACAATGGTGATCATTCCCAATCCACCTCCAAAAAATAAGATCTAGAGTTTGCTCATTGGTGTGTCTCAGGCCAGAATCCTCATGGGAAAGTCCCAGGAGTGCCCTGAGATTTTTAGGAAGATCCCAAGAGTTATCATTAGCAGAGATGTTCAAGCCACCAAGGACAATAATCTTAGGTGACTCCAACCGTAGGTGAGACAGGAGCTTAAATCAAGTTGCACAAGTAATTTTACATCACCCATCAAGCCGGAAATATGCTCAAATCATTACAAGTGGAATGTGCCTTTCCTTCTCCCATTCATGATTCTCACCTCCCACAGTAAATTATATTTTAAAAGGCTGCCTGTGACCAGCTGGTGTGCCCATAGAGGCATAAATATGTGGGATTAATGCATCTCTGGGAGGGGCATTTAGTGTTGGTCAGGCAGGAGAGAGCAGCTGTGAGCTGAAAGTTGGGGGAGAGTAAGAGGAGCGGGGCTACAGGCTGGGGAGGAAGTAAGAAGCTGAGGCAGCCAAGTTTGTTGTGGACATATAGGAGGTGAAGATCTAAAAGCAGTAGATGAACCTGGATTTTCCTGCTGGAGTCAGTGAGAAATAACTTTACTATCATTGTGCAAATTCCTGCACTTCGGCTAAATTTCCTCATAGAGAAGAGATTTGCATGCTGCATGGATGAGAGAAACAGACAGACCTCCTAATACATTCCATTTCCTACCCATCTTAAATCACAAGTAAGATTTAACGTTGCCTCTGTGTCTACCTCTCAAATCTCCTTGTCGACCAGGCAGAATTTCAGCAAAACTGGCAGCTGTCCTATTTAAAAAGGGACCAAAGAAGCAATTCAGATCAGAAGTGAGGTGCATTGGTAGAGCTGCCTGGGGAAATCTGCACAAAGCCCAAATATACACAATGCTCTCAAGAATTAACCAAATACTTCAAAATATTTTCCTTGAGTTGTCACTCAGAAAAAACTGAATTCACTTCAGCTATGTTTGGCCCCTTTTCTTTTAGATTTTCACAATTATTCTAGTAAACAAGTTTGTTAGCCTGAATGTTCGGGGAGACAGTGATTTAAAGTGAATAGTACAGCACAATGTAATGTTAGACAGTAATCAAAAATCAGTCCATTAATACTCAAAAGTGGATTCCAAGAAGTATATTCACCCAATCAGGGCACAGCAACACTATCACGTGGCCTATGTGACCCACACAGCTCAAATTGCTTACACACACACACACACACACACACACACAAACCACTGTTCATGAACAATCTACAGATCAAGAATAATTCCTCTAATGATCTGTCAAATAATTTTGTATAACAAACTTGAGAAAATCATTTTTCCCCCCTCAGGTAACTCACAAATTCAGCTCTAGTGCTCTCAGTTTTATAAGTATTTAAAACATTATATACAATCCAGGTTTTTTATTTTATAAACAAAATGTGCTTTTAAGACCCAATTCTGCTGCCATTAAAATAAAGAGCAAAACTCCCATTGACTTCAGTGCCAAAGGATCATGACTATTTTTCCCAAGCAATGCTGTAAAAATGTGTCCTTAGTCTTCTTTGACATGTAGTTCACATGACCCTTTACCTATCTGACAGCATTATTTTAGTATAATTCCCCATTGCTTTGGAAGCAGTTTTAAAATTAACGTCAATATTCCTGAAGAGTGATGGACAAGAGCTGTTTTGAATAAGGCTGACTGAAAATGTGTACAGTCAGGAGAAAACCAAGTCTGTTTGAAGTTTAGCTGTGCAAGTTTCTAGGGTTCTAGAAATCAATTTTAAGTAGTACAGAAACTTTAAAAAAACAACAACAAATTGACTCATTTGGTTATTACATCTATATTCTTTCTCCTTTATATTCCAATTACATGTTATAAATGCACTAAGGATTGAATAACAACGTAAGGACCAATCTTGCAAGTTCTCGGTGTACAGACTTCTAGTCAGCTACAGTAGGGTTCTGCACATGGAAGGTTTTATGGATTGGGACCGCAATGCATAAAATTACTGCATAGGTACTTGAATTTGTACCAAGTACACTGTGTAATTAGCAGCAGTAATGACCAACACAGCTCTTCATTGGCTGCATATATATACCCTTTCTCTGCCCATTTCTAAACAGGAAAGGTGTCAGAAGGACTGGTGTGTTCACTTGAATGAGAACAAAAATCTCATTGTAAAAATATAAAATCTGGAAATACGCTGAATGGTGGTATAACAACATACTGGCTGAGAATCAAACACTAGAAAGGTATTTGCTGAAGTCTGTGTCAGACTGAAAAGAGTGATAATATTTCAGGCATTGAACCTTCTTTAGATCAGGGAAAGAATTAAGTATGATTTAGTCAAAATACCTTGGCACCTAGACTATGTTCTGCGTTGGTTTTTAAATAGAATCACGGGATATAAATAGCTAAGTGAATCTCTACCTTTATTTTCTGCAGAAAGTAACTACACTTTTCTAAGATATGACCCAATTGTTTCTCAGAAGGATACCCTTTAGAAGTAGTATTTCTCCTTTTAAAAAGTGACCCTCTAATATTCATATAGTAGTTACTGCTAGAGATACTGCCTGGCCATAGGAAGAGCAAAGCTATAGTCTTCTAAATATATGAGTAGGATAGGAAATTGGCCGTGCCAACCGAAGGGCAAGTTTAGAAGTAACTTAACTTCAAGATAAAATACTCACAGCAAGACATTTCAGTTTTGTTTTTCTTGCACAGTTCTGGGCTAGGGTGAAATTATGTCAAATCCTTAACTCTCTAGGAGGTGACTCAGATTATCATGTAGGCAAATACATGCCTTCTTTACTGTCCAGTAAGTAAGAGTTAAACAAAATGTTTTAATGGAACATTTAATAACAAAAGACATTTATGATGTTTACTTAAATTTTCTGGACCATTAAGTATAAATGACATGAGTTATTGGATGCAATATCTGGCCAAAAATCTTTTTGACCAGTCTGAGTTTTACTACACTCTGAGCTGCCAGCATCCCTATTGGAAAAAAATCTGGTCAAATCTTAGTTCTCAGTGGACTCTGGATTCAGAAATAGCCATTCTTGCCAGAAAGTACCTTTTGAAGTTTACATTAACATAGATATTTATTTATTTTCCCTCTGTAACAATGACAGTGGTTGAGATAAACTGTTTAATTCTAAATAGAAAACACATCTGCTGTTTCTGCATTGTTTGTGGTTGCTGGAGGGGTGACAATTTAAACCAAGTAGCACACATGACATTTTAAGTGAGATGTTGTATGAGGATTTGCAGCTGCTGATTTCTTCCCCCGCCTCCCCACTTACAGCAGCATCTGGCAGCATCATTTCATTTTAAGGTCTGTAAAACCTTTCCATTCTGACCATCACACTGAATGGAAACAATGTTTTTAATGCAGTCATTTTAGTTTTCATTGGGCTGAAAGGCATTTTCTAAAATTCAGTGGGCCAGATCCTCCAATCAACATAGCTCTCTTGACTGAGGATCAGATATTCAAAGGTTTTTAGGTGCCTAAAGATGCAATTAGGTGCCTAGTGGGATTTTCAGAAGCTCCTACCTAGGCAAGCTAAACGATTGAAAGCAATGGGAGTTAGCTGGAGATTCAAAAGCCAGAAGGTACCATTGTGACGATCTGAAATGTTCAGGCACTTTTGAAAATTTCATTGGGAGTTTATCTGCATCATTAAGCATTGAAATATCATTGAGAAATCCGATCCTCATTGACCAGCTGAGGATCTGGCTTACTTATGGTTAGTAAGGAACTTGTTTTCAAGGAGCTCTGCTGAATTAGGAGCTAAGGAAGTTCTTGGGGGCTCATAGGAATCCCTTAGTACAAAAATGTCCTATGAAGTTGAATGGAAACGTTATTTCCCTTGGGCTGGACCAGATCATAACAAATGGCAAGTATTTTTAAAAAATTCCCAGGGACAATACTCTGCCCTGACCCCAAAGTCTTCATCCCCCACAACTCTCTTCACATAGTACAAACTGAACTCTGTCCTACACTATTAATGTGGCCAGAATAATTTTCAGGAACAAGGCATAAACATTTCCTGTTAAGTGCAGCTTTCATGTAAGCGTGCTGCCTCCTTTCCTAGTTATAGTTGTGAGAAGTCATTTTTGTTCCAAGAGGAGAACAAGAGAATCAGTCCCTGAGCCCTCCTCTCCACCAGCATGGAGACACCAGGTTGGGACACTGATTCATCACAAGCTATAGCCCATAGTTACAATACATGCATCAGTAATGTGCTGCCAATAAGTGAATATAGCTCCCATCCAGTCACGGCCGGCTCTAACTTTTCAGCCGCCTCAAGCAAAAAAAAACAAACAAAAAACCTAGCGCCGCCCCGCCAAAAAAAAACCCCAACACACCACACCCCCAGTGCCGCCCCGCCGAAACAAACAAAAAAACCCCGAGCGCCGCCCCACCCTGCCGAAACAACTTCCCCCCTCCCCTGAGCGCCACCCCACCGATACAACCCCCCGCCCGAGTGCCACCCTGCTGAAACAAACAAAAAAACACAAACCTGGGCGCTGCCCCTCCCTGCTGAAACAACCGCCCCTCCCCAAAGCTCCGCCCCGCCGAAACAAAAAAAAAAAAACCCCAAGCGCCGCCCCGCCCTGCCGAAACACCCCTCCAAGCACCGCCCCACCGAAACAACAAAACAAAAAAAACCCAAGCGCCACCCCACCCTGCCAAAACAACTTCCCCCTTGAGCACCGCCCCACCGAAACAACCCCCGCTTCCCTGAGCGCCGGCCCACCGAAACACAACCCCGCCCCACCGAAACAAAAACAAAAAAACCAACCCCCCCCGCCAAGCGCCGCCCAGCTGAAGTAAAAAAAACAAACAAACCCAAGCGCCGCCCCAAGACTGGCTGCCCCTTAGGAGGTGCCGCCCCAAACACGGGCTTGGTCGGCTGGTGCCTGGAGCCGGCCCTAAATCCAGTATAGCATGTATGTCCTACTGACTACTCATGCTTTATTTAAACATGTGTGTGTGCTTTGCTGAGTCAAATTATATGGGGGAAGATTTCTAGTTTGATCCTGTTTTATAGATAGAACCTTGGAAGACATGGTGCTGAAAGCAGGGCCCATAATTTTCTGCCAGTTCATGGAATTGCTGGCTGACAAAGAAACTATCCAACCGCAAGCCAGAAAATGAACTCAGGAGATGGCATAATATTTGAATGGCCATGTTTATACTGGAATAGCAAGGGATGTCAGGATTTCACCAGTAAACAAACAATGCATTTCTGGCAAGGTCCATCTTCATCATTTTAGCCACATTCCTCAGTCACAAATGAGCCACACGGTTAGACGAATTCCAGCATTTGGACTTAAATGTATTTTTCCCCTAATATGTTATAGGAATAAGGACCCTAATTTCCATGAAGATGTGTTTCTTAGGAATTCTGTGACTACTGTTTACAAATTACACTGGACATAAAATGGAATAGACAAAACATTTGAAATGAAATAATCAGCTGCACCATTGCAATCCACCAGTCCTTGCTTTCTCTGCTCAGATCACCCCGTGTGTAGACACATGTACATATTTTGATTGTCTGCAGATCACATTAGCAAGTGAGCGTGTTAAGAAATCTGAGTAGGACAGGGAGCCTTTGACAAATTAGCCTTGTTCTTGTCTCCCCTCCCCCACCCACTCATTTTATTCTTACTGAGCTTTTGAAATAATTACAAATACTCCACTGAAGTGAATGGAAAGACTCCTGATCCAAAGCCTACATGCAAAATCATATCAAGCAGATTAAAATGTATGCATGGTGTAGGAGGGCAGCTCAAGGCTGAAGGCTCAAATGGTGGAGCTTGAGTGTACAGTGGTTGAAGTGGCCATGTAAGGATGCCTGTGTACATTGGAAAGAGTCTCTGCATCAGCCCTGCATAAGCCAGTTCAGAACTCTGCAGTTGGGCAGGCTGGGGATCTACGTTCACATGGATCCAGCAGCCTCCATATCTTGGGGGTGCTGTGACCGCTATTGCAGCCCTAGCCCTGGGTTGGTGGGCTAGATTTCACTTCCCCGAGTCCTCCACACACCACCAGCATAGAACCCAAATAACCAGCTTTCACATGGATGGAGCAGATTTCTAAGAGGAAAAAAAAATTAAGTATATAAAATCCTGCTAAAGTTGTCTCCTAAATCTGAACAAAGCAACTAAGTGCAGGAACAACCACCCAACCATCCACCATAACCCGCCCCCCACACACACACAAATCTTTAGCTAGAATTCATAAAGGAGATTCATTTTGATATTCTTTGCAAATAATGTAGGAAGTTCTACTGTAAAATAATAGCCCTACATATTATTGTTGTTCCCGTCCCTCCTTTCTAGCCATACTTTCTTTACCTTTAGAAATTACACACTAGAAGAATTTTCAAAATACTGTATGACTCGGTACAATATTTCACTGTGCACGATCAGTGGACAGCCAGCACAGCTAGTGCTGACACTACCATGTTCTGAAACCTGAGTTTGTTCCTAATGTATATGTCCAAGGCCCTGATTCAGAAAAACATCCATATTCAGGGAGGTGTTAAGCCTGTACTTACACTTCCTGAACTGGGACCTACAATCGGTAAAATGTGCAGTGTTTAGTATCTCCTCGCAGAGCTTTTTCCCTGCAACTTAATAAAGTGCTGGTGAGAGGCTTATGCAACTTTTAATACTTTTTTTTTTTAAAGAAAATTAAAGACTACTTCTTGAACAGCTCACCATAGATTGGTGAAAGAGAGCAAACAAAGCCAAGACATTATGCTCTGTTCACATATTAAATAGTAGTTACTGCATGTACTTTGAACAGTACATTATACAAAACTAGGGTATGATCCAAAGTTTATAGAAGTCTATGGAAATATTCCTAGGCCTACAGAGAGCTACTAATAGGCAGGCTACCACTAGAATACAAACTTTTCCACACTACTCTGTCCTTGCTTGCATCGCTCCGAGCTAGATTTGCTGTCATCTGCGGATGTGCGCTTAGCAGCAAAAGTTTCAAACTCTAGCACCTAATCTGTAACATTTTGTAATAAATTATGAGATGTTCTTATTTAACTCAATAATATTCTAAAGAGGAGACACATGGACTCTAAGCATTGAGAAAATATTTGTGAAAAATCTCTTAGTGCAGGAAGGATTTCAAAGAAACAAACCGCATAAGCATGCTAAGGCATAAGAGGCTATACAGCTCATCTAGATTTAGTTTCTGGCTCAAAGTTGACAAATTGGAATGTTTTTGATGCCTGCAGTAATATTAATGTCAATTATGTTGTGTACAAAGCTAGAAAATATTACAATCTAAGTACAGTAAGATATTTCATGCTGGTTGAAATAGTTCTCGGGGCAGGACTAGTATTTTTGTGTTTCTCTTTAGGGCCTAGCATCATGGGGTTCCTGGTCCATGATTGGCACTCCCAGACAAGAACAACAACTACTAGATGACTAATACACTGCTGACAACCCAGATAAGATCTGTTGGAAAACACCGATTATACAAATCCCTCTTCACATTTATGTGGATTATAAATATGTACTAGATTATAAGTACACAACCTGCTCTGAGCCAGAGGTAACAACAAAGTAGCATTGCACCAGTAATGGATCAAGGAGGGAAACTGTGTCTTCACATGCCACAATTCTCTCCCTGTTTCCCCGTTTAGTTCAGGGAGGATATAGTCAGCTTCTGATATAAATCAGGAGCTGATTACTTCCCCCTCTGCACTGGATCAGCTGTGCTGGCCGGCATGATGGTAGGTCAAACCTTGGCTCTACCCATTCTCCACCCGACCCACGAGAGGAGATCAGCAACCCTACAGAGGCTGCTCTCCTGCTGCACTGTTACCCATGGTGCAGGTAGTCCACACAGGGAGGAAAGGGGGCACCTTGCTTTGCACCCCCTAGCTTTACTGTGATATTGTAAGGGTGGGTCACAATCGTGCCCTATGCCTGGAATTATAACTCCTATATATCTAGTGCCTTCTAACACTGGTGGCTCATGAGTGTTTTCAGATGAAGCAGAAGTGGCAACCATTCACAGAGCTCCAGATTTGGGCTCTGTAGAAATGAGGGAGCTCATGGAAGGCCAGAGGGCCTTCAGCCTATTCAGCAGAAATTTGGTAGTCCCTAAGAACCATTTTAAGCCTTTCATAAATGCAAAGGGAAAGCAGGCTTCATTTTAATACCCCTTTTAGCCCTGTCCCCAAAAGAACCCTCATTCTGATTTACTACCAAAATGGAAATATTCCTCTAATGGTTATGAAAACTTAAACAGCTGGTCTAATGTGATTACAATTTTTATAACTTTCAATTACTAGTTACTTGATTATTTTATAACCAATTAAGAAGCTGGTTTTGATTGGCTGTATGTGACTAAATAAGTCTTGGGTCACCTCAGATGATGCATCCCCACAACTGTTACACTGCTCTGAAGCAGTTAAAGCATAGAACTCCCTGACAAAATTTTCTTGCACAAACTTTTGGCCCTATCTCCAGCCCTCCTCCCTCAAACATACACTGCAGCAGGATAAAAGAAACAGCAAACAGGGACGTTTCATAGAGCAGAGCCGTGGATCCTATGCTTGCAGGTACAGGGACTTGGTGAGCGTTGTGTTTGTTCTGTCTATGTTTGTTCTCTGTGAGGGTTGAGTGGCTGGACTGTGGGTCCCCTGAACTGAACAGGTGAGAGTTCAGTGTTTCAGTGAGGGCTTTGTTGCTGGGAGAGAGCAGAGCAATGAGGCTTAGTATATAAATCAGTTGCCAGGTGAACAGGAGAAGCAAACTGGATGCGTTTCAGTGGAACTTTAGAGAGGGAGTGTGATTCCTGTTTTAGATATGGATCTACGGCAGGTAGCAGACATGGCTGAGGAAACAACTACTGTCCCCTGCCTTGGATGTGCTCTGTTTTTCTTTCTGCTGGAAGACAGAATAGATTTCTGGTGTATGAAATGCAGTCTGGGGGCCATATAGGAGACGACGATACATGGTCTGGAAGCATAAATTGCAACGTCATGCAGAATTTGAGAGAACCAAGACTTCTTGGTCAACCAGATTTGGAAATTGTTGTCAGACACCAGAGGAAGGATGGGTGATGGGGGAATTGGACGGAGTAGAAGAAAAAAAAAAAACAACATAAGACAGTGACTAAGAAGGTAAGAGCCAGGATGCATTCAACAACTAGAATCATCAAATTATTTTCAGATACTCAACAGGTAAGCTACAGAAGAACCTGTCTCTGGAGGAATGGAATAAAGAACTACATGGGACATACTTGGTTTCCCTATGGTATGAAATAAGCAACCAAGAGAGGTTCTGCAGCCATCCTAAGAATGTCACTATGCAATGCACCACTGGCAACTCCCTCTTAAAAAGAGCAGACAGAATTCAGCAAGGGACACACAAGGAGGATTTTCTTCGAGTGAAGATATGAGATGTAACTGCAGGATTTGACAGGATTACTACGTTTCGGGCAAGACTCCACTGACAATAATACACATTAGAACCAGTGGCATGGTATCACATGGAATTACATAAATTACAGAAACTTCAGGCAACTTGAAAGGGAGTGGAAGAAAAGGAAAGTCCAAGTGGTCTCCTCAGAGATCTTATCAGCCCAATGAGCAAGTTAAGGCAGAAGATATTGCAGGTGCACTATGGGCTGCATGACTGGTGAGAGTCTGAATGTTTTGGTTTAACATTGGACCACATTCTAGTGGGAGAGAGTAGTGCATGAACAGGACAGCCTCTATCTCGGAGGTAGCAGACTTCTCGGTTAGAGACTAGCTGGAACAGCTAGGAGAGCATGAAACTACCAAAACAAGGGGGGGGGGCAATAAGGGAGCAAATGCAGTACAAACTCAAGATGTCATGAACAAATTGAACTGATGTGGCAAAGAACATAAAAAGAGAAGTTTTCAGTTGTTTATACACCAATGTTAGGAGTCTAGGTAACAGAAAAAAACGAATATTTTTTTAAAATCTCATTGATGAGAGAAGTATATAATGGGCATTATAGAAACCTGGTGAAACAATTCACTCATCTGGTTATAAGATGCTCAGAAGGGATCAATTGGGTAAAAGGTGTGGGGGGAGTCACTCTACATTAAAGACACCATTACCTGTTTTAGAATTATCAATAACTCAGAAACACAGGATCTCAAATACATATAGATCAATGTGCCAACAAAGCCGAAGAGGGTCTACTGTTGGTGGGGAGGGTGCCTCTAACAGGCCACCAAATCCAACCAGAGAACAGAATGAGTTAGTCCTTACAGATAGGTGCTTAACAGATTGACAAAAATGGTGTTTCTATGGGAGGGAGTTCAGTTTAGGAGAAATATGCTGGATGCTCATTCAGTCAGTAATAGGTCATTCCAGGTATTAAAATGTATAGATTTTTCTAACACAAAAGGTACTGCACTTGACATGAACTATTTTAGTCCTCATTATTCATGGATCAAGACAAATTAGTCACTGGAATGGATTTTGGTGGTTGTATAGGGACTAATAATTGTGTTCTCATTACATTCAATATAGGTAAACAGCATTCACAACCAGTAAAATAAATGTATATATATAGTGACAAAGTTCCTCCTCTGCCTTGGTGGGTCCTGTGCTTATTGGCAGATTTGCTTGCCTCAGAGATTCACAGCAGCTCTCAGTTTGGCCACTTTCACCAGTGGCTCAAACCTGCCGTTCACTCAGCTAACCTCATCACTGGCCAGCATGGGGGAAAAGAGGAAAACAATCCCCGCAGTCTCTGCTGATCAACCTAGTGGGTCAGGGAACAGGCCAGAGACCTTCCCCTCTGGTGGGACCCACAGTCCAGATCAACTCCTCTGGTATCAAGTAGGGAGTTGGGGGGAACCCAGGCCCGCCCTCTACTCTGGGTTCCAGCCCAGGGCCCTGTGGATTGCAGCTGTCTACAGTGTCTCCTGTAACAGCTGCGTGACAGCTACAACTCCCTGGGCTACTTCCCCATGGCCTCCTCCCAACACCTTCTTTATCCTCACCACAGGACCTTCCTCCTGGTGTCTGATAATGCTTGTACTCAGTCCTCCAGCAGTACGCCTTCCCACTCTCAGCTCCTAGTGTCCTAGTCTTAGCTTCTTGCACGCACCTCACTAACTGAAGTGAGGTCCTTTTTAAAACCAGGTGTCCTAATTAGCCTGCCCACCAAGTGGTTCCAGCAACTTCCTGATTGTGTGTGAGAGAGAGAGAACACACACACATATATATACTTGGTGCTTCAAAGAGGGCTAATCTCTCAATGCTGAGAAAATTATGAGAGAAATTGACTGGGGGGGGGAGAAATTTAGACAGAAAAATGAGAATGAAAATTGGGAGTTCTTTAAGAAGAACTTATTAGATGGACAAAAAGCCATGCAATCAAGAAAGTGGTCAACTTTGATTAAAAGTCCATCCTGGTCCAGTGTCAAAGTGGAGGCAGCAATTTGAAATGAGTTTTTTTTTAAATGATATCCAAAAAAGGGACATAGTAATCAATTTAAAGTTAGAAGTTTTAAGGTATAGAAAATGTATAAGGAAAGCTAAAGACATCAGTGGGGAAACAAAATCTACAGTGGGGAAACAAAATCTAAGGACAGTAAGAAAGTTTTTAAAGAATATTAGGAACTAAAAAAAAAATCTAAGCAATAGTAGGATTGGGGTGCATCATTAGATGAAGCTGGCAAAATTAATGATGCAGTAAAAGTTCAATAAATATTTGTTCTGTACTGGGAAAGAAGCAGGATGATGTACAGTATTTGTATCACATATGGTTAATGAACTACTTTCCAACCCATCATCAGGCCCTAGTAACTTATACCCAAGATCCCCAAAAGAGTTGGTTAAGGAGATCTCAGGCCAATCAACCAATGTTAATTTTTAAATAAATATTGGAATACCAGGAAAATTTCAGAATGCTAGAAGAGTACTAATGTTGTGTCAGTATTCCAAAAAGGGCAAGCAGTATGAACTCGGTAATTATAGGTCAGTTAGTCTGACATCAATCCTGGGGAAAACAATGGAAAAGCTGATATGGGATTCAACTGCTAAAGAAAACAGGAATATAATTAATTCCAGTCAATATGGTTTTGTAGAAGACAGCAGGTGCTTTCTTTGATAACATTACAAGTTCGATAAAGTTAGCGTTTGTAGCCTCTGTGGACAGTCTCCGTTGGTTGAAGGTACACATCCAGAGTTAATTAGGTCTGTGGTTTAGCAATACTCTTTGATTCCTCATTGACATTAAGTTCTCACATACCAGTAGCTGTGAGTAATCCTTTCTGCCATCTCTGGTTGACCAGGAGACTCCATCCCATCCTAATGGACAATGACCAGGCCTCAGTTATAAACACCTTTGTCACCTCCTGCTTGGACTGTAGCAAATGTGATATACCTGGGCATGAAGCCTTCAGCATTCAGGAAATTCCAACTAGTACAGAATGCTGCAGCACATCTCCTCAGCAACACAGGCTACCATGAACACTACCATGAACACCTGTCCTTTCTCGACACTGTCTTACCACAGAATTAATCAAGTTCAGGGTCTCGGTACTTATCTTCAAGGTCATCAGTAGCCTGGGCCCAGGATATCTAAAAGATTCCCTACGCTCCAGAACAAAGACCATTGTTGACAACTCTGCTGCTCAGGCACAATGGTACTTTCTACAACAAGGGAAAGCTCATCTGTGTGGGAGATCGACCTTTTGTATTTCCTGAAACTAAGCACCATCACAAACCTCACAACCTTCTGCTTCAAGTGCAAGGCAAAGTCAAAGAACTGAATCTTCTCCAACACATAGCAACATATATGTTTTTAAATAAAACAAACTGAAAACCCTGCCAAAACAGGATACTCCACTGCACACACTTCTATCCCTGGAGAGAAGATGAGAAAACAAACACTAGGACAGATTTCTACTGCACTGTTTGAAGGCACTTGGATACTGCAGTGATGAGCATCATAAGAACCTCTATAGAATATACTTCGCCTATTGTCAGGCATTTGATTTAAATACTGATTAAAAAGTGAGCACTGTGCTATAGCAATAAAGCACATTTTGAATGGATTAAGAAATGGCTAATTGACAGGTCTCAAAGCAGTTGCCAATAAGGGAGAGAGTCATTGAATGTCACCCACATTCAGTGATGACTCCCCATTGGCAACGAGCAAGTTCTGCGGGTATCAGCATATTAGGCCCAACGCTATTCAACATTTTCACCAGTGAATTATATTTACTTCCGAAAATCACTACTGATAAAGTCTGTGGATGACTCAAAGATTGTCAGAATGATAAATAATGATGAATACAACAGTCCTACGGAGAAATCTGGATTCACACATAAATTGTTATATATCTAGGAACAAGGAATGCAGACTGTGATGGGTTCGGTCACAGAGATCCCTTTGGGACTGTCTGAAATTACCTCTCAGCCCATTTTCCCTGCCAGCTTGGGACACCAGAACCCTGCCTTGTTGAGCCAGACGCTAGGCTATCCTGCTGCAACACAGAGCCAGGTCTGGTCCATGCCCCCAAAGCTGCAGACTTTAACCAAAAACTGCTCAGTAGGTCACCTATCTCCAGCACCCAGAAACCCAGTTCCCAATGGGATCCAAACCCCAAATAAATCCGTTTTACTCTGTATAAAACTTATATAAAGGTAAGGCTTATACAGGGTAAACTCAAATTGTCCGCCCTCTATAACACTGACAGAGAGATGTTCACAACTGTTTGCTCCCCCAGGTATAAATCACTTATTCTGGGTTTAATAAAATAACTTTTGTTTATTAGCAAGTATAAAAAGTAGGATTTAAGTGGTTCAAAGTAATGACAGAGCAAAGTAAGTCACCAAGCAAAATAAAGCAAACACACGCAAGTCTAAGCCTAATACATTAAACTGTTTACAGGTAAAAATCTCGCCCTCAGAGATGTTCCAATAAGCTTCTTTCACAGACTAGCCACCTTTTTAGTCTGGGCCCAATCCTTTCCCCTGGTACAGTCCTTGTTAGTTCCAGCAGACATCTTAGGTGGAAAACAGGGGTGTTCTCATGACTGGCAGCCCCCTTTGTTCTGTTCCACTCCCTTTTATAGCTTTGGCACAAGGCGGGAATCTTGTGTGTCTCTGGCTCCCCAGCCCTCCTTCTAAATGGAAAACACCAGGTTTAAGATGGATTCCAGTATCATGTGACATGGTCACATGTCACTGTCAGACCTCATTCTTCATTACCCACAGGCTGGTCCACAGGTATACAGGAAGGCTTGAAGGTAAATAAACCATCTACAACCAATTGTCCTAGTCAATGGGAGCCATCAAGATTCTAAGCCACCATTAATGGCCCACACTTTGCATAATTACAATAGACCTCAGAGTTACACTTCATATTTCTAGCTTCAGATACAAGAATGATGCATACATACATACAAATAGGAGGAATATATTCAGTAGGTTATAACCTTTGTTATGATACCTTACAGGTGACCTTTTGCATAAAGCATATTCCAGTTACATCATATTCACAGTCATAAGCATATTTTCATAAAACATATGCAACATCACACAAGCCATACTTATTGAATGGGCACAGGCCATACTTACTGAATGGGGGACTGTGTAGAATCTTGAGAAGTCATCTAGGTCTTGCCTCACAATGGGAGGGAATGGACACCCACCCATTCCTGAGCCGCGTTCATCCAACCTGTTCTTAGAAACCTCCAGTGATGGTGATTCCACAACCTCTCTTGGTAACCTATTCTATGAACTCCTTTTACTGGCCCTTCTTGCACACACATCTTTACCAAGGTTTCCTCCTCCATGTGGATATTTGGTGCAGAGTTGGTTGTGTTAGCATTACAGACCAGTGAAATCTCCAAAGAGGCAGACATTCTATGCAGAAATTAATGAAGCAACTTCCCGTCTGTGCAGAATAGGGTCTTATCATACAAATCCTTAGAAACGCATAAATATAGTTGTCACCAATAATCACCACTAACTGCAAAAATTGCTCAGATAATTACAATATTTTTATGACAATAGCATCATTGTCACTTATTTTACAACTTCAGAGTCAAAGTGAACAAGTGCAATGGATTATATCAACTGAGTATGTCATTTCACTATTGGTGAACTTGCATCTTACTCATGATACTTGCAGTGAAGTCTGATCACAGAAAGATTCAAAAATCGACTACTTCCCAAAGAGATTTCTGTGGATGACAGGATATAAGTTGGAAGAAAAACAAGATCCATTTTGGTGGATGAATCTCAAAGTATTCACCTGCATCTTTTCAAATACCATTCTCTGACTATTCAGACAAAAATGAAATGCTCCTATTCCAGAAAAATCCTTTACCTGCTCTTGATGTAGCTCTTTTCCATGTAACTTCAATATAGTATTAATATTGAAATAATGTTTCAAATATTGATTAGTTCAATAGAAATCAAAATTTGCATCAACAGAAGAGTTTATTAAAAGCAAAGGTGTTGCTTTTAAAGTTACAACATTTTTGGGACAACATACAAAACTGGAAAACATCTTGTATGTTTCCACAAGCTAGATCAAACGTAGGGTTTGCATTTCTATGATCCAATTAAAAAGGAAATGAGGTGGAGATATTCTAGCCACAGATACAGAGTTATCCAAATTCGACTGAAGTATACAGCAGGAATGAGGCGTGATATGAGTCTCACAGCAACACTAAAGACATTAGCTGGCTCAGCTAAACGTAGGAATAAGCTATTTCTTTAAAACAGTTCACGAGTACTCTAATGGTCTTCACTGTTTTTTGTTTTAGAAGTCATGAGAAACCACTCAGAGCAGCACTATATATTAAGATAGGCTTTGTATGGCAGTATATAGTTAATAAATGTGATAATTTGGGAGCCAGCTGTGACCAAGCAATGTCTTCATATTATTTTTGCTGTACAAGCAAGAGTAACACTATTCATAAGTGTTTCTAATATCTGTTACACAATTAAGCTGATTACATTGTCATTTTTTGTGTTCTTAATTCAAACAAACCAATGTTCCTATAGACATCTTCATTTGTAGCCATCATAATTTCTGTGAAAACATAGCAGCTGGATTTGCAGAAGATTGGCTGAATATTGTTTTTTGTTGATTTGTACATGCATATTGCATGTTTACTAACAAAAACAACACAATAAAAACTGGATAATGTGTTTGTCAGACCTGAAATAAAGGCTCGCCTCTGGGAGTGGCATATGCTCAGATATTGATAGAAAAGTAACAGACACAAGGCTACTATGCATGTGGGGTTACTCGAAATGTATTTTGTCATACAGACTGAGTCTAGCTCCTTATTCAAATGCCAAGCATAGCATGGAAGTGGGGTGGAGGCATATTGATGGGAAGCATACCGCACAAGAACGAAGTTTTGGGTCAGAGAGTGACCCCTCCCAGCGCATTCAGAACAATCTGATGTTTATGGGGACATGTCACTTTGTGTGACCTGAGATGCATTGTGTGATGAATAGCCAGTCAAAGCCCAGCTCCTTGTTAATTGAATCAAATAAATAAGTAATTCATAATTTAAAATATATCACATTGAGGAAATTTATAAAAAGTTAGTCTTACTGATATATTTACATAATTTTGGCCTTTGAATAGAGAGCTGGGAACCAGGAACTAACTTCAGTCTCTCACTTTTCAGACTACCTATGAGCCCAACATCACACCGTTCCCTTCAGAGCCCTCTAGCCTGCAAGAAGGACCAAGAAACCCCTTAAAATGACAAGACACCACTATAAATTAGAAGAGTTTTCAATATACTGTAGTTACTCCTGTACTGAGATCAACAACTTGTGTTGACTTCTGCATATTTACCACAAAGGCTTCTGTTATGTTCACAGCATACACACCAAAATTAGATGAAAAACAAATACTTCTACTGGGAGGTTCTAGTGTACACTATTTTATTTCTTAGTATTCAGAATAAGACATAAGAATCCCAAACCAGACAAAACAGGCTGTTCCCTAAGACAATTCACCCATTGCTTTAAACTGTGTCTTTCCAGACTGACTCAGATTAGTTTCCACACTTCACTACAGAGCCCCTAGCCTACAAGCCAAACCAGGAAACCTCAACTCCCCTACTCTTAGAATGATAGTTTGCAATTCTAACAGAGTCCTCAATACACAACAGCTGCCATTTACACCCTATCAAATGTTGTGTCTTCAGATAACTCCCTTGGGATGAAGGCAGGCACCTCACTTACCGTGATCTGGTTGCAAGGTATGGGGTGCAGTCCTCTTAGAAAGCCCCCCCCCCCGCCCCGTTCCAGAGGTTATAAAACGTCCAAACAATCAAACAAGATATTTCCACTGCTCACCAGTCTCTAGGCCTCCTCCCTCATGCAGAGAAGGGGAAGTAGTCTTTCAGCCTGAGGAAATCTCAGCTCATAACCTTCTGCATGGCTAATGGCCAAGGCTTAATCCCAGGGTTTCAACAGAAGAAACAAACTGGCCCTTCTTTTCTCAGAAGGCACACACTGGCAGTCCTCTCAAACTATTCTTCAGCACATAACCCAAACCCCTAACCTGGGAGCTCTAGCTCAGTTTGTTGGGGCTGATTGTGACCACAGGCATTCTTTAACCCCTTTTTGACTGGTGTATATGTGGAAGGGGGGTAATCTGCTCCATCACACACCCATACAAAGTGGATGTGAAATGCTGCTATTTGCACAAATGTAAGTGGCTTCACAAGGTGCAAGGCAGTGGAAAATCTGACCCAAAGTGGTCAATTCTTGGCAATTTTTCCTCATGTTTCATATACTCAAACACCTGCATTGATTTAATTCTTATTTTTCAGTCTACATGTATAATGTTTTTAATATAAAAATTAGATAAATGCTAAGTACTATATCATGAGTAGAAGGGCTAACAATTTTTCCACCAAACCTTTTATTGGATAGAAAATGGCAAAGGAAAATTTTGCAAAACACGTTCCATTTTCTTAGAATTTTTTTTTTCATTTTTAAGTGTTTTCAGTGTTTGGTTGTCAAACACGGGGAAAAAATCTTTTTTTAAAAATGTTTTTTGATGAAAACCCAAAAAACTTCAATGAAAAATTTCAACAAGTAAACAATTATATTTTTTGCTGAAATGTGTGGAAGGAGGGAATAGTTTCCTGGGCAGCTGTAATTGTGAGCAGTATTCACAATATAAAGTGTTCAAAGTTAGTATTGAAAATCACAATCTTCATTAGAAATCTCAGAATGTCAAAGACTGAGGAAGTGTGTCAAAATTAAGCCTTGCTTAAAGTCAGAGAAAGTTTATCAGAGCTGGAATTAGATTTTAAGAAATATGACTCCCAGTCCTGTACTCAGACCACACCTCTGCAGCAAGTATTTGAAGTGAACCAAAGAAGTTAGGGTTTTTATTTTTCTCTTCTAACCAAGGCACATTCTTGAACCTGTGCACAGCTCATTGCAGAATGAGGGCCTAAAAGACTCTTTACCACCTGCTCGTTTACACAAGTTATTTAGTGACATCTGGAGTTAAAACAGTAAATGGTCAGATTTTTGTTGATGGTTTGGTTGCATTTTAAAAGCTATTTAACTATTTATTCTTTGAAATCATTGGAATTCATTGATATGAACAAGCATGAATTTTTGGGATTGTGATGATCTGATTAATAGAACTATACAAAAAACAAGATACAGTTCAATTTAGGGAGCCAGGAGGATCATCCATCAGTATATAGTACACACTGAATTTCTAGCAATTGCAGGAGAGGGCAAGGGGATGGGGATAGGTAGACCATGGTCCTTCTTTTATTTTCTGAAAAATCAGGTTTCAGTGAAGAATCTTCTTTTCTGAAGAATCAGGTTTGACATCTGAGCCATGGAAGCCTATACACTTTCAGTTTAGAGTCTTAAAAATCCCACCCACAAGTAGTTTAGTTGCCTATTGTAGGAAAAACATCAAACTTCTCAAAGTTTCTATAAGACAAATATGTGCAGCCCCTGTGATTTTTCTTATTATTTACTTCTATTGCTATTGAACTGGGTCCAAAAGATTGCAATATGATTAGTAAAGAAATGTAAAAATTATAAATTATTGGCTGCTTATAGGCTGAGGTCTTACCCCACAGCCTACTTCTTGTTGTAAGCCCTATTATGCAATAGAGCGTATTGCCATAAATAGGACTTAGGCCTTCACTATCTTTTTGGAAGAAGCTGTAGCATACTTCAAGTGATTTTTTGGTATGTGTGCTACTTTATCTTCATTATAAAAAACAACTTGGATATGGTCTCTGAGAAAAATTTATAGTCTCCCCCTGACACAATTAAATTACAAATGTCTCATTAGAGACTGCCAGTTTACCTCAGATAATGACTCTTTAAGCATTTATTTCAAAGCTAGTTTCCAGACTGTTTTTCTTTTTAACTTGCTGTACTTTAGCATCGTACTGATTTGTATGAATGTTTTTAAAGGGGCACTGTCTTCAAGGGCATGCCATAAATATTGGTGTGTTTGGAATAAGAGTTAAGATTCCAGAGGAAAAAAAAAAACCCTAAGTTCATGAAGATCTACATTCAAGCATGTGATGGAGAGAGAAAGAATCATGACTAAATTCAGGCTCCACAGAAACTCCAGCCATCAGAAACCCTGAACCCAAGGTGTCAGATGACAAGCTTTTATACCATCAGAACAAATTCTCAGTTACTGACATCCAACTGCTTTGAGACCTTTTTGTTCATGTCATATGTATATCTATGTATATTTGTTTTTAATGTTCTGTGTCTATGGTACTAACACTTCACATGATTAAAAGTGAAAGTAAATGTTATAATTTAATGTACTTGTCCCGACTCAGATATTATGGTGATGATTATAAACACCTAGCTGAACAGACTTCAGCTACTTGTTTACTTTTTTGCACTTAAACTCTGCTTGGGAAGAAAATTATACAGGTTTGTTTCCAGTCTGTTTTACTTTATGGTTCTCATACAATATCACAATGCTCATTAGAGTTTTCAGTAAATCAAATCAATTAATTCTTGGTTTGCAAATTCGCGTATATTTTCTACTCGTTCATATAAAACCTTGTTTTTAATAAAACCTGCCCGAGACTTTTGGGAGTAAAATCCCTGATGTTATGACTGCAAATGAGCATCTTTTAAATTTTATTCTATTAGTTATGCTTGGTGAATCATTTGCCAAAGATATTTGGCTCACTAAAGCTTCATACTCTGGTTTCTGGGCCTGGGTTCACACTAATGGATTTTTCTTTCCCCTTCAAAGCACACAGATCATGATGTGTGCTCATCTTTCCCACTGTCGTGTTCACTGAACCTAGGTCAGTAATAGTTCAATCTCCTATTTTATTTTCAGGTATTTGTCACACTATAAATGAAAAAAACCCAAGCATCACAACCTATCATATCAACATATTACATGACGGTAACAAGGAAATGTGATTATAATAAAACGTCCTTTAAAAAAACAAAGTAGAATCCCTGACCTAAATTGACCCTTTTTTTCTGCATAAGAGTCTCTGGGCTAAGAGTTCTCATCCTGAGTTTCCTCTTAGATGCTGCAGAAGTGATCTAGTTTCCTTCCCTTTCCTTAACGTCTGCACAGGTACCTACGGACAGCTGGGCTGGAGCTGCCTTTTCACATCTGCACCTGGAGGAGACCCTAAGTGTTTTGATCTATTGCTAGTGTAGAAAGGCTAGAGGGAGTGGTGCCTCTCTACTAGTGTCCCTCACATTTATACCTTGCAGCTGGCCCATGTGGGTTGCTCCACGAAGAAGGGGCTCTAGGGTGTTTGGGAGAATGGCACAGGTCCCAGCAGAAACCCGTTTGGGTCAGCAGGAGATAACACAGTCCCCATGCAGCTGTTGGATTGGAGTCTCTAATGCCAGGGGATAGGGGCCCAGAAGATCCAAGTGCATGGGGGTAGCTTCTTCTTTCATGGGACTGAGAGGCTTTGGTCCCTTGTATCTCCATGACTTCCCCTACCCCTCCTACTTGAGAGGAATAAGCCACATTTTCAAACTTGGGTGCCTAAAGTTAATCACCTAAATAAGTAGCCTAATTTTCAGAAGCATCGAGGACCTGCTGTTTCCACTGCATTCAGGGCTTGACCTTACCCTCATTGAAATCAATGGACTTCAGTGGCACAGGAGGGTGTCATATCTAACATTAGGAATCTGCTTTTGAAAATGCTGGTCACAATGAGTCCGTTTTGCCCACTGTCTCCAGGGTAAAGAGATTTGACCCAGACGTTAACATGACATGGGACAAGAAATTAACAACCTTTCAAGTCCCCTTTGATTGGCTACCTCCCTGCCTGCCGAGAAGAACAGCCAATCACAGCTGCTGCAGGAGGTAGGCTGAGTTCAATCTCCTCCCTCGGGGAACCAGTGCTTAGGTCAGGGAGTGGGAGTAGCTGATCCTTTATGCCTTCGATAAAAGTTAGGAGGGAGCAGAATGAACCCAGCAATTCAGAGCAGCTCTGCTCCTTCTTCCTCCCCAGCTCTGTCACACCAGGCTAAAGAAGGGAGAGAAGAGGAGGCCTGCTGGAGCTGCTCTCTTACCCCAGGCTTAGTGGAGGAGGTAAAGAGCCAGCCCCTGAAGCTACCCACTCAGTCCAGAGGGGTGAAGAACCTACACAGCTGCAGGAGGAGGGCACGCAACCCTTGGGAGCAAGGGGCAGCTGTGGAACTGGGGATGAATTTGAGGAGAAGCAGGAAGCACTGCTCTATGAGGCGATGTTTTATGAACAGGTGTAATTTTATGTCAGTTGGGTCTTCCAGTTACAGCATCTGTAGGGGAGCCAAAAATCACCTTGCACAATAGATACGAGAAAGTTGGCAGCACTGTAGCCTGTTTCCCACCCCACCCCACCCCCCCCCCCAACAGCCTGGGGGTAAGCTAAGGGATTTATAAAATCAAAAGTTCAAAAAAACCCACAATTTTTTCTCTCTCTTTTTTGGACCAGTCTATTGACTTTTGACCCTCTGGGTTGGCAGTGCTGTAATGTAAACTGAAGTGGCTCGGTGTATCCCTGCCCAGGCGGCACTCTCTCAAAGGTTTCTATGTGAGGAGGGAGTGAGCTAGGCCCAGGTAGTGTAGAAAGGAGAAGTGTACATTTATTTACAAGTCCTGATTATTTAACAAATTCTTTTTAATTAATTACAGGCATTAATGTAGTGGTGGAAAAGAATTTACCATGCATTCAAGAGTAATTACCAAGATACAAGAAGGAAGCAACACTTTAACAACTACATGAAGGGATAGTAAAAGCAACTAACATACCAATAATAAATTACTTTAACTGGATTCCTGTGCTATCAGATATTCAAGCTACAGCCTCTTTCATTAGGAGCTAGGACTGAAGACATGTAGCCGCTGACTGCTGTCTGATTAGGCAACCAGGATCTTTCACCCAACTACAGTATTCATTAACAGATAAAATCTTTGACACTGAGAACAACGCAAACTAGAGTCTTGATCTGACAATGAGCCAGGGCCGGACCACAACATTTTGGCACCTGAGGCGGGGAGCTCAAATGATGCCCCCTCGCTTGGGCCAAAACTTTGAAAGGTCTGAATTCTGCCTTCTTCTTGTTCTACTCCTCTCATAGTACTGCTCTGCTACCTACTCCAATAAAAGAGAACTAACAACTGTTCAAAAAAACTTTAAGTAACACTTAACTTTCAAACACCTGAACAGCAAATGTAACTTTTCTTGTCTGCATAGTAAACACTGGCATTTTTATCTGTTTGAATAATCAAAGTGGTGCTTTCCATGCCTTCATGGTTGCAAAGATTTGAACTGCTTCCTGAAGGTCCACAGTCTGGGCCAGCTCATGCTCTATTGAGATGGTTGCAAGGCTGACCAGCCTCTCCTGTGTCATTGTGGAGCATAGATGTGTTTTTATTAACTTCAGCTTGGAGAAGCTGCGTTCTCCATTTGCAACTGTTACAGGAAGTGTTGGAAGTATGTGCAGAGCAACAAAAGTTGCTTCAGTACAAGGAAGTCTCTCAGGCTGCTGCTCAAGTGGGTTCACAGTCCTGGATCATCTAGACTTAAGGAACTAAACTCAGCAGCAGCTGTTTCTTGCACCTCCACCGAACTCTTCTGTGATCTACACTTTTCTTCAGGAATGTGCATGGTTACATCCATTTGAGATGGAGATATGGATGCTGCAGTAGCTGCCAGGTCACCTGCACTCTGACTAACTGGAAGATCAGGCATCTCCTCACCACTCACATCCTCACTGGGGCCAGAAGGCTCACCATGAACATTTGTGTCTGTGTATCTCAGGAGAGCTCCTTCCTGCTTAGATTGAAAAGCTTCCTTTGCTTTCTTTCTTTTTCTGAATGCTGCCCCAGAGGGGCGTTTTCTTCTTTCACTCATGACTGCTGTTCTGTGCCAGCTATAGTGGCTTTCAACACTCAGTTGAAGGGGACAAATAAGCAGGCTGGTGGCAGGGCCTGAGTGAGGGAAGAAATCAGCGTCTTAAAGGCCTAACTGGCTCCTACTGCTTCAGTTGACTGCCTGTTCTCCTCAAGTGGGTTCAGGGAAGCAGCAAGAAACAGGAAGCTCCCTGAGAAGCTGGTGTTAATCAGTCCAGGCTCCTGAGGGTGCTAGAGAGATACATAAGAGGCTCCTTCTCCTCTCTCTCCCTGCAGCTCCTGCTGATTTCTCTTATTCCCTCTCCCCTTTTCTCCTGCCTGCCTGTTCTGTCTCTTGTGCCATCCCTCCTCCGGTACAGCACTCCACCATCTCTGTGCATCTAGAGCAGAGAGAATACATACGCACCAGCAGCAGACAATTTTCTACACTCTGGGTCCTAGTGGCGCCCCCCTCACCCCAGTCTGGCACCTGAGGCGGCCACCTCAGTTTGCCTCATGGTAAGGCCAGCCCTGCAATGAGGTCTTTGCAGGCAGAGTCTCTCGGACTTCAACAGAGCTCTGTGTGGTTCAGAGGGTGTCTGCCCATTGCAGGATCTGGGCCGAAAAGCACCACTGTATGTTCACATAATAGATAAGTAGAATCCTAACTATCCAAACCTTTTCTGAGACTCCAAGTATGTTTGGATAGTCAGGAGTCAATACAGTAGAGATGCCACTAGGAGCTCATTAGAAGGACAGTAGGTATAACAATCTATTTGCCACCAGGGCACTTCCTTCTGGCTACTCTTGGGATTAGCACCTGCCATGACTGCCACCCCATTTTGTTGCTCATCTCTCTCTCTTTCATTCAGGGTGCTCTCTCTTCATGGCTTGGCCCTCCTGTACTCTGCATCTAGTCCTCCACACCTGGTGTATCAAAGTCTCCATCCAAAGTGGCAGTTTTCCCTTCACTACACAAACTGTGCCACTTACAAAGTAGCTGGTAGGGGAAACCCCATTCACCCTCTGCTCCAAGTTCTAGTCCACTGACTATGTCTAGCAACTGTAGTACGGTCACTCCCAGACTCTGTTACTACTTCCCTGGACTCCTTCCTACAGCATAGTTTCCCCCTGGTTTACCAATCCAAACTCCCTCAGCCAAGGAAGTGATTGCAAACTATTTCCTCTACAGACCCTTTGTACCACCAACTTCCTGGCTTTATACCAGCCCTACCTGTTACTTCTCAGCTGGGTTCCATCACCAATCAGGATTTCAAGCCTTAGCTATCCCCCAGGTGCAGCCTATCAGGTTAATTAACCTTATTTAACTTGTTCTGTGATGCTTTGGGTGGATACTTTAGCAGGGTAGGGGGCTGAATATGTGGGCTCTATTATAGTTAAAGGTATACTAGTGGGTACCTATTGAAACAGTGACATATATACATACAGATCTCAATGGCTGAAATAATCACAATAGAGTTAAATAGAAGCCATGCACAACTGTGGTTTTGCAAGATTTCAAGCTGAAACTAGGTGATTTTTGATTGAGTTTTATTTTGACTACAGGGTTTATTCAAACTTGAAATTCAAGTCTAAATGGACAGTTTTAGTTGAACTCTTGCACCATTGCAGCTCTCATCAGTGTTGGCAATTATGAGTGTGCTAATGTATGATGGCCACTAGAGTTTTTACCATCATGTCATCCAGACTTGCTCTGAGCAAAGAGCTGATTACGCTGAACCCTGCTTTTATGTGCTCGTTCTACTTGTCCAGCATGGAAAGTGACCTTCAATCCAGTATTGCGGTTACCTTGCTTTCAGTGAAGTGTGTGAAGTCTCACTGAAGTCTTGCTGCTGCTTTAGAGTTTGCTACACAGTTTGGAATGCCAGAGTACCTGAGCACTGCAGTAGCATGGGACTATTTTTTTATTTCTGCTGTCACCCCGCCCCACAATACCCACTCCCACTGCTCCCACATTATTTCTTGCATTTTTATCCCTCTCCCACCCACAAAAACCTTAGATCCCGCAAATCCCACATCAGAGACATTAAAAATGTCTACATTAAAAATGTTAGAAAAATTGTCTTTAGGAGAAATAGCGTGTAACTTGTATGAATAAGATTCCAGCTAATAATGAGATCTGTGATATGGGGAGGGACTCTATTAAACAACTTAAAAATGTCAAAGTGGCAAGTATGCCCATAAGGTTTTAAAAAATATATCAAACAGGAAAGCTGAAAGAGGGGGCCACCGTGGGCACTTTAGGTCAGATTTTCAAAGGAGCTCACTACCAACAGCTCCCATGGAGGCACCTAAATATAAGGTCAGATTTTCAAAAGTGCTCATCAGCACCCAGAAGCTCCCAACTTTAGCCACTTCAATTTGGCACCTAAAAGGGAGCTCTGCTCAGTAGCGTAGCTATGGGGGAAGCAGGGGGAGCGGCTGCTCCCCCTGAGCACATTTGCCAAAAGTGGTGCCTTTTTAATTTTTGAAAGGGTGGAGACAGAGTGGACGGAGGTGGAGCGACATCCCCCGCTGGCCCCACCAAAAGCCTGCTGCTGGCCTGGGTGAAAGAACCCAGACTGGAAGCGGGCTGAGAGACCCCTGCTGGCAGGAAACCGTGGGGGGAATCCTAGAGTGGCAGCTGGCTGAGCCGCTCAGCCTGCCCCGCTCGGGCTCCTGCCAGCCAGGGGTCCCGCCGCTGGCCCCACCAAGAGCCCGCTGCTGGCCTGGGTGAAAGAACCCAGGCTGGCAGCGGGCTGAGACCCCGGCTGGCAGGAGCCCGCGGGGGGGATCCCAGAGCAGGGCGGGCTGAGCGGGTCAGCCAGCCGCCACTCTAGGATTCCCCCCGCGGGCTCCTGCCAGCAGGGGTCCCACTGCTGGCCTGGGTTCTTTCACCCAGGTCGGGTCGGGTGGCACCTTTTTTTATGTGTTCACTCCCCCTGGTGTTAGAACCTGGCTACGCCACTGGCTCTGCTCTTTTGAAAACGTGACCTCAATCCTCAGCACTGAGCACTTTTGAAAATTTGGCCTTGAACTCCTGTAGAAACCTTCTTATTGTTTCATAATAAGAACTGCATGAGTCTGGTGAGAGTCACACTATAGCACTGAACTATAAAACATCGTCAACCCATTTCTTGCATGGACTAACAGTCACCTTCAAAGGAATTTAGTTAATAGAGAATATGAGAGTCACCTATACTATACACTGAAGTACAATCACCTGCAATTTCTCTGTTAGCGTTCCGGTGCGCCCAACTGTTGGTAATTTAAGTAAAGCAAAGATTTATGTGACCATAAGTTAAACTATTCTTCTGGAATGAATAAGATCTTAAAGTTTAGAAATCCTCAGACTATTTTCTAAACAAAGATGTGGGAAACTATTAATGTTTATATTAAAGATTCCCATGAGGATTTATTTGGTCCTTGTGGAATATGAGCAGCAATGTCTTGTAAAATCCTACTGTAATTGTCAACATTTTTACATGAGGCATCCCAGATATATAGAAGAGTGGAACAACTACGTGCTGTGGGGAATGTCTTACCTGTTCACTAGTTACACAGGTTTCGGATGTCAGAAAGATTGTCCAAAGCTAACCAGATGTCTGAACAGCTGTGTTTCGGAAGCTATCAGTGTCGTAGAAGGAAGTGTGATAGAAGCATAGAGGAATAATAATACAGACCTGATTCGTTTCTGACATCAGCTTTGTGTGAATGTAGCTCCATTGACTTCAGTAGAAGCTACTCCTGATTTACATCAGTGTGAACGATGAAACAAGCCCAGAGTGCTTGCAAAAACAAAATGAAAACAAGCAAAACCTGAACACTTCACATCACTGCTGAGTTTCATACCTCTCTTGTAGAAATCTGTGGGTCAGCGGGATTACATTATGCCTGTAGGGCTTGATCCAAAGCCCAGTGAGATCAGTGGATCAGACACAGAGCCAAGATGTTAGGTGTGTCTATTTATTACTCACTGAATGACTTGTCACAGAGATATCTGTTATGTACAGTGTATAATGCAAATATGGGCACTGGAACTGAAACATTCATCCTTTGCATTATACCCACAGAAAGAGAAATGATTATATTAAGTCCAGAAGTGAAATCCTGGCTCCTTTGAAGTCAACAGCAAAACTCCCATTGACTTCAATGGGGTCAAGATTTCAACCCGAGGGTCTGATTCTCCACTCCATCACATCAGTGTTATGCTAGTGTAACTCTACTAAAATTACTGGGGTTACCTTACATGAAACTGGTGAAACCCAAAAGAAAATCTGAATACAAAGTGTCTTCATAATGTCTGTTAAAAGAAAGAATTACTGCAGTTATGGAATAACTGCTTTTGTAAAGTGTAAATTAACTTAGACATTCATGATTAACATTTTAGACACATACACAGCACTTAATACCTATTGCTATAAAATCCAGATGCAAATACACATCAGGATAATACAGAATCTTCCATGGAAAAGCATATAGAAAATGCAGAGGTTTACATGACTGCTGGGTAAGTTTCTTTGTAAGAAGGTGCTCAGTTTATTTTAGAGTAAGAGCCAAATTCTGATTTTGCCACACAATCCCCATTGGAGGTCTACATTCATGTCTTAGGGAAGGATTTGGCTGGAAGGTGGCAGATTCTGGAAGGACCCACTATTCCTAGGTACAGCTACACAGTATCTGACAATCCTAACAACATATTTTTATTTTGAAAATGTATCTGTTTTTGTTGTTTTTTGTTGACATCTTTGTTAAATATGTTCCTCACTTGAAATATTTGAGAAACAAAACTTATTTATTGAATCATTCAGCACATTTTCCAAGCCTCTCAAAAGCACTTCACAGAATTATAAGCAAAGGGGCAAACCATGGCCCCTGTCACACAGATGTGTAAGGGCCATAAGCAGCAGAAACGCAACATTCCCAGTACGCTCTTTGCCAAAGTGGCAGATAAGAAAGGGAGATTCATGACCAAGGAAGACTTCTGTGGTTGGCCAATGTCAATGCCAATGTGCCAGTCCTACTTAAGCCCTATTTTGAAAACTTAACTTTGGGCTTGCCTTAGGCTGGGGGTGGATTACACTACTGTGTGAATCCACCTGGCCCCAAAAGTGGAATAGGAACTGATCAGAATATAAAGAGCAATTATCCTCCTACCACACTGCCAGCATTAACTGAATGTGGCCCAGCTGTGCAGGTGTTATTGGCCTTATTTCTCCTTTGAGGAGTCTGTCTCCCAGCTCCACCGAGTTAGTTTGGAGTTTCGCACAAGCACACAACTTTAATTTGGGCTTTGCTGACTTTTTAGGATTGAACCCTATATATGGATCACTTCACCCACAACAGAAATACAGCCATCACTCTTGTAAAATGTAATGGCCATTGTAACAGTGGATGCATCTTTGGTTTGATAAACTGCAACTCGGTCAAACCAAGCACAGAGCTTGAATGTGTCAGCATCTGAAAATGGAATATTCTCATTCATTAGCTAACATAAACTGAACATGGAGGGTGAAATAGGGTTGAAGCGAGGCATAGGACTAGTGCTGCTTCTTTGCCCAGGGATGAATTTCACCCTATGCCATTAAATATAGCTCTTCTGACACTTCACCAATAGGAAGTCAATCATCAACTCTGTCATTTTGACGAACCTCTCTGGTTTTCATATTGAGACCAAATTAAACATTTCTCCCATTCTTCTTGCTATTTTTTTCTGAACTTTTTTCTTGTTCCTGGAAAGCTGGAGCTGTTTGATCTTGAGAGACTCTTCTTTCTATTTCTTTTTACAGTTTCATTTCTAACTCAAGTCTTGAGCCTGCATGGCAATGTGTTCACTTCAGCTGGGCCTCCCTCTATCTTTTCAAATAATATTCGCCTGCATTACATTGCTACAACATAAAACCTTTAGAGACTCCCATAGCTTTTAACCTGTCACGTAAATTAAGGCCTCATTAAATTTCTACACTATGATTTTGTTATCTCATGTTAAAGATGTTGGAGAAAGCTAATCAGCATTACGTTACAGAACGAACCTGGAGGAATTTTTCATCAAACAGCTACCTTCTGACAAAGCTTGCTAAAACAATCTTGTTTTTTACTAATGGTTCACGTTTACCTACAGTACTGCATGTGGTGAATCTGGTTAAAGTTGTTTTCACTTGTGCATTGGATTGTTCTTCCCTAATTGACAGTGTGAACTGTGTCATAGCACTCTTCTTATTTACACGTACACACCCAGAGATCAAAAATGGATACTTGAGATTTAGTAAAGTTTCCTTAACTTCTTCTCTGCCCCACCCTTTCCCCTTTGAACGCACCTCTGGAGGATACTGGCAGTGAAGTCCTGAAATGCTATTAAAGGGGGAAACTGGAAGATGGATTTATCAGTCTTCTAGAGGACATTGGCTTCTAGAAGACATTGGCAGTGAAGTACTGATATGCTACAAAAGAGGGTGATCGGGAGAAGGAATTATCAAATTACTGAAACCTCATGTGATAGCACATTCTTCTTATCTATTGTTTGTAGTACAGTAACTCCCAGTGGCTCCAGTTGAGATTAGGGGTCAACTGGGCTAGACATTCCTTGCCCCAAAGATCTTACAATCAAAACAGACAAGATAGAAAAATATTATTATCCTTATTTTATAGAGGAGGATCTGAAGGACAGAGTGATTAAATGAATTGCTCAGTGTCACACAGGAAGTGTGGCTGAGCTCTTGAGTGACAGTTCAGTGCCTTAGACACAAGACCACGCTTAGTATTCTATTTGTCTTGCAGAATTTCTAGCTCAATATTGCACATTCAAAAGTCTGTTATCTATTTGCATTAGGTATTTATGTGGCCCACCATCACTGCAGTAACTCACAGTCTTTGACATATTTATTCTCACAATTCCTCCGTGAGGTAGTTGTTATTATTGCCATTTTACAGATGGGAAACTGAGGCACAAAGAGATTAAGTGACTTGTGTAAGATCACGCAAGACGTCTTTGACAGAGCAGGGAATTAAAACCAGATCTCCCATGGCCCAAGCTAGCACTCTAACCAGAGCACCATCCTTCCTCTTCTAGTAGCTGAGAAAGGCACCTACACTTCAACGTACTTATCACAACGTGGCCAGCTCTCCAAAGCTGGGTAAGGAGCCCCCATCACTAGTTTATACACATTTCTTTACTTATTTTTTCCCTTCCTTTTGAAATCAGTGTGAGATTTCTTACTGTTACAAAGAGTCAGGGAAAATACCATGGTAATCCCCCTTTCCTTTGGATACTGCATGTTTATTTACAGAGGTATCTAAAGCACTTAAAGCGAGCACCAGATCTCTCTAAGGGCCTATTCCAATTTACTTACTAGCCCTGGTCTAAGAGCCTGATTCCATTCTCCTATACTCTGCTAGTCTCAACAGCCCAAGCCAGATCCTGTTCTCCCATTCTCTGCAGCCTAACTGTCCAGCCCGGACGTCAATAAGAAGTGAAAGTTTTTAGCACCTTGCAGGATCGGGCCCTAACTTTGCAAAGCCCAGGACTTCCCAGTGTCATGTCTTTTGTAAACTCCACCATGCTTTTCCTGTGTCTGTACAACATCTCAGTTCATTAAGAAGACATGAGATAGCGAAAGGCATGATAGTGTGTGTTTTGGAACCCTAAGCCCGAGAGATTCTCCTTCCTGTACCATGCATGGGGCCTTTAACTTTAACCCAGCAGTGCCTTTTGTCTGATGGGGAGAGACTATTTATGAGGAGTCATACAAAATAAACATGAAAAGTTCACCATAAAATATGACAACCACTTTAAATAATGTTGACTTAATTAAACTTTAAACTTTATTTATATATTTTATGGCCATAGTGTGAGCTCTTCTCGGATGTTTACTTCAGTGAAAAATCCATCATGTGAGGACCTTGAAAGGAATTAATCCCCCTACCCCTGGCACAGAACTCAGCTCCAACAATTCAGATCTAAATATTTAGTGATGGATGATACATGTTTATAGAACAGAGGGCAGCATGACATTTAAATGGGATCCGGGGTTGCTATAGTGAGCATACATTGTTGAAAAGAAACTGGAAGTTGAAGCCATGCCAACTATCGGAAGCTGATAAGTCAGTCCTTTTCTGCTTGTTTTTTCCTTCCATCTATTCCTTCTGGGCTTTCGAACACTTCTTCATGAAAGGTTATGAACAACTTTCAGAAGGAGAGGTTCTGCTGACTCTAGTACATCCCATGATTAAACTAATAGCCTCACTGGGTGTCAGCCAAAGGTCACAGGCCTCTCAAAATATTCTTGGGGGAAAAAAGAGTTTATCACTGAACTGAAGTTTCTCATTAGTAACCCTGTGTTGTCTAATCTGTGAAATTACATGATTAACTCTTTTGCAGAGACAGCTTCGGCCAGCGTTTGCAATCCCACAGGAAGTTATTAAAAAGTATCACTGAGATAATTTCCCTGCTTTGTACTTGGCCCTTGGGGTAAAGGAAATACATCATTAGATGAGTACTTTATAATAAAGCTATAGATCACTAACAATTATTAAACCACTGTCAAGGCCAATTATTATTTTAAAAGTTGAGGACCGTGCAATTTGAAAAACAAATAAAAAACCTTGAAAGAAATTCTTCCGTCCTTTGTTTTTGTATAGAAATTGGAAACATGCTTCCTCCCCCACTTCCTTTGAAGTGATTTTTTGAATATAATCTTTCCCTATACACAGATATCTTACCTTAAATATTTCTCTTTGTAGCTCCAAAAGTGCTCTTAAGTCAAACAGTCACTCACTATTGAAAGAAAGCTTCTCTCTGACCCAGAGAATAGCAAGAAGATCTTTTCATCTGCGCCTAGGGAGGTGACTTTGTGAGTGAGATGTGAACCAGTGAATGATGTGTTTCTTCTATTCACCAAGACTGAAGTGGTTTTCTTTCTCCCACAAAGGACTCCTTGCTTTTGGTCAACACTGAACTCGGATACCCAGGATAGAAGAAAGCAGACATATTGCATATATTTTAGTACAAGTAAATTGCAGATGTTTTCCATGATTTCTTGCATCAGTCTCTGGCTTCTTAAGGAGTACCTCCCAGTTTTACGTTTTTTTCTGGCCTAGATCTTAACTAGCTGTTTCGAATGTGTCTCATTTTCCTTCTCAGAAAAGTTCATGCAATCTATTTTTTCTTTTATTTTTGTCTTTTAATAATTGTGAAAGAATTTAGGGTTCACGAAAGTGAGAGCCTAACAGCACCAGCTCCAGCCAAGCATGGTGCAGGTTTTCTCACTCTGCTGTCAATTTATTTCAACCTTCACCCGCAGCACTACCATTCTTGGTCTGACTGGATAATTGCTGGGAATTGTTGTGTGGTGGGAAAATGTTCACGAGGGACTAGGTATGGGTGAACTGGCGAATGTTTAATAAGAACCCAACCAAGACATTACCTAGCCGTCTAATCCAAACCAAACATTTTTGAAGTTTGAAAAAAATTGATGACCTCTTATTTTTAATTTTGCATTGTTTGTGGTTCCTGGGTTTCGAAATAATCAGAAGTGGAAGTATCAAAATATCATAAGATATTCTTCCATCTTGTGAGAAAGCCTTCTCTTGTTCATTTCTCAATGAACAAAGTTGGCTTAAGGATTTTGCATGGTAACAAGAGAGGTTAGCCTTGGGAAACCCATCTCTAAATTGTATTGTAAGACTGACCTAGCAATGCAGCATTTGCATCTTCACCTCATGAGGTAGTCCCAGTATAACTAAATAAATACATTTAGTATTATCTAATGGTTAAAACACAGCATTTGTAATTAGGGGAGCTAGGATCTATTTTCAGCTGTGCAACTATATGAGCAAATCAAGTCATTTGCTCTCTATAAGCTTCACTTTTGCTTTCTGCACGAAGGGGATAATAACACCTACCTGACTTTATAATGCCTTAGGAACTCCTAAGACAAAGCATACCACGTTGTATGAGCATGATGTATTGCTTTTACAATTACAATTTGCCAAGGACTAGGAATTTTGGGCTAATCCCTTGCTTGTCTGTGGCTGTTGCTATGATTAAACCTGGTCTCCTTTTGGAGTGTTTAGGAAAAAATTCTCTCCAATCTGTTCATTCTTATTTCTAAAAAGTGACTTGAGGATGATATAGGCTAATATGCTCTCCTGGATTAATCACTAATCCTCTTAATGCTTAACTTGGGAGCCATATGTCTAGCACAATTCCAAAAGCTTGAAAAAGGAAGGGAGGGGTTTGTCAAAATCAGAGCATACATATGATAACAGCCCACTCATTCCACTTCTGAAAATGGTTTAACTGAAGGGCACTTAGGTTGTGAAATTCAGTTATTCCACTTAGGTTGTGAAATAACTTTCACTTCAAAAGTGGAATAACTGAATCGCCACAATCTTCTGCGATGGACGATGGTCAGAGAACCCTCTTATGTGTTTCATACTGGTCAGAAAACAAAAGGCTGGTGAAGGTTGTTTGAGTACTTTCAACTGAAAAAAAGAAAGCCTGGTCTTTCCAGTCCAATTTTTCAGACCAAAAAGGTTCAGATAGTTCAGAGAAGTATTCATCCTTTTTGGTGCTTAAATAAACCAAACCCAAACTTATAACCTTTTGAGATTTGTCACTCATTATCCTATAATATACACTCTACTCTTCGCAATAGAGAAGCATTATAAAAACCATCAAAATCCCTGTCACATGATACCTCTGTGTTCTGATCCCCCAGTGAAGTTAGTATAAAGATTGCCATTTACTTCAATGGGGTTTGGATCAGGTGCTTAGAATATAAGATCTCTGAACTCTCAGAAGATAGCTAATACCAGTCAACAGAAACTCCCAATTATTTTTAAAAAATCAAAATTAAAAAACATTTCAAAATGTCTGACTTCTGGGGTGAGTGAAATGAATATAACTTTCTTCCAATTTTTCTGATCCTCACGTGGGATATCTGGGCATAGCTCCATTGAAGCCAAAGGTGATACACTGATTTACACCAGAGTAAGATCTGCCACTGTATGTGAGAGAACAAAATGGAAAAGAAACAGTTTATCCATATGGAAACAGATTCTGCCACCGTTACAATGCTTCCCCATTGGTTCCTGTAGTGAGTGGTGTTTGTTGGTGTGGTGCATGTAAAAGGTACATAACTGGTGTAATTTTATTTCCTTTTGTGTCAAGTATCAGGGGGTAGCTGTGTTACTCTGTATCCACAAAAACAACAAGGAGTCCGGTGGCACCTTAAAGACTAACAGATTTATTTGGGCATGAGCTTTCATGGGTAAAGTAGGTTTTTTACCCACGGAAGCTTATGCCCAAATAAATCTGTTAGTCTTTAAGGTGCCACCAGACTCCTTGTTGATTTTATTTTCTGTGTACTGCACCTTTACATTTCTAGGACTCTTCCAAGGTAGCTGCCATATTGTGTTCATGTCAGATGCCTGTCACAGAGGCCTGTCACAGCCTGTCACAGAGGACACGCACACATTGTTCTCCCTTTATGGAGTCTTTATGACTGTTCAGTTTTGTGTTATTAATTTTCCTTGATCTTTTTATTCAGCCTTAGGATATATCTATACTTTGCATATAGACTATGGCAGGGATTGGAAACCTTTGGCATGCGTCCGCAGGTTCGGCCAATCGCAGCTCCCAATGGCCGTGGTTCGCCATTCCAGGCCAATGGGGGCTGCGGAAAGCGGGGCGGGCCGAGGGATGTGCCAAATGTTGCAGATCCCTGGACTATGGAGTAATTTCCAGCTCGAGGAGATATACCTGCACTACCTCTGACTGCGCTAGCATGCTAAAATTAAAGTGTAGCCAGGGCAGTGCAAGAGGCAGGAGGGACTAGTCCCCCCAACTCCATACCTGTCCAAGATGCTAGGTAATATTCATGGCAGCTAATCCCTCCTGCCACTCGTACCACTGTGGCTGCGCTCTGTTTTTAGTGCACAAGCTCTATCAGAGCTAGTACGGGTATGTCTCCTCTCCCTGGAAATTATGCACCCAGCTTGAAGTGTCTATGTACCCTGAAAGTAAGTGGTTGCTCTTTGTAGATGAAAAACATAACATCAGAGGCAGCTCAAAAATGTGGGCAGTTGTTCCCATGCTGGGAGAAGTCTTGCATTACTCTCCTGCAGCAACAAAAGCATCTGAACGTATGAACTTTAAAATGCTCTTGTTGGTCCCCATCGCTCCCTTTTGGAGAGACTGGACTGACACTGGCTTCCCTTGCTCCTAACTCTGATGTAGAACTTTTATCCGACAGGAAAGGGCCATACTTTGTCTGCACATACGGCATTAGCAAAAAGTGCTGAAATCTCACTGTTGTTTCTCTTAGAGAAGGCGGGGGAAGGCTCCTCTCTGACAGAGATGGATATTTTAAAGGGTATCTCCTCTATCTGTCACTGAGTGGCTGTTTTACATCCTCTGAGGGCAGCAAGTATGCAGCTGAACTCTGCTAGTGAGGAATCTCCTGTCTCCTAATCCTGCTACTTCTGGTGGGGGGAAATTTGGAAATACTGTAAACACACTGATGGTCCCATTCTTGAAGGTGCTGAGCATTCTCAACCCCCCTATCATATAAGAGTTGAGAGCATCCAGCATCTCTCAGCAGGGGCTCAGCACCTTCCAACATCATGATCTGAAAGAGGCACCAAAGCCCCAGGGCAATGGAGGAGGAAGGATCAAAGAAATTACAGCTAGGACACATGCAAAATAAAACCTTTCACTGAGTTCACTTTGTACACTTGTTAATTTTATGGGCTATCCATTATTTAAAGCAAAAGATCAGTCTAATGCTGAACATCATTGCCTAGTCAGAAAGCGAAATCCTGCAACGCATTATCATAGCTTGTCTTCATATTTGTAATTCTCATTACACTTCAAATGTGGATAAAATCTATTATTCATAGTGTCGTGTTTTAGTTGGTAGAACACCAGACGCGTAGATGATTAGTGATAGCTGATGAAATGAACTTTCATAAAAGTTCGGGGGCTTGCATGATATAAAATTGAATTTCTAAAACCTGTGCCTTTGATGTCTTCCCAGTATAAATATTTTACTCACAATTAAGCACTCAGGACAAAAAAGGAGACAAACTGTGGTTAAAAAGCAATCTTCCATAGAATAACTTTTTAAAAAGCTAAGATTTTTCAATAGCTGCTACTGATTTCCCAGTTAACATGAATTTGCCACATATATTTTCTTTGGGTTAAATCCTACTTGCCTTGCTCTTGCAAGTAGACCCATTGTTCTCAATGGGACGACTCGCAAGAATAAAAAAAGCAGAACTTTGCTTATTCTTTTAGTTAATCTACGTCTCTGAGAAGTCGTTTAAATAAATTAGCTTCCAAATTTAGCTATATTTGTTAACAGGCTCTTTAATTTGGGATTCTACTCTAATGTTCACATTGTTCAGATCCTTTCAGGGGAAATGTTTGTCTGATCTTCCTTGATTCTTTCAAAGATAAAAAGAAAAAGAAGGTCCATATATATTTTGGCTTTCTATATCCATGGATGCTCTATTCGTCAAACAACCCCCATCCTCCACCTCCCCTCATTCCCAAACTCCCCACCTCCCTCAAAAAAAAATTATAATGTGTTATTACGCACTGACAACTAAAGAATGAGCAGTATGACTACAGATAGATAAGCTCAATTATGAGTAAAATGAGCTTGACTATAACCAGGAGGTGATGTTGTCTAGTAGACAGGGAGCTGGATTGAAATTCAGGAGACTTCAGTTCTATTCCTAGTTCTGACACTTATCTGCTGGGTGAGTTACTTCACCATTCTGCTACGCCTGGCTATTTAGACCCTAAGCTATTCAGAGACGAGAGTATGTCTTACTATGTGTGCCTCGCACTATTTCTAGACTCTAGGTTCTACTGTAATATAAATTACTCTCTCAACCTATTAGCTTGTTTGCACACCTTATACTGTATTTGTAGTCCTTAAACAAGTTGCCTGCTACAGTATTTATTTTTTAAAAGTGTAATCCATAGTTTTTCAAGAAATAGGAAACTAAATATCCAATGCATACACTTATTAGCAAATCCAGTAGAACCTCAGAGTTACGAACACCTTGGGAATTGTAACTCTGAAGGGTTCGTAACTCTAAACAAAATGTTATGGCTGTTCTTTCAAAAGTTTACAATTGAACATTGACTTTATACAGCTTTGCAACTTTACTATGAAGAAGACAAATGCTGCTTTCCCTTTATTTTTTTAGTGGTTCACATTTAACACAGTACTGTACTCTATTTGCTTTTTTTTTTGTCACTGCTGCTGCCTGACTGTGCTCTTCTGGTCCCAAATGAAGTGTGTGGTTGACGGATCAGTTTGCAACTCTGGTGTCTGTAACTCTGAGATTCTACTGTACTTTCCATCTTCCGAGGTGTAATGCCAGGAATTATGCTGAACCAGGAAAGACATCTATTTGTAACCAAGACTATTCATCATGACCTTGGACTGGATCAGACAAATCACTGAGAACCATTAATTAAAAGTATCATCGGCACTATCTCCCCCGCTCCTTGCTCCGCAACTACCCAGGGGTGCTGCCACAGACAGTTTTATATTCTGAGGAATGCGTGTTTTCTTGTCTGGTGGGAAATTATTTTCCCAGTTCACTAGGACCTTGTCAGATTCCTGCAAAGAAAATGACTTCTGTTCTGCCCAAAACGTTTGGCTGGGGAGCTGATATTTAGCTGAGACAAAATAGTTTTAACTCGACAAACAGAGCTTGACCTGTTCATCTTAGATGTCTTATATAAACACAGCAACTTCAGCAGAGAAGTCATACAGGTTTCAGTAGGAAAGGGGCACACTACACACGTCTGCAGGAGATTCTGGCACCCTGCCCCCCATGGAGCAAATTACAAGCATCTGCTGTGACTCCTCCTTTCGGGTCACCCAGTGTATAATGGTTGGGGGAGGGGAGGATTATTCACTCCAAAAGGTCTCAGGATTAGTAGGCACCAACTGACTAATGTCAGGGAGGGGAGGGGAGGTAGGGGGGGAATAACCCCAGGGTACTTGGCTTTCAGCAGACTCAGAGGGAAATGGTCACAGAAGATGCAAAGGGGGGAGTACCTGTTGCCAAATGGCTATGATTACAGTGGTGGCAAACTTCCAGGGAAACAGAGCCTCAGCTCTGTTTTATCAGGATCCTTTGTAAGTTGCTATTAAGAAGTATTTTTCAACAATCTCATTTTTATTAGCCGTTTGTGCCCATTATAGTTTTCTAGTTGCTAGTTTGTTATGGCTGTAACATAAATAAGGTTCTAAAAATGTCTCATTTGAGGAGTTGCAGGGCTGGGCATGCCATTTAGACACAGATAAAAGCAGATGTAAAGGGTTTTCTTTGTAATGGGTCTATTATATATTTAATAGAACTGTCATATAAACCTATACTAGCATTTAAAATGCAGTTTCTAGGCTATAAAATAAACACCATTTCTAATATTGCTGTTGGCTTTCACCTATAGGACTCAGTTCATTAAAAGCTCTGTACAGCATTTATATAAGATTGTCATGTGATTTACTACACACAAAAACCAGGCAATTAATGTCTTCTCCCCCACCCCCCAAACCAGCTAGTACAAAACCAATACTTCAAGATTATTACCAATACACTCATGGTCGTATCCTGCCAGGAAAGTGAGGTCAGAGACAGCAGAGGTGCTGGCTGGCACATCCTCTGACGTAGGAGCACTGCTAGCTACAGCAGGATTTCTCCAGGCAGAATGAGCTTGAGAAATACACATGATTTTCAATTCAGTTCTGCTCAATAAAACTTTATTGGCATGACAAGCAATGTGAATGTTGCCATAGTGCATACAAGACATAGACCACTCCAGTCTCTGTGGGTGGGAGAGATGATCTGCTTGCGTAAGGTTATGCAATGGGTTTGAAGTTTGTCCATTTCTGTGGCCAGTTGTTACATAGCACAATGCCAGCTCACTTATTGTCTAGGCACAATTTTCTCTCATCACTTTTCATTGAGAAACTTTTTATGATTCCTCCTCATGTGAGGAAATATCTTTTTCACTCTCCCTTGTCCAGGGGCGTGTGCAAGGGGGGGCAAGTAGGGGCACAGCCCCCGCCCAATCAGTGGGGGCACAGAACTCCTCCAGGGCCAGACAGAGAGAGAGAGAGAGCTCCTCCAGCCCTGGGACTGGGGGTGGGGGAGATCCAGATCCTCTGGCTGCCAAGGGATAGTGAGCCCCACCGGCCCTGGTCGGGAGAACCAGCTCCTCCAGCAGTGGTGGGAGAAACCAGCTCCTCTGGCCACAGATAGTGTCCTTCAAAAAGAGGCCAAATTTTTATTCTAGTGCCTGCCCCTGCCCTTATCACTGCTGCCTCTCTGAACAGGAGCTGGGTGCACAGACACTGGCTGCTGACAGCACTGGAGCTGGTCAAAAAGGAGGGAAATACTTTTTGCAAAAATTTGAATCCACATTTTATTTCCCCAAAAAATATTTCCACATAACCGTTGGTGGCCAAAGTCCTTCAGGGGCAGCAGGAGGAACCGTCCACCGTCCCCAATTTGGAAGCTGCCACTAACTTGGGTTGACACAGCCTACAATGTTGAATCAGGAAGTTTACTGATTCAGTGCAACTCAACCAGCAGGGGAGATATCAAACCCAAGAGACACTGGAAGCTGTTAGGCCTTGTGAAGCTTGGGAGAGCAGTGGTCGTTGCTGCCTGCTGTCCCAAGACAAATCTTCCTATTATTATAGGTGGGGCTTTCCATTATAAGACCCTGATTCAGTTGTGTATAAAACTAAACGTTAACTGTTTGGGTTGAAATTTTTCATGGTGGGTGTCTGCCTCAGGCTGGGGTTTTTCTTGGGAAGTTTCAGCCAGAACAGTTCAGCAGTTTCTAAGTATGAAACTAGGGGAAAATACATCATGTTGCGGCCTTTACTTTGAAAAGCTCTAGCTCCTCATAGTTTGGAGCAGGGGCTTGAAATTTGTGTCAGGGATGCACCTTTTGCTGTTCCTGTAAAAATCCACCCAAATTTGGCACAGGGACAGCTTGGAGGGGAAGGGGCAGATGGGGTCACTGTTGGGAGAAAAGGGCAGAAGGATCTGTGGCCACAAGAGCACACTTGCCTTCAGAGCCTTCGGGATGGAACCCAAGATTCCAGAGTCTCACCATTCCTCTGGTGTCAGCAAAAACATGAAGCAGGCATCCTGTGGAAAAAATATATGTTATCATGTAAGTAAAGACAGTATTATAATGCATCTGCACCTGGGGGCTGAACTGAGGTTGCACCAGCAACCTTAATTCTGAAATTTCCTAACTTTTGAACTCTTGACTTTCCAACCTTAACAATGTTCTTTTAACATATTTCTGTGTGTAATTTAACATTGACATTACAGTATTTCCCAGAAGCCTCGATCAGGCTCAGGACACTGTTGTACTGAGCACTGTACAAACATACAGACATGGCACCTACCCCTAAAGAGCTTACATCCTACGGTCAAAATATGGGTGCATATAATTAGGCAACTACATTTGTATTTAGGTTTCTAATTCAACTGGCGTCATTTTTAAGGTGCTGAGCACCCACAACCCTCAGTCACTTGAATGGCAGCTGCGAGTCTCAGGACCTGTGAAAATCAGGCCACTTTTATTGAGGACTCCAATTCAGTAAATCACTTAAGCATGTACCCAGTCCCAAGTCACAGCTGATGCACCATTAAGGACCCTACCCCAGTGCCATAACTTAGAGCTGCCTAGTAGCAGCAATAAGTGGTGATGAGGCAGGGACTGGGTCACAGAATCAGGGAGCCATAATGACTTCTTGATGACCTCCCCTCTTTCTTATCCTCAGACACAGAAGAGAATCTGGTCTGTAATATATAAATAAATAACAAATGAACAGGTCAAAGTTAAGGTTGAGATAAATGAAGCAGGTCACGCAACACAGCTATAGTTTTAGGCTGTCTTGAGGCTAAGGAAGAAAAACAATCATACTTGGTTCATGTTCTCAAGGTTATCTTCAGCACCATGAGGCACAGAAACATATTTTTTAAATGAAATCTTATATGCTGGAGCATTCATTTGAAGAAAATGTCATCATATGTCCTATGATGATAAAATTCTTTAACAAAAATATTCATCAATGATTATCACTAAGTAAATGGAAATAGTTATGAATGAATTTAAAAATACCACATTAATACATTTCTAAAATAGCTTATGCCTTAAACTTTACTAAGAAGTGAGTACATTATCTTATCTCAAAAATCAGGAAGTTATTTGCTAGAGTGAGCAAATCAAAAGTTCAAGAAGGGCCTGTTTTCATGTGATTATTACTCATAAAATAATGAAGAGATTTAATTCTCAATTCTTCCTATTCCCAAAATGTATTCTGTACTCACTGATTGAGTGCTCAAAATATGGGGAAAATACTATTCACATACAACAAAGAGGCTTAATCCTTGCATTAAATGCAAATCTGAACACAGATTTAACTATGGAACTGCTATGTTGCCTCCATAATGCACACACAGACACATCAGACATATTTGGACACTGGAAGAAAAGCTGAGTTGGCACTTAAAAGATTGTAAGGTCAAAATTAGTTTTGTCAGCTTTACTAATTGTTCTCAAAGTGATGTCTTTCATTTGAGCTGATTTAACTGTAAACTCTGACTTACTGTGATTTGGTTTTAAATAGTTTTTGGTAACAGTCATTCTGAATTATAAATAGCTTCATCCTTCTTCCTCCTTATCAAACTTTGACATATGGAAGATAATAAAAAGGATTTTAGGAATACTGATGCAAAACAGCCACCCCTTGATTCATGTTAAGTCAATAGTCCCCATGAGTTAATGTCCATATCACAGACGGAGTGGGTAGTAAGAGGGGGAGAGGAGAGAGAGAGAGAAACTTCTATTGTTTTTGATCCAAAACTGATTCATTACTCAGTACAGTTAAAATTGTCAAAGATAATTTTTGTAGCCATGCATTTCTCTTCTGTTTATAGGGATATATAGCTATGTGAACAGAAGTGAGCGCAGTTAGAAGAGGCTATTCAGGGTTCGATGCATACTGCAAGTGGATTGCTGTCATCACCCAAGTTAACTAGGAAGAAGATGGGATGTCATACCAGAGTGTACTGTCTACACTTCTATTCCTGTGGGTATTACTGTGTGCTGCCTTGCTTGATAAGATAATGTTTTCATTTTTTAAGTAAAGATTTGTTAAATTTGTTTTTTGGCACAAGTATTTCAGGGATTGAATCATGGGTCCTTCCGTTCACTCCCTTCTGTGGCCTTGTAGACATTAAACAGTATTAGCAGAAAAGGGACCGCACAGAAGGCTGAAGAATTCCAAACTCTTTTTCATTTGGAATTCTTCCTTTTCCTATCTGTAAGATGCTGTTATAGCAAGCATTTACATATGCGAGTGACTTTATGCATAGCATAGAAATGTAGGGCTGAAAGTCCAGTCCTCCTATGCTGAGGCACGACCAAGTAAGCCTAGACCATCATGGACAGATGTTTGTCCAACCTGTTCTTAAAAGCTACTGTTGATGGGGATTCCACAACGTCCCTTGGAAGCCTATTCCAGAATTTAACTCCCCAATAGTTAGTTTTTTCCTAAAATCTAATCTAAATCTCCCTTGCTGCAGATTAAGCCCTTACTTCTTGTCCTACCTACAGTAGATGTGGAGAAAAATTGATCACCATATCTTTATAACAAATTTGAAGACTGTTATTAGGTTCTCCCTCAGTCTTCTTTTCTCAAGTCTATATATGCCCAGTTTTTTAAAACTTTTCCTCATAGGTCAGGTTTGCTAAATCTGTTATCATTTTTGCTGCTCTCCTCTGGCCTCTCCAATTTATGCACGTCCAGTTCTGGGCACTGCATTTTAAGAAGAACACAGTACTTCAGCTGAAGACTCATCAATGCGAAGGAGAGCAGTTCAATTACCTCCTGTGTCCCATATATGACACACCTGTTAATACACCCCAGAATAACATTTGCCTTTTTCACAACTGCATCACAATGTTGACTCATATTCCATTTGGGATCACCATAACTCCCAGATCCTTTTCAGCAGTACTACTGCCTAGCTAGTTATTTCCCATTTTGTAGTTGCACATTTGATTTTTCCTTGTCTTTCTTGAATTTCATCTTGCTGATTTCAGACCAATTTGCTAATTAGTCAAGGTTGTTTTGAATTATAATCCTGTCCTCCAAAGTGCTTGCAACCTCTCTCACCTGGGTATCATCTGCAAATGTTATAATCATACTCTCCACTCGCTGTCTCCCTAGTTACTTCCTCCACATTCTGAAACAAAACTTGCCCCTAATACATTCCAAGAACTTACTGGAAATGTTGTATTTTGCTGTATTACTTTTTCAACAGCTGTCTGGGTAGTTAAAGTCCCCCAGTCTTACCAGTTCTTGTGTTTTGGATATTTCTGTTATTTGCTCTAGAAATGCCTCCTTCACCTCCCCTTCCTGATTTAGCAGTCTATAGTAGACCCCTACCATGATATCACCCCTATTTGTTACCTCCTCACCCAGAGACTTTCAACTGGTCTGCTTCTCACTTCCTTCTGGACCTCAGAACAAGTGATATATAATACAATACCTCCTCCCTATTTTTCCCAGCCTGTCCTTCCTGAACAAGTTATACCTGTCTATACCAATATACTGGTCATGAGATTTATCCCAACAAGTGTCTGTGATACCAATTAAGTCACAATTTAGCTTGTTTATCCTATATATGAGAAGATCGGTTGACTTCTATGGGGATACTCCCATGAATACAGACATGCACGTATTTAAGTGTTGGAAGGATCAAGCCCATTGTAAAATAGCACCTTCTTACTCAACATATCTATCCTCTGTATGTCTTCAAATCATAGCTATTTACTTTATTGACACAGTCAAGTTTTCACTATTGTTACATTTGGCATTGTAGGACCAGCACAGATAAAGGACAGCAAGTTGTCTCTTCTGCCTTGTGCATCATTAACAAAAATTCTCAGCTAAATTTTGAAATGGAATCTTTATTACTAGTGATGATATAAGAGACAGAACGAACCCTGCTTGATTTTCAGATCCCTAATGCAGTTTGCATATTGCTAGCAATTAGAAAAGTTCTCCTTTGACTAGCAAACTGAGTAAATTTTAACAAGGAAATGACTGTAAGAGAACAGCTATAAAAAATGCAACATGTCCCTTTACACAGTGACTTTCCTCCATGGTATGATTGTCCTTTAATCATTTTTCCTTTCATCTTACAGTCATGGGACTTGTATTGACCTGAGACAGTAAAAAGGGCATCATTAAAACTACTTCTTATTGGTGCCCATAGAGTATTTAAAGACTTATGCTTACCAGGGATGAGGTTTATCATCTTAGTCATGCTCTAGAACTCAACTAGCAACCCTGGATTTTCAGGTCCATAATATACATTGGTTTCATGAGGGGAATCCTTGCAAAAGCTGGTGGTGATCCTTTGGAAAGCAAATGGATTAATTAATCCTACATAAATTATCTATTCAGGTGATGATGTTGGGCTAGAAGAAAAGTAGGTGTAAAATGATGGAACTGCGTTGCTTTGAATTCTGGGCTTTTTGATGGTTGTATACAAATATAGAAAATGATGTTTTGTTTATTTTGTCATAGAACAAAGGGATGATATGGCAGCAAAATACATGTGCCTAAGTAAATCAAAAATATGGACATAAATGAATGCAAAAGAGAATAAAGAAATACAGTTCTTTTTCTCCTACAAAGAAGGCTTGACATGGATCCATAGTGAGACTTCTCTTCTGTGACATTTTTATTAAGGTTATGTATATGACTGTTCATCTTCATTCTGCTGGTGCTAATTGCTGTCTATTGGATCCTTCGCTACTGTATACAGAGAACACATGCTTCCTCCCGACACTGCCATTGCCACGGGTGCATTGGATTGTTCTCCTGTCCTCAGATAGGAACCTGCTGCTGCCTGACCACAACAGCTGGGAATATTCTGCTTTTAAAAGCTTATCTTGTTGATACTCGAGTTGAGCTATTACACAGTGGAACAAGCAAACAGAATGAACGGACCCTCTGTGGGCAACTTATAGTAACAAAAAAAAACCTCCATGTGCTTTTGAATGTGTCTCTTGTCTTGGATTTGACAGTGATGTTTAACATAGATGTTTCCTGCAAAGAAAATGTGGTGATACAAAGCCAAGAATAAACTAAAGGAAAACATGCGTGGAAGACATGTTAAGAGTTTGGGATTCACTCCAAGCTGTTAACTACATTTAGGGCCTAATCCTGAAAAGCTTTACTCATGTGAAGAGTCCCATTGAAGTGAAAAGGACTACTTGTGCGGGTTAGGATTATTCATGTGAATAAGAATTACTCCTCTGCATGGAATGTCCTCTCTGAACAGCTACATAAGGCCACTACCCGCCCCTTCAAATCCACCTCTGCCATGATGCCTGTAAGAAATCAGCCACTTAATGATGGCTGTAGGGGTAAATGCAGTTAGCTGGCACCTATACATACAAATAATTAATATGTATATAAGTAAATTGTATATATGTGCATATATTACACATATTAATAGTTTTAAGGCCCAAAAGGACCATTATGGTAATTTAGTCTGACCTCCTGTGAAACATGGGCCATGGAATTTCACCCAGTGATTCCTGCTTAGAATCACAGAAATGTAAGGTTGGAAGGGACCTCGAAAGGTCATCTAGACCAGCCCCTTGCACTGAGGCAGGACCTAGTAAACCTAGATCATCCCTGACAAATGTTTGTCCAACCTGTTCTTAAAAACCTCCAATGATGCCAGAGCTTAACTATCCTTATAGTTGGAAAGTTTTTCCTAGTATCTAACCTCAATGTAACATGCGACACTTCTGTTAATATACCCCAGAACAATATTAGCTTTGTTTTGCAACTGCATCACATTATTGGCTCATATTCAATTTGTGATCCACTATAATTCCCAGATCCTTTTCAGCAGCACTACCCCTAGCCATTTATTTCCCATTCTGTAGCTCGTGTGGCAAATTGCCGGCACTACTATGATGGGTCCCGCACTTTCTCTTCTTGTGGGGGGGGTTTCAGGGTGCCATTTCTTGCCCCTGAACTGGGGTAACAGCTATCCTACTAATATCCCAGGGAAAGGGAGTGGAGAGGGAGGGACCCGGGCCCGCCCTCTACTCCGGGTCCCAGCCCAGGGGCCCTATGATAGCAGGTGAACCACTTGTACCAGTGATTCTTTCCCCTGGGCTACTTTCCTCTCCTGACCTTCAGCTTGTGGGGCTTCCTGCCTTCCCTCTGCACAAGCCAGGTGTCCCTTTACCTAGGATCTTGGTCTTCTTAGCCCGCTGCAGCACTTCTCAAAACTCTCCTCCGCTTTCCTCCAAACTGCTCTTTGTTCCATCACCAATCCACTCTGCTTCACTCCTCCAAACTGTTCTCTGCTCCACCACCAAACCACTCTGATTCAGCTCCTCCAAACTGCTCTCTGCTCCACCACCAAACCACTCTGCTCCAACTCCTCCTCACTCTGCTCCAGCTCCTCCTCTGGCTGATTGAAGCAGGGGGATTTTATCAGGTGACTGGCTTCAGGTGCTCTAATTGGTTTCAGGTGCTTTTAATTTATCTACAGGGAATAAGGCTTCTCCTCATCCTAGATCACTCTCCCGCTGCCTTCTGGACATGCTGTATCACACTGTGCATTTGATTTTTCCTTCCTAAGTGTAATACTTTGCACTTGTCCTTATTGAATTTCATTTTGTTGATATCAGACCAATTCTCCAATTTGTCAAGGTAATGTCCTAATCCCATCCCAAAAGTGCTTGTAATCCCAACCAGCTTTGAGTCATCCGTGAATTTTATAAGCACACTTTCCTGTCCATTATCCAAGTCATTGAGGAAAATATTGAATAGTCCCTATCCCAGGACAGACCACTTCAGGATCCCACTAGATATGTCCTCCCAATTTGACAGTGAACCATTTATAAATATTCTTTGAGTACGATCTTTCAACCAGTTGTGCACTCACTTTATAGTAATTTAATCTAGATAAGATTCCCTAGTTTGCTTATGAGAAGGTCCTGTGGGACTGGGTCAAAAGCCATACTAAAATTAAGATGTATCAAGTGTACTGCTTCTCCCATCCACTAGACCAGTAACCCTGTCAAAGAGGGAAATTAGGTTGGTTTGGAATGATTTGTTCTTGATAAATCCATGTTGGCTATTACTTATACCCAATTATACTCTAGCATTTGACAGGGCCTTCTAGTTCAAGAAGAACACAAGTAAGTTAAAAACATGGAGACCTGAGACAAGGGTTGGAATCTGGGAGAAGCATGGGCCATTATAGCAGGGATTGGAAAGACAAGAGAGAACACAGGGGGGAAATCAAATAAGTATCTTAGATATCTATATACTAATGTCAGAAGTGTGAGGAATAACCAGGAAGCACTTGAAATGCTAGTTAATAAACACAACTGTGACATAATTGGCATCACAGAGACTTGGTGGGATAATATGCATGACTAGACTATTGATATAAAAGGGTACAGCTTGCTCAGAAAGAACAGGCAGGGAGGAAAGGGAGGGGGTGTTGCCTTATATATTAAAAATATATACACTTGGACTGAGGTTGAGATGGAAATAGGAGACACACTTGCTGAAAGTCTCTGGGTAAGGATAAAAGGGGTAAAACCCAAGGATGATGTTATGGTAGGGATCTACTACAGACCACCTAACCAGGAAGAAGAAGTGAATGAGGCTTTTTTTAAACAATTAACAAAATCATCCAAAGCACAGGATTTGGGGGTTGATGGGGGACTTCAACTACCCAAACATCTGTTGGGAAAATAACACAGCAGGGCACAGATTATCCAACAAGTTCTTTGAATGTATTGGAGACAATTTTTTATTTGAAAAGGTGGAGAAAGCTACTAGGGAAGAGGCTGTTCTAGATTTGATTTTGACAAATAGGGAGAAACTGGTTGAGAATGTGAAAGTCAAAGGCAGCTTAAGGGTAAGTGATCATGAAATGGCTGAGTTCATGATTATAAGGAATGGTAGAAAGGAAAATAGCACAATAAAGATAATGGATTTCAAGAAGGGCGACTTTAGCAAACTCAGGGATATGTTAGGTAAGATCCTATGGGAAACAATTCTAAGGGGAAAAACAGTTTAAGAAAGTTGGCAGTTTTTCAAAGAGACATTATTAAGGGCACAAGAGCAAACTCACTGTGTAGGAAAGATAGGAAGTATGGCAAGAGACCACCCTGGCTTACCCAGGAGATCTTCAATGGCCTAAAAATCAAAAAAGAGTCCTACAAAAAGCGGGAACTAGGTCAAGTTACAAAGGATGAATATAAATAAATAACACAGGCATGTAGGGACAAAATTAGAAAGGCCAAGGCACAAAACAAGATCAAACTAGCTAGAGACGTAAAGGATAACAAGAAAACATTCTACAAATACATTAGAAGCAAGAGGAAGACCAAGGACAGGGTAGGCCTGTTACTCAATGGGGGAGGTGGGAACAATAACAGAAAACATGGAAATGGCAGAAGTGCTGTTTCAGCTTTCACCAAAAAGTTTAGTAGCGATTGGAAGTCTGACATACTGAATGCCAGTGAAAGTGAGGTAGAATCAGATGCTAAAATAGGGAAAGAACAAGTAAAAAATTATTTAGACAAGGTAAATGTCTTCAAGTCACCAGGGCCTGGTATATCTTGACTTTAGTAAGGCTTTTGCTACCGTCTCGCATGACCTTCTCATAAACAAGCTAGGGAAATACAATTTAGATGGAGCTACTATAAGGTACAAAACTGGTTGGAAAACCGTTTCCAGAGAGTGGTTATCAGTGGTTCACAGTCAAGCTGGAAGGGCATATTAAGTGGGGTCCCGCAGGTTCCATTATAAGTCAATGGGAGCATTGTACACAGAAGGCTTGCATGATGTGATCTTTAATTCCTAGAACTTATACTATAAATATAACACCATATTGATGACAATGTGTAGTTTACGTGTAACTATTCAATACATTCTTTTTGTTTTCTTCACTTAATTTTGCACAGTTTATAATTGCAATAATGATGTTTGGAGTGGGTGTTGCCCAGTAATTAATGACTAACGTGGTTAAAAATCTGTTCTAGCTAGTCATTAACTTCCTGGAAATGCCCTCTGTTTAGTCATTATTATTTAAATACACATCTTTTCTTAAATCTCAAACAATGTCTATATATCTTGATAAGGCTCTTACATGGTATACTCCATGCAGGTAAATTGTAGCTAGAGGTACCAGTATATACTAAGTATAAGGTGCTCATAGATTATTTGATAAATTCATGATACTAATTCAAAATATTACATTTTAGCTTCAGGAGAAAATGATGGGCAGTTAATAGAACAGACCCAAACAGGGCCCAAAAGATGCTGCTGAAATATCATAAGAGGTAGCTTAGGGAGGGGTGAGAACTCAGAGCACTGAGAGGAGCTGCCAAGAGCAGGAAGCTAGGAAGGAGCTAAAACAAAGATGGTGGAATTATCCCAAAGGCTGTAAGTAGGAGCCAGGAACCATGAAGGAGTAGCTGGCTACTTCAGCAGGGCAGGGGAATTCAGATAATGAGTTTTGCAGGCTAGTCTCTGGTGTTTTCTATAGCTGGTTGAAAAATTGAAACTTTTGTGGTGAAAATTTTTCAGGTAAAATTTGTCCTTGGTTTTCACAAAAAAACAACCAACCAACCAACCACACATTCTAAAGTTTTCAGCCAGCTCCATAGTTCACAGACGTGGCCAAAATTCCAGGATATGTGATAGTTTGGTGGCTGACTGAGTGGTTTAAAATTGCAATGTCAATGTGTGGCCAGTAGGACAAGAAGCCAACAGATTCTCTTTGCTGAGCCACTTACAGTGAGTACAGAGCAGAGGCGGAGCTGAAAAACATCAGTCACCCTGCCCGGAGCTGAACTGACTGATTGGGGTGAGCAACAAAGACAGGAGAAGACACATATTCCTGTCCCTGCCCCATGTATTTTCAGTACCAGGGGCAGGGAATGAATTAGGGGATAGAAAATATTGGGTGAAAGAAGCGGACAGCCCCCTTCCACATACCCCAAAGGAAGGCAAATGGAGGCTGTACCGTGATGGTGTCAGAAGGGTGGGGAACATACCTATCATCCCTCTATGAACATACATGGAGGGAGGGGTAGTTGGCCAGTGAGCCTCCACCAGAGATACAGATCCAAGCGGAGGGAGGAGTGTGGGGGAGACTGTCTGAAGAGGGTGTATGATGAAATCTCAGGATAATCTCCACTGGTTCAGATAAGTATCTGGGTCAGGCTTATTTCAACTGCAATGCTTTTCCATCACTTTTTTTGAGATATCTTTACGGTCATGCCGAAAGGAGTTGCTGTGAGGAGGCATCGGGTTTTACCCCTTGCTAATTAGGAAACTTATTAAACCAAAATTTCAGCTGAATACACACAGCTGAGTACAGCCCTGGTGGCTGGGGACCTGGCAGCCCCTGGGCTCATTTGGGGAATTGTTCCTCAAATAATGTTCATACCTCGGCTACTATGAATGGGACAAGGAGCTTCAGGAGCAACGGAGTAGCTGCTAAAGAGCTGCAGACAGAGTGCAGCTAAGTATGGCCTCAGAGGAGCAGTGGTAAACATAAAAGGACCAAATCCAGGCAGAGCGTCTGATCCCAAAACGGAACAGGGTCTCTGATTTAAGCCCAAATCAGCATTGAAGCAGCCTGAAACACAGAGGGGAGTAGGGTTATGGGTGGGTTTGAGTAGCTAGTCAGTTGGTCTAGCTACCAGTGAGGATCACACTGGAAGCAGATATACTCAGATGTTGTTACCTTTGGGCTTGAAATGGCCTAGCCAGTAAATGTGAGGAGAGGCCAATGTTTACTGATCACTGTAGGTGTCTTTGAAGCAAAACAAACCAACTCCCCACTCCTCCCCACCCCCCCTCCCCCGTAAAATCAAGTTTTTTAATGAGCTGTGAAACAGTCTCTGATCATTCAGAATTCCAGCAAAAAGAAAATAAGAAAAATACTTGTGGCACCTTAGAGACTAACAAATTTATTTCAGCATAAGCTTTCGTGGGTTAAGAACCCACTTCATCAGACGCATGGAATGGAACATACAGTAAGCAGATATTTATACATTCAGAGAAACATCAAGAGCAGGAGCATTAATTCTGGTGTCCTGAGCAAATTCCAGGTGGGTTAACTACATTTTGTGTACAAAAATTCCCTCTGGCATTTCAGATGCAGCATCCTTCACTTTTTGTCCTAAACCATTGGGCAATGTTTCTCTCTGTTGTTCCTCTTAAGTGTTACACCCCAGAGATGGCTGCATCTCAGTTGTAGATGAAGTGATCCCTGCATTTAATTTATATTTCAATTTAACTGCAAAATTCTTTGGGACCTCTTAAGACAAAGGCACTATAATCATGCAAGCGGTTACATTTATTGTTACCACAAATACACCTGAAAAATTAAACTCAAGCAGTACCCCATCATTCCTGATCTCCTTTCAACCTTCCTGTGTTTGTTCCTATCTCCATTATGTGTGTCTCTTGTTCTATCTGTGTCCACAGTTAGAGGTAATTATTACCACCTTTCTTCCTCATGGCTCCACAGACTTAAGCATGACAGTCAAATTACTATCCTCCTTCATGTCCTTGTTCAAGCAAATAAGCATGCAGCCCTTATGTGGCACAAGAAATTGCAGACAGTGCAATTGTACAAAACCATTGTCAGCTTTGAAATGTCTTATAAATTTCTGTTAATGTTTCTCTGCCATGCATCAGGCTTGCATCAAGTGTCTTTTTCAACAGTATTATTGTAGATGGCCATTTATCAGGTGTATATTGTACTGCAGGGTGGTGTTTAGAAATTCCATTTGCCATATGTTATTCGTGATCCTTGCACACAGCCTTCATTTGTCAAAGGATTTAGATCTCAGCTGTGTTTAGTTTTGGGGGCTTGAGAACAAGTCGACCCATAGGCAGACACCTAATGATATAATTTTTGCAGTGCTAAAGGTTTGACTGCCCTCTATCAACCTTTATGCAGACAACTCCTTTGAATACAGTAATGGATGACAATATCAAAAGCATAAATAACGGCAAACTTCAAGGTTTCCTGGAAAACATGACTCTTAATCTTTAGGCACATGCACATTTGGCACAACGTCAGAAACTTTTTGGACTATTCATTTATCCAACACTAGCCAAAAATAACCAAAGACTCTATGTGTCTGTTGATTTGTTTTGAAATCCATTCAAAATGGCAAAGAAGTTAAAAAGTCAGAATCTGGGGTGGCAACTCAAAAATGAGACTTCTGAAATAAGATTCTTTCCTTTATCTCAGAACATGTGGTGCTAATAACCCAGGTTGTGTCCCTCAGACAAAACTCCTTCCTTGAGCTTAATGTTACTAGACAAATAGTTAAAGTAGCAAATAGAAAGGACATAATTCAGGTTCTTTATTTATGCTTTAGAATGTAGAAAGTAGAGCCCCATAGGAGGGATCTCTGCTCTGGGGAGGCAAATACACTATGGATCTTCTCACTTCATTTTCCTGGGAATATTCTGTTGGTGCTGCCGGAGGAAGGGAGAGGGAATGTTGTCACCACACCATGGGATGGCCAGTGGTTCTGTCTCCAATCCCCACAGACCCTGGAGGGTCCATTGGAGGCCCTTCTCTCCTTCACTTTGGTTCAGTCCCTCACTCTGTACCTCGTTTGCCCTCTCACTACGTTTTTATTCCTTCTTTTCGAGATCTTTTTATACTCTCAGAGTTTCTTCTGCCCACCTTGGTCTCTTCAACTTCTGCTTCCCAAAAGCTCTTCTAGTGGAGGAGCAGTGAGGGCAATGAAACTGGCCTCCTCTCTGTAACGATGCTACTCACCCGCTCCTCACATCTCTCAACTTCCGCAGGTAAAGAAAGGAAATCACCTGACTTCTGATTCTGCTGAGCAGCCAGAGAGACACTGTAGTTTTCTCCTGTTGTCCTGTCCTCCAGAGAGATCAGGGAGGTTCAGTCTTTATGTTGCCTTCCCCCTTCCCCAGAAAGTCAGGTGCTTATCATGGTGCCCATGAACATACCTGGTTATGTGCTTGAGCTGTGCCACTATTGCTGTAACTCTTCCTTTCCAATACTTACTATAGAAAATGCCTTGAATACTATAAATACTGAGGTAAAGTTATTTAGTTAACTCAGGTATTATCTAAGAGAAGTAACACATTTTTAAAGATAACTATTTATCTGTATAGGAGCAATAGCAAGACTAGGTGGCTGTGAAGCATGCCTAGGGAAGAAGAAGGAAGGATAGAAAAAGAACAGAGGCAGGAGAGATGCAGGGAAAGGGAAAAGTAGGCAGTATGCTTAACTTCTTTTTAAAAAACCAATAAAACAGTTATTGCACTAACAGATAAATATATATTACATACTTTCTTAATACTACCTTTACAAGCAATCGGCTGTACTAGCCATGGAGATGTTTAAAGATCACAGAGGAGAGTGTTCCATGGACAATTCCCAGTTTCACTATTCCACTATAATGTGGTTCTCGCTATGGGCCTGTCTCCACTGCAATGTTAGCTGGAACTATAATTTGAGTTTTGCCCTAATGCGACTCCTGTCCACATACCAACATCTCTAGATTGAGTTAGGTGGTGCTTTCAGATTGAGCTAGCTGGTGTGTTAGTGGGCATGCATTAAGATACTAATGCAGTGAGGGATGCAGCAGTTCAATTTATTCATCAATTGCCAATCCCATTACTTTGCTAAACTAATCACTCTGTGCTCCTAATCTATCTAATCACTCTGTGTGGTTTAAGTACTGTTTTGCAGTATGGTCACTCTCACTAAAGCTATGATAGCTCAAGTGGAATAAAAAGAGCAGTGGGTCTCAACCTATTTTGGGCCGCATATGCAGCTCTCTATGTATTATGTGGGCCACATCCACACAATATATATACTACCTGTATGGCCCTGAGTATGTCACATGGCCCGCAGCTGTGTGCTGATTCAGCCACAAGCAGTCCGCGGGTTGAGAACCACTGAACCAGAGTGTAGGAACTCAAGCTAATGGTTGCCGTGAAGACAAGTCCTGAGGAAGAGTTTGGGAGCCCCTTGCCTAGAAGAATGAGAACCAAATTGGGAGTCAGGAATTCCTGTCTTGCTGTGTGGCCTCAAGCAACTCATTCATTTCTCTGCCTTAGATTCCTTGTCTATAAGATGGTATGATAATTAATTATCTACCACACATGGCTACTGTGAGGATTAGTCAGTGATTAAATAGTTTAAACATGTAATGTGCAACACAAGTACTAACTATCACTGCTCCATTTTAACATTTGCAAATGCGAATTTAAATAAGAGCCCCAGGATTCCTCATATGAGCAGTCTGATGTTGTTGAACACGTGTAATTTGGCACTCGTGAGTTCATAGCAATCACAAGCTTCTTCCATGAGTTGTCTGGCAGACCCTTTAATTTCACAATATCCACTTCCCACTGTCAGTTTTTGATAGTTAATCACCACACAATTTTCCACCATAATTATGCCTCCAGGGCTGTGTCCTGAGCTGGAGTAAATCAGTTATTTCCATTGACTTCAATGGATCTATTCTGATTTATGCCAGCTGAGGATCCAGCCCTGAGTATTTATACATATGCATCGTTTACAGTGGTTTGTCACATCCTTGTTTCCTTTTTCATTAAGCAGAATAATATGCTGTAACATGTGTGCCTGGATTTTCCTTATCATGAGGGAGACTTCTTCCGTTCTTCTCAGGTTCACTCATCAGTTTGGCTGAACCAACCTGGCCTCATTTGTACAGAACTCCCATTGATTTATAATGGAAACTGGCTGCAGTGTTAACTAATCTGAGAGGTGCTCCAGCCAGGCCTGTTGATGTAAAGGATTGAACGTGGTATTTGAATTAAGAGTGTATGAAAGCCTAACATCTTTTTAATCTGTGTTCTGCTTTGGGTGCATAACTTCCATGTATGTAGAGTTTATTTAATTTTAGAAAATAAAACAGGCAGTTTCACTTAATACATAGGACATGCCCACCATTGTATATACACATACACTTTGAGTGTGCTGAACCGAGGACTCTTCTTGACGATAAAATCAGTGAAGTTAGAGATGGCGAAGCCTTGATTGACCATCTAATCTATCCCCCTTCCAATGCATGATTGTTCCATATAGTATGTGTGTTAATGCTGAATCCAGTGTAGTTTAAACATCTCAAAGATGTAGCTTTTATCATTACCAGAGTTGCCAACTCTCTCAAATTTATTGCAAGTAAAGCGATTTTGGCTTTAATGTCTTGGAATAGATCCTTATTTTTACACTAAAAGTCTGATAAAGGGATCACCTGAACCAATGACTTCATAAACAATTCGCTTTCTGTAAAAGGATGAGCATCCTGAAATATCACTGAAAACCATGGGAGTTACAGGAGTGCCACATCTAGCAGGAGCCCACCAGCAGCGTGCAAGACTGGGTTTACAGGGTTTTATATTAGAAATCATCTGTCTCTTTATGTGTGTGTGTGTGTGTTTGTACACGCACACACGGATAATCTTATATATGTGTGTGGGTGAGTCTACATGGAAAGATTCAGCTGTCCATTATCTACTCCTTTCCATAGAATCCTTAGAATCCATCAGTATTTTTTCTGACCCATTCAAAAACGAATAGTTTATTTCAACAAAGGCACAAATTTTGTCACAATAAAGAAGCATGGTGGCCCTAGGACAGATACTCTGTCTTGTCACCAGTTCAGTTCACAACCATTCTTGCCAGAGCAATGAGCTACTAGCAATTTTGATTTTGTATTATTTCAAGGAAAATATTCTGCCTAATCTCGGGACATTTGCCCCGGTTTCTCTGAGAAAAGAGGGTTAGATGTTTTTTCATTCCTATGTTCTGACTGGACTTGTTTGAACTGGCTGATTCTGTGGGAGGCTGTAGGATTGTATCACATATATTCATTAAAGAGAAAAGTTTGCCTCCTGCTGTTCCCCCACTTCTCCCCTCCCCCTACCCCCAGCAGAACAGGTGCACAACAGAGGGGCAGATAACAGGATACCAGGAACCTCACAGAGGGTGTGTGCACAGAGTCCAGATGTGCACTGATACCATCTGATCCAAAACCCACTGAAGTAAATGGAATGAAGACTCCTTGAATTGAATGAAATTTGGTTAAGGTCTATATAGAGAGTATGTGTGGTGGGATGACATGAAGGAAGAAAAGTTTCAAGTCCTCTATAATTCTTTAGATGTTGGAGGTGGGACATAATCAACATGGAAATGACTGCAATGTCTTGGAGAATGAGAATTCCTCCCTCATGGGCCTCCATGGAGTTCCATTGCCAACCCTTTCTATGCCCAGGCAGGATTTTCCCCTAGGAAAGTGTTGTCACTATTCCCACGTAATGCCGTAGTTGGACTAAAAAGAAAAATGTAAACATATAATTCAACCTTTTCCACATAATCTGTGAAAGGGAGTGAGCCAGCGTGACAAGGAAGAAATGCTGAGAGACAAAGAGAGCAGAGGAGAACAGAGAAATGTGAAACACTACCCAACTAATAACATTGAGTCTAACAGAGATTTTCCACTCTGTCTGGTAGGTCAAATGATCTTATAATACAGCACTAGACAGAAGGAAAATGGAAATATTTTCATCTTCTCTAGGAGGCAATATTTCCCAAGCTCGAAATTAATCACTGGAAAAGAAGTTTAAGGGGAGTCTGTCAAGGTTTATTTAGACTTCAAAAATAACTTTCTGAAAAGTTGGCCTTTTTGTTGTTGCAGGTTTAGAGGTCAGAGTTCTCCCCCATGACATTCCTCTCTTTACAAGTGATCTTTACAGCAGCAGCCAGACAGGTATTTTTATTTTAAAGTGACTGTGTGTCCTACAGTAAACAAAGCTGGACACGTGCACTAGGATAGATAGAGCTTCCTTGGTTGGCTTTGTTTACTTCTGGTGTGTCAAACAAAATGTGGTCTTTTCTTCAATACTGAGGCGCTCCAAGAATCATTTCTCAAAGGATTGTCAAAGGGAATCCTGATCTCCCAACTTGTAGCCAAAATCTTGGTTTTTTAAAGTAACTAATTTTTGAAACCAGAAATCCTAGAGGATGTCTCCTGAAATCATTACCATGTTATTTCAAGGAAGCATGACTGTTCAATGGAGGCCCTATCTGTTGGCAGACAGGCTAAAGTTTTCATCCTGGAAAGTGATTTTGATTGTGAGCTGAACATGAAAGAACATGTCTCAGCAGTGGTTAAGAATGGCTTTTCCATCTCTGAAAAAATTTAGAATCTGTAACCTTTTCCCCAGATTTGTACCTTGCCCCATTAAGCCATAAAAACATGGAAATTCAAGATGGAAAAGATCTATTAGGTCAAATAGTTCATCTTCAGCCAATACCTTTGTGACATCTAGGCTATGTTACTGTGATCCACGTTGGGCTCCATGCTACAGTCTGCCTCTAAAAGCAAATAGGAGCCAAAAATGGAAGATCTGGCCCTCAGCGGCATAAAGGGGGGGGGGGGGCTAGAAAGAGCTGTTCCCTCTTCTTTGTATCGCAGTGAAGATAATTGGCTGAGCTCTACCATAGATTCTGCCCCCACATCATGAGTATTCATAATGTTAAATAATACAGCACTGATCTCCTGGAGGGATGTCTGATTTCCTGTGACTCAGAAGGGCAGTTAAGATCAACAGGGTTGGAAATGTTAACTGTATCTTCGTGCAATCACAAAGGGATTGGGGAACGGAGCTTCTTTGCTGAGGGTCCATGACATGTTATTTCTACTTATCTTACATGGGCATATGCGCATCTGTGGAACCTTTCTGAGAGAAACTCAAGATGTTTTTGTTTCCTTGTTGTTTCCTTTATCGTACATTGATTGTTTTATTTCTTGTTTCTATTGGAGGATGGGCTATTTGTGGGTTTATGTTTTGTTTCAGCTGCATCAACTTTAATTACTGTATGGTATTGTTAGGTGTTTGTAAACCCATGTCCTCACCCCCTCCTACCTAGACTTTGAGAGACTTAGCCTCTCATACCCTCCCTGTGGCCACTTTCTCAGCCACCATGACCACTCCCAGCCAGCCTCTTCCCCAGACTCACTCACTGGGTCTTCTGTGACTCTTCCCTCTGGCCAACTCACACAACGGTTCATTCCCTTTTTGGGGTAAGTAAAGGTCCAACTCAAATACCCAAACTAATTGCCCATCTGCCCCTCTCAGGCTCCACTAAAGTCCTCTGATTCTTGACCCCTTCTTCTGGCCACTACAGAGTTTCTCTCACCTTCCTTCTTCTCCAGAAGGAGTCCCCTACTGCTTCCCTCTCCCAAAGATTCCTACAGCTTTCCTAAGGGGTCTGCCTGCTGCAAAATTTCTCTTATAACTAACAGCCTTTAGGCATCTCCTGGGCTTCTCTTCTATTTCCTTATCCTTGTAGGCCTAGATCAGGGCTCCTCCCTCTGTTCCCTGTGGATCTCTCAACCTGACTTCCTCAGGCTCTTCCCAGAGTGGGACTCCCCTCGTTCCTCCTCCCAGGGTCTTCCACGCTACTGACTTCCCAGCTCCATTGAAGTACTGCTCTCCCTGCTTCACCACCACAACTGGGGGGTCAGTCTTTCTAATTAAGCCCCATTATACCCAGCTGGGGGCCACTAATTAGCCTTTATGTTGTAATTAGCCCTCATCAGTGACACCAAAGGTGACACCAGCTTACCTTAAAGGGTCAGCCAGCCTGTTACAGTTTTTCACTAGCTGCTGTTAGCAGGCTTCTGGTAAGCACATGGAATTCCTTTGGACATGAGGTATCTTGCAAATTAAAATGCAGTGTTAAGTTTATTATTGCAAAACATGCTGCTTTTTGTCATTCCTTATTCAAGCACAACTGCCATTGGCTTCAATGGGAGTTTTGCCTGAGTAAGGATTGCAGTTTGGCCTGTTTTTGCTAGCGGCTGGATCCATTGTAAAAAAAAAAAAAAAATGGCATCCATCCAGACTACATGCAGAGGAAGACTGTAGATCTTGCCTCAATGAATGCAACTGAGCAAGTCACCAGGAGCTGTGGAAGATTTTATTTTATTCCCCATAGATCTGGGGTCTCAGAGATCAAAGTGGCATGAGGAGGCTCACAGTCTGTGAGATGTCATTTTTCAACATGCTAGTTATCTCATAGCAACAGCCTGACTGATACAAATTCTGATTTCTGTAACTGGCAGCCGTTGATTTATGCTGAGTGACTAAAGACAAGCTACGACTTTTTAAAAAACTGTACATAGTCTTTTACTGGCTTTATTTTATTCTGTTTTTCCTCTTTTTTGTTTTTCTTTTTGGTGTGTTAATATTTTGTTTCTTTTTTTAAAGTCTCTTCTAGCGAGGAGTTATTTAAATCAGCCTGGGAGAGCACTATATCGCAGACTACAGTATTCATTGATCATGCTCAGTGGAGTTCACCGATGTATGAATTGGCCATTTTCCATATATGGCCATTGTTTTTAGCCTCTCCACAATTGGGCGTGTGTGGTGGGGGAGGGGTGATAATGGGAAGGAGGGAAAGGGCTGAAATGGAGGACCAAACGTTGACTTCTATGGAAATTAGGGATCACAAACCATGAATCATGCAGTAAATAGAGAGCCAAAGTTTTAGATGACCAAAGCCCTTAACAATTAATTAACTGTTGACTTTTACTGCCTGTGCCACAGATGTGCTCTCATTTGTACAGAGCAGTCCCTTGCAAACTATTTTTTTGTTAAATTGTTTACAAAGAAACTGGTAAGTGCAAAAAAAATCTCTTCTGTGAAAGATGCTTCCATGAATGCATGGATGTGTGGGTGTGCTCACAACTAAAATATGCAAAAAAGTTGAAAACTGCATAATACTTGATTTTGTAAGTTTATGGGAGTCCTTTTCAAAAGGGTTTCATGCCTCATTCTCCCATGCTCTCTGGAGTTTGATGTTTCCCATCAAAAAGCAGAATCTATTTCATTTACAAAACGAGTTGGGTTTAACTCTATAATTTGTAAATATTTATACATAGTTCCAGAGAATACATGGGCTAAACTGCATTTTTTCCTGATTACTTATATGCCTTAATATATCATCTTAGATCTCTCATTTTATACTTGCAAAATTAAACTTTCAGATGAATAGGCGTAGCACAAAGAAGATGACAAATCAGTAGACTCCTGTGAGAAACAACATCTAAAGTGGCATGTAATTCACAAGTGGGACAAGTTTTATCTGAAGATTATTTTCTATTTTCCATTTTTAATTGACTGGTTATGAAAGGAGTTTTTGATATTTGTGACTTGGGCCTAAATCCTGCAAACGCTTATGCATATGCTAAACTTTACACACACAAGAAGTCCCCTCAGTGGGACTACTCATCTACAAATCTAAGCATGTGCAGAAGTGTTTGCAGGATTTGGGGCCTTGGTAATGTCGGTTTGATATAATATATAGAATATATGATAGTGATTATATTTTATTCTGTATTGTAACATGGAAAGACAAGTGGTGATACAAACACCATGCTTCCTCTGGCACCTGCTTTGGTACTACAGGCACAGAAGCATCATTTACTTGAACAGTGTGTTAAAGCAAATGAAAAGCAAAACAGACTGTGGTTAAATTAACCCCAAAACCATCAGATTCTGTGACAAAGTTCCTCCTCTACCTTGGTGGGTCCTGCGCTTATTGGCGGAGTTTGCTCACCTCAGAGATCTTCCCCTCTGGTGGAACCCACAGTTCAGGTCAAACTCCTCCTGTGTCTGATCAGGAGTTGAGAGATTTGGGGGGAACCCGGGCCCGGCCTCTACTCCGGGTTCCAGCCCAGGTCCCTGTGGACTGCAGTTGTTTAGAGTGCCTCCTGGAACAGCTGCGTGACAGCTACAACTCCCTGGGCTACTTCCCCATGGACTCCTCCCAACACCTTCTTTATCCTCACCACAGGATCTTCCAGCAGTAAATATATGGAGATATGCCTATCTCATAGAACTGGAAGGACCTTGAAAGGTCATCGAGTCGTCCCCTGCCTTCACTAGCAGGACCAAGTACTGTCCCCTGACAGTACGCCTTCTCCTCTCAGCTCCTAGTGCCTCTTGATCCCAGCTCCTCGCACGCACACCACAAACTGAAGTGAAGTCCTTTTTAAACTCAGGTGACCTGATTAGCCAGCCTGTCCTAATTGATTCTAACAGTTTCTTCTTAATTGGCTCCAGGTGTCTTAATTAGCTTGCCTGTCTTAATTGATTCTAGCAGGTTCCTGATTGCTCTAGTGCAGCCCCTGCTCTGGTCACTCAGGGAACAGAAAACTATTTACCCAGTGGCCAGTATATTTGCCTTCTACCAGACTTCTGTACCCCACTCGTCTGGGTCTGTCACAATACTTATACTGAGGGCTTGTCTTTACTATGGAGGTAAGCTGACCTAAATTATGCTACTCCAGCGACGTTATTCACATAGCTGGAGTCGACGTAGCTTAGGTCGACTTACCCTGGTGTCTTCACTACGCTGCGTTGACAGGAGATGCTCTCCGGTCGACTTCTCTTACTCTTCTCAGAGAGCTGGAGTACCAGGGTCAAGAGGACAGCACTCTGCCATCGATTTAGCGGGTCTTCACTACACTCGCTAAATTGATTCCTACTGCATCGATTGCAGCAGTGTCAATCTCGTAGTGAAGACCAGCCCTTAGAAATGGGGCTGAGCCAAAAATTCAGATCCAAACCCACCTGAACTTTGAGAAAGTTTGGTTCTGGATTCACATTACAAATTTGTGGCTCAGGCCCATTTCTCTTTGAAGTCCTGGTTAATCTAACCTTAAGACTATATTGGAATGTTAGCCTTAAACAGTTATGGCATTTGGTTCCTTCCTCCTTGAATCTCTCTCTCAGGATCTGGTGAAACAACATTAGTCCTACTGTGTCACAGCATTTATTGAAATGCAAAATAATGTCACTTTACATAAGAACATAAGAACAGCCATACTGGGTCAGACCAAAGGTCCATCAAGCCCAGTATCCTGTCCTCTGACGGTGGCCAATGGCAGTTGCCCCAAAGGGAATGAACAGACAGGTTATCATCAAGTCATCCATGCCCTGTCACCCAATCCCAGCTTCTGGCAAACAGAGGCTAGGGACACGATTCCTGCCCATCCTGGTTAATAGCCATTGATGGACCTATCCTCCATGAATCTATCTAGCTCCTTTTTGAACCCCATTATAGTACTGACCTTCACAACACCCTCTGGCAAGGAGTTCCAGAAGTTGACAGTGTGCTGTGTGAAAAAATACTTTCTTGTGTTTGTTTTAAACCTGCTACCTATTAATTTCATTTGGTAGCCCCTTGCTTTTGTATTATGAGAAGGGGTAAATAACACTTCCTTATTTACTTTCTCTATGCCACTCATGATTTTACATTTTATATCTTTGATCTGTGACTATTCTTTTCAGTCTAGATTTTCTATTTCATTGTTTTTCCTTCTTTTCTCAGATTTTTCCCTCATTCGTAATTTATTTACACATATTAATATATGTGTATCTATATGGCCAAGATATTCAAAAGTGACTAGTAATTTAGGGTGCTTCAGGTTTTTGGGTTCCCAACGTAAGACACCTTAAAGGGGCTTGATTTTCAGAGAGCGGGTACTCAGCACATTTTGAAAATCAGCTCACTTTAAGATGTCAAATAGGGTACCCTAAAAATGGAAGCACCCAAAGTTACTTGTAACTTTTGAAAGTCCATGTATGCATCTATATTACTCTCACACACACATTTCATGACTCATCACACCAGTTACTCCACTTCTCGACTGCAGAAAAGTTCTCTAGTGCTGATAGGATGTTGTGGAGACCTTAGGGACATCCTCCTAGTAATGAGTTGCAGACAATCTAATCCATCCAAATCTTTGACTATCTCTCCAATCTCACTAAATTCTTAACCTCATGCTTCCTATGTCCTCCTATTCTAGTTCTTCTGGGAGATACTGGATACTTGGGATGAAACATTTTAATCCCTGTGCCTACAATTTTGTCAGTATGTAGGACACAAGGGCTTGTTTCATTGTTTGCTTTAGCACTAGTCTCTGCTCTCTCTGCTTGTTCATAGGGAGGTGTTTGTCTGTGGACTGTATCACTACACACATCACAGAAATCTTTTTTCCTGTCTCCACTGGCCTATAAAATTAGGAATACCATGCTCTGAACATTTCCACTAGGACATCAGGAGAAATATATTTCCATCCTTTTATCTTTATCTCAGGGCAAAGGCTTCAACATTTCAAGCATAAATAAATCCCACTATCCCTGTTTGTTCAGGAAATGTATCTTTCTGAAAGCCTCTTTCCTTTTCAATTCAGCAGAAACCAGCAGCACTAACTAACCCCTTGGCTGATTCATGATTTATCTATGCCAGGGTGAAGTGGCCCATGTATTAGTTGGAGGAAATACACTTCTAGTTTGTAATTTTGATGAATGGTTACGGTTTTTTTAAATGATTGTTTTGGTTGTTTGTCATTATTTTGAAGACCTTCTCTAAATATTGCTTTTAATAGTTTGGTGAGTGATGTATTTGCAAAGGGAAAACTACACAAATGAATAAAATTAGAGCAAAAACTCCCACGAAGGAACAAAACTGGCACTGTACTCCCAAACAAATCATGCCTTTGAAATGCTTCATGGGATGAACTGCAGATAAAATGTACTGGCATTGCAGTTGAGGGTTTTTTTGGTCATACTTTATATTGAGGTTTCATGTATAAATGGTTTACAAAGGGTTAATAAAATGATTATATGTTATAAGCATGTCACAGACATGAGTAGCATATGTATCAGTGGCTATAAATGCATCAGTAGAAGGATTTATAAGGCATTGTTATTAGCAATCAGTTTTATCTGTTGGACTTTATACCAATCTATAGCAATTGATTAACTATTTAGTAAAACAACTATTAATAGCTGATTAACCCTTTATACATGGAACCAGAATATAATTTTTTAGGAAAACAAAACAGTCCTCTTTTTTGATTATTTTGAATAACTGAGTATTCGATGTGTTATAGTACTGCTTATAGTGGAACTACCAGCCGAGTTAGAAGCAATCATTTAGGGCAGTGGTTCTCAAACTTTAACAACCTGTGAACCCCTTTCATTAAAATGTCAAGTCTCACAAACCCCCTTCTAAAAATGAATATTTCCAGGGATTTTCTCCTTTCCCTGCGTATAAATTATAAAAGCAGTGATCTTGGAAATATAAAATTTGTTTTTATGACATGCTTATTACACACTATTTATTATTATTATTTATCATTATAGTATTTTTATTACATTATGAAAATGACAACACTCTTCCAAGCACTTACTTTCATAGCTTGTATCACTTTGAATAAGCCTGTTATAAGACAAGGTTCCTATGTTTCATGAAGGAGTATCAGATGTGAAACAGCAGGAAGGTATTTAAGAAGCCAACTCAAAGAGTTTCTCCTACACAAGCATTCATGTCTTGAGCAGTCCAGGCAAACAACGCACGTTACAACAAAGAAAATTATTCTTCATAATAATTTAATAACCAATACTAGCTGCCTATTTAATTTTTAAAACAGCAAAAAATATCCACCTCCCTTTCCATTTCTTATAAGGAGTCTTGAAGTTTATCTCCTTAAATCTCCTCAGTGTGATAGATATGCTTGCTTTGATCTGCTTAGCTTTTGGAAGTCCAGGGGCTCGGCTGCTGGCCCCGTGCTGCCCGGGATCCCTAGGGACAGCTCTGTCCACCATAGGGGAATTTTTTCCCAAGAACCCCCTGTAACATTTCACAGATCACCAGGGGTTCATGAACCCCAGTTTGGGAACCACTGATTTAGGGTGAAATGCTGGCTTTGTTGTAGTCACTGGGTGTTCTGCAATTGACCTCTCTGGGGCCAGGATTTCACCCTTAGTTATCTTCTATCAATTTTGACACTGGCTACTACTTGAAATCCAAGTTAAAGCGTCACTTGTTTGAAAATCTTGTACATCAGACAACCTCTGTTTTCTCCTCCAAATCTCTTCTCAAAACACATTTCCTCGAGGATGCCTTTCAAAGTTGAGTCACTCCAAATTTATCTAGGTATATTTCAGAGTTGAATTTGGCTCTTTATTAGCAGCTTCAGTTTCTGCAACCAGAACAATTAATTAAACATCTGCTGTTAAAGTTTCAAATTACCTAAACCATAGGGCCTAATCCTATGCCCCCTTGAATTCAGTGGGAGTCTTTCCTTTGATTTCAGTGGGCATTGGATTAGACCCCTACTGAGGAAACTCAGTCAAGGAACACTGTTAAGGACCAATTCTGTCCTGATTTACAGGGTACATGTGTGAACAAAATTTGTCCATAAATGTTTGAACTTTAACAGGCTCTTAATTAAAAGAAACAGCATTTTTGTTCTTGTTTTCCTACAGAGATCACACAGTTTAAGACAGCTGCTACCTTGACATAATTTTTTGAAGGCAGATTTTTATGTTGGACTAGTCATTCATTGGAGAACCACATTTGGCAATGAGGAGAATACATGACAACATAGTATGGGATTTAATTTGCCATTAAAGACCTAGTTGCAACCTTTTCTGGTTCTGAAAATTAACATACCTCTGTGTTTGTTTTTTAAATCACTGTTTTAATAAAAGCTTTGCCACTGGATATTTGTTAGAAGATGGTCATTAGCTATGAATCACTCCCTTTTAATCAATTGAACAGTAACAGGAACAGAAGCTTCTACATTAGGAAGCATTCTCTTCTCTCTTTAAGAATAATGGATTGGTGAAATGACCTCTGGGGCAAAGTTGTTGGGACAAGGCAGAAGGTCAGTCAAGGAGCAATTAGATGTTGTCCTGTGGGAAATGGGTAAGTGTAACCCAAAAGAGTGAGGATGGAAAAAGCTAAAGATAATAGAGTTGTAGAAAAATATTTTCCCACTAGTAATATTAAACAATGTGATAATTTTCAGTAAGAAAACATTAAACTGTTAAGATTTAATATCTTTGTATCAGAAGGTCTAATACAATTGAAATAAATATTGAGCAAATCAAGTAAGAGGGAATTTGGCTTCTGATGGGTTTAAGATTTGAGATATAGATTTGTTACTGACATCTATTGCAAAATATGAAACAAACTGGTACACATGTATATAGGATGGTATTTCAGCAGTGGAAAAAATAGTCTTCTAGCTTCAACACCTGTATGTCACAAACAGAAAATAGACTATGATGCTGATTCTGTCTGCATCTTTCAGATTGTGATACCAATGGCATTTGTTTATGTAAGCCCCCCACAGCTAGAAGGCTTAGAAGGTGGAACTTTCTGCTCCCTCTATAGGTGACAAGCCAGACTGAGAGAGCCTCATTTACGTTACTTATTCATAGTTGCAAATGCTGCATTTTGTTGCTTTTGTTCTGACCTGTATAAATGGCAACAGCTTGTTAATGTAACTGTACTCATGAAAGGGCATAGGAATTGTGCAGGATATGCCCTGGAGTAAGTGTGTCATCCTAACTTCACAGGTAGTGAACTCTGGTTCAGGCGTGGAATTAAAACTAAAAGGTAGACAGCAGTGTCTTAAAGCCTTAAAGACTGTCCAAAGGTCCTTCTTTTATTTTTTTTCTGGGTTCCCTACATGGAGATTCTGAACCTTAGTGTGATTCTGTGGGGTGGGCTCAGGCTAAATTGGCAGTAGCTGTGCAGAGCTGCTTCAAAGCAGGACCAGCAGAAGCATAAAGCTCATTTCACAGTGAAGGTCTGACAGGATCATTGGTGGTGGCTCAGAGCTGACTTTGCATCAAGGCCCGACCAGAACAATGTTGGCAGAGCTGATATCATAGAATGGGTTCAGGAAACTACACGAAGAAGTGTGATGTTGTGGTGCAGACTTTTCATAGTTTCATAGGCCCAGATCCTCAAAGGTATTTAGGCTCTAACTCCCATTGCAGCCAAAGAAAGTTAGGAATCTAAATACCTTTGTGGATCTGAGCCATAGAGTTTAAGGCCAGAAGGAACCATCCGATCACCTAGTCTGATCTCCAGTGTAAAACAGGCCAGGAAATTTCATTCAGAATACCTTTATATTAAGCCAAAGGCAGATGTAGCTTCCCAATTCAATGGCTGCACTACACTAAACTGCCAAGGGAGCACACTGACCATCTGCAGCAGTACCCTCGGCCCTGGCACTGCAACCCTAATCCTGGCCTGGTGTGGCAGGGAGGCCCCGACGGGGGAGTGAGGAACTAGAGAGCAAACCGGCCCTGTGATCACCTCTCAGTGGCAGGTCCTGTCCTGTGGCGCTGGGCCCAGCTCCCTGCTCCAGGCATTGCAACCTGGAACAAAGCTTTGCAGTGCCACTCAGGTTTGGCTCAGCAGTCCCTCTGTCATGACGGAAGGGGTGGCCAGGCCAAACCTGAGTGGTGCTCAACCCCGGACACCAGGGAGCAATGCCTGGAGAAAAACTGCAACCCTAGGCACCATTCAAATTTGGCATGGATTCCCCTGTCATGACAGAGACATAGCTGGGCCATACCTGAGTGGTTCTCTGACCCTGTGCACCAGGTCACAACGTCTGGAATAGGGAGCTCGGCCCAGCCCAGCGAGACAGAATCCACCTCTGCAGGGTGAGTGCAGAGTGGGCGGGCTCAGTCTCCAACATCACCACCCCTCGCCGTGGCCTCTCTCCACACTGGGCCAGAATAAGTGTATGTTTGCCTGGTTTTGCACCTTTGGTTTCATGATTTCTGTAGATGAAGGTGAACCTATGAGCCCATGCTAAAGCCACCCCTGTATTAAGTTAAGCTCTAAGACATTAGCTAGACCAAAACATTTCAGTCCTAAGAAAACTAAATTGTGCATCACAGGCAGAGAACAGGAGAGACCAAAGTGCCACCAATGCCCAGATGACAGGAAATCGATTAACTGTGGTATACCCAGTTGATCACAGCAAGCAAACCATGCTACAGAGGAAAGCAAAAAAAACCCCCAAGGTCTGTGGGCTGGTGTGTACCAGGGAGGAGAGCCAGCCCCGGACTACCATTGGACCCATGAATGACATTTTAGGTAGGTGGAAATTGTTGTGTGACTGAGAGTTTTGGATTTTAACAAGCTGGACATCTAATACTTGGAACTGCTTCACTGGGCATCCTACCCTGATGGGATTTTGCTCATTTTGCTGTATATAAATATATACAGTAACTCCTCGCTTAAAGATGTAGTTATGATCCTGAAAAATGCGACTTTAAGCAAAACGATGTTAAGCTAATCCAATTTCCCCATAATAATTCATGTACATTGGGGGGTTAGGTTCAAGGGAAATTTTTTTCACCAGACAAAAGACTATATTATATATATATATATATATATATATATATATATATATATATATATATATATATATATAGTATAAGTTTTAAACAAACAATTTAATACTGTACACAATGATGATGATTGTGAAGCTTGGTTGAAGTGGTGAAATCAGAGGTTGGAAGAGGGTGGGATATTTCCCAGCGAATGCCTTACTGCTAAACGATGAACTAGTTTTTGGCTGAGCCCTCAAGGGTTAACCCATTGTTGTTAATGTAGCCTCACACTCTACAAGGCAGCACAAATGGAGGGAGGGGAGACAGCATGGCAGACAGAGACAGAGACACACACCCTGTGTGAGAGAGAAATAATGCACATTTCCCATTTAAGTATCCTGACCCCATTCTAAGTACATTGCCTTTTTAAGTAGTTCAGCAAGTTGAGATAGCAGCTGCTCCCAGGAAGCTCCCTCTGTCCTTAGCCCTGTCGTGTCATCCCCCTGCCTCGGAGATGGGGTAAGTGGGGTGCAGAAGCAGGGGGAGGAGAACACCCTGACATTAGCCTTCCTCCCTCCCCCCTTGCCCCGCAGAGCAAACAGGAGGCTCGCAGGAGCAGCTCCAAGGCAGAGGGCAGGAACAGCACATGGCAGTGAGGGGAGGGACAGCTGAACTGCCGGCAATCAATAGCTTGCTGGGCGCAGGGTTGGCCTTACCATGAGGTGAACTGAGGCGGCTGCCTCAGGTGCCAGACTGGGGTGGGAGGGCTCCACTAGGACCCAGAGAGTAGAAAATTGTGTCTGCTGATGGTGCATATGTATTCTCTCTGCTCTAGATGCACAGATATGGTGGAGCGCTGTGCTGGAGGAAGGAGGGCACAAGAGACATAACAGGCAGGCAGGAGAAAAGGTGAGAGGGAATAACAGAAAGCAGCAGGAGCTGCAGGGAGAGAGAGGAGGAAGAGCATCTTACGTACCTCTCTAGCACCCCCAGGAGCCTGGACTGATTAACACCAGATTCTCAGGGAGTTTCCTGTTTCCTGCTGCTTCCCTGAACCCACTTGAGGAGAACAGGCAGTCAACTGAAGTAGTAGGCGCCAGTTAGGCCCTTAAGACGCTGATATCTTTCCTCACTCAGGCCCTGCTACCAGCCTGCTTATTTGTCCCCTTCAACTGAGTGTTGAGAGCCACTATAGCTGGCACAGAACAGCAGTCATGAGTGAAAGAAGAAAACGACACAAAAAGAAAGAAAGCAAAGAAAGCATTTCAGTCTAAGCAGGAAGGAGCTCTCCTGAGATACATAGACACAAATGTTCACGGTGAGCCTTCCGGCCCCAGTGAGGATGTGAGTGGTGAGGAGATGCCTGATCTTCCAGTTAGTCAGAGTGCAGGTGACCTGGCAGCTACTCCATCTCAAATGGATGTAACCAGGCACATTCCTGAAGAAAAGTGTAGCTCAGAGAAGAGTATGGTGGAGGCGCAAGAAACAGCTGCTGCCGAGTTAGTTCCTTAAGTCTAGATGATCCAGGACTGTGGACCCACTTGAGCAGTAGCCTGAGGGACTTCCTTCTGCTGCATGGGCCACAGCAAGGGAAAAACTTCATGTTCCCCAAAGACAATGAAAATAGAAGTTTCCATCCAACACATTACTGGCGTGAAATCCCCAATGGTGACAAAGAGGCTATGGCTTATGTACTCAAAATCCCAGAATGCTGCATACTGTTTTTGTTGCAAACTCTTCCAGTCTAATGTTCCTGCCACATTGAGTTCTACAGGAACAAAGGACTGGAAAAATCTACCTAGAAATCTAGCATGCCACGAGAAGGCAGCAAATCACCAGAGAGCATTCAATAGGTGGAAAGAGCTTGAGATGAGACTAAGAATAAAGGCCCCCATAGATGATCAGCATCAAGAAAAGATTGCGTCAGAGTCTCTTTACTGGCAAAATGTTCTGAAAAGGCTCATTGCCATTGTGAGAATGCTTGCTACCCAAAACCTAGCACTGCGTGGCACTTCAGATCAGCTGTATGTGCCAAACAATGGAAACTTACTTAAAACTGTGGAGCTGATGGCTGAGTTTGATGCTGTACTCCAGGAGCATTTAAGAAAAGTCACCACCCAAGAAATGTACACACACCCCACTACCTTGGAAAAACAATTCAAAATGAGATCATACAGTTACTGGCAACAAAAGTCAAAGAGAAGAATGTGGCAGATCTGAAGTCAGCAAGATATTACTTTGTTATTCTGGACTGCACACCTGACATCAGCCATACGGAACAAATGACTTTAATGGTGCGTTGTGTAACAACAACAGAACCTAGTGAAAATGTCCCTGCAATGGTGACTGTCAGAGAGCATTTTGTAGAATGTATTGACATTGATGATACTACAGGAGCTGGTATGACAAATGTGCTTCTTAAAAAGCTGGAAGATATGGGAATTGCGATAGCTTGACATGAGAGGTCAGGGCTACGATAATGGTGCCAACATGAGAGGAAAGAACAGAGGAGTGCAGACACAGATCCGAGAGTTAAACCCTCGATCTTTTTTTGTCCCATGCAATTCTCATTCATTGAACTTGGTGGTCAGTGATGCAGCTTCTAGTGAGGCTGCTGAAGTTTTTAATGTAATTCAAAGGATCTATGTATTTTTCTCTGCATCAACTCATCGATGGCAAATTTTGAAGCAACATCTCTAACATCCTCTCTAACATCCTCTCTAACACTGAAACCACTGAGTGCCACACGATGGGAAAGTCAAGTGGAAGCAATAAAGCCTATCAAACACCAAATCGGGAAGATAGATGATGCCATAGTTGCCATTATGGAGGATAATGCTATGACAGGAACTGTTTGTGGGAGAACAGTGACAGAGGGAAATGGAATCACCAGAAACATACCTAACTTCAAATTTCTGTGTGGCTTAGTGTTGTGGCATGACATACTGTTTGAAATAAATGTTGTAAGCAAGAGACACCAAGCTGTTCTGGGTATCTCACTAAATTTAGTTTAAAGGGACACCATCAATCTGAAATCTAGTCAATTTAAAAAATAACTTTTTTTAAGGTACAGCTCCTGCCTCTGATGCCTCTTGTCAATTTTTGTGGGTTTAAAATCTCATTTTTTTCTTTTCTTTTCTTTTTTTTTAAAGTTTTCTCTCCTCTGTTGTGTGTGAAAGACCTGGGGAAATCTGACTCAGTAGACAGGCAGAACAATGAAATTGGCTATACACAAAATACTGTTAAATGCACAAAGCAAACAAACTAACAAAAAAACAAAATATTTTTCTCTTATCTAAGAATAGAAATTTGAAGGGCTGTTTGTTAGACAGATATATGTGGGTTTGCAACGAGCTCCAGAGAACTAAAGAGGCGTACTGAAACCTTCAAATAAACTTAATTTAATCCAAGGAGTCATGTACAGAGTCAACTTTGAAATAACAGTTTCACTACAAAAATATTGTTTAGGTTTTATGGAGTTCATAGGAGCTGTGTTAAAGTAAACGTGCTTTCATCATTTTCTTGCAAGCACCTATCTATAGTACATATTTATTGAAAACTAATCCTTTCATTGCTTACCATTGCTTGGGGGGGAAAACATAAGGACAAAATTATGTTCTCCTATTTGAACATGCGACTCCCATTGATTGGGAGACATAATCTAACCCTTAGCTAGAAATTGGGATAAAAAGGTTTATAGCAAATTTATTTTTTAGAGGTTTTTTCAGTTGGTTTGTAGTACATTCTGTAGAAATTAATTCTCAACTAGTCGAGATACAATATTAGCTATAACATAACCCAGTAACTCACAGCTCACTTTTAAACCAACTGTCAGTATCAAACATGTCAACAAGATTTACTTGTCTCAGCCATAATCTAGTTAACACAGAATTAAGAGTGACTTTGGTCTGACTTTAGTTTAAAAAACAAGCCAAATAACCAAAATAAAATAGAAGTGAAATATCAACGATCAAAGCAACAAGCATTGAATCATATGAAAGAACAATATCCATAATGCCACTGGACAAATAGGTACATATAAATGCAGTATGGTCTGTAACTGCTATGGTTCTAAACATTCAAAGAGGGGAGGGATAGCTCAGTGGTTTGAGCATTGGCCTGCTAAACTCAGAGTTGTGAGTTCAATCCGTGAGGGGGCCATCTAGGGGCCCAAATTGGGGATTGGTTGGACTAGATGACCTCCTAAGCCAACCCTGATATTCTATTTTCTTAAGATTCTGGAACAGACACTAACTACTACACCACTCAGGGTATGTCTGCACTTTGAGCTGAGGGTGCAGTTCCCAGCTGGAGGAGAGATACATGCACTTGTTCTCATTGAGCTAGTGTGATAAATATAGAGTATAGCCATGGTGGCTTGAGTGGCAGGAGGGAGTTGCTAGCGGACTGAGTACATATCCCTCTAAAAGCTAGTGCGAGTATATCTCATCAAGCTTGGAATTACACCCCCAGTTTGAAGTGCAGATGCACTCTCAGACTTTGTATGTGTGGCATGCCCAAGTCTTTGTGTAATGTGGACGGTTAAGGAATACTCAGAAAAAACCCTCAAACCTTTAGTCAGATGATGCCTCTCTCTGTTCCTGGGTAATTATAATATAACGCATGTAATAAGATTCCAGGATTGTCACTCTGTTTGGTGCCACTCTGAAGCTTAGAAGGTCTGTTGAGTCAGTGTGACACACTGGAAACAGCTACAAGTATGGTTGAGCACTCTTTTTGTTTTGAACATCATGAGGTTCAGTCATCAATAGCATTTGTGGTCTGTTCCCATACATATTTGTATACAGACGCACATGACTTTGTGAATTACACTAAGGCAACGGAATGGGCTGTCAGCTAGTTATACACTATTTTTCTGTGATAAACTAATCTAATTTTCTTGGCCAAGAAGTCCCATTAGATGAGGATTTCTCATGAGATTTGTATTGCTTCCTGTTTTTTCTAAGAGCAGTTTTTTTTCCATGGCTTAATTTTGATACTTCCACTTCTAGGCCAGACCAAAACCAGGAAGTGCAGTAGTGGACAACTTGGAAAAACAATAGCCAGAGCTTTTCATATCTCAAAAAGAGGTTAATTCACTTCAAATCTCTAATGAAAGTTCTGGTTAGTTGGGATTTATTTATCCAACCCAGTTCACTCTCCCTAGGAAATTTGCATTTGTTATGCTCCCCCTACCCACCACCTCCAAGAAAATGAAAATAAAAAAGGCAAAGACAGAGTCAAAGAGAGGGCTATCACATATTTTTGGCACTAATATACTTCCAGATTGCATCTCGTTTTGAAGTATTTTTAAGGGCTATGGGTAGGGGGACTCCTGATCCCACATTAGTTCAGAGAGTTAAAACATTCAGTAAATTAAACTCCTCGCCTTGGCATGTCTATCAAAGCCTTTGAGCCTTTAATGTAATTTAGAACAATTGTCCCAGTGGGGAGGTCTAACACTTTGACCGGTTGCAGTTAAACATTTGAACTGCCTGAGAAAACTAGTGAGGTTATAAGAATTCAAGGGTAAACTGCATGACATAGTTCTGTTGATAATAATGTTCCAGAATTTATATTTATTAATATTGCTTTATTTTGGTCAGACTCCCACAGGAAATCCTGGGGAGTGAATATCTCTGGCATGTTTTATCTTAGATAGTTCCATCCTTTTGGTATTGCACACTGATAGCAAGGCTGAAGAGTACCTTTGCAAATCTCTGGTCTTTATGGAAGCTGAGGATGACAACAAACAGGACCTTCAACACTCTGGGAAGACAATCCATCTACTTTCTCTAGTTATCATTAAAATGTCTTTTAGACGTAGGTCATAACTGGAAACCTATAAATGATGTCTGTGTATTAGGCACTTCCCACAAAGCTGGGTCCCCTGCGATTAAAATTTATCATGTTGTTCTTATAGTTACAAATACTGATGATATGTGTCATTACTTAAGAGTGCTTTTCATAACATTTTGAGCTTAGTCCAAACATTTTTTATTCTGAGTTTCCCATAAAGGACCCACTCCTGATATTTTTAAAGACACATGTTACTTGCCTTTTTTAAAGGTTGTTAACTATTTTATTTTCCTGTTAAACATTCACTCACACTGAGTATTGTTTGACGGGATGCTTCTTATTTTCCACTGTGTTCTCTGGGATGTACCAGAGAGCAATTATGGTGTGTAAAGTCATACAGTCTTATCAGTTTACAATTCAGTTTCCAAATACTTCATCTTCTTAAAAGCTCTGTCTTGACTAATAATACTGTTGCTAAAATTACAGCATTTAATAGGTGTTCCTCTTGGAAACCTTTTTATCTTTTAACATTTCAAACAACTGTTTAATGTGCAAAATCGCAGCAGAGTGGATGCAGTAAAATAATCCTTTTATTTCATCCATTTTTGTTTGAGCGAGTTTAGATGTGGTGAAGGATGCAGGATCAACACCTCTGGAGAGCGAAGTCCATTTTTTAATATAAACAATTGGTATAACAGAAAAAAAGCAGGGCAAATCTTACCATGCTGCCCAGACACTATTCTGGAAGGACCACATGTGGAAATAAGGAGGTATTTCAGAATCCTGCATTACTTAAGCTCCAAATTAGCAAAGCACGTAATAAATTCATAGATTTTTATGGCCATTAGGACCTATAAAAGGGTCACTCACTGGCCAAAGTGCTTCCTGGTGGCCAAGCATGGTGGAGCAGCTTTTTTGGCTCTGGCACCCCTGTGAATGGCTACTCCAAGCCTGCGGCGGATTGCTCCTTTTCATGACTTAGCCCTCCAGCCCCATCGCTTATAACCCTGGGTAAAACGAAACCAAGTCTAATAACCCTGTCTCAGGCCTTCAACCCCACCCAGGACTTGATAGTCCTTGTCCCTCTTTTAATGTCCGTTTCCAGGGGCATCGGTAGGGGAACCCAGCGTGGGTATGCTTCTGTAGACTCTGCTGTTTAACTCAGCCATTTCCTATCTTCTGGCTGATGCAGAGTCCCCTCGACCGCCATGGCAGAATGCAGCCCCTTGCAGGCTGGCCTCCTCCCACTATCACAGACATTTCTTCATAAGTTCCTTTTCCTGGAAGTTCCCTTCCTGTTCCCTTGGAACTCCTCTCCACTGGAATCAGGGCCGGCTCTAACGTTTTTGCCGCCCCAAGCAAAAAAAACCACCCCCAAACGCCGCCACCTCCAAACCAACTCCCCCCGCACGCCCACCGAAACAACCCCCCCGCCTCTCCCACCTGGAGCGCCGGCGGGGAGCAGGGCACGCCCGCGGCCCCGCTGCCCCGGCTGGGGCGCCGGCAGAGAGCACGGCACGCCTGCCAGCCCGCTCCCCGGGCGGCTAGAGGGGAGCGGGCCCCAGCGGGGAGGGCAGGGCGGAATGCCCGCCGCCCCGCCCTTCTGCCCGGAGCAAAAGAGGGTTTTGTTTGTTTGTTTGTTTTTTTAAACAAAAAAAACAACAACCCCTGCGTGCCGCCCCACCCGCAGGTGCCGCCCCAAGCACGTGCTTGGTGGGCTGGTGCCTGGAGCCAGCCCTGATTGGAATCCCCCATTTATAGGAGGCTTCTCTCTCTAGGAGCAGCCTTTTATCTCAGCTGTTGGTGGGTCAGCCACTTAGAACTGGGAAAGTAACTGTTCTGCCCATTACCCCTTCATGGCTGCTACCATGTTGGCATGTATAGTGTTTATACATAGGGCCCTACCAAATTCACGGCCATGAAAAATGTGTCATGGACCGTGAAATCTGGTCTCCCCCCATGAAATCTGTTCTTTTGTGTACTTTTACCCTATACTACATAGATTTCACGGGGGACACCAGCTGTTAAAAATTGGGGGTCCTGACCTAAAAGGGAGTTGCAAGGGGTCACAAGGTTATTTTAGCAGGGGGATCACAGAATTGCCACCCTTACTTCTGCGCTGCCTTCAGATCTGGGCAGCTGGAGAGCAGCGGCTGTTAGCCGGGCACCCAGCTCTGAAGGCAGCGCCCCGCCAGCAGCAGCGCAGAAGTAAGGATGGCAATACCATACCATGCCACCCTTACGTCTGCGGTGCTGCCTTCAGAACTGGGTGGCCAGAGAGTGGTGGCTGTTGATTGAGGGCCCAGATCTGCAGGCAGCAGTGCAGAAGTAAGGGTGGCAACAACATATCATGCCATCCTTACTTCTATGCTGCTGCTGGCGGCGACTCTACCTTCAGAGCTGGGCTCCCGGCCAGCAGCCACCGCTCTCCAGCTGCCCAGCTCTGAAGGCAGTGCACCGCCAGCAGCCATGCAGAAGTAAGGGTAGCAATACCACAACCTCCCCTGCTACTAATGCCAGGGTTGTGAGTTCAATCCTTGAGGGGGCCATTTAGGGATCTGGGGCAAAAATTGGAGATTGGTCCTGCTTTGAGCACGGGGTTGGACTAGATGATCTCCTAAGGTCCCTTCCAACCCTGATATTCTATGATTCTATTGACTTCAGTGAAGCTCTGCTGAGTGTCTGGCCCAGACACAAGGGCCAGGTTTCTGCCCTGAAGATTTTACAATCTAAGGGCCACGTTATGCCACACTTACATTGTTTAGGACGTTATTCCACAAGCAGGCCCATAGTGAGTGACTGAACCTGGCTATAAATAGACAAAGGTATAGAGACAGGATGGGATGCAGCAGATAACATTAGTCCAAGAAAGGTAATAATTAATGAGCTTGTATGCATGAATTTTATACATCTGAGAGTCTAGCATTGGAGCCGTATAATTAAGGGCTATATTCTTCCTCCCTTTTTCACAGTTATACTCAGAAAAGAGCAGATTTGTTGTGTAAAAAGATGGCAGTTAAGAGACAGAGTTGTTATGTCTTGGAGAGAAAGTGAACTCTGAGGTCCAGGCAGGCAGAGCCAGTTTCAAAGATTAAAGTGTTGAGCACAAAGAATGCTACCTTTTCTCTCCCCATATGGTGACACAAAAGGCTAGCGAGAGCACTTGTCAGCATGGAGAGCATCACCCAACCTCCAAGTGACTGGGTAGAGTTACATCAGTACAGAATGGCTATCAGGTTCCACCCCCAAGGTTACTGCATTTCACTGGTGTGCAGCACATAAAACATTTTTGGGTCCTACTATACAGAAATTAGTATATAAGGGCCTGATCCCAAGCCCATTATAGTCAATGAAAGTTGTTCCATGAATTTCAATATGATATGAATCAGGCCCTAAATGCATGGGTTTTATTACGATAAATGATGAAAGTGAAAACTAAACCAGAATGGAGCAAAATAATGTCCCCAATGTCTCTTGCCAAAGTCTTCATTAGTCAGCTTATTAGCGAGCAAGTGCCTGCTTTACTATTTGCCCATTTGTTCCCTACTTTGTTAGTGTCACACACTTTCTGGTTAGTTTTACTGTCTCTTCCACCCTTTCCCCTTTTACCCCCTTCATCACAACATGCCACAGTCTTTATTTTTATTTTTTTAAAGGACAAATTGCTCCCATATAAGCTGTAGCTGTAAAGTATTGGGTAGGGACTGGACAGGAGCTACTAAAAATTACAGGGAACTTTTCCTCATTTGTCTGACTCACGTTTATCGAAAATATAGTGAAAATTATAGAAAAGATGGGAGGAAGGGTAAGCTGCACTTTCATATCTATGGGGCAGTGGGGGAAAAAACAACTCTCCTCTAATTCTTGCATTTCTCATTGCTTAAAAATAACTCTTACCCCTGCCACAGGGTATTAAAAATATTTCCCCTCTATTTTCCCCTGTGTTGTTCCCCCAGGCCACACTGCAGTCGTCTATCTAGAACTGAAGTAGTGAAAAAATGAAAACTCACCCTTGGCTTATGTATAAAATAAAATAAGGACCTGATCCAAAGCCCGTTGACATCAAAGAATATCAGTAGGACACCAATTGACTTCACTGGTCTATGGTTCAGACCTTAAGGAAAAAACTAAAGCAATCCAAGTTAAATTATTTTCTTTTTTCATGCTTCCTGTCAGTGGTTCATACAAACAGAACATATTCACTGCCCCACTTGACTAAAACCATAGAAACAGCATGTGGTATTAGCAAACCATATGATCTGAGGTGCTGGTTTTGTGTTGTTTGACACAGTAGAAAGATGCTGGTTTCCCTCACACCCCTCCCTAAATATTTTAGGCTCAGTTATATCTGGAGTTGAGGGGCCTTCACAGGGAATGACCCATCAGCAGCTCCCTTCTGTTTATAGAGAAGGTACTTGAGTGACTCTGCCAAACACCACAGTGGCATGGCAAGATATCCCTCAGGTAAATAAATCCTGTACCATTTAGGGCTATAAGATTAAAACTAACAACTTGAATTCTACCCAGAAATTCACTGAAGATTCCCATTGATTCAACTGGAACAGACTTGGGGCCAATATGGGGAAAATGTAGTGGGCTTAAAATGCAGAGAAACTCACATCTATGTTTAGAGACTTGGGGCCCCTCAATGCATATGAACAAAAAATTCCACTGGCCTTGTGATGTTTTTAAAGTAAACTATGAACGCAAGAGCAGGAACTTCAAAGAATTTCCTGATTTTGAAATTGTCTGATGTAAAAGGTGTTAGCCTAAGGGGAGGATAGTGGAATAGCCTGTTCTCAAAGACGCTCTACAAGAGGTCAAATGCTGGTCTGGCTCACATGGCTATTTTTTCCAGTTGTATAGTATATTGTGTAAACTAAATATAATGTAAAGATGCAAAAAGCTTCCAGAAATGTCATCTTACAGACATTTGCTTGGATGCAATCCATGATTATGTGAAAACATTTACTTTGGGATCTAAAAGCCCTGGGTTACGTGGGTGTTCTGCACATTTTGCCTTAGAACTTATACTATGAAGCCAGAAACTACTGGAGTGGCTTAATTTTAAATGTGTTACACTGATGTAGTGGCATGTATTGTATATGTGCAGCAAATGCAGGTGGGTATATGTGCCAGTGAGGAGGATAGATGGTCATTTATTTACACTCCAGAAGCTGCTACCTTTTAAAGATTTTTTGGGAAATCTCTGAACATGCTCAGTGAAATCTCCTGATGTCATTCTCAACATCACAATTGCCACAGAAAATGGATTGCTGCAGAATTCTTAGATCCAGATGCTGATATCCTTACTAGGGCAGAGCAATACCTTATTCCAAGAGTAATAATAATTGAAGTCATTGTTGCAACGCACAGTATATTCAACTAGGCACTAAGTTTTGTAGGATCGGGGTCTAATTGTTCATAATCAGAATGCAAATTAAAAAAAAATGTCTATAGAAAACAGAGATCACAATGCAGTAACAGAATTCTCTTGACTGAATAATTGCCATGCGAATCATTACCGTCATACCAGCTTTAAGACAATCTGGAATCCAGCTCAGCTGTACCTCGGTCAGAAGAATATACTTATTATTAGTGTGACTGGACCATATGATATTTTCCACTGATGTTTTTCTAGCGTGGCAGACTGTGGTGTTGAAGAGAAAAACCTCAGTGTCTTAACGAGCCATTTTTTTCAACAGTTGAATGTAGCACTTCTAAAAGAATTATAATATTATTGTCCCTGTCAAGAATTGTTTATCTTTAATAAAGTAAGCAACAAAAGTACTTCAATATTCTTACAATAATTGTTAAAAAACTACATCATGTAGTTGAGTAACTACAGAGTTTTTGGCCCAAAGCATTATTGGTTATTAATAATATGTCCAAGTCTGTAGTCATTACTTTGTTCTTAAGCAACAGTCCCATTAAGGTCAATGGGAGGTTTGCTTGAGTAAAGACTGGAGGCTATACTATAAGGGGCAATTGTGTAATGGGGATGCATTTCTCTGGATTCAAACTTCCCAAAGTATGGAGTTATTCGAATTACAGATTTTGGTTTGGTCTCATCTCTAAGCCATACCTTGTGTGTTGATGCTGAAGTGGGGAACAGGGCTGGCCTTACCATGAGGCGAATTGAGGCGGCCACCTCAGGTGCCAGACTGTGGGGGGGAGGGGCGCCACTAGTACCCAGAGTGTAGAAAATTGTGTCTGCTGCTGGTGCATATGTATTCTCTCTGCTCTAGATGCATAGATATGGTGGAGCGCTGTGCTGGAGGAAGGCGGGAACAAGAGCCATAACAGGCAGGCAGGAGAAAAGGTGAGAGGGAATAACAGTAAGTAGCAGGAGCTGCAGGGATACAGAGGAGAAGGAGCCTCTTATGTACCTCTCTAGCACCCCCAGGAGCCTGGACTGATTAACACCAGCTTCTCAGGGAGCTTCCTGTTTCCTGCTGCTTCTCTGAACTCACTTGAGGAGAACAGGCAGTCAGCTGAAGTAGAAGGAGCCAGTTAGGCCCTTAAGACGCTGATATCTTTCCTCACTCAGGCCCTGCTACCAGCCTGCTTATTTGTCCCCTACAATTGAGTGTTGAGAGCCACTATAGCTGTCACAGAACAGCAGTCATGAGTGAAAGAAGAAAATGCCCCTCTGAGGCAGCATTCAGAAAAAGAAAGCAAGCAAAGGAAGCTTTTCTATCTAAGCAGGAAGGAGTTCTCCTGAGATACATAGACACAAATGTTCACGGTGAGCCTTCTGGCCCCAGTGAGGATGTGAGTGGTAAGGAGATGCCTGATCTTCCAGTTAGTCAGAGTGCAGGTGACCTGGCAGCTACTGCAGCATTCATATCTCCATCTCAAATGGATGAAACCATGCACATTCCTGAAGAAAAGTGTAGAACAGAGAAGAGTGTGGTGGAGGCACAAGAAACAGCTGCTGCTGAGTTTAGTTCCTTAAGTCTAGATGATCCAGGACTGTGGACCCACTTGAGCAGTAGCCTGAGGGACTTCCATGTACTGCATGGACCACAGCAAGGGAAAAACTTCATGTTCCCCAAAGACAATGAAAATAGAAGTTTCCATCCAACACATTACTGGCGTGAAATCCCCAATGGTGACAAAGTGGAGACGCCATGGCTTATGTACTCAAAAACCCAGAATGCTGCATACTGTTCTGTTTGTTTTTGTTGCAAACTCTTCCAGTCTAATGTTCCAGCCACATTGGGTTCTACAGGAACAAAGGACTGGAAAATTCTGGCTAGAAATCTGGCATGCCATGAGAAGGCAGCAAATCACCTGAGAGCATTCCATAGGTGGAAAGAGCTTGAGATGAGACTAAGGTTAAAGGCCACCATAGATGATCAGCATCAAGAGAAGATTGCAGCAGAGTCTCTTTACTGGCAAAATGTTCTGAAAGGGCTCATTGCCATTGTGAGAATGCTTGCTACCCAAAACCTAGCACTGCGTGGCACTTCAGATCAGCTGTATGTGCCAAACAATGGAAACTTCCTTAAAATTGTGCTGATGGCTGAGTTTGATGCTGTACTCCAGGAGTATCTAAGGGTACGTCTATACTCATGCATCCTGTCGGAGGAGTCCAATCGATATTCTGGGTTCGATTTATCGCGTCTTGTCTAGATACGATAAATCGAACCAGGAAGTGCTCCCCCGTCGACGCTTGTAATCCTGCTCGACGAACGGAGTAGGCAGAGTCGACGGGGGACCCTGCGCACCGCGTGTGGACCCCAGGTAAGTACCTTTTCATTCGAACTAAGATAGTTCAACTTCAGCTACGTTATTCACGTAGCTGAAGTTGCGTATCTTAGTTCGAATTGGGGGGTTAGTGTAGACCAGCCCTAAGAAGAGTCACCACCTAAGAAATGTACACACACCACTACCTTGGAAAAACAATTCAAAATGAGATCATACAGTTACTGGCAACAAAAGTCAAAGAGAAGATTGTGGCAGATCTGAAGTCAGCAAGATATTACTCTGTTATTCTCAACTGCACACCTGACATCAGCCATACGGAACAAATGACTTTAATGGTGTGTTTTGTAACAACAGAACCTAGTGAAAATGTCCCTGCAATGGTGACTGTCAGAGAGCATTTTGTAGAATGTATTGACATTGATGATACTACAGGAGCTGGTATGACAAATGTGCTTCTTAAAAAGCTGGAAGATACAGGAATTGCGATAGCTTGACATGAGAGGTCAGGGCTACGATGATGGTGCCAGCATGAGAGCAAAGAACAGAGGCGTGCAGACACTGATCCGAGAGTTAAATCCTCGAGCTTTTTTTGTCTCATGCAATTCTCATTCATTGAACTTGGTGGTCAGTGATGCAGCATCAGCTTCTAGTGAGACTGCTGAATTTTTTAATGTAATTCAAAGCATCTATGTATTTTTCTCTGCATGAACTCATCTATGGCAAATTTTGAAGCAATATCTGGGAACATCCTCTCTGACACTGAAACCACTGAGTGCCACACGATGGGAAAGTTGAGTGGAGGCGATAAAGCCTATCAAACACCAAATTGGGAAGATAGATGATGCCATAGTTGCCATTATGGAGGATAATGCTATGGCAGGAACTGTTCATGGGAGAACAGTGGCGGGGGGAAATGGAATCACCAGAAACACATAACTTCAAATTTCTGTGTGGCTTAGTGTTGTGGCATGACATACTGTTTGAAATAAATCTTTTAAGCAAGAGACTCCAAGGTGTTGACCTTGATATATCTGGAGCAATGGAACAACTGGACAAAGAAAGTCATACCTAAAGTCTTACCAGTCAGATGAGGGATTTCAAAACATTCTGAAGAGTGCACAGAAGTTGGCAGAGGAACTTCACACTCAAGCTATTTTCCCACCCATTCAAGAATACAAGAGTCACCGAAGAAGAAGACATTTTGATTACGAGGCACGGGATAATCCCATAAGACATCCCAAACAACAATTCAAAGTTGAATTCTTTAACCAGGTACTACATTGTGCAATACAGTCAGCTGAAGAACATTTCATGCAGCTCAAGGAACACAGCAGTATATTTGGGATGTTGTATGATATTTCAAAACTCCTCACTATACCTGAAGAAGACCTACACCAGCAATGCAGGGCACTGGAGACAGTGTTGACACATGATAACATGTGCGATATTGATGCAAGTGATTTAGGTGATGAACTGAAAACCCTTTCAAGATACATTTCATCAGGATCAACTCCAAAGGCTGTTCTGGAATACATGTGCACAGATAAGATGACCACCCTCTTTCCAAATGCTTTTGTTGTTCTGCACATACTTCCAACACTTCCCGTAACAGTTGCCAGTGGAGAACGCAGCTTCTCCTAGCTGAAGTTAATAAAAACACATCTACGGTCCACAATGACACAGGAGAGGCTGGTCGGCCTTGCAACGATCTCAATAGAGCATGAGCTGGTCCAGACTGTGGACCTTCAGGAAGCAGTTCAAATCTTTGCAACCAAGAAGGCACGGAAAACACCACTTTGATTATTCAAACAGATAAAAATGCCAGTGTTTATTATGCAGACAAGAAAAGTTACATTTGCTGTTCAGGTGTTTGAAAGTTAAGTGTTACTTAAAATTTTTGAACAGGGCATTTTAAGTTGTTAGTTCTCCTTTATTGGGGTAGGTAGAAGAGCAGTACCATGAGAGGAGTAGAACAGGAAGAAGGCAGAATTCAGACCTTTCAAAGTTTTGGCCCAAGCGAGAGGACATGGTGGCGTCATTTGAGCTCCCCACCTCAGGTGCCAAAATGTTGTGGGTCAGCCGTGGGAGGGGGAAAACTGGAACATGGTATCCTCATGCCTTGGCCAGCCTTGGCACTTTTGCCAGGACTGCAAAATGTTTTGCCTCCCACAACTCCATCTGCCACCTTCTCTGGAAAAAAAATTGACTAACTCATGTTCTACTGTCCCCCAAAATAAAAAAAATGACTCCTGTCCAGTATGATTCCATTTCATTAGAAAGTTAGGAAATGCCAGAATCAAGATTGCCTGCGTATACATTATGATATAGTTTTTAATTACATGGTCACATTCCATCTTTTCCACAAGATCCCTGCCTAATTCAGTGCACATGGGCAAAGCAACATATTTTTCTCTAACCTCATTCTCAAAAGCAATTGAACCATTTTTTCTGAAATTTTAAAGGAGAATTCAGCCTGAGACAGACATTTAGTATTGAAAATTTCAGCATGCATGATTAAAGTTTGGTGAAATTATAAACAATTGGAAAAGGGTCTTATAATGGGAAATGTTGGGCAACCTTAACTATATGCAGTGAACAATATAAACAAATAATACATTTTCATAAATAAACAGGGTCACCTTATGTCCCTGAAACCAAGGACATAGAATCATAGAATCATAGAATCTCAGGGTTGGAAGGGACCTCAGGAGGCCATCTAGTCCAACCCCCTGCTCAAAGCAGGACCAAACCCAACTAAAACATCCCAGCCAGGGCTTTGTCAAGCCTCACCTTAAAAACCTCTAAGGAAGGAGATTCCACCACCTCCCTAGGTAACCAATTCCAGTGCTTCACCACCCTACTAGTGAAAAAGTTTTTCCTAATATTCAACCTAAACCTCCCCCTCTGCAACTTGAGACCATTACTCCTTGTTCTGTCATCTTCTACCACTGAGAACAGTCTAGATCCATCCTCTTTGGAACCCCCTTTCAGGTAGTTGAAAGCAGCTATCAAATCCCCGCTCATTCTTCTCTTCTGCAGGCTAAACAATCCCAGTTCCCTCAGCCTCTCCTCATAAGTCATGTGCTCCAGTCCCCTAATCATTTTTGTTGCCCTCCGCTGGACTCTTTCCAATTTATCCACATCCTTCTTGTAGTGTGGGGCCCAAAACTGGACACAGTACTCCAAATGAGGCCTCACCAGTGCCGAATAGAGGGGAATAATCACGTCCCTCGATCTGCTGGAAATGCCCCTACTTATACAACCCAAAATGCCATTAGCCTTCTTGGCAACAAGGGCACACTGTTGACTCATATTCAGCTTTTCGTCCACCGTAACCCCTAGGTCCTTTTCTGCAGAACTGCTGCCCAGCCATTCGGTCCCTAGTCTGTAGCAGTGCATGGGATTCTTCCGTCCTAAATGCAGGACTCTGCACTTGTCCTTGTTGAACCTCATCAGATTTCTTTTGGCCCAATCCTCTAATTTGTCTAGGTCCCTCTGTATCCTATCCCTACCCTCCAGCGTATCAACCACTCCTCCCAGTTTAGTGTCATCTGCAAACTTGCTAAGGGTGCAGTCCACACCATCCTCCAGATCGTTAATGAAGATATTGAACAAAACCGGCCCCAGCACCGACCCTTGGGGCACTCCACTTGATACCGGCTGCCAACTAGACATGGAACCATTGATCACTACCCGTTGAGCCCGACCATCTAGCCAGTTTTCTATCCACCTTACCGTCCATTCATCCAGCCCATACTTCTTTAACTTGCTGGCAAGAATACTGTGGGAGACTGTATCAAAAGCTTTGCTAAAGTCAAGAAATAGCACATCCACTGCTTTCCCCTCATCCACAGAGCCGGTTATCTCATCATAGAAGGCAATTAGATTAGTCAGGCATGACTTGCCCTTGGTGAATCCATGCTGACTGTTCCTGATCATTTTCCCCTCCTTTAAGTGGTTCAGAATTGATTTCTTGAGGACCTGTTCCATGATTTTTCCAGGGACTGAGGTGAGACTGACTGGCCTGTAGTTCCCTGGATCTTCGTTCTTCCTTTTTTTAAAGATGGGCACTACATTAGCTTTTTTCCAGTCATCCGGGACCTCCCCCGATTGCCATGATTTTTCAAAGATAATGGCCAATGGCTCTGCAATCTCATCGGCCAACTCCTTTAGCACCCTCGGATGCAGTGCATCCGGCCCCATGGACTTGTGCTCGTCCAGCTTTTCTAAATAGTCCCAAACTATTTCTTTCTCCATAGAGGGCTGGTCACCTCCTCCCCATACCGTGCTGCGGAGTGCAGCTGTCTGGGAGCAGACCTTGTCTGTGAAGACAGAGGCAAAAAAAGCATTGAGTACACTAGCTTTCTCCACATCCTCTGTCACTAGGTTCCCTCCCTCATTCAGCAAGGGGCCCACACTTTCCTTGACTTTCTTCTTGTTGTTAACATAGCTGAAGAAACCCTTCTTGTTACTCCTAACATCTCCGGCTAGCTGCAACTCCAAGTGTGATTTGGCCTTCCTAATTTCACTCCTGCATGCCTGAGCAATATTTTATACTCCTCCCTGGTCATTAGTCCACTCTTCCACTTCTTGTAAGCTGCTTTTTTGTGTTTAAGACAAGCAAGGATTTCACTGTTAAGCCAAGCTGGTCGCCTGCCATATTTGCTTTTCTTCCTACACATCGGGATGGTTTGTTCCTGCAACCTCAATAAGGATTCTTTAAAATACAGCCAGCTTTCCTCGACTCCTTTCCCCCTCATGTTATTCTCCCAGGGGACCTTGCCCATCAGTTCCCTGAGGGAGTCGAAGTCTGCTTTTCTGAAGTCCAGGGTCTCTGTTCTAATGCTCTCCTTTCTTCCTTGTGTCAGGATCCTGAACTCGACCATCTCATGGTCACTGCCTCCCAGGTTCCCATCCACTATTGCTTCCTCCACTATTTCTTCCCTGTTTGTGAGCAGCAGGTCAAGAAGAGCTTTTCCCCTAGTTGGTTCCTCCAGCACTTGCACCAGGAAATTGTCCCCTACACTTTCCAAAAACTTCCTGGATTGTCTGTGCACCGCTATATTGCTGTCTCAGCAGATATCGGGGTGATTAAAGTCACCCATGAGAACCAGGGCCTGTGATCTAGCAACTTCTGTTAGTTGCTGGAAGAAAGCCTCGTCCACCTCATCCCCCTGGTCTGGTGGTCTGTAGCAGACTCCCACCACGACATTACCCTTGTTGCTCACACTTCTAAATTTAATCCAGAGACTCTCAGGTTTTTCTGCAGTTTCATACTGGAGCTCTGAGCAGTCATACTGCTCTCTTACATACAATGCAATTCCCCCACCTTTTCTGCCCTGCCTATCCTTCCTGAACAGTTTATATCCATCCATGACAGTACTCCAATCATGTGAGTTATCCCACCAAGTCTCTGTTATTCCAATTACATCATAATTCCTTGACTGTGCCAGGACTTCCAGTTCTCCCTGCTTGTTCCCCAGGCTTCTTGCATTTGTGTATAGGCATTTAAGATAACTCACCGATCGTCCTGCTGTCCCAGTATGGGGCAGGAGCCCTCCCCTCTTGCACTCACCTACTTGTGCTTCCTCCCGGTATCCCACTTCCCCACTCACCTCGGGGCTTTGGTCTCCTTCCCCCGGTGAACCTAGTTTAAAGCCCTCCTCACTAGGTTAGCCAGCCTGCTTCCAAAGATGCTCTTCCCTCTCTTCGTCAGGTGGAGCCCGTCTCTGCCTAGCACTCCTTCTTCTTGGAACACCATCCCATGGTCAAAGAATCCAAACCCTTCTCTCCGACACCATCTGCGTAGCCATTCGTTGACTTCCACGATTCGACGGTCTCTACCCCGGCCTTTTCCTGCCACAGGGAGGATAGACGAGAACACCACTTGCGCCTCAAACTCCTTTATCCTTCTTCCCAGAGCCACGTAGTCTGCAGCGATACGCTCAAGGTCATTCTTGGCAGTATCATTGGTGCCCACGTGGAGAAACAGGAAGGGGTAGCGATCTGAGGGCTTAATGAGTCTCGGCAGTCTCTCCGTCACATCATGAATCCTAGCCCCTGGCAAGCAGCACACCTCTCGGTTTTCCCGGTCAGGGCGGCAGATAGGTGACTCAGTCCCCCTGAGGAGAGAGTCCCCGACCATCCTTGTAATCAGGGTCTGTCCCTGTGTCCCTGTTTGTTTTACAGTAAGCTACTCAGTCTAATATTGGTTTGAGTAAAATAGCATGGGGAAATGAGTGAAACAGAATCTTTCTACAAACACAGGATAAGATTCCATGCCTGTATTAACTCTGAAATTAAAATGAATCTTTGAATGTTTCAGAAAGGTCAGTGGGGAAAGGGAAATTACAAGAGGAAAACTGGATCATTGGGACACTTTAGAGATATACTCTAATTATGTATTTCAGTTCTCTATCGCTATTGTACATTAGCAGATGGATCAAGGAACACTTTTCTAGTGGCATGAGAAACTATTATCTGGGCTCTAAAAAAAATTCTGACAATTATTTTGTTTTATATATATATTTTTTTTAAGAATAATGCACATTTTTCAGACCACATTTTTCAAAGTGCATTTAATCATCATACACTCAAACTGGAAATTGGCCAAGTTGTAATGCAAGAAAAGGGCTTTTCCCTGAAGAGTGCAGATCTGGATAACTGTACAGAATAAATAGGAGTATGAAGAGTCAAGAGTTTTGGATTCTGGGAATTTTCAAAAAGGATTCTGAGTATAAACAGAGCAGAAACAATAAAAACTATGGAAGGACTTGGAGAATAAAATTAATCTAAGGAAGGAATTCATTTACTTCCACCAAATACCTACAGGCACTTTGTGCTAGATTCTACCACTCACATTGGTAGCAGTGGGACTACATATGGAGAAGCTGCTATGCAGTGTGAGTAAAGGTAATGAAATCTGGCTCTTTGATATGTACCTAGGGGTCCAAACCTTGAGATTTGGATTTGGATCCAAACTTTTCCAGTTTTCAGGACAGGTAACGGGATCCAGAGTTCCACTCTAATTCTATGAATAATTAAAATCTGAAAAAAAAATCCTATTTGCTCTATCAGCAAGGATTGATAGATTGATGGATGTGAAATCCTGGGCCCCATTGTTAGAGCGCTGCTCGGCTACAAAATTTCTATCCGCATCCTGTCCGCGATCCACAAACATGGTCCGTGGATATAAAGCGGATATCCGCAGATTTGCAGTTCATTTGAGTTTTGTCATTTGTTTCAATGAGCCCAGGAGTTCGCCCTGGATTTGGTAGCTACACTTTAGACTATAAAAAGCCTGTCATCTGCACTGTTCAACACACAGCAACTCAGTTTTCTATTCTGACAAATGCTGTATTTTAAAATGAATGTTTAGTTAGATTGAAATCCCCCAAATAAGATAATTGTCCATATTGTTAGCTACACAGCATCATACATTTTAACTGCATTTCCTGGAAAATCAGAAGACCTTTTGTTGAGACTTGTCACAAAACGAGAACCACTAATTTAGTAATTTTGCCCCTTTGTATTTGTTTCTTGTAAAATGTCTAGATCTGATTCCTTCAACTTAAAAACAGCCCAACACAAGCAGGTAAATGAAAACATTTTTGTGATCAAAATTAATGGGCCAAATTTATCACTAGTCTGACTTCTTAAACTTACACCCAAGATGAATTTAGCCAAATGATTTTTCTTAGGTTTATAAAATCGATCAAATATCATTTGACAAAGTGGATGACCTTTGCAAAATTATTTTGTCACTTCTTGGAGCAATGGTTTTATACCCATGTCTGTTCTCATCTTATACTTCAAAGCTTCTGCTGCATCACAGACCTCTTCAGATGTCACCTCTAAATGTAATGGCAGTGCTTGTAATCTGTTATAGATAACTTCCTATGGAGAAATAGGCCAAAGCTCATTCAAAACACACAAAGTCTTTGCATCAGCTACTTATCTTTGCGAAACACATGTGTAACCACTATTTACTTCATAGCCACAAAAATGTGTCTTGGAGTCCCACTGGAGCTGTGTTAAGACACAGTCATAACTGTGAAAACTGGCAGTGTAAGTGTGTATGTGCTTTCATTTGTTTAATAGATGTGTGACAGAAATGGAAGAAACAACTGGCTGAGGTCAAATTACTGAGCCCGAAGTCTCAGCTGGGCACAGAGCTCTGCTGTGCACAGCTGAAGGTTAGGGCAAAAATGGCTTGTAGCCGTCTTTATGCTTCCCTGATCCCTAGGGCAGCTGGGAGCTGGCATAACTCAGAGAAGGCTAAAGGCTGCTCCCAGTTACACCAATGTGAAATCCTCATGTAGCTGCCGTTATGGTAATGGGGAAGGCTAAAGTGCAGCACATTTTGGCCATGACCCCCTCCCACCCCAGCAGCACCCTATATACATCTCATACCTCAGGATGCAGAAGGAGGTAGCATAGAGCTGGCTGTGTCATCTGAACATCACACCAAAATAATTCTCAAGTGTTTGTTTAGGGCAGCTTTAGGACCCTTTTATGCTGCAAACTCTTGTAATTTTAGCATGAGTGTCACACAATTTAGTATTTTTATTACAGCTCCAGCTTCTGGCGGCAAGTGGTTATACGAGAATGTCAGCTTTCATTTTAAAAAAAAGTTTCTAGTCCTCATGGTTGGAAAAAAAGGCCTGAAAACATAAACCAAATATACCCTTAAGTCTCAAAATCCAGAAGGCAACTACAAAGAATTCAAAAAATTATTAATTTTTTGATCCCATGATTTATAAAACAATCTCAGGATTTTCTGGGATCTGACTCATGGTTTTTGACTATTTGGGATTGGTAATACTACCCAATTATTCCCTGTCACCTTTCTGCAAAAGTTCAGGGACTCAGGGAAGTGATTGTAGTCCACCTCATTTTCTCATTCTGTTGGGAAGTATTTTGATTGTGAATTTCTTTTTTTCCCTAATGACTTAAAAATTGAGTCAGAGGAGCTACTTCAGGTTTGCAGCTCATCCTCTCACTTCATATTAGTTAGCCTTTCCCTGATGTTTATCCCATAATTCATCCAGTATATAAACTCTACTGTTCTGTTCTTCTAATGATCCTTGTAAATTTATTATATTTTCATGTATTTTTTTTTAGTTCAATGTTTAAAAGTGGACCACTTAAAGAAGGCAATAAAAAGAGTTTTCATTCCTGGCATTTCTGCTCTGCTTCAGAAGTAGAGCCACAGTACAAAAGTAACAATAACATTCATTTATTTTTCCAGTTGTGTTTCCATCAGAAGCTGTAAGAAACAATGAGTGAAAATTATACCTGTCCAGAGGGCCTGCCTGAAACTCATAAACCACTGCAGCAGGATGGTCCAATCACCAGCTGGCCTAGCGGCCAGGTCACAGGCTTACAGTTTTTGCCAGACTAGTCATCCCAGAGGAGGCCCCAGCTGCGGCCTCAATCACTCCTGTGCACTCCAGTTGCTCCCGCAGAGGTTCTGTTACTACAGAGGAATGGGGTGGGAGGCAAGTAAGGCAGGGGAACCCAGGCCCACCCATTCCACTGGATCCAAACCCAGGCTCCTAAGGGTTTATCAAAGCATCCCGCCCAGTTATTGAGCTACCCCAAATTATGTTTTCCCCTTGGTTACTTCCTACTAGTCTGGAGCTCCTCCGTTTGCAGCATGGTCACCGGCTTAGCCAACGCTCCTCAGCCTCTTTCTGGGCTTTCAGCTCCCAAAGGGGGTTGGAAGGAATCCAAATCCCTGCTACTAGATCAGCTTTCACACAGCCATTGCCATTCCTGACACAGCTCTCCATACAAGCCTTACTTCCTGGTACAGCATACAATTCCTTCACCCCTTTCCTGGGTTACCAGTGTCCTTTTAAACTATTCCTCCACTGGGAACCTGCCCTGCTCCTGTTGAGGGGCAGGACCTCCCTAGTCCAGCATTGCTCTAGTCCCAGCCTTGGGTCAGTGTGGGGCCTGTAGACCCCTTCAGAACCACCTATGTTTCCTTATGGTGAGTGGGACTTAAGGGTTATATTTTGACCCTTTGCACAGGGGTGAATTTCAACCCAGATACGCAGCACAGCCAATGATCTCATTCACACAAGTGCATCTCCCTTACCTAGGGTTACTGCTGATTTATGGTGGTGTAAATGAGATAGGAATCTGTACGCATATGTTGACTCATGAATGCACACTCTATTGGATGTCTGCGGTCTTTATTAACCTGGAAATTAAATACCTTGCAGATGGACTGTGTTGTGAGCTCAAAGAACAGAATACTGAAGACAGCCCCTACATGACATGGGGGTTATAAACTGAGCCCAAAGAAATCTCAAAATGTGTGCCTGAAGTTAGTTCCTCTAAATCCATATTTCTTCTTCCTCTAGCCTTAGTCCCATCTATATGAGATGAAATCTTTGAATCCTTCCTCTTCATTCCAGTCTGTCTTGAAGCAATCAAATCTGTCTGCATGACATCCATCCATCCATCTAGTTTTGGGTCTTCCAACCCTTCCCTTAGCCTCCACTTCTAAATTTAACACCCCATTTTCTATATATTACTCTGATCTTCTTTTCACAAGCCCACCATCTAAGCCTGAACTCCCTGAACTTTTCTACAATTGGTACCACCTTCACACTTCCCCTCATTCGTTTGTTTCAAATATAGTCCATCCTCCGAACCCCAAACATCCATTTTAACCTGCTCATTTCCACTGTATTCAAGATCTGCTCCTGTCTCTTCTCAAGTACCCAACATTCAGAGCCTTACAAAAGTGAAGGCCTAATTATTATCTTGAAAAATCTTACTTTTCAGTTTGACAGGCTTTCTCTATCACAGATCACTCTGCTCACAATCTCTCTAAATCCATATTTACGGACCTAAATAGATAGCTTGATTTTCAAAGGCGCTGATACACCTGCAGCTCCAATTGACTTCAATTAACTATCCCTGATAGGAGACATGGGGGGCTCAGCACTTCTGAAAAATAAGGCAACTTAATTAGCTATCTAAATATGGATTTGGGGGTCTACTATTAGGCACTCAAACTTATTTTGTTATAAATTGTGATGCTATTACAAAGCATTACCACAAAGTGGTATCTGAGATATTACACGCAGACCTGTGGCTCAGTGCAGAAGCATTCACCATCAAGAACTTTGAGCCTTTTTTGTATCCTGTGAAAATATCTAAATTATTTTTACTATTTGTCTCTTCAACAACAAAAAAAACCAACACACACTCCTGGCATATATGCTTGGCACTCTTCCCTCTCTGATGTGTCAGTTTTTCCACTAGCTTTCTAGCTTTCCTGAGCCCACAGACACAGCATTCCCCAGTGGATGTCATTGGGTCCCCTGCTAATTATATGGGTGATAAACTTTTGCTCACTTTCCACTCTGAAAAATGATCCATAATTAGTGGTTCTGGAGCCACTCAGGGTGAGAGCCTTTTAAGAATAGGCAATTTGATACTGATTTATTTATTTACAGTCAATATGATCAAGGAAGCTAATTTCTAAAGAAATAACACAACATAGGTAAAGCCTAGTAGCCTGATCCAGAGCCCACTGAAGTCATCGAAAGATCCCCATTGACTCAAATGGGCTTTTGATCAGGCCCTCTGAAAATAACAATTATTGAATGACCTTAACATAAAGTAATAACTACTCCCCTTTTAGAAATATTTTCACCTCATTGTGTTATAAACTGTACAGTACGGTCAGCAGCAAGCATACAGATCATTTCAGTGTACCCAATATTCAATGATTTTTAATTGAAGCCTTACAATATGCTTTTCAGAATAACCTAGTTGTAAATGGGAGAGCACTACTTAATTTGCAACATGTTAACATCACAGTCAGAGCTATCTCTGTGTTATTTTCGCTGGAGTTCACTGAGAAGTGTTCTTAAGTTTGAAGCTGTGAACTGGAAAGGCTCTAGCTAGTAAATGAAAGTCTCTGCATGATCTTTGTTGGCACACTTAAGGCAAAGGGAAAAGATCCTCAGAATTTGTTCTAGTGAGACATCTAGCTGCCCTTGCTTGCTCAGAAATGAAAATAAAGAATGGTTTTATTCAAGCTGAAAGTTTCAAATGCTGTTATAGGTTATATATTTATAATTAACAATTAATAAAAAAGATCAAATATCTCTATATAGGTCCGATTTAACAAAGCACTTAAGCACGTGCCTAACTTTAAGCATGTGAGTCCCAATGAAGTCAATGAGACTACACATATTCTTTCCAATAAAGCTAAACAGGGGTCTATGTGAAAGACAGAGGGCCAAGTCTATTGTTTTGCATCTCCAGTGAAGCTTATGCCAGGGCTTAATTTGGTCCAGAAAGGATCAAATTGTAGGTATTTATAATTTACAAGACTATAAATATCTCAAGGGCTGTGTTGACATGATATCTGACCCTGCGATCCTAACTCTGGTTACATTTGCATTGTCCACAATGTGAGTTTACTCTGAAAAGGGAGTGCAACACAGGACATAAAGTGGTTTATTTTTTAATGATGTCATCCAACCCCCCAAATACTTCAGCTATGTTCACAGTTTTCTTACTGGCAAATTTTATTTCTATGATGCTTTATTCTCACAAAATATTATTATACTTTGGAGATTTAACACTGTCCATTACTCTACCTATATTAGTATTTATACTGGGCCCATCACTAAGTTATCTGGGTAATAAGGGCTAGACTGTGGTATAGCCTATAAAGTCATTTAAAGAGACTAAATAATTTTGAGCTCATAAATGAACGGCAAATGCCGTTAATAAATACTAACTACTGTGTCTGACTTATGGGTTCCTTTATTTGGCGTGCATAAACTGCCTACATAAAGGAACAAAGAACTCTGAAAAACTGGCCCTAAATCTTCATTATAAAGATAAAGTAAAAAAAGCACATGACTTATATTCTGAAATTGATTACACATGCTTTGTTTTGGCAGTTCTGAAATAAACCAGCAAATATTATTTTAAAGAAGACGAGTTCCTGAAGGAACTGTGTCTGATTAGTTAATAAGCACACATAGTGGCCTGGATTATAAAGCAAAATGACAATACTGTTGAAAATGAAAATGTGATCCATAGAAGTCAGCACTTTTGTAACTTGCTGCTGAATCATAACAATTTTATATGAAGCAACCAACAATAGGGATCAAGAGAAATTGTGTGTGTGCGCATAAATGCAGGTCTTGTGGAAACTTTTCAAGTGTTATTCCATAAATGGGTTCCATCCTAAAAGGTTTTAAAGTAACTTTTCTATAACAAGGTGAAGATTCCAGAGAATAAGATGTTCGATTTATAGGCTAGGTCAAAAATAGAAAGATTACTGTAAATTGTTTTGTTTGTGAGAAGGATGATGCAGTTTAACATAAATTATTCAAATATATATCTCATTTTGCTGCTAGATGAATATTGAGTGACTGGCTATTGAAAAAGAACCCTAGCAATCAACTATTTTTATAGGACTTTTGTGCTGAACCTTCTTTGAACTGGTGACACAATGTCATCTAAAGCCATTTCCACTTGGATAAGACCAAACCAACATCTTCATAAGTTGTCTCCTGTGTCTGGCTTTTTAAATATTTTTTTGGAGGAGGTCACAGATTTACAGTCTTTGTGGTATCTAACAATGGGGTTTTTTTTAATTGCTGGTCTAAATGGGACTTTTCACAAAATTCATGCTAGCTAAGGATGATCTAATTCGAACCTGATTGGACCAAGGTGAATGGCTCCATGGTAGACCTCTTACCTGATTTTTCCTCAGATCTTGGAGGAAGGCACTGCAAGGCAGTGTAAGCAAAGTTTGCAAACTATAAAAGTCAGGGATAAGACTGAGAAAGCTCATCTATTGAATCACCAATACACCTAAGGAAAGACTGACTTTCCAGAATCTCCAAGATTTGTCCACTTTAAGGAGAGGAAGCATTAAACAGACTATGCCAGGCTCCCTGCACTTGAAGAACGCTAGCAAGAAGCGCTGTGCCAGCAGAACATCACTGCCTGAATCCTTGACTGCAGTTGTAGCTTTTAACTCCATGCTTTCTTAATTTAATATTAGTAATAGCTACGTTTTGACAACATTTTTTATATTAGTTTAATAAGTTTCAATAAAATGTATAAGACGGATAGTGAGTCCCATTTCTTTCAGTAAGTAACTTGGGTCAAGAACCTTTGAGTAGATGGGTGGTTACCAAGAAGTCAACCTAAAACCATGACCAGCTTTCTCTAATTTGGGGGGAGGGATAGCTCAGTGGTTTGAGCATTGGCCTGCTAAACCCAGGGTTGTAAGTTCAATCCTTGAGGAGGCCATTTAGGGATCTAGGGAAAAAATCTGTCAGGGGACAGTACTTGGTCCTGCTAGTGAAGGCAGGGGACTGGACTCAATGACCTTTCAAGGTCATTCCAGTTCTAGGAGACTGGCATATCTCCATTTATTTTATTTTTTTATTTTTAATTAGCCTTTGGGTCTCACTTACTGGATAGGGGAACTGGGAGAATTTAAATGCTACACTGTAAACTCATTTAAATCATCAAGCTCTTCCCATCTGCTTGGAAGTTGTTTCCGTAGGCATTCTATACTCCCATTCGAGACAATATGATAAATTTGTTTATTCTGTTTGTCAGTTTTGCATTTCTGAATTTCTTCATCAAATCTGTTATCTTTCCTTAGATAATGAAGCCTTGCCGAAGTTCTGTGCAGATATTTTGGGGTGGCTTTGCTGTTGTACTAAAAGGAGTGCAAAGAAAAAGGCTAATATTAGATTTTGAAAATAAAGGTCTCAGACATAATAGAAGTAGGTTGTCCATCACTTACCATTATCTACTTTGATCCACTCCAATACTGGATCAAAGTATCTCTGAAATTGTTCAACTATATGTCCTCTCTTTTTTTAATAGAGAGGGTCCTCCAAAATGAGTTGGAAGGCAAGCACTTTCACTGCTATTAAAAGCCAGATTTCAGCAAGCAACATCAGTTATTTATGGTAACTACAGATTGTTTTCCATGCAAAATGTACATACAGACAGATACATTTAAGTATTTGGGAAATATTCAAAACAAGAGTTATTTTGAGGGTTAGGAAATAGCTTGTCTTACTGCTGCCAAGCGCTTTTGGAATAACTCTTCTGTGTGATGAAGTGGAATTAAAATGGAGACAAAAAACATCTCCCCTCCTCCCCCTGTTCAAGGCTACAAGGAGATATGAATTTAAAATGTTCTTCACCTTGTTACACTTGCACATCCAGACACCCTCTCCCTTCATTTTCTGCTCTGACATAGGGCCAAAGAGCTTCAGCCCTCTTTTTGTCTCTCTCTCAGTACACTGGACAAGAATGCTTACATACTTCCTCCCTTCTCTCCCCTGGCCCCTTTAGAGTTACCTGTGCTTTCCTCAATACATACATTATGTGAATTTGAAATTGGGTGTAGGAGAGAAAAAACATGGCCACTGGTGAACATATGGTGGACGTGCTTGTAGATGAACCACTATTGAGATATGCATATAAAATGAGCAATGCTCAGGTCCCAGTCCAGCAAAGTACATAAGCACATTCCTAATTTTAAGCATGAGAGTTAAATGGGATTGACTCCAATAGGAGTCTAATAGGAGTCAATGGGATTACTCATGCACATGGTTAAATGCTTTGCTGGATTGGGACCTAAGCAATTACTGTCACCCTTTTCCTTCTCATTGGAATGATCCATCATTTCCCTAACTGTTTATTGCCCTCTGATTGAATCACATCTAAAATTATATTGTATGTCCTTTGGGATGGGGACCATGGGCCAGATCCTCAGCTGGGGTAAACTGCCATACCTCCATTGACTTCAATGGAGCTATGCTGATTTCACCAGCTGAGAAAAAAAAAGAGACGGGGCCAAATTCAATGTTCTTTAAAGTGTCTGGCACATTTTCAGGTACTACAAAAATGATCATAAATAATAACCACAGCATCTGACCAGTCAATGGCAACCAAAGCGCATTCTTTTTCTCCTTCTAAATTTGAAATACAGCAATGTGACATACAGAGAGCAAACTTTAAAGGTGACCTTTTTGTGCACAATTATTCCCTAGATTTTTTTACAAGATGTAGGGCAGGATAGTCAGCTTCACCTGCAGCTACTTTGTGCTTCCTCTGACAGCACTAAGTGGCTGTCAAACGTAGCTGAGGATTCAAACTGCCCTACAGGGTAGCTGAGCAAAGATTCCTCAGAAGGTGTAGAACCAGTTACACTAGCTCAGGGGTTTTCAAATTTCATTGCACCGAGACCCCCTTCTACAAAAAAATTACTACATAACCCCAGAAGGGGGACCCAAGCCTGAGCCCACCTGAGCCCTGCTGCCCTTGGCAGGGGCGGGGGGCAGGAATCCAAAGCTCAAAGGCTTCAGTCCTTGGCTGGGGGTCTGTAACCCGAGCCCCACCGTCCTGGACTGAAGCCAAAGCCCGAGTCCCACCACCCCAAGCTGAAGCCCTTGGGCTTCAGCTTCGGTCCCGGTCAGTAGGGCTTGGGCTTTGGCCCTGGGTCCCAGCAAGTCTAACGCCAGCCCTAGGGACCCCATTAAAATGGAGTCGTGATCCACTCTGGGGTTCCAATGACCCACAGTTTGAGAACCGCTGCACTAGCTCAACAGCACCCTGCATAAGAGGCAAGTCAGGTGCAGGGAGGTGAAGTGGAGTGCCAGGAGTAAGAAGTTCTCCATAGAACCACTGCAGCCAGCGTAATTTAGAGTAGCCCTTCAATTTTCTGTGACATTAGTATTGGCATCAAAAGCGAGGCCAAGTCTCAAATGTGATTAACGTCTTTGCTTAGCTTATTCAAATTAGTAAACAAAAAACTATGATAGGAAAGTGCAGGGTGAGAGTGCATTTCAATGGTGTGTATCCTGAAAGTGAGTTAGAATTTCTAATAGAATAAAATGTCTACCTTTAAACACTGGTGAGGCCTCATTTGGAGTACTGTGTCCAATTTTGGGCCCCACACTACAAGAAGGATGTGGATAAATTGGAAAGAGTCCAGTGGAGGGCAACAAAAATTATTAGGGGGCTGGAGCACATGACTTATGAGGAGAGGCTGAGGGAACTGGGATTGTTTAGCCTGCAGAAGAGAAGAATGAGGAGGGATTTGATAGCTGCTTTCAACTACCTGAAAGGGGGTTCCAAAGAGGATGGATCTAGACTGTTCTCAGTGGTAGAAGATGACAGAACAAGGAGTAATGGTCTCAAGGTGCAGAGGGGGAGATTTGGGTTGGATATTAGGAAAAACTTTTTCACTAGTAGGGTGGTGAAGCACTGGAATGGGTTACCTAGGGAGGTGGTGGAATCTCCTTCCTTAGAGGTTTTTAAGGTGAGGCTTGACAAAGCCCTGGCTGGGATGATTTAGTTGGGTTTGGTCCTGCTTTGAGCAGGGGGTTGGACTAGATGACCTCCTGAGGTCCCTTCCAACCCTGAGATTCTGAGACCTCAAAAATAAGGAAGTCTGGAAATTGAGGATATACCCACTTCACTCGTGCCAACTATTCCCTCTTTTCTTACTTTCACCCTGCAGTCTAAACAGAAACAAATCTTGATAACTTTTAACCCCTGCCTCAACTAACCTTCCCAAAAATATTAAAAATATACTTCAGAGGCAAACAAAATAAAATAAATGTGGAATTTCTAAGCCAAGCAAGTTTGGAGACAAGCTGAGCCAAAAAAGAGTTAGAATCATTTTTAAAAAGTAAATTAGAGCTACATTTTCAGAAAACCTTATTTTTAAAACTCATATGCTGGTTTTTACCAAATTTACCAGGAAAATTTCACCCTGGGATGAGAAGTGGTATGCAAAATTTCAGGAAGATTGTTTTTTGCAGGGGAGATTAGAGGAAGATTGAAAATCAAGCATGTGATGCAGCACAATCTTTAGCCTTAACTATAGAGGAACTACCACAACTGTGTAACTTAAAAAAACCACCTATATCTGGTACTGCTGTTAATTGCATACATTACAGTTAGCTCTTTGACAATGAGCATCAGCTTATACTTGGTGGCTGTCTCTGAGCCAAAGGTCAGATACAAAATATAGATCCTAATTCTGCAGTCATTTATTCCTGGGTCTGGTTATCATGAGTCGTCCCATTGAATCCCCAAAGCTGACACTGTTTGACTTCGCTATAGAAAGCACTATGCCTGCTATTAAGTGTTTTCAGAATCAGGCCCTGTGTGTGTAACCTGACCTGTGGCTGACGGATTCCTGTCAGAGAGTTACCAAAGCAGTAAATGGAGGCTCTCACTCAGGCCTGCTACAGTGTTTATAAAGTGAACTACTCCTGTCCTTAGCAGCTGCAGCCTGTTTTCACAAATATCTGACATGTTTCTTTGGCCAACAGCCAGTTTGAGCTGTACCCAACACTTCTCCCAGCCTTCCTGTGGCTCCAGAATCCTTTGTAACTGCTACTTGAGATCCATGCCAAATCCAGCCTGTTGCTCCTTTCCTCCCCTTTATGTGCAGACATCCCACCCTAATTAATTAACCCAACAGTGACTTCATCTTTATGTTACTGTGGCTTCCCACACTTTGCCCCCTCATTCAGCTTGAGGACATCAGCACATTCCTGACTTCATCACTTGTCAACTCCCTTCTGCTAAAGGCCAGTGTCCCCTTTCACTGCCCTGCTCTGATTTGATCTGAATCAAAACTAGCCTATTATAGAAAGACCCGAAGGCTTTATGCACACTATGGTTAAAACTGTGCACAGTTGTTACTTGCGGTGTTCTAACCAATTTCTCTAACCAAAATTGAAGAGGCTATTTTTATAACCATGTTACAATACTGTCTATTTAGTAGGTACCTAGTGAGAAGGAGCCGTGTGTAAGCTACAGCAACAAATATGGCCTTTTTAGGGTTTGATTTTATTTCAGATCCTATGGAATAGTCCAATAGAATTGAGTAAAAATGAAACCAATATGATTATACCTACATTTAATAAGTTATTTTAAGCAAAACTTACTCTAAAACCTATGGAATTTAATAAGGTGATCTTCCAAAAGATTGTTTTAAGTTGTTCTATAGAAATCTATAACAGTGCTAAAATTCTCTATCATAATCAGCAACCATAAAATCTATAGAAAGGTGTTTATTAAATATCCTGGCACATTTCCATAAGGGTTATGAAGCCAATTCACATCAATTCTACAGAACTGGAAAGACAAAAATAAAACAAATTGAATATAGTATTCTCCTAAGATATTGTGCAATATTCAGAAGTTGTCTAGTTTTGCATTCATCAGAGCTTTCACACTCTAACGTAGATGTCACCTTGGCTAATTGTATATTTGATGTGTGGTACACAGAGCTGTATGGAAAGTAGTGGTAGATGCCCCTGCCAAAGGTTTGACAATTTTTCATCTTGTTCTACTCCAAAGTATTTCACAAAAAAGGTTTCCATTGAAGTTTTGAAAGTTTCAAATAGCTCCAGTTTGGAGGGTTAGATAAACTTCCAGGTGTTTTGGATGCTTATCTGATTCAGGGTCTCATAGACTTTAAGTTCAGAAGGGACCATTATGATCATCTAGTCTGACCTCCTGCACAATGCAGGCCACAGAATCTCACCCACCCACTCCTGCAATACTCCTCTCATCTATGTCTCAGCTATTGAAGTCCTCAAATCATGGTTTAAAGACTTCAAGATGCAGAGAATCCTCTAGCAAGTGACCTGTGCCCCATGCTGCAGAGGAAGGCGAAAAACCTCCAGGGCCTCTGCCAATCTACCCTGGAGGAAAATTCCTTCCCGACCCCAAATATGGCAATCTGCTGAACCCGGAGCATGTGGGTTAGAAAGAAGGCTGGATGTCAGACAAGAATATATATTCATAATATTTCCAGTACCTCCTAGTTCAGGCAGTCAATAAAAGCTCAAGAATTGGGTATGTCCACTTTCAGCTGCAATCTGCAAGTCTAGAAGGATGTTAATAAAAGTGAAAAATTGATAAAACAAACTGAACTTTTTCAAAACTAAAATATAGTTTAGGTTTAGGTATTGACTGAGTTCTAGTTGACAGTTTGAGTCATTTCTAGCTACCTAGGTATTTATAGGGTCACCGTTTTTGTAGTGTCTGATTAATAGATTTTAAGATCAGAAGGGATCTTTATATCAGCTAGTCTGACTTTCTGTTTAACTCAGGCCAAAGAATATCATCCCGTTACCCCTTTATTGAGCCCAACAACTTATGTATGGCTAAAGCATATCTTCTAGAAAGGCATCCAGTTTTGACGTGAAGACATGGAGAGATGGAGAATGCACCACTTCCCTTGGTAGTTTGTTCTAATGCTTAATCACCCTCACTGTTAAGTTTGCCTTATATCTAATGTGAATGTATCTGGCTTCACCTGGTGTTTGTCATGCCTTTCTCCACTAGCAAGCCCTTTAATATCTGGTGATCTGATTTTATCCAATGGTATTCTCGTCCGTATTTATAGAGACATCTTAATAAAAACGATGTCAAATAAATAGATATCCAGGCAGAAATTAATGGCAGATCCATGAGCAAACTACTAACTGTTCAGTCCTTTCACTATATCTACTACTTCAAAATAGCCAGGTCAGATCGTCAGCTGGCATTCCTCTGCTGACTTCAATGGAACTTTGCCAATTCACACCAGCTGAAGATTTTACCAGTTCCAATGCAAATCTAAAGAAAACAAAATATGTAGACAGCTCTTTTCCCTAAATGCTAAAGAATAGATATCACCTTGGAGCCTCTGGAAATCACTAACAATGGCACTCTCAAATTGGGTCTCATTTGCCAGGTCCAAATTATACCTTAATATCAAGCAGTCTCTAGCTCAAATCAGTTTTTATATTATTCTTAGAGAAGGATTTCCTCTCTGCTGTGGCCCTTACTTGTGCTCTAGGGAGAATTCTCCTGTCACAGGCTCCACACAGGACCATGATATCTAAGTGTCCCTATGCTTTCTCCAGGGCCATCCCAAGGGGGTGTGGGGCCCGGGACATAGGTGCAGAGTTTCTAATCTGCCAGGGAGGTGCTCCCGCCGAGTTCTGCCCAGGCCCCGCCCCCACTACACCCCTTCCTCCAAGCCCCACCACCGCCCTGCTTCTTCCACCCCTACTCTGCCCCGCCCTGCCTCTTCCCCATCCAGTTCCGCCCCCTCCCTCGAGCATGCTGCACCCTCGCTCCTCTCCCCTCCCCTCCAGTGCCTCCTGGCGCCGTGAAATATCTGATCCATGGCAGGCAGTAAGCACTGAGAGGGAGGGGGGAGGCACTGATTGGCAGGGCCCACCAGTGGGCAGGAGGCACTGTGGGGCAGGGGAGGTTCTGGTGGGGAGCTCCTCCTCACCCACCCCTGCCCACCTGCTGCTCGCCTCCTCACCCCACCTCCCTGCCTGCCTCCTCATGATTTTGTAGAAGCGTGAGGGCCCCCAAAGCGCAGGGCCCAGGGTAGTCACCCCAATTCACTGTACCCAAGGGGCGGCTCTGGCTTTCTCCTCCTCGCCCCCTTTAGCTACAGAATAGTGTCAGGGGCAGGATAGGAAGCAGGAAGGAGCATGTCAGGGATTCTCCATAGCACAGATTGTGGGACAGAGCAGCCTAGATGCATATCTTAAGAGGCTGCAGCACACCAGTGGTCACACTGGTCCATGGAGCAGCCTAGAACCCCAGAAACATAGGTGGCTTAAAGCCATCTTTGCCCCTCCTCCCCCCGGGCTATGAGTTCTGCACTGAACCTTCTGAAGGTGCGGCACAGAATCTCAGCCTTGGTTCAAAGATCCCTGACATTCATTCCCCTTCCTTTTCTTTCCCAAGGAGAAATTGCCACACTGAATCTAACAACTAGAGAACAGGTTCAAAACTAAGAATATCCTTGAACCTTTGGCCCTTTCAAGAACAAAAATTTCCAAAATTTCTTCCATATCTGGAATTAGAAGTTCTAAAATACCACAAAAGAAGCTATTCTTGCTGTACGACTAGCCATAACTGCACCTGAAAGCACTAGAATATGTCAGCCTGTTCCCATGAGACTCCCAGCCCAGTTTTAGGAGGGATAGAAAAGCTTCTGAAATTTTGAATGTTCATCCAGATTGAGCCAGAAATGCAAACTTTTTGAAGCTTGCTGTCATTGGGGCAACTCCTTAGGCCTGCATGCAACACTTCAGGGATTCTTCCGCTCTAGAATCTCCTTTTGTAAGCTCATCTGGTTCTGCAGCAGTCTTCTTCTGGGTGACTTAGCTCTCCAGCCAGGTCACACTTAAAGTTCAGTCCCCTTCCATGGAAGCAAAAGACAAGAAAAGAAGAGAGGACACCCCGGCCCCGGCCCCAGCCCCAGTGCTGCTGTGATGGGGAGAGGCGCCTCTCCCCTGGCTCCAGCCCCAGAGCTTCTGTGGTGGGAAGAGGGACCTCTCCCCTAGCCCCGGAGCTGCTGCTGCAGGGAGAGAGGAGAGAGGTCTCGGGGGAGTCCTCTCTCCCCACTGCAGCCCCGTGGCAGCCTGCACCCCAAACTCCTCATCCTTGGCTCCACCCCAGAGCCCGCATCCCCACCTGGAGCCCTCACTCCCCCCCCCACGCTCCAACCCTCTGCTCCAGCCCTGAACTCCCTCCCGCACCCTGACCCCCTCATCCCTGGTCCCACCCCAGAGCCCGGACCTCCAGCCAGAGCTCTCAGCCCCTGCACCCCAACTTTCTGCCCCAGCCCTGAGCCCCCTCCCACCCTCTGAACCCCTCGGCCCCAATACCACCACACATCACCTCCGTATTGGTGCACATAGCAAAATTCACTCCATACATGGATGGGAATAATTAGAGGGAACATCGCTTTTGGCTACCTTACAATTCTTTTCTGCTCTGTACTAGGCTTTTCCCCCTGGAGGGTCTCTTATAGTCTATCATTCACTGGCTGAAGTTCCTGACTTTTTGCCCCTATTTGTAGGCCCTGAAGAGTTCTTCACTCATTTTAACTGAGCATTGCTTTCCAGAGCTTTCTCCCTGGAGGTCCTTTTCGCTAGCAGGTTCCTACTGTCTCAGCTCCCGGTAGACTCTCCTGGAGACCTCCCTGCTTCCTACAGACCCTACGTCAAGGCTTCCCACATAAGCCAAAGATGCTCCCTGGCATTCCTATCACTGCTTTCTCCTGAGTGTATTCTCGTAAGCCTTTTTATTATGAGGCCCAGGTGTTCACCACGCTAACACCTCATCCCATTAGCCCTGGCACCCGGAAAGTTTGCAGAGAGCCTATGCTGCTGCTTGAGGACCGTGTCTGTGCCTCTCCCAAGCCTGGCCTGGCCTGATGTTAATATCCCCCACCCCACATTAGCCCATGCCCCTCTGGCTGGGAGACAGTTAATTATGGCACAGGTGTAGCTTGCCCCCTTTCTCCTTGCATTGGCCAGTCACCCCGTAACACTTGCCTATCATATGTTGAAAATGGATCCGCTTCTGTTCTACATACTAGGCAGCAGACATATTTACTATACCTGACATAGTTATTGCAGATTGTATCATTGTTAAGAGTGCTCAGCTTTGCCATGTAACGACAGGTTCTGCTTTTAACAAACTAACAAATATAATAATTGTATTTTTTAGAGTGGTAGTGTCTACAGCCCCCAATTAGGATCAGGATCTCCTGGTGCAAGGTACTGTCTATTCAAATGATGACCCAATCTCTGACCCAAAGAGCTTATAGTCTAGGAAGAGTTTACTATCTAAGTGCAATCCTTCACATACGTGCTTCATCCTGCTCCCATTGAAATCAATGGCAAAACTTCTATTGACTAAATGAGAGTTGCTTCAGGTCCATAAATTGTAGTCTAGTTTGTTTTGCTCTTCCTCCTGGAAAAGATTCCTTGGACTCAACAGTAAGGAAAGTTTTTAACATACCTGAAACTACCACATGTGCTTCCTTGGTTTTCACTAATACAAAGTTCTTTGCATTGCCTCTTCAATGTAAAGACTCAGTAGCTATAATAACATAAAACAGTCCTATAGAAACTTGTTTATAAAATTCAAGTAACATTACATTTTTCTCAATAGCTGGCTTAGAATAAGCACTAAAATAGCTTTTATACAGCCCATAAGGCCAAAAAACAAATGCAACTCTGCACATTTTTTTACTGAGAGTTCCACAAGTGACATGCAAGGTATAAGTGTTGCCAGAAACCATAAGCAAAAGCATTGTGTTAAAACTTTGCATGTCTTGATGCCAAAAAACTACTTAAGATTAATCTCAAATCTCAACACAATTATGAATTAAATGACAACAATCTAAACAAAAGCACAGTACACACTACGTCACACAACTTTACTTTTAATAATTTGTATGGATGCACATATATATATAATTGAATATATATTTGAATATCTGTTGTGATTTAAGATATGAATCCTACGTGTGTGTGTGTGTCGGCATGAGAAAATATTATCTGGATACTGAGTTCTCTTCTTATCCTTAGAACAGGATAAGCAGCGCTGCTTTATCACTGTACCTGAGCCTGTTCTGGCTGTGCCCCCTCTAGTGGTGAGATGGGAGTTCAGTCTCTATGCCCATTCGATCCCTGGTTTCCCTGCTGACTGCAAATAAAGATGCTAATACATGCCATATTTAGTGATGGTATTGTGATGGGGCCATAATTTGTACAGATTCTTATGTATAGTATAGGGCCACTTCTATATCATTCCTTTCATCCAATAGCATTCTATATATTACAATTTTTGCAGCTTCTAAAAGTGCCCTAAAACAGCTTTCCATGCGTGTACAAAGCCTATTTGACCATGAAGGGTCATGAAATAGCATAACTTAAACCTGAGGCAGGTGAGATTAAGTAGCATTATTATTCACATTTGAAAAAAGAGCAATTGAAGACCTAGAAAATTTAGGGCAGTTTTGCAGCGGTGGGAGCTCTGCACTTCTGCAAATCTGGCCCCAAGTATTTTATGAAACAGTTCCCTTTCTTTCCTGGGTTACTCAGAAGCAGGCAACACCCACCTGTGTGCTCAGGCACCTGATATTGTTGACAGTAAAGGAGTTCCTGAGTATTCCGGTGGCGTTGCTGGATAGGTGGGAATCCTCTATCCACCCCTCTGCTGCAATCCTTTTACATATAAGTAAATACATTTTGGCAGTGCCTTCACTTGGCGGGGCCCTGTGCACCCACACACCGGGTTTTCCTTGGGAGCCTCCAGGAATAAACCTCAGTTAATCTATGCAATGGGTCTAACCCCAAAGTATCAATTATAAACTCTATACAAACAATATACTCTGAGATTAGATTTCAGTGTAGTAGCCGTGTTAGTCTGTGTCAGCAAAACAAAAATAAGAAAGAAAAACTTGTAGCACCTTAGAGACTAACACATTTATTTCAGCATAAGCTTTCGTGGGTTAGCATCCGATGAAGTGGGTACTAACCCACGAAAGCTTATGCTGAAATAAATTTGTTAGTCTCTAAGGTGCTACAAGTTTTTCTTTCTGAGATTAGAGTTAACATACCTTTACTTAACAATTTAGAAAAATATGATATAACATTGATATTCATTAAAATGTCAGAACCACTTTAAGTCAGCAGGGGCACTTCAAAAAATCAATTAATAAATGCAGTTTACAGTAGTAAATAAAACAACCAATTTACATTCATAGTGCCATCAGTTACCCCATGCCTGAACATGCACCCCTCTTCATTTCAACATTCTAGACCATGATGGGGTGTACAAACCCCACCCTGGGCCTGAAGGGATTAAAGGACAATCCTGGACCCAGGCAGCCCCATCCCTCCAGACCTTGAGGGGAAGCTTAAAGGGAGCAACCCAGCTTAGACTAGGGAGGAAGACACACCTAACCTGAGGGCTCCTGGACAAGGATGCCGAAGAAGCTTCCTTGCGAGCAACAGGACTGCGTGCTGAGCCCAGATGAGGCTGAAGGCTTAGTTGTCTTTTCTTTTGTTACTTTATATTAGCCTTGGAGCTCTGGGAAGAGACAGGCAGTAGGAAGTGACCCAGGGAAGGTAACTCTGAGGGCAGGACCAGAGCTACCATTAGGTGACCCTAGGCGGTCGCCTGGGGCACCAGGATTTGGGGGGCAGCATCTCAGGTCCCTCGGCAGCTGCTGGGTTCTCGGTGGCATTCTGCGGCTGCTTCTTCGGCCGCCGGGGTCCTCGGTGGCATTTTGGCGTCAGCATCTCCCGCCGCCACTGCCTAGGGTGGCAAAAAAGCTGGCGCCGCTCCTATCTGAGGGCACTCCAGGGTGCCAGATGCTATTGACCCTCATAAGGCCCTAGGTTGGAGCCCGGTGGAGTGGGAGGGCCCGTGCTCCCCTACCAACTGCCTCAGCTGCGGAAGGGACATAAGCCACATCTCACTCCCCCTCTGATAAGAAGAGGGAAAAGACATTGCAAACCTGGGGTGAAACTAAACCCATGCTCAGGTGAGGGAATGGACTGAAAGGACATCTCGCTGAATGATGATACTGAGTGTACTACCCACTAGACCAGCTGGCCCTCTGAGGGCTCTGTTACACAGACGCTCATATGGGCATGCTTGAAGATCTTGAAGCTGGGGACAGCACTCTGCTAGTCCAGTAAAGAAGTCCAGCCAAGGCAACAAGGGGCAGAATGAGTGTAACTTGGGATCATTCCAAGCTGCACAACCCCTCTGAAGACAGAAGTTGTTACAACCACAGGTCAGTAACCCTGGATCCTGGTTAGCCAATGAGAGCATGTCTTCTCTTTTCAGACTCAAGAAAACCCTCAAAGTCTCTTCACTATCCCCATTCCCCCTAATAGCACTTTTCTAACAAAGAAGGTTGTGGTTACTCACACAACTTTCACTGCATGCCAACCTGTGATGGGGTGACTACCCCCACACTCACCCTGTGGGATTTAATGCAGGCCAGATGGGCCAATTAACCCATTAGGCAGCTGATAAAGGAGACTCAACTGGTGGGGCCTTGAAAGGCCAGGAGCTGAAAGGAGAAGAGGCAGCTGGGAAAAGGCAGACACTCTCTGGAGAAAGGAAGGAGGCTTTCGGGAACTAGCAGGCTCAGGAAGAAAAGGGGAATGCGTAGTAGGAAAAGCAGTGAGTCCAGAGAGAGAAGGCCCAGACTGCTGAGCTGAGGGTCCCTGGGCTGGAACCTGGAGAAGAGGTTGGGCCCTACCAGCCACTGAGTGAGTGGCACCCAGGCAGTGAGTGAGAGGACTGCCTAGGACTATTGAGGAACTAAACTTCCCTGGAAGGGGAGAACACGGACAGTGATATAGCCAGAGGCCCAAGCCATGATGAGACACTGCGGATCCTGGGGCTGTGGGAGGAGCTGCAGACAGACAGAGTGACGGTGTGCAAACCACGGATGGGGAGGCATCAGCCTTGAGCTAATCCCCAGAGTACTAGGGGAGGTGCCAGTCTGGCAGTGCGTTGTGCGCCCCGTGACACAACCTCAGTCAGTTGTGGGCACAGCAACGGTCTCTGCCCTGGCTCCAATGGAGCCCAGAGATAGCCTCCTTGTCTACATGCTTGGTCAAAACCCCAGCAGTTTCTTAGCAGCAGCTCCAGGCTTGGACAGAGCTCCACAAGGCAATCTCCCATCACCCACCAGGATATCAGCTCTCCTCACTTCTAGAAATCAAAATCTCTTTTCCCCAAGGCATCATGGGAGCTGTAGTCTCCAAGGCTGGATTGCAGCACTCAGTATCTTCCTATCTGGAACACCCCCACTTAAGTTCAAAGGCTCCTCTAATAGAGGGTGTCTACACTTATGCTGGGCAACCAGAAATGAGGAACGCACAATTTGTGACCTCCTGTGACAAGTTTGATGGAAGTGAATTGTGCAGCACCACAAGACAACCCTGTGGCAGAGGGAGAAACAGAATCCAGTTCTCCAGGACAACATTAAACTGCATTAACCATGAGGCCTTTCTCCTCCTACAGTTCCTGTCCTCATTCACTACACACCTTCCAACTTCTGCAACAAATGAAGCAATAGTCCTACAGACAACAGCCTCTTTAACTAGACAGCCCTGATTCATCCCTAGAGTAAGTCACTGAATGAGGCAAAAAAGTATGTGATCATATAATTGACTGAATCCTAATGTGTATACATAAGGGGACCAAATTAAGATTGCTCAGCCATCTATAATTCTGGCATTTTCTAACTTTTGCATGCTTGGCTTTGCAACCTTAACATTGTTTTAAAGTCGGTCGTTGTTTTTTTAATAAAATTTCCTAATTTAAATGTAACCCTGGAAAATGTCCCAGAAATTCCATCATGTAGAACCATATTGACCCCCATCTTGGGTCATTACCAGGGTTTGGACCTTTAGATCCACAGCACAGACCTCTATCGCTTGAGATAACAGAGTAACTGATAACCGTAGTAGACTGTTAGCCCAGACAAGCCAGTGGGTTTCAGTGCTATTTGTTGACAGCAGAGGAATGTAGAGACTCAGGCCTCCTGGATTCAATTCCAGGTTCTGGAGGGGAGTGTTCTCCAGTAGCTGTAGAACTTACTGCCCCTGTGCCCCCTGCCTATCTATCTCCCCCTCTGCTTTGCTCCTGCCCCCAGCTCTTGACCTCTGTTCCTATCCAGACTCCTGGTACTTCCTCCCCACCTCCCCCGATCCAAGCCCCTTTCTCCAAAACTATCCTGCTCTGAACCTATATTTGTTAGAAATAAGGTTTAAGGGCTGTAGTAAGATGAGGCCCAGTATGAGGCCTAAGGCCTGCGCTAAAGTAATGGTCAAGACTTTGCTAACATAAAGCAAAGTTAAGCTGTACGCCAAAGGCAGGCCCTGCTCACAGAAGTTGGCAAGGAAAGGGCTGATGTTGTAAAAGTACACAAACCTAAAAGGTACCAGAACACTTGTACATTCCACACAGATAACAAGGAACAGGCTGGCCCATCCTAAAGACAGGGGCAAAAGGGTAATATGATGGATAGAGTTGTTTTGTTCGAACCAACATGTACAAGGTGGGAGGTGGCACCTTACTGCGTAGAGGGGTTGTACCTTGTTACGTAGAAGGGTTGCACCACAATACGTCAGGAGTGATGTGAAACTTGTTTGTACCTGTGTATAAGAATTCACCCCCGAGGAGTTGTCTTTGTCTGGCCTAGGGGACAGTGGAAAGTCCCGCCACTGACAGCCTGTCCATTGCTAGGGGGCACATATTTCATAGTATGTCTAGTAGAGTCTACGGGAAACTATTACTGTGCTTCGTTTGACAATAAACCTGGCCGACGTGCCTTCGTACCTTACTAGAGTCTGTGGTCATTGGGGGTTCTCTCGGGTCTGCTGTGTTAGCTATCTGTGCAGAGCTGGGGCAGCACACAGAGGGAACATGCACGCAGTCGACTGATATCAACATTGAACAGAGCAGAGCACCACACCGGTAGCCATCTGACAACAAGGGCATGCTTCAAAGCTTCATGTAGTCAACAGGAAAAACAAAAATCTCATTCATTTCAATGGACTTTTTGACCAGGTCCAGAATGCATGAAAGAAAAGCAACACTTGTGTTAATTTTTTCTTTCCTTTGGACAATGCTGGTGAAGTTGGCACCGGCTCGGTAGACTGGTGACTCGGTGAAACAGGAAGGGGCAGAGAGGATGCACAAAATCGGTATGTATAAGAAGGAATGATTGCACACATGTGCTGTAAATTCTTCAGCTTAGATTAATGTTTTCCTGTGAATATAATTGGCTGCCTTATGGTTTAGGCCAGATGACCAGTTATATTTCAGCACAGCTATAAAGTTGAATCTAGATGAAGTATTTGGACAATGGGAGCCAATGTCTGTGAGCTATTCCAGAAAATTATTAAATAAACAAAAAACACTGGAACCTCTAACAGCAGAACATAATAATAATTATTACTTTTCATTCACATATAATATTTAAATTCTACTGCGTCAGCTTGACTGACAAAAATAAATAAACCACTCCATTGTGCTAAAAAAAGCAAGTTACCATAGCATCACCTTGACATGTATGGCAACATAATATTTCTTAATGAAAAGCCTATCCTCATTAATCAGGGCACCAACAGATTGTCAAGACAAAATAAGTCTATAAATTTGTTTGCTACTTAAATGTTCCCATGCTGCATTTGCAGTCAAATATCAGTAAGAGAAGGAAGGGGCTAAATTCGAGTCCTACTGAAGTCAATGGGCCTTTTATTATTGACTTATTGGACCAGAATTGGCCCTGTGGACCAGATTCTGAGCTCATTTACACTGATGTAAATCGGGAGTAATTGAGTTGATAGTCCACATTTACAGTTACGCAAGTGGCATCACCATTTGGCCTATGGGTTTAGCCCTATAAACCAGATTATCTTCCCCTATTCTGGTCACTTTCCACCTCTACATGGTACAAAGTGGTCAAAGTCTGGCCCTAACTAGGTAGCTGAGAATTCTTCACATATATAGGGAGAATCTCTCAGTGGGCATAAAGCCAACATAGCTGACTCTTACGCCAACTACCCTCCCCTGCTCTGGTGTAAGGTGCATGGCAAAGTGTGTTTGTGCTCCACCAATTCTGCACTGCCATATGGCGTGGTCCCCAGTGGAACAGTCAGCTGGTGTTAGTTGGATTTTAATGTACACTGGGGTAGGGGCAATTTAAGAATCAGAGAATTACAACTGGCTTCCTGACTGCCCTTCTGCCCCCGTCTTGCACTCAGCAGATGTCAAAACAGGAGACAATCTGGACCTATGTATTTAGGCAATGGGTGAGTGAAATAAAGAACCAGAATAAAGTGATACTCATTGCTGCTTTTCAGTAGACTCACTGCCTTCTATATTCTCTTCCTGGGTGTATATCTTAATTTTAGGTACTCAGTAAGGGCCCGATCCCAGTAAGTGGAAAGGCCACCAGTGCCTGCAATCGATGTGGGATCAGGGCTAAATGTACATCCGTTTGAAATCTGGTCCTTAATCTTTCCTATTCTTCTGTGATTTGCCTCAAATTTGTCAACATTTCTTTCAGGTATTAAACTGATCAAAGAACGGAGGCTTAGGAAACGCATTGCCATGCCTTTATTCCCATCCCCTTCAAACTAGCATTGCTTTACTCAGTGCAAATTGGTTTCCATCCTACAACATCAAGATTTTGTTTCAAACAGAATTGTAATGAACCTGGGGCTCATTGCTGGCTTCCTCCCCTTCATCCCAGAAGGACTGGAGAGCAAGGATGTAGCCAGTGAAGTGTACTGTTACTCAGTTCAACCTCCAATCTGTAGAGGGCTGAATAATTCAGAGTACAGAAAGATGAGGTACTATCCTATGGTCACAGAAGGGACCAGGTACAGTAGACAGCTTGGAGTTGTGTGAGAGCAGGAACAGCTGGCAGCAAGGGCCCCGGAACCGTTGTAGAAGTGGGGTGGCCACAGGAGTGGCGTGGCCTGGCCAAGGCCAAAATGCCCCTTCCCTCCCTGGCAGAATCTATTATTCTGCAGGGTGGAGGAAATCTGCAGGGGACATGAATTCTGTACTTGCGCAGTGGAGAAGAATTCCCCCAGGAGTACATAGTGCATCTTGGCCTTTAGCAGTATGATCATGTTTTTCCCACAGCACATATGTTTCTTTTGTTAAAAAGTGGAGGGCCTTGTCCACCTTCCCCTCTACTCCCCAGTTCTGATGCCAGTGGCTGGCAAGTTGATCACTGGTTGTGGAGAGAAGGCCAGGAAGCTTGAGAATGAATAAATAAATGCATTAAATAATATTTTATCCTTTAATAGGAGGAGGGAAGGACTCTTGGAACTGAAAAGTTTAACATGGATTGCGACTGGGCAATTGGAGACAGAATATCTGAAGAGAAGATGGGTTACTGACAGCCAGATATCCTCCCTGAAGTAGAAATACAGGGAAAAGTCAGTGAGAAGAAATTAATCAGAAGCAAGGTGAAGTGTGTGGACTTGATTCTGCCAGGTACTGAGCAGCAGTCAATTACATGCTTAGATGCTTTGCTGGATCAGGCTCAAAGTATTGAGCACCTTGCAGAAGTTCAGGGCCAGAGAGTTTAGCACTTTGCCCTAACAGAAAGGGAAATGATGGTGACATGAAGAAAACAGCTCTAATAATACCATTGGAAGTACTACAAATATTTGGCACCTTTCATAAATGGATCTCAAAGCAATTACCAACTTTAATTAGTTTACACTCTATACATTATATAGCTCAATATGGCAAAAATGTATAGCACGCTATATCTTGAGGTTTGACAATACCTGGATCTTCTTTATGGGCCAAATATTGCAGTTCTAACTCCGTCAAGTCAGTAGGAGCAGTGGGTGCTTAACACCTCTAAAAATCAGGCCACTACTTTTTTAGGAGCCTAACTATGCATGTAGGTGCCTAACTTTAGGAATTCTAGGGTGGGATTCTCAAAAGTACCTAAGGGAATTGAGTTGAAATAGAAATTTGAAAATCCCATCCTTATGTTTGAAATCCTAGCCAGTTCTAACAGTTTTTATCCAAAAAGATGATAATATAGCACAATTCTGTTACTCAAATAAGGTTTTAAAATATTAATTATTTATTCAGTCAATATTTCTGCTTGAGAGGTAAGTCGACTGAAATCATCTGAACACAAAACGTATGTGCATAAAACACAGCCTCAGTTTCTACTCTGAGTTTGTTTTTTTTAAAGTTCAGTATGTGTGGATCCATGCCTGAATCCTATTCCATTGCAGGTTGCTTTCAAACAAGAAGCAAGGAGAGGAGAAAATGAATTGATATTGCAAGATGAAATAAAATGTATAATGAAAGAAATCAAACAATGTGCATCAAGTCTGGCAGAACTTCTTCCCAGGAATGTATCTTATCAGTGATCAGACTGAGCAATGATCTGTTTCATTTTACTTTATCCTATTTGTCAGTGGCAGAAGAAAACAAACAACTAGCAATCCTGACAATTGTAAGAAGCTGGTATAATCATTCAGTGCAAATGAATTCTAATAAGCCTGTTCTAACATCACTGTAGCCTGAAATATCCTCCTCCTTTTCATTTAAAGCCTTATCACAATGATTTTTTGGCTTGCTCCTTATTATCCAATGTAATTTGCAAAAAAACATATATCTGTAAGTTCCCTGAGAACATAGGGCACTGGATTTAGTTTTGGCTTTTGTAGAACCTTAGAAACTGGTGAATTATGTAAATTATTAATTTATTTTTTGTGTTTTGCTGCCATGAGTTACCATATCACCATATATTTTCTAAATAACACGCTCACATGTGTCTTCACAAAACTTTAAAAATACTGGAACATTGAGGGCAATGAGAAGACTGAGCATCCCATCCTACTAATCCCTCTGACCCTTATCTTTCCATCTTCACTGACAAACACACATCTTGAGTGAGATTCTGTGCTACACCTCTTACAGGCATAGCTCAGAACTTGCAGCCAAGGGGGAGAGGGTGGCTTTAAGTCATATATTTGCCCTCCTGATCCTGGGCTGCTCCAGGGGCTGGAAAGGCCCCCAATGTAGTTTATATAGCTCTGGGAGCCAGTCTAAGTTACGGAAGCCTCCCCGGGTTGCTGTATGGGCTTCAGCACTACCCCAAATATCCACAGCACTGCATGCTGTACTCCTGATACCCATGCACAACCCCCTGGCTGCATTCCGGAAGAGAATTCTGGATGTTTTCAACAGTGCCTGCACAGAGGGAAATCCACCCTATTCAGAACTGGGGCTTTCACAGCCCTTTCCACTGGTGCTCCACCCAGTATAAAAAGACAGGAGCGGGCCCTTGTGTTTCTTATTTATGGCCTGATCTTTCAATAGCTTTGGTATTGACTTCTATGGGGCCAAGGTCAGGCCCTTAAAGCATATCTACCTCACAATTTAACAAGAGGGTAAAAATAAATGCAAAAATGGTAAAACAGGTTTCCTCCACTTTGGGGGCTTTACTCTCCCCTTCCTGCATGTAGGTAATTCTCATTGGGCCCAACTCTGAAGACCTCATAAGATTAAATGCCCACTGATGTCAATGGCAGTTTTGTCTGGTAAGGACTGCAGGTTTGGGTTCATTCATACTAGTGAGTGGTGTGCCTGCAAATGAATCCTGGATGTGATTTGTGCCCATTAAAGAGATTCCTTTATGCTAGGGACTGCACAAACAAATAGTAAGAGACAGTACCTGCCCCAAGGGTGTTATAGTTTAAATAGACAAGAAAGCTAGAGTGGGAGAAAGGGAATATTATCCCCTGTCCCAGTGCAGTCCTTAGACACAAGGCACACTCTTTCTCTCACACATTCAATGGCAATACAGGTATTTGGTATTGAATCTCTCAGACAATTCTATAGCACCAGAGGAAATGCCATTCCATGCCATGGGAACCTTACCATTTACTTCAGAGGCATAGTAGGCTCAAGCACATAGTCTGGTACTCTGTCTCTGATTGTGACCAGTATCTTAGGTGTCAAAGGAAGGGGGGAAATTACCCATAATGCATCTAGCCAATTATATGGGAACAAGAGGGAATTTCCTTCCTCAGCCCCAACAGAGATCATTTTATAGGAGATTAGGTTCAGTAGCGCAGCCAGGTCCGGAGCGCAGGGGGATCGGCGCTATAAAAGGCGCCTCCACCTGTACTCACCCGGCGGCGCTCCGGGTCTTCAGCAGCACTTCGGCGGCTCACTCCGGGTCTTTGGTGGTACCCCGCGCCAAAATGCCGCCGAAGACCCGGAGAGCCGCCGGGTGAGTGCAAGAAGCGGCGCTTAAAAAGAAGCGGCGCCTTTTTTTAGTGCTGCTAAAAAAAGGCGCCGCTTCCGCCGCTTCTGCTCAAGGGGGAGCGGCTGATTAGGTTGCCCTTATCATAATTTTAGTTTGCATAGTTACAGATGTTGCTGACAGTCGTAAAATTATCTAGCTCCTTTAAAAATCCAGCCACAATATGTTATCTTAATACTCTGTCTATGGCAAGGAACTCCACATATCAACTAAATGCTGAGAAAAATGGGAATTTCCTTTTACTTGGTTCTAAATTTACTGCCTTTTAATTTTATGGGGAAGCGATGTACTTTTCACAGTTTAGATTACATGACAAGGTATGTCTCAGTTCTTTGCTGGATCAAGAATAGTTTCAGAAACCACTAATGCTGCTTGATTTTTATCACAGCAACTACTATCCTAATTTGCAAAAGCACAAACTAGGGTGAGGCTTAAAGATCTTCATCTGTTGGTGGTCTCCTGGGATGGACTCGCTCTTCCTCTCCCCTTTGTCAGCACTAAGCTGTGTCTAATTATTCACCTTTTAGGGCTATCCAGAGATTTATTTTCAGAATAACCTAATAATGTCAAAAACAACACTGTTATGCTCTGTCACCCACCAGGATACTACAGAGGGAGAAGAGAATGATTGTATTGACACACTTTGCCTTGCACATTTCACGTGACTTCTCTGATGAATTGTCTGGCCGATTTAGGAATCTATGTAGGTTATCGTAATTAACTCCCTCACACTCCCTCATGCTTTCTAATAACGTTACTGCAGAACAGTTACCACACCGTGATCCACCTCCTATTTCTGACATAATTATTTTTTCCCACAACTCCAAGTCTGCTGGGAAGGCATTGTATAAGCTGACTCCTGTTTTATGCCATTGAAGCAATTAAGCAGAGCTTTAAAAATTATTTCCTTGCCCCCTGAAGGTTCTGTTAACAACTATTTAGGCCCTTTGCACAAATATTTCTTCTTACAAAGAGCTAGATTGAGCCTTGGTTCTACCACCTGTATAAGGGCAGTGTGTTGCTGTACCTCCCCAGCAGAAGCTCTAGGAAGGAACTGTGACTTGCAGAGACAGAATTCCATCTTTCCTCCCCATTTACTCTCAGGGGAAATAATGTGTACCACTCCCTTACCTGGCACAGATTAATCCCTCCACCCTGCTTTCAGTCCCATGCTCTGCCAAATCTAATGGCTGGTGGACTGGTGGAGCAAAACCAAGATTATCAATTGCCCTTCCCTCATCCACTTCCCTCCCCAGCAGGGAAATGGGGGACCAGAAATATTAGGTGTACAGCCCCATTTTACCCCCCCCCCCCACACACACACACACACATGCTAAGATGTGGACAGGTCACAAAAGGGGGGGGGGGGAGGATGAGGGGCATTACTTCCATTATGTGTGGCTCCATTAGGGCCAGGCAAGCTCTGGCCCAACGATACTTGGTACTTTTACCAAATACTGTAGCTGCATATAAGAAAGGGTTGGGTGATTTTAGAATCACTAACACCATTTGGGTATGTGAGCTAAGATTACAATAATAATGAAATTAACTCTCATGCTTCAATGAATAAATTGGCCACCTGCTGGGCACAGTAAGGAATCTACCCTATGTACATCACTGCACAATAAGCTTGGTCCATTATTGTCAGGTGGGTCCCTGAAGCAGGCTTCAGGATTAGATAGACAAATTCCTGTGTTCAGTTATTTAAATAGGTGAGATAATAGGAGGTAATGGGGAAAATTTACTTATAAAACATGCAAAGATATTTTTATTTACATTTTGTTCTCAATAAGAGAGAGATCACAGAAAACAATATATTATCTGTGCCCATATATTCAACGAGGGCTCTTTATTCCATGGAGTTTTGCTACTGACTCAGTACGAGCAAGATCAGCCCTTAATAGCCCACATTTTTACTATGATTCTCCTGTAACTTATGCAATATATTGTGTAAAAAATGGAAGAGACCTTCTTAAGAAGTGAAAAAGGGTTCTGGCACATTATACAAGAGTTTGAATGACAACTCCGTAGAGCAGTAAACTTTCCTCCCTAAATTGTACTGTGGCCTAAGTTGCAGGCCATCTTGCAAAAATTTCTACATTCACATGAACATTTGTATCTTGGCCTTTTGTGTGACCTGTTTCTTTTTAATTAAAGAACATGAAAAGCAAACAAAATGTCAGTTACTGTATTTGTTTCCTTCATGAGAAAGCAGTAAAAAAAGTAGGCTTGCTTAACGCTTGTTTACATGGTGTGATAATACACACCAGCTGGGTGTAAATTCTAAAGCATACTAGTGTGTTGTGCACTAACTGATCTGGGTAGACTCTGCTAGTGCAAACTAAATGTTTCCTAGGGTGCATTGATAAAGTAGTGTTTCAATTATGTTAACACACACGATGGACTTTTAGTGCATTTCAGTAGCATCCACATGGGCCAGGTAGTATGCAACACATTGGTACGCAGTAAAATTCACTCCCCTCTGGTGTTCATTGCCGGACCATGTAGACAAGCCCTTAGACATAAACTCAAATGAAGTCCAGTGATAAAGACCTGTGACGAGTCTTCATTAAGGCAAAGTATTTTTTCTTATTATGTTTAATTTAATTTCACAGTCACATCATTTTCCATGATTTTGTATAAATGAACTATATTAAGCTCCTGTACTTATTTAAGGGAATGTGGTTTTTGCCTAAGAAAAGAAGTTGTGATGTATTGCAAAGTTTAATGAAAAATGGGCAGCTCAAAGAATGTGTGTTCATTTTATATTCTTTTTGGATGTATAATTTATATGCCACCTGTTAGAACAGGTAAAGAACAAAATACAATCCACTGGTCTAAACCAAGTTAGAAACTATTATATCAAATATATTAGGAGTAATATATTGCAAAAAAAGCATAATTAAAATGAAAATAGAATTAAAATATAAATCAGATAAGAGTTCCTGACAGCATTTCTATTACAACATTTCATTTTTTATTGTGATGACGTTACTCCCAAAATAAAATATCAAGAATGATCACACGATCGTTGTGTTACTTCAAACCTGTGTTTGGTATTTTTAAATGACACCCGAATTGTACATTAGCATAAGAGGAGTTCTGTACCGCATTTTTAATAGAACCTTCTTATTTAAGGCCAGATTCTGATGCCTTCACTCAAGTTTGGTAGTACTTTACTCCACAAATAGTCTCTTTGACTTCATTAGGTCTTCACATGGAGTAAGGGACTGAGTGAGAGACGGGTGTGAAAATTTGGCCCCTAATAAGCACTTGCAGTCTGGTTAAATTACAGTCAAGCTCTCCTAAACAAAGTCTGGCTAGGGATCTGCCTAGCAGCCTGATAACCTGACCAATTATGAAGTGAAACCTCCACAAAGTAAGGGGGAAACAGAAGAAACGTGTAAGCTAGCAATCACCAAGCCTATTAAAGTGCTCCCAAATCTCACCCGGAGGATTCACAATAATTCCTGATGTTTTGGCTTGGCCAAGAGGCAGGTTGGTGAGGCAAGAAGGACGGGGGTGGGGGGGAAGGGGGAAAGATGACCCTGGAAACAAAATATTGGTTTTACACCACAGGATATCTATTACAGGGGAATTTCCTCTGGCGCCAGCAGGTATTTGAGCAGGCAGCTGAATGGATCCCAAAGGGGGTGGGAGGGAGGAGAAGAAATGGAGATGGAAGTTTGTGGGGGGGGATCAAGGCACTAAACCTTAAAACTGTTTGCAAGACCCATGATGATTAGTCCACAAGGTTTTGGGCATGTGATGTGTTTTTCCCATCTGAGAGGGTAGAGAAGCAATCATAAAGAAATGCCAGATTCCCTCCCTAAACACTAATGTGTAAAATTTTCAGACTTAGAGCAAGCCTCCAGTTTATGGCATGCTTTTGTTCATGTGCACTGGATTGTTTGATCATGCAACTGACCATGTGTCAGCCACTCTTAGGGGTTCCAACAGCCTCTCTAAAGCAGCGCTGCACAGTGAACCCCAGTTCTTTGGCAGACTGGTCCCATTGTTAGTGACATTGCCAAGTAGAAATCATGCAATATCATATAGTGGATCAATAAAGTTTCACCCTAAAAACCACCTTTTAGCAAATGTTTGCTCCCCGTGGGCTTGGAAAGGGGGATCTTCCTTGGAGGTCTGACAGCTGATTCATTAAACCAGAGCTGTCCACTGAAGTGCTCAGTAAAAGTGACTCTGATTTATTTGGATTTGTCACTATAAAGGTCTTTGGAGACAGCTATTTATCCGATGGGATTCTTGACAAATTGGCCGAGTGTTCTGGGCAGTGCACAGGGAGGACAGTCTCCTATGACCCTTCACGTGGGCTGAGATGAGAACAGGTAACAACTTCTCTGCCTGATCAGAAACATGCACAGAGATCACGTCATCTGTAAAGCCTGCTCTGCCCACCTAGGAGCTAGTCACCCCCAGTTCAGCAAAGCAGTTAAGCATGGGCTTGACTCCAATGGGACTTACGCACATGCTTAACTTTAAGTATGCACTTAAGTGCTTTGCTAAATAGGGATGGACTTAACCACATAATCAAATGGATTGTTGAACTGGAGCCTTACAAAAACATTTGTCCAATGGTGTCAGAATTTATAAAATGCCTGGATAAAATGTGGTGGATTCTCCATCACTGGAAATTTTAATATCAGGACAGGATGATTTTGTAAAAGATTTGTTCTTATTCAAGCAGGAATAAATTTAGGAAATGTCTTTGGCCTGTGTTATACAGGTGATCAGTTTTAATGATCACAGTTGTACCTTCTGGCTTTATAATCTATAATTTTATAATCTATAACTGTTAGGATCAACTTGAAATCTAATGTTATTAGTAGTATACTTTAACCCTCTTCCTCCACCTCCTGTCTCCTTCAGCTACCCACATTAACTCCTGTGCCCACACCGAGAAAAGCAGGATTAGAATCTGCTGCTACTTTCTTAATTCACCACTCATATAAATCTCATTAAAATCTCTAGCTTTGATACCTCCCTCTTACTATCAGCTAGCCCACCAGCAGGACAGTAGTCTGAGCACTTGGCCACTGCTGGTGTGTTACAGATACTATACTGAGCCTATCTTTTTCTAGCACACTCATTTGTCCACCCTGCCCGCTGCTCACCTCCACTGGATTTCATTAAACAAATAAATAAGACTCAATTTGGATCCAAAAGTGCTGATTCAAGTGAGAAGGAATGAAGATGAAAAATATGCTAATAAGGATAAATAGAAAGATACTCCAAATGAATAACAGCCCTTCTAGGAATTAGGTTGCCATTTTGTGAGGTTTTTAGCTTTATATGGCCCTATTCTCCTCTCACTTACACCAATATATATCAGGAGTAGGTTGACAGATTTCAGTGGAATAAGATTGGTATAAAACTGATGCAATTGAGAGAAGAATCAGGCTCAGTGATATCTAAAGCAGAGCTGTGCAAAGAACTGATTTCTCAGATTGGGGGCCAAACCGAAAAATTAAAACCCAAATTTATTTGGGGTCTACCTGAAATTAATTTGGAGGGGATGTTTGTTTTGGGGTGTGTTTTTTTGGCAAACTGAAAAAGTTGAAAAAAAATCATTCCAGGTCAAACAAAATGTTTTGTCTGAGCCAGAATGAAATGTTTCATTTTGCTTTCAATGTTTTTTTTACCATTATAACAAATTAATAAAATTGAAGTGAAATTTTAAGCATAAAGGCATTTTGGCTTAAATTTGTGAAATATTTCAGTTGACCCAAATCTGCATTATTGAGTGAAAAAAGTTTAGTCTAAAAAACTTCATCCAGCTCTAATCTAATGTGCCAAGAGGCACATTACTTATGTTGTACCATTTACTGTTAATAAGGGCCCCAGCCTACCTCCTTTATTCAGGGTGAGTAATAACTTACCCTTCAAGTAATCTTACTCTTACTTGTGGATTAAAGTACTGAGTGTGAGCAAGGATGGCCCTAAATGAATCGCTTCAGCCTTTAATTTCGCAAACCCAGGATTTTAAATACCATGCTAATGTTTGCAGAGTCAGTGAAAAAAAAAAAGAACCTTAACGGGAGCTGGAGCTAATGTGAGCTATGAGAATGCAACTGGGATGGTCTTTTCACCCTGCTTGGTGGTTGGATGATTTCAGCCTGCGGGTTTTGCATGGCAATTTGTCTTGCTAAAAGTCAGGGTAAGATAAACTGTACTCTGTCTCTGATTTCTGCAAGAAAGAAAACAATTGAACGACTGATCATTCATCACTGCACTTCCCCTCCCCCTTCCCCTCCCCAACACCTCCATGTATCCCAACATGTATTCCAGAGCTGTTTTGCTTTCCTTGTCCATTTTTTAAAGTGAAAACAAAGAGTTTAGAGTAGTTTGTGTGTATTTTACAATTTATCTTTAACAAAAACTGTTGGAGAGAATTAATAATGCATTTTGGTGAGAATGATACTTCATAAAGCAAATATTTGAGATTCACTAAAGAAGAGCACCAGATAAATAACATTATTATTGTTGTTGTATTTGCCATCTGTACTTACATGTCCACTACATAAAAGTAACATTAATATTAAAGAGCTTCATTTGCAAAATCAGCCTCTCAAATTGTGCCCACGTCACGTGTATTCACAGCTACATATTTGTATACACAGAAAATCAAACCTATGTGCACAAATGCAGTTTAAGGACAGGCAAATTTGAGTTTTTCACATTTAATTGTAAAAAGTTGTGAGTATAATTTTACAGCTCATGTAGAAACCCCTTTGAAAACGTGGACTCATATCAGCTGTTAACATCACTAAGAAAACCACTGGAAGACAGATTAGAAAGCTCAGAAAGGCAAATCTATTAAGAGATGCTGCAGACTGAGAAGAAAAAGATAGGATGGAAGCAAAGGAGGATGAAGAAAAATGGAAGAATGTGGAATTTATGTGGAGAAGAAAGGAAGCGTATATAGAGCTATCCAAACTAGAAAACAGAAACAACTAGGTTTCCCTTGCTGAGTTAAAGTTGTTTATACTTATTCTATTATCACTTCTGCTGTAAAGCCAATAAAGCTACAGCCTTCATTATATCGAACTCATACTTGTCCTGTGTCATGATCATTGCTGTTTGATTATCTGCAATGGACAAATGTCCTTCTATGATGTTCAAAGTACTTCACTTGTGAGGCCGATCCTGCTACTGCAGGTACTGAATGCCTCCTGTGAGGTGCTGAGCACGCTCGTTTCCCACTGTAGCATTGTACTATAAGAGTGTGCTGAGGACCTCAAAGACCAGGCCCTCAAGCAAAAACTTCCTGGGTCAGATTCTCCAAAGAGCTCAGCTCCCCAAGAAGAGGCTGCATGTTCAAAAGGGCTAAGCATCCAGCAGCTCCAACAGGAGCTGCTGAGTCCTGAACTCATTGGAAAGGCTGGGTACTCATTTTGGGGGGGTGTAAAACCCACTGGTGTTAGTGTGTGTGTTACATGTATGTATCCCTCTGGGTTTGCGTGTTACAGTTCTCAAATCCAAGTCCTGACTCTTTAATGCAAGCTGTAGCAATTCATGCTTTTAGCTCTGTAAGCCTCTGGTTCAATCCCTAAAGGGGCAGCCAAATCTGGTGGTGAAAATAGGGCCCTTGTGATCTTCACAATTGTGCTGCTCCTGGATTGTTTAAACTGGGATGTCTTAATATTTATTTGAGAATGTAAATATTCATTATTTTCTTTTTAATTTAATCTGTTGGCCTCAGATGGATCCATTAAATGAAACTTTTTTTAAATATAAAACAATAAAAAGGTTCCTATTTATTATGTGTGAAACTGCTGGGTTTTGAAAACAGACTGAGGCAAACAAGGTTTGATTCTCTGCACACCTCTAGCATGTCATGTGTCAGCATAAACTGTTCGATGTTAAAATACTGTGTAGATGCTTTTTTAAAATGCTCAGAAAATAAGTCATTTTGGAGGATAACTGGCTAATAAAGGTAATCTTTAAACAATAAGGATTGAAAACCTCACCCTACTGAAGTCAATGGGAGTTTTGCCATTGATTTCAACGGGGCCATCATTTCACCCAGAGCAGATGCATTAGTTATTTATTCAACAGAAGTGGCCTGGAGTAAGACTCTTTATAGAAGGGAACTAGGGTTACAAAGGGTGTAAGGAACGCTTATAAATGTCTTTAGATCTCCCAAGGGAATCCTGTGTCATCAATGAGAGAGAATTACAGGAAACTTTGAGCAACACTTTATTTTCTTTTCTGGAGAGCTTGGGGACTTTTGAGTAATTTAGGCTAAGGTCACTTGCTACTTGTGCTATAATGTTACCAACATGGCCTTCTTGGTTTTACTGTCAAATCCTGAGGTCATCACTAAAATGATCAAAGTGAGCATTTTTCTTTCTACATTATCTGTTTTTCACCTTTCTGAACTATGTCCAAATCGGGGTACCAGTGCTCTTATCAAAAATAATATATATTGACAAATCAAAATGCCTTAAAGTCAGTAAAGCATCCTGCTTGTGAGCAAGACACAGGGGTATAAAAATGTTACCATCTTAATTGGGGTTTCAAGAAATAAGATGAGATCAAAGATTCAAAACTTTCATAATATTTCTATTGTTCTGATATTAATCATTACCTTCCAATTATCTACTAGTCTGTTTATCCTAGGTATTGATATGGTCCCTGTTACTATAAGGACTGAGCACCAAACAATAGGCCTGTGATGTAGAGAAGTATTATTATCCTTGTTTTACAGAGGGGGAACTGAGACACTAGCCCAAGGTCAGAGTAAGGAATTGTATGTGGATATTAAAATTCCAGGCTAGCACCCCAACCACTGGGCTATTCTTTCTCATTTGCCTTAGCCTACTTTGTACTATATTATCTTCACACTGTAGGCTTTATAGACCGGAATGTGTAACTTTCACACATGAGGAAGGTCCCTTACATACATGAATAGTCCCATTGTCTTCAGTGACTTAAGGGACTGCACCTGGGTAGCACCCAAAAAAGGGAACCAGTCACCTCAAAAGGGTCAAGGAGAGGTACAGAGAAGACTGTGTGATCCCTCCTACATGACAGCCAGAAGAGCAAGAAAGCAGAAGGGAGAACACACTGCATACTGCTGGGGGTGGGGGTGGGGACTAGGGAGATCTGAAAACATTTGCCTGGGGCTTCCACACCAGTTCTTATATAGGCTGATACCTTAAAGGTAGACTATGGCCGTAGGGTTGGGATTTTCAAAGGGGCCTGTCCTGGGGTCTGCTATTCACTCTTTGGCAGCACCTCCTCATGGCTCATCTGGGGAATTAGCTCACCATCGTCCACACCCCATCCTGTAGTTACTCAGCTCGTTACCTCGGTCACCTGCTCTGCAGCCCCTCTCTTTCTAATCCAGAGTTGCAGCACCTCACCTTTGTAGCTTAGCGCTCCAGCCAAGTCACAGTCACCCTCCCCTTCCAGGATCCCATCAGAGTCTCTCAGGCAGTCTCCCTACCACTACATTGACTGTGCCACTCCCACATTAGCTGGTAGGAGAACCTGGTCCCAGTCTCTACTCCAGGTTCCAGTCCAGGGACCCTCAAACCAGTAGTTCCAGTCTATATGGTTTCAGACTTTACTGCTCCTTCCCTGGACTGCTTCCTACATTCCTATTACAGGCCCCGCCTTGTATCAGGAAGTGTGACTGGAGGTTTCCTCACTGCTCTGTTGCCAGCTTCCTGGCTTTATAGAAGCCCTGCCTGTTTCTGCCCATGTGAGCTTCATCCCCAATTAAGCCTCATTGCGTCCTAGTTCCCCTCCAGGTGCAGCCTATAGCTAACTGGCCTCTCTTGCTTCCAAGGCTAGTTTGGGTCGAATACCCCATCATAGGGCCTAGGAGATTAAGATGCCCAATGGAAGTGCAAAGAAATTGATCGCTTAACTCCCTTTGAAAATCCTCTCCTAGAAGGGTAGCTGTACCATGTAAGTCTTGATGTTACCTGTACAAATCTGCAGTGTGAATTCACTTACAGTGGTGAATAGGAAGGGCTTAGATGCAAAGCTACATGTTTGTTAATTTTATGTTCACCTTTCAACTTTGGGGTGAATCTCTGCAATAGGGTTGGTCAACAATGTGGGTATGTTGTTGTCACAGTTTCAGGGTAACTGCACCTTTGTTTCCCTCTACATGGTCCACTCAAAGAACGCCTAGTCAGGTCTCAAGTCTCTAGCCATCCCCTGTCTCTGGGCAGGGACCTTTATCCCACTCCCTTCTGACCAGGGGGTTTATGGGTGGTCAGCTCCCAATTTTACACTATGATGTCTCCAGCAAGCCAGTCTGCCTAAAGGTGAGCACCTGTGTGTTGCTTTCTCTCCAAAGGCTATGAACTGTGTATTGCCAGCAGTTACCAGTTACCACACAGTTCTTTCTGAGCAAGCACATTTATTCTTAAGGTATGAGCGTTACAGAGAAAACATATAAAACCAATAGCAGTTCCTACATGCATACTAAAAGCTCACCAGATATCACCTATCAGTCTTATGTGGCCCTCGTAGGCCAGTCTTTCTAACCCTTCTGCAAGGATAGGGCCTCCTTTGGACAGAAGATCGTGTCCAATTGCTGGATGAGAAAGGAGGCCCTGAGGCAGTTTAACTGCAGCTTTTTTGTGCCAAAAGCCCTTTCTTTGTCTGTTGGTCTCCAAAAATCCCAGTTTGAACCAGTCTATGCAAGCCCTCTCAGGGAGTTCTACCTCTCTGAATGAACTCACACAGAAAAATGATAAAAGACAAAAACACCATATCACCAATGGGCAAACACTTTTCACCTCTCAGTCCTCGTCCTCAAATAAAACCTGTACAACACCTTCAAAAGATGAGTCTGGGAGTTTAAATGTGTCATTTTACTAGACACTAAAAATCATGTTCTTAATAAAGACACTGGATTTATGGTTTATTACAACAATCCATAACCCACTAGCCCCACTTTTTTGTCCTATGACTTTTAATAGGCAAATTCACTTATAATATGTGTGAACTATTTATTCTAAACAACCTGTTCCACCTTGTATTTAGCGGTGACACTCTGAATACCTTTCCCAGACCTGGAGAAAAGCTCTGTGTAGCTCAAAAGCTTGTCTCTTTCATCAACAGAAGTTGGTCCAATAAAAGATATTACCTCACCCATCTTGTCTCTTTACAACCTATATGATCCACCTTAATCATCTCCCACTATATTTGGTTCCTGAAGGAGTTGTGGTAACCCTCCCAATGGAGTTGCATACAATCCCTGGCTTAGAGATATATAAACTTAATGCAATATGGTCTCCAAAGATATTGCATGGGATTGCAATATCTGCCACAATGATCACATTTATATCTTTGTTCAGTTTAACAACAGTTGGATCAGGATTTTCCCCCTAACAAATCGTGATGTACATTTGCAGCATAGTACAATTTGCCTCAATGTCATATGATTTCAAGCTCTACCAAAATGGCCCTTGATTATGGGTGATATTCCATATCCTATATAAACTCTTCTCATAAATTACAATCAAAGAAGTTCATATTTAAATGTAAGATTTACCATTAGCTTGTCTTAGAGATGACAGAACAAATTAAAATACGTTAAACGCATATGAATTTATGGGATAAAAATATACAGCAAGAACTAAAACTTTTAAAAGGCATCATTTAAAAATAGATGCATCTCAACCTATATCACCTTGGGCTGTGATATCAGCAGATCTTCCATGTCCAGGTCTAGGACCTAATCCTTCCTTGGGATATACTAGCAAAGACACTGTGTTAACCCATATGTCCTGGACAAATTCCTATAGTTTGGGGATAACCTAGGATGAAAGGCACCCTACCTGTAAGGTAATATTATTTAAGATGCAGTGGTGTGCCCCCAAATAATGGAGTGGAGAAGTATTTCTTCTACTCTACCCAGTGAGAGGCTTCTGAGGGAAAAGGATTATTATTTGTAGAAGATAGCAGCCTCAAAGAGTACGACCTCACACCAGGAAAGGGCAAGAAGAACAGTTGTAGAGGAAAATAAATTGAAATTGGTAGCAGGATACTTGTGAGTATTATCTTCCATACTAGCCACCTAGAAAATAGTTGAAAAAAAATCTGTGGCCCAGCTCTTTTGAAGTGACTAGTGATTTTGCATTCCTCAGTTCTGGGGTACCCAACTTGATACACCTTAAAGGGGCCTGATTTTCAAAAAGGGGGTGCACAGTCTGAAAATTAGGCCTCTTTAAGGTTGGACACCTAAAGCAGAGGCATTCAGATCTCTAGTTTATTTGGAAAATCTTGGCCTCTCTATCTATACCATCTGTACCTAGCTATACCTACGGAGTAGTAGTAGTACGGGGGAAGAAAGAGATCTTTACACGCTGTGGTTTTTGTGGTCTTTTCCTCTCACTTCTCCTGTAATTTCAGTTCTTCAGTCCTTTCCCAACCATGCTAAATTCCCCTTCAGAATGCATGCGTGCATGCACACACACACGCACGCACACACACACACACACACACACGTTTCTGGTCTTTTTTTATTCTCTTCCCCATTTTGTTTTTAAAAACCGTTTTTCTCTAAATTATATACATCGAGTTTTATTATGTGCTTTTGCAACACTGCTTTCTAAAACAACCATGTTTTCTATATGTATTACAGCTCTCCATCTATTAGACGCATCATAAAACCAAAGGGCTGGATTGTGGCAAACAGCCATGACCCCACTTTGGGGGTGTGCCAGGAGCTAGGAGAGTCATTGTTTGTGAGACATGTACAAGGCCTGTCAGAGCTTAAAGGAGTGCAGGGTGACTGTGGTCTCTGCACCCCCTAGGAGATGCATCATTTGCTTTCCTCTGTGTACCCCCGGCCCCAGCTCCATTTGCTCTGGATAATTGTTCCCAGCTCAGAGCCATGCACACACACACATCTCCAAGAAACTACTGAGCTGAGCAAATCCATGTCCCTGCATGCAATCACATATATGTGTGTATGTATGTGACTACTTTTCTGGTTTGTTGTAGAACCATTTTCAGCCGAATACTGGCTTTGATGGGCATGAAGCTCCCATTGATTTCAGTGGAGCTGTACATGTGCCTCTGAAGGCTTAATGTGGCCCCATATCGTGGGGGGGGGGAGGGGAGTGGCACGCCACATGCCCAATGGAACCCATGGAGCCCTACAGTGCAATTTGTGGTCAACTCTGCCTGTGAGAGAGAAATGCAGCCCATGGAGACAATGGGTCCCAGCATGTGATACTTAATTTGGATGTAGATAGAGGACATAGAATGACCCACTCTATTAAGGGTGAGGGCAGTAGCTGCAATCTGTTGCATTTTATATCACATGCTTGTGTCCCTTGACATCTTGGAAAGTTGCCACTGCAGCCCCTATCTTGGCAAAAGATGGGTACTCTTGGGGCCTGATTTTAGGAAGTTCAAGTCAATAGGAGCTTCAGATGCTCAACCCCTCTGAAAATCAGTGTGTGTGAGTGTGTGTGTGTGTGTGTGTGTGTCTTGCCAAAGAAACAAAAACCACCTAAATTGTTGTGATTCCCCCTCTCACACACACCCCAACAGTGACAACAAGGTCTGAGCATTTGCACCCTGCTTTTCCATTTTTTTCAGGAAGCTGAAACCATCTTTCACAACTGTGTCCAAGGTACTAACTATTGGAAGACAAAAGAGGGAAATTATTTCTTATCAACAAGCTTCATCGTGTTTTAAAACCACAAAAATGCAAAGAATTAGCCAACATAGAAACAGTATGAAAAGAGATATTCAAAATAAAAACAGTTATGTCTGCTCTTTAATCCTTCCGTGATAATTTTTCATGAAATATATTGCTTCTTGCATACTTCTCTTTTTAGCATTTGGTAGAGGGACCTGTGACTTATAATGTCAACTATGTGGCAATGTTTCCGAGATGCATCCTATAAGCATTAGATAATATACTGTGTAGCACAGATGGGCGGATACTACACATCATTGTCTGTGAGTTCTTGCTTGCATTTTAAAATACATGTGCATCAGCCATGCTCATACCCATTTTGTGTTTGGTTCCTACAAACGTTGCAGAGATCAAAGCTTATTTGCATGTATGGTTGTGAAAAGCAAATTGTAAACTTGTTTGTTTGCTCATGGACAGCACAAATGTTAACTTATGATGATAAACTTATGTTGGTGATAATATTGGGGCTACTTGTTTGTGTGTGCCTGTAACTGTAATGTATTTGTTAGTCTCTAAGGTGCTACAAGTTTTTCTTTCTTATTTTCGTTTTGCTGACACAGACTAACACGGCTACTACACTGTAACTGTAATGTGTCTCTTGAAGGAAAAATTTAGCCATCTTCTGCTGTTATAAATATGCCTCTACATTTTGTGCTGTTCACCAGTAAAAGTAATTAATAGATCCCATACAAACTTAACACTTAGCAAGTGTTAAGGATTCCCAGTATTCCTTATCTGAGACCTCTCACAGAGACAGGAAATGAGTCACACAGGGACTTGACTGCAGCCTTAATAACTAGGGCCAGAAATGCACACACACTTGCTTTGTTTCCAGATTCTGTCTTGAACGTTAATATCACCTGAAGTCAACGCTGTTCATACTGAGCCAGATTCTGCCACTCTTATTCATGTAGTATCACTTTGTGGGCAGCTTTGTTGATTTCAATGGGACTGCATAACTGGTAAGATAGTACTCTACATGAGTAAGAGTGGCAGAATCTAGACAATTATAGATGATGACCTATAGATAAGGTTGCCTGACAGTTACCATTATAAAACCCTGTTTTCAGTTGCTTATAATTTTGGCAAATTTTAACAATTCTGTCTGGAATTTTCCATGTGGCATGAGCTGTTTTTCTTTCTTTTTGTTTGTTTGTTTGTTGTTTTTTAATTCAGCATAAATGGCTCCACCATTTTACAGGATGAGGTTAGGGAAAAAATATGTTGCATTGCCCATGATAAACAATTCTTACAGCCATTTTGTTGAAAAGCCCTACCATCTCCATGCTTTGGAGCAGGAACTTAAAATGTGGCAGGGGAATCACTCTGGTGTCATGGATGCGCCTTTTGCACCAATTCTCCAGGGCATCATTTGGCTGCCTTAAAAACAAGAGCATCCTTTCTCTTCCTGCAGTTCCCTGTCTCATTCACTAGACACCTTCCAACTCCTACAGCAAATGTGGCAGGGTCCTACAGACAACAGCCTCCTTCACTATACAGCTCTGATTCATTTCCTGAGCACTGAATGAGGCAGGGGTCCTGTAGAAAAAATAGCATGTTATCATGTAATTAAAGACTGTATCATAAGGTGTAGGCACAAAAGGAGCCAAATTAGTGTTGCAAGGACAACCTAAATTCTGGCATTTCCTAACTTTTGATTGCTTGACTTTGTAAACCCTTTGTAAACCTTCTTTTAATGTACTTTTTAAAATGTAATTATTATCATGATGATAGCTATTTAAAATTAGCATGTAGCATTGTATGGGGTTTTTTGGGTCATTCTACTCTCTCAGATTTAGCTTTCAGCTGAGACCAAACACGACTATGAGCTATGTCAGCCCAAAAAGATTTTTTTGTGAAAATTATAAAATGAAAATAGAAACTACACAAGGTACTAGAACCGTGGGGTCCTATCTCACCTGTGCTCTCAATGATTCCCTTCTGATGCCCAGGCAGTGTTGAGGAGAAAGGTGCCTGATGCACATGCAGAGAGGACAAGAGGCATACAGAGTGGTGGGGAGAAGGAGTACATTGGAATAAAGAGCCTAGTGGAAGTGGGGAGACAGCAACTGGAGGCTATGCGGGAGATAGAGAGAGAAAAACGGGGACTGACAGCTAGGGCAGAGCGACAGAGGGGCTGAGCAAGAAGATTGGGATAGGAATGGAGGAGACAAAGACTGGGAGCTGAGGGACACTGGACTGGTTGCATAAGGAGACTGCGACTGAGTGCCCAGGAGGGAGATGCTTGGAGTGTCTGGGTAAGGAGACTGGGACAGAGAATTGGGGAGAGATGACGGCTGAGAGCAGGGTGAGGAGAAAGGGGAAGCTGGGACTGATTGGACAAGGAGACTGGGAGCCAGGAAGGGAAACAAGGAGGGAAGACTGGGAGCCTGTTGGGGGCAAAGAGCTGAGATTGGGAACTGGGGGAAACTGGGAATGGTTGGACAAGGAGACTGGGACTGAGAGCCAACAGGGATGAACAGAGCTATGGGAAGACAAGACATATCTGACAGGGAGCCAGAGTCCAAGGGGAGAACTGCGACTGGTTGAGCAAACAAACTGAGACAAGGAGCTAGGGAAGGTTGGGGGAGAGACTGAGTTTGGATGAGGGGCCCAGTGGGGGATACTGGGACTGGCTGGGCAAAGAGACTGGGACCGGGGTGAGAAGCTGCAGGGTGGATGGGGAGCTGAGCCACAGAGGCCCAGATCCTCAAAGGTATTTCAGTATTTTATTTCAGTGGAAGTTGGGATCCTAAATACCTCTGAGGATCTGGGCCAGAGAGATTAAAGTCAAATGTGACTACTAATTTGGGGTGCCCAATCTAAGGCCTGGTTCACACTAGTGGGGGGGATCGATCTAAGATACGCAACTTCAGCTACGAGAATAGCGTAGCTGAAGTCGACGTATCTTAGATCGAATTAAAATTACTTACTTCGGGTCCACGTGGTGCAGGCAGGCTCCCCCGTCGACTCCGCTTACTCCTCGCACCGAGCTGGAGTTCCGGAGTCGACAGGGAGCGCTTCTGGGATCGATTTATCGCGTCCACATGAGACGCGATAAATCGATCCCCAGAAAATCCATCTCTACCCACCGAATCAACGGGTAGTGTAGACGTACCCTGAGATTCTTAAGACCTGCTTCTTCACCGTACTTAACTTTCTCTAGCACTTGATATGTGCAAAGCACGGCTCCCACAGACTTCAGTTGCAGCTGCGAGTGTTCAGCACTTCTGCAGAACAGATCCCAGGGTCTCAAGTTGGGTACCCAGAAAATAAGGAACATACAATTAGTGATCACCTTTGAAAAGTTTGGTTTCATGACTTGCCCAGCGTTCCATGAGAACTCTGTGGCAGAAACAGGGATAGAATCTAATTCTGCAGGACAGCATTCATCTGTCTTAAACCTGAGGACCCCCACCACTACCATCACCACTACCACCACCCCTCTAACATGTTATGTCTATGAAGTATTGTCTGCTTTTGTAGTGTCTGGCCTTGTGGCTTTGATGAGTTGTAAAACAGCATACTTGCCTAATTCTATTGGATATCCTGTGAAATGTGTGGGATTTGGAAACATATACAAGCTGTAAATCACTCAACTTTTTGTACTTTTCATTGTCTATTTCTCTGTGAAGACTATTACAAAATTAATCACACACACACACGCACACACAAAGCATGGGGGGAGGGATAGCTCAGTGGTTTGAGCACTGGCCTGCTAAACCCAGGGTTGTGAGTTCAATCCTTGAGGGGGCCATTTGGGGATCTGGGGCAAAAATTGGGGATTGGTCCTGCTTTGAGCAGGGGGTTGGACTAGATGACCTACTAAGGTCCCTTCCAACCCTGATATTCTATGTGTATATATACATGCCATATGTATCTATATTAAAAATATGATCTAGATTATTCTGATTTTCAGCGTATATGTGCATGTATACACACACACCCTCTGTATCTATTTTTATAAAAAAAATATGATCCTTATTAGTTTGATTTTCAGAAGTGCTGAGGACTCAAAACTCCATTTGAAGTCAATGAAAGCCAAAGATGCATACTGCTCTAAAATTCAGATTCATACTGTATGTGTGTGAAGATGCATTTTACAATATATTTATTAGCATGTATTTTAGATGTTTTCATAAAATCTGAAAATTATTTTTGCTTTCCCATCCAGTCAAGACTTTGAGAAATTTATAGGATGCAGTTAAAAGTCACTTAATTGAAAGCCTATATAGACATGCTGCTTGATATCTTTTTACTATTTTCTGGGCTTTCCTTGGGCTTTGCATATTGCACTCTGTGGTCACTTGTGCTCAAAGAAACAAGCACCTTCAACTTGATATTTCTATCATCCCTGTTCTGGGAAGAATCCTGTTGCTGGTTAATAACATCAATCACTTGGGCCATAAATCTTTGCAGTGGATATGGTCATTTAAATCTCCACCTGCACAAACAACAATCAGGCACAGAAAATAAGAAAGCTCATAAATCTCCATGCTGGTGATTAGTAATTTTTGGATCTGTAACAAGGATGTTATAAAGAAAGAAATCCTAATTCATTAATTAGAGCTGATATGCTGACAATTTGTTTAGTTTGTAGCACAGGGAAAACGCAAACAGGGCACAGTTAACATAACATGACGTGAGAGGTTAGTGAATTCCCAACAGATCCCAGAGCTTGAAGATATGATATCTTAATGTACTTATCCTATTCTGAGGAGGGGGGCGTTATCTTGCAGCCAAATGGCAAGGACTGGTTTAAAGTTTAGATCTGCACTCCTTTTTCTGGCTTATATAACTAAGGGAAAACCTAAATGGATGAAGAGGTAAGAGATACTTTCATTACTTATTAAAATCTATATTCAATAATATTTTGTTCCTCTATAAAAACTGTCATCTGAAGATCTCATACCACTATACCATCATTTACTAATTTAGCATCACCGTATCCCCTAAATATTATGTTGGTTTGGGCCTTTTTTTAGGAGTGTGGACAAAGGGCCTGATGCAGTGCCCACGGAAGCCAATGGGAGTCTTTCTCTTGGTTTCAAGGAGCTTTCGATCAGGCCTGGAGCAATTAAGTTACACATTGTGATTAAGTCTCCTAAGTAATTGTTTTCCCTTGGGACCAGATTGTGCGTTCTGCATATACACAGACGGCACCACCCATATGTGGATCTGCTTCCCTGTAGTCCTGTTCTCTCCTCCCACACATATGCACAACCCAATCTCCAGAGAGACTTTGTTTTGGTCCAAGATCTATGTGTGGGGAGGGGACAAGATAGGGAAGGAAATACAACAGGCTGCATTTACTTTTCTATGGGTGGAATTATGAAAACACTCAGTATTGACCTAACTCTGCACTCATTAAAATCAGTGGTAAAATTCCTATTGACTTCAATGGCAGCAGAATTAGGCCAAAGCCGAGTTCTTTTGAAATTCCTATTCTATGGGCCACCTCGTGCTGTATTTACTCAGACAAACCTCCCAGCAGGTCTTTGGTAAAGGATAATGCAGTAAACTGAATATAGACAACTATACATATTTCTATAATATAAATGAACAAAATAAATATTAACATAAGTACCAAAATCTTTGAAAGAAATATATTTATTTAAACTGATGTTTTATTTAAAGGCAACTTTTTATGCAAACTTTGCAACATTTAGTAAATATTTTTCCTGATTTCATTTCAATTTGCAGGTATATATTTTTATTCTATTTGTTATTAAAATAAAATATTCTAACATTAAATTATAACATCACTTTGCACTTATACAGGGCCTTCTTCTATTGGAAGAATTTATAAGTGCTTTGCAAATACTGATTAAATAAATTGCACATCATACCTGAGAATTAGGGAAGAATTAATTATGAATTATATTTATTATTGTTGTTGTTGTTATTATTGCTATTGTTGTTGTTATTGTTATGATTCCCATTTTACAGATGGGTAAACTCAAACACAGAGAGATTATGGTGCTTGGCCAAAGGTCACACAGGACGCCTATAACAGAATTCTGATCTCCTGGCTTCAATCTTTGTGCTTTCACTAGGGGACCCAGCTTCTGTGTTTCAGAGTATATCCTAATAGGATGCATTCCCAAACAATCTTCCACAAATTTCTTTCAGATGAGCTTACAAGACACAGTTCACAAGCTATGTGTTAAAAATCCATCTCCAAGTCAGCTGTCTGGTAGATCCACTGGACACCCTGATCAGGAGGCATTTTAGCTTTCATCAGGAGTCAGGGACAAGGATGACACCAGACGCCTGGGTCATCTAGCAGGCAGGAGGGAGAGCCATGCAGAGCTCCAAGGGGCAGAGGGGGCGGAGGGGAGGCGGGGAGCTGCCTTGCTCCAGTTGGGAAGATTTGAATTACAATGTTGAAATCACTGGAACTCTTCTTTGGTGCCTGTTTCCCCCTCCTGCTCTTGAGCAGAGGTTTGTGAATGTGGTGAGCAGAACAGGCAGTGGCCGGACAGGGCCCCTCCCCTGGGTTGCAGCCGGATCCGCCTCTCTATTCCCCAGATAAATTACTAGTGTCCTCACCAAATTCCTCAGCTTTCTCTCTCACTCAAACACGGGCAACAAGCGGGGGTGGGGCGGGGATCCTCTCTTGACTGCAAACCTATCCCACCCCAGGGCGAGGGGAAGCGTCTTCTCAACCTGAGGTATTCACCCAACGCCTGCCCCCGGGGAAGCTTTGATCCTTGTGCATCTCTCAGACCATGTCCACTGGCTCGCTCAGCGATGTGGAAGACCTTCAGGAGGTGGAAATGCTGGAATGCGATGGCCTGAAAATGGATTCTAACAAAGAGTTTGGGACGTCGAACGAGAGCAACGAAGAGGGCTCCAATTGCGAGAACGCGTCCCCCCAAAAGGGGAGAGGCGCCTCGGGCAAGAGGAAAAAGGCTGCCCCCAAAAAGAGCCCTTTAAATGGAGTGAGCCAAGAGGGGAAGCAAGTCCAGAGAAACGCTGCCAACGCCAGGGAGAGAGCGAGGATGAGGGTACTCAGCAAAGCTTTCTCGAGGCTTAAGACCACTTTGCCCTGGGTACCTCCAGACACCAAGCTTTCCAAACTGGACACCTTGAGGCTGGCATCCAGCTACATTGCTCACCTGAGACAGATCCTGGCCAATGACAAGTACGAAAATGGCTATATTCACCCAGTCAATCTGGTAAGTTCCAGCCTGTGCGCGTTTCATGGGTCATCAATACACTTGATCACGCAGGTGAAGGGAGGGGGAAATCATGTGTTGCACCCTTCAGAGAGGACTGCTGGCAGAATCACTGAGAGTATATTTGGGGCGCTGAGTTATTGCGTTTATTAGAATAAAACAGACTCCTTCCAAGTCTCCTCCCTCCCCAGACGCTGTTAGTTGACTTATAAAAGATCTTAACTTTATAATGGCTCTAGCTTTTTCTGTGTTAATCCGCTCAAAGGGGGGTGACAGGTCAAAAGCACTGCAACTGTGCAAATCGATTCAGTAACATCTTGTACACACACACCGCTGGGAGAGAGATGACGTCCCTAAAAAACGGTGTAACAAGTTCATTGTACACGCAGTATTTATACAAACAAGATTTCTCGTTCAATTAAGTACTTTCCCATTGTTCAGTATAGAGGGACAGGTCCGATTTCTTAACGAATGATTCAGTCTTCATTTCTTCTTTATTTTCTGGTGTTTATTGATGTAAAATAGCGCGCGCGCACACACACACACAAACCCTTGCTTTTTAAAAACATCACCATAGGTCTGTTCTTTCATTACCTCGGATTTACTGTTCTCCAGATGTTTCTTTTATAAATGAGAACTTTAGAGCAGAAAAAAATCCTCTAAATCCTAGGCGAGAGTTCTCTAATTTAACCACGGGTTTAAAAGATGGACTGGGTAATTGTAGCTATTACTGTAGAGTTGGAAGTACAGTAGAGATAAATGAAACACAAGTTCTCTCTCATATATATGTCTGTGTCATTCATTCTCGCTGTACTGCCAACCGTATCCATAACAGTAATAATTCAAACCACTACAAGGACTGAATACATTTTCTAAAATCGGTGGTTAAAATAGATCATTCTTACTCTTCATTTGGCGTTTAAATTGTAAGACATGCTTGGACATTGCATGATAAATGAATTTCATAGAACATTGCAGCCGTTCTAGATGGGGTGATCTTCTTTTGAGCTGCTTTTCAAACGTTTGGGGCTCAGCAGGAAAATAACCGGCAGTTTGCTATCCACGAGGTGATTTGATAAGGGTTTGAGCTATTTCTTTTTAAAATAGTTGCATCTTAACTCGTGGGTAGACACAGCAATCTAACCAGTGGGCAGACTGCAGTCTGAGGGCAACCCTTTTGTACTCCTTTCAAAATATGTTCGGGTGTGCAGCTTTTTATTGCTAAGGCTATTATTAAAGGAGGCTGCTCTTCGTGCTGCGGTAAAACGAGGGGGAAATAATATAATTTAAATGATGGGTCTAACCCTGCACTCTTTACTCAGCTACACCTCCCCTTAACCTCTGTGAGACTTTTACCCGAGTAAGAACAGCAGGAGTTGGCTTTCTAATAGCAGAATTACAGTAATCGGTACGGTATAGAATGCTGAGACTTTTGGTAAGACAGCAAATGGATTTCGCTTTAAAAACAGAGGCGCAGCACATGAGAGCGGTGCCTTGACATTACCCAGTTTAGGAAGAACGGTTTTGATCTGTCTTTACTCGTATATCTTAGTATTAATTATGTGCTCATGAAAACGCTATCAGTTATCTAAAAAGCAACAGAGAGCGGTTTCTGGGATGGATAGAACACGATTCATCACTCGGAGGACTATCTATAATCACAAGGGAGAGAGACGAATGGGAGGCTACGCGTTTTTATGTGCGTTGCCCCTCAGTACAACCCAGCGGAGTCATCGCTAGAAATGACTAACCCAGCACTTGGGTGCCTAGCTCAACCACTTTTTATTGCTGATAAAAATTGGGAGCGGCTATTCTGCCCGTGTGTTCTGGTACATCACAGTGTCACTAGACACTTGTAATATCATAGTGATAACCCCATTTTTTTGTATCCCCTTTCCCATCCCATGTCATTTCCGGCTACAGACTTGGCCTTTTATGGTGGCTGGCAAACCAGAGAGTGACCTGAAAGAAGTGGTGAACACAAATCGCCTGTGTGGACCTACAGCATCCTGACCAACCTCAAGCCTAGGAGACCATCTTCAGTGTGTGTGTAAGGCGGGGGAGTTGGAGAGGGAAGCTGGAGGCTCCCCGCTAAGGAACACTTTATAGAGACGAGGAGATTCATCCTCACTAAAGAGGAGACCAAATGTACATTAGCAAAGACTCCACCCCAAAGATCCCATATATTTAACTTTATTAACGCGTGTACAGTTGATTGTCCTGCAAAGCAGCCTTGCTGGTTCAAGTGCTAATAGCGAGGAAGATCAAACACAACGTACCAAAGTGTATCTTTTGTATGATACATTGTGACATATGTAGATTCATAGAATAATTGACTTTGATAGTCACATCTATAAAGTAATTCACGTTAAAGATATATAGATATATTTTCTTCAGACAGGTTTTGCTATATTTCTGTGAATAAATCTTCCTTTCTATTGAAAATAAATTCAGAGCGGTCTAATTTTCATTTCAGCGCTGGAGCGTTTTGTGGAATGACACACCACGTTCTCGGTTCTCCTGAAAGCAACCAAATGTATATGGGATGGTAGATCCGGGAACAAAACTCTTTCACCCCAGATTATAAACTATTTTCCTCATGAAGAAGATGTAGACCATAATCCTGTGGGGTTGCGGGGGGGGGGGGGGGCGGGATGACGGTGTTTGGAGCCTGATTGCCATTCGCGCTTCTTTTTTATGTTTTCTGGAGAAAGAGAATTACCCCTGAAGTGCGATAATCACCTGGCAGATTGGGGACTCCAGCATTTCTCAAGCAGCCTCCTGCCATTTGAAACTGACCAGCCACAAAGTTCGCAGCCTGCGGCTCCGCATGTGGTGCTAAAGTTTTCATAGCACAGCTTTCTTGTGAAGTACACATGAATATCGATTGTCCAGGCGAACGCCTTACTTTAATTTTCAAAGGACTAACTTTTAGTAACTACGGGGGAGGAAAATCCGAGGCCTGATCAATTCTGGAGGCGGTTTTCCTCCCCTGCAATTTAATGTGGGGGGGAAGGGGTGTTACTTATTGATGAAGTGCAGCTAGAGGAAGGATTCCCCCTGGGCCCGGGTTCGTAGTGCCTAGAATTTTTAATTTAAACATCTTCCTCTCTATTGATCGGATAGTCTGTGGGAGATTAAAATTGAGATAAACAGAGAGCGCCGGGCTCTTTCCCCTGCGCCAGCGGAGTCCACAGGCAGCTGATGCGCCAGATCCCACCGAGCTGTTTAATGTTTCAGGGTTATGACCGCACTGTTTACAAGATGTCTTCGGTTATTTATACTGTTATTATTAGCAGAGGGGCTTTAAATTTCCGCTTCACTTGCTCTTTCAATATTTTTTTCAGTTCAGTTTGATACCTGGGTATTTTCTTTTTCTTTACGAAAATAGACAACATTGGCTTTCTGGTCGCTGCCTTACACTGTCTCTGTCTCCGCCAGGAAGAGTTTACCAGGAAACGGGAAATGCACAAGAACAAAAATCAAATCAAAACAAAACAACAACCGCTGATAAACTTTAATACAAGTTAAAAGTGCCATGGGAACCTTAAGAGTTTGCTTTGGGGGAGTCAGGGGAAGACAAGACCGCGCAGGCTATATAGCTGATTTACACTAGGAGCTAGGTGGTGATCCGATTCGATATCACTGGGAAGACAGCTAGAAAAATCTAGGGCCAGAACTTTCCAAGTTAGTGGTTTAAAATTAGGTACCTACATTCATATTTCTGGCCTGATCCTGCAAGCACTTTTGCACCGGAGTAACTTTGTGCATTCCAATGCATTTCATTGAAGCCAGTGAGACCCTTGGGGTAAGTCAAGCTAGATGCAAAAGTTTTTGTAGGGCCGGGTTCTCAGCTATCTAATGACCTGATTTTCATCTACAAGCCCATTGAAGTCAATGGGAGCTGCGGATGCTCCGCACCTGGGGAAAACAGATTACTTCTTTAGGAGCCTAAATATGGGTTTCGGTGCCAAACATTAGTTACCTAAGGCTCAGTTCTAAACCCTTCAAATCAACGGCAAAACTCCCCTTGACATCAAACCTCTACATCTGATCATTTTGGCCAAGATAAATAAATTAGATAGATAGTAGCCAATAGAAGTTTTGCTCCAGTAAGGACTGCGAGATTGGGGCCCAGCCCAGGTATATATTTCTGATTTTGTATCTCCAAACCCGGCGCACTTTCTTCTTTTTCTAGTGATGTTTTGTTAACGTTTCTTCTCTTTGCTCTAGACTCCATCACACCGTCATTTCCTCCATTTCATTTCTGACTTCTCCGTGTAAATCTGATCTACAATCCTTTATTCAGGCAAAATCCCTCTTGAAGAAAGGGGGGGTAGGATCCTGCCCTGTTTTACATAAACAGTGTTCAGACTCAAATAGGAAGGAGTGGTGAGGTCACAGATTCTGTATTATAAGATGAATGCTAGTAATAGCTTAGGATAATAGCTTATTGCAAATCGGTTTCCTGATTTGTCCAATATATCAGTGTAGTGAGTTACTGATTATATTTCTCTTTTACTAACCTCCGATTTAATTTTACATTTAGATTCACAAATTATTTAGTCCAAGTGACCCAATTCCACAAATCCAGATTACAAGAGAACTATGATCTAGTCAATTCATGTAACTAACAAAAAACTGATAAACATATTATAGTCTCATAAATACAGCTAAAGAAAACAACTACCTATAACGTGTGTGTAATATATATAAACATGTTTGTGTAGGAAATATGTGTGTGTGTGTGTGTGAGAATTTGAATTGTTCTAATACTTTTTAATAATATTGCTATTTAATTTAACCTTCTTCACATCTTTAACTTAACATTTGGTGAATTTTAAAACCCAGAGACACATCCCCATCTGGGGCAAACTAACATAATCCCCTTGACTTCAGTGGAGCTATGCCACTTTAAAACAGCTAAAGATCTGGTCCTGGATATTTTACTTTGTATAGGGTAAATATAAGTTGGTCAATCCTGAATTTTTTGCACACCTAAAGATGATGGGTACCTTGCCTGAATAAAAATTGCAGGACCAGAGGCATACTCTTACTTCCACAGAATCAACTGGAGTTTTACCATTCCCTTCAGGATGAACTGAATCAGGTCCCATGACCTTAAACTAGGTGTAGTTTATAATCAAGGATCCCTTGAGATTCACATTTTTATGTTACCTAATGAAACACTAAATTTAATTTATTGATACTTAAAATCATGAATTGAGTCAATATTAATACTGCTTGCTAAAGAATTGAAGCCAAGTGCTGTTCTCTTTTCACACCTTGAAGTCAATGGGAGTTTTGGGTGTACAAAAAATGCAGGATTGGACCCCAGATTTCCTACATAAACAGGTTCCATCTCTTCACCACTCCAGTTCTCAACAATGACTAAATTCAGACAACATTTTTCTGCTCCTTTTTAAATCTGAAGATATTAATAGTTCATTAGAGGCTAGGATTTCAAGGGATATTTGCCACTTTAAATGTACAGGAACACGGTGGTGAAAAAGGAAATAGTCTAAAATGGAACTATGAGAAATGTAATTGCAATTATGTATAAAAGCCTGCATTGAAAACAATGTAGAGACAACAGGTTCATAGACACATGGTAGATACAAGGAGACAGATTCTGCCACCTTTACTTGCTTTGGGTAACATCTTATTCTGCAAGTAGTCCCATTCAAGACTACTTGTGGGGTAAGGTACTCCTCAAAATGAGTAAAGGCATTGGAATGTGGCCCAGTGAGACCAATTGTGCAGCAAGCAAAAAAGTAAATGGTTTTACTTTCATTACACGTATTTAAGAGACAACGGGTGACATTTTCAAAAACTTCTAAGTGACTTGTGAGTTTGAGTCCCATTTTCAAAATTGACTTAGGCACTTAGGAGTCTAATTCCTATTAACGCTCACTGAATTGTGGACTCCTCAGTGCCAAAGTCTCTTTTGAAAATGGGATTTAGGATCCTAAATCTAATCTCTTAAAAGTCCTCACACATGCTGCCGGGCTTCATGTTCAGAGTGTATTTGCCAGCAGCAATTCTCATGAAGCAAGGAGGACTGGACAGCAAATGCTTGTCTTCATTTAAGCCTATGCTATCATCTCTGTTACTCTGTATGATGGAAACCACCAGTCCATAAAACACCAGTAGAATTGTTGCCAGCATATCAGGGGCAAGGAAGCCACAAATGGTGGCTGCGTTACTTCCTCTATGGTTAGCGCCTGAATTAAGTTTTCTGCAGCGGGACACCTGCGGTTCACAGCTGCAGAGCAAGGAGGTAGAAAGGAGCAGGGGTTGAGACAGAAAACACCTATTCTTCACCCAAGGTCAGTCCATTTTTCCTTCTGCAGTCAGGTGCACTTGGTTGCGGTATAGTGCAATTCACAGATGTGTCATGAATAGGGAGTTGCGTTTATTCCATGTAAACCCATTGACTTGGAAGCATTGCCTCCTTTTGGGAACTGCACAGCAGCCGTTGCCATATATCTCAGGAACAAAGTGGGATCATTTGAACCATTAAACATCACAGAAATTATGTATCTCAAACCTTCCCCCCTCACCCTCCAGCCCTACCCGCTCTCCCTTTCATCATTCATATCCCTCATGAAAACATAATTCTTCTGTGGAGCCTTTGTCTAGGCTTTGTCTAGACTCAATAATCCAGATGGTTATTAAAACATACACAGCAGTCTTATAAGACTGTACCCTCAACCTGTGCATCGCGTGTGTGAACTTTGCTATCTGTATCTGAATTAGACTGAGAATTGAAGATAGGAACTGTTTTTTAACAGCACTGATAATCAACACCAAGGAGACTTAAGGACCAGGTTTTTTGGAAAACAGGTATTAAGAATACGGCAGCAATGGCATTGGTGAAGTCACATGCAAGCACGTTTTCCTAGGCAGTCAGTCACAAGTGTGGGGTCAAAAATGTTCATGCTTCAACCAAATAAAATATTTTGCAGTGTCTGATCGTAGTATATTGGTTTCACATGGTCCTTTCCCACAAATGAAAAACCTTAGGCCTGGTCTACACCGTTTTTGTACTGATTTAATTATGTAATTCAGAGGTGTGATTTTTCAATGAAATAGTTAAATCAGTGCAACCCCTCTGTGGATGCAGTTATACCCAAATGAAGGTGCCCATACATTTACAAGAGCAAGTTATATCTGCATAACTATGACCACAAAAGGGGTGTACCACTTGAACTATATAGGTTTCAAATTGATATAGCTAAAGCAGTCCAAAAACTCTTTGTGACCAAGCCCTTACTGTCAGAACAGTCTTAAAATTAGGCATTCTTCTGACCTGTAGTTTTGCCCTGAAATTTGAACTTCTAAACTTACTAAATAAACATTAATATGTGTGCACATGTGTACACAAATAGGCACAGACACCAAGGGAGGTGGTGGAATCTCCATCCTTCCAGGTTTTTAGGGTTAGGCTTGACAAAGCCCTGGCTGGGATGATTTAGTTGGTGTTGGTCCTGCTTTGAGCAGGGGGCTGGACTAGATGACCTCCTGAGGTCCCTTCCAACCCTGAGATCCTATTATTCTAAGGGAAGAATTTGAAGTGTCCCTGGTGAGAAAGACATTTGAAAAATATCCCTCCTGATTCCTTAAAATGTGTGAGGTAATTTTCACCAAAAGAGTGAAAAAGACAAGCAGATGTATATGACGCTGCACTCTTTTGCATAAACCATAACCAAGTCCATATCCTAGCTATAAATATGGATTAACTGTTTACTAGATTCATAGGTTCCTAGGCTAGAGTGGACCATTGTGATCATCGAAGCTGAGTTTCTGTAGAACACACGCTATAGAACTCCCCCAAAATAATTCCTCAGGCATATATTTTAGAAAAGTCCTTTTTGGGTTGTTTAGCATAATGTGGGGGAGGTAATATCTTTTATTGGACTAACAGAAGTTGTTCCAATAAAAAAATATTACCCCATTCACCTTGTCTCTCTAGTATCCTGGGACTAGCATGGTTACAACAACACTGCAAACAACAATGTCATTCCAGATCAGAGCGGCCAGGAGAGGTAGCAAGTTAGCCTCAGAAAGAGCCTCTGATGGTGTAGCTACCCAAGGAGGAGTTAAGAGTAGAGGTGAATGAACAGCCATATAATTATCTCTCTTCCTCCCACTAATGCTCAGTCCTTCAAAAGGAAGGGGGAGGAACCATCAGCATCCAGATCACAAAAGGGCGGAGACAGACCACCAAAGAGGAAGGGAATATAGTTGAGTGAGCCTGAGAGCTGCAGCTGCCTTTGTCTACTCCAGGAAGAACATCTGTGAAATTCTGGACTACAGCAGCAAGGAGGAGGCAGAGACAATGCACGTTCCCAGGGATGGAGCGCACACACAGAGATAACTGTTCAACTGGACGGCAGCCCAGATCGCTACAGCTACATACCTCTCACCCTTCAAACATATATGAGACAAAAGCCAGTGTATGACAAATGACCAGAATGACTGTGTTACCGCTGACTTTTGGGTTTATGCCTATTGTGACATATTTAACCATCAAAGCGATATTTTTCTTCATTGAAACAATATAACAATCATATGCAGTGTCTTTTATACAAACAAAATAAGAGATTGCAGAATACCACCACCACCTACATATACATATAATGCTTTTAATGTTTCTTCTATACTTTATGTTCTCCCAGAGGCAAGATAAAAGATTAGTTAACAATGCTTCTTGGGTGAAAATTATTGTAGAAATAGAAAAAAAACAGTCAGCAACCCATCTACGCTAGGGCTCCAAACATTGCTAATACTGGTGGAACTGAACTGGTAATAGCAACTGAAACATGTGTACAATTTCCTTAGTGAGGACAAGGCTTTTGTATTTCAGGGGAGCACAGCCATCGGGAGTTGAGAGTATTCAGCACCTCTGTGCAAAGAGAACTCAGCACTTCGCAGGATCAGGCCCTGGAGAAACTGATGATAGAAATACAGAATCGGAAACTGAGTGATTCTGAAGAATATAGGAAGAAACTAGAAACAAACAGAAACATAATCATTTCCCCCTTTCTCCATTTTATCCCACACCAGAATCCAGCCACTTTATCAGTGGAAAGCAGAAGCCAAATCTGTGACAATTTAGTGTGCTCAGCATCTCACAAGAGTCATTCAACACCTCTTATGTTCTAGGCCCTGGTTAATATTCTGTTGCTCTTCTAATTTTATTATTCATCTCTTTATTTCCTTGGTATTGCCAACAGAGTCTTTTTGTGCTAAGGATATGATCTGAATGTTTGATTCAATCCCATCTGCTGAAATTAGATATGGTTAAGCAGGAAAGATGGTACCATTCTGCCTGCTGTAAAGTTACTAAAGGAGAATCTTGTCAGTAGCTCTTTATCTTTTTCATTTTCTTTTTGGTATAGCACTTCTCTACATTTTTTTTTTCACGCATTAGGTTGTAAAATAAAATCTGAGGAAATAACCTTATGTTTGCTTGAATATAAATGGCTACTGTGGAGCTCTTTTTACTATTTACACCAGACGTGTAATCTTATGATTGAATACACCGAATGAGAGTGATCATACTGCACATTAAGGCATATCTATCTCAGAAGCATATGACTATACTGAAGGCAAGGGCAGTAGATAAGTCAGAGTGCTTACATTATTCAATCTGATAGCTAAACTCAGCAATCAGTGGGTTCCTTCCCTTTCAAGCCTCTTCCCATGGCTATGTCTTTCTCCCTACTGGCTGCTGCCTTCTGAGAGCTCCTCAGCAATCCCTGAGACACTCAATGTAAGCTCTCTCTTGATGATGATCTCCCCAATAAGATGTTGTTGCTTCCACTTTAAGATTTGGTGCAGGATCTGATTGTCTCTAGAAACCAATATTAAAACAGAGTACACACTAGCTCTTTCAGCGTAGTCTGGGATACTTAGTTAACTAGCAAGTCCATTACAAAACAAACAATAACTGGAGGTGCCTAGGGCTCAATTATAATTATTTTCATTATCACAGCTCCTAGGGGCCAAATTTGAGAACAGGGCCCTATTGTGCTAGGCACTGTACAAACATAGTAAGATACTCTCCCCCACCCTCCCACCCCCCAAAGCTTGCAATCTAAGGGGCTGGTCTACACTAACCCCCCAATTCGAACTAAGATACGCAACTTCAGCTACGTGAATAACGTAGCTGAAGTCGAACTATCTTAGTTCGAATGAAAAGGTACTTACCCGGGGTCCACACGCGGCACGCAGGCTCCCCTGTCGACTCCACCTACTCCGTTCGTGGAGCAGGATTACAAGCGTCAAGGGGGGAGCACTTCCTGGTTCGATTTATCGCGTCTAGACAAGACGCGATAAATCGAACCCAGAAGATCGGACTCCTCCGACGGGACGCGTGAGTATAGACGTACATAGACAACACAAATGGTGGAAGAGGAAGGGGCAGGGAGGCAGAGAGAGTGAAGTGACTTGCTCAAAGTCACACAGCAGATCAATGACAGAGGCAGGAATAGAAACCAGGTCTTCCAAGTCGCAATTCAGGGCACTATCCACTAGATCAACAAGATAGCAATAGCTGGCCCATGCAATAGATCTTCAAAGGAAGGTGTGAGGGAGCATACAACCTGTAGAGAATTACAGGGAGGCAGGAAATAATTAGTTGTGTGTTGGAGGAAGAAGCAGCCACAGTCCATTTTAGAATGCTGTAGGGGAGTGCAAGTAATCCAAGGTCTTGTAGAGAAGAAACAGGGGAAGATGGCTGTGGGAGAGCATAGGGAAGAATTTCAAGGAATCTGGTTAAACAGTTAAACTTTTTACCTAGTTTCTAATTGTGTGCAAATATTTGCTTACACGACTGCCGAATTTGCATGCAAGCTTATCAATCACTGAATTTGTATGCACAATTGTCTGTTTGCACATGCAAATACAATAGTTGTATATTCACCTGCCTGTGTATACTTATGTGGACAATTAGAGGCTGTGTCCTGAAAATATAGCCCAGTATGAATGAGGAACACGTGGTAAACAGATAGATGGAAGCTCAAAATAATGTGGGATTAATTTCTTTATAATACAAAAATATATTTATAACATGAGGGTCATGACTAAGCATCTGTATGGAAGTAACACTAGAAGAGGTGAGGACCTGAAAAAGTAACAGTAGGTTTGTGGAAAATAAGTACATTTAGAGAGATACTGTTTGTAACACCAGGCATTTAATAACATGCTAAAGAGCAAAAAGCTGGGCATTAAAGCCAAAAGTATAGCTAAACCACAGTTTATCTTTTTTGTCATAACATGACTGGCTAGTTACTCAGAAATGGACCACAGTCCTCCAGAGAAGAACCTCAGCATCCTTTGGGATGGTATATATAGCACCCCAGCGAAACTGCCAAATTCCACAGGAGGCACCATAGGAATCTGTGCAATGGCTGAGAGATCTTTTGTAACATCTGAGGGTAGGGTGACCAGATGTCCCAATTTTATAGGGACAGTCCCGATTTTTGGGTCTTTTTCTTATATAGGCTCCTATTACCCCCCCACCCCCTGTCCCGATTTTTCACATTTGCTGTCTGGCCAGTGGTCACCCTATCTGAGGGTGACTGAGCAGACCACAGACAAGGAATGAAAAGTCACATGACACACCCCAGAAAACTGCTAGAGATTCCCGGGGGCGTCACTCAACTACAGGATACGAGCGGCTGCTCTAAACTTATAAGAATCCCTCCTTTCAAATAATTTCCTCAATTTCCTGTGTTTCTTCCATGTACAGTTCTTGCAGTGTGATTGTAGCCATGTTGGTTCCAGGATATTTAAGAGACAAGGTCGGTGAGGTACTATTTTTATTGGACCAACTTCTGTTGGTGAGTGAGACATGCTTTTGAGCTTCACAGAGGTCTTCTTCAGGTATGGGAAAGGTACTCTGAGTCTCTCTTTCATCAAAGGCAATTCCTCCAGTAACAGATATCACCTTACCTTATATAAGTTTCTGTCCATTTCATGAGCCACAAGGTGGCAGTCCTGTTGCACATAAGCATTAAGCAAAGACAGCAGAAGATGTAATGTTCCCAATGCTTCAAAAAGTAAAAATTGCTAATAAGAAGCAGTGCTATTCTTAATAGTCTCTCGCAGACTACAGAAAATATTTGAAGTGGGGAAATCTGAGAAAATTGCTCCTGATCAATTCCTATTTTTGGGGTGAAAATTAATGTGGATGTAGAACAAGTTGCCCCAATGCTGAGAGACAAGAGTTTTTAAAATAACAATTTTAAATCAGTTTCATTTATCCTATACACAATCAGTACTATTCCATTGTAATTTCTTACATAAAAAGTACTAATTTATAGATCTAAAGCTTCAGAAAACCTTAAATAAGACCAATACATTGCATGTATAGTACCTTTCAGACAAGGTTCTCAAAATGCTTTACAAAATTAAGGTTCACGACTCCACTATGAAGTAGTATCATATCCATATTACGAGGAGGTAATTTAAGGTACAGAGAGGCTAAGTGACTTTCTCCAGGGTCACATTTCAAGTCAACTTCTGAACTGGGAACAAAATCCAAGAGTCTTGACTCCCAAGTTTTCTAACCACTACACCATAATCACAAGTAGCCCCCTGCCAACAGGCATTATTGGAATACTCCTATTAATCTATCAGAGAGGTAGCCGTGTTAGTCTGGATCTGCAGAAGCGACAAAGGGTCCTGTGGCACCTTATAGACTAACAGAGGTATTGAAGCATAAGCTTTCGTGGGTCAATACCCACCTATTAATCTAGTTTTTCTGCTATTACATGTTCTTAAATTATGTTTTAAAGAGCAATGTATGGGACTGAAACTGTATGTTTTGGGAGACTGACTATTACATATAGTGCAATCACACTCTTTATGTGCATAGCCACAGGACCATTTCTTTCACAATAGTGAAGCCAGTCAGGCTGTCAGCAGTAACATTTTCTGCTAGCTGCAGTCACAGGTAGACCTCTTAGAAGTTCCACTTTCCAGATGCTTTTCTTGACCAGACCAATTTAAAAACAAACAAAATAAAATATAATCCAGTCTCCTCTTTAAACCTCTCTCTCTCTCATGTTACTGTGGTGTAAATTTAAACCAGATCTGGAAGTTAGAGAGACAGGGTGAGTGAGGTAATATCTTTTATTGGACCAACTTCTGCTGGTGAGAGACCAGCTTTTGAACTTGACCTGATGAAGGTCTCTGAGTGACTCAAAAGCTTGTCTCTCTCAGCAACAGAAGTTGGTCCAATAAAAGATATTCCCTCATCCACCTTGTCCCCCTAATATCCTGGGACCAACAACACAGCCCCCCAAAAAGAACACAGCATGCACATTTGGCAATGACACTGAAGGGCAGCGGCAAACCCGTTGGACGAAACCACTTTGCAAAATACCTGGAACAACCAAAGGCAGCAGGTGGCCAGGCTAGGACAGACACTGCCCGCCCGATTATAAACCGGCTGTGGGGGCAGCAAACAGCTGCGCCCCAAGTGACTTGCGCTGCATTGCTCTCGCGGGCTGCTGCGCAGTGCACGGAGCCTGGGCGCTCGCACGCGTCACCACTAGCAACCCAGGGGCAGCGGAGGCTGCAGAACAGGGTAAAAAGGCTCGAGCCCGCCTTGCCCTGAACAGCACGATCGGCTCCTCACCCCTCCAAGCCCCGCCCCTCCACGCTCCGCAAACGTCCCCACGCGTACACCGCTCTGGGCCGCCTAGCGCGAGGAAGGGAGGTGGAGAGAAAAACCGGAAGCGCGCGCGCGCAGCGCGGCCCTCGTGGCACTTCCGGCGGCCGTTCTAGCCGGAGTCGTCTCTATGGCCGCCGCGCTTTGCGATGTTTATTGTCGCGGGGACAGGGCCCGGGACCCGGAACAACAAAGAGCGAGAGCGACGGGGCGCGTAGCAACCGGGCCGCGCGCGGCGGAGCCGGGGATACTCAACCGCCAGCCCACGCGGTAACTGCAGCCGCCGCCGCCCACCCGCGGCGCTGGCTGGGGAGGGTCTGGCGCTGGGGGCGGGCGCTGTGGGGCCGGGGCGCGGGGGCAGCCGGAGGGGGCGGCAGGGGGCCGGGCAGGCAGGTGCCGCGGGGGAGGGACGGGGGAGCGCCAGTCCCCGCAGCCCCGCTGCGTCCTGGTCGCTCCGAGGCCCCTTCCCCGCCCCGTGGTCTGGGCCCGATCCCCCAAGAGCGAGCGCCGAGCCCCTCGCGGCCTCTCTGTCGCCCCCCACCCCAATAAAGGCGCCTCTGGGTGCTGCTCCCGGCGGGGCGGGGCCGGGGCGCAGGGCTCGGGCCCCTCAGCCCCGTGGCGCTCCCACGTCCGCTCTCGCCTAGTGGTTCCTTTCTGGGCGGTGCGGGGCAGAGATCCGAGCAATGTCTGCGCCCTCCCCTCCTCCGGTCCCAGCAGCTAGTGTGCTGCAGAAATAACGGCGTGTGCACAAAATGTAGTTCAAGCCCTTGGCCACCCCTCCCCCCCCATCCTCTCACTGTCCCTTTCCAGGGGAAGGGGAAAGTGAGGAGGAGGAGAAGAGACAAGAGCATCCTCCATGGGAAACACTGTTTCCTGGCAACCAGTAGAGGCTCCTAAAATGGCAAATACTTAACCAACTCTCCCCACCCCCAACTCCCCCCAAAGGATGATTTTTGTAAGTTCCTAAAATAACATTTGTTGGCTAAATTAACCCTTGGTGGTGTCATGTTAAACTAGACATAGACTCTATCCCAGGTGATCAGCGTTGTGAAATGGAAACTGTCAAATGATTTAGGCCGGGAATCTATGCTTTGTAGTTTAACAAAAGTTAAGTAAAAATCTTAACATTGGTAGGTTTCCAGGAAAATGTTTTGGCTACATTTAAAAAACAAATCATTGCTAAAAACATTACTTACTTTGGCTCTATTTATGTTGTTCATTTATGTTCAGTTTGTCCCAAAACAAGAATCTAGTCAGTTTTATTTTTTGGTTCTGATGCAGCAGCATAATCCAACCTAGACATTGCAGCAACTCCTGAAAAGGAATGTTTAACACAACTTTTATAAAAAAGCTTTTAAAGCTATTTTTATACATTTAATGAAAATATTTCTATAAATATTAGGCTTTATAAAGCCTCCTTTCCCTCCAAAACCTAGATTGGGGGCCTAAAGTTCCTGACAGTGTCCCTAAGAAAAATATGAATGGAGCATGTTAACAATTTTGTGCTGCTAAGTAAGTGCTCTGTAAAAGGAAAAGTTAACCTAGGAGCAATGATGCAGTGATTTTCCTAAACTGTGAACCTATAGAGAATCACCAGCTCAAAAGAGGAAATACTTCCTTGGCAGTGAATACAAGCAATAATAGTTATATTCAGCAGCACTTAAAGGCCTCAGTAGGAACCTGTGTGGTAGGTGCTGTACCAACACACACACTCCGCCCTGAAAGCTTACAATCTATAAAAACCCAAAATCTAAATAAACACAACACACCAAACAAGGGAGGGAAATGAGATACAGTGCAAACAAAATATTACTTTAGGTATTGCAATGGCCATCTTTGATCAAAGGAAAAAGTTTTCCTCTGCCAGCTTGACAGCCATGTCATGTGATAGTTATGATATTGAGAGACAAAATATCTATCTGGTATCCTAATGTAAGGGTGGGTTCTTTCTTCCCTGGCTGACTGATAGTCATCTAATTAGAGAACTAAGAGGAACCACTGCATGACATACGTGTGTGTGTGTGTAAGATTGTGATGTACATATTACATACGTGCACACAAAAACATACATCAGACCCCGCAGACCACCAATCAGGTGAAGGGAAAGGTTAATCCTCTTCTAAAGTTTGTTTTTAGTGTACAAGAAAATGGACTCTCAAACCATCTCCCCACGGAGACTGTAGAGGCATTACACAAGTGCTACTGGAACTCCTGTGAGTAGAGCCCTACCAAATTCACGGTCTGTTTTGGTCTATATAATGGACCTAGGATTTTTAAAATCGTAAATTTCATGATTTCAGCTATTTAAATCTGAAATGTCACAGTGTTGTAATTGTAGGGGTCCTGACCCAAAAAGGGGCGGGGAGTCACAAGGTTATTGTAGGGGGCGTTGTGGTACTGCTACCCTTATTTCTGCGCTGCTGCTGGCGGGGCGCTGCCTTCAGAGCAGTATGCCTAGCCAACAGCCGTTGCCTTGCGGCCACCCAGCTCTAAAGTCAGCACAGAAGTAAGGGTGGTCAACCAGGTCCCCCTGCCCCCACTAAAGCAACCTTGTGACCCCCCTGTAACTCCCTTTTGGATCTGGACCACCAATTTGAGAAGCGCTGGTCTCCCCAGTGAAATCTGTATAGTATAGAGTAAAAGCATACAAAAGACCTGATTTCATGGTCTGACGCATTTTTCATGGCCGTGAATTTGGGAGGGCCCTACCTATGAGCTACTCAGCGTTGGTGAGGGATTGATGTTTCCTAAGATTTGAGAGCTGCAAGCTTACTAGTTGGTTGGGAAGCTCGCTGCCCAGAGTAGCTTCCCAACTTCCTGCCAGAGAGCTAGAGGTTTAGGGAGTTTTTGTTTTGTTTTTTCTTGTGGCAAGCTAACCTTTTCCTTAAATAAAACAGACTATTGTGAAGCCAACATCTGCATCCCCCGAGGCTTAATGAGGCCAGGAATGTTTTCTGCTGAATTCAGACCATCAATTATGTTTTAAGGAACACCTCAGCATTTAGGTAAAATAATGTCCAAGTAGAGCCTAAATCTTTGTTTACAAAAGAAAGCAATCATAAAGCATTTTATTACAACTTTATTTCTATCATACAAAATAAGTGTTGTAGTTTTAATCATTTTATCATATGGATGTTGTTACAATGGAATGACAGTACCATTATTAGCTAACAGCCTATGAAGGCCCTAGTTTTGTAGTCAGAGCTGCATGGGTGAACTCTGCAACTACACAGTGGTCTTTCCACACAGATCCAATTGTGGGACTGAGGCCAAAGTGGTTTGCAGAGCAAGACTAATACCTCCATAAAAGTAAGAGTGTGCCATTTCCCCTATTAAAAGACTCTGGTAACACCATAAACCATGAGTAGTTATTCCCTTACAACAGCTAATTCCCTCGCAGTACTTTATAACATCAAGATCCAGATGCTGAAAGGCCTTAAGGCTTGTCATCAGTAAACCTATGACAAGTGTCCATGTATTACAGACTGGTTTGAACTTTTATTAATTAATTGTTTCTAGCTATCTTAAGGTAGTAGCTTTATCAGTTAAAATGACATGTCAGGTTAAGTATTTAAAATGTTTCTGTGCATGTCCTACTAATATTTTAGGTTATTAAAAGTGAAAAACATAATATTGAATTTGCTTCCCTAAAAATAGGCTGTTTAGCTTTGGCATTTTTCTAAGTTAGGACAATAAAAAGCACACTAACTAGTGCTTCTCAAGCACTGGCACAATGTTGCAATTCTCTTTAAGTTGACAGTATCTTTTTAATACTTTTAGGTTGAAAGGTTCATGAACAGAGCTAATCAACAAAATCTAGTGGCGTCTAATAGGGCATGTTTATACATTTGGCCCATTATCATAATAATAATTAATAATAATAAACAATGCACAATTAGAAAGAACTGGAAACTTTGTTCCCATTCTTGTCCCATTGCTTTACAAGTATAATTGCTACATCTGGAGTAATAATAGTGAGCCCTATAAAGCTATTTGTTGAGTGATCTCAAAAAGTGCTTTACCAAAGGTACATAAGCACTTTTATCCTCGTTTTAAAGACACAAAAGCTGAGGTCCAGTGATTAAGGGATTTGTCCACGGTCACATAGCAAGTCCGTGGTAGAGTTAGGGATAGATACTAAAGGTGAATCATTGACTTCACTGGGGTCAGGATTTTACCGTCATGTCCTGCCCCCTGTCTGGATCATGTTCACTGGACCATGCTGCCTCGCAAATATGTATAATTTAAACAACAGTTTTATATATAAACTCTGAATATATTTTTGCATCTTTTCTCTTGTTAAAATTTGCCTTTTTGTTAAAAAGGGATAACCATGAAGCTGAATCTGTATTTCTATCTTGAAGGCCAGTGGTCCACCACACTTCATTTCCCCAGAATCTTTTCATTGTTCTCAGATTAATGTTATACTGTACTAAAATGAATGTCTGAAGATTTTGTTTTAGATTTCCTCCTTTATCCAGCTTCTTGGACTGTTACTGAGACAATGACAGGGCCCTCTCACCCCCCCGCCTTTTACACCACAAAAGGGAACTCTCTCTTGTTTTATTCAGTGTCATTAGATCATGTAATGAAAGACCTTATCATTATGCATATGTAACAAAGGGTGAACAAGAACTCCAGCTATGAAATTCCTGACTCTCGTGGGTTCATATTCTGAATGAACACTAAAGTAATAATGTTTTGTATTAAATAGATTGTTCAATATGCTGTTGTTAATGAGGGAACTTAAATCAGTATTATACATCTGAAGTAGTTTACTGTGTAAACACTCAACACTGAAATATTAAATGTTCAAGTTTGTTTTTTTCAACCAGGGGAGTGGAAGGTGGTTTTCAGTCTTTTACATTGGGCTCAGATATTGCTTGTATAACAAATGTCACTTTTTACCAAATAACTGTCTCAAGCTGTAGACTACAATTATAAAGTTATAGTTAAAATTCATTTTCAAATTTCGAGTTATGTGCTTTGCATCATCTGAACTTTCAGAATATTACTGATGAAAATGGGTGCATTACTGTTACAATATAAAACTTCAGCTTGCCAAAATCTGCACATTTAAATTGTTCTTGATGATATTCTTGTGGATGAAATCACTCTGATTGGCTGAGCCCCACAGTATATTAGTGTTCTTACTAGTAATTTTCAGCTCCCACATTGAACTTGTGGATTGGTTGTTTTTGTAATCTCTCCACCCTGTACCCACTGTTCTTAACCACTTCTATCGTATAGCTGGCATTTACCTCTAAAAGATGGGTGTTTTGTGATAAAGTGTTGGAGGCATCTCCCAGGAAAGTAGTTATATTATTTAACAGCTGCTGTGGTGCAGTTAAGTAACCATTATACTGTATAGGCCATCAAAAACAGACATGATAGGGCATTAGTAAGCTTAGGGATATGTATAGTTCTCAGTAGAAAAATATTAGTTACCATTTTTCTTTCTCCTCCACACCCTATATCATCTTTGGTGCTTTCTCGCTATTCTTTTGCCTTTCCTTTGATTCTTTTACTCTCTCCCGCCTTCCTCCTTTTTCCTCTGTCTGACAAGCCAAGAGATATGACATAATGTTTCAGATATGGAGCCAGCTGCAGAGTGAAATAGACAGTGATCACACAGCAGCCAGTTCCATATGTAAAACACATCTGCATTTCAGTGTGTCACTACTATATGATGGTTGCTGCTTTTCTTTTGTTATCCAGCTGAAGTTCTGACCAATGGTCTTCTCAGACACACCTTGAGTGGAGAAGTTGTGGCATGGTGCCCTGTGGCAGGAGGCCAAGAATGCATGGCAAATTAACATTAAAAGTGCTTAGGTGGAAAAGTTGATACTAACAATCTTGGTTTCCCTCTTGCTTATTTCTGATAAATATTTTGATCTTCCCTCTGTATTTCATTTAGCAAGGGAGTATATGTGATGGGCTCCTTTTACATGTCGCAGTTTCTTGTCTCGTGGCCTCCGGCTTTTTTGATAAAATGAATCAGTGTAGAGAATTTATCTTAAGGCTGACTGCTTTTCTTTCATTATATTCTTTGATGTTTGTTGTGTTCATTCAGTATGAGGTGTTACTGGATTCTCAGCTAATGGATCAACAGTGATTTGATGTACTATGGCTAAGGCTTACAAGTCTGTCAAGGAGGTCACGGATTCTGTGATTTTTTTCATTACCTCCACAACTTCAGGACTCGGGCTATCAGTCCTGGGCAGTGGGCCTCAGTCTGTCATCTCTGCGCTGGGAGGCTCCGACTTCCATGAATTCTTGTTTATTGCCTGCAACCTGTATCTGACTTTTGATAAAAATAACCTTGACAAAATCTTAACCTTAACTATGGCCTCCATCTCTTGAGTTGTGGTCTGCTTTAGCTTTTGAATCTTTCCTTGCCAAATTCTTGCCCATTTTGCCAGCCAGTAATTTTTCAAGGATTTTCCTAACAAGCAGCATTACAATTTTTACTTTTCTATGCCGGTAAAAAGTTACGAAAATAAATTGCAGCGCTTCAGTGAGACCCTTAATGTATGTCTACACTGCAGCTGGGAGCATGCTTCCCAGCCTAGATAGACAGATATGTGCTAGCTCCACTCAAGTTAGCACACTGACTAGCAGTGCAGACTTTGTGGCAGTGGCTAATCACCCAAGCTCCGACACTCCTGATCTGGGTCTGAGTTCAGTGGATAGCATACTAAAAATAGCAGTGGAGATGTCGTTGTGGCACTGACTAGTCACCTGACCTTGGACCTGGAGGGTTAGGCACACTTGGGCTCAGGTGGTTAGCCCATGCCACAATGACAACACTGCAATTGTTAGCACACTAGCTCAAGCGAACCTAGCTCTTATCTGTCTACCGAGACTGGAAGGCATGGTCCCAACTACAGTGTAGATATACGCTTAGATATATATCTTCTCTCTTCCTTCCCCTGCCTCCTCTCTGCTTCAAAAAACAAAACTAAAAACACCCCAACAAAACCAAAGGGGCTCACTTTCCTATCCAATTTTAGGGAGGATGGGTGTATGCTGGTAAAAATGACAAAAAACATAGAACTATGCAATGACAGCTTCAATTTGAATTTTAATTGTTAATGGCAATATTGTGTTGAAATAATTGGTTTAAAAAAAAACAAGTCTGCAGTGGAAAATGAAAGTTCAGTGTATTACTAGTAGAGCACTTGAACGCTGGGATGTTTCAGAGTTAATTTATTTTAGTTGTGTTGGACTGATTTTCACAAATGAGAAACTGAACAATCCTTAAGTATGACAGAAGTTGGTCCAATAAAAGATGTTACCTCAGTCACCTTATCTAATATGCCAGTATATGTTATTTGTAGGAGAGAAGAATTCTGAAGTAGTTCCTGGCATAAAACAGGAACTACTTTTAACCATCAAATCATAGAATATCAGGGTTGGAAGGGACCTTAGTAGGTCATCTAGTCCAACCCCCTGCTCAAAGCAGGACCAATCCCCAATTTTTGGCCCAGATCCCCAAATGGCCCCCTCAAGGATTGAACTCACAACCCTGGGTTTAGCAGGCCAATGCTCAAACCACTGAGCTATCCCCCCCGGGAGGGATAGTGAAAGTTTCTTTTTATATTGTTGCCCAGGGGTGGGCAAACTACGGCCCGCGGGCCACATCTGGCCCATTCAACAATTTAATCCGGCCCTCAGCTCCCGCTGGGGAGCGGAGTCTGGGGTTTGCCCCACTCCAGCCGGGGAGTAGAGTCGGGGGCTTGCCCCACTCCACGCGGCTCCCAAGAAGCAGTCAGCATGACCCCCCTCCGGCGCCTACATAGTATGCGGAGGCGCAGCCAGGCGGCTCTGTGCGCTACCCCGTCCGCAGGCACCACCCCTGCAGCTCCCATTGGCCGGGAATCCCTGATCCCCCTCCTGCCCTCTGAACCCATTGGTCCCAGCCCAGAGCACCGTCCTGCACCCCAAGCCCCTCATCCCAGCCCCACCCCAGAGCCCGCACCCCTAGCCGCAGCCCTGATCCCCCTCCCAACCTCTGAACCTCTTGGTCCCAGCCCAGAGCACCGTCCTGCACCCCAAGCCCCTCATCCCAGCCCCACCCCAGAGCCCGCACCCCTAGCCGCAGCCCTGATCCCCCTCCCAACCTCTGAACCTCTTGGTCCCAGCCTGGAGCCCCCTCCTGCACCCTAAACCCCTCATCCCCAGCCCCCCCCCCCCCCCGAGCCCTCATCCCCCCCACCCCAACCCGGAGCCCCCTTCCTCACCCTGAACTCATTTCTGGCCCCACCCCAGAGCCCTCACCCCCTCCCATACCCCTACCCCTAATTTTGTGAGCATTCATGACCCGCCATACAATTTCCATACCCCGATGTGGCCCTCAGGCCCAAAAGTTTGCCCACCCCTGTTGTAGTTCTACATTATACTGAAACACCATGTTAAGAATATAATAGAATGACATAGTGTAATCAAATGCCTCTCCTCCCAGTTCATTCATAGCATTGACTATACACAGGAAAGCTAATTTAAGGATAAAAAATACTTTTCAAAATCAGTTTATTCTTTTAATGTATTCATGTTTTGTGCGTATCTTTCCATTTCAAAGGCAATTAGAAGGCTTATAGTTCCAAAGCATAAACTTTGGCAAATATTTGATCCTTATATTTGGAATTAAATTTCATCCATGTAATCATCATTAATTGAAACAGTCAAGAGAAACAAATTTTTCCTTATGTCTAAATCTATCCTGCACTGACTTGAGGAAGGAATTGAGGAAAAGTTATCACTTATAGGTGCTATAAAGTGTTTCCTTTGTTTCATAGAAATCCTAATTCATCTTAATATTCAGCTTTTAAAAATATTTTTGTTGAATGAACAGCATGGTATAATTAAGATGTCTTATTCCTTTAATTTTTTTCCCAGTTTTTATATATAATTAGTTCTTTCATGACAATTTCTGATAAGTTGGTTTCACTGTATTGAAACATGAGTGTTAATAAGCAATAGGTTTCCTGTTTTCTGATATACAGGATGCAAAACTTTGTGGTTTACACAGACCATAAATGAGTCAGAATGGCATAAAATTTATTCTTCAGTTCCAGATTCTAAGACTGTCTCAATTAAGGAACTAAGTTACATGAAAGGGATGTTTTTAGACAACTGTGTGACACAGTATTTTTAATTGTATTGTTTTCTTTTTCAGAATGTGATCTTCATGGTGTGCTGGTGGGGAATCTGAGTTTTCAACCACCCCAATGGATGCAGACAGTGATGTTGCATTGGACATTTTAATCACAAATGTAGTGTGTGTTTTTAGAACAAGATGTCATTTAAACTTGAGGAAGATTGCATTAGAGGGAGCAAATGTGATCTACAAGCGTGATGTTGGGGTAAGAAATTTAACATATCTCAATGCCAAACTAGACTAACTTTTATAGATGTTTATCAAATTAGAGCTCTGTCAATATCTATATGTTGGATATAGTTGGTAGTGTGAATTCCATAGTCAGTGTAGCAGAACTGTGTTTAGAATGGCTGGATTCTCATCTCTTTGACTTCTTCCAGATTCTTTCTTGTTCAAGTTTGCCAGGCTTGTATCTGTTCTTGGATACTAAATTTGAGGAGACAAATATTGCAGTACTTTGAAGCCATAAGAAATTTTGTGAAATTAAATCTATGCAGTTTGTTTCTGGTGCACACTTGCCTAATATTAAAGTAAACAGGGAGAAAGTCTTGTTGGGTCATCTAGTCCAGTGTTTCTCAAACTTTTTGATCCCAGGGACTAGCTTGCTGCCTTGCTATATTGTGTCAATGAAATTTCAGGGGCCGGCACAAGTCCATGGACTGGTCATTGAAAAACACTGATCTAGTCCGTCTTCCTGTCCATGCAGGGTTAGTTGGGTTGGCCAGAAAAATACCCATTCTGACATGCCGAAAACTTGACTTGAATCTTATTTATTTATATAGCTCCCTATTGTAGAGGTGCATATATCAGTGCAGGAATAAAGTAAGACGCAGGTCACTGCCTTGAGAAACTTAATCTAATGTGTACAGTTAGCTCCCATGTATAGGTAAGGGGAACAGCTTGTTAGAAAGATATTATACAATCTTGTGTTTATTAATTCTGGCATGGTCAAGCATGAGTGGTAGCAGGAAAATGCTCAAGTGGTGATCAATGTTGAATGCTAGTCAAAGAACAAGTTTTGAGGTGGGATTTTGAAGCAAGATAGTGAGGTTGCTAGGTATACTGTTATAGGGAGGCTGTTCCAGGTATAAGCGATGGTGTGAAAGAATGGGCAGCTTCGCAGTTTAGAGGAAGAGACAAACACAGTGAGAAATCAAGAGGGAATTAGCATAGGAAAGATGCTTGGGGAAACAAAAGAAAATGAGATCTGAAATGTAGACAAAGTGAAGTTGTGTAAAACTTTGCAGATGAGATTAAGGAGTTTGAATTTGTGCAGAAGGAGACAATCAGTGGAAAGAGTCAGAGCAGTGATGTGGTCATAGTGACAGGAGGTGATTATAGCACAATGCTACCAACCTTAAAAAAGTTTATTTAAATAATTTCTGTTCACTTGAGCCACCAGCCAGCCTGTTACTTTAATACTTGCTCATTGGCTAAGATACTTCAGGTTTATTTTGCTCTTCTCAGGAGTTGATATTGATTTAACTTCTGAAGGGAAGGAAGGAACAGTCCTCAAGGCTAAAAATAGAATAAAGGAAGTATTTTATTAGTATAACACTTGTTTTTTCAGTATGAAATCACACATACACTAAAATCTATTTTTCTTCTAATTCTTTCAGAAAGTATTAATGAAGCTTAGGAAACCTAGGATTACGGCCACAATTTGGTCCTCAGGAAAAGTTATTTGCACAGGAGCCACAAGGTAAATTCCCTCTTTTGAAGGAGAAGGAAAAAATTGTTCCTGGATGAAACTCTTGTATATGACATTGGAAAATACCACTTATTGTCATGAAATCTATTGCATATATTATTGTCAGGTCTGGTACAACCACCTATTACGCAGGTTGCACGACAGTTCCCATTATAAGAGCCTGTTTTCAGTTGCTTATAATTTTGCCAAACTTTAACCTTTTGGGCAGAAATTTTTTGTGCTGAATGTCTGCTTCAGGCTGATTTTTTTTGAAAATTTCAACTAAAACAGTTCAACCATTATTTCTGAGAATGACACTAGGGGAAAAAATACATTGTTTTACCCACATTTAAAAAAAAACGTTTGGCAACCTTTTCTTTGAAATACTCTAGCAACTCCATGCTTTGGGGCAATGACTTGAAATTGGAGTGTGGGTAAGTGGGGTACTTTGTGTCAGGGAAGTATTCTTTGCTGTCCCTGTGAAAATCCATCCAAATTTGGCCAAGTTCTAAACCCTGGAGGGAAAAATCTGCATTTGCACATACTCAATAGAGGCTTCCTCAATTTTAGCAGCTACATTCCCTGAAGAGTTGATCTGCGCTTGGCATAATCCAGCCCAGAACTGAGCAGGACTTTCCCTGAAATTGCTGGGTTGCTGTGGGCTGTGCCAGGCCTGGGTCCTGGTACCTGAACTGGGAGCCTGTCTCTCTTGTGTTTTCCATGACCTCCTGCTGCGTGGAGCAGGTTGCTGCCTGACTCCAATGCAGAGGGGACAAGGGACTAGATTGGGACAAAGAGCTGGAGGGAGGGAGACTGAAATTGCAGGCTGGTGGAGGGGAGGGGCGGAATCTGGGACTTGGGACAGGGAGGACTGGGACTGGTTGGGGAAGGAGACTAAAATGAAGCAGGGTTCTACAGACAACCCCTTCAGTACACAACCCTGATTTATCCCCAAAGCAGGTCCATTCTGTGAACTAAATGAAGCAAGGGTCCTGTGGAAAACATAGTATTGATTGTGTAATTGAAGACTGTAACATAATACAGTGGTTCCCAAACTTTTTACTAAGGCAATCCATCAAATGCATTTTGTCTTTTTGGGGGACCCACCATTACCCCCTCTCCTCCCTTCCCTCCCTTTCTCAGCCCTCCAACTTCCTACTCATCCTCCCTCCAGCCCCCTTCTCAGCTCCCCCTAGTGCCCTTGCACTTGCTTTCCCTGCCTTGCCCCATCCTGCAGCCCTAGCTGGTCCCTCTCTCCCTGCGGCAGGGCTGTAATCACTGATGATGATGGGCGATCACTCGTTACCGAGTATGATCATCTTCCTTGGGAGTTATGGGTCCTCAGGTGGTTCAAGGATTGGCCTTATTAGCCACAAGTTCTATTACAATGAGGGCGGATGTTTTGGGGCTCAGCAGGAGGCTGTTGACTATGACTGGAAGCCAGTCTCTCCTTCCTCCTGCGCCTCTTGTCCTCTTCAGCTTGTCGGCGAGCAAGTTCAAAATGCAGGGGACCATCATAGAATCATAGAATATCACGGTTGGAAGGGACCTTAGGAGGTCATCTAGTCCAACCCCCTGCTCAAAGCAGGACCAATCCCCAATTTTTGCCCCAGATCCCCAAATGGCCCCCTCAAGGATTGAACTCACAACCCTGGGTTTAGCAGGCCAATGCTCAAACCACTGAGCTATCCCTCCCCCCACATAGGACTTCACTCCATTTTAAGTGATCCTGGGCAAGTGTCAATGTCAGTATTACACTTTTTTAGGTTGTCCTTCAGCAAGTCCGTATAACGCTTCTGTTGTCCACCCACATTACGGTACCCTTCTTTCAGCTGAGAGAACAGGACCTGTTTTGGGAGGCGATGGTCTGGCATCCGGACAACATGACCAGGAATTGCTAACGGATCATCATTGCCTCTTCCAGAACACTAATACTGGTGCGCCTGTCTTCCCATTTGATCTTCAGAATCTTATGAAGGCAGCATTGATGGTGCCTCTCAAGGACTTTTAAGTGGTGTCTATAGGTTGTCCAATTTTTGGACCCATACAAGTGTTGGGAGAATAACGGCTTGATAAACAAGAAGCTTGGTGTCTGTTCGAATGTCGTGATTTTCAAAAACCCTGTGCCGTAAATGAAAAAAAGCTACGCTGGCACAGCTCAGGCGATGTTGAATTTTTGCATCGATATCTGCCTTTGATGAAAGATGATTTCCAAGGTAGAGGAAATGATCAACATTCTCCAGTGCCACTTCATTGATTTTGATAGATGGAGCATGTAATACCTCATTTGGAGAGGGGTGATAGAGCACTTTAGTCTTCTTGATATTAAGAGTGAAACCAAGACATGCGTAAGCATCAGCAACCACATTCAAGATAGTTTGAAGATCTTTCTCAGAGTGGGCAAAGATTGCGTTATCAGCATACTGAAGTACCACAACAGATGTTGTGGAAATCTTACTCTTGGCTTTCAGCCTGCTAAGCCTGAACAGCTTTCCATCCATTCTGTAAATGATTTCAACACCAGCTGTAAACTTCCCAGCAATTAGGTAAAGAATGATGGCAATAAAAACCACAAACATGGTTGGAGCGATGATACAGCCCGGTTAGACTCTTGTTTGTACTCTGAAAGGTTCACTCTGGGAGCCAGTGCTGCTCAGAACAGTCGCTTTCATGTTATCATGAAGCAATTTTAGGACATTGGATGTCCTGATAAATACATCAATCTTAGAAAGTACAGTCCAGAGGGCACCGCGATTCAATGAATCAAAGGCTTTCGTTAGATCAATAAAAGCCATGTACAGTGGTCGGTTTTGCTCCTGACACTTTTCTTGCAGCTGCCGTGCTGTGAAGATCATATGTGCAGTTCCACGACATGGTCGGAAACCACTCTGTGACTCCAGTAAAATTTCTTCTGACGGGGCAGAAAACGGGTTGCAAGGAACCGTGCCAGAACTTTGACTGTAATGGCTAGGGGGGAGATACCATGATAATTTCCACAATCCACTTTATCCCCTTTCTTGAAGAGGGTGACAATCAGGGCATCCCTCATTTCACTGGGTATCTCCTCCTTTATCCAGATTTTAAGGATAAGCAGGTAAAGCTGCCAAATTAGCTCTGGTGCACCGTCTTTGAAGATTTCAGCGGGGGTCCTATCTAGACCTGCTGCCTTGTTGTTGTTCATCTGCTTGGTGGCATTATGTACCTCATAGAAATTGGGACCCTAGCTCATCCCTAAATGGTCATTGAAGGATTTGCTCAAGGACTTCATCTGCAACCATAGAATTACAGTTAAGGAGATCTTCAAAATGTTCTTTCCAGCGAGAATTGATGGCTTCATTGTCCTTCAGAGATGTGGTTCCATCCTGAGAGCGAAGAGGATTCATACCATGACGAATTGGCCCATAAACAGCCTTGGTGGCCCTAAAGAAACCACATGTATTGTGGATGTCCGTGAGATGTTGGAGTTCTTGCGCTTTCTCAGTCCACCATTTGTTCTTGATTCTCTGGTTTTATGTTGGACTTCCGCCCTCGCCTTGGCATGGGCTTCTCTCTTTGTATTACGATTTATGTTGTTCTGCCAAGCACAAAATGCCATTCTCTTCTCATTGATGAGTTGCTCAGTTTCAGCATCATTCTCGTCAAACCAGTCCTGATGTTTTCAGGTTTGGTAGCCTATGGTTTCCTCACAGGCATTGATGATTACTGCTTTCAACTGGCTCCAATGTTCCTCAATTTCTTCCGGAAACTTTGATGGGAGCTTTTCTTCTAAAACTGCTTGGAGGTGGTCACACTTAATCGAGTCCTTCAAATCTTGAACCTTCAACTTGCGCCTGACCTGCTTCTTTTGCAGCCTCCATTTGGAAGCGATCTTAATTTTCATTATGGATCGAATAAGGCGATGATCAGTCCAACAGTCATCGGCACTTGTCATTGCTCTTGCGAGAAGTACGTCAATACTATCTCGGGCATGAACTATGATGTAGTTGAGGAGATGCGAGTGCTTTAACTGTGGGTGTCTCCAAGATGTTTTGAACTTTTCCTTGTGTCAGAAAAGAGTGTTTGTAATAAGAAGTTCATGTTCAGCACACTTGGTCAAAGGCAGAATTCCATTTGAATTGCTTTTGCCAACTCCTTCTTTCCCAATTGTTCCTTTCCACAGGTCTGAGTCTCGTCCAAGACGTGCATTGAAATCCCCCAGAAGGATGATCTTGTCTTCTGTAGGGGTCTCCGATAAAATGGTTTCCAACTGAGAATAAAAATCTTCCTTCTAGTTGCCTGTTGATTTTTGGTGAGCCTCAATCGGAGTGTCATAACCGCTCATTGATGCCAACTGGTACCTCAGAGAGGCACCTTACGAGCTTGTTCTTGATAGCAAAGCCCACTCCATGCAATCGGGGTTCATCTATAGATTTTCCCTTCCAGAAGTAGGTGTATCCTCCTTTCTCCTCCCCCACCTGTCCTTCATCAGCTCTTCTAGTTTTGGACAAAGCAGCAATATCGATGTTAAACCGACTCAGTTCACTAGCAATAATGGCTGTATGATGATCGGGTCGGTCACTGTTTGAGTTGTCCTTCAGGGTACGTATGTTCCATGTTCTAAAGTTGAAAAGTTTCTTACATTTTCGACTGATGAGGTGGTGATCCTGCTGGATGTGGCTATCCAGCCAGGAAAAACAGAGGCAAGACTGTTTTTAGGGTACCTTTTCTAACCCCCTCCCCATGTGGGTTGAGCAGAGTGGATCCTAAAAAGGACTGCTCAGTCATGGGTGCAGCTGCTCAGATGCTCGACCCGCCTCAATCCTCGAGAAAGACGACTGTATCACACACCCACCGCCTGTGTGTCGGTCTGTAACTAGGAACTTCTGGATTTCACTGTCCTGTTCCTGTCGCCACTTGCCAATTGCCACAGGAATTTGAGTTGTGCAAATGTTATTTTCCCAAAAACTGGAAGATGCCTGTGCGGGACTTTGTTTAAAGTGGGGAGACTGGTGTACAACAGTCACCACACTATTCTTGACATATAGAGGATTTGAAACCAATGGCATGGACACCATGACAATTTGAGATACTCTATCTGCTGCAGCCTTCATCCACCTTCACAGCCGTTGTAACATTACACAACAGTTTCACCTCCATTGTGCAGTTATCCTTCATCTGCTCTGCCGTTAGAGACTTCTTGGATCACACTTTGTCTGGAATCGCGCCCTTGACCATTCTGCTATGGGTGACCCTAAGGGAGTACATGATTCCAGGCAGCATCGCTCTCGAGGTCATTGAGACACGCAAGCCTCTCCACCACTACAAGGATACTGACTGTCCAATCACGCGATCACTACCAGGCTGCTGACTATCCAAATCTGGCTTCAGCTACTTCCTCCATGCTGCTGCTGCCCAAATCCTTCTCCCTGCACTGCTGCCTTCTAGGGGAAATGAAAGTGCGGGTGGGGAGAGCACCTCTGGGTCACAAGTGACCCACCTAGATGCTTTCCAAACCTCAATGGTGGGTTGGGACCTGCTGTTTGGAAAATGCTGTCATAATACATATATGCAAGGGGGCTGATTTCATATGTACAGGCTACCTTAATGTTGGCACTTCTTCACTTGACTTTGCATTTTAATGTTCTTTTAATATAGTTTTTGGTGTGATTACATATGTAAGTATGTGAATGTGTGTATGTACACATCTTAAAATTTTAGTTTTATTGCAGTAACTATTAGTAAAGCTAGTCACTTATTATCTCTCTCCTTTAAATTATAGTGAAGAAGAAGCTAAATTTGGTGCCAGACGATTAGCTCGTACTTTGCAGAAACTAGGTTTTCAGGTAATGATCCTTTTGATGATAATCTTCTCTTTTAGGGGTGAACAATAGTATATGTATGTATTTCTGTTGATAGGGGATAGCATGTTTGGACCTTTCAGAACTGATAATCAGCAGAAGAGGTTCTATAACAATTTCATAACCAGCATTTTCTCACTCAAATTCTCATTGCGTAGCAACACAGGTTATCTTGAGATTGTATTTATTTTAGTGTATTTGGGGCTCCCACTTAGTAGTTCAGCATCATTCTTCCTTATCAGCCTCTGAACAGAAATTTGTTTCAGGGGGTTGGGTAAATTAACCACGTGCATATATATAATGTCCTCTTTATACTCAAAATCTCTAAAAGGAGTGCATTGAAGAAAAGTGGAAATTTGCCGCATCCATTTGTAAAATATGCTGACTGGCATAAATATGGTTGTCATATGAACAGACACATTTTCCCTGTGGATCTTGTTTTAGGATAGCCATTATGATGAACAATTCCTAACTGCTACAAGTTATGATTTTTTCTTTTTTTAATTAAACTAAAGCAAGTTGCTATAGTCTGGTTAGTCAGACTCTGTACTGCGACCAGGATTTACTCCTAAATTAGAACTTAAAAAGTGGAACTCCTCCTTGCCTGAGCTTGGGTCAGTTACATCTACCAGTCAGTTGCAAGGTCTGCTACTGTAAGTGACTTAGCCGTGGCTGATAGAATCATTCAGTTCGGTGTTTGTTCCTTGAGTAGAAGGGCCTATAATGATATTTTAGAGCTATCATGCAACCAGGTGCTCTAATTTAATTAAATAAACCATACATTTACTATCAGGCAAGTAGCTAGACATCAGAGTGATGATTTGAAAGTAAGAATGGCCTACTTCCAAGGTTGTTTAGCATATAAAATGACACCAAATTTTAGAGGTGGGCGACGAGCCCACAGCAACTCTTTCTATCCTGAGTGCATTAAATCAAACTGAAAAACTGAGTTATGGGGCTATTAAATATTGGATATCATGTAAAAGTTAAAATGATGGAGCAGAGTGTTGAATTAAGTCAGATGAAATATATACCCAGGTAAAGCGTTAGTAATGGTGTTATAGGAAATAAACTGGTTCATTTAGGTGCAGAAACAGATTAATGTGGCCTAACTTTATTGTAAGAGTGAACGTTATAAGCAGAGCACATGTTGATGTCTAATTAATATTGCACAAGCATTTCCATTCTAAGGGGTCATTTTCATCTGCTTGTAATTTAACTGTTCAAACTGAAATTTGGTAGACTCATTCTCAGGCTGTGAATTTTTTATTTTATTTTAATTTTTTTTAAGTTTGAGCAAAAATGGTTTTTCATTGGCCATGTCTGTGTTAACAGTTTCAGGAAAATCTCCCACCATTGCATTCGCTTTGCTGGTAATTCGCCACAAGCATTTTACCACCATAATGTAGCATTTTGTGTTTAGGGTTTTTTTTTTGTTTTTTTTTTTTGCTAGACAAGTTATTGGGTTACAAATATAGTTCAGAACTAAGTTAGGTAACTAAAAATCTACCCTAGTTCTGTTTGGATTCCTACTCTTATCAGCTTTATGTTTAACACAGGGTTTTATTGGTTGAAATAATCAAATGATTGTTGGAAGATATGAAAAAGATATCAGATATCATAATATTTCTTATTCTTCTCTTTCTCTCTTCAAAAGGTAATTTTCACAGATTTTAAGGTTGTCAATGTTTTAGCAGTGTGCAACATGCCCTTTGAAATCAGATTGCCAGAATTTACGAAGAATAATAGACCTCATGCTAGGTACAGTAGATCTTAAGAGAATTCTTATCTTTTTCTTCAGTGTATCAGCTTTTTATTAGCAAATATAGAACAATCTTTGACAATCTTTTCTGTTTTTTCTAGTTATGAACCGGAGCTTCATCCTGCAGTGTGCTACAGAATAAAACCTCTCAGAGCTACCTTACAGATTTTTTCAACAGGAAGTATCACAGTAACGGGTACTTTATGATGCCAAAATAAATATTTAACTTACTTTCTTTCATGGGAGTTCAGTTAGACTTTCAAAGCAACAGAGAGACAGGCATGTGAGATTTCATTTGTACTTAATGCTGCCAGATAATTTGTCTTTCAGTGAAAATGCCTGAATAACTGTGGGAGAATGTAATACTCCCAGCAGATCAAATACGTTTGTTTTAAACAAGTGGATATAGTCAGTTTCTGGGAAGATGAGGCATATGAAGAAACTGATCTTATATACCAGAGACTGAGAATATTTGCTTGTTTAATTACAAATTCTAAAACTTTAACCTTCCTTCTCATTTTTCTTCTGTACAGTCCCATAAACTATTGCTGTTTAAGCAACAGTTCCTATCACAGGCATGCACCTTGAGACTAGAGAGGCACAGCCAGTATAAAATGGTAACATCATCCTGTGACCAACAACTAGGGGGTGTTAGAGATTGCCATATTTCAGGTTTTGGTCCTAGTCTATCAAACGCTTGGGTAAACTTCCTCCTGCCCCTTTTGGATGGAAAAATTACACACAACCTTGGCTGGAAACTTAAAATGAAACAAACAACTAAAATAGTTGTGGGGAAACCTCTTCCTAGATACCAGACATCTAATGGATTTCCTCAGTCATTGGAACTTTTTTGTTGACTTTGGTGTGTGTGTGTGTATATATATATATATTGGTGTGTGTGTATATGTATACACACACTGCTACCTCGATATAACGCTGTCCTCGGGAGCCAAAAAATCACGCGGTATAAGTGATATCGGTTATATCAAAGCCAGATGCGCTGATCCATCGGCGCGTGCAGCCATGACCCCCGGAGCGCTCCTTTACCGTGTTATATCAGAATTCACCTTATATTGGACAGCCTTATATTGAGGTAGCAAAGTGTGTGTGTGTGTATGTGTATATATATATTTATTTATTTTTTCTTGGAGGCTTTGTGCCACCTTTCCCCCTCCTCTCTATTCCTGCTTGGCATCCTTTGCCCCATATCTCAAGAAGCACTTTACTGTGTTTCCCAGATATGCACAAACATCAGCTGAGCGCAAATACAACACCTGCTAAAATGGGCAAAAAACATGAATAAAAAAGATTCAAAAACTGTGGGAAATTAAAATAGAACTCCGACACACATGATATGGAATTATCCCATGCTAAATTTCTGTTAGTTGGAAATGACAGATAAGATATTGGTATCTAAAATCATGCTTAGGGACACTTGTATTTGGGGGGAGAGGGAGTAGGATATGGGATACCTAACATTTTATAGAATACATTTCTTTTAACTGCAATCATTATAGCTAAAACCCACAAACATCCAAAATGGAAACCTACCAAAAATGTAAGTGTTCCAGCAAGCTAATTTGAACTAGTGACAACCAAACATAGAAGAAAAATAACTTTTCAAATAAATGAGACGCTTGAATGTTCCCCAGAAATGCAGCCAACGTATTGAACTGTGATTTAACTATTTATATGTTATAACTAAGAATCTCTATTAAAATTCAGAAGAAATATTTTTTTAAATGACATGGGTGGGGAGAGTTCCAGGTTTGATGAAGAGAGAAAAAGAAAAGAGGAAGCTGGTGGCTGTGTCATCAGCTCCAGCTTTCCTTCCCCTAAAATGAGTGTTGGGTTTCCTCAACTTCTCTCTCTCTCTCCTCTCCCTGTGCTAACCTCCACAATCCTCTGTCTTGCTGTGGAGGTTCCCTTCCAGGTCTTCAGCCTTGGGAGAATCACTACTATCATGGCAAGATCCATTTACCTGCTCATGCTCTTTCTGCTTTCCACAGCCTGCTGGATGTTACTTGGCATTGCTCTCTCGAACCTCATATTTCTCTGGTAGCAGACAAATTGGAGGGAGGTACAGTGCATTCAGTAGTGCCTGCCTGGAAAGCAGAGTATATGGACTGATAGGCCTTGTGTAATCCTCACAAGGTTTGAAAATATGAGAAGGATCCTCTTCCTGGTCCATTTTCTTATTTTCGTAAATTTACAAAAAAGCACTAAAATAATGTTTCCTGAAATTTGCACATAAATAGGACATACAACGATTTGTGATCTCTTTAAAGATTACTACATTAGGAAGAAACTTCTGAAGTCCTCTTCTCCTTCCTGGTGAAACCATTAGTTCATTAAGTCTGGTATTCTGTCTCTGACAGTGGTCAATAGCTGGTGCTTTACTGTAAGGCAGAAAACCCTCCCCAAATCCACTCAACCAAACTGTTATCCATGAGGCAGAGGGACCCCAGCAGTAATCAGTTTATTCCATGAAACATGTGACTTGATTACCCTTGTCCTAGTTTTCATTTATACAAATTTTTGTTAATGGTTTTAAAATTATGCAGGCCATTAAAAATCCAGCTATGATATTTGATGCTGACTTTGCGAGGCCGTGAATTATATACGTTGTCTGAGATATTATTGTACTTATCTTTATTTTGCCTAAAAATACTGGCTGTTTATATTGGGTGACCCAGAAGGCTTTATGGGTTGCAAAATTGTGGATTTTGAATGAATTCCTTCTAACTCTTTTCCCATCTGGGGTAGGTAATCCTAGTTTTTCCACCTACACGATCCAAAATACCTTTTAGGAAGGGATTTTTAAAGGCCTAAAGGGCAGGTTTGTGCCCACATCCCCCCCTTAATCATCTTCATTGAGAAAGTCCACAGAGACAATCTCAGGTCACCAAATGTTGCCAATACTCTAGATGGGGGCATGCTAGCATTTGATACAATTTTAGTTGTATTTTTCTGCATTTTCTATACTTAAATACTGCTGCAAATTAGGCAGACCCTTTTTACTGAGCCTCCAAAATAGTTTTCCTCAGAGAAAATCACAAGTTCACACGCTATCAGTATGGATGAAAAGTTGACTATTTTGATCAATACATCACTAACCTCCTATCCAAGATTAATTTTAGTTGTCATTCTGCTCAATCATTTGCAACCTTCATAGTTTGTTACACAGTGACTTAGTGCCATCAGCAGATATCACCAACTCCCTCCATTTCCTTCTCCAAAGCATCAGTAAATTAGTTTCGATGATAACCTGAGGATGCTTCACATTTGTGGAGATAACCAGATCTTGGGCTAAAGGTTGTGTCCTGAGGTTGGTGGCAGAGGTAGTCAATAAGCCAAACTACAAAGTTACAGACCCATCAAGTTGTTGTTATACTGAACTATCTAATAACTATGAGACATAGTTAGGTTAAAATCCATCACTTACAAATAGTTTCCTTTGTTAGCTCAATGAAATGAGAAATGTAAGTGGCCATCCTTTGCTGTGGGTATACAGGTTCTGAGGACAGCAAATCAGAAGGCATATGGTATGCTTTCTAACCCCAGTCTTTCTGGGGTTCTTCTATTCCAGTGTACTAGACAGTATATAATTTCTTATGAGATAAAAGTGACAGATATGGAGTTATTAATTTCTAATCTAGTCAACAACCAGTGCAAATGTCATTACAGGCTCTAGAAGTTTCATATTATTTTCTTCCTCTAAGTACTTAGTAGCTTTCTTGAATATGAAAAAAGGTGCGTCTACAGTGTAAAGTTGTGCTAGCTAATATATTCTGAATAGTTTTTGAGATACTGTTACATTCTTGCTTTTTTAATGCCCTGACTTTTTCTCTCTCTTCTCTCCATTTTTTAAATGTCTCAGGGCCAAACGTAAAGGCTGTTGCCAGTGCTGTGGAACAGATTTACCCATTCGTGTTCGAAAGCAGGAAACAAATTTTATAATTCACCACTTAACGGTTAGGTTCCCTAACCAAGCACCTTTAAAGACTGCTGCACATTGGACTAAAAGCAAAAAAGGAAAACTGGACCAACAATAGCTGAGGAAATAGACTCTTTTACTTGTTCATGGCCACAGTGTAAACTCCAGTCCCTTTGGATTTTATTTTGAACAGTGCTGTATTGTAAAAACGAAAGTTTACAAGATATGAAATTGCTGCTTTTAAAAAGACGTTCTATTTATTTTTGCAGTAATTTCTGTGTATTCATAAGCAAACCTGTCACGATGTGCACTACCTTTCAAACATTTTTTTAGTTTGAGCTTGTGTTTTATTTGTGAATAGTCTTTTACATTTTTGTATGCTGAATATTGGGCACCAAAGAAGCTGTAAAAGTTATCTTTTTCACTTGATGAATGTGCACAAATAAAAATTTGGAAAATATCTCTCTTAATACCTGTTGTTATATTCCTTTCCCCTTTTTCTATTACAATTAAAATTGTATAGTTGCAAATTAATTTGGAAACAATGTAAGTGTAGTCTTTTGCTGATACTTTTGTTCCTACTTGTAGTGTGTGTGTATAAAGTAATATGCAGAGGGCTAGACTGAAATCAGTGGTAGTTGCATACGTGTATCAGAGAGCAGAATTTGGTTTGTTATATTCTTAGTTCTCTTAACTAAATGCCAGATTTTAACAGTTTTCTTGCTGTCGTGTTGAAGAAAATATGCTTCTAAGCATAATGGCCGATGAGCTTTCATCTTTAGGTGACAGATAAAGCTTACATCTGAAGACGCCTCAGTAGAAAAAACAAGGAGCCCTTGTCTACTGGCTGGATGTGAAAAAGGAGCATGGGCTTGTACCTGGTGACCGACCGTGAAGGAAAGATCATCTTCTTGGAGCCGAAGTGAAGCAATGTAATTACCATGCTAAGCCAGTCCTAGGCTATTTCTGAAGGACTAACCAAGTCCTGTGTCATATTGGTACTGTATAATAGTATTATCCTGACAAGAACTGCCAACAAGCAACAAAGCTAGGCTCTGGCATGTAATTTCATTGGTAATAATTTTGGACTTGAAAGCCAGTATTTATCCTCTTAATACAGGCACATATGGAACACAGGAGGGGTGAATACTTAAAAGTAAATGAAAATGTTACTTTTAAAAGTTACAATAAATATGTATAAATGTATATATGTCTATTTTCCCCTGTCTCAACCTTCAGAAATGAACACAAGGTGCATATTTGGTGCCGCAGGTGGTGTACAACCTTAACTTGAGTCATAAAAAAATATACTGTGAACTTCCATAGTACATGAAATCAATAAATGTGAAACAAAAATAGAGCACCCTAAAGAAATCATAGCTAAAGCACAGCAGCCTACCTATCCTTTATCCTTCATGTGGGGAAGAAATGGAAGGAGTTGGGAACAGCCACTGTTTCTTCATGTGGAAATGGTAGAGGAAGGGAAACAAACAGTTAATATACAGTCAAGGTAGGTAGAGGAAATGAATATCCAGCTGTCAAAAGACAGAATGAATTACTGGTAGCCAAAGGCATTAAGTGAAATAAGAATATTTTTACAGTTGTATCAATGAAGGTGGTGTGTGAGGATAGAGCATGTCTGGCCTTCAATAAATGTGGGAAACTAAACAGTCTAAAATCACTGAGAAATTTTTTTAAAATGTATCTTTAAGCAAATGAAAAGAAATATGTACAGATGTTGATTAAAAGGCAGTTAAAGGAATACTTGCAAACAGAAATTGGCATGTTTGTATAATATCGTATGGATTCTAGAGTGTCCTGAACCACCGGGAGTTATTTGAAAAGTCGTGGAGATCAACGGCGGTAACAAGATGAGGGAGGAAGGGGGAAGCAAATGTGGTAGCCAATCTTGTTCATTACTGTTAAGTAAATGTGCCTAATAAAATTATGTATCATCTGTCTTAAGTATTTATATTGAATTTATCATACTAAGAAAGTAAACCGCTATGTATCTGTCTGAAGTACTTATCTGGTCCCCATCACCATAGCATTTGAGTGCCTCACAATTCTTATTTATCTTCACAACACCCCTGTGAGCCAGAGAAGTGCTGTTATCCACATTTTACAAATAAAGGGACTTATGCATGTAACTGCCTCTTTAGGCACCTAACTAACATTTAAGTGCCACTGATATTCACAAAACCACTGCTCAGTTGCCACCTAACTCTGTAGGTGTTCAAGTCCCCGTATATGCCAGCCTAAATTTGTGCCAATAGGAATGTACAGAGCTGTCTTGCTGCCATATCTCCCACACACACTCTCTCTCTCTTAATGAGCTGCTGGGAGCAACCACACCTAAGCCTCAACAGATTTCTCAAATTAGGTTTTTCACCCACCTCGCCTGTGGGGCCCATTCGGTAGGTGTACTCAGAGCATTGGTAGCCACAAAACAGCTGGGACTGAGCAGGTTGAGAATGTGTGTCCCTGCCCAAGTACCCAATAACTTAGTCATTGGATACTTAGCTGGGGTGGGGGGGGAGACCCAGATTTGAGTCCCCACTCTACCTGATTTGGAGCAAAGACTTGAACCCAGGTCAACCAGATCTAGGTGAATGCCCAAACTACCAGCTTATTAGTATTTGGGGTGGATTTCTCTCAGTCTCTCCTGTTGAAGATTTGTATAAATAGCTAACTATTGGAGAAGGGACTTGAACCCAACTCTCCTGCAGCCTGTGTGGTTTATAGCCTAACCACTGGGCTATAAAATTAGTCTCTTGTGTTTTGTTGCCCGGTGACTAATTATCCATCTTCAACAGAATAGAGTGAGAGATACCCACATCAGAATTCTCCATAATGTGGTCAGCGCACTCAGCTGGAATCAGGTAGACCTGGGTTCAAGTTCCTGCTCTATAGCAGAGCAGGTGAATACTGTAGCCACTGAGATATTGGCAGTAATGGGGTGAGGAGGCCAAATCCCAAGTGGACATAGGTTCCTACCTCCAACCTGTCACTCTGGCACGTAAGGCCCACTTCAGTCAGAGTTAGTGCTGTGGTATCCTTGTGGCTCAGGGCCCTCAGCTCCACCCTTCCTCTGCATTTCACTGCTGGATAGGTTAGACATCTTGCTGCTCATCTTGCTGGATTCTGAGCCTCCCTTTCTTAGGCACTTGACTCTACAATGTAGAGGGAGCCTGGATGCCTAACTTGGGGCTGCAAATTTCACAAGCTGGCCGAACACCTAGGACTTAGGTGTTGGTCCACTTTGTAAATCTATCCCTAAGTGACTTGCCCAGAGTCATACAGATAATGTGTGGCAGAGGAAGGACATGGACCCAGGACTCCCCTGTTCCAGGCTTTTGCCCTGATCATTGAACCAATTGTTCATTTCTGAAAAATAACATAGTGACAATTTTTGAACTCTATAATTTCTAAAAGTGTATGTAAAATGTGTCATTAAAGAAATGCATGATGGTATAAAGTTTTTAGTGGTGCTAGTTTGGAGGAGCTGCATAATTCACAGGACAATGAGCAGTAAATATGATGGATTTCTAAAGAACAAAATCATGGTATGAAGTCTGGGTTGTGATCCTTCAGTCCTTAACTGCTGAAGGAGAGTTTGGGGTACACAACTGCAAGAGGTGGCCTTGCTTGCTTCTTTTGTATCAAATCATAAAACAATGGGGTGCAGTCAGTGAAGTATTTCTGGATTTTCATTAACATTCATTTGAGAAAAAAATATTGGCTTGGATATTAGTAGTTACTTGGAATAAAAGCTGCCTGATTGAGTCTGAATGAAGGATAAAGAAAATGTGTGATAGATAAATTTCCTGATAATTGCAAATTGGGAAGTTGTGTTAAGACAGAAATAATACAAAAGGCCCCTGTGATTAGATCTTCCCCTCCACTTCCATCCCAAAAGGGACCCTACTTAGGTGGACCATGGAGATAGAAATGCCAGTTCTGTGCCATCATACATCATTCACTGTGACCTTGTGTCAATCCCCCGACTGGAGCTCCCGGGGGATAGGGCTGCATAGAGCTTTGCACAGTAAAAAGGAAAGCCACAGTCTCCATTATCTCATTTTGGAGATGTTGGATGTCCGGTTAAATAGCTGCAGCAAGTTAATGGTGGCTTTGTGTCTGCACCCAGAGAATTTTTATTTTATTTATTTACTTATGTGTTTGTTTATTTTTGCCAGGTGCCCGGTCAATGGGGAATGTGAGGTGAGAGCTGGAGCACAAGCACGTCCAGTCCTTCATGAGAATGGGTTGGGAGGTAACTGCCATGGGCTTTCCTCAGCCAATTATCTTTTTTTGTGGGAACACTTGCAGGATATAACACCAATAGTCAGTGGCAGACATTTATTTAGAAAACCGCAATGCTGCAAAGGACCAAGTGGTTGATAGTGGAAAGTAAATTACATGAGACCTGTAGAAAGAATGTAGTATGGTGCTAATAATAAACCAATACAGCTTTGGACTACCTGCGTAGAGGCATTGTGAAGATATAGAGGCAGAAATGAGGAAGCTGACAGTCTCCTGCCAAATGCTATTGCTAAGACTATACCAACTTAAGAATGCTGCATTTATTCCTGGGCACTTCTTAGTAATGGAAAGATGTTGACAAATTGGCAGCAAATCATCCATCAACTAACAAGAATGATTGAAGGACTGAAGTGGATGACTTGGGGGGGGGGGGGAAATTGTCCAAAGCTGCCTGACTGGAATACGATACTGATAATTTTCTACAAGTGTAACCATGAAGAGGGCTTAGAGGTCTGTCTGGGTAGAGCTCAGTGCAGGCTCAGTTCCTGTCAGAGGCTAGCTGGCCCTTTAAGGGGGGCATGGGGGGGCAGGGTGTTAGCTCAGCTTCACCTGTGATGCAGCAACTATTCTCTGGCTGATCCTGACTTTGTGGCTTGATTGCAATTATTGGACAGCTGGGAAAAGAAGGCTGACAGAGAGAGAGATTAGTAGCGGGGAACACACCTAGAAGATTGAGAGTTCCCTCTCTTTGAACTAAGTCTGATAGAAGTTAGGTAGCAGGATAACTGGAAGAAAACTGTAGGAGGGAGGTAGCTTCTGTGGTGGGCCTTGAAATAGGAGTTAGAGAGGTAGCCTTGGGACTCCATGTTCAGCTAAGGAATGGCGCCTAGGGGTAATTTAAGAGGGATGAGAAATTGAGCCTGATGAGGAAGGGATAGAAGTGGTTTAAGTTCCTGGTTTTAGTTGGAATTTGTTGTGAATTCTAGAGGGGACACCTGGAAGCCCCTTCCCTGAAAAAAGGGTGAACCTAGAGAGGCCAGGGAACACGGGAAGGTAGATACGTTCTGACGCTCTGAGACAAAGTGTGTAAGGATGACAGAGACCAGAGTCAGGGGCTGAAGACGTAACACCAGGTCATTGAATAATTTATTGGTAGGACTTCCTGTTAGCCCTGGAAGGGGAGGGACTATAAGTGACCTGGCCAGAGGGCTGAGTCATGAGAAATAGGCCACAGTAGGGCTGAAGACCGGATGTTTGGCAGTGGGTTCCAGGTGATAAGAGCCTGATACCCCATCCTGAGCCATGAGGGGGTCTGCTGATTGGGGAGTCACTCTCTAGTGCCAAAAAGCTAAAAATGAGAAAACTAGTTGCATGTGGAAGCCCAGAGAACAGCCTCACATAAATAATAGAATACTGGTGCATTACATGTGGCCCAAACCTTCTTTTCTAAAAGTACATTTGTGCAAATGTCTACGAGCAACAGGAATATTCTGTGACTTTGTTTAATTTCACTGCATTTTTTTCAACACTGCAGTGTTTGCAGCCCTAGCACAATATTTTGCTAATGCATGAGAAAATAAAAGTTAATCTGTCTCTTTTTGCTTTTCTGTCTGGTGTGTGTTTAACACACAAACAAAACATAAAACATAACAGTCTAGATTCTTTATTATCCAAGTGGTGAGAAATGCAAAATAAACACATGGCATAAACAGTACACTATAACCTTTAATATTCTTCTGTTTCAATAGTCCAAAGTGGAGAATTTAATATAGGGAAGGACACTAGTATTTTAAAATTATTAACTGGCCTATCCTGCCTTAAGGGAAGGAAAATTCAGGCTGTTACAGTATGGCCAACCCTAAGAGTTTGAAAATCAAGAGTCTGAACCCAAAATTTCCTGAGACTTTCAAAAGGTGAACAAATTATGGGTTTTGGCCTGCTTTCTGGCTTTTGCGCACCCCCTGGCCATCTTCCAAGTGTATATAACAATTGCAGGTTGGAAATTCAAACTGAAATGCATAGAAAATGTATGTGTGCCCACATCCTGTGCTCCTGGATTCCACTCTTCTCTAGCCCTCCCCACTCCTTAAGCTTTTCACTGCCAAACTCCAGCTGCCCCCACAATTCCTCCCCTCTAGGCTCCAGCAACTGCCTCCTGGCTCCCGCCTGCAGGTGAGGTTCCTACCTCTATTAACTCCTCCTTCCTGCAATGTAGTGCTTGTGGAGGGAAAGGGGGAATTTGAGGAAGCTGCTGCTGAACTCAATAGAAGGGATGGGTTCGCTCTGTTGTGCTGTGCCTGCTCTGGGGCTCTGCCCCACTCAGAGCGCACAGCAATACCCTGTATTGCAAGCAGTGACTATAACTCTGGTCAAAAAGGGAAACCGCAGATGACTCAGGTAAAATTGATCTGATTGATCAGAATTCAGCCCAGAATTGACACTCATGGTAATGTGAGTATTGACAACACCAGTGTCAGGAAAAAATGGCCAACCATGAGACCTTACCAGTCTCTGGAGCAATCATCTAAGGGATTTGGTGGAAGCTCAGGGCCTGTGTCCTTTAAAACAAGGAAAGATCTGGAAAATATTATGGTATTAAAACTCCTGCGTTGGCAGGAGGATGGACTACAACTGATACTTCCTGTATAAAAAGGTTGGGTAGGGTTTTGATGTCAATTCTCTGAGAGATCAGGCTGTAGCCCTCCATAGCATGCAGCATAAGGTGAAGCTGTGATCAGTAGGCTCACATCCCGAGGTAGCTAAATTCCTAATAGCTGCTAGTAAATCATACCTTTGACTATTCTCTAGCTTCTCTATGGGATTTGAATTTAGTATTCAATGCTTTAATATATGCACTTCTTGAATCCTTAATGGAAAGCTTAATTGCTTTAGAACCTATATCCTGAGTAGGCCTATAGCTTTGGCCAGATGGGTCGGAAAATATTAACTGAAAGTATCATTTCTTATTCCTTGACTAAATCCTGGTCATGAGAAGAAGAGATTCCACTGTATGGTTGCGGTGAACCATCAGGATTTCCCTAAAAAAAAAACTTGATACCCATCTGTTTGGGTCACTTATTTGTCTTCTAAGAGCTCACTCTACCAGAACATTAATGACCTTTTAGGCAAAGAGAGTAGAAGTTTCTCTACTTGAGTTGTCCAGGGTAACCACCATGGCCCCTCCATATACTCTTGTTGAGTAGTGGAGGCTGCATTTGATGACAGCTACAGCTTGACATTTCTAATTGGTAGAACCAATTAATTATGGTCACCATTGAATACAGATTGAAGTCCTATGTGTCTCAGCATGTAAGAGGGCACTGGAAAATTGTGTCCTGCTAATTTGCTTTTTCCAAGTACTCCTTTAGCAGGTACTAGCCCAGATAGCATCCCAAGTCTAGAAGTTCAACAACGTAGCATTAATTGCTACTGCTACTGTTTTAAAAGTTAACAAGCTTATTGCTCAGCAAAGCAACTGACCGTGAGCTAGCTAGTGCCTAAAATAGGGTGAGTGGTGATTGTTTGGGGAAGATCACTTTCATGCTCCTGACTCTGGAATAACTAAAGTAGACAGTGAAATCCAATCCAAGTTGCACACAAGACCTTGTGCACGCTGGGCCAAGAGTGCTGAGAGAGTCATGCAGACCTCCATCATGGCCAGATCTGTGAATAATAAAGCTGCTAACTGCTAACTGCACTGCACAGATTCTTCCTTTTATATATTCAAGGCTTCTAGTCTAATGTGACCTGTACTGCGACACAAAGTGATCTTGGAGTCAACTCTGATTGTTCCTGTCTCCAGTTTCTAGGATAGAAGAGATATCAATCCCTTCCATCTCCCTGAGAGTCCCCACAAGTTGAAGAAGTTAGGAGTGTGGCTATCCCTATGTTAAATATTGTCATTGTTTTATTTCAATACCCATTCACCTCCCATATTTCAGAGGTGGGTTAATTTGGAGGAGGTGAGGAATGTTGGCTTTACTTATTTTAAGCCATTCTAATAAACTTTAAACTACAAAAATCTTAAATGTTTTTCTTTCAGTGGCAATATAAAGCTACTAAAGAATGGAGTACAGACTAAGTGTTGTCAGTATAGTAGTGTCAGTATTGCAGAATGGTTTTGAACATTAGTTCTCTTGAGAAACTGTCTTGGTTGCCCTTGGACAAATATCCTTCTCCAGTCTAGTAGAACGGCTCATGATGATCTCTCTTGGGAAGTTCTATTGGCACTAGTTTCTCTCTGCATTGGCCCATCCAACAAATGGAGCTCTTTGTATACTTCCTGAAAGAGAAGAAACATTTAGCATTCAATCAAATGGGCAAAGTTTGTTCTCCCCTTATAAATATTTCTACCTCTTTGGTCAGTTCAGTGACACAGAAATAAGTTTTGATTACAGCTGGTCACAATGCACAATCATTTGCTAGTAATACAACAACTGCTGCAAGGATTTGTTGAATAGATTTATTCGATAAACAGTTTTTACAGCTTATCATGTAAAACATTATTTGCTGAGTAATGTAAGGAACAAAGACTGCCAAATGCATTGACTAGACTGTTGGGATATCACTCAGACAGCTTTAGTTTTGACACAGGTTTCCTACAGCTTAATTTTTTTCTGTGTAAATATTTTAGTTACTTTACTATTTATTCAGAAACATAGATCTTTGGAGCTTTGAAGAGAAAGACATGGTCAAATGAACTGTGGGAGCATCTTACCCTACTTCTCCACTAGGTGGCAGTTTTTGCTTAACTTTTTTTCTTTTTAAATTGGAATTAGATGGAGAAAGGAAAATACTTTGTTATGTCATGTGTAACAGACATTTGCATGTTGCTAGCTTTGATCTTTGCAATTATTCTTTCTTTTTCTGCAGTTTGTTTAATGCTAGAGGAGAAAGGTGAGAGCAAAAGAGATTGAGTCCTTAAATCTTGTCCAATAAATGTAACTGTATTCCTCAGACTGGTAGTCAGCAACTACCCTATTGTATTCTCAAGGAGTTCATTGATTTTTAAGGTCAGAAGGGGTCACTATAATCATCTAGTCTGGCAACAGAATTTCACTTAGGAATTCCTACAGTGCGGGGAATTATTCTTTCCTGTATATAAGTGAACCTTTCCAAGTCATATCACTTCTGGTTGAACTACAGAGTATCTTTAGAAAGACATCCATAGAATCATAGAAGATTAGGGTTGGAAGAGACCTCAGGAGGTCATCTAGTCCAACCCCCTGCTCAAAGCAGGACCAACTCCAACTAAATCATCCCAGCCAGGGCTTTGTCAAGCCTGACCTTAAAAACCTCTAAGGAAGGAGATTCCACCACCTCCCTAGGTAATCCATGCCAGTGCTTCACCACCCTCCTAGTGAAACAATGTTTCCTAATATCCAACCTAGACCTCCCCCACTGCAACTTGAGACCATTGCTCCTTGTTCTGTATTCTGCCACCACTGAGAACAGCCTAGCTCCAGTCTTGATTTAAAGACTCCAAGTCATAAAGAATCTCCCTTGATAAGTTTATCCAATGGCTAATTACTCTCACAAAAAAAATCTTCTTTCTTATAAGAATTTTTCTCATTTCAACATCCAGCCAGTGGAACTTGTTATATCCTGTCCTTCAAATTAGTAGTACCTAGTGAAGGAGCACAGAGCAGCAGCAGAGATGGGATAGCAATAGTCTACTCAGATGCAGATAATGGTTGGTTTGATTAGCCAAAAGAATCTTATGGGACCAGGATTTCACCAATAAAAACAATAGCAAAATTCCCATTGACTTCTGTGGGGTCAGGATTTCACCCTATGACATCTGTAACATGACCCCATAAGAATTACAGTGGCCAACTATCTTTTTCTGTGATTTCCGTACCCCTTTTTCCATGATGTTGGACTCCTGTGAGGCTGATCTTTGCTAAAGCAGACAGCTGGTGTAGCCAAAGGCTTCTCACCGTCAGAGGAGTGAGGCCCTGAAGCAGCCTTCCAATTGGAGAAATGGGACAAACAACTGAACTAGTTTTTAAAATGGAGCTTGATAAGTTTGTGAACAGGTTTATATGATTGGATTCCCTATGAAGCCTCTGACCCAGGAGGTCCTTTGTAATCCTGTGCCCTATGTAGGGTTGCAGCACATCTCAAACACTTCAGGAAAGTCCTTAGTTTTACACCTCAGTCCTGTTTATCCCTCCCAAAATTATCAGGGGACATACACAAAAATTAGCACTGTTAAAAGGCATCAGTTAATTTCTGATTAGTGAAGCTCCTACCTAAAGAATGTGGATACAGCATATAAATACTATAGAACTGTAACTTTGTGCCCCTATGAGATTTGGGGGCTCATTGTTAAATATGTAATTACATAGGACTTCCTCTGCTTATGCATTATGGAAGGGAGCAGATGGAACTCCATCACATAGAGGATGATCAGAATGGGCCAGGCAGAAGGAAAATGTGCAAGTATCCTCATTCCCATGTAGCCATCTAACTCCACTATTGCTATGCTGGAGTTTGCCCTATACAACTGAGTAGGGACATACACAAGACTTCCTGGTAGGTCTTTTTTGGTGAAATTTCCCCAACAAATCTGCAGACCTGAGCAATTCGGAAGGTTCTTTCAGATCAGAATTTTTGTGTGCTTAAAACTCATCTGAACCTCTGAAGCTTTTGAGGTCCACCCCATCATTAAAGGTCAGATTCCCTAGTGCACTCTTCCTCTTTTGTTCTGATAAAAAGCAGCTGGAGTGTCCCGGGAGAACCTGACCTCTAGTCTAGATACTCTTACAGTTTACTTATTCATCACAATGAAGTTGATAGTGGGAGACTGTAAATCCTCTTTTGGGGCCTGGTCCTTCACCACTGAAATAAATGTGGGGTTTGCCATTGACTTCGGTGAATGAAGGATCAAACCCTCAAGGAGTTTGATATTGCAAACAAATCCAAAGTAACTTTCTGTTTATTAATCTGGCAGTAAAAGGCCACAAATTAATTGGGAGTGTGGTGGGGATGCAAATACACTTGATACTTACTGTTTAGCTAGTTCCATGGATATTTGCTCTAAAGAGCATCCCTTTGTCTCTGGTATAAACACAATGATGAAAGCCAATGATGCTAGACTCATTATTGAGTAAATGAAACACACCCATGGCAGACCAATTAGGTCTATAAAAGAAAAAAAATGTTTTGTTAGTATTACAAGAGGTTTTTTTCAGGCAGTCCCATTGAAATCACGGTTGATTTCAGCCCTCTTATCTGTAAGTAACTGTTGTGCCACAAGGAAAACTTATATTTTTAAGAAAAATACCTGTGGCACCTTAGAGACTAACAAATTTATTTCAGCATAAGCTTTCGTGGGTTAAGAACCCACTTCATCGGATGCATGGAATGGAACATACAGTGAACAGATATTTATACATTCAAAGAAACATGAGAAGGTGGAAGTGCCTATACCAACGTTAAGAGGCTAATTAATTGAAAGGAACTGTTATCAGTAGAAACTTTTGAAGTGATAATCAACATGGCCCATTACAGACAGTTGACACAAAGGTGTTAAGGGGGGGAAATAAATTCAATTAACGTAATGACCGAGCCATCCACGGTCAATGTTCAAGCCTAAGGTAATGGTATCTAGTTTGCATATTAATTCCAATTCCGCAGTTTTTAATTGTGCCTGGTTCAGGGGTGCTGGAACAATTTGTATAGTGGGGATGCTGAGAGCCATTAAACCAAACTATAAACCCTGCATATAATGGAAGGAAACCACTTCAAGTCAGGGGATGCGGCAGCACCCCCAGCACCTCTAGTTCCAGCCTTGTGCAAGCAAACTAAGAAACCACACATAGAACTCAGCAATGTTCTACTGGCTTGACTTCTAGCTGCTATCCCCCGACAGCAGGTCTGGTAACCACTGGTGCAGGTCTGTAAGGTCAGAGGCTCTTTGAAATTCCTCCAACATGTACTTTTGATGTGAACATTTTATGAAGCAAAAATAACATACTTCACACAGTTGTAGTTGCCTGCTCGAACTAATCCTTTCATGCTGGCAGTTTCCAGTACTTCCATTGCTGACAGTCCACTCTGTGCCAGTAATGGATCAAGGAGTTAACTCCTGTTGGTTCCAGTGAATAACCAGTTTTTTAAAATGCATTTGGAACAATGGAGAATACAAGAGATCAGAGTCACAATCTCCTAGCATCTGTCAATTTGTGTCATGAGCTGAAAGTTAAGGCTGACACTCTGGGCTGTATTGTACAATGCAAGTACAACTCCTGCTTGCTTCAATGGAACCTAAATGCACCTTCAGTCTTGTGACTGAAGACTAACAGCCAAATTTTGCTTCCCTGTATAAATCCAGACTAACTCCACTTTTGCTAGTCAAATTTTTGTGGATTTGCACTAATTTAACTGAACAGAATTTGGCCTGAAATTTCTCTTGAGTTTTAACCAGGGAAAAGCAGAGTATTTTTCCTTACCCTGTTTTAAGTCTGGATGGTTCCCCTTCTTGATAACCTAATCTCAGCACTCCATCTAACATTACTGAACTCTGCCAGACCTGCAGTGAGTTCCAAGATAATCAGCTGAGGGCTTACTCTGCTTCTGCTGAACTCCAGTGAACTGGTTGAAACTGTTCTGCAGGAAATTCTGAATTTGGAAACTTGTTTTTGTTTGAAATGGTCTGAAACCAAAAAATGTCTAAACTTCTGGTGAAATCAAGTTCTGGAAATAAACTGTTGAGGTTGATCAAATCATTTTAGTTATTTCTTATTTTGTTACATTATCATTTGTAAAGTCTTTTATTTTTCAAAACAAAAAAATCATAACATTTCATTCTGATAAGGTTGAAACACTGTTTCAGCCTTATCACAACATTTTTTTCCAGTTTTTTCCTAAACAGAACTTCATCAAAATTGAAACTTGGCAGGAATGTGTCAGTTTTGATTAAATGGAAACACATTTCACTGGAAATTTTTCAACCAGCACTAGTCTAGAGTAAAACTTCCATTAACTTCAGGGGAAGCAGGATTGAGTTCTAACTATTATTTATATAGTTTATTAGTGAAGAGATCTTTGATAGCCAGAGTATGAGACCTGTGGCCAGATTCAGAGGTAATAGAAGTTAGTCCCTTACTCTGATTCCATTACGCTTCCTCAGGCATATTTACCCCCTACTTACTGGCGTGTGAGTGCAAGTCAGGGCTGCAGATGAAGTCTAAATTGATCTAGTGTACTCTCTGTGGGGTCTGGAACACTCACCAACAAATCACCTCTGAATTTGGCCCTTGCATTTTATTTCTAATGTTTCAGTGACTGTTATGTTGTCCATATGGGAAAGGTTCATTATGCCTGTGACGTAGAGGTGCATTGGTAATTCACTACTGCATCAGCAACTCTTGCCAGGCCTGAAAAACTCACTACACCTCACACATTGCTGTCATAGTGTTCATCTGTAAAGAATGTTGTGTGAGATATCAAATGAAAGACGGTGATACACTGGTCATTAATATCATTGTGAAATGTATATATTAACTACGCTATAAGAGGAACTATGGATACTTACTGATATTAAGCTTTAAAATCTGTAACCAAAGGGTGAAACAGGTTTTCTTCCAGACAAGAGGAAGAACAGTTATCTCCCTCTTTGTGATGTAAGCATGGTGATGCCAAAAACATTGGACAGTTCATTTTGTGTTGGAGGTAAGCAGGAGGAGCAAATTAACATGAGGATGAGAAATCAGCATAGGAAGACACTGGAGTCTAATCCCCAGGGGTTTATCCTGACTAGTGAAAAGGACCAACTTTGGGGAATATAAGGAGAAGCAAAAATACACTTTGGTTATCCATCACCGAGGGGACAAAGAGGTCAGTGCTCTTTGTAACCGTGAATGGTGGATCCATGAACAGTGGGTTGGTGACACTAAGAAGTGGCTGTAGTTGAGAAGACTGCCTTGGACAAGGATTGTAGCCCTTTAAGCTTGTCACTAGAAAGTGTGATAATACTTTTGTTTTATTTGTAACTATTTTCTGTGTATTATCTCTGCTTAATATCACATAAATGTCTGTTCTTGGTTAATACACTTCTCTGTTTCATTGTAAGTACATCTCAGTGCTGTTGTGTTAAGTAGAATGTGAATTCCTGGTTAAATCAAGCAAGCAGGTGTGTCTCTTTAGAGCCAGCGCACTTGGTAATTTCTGTGAGCATCCAGTGTTGGGCTAGATGCTGCAGGGAGATGCTTCTGGTTCAGGAACTGAAGTGCACCAAGGGTTAACTTGCAAGGCAAAGTTAGGACTGGCAGAGTCGTGAGGGATCTGTGGGGCTGGCTAACCAACTGGAGTGGCAGAGAGTTGTCACTCAGTTTAACATCAACAGTTCCCTTTTATGCTGAGGCACAGGGCTAACAGGGTGACATACAGTGCTAGACACCCTGAGAAAGCATCACAATGCCCGGTAATGGGCATATACACTCAAGAAGAAACAAAGAATTCTTACCAGTTACAGTCAAAAATGTCAAGGAGATGAGGAGATTTATACCCCAGTTCATGCTAGAGGTTAAAGCCATGGCCCGTCCTCTGATCCCACCAGGGAAAATTTCACTCAGCACTAGCCAGGTCACTGAAAGGAAGGGAAAAAAAGACATTATTCCTGAAAGGAAGCCTGGGTGCCTAAAATTAGGGACATAAATCCACAATTAGGCACCTGAATGAGTGACTTGATTTTGTTTTGTGGTGCTGAACACCAGCAGCTCCCACTGGACCAAGGCCTGAACGCCAAGCTGTGTGTGGTACCTTAGTCATGTGACTCACATTCAATCAATAAAATGCCTGTCAACTGCTGTACTATAGAGTTTTCAGGGGCAATCCAACACTAGAACAATGTTTTCCTGCTTCAAGCATGTGCATAACACTACGTGTCTGAAAAGTATGAGGTGAGGTTTGACAGTGCTATCCCGGCACAGCTGAATGTGAGAGGGGACTGACTAAACCTCTCTCTCAGAATACATGTTAATGTATGTGGAGGCAGCAAAACAGAGTACCCATTGGTTTGTGAGCAGCATTGCATGTTTATGTTGAATTATGAATACCTGCCAAAAATACAGCAAGTTTGCTATTCCAGCCATATGCTATATATATACACGCTCTTTCCTCTTGAGGTAAAGGAGATATGATTAATATATTTATATTCTTGTCTTATGAGTCTCTTGCCTTTGTCTTATATATAATATTGTATCACTAATATCCATGTACTGTACACATAAAGCCAAATTCTGACTTCATTTGCACACAATGATTTTAATTGGATTGCACAGGTGGAACTGAACACAGAGGCCCTGATCTTTATCTGTGCTGTGGCTGCTTTATTCTTCATACCACCAGTGCAAAGTGATCCAAAAACTGGTTTAGCGAGACACAAGAGGAGAACCCTAGTGAAGGGGGATCTTCCTGTGGTGGAGAGTTGGCTTAGTAGCTAGAATCTAAGCCCACCTGTCCCAAGTAAGAATACTAGGCCTTTCCAGTGCCCTGACAATCCGTTGTTGTCATAACTGATCCTTTAGGTCATCGGTAGCAGAGCATAACTTAGCTCAGCCGGAGAATGACGATAACTTATGCAGGAGGAGTGGACAACTTCAGGAGAGCACACTGGTGGGGCACAGGCATCTTCAGGTCTTTGGTCACAGCCATGACTCTGGATCAGAACTGGACCCTTAATGATTTTCTTTCTGTAGAACACTAAATGCTTATTTCCTGTACACATACACTAAAATCACTGCCAGTTACAATTTTAAAATAGAACATTGCCAGTGCTTCCTGTTGGGCCGTACACCACACCAAGTATGACTAAAGGGCTCCTGTTTGTCAGGGGCAGAACTCATTACACCACAGCAGTGACAAAGGTGGGAAAAAGAGAGACATTTTCGGGAGGAAAATGTGGATAACCTGCACTTTGCTGGCTCTGAGTGGCTGGATTTAGTATCCAGGAGTAGAGAAATATAAGCCACTCCTCTTGTCTTTGTAGTTGAAGGAATAACTCCACTGCCAATTGTGACGTGTTGATCAGAGCGAGCAGCATACTGGTCAACAGTTGGGGTCCATTCCTGCAGCCCGAAGAGGCAAGGAGCACAGTACACAAACGGTTGAAAGATGGTGCCAAATGCGGACGGAAGCACTGGTATTTCTGGGATGCAAAGCAATGCATCATGGGTCATTGGGGACAGGACCCAGAATTCCCCGCGACTCCCTCCGCCTTCCCACAAGTCTTAGCGGCAGAAGAGAAAGAGATGCTCTGTGGAATAGCTGCCCAGAGTGCACCACTCCGAATACCGCTGCAAGTGCCGCAAGTGGCCATTCCGGTGCAAATGCCTCCCAGGATTATTCTAGGTTCTGAGTGGCGCTGTAACTGCCAGCGCTGTAACTTTGCCAGTGTATCATAGAATCATAGACTATGATACACAGGGTTGGAAGGGACCTCAGGAGGTCATCGAGTCCAACCCCCTGCTCAAAGCAGGACCAATCCCCAGCTAAATCAGCCCAGCCAGGGCTTTGTCAAGCCTGACCTTAAAAACCTCTAAGGAAGGAGATTCCACCACCTCCCTAGGTAACCCATTCCAGTGCTTCACCACCCTCCTAGTAAAAAAGTTTTTCCTAATATCCAACCTAAACCTCCCCCACTGCAACTTGAGACCATTGCTCCTTGTCCTGTCATCTGCTACCACTGAGAACAGTCTAGATTCATCCTCTTTGGAACCCCCTTTCAGGTAGTTGAAAGCAGCTATCAAATCCCCCCTCATTCTTCTCTTCTGCAGACTAAATAATCCCAGTTCCCTCAGCCTCTCCTCATAAATCATGTGCTCCAGCCCCCTAATCATTTTTGTTGCCCTCTGCAGGACTCTTTCCAATTTTCCCACATCCTTCTTGTGTTGTTTTAGCCGTTAACTTTGAGCCATCCCACTTCGAGCCATCCCCTCCTCAAGCTTAGCTAGCCTTCAACCTCTAAGGAGAAGGAAAAGCGCTCTTTCCTCTGAGAGAGCAACCCTCCTCCCTGGATTGGATAGTCCAACACCTTTGTAGCATAGTAAAACCTACCAGGGCATACGCCCCGCTACCATAGCTGTCAGAGGGCCAGGGTTACCGCTGCACCACGTTGAGGCGCTGAGGTAGGATTTTGCGCCAAGACCTGAACGGAGAACTCTCGCGAAAGATTCGGGCAGGATGGTGTGCGTTTAATTCCATCAAGGACGTCCTCAAAAGAAAAATTGACAAGACCACACGTAAAAATATTTTCAATTCAGCAGGGCTGCCAGCCATGCTGAATGGCAGTGAAACGTGGGCACTGACGAAGAGAGAAGAGCAACGGCTGTTGGTAGCTGAACGGGCAATGGAACGAGCTATGTTGGGAATCTCCCTTCTGGATCGTATACCAAATGAAATAATCAGAGAACGCAGCGGTGTGAAAGATATTGTCATGGAAAGCAGACATAACAAGATGCGATGGGCGGGCCACACAGCCTGGCTCACGGATAACAGGTGGACCGCAATCATTGCTGAGTGGTACCCGCGAGAACAGAAAAGACCCCCCAGTTGGCCTCCAAGAAGATGGGAAGATGACATCGTTAAACGTTTCGGAGGAACGTGGAGAAGAAAGGCAAGAGTGCGAGAAGAATGGCAGACGTGTTGTGATCGGCGCAGTCTTAATGACAGCTGAAGTCCGATCGATCCAGGTGATCCTTCTTGTAGTGTGGGGCCCAAAACTGGACACAGTACTCCAGATGAGGCCTCACCAATGCTGAATAGAGGGGAATGATCATGTCCCTCAATCTGCTGGCAATGCTCCTACTTATACAGCCCAAAATGCCATTAGCCTTCTTGGCAACAAGGGCACACTGTTGACTCATATCCAGCTTCCTGTCCACTGTAACCCTTAGGCCCTTTTCTGAAGAACTGCTGTCTAGCCATTCGGAACCTAGTCTGTAGCAGTGCATGGGATTCTTCCGTCCTAAGTGCAGGACTCTGCACTTGTCCTTGTTGAACCTCATCAGATTTCTTTTGGCCCAATCCTCTAATTTGTCTAGGTCCCTCTGTATCCTATCCCTACCCTCCAGCGTATCTACCACACCACCCAGTTTAGTGTTGTCATACACATATAGCTAAGGGTAGCCTAAAATCCCTCCTTTACCTGTAAGGGGTTAAGAAGCTCAAATAAGCTGGTTGGCACCTGACCAAAAGGACCAATAAGTAAAGAAGATACTTTCAAATCTGTGGTGGGGGGAGGTTGTTTGTGCTCTCTTTGTTGTTCTCTCTGGGACAGAGAGGGACCACGGCAGGAAAAATCATCTCCTTAAATCCTACCTGAAATAAGCATCTAGAATTACAAAAATTGTAAGTAAAGGCAAGCAAATGCGTTAGGTTACCTTTTGTTTTAGCTTGTGAATTTTCCTTATGCTAAGAGGGAGTTTTATTCCTGTTTTTTGTAACTTTGAAGCTAAGCCTAGAGGGGAATCCTCTGTGTTTTAAATCTTTTTATTTACCCTGTAAAGTTACCTTTAATCCTGATTTTGCAGGTGTGATTCTTTTACCTTTTTTAAAAAAAACCAACCTTCTTCTTTTAAGAACCTGATTGATTTTCAGTGTTCTAAAAACCCAGGGGTTTGGTCTGTGCTCACATTGTACCAATTGATGAGGATATTATTCTCAAGCTTCCCCAGGAAAGGGGGTGAAGAGGCTTGGGGGGATATTTTGGAGAAATATGAACTTCAAGTGGTCCTTTTCCTGAATCTTTGCTTAAATCACTTGGTGGTGGCAGCAATACTGTCCAAGGACAAGGAAAGGATTTTTCCCCGGGGAAAGTTTTTAACCTAAGCTGGTAGAAATAAGCTTAGGGGGTCTTTCATGCGGGTCTCCACATCTGTACCCCAGAGTTCAGAGTGGGGAGGGAACCCTGACAAGTGTCATCTGCAAACTTGTTGAGGGTGCAGTCCACGCCATCCTCCAGATCATTAATTAAAATATTGAACAAAACCGACCCCAGGACCGACCCTTGGGGCACTCCGCTTGATACCAGCTGCCAACTAGACATGGAGCCATTGATCACTACCTGTTGAGCCCGAAGATCTAGCCAGCTTTCTATCCACATTATAGTCCATTCTTCCAGCTCATACTTCTTTAACTTGCTGGCAAGAATACTGTGGGAGACTGTATCAAAAGCTTTGCTAAAGTCAAGGAATAACATGTCCACAGCTTTCCCCTCATCCACAGAGCCAGTTATCTCATCATAGAAGGCAATTAGGTTAGTCAGGCATGACTTGTCCTTGGTGAATCCATGCTGACTGTTCCTGATCACTTTCCTCTCCTCTAAGTGCTTCATAATTGATTCCTTGAGGACCTGCTCCATGATTTTTCCAGGGACTGAGGTGAGACTGACTGGCCTGTAGTTCCCCGGATCCTCCTTCTTCCCTTTTTTAAAGATGGGCACTACATTAGCTTTTTTCCAGTCATCCGCGACCTCCCCCGATCGCCATGAGTTTTCAAAGATAATGGCCAATGGCTCTGCAATCACATCCGCCAACTCCTTTAGCACGCTCGGATGCAGTGCATCCAGCCCCATGGACTTGTATTCGTCCAGCTTTTCTAAATAGTCCCGACCCACTTCTTTCTCCACAGAGGGTTGGTCATCTCCTCCCCATAGTGTGCTGCCCAGTGCAGTAGTTTGGGAGCTGACCTTGTTTGTGAAGACAGAGGCAAAAAAAGCACTGAGTACATGAGCTTTTTCCACATTCTCTGTCACTAGGTTGCCTCCCATATTCAGTAAGGGGCCCACACTTTCCATGACCTTCTTCTTGTTGCTAATATACCTGTACAAACCCTTCTTGTTACTCTTAAAATCCCTTGCTAGCTGCAACCCCAAGTGTGATTTGGCCTTCCTGATTTCACTCCTGCATGCCTGAGCAATATTTTTATACTCCTCCCTGGTCATTTGTCCAATCTTCCACTTCTTGTAAGCTTCTTTTTTGTGGTTAAGATCAGCAAGGATTTCACCGTTAAGCCAAGCTGGTCACCTGCCATATTTACTTTTCTTTCTACACATCGGAATGGTTTGTTCCTGCAACCTCAATAAGATTTCTTTAAAATACAGCCAAATCTCTTGGACTCCTTTTCCCCTTATGTTATTCTCCCAGGGGATCCTGCCCATCAGTTCCCTGAGGGAGTCAAAGTCTGCTTTTCTGAAGTCCAGGGTCCGTTTTCTGCTGCTCTCCTTTCTTCCTTGTGTTAGGATCCTGAACTCGATCATCTCATGGTCACTGCCTCCCAGGTTCCCATCCACTTTTGCTTCCCCTACTAATACTTCCCTGTTTGTGAGCAGCAGGTCAAGAAAAGCTCTGCCCTTAGTTGGTTCCTCGAGCCCTTGCACCAGGAAATTGTCCCCTACACTTTCCAAAAACTTCCTGGATTGTCTGTGCACTGCTATTTTGCTCTCCCGACAGATATTGGGGTGATTGAAGTTCCCAATGAGAACCAGGGCCTGTGATCTAGTAACTTCTGTTAGTTGCCTGAAGAAAGTCTCGTCCACCTCATCCCTCTGGTCTGGTGGTCTATAGCAGACTCTCACCACGACATCACCCTTTGTTGTTCACACTTCTAAACTTAATCCAGAGACTCTCAGGTTTTTCTGCAGTTTCATACTGGAGCTCTGAGCAGTGATACTGCTTTCTTACATACAATGCAACTCCCCAACCTTTTCTGCCCTGCCTGTCCTTCCTGAACAGTTTATATCCATCCATGACAGTACTCCAGTCATGTGAGTTATCCCACCAAGTCTCTGTTATTCTAGTCACATCATAATTCCTTGACTGTGCCAGGACTTCCAGTTCTCCCTGCTTGTTTCCCAGGCTTCTTGCATTTGTGTATAGACACTTAAGATAACTCGCTGATCGTCCTGCTTTCTCAGTATGAGGCAGGAGTCTTCCCCTCTTGCACTCTCCTGCTCCTGCTTCCTCCTGGTATCCCACTTCCCCCACTTACCTCAGGGCTTTGCTCTCCTTTGGTGTACACATGCCCTAATATGCTCTGTCCACCTTTTTCCCCTAATCTGAATAGTAAATAATGAACGATTCTTGGCTTTTTACACCTCTCTGGAATTGCTATCACTGTTTGTCCTTTTGCCAAGAATCAGCAGCTGCAGCAGACACAAAGGGGCCGTATTTTCCTTTTGGGATACCAGTAACTAGGTGTCAGCTTCTGTTTGTCATCATAATTAATACCGGGAGCTGTGAATCTAGTCCCCATGAAAAGCTCTGAAAATCTAACCTGCCTATCTCTAAAGCCACTTCTGCAGAGTAACTGACTGCTCCACCCGCACTTGCTTCAGCAGATATGTTCAGCGCTATAACAATAAGCCCAAACCTCAACTCCGGGTCAGAAAACAATGCCCCTCCCCCACCATTGCTTCAAGTGTGCATTATAGTAATAATCACACAGCGTACATCTGGACAGTCCTTGGGTGGTGTGCTTGCTTCAGAGAGCACAAAGCTGTGGTTTTTCAACCTGAGTGTGAGCCAAGGAGTTCCAGGGAGGAGTGAGGTTAAGAATAGGGGTGCGTCGACATTGAAGCTGAAGGCATCATTCCCACCACAGGTAAACATACATGTGCTACCTTTGATCACACTAGTGTGCAAAAAATAGCAGCGTAGCTGTGGTGGTGCAGGTGAGGAGAGGGGCTAGCTTCCCAGAGTACAATCCCAGCCAGGATCCTAGGCACTTACTTGGGTGGCTAGTCCATCGCATCACCTGTGCTGCCATGGCTCTGCTGCTATTTTTTGCGCACTAGTGTGATCAAAGGTAGCACATGTATGTTTACCTGTGGTGGGAATGATGCCTTCAGCTTGATGGTTGATGCAGCCTAAGCATGAGCCTCTGTGTTGAGGGCTAAGCCCTGTGCCTATTGAAGTCAAAGGGAAAGTCTCTCATGGATTTCAATGGGCTTTGGGTGAGGCCTAAGTGAAAATATGCCTCAGCCTCTGTGTGTTCTCTCACTTACACTCAAGCATGGGGTGCAAAAAAAACAAACAAAAACAAACCACACCAAACAAAACCACACACCAGGGGTAGGGTGTGGTAAAAATGAGCATATTTGAAGAATGATATGGCTTTACGTGTGATCCTCAATACGCAAATGAGGCACTTGACTAAGAAGTCCCCTCTCTGACTTCACTCCTGCTAGTAAGCAGAGTGGCTGCACAGCCATGCTTTCAATGAGAAATTGGGCTTGTGAATTCAGTTCCCTGCTCGTGCTTTCCTTTCCTGAACCTGTGTTGTGCAGAATCAAGCCCTTGATGGACAGCTTTAAAAAGCAGAGGACTTGAAAGAATTCAGGGTGTTAGCAGCATAAATTGTGAGGAGAGATTAGGTGGATTTACAGTTTAGAAATGAAAGAGGTAGAGGTATGCAACACTGAAAGGAATGGAATGTGTTGTTAGCAACAAGAGGTCCAAACTGAAGATAAGAAGGGGATTATCCCATAAGCAATGTCAGCAAAATATATGTAGGCAAAGGGTGCTTAGAATATGCAACAAACTTTCAAGTCAAGGAGAGAAATAAGCGAGCAAATAAAAAACCAGGCATGACACTGAAACTGTGCAGAGAAGCAATGAATCAGAGAGTGCCACTAATGAGTAAAGTTTGCTCTGAGGGCAAACTCTCCTTGGGTCTTTCTCCAGTGGTACTCCTGGCTCTAAGTATTTCCAAAGAGATAGATGATCAAGTACTTTGCAGTGAAGGACATCTCCACATTTTGCTAAACTACCTGGGGCCAGATGCTGCTCTGCTTACTCTCAAAAAATAGTATGCTATTCCACAGGAATTTCCACTGATTTCAATGGGACTTCTTGCAGAGTAAGATACAGGCCTAATGGAGTCTAGATTGAACATGTAGATCTGTGACTCTGAGGGCCTGTCTACATGAGGAGATATACTGGTATTATACCTCTACAATTATGCCACTTTAACTCCCTGTGTAGACACTCTTATTCTGGAATAAGAGACTTTTCTGGTTTAAGTTTATGCTGCTTTCAAAGAGTGAGTCACAATTCCTTTCCTGGTTTGCCTTTATTTCCCCCTTGGAACAAATCAGATACTGCCCCATACTAGCAGCACTTTACTTCTACCCATTCCCTCTCCTTCTCCAGTTGTTCCTCCACTATCTAAATGGATGGTGGGAGTGTGGGGGTGGAAAGGAGAAGCATCTGCCCATGGAGCCTGCTCTCTCCCCACTTCTACAGACCAGTGGTGCTGGTAGCTCATGCAGAGGAACAAGGTGGAACATTTCCCCACTTATTCTCTTGCATAGATGGGAAATGTGATGATCTTGCCATAATTGATTGATTATTTTTTCTAGAACTTTTTTCTTCTGAGGCAGATAAAGTATACTGTGGAAAATCACACTTGTAAATTGTGTGGTGAGCTTAGAGCCATGTGACCCTCATTAACATCACCGGGTACAGTGTTTTGACACTGACCCTAGTGAATTTGATCATTTGCAAATACAGTACTTTAGCAGCTACTCCTGAGAAGGACAACAAAAATTGCTAGAAGTATGCTGAGGCTTACAAACAAACAAGAGCAAAAGCTCAGGATGTTTAAACTTGAAAAAAGGCAGAGTTAGAGGCAGTTTGTTTTATTCCAAACCAGGTAAGATAGTTAAGATGAATAATAGGATGAAATCCTATGGCCTATCTTGTTCAGGAGGTCAGACTAGATGATTATTATGGTCCCTACTGGCTTTAAAAGTTGTGTAAATGAACACAATCCTCCTTTTTGGCTCTATCCCATACTATGACAAGAGTGGCCACTTAAGATTAATAGTCAGTAAATATGGAACAAGTGAAAGGATATAACTTTGCCTGTAATCAACTATTAGAATTCATAGCTGTAAAATGACATCAAGTCAAAAACTATGTCTAGATTTGAAAAAGGACTGCATTTAGTTATCATTGGTAAAACTAGCAAGCTAAGACAAAGGTAATAAAATATCATGCCTCAGTGTGTATCCCAACTCCTTGGGAGATCAGGAAATAAACATTTTCCAGTGTACCTCATTCTACAGTTTTCTAGGTACATTGATGTTTTGGGTATCTTATTTCTGCTTTCCTCACATGAAATGGACATTAGCTATTGCTGGAAGCAGGATATCAGAACTGATGATGGACCAATGGTCTGGACTGGTGAGGCAAATTTTAAATTCACTTTTTTTTTCTTTTGCTCTGATAAAGTCCCTGAAGTCACATACGGAAGACAATCAGGATTGTGGAAAACAGTGTTCAAGTCCTTAAAAATAACTAGTCTTTGTCCAAACCATGAGCACCAATGATATGGAGATAAGCTGAGCAATAACATAAGCACCCTTTGAAGAGCCCTTTTCTGAATAATAAAATATGTACTTCTTCCTCATTCCTCCTTCTGTCTGCTCCTCTAATTCATGTTAAAACAGAGTAGTTAAACATCCCTGTTAGAACCCATGGCCTCTTTTCTGTGTGCTAGATACTTGACAAGAATTGTAGCAACTCTAGTGTCTTTGGGAAGCAATACAGTATTTTTTTTCGAATATATTCAGTTATATGTAGAAGAAAAAGAATATTCATGAAAGTGGCTTGCTTCCCTATAAAAGGTGATTACTGTTGTGTAAGAGCTGGGCTGTTCTATAGGAACATAAAAATTGCCATCCTGCATCAGGACTCAGGTTCACCTAGACCAATATCCTGTCTGTGAACATGGCCAGTACCAGATGCTTCAGAGGAAAGTGTAAGAAGCCCCAGAGTAGACAGAAATGGAGGAATTTGCCTCCCACATCAGGTTTCATCCTAATTTCTAATAGAGATTGGTTTTAAACCCTGAAGTATGAGGTAAAGGTTCTCTCTGTAACCTTACTGCACAGTCTGTTTCCTTTTTGTTCTTGCACATGTCGGCATTCATGCTGCCCCATCAACAAACAGCCCACTTGGCAGGCAAGCACACAAGAATGAAAAAATAAGCTTCAATGGAAAATGTGATTGCTTATAGTAAGTCACATACTGTAGCTTAAGAAATGCCTTTCTTATTAAAATGGGGAATATGTATTCCTACTTGTGGGTGTTTGTTCAGAATTTTGAATCTAGGATAATCCTGGGAGGCATTTGCACAGGAATGGCCATAGAAGCCAGAGGCTCTAATTCATAAACAAGTTATGCACAAACTACTCAGGATTATTGCATATTTCACTCCAGAAAAGTCTGGAGAGAAAAAAATACACAACTTGGATGGGTGAATGTACCTGCTTTTCTAGTACAGAAGAGAGGGTATAATCTACTCCTGAGGGGTCACAGAACAGAAATGACTGCTGATTGAGACCCAGGAACAGGGACAATTCTAGTCGTTATGCTTTCAAACAGAAAGTGTATTCTATTAACAGGAAAAAGTATGAATGTTTTTGATGTTTCCTTCCTATGAAACGAGATTGTTCAGGGCATATTTGTTCTTGATTGTTTTCTGAGCATCTCCCTTTGAGGTTTGATCCTACAAGTCCCACTGAAGGCAAAGTTCTGTGCATGGAAAGTTTCTAGAGTTGGGTCTGATATGGGCAATACTGCACATGCTTTTTTATTTTTTCAGAAACGCCCATGTATATATTCCCCATAGCAAACAGTCACATCAAATGAGTTAGATCTTTCTCACAGTTGCACTACTGTAAATCCACACCAACCTTATGAGTCAGTTACTTTGGAGCCTAAAGCCCCAATCCTGCAGACAACTCTATTTGTGTTGGATTCAGTGGAACTACTCTCATGCTTTAAATTTAAGCCCACCCATGTTTGCAGGATTGAGGCAAAATGCAGCAGCAGGATTAAGCTACTTTCATATGCCACTAAAATGTTCCTGGCATTTGTTTCCTTGAAAAAATATGCCCCCTTGAGCTTTCTACTTTGGATAAACTTGTGACTTTATAAAAAAAAAATACTTTTTTGGCATCAAGCACCATGTCACCTTACAATACTTGATATGATGTGTTTGTCTTTGCAGGTGAAATCAAGTAGTGTGTTTGCATTTAGGATCCTATTGAATTAAAATTGCTCTGGGCTTTTGTACTAAGCCTGCACAAGATCAAGGAAGTTCTGAAATATCATCTTCCCAGTGTGGAAACTGGACTGTGTTGAATTTGACACACTTTTTAAAAACTTTTTCACAGAATGACCACATACAGACTTGTTCCAGTGAATCTCAAATGAAATTAATGTAAAACCTTTACTATGATAATCACAGGCCACTGTTTACTGCATATTTGAATGTAACATTTGACCTACACTACATAAAGGGCAAATGTTAAAATCAAACATTCAATAATTAACAGTGGCCTTTCGATAGCAGATAAAAGGTTTTATATTTTTATTTGTGTGCTGCCTTGCAGAGGAAAATATCACTGTCACATAAAAATAAAATGTTAGAATATATTGTTATTACAATAATATATATCTGAATGAGATGGTCTGCATGTATTTGTAAAATTCATTCAATGTGAGTTTGGGTCAGTGGCATTACTATTACTACTACTAAATAACATTCAGCATATATGCAGCGCTTTTCCTCTTCAAAACACTTTACACATGTTAGCTAACCCGGTCCTACCCTTCTCAGCCCCTGCGAGCACCTCCTGCACAGCTCCCTTACATGCAACCTCCCACTTTGCACAGTAGTTCCATTGAAGTCAATGGGATTACGCAAAGCTTAAAATTAAACACATGCTTACGTACCATGCTGAACTGGGGTCAGAACACCTAACATTATAGCATCAAGTTTTAATCCATTGTATTGAAGGTCTTTTATAGAAATAGGCAGCTAGCCTCAGTCCTTGTCAATTTTCTTCTCACAAAGCTAAATTCTGCCCTTTGTTACATGTGTGCACTCCATTGACTTCAGTGGGGTTACAGGGATATATTACTGAGAGCAGAATTGGGTTTATGCTCTCAACATGCAACTCATTTGTTTGGAGGTATCTAAGGGCTTGATCCTTCAGGGCGTCGAGCATGTCTTCATCACAGGTTTAAGTTTAGGCACTTGAGTGGGCCCTTTGAAGCCACTAGGAGAGATTACTCCTGTGCTAAAAGCTGGGCACCTGCTTAAGTGATTTGCTGAATTGAGCCAGACTACTCAGCACCTTGCAGAATTGAATCCTAATTGAACTAAGGGAAAACTCTGGAATCTCAGCATTTTTTATAAAATGATTTATATGAAATTTTTCAGTACTCTTATGCATAGATTAAGTAAATCTCTTTCTTGCTATAAAATAAACAATACTTAGTTATTCCACCACCTTGGCTCAGATTAATCTATTTTATGGGCGGTTTAGAAAACTCACACTGCTCTGTGATGTTTATAATTCAGCTTCAGACTACCTAAGCATAATTCAAACTAGCTGGCACTTTACTTGCATCAAGTATTCTATGAAAATTCAGACTGAATGCTGGCAGATGGATGGTGTTCAATCCAGAACAAGTGTTTTCTCTTGTGTTTTGGCATGCGCTCTCACTACACGGCAGCCTGTGGACATGATGTGAAATGAAGACTACATGTGGTGTTATTTGAATAGCACATGAACAATGAATTGGATAAGTTCTATCTGCATCAAACCCAAAACAACATCAATGTAGTAGAGCAGAGCAAACTCTCATATGACTCTGTTGTACATGCTGGCTATGCTACGAACCTCAAAATAAAAAGATGAATCAGTTGTTTTCTAGGAAAAATAACCCTAAAATATGCCACTTCTTTATTTCGTTTGAACATGGGGGTTTCTATACTGTAAACCAGCGGTTCTCAAATTGTGGGTAGGGAGCCCAAAGTGGGTCACGACCCCATTTTAATGGGTTCGCTAGGGCTGGCTTAGACTTGCTAGTGTCTGGGGCCGAAGCCTGAGACCCCCTGCTCGGCGATGAAGCCCTTGGGCTTTGCCCCCCCTCCCCTCCAGGGCAGTGGGGCTTGGGTGCGCTCAGGCTTCGGTCCCCCCTCCTGGGGTCATGTAGTCATTTTTGTTGTCAGGAGCGGGTCGCAGTGCAATGAAGTTTGAGAACCCCTGCTGTAAAATGATTAAACCCACGTTTTCCAGGTTTGAGCATTCTGGCTCTAATCCAACAAACCACTTAAGCACATGATTAACTTTAAGCGCTTTGCTTTTTTTTAAGTCATGTAAACGTTGGACATTTTATTTGTATGAACTGTAAGGCAAGATCATGAAGAGTTTGTAAAACTTATGAACTCATAAATATAATCTTCAAACAAATGTACAAGGGAACACTGTAGCATGAATGATTAACATTAAATTTATGTGCACTATAAGCAAATATAGTAAATTGATGTCTTATAAAAGCTTGAAATGTTACTTTGCCTAGTGTCAGAGATATTGATGAGAGCTGTAGAACACTCATCTTCTACCAGTGTCTTTCAATGTATTGTAAGGCCATGTGGCTTATACTATTTTGTAGCTGAATAATGTCCAACTAAAACAACTGCTGAGAGTAATGGGTTATGTTTAGAGATGGGAAAAATTTTAAGGCTGAAACTTTTTTCACTGAAAAATGCAGATTTGGGTTGTTTGAAACATTTTGTAAATTAATGTTGAATTTGCAGAATCGTTTCAGTCAGGAAAAAAACCCTGAAAAAATCAAAACATTTAATTTTGACATTTTTGAACAATGTTTCAATTTTTTTATTCAAAATGACTTGTTTTGAATTTTACTTGTTTTATTTTTAAAAGCATTAATCCCTTGCAAAAACTAAATGGAACATTTCATTTGATCCAAACAAACATTTTTCAACTTTGCACAGCTCTAATTATATTACAAGTGACACTGCATCCTGACACACTTATTTTCTTTACCATATTTTCCAATTTATTGAAGGAGATTTATGTTCCTATTTAAAATTTGGTCAAAGTTGGGTTCTGCAGCAATATGTTGGGGGTGGAGGGAAATAGCGTCTTGATCATAAATATGAGCCTGGCGTATCACCCTTGTCATCACATCAGTGGGTTAATCAAAACCAGAAGTGAAGCTGGCTATTTTGTTCTGTTTTAAATTTGCACCAAGTGTTTGAAGGGAATATGCCAAAGAAATGTACAAAATAAGACATTTAGCATCTTCAAACCATGTAACAAGTAAATCTAATGATTACAGATGTGAAAAATGCAGTGGGCCAATATGATCCCTGATGTAATGCCAATGATTTCAGTGGAATTACTGCAAGATGATGGTTTTGGTTTGCAAGGGCATGTCAGTATAGACAGATACTTGGTTTTTTTGGAAGTTAATTATTCTAAACCACATGAAAACACATGAGATCTGTGTCCCCACTGAAGAGGACTACTACAAAATAGTAAAAAGCTGTAGGGGGATTTGTCCCCTTCATTTCCTCCAGTGGTTAATATTTCCGTGCTTTGACTAGATTTCCACATACACACACACTGCCTCCTGCGTTTTGCCTTAAGTCTTTGGATTTACACAAGATCAAAAACTTCCAGCAAAACTCATCCAAAACCGATGTTTCCAGATTAAGCATAAATTATCTTGGTTTCAATCAGAATTTGGCTTCCATCTCATCTGACTTTCAACCCATTCTTGGTGAGTTTGGGTTTGCAACAAAACCTGAAGGTAGCCATGTTTCATCCTGCTTTAGTTAGATTTCATTATTAGAAGTTTCACAGGCCTCTAATAAAGATTAGTCCTACATAGAGTATGTCTTCATTGGAGAGTTAATTTAGGCTCTCACTGGGTTGCCCCTAATGTGACTCCCATCCATGCACAAACCCTCTCATCAGAACTTAGTGGTGCTTTACACCCAGGCTACTGGCCTCTCCTGAGATACAGGCTAAAACCCAAGTGGTTCTTACATTGAAACTAGTAACCCCTGTCCTCTTTGTGCCATGGATGTGGGCTAAATCACTGAAGTGCTATTAATCCTTCAATGCTTTTCCACAGTTTCCTCTTTCTGCCGAGAAGGATAGACACATTGTCCTACAATTCACTGGGATAGAAACAGAGAGTGGCTCAGCTTACTGCAGAATAAAGGACCATGAGATATGCCCCCAGAAGTCCTAGGAACACACACGGGTGAATGTAGCACCAGTGTGGGGAGATGGGGTATGTTCACATTGCAGCTGGAAGCTGTATTTTCCAGTTTGAGGAGACATATCACACTAGCTCTGATTGAGAGAGCACACTAACAATATAAGTGTAGCTGCGGCAGTGGGAGGGGATAGCCACCCCCAGTACACACACATCCAAAATGCTAAGTAGATACTTGGCTAGCAGCAGCAGCAGAGGGATGGGTGAGCCACCCACGTATGTAGCTAGCATCTAGGACAGGTATGGATCTATGAGACCCTTTCATCCCTTATGTTGGTCTCACTGTGCTTCTAATTTTAGCATACTAGCTCATGAGAGCTAGCTCAGGCATGTCTCCTCAAGCTGCATATTATGTCCCAGCTCGAAGTGTATGTAACCCCCAAGGAGATTACCTAGATTCCTGGGGCTCTGTCTGCTGGCAGCTCAGGGAGAGGCACACTGTCTCTGGTAGAGACAGGGAGCCAAGGCAGACTAAGAGTCTGCCCGGCAACCAATAGGGAGTGAGATGCCCTTCCCAGGGAGTTCAGGAAAGGGGAGCAGCCATTTTTGAGTCAGTCTGGAACCAGCCAGGGCAAGGGTAGGACTGGCTCTGTGGGGAGCTGGTGAGTCCCAGGCCTGTATGCAGGGTTTCCCCTGAGAACTGGCCTCTAGGAACCTGAAAGCAAGATCCCTCAGCTGGACTTTTCCCTCTCCACTGATGACTCCCAGTTTGTAGAGTTTTGCTGGGAAACTTCCCCAGCCAGGCTGAATTTGCTCTCCAGCTGCCTAGGTGAGACCAGTAACCACATGGTCAGCTCTGCTCTGTCTGCTAGTCCAGGGCTGCTGCCTGCTGGGAGTGTGTCTGGATGCTGGGCTAGGAGACGACAGTTTGGATTTTAGTATAGTTGTGTAATCTGCACCATGAGCCCTGCACCCCTTTGTGGTGAGGGGAAATCCTGGGACTGAAGCAGCCTGATTCCTGCCTGAAGAGGATCCCTACCAGCAGAGATCAGCCCCTCTGCAGTGACTGAGGAGTCTATCTCTGAACCTGAGAATCTTTCATGGAGTTTGTGAGTGCACTATCTTTTAGTTAGTCAGTCAGGGAATTTGTATTGGGGACCCCCTACTCCCTGAACTGTGTCCTCAAGCCAGGGAGTAAGGGTTTGGGGATTTTATAACCTACTGCATATTAAACCTGTGGAGGGATTTACCACCTTCTCCTACTTGTGAGTCCTTTGGGCTGTACTGAACCCAGTCAGCCACACTGCTAAACCATTGCAGAGACGAATTTTGTGGTCATAGGTCATCAAGGGCCCCAACAAAGTACGCATACCAACGGGACACTAATCTTACATTTGCTATATCAAGTCACGTGACTGGGGGAAGTCACGGGTATTATCAGCGTGGGCACCGGTGACCCTAAAAATAATGTTTTACCCTGTTATGTTATATTTGTCTCATGTTTAATATAATTATTGTGTTGAATATATTGTATGTGTTTGTGTTATTTCTTGGAAGTCTCTGGCAAGTGGGGATTACCCTGTAGTTAGAATTTTAATCCCAGACTGCCCTGGTGACCCTGCCAGGAGGAACGAGGGGGGTGGAGGCACCGCCAAATAATTTCATAGGAAAAAATAAAGAAAATACACCCTGCTGAGTGGGTGGCGGGATCCAGAAGAACCCAGACCTGTCCATCAAAACCTGTAAACAGATTGGCATTAAAGAAGGTAACCGGATGGAGAGGGGGTGCTACATGTAGATGAACCCTCAGTAACTCAGGTATGGCTTTGCAGTGTGGCTGTTCAGACCCGAGCTAAAGTAACCCTGGCACTGACCACCCAATTAGCTCTGCGGTGACCACATTAGTGAGCAAAAATCTTCTGTTCAATGCAAATTAATTCAAAAGGGCACCTAATGGAGTCCAAATAGAATCATTTTTATCTTACTGGGCCCATTTCTCAGCCACAGTAGCTAGGTTGGGTGCTCGGGAGATGGGTGGGAGTGAGTATAGGAATCCTCTCTGCCTAGAGCACAGTTGCGGTGTTGCTCCATGACAGCTACTGCAACATTGAGGCTGCACTGGACCTCCACATACTTCTTCCATGATGGGGTGAGGACAGAAAAGGGGAGGGTCCAAGTAACTGCCTAGGCCCTCCCCTGTCCCTTATACCACACTCACAAACACTTTCTGCATGATGGGATGCAAAGGCCACTGTGAAATTGAGCTCAACACTGCCCTTCCCCCTGGTGCATTGATTGCATTGCCATGACCTCTCCACAGACACAGAGGCAAGATTAGATCCTATTTGCTTAGCTACGCAACATCTTCTGACTCTAGAAGTTAAGAGGAAAAAATGATGAACTGAATAATCAATACGTAATTCTGTTCTATTCTCCCAGTGCTGAATAATGAATGGCTGAGGTTAACAGAATGTCCATTTATTTCTTGGTGAAAATATCAACTTGTGAACGAACGTTAGGCTTATTAATTTTTAAAAAACCCTCACCCCCGAGAACAAAAACGTAAAGTTGGCTTTGCCTTTGCAATTTTATAAAACTGCTTACTGGGAAATTCCTTTTCCTCTGAAGCCTTGTAAAGGATGTACAATTCCACTCTCAGGATAAGACTCCCAGATATTAAATCCCACTATTTAACTAATGATAACAAATACAAATATAGGGCCTGATCCTGCAAATGCCGACTTTGTAATTGATCTTCAATGGGAATAATCAAGGTAGTCAGCAGTACTCATCAGAGTCAGTGTGTGCAAGATCAGGCCTCTGTAGTGTGTGTAGGGACAGAGCCAGGGGTGAGATTTTATTGAGGATGATATTTGGGAACAAAGGACCAATTCTCAGCTGGTGTAAATCAGTGCATCTCCATTGAAGTCCAGGAAGTTGCATTAATTTATATGAGCAGAGGATTAGGTCCCAAGTGTTTTGCTCAACTGCCTCTACAACTGCAAAGAGAACAGGTTAAGATTTTACATTAGAAAGAGGAGTCATTTTGTGAAAGTATTTAGAGAACATGCTGTGGGGGGGGGGGGGTGGCTACACACACACACGCACACACATATATATAACCAAAATGCAGAAAATTATTCATGCTCCCCTTCAATAAAAACATTCCTCGCCATAAAATAAGTGCCAAATGATGTTCCTAAACAGCAGAAAAAGTCCCTCCACCTATACCTTTTGGGAGAAGTGATCTGCATCTGGTGTTTCTATAACAGAAGTCAGTGTTGTCAGTTTCACAGCTTTACAAGCTCTGGGAAATGTTTAGATCTCATCTGGACAATTACTCTTCCCCGCAATTTCAGAATCGCATGCAGAATTTCCCTTATTTGTGTTAGTTTTGCCATTGCCCTAAACTCTATCAGCTCTGTTCAAACTGAATTGCTCTTATGTCCATGGGTTTAATTTCACTTGTTGGAATAAATTCAGACCTTGCCATACATTCTGTGCTTTGTCCATTTTAGCGAGAGGCCATCAGGAACTGGTTATGGCTACCTAATAATCTGCCCTGGCCTTGGCCCTGCTGCAGGTTTGAGCTGGCTGAAGGCTGCTCTAACTTATGCCAGCTAGGCATGATCCTCTACAGATCACACAGCAGTTGGCTATAACTGCACTTCATGCTATGGCTATTCTCTCATTCTCCCCAAGCCTGAGACAACCCCTGGGCCAGAGGATGTGGGGTGGAACACATAGGAGCTGGCTCTGCCAGCTCTTTTGTTTGTTTCTTTGTGAATTCCAGATGCTGGGAATATCCCCAACGGGATTTACTGGAGTTTTTCATTCTTTTTGCGCAGTGTGAGCTTCAGTCCTAAGTGGCACAAAGGAAGCAGATTGGGACAAAGAATCTGATGCTTTGTAAACGGGTGCCATTCCATTACTGTTAGTGTGGAACTGTACACACTTATATCAGGTCTCAAAGTGCCTGTGTTGTTTGGGGGAGAAAACACCAGGCTGATGTTGCATGTTTTTTGTTTTAGACGTGTTTTTAACTAACAGGATTATCACACTCAAATTCACGGGTCCCAGTTAGGAAAATAGTCTCATCATCAGGAATTTCCATTCTGTCTTACAATTTAATGGCGACCAGTGAGGAGTTTACTTTTATTTACAACAAAGAACTTTTGATTCCTGTCCCCAAATGGTTATCACATCATAGATATGACTTGCTTTTCTATTATTCCAATTAATTTTCTTTCTTTTAGTATGTGGCCATGAGCAGATACTCTCTATAGAAGACATTTGTTTCCTAGTCTATATTAAATACATTTTCACTATTGCATCCAGCTTTCAATGTAGGCAACGTATCTGTGATCCATCTGCTGTGACCGACCAAGACAAGTGGGATACAGAAATCTCATAGAAGGCAAATATACTGGCCATTGGATTAATAGTTTTCTGTTCCCTGAGTGACCAGAGCAGAGGCTGCACTAGAACAAGCAGAAACTTTCTGGAACCAATTTAAGGCAGGCAGGCTAATTAGGACACCTGGAGCCAATTAAGAAGAACCTGCTAGAATCAATTAAGACAGGCAGGCTAATCAGGGCACCTGGGTTTAAAAAGGAGCTCGCTTTAGTTTGTGGTGTGGCGTGCGAGGAGCTGGGAGCAAGAGGCACACAAGGAGTTGAGAGTGAGAAGAGTTGAAGGACTGAGGAGTACAAGCATCAGCAGACCATCAGGAGGAAGGTCCTGCAGTAAGCATAAAGAAGGTGTTGGGCGGAGGCTGGGGGGAAGTAGCCCAGGGAGTTGTAGCTGTCACGCAGCTGTTACAGGAAACCCTATAGACAACTGCAATCCACAGGGCCCTGGGCTGGAACCCGGAATAGAGGGCGGTCCCGGGTTCCCCCCAAACCTCCCAACTCCTGATCAGACACAGGAGGAATTTGACTGTGGGTTCTACCAGAGGGGAAGATCTCTGAGGCAATCAAAATCCGCCAATAAGCGCAGGACTCACCAAGGTAGAGGAGGAACTTTGTCACACTACGTACAGCATTAAACTCAGTATCCTACTTCTATTCTGTGTTCTGTTTTAGGCATAGTGTCATCTGTAGGCTCAAATTTCTCATGTCCTATGTGTATGGCAAGTTCTTATGCCTGAACATAGGTCCTGAGGCCCTATATCTCTTTGCAAACACTCACTGAAATAAACAAGGCTCCACCTCACTTGCCTTGCCTTTGCAGCTTCATGTTCACTATGGATTGATAATTATCTGCTGTGCAAGTATTTTTGTTTCCTGATGAAGGGGGCTCCTCCCCATTTGACCTTTTTGAAATGCCAGATGTTGGTGACAGACGATAAAGAAGCCAAAGGTGTGTCAAGTAACATCTGCACCTTAGTTAATAGGAGCTCATGGTACTTATGTGAGTACTGTAAGCTAGACAATGTGTGCTGTCCTGCAGTGTGGTGCAACACTGATTTATTGTGCTTGTAATGTACCCTAATAATTGTCTGAAACCGAGTGTAAGTGAGAAACTGGATTGCACTTCATCAAACTTAATGCAAAACAGACAAATAAAGCTGCCCTGTTATCTTGCATAAGGGCTTGTTTATATAAATATACAGTATATTGGAATTAAAATGGGACTAGACAGCTGCTCTCTTGTCTACAACTCTTTTATAATGCAAAAAGGCTTTAATCTATCTGTTTTCATCACGGTTGTGTCTGAGTGCTTTCATAAACAGCAATAGACTAATCTTTAGTGAATCAGTTCATAAGAAAATCTAATTGCTTCTGGTAATTTGGTAAAAAGAAGAAACCACTGAGGTACAAAATATAAAACAAAAAATGGCTCCCGGGAAAGCTTGGGCAATAACTGGACCTCACACTAAAAAAGTCCTTTCATCTTCCTTTTTTCCTACTGTGCAAGAGCTGGATTGGAATAATATGTCCGATGTACGTTCTGCCATGTTCCTGAAGGATTCACATGTACTCTCCCTAAGGTTCTGAACTACACATATGCTAAATATCATATGCTTTCTAAATAGACAGAAGGCTATTGTGGCCAGCTTTGCTCGGCTGGGTGAGGCGGTGGCTCCTAGAAACCGTCTGCCCCTTTCAAGGGTAGGCATAATCCCATCTGCCTGGGGGTGCTAATTACTCAAGAGCGAATACAGATGCCAAGTGAGATCAGCCCCAGCTCCCCTCCTTCATATCAACCAATGGAACAAGCCAGATATGGAAGGGAAGTTGCATGCTGCACTCATTGAAAGGGTAGTGAAACCTCCACTACAGTCTGCACCATCTGGGGGCCCCATGGAGATTGTCTGGCTTTGTCAGTCAGAATGTTCTGGAACTTTTATACTGTGGCATAGCCCCTCCCTTTCCCACATGGGTCCTGGTTTAAAGTAATAATTTGGCAGACAGTGTAACAGGTTGAGAGGATGAGTAATCCAAACATTTTAAATGAGCCAATTTATATAATTGAGGGATTGTTTTTTTTAAAAAGCTAACACTAAGAAAATTGAATTTTAACAGACGAAATCTACACATTTGAAATATCTTTGAAGGGTTTGAGCTGCAAGCAGAAAAAGCCAGGAGTTACATATGAAACTCAATCCTTATCCTGCCTTTCAGCCACGGCACATATAATTACAATATATAAAACCCTCTATTATTTATAGACTCCAGCAATTCCTTGGTTCAGTTAATCTGAGCTTTCTGTATTTAATCAGTTTTAGCTGAGCCTTGGACACTGAGTTACTACACTGCATAGATACACCAGCACATTTTGATTTACTTCATATCCATTAAAAGACGCAAAGAGTCCTGTGACACCTTATAGACTAACAGACGTATTGGAGCATAAACGTTCGTGGATGAATACCCACTTCTTCAGATGCATGTTGTGGAAATTTCCAGAGGCAGGTATAAATATGCAAGCAAGAATCAGGCTAGGGATAACGAGGTTAGTTCAATCAGGGAGGATGAGGCCCTCTTCTAGCAGTTGAAGAGGGCCTCATCAACATGAACTGAGCTTCAGTTCATTTGCAAATTTGACACCATCAGCTAAGGATTAAGCAAAGACTGAATGGCTAGCCAACTACAAAAGCAGTTTCTCCTCCCTCGGTGTTCACACCTCAAATGCTAGAAGAGGGCCTCATCCTACCTGATTGAACTAACCTCGTTATCCCTAGCCTGACTCTTGCTTGCATATACCTGCCTCTGGAAATGTCCACAACATGCATATGAAGAAGTGGGTATTCACCCATGAAAGCTTATGCTCCAATACGTCTGTTAGTCTATAAGGTGCCACAGGACTCTTTGCCGCTTTTACAGATCCAGACTAACACGGCTACCCCTCCGATACTTCATATCCAGTGTACATCGCAAACGTGCCCTAGTTCAAACCTATCTATTAAAGTCCCTAGAACTCAAGTGTCTGTGGAAAGCACACTCAATTGCATCCCCGATGCCAGAATAAGTTGCCCCTTCCAATAAAATAGACGTCCATATTTTGTTTCATTTGAAGAAACTTTTAATTCCTTGTTTTAAGAAAATTTGTTAATGGAAAAGGAATTGAAATTGTGATGCTTCCCTACTGGTTGCGATTCTAGGATTAGTTTGTGCTCTCTGTTACACTGATGTAAATCTGAAGTAACTCTTTTTAGTGATGTTACTCAGGATTTATACCAGTGTAACTGAGAACAGAATCTAGCCCTTAGACTGGTTATAATGTACTGAAGTATGCTGGAGTAACATTATCAAACTGCTATCCTTTAGGTCTCTCTTGGCAATGAATGTTTATCTCAGGCAGCTATCCTAGTGAACTATTTATCCTAAATAAATAACTATTGTTGGGTTTTGTCTTCACTTTTTTGCCTTTTGTATGACAGTAGGGTTGTTATGCTCATGGTAAACTCTTTATTGTAATTAACTTCAAGGAGTACAGTAAGTTTCCAAGCCAAGTTTGTGTCAGGGCACACAGGCACACAAACTCTGTTAATAAATAATGGGCTTTGTGCGTGCACATTTTACAATCTGGTTTTAAAAAAATCAACCCAATGGGTAAAATAATATGAAAGAGTTTGTGAAAAAGAAGAAGGAAATGAATAGTATTAATCACTGGGAATGGGAATGGCAGGAAAGTTGTCTTCTGTCATTAGTGAGGATCCTGCAGTGGTGTTTTTTCTAAAAGCTCACTTTGGTTTAAATGAATATTTTATAGATTGAACAATTCTGTTAGGCATAGTGTCATCTGTAGGCTCAAATTTCTCATGTCCTATGTGTATGGCAAGTTCTTATGCCTGAACATAGGTCCTGAGGCCCTATATCTCTTTGCAAACACTCACTGAAATAAACAGTGGATTAAATGGATATTTTATAGATTGAACAATTCTTAACTTTTTTTTTTTTTTTTTTCTGTTCAGGATAGGGATGTATGGGCCAAGAGCGTTTACTCAGTAGGATTAAATGTTTTCTGTTTCCTAGCAGTAGTTTGTGTTACATGGTTAGCGTGGCTACATGCTCAGAGAGAAGAACCTCAGCTGGAGTCAATCGGTGTAGCTCCTGTCAAGTTGGGGCTACTCTGCTCATTTGAAGCATCTAGCAATACGTTTTTAACTTGGGTTTATGAGCCGTCACAGTATAGCTTATGTATTATCGTTTACGTGGTAAAAAAAAAAAAAGGAGTGGAGTGTGGGGAATTAAAAATGGCTTTGGACACAGTCAATGGGATATAGAGTTTTTCACTTGCAGGCCACTGATTCAAATCAACACCAGTTGGCAGTGACTGAGGGTGAAATCCTGGCTTTGCCATTGACTTCAATGGGGCAAGGATTTCACCCTGAAAGTTACCGTCGGTTGGATATTCTATAGCCTTATTTTAAAATTTCTCAACCTACTTTGTAGTGGTAACACGTCCTCATCACCATTAGTTCCTCTAGTGGCAATCTTAGCAGAGAGGTCAAAGACTGACTAGGCAATGGAGACTGAATTGCTCTCTCGCCCGCCTTGAGTCGGTTTCTCCAGGAATCTGTTAGCAGAGCAGCATGGTGGAAATACATACTGCTGCTTACTGTGATGTTTGTTCTGTGGACTGAGAACTTCAATTTCCAGTAATGTCAACATGGGCATCTTACACCAGTGCTTAGTTTACTTTCAAATAAATCATTAAAAGGAATAAAAAATATGAAACACTTACTTGGTCCAAGACCTATGGAAAAAGCAGCAACATAAACAAGTAAGCTGGCCAAAGACAGCCATTTCAGAGCAGCTGGAACTTCCACAGTGTCTATTACTATGTGGGATCCTCTTTGGCTTGCTGCAGAGGTCCTTCCTCCTGCCAAGGCTGTGCTGTTCTGCTCCTCTGTCTTAGCAGTTTTAAATTTTCTTAGCGTGGTTAGCGATGTTCTGCCCTGGAAAGGCATACCAGCAAACTGCTCCTTGAGACTCTCATTGCTGGCACTCATGTTTCCTGGTCCACGAAAAATGGAATCTTCCAGGAACTGGTTTCTACAGATATTAGTGAAATTCATGTGTATATTAAGATTCACCAATCCCATAGTGACCAGTGACACTGCCATAATAGAAGAACCAATACACAGAAAGGTTTTGCTTCCAACGTGATCCACAAAAACAGTGGCTGGGATTGTACTAACCACTTTAACCACTCCAACTCCAGTCGAGGCCAAGCTAGCTGCTTCATTGCTCTGGAACCCAACTGACTTCAAAACAGTGGATGCATAAAATAATATGTTAGGCTGCCCTGTTGTTTGCACAAAAAACACTAGTGTGAGGCCTATTAGCATTCGGGCTCTCATGTTGTCTTTTGAACGAAACAGGTCCACGAAATTGTACTGATGTTCATCTTTCAAAGAAGACTTGATCACAGTGAGTTCTTCAGCAGTATTTGAAGTTGCCCTTAGCCTTCCCAGTACCTTGCTAGCAGCTTCATCATTACCTTTCATAACAAGAAACCGAGGACTCGGTGGAAGGAAATACATGGCAATAGCTTGCAAGGTACCTATTGGTATCACAAGGCCAAACATATACTTCCAGCCATGGGAAACATTGGTGAATACATAATTTGAAATGTAGGCAAAAAGAATGCCAATCACAATCATAAGTTCATTTAATGATACAAGCAGGCCTCTTCTATGCTGTGGGGCTATCTCAGCGATATATACACATGTTGCAATTGAGGATAATGATATTGAAATACCAATAGCAATCCGTCCTACAATAAGTATGCCATATGATGAACTGAGTATCAAGATCAGGCTTCCCAGTACAAGTAAACAAGATGCTATAATAATCGCAATTCTCCTTCCAAATCGGTCTATTAGGAATCCACCAGTAAGTGATGCTAGTAAGGCCCCAATGAGGAGGGAGCTTACGACTATTTCCTGTTGTTTGCAAGAAAGTGCTAGTATACTGCTTAGATGAAGAAGAGCCCCAGAGATGAGTCCCAGTTCATAACCCATTAGGAATCCACTGATGGCAGCAATAGCAGATGACAGAAAAGTAAACGTTCCGCATCCTGGAATTACAGAAGAAAAACAAAATGAGCTCTGTACCATTCTAATAATCAATAATAAAGTTATTTTATAAACCTGTCCTCAAAATCTTATTCTAAGGTCTCAGTTTGTGGAAAAACAATATGATCAAATGAAGAAGAACCCAACAATATTGGTCATATCAAGTGACATTGCTGAAAGCAGGAAAAAATACATCATGTATTGCACTTTGTTTTTCCCCTTTATTTTTAGTATCTCTTAAGCACCTGATCCCAAACCCATTGAAAGACTCCCATTCAGTTATAGAGTTTAATGCCAGGAGGGAGCACCAGATATTCTAGTTTGACCTCCTGTATATTGCAGGCCACCAGCATTACCCAGCACCTGCATATTAAACCCAACAACTGAGGCCAGGTCTATACTACAGACCTATATTGGTATATTTACGTTGCTCCGGGATGTGAAAAATTCACACCCCTGAGTGACGTAGTTATACCAACTTAACCTCCCATGTAGACAGTGCTGTGTTGGTGGGGAAGATTCTCCTGTCGACATAATCCACCTCCCTGAGAGGTGGTAGCTATACTGAGAGGTGGTAGCTAACAACACTCTCCTGTTGGCATAGTAGCATCTTTGCTAAAGCACTACAGTGGAGCAGCTATGCTGCTGTAGTGCTGTACGTGAAGACAAGCCCTGAAATTAGACCATAGTTTTACGGCCCACAGGAGACTAGACTATTATGTGCCACAGACAGAGAATAGCAGGGACCAAGGTGCACCGGTGCCTGGGGAATGAGTAAGTGAGATATATGCAGATAATCCTGGCCAGTGACCCACACCCACACAGTGCAGGAGAAGGGGGGAAAAACCAAGGTCACTGCCACTTGCTGACTCCACATATGGCGATCAGTTAGACCCTGAGCATCTGAGCAAAAACCAACCAGCCAAGCACTTGAGAGAGAGAATGCTTGGCACCACCTCAGAGCCCTGGTGCTCTCTGTCCAGTGTTCCATCTCCACCTGTGGCCATCCCTGGGGGAAATCCCTTCCAATCCTGACCCTTGCAAGTGGTCAGCTGAAGCCGACACATGAACTTTTACAAACATAATACGTAAAGAAGAAATGGGCCAACCCCAGGGATGTCCCCTACCATCACAAGCAACCCCATCAGACAATCACACTCATAAATTTGTCCAGCTCTCATTTGACTTCACTGGCTTTTGGATCAGACCCTAAATAAGTGAGCCTGCCCAGCAGTGACAATGGAACAGAGTTCCAATAAAGAGGCTTTTGCCAAGAAAGCATTTTTTTCCTTTTAAATTTCCAACATTTTTCCCGAGTTGAATTTAGTCACCACGAAAGGCATCAGACCGACAGCCCTAGAACCCTTATCCACACCGTTGGTATATTATAGACAAGAATAGTACATGTTTCCTAACCAAAGTGCTTCAATCCTACCTTGGAGGGACCATCCCTACATGTGAGAATATAGTTTATCCTGGACTCCCATTAAATCCTTGGCCTTGCTGAGGATGCTAAGATTGCTGATTCTGGGAGTGTTTCTTTGTGATGTGGACACTTATCCACTGGGAACCAGACTTAGATAGCTAGATTGGATATTTCAGATAAGCGAAATTTTGGGGTGCAAACCTCTGAACACTGGTTTTCACTCATCGTTAATTTCACTCATCGTTAACAAAAAGATCAGATATTTCACATCAGAACCAGCACTAGGCATAAGCAGACTAAGCAGTTGCTTAGAGCCCCAAGCAGTTCAAGGGGGCTCCCTATTGATTATTAGTATGTGTTGTGTGTGGGGAGGTCCCTAAAAATATTCCTGTTTAGGGCCTCCAATGGGCTAGCATTGCCTCTGTTTCACATAGTTTCTGATGGCTGCACCATTGGGAATAAAAACCAGATGGTGATAGAATAGACTAAATGGAGAACATATGCCATTGTATCTCCACTTTAAAATAAACTGTGTTTTATACAACTGAGATTCATTGTTTATTACTACAAGAAAGATGTAACTGATCATATTTTGCTTGTTGTGAAGCCTTTGCACCCTAGCCTTTGATGGATAATTCTAGTTTATTATTGTTGGGTTAATTCTTCCACTCAGCATAGTTGTTTTTTCTCAGCATGATGCTGGCTGCCACACAATTAGAGGCCAATGAATTGACTGCTGATTTTCCAGTTAGTCGCAAAGAGCTCATGTACCAGTGAGAAGTGGCTTCTGCAACATAGTGCAGACAGTATTTCAACTAATTCTTTTGGGGCAGGTTTGGATGAGTAGTTCAGTCAACTTGGCTGGAGAGTGGTGTATGCTAGCCCATCTGAAAGTAATGGATAGCTCTGTATTTATTTTCAATTGCTGTGATCTCCTCTGCACTATACCCAATACTTTTTTCTCCATTTATGCCTACAGTATCCAAGACCAATAGGTTTATTGGAAGCACTGATTTGTGTAGAGTTACACTGTGGGCCAGATCTTCAGGGGATGTAAATTGGCTTCAACTGAGCTACCCCAATTTACACCTGCTACAGATCTGGCTCATGGTATACATATGTAATACAGGTAATACAAAACCTCACTGCAGAAACTAATCTTCTCCCACCTTTGATCTTCTGTTTTTAATATATTAGTAGTGCTGGGGGGGGAAATCCTTCAGTTAGGTCCTGGGGAAGGAATTCAGTAGGGGCAGGAATAAGACTTTACTTGTGCCCCCGGAGTAAATATTATGGTTATTTTAAAATAAATTATTTTTGATTAAAAAAAGTATGCCAGTTTGGTGTGGCCCTCAGACAGCTTGGAAGTTGCCAGTGTGGGACAAAAGTTGTGCACCACTGATACATGCAAATGTTTAATAAGAATAGGATGGTTATTGTATTGGTAATTTTAAATGTTAGCTTTGTTTTTTCACTCCTAGTCTGAGAACCTCCTATAGGGCCGGAGGCTCATGTTATTAGATCTACTTAGTTTTACAAACTTGTGGCAACTTGTGTTACCCTGTTGATCTACAACTCTCACCTCCTCTCTCTTCCCCGAAGCAGGTTTGGGAACAGCTAGTTACACCAGTCAAGCAGGTTTTTAATTTTTAGGGAAGACTCTGGTTCCCGTTTGTTGTCTGACAGTGACCCCCACCCACCACAGTTCTGCAGATGAGCCTATCATCTGTCAGTCCGGGCATCCTTTTTAAATGAATTGTGCTGCCTTTTCAAATGTGGCCCTTGAATGTACAGCACCTTCTGGCATGAAAAGGGCAAATAGAACATTCTACAATCTCAGCAGCAAACTCTCTCAGCAGTTCTATGTGAATCACATTTAATCTGCAGTCATTGCTTTTCCCTGGAGCCTATACATGTTTTTATTATTAATGGGCCAAATCTTAATGTCCCTTAACATACTCAGTCCTTACTTGGGCAAAATTTCCATTGGGTTAAATCCTGAGAGCTTTACTTAGCTTCCACTCAGGCCAGGTCTACACTACAGAGTTATATTGGTATAACTACATTGCTCAGGGGTGTGAAAAATCCACACCCCTGAGCGATGTAGTTATACCGACTTAATCCCCGCTGTAGACAGTGCTCTGTTAATGTGAGAGCTTCTTCCGTTGACATAGCTACCGCCTCTCATGGAGGTGGATAACTATGCTGACGGGAGAATCTCTCCTGTCGCCATAGTAGCATCTTCATTTGTGCTACAGTTGCGCAGCTGTAGCACTGTATGTGAAGACAAGCTCCAAGTCTTTCCCCGACAAAACTCCCATTGACTTCAATGTGACTTTTGCTTTAGCACTTCCAGTAGTTTTACAGACACTCCTTTTAAACGCGGGCTTTCTGTGATATTTCTGGGCAGAGAGGGTTTTAGGCATTCCCTTTAAAAAACGCATCTTTTTAAAAAAATAAATATTTCTTCAGTTTTTGTGAGAACGCTAAAATATATACAGCAATTCACAGTCATGTGCTGCTAATATATATATTTTAATGGGAGGCTTCCATAAAAAATTCTGGATAAACCCCATGGCTAATGCATGTGTGACTAAAAATAAAAAGGATTGAGAAAGCTATTCATTTGTTTTTCCGTTTCAACAAAAATGCTTTCTCACAACCAAGGAAGAAAGCAGCACTGCGTGGCAAACAAAACTCATCTTTAAGAGCATTTGCTAAAATGTTTATGCTTTGTTCCTGAAAAACAGACTGAAGATAGTAACAGTATAGCCTAGAGTTCAGTGTGTAATTTGAAATTAGGGGTGGAGATGGGGGAAGAAGATGTTATGGCGGGTGTGCATCCTTCCCCATAATTTTTTTAACCTGTCATTTGGTGCAATCTGAGCCATTGCAAAGGTAACTGTATATTATGAGATGCACGGGTAAGTCATTTCTGGCAGGGAAGATTTGCAAGCATTCAGAGAGGGGGTGATTCCATCAGAGGTAGGTAAAACCATCCTTATCTGCCCTTCAATTTGTAGCAGGCTCCTGACTACGGGCATTTTGGAACTCTGTCCAGTACATCACAGCATCTTCACATCTGAGATTATTCCAGGCATGGAGATTCCTCTTGTGCACAAATGTTTCTACATTGTTTTTTAATTACTCCATAAAGCAGATTTCAGTTTCTCTATCTTCATAATGACACAATTTAAAAAAAAAATTGTAAATAAAATTATTTTGTTGTTATAATTTATTATTTGTAGTACGGTAATACCCACAATGCAGACAGAAGGAAATTGCTGCCCAAACAGGATATGTTGGTTATGGGATGTGGAGTCTTTCCTCTCTGCGCCCTTGGTACAAATCCACCCACTTTCATAGTGTCTGGAAATAGATGGGGTTTTTTCAACCTTCCTGAACTGCCTCAAGGGTAATTTGGGGTGAGAAATTCCACATTTCCGGGAAAGAAGAAAACAGCTTTCGGGAAGGTAATATTTTTTTTATATTTTTAAATGTTCGCTATTTGCAACTATCCAGAGATTTGGAAAGTTAGGTGCAGTTCTGTCAGAAATAGGTTAATGGTAAATAGGTCAGGCAGTCAAAAGTGCATGATAAAAGGAGTTCATCACATAGATATGACTGCCACACAATGGGATTCCCCCTCTCCAGTACGACAAGGCATTTGTTTGTAGCCTTGGTAGATCATGAAATATCAAACCTTAAAACTGAAACATTTGTATGCAAAATTAATTTTAAGTAATTTTTAGAGATTTCTACAACATACTCCTTCATTTTCCCCTGGTTATCTCTTTCCTCTCCCTCTGAGAGCTGGACAGTTAGACTGTAGAGTTTAAAGAGAGCCTGGATTTACAGGTGGAAGGATATGGAAAAAAGTATTAACAAAAGTTTTTTAAATGCTCAAATATGTTTCTAAAATAGTGTTTCTCTAAAACATGTGGTATATGAAGAATACATTGTGTATACATTGTGGTGTGGTTTATTGGCGCTAGTTGGGAACGGCTGCATAATTCATTCTTGGGTCTGGCTTTTGTAAGCAAGTTGGCATCCCAATCTCATGCAATAAAACCTTTATACCATTATGTAGTCAGTCTCCCTCTCTAAAACTGAGTGAGAAAAAGATACATGTCACTGAACTGTTCTAATGTCCAAGGTTTCTTTAGACCCAGCATGAGATCAACGGGTAGGCATGAAATATCTTTGTTTTCTCTTGTTGAATTGCCAATTCCTAAATTTACTTGCTTTAGGCCCCAGCCTTATAACTGGATTCAAGAGGGTTGAACAATTGCTGAATCAGGACCTGAGTCATGTAGCAAGCTTAATGTGAATCTGATTTATTTCCTTGTCAGATAATATTTTATTTGTATCCCATATAGTAATATTCATTTTTACTATTCAACTAATGCTTCTACAAAATCTTGACTAGATGGTGTAGCAAGTTCAGAAGCACTGTTCATATTGGGAACTTCATTTTAAACCTCAGGTATATGCAGCACCCATTGCCATGTACCTAAGCAATTCAGTTCCTGCTGATGGCAATATCCCCCACACAATGTGAGAACACAATAGAACTCATATATAGAACAATATTTGTTATTTACATGGCGGGGGGGACAGTTTTACTTTCTCATGGAAGTTAAAACAGTTCAGAAGGATATGGGTCCTTTAAACTAGAGATTATTTTCTGGCCAGCTGGTGGAATACATATTTCATATATTCATAATTCTACATCCCTTTAACAATAATTTCTAAAAAATCTTGCTGAAAACACAGTACTTTAAAACTGAAATTTGTACAATTGTTATGTCACTGAAAAAGAAAACAAAAAGAAAACCCAACCGAGCTCACGCTTCGTTGCTGCATTAGTGCAAAAGACTGAGGTGTTGGAAAGTACAGGGTACATTGTAACCTGAAGATTATGTTGCATAAATAATGTACAGATTGTAAAAACAATAGTTCAGTAATGTGTCCACAAACTGAATGGCTTTTTGTTCATTAACCTTAGCTTCCCTGCGATCCCAGATATCAGTGGATATAGCTGGCCTCATCAATAACTTTTTATTACACTCCAACAATATTATGTGTGCCAATAGTATCTTAACATATTTGGGTTAGTTAGTTCACTGCAATTCATTTATTTCTAAGCGAACATTAACTCAGGCATAGCCCTCTCTAGCTTACAGCAATGTTTTCCTTCTTCTGCCTCAGTTGTAAATCATGGTAACAGAATGTAACGATTTTGGAAAAGTATTTACTTGTTCCCATAATATAAGAACTAGGGGCCACCAAATGAAATTAATGGGCAGCAGGTTTAAAACAAATAAAAGGAAGTTCTTCTTCATAGAGCGCACAGTCAACCTGTGGAACACCTTGCCTGAGGAGGTTGTGAAGGCTAGGACTATAACAGGGTTTAAAAGAGAACTGGATACATTCATGGAGGTTGAGTCTATTAATGGCTATTAGCCTGGATGGGTAAGGAATGGTGTCCCTAGCCTCTGTTTGTCAGAGGGTGGTGACGGATGGCACTTGATCATTCACTCCCTCTGGGGCACCTGGCATTGGCCACTGTCAGTAGACAGGATACTGGGCTGGATGGGCCTTTGGTCTGACCCAGTACGGCCATTCTTATGTTCTTATGTGTCACCTCCTTCTGATCTCAGTAAAAGGATCTCTAGGTGTAAAAAATGTGTTACACCAGAGACTGGGGGAAACTGACAGTTAAAACAGCAAAGTGCAGATGGACTAAAGTTGTTCTATGGTTGCAAATATTTTTTTTCAGTAGTAATTTCATATTGGATTCCTAGTCTGCAGACCCAAAGTCACACTGCCATTAGCAGGTGCAACTCCCATTGGAGTCAATGAGCTCCAGTGATTTCAAAGGGAGGGTTGAATTTGGTCCTTAGTGTGCATGGGTTGCAATAGAATAGCCATTGTGGGCATCAATGGCTCTTTTGATCTTTCAGGTGACTAATCTGCAAAAGGAGAAGGATTTACACATTAGAGGGTGCATGCATGAGCTGTAGGATCAAGGCCTTCGGGGGAAGTATTTCAAACACCCTCATTCAAAGGGAAAGGTGACACTTTGTTCTTTGCTCACATTTTCCCTCTCTTGCAAAGCCAGGAATTAGGGGGCAGACAGATGGTCTTAATTTAGACTCTCCTGGCTTTTGCCAGGCTATTTTCCTCCAAACCCAAACGTTAGTTACACATATTTGCTTCTATTGTCATTCAGTCACAGCTGGCATTCAAACTGTGCCACATTACCTGTCTGAGTGGGAAGCTTGTGTAGGTTGGTGTTGCTGCTGCTGCTGCCTCTGTTATCATCACTCTCCTCTGTTCTCATTTTCCTGCACTGCTGGTTGAGGTCCTCTGCATTCTGCACAGGTACCATTGCCGTTTAACAGCTCTATTCCACACTTCGGGGTAGAAACACTTCACAGGGCAATCGTCCGTCCCGTGCTGCCAACAAACGCACAGGTTATTTTCCTCATGGTAGCGTGATACAGACGCTTACAGAGTGTATGGCACAGAGTGATTTGTGAACAACTTTGTTTCTATTTCAGAAGGCTTTGCCCTTTCTAGTGACACAGGCTGTTGCTATTCTTGGTAGCCTATCACAGGCAAGTGGGAGGGCCATCTTGCAGAAGTATTGTTTTTGCCTTTAAACAAACAGTTGAAGCCGAAGCCATTAGGCATTCGCACAGAGCTCAAGGCACATTCTTTAGCCATTAGCTTAAAGGATTTCTCTTGTGTTAATGTACCTTTAAAAAAAAAAAAATAGAGAAGGAACATGAAGGGAGATTTAAACTATTTGCTGTGTCAGCTAAAGTTAGGGCACTGAATATATACAGATGGTGTCAATTTATTCTTTTGAACGATGAACAAGTTATTAAGAGAAATTCTAGAGAGCAAAGCAGTGTCAGTCTTTCAGCCACTGAGTGCAGTGCCCAGTGGCAGTGATGGTATATTTTTAGTAATTTCTACAGTGCCAGAGTTGTGCATGGCACTTTACAGATGAATAAAAAGACAGGCACCTGCCACATGAGTTTAGTGTCAAAGGGCCCAATCCTGGGCACTGCTAAGTACCCACAATTCCCACTAACTACAACCGAAGAAAGGGGCAATAATAAACAAAGAGTGGGTGGGGGGAGCAAGACAAGGGTTGCAACAGTGAAAGACGAGCTATGTACATAGGGCTAGATTGTGCAACTCTTACTCCAACTGGCACGCACCTGCTCCCTTGAGTAGGCCCATTGGCATCAGTGAGGCTAGCTGCTCATATAGGCATGCACCAAGTGAGCCGCTAGTGTGGTGTAGACTTTTAATTTTGTTTCTTTTTTGTTTTGTTTGTTTTTGTTGCAGTTAATGCATTAACACGTGGGGATAGAATGGGAGTGAAGGCTAGGGCAGAGGGCAAAGGTGGAAGGTTGGTAACTCTTGCACTAGTAGCATTTTCAGGAAGGAGCATTCCTAAACATTTTTCACCTTCATCAAAACAGACACCAAACATCCCTTATCAGTCTTTGCTTGACAAGGACATTCTACAGAAGAGATAATTAATGTCTCTTCTGACAGGTGGGTCACAGGAAGGTCTAGAGGCAGGAACATTTGGATTCCAAAATAACAAAGATTCTTGCTGCAGCCTTATTTATTTATTTTTTTTGGCAGTACATTTGACATTGTGTTACAAGAGTCAGACTAATCCTTCTCCCACTGGTAAAAAATTTTTTAGAAAGAAAATCAAATAAGAGCATATCAAGGAGTCAGCAGCTATTGGATGTTGTCAGTCTGTCAAAAAAAATACTCACTACTTCCAGTGAGAGATGTTTGCATGCGGTACATTTAAAAAAAGGGGGGAAAAGATTTCATGTTTATTTTGAATTTTTTATAAAAATGGGATGCTGTTTCAGGGGGGGAACTATAATTTTGTTTTGGAAAATATGTTTTAATTATGAAAATTAATAATTTTGTCTATGGCAAGATTTCCCTGTGACAATCTGACTTGTACCCAGCCTTTTCTGAGGGCCTGCCCTGATCCTTATGTGATTCTCAAATAGCTCCCTCCCTGAACATGACTCAGACAAAACTCTTAGACTCTTTTCAGTTAGAGCCCTAAACAGACTCTTGTTTCTTCTAGTGTCCAAAATACCTAGCCCCTCTCTCTTTAATGAACTTGGTGATGCCTGAGGGCGTTATTCTATGTGGCATATTGGCTGGAAACAAGTCCCTCGTCCTGGATGCTTGTCTTTGGGAGAACATGTGCAGCTCAATTCCTCTCTCTTAATTGCTAGTTTGTGGGGTAGCCAGATTCTTTGTTTGACTCACGGTAATGTTTCAAACTCTGAGGCGATACATACCATAATACATTGCGTACCCAAGAGTATATGAGATTTCAATTTAGTGGCAGCTGGGATCCCCCAGAAAGGTTATCAGAGGACCTTGGGGCAAAGATGAGGGTTGTGTTTGTGAGGAGAAGGATCTAGTAGAAAATCATAAAGATAGAATAATAACGATGGTGGATTTCCACCATCTCATTCTCCTTTGGTGGGGCTAATCAAAACTTTGTCAAACCTTAAAGTTTGGGTTCATGGAGTGAGTGATGGATCTGGTCTGAAAATATGGCCCATCACTAGGTACTCATGTAAGTCAGAGATTACATTGATTTTGTTTCTGTGGGTTATCATTATGTTTGCCTTCCAACTAATAAGAGGCTGTTTTGCTGGAAACAGAGACATCCCTTGAGGAGTTATAAGGATGTTCTGAGAAAACAAAGAAGGCAGCACTGAAAGCACTATAATTAGGTTTATCTCTTTCCTCCTCACAAATGTAAAGAATTTTTAGAGCTTCTACCCTTCCTCCCCCTTCAAGGTGACACTGCAAATTCAGAAAATATTTACCCCCTGCTTTGAGTTGATTCAGATTCAGCAGTCTGTGCAGGTATTATTTATTTTTTGTTAATTTTTTTACAAGAGTTAGAGAGAGACCCTATGACTGTATCCCTTTTCCATTCTTCGCTTCCCTTCCACACGTCTCTCTCCATTTAGAGTGCTAAAGAGAGGCATATTTATTAGGTAGAGGAGGTGGCACTGGTAGGAGGACTATTACCTACTCTCCTCATCTGAAAACATTCTCTCTCAAGGCCATCTTCCCCAGTATGAGAAGGATTCTGCTGCCAGTCTAGGTAATAAAAGGAAGAGGCTGCTTCTCATCAAGTTTCCAAAACTTCTGTTAGGTAAATTTTACATTACGAGTGCAAAACAAATAAATACATACAATTTAGTGATTTCAATAGAAATTTCCCAATTGATTAGTTTAGAGAAAGGGACTAAGAGTCAGGAGTCCTAGAGCCTTATCCTTTAAAACACTTATATACATGCTTAACTTGGGAGCCAAAGGGACCCACAAGTCCTTAAAGTTAAGCTCATATGTATATTTTTTGCAGGACCAGGGTCCCAGTTTCTCTTTCAAGCAATGCCATTATTTTATCGTGTAACACTGCTGTCGGGCAGCCTTTACCTAACTTTTCCCACTGAGGTAGCCTCAAGAAATAGCGCTTATTTTCATTTGTGGAACTGCAGTCTGTACACAGTGTTACTTAAGCAGAGTGTTAAACAACACAAACAATAATACAGGATATTCTGTCTAAAACAGAAAAAACAGTAAACTGCCTCGTTCATTATTCTGATTAGAGTGTTACCTCAAATCCCCTTCTGAATATTTCCGCTGATAATACCTCAATAGCTTCTTTCTTAACTCTCCCCTCTTTTCTGGCCAGAGGAGAGGGTGCTATCCTGGGACTTAAGGAAACCCACATTCAGTTCCTTGCTCCACCAAAGGCTTCCTGTGTGATCTTCGGAAAGTCTCTCTGATTATGTCTACACTTTGAGCTGGAGGTGTAATTCCCCACTCAACGAGATGTAATTGCACTAGCCATGACTGAGCTAGCGTGCTAGACATAGAGGGTAGCCACGATGGTGTGGGTGGCAGGAGATGATAGCCTTCCCATGTTTGTACCTAGTGTCTTGGGTGAGTTTGTACTTGGAGTAGCTAGCTGCTTGTGCTGCTGCAGTTGCATTCTATTTTCAGCATGCTAGCTCCAGTGGCGTAGCCAGGTTTAGAGCACGGGGGGAGCGGAGCAAAAAAAGGCGCCGGGAGCAAAAAAAATGCTCCACTCTGGCTGCAGCATAGGAGCAAAAGGCGTCGGGAGCAAAAAAAGGCACCGGGAGCAAAAAAAAATGCTCCGCGCTGTCTGCAGCGTAGGCGCAAAAGGCATCGGAGCACAAAAAAGGCGCCGCTTCTGCTCAGTGGGGGAGCAGCCACTCCCCCTGCTCCTCCCCCTGGCTACGCTACTGGCTAGTTCGATCACTGCTAGCATGGGTGTATCTCCTCAAACTAGGAATTACTCCCACAGCTCAAAGTACAGCTACACCCTTAGGGTAGGTCTATACTTACGCGTCCCGTCGGAGGCGCGCGATCGATGTTCTGGGTTCGATTTATCGCGTCTTGTCAAGACGCGATAAATCGAACCAGGAAGTGCTCCGTCGTCAACGCTGGTACTCCAGCTCGACGAACGGAGTAGGCGGAGTCGACGGGGGAGCCTGCGCGCCGCGTGTGGATCCCGGGTAAGTGCTTTTTCATTCGAACTAAGGTACTTCGACTTCAGCTACGTTATTCACGTAGCTGAAGTTGCGTACCTTAGTTCGATAGGGGGGGGTAGTGTAGACCTAGCCTTAGTCTCTCTGTGCCTCAGTCCCCATCTGTAAAATGGGGATAACAGCACTTTCCTACCTCACAAGGGAGTTGTGAGGGAAAATCCAGAAAAGAGTTGAGATGCTCAGATAATACAATAATGGGGACCATATTGGTACTTCAGATAGATGAATTCCTCCTTTCATTAGGAAGTTTGTTCTTATTTTTAACCTAAACTTGAACTTCTCCATCTTAAGACTATTCTATCTTGTAATATGTCCTTAGTCAACATTGAATGAGCCTCCCTCCCTCCTGTATATCATTTTCTTATATGTTATTGGCCCTTTCCATCTGTTTCTTTATGGTATATAAGTTATGTTCTCTTAATCATTCCTCTATTGTCAGACCTTCCAAACCACTTATCTGTGCTGCTATTTTTTTATTCTCTTTGGGCCAAATCCTGGAGACCTTGCTTAATCTTTACTCTGGCAAAACTCATGCTGAGTAAGAGTCTACTTGAATAAGGGCTGAGTAAAAACATAGTAAGGACCTCGGGGCTAGGGCCAATATTTGTTACCGTACTTCTGATAGTGTGTTGTCTACAATTTTATCTTAATAACAAGATGATCAAGGATATGAATGTGACTCACCTTCAGAAACGATGCTGTTTGGATTTAGAATGGGGCACTGGGGAAAGTCACCACTGCCATTGGCCATTTCTCCCCTACTGCACTTTGTGGCACACAGAGGGAATGTCTAAATGACACAAGGACATCATAAAAGCATTGGGCTCTCCATGTTGGTGAATTTGTTACTGCTGAATAAAAATAGACAAGGTTATACAAAGGAAAAACTGACTGTTTTGCAAAGATGAACAAAAAACAATTTCCTTGTCTCTGGTTCTCAGAAACTTCTAATTTTGGAGATGAGATAGGGCACAGGTCAGTGGAGTGGAGATAAGAGAGAACTGAAATGGCTCACAAAGATTTTTAAGTGGATCTAAATATTGAGGTGAGATAAAGATGTATCTAAAAGTGACAATTGGAGAGGCATAATGAGAAGACAAAAACAGTTGACAGTTGTATAAAGTGACCCCTCTCAAGATTTGTTTGGCATTACTATTTTTCAGGGTTTTTCATGCCTCAATCCAATAAATTGCAAGACTATATTCATTGCTCATATTTGAACTATGAGCATTTCTCTGTCAGGTCTTGGGAAATGCTTCCACTAAGTGAGAATGGGAACTACTCATTTGTCTTGAGATCAGTGGCTTGGCACTCAGCCAGGTACAAAGGGCTTTTTGCCAAGTCATCAGTAACAAGCAGAGAATAAGCAAATCCATTACTCAGCAGTTGAGAGAATCTACTCATACAGTAGTGGCTGAAAAAGTGAGACATCAATAATATTGGTGTTAATTGATATCCTACTATAGGAAGGAACTGGAAAAGGACTGGCTGTAGTCAATGAACACAAACAAAGAGAGGAAACACTGGCAGTTCATGCCCAAACTCTACAGCCAAGAAGATCATAGGAAGAGGATGTCATAAACCAGAATGTCCACACAGCACTTGCTGGTGGTCCACAGAGCAGGGCCGTCCCTAGGCATATGCGGCTGCGTAGGGCAGCGGAAAATTTGGGGCACCCATCCCCTCGCTGGCCGTGGTTAGAATCCTCTCTTCTCCAGCCCCTCCCCCGCACTGGGCCCCGCCCCCGCCCTCTCCCTCCCCCTCCCTCCTTCCCGCCTCAGCTGGCCAGCTGAGGGCTCCAGTCTCCGGCTCTGCCGCCCCAGCCCCAGGGAGCCCAGAGCGGCACGGCGGCCCTGCCCACCGCCACCCGGAGTGGAGTCCCTCCCTGGACCCTGCCTGCCTGAGGGTCTCCGGCGGGGGCCAGGCCGGGGCCAGGACAGGAGGAGTGAAACTTCCACCTGAGTCGGGGGGGAGGCGGAGTAAAAGAGGGGGGGACTTAAAGTGACAGTGCGCTCACTGTCTCTCACACTTCCCTAACACACACACTGTCTCTCCCACACAGACTTGCTCCCACATACGCTCTGCCTCTCACAAGTCACAGTCCTCCAATACAGATTGTCACACACACAGAGTCTCACACTCCCCAACACACAGTCACACACACACACACACACATACACTGGCTCTCTGGCTCTCTCACACTGGCTCTCTCTGACACACACACTGTCACGCACACACACACACACACGTATTACTGTTGTTGTTAATTACTGCTTGGTACTGCCTGTCAAAATGCTCATGGTGAGCTAGGAGTGGCGAGGGGCTGCAGGAGGGACGTGAGCCCTGGCAAGATGCAGCCCCCATGTGACAGCGTGAAGCCTGCCTTGAGCCTCTGCCATAGCATCTGCTGTATACGAAGCTGTGTGTGTGTCAGCAATGGGGTGAGTTCTGGGGGTCCAGAGGTGGGGGGGAGGGGTGGCTGTGCCACCTCGACACACTGGGGTCAGCGGTGCCGGCTGGGGACCACCTTCAGTGGAGCAGTTTAATACTACAGTCTAGGGCCCCGTAATTCCTAAGGACGGCCCTGCCACAGAGGGCTGGCAGGTCACATAGTGTTGGCTCCTTCCCCTTATTTCCAGAGGAGAAAAACAGGACATATGTGAGGGGGAAGACGAAATGAAGAGCAAAGGCAGACAGTGCATTTAACTCTTAAGACCCAAGCACCATGTTAAATGGAACCAAAATACATTAAGTACTTACCTTATATTACTTTTCCATGGATGCAATTAATGTAATTGCCACATTAATGTTACACAATCACAAACTGGAGGGGAGATGTCTGTACTATTGTGAATGGAGAGAGGACAGTCCACAAGATCATCTTGAATAAGAGAGCTTGTCTTTATTTGGGAGCCCTTATCATAAAGGCTGCATCTTGGACATGACTGATAGGGTCCCAATCTGCAGAAGGATATAGAGCAGCAGTTCACAACACCCAGAGGGATTGCAAACAGATAAGGGGTTGCAAATCCAATCACTCTGTCCTTCTCATGTTGCTCCATGGGAAGGGACTCCTGGCGAGAACTGGCTAAGGGAGGGGCATTCTGGTATGGAAAAGGTAACTGTTACGAATTATTTCTGTTAGGACACGTACAGTTTATTTTTAGGCTGAGGCACCCAAAAAAGATTTAAACTGCAGAGTATTTTAAAGATAACAGGTTTATTGCGCTCGAGCATGGTACCTCTTCTGCTAACCAGAGGGACCCCGATTACAGGTTATACAGAGCCTATATAGTTTTGGCAAGGCATGCTATGTGCGTGAATCGGAAGCCCTAACCAATAAACAGGCCTTCTTCCTATTTTTTACCAATCCCTATAGCCCCCTGCCCTGCGCAGGCTGCTTGTTGCAACTTCTTAGGCATGCAGCTAGTTCTTGTGTCTGTTGTTCCCCTTATCTCAGGCTGAGCCCAGATGTCCCCCCTGGAGGCACCCTCCCTTTCTTAGTATGTGATGTGCTGGCTTCTAGCTAATGGCGGACAGGACACTTAAGATGGAGTTGTTTAACAAAATGGAGTCACATATGCTAACTTCCCTTAACATAACAGAGGGGGATCCCAATATGGAAATGATTAAGAACCACTGGGATGGACTAATAAGTTAACCAGGCACCATGCAACATAATAAGAAGTGCCTGTCTCACGACACTGCAGCTTTGGAGTAGACAGGATGTCATGCTGTTCAGAAAAAAGGAGGAGGACTGAAGGGATTGCAGTTAATAAAGCAAAACGGTGAGGGTGAAAATGTGAGCCAGTAGTGCTCACAGGAAGCATTCATTTCACTGGTGTCCAGATGGCATCAAAGTCATCACCTGGGCTATTTTCTTATATCTGCTTTCAGAAATGAATCTTCTGGTTGACTTAACAGCTTATAATTAGAAAAATAATCACAATAGAAACATAAGAATTACTTTTAATTCTAAACTGCTGAATAAGGGGAATCTGTAGGCTTTGGGCCAATGCTTTTGCAGATCCCACCCTATTCAAATGTTCCTGGTCCCAGCTCCTATCTTGTCTGCATTTCCAACAGTCCAATTTTGTGGGATTGGAAACAGGACAGAATGCACTCCCATAGAAACACCTCTTTGACTTTTCAAATTTGTTCCCTTCACATATTTTAAAAGATGGGGGGGAAAGAGTGCACCCATCTTATCTCTTTGGGCCTTCATATCTAGTGAGTCACAGAGGTGAGGCAGTGGAGCACAGTTGCTCAATTTCTTCCAAAATCTGGAAGTAAAAATTGGCAACAAATCCTTAAGACAATATGCCTGGCGGGCCAGTTCTCTGTGGGGTTTCTACCTCCTTGAGTGTCAAGCTTTTGCTCTCAAAAGCAAAGGTCCACCTCCTGTGAATAAGGTCAGTCAGACAGGCATGCCTGGATCCTGGGAAGGGGAGTAGGAGGAAGGGAAATAACAATTCAGAGAGAGAAAAAGAAACAGCAGAGAAAAGGAAGAAACGGGGAAGCAAAACCAAGACAAACATGCAAGTACTCCAGAAAAAAAATATATAAAAAAGCACAACTAGGCTCACTTCTCCCCCTTGCCATTAAAAGATGAACTGAGGTATTGACACCCACTCAGCAGCGGAGTTTGGCAAAGTTCCAAGTGGAAAGACATAAAAAGAGACAAAAAAAATATCCCCAGCAAAATAAGTAATCCATCCTTGAGAAAGTATGGCTGTAAAAAAGAACACGCACTTTTTATTATTTATTAGTTAATATGATGTAATTCAACATAGCCATCCACCCTGCCCCAAAAAAGCTTTTTACAAACCTATGTTAAGCTTCATGGCACCCATGAAGTCTCATTTTCCCCTCTTTTCAGGGGAAACTGAGGTACAGATGGTATGTGATTTACCTTATGACAGTGACGCAATGACTCTATGGTACAGCTGGGAAGAGAACCCAAGTGTCCTCATGCTGAGTTCTGTGCTTTACCTACAGGCAGCGCGCTCTCTCTCTCTCTCTCTCTCTCAGAGGGGCTATTAAGTTATACGTACTTATTTAATTCAATTATATATATTTAAAAAAACCCACAACAAAACCTTTCTGAAAAGTCCTTGACATCAGTTAAGCAAACAAATAATCAACTCAACCCAGCAGTTAACACCATGCTGCAACAATTTCCCTTCCTCCTCCATCAGTAAAACACCTACTAACTTCCTACTGCACCTACTGTTCTCACAGTATTAGAAGTGCCTTGAACGTGGGCTGGAGCTGGGCCAGCAGCATAAAGACTGAAGTTCTGGCAAAAAAATTAAACTGAAGGAAAAAACGACAAGGAAGCAAAGTGCAATGAAAGAGACCTAGCAATTTGAGCTCGGAAAAAGAAAATAAAAGCTGAAGTTTACTTCAAGTTTTACCTTCTGTGGCAGTGCAGCCTTTCTTTCAAATAAAAGGAAAGTGTGCATATCCTTGAAAGTCGCATGTAATATTTGCTGGGTCAGGTGCCTGTGGTCATCAGCACTTAGTGCTCCTTTCTATTCGTATCAGCCATCTTTAGGAGCTCAATTTTTTCACATTAAAGAATAACACATAGAAACAGCAGTTGCACACATGGAGTCTTGAAAAAAAACAAGGTGAATTCATGCTGAGTGGACCTCAAAAAGTTTAGTTTAGATACTTATCCAAATCTTATCTGAACCAAATTGCCTCAAAATGCCTTAAAAACAGTTCTTTGGCGGTGAAATTTGCTTTTTACTAGGGCTGTAAAGCGATTAAAAGAATTAATTGCGATTAATCACACTGTTAAACAATAATAGAATACCATTTATTTAAATATTTTTGGATGTTTTTGACGTTTTCAAATATATTGATTTCATTTACAACATAGAATACAAAGTGTACAGTGTTCATTATATACTTATTTTTTATTACAAGTATTTGCACTGTAAAAAAATAAAAGAAAGAGAATTTTGCAATTCACCTAAGTACTGTAGTGCAATCTCTTTATCATGAAAGTTGAACTTATAAATGTAGAATTATGTACAATAAGCCTGAATTCAAAAATAAAACAAAGTAAAATGTTAGAGCCTGCAAGTCCACTCAGTGACAGTCCTACTTCTTGTTCAGCCAATCGCTCTGAAATTTTACATTGTTTTGTTTTTTGAGTGCAGTTATGTAACAAAAAAAATTCTACATTTGTAAATTGCACTTTCAGGACAAAGAGATTGCACTACAGTACTTGTATGAGGTGAATTGAAAAATACTGTTTCTTTTGTTTAGCGTTTTTACAGTGCAAATATTTGTAATAAAAAATAATATACACTTTTATTTCAATTACAACACAGAATACAACATATATGAAAATGTAGAAAAACATCCAAAATATTTAAAACATTTCAATTGGTATTCCATTGTTTAGCAGTGCAATTAATCATGATTGATTGATTGATGGGGGGGGGGAATAGCTCAGTGGTTTGAGCATTGGGCTACTAAACCCAGGGTTATGAGTTCAAGCCTTGAGGGAGCCATTTAGGGATCTGGGGCAAAAATTGGGGATTGGTCCTGCTTTGAGCAGGGGGTTAGACTAGATGACTTCCTAAGGTCCCTTCCAATCCTGGTATTCTATGATTCATTTTTTTAATCGTGATGAATTTTTTTGAGTTAATCATGTGAGTTAACTGAGATTAATTGACAGCCCAACTTTTTACCATCAAATTGGAAATATCTTTGGCTTAATTTTTCTCTCACCTATGTACTATATATGCAGTATTCCCACTGGAGTTAATGGAGAAAAACTGGTGTAAAACTGTAATAAATGATTAATCAGATTGATATTTGTGACCACGATGTTACTTCCAACAGTAGGTGAATGAAGGACTTATTTTATCCAACCACTTCAATTTAGATTGGCACTATAAGCTTAGCTCACAGAAAGGCATTTTACATATATTTTGGGGGAGGGGCAGAGGGCACTATGGAGTTAATTACATTTGGAATTTTAACAACTTTGATTATGCTGGATATTAGTTAAGGCCTAATCCTTCAACTTGATTTGCATTGGTGCTGTAATCCTCCCATGTGCTGTCAGTTGCAATATCTGGGCTTTAAACCAGTGAGTTTATAATGGCACCCACCCTCTGAAAATCAGGCATCTTTAAGGTGTCTCAAGGAGGGCACCCAAAAATGGAGTCTCCCCAAAAGACTACTCACTTGGAAATATACCTCAAGGATTTTGTAATTCATAACATATAAATATGTTTCTTCTATATTTGGTCCTCATGTGATGCATCACCAAAAATTCTCACTGCCCTTCCTTATCAAGAGAAATGTAAATTACTAACATGTATTTTGTCTGCTCAACAACATTTATGCCCCTCCACCATTTGTTCCGCATACACGAAGTTTTCATGTTTTTAATTATTTTCATGATGTATTTTATTGAATATCTCGAGTAAAAAATAATTGGTAAATGTCAGCAAGCGGTATTCAAGTTCTGGGTAATTTTATTGACCTTAGTTTGCAATTTAAAAGAAATTATACATGCACTGAGTAATACTGAATGACTGGAACCAGCTTTGCAAAGTTCAGCAAAGTTTGCAAAAACGTATATGCTAAAAGGGAATGTTATGTTACATACACCTCCTGTCTCAAATGTATGGATTTTTCTACAATGTGTGTGAAATATACACAGTGCACAATAATGTTAAGGGATGTATGTTTAAAATAGTCTGGTTTTGTGAATAGTTCTTTGAGATTGTTAAAACTAATAGCTAATGATGAATGAACTTCAATAGAGTTGGAAATTCATGCTCAGCACTTGCCCTCTCCATTTCAGTCCCCTTTAAGATCTCAAGTTGGGCACCTAAAAATAAGTCACCCCAATTCGCTAGTCACTTTTGAACATTTATATCTGTAATTCTTAACAAGAGTCATCAAAACTCTGAGAGGAGGACAGAAGGGACAAAACACAAAGAGAGAAGAAGGAACAAGAGTCCTGCACAGCAAAAATGCCAGCGTGTCACCCTGACTTTTTCTTGGAAAGAAAAACAAACAGTTTTTTCCTAATCTAATCTATTATGCTAACACTTTGCTATTAAACTAGTGACTACTGTACCAAAGTGATTAGAATATGAGCCATGCTAGGCGATGGGGAGCACCCAGGTGTGTTAGGACCAAAGGCGGCTTCATGATAATAATACCTAGCTCCTATTCATCCATACTTTAGTACTCAAAGTACTTTACAAAGGAGTTAACTATCATTATCCCCATTTTATGGCGGTGCAATTGAGGCCCAGAGAGGTGAAATCCAAGATCACCTAGCAGGCCAGTGACAGTGTTTAGAACAGAACCAAGATCTTCTAAGTCCCAGGCCAGTGTTCTAGGCACTGTCTCTGTATTTATGTTTTGAGATGAGTGAAATGCTTTTCCTAATATCCAACCTAAACCTCCCCCTCTGCAACTTGAGACCATTACTCCTTGTTCTGTCATCATCTACCACTGAGAACAGTCTAGATCCATCCTCTTTGGAACCCCCTTTCAGGTAGTTGAAAGCAGCTATCAAATCCCCCCTCATTCTTCTCTTCTGCAGGCTAAATAATCCCAGTTCCCTCAGCCTCTCCTCATAAGTCATGTGGTCCAGTCCCCTAATAATTTTTGTTGCCCTCCGCTGGACTCTTTCCAATTTATCCACATCCTTCTTGTAGTGTGGGGCCCAAAACTGGACACAGTACTCCAAATGAGGCCTCACCAGTGCCGAATAGAGGGGAATAATCACGTCCCTCGATCTGCTGGAAATGCCCCTACTTATACAACCCAAAATGCCATTAGCCTTCTTGGCAACAAGGGCACACTGTTGACTCATACTCAGCTTTTCATCCACCGTAACCCCTAGGTCCTTTTCTGCAGAACTGCTGCCCAGTCATTCGGTCCCTAGTCTGTAGCAGTGCATGGGATTCTTCCATCCTAACTGCAGGACTCTGCACTTGTCCTTGTTGAACCTCATCAGATTTCTTTTGGCCCAATCCTCTAACTTGTCTAGGTCCCTCTGTATCCTATCCCTACCCTCCAGCGTATCAACCACTCCTCCCAGTTTAGTGTCATCTGCAAACTTGCTAAGGGTGCAGTCCACACCATCCTCCAGATCGTTAATGAAGATTTTGAACAAAACCGACCCCAGGACCGACCCTTGGGGCACTCCGCTTGATACCAGCTGCCAACTAGACATGGAGCCATTGATCACTACCCGTTGAGCCCGAAGATCTAGCCAGCTTTCTATCCACATTATAGTCCATTCTTCCAGCTCATACTTCTTTAACTTGCTGGCAAGAATACTGTGGGAGACCGTATCAAAAGCTTTGCTAAAGTCAAGGAATAACATGTCCACTGCTTTCCCCTCATCCACAGAGCCAGTTATCTCATCATAGAAGGCAATTAGGTTAGTCAGGCATGACTTGTCCTTGGTGAATCCATGCTGACTGTTCCTGATCACTTTCCTCTCCTCTAAGTGCTTCATAATTGATTCCTTGAGGACCTGCTCCATGATTTTTCCAGGGACTGAGGTGAGACTGACTGGCCTGTAGTTCCCCGGATCCTCCTTCTTCCCTTTTTTAAAGATGGGAACTACATTAGCTTTTTTCCAGTCATCCGCGACCTCCCCCGATCGCCATGAGTTTTCAAAGATAATGGCCAATGGCTCTGCAATCACATCCGCCAACTCCTTTAGCACGCTCGGATGCAGTGCATCCAGCCCCATGCACTTGTATTCGTCCAGCTTTTCTAAATAGTCCCGACCCACTTCTTTCTCCACAGAGGGTTGGTCATCTTCTCCCCATAGTGTGCTGCCCAGTGCAGTAGTTTGGGAGCTGACCTTGTTTGTGAAGACAGAGGCAAAAAAAGCATTGAGTACACTAGCTTTCTCCACATCCTCTGTCACTAGCTTCCCTCCCTCATTCAGCAAGGGGCCCACACTTTCCTTGACTTTCTTCTTGTTGCTAACATACCTGAAGAAACCCTTCTTGTTACTCCTAACATCTCCGGCTAGCTGCAACTCCAAGTGTGATTTGGCCTTCCTAATTTCACTCCTGCATGACTGAGCAATACTTTTATACTCCTACCTGGTCATTAGTCCAATCTTCCACTTCTTGTACGCTGCTTTTTTGTGTTTAAGACGAGCAAGGATTTCACTGTTAAGCCAAGCTGGTCGCCTGCCATATTTGCTTTTCTTCCTACACATCGGGATGGTTTGTTCCTGCAACCTCAATAAGGATTCTTTAAAATACAGCCAGCTTTCCTCAACTCCTTTCCCCCTCATGTTATTCTCCCAGGGGACCTTGCCCATCAGTTCCCTGAGGGAGTCGAAGTCTGCTTTTCTGAAGTCCAGGCCCTGTATTCTACTGCTCTCCTTTCTTCCTTGTGTCAGGATCCTGAACTCGACCATCTCATGGTCACTGCCTCCCAGGTTCCCATCCACTATTGCTTCCTCTACTATTTCTTCCCTGTTTGTGAGCAGCAGGTCAAGAAGAGCTTTTCCCCTAGTTGGTTCCTCCAGCACTTGCATCAGGAAATTGTCCCCTACACTTTCCAAAAACTTCCTGGATTGTCTGTGCACCGCTGTATTGCTCTCCCAGCAGATATTGGGGTGATTAAAGTCACCCATGAGAACCAGGGCCTGTGATCTAGCAACTTCTGTTAGTTGCTGGAAAAAAGCCTCGTCCACCTCATCCCCCTGGTCTGGTGGTCTGTAGCAGACTCCCACCATGACATTACCCTTGTTGCTCACACTTCTACATTTAATCCAGAGACTCTCAGGTTTTTCTGCAGTTTCATAGTGGAGCTCTGAGCAGTCATACTGCTCTCTTACTTCTCTTCAGAAGTTTTTTTTTAATAAACCCCAGGGCTATGTCATCTTTGGCAGAGACTGTTAGCAATATGCAGGGAGGGAGTGAACTCCCATCAGGGAAAAGGAAATTACCCCATCCCTCCCTTTAGTTTAACAATATGCTTTTTACAAGGGGTTCCTGTGAGCCATTGAGAACCCCCTCCTACATACAGCTGGATGGAGGAACCAGTTTGAATAAAATAAAACTCAGATTGTTTTGAAGTTTTCAAAATTCTCATAACTTTTTTATTATTAGTCTGCAGTTCAAAACCACAGGCAAAGTAGATTCTTCATTGGATATGTCATGCCACATATGCCTCCAGTCCCTTCCCTCTCTCCTGTTCACTTGAAGTCAGATGCTGTGCTGTTGTAATCTGCCTACAGCCCCCTACTTTTGATTTGTCATTGAGTCTCTCTGACCCCAATTCCTCTACCCCCACCCTCTGCATACACACTCATTGGACCTTGTTTGTAAATCTGTATTTCATTAGGTTGGCCTGCAACTCTGACACCTCTAAAATTATCAATATTCCACTGCCTGAATTAGGATACCAACGTGAAAACCACTCTAATATCCAAATGGAGGCTTTAACTCTCTCTGCGATACCACTTGCTTCCAGGAACTTCGGGACGCTCTGCAGTCACCTCCTGCAGTTCCCTGCCAGCCTCCTGCCTAGGCTGAGAAATTGAGGCAGTTTCCTTTGTTAACTTTTTATTAACATTGCGTTTACTAGGGTGACCAGATAGCAAATGGGAAAAATCGGGACAGGGAGTGGGGGGTAATAGGAGCCTATATAAGAAAAAGACCCCAAAATCGGGACTGTCCCTATAAAATCGGGACATCTGGTCATGCTACGTTTACCCAGGGCTGTCACCACAGTCCAGGCTTTCGGCACACATCCCTACAGCCCCGGGGGACCCTCGCGCATCCAGCTGCGTGGCCAGCAAAAGCTGCAGTTCACCCCCTAGCCACTGGGGGCTGCTGTGGCACCTGGCCTGAGGGAGGCAGGTGGCCTCTCTGCCCCTCCCCTCACTGTTCCCCTTGCTGGGGCAGAGCCAGCTGGTGCATCAGGGAGGAGGCTGTGGTGGCGGCAGCTGGTAGGGTGGGAAAGGCCAGGGGCCTCGAGGGGGTGGAGGAGCAGGGAGAGAATAGGGTGGTGTCTGCAGTGGACTGGGGGCAGGAAAGGGGAGGCTGTTGGGAGGGAGAGTGGGGAAATGTTTACAAATATGCAAATTATCCCATTAAATAATTAACATAAAATGCCCCATGTGGAGCAGCACAAAACCTGACAGCCACGCCTGCCTCCAACGCCAACTGTGCAGCACACAGCCATGCGGCAGAGATTCCCTTTGTTTCCTGGCCCGCTCATGCCAGGGAGGGTAAATTCCCGTGTCACACACCGCTGACTCCACTGGCTGTGGTTGCCTTCATAGGATATGGGGGCCAGGCTACTGTCCCTGGGGAAGGGACAGCATGCCCATTCGCCTTGTCTAGTATCTTCACGGGATATCTCACTCACTGTCTGCCCATTGGCACCTAACCCCATCCCATTGCAAAACCTGGCTCTGCCACTGCATGCACCCCAGGGTGGAGATTTTGCAGGTTAGTGAATGTGATATATATAAACCAGAATAGTATCAGATGAAGAATCCATTGTAGCTACTCTGATTATAATCAAAAGGTATTTTTGAATTTTAGATTTGGGACACTAGGCTTTAAAGTTAGCGAAGCACTGCATTTAGGGATCTCTTCTATTATTCTGCTCCCTTTGTTATTGTGGGAGGGCGAGGTCAAATCAATGTCTTTGACCGTTCTGTCAGATCTGAAAGCGGCTCAAGTTGTGGTTGTTCTCATCTCTTCCTGGAGTGAGTTCCAGCTGTGTGCCAGACACTGAGAAAGTATCCTCTCTTCTGGGAGGTGATCTTTATTGCTCAGTCGGTCTCCTGGGCAAAGGTATCTATAGTGCCCACTACCTTCAGACAGAGCAGGAAAAAGGAAACAAATAGCTTTTGGGGCACTAATTGAATCTCTTGATGGTAATGCAGAGACCTCTCAATGAATTTTGGACCTACATTTTGTATGTTTTGATAACCTGCTAAGTCTTTCAGAGGCAATGATCCTTTACAGCTCCACCCTGTGGTCCTACTTAAAAATAACATAAGCTGCCTTTAGGACAAGGATGCTTTGTGGATTTTTTTCACTTGCAAAATCTTTCCCTGTGCTCAGATGTTATGATGAGATATGTTTTGCAAATGATACATGTAGCATGAATAATAACAGTTATAGAGTGAGAGAGAGAAAGAGAATCAGAGTTTAGAGAACACAGAACCTCACAGGATCAGGTTTATACCTATACTCTTCAGTTATTTAGAGCCCCAAGCTATTTAGAGTTCCTATTTTAAATGCCAGTAGGAAAAGTCAGTTAACGCTTTGAGGTGCTCAGATGCATACCAAACTGAGCAAACATTCAGACATATTTAATGAGAGACATTTTTGTTTCTGTGGACTATTGACTTGAAATGGGAACTGCTTTGAAGGGGAAGATGTAAGATTAATTTTTTTCTCCTTCCACTAGGTGTCACCAACACTATATTTTTACAGACTACAGGAATGGCTAGCATAGAATGTCTCAATAACATTTCTGCCAATGAATGGGCACATTACTTAGGGTTTGGCTACATGGGGAAATTGACCAGCAATAGCTACTCCAGAATAGCCACTATAGCTATTGTGGAATAACTGCCAGGTTACAGACTAAAAGTGTTGTTATTCTGCGATAAAATCTATAAATTATTCCCGGTCAAAAATTATTCTGTAATAGCTAATTTATACCAGACTAGCTACTCTGGAACACCGGCACAGGTTAATTTCCCCTGTGTACACAAGGCCTAATGCTCCTTCTTCTGGTTTTTCATATCAGTACAACTAACAATTGGAAATAATTCAAAAAGAAGAACATTCCCTAAACAAGAGAGTAACAGCTAAAATGAGTATTTGTAGTTTGAGTTTCTGTTCCGCCTCTCCTGTGGCCAGTGTTGGATTTACAATGGTGCCAGTGGTGTCATGGAGCTGGGCCCATGCTCAGAAGTGGCCCCGACATGCTCTGCTTACACTGTGCCGAGACCCCGCCAGCCCACTGGCTCCCACTCCCCATCCACCCACTCCGCCCATCACTTGCTCCTCTCGGCCTGCCTGCCGAGGGCTCCTCTTCACCCCCTGGCCCCACCCACCAGTTTCTCTCTGCCCCCTGGCCATACCCCAGTGCACCTCTGACTCGCGGGCCCCACCTGTCTCCCAGGTGCTGAGCCGCCTAGGACTGGTTCAGAAGCCTGGCCAGTCTTGGCCAGTTGTGGGGTAACGGGACAGTGTAGGGGGCTTGGCTGGGCCCCTCCCGAAAAGTGGGTCCTGATGGAGCCCAGATGGGGCAGCCTCTGGCCTGGCTGATCGCGCCACTGCCGAGGGGGCAAAGTGATTCCCTGGCACCAGCCCTGGCTGCACTGGCAGCTCAGCCCGGCAGACGCAGTCGGCTCCCAGAGGGCCGGTGATTATGGCTGGGAGGCGGGGAGTGGGTCTCCAGAGAGCCTGGGGCAGGGGTACTGGGCTGTGAGGGAGTGGGGAAGATCTGTGTGTGTTGCACCACTAGAGAGTGGGGTTTCTGTGTGGGGTGCTGGGAAGTTGTGGTGGGGCTGTGGGCAGGGGGATGCTGGGCAGGGGTGGTGGTGTGCAGGACACTGTGTATTTGTGGCAAGGTCTGGGGGGGACACTGGGCATAGTGGGCCAGGGAAGGCTCTGGCCATAGGGAATCAGGGGAGGTGTTCCGGTGTTGGGCAGGGGGGATGTGTGGTGCGGCATGGGCCCTCCCCCAAGGGGAGGGGGCATGCTGGCAGCACAGGGCCGGGCAGGCGATTGTGCATCCGGCAACCGCTGGTTTGTAAATAGTGCCCTTGCACTGAGCTGGGCGGAGCGGGTCTGCCCCTGCCATGCCATGCCATGTCCCTGGCCGGCCCCTCGCTCCTGGGACCAACCCCCCTGCACCATGCTCCATTGCCCCCATGGGGGCCCACAAATATGTTTGGCTCCGGGCCCACAAAAGATTAATACAGCCCTGCCTGTGGCCAGTGCAAGAAAGGGGCAACAGGAGGGGTGATTTAACCCACTTTTGTGGCTCTCTAATTCTGGCCCTGGTTGGGAGCTTGCTGCAAGGCTGCTCTAAGTTGTGTTGGCTTATAATACCCCTCTCTGAGCTATTACAACTAGCACAGAATATTTGGAGCACAGTGCACTCCAGCCACATCCCCTCCTACCATCCCAGCCCTCTCACTACATTGAGAACCGGGAGTGTTGCCAGCACAGAGCCATTTCACAAGCCCTACATCCACTGCAAATTGCCCATCCCACATCGGGTATCCTGCGTGGAATGTTTAAATCCCCTTTTACTCAAGGTAGTCTAGTACATAGGCACACTGTGGCCCCCACAGCTCCACCCCTGTGACACCACTCCTATATCATGCCCCACCTTCACCTCCCAAGGATGCATGGTGCAGTGTACCGCTCTGAGAGCTATTGTTTCAGTTTCTCTGCACTCCATCAGCTACACTCAGGTCAAGTTTCCAGGCTTTTCTTCACACCCAGGAGGGCTAGCATCTTACTTTTTCAAAAAAATGAAACTTCTGATATAATCACATGACTCCAAGAGACGATGCCCTACACGTGTGCCCATTGCACCTATGTCTTAGCCTTTACCGCCCCATGCACTACCTGAAGCCGTCTAAGGGGGCTGAGGTCATGTGGCAGACTCAAGGGCCAATATATAGGTTCAGTTGCCAGAGAGTTTTGTCGCTGTGAATAACCAAACTTCAGACTTCAGCACACTTTCCCAGCCAGGGGCTCGGTCTCCCACACGCATCCTGCAGGTCATGACATAACAGTGTCTAACCACAGCCTGTGGAGTCAGCGGTGTGTGACATGGGAATTTACCCTCCCTGGCGTGAGCGGGCCAGGAAACAAAGGGAATCTCTGCCGCATGGCTGTGTGCTGCACAGTTGGCGTTGGAGGCAGGCGTGGCTGCCAGGTTTTGTGCTGCTCCACATGGGGCATTTTATGTTAATTATTTAATGGGATAATTTGCATATTTGTAAACATTTCCCCACTCTCCCTCCCAACAGCCTCCCCTTTCCTGCCCCCAGTCCACTGCAGACACCACCCTATTCTCTCCCTGCTCCTCCACCCCCTCGAGGCCCCTGGCCTTTCCCACCCTACCAGCTGCCGCCACCACAGCCTCCTCCCTGATGCACCAGCTGGCTCTGCCCCAGCAAGGGGAACAGTGAGGGGAGGGGCAGAGAGGCCACCTGCCTCCCTCAGGCCAGGTGCCACAGCAGCCCCCAGTGGCTAGGGGGTGAACTGCAGCTTTTGCTGGCCACGCAGCTGGATGCGCGAGGGTCCCCCGGGGCTGTAGGGATGTGTGCCGAAAGCCTGGACTGTGGTGACAGCCCTGGGTAAACGTAGCATGACCAGATGTCCCGATTTTATAGGGACAGTCCCGATTTTGGGGTCTTTTTCTTATATAGGCTCCTATTACCCCCCACTCCCTGTCCCGATTTTTCCCATTTGCTATCTGGTCACCCTAGTAAACGCAATGTTAATAAAAAGTTAACAAAGGAAACTGCCTCAATTTCTCAGCCTAGGCAGGAGGCTGGCAGGGAACTGCAGGAGGTGACTGCAGAGCGTCCCGAAGTTCCTGGAAGCAAGTGGTATCGCAGAGAGATTCAAAGCCTCCATTTGGCTACCTGGGGTCACACCATAAGGGGGTTACGTTTTGTAACCATGACTCAAGTCAGGTGACTGGACTGGGAAATAAATCAAGGCCAGCATTCCTGTCTGCTACACCAGTGGTTTTCAACCTGTGGTCTGCAGACTATAGCTAAGATTTCCAAAGGGGTCCGCACCTCCATTTGAAATTTTTTTAGGGGTTCGCAGATGAAAAAAGATTGAAAACCACTGTGCTACATACTTGTTACAGGGTGAAGTGAAAACAAATTAGCACTTACATACACTAGTGCCTTTAATCTTCAAAGCACTTGGCAAGCATTAGTTAATCTAGGATGGGCAAGTGCTGAGGGTCAGCTGATGTTGCTTCTAGCAGCAATAACATTTGCAAGGAAATCTCCATGGTTACAAAAGCACCATGCTGTAGAGTACAGGTGCCTCCTGGTACTTCCCTGGACTCCTACCCATGCTGTATCTGCCCTCTACTTCCCAGAGTCCTAAATTCATGAAGGAGCATGGAGAGGCTTCTGTAGGATCCCGGGGTGAGAGGGATGTGCAGAGGAGCTAAACTTCTGGCTAAACGTCCCTCTGACATTAGATTTTGTTCCCATCAACCTATATGCAAGGAGAACCATGAGTGCTAAGTGGTGTATCTGACTCATCTGAGAGGACAGAGAGTAACAGCAGGGATTAGGGTTCAGGATTTCCCAGCTCCTGGTCCTCTGCTCAGAACACACCACCATGCCCATCCTTAAAAGAAGAATTGGTACTTCTGTCTTTTGGTTTTGGCTCAAGCCAAAACTGGCAAGGAAGAGCTTCTTCACTCAGATTAATTGGAATATGGAACAGGCTGCTCTATCATGGCCTGGATGCACAAAGTAGAAAAAGGCAAAGAGGGATACAGTATACTTAGAATCAGAAAATACAGTAGAATGTATCTGCTAACTATCACAATACACTTCCTGGGAGGTTAAACATGAACTAAATAGATATTTGCGGGGGTGGAAGGGGTTCTGTATACAAATTATGATGCATTGTAATTAGACCTTAAAATTAACCTGCTGTAAAGAGCTGTCCCATAGTGCATCTCTTACTTTGAGTCCAGTAAAGTATTTTTTTAATTAAACAAATGCTCTTTACACTAATTTCTGATGGAGAATTTCTAATATTAAAAGTTTATAATTCTGGTTTTGGAATCTTTCAGACAGCAGAGATACTACATTTAAAAGGAACAGGGGGAAAGGAAAGCTTTTAGTTTTAAGCAATTAACTAGTTTTTGTAATGATTCTTTTAATTTGAGTAGTAGTGCTGGTCTGTACTCTTTTCAGATTGTGGATTTCTATAATAAACTAGAAAGAAAGCTCTCTGGAGGGAATGAAACTTTCTGGAAATACCACATTTACATTCACAAATTAATATCCTTTTTATATCCGGACAGTGTCATCAATGTATTCTTTATCTGTAGGCTCAAAGTAATTATTTCGTTTAACTCCTCATCTTATTTAGGATCATTGCAAAAGACTACGGATTTGCTGAGAATGTAAGCAGAAAATGTAAACCTGTAAAGAGAGACATTCTAAATTTAGGAAGGATAATGGAAAGCATTGTTCTTAGAGCTAAAATTTAGGACAGAAAGCGTAGTGGAAACAGATTAGTGCCAAGCTATTTGCTTCTACAGCAGGACTTGTCAATTTGCCATTTATAAATATGAGGGCCAAATTTTTTTCTTAGGTACCTATGTAAACTGGCATTATTATAATTTACACTGATATAAATAAGAGCAGAATTTGACCGTAGGTTTTTATTCTGTTCTTTCTGAAAACCAGAAGGGTCAAGGAGTCTGATTTAAATGAAATTTACCTTCTTTACCAAACAGCAAACAAAAATGATTAGAAAGGGTACTTAGAAACTCCAGAAATAGCACAGAGCTTGGTAGGCTCTTCAGCAAATTTCATGCATGGATAAAAAGTTGCATATATGGGAAAACCTTTCCATAGACAGGAAGTATGAGATTTATACCAGAAATACTGACGTTATACCAACCTGTGGTGGAAATGGTGACCACTTTAATAACATCAGAGACAGAAACATATTAAGGCATATAGAACAGATATATAATTAAACCTGCACCCCTATTGGCATGGAGTACTGTTATATTAAAAATATGCTATTTGTCAAGGCAGGACCCAAGGATGTGGCCTGTGATTTCTAACAAGCTATGCTCAGTGCTGGACTGAGCAGGAAGGTAGTTGGGAGGGAAAACATAGTTAAAAGCACTATTTTGTGGGCTTTAATTAGATTTAAGTGGCACATAAACCTGGTGCTGATCTCTGCATATGGGTGAAAATCACCCACACTGAATAAATAATACCTGCACCATAAATGATCCTGCATGAAGTACCCATGTTCCTACCTGTGAGTAATAACTGTGCACCGATTACATTCTGCCTGGGAAGTACACAAGTGTGCAGGGAGGTGAAGAGGTACCTTTCCCCCAGAAATCTCATTCAAAAGTACCCGGAATTGAGGGCCACATTCTGCTTTCAGTCACACCCATCTAAATATGCAGTTACCCCATCACAATCAATACATCACAGTCTGTATTTATTTTGTATGTGTTAAATGCTGCCAATGTGCAGCCTTTATCCCATTCTCGGGCCCTAGTGTCATAGTGAATTATACCCAGGTAAGCAGTTATTGCTGTATGGAATCTCACTGTTTTCACACAGATTTCATATAGACTATGGGTAAAAAGTGACTTAGGATCGTAAATCCTACTGAAAATCTCCTAAATCATTTACGCACTTTTAAAAATGTAACCCTGTATGCCAGGATGGAAGCATAAAAGACAGACACATAGAAGAGAGAATGAAATGGGAAATCAGAAGAACAAGTAATTTAGGCCCTGATCCAACAAAGCACATAAGCATGGTCTAACTTTAAACACATAGGTATTCCAGTCACTTCAACTTGACTATTCACATGCTTATAGTAAAGCCTATACTTACGTGCTTTGCTGGATCAGGGCCTTAGAAGGGTTTTGTTAGTTTGTTTGCTTTGTTATTATTGTTAACCCACTACTTGTGGTCATTTACATCAGTGTAACTGAAAGCAAAATTTGTCCATAATCCTATGCTAGTGTTATGCATTCATTAGGATCAAATGGTAACTCCAATAGCTGTTATTAGTTAGAAACTTGCAGTTTGCATAGATATATATATCTTATACCCTAACTGCTAGATCTGTTTAATTTAGCTGTATACACAAGTTCCTACAGAAGTCTATCTACTGTAGATGACTGATAGGACAATGTATGGTAGAAAAAAATATAAGGTATAGGATTTCATTGTTGCAGTTAAAATGCCATTACTGAATCTGTGTAGGCCTGGTGACCATAAGTGCACAGAGTCCATGGGCAGGCACCTAAATAAGATGTGGACATTGGAATTATGTTTTTAGCATTATCATCTTAGCTGCATTACAATTATAATTTATAACTGAGTGACAGATAAAATAAAGAGAGGCATAATAGGTCTAATTTTTATTCAGTTACTGTAGATAAATGTTAGATATTAAACTATAAGCAACATATATTACAACCACATTGTAATGGCCTGGGTATTGCAGGTACCCATATGACTAATACTGCATGCAGAAACATCATACATCACCTGTGAGCAATGTGCCATGCCTGCGTGGACAAAGAAATTGGGTTCCTGAACCCTGATATAGGAAATGGGGTTTATTTATCATTTTAAATCATTTCTTCAAAAAATCCCTGATGATCTCTAAATCCTTTTTACTTCGCTGCTTGAAAAATAAGTGTAGGACTATATTATATTATAAAGATGTATTTGCTGCAACAGGCAAAAGGCGTTTACAAACATATGGGCATTGAATAGAGGCTGTTCACATATCCACAAGTGGGAAGAATATTCCCCTTTCTGGTGACCACATATACCCTGTTGGCTTTGGAGGTAGTTAGTACTGGACTTAGTATTGATGGACAAACGTTCACAGGGGAGGGATAGCTCAGTGGTTTGAGCATTGGCCTGCTAAACCCAGGGTTGTCAGTTTAATCCTTGAGGGGACCATTTAGGGATCTGGGGCAAAAATCTGTGAGGGGACAGTACTTGGTCCTGCTAGTGAAGGCAGGGGACTGGACTCGATGACCTTTCAAGGTCCTTCCAGTTCTAGGAGACTGGCATATCTCCATTTATTTATTTTTTTCGAAGTTTGGTTCAAAAATGCATCAGGCCAGATTCCAACTTGCCTGCTTGCATTTACTTAGGCTTTGGCAGGGTTTGTGATTTGGCCTGTTGAGAATTATTGCCTGTTAAATAAAAAATGTTTGATACGAAAAATGTCTTACAAAGGATTAACAATCATATATTGCTACAACAATTGTGTGCAAGTCATATAATTTAAAACACATCATGAACCTGATTCTTATCTTAATTACACAGGTGACAATCAGCTGTGAAGTCAGTGAGGTTACATCAGCATAAAACTGGTAAAAGGCGAGATCAGAGTCAGGCCCATTATGTTTGTTTTTTAATTGTCAGTTGGCAATAATTTTAGATATAATAACATTATCAAAGCAAAATGGATGAATGTGCTTTTGGGAGCCTTAACTGAAGTATTACCAAATTTCCAAAATAAGAACATAAGAAAGGCCGTACTGGGTCAGACCAAAGGTCCATCCAGCCCAGTATCCTGTCCACCGACAGTGGCCAATGCCAGGTGACCCGGAGTGAGTGGACCTAACAGGTAATGATCAAGTGATCTCTCTCCTGCCATCTATCACCCCCCTCTGATAAACAGAGGCTAAGGACACCATTCCTTACCCATCCTGGTTAATACCCATTAATGGACTTCATCTCCATGAATTTATCCAGTTCTCTTTTAAACTCTGTTATAGTCCTAGCCTTCACAGCCTCTTCAGGCAAGGAGTTCCACAGGTTGACTGTGCGCTGTGTGAAGAAGAACTTCCTTTTATTTGTTTTAAACCTGCTGCCCACTAATTTCATTTGGTGGCCCCTAGTTCTTTTATTATGAGAACAAGTAAATAACTTTTCCTTCTTCACTTCCTTCACACCACTCATAATTTTATATACCTCTATCATGATGGTAATGATTATTAGAACTGGCTCCATAATGGCAAAAAAGCAGATGTGTGAATATACTTAAGATAAATTACTTAAATTTGACTCACGCTTATTCATGAGGCCCATATTATTTGTTACTTGAGGCTTCATTTGAAAATTTATATTCATGAAAATGTTCACAAATCCCACAAATCTGTACTGGAAATTCATCATTATTTATTTAGTCATCAGTTTTACACCATGGGGAATTTTATTTAAACAAATCATATTCACAATATACAGGCTCCTTAAGAACAAAAAGGGGAAATCTATGGTCTAAAATTTATTCTCATGAGTCGCCAATAAATCCTGACCATAAACTGACTCAGCAGATTTGGGTAGTCCGGAGTTTTGTTAAACTCTCTGCAAAATTCTTGCATTTTGGTACTCAAATGCACTCATTCTCCTTTGACTTTCCTTAAAATTCTCCCTTCATTGAAGAGTGCTATCTTCCAGAGGTCACAGATCATGATGTCTTGCATTCCTAATGTATTCTTGAGCTGCTCATTCATACGCTCAGGGATCACTCCAATAATCACCAGGATTGTCTTTGTTCTAGTTTTCCCCATTTCTGTTGATGAGATCCTTGAGCAACCAGGCAGACTGTTGTCCTGGAAGGGTTTGGTGACTGTTCCTTTTGCAACCATGACCAAGAAGGAGCTCTATGGCATGTGTGTCAAGCTGCAGTATTATGCCACCCTCTCTGATCTCCCCGATACAGCCGGGAGGATGCCCCTGTCCCTGGTTGACTCTATATCCCCGGCTTCGAGAACATTGTAAAAACCACCTCTTTTTAAGTGCTCCAGTATCTTGCAGGGGAGGGTCCTGCATAGTATTGCAGCAACCAAGCATTTTGTGCACCATATTACCCCTGAGATGTCTGCGCAGTGCCCCTTCTGTTTGGCTTCAGACACAGTGTTCAATTTTATCCTTCAGTGCCCTCGTTTGATTCCGCTTTGTGTTTTTTTGCAGCAGCTTTTCTGAAGGTTAGAACTGGTTTTCTCCAAGCCTCTCTTTGTTCTTGGAGTAAGATACAGTGCTCACATTCAGCCATTTTCATGCCTGGATAACTTTTTGCTGGGTCATGCAAAACTAGCTGTTTTGAAATCTCACCAGAACCGAATGGCCAGGGTAGAGCTGTATGGTGTGCTAGGGCTGTTCTGTGCACTGATTGTGGTCTGGCTGCAGATTGATTACGCCTTGTATAAATTGACTTGTAACCTGGACGCTTTTCAGTTGACTTTGTACGTTAACAATATTTTGAGTGAACTTGGTGATGATGCTCTAGTGATCCTTGTATAATGTTCACTTAATAAGAATTTTGCTTTATTTTATTGATATATTTTGTGTATATATTGTAATTTTATAACATTTAAAATAGTTTTGAATGAAATTTTATGCATATAAAGGTGTTTTATCATGTCTCTCTCTCTCGCTTGCTCTGTCATTCTCTTTTCCCTTTCTCTTAAATATTAATTGAAAATAAACATCTCTCTAAAATAAAGGATTTTTTTCTTTTAAAATCATTTTTAAAATCTATTTGTTTCCACACATTTTAATTATCTTTCTGTGGCTCCCTGCTTGGAATATCTAGAACAATAGGGGCTCTATGTATTTTTTGCAGCCCTTTGCAGGATATGAGAGTAGGAGTTACTCCTATCCAGGGAAGTAGGGGAGTTGAAAGTGGGCCCCAGCATTTTTCAGTTACAGGTACTGTATGCTACCAGAGTTATGAACTAAAGTTGGGAATAAGCTGAAACACTGGCTGTGAACAGTTCCAAACTTTGCAGCTGACTCTTACCTCTATAATGGCCTGAAACAAACCCCTGAGTCTGAACATCCCTGAACACTAAGAAAGTTTAGATCTATATTCACATTTTCTGGCTCACTCCTTGTTTAACATTAACCTAACCCAGCATGTGTGTTTCATAACTATCGCTTAAAATAAATATATGGGGTTCCATGACCCTTCAAGAAAAGATGTTCCCTTAAATAGAGCAGGTGGCATCCATGTTAAGATCATCTCCATTTATCAGTGTATCTCAGCACAGATGGACATCAACCAAAATTGTATGACATATATTTCTTTTCTAGAAGTCTACACAAAGACTCTTTTTAGAATATATAACTAAATCTAGCTAGTACAGCTCTCAGCAGGATGCCTACTCTATATGATATATATAGTATGCCTGGAGCGAGGACGGTTGCATAGCTATCGTCAGAGATATGTGTGCACGTTTGCATGAGCTAATGGGCTGGTTTCACTGGGAGCAGCAAAAATGGTAACTGACATGCTATAATATACCTTTTGAGCAATTTATGACCAGTGTACTATTGATCTTCCCCTATGCTAGAGTGTCTAGCCTAATTTTCTGACCACCAGAAGAGCAGTTCAGACAATTCCACTATAACAAGTGCCTCTCCATAACTTTCAGAAAACAGGTTGGTATGTGAGTTATTTCACAAGCACTGAAATGAAGAGATGCAGTCTAAGAAACGTTGTCTGCGACCCTGCAAACACTTATGCACATGTTTAACTTTATGCACCCAGGAGTGGCAGCCAGGGATGTTGGGATACCCCTCAGTGTGAAAGCATGAGAGGCAATTTATAATGAGGCATGTTCCTGAAATCTCTCTCCCATTAGGGAGGGTCTGAGGCAGTATTCTCTGAAATCAATGAAAAGATTCATACTGACTTTACTGGGTGCTGGAGCAAGCCCAAAGTCCATCACACCAAGCAATGAAATCTTCCTAGGAAAGGGCAAGGGACAATTGAGGGTGCCCACTGTTCCTGTCCAGTGTTGCCCATCTGCTGCCATCTAGAGTTGGATGTCAATGCCTGGTGCAGGGAAGGAGTAGGTGAGTACAGTTTTAATACTAATGAGGCATTTTGTGTCTCAAAGGTGTTCCTGAATTCCTCCATTTCCGAGCTGTAGTAGACAAACAACCCTTGATGCAGCTGGTGTGTCAAATGTAAACATGTCAGTGAGGTACTCTTGCAATGGTCTGAAAGGTGGGTACGACCAGGTATGAGAATTGTCCATGACTAGACAAACTCTATATGGAAGGGGAGTTAGAGCTTTTGGTGAGAGCTCCTTTGGCCCTCACCTATTGACAGCTTAAATAATCAAGTTGTGGAAGAATAACATGGAATTATTCCATGACATATGCGCTATCAGCTCTTTGTATTACTGAATATTAACAACTCTTCCAATCTTTCTTTTCCAGAAAGAAATTGGACTATATATTATCATGACCACTGGATGTCACTCTTGATCTAAATTCACCTTCACTAGTGCAAACTGTCTCAGCAGAAAACAACAATGAAAGCCTGGGATAGAATTAAACCAAGGTGACTGGCTGGCTCTGAGGATTGGTAATGGGATATAATGAATTTCTTCACCTCTGGGTAATTATAGTTAGCAAATAAGTAGCAACGAACAGTTGTTACAGCTTGTCAGCTGCTTGGTGGTCCAAGGAATTTACTATCTAGTGTCTAGTGAACAGGCACTGAAAGTGCCACCACCACAACAGTTCGTACTCAATAGCATCCTCTTTGACAGTCCATGCAGGATGGTTAAGGACTGAATGGACATGGATTCTGAATTTCCGTCTTACCTCTAATGTCTTTATGTAACACACAAGAAACTGTGAATATTAAACCACTTGAATGCTTAAAGGCACCAGGAATGTTTCTGGCACCAGAGCAAGCCCCCTGCAGTATTACAAGCCCCTTGCTCCAAAGCATAGAAGCACTAGAGCATCTCAACAAAATTTTACAATTTTTTTATCAGGACAAAACTATATATTTTTCCCTAATCTCATTCTCAGAAATGGATGGACCATTTTTGTGGAAACTTTCCCCCAAAAAATCCAGTCTGAGGCACACACCTGGTATGAAAAATTTCAGGCCAGATAGTTAAATTTGGGCAAAGTTATAAGAAATGAAAAACAGGATGTTATAATGGGAAATATTAGGCAACCTTAACTATAAGTAGTGCTAACCTATAATAATGTCCCTCACACACCGTATCACACAAAATACTTTGGAAAGAGCATGTGTGGACCAAAATATTCTAATCTTAGGTCATGGAATACCTAATTCATTTTTAAAGGAATTCATACACTGTACAGAGAAAAGGAATACAGAGTGGACTAGAATACCTTTATTTTGTGTACTTAAATATTTGTCAGTGCTCCCTTAACCTAATCCACCAAAACAGTATATCCAGACCCACAGTATCCCAATGAATACAATTACGAAGTGTGTTGGTAAAACCTACTGGGTCTGAAAATTGCCAGAACTCCATTGACTTTAAAAGAATTGCAACAATTTATTGCATTAGTCCATTAATTCCATTGTATAGTTGAGCCACATCGAGGTTAAGGACTTGCTTAAAGTAACACATGAAGCCTGTGGCAGACTAGCTTTCCAGACTCACTGGCCCAGATCCTCAAAGGTATTTAGATGCCTAATTTCCATAGATTGGCACCTAAATACCTTTGAGGATCTAGTCCCTGTCCTTTATTTTAACCCCTAAACCATTCCTTTCTTTAGAATAAATCAGTTTTCCCCATATCATTTAGCATGATTGACTGGGCAGTCTTTAAAAAGTAATGAGGGCTGTCAAGAGATTAAAAAAATGAATCATGATTAATTGCGCGATTAAAAAAACTAATAGTGATTAATCACGCGATTAATCACAATGTTAACCAATAATAGAATACCATTTATTTAAATATTTTGGATGTTTTCCACATTTTCAAATATATTGATTTCAATTATAACACAGAATACAAAGTGCACTTGATACTTATTTTTATTACAAATATTTCCACTGTAAAAAACAAAAGAAATAGTATTTTTCAGTTCACCTAATACAAGTACTGCAGTGCAATTTCTTTATCATGAAAGTTGCACTTACAGATGTAGGATTTTGTACAAAAAAACCTGCATTCAAAAATAAAACAACATAAAACTTTAGCACCTACAAGTCCACTCAGTCCTATATCTTGTTCAGCCAATTGCTCAGACAAACAAGTTTATTTATATTTGCAGGAGATAATGCTGCCTTCTCCTTCTTCACAATGTCACCTGAAAGTGAGAACAGGTGTTTGCATGGCACTGTTGGAGCCGGCGTCGAAAGATATTTACATGTCAGATGCGCTAAAGATTCATATGTTCCTTCATGCTTCAACGACCTTTCCAAAGCACATGCGTCCATGCTGATGATAGGTTCTCCTCGATAACAATCCGAAGCAGTGCAGACACATGTTCATTTCCATCATCTGAGTCAGATGCCACCACAGAAGGTTGATTTTCTTTGTTGGTGGTTCGGGTTCTGTAGTTTCCACATTGGAGTGTTGTTCTTTTAAGACTTCTGAAAGCATGCTTCTTAAACCTTGGGTCCAGTGCTGTAGCTATCTTTAGAAATCTCACATTGGTACCTTCTTTGCATTTTGTCAAATCTGCAGTGAAAGCATTCTTAAAATGAACATGTGCTGAGTCATCATCCAAGACTACTATAACATGAAATATATGGCAGAATGCAGGGAAAATAGAGCTTGAGACATACAATTCTCCCCCAAGGAGTTCAGTCACAAATTTAATTAATGCATTATTTTGTTAACGAGTGTCATCAGCATGGAAGCATGTTCTCTGGAATGGTGGCATATCTGGCATGTAAAAACCTTGCAATGCGGGCTACAAAAGTTTCATGCAAATGCCTGTTCTCATTTTCTGGTGACATTGTAAATAAGAAGTGGGCAGCATTATCTCCTGTAAATGTAAACAAATTTGCTTGTCTTAGTGATTGACTGAACGAGAAGTAGGACTGAGTGGATTTGTAGGCTCTAAAGTTTTACATTGTTTTGTTTTTGAGTGCAGTTATGTAACAAAAAAAAATCTACATTTGTAAGTTGCACTTTCACGACAAAGAGATTGCAATACAGTACTTGTATGAGGTGAACTGAAAAATACTTTTTCTTTTATCATTTTTACAGTGCAAATATTTGTAAAAAAATAGTAATATAATGTGAGCGTGTACACTTTTTATTCTATGTTGTAATTGAAATCAATATATTTGAAAATGTAGAAAAAAATCCAAAAAAATTAACAAATTTCAATTGATATTCATTCTATCATTTAACAGTGTGATTAAAACTGCGATTAATCGTTATTAATTTTTTAAATCAGGATTAATTTTTTTGAGTTAATCATATGTGTTAACTGCAATTAATCGACAGCCCTAAAAGTTATTAAACATGATAGACTCAGATTTTCCCTTCATATATGGCTGCCATATGTTACATTCTGAGAGAGTAAAGTGCAAACAGGCTATTCACCTTTCTTTTAATAATAATTTTAAAAAGATATGCTTGGAAACACCAAAATTTGTAGACACATTTACACTGCAGCTATATTGTAATTAGCCAAATAACTGTAAAACATGCAGAGTTACAAATGGATTTTCTAAAAAAATCCCAAACCACTCATTAAAAGCTACACAGATGCCTATGCCTCACTTAAGTCCCACTTTTCTTTATCACCAACTTCTCTAGTCATTCCATGCATCCGATGAAGTGGGTACTAACCCACGAAAGCTTATGCTGAAATAAATTTGTTAGTCTCTAAGGTGCTACAAGTTTTTCTTTCTTATTTTCATTTTGCTGACACAGACTAACACGGCTACTACACTTAAACTTCTCTAGTGTTTTTCTTGAAAGCTAAAGGAAGTATTTAGATTCCTTTTGTTATTTTAGAGCTGCAATTCAATGCTTGCAACTTCACACTAATGCTGAGGAGACACAGTAAGGCAAAGACAGCGTGCACCACAAAATATACATTATTTGTTTATTTTTAACAAGTGCAGTTTCACTTTAATCAAGGATATTAGTAACTGTCACGGAGTGTGGGGGAGTCAGGTCCTGCACCCCTCTTCCCAGTATTCAATGTGACTCTCAGCCAGCCAGTAGAACAGAAGGTTTATTAGGGTTGTCAGGAAAGAGTCCAAACAGAGCTTGTAAGTGTTAGGTAAAAAGCAAGTCCCTACTCACCTCTCCAGCACCCGAGTTCGTGCGGAGTTGGTATGGGGCTCACAATCTGTCAGAGACCAGACACCAATTCGTTGATCAACGGGCTCACACTATCCTTAGCTCAAAAAGCTTCAGAGTAAGTGTGGCAAGTTTATTAGGGGTGAGCATCAATATTTATACACAGAAGTAAACAAAGTGATTAACAGATCATAATGGTCATGCATAATCAATCAAGATTCTACAGGATAAAACGGGTTAAAATGTAAATTCTAAAAGACAAAGGGGAGATGGCTACTTAAGGGGAGGGGGGTGTCATGAGTAGTTCGCAGGTCAGAGCTTTGATTAAAAGTTCAGACAGAGACATCAAGTTTAAGTTTAAGCTCATCAAAAGTTCAGACTCAACATTCCTCCATTTGTAGCTTTGGGATAACTATTTACCAAAAGCTACACCCCATTTTAAGGAGCCAAGGGCCGCTTGGCAATTTCAGCCTGGGCCAACTCGAAGAGAGTAGGGCCCTTGGCTGAAGTAGGAAAAGAACAAACTGACCCACATGAGTCTATGAGGGAGGGGACACACTGAATACAGCAACACAGTATTATAAGGATTACTATGGCCCCAACAATACCCACCAAGAGTTTTTTAACCCACCCAAATCCAGGCAGCCAATTCCATAAGGCTCCCCACCAATCATAAGGTGGCTGGCCAGAGGAGTAGTTCTTAGCCATTTCCCTTAGATGTTTGGTACGTTGAAAAGTGTCAGAGTAGGTGTCATTTACAAAAACACAGCATTCTCCATTTATGAGGGCGCAAGTTCCTCCCTGGGCTGCTAACATTATGTCTAAAGCCATTCGGTTTTGCAAAGCTAACTGGCGCAGCTGGGACATTTCCCCGGCCTGATTTTCAAATAGGGTCGCAGTTTCATTGGTTAAAGATTCTAGTAGTCCCTGTAGACGAATGACACCACCCCTCAAGCTAATGAGACCAGCCCACCGCTGCCACGACAAACCATCACGGATATTAATATCTCTGAAGGTTTCACGGATGTTACGAACGTGGGGAAAATGAGGGGGAGTGAGGGAGATGCGAGAAGGCAGTGTTAGCCACGCTAAATAACATGACCCTGCCCAATCAGGGGAGAGAAAGTAATAAGCTTTGGGCCCGCACACCCAGTATATTCCATACAATGCATTTTGGGTATTCCATTTCTCAAAGTAGGAGGTAACCCACCACCCGTTGGACCACTGTTCCCCTGGTAACGCAGAGGGGTCGTTGTGCGAACTGCAGAGGCACAATTTGGTAGTGGTGTTTTCAAAGGGCAGTGTAGTACTGCTTGAGCAGTTGTAGAAGGCAATCGTATATCCCTTAGCAATTAGTTGGACACCCTCATGATCTGAGCAGGGCTTTTTAAAAGCTGACTCTGAAGGCTTGCCCACCCATGAAAAAGTTAGATCGGAGTGAGGGATCCACATATGGGATAAGTGGGATGCGCAAGGCTTGAAGCCAAGATTTTTACTAAAGGCGGTGCCATTAAAATACATGTTGCATTTACTTGTTCCCACAAAAGTTGACCCCTTTTCTTTAACAAAACACAGTGATCCTGTCTGATTGGTTACCCTGAGATATCTGTTAATTGGCACTCCTGTTTTGTCCCATGTAAGATTGTGTTGGACTGGATCTTTTACTCTAGCCGGTGGCATCCATGTCATATTAGCAATGGTCAGGGGAATGGGTGTGAAGGGGAGTCCCTGTTCTGCATTTACTGGAAATTGAGTACATACCCAGCAATTACTTCTATTTCCTAAAATACGAGTTTTAACCTCGTGGGAATATCTAATAAAAGCATTATCTTCATAAGCAGAAAATAAACTAAAAGGGCATAGTAAAAAACATACAGTTGTCAGAATAAAAGGTCCTCTCATTTTTGCCGAGTCAATTTAAGTCTGATGTCTGAAAGAGGTAAGCTGGTCCACTGGTCAGAGGCAGTGTCCTCAGTGGTGGCAAGAGCTGCTGGTCCGTCACTGTGGTCCACTACGGCTGGCTTGACGTGGGAGTGGTGGATCCAGGATTTGCGTCCTTCCAGGAACACTGCAGTCTGGGTTGTTAAAAGAACCTGGTGGGGTCCAGTAAACCTCGGCTGGAGGGTGTCGCCACGAACGAACTTTTTGGCCCAGACGAAGTCCCCTGGTTGGAACGGGTGGATCTGTTCTTCCAGCGGCATGGTCTGGGAAAACTGCGAGGCTTTCCAAAGGGTACGGAGGCGAGCCTGTAGGGAGAGAAACTGGCACGCGGTCATATGATTCCCTCCCAATAGTGAAACATCAGCACGTGGTAGCGCCCCACCTTTGAAAGGGGGGTGTCCATAGAGCAGTTCAAAGGGGAATAATCCCAATACACGGGTTGGGCGAGTACGAAGGTGAAACAGGACCAAGGGAAGTACCTGAGGCCACTTTAACCCTGTTTCCTGACAGTATTTAGCCAATGTAAACTTAAGCTCCCTATTCATACGCTCAACTTTCCCGCTAGACTGGGGGTGGTAGGGTGTATGAAAGGAGTGTGAAATGCCCAGTCCTTGTTCTAAACGGCCAAGGACATGACCAGTAAAGTGAGGTCCGCGATCTGAGTCAAGCACGAGAGGGATGCCAAAACAGGGTACAATGTCTCTAAGGAGGATCTTCGCCACTGTGGCAGCAGTACAATTAGCAGTAGGAAAAGCTTCGACCCAGGAAGTCAGAGGGCAAACCAAAACAAGGAGGTGCTTTTTCCCAAAAGCCTTTGGCATATCTGCAAAGTCAATTTGAAGATGTTGAAATGGAGCAGCAGGCGGAGGTCTTCCACCCTTAATTTTGTTAAGAGGCGGAGCAGGTCCATTACGCTGACATGTGCTGCATGCTTTCACTATTGGCAGGCAGTAGGGTTGAATGCCTGGAGCATACCAAAAGCGAGCGATGGTGTCCACAAGGGCGTGCGTGCCGTAGTGACCCCCCTTATCATGGTGCCAGCGAACTGCCACGGGGTATGTGGAGCGAGGGAGGCAGGCTCGGCCATCCGGCATAAGCCAGGTCCCTTTGACCAGAGTGGCTCCGAGGCTCTCCCACGACTGTAGTTCAGCAGCGGGTACTGGTACGGGGTGCGGTGGAGTAAAGGAGGAGGCTGCAATAGCCAACGTGGGCATGGCTAAGGGTAAGACGGCAGCCGTCTTGGCAGAGGCGTCAGCCAGGGCATTCCCACGGGTGACGGGGTTATCATCTTTAGTATGGGCCCGGCAGTGAACTACAGCCAGGACCGAGGGTTCTTGGAGGGCGTCCAAAAGCTTGTGGACGAGGGGGAGGTGCTGAATGGGGTTACCGGCAGCTGTCTAGAAACCTCGAAACTTCCAGAGGTGGATGTGACAATGCACAACTCCAAAAGCATACTTGCTATCAGTAAAAATGGTAACGGTCTTACCAGCGGCCAACTGGCATGCTCGGGCCAGGGCATAGAGTTCGGCGGCTTGGGCTCCCCAGTTGCCTGGCAGTGAGGCGGCCTCTTGAATGTCCCATTCAGAGGTGACTGCATAACCGGTGAAATGCTTGCCATCAACATAGAAGGAGCTGCCGTCCGAGAAGAGGATGCAATCAGGGTTGTCCAGTGGCACGTCAAACAGGTTGTCCCTTATCTGTAAGATGCTATAAACTACATCCACACAGTCGTGCTGATCCTGGAGGACTGGCAGGTCAGGAAGCAAGGTAGCTGGATTAAGGGGCCCACACCTTTCAAAAATCAGGTTAGTGTCTTCTAAGAGTTCGGCCTCTAGCTGTTGCTGGCGATGGGCCGAAAAGACTTGGGTTGTGCCCCTACGCAGAAGGGCTGACAAGGCATGAGAGGTCCAAACCGTGGTAAAATGACCCAGGGTCAGGCTCTTTGCCTTTGTGATCAGCAGGGCAGCTGCTGCCAGAGTCCGGGTGCAGGATGGGGTTCCCTGAGCGACAGGATCGATCTGCTGAGAGTAAAAAGCAAGCGGGAAATGGTGGGGCCCGCTCAGCTGGGTAAGGACGCCACTAGCAATTCCGCCCCTCTCGTGGACAAAAAGGTGAAAGGGTTTGTTGTAATTGGGGGGGCGGAGAGACATGGAGGAGGCCACACTGTCCTTGAGTAACTGAAAGGCTTGGATCGTGTCCGGGGACCACTGCAAAGGGTCAGGAGCAAGGTTAGTAGTGAGTCGGTGGAGCGGTTTGCTTAACTCCCCGCAGGACGGCAACCAGGGGCGACAGAAGCCAATTAATCCTAAGAAACCTCGAAGTTGTTTCTTGGTGTTTGGCAGAGGGCAGTTTTGGATAGTCTTTATGCGGACTGGGTCCATTTGTCGCCCCTCTGGGGTTAACAGGAAGCCCAGATATCGGACCTTCTGAGAGACCCACTGAATCTTGTTAGGGTCTACCTTGTGGCCTCTTGCGTGTAGGTATAATAAAAGTGCCTTACCATCGATGCGGAGGGCAGCTTCTTCGCGGTTACCTAATAGGGTGTCATCTACGTATAGGACTAACGTGGATCCCTGCGGACTGGTGAAGCCTTCCAAGTCGTGGCGGAGGCATTGGGTGAAAATCGTGGGGCTGTCTCTGTAGCCTTGAGGAAGTCGTTGCCAGACATAACTTTGTCCCTCCCAGGTGAAACCAAAGAGATACTGAGAGTCTGGGTGCACAGGAATGCTGAAAAAGGCTGATTTTAAGTCAATAACAGTGAACCACTCAGCATCCCAGGGGATTTGGCTGATTTTAGTAGCTGGATCAGGAACTACTGCATGAAGAGGGACCACATACTGATTAACAACCCGTAGATCCTGTACAAAGCGCCAACGAATAGGGTCTCTGTCCTTTTTAGGAGGCTTTTTGACAGGCAGTATAGGGGTGTTACAGGGAGTGCGCTGAGGGCGGACTAGCTTTTGTGCAATGAATCCCTCGATAATGGGGCGGATGCCCTCCCGGGCTTCCAGCGACAGGGGGTATTGAGGGACTGACGGGGGGGTTAAGGAGGGAATCCTTACTGGCTCTGCCGAAAGGAGCAGGCCAACATCAGTGTCAGAAATTCCCCAGAGGGTTAAAGGCAAGTCAGTGAGGTCAGGGGAGAGAGGGGGGGGGGGTTTCCCAATTACCCTGAGTTGGGGCCGAATCTCCTAACACTGTCATCAATAATCCTACCCCTTCAGGAGCATAGGTTAAAGTAGCCTCAAGCTTATAGAGTAAATCCCAGCCCATCAAAGGGATCGGACAAGCTGGGGAAAAAAGAAAACGGTGAGAAAAACATTTATCAGCATAAACAACATTTAGAGGCAAAGTGAGTCCCAGAGACTGTGGGTTGCCCTCCCCCCAGTTGCAGTTTTAACCTCAGAGGATAGCCGGGGGGGGGGGGGGGGCATGATTTAAGAGAGAGAAAGTAGCTCCAGTATCAATGAGGAAAGAGACAGGCAGGCCTTGGACTGAAAGGGTTAGACGAGGCTCTTTGCTGGGAGGGGAGAAAGTGAGGAAGGAGCCGGCTAAAGACATTAAGGAAATAAGACCATCACATTGTTTGCCTTCGCCCCCGGGGTACCGTCATTGAGGAGGCTGAGTTTGCTGCAGCTGCTGCTGTTGCCCGTAGTTGATCCAGGCCTGGGGAACGGGCTGAGCTGGTGGTGCAGGGGTGTATTCGTCCCTGGTGTAAGTATCTGCAGATGCGACCGGACCCTCTGGGCGTCCCCAGGGGCATTCACGTTTAAAGTGACCGGGCTGTCCGTACTGAAAACAATTTCCTGGTGGCTGGGGTTACCAGGACCCTCTTCCCCGAGCACCCTGAAATCCCCTGCCACGGCCACGGCCTCTGCCTCGAACACCGCCGCGAAAAGCTAAAGCCATCAACTTATATTCTTCCTTTTTCTCTTTCTTTTTACTACTTTCCCTTTCTTTCTCCCATGCAAAATCAGCTACGTCCAACACTGAAGTGACTGACTCACCTCCCCAACCTGCTGCAACTGCTTGATCTTTTGCCTAGTAATTACTCCTCCCGAGGTGTGCCCTTCCATTTCCCCCTTATCCCTCTGCAGAGATTCCGATCTGGAGTCCTGCAGATTCCCCTCTGCGCCCTGGAGAGAGTCCCCCTGTGGAGGAATAGGGGCAGGTGCAGTGGGGACCAACTGACGAGTCAAAACACGCCGTGGTTTACACCCTTCATCGAAATAACATGGAGGGGGTTCACTCTCGGGAGAGAATACCTGACTGTCATAATTTTTAAAGATTTCCACAGCTCTGCTGCTGTGTCCCAACAAAACCAGTAACATAACTGTCCTGGATGGTCTTTTTTGATCTGGCTCCTTACTTCTCTTAAGGCAGCCTGTTCGGAAGAGCCATACGAAGGCCACCTCATCTCCGGGTCGGCCAATACCGCGGTATACCCAGTCCAATTCCTTACACACAGTGTGTACAACTTCCTCCTAGACATTCCTGTCTGTACTGGGAGTTTCCCTTCGTTCCATAACTTATTTACAGTCCCCAACGGACTCTCAAGAGGCACACTAGTCCCTTGACCCATGGTGTCTGACAGGAGCCCTCCAACTGGCGTTTATCCTGCTGTCCAGTACACGACCCCTCAATATTGAATTGGCTGGGAGAAATCTCCTGTGGCGCCTGCCAATTCGTATATGAGTGGTCTGACCACTGGACAGAGGCACCGCACCAGAAGGATATCCCGGACGAGCCCCCAAATTGTTAGGTAAAAAGCAAGTCCCTACTCACCTCTCCAGCACCCGAGTTCGTGCGGAGTTGGTATGGGGCTCACAATCTGTCAGAGACCAGACACCAATTCGTTGATCAACGGGCTCACACTATCCTTAGCTCAAAAAGCTTCAGAGTAAGTGTGGCAAGTTTATTAGGGGTGAGCATCAATATTTATACACAGAAGTAAACAAAGTGATTAACAGATCATAATGGTCATGCATAATCAATCAAGATTCTACAGGATAAAACGGGTTAAAATGTAAATTCTAAAAGACAAAGGGGAGATGGCTACTTAAGGGGAGGGGGGTGTCATGAGTAGTTCGCAGGTCAGAGCTTTGATTAAAAGTTCAGACAGAGACGTCAAGTTTAAGTTTAAGCTCATCAAAAGTTCAGACTCAACATAAGTATGACCAGGACCCCTCAGCTGGGCCTTCTGGGGGGGGGGGGGGGGCAGGGAACTTAGACCCCAGCTCTGGGGCTCCCTGCGTTTCACCACCCAGCTCCAAACTGAAACCAAAAAGCCAAACCCTCCAGCAGCCTCTCTTCCCCTCCCCCGGGGCCCCTCCTCTAGCCTGTCCATTCTCCCAGCCAAAGGTGTCACCTCCCAACCCCCGTCCTGGCTCATGTTACAGCCTCAGGTAAAGTCTCGCATTTCCAATGCAGCCTGTCCCAATGCAGCCAGCCTCTCAGGTCAGATCCATCTCGCTCTCTGCTCCGTCACAGTAACATTTTGATAATATCTTAGTAATTAGAATCCTTGTTACAAGTGTTGTGTGTGCAAATTGTGCATTGACAGATTTTGCAGGCGTCACTTGTGCACAGCTGAAAGTATTACATTTTCTGCAATGTTAGGGTAATGTATTAAAATAATTGGCACACATGGGCCAGATCCTTAGCTGGTGTAAACTGACACAGCTCCATTGGAGGACCTGGCCTTTTATGTATGTAGTTTATAGCTGAAATTAAAAAGCTTGAAATACATTTGTGCAGTAGGTAAGAAAATAAAGCTTTAATTGTTTCTTCCCTTGTAAGTACCAGACAGTTTCTTCTATTAAGAACAGTTCTGTGCATACTACTTTTATCTGAATGGCTTTATTTGCAAATAAAGTTGCCCAAATGGGTTTTCTGTGCAAATTATTAGCATGATCCTCTGAGGTGCTAAGCACCATCACCTGTTGAAGTTAATGGGAGAAGAGGACAGTGAATAAAACAGATGTTCAGCGCCTCACAGGCTCACACCATCTATTGCTTACATGCAGAAATGGAAGCTGAGTTGGGAACCTCACTGAAAGTTGAACCATAGTCTCTTTGAGGCCACTCATTCAGTGGCATGAGCTCATGTTGTTCAGCTCAGTTTCAGACATCTTCCCACCCCAGTAATTGAGTACTTGTTCAGTTGAGTTTGGCCCAGTAGAAAAGTCTACCTGCCAGTTGACCTAGGTCTTGTCTGCCTACACTAGAAAAATCAGTACAGAAAAAAAACACACTAGAGCAACTACCCACATGGGCAGTAGCATTGATGAAAGCAGGGCTGAAGTGTTTAACCAAATGAGTCATGAAAATCTACTCTGATTATGTTTCCATTACTGGGTGGTAAAATACGTGAGCCCCATCTACCCTAGTGCTTTAGCCCAAGTACAGCATCGCTGTTGTAATGAGCACTGATTTTGTAGATGAACCCAGAAAGTGTCTATGAAAGGGCATTAGAAAGGATTGAGGCCAGAACAAACCCCTTCAGCATCAGGCATCATCGCCCATTGTAATTATACTTAGTGCTTGTGTATACTAGAAAGTTGTCTCACATTAGTAGTATAACCCCTGGGAGATAACAGTGCACTGGTGTAGGAGTGCTTGGAACAGTACAGCTATTGCCATAGGGGAGAGTAACTATACAAGTAAGGCACCTTTACATAGGTGTAACCGCATCCACACAAGGACTGTTATCAGAAAGCAATCACACTCCTAATCAAAAGTTATGTCAGTGGAACTTAAATGTATTATGGACTTCAGCTAAGGCCTAGTTTAGACTAAAGATAAAGTCAAATCCAGACTCTTTAAACCCTTGGAAAAGCACAAACTTGACTGAATGTGAAGGAAAAGGGAGTTTTTTAAATGAAAAAAACTTGACAGTTTATAGAAATTCTCACGATTTTACTGCAAACCAATGGGTTTGGTCACAAAAAAAAAAAAAGGTACATAACCATGTTAATTACATTACAATGATGGTGTACATTACAAGCCAGGCTGTAAGTTTAAATATACATCTATAGGTTACAACTGAATGTACAGACTTTTTTCTTTTTACAATACATACAATGCAACATTTCCCCCCATAATGCCCGCTTTACAGATGACAAACTTTAAAAAACAAACAGAAATAAACCAACAGCTTTGACCAACTGCAGCTGGGGCATTTTGGTCCATAAAAACCTTCTAAAAATAGAAACTTTTCATAGCAGCAATGCTTTCTTCAAGCATTTGGATATAATTAATTGTGAGCCCATTTCAATAATTAGTTAATTGTATATTTACAAAACAAAATCAATTTCTACACTTAATTTATCTTCCAAATATGGAAGAAACAAACAATGCCCCACATTGTAGTGTCCTGCAAGTGTCACATTGATGCTTAAACTAAGTCCCTCTGTAGTATGCATATCACACTCATACCATTTGTTCACATAGTAAACCCACATAACTGAACTGAGAAACACTCTGCAACAGGAAAAGTTTGGAGCTTAACTTGATCTCATCAGAAAAAAAGGCACATTTCATAAAATCCTCGTCACATCCAGGTCTTCAGGCAAGGCTTTTCAGAACATTATTTCCAAACAGCAGATTATTATTCCTACAATCTGCCATAGCAGGCTATGGCAACAGTCACTTCTTATGTTCTTTCCCAAGGAGATAGCACCACTTTGGGGGAAGAACAAATCACAATGCTTGTAAGCTTGTTTAGAGGAGTTATATGCTGTTCAAAAAAAACAAACAAAACAAAGCTTCCAGCAAACAGAGTAGTTGAAATTAAGGCTGCAAAGCTGCCATGGTGGAGATGTGCAAATTCTGTTTCAAGGTGTCTGGTCAACTGGCAGCTCAGCCAGAAGGCCAATATAATATTAAAAACCAAGAAGAAAGGAAAACAAATGTTCACAGGAAAGAATCCATGGGTGGGGCATATGAAAAGCCCAGAAAAGCTTCAGCAGCTTCCTGGACGCTAGCAGTAATGAGGATACTGTCTGAAGATTGGCCAATGGAGTTGGGGACTGGCTCATCTGTAAACTCAGGGTCAAAGTGTCGCAGATCACTCGGACCACTCTGTGGAAAAAAGAAAAAAAAACCCAAGTGTTTAGTCCCCAATCTCCATTTTTCATGATTTCACAGATCAATTCAAAATGTGAAAACTCTTGTAGGGGACTCAGTGTTACCACCTTGGACTCTAATTTTAGATTGACTTTTGGGGGGGGGGGGGGGGGGGCACACCTTGCTGCATATGGTCTCACTAAAAACAAGATGAATCATTGTCAATATATTGCCCTCCAACTAGCTCTGTGCAATAAAGCAAAAACAAAATAATCACTCCACTCTCCTTTAGTGCAGTGTATGCAGTGGTGCCTTGGCAACTTGCAGTAGTAGACCACATTTAATCAAAAACTTTATCTAAATATACAACTACAAGCACACCTTGGTTATTATAATTTGACAAGACAGAAATTCTGTTTTGGGGCAGTTATTTAATTTGTCTCAGTTTCCCCATTTATAAAGTCAGTAAGAAGTGTGGGTGTTTGAGAATAACCAAAGTGCTAGATTTTACTATCCAACTATTAAAAAAATCTATCAGTAATTATTTTTCTCCTTATCTCCTTTAGTTAGAGCAAAAAAGTATAGCTGCCTTTTAGCCAGCTGCAGATGGCTTTTGGGCCACACCCTGATGTAAGGGGTGAAAAGCCCTTTCTACATTCTATAATTAGATGCGATACTTACCACATTTGGGTTAAAAGGAGGTGTAATCTTCTTATTAATGAGATCATCCCAGTTAATTGGGGAGAAGAAGATGTGATTCTTAATCTCCATCTGTTAAAGAAAAATTAGATTAATTCAGACAAGAGTAATTGAATAAGAGTGGTGTGATCTAATTATTTCTTATAGCATACACAGGAACTACAAAATTGTACTTACGAAGTCCTCCTTAGCACCAACTCTCTTTGTCCTATCCTTTTGTAACAGGCCTTCCAGAAGGTGTCTAGCAGAATTAGTAATATTTGGTTTCAATTGCAGGGGTTTGTTCAAGATATTGTCATACATTTCTGCTGTGTTCCTGCTGTAGAAGGGGGGCTGTGAGAAAGAAATAAAAGGTGAATAAGTCTATAAGCACTTAATAAAAATCACACATATATGCATTCTACAGTAATACCACAAGCTATTGTTATCTTAATGCCATGTGCTGCCCTTAATCCATACACAGAATTCTCAATGAGAATGAGGGCAGCAGAGGACATTGGTTGGGGTCTTCATCTTAACTGAAGCCACAAGTGTAGGTAGTAAGTCTGGAATGACTGAAGTATAAAAATGTTTTCCTGTAAGAACTACAGTAAGCTATACACAGGCAACTTAAAATATCTGTTACTTACCAGTCCATAAAGCATCTCATACAAAACTGCTCCAAGGCACCACCAGTCAACAGTCCTGTCGTAGGGCTGCTTATGAAGAACTTCAGGAGCAAGGTACTGTTAAATAGAAGAACCAGAACCATAATATTAGCCAGAGGCAGAAGAATCTTAAGACAAACTAAAACCACACCAAACCAACCTATGTTCTTGAAATAGAAAAGCTTCCTAAGCCTATAGTTAAAGTCATTTATATACACACACACAAACGGTTAGCTTGAGAGCAGTTCCCATTGCATAGGGATCATTCTTCACTGGAAGGCTAACTCTCCATCAGGTGTGCACATTTACTGTTGCCTCATCTACTCTTATCATAGTTTATAGACAAACATTAACCATTTCAGAAATCAGAACTAAGCATACCTCAGGTGTGCCACAAAACGTGGAGGTAGTGCCATTGTGTTCTATGTTCTCTTTGCAGAGTCCAAAGTCAGTCAAGATAATATGCCCCTGAGAATCTAGCAAGATGTTCTCTGGCTTCAAGTCCCTGTAGCAACAAGAGATTAACAGAAATGTTAGTTCTTCTCGGTTAAAAAGTATTCTTAGTATTTTATGAGCATGTGTATAAGATTTTACAAGTCTTTAAATTCAGAAAGTATTTTGAAAGTAGAGGTTTTAAACTAATATACATTGAAATCTACTTTTCACAGGTAAGGTACAAAATATGCACATTTATAATCATGCCTAAACTGAATTACACATTGCTTACCGATAAACTATGTTCAGAGAGTGCAGGTAACCTAGTGCACTGGCTATTTCAGCAGCATAAAACCGTGCTCTTGGCTCCAGGAAGCAACGTTCCCTCTGGAGATGGTAGAATAACTACAGGAGACAGAAAGAACAAGTTCTGTAAATGGTGCCAAAGCCTGTTAACAATGCATTTACTTAGACTTGACATTTATAGCTAAAAAGAACAATAGCAAGAAATGGCCTAATGATCCTCTAGCAGTCTGAAACCTGACAGGCGGATGATGCTAAATCTAATAACTTTTCCCCTTGGAACTTTTTTTCATTTTAAATGAAAAAGAAAGATCTATAATACCACTGTGCACATGTTAGGAATTATTTCATTCACTTGCTGCTTACCTCTCCACCATTGATGTAGTCAAGGACAAAGTACAATTTGTCTGCAGTCTGGAAAGAAAAGTGGAGCCCAACCAGGAAAGGGTGTTTCACATTTTTCAGCAGGACATTGCGCTCTGACATTATGTGTTTCTCCTAGAAATAGAAAAAAAAATTAATAAATCAGTATTTAGTTACAAAATTTGCTAACTTGTAGAAATTAACTACATTTGGTAGTTGCGTGGCTGTATTGTGAACAAGGAGATGCTTACCTCCTTCTTTTTCAGGATTGCTTTCTTCTGCAGTACTTTAACAGCATAGAATTCTTCTTCTGCTTTATGCCTTGCAAGGAGAACCTGAAAGAGGTTAAAAAACCCATTACTTCAATATGTTGGAATCCAGAGCAGAATATAAACACAGCTGGGAAGAGACTATATCCAAAGCCCTTTCTGCTATCACTGAGCACTATTACCACTCTATGCTACCAGCTGCATGTAGAAGTATTTTGCTAGCAACTTCTAGCATTATCAGCAAAATGCCAGCCAGAAAAGCTGTGCATATCAACTTTAAAGGTTTTGTTTGTTTTTTTTATGGCTGATTCTCCTGGCTTCAAAAGCTACCCTACCCCCACTCCTGCATAAAGGATCAACCAATTAATTATCTTTGCAACTCCCTCTCCTTAACTAAAGCACCCTGCCCCACCTATCCCCTGCAGGGCAAGCAACTTCCTCCTCAAAGCTGTGAAGTGCCCTCCTGACAGTGAAGCACTGGAGAACATATGTAGAGATTTTCCCACTCTTATTAATAAAGCATGCTGGTTATAACCCCAGCCCTTAAACAATTACATGCAATAGCAGTTAACTGACCAAATTAAGGTAGAAAGAAAGAACATACCTTTCCAAAACTTCCTTTTCCGATAACTTTTAAGAAATGAAAGTCTGATGGCTTGGCGTGTGGGTTGGATGATGGACCGAGGTTGATCTGCTGTGATGGGCTAGGCTGTAATTTTATAAAATACATTTGTTAAAAGATGTTTATTGGAAATTCTTTACCACAAAGGGTTTTATATAAATCTAATCATGGATTTAAAGATAAAATTTTAGTTGGGTACATTAAATAAAGTCTGTCCTTTTCCCCCAAAGTTAGCAAAAGATTACATTAAACTGTTTTTGTACCACCTCAAATGACAAATTATGAGAACAATGTGCCTTACTTTAAAATCTCATTGAGGACTTGGCTGCTTTCCATATTTAGGTGATATATAATGTATCGTTAAAAACATTGATTTTTTACATACAGAAAAGGTATGGGTTTTATTCTAAACTGGTAACTCCTTTTTGAAGTTACATCTCTGCACTGTGAGCTGAACTAAAAGGGACACTTGTTATGTTGCTAATTTACAGAAAAGTTATATTTAAACATGTTTCTATTACTGAAAATGATTCACACAATGAAGACTACTTACTGGAGGGGAAGGATTAGCATTCATAAGTTCAGGCTCTTCAGGCTGGGAGATCTTCAAAATAGACTGAACTTCAGAGCTGCAAAGATTACATACATTATTGGAACAGTTGCCCTGTGCAATAGGCAGACATCTCACCTCTAGGGGGCATGCAAGCATTCTGCTTATTAAGAATAAGTTTCAGTTTGGCAGACTACTGGAGACGGTCTATTCATTTCAGAACTAAAATGAAATAGGAAAAAAGAACAAACTTGTGCAGAGACACAAATTGTTCTGTACTTAAAGGTCAGTGATGGGATGGGTGGGTCTTTAGAAACCAAAACTAACTCGTGCTCTCTGGTTTTATCTATGCTAACTAAACTCAGTAAAGTTTGTTATATAACTAATAATATTATTAAAAAAAATCTGTTGCGACAATCATTAACACACAAATCTTTCCATCATTAAAATGCAAGTACCGATTTTCAGATCGATATGTACAAAACTGCTGCTACTTACTGCTTGCACGGGTAGGAGTTGGTAGCTATTTTTTGAATGAAGTCATTTAGCCCCATTCGTCTCTGTTTCATGAAAGCTGCAAATAAAAAGAAAAGCGTTACGATAGGATATCCCAAACCGTCGTTTTTTTAAAAAGAGAATCGGATACTTTGTTCTGAGTTTCCGGTTCAAATTCGCGATGCCATCCAAAATATCTGCACCCCCAGAGGAGAAACATGGTCAACCCTATCTTTCTTCTTCAGACTCACCGATGAGTATTGCAACAACTCCCCTCATCTTTGAATACGTTAAAGTGGGTCCAGAAGCTTCGGCTCTGACTGTCATTGCTGAGCTAAAATGTGGGTCGGTGAGGAATAATCCAAGCTGATGAATGGGTTAGTCCGGGGGGGGTTGTGGGCTGCTCTCTGTGCAGCCGGCGATCGATGCGATGCTGCTGCTCGGCGCGCTGAAGGGGTTTATATAGAGACCGCGCCGAGGGGGGAGGAGAGGGAGGAGCCAACCAAGAACAACAATGCGGAAGAGCGAGTCTGGCTTCCAGGCGCCCAGAACTGCTTTGACTCGTACAGCTGGCGCCCGGCCCTTGGCGTGCCCCGCCCTGCCTGGCTGCTTTGACGTTGGCAAGAGCCGGGGAAGGAGCCGGCCGGCAGGAAGCCGAATGCTCTGCGGCGCGGGTAAGGACGGACGCGGCGGCGGCATGTCAGAGGTGTGCACTGCCGTACAACACAATACAGCGCCGAGATCACCTTCACCCGGCTCCCGGGGGGCGAAGGCACTAGGCCGGCCTTCTTCCGCCCCGCTGCGCACAGAAATTAAAGCGTGCGCCGTACTGGCTCGAGCGGCGCAGCGCCAGTGGCCTCTGTCCCCTTTTCTCCTGCGCTCTGCTTCCATTTCCACGAGGCTTTGAATTGTGACAACACTGAGAAGTTAGCAGCTTTGGCAGGGACGTTTGTGTGTCCAGCCCGATCTTTTCTGTGGCCTTCTTCAGCTACAAAGCCCTGCACGCTAGCTAGCTCTGGGGACGCTATCTCGGTAGAACAAGGTTATTTATACTGTGGGTTATCCCCTGGCCCGTTTTTTTTTTTCTTCAAAAAGTTCAGCGAGTGAACCGTTGGAGCCAGCGGATACTTGTGGCCCACGTGTATACTGCGCTGAGCCCGATGCATTTCAATAGGGGGAGGCAAAGGAAGGTTCATTAACTGTCCCTGTTAGCAGCTTGCAAATGTTGGCACCTCATCGCTCAACGCAAACAACTTCAAAGGGGGACCTTTGTCTCTTATGGCTAGAGATCAGTCAGCTGTTGTCACTCGGGTCACACCGTCCGATTAATGGGGAGAGCCACCTGGATGCACCACTCATGTAACTAACCCCCACCCCACCCCAAGTTACAGCAACACATTTAAAGGGGAAGGATCGGAGCTTCTTACCAAGCCTAGTTAGAAGCAAAAACTCCCTTTCTCCTGCGCGGCCAACTCCTCCAGCCTGAGCTGTTTTTCGCTGTGCAATGGGATTGTGGCTTGTTTTGCCCTTGGGCGGAGAATGTCTTTCGGCAGCAGAGCCTGGGGTGAAGGGCGATAAGAAACTCTGACGTTTCCTTGAAGGAGCCGCAATGACTCAGGAGAACAAGATTTCCTGCCCGGCTTTCAGGAGAACAAACACATGCCCCTTGCGTGCATTGCCCGGATCCCGGCTGAGACGTTACAGAAAATGCTTTTTAATGCTTTGGGCCGACGAAGGAAACAGCCAACGAAACATGCAACCCCCTAGGACTTGGGAGATGAGGGGGGAAGGAAGGGAAAGGTGGGGCAGGAATGTGGAGCTCATGGAGGCGCACATACAGTTTGGGTTTGCAAAAGAACAAAAAAAAAAGGCCTCCTCGAGCTGAGAGTTCAACGTCATTGGCGAACAGTCTGGGCCTGGGTTCATTGTTGCTTTGCAGTGGACTGGGGAACACGTGGGTTTTGTTTATGAATTAAGGCTCTGCGGAGGGACGTCTGGTGACCTGGGGTGAGGGTGACACGCAAGTCCAGTGGGGTGTTGGGTGCACTTGGGAGGGCGATTGACAGTCTTGCAGGGTGGGGAAAGCGTGTGTCGAAAGAGGGCTGCGTTTCAGCGCTAGCTGCGGCGGGCCACATACCGATTCACTTCATTCATTGCCGTTTTGAAGAAGTGTCCTCGAAATTGTGAAATGTCCCGTCCCCCGCCGCATTATACTGCGCATCAGAGGCAGCGGGGGACTTTCCATCACAGCAGGGTTCTTTGTGCATGTACTTCAGCTTGTAATACGAGCTGCAACGTGCTCCCCCCCAATGCATTTTCCCCCGGTGTGCATCCTTGCCCCCCCGCTCCCCATCACCATTGGCCGGCATGCCCGTACAGTTCTTTGATTCGTGTCTCTAAGTACTGTACAGTAATCAGAGAGAGAGAGAGACCTAGCACGGAGGTAGGGGGGGAGAGACTACATCAAGATATGCAGTTGTTCTCTGCTGCTCTGAGACTGCAATTCGGTTTAAAGGGAGAGTTGAGAGGTAATGGTAATACGAATGGCCCGGGGTTGGAAATTGCGCCACCCATACGCGGAAAGTCGTTCAAAGACAGCACACTGCTGGATAAGAAGTTTGAAGGCAGAGAATGAAGGAGTTGCTGCCGGCCGGCTCCCCAGCCTCACGTGTCTCTGGAAGGGCTCGCGTGTCTGGGGAGGGGTGTACCCACACCCCTCCCCAGACAGAGCGGGGACCCTGACATTGGGTCTCCTCTCCTAGCGTGCAAAGGGGCTTTCGGAACGAGAGGAAACCGCCACGCCAAAGCCACAGCTGGCTTTGGGGAGAGGCGGGGTCGCAGAGCTGGGGCAGGTCTGCTCAGTTCCTCCGAGCTCCGGTTTCTTCCACTTCTTGCTTTGCCTAGCTGGGTTGCAAAACCGCCTCTTCTGGACTAATCCAAACAAGGCAACGTCGCAAGTTCCAATCGTCTGCTAACGCGGCGGCGAAGCAAGTCGGCTCGCCCCGTTCGTTCTCTTTGTTCTCGGGATTCCCGTACAAATAACCCCTTCCACCCTCGCCATACGGAAAGCGGGTTGTCCTCAAGCCCCGAATCGCTCCCTACGTATTGCTGGGGGCCGGTGTAGCGTCACAAAAATAAACCCTGTCGTCACACTGGGCACTGCTTGTTCCCCGGGCTGCTCCCCCATTATTTTCTCCCTGGCTACACAATGTATCGCTTTGCAGCCCCGGGCGGCCCGAGCTGTCATATGCAATGGAGATGCGCATCTGCTGACTGCTTCGGAGGGCCAAAGCGCCTCACTCCCCCCCGCTATGCTCTGCAAACTGCCAGCGCTTTCGCCTGCCCCAGGGGGCTCCGTGTGCACTGCAGCTTTCCTTCCGCCACATGCCCTTGCTGCACCACTCAGCACCCCCCGTCCTCCTGCCCCGGTCCTCGCCCCATCCCAGCGCCCACACAGGCTGCGAGCCCCTTTCCCTGTGACACCTCTGCCAGGGTCTCCTGTCAATCCAGCCCTGGCTGCACCCCCGCTCTCTAGCGCCTTCCCCCTGGTTCCTGCTTAGCTGCAGCAGCCGCGCGCTTGCAAACACCCGCTGTCAGCATTGCTCTGACTGTCACGGTGTCTATCACTGTTTCCCTGCAGACCCTCCTCTCCAGACCCCCTGCCTCACGCCACCCCAGTTAAAGAGCAATAACGCTGGAATTGCAGCCTCGGTTCAGTCACTGTTGTACCACCCTGGTTTACAGGTCTCCTTCCTCTTTTGGTGTCAAGGTAATTAAAGTCCTTGTCAAGTGTCAAGTACTCAGCCTACTCCACTCTCCAACCAGGAATATCATTGTTACCAGTAAAGGTTTCTTCTCAGAGCCTTAAACAAGCCAGAGCAAGATTGTAACAATTTTAAAATTAAACCAACCTCTTAATGAAGGCTTCTCTTCCTTGCCTCTCATTTCTTTCTCTCTCCCCTTTTAAGATCCCACCACTGTAGTTTTGAAACAGGGCTCTGATGCTCTGGCTGGGTTCTTATGTATTGCTATAATGCCGAATAACCTCCCCTCCTTGGCCGGCCTGGAGCTGAAGGGAAGTGGTGAGAAAGTAGCGGCTGATTTTACTTGCTGGGTCAGCCCAGTTTATGAACCCCATATTCAAGGTGATTTACATACAGGAGATCAGCCGAGTTCAACACTGGCCACGCCGCACACTGCCCCGTTGCAACACAGCCCTGAGAGGTACAGTAAACACCAGTTTATTACACACCAGTGCGGCAACTAGAAATGCAAGTCTGCTGTAATTGACCTGTCAGCAGCAGTCACCCAGGGCGAATTCCCAGCACCCCGTCCCGCAGCCTGCAGGAAGCACACACAGGCTCCATGTCCGAGGGGCGAGGGTTTGCCGTCTGCCCTCCACAGTTTGCCTGTTGGCTCCCTGTCAAAGCGATCAAAGAGTAAAGAAGAGGAGTCGCCGTGGTGTTAGCTGTCGGGACGGAAAAGGAACAGGGGCCAGGCTCTTTGGCTTCACGGGACCGCTCCCCCCCCCCCCCCACCCCTTCGCTTCCATCCTCTTTCTGCAGCGGGAGGAGACAGATGGGCTCCTGAGTTTTCTCGTTTAGAAGAACGGAGTGGAGTTGTTGAGACTGGCGTTCCCTGCCCACCGGATAGCGGATGGGTGGAACAGGCGCCCCTGTCCAATCCTGGCATCTAAATACTTCCGAACAGGAAAGAGAGAGATATATCGGGCTCTCCCTCCCCCCATGTCTCCTGCCGGGTTGCAGCCTATTGAGGTGTCTTTTCCTCTCTCGCTGCCTCTCCCTGCGCACACAATAGCCACATGCCCCCGTCTGTAGACAGAGCCGCCAGCGTGGTCTTTAGCACAATTGCGTCCGCCGCGCCGTTGACACTTGGCCAGTAGGGGGCGCTCATTCTTTCTCCCGTGGAAGAAGAACCATAAAGCATGGCTAGTGTGGGATTTTTAAATACTGCTGTAATCAATCCCCAGTGGTAATCCGTATATGGCAGATTTTCGAACTGGGAAGCTGTGCTCTTCAAGGCCGAGGAAAAGACACATTTGTTTCTCTGTATTTAGTGGATCGTTTTCATTGAGGTCTCAGTGAAGGCTTGGAGCTGTGTATCATGCACTGATTTTTACTTTGTCTCTTCAATTTTGGCTTAATCCCAAAGGAAAATAACCCAGAGAGAAACAAAATAAACAGCTTGCCATTCCCCCTGCTTAGATGGTATAGTGATGGGTGCAAAATAATAATACATGATAGACATGTCCCTATATTTAGTTTCCAACACAATTAATCCTTTCCTAATTTTAAAATAGCTGTCTAATCTTCTGCCTATATCTATTTTAAAATTATATTTCCATCACAAAAGTCTTGAATTTTATGTAGAAATATGCACAATCACTTATATGAGAGGAATTATTATTTTTTAGAATTTACATCGCATTCCCAACCCCAAGCAGTCAAAAATCAGAAGTTTGGTCCCTGCAAAATCCTGAGATTGATTTAGGAATCATGAGATTTTTTAAAAAACCAGTAACTGTACCATTTCTTTTGTTTTTCTTCTGGTTTTTGAGCCTCAGGATATGTCTACACAGCAAAGAAAAACCTGCGGCTGGCCTGTGCCAGCCAGCTTGAGCTCCCGGGGCTCAGGCTGCGAGGCTGTTTCATTGCTGTGTAGACTTCTGGGCTTGGGCTGCAGCCTGAGCTCTGGGACTTTCCCACCTTGCAGCCATAGCCCTGCAAGCCTGAGTCACCTAGGATAGGCCAGGCTGTGTGGGATGTTTTTCTCAAACACCAACTCCTGTAGTATTGTATTTACATAAAAATCTCAGCTTTCATTTTTTAAAGTAAGTTTCTAGCCATTATGTAATATGTGACCTGAGTGTACTCTAAGGGTGTGTCTACACAGCAACTAAACACCCAGCTACAATTACCGACAGCCTTGCAATAAAATAATGAGAGTTGGTAACACTGTGTAGGCCATTGGTGTGGGATAGAAATGTACTTGCTACAAACTAAATAAAGGAAAAGAGCCAAATAAATATAATAATGCCTCACACTTCTATATCACCTCCATCAGAGGGCCTTAAAGTTCTTGATAAATAGTGAATTAAGACTCCTGAACTAATACAATATTCATTTTAATGGGTAAGGTGCTAATGTTTTCGCATTTACAGAATCGTCAGACCAAAAAAAAAAAAAAGATGGATTACTCAATTAACATCAGAAATAGAATTTATTTGATTTGACTGTAATATTATAAGCATGTCATAAAACAGGACAAATAAGTGTATCTCATGTCAAAGTATCAAAGGGATATTATTGTTGTTAATGTCATGCCTAAAGGCCAGGATCAGGACTGGGACCCCATTGTACTGAGCTCTCTGAAACAGATAGCAAGACATGATTTCTAAAGAGCTTGCAATCTTATTTGGAAAGAAGGCATAACAAATAGGTTTAGCAATCAATAGAAGGGAGAAGGAAGCAGAGGACAAGGGTAACAGTGCTAGCATCCCACTATTACATCATTTAGCTGGTGCACAATTTAAATACACTAAGGATGTGATGCAATTTGTCCCACTGAGTGAACACACAGTTTACATTTAAACAAGAACTGTTCACTGGCTTTGGACAGGGTACCTATGCACTTGAAAGCATACATTGCAGCTGTTGGAAGTATATGTGGAAGCTCTATAGGCTTCTCACCTTAGAGCAGCATTTCTCAAATGCAGCCACTGTGGTGGCCATATGTGGCCACCAGCGACTTTTTTTGTGGCCACGTCAGCCTCCTGGGCAGTGATGGGGGCAGGGGGTAAAGCGGTAACCTCTCCTCTTCCTATTGCTCCTGTATGCTCCTTGGTGTTTGCTGGAGCTGCCAGCAGGGGACGGTACCCTGAGCTGCCTCTGGAGACATGGGGCACAACGCCGGAGGAACCTTGGACTCTGCAAGCGGCCAGTGAGTTCGTGACCCACCTTCCCAGGGCAGTGGGGCTCCAGCCGCGGGACTTCGGGCCCTGGTCGCGGTAGCTGGAACTCAACACTCAGCTCCTCATCGCTAGGATGATCATATTTCCCAAAGAGAAAACAGGACACGGCATGGGGCTAGCCTGAGTTCTCCACATCTTCCCTGTGCGGGGCTGGTCGGACCCACTTGCCTGAGCCCCCCCTTCCCACTTGGGGCTGGCCCAAGCCACTTGCCCAAGCTCTGCCTGCCCCCTATGCAGGGTTGGCAACGCTGCTTGCTCAAGCTCTGCCTGCCCCTCGACAGAACCCTGCCTCCCCACATGCCTGGGGCTGGCATCGCCACTCAACACCCCCCCCCCCCCCACATTCCACCCCACTTTTGCCAAAAAAAGTCAGGATGGCTGGAACAGGGCTTAAAAAAGGACTGTCCTGGCCAAAAGGGGACATATGGTGGTCACCCTATTAATTGCCCCAGCCTCCGCTGCCTCTCCCTCCACATCCAGTGCTTAATTTGTGCTGGGGCTGAGCCTGGGCACCTGTAGGCTTGGCATGTCATAGCCGAGGCACCTCAGTTACCAGTCCCGGCACAGGCAGCAGGAGGCTTATGTTTGTTAATATCACTTTTCACAGCCTCCCAGCTAACTAGCAAGTCTGCTGTGATGTCTGTGCTAGTATATGTGTATATATTTTCCCTAAAGTTAATTAAATATTTTAGGAAAAAGTGTCAGAACGGCCACCATCAAGAGTTGGTGGCTGCACTCTTAGGCCACCAAAAAATTTGTCATGAGACCCCCTGCCTTAGAGGATGCTCATTATTTAGAGAGCTGTTTCCCCTAATGTAGCTACTACTTAATGCTGGTTAGTCATGGTAAGCCTGTCTTTGTCTGCCCTTTCCCCAGGGAAGCTCACAGCCTCCACCCACTCAATATGACAACTTGGCTCCTGACCTCTCCTCTCCTTGAGCTGCTGTGCAACTCCCTCACCATTTAAGCCCCAGTTCAGAAAAGGATTTAAATGAGGTACGCGCTGTGTACCTTGGTGAATCATGTCATTCATTTTTAGGTTCTAAGCAGCTTGATTGAACTGTACCTAGACTAGTTTGGCCTTCTGTGAAGGTCGGGGACAGTGCAAAATTCTGCAGATATTTTCTTCAATATCATGCCCTGCTATGTGTTAACTGCACCGAGATAGAGTCTAGGCCTTGGTATGTCTTGCTCTTCAGTTACATTAATAATATCATTGGTTCTGGACACTACAAGCAGAGATTGCACTTCTATTGCCCTCTCTTCTCTGAAGTAAAAGCTGAAAGTTTTAATCTGCTTACTGTAAGTCCCTGCTGAACACGCTCTCATCTCTGACCTTATAATTTAGTTTCACGTGCAGCAACCAAAACTATCAGTCCAGCACTTCAGGCTGCCCCCTGCAAATAATGTCAAGTTGCAGCAAATAGGTTGGAACTATATAATGGCTTTGATAATAACCCCAACAGCTGTTTAAACTCAGGAGATTTAGGATGCTGTCAAAAGGTTACTGGACATCTTTTTGACAGGGAGGTCACTGGTTGAAACTCCTATTGAGCTGACTAGAAGGAACACCACCAATTGATTTCAGTGTTGTGTTCTGCCAAACATAAATTCTGTCCATTTTTTATTTCACTTTTCTGCTACTCTCAGAGTAAGTTTACTGCACTGTCAATAAGAGGCTCTAATGCCAAGGGATTATACTCACAGGATCGTAAAGTGATGAAATGCCATATTGAGGGGAAAGCAATTCCCTTCTTTGTAGAAAGCAGTCAAAAATTACAGCCTTTTAGATACACTGACCTGTAGTTAAAACAGCTGATAAATGATGTGTCCAACTTCCATTTTAATTGCAGTATACTGATTCTATTCTATTCTATATGGATTGTTATACTGCCCTCATCATCATAGTATGTGAATGCCTTCCAGTAGTGCATAAAGTGATATGACATCTGTCACACGTGGGCCATTCTCTTTCCCATCTTCTCCCCAGGGGAAGAATTGTGTGTGCAATGTAGTGTTTTGTATTGGTAGGATTCTTTTAAAAATGTACAGACTGCTTTCTGTATGTATATGTTAGAGAAAATAATGTTGAGGAACAGTGCCTGGCACTTGGAGTGGAAGGTGATGAGGTTTGTCCTCCTTAGTTCCGGAGGTAGTTCATTCCACAGTCTCAGACTAGCTCACTAGAGAGTTCTGTCTTCTGCACAGATGAGCTTTACCCTGATAGACTATTGTTGATAATTCACCCATAGTAATAATAAGAAAGAGAGGGTTGTAGAAAGAGCTGCTTTGTATGGTTTACTATGAATTGCCCTGGCTGGATTACTAAAAGTCTATACACTACTGTATAAAACTGACCTGCTTAGTGTTCCCCCCCACCCCCCAAAAAGTGAGTTGGGTGAGTGATATCTGAATAAATTACTACCATTATGACCCTATAATAATGGCCTATCGTTGGGGAGAATTTGGTCTTAGCAGAATTCAACACCATTACTGTAGTAAAGAGATAAAAAGCATAGAAAGAGGGACAAGTGATAAAAGGAGGAGGGTCAGAAGAAATAAAGATTCTTAATTAGGCCAAGAATTATCTTTCCTCTCCTCTTGGTCCAAACACAACCTTAGCTGAACAACTGACATGTAGTATGTTCTGAAGAATAAGTAGTGCACTATGTATAATTTTGCAAATCTGGCACTTAGGTTTTTCTGTTCATATTTATCAGCAGCCGCATTTGAAAAATATTAACAGAGATGTATAATAGACCTTTTCTGTCAGGGCTATGATGCTAAAGAAGTTTCTCCTGCACCTTTCACTTGCTACATATATGCTAAAATACAAATGATAGCTAATCTAATCTAGCTATCTATTTGTCTGTCTACCCGCTTATCTGCCAGTCTAGGGTTTCATAGGGTGTCTGTTACCATGGTATCTCAGTGTCTTTTATGTACACACAAAAACCTATCATCACTATTGTATAGCGTTATCTTAAAGAAAGATATCCCTTTAGGCCTGTAAGCCCTCCAGCAACACAGAAGTTGAGTTCTGACTAAACGCCTTAGTGAGAAAGTCAGAGGAAGAAGAACAATTTTTGCTAGAGATAGATATAGTGGACTCCTCACTTGACACTTGGGTTTTCTCTGTCTCTAGCAGAATATGGGAATAAAGACAGGCTGAATGTATCCATTTTTGATGCTCTCTACTCTTACACTTGTCACTTTTTTATTCCTTGAATTTCTTAGAAGAGTCTCTTTCAGGAAAAGTAACAGGCCATTTGGGAGGAAGGAAGGTAGATGATGAATACGTGAAACACGGTATTTTATTTATCAGAATATCCTTCCAGTGATCCACAATACAGATCAAATGTGCTTCTTGGAGTACATCTACACTGCAAAAAGAACCCTGCAGCATCGAGTCTCAGAACCTGAGTCAGCTGATTCGGACTGTGATGGCTCAGGTTGCTTGGCTAGAAATAGCAGCAGAGATGTTTAGACTCAGACTGGAACTGAGGCTCTGAGACAGTCCCCACCCCTTGAAGGGTTTCAGAGCCTGGGCTCCAGCCCAAGTCCAAATAGCTACACTGCAATTTTCAGCCTCTCAGCCCTGTGAGCCTGAGTCAGCTGACCCGGGCCAGCCATGGCTGTGCCACAGGTCTTTTATTGTAGTGTTGATATACCTTTGGTTACACTAGGCCATTGACTTCAGTGGTGTTACTCCAGTTGTATATCAGTGTGACAAAGAGCAGTTTCTCCAGATTTACACTAGAGTAATTGAGAGCAGAAGAATTTGGTCCTTTGTATAGGAAGAAAGGAGTGTTACTTCTGTCCTAGGCAAGTGGATCAAGCAATGTAGCCAATCTACGTATTCTTGTGTGGGCACTAAGGAGTCCCTTCAGATAGGTAGAAGAAGTTATCAAAACTGTTATCAGCATCACATATGGCTATTCCAGAAGCTTCATACATAAAAGTTGTGGAGTTATAACATATTGTAACACACCCTGATGAAGCTCAGGTTTTGGCAAGATTTTTCCTACTGTCTACTTACAGCGCAAGAATAAATCTGAGCGCCACAACATTCCTGTGAGGTAGGGAAGCACTTAAGAACCTAAGTTCTACTATTTGTCAATGAGATTTTGGCTCCTTAGTGCCTAAATCCCTTTAAAAAATGAGATCGGGACTCCTTTGCAATGCTGAGTGCAGCAGTGCCTAAATACCTTTAAAAATCGGGGCCAAAGGTCAGATAAGAAATCTGCAGCAGAACTAGGAATTAAACATAGGTTTCCAGAGGTTCAGTCTGAAAACTCAACTACTAGACTATCTTCTTTCTCTTCCAGTGTCTGAGCTAAGATCCTCTGGACTTCAGAGAATACACTTCTCACATGCCACAGTTAAAAGCTTTGTGAGTGATTTATTGTTAATGATAGTGAGACTAGCTTCAGGCAAGCCTACTGCTGGCAGCTACTATACAAGTTTCTTCCCTGTCAATGTATCTACTACTATGCTTCTCCACAGGGACTACCAACCATGATGAAATACATCGACAATATAAAGGATAAGGCCATCAAACTCTCTTTTTTGCTTGTGACTCAAGGAAGGATTTGAACCCCACAGATGAAGGTATGGTGCATTCACGCAACCTTATCACCTACCTGCTATCATGTTCAGTATTTATATAGTACTGTTAACTGATGGTGTCACCAACCACCACTCACAGTATGGCATACCACTATTGCCAAGCGAGTGCTTTTTGCATGCTGTTTTATCACCACAAAGAATTAAAACTGCTGAAAAACAAAAAAGGTTTCATATATACACATAAAAACAAAGAGATCCATCTGTACAAATCTGTACTATGGGCTTCCTTTCTTTTACTTTCTGATCCTAACCCTCTGTCCTGCTCTTGCACTAGCTACTGAGGATTTTTCTTTGTAGAACTTCAATTAGGCTGAGATGTTCAAACTTGGGTTAGTTATGTTTGACACCTAAACACAAAAAGAATAATGGAGACCTAAATAAAAGTTGTCTGATTTTCATTGTTTCTAATAGGAGCTGTGGGCGCTTGGAAACCAGGCAGGACCGGTGATCACCCGCAGAAACGCTGCCGAATCCGCCCTCACAGCAACCGTCATGCCGCCCCCTATGGCTTGTCACCCCAGGCACATGCTTGCTGCACTGCTGCCTGGAGCCGCCCCTGAAACCAGGCTACTTTTATGTAAATGCCTGAATATAGATTTGTGCTGAACTTGGGTATCCAAGTTTGGAAATTCTGGCCTTAGCTTTTATAGATTCATAGATTTTAATAGCAAAGGAACCACTGCATCATTTAATCAGACCTGTATAACACAGGCCATAGAATGTCATCCAGTTCCTCTTGTACTGAACCCAATAACTTAGCTTCTGAGGGCCCTTGGCCATTTCCCCGAGCTCTCAAGCTTGACTATCACAAAACTTCCCACCTGTTCAGGTATGGAAAGCAGGAGCGTTTAACAAAGCACTGACATCCTACAGACATGTAATTGACCAACATACTTAATGAGTGTGCAAAACACACAACACGCATAACACCACTATCCTTACACATAAGGGGTATGTTGCAATCTTTACCTGATACCAAGAACCCATATTTGGAAGTAAGCCACTCTCCAAATAGATGCTGAAAGTTCTGCAACAGATTCACCTCATTGTTGTTTCTCCCTCTCCCCCAACCCCCCAAAAAAATCTGTAATGTTTTTTTTTGTTTTGTTTTTGTTTTTACAGAAGACATTTATATTGGAGGAACTAGATAAAGCAGGTCTGGCAGACCGGACTACTTTTGACTATGCTGTGACTGATATGTAATCCTCAATTTGACACTAATCCATATACCTGTGGTGAGGTGAACATAACACTTCCCTGCTCTGGCTAGCTGAATATCGTAATATCTTTTTTTGGACCACCTCATCTCTCTAATATCCTGAGACCAACATGGCTACAACTACACTGTTAAAATGCGGGGGAGGTTCCTGACTGCCAGCCAAATGAATGCGTAGGAATGGTGCAATATAATCTTAGCACTTTCCATGTGGAGATCTCAAAGCACTTTACAAATATAGGTAAACATTATTGACCCCAAGTTACTGATGAGCAAACTGATGCATTCAGAGGTTAAGCAAATTGCTCAAGGTCTCACAGCAAAATAGGGGTAGAACTGAGAAGTCCTGGCTAGTCTGGTACCCACCACTTACATATGAAATAGCCAAACCAGTAGGTTAAATGGGCTTCCAGGGGGTTAATGGTGGCAAAGCCTATCCACAATTCAGACGCATGATGTACTTACTTGAAATTCATGCAGATGAAGGTTTCAATAGAATTTTACAGAATACTAATACCATTCATAACAATTTTCACTGATGTGTTTTTCATCCAAGGATCTCACAGGCCTGTACAAAGTCAAGTATTAGTATACACATTTCAAAGATGGTGAAACCGAGGCACAGAGAAGTTAAATGACTTGCTCAAAGTCAAATGCCAATTCTGTGGCAGAGTTTGAAGGCTCCCATTCCTATGTTAAACCTCCCTTCTAGATGGCTGTCCACATGAGATTTTGGTTGCATCCAAAGCAGAACAATAAAACAGACTCTTGCTGATCTTGCTGAATCAAAACCCATTCTGCCCTCAAAATTCAATGAGATTCAGATTCCACTTTTGACCCATCTCTAATTTCAAGACTTACACCTTTTGACAAAATTACCCTTTGGGTGAGAAATTATCAGATCACAAGGGAATTTGTTTGAAAAATTTGATAAAATTCGATTTGGTTATTTCTGAGATACGAGAGTGTGAAAACATACAAAGTCAAATGGAGACAAGTAACAAATTTGCCTGTGTAGTTCAGCTTTAGACTATACCTTATCTGTTTGAAGACTGGTAATAAACGGTAATGAAATAACACAACCCTATCTGTAGGTAAATCCCTTAAAACCTTCTTGTAAACCATGTTCATCCTGTTTTTAGTGTTTCATGTGAATCTGTAAGCAGTCATGTAAGCATCTTAATTATTGCTGTGATCCTTTACTAAATATTTATTGTAAACATATATATCAGCACAGTTTGTTTCACCTGAACAATATCCACAGTACTTCTGACTCTTTCAGCCAGTTTGAGGTCATGCTGATGAAAGATCTGCGATCACGCTATCCCCAGAGCATTCACCTCAATTATTTGAGGAATGTTTGTCTTTAGATGTTGCAATCACAACTAGAGCACTTTTGCAGTTCTTTGGCCAGATGACTTGAATCATAGAGTAACATAAAAGCACTTCTGTTCATGCTCTTGTATTAATTAAGAAGGTTATTACATGTACGGTAGGGATGCAAGAAACAGTAATCTCATTCATTAGAGATAGGCTAATGGGAAAATACAATTACAAAACTGTAATTGGGGGGTAGTGATGTCATAAACTGTGAGTACTGAAATCATTGATAAAATTAGCAGCCCCCACCTCTATTTTTTAAATTCCTCCTAATCCATATGATGCAAAGAGAATTCATGTTTAATATCAGCTATCGTCTTTTTAAATATTAAGGGATGTTGTGATAGCGGGGCCTCAGAACCCCAGCATGTAAGTACAGTTCATTGCTTAAACTCATCTCTGACAGGGATAGGAAGAAACTTCTCCTATGTGGGTTATGTAGTGTTGTTCTAGCCAGGTGGGTCCCAGGATATTAGAGAGACAAGGTGGGTGAGATAATACTTTTATTGGAACAGCTTCTGCTGGTGACAGAGATAAGCTTTTGAGCTTACACAGCTTACACAGTTGTACGTTTCCCAGACCTGAAGAAGAGCTCTGTGTAAGCTTGAAAGCTTGTCTCTCTCACCAGCTGAAGTTGGTCCAGTAACAGATATTACTTCACCACCCTGTTTCTCATTACTTGGGTTCACTGTTTCTTCCCTCATCAGTGAAAGGAAGGCACTCTCTGGAGTGAAACAGTTGTTAGTATTAGTGTGTAACAACACTACACAACAGCTGAGGACAGGATGTGAAGAATACAATACCCAGTTGAAACTGCAGATTATGTAGATTAATTTTGAAATGTAAAATTAAACATCACTGTGACTTGTGACTTGTGCCCAGTGACAGCTGCACTACAAACTGCCATGTTGTGTATCACAGTTACAAGATGGTAGTATCCATTGGCATGGTTAAAACACATTCTGTGTAGATGGCATTGAATTATTCTACAGTCGAGGGATGAGATTCTGAGCTGTGCCTAGAACTTGCAACCCATAGAAGGCAGAGGCTAAGGCACCAATAAACTACCTTTGCACTCTGGGCTGGTTCAGTGCCTGGGCAAGGCCCCTGAGATAACTTAGAGAGCCCTGAGAGAGCCTGATATGGGCCAGTCATTGGCTGTCCCATGGGCCACTGTGCTCCCCCAACACTCCCTTCATGCCCCACTCCCATCCCCTGTATGCCCCCTATGCCAGGGTGTGCTGAGAGGGCAGTCGTATAGCTGTCTCCACAATGCCTGCACTGGAGGAATCTTCCCCTGGCTGGATACTGGGTTTTGAGAGCCTCTTTATGCCACGCCAGCTCTTTTACCTGGCATAAATGGGCCAGAGCAGGGGGTGGGGAATGTATATCTCACCCCAGGGTGATATGATTGATTTGGCAACCTGATTAAACACATCTACACAGGTAAGACTGAACTATGTCTCAACCATTGTTATAAATGACACCTAATACAACTGTAAATGCAAGAGATTAGAGAAAAAAATCTAAATTTATTTTTATTGAGTTGTTTATTTTGTGTAGTTGACAGCACTTTGTGTGGAGTCAGCATCACACTTTGCCATACCCAATCAGTCAGTCAGTCTCCCCTGTTGTTTGTGGTGGGTCTTTTACATAGCAAAAGTAGAGAATTCCTTCTAAAGGGAAATGAGATGTAAAACCATCAAAATGGTCATGAGGACTATGGGACAGGTGAGGTATCTAATACTTTTAACTCTTACGTATTTATTTCTTTATTTAAATGGTGGTGTCTCTTTAGTTTTCAGTAAGACTTTCTGCATTCCATATAAAATATGGAGGTACAATTTTTTAAAAAAATATAGCATTGCTGCGGGTGCTAATAGATCTACAAGCACAAAGTAAAGATTAAGGCCTTGGTGCTTTAAAGGAGTCTCTGTGAGCAGACCCTTATGCCCTGATGGATCACCTTGCAAGATCAGGACCTAAAACCTAAATCCTGCAGACAGTTATATATGTGCTTAACTTTAAAGACATAAACAGTTTCATTGACTTCAATATAATTATACACATGCTTATGGTTTCAGTGTTGTGGAATAGAAGTCTTTATCTGTAGCTTTATCATTATACCCATGCTTTTTCAGTAGCTACGCAAATTAAATCTTTGTTCAAACTCTGCTCATATGCTTTTTCTGAAGCTATCTGCAGACACCCATTGCCTTTCATGTAAAGAATGTCCTTTAATAGTTTCCAACTCCTTCATAGGAAAGAATTCACTTATTTTAATCTTAGATATATGAAGCATTTTATTCTGGACATATGGCTGTAAGCAATAGCTTTTCATATTCCTGTAATTATTTATTGTGGTGCGTGTAATACACTGTTGTTTGTACAACTGTATATTAAAAGCTACAATATTTTTGCTGCTGTTTTAATTTGCAGCTAATGATTATATGCTATTGAGTTTTATGCAGATAAGAACTTGGCTTCCACAGTAATTATCTTCTGACAATGATATTTCCAGTGATGTGATAGGCTAAATGAGAAAGATAAAATGTCTTGGGTAAATGGAGCAATTTGATTCCAACCATATTAATATCTCATTATACAGAAGAGTTTGGAATTCATTTGCCTAATCACTGAATTATTCATATGCCTACCTGCAAGCACCCATGCTGATTGGCAAGGTGTATATAGTACATGTCTTTCTAACTATTTGTAGTGAAATGATTATTTACATCATTTAAAATTACTATTTTTTAATGTGGGCTTCTTAGACCAAATCTCTTGCTCTGCTTTTTCATCATCACTGCCATGATGGTAGCCTTTAATAGTATTTCAACATTCCTCAGTACTACTTTTACATTTCATTTGTAATTTTAAAAGCAGTCATTGAGGATAAGTATCAGAGGGGTAGCCGTGTTAGTCTGTATCTACAAAAACAACGAGGAGTCTGGTGGCAGTTTAAAGACTAACAGATTTATTTGGGCATGAGCTTTCGTGGGTATACAAGTGGGCTATTCTCAACAGTAGAATACCAAGGGAGGAAAAATCACTTTTGTAGTGGTAATGAGACCAATGTAAAGCCCACTTCCATCTTAATTGAATTGTCTCATTAGCACTGACCACTTGGTAAGGCAACTCCCATCTTTTCATGTTCTGTGTATTCATACCTGCCTACTGTATTTTCCACTCCATGCATCTGATGAAGTGGGTTTTAGCCCATGAAAGCTTATGCCCAAATAAATGTGTTAGTCTCTAAGATGCCACAAGTACTCCTCGTTGTTTTAACATGTATGAGTTATCCTGAGGTGAAAACACAGTGAAGATTAGGCACTTTAATTTTACCATGCAGGACCATGCTAGGTGATATCTTTACAGTCTGTCACTCTGGGGAGTTCTCCACATGGGCCTTGGTTGTCTGCATTAGACTTATTTCCCACTCTTGCTATTTACATTGCCTGCCAATGTGTTTAACACTGTGTTGTCCAGACCTCAGGGCTAGATGGTATGGTGTTTCAGAGGCAATGGAGCTGCACCTGTGATTGTAAAAGTGGAAAAGTTTAGGAAAGAAAGTCTAGCACGGATACAGCCTTTGTGAATGGGAAAAGGAGATAAATGAATGTTGCATGCAGTGTAGCTGTAGCTTTGTCGGTCCCAGGATAGGATAGAGAGACAAGGTGGGTGAGGTAATATCTTTTATTGGACCAAGTTCTGTTGGTGAAAGAGACAAGCTTTCGAGCAACATATAGAACTCTCTTTGCAGTCTAGGAAAGGAACTCCCAGAGTCACAGCAAAATGCCAGGTGGGACAGATTGTTTAGCATCAGTTCTGGGTTTACCATGGCACCAGTGGCGCCATGGTACCGGGCTCACACTCCGAAGGGGCCCCGGTGTCCGTACTTGCTGCTCCAGCCTCCAGCGGCCAGCCTGATCCCCCGGCCGGCTGACCAGGCCAGGAAAGCTGTCCCCGCCCCTGCACCACCTCTTCCCACTCCTGCTTCACCCCAGCCCCACCCCCACTCCACCCCTTCCCCTGAGCTACGTCCTGGGGGACTGCAGCAGGGGTCGGGCCTGCCTTGCACTCACTGGGAGGCAGGAAGTGGAGCGACTCAGCCCCAACCCGCTCCACTGGCTCATTCTGGGGGGTGGTTTCCCCTGCCCCCCAAGCCTGCTCCTGCCCACCACAGACCTTGGGTGCAGCCCCGCCCCCCACAGAGGCCTGGGGATGCCCCTCCCCCATGGGGGGGGGGGGGGGCTGCATAGGGCACCACAATGTCTAGAGATGGCCCTGCTGGCCCCTCCAGGCATGTGGGTCCTGAGGGAGACTGGCCAGGGCAGGCAGGGCGCCCGCTCTGTCCTGGCTGGTTGTACCGCTTCTGAGGGGCCAGAGGGATCCCTGACCAGCCCCAGCAGTGCTGCAGGCTCAGCCCATGCATGGACATAGTCACTTCCAGCAGGACGGTGGGTGTGGCTGGGGGGCAGGAAGGCCGTGGGGGAGTGGGTCTCTGGAGGGTCTGTGGAGGGGGCAAGAAGGTGTGAGGATACTTAACATGGGGAAATAGATTTCTATTTCCCCATGTTAAGTATCCTCACACCTTGTCAACTGTCTGATATGGACCATCTTGATTATCACTACAAATTTTTTTTTCTCCTGCTGATAATAGCTCATCTTAATTAATTAGCCTCTTAGAGTTGGTATGGCAACTTCCAACTTTTCACATTTTCTCTGTATGCATATCTATATCTATATCTATATCTGTAGATATAGATATATTTTCCTACTATATGTTCCATTCTATGCATCTGATGAAGTGGGCTGTAGTCCACGAAAGCTTATGCTTAAATAAATTTGTTAGTCTCTAAGGTGCCACAAGTACTCCTGCTCTTTTTGCATATACAGACTAACACAGCTGCTACTCTGAAACCTGTCACCAGAGAAATCAGTGATTTTCATCCAAGTCCATCTTGGGGAGTCCTGGGTCAGAAGCCCTGGACTCCTCCTCTTCCACTCCCCCCAAGCAGACTGCCAGCTTCCAGCAACCCGACCTCAGACACCCCTGTTGCTCCTCCTCCTTCTGTTTGTCTCCCTTCCTGGGCAAAGAGTCATCTGGTTCTCACCTGGTTGCATTCCCCTCCTGGGTCTCCGGTTACGAAGGGCACCGGTCATAGCATATGTGCAGGCAGCTGGAGCAGCTTCACCTGCCAAAGAGGTCTCAGCCAAAGTCACACACCCCTATTCCCACCACCGAGGTATTGGTGCAGCACACAGGAAAACTGAGGCACACAGAGTATTCATGCAACACAGTAAAACTCACATAGGCTCAACGGTAAGATTCATACAACATAACAAGGGAAAATCCCCACTTCGTCACAAGCTCCCTTTCAAGAAATCTATCTAAGGTCCCCATACATATACATATATATGCACACCATCACTGTAGTGTCAACACCTCACAATCTTTAACGTATTTATTCTCACAACAGGTCTATGAGGTAAGGAAGTGTTGTTAGCCCCATTTTACAGATGGGGAACTGTGACACAGAGAGACTAAAGCTAGTTCTATACTAGAAACTTTGGCTGGGTATAGCAGTGTTGGTCAGGGATGTGATTTTTTTTGGTGACATTTCTATACTGGCACAAGCCTCGGTATAGATGCAGTTAGACTGGCATAAAGCTTCTTTTGCTACTAGAGTTCATTTGCTGAATCAGTATAACCCGTTCTGGCAAAAGCACTTTTTTCCTGGTGTAAACTGTGTCTACACTAGGAGAGTTTGTCAATCCAGTTATACTGACAAACCTTTTCTAGTGTAGACCTGGCTTAAGCAATTTGCCACTTGCAGGGCCCCTGTGCAATTCCATGTGTTGGAATTGCACGGGGGATGTGTATACATCTTCCATGCTCTATCCTGGCTAGTTCTTCACTCCTCCTCCTGCTACTCCACCCTTTGAAAAATGCTGCCATAAACCTAACTGTCCTACATAGACTCTTCCAGGAGAAAACAAGGTACACAAGACTTGAATTTCTAATGTTTTTAGGCCTTCTCCATTGTAAGAAGCAAAAATGGCACGCACTCACTTTCGTTTCCCTGACACGTTGCATTTAAAAGCAAAATAATTAAAAGATACAAAATATAGTACCCAATGATTTTTGTTTCTATGTTTGTTTCATTCAATACATCCTTTATTTTTATGGAGCTTTTAATAGCTATTTTTTATGGTTTCTTCAGTTCCCTATAAAATACATTTTAGAATTGCAATAGATCATTTTATGGCATCAGTTATGCAATTTAACTGACCATCCACAAGAGTCATGGCATTAACCTTCCCTCTGCATCACAGTTCTTCAACAGTCATTGCATATTTCTCTTGCATGTGCCTTTGTGATTGATTGCTTAGCTACACACCGCACAGCAGGGTTATGAATGATGCCTGTCATCCTGCTCCTAAAACACGTAACAACCTCAAATAAGGGCTGGAGCTTTATTTACTGGTTAGCTTCCAAATCTGAGCTGCCTTTCCAATAGATTTACCAGAAGAAGTCGGGGGGGGGGGAGGGGTTTGAATACTTGTTGGGGAGACAGAACCTGGGTAAAAAATAAAAAATGTTTAATTCAGATACTGGCTGGAAAAAATAAGATTGCTAATAAGCATTAGAACTAGAGTAAAGTTGAGATCTGGATCTGAACATCCCCCAAATGTGGGGGGTTTGGTTCAGAACCATGTCTATAATTAAGATTAAAAGGAAAGTCTTCCCTTCAGCTCTTTACTTGTAGCTGGTAGGTTTCACCACTGATAATAAATATAGATAACACTTTATTATCAGTTATCATTATACCATTCTGGGTCTCTGTTAAATAGGATCAAAGTGGGAAGAAAGTGATGGAACTTTACTCTACCCATGTCCTACACTCTAGACCACCGTTTCTTAAATGCAGCCGCCAGAGGGTTCCCTGAAGCCATGGCAGTTTCCTGGGCAGTGGGGGGCGTGGGGTGTGCAGCACCAGCCCCTCCCCTTCCTCCCTGTTGCTCCTGCATGCGCCGCCTCTTTGGAGACACAGGTGCTACACACAGGTGATGAGGCAAGGGCGGAGGTGAGGAGGCGAGCGGCAAGGCGAGTGGTGGGCAGGAGCCTGGCGGGGGAGTAAGGAGGCGAGCAGCAAGCCAGCAGTAGGGTGAGGAGGCGGGCGGGCAGGAGGGGCTGGCTGTGAGCAGGGAATGAGGAGACACACATATACACATACACCTACCTGGAGGAGGCCCCGGCCAGCCGCAGCTGTGCCTCCCCTCCCCTCTGTTCCCCTCCCTCCCCAGACCCAAGCCACCCAGGGGAGTTTTTCATTATTATTTGGACTTCTAAGAAGTCAAAGCATTTTTAAATTTACTTCAGAATTGTTGTACAGACAACCACTTTTACCAAAAAAGCAAAAGAAACAATAATAAAAAAAGACAAGAACATGCAAAGCACATTATGTGTTTTTCTATTCTGTTAGGCCAAGTAAAGAATAGACATAACTGCATTATTTGTATTATTGAGTCTGGAAAAAAAACCCAAAACCTTTCATAAATAAATTACAACGATTATGCTCTATATATGTGCATATTACTTTATTAATTTCATGAAAAATAAATAATTTTAGGGAAAAGTGTCAGCGCTGCCACCAGCAAGTCTGGCCGCAGTCTGAAGCCACCAAGAATTTGTTGCGAGAACCCCTGCTCTAGACGATCTTCTCTGGCAACTTCTTTTCACTTCCCTTCTCCCCAGATGTTGCTGATTCCCCAGAAGGCTTGTCTTCTGCTCTCCTCCTTCCTTCAGTCCCTTAGGCTACGTTCACCCTAATGGACTGCTTTACTGGAATAGCCACTCTGGCAAAGCACTCCTTTGTGAACTCAGCTACAGTAGTAAAGCTGTGTTTTGACCAATATTGTAATCCCACCCCACACACACGCACCCACCCACCCACCCAACAAAACCAGCTATATTGATAAAGTGCCAGTAAAACTGCATCTATATAAAGAGCTTTTGCCAGCACAGCTACGTTGGTCAAAGAATAACAATTTCTCCTGATTTAGGAAAACAAAAATAAGAAAGGAAAAACTTGTAGCACCTTAGAGACTAACAAATTTATTTCAGCATAAGCTTTCGTGGGTTAGAACCCACTTCATCGGATATGTCTTCACTAGCAACGTTAAGTGCTTTTATGTGTCTCTGTAGTCACGGCACCAGCGCTGTAAAAAACCCACCCCACAAGGGGAGTAGCTCCCAGCACTGTCTACACTGACACTTTACAGCACTGAAACTTGCAGTGCTCAGGGGGGTGTTTTTTCACACCCCTGAGTGAGAAAGTTGCAGTGTAGACAAGGCCTTTGCTAGGCTGGCAGAAGTCTGTAGTATAGACAAGGCCTTAGAGGCTGCTTCCTTCACATTCATCTCAGGCTTGGTCTATACTTTAAAGTTATATTGGTACAGCAACATCAGCAAGAGACTACAGGTCTTGAACCCCACTTCACAGAGTTCTTAGGCACTAGGCACTTCTAACCTGCTAATCAGCAACCTGTTAACAGAGCCCTGAATAGAAACTGAACTCTAATAGAGGACTCCAGTCCTGGGCTCTGATTGATGGAACACTGGAGGTCCAGACAGGTTTCCAGCTCTTATTTAAACCAAGCATAGGAACAGGAAGTTGTCTATGAAACTGGGTTCCCTCTGCTTTAGACTGCTTCCCTTGCACTACCTGCTCCTACTGCCTGTCTCTGATCTCCTGGTAACCTGACCCTGCCCACTTCTTCCTGGTATCTGGCTTCTGGTTTGCCCTCTGGCCTGTCTCAGATTCTGATCTCCTGGTGATCTGACCCTGGGTGCCTACTGATGCCTGACTCCTGGTTTGCCCTCTGGCCTGTCTTGGACTCTGACCTCCTAGTATCTAACTCCTTCCCTGACCAGTAGGTCAGACTGTCAACATCCTGGTTGTGACAGTCAGTCAGGGGTGTGGAAAACCCCCCACTCCTGACCAGCATAGCTCTGCTGACCTACCCCCCAGTGTAGATGCAGCTCTAGGTCAAGGGAAGAATGCTTCCATTGATTTAGCTCATGTTGTTTGGTGAGGTGATATTCCTGCACAGACAGAAAAGTTCCTTCCATCGGTGCAAGCTTCATCTATGCTATGGGCAGATGCCAGCATAGCTATGCTGGTATAGTCTCTGTCATGTAGACACACCCTCAAAGTCCTAACGGATAATAGGAGGGAAAGGAAAAAAACAGGGTGGAAAAAGAATTATGCTGTAAGGTATATTGGGCTGTAGAACAGGCTCTCAAAGATAGTGGGACATTTAAAACTGGACTGGAAAAGCACAAGAGGACAGGCTGTAAGGAAAAATCCTTATGTGGCCTCAAGGACTGGTTAAAATGACCTAATACATTTTTTCAAGCTCTAATTTGTATGACCCATCCGATCACATTAGATGAGTATGCTAGCTGGATGTTTATGCTAAAGCACTCAGCAGTGAAATCGTTCACAATTTTGACATCTGAACTGTTTGCATTAAGTAGTTAACATGCAGTTGAGATGAATGGGGCAATTGACACCTTTGGTTGAGCTTTTTGTCCACAGACTCAAAGGACATTGAGTTGGTTACTTCTGGTGCATAATTGTAACACTTTTTTCCCTCCCAACTACAGTGGCTAAAACCATAACTTGTCAAATAAAAACCTAAATTCTTTAGAAACTGACAAATCTCCAAAGAACTTCACTTCCAGACCACAGTTTCTGGCTCACTTCAAGTCTTGCTCAAAACTGATCAACAGCTGATCAGCATGAGGCACATCCTAAAACCCCCTGAAGCTGCAAATTCAAAATCACTTCTCTCTCTTATATGCACACCTCTATCAGAATTTCTTTTTTAGCATGAGTGAAATATTATATACAGCAAAAGCTTTATATTAGTTGTAATTAAACTCCATTAGACCTTTGATCTGCCACCATGTTGGTCTGCATGAATACATGAATGAAGAGCAGATTAATTAAAATATGAATTCTAAATTACAAAATCTGGATTCAAAATGGCATTTGATCTAGTTTATTACATTTTAATTGTTTTAAACAAATCTTTATGGGAGAAAATGATGGAAAAAATAGCACCAAAATGCATGGTTAGGAAAAGGGATATCACTGACTTGAAAGTATGAAGAAAAAAAAAGTGTCCTAGGGAATCATAAACGCAAATTGTTAGTTTGAGAAGTGAAATCGTAGTGTTTTGGAAATTTGACATATTGGCAATAGAAACAGATTTCATTGGACTAGAGCACTGTGTTGAAAGATATAGGCTGCCAACTGAGCGCTCAGCTGATGTTTGGTGGGTGGGAAGAGGCAAAGGGGGATTAATCCGTTCCATTCTGATCTTTAGTCTCTAAATCAAACTCTCAATTTCCACAGCCAAATTTATCAGACCAGTGTTCCAATGCAAAGAGATAGTTGGTTTTTTGTTATATTTCAAGCCCTGTAGACTCCACACTTCTGGAAATGGAATATTTTATATCCCCCACAACAAAATGGAATGCTGACTCTAGGGTTATCTCCATTACCAGTATTTGTGGGAGCATCCGAGTTTTCTCAGAAGTAAGCTGCACTGCAGGGATTTCCCCCCCCCCCGCCGAATTTCCCCAACACACACACACACACACACACACACACACACACACACACACACACACACGTTTTGTGAACTAGTTACATGCAGTGTTGCCAATGTAGTGATTGTTTGGAAATGTGAATTGAAATTGAAACTTTAATACATACTTTGAAAGCATTAAGTGTATGATAAAATACATGTATCTGAAAAAGTATAATACATTTGAAAAGTTTGAACATAGACTAGCTTCCTTATACAGCTGTTGTTTTTTATGACAATGTCAGTGCATTCATTTCGGTGATGTTGCCCACCTAATAATTTCAAATTATGATTTGTAAGCAAAGTCTAAATGAGCTCTCCCTGACACCTAGTGATGAGCTGGGGGCTGGAGGAAAGGCTTCAGGACCAGATTGTATTTACATACACACCTAATCTACCTAGGTATCCAGCAAACAGAGCTGTGTTGCCCAAGTGATAGATTTTGGCTGGGGTTGGGTTACAAATCACTTGAAGGCGGGGGGGGGGGGGGGCGGAAGGTAATGAAATGTTGTTATTCTTATTGTATGAGTAAAGGGCAGTAGAAATGTATTTAGCCTATGCTGATTGAGGGCATTGAGAGAGAGGGTGGGGACAGGTGTTTTGCTTGATGGTCTGCCTGAGTCACAAGCACTATTTGACCTATCCCTCTCCACTGTTTAAAGACAGAGCTGATTAGCCGCCATAGATAGTCTTTTGTTGTGTTAAGTGACCACTACAGTTGAAATCACTGATAATCAGGTCTAAGTGCTTAGACCTGCTGTGGGACAGTGTTTCTGTGGAAGAGATGGCTCAGTCTGCACTAGCAGCGAGGTTCCCCCACTGAGAGCTCAGCTGAAATCACGGAGAGCTGGGTGGAACCTCAAGAGACCAACCCACAGAGGTTACAGTGGCAGGTAGCAGCAGGTGACGGCGCAGGGCCATTGGCAACAGATCAATGGAGTGAACGGTGGCACAACGAACAACAGTGGCCAGAGCGAACAGTGAGCGGCTGGAGGAACAAACAAGGTGCCTTCTTGCCCCCCACCTGGGACTTATGAACTCGTGTGAAAGCACCTCTGAACTCTGAGTCTCCACTGATCAAGGACAAGACCGGTGAGTGTTAATGAGGCAGTTAATAATGCTGGAGACACAACACAGTTCATGCGAACACACATGGCTGTGGTATCATACTTTCTATTTAAGCAAGAGATACAACACACTACAAACTGGAGGCCAGTGTTAAGTGCATTGTCACTTGTTCGTCCTGAAGTTGAACACTGGTTCCGAAAAAGACCAGCAAATGTTCACTATCTTTCTGCGAGAAACTCAACTGACTGGCTAGAAGCATGTGGTGCAACAACGAAAGACTCAGCAGTTGAAAAAGTGAAAAACTCTCTCACCACATTCAAAAAAATGTGCATACATGGCTGATGAATGCACCGATGCAAATGGGTGTCTAGTATTAAGTCATTGTGTACATTATCTAGATGTCTGCGGTAGGCCAGTAGATGCATTTCTAGATGTTCAAGCTATAGAAGACACATCGGCTGCATCTGTGACAACCCACATCTTAGAAGAGTTAAATGCTTGTCAATTGGACCTCAAAGAGATTGACCGCTTGTGCATTTGATGGAGCTGCAAACTTCCCTGGAAGACATGGTGGAGTAGAAGCTTTGCTCAGAGAAAAGCGTAAACCTAATCTCTCCTATACACACTTCAGAGGCCATCTACTCCAACTAGTGCTAGTACGAGCTGCAGACTCTTCAAAAGACATTAAAAAATCTACAAATTTAATGTCTTCATTATATTCTTTTTTCAGCAAGAGTCCAAAAAGACTGAATATCTTAGAAAATATAGAAGATACACTGGGACTGAAGTTCAAATTAGTCCAACCTGGGAAAACCCTCTGGCTTTCTCATGAACGATCCTTAGCTGTTGTCTTAAAATTATTCCAGTCGTTATTACTGGCTTTGGAAAGTATCTACCAAGATGGGATGGATCTAAGTAGTGAGGCTGGTGGATTACTTTTGCTACTACGTTCAGAGAAGACTATTGCCATTCTCTCTCTTGTAAGTCTACTGTTGAAACCACTTGGGTCATTAAACAATGCCATCCAGGCATCTGCTACAACAGTAGTAGATCTTTGTCCAGCAATAGAAGCTACATTTGGATCAATCAGAGAGCTATCCATTGAAAAAGTACTGGAAGAAGCAAAGACTTCAGTCCAGAAGTTGACTAATGAAGGCACTTATATTGAATCCTTAAATGAAGAGGACAAGAAGTGTTTGTTAAGACAACTGAAAAAGTACAGACTTGATTCTTAAAGATCTTCAACAGCAACTTCATCTAGATTCTGCTCAACCTCTATATAGCTTTTACAGATCCCTGTCCTATAAAACACGACAGTTGAGTGGAATGAGGCACTACCAGCTGCCATGTGGGCTGCCATGTGCTCAGGACAGAACAGAGAATTTGAACACAGAGTGGAATATCATGCGACGAATGAATGAAGATTAGACTTCAACTTCTTTTTTATCATCACTAGTGGCTCGACGCGATCTTTGTGCTATGTTTCCTGGGATGAAAGAAGTAGGAATTCAACTCTTGCTACTCCCAGTCACAACTGCTACAGTTGAGCATTCTTTTTCATCATTGAATAGAATGTTGTGTTCTGAAAGAAGTCGTCTTCTGCCTGATCATGTGAATGAACTAATGAGCATATCAGTTGAAGGAATGGAAGTACCAGACACACGAGAAGCCACCAAAGATGAACGCCTTGCATTCAAGAAGATCATTAACAGAGTTGTGCAAAATTATAACAAGAAATCAAGAAGGATGTAGATGTAGTGCTTCATAGAAGACTTGAGAAGCCAACTTTAATTTGTGTGATGATTTTAAAACATGAGTTAAATCTAATAAAATGATTATGAAACATTTTCCAGTTTTTACTATGGTGCCAGACAGCGCACCTTCACCCTCACGGTCTCACCCCTCATCGGCCCTGACACCCCCTCCCCGTAAATTCGAACAACACCCCCTCCCCCCAATTTCAATTCCTGGGGAAAACACTGCTGTAAATAGTGGCTTTCCTTGCATACCACAAGGGCTTGCACTGTGGAGCATCATCAGAGGCTGTAATTGAAGCAAATCCTCAGTTTAGATAATGCCTCAAAGTATATCATCTCCCTAAACACTGTCTGCAAGTTGTTCATGAGTGCCTATGACATTTTCAGTGCATGAGCAGTGTCTTCAATCTATGATAGTTTGCCAAAATACCATCACAAATAATGCATCCCAGTACAGTGAGGCAATGTAAGGAGATAGATGTTTGTCCAAAGGCAGTGCCTGATGGCCTGGTTTGCTTTCATTAGCGGGGGAGATGCAGCTTTGGCAGATCTGGCTGTAGGTGTACAAAGTGGGAGTGCTGCATCTATGGTGAGAATATAGCCCCTTTTCCCTGATTCTCAGACACCCCACACAGATTATGTCCATGTCAGTAAAACATCATGAAGGTTTTTTCTTTCTTTCTCTGGGGCTCCTTAAGAGAGCCTGGAGTGACCTGTCATGTCCCTTCAATCCGTAGTAATGTCCTGTACATACGCTGAATGCTTCGAAGTTATTTACCCTGCAGTGTCTTTATAAATTCCAGAGGGCAGAGTGTAAAGTGTCATTTATTTAATTCTGTATAATGCTTAGAAATGACAATTTGCCTGGCCGTCTGATATGGTGTAGCACCTGTGGAAAATTTCAGGTTTGACGAAGTAGCAATCCCTCCTGTTCTGGGATTGTGCTCCAATTATTTGCTCTTCTCTACAGAATACAAACATTCAATTCATAAATGGAACATTCCATCCATCCCCATTGTAAAGATAGCCTTCCATGTGTGCTAGAGAAACTGTCCACAAACAGATGCAAAAGTGGAAACTACGTTCCTCTGTTCAGTGGGCTGTTAACTTCAAAGTCTAGTTGGGATGGGGAGCATTAAAATGCCAAGGTTATCAAGCAGTCCACGGAACAAACCCTCAGCGGGAGTTGTGGAAAACAGACACTGGGGCTGGTTGTTCACTGGCTTGCACCTTCTGTAGTCATTGACACCTGTGCAAAGTGACTACAAAGCAGATGTAAAACACTACCAAATTAGAATAGCAGCATTCTGAACAGATGTAAATTATTAGGTGCCAAGTATTGGAGAAACAGGCCCTTCCTGGGCAAATGGATGCAAATTATGCCCATTCGGAGTTGCCAGGTCTTCTGATTTTTGTCATGATAGTTGATGTTTTACTTAAAGCCCCAGCTTCTGAAGACAAGTGATGAAGTGAAAATCTCAGCTTCCATTAAAAAAAACAAAACGAAACACCACATTTCTAGTCTTCATGGCTCAAAAAGACTAAAAAACCAGAAGGAAAAAAAACAAAGAAGCCGCCAGGTCTTATTTTTTATTTTAAATCTCATGATGTTTTTGGGGAGGGGGAAGGCTGATCATGAATTTGGAACATTTGGGCTTGGTGGGACTGCATCCAACTTTGAAATGTTGGTTTGAATGAATGCTACAGATATTACAGAATGAGAAACAGTACTTGGAAATATACTAGGATTCATGGTTTGTGGATAAAATTACTCAAAAGGTTCAGAAATTGCTATGCTAAACCATTCTGGGTGATTAAATGTAGTAGTGAACATCATTATCATAGACCCATTCGCTACTGAGATGAACATCAGAAACTCTCTGATCACCATAAACTGGCAGAATAAATTGTAACAACAAAACAAATGGAAGGATACAGTGAATAAAAGAGTGCACACTTCAGAGCCATGAACTGATCACTTTGGATTTTACACCATGGGCCAAAAATTCTTTCCCGCTTCAGATGCACACATGGAATTTCCATCGTCTTCAATGGGATTTGCACATACATGGCTGAGAGCAGAATCTGGCCCATGTGCATTATTCCTTTCTTTCTTCTTTGATTTATTGTCTCATGCTTCTACAGTTGCTTTGTTTGATTGTTGCTTAACTGTTCTTTAGAAAATACTGATAGCTCTGAGCCCATCATTTATAACAGGCGAAGTATTTGCCTCAAACATTTGCTTTGTTAATGAAACAACAGGACTAATTCAATAGGGTAGAGTACGCCACAGATGGAGGGAGAGGAGGCTGGGCTCCAGTCCTATGTCCGGACCCTGGTATAGGAGATGGCTGTAGAAGCCCCTACCCTTATCACTGCTTGACTACAGGAGTGGCACTTTGTATATAGTCATTGCCTTGATTGTTATGATCAAATCTTGATGATTTTGTTTGGGATAGTTCTGTCTGTACTACACAACTTAGATTTAAAATGTTTATGTAGGTCTTGATCCTGCAAGGTGATGAGCACTCTGTCCCTCATCCAGCAAAGCACTTAAGTCAATAGGACAACTCACATGCTTAAACTTAAGCAAATACTTAAGTGATTCGATGGATCAGGCCGCAGTGCTCAGGATCAAGCCCTTAGCTTGCAATCTCTTGGGGGCAGGGATTGTATCTTTCATAAGTGTCCATAGCTTGGTCTACAGTACAAAGTGAGGTTGATGTAAGGTGCCTTGCACCAACTTAGTTGTGCATATATCCACACTTAAATTTGTCTCCCACCAGTATAAGATCTCCATTACGCCAACATAGTAACACCTTCTGCCCAAGCGTTGTTGAGCCACGGTCGGTGTACTGAGGTTGACACAGTGCAAATGTAGACACTGCATTGCCTATGTTGACCCTAACACTGACAGTTCTGGTGTCGGTTGTGAACTCCATTGCCTGGGGCTCACAGAGACTGGAAGCCACACCCCTCCTTTAAAACCCTGTGACTTTTTGATATGCTGTTTCCTGATTGTCCATTGTGGCAAGCAGGGCTGGCTCTGGCTTTTTTGCCATCCCAGGCAAAAAAGCCACTGGCCGCCCCCAGCGGGGGCGCCGGTCGGGCGCCCGCAGGGAGCATGGCACGCCCGCGGCCCCGCTGTCCCGGAAGGGGCACCGGCAGGGAGCACGGCACGCCCGCTTCCCTGGCACGCCCACACGCCCGCTGCTCCTCTGGACGGGGGCGCGGGCGTGGAGCACGGCATGCCCGTGGCCCCGCTGCCCCAGCCGGGGCGCCGGTGGGGAGTGGGGAATGCCTGCCCCCCACTTCCTCCGCCAGGAAGAGTGGTTTGTTTTTTTTTAATTAAAAAAAACAAACAATCCTCAGCGCCGCCCCCCTCCAGGTGCCACCCCAAGCAAGTGCTTGGTCAACTGGTGCCTGGAGCCAGCCCTGGTGGCAAGCACTCCTAGCAGCTCTCCATTGTTGTGTGCAACTGCCCAGCTGACCATGCTGGCCACATGCTCCAGGTGTGTTCTGGCCTGGAGTAGACAGGAATTTTTGATCTCCTGAGCCTGTGGTGAGAAGTTGTATAGGCACAGCTATGGACCAGCCATAGAAATATGGCCATCTATGAGCAGATTGCTCAGGGGATGCAGGAGAAGGGTTATGACAGGGACCAGCAGCAGCGCTGTGTGAAAGCAAAGGAACTGCAGCAGGCATATCAGAAGGCAAAGGAGGCCAACAGTCGATCTGGTGCTGAGCTGCAGCTCTGCCACTTTTACAGAGCTGCATGCCAGGCTTGGTGGAGTCCCCCCACCACCATCCCACACAGACCTCCATGGACACCTCTGAAGATCCTGAGTCACTGGCCCTTGGTGTGAACAGCAAGGATGAGGAGGAGGAGGTGAAGGAGGAATAGGAGAAGGATGGGGAAAATGTGACCGGGGGTCTAGCTATGACACTAGCCAGGACCTGTTTGAGACTCCAACACAGTCCAGTCAATCCCAGCAGTCGAGCACCACAAAACTGATTGAGGGGAAGGAACCTCAGGTAAGTGCACATTTAATTCCCATTACAATGATATAGTTGGGGGCATCATTACTGCTCTTCATTCCCCTGTACAGTTAGGTGGTGGGGGAGGAGGGTATGTGGAGCAGTTTGTTTATGTACACTGGGATGTCCTGGAAGTACTCTGCAATGCTCTGCCAAAGGTTTCTAGGGATGGCAGCCTTATTTCTTCCTCCACGGGAGGATGTTTTCCCCATGCCAGTTGGTGATAACTGCCACAGGCACCATTGCAGTTGCCAGGCTAGCAGCATGTGGGCTTGGGCGGCTGCTGGACGCCAGCACCAGCAGCTGTGCTCTTTGTGCCTTTGTTACCCGCAGGAGTGAGCTTTCAGCTAAAATCACCACCGCCCGTGGAAAATGGTGGCAGTATTCAATGCCATTGACCTATACCCATAGTTCTATGCAACTGAGCATTTCCCTCCTCCTTCCTTTCCCTCACCTCTGGTGGGCCATACTCACCATGGCTGAACTGTGAATGGTGCTGTATACAAGCACTCAGAAGCAGAAGTCAATGTCTTGTTTAAAACTTTAGGGGAACGAGGGAAAGGAGTTCTTGATCTTAACTTTCGCTTTTCGTTGTTACTGTACTGACAATGTAACTTCTGTGTTTTATCTGCAGCTGCTGCTGTTGGGGTCTTGAGGAGTTTCCCCTCCACACCCACAGAATGCCTGAGCCAGATAAGGATGAAAAAGAAGAAGCTCAGAATGACATCTTCAGTGAGATCCTGCAATGCAGTGCTGCATCAGACCATGAACAGAGGGCCTGAAGCATGAATATTGCATGCTGTATAGAGAAGGAAAGAGCAGCAGACAGGAGAAAGGACCAAGAATCCCAGCAGAAAAAGGAGAGGGAGGGACATAATGGAGCTCCTCTGGCAGCAAACCTACAGATTCAACAATCCTGGGCTTCTCTCCCTTTGTAGTCCATGGAGAATTCCATTACAGCACCTCCTTACACACACACACACACACACACACACACACACACACACACACACACACACACACACACACACACACACACACACACACACACACACACACACACACACACACACACACACACCCCAACTGTGGTTCTCACAGGTCAGTGTACTAACATTGACGTGAATGTTCCTTCCCTTTCTTTAAGCTCTGTTCCACACATGTATTAAGGTTTTAATGTGTTTGCTTTTAATTTGCACAGCATTTTTTGAAGTGTTTTTATCACTCAATATAGAGTATGTTGTCTTAGAAAATAATTCACGCAGCATGGAAAGCACCCACTTACTGGTTACTTTACACTGTGACACAACTCATAGGATCAGTAACAAACACAATCTAATAATCAAAAATTAGCACCACAAAATTAATAGGTGCCTTGTCAGTGTCATAGTCATTGATGTGCACCAAGCACCAGGTAGTGCAGTGCCAAGTAGAGCATAGTGCCCCACAAGGCATTACTGTAGCTCACCGTCAAAGTGATTTCGCAAAGTCTCCATGAGCCACATGGCTCTTCTGATAGCCTTGTTTGGCTGTTCAAACTCAGTAGACAGCTGCTCTACCCCAGTGGCAACTTTTCCTCCTCTGCTTCACAGATATTATGCATGACCCAGTGGGAAGCTATAACCAGTGGAATCTTTTTGTCACTGAGATCCAGTCTTGTGGGTAAACAATGGCAGCGCCCCTTCAATCTTTCAAAAGCACATTCAACTGTCATTCTGCACCTGCTGAGCCGGTGGTTGACTTTTTCCCTGGTGCTGTCAAGCTGTACGGCTTCATGAGCCAGGGGAGTAAAGGGTAGGCTGGGTTCCCCAGGATCACTATTGGCATTTCAACATCACCAATAGTAATCTGCTGCTCAGGAAAGAAAGTCTTTGCCTGTAGCTTTCTGAACAGTCCTGGGTTCTTAAAGATGCAAGTGCCATGCACTGTCCTTGACCAGCCAACACTGATATCGGTGAAACATCCCCAGTGATCCACCAATGCTTTCATAACTATAGAAAAATAGCCTTTTCTGTTGATGTACTCTGTGGCAAGGTGATCTGTAGCCAAAGTAGGGATATGCATTCTGTCTATCACTCCACCGCAGTCCAGGAACACCATTGCTGCAGATCCATCCATTATGTCATGGACATGGTCGAGAGTCACCGTCCTGTGTAGTAGGAGATGATTAATTGCCCTGCATACTTGCACGACAACGGCTCCCACAGTTGATTTTCCCAGGGGCGCTGACTCCGTGGGTGCTCCGGTGCTGGAGCACCCACGGAGAAAAATTGGTGGGTGCTCCGCACCCACCGGCAACTCCCCGCCCGCCCCGGACCCGCGGCAAACTTACCGGGCACTGTGAGATGTTGCGGGGCTCCGCCCCCGTCGCCGGGTGACAGCACCCACGGGCGGGGCCGGAAGTCAGCCCCTGTGGACTTTCCAACTCCAAAATGATTTCCCACCGACTTATAGTAATCCGGCAAGTTTCCATAGTTTGAGTGTCACTTGCTTCTCCACTGTCAGTGCAGCTTGCATTCCGGTGTTCCTGTCCTCGGGGGGACCTCAGCACGCAGATCCATGTGGCCTTGTGCATCTAAAAGTTGTGCAGCCAGTTCTTGTCATTCCAAGCCTGTGTTATTATGATGCAATCCCACCAGTCAGTGCTCATTTCTTGGGCTCAGAAGCAGCACTCCATAGTTTTCAGCTGCTCTTTAAACACCACTAACAACCTTGAATTGGTTCTTTCTATGTCTCATAGCAATCCGCCCTCCAGGAGGATCATGCTGCATCCCATGCAGTGCTCATGACAATAATGCACAGCTGTGCAGGCTCCATGCATCTGTCAGAGATGGCAGACAGCAACAAGTCCTGGCAGGTTTGTGGGATTCTCAAAATAGGCATGAGCATTATGGATTATAGAGGGCACTCTGGGGTGGAGAAGGTTGCATGCTGGGAACCTGACCCCTTGCTCCCAGTCACCCCTCTGTGACTCATTTCTGCAACACCATGTATTGTCATAACTTCCCCAAAGACAGAGTGCTGGGTGGTGGCAATTTGCACACTGGAATACCTAACAGTGGTGCACTGCACTGTGCATCGAAACAAGCACTCCTGGTGAGTATGTGCAGTGCCAAAGTATGCAAGTGCACAAGCGATATACTAACTGCAACGGCTTCATGCTGATCAGACTTCCATCAGCAAAAGTTTGTAATGTAGATGTGCCCAAAGGTAGCAATGGGCAGACATTGTAGTGCAGCCTGGGCACCACTGTTTTTATCATCTCACCTTGCCTAGAGCAGTTCCAGAGGATACAATGGTAGAAAGACTGGTGGCTGGCCTGCAGAAGTGTTTCTATTTGTAGCAGAGGTGCAAGACCTCGGATGGGAGAACTCCCTACCATTTCCACAGAGGAGACCTCACAGTCTCCACTTAAAAAGAATGTAGAGAGCATTTACCGCTACAGTTAGTTTATTGTTCATTACAACTCCCCCATTTTCATATATACTGAAGAGTAGCAATTGTCCAGCCCCGTAGCCAATTAACATATGTCTAGAAAAGTGCCACTGGAGGGCTACTACAAAATAACCCAAGGAGCAGGTTAAAAAGGCATCTCTTTTCAGGTTGCTTAGGTACAGCCCTTAACAGACAATCTTGTTTAACAGGTGAATAGAAATTCCCATTAGACAAAGCTGAGAGGGTTTCCCAGATAAGACCAAGTTGCCTTAAAACAGTTGTGCTGCTCCCTCCACAGCTGGAATCCTTAAAGATAGCGGTTTCTGTAGTGCAAACAGAATGTAAAAGAGACAATGCCATCGATCCTGTCTACGCTGGACCTGGAACCACAGCAGAAAGCAAGAGTTCAAGCTCTAGTTTTCAAACCCATGGGTCCAAGTCCTAAAGCTATCAAAAGCTAATATGTAACTAGAATCGAAGCAGAGAGTTACATCTGTCATGTCTGAAGGGACTGGGAAAACGAGACTTCCTGTTAATTGCTGCTCTACCCGAGGAAGTGACCTGAAAAAAGACACTGTTTAATTTGTTTTTCAGTTTTCTTAGTTCTAACCCTCTGGCATTTTCACAGGAGTGTGTTGATTGGCTATAGGGCTAGACTTTCGCTAGACTTTAATTGATATGAAAAGGCAAGTGGGTTTTAATAAACTTTAGCTAACTGAAGTGGTGAGTTATTTTTAAGGACTTATTAAATGGAACCATTGGTGGCTAGAGAACATTTACAAATAAAAAAAAATGTTTTAACATAGTTGCTCTCTATTCAAACTGTCAGCAAAATCTACTAACATTACTATAATCATCACAACAGCTTTCTCCTGTGGACAAGGCCAATGCATATGCCAAGACAACAGGTAGAGAGGACAACAAAACAAAACAGAAGGGCAGAGAGGATAACAGTGAAGAGATTATGAGTTTGGTCTAATAATGATTAGCATTCAGAGCACACCAACTGCCTGGCTATCTCACTTTATTCAGTTCATTCCATCTTCACTTTCTTTCTCTTTTTGAAGCCAGTGGGGCTAGTTATGTGCCTAAACCTTAACACAGTACTCAGATGCCTTGCTCAACTGGGGCCAGATAGTGCCTAATTTTGACTTTGGATGTGTCTGCATGACTCTTTATAGAAGTTAATGGGAACTGTATTTACACAGTGGATCAATGGTAGAATTTGGCCCAGAGTTTGTAAAACAGTTTTGCTGTAGTAATTTTGTTTTGCATCATTATGTTATTGCATTATTCCACGGGAATCATTATGTATCCAACCACATAATATGCTAAATCCTATTTTCTGGAACATTGTTTTTACCAGCAAACACTATGTGTGAGAGAGGATGTCTGTTACTCTTCATTTCTGTATTAAAAATAATTGATTTTTGCTTGGCTTTAATACAAAGTACACAAACCTTGAATAGAACTATATCAAAAGGGAAAGCCCTCTTTCTGCAGAATACATTCTTGTGTGTTTACATGTACTTTGAGTTCCATCCTTACCTGAGTCATCACTATTCCAGAAGGTTCTTGGATCAGGTTTAGCCAGCAGGTCTCCTTTACTACAGGACTCCTTCATCTATTGAACAGAAGGAACAAAGCAAACTGTAACAACTTCTTTTATTATTTTCAGTGTTTAAGACTGCTGCTTCCTTTCCATTCAAAAGAACTCACTCAGATGGCAATGCGAGGCTCATTTCCAGCTGTTTATAAAATCATGGGTAAATTTGAGCAGTTGGGTACAATGACTCTTCAAATTGAAGGAAATGCTTTCCCCTGCCTGGACTTATATTTTCATTTAAAATGTGCATGTTGGGCTTTACATCCTTCAGCCAGATTCTTAGCCCAGCTCTGCTCCTTTTGCCCTGCTCACACAGCATGAAGGGAGTGGAAACTGACTGCAGCTTCTCAGCTGGGGACGTTAGGGAGCTGTAACTGGCTTGCTGGTGCCTCCCAACCCAGCTGCTGTGATGAGCAGCCGCCCCCTGTATTTTCACTATACTTGTGCACTATAGGCTTGATTCTCTTCTCACGTAAACTGGTGTAAGACAGGAGTAGCTCCCTTAAAGCAAAAGAGTTACAGTGGTGTAAAACAGGCCTAGTAGAGGAAAAGTAAGCCCCATGTAAATATTCCTTCTACATGCATATCTTAACTGGCCTGTGCCATATCAAATAATGCATTCTCTATTTGCTACTGCTAAATGAGTCTTTTTTCAGTAGCAGGTCACCAGAAAGGCATTTTCCTTTGTAAGTGATGAGGTTGATTCTCCTCTTGCACCCCTTTATAAGGGTATAATTCTATTGACTTCAGTGATGTTGCTTCTGGTTACAACAGTATAAATGGGGAGCCAGACCCAATAGTATTTTACAGTTTCAGGGATCCCCTACTATACATGCTGACCCACTGACATGCATCACCCTACTGGGGTGGGAAGCAGCAATCAGCCAGTGAACACGCTGCACAAGTGAGGGAGGAGAGTAAAAATTTTCCAGTGGTTGCAGAACAAACCCTTCTGATGAAAGGTGTCATGGGATCTTTAATGTCCACATTGAGCACACAGTACCTTGTTTTTTAAGGTCTGATCTTAAAGAGGCTCACACAGTAAATTGCTCAATTTATCTACTTTGGAAGGATTAAAGGCCTAATGAGTTTGAATCTGAGGTTCCAGTGAGTCTAGTAGCTCTTTCAAATCTGGCATTCTTCAACCAGTAAGCTATTCTTCTCCAGTTTAAGAAATATTTTCCATCAAATGATTCCCAGTACAAACTTTTCTTTGAAACTTTACCTGCCACTATATTACATTGTATTACAAGTAGTACAGAAGGCTTTAAAGTTGATTGGTGGAAGATTTCCAAGGTTCTAAAACTAAAGCCCAATACCACACTGAAATATAGGGTTCTGCTTATTTGATGGGCTATTTCTGAATATTTTTATTCAGGCGTTCAAGCACCTGATTAATTACATAAAATAAATTTGCATTCGGGGCAGCTACAGCTCTAGTTACTGCATAATCCTGTGATTAAAGTTAATACCCAGGGTGAATATAGAAAAGAAGAAACATAGGTGGGGGTGGGGGGGAGCAGAGAGAGATAATTTTATTTTGCACATTCTGGGCTTAATTACGGTCATGTAAGAAAACATGCACGTTGAGACTGCTCACAAAAACATGCAAAAAACGAAGCTCACAGTACACAAGAACCTCTGCCTCTGAAAAGCATGTCTCTAAGCATGTGCACAAGGAATGGAAGTTCATGTCAAGGGACGGAAAGAGATGTACTGATGTGCATAATGCTTATAGAGGAGCAAAGGCATGCTGATACGCCAGCTGCAAAACCCCTTGCACTGTTCCATCCAACAACTGTTTCTTTTACACCTGCTATCTTGGTTCCCATTCCGTGGAGTTGGAGGCATCACAGTGACAACTCTGCAAAGTCTAGTCAGGAGTTCAGGGAAGTTTCACAGAGCATAAGCCCTACCAAATTCACGGTCAATTTTGGTAAATTTCACAGTCGTAGGATTTTAAAAATAATAAATTTCATGATTTCAGCTCTTTAAATCTAAAATTTCAAAGTGCTGTAATTGTAGGGGTCCTGACCCAAAAAGGAGTTGTGCGGGGGGGTGTTATAGTTGGGGGTGTTGCGGTTCAGCTATCCTTACTTCTGCGCTGCTGCTGGCGGCGGTGCTGCCTTCAGAGCTGGGCAGCTGGAGAGCGGTGGCTGCTGGCCGGGAACCCAGCTCTGAAGGCAGAGCCACTGCCCGCAGCAGCACAGAAGTAAGGATGCCATGGTATGGTGTTGCCACCCTTACTTCTGCACGGCTGCTTGCAGAGCTGGGCCTTCAGTCAGCAGCTGCCAATCTCTGGCCGCCCAGCTCTGAAGGCAGCACAGAAGTAAGGGTAGCAATACTGCACCCCCCCTAAAATAACCTTGTGACCCCCCTGCAACTCCCTTTTGGGACAGGACCCCCCCAATTTGAGAAACACTGACCTCCCCTGTGAAGTTTGTATAGTGTAGGGTAAAAGAACACAGGAGACCAGATTTCACGGGGGGAGACCAGATTTCATGGTCCATGATGCATTTTTCATGGCTGTGAATTTGGCAGGAATAAGATATAAAATCAGCCAGAACTCCTTGGTGTCTGCACTCTACTTGCTGAAGTAGTGTCTCACTGCCTACACTACCATTTATACCCATGCCAGCTGGGTGTGCAGTGTCTGTACTCTACCTGCTACCATAAGTGTAGACCTGCCTGTAGTGTACCTGAAAGTGGTCTCTGTCAATTTTAATTTACCCTCCTCTTTGTACCTAATGGGTAACTTCAGTAAGAGAGATGTAAATCTGGAGTTTGATGGAGTTATACCTGATTTAGGGTGGCAGTGTGGCCTAGTAAATAGCACGCTATGCTAGGACTCAGAACATCTGGGTTTTAGGCTTGGCTTGACTGGTGACCTTGGGCAAGTCACTTCAACGCTCTGTGCCTCGGTTTCCTTGTCTGTAAAATGGGGATAATTATACTGTCCTCCTTTCTAAAATACTTTGAGATCTATGGATGAAAAGCTCTATTGAAAAGGTAGATATTATGTATATTGAAGTCAGAAATTGGCCCAATATCTACACGTGCATGGAGTTGAATGTTCTTAGAAAATGCTTGCTTTTTGTGTGGCCCTTACTGTGTAACTACTCTCACTTTCTTCAGTGCTGTGGTAGAGTTGCATGCGCCTGTGGCACTGTCTTGCCTGCAATTCAATGTGTAAAGTGGAGTATAACAACAGTCTTGTTTGCTGCACAGTGTGTATCTTTTGACAGTGCCTACAGTGACCTGTACCTTTTTTTCCGCTACTGTACAATGCACTACCAAGGCCTCTCCAGATGTTAGATTCTAACTTTTTCCTGAATAAATGCATCAATTTTTAGAATTTGTAGAATCCCTCCTTTTGGCTGATCCCATTCCCACTTCTAGAATATTCAGACTTCATGGGAGAGGGACCAAAGAATGAGGAATTTTACCCAGTGTACTGGGACTTTCTGACTATACAAATACAGCAGGTTACACTTGATTTCAGTGCATTCTGTGTACTGAGAGAGGAATGGAGGCGGAATCTGATTTGACCTCTGTGAAATTGCCATGTAAGTGCTATACAAATCATTTTTCAATCAAGCCCATAAATGGCAATAGCAATATGCTCCATCTTCAATACTGACATATGTGATCACTACTGAAGTCTAGCAATTATGCAGGATGCCTGCAACAGTGCCTTACAAATTGTTCTATTGTATGTGAAACATCAATTTCCAAGTACAGATTAGGGGGTTCATGAAGTGTTAGAGGGATGAATATTTCACTTAGGGGAACGTGTTCAGCACAGTGTACAGCACAGCACAGTGTGAATAAGGATTGATTCTCAGTTTGGGAGAGGAATGAAAGAAAGAAGGAGGCATACTAGCAATCTCAGTGAATACTAATATGATAGGAAATGTGTTTTATGAATGCTTAGCATGGTCTGGCTTGTCATAGAAGGTTTGATGGCCATGCAAAGCGTCCAGTTGCAACTGGAAGCTCCCTCAGACCTTTTGAGTTGATAATAAATTGCTTACTAGTTACACTGTTGGCAATCTGATCCCAGGTTATTTTTGCACCTCATTAGAAAATCAGATTCTATGGAATTTAGAATACTCTGGGTTGCAAACTGTCTAATCTTTCCACCTACTTAATGCTTAATAACTGTAGGGATGGTTGCGTATGCATATAGCTAGGTAACTAAAAATATTGTTTACTTTTCTGTGTACATCTCTCTGAGGATTAGATATAGTCAGAAAAAACTTGGTGGGTTCAACAGAATTTCGCTTTGGCCATGTCTATACAGGTAAAATAAAACATGTTTTTTTCAGTTGATAGTTCAATTAAGTTAACTCCTTTGAAAATTCCTCTTAATGCTCTTGCAGACACCTATGCTACAACATGACAAGATCAAGCCATCTTTAAAGTGATAAACTGTGTCTACATGGACATTAAGGCAAATTTTTAATTGAGTTAAATTAACTCACTCAAGGTACATTGATCAAAAACACCCCATTTGGCCTGTGTAAATAAAGCAATCGGAGGCTATCAGGATTGTCTACACAGGGCAATGGAATGGAATAGCTATTGCAGAATATGCTATTTGGAAGCAGCCCTCCATGTGATTCCAGAATAATTAGTGCACTTCCAAAGCAATGTAATTATTCCAGAATTCCGCACATGGAGAGCTGTTGCAGTCAATTTCCCCATGAAGACAAGCCCGAAGGTACTTATGTGGTTCCCATTATATTTGAGCACCTCACAATCCTTAAGGTATTCATCCTCACAGTCACAACACCCTTGCCAGGAAGATTTTATAGACGAAGAAGTGAAGCACAGCAAGACTAAGGCTATGTCTTCACTGCCACAGTGGTGTGTTTTTACAGTGGGATAATAATGTGTGTAATGCTGTAACTTCCCCCCCACACACACATTTTTGGCAGCAAAAACACAGCCTAAATGGCCTGCCCTAGGGGACACAGGAAATCTGGCGTGGAGCAGCGACTTGACCTCAGACCTCACAATCCAAAAATAGCACAACTCATCACTTTTGAGTTCATTTGACATCATTCTTTTGGCAGGCTGTTGTCCAAGGGGATGGCTAGAGTTTTTGTTCTGGTTTTAACTCAATTTAATTTATTGCCAATTAATTCAGGTTAAAAAAACACCTTTGTAAATGCAAATGTCAGACACTTCACTTCACAGCCCTGTTTCAATGGCCTGTTAGACTGAGGATCCACCAGTAGCCTAGCTGGCAATATGCAACTTTTTTCTGCAGTCTCCAGCATAGGCTGTGTAGCTGAGGAAAAAGGAGTGTGGCTGGAGTGTCCTTAGGCATTGGTGATCCTTGGCTGCCTTCACAGCATGCACAAGTTAGAGTAGCCTTAAGGCTATCCTAAGTTGCTCCTTTGGACTGGCTCAGTGTACAGTGCCATGAAAATCTGAGACCTACATCCTCTTCCCTGAGCTGTACTGGGTGCCAATTCCTGAGAGGAAGGATGGTCCAGTGACTGGAGTGCTGGCCTGGGACATGGAGACCTGCATTCAGTTCCTGTATGGTCCCAGTCCTCTGTCAAATGGGATAATACCCTGCCTCACGGGGTATTGTATTAAATATTGTGAGGTGCTCAGATATTACAGTAATAAGAGCCACATAAGTAGATAGCTAGAGGATCTGGCCCAATAGGAGCTGTGTGGGGAGTGCTTACAGGACTGAACACAGAAGATTTTATTTTGTTTTAATTTACATTCATGAAATTACTAAATATTTATACACGGGATAATGATTTTTCCTTGCTCAGTTCCTCTCTTTTTCTTCTTTAAAATGCACAAAAATTGTCCATCTCCACAGTGATACAGAAGAAACAAAGAGAAGTTTTTAATCTTTATTCACCCTTTTATTTTGGCTTTCATTGAATCAATGAAAGCAAACTCAACTGTGTCACCTCACAAAGGAGACTCCAGCAATTCCTAAGAAAATAAAAATAGGAGATTTTTTTTGTTTTATTTAGAATCATAGAATATCAGAGTTGGAAGGGACCTTAGGAGGTCACCTAGTCCAACCCCCCTGCTCAAAGCAGGACCAATCCCCAATTTTTGCCCCAGATCCCTAAATGGCCCCCTCAAGGATTGAATTCACAACCCTGGGTTTAGCAGGCCAATGCTCAAACCACTGAGCTATCCCCCCGCTCCTGTTTACTACTCATTGAACTGAACTATCCATTATAATTATACACTGGCTATTCTATAGGCACTTCAGTTTTTCTGACTCCCAAATGGAAATGTCCTAGCAAGCCAGAAAAGTTGCTATGTCCACAAAAATAAAATATTTCCTTTTTCATAGTTTTCCCTTTAAAAATGTTTGTATCCCAAAAGCCCTGCTTTGTGTTTGGACCTTAGTGGAGGAACATGCTTATCACAGTGTGTGTTAAACCCTGGATTAGCTCTATTTTCAGACCAACAGTGTTAGCATAAAGTTCAATTTGGGTAATCAAGGCAAATTGCTTTACACCAATGACCAAGATTTTCCCCTTTGTGCTGTCCTAATACACTTAAACTTTGGCAAATAACACCTTAACTTGTCAAATATTTTTAAATAATGTCCATACAATAGTCTGTTAGACAAGAAACAAAATACAGTCTATGAGATCACAAAACATAATGTATCCATTCTCCTCATTTCTTCCACTCTGATGGAGGCAAGAACGAAACAGGGGCACGACCCTGAAAACCCTTCCTCACTGACTACAATGGGACTACTCCCACGAGTAAGGGTCTAGAGGATTAGGCCCTGGAATAAAAGACAGTAGTGGAAAACTATGGCCTCTATTGTGCTGGAGATAAAACCATGTTAGTGGACCCATTTCTTAATCAGAGTTTAATAGTCGCTAGTCTATATTTCTGGATTATTCTGGCCTCAGAGGCTGCGATGTTTAGGAAATATGGTGAACTGGGATACAAAGAATCTGAATCCCATGGATTTCAAAACAAACAGCACTTGACTTCAAATGCTGATTTTAGCTTCATTTCAAAGTGTATATATATATATATATAGTGTTATTTTACATTAGCTTGCTTTTGCTTGTTTTACAGACAGAGGGAAGCTGAAAGTCTATCCTCCACAGCCCCTCAAAACCTGCATTCACCTCATCTTCTTCCCCATGCTTACATCTGATTTAGGCACATAGCGCTATTCAGCCCCAGATATGCCAGCCTCTATTGGCATATCCCAGGGCTGCCAGCTGCCCAGGGCATGTGGAATTGCTGAGTCACAGTGTTGCACAAACGCACCAAATTCTTGCTCTGTGGGGGACCTGGAGCTGGCTGGAGTCAGTGTTTTACAAGAGTGCAAGACTTTGAAACAGCTGATAAAAAAAAATAAAAATAAATAAATGGAGATATGCCAGTCTCCTAGAACTGGAAGGACCTTGAAAGGTCATCGAGTCCAGTCCCCTGCCTTCACTAGCAGGACCAAGTACTGTCCCCTGACAGATTTGTGCCCAAGATCCCTCAAAGGATTGAACTCACAACCCTGGGTTTAGCAGGCCGATGCTCATACCACTGAGCTATCCCTCTCCCCTGATCTTCCCTTTAGCTTCCACCATTGGCTCTTATGGAGCCCTGACTATAAATTAAATCTAACACCCCATAGTGAAACCCACAGGGGACGCAGGGAATGCAAACATCTCTCTCCCTCACTCCCACCTGCTGGGGGTTCATCTTCCCTCAGACACAGCTGCCCTTGTTGGAAAACAGGGCTGCAGTTTGCATCACCTGTGCTGAAGGAGGGGAGCGGGTATGGGCAAGCTCTGAATCTATTCCATGGAATATAACTATACCTATTTAACGATATTGGTATAGCTGATAAAACTTTCCTCAGTAGACAAGGGATTCAGCAAAGCACATATACATGTACTTTTAATGGGAATGCTCATATGGTTAAAGTTAAATGCACACTTAAGTGCTTGGCTGTATACTGATAGAGACCTACTTATATGCCTAGAGCTAAGCAAGTGCTAAAGTGCTTTGCTGAACCCAGGCCTGAAAAAAGTGTGAATTGCCCTATTCATCTCAATGGAACTTAAACTCTGAAGCCTAGTAATCTAATGATGACAATTTTCATGTCAATGTTGTTAATTATTGCACTGCTGATGATCTTAACAGGAACATCTTGTTAATAACTGCATATTCTTGAAAGAATATAAGTTCACTTGAAAGACATAAATAACAAGAGTGCACATAGAATACATTATCAGACCAAATACTATAGCCACTTTGTACTAAAAGGAAAAACGTCCTCACAAATACAGTACTGAAATACATTTGTTTATTAAGATTAATATCTGTCTTCCCTGCTGCTACGTCATGCTGTATAGAAAGCTTCACTGTGCAACATGCCACGCAGATCATGAGAGTCCAGTATTTTTTAGCTCATGTGCTGGCACTATATACAACAGTTTTACCCTTACTTTTAAGGACAGTAACAAGCGCTTCAAATATTTATATAAGCCACTGAATTCTGACACTTTGTTTATTCAAAATGTACAGCTTTATTCCTATAGCCTCCTTTCAAGTGAATCGCATGTCAGAATGTGACAGGTATGTACAGACACTAGATATGCGCATTATGTTTGTGGAATGCTGCTCAGAAGTGAAAAGGCTAATAACCTGGATGACTCTTAAATGACTGTAACGAGGCTTTAAAGTTAAAAGTCCAATCAGATAAATGTGGGCTGGTCACATTACTCTTGGTGCTATTGTTCACTATCTCTCAGACTCAAAAGCCTTGGTGCACTAGAAAATTGCACCATCAGAACTTGCACCTGTTTCCAGTCTTACAACTCCACAAACAGCCTGTTTGTGCTCTCCTTAGTTGCCACTTTCTCATGCCAAAATGCTCACCACATATTCTCATGCCCTGAATCAACTTCCTGTCTCAAATTAAGAACAGAAATAGGTTACATTAATGTCAGCATTTGGCACAGATCATTGCTCAAAGTAGGATCCATATGTGGCATAGGGTTGCCAACTTTCTAACAAAACCAAACCAAACACCCTTGCCCCGCCCTTTCTCTGAGGCCCTGCCCACTCATTCCATTCCCCCCTCCCTCTCTCAATCGCTCTCCCACACCCTCAGTCCGTCACTCATTTTCAATGGGCTGGGGAGGGTCCCTTTTCGACCGGGTGTTCCGGTTGAAACCCGGTCCAGACACCCCTGGGGGAGAACAGAAAATTGTCAGGTCTTTTATAAAAGCTTGTTGTGTTCTTAACTTGATTATAATTATGAGATTTGCATACAGACCATGAGTATGAATTTATGTATTTGTGTATATAGAACACTGTGTTCATAAACTTCAGCTCCACCTTGCAGCAGGACAGTGAGCGGGGTCGGGTACCTCCCAAGCCAGTTGTTTACATGAAACCAGCTTCAAGTAACTATCCAGTGTGCAGTCCAGGAAAAGACAAGGCTGGACTATTAAAATTAATGGAAAGACATTGAGACATTTCAAAATGGAAAAGAACATTCCCCCATCTCTCAAGTCAGGCGGTAATTCCCCCACTCTGATTAACCATGAGTCATCACGGTCTGACAGAAAAAAAAAAAAAAAAGGAAAAAGACTTTTAAAAGAAGACTTGGAACTGAGGTTTTTTTATCCAGAACTGGAGGGACAATCTTGAGACAGGAGGCTATCTGTGAATGCTGGATCCCTCCGATAGCTAGGAAGTAAACTGAGAAACTGTTTCAAGACAATAGGCAACCTGTATTAGAAAAGGGATTTTATCGAAGGCCTGGTCTAGCTCAACCCAGCTGCATCACTCGGGATGTGAAAAATCCACACTCCTGAGCAACATAGTTAAGCCAATGTAAACCCTGGTGTAGACAGAAGAATTCTCCCATCGACCTAGCTACCAGCTCTTGGGGAGGTGGAGTACCCATGCTATGGGAGAACCCCTCCTGTTGTACGTAGTGCCTACACTGAAGTACTACAGCGGTGCAGCTGCAACACTGTCTCTGTAGCATTTCCAATGCAGACAAGCCTTAATCTGGAAGTGTAAAGCCTGAGGTTGTATCTTTATGTTTGTTTTCTGAGTAATTTGTAGACGTGTTCTTTCCTTTTCTATTTCATCTTTGAACCTGTGTTTTTTCTGTTAAATAACCTTTTTGTTTATTTTCATCCCAAGCAGGTCTCTGCTGTGCAAAGTGTGTGGATTGTGTGCTCCAAAGTAAGTTGGTATCTGGGAGACTGGTTTCACATCTGCGGGGGTGACGAACCAGAAGGGAATGATCCAAGTGTCTGGTAATTAAGAACTCAGGGAGGATGTATTTGGAGAGACTCGGGACTGGAAGTGTTGTTGGTATCATCCTGCAAAGAGTAACTGAGTTGGTAAGATCCAGTGTGAGACCTTTTGTGTGTGAGCTGGCTACTGGTGTCAGGGAATTGAACCATGGTTGCACAGCACGAAGGCCCCCAAAACTGTGACAGAACCCCTTATCAGTCTGGGTGGTCCCCAAAACATCTTGCAATTCTGTGCCACTGGTCTGAAATCTGGAAACTGCTAGGCCTGAATTTTCCACTCATATGGCCAGAAAAGACAGCTAAATTCTCCCACAATACACTGCAAAAGAATTCAGCTCAGATTAGTGCAGCACAAAGAATCCTGGGATATGCCCCCAGAAGTTCTAGCATAGCACACAAATAAGGGCAGTGCCAGTGTGGATGCAGTAAGTTGAGTGTGATTTTGCCATGTGGCGATTGACTTCCAAGGCCCACCAACTTGAGTGGTTGCACTTGAGTGACTTGTGTAGTGAAGACAAGCCCATCTACTGAACCACACAAGTTTCCTGCGGTGTTTCCAAACCAGTCATCCTGTTTTGTGTGCACGCAGCTCACCGCATCCACACATAATCCCCTGCAACGGCTTCTGGACCTGTGGATTGTTGTGCGTATTCCACAGTTCCAGACATATCTTCCTGGATCTCCACTGGAGCAAATGCATCAAGTCAGTGGTATTTAACATACCTGTTTACTCCTGTTCCCTCTTTTGATTTTCCCACTTTAGATGTTTATGTTCTGCATAAAGATCCACGCATGAATCATGAGGAGCAGAGGCTACACCTGCTACACTCTCACTTGCAGGTGCTGTCATAGGTGCTGGAATTAGGGGTGCTACTGCATCCCCTGGCTTGAAGCGGTTTCCATTATCTACAGGGTTTACAGTCTGGTTCAATGGCTCTCGGCACCCCCACTATAAAAATTGTTCCAGCACCCCTGGGTGCTATACTGGAGCATCAACATCTATGATCAGATTTGCTGCCAGAGTGACTCTGGGCAGAGAAGCCTTGGGGTATTACAATGAGCACCCAACCTTTGTGGTCGAGTTGGCAAGGAGCTGGAGTTTATTATTTTCATTGCTTTATTCAGTATTTTGTCTCATGTTATTTTTTTTTTGTGCTCCCCCACCCCATTCTTTTTGTTATTTTTGGATATTTTGTGCTCTGTTTTCAGCTGAACTATTGGTTTCCTTATCGACTGCGTCTCCCTCTAGGATCCAGCGATAGGAGTCTCTGGGCTTGGGTCTGGAGAGAGGGAGGACCTAATGCAATGGGGCTTCAAGGGATGTATCAGTCCTTGGGAAGGACTGAGGCAATGAGTAGGTGCTGGAGCTGCATGGAGAGGTGAATGAATTCACTTGGATGCAAGGGATGGGGACAGCCTTGTTTTGTATTCTTTAATTAGTACCCTTTGTTTTCTGTGTTCTTGGAATTTCTCCAGAGCAGCTTCCATTGGCATGTCTCATATGGTGTTCCAACTGAATTTTAAAGCTGCTGTACCCGGTTTGAACCTCCAGGGAGGGCAGCAGTAGAACGCCTTCTACCAGTACCTTACCTCATCTTCAGTCATTTGCTACAGTACAGTAATTAAGCCTTTGGAATAGGGAGTTATTGCAGGATAAGGAATTGCCCATTCAAGCTGCAACATTTATTTTCAGTAAACAACTTGCCTGCACCTTGTCATTTGTCAAGCAGTGGGAGACCATTATTGTGTATTAACGCCTAATTCCACTGACATTATTTCCTAACTAGGGAAGAGAGAGTGGTTATTACTGCTCTGAGAAATTAAACTTAAAAGAATCTCACTGGCCCAAAAAAATAGTTTTGGACCAAACAGGAGAAGAACTGATTACATAAGGTTTCGTAAACATGCTATTTGATCAGCATGGTGCTTATCATATCTTAACAAAGTTAGATTTTGTCAAAATGAAGCCTGACTACAGACAGCTCCCATCTACAGAATTCAGCCAGGTACCAGAACCTGTTTACAGTATGTTGATTCACTGCACAGCTGAAAAATCGATGGTTTCAGTGTAGACAGGACATACCTGTATTTTGACAGTGTCCTCAAATTGGAGGATTATATTCAAGGCTTTAACCAAATTCAAGGACATTGTTAAAATAGGGCCAAATCCCTCATGGTTCATTCCCTTCAACAGTGCAAGATGGAACTTTGTTTTAATTATATTGAGAGACAATGAGGTTTTAACTGGATCTACTGGCACAGCTTCAGAGAGCTGTGCTGGAAACAGGTACTCACAGGGTAATGGAACTGTAAATGCTGCAGTACAGTGTGAATGCTGGCTAAAACTGCAGCGTTTTCAGCATTAGTATGGCCACACTGCACCGCCACCAGTGCTACTTACATCAGGGATACCCCATTGGTGCAAATATCAGTGGTTATCAGTGACAGGGCTAAATTCCATTGATGAAAATCATGGCTTTTCTTGTCTACACTTGGGGTTACACTAACGCAGGTTCACCCGTGGCCTGTCTACAATACAATTCCGCTAGTGCAAAAAAAGTTTTTGAATTTTCATAGCACAGTGAAGCCCTTGTTCTGGTTATTCATTATAGAAACGGCAAGTCCCCTATAATAGCATTAAATGAAGAAACAAGGTGGCATCAAAATGTCAAATAAAATCCAATCTGTATTTCTTCCTGATAAAATACATTATTATTTTAATTCTGGAAACAGACCATAACCAGAACTCCAGATCCAAGTCCTTCCACCCTAACATTTTGGCGAGTTTGGATTCAAGAGAGTTTGGATTAGGACCCAGATTCAGATCCAGATCTGAATTTTCCAGTGTGGGCCATTCACTAATCAATTCCCTATCACTGTAGGTGCCTTAGGCACTGGTGCACTTCAGTCCCTCCTGTTCTTTGCCTGTGGCATGCAATAATTTAGTCTCTTGAGGGTTGGAGTACTTTGATGTAAGGACTGGTGTGGGGATGACTGGACTGTGTTTAGTGGCCTGGGATGTACAGGAGGTCCGGGTGGTCCCTTCTGACTTTAAACTCTATGACTCTCTGACACTACATTGGGTTGAAATTATCCAACCCCTTTGAAAATTGATGAAATTCAGATTGAGATGTGAACCCAGGTTCAGAAATTCAGTGATTTTAAGGCCATAAGGGATCATTATGTTAATGTACTGTAGTTTGACCTCTTGCATAACACTGACCGTAGACTTTCACCCGGTAATTTCTGCCTCAAGCCCATAACTTCTGGTTGAGATATAGCATGTATTTTAAGAGATCTAATCTTCAAGTGATAGAGAATCCATCACATCCCTTAGATTATTCCAGTGGTTAATTACCCTTGCTATAATTTTTTTAAAAACTTATTTCTAGTTTGAATTTCTAATAATTGCATCTTGTTATTAGAGTTGTGCAAATAACTGGGGTTTTTTTTGTTTCATGGTCTGATCTGAAAATAAATAGTTTCTGATTGACCCAAAATGAAAAAAAATTGGTACACCAAAAAGACAAAAAAAAATCATTGTAGGTCGAACAAAACATTTCATTCAAGCCAAAACAAAATGTGGTATTTTGTTTTTGAGGTTTTTTTTAACCTTTTCAAAAAATAAAAATGAAGCAAATTTTGAAATGAAAAGTCATTTTAAATCCACTCATTTTGTTTCAAACATGTCAACTGTTTTTATTTTTTCTTATTTGTTTGCTTTTGACTGAAACAATTTGGCAAATTGTACATGAATTTGTGAAGTGTTTTGGTCAACACAAATTTGCATTTTTTGGCAAAAAAGTTTTGTCTGAAGAATTTCACGCAGCTCTACTTCTTTTGCATTTTTCTGCTACATCAAAGATCCCTCCTCTGTCAGAAACCTCATTGCCATATAATACTTGTAGATAAATTAAATATATTGAGCTTGTTAAGTCTTTCAGTGTAAGGTACATTTTCCAGGTATCACATCATTCTTATAACTCTTTTCTGAACTCTTTCTGATTATACAATAAAATCTAAATTATGTGGTACAGGCTCACCTCTAGATCACCTGTGTCATTTTTATACCTGTATTGATTAACAGACAAAGATTAAGGTCTGACTTAGGACCTGATCCAAGGCCCTTTGAAGTGAATGGGAGTTTGGCTATTAATTTCAGTGGGGACAGGAGCAGGGCCTCAATACGTGTACATGAATGCAATTAAAATGAATGGCATGGCATCAGCACACATTTCCAGGTGAATATAAAGGATGTCCTAAATCTGAAACCAGTTTGGGACTGGTCTACCTGCAAACTTGCACTGATTTAACTAAATTAGTTTCTTAAAACTAACTATGAACTAAATTGAATTTCGGCCCTTTTGTTCCAAAATAACAGTGTCCACACATACCCTTACACCAAATTATCTACATCTGTTTAAATTCATACCCATTGTAGCCCAACATTTAGGAAGCCAAGGCCTTGTATGCAAGATGCTTTAACACCATTTAACACCCTTAACTTGATTTTCAGCCTGTAGATTTTAGATTGTCAACCTGCTAAAATGGAACTATTCTGTAACAAATGTTATACTTTGTCTGCATTGGTGTTTAGTGGGGTTTTTAATCAAGTTAAAATAATTTGATTGAGATAACTAGATTGAAAAGAGCTCCTTTATTCTTAGTCTAGACAAAACCCAGAAAAAGTATATTAATTAGTGGTGGCAGAACTTTCGCAGGTTTTCAATCAATTTGATTTGTGCATGTGTCCTAAAGTTTAGAACATGCTTAACTAAAATAGATAGTGTCGAGGCCTGGAAATCTCATAACAGGCTTGCTGGTAGTTTCTGGTTCTGACTAGAACAGAAATACTATATGTAAATCATCCTTTTAGTATATTGTTCCAGTCCCAGCCACCAGAAGTAAGTGCAAAAAACCCACCCAATGTTAACTGAACTTTTTTGAAGTTTAAAGAAAAGGTTCAAGTTTGGTTTAAGGCTTGGGCAAAGGTTGGGGTCACTTCTTATTTTGTCTGAACTGGTTTTCAGTCCCTGTGTTGAATCTTCAGAAATAATCAGTGACCTTTGCATGCTCCTGATTTACACTGGATTGCTTGTTGGCTACCCAAGCAGCATTCTGCCCTGGCTGAGAAATTAAATGTACCAGTAACAAAAATGTACCCGACATGACTCACTAATCATGCTCTAACAGCTCCAGAGACACGATCCGTACTGCCAAATGGATCAGAGCCCACAAGATTCTGCGTCAAATAATAAGGCTTTTTACTGGCTTTCTAAACAGTGTCTTTACACTGGTTACAATCATAGGTAAAATGATGGGACATAGTTGAACCACTGCATCATTCCCACTGTCTTGTTGGATCCATGAGGAAATAAGGACAGTAACACAGAACCTGATCACATGAGATGCTGAGTGCCTTCTGCAAAGCACTGAGTGTCTTCACTTCCCATTGATGATGTTCAATACCTTGCAGGATCAGGCCCATAGAGTATGTTTTCAGCGTTAGATCTCAAAAGCACATGGCGATGGGTAAATTTTAGTATCTCCATTTTACAGATGGGGACAGGGAGACTTGGAGACTTGTCTAAGTTCACACATTGAGTTGGTGGAAGAATCTGGAATAGAATCCAGTTCTCTGTCCCCCCACCTGCTCCTCATAATGATACCATATCTTATAATAAATTATTACAGGAGTAAAGTACTCCATATTTGTAGATATCTACATTTTAGAAAAGCTAGGCTGTCTTACACTCAAAATAGATTTTATTATTGGTAGAATAATTCTATTTCCTGCCCCTTTTAAAAAAATAATTTTTCTTGACATTCACCAAACTAGTTAGGGAAATCTCATAACAGGCTTTCTGGTAGTTTCTGGTTCTGACTAGAACAGAAATACTATATGTAAATCATCCTTTTAGTATATTGTTCCAGTCCCAGCCACCAGAAGTAAGTCTCTTGCAGTCCATTTCCACCCATTTGATCCTGCAGTGAATTCATATAGGATGACATTGGCCTCCAGTCAGAGAACCAGCACAAGGCCTCAAAACAGGGTTCAAGTGGGATTTACATAGTGTATAGTTTTTGTGCTGGCCTTCTGCACGGGAGTGAATTTTGACTACAGTGCTGAATTTTGTTACATGACAAACACTTCTGTGGCAGCAGACTGACTGAATCGATTCATGACTTCACAGCAGGATCTAGCAAAAGAAGAAAGAAAACTGGGCTAGAAGAAATAATGTCTGAGATTGTGTGCTGTGCCTCAAAGGGGATCTACACACCAGTCAAAGGGGTGACTGCAGCACGCGTAGACATACCCAAGCTAGCTTTGATATAGCAATAGAGGGAAAGCCACAGCAGCACAGGGGGCAGGACTGACTGTTCAACTCCAAAGATCCGGGTGGGGTTGTACATCCCTTGCTGGCATGGCTTAACTGCTATTGTTATGTGAGCTAGCTAGATCAAAGCTACCTCAGGCCTTGGCTACACTCACGAGTTACAGCGCAATAAAACTGCCTGCAGCGCTAACCGTCTACACTGGCAAGGCACGTACAGCGCTGCGTCTCTGCAGGTACAGCGCTGCTGGTACTTCACCTCCCTGAGAGAAATAACAGCTGTTGCGTAGTGGCTGCTACGCTGCTCCTGGAATGTAGTTGAGCAGGTTCGCACTAACTGACCTCCGGGAAGCTCCCTTTGTTTTGAAACGGCACTTCCGGGTTGGAGTTCAGAGCTCCGTTCTGGAGCTGCTTTACAAAAAAAGCAAACACAGCTACTGTTTGCAGGCAGGGGGGCTCCGTTAGGAGTGCTGGCAACAAAGTTAGCTTGGAGAGAGGTGGCGGGGGCGGGGGAGAGAGAGAGAAAGAAGGTCGGGTGGGGGAGGGGGAGGAGGAGGGCTCCGTTTCCCTGAGTTGTCTTTTCTCTGCTCTTTAAAAACAAACAAAGCCCCTGCTGTTTGCTTTCAGTGACTGAGAGAGAGGTGGGGGATGTGGAGGTGTGTAAACTTAGGAGATAATGAGATGACACTCTGTGGATACCCTAAAAACCCACTCTCTCTCCCCACACGCTCCCTGTCACACTCCACCTCACCCACCCCCCATTTGAAAAGCACGTTGCAGCCACTTGAATGCTGGGATAGCTGCCCATAATGCACCGCTCCCAATACAGCTGCAAATGCCTCAAAGGTGGCCACGACAGTGCGCTGGCAGCTGCCAGTGTGGACAGACTGCAGCACTTTCCCTACTCAGCTGTACGAAGACGGGTTTAACTCACAGCGCTGTACAGCTGCAAGTGTAGCCTTAGCCTCAGGTATGTCTACAGGTGCTCCAGTCACACCTTTGATTGCACTGTAAACACATAGCACACACAGGCACAGCTTGCGGGAAAGGGGGGGCAAAGCTGATTTGAAGCCTAGTGTGTGCCCCTGGTATCCTGGGCTGGGTGGGGGCCAATGCAGCATCCAGCACAATTTAGAGCAGCCCCGAGTGTGCTCTAAGATATAGCAGTAATGCTTGAGCTGCCTACCGACAGTTCTGAAAACTGGAACTGCTGAGAATCTCCATTTCCATGCTCACTACAGGGCTTTTCCTTCTGCCCCCAGTCCCACACCAACAAGCCTCCTACACAATAGGTGGCCCTGCATAGTGCCTGAACTGGGGGAATTTTCCCTGGACCCTTGGAGCCCTGCATACCTTTGAAGTGGCATACAGGGACTGGAGTGGGCTGGTGGTGGTGTGGCAGGATGTGAATCCTTCCTATCATCTTTGTTGAAACACAAATATCTTTAAAACAGCAAAAGGAGCAGAGAAATGTATTACCCAAGCACTTTATATTTCATACTGGCCCTTAAAGCACTAAGGCAACTATATGCTTTATTGACCAATGAAAGATGAGACTGTTGGGGAGCAGAGATGGGACTGAACTCATGTGTCCTATCTCCAGTGACTAGGAATCTTCCACCTTCCCTGGCAGAGTGCACCAAGTGGCCACTTCCAGGTCCTAAAAGCAGTAGAATATGGGCATCTTCCACTGATGGCCATTAAGCGACATGTATCCTGAGGTGGCAGAATAGAGCTCTCTCTGTGGACTGGTTTACCCACTGGAAGTGCTATGTTTTCTCAGCCCTGGGCTACACTAGGGGGTGGGGTCGATCTACGATACGCAACTTCAGCTACGTGAATAACGTAGCTGAAGTCGGCGTATCGTAATCGACTTACCTGGCCGTGAGAATGGCGGCGAGTCGATCGCTGCCGCTCCCCCGTCGACTCCGCTTCCGCCTTTCACCGAGGTGGATTTCTGGAGTCGACGAGGAGAGCGTTTGGGGATCGATTAAGCGCGTCTAAATGAGACGCGATACATCGATCCCCGATAGATCGATTGCTCCCCGCCGATCCAGCGGGTAGTGAAGACAAGCCCTCAGTGTTTTAGTTCAGCATTTATATGACAGGATCGAGCCCATATTTTTATAACAATGGATTGAATTTTTGTATGAGATAGCAGGCCCAAACTCTATCCATTTACTTTCTCCACCTCCTTTTTTCATTTCCATGGGTAAGGATAGGGCGGCCGCCTCAGGTACCAGACTGGCGGGGAGGGGGCGCCACTAGGACCCAGAGTGTAGAAAATTGTGTCTGCTGCTGGTTCATATGTATTCTCTCTGCTCTAGATGCACAGAGATGGTGGAGTGCTGTGCTGAAGGAAGGAGGGCACAAGAGACATAACAGGCAGGCAGGAGAAAAGGTGAGAGGGAATAACAGAAAGCAGCAGGAGCTGCAGGGAGAGAGAGGAGGCGGTGCCTCTTATGTACCTCTCTAGCACCCCCAGGAGCCTGGACTGATTAACACCAACTTCTCAGGGAGCTTCCTGTTTCCTGCTGCTTCCCTGAACCCACTTGAGGAGAACAGGCAGGACAGTACAGGACAGACCAGTAGGAGCCAGTTAGGCCCTTAAGATGCTGATATCTTCCCTCACTCAGGCCCTGCTACCAGCCTGCTTATTTGTTCCCTTCAACTGAGTGTTGAGAGCCACTATAGTTGGCACAGAACAGCAGTCATGAGTGAAAGAAGAAAACACCCCTCTGGGGCAGCATTCAGAAAAAGAAAGAAAGCAAAATAAGCTTTTCTGTCTAAGCAGGAAGGAGCTTTCCTGAGATACATAGACACAAATGTTCATGGTGAGGCTTCCGGCCCCTGTGAGGATGTGAGTGGTGAGGAGATGCCTGATCTTCCAGTCAGTCAGAGTGCAGGTGACCTGGCAGCTACTGCAGCATTCATATCTCCATCTCAAATGGATGTAACCAGGGACATTCCTGAAGAAAAGTGTAGATCACAGAAGAGTGTGGTGGAGGTGCAAGAAACAGCTGCTGCTGAGTTTAGTTCCTTAAGTCTAGATGATCCAGGACTGTGGACCCACTTGAGCAGTAGCCTGAGGGACTTCCTTGTACTGCATGGGCCACAGCAAGTGAAAAACTTCATGTTCCCCAAAGACAATGAAAATAGAAGTTTCCATCCAACACATTACTGGCGTGAAATCCCCAATGGTGACAAAGTGGAGAGGCCATTCCTTATGTACTCAAAAACCCAGAATGCTGCATATAGTTTTTGTTGCAAACTCTTCCAGTCTAATGTTCAAGCCACATTGGGTTCTACGGGAACAAAGGACTGGAAAAATCTGGCTAGAAATCTAGCATGCCATGAGAAGGCAGCAAATCACCAGAGAGCATTCCACCCCGCAAGGATGTTTCTGACACACTTTATCCAGCCAGCTATGTAAAAGGGCCTTTCTTCACAGAAAATGTCATCATGTCACAGGGAACTGTATGATAACTTGGTAGTACTTTGAGTTTGGTCTTCCCTATGGATGCAGAATCAAAGTGGATTATAATGATATGGCCACTTTGGAAAGATCATGTCTACATGGACAAGACAAACCATATTATCTATGAACTACTTGGGGCAAAATCTCATTATAAAGCAGTCCCTGAACATGATAATATTTCTAGTATAGTCAGGTTCTAATGTGTTCCAGCCTACGGGGAGTGGAGACATTTAAGCTAGAAAGCATTATTTAAATAATAGTTCTGGCATGAGATGGTCTGGGCCAAGCAATGTTAATAACCAGTTTTGCTGGAACCTCATGTAAATCAGATTTAAACAGTCACTTAACCCTACTCCCCGTCTGTTGTGGTTGGGTCTTAAAGGAGGATAGGATCTCTGTTCTTTGATTTGGTCTGTGCAAGCTGACTTCCTGAGCTTCTCATTCCTTTTACAATTACTGCTATTTCAAAAATGCAACCATTTAAAAAAAAAACCATCTGCATTTGCAATGGGTCCAAACTCTGTGCACTTTACAACTTGACGTTTGGCTGTGTGATAATTAACAGGACTTGACCTTGCAGTAAATGGATGACACATAGTGCTGAGTTAGACTGCAGGGTAGTAGTTCAATATATAACTATTTGCGTTGCTACCAAGGAGATGGGTGGACCTTTAACCCCCTTCCTCTCCATACTGTGGAATGTCTGTGTAGCATTATATGGCGATACTGAGCTTAGCGAATCAGAGTAGATAAAGGGACATCTTTCAAACCTTTCAGATGGATTCTTTTGTAGAGTGTATCCATACTTTCTCTTCAACATTTTTTTTCAACTTATTATATCATTAAAATGCCCAACATTCACTTACAGTGCCAAAGAAAAAGGCTATTATTCAAAAATTAGATGCCTGTACGAATAAACAGGCATGGAACCTTATGGAATGTCAGTTGCTGCTGCTTTAGGAGTTCAGATGTTTAGTGACACTCAGGCCTGGTCTACACAAGGAAATTAGGTCAGTATACCTAAGCCACGCCCCCTGAGCGATGCAGTTAAAGTGACCTAACCCTCGGTGTAAACAGCAGTAGGTTAATGGGAGAATTCTGCTGTCTACTTAGCTACCATGTGTCGGGCAGGTGGATTACCTATGCTGACAGGAGTACCCCTCCCATCCGAGTAGGCAGCTTCTTCACTGAAGTACTACAGCGGCATAGCTGCAGTGGTGCATCACTATAGAGATTCGTGGCAGTTCCAAGTTGCAGAGCTGTCCATAGGTAGCCCAAGCAGGAATGCTATATCTTAGAGCACACCTGGGTCTGCTCTGAATTTTGCTGGGTGCTGATTGGGCCTCACCAAGCCCAGAATAGCAATAATGGTTAAAATGCTACAATGGCACCACTGCACCGCTGTAGTGCTTCGGTGTAGACACTACCTACACCAACCGCATGGGTTCTCCTGTAGTGTAGGTAATCCACCTCCCCAAGAGGTGGTAGCTAGGTTGATGGAAGAATACTTCCATTGACCTAGGACTGTCTACAAGGGACTTAAGTTGGTTTAACTATGTTGCTCAGGGGTGTGGATTTTTCACACTCCTGATCAACATAGTTAAACTGACCTAATTTTCTAGTGTAGACCAGGCCTTGGATGCATTAGAAGATGCTCATTTCTGTTCAGAGAAGCAGGGGATTAGCTTTTCCTAAAGCTCTATTGTACACAGGGCAACATTCTTTCAAGTTGTTCACAGAATTTTCAAACAGATGTAGCACAACTCATCCAAGTGTTCCTCCACTGTTACTACTGAGGCCATCAAAGGGGTTAACTGATTTGCAGGCTTTGTATGTTCCTCTTAGGATGTTCTCTGTTTCTTCCAGTTTAATTTACATGGCATTCATACAGAAGTAAGTTAAGTAACAAAAAGTGCTCTGAAAGCCCCTAGTTTGCATAATCAAGCTGATGCCAAACTAAAGTGGAGTTAGATTTGTGATATTGATAACAATTCTATTTTCATCATCCTCCACCAGAATTTTGTTGCCAAAATATGAAAAATGTAAAATGTAGCCAACAAGAGTGATATGGTATATTTGACTTTTATCATTTTTCTGTGCAAGTTCATTTGGGAGTGTTGTGATTGTCCTGTTTCACCCACATTGTTGTAACTGGGGCATTTCATACTCTGGATGTGGTGAGCCATATGTTGTGATAAGCATGTGTAGGACCCATGGGTCTTCAAAGGTGTGTTGTGGGAGGTATTGATTATCACAGCAATGAAAATAGGACTGCAGGTTTTGCATCTATTGTTCTGGAAGGGTCTGGTGCCCCTTTAAGTTGGTGGGTCCCGGTCTGTGCGGATCTTGCTTCTGATGATGTGCTTGGTGAAGTTGAGAGTGGGGGTTCTCTGAAGGCCAGAAAAGGGAATCTGGGAAAGATTTTTTCAGGCTATGGTTCCCATTAAATATGAGTTGTAATTGTTTGATGATACCCAATATGGGTCCAGTCTGGCATGGTAGGTGACAACTTGGGGTGTGCGGTTAGTAAGTTTCCTTTTCCTGTATTGAAGCAGGTTCTCCTGGGTTATTTGTGTGGTCCTTTCCATGAAGAGATCTACTTCTCTGGTGGTGTGTCCTTGTTTAGTAAAGGCAGTTTTAAGTGTGTTTAGGTGTGTATCCTGGACTTTTTCTTTGAAGCAAATTCTGTGGTATCTGAGTGCCAGGCTGTAGAAAACAGATGTTTTTGGTGCGTCAGGGATGGTTGCTGGATCTGTGAAGGTAAATGTGCTGACTGGTGGGTTTATCATACATAGTCATTTGTAGAGTTCCATTGTTTTAGCTAATCGTGGAGTCCAGGAAGTTGATGTTGGTGAGGGAGTGTTTTAGAGAGATTTGATGGATGGGTGGTTGTTGTTGAAGTAGTGGTGGAAATCTCTGAGGGAGCTTAGGTTTTCTGTCTAGAGAATGAAAATATCATTGATGTATCTCAGGTATATCACTGGTTTCCTGGTGCATTTTTCCATAAATTCTTCCTCGAGGTGGTCCATGAAGAGGTTGGCATATTGGAGAGTCATCCTAGTACCCATGGCTATTCCCATGCTTTGGACAAAATGTTTGTTGTTAAATTTGATGTTGATGTGGGTGAGTTTGGTGGTGTGTTTTGGGTGGATTTCCAAGTGTTGTGTATTATCTTGTAGGTATGTTTATCTATCTATAATATATTACCCTGCTGGGGAAGCGTAAAGTAGCTTTAGTGTAAATGAGAAGCAGGTCCCTAATGTAGACACACTGCCCTGATGCATGTGTAGTTTTGCAGTAAGAGACTATGGTAATGTTTACATTTGTCATTTTCTTCACATTTCTTCTGATGCATCTTCAATGGCCGGCATGCTAGTTTAGATTGGCCAGCACTATTTTTACCAATAGGTCATCTAGATTTGCTCTCAGGAACACCAGTATATAATTTACAATAGCACTCCCAGTGTTGTTAGAACAGGTGCTAAGGGTGCTAGAGTTCCCAAACATTGCAAGTGTAGATGAGGCCAAAGATGACAACCAGGAGCCAAATCTGGAACAACGATTGTCTTCTGACCAGGTTATGAGATCATTCCAATGTGTAGTTTAAGATACTGTCTATAATAAAAGTAGGAAACATATTGTAAATGGATCAGGAGGCAACTGAGTCCCCTCTTTCAGTTGCATCTGTAGGGTAGATGGGCCCCTACAAGCCGCAGATTGTGGAAGAAAAGTGAAATGGGCTACACAGCTTTTACTCCAGTATTCATACATGTCAGGAAGATATGTATATTTATTAATATTCATACACAAATAAAAGACCTCCAACAGCTGTAGAGTGCTGAACATTTCTCTGGATGGAGGTCAGAAACTGAACATCTGTTAGTGCTGTGGATATGCTGTATGTGTGATATGTCAACAATCATACAACCTGTGATAAGAGCTCTGCTTAATGAGCTACTATTTCATCTGGCCCTCAGGAACTGAGGTGCTGACATAAACCCAGGTCTTCTACCATGTAGATCAAGCAGGCATGCAGCTTCTGGTCTGAAATTCTCATTCAGTGTATTTGATATCACAGTATTAGCAGAGATACAATGTTCCTACCATAAACACGGTTGTACTGATCAAACTGCTAGGATTCTGGAAATATAAAATGTGCAGTTGCCATAGCTTTCAAGAAAAATCTGAACCAAAAAGTATTTTATTTTAGCTATATGATATTATTCTTGACAGTGGCCCATTCAACAGTTTCATTGTTTCATGCCCCATACTACAAGAAGGATGTGGATAAATTGGAAAGAGTCCAACGGAGGGCAACAAAAATGATTAGGGGGCTGGAGCACATGACGTATGAGGAGAGGCTGAGGGAACTGGGATTGTTTAGCCTGCAGAAGAGAAGAGTGAGGGGGGATTTGATAGCTGCTTTCAACTACCTAAAAGGGGGTTCCAAAGAGGCTGGATCTAGACTGTTCTCAGTGGTAGAAGATGACAGAACAAGGAGTAATGGTCTCAAGTTGCAGAGGGGGAGGTTTAGGTTGGATATTAGGAAAAACATTTTCACTAGTAGGGTGGTGAAGCACTGGAATGGGTTACCTAGGGAGGTGGTGGAATCTCCTTCCTTAGAGGTTTTTAAGGTCAGGCTTGACAAAGCCCTGGCTGGGATGATCTAGTTGGGGTTGGTCCTGCTTTGAGCAGGGGGTTGGACTAGATGACCTCCTGAGGTCCCTTCCAACCCTGAGATTCTATGATTCTATGATTCTATGCAATTCCCTTTGGTGTTTTGCAAAGAAAGACAGTTTTGTTCTTTTCATCTGAAGCCACTTCCTTACTAGCTATCGTCTATTATGCAGTAGAAGGACTGCCTTGGATTTTTGTATGCATTTGACTTGACGCACAGATATATTTTTCTTTTAGTAGATATAGCCTTGCGGTTTGGTGAATTATTTTGATGAAAGGGGGAGTGTTTTAAGCAGAAATGTCTGTATCTTCTCTAAAGAAGTTTTGAATACTTCTCTCTTTTCATCTGGAAGGGTAAGACTTTCTCTTATGTTGCCTAAGAAAAATAGGTCTAGTTGTTGGTGATCCCTTAAGGTGGAGGATGATTTCTTTCACAGGTGTTATTTTTTATGGATCCTTTGGTGACTGAGGAGTCTGATCCTTGAGCCACAGGCTTGTTGGCAGATGTTGCAGGTGGTGTTGGAAGTCCGGGTTGAGCCCCGATTACTGCATGACAGTTGTCTTTCCTTTCTTTTCTGGTGTTTTTCTGGAATCAAGGCGAGGTGATTTTCCTCAAAAGAAAAATAAACCTGCATTTCTGTCACTGTTGGCTTTTGATAGCTAAAAATGTCCTAATTAAGAACACCCAGATTCATTCTCAATTCCTTGAATTGGGCATTTCTAAATTAGGCATGGGACTATGGCCTGGAGCCTTGAAGGTACTTAGGCACATAGGTGCTGGAACTAAGGGTGTGGGGGGTACTGAAGCACCCCCGGCTTGAAGTGGTTTCCATCATATACAGGATTTACAGTTTGGTTGAATGGCTCTCAGAACCCCCACTATCCAAATTGTTCCAGCACTCCTGCTTAGGTGTGTAACTCCCATTGATTTCAATGGGTTTTGGATCAGGTCTGATTAGTATTTAATAGGTATGAATGACCCTTCCTGAAAGCCTGTTATCACTGAAGAAAGTATGAGGTTGTTTCCTGCCTGTCCCCACATGCCCTGCATTAATTACCCAAATTCCTATATAATGACTTTCCCCCACATCAATCCCTTCCATGCTAACAGGGCTCCAAAATATATTTTGGAAATTAAATAAAGTTGCCCAATATAATTATTTTGTGGGCTTTTCTCCCCTGCCAGAATGTAAGAAGTATTAATTCTTTCCTTACATCCCTTCATTTTGTTCCAAAAAACAGTAAATTTATTCTCATAGAAACTTTCCCATAAAAACTGAAGACTGATGCAGTGTTGCTGCTTTGGAAATAATAATCTTTCCATTAGTACAACTGAACATAAAGCAGATTTATTTCCAAGTGTCTCTTAAATCCTAAGAGTGCATTATAGTAACTCGGAGCATTTAAACATACTGTGCTGACTATCCAGAGGAAAGGAATGTTTGACAAAATGGAATAAATATAATTGGATACAGAACAAGTGCATTGTAGGAGGCACCAAGGACTTCTGGGATCTGGGAATTGCATTAAATTACCTAAAATGAGCAGCATGCATCATATTAGCTAATACTCTAATAGGATTTACAGAATACATTACATTACCCGTGACGCCTTAACCAATTATGACCTGCCTCGCAAAGGACAAAACTCTAAATGAAAGGTTACCAGGAGGTTCTAAATCTCAGTAGATAAACCACTACTGTAGATTATAAAGTGCAAAGGAATTCAATAACTATCACAACATGGTCCAAGAAGTGGAATGGATATTACAATGAGGACAAAGTTATTTATTATATTAACTATACCTATCACGATGTTGGGAATGCCACATAATCTGCTTCTGGGGTCAGACAATCTAGTAATTACAGAGAATCTGGCGAATGATATAAAAAACACACAAAATCTCTTTGAGTTGTAGGTTTACTTCTTGATTGAGAAACAACAAGTTGGCACTTGAAGGATCTATACTAATTGATCAAACAATGTTAGTGTAAGAGGCCAGTTATATGGGCATCTGAACAATGTCTGACGTATTGGTCCCCTGACTGTTGCAACATGGTTTAGCTTTCCCTTTGTAGAGGGGACTGAAATGTGTAACCAGGACTAAAGTGTGTTACAAACCTGATATTTAATTGCCTGTTTAAGGTTCTTACACATGCATGTACGAGAGCAGTTTTTTATCTTGTACCACTGTCGTTCTTTCATAGGGAGAAGTATTAATTGTCTGGCTGTTTGTTTTTAATGAAGTATCACATGACATACCATGAGTGAGGTAATATCTTTTATTGGACCAACTTCTGTTGGCGAGAGAGACCAGCGTTCGAGCCTCACAGAGCTTTTCTTCAGGTCAGCCAGATCTGAAGCCAAACCCGAAGAAGAGCTGTGTGTGGTTCGAAAGCTGGTCCCTCACCAACAGAAGATGATCCAATAAAAGATATTACCTCCCCCCCCGTTGTCTCTCTAATATCTCGTGACCAACACAGCTACAACTACACTTCATACATGACAAAACAGACTCATTCATCTACAATGAACTAACAAACAAACAAACAAACGCGCTACTCCAGGCAGCAACGGAGAGACAGGCAATAAAATGATTAGGCATAAACTCCAATGCAAGAGGAGCAAAGCCTCAGTTATCGCCATCCAATCTAATGCTTCAGGGAATAAGGTGAATGCATGTAGGAAGCTGGAAGAAATTTTTTCTCCCCATGTACAGAAATAAACAAAGTGCTTTATGGTTTTAATTTTTTGTTTACTCTCCTCATAAGCATCAGGTACTGAATATCGTCAGAGGCAGAACACTGAGTAGATGGGTAATTGTTCTGGTCTTGTTATAGCAAATCATGTGTTTCTGTAGGGAAGGAGGCTGAACCACAAGGGTCATGTTTAGATCAAGATCCAAAGACTGCTGAAGTTTGGGGGAGACAGTATTGATCTTGCAGAAATCTCAGCTAAACCACAAACTGTGGATCAGAACTTGCCAAAGTTTGTGGGTATTCAGATCTGGGGGCTTTCTTTAATCTCATCCCTAGTTCCTATGACCCAGTCCTGGTTTGCCTCTGACCAAATCAAACACACATATCAGAGACCCATCACAAGATGTAATAACAAGAAAAATAAACTAACATGCAATTAAAATAACTCAATCTAAGAACAAAGGTTGATGAATCCTGGTTTAGTTTTGTATAGACCAAACCTGCCCCAGGCCCCTGACCCAATCGCTGAAGTTAAAGTACTTTGCATATGAATTTAAACACCTGCTCAGCATACAATTCATTCAGGCATTTAGGCATCTCCCATTTGTAAACACTCTATCTTACAGTGATTAAAGTGCCATTCTTACAGTTAGATGGAATTGAGATATGCTTTGGTTTAAATTTGAATATGCACATGGTAGTATTATCATGTAATTAATACACAGCTATTGCTTTTAAAATATGATTTTCAATAGGACATCTCTGCAAAACTGCCATCTCATAGAATACCTAAAGGAAAACCATGCCCATTTTTCTTAATCTAACAGCCTGATAGATCATGCAGGGGCTTAGAAGCACTTATCACCACAACTAAACTGTGTAGGTCATATGCATACATATATTCCACCTGGCATTTCTGAACCTACTCTTGGTGGCACTAGGGAAGCTAAGATCAAGTGTAAGTAGTCTCTTCATCTACCAAAGGCTGTGATCAAGTGTCTTGATGTTTTTGGTCTTTTGGCCTCGAGATGAAAACCTTGTTTGTGTCTCTGGGACTGTGAAGTAAAAAACATTATTAAAGCTAGCTATCATGGCTCAAGAAACAGGGCCAATGTTTTCAAAGTTGGATATTCAGGCGCCTAAATAAGCTGCCTGATTTTCAGAGGAACTGAGCATCTGTAGCACCTGGTAAAGTCAACGAGGTGCTCAGCATCTTTGAAAATCAGCAAGCACCCTTATTTAGGATCCTGAATATGGATTTAGGAGTCTAACTTTAGGGACCTAACTTTACATATTTGAGCTTGAGTTTTAAACACCTGTGCTTGCTGAAACCATCTGTTCGTATCCAGGTGAAGTCATGACTCTAGGCTCGGCCCTTCATCCCTCCAAGTTGGATAAGCTGAGTTTGACACAATTAACTGTGTGTTACACTTTCAGCTAAGGACTTAAAAACTAAGGTCCTTGTCTGTACTGCATGACCATTAAAAAATCCCAAGGCATGTTTCAGAAAACCAGAAATTTGACCTAGTACTCCTGGTCAAAATTTACCTTCCCCACTGTGCTGTGTGCCAGCTGGTTGCTACTGTGCCAACTGGTGCTGTATGAACAACATTTGCAAAGTACTTTGCTATTTTAAGGATAAAAAGGTGATCTATTAATATCCAATATTATTATCTTGCTAAAAAAGTGACATCATTTTTGATACAGGCAGCGTGGAAGCCCTGTGTAAGTTATTGTAAATGAGTTTTCAGCTTCCTGTAATACCCTACAAAGAACATGCTAGTGCCTGGCAAATAGTTTGTTTAAAATATTAAACAACATTTGAATGATTTTTATGAGTGCTAAACTAGCATTCAAGGAGGAAAACTTGTCTCTTGAAATTGGGAGTGTAGTTAATTTACTAAATTGATATCACATATAAAGATTCCAGGTTGATTTACAAATGCTTGGTGCTTCATCATTATTTATAAAGCAGGCGACTGGCATATCACGTCACAGATTTGAGTCCTGGAACTGAATGATAAGCTCTCTTTGGTATAGACATTTGCTTTGTCATTTGGAACTGAATGCCCCCCTCCACAGCCAATTGTGTGCTATTCAGTTTATGCTGAATGCTGACATTATACATAATTTTAGCCTGTGCATTTGCAAAGTGTTCTTTGCAATTTCCATTTCAAAACTCTTTTGTGCTAAACGTTTTTGACTCATCTAAATAAATATTATCCATAATAACCCTATATCAATCCATTATAAATCCATGTAAGTACATACTGTATTTAGATTTAATCCTTGAAACAAAGCCTTATCCCAGCTCACTTGCATGTTGCTTTCACAGCTGACTTTCACAGCTGCTGAGATTTCAGCAAAGAAGAAAATGGAAATTGCTTCTGCTCTTTCTAAAGCTATAGGATCTTCAATAAAACCACATTTTAATCAATGTTGTTCCCGTGTGCTCACACACATGCACATTCACAGGTACATAACACATACGAGCAGGCACAGATACACATGCACCCAGACACGTGCATCTGGGCATAGAGATGCACTCAGATGTACTCAGTCACAAATTCCATCAAAAACCTATTAGTAAGACATTTATATCAATAGCTAAAAAGCTTTAGTCCAGTCAACTAGAAACCAACTATTTAGGAAATAGCTGTGAGCTATGTCTGCAAAACTGAGTTTTCCATTTGCAGACTTAAGCCGTGGCTTGCACTTATGATAACCCAGATAATGTAAATTCTTTGCAACCAGGTTTATTGAATAAAAAGAAAAAAATAAAGTACTCTCATTGAACAGTCTAGTTGCTTGTCCAAAGCATATTGAACACTTCCCTCTAACCTCAGGCAGCTCGGCATAGATGCATAAATGCCCAAAGGTATTGAGAATCTGGGCCTTAGTGGTTAGGTTATGTCTTGAATTATGAGTGTTGATATCCCTTAGACATTTTCTGGCTAGTGTAACTGTTGATTATCATTTTTTTAGCCACATGAATGTCTAATCTTTTTTTTCCATCCTACTAAACTCCTGGAGTCAATAATATTTGTGACTGTGAGTTCTTCAAGTTAATTATGTGTTATATTAAAAAATATTTCCTGTATTGGTTTTAAATTTGTTCCCTTTTAACTTTATTGGCTGTTCCCTTGTTCACGTATTATGAAAAGGGGCAATGGAAATGCCCAATTGATCATCTCGATATATTTCACTCCTATGGGTCAGAGCTCTCTTTTCCAAACTAAGTAGTCCCAATATTTTCAATTTCCCCTCCTATAGCAGCCCTACGTCTGGTCTGCACTACAAAATTAGGTCCACGTAAGCCACCTTGTGTTGACCTAGTTGTGTATGTGTCCATATTTAAATTTGTCTCCCACCAATGAAAGCATCCTGTTTTGGTGATGCAGGAACACCACCTTCCCGAGTGGTGTTGAGCCATGGTCAACGTATTGATGCAGCGTGAGTATAGACACTGCATTAGCTATGTGAACCCTAACAGTCCTCCAGCAGCTGTCCCACAATACCTGACACTAACCGCGCTGGTGACAATTGTGAACTCCACTGCCCATGGCTAACAGAGACTGGAAGCCCCCCCCCACCCCTTAAAACCTCATGAATTTTTGAAGTGCCTTTTTCTGATCATCTTGGCGAGCACACCTAGCAACTCTCAGTCGTTGTGTGCAACTGCCCAGCTGACCATACTGTGCTCTGGCATGGAGTAGACTGGAGATGTTGGCTCTCCTGGGCCAGTGGGGAGAAGAGGCTGTGCAGACACAGCTATGGATCAGCCATAGAAATGTGGACATCCATGAACGGATTGCACGGGGGATGGAGGAGAAGAAATATGAAAGGGATCATCAGTATGAAAGCAAAGGAACTGCAGCAGACATATCAATAGTTCAGAGAGACCAACAGTCGATCTGGTGCCAAGCCACATACATGACACTTTTATAAAGAGTTGCATGCCATTGCTGGCGGAGACCCTACCACTGGCCCTCACAGCAACATGGTTACCTCAGAAAAGCCCGAGTCACAGGCCCCTGCTGTGAACAGCGAGGATGAAGAATATGAGGAGGATGGGGGACATGTGACTGAGGGGGTCCAGCTAATCCACTAGCCAGGACCTGTTTTACACCCCACCACAATCTAGTCAGTCCCAGCAGTCGAGCACGGGTGAGCCCAGTGCAGGGGAAGGAACTGCGGGTAAGTGAATAAATGTATTTCCCATTACAATGGCATGGTGCCCCCAACTTAATAGGACACAACTATCAACTTTTCATTAATTTACTTGTGCTAGAAGGGGCAGTGGTACAACAACAAGGGGTAGAGTTGTTATTTGCTTTTCATTCCCCTGTAGAGTTAGGCAGGGGGACCCATGAAGAACAGTTTGTTTATGTACCCAGGGATGTCCCTTTAATCCTCCTGAGAGATCTCAATAAACTTTCAAGGAGGTACTCTGCAATCCTCTCCTGAAGGTTTCTAGGGACGGCAGCCTAATTTATTCTTCTGTGGCAGGACACTTAATAACTTTGTCAGGCACCATTGCAGTAAACAGGGTAGTAGCATATGGGTGACTTCAGGACAGCGGTAGTAGATGTGCTCTTGGTGCCTTTGTCACCCTCAGGTGTGAGATATCAGCTAAAATCACCCCCGCCTGTGGAAAATGGTGGCAGTATTCAGTGCCATTGTCCTATACCCATAGTTTCATGCAACCAAGCAATTTCCTCCTAATTTCCCTCACTCCTGGTGGGCCGTACTCACCATGGTGAGTGCTGTGAGTTGCTCCGTGCACAAGCACTCGGAGGCAGAAGTGTCAATAAGCACATCCTGATTAAAACTTTAGCGGAGCAGGGGAAAGTTGTTCTGAATTTTAACTTTCACTTTCCATTGTGCCTATACTGACATTGGTACATGTGTGGGTTTTATCTGCAGCTACTGCTGTTGTGGTCTTGAGGGATTCCCCCTCCATACCTGTGGAATGCGTGAGCCAGAGGAGTAGGAAAAAGAAGAGGACTCGGGATGATGTGTTCAATGAGATCTTGCAAGCAAGTGCTGTATTGGACTGTGAACAGAGGACCTGAAGGGTGAATATTTCAAAGTGTATGGAGAAGGAAAGACCAGACAGGAGAAAGGCCCAGGAGTCCAAACAGGAAAAGGAGAGGGAGATGTACCAAGACATAATGGTGCAAGCAAACATAGATGCTGCAGACTCTGGTGGACCTTCAGATTAAACAATCAATCCCAGGCCTCCATTGCAGTCCACGGAGAACACAATTACGGCACCTCCCCACAGCCCTTCCCCCTCAACACTCCACATGGCATCAGGGGGTCACATCCCTGCCGCTACCACTCCACACTGGGTGATATTAAGGACAACCTCCACCCCGGAGGCGGCAACATTTACCCCTTTGCATCACAGATGTTATGCAAGACACAGCAGCACGTTATAACCATTTTTTCACTGAGATCCAATCTTGTGAGTAAATAATGCCAGCATGCCTTCAATCTATCAAAAGCACATTCAACTGTCATTCTGCACCTGCTGAGCTGGTAGCTAAATCTTTCCTTGATGTGTTAAGATAGCTGATGTACAGCTTCCTGAGCCAGGCGGGCAATAGTTAAGCTGAGTTGCCCAGGATCATTATTGGCACTTCAACATCGCCATTGTTAAGCCACCACTAGGGAAAGAAAGTCCCTGCTGGTAGCTTTCTGAACAGTTCAGTGTTCTTAAAGATGTGAGCATCATACATCTTCCCTGGCCAGTGATGTCGGTGAAGCATCCCCAGAGATCCAACAGTGCTTGCATAACCATAGAAAAGTTGCTCAAAGATGTACTCTGCGGCAAGGTGGTCAGGTGCCAAAATAGGGATGTGAGTGCCTATGGTCCAACTGCAGTTTGGGAATCCCACTGTAGGACATCCACTATGTCCTACACATTGCCAAGAGTCAAGAGTCCTCCATGGCAGGAGATGATTAATCGCCCTGCACACTTACATGACAACAGCCCCCACAGTGGATTTTTCAACTAGAATGTTATGACATAAATGGCATGTGCCTGTCATCACCCATGGTTTGAGTAATGTTTACCTGAGCTGACCCAAGAGAGGTGCATCCTCACTTGAGAGATTTAAAACACACCCAAATTTTGCCACACTAGCTGTGGCCATGTACCAGAATGTTAAACTGGTTTTAAAACTTGTTTTGTCAGCTCTTTCAAAAGCGTATTTACAATATTTACAATAACAGTTATTATATAATGCCGCAGACTCATTTTGAAAGCAAAATTATTAGTAAGCTACACTTGATTACATGATAAGCTTTACATTGATTAAAGTCCGTAAAAGCATATGGAAAACTCAGTTCTGTTAGAATGGATAAATGTGCCTACACAACCATTCTGGTTCAGTAACAAGAAAAACATACATCTGTTAAAGTCTTATGTAATTTAGCTTGTTTGTCCCATGATAGTTTCTTGAGAATTATCTAGTCCACTGTGGAGTGTTCTCAAATGATGACAAACCATTATTGTGTTATTCAAATTATGGAGGCAATTTAGTGGTGTTAGCAACAGTAGTCACATATGAGGTTCAAACAGTATGTACCTTAGTAGAAAACCCAGGAGAATAAGATGGCAGTATATAATCATTGAAATCTCAGTATTGTAAACATTTTGAGTCTCGATACTACCTCACATATGTTACTTAGCCTATAAATTATGTGGGATAGGAATCTTATTTTCATACCTGTCTGTAAAACACCCATCACACAGTTGGTACTATACAAACAATACACAACATTGGTCTTTTTTAAATCTATTTTTGTGATTCGAATAGAAACAAAATACAGAACTATGTTCTGTAGTGTCACGTTGTTTACTCAGGTGTCTTTTTAATAGCGACTTCTTGAAATTGATCAGAGTAGTTAGAGATACAGTAAAGGTATTGCCTTGAAAAAGCCTTTATGGGTGGTAATCTTTCACAGCTGATCACTTTATTAACAAATTTGCCCTTGAGTAAAAGTACAGGGTGAATGGAATTCTTACTGTGTGTTTACTGTGAATAGCATAAGGACACTACAATCATGGTTGGAGCATCTGCTAATAATATTGGGAGAGAGAAAGAAGAGGAAACAAATTAGAAGTTATTTGTAGCTGGCACACGACAAGCATCAATTTACACTATTTGTAGAGTTAATAGAGACCAAGTTCTGCCCTTACTTAAATAAGGAGTAATACCATCTAAACCTATTGGTTTAAAATCAATGGAGTTATTCCATATTAATGGAGTTGTAAACCTGAACAGAATCTGACCCAGCAGCTTTATTTAAGCCTGAAAAGGAGCAGGTCAGATGCAGACATGAAGCTGCATGCAGCCTTTGTTACTAAAAACTTACTGTGTGCTTTTGCTATAAGAAAAAGAGGCAGTGACCTTAGATTTAATCACATCAAACTCTGTGTTCAGTAAATTAGTTAAAAGACTCTTTAGGAGAGCTTTATCCAAGGACTCTCTTACTGAACTACATAGTTTCCAAAGCAACATGTAAAATGTCCTTTTGCTGCTGACTCCCACTGCTGACTAAGCACCTCTTAGTAGTCTAGAGAGCCAAATCTGTCCCATATGCATGTGCAAACCTAATGAAAATCAGTTGTGAGGCCCTTTCATGTAACTGCACAGGAATGCATATGATTCACTGCAGACATAATGATTTGCAGAATCCTCTATCTTCATGTTTTAATTTTTTAAAGTTTCAGCCTGCATGAAATTTATTTTCCGCTAATGAAGGCAAATGAAGGAGTATTTAATTTTTCAACTTGTACATATGTTTCATTGTAATAGCCTTTGCTGGCCTTCTGTGGTATAATATGCTTCATTATATCTGTTATTTTAATTTTTCTCTCTCCCCTTGTCTGCTTAAAGATGCAGTGCATCTGTGATGAAGAATGTTTCTGCTATGAGCTTTTGTGATGGTGCCTGGGTATATGCTAATCAGGGACATCCTTGTCACATTTGCTCAGCTTCCGGGTTGGAACTATGCTTATTTGTTTAGCTGTGGTCTCTGCTTTCAGATTCCTGCGGGTTCTGGGTAGTTTTTGAATTCTGTCTGTGCAAACGTTTTCATCAAGAACAGTCGCTTCTGAATATGACATTGTTTCCTGGTGTTTGGATTTTCCACATACAAATGACTTGGAACTGAAGGAGGGTCTAAATTATAGAAACTCATTTTTAGTGTACTTTTCTTCACTAGAAAATAATGTTTTAAAGAAGGGTTGCATCTTTGACTGCCTAAGGTCATCTCACTAAGGGCAGGTCTACACTACTGCTGCCAGTCGATCTAAGGCCTTGGCTACACTCACGAGTTACAGTGCAATAAAACTGCCTGCAGCGCTGTAACTCACTAACTGCCTACACTTGTAAGGCACGTGCAGCGCTGCATCTCCGCAGGTACAGCGCTGCTGGTACTTCTCCTCTCCGAGAGAAATAACAGCTGTTGCATAGTGGCTGCTACGCTGCTCCTGGAATGTAGTTGGGCAGGTTCGCACTAACCGACCTCCGGAAGCTCCCTTTGTTTTGAAACGGCACTTCCAGGTTGGAGTTCAGAGCTCCGTTCTGGGGCTGCTTTACAAAAAACAAACACAGTTACTGTTTGCAGGCAGGGGACTCCGTTAGGAGTGCGGGCAGCAAAGTTAGCTTGGAGAGAGATGGCGGGGGAAGGGGGGGAGAAAGAAGGGCAGGAGGGGGAGGCGGAGGGCTCCGTTTCCCGGAGTTGTCTTTTATCTGCTCTTTAAAAACAAACAAAGCCCCTGCTGCTTGCTTTCAGTGATTGAGAGAGAGGCGGGGGATGTGGAGGTGTGTAAACTTAGGAGATAATGAGCTGACACTCTGTGGATACCCCAAAAACCCACTCTCTCTCCCTACACGCTCCCTGTCACACTCCACCTCACCCCCCCCCCCCATTTGAAAAGCACGTTGCAGCCACTTGAACGCTGGGATAGCTGCCCATAATGCACCGCTCCCAATACAGCTGCAAATGCCTCAAATGTAGCCACATTAGTGCACTGGCAGCTGCCAGTGTGGACAGACTGCAGCACTTTCCCTACTCAGCTGTACGAAGACGGGTTTAACTCACAGCACTGTACAGCTGCAAGTGCAGCCAAGGCCTAAGCTACACATTTTGAGTTATCTTAGTAGCGTAACTCAAGTCGACGTAGGTTAGATCTACTTACCGCGGGGTCCACACTACACTACGTTGACGGGAAACACTCTCCCACTGACATTGCTTCGGCCTGTTGTTGAGGTGGAGTACACAAAGCGTGTCTTCACTAGACCTGCTAAATCAATGCCTCTTGCCGATTTAGTTCCGTAGTGAAGACAAGCCCTTAATCTCAGACCTACTTATTTCCTTCCATCCTAAGCAAATAAGTACATATCTTGACAACAATCTGGGCAAAATTCTGCTCTCTGGTACACTGGTAAAACCCCATTGCACTGACATAATTGAGAGAAAATTTGGCCCTACATGACTAATCATTTAATACTTATAAGAGTACACTGTATCATTCATCACATGTATTTTGATGGATAAAGTCAATTGGCAGATTGCACAGGTGTGGAAAAATTCACCCCTTCTTTGATAAAGCAGCAATTTCACACAATGAGCCAAATTCTGTGCTGATTTAGACTCAGTCAGTGCAATGTTACAGTAGTCAGGAGTGCAAACTACTGCACAATTTGGCACAGCAAATCAGTACATCAAATTATGGAAAAACAGCCTAAGCAAAATTCTTATTACTTATTGAATCCTGACAGTGTGCTCAGGGCAATACAGTCTAAAGAGAAAGTCACAGTCCCTGCTCCATGCTGCTCAGGAGAGAAAGAATGTTCTCGAAATTAAGGCATCGGAGTGAGAATGAGGAAACCAGTATTCCACTGTTCTGTTCCTAGCACCACCACAGACTTCCCATATGAACTTAGGCAGGTTGCTTTATCTCTCCTTGCCTCAGTTGCTGTAAAATAGGGAAATAGTACTTACCTAGCTTCCATGGACATTGTGAGACTAAATCAATTCACTTTGAGTTCCTCAGATGGAAGATGCTATACAAGTTTAAAGTATTATTACAATCCAAGTTAGACTATATAGCACAAATGTGAAATACAGCGAATTGACAGAATGTAACCTGTTGCAGCACAGATACAGGCTAAACATTTTCTCAAGTTCTCTGGGTCCTGTTCCCAGCTCAGCCAATGATGCTCTGAATGATCTTGGTCAAGTCACTTAACCTTGCTGTTCCTTCTATAAACAGGGATAATTATACTTATTTATACTGATATCTATGGATGAAGCATCCAAATAAATATTATTTGCCTTTATTAAATAATCAGGAGAGTTATGCAATGTATGAGATCATTTGGAACAAGCACTACCATATTAATAATAATAAACACATACATTTCTGGAATTCTCTCTGGTCATTTCTTGTTGTTATTATTCCTCAGTGTTACATCATGGGGATATTTTTAAAAATAGCCATTACAATGTATAAGATCTTTAAGCACAAAAAGAAAAGCTACTGTCTAAAATGTGTCCCCATGAAACACCAATAACTCCTGACCTTGTAAGTTTGGATAGTCAGGAGTTTGATTAAATCCACCACAAAATTCCTGCATTTCAGATGCTCAAATGCACTTGTTCTCCTTAGATTTTCCTTGACATTTTCACAATGATAAATTATTATTTATGATTATTATTACTGCAATGCCTAAGAGCATGAGGACCCCAAAAGATATTCCCTGCCCCAAAGAACTTGCAATCTATAACATAATTCCCAGTAGTTTACTCCCTTCAGTAATGAAAAAATACAGAGCCTGAGTCAAAATCCATTGAAATCTATTTAATGGGAATCTTTCCATTGACTTCAGTGGTCTTCGGATCAAGCTCATAGTGACTCCTGAGTTTTGCACACACCAAATAATAATATCAGTTTGGGTTTGGTATATCCAGTCCCACACCATCTACAATTGTAAGCACAATAATTGTAAGTGCTCCAAATGTATTCTAAATTGGAAATTGATATAAAAGGCTAAGATACCACAAACCCTTCTTCCATAAATACTCTCTTGGCTTTCCCCATCAGAAATCCATCCTGCACATGCTTGATCATTATTTAGTCCTTAGTGAAGAAGTGGCTAGCTTACTTTGCAACTTCTGTGGCTTTCCCAGGAACATGACTCTGCCTCCTGAGGAACAATCCCTCGTTGAAAAGAGTGGTCACCCAAGCATATCTGGCATAGTGAAGACTCAAGCTCTGGCTCCCCTTGAGGTATGTGCATCACAGTCGACCCTGTGTATTTGAGGTTGGTATTCTGGTGCTTTTCCATGCTGATCATTGGGCTCTTAATCCATCTTCGTACCTGATAAGACAAAATAATTTATAAGCTCCCTTCAACTTCTTTCACCCTGTAATTTCTCAGGGGTATCCCGATGTGGCTATATAGTTATAGGCCATTGACAATAATCTGATACCATGTAGGATGTCTGGATTTTCTCTCTCTCACTCTCTCTCTCTCTCACTCTCTCTCTCTCTCTATATATATATATACTTCTATTATCTTGACTGATTCTTCTCTTTCCTCTTCTTATGACTCTCCGTTACATTTGGGAGTCACTCTTTGTGCTGGACTTTTAAACTCTGTTCCTGCCTCCCTCTGAACCATCCTCCTGTTGTCTTTAGTTCACTGTGTAGCACTTTGCAATATTGTGCATTGAGGACCCCATATAAAAGTAAATTATATTGTATTTTCAAGGTTCAATGTTTCTCATGTACACGCTATATTTACTCTACCTCATTTCTATTATTGCCTCCCACTTGATATGTGAATTATATTGACAGTGTGTAATGGAATTCTTAACGTGGATTAAGAAGTTAGTTCTCCTTGTTGCAGAAATCAGGGATTTTTCTGGACGCCTTCCTAAATCATTTTATATAACAAAACAGAAGCGTCAGCTACATGATCCATGTTTCTTTTGTGCTTGATCAGTTTAAAATACAATTAAGAGAAATGTAAAAAAATCCACTGTTCCTTTTTTATTCTACTTTTGAAAGCATGAAGGAAATTAACATAGGAAGGTGGAAGTTTATACCAGAATTATTTATCGATAAGAGGTTGAAAAGCTGAGACACTCAGAGCAGACTAGAAGATTAAACGACATAGCTTCCATTGAAATTAATGGGAACGTTATTGCTAAATCCTTATTTGGCTTGGAAAGTCTCAACCCAGATGTCTGCAAAGGGATGGCTCAAGACCTCTAGCACAAGACTGTGCTGACTCACAACCCAAGAAATACCGTTGATTGTAATCAGGGTCCACAGGCTGGAGGCCAGAATGGAACTTGGCCTCAACACAGAGATGGTTTGTAAGAAGAAGACCAGCTAAGTGCTGTAAATTAGAAAATAACGCTTACATTAGTTATGACAACAAGGCCTGTTGTTGCATTAGCAGTGAGAGTCTAAATCATGGCAACTGGTGAATGGGTCACTTACGATAAACAAACATTATGAAACGCAGCTAGCCAGAACATCCTCTGGTAACTGGTCGATGAGCAGTGAGCCCACAATTGAACAATCATATGAACAACTCTCTTTCCTCTCTATGGAAACCAAACAAATAAGATGTCATTGTCAGTGCACTCTTTTCAGTTGTTCCAGAGACACTAATATATTCAGAATGTTTTAATCTATACTTCCTATAGTTTGATATTTCATTCAGACCTCAGTTACACTCTTGTCCTTTACAATCCCTTGAATTTTGTTATACGGCACACACAATGTCTGCATGCCTTTGCAACAAGGTATTAAAGTTAAAAAAAAGAGGTTAGAGCTGTGTGGAATCATTTTTCCATGATATTAAAGCCATGATATTAAAGATATTAAATGTGGTTTTGATTCAACTTTTTCTGTTTTTACAATTCTTAAATTCCTTAATGGGTAGAAAGACTGTTCTTCACCATTCTCCTTATTCATTGCTTTTTGGCTTCATCTTGCTCAGCTGGGGTTGTTGGTTTTTTGTTTGTTTTAAGAAATATATTTCGAAATTAATCTTTTGACTCTGGCAGATTTTCAACACATTTATTTTGCCAAACATAGTTAATTCTATGATTGTTAGGCACATCACTAAATATATTTCTCTCCAAGTAAATTCATGGTTGTCTCTCTTGACCTAATTCCAAAACTTGGTATGTTGACAAGAGCAATTTTCTTCCTGGACAAAAAGTCATGCTTTATTTTCCAACTTGGTTTTATTATGGGAGGCAAGTATAATGTATTGAATTTCCTCTTGATGGGGTATATGACACTTTATTTGACCTTTTCTTTTACTCTTCCAACCCTGCTTGGTGGTCAGTTAAATGTTTCTAGTGACACTCACCTGCAGTAGTTCTGTCTTTTTTCATTACACCTTTCAGCCTCTGTGTTATAAGTAGGGATGAACAAATCAGTGTACATGAAAGAAGAACCTTCCTAAAACTTCTCCCCAAACATGAAACAAACTCTGAAGCAAAGGGATAGCTCAGTGGTTTGAGCATTGGCCTGCTAAACTCAGGGTTGTGAGTTCAATCTTTGAGGGGGCCATTTAGGGATCTGGGGCAAAAATTGGGGATTGGTCCTGCTTTGAGCAGGGGGTTGGACTAGATGACCTCCTAAGGTCTCTTCCAACCCTGATATTCTATAATTCAAGGTTTATGTTCCAGTGCTTTGGTTCAGTAAAATATAAAGACATGGGCCAACCAAGAAATTCAAATCTAGTTCTGTATTTGAACTTTCTGTAGGTTTGATTAGTATTTGATTTTGGTCTGTATTCAAAATGGGCTGATTCATGATGGCTCAGTAAGTCAGTATGTTTCTTTGGGGGCTTCATTTTGTGCTTCAAAATCTATGCTTTCATTTAAAAAGAAAAGTCTCTAGTATATGTGTTTATAAAGAAAGTGTTCAAAATATGAACATTCCCAATTCAGCAACGTCTGCCTGAGCCAGCAAGCAGCCTGGAACAACAATTCTGAGAGCTATTCGTGGCAATGATATGTTCACTTAGTAGCCCAGCCATGGTAATTTAAATATCAGCTGACAATGTTGTTAGCTATTTCAATGGCTGATTAAAGAAAGTAAGAAAGAAAGGGGACAGTTGCATTGTGAAGTGCTGCACAATCTGCTGTGAGTAGCACCTCATGTTGGCCTCCTGAATGGGTGATTCTTGAATTATGGATGGAGCTTGGGAGAGTTTCACTACTCATTTTATTCCAGGCTGACCCCTGGTTTTGGTTCAGACTCATGTCACATACTGAACCTAGTTTTTACTGTTTAAAAAAGTTACATTAGCTTTGTTTTATTAAATATCTAAATACAATTTTAAGTGCTCTTAGTAGTTACAGCCAGGACTGAAAATGGAAATACAGAAACATGACGACAAAGACTGTGCTTATAGTAATTCTTGCCTGGTTAAGACAACCAAGAAGTAAGGGAAATCTGATAAGAGAACTTGAGTGCATGACATTTCCACAGCATTCTAGTTTTGGTTTGAATGGATTTAAAATCAAAACCAGTTCACATTTTTTAAAATCAAAACCAGTTCACATAGATTGGCAAATCTTGAGGTTAGAAAAGGTCCCAGTTTTCCCAAGTTGGATTAGACAAAGCCCAGATGGTTTGCCATTTTGGTTGAACTAAATTAAGCTTTTCCTGATGCTCAGTTGGAGCCCCGTTTAAGTCAACTAATTCAGGGACAAATTTGGCTGGTTCCTGGAAGCTGATCTGAAGATTGAGGCTATTCTTTTCATGGGATCTCAAAAAGTCATGTAGATGTAGGAATTTGTATTGATTTGTGAGTGTCAGGATGTCAGGGTTAGAGAAAGAAATATACCCTTAGGCTTGTTTACACATTAAAGTTAATCCAGAATGAAGTAGGGTATGAATTTAAATATAAAATTAACTATTCCCAATTAACTCCATATGTGGACTCTTTTATTCCAGAATACAGGTGCCTTATTTCGGATTAATTTAAACCAAGTGAATTAAACTGAATCAGAGTAAGGCACTCTTATTCAGGAATAAGAACATCCATAAATGAAGTTAATCAGGAATAGATATTTTGGAACAGCTCCCCGTGTAGACAAGCCCTTAGTCTATTTTTTAGCTATCACAAACAATTCAGCATAACATGCACAGAGAAGTACAACTATTATTCCTGGTAATCAGGGTGGAAAATAAAACAATTTAATATTTGACTTATGACATTTATAGCTGTCCAAAGGCATTTAAAATCTTGACTTCAAACTGGAAATATGGACTGGCAACATGTTTGTAACACCAAGGCCAGCTGTAGACTTCTAAAGAAAAATTACTTCCCTGGGTTTAGTTGTGAAGAGCCTGGCTTGTGGGAATGAATCTCAGGTTTCCATAGAAGTTTGTAAATTATATATTACTATTTTTCAAACTGACACAGTAAAGGTTATTGAAATGTTGTCTATATATATTAGTCACATTAATTCTAAGTCAACACATAGGCCTTTGACTACCTATAATCCTAATGCATTTCAAAGGGTGACTATATACTTTCTAGGCTAATTTCCACTAAGAGTGTACCCCCTATCTATTGCTCTGTGTTTGGCCTGGGCTGTCTGAAACCTTGCCACTTTCCAGTCAAAGTGCAAGGCACACTTTTTTGACTGTGCATCCCCTAATAAAAACACCTAGAATAGAACAAATAAATAAACTTTAAAAGAAATTCCACACCCAATTATCTGCCTTGGCATAGGAAGACAGAAAGAAAGACTGAATCACAAGTAACTGATGCTAGCCATATTGCTGAGTGCAGTACTAAAAGGCACTCAGATACCACGGTGCTGGGTACCTTGGTACTTACATTGTAAGCTCCTTGGGGGCAGAGATTGTCTTTTTGTTCTGTGTTTGTACAGCGCCCAGGTTCTGGTCTGTGACTAGGATGCCTATGCTCTATGATAATACAAATAATAATAAAAAAACCCATTGTTTTTCACATTAAAGGAGAGATTGCATTAAACAAATAGGTTCTTTTATTATTACTTCTTATCTACCTGCTCCAAGCCAAGCTATCTTTTCTGAATGGTATTGACAGATCCCTGCACTGCCATGTGAAGGGTGACCCTTTGAGCTCTCCAGAAAATTTCCCTCATGCCTACGTAACAGGAGCAACTGATCCACAGAACTGGGCTGGCATCGCTTGAATAGAATAGACCAAAAAGAGAAAGTGCTCTCAGTTTAATTTTGCCCAGTCTTGATAACAGGATCTGCACGCCTTTTCCTCACCCATTCCCCATCTTCACTGGAAACTTCATAGAAATCTAGAAATGTAGGGCTGGAAGGGCCCTCGAGAAGTCATTAAGTCGAGCCCCCTGTGCAGAGCAGGACCAAGTAAATCTAGATCATTCGTGACAGGTGTTTGTTCAACCTATTTTTAAAAAACCTCCAATTTCATTTTGCTACATGTCTGTAGTGGACCTCTTCACAGTATTTGGACATAATGTTGTGAAGGCCAAAAGTATAACCGAGTTCAAAAAAGAATTAGATAAGTTCATGGAGTACAGGTCCATGACTATTAGCCAAGATGGTCAGAGATGCAACTCCATGCACTGGCCACAGTTGGAAGACAGGATATTGGGCTAGATGGACCATTGGTCTGACCCTGTATAGCCATTTTTATGTTCTGATGACATGGTTCATCTATGAAACTTGCTTGATCTCACTGTGTGATCTATATGGAATCCATCCTTCACATGATAAATCTATGAGACTTGCCAAATGTTGCCCTACATGTTTAACATTAATTAGCAAAAGATAGAGCAAATGATTTGGTAAAATAATCCCCTTCACACCTATGACCCTTCATCCCCTATCAGAACCAACCTTGCACATAACATCCTTCTCACATTTTGTAATGTTTTTTCACCTCAAGGTTTGCTGGAACAGGAAATGCCATAATAGCTTGCCAAAAGCTGTTCTTGCAGTGTTTCTGCAAGCAGAACTGACGTACATTTCACAAGAAAATCTTACTCATGCCAGGTTTTCAAGGTACAGACAGTTCAGGTAAACTTTGCATAAGCATCTATGCTCCTGGATGTATATCTGATCCCCGCCTGAACTTTTGAGAGTCAGCCATCACTAACCCTAACCTGAATTTGAATTGTTCTGACCCTGACATAAACAAAATCTTTACTCCAAAGGAACTGTGCCGAACACACCTTGGTCAAGTATGCTTATAATGTTACTGAAAGGTGAACACATAGTTATAAATAAATCAATAAATCAATAAATCAGACTCTTTGTTTTCTGAGTCTAGCTTGCTCTAGTTTCTTTGTTTGATCTACTTTCAAAAAGCCTGATATCCAGCAGCGATAATCCCTCAGACTAGAAAATTGAGAGATGTGATTAAATGAGGTTGCCAAATTCCAGTTTTTTTCCCGCTCTTGGCTTTTCCTCTTATGTAATAGTAAACAGATATAGCTGTTAATTTAATACGGTTCAGCTGTCAATGGCTTCAGTTGACTCAGCACTCTTTGTACTGTAGTCAGGTATTAATTCATAAACCAGTCCCATTTACTGTAATCACGAGCAATGTTTTCCATGAGGGAAACATCAACTTGTTCTACAGAGCACCCTTGAACTCACAGCTGCCCTCATTCTATTGGGCTCCCACAGGTGCCATTACTAAATTGTTACTACTGTATTTCAAGGTGGTCTTCGGGGTCATCCTTGGGTTTGGGGAGTATTGATACGATGATGCTCCTTAAGACTCCTTCTGGCCTGTTTGTTGGGCCTGTCTTTAGCCCAGAGGCTTGTCTGCAAAGGGCTCCATTTTTCAGGCGTGGTAAAAGGAATGGGAGTTGAGGGTGCAGAGTAGGTGCCAGGAGAGGCTCAGCACCTGCTTCAGCCAGCCACTGTCCTGTCCCCTGCAGTCCAGATCCCCATCTTCCAAAATGGCGGATGACCTTTGGTCTCTGCAGTCTCATTGCATCAGAATACACAACAACAGCTACCCTGTACGCTAAGGCTGCCTACACTATGAGCTATGGGTGTTACTCCCCTGCCCATGTACACATACATGTACAGCTTCCATCGAGCTAGCGTGAGTATAAATAGCAGCATAGCTGCAGTAGCATGGGGCGCGGCAGTGAAGCCATGGCCTAGCCGTAGCGAGCACCAACCCACCTGAACCCAGTGAGTGTGTATTTCACAACTTGCTTCCTTAGACAACAAGGAATGGGGGGCTGTTAGACAGTTTTTTGGTGGGACTGAAAACACTGCTTTAACTGTGTTGGTTTGAATTTTCCAGAGTCAAGGTTCCCACTACTGGTGCATGCTCCTGTTTGTATCATCTCATTGCCTTTTATACCTCTCAATCCGCTCACTGCTTCCTCTACAGAGTCTCACTGCAGTGTCTCTGACATGAATATTCATTTTACTACCAGACAGTATCTAATGCCTTAATTGTCATCTAGTGCTGTTTGTTTGTATGCTAGTTCTGTATCCCAGTGATATCAAATGCACTTTTCTCCTACTCCAGTTGCAGTTCATCTGATCCTTTTTCCCCTTCTCCTGGCATTATCTAATTACAACTCAGAGCAGGATTTGAATTTTACTCCATTATATAAGATGTACAGTGTTCACAGAGCTCTTGGAATCATCTCCCTGAAGCCTGGAGGGTAACTTTCAGGAAATCCATTTAAATTACAGTTATGGAGATTGTTGAATGAAAGGTTCATTGTTCAAATTGTGTACAGTCAGCTAATTAAATAGAAGATGGTAAATGAGAGAGAAGTTGATTAATGTCCAAACGGAGATTTATCACTGCTCTCTACTTGGCTTTGTCATTTAATTTGTTATGTCCCATGGGAAAAGTAACACTGCAATAGAATCAGTTTGTCAGAGCACCTCAAACTGCTAGTTTCTTCAAAATTCTGTAATGCATCACTTTATTTATTACTAAGCACATTTTATTTTAGAAAGGAAATCAAGAACAACCCCCTGAGTAGTCATCAGGGGCCATTCTCTGTGACTGACTTACAAAAAATGGGCTGAGGCCAAATTGTAGAGTCCAGCATTTCTGTTCAGGCCAGGAGTATCGTTAATGTGGCTCAGATTCATTAAAAATTGTGCCTTCCAAATATGCTGTCAGGAAATGATATGCACGTGAGAGAGAGCATGTTTAGGGGAAAGCATATATCTCATGTCAACTGGGTTGAGAGCTGCAGGCAAGCGACAGATGTCATTTATGGGAGGCATTTTGGGCAATGGGCTAGGGATCAGGAGACTTGGAATTCTACAGCTGGTTCTGCCACTGTGCTCCTGTAGCAACTTGGGCAAGTTATTTCACCTCTTTTGGCCTCTGTTTCCCTTTCCACCCTTTTTCTATCTTGTCTATTAGCTCTCTCGGGTAGGGGATGTCTCTTAGCAGGAGTTTGTACAGTGCCTAAAGCAATGGGGCCTTGTCTTGATTGTGGCCTCTAGGTACTACTGTAATAAGTAAATACTATTAATAATAATTTATTAAAATATATTGTTTTATTCAAACATGAAGATATATGTGGATTACCTAAATGCAAATGAGGAGCTCCTTTTGAGATGCTTTGGTGTCCCCTTCACAGCATAGAATTTGCGGAAAAATGCGACAGCTAGTTAGGGTGACCAGATGTCCCGATTTTATAGGGACAAACCCGATTTTGGGGTCTTTTTCTCACATAGGCACCTATTACCCCCCACCTCCTGTCCCGATTTTTGACACTTGCTATCTGATCAGCCTAGAGCTAGTGTTGAACCACACGGCCTGGATTTGTTCAATCCTCCTTTAAGAATTACTGTTCCTCTTTTGAAAATATTACCTGTGATCTATTTCCAGGTAGATGGGCTGGTGCCTAGCAAAGAGTTTGAAATAGTTGTAAATTGCCCTAGAGCTACTGGGTCAGATCCTCTACCGGTGTAAATCACTATCGGTCCATTGAAGTGATGCTGATTTACACTAGTTGAAGATCTGTTCCATTTTGTCTAATCGCTCTGGGCAACCCCAGGCCATGCTGTAGTGTAAACCTGAAGACATCCATTGCATGTTTTTAATTCAGAACAAAATGCTTTTTAACTGACTTTTTTCAATGTTTTGGCATTAAGGAGTTTATGTAGCTCAGCCAAGGCAGAAGTCAAATATATTTGAAAAGTTTAAGAAGTAGCATATCAAGTTACTTTATATCTATATCTACAATTATTTGAACGTAAGGTAAAAAAGGCAGCTATGTATATAAGACATTTTGCGGGATGTATTACTATTCTAGGGTCTGATTCAGCAAAACACTAAAACCCATACCTATCTTTAAGCACGGGCCTAAGTAATTTTCTATTCAGTAAACCACTGAAGCATGAATTTAAGGCACAATGAAGAGCTTTAAACTTAGCTGTTACAGTAATAAAACTAACACTAAATAATAGTGACACACTTTAGTGCTTTGCTCTCTTAGGGTTGATGCAGCTTCCAGTCAAGTCAATGGGAAAATTCTCATTGACTTGAATGGTGCAGGACAAAGCGTTAGTGCCCTAGGTTCATATAGGTATAGTACTCTTCTGGTTCTACTGACTTCATCTATCGTCCTACTGAGCTGCTAATTTGTCTGAAATGTAAGCATACAAAGTACCCGCTGAAAGCTTTTTTCACATTCTCCTTGAAAATAAGTGATTGTCTCAGTGGGTTCTTGTCTCACTGAATAATTAAATAACTAAACTTTAGTAATCAGGTAAGAGTTTCTTGGATCAATAGCAAGCACTGACAGGACTTGCTTCTGTAGGAGATAATACAATAGATTCCTTGTCCATATTGATATATAACACTGTCGCTGCAGATACCCTCTCTATGTGTATTACCTGAAAGGCAAAACAAAGCAAAACAGTCTGTATTATATATGTGCTAGCCTAATCTTTCCAGGCTATCAGGTTACAAATTGCTTTAAATCTATATCTAATAAAGACAACATGAACATAACCCCAGATCCTTTGTAAAGGGTCCTAGGTTGTTTGTATATTCTTTCCTATTCTGTGTTTTTTATATGAGCAGAGCATTATACCTGTGTAATATTCATTTTAACCTCTATTCTTCCGGGCACTCCTAAAGTCCTGCCTGTGATAATAACTACCACTCATACAGCATCTTTCATCCAAAGATCCCACAGCAATCTATAATAACTATGTAACTGTGTGGACATATAGGCCCAGATACTCTAGCTGAAGCTAAGGAATGCTCAGAAGTGAGGAGTTGCAAAGGCGGTTGATTAATATTTTTCAATATACATTTATCACTGTATTTTTTCCTCTTGAAATTCATTCTTCAGATTATCACTTGAAACAATCATTTTTTGCATCCTTCAATAGTTTTGGCTGAAATAGCACTTCAATATAAAATATAATTGCAATATAATAATACTTGCTGCTGTATTACGTAATAATGCATGCAGAACATGATGAATTCTGAGATACGATATCAAACATCATTTAACTCCAATCATTCACTGTTAGATTAAAAGTGTCATCATAATGAGACTCATAAAGGACAGTTTGGGTGATCTAGAGTTAATAATGTTCTTTCTCCTAGTTTGAACCTAATGCTGCTTCTCTTGCTCTCCCCAAACTGCAAAGGATAGATTTGTTATACAAGATCAGGCATATCATCATAATGATTCATAGACTTTAAAGCCGGAAGGGACCATTAGATCATCTAATCTGATCTTCTCTATATCACAGGCTATAAAATTTCATTCATTTACTCCCGTGTTTGGCCAAATAAACTGTGTTTGGCTAAAGAATATCTCCTGGAAAGGCATGTAGCATTGCTCTGAAGACAGCAAGAGATGGAGTATTCATCACTTTCCTTGGTATTTGTTCCAATTGTTAATCACCCTCACTGCTGAGCTGATAAGAATGCTCTGAGATATACCGACCATAAGACTTCTTCTATTGTACCTTTCCGTATTTTGTTTAGGAAAAGTTAAATTGATTTGCTTGGCGACGTGATCTAAAACCAAAGAAGATTAATTTTCTGAAGATCATTCACTATCTTTTTCTTAACTGTTTCCAACATGTGGGCTGACAAGTGTGAACTCCTGGGTGCAGGGACCATTTGAGATTTACCCATCACTGCAGAAAAGTATTTATGAGTCTGAACAGTTTGTAAAGACACTTCCACAGCATACCCTTCCCCCAACACTTGCATGCAGAGGTTGAAACTATTTAATACAGTTGACTTGATTGGGTTTGAATTTCTTGGATGGTTAAGTAGGATGAGCATGACATTCTTTTCACATTTGTAAAGAAATCTATCTGCCTGGAGGTTGGTAAATATGAAAGGGAAAGGTAGTGTTTGTGGTATTTCTTGATACAGAGCTTGATGTGGCCTTATATGTGCATTCCCATAACAATGGAATATATATTCATATTTTCTAGTCACATTTTTGTCTGCCCTGAATTTTAATTCTGTTTTGACTCCCACCAAAATGCTGGCTTTTGGTATACCAAGGACTCAACAAATAACAAGAATCCTCTCCGCCCTCTGTCCCTCCAAAATGACATAACCTGTAAAACTACAGATGTTTCTATTAGTGAAACCTAAAGACTTTCTTTCGCACCTGTCTAAGCTGCCTGGTATATCAATAAACTGTTCCACAAGCTGTTTTTATTCACAATTTAACTATATCCCTTTGAGAGAGCTGCTCATTAAAGAAGGCTAAGTGCTGTGGACAAAAAATGAGTTAAGAGAAAAGCCACATTACATGCTCTCACTCATGAACAGTCCTTCCTTTAAAAAAAAAAAGTCTTTGACAAAAATGTAGCAACAGATGCAACAAACATACACACACACTTGCGTATAAAATATGATAACAACAAAGACTTCTTTAGTTTACATGATATTCCTTCTTCTTAGCCTGGTATTTTTTCAAGGGCATGGTCACAAACCACAATAAGTATATTGCCTAGCATTTTTATTCTTAATGGTCCTGCATATGTTTTCAGGACCACTAAAATAAAAATCTTTGTTTTGGAAACATAAGCTGAAGTGTAAGCCACCAACAGTGACTCATCAGCTTCAGGGCTGGAGCCTCCCATATGTTTAGTCTGTTAGTTTTGGGATGCCTATGACTTAGGGTATGTCTACACTCACAGGCGCCGGCTTCCTCCGGGCCCCAGGGGTGCTCACCCCCTCACTCCACCCCAGATCCGCCCCCACCCGCCCCTTACCCGAAGCCTCCATCCCACCCCGCCTCTTCCTTCCCCAGCTCCACCCCCACCCCACCTCTTCTCGCCCAGTTCTGCCCCTTCCCCTGAGTGCGCCCCGTTCCCGCTCCTCCCTCCTCCGCTCCAGCACCTCCTGTACGCTGCGGAACAGCTTTTCGCGGAGGACTGGAGGAGCTGGGAGGGAGGGAGAGGAGTTGACTGGCAGGGCTGCTGGCAGAGAGGAGGCCGGGAGAGGGGAGCTGCCTGCCAGTGGGTGCTCCAGTCCTGGAGCATCCGTGGAGTCTGCGCCTATGTCTACACTACAAATGTAAGTTGAGCTATATTAGGTCAAATTACAGCCACCACAATAATTACTGCAGTGGTGCATGTCCTACCTCACCAGGAGCATTTCCACTGACCAAAGAGGGCAGCGTGGGGAGATGAGAGCCCAGTCTCCCAACTCCTCTGGCAGCTCCCTGCTGGGAGTCTGGCTGCCCCACAGGCTCCCGGGCTCCTGGTAGGCTGCTCCCCACCTGCTCCCTGTTCCCCGCCGGGAGCAGGGAGAAGCCACTCAGGGCTTCTCACCTCCCTGTTCCTTACCGGGAGCCAGGGGAAGCTGCCCAGGGCTTCTCGCCACCAGGAAGTCGGGGCCAGTTGCCATGAAATTGACAAGGCTGACTGGCTTCAGGCAGTGAGCGGGCGAGGGGGCTGCTTGGGTTTCTCACCCAAGCTCCCAGCTGGGAACAGGGTCCGAAGTCACCTGGGCTTCATCTCCCCTCTGGGCCCTCACTCCGGCTCCCAGATGGGAGCAGGGTCCAGCTGGCCAGCTCTCCAGGGGAGCTGGGCTTTCTTGTCAATTTCATGACCGCTGCCGTGAAATTGACAAGACAGCCGATGTAAGTAATGCAATGTCTACACAAACACTGCGTCACCCTAACTACACTGACAAGCCTTACGCCTCTTGTGGAGGTGGAGTTATGATGTCGGTGTAGTACGGCACTTACAGCGGCAGGAGGAAGGCTGTTGTGTAGACACTGACATAATTAGGTTGACATAAACTGTTTTAGGTCGACCTAACTGTGTAATGTAGACCAGCCCTGAGGCAGCTTGTTTTGACTCCCTTATTCTACATGCTCAGCCTTTTTCAATCTGTGCAAATAAAATTTCCAAAGTCGTTTCGGTAAACGTCATTGGTGCTAACATTTTTTTTTCTTCTTAGCAAGCCAACATTTTAAAAGGTTCAAGGTTGATTAAGTTAAACAATGTGTATTACATCAAGGAAGAATATCCTCTAGTTGAAAACCCTGCTGGTAGGCAGACATATGTGATTTCAATTTGGCAGCTGAACGATTTCACAATCCTCATGCTCTTCAAATAGTATTTTACTCCATGTCAATGTGTGAAGGAAATAGGAAAGCAGTGGCCCACTTTGCCAAAAGAGTTACTTTAGCTGAAACAAACAAAACAGCAAAGAGGGAAAGAGGCAGAGGAAATGACTGAAACAGACAAGTTACTCAAGTTTTTAAAAGAATTGGATAGCTTTCAGTTATGCAAGTGAAGTCAATGAAACAAAGAAAATCAAACCTCAGACTTAAACTTATTGTTGATTTGGGAAATGAGTTCGTAACTAACGGTACCATTTTCAAAAGCACACAAATGACTTAAGAGCCTAAGTCCAATCCAATTTACAAAAGTGACTATGGGACTTAGGGGCCTATGTCCCATTGACTTTACCCTAGGGGCCTTACCGAAGTTAATGCAAGTCCTGCCATTTACCTCAGAGAACTTGGTATCAAGAGCTATATGGATCCACCAACCAACCTGGGACTCCACAGCCTGGGAAGAAACAGTCTGTTCCCTGGGCCTCCATGGCCCTACTCAATGCACAACCTGTTTAGCTGGGTGGGACCAGGAGTTAAACCTTAAAGGGGAAAAATCAAGAAGAACCGAAGAAATATGAGTGGGCAGAAAATGATTTATTTACATATTTTATTTATGGAGCACTGTCGGGGTGTTCAGAGCTGTACAAGAAGAGAGGCGGGCCTGGTTCTTATCCCATGAAGTTTACAATCCAAAATGGCCAGATAATACAGTTCATACACAAAATGAACATCCAGTGTCAGAAAATGAAACATCCAGTGTCAAAATGGTTCAGATATATTTCCCCCCTCAAAGTTTCTTAATGAATCTTAAATAGAAAAGAATAAATTAATTTAAGCTAAGAGATCCTACAGGAATCACCTTTGATAAATTGAAGTGGAATAGAAGAAACAGAGGTATATGGAATAAAGAAGCATACGGATCTAAAAAGAGAAATATTTCCCTTTTGAGAGGACTAGAGAGGAGTGTATTGAATAGGCCATGGGCTCAAAAAGGAACCAGCATTAAGTGTGTTAAAGGAAGCATCTAACAAAATAAATCAACTCTTACAATCTGATTATCAAAACTGTAGTCATAGCCCATCTCCCCCAAGTGCATTGTAACAACCCCTGCTCTTATGCACTGAGGAACCACTGTCAAACTGAAATGTACCAGCTAAAAGACAAATGATAGGTCCAGGGTAATGAATTGAGAATCTCCCTCCTGAGGCTTGCACTGACTATTGGCTTCCTACTTTACAGAGCAGCTTGGTAATGATAGAGACCCTGCTCTGCGGGAGGCTTTTAAGTGACACACCACATGAAATATTACTTTGAAAACAACCACAAAAGAGACTTTTCACAAATGTTTGAGTCTCCTTTCCACCTCGCATCCTAGAGCTCAGAGGTAACGAGACCAGTGTGTAAATTATCCTCACCGAGCACATTACATGTGAACAAGTGCAGTGTTCAAACAAAGCTCGTGGTCCGATATAAGCCCCATACTGAACTCACTCCATTGTCTTAGGAATTGCTGCACATACCATAAAGTACAAAAAATCATCCTATTGTTTGGGGCAGGAAGAGAAGTGAAAGGAGGTAGATCCATAAACCTGGAAATCCTGGACGCCCCATCATCTCAGGCATTGGCACCCTAACAGCAGGATTATCTGGCTATGTAGACTCTCTCCTCAGGCCCTATGCTACCAGCACTCCCAGCTATCTTCGCGACACCACTGACTTCCTGAGGAAACTACAATCCATCGGTGATCTTCCAGACAACACCATCCTGGCCACTATGGATGTAGAAGCCCTCTACACTAACATTCCACACAACGATGGACTACAAGCTGTCAGGAACAGTATCCCCGATACTACCACGGCTAACCTGGTGGCCAAACTTTGTGATTTTGTCCTCACCCACAACTATTTCACATTTGGGGACAATATTTACCTTCAAGTCAGTGGCACTGCTATGGGTACCCGTATGGCCCCACAGTATGCCAACATTTTTATGGCTGACTTAGAACAACGCTTCCTCAGCTCTCGTCACCTAACACCCCTACTCTACTTGCGCTACATTGATGATATCTTCATCATTTGGACCCATGGAAAAGAAGCCCTTGAGGAATTCCACCATGATTTCAACAATTTCCATCCCACCATCAACCTCAGCCTAGACCAGTCCACACAAGCGGTCCATTTCCTAGACACCACTGTGCTAATAAGTGATGGTCACATAAACACCACCCTATACCGGAAACCTACTGACCGCTATACTTACCTACATGCTTCCAGCTTCCATCCTGGACACACCACACGATCCATTGTTTACAGCCAAGCTCTAAGATACAACCGCATTTGCTCCAATCCCTCAGACAGCGACAAACACCTACAAGATCTCTATCAAGCATTCTTACAACTACAATACTCACCTGCTGAAGTGAAAAAACAGATTGACAGGGCCAAAAGAGTACCCAGGAGTCACCTACTACAAGACAGGCCCAAAAAAGAAAATAACAGAACACCACTAGCCGTCACCTTTAGCCCCCAACTAAAACCTCTCCAGCGCATCATCAAAGATCTACAACCTATCCTAAAAGATGATCCCTCACTCTCACAGATATTGGAGGACAGACCAATCCTTGCTTACACACCAACCCAGGAACCTATCCTTGCAACAAAGCCCGATGCCAACTCTGTCAACATATCGATTCAAGTGATACCATCACAGGGCCTAATCACATCCGCCACGCCATCAGGGGCTCATTCACCTGCACATCTACCAATGTGATATATGCCATCATGTGCCAGCAATGCCCCTCTGCCATGTACATTGGCCAAACCGGACAGTCTCTACGCAAAAGAATAAATGGACATAAATCTGACATCAGGAATCATAACATTCAAAAACCAGTAGGAGAACACTTCAACCTCTCTAATCACTCAGTGACAGACTTGAGGACAGCAGTGTTGCGACAGATTAACTCCAAAAGCAGACTTCAAAGAGAAACTATTGAACTCGAATTGATATGCAAACTAGGTTGCATTGCCTCCGGATTAAATAGAGATTTGGAATGGCTCGGCCATTACGTTAATTGAATCTATTTCCCTTAAGTTAACGATCCTCATTCACACCTGTGTGACCATCTCGTTTATCACTTCAAAGGTTTTTCTTCCCCTGCTGTTATGGTTCCTCTCAACTAATTAGCCTCTTAAGGTTGGTCTATGCACCTGGACCTTATCATGTTTCTCTGACTGTATAAATATCTGTCTACTGTATATTTCATTCCATGCATCCGATGAAGTGGGTATTAACCCATGAAAGCTTATGCTGAAATAAATCTGTTAGTCTCTAAGGTGCTACAAGTTTTTCTTTCTTATTTTCGTTTTGCTGACACAGACTAACACGGCTACTACACTGAAAGAGAACAGTTACCTATGTTGGCACAGATCCTGTGCAGTTCAGCTAGCCAGGCTGTGCAGTGAAATTCTCAGTGGAAGGAACTCTGCAACCCCCACCATGGAACATCAGCAGCGCTGCACTGCAGCTGCTCCTCCCATACTATAGGAGTCAATGGCTGGGTTGGTGGCAAATCCGTCGGCCCTGTTCCTGCTCTTCTCCCATACCCAAACACCACCAGGTGACAGCGCATGAGGAATCCCCATGGAGCTGGGCTCTGGGACTTATAAGAAGGTGCCATCCCTTTACAGACTTCACAAATCCCACTCCACTCCTGCGCAGTGGAACCACACGGGTTCTGCTGCAGTGGGGGAACTTCATGGCCATGGAGGGGGTAGAGGAGCACTTGTATCTCATGCGATGCACATACTTTAGTTTAGTTTAGTTTGTAGGTGCAAGTTAGGTACAATGTTGGCCAGATCCTCAGCTGGTGTAACTCAACATCACCCCAATGAAGCCAAGGAGCTGGTAGTGGAGGCCACAGTGGGGTGACACAGCGGTGCTATGCCATGGCTCCCGGTCAAGGGTAAGATTCTTTTCCCCCAACCATATGTAGGTCCCTGTGCAGAGCTCCTTTGCTTGGGGAGGATGGCAATGTGGCTGTAAAAGAGCAGCAACACCAGCGATTATGAACTTGGTAGAGAAGCTACTGTGAAAAGATAGGTAGTGGATGGATCAAAAGCCCTACTTTCAGGGAGAGAATGGAAGCATCAGCATTGTTCGGTTCTTTGAAATTACCGTGAAACCAAATACCTTTTCAGCAATAAAGTCAGAGCACTTGTCTGATGATGAGCAGCAAGGGAGTACAGTTACCCTGGCCTCAATCCTTAGGGAAACCAATTCATTTGATTCACATCCCTCTGGGGATAAGGTTACTGAATAAGCATGTGAAGCTGCTGATTGGTGCCCTTCTCTGATTAAAGAATAAAACTTTTGAAAACAAAGCCCAAGTGCTGCTTAACAAGAAAGAATTTTGAGCAGCCCTGAAAGTGAAATCTGAAACACCTAACTCTAAAGAAAAGGAGCTACCTTTACTCCTTCCTTTCCCTTTGCTCAGCTTTTAAATCAGCTTGGATTCATTTAAAAGGATTTGGTTGAGATGAAAGTTAGCACCTGAGTAAATTAATTCAGCATGTGTCATTATGGAGGGGAACATCTGCCCGTGGAGTGGCAGAGATTATAAAATATATCCAACTCCCGTATGAAATAAACCCAGAACTAGAGCTCTTTAAAGGCTAGTTCCTTATCTCACCTCAGGCTTGTTAGCATGTATAGCAAAGGGGGTTGGTTCTGAAAACAGCTGATTACTGGCATTCAGATTGTTTTGATTTTATGCACAGGAGTAACATATGTGCTAAATTACCTGAAAAGTTTTACTGGGATGCTCTTCACATACAGGTAGGATAATCCCCCATTCTACCCCATCTCCACTTGCTTGCTCAGTACTAGTTAGCATTTTATAGGTGCTTTTTCTGCATTTCCTTTGAGCTCATTCATCAAGGCAAATTCTGACTTTGTGTGAGTATTTATTAATGCAGGTTTCAGGCAAAAGAAATGCATTTAAAATCTATCTATCAACACAGTTCCGAGGCTCTATGCAATTACATCAGATCATAGATTACATAGTCAGCCAGTCTGGTTATGGCAGTCTCAACAGAATGGAGGAGTGAGATTGAAACACATTTGGAAAATGATTTAGAGGAACATTCTGACAATGGCATATGGGTGATAATCTTGAGCATCTGATCCAAAGCACATTGAAATCAGTGGATATGCTGCTAGTGATGTCAATGGTTTTTGGATCAGGCCTTTTGTGGGTGAATTTACTCTACATTTAATGGAGATCTTGCCTTTATTTAAAGGGGAGAGGTGATTTTTTTGAACACCCTGTACTGAATGATTATTATCATAATCATTTTTATTATCTAAATATTCTACACAAACTTTAATTTCAAGGATTCTTACAGGGGAAGGCAATTTTATGAAAGTTTAAACAAGAAATGCATCATAGTTCATAATTATTAGCTGCAGGTCCTAAAGTTCCTAACACTGGGCAGTCTACCAACTATGTATCTTCAGCTGCAGCAGTGTCTTTAACTTTATTATAGTTTTTTTTATATCACAGTGTGTCCTCCCTCCACCTTACTTTCCTATTATCTTTCTGTTCAGCCTCCTTTTCTTTGCACTGCTCACTGTCCTGCAGTCTAGGTGCTAGTCAAAAAACTTCCATTCAGAGAAATCCAGTAATAATTTTGTTCTAATGTGTAGCAAAACTCCCTCTGTGACTGTCTCACAACACAGAGATTCAGTCCAAAGCTCCAACCAGGCCAGCCCATTTTACCAAATCTAGGGTGAACCATTCATTTTCTTTCCTTTGGTGACTTTTTTGTAAACTGATCATTAATTGTACAGGAAAGATTGTACAGGAAATATGGACCCAAAGATTTGGGTGATTCAGCCAAGTGTGTCAGCCAAGCGTAATGGCTTCCCTTTATGTTTCACGAAAAGCCATTTACATTATCAGTGTAAAACCTACCAAGTACTTATCATTAATCAAATTCCCATTTTAAACTATTACAACTTAGTTACCATTACACTTGTTAAGGCTTTCCATTCTTTCATTAGACAAATGAGAGGCCATATTAGCACCAGAAGGATACAGAAAGAGCCAGCTTTTCTTTCTCTAGTTCTGTGACTGCTCATAAAGTTTAACAGATTTTTAGGCCAGATTTTCAATGTGCTGAGACCTTTTGAAATATCTGCCCCTTAAAGAGCACTTTCCAGCCTATGTAAGAATCTCCCTGCTGCTCCTCAACTTTGGAATTTGGCTTAATAATAATAGTTTGTTTTTCTCTCTGCCACAATTTTAAGGCCTCTTAGTGCCTCAACAAAAATTTGTACATAGTAATTAATGAATGAGGCAAAAGTGGCTAATTAATATAAATCCAGAGCAGAAAGTGTCATAAAAAGAACATAGCTAGCACTTCCCACCAGATCTCTCTCTCTCTCTCTCTCACTCACACACACACACCCATTGTGCCAGACATTGTACAGACACATAGTCAGAGACAATCCCTGCCCTAAAGAGCTTCCAGTCTAAACAGACAAGGCAGACAAAGCTTGGGAAAGAAAACTGAGGCACAGAGTCTGCGAAGAGCTACAAAAGTATCTCACAAAACTGGGTGAATGGGCAACACAATGGCAGATGAAATTCAATGCTGATAAATGCAAAGTAATGCACATTGGAAAACATAATCCTAACTACACATATAAAATGATGGGGTCTAAATGAGCTGTTACCACTCAAGAAAGAGATCTTGAAGTCATTGTGGATTGCTCTCTGAAAACATTCACTCAGTGTGCAGTGGCAGTCAAAAAATATGTGGAAGAGTATACGCATCAAGGCACTACAAACCCTTAGCTCTCACCAGCTCCTGCAGATCACTTATAACTTTCACAATGTGGCAGGGGATTCACACTGATTTTTTCAGGGGACCAGATGTTGCTGCCTGCTCTCCATCTTAAGCAGTGCCATGGCTTGCACCACCTCTTCTGACACAAGCTGCTAGAGATCAGAGCGCTCTCACTTTGTTCTTCCCATCCAGAGCTTATTCGGAGAGTCACATGTTGCACTGGTTTACAGCCAGTGCCGAGCCTACTGAGATGAGGTGTGATAGCAGTCATATCATTATGTTAAGGGAAGAGCTACTCCAAGAATTTTGTCCCAGGCTCTATGACCTTTTGAATAGTTATATCTCTTGGCAGAAGACATAGACATCTCATGACCACCACCTCCCCAGATACATATCATCCTCAGTAAGTCCCATGACATAAAAGAGAAGGACACCAAGGTGCTATTAAGATCCAAGACAAATCTAATCTGGTCTTCAAAGAAATGAACCAAAGCAGGTTCTTGAAGAAATCAAGGAAATTTGCACCTCATCATTATTCCATTGGTATTCATGTACAATGAGGTCTAGAAATGGTACAAAACTATGGAGAGCTCTGAACAAGGAAGAAAGAAGAGAAGGAAGGGAAGATGGAGATAGAAAGAGGAGAATTAAGCTTCCCCCTCTTGTATTCTTTCTTCTCTTACTCTCCCTTTCATTCTGAAATTCTCTTTTTTTCTTTCCTGCTCTGCTTTTTCTCTTGGGGTGTTATCTCTCAAACCTCTTAAAATCCTTTCCCCTACCTCTTGAAAACCTCCATTCTTTACATTAAGCAGCAGATTTAAATACCCATCCTTGCCCTAACCTGACCTGTTCTGTCCTATTTGCTACTCACTTCTCATTCAGACAAATCTTTCACTGACTTCAGGATTTGGTCCATTGTGTCTAATAAACAGGCTTGTTTGTTTGAAGGAAAGGTTAGTTAATAGCATGTCCCAAACATGTGTTGGTTCAGATTTATTTAGTCCCATTTGTTTAGTACAGACAGTGCCTGCAGTAGTTGCTGTGTGCAAGACTTAGATATTTGGGTTTGATCCTGGGAGGGGCTGAGCACTCGCAGCTCCAGCCGATGTCAGTTCCAGGTCCAGCTATTCAGCACCTCTGAGGTGTCGAGGCAGAAAAAGTGAGATGGGAAAGAGGTTTTCAGTGACATCTTATCTGGCTTGCAGTCGGCCAGATCATCTTCTCTGGAAAGCTGCTTAAAACTTTACTTACTTTTATTACACTGGCCCAAGCAATTAAGAAAATGGGCAACTGTCCTGAAGAGCTGGCATTTTCTAAGACACATTCAGCTTCAGATCTTATTTATTTTTTTCAATAGTAGAAGCACAATCATTCTAAAGAGCCTAATCTTGGAACAGATTCCTAGATCTGTGAACGTGACAGTACAAGAAGCGGGGTCCTCTAGGCAGAATCTGTCAGAAGAAACACTAGTTCACATGAAATCTGTTGTAAATATTTATTCCACAGCCTTTGGTGCTGCCCAATTACTGTAATCCCAGATACTGGCTATAGTTAGCAAAGAGGCATATCGGTAATTCTGCAGCCTCATCAGCAGCCTGCTCCCCTGAGCTATATCTTAGGCTCAGCTGTCAGCTTCATGTATGCTGCTGCTTGTGGTTTAGCCCTTCTGGCTTGTGCGTGGAGAAAGCCATTGGTGTGTACTGAGGCAAAATATCAGCCTAGAAATGAGAGATACACAGTTTCCATAAACACTATGTTTTGAAAAGAGCATGTAAACATGAAGCTGGGATTTGTCTTTCCTCCTGAGAAGTCTCTTTGGCTTGACCTAAATTATTAATTAATGTAAAATTTTCTCAGTGAAAAAGAATTATAGATATGGTTTCCCTTATCAGGTTTCAGACCCACAAATCCTGAATTCATGCCATAAACTTCCATTATAAAACATTCCCTGGATATCTCTCTCTTTAGGGTAGCTACTTTCCTGTTTCATTTATCATTCATCTTCTTCACATCTTGAATAAATGTATGTTTGCTCTTGTTTCTTAAGTAATGAGTTTACTGAGCTTATAGTAGCATCAGCCTGTATTTAAATGGCACGGACAGTTAAGCATTTGCACAGCTATAAACTTCGTTTTGTTTGGTTTGGTTTGTTACATGTCATGTTACGTTATTTCATGAGGTCACATGTCATAAGATGTTGTCCAAAGTCTTTTTACAGAAAAGGTGGCAAGGGCAGGGGAGGAAAGCAATGCACATACCCTAAACCAGCCCTTATTGAAACCATCTGGTAGCAATTTAGGCAGATGTAAATAAGAAGGATAATGTATCCCTCCTGGGAGGTCTGCCAGATGAATTTCAATAATTTATTTGTAGTTTGACAATATGCAATGACCTTATAAAATGATAGAATCAAATTCTATTTTTTATTCTGCTAGGTTCTGAAGAATAAAAGGGATCACACCTTCCACAAGGTACTGAATGTTGTTAAGTCTTTATGTTTATAAAAGTTGAGATGTTGTCAGTATTGAGAAGAACAGATGTTCTTTAGTGGTGTAGGAATTGCCTTACCAGACCAAACCACCTAACTGCATATCATGTCTCTGCCAGAAACAGTCAGTGCATGGGTATGTCAGAGCAAAGTGTAAACCTTCATAATGTATCTAATTGTACAATTATAGACACTACGAGGATAATTTCTTCCTGAACTCCCAACCTCACCTGCTCATGATCCTCTTATACCACCAAGGATGAGAATGTTTACAGTAGCTTTTGTAAGTGTATCCCAGTGTAACTGCAGATGCTTTTCTTATTCACTTAAATGTCAAATTCTTTTTTTTGAAACTGCAGGAGTACTGTTAACTTAAAACTCATGCTAATGTCTCAACATTTTGTAACTACTCTGGTTATAATTAACAGTTAAGATTATTGCAAAGGAAAAAAACAGGTGTAGTAATTGAAACTCCTTTGAACTTGTTTTTTAAACAAATTGACATGGTTTCAAGGTGATGGTGTCACAACCTATTTGCTGTGGTAGTACCCCACAGCAATGAGTTCCACAGGTTATTTCTATGCCTTGCATAATATTCTATTTCCTTTTACATTTGCCTTTTGATTTCAAACACTCCCTTGTTCTCCTGATCTTCAGAGATGATCATCCTATGCTCTGAATCATGTGCTGTGGTTTCAGAGTCCCAGAGGAGTTAGTGCTTTGTCATCAAACAAAACACTAGTCTAAACTTATTTTTTTTAAGGTAGGTTGGGGAAAAGTGACAGAATGAAACACATATTTGAAATTAAAGATAATAATTAAAATTATAATGTTTGAGTATACTTTCAGCTTCGTCAAAATCCAATGAGCACTGCCAGTCTTTTGTCCAGAACTATTTCAGAACACGTGGCAGGGGACCACAGAAGAATGCATTTGATGGCATGTATACGTAAAATCTCCTCTTTCACCACAATTTTTCCAACATTTATCCCCACTCAGTCTCTATATATTCTTTACCTGACTGGTGCGAGGTACAATTGAAACAGTATCTTAAAGAAGAGTTCTTTTATTGTGCTTTATGAAGTTGCTGGTCATCTTTTCCAGAGCAAATCCCATTTCTCTGGGGTAATGTGTCTATCTGGGTCCTTTTCATAGCATGGGGGGGGAGGCATAGCTCAGTGGTTTGAGCATTGGCCTGCTAAACCCAGGGTTGTGAGTTCAATCCTTGCGGGGGCCATTTGGGGATATGGGGCAAAAATTGGGGATTGGTCCTGCTTTGAGCAGGGGGTTGGACTAGATGACCTCCTAAGGTCCCTTCCAACCCTGATATTCTATGATTCTGTGTCATATATGGAAAATTTTTAATTTATGAAAGTTGTCTGCAAAGATTGATACAAATTAGGATTTTTTTTGTTTCCTACTTGACCAGAAGCCATTGTTGCTATTAAAGTTCTCTTTCTATACACAACAGGTTTTCTAGAAAGTTAAAAAACATAGTGCCTAACTTGAAAGTACTGGTACCATGGGAGAGTGGGTCAGTTACAGTTAGTTTTGATCTCTAAATAAGTTAGAAAATTTTCTATGTTGAATAGCTGACCAATCACATGTATTCCAGGCTCTCCTAATCTTTAAAGCTCTCTGATGTGGGTTCTGGGTGAAGATCTAGATTATTTGCAATGAGCATCATTGGCGAAGGAAAATAATTTATCTTACCTCTAGTTTTATTCCAAACACTTGACTAACCTTTTCTAAAGGACGTGTATATATTTCTAGATGGTGTGATTTTTTAAAAAAAAATCTATGATAGGTTAGCAATTTTTAAACTGCTACAATTTTCTTGTTCTTGCTGGGTTAGAGCACCCTGAATCCACTACTCCTTTAAGACGGCTAGGGTCCCTGATTTTGGTTGGGACCTCCAGTCTTGATGCTACTGAAATCCCAATAATAGTAAATAAGAAAAAAAACAGGACATCATGTTTGATTCAATGAACTTAACCCATAGGCTTCACCAGATATCTCATGAATTTTTCCCTTGCAATTCTTTGGTGGACTTCCAAGGATGGGTCCAGAACACCAGTTTGGCACAGAATTGGCTGTGCCTCTAACAATCTCCCAGCTAGTCAAATATAGTATGTGTAGCCAGTTTAGCATAACAGCAGCAGGTAATTTGCTGTAAGCCTGTATCATTCTCAACAACACAGTCACATGAAGAACAGGCAGCTTTCTCCCCTTGTACTGCATGTCATTCGAGGACTGACGCAGGCATTTTGTACGTGATATTTGTGTGTTGGGCTTTTTGTGAATGGGGAATGATGTGGTTAACAGCTCAATGAGCACATTTACATATCGATAAAAATGATGGAGTTTTCTACCTTTGTGATTTTAAATTAGTTTTACTAATTTTTAAAAAGACCTCATCTGCCTTTGTACCAGTAGTATAAAATATAAAACCTGATAAGTTGAAACACTGTTATTGACAATGAACATTTTCTGTCATTCCATTTTTCTGAGACTCTCACTAGGATATTTTCTCCAGATACAACAGTCATTTAAAAACAACAACTCCTAAGGGAATTTTATTGAAGATCAGGGAGCAATAAGTTTACCCTGAAAAGACAATTCTCCTACCTCATAGACTGTAGATGCAAAAGCTTCCCACATTAAATAGTCTTATTACTGTACAGGGAAATAGGAGACAACCTTGCAGTGTTTAACCTCAAATATGAACTGAAAGTGATCCCCCCACCCTTTAATAATATACTTGTTTTTATCTATAGCGCTTTCGGAAGCTTTGGATTCTAGGAAAGCCTTACTGATGAGAAATGTATGAACTGTAAATGTATCCAAAATAATTTACTTAGAGTTTAAACTCTTTAGGACAGAGACTTTTTTTGTAGACTGTGTTTGTACAGTGCCTAGCACCATATCTATAATTTCTCAATATAATACAAATAAAAATTAACAATGATAAGAAATGTGAACAAAGATATGTTTTCTCCAAATGAGCCTTTTCATGACAAACTACTTGTATTTTTTCCAGTTCTGCCCTTTACATTTTGCCATTTGATGCACTTTGAATTTGTTGGTCTCTGCTCATACTCATAATTCAGTGCCTGGAAAAGGCTTCACTGTCTTTGATGGGAGGGTTAAATGGAGTAACCATAACACACAGAGAGAATGAATGGGAATGAATGAATGAAATAATGAATGAATGGAGCAGTTTATCTAGTTCTACTCCAGTTTGTTTAAAGCAAGAGCTTTGGAAGTCTTGGAAGTCTCCAGTTCCTGCTGTCAGCCTGTCTCTGATGCTTAGCATCTTTTCTCCCCCTCTGTACAGGTCTATTCAGAAACTCTATTCCTGTTGCCCATGGAAATGACTTTGTTGCCATAAGCAGAGGTGAATGGAGAGAGAGCATTACTGTGTCCCTAAAGAGTCAGAGAAACACAATGAATGCTGTTAAAGTAGTGATGCAGTGCTTAAGACATACATTTTCAAGCGGACAGTAACAGTCAAATACAGCACCCTGCAGCTTTCCATCTAAAAAATGAGCTGCAATCATTTTGCCGTACTAATTAAAAGAGAAGAGGATACAAATCAAGAGATTTAAGTGACAGCTGTCCCATAGATCTGCAAACTTTGATACTTTCCTCCTGCCTTAGAGGTAAATACAGGTTGTGGCTATGTGGCAAATTATAGATTGACAGATTCTGCTGCGCACATGAGCATCTTTTTGCACGGTGATGAATGAAGAGGGTAATGCAGCACTTCAGACTAGTGAATGAAAGGTGCAGAACAAGTCAAACGCATAAGTGAGTGGCGGGGGGGAGGGAGGCAGAGAGTGAGAGATGCTGCAATATCCCTGGACTCCGATTCAGAGTGTTTTATTCTGTTCTGAATATCCAGTTCTATTACGTCAAGCTCTGTGGTATAGCTGCCATTGAGATATACATTCCACAACAAACATTGCTTACATCATTCCATTTCCCCCTTTGTATACAATTTCATGGCTCTTGGTGTATAGTAAAACTAGTCCATGCTTCCACTTACAGTAGGACATTGTTACTAAAACACCTTCCTCCGCCAATGACTCCCCCTTACAATGGCATGTAAAAGAAAGAACAACCGAAAGAAAAGCCTTACCCTCTTTTTAAAAAATTGAAAGGCTGAACACTTCTTGACGGGGAATCCATTCATGTCTTTGTTGACCATTTTCCACAGTAAGGAGTACACAGTGATAGATCTAGTGTGGCACTTGCTTAGTTAGTGCATCTGTTATCCTCAGTATCTCTTCTCCCGACAGTTAATGAAGACAGAGTAGGACTGGAGAATCACAGGCAGTGCCCAGGCGACTATCTTTCACACATTCATTCTGCTGCAACAGCTACTGCAGCAGCAGCAGCCGCCTCTTCCAGCTTTCGGGTGCAATAGGCAATCAGCTGTGCTTAAACATTCCTGAAATGCATAAACGTAAACTCCTATAAAATCCAGTGACAGCCCACAAACCACAGGCAGCAAAGCTCGGGCTAAGTGGCTCTCACATAAATCCTTGCCTTTCCTCTGGATGTGCTCCTCGTGCTTTATGAGCAATCAGGCTAGTGCATTCTTTTTGCTCCTCTTCTTCTTCAGGTGATGTGATTCACTGGTGTATGAGGCGAGAGCTGTTTTTGATCGTGCAAGTTCAAGTGGGATCTGCAGTTCAGCAGCAGCAGAGAGAGCGAGAGAGAGATGCACAGGAAGGAGCAGCAGTGCACAAACAATCCTATCAGGGATGGGAGAACGGCTCCAGGCACAAAGTACCAAAAGGCAATAGGAGGATGCTGATAGCTCTTGTTTTACATTTGGACCACCTCAGTATAAAAGGAGGGGGGACCTGAGTCAATTAAAAAATGCTGTTCCTGTTTTGTTATCAAAGCACCAGGTTAGATGATATTATTCTGGAAAAAAAGTCTTTGGATGACATATGCCATTGCAGGGGATTTTAAAAATTGATTTTTTATGACAGGACACAATGTAGAAAGAAAAGCCTTAAAGCTGCATGGGAAGTTTGAGTATAAAGAGAGCAGTGATTCCCATGAAATGCCATTGCCACATTTGCTGTAGAAATACAGTAAATAGGTATACAAATTCAATCAGGTGTGTGTTCCTTTCTAGATGCATAGATTCACAGAGTTTAAGGCCAGAAGGGACATTAGCTCTTTCAGTCTGTCCTCCTGTAGATCACAGGCCATCAAATGATACCCAGTTACGCCTATATTGAGGTCCATAACTTGTGTTTGGCTAAAGCATACCTTCCAGAGAGGCATCCAGTCTTGACTTGACAACATCAAGAGATGGAGAATCCACCCCTTCCCTTGGCAATTTGTTCCAATGGCTAATCACCCTCACTGTTAAACATTGGTACCTTATTTCTAATTTGAATTTGTCTGGCTTCAGCTTCCCGCCATTGATTCTTGTTGTGTCTTTTCTCCACTGGATTAAAGACCCTTGTAGTACCCAATATTCTTTCACTGTGAAGGTACTTAGACATTGTCATCAAGTCACCGCTCAGTCTTCTTTTTGATAAATTTAACCGATGGAGCTCTTTAAATCTCTCACTGTAAGGCATTCTCTCCAGTCCTCAAATCATTTTTGTGGCTCTTCTCCGGTCCATCTCAATTTAAAAAAAAAAAATTTGGACACTGGAGCTTTATGCAGTATTCCAGTATTGGTCTCACCAAAGCTGTATACAGAGATAAAATCACCTCCGTACCCCTGCTTATTACTCCCCTACTTATATAGATCCATGGATTGCATTAGCCCTTTTTGGCACAGCATTACTCTGTGAGCTCATGTTCAGTTGTTTGCCCACTATGGCCCCTGAATCCTTTTCAGAGTCACTGCTTTCCAGGATACCATCTCCCATTCTGTAGGTGTGGCCTGCATTCCTTGTTCCTTGATGTATAACCTTGTGTTTGGCTGTATTAAAATGAACTTTGTTTGAATTTGCCTAGCTTACCAAGTGATCCAGAACACCCTGTATGACCGTCCTGTCCTCATCATTATTTACCATTCTGCCAGTCTTTATGTCATCTGAAAATTTATCAGCAGTGGTTTTATATTTACCTCCAGATCGTTAAGGAAAATGTTAAATTGCATCTGTTCTCCTTCTAGTCTTTTAAACCTGGCACCCACCACACTAGTGGGATTGGTGATCTCCATTATTATTATTAATAATAATAATTATTATTATTAGTAGTAGTATTTTATTTTACCATTCCTGGTGCCAGGGCTTCTGCCTTCAAAGTCTGAAGAGACATACCTAACAGGTTTTTTTTTTTGCTGTTTATTTCTCCTTGGATTTTAGCATACTTTCAACTGGACTTATTATCAGCTAGGCCAAGCATGTTTCCATTAGAGAAACAGCTGCTTTCAAATATCTTCATAGTTTTAAAATGTCCTAGGAGTTGTTCTTTTGAGACAGGTAAGCTGCCCTCAGCTATGTAACCTGGCACAGAGATGTCCAGATTTTGACAAGAATTCTTTTCGGCAGAAATTATTTCATCTCCATGGGCTCATATTTCCTAAAGCTTTGCCAAGTGTGTCCCAGGCTTCGTTGGTGATTGCAAGACTTAAAGCTATCATTGGAGTGTGAAAGTCATAAATGGCTATGTTTTTATACCAGAATAACCAGCTGTTTTTATACCAGAATCCAGTAGTAATAATGACGTAAGGCCCAAGAGTTTTCCTAAGAAAATCTATTTGGCTTTATGATGAAGTTAAAGTATAGCTCCATAATTAAACCTGAAATAAACACACAACCCCTTGTTCATTGCATTTAACTTCAAACGAAAGGTATAAAAATTGAGTAGGAAACTCATAAGGAGTTTGAACAAGTATAGTCGACCTCCTCTGCAGAGTTTTATTGTCAGTGTCATAGAACACCAAAGCCTTTCGTATACTTGGTGGCATGCCAGATGTACCATAAGCATAAAAGCAAATACTGTAGGTATTTCAAATACTAAGCTGTAAGCTCACATGCTCACCGGCTAATAAGAGAGTTTTTATTAGGGCTGTCAGGAAAGAAATCATACAAATACTCTGTTTACAAGATTTCAGTCAGTGAGAAAGTGTAAGGTAATTCCTAAAACCCTGGAGACAGTCCAATAGGTGGAGATCCTGATCTCTCAGATCTTCTTCAATTACTGTAGTCATTATTTATTATTTATATTACCATAGAACCAAGAGGCCTTAGTCATGGACCAGGACCCCATTTTGCTAGGCGCTACATAGACACAGAACAGCAAGACAGTCCCTGCACCAAACTGCTGACAATCTGCCTATAAGACAAGAGACAACAGTAGATACAATACGGGATAAGGGAGCACTTGGAAACAATGACATTTTATCCGTCAGCATGATGGGCAGAGGTTTCAGTACAACAACAGCGTAACATTCTTCTTCTTTTTCGAGAGAAAATCTTAGGTATTTGATCTAGCAGGCCTGGGTTTGATTCATTCTCCCTGTTGTGTTCTCAGTGTTGCCCAAACCTATGATAAGTACAGAAAATATGCTTTATATGGTGATGCAAATAGCATGTCAATGGCAAACACTGGGTTCTTAAACAGGAATTGTACAATAGCTGCTTACAGTCAACAATTACGTTGTCCCTTCCATTCCTAGTAGGGAAATGTTGATAATTTCCAACAGTTGATCCTGTACTTCCCCACTGGTCTTCATCAGCCAAAAAAGACACGGATCCCACTCAGAGCTCCTCTGAAATGGTGCAAGACTGAAACTCAGACTGAAAAGACCAAACATTTGTTCCTGTAAGTCATTGTTCTGTCTCCCTGGAGTTAGATAGTCCAGTCTGAATATAGTCTCATCTTCTCAGCTCTAGGCCAGCTAATAACACATTGTGCTAAGGAGGAAGGAGCAGAGAAAGGGGAATTTCCACAGCTGTGAGAGGGAGAAATACCATCGTGGGGAGGGCTCAGAAGAGGAACACCTAGAGCAGTGTTGGGTTGGGGAACAGCCGCAAGGGACTCTTGTCCTTCCTGTTCTTTAGGTGCTGATGATTTACTGGCTATTCCAGTCTTTAGCAACCTACACTGGCTGACTAGCGAAGGAAATGTAATAGTTCTTTAGTACTAAAATAAAAGTCTTAAAATCACCTGCAATAGCTTTTGCATACATTATAATTGTTGCAATTTGAAGGTCTGATATTGCAGGACCTTCTAGGCCTAGAAGCAATTGTTCTGTGTCCCACTGGAAATCCGGGAATCTCTTTTATTTTCAGTAGTATGTAATTCACGTTTCCAGCCTACCATGAAATATAAATATATAACATATTCTGCTGAAGGAAACCATCCATCTATACTACAGGCCACCAAGCAATCACCAGATGGTAATGAGCTTTGGTTGCTGCTGACCTGAACAGAATTCAAATGGTGAAAATCACCACATCCCAGCATCAATCAGCTAAGCCAAAGAGTCCTCCTATTTTTATTTATAACTGGTGTTTAATTTTTGTGTATTTGGTTTCTTGTTATCTAATTACCTCAGGCATCTCTTTTCCTATGATCCTGTTTGCAAGGATTTAGCATTAATCATAGAATATCAGGGTTGGAAGGGACCTTAGGAGGTCATCTAGTCCAACCCCCTGCTCAAAGCAGTACCAATCCCCAATTTTTGCCCTAGATCTCTAAATGGCCCCCTCAAGGATAGAACTCACAACCCTAGGTTTAGCAGGCCAATGCTCAAACCACTGAGCTATCCCTCCCCCCTAATAATAAATAAAATAAAGTAGATCTTCACGTAAAAAAAGACAAAAAAGGGCTAAATTCAGCCTAGGTGTTAAGCAGGCATAATTTTACTGAAATTGATGGAGATGTATTTACTTATACTAGTGCTGAATTTCTCCTAAAGCATTTAATCTAGAGAAACAAGGGAGAGCAAGGTCATCGTTATTATCACAGTTAATTATATTTCCCTGCTGTATCTAGATTAATCAGTAAGGTCTTAGGCTTCAAAGAGTATGAAATCAATGTTAGAAAAAAGATAGCATTTTATGGAAATCTTATCAGACCCATATTTCTCCTGAGCTTCTCTTTCATTTATAAAATCCATTCAGAGAGAGAAACCTTCATTCGGCAGCAGTCCCAGCATTCCGTATCCTTTATTATACAGACTGTCACAGTCAACACTGACACTGAATGAATTCTCAATGCAAACTCTGCAGCTCTGCTCCATTCATTCACATTGTGTGTGTGTATGGTGTATGTGTGTGACATTCCAGCATCAATGGGAATTTCATAGTTGTTAACAAAGTGCAGCTAGATGTATAAGACTAACAGACTAACAGATGGAGCTAACTAAGGAGGAGGAAGCCAAATTAAAACCAAAGGGAAATACCCCACATGTTTATATATATATATAATTAATATATATAATAATTATAAATAATACCCTATCTAATAAATAGGGTGTGAAGGTAAATATATAAATGATAAAATATAATCAGCCTTGTATAAAAACAATATAAACCAGTAGTTTCAATATAAACCAGTAGCACTGATGTTCAAATTCAGGTCTTATGATGAATATATTTTTCACACACAGTGCCACTTGCAGCACTCCCTCCCCCGGCACATTCATTTGGATAGGTCAATGTCATAACATTGCTAAAGTGGCTGTAGAGAAATAATGACATTATTAATGCATGGTCCATTTACAGAAAACATTTGGTCATTATAATAGCTGACTCCGTGGATATAGTAAATGACTTGAATTTTGATGGATCAAAATGAAATACATGAGGTTTATAGGGTTACAGCAGCTGCTCTGGCTTGCAAAAAATTATGACTGAAATAATTAATAATCACCTTTGACTAGTTGTCAGCAGTATGATCACCAGTATAAAAGAGTTAATGGCTTTAGAAAACTTAGGAAATCATATCCATAGATTGTGAGATGAACACTCAGTCTATCATTTTGCCTAGATTCCATTTTAAGTTTGCTACAGAGATTTTCCATACTTTGATGTGATACTAAGAACCTCTTGATGCCAACTGGCAAAGGGTTCACTGTTCTGTAACAGGAACTCCTATCAGGCCTGACAAACTTACTGCACCTAACAAATGTATACAATGTTATATTTAAAAAGTTATGTCTGTTCTACTGAGAACATGTCCTTATAGTTTGTATTAAGGTGTTACTCCCCAGCAGAGGTAAAAACTCATTTTGCCAGGCAAAGGGGTGTATTTTCAGATGCCTACCTCGGTTTGTGTGTAAATTAATCATTGTAAAGCCAACACATTGGAAGCCCCATTAACATGTGCAAGTCAACAGGAAAAACAAGTCGACAGGGGGAAGTGAAACAAATAGGAGTATAGAAAGACACCTTCGAGCCTGCAATACAGGGAAGGGACCATAGGAGTCTTTCTGTCTTGGGGGTGAAAAAAGAATGAGTTTGGGAAAATATAAGGAGAAGCAAAAAGACATTTTATCATCTTCACTGAGGAAGCAAAAAGGGCAGTGCTTTTTGCATTCATGAAGGTTGGATCCTGGCCATGTGGCCTAGTGAAGATAAGATGTTGCTTTAGGTTAGAAATTGCTTTAGAGAAGGATTTTATCCTTAGCGTTAAGTGTAGTCTCTAAGGCTAAGGCTACACTTGAGGATGTACAGCGCTGTGAGTTAAACCCGCCTTCGTACAGCTGAGTAGGGAAAGCGCTGCAGTTTGTCCACACTGGCAGCTGCCAGAGCATTGTCGTGGCCACATTTGAGGCATTTGCAGCAGTATTGGGAGTGGTGCATTATGGGCAGCTATCCCAGCGTTCAAGTGGCTGCAACATGCTTTTCAAATGAGTGGGGGGTGAGGTGGAGTGTGACAGGGAGCGTGTGGGGAGAGAGAGTGGGTTTTGGGGTATCTACAGACTGTCATCTCATTATCTCCTAAGTTTACATACACCTACCTCCCCCGCCTCTCTCTCACTCATTGAAAGCAAACAGCAAGGGCTTTGTTGTTGTTTTTTTAGAGCAGATAAGCAGCCGCTCGCCGAAACGGACCCCAACCTCTCCTCCTCCCCCCCCGCCGCCTCTCTCTTCAAGTAAACATTTGCTTCTGGCACTCCCCTGCCTGCCTCTCACTAATTCAAAGCAAACAGTAGCTGTGTTTGTTTTTTTGATAAGCAGCCCCCAAAACGGAGCTCTGAACTCCAGACCCAGAAGTGCTGTTTCAAAACAAAGGGAGCTTCTGGAGGTCAGTCAGTGCATACTCCCACGACTACATTGCAGCAACAGCGTCTCAGCCACTACACAACAGCTGTTATTCCTCTCGGGGACATGGAGTACCAGCAGCGCTGTACCCACGGAGATACAGCGCTGTACGTGCCTTGCCAGTGAAGACAGTGAGTGAGGTACAGCGCTCTGGGAAGCTTTATGGTGCTGTAACTCGCAAGTGTAGCCAAGGCCTAAGAAGTGTGTTATACCTATTGTTTTACCTGTAACCTGTTGTTCTTATTATCCTTGGCCACTATCTCTTGAATCTTAATCTTTGGAAACAAAACTATATATATATTTTTTGCTATAAATAGACTTCAGGGCTGTGCTGTTAAAGGACCTGATCCTGAATATTACCAGTCAAGCTGTGGATACACTGTCTCTTTCGGGACCGTATACCTGGTGAGTGTCTTGTGAGTGTCTTGTGACAGTGGCTGGATACTTCAGGGAGATGTTTCTGAGGAGTTCGGGGACTGGGATACACAAAGTGTTAACCTGCAAGGCAAAGGTGGGGCTGGCAGAGCCCAGAGGAGAGTGCGTGCGTGGCTGAAGGGCTGGCTATGTCAGGGAGCTAACATCCAGCTACCACAAGGAAGACTCCCTCACGGTGGAGGCAGAGGATAATATGGTGATTCACAGTCCTAGACACTCCGAAGCAAGACAGGAAGCCAAGTCTGAAACATGGGTAAACCTGTACTGATGACCACATTAGTCTTGACACTATTAAACAGAAGCTGCTCCATGGGAATTACCATATCAAGAGCCTGTGTGGTCTATGACATTGGTAAATGCTGTGGGTTTTATGGTAGGGTATAAAATGCCCATAAAGTAATCTTTGATGATTTAATCCATTTGATTTGGTAGGCCCAATTTTCAAGTGTCGCTGTTTTAGTTAACTTACCCAGATTCATTCAAATTCGCATTTAGTGTCCAAATACTAAAGATGTGTGAATCACTTCAGTAGACCCCAGAACTCACATTAATGATCACTTTGGGGTTCTGTTATTTTCAAGAATTTCAGGCCAGGTCCAGGAAAGATTTCTGAATATAGGCTGGAGCTATCCAATTCACCTACTCACTTCTTCTAGTTCAGTGTTTCTCAACAACCAGTCAATGGACCAGTGCCGGTTCCTGAGATCTCCCTGACACAGTTTAGGAAAGCAGAAAACGGGTCTCTGGTATCAAAAAGGTTGAGAAACACTGCTCTACTCCAATTCCTTCACAGAATCCCCATGTCCTGGGCTCACAATGCCTTAACTGTCTTGTAATGTCTTCTTGGAAGCCAGTAGCTGATTCTTTCTCTCACTGACGGCCCTCTCATTTTTTCATCCGGATCATCAGAAGGCATCTGTTGACTTCGACAGGGACTTCTCCATCCTCTCTATTGAGCTTGCCACAGAGATGCCTCATAATCCCTACCACGGTAGTTAGAGAAACAAATCTCCAGTTTGTTTTGCAAGGGGGTATTAGGAAAGAGGAGGCAATTCCTGAGGTGTGAGGAGAAGAGGAGAACAGGTCTGAATGGGTGAGCTGAGGCAAATATGGGAATGATTCTATGGGTATGTCTACACAAAAATTAAAAACCTGTGGTTGGCCCATCCCAGCTGACTCGGGCTCACAGGGCTTGGGTTTAACTGGGGTGCAGATGTTCAAACCTGGGCTCTAGGACCCTGCAGGCCTGAGCCTGAATTTCTATACAGAAATGAAATAGTCCCACAGCTGGAGCCTCCAGTCATAGGGAGGAGGTGGTTGATTCATTTAATCCACCTCATGTTTCTGCAAGTGGCAAGCTTGAGCTAGGAGTTCCTCCAGGATCCAAACAGCAGCCTTTCAACTGCTGCCAAGGGCAAATACTCACTCCAATCGGCTGGCTTCTTCTCCCACCCCCAAATCTGAGGTCAATGGATTCTGAAGGGAGAAGCAATCTGGCCTTTCTTGTTGCATATTTTGGACCCTCAATTCTTCTCTAGTTCTTGCATGGGAATTGGGGCTTTTGCATACCCCATTACACTGCACAGCATCTAAGCCCTAGAATGCTTTCACAGCATCATAGATTCATAGATCATAAGGCCAGAATGGACCATTGTGATCATCTAGTCTAACCTTCTGTGTAACATAGGCCACAAGACTCCCTTGAATTAATTCCTGGTTCAACTAGGGCACATCTTTTAGAAAAGCATCCAATCTTGATATAAAGATTTCCAGTGATGGAGAATCCACCATGGCCCTTGGTATATTGTTCCAATGGTTAATCACGCTCACCATTAAAAATGTACATCTTATGTCCAGTCTGAATTTGTCTAGCTTCAACTTCCAGCCATTGGACCATGCCATCTTTCTCCTTTAGACTGAAGAGCCCATTATCAAATATTTGTTCCCCATGTAGGTACTTACTTGACTAATCAAGTCACCCCTTAACCTTCTCTTTGTGAAGCTAAATAGACTGAGCTCCTTGAATCTATCACTATAAGGCATGTTTTCCAATACTTTAATCATTTTATGCCTCTTCTCTCAACCTTCGCCAATTTATCAACAACATCCGGGAATTGTGGATCCCTGAACTGGATGCAGTATTCCGGTAGTGGTTGCATCAGTGCCAAACACAGAGGTAATATAACCTTCTTATTCCTACTTGAGAGTCCCCTGTTTATATATCCAAGTATCACATTTAGCCCTTTTGGCCACAGCATCACACTGGGAGCTCTTATTTTGCTGATTATCCACTATGTCCCCCAAATCCTTTTCAGAGTCACTGCATCCCAGGATAGAGTCATCATACTGTAAGTATGGCCTACAGTCTTTGTTCCTAGATGTATGACTCTACATTAGACTATATTTAAATGCATAAAGTTTTCTTGTGCTGAGAGAACTGAGCAATCCAGATCACTCTGTATCAGTGACCTGTCCTCTTCACTATTTATGATTTCCCCCCACCCCCCAAAAAAATTGTGTCATCTGCAAACTTTATCAGTGAGGATTTTATGTTTTCTTCCAGGACATTGATAAAAATATTAAATAGCATGGGGGCCAAGAACTGATCCCCATGGGACCCCACTAGAAACACACCCACTCAATGATGATTTCCATTGTACAATTATGTTTTGAGACCTGTCAGTTAGCCAATTTTTAATCTGATTTGAAGGGCTGGACTGAGCAGCAGTAGGATCCATATAAGTGTTCAAAATACTCCTGCTGTGGGACGGGGGATAAGACGCACAGTCACCCTCGGATCAAGATTTGGGGTAGGAGCAGGCCTAATGGCCAGGGTCCCAGATTAAATGAATCAGGGGGACAGGCCATGTCCTGTAGATACTGGAGAAGAGAGCCTAGAAGACAAAAACCACACAGGTTAAGAAATGGAGAAGACCACATTTATTGGGGCAGAGGGGAGTGGAGCCGTTGGATTACTCAGTATTTATGTTCAGGTATCTAAAATTAGAAAACAGAATCACTGCATCACCTATCTCTCTCTTTACCGAGAATTTAGCTATCATGAAACTCCATTTGTCATGAAGTAAAATTGAAGTTACTCATTGTTTCAGATTTGCATTTGTGGGAATTGCAGTTTCATTTTTAGTAAAACTTTGATTACAGCATTTTTGTTTTGGGGGAAAATATGGCCCCTCTTGCAGAGGCTTCTGCTGTGTTTTTATACAGCACACATCCTTGAAATGAGATATCTTTCTATTTTCATCAACTACTATTGTATAACAGTCTCTTCAGACCTTTAAAAACTGTGATACATACAGTATGTTTCCTCAGATCAAAAACTCTGTGGCAATCCCTTTTCTTTTAAATAGAAGAGCAAAATGGGAATAGAATGTAATGTTTTTAATACCTTACATTTGCTGAGTCACTGGGGTGGTACGTACGAAATTACAGCACAAATATCAAGTCCCATTTTCCAAGTTTGCTCTGCATCTTTAGACACTGATCTCTCATCTGTTGCTCTCTCCTTCTGTGACTAGACCATTCCTTCCCAGAAGGTACCACTGACACTTTCTTCCAGGGTCAATCTAGAAAACTGTTCATAAACAGTGAGTGTGGGTGTGCATTTCACATTTACAATAATAAAATAAAATTGGATCCTACTATATGTACTTGTGTCTAAGCTAAGTAAATGCATAATCATATTATTGTCATCCATGTCCTTCATTGGTCCGCCCTTTCCTGAGGTATGGTTTATTCCACATTCATGTGTTACATTCACTATTCATAGGTTCATAGATTCTGAGGCCAGAAGGGTGTGATCATCTAGTCCGACCTCCTGTATTACACAGGCCATCAAATTTTCCCCAAAATTTCCCCAAAAGAGCAGATCTTTCAGAAAAACATCCAATCTTGATTTTAAAATGATCGGTGATGGAAAATCTATCATGATCCTTGGTAAATTGTTCCAATGGTTAATTACCTCAACTGTGAAAAATATATATCTTATTCCTCATCTGAATTTCTCTAGATTCAACTTCCAGCGATTGGATGATATTATATCTTTCTCTGATAGACTGAAGAGGCCCTTATTAAATATTTGTTCCCCTTGTAGGTACTTATAGATAGTGATCACGTCACTCCTTAACCATCTCTTGTTAAACTAACTAGACTGAGCTCATTGAGTCTATCATTATATGGCATCTTTTCCAATATTTTTTATCATTTTTGTGGCTTTTCTCTCCAATTTATCAACATCCCTCTCCAATTTATCAACATCCTTCTTGAATTGTGGACATCAGAATTATTCTACTGGGGACCACTGTTCCAGCTGTGGTCACATCATTGCCAAATACAGAAGTAAATAACCTCTCCACTTCCACTTGAGATTCACCCTGTTTATGCATCCCAGGATTGCATTAGCTCTTTTGGCCACAGCATCACCCTGGAAGCTCATGTTCATCTTATTATCCACCAGGACTCCCAAAACTTTTTTGTAGTCACTGCTTCCCAGGATAGAGTCCCCCATTCTGTAAGTATGGCCTACATTCTTGGTTCCTAGATGTGTATATTTATATTTAATGATATTAAAATGCTTACAAGCTATCCAAATCCAACCACTACATTATCTTGTCTGGGATCGATGTCAGACTGACAGGCCTATAATTATCCAGGTCATCCTGTTTACTCTTTTAAAATATTGGCACAACATTAGCTTTCTTCCAGTCATCTGGAACTTCCCTGTGTTCCAAGACTGATTGAAAATCAACACTGATGGTCCAGTGAGCCATTCAGCCAGCACTTTTAAAACTCTTGGATGCAATCTATCCAGACTGGCTGATTTTAAAATGTCTAATTTTAGTAGCTGCTGGTTAACATCCTCCAGAGATACTAGTGGAAAAGAAAAAGTGTTATCATATATGATTACATTATCTGTTTTTCCCCCAAATAAAGAATAAATATTTATTGAACACTTCTACCATTTCTGCTTTATTATTGATAGTTCTACCATTTCCATCTAATAATGGATCAATACCATTGTTAGAATTCTTTTTTTCCCTAATATACTAAAAAAACTACTTATTTTTGTCCTTACCTCTGCTGGCTATAGAGTTTGTCTTATGTCCCTTTGCTTCCTTTATCAGTTTCTACAATTCCTAGTTTATGATTTCTATTCATTACAATCAATTTCCCTTTTCTTCCATTTATTAGATATACATAGTCACTACACCTCACACACTGGTGTAATGATATTTATTTAAAATGGGACATGTAATATATAATTTGAAATCTAACAACACAGTGGTCATTATTATCATTGTGAAATGTTTATAAGTGAAATTATGGGTACTCTGACATTATGTCTTGGAGACTGTGAACAGACAAAGGGGACCAAACAGGTTTTTCCATATTAAGGGGAAAGAATGTACTGTGGCAGATGCCCTGTCCAGGAAAGAGGATTCTGACCTGCTCTCTCTGGGACAGCCAGTGGCTTAAACTCCTGCAGTTTTGTAAGTGGGGGAAGTGTGACCCTAAGAGCAACCCCTTAGGCTTTTGGGCACCTAGTAAAGCGTTCTTTAAAAATTTCCAATTATCGGTCACATTTGTCTAATTAAATTATTCCTCCCATCTGATTCGGTTCATGATTGTTTTCAGCTTTTTGCAATTGGCCCTTTTAAAGCATCAACGGTATGTATCACTGGTTTGGACTTTATTCTGTTTGCACATTATAAATATGATCAAGTCATGATCCTGCATCCTGCAGGCGCCTCATCCTGCAAAGAAGCGTGAGAGTATCTTCATGCACATGAGTCGTGCCATTGAACTCACCAGGATTTCTCACGTGCATAAATGTTGGCAGGATCCAGGTCTAGGACTGCAAATTCTTTGTTGCAGAGAACCCATCTTCTAAGTGTTTCACAGGCAGTGTCTAGCACAGTCATGGGGTGTATAAAATAATAAATAATAATAAAAAGCTGATCAGCATGTTTTCTTTTACCAGCTTCCTCAGCACTTCCTCTATCCCTGGTGAATACCGTAGCTATGGAGTGACATAAAAAGGCAACATGTCTTTAAAGCTGTTCCCCAGCCATGGAAACCTCATTATGGTTAAGTGTATGTGCAACAGGACTTTCAAACTGGGATGTGTCCAGCCCCACCTGAGACCCATTTAGCTCCCCTCTCCAGATGGAGAAAATGAACAATGTCACATGACAGGCAGGGTCATATGGCTAATGCAGGTCTTCTGCGGGTATAAATAGGACAGAAGCCTGTGGAGAGCAAGAGAAGAGAGAAGGAAAGGCTCCAGGTAGAAAACTTTGGGTGTTGCTGTTTGATAAAGAACAGGGAGAGACTCAATGGAAAAGGAGGGCTGGATGAGGTGCTCTACACAGAGAGACTGTCCCCAGCTCACAGGCGGAGAGCCTGAGGAGTGTAAGCCTGCCTGGAACAGGAGCCAGCTAAGAAGGCTGGAGTGTGGAAAGCAAGTCTGGTAGAGGAAAGCCTAAGCAGGGACAGGACTAAAAGTCCTCCAGCCTTCTTAGCTGGCTCCTGGGTTTTTGAGCTAGCTAGGAAGATGATGTGGGAGCCTTTATGTTTACTTTTGAACTTTGTTAATAAACCCAGACCCCAAGAAGGAGTGTTACCTGATGCATAAAAACCTCTGACAAAGTTTTTGGGGAGCCCAAGGTTGGGGGGAAGCGAGGCAGTGGTCAGCCCAAAGCCAGACTAGGTATGGCATCATACAGGATAAAAAGAGGAATATTTATAATGTGTCAAAATATTTGGGATACAAACTAGAAGCCACACAACTTTAGTCCATAGCAGGGAGCCTGGCTGTTGGGAGTGAGAGAGGTTTTCAGTGTAATTGTTATCAATATTGTATTGCAAGCCTTATGTTCACTGAAGTGAGTGGGATGGGAAAGAGATCTGATTTCCTCCGGAGAATCAGCACTCTGCAATCTGAGAATGTGGAGAATGTCAATTTTTCTCCATCTTCCTTTGCAAAAGTAAGGCAGAGATTTGTCCAAGATATAAGGAAAGTAATACCTGAAACTCTAAAGCTCTGGTTTTCAGGATGATTTGGGTCTTTTCTTAGTGCCATTAGTCAATGTTCCTTGACAGGATTTACATAATTCTGAATTATGGTTATTGTAGTCAGCAGGAGTAAGCTTTAGCTTTTAGCTAGCATGAGTAATCAATGTTATGTTTGATATACATCCAGCTAGCAAAGATATCATGTAAACACAAAGAAGTGGAACTATTTTAGCATATTGAAATCGAAACTTTTCCTTTATAAATGTTTCAGTCTTGGGTAGCCTCATGAAATACGCACCTCACTTCCAAGATTCCCTCAGGTCCTACAGATTTAAACCACACCAGCATATGTCAGTACAATCACTTGATGGGATTATAAAGGTATGTAATTTTTAAATTATACTGTTTCAGAAAACAACTTGTTTCCAATTTTCAGACATGGAGCATCATTTTGTTTTCTTTACCCTTTAGACTTAAGGTTATGACCTTTGTGACTGTGGTTGAATAGGTTTGACTTGCTTTGGGAACAGACACTGAGAGTTTGTGAGTATTTGAATCTGTGTATGTTTGAGAAGGTGATATAAGTAGGTATGTAGCTTTTCACCGTACTTCCTGGGTTTTGCGGTTTTCACTTTTGTGTTATTGTCACTTAGCAACCTTAACTGGTTCTCATAAAGTGTTCTTATTTTTGAATTTGTAACAACATCTGGGTCACAGAGAATGAATCAGCTACATCTGTGAAATATTAGTGGAATCACAGTAGGTAGTCTCACATCATGAAGTTTCAGAAAGGCCAGAACACTCTTTTGATCAACTTCAATAAATGTCTGGGATTCAGAGAATGTTAAAAGTGGACTGTATATTAAATAATTAATAGTCATGCAAAAGCACATTATGGTACATCTATATTCTTCATCAAATGCATCAGGACATCCTGAAGATTTTGTATATTGGAAAAAATATAATTGGCAAATTTGGCCATAATTTCCCATCATCCAAATTAGCATATGGAGAAAATAGATTGGCTCCTTCAACCAATATCTTAGGAATTCAGAGAGAATTCATCTTATAATTAGGGGTATCAGAATGTCATAAGCTAGGGAAAGTCTTGAGAACTGAGGATTGGAGAAAGAACACCAAGGTATCAAGACTTGACTATTCCAACATGTTGCAAGAGATAGACTTGGCTATGAGGGGTAAAAGAGAACCTATTTTTAAAGAGCTGCCCCAAAAATATCAAATTCTGAAGTTTTTAGACAAAAAAGGGAGTTCATTTTTCACAAAAATGTCCATCAAAAATTCATCCTATATTTTCAACCAGCTCTAAATTTAAAAAAAATGAAGTTCTGAGGAATGTTTTCACATTTTTCAACCACTATTAAATTAATTATTGTATTAAGATGTTGGGCCTTGTCTAGTGCCTCAAGTTAGGTTTTTGACTCATCAATGTAAATTTTTAAATTTAAATCATTTTGGTTTTCTGTTGTACCCTAGTATAGCTAACTATGTGGATGTATTATTTAACTATTTTGACTGTCTGCATCTTACAATAATTAATGTGTACAATATCGTAGTAAAAACCACAAGTTACTAACTGAAAGGCCCCTTAAGAAGCCCTCATTAGACAGTTCCTCAGCCTGTCCCCTCCCAAATGCCCAAGAACAATGATGAGGTTCACAGCTTGCTCAGAACAATAGCAAATCTGGTGGGCCACAGGAGGCTGGAGTTTCCCTCATAGAACACACCCTGTAGGTAGGCATCTTCATTTGGAACCATTGTCTGCTAGCTTATATGCCTTGTTATAAGTCAGGTTTCATTGGCAAACAGGCTCTCTGGTAACCAGGACCTGAATCATGCAGGACTTGTTGATCAAAGGCAACACCTTTAAGGCCATCTGGAAATGTATCAACAGCCAATGGCATTACAAAGCACTGAGTGTTTCACCATTTAACAACCAGGCAGCTATCTCCTGCACTAACTTTGATTTCCAGATGGATTCATTTTGTAGCTCTCTGTAGTGAGCATTGCAGTAGACTATTGTCAAGGTGACAAGGGCATAGATAACTGAGGCAAGGTCTGCATGTGAGAGTAAATATCACGTTCTGTTCACCAGGTGTAGATGGAAAAAGCTACATTACTCAGGGGATGTGAAAAATTCACTCCCCTGAGCTACATAGTTAAGCTGATCTAATGCCCCGTGTAGAAAGCACTAGGTCAATGGAAGAATTCTTCCATCAACCTATCTACCACAGGGAGGTGAATTAACTACAGTGATAGGAGAACCCCTCCTGTTGTGTCTACACTGAAACACTACAGCAGTGCAACTGCAGCTGTGACACTGTCGCATTTTAAGTGTAGAAATAGCCTAAGTATCCAAGAGCAGACCAGAATCTAAATGGTGAATCTGTGTTATGAATGGCAGATGCAGTCCTTTGGTCAGGGAGAATCTTTTCTAAGACTCCTGGTTGCTTTCTGCAGGCCATCAATGTTACCTTAATTCTAGCTGGCTGAGGCTCCATCCAGATATTTCTCAAGGAGTAGACCCCAAACCTATTCAGACACTGGGTCATTCCATTATATCAGATGAGTCCGATGAGATGGACAGAGAGAGCTAGGTCTCATTAGCATATTGATGCATGTGCATATCTTCTTATTACTGGTTCAACAGGAGAGGTGATAGTACTGAATGTTGCATTAAGAGCTTTTTAGGGCAGATAAACTTTCTCTGGAACGTCTCACCCTACTCGGGACAACAGTTGTATCAACAACACTTCATTGTCAACAGTATCACCTGATACTTTGTAACACAATCATCATGAACACTTTTGGGATGATTCTCCCTTCACTTACAAATCAGGAGTAACTCCACTGAGGAATCAAGCATTTGTCATCCATCATTAGGAGGAAGTAAATGATCAAAACCACCATTAAATTTCTGTTCTTTTTTCAAACCTGACCGAGTGGGGTCTAGGAAAACTAAATCATCCTGAATACCGCAAGAGTTGTCCAGCTACATCTTCTTAATTATCTTTCCCAGAAAGGAAGATGGGATATAAGTCTATAGCTAACAAGATTGTCAATGTCAATAGATGATTTCTTGAGAAAAGGCCTGGAAATAGCTTCCTTAAGACCAAATGGCATTCTCAAGGGAGGAATTGACAATATTATCCACCAATGAGCCCAGTACTTCCCCACTGGCCTTACCCAGCCAAGGGTAACATATATCCAACTCACAAGTAGTGGCCAAAAGCACCCCATTGCCTCCAGGATCTCAATGAATGGCATATTAAATATTGCCTGTCCCATTGGCTACAAACCAGAACAAACTGCATCATCAGCACCTACCTTAAGGTACCAAGGGGCTCTTATATAACACAAACAGGATTACTGGGGAGCTGAGTACAATTTCTGGCTGTCTGGGAAATTTTCATTGAGATAAAGCAATGAGTGGAGTGAATCACAGAGAGGATATACGGATAAGGGGGCATCTATGTGGCAGAGTTACAGAAGATATACAATAGTTTAACACATTACTGCAGATTGTATTGTTAGCAACTGAATATAAAGCTGTGTGTCTTCAGCTTTGTGCAGTTTCATCATTTGTTATATCCAGATTCATCACCAGCATACCAGATTGCTCTGATAGGCTGATGACGAGTCCTATCGGAGTGAAATGTGTGTCTACATTGTTAAATGTGGTCTAGAAAAACTAGTTCTAAAAGCTACTTGCGGTATCATAGGCATTATAAATGGCTTGGTATGCTCACTGCATGTCAGTATTCATAACTCACTTCTGGCTCACAGATGTTCTCAACAGAGACAGGCCTGACTAAAAACTTAGTTCCACCGTCTCCTCCACCCCCTCAACCAAATTTTGGAAGCATGTCCTGGGCGAGGCTAAACCCCACATCCAAATACACCAGAACTTTGAAATATTTGGATCTGGCCTCTGATCAGAACCTCGTGATTCAGCTCCATCTCTAGTGTTGAGATCCAAGATGTGGAAATAAACAGAAAGGTCTGGATATTTCTCAACGGTGCACCAAGCTCTTTTCTGTGGCTTTGCAATCATATTAAAAAAACAATCTCCCTCCTTTTTGCTGCCAAATATTAATATTTAGTTTAAAGAGAACAGCAGTGTTCCTTATGTCTGTGGGAAGGGAGAGATTCAAAGTGAAGGTGTGACATGACTTACACAATAAGTACCAGAGAGATAAGTAGACCAACATCAGATAACATGAACTACTGCTTAGGGGTCATAAAGAATGGTCCTTCTGACACTTTCTAATGTTATAGTTAGACTGATATAATCAAATCTCTGTACCTGGTTGGGTGAAATATGCTAAAGCTTAGCTGCACTCTGTTATTATGCACAGGAATTCAACTTAGCACTGATAAATACTGAACCATAAACCACTGCAGAGTTCAAGAGATTTTTTGGTTTCAGAATGTTCTTCTGATGTTCCAGCGTTGTAACTTGAGACTTGTTATATATTGCTGTTTCTTTTAATCTAATATACTTAGTTTCAATGTCAGTTTTAGATATTCTCTCTGGAACTACATAAAAAACCAAGGCTGGATCATCACCCAGCTTTATGAAAATTCAGTGTGAGCAATTATGAGCTGAACCTTGACAAGGTTGCATTTATAAACCAGAACAAATAGGGGACTTTATTGAGAGTGACTGTTCAGTGAACAGCACAAACAAAACAAAATGCAAATATGCTCACTTGGCTGCTGCCTGCATTGTGCTTTCTGCACTGATGGCATATGATCTGAACTCCAGTATCTCTTCTGCATGCCACTCTGTAGGGAACATTGCTAAAGAGTTGCATATTATACTGCTGCTACTAGTGATCTTAGGGGAACAGCCACATTAATGTAGGAAAGTTTGTTAATCCGCTTTTTAAATGAATGTGCTCCCATCCTACATTGATTCTTACATTGTCACAGAACACTAGTGGTGGGCACTCTCTCTCCATCCTTGAAAGCTTTTAGCTTTTTGAAAGTTTTGTTTTCTCACTGAAATGGATCGCTTTAAAATTTTATAACGTATTGAATTTTGAAATGTCATATTTTGGGGTGTTTTCCCTCTTTATCTCCCCCCTTTTTTCCCCCTTTTTGTGCCACTGAATGCAATTGAAAGTCCTATGTCTACTTTCTTTGGGAGAGGGTTGTCCCTCTTCTTCTTCCCCGTCCATGTGTCAATTTTGACCCTGTGGTTTACTATTTTGTAATTTATCAAAACTTCCTCAGTTTAGGAACTGTTACAGTGAGGCAAAAGAAAAAGTGAAACATTGTAACTCTGCCAGGGTTTGGACCTTGCAGAAAAGGAAACATTTTTGAAATTTCAATTTTTTCCATAATATTTTCCATTTGTTGATGACGTCTATTGGAGACGCACACAGTTCTAACGTAGCTGTTAAGTAAATTTTCAAGTTGAGGTGTGTAAATCTCATTGATTTTCAATGAGTCTTAAGCTTTTCAGTGCCTAAATCACTTCTGCAGATAGACCTTAAGCTCTTAAGTCACATGGGCACTTTAAAATAGTATCCCTTGTCTACATGCAGTAGTTGCACTAGTTGGAAAAGGATGCCTCACAATCACAGAACACTCTGGTTGAACTATAAACTTGGATTGAAAAAGATGCATTGTTTAATATATTTTTTGTTCAAATGTAGAGAAATTAAGATTATCAATCGCTTCGTTATTTTCATTCTCATCAGCATTATATGAGTGTTGTTCGCTTCCAAATAGACTACAACAAACTGGATAGCAGACACAAGTATCACTACCCTCTTTCAGTTTAAATCAGAACCACTCATTCGTGTATCATAGGCCCTATCAAGCTAATGGTGATCACAGTAGGCTCACTGGTGCTTTTAGAGCAGGAGAGTCTGAGTTCTTGTCTCACTCACCCTAGGAAGTTCTCGGTGACTGTGGAAGTTCTAGGTGGCCAGGGATTTGTTGCAAATGGACCTTATTTAATTATGTCCATATTCACACAAAAAAGACCTAATTAAATAACATTCTGTGGGCGTGACTCAGTTTCCCTACACCTTGTCTAGTTGCTTATGCCCATGCAAAGTGAACTCAAAGTGGGTGTAAAATGTTCCCATTCGGATCCGGAAGCATTTCTGTTACTAAGAGAATGTCTACACTAGAGAGGGTAGTTATATTTGCCCTCTGTATAATAAACTGGGAATAGAGCTGATGAAAGCCAGGAGGGTATAAAAAATAACACAGTGCTGTGGTACTGAAAAGAAAGCTACTAAGCAGTCCATGTGTGCAATATACTGAAAGGAAAACACACAGTGTAATCAGAGAAATTAATGAGTTTTGACCAGTGGAATCTGCTAGATAAGACTCAAAATGCTATTGAAATTCATTGAGCCATGGTGTATTGAACAAAGTCAAATTCTTAGAGTTAGATTTGGGCATAAATAGCTGAGATAATTAAAATCACTGGGCATGATCTTATTCATGCAATGCAGGTTCATTTAATCTTTATTGAAATAAATGATTGGTAAATTTTGCTGAGGTGACAAATGCTGAAATTATTTTATCAAACGAATAAGAACATCAAAGTACAAAACCTTTTCTTATTTCCTTTTAATTATTATTAATATTCCCCCCCCCCTCTATGCAGTGAGTGTGCCCTACAGATTTAACTCAGATCATACTGGTGGGATGAGGCAGCCATGAGAGTTAGCTCATTGTGTACCTGCAAAATACAAAGCTCTAGGCAAGTTCAGCAGATGTCTGCTAGCATTTGATGCATGACTGGCTGCACATCTCCCCTGCAAACACCTCCAAGACACATCTACTCATCAAATAACAGAAGGTTGCCTTTTGTACAGCAAGCAGTGCTAAAAGTTTTGGCAATTAAATTGCAGGTACAAAAAACCAAGCAATGAGAAAACAGGACACTGGCACCAATAATTAATTCCACACCTTACAATTCATTCTCATCTTCAGGCTTTTTGCAACAGGGACATTCACAAATAACCATACAGGCACTTCAGCTCTGAGCTGGAAAGGACACTCACAGGTATGTGTTCATTAGGCATTCGTATGTTTCCTTTAAACATGTTACCACTTTGTTCTGTTCATTCACTTTCAAATAGCTACATGTCCATGTGGTGGTTTATCTGACATGGTACTGGAGATTGAGTTCTTTGCTTTCCTGTGCTCAAGGATTGTCAGTTATGTTCATAGCCTTAGCCTTTCTGCCTACTAATGAGACAAAAAGAGGGATGAGCTTATGTTGGCAACATTTATTTGAAGTTAAAATCTTTAGTAGGGCCCTAACATTTCTAACACCCTATAGGGTACCTTAATATTCTTGACTGGAAGTTAGATTTGGGCTGTATTTCACTTTCTTCCTTATCAAGCTCTTTCAGTGTGGTGCAGGTATCTATGAAACTGTGATGCTTTTGTTTTCTGTGCTTCACTTTTACTTTTAGAAGAACTCTTGACTTTGTGGAGTCCAGTGGCACCTTAAAGACTAACAGATTTCTTTAGGCATAAACCTTTGTGGGTAAAAAACCCACTTCTTCAGACACATGAAAATTACAGATGCAGGCATAAATATATATACTGGCACATGAAGAGAAGGGAGTTACCTTACAAGTGGAGAACCAGTATTGACCAGGCCAATTCAATCAGGGTGGATGTGGTCCACTCCCAATAATTGATGAGGGGTTGTCAATACCAAGAGAGGGACAATTGCTTTTGTAATAAGCCAGACACTCCCAGTCCCTATTCAAGCCCAATTTAACGGTGTTAATTTTGCAAATGAATTGTAGTTCTGCAGTTTCTCTTTGAAGTCTGTTTTTGAAGTTTTTTTGATGAAGGATGGCTACTTTTAAAATTTGTTATAGAATGTCCAGGGAGATTGAGCGAGCTTGCATCCGATGAAGTGGGTATTCATCCATGGAAGCTTATGCTCCAATACCTCTGTTAGTCTATAAGGTGCCACAGGACCCTTTGTCGCTTCTACAGATCCAGACTAACATGGCTACCCCTCTGAGATTGAAGTGTTCTGTAGTGTACAGGGAGATTGAAGTGTTCTCCTACTGGCTTTTGTATGTTACCATTCCTGATGTCTGATTTGAGTCCATTTATTCTTTTATGTAGAGACTGTCTGGTTTGGCCAATGTATGTGGCAGCGGGGCATTGCTGACACATGATGGCATATGTCACATTAGTAGATGTGCAGGTGAATGAGCCCCTGATGGTGTGGCTCATGTGCTTGGGTCCTCTGATGGTGTCGCTAGAGTAGATATGGGGACAGAATAGGCAATGGGGTTTGTTACAGGGATTGGTTACTGGGTTAGTGTTTCTGTGGTGTGGTGTGTAGTTGCTGGTGAGTATTTGCTTCAGGTTGGGGGGCTGTCTGTAAGCGAGGACTGGCCTGCCTCCCAAGGTCTGTGAGAGTGGGGGATCATTTTCCAGGATAGGTTGTAGATCACTGATGATGCGCTGGAGAGGTTTTAGCTGGGGGCTGTACGTGATGGCCAGTGGTGTTCTGTTATTTTCCTTGTTGGGCCTGTCCTGTAGTAGGTGACTTCTGGGTAGCTGTCTCGCTCTGTCAATCTGTTTCCTCACTTCCCCAGGTGGGTATTGTAGTTTTAAGAATGCTTGATAAAGATCTTGTAGGTGTTTGTCTCTGTCTGAGCGATTGGAGCAAATTCGATTGTATATTAGGGCTTGGCTGTAGACAATGGATCCTGTGATGTGTCCTGGATGGAAGCTAGAGGCATGTAGGTAAGTATAGCGGCCAGTAGGTTTCCGGTATAGGGTGTGTTTATTAAATAAGTGATGGTCACATAAACTACAATTCATTTGCAAATTTAACACCATTAATTTGGGCTTGAATAGGGACTGGGAGTGGCTGGCTCACTACAAAAGCAATTTTCCCTCTCTTGGTATTGACACCTCTTCATCAATTATTGGGAGTGGACCACATCCATCCCGATTGAACTGGCCTGGTCAACACTGGTTCTCCACTTGCAAGGTAACTCCCTTCTCTTTATGTGTCAGTATATTTATGCCTGCATCTGTAAATTTCACTCCACGCATCTGAAGAAGTGGGTTTTTTTACCCATGAAAGCTTATGCCCAAATAAATCTGTCAGTCTTTAAGGTGCCACTGGACTCCTCGTTATTTTTGTGGTTACAGATTAACACGGCTACCACTCTGATTCTTGACTGTGTGTGGACAGTGGCCATTTTGTTCTCAGAATTGGTGCAGCCTCTGTAAAGGAGATGTGCGCACACACAGTGCTTTGCCATGGAGATTTACTTTTGTGTTTGGTTTCCATGAACATTCTAGCAATTGAGTTGTATAGGCCCAAATGTTTGTGCAAAAGCAATTTACGTGCACACATAATCATGGATACCAAGTTTTAAACATGCACACTTTGCCCTTGAAATGCTTCAATCCCCCAGACGGGGAAGAAAATTTGTGACTAATCTGACCACTCACAACTAAGCAGTGCAGTTTACAATTATGCTTGATCGATCCCCAGTATACAAAATTTAATCAACTAAATCAATTCTAATACGTACAGATAACAAGTACATTTCAGGAAAATGCAAATTGTTGAGCATGTTCTGCAAGCCGAAAGAAAACAAATTAGTCAAATACATTACTACTTATAAACCATTCTTTCTGTTCTAATGTTTTATGTACTTTAACACTTCACAGCCCCCCTTCCCCAATCCAAATACTTTATAATCATCTTCATTTGGGTAAAATCTGTTTGTAATGCTCAAAATGGTTTTGTAATGAGCATAGTGCAAATGGTTCTTGTTACTATATAAGCTGAAGGATTTGTTTGGCATCAGAGCATGTGTGGGGACATTTTCAGCAATCCTCTGTTGCAACACACATTTTTTTTCACATAGAGAAACAAAGGTGAAATACTGGTCTCCTTGAAGTCATTAGGAGTTTTTTCATTGACTTCAATGGGACCAGGATTTCACCCCCAAGTGTTTATCCACTTAGGTCAGAGTGCAGGTGTTCCTCTTCTGGAGAACTGAGTTGAAGAGTGTAGATGGCACCTTTTACCCTCACATAGTGCAGGGCAGTCAGGTTACTGATGCGGCTGCTAACTTTACATCCCAAAGTGGGGGTAGCTGGATGAGAGTGGACATGGTCAAACCTTCCTTTCAGGTAAATGGATGGGAAGCACACACTGCATCCTTTTACAGATGGTTCCTATGCTACTTCCAGGACTCAGAGGCAGTCTGCCTGCCTCTAAATTCTCCTTTGTCCTATGACTGTAGAGGTGTTAATTGCCCATTTCATTTTAAATGGTCTCCTGCAACATGTGCTAACCCGTTATGATTACCAATCTGTCCCACCTTGTATTTAGCTGTGACACTCTGGATACCTTTCCCAGACCTGAAGAAGAGCCCTGTGTAGGTTGAAAGCTTCCACTGATGGAAGTTGGTCCAATAAAAGATATTACTTCACCCACTCATCTCTCTCTGTCCTACATAAGCAGAATGCCTCAGGCTACCCCTAGTTAGCTACTACTTTGCATGTTTCCATCTCACTCATACCCTGCAGCTACTATGCTTAAAGGTACAATTTATCTCTTAAATAAGATCTTTCATGCATGACACTAAAACAATTAGCTTTTATTTTTAGTTCCTCAAGTGTTTCAAGACAAACACTCTATAGATAAGTGCAAAGTACATTTGCTAATATTAATACTACATGCATTTTCTGGTCAGCTGGCAATAATGGGCTTGCTATTAAAAAGCAAAGCTCCAGGTATGTCAGGAGGTGAGGAATTCAAGGCATGTAATATCAGTGTGACATAGCATGACTCTTGATAATTCTACTGAGTGAGTTCTGAGAGCAGTGGATGGAAGTTGTGGAAAAAGTGCGCACTATAATCTTTGATCAATAATACCACAAAGCAATTGACAGGTAGCAACACTGCCCACTGTTTCACAAGTGTGACAGGCTGTTCAGATACACTGGCAAAGACTCTACAACCTACCATGATGGAAGCATTGAGTGGCAATGCAATAAGACACTAGACAGATCTACTGTGTATGGAGGTGAGTCTACAGGTCCAAAGCCAAAGGGGTGTTCCACCTCATCCATAGATTGCTGGCAATCCAGGCCTAGCATTTTGTATTTGTTAACATAACGTGAGCATATCCACCTAACTAGCAGAACATGTTGTTAACTAATGATGAGTCCACAACATAAGAGTTAGAACAAATTAAAGTCAGGTATAAGACTGCACAAAGAGAAGAAATGATTGGCCAGACCATGGCCTGTCCTATATGTCCAAGTGGGGGAGAAGAGGGCCAAAGGAGACCCTTAGCTCTCCTGCACTCACTACCCACATTGCAGGTAGCAGCATGGGGTGAGGGATAAAAGGAAGCAGCATCCGTGGAGTTGCTGGGTGAGTGGCTGGGTGGAAATGGGGAGTGGACAGAGCCTTGGCTCCACCCTCTCTTCATGTCAGGGACCCTGCAGCTGAGCCAGCATACCAGATAACATAAGTAGTGAAAAATATAGAGTTGGCACAGGGTACGTTCAGGGGCGGCTCTATGATTTTTGCCTTCCCAAGCACAGCAGTCAGGCGGCCTTTGGCGGCACGCCTGCAGGCAGTCCGCTGACCTCGCGGATTTGGAGATCAGAAACGCTGCTGAAGGCTACCTGACTGCCGCCTTCACAGCAACCGTCACGCCAGCCCCGGCACGCGTTTGCTGCGTTGGTGCCTGGAGCCGCCCCTGGGTACGTTCCTCCCCCACACCCCAGAGCAGAGAGAAACCAGGAGGCAGATTGTGACTCTGAGTCACAATTTGCTTCCTAGGCTGCTCATAGACAGGGCTTGTAGCAAAGCTTCAATTTATTCCTATGAGTCTAAGCTGGTACATCAGTCAAGGCAAAAGAAAATGGGGTGGAGGAGGGGGGAAGGAAGGGTGAAAATTACAATAAATGGTATTATTCGGGGAAGAAAATTGTAAGGAATTCTGCTGTCTTATCCATATAATTTGGCTTGGCAACATTTGACTTTTATTTTTTAATTTTGACAGATAATATTGATGTTTTATTTTTAAGTAATGTTCAATTTTGATTGATTTAAATTTTCACAGTTGCAAAAAATTATGAGGGTGTCAGACTGGGGAGGGATCAGATAATTATTTAATGGTAATAGACACTGAGATTCAAAAAGATAAAACTTTATAACTCTTAAAACACAAATTGTCAACATCATATGTTAAAATATACAAAGTAGGTAGCCTTAAATCAAACTCTATTAAGCTCTCACGCAGCATTTTCCTTACTTGCTTTTCTGTAAATTTCAATCATTGTTGTATGGAAATATTGTTCCTCCAGTTTGTATGTATGGTGAAATCGTTTTATTGGCATTTATCATTAAAATTGAAGCCTTCAAAGCCAACATTCATGTAACGGTGGCAATTACTAATATAAGTGATCATAGAATTGATTTCTCAAGTAAGTAGTATGTACTTTTTCCTCCAAACATGTTTTATGGTAACACAAATCTACAGAAGCTGTTGACTGGTAAGACTTTTGCCCCAAATCTGCAGAAATCAACCATTCAGTAACTTGCTGTCACTGGATTAAAGCAGTCACAGCATTTCAGTGGTAGCAGCGATGTGTACCTTTTTCCCTACAGCACCTCTGCTAAGCACAGATGTAATTAAATGAACAACTTTCCCATACTCCTGGGTGAAGGCCTGGAGGGCTGCTGGCCTGTCTTCCCATTACCCAGGAAGACTAATGCCACACCCAGGACTTTTAGGCCCTTCCCTCAGGCCACAATTAAATAATTAAAACCAAAAAACTCGCAAAGTAACACCAAACATAACTATTCCCCTGACCACCATGGGCGACAGGGTCCTGGAGGCCTTTCACTGACAATGCCTCTCATTCTTGTCCAGGGCCAGTCGTGCAATCCAAGCTCCCTCCTGTAGCTCTCTCAGCCCTTTTTGGAAACTACCTGATCACTTCCCAGCTAGGTCTGATAATCAAATAGGGTTGGCTGATCCAATTTATTCATTCTGTGTGGAAGATGAGGTGAAGAACATTTGCATGACTAATTTCTCATGCAATGAGCAAGTCTGATTAATGGTTTACAACATGTTCTGGAGAAAGTAACTCTTTTATCCCTTAGGGTTCTAGGTGAGCATGTGAAGGATCTCTTAGTAGCACTGCAGTGTAGGCACACATTGCTTATTTAGTCCTATAGCCCTAAAGACTATAAAGTCTGTAGTGATTTAATGTCATCAGAGCATTTTTAGATCAGGTTTCTTTCCAGCATGGGCAATTTGTGAATGGGATTTTTGAGAGAAGTTTGGCTTATTCTTTCCTTACCTTTCACATTTTATGCACTGTTTCTGAGAGGATATCAAAATTTTTTTATATAAACATTATAGTTTGTTATGATCTTTTATATCCTTAGAGATCAGAAGCTATGGACTCCATCCTGGGTGGTGCTGAGCACCCTAAACTTTAATTGTCTTCACTGAGAGTTGAGGTAGCACAGCCCCTCCTAGGAGTATGTGAAGGATCGAGACCCACGCAGTAGCGTAGCCAGGGGGGGAGCAGGGGGAGCAGCCGCTTCCCCTGTGAGCAGAAGCGGCGCCTTAAAAAGGAAGAGCCGCTTCTTTTTAAGTGCCGCTTCTTGCATTCACCTGGCGGCGCTCCAGGTCTTCGGCGGCATTCGCCAGGTGAGTACAGGGGGAGGCGCCTTTTTATAGCGCCGCTCCCCCTGTGCTCTGGACCTGCCTACGCTACTGGACCCACGGCAGTATAAAACATTAATTATTAGTGTTGCCATTTTGGCTCAGGCAGTTAGCCAATATTCAGGGCTTCAAAAGGGCTGTTTCCATTAGTGGGGAGACATTGATTATAGAAGGCAGGCATTTCTTTGGCAAGATCCTGTTTATTTACAAAGAATGTACACAAAGCCCTGTTTCCCTGAACACAGACAGCAGGCAGTTTCCTTGCTCACAATTTACAAGCCTGTCTTTCCAGACAGTCCTATGTCCCAAAGAGCTCCCGTAGCATCTAGCATTCTTTGCATTAGAGTCTAGAATTTCATTTAAAAATGTATCCCAAAATACTTTACAGAGATAAATTTTACATACACAGACTTAGGGCCTGAGCCAGCTCTCTTTAATGTCACTGTACAGATCCTATTGACCTCAATGAGAGTTGGATCAGGTTCCTTAATAATAAATAATAGCAAAGAGAGAAAGAAATTAAGAAGTATGCACTTGGGCAGGATCACTGAGATAGTTTAGACCCAACAGTGAGATTTCTGAAAAGGTATTACAAACCTGAACGTTCGCAGAAAGTTTCCATTAAATTATTGTTAAATGTTGCACCAGAAAGAGGTTTTCTAAAATAAACATTTCCTATACACTATTTGCAGGCTAACCACTTGACTGGCCAAAACTTGCTGCAAGGTTGGGGGTAAGAAGCCCTGCCCAGCCCCCGCAACCCACAGTCTGGCCTTGGCTACACTCACGAGTTACAGCGCAATAAAACTGCCTGCAGCGCTAACTGTCTACACTTGCAAGGCACGTACAGCGCTGCGTCTCTGCAGGTACAGCACTGCTGGTACTTCACCTTCCCGAGAGGAATAACAGCTGTTGCGTAGTGGCTGCTACGCTGCTCCTGGAATGTAGTTGGGCAGGTTCGCACTAACTGACCTCCGGAAGCTCCCTTTGTTTTGAAACGGCACTTCCGGGTTGGAGTGCAGAGCTCCGTTCTGGGGCTACTTTACAAAAAAACAAACACAGCTACTGTTTGCAGGCAGGGGGGCTCCGTTAGGAGTGCCGGCAGCAAAGTTAGCTTGGAGAGAGGCAGCGGAGGGGCGGGGGGAGGAGAAGGGCGGGAGGGGGAGGGGTTGTGCTCCATTTCCCCGAGTGGCTGTTTATCTGCTCTTAAAAACAAACAAAGCCCCTGCTGCTTGCTTTCAGTAATTGAAAGAGAGGCGGGGGAGGTGAGGGGATGTAAACTTAGGAGATAATGAGCTGATACTCTGTGGATACCCCAAAAACCCACTTTCTCTCCCCACACGCTCCCTGTCACACTCCACCTCACAGCCCCCCCCCCTCATTTGAAAAGCACGTTGCAGCCACTTGAACGCTGGGATAGCTGCCCATAATGCACCGCTCCCAATACAGCTGCAAATGCCTCAAATGTGGCCACGACAGTGCGCTGGCAGCTGCCAGTGTGGACAGGCTGCAGCGCTTTCCCTACTCAGCTGTACGAAGACGGATTTAACTCACAGCGCTGTACATAGAATCTCATGGTTGGAAGGGACCTCAGGAGGTCATCTAGTCCAACCCCCTGCTCAAAGCAGGACCAACCCCAACTAGATCATCCCAGCCAGGGCTTTGTCAAGCCTGACCTTAAAAACCTCTAAGGAAGGAGATTCCACCACCTCCCTAGGTAACCCATTCCAGTGCTTCACCACCCTACTAGTGAAAAAGTTTTTCCTAATATCCAACCTAAACCTCCCCCTCTGCAACTTGAGACCATTACTCCTTGTTCTGTCATCTTCTACCACTGAGAACAGTCTAGATCCATCCTCTTTGGAACCCCCTTTTAGGTAGTTGAAAGCAGCTATCAAATCCCCCCTCACTCTTCTCTTCTGCAGGCTAAACAATCCCAGTTCCCTCAGCCTCTCCTCATAAGTCATGTGCTCCAGCCCCCTAATCATTTTTGTTGCCCTCCGTTGGACTCTTTCCAATTTATCCACATCCTTCTTGTAGTGTGGGGCCCAAAACTGGACACAGTACTCCAAATGAGGCCTCACCAGTGCCGAATAGAGGGGAATAATCACGTCCCTCCATCTGCTGGAAATGCCCCTACTTATACAGCCCAAAATGCCGTTAGCCTTCTTGGCAACAAGGGCACACTGTTGACTCATATTCAGCTTTTCGTCCACTGTAACCCCTAGGTCCTTTTCTGCAGAACTGCTGCCCAGCCATTCGGTCCCTAGTCTGTAGCAGTGCATGGGATTCTTCCGTCCTAAGTGCAGGACTCTGCACTTGTCCTTGTTGAACCTCATCAGATTTCTTTTGGCCCAATCCTCTAATTTGTCTATGTCCCTCTGTATCCTATCCCTACCCTCCAGCGTATCAACCACTCCTCCCAGTTTAGTGTCATCTGCAAACTTGCTAAGGGTGCAGTCCACACCATCCTCCAGGTCATTGATGAAGATATTGAACAAAACCGGCCCCAGCACCGACCCTTGGGGCACTCCACTTGATACCGGCTGCCAACTAGACATGGAGCCATTGATCACTACCCGTTGAGCACGACCATCCAGCCAGTTTTCTATCCACCTTACCGTCCATTCATCCAGCCCATACTTCTTTAACTTGCTGGCAAGAACGCTGTGCGAGACTGTATCAAAAGCTTTGCTAAAGTCAAGAAATAGCACATCCACTGCTTTCCCCTCATCGACAGAGCCAGTTATCTCATCATAGAAGGCAATTAGGTTAGTCAGGCATGACTTGCCCTTGGTGAATCCATGCTGACTGTTCCTGATCACTTTCCCCTCCTTTAAGTGGTTCAAAATTGATTCCTTGAGGACCTGTTCCATGATTTTTCCAGGGATTGAGGTGAGACTGACTGGCCTGTAGTTCCCCGGATCTTCCTTCTTCCCTTTTTTAAAGATGGGCACTACATTAGCTTTTTTCCAGTCATCCGGGACCTCCCCCGATTGCCATGATTTTTCAAAGATAATGGCCAATGGCTCTGTAATCACATCGGCCAACTCCTTTAGCACCCTCGGATGCAGTGCATCCGGCCCCATGGACTTGTGTTCGTCCAGCTTTTCTAAATAGTCCCGAACTATTTCTTTCTCCACAGAGGGCTGGTCACCTCCTCCCCATACCGTGCTGCGGAGTGCAGCCATCTGGGAGCTGACCTTGTCTGTGAAGACAGAGGCAAAAAAAGCATTGAGTACACTAGCTTTCTCCACATCCTCTGTCACAAGGTTCCCTCCCTCATTCAGCAAGGGGCCCACACGTTCCTTGACTTTCTTCTTGTTGCTAACATACCTGAAGAAACCCTTCTTGTTACTCCTAACATCTCCGGCTAGCTGCAACTCCAAGTGTGATTTGGCCTTCCTAATTTCACTCCTGCATGCCTGAACAATATTTTTATACTCCTCCCTGGTCATTAGTCCAATCTTCCACTTCTTGTAAGCTGCTTTTTTGTGTTTAAGACGAGCAAGGATTTCACTGTTAAGCCAAGCTGGTCGCCTGCTATATTTACTTTTCTTTCTACACATCGGGATGGTTTGTTCCTGCAACCTCAATAAGAACACATCTGCAAGTGTAGCCTTAGCCTCTGCATAATCATGTCTCAGAGTTAGAGCAATGGTACAAGGAGACCACAGAGCCCGCTGCTGAGTGACTGAAGGAGCAACAAAGGAAGGTTGAAGCTACCCACTGCTTTACTCACAAAGCACATTTGAAACAAGGTGTTAAATTAGATGTGTTTCAGAGTAGCAGCCGTGTTAGTCTGTGTCAGCAAAAAGAACAGGATTACTTGTGGCACCTTAGAGACTAACACATTTATTTCAGCATAAGCTTTCGTGGGCTAGAACCCACTTCATCAGCCGCATGGAATGGAACACACAGTAAGCAGATATTTATACATTCAGAGAAACATGAAAAGGTGGAAGTACCTATACCAACTTTAAGAGGCTAATTAATTAAGAGGAACTATATCAGCAGGGGGAAAAAACTTTTGAAGTGATAATCAAGATGGCCCATTGCGGACAGTTGACACAAAGGTGTGAGTGAGGATAGTTAACTAAGGGAAGTAGATGTGGGGGCAGGGAGCTACTGAAATGTTACAAGAACAACCCTTGAAAATATCTGGCCAAACTCAGTTCTCATTCACACCAGTGTAGCTCCCGTTGTAACAAGAACACATTTCTTCTTTTCTGTTTTCATAGAATAATTATAATAAATTGTGATTCATCAGGCAGGTCACAACAAAGCCAGTTTGGAGTTTGTATTTCAACTATACTCCCAATTATTCACTTGCCTTGTCATGTAAGACAACTGAGAGCATATTTATGGCAAATTAATCTAGATTATGTCCAAATATACATGTACAAAACAGCTAGGAAAAGGCGTGGTGGTTAACTTCACACATAATGTTTAAAATCCTGGGCTCAGATTTTAAATACAAACAACCAATCCCTTCCCCAAAACACCTTTAGCTCAAATGTGAGTTAGGATTATTAGTTTAATTGTCAGGATATTTATCTAGCTCAGCTGGTATTACTTATACAGGAGAGACACAGTACTCCAATATATACTAGACTGTGGATCAGAATCCAGGTGCATGGCATAGTGACGTGCAGAGGTGTGCAAGAAAATCATACCGAGCTGTTAGTTACATTTGCTTTCTTGTGCAGTAAAATGCCATGGTCCATACAACCATCAGGTGATTTTCATGAATGTACTAAGGTGTTTTTATATTAGGAAAGTCAAAGAGGCTAAATCAAAATGTTAGTTATGGTATGTGGACAAGAAGCCCAAAATTAGGGCCATAAATTACACTCCATCCACAGCCGTTGACTAGAGTTCACACAAAGATCAAGTGTAGAATATGGCCTCAGTGAAGTACATAAATGTTTGTTTTGGCCCTTTGCACATGCAGTCACCCATCTGCACACAGCTGTGGTAATTGTGAAGCATAGGTACACAGTGGCACACCTACATTATTTGGAAGTGGCTGTTAAAGCCTCTGCCATAGGCTTAAGTGTTAATACTCCATTAAGATGAATGGCACAGAGTTCACGTCTATCTGAAGTTGTCTGCAGATTTTCCGCATTGGCTATATTTGGTTTGTGTTTGGGATGTTTTCTTTACAACAGTAAAGGCTAGAAACTTACTTGGAGGGGGAAGAGAGAGGAAAAAGATGAAAGAAAGCACACTTGGAGTCTGAAAAATCTAAATCTGTCATAGAAGCTGGATAAATACCTGTCTGTGTGGAGATGGAGCTGTGACCCTGCCCCTCCCCCACACTGCCCCCATCACCTTGACAGAGTCCTGCTCTGAGCAGACAGCTCAGGAGCGTCTATTGCTAGAGGCGATTGGGCGGCCGGCCACACAATATTTTAGTATCATTTATAGTTGTATATAATTATATATATGATTATAATGTAGAGATCTATATTATTATTTTATTATAATATTTGCATAAAATGGGGCAAGAATCTTACTATGGTGAGACGAGAAGGAGAATTAGCACAATGAGGGCCCTGTTTGTATCCCTTCCACACCTAACTGACATGCCAGGAATTCTGATACAGATATAAAGACAGACAGACACTGTGACTGGGGGGTGGGGATGGGGCACCTGTGTGAGAAATCCTCACAGTCATCGGAAAGAGAAGCGCTGTTGTGTCCCATTGGAGTTACTCTGACAGGATGTAGTGGCAGTGTAGTCTCAGATGTGGAAACAAAAAGCTTCTTCAACAGCACAAATGAGTTACCTAACAGAGTGAATGAAGGGACTCTGTCAATTTTTAAGGGTTTATTTATTTATTTTTTAATGACAGTTCCCTAGGATGGGAAATCCATGGAAGAGGAAGAGGTACCTAGAATAATGGGGTCTTGGTCTATGACTAGGGCTCCTACGTACCACAGTAATAATCATAATAATTACAAATGAGAGGTTTAATGTGAAGAGAAAAAAAGAGAGTGATCCGAAAGATCTGGACATCAAAGCCCTTAGTCTTCTGAATGCATTAGTAGGGATGGGAAGCACAAGCAATGTTTACATTTACAAGAGCCCCCAAAAAAGAATCAATTCAATTTCCTGCCACACTTCACAGTAAACTATTCAGCACCTCCCATTTGGTTTTTTTCCCTTTAGTACCAACACACTCAGATCTTTAGCAGTAATGAACTACAGGACCTGCTTCTCTGTTTTGTTGCTCCAGTGGATAGGCCAAATTCATCTAAGTCAGTAACGTTACAATAGGGATGAATTTGGCTAAATAGGTGTAGCAGTGTAATCACAGGCTACACTATGCAATGGTTCTCAACCTGTGGCCCGTGGGCCGCTTGTGGCCCAATCAGCACACAGCTGCAGCCCATGTGACAGCCTCAGGCCCATACAGGTAGTATATATGTCGTATGGATGTAGTCAACATAACACACAGAGAACTGTATATGCAGCCCACAATGGTAAAGAGGTTGAGAACCACTCCGTATAGTAGCACTACTATAATGGCATTACAGCTATGCCACTATAGTGCTGTAGTGTAGTAGACACTTCCTAAGTTGACGAAAGGGGTTTGCCCATCAATGTAGGTAATCCACCTCCTGGAGAAGTGGTAGCTAGATTCTGTCAACCGTGTGGTGTCTACATTATGGGGTTAAGGTTGACCTAACTATGTCACACAGGGCATGACATTTTTGACAGCCCTGAGTGGTGTAGCTTAGGTTGACCTAAGTTTTAGTTGTAGACCAGGCCAGAGTCACAGGATAACTAGAAAACAGAATTACGGATGTACTGTATGTTATTCTACAAGTCACATACCATCAGCATTATTTATTTATATTACAGTAACACCTAATGGCCCCAAGCAAAATCTGGCTCTATTATGCTGTGTATGGTACAAACACATAACACCTGTCACTGCTGCAAAGAGTTTACAACTGAAATAGACAAGACAGACAAAGTGTAGGAGAAAGGAAGTATTATTATCCCAGTTTCACAGATGGGGAACTGAGCCACAGAAAGACTAAATTATTTGCTCAACGTCACACAGGAAGTCTGTGACTGACCCAGGAACTGAACATTTGTATCCCGAGTCCCAGTCTAGTGCAAGATCCTTCCTTAGCCACCTATACAGGTAACATTTTCAAAAGCACTTAAATGTCCAATTGACTTTCAATAGGACTCGTGTTCCTAAGTCACATATGCACTTTTGAAAATTCCACTTTATATCATTTGGGCAAAAGATGCCCTGTGTTTTCTGAAGATAGAGAAACAGAGCATAGGAAAGCATGAAAAAAAAATCTAACATTGCACAAATTCAGCACATGGCCATTGCTGCACTTTGTAATCATTACTAACTGGGTTTTACAAAGCCTTTTGTTGTGAAAGAAGTTATTCTGTAAGCAATAGAAGTGAAGCTTCTCAGTAGAACCAGAAGTACTGGATTAGTTCTTTCAGTCAAATTATTTCTTTGTACTGTTGCCTTCTTGCATGGAAATAATAGTGAGATAATGTAAATAATTTCTCTAGGTTGGAGCCCTACCTAGAATATCCTCAATAGTAATGATTGTTAAAGAGGGAAAATATCCTGCCTCCTCTAGCTCTGATAGTGGATCAGAAATCATGTTAGTAGAAACTTGCTTATAAATACTCCAGTTGGTACTGTGATTCATCAACAGAAAAGCAGGCTGGAGCACGCAGGGAGGTTTGTTTTGCCAGTTGTGGCTTTGAGCAAGTCCAGACTGATGTAACTAGTCATCACTTTCTGACTGTTAACACATTCATGCAGAGCTCACTGCACACAGTTGTTGCTCCTGAGCAGAGTGGGTGGAGGTGGTAGTTCCAGGAAAGTGGATGGAGTAGAAGTTCCAGGAAAGTGAGCATCACTTGATCAGTGCATGGGTTAACATGGGAGAGTAGCATATGTAATAGAGTAACACATTTAGGCATCATTATAGCATGTGTGTCTGTATATCATAGAAGCTTTCAACAGAAGACTAAGTGACACAATTACTTTTCAGATTCCCGCTGAACTAGAATCTTGACATTCAGTGCATTCATTATGGCTGCCAAGACAGATTAAAACAATCACATTTGCTCTTTCTACCAGAAGGTCATAAACTCTCTAGATTTTGACCATTCAAGTGCCTTTCAAACGTATTAGGCAAAATAACATCAACAATTATATTAATTTCTTTTTTGATCAAGTCCTATTAGGTATGGTCCCTCCTATATGGAGAATAAAAGTCATGTGATGTCTCTGGTTCAGCTGTTTGCCAAGGAAGGTTCTCTAAGTTATCAATTTAATAGCAAATGATTGGAAGGTGATTACATAACTTACATTAGTTCAGTGTCACGTGTTGTCATCTAAGCCATTAAGTATTTGTTCATGGATTAATATGTTGCACTAGAGCATATCCGATCATAGTTTGCAATGAGATGTTTAACAGGAAATGCAAATATAATTTACTCCCACATTAAGGCCCATTTAAACTACTGAAACAGTGTAAGGCCCCTTACTGTAAATGAGAATCAGGCCCTTGTGTAAAGGAAGTGACCTAATTCCATACATGACTAATACAATACAGTACTTCCACAATGTTTAAAGACACAGAAGCAATATGTTTTTGTGATGTCAGCATAATCTATGTACCACTTCAATAAAGATGCATTTTATCACACTAGATATAAACAGGCAGCTTAAAGGTAGGGTGGATTCACTCTATTTTCTCCATGAATATTAAAATCACAAGCAGTGTGGCTAGAAGGCAGAAAATCTGCATATTTATGAATAAAAGACTGGCAAGTATGATAAAAGCATACCTTTATTGATCCCAAGCTGCTCTATCAGATTCAAATAATAAAACCAAATAATGTTACAACCTTTACATGCTGGAGTTCACCAAATGTGAGAGGCTGCATGCAGGCACTGATATTGGTAGTCCAAAGGGCAAGCAGTTATCAGCTAGTGTTACCTGCGTAAGTACTTGTGGCACTGTGATTACAAATGGATAAGAAGCAGGAGGCAGGGATGAAAATGAGAAAAAGAGAACAAAAAGCCCCTATAAAAATAAACACTCTATAATAAATATAAAAATATGACCCAAGGCTGGAGCATTTCCGTTTCAAAGTGCATGGCATGGGATGTGCCTATTGTGAGCATGATGGGGTTGTTGATGGTTAAACCCAGTATAATACAAAAAATTCCGTATTATGCTTCCAGAGGATTTATGCCTAGTGACTGTAGCACAGGCTCTGTTTTCTGGATTTGGTCAGTTGATCATTTGTCCACTGGTTTATCCCTACCTGCACTCGCGGTGATTTCAGTCAAATCTAAATAGCCTAACTATTGAAAACAAATGTGGCAGGGTAGTGGGCAACTGCCACAGTTCAATCAGTGCTGCATTCTACCATTCTGTGCCTAGGAAAACGTGGGTAGGTAGATGAGGGGCAAAGCATACTGGGCCAAATCCGCCTCTCAGTGGCATGTGACACCCTGCTGAAGCCTGAGAAGGGAGTCTGGCCCTCCAGATGTACATTTTAAAACCCCATTTATAAAACTAAAGGATCCTGCTCCCCCGAATGTGGCCACAGCTGTGCTTCATGACCATAGGGCACTAATAGAATCCCAATGGGGGGACGCCCTCCCTAAGCAGCAGCATCGCTGCCCATCCCCCACTTGAATTCACAGTCCCATACTCAGCCACCCCTTCTGGTCATATATGTCAGTGGAGCAGCATGGAGGAATGATGCTGGCAGGGGGGTGGTGCATCCTTCAATGTCCCTGCCTAATGGGTGGGGTCTCCCTGGCTGAGAGATAACAAGGGGCTGATCAGCCTCCTTCTCTGGCCCTGGACCAGGCTGACAGTTCTGAAGTGGCCCCAAAGATATCCTCAGGGAAAGGCAGCAGAGGGTGAACCTCTGAGCACCCTTTACCTCCCAAGCCCCCTCACCTCAAACACCTGATTTTGGTGTCTCAGCCTGTCTGCCCCACACAGGTGGATCAGTGGGAGTTAATGGCTGCCAGGAGAGAGGGAGATTCAGAATCAGTGGAGGGGGCAAGGAGCTCATGTGCTCCCTGTCTCCTTCGGGGCCTCTGCAGATTCCAGTCACAGACTGGCTGAGCAGCAGCTCTGTGCTCCCTACCAGACTATCCTGACCAGCCTTAGGATCAGTAAAGCCAGCCCAGATCCACAGTAAGTAGGAGGAGCAGGCCTGAGTGGGCTCTAAAGCACTAACTGAACCACTACAAATACATTTGCCGTTAAAAATGTTGGGGTCTCTCTTTCTCCTTTGCTTAGCTCCCAGACTGTGCTTTCAGGAATCAAGTTTCCAATGCAAAAGACGTTGACTTCACTACCTAGGATACAATGATATGGGCTATGTATCCTCATACTTCAGAGTACAAAATTATCACCAGCTGGGGACAGGAGACATTCCCCTCCCCACAATACTACGCATTGGAGTTAGGTGTATCATTGGATTTTACATCTTCCTCTGAAGCAGTCATCACTTGCCACTCCCAGTGATAGGATGCCAGATTAGAAGAAGCCTTGGTCTTTTCCAGTATCTTTTGTTACTACAGTACGTCACATTTAAACAAGTTCAGAGTGTGCAGGAAAATGCTTTGGTTTAGGAGCTGGGAAGCCATCAAGACAGTATTCTGAACTCAAAAACTGGCAGGCAAGTGAGGCAGAAACTGGCTTACACCTACAATTATTTATTTAAAAAGGTAAATGTACAGGGAAATATTACTGGGCATAATTGCAGCATTTAGCCACTGGCATAGCTCATCTTTATGGAGAGCTCAAGGGGAATTTGGTCAGTCCATTTTTAATATCTCAACTAGGGATGAAAAAATGACATCTGTGTCTGATGCGATAATTGGATCTTTTCCTGAGCTTTTCCTTCCCCTCTCCTTTTCACCTCCAAATAGCCAGGTTGAAGTTTAATATAGGCCTTTGAGTTCATTAATCCTCTGTGCTCATTAAGTTTATTCATTAGCTGTGATTAACAGGAGAAAGCTTGTACTGATGGGGGATTTATCCAAGCATTACTAAAACTTGCTAACGGCTCATACAGAAACCTAGAGTAGACCCCCAAAATGACAGCACAGCACTCATTATATTACATTTTAGCTCCCCAATTATCATTTCATGGTAAGGAGGGGAAGAACTTATCTAGCACATTGTGTAATGCAGACAGATGCCGATCGGGGGATTGAATGTGGGACCTCTTTGAAGCTTACTGTATGAGCCTCAGCTGCATAAGCTAAAAGCCGCGTGCCTCTTACTCAAGGCTGTAGCAAACTCATCAAGCTCTAGAGTCTAGAGGGTCTAGGTGTCACTAGAGGGGAAACAGAGCATCACATAAAGCAGGCATGGGTTATACTTCTCTTTTTCACAAAGATGTATCAATATTAACTAATTAATGACTGCCATAGAAATATTTCGTTTAATACAGACGACGCCTCAGCATTTGAGTTGTAAATCTGCCATTATATTATGTAATATATACACTCCACAGTCATTAAACTCTAATTACACACAAAAAGGCTACATTAACTGGCTGTATTTTAAAGAAACCTTATTGAGGTTGCAGGAACAAACCATCCTGATGTGTAGAAAGAAAAGTAAATATGGCCGGCGACCAGCTTGGCTTAACAGTGAAATCCTTGCTCATCTTAAACACAAAAAAGCAGCTTACAAGAAGTGGAAGATTGGACAAATGTCCAGGGAGGAGTATAAAAATATTGTTCAGGCATGCAGGAGTGAAATTAGGAAGGCCAAATCACACTTGGAGTTGCAGCTAGCCGGAGATGTTAGGAGTAACAAGAAGGGTTTCTTCAGGTGTGTGAGCAACAAGAAGAAGGTCAAGGAAAGTGTGGGCCCCTTACTGAATGAGGGAGGGAACCTAGTGACAGAGGATGTGGAGAAAGCTAGTGTACTCAATGCTTTTTTTGCCTCTGTCTTCACAGACAAGGTCCGCTCCCAGGCGGCTGCACTCCGCAGCACGGTATGGGGAGGAGGTGACCAGCCCTCTGTGGAGAAAGAAGTAGTTCGGGACTATTTAGAAAAGCTGGACAAACACAAGTCCATGGGGCCGGATGCACTGCATCCGAGGGTGCTAAAGGAGTTGGCCGATGTGATTGCAGAGCCATTGGCCATTATCTTTGACAAATCATGGCAATCGGGGGAGGTCCTGGATGACTGGAAAAAAGCTAATGTAGTGCCCATCTTTAAAAAAGGGAAGAAGGAAGACCCGGGGAACTACAGGCCAGTCAGTCTCACCTCAGTCCCTGGAAAAATCATGGAACAGGTCCTCAAGGAATCAATTCTGAACCACTTAAAGGAGGGGAAAGTGATCAGGAACAGTCAGCATGGATTCACCAAGGGCAAGTCATGCCTGACTAACCTAATTGCCTTCTATGATGAGATAACTGGCTCTGTGGATGAGGGGAAAGCAGTGGATGTGCTATTTCTTGACTTTAGCAAAGCTTTTGATACAGTCTCCCACAGTGTTCTTGCCAGCAAGTTAAAGAACTATGGGCTGGATGAATGGACGGTAAGGTGGATAGAAAACTGGCTGGATGGTCGTGCTCAACGGGTAGTGATCAATGGCTCCATGTCTAGTTGGCAGCCGGTATCAAGTGGAGTGCCCCAAGGGTCGGTGCTGGGGCCGGTTTTGTTCAATATCTTCATCAACGACCTGGAGGATGGTGTGGACTGCACCCTTAGCAAGTTTGCAGATGACACTAAACTGGGAGGTGTGGTTGATACGCTGGAGGGTAGGGACAGGATACAGAGGGACCTAGACAAATTAGAGGATTGGGCCAAAAGAAATCTGATGAGGTTCAACAAGGACAAGTGCAGAGTCCTGCACTTAGGACGGAAGAATCCCATGCACTGCTACAGACTAGGGACCGAATGGCTGGGCAGCAGTTCTGCAGAAAAGGACCTAGGGGTTACAGTGGACGAAAAGCTGAATATGAGTCAACAGTGTGCCCTTGTTGCCAAGAAGGCTAACGGCATTTTGGGCTGTATAAGTAGGGGCATTTCCAGCAGATCGAGGGACGTGATTATTCCCCTCTATTCGGCACTGGTGAGGCCTCATTTGGAGTACTGTGTCCAGTTTTGGGCCCCACACTACAAGAAGGATGTGGATAAATTGGAAAGAGTCCAACTGAGGGCAACAAAAATGATTAGGGGGCTGGAGCACATGACGTATGAGGAGAGGCTGAGGGAACTGGGATTGTTTAGCCTGCAGAAGAGAAGAGAGAGGGGGGATTTGATAGCTGCTTTCAACTACCTTAAAAGGGGTTCCAAAGAGGATGGATCTAGACTGTTCTCAGTGGTAGAAGATGACAGAACAAGGAGTAATGGTCTCAAGTTGCAGAGGGGGAGGTTTAGGTTGGATATTAGGAAAAACTTTTTCACTAGTAGGGTGGTGAAGCACTGGAATGGGTTACCTAGGGAGGTGGTGGAATCTCCTTCCTTAGAGGTTTTTAAGGTCAGGCTTGACAAAGCCCTGGCTGGGATGATCTATTTGGGGTTGGTCCTGCTTTGAGCAGGGGGTTGGACTAGATGACCTCCTGAGGTCCCTTCCAACCCTGAGATTCTATGATTCTATGATTAAAGTAACATTATTAAGTTTGCAAAGTCAGGTATTCAAAAGTTAGGAAATGCCAGAATTAAGGTAGTTGGTGTGCTGTATCAGGTTATCACATATCACAGTGGTTAGAGCACCCTCCCGAGTCCTGAGACAAAGGAGACCCCCATTCAATTCTGATTTTTGAGCATGCATAGTATTCTGTACCTCTTAATATGTCCAAAGCACTGCTCTTATTGACTTCAGTTACAGCTGTGAGTGCTCAGCTCTCCTACAGATCAAACCCAGGGCCTCACACCAGGCATTCAACTCTGCAGACCTCTGCCTCATTCACTACATGTGATGGTTCTTTGGTACTCAGGACTATGAGTCACCCTGTTACCCCCTGCCTCCAGACAGTTTTGCTTGTAGTGGCTTGCACCTGCCCACTTCCCAGCACCCAATAAGACCACTGCCTTTCAGTCATTCAACCACTCTCCTCTGGTCTCTGCTAGCCCTGTCTTCACCTTGCAGGTTAACAAGAGATGAACTGCAGTCCCCGAGTCCCATTGAATCATTCCCCTGTGATATCCAGTCACTATCACTGGGTACTCACAGAACGAACAAAGTTTTAACTAGAAGTGACAGACAGTTGTGGTGGAAGCAAATGGTCACAACAGCAAACAAAATCATAAAACGTGAACCTGGGCCTACACTTAGTAATAGTTAGCTTTCCTTTCTAGTAGGTCATCGTCGTCCCGCCCCCTGCCCAAAGTTCAGCCTGTTGCACAGCTGGTTGGCTTCACAGGAATCAGAATCAAAACTTTCATCAGAATCTCCCCACTCCCAAGATGTCTCCTTAGTGAATGGATTCAGGGTACCTCTCCCTCCTCTGTGTTATACTGAAACAGTCTTTGGTTTGCCCTGTTTAGGAATAGAAACAAATGTCTTGTTGTTCTGTTGTTTTTTTTAACCTTCATGAGGTTTCAGTTGTCTCTGATGGTTTTCCATGGATAGTCTTGGTATTGAGTAAGTCTAAACAAACGAGACTTGCATTGCATTACCAGCTAAATCGGGCAGAATGACACCACCATCTTGCCTGAATGAGCCATCACTGAGGCACAGTGTCCCCTGGTGATTAAGTTTTACTCCAAGTCCATAACACATCATTGTACCTTAAATATTACCCATAAATACATCTTGCAAGTCGCAATGATTATGATTCTTGACAAGTTACCCTGTAGATACCGTACGTGTTACTCTTTATGGACAAGTATCCTGTAAGACATGTGTTTGGGGTAGTTTGTCAGATTTGAGTTGTTTGCAAAGAACAGGAGGCCCTTTGCCTAGGAGCCTCTGTGTCGCACTACCCACCTTCCAGGTCCTCCCACTGGGGCCTGATGATGGTGGGTGGGCTCAGCACTGCACAGATCACCTTCAGGGGTTCCTCTTTCCTCCTTTCCCTGGAGGCCTTTGACTCACAGCTTTTATTTTACATAATTAATATAATGAATGATTTTTACCCACTGAATTTATTTATTGAATGGGTCCCAGCCATTTATATCCAACGAACACCTTTTGGGGCAGAATTTTTAACATAGATGCCTGGAGTTAAGCACCTATATTCAAATTTAGGCATACAAATAAAAGTGGGCTGATTTTCATAGGTGCTGAGCACCAACAATAGGAGCTGTGCCTGGTCAGCACTTCTAAAAATAGGCCGAATTCATTTAAGTTCCTGGCTTAGGCATTGTTAGAGACTTTTGACTTATAACTCGGTATACTCTCTAGGCAAGAGTGTGGGAGGCCCTTGCCCAGGTATTATTCTACATCAGTGGTTTTCAAACTTTTTTTCTGGGGACCCAGTTGAAGAAAATTGTTGATGCCCACGACCCAACGGAGCTGGGGATGAGAGGTTTGGGGTGTGGGAGGGGCTCAGGGCTGAGGCAGAGGGTTAGAGTGCGGGGGTGAGGGCTGAGGGGTGGGGCCAGGAATGAGGGGTTCAGCGTGTGGGAGGGGTCTCTGGGCTGGGGCAGGGGGTTGGGATGCAGGAGCGGCTCCATGTTTCGGGGGGAGCTCAGGGATGGGGCAGGGGGTTGGTGTGTGGGAGGGGGTCAGGTCTCTTGGCTAGGGGTGCAGGTTTTGGGGTGGGGCCAGGGATGAGGCGTTTGGGGTGCAGGAAGGGGTTCTGGGTTTGGGGGGGCTCAGGGATGGGGCATGGGATTGGGGCACGAGGTTGGGGCGTGGACTTGCCTCCAGTGGCTCCCAGGCAACGGCGTAGCCAGGGTGCAGAGGCAGGCTTCCCACCTGTCCTGGCACTGTGGACAGCACTGCACCCTGGAAGCAGCCAACAGCAAGTCCAGCTCCTAAGTGGAGGCGCGCAAGTGGCTCCACGCAGTTCTTCCCCGCAGGCACCGCCACCCCCCAGCGGAGGATGCTTGGGGCAGGGGCAGCGCGCAGAGCCCTGTGAACCCCCTGCCTAGAAGTCGGACTTGCTGCTGGCCACTTTTGGGGCACAGCGCAGTGTCGGAACAGGTAGGCAGTAGCCTGCCTTAGTTGGGCAGCACCGCCAATGGGACTTTTAACGTCCTGGTCGGCGGTGCTGACCAGAGCCACTAGGGTCCATGGGTGATAAGCCAGGTGAACCAGTGCCTTGGATACCGCGACCCAGTACTGGATCGCGACCTGAACTTTGAAAAATGATGTTCTACATAATCAAATGTCTTTATATTTTTATTTGGGCATAAGCTTTCGTGGGCTAGAACCCACTTCATCAGATGCATGGAGTGGAAGTGGGTTCTAGCCTACGAAAGCTTATTGCCGAATAAATTTGTTAGTCTCTAAGGTGCCACAAGGATTCCTCTGTGTTTTCGCTGATACAGACTAACAAGGCTACCCCTCTGAAATCTTTATATTTTGTTAAATATACTGAATTTGCCACCAGCAGTGTTCGGGATGGTGCACTGTAAATTAAAGTGTGTACAGGAGGCTGCTTTACTCTCCTGCTAGATGCTTTTCTTGTGACATCTTGCTTACGCCTCCCTGCTCCTTAAAACATATGCTACACTAATTTTACACTCCCTTGCATACCTAATTTGGTATAAGTTACGCTACTTTTCTACTCTACACCCTGCACCTGTTTCCTATGCACACCAGTGTTTATGTCACCACTGAATTTGGCCCACTTCCACTGACCTTCACATCACATTTGAATTTGGCATGTAGTCCTGAGCACAATTAAAAACCACACACACATTTAGAAATATTGAGCGCCTGAAATTCTTTCTTTAAAAAAAAATTCTTTTGGGAACTTTTTTGTTAAAAGTAAACAGCTATTTTTGAAGCGTGGGGCCTTAGGCTAAAATTTTCAGTAACATAGAAGGGACTTAGGAGGACAACCCTAACTGAAAACTAATGGCACTAGTGCTCCGAAATTCTTATACACTTTTGGAAATCCTACTTCTAGTGTCAACCATGGTGGTCTTCTGATGTGGCATTTGTTATTATGATTAATGATTGCTATATTGTTGTTTATTTATATAGCTCCACAAAATGCATATGGCACACAAATGAAAGACAATGAAGACAATGCACTAGAATGCTACAGCAACAGAGCTATAGTGCGGAAGCTGTGTGGTTGTATCCCGTGGCATGCCGTGACATGTTTAATCAGGCACGCAGCAACATTTTAGTGAACAAATTTTGCATTAAACTTTCCATCCTGACAAAGAATAATTTGTCCTGCTAGCTCTGTTCTATCATGGAAGATTCAGGTCTCCTCTTTGATTCAGTTCTATTCCCAGCACCGGTTGCTACACCCCTCGTGGAAGTGGGGGTTTTTAGAGCGCTGGGAGAGAGCTCTCCCAGCGCTCTGCTGCGACCACACAAGCCACGTTAAAGCTCTGCCACAGCAGTGCTTTAGCATTGCCCAGTGTAGACTACTCCTCTGAGTTGCTTCTGACTTATTAAAGTCATGTGGTCAAAGTGGGCTGGTGGGGGTTGGAAATCTTTAGTTAAACTGACCCATTTCCCCCTCCTTACCCTTAAATGGAGTTTTGCATTTACTCACATCTACAGACTATAAGATAATTAAAATGTAAAATCTAATTAAAATTAAGATGATCTAAAGTATTCATCTAAAAAGAGGCCTGTGAATCAAACACCTTATATCTTTCTTAGAAGACATGACTTATATCACATTTAATTACTTTCTCCTGTGGCTGGGCTGGTAAAGATCCGGCTTCTAAAGGAGGACAGCTTCTATTAAAAAAACTGCATGATAAAGATTCAGACACCAAGAGCTTCACCTGCAAGATGTTCAACACCTGGCTTTAATCCAGCAAAACATTTAGACACACACTTAATTTAAAGCACATGAATAGTCCCATCCACTCCATTGGGATTACTCATGTGCTTAAAGTTAAGCACATTTTAAAATACTTTGTTGGATCAACATCAGCTTGCTCATTAGTAGGGGAGGTTCCACAGTTATGGTACAAGCCTATGCCTTGGAGGTGTGGGTTCAAGTCCATGTTCTGCAACAGACTTCTTGTGAGATCCTGTACAAGCCGCTTGGCTTCTCTGGTCTCTGCCTGTAAATGAGGATTAGGGTGACCAGACAGCAAGTGTGAAAAATCGGGACAGGGGGTAGGGAGTAATAGGAGCCTATATAAGAAAAAGACCCCAAAATTGGGACTGTCCCTATAAAATCGGGGACTAGTAATGGGGATTATATAATTATCACAGGTAAATCACGCAAGCCCTATGGGAAGGCAGCTTCTAAGGTCCTTTCTGCGCCACAAACGCAATGCAGTTGGGGAAGCGGGGGGGACCTGGGAATGTGGTTCCCCCTGAATTTGGCAGAAGCCAAAGTATGGTTCTGCTCACTGTATGTTCCATTCCATGCGTCTGATGAAGTGGGTTCTAACCCACGAAAGCTTATGCTGAAATAAATTTGTTAGTCTCTAAGGTGCCACAAGTAATCCTGTTCTCTTTGTTCTGTAAGGCAGTGGCCTAACTCTGTTAGGAGTCACTTATGTATGTGCCATGTTTGTAGTTAGAGCTGAGAAAATAACACAAGTGATTTTTTTCCAATAATATTTACTTGAGTTTTTTATTATGAATTCACTTTGGTTCTGTTCACACACCTTTTGTGTTCTTGTTCTGCAAACATTAGATCACTTGGGTTTTATAGATAAAATTGTTCACAGAAAGGAATTTGCAAAGCCCCATGCTTGAATACTCATGGAGCAAAAATTTTAAATTTGCACATACAAGTATTAATGCTGGAATTATTATTAATCATGTTTATTATGGCAGTGCCTACGGACTAACAAGAATGAGACCCCATTGTGGTAGGCATGGTACAAACACAGAGTAGTAGACAGTCCCTGCCCCGAATAGCTTGCAATCTAAATAGACAAGACGGACACAGGTTGTGGGAGGGGTAGAACACACAGAGTGAACTACTGATAACAGCAATTGTCATGTTAGTTCCATAATTTGTATTTATTTATTGTGGGGTGGGTTTAGTTAAGAGAGAATAAGGTACATGGAAATAAAAGTGAAGGGAGAGGGGACATTGAAGGGAGGGAGAGTGATGGGGTCAGGGCAGGGAGGAAGAGGGGTAGGTGTGGATGAAGCTAAGGCTTTGGCTACACTTGCAGATGTACAGCGCTGTTAGTTAAACCCGTGTTCGTACAGCTGAGTAGGGAATGCGCTGCAGCCTGTCCACACTGGCAGCCGCCAGCGCAGTTACTACCACTGATGTGGCTACATTTGCGGCACTTGCAGCGGTTTTGGGAGAGGTGCATTATGGGCGGGTATCCCACAGAACACCTCTTCCAATTCTGGCGCCGTGGGTTGTGGGAAGGGGGCGTGGGGTATGGTGCATTCTGGGTCCTGTCCCAACGCCCCATGATGCATCGCTTCGCATCCCAGCAATCCCTGTGTTTCCGGCCACAATGTGCGCCATCTTTCAACGGTTTCTTTGTAGCGTGATCTGTGCTCCGTTTCTGTCAGCGGGAAAATGGATCCCGACCTGGTGAGCAAAATACTGACGAGTCTCGCCAGCACGTCACATTTGGCAGTCGAGCTGTTCCTTAAGATCCACAGTGACAGCGAGGAGTCCGGCGATGACGATGAAATTGTCACGTAAAATGCGTACGACAGTAACTTGCTTGTGGCATTCACGGACATGCTATGCACCGTGGAACGCCGCTTTTGGGCTCGGGAAACCAGCACAGAGTGGTGGGATCACATTGTCATGCAAGTCTGGGATGACGAGCAGTGGGTGCAGAACTTTCGAATGAGAAAAGCTACTTTCATGGGACTGTGTCAGGAGCTCGCCCCCGCCCTGCGGCGCAAGGACATGAGATTGAGAGCTGCCCTGACAGTGGAGAAGCGGGTGGCTATTGCAATCTGGAAGCTCGCAACTCCGGACTGCTATCGATCAGTAGCGAACCAGTTTGGAGTGGGAAAGTCGACCGTTGGGATCGTGCTGATGCAAGTTTGCAAGGCCATTAATCGCATCCTGCTCAGAAGAACCGTGACTCCGGGTAACGTGCAGGACATTGTGGCTGGCTTTGAACAAATGGGTTTCCCTAACTGTGGCGGGGCGATAGATGGGACGCATATTCCTATTCTGGCACCACCCCACCTAGCATCCGAGTACATTAATCGGAAGGGGTATTTCTCCATGGTTCTCCAGGCGCTTGTGGATCACCGTGGGCATTTCATTGACATCAACGCAGGCTGGCCCGGAAAGGTGCATGATGCACGCATCTTTCGGAACACTGCCCTGTTCCGGAAGATGCAGTCCAGGACTTTTTTCCCAGACCGGAAGATCACGGTAGGGGAAATTGAAATGCCCACTGTGATCCTTGGAGACCCCGCGTACCCTTTAATGCCGTGGCTCATGAAACCCTACACAGGGAGCCTTGACACCAGCAAGGAACGGTTCAACTACAGGCTGAGCCGGTGCCGAATGACTGTGGAGTGTGCTTTTGGCCGTTTGAAGGGCCGCTGGCGATCTCTATATGGGAAGCTGGACTTGGCCGAACACAGCATCCCCGCGGTTATATCCGCTTGCTGTACCCTCCATAATATTTGTGAAGGGAAGGGTGAAATGTTCACTCAGGCGTGGACCTCAGAGGTTCAACACCTGGAGGCTGAATTTGCACAGCCAGAGAGCAGGGCTATTAGAGGGGCCCAGTGTGGGGCTGCAAGGATTAGGGATGCCTTGAGGGAGAAATTTGAGGCTGACAACCACCACTAATGTGTGCTGCCCTGCACGACCCTGAAGTAAAGTGGTTCCAATGTTATCAGTTATCTGTCTTTGCTAAGCTGATTTGTGTTTGCTCAGCTCACTTGTGTTGCCTGTTTCTTTCCTGGGCTAAGGTATCTTTTTTCCTTTTGCAATAATAAAGATTGTTTGCACATCTAAAGAATCCGTTTATTACAGAGAAAACACATGTATTAAAAAGAAACACAACTGCTCGTGAGACAGAAAGGGCAAGGGGGTGGTGGGTGGTGTGGGGAAGGGTTCGATCACAGGGTATGGTATGTCCTGCTTTCATACTCGGGATTCCTGTCTGGAGTGCTGTGCAGTGACTGCTGGACCTCAGGATGTCTATAATTCGGGATGGGAGTAGAGTGCAGTGGGTAAGGTTCGTAGTTTCCAGGGCTGTCTGGTGAAGCTACAGGTGTTGGGGGCATCTGCTGTGGGTGATAAGAACCAGTATGTTGGGTGAAGTGGGCAGGTGGTGACATGGGGGCACAAGTGTTTTGGGACACTGGCTGCAGGGGGGGCGGGTGCGGTACTGCTCCGCCTGCATGGCGACGAGCGCCTGGATAGAGTCCGCTTGGCACGCCATGATGCTAATCAGCTCCTTTGTGCTTTCCTGCCGGAGCTGCATGCTTTGCCGCCGCTCCGCTGCGTTTTCCTGGCGGAGCCTGCTTTCACTCTCCCTCCACTCCCGAGCCTTTTGATTCTCTTTAAGAGACTGGTTCATAACTTCCTGCAGCATGTCTTCTTTCGTTCTTCTGGGCCTCTTCCTGAGCCTTTGTAGTCTCTCAGCCGGTGATAAGAAGGATGGCGGAGATCTCAAGGTTGCATCTGGAAGGCAAAATGCAACATTTAACAGAGGCATCATTGTTTTATGCCAGACAGAGCAATGATTCCCCCACACTTAAGGAGGGCACACACAGTCTCCAAAACTGCACAATTTTCCTGTCCCAAACAGAGCGCACAGAACCCACGGGAGCCCCAAAATGGTGAGTAAACACAGGGTAAAGGGGGACTGATTGTTTCGCGGATGTACTGTCCGACGGGTTTCTGTGCCTTGGGGAGAGCCAACAGCTGCAGGGGGAACCTACACTGAACACTATCCCCACATTTTCCACAGGAGTTCGTCCTGGAAGATATCTCGCTGCCGAGGGTGTCCGGGGAAGCAAGGGAGGGTCTTCTACTGCAATGCGGCTTCCGCCCTTGCCCATATGCAGCTTGCCTGTGTGCAGCAATGGTCCCCCCGCCCCTCACGGCACAGTGGCGCGGACACGTTACCCTGACTGGGACAAGGACCACGGCGGCTCTCCCAATGAACCTGCGCAAGCGCATTGCCCACGTTCTGGCTGAGACTTTCGAAGAGATTACAGTGGCCGATTTCTCCGATGTGATAGACCACATCAATGCGCTCTTCCGCATCTAGGCATGCATGCAGCCCAAACCCTCCTCGCCCAAGGACCACACACCGAAAAAACTCCTTCCCAAAAATAAAAGCTGCTTACCGCGAACCTGTTCTTCTCTTTCTCTCTCAGCGCATACCGGCTGCTGCGACTGTCTCTTTTCCTCCTGGCTCGAGAAGAGCTCCTGGCTGCATGCACCCAGGGAGTCAGGGGTGTCTCCCCCAGCCACAGCACCCTCGCTTCTGTTTTCTTCAACCCCCTCCTCCTCCTCCTTCTCTCCCTCCTCCTCCTCCTCCTCTCCCGTGTCCACGGTGGTGCTCGGAAGAGTAGTGGGGTCAACCCCAAGTATTGCATCCAGCTCTTGGTAGAATCGGCAGGTTTTGGGGGGAGCACCCGAGCGGTTGTTTGCCTCGCGGGCTTTGCGGTACGCACTCCGCAGCTCCTTTACTTTTATCCTGCACTGCATTGCGTCCCGGTCATGGCCCCTTTCAATCGTGGCCCTTGATATCTGGCCAAAAGTATCAAAATTCCTCCGGCTGGATCGCAGCTGGGACTGGACAGCTTCCTCCCCCCAAACAGCGATGAGGTCCAGCAGCTCGCCATTGCTCCATACTGGGGCTCGTCTCGCACGTGGAGGCATGGTTACCTGGAAAGATGCGCTGAGAGCACTCCACGCCTGGCTGAGCAAACAGGAAGGGGATATTTAAAATTCCAAGGGAATTTAAAGGGTCGGAGTGGCGGTTGGTCACCTGAGGCCAGGGCAGTAGAGTGCTAATTGATGACCAGAGTGGCTAGAACAGGCGTTGTGGGATACTTCTGAATACTTCTGGAGGCCAATAACAGCGCATTGGGTGACCACACTGTAGCCGCAGCACACCAGCAGCAGCACAACTAACGTTATTCTTCTCGGAGAGGTGGAGTACATGCAGCGCTGTACCTGAGGAGATGCAGCGCTGCACGTGCCTTGCGAGTGTAGACAGTTACTGAGTTACAGCGCTGCAGGCAGTTTTATTGCGCTGTAACTCGTGAGTGTAGCCAAGGCCTAAGGTGAAGAGATTGTGAGGGAGTGGGAGGACTGGAGCAAATAGCCAATCAGCACAAGGTACAGAAAGTCCTGTCTAAACTGTAGAAAGTTCTCTGACTGTCTGAAGGTCCTGGCTTTGGCTGCTTCTGCAGGCTGTTCCTACTGGCTGGAGTTCCTGGCTGATTCCTTGGTTGCATGCTTATCCAATCAAGTCACAACTAAGTAGCACAGCTCAGGAGTTGAACAGTCACTATTTGTCCCTAGACTAAATACTTTTTTTTTAAATGTTGAATATATTCAAATCATGAATAAAACTAAGCAAATTAAAATCTGTTCATGGATGTTCTATGAACAAAAAAAGAGAACTACATTCACTGAATAAAGCACTCATTGCAAATTATTTGTACAGCTTTATTTGGAGTTGAGACAGGACCTAAATATACATATGTGTATGTAGCTATGTCAGAATATTAAATATATAAATTTTTTCTTGCTCCCTGCCTGTGCTATATGTGATATATCAGCATGTCCAGCAAGGCAGCAATGAGCGTTGTATCATCCCTTTAGTTTTCATATCATGAGTGATAAATGACTATATTGGAAAGCATAACATCAGCCTTGCTAACTTTCACCTACTGTACATCAGAGGAGAGCAATCCAATTCACAGAACTCTTAACACTTCAAAAGGAAGTGAGAGATACAGGCCGTTAGGAAGAATGGGCTCTCATTGTTTTCCTGTGCTGATTTAGCAGGGTGCCAATAACCTTCTCCCCCCCCCCACCCGCCCCCAGTACAGCCTGCTTGGGATCATTTAATCAAAAGAAAGCAGCAAGCAGCATCCACGTTTTTCAGTCATCTAATTTGCACAGTGGTACACAGAAAAATTTTCATCTGCTTTTTCACCCTTAAAGGAATTTGAGCATATGTGGCAAGATTTCACAGTTACCGTAGTATGAGTTTCCTGGAGGGAACTCTCCTTTCTTCCATGCTCATCAATTGTGACTTAGATTCATCAATGACTGAAGCACCAAAAATCAATTAAAATCCAGCTTTTGAGAGGAAGGCGCATGGAATGATATTCTGAGAAGACCTCAGACAATTTATTTAATTATTCTCTTTGTTGGGTTTTATGAGGTGAATTAATTGAATTCTGCAGGACTCCCATTTTATTGCATTATTGGGGAGCTGGTGAAGATGCTGCAAACGCTTTGTGCCATACCATCACAACTGAGTGTCCTTGCATAATTTGAGTGTGTGAGTTGGTGCTGAGATCACCATGAGATAACTTTCCTCAGGAAAGTATCTTCCTCAATTTGGGTCAGTTGGGGACCTCCATACTCCCACTGGTGACCAGTTACTCACACAAGCAGCCCCATTGACTTCACTGTGATTATCTGCTCACCAGTGAGTAAGATGATTACAGTCTGGGCATATGGTGATTCCGTCCCCCATGGGTGGTGTGTGACTCCAGCATCTAGGGAGTCAGGGCCTGAGCGCCGGAAGCTCCCTAGAAGTGTGTTTATATGGACCTTAATATTGCTTGTTTCTTTAAAATACTTGGGAGGAAGTCAGATTATGATAAGGGCCATGAAGGCAGGTAAGTAGGTAACTGGATAGATAGATTAGATAATGGCAGGAGGCTGTGAAGTCTTCTCTCCCAGCTGCATCTGTGTTCTCCATGTAGAGAGAAGAAAGGGAGGTTTCTGGACCAAGTGCCTCAGGTGTGTCCTTATGTTCTTGTTTTACCTGTTCACTCACTAACAAATGTAATTGTGATTTATCAGAAACCCTGGGGTAGAAAAACAAACAGATAATTTTGGTTGAAAGAATGAGGCCCTGGTCTCCTAAAATGCAGAACATGCTGTGACCAAAGGTTATTTTTGTAGATAATCTAGTGAAAGGTGGCAGCCTGTCAATGTTAGGAGTGTAACCCGCAGTTTTTCTATACAAATGTTTTAGCAAAAGCTCCAGCAGTACAAGCTTTCCCATCAATGTGCCTCAACTATGAGCTGGCGCGATAACTTCTGGGGATGGAAGCGGAGTTCATTCTCCATGATCATTTAGTCTTTTGCCTTTCTGCTGAGAACACCAGTAAGGATAAACATTCAGACCCAGATCCTCCCTTTGGTTTCATCTTGAAAACAGCTGTGCTCCAGATATAAACTGTTTAGAAAAATAGAGCAGATAAAGACTGGTTAATGAGGTGATTCATATCCTGGGCAAAAAGGCCTCATGGCCTCTCTCCCCTTCCTGGTTAACTTGTGTTTTGTAAAAAACAGTGCATGCACGTGCATATATATATTCAAAGGGCTTTGGTTTTGAAAGTCCTTAAAATTCAGTTGAAGAAAGAGTCATTGAGAAGGTGAGAGAGAGAGAGAGAGAACCGTCTTAATGACTCTTTCTTTTAAATGAATTTTTAAGGACCCTCAAAACCAAAATCCTTTGAATTTTGGGTAGTTCAAATTTGAACTCCCAGATACAATGAGGGGTGGCACTATAAAACACTAAAAACCTGTCCCTAAGGCTTTAGTTCCAAACAGGTTTGCTTTCCAGTTCAGTTGCCATCAAAATTCATAGAAATAGCTGTTTTAGCAAGGTTTCAACCCATCGTGGTAAGAATCTGAAAAGAACAGCTGATTTTGTAAGATGTTTTTCCCACCATGCAAATGACAGAAATCTTTCAAGCTGAGGTCAAAAATAATTGAGATTTTGGAGCCATTGAATCCAAAGACAAAAGAAGCCCCAATCTGGACTGAAATCCAAGCCTCAAATTCTATCCTAAAAGTAATTTTGATCAGGATCCTGACCTGAACCCCACCTCTTTGGTATATCCATATCCATACGTATTACTCAGCCAGAAAAATGGGAGCTGCCTCTGAGTAACTGGAAGCAGATGTCTTTCCAGAGAAGTTTGAAAGTATAGAATGTAACTATATGTCTTCTAAGGTCATGAAACTAGATGTTATCCCTCTTCAGTAAGCTCTACCTTTGCTCAAAACAAAACAAAATAAAAAACTGATATACTGCACTCTCAGAAAACTACAGGCTAATAACACAGACCCACAGATTACTAGGCAATACCTCACACATCCAGAGATTGTACCCTCACTGCTTACACAGTTCTAGAGATTTTGAAGATCATTTGCCTTAGAGTCCAAAAATGATGGTCCTAAATGGATTCTGTCAGGAGGGAGGAAACAAACTCACCTTAACACCTGAAAATTCCTTTGGGGTGGTGCTGGTGGTGATGATGATGATTATTGTTATTGTGATGGTGCCTGAAGGTCTCAGTCAGGGATTAGGAAGGCATTGTACATGTGAGTAAAACAAGGATATTTCCCCTTCCAGAGAGCTAAAATTATGACAAGATGAAGCAGGCAGATAAACAGAACAAAAAGTGGTGAAGTGGGGAGAGGGAGACATGGTAACATAAAGATTGGGTACGTTTGCATAAATTAATCGTCTCAGTGGTCATAATAGCAGCAGGTGGCTGCCAGTCCAAAGGAAGTTTTCAAAGAAGGATTTAAAAGAGGAGGAAGTGGCAGCTTTCTGAATTCTGACAGTGAGTTCCCCCCCATGCATTAGGGTCAGCCTGACATGAACATGACTAGAGTAGGTATTATTTGAAAATAAATGTGCATGGAATCAGCAGTTATATTGCCTAATATACCATATGCACTCGCTAGAGGGGGTGTTTAAATACATCATTGTAGATTGACCACAATATTATAAGTGGAGAGAGTAAATGAAGAGCAATATAATGCCCAAGAATGTTTATCTTGTAGAGTTACTGTATGTTCCCACATCACTTCTCCAAACTCATTTCAAAAGCTCATCTGCTCTTCCATTTCCTGCTAGAAGACACCCTCTGCCCCCACAGTTACACCCCAAGTGTCATGAGTCATTGTGCTCCTATATGTTTCCTCTTTATTATCATATATTATTGGAATGACTCCAAAACAACCCTTCACTGAAAGCTCCACTCAGGGAGTCTGATTAAAATACATTTTGCCATGATGACACATCAGGGCTTATTTGAATGCAGGTGGATATTTTTCAAAGTAAAAGCTGTTAGTCACAAGGTAACATAGGCCTCCATGTTGGAATGCATTTGAGAAAAGATGGCAGGAGTTTGCTTTTCTGTCTCTGTCTGCCAGGGCAAGAATCACAGCTCTGATAACAAGGAGATTATTTCCTGTTCTCCACATGCCAGGGATATTGTTCAGAGTGGACTCATAGTGCATCACATTTTTTAAATACCACAAGGACCTTGCATTTAATAAATGCATTAAGATGGTTAATCAACACACATAAAATACATACATATGTATGCTGAAAGTCATTCCTGATCTGATTCTTAATTAGTAAATAGAAAGGCTATTCTGCGCTCACTGGACTGTATGTATCTTTTGGCATTTATTGTAGCACAATAAGAACATGGTAGGGAAATTGTTGTTGTTATATTTATAGAATTGGTATTGGGAAGTAAGATCCTGAAGCTGGAAAGAAGATTGAGGAAGTGAGAGGTATAAAGCTCTACTGTTATTAGCTATACGTACACTTGCATTGAGTTGCTTCCAGTAACTGGATGCTGTTCTAATAAAGTGGATGTTTTGTTACAAGAACCAAGAACCTCATCCAATTTCCACTGAAGTAAACGAAAAAGAATCCTTTTGATTTTAATGGGAGTTGGGTTTTGCCTCAGTTGTGTTTTTCTTTCTGTACCTAGCAGATGCACAAATGCAAATGCTACAAATGTAGTCTCAGTTGTCATTCAGTGTGCTTTAGATGAGGTGCTCTTCTCTTCAGGCCAGTGCTATATTGGGAAACACTTGTTTTCCATAGATTTTCTCAGAACTGATGTCACCTGTTCCGCTCCCACATGAAACACTGTGGGAGGCAAAGGTGGTCTGCTTCAGAAGAGGGAAATAATCTGACTTTTGAGATTATGGACATACAAGAATAAGGAGGATAGCAATCAAATATCAGGGGCACAACATTTCCATTTTGAAAAAGGAAGAATTTTTTCATCAATGGTTTATACCTCCCCGCCCTCACCCTTTAAAAGTCTCTAGTAGAGTTGGTCATTGTTTTCCTTCAAACAGCTCTAGGCACTATCTTGTCTTTAAGACATTGTATCACCCTAGGGCTATTGCGAGGCAGCCCAAACCTACTGAAAGCCATGGGAGACTTTGTGTGACTCATTGATGAACTCTCTGATGTTGAGGGGGATCACGGTCCTTGCTACAGGGTTCAAAGTGTGCTTCCCTACGTGGCTGATCTGAGTGCGGTCTCCTCTCTGGTTGAACATCTATTCCATCTGAACTTTTCCCATCCTTGTTAGCCCCACGGAGTCCTTGTGCTTAAGGGCTACAGTTGTGACTGGTCCTTGATTGTGAAGATCATAAGGTGAGGAAAGACTATTCTTCCTCATCCATACTAGTGCAGAGGACCGTCAAAAGCTGGTTCTACAGAACTGGAAACAAGGAAAAGAGGTGGACTTAGATGAGGTAAAACTGCATCTTTGGCAGGTTTAACTTGCAGTGACTGTTTCTTAGGTTATCAAGCAAGAGAGAAGAATACAATGGATTTGCTCATTTGGGCAAGATGTTTCTATTGCATACTAGTGGTGGGTGAGCCTTATAGACTCTGAGCTTTTGAGAACCTCACAAAATATTTTGGGCTTGTAAAACTGTTTTTAGTCTCCAAAACTTCCCACCTGTAATTTAAATCCATTTTCACCAGGGATGATTCACCTTTTCAAAATATATCATGCCAGAAATCAGTGGCACCAGACCAGTTTACACTAGCTGAGGATCTGGCCCATGTTTGTTATCTGGAGGGAAGCCTATGTTATGTATTAGGACAGAAGAACATCCCCAAGAAATTAGGCTGCAAATGGGTCGGGGGTGTATGGGCTGCATACTGTATCTATTTTTCCCAGGAGAATGTTTATCACTCCACTCTCTGCTGCCTTTTTTACAGTCTCTTCTAGTGGAGCACAAAGCCAACTGCATTTGAATTCAGGCTAAATTTTTAAACCCACAATGTGAGTGGGTTTAAAATTAGGCAATATGTATTTTCCCAGACTTGATGTATTCATGTTCTCCACCCTCCTCACTCACTTTTGCACTGATTTGCATACCTGTATTATGATGGTGGTTGTGGGAGAAGCATGAACATGTATATATGATATGTGAGAAAGATGTAAACATTCCTCACTGAATTTGCAAGAAAATCCACAATCTCTGAGTAGTTGTGTGAATGCATGTGTCTCTAACCTGGATCTCTTCTGGATGGCATCAGATCTTCCCAAGCTTTTAGCCACTTTATAAGGCTCAGCTATTAATGTGGATTCGTTTCTGTAAAACATTAGTCCCTATGTGTTTCCTGTCAACAGCATCATTGTATAGCACAATTGCTTTCCTCTTCTGGGTGCTATTGCTGCCCATCAATATATCCATGGAAACCAGGGCCGGCTCTAGGCACCAGCAAAACAAGCAGGTGCTTGGGGCGGCACATTTCTAGGGGCGGCATCCCTAGAAATGTGCCCCGGCCGCGCCAGCTCACCTCAGCTCCACCTCCGCCTGCTCCCCTGAGTGCGCTGCCGCCGCTCCGCTTCTCCCCCTCCCTCCCAGGCTTGCCGCGCGTGAAACAAGCCTGGGAGGGACAGGGGAGAAGCCAAGCGGTGGCGCGCTCGGGGGAGACAGCAGTGGTGGAGTGGAGGTGAGCTGGGGTGGGGAACAGTTCCTGTTCCTGCGCCCCCCCCCCATTACTTTCTGCGCCACCCCGTTACGTCCTGCGGCTCTCCCAGCTCACCTCCGCTCCGCCTGCTCCCCTGAATGCGCCGCCGCTCCGCTTCTCCCCCTCCCTCTCAGGCCAGGGAGGGGGGAGAAGCAGAGCGGCAGCATGTTCAGGGGAGCAGGCGGAGCGGAGGTGAGCTAGAGCAGGGGGTTGTGGGGGGGCCAGAGGAAGAAATGGGGTGGGGGGAAATGCGGCACGCCCAGGGGAGGAGGCAGGGCCGGGGATTTGGGGAAGAGGTTGGGAAAGGGTGGAGTTGGGGCAGGGGACATGAAAATAAGGGGGGGCAGCCAAACTTTTTTTGCTTGGGGCGGCAAAAATCTTAGAGCCGGCCCTGATGGAAACGACAAATCTTGATCCCCACTCCATGCTTGTAGAAGACCACTTGGCAGCAGTGATCTCTGGGGAGGTCTTGTATTTGACATGCCCATGTGCAAGGCATGGCTAATATTGCAACATTCTCCTCTCTTGCCATCCTGATATGTCATTCCTCTTCACACTGTCCAAAAATGGTGCTGCTAAAATCATCTTCCTCCCTCCACTGGCTTGTCATTGCCCAGCACATCAAGTTCAAAGTACTTATTCTGGATTTCCTGGCTTTATGTGTCTTAGCCTGGCCTACATCTTTGAGCTTCTCTCCTATTTGGTTCCCCATTATGCTCCTCCACCCCATCAATAACAGAAGCTTTGATGAGCTCTTCATTCACTTCTCCCATTCCTGACTTCATGCATCTTCTCACGCTGTCTCATATGGAAGGAAAGACATCCTCTCCTCATACCTTCTAAAAGTCACTTCTGCTGTGCCACCTCATTTGTAATGTCATGTCTAAATTTAGATTGTAAATTATTCAGGACAGGAAATTTGTCTCTTAATTTCTTCTGCCAAGTGCCTTGCATAATTTGAACACTGCAAAATTTGGCTACACTCTAAGACTCTTTGGAAGCTATAACTGGAGCAAAGCATAGTTGTTGGCTTGTTGACCGGGGCTACTTCCAGGGCATACATTACCGCAGTGCTCCATGAGCTGCATTGGCTTCCACTTCATTCCTGGGTGCAATTCAAGGTGTTGCTTTTGACCTTTAAATCCCAAAGGTTAAACATGAATGGTTTAGAGCCTGCCCATCTCTTTGTGTGGTACTATAGCTGTAGAGGTCAATTGAGGTACTTGTAGCTAGGAACCCACCATTTTATATGGAAAGAGTATTTCTAGGAAGGAGCTCTCAGTGAGACACCCTCAACTGGAGCACACTTCTCCCCTTGGTTTCACAGAGCTTGAATTTGTTGACCTTTGTGTCATTCTCTATTTCCCCAGGCTGTTGAGGGAGGGTGTGCAGGTGGCTGCGGAGGGTGGAAGTGGGTTGAGGTAAGTAACGTTACTGTTTTGTGGGGTTGGGTGAGTGGAGAGGATTTACTGGTTATATGGATCAAATCTGTAATTTTTGGAATGTATGTTTATATTTGTTGTACCGGTGTTTAGATCATGCTACAAAAGAAAACAAATAAATAAATACATTGAATAAAGTGCAATAAATACATGGGGGTAACACATAGTGTAAACTCTGATCCCTGTGCTTAACACAACTGCAAACCTTCCACACTGCTCCTCCAGTCACCTGAGAATCCCAGTGGCCTCAGATTCTGCCCAGCGCTCCCCACACTCAGATGAAGAGGGGACTAGGACCCAGGTGGTGTTGCCCCTTCTGCCAGCAATGTGACCTTTGGAAAGAAACTGCAGGGAGGAGCCAGACAGACACTGAACATGGCAGAGCAGCTGCAAAACAGTTTCAGCAGCAGGGACCCATGGATACTGATAATATTTTCTACAGTTTCGACTTGTCTGTGCTGATTGGCTGTTTGCTACAACCGCCTCCCACCGCTTTGCTCACAGTCCCTTCATCTCAGCGTCACTACCCCTCCGAATTTCCTTCCCCTCCCTTTTACCCCCGCTGTCATCTCCCCCTCCCAATCCCCTCCCTTCCTTTGTCTTTCTGATTAGTTTATCTCACCCTCTGCTAAATCCAGCCCAAACAATTATACCAACTGTGGAACTAACGTGATATTTTTTGCCATCACATCGATCGCTCTGTTACATCCCTTTTCCTTACCCTTCTTCTGTCTTGTATATTTATCTGGATTGTAAGCTCTTCAGAGGCAGCAACCAGCTACTATTCTGTGTTTGTGCAGTGTCTTGCACAATGGAGCTCATTCTTGGCTAGTCCCTGGCAGGAATGTGTAGAAGGGGGAACAAGCAATGTGCATCTCCCTCCCCCCAGTATTCATCTAAATCTCTCTCTCTCTCTCTCTCTCTCCCCCTTCCAGACCTAGCCCCAGCTGCTGCTCTGACCCTGGATCCAGGCTCCAGCTGCTGCTCCAGCCCAAGCTACTGCCCCAAACCCCAGCGACTGACCTCTGTTCGCTGCCTCAGCCGCTGCTCTGGCCCTGGACCCAGCCCCTGGCCGCTGCGCTAATGGTCAAATTTAAATTCCAGAGCACACCCTTAGTCCCTAGGCACTTCACCAAATAAACATGATTAATAATAACAACTAACTACGTAACCAGTTAGAGTATGTAAACAAGTACAATTCTTGCCTGGAAATGTTCTCCTCAGTTTGATGCTGTCAACTCATTTTTTATCCTCCCATAGCTAGATTCCTCTCCACTTACTTTATCTTAAGTTAGTTTCACATATTTATTTGCCATTGTGCTCCATTTATTACAATAAATCCTCTTTCTATTTTATTTTTCTCTCCTGAACACCAAGTTCAATTCTCCAGATCTCATTGAAATCCATAGCTTGATATAAATTTTCCTTTCTATCCTGGTACTTCTTTGCAAATGAGCAATTATCCCTGCGAGAAATCAGCATACCCAATATATGGAATAGTCTCCTGCATTGGGATTTCTTTCTATGTAATTGTGAAATCAACTAGACATAGTACGCTTCTCTGTTACTGTGTTTCTCCTTATTTCCTGTCAGTACTGGCTCATCAATGGCTGCTTGCCAGCATTTCTCTGTCTTGTTCAGCAAAGCTCTGATGGGAACAAATTGAAACAAACCTAGCTTATAGGCTTTAATTCTGATGCCCTACATATAGCTCCCAATCAGTGCTAACAGGGCTTTCCTTCTTTTTTCAGTCTGTGAAAACTCTTTTATAAATGCTTGCCTTGTTCTCTCAAAAATCATTTCTTGATGATTCAGTGATCTGTAATCTTTAATAAGCTCTTAGCACCGTATGTTGACAGCTTAGAAATTTGAGGAGGCCAAGTATAAGGTACGGCGTATGAGTGTTAGAGGGAAAATACTTCTGCGGGGTCAGTTATAGCTTCAAATCAGCAAAAGATGAAGCATAAATATAGCAGTGTTTCAATTTTAGGTATTTGTCTGGAGTGATGCAAGAAAGTTGTAAATCAATCATATCTTCTTTGTTTGTTTTGTTTTTGTTTTGTTACACTTCTAATAACCTACTGCAAATAAGCTATGACCCGCTGGTGCTGGAGGATATGGTAGGTCCAGAGATGCCCTTGACTCTTTGCTTGCTTATTTTGATTCTGTCCTGCTCAGTTGTTGCTAGTTACATAACAGTTTTGCTTAACCTGTAATAAACCTCATGTTAATCTGAGGTTGAGGTCAGCTAGGGGCTACAGAGCTGTATGTTGTGACACTGGCACCAGAAGTCTGGTTTCTCTGAGTTCTATTAATCCAGTTCCAGACCTAAACATGATCCAGAGACTATGCTGGTCTCATTGTTTGTTTTTTAACCTCTCTGTAGTGATGGAGTAAAGTCAGGGGGTCTGTGCTGATTCCTTTAGATTTTAGCATTCTTTGTCATCTTTGATCATTAGGTGTTGTGCACTTGCCTGAGGATTGTGATGAGTGGATGAAGTAAACCTGCATGGCTTTGTCCCTGTATCTTGAATGTAGCCAAAGATAGAACATACTCTCCATGGTCTATAGATTTCAATTTCCAAGGGAAGGGGGCATTTTTCAAGGTGACTTGACAATTTTTTTCTTTGTCAGGCCTTTCTCTTGGTTTCACACACATCTTTATGGACGCAATTTTTTAAACTGGGTGCCTAGATTCAAGCATCTAAGTCCCTATTTAGGTTTCTAAAGAAGAATTAGACCATTTCCTTAATAATACCTACCTCTGATATAGTGCTCTTCATCACTAGATCTCAAAGTACTTTACAAAGGAGGTCAATATCATTATTACCATTTTACAGCTGGGAAAACTGAGTCACAGAGAGATGAAGTGGCTTACCCACAGTCACCCAGCAGGCCAGTTAGTACTAGAACTCAGGTCTCCTGAGTCCCACTGCAGTGCTTAGAAAGTAGTAGCATGCTACTGTGCTGCCCCAAGCACAGTGCATGGTGAGAAAGGTGGCTTTCTTGTCATCATAGGGTCAGTGTTCCAGCCCCTGATGTCTGTGAAATTCAGTCTTTCTGAAGGAGGTTCACACGAGAGCTAGTGGGGAATTTTTATACCTTTTTTTTTTTTTTGGTCAGAATACACTGATTCTTTTAAACAGAAACTGTTTGTAGGAAAGGGTCACTTTTGATGTATCTCCCAAGTTTTGGAAAACAAACAGCAAACAACAACAACCCCCAAATAAATGCATTTTGAAACTGTTGAAACATCCCATATTGACTTTTTTTTAAATAAAATTTCTGGTTTTTCAGGTTGAAATGACGTTTTGTTTTGAAATTTGTTACTTTATAGTAAAAAAAAAAAAAAGGTCGAAATCACAATGAAACATTTCAGAATTATGGAAATGTAATGTTAGATTAACCCAATTTAAAAAAAATCTGATTTTTGGTTGGCCAAATTTTTTCAAAGTTTTGACTTTTTGTCCTGCTCTAGGACGGGAAAAATTCAACATCTCAAAAATTCTCATGAGCAAACCATTTCCCTCACAACTCTATCCCTGATCCACACTACAAACTTACATTGATCTACCTACATTGCTCAGGGGTGTGGAAAATCGACACCCCTGCGTGACATAGTTATACCGATCTAACCCCTGGTGTGGAGCTTCTCCAGTCGACATAGCTACTGCCTCTTGGGGAGGTGGAGTAACTAGAAGGACACAGAGGTGCAGCTGACTGGCGCCAGCTGCAGCGCTGTAAGTATAGACAAGTCCCGTGTCTCCATTTCTCTCACTAGAATCTCTCTTTTTTGCTTTGCAGACCTGCCAGTTTTATTCTTTGCTCCCTGTGAAGTGGTCAGGTGTTAATCGGCATTATCATATCAGCCATGGAGTGCTCCGTTTTATCTGAATAGGGATGGTGATATTTGCACAGGTGCTCTAGCTGAGCGAATGAATTAATATCTGTTTTCTCTGCCCAATAGGTTTGTTTTCCATCAACTGTCTGTTAACAAACATTAATGCAAAATCTCCTTTGAATTCACAGATACAATTACCTGCCTTGGACGGTGTGGTCTTTCTCTTCCGCTGATGCTGATATGTAAATAGCTCTTAATGTCCTTGCCTAAGGGCCCAATCCTGCTCCCACTGAAGTCATTGGGAGTTTTTCTATTTGCATCCTTGGAAGCAAGATCAGGCCCAGCATTAGCCTATGCTCTTCACCCCCAAAGGTGTTTGCTTTCCTGTGCTTAATTACTAGACAATAGATCATTCTCCTTCAGTCACAGCCTTAAGGTTCCCAAGTTTTCCATAATTCCATATTTCTCAATAATCTCATTCTTATCAAGTATGATTTCTCAACTGACAGTATCCAATCTGTCATAGTCCTCAGGCTTGTACTGTACTTTGCATACAACTTTGGGTTTCACAGATCTGAAGCTCAGTGTGACACCTCCCATTCTCTCTCTCTCTCTCTCTCTCTCTCTCTCTCTCTCTCTCTCTCTCTCTCTCTCTCTCTCTCCTCTCTCCAGTACTATAGTATTTGAGATCTCCCAAGGATTTAAAATGTTTCAAATATTTTTCTTTTTTTCTTATGTTTGTAGGATCTTTGTTTTTCTTTTTCTCTCTGTGCAGAAATTATTGTGGGAAAGCACCTTCAGAGAAACAAGTTTTGCATTCAGTTTGGGAGGTGGTGTGGTTCATGGTCATTCTTATCTCTCGCTCCATAGTTTAGCTCCAGCTCCTGTGAAACTTCTGTTTCCCACACTCATGAGCTCCCCTTATTGGCTGACAGTTTCATGGTTTTAATGGAACATAGCTGTTGTAGGAGGACATGGTGGTTGATGGAGAGACAATCTCTCAGGTAACTAGGAACAATTAAATGGAAGGTTTTGACTATCAGGAAAGACCTTGAACTGGACTCTGTGTTTTATTGGGAGCTAATACAGAGATAGTCTGACCCAAATCCCACTAAAGGCTCCCATTGGTTTCAGTGGGCTTTGGATCAAGTCCAGAGTGAAGCACTAGTTTGCTGAGAAAATGGTCTTTTTCAGGGTGTGTGGCTTTGTTCCTAGATATAAGTTCCAGTAATCAAGGCTAAGGGTCACAAATGCATTGGTCACCCTGGCCGGGTCTGTGTCTGATAAGATGGGGTGCAATCTTCTGGCCAGTAGAACATGGATATGTACATTTTTTGTCACCATGGCTATTTACACATCAATAGCATAATGGCCCAAAGGACCTAAAGGCTACAGAGTGACATAAAAATCAGAAGCATACCTCTCCCCCTTTCCAAATCCAAAAGTGGGGTGCAGGGTGTGACAAAGAACCAAAATAAAGAACCAAAGTGATTATGCATGCAGGAAAGTTTAACTGATGTGGGTTCCCTCATGTAAATAACTCTTTGTCCTGTGAGCATTTCCTTATTCTTACCTGCATTCAGCTTCAACTAGCTGCTTTTCATTCAGGTGCTGAATTCAGCTAGGCGTTGAGAGAGTATTTGGGGATGGACCATGGCAGTGGTTTCTTCTGACCTTGTAATGGGAAGAGTTTCTGCCTGAGGACAGAAGTGATCTGACCAGGATAGGATGGTGGGTCTTGCATTTCTAATGTCCACACCCAGTCCAAAAATTCATTCTAGTAACAGCCAGCTGGAGGGCAAATATCACCTGGGAGAAACCAAAATGGAGTATTTGAGTAGAGGGCTTTGGACTGTCATAACAGAGGCCTCATCTATGTGGATACTGAAGTCTACCAAGACAATGGGTCTGATGTTGATTCTTAAGAACTTCATCACCTTGTCAGAAAGTATCTTTTACTAGCTTCTCTGGGAAGCCAGTGATATCTTGTGGTTTATAGATTAGCAGGATGTCCAGTTCAGTTTTGTCTCTGTGGTCTCATAGATTAAATGGACATATTCAAATCATTTTGATTGTAGTGAGATTTTCCTGCATTTGAGCTGGAAGGGAATAAAATGGCTACTGCACCTCCTTCTGCAGGCTGGCTGGATGTAAAGCAGTTGAACTAGTTGCAGTTTAAAGCAGAAAGTGACATTTCTAAATCGCTGTTTTCCCCAGGGATTGTGTCTGGTAAACCCTTTGAAAATCAGTGCCTGTAAGTGCTGTTAAGAATTCCATTCAGATACTGTACGTAGTTTTAGGAATTACATTCAAATAATAGAAGAAAGTTGGGGGAAATTTTCCAGCATACTAGAAATCCAGCTAATAAATATAAAATAAATGGGTGACCCATCTCTGTTTTTATTGAGAAAGTCCACTGGCATAGAAAAACCACCAGCATGAGCAATGGATCTACACTATACATGAACTACCATTTGCTGCTGCTGCATCACCCTCCTCCCTCATCCTCCACCCGTTCTTCTCCCAGCTTCTTCTCTCCATCCTTGTTTTATTCCTGTAACCTCTTAACTCTCAATCCTCATACAAAGTGGTTCTCACTTCTCAGCCTAGTGGCTGTCCCCTGACAAGCATAAAATCATCCATTACAAGAATTTTTTTAGTATGGATTGCGGAGTGAGTAACACACCTATTCATGTGTTATTTAGATGACACAGTGCGAGTGTTTCCTTTTCATAAGATACTATAATAACAATCTCCTGGGATAAACAAAGTCTGAGGTGGAAACCTCGGTTATTGCAGGATTATCCATGATTTTACCTCATTCTGGAAGCTGTAATTCTAGGAGCATTTAAATATCCTGAAAAATTATTTCCTCACGAATAAGAACATAATCATTAAACAATGTCTTGGTATATTTATGTGATGTCTGCACCACGGGATGTTTTGTTGTGATGTCACAATGTTGCCAGAATGATCCTACGGCACCTATAGAGCAAACCAAGTCCAAATCCAAGGCATTTATTACTAGAGCTGATGGAACAATAATAACTGAATGCTTTAATATGACACATTTCAAGTACAACATCGAGGAAAATGTTTGTCATTAATCATTCATCTCAGTTATTAACCCACGAGATAATTATTGCTGAGCTAACAGGAAGCATCCTAATTGTTATTATACTGAAATGTCTAATGAGTAAATATTTGGCAGAACTAAATGATGATAGGTTAAAAGATGTATAATTGTTTCCAGAGTAGTGACAGAACTAGATGAGAGGTACTATCTATTCTTATTGCATTACATGTAGAAGATCTGCTTACTACCTTATGTCTATAGTGAACAAGACACCTCAGAAGGAATTGCCTGCTTTCCAAGGGATATTTCAGTTTCTATTTCAATAAGATGAAGTCTTTATTTTAAGCACTGAATGACATCAGACCTGAACTAATTCTGGAGACTGATATGGATTGAGTTCCCTGACTAGTAATCTAACTGGGCTACTAAACCTAAAGATTAACAGTCTTCCTTCCTACCCATAAATGTCCTTATTTTCTATGCATGCAAACTCTTCCCGGTTAAAAGACCAAGCTGATGACAATGTTACCCTGGAGAATACGAATCAGATGATTGAGTTTGTTAGTCTAAATTAATCACTGTAAGGAAACAGTTGCATAAAGAATGCTGTGTACCATTTGTTCACAGTGTTACCTCTAATAAGATACAGTGATTCCGTACCGTGATATTCAGTCCATGTTTTAAAGATTACAAGCTAACTACAATGGCATGTAGGTTAACAAATTAACCATATTTCAATTTACTCTTCAAATTAAAACATGTGAAATGGACAAATGGATCAATTTATCACATCAGAAGTTGGTTCCAGGGCATCACAGTTCAGTGACCCAGGTGGTTTAACAAATGAATTGAATGATTTCATTGATTCAGCTATGGACTCCAAGATATCATGTTTCCAGATGGCTATTTTAAACATTTATGCGGATCCTATTAGATGGTACAAGGTGAAGTATTAGCTGGGTGCCTGTTAACATTCACAAAATATTGCAGTCCAAGGGTAGCAGCTTGCAAGATCTCAGCAGGGGGGCATACAAGAAATACTTCCCATAAAAGCGGCATAAGGAGAGGGAATAGACATCTCTAAAGCTATTTCAGATGTACAAATGTAACAAGTATACCAGTGCACCTTGTGATTATAGAAAAAGAACTGATCTCACCCTTCCCATTTAGAATTTCACTTATTGTGTTCCTTTATGAAACAGTTAAACAGGATCTTTGACAAACTGAGAAAAAAAATGGAAGGGGAGGACTCTGATAATGAACGAGTGAAGTCGATGGGAGCTTTGTCAGGATCAAGCCTGGAGATACTATGCTGAGAAGTAGTATAAATACATTCTGTTTTTTATGCATTATAGCTGGGCCTATACTGAACCTGCAAGACCCTTCTTGCTCTATATGGGACTGCAGTTGACAACAAAAACCCAAACAACTTCATTCTGTAAACCATTTTTTTCTAATTTCTTTACAAAAAGGGTAGAACAAACAATACTATTCTTCCTAAGGAGTGTCAGCCCTGATTTCCTGGCCAAATTCTAATTTGGGTTATTACATTCTCTCTATCTAAAATCCCTTTGCAATTTCAATTGAATATGGTGTCCTTCACTTCCAGTACTAAACTCTTGTAATAATACCATGTTCTGTTAAACAGCTGCCTCTTTCCACTGCAGCAGTGGCTGCATTTAGATTGTGGGAGAAGTTATTATTATATGGTATATCCTAGTAGTTCATAAAGTGCTCTGGGATTCTTCATCGGGAAGGGTGCTGTATAAATATAGGTTAAACATTTTATTTTATACTCCTGAATTCCTTTATCATTTACGTTTCTGTTCACCCAGGGAGAATGAATTTTTAAATATTGTGCAGTGTTATTTTATATTTCTGCTTTTGAAAGAAAGGGTTTCCAATGTGATTGAAGTTGGCATCTGAGCTTTGGTTGAAATCTAAGGACTCTAGACTAGTGGTTTTCAACCTGTGGTCCATGGACTCCTGGGGGTCCTCAGACTATATCTAAGATAAACACAAAAAAGCAGCTTACAAGAAGTGGAAGATTGGACAAATGACCAGGGAGGAGTATAAAAATATTGTTCCGGCATGCAGGAGTGAAATTAGGAAGGCCAAATCACACTTGGAGTTGCAGCTAGCCGGAGATGTTAGGAGTAACAAGAAGGGTTTCTTCAGGTATGTGAGCAACAAGAAGAAAGTCAAGGAAAGTGTGGGCCCCTTGCTGAATGAAGGAGGGAACCTAGTGACAGAGGATGTGGAGAAAGCTAGTGTACTCAATGCTTTTTTTGCCTCTGTCTTCACAGACAAGGTCAGCTCCCAGGCGGCTGCACTCCACAGCACGATATGGGGAGGAGGTGACCAGCCCTCTGTGGAGAAAGAAGTAGTTCGGGACTATTTAGAAAAGCTGGACAAACACAAGTCCATGGGGCCGGATGCACTGCATCCGAGGGTCCTAAAGGAGTTCACCGATGTGATTGCAGAGCCATTGGCCATTATCTTTGACAAATCATGGCAATCGGGGGAGGTCCCGGATGACTGGAAAAAAGCTAATGTAGTGCCCATCTTTAAAAAAGGGAAGAAGGAAGACCCGGGGAACTACAGGCCAGTCAGTTTCACCTCAGTCCCTGGAAAAATCATGGAACAGGTCCTCAAGGAATCAGTTCTGAACCACTTAAAGGAGGGGAAAGTGATCAGGAACAGTCAGCATGGATTCACCAAGGGCAAGTCATGCCTGACTAACCTAATTGCCTTCTATGATGAGATAACTGGCTCTGTGGATGAGGGGAAAGCAGTGGATGTGCTATTTCTTGACTTTAGCAAAGCTTTTGATACAGTCTCCCACAGTGTTCTTGCCAGCAAGTTAAAGAAGTATGGGCTGGATGAATGGACGGTAAGGTGGATAGAAAACTGGCTGGATGGTCGTGCTCAACGGGTAGTGATCAATGGTTCCATGTCTAGTTGGCAGCCGGTATCAAGTGGAGTGCCCCAAGGGTCGGTGCTGGGGCCGGTTTTGTTCAATATCTTCATTAACGATCTGGAGGATGGTGTGGACTGCACCCTTAGCAAGTTTGCAGATGACACTAAACTGGGAGGAGTGGTTGATACGCTGGAGGGTAGGGACAGGATACAGAGGGACCTAGACAAATTAGAGGATTGGGCCAAAAGAAATCTGATGAGGTTCAACAAGGACAAGTGGAGAGTCCTACACTTAGGACGGAAGAATCCCATGCACTGCTACAGACTAGGGACCGAATGGCTGGGCAGCAGTTCTGCAGAAAAGGACCTAGGGGTTACAATGGACGAAAAGCTGAATATGAGTCAACAGTGTGCCCTTGTTGCCAAGAAGGCTAATGGCATTTTGGGTTGTATAAGTAGGGGCATTTCCAGCAGATCGAGAGACGTGATTATTCCCCTCTATTCGGCACTGATGGGGCCTCATTTGGAGTACTGTGTCCAGTTTTGGGCCCCACACTACAAGAAGGATGTGGATAAATTGGAAAGAGTCCAACGGAGGGCAACAAAAATGATTAGGGGGCTGGAGCACATGACTTATGAGGAGAGGCTGAGGCAACTGGGATTGTTTAGCCTGCAGAAGAGAAGAGTCAGGGGGGATTTGATAGCTGCTTTCAACTACCTAAAAGGGGGTTCCAAAGAGGATGGATCTAGACTGTTCTCAGTGGTAGAAGATGACAGAACAAGGAGTAATGGTCTCAAATTGCAGAGGGGGAGGTTTAGGTTGGATATTAGGAAAAACCTTTTCACTAGTAGGGTGGTGAAGCACTGGAATGGGTTACCTAGGGAGGTGGTGGAATCTCCTTCCTTAGAGGTTTTTAAGGTCAGGCTTGACAAAGCCCTGGCTGGGATGATTTAGTTGGGGTTGGTCCTGTTTTGAGCAGGGGTTTGGACTAGATGACCGCCTGAGATCCCTTCCAACCCTGAGATTCTATGATTCTATGATTCTAAGATTTCCAAAAGGGGCCACACCTCCATTTGAATTTTTTTTTGGGGTCCACCAATGAAAAAAGGTTGAAGCCACTGCTTTAGAACCTAGAGCAGGGGTGGGCAAACTTTTTGTCCTGAGCGCCACATCTGGGTATGGAAATTGTATGGTGGATCATGAATACTCACGAAAATGGGGTTGGGGTGCGGGCTCCAGAGTGGGGCCAGAAAGTAGGAGTTCTGGGTGCAGGAGGGGGCTCCAGGATGGGGCAGCGGGGGTGAAGTGCGGGGTGGGGTGAGGGCTCAGGCTGGGGGTGCGGGCTGGGGATAAGGGGTTTGGAGGGCAGGAGGGGTATTAGGGCTGTGGGAGGGGTTTGGGGCCGGGGGGGTGAGGGCTACAGCTGGGGGTGCAGGCTCTGAGGTGGGGCTGGGGATGCGGGTTTTGGGGTGCAGGAGGGTGCTCCGGGCTGGGATTGAGGGGTTTGGAGGGCGAGAGGGGGATCATGGCTGGGGCAGGGGGTTGGGGCACAGTGAGGTAGCTCAGGGGTGAAGGCTCTGGGTGGCGCTTACCTCAAGCGGCTCCTGGAAGCAGCAGCATGTCCCCACCCTGACCAATGGGAGCTGTAGGGGCGGTGCTTGGGACGTAGGAGCCGTATTATGCAGGATTATGTCTTTTCCAAATATAGAATTTTGACACATTTTTTGTTAAACTGAAGTATTTTAACCTTAAAAAAATTAAGTCTGTCCTTTAAAACATTTCTATAACTATGTAGTAGAAAGAGTGTGCCTTTGTGATCTATTAAGGAATTCATAGACTCACAGGCTTTATGGTCAGAAGGAACCATCAGGAGCATGTAGTCTAACCTCCTGCATGTTGCAGGCCACAGAACCTTACCCACTCCTGAAGTAGACCCCTAATCTCTGGCTGAGTTAATGAACTCTCCCGGAACGCCTCTTTCATAGATTAAAAGTAGCAATGGAGGAACCTCCAAAAGTGCAGGCCTCATTCCTCAGTTTATATTATATATGAGTAGTTCAAAATATTCCTTACAGTGTTATTTCCTTGCACTTGTCTGTAATTAATTTAATCTGCCATATTGTTAGGTCCCGCTGGAGTTCCTCTCAGTCTGCTCCAGTGCTGACTAAATTAAAAAAATTTGTGCCGTCCGCAGATTTTTTTCCCACCTGAATGTTCACCCTCTTATCCAGATCATTAGCAAATACATTAAACAATGTTTCCAGTACAGATATTTGGGGGCACTTAATTGTTAATCTCTTCCCATACGGCAAATTGAATGCATTTATCCTTACTCTTTATTTTCTATCTCTTGGCTAGTTTCTAATCCATGGTAGTACTCTACCTCCCACCTCATGACTACTAGTTTCTTTAATAGCCTCTTGTGAGAACTTCGTAAAAAGCTTTGTGAAAGTTCAAATAAATTGTGAGCTGGTTTATCCACTTGTCTCTCTTTTTCTGCTTTGCGTTACTATTCCCAAGTAGAAAATAAAGGACTCTTATCCAAAGACACCTAATATCTCACCCAGACATATCTAGTATTTTGTTGGAATGGTGTTTTATATCTAAGGCAATTGTAGAGTTCCCATTATAATAGCATCTAACCACCTCACAATCTGTAACACCAGTAACGTAGCCGGGGGGCAACAGGGGGAGTGGCCGCTCCCCCTGTGAGCAGAAGCGGCGCCTTAAAAAGGAAGTGGCGCCTAAGCGCCGCTTCTTGCACTCACCCGGCAGCACGCCGGGTCTTCAGCGGCATTTCGGCGGTGGGTACCACCGAAGACCCAGAGCGAGTGAGGACCCGCCACCGAAGACCTGGAGCAGCGCCGGAGGCGCTGCCGGGTGAGTACAGGCGAGTCGCATCTTAGGCGCATTTAACATGCACGAATTCAGCTTTGTGTGGTCAGCAAAAGCAGAAAAAACAAGAAAAATAACCATTTTAAAACAGCATCAGTACTGCGGGCAATTCCGTCTGCCATTCAACTCAATGGCGTTTCACTATACGCGGTTTTTCTCTTTATGCGCTAACCGCGGAACGGAACCCCCGCGTAAGATGAGACTTGCCTGTACAGGGGGAGCCTGGGGAGGCGCCTTTTTATAGCGCCGCTACCCCTGTGCTCTGGACCTGCCTACGCTATTGTGTAACACACACATTGAGCTTTACCACACCCCTGGAAGGAAAGTGTATTCCCTATAGATATATATACGGTGGAGAACAGTCAGTGGGACAATGTGACCTGTCCAAGGTCAGACCGGGATCCTGTGGCAGAGCAAGTACTTGACCCTTCTTATCTGTAGGACCCTTGTTCAGTGCCTTAACCACTGGACCATCCTTCCCATCATCTGTTTTATTATGATTGAGAAATTCAGATTAGCCTTGCACGAGTTCTGTGCAATTTGCAGTGCACATGAATAGTATGGCAAGTATCACTGGGGCTGTGATAAATAAAGTGACCCTTTCTACAGAATTTACTGATGAGAAATACTCCAAGGATACAGAAGATAATGCTGTCCTTTTTCATTACAAGTGAGATTAAGACAGAACGCATACAACCAGAGCAAGTAGAGGGAGTTTGGCTTTGTTTAGGGTTCAGAATTTTGAGGGGTTTTTTTCTGGGCCCTTTTGTTAGATGATGCTGGTGCTTAGGTCTGATTACAGGGTCATCCATGAGACAGTTCTTATTACTAATGCTCCCACTAAATGCCTTGTTATTCAAAGGTTCTCATTCACAGTCATTACTATCCACATCACTGTTAAAGTAGATAGGGATTTGTTGCAGAATTCTTGGGGTCTTGGAAAAAGATACATGCTAACAGCGGATGCTGCAAATTTGTGGCACATCACTGCAATGTGTGGTGCCAGTTGGAGCTTTAACTCTTGTTATTGCTCTTTGCTGATTTTTGATGGACTTTTGCTCCTCAGCATTTGTTTGTTATTGGTGTCTTACGCCCTCATTCAGTTTTAAGGGAGGACAAGCCATTTCTTTCTCCACAGCCAACCCCACCTCACCATTGCCAGTGTTGCCAACTCTCATTGTTTTGTCATGAGTCTCATGTTATGTATTGCTTTTCTTAAGACCCAGCTCCTGGCTATGTGATGATTTCAGCCTTCATTCTTAAAGAAAAAGTTACTTTCTAGCTCTCGTGTCTGTGGAGAAAGCTTCAGAATGTGTGCCCCAAAGGCTCAAAAAGCAGAAGGCAAATAACAAGAATACCAAATCTATTATTTTTATATATTCTCATGTTTTTAAAGCCAACCTCATGATTTTCGTGAGCCGGACTCAAGATTTTTGAATATTTGGGGTTGGCAATACTGCAGTTCTCACCTGCAGGCTTCTATGGCTTTATGGAGCTGCAATCACCTAGAAGAAGCTGAAATGGAGAGAACACCAAAACTTGTTCCCACATGTCTGCAACAGTAGGCCTGTTCTGCTCTGCCCTAAAGACAGACTCAAATTACATATTATAACTGAATGTCCACCAGTCAGAAGAACTGATGGAACCAATCATCATTTTTCTATGATTGCACATCAGTATTTGGGGAGGATTTTATCTCTGATTGTCCCAGGGGAAAAATTCGAAGCAACAAAGTCTACGCAAACATTGATCATATCGGAGGATTAAGTTGTAAAACAATAAATCCTGGGCAGTGTTATAAGGTGATCTGGTCTTCCCCATGTATACAGGAGGAGCAAAGGTTTTTTAACCACATTGCCATATTGTGTTACAAATCTGGTATCAGGTTCATTAGTGCTCATGCAGGGAGATGGTGTAAATGTCACATCCTTGAATTCTGGGCATATACACCCAATAGTCACCCAAACAGGGCCATATGTTCTTACTGCTAGCACCTTCTCTCAGGACATCTTCAGGTTATGGCTGGAGCTCCATGGAAGGCCCACTGGCAGAGGCTGTTGTGGGGATATTCTGAATCAATGGTCCTCTAGTCATCCTGGTTAAGCCCTTTTTTCCAGCAGTGCCACCCACCTTTGGGACTGCCCTGGGCCACTGTGGTGCAAGGGAAGTTGTGTTTCTGTACAATTCCAGGCTCCTCCTGGCATAATTTCCATCTCCGGGACCTCTGCCTGGGTTTATGTTGAAAACAAACTCTGGGTGAATTTGTCTCCTGATGTTTACAAGGCTAAGCACGATGTTTACATGCTTCAGTAACGTGGTTGAAACCCAGTTTTGTTCCATCTGCACAAGCAAAAGAAACCAGTTTTAGTAGACAATCAGGATGAGCTTCACCTAACATGCTCCATTTGCCCATGTGTATAGGCCCACAGCCTAAATCAAATGAATTCCTTCAGAGTCTTGATTCACTAAGACTACCTCATTATTTATTTAATCCTTTTTTTCATCTATGATAGAACCAGAGTGGTAAAGCCCAGACTGCTTTGAATACTCCTCTCTCTCCTGCACTGAATGAACTTCAGTCACACACATATGATATCCCCATTATTTGTCCTTATTTATTGGCAACTAGACTAAAACACAGGCTACATGTCTGAATGGTACTTTCTTGACCCTTTACATATTCAAAGGACATTTTCTGTGCAGAATTAGATGCAAAATTTTCCTTAACTATCAGAAGCCTGATCTCCACTCCAGCCTTCCCCACCTGATCAATAAAGGTTCTTTGAGTTATGGATGCAGAGTCACATTGGGAGCAGTAGACTTTAATCAACCATCTTTGACCAAATGAAACGGTGTGTTCCTAAGCAGGCCAAGAGAGATCTAGATGCTTGCTTCACTTCCCCACTGGCTCTGTCTTGTTTTGCTTGTTTAACCCCCTCTCCCCCCCACCCCAAAAAAAACAACAAAAAACCAACCAGAGGGAACAGACTAAAAGGGCATGGTCCCTTTCAATTATGAGCATTATGTCACTCTCAGTTAGACCTGAGTCCCATTGCAAACGGAAGAATTATAGGATTAGTGAGCAATTTATACTTACCGATAACTGTAAAACATCAGGGTGGTTTTCATTTCAATTCAGGGACATTGTTAGCATGTGGGGAGCGGGGGGGGGGGGGGGGGGGAAGGATTGTCCCCGTGATCACCACCCCAGGAAAAGTGTTAGCTAATGACTTATTCAAAGTGAATTAACAGACTAAGGGAATCCTCTGTCCACGCAGCCACTTTAGATAACACTGTTAACTTGCTGTGATAGCAAATCCTAGTGTATAGTTTTGTGTTCTCTCTGACACCTCGCTTTCTATTTCCTCCACCAACCAGCCAAACAAACAAAAACAACAATAACAATAACACTACAATGATTTTTCCTTTTTCTCACATGGATTATTTAGCATTGGTATCCAGAAAGCTGCATTTTAGCTAGATCAAATTATATGCAAAGGAAAGGCCAAATTCTAAAGCTCATTGAAGTTAATGAGGGTTTTGCCTGAGTTCAACCTAATTTGGTCTAAAATTCAACAATGTTGTATTTGTTTTGTAACTTCATCTATTAAGGTGAAGACATGAAGAGCTCAGTTCTATTTTTCATTACACCACTCTCCACTGTATATTGTTAGATAATGTAAGTACTGTCCTCCTAGCATTAAATCTAAAAAAACACTCTGAAGAAGTGGGTATTCACCCATGAAAGCTTATGCTCCAATATGTCTGTTAGTCTATAAGGTGCCACAGGACTCTTTGCCGCTTTTACAGATCCAGGCTAACACGGCTACCCCTCTGATACTCTGTTTTCTGTTTCACAAGCAATTTGATTGCTGAGCAATAGAGTACTAACAATGCTTCAGGACCATGTTTGGTCACCTGCCTACAAGACTCAAAGACAATTTCATAATTCATCTTATAGTGTGCATATTGTGGACATAAACTGTTGCTACTGACTTTAAATTTAGCATGATTTGGACAGTGTTTTACAGGTGCGACTCCCATTTGAAATTTGACACCATGTTAGCAGTACTTCATGTAGTTCAAATGGCTCCATTTGCTCCACCTATAATTAGTTTCTCTCTTAAGATGTGTGCTAGCTAATGCCCATTCTCCAATATATGTCCCTGGGTTTTGTATGTAGTTTCATCTGAACTGCTAAAACGTGATAAATAATATGAGAAAATATCAACAGGCCCTGAATATGGGAAAGAGAAGGGGAATATGCAACCGATTATCTAAATTTCCTCACTCTTCAAAACAATGACTCACTAATTGCTTTGCTCATTAGATTGCAAAAGAAGCATGGGGGGAGGAGGAGGTCTCACACCATGAGCCTGTTGTGACTGGCCCATACATTTAAGAACCAAGCCATCTGCACCACTGCAGAACATACCCCCTGCCAATGAATCCATGTTCTCATTGTCCTTGCAGCTGGCCTGCCTGCTGTGCTGAAACAGCACTATGAGACAGTGACTGCTCACAAAATGGAGAAGGGATGCAGAAGGAAGCTACTTCATGGCAGGCTTTGCCAGTAAAAAGCTGAGCACCTAAGAGGAACAGAAGAAATAAGGGAGGATGAGCAATTTTAAAAAGATTAATTTAATGTAATATATTTATTTAAAGTGCCCATCACACTTATCTCTGGAGTTACATGCCAAAAAATTTCTTAAAACTTTATAAAATTAGTTCACCAATAGCAAGCTGAATGTTATAGACTCAATAGCAGAGTTCTAAACATAAGCCACCATCTCTCCCAGCAATTATAATAAACCTCTCAGTTAAAAGCCTGAGCAAACAGCCAGGCAGTTCATGTGTCCTGAAGGTCAACAGACTCAGGCTCTGTCAGACCAGGGGAGGAAGAGAATTTGGGGCTCAAGAGGCCTCTTCTGAACATGCCTACCCCGAGACATTCTACTCCAAGGTCTGTACCAGGTAATCTCAGCTTTGTGGAGGTGCTCAGGAAGACAGGCTGTCAACTGTGAAATTATCTCTCTTACAGAGAGCAACTCTCACCAGCATACTTAATGGCCTATAAGCGTCCCATCACACCTTATAAGCCCCATTTATCATGGCTGTGTAATATGACAATAAATGTTTATTCTGGGTATGAGTTAACTGGTTTGGAAACCTACCAAACCTTCACCCAAAGCTGTGTGTTGTATAAGGTTTGAAAAAGGTAAGCAAACTTTTGTTTCTTCCTTATTTTTAATATACACACATCTAGGTGCTTCCATGTTATGTTCACTGACACACCATGAGAAATGGCTGGCATCCGGATGGACTACAAGCAGGAAGCATTATAAACCTCTTGACAAGCTGTAAGATTTCCACAAGGGGATCAGATAGCTTGGAGAAGCTCCCAGATTTCTGGGTGTTTATCCAAACAGTCTCAAGCATTTTGAGGGTCATCTCTCATTAATTCATTTGGTGTTTACATTTGCCATACAAAGTCTTTGTTAGTAAAGGGCATTATCCTGAAGTCCTAGTCATTCAGGATTCAGTTTATAGCCATCAGCAGTAGGGGAAGGGGGCTTAGACACTTGGTATATGGCTACATTAGAGAGTTTACAGCGGTGCAGCTGCACCTAACTGCTCCTCTAAGGTGACAGGAGAGAGCTCTCCCATCGACTTAATTAATCCACCCCCAATGAGCGGCCGTAGCTATGTCGGCGGGAAAAGCTCTCCTGATGACATAGAGTGATGCACTCTGGAGCTCAGGCTGGTGTAACTTATGTTGCTCATCGGGGTGGCTTATTCACACCCAAATGACATAAATTATACCGACATAAGTGGTAGTGTAGATATAGCCTTGGGGGTGGTTTTATACTATGCTGAAATTCCTAGGCACCAGTGGGATGGGTTAAAGACAAAGATACAAACTGAACTTCCTGCTTTCTGGGTTTAAGCCAAACAATTAACATCACTGAAACATAAGGGGAAGCAAGAGAGAAATTTTCATGTGAAGACTTTAAAGGTGAAAGGGATAACTAAGCTGTGTGTGGTACTTGATATTTGTAGAGTATAAAGCCACACACCTATTCATATTTCTTGAACATGTCAGGTTAGTGAAGTCTTTATTTTCATTATCATCATTATTATGTAATATTGCTGCTCTAGCAAGTTGGGCATTCAGTTTATAACTCACTGGCAAAGGGCTATGAATGAACTCTGAGATTCAGCGACTCAGCAGCACTGCAGAAAGGACTTCAGGGTCAAAGCAATCAACTACTGTAGTCATAAAAGCATTACACTAAAATAGCACTGCAGCATCCAAAAGAGGTACAAGAAAAATTCAATTCGTTGGAGAGCACAGAAGTAATGACTACGTATTTTTTTGATGGAAGCTAGAATGCAATTTTCTGATGATGTCCGGACTATTCTATTCTCTTTGCCACTCAGTGGTGATGTCAGACTCAGATATGATCTGGAATAATATGAACTAGCATCATAGTTATAATTATTGGTAGGTGAAGCTCAAAAGGCTGGAGATTTATTCCAGGTAAGTACCCAGCAAACATTTGGATACTTATCCAAATCTTATTTCACCCATCTGAACATCCCGAACTCTGAAAATCTGAGCTTAAAAATTCATGGTAAAACATGAGTTTCTCATGAAACCTCTGATTTATTTTGGTTTGTTCATGTTTGAAACACAGCAAAAGAAATTATTCTGTTGAAAGTATTTTGGCACTTTGACTCAGATCTAGAAGAGGCATATAAAGCTGGTCAATATGGGTTTTTTGTCTTTAAAACTAACTGAAAAATGTTGAACTTTGAAAAACCTTCTGTTCAACTTCAGTTTGAGTTCTGGGTGAAGGATCAGGTCAGTGCTTAGTGGATATGAACAAATTTGTGCGTCCCTATTAATAAGACTGCTAATGTTCCCTGATATCCATGATGGCACTTTGCATAGGACAGAGTAAAGGAATTGGTGCAGTGCAGACTAGTCTGTGTATACTTGGGGCTGGAGCTTACTTTTCAGTCACTTCAGCTTTGAAGAGCAGGTGGATTTGGTGATTTTTATTTGATACCCAGAGACAGGAATGCATTCCCAGGACCAAACTGAAGGGGCCTATAAACCACATTCTTTGCATTAAATTCATCCTTGGGCAGAAAGCTTGTCCAATGTCTATGCACCTCTTATGTCCCATTTAAACTAACTTTTGAGGATGTAAATTGACCACACAGGAGCGTCATCTCACTCCTTGCAAAGTCTATAAGCGGTGGAGAACTCAGTGTCACTTCCTGCTACCTGAGGAAACTAACAGCAGCAAAGCGCTGCTCAGGAGGCTGGCAAAAAGTACCTCCTGCCACATTCACTTGTTAGGAGGTGAAATAAAATTAGGGTGACCAGATGTCCCATTTTTAAAGGGACAGTCCCATATTTAAGCCCTCCTGTGGGTGTCCCGACTTTTTCTTTAAAATGGGCAAATTGTCCCGTATTTTCTATCTCCCCCACATCAGTACTTGCAGGCCCTGCTGCTGGCCGGATCACTGCTCACCAGCTGTCCTCCCATCAGTGGTGAGTGGGGGATCCAGTGACCGACTATGGCAGTGGATGTGCAAGGCTGGTGGCAGGGCACAGATGAAGTGCATGCGGCCGGCCGCTCCCCCAGCCGGTCCGTCAGAGCAGCCCTCGCTGCATGCCGGCTCTCAGCCAACAGGGCCCTGCCCCCCATCCTGTTTCCAGCCGGCACTGGCTGTGAGCTGCAGTGGCTGGTGTGTGCAGGCAGGCATCAGGCAATGGCCAGGTTTCAACGCAGTAGCTGTGTTAGTCTGTATCAGCAAAAACAACGAGGAATCCTTGTGGGACATTAGAGACTAACAAATTTATTTGGGCATAAGCTTTTTGGGGCTAAAACCCACTTCATCAGATGCACGGAGTGGCCAGTTAAGTGTCGCCTCTGTTGCCCACCCATCAGCCCTTTACATGCTCCCCTCTCACTGCCCTCTCCCTGCTTTGTCCCTTCACCTCCCCAGCCCCGCTGCTACTCCATATCCCCACTGGCGAGGCGTGTGCTGCTCCTAGAGCTGCTCGGAGAACCAGCCCCTGGTCAGAGCACTCAGCTCACCAGCTGCCTGGCTGGCAGGCTCCTTCCTTCCCCCACTGCCTCTGGATGGGCCAGCACTCTGGGAAAGCCCGAGACCCTCCGGCTCGGGGAGTTGGTCAGGAGGAGCTGAGCCCTGCATGTGGCAAAGCCCCAAAGGGGAATGGGAGTGGGGAGAAGAAGAGATGAGCTCTGCGAAGACACAGGCCAGCTCATCCCTTCCTCCCCCTCCCCTTGTGACTGGAAGGAGCTCCCATCCCTTTCCTCCCACACTGTGTTGCTGGCCACATTCTGGTGTGAACCCTGGCAGAAATCGGCGGGGAGGGGGGGAGCATGTGACCTTGCATGTCCCGCCACAAGTGTTGCCTTGGGAAAATGTGGCACCAGGCACCAGGAGAGGCAGGTCTGTCCCAGGGGCCCAGCCAGGCATGGAGGGCGGAGAGCACTGGGCAGGGAGGGGAGGGTTGGTTGATTGATCCATTCCCCCCCCCCCCCCCCCCGTGCCCCAATGTGAGAGAGGGGTACAGGAGTGTGTGCATCACCTCTCCCCGTGTGAACCCTAAAGCCTTAAAGATAAGAAGGTAAATAAAAAGAATCCAACTATGCAGTATTTCTTTTTAATGGGGGCTCAGTGAACCTGATGTGAATTTGAACGTTTGTACTGCATAGTTCTGGTTGATTGTGGTTGAACTCGCTTGAATACAAGTAATTTTCCCAGGTGTCCCGTATTAAGCATAGGGAAATATGGCCACCCTAAATAAAATACAACCAATAGACAAGGCACATAATGTTCTAGTACACATTAACAACATGTTCCTGAGTTTACATCATCATCACTCCAACAAAACCACTCCATCACCTTCTTTTTATATACAGCTGGGGACATGTTCTTCTTTAAATATATCTTATTGTAAGACTCAATCTATAAAACATCTGGAAATAGGAGATGAAATACAGTCTTTCAACTCTGTTACATGGAAAAGAAAATTCTGAACTTAGTTTAGTACTTTTAAAATAATTCTCATTAACAAATAAAGATCATTACTAGCAAAGGTGTGATTAAAAAATTGAAAGTGGAATGGAAAAACAAAAAATAAAAAAAGTGGTAAAGAGTCCTGTGGCACCTTATAGACTAACAGACTTATGGGAGCATAAGCTTTTGTGGGTGAATACCCACTTCTTCAGATGCATGTTGTGGACATTTCCAGAGGCAGGTATAAATATGCAAGCAAGAATCAGGCTAGGGATAAAGAGGTTACTTCAATCAGGGAAGATGAGGCCCTCTTCTAGCAGTTGAGGTGTGAACACAGAGGGAGGAGAAAGTGCTCTTGTAGTTGGCTAGCCATTCACAGTCTTTGTTTAATCAAAGAGGTTTTTGCATGTTAGGAAATGGTTTCATATCATGAACTGCCAGTGAAGTTTCAGTAGAGAGACAAGGTGAGTGAGGCAATACCATTTCTCGGACTAGCTTCTGTTGCTGAAGGAGACAAGCTTTACAGTTAAGTTGTTCTTCAGGTCTGGGAAAGGTTACAGCTAAACACAAGGTGGAACAAGTTATTTAGCATAAGTAGTTAACATATATTCTAAGAGACCATTCAAGGTGAAGTGGCCCATTAATGGTCCCTTAGAAAATGTGTTAACTACTTATGCTAATCAATTTGTTCCACCTTGTGTTTAGCTGTAACCTTTCCCAGACCTGAAGCAGAGCTCTGTGTAGCCTGAAAGCCTGTCTCTTTCACCAACAGAAGTTGGTCCAATAAAAGATTTTATCTCAGGCCTTGGCTACACTTGCAGATGTACAGCGCTGTGAGTTAAACCCGTCTTCGTACAGCTGAGTAGGGAAAGCGCTGCAGCCTGTCCACACTGGCAGCTGCCAGCGCAGTAAGGTGGCTACATTTGAGGCATTTGCAGCTGTATTGGGAGCGGTGCATATGGGCATTCAAGTGGGTGCAACGTGCTTTTCAAATGGGGGGGTGAGGGGGACTTTGACAGGGAGCGTTTTGGGAGAGAGAGTGGGTTTTTGGAATCTCCAGAGTGTCAGCTCATTATTTCCACACCTTCACATCCCCTGCCTCTCTCTCAATCACTGAAAGCAAACAGCAGGGGCTTTGTTTGTTTTTAAAGAGCAGATAAAAGAGAACTTGGGGAAACGGAGCCTTCCCCCTCCCCGCCGCTGTTCTTCTCCCCCCGCCCCCGTCTCTGTCCAAGGAAACTTTGCTGCCGGCATTCCTAACGGAGGCGCCCCCCCAAACCTGCAAACAGTAGCTGTGTTTGGTTTTTTGTAAAGCACCTCAACAACGGAGCTCTGAACTCCAACCCGGAAGTGCCGTTTCAAAACAAAGGCAGCTTCTGGAGATCAGTAACTGCGTTGTTCCTCGGCTACACTGAAAGACCAGTGTTCCACCCACTTCGCAACAGTTGCTATTTCTCTCGGGGTGGTGGAGTACATGCAGCGCTGTATCTGAGGAGATACAGCGCTGCACGTGCCTTGCAAGTGTAGCCAGTTAGTGAGTTACAGCGCTGCAGGCAGTTTTATTGCACTGTAACGCGTAAGTGTAGCCAAGACCTCACTCACCTTGTCTTCCTAATGTCCTGGGACCAACAAACAACGAAGTTTCATGTAATTTTACTTCAAAAAATGGTCCTATTCTGAGTAAAAATTTCAAAATGTTCAGTTTTGCATCTTTTCAATGAGAAAATTGTCCTCTTTGTGGAAATCATTTCATTTTGAAACATTTCATGAAACATGATGTTTCTGGCTTATGAAATGTCAGGGAAAGAAATGACAAAAATGTTGATGCAAAATTTTATGTATTTTCTTCACTTTCAAAAACAATCCCTACAATAAGTAACAAGAAAGTCCTTGATTCCCCTGTTTAAAAAAAAAAAATCCCTGTAATTTCATCTGTTCAGTTAAAAGAAAAATACAAATAGCCATTTGGACTGCACCCAGTCCAGTATACATTTTGCTGTTTAATGAAGGAGTGTAACATTATAACTGTTGGCTTGTTTGTATTTTCAGTTTATACGGACATGTTGATCTGACATTGCAAACTTGCTTATGCTGTCATTAAAACCCATAGAGAATGCCAGGTTACCAAATGTCTGACGCATTATCATATCATGTGATTCCAAGTGTCAGACATCTAACATAAGAAGGGCTTCTGTTGACATACACACTTGTTTTAAAAGCACATGCTCATTATTTTGGGTAAGCTCAGATACTAGGGTGAGAAGTGAAGTATAAGAACCTAAACAGAATACAAATTTCAAATGCTGAACATTCAGCCTGAGTAACCTTATATTTTTACAGAGTTGATGGTATGTAAGAAGCCTATACAAAGGAGGGTACGTCTTGATTGATCAGGAGCCAAATCATGAAGTCCTTTCCCAATATCTACTCATTCCTTACCCAGACATTAATGTGAATTTGCCTGAATAAGGACTGAGTAAGAACTTCAGCATCTGGATGCACAAAGCTATGGAGATTTCTACACAACCCTGTACCAATTAAATAAAATTGGGCAAATGGTTCAGGCAGGAATCAGAATCTGTCCAAATCAACAGTGTTTAAGGAGCTGAATGCTATGAATTGCAGAAAGTTGGGTAAATCTAGAATACTATGTAGGTTTAACCACAAGTAGTAGTGACAGTTAACAATAACAGATGGTTGCATTGTGTCACAAACATCATCTATGGTACTATGGAGTTGAGACCCACCTGCTATGCTGTAGCTGTCCCAGAAAAATCCCATGTCCTAGAAGCCCATGTCTGGAGCATGAAAATTAGAAGAGGGACAACAATTTCCCAGCAGTAATCCAGAAGAGCTTGTCTTTGGGACACAGGCTGGAGTTTGTGTCAATAAAACCATACAGCCACTAACTGAATCCCAGCTTCTCTGGATTTACTCACCTATAGTAATAAGATGCAATTTATTATGACTACATGCCACTAATACCCTGTCTAAATGAAAAATAATAATTTAATTCATTAATAGGAACATAGGAATTGACACACCTGATCAGACCCAAGGTCCATCTAGTCCAATATCCTGTCTCTGACGGTGGCCAGTGCCAGAAGTTTTCGAGGAAGATGCAAGAACCCCACTGTCAGCAGATGTGGGATAATCTTCACCCCCACATTAGGTCTCATCCTGCTCTCCAAGAATAAGAGATTGGCTTAAGTTTTTAAGCTTAAGGTTTGATATACCTTCCAAAATGTTGTTAGCATTCATTATTATAATGCTACATATTCTTGATAGCCAAATGAATGTCCCATCCCTTTCTGAATCTTGCTACATTCTTGGCCTCAACAACATCCCATAGCAATGAGTTCCACAGTCTAATTGTATGTTCTGAGAAAAAGTATTTCCTTTTTTTGTTTTTGAATTTGAACAACAATACCTTACATCTATACTTGTTAGGGCCCAGTCCAAGGCCCATTGCAATCAGTGGAACTGGAGCGCGTCATAGGGCCCCTGCCCCGAAAGCCTCCCTGCTGCCCCTGACACACAACTTGAGTAGACTGAATGCCATCCAGCCATTCCATCTTTGAACTGTACCCACAGAACATCTGTACATGCCTATTCTTCACACCATCTACTTCCTTGCCCTGGTGTCCCACTCCAGCACCAAGTTGCGGAACTTACTGCCATCTGCAGAGGGCAGGGAGCCCCAATGGGCCAGTCTGGTTCTATGGCCCACAGAGGATTTTAGTTGGCAGTTCCTCCATGGAGCCATAAACATGGGCATGTACCTGGCATGGTTCACAGAATCCCCAGACACCTGTTCCTTCTGCAGCAAGAGGGAAACCCTGGCACATGTCTATGCAGATTGTGTCAGGCTGCAGCCACTCTTCTGACTCATCCAGAACCCTTTACTGAGGATCTGGCTGCACGTTTCCCCTCACATGTCTGTCTTTGCACATCCCACCCGTGTCCCCACAAGATCAAGACAAGACCTTCTTGTCAACCTCCTCCTGGTGCTGGCCAAGGTGACCATCCATCACAGCAGGAGGAGGAAGATGGATGGGGGAGGGGTACTCTATGACTGTGGGGGCCTATTTCCAGTTCCTGGTTAAATCACATCTCCATTAAGAGTTCCTCTGGGCAGTGTCCACTGACTCCTTAGCTGCCTTTGAGGAGCAGTGTGAGCTGTTGAGGGTTCTCTGCTTCGTGTCCCCTCTGGTTCCTGGATTTTTAACCTTTGATCTCACTCTCATTCCTGTTTTATTATTTGGTGCCTCAATAATTCATTTGTGGTCTGAGTTCAGTGGTTCTTCCCCCTGGGCTGAGGGGGTGAGTGTTTAGTTCTAAGTGAGCCTAGGCCCACTCATCCCAGTACCTACAACAGGTACAGTCAGTGGCATTATCACCATTGATTTCAATGTGCATTGCATCAGGCCATTTCGGAGAAGTTTTTCAGATGAGCCAATCCCTTGGTCTCGGTTTTCAAATACAAAAATGAAACCATATCAACTCAACTCTAAAAGGAGTAGACCTCCTAAGGAAAAGCACTTTGTAGTTCCAAGGTGGATTCCCACCCAACAACCCACTCTATCCTCCATGCCACCCTCCTACCAGGATAAACCTGGAGAAACATAATAATACCTTCTTGTTATACAGCACTTTTCATCAGTAGATCGCAAAGTGCTTTACAAAGGAGGCCAGTATCATTATCCCCATTTTATAGATGTGGACTCTTTACAGCTGAGTGTGTTCTGAAAGTCACTAAACCTAGCCTCTGGCAAACTAATGAAGCAAGTGGTTGAATTACAAGGCCAAGAATCCCTCACCAAAAATACCCTCTACCGCTCCCATCCTCTTCAAACTAAGGAGGTGTCTGTTAATGGGAACAGAATGGGTGCTTGTAATGGTAGCACATGGGGAAAAATGCAGTTTCTCAAGCAGCTCATTTTGTTTTGTATAGGTTAAAACCAGCCCTTTGGACTTCACTCTGTGATCAACTGTCTGGCAGGGCAGAACTCATGTGCTCCTGGCAAGAAAGCTGAGCCATTGTGCTCTGCACTAGCTCTAGTTTCCAAATGGTTTGAAGGTTTAATTCCATGCAGAGCACGTTACAGAAATCTAACCTCAAGGTGACAGATAATCATAGAGAGGTCCTTATCCAAGAGAAAAGGACACACCTTTTCACCTTCTTGCCAGTCACAGCTAACAAAGAGCTTGGCAAGCAGAGGTAACAAAAACAGTCTCCGTATCTCATATACTGTGTGTTACTTGATAGAGGGTAATGCTCTTTTGGACTTTCTTTGTATGATCTGAATGTGGATTTGAACTATTGGGTAAATTTTTCATTATTATTTCTTAATACATTTAAGGATATTTTGGTTTATTAGAGCAAATTAATCCATTTATTCATCATAAAAACACAAAAGGAGTCACAAGTCCAATTTTTCCACACATGCCTTCCATACGTATTATGGCTCATCTGAATATTTATAAGACATATGTTTGCACATTGTGATTCCATTCGTAACATGTTTAGAATGATAATCCTTAGGAACAATAAGTATTTTGTAAGTAGATGTTTCAAAATCTCAGCTACTTTGCTTATTTTTTAATATAGAAAAAAACCATGTAACCTGCATTAGAAAGTATAAAAGGCTCAAAAGGCAGTAAATTATTGACAGTTTTTTACAGGTTTATAATTTTAAAATAGCCAAATGGGTGTTTAATTTTTTTAATGTACTCCTGGCCTGAGAACTTATGTGCCATATTTCAGCTAGCAGAACATTTTTAAGACCAGGTTATAAACGCCCTGGCAGACCTATCTTCCAGGCATAGCTGTAATTATATTTGATCCCAGACTTGGATTTATTCTCTACTTCAACTTGCATCTGTAAAGGATGATCAAGTTGGCTCTGTATTTCCACTTGTAGAGTGGCAATGGGGAATGCAGGTTAGGAGAAATCACTGCTTTATTTAGAAGTGATGGACTAACTTTTCACAGTCTAAAGCTCTGTAACAATTACAAGCCTGAACACTGTCTTCTTCTTTTTAACTGACAAACTGGATGTTACTACCTGGGCCTTTGTCACTCAGGACGTCAGTATGGAATGGCTTTGTTAATGAAATCAGTTTCAGTGTCAAGGAACCCCATCTGGGACAGATAAAAGATAATCTGAGATGGCAAGCAGCCAGGAAATTAAAGATACAAAAGTTCAAGGTGTACATGTTTCTCAAACTTTTTAAAGAGACTGGTAACCTTATAGTCTTTCTACTTTGGGACTTTAAGTTTGTTCCATTAACCACAATTAGAATCAAAGTCACTTATTGTTCTATTTGTGGGTGTGTGAGGGTAATAATCAATTTTTTTTTCATTTTGCAGACACACCTACAATTTCTTGGTGATTTCTTATCTTCTTTTAGTACAAAGCACCACTCCAATATTAAATATTTGAAAAAATAGCCTCTAAAGTTCTCTTTGGGCTATTTCCTGTTGAAACTTTCTATAAGTTGTGCTGCTAGTTAATTATTTGCACTGGAATGAATATGCATGTTTGTGCTTATCTTGTTAATGTTTTATATGTAAAATGATGGGCCTGATTCTCTTTCCCTGAATCCTGTGCAGCCATCTACACCAGTACAAAGTGACTTCAAAATACTGCCACATCAGAATAAAAACACTTCTTCATGTTTGTCACTATGGACTAGAGTCACAAAGGGATTTAGGCAATGTGACACTGATCATGGCAACCCCTGGCTTTTAGGTGCTTAGGGAATCACTGGAACAACACTGCAATTCACAAATGTTAAGCACCTAGGCTCCCTATCCAATGCCTGGAGAGAGACTGGTGCCATAGAATGTAATTCACAAAAGCCAGCAGTTAAGTGGGGAGCTGCCTAAAATAGCCAATGAGAGGGATGTATGCTAAGGCCCGCTCCCACATAGTGATAGGCACCTAAATCCAGGCTGCAGGGAGGTGCCTAGCTCTGCTAGTGATCTATGAATGGGAATGTCTCTTCTGGAGGCAGGCGGCTTATAAGGCATTTCTTGTGAGAATGAGTTAGGCAGCTGCCTCATTCCATACGAAATGGCTGCAGGAGAAGGTGCCACCACCTGTGTTATAACTTTTAGCCAAGACGTTAGAGCACTTGCCTGAGATGTAAGAGACCCAGGTTCAGTTCCCCCTGTGTGCCAGAGGGGAAGAAAGGATTTGATCAGGGGTGTCCTAGGAATATGCGCTAACCACTGAATTATGGGATGTTCTGATGAGGTGCCTCCCTCAGTTTCTCCTTCTCATGTAAGTTGTTCCACTGTGGATCAATAATGAAAGAGTGATTGGAGCAGGCTGGGCACCAGGGCCTCTCACCTCTGAGGAAGGTTCCCTAACCAGCAGGCTACAGGGTCATTTGCTCACTCTTGTTCTCTTTTTTTCTCTGGCCCAATGACTCTTCAATTATTTACCTCCAAATAATGGCTTGTAGTAGCGGACCACAGACAGAGAGAGGCTAGGATAACAATTGCAGAAGGAGGTGCTCTATTCCCATTTCAGATGATTCCTCCCTGCCCCAATGTAAATAGTTCATGTCCTAGCCACTGGTTCACTATTTCTATGACCTAGTGGGGATTTTGGGACCCATTAAGACCTGGCTGGAGAGATTGGCATGATTTCCCTACGCCCCCCCTAGGGGGGGGTGTACACCCCCCCTGAATTTTCCCAACACCCCCTCCCCCCAGTTTTGTGAACTAGTTACATGCAGTGTTACCAATTTAGTGATTGTTTGGGAATTTGAATTTAAATTGAAACATTAATACACACTTTAAAAGCATATAATGTATATGATAAAATATGTGTATCTGAAAATGTATAATAGATTTGAAAAGTATGAACACAGATTAGCTTCCTTATACAGCTTTTGTTTTTTGTGACTGTCAGTTCATTCATTTTGGTGATGTTGGCTAACCTAATAATTTCAAATGATGATTTGTAAGCAAAGTCTAAAAGAGCTCTCCCTGACAGCTAGTGATGAGCTGGGAACTGGGGGGAAAGGCTTCAGGACCAGATTGTATTTACATTCACACCTAATCTACCTAGGTATCCAGAAAACAGAGCTGTGTTGCCCAAGTGATGGATTTTGGCTGGAGTTGGGTTACAAATCACTTGAATGCCGGGGGGTAATGAAATGTTGTTTTTATTGTACGAGTAAAGGGCAGTAGAACTGTCCTTAGCCTGTGCTGATTGAGGGCATCAAGAGAGAGGGTGGGGACAGGTGTTTTGCTTTATGGTCTGCCTGAGTCACAAGTACTATTTGACCTGCGCCTCTCCACTGTTTAAAGACCGAGCTGATTAGGCTTCATAGAGAGTCTTTTGGTTTAAGTGACCACTAGAGCGGAAATCTCTTATAATCAGGTCTAAGTGCTTAGACCTGCGGTGGGACAGAGTTTCTATGGAAGAGATGCCCCAGTCTGCACTAGCACCGAGGTTCCCCCCACCCCGAAATCACTGAGAGTCGGGTAGAACTGTGAGAGACCGACTCACAGAGGTCACAGTGGCAGGTGGCAGCAGAAGGTGACAGTGTAGGGTTATTGGGGCACAGCAATAGAGTGAACGGTGGCATGACAAACAACAGCGGCCAGGAGCATTGGACTTAGGGTGACCAGATGTCCCGATTTTATAGGGACAGTCTCGATTTTTGGGTCTTTTTCTTATATAGGCTCCTATTACTCCCCACCCCCTGTCCCGATTTTTCACACTTGCTTTCTGGTCACCCTAATTGGACTATGTTTTAGTGACCTTTCTCCAGAAGCTATATTTGTGACTGGGAAAGTTTTATAAATATATGTTTCCTAGTAGGCCAAGATTTTAAAAATGCATTAATTGCCAAGATCATTATCTCACATCATCGCTATCTCAAGAGGTCGTTATCTTGGGGAGTTTCTGTACTAAAATTTGTTATTATTATAATTTTTTATGTAAGAATGGCTATATTGGGTCAGATCAATGGTCCATCTATCCCAGTATCCTGTCTTCCGAAAGTGACTGTTCCACGTGCTTCAGAGGGAATGAACAGAACAGGGAATCATTGATTGATCCATCCCCTGTCGTCCACTCCCAGCTTCTGGTCAACAGAGGCTAGGGACTTTCAGATCATGATGTTGCATCCCTGCCCATCCTGGCTAATAGCCATTGATGGACCAATCTTCCATGAACTTATCTAGTTCTTTTTTGAACCCTGTTATAATTTTGGCCTTCACAACATCTCTGGCAAAAAGTTCCACGGGTGACTGTGCATTGTGTGAAGAAATACTTCCTTTCAAACTTTGTTTTAAACTTACTGCCTATTAATTTCATTGGGTGACCCCTGGTTCTTTTGTTAAGTGAAGGGATAAATAACACTTCCTTATTCATTTTCTCCTCACCAATCAAGATTTTATAAGACTCTATCATATCCACTCTTAATCATCTCTTTTCGAAGCTGAAAAGGTCCAGTCTTCTCTCCTCATATGGAATCTGCTCCATACCCCTAATCATTTTTGTTACCCTTCTCTGTACCTTTTTCAATTCGAATATATCTTTTTTGAGATGGTGTGACCAGAACTACACACAGTATTTAAGATGTGGGCATGTCATGGATTTATATAGTAAAAGTGGAGGAGCTTGGTTTGCCACACTGATCAGCTAAGCCAATACTGACAACCTATATGAAAAGGCTGCAAAACACCATGCTTCTGGACTGCATCAACATGCAGAAAGCTTTATAAGCCAGTCACTGTCAAAGCCAATTTTAGAAGAACTTACTTAGGCTATTAAGAATGCTGGAGACACAACTCAGTTTATGTGAACCAACATGGCTATTGCATCATACTTGCTATTTAAGCAAGAGATACCACACACTACAGGCCTATGTTAAGTGCATTGTCACTTGTTAATCCTGAAGTTGGACACTGGTTCCGAACAAGACTGGCAAATGCTCACTATCTTTCTGCAAAAAACTCAGCTGACTCTCTTGAAACATGTGGGGCAACAGTGAAAGACTCAGGAGTTGAAAAAGTGAATTATCTCACTATATTCAAAATATGTGCATATATGGCCAACAAATGCACCAATGCAAATAGGCATCAAGTATTAAGTCATTACGTATGTTATCTTGATGTCCGTGGTAGGCCAGTAGATGCATTCTAGATGTTCAGTTATAGAAGACACATCAGCTGCATCTGTGACATCTTAGAAGAGTTAAATGCTTGTAAATTGAACCCCAAACAGATGGCTGCTTGTGCATTTGATGGAACTACAAACTTCTCTGGAAGACATAGTGGAGTACAAGCTTTGTTCAGAGAAAAGTGTAACCCTAATCTCTCCTATACACACTGTAGAGGCCATCTACTCCTAGCACTAGTACAAGCTGCAGAATCTTCAAAAGACATTAAAAAGCCACAAGTTTAATGGCTTTTTTATACTCTTTTTTTTTTCAGCAAGAGTCCAAAAGGACTGAACATTTTGGAAACAAATAGAAGGTACACTGGGATTGAAGTTCAAATGAGTCCAACCTGGGAAAACCTGCTGGCTTTCTCATGAGTGATTCTTGGCAGTTGTCTTAAAATTACTGCAACCGTTATTACTGGCTTTAGAAAGTATCCACCAAGATAGGACAGATCTAAGTAGTGAGGCTGGTGGACTACTTTTGTTACTAAGTTCAGAGAAGACTATGGCAATTCTCTCTCTTGTAAGTCTACTGTTGAAACCACTTGGGTCATTAAACAATGTAATCCAGGCATCTACTACAACAGTAGTAGATCTTTGTCCAGAAATAGAAGCTATCCTTGGATCAATCAGAGATATCCATTGAAAATGTACTGGAAGAAGCAAAGACTTCAGTCCAGAAGTTGACTAATGAAGGTACTTATATTGAATCCATAAGTGAAGAGGACAAGAAGTGTTTGTTAAGCCACCTGAAAAAGTACAAAGACTTGATTCTTACAAATCTGCAATCGAGATTTCTGGATTCTATTCAACCTCCACGTAGCTTTTACAGATGCCTGTCTTAAAAACACCTACAGTTGAGTGGAGTGAGGCACTACCAGCAATGGGGCTGCTATGTGATCAGGGCAGAATAGAGAATTTTGAACACAGAGTGGAATATCATACGATGAACGAATGAAGATTTAACTTCAACTTCTTTATCATCACTAGTGGTTCGACCCAATCTTTGTGCTATGTTTCCTGCCATGAAAGTAGGAATTCATCTCTTGCTAATCCCAGTCACAACAGCTACAGCTGAACATAATTTTTCCTCATTGAATAGAATTTTGTGTTCTGAAAGAAGTCGCCTTCTGCCTGATCATGGGCATATCATGAAGGACTGGAAGTAACGGACACACAAGAAGACACCAAGGAGTGCAAAATTACAAGAAGAAACCAAGACTGATGTACATGTAGTGCTTCATAGTAGGCTTGAGTAGCCAACTTTAATTTTTGTGATGGTTTTAAAACATGAGTTAAATCTAATAAAATGGTCGTGAAACATTTTTCAGTTTTTACTATAGTGCCATACATCCCACTTTTGCCCTCATGGTCTCAGCCCTCAGAGGCCCTGACACCCCCCCTGAATATTTCAACACCCCCCCTAATTTCAATTCCTGGGGAAGACACTGGAGGGCTTCTAAAGAATTTTTTAAAAATAATTTCTGTCCAAGCCACTAATGTCACCAAGAGTCTGGAGGCTCAGAAGGCTCCTCAAGGGTCAGAAAGCCCATAGGTAATTTTTGTAATGATTTCTTTTTGGGGTGGGGAACACAGCCACTTTTTTTTAATCACTAGCTAGGAAGGGCTTGTAATGTCTGGATTATTCATATTCAATTCAAAACTGCCTTGAAATCTAAAAAGGAATGCAAATATTATCCTCTCCACAGAGTCCTAGAAAACACTGCCTTTATTATGCTCAGCAGAATGTATATGTATTCATATATTTTAATATGATTTAGTCCACAATTTTCAAAAATTTATCCAAATGTGGATCTCACTCTCTATGTGCAGCCTTAGTGCACAGTGCATCCAAAGGCCTATACAAGTCTGTTTCAGGCTAAATAGGCATTGCTATGCACACATTCCAGTTATTGCTTATGGGTCAAATTTACCTCCATACCAAAGGGCAGAACAAAGCTTTTTCACCATGTAAGCTCTATTTGAGGATGTAAGTGGGACTTAAGTCATGAATGGTTGACTTGTGCTGGCCTTTTGCATATGGAGGGTTTTCACCCTGTGTTAATAAGCAATATGTACTATTCATGGGGATGCAGGGGAGGAATCACCTACGTGCATGATGTGATATGAATGTATGCTATGTGCTAGATGCCACATGCATGGTATGTGGGATGAAACTGTCCAAAGGGTCAGATAGTTTGTACTGAGTGTGCTGTATGAATATATCTCTAATATATTTCAAACTCAAAAAAGCAATGGAAAATTTACCACCTACATACACATTATTAATGCACACAGTGCACCTTGTTGCTCTTCTCTGGGTTACAGCAGTAATATAAAATCCCATCAAGTTATTATTACACAATCTTTCTTGCAAAAATGATACTTTACTGCGGTAATCATTTTCCTCCAGGAGACTGCACTAGAAGCTTTCATCTCCATTATGTGTGATTTATAAAGTAGACTTTGCACACACACCAAAAGCTTTCCCGTGACCTGCTGCAACACAATTAATGGAAGCTGTAATAAGCAGGGATGGGCGAATTCAAACTCTCTAACTTACTCAAACAATGCACGTTTCAAAGTTTGACATGAACTAAAGTACTGTTGGGTTCCTGCTTTGCTCAGGAAAAAAAGAGTGGGAGCTGGGAAAGGTAGGGAGAAAAAATAGGGTGAAAATGAAGGAGAAGAAGAGGCTCAGTGTAAAATAGAACAGTTAGAGGGAGTCTGAAAAAAGGAACAGAAATCTGGAGAATGATACACTGATACTCTTCCCCCTCCCTCTTTCCCCCCATATAAACACACTTTAAACAGGACCCTCATTTTGGCACAGGTTTCCCTTTAGCTAGAAAAACACATTGGTATTGTTTTAAAACCTGATCACCTTATGGAACATAATGGGCTTAAAATAGTGGAAAAAGTCTTGTCCAGCTCAAACTTAGACTTTGATCATGGCATGAGAAACACGTGAACAGGCTCATGTACAAATGCAGAGCCCCATTGAAATCAATGGGATTCTGTACTGGTACAGGGGTCTGCCTGTGTGGTTCTTACTGAACGATCAGCACCTAATTTGGAGGGAAAAAATATATTTTGCGAGAGTCATTAACCTGAGACACCCTTAATGATAAGGTCTACTGTTAGCTCGGTGCTCTGTATACGTGTAGCTTTCGTGACAAAGTCAAATTGAATGGAATGCAATAAAAGTTCTGCTGAACATGGTGTTCTGCATTTCCTGTTCTGTTCTTCCATCAGGCAATATTGCCCTTCCTCTTTATCACCTACAAAGAAATCCATCTGGCGAGAGAGACGTTTATGTGCAGTAACTGCTTATAACAATGCTAACTATGCTAAAGAGGAAGTATCACTTAAAGCAGCCCACTCGTTTTAAGGCCTGCCATGTTCATTGCTTAACCTCTGTAAAACCAACAGATTTTGTCTGAAGCCTACTGAAGCACCTCTAGCTTTGCAATAGTTCCGTTGCTATGCTAACAATTCATGTGCCGCCAGGCTTACAATCTCTTATAAAGGGCATCCCCCGTTCGTCAGTATTATATTTTAAGATAAAATTTGGAATTAGCTATAGTGGTGTAGCCAGGTTTAGAGCACGGGGAGCAGAGCTAAAAAAAGGCTCCAGGAGCAAAAAAAAAATGCTCCGCTCTGGCTGCAGTGTAGGAGCAAAAGGCATCGGGAGCAAAAAAAAAAGCGCTGGAAGCAACAAAAAAAAAATGCTCCGCTCTGTCTGCAGCATAGGAGCAAAAAGCGTCGGGAGCAAAAAAAGGCTCCGGGAGCAACAAAAAAAAAGATCCGCTCTGGCTGCAAAAAGAGGTGCCTGAAGCAAAAAAAGGCGCCGCTTCTGCTCAGTGGGGGAGCGGCCGCTCCCCCTACTCCCCACCTGGCTACGCTACTGATTAGCTACCAGTAAGAAGTCTGTGCTGGCCTTTAATTAAACCCTCCTTTGGGAGTGGGCTCCATGTAGGACAGTTCTGTAGGCATCCATGAGAGTGACATTGTTAGTTATGGAAAGGAAGGAGCTCCATTTTTCTTTACTTTCTTGTAACCTTTTTTGTATTTTGGGTATTTTATTAACCTTATTTGTGTGCTTTTTTCCCCCCTGGAAATTGATAGACAGAGGCCTGAGTAGGGAAGGCTTAATGGTGGATCTTAGTGAACAAGTAAACAATATGTTTTGCAGAGCTGCAGCTCAGGGCCAAGGTGGCTTAGAGGCATAAAGGCCTAGTTTTCTTGTTTTACTGGGGTGCTGGATTTCAACAGTTAAGGCAGGGAGGTGACAGCTAAATGGATAGACCTTTATTATTGGCATGAGTAGTAAGAGTGAGCACCTGACAGTGTAAGTGATTGCATATTTCAAATCACCACACGTTATGCCTCTGAGTACTAAGAAATGGCTCAGATGGAAAAATAACAGCAGTTACATTTTCCATGATATGTATTGCTCCAGCTGTATAAAGATACACTGTATATGAGAATATGTATATAGAATGTGACAAAGTTGACTATTTGTATGCTGTTTAGAATACGCAAAAGACAATACATAGTCTCCTTTGCATTGTGTACATTGCGTCCTTTGCATCAGTTGAATATATACTGTATTCAATTTCAGTGTGTGTGTTTGTGTGTGTGTGTTGTGTACAGAAAACTATTGCAAAAGGAAGCAATGTACATAACTGAAAGGGGAATAGAAATGGTTGTTACACTGAGTATTTTAAATAGAATACAAATATGTGTGTGTGTGTGTGTGTATGCATTATATATATGTAACGAATATGTATGCCCTTCTTTTTATTAGACATATATACCCATGTGCAGTTAATGTATTTGTTATAAATATGTGTACAGTAAGAGAGTACTAATTTAATTGCAGCTAATTAAAGGGTTAGAAATTGCTCCAACTAAAAGACTTTATCTCAATGAACACACTTGTCCTTTTACACTGAAAAGATAAGCTCTTTTCTGGGTCATAAGTTGTATCTCTTTTCCAAGAACATCGCCTTCTGCATATCACATGATTATGGTTTGGTATCCAAATTCAACATTTTAAAGAGAATCAGAGAGATCAAGAAGGAAGGAAATTTACCAGCAAATGAAGTAGTTACTGTCTAAATGTTTTCAGCATTTTGATAAACTAGTTCGTTGCATGCCAAGGCACACTGCTGAATAGGTGTCAAAAGTCCACTCAGATTCAATCTAAAAATAACCTCCAAGTACATTCTGTGCCAGCTTTTTGTTGATTTTAGCAGTTCAATATGTTTCAAAACCTGACCTGAATTTTCATTACATATGGTTGGTAGGGTCTCAGACTGTCAGTGGAGAAGGCCAGAGCTCCAATTTCCTGACCTGAATTGTTTTAAGTAATGCTGCCATTGCAGGCAGGGTGAAGGTGTAGCTGCCAGACTCCTAATGCTCAAATGATGAAGAATGTAGCAAATATGTTTGGATTACAATAAATATACACACCAAAAAAAAATAAAAAATGCCAGAGCGGGGCCCCCTTGGGCGCGGGGTCTGATCCCATGGAATCGGACAAATCAGCTTATAGCCGGCCCTGTATGTAGACATATGATATTTACTCAGCTGTGTACAATGTTTAATATTCTGGAGGCAACACTTTTTGCGATGACTGACAGACTATCTTCATTTTTATCCTCAGTTTTTTATTAAGACTTTGCTAGTTCTCTCAGCCTAACAGCACCTTAAAAAGGTGGAGTGTCAGAAAGCTATCAAGAATAGCAATATTGTGTAAAACCATGGGCTGAACAGCCAATTGAGAAGGATCAGCAGGCATCTGTCCAGCCTGTCCTTCATTATTTTTGCCAGCACATTCTGAAGTAATGAGAAGTGAGAACAAAAGTATGAAAACCGTCCATAGGATTAAGAATTGCTTTCCTGCCTCTTGCACTAAAATGCACTGTGTTCCTCTGATATAGTTTCAGTTTGTTATGATTGGAAACTTGTCTTTCCTTGCATACATGATCCCAGTGTTTTAAGTCCCACTGATGAATGACCAAGCTGTCTGCAGACAGAAGAAATACATGTTTTTAAAGCAGAAAAGCTCTTCTGAAAGCCTGCTGACAGCAAACTTTCAGTATATATCCATAAAGCATCTCAGTCCTTGTGGGTGAGCAGAATATAAATAACTTTTTCAATACAATGTCATGGTCATATCATGTAAGGAACCAGTTGACTCAGAGTGGGCTTATTGTGGCTAAGTACAGCAATGATTCATTCAAATATTATCGTCCTTATGTATATTTATTTCTAAATGGAAAAAGGCGGTAATACTCAGAATCTAATGAAAGTGTCCTGATCTCTATTTTGTGGTATCTCTGCACCCAGAACATATTATGTTTCTGAATAGTGTTTTAAATAAGGGCAATGAAACCAGAAAAATCCCATTGCCATAGCTAAATACAAAGGTCTTGATTGTAAAACATGGATATCTCCATGAAAAGCAGGGACTATTCCAATTGGATATACAGTAAAATTCCATATTCTATTAGGACAGAACATCATGCTTTAAGGATATTGGTGAGGTAACTCAGGCTGCAAACTTACTCTCCTCTCCTCTCCTCCATCACTATAGAGCTTTGCCTTAACCAAAATGTACCCAACCCCCACACACTTAAACATTGCAAAGGCTAAGTTTTGGAACATAATGAGGGGGCAAAATGAGAATAAAGAAAAAAATTCCCTTTCAGGAAGCTTTGAAAGGATGCTGAATGACTTTTTTTCAGTACAAATGTGTCACTTAGATCAGTTTTAGCACAAGTGTCATTTAAATCAGTTTTCTAGTTCAGCGTGTCTGATAGGGCATGATCCAAAGCCCACAGAAATTAGTGGAAAGATTCCCATTGACATCAGTGAGCTCTGGATCAGAATACTTTAAAAGTAATATCAGGGACCGAATCAATGTGAAGTCAACTGGAAATGGACACTCATCCACCAGGAAGATAACCCCTTGAGTGATGAAGGATTAAAAAATAAAGATAGAAAATATCCATGCCCTCCATTTGTTTGCTATTCCCACTTGTTGCATCTTGTCTTGAATTCAACTGGGGAGCAACTTGTTTCTTGCTGAGTTTGCAGAGTGTCTAGCACAATGGTGCCTCCAATCAGGATTGGGGCCTTTGCCCACTACTATGATACAAACAAAAGGGCATTTTAAATGATTTTATGGAGCCCTACCACTGAGACCTCTGTTAAATTGTGTTTATTATAGTGGTCCATACAGCACAATGTTGGTCTTGTGGTTAAGGCATTGGATTAGGACTCAGGAAATCTGCATTCAGTCCATGGATCAGGTACAGACTTCCTTTCTGACCTTCAGCAAATCTCTGTGTGCTTCAATTCAACATCTTCAGAAGCTGAATAATAATATTTACCTTCTCCCACCCTTGCTCTGTTTTGTCTATTTAGATTGTAAGCTCTTTGGGGCAGCAACTGTTTCTTGTTTTGTTTATACACAGCACCTACCACAATGAGGCTCTGATCTCAGCTGGGTTCTTTAGACGCTACTGTAGAACAAATAATAATAATAATACAACATATTTCTTGACTACAATGTTTTTATAAACATTCCTAAATTGAGCTCACAATGTCTCTCTTCCCCTCCTTTCCCCTCCACATTTATCTCTCATAAACACTGCCCTTTTCTGCCAAATGTGCTTCTGCCTTTCTTGGAATCCTCTCTTCCTCTGCTGTGGTGTTCGCTCGTTCCTTTATACAGAGAATTGAGAAGCATGCAATTAGTGAAAAGCAAGACAAACCTTGTCAGCTGACATTAGCTTTAGAATGCTCAACAGTCTCCTGATCAGGACAGAGACCATCATTTACTGTTAAATGATTACTGGGGGGAAAAAACCAACAGATGCCTTCCAAGGTCCTTTGTCTCTCTGTGTGTGTAAATAACATTAAAGGTATCAGAGGGGTAGCCGTGTTAGTCTGGATCTGCAGAAGCGACAAAGGGTCCTGTGGCACCTTATAGACTAACAGAGGTATTGAAGCATAAGCTTTCGTGGGTCAATACCCATTTCTTCGGATGCAAGCAGTTTCCACTGCTTGCATCCGAAGAAGTGGGTATTGACCCACGAAAGCTTATGCAACATTAAAGGTGGTTATAACAGTGTATAAAATCTGTCTCAATGAATAGTCTCCTTTTCCATACCCTCCACAATATTTGTTTAAATTCTGGTTATGAGGGAATAAGGCTTTAGGGGCCTCAGGGACTGCTCAAAGAAAGAGCACCTTCCTAGGAGGATCACAATATCTTGGTGCAATGTTCTGTTGGCAAAATCTCAGAGGGGGGCTACATAATGTATACCATTTCTCACCAAGTCTTTCTTGCATCATGCCTGAGTGCATGAGAAGGAATTCCTTTCCCCACAGCAATACGAATAGGACAGACTAGAACTGAAATTATACTAAACACAAATATTCTAAACAGTTAGTGATTGTAAATGGGCTGTAGAATGCAATAGAGAGGAGTTACACCATTCCCTGGGAACACAGAGATATTGTGCCTTAGGCTCCAGAGTTTCTCCGTGCTCCCGAACTAGGGTGACCAGATGTCCCAATTTTATAGGGACAGTCCCGATTTTTGGGTCTTTTTCTTATATAGGCGCCTATTATCCCCCACCCCCTGTCCTGATTTTTCACATTTGCTGTCTGGTCACCCTATCCCGAACAGGCAAGGAACATAAGAATTGTCAGACTGGATCTAGCCTGGACAAGGTTCATCTAGCCCAGTTTCCTGTCTCTAACAGTGGCTACAATCAGATGTTTCAGAGGAAGGTGTAAGAATCCCACAGTAGTCAGAAGAGGGATAAAACTGTCCCTTGCATTAGGTTTCATGCTCATCTCTTAAAAATAGGCTTAAACCCTGAAACATAAGGTTAAATATTCCTTCCAACATTTTTATTGTAATTAATTATGATAATTCTGGATATTTTTGATATCCACATACATGTCCAATCCCTTCTGAATCTTATTAAGTTCTTGGCCTGAGTGATTTCCAGTAGCAATGAGTACCACAGTCCAATTATGCATTGTATGAAAAAGGTATTTCCTTTTGTCAGTTTTGAATTTGCTACCTTTTAATTTCATTGGATGTCCTCTTTTTCTTGTGTTATGAGACAGGGAGAACAGACGTTCCTATTCTATCTTCTCTGTACCATTCATTATTTTACATACCTTATTCATCTCCTTTCTAAGGTAAACTATCCCAATCTTTCCAATCTCTCTTCATCTGAGAGTTTTTTTCATACCCATGGCCATTCTGGTCACCCTTCTCCAAACCCCTTCCAGCTCTGCAATATTCCTTTAGAAACACAACCATTTTACAAACAGGTTGACCAGTATGGCACACAGTATTCCAGGTCAGACTGCACCATGGATTTATAAAAAAGTATTATCAGATTCTCCATATTATTTTCCATCCCATTCCTTTTTCATCCTAACATCTTAGCTTTTTTTTAATTTTATTTTATTTTTTGACCACAGCAGCACACTGAGCTGGTTTTATTGAGCTGCTTACAATGAGCCCAGGTCCCTTTCTTGAGTTGTAGGGGGGCATGCTACATCCTTCAGGGGGTGCAGCGTGCACTTCCTGCTGTAGCCAGCTAGCTTCGCTGGCAGGTGCTGGGTGTGGGACGAGTGCCAGGGATAGGTCTCCTCACACACTATGTTTCCCTCTAAGCGAGAACAAGAGTCCAGGTGAGTGTTCCTCCCAGAAGACAAATGAAGCATGTAATTGGAAACGTTTGCATGTAGCTCACACCTTCCTGGTTCTGTGATCACTAGATGTTCTTTTGCTAACTCAGGCTATACCAGGTCTTGGCATGAGCAGCAAAAGACAAATAAGAGAATTAAAGAAAAGAGACAGAACACAGTTATATAATACAATTCAAACCAATCTTCTACATAAAAGCCTCTCGTAAGATCCAGCTGTCTACAGACAAAGTTCACCAGATAACATTTCACACAGCCTTCAGAAAGGATTTTTCCCCTCCGATTACTTATCAGCTATTTCTGAAAGTGAACTTAGTGCTAGTGAAAGGTGCCAAATCAGCTGTGGGGACTGAAGTCCTCTCTTCGCAACAGGTTCACAGCATGGGCTGGTCGACTTCTTCACCACACGGCTCAGTCCAGAGGGAGCATTTCCAGCAGGAGGGAGTTCGTTCTCTCTCGAGCTGACAGCTATATGGCCCTCATTACCATAATATCTGACTGATTCACAATCATTAGTGGAATTTATCTTTACAGCAGTCCTCTGAGATATGGAAATGCTATTTTCATTTTATAGACAGGTGACTGAGACGAAGTATAGATGAAATTACTTGTTCAATGCCACAGAGGAAGTATGAGCAAGGAAGTGAATGCCAGTCATCCAAGTCCCAGTCTGATGCCTTCTCTGCAAGACCATCTTTCTTCTCTTTGGTTGTCTGCTGAGACTGGCAAATAATGCAAAGTAGGAGAGTGTTTTGGTGTTAAAGGTTTTTTAATGTGGTCGTCTGTTAGCTAGCAAAGAGCAGAGACCACCGTGTTAGTGCCTATAACTCACCAAATACTAAGGCCTTTCTGTCACTGCTGATCAAATCTGCACTGACTCAAATTGCTGAAAGGCTCCTTATCCCTTTGGCCACTCAGTCCCCCAGCCACTACTCTTATTTTCTTTTACTTCTTTCCTGGTTTGTTTCCTACACCAGCCAGTAACACAGCAGAACCCATTTCAGTGAACATAGTTACCATAGTAAAACGCTGCCTATAGAGGACTGCAGGGAAAATCCCCAATTACTCAGTTTACTTCAGCAGCCTGTCAATCCTCTGCTCTGAGCAGCTTTTGTGGTAAAGATGCCAGTGGCCATCTATAAGCCCCCTTTTGCCCACTCATACTTTGATGCACACTGTCTGCAGTTCAGCTGTAGCCAGGGATCTGATCTACCTGGGGCTGTTCTTAGCCCCACTCTTTGCTCTGCACTTTAGTCACAGGGCAAAGGAGCCAGAAACAGTAACCAGGGCTGCCAAGCAAACACAAGCTGTGCCAACAGGGCAGAGATGAAAGTGCACAGCAGGTCGTGCTGATCTGCAAGGGCGTGTCAAATATCTATGAGTCTGGGCAGGGCTGTCCCTAGCCATTTGGATGCCCTGTGCAGCCCCCCCCCCCCACAGGGGGCGGGGCTGTGTGGGGCCCCAGGCCTTCCGCCCCCCCCCAGGGTCTGGGAGACAGGAGCTGTGGGAGGCCACTTTTGGGGTCCCCACAGGCCCAGAGTGGCCCAGGGGATTAGCAGGGGGCTGGGAGGAGCCTGCTCCGCTTCCCTCATCCTGATCCCAGCCGTGTCACTCGGGGAGGGGGCTCAGGGGAAGGGATCCCACCCCCACTCACCGGCAGCGGCTGGAAGCGGAGCAACCCAGCCCCAACCCGCTCTATTCCGCCAGCTCCCAGCGGCGACACTCCGCTTCCTGCTGCTGCCGGTGAGAGCTGGCGGGGGGGGGGGGGGGGGATCCCTTCCCCCAAGCCCCCTCCCCTGAGCGACACAGCTGGGGCCGGGGCAAGGGAAGCGGAGCGGGCTGGGGCCGTGTCGCTCCGCTTCCCGCTGCGGGTGAGTGCGGGGAAAGGATCGGCCTCCACACTCACCGACGACGGGAGGTGGAGCTGGCGGAGAAGAGCGGGCTGGAGCCACATCGCTCCGCTTCCCGCCGCTGCTGGTGATTGTGGGGTTGCTGGGGGAAGAGGTGGAATGGGGGCGGGCTGGGGGGAAGGGTAGGAGGGAGTTGTCAGGGCCCCCACACCCCCCTAAGGATGGCCCTGCCCCTTGCAGGGGCACAGCCCACGGGGGCCGGCTGAGGGGCTGGTCGCCGGGGCTGGAGCTGCCGCATATGCAGCACGTAGCTGCCTAGGGCACCATGAAATTTGGTCCTTCTCAGCTGCGTATGCTGCCTATGCCTAAGGATGGCCCTGAGTCTGGGCAGCACTTTGGCGATTAAAGAGCAGCTCAAGCATTTCACATGTACAGTAGATCTGGGAATGTTTCATGTGTGCCACATACTCAGAGGACTGAGGACGGCATGGGTTTATCCCCATGCATATCTTTTGTTCATGGTACTTCACGTGTATGTGCCTCCCTCGGGAAATACTGCCAGATGCCAGGTTCACAATCCCAGCATCACTGATTGCCAGGGTTCACATTACCTGCTTCTCTTGGTGGCAGGTGTAATAAATGAGGATGATTGTATCAGGCAACCTTCGTCCTTATAGGACCATGGTGTGCTGTGCCATGCTGCTGGTTATGCTGCTAGTTATGCACTTGTCTGCCTGAGCGCTTTTAGATGGCACAGTTGCCTGTAAGTTAGTGTTTGCTCAGTTTGAGTGCAGTCAAGCTCTGCTTTTTTTCCCCTTTTGCATCCTGGAGAACAGCGAGGCACTAAAAATGTGCAGTGCTTCTGTTTGGCTCTCTCACACACTCACAAACCCACATACTTTGCTTCTTCTTAATTTATGTTTTTTTGGCTATACTGGTGAGTAAGTGGGAAAAAAGCCTCTTTTCTCTGCATAAACAGCTGCCAGGATCACTCCACATTGCACAGGAATGCATTGGAGTTGGACCCTGCTAATGTGCCAGCCAGATCTCTCTGTCCTCAAAGGCAGGGGTTCTCCACCTTTTTCCTTCTGCGCCCCCCTCCCCCAACATGCCATAAAAATTGCACAGCCACCTGTGCCACAACAACTGTTTTTCAGTAGGTGAAAAGCCAGGGCTGGCATTAAGGGGGTATCAATCAGAGCAACTGCCCAGGGCCCCATGCCACAGGGAGCCCTGCTAAGCCAAGTTGCTTGGGCTTTGGCTTCATCCCTGGCGGGGCTCAGGATTTGGCTTTCTGCCCTGGGCCCCAGTGAGTCTAAAGCTGGCCCTGCTCTTTCATTTATTTTGGTGACCCCCTGAAACCTGCTCACCGCCCCCCAGTGGGCCCCAGACTCCTGGTTGAGAACCCCTGCTCAAGGGGATGTGGTCTGGGATTGTATTCACTGCTTAGTATGTATGTTTCCATCAGCTCAGATTGAAGATGGTCCAAGCCTTCTCAAAGCAGTAGCAAAAGTATCTCCTAGCTTTGTGCTTTGGCTTTTCCCTATGAATCCCCTTTCAGCAGAAGACACACTGGACTGCCACACTAAAGCTAACCTGTCCAGACCAGAATTTTACCCTAATAACTGATCACTATAAAATACAGTCGCCTGGTATTTAGCAGTAATATGGATAAATTGTTAAGGTAAGGTTACATAAATCATGTCTAAATTTGGCAGCAGTAATAAGGTTTTTCTCTGATGTCTACAGTCTGCAACTGTGAAATGTATTACTAACCAAAGCTTCTTGCGGGATGAGTCCCAACTCGATTTCTGTGTTCTATTTGAAGGTTTTTGCAAGTCTGCCTGTCCCAAGATGCTCTCATTTATTACTGACAGTTCTTCAGAGCCAGCCTTCATTATAAGAGGATGCCTGTGTAATGCTTTTGTGGGTTTTTCACATTATATGTAAGCCTTGCATACACTTTCCCTATTGCTCACTCCAGGAGGAGAGAGAGAGGAAATTACTTTCTGCCAGACACCCTACCCCTCTGGCAGATGGGACCAGATGGAGGAAAATTATAGCCTAATTCTTCCTCCTTCCCATCTCTGGGAGCTTGGGGTCTTGTACGTGCATCAGGCCCTAAAGATATTAAAGCTGTCTGCCTGGTTGTCTAGAATTAACATAGCATTCAGTATTGAGGCTGTCAGTCTCTTTTTATGACCTGCTTATATTCCAGTTTAACAGGCTTATTAACTGTATGTTGGATTTTCTTCCAGTCCCCTATAACATATAACAGCCTACTACTGCTGCCAGCTAATGGAGTTAGTCAAGTGGTCTGTGCTTTGGAGCTAAAGGTCATGGCTTGTAACCCTACTCATGAGCTATAGTGGACATCATCATTATACCAGCAGTGAAGAGCCTCAGCTCACAGTAACTTTTCTAATTTGTGTCTATTTATTTTAGATTCTGCTCATGAGCAATATACATCTCATTGTTGTGAGTGTCCCAGCAGGGGACAGCCATCATCCAATCCCTGTTTCAGCATAAACCAATAAAATACAAACAATTAATGACTTAATTGTCATTCTAAGAAACAGCACACACCAGCAATGAACCATCACAATGCAAGTTCATTTTATTTTATGGCCAGATGACTAGCCATGCATCACACACCATCTCATTAATTGCCAAGGCGATCAGCAAAAACATCCGTTTGAAAAAGAAAGCAAACACCACTTCATTATTTACAACAAAGTATAATGTACATAACTTGATAGAAATTAAGTTCTAAACAGTTTTCTAATGTCAATGCTATTTTGTAAGTACTGTACTAGTAATAGGGACAATGTTAATTGTGTCACATGGAATAGTATACAGTATCTGTTTTTATGTGTGCAGCATGTTAATAACTATGCACTTATTAAATTTGTCTCTTTTCCGCTGATGGAGAATAGTGAATCAGACTTTAAGTGTTTATTGGCTCTGTGAAGCAGTGGGACTTTATCCCGTGCTACATCAATTAAAAACTAACAAATTCTTCACGGTCATTTTAGAAGAAGATTAACAGTAGAAGTTTATGAACTGAACCAACATAGTGCTCTTAAAGTAGGAAAACATAGGACCAAATTCAAATAATATAACTCCATTGAAATGAACAGAATTATACAAGGGATGAATTTGGCCGGTATGTGTATGTGTGTCTCAGAGTGGAACGGGAATCTGATGCAGTCCAGGTGGGATGGATGGCAGATTGCAATGCCTGATGGGTAGCACCTAGCATTTCTAATGTCACATGCCTACTTATACTTTACTTGCTATCTTATTTACCTGCCCTTTTTAGATTCCATCTTGGACTCAATGAACATCACAAGACTAACAAGCCTTAACAGATTTGTAGGCCTTGATTTACCGCAGAACAATACAGAGCCTCAGAGGAAAAGCTATAGTTGCATACTTCATCATTTTACTTAAGGTAAGGCTACTTTATTCAAAATGCAGGGAAATAAGGTCAAGAAAAGCCACAAAATGTTAACGAAGAGGAAGGAGAAGGGCAGCACTTAGTATAGAAGAAGAAGGGCAGCACTTGTCACTTAGTATATTCCATCTGCTGCCACAACCCTAAAGAAAATGTGCTTCATGCAAGATTAGCTGGAGCTGTGATGGGGTAATGACACAGAAAATAAATAGGTAAGTTGGCCACTCCTATTCCACAGAACAACTTGATTGAGCCAGTGAGTTCCCTATCTGAATCTGCTGGAAATGGAAGAATGTTTGCAGGAACTGGGTGAGGTATTTTTCCTGTGAACTCTTTATCCGTACCTGAATTTTGGAACTTAATTCCAATTTACAATTGGGGTTAGTGCAGATGAACCGTGGAGGCAATACAGTGTGAGTGCCATGAAAACAAACTAGAACCACTAAAACCTAACACTGAACACATTTATGCCATGATTCAGATTTCATAAATACATGGCAAGGCACCAAATTGCACAGGGAAACATACCTTGACAATGGAGAGGCCTCAGATTCCAGTACACAATAAGAGACAAAGAGAGATTTGACTTTATATTTGTAAAGGCACTCACCCTCTATGTGTTGCAGGGTTTGCAAAGCGAGTGGCAATGGAGGTTAGTAAAAGCTGTGGCTAGCCTGATGGGTGAGATATTAGTTTAGCTTCATACACCATGGTGGGGGATCTGAGCATAATATCAGCCTAGGCATTCCTGTTATGGAGCTGATATTCTCACTCCTGGAACAGGTAATGGGGATAAGGAAGAAATAGTTTGTGACATCTCTGGTCAAATTCCCCAGTGCCAAGTAGCATGTGGAAAAAACATCAGCTTCGGAGAAATCCAATTGCTCTAATTTCCTAGACTCGGGTAAAATGCTATAACTACATAAGATGAGGAACGAATATAGGCAGCAAAAGTAGGCCACAAGGAATGGAAATTGTGGAACCAAAAGAATGTAGCTTGTCTGGGAAGCTGAGCCTGGGCCTACAGCTGTGTGCTCAGTGCATCCCCACATGGTGCCCCTTGCGTGTGCTGTTCCCTTTGGTGTTCAGACCTCTAGGGCTGGGATTTAGTGGCAATACAGCCATACTTTTTAAAAAATAGTAAAATTATAAAACGGGACAAGAGTGGTGAAAACCTCATGGAAAGAAGCAGAAGCTCCCAGGTAGGGGCGACAAGGAGGGAGATATTTAACAACATGTAAGGCCAGCACTGCTGAATCCTGATCTAGACTAGCTCATTTTCCCTTACAGCACATAGAAGCTTCTAAAAAGACCAAGAGAGGTCAGAAACTTACATGCACTCTTGTTACCTAGTTTACCATCGCAGGACCAGAATGTTCTTTATGGCATTTTTATGGTGCGGTGTCTCATCACAATATTATGCTTTATGCCTATTCCCACTAGTAAAGACTCATAGACTTTAAGGTCACAAGGGACCATTATGATCATCTAGTCTAACCTCCTGCACAATGCAGGCCACAGAATCTCACCCACCCACTCCTGGAATAATCCTTTGCATACATAATAAAGCTTTGAGTACATAGTTTCCACACAACAAAAGCAAACTTTGGATAAAGTTCAGGGCATTCCTTGTCTCATACAAATAAGCCTGGCTGTTTGTGGTACAAGCTTTATCCATTGCAATGTACCGATTTAAACAAAAATATTCAGCATTTGCAAACATGCAGCTTCCAAACTTGAGTAAAGGCAGCATCCCTCTCTTTTGTGGAAGGCTATTATCTGCATGGTTCTTTTTCAAGGAATGATTATGAAAAGTGAGACCAAAAGAGCCAGATAAGATTTGTGCCTTCTATAAGTGAAAGAGGAAGTTGAACCCCATGCTCCAGGACAGAAGGAGGAGCCTCGTTGTCATTTTCTAATGTATTGTTTGTTAAGCACCAACCATGTGCTCAGCATTGTACAGGGTACACAGGCGTCAACTTTCTCTGGCGCTGGTGGGAGCTCACGCCCAGCGTCGGGGGGGGGGCCCCGCAACGTCTCCCGGTGCTAAGGTAAGATGGCGGCGGGCCCCGGGGTTGGCGGGGAGCTGGCCGCGGGTCCCGGGGATGGCGGGGAGCTGCCGGTGGGTGCGGAGCACCCACCAATTTTTCCCCGTGGGTGCTCCAGCCCTGGAGCACCCACAAAGTCGACGCCTATGACAGGGTAAACAGCGAGACATTGTCAGGCTAAAACGATCTCTTCCAGAGCTGGAGGAGGCTTCTGTTGTCTGATTTGGGACAGCACCAGTTACAAACAGTGCCAGCCAGCATCGTTCATGTATGGTCACTATCTACCAAAGCCAAGGGTCTATAATCCTCATGCTTAATGCTAGTGATGTGGCAATCGGTCCCAACAGAGAAAATACTACATCAAAGAGAAACATGTTAATAATGATAGAGGCCTTTGAAAAGAGACAGCATGGAAGTGTTCACTTGGCACCCACCAAGTTCATGTCTGTACATCCACCACTAGATCACACCAGCATCTTCTCCTTTCTTGCGCCTAATGTCTCTTTGGCACAATTACTATTGTTATTATTTCTTAAGGACATAAGAACGACCATACTGGGTCAGACCAAAGGTCCATCTAGCCCAGTATCCTGTTTTCTGATAGTGGCCAATGCCAGGTGCTCCAGAGGGAATGAACAGAACAGATAATCGTCAAGTGATCCATCCCGTTGCCTATTCCCAGCTTCTGGCAAACAGAGGCTAGGGACACCATCCCTGTCCATCTTGGCTAATAGCCATTGATAGATCTATCGTCCATGAACTTATCTAGTTCTTTTTTGAACCCTGTTACAGTCTTGGCCTTCACAACATCCTCTGGCAAAGAGTTCCACAGGTTGACTGTGTATTGTATGAAAAAATACTTCCTTTTGTTTGTTTTAAATCTGCTGCCTATTAATTTCATTTGGTGACCCCTAGTTCTTGTGTTATGAGAAGGAGTAAATAACACTTCCCTATTTACTTTCTCCACACCAGTCATGATTTTATAGACCTCAATCATATCCCCCCTTAGTTGTCAATTTTCCAAGCTGAAAAGTCCCAGTCTTATTAATCTCTCCTTGTATGGCAGATGTTCCATACTTTTAATAACTTTTGTTGCCCTTTGCTGAACCTTTTCCAATTACAATAAACAGCAACTCCTCACTTAACGTCACCGCAGTTAACATTGTTTCGTTGCTACATTGCTGATCAATTAGGGAACATGCTTGTTTAAAGTTGTGCAATGCTCCCTTATAACACTGTTTGGCAGCCTCCTGCTTTGTTCACTGCTTGCAGAAAGAGCAGCCCGTTGGAGCTAGCTGGTGGGGGCTTGGTGGTGGGCCGGCAGCCCTGCTGTCAGCTCCCTGCTCCCCTAAGTTCCCTGTGAGGCAGCCGCCCACCCGGCTATCAATGGCCGGCAGTTCAGATGTCCCTCCCAACACTGCAATGTGCTGCTCCTGCCCTCGGCCTTGGAGCTTCTCCCAGGAGCCTCCTGCTTGCTGTGCAGGGGGGAGGGAGGGGTAGAGGAGTACTAATGTCAGGGTGTCCCCCTCTCGCTCCTGCCCTCCACTCCTTTACCCCATTTTAGGGTGAACAGACAGCAAATGTGAAAAATCGGGACGGGGTGGGGGATAATAGGAGCCTATATAAGAAAAAGACCCAAAAATCGGGACACTCCCTATAAAATTGGGACATCTGGTTACCCTACCCCATTTCCACAGACCATGGTGGGGACACGACAGGGCTCAGGATGGAGGGAGCTCACTGGTAGCAGCTGCTGTCTCAACTTGCTGATCTACTTAAAAAGGCAATGTAATTAGAGTGGGGTCAGCCTACTTAAAGGAGCGATGCGCGTCTCTCACACACACAGTGTGTGTCTCTGTCTCTCTCTGCCATGACGTCTCCCCTCCCTCCATTTGTGCTGCCTTGTAGAGTGTGAGCTTACATTAACAACAATGTGTTAACCCTTGAGGGCTCAGCCGAGTGCTAGTTCATCATTTAGCAGTAGGGCATTCCCTGGGAAATATCCCACCCTCTGACTTCACCACCTCAGCCAAGCTTCACAATCATCATCGATGTGTACAGTATTAAATTGTTTGTTTAAAACTTATACTGTGTATATGTGTGTGTAATATATATATATATATATCTTTTGTCTGGAGAAACTAATTCCCTGGAACCTACCCTCCTCCCCCACTATTTACATTAATTCTTATGGGGAAATTGGATTTGCTTAACATCATTTCGCTTAAAGTAGCATAGAACATAACTACAACGTTAAGCGAGGAGTTACTGAATCTTTTTTGATATGGGGTGACCACATCCGCACGCAGTATTCAAGATGTGGGAGTACCATGGATTTATATAGAGACAATATGATATTTTCTGTCTTATTATCTATCCCTTTCTTAATGATTCCGAACAGTCTGTTTGCTTTTTTGACTGCCACTGCACACTGAGTGGATGTTTTCAGAGAACTATCAACAATGACTCCAAGATCTTTCTTGAGTGGTAACAGCTAATTTAGACCCCATCATTTTATATGTATAGTTGGGATTATGTTTTCCAGTGTGCATTACTTTGCATTTATCAGCATTGAATTTTATCTGCCATTTTGTTGCCCAGTCACCCAGTTTTGAGAGATCCTTTTGTAGCTCTTCGCAGTCGGCCTTGGACTTAACTATCTTGAGTAGTTTTGTATCATCTTCAAATTTTGCCACCTCATTGTTTATCCCTTTTTCCAGATCATTTATGAATATGTTGAATAGGACTGGGCTCAGTACAGACCCCTAGAGGACTCCACTATTTACCTCTCTCCATTCTGAAAACTGACCATTTATTCCTACCCTTTGTTTCCTATCTTTTAACTAGTTACCAAGCCATAAGAGGACCTTCCCTGATATCCCATAACAGCTTACCTTGCTTAAGAGCCTTTGGTGAAGGACTTTGTCAAAGGATTTCTGAAAATCTAAGTACACTATATCCACTGAATCCCTCTTGTCCACATGATTGTTGACCCCCTCAAAGAATTCTAGTAGATTGGTGAGGCATGATTTCCCTTTATAAAAGCCATGTTGACTCTTCCCCAACGAATTATGTTTATCTATATGTCTGACAATTTTGTTGTTTACTATTGTTTCAACCAGGTTACCGGTACTGAAGTCAGTCTTACAGGTCTGTAATTGCCAGGATCACCTCTGGAGCCCTTTTTAAAAATTGGCGTCACATTAGCTATCCTCCAGTCATTTGGTACAGAAGCTGATTTAAATGATAAGTTACAGACTACAGTTAGTAGTTCTGCAATTTCACATTTGAGTTCCTTCAGAACTCTTGGGTGAATACCTGGTCCTGGTGACTTATTACTGTTTAGTTTATCAATTTGTTCCAAAACCTCCTCTACTGACACCTCACCTTAACAGTAGAGATGGTCAAGAAATGAGATTCAATTTTTGCAAAAAGTTTCTAAACTTTTCATTTCCACTTTTTGAAGAAAAAAAAATCTTTTTAGCACAATTTTCTGGCCAGCTTTTGGTTCTGGTAATGCCTCAAATGTACCAGGTGCTGTACAAACTCAAAAGGAGGCACAGTGCCTGCTCCAAAGAGCTTACAGTCTAGAAAGACAAAACAGACAGAGAATTGGTTTGCAAGGGAAAGGAGAACAACAATCAAGTAAGGAGGCCTGGAGAAATCAGCACATGCCCCAGTGATATCAAGTTCTAAGTCCACCTTTACACACACAACCTTTCAGAGTTACTTTGTAACCCCCTTTGGCTACAGCTGAGGATCAGGGCCTACATTCCTACTTTGAAAAGGGGAAATCCTGTTTCCCTTACCCAGGTTAGATACCCAGACTAGATTCATAGATTCATAGATTCTAGGGCTGGAAGGGACCTCGAGAGGTCATCGAGTCCAGCCCCCTGCCCTCATGGCAGGACCAATTACTGTCTAGACCATCCCTGATAGACATTTATCTAACCTACTCTTAAATATCTCCAGAGATGGAGATTCCACAAATATCTCCAGAGATGGAGATTCCCCGGGCAGTTTATTCCAGTGTTTAACCACCCTGACAGTTAGGAACTTTTTCCTAATGTCCAACCTAAACCTCCCTTGCAGCAGTTTAAGCCCATTGCTTCTTGGGCTTAAACTGATGCTGATTGGTTTCTTCAGCATTTGTGGGGGTGGGGTAGGAGAGGGTTACCACTATAATTTCAGGGCTGCAAAAGCCCCTAGAGCAACTGGGCCCCCTTCACAGAGGGAAGTGCCTGACCGATCCAGGGGTCTCCTCCCCAAACCCCAAATCTTCCCTCTGTATGAATGCACAGGGAGCCCCTTTGCAGCACAACTCAGCAGTGTAGTATCAGTCACAGGCAAATCTGGCTACGATACTAGGCTGTGCCAGTGTAGACAATAATAGTAGAAGAATCAAATGCACATGAATTCATCTTACTATGGACCTTGAGAAGTAACTTTTAGAGTGGTAATTTATACAATTAATATGAAGCTAAAGTTTGATAAATCAAAGGCGTAGGCTCACAATTCATTTTGGAAGATGCCAGTAGAATATTATACAGACTCAGGGTTCAGAATTCAGAATTGTTTACATTTATATGCCACATGGCAAAACAGCTGTTAACCTTACAGGAAGTCTCTTGCTAGGTTATAAACCCAGGAATACCTATAACAAGAATACCTGAAATGTACAAAGGGTCACTCACCTCATAAAGAAACAGGAAGTAATTGCACCATGTCTAAGGAGGGACTTGTATTAAAGAAGGTAAAGGGAGCATGATGCTTTAGATGACTAATGTTTTATTATGTTTGTACAAGGGCACAGTAACAGAGTTTGTACAGCATGTACAGTAATCCAGTCGGTTCAGTAGTTTAAAGTGAACTGATATGTTCTCCCAAAATGTATGTGTGAAAGCCAGATACAAGGGGAAACTGACAAGTGAACTTTTCCATTACTTTTGAGAGAGTGAGTGAAATAGGAGTTGGTACAATGAAATTAGTACATTCAGGATAAAATAGGGACAATGACCCAGTATAGACTATGATTTTTTTATTTAATAATTTTAAAGTGTTTTGCAATCCTGACTCTTTAAAATTCTTCTTGCCCATCCAGGATGAATTACAATGAATAATACTGAGCGCCTGTGGGAAATACACTTCCTTGCTGCAAGACAGGAGGAATTTTAAAGGGCCAGACTGTGAATGTACCTTGTGCTCTAAAACCACCTAGAAGACAAGATCTTTGCCCTGAAGAGTTTACGGTCTAATTCAGACACATACAATACACACTTCTAATGCAAAGAGATGCAGGTACTGAGTGTATGAAATAAATGTGTTTTAAGGGATTTGAAGGATAAAAGGAAAGTTACTTGGTGCATGAGGAAAGGGAGATCGTTCCAGGTATAAGTAAAAACATGGAGGAAGTGCAAACACAACAGCAGGAAGAGGACACAAAGGAGCAATTATCCAGAAGGTAGGGATATGTAGCAAGCAAGATGGTGGGCAGCCAGAAATGAAAGTAGGTGTGTAGCCAGGGACAGAGTTGTGCGGACAAAAGACTTACACTTGTTATAGAAAAGGAAAAGGAGCTAGAGGAGAGATGTGAAGAGGAGGCGGAAATGGCCAAATGACATGACCAGATTTTTACAATGGGAATGGAGAGGAAAATGGACATTTTAAATACGTTGTAGTATTTAGAATGTAGAATGTAGTATGTAGTAAAGTATCAAGACTGCCTGAAATGGTAATGGGGCATCAGAATAGATGCTGGAAGGACAGTCAGAGATATGAAACTGGCCAGTGTGGGTGAGGCTGATGGTAGAGAGAGAATTTGTGAGTCATCATACAGGTAATACCTGAAATTAATGGAGCAGATGAAGTCACTCAGACATGTTTACAAGGAAACCTCTAGTACATCTTCATCCTCCTTGACCTTTCAGTTGTTTGGACCAACCTTACGTCTTGAAATCTTGTCCTTCCTCAGTTTTCAAGTCTGTCCTCTTCCTACCTCTGATTGTTCCTTCAGTGTCTCCTTGATAGATCCTCCTCTTCCTCGTTCCCATTTTGTGTGTGATTTCCACAGGGCTCTACTCTTACCTCTTTACACTGACTCAAAAATCTCTCTCTCTATTCCAGACATGTCTCCCAAACCTCAGCCTCTCTTTCTCCCTGACATCTCCTCATGGATGTTTTCCCATTAACTTGGGGGTCATGACCCCTTGGGGAGTTACAAGGTGGTTACATGGGGATCATGAGCCAGGCCATGTGCGGGACTGACAGCCCCAATTCCCCATTAAATTACATTAAAATTACACTAAATTCCCATTTTTTATTTATAAGGGGGGGGGTCACACTCAGAGGCTTGCTGTGTGAAAGGGGTCACCAATACAAAAAGTTTGAGAACCACTGACTTCAGCTCACCATGATCAAAACTGAACTCCTTGTTTTTCTTCCCATTTACTCCATATTCCCCTATTTCTCTTCGGCTGTTGACAAAACCACCATCCATCCCTGTGACTCAAGCCAGTGGCCCGGGTGTCATCTTTGCTTCTGTCCTCCCTCTAGCTTCACATGTCCAGATTGTGTTCAGGTTTTGTTGCTTCTTCCTCCACAACATTTACAAGATAGAAACATTTATTTCATGGGCGGCAGGTGGAGCCCAGCTTTGGGGTGTCTAGCCCATAGCTCCGCCCCTTATGCCTCTCTGCTCCCCCTTGCAACTGGAGCCCCGAGGCCCCCCCCCACACACACACACACCAGAGAAGCCCTGAGCCCTTCCTCCCACTTGCCTGGAGGAGCCCTGGGCTATCCACAGCCGCACCGCACCTCCCCACCTCGCCCCAGACCGCAAGCTGCCCAGGAAACGCCACAGCATGACAGTGTCTCTTCCTGACGAAGAACCTGAGCTTTTGATTTGCCCCATGCAGGTTCCAGAGTGGCTGAGGAAGCAGTATCTGCTTTCTGGGTTCATCAGTAATCTCCCCGGCATCCAGGGAGATTACTGATGAACCTGGGAAGCTGAATACAACATACCGCCTCCTCACTGCCTCGGAACCTGAAAATAAAGCAAAAACTTCCCCAGCCAAACCTGCAATCAGGCGTCCAGCGGCAGCAGCAGTTGAGGGAAGAAAGAGCCTCCCCTGGCCTACTGTACCCGCCACCCATTTTTTCTTTCTGCCTTCATTGCCAAAATTCTTGTCCAGGTCTTCATCTCCTGTCTTGACAACTGAAACCTCCTCTTTCTCCCTGGCCTTTCTGGCACACATCGCACCTCTCTTAGGACATGTGTGTGTGTGTGTGGGGGGGGGAAATAAAGGTGGCTTTACACCACCTTTATGTCTCCCTAGTCCTGCAGCTATCCTCAGGGTGGTGTGACCCTAGATGCAAATTTGAGTTGAGGCCTGCTCTAATTTTCTCCAAGTTGTCAGTGGCCACAAGGGATTGTTCCACCACTCAGGGGTAACCCGAGTGCAGCTCTATGGCAACTCTGCCTCTTCATGCACTCACATCCCCTTACAAAGGGCTAAAAAGGGGGTAGTGTAGAGCCCACTAAGCTGACTCTGCCACCTGGGTATTCCCCCACACTGGGATAAATTCTCATTTAGCTTGTTAAGCTGGCATTTTGGCATACTGGTACCATCAGAACAGCACTAACAGACTGGAACTGCATTGAGGCTCTGGCCCATTATGTTTAGTGAATGATTTAGGCTGTCTGTGTGTGTGTATTATATATATATTATTAGATAACATATGTAATATATTACTATAATATATATTCGATATTATATATATAGTATATATTAGCTGCTGCCCTAAAGGCCATCTTTATGGCAGGAGTTCTTTTATTTTATGTTTTTACAGCATCCAACACAATAGAATCCCAGTCTTGATCCACCGGTAATACGAGTCCTACACCAAGTACTACTAGAGTCGTTGGTTGATAGGTGATAGCAGGAATGACAGAAATGCAGAAGACATGTTTGACTGAAACTGGACAAGACACTAGTGGTCTTGTGGTTTGAAGAGGATCTGATTAGTAAATGTGTAATACAGCTTTAAACTTTAGAGAAATACTCCTTCCTGCCACTCCACCCCCAGATAACTTCTCTTACAATAACTTGAGAATTTAGAAAATGTTAGGGACACTCTGATCTTTTGGAAGGAAATAAGAAACATTTGCTGTGTGCTCTGCCTGAGCATGCTGGAGTTTTTTCATTAACTGTAGGAGACAAGGAAGTCTTTGTCTATGGACAGCAGGATACATGTTTAGTCTATGGAGTCCTTTATGGTTATTGTTGTAGGGAAGTCTAGATTAACAAAACACTTCATCCACCTTGGCTTTTGAAATAAACGAAAAGCCAATATGGTTCCAGCTGGCATCGCGTCAGAAGAACTCCCCCACTGTTAGTACTTGAGCCTGAGTGGCATTTATTAGTTTTACAGCTGAGAAGAACATTGGCCATTTTGTAGAAAGGCTAGATGGCAAATTCACACAGAGTAAACTGTCTTGGATACATGGCTATCAGTATTAATGAAAGAAGGGTTACTATATAAGAAGAAAACACTTTTGATTTTGCACACCTTTGACGTAATCTGATCAGGTCATTCACTGTGTCTAGCACAGGTGCCAACTTTTCAAAATGCCATGGGGGCTCGACCCCCGGTTCTGCCCCAGACCCTGCCCCCACTCCATCTCTTCCCGCCCCCGCTCCACCCCCGCCCTGCCCTTCCTGCCCAGTTCCATCCCCTCCTCCGAGTGCACTGCGTCATCCCCCTCCCCACTCTCCCCCAGAGCCTCCTGAACAAACCAGCTGATCACGGCGGGAGGGAGGAGGAGGTGCTGATTGGCAGGGCCTGCCGGCAGGCAGGACACACTGGTGGGGAAGGGGAGGTTCTGATAGGGTGGGCTGTGGCACCCCACCATTTTTTCCCTAGGGGTGCTCCAGCCCTGGAGCACCCATGGAGTCGGCGCCTATGATGTCTAAATATTAGCTCTCTGTAGAGATAGTAAGTAGGTACTGGGATTTCCTCTGTATTTTGTACAGTGCTGAGAACATGGTTGGTGCTCATTAAATAAGGAGCTTGGAAGAATTAATTGCAGTGCAGCTTTTTGGGGACTGGGATGCCTCAGGGGATGTCTACACTGCATTGTAAACCTGTGTCTGTGGGACCTGGGCTTGTGGATTCAGTGTTTCCAAGCCTGTGCTTGAACATTCACACTGCATTGTAAACCTGGGCTTACAATTGCTGGACCTGGATCTCATAACCATGGTAATGCATCCATACTGTACTATGCAGATCTTCTGACTCAGGTCTGCAGCTTGAACTGTGTCCACACTGCAAAATGACAGGTTTGGACCTGAGTCATAGCAGGGCTTTAGTCTGACCTACCCACCCCTAGCAGGGTCCTAGGGACCTGGCCCCTAAGTGCTTGCTGATCCATGTCAGACTAATTTGTGGGTGGATGGAAGGGATGGTTGTGGGTAATCCTGAGTCAGACCCTGGGCTTACTTTTCAATGTAGACATAAAATCATAGAATAGAATCTCAGGGTTGGAAGGGACCTTAGGAGGTCATCTAGTCCAACCCCCTGCTCAAAGCAAGACCAATTGCCAATTTTTGCCCCAGATCCCTAAATGGCCCCCTCAAGGATTGAACTCACAACCCTGGGTTTAGCAGGCCAATGCTCAAACCACTGAGCTATCCCCCCATGCTAAATGAACTCTATCTCTGACTACAACTTAAGGACACCCATAAACCTCAGACAGTAATTTATTTAAAAGGTCTCTCTCAAGTACTTCTCTTTCATAGAGTAGCCTTCATATGCATGTGCCATCTGAAAGAGGATGAGTTCAGCTTTTGCAGGTTTTTGGAGGAAGGCCAGGGCTCTTCGACTGGAAAGATCCTTAGAGTACATCTACATTGAAATAAAAGACCTGTGACTAAGCCCTGTTCCAAAATGGAACAGAAAATGGAAATATCAACAAATAATCAAAATTTCAATTAGAGATGTTAAAAAAATATTTTTTTTTAGTAAAGCAGCGAATATTTTGTTTTGACAAAAATGTCACTTAGTTTCTTTTTTAAAACCAAAATTACATTTTATGATGGAACAAAATGAAAAATTGTTGTTTTTGTTTCTAAATGTCAATTCAAAATGAAAATTATTGTTAAGAAAATTTTGAAAATATTCTTCAGAAACAATGATTTATTGTGAAAAATTTCATTTTCAATCAAACTGCATTTTTCAGCAGGAATACTTTCCAAATGATAAATGTTGAGCAGCTCTAGAAATAGATATTAATCTTCTTACTATTCCTGATACAGCATGCAAAAGTGTATTAGCTGCATTACAGAGAATAACAACAAAAAGACAGTTGCTGCTGGCTTGGAGAACACAGAATGTAAATATTAGATAAAGTGCAACAAACATGGAAGTGAGCAGGAAGGGTAGAGAGGATGAGAACAGTGCTTAATTTGTACCAGGGCTTGGCAGTTCATAGCCCCTGGCAGCTTGCTGCATCAGTTATGAATGTAAAAAAATTGCTTGAGCCGTGGCACCTAATTGCTTGAGCACTAGATGAGGGTGCATCTACACATGCTCCAGAACTTCCATTACAACCTGCATACGTGAACAAAGAAGGCCAGCTCAGTGCGTGAATCTTGGATCTTGCCAAGCTGTGCTAGTGACATTTGGTAAGGGCCATTACACCAGCCAGGGATTGCCAGGGTACAATATGGTGTGGTCTTGCTCCCCTCCTATCTCCCAGCACTCTGCCTAGTGGTGCAGAGCGGAGTTATTCCCGCTTTTATCTACAAAGTGATTCCCACAACCAGGGAAATCACCAGCTGCCCAGTTACCACAACGTTATGGTCACTTTGTACCAAAAGGGTGCAAAAATACCAACCAAACAAAAGTACTTTGTTTACAAATAAAATAATTAAGACAAAGCTAGTAGCAGGTCTTCTTGCATAGCCCTTTTTTACACATTGTTTATTCTTAAAGTTTCTTGGTCCTGGCTGTTCATTGGAGTTTTTGACTTGATTGTGGTGCCACTGAAGTCTGTATAAGCATGAACACTACAGGAATCTAAGGAAGAAGGCAGGAAGACTTGATGGTGAATGGGGTGATGTGGGAGGATTCCAAGAAGTCAGTTTCCAAGTCATAAGTGAAGAAGAGGGTGACTGGCTGGTATTACTCAACTTGAGCACACAGGCACATACAGTGTGGATAGGAAATCACAAGTTTAATTCCTAGGTGTCTTAGGGTAGGTCTATACTTACGCGTCCCGTCGGAGGCGCGCGATCGATGTTCTGGGTTTGATTTATCGCGTCTTGTCAAGACGCGATAAATCGAACCAGGAAGTGCTCCGTCGTCGACGCTGGTACTCCAGCTCGACGAACGGAGTAGGCGGAGTCGACGGGGGAGCCTGCGCGCCGCGTGTGGATCCCGGGTAAGTGCTTTTTCATTCGAACTAAGGTACTTCGACTTCAGCTACGTTATTCACGTAGCTGAAGTTGCGTACCTTAGTTCGACAGGGGGGGGTAGTGTAGACCTAGCCTTAGAAATTGTTACTTCCAAGTTTCAGTCCTAGCTGACACCAGGACCAATCAGGTGAGAAGCTCCAACAAAGCTCCTCAACTCCCTCTGCAGTCAACTCAGCACCTCACAGAATGGGCCCACCGTGTGTGTCTGAAGATCACCTCCAACCAGGGTCTAACACACTCATTACACATATTACATAATCCCTTGAGCTAGATAACCTGACCTTTAAATTATATTACATGGAAATTATAAAGAAAGACAGCAGAAAAAATAATGGGCTGTATCTTTAGCTTCCGCAGTATCAGACTGCATCATTGTAGCCATGCCAAGTTAGACATGGGAAAATTCAGCAGCATTTTGTTAAGAGCTTCACTTTAATACAATTATTTGAAGCCTGAGTGCATTAGGACCCAAGCAAATACAAGCTCTCCAACTATTAACCATAGGATATATTGCATGAAGTGATGACTGCATCCCATAGTTCTGGTTTTCTGTCTCAGCTCCAGGGAGAACAAATGACAGCATAATCAAAATCAGGAAGCTAGCTATTTGAATGCAAACAGCTAGTAACATAAAGACACAGCAGGTCCATTTAAACAGTGGATCAGAGACATTAGTGGCTTGAATTTCTTCATCAGGGTGCCTGCACTATACTTTTCAGTATTGTGTGGTATAAATAACTCTTACATGAGTGTGAAATTGCACACAAGTTCTGCTGTGCAGTTTTCGTCGCTTCATGTATCATGTGACTGTTTCCTTCTGTTGGCTGCTGAAACCCCTTGAGGAAGTTTTGGGGTCAAACAGACACGTTGCACAATTTAAATGAGCTAATTAAAACACTGACATTTGAGGGTGACATTCCATCCTTAGGTGTTTCCTCACCCACAGCACTTAACTGAATGTGTGATGTTGAGAGTCTGGCCATAGCTGTAGGTACAAAATGACCAATTCAAGATGTTGTGTCACCCTGCACTTCGAATAATTTGCTTCCTAGAGTTTTGGTGGTTTATGACACAGCCTTAAACATAGTGACCGGAATGCACGTTTCCTTTGGTTACAGAATACAAAAACAACAACACCGTATTGTTGCAGCAGGAAGCTAGTGATGTGTGGACCTCCAAAGATCAAGATTTTATTTCAGATTAACAGCCAAAAGTCCATATGCTTATTGTAGCCTTATTTAAACTCTAAATCTTTTGACCTCAAGAAAAAGAACCCCAGTAATTCTGCATCAGGTTTATGATAATTGATCTACCAGCCCTAGCTCATTCTCTGGCCGTGGAACATATTCATTTCCATCCCCTCCAAACCTCCAAAACCCATTCCTGGTTGCTCTCCCAACCCATTCCACTTTGAAGATCTGGGAGATCATAGTCACTTTAAGGAACTGTTGCTGGAGGAAAAATAGGCCCAAGGGTCCCTAATGCATGTTGGTACGAAAACAATATGACTGTTCTCCTTTGGAGGGGTATCACTCTCCTCCTCTGCCTCTGGACTGCTCCACCCTCTCCCTGGCTGACAGCTCTATGTCAAAGCTGTCTGCTTAGAGGCACTTGATTCAGGCTATGGGTATGTCTGTTCTGCAAGCAAATGCCCCCATGGCTGTCCTGAGTCAGCTGACTCAGGCTTATGGGGCTCGGGCTGTGGTGCTGTAACATTGCAGTGCAGATGTCTGAGCTCAAAGTGGAGCCCAGGTTCTGGGATCCTCCCTCTTCATTGGGTCTCAGGGCTTGGGCTCCAGCCCTAGCCTGAATATCAACACCACAGTTTTACAGCCCCGTAACTCAAGACCCACGAGCCTGAATCAGCTGACACTGGCTAGCTGTGGGTGTTTATGCCCTATGTGTCTTACCCATTCTCTCCCCACTTCTCACTCAGCTTGGGAGGAGCACATCCACATCAGATATTTGCGAGGACTATTCAGCTGCCACAAAGAATCATTAGTATCCCTTTATTTGCATAAAGAGAATATAACACATCCGATGTTTAGGGCAGAGAGGAGGAGTAGGATTCAGGAACCGGAAGAGTTGAGACAGACAGACTGTAAAAGGAACTGTGGAAACTAAAGAAGCTGAGAAGTAGATCAACATGTCCAGTTTTGTGTCCTGATTTGGCTCAGAGTATTAAGTTTTGATTGATTCCTGAGGCTGTATGTGTGTGCGCCAGAGGAGTTTGTGGTATCTGCACAACACCTGTGACTTGATTTGTTTTCTGATTCGTGCTGGCTTTAGGCTCCTGCTTTGTGCACCGCTGCAATACTCTCCCAACTTGCGGTGGACTTTCTATTGCTATGGGCCCTATGCCCCAGTTTCCACTGGCAGGACTTGGTGTGTGGTTACAGCTCCTAGTATTCTAAAGTAAATATCTTTACTTTGAACTTTTGGGGCCTGGTTTTCATTTATATTAAGGCCCCTTAACACTGTTTTGACAGTGAGCATAAGTTACATTGTACCTACTTCAAGGCTCTTTTACGCTGCCAGAGCAGTGTGAATGGGCTTTAGTGTAAATGAGAATTTGACCCTGACTATTACAGTTCAAACTGAAGCTGCAGTATTCTGTCTGGACTTTTGCCTTTAGAAACAAAGGAACGGTGCCCTGGCAGAGAATCTTAAACTTATGAGAAACAGGTAACTAATTAAAAAGAACGAGGAGTACTTGTGATACTTTAGAGACTAACAAATTTATTTGGGCATAAGCTTTCGTGGGCTAAAACCCCTCTGATCTGATGCATCTGATGAAGTGAGTTTTAGCCCACGAAAGCTTATGCCCAAATAAATGTGTTAGTCCCTCAGGTGTCACAAGTACTCCTCGTTCTCTTTGCGGATACAGACTAACACGGCTACCACTCTGAAACAGGTAACTAATTGGTGACAATGGGTTACAGATTTGTTTAATTCTTAACTACTTTTGATAGAACAGAGGGGAAAGACACAGCACACACTATACAGGGTCACCCAACAACGGCCTGAAGATGTTACTTCATGATCAGATCTAGGCGATAGAGGTTTGGATGACAGATATGTTGATAAGGTGGGGGAGGGGATATCTTTTATTGGACCAATTTACGTTGGTCAGAGAGACAAGCTTTCGAGCTACACAGAGCTCCTCTTCAGGTCTGGGAAATGCACTCAGAGTGTCACAGCTAAACATAAGGTTCGAGTCATTATGAATGAGTGTGACAATGGCATTGTGGAATTCCATGTTTATTTCCATATCACATCTGTTCAGATGACAAGCAAAAGGATGTTTTTTCCAGCCTGGGTTTTAGGTGGCAAACTCAGTTTGGCCTGTTGGGTTAACGGTTTGAAGATAGAGCGGGCTTCAGCCCAGAGATTCCCTGCTTGTGTTCACTGCAACAATTAGCTCGAGTAGCACACTTGAGGTACTCCACCCGAGCTAGCCTAGTGCAAGTGAGAAGGACAACGCTGCAAAACACTGGAACCACACAAAGTTATTGGATTAGCACAGTGATTTCATTAGCAGCTGGAGAGCTATAACTCAAGCTGCTGCATACCTACTGCATTACTAGCACAAGGGGCAGCAGTACATGCTAGCTAGAGCAAGCTTAAAGTGCCACATAATTGGAGCTACAGGATTTTGTGAGTGGACGGGAGCAGGGTTAGGGTAAAACTAGACTTATGGCTTGAGCTAACACTACAGTGAAGACAAACCCTAAGAGAGGTGGGACCGCTTGGTTCCACCCTTGAGGGAAATGAAGATTGCCAGACCTGTCACCTGAGGGGGGCACTCAAGAAGGCCTAAAGTGTAACTTGCCTGGTAACCAGGACAGGCCTCAGTGACGCCTGGGCAACCTTCAGAGGGGCTTGCACAGGTGTAACTAATAGGCACTATCAGAATTCAGAAAACCAGTTCTTTTAATGAGGCACAAAGTAGACTGAAATGAGGCACCCTCTCCTGCTCTCCCCTGAAGCTGTCTGGGTCTTAGCTTGGGCTGGCAGCCTAGAGCTGGGGCTTGGCCAGCTGGCTGCTTTGGCTGGCAGCCAGGGGTGGTCCAGGGTGGCTCGTGGCCGGCCAGAAGCCTGGGGCTCGGGCTGGAAGGTGTCCCAGGGGTTGAGCCAACACTTGGGGGCTGGCCGGCGGTCGGGGCGGTTTGGCCGTGGCTCCTCCGACCATGGTGTGGGGGGGGGCAGCCTCAGAGTGTGGGGGGGTGTGGGGAAGGAGTAGGGTTGGGGGCAGGGACTGGGGGATAGCCTCCCTGAAGGGGGCATTCACGTGCTGCCTATGCAAAATAGTAAAATAAACTGCCACTAATGCCACTCTGGCTGGTCACAGGGAGAAGGTCTGTCGAGAGAGAGAAGGTGCCATTTTTACTGAGGGCTCGGCTACACTCGCAAGTTGGAGCGCATTAAATCCGCCCTGGGCACCCTAACTCCTGAGGTGTCTGCACTGGCAAGGCACATAGAGCACCCGGACTCCGTGGCTGGAGCGCCCCTGGTAATCCATCTCCATGAGAAGCATAGAGCTTGCTGCGCCCCAGCTGGAGCGCTGCGGTGCCAGTGTGGATGCCCTGGTCTATTAATACACTCTGATCAGCCTCCAGGAAGTGTCCCACAATGCCTCTTGTAGCCACTCTGGTCATCACCTGGAAGTCTACTGCCCTGCCCTCAGGTGACCAGCCATCAGACCTGCCCTTTAAATTCTCTGGGAATTTTGAAAGTCCCCTTCCTGTTTGCTTAGCCAGGCGTGGAGTGCTCTCAGTGCATCTTTTCAGGTGACCATGCTTCCACGCACCAGGCGATCCCCAGTATGGAGCAATGGCGCGTTGCTAGACCTCATCAGTGTCCAGTCCCAGCTGTGCTCCAGCTGTAGGGATTACGATACCTACGGGCAGATATCAAGGGTCATGACAGAAAGGGTTAAAGTGAATTTGCTGCAGAATGCCTACCACAAAGCGCGGGAGGCAAAACCGCCACTCCGGTGCTGTCCCCGCAACCTGCCGGTTCTGCAAAGAGCTGGACGCGATACTTGGGGGTGACCCCATCTCCACTGCGAAGAGCACCATGGACACTTCAGAGGCCGTGGCAGCCCAGAGTGCAACAAGGCAAGAGGAGGAAAGCGGGAGCGAGGGTGCTGAGGAGGAGGGAGGCCCAGAGCCAGAGGACAGCCTGGCATCCCTAGATGAATGCAGCCAGGAGCTGTTTTCAAGCCAGGAGGAAGGTAGCCAGTTTCAGCGGACGGTGCTTGGGGAAAGAACAAACAGCAGAGGAGGTGCCCGGTAATTGGCTTTTATTTTGGAAAGGGAGTTGTTCGGTGCGGGCTGTTGGGGTGAGGAGGATTGCAGAAAGAAGGGTTAGGGCTGCGTGCATGCCTAGTTGTGGAATAGGGCATTGATGTGCTCTCTCACATCACGGTAATCGGCCTCAGTGATCTCCTCGAAGGTCTCATGCAGAAGCTGGGCAATCCGCTTGTGCAAGTTCGTTGGTAGAGCGTCTGTGCTCCTTGTCCCAGTCAGGCTAACATGTCCACGCCACTGTGCCGTGACGGGCGGGGGAACCAGTGCTGCACACAGGCAAGCCGTATAAGGGCCAGGGCAGAAGCCACATTGTAGTAGAAGACCCTCCCTTGCTTCCCAGGTCACCCTCAGAGATGAGATATCTTCCAGAATGAACCCATCCTGTGGAAAATGCGGGGACAGTGTCGAGTATAGGGGCCCCCTGCAGCTGTTGGCTCTCCCCAAGGCACAGGACCCCAGTGGACAGTACGGCCATGAAACAATCAGTCCTCCCTGCCTCTGTGGTTACTCACCATTTCGGGGTTCTTGTGGGTTATGTGCGCTCGCCTTGGGACTGGCAGTTTGTGCTATTGTGTGCCCTGTGCTTGTCTATAAGTTCGGCCGAACCCACTGCACTCAACCCCCATCACCATGCCAGAAGTGCAGCATTCATTGCACGGCACTCCAGACAGGAAGGCTAAGTATAATAACCGGACATATGCAAATCTATGATTGTATCGTTCCCCACCCCGCCCCCTTCCCTCCTCCCACACAGCACAGATGTGTCATGCCATGTGTGTTTCTCTAGAAGTTGGGTTTCTTTTCAATAAATGAATTTTTTGGTTTTGGAAACATTCTTTATTTCATTAAGTAAAAGAGAGCATAGCCCAGGAAAGCAACAGGCACTGCTAGTCAGTGCATCATATGTAGCAAACACAGATGCCTACTAGCATTGGAAACACTTCACTTCACTCCCGTGCAGGGCACCAAACATTGCTGGTAGCTTTCAGCATCGAGTTTCTCCCTCAAGGCATCCCTAATCCTTACAGTCCTGTGCTGGGCCCCTCTAATAACCCTGGTCTCTGGCTGTTCAAATTCAGCCTCCAGCCATTCAACCTCAGCGGCCCATGCCTGAGTGAAGCTTTCACCCTTCCCTTCACAAATGTTATGGAGGGTACAGCACACGGCTATAACCGTAGGGATGTTGTCATTGGTCAGGTCCAGCTTCCCGTACAGACAGTGCCAGCGGCCCTTTAAACAGCCAAAAGCACACTCTACAGTCATTCTGCACTGACTAAGCCTATTGTTGAACTGCTCCTTGCTGCTGTCAAGGCTCCCTGTGTATGGTTTAATGAGTCATGGCATTAAAGGGTAGATGAGGTCTCCAAGGATCACAATGGGCATTTCAGCTTCCCCTACAGTGATCTTCTGGTCCGGGAAGAAAGTTCCGGCTTGCAGTTTCCTGAACAGGGCAGTGTTCTGAAAGATGCGTGCATCATTCACCTTTCCGGGTCAGCCTGCGTTAATGTCAATGAAACGCCCACGGTGATCCACAAGTGCCCGGAGAACCGTGGAGAAATACCCCTTCTGATTAATGTACTCGGAGGCTAGGTGGGCTGTTGCCAGAATTGGAATATGTGTGCCATTGATCGCCCCTCCACAGTTAGGGAAACCCATTTGTGCAAAGCCAGCCACAATGTCACGCATGTTGCCCAGAGTCACGGCTCTTCTGAGCAGGATGCGATGAATGGCCCTGAACACTTGCATCAACACAATTCCAATGGTAGACTTGCCCACTCCGAACTGATTAGTGACCGATTGGTAGCTGTCTGGAGTAGCTAGCTTCCAGACTGCAATCACCACACACTTCTCCATCAGTAGGGCAGCTCTCAATCTCGTGTCCTTGCGCCGCAGGGTGAGGGCGAGCTCAGCACACAGTCCCATAAAAGTGGCTTTTCTCATCTGAAAGTTCTGCAGCCACTGCTCGTTAGCCCAGACTTTCATGACGATGTGATCCCACCACTCAGTGCTTGTTTCCCAAACCCCAAAGTGGCGTTCCATGGTGGTGAGCATGTCCATGAATGCCACAAGCAATCTTGTGTCGTATGCATTATGCGTGTCGACATCATCGTCGAACTCCTCACTGTCATTTTGTAGCTTAAGGAGTAACTCGACTGCAATTCATGACATGTTGGCGAGACCCATCAGCATATTCCTCAGCAGTTCTGGATCCATTCCCGCAGACTGAAAGGGAAGACAGCGCGCACTGTACCAAAAACGTTGAAAAATGGTGCCAAATGTGGACAAAAGCACAGGTATTGCTGGGATGCGAAGCAATGCATCATGGGGCATGGGGACAGAACCCAGGATGCCCCGCGCCCTTCCCCTTCCCACAAGCCTCAGTGCCAGAATGGGAAAAGGTGCTCTGTGGGATAGCTGCCCATAATGCACCGCTCTGAATACCACTCCAAGTTCCGCAAATGTGGCCACGCCACTGCACTTGCAGCTGACAGTGTGAACACACGGCAGGGCTTTCCCTGCTGCTGTCTCCGAGGGCTGGTTTAACTCCCGGCGCTCTACATCTGCAAGTGTAGCTATAGCCTTAGTTACTTTTCAGGTCAGAGTTGAATTTTAAGTGATGTGAGGTGGTAGAACTCCTCTACATATAAAGCTAGAGTAGCAAGGAGATTCATAAGTGCATGCAAACTGTATGATGATGAAGCCATGGTCTCAGGAGATGTGTAGAGAGAGTTTAAACATTTCATATCAGGTAAAACTGGCAATTGTGATAAGCCTCTAAATGGAAAATCTGCACCAGCAACACAATACATGCATGCTGAAAAGGAAGAACAGCTCATTAGGGGAGACTGATGAATAACCCCTGGTGACCTTGCTGCTTATTTGGACTGCAATTCTGCTCAAGCATGCAGAATCATACACAAAATGGACTTTTCTAGAGTTTGTGAGTGCCAGGTCCCAGGAAGAATCAACAAGGAACACAAAACCAACAAATAGCGACGGTATTTGGGAAATGCCCCGCCTACAGATACGAACAATATTAAATACGGAAGACATTAAAAACAAAAAAAAACCTGACCTTGGATGATCCTTCCAAAGTGACCTCAGTGTTTTGTTCAGAGTTTTGTTTGAAGATTGTGAGCTGGCTTCTCCTTTGCATCCTGGCCCCTTGTGTCACCTGAGCCATTCAAAGGACTTGAAAAGCAGCTGGTTCTGCCCAGATGAGAATGTCCCTGACGCAGGGGAGCTGTCAGCTGGTGCTGAGCCAGTGCAGGTGGCTCCTGCTCTGCCATATCCCCAGCTGACCCTAGTAGAGAAGACACATTGACGGCATGTCAAGGCAGGAGTGGGTGTGGCCAGAGTAGCCAGTAATCAGGCGTTAGAACAGCCTTTGCTGAGGTGCAGGGTGGCAAGACCCCATCCTGATAATCAGGAATCTGTAAATAGTTCCCTGATACCCTTACCCCCCTGCCACACTGAGGGGAAGGTTAGCACAATAGAGAATCTGGACTACTCTGATTTCAGTAGCTGCATTTGTTGTTCAACACGGGCCTGATCCAATCCCCATTAAATCAGTGGGAGTCTTTCCATTGACTTGCATGGGGTTTGGAGCAGTCCCCATCCGATTGAGAAAAGTGACATAGGCTAACAACATTATTAATAATAGAAATAGAACTAATGATAGGTTATGTTTATGTAGCATCTTTCAACAGGAAGGATTGTGTACTCTCCATCTACGCACATAGGAACTACTTCACCAACCACTGAGATGCAACCACTGCGGGGGTGGAGTGTGGCAGTGGTTGAAGAGTTCACAGCAATGCTATATCAGGAGAATACTTCCAGTTTTTCTGGCTCCAGTGCAGCACATAACAAAATTTTGTGAGGAATCAGGGTGAAAAGCATGACCTGCAGGAAGGTTGGCCTGCTTCCCAATACTGGCATTTCTGCTGAGAGAAGCTCACTACATATTTTCCTCTTATCTTTTTTTATCCTCATCTGCGCTCCATGAACTTTTGAGCCTAACTTAATTTAGTTTCAGCTATGCTGTTAATCTTATTTTTATATTTATCTCCCCCTTGCATTTCTTCCAGAGGAGAATTAACTGTGGTGCATACTCAGTATATGTACAAAATCATGCCAACGTGACATGTGATTCAATGGTGCACATTCAAATGCAAAATAAAAGAGAGTGTTTCAGATCACAAAGATGTCTTTCTGGAGCAAAAGTTTGGAAGAAGTGCTGAATAATTTAGTGATATGCTCAAAATTCAAGGGAATATCTTGGCTCTAAAGAGACTTTGTTTGTCCCTTGAGAACTTCTGATGTTGGATAGGCTTAAAGATAAAAATTCCTGCTCTCCCCTCCGTCTCTCAGCTCAGGCAACATATGTTTCAGAGCAGTAATGCTGAACTCTCAGATTTTATCCACCCGTCGACACATGCTTTTTGTTTTGTTGTTTGAATCTTAATAATTGCTATTGCATTTCCTAGAGATGTTATATAGTGATCAACTGCTAATGAGAGTTAACACTGACATATACATGAAGAAAATGAAGATTTGTTCCCAAAAAGCTCACGCTGGGTAGACAAGGATATTTCTGTGCCAAATATTACACTGCAATTAAGCATGCATGTCATTTCTGTAAGGCCAGTTCACCCATGTATGTGACTGCTGAGTCTGGTAGGAGGGTCCCTTGAATAAAAAGGATTAATATTAGGCAGAGCAGAACATCCAGTGCTATGAGGGAGACAAGTTCAGTGTGCCCAGTGAGAGGGCTGAGCTAATGGGAAGAATTTATAGAAGGGATTTTCACTTGCAGGATGAAAGCTATAGGATTTCATTTCAGATAAAAGATGTCAGTAGAAGCACATCCTCTCCTACACACAGTTAATGCAATTGACTTGTACACGCATCAGATAAGCATAGTCATAGACAGTGTGTGTTGGAAGATCAAGATGAGCGAGCAGTGTCTGTTGTTAGAGGTAGCGTAATCTACAGCACACTCCACCCTTTAGACCTCCCGAGGGTCTGACGGGGGGTTGTCCAAACTCACTAGCTAGGGAGAATCAATTAATGCTCAGAACATTATTACGATTCTGATATTAAGGATCAAAGCTGAGGAGTCAGCTCTGGAAAGATCAATGGAAAGGGGCACTGAAAAAACGGCTATCTTTAGGCAATTGCTTAACTCCCTGGCTCTTAGACTTTTTCCATATTAAAGCCATCTCTCTTCCTCAGGCTAATTTCACATCTTACCCCATAGTAGGTGGGAGTTGCTTGGTTACATGAAAAAGTGATATTAGGACAGGATGAAAATAAACTCTCTAATGTGATGGATGTGATTGCCGGGTTACATTTATTTGTTAGTGTTTCCGAGGTTTGTTTGCTCACCAGCCTCAGGGACTTTCAGGTTATTACTTCCAAGCTTCTCTTCATTGCTAGCTTGCTCGGTTCCGCTCTCTAGATCACTTAACAGTGAAGTTTTTTCTCTGGTGCTTGCTACCATTCCAACTTTTGACTCACCCACACATTTGACCACAAATAACTTACATTTGAAAACATTTTTTTACTTCCCCTAGTCTTTATCTGTTTGGTCGTCTACAAAGATTGCAAGCTTTTTAGAGCAAGTACACCCACTGACTTTTGTGGGACCCGGATTTCACCAACACTTGGCATATAATGGACTCTACTGAAGCAAATGATAATGAAGAGAAATACCTGACAATGCAGTGCATTGAGCAATCATGCAGGCTACTAAGAGGGGGTGTTATGTGTGTTTTAATTCTAGGTGGTCAAAGAGATATCCTCAGAAATCAAGATACCAAACTAAACAGACTTCAAGGTCAGTTGCAGTGTGACCATTCTTACATTTAAATCAACAGTTGATGCTGCCTGAAAGACAGAGGTAAAAGCATAGAGGGACCCTGAGCCCACTCTCTACCCCAGGTTTCCAGCCCCAGGACCCTAAACAATTGGTCTGGAAACACAAACTGCTCTCTTTCCTTCCCAAAGTTTCTTCCTGTGGGCTCAGCCCTGGACCTCATCCTGTACCTTTTCCTACTGGTTTCTCATTCTTTCAGTAGCATTCACTAGCAAGTCTACTTTTCCTGGAATCTCCTCCAGTTGGCCACAGGCTGCCTGTCTCCCAGCAGGAAGGTGAACTAAATCTTGCTTAGATGAGGCTGAATCCCAACCCCCTGTAAAGGGCCAGCTAGCTCTGTGACACAAAGCAAAAACAAAATGCATGAAAGGCTGCTGTTGTGTACTAGAATAATGAAACTCAAAGCTTGCAAACATTCAGAAGAAGGTTTTAAGGTATGAAATACGCATTTCTCAAATGACAAAGGATTATCAGCTTCCTGTATTTTCTCATAATTAAACATTTGGGGAAGTTTTGCACAATCCATGGCATCCAAACGTTAATTACTGATACAATAGTGAAAAATAATCGTATTTCTCTAAGCAGTTAAAACTTTTCTTAATCACGTTTCATGAGACCAATTACATTTGAGTTTCCATAGCAACCTGAAGCTCTTCTTCATCAGCATGACCCATATCTGGCTATTTTCAGTATTTTTTTTAACAACGCTCTGAGGAGAGATTCATAAATGGCCTACTCCTTGCTGAGGCAGAAGCTGTGTAGCCTCACTGACTTCCAGTTGTCAGTACTTCATATTATTTCCATTAGGAAAGATTATTTAGGGCAAACGTCTGGGGTTTGTAAGTGTCTTGCAGGGAGCAACTTGCAAAATGGTATGCATAAGGAAATATATCCTAAGAACTATAGATGGCAGCTGCCAGCAATGTTAAAGCAATGATCTTGTGGGGCTTATGTAGAATCACTCTTAATGTGGTCTGCCATGGGCAGCAATTTTACTATCCAGGTGGGTCAAAGTTTAGAGATGGCTGCATTTGAGGATTAGATTCAGTAATGGATGACTCATGAAATTCACTTATCTTTTTATATGATCTCTGATTCTAAATGCAGCCAACTCTATACTTTGACCCTCTTGGACAGTAAAGTTGTTATGCATACCAAACCAAATATTTTAACTTGGAGCAAGGGACCCGAGCTTGACTTACTGTTAATAAGCTTTTCAAGTCCAGTGCTCTTTGTTGGCAGCAGTTGCAGTCTCTAATCCATTTTCTTTTTCCCCTGTGTTCAGTAAATATCCCACAGTATTTTGCATGATTCTCCCTTCCCTTTAAGTCAATCTCTAAAAAACAAAAGTGAAATTAGTTCTTAAGCATTAGGTATGTAACAGAGGTCATTGGGTGTGTGCATGGGTGGAGAATGTGCAAATGAAAGCAGCAGCTGAGTTTGTGGAGGAGTTTGCTTGGATAAGGATGGGCCTCCTCTCTTGTCACTTACATGGATTTAAATCACTTTGAAAGTGTAAATAACTAGTGTAAATGTAATCAGAATAAGGCTCAGGGGAGTATAGTTATTAAACAGGCCATAGGAGACAATGCATTAATTGAACTATTGAAGAGCAGAGAAGTTTGAACCTTTTTATAGTTTCAAAATTCTAATACTTTCCCTGATTGTTTTTAGCTGGCTTTTTTTTTTATTTATGTGACATGAGGTAAATTCAAAAGAACTAAATATATACTATTTGGCTAAATGGCTTAGCAATATGGGATCACAACCTGTTACAAAGTAAATGAAGGATAACAACAGAAAGGAGGGAGAAGAACTGCGTTGGGTGCTGCTACTTAGCTAGAAGTAATGCCATAAAGCTAAGTAAAGGAAAAAGGAGGCTGAGTAATAAGGAAAACTTTCTATTTTCTGTTAGATCATAGATCAGATACCCAGGGTAAGTGGTGGAGAGTTTATTACTTGAGATATTTAAAATTTGTCTTCACAAAGTACTGGAGAATATATTGTAGGGAACAATTTTTCTAAGATTCCATAGATTCTAAGGCTATAAAGTACTATAGTGATCACTTAGTCTGACCTCCTGTATAACACAGGCCATGGAACTTTCCCTGAATAATTCCTACAGTATATTTTATAGAAAAAAGTCCAATCTTGATTTTAAAATTACCAGTCATGGACCCATGGTGGATTGTTCCACCGGTTAGTTACTAGAACTGTTAAAAATATATGACTTGTGCATTATTATAGAGAGGGATTAAATAACCTAACCATCTCAACATTCTCTGATCCTATGACTTTATTAGTTTTATCTTCTATAAATACAGCACAATTTATCTTCTGCTGGAGAGCTTATTCTGGGCTAACAACACTGGGCCAGATTTAACCTTGGTGCAAACCCATTGAATATTATAGAATTTACTCCAGAGATGAATATAGTGAAAAAGTTGTAACTGTGCACTGTGTAATCAATATTTGAGTTTTTAAAAACCCTGTTAAGTATATAGTCACTGTTTACAAGAAACACTTTACACAAGAACCCTTTGAATTTCAGGGGGAGATGGGTATGTAACTCACATAAACTCCTTTGAAAATCCTAGTCTAAGTCTCTCATTATACTGGAAGGAATTTTGTGTAAGATACAATATAGGCATTTATTAAAAACCCAATTCTGTAGCCCCAGATCCTCAAAGATACATAAGTGCCTAACTCCCACTGAAATCAATGGGAATTAGGCACCTACATTTGTGCCATAGTTCTTACTGGTCCAAGATACCCATAGAAGTCAATGGATGTTTTGCCTTTGGGTCCAACTCTTTGTGTTATCATATGAAGGGCTGATTGAAAGATGGCAGTTCACTGCTGCAAGAAGTTTAGGAGAAAACAATACAATTTTCAGTTCATTCACAATTTTTCACTGATCTTTTCAAATTTTCATCAAGACAAAGTTTTTCATTTGGATTCAATTTGAAATGAAAATTGTCATTTTGCTTATGTTCTAAATGGAAAAAGTTCATTTTGATTGGATTTGATTCTAATCAAAATGAAACAAAAATCAGTTTTCAGTTTTTTTCTCCTATCTGTTTTGTTTCTCCCCATTTTTTTCACTGGAAAAGCAATGGGATGAGGGAATGAGGAGAGGGACCAAAAAAAAAAAAATGTCTGAAAAGAAAAAATATTGAATTTCAATTAGAATATTGTTTTTTCATTTGGATGAAAAATGGGACTATTTTGCATGATACAATTTGTAAAATTTTTCATATATCACAAAAAACTACTTTTAAGTGAAAACAAACAACAACAACAAAAACTCTTAATGTTATATCACCCTCAAAAAAAAGTAGTAGAAAGGGTTACCAATGACAGCAAAAGTGTGATTTTGTGAGTATCAATGACACAAAGACTCATTTACATTTCAAGAAGCATATGTACCTCTGCTTTGCATGTTAAACTATGACACTTGGCCCAGATCCATCAAACACAGTTTCTGACAACAATATCTTTTGTCATAAGGCATGCATCACAGGTATCTGAAATTAGAGAGACAAGGCGGGTGAGGAAATATCTTTTATTGGACTTACTTCTGTTGGTGAGAGAGACAAGCTATTGAGCTACGCAGAGCTCTTCTTCAGGTCTGAGGAGGTTCTTCACAGCTAAATACAAGGTGGAACAAATTGTTTATCATAAGTTGTTAACACATGAATGGGCCACTTCACCTACGTTTGTCTCTCTCACCAACAGAAGCTGGTTCAATAAAAGATATTACCTCACCCACCCTATCTTTCTAAATGTATACTAGCTAGCCGTTGTCCTGCACAAATGTTAATATATAAGAAAGATAATTTATCCTGTACCTTGTGAAATGATTCTCTTGGGCCTCGGTAGCAAGCAGTTAATATTCAGAAAGGTCTGTCACTATAATAACATTGGGATGAGACCAATCTCTACAGATACACAGGCAGCTTTCCCCACTTCTTCATGGCACAGGAGATCGGCCACTCGCACAGCTCCATATTCTCCATACTTCCGACCTACAGGCTAGGGAGCTGGTTCAATGCTACACACATGTAACAGGCAGCTGCTTAGAAACCCATTCCATAACCACAAGGCAGTAAAAATTCTGAACAAAAAATAGAACTCAGTTTCAGACCCTCTTTGAGCTGCTGATACTGTTCTCTTTATTTCTGATGAAAAAGCTAAACTGTTTCCAGAAAGCCAAAACTTTCCATGAAAAGCTCATTTTTTTGGTCCCAAAAGAGTGTACATGGATTTTTTTTTTTGACCCACCTGATTGCCGAGTGCTTTGTAGGCACCACAACAGAGGGGAGTTTGAAGGAGAGGATGGTGCAAGGGCTTTGTGGATTTTATTGGGGAGCTCTGTCTGTGCATAAGATGCAATAAAGGAGAAAATCCGAGGGGATGCTGCTTGGAAAATTTTACAGATACCAAGGATTTCCCTAAGTAACATTTAATAAAATGTAGACTTCAGGCCACAGTAACAGTCAAAGTGCAAAACATTGATGACCAGCTGAGGGGAGCTGATGATCTCAGGTCAGAGGCATAGCCAGTCAGTGACCCCAGCAAATGTTCATCGCCACCCTCATTAATGTTAGTATAAGATTTTTTTTTAAAATAAAGCTTAAAATGTTATTTCCCCTTATTACCACATGTACCGGGTCATTCTAGAAAATGAACACGTTGTACATTAGCCAGTCACGGCGTCAGATACTTGCTGTTCATTTTATGATCTAAAGTAAACCTCAAAAAATGGTAAGGAGTATAATCCTGGTCCCATTTAAGTCAACGGCAAAGCTTCCATTGACTTCAGTGGGGCCAGGATTTCACCACAGGTATCCTCAGTTTTACTTACTTATTTATGTTCTGCATAAACGGAACCTCTGAGTGTTTGCTGATTGTTTTAAAATGTCTTCAGTCCTATTCCCCTCAATGGGTTGGCCCTTCCTTCTTCTCTTGTTGGGTTTATGATGCCAGACTCCTAGTAAGAGTACGTTTCAGCCACAGTTGTTTACAATGCGTCTGTAAATAATGGATTTTCATTGTTTATTCAAAGTAAAAAGGAAGACCTACAACTAAGGTTTGAATATCTGGCGTCAGGCTCCCCACACCCAGCCTATGAGCTTCCTTTAAGAAGGCAGGAGTATCCACCCATCTTGTAAATAGTCTCTGTCAAAAGCACATAGGAAAAAAGCTTGGCCAAAGGGAAATGTACAAAATGAATTGTTGTTAAGGATGAGGAAATAGGCAAAAAGGAAATTTTTTGGAACTCTGAAGTTAAAGTCTTGCAATTTGGCTAATGCTAGCAGTACTTGGGGCACAGGCCTGTAAATGGCTATTTCCACACATAGAATTACTCCTGTATAGTAGCAAACATTTATATAATGGTATGCCCAAAGGGTTCTCTCTGGACTAGGGAGTGCTGAGTACTGCACAGACATAGCTAAGAATGCATTTTTGCTGCAGCTGGGAGGTGTAATTCCCTGTTGAAGTAGATGTACATGTGTTAGTGCAGTGTGAAGCCAAGCACAAGATGTGTGTATCATGAGTCTGGCCCTGCATCACAGAGGGAAAGGGGGCCCCCATATTTATATGTATGTATTCGTTTTTCTTAAAAAGCACCTATCCAGAGCTTTGGGTAAACATTTAAACAGACATAATCAGAGCATAACATTTCCACAAGACCAATCAGAACTGAATAAGCATGTAAACAGGGTGGAATGCTCACCGAGGGTCTGATCCAAAGCCCATCAAAATTAATGGGAAAAGTCTCATTGGTTTTTAATGGGCTTTGGATCAGGCCCCAAGGTACTAATCTAAAAAAGCACTAAAAAGCCTATGCTTAACTTTAAGCATATGGGTGGTCCTGTTTCAGTCAAGGGCTATTCAAATGCATAAAGATAAGTAGATGCTTAAGTTATGTGTTGGCTCTGGGCCTTAAAGCTCAAAAACCTTTCAAAAATACCAGTGCCCTTCTAGAATCCCTTTCACATGAGAGTGACAACACACATTACAGGCCCTTGTTTAACAGTCCTGACTTGTTTAATATCTAGAAGAGGAAGTAAACAGCATGTTAGGGAAATTATCAGCTTATACTAATTTGGGAGAAGCTACAATCATCAGCAAATAATACAATGTATGTGAAAGTTACACACTGGGACTCAGTATAGAAAAATGGGGGCTATGTCTGGGTGGGAATAATCCAAAACACAGATATTCAGTGAGAGGGAGAAACCTTTGAACCAGTGTTGGGAGTGATACAGGACACAGTAACTGGACAAGACTTGGGGCAGGTGGTGGGAAGGGAGGGAGGAGACAGTGAAGTTTTGAGCTGCATGCGTAGAAGTATCTCATCACAGCACACTAAGGTAATAGTCTCTCTGCCAACGCATTCCCTGAGTTGCACTAGTGGAAGGTGGCATAACCCAAGTTGTGGGTCCGTTGCAGCAGTACCTGGAGTGGGGACGTACCCAAACAAGCCACCTACAAAATTCCATTTTGGCAAGGGGCACAGTGCAGCCCTAAAAAGTGGCCATGAGAAACTGAGACATGCTGATTCAGCACATCTCACAGGAAGCTTCATCCAATGGAGCGCGAAGCAGATTTCAAAGATGTTCTCCTTAAGTGGAAGCCATGGGATGAATCACCACCCCTTCCACAGCAGTCACTGTTCTCCCATATGACAGAGACTGCCAATAAGAGGCAAACAGAGGCACAGAGAGATTAAGTGACTTGCTCAAGGTCACGCATTAGCACTCAGACAGAGTTATGAACAAAGGGCTGATTTCCTGACTCCCAATCCTGTGCTTTAGCCACTAGACAATGCTCCTTCCCAGATCTCACAATAACCCTAATCTGTTTATATGTGTCTGTAATATTTTAACTGCAGATTTAAAATGTAACACAACAAGTATAAAGTAGTTACATAATATTACTGTAATTCCTGTAAACCAAGACAGGAAGCAACTCCTCCCAGAACCAATAAAACTGCCCTGGGATCATAGTGTTCTCTCAGTTTCCAATCCTACAGCACCCTTAACTCAATTACATTGTTTATCTTACATAGGAGGAGCCACGTTGTTGCTATACCTTAGTATTAATCTCACGTAGAATATTTCCAGCTGGTTTGGAAGAGCATAGACTGTACAGCCCACATTTAACTTGTATCCCCATGAGCACTGAAGACCTAGCTCTGACTCAATGCCACCTCTAGTTATGTTCCCGGACTACACTCTGTGTTAGTGCTTCCAGAAAAGCAGCCAATCAGCAAGTATCTTGGCAGTTCCTCCTTAACCTTTCTAGCTAGGCTAACAAACCTTATTAAACCAGCCAAATCACAAGGAAATATCACTGGACCCCATCCAGTGTTAATGGATTTTCAGTTGACTTGTAGGAATGAAAAATAATACTTGCATATACTGGCCAAAATGCAATGTTATGTCTTCCCTATCCTTTTTACATTTATAACTGTAGTGTGAAATGTTCCATGGACTCATTTTTGTATAACTTGGGAAAGTAATTCACAGTTCAGCTCTGCCATAGAAGTCCATGCTATTATAAGAGTTTATTCTCAAGCTCTTCTCCCACCCTATATGAGGGAAGCAGCACTATAACAACACACAATTTCAATCAAGAGCGGTGTGTTTAGATCCAGCATCATACAGCAGTCCCTTAATAGAAGTTGATTCTCTCTCATTTTTTTGGTTTGGTTCTGTAATTTTGATTTCCTGCCGAGACAAATGCTCATCTTTTCCTTAGAAAACAAAACAAAAATAAAAAAGGAATGAGGTAAAGGCTTTATCACTTGGGTTGACTAAATAATTGCAGCCTTAAATAATTATAAATGAAAGAACAAGTTTAGCTGCAGGCTGGACCATAAAAGGCTGTTCCATTTTCTAATGGTAATCTGATTTATGTAATCTGATTGAAGTATATCCCTAAAAGAAACATCCAAAAAAGCAAACACACTGAAGTTAGGAGCACCGCTGAATGTGGTGCCCTCTAATCATGCTGGAAAACTAGCGTGAACTGGCAGATCAAGGGAGATGTATTACACTTTTGATGGTCTAATGATCTTAGTTTTAGGGGGTGGATAAATATAGGATAGCATGCAAAGGAAGTAGCTCTGCAGCCAGGGATGAAGTGATAACTCTGGAAAAAATATCAGCATAACTTGTAGGAGCCAAGGGGACTTTATTAAAGCATACCTACTGCTGCTTGCATTCCTTGCTTGTGGGACACTGGCATAGACCTTACCTGATTCTCCACATCTCATTCAATAGATGTTTTCAGCACTTACAGCTAAGGACAAACAACCTCTGGGATTGCTAAATAACTTACATCTCTGCTCGCATTTCTTCTTACTCCTTTTCCCCCTGACTATGCAAGATGGACACCTGAAGGCAAGCGAAAAGGAGGCCGCCCAAAAACAACATGGCGAAGAGCTGTGGAAGATGAGCTGAAAAATGTGGGGCACAGCTGGGGGACCATTGAAAGACTTGCCAGAAACAGACAGGAGTGAAGGAGCTTCGTCGCTGCCCTAAACACCAGAGGTGTAATCTAACATGATGATGATGATGCTCTTCCCAGTTTTCCTTTCCGGTCACCTCTTTTGTTTCCTTCCCACACTCTCATTTTTCCTCCATTTCTTTCCTGCCACCCCCTACTTTTGTGAAGCTTCTCCCTCGCTGTGTGTTTGACAAACAACTGCAGGGTCTGTTGCTAGTAATGGTTAGGCATAGGTGTTGGAACTAGGGGTGCTGGGTGGGTTGTCACACCCCCTGGCTTGAAATGGTTTCCATCATATACAGGGTTTACAGTTTGATTCAATGCCTCTCAGCATCCCCACTGTACACATTGTTCTAATGCCCCTGTGGTTATGTGTTTATTTTCATGCAGTCAGTGGCTCATGTGTACCTATATAGAGTATTTATAAAACCACTGACTGCATGAGGGCCCAACCATCAACCTGTGTATCATGCATATTTTGGGCTAAATTGTGCCTAGCCCTGCACAGAAAAGGGTGAAAGGAAAAGGCACAAGAAGTCTTCTTCACTTTCTTCACCCTGCATAGAAACTATTCACCATATTTATCCTTGAACTCTGTAAGCATAAGAAGGATGGTGCCTCACCAGTACTAGCCTCCCCAAAGAAGACTGGGAGGAGCCTCCATCCACTCTTGCACCAGCCAGTAGAGAATAACCAATGCTGCATTCTTTCAAAGGTCTAAGTACTGAGTTGGACACAATATATTCTGGAACATCTACATCAGCCAGTGGCTTAAAGTCACTATCAGGCCCTTTATGTTTGTATATAAAATATTGCTGGTCAATTTTTCAATCAAATTTTATTAATTGAAAAATGGCATTTTTTCCCAAAAGAAAATGTTTGCAAAAAAATATTGACTCCCCCACTCTCCCCCACCATTTTTAGTTTCTTCAGAAAATTAAAAATGTATCAATTTAATATCTTCACGTATAATACTAGGTTCAGAGCTGGGTTATTTCTGCTCCCACAGTGGTGGAAATCTGTAAGTGTGCTATTCCACATTTACACCATTATAGATGACAACAGAATTTGGTCCTTTGTGTTTAACATAGATGTTAGCTCCTTGGGGCTTGGCTCCATTATTGCCAACTTTTGTGATCTTATTGCCAGCCTGGTAATAGCTGGTCTTTTCTTTTCTTTTTTTTAAAGCCTCAGCTTCTGGGGTCATGCGATTATGTGAGAATCTCCTCTTTCATTTAAAAGAAAACAATGAGTTTCTAAACCTCATGATTGCAAAGAAAAAGATGAAAGCATGAATCCTAAAGACTCAAAATCCAGAAGGCAATTTAAAAAAACATTTTAAATCTCATGATTTTAAAATTCTCTCATTTTTGAATGTCTGGGATTGGCAATACTCAATTCTGTTTTCTTCTCTGTTTTGTACACCATTAAGCTTGTACTGGGTAGTAGTAATGACTCAATAATAAAATAATAGTGCAATATATAGTTATTGCACAATTATCAGCCTCGCAGTATAATGTATCTTGGGGTAGGTTTATAACAGAGGTCTTCCTAAAGCAGGTGCCTGAGTTGGTGGTCTCAGTCCATTTGCAAATAATGATCAGGGGCTTACCTCACAAAAATTACTGTCTTCAATGGCAGCCTTAGACAAGAAAGTCCAGACTGAACAATAGCGACTGCAGGTGAAACTTGCACTGCTCTTGTACATATTCTGTTGGATTAATAGAGGACGGCAGTTTCTAGGGTTGTCAAGTCAACACCTTTCTTGAACTCTAAATTCTTTTTCAGAACAGCAGAATGTACTGTGTAGAGAGATTGTTTTAAGATGTTGTTTTTCTTCCCCAGAACGTAACATTTAGAAGATTAGATTGTAGAACCTATACATTATTGGTTTTGAGATGGATTTGATTTTTGAAGCTATCCCTTATTTCTATAATGGGCCTACTGGGAAAGTTCAGCTCCAGATCTGTATATTTCAATTCTGGCTCATCTCTACTTTTGCTTTTCTGACAACTGAAAGTGTATTTTAAATGAAGAAACCACGAGGAAAACCAGTATTTTCAGAAACACTTACAATCTCTAAATGTGACAAGACAGGTTAACATAGCAGTGAATGCTTCATTAAGGTATTTGGTGGGTTTGAATCACTACTGAATTACTTCAGTTATATGTCATGTAACTGCTGATTTTAGTTTTGTTTCAGACTGGCATAAAACTGGAATAACGCAGTGGTGAATCAGGCCCAGTGATTTTGGTTTGTTTGCAGATATGAAATCCTTAGGAATTACTGAATGAGTCCCTGCTGTGTTTAGGAAGAGAAAATAGTTTTCATGCACTATTCAACATAATATTCTTCCATTAAACAAAGGTTGTCTCTTCCACCAGCGTCTCTGAAATGCTAAGCATCTAGAGAAGCAGGAAGAACTGGCTCCAGCTAATGCCCCTTCCTTCTTAAAAAAATGCCTCATTTGTAGTCAAAGATTTATTTTCCCTGACACATGAGAAACAAAAACAAACAAACAAAAAAAGGCTAGCATTGTGCCAAAGGAGGAATGTGAGTAATAGTAATTGCATTAGTGGCTCATTAGGTGTCCATGAACAGAAAGCAATAGAGGCTATAATTTCAAAACAGGATAGCAAGACAGTTGAAAAAACAAGGAAAAAGAAGTACCTGAAATATGAGCTCTTTCTCTCTGGGGAAAATCTAGCAGAGAGCTACTCAGTACAGAGCTTATGGCTCCATGCCTCAAAAGGGGCAAATGACTCTTACTAGATTTATCATCCTGCATTGTTTCCAGGTTATGATGTGGTTTAACTGTTTCTATAGAAGTTAGCAAGATTCCACCACTCTCTAAGGCCTTGGCTACACTCACGAGTTACAGCGCAATAAAACTGCCTGCAGCGCTGTAACTCAGTAACTGTCTACACTCGCAAGGCACGTGCAGCGCTGCATCTCCTCAGGTACAGCGCTGCATGTACTCCACCTCCCCGAGAGGAATAACGTTTGTTGCGCTGCTGGTGGTGCGCTGCGGCTACAGTGTGGCCACCCAATGCGCTGTTATTGGCCTCCAGAAGTATTCAGAAGTATCCCACAACGCCTGTTCTAGCCACTCTGGTCATCAATTAGAACTCTACTGCCCTGGCCTCAGGTGACCAACCGCCACTCCGACCCTTTAAATTCCCTTGGAATTTTAAATATCCCCTTCCTGTTTGCTCAGCCAGGCGTGGAGTGCTCTCAGCGCATCTTTCCAGGTAACCATGCCTCCACATGCGAGACGAGCCCCAGTATGGAGCAATGGTGAGCTGCTGGACCTCATCGCTGTTTGCGGGGAGGAAGCTGTCCAGTCCCAGCTGCGATCCAGCCGGAGGAATTTCGATACTTTTGGCCAGATATCAAGGGCCATGATTGAAAGGGGCCATGACCGGGACGCAATGCAGTGCAGGATAAAAGTAAAGGAGCTGCGGAGTGCGTACCGCAAAGCCCGCGAGGCAAACAGCCGCTCGGGTGCTCCCCCCAAAACCTGCCGAATCTACAAAGAGCTGGATGCAATACTTGGGGGTGACCCCACTACTGTTCCAAGCACCACCGTGGACACGGGAGAGCGGGATGAGGAGGAGCAGGAGGAGGGAGAGGAGGAGGAGGAGGAGAAGGAGGGAGAGGAGGAGGAGGGGGTTGAAGAAAACAGAAGCGAGGGTGCTGTGGCTGGGGGAGACATCCCTGACTCCCTGGGTGCATGCAGCCAGGAGCTCTTCTCGAGCCAGGAGGAAGGGAGCCAGTCGCAGCGGCCGGTACGCGCTGGGAGAGAAAGAGAAGAACAGGTTCGCGGTAAGCAGCTTTTATTTTTGGGAAGGAGTTTTTTCGGTGTGGGGTCCTTGGGCGAGGAGGGTTTGAGCTGCATGCATGCCTAGATGTGGAAGAGCGCATTGATGTGGTCTATCACATCGGAGAAATCGGCCGCTGTAATCTCTTCGAAAGTCTCAGCCTGGACGTGGGCAATGCGCTTGCGCAGGTTTATTGGGAGAGCCGCCGTGGTCCTTGTCCCATTCAGGGTAATGTGTCCACGCCACTGTGCCGCGAGGGGCGGGGGGACCATTGCTGCACACAGGCAAGCTGCATATGGGCCAGGGCGGAAGCCGCATTGCAGTAGAAGACCCTCCCTTGCTTCCCCGGACACCCTCAGCAGCGAGATATCTTCCAGGACGAACTCCTGTGGAAAATGTGGGGATAGTGTTCAGTGTAGGTTCCCCCTGCAGCTGTTGGCTCTCCCCAAGGCACAGAAACCCGTCGGACAGTACATCCGTGAAACAATCAGTCCCCCTTTACCCTGTGCTTACTCACCATTTTGGGGCTCCCGTGGGTTCTGTGCGCTCTGTTTGGGATGGGAAAATTGTGCTGTTTTGGAGACTGTGTGTGCCCTCCTTAAGTGTGGGGGAATCATTGCTCTGTCTGGCATAAAACAATGATGCCTCTGTTAAATGTTGCATTTTGCCTTCAAGATGCAACCTTGAGATCTCCGCCATCCTTCTTATCACCGGCTGAGAGACTCCAAAGGCTCAGGAAGAGGCCCAGAAGAACGAAGAACTGGTGCAAGTGCTGGAGGAACCAACTAGGGGAAAAGCTCTTCTTGACCTGCTGCTCACAAATAGGGAAGAAATAGTAGAGGAAGCAATAGTGGATGTGAACCTGGGAGGCAGTGACCATGAGATGGTCGAGTTCAGGATCCTGACACAAGGAAGAAAGGAGAGCAGTAGAATACAGAGCCTGGACTTCAGAAAAGCAGACTTTGACTCCCTCAGGGAACTGATGGGCAAGGTCCCCTGGGAGAATAACATGAGGGGGAAAGGAGTCGAGGAAAGCTGGCTGTATTTTAAAGAAACCTTATTGAGGTTGCAGGAACAAACCATCCCGATGTGTAGAAAGAAAAGTAAATACGGCAGGCGACCAGCTTGGCTTAATAGTGAAATCCTTGCTCGTCTTAAACACAAAAAAGCAGCTTACAAGAAGTGGAAGATTGGACAAATGACCAGGGAGGAGTATAAAAATATTGTTCAGGCATGCAGGAGTGAAATTAGGAAGGCCAAATCACACTTGGAGTTGCAGCTAGCCGGAGATGTTAGGAGTAACAAGAAGGGTTTCTTCAGGTATGTGAGCAACAAGAAGAAGGTCAAGGAAAAGGGGAGTGGGCCCCTTACTGAATGAGGGAGGGAACCTAGTGACAGAGGATGTGGAGAAAGCTAGTGTACTCAATGCTTTTTTTGCCTCTGTCTTCACAGACAAGGTCAGCTCTCAGGCGGCTGCACTCCGCAGCACGGTATGGGGAGGAGGTGACCAGCCCTCTGTGGAGAAAGAAGTAATTCGGGACTATTTAGAAAAGCTGGATGAACACAAGTCCATGGGGCCGGATGCACTGCATCCGAGGGTGCTAAAGGAGTTGGCCGATGTGACTGCAGAGCCATTGGCCATTATCTTTGACAAATCATGGTAATCCGGGGAGGTCCCGGATGACTGGAAAAAAGCTAATGTAGTGCCCATCTTTAAAAAAGGGAAGAAGGAAGATCCGGGGAACTACAGGCCAGTCAGTCTCACCTCAATCCCTGGAAAAATCATGGAACAGGTCCTCAAGGAATCAATTCTGAACCACTTAAAGGAGGGGAAAGTGATCAGGAACAGTCAGCATGGATTCACCAAGGGCAAGTCATGCCTGACTAACCTAATTGCCTTCTATGATGAGATAACTGGCTCTGTGGATGAGGGGAAAGCAGTGGATGTGCTATTTCTTGACTTTAGCAAAGCTTTTGATACAGTCTCCCACAGTGTTCTTGCCAGCAAGTTAAAGAAGTATGGGCTGGATGAATGGACGGTAAGGTGGATAGAAAACTGGCTGGATGGTCGTGCTCAATGGGTAGTGATCAATGGCTCCATGTCTAGTTGGCAGCCGGTATCAAGTGGAGTGCCCCAAGGGTCGGTGCTGGGGCCGGTTTTGTTCAATATCTTCATCAACGACCTGGAGGATGGTGTGGACTGCACCCTTAGCAAGTTTGCAGATGACACTAAACTGGGAGGAGTGGTTGATACGCTGGAGGGTAGGGACAGGATACAGAGGGACCTAGACGAATTAGAGGATTGGGCCAAAAGAAATCTTCTGAGGTTCAACAAGGACAAGTGCAGAGTCCTGCACTTAGGACGGAAGAATCCCATGCACTGCTACAGACTAGGGACCGAATGGCTGGGCAGCAGTTCTGCAGAAAAGGACCTAGGGGTTACAGTGGACGAAAAGCTGAATATGAGTCAACAGTGTGCCCTTGTTGCCAAGAAGGCTAACGGCATTTTGGGCTGTATAAGTAGGGGCATTTCCAGCAGATCGAGGGACGTGATTATTCCCCTCTATTCGGCACTGGTGAGGCCTCATTTGGAGTACTGTGTCCAGTTTTGGGCCCCACACTACAAAAAGGATGTGGATAAATTGGAAAGAGTCCAACGGAAGGCAACAAAAATAATTAGGGGGCTGGAGCACATGACTTATGAGGAGAGGCTGAGGGAACTGGGATTGTTTAGCCTGCAGAAGAGAAGAGTCAGGGGGGATTTGATAGCTGCTTTCAACTACCTAAAAGGGGGTTCCAAAGAGGATGGATCTAGACTGTTCTCAGTGGTAGAAGATGACAGAACAAGGAGTAATGGTCTCAAGTTGCAGAGGGGGAGGTTTAGGTTGGATATTAGGAAAAACTTTTTCACTAGTAGGGTGGTGAAGCACTGGAATGGGTTACCTAGGGAGGTGGTGGAATCTCCTTCCTTAGAGGTTTTTAAGGTCAAGCTTGACAAAGCCCTGGCTGGGATGATCTAGTTGGGGTTGGTCCTGCTTTGAGCAGGGGGTTGGACTAGATGACCTCCTGAGGTCCCTTCCAACCCTGAGATTCTATGATTCTATGATTCTATGAAAGAAGACATGCTGCAGGAAGTTATGAAACAGTCTCTTAAAGAGAATCAAAAGGCTCGGGAGTGGAGGGAGAGTGAAAGCAGGCTCCTCCAGGAAAACGGCAGCAAAGCATGCAGCTCTGGCAGGAAAGCACAAAGGAACTGATTAGCATCTTGGCGCACCAAGCGGACTCTATCCAGGCGCTCGTCGCCATGCAGGTGGAGCAGTACCGCACCTGCCCCCCCCTGCAGCCAGTGTCCCAAAACACTTGTGCCCCCATGTCACCACCTGCCCACTTCACCCAACATACTGGTTCTTATCGCCCACACCAGATGCCCCCAACACCTGTAGCTTCACCAGCCAGCCCTGGAAACTATGACCCTTACCCACTGCACTCAACTCCCATCCCAAATTATAGACATTCTGAAGTGCAGCACTCACTGCACAGCACTCCAGACAGGAAGCCCGAGTATGAAAGCAGGACATACCATACCCTGTGATTGAACCCTTCCCCACACCACCCACCACCCCCTTGCCCTTTCTGTCTCACAAGCAGTTGTGTTTCTTTTTAATACATGTATTTTCTTTGTAATAAACGGATTCTTTGGATGTGCAAACAGTCTTTATTATTGCATAAGGAATAAAGATACCTTAGCCCAGGAAAGAAACAGGCAACGCAAGTGAGCTGAGCAAACACAAATCAGCTTAGCAAAGACAGATAACTGATTACATTGGAACCACTTCACTTCAGGGTCGTGCAGGGCAGCACACATTACTGGTGGTTTTCAGCCTCAAATTTCTCCCTCAAGGCATCCCTGATCCTTGCAGCCTCACGCTGGGCCCCTGTAATAGCCCTGCTCTCTGGGTGTGCAAATTCAGCCTCCAGGTGTTGAACCTCTGAGGTCCACGCCTGAGTGAACATTTCACCCTTCCCTTCACAAATATTATGGAGGGTACAGCACGCGGATATAACCGCTGGGATGCTGTGTTCGGCCAAGTCCAGCTTCCCATATAGAGATCGCCAGCGGCCCTTCAAATGGCCAAAAGCACACTCCACAGTCATTCTGCACCGGCTCAGCCTGTAGTTGAACCGTTCCTTGCTGGTGTCAAGGCTCCCTGTGTAAGGTTTCATGAGCCACGGCATTAAAGGGTACGCGGGGTCTCCAAGGATCACAGTAGGCATTTCAATTTCCCCTACCATGATCTTCCGGTCTGGCAAAAAAGTCCTGGACTGCATCTTCCGGAACAAGGCAGTGTTCCGAAAGATGCGTGCGTCATGCACCTTTCCGGGCCAGCCTGCATTGATGTCAATGAAACGCCCACGGTGATCCACAAGCACCTGGAGAACCATGGAGAAATACCCCTTCCGATTAATGTACTCAGATGCTAGGTGGGATGGTGCCAGAATAGGAATATGCGTCCCATCTATCACCCCTCCGCAGTTAGGGAAACCCATTTGTTCAAAGCCAGCCACAATGTCCTGCACGTTACCCGGAGTCACGGTTCTTCTGAGCAGGATGCGATTAATGGCCTTGCAAACTTGCATCAGCACGATTCCAACGGTCGACTTTCCCACTCCAAACTGGTTCGCTACTGATCGATAGCAGTCCGGAGTTGTGAGCTTCCAGATTGCAATAGCCACCCGCTTCTCCACTGTCAGGGCAGCTCTCAATCTTGTGTCCTTGCGCCGCAGGGCGGGGGCGAGCTCCTGACACAGTCCCATGAAAGTAGCTTTTCTCATCCGAATGTTCTGCACCCACTGCTCATCATCCCAGACTTGCATGACAATGTGATCCCACCACTCTGTGCTGGTTTCCCGAGCCCAAAAGCAGCGTTCCACGGTGCATAGCATGTCCGTGAATGCCACAAGCAAGTTCGTGTCGTACGCGTTTTGCGTGACAATTTCATCGTCATCGTCGGACTCCTCGCTGTCACTGTGGATCTTAAGGAAGAGCTCAACTGCCAAACGTGACGTGCTGGCGAGACTCGTCAGTATTTTGCTCACCAGGTCAGGATCCATTTTCCCGCTGACCGAAACGGAGCACAGATCGCGCGACAAAGAAACCGTTGAAAGATGGCGCAAATTGTGGCCGGAAACACAGGGATTGCTGGGATGCGAAGCGATGCATCACGGGGCGTTGGGTCAGGACCCAGAATGCACCATACCCCACGCCCCCTTCCCACAACCCACGGCGCCAGAATTGGAAGAGGTGTTCTGTGGGATACCTGCCCATAATGCACCTCTCCCAAAACCGCTGCAAGTGCCGCAAATGTAGCCACGTTAGTGCTCGTTACTGCGCTGGCAGCTGCCAGTGTGGACAGGCTGCAGCGCTTTCCCTACTCAGCTGTACGAAGACGGGTTTAACTCACAGCGCTGTACATCTGCAAGTGTAGCCAAGACCTAAGAAACCAGAAATCAGATGAGCTTTCCCAGGCTCTTTGTTCAGCCATGAAGGTGCTATTCCAGCAACCAGGGAGCATTCCTCCAACACAGCAGAGGTAGACTGCACTTTTGCCAGCATGGTGTTTTTTCACAGAGGCACTAAGCAACATTATAGAGGCAAAGAAACCCATTGGCTAAACTCTCTTTCATTTATATTGACCATACAGCTACAAAGAAAATGTTAATGCAACTTTGGCCACCCTAGATTTAATCACTTAGGCCCAGATACTCAAAGTATTTAAGCGCCTAACTCCCACTGAAATACCTTTGAGGATCTGGGCTCTGGTGTTTGTATTGGGCTTTGTGGAGCCTCGGGCAGACTTCCATCACATTTGGTGATCAGCAGGAAAGATCTGGAAGCAAAATCTGAGTTTCTTCTGGGATGGCTGCATGGGGGAAGTCCTCCTCTTTTCTCTGCCTTTGAGGTGGCTCTCTTTAATTTGGAGTCCATAAAAGTCCAGGCTACCATCTGCCCCGACATCTGCACAGAACTATGGTGGCCTAGATTGCTACCTGTATCACAGTAGTCCTTGCTTTGATTAACCCTTCACACTGATTCTGTTTTTTAACCCTTCACTTACAGAATTCACTTACAATAAATACGCATCCTTAGGTTCTATAGACGTCAAAAGCAAAAGTGTAACATTCACATGATAGTTCACCTTCAGCAGATGTGTTTTCAAAGGAAAGGCTTGAGAGAATCAGCGGAGCAATTCTAACCTCCAACACAGGAAGGCGGGAGTGGGGAGAGGGGGAGGGAAGTTAGGTGGATTTTGAAAGCAAACAGCCAACCCTCAAAACTGCCTTCAGCAGAGTTAAGCTGATTTACACCAGCTGGCGCTCTGCATAGGGCTGAATTTCACCCTCAGTTTATATTTCATTGGTATTCTTAGCATAAGAGCCTCTCTGTAGCATTATAATAAATCCCTTTATTGAAATCTAGGACATTCCAAACTTCTTAAAAGCTCCCACATTTGATCAAAACTCAAGAAGATTGCAACTAAGAAATATCCGGGACTCTCACCTTTCACTGACTCATTTTTCTGTTAGATGCCAACTGTCAGTCAGACTGACATACAGGACTAGGGAACAAGGTTCTCTATCAGCACACATGAAGAAATAGCCATCTACTCCTCTGTACCTTTTCTGTGGATAAATAGAAGACTTCAGTCTTCAGGGCTGTCAGTCAGTGACTTTTTGAAACACTACACATACAACCTGCAGGCCAAAGTAATGCTTCAGTGCTTAGGGGGATTCATATTCAGATCTAAATTCTCACTAACACAGACTGTGAATGTGTTTCAATATAGGGGTTTAGTTCAGCCTGTCATAGAGATAGGAGTCAGCTGTGAAATGAAGATCCAGGTCTGGATTCAGATTCCAAACCCTCGAAAGTTTGGTTGTTTCTGACCTGTCTCTAGTATTTATAATGTACGTGCACGCACACACACACAAACTTGTTGCATAGTCAAGCACCAAAAGTTAAGACATTCCAGCATTAAGGCTGTTGGTACAACTTTAATTCAGCCCTCTAGTGCACATGCATTATGGTACAGTCTTCAATTACATGCTCACATACCATTTTTTTCCATAGGAGGAAGCCTGCTTCATTCAGTGCCCGGGATGGGTTGTGTTCACTTAATGAGCAGCTATTGAATATTTTGTTTTATCCTCATTGTTCAACGTGTGGTTCCAGTTCTTATCTAATATGCACTCTTCAAACCCTGCACTGATGACAGAATTCTTACTTTCCTCATGGGCTTTTCTATGGGACGCATCACTATAGCACCTGGGTGCTTTACTACAATTCATAAATTAAATTTTACAACACCCCTATACAGATGGGGAACTGAGGTGCAGAGAGATTATGGTAAAATGTATCCACTAATTTTTGGTGCCCGATTTGAGATGTCTAGTACCTGATTTTTCACAATCCTTCCCATTAATGGCACTTTATATGCTCAAAGCACAGCTCTTGTGAGTATTCAGGGTCCCAAGTCAGACATCCAGGAAATGATGAACACACAGTTAGTGACCAGGTGTGAAAAGTGTGGTTTAAGTGACTTGCCCAGCACCACACAGGAACTGTGTGGCAAAGGCAGGAAAGGGGGGGAATGTGCTCACTCTTCTGCCTGTTCACCCCAAAGTTTGACCCCTTCATAGCCATGCCCTGCAACCTGTCCTTATCCCAGTTTTGCCTCTTCCCCATCCCTGGCTCCTCATCCCAGTCCTCTTTTCAACTAATAAGTCTCAGACTCCACTCCTCAGGCGTCTCATCCCCATCTTCTTGGCCAGCAAGTTCTAACTTCACCCATCTGGACTCCCTGTCCCAGTCTCCACCCACCCTAATTCCCAATCCCAGTTTCCCTTTTATCCCCCTGCTAGCCCCCAATCCCAGCCTCCTCATTCCATGCTCCTTGTAATCTACTCCCACCCCCACCAGGCCCTCATTGTGTGCCGTCTGCATTAAAAAAATCAGGCAGCTTCTTCCTCCACACTGCCTTGGCCCAGTAGGGAGGTCATTGAAAGCACAGAAGAGAGAGGCTCCCTGCTGTTAGTTCAGGTGCCAAGACCCAGATCTGGCATACATACCAACATGTGTGGGCAGAGTTGTCAGGGAATTTAACTGCTAAAATCTAAGAAGTCTCCAGTGCAATTTTTCAAAGGCTTATAACCTGGCCAAATTTGGGTGGATTTTCATGAGGATAGCAGAAGGCACATCCCTGACATGAAGGCCACCCCCTTGCCAAATTACAAGTCCATGCTCCAAAGCTTGGAGTAGAGCTTTTCAACATGGCCAAAATAACGTATTTTTCTGTAGCCACCTTTAGAAGCCACTGGATGGTTTTGGCTGAAATTATATAGATCAGCTCGAAGCAGACATCTAGCATGGAAAATTTCTGCCCAAATGGTTAAAGTTTGGCAAAGCTATAAGCAGCTGAAATGGGAAATGTCAGGCAACTTTAATAATAGGCAGGGCTACCAGCATCTTCTATAATAAATATTCATTCCTCATTCATTATTTTATACACAATTATAAACCCACCCCCATTTCCCCCACTTATCACTTCTTACGACAGTAATGATATCATGGAACATATAACATGAACTTTCCAGTCCTTTTACTTGGTAGAAGCCCAGCAGGCTCAGGCAGATCTACAAGAAAATTTCTTAGGAGAGCCGAGGATATACTTCATGCAGTGATGGATTAAGCATTAATAATTTATTTACTTCATTTATTTATTTGTAATGTAGTAGCACCCAGGAGCCCCAGGTACCAATGCCCCAGTGTGTGTTGATCTGTATATCCACATTTTGGCTGGAAGGAGTCCAAGGACCAGGAGAGTTTAGACCTACAGCTCCATTCATGTGTATTGAAAAGTGGGTCCAGATAGTGAGGATTTAGATAGGAATGTGATCTTATAATGGAAGTATCGGGCAACCTTAATAGCAGTGCTACCAACCCCACCTATAATATACACACATCCAACTCCAAAGGGTTAAGAGCTTGGTTTTTTCCAGCAGTGCTAAACATCTTCAGCTCTCATTTGATTTCATTTCAAGTTGTGGGTGCGTAGACTTCTGAAAAATCAGGTCCTAAGACTGCTGCTCTCCCTGCTTTTCTGATGCTGTGGAATACAGACCTCAGCTATGAATAGTTAGCACTGTTATACTTGCAGGCTTCAGCCAGGAATGCTACATGTGAGGACAAGGGGAACAGGAACAGAAAGTCCTTGACAGGTACTAAAACTTAATGAGCTTCCAGTGCGTTTGGCAAGTTGGTAAATACAAAGTCAGACCAATGAACAAATAGCTGTAGAATGTTTCCAATGCAGAAAGTTTATGAGACAATTATTTACATTGTCTGGATGGCTTTAATTACACGACAGTTCAGACTGGCTGCTTAAGCATTCCCCACGGGTAAATTAATCAGTCATCCCGCCAACTTGCATATTTTCCATTGCTGCACTGAGGCAAATCAGCTGTGGCTATCATGAGACTGACATGACAAGCTCCATCTTTTGTCAATTATAGAGACTGCCAGTTATGTCTTTAATTTCATCCTGACCATCTCTAGTAAACTAATGAAAGTTCCATTCCATTCCTCGGCACGATAGTGAATAAAACTCTTTCCAGATTACAGGGATAGCCTCCTCATTCCATGTTGTAAGAGAGCTACAGTAGAGATACCAAAAGGAGACTAACTGCCAGTTTTTATGAAACCTGCAATTATATTACCGGTCTACCAAACCAATGGAATCCAGAGACCACTTTCTCAGCCAACTCCTAATTTAATGATATAATAATTATTTATTACACTTGTTTGTATTTTTTCCATGTTGTAATTAAACTGTACTATCTAGTTGTGAACTGATTTACAATGGGACAGATTCATCCTCAGTGTAAATCCACTGAAGTCAGTAGGGTTACACCAGGGATAAATGTGGCCTAGACCATTTAAAATCACTCTCTCTTTTTAGTTTTTCAGCCTGATGGTCAACTAGTGTAACTGAACATGGCTCCTTTGGTTTCAACCCATGAACATAGATTTCAGTGGAGCCATAGAGAATTAAACCAGCTGAGAATCTGGTCTTTTTTATATAACTATCACAAACCCTTGTGTGACTAGTAAAATTTATAAATAAACATATTCAATAATAATCTCTGGTTCTGAACACTTCTCAGAATGGAGCACAGTTACCCTCACACTGGCACCAGTACCGGCTGCAGTTGTGATGCAGCGACACACAATGCTGTCCTGGGGAGAGAGACTGCCAACCAGCGGGCAGCTCGAGGTAGGGTGTGGACTCTGAATCCACCTGAAGGGGCAGTTGGAAAACGCTGTTAGAGAAGAAGAGGCTAGATGCTTAGCTAGTGGATGAACTAGAGCCTCGGTAGGTGGTGAGGGGATAAACTGGAAGAAGAACAGGAGAATAAAAATAAGGGCCAGGGAAGTGAGAAGGGGGAAAGAAGGAAAATAGGAAAGGAGAAGCAGAAAAAAGAACACACCTGGGTATATGAACAGGCACTTATTAGAGAAGGAAAATAGCAAGAAATTAAATCTACAGGCATACTCCGCGGAGAGAGAGCAAGGGAAAAGGAAATAGGTGAAAAAGGGAACTGATCAAAAAGTGGTGTGAGATGAAAACAGATCCCGAAAACAGTAACAGAGGTGTCCACCCACAAAGGACCTACAGTGTGTGAACAGAGAGAATGACTCTTTGAACATATATTGATGGAATCCAGACAATCCAGGAAGTTTTTGGAAAGTGTAGGGGACAATTTCCTGGTGCAAGTGCTGGAGGAACCAACTAGGGGAAAAGCTCTTCTTGACCTGCTGCTCACAAACAGGGAAGAAATAGTAGAGGAAGCAATAGTGGATGGGAACCTGGGAGGCAGTGACCATGAGATGGTCGAGTTCAGGATCCTGACACAAGGAAGAAAGGAGAACAGTAGAATACAGAGCCTGGACTTCAGAAAAGCAGACTTTGACTCCCTCAGGGAACTGATGGGCAAGGTCCCCTGGGAGAATAACATGAAGGGGAAAGGAGTCGAGGAAAGCTGGCTGTATTTTAAAGAAACCTTATTGAGGTTGCAGGAACAAACCATCCCGATGTGTAGAAAGAAAAGTAAATATGGCAGGCGACCAGCTTGGCTTAACAGTGAAATCCTTGCTCGTCTTAAACACAAAAAAGCAGCTTACAAGAAGTGGACGATTGGACAAATGACCAGGGAGGAGTATAAGAAAATATTGTTCAGGCATGCAGGAGTGAAATTAGGAAGGCCAAATCACACTTGGAGTTGCAGCTAGCTGGAGATGTTAGGAGTAACAAGAAGGGTTTCTTCAGGTATGTGAGCAACAAGAAGAAAGTCAAGGAACGTGTGGGCCCCTTGCTGAATGAGGGAGGGAACCTTGTGACAGAGGATGTGGAGAAAGCTAGTGTACTCAATGCTTTTTTTGCCTCTGTCTTCACAGACAAGGTCAGCTCCCAGATGGCTGCACTCCGCAGCACGGTATGGGGAGGAGGTGACCAGCCCTCTGTGGAGAAAGAAGTAGTTCGGGACTATTTAGAAAAGCTGGATGAACACAAGTCCATGGGGCCGGATGCACTGCATCCGAGGGTGCTAAAGGAGTTGGCCGATGTGATTGCAGAGCCATTGGCCATTATCTTTGACAAATCATGGCAATCGGGGGAGGTCCCGGATGACTGGAAAAAAGCTAATATAGTGCCCATCTTTAAAAAAGGGAAGAAGGAAGATCCGGGGAACTACAGGCCAGTCAGTCTCACCTCAATCCCTGGAAAAATCATGGAACAGGTCCTCAAGGAATCAATTTTGAACCACTTAAAGGAGGGGAAAGTGATCAGGAACAGTCAGCATGGATTCACCAAGGGCAAGTCATGCCTGACTAACCTAATTGCCTTCTATGATGAGATAACTGGCTCTGTGGATGAGGGGAAAGCAGTGGATGTGCTATTTCTTGACTTTAGCAAAGCTTTTGATACAGTCTCGCACAGCGTTCTTGCCAGCAAGTTAAAGAAGTATGGGCTGGATGAATGGACGGTAAGGTGGATAGAAAACTGGCTGGATGGTCGTGCTCAATGGGTAGTGATCAATGGCTCCATGTCTAGTTGGCAGCCGGTATCAAGTGGAGTGCCCCAAGGGTCGGTGCTGGGGCCGGTTTTGTTCAATATCTTCATCAACGACCTGGAGGATGGTGTGGACTGCACCCTTAGCAAGTTTGCAGATGCCACTAAACTGGGAGGAGTGGTTGATACGCTGGAGGGTAGGGACAGGATACAGAGGGACCTAGACAAATTAGAGGATTGGGCCAAAAGAAATCTTCTGAGGTTCAACAAGGACAAGTGCAGAGTCCTGCACTTAGGACGGAAGAATCCCATGCACTGCTACAGACTAGGGACCGAATGGCTGGGCAGCAGTTCTGCAGAAAAGGACCTAGGGGTTACAGTGGACGAAAAGCTGAATATGAGTCAACAGTGTGCCCTTGTTGCCAAGAAGGCTAACGGCATTTTGGGCTGTATAAGTAGGGGCATTTCCAGCAGATCAAGGGACGTGATTATTCCCCTCTCTTCGGCACTGGTGAGGCCTCATTTGGAGTACTGTGTCCAGTTTTGGGCCCCACACTACAAAAAGGATGTGGATAAATTGGAAAGAGTCCAACGGAAGGCAACAAAAATAATTAGGGGGCTGGAGCACATGACTTATGAGGAGAGGCTGAGGGAACTGGGATTGTTTAGCCTGCAGAAGAGAAGAGTCAGGGGGGATTTGATAGCTGCTTTCAACTACCTAAAAGGGGGTTCCAAAGAGGATGGATCTAGACTGTTCTCAGTGGTAGAAGATGACAGAACAAGGAGTAATGGTCTCAAGTTGCAGAGGGGGAGGTTTAGGTTGGATATTAGGAAAAACTTTTTCACTAGTAGGGTGGTGAAGCACTGGAATGGGTTACCTAGGGAGGTGGTGGAATCTCCTTCCTTAGAGGTTTTTAAGGTCAGGCTTGACAAAGCCCTGGCTGGGATGATCTAGTTGGGGTTGGTCCTGCTTTGAGCAGGGGGTTGGACTAGATGACCTCCTGAGGTCCCTTCCAACCCTGAGATTCTATGATTCTATGAATACAGTTCAAAGGTGCCTAATGGACAAGTGAGGGCTCAGTAGGTGAAAAAAACCCACTTGTGGATAAACTCAGTGCAAAGAGGTACAGCCACAGGAACATCCAATCTAAGGAGCACTTCAAGCCGAAGAGAAGCAAAGAACAGGACAGCAAGAATGGAGCTGGATTTACAACCAAAGCAACAAAAAATAGATTATTCTCTGAAGCGATACAGTATATTGTAGAGTAATCTCTTTTGTTCTTGTTAATAATAATGCATTTGGTAGTAAATGCATAGCATGTACACGCTCACAAATGTTAATGAGTTGGTAATCTATAGTTTATTATTAGAAGTAGTACGTCTTTGGTAATGTTCTATATTATTTATGGCCCTGGTTCAATTTTGGGGTTTCCCTTCTAAAGTTCTAAACAATTAAAAGTATCCCTTTTGTCTTGGTTTTCCTCTGCCTCTCCTTACAGTTACCATAGCCTAGCCTAGCTGGGTCATGACTGGCCTAAAATAGAAATTTTTTAGAGTGGGTTTATGACAAGCTGCATTTTAAAACTGCCTAAAATAATTTCCAAAGGAGAAACAAACACAGATGGAAAACATGAATAAAGCTAATCCCCATTGTAGTGAGCAGTGAGTGTTTTAACTAAGAAAAGGTGATAATGGTGCATAAATCACAGTAAACTGAAAATGTGATCAAAATGAAAATAAGAAAGAAAAACTTGTAGCACCTTAGAGACTAACAAATTTATTTCAGCATAAGCTTTCGTGGGTTAGTACCCACTTCATCGGATGCAAGATGTGATATACATTTTAAAAAGCAAATGTGATAAAATATGATATACATTTTAAAAAGCAAATTACATTCCTTCAAAAGGTCTACTAGTTAGTGCTTTAGCAAAATGAAAGATTAAATTATTATTTGCCCTATTCAAGTGCCACCTAGTCTAGCTAGATAATCCAACCCCATATCTATGTATACTTGTGTTATGAACTGAAATACCAACTAATTATCAGACAAAATATATTGGGGGGGGCTAGTTTTAGGTTAAGGTTGCCATTTAACATTGAAGTTGAAATATACGTGTGCTGAGAAATGCGAAAACACTAAGCATTTAAAAGTGTGCAAAGGAACAGTTAAGAAAAGGCAGATACATTGTCAAATGTCCTTATGGTAACTACAATATCCTAAAAACATGGAAATGTACAATATAGCATGAAAAGTTTGTGTATATTAATTTCCTAAAATTTGAAAATGTGGGCTTCCTTCTCTGATCAGCTCTTTTTCTTTGTGTGAAATTTAGATAAACTTGAGATCAGTGGGTTCCATCTCTTCTCATCTAGGCCAGATTATATGCTCTGTGTTGTGCAGATCAGACTAGATGATCCTAATGGTCCCTTCTGGCCTTAAAAATCTATGAATCTCTCTTAGCTGAGTTCTGTAGTGGAGCATTCAGACAGGAAGAGACACGGGGCCAGATTCTCTGTGGCAGAAGAGCTCCACTAAGATCTCCACCAAGAAGAGAAAGAAGGGGGTCATCAGGCAGTTGGTTACAGCTCCCTGATCCTGATGGTCAGTAGCCAGCTGTGGCAAGAGTTAGAGAAACTCGGGGGCTGCTCTTACCACTCATATCACTAGCAGAGTCTATAGTGGACCCTTGGCCAGCAGAGGCTAGTTACAGTGGAACTCTGCTCTGCCAAACCCCTTACATGTTTCCTCCCTCCCCTGACATATTATTTACTCCAGGGAAAGGGGTAGAAGGAGCTACCTCTGCCAGCTTTGTGCACCACAAGCTGCTGGCCATTTATGGCCCCTTTCTGGCTCCAGTGTGTTATCTGAGTGACACAAAGAGGCCAGATCTCTGCCTGCTTGATACATCACATACTATATTCATCAAATCAGTTCCATCTCATACAGAATAAAGGACTATTATTGTTGGCTTATGCCAAGTATCAGAGGGGTAGCCGTGTTAGTCTGTATCCACAAAAGCAACAAGGAGTCCGGTGGCACCTTAAAGACTAACAGATTTATTTGGGCATAAGCTTTTGTGGGTAAAAAAACCTTACTTCTTCGGGGTTTTTTACCCAGGAAAGTTTATGCCCAAATAAATCTGTCACTCTTTAAGGTGTCACCGGACTCCTCGTTATTGTTGGATTATGTAAACTGAAATAAACGAAGAGTGTTTTGCCAATTGCTTTAGTTGAACCATGAAATAAAACGAATAAAAGTAAAATAATAAAATAATATATAATACACTGGATAAAAAGCCCAGTTGGAATCTTTCTGGTAAATGTTCCAAGTTCTAAGACATTTTTCAGAATTAAAAAGTTATAAAGAACTAGAAATAGAGTCAGTTGAAGTAAATCTTAATTTCGCTAAGGGGTTCTTGGCAGAACTGGAACAAAATGATGGTTATATAATTTTTTTTCATAGTTTGCTTTGTTTTTCTCTAAACCTTTAGCATAAAGTCAGTTTAATTTGATTTCTCCAAATGCAAAATAGCACAATTGTTTCATGGTGGAACATGGTGGAAACTGGTTTGGAGATAAAAATCCATATCATGAATGTAATTTTCTTGTACATAAACAGGTATGTAATAGAGATTATACATGGGTATATACTGTTTAACCACTTATTTAATTAAGGAGGCAAAAAACAAAACAAAAAACAAACCCCACTTTTTGCAGGCTGTGAATGCTGCCAGTACAGTCTATGTTGTTGATTTCCCTCTTTTAAATGTCAGAATCCTCATTTCACAGTAGCAACCACGGCTTTCTGATGCATTTTCATGTAGCCATTCATGGAACACTTCAGTCTTCAATCCCAAAAGGAAACACAACACACTAAGACACAAGCACCAGCTAACTGCAGGTGAGAAGTGGGAGTGGGTTGGGGGAGAAGAGAATCTTGAAGTGGGCTTAATTTAGAACCAATCAGGCTTAAAAACCCAGGAATTAGGTTTTCAATTTGCCTTCTCAAGCAAGGGACAATGAAGGGCTGAAGTTTTCACAACAGAATTGAGAAAAGACTCCCTCCCTTTTTCCTTACCCTACGTCCAACTGGCAGGACACATCTGCAGCAGGAGAAGCCTCCAATGCCCTCTGTGTGATATAGGTAGTAGATCCATTTCTAAAATTGCTACTGCCATGACTTTCCATTTGCCAATGTTTATACATGGAAATGATGTGCTGTATATTTCTTTTTCTCCCTGTACTTAAGTGACCTAGACGTTAGTATTGGGATCCTAAAAATAAAGGGAAAACTCAGCCAACTAGTTCACTGTCTCTTTAATGCACTGGGCTGCTCTCTGTTCTGGTCAGTTTACAAAGATAAAGACTAAGACTTTCCTTAGCCTGATGCACCAGGTGGAGCTCATTGCCAAATCTAGGTAGGCTCATTTCAGTGGAGGGATAATCAAAGCAAAAGGAGAATAAACAGTTTTATCTGGGAGTGAGAAGTTTTAATCTCTGGTTGCCAGTCTTCCAGAGTCTACAGGACCCCTAAGCCAGGCTTGGTTTGAGAATCTCCTGCTTCTTGTCTCCTTTTTGGGAAGAGTAAGCACAGTTTTTTGGTATGCATATAAAACAATCCCTGTTGCAGAAACACCAGGCCACCTGTTCAGTATCAGACATGGCAGTGGCATGCTAGGCTCTATTATCTCCCTAGATTGAGGGAAGAGAGAAACAAGACACTTTCTATCCTCCATTGAGTGCCTCACCCCCAAGCTCTTCATTTGCCTGATGGAAAGAAACCCTTTCTCGCTCCAGCTGGCAGGCTGAGCAGATTGTCTCTGGTGGGGCATGATCTTCACTTAGCCCCTTTGACAAGGAGTTAACCCCTTCCTTCCCCATCTTTGCAGGGTTCTGTAAACCCCCGCCAATTCCCCCCTTCCATCCAAAGCCAGTTTTCTTCTATAAATATGCTGATGAGTTTCAGATGGCTGCATTGTCAATGCTAACAACCATCATACAGACAATAAAAACAAGATAGATTGGTGGGCAAATTATTTGTGCAAAAGATAACTAGACAAGAGTTGCGCACTTCAGATTTGTTTCTTCACGTTGTCACTTTAGAAGCCTGTGACAGAACCTTTCCAGCAGCCAGGATTTCTATCAGTTAGTTCCAGGCTATCACTAAACACTACAAATAGACACAGGAGCACCATATTATGTTTGATGTTTCCATGGTGAATTGCCATTGTAAAGTGCCTCTGACTACCTCCTGTTGTTTATGTGACCCACCCTGCTGCATTCTAGTATATATTACATTGTGTTAACCAATTGGGATATAAATACTTCAGAAAGGAAAGTGTATCCAATGAAACTTTAAGCTTGCATGGCAAAAAGTTCTCTCAAGGGGAGGAAAGGACATACAAATTCCGCCTTCTCGGGGGAGGGATTTACAGCAGCATTAGTTTCAACTTGCTTAGTCACTGTTGGGCAAAAAGCCACATTTTTGTAGTTGGTGTGGCAACTTTTCCAAATACGAAACCAGAAAAGTAAAATCAGCTGAAGTATTAGTCTTCTCCATGTGATCACTGCTTGGCAAACCCTTCTGCAGTTCAGTTATAAACTACAGTAGAGTACACAGGGGAAAAAAAACATGTAGCAAAGAGATGAATCTAGACTTTACATAACAAGAACACTTTAAAACAAACATTGGTCAAATCAAAGAGCTCTTGATATAAGCAGACATTCTAATGTTTTGTTGAGTTAATTGTATTACATAACTTCTGGTCAAAAAATTGCCAATCCTGGCCCTTTTCATAAACTCCTGTGCATTATCAGTAGGAGCATGTAATTGATTGATGCTGAATAGCCACAGTTATAAGATGAACTTGTAGTCTTCCAAAAGTGTGGTACTATTATTTTACTTTAAAGAGAGAGAGAGAGAGAGAGAGAGAGAGAGAGAGAGTACACATTAACTAACAAGTTTAGGGATCCAACGGTACAAAACAATTTGAACAATACAGTTTTGATAACATTCAAGTTGGTATGCCTTGTCAACTAAAAAGAAATGTCAAAAAATCTAATCAGGAACTGTAGTAAAAAATGAAATGAGATTCCACAAATACTAAGAGGAAATTTTTTATTAAAAGTTCTTCCAGGTTAGCAAGGGAGACAGCTGTTGAGAAATCATCAGTAACACAAATACATTGAAGATAAAAATAGGAAATTCTCAAATATCTTTTGTTTATTGGCTATGACTATTGCTAGCTTCATAGTATACCATTTACTTTAGGTTGTAAGACCTGCTGGGTGGAGACCTAGCTAAATGATGAGCCAATTATGCACACAAGTTTTGTGCACAAATTTTTGAACAGTGAACACAAATCAGATATTTGCACACATACAGAAGAAACACTGATATATCAAAATAATATGAACGATACAAAGCATAACACATAAACATTGACTGGTTGCTGTTCCCCCAAATCATATTTCTATCCAAATCTTCCATAACTCACCAAATTATGCTAAATTGATGTAAACAATGGTCAATCCAGTGGGGCTTTGCACCAGTTTAATTAGATAGATTTAAGCTCAATTCAGTTAAACCACTACATCTTTTCTAGGGTAGACAAGGCCATATAGTAGCTTCCCCAAAATATTCCAGTAGTACATTTCTGCAGCAGGCTTTCTGCAACAGGATCTACAGGGGGCATGCTGCAGGGTTAGGAGAGTGATGATCACCATACTTTGTATGTATGCTACCCGAGCCAGCAATAGTCTCTCTGCACAGCCCCACTTTGCAGGTTATTTGTATTCTAATAGAATTGGACTATCTGAGGGTGCTCTGGTTCAGTGCTCTGTACTTTCCAAAGGTATAAACTAATGCTGTTTTTGCTGCAAATCTGTGAATTCATTTACAGATCCATTTGTGTTTATGGCTAGACCCCCACCAGATTTTGGTCCAAAACCTTTGGACAAAATTCCTCTCTGTTCTAAAATAAACAGAAATCAACAGGATTATACCAGGATTGAATTTAGCCCTTCATGAAAAACAGTTATAAATCAAACAATTGCTGTTCATGCTTTAATGGAATTCCTAGAAAAGAAGCTTTTCAAAAGAGGGTTAAGACTAAGTTTATAAAACTTAACTATGTACCTAATCTGTCTGGGAAAATACTTACCTCACTTTGCACATTCTTAAGGCTCCCTCCAACAGCATTGCTGAACAAACAATTTTTAAATAATTGCATATATATCAAAATAACACTGTTTAATTAACACTGAGGCGGTCATGTTTACTGGCAAAATTCCACCCAGCAAATTCCATTGCCAAATCTCACAGACCCTAAGTAACCCCCTCTAACAAGAATGTGGGTGATTTAATGGTAATAAATAGTCAGAGGATAAGGACATTGGTTTTTCATCAGAAAGACACAGGGTCAAATCCTGAGCTATGATATGAAAATTATCATAGCTTCATAGAGCTGTGGTATTTTACACCAGCTGAGGATCTGCTGCAGAGGGTCTGATTCTACCGTTACTTATTTTGGTTTTACATCAGCGTGACTCCATTGATTTCAGTGGCGTTAATTCTGATTTACAGTAGTGTAACTGTGAGGAGAATCAGGCCAACAGTCTGCGGCTTCCCAGCAACCCATGTGCCATGCTGGGGAAACATTCCCATATTGACTCATAGGCAAAAAACACTTAACCATCAAACCTATTCTATACTGCAACCAACTGTTTCCCATCCAAGTAATGACCTCATCTGATGCCACTTTATTTGTGAGCGCCAACGGTATCAGAACACAGAGTAATATGCTACAGGCTTTTATAGCCTGGCCCACTGGTAATCAACAGATGAGACCCACCGTGCTATTCATCTACATGGCCCGGCAAATTAAAGTTGTTACATAATCCCCTTTTCGTACTGCCTACATGGTGAGCCAGCGGGCTTGGGATTGGATGAATGGCAGAGAGGAGTCTAAGCAGCAGCCACAGAAAAGGCAGAAAGCAGATGCTCTGGAACAGAGCCCCTTCCTCTTAGGCCTTGGCTACACTTACAAGTTACAGCGTAATAAAACTGCCGGCAGCGCTGTAACTCATTAACTGGCTACACTTGCAAGGCACGTGCAACGCTGTATCTCCTCAGATACAGCGCTGCATGTACTCCACCTCCCCGAGAGAAATAGCAACTGTTGCGAAGTGGGTGGAACGCTGGTCTTTCAGTGTAGCCCAGGAACTCCGCAGTTACTGATCTCCGGAAGCTGCTTTGTTTTGAAACGGCACTTCCGGGTTGGAGTTCAGAGCTCCCTGGAGCTGCTACAAACACAGCTTTACAACCACAGCTACTTTTTGCAGGCAGAGGGTGGGAAAAAGGGGAGGGGCTCCGTTAGGAATGCCGGCAGCAAATGCTGGCAGCTCCGTTAGGAATGCCTTGGACAGAGACGGCGGGGGGGGGAGGAGGCTCCGTTTCCTCTCTTTTATCTGCTCTTTAAAATCAAACAAAGCCCCTGCTGTTTGCTTTCAGTGATTGAGAGAGAGGCAGGGGATGTGGAGGTGTGGAAATAATGAGCTGACACTCTGTGGAGATTTCAAACCCCCCCCCCTCTCTCAAAACGCTCCCTGTCAAAGTCCCCCTCACCCCCCCCCCATTTGAAAAGCACGTTGCAGCTACCTGAATGCCCATAATGCACCGCTCCCAATACAGCTGCAAGTGCCGCAAATGTAGCCACGTCAGTGGTAGTTACTGCGCTGGCGGCTGCCAGTGTGGACAGGCTGCAGCGCTTTCCCTACTCAGCTGTACGAAGACGGGTTTAACTAACAGCGCTGTACATCTGCAAGTGTAGCCAAGGCCTTAGCCACCTTCAGATCTTCCCCAGTGCATAGGCAGGGTATGGAGCAGGTAGCTGTGCCCTTATCTGCACACATTAGGAGCTCCATAGCTTTATTCTGCAGGAACTGCCCCTGCACAATTTCCTTTTGCGCATATATATCAAGGACAGGGAGTTAATTGTATATAGATCTCTAGGTTCATTTGTTGTGCTACTTACATAATTTGAAAGGGATACAGTCAACTGATTGTCCATGTAACAATGGTGCCTATCGCTCCAACTTCCAGTAGTTTCCTGTAGGGTTTCTGATGGCTCTGAAACTATGCAAATAGCCAAGCTAGCAGAACAATATGATCCAAGCCCCTGAATGCCCTCCGCACCTCCTCCCCCCCCCCCTTCCACTTTGCCTATTACTTTTTTAGTCAATGATGGTCCGGTAACAAGAAGTTCATCCATTTATAACAAATTCCTTGTTGGTTTTTTTAATTGAAAGACCTGCCTTTGTTGGGTCTCTGAGTTTAGACAGAGAAAATGTGCTTGGAATCTGATAGCAGATGAGTTTGTAGGCGGTCTCATTTAGCACTCTTGCAGATCTTCACTTTTCTTACATTGTCTGATGCACCAGGGGTATTAACCGTTATTCATAATTGATATTCCATCTAAATGGCAGAGTGCCCTGGAGACTGCTTAACGTTTTGATCTGTTAGACAGGGGAATCCCTTTACAAACACCGCTCAGAAACACAAAGTACGAAGGACTCCAGCTCCCAATCACAGAATGCACAGAGGGGAAACAGGGCCTGCACGGAGTGGGGGTTGTACCAACTCAGGTCAGCATAAACAGCTAGTGTGCATCCTCCTGCTTGAAGGAGGGAAGAGGAGTGCACAGATGTGATGGGACAGTTCAACAATAGAATGGCTCCTAGGTTCAACTATGTGCTGGAGGAAGGAAGGAGAGAGGTGCTGGCTGGTAGCACAGAGAAGCTGGCACCTCACTTCACAGATGCCCCAAGATCTGTTTGGATACGGACAGGTTTCTCTGCCTATCACTGGTCCCACTGTCCCCCTCTGCAAATCCCCACCTCTGGGTGGAGCCCTGTATCAGGATCTCCATGGGTATGTCTACATTTGGAGCTGGAGCTGTTATTCCCAGTTTGAGGAGACATGTTCACCTCTCATCGAACTACCATGCTAAAATTAGAATGGAGCTGCAGCTGAGCAAGCTGCGGGAGGGGCAAGCCTCCCTGAAGATGTACCTGTCAGAGACCCTAGGCATGGACTCAGGAAGGCTAGCCTATCCCACTGCTCATACTGCCATGGCTACGTTCTATTTTTAGTGCACTGGCTTGAATAGAGCTGGTGCAAGTATATCACCTCAAGCTAGGAATCAGACCCCCAGCTCCAAGAATAGGCAGTCTAAGTGAAAAGCCTTGGAGTTTTTTGAGTGCTTATTTGTTTAATTGATTGATTGTTTGTTTGTTTCTTCCATGGGCTTTTCTATGGAGGCAGGGAATTTATGGCCAGATTTTTTTTAAGGTATTTAGGCACCTTATTCCCCTTGAAATCAATGCGGTCCTTTATACCATAAATATCAATAGGAGTTAGGTCCATCAAAACTGTCAAAAATCTGGTCCTTTTGTCCTACAATTTGCAGTTTATTAGCTCTTAAGAAAAAATGTCATGAAAGAATATGGTAGAACATACAGTGCTAGCAAGCTCCAGCACATGAAAGAAAGCAGCTATTTCTAAACAGTGGCAAATTACAAAGGTTACATCTGCTAGATGGAAACTGGATATTTTCAATCATAGATATTTCATTACTCACAATAGGACTGAACCTATGCAGTTGACTCCAGCAAAACTTCCAAGAGGGGTTAAATGGCCACTTCATTCCCATTACGGCACAACATGCTTCTTCAGGTGCTAAAATGCAGTTAAACCTTGAAAAAATAAAGGTGAGGGACAATGGAGACTGCAGTTTATTTTTCTCAATGATGCCCTGAGGAACATTTGTGTAGGTTAGCGATGTGGCACAACCTAGCGGGAATAGAGTTGGTTGACTAATATCATTTAGGGGAAAGTGTGTTTTTATACTATTTTTGTGTTCTATCTCTTCAAATAACATTCCTCTTTGTGCATACTTTTATTAAATAAAAGGAACATTTATTAATAAATGATACTACTGGTTCTGGTTTTATGCTAGATCTTCCCAGAGAACCTGATTTTGTTATCAGAGGGGTATCTGTGTTAGTCTGTATCCACAAAAACAATGAGGAGTCCGGTGGGCACTTTAAAGACTAACAGATTTATTTGGGCATAAGCTTTTGTGGGTAAACAGCCCACTTCTTCAAAAAAAAATCACTTCGTCCATGCATCTGAAGAAGTGGGTTTTTTACCCACAAAAACGTATGCCCAAATAAATCTGCTAGTCTTTAAAGGTGCCACCGGACTCCCCATTGTTTTTTATTTTGTTATACATTTCACACTCCATTCTGATTGCTTCTGTTATTTCTGGGATTCTTTACAGCTATTGGTACATATGTCTTTCCCATTATATTCCATCTGGCTACTTAGGGCCAGATTCTGATACTTTCAATCACATTAGGCCAGACTGTGAACTCCTTACTCCCACGTGTGAGCTGTCACTCACACGAGTCCCAGTGTCTTCAGTGGGAGTGCTCGTGTAAGTCATTACTTACCAGCTGGAGTGAGGGTTCCACAAGCCAGCAGACTGTATAATACTTTGCTTCACCACAAGTCCTACTGAAGTCAGCAGGGTGTCTCACACTACAGGATTAATCAACATGAGTAAGGAGAGCAGAATCTGGCTCTTGGCGACTGGTCCCAAGAATGTGTGGGCCAGATTCTGTCTCCTTTACTTATTCTGGGTATATATTTGTACAGTCCCTAGCACAATGAATAGGGCCCCAATCAGGGACTCTGGGAACTACTGTAATAAAAATAATAATTTATTGCTGGGACGTGATTCATCACAAGTTAGAAGTATAATTCAGTTAAGTAAGCTAGGGAATTGCTGCCCTAACCATCCATCCCAAAAACGTACTGCTTTTCAAAATGTGAAACAGTTTTCTCTGCAGGCATTATATAGGGGCTGTAAAGTCTCTTTCTATCTTTAAACCTAATTTGACATCAAGCTAATGCATAAAGTTCACTCTTAGTGCCTGAAGTGCAAACACAGCGGAATAAGGCAAGTCATTCAAAAAAGGATCTGTACATTAGGCCAATGCCTGACTAACCTAATTGCCCTCTATGATGAGATAACTGGCTCTGTGGATGAGGGGAAAGCAGTGGATGTGCTATTTCTTGACTTTAGCAAAGCTTTTGATACAGTCTCCCACAGTGTTCTTGCCAGCAAGTTAAAGAAGTATGGGCTGGATGAATGGACGGTAAGGTGGATAGAAAACTGGCTAGATGGTCGGGCTCAAGGGGTAGTGATCAATGGTTCCATGTCTAGTTGGCAGCTGGTATCAAGTGGAGTGCCCCAAGGGTCGGTGCTGGAGCCGGTTTTGTTCAATATCTTCATTAACGATCTGGAGGATGGTGTGGACTGCACCCTTAGCAAGTTTGCAGATGACACTAAACTGGGAGGAGTGGTTGATACGCTGGAGGGTAGGGATAGGATACAGAGGGACCTAGATAAATTAGAAGATTGGGCCAAAAGAAATATGACGAGGTTCAACAAGGACAAGTGCAGAGTCCTGCACTTAGGACGGAAAAATCCCATGCACTGCTATAGACTAGGGACCGAATGGCTGGGCAGCAGTTCTGCAGAAAAGGACCTAGGGGTTACGGTGGACGAAAAGCTGAATATGAGTCTACAGTGTGCCCTTGTTGCCAAGAAGGCTAATGGCATTTTGGGTTGTATAAGTAGGGGCATTTCCAGCAGATCGAGGGACGTGATCATTCCCCTCTATTCGGCACTGGTGAGGCCTCATTTGGAGTACTGTGCCCAGTTTTGGGCCCCACATTACAAGAAGGATGTGGATAAATTGGGAAGAGTCCAGCGGAGGGCAACAAAAATAATTAGGGGGCTGGAGCACATGACTTATGAGGAGAGGCTGAGGGAACTGGGATTGTTTAGCCTGCAGAAGAGAAGAATGAGGGGGGATTTGATAGCTGCTTTCAACTACCTGAAAGGGGGTTCCAAAGAGGATGGGTCTAGACTGTTCTCAGTGGTAGAAGATGACAGAACAAGGAATAATGGTTTCAAGTTGCAGAGGGGGAGGTTTAGGTTGGATATTAGGAAAAACTTTTTCACTAGTAGGGTGGTGAAGAACTGGAATGGGTTACCTAGGGAGGTGGTGGAATCTCCTTCCTTAGAGGTTTTTAAGGTCAGGCTTGACAAAGCCCTGGCTGGGATGATTTAGTTGGGGTTGGTCCTGCTTTGAGCAGGGGGTTGGCCAACCCTGAGATTCTATGATTCTATGAATGCTATGCTTTCACCATATGCTTTCAGACTAATGGGAATTAAGTGATTCACCCTACACGTGCTCACAAGAACACTAGCTGTTACTAACACAAGCCCTAATGGGTTTTCTCACTGTTCAATTCCAGAGGGAAAAAAAGAGAAGTGGGGAGAAGGCAAAATCTAATATGTATTGGACTGGATACATTTAAACAAAGGTTTGGCTCCGAGACATTAAAGGCTGCATTGTAACTTTACAATGCTGCCCTGAGCACATCCCTCAGCCCACGCCGCTTCCCGCAGCCTCCATTGGCCTGGAACGACGAACTGCGGCCAGTGGGAGCTGCGATCGGCCAAACCTGTGGACGCTGAAGGTAAACAAACCATCCCGGGCCACCAGCAGATTTCCCTGACAGACCGCGTGCCAAAGGTTGCCTGCCGATCCCTGATCTAGCCCTTCAGCTTCATAGCAAACATTTTAATTGCATTGTATTATGTTTATTCATGTATAGGGTAATTATTCTGAACCAAAACCTTGCATTTGAAATCATCGCTGTGTTTTGGAATCTAAACAGGTTAATCTAACTATTGAAAGTTGGCCCCTATCTTTTTCATTGGCCTAAACCAAAACACCACATCTGAACACCCCTGAACTCTAGGGTGTTTAAAATCAGGATCCAAATCTAAAATATGAAGCTCCAGCCCATTTCTAGGTTAAAATTGTTAAGCCTGTGTGCCAAAGGCGCATACCTAATTACCAGGTTATGTAGACTATTCCATCTTATGTATTTTTCTCAGTAAATGTATCATTAATTATATCTTTGGCAAATTACACAATAAGATCATTATAAGTTTAATTGGAATTTTACCTCTCATTTTCTGCATGCAGTTGTAACTAGTGCTGATTGCAGGAACCTATAATGGCTTTTCTATTGGGCCAAATTTTCTCACGGTGAAATTTGGAGAATAGAAACTCAAGCTTTTGGGTAAGGGAATATTTATACCATATTCAGCTTTTCTCTTCCTTTAATGTGGAAATGAACAGTATCAGGGGATAATGCATGGGCTACTTGCAATCCACTGGAAAATATATATTAGAGGAAAATACATAATTTATTAAATGTATCTCTTAGGGTGAGAACCTTTACATTGAGTTTTGTAAATGTGGGGTTATGCTTGACATAGGCTACTGAATCTGCTGAATTATTCAAAGCAAAAAGCTGCAAGTGGGAACAACAATAAAACCGACGTGGGACTTGACATGTGCTTTAATTTTGTTTTAAAATAAAGGGTTTAAAAATTAAATATAGCTATGTTACACTCAGAAAAACTTTATTTCCTCTTCATTAAAACAGCAGTTTCTGATGGGTAGTTACTAATTCTGTTAGTCTGATACTAGCAGTTTTTTAACAGGCAATGTATGCTCATCCTGATTATATTAAACCAGAATCATAGAGGAGATTGTCTTATCCGCTGAACTAACAGAAATGAAATATAATAGTAAGCTACTTCCTATATCCATTTTTTAATTTCCAAATAACCAATGGACTTCTTTTTTTTCTTCTTTTTTTTAAGAAGGGGATTGAGGGCAGCCTAGATTGTGAAAATCCTTTCAAAGATTTTAAGAAATCAGTTTAAAATGGAAACTCATTTTCACTCTTATCTGTCATGGCTGCTGCTGCTCCATAAAATAAATGTGTTAAGTTAATAAAGTGCTCTGGAATTCTTCAGGGTGGGAGGGACTATGCAAATAAGTAACTGTTATTACTGTAGCTGGGCCCAGCCAAAAGAAAATCTATAATATTCAATTAAAGCTAAATCCAGTTTGCTATTATCAAAGGATCAGATTACCTAGCGTCTGAAAAGAAACCTCTTACATATACAAAGAGGAGATTTTTTTTGGCAGCAAATTTCTTCTTCACCTGCTATGATGAGAAGGCTGCTCAAGAACAGAAATGAAACCCAAGTATTTGCTTAGGCCCTATTTTCTTATCAGATAATATGGGCAACTCCCATTTGGCCTTTACTCACATCCTGTAGTGGGGGCTAGGACCTCAGCATGGTAGATTGTAGGGATAGGAAAGATCAAAAACCAGATTTATGAACATATTGAAGGACTTCACACTGAGTCAATCCCTTCCAAGCGCACTTCTTTCACTTTTTTTCCCTGTTTAGTTTAATTGGAAACAATACAATGATAACGTGAAAAAAAATGTCCTTAAAAAATAACCCCAGCTGCCCCCTACAGCTCTCCTAATAATCTTCACATGCCCCAAGCCCCACTACAGGAGGAGGAACAGGGAACTGACAGGGCCTCCTGGAGTGTTCTGTTTGGATCTCTTCCCTCCTGAACTGCATTTGCTCATCAAATGAACTCACAAAAACAACAAAAGAAACCAAGAAAGCAAAACAGCCACTCAACAAAACATAAAATCATAGCATGAATGAAAAGAACAACAGAAATAAAACCATCAGCTCCTTACCCCATTGAGCATTGCTACTCAAAGGTGCTGGGGCTCACTGTAGAAAGCCATGGATCTCCATGCCAAGAGTAATTTGGGCATCAGGTGGGGCAGGAGCTGATGACCCTCCAATATGCCAATATGAGCTGGATGGCATGTGCATCCTTGCACAGGGCAGTGTCAATCAAAGCATCTATTGGAATAAATGAAATTCTGAGCAGACATTATATCCAATATACATTATGTCTCTGCTCCTGGGACTTGCGTCAGGAATCGGGGGGAAGAGACAACCATCTATATGCATCCAAGCATTTGTAAGGAGTGCTGTGTGTGGATGTGGGGCAGTAGTGCACCTGAAATGGGCTGGTCAGTGCGGACGCATTGCGCTGCTACATCTTGCACTGGCTCAACCACACAGGTGAAAATAGCAATGATGCAGTTTCCTAGGGCAAACAAAGCTCATCAGACCTAATTCATCTCTAGTGTAACTACTCCAGTAACTTCAATGGGATGTCACCATGGATGAATTAGGCCCTTCATATTCACTGAAAAGTTTCATTGCTTACTGATACCTTCAGTCTTTGATTATTATCTTTACATCATGCCGCATCTGCTGACAGACAACTTGATATTGCTGGCCCAGTGTCTTCATTAAAAAGACAGAGCTAAATGTTACTGCAAGGCAGACATCTAATCACTGGAAAGCCACTGCCTCGAAACTCAGGAACTAATTGGGTCACATCATGAGACTGATTTTGTAGTCTGCTTCATATGCTCTTTCTCTGAATCACTGATTCTGGCATTTTATTTAATATTTCATAAAGTCTTTCAACAACTGACTGACATACAGCATGGAATCATAAATCTTTTAATAAGATATCTGTGTGTCTAGGCTTCATCATGTATTGGGTAAAAAGAGGAATGGTCTTTGTTCTTACTTTGATTTTCCCCCCTTTCTCCACACAGCAAAGGGAGCAGTTGTCACACTTAAAAACTGTCCTTTTGGAGAAAAAAGGCTCGGAGAAAATGCCTGGGTTTACCCAGTTAGAGGAGTTTTACTCGTCTCATAGCTGGTTAAAATGGAGACATCTTGTCCTGGACTAATTTTGAAAATACTTGGAAAAATATCAGTATGTGACTACATTTTGAGGCAAAAGCTGCACCATTTAATAAAAAAATAAAATAATTATAGATTTTTCATTTTACAAACATTGACTAATGAGCTAATACTTTTGCACCATTACAAAAGAATTCCCTTTATATGGTAGTAGAAGACGAATAGTTATGACAACAGAGTATGTTGAAGTTATTCAGCCACAAAGAAGCAGTTTCTATGAGTACTGTACAAATAGTGGGAAACTGCATTCTATATTAGACCTTGTTCTAACATATAAAGAGGAACTGATCACATAACTAAAAGTTAATTGTAGCTTAGGTACAAGTAAGTGATCATGACTTGATCACATTTATAATGTGCAAACAGAATAAAGTCCAGAACAATAATATATGTATTTGGTGCTTTAAAAGGGCCAGTTTCACAGAGATGAAAACAATTATGAGCCAAATCAGCTGGGAGGAAGAATTTAATCAAACAAATGTGAATGATAATTGAGAATCATTTAAGAATACTTTACTAGATGACCAAAAAGCCACAATCCCACAAATGAGGATTAAGGCCATACTGTTAAAAAATAACCTGCTTTAAAAGGGAAGTGAATGAATATATGTATATATGGGCCACACATGTGGATGGCAGCTCATCCCCACATGTAAGTGATCATGATTTGATCACATATATAATGTTGTGTATGTAACTATGTATGTATAACAAAAGGGAAGTTGATAGTAATGAATATAAATCAGAAATTAGGAATGGTAGAAAATTGATAAGGGAAGCCAAGGAGAAATCTATGGTCAGCAGAATTTAAAGACAATAAGAAGGAGTTTTAAAAATATATTAGGAACAAAAAGAATCCTGACACTGGTACTGATCTGTTACTACATGGTACTGGTGAAATTATCAATAACAATGCAGAAAAGGCAGAGTTTTTCAATAAATATTTCTATCCTGTATTTGGAGAAAAAACAGATGATATAGCCTCATTGTATGATGACACTCTTTCCATTCTCCTAGTATCTCTGGAGGATGTTAAACAGCAGCTATTAGAGTTAGACATTTTTAAATCAGCAGGTCCAGATAACTTGCATTAAAGACAACATGTAGGTGGGGAGCGTGGGGGATCATGTGCCCCCCACCCCCCAGATTTGCAACTTGGCTTGCCCTGAGCATGCTCACATGGACTGAGCATGCTCAGTAACACTGCTGAAAATGGCTGCCCTCACTCTGCTCCCCACCCCCCATTATCGGCAAGCACGAGTTGTCTTTGACTTGCATCCACAAGTTTTAAAAGAGCTGTCTGAGAAGCTCACTGGAATGTAATGTTGATTTTCAATAAGTCTTAAAACACTGAGGAAGTTCCAGAAGATTGGAAGAGAGCGAATGTGTCAATTTTTAAAAAAGGTAAACAGGATGACCTGGATAATTTAGGCCCGTCAGCCTGACATTAATCCGGGGCAAGATAATGGAGTAGTTGTTACAGAACTTGATTAATAAAGAATTAAAAAAAGATGTCTTCTAAGCAGTTTGGGAGTTTTCCATTTATGCTTACTATAGGAACACCGTTCTTGATGAGCACTTTTTTAGCTGCATATTATGTCAGTGCTGCTCACTGATTACATTTCTGGTATTCAGAGTACTTGCATCTGCATCACACAGCTCTTCATAACTCAGCCAGAGCCTTTTGTTTGCTCACAGTACTTGACACTGAATGCAAAGCCGTATGGATAGTTTCCTTTGCAGTGCCTTGCCTTTCCAATTGTAACAGTCTCTCTGAGCATCCACTGCACACAACATGGCAATAAAAGTACAAAGGACCAAGAGGAAGTCAGGAGCCAGCAGGGTGAGGCAGATTCCTGCTTCATAGGAAGTGCTCACTCCATGACCTGTCATTTCTGCTGTCTGGGCTAGTGTCTCCTCACTTCCTAGAATAAAACAAAACCGCAACAAAAGAGAGTGCTAGTTTTCCTTTGTTTCCTTTATGTTCTAAATCTGTCATCCCTGCTGGGATGAATGCACAGAGGGGATTCACCGAGTAGGCTTGGTAGTGGGAAGGAGGGCAAAAGGGGTAGTGTGGATATCCAAAATTGATTTGGACATAAGACAGAATATCATGTATTGGGTACTGTTCAAAAAGGTGGAAAATTCTTGTAAAAATTGATAATCTTGCTTGAGATCTGCTATTTTCCCCTTTAAAACTGCATGTGAACCTCTCATTAGAATTTGGCACCATTGAATTCAAACCAAACCTTAGCTTTAACTTAATGTTTATCTGAGTACAAACCCCTTGGTTCATATCTCATCATACGTTTCAATAAATCCATTTAAACTTGATCCATCCAATTTATCAATTCTGCTTTCTAGAAAAAAGTCAACAAGGGAGATATCAAACAGTACAGTCATAATCCTTTCCCCCCCACCTACAAAGAGACCTAGATTGGCAGATAAACTGAGTGATGTTTCATTTTACAGTGGATTACTTTCTAGCTGTTTTAATGAAAACACATTTAGAGCGGTTTTCTGAATATGAATATTTTAAACTCTTTTGAATAATGTCAGTTTGGATCTCAACCAAGCTTTCATTTAATCTTCAGTACATATTCAGATATTGCAACGGAGTGGGGAAATCATTTTCTTGCACAGAACTTTCAGTGACATGCTAGCTTTACCTTATTGTGTAATGACAGCTATGCTCCATATACTGTGATGACTTGGATTTAAGAGGACAGTGGAATTGCTTGAGACATTTTTCTACCCTTTATCAAGTTATAAAGTCAAAGTCAGACTCTCAGGGCCTGAATTCAGCCTTAGTTGATACATTACTTAACTAAAGCATTAACTATTACTAATAATAGTTAGAGCTGGTCAGAACTTTTTTTTTTTCTGTGAAAAAATATGATGAAATGAAAATTTGTTTGATACCGTCAATTTTTATGTGATTTTGGAGGGACTTTTTATTGAAAACCCAAATACTAAATTTGGGAGGAGGAATTCTTTTTTTCAGCAATGCCCCCAAATTTTAATTAAAAAAGGATATTTTTCGCGTAAATTTCCATTTCAAGAAAAAGAGACTTTGGTAGAAATTTTGTTACCAGTTCTATTAATTACTATAATAGCAACCCTGATACCCACTGTATTGCCTTACAGGGCTGAAAACTGTGGCCTTGATGGAATTGATCCCTGGGTTTGATTCTTAGTTAGCATCTGGTGCCTGTACCTGGAAACAGCCAGGAAATAAGCAAGGGACCAGATTCTCAAACTGGGTTATTGGGCAAAAGGGCCCTAATCCAGCCACAAATGCACTGCAGAAAATACTGGGGAACTCCCGGCAGGTGCATCTGCATTGCAACCAAGCCCTGTGCTTCTGTCTTAATGTACCCACAACCTACCCTGAAGTAGGGTGTGTGTCAAGGGAGAGAGGGAACATGTCAGTGAAGGGATGGGACATGCCAGATCTCTGCTCCCCCATGCCAGTCCTCTACTGGTGCAGGGTCCATTGAAGACTCTCTTCTAGTGATGCAAGTTAATAGTACCTGGCAGCAGCTCTGCATTACTTTGAGGCTGTGTGACGTAATTGACAATAACTGCGACCATATAGATCATTGTTACAACCAAGGTCCTGCAGTGGCACCAAATCTTATATAAAGGGGGTCAAATGAGGTGTCTAAGACCAGGTTATACTTGGCTGGTTATGATTATGCCATTTATATGTATGTATCAGTTTTGTAGTTGAAGTTATGAATATTGGCTTTATACTGTCTGTATTTCAAACTGGGGCTGGGCTTCTGGGACCCAGGACAAGCTATCAGCTCTGCCAGGCCTGCTGGATGGCCCATTAAGGGCCATTAGCGATACAATGGACCCCTTGAGAGATGGCAGACACGCCTGTGACTTAACAAGATATGCAGGGACTTTGCCCATGTGACTCCAGACTCCATTTTGCTGTAATTTTCCACAGTAAGGACAAAGACGTGTCTTTACACCTGGAAGAAACTATAAAAGGCAGCTGCCTCATCTCCATTTTGTCTTCATTTCCTGCTTCTTACCTCTGGAGGAACCTTGCTACACATGGAAGCTTTGAACAAAGGACTGAAGGACCCATCCCAGCTGGGGATGTAATCCAGAGATTTGATTTGAACCTGCAGTATTTCATCTTTACTGCAAGCCTGGACCATGAACTTTGCCATTACTGTATGTAATTGATTCCTTTTAACCAATTCTAGCTCTCACCTATACCTTTTTCCTTTTATGAATAAACCTTTAGATTTTAGATTCTAAAGGATTGGCAACAGCGTGATTTGTGGGTAAAGATCTGATTTGTATATTGACCTGGATCTGGGGGCTTGGTCCATTGGGATCGGGAGGACCTTTTTCTTTTACTGGGGCATTGGTTTTCATGACCATTTGTCCCCATAACGAGTGGCACTGGTGGTGAGACTGAGAAACTGGAGTGTCTAAGGGGATTGCTTGTGTGACTTGTGGTTACTTAGCCAGTGGGGTAAAACAAAGTCTCCTCTGTCTGGCTGGTTTGGTTTGCCTTAGAGGTGGAAAAACCCCAGCCTTGGGCTGTAGTTGCCCTGCTTGAAGCAATTTGTCCTGAACTGGCACTCTCAGTAAGGTCCCGCCAGAACCAGCATCTTTACAGGCTGCATTACTCAGAGCCTCATGCCCACTGACTCTTCCCTGCACTAAGCACAGCTTTGCACAGGAGACAAGCCCAATAATTAGTGCATATGCAGAACCAGGAAAACTCAGTGGGCAAACTTTCTTGGACAAGAGGGCACATACCTGAGGAAAAGGTGGGGAGGAGAAAAAAGTGGAAATTAGGATTATACCATTAGGATTTTGGCATCTGTGGTACTCAAGGCCCAGTCATGCTAGTGTAGGTGCAGACACCATACAACTGCTCTGTCCTGGTGACCAGTGGTAGCCTCTTTAAGTGTCCTCTGGTCCAGACGTTTCTCCTAAAAGGGATGCCAGGGAGCGGCACCTTGCCCCTCTCTGCCAGGGGCCCTCTAGCACCCAAAGGGAGCTCTCTAGTATTGCCTCTCCTTGACACACTCAGGTAGGTGTGTGTTACAGTTCTCCTTCCATGCTGACCTACGGAGGCTGTCTGTTTGGGCTCCAGCTAGAAAGCTGTGGCTTGTGATATTTTGTTAGCTCTAGCAGACCTCCATTCAAAGCAAGATGGTGCCATCACATAGCCTGAAATGAGGTGACAATCAGAAAAACCAGATTAGCTCGTCATTACTGAATATTTACATTTGGATAGTGCCCAGAGTTCCTGAGCAGGATTGGGCTCCTGCTGTGCCAGAGGCTTTGTCTAAAAAGACAAACGCATCAAGAGGTTAAAGAAAGGGAGGCATTCAGTTCATATGAGTTCTAGATACATTTATAACCTTTTTTTTAAAAAAAAGAAAGTTTTGCAATTACTTACATTTCTACAAGTCCATAAAATTACATTTCCCCAACTGCCCACCAGCTTTGGCTGATTTCTTGAAAATGTCTTAGAAGGAATGGGTTTTGCAGAGGGATTTGAAGACAAAGAGGTTAAGCAGCTTTATGGATCAGTCCAGGGAGGGAGATGCGCGCATTAGAATGTGGTAGCTGCACAAAGACATTTGTAGGAGTGGACAAACGGGTGGTCAAAGTAGCCATCGCTGGTAAAAATAGAGGGAACAGGCTGGAAGCAAAATGATAATAGAGAAGAGTAGGTAAGTAGGGAGGGGCATACTGAGAATAGGCTTTGAGGTAAAGACAAAGGGAGTTAGGCACCTAAGTGCTTTTGAGGATCTGGGCCAAGAAGTTTGAATTTGACAAGGTGAGAGAATGGGGGAGCCATCACTGGTTTGTTTTGTTAAAAATAATTATTGTTATTCTGCAACACAGATTTGCAAGACAGGCAGACACCACTAGCCAATCCACTCCGGTATTTTGCCTGTGGAAGTATCAAATAATATGCAATGGAAGTTGAAACAAAACATGCTGTAGCTAGCTAATTGTACAGTGCTGTACATGAAGTGAAAAATGTTTTAATGCCTCTCACCAGAGATAACTTTATGCCATGAAGTATGAGGCTGGATCACCCTGATCACCTTGCAAAGCTACAAATGTTACTTAGTACTCATAAAATCTGGCATTAGGGTCTTACATATGTTAACCTTGGGGCTAGGACATAGGGCTTTTCCATAGCTCCTAACAGCAGTAAATGTTGTAAAAATACCATAGGTGGCCTTGACCCTGCTTTGAAGCCATTTGGAAAGCCACAGTCCTTGGGATACTCTTGGAACAAGGTGTGGCATTGCCTTCCAGGCAACTAAATATTCCAGGCTGTTTCAGGTGCAGTGCAAATCAAGACAATGGTCTCTAAAATACAGACCCTGAGGTGCCCCAGGAACGCTACTGTACAGGAGGACACAGCAGCAATAGCGATGATGCCAGCAAGTCAATTGGGAATAGAATTGGGCAGGGAGGTGTGAATTTTTAGTCAGGGGGAGATTTTTCAAAATGGGAGATGGGTGTCCAATCCCAGCACAGGGGGCATAACTGTATCACACTAGTTATCCTCAGCTGGGGTATGGCCTCTTGAGGATCTTGTCAAGTGGTGTAGGTAAGAACAGCCTGAGGGGTTGCTCTAACATATGCTGGGGCTGGTGTGGAGGCAAGCAGAGAAACAAGGAACCAGAAATGGCTCCCTGACAGCTCCCCTTTGTTAGTTGTACTGAATGGATTTCAGACACAGCATAAAATCTTGCCTCAAATGCTAGCTTTGCCTCTGAGAGATATAGATGGCCCTAAGGGCTTTGCATTGCCACTCCAGTCTATGGTTTGTTACAGAGAGTAACACTTGGTAGTATTTACTGGGAGGGAAAATAGTCAGTTTGTTCCTGGGATCTACAGTGCATTGCTTTAAGGTTAGGCCACACATGTGTTTTGTGCTAAAGTGGTGTCACTGACTTGTAGAAGAGGCCAGCTGACCATTTTCCGCTCTGCTCACTGAAAATGGAAGACACAGTCACCATCACAGCTGCTGAGATATCCCCTATCTCACCTGAGAGAGTGCAAGACTTCTGGACCAGACAAAAGACATATGAAAATTCAGGCAAAAGAGTGTTTCCTTCAATTCATCATACGAGGCACTGAATGCTGAAAGCAGTAAAACATGGTTTGTGTCATCATTAGGTTTTGGGGGTGGGCAGAGCAGAGGTACATTTTTAACCAAAGAAATATTTAGTTAGAATGCTCATTTTAGGGGCATTTTCTAGCATTGTATGCAACACTATTAAAAATATCCTTCCATTGTCAGTCCTATGAATCTCACTAGTTCAAAATTGCCTTGAAGTCACTTTGAGCTGGCATCCTGGGATGTGAAGATCAGGAGCAGTGACAAAAGTGTTTATGTTTCTCAGAATAAGACTATAGGAAGTCAGTTTTTCAGCGGCTCTTTAGACTGGTCCAAAACCTGTCAGCGTTTATGACTCTCTCACTAAAGACTTGCGCAGCTCTCAGATATTTCCGCTAACTCAGTAAAACTGCTGCTCCCTCGTCGGTATGCCCAAGGGCAAGCAGATAATACTGCTCAGTGGTGAGGTTATGAAGCCTCAGTACCTTGGAATGATTTCTTCCAGCTGCAACAGATGGGTTTGCCTTTGAAATGAAGTAGGGTCCGGGAGACCAGTTAATAAAAGCTGCTTTCAAATATATAGCTTCCACCTTGTTCCGCTTCGTCTTGAGTATCAGCATTTGCTCTAATTCCAAGAGCTAGACACTGTGGGCCAGATTTTTGAAAGCATTTAGGCACCTTCAAATGCAGATAGGCACCCAGTGGGATTTTCAAAAGTAACTAGGTACCTACTATCTAAAGCAATGAATTAGGTGACTAGTTGCTTTTGAAAATCCCACTAGGCACCTATCTGCATCTGAAGGTGCCTAAATACCTTTGAAAATCTGGCCCTGCATTGCTAGTGAAGGACTTCCGATTTTTTTTCACTCATATGTTTTAGACTCAGTTGATCAAATTCTGCCCTCAGCTACATACACTCACCCCCACTGACCCCAGGGACTATATGGATGCAGGGCAGAACTGCTCTCAATGACAGGTGCAGATTGCCAAGTTACATCGATACATAGCAGATTTCTCAGGACCTATACACCCTGCCTTCCTGTCTGCTGCCACAGGGTGTAACCAGGGGAAAGCGGGTATGGCCAGAACTCCCTGATGCCCCACTTTTCCCTGGCTACTGGACTGGCCCCTTGAGGCTAATGGCTACTGCTATCATTAGGATCCTTCAGCAGCTGACTGTAGTTTGCACCAAGCACCAGCCTGACATAGAGCAATTCAAGATTGGGGGGTGGGGGGGAAGCATAAATGTGGTTTTGTGCCTTCCCTTCCCACTGAGCCATTCATCAGTTGCAGCCCTGGATCTGGACCACTGACTTCATTTTGGAGTGTCTTGTGCTCTCCTGCCACATTTTCTAATTATTTCCTTATGTTTCATATAATATCCAGTTGCCACTGTGTCAGCTGTTAGTAGGGTGACCAGACAGCAAGTGTGAAAAATCAGGAAATGGGGTGGGGGGTAATAGGAGCCTATATAAGAAAAAGACCCAAAAATCAGGACTGTCCCTATAAAATCGGGACATCTGGTCACCCTAGCTGTTAGTGGCACCTCCATGGTAGGTAGCTTAACACACAATTTCAATGTAATTGTGTCCAAGTGTCACAGGTTTTGTTCCACTCCTCCACAGAGATGGCATAAACCCTATTAGAATGGCTTGAACATATCCATAGGTCCCATTCATCCCTGATGTAAGTGCTGAAGCAAAAAATTACAGCAGGGTTACATTTGACCATATATGCCCACAATTCTCTCAGAAGCAAATGCATGTATGTCCTTTCTCTCTCTCTCTCTCTCTCTCTCTCCCTGGTTAGCTGATGGCAACATGCCATAGGGGGTCTGACTAGGCTGGCAACACGTTCAGTAATGGGGACATGAGCATTATCAGGTGATAACGTGGCAGCGTTGTCACAATTTAGTCACCATCTTCTTCAGTGGGGTTGCCATGGAGTTATTGCATAGTTTTCACAAAATAACAGTGTTATTTTAAGCTAACTATGCAATTAATTCACTTAGTCATTAAGGATGCTGTTTGTTGGGGGCGGTAGCTGGGGCTTACAGCATTCCCATTGATGGCAACTTGCAAGTTCATATTTTACTGGATGATAACAAGATATTTCTTTGGCACAAGAACAAGTATTCAATACTGATACTAACTGAATGCACATATTCTAGGCTTTAGCAGAAAATTACTGCTGTCCCCGAATGTGCTTTAGTGGCTTTGTCTCATTCCTCTCACAAGAGTGATAGAATTACAAGAGGATTTTTTCCATGTAGTTAGCCAACAGTGTTGTATATTTGCCTATAGCACAATGTCTAAACTTGGAAATTGCTATCCTTTGAAGATAGGCTAAATGTTTTCCTTTTGGAAAGCCTGTATTTGTTTCCGTCCTTCCGACCCACATGAGAATGTGTTTTTAATCTTCATCTTTTTTATGTAAAAAGTCTCCTTTGGCAGATGACACTTTCGTTTTTATTTCACAATTTAACTTTTACTGGCCTCCTTAAACATAGTATGTGTTAAAGGTAGGAATAGGAGGGCTGGTTTAAAAAAATTAAAATGCCTCAGTATAAACACCAACCTGCACATGTGAGAATCCAACTGAAAACAATTTTTTACTGAGGCCCTGAAATATCCAGATCTTTCTTTCTTTTCCATTTTGTATCTATGTACTTCCAGGTTCTATCTGGGAACATAAGTGACAAAATACTGTGAGAAAAGCTGCTGTTCACACAATATCTCTAGCCAGAAGAGGAAGCACAAGTGCTAGAAATCTCACAAGGGAGCCTCTTATGATACTTCCCAGTCTAATTTTGGTAACTGAAGTGGTTTAGATAATTTGAATATGCATTCACATTTGGAGAGGCTGTTAGGAACTGAACTGAAGGCAGAGTCTTTAGAGGTTTGCCTAGTACTACTTGAGAGCTTCTGTCTGCAAATCAAGTTATTTTAAAAACCACGATCCCTATTCTCCCATTGCACATATGGTCAGAGGAGTAGGCCCCAGGCTGAAAATTAGGCCAAACTGTTTGTAGGAATTAATATTGCCTTTGAAAATGAAGCGAAAACAGGCTGAACAAGGCTGTCTCAGTTTCAGAATGCTGCTTTTAACGTTATCCAATCACTTTTTTATTCCTAACTATATATATAAAAAAACCATAAAAGGCTGCATTTTATGAATCAATCTAAGATTACTAAGGGCTTTGTTGACTTGGCTTCCATATTTGGCTCCTCTGTAGCCGGAGATCTGTGTCATGCGCCTGGCTGACCTCCCAACGCCACCTACTTCCACTGAATTAGATGCCATTGGGATCCCACCCAAAGGAGTCAGTCCTCCCCTGAAACAATGAGTAATTCTTGAGAGACACAACTGGAGCACTGTTGCAGTGGCACAGGAAGGCCTGATAACATCTCTCAAGCCACAGCATTCCTTTGTGTCGGCAGACAGAAGTGGGATGTTCCTTCTTAAGCTTTGCGGAGCAAAAGGAAGTGGGCTTTGAAACACAATGTCCATTGAAATTGGCTTTCATCTGAGGAATCTTATGGTGTGACTCCCGCTTGGTGATGTGCATTCCATCTGTAGCTGTGAGCTCCTGATGCATTTCCTTTGTTTGCTGCAGAGGGAAGGCAGCACCTTTAAGCAGACATACAATATAATTAGGTAAAGAGCATTATTCTTTACTTTGGAAAAGAGTAGTGCTAGGTAATCAAGGTTCCCCAGTGAGCACGATAATGGAAGTAGATTGTATTTTAATTTACCTCCCCGTCACACTTGTTATAAAACTGTCTAAAAGCATGCAAATCTATCACCAGTGATCCTATGAGAATCAGTGCTTAGCTGGTAGGAGGTATTCACTTCAAGAAAAGGTCATGTACACCCATGATGTGGTAAGATTTAAATGGTACACTCTTTTGAGGGCAACGTTGGAAATGTGGGTAAACTACAGCTGCTAGGAGACTACTGTGATTTACATACAGTATGTTCTGTACATTACAAATCTGGCTATTAAAGGAATGCAGTATAAACAAACCAGTCATTAAGAAAAAGTCACTTTAGTCAGTAAAAAAATCAGCGTTTTTCTTGTCACTGTGCTGCAAGTTAAAGTTCTATATCAGCTTTTGGAGTTTTTTGTTAGCTTTGTTCTTGTTGTTTTTGGCAAAGTTTTATAATTAAATGCACTTGTAGGTGTTTAGCAAAGATTGAAGTAAAGGTTATTTTCATGTACATATGAGTAATTTATGTGTTATTGTCTGCATGCAACACCTGTAGCTACATAACTGAACCTGACAGTATAAGGGCAAATAGTAACAGTTTCTAAGAAGCAAATGTTCTCTCTGAATTCTGGGGAATACATTACCTTCTCTGTTACAGGGCACCATATAAAGAGTCAAACAAATTTACTTCTTCTTTTGGCATCCTTTGCCCAGAAATGTATCATGAAGATTCAAACTACAGCAGGATGACATTGGTGAAGGGACTCTGCTGCAATGAACTACTTATTAGATCTAGGCCAGAGCTCAAACCATAGATCTAAACACCCTTACATTTTAAAGGGGCTTGCAATCCAGATCTGGAGACATATTTTTTACATTTGGGACTATCACTACTAGCTATCATACTGACAGTTTATCCACAGGTGGCAGCTTCCAAGTTTCCCTGGGGGTGCTCAACCCCCGCTCAGCCCCAGGTCCCACCCCCACTCCACCCCTTCTCCCAATCCCATGACCCCGCCCTGCCTCTTCCCGCCCAGTTCTACCCCCTCCCCTGAGCACACCCCACACCCCACTCCTCCCCCTCCCTCCCAGCACCTCCTGCATGCCGCTGAAAGAGCTGATCCACAGAAGGCAGGAGGCGCTGGGGGGGGGGGGGGAAGGGGAGCTTGGCTGCCAGTGCGTGCTAAGCACCCACTAATATTTTTCCATGAGTGCTCCAGCCCTGGAGCACCCATGAAGTCGGTGCCTATGACTTTATCAGTCAGTGGGGAAAGGGGATTGTATGTGGGAGGGGAAGTGGGGGTTGTTGGGGATAATTGGCTTCCAGAATAGTATCATTTCCCAGTTTGTTTTAGAACTAAAATTTCAGATCTATAAATACTTAATAGCAGACCCCCATGCTGCTCATACAGGGGACCTAAGAAAGGATTCCAAGTTCATCAGCCTCTAGTGCAGTGGCTCTCAACCTCTCCAGACTACTGTACCCCTTTCAGGAGCCTGATTTGTCTTGTGTACCCCCAAGTTACACCTCACTTAAAAACTACTTGCTTATAAAAATCAGACATAAAAATACAGCTGTCACAGCACACGATTACTGAAAAATTGTTTACTTTCTCATTTTTACCATATAATTATAAAATAAATCAATCGGAATAATAATATTGTACTTACATTTTAGTGTACAGTATATAAACAAGTCATTGTCTGTATGAAATCTTAGTTTGTACTGACTTTGCTAGTGCTTTTTATGTAGCCTGTTGTAAAACTAGGCACATTCCGAGGTGAGTTGATGTACCCCCCTGGAAGGCCTCTGTGTATCCCCAGGGGTACATGGTTGAGGACCACTGCTCTAGTGGGTAAGCATTATTCAGCTTGGAGCATCTTCCTTTCAAACACCAAATGTCAGAGGACTTTGTGTGTAAGTATAGAATCTCAGGGGGAGAACGGAATGCATGACTGTAGTTCCAAACAAGAGCCACTAGGAAATCAGAACTGAGAGTGAAGAGAAACGGAAAATCAGAGATCGGAAGAAAACAAGACAGAAGTGATAGGAAAAGGGGGAAATTAAATGGTTTTTAAAAGATTTGTAACTTGAAAGTGTTGCTTGCTTCACTTCGATGGCTATGATTGTGTGAAACGAAGGGCAATACCGAATGAGCCGGATAGATCAGAAGGCACAGATAAAGAACTGGCCAGTTAAGTTATCAATAGTCATTTACTGTAGAACATGACACAGTTCAGTCCAATGATCAAAGGAAATAGGTCGAATATTAGGAAAAATTCTCTGATGTTGAATTATAATTATTATTAATATTATATTGGTGCCTCATGCTGTGTGATCTACAACCGCATAGTTTCTGCCCAAAGGTCTTTTACACTGTAGAATAATCTATCCCTAGGGAACTTTGGAAGCTTCAACACAGTCATTTAAAATAGGCTACCCAAACCCACACTGTATGGGACCCATTGTACAGGACAATCCTTCACCACACAAGATGAACAACTTAACCGAATAGATAGGCAAGTATTAAATCAACACATCTAGCTGCCAGATCAATGATATCTTGATACATCCGAGTGGCAAGAAATCTTGCATTTATACATGACAATTTATAAAATGTATAGATTGTTTGAAAGTCAGCCAATTCTGCCCTGCATTATTACAGAACTTATAATTGTTTAAGGTAGAATTGTTACAATTGTTTTTGGGTTGTTTTATTTTAAATTCAGAGGTCTGGTAAAGGGGTTATTCAGCCTTTGGCTGCTCAGTCACAGGTTAGACTCCATTTCAGATAGGCAGTGCCCATAAGTCATTAGCATCTGATAGTTATTTGATTGTTTGCATGAGTTGGGGATCTCTTTCAAGCACAGGGGTCGGCAACCTTTCAGAAGTGGTGTGCCGAGTCTTCATTTATTCACTCTAATTTAAGGTTTCGTATGCCAGTCATACATGCTAACGTTTTTAGAAGGTCTCTTTCTATAAGTCTTTAATATAGAACTAAACTATTGTTGTATGTAAAGTAAATAAGGTTTTTAAAATGTTTAAGAAGCTTCATTTAAAATTAAATTAAAATGCAGAGCCCCCCAGACTGGTGGCCAGGACCCGGGCAGTGTGAGTGCCACTGAAAATCAGCTCGCGTGCCGCCTTTGGCACCCGTGCCATAGGTTGCCTACCCCTGTTCTAGCACCACATCATGAACCAACCGCCATATGCAGATTAGCATTCTCTGCAGAGAAGCCAAAGAATGAGTGAAAGCTGAGCTACCCTTTGACTTTTAGGTTTGTTACACCCAGCCCAGAGTTGTAGCACACTGTCAGGGTGATGTGAAGACATTTGTATTGCTGCTGCTGCCCAGGCTATAGGTGCCTTATCAATAAATAAGGAGCATTATTCTCTAAAGCTGTCAGTCAGTTTCTTTCACCAGCACTACAAGAAATGAAACCAAATCAAACTGAAAGTAGCAATTAGGGCTGTAATGAACTTAGAATAGGCAATGTGCAATGTTGCTGTAGCCATGTTAGTCCCAGGACATTAGAGAGACAAAGTGGGTGAGGTAATATCTTTTATTGGACCAATTTCTGTTGGTGAGAGAGACAAGCTTTTGAGCGACACAGAGATCTTCCTCAGGTCTGGGAAAGGTACTCTCTAGGTATGTCTACACTGCAATAAAACACCTCTAGATACACACCTTAACATATTTGGACAATCCACCAGAGAAGGATGGCACCATGGAATGGGCCACCCAAATACCCCGACAGAACCTACTTTAATACAGAAAACCCCTCACTCTGACCACATCCCCCTAGTTGTCACCTACCACCCCACACTGGAACCCATACTGGGTCTCATTAAACAATTACAACCCATACTTGATGGGGACAACATCCTGAAAGAAATCTTCCCTGAACTCCCTCTTCTGGCCTTCAAACAACCCTCTACCCCAAACGTCTCCAAGCTCATCATCAGAATCAAGCTCCCCACAGACCAGGATAGACCAACTCAAAGCAGCACCAATCAGGCAGAGTGCACCTTTGAACTCAGGTATCCAGCATCCCTAAGTGCTCTAGGCTATAAGGGGGCACCGCCACCTCGTCAGTGGCCTTTTGTGTGGGTTAGGTGTGCTCAAAGCACATCTACAAAATCAAGCTCTGCAGGTGAGATAGGTGAGGGAATGCCTAGCTTGTGAATTCCACTGAGGCTTAGGTGTGAGTAGGTGCTGAGCTGCTTGGCGGTGTCATCACTTAGGTGACTGTGTGTGCATGCTCACTGGTGGAAACTTAAGCACCTAGGGGATTTCACAGGTGAAAACCTGGGTGCCTAGGGAACTCAGGCACCTACAGAGTTAGGTGGCAGCTGAGTGGTAGTTTTGTGAATGCCAGTGGCACATAAATGTTGGATTTAGGCTATGTCTACATTTAAAAGCACTGTAGGGCTTCAGTGTAGATAGACACTTGCTACAGCGACAGTAGGGGCGCTCCCATCAATGTAGTTAATCCGCCTCCCTGAGAGGTGGTAGCTAGGGCAATGGAAGAATTCTTCTGTTGACCTAACCCTGTCTACACTGGCAGTTAAACTGGCTTAACTATGACTCTTAGGAGTGTGAAAAATCCACACCCCTGAGACGCGTAGCTATGCCGATGTAACTTTTCAGTGTAGACCAGCCCTCAGGCACCTGACAGGACAATTGGGCACCTAAGTCCCCCTTGTGAATCTAATCATAAGGCCATATCTACACTAGCACTTATGTCGACACAACTTTTGTCACTCAGGGGTGTGAAAAAACCACCCCCCGGAGCGACATATGTTTTGTCGGCCTAAGCGCTCGTGTGCACAGTGCTATGTCACCTCTCATTGAGCTGGTTTTATTATGTCACTGGGAGAGCTCTCTCTCATCGACATAATGTGGCTACACAAGCGCTCTTACAGCGGCACAGCTGTATCGGTACAGCTGTGTCACTCTAAGCTTGTAAGTGTAGACATGGCCTAAGTGTACAAGGAGCATACACTTTCCTTTCCTTTTCCTGCTTCTGTCCTCTCTCTTGTTCATGTCTGTCTGTTGTCTATATTTGATTTGGAGCTATCGATTGAACATAACTAATGGCCAGTGAGTAAGCCTATGATTTTTTATATATCCCACGTGAAAGCAGTTAAAATTGGTTCTGTGACTTGCTATTTTCCCTGCATGTTAAAGTCAGCAAAGGCAGAAGCTTTTCACCATTGTGTGTTATTATTGAGCAGCTAAACCTGAAGCTGACACAAGGGCCTGCCTAGCATTAATTTAACTTCCAACTAATCAATACGCTATGACAGTCCTGCTAGTAACATAAAAGATTAGGAGGTCTGGTAGGAGGGAAAGTAAATGTTAAAAACAAAATTCCTCCTTTGACTGTGACATTCTGGGATTAACTCAAGTCAGTAAAAACAGAAAGCCAGATCTTAAACTGGTGAAAATTACTGGAGCTCTGTCTAGTACTACAGCAGAGAATCTGGCCCACAAAAGTTTCTGACCAAGTATAGGTATGTGGCAATGCTTCAAGCATGCATCAGTGGGGAGAGAGTGGCATGGGGGCAGGGCACGAGGGAGGAAATATAAAGCATATCAGATGGCAGTGGCAGGCGAAAGAGTACTGGACTAAAAAGGGCAGAATGAAAACATTCTCCTAAAATTACCTTCCTTGGATATACTGCCATAGCTACAGATGCTGTAGATGAGCAGAGGTGCCCATCAAGGTGCCTATTGATTCATAGAAGGGCTGTTGGTACAATCGTTGTTGAAGCAGATAAGGATGAAATTCGAGGCAGGGTTTTTGCAATCTCTAATCAACAGGGATTGCTTCCTGTGCAAAAGTCAGCTGTTCCCACACAATAGACAAGCTGTTCAGCTGCCTGGCGCCATCCCAAGGTCATGGCTTTTCTATTGTTGTTTCCACCGCATGGAAAATTCCTGGGCTTTTTTATCTATATACTGAGTTTTCTGAGTGAAAAATCCCTTTGCTTGACTGCCTCTTGTGGTTGCCAAGGAGTTCGGCAATTGGTCCAGGTCTGAATTTGGTTATTCAAGGCTTGCTTTTCTTTGGAGAACATCTGAAGTGTACTCTATCTCAACAACTCATAAGTATTTGGCTTTACAAATGTTAATCTATACTGTGTTATGAGTAGGATGTAAATCAAATTAAAAACTGATATTTTCCCCCTCTACTTGCTTTTCTAGGAATTATCATAACAGCTCCCTCTCAGAGAGTAAGAAATGATACCATGTCAGTTCCTAAATATTTTTTTCCTCATAAAATATTTATCATTTACAAAAAAAAAAATCACTGCTTACAAAACAATCTCATCTAGAAGACCTATGCAAGTAAATATATGATATCTGTATACATATAAAAACCTTCCTGAACTATCATGTCTTGTGGAGAGAGATCATTGATGGGAAAATCTTGAAAGCACCAGAGATCAGGTTTCGTTTTGAAAAGCATCCAGCAGTTCAAGAGCTTGTGTGACGCTCGTCCAGACTTTCTGAACCTCCCAAATTTGTAAAACTGGGCTGGAGATCTCACTCAAGGGAGAGTAGAAAAAGAAGCCAAGAACCAACAACCAGTTACAGTCTTGTCTTGGCCCCAATGCAGGTTACTTGGATCAGCTAGTGATGGTTCTCCAAGGGAGTATCCACCAGCTGAGGACAGCCAGCAATCAGCACACTTTACCAGCAGCCGGCACAGGAGATGAATCAGGGGATGGGAGTGGAGAGGCCTAGGAACTAGTTGTACTGGCTATTCCCCTGTTGGGATCCCTCATTCCAGGGAAATCCCAAATATACTTGTGGATTGAATCCTTTCCTTTTGTGCTGCCTGACTGATGCAAAGGGCAGAGATTCTGCTTCCTAGTATTGATTGTGGCTCTTTGGCCTTTTTGAAAGAATCCATTCAGCCATTAAGCTGAAAAGGTTGGACACCACTGATATATAGGACAGCTTTACTAAATGTTGTATGTTGGATATACAAACTTACTGTGTATACACATTCACATAACCGTGGATAGCATCTAGTTTACCATTTAGTTTCTCTCTGGGTGACTGTTTTGTTCGATGCATCTCAAGTTCTCCTAGAAGCACAGAAATCTACAGTGTAGCTGCCAGAGGAGTACATAAACATCCATGCTTCTCAGATTCCTTTTATAAAGAAACGGCTAAATAGACTTCCCCAACTCTGCCAGGAATATTTTGCAATAAAATACTTTGTTTAGAGCTTTCCCCCCCATGACCTATAGGCTTTTCAGTTCTTTCCCTTCCTGCCCATTATTGCATTGTGGAAGTTTCTTTGTGGCGATTTCAAGTTACCACAGGGGCTAAAACTGTAGCCTTGAAAGAAAAGATAACCACAGTCTCTCTGGAGCACAGTGTCACTCATGAACTCCGGAGTGAGTTACCGTATGGAGTGAAGACAAAATACTGTGTATGGGCTCAGAAGGTAAATTATATGTTCCACTACCCTCTACGGATATATTTCATTTTTACGACTTTGGGACTTTTTTCTTGACAAAAAATAAAATGTTGTTTTGACTATATGCCAGCTCCCTGTTACGTAAGCTCTGTTTTAAAGCAACAAATACTAACTGAGCCAGCAACTTTAAATTTTAATGTAAGGTATTCATAGAAATATATATCCTACCCTTTCACAGATGACAGTCCCTGCAATATTCTTGTAAATGCCAATAGTACTGTCATCATTAACTTGAAATATCGTCACTTTGTTCTCATACGCAGGACTTTAAATTAAAGATCCCCTTTCCTATGACTGGACTGGGACATTAACTCTGGAGATTATTTCCCACTATACAGACTCCCTTTTCAGTGTTAATGTGAGGGCAGTTCCTGCTGCCCTTGCTGAAGGGTGTTCCCCAGAAGAAGGCACAAGCATTTTCTGGTGGATATCGTATTATTTTTTTATTTCCCATTGCTAAGCATTTGCTTCACTACAGGGAACATGTTTTGACTTCCCACAACTCACAGGGGGCCTGGTTGTCCATAAGAAAATTGAATATAGTACACTTAAAAAGCATACGATAAATGTCTACAGTAATGGCCCAAAACACTATAGTTTATGATAATGAAGCCACAGTGTTTTGGATCAGAGTACTGCAACATCATGTGTTTTGATTTGATTTGTAATGGAGAACCTTCAAGTGCATGTACAAATACACCAGCAAAAAAGAAAAATAGAATAATCTATTGCAATAGTAAAAGGCATTAATAATAATATAAATATAATAAGAATAATAAATACTGTCAGGGTCCACATTTCTCTTTTCTTTTAAATAAAACAAAGTAAGATATTATTTCTGTTCCATCACATCTTATTCGAATCACAGTTGTGCACCCGACACAGCTCCATGGCATTTGGGTACCTTCCTGTGGTGTGAAAGGCAATTTGATTAGCAGCTGTCATATGTGGTTCTTTCCCTCTTTTCTTTCTCCCTTTCTCTCCCTGGGAGAAAACTGCATAAGCATTACAAAAAAAAAAAAATTTTGACCAAAACAATATCCAGTTCTAACAGCACCTTCTATTTAATTTCCCAAGTGATAGAGCCAATATCACTGGCACATTTTTTCCCCAAATGGGTTATGTATGCATATCCCCATCTTGGCACCAGACCACCTTGCCAAAGAGTACATAAACCGAAAGGGATACTTTTCAATGGTGTTGCAAGTGCTGGTGGATCAAAGGGGGCGTTTCACCGACATCAGCGCCATGGTGGAAAAAATAAGACTGCACTGCCCAGAAACCTTGTGCAAAGGATTGTAGAGTACCTCCATGAAAGTTTCCTAGAGATATCCATGGAGGATTCCCAGTCCACATAAACAGTCTTTTCCGGGGGCCAACCTCTGCATAGCTGGAGCAGCCTCTTGTAAGCAAAGAACCACAGAACCTCGCTTTTTCTTCACAGTAAACATGCAATACCACCAAATATGTGTGTGCCCGCTAAAGTTTAACTGGACTTTGATTGTAACAATATACTCACCAGAGGTGCCTTCCCCGGCATCCCGGTCAGCCACCATGATGTCCTGTGACCCACAGGGCTCCAGGGTTAAAAATATGTCCTGGCTCTCAGGGAGAATGGATCCACCGCTTGCATATCTCCCATTATCCTCCTCCTCTTCCTCATCCACCATATCATCCTCCTTGTTGTCCCTAGAGTCACACACCTGTGAGGTGTCCACTTTGCTTGTGGGGGTGCTGGTAGGGTCACCCCCGAGAATCGCATGCAGCTCATTGTAGAACTAGCATGTGTGGGGTTCAGCACCAGAATGACTGTTTGACTCTCTTGCCTTCTGGTATGCTTGGTGAAGTTGTTTTATTTTCACACGGCACTGCTGACTGTCCCTCATGTAGCCCTTCTCTCCCATTCCACGTACGATCTTTGCATAGATGTCAGCATTTCTTCTGCTGGATCGGAGCTCTGCCTGCACAGACTCTTCTCCCCGCACAGCGATGAGATCCACCACCTCCTGTGCAGACCAGGCTGGAGCGTGTTTGGGGCATGTAGTCTCCATGATCAGCTGTGCTCAAGCTGGCATGCTCCCAGTGCTGATCAAACAGGAAATGGGAAATCAACAATTCCCGGGGCTTTAGCAGGGGAGGAGCTATTTCCTGTGTACCTGGCTGCAGTGCAACAGAGTTGAGAATGATCTCCAGAGCGGTCACAGATGAGCATTGTGGGATACCACCTGGAGGCCAATTAACTCAAATTACACAATACTGTATCTCCAATACCATGCAGTCGACCCATGAAAATCAAACTAAGTGCTACGCCTCTCACAGAGGTGGATTACAGAAGTCGACATTAGAGGCGACTTAGGTCGGCGTAAAGAACCCGGTAGTGTAGACACATACATTAACAGGTCGACTTAAGACGGCTTCCTTTGACCTAACTTTTTAGTGTAGACCAGGCCTTAGAGATTAATGGATCTGCTACAGTCTTAGCTAATAGGCATGTGACTTTTAGCTCATTCATTTAGCTCCAGAGGTTCCAGGTTTGATCCCGCCCACTGACAACCGTGGTCTGTCAGTGTTACAATACACTTCAGTGAAGACACTATCTACATGGAGGTGACAGGAGGGGTTCTGCCATCAGCATAGGTACTCTACTTCTCTGAGAGGCCAAAGCTAGGTCAGCGGGGGTTTGGGTGGTGTAACTACATAGCTCAGGGGTGTGGATTTTTCACACACCTGAGTGACGTAGTTATGCCAACCTACTTTCCTAGTGTAGGCAAGGCTTGATTTATTCAAGTATGGCAATTCCTGTGTTCCTATCCAGGGCTCCAGAGCCCCTGCTCCATTAATCTGACACTGATACAAAGAATTATGAAACACCCATAAGCTAATTACAGCAAAAAGTAAGATTTTGGACACTGTTTCCCGCCTCCTGCTTTTTAGAAACTCCATCGCATGATGAGTTCCTGTGTGGCACTTAAAATCTAATCTTGCTTTTGTTTCTGGACTTGTGTTTCTCTTCCAGAGAAAAGAAGCTTTTTTTATCACCATTTAAAAATAAAGAAAACTAATAAAACAGAACAATAAAAAATGACTCATACATCAGCTGAACTATTTTTCTATGTTGCTGCTGTGCATGTGAGAGCCATTACACAGGGAAAGAGGGAAGGCTGTGAATAGAATTAGTGTTTAAATAGTACCAAAGTATTGGGTTGCTCCCTGTCACCAAGCAGCAATAAACTCTTATGGTGCAGTAATATGTGCGTGGTAGCCTATGACACATTGGTGGGTGCTGCCTACATTAGAACAGCAAAGACGCTTTGTTCTCTGATGTCATGAGCTGTGAGTCCAGAGAACTCAGCCACTGACTCAGCCACAATGAACTGCTGTGAGATTCCTCTTGAAAGGAGAAAAGGAGTAAAATAGAAAGGCTTTCCTTTTTCCCTGGCATTTCAAAAGTACTGCTTAGCAACGGGAGTTGTTAACCCATTGGTGTAGGAAAATTACTCCTGTTAATATTAGAGAGAGCTATGCAGGCGCATTGAGAGAAATGAGAGTCCCTGGTACCTCACGGTTGCTGGGGCCCCAACCCCTCCCATTTCATTTTATTTAGATAAACATTACAGATGTTCTCCTCCCCCCCCTCTCCCAAGCTCAGGGCCCCAGTACAATTGTCCCCCATTTTGTTCCCTTCGTCAGCCCTGGAGTTATGCATATGCATCAGTGGGAGAAAAGGCAAGTAAGCTACCCCAGACTGAGCCATGATGTGATTTTACTGAGCCCATATATTTATTTCCTACATAAAAACCTTTGTTAAATTGAAATGAAAGCTGAAGCTACAACTAATCCTTACTTGGAGCTCAGCACATGTGAAAATCAGAGCACTTATTTAGGTGTCAAAAATGGACTTAGAGGTCCTAACTTTAGGTACCCACTTTTCAAAATTCTTGCCCATAGAGGCTGCATAAATCCTGGCCTTTGTATAGTTGTGCGGAATACATTGTCCATAGAATAAGGTTTAGTATATAACATCCTGTTTAAATAACCATACTGAAAGCCACCATTCCACTTTCTTCATTAAGTGCCACCAGTTGTACAAATATCAGTAAATATTGGGCTATTTTATTTACTCCAGTGCATACTTAGGCAGCTGAGAATAAGTATTTGTGTGTGTGTGTGTGTGCGTGTGTGTATGTGCGCACATTTGATTATTTCAAAGCATTTTACAATGATTAAGGAATTAAACCTCATACCACGTCTGCAAAGTAGGTAAGTATTATTATACAATTGTTATAGATAGGAAAATGGAGGCACAGAGAAATTATGTGCTGCCCAAGTTCACACAGGAAATCAGCGTCAGACCCAAGAAGAGAAAACATATTTCCTAGTTCCATATCTTACATACTAGACCATTCTCTGCCATACATTCTAGACTCTGGCACTTATTCAAAGTGTGTAGAACTGTGAAAATAACTGAATTTTTGGTTCATTATCCAAAACAAAAAATTGAAACAGATTTTTGCTTCAGGCCCAACAAAACATTTTGTTCAATCCAAGATGAACTATTTTGTTTAATTTCTGATGGTTTTTGAAGTAAAATTTGAAATGAAACGTTGTTTTGAATTGAAAATTTTAAATGTTTTAATTTTTTCAGGATCTTTTTTTTGTTGTTGCAACAATTCAGCAAATCCAACCCAAATTCAGAAAGTATTTTGGTCAACGTGAATCTGTATTTTTTTGGCAAAAAAACAAGTATAATCCAAAATGTTTTGCCCGGCTCTAATAGTGCAGTTTTGGAAATGTCACAACCTCTTTGTGCTTGAGTTTCACATGTATTGGAGTGTGTTTGGAGGTCCTGGGATGTAAATTATTATTATTTGTATTATCCTAGCACTTAGGAGCCTTAGTCATAGACCCGGATGCCATTGTACTAGGCACTGTACACACACAGAACAAAAAGATGGTCCCTGCCCCAAGGGGCTTACAATCTAAGGGTACGTCTATACTTACGCGTCTGGTCGGAGGCGCGGGATCGATGTTCTGGGTTCGATTTATCGCGTCTTGTCTAGACGCGATAAATCGAACCAGGAAGTGCTCCGCCGTTGACGCTGGTAATCCAGCTCGACGAACGGAGTAGGCGGAGTCGACGGGGGAGCCTGCGCGCCGCGTGTGGACCCCGGGTAAGTGCTTTTTCATTCGAACTAAGATAGTTCGACTTCAGCTACGTTATTCACGTAGCTGAAGTCGCGTATCTTAGTTCGAATTTCGGGGCTAGTGTAGACCAGCCCTTAGTATTAATAAACTTCTCATTAGTAAGGTCAAGATGTATGAGCTAAAGTCAACTGAATGCTGAGAAATCTAAGATTTCACAAACCTCTCATTTTATATAACTGTCTAGAAAACAAACCAAGTCTAAAAGTTTCTCTTCTATAGTAGTGAATCTTTAGTATAATCTTTTACCAAAATAAACATGCAGAAGGGGAAGACTTGGTATTTGAGAAGGTGGAAGGGAGAGGAAAGATCAGTATGAAAAAGGGAAGGTCCAGTATATGATCGAGTATCTGCATGGGGGAAATTGGATGAGAGGCAGAGAGAGCATGGGGTGAGGGCCTGGGATTTGCTCAGGAATTTTGATGAAGGCAATGACATAAAGGTAGAGCAAGAGAACTGGACAATAAAAATAAAGATCCAGATGGTGCAGTAATTTACATGTTATTTGTCCCAAGAAAATTGGCCAGAAAAGGGGTGGAAGTGAACATATGACAAATGTGTGTAACATATATGCGAAGGTACCTTCTGTTTCGCCATGTAACAATGGAATAATAATACTTACGTCACCTGGGTGCTGGAAAGGTTAATTCCTTCATTGTTGAAAAATGCTTTGAGATCATCAGATGGAGTGTTCAAAAATGTGAAAACAAACAAATGTACAGTCCTGCTAACTACCACTTGCAGAGCCAGCGTAGATAAAGTAGCAGAGGGCTGGAGTGTTGCATGAAAAGTAACTAATAGTAATGTTTAAAATACCACAGACACTTCCTATTTTACCTTTGCCCCAACACTGACTTCAGTGAGAGTTACACCTAGGAAGGTCTGGTGTACACTTAAAGTTTACCAGTCTAACCCTTGCTTAGGAATTTGTTGTTGTTTTTTTAAAAAACCAAAATAGAATTTGAATTGGATCCTGACGATTGTGTTTATTATCTTCTCCGCTCAGTGAGCCATCCTGCAAACCCACTTTTCCGATGCATTTCAATGGCTGTTGACCAACAACATGACTCACAGGCCTTTCCAACACTAGCCTTTTTTTGTTAAAATTCCCCATTCTACCAACTCCACCGGTGGTAGAGCTAGCACAGACAGAGTGCAAGTGACAACCGACATTTTAACCACTGTGCCAGGTAACCCTATTCCGAGCAGGGTTAGACAGCACTGTTGTTACAATGCTAGTGACTGGTCTACATTAGTGCATCCTCCAGTGATGGCAACAGATGGCAATTTAAAGAAGATAAGGCTAATGTAGACACAGCCTTCGAGATCACATATGTCAAGGGTGAATGCTGAGATAATGTTCAGTTTCCCTTCCCTGTGTTGTCCAAGTGAGCTGGCAAAGAAAACATCAGTATCTGAGTGAAATATATGTTCACGTGACATGTCTTTAATCCATTCTCAGCTTGATCCCTATCATCATCTGCTGCCAGCACTACATATAATTAAAGGGTTTCTTTTCGTGTTAGAAAACCTCTCCCTAATTATGTAGCACTTGTAAATGCAGAATTTCTGTGTATATATCTGAGGAAGTGGGGGTCCTCTATTCTCTTTGTCTCCCATCATATCACTTACATTTTCCTTTCCACCCACATACGCCCCTGAAATAGCTTCACATAGATGTAAAAAGTGGCTTGTTAAGTACTTCGCTATTCTTTCAACCATGAAGCTTTTCAGGGACAATTCTGCCCTCCTGTCATCTTTACCATGGGCAAGATGAGGCATCTGGAGATATAGTGAATGTGAAATGGAGTTCTGAGCAGTGGAAGACTGTTCTCAAGAATGGGTAGTTTGCCCTCAGAAACACTTACACAGCTGTTCAGTGAAGTTCTGTTATAACCTTGTTCTGCACAGAAAGGAGCAATTGAAATCAAACATTACATTTAAGGCTGTAATGGAGGTCTGCAAGCTCTCTTTCACTCTCTCTCCTTTGCTGAAAGATGCTGGAATAAGGAGGAGATTCTCACATAAAATGGTCAAAGCAATGTTATGATTCTCAGAAAACCCTGCAGAAGCCAGGAAATTGAGAACCAGGCAGCCCATCTTCATCACATATAACCATTTCATATGGCAGTTTATTGGCTGCACAAGTACACATGTTCTGAGACTCCCACAAAAAAAGTAATATTAACTCATAAAACATGTATCAGTTACGTTTTTTTATGTCATTTGCCTTATATTATCTATGTAGACTGTAAACTCCCTGGGGCCGAGACTGTATCATTCTGTGTGTTTGTACAGTGGCTAACGAAAAGGGGCATTGGATTCTACTATACCATTAATAATAAACAGTTAACATCATGTAATAATAACCTGGCTTCATCTCCTAAGGGGCAGAGAAGAATAAAAAATAGAGCTATATTTTATTTAGTTCAAGTTTAAAAATATCAGAGTCATGCTTTATTAGGGTAACCTACATGTTCTCAGGTATTTTTTGTTTTCCAGTTGAACTGCAAAGCTATTATGGAAACTGTGTAAGTCCCTGATTGCTGAGCTGATGACCCCACTAGCAAAGCTGATGGGAGAATTCAGCACAGAAATCAGTTTTCATTTACTATTTTAAAATTGCATTTCTTCCTCCACTTGTGAGACTTCTGGGATCTGTGATGTCAGAGAATATACACTTTTCTAGTGAGACCCATGCATCATTGCCACCGCTAGTAGATCTGATAAAGTTATTTTGATGGCTTTATCTGCAAAAAGAAAAAGTAGTATTTTAAATATGGCCTCCTAAAGCATCAAGTATTGCCCATCCTACTACTAAGTGTTTTCTTCTGAAGCAATATAACCACTAGCATAACTCACAGGTAGTATAACTATGCATTATTTATTGTCGTTGTTTTGGGGTTTGTACTACTATTTATACCTTAATGTGGTTCCTTCCTGCTATTAAGGTTACCATTTTCAACCAGTCATTTGTAACTCTTTGACCTGAATACAATAAAAATTACCTAATTATCTTTTAACTGGAAGAAGGTATAATTAATTAACATTCTTCTCTGACAAAGACAAACGAAAAGTCACTTGTATAGACCAGTGGTTCTCAACCCGCAGCCCGCAGGCCACTTGCAGCCCAATCAGCACACAGCTGCGGCGCATGTGACATCCACAGGGCTATAAAGCTAGTGTATATATATGTATATATATATAGTGTGTGTGTGGATGCGGCCCACATAACACATAGAGAGCTGCATATGCAGCCCACAATGGTAAATAGGTTGAGAACCACTGGTATAGACAAATCCCCCAGTACAAAGATATGGAAATACAGGCGAGTCTCATTTTACGCGGGGGTTCTATTCCACGGTTAGCGCATAAAGCGAAAACCGCGTATAGTGAAACACTCATTGAGTTGAATGGCAGATGGAATCGCCCGCACTACAGATGCAGTTTTAAAATTGTTATTTTTCCTTTTTTTTCTGTTTTTGCCGACTGCACAAAGCTGAATTTGCGCATGTTAAATGCGCCTAAGATGCGACTCGCCTGTACAGCGGTAAGGGAATCCCTGTAAAACTTAAAAAGGATTGCATTTCCCCATAGCATATAAACATTTCTGAGTCTCCTCTGCAGAGCAACTAATCTCTTTACAGAACGTCTGTATGATGAAAAGAAACACACTGCTGGGCAAAACAGTGCTGCCTTTGAGAACATTCCTCTGGATGTACACATACATTTCAATTGATGCGAACGTCACTGAAGTCAGCTGGGACCCTGCTAAACAGTTACAAGGCAATATTTCCTGTGCCCTGTAATTTCTGTGACACATATGTAATTTCACCCCAGGATAGCTTTCCCAGGCCCTCTTCAGCTGCATGAGAAAAATATACTATGAAACTGCTGATTGCTCATACGCCAAACTATCTATAATTTTCAGCCTTATAAATGCAGCTGCCCACAGGCATTAGGAAGGTTAAGCAGATGGAGTGGTTGTTGGCAGAAATTTTTTTTTTCCAAAGTATTTGCAATTACATCTTTTTAATGCAAGAGTACAACCGTACCTTGCACAGAATGTTCATTTTATGTACCAACGTAATACCATGGGTTGAAACATTTGGGGCTAGGGGGAAGAAGGGTGACCCTAAACATAGATTAAAAATACCCAGATTATTATTGAACACAGTAAAGAAACCTAGTAATTCTCAGGGGATATTAAAGGCCGCCAATCCAAATACATTGCAACCTTTTGATTCTGCATTGGAATTTCTAAATGATCCCGATTTGATTATTTTCATTTGTCAAATACTCTTTGATGATGATTTTTAGTGTGCATGCATTTAAAGTTTATAGAGTCAAAGGGCATTAAAAAGGGCCCCATCAGGACACCACAATACCAATGTCCCCAATGTCACTTCTTCAGAAAGTGGTCAAAACATTTCAGGACTGATTCTCCGTTGCTCTGCACCTTGCATCCACACTTACCCCAGTGCAAAGCAGGAGTAAAATGCTACCAGATGAGAATGGAGGGGTTTTATCCTCTCTTTGCACTGACTTTGCTCCAGTGTAAATGACTTCATAGGGTGCAAGGTAATGGAGGATCAGGCTCTTCATTTCTATTCATTAGGTGAAAGGAGCTTTCTGTCCAGAGGACAGTCTTTGTTTGATTTCCCTTTACTTCTTGCCCATGCTTGTTCTTCCTCCTCCATCTTTTCCCTCAATTTAACTAGCTTTTAAACAGAGCGTGGGCAATAAAGCAAAATGTAGTCCTCAATTATTTTTCAAATTGTAATTAATTTGTTCTGGACATGTGTGCACCTGTTTTGTGTTCATTTCTGCTGTGTTCACTTTCAGTTTGTGGGCACAAATGTTGTGGGAAATAAATTTCAGAATTTGTGCTAGAAGGGTTTGCATGCTCATCCAATCAGGGAACAAAAATAATACCATGTGATTTATCAAGAATAACAATAATAATGAATAATCATCCATGGACAGACTTCAAATATTCTAAGTTTGAGATCGCAAATTTAGAATGTTTGCAGTCTGTCCATAGAGGATTATTCATGATTATTGTTATTAGTCCAGTAGTGGTTAGATGTCTGAATCAGGACTGGGGCCTCCTTGTGCTGCACCTAAAGAGTTTACAGTCTAATTAGACAAGACAGACAAACAAAGATAGCCAGACCACAAACAGACTGGAAAAGGTGCAGGTCTTGTTAGCTACAATCTACAAATACAAAAAAACAGTCTCCTGGCTGTCCCTCTTCCAGTTGTGCAGGGGCCCCAACCAAACTGTTTCACCATAGCTGAGCAAATGTGCTATCCTTGTTCCTTCCTGCCCACCCCAACCCAAAAGCTGAAGGGGGAAGAAAAGAAACATGCACAATGAAAAATAATTTTAAAACACAGTTAAACGTTCCAGAAAAAGGTACTTGTCAAATAAAGTGATACTTTACACCAGCTGAGGCTCTGGCCCAGTGTATACAGCTATAGATAAGTAAGAAAAAAAGGCTTGCTCAACTGTGGTGTGGGAGAGAGGATTGTGGGAGTTCAGGGGGAATTTATACTTGTCTAGACTTGTTTGTTCATTCCTAGCTACTGCATTATGAATGTTGTCATTGAACAGTTTCACGCAATCTGATTATTGAATAAGGCCATTCCTGTCCATCCATTGCATACACAGCAAGCCTGTGAATGATGTGATTTTTATGCCAGGATCATCAGCAGGTTTGCGGGGGGTTGTTTTGTTTGGGTGGTTGGTTTCCTTTGTTTTTTGTGTAGCAACAGTTATATTACTAGAACCTATTATTAGCTGCTTTTTATCTATCCAGTTTGCTTGATATGAACTGATACAAATCAAGAAGATGAAATCTTCATCACTATTCCAGGTGGTTAAGGATACAGACTTTTAACTTGACTCCTCAGATATCCTGTCTTCTTTAGTCCAGATTGTAATCACCTCTGGGCCGGAACTATGTCTGGAAAGTTCCAGGCATTTATGTCACTATATATATAAACAGTAATAATCTTCATATATTATAATACCACGAAAAGAATCCAATTATAATTATGTTTGATAATTTATTATAAATGTGGAAACTCTCAGCCAATCAGAATGCAGTGGCAGATTGTTCCTTATTATAAAACAAGTGACTGCAACTCAACAAGGGATGCACCAACCACCTAAGCACTTCTTTGTTGCCAAGGTAATGAGGAACAGGTTATGAAAAGAGTCCAGCGCACCTCCTAGCTCACACTGGGAGCTATCATCTTTGGAAAAATCAAGCCATGAGCGTTTCATGGTAGCCATTAGTTGTTGAGCACTTTTGAAAATGTGGTCTAACCCATTTAAGTCAATGGGAGTTTTGGTATTGATCTCACTCAGGCCTGGGTTTCACCCCACCCTTTAGTTAACTGTCTGAATAAGAACCAAGCTTGAAAATCTGCACCCTACCCCCCAACTCCATATTACAGAAACTTCATACTGCAATTACTGCAAAGACTATCAGCCAACGTCAGTAGCTGTTAAACAAATACCCTTAAACATCTACTACTCTGTCTTCACCATCCTTTCACAAGGAAGGCAAAACTTTTCAAAATATCCAAGGCAGTTAATGGAGGGGGAAATGGGGAAAGGGCACAAAATGCCTTTGATGTGCGAGTTCCGTGGCAGCAAAAGAAAGGGCACTAACAGGAGACACTAGGAGAAACAAACAAGTTACAGCTTTGGCTGCAAGGGCGATATTGTTCTCTATCTCCAGCTATGTCTACATACATATTTTGCTTCTTGCCTGTTCATAAATACAAATTTAATCCCATTCTTATGGATTTCAAAATGAATTATACTTTTCCAAAGACTCCCATGAGCTGTCTCTTTCTGGAATTACGGTGCCATATTTGTATAAGAGAAGGCTGAGATATGGGTGCAGAACTTTGGGCACAGTCAAGTAACTGTCCGGAAGTCTTGTATGACTGAACACACAACAAGGCACCTAAATAACATCTCAACCCTGCAACTAATTCCGTTCAGGAGAATTCCTGAATCTGCATGGAGTCCCATGCAACAGGGCTTCATGCATGGTGTAGTGGTCTGATTGCATGCAACAGTTTGCCAGAAAGGAGCCTTGATATGCAGTATTTGTGTGCCCAAATATAAGAGCTAATTGCTCATGCCTGTTTGCATGCAAATCTTGCACCTGTCCTTGAAAAATCTGCCCCATAAAGAACTTGTACTCTCTCCCTAAAAACTTTTACTCAATTTTTAAAACTGTCCATTGACTTCTTCTAGATAATAAATAAATAAATAAATTATAAAGAGGCAGAAGGAAGAGAGAGGCTGTTCCAGCGGTGCTGTTCTGGGATTCAGGAGACCTGGATTCAATTCCCTGCTCTGCTACAAACTTTCTCCGTGACCACAGGCAAGTCACTTAGCCTGTGTGTGTCTCTTTCTGCCTTACAGCAACTTCAAAATTATCATAGTCAAATTATATTCTCTTAGCTTGTTAATGGGCTATGCAGAATAATGTTGATCCCAGTAGTGAACACTGATCTCTGTGGAGCACCATGTCTATTCTGATGTAACACCATTGGTAATCACATCTTGTTTCCAACAAGTTTTATCCACCATTTTTTGTATTGTTATCAAGGCATTATTCATCCAAACTCTCTATAAGCTTCCTGTGTGTTGCTGTGTCAAAGGACTTGCTAAAATCCGGATAAACTGTGTCCACTGCATTTCCTTCATCAGCCCATCTGTTGCTGAGAAAGCCAGCCAAGTTGGTTTGGCAGAGATCCGTGGTTCACAAATGCAAGTCCCTTTCTCTGCAATTATAACAGATCACAATCATTCTGGGTGGAACTCCACTGGAGTCAATGAAGTTCCACCAGGAATTAATTTGGTATTAGGAAGATTTTGAAATACTTTGCCCGGAATTAAAATTTGACTCACCTGGGTTGTCATCAGTAGCGCAGCCAGGTCCGGAGCGCAGGGGGAGTGGCGCTATAAAAGGCACCTCCCCATGTACTCACCCAGCGGCGCTCCGGGTCTTCAGCAGCACTTCGGCGGCTCACTCCGGGTCTTTGGTGGTACCTCGCGCCAAAATGCCGCCAAAGACCCGGAGCACCACCGGGTGAGTGCAAGAAGCGGCGCTTAAAAAGAAGCTGCGCCTTTTTTTAGTGCTGCTAAAAAAAGGCCCCGCTTCTGCTCAAGGGGGAGCGGCCGCTCCCCCTGCTCCCCCCCGGCTACGCTACTGGTTGTCATGTCCATTTCTAAAATGGATAGGGGAAATAGGAGGAGGGGAGTGCAGGACATGAAATGAAAATGGAGCTGTTCCTATGATTCCTTGATCGTTGTAACATAATAAAGCAGCACTAGGAAAACCTCACCTCACCCCACCCCATCCCAATTGCTGCCAATGTCATGTGCTGTAATTTGCGTGTATCACAGCAGCTCTGTGTAGCCAGAATTCCATATTTACACAAGGAAAAATAACAAGCAGAAGTGATAACTCACAGCAACCCATGGGAATGCACTTGCATTCTCTCCCAGTAACACAGAAGATAATATGCAACACTGCTGTCTAAACTGACCTATGTTAGCCTAAAATCAGGCTGATGACATCTCTGGTCCACAACAGTAAGAATACCTTATAGCCTTCCATCCCTGGAACCCAACCCTCATGCTGGAAAACTTGTCAGGCGAGTGGGAAAACCTGACTTGTTTAGAAACAGAGCCAACTGGAGGTCAGAGAAGGAAACAGTGGGAGTTGGAACACTGGGTTCTTTTCCCAGCAATTCCACAAGCTCATCACGTGATCTTTGGGAAGTCAGTTAATCTCCCAGTGCCACAGTTTCTCCATCTGACCTAAGGGGATACTGATAAATCCCTGTGCTATATAGATGGTGTAGGGTTTATTTCATTAATGTTTGCCTTGAAATCCTCAGGTGAATTTTCTATAGGTAGCTTATGTTTATTCACATAGGGACAGAAACAAAAAGGGTAGAAAAGAATCAGTGCCAGGAAGAAAAATGAGACCAAAGAAACTGCTCTCTCTTAAAAGAAAGGGGAAGCCTCTCTCCACTGAGGACAGCTGTAATTAATGGCACTACTCAAAGAACCAGACACTCCTCCAGGTGAGTGAGGGTATCCAAGTCTGGCCCCGAGAGAACAGACTTTGGATCATTAGGTCAGGCTCAGAGGTACATGGAGCTGTGTCTGTTTTTTACAAAAGGCAATGGCATAGGGAGTGGACAGGTGCGTCAGCACACCCGCTGCTAGCTGATCTCTGGAGAATCATTATGGCTGCACCATGCCACCACAGGCTGCACCTGAAAAGCTGGGGCTGATTCTGATCTCCCACAACCAATGTATAGTGGTGTTAGTAGGTGAGATCAGAGTCAAGCCCCTCATTGCCTCCTGCAGGGAAGGGAGTGGAGTGAGGAATGGAATCCAAAGGAGTAAAAACACAACAATTCAAAAGAGCTGAAGTGAAACTAGGAATAGTACAGTTCTCTGGTAAATACTGTCAATCTCCTGTGCCTCCCCCCCCGTTTTTTTTGTGTGCATCTGTTTGGCTTCTGTTATTTTTATGAGGCCACTATTTCAAGATGTGCAAGATCTCTACATTCAGATGTGAGCTGGTTTTCTGCAGCTGTTTGAGTCCACAATCTACAGAGAGAGCTTCTGAAACCTCAGAAGGAAATAATTAGCTTCCTGATAAATTCTCCTACAGCTCTGAATCACACCTTAGTCACCTGTCTGTGTGCCAAGATGATCCAGTCTCCTCTCTGGGGAAACAGCAAACTCACTGGTTTAGACAACAAGATTAACCAAAAGGACAGGTGAGGCAACCAGTGTGTTTGTGCCAACTTTGGTTGCCAATTAATTAAACCACCAATGCCTAGCAACGACTTGGAGGCTGCATTACATTAGTTACTTTTTTGCAGTTGCTTTTATTTTGCTTTTCAGCTTCAAACAGGAAGTTCTCAGCAACCAAAGTCTGAAGGAGCACTGACCGAAGATTAGAGACAGCTGTTGTCAGCTCCAAGCCCCTGTACTGCCAGATTAAAGTGCTAAAGCCATGCAATATTAACAATGCCCTCTGGAAAGTCACAAGGGAATACCTTTCTTCAGAACGAACAAACAGGTCAGCCAATGCTCTTTGTTGATCTGTTTCAAATGGATTCCGAAAATCCCAGATCATGCTCTATAAACTTTGTGCGGGTATGTATTTCAGCAACAAACTCCTAACTCTTTAAGCAAGTTACCTACTTCAGAATGAACTCAATGTTGTGGGCCAAAATTTGCTCTGATTTCCGCTGGGGTAAATTCCGAGAAGCTGCAAAGTAATCAGCAGGGTTAGTTTATATTTAGACCAGGGCAGCTTCCCATTAGTCTCCAACCTCTCCAATGAGGAAACTAGAGAAAAGAGTCCTAGTGTTATGCTCTCAGTAACACTGGACCAAATACAGAGTGACCTTGTTGACCACTATGAAGCTACTCAGAATTTACCCCAGTGTAAGTGAGAATACATTTCAGAATGGAGACTAAAAGATGAGATTTGTGAAATGTTTATATCACCTCAGGGTCCCTATCCTAGTCGTGATTCACAGATTTATTGAAAATGTGCCCTCTCTTCTCCTTCCCGTGTGACTGGTCTGGATTAGTGAGGAGCCCACATGTTGGTTTTCTCACACAAGTGAACACAGACAGGGAATGTGCTGTTGTCTTTCCTGTATTTGGCCATTAAAGTGGCAACAGCAGGAAGAGAATGCCAAAGAACTGTAAATGCTGTGATTGTTTCACAATAGCTGTGCAAAGCAATGATGATTGAAATCTTGCAGAGATGTGGTAATAATAAGAGCATCTAAAAAGTATGACTTGAAAAATGGGACTCTGCTATGGTGTTTCATCTCCGCTCTTTTGATGAAGAATTTCAGGCCCAAGCAATGTCAAACAGTCCGTCCTCCTTACATGTGGTCCTCAGGGTAGCTCCCTTACCGGGTTAGTTGCATGTCCTCTTGCTTCGTCTGTCAGAAATGCTGGCATGCTTTCTTCCTGCTTGTCTGAGAAATAAACTTGAACTTTTTATTGCCCACTGGACCAGGGTTGCTGCCCAGTCTGAAATAGGCACCAAATTTACCGGCTTCAGGCCTCATTTGTGCCTCTAATTGAAAGAAAAACACATTGCCAAATGAGGATATTCAAGTGCTTCGTCGGCTATGCGGAAGCACTGTCATTAAACACTCCTCTGTCCATCAGATAAAAAGATCAGATTCCCCTTCACCCAGACTGATGTAGCTCCCATTAATGTTGCGAGGAGTAACAATGCATCAAAATCAAACTCTGACTCACACAGGGTTTGCCTCAAAGAGCTATTGCTTCATGTGAGGACAGCAAAAACATTACAAACATTAGTTAATTAAACCTCACAACACTCTTGTGAAGTAAAGAAGATTATTAGCTCCATTTTAAAGTAGGGAAACTGAGGCATGAAACGTTTAGGTGACTTACACATGGTGACATAACCAAGCCAGGAACATGGCACAGAAGTGGAGACTCTTAGTCCCCTGCTTTAACCAACACATATTCTGTCTTCCTAATATGCTGCTCCTCATGTCCCAATAACAACTCTCAAAATGAAGATGCCATTAGACCTATACATTTACCAGGAGTTCCTTCTGTATGATAACATTACTCCTAAGGATTTAATTGTATCAGTGCAATCAGAGGTGCACTTTTCCAGAGTAGGGAAAAGACATAATTTATTCTGTGCTCTCCAGCAAGATGAAAGTAATTACAATTCATCCTCCATACCCATACAACTAAGCATCTATTAATTTTCATCAAGCACAACTGGGAAAGCAGGGCCTGGATTTGACGGCTCACATAGCAATCATTTGGCATCATAGTGGATGACTATACACCATACCTGACCTGATTAGCGTTCAGCTTTACAGCTACTCCTAATCTAATCAGGCTATAAATAAAATGTCTTTGATTATTTTAGCTAAGCTACTCAGGACCAGAAGCTTACATCATAGGGCTCACCATCATCCAGGAAATCTGTACATTGGGACAAGGCATTCAGATGTATCCAGCTTCATAATCATTTCTTTCCATCTTCTTGTAGCACTAGCACTGCCTGTGGTTGTGATTTTGAATCTGTCTTGTGTCTCTAGCACAGTCATCCCAAAGAGCACTGGAGTGATGCATTATTTATTTTGTAGGGTAAAGAGAGTTAGATATTAAAATATTTCCACAGTTTAAAGGTAAAGGATGATGAAAGGGTAGATGGCATAGGGAACATTTTCTCTCTGGCTGTCTAGTTAGGCATTTATACCACACCCATCAACACATGTGTGGTGAATCATGTTTACCACCACTATTAACATTTTTAAAAAGTGAGCCTTTGATGAGCTCTCATCATACGTTTCATTCTGGGAAAGTTCCCTAGATTCTTTCTGCAGGAAACACTGCACTGTAAATATTAACTCAGTTTTCCTTCCGTCCATTCCACACAGCGTCTCTTGTGCAGGGAATTTCACTTCACAAAACCTGCAGTTGCAAATGAAAGCTACCGTGTACTGGTACAGAGCTAACTGCACAGTGCCACAGTCCAACATGTAGTCTGAAACACTGATCATTATCAGTGCTACAGTCACTAGTGTGGGGAGAGTGACTCCTATTCCAGTGCAGGTGAGTTCCCCATCCCTTCCCTTGTGTGTGTGTGTGTGTCTGCGTGTGTAAAAACCTTGCCACAGCAAGTTTCACACAAACTGAAAGCACTGTGAATATCTATCTGTACCTTAGCTGTGGTTCCCTCTCCCTACAAAATTGGAGAGGGTCCTTGAATCTCATCATCCTGTTGGCATCACACAGTTTTTGTCTGAAGAGGAGTTACAACAGCCCAATGAAACTAAGGGAGAAAATACCATACTTAGAAATAAATCTCAATAAAGTCCAATACCTTCTCCATTTAGCTCCAACAGGCTATCAACAAGGGAACAGGCAATTCTATGATGTCAAAGACTCAAACAGCCTCTCCTACTTTGCTGGAAGAAGGGACAGCAAATGGGATGAATGAACTTTTCTTAAGTTACACCTGCCGAGTAGCAGGGAAAGACTAAGAGGAAGCTACCTTCCATAACTAAGCCCTGGATTGACATGAGAAGGATCACATTTACGCACATGTACCCTCATACACACCCTTTTTTTGTCAATTGCCACAACAACAGATAATGAGAGGACATATTTGGCCATCCTACCCACAAACCCAACATTTTGTAAGTCAGGAATTGAATTGTTTCAGTGCAGTCTGTTGCAGTGGGATTTTATCCCACTCTGTATTTGGGGCCAAATACTGCTCTCTTTGAATTCAGTGGAGATATCTCAGTTTTTAAACTGATGCCAAAGAGAGGACACTCTGGTCCTTGGTCATTCAGAGGCTTCAAAGCTGCACAAACTGATGATCAGCACTGGGACCAGCACCATATGTCTTTACATTCAGACACCAGCAAAAAAGAATGAGACTAGGCCCAGGGCTACACTAGGGGAGGGGGTCGATCTACGATACGCAGCTTCAGCTACGTGAATAACATAGCTGAAGTCGGCGTATCGTAATCGGCTTACCTGGCAATGAGGACGGCGGCGAGTCGATCGCTGCCGCTCCCCCATCGACTCCGCTTCCACCTTTCGATGAAGTGGATTTCCGGAGCCGACGGGGAGCGCTTTCGGGGATCGATTAATCGCGTCTAAACGAGACGCGAAAAATCGATCCCCGAAAGATCGATTGCTACCCGCCGATCCGGCGGGTAGTGAAGACAAGCCCACAGAGGCAGTTTAGAGAAGTTATCCAGTCTGCTTCAGTGTTCATGGATAACCCTCAAACAGTTGGCTTGGTCGGCTCACTTTGGTGGAGGTGGGGCTGGCCTGGCCTGACATGTTTGTTACGTCATTCCCTAAGGGATCACCACACACACGAGGCGATTCTGTGATGCTGTATGTGATGTTTGCCAAGCTACAGAAGCCCCTGTCTGATGTGGAGGTAACCCCCTCAAAAATAGATCCCTCCAAGAAGGCTTTTACCTTCTTTAGTGCCTGACTGATTAAGTGATTATAAATAGTTCAAACTAATGAGACAGAGATAGGAAATGACCTCCTCCAAGGAAACACTGTCCCCATAACTTGATTCTCCTCTGCTGCCTAATAGGCTTGGTAAGTGATTAGGGCATGTGGTCATTCTAAATTTGTTATGTGATGTAAACTGGACAACTTAGGGCACAATGCTTAAAGAGGGGATAAGATAATTGCTTTAGATTGACACGTGTTTCAATCAGATTCTTTCTGCAGCATCACGAGCAACTTAGAAAACTGCTGTCAGTTCATTTTCTTAAAAGAAAAAAATTATCACTGCTCTAGAGATGCCCTTTGAAGTATGGCAGCTGTAGGCCATTGGCCTGTTTCCTTTTCCACTTGCCTTCTGCATCACTACAGTAGCACATTTCAATCCCATGGGATCTAGTTGTTATTATTCACCAGTAAACCTTCTTATCTCTACATTGGAAAATGTGCTAACTGTAATAGAGGTCCAGGCTCAGAAGTTATATGGCTTTTGTTTGTCTTAGTTTAATGCCAAAATAAAGATTCATGTTAACCCCTGGTTATAAAAAAAATGCCTTTAATAGCTTGTATTTTTGCCGCCTTGTACCTCCAGGTCAAACATTGTCTAAGTTTCTATTCTCCAGCCAAGATATATGGAAGAGATAGGGGTTCTGGAGGCTGGCAATGAACTAACCGGGTTAGTTACAAAATAACTGGCTGACAATGTGCCAGGGTTCATGCACGCAAGTGAACAGACCTGTCAGGAGAAACAGCTTTCGCATCCCACTGATTCCTTAAAAATAGCCATCCCTCTCCCTCCTCAAAACCCTGCCTGGAACACTAGATTGAGACCCTTTGAACTGGGCCATCCTTCTGACCACTGGGCAGAGTGCAACACCCAGCAAAGCATTTGCGAGGGAAAAGATCCCTTAAAACACTCTGTATCTCCACTGACTTCAGTGAAGTTATTCCTGATTTATACCAGTGTGAGAGGAGAGCCTGGTCTTCACATTATATGTGAAAAATGAAAAGATAAAACAGAGAAGATAGAAACTTAATTTTAATTACTTTGTGCTGGTGGCAGATTTATAGGGTGACAACATTTGGTTGACTGCATTATTTTTATTACTTTAGATAACACTATGATCTGATCTTGGTAATAACTTATGTAATAATATTCACTGTAGCACTTCTTGTATTCTAGTCGTTTTAAAGGTAGGTAAATAAAAAAGGGCTTCAGGATCAAACTATCCTATTTAAAGTGCATAGTTTAACTAAATTACAAGATAGCTTACTTTAACCCATGGCTCTTTTGTTCTTATGGTCTGTGCAAGCTGTGACCTGTTAAGCATTAATTGAGCTACCCTGGCATTATACTGGAGTAATGCAGCAGTGAATTAGGCACTTTTATTTAAAAAATCACTTCTTTTTAAAATGGTGCAGGGGAAGGCCATGGGGTCGAAATGTAATGCAAATGGTCATTTTTGCTAAAAATAAAAATAGATTAATCTGAAAAATGTAAAACAAATATTAATGCATTATTTATGTGCACTAAATGCACATACATGTGTTTGAATTTATATGTAACATCAGTACCAGATAAAATACAGTTGCAAAAAAAAAAATAGGTCTAGTCCTTTACAAGTGTTCCTTTATGAGAGATCTGTAATATAATATATTTTCTTCTATACCTTTCATCCTGAATGATCCTAAAATATACTTAAGAAACTAATATATAAATATACACATGTATATTTTCATTCATCTCTGAAACGCAGCCACTCTTAGAGTAAAATGTATTAGTTGTTAAACAGAACAAAGCAACACTATCCAACCATGTAAGTCAGGAAGTGAGGACTATTATAGCCAATTGAAACTTCAGGGGGTATTTTAGATAGGCAAAATGTAATCATCCAAACTGGAATTCAGCCAGGAAGCAATATTACAGCATTTTTCACAATTATGTATTTAAAATTAAAAATAAATATGACAAGCGAGCAATTAGAAAAAAGGTGGTATATTTAAATAGTGTAGTGCACTAGCAAGTAGTGGAAGAACTTTCACCTTGTTACATATTATCTCTTGCTCATACCCAGATCTACACATACATACACAGGTATTTTGATCGTTCTATACTGCTGTGCAATCAGAAATGTACAGTACATTGGAAAGGTGCATAATAACAAAGTTATGTCAGAAAAGAAAATGATAAAATGTTTATGATGTACCTTTTGTGAACTGTGAAATCATAAAGGTAGGACAAAAACTACAGGATAGGTGGATAGAAAGAGAAGAGAAGCTGATATGAGGCATGCAGCAGGGAGGTAAATGTAACAATAACCAAGTGATATATTGATTAATATACATTCCAAACTATGTCCATTAAAGCTATAGTTCTATTGTAGAGTTCTGGAGATTGGAGCTTTACTCTTGTGATTTAAATTGTCACCAGAATCCGTCACAGGAATAGCAGACTCATTATATGCAGTTGGAGTTTTGTGATTCCTGTTTTTTCAGGTGCACGTTGAAATTTCTTAGTTGTAATACAGTACAGTTTAGTCTGATTTATTTTTATATGAGACCATAACTGCAACATTATCAATAGCAAAACTTTTAATTTTGCTTCCACTTGCAAATGTGTTCCAAATGAGAAACTGGATGCCTAGGGAGACTGGTGTTGAGATATTAAACCTTTATTAACATGAGCAGGCACAAATCCACTGACACCAGTAAAACTAGTGGTGGCCCAAGGAGCTTTAAGGACTAGTCCCCAGTATTCATAGATTCATAAACTCCAAGGCCATAAGCAGGGCCGGCTCCAGGCACCAGCTTGCCAAGCTGGTGCTTGGGGCAGCAGGTGAGAAGGGGGCGGCAGTCCGAGTCCCGCGGCGGCAATTCGGCGGCAGGTCCGCTCTTCCTGCCGCCGAATTGCCGCCGCGGGACTCGGACTGCCGCCCCAGTCTCGCCTGCCGCGGCGGCAAAGGGGCGGCAGGTCCGCCGCTGTCCCCTTGCCGCTCCGGAATGGGACTGCCTGCGTCGGGGGCGGGGCAGGGTCCCCGACGCAGGCAGACGTGGCGGGGCCCCGCCCCCGACGCAGGCAGACGTGGCGGGGCCCCGCCACGTCTGCCTGCGTCGGGGGCGGGGCGCCGCCACCCCTGCTTGGGGCGGCAGAATTGTAAGAGCCGCCCCTGGCCATAAGGAACCACTATGTCTGACCTCCTTCATAACACAGGCCATGGAACTTCCCCGAATGAATCCCTGTTGAACTAGATTATATCTTTTAGAAAAACATCCAGCATTGATTTAAAAATTGCCAGTGATTTTCTACTAGATAGAAGAGTCCATTATAAACTGTGATCAAGTCACCCTTTAACCTTCTCTGTATTAAGCTAAATATATTGATCCCCTTCAGTCTCTCAACATAAAGTATCTTTTCCAATCCCTTCATCATTCTCGTGGCTCCTCTCTGAAACCTGTCACTATGAGATACACAAAACAAGCAAACAAATAATAAGTATTGTGCTGACATTTTGGTTTGCATAACATTAGAAGCTCTTTCCATCTAGTATAAAACTGAATTATATTTGTGATTCCCAGCATGAATATGCTCAGATTTGGTAGCAGTGAACAAGACATGATACCACCGGATAGCAATCTGGGAGTGTCAGTCCGTGTCTTATGAGACAGACATCCAAAGTACAATAAGCACAATCACACTATCACTGCCCTATGGAGGGTTCAGTGACTGCAATAGGCATGAAGGCTGACTTACCCTGTCACCAGTAGAGGTCGTCTCTGGTTGAGGTACCTGAACACAGAGGTATGGGGGAAGCTTGCACTGCTACAGCCTGTGCTGCACCTGCGTTGTAGGGAAATAAAGGTTTTCATTTTCCAGGGCTGACAATCTGACACCTTTCATGAGCATTATATTCCACTTTAAGAAAATGTAAGCAGTGATTACCACCGATGCAGAGGTATATTTAAATCACTTCCTATGCACAGTGAGAATTGTACATGGTTCTGAACAGAGGAAGCTATCACAAGCTGTTACAAAGCCAACTATGTCCTGGAGATAATTAAAACAATGTATGTGCCTGTTTAATATACAATTTCAGGTCATTATGAACCTATGCTATAAAGTGCTGCATAAACATAAATGAAACCTCCATGTAAAGTGTCACTTGGTACCACAATGCCTGCTAATAGCGAGGCGGTTTACTAATCTGACAGGAATAGAATTCCTACAACCTGTAACCCACTAATTTTGAGAAGGAAAACTCTCTGGAAAACAATTTGTGATATTCTCAAAAATCTGGTAATCATACAGATTCCTCTGAAAACTAGGCATGTCAGCAGGAGCAGCAAGGTAAATTACAGAGACCATTTATGCTTTTCATGGACATGTACCATGTTGTTAACCACTCCAATAAGAACAGTAATAATAGGCTTGTTCATTGTTTTTGCAGCTTGTGAGGAGAGCTCCACAGTAACCCTGGTCCAACAAGCTCCAGCAGTCGCCAGCACCATGGCAGTTCCCTTCCATGTTGCATAGCATCTACCCCAAGTCACAGAGCAGGAGCACATTTATTAGCTCTGTATGTTTCTTCTCGGCCAACGCTAAAAAGCATCGGTGTCGTTTACCGAGCTGCGTGACAGAGACAGTTCTGGGGCCACAAAACTGGACAAGTTGCAGAAGCTTTCATCCTTCAGTGCAACCGCTACAGCTAAACCTCTGGCCTGCCCACTAACCCACATCAGGAGATGCTTCAATGCTACCCTGTGGGTGGCTTACTCAATTCACTCTCTTTGGAGCTAGTAATGCTCGACAGACAAAAGGCAGGAGCTGTAATGTGAAATTGGAACTGCCTTTGGAGGATGGCACTAGAAACCGCCTGGGCTATTGCTGGCCGAAGAGAGGCTACAGGGTCCCAACAGCAGAAAGACCATCTGGAGCAAGAGTCCCATGCTGCTGCAAACCACACACAACCTCCACTCAACTGCTGGACTTGGTGTCAGCTGGAGAGGCCCTGAAAGTGCATAGCAATGGCCCAGAAGAGTGTGGTGACATATACTGACTGGGATTCGACTCCAATTCAGTGCCTTACCCAGGCAGCCTCCACCAGTGGCGCTCCTATGGAACTGTGATTGGAACGTGAAGCTGATCCCTTCAGAAGAGGGTGGAAGTGGTACAATTGCCTTGGTGAGCTGCCCATCAGGTTCAGGGGGTGGAAATTGCACCTTCCTTCAGTGGCAAGGGTGTTTCTGACCCTCTCTCTTCATTCCCCATAAAATGCCCTAGGGAAGCATCTAAGCAAGAGACCTTTTGATGAACACCTGTTCAAAGTTTCAGAGTCCAGGATTTTAAAAATCGGAGTCAGATGCAAAATAAACAAACGTAGGGTCAGATGCAGCTTGTATCAGGGCCATCTGCTTCCTGACACCTGGTCATTATTTATATGTGGCTGTGGGTTCAATCGCTATTATTGAAATAAGTACAAGACATACAGTGAGAAACAGAGCCACGATTTACTGGAGCCACGGGCTGCTATCCAAAACTTCCTCCCTTTCCTAAAGGAAAAGTGCCAGGGCAGGGGCTGGAGTTCTTTGGAAAAGCCTGAGAAACTTTCTGTATCAATAGCTTATGACAAATTAGTTTTACCCCAGCGGTGTCCCGGTCTTGTTGCTGTACAAGTGCTGCAGGTCATAGGTACAACTGTAGCGGGAGATTGATTGCCAATCAGTCAACTTGGCTGGAAGAAACAAACACCTCGCTCTGCTCTCTCAGGCACTGGTACCACAGCTACTTACATTTCAGACCATAAAGCAATAAGGAAAACATTTACAAAGTCAATAAATCAGCAAGGCAAAAACTGTTTAGGACGACAGAGATGGGCTGTTCCACTGAAACAAAGCAGCATGCTCAGCAGGAGAGAGCTGAGGTGCATAAATGGATGGTGTCCTGTTATACTACAGTAAGCTTCTAGAGATTACTGTTTCGATATCATTTTGGACTAATGTCAGCACAGAATGAAAACAATAGCACAATGGTCATAATAATTTAAAAAGAAAAATGATGTTTACATGAGATCTCCAGCCAGCTACTGGTTTCTATTGTGCCTAGCAATACTCGGGGCAATATTTGACTTTTCTATTACAAAATCTAAATTGGCAGCCTGGCTATTTGAAAGTAGGATGATAGCAATACCACCATTCTCTCAGAGTGCTCCTGCCAGCATGGCCGGTTGACTGGCTAAATCCTGAGTACTGCAAACGGGACCACTTGATAAAGCCCAGTCTTGCCCATCTCCAAACTGTGACCGAGGAGGTAAAATCGGGAAGAGGCTACACACATCAAGTGAGCAACCCTTATCCTTCACTGCGATGGGACAGATTTGCTCCACTTCCACGATACAAAGATGCCCTAAAACCGGTACGGCTGGTCAGGGAAGTTTCCCTGGTTAGCACAGCACAGGAGGCATGGCCAGGGTAAAGAGAGCATGACCTTTGTACCCCTATACGCTTGCTGCTGTAATAACCTCCTTTGGGCTAGTAGCATCCTATGCAAATTAGATCAGCATCAATGCTGCTCTGATTTGTGCAGGAGACTAGCATGGCACTAGGACAGCCCCAGGATTGGCAAAGCATAATTGTGTTTAAAATCAACCTCTGCATCCCAACCCCATCTCAGCCAGGTGGTGTTTGGGGGTGGATTAGGTAGAGGCTACATTTCAGGTTTTGGGTGCAAGACCAAACTAGAGACAGAGTGGACCTGACAGCATCAAAATTTCATGGGTCATTCATGTTAGATTTCAGCACAAAATGGCATCTCCTGAGATCAGCTGATTTTTCATAATACTTTAAAAATTCTGGAGCTAAAAGTGCCATCGTGATCAAACTCCATTAAAATATAATAATAGGACAGGAAAGGAGAAGTGTGGTAAGCAGAACCATGAAAAATCAGAAAATATGTATGTTTGCACAGAAAACACAACCTAACCTTGCTGTATTTTATTCTGATACTTTGCTTTCCCAAAGGTCACATCAATGCCACAGTCGCAGAGGGAGCTATTAATAACAACTCCTGGCTTTGTCCAAGGCCACCATACTGTACTAAATCATCTCCCAGTGTCTTATCTTGGATTGCTTTTTAATGTGCATATTGAAACCACAATGACCTCAGACAATGATTCTCACTTTTCATTATTATGTTCTTAAGACATGCAGCTCCGAGCTGAACCCTTTGGAATTGGTGTAACCGATGCTGTTGCTGCTGCTTCATACAGGCTTCAGTGCACCCATCGGAGAATGCCTCCTGGCACCTAGTGTTTGGCTGCCATCGTTGCATTCTATTACATATCATGGGGCATAATTATTGCAGAGGAAATCTCCAGCATGGATTGAGGAGAAGAATGTTTGCCCATCTCTTATTTCTGCTATTACTGGGACAAGAATTCTGAACTTTTGTCTTTGAAGTAACAAAAGCATGAGTGTTTCTCTCTCTCTCTCTCTCTCTCTCTCACACACACACATATACACACACACACACACACACAGGAAAGGAAAAAAGGTGAAAGTGACTTCACACATCTAGAAGGGAAACAAAAAGTTTTTCTTAAAGATAGAAATAAGATTTTTGTTCTCTCTGTGCCTAAAGAAAGGGATCTCGTGGATATAGAACCAGGTTGTCGGGAATGAGGACTTGAAGCTGCATCGCCTCATCCCCAGGTAGCCCATGAGCACAGTTGAGCCACTAAGAAATTCGGAAAACTTGCTCTTAAGCCCAAGAGCAACAAATGATCTCTGGCTGCTCTACCCACATACTCACAACTGCTCTGAACCTTGCTCCAGTCCTGATCCTGCCTTGTTCCCAGCTTTGCTCCTGTCCTGCCCAGTCCGTTCCAGCACTGCTTCTCCACTGGTTTTCTGACTTGGCTCTGGGTACTGCCTTCTTGCTTCTGGCTCTGACCCTTGGCTCCAGCTCCTGGCTCCGATCATTAGGACTGACCACTCACATTCCAGTTCATGACACAGGCTAAGAAGCAGAAGATGGTGGTGCTATCTCAAGCTCTGCACACTCTGGTTGTACAATACAGGACAAGTTGCTTAACTTCCCTATGCCTCTGTTTCAATAAAATAGTGATGATAACACTTCTAAATGGTGCTGAGAGGCTTAATTCCTTTGTCTGGATAACACCATCCACTATTACATTGCATTAGATTTTAAAAAAATTCTTCAACCACTAGCCGACAAGGTGAAGAAGAAATTTCCTCTTTGAATAGATTATTCCATAAGGGAAGTTTCTTGTACTCTCCTCTGAGGCATTTGGTACTGAATACTGTCAGAGATAGATGGACCACTGGTCTGAGTCTGTATTGCAACCCTTATGTTCTCCTGCACTAATTGAAGGCAGTTAAAAAGTTTAATCATTATTATTTTACAATGTCTTAAAATAAAACAAGGCTTGAGGCTTAATATAGTCACCCCTAAATCTTTATAAGATAACCACTCACAACAAAGCATTTAAAAGAAGCCATCTTTGTAAATTATAACTTTGTACATACCCAATAAATTTGAAAGTTCATATGGTGAGAAAAACTTTTCACCAGGAATTCACTTTGAAATGTGTTTGAAAATAAAGTTTGTTTAACACTGGAATTTAAGACTGTTAATTATGGTTACCAACAGTTTGATGCCTAAAGTAGGACACTGAAAGTCAGTTCCTTTCCTCTTTTAATGCTGATTAAACATCAAAAGATCTTTATGGATGACATCTTGATAGTGTTTCCTGTTTATCAATTAATGTGTAATTGAAGTTTAGGCTATTCATTAGCCCAGGATACATTTATTTCAGAATTGTTATACTGATATGTCAAATGACTGAATATTTATGAGATATAGTTGGATGCAAACCAAACAGCTAAATGAAAAAAAAATTCAAATGCCCATGTTTGTTATAGCCAGATTATGAGTTCTAAAGCAGTAACAAACCAGAATGCGGAGATTTTCATGCTGTAAAATTACTGAAAATAACCATGTAGTTGTGAGTTAGAAGCTCTATAGCATCCTTGTGCTATAACTGAAAGCCTAAATTGCTTGTGACAACAACAGAGAATTACGAGTATATGATTTCCCCCCTGAGATTACAAAGGCATTTTTTGTTCAGTCCAATGAACCTTTAAGTCTAGTAGGTAAACTCTTAAAGATGAGAAATGTGGCTCTATTCCACAAAATACTAAGGAGCTAATACTTGCCTTTCTCATGCCAACTCTCACAACAATGACTAAATTCAGCACAATATGCACTGGACTCTTGTCCTGTGGGATAACAGGGGATATACACAAAAAATATGTAGCATATGTTGCTATGACTGGAGTATGACTACGGAAAGTTTACAGACACTTAGTCCACAATCACAATAACTGGCAGGTCTTTCCAGATGCAGGAGGGAGAGTTGTGTGGAGGTGTGAGCTGGAATTGGAAGAAGGTGAGCACGTAAGACGACAGAAGGATTGGTGAAATCAAGTGGATAAACCGAAGTGCTGTTGAGCCAGATAGCTTCTTAAAATGAATGAAGTGTTTGAGTTTCTGCAGCTCTATTGGAGCCAAAGGACCTGATTGTATCCAATTTTCAGTGGTTTTACAACATTGTGTAACTCTATTGACTTCAGTGGAGTTATTCCTGATTTACACTGTTAATTAGTGTTAAAGGTGTTTTATATTGTCTTATTGAAAGCCTATAATTTAATGAACTAAAGGCTAAATTCTACCCTAACTTGCTCTCCATGAATGCAGACTGGAATGCAAGTTAATGTAGAATTTGGTCCAATGACTCACTGTTAAAGGCGAGAGTCTCATTCATGGGAGGCAGCATAGCCTACTGGACTGCACATGGGACTAGGACTCAGGAACCCTGGGTTAAAATCCTACCTCTACCCTTAACCTACTGGGTGAACTTGGCCAAGTCACTTCCCTCCTGGTGCCTCGCTTTCCCCTTTTGTAAAATGGGCTAGGGTTAGATACGAACACCATCAAAACTTCTGGAGCTTTGAGTCAGGATCCAAATATGAATTTTATGGCTACTCTATAATGGATCAAATAAATACACTGGATCTCAACAACCTCAAACCTTGGAGAAACTCGGGTCCATTTTTATATCAACTGCATAATCATAATAAATATGCAGCACTTACACAACACTTTTCCTTTGTAGATTTCAAAGCTCTTTACAAAGATGGGTGAGTATCATGATCGCTATTGAGAGATGGGGAAAACTAAGGCAAAAAGAGGTTAAGAGATTCCTAAGGTCACACAGGCAGTCAGTGGAAGAGTCAGGAATAGAATCCAGATGTTCCAGTTCCTAGTTTGGTGTTCTATCCACTGAAATATAGTGTTCCTTTTAAACAAAAACATGGGTTTGGGAACATTCACTAAAAGATCATAAAGTTTAAATTACAGACTGAGCCCTGAATTAGCATGCACATCCTCTACCTAATACCCCACCCATGATTTCACTCTATACATCTACCTGATAAGATTGATACACTGAAAATATCCTGGCTGATTACGTAATTTAACACTTGACTTTGCAAATCCTCTTTTGACATCCCAGAGAACGTGGAAAGCAGAGATTTCAGTACACCTCATCACTCTGTGACAAGCTAGGGCTCTTAGGTTGAACGAAGGTTAATAAGCATTTGACTATAAACAAGAGCCATGTCAAAGGGTCACATTGAAGCAAGTCTCTGAAAGAGCTGACTATAGCATCATCAAGATCTCTTCCCATACTCCTGACGAGGACTTTGAATTAGAGACAGCCCTGAGGAATCCAGCACAGTGTGGGGTTTACACAAACCCCAACACTTATTGTTAAAAGACACTACGGGACTGTGTGTTAATCAGCATTACAGGCATGAAGAAATCCAGCCAGGATAGATGAACTGAGAAAAGCTATTAGTTCTTGATCTTTCATTGTAAGCATTATTGTATTAATTTAAGCTGCTCTGTGGTCAGGAATACAATGTGTACTTCACCTGACCCTCTTTGGGGGTTTTTCCTTTCTTTTCATGTCAGGCATTCTAGCCAGGGCTTTGCACAACATCAAAACAATATTTCCATACCCCACAGTATTTCTCACTGGTTTGGTAAATATTTGTTGGCTGAACATGAGAGAGTATTTATGTAACACATGCTAAACACAGCATTGTTGGCTAGAAATTAGGACAGTGATCAATTATCAGTAGCTGCGAACACAGAGATGTCAGGCCTTGAAGACTAACAGCTACAAAGAGTGTGCTGCTAAGTGAATGTGGATTGTTGCAAGTGTCTCAGATTTGCAAACTGTAAACTTTATATAATAAAAATGGCTGAGGAAAACAGCTGACCTTTATTTGGGAGATCTGGACTAACAAATTTGGTCAAAATAATAGCGATTTAGAAAAATCAAATCGGCTTATGGCTACAAATTTTAAAAATATTTTCTCATGCTGGTGTTGCACATATTAGATCAGCAATTGTAAACGGGCACTGGCATGCTCTGTGAGAAGGAACGCCAAAGCAAATTGACTACTGTGCCCCAAACCGTTAGCACTGAAACAACAGAAGAATATGGTTCAGATGGAAGTGTTGTGGTCATCTATTTAATCCACCATGTGTATTTACAATGTAATTAAACATCTAATAACACTTCTAAATGTAGTGGGTGCATTTAAAGACCCTGTGGATAAAATCCTGCATTATACTGTACAGGAGCATCAGGCCCTAGATGTTAAGTTAGCCCCCACCCCAAAATGGAGCTACTCAGATTTACTGGGCATTTTTTGGCCAAACTGCCATCATCAGCAAGTACTGGGGTAGAGCCCACCCTGCTTCAGGTCAGATCATGCCAAATAGGCAGAAATATATGTTCAGGGCTGTGTGGAACCATATTACCTCATTGATTCTTCATCCCCCACATCACGCAGAGGGAATATGCACTTTGTGCCAGCCCTTTGGTTGGTGCAGCCTGCTTTCTCCAGTGCACCTTCATAGTACGTGGTACAGAGGCATACTTTATGATACAGAGGCAGATGCAGCAGGCCTATGGTGCCTTGAACTCCCAGGGATACTATGAGGGACAGATTGCTATGGGGTTGATCCTTGTGAGAGTCTGGTGGCCACTGACACATCCCCAGTATACAGGACTTCCAGAATGGCATGGGCCTGCCCCCACCAGCATGTCCTCACACACACACATGGTGCGTGCGAGGTCATGCCACATAAAGGACGTCCTTTTGCAGAGCACACCACACAGCCCCGGCCAGCATCACCTCGCACATACAGTGCAAGCAAGGTCATGCTGGTGGAGCCAGAGTAGTGTGCTCAGCTAAATGGCATCCTCCGTGCACCCATGACAAGACCAGACAAAACCATGTCTAGTTTTATATCAGTACCAGACAGGGACAAACCACAGAAAAACAGGACAGTCCAGCTTCGAATCAGATGAATGGCCCGTCTATGTGCAAGGTGAACGCAGATGGAAAGAATTCTTCCCCACCCAACTACCCACGCTGGGGCCTGACAGAATCTGTTAAAGGAGCACTACAGAGCAGGTTCTCCTCAAACCATCCTCTGAGCTAGCTTGCCCCACATTGGCAGGAATCCTCCACATTGCTATCCCTGTTTCAGTTCTTGCTTCATCCCTGCTCCTCTCCCCCATGCGACTCAGTACAGAAAGGTCAGGGTTTTGATTTGTGCAATGCGTTTTCTTTTCCCTAAGACCAATTTCCTGAGGAATCTACAGTCCTGACATTCAGCCTAAAATCTTCCCATTCTATCTGTTTTGAAGTACTAATATTTTTGCCCCAGTACCTGAGCAGCTCACAATCTCTTAACATATTTAGCCTTGTAAGGTAAGGAAATGCTGTTATCCCCATTTTACAGATGTCACAGAGAGACTACGGGTATGTCTGTACTTGGAGCTGTGATCTCCAGCTCCAGGAGACATACTTGCACAAGCTTGCTAAAAACAGTATTGTGGCCATGGTAGCAGGAGGGACTAGCTGCCCTGAGTACTAACCCATCTGGATCCCAAAGGTACGTATGTGGGCAGCTAGCCCATGCTACTGTAACTACACGTCCGTTTCTAGCATGCTAGCTTAGTGACAGCTAGTGCAAACATGTTTCCTCAAGCTAGGAATCACACCGCCAGCTCCAAGTGTAGACATACCCTAAGTGACTTCCCAAGATCACAGAGGAAGTCTTTGCTTGAGTCAGGGAATTAAATCCAGGTCTCCCAAGTCCCAGACAAGCATCCTAAGCACTGAACCATCATTCCTATCATTCTGAATGCTATCCAATTATTCCTTGTAATTATACCAGTCATTGGAATCAGTGGAATATTAGGATGTATATGTAATTTCAGAAGCACAGCTGCTGATTTGACTGGATATATCTAAATTCTTGGGTAGCTGTCAAGCCATTCAAATGCATTTTTGAAAACGTAGCCTGTGCCAGAAGAGATTGCACTGTGATTTCCAGTTGCTGTCAGAATAGACTGATAAGCTGCAGTGGTTCAGGATTCTAGCCAGGTTCCTACTGGAGGGGCAATAGGGAAGGGACCTGAAAAAGCATTTGTCCCTTACAAAGGTTCCAACCCCTAACAGGCAATTGGCAAGAAAAGCACGTTTCTTCCTAGGGACAGTCTATGGAAACTTTACTTACTATTAATGCAATTCAGTAACTTATAAGGTATTCAGAACTCCCTCAGACAAATGACCTGTAGCTAACCCTCATGCAGCTATGTGGGATTCATTAGGCAAAGTAATAGATCCAGTAACAATGCCCACGTACACAAGAGTAGAGCTGTCTGCTAAACAAGCCTGAGATACACTTTAGGGCAAGACAGAAAGTTATTTCTGGTTACATATGGTGTAACACCTTGGCACTAACCAAGAGATTCTAATACACTGCATATTTGGGACAAATTCATCTCTAGTGTAACTCCAATGAAGTCAATGGCATTACACCAGGGATGATTTTGGACCAATGTTTCTGTACTTTAAATCTTCCTAGTTCATGATATCTCAGGGAGAATGACTTTTACTATACACAGTTGTTCACAATAATAGAATCAGGATGGTGCCAAGACAGCTGCATTTGCAGTAAATGTTGTAAGTAGAGTACCTCAGATATGCCCATGTAGCTCTAATATTAGCCACGCTTTGACATGCTACTTAATAATTACTTTTCATGAATTAGCAGTGTATTCAACAGAAGGAACAATTTATCACCTGACAGCCAGCAGTAAACTGATGATACCATGAGAACATGTACAAAATTAAATTAGACTCAGCACCAGCAAAGAACCATAACACAGACAAGTGCGTAATAGTATGAACAACATTCAGATGGGAGAAGTTTCTCCCAAGTTTTCTCAAGCAGATGAACGTGTAACAATATGTTCCTTTGAGGGAAATTATCCCAGTTCTCTAGGCAAAATTAAATACTTCTAGATAAAACATTTACACATGACTTTCTTGAAGCTATTAAGCAGCATTCTGGTATTTGTATAGCACACCCATACACTGTTAGATCACCCTATCAGGAAGGCTCAGTGTGGCTCAAGGAAATGGTAATGGAATACAGAACCATTAATCTCTAAGTCACTGATTCAAATATGGTAGCAACTAGAGCCATGCGAATAACTGACTTTTCAGTTCACTGGTAATTTTAAAAAAAAAGAATTAAAAAAATTTCATGTTGACCAAAAAACAAATTTGAAGAAAATTTTTTTTGGCAAATCAAAAAGTTGAAAAATTTCATCTGTGAAATATTTTGTCCTATTTTGAGCATATCTAGCAGGGGCGGGTTGAAATAAAATGGAAGGAAATTTCTCAATGAAAAAATATTTTGAATTGAAAAATCAAGATATTTCATTTTGAAAATGTCCAAAAAGCTTCAATTTTTTTGGAGGTTTTTTTTACATGAATAATTCAACAGAACTGACACAAATTCATGAAAGGTTTAGGTGCCAAATCTGCCTTTTTCTCTGAAAAACCTTTTGGCCAAAATATTTCACACCACTTTAGCAGTGACATAGAGTTATCATCGGGTGGATGTTCCGTGGCCTATATGAAATTAAAGCTGGACACAGTCCAATCACTACTAAAAAAAAGCATCCATGTTATAAAATTACCATAGCAATACACACTAATTGCCACTCCAGAAAGGGAACCAGGTGATATGGAAATTCTGAAACCTCAGCTGGAAGCTCAGTGGGTAGGAGCCACCAAAAAGAGGGAACAGGAGGAAGATCTGGGTCTGGAATAGAGTGAAATGGGGAGCCAACAATGAAAAGGGACAAGAGGGATGCATTGAAGGGGTGGGGTAAGGAGGGGGAGATCTAGCAGTGAAAAGGAACAAGGATCATTCTGGAGCTGGGAAGGCCAATGGGAGTGAATAACGGTGGAGGGGTCTTCTGCACCAGGATTGGGAGCAAAGGATATGGGATACAATAACACCTGTCCTGGATCCCACTGAAGCTGCATTCAAACTCTGAGGCAACTCCATGGTGCACCACACTTCTGGAAATGGAGGTTCAGAAAAGCCTTACATACTGGGCTACAAGTACCAAGGAAGCCCCAGAGTCTGGTATAAATGGGGAAGACATGTGGTAGTAGCTACAAATATTTAGTGTCCATTTTAATATGTGCTGGAATACAAATAACTGGAAATGGCAGGTGTACATATAACAGTCAAGTAAGGAGCAAATATTTGTCATCCCTAGGATAAGGGGAGGACCTGATTCCAGGGCTGTCCAGCCAATACCTTTCTTGAGAATTAAAAAAAAAATTAAAACAGAGAAAACATATTCTGGCAGCATACCACACATTGTAAAGTACTTGCCATTCTTTGTGTTATAAGTTATGTTTCCCATTCAGGGTACTGTAGCTACAGCTCATGGCAGCCACCTTGCTGAGTGCTGACACACTCATATTCGGTAGAAAAATAAACTTGTAGCTACTCCACCACCCAGCCTTTTCCTTGCTAGGAGGATCAGAAGCAACCCCAGTGAGTCAGAGGGATTTGTTTGGTAACTGTTAGAACTTGCCTCTCACATGAAGGAGATAATCGCCCATGATTTACTTTTACCCTGGGATAGTCCATTCATTCCATGGATTTCAGGATTAGTCACATTTGGGATTTGATTATTTTAAATTATTTTGAAATGTCATGAGCAATAACTCTCATAATTAACTACTTGCTAGTCTGGCTCAAAAGCAGGATTTGAAATTGTTAAATAACCTCTTTTGTTGTAACACAAGGAAAAGCAATTACACTGCCTGCTTTATATACCAGTCTGGATTAGTTGTTGGAAGACTGCTGGGTGAAGTCAATCTATTCTTGGCATACCTTGTGGGTCCTGATCCAAAGCCCATTGAAGTCAATGGGAGTCTTGGTGCATATATGGATTCAAATCTCAATATCTATATCTCACTGAAAACCATCTGTTCAGTGGATTGACCACTCTGCACTGATATTAGCACAGCATTCTTATACAACAAGACAAGAAACAGCTGAACATGTCCTTGTGGTTAGTCAGATTTTGGCACTCCAAGACCTAACAATGTGGTATTGTTCTGAAAAGCAGCCCTCAAATTGGCATTGTGGCATCCCATGTTTATTGCCTCTCAGTGATTCCTAGATCAGACTTCTCAGTTTGCAGGTAAAATGATGGCTTTTCTAACTGCCAGTCCTGCAAAGTCAACCTGGGGCCTGAAAGGGAAACTTAGGCTCATGCATTACCACCAATAATGAAACATGAAGGACAAAATCCTGCCCTTGGTCACCTTCTATAGGCAACCCTGTTGTCCTCATATTATGCCCTCAGCTATCTTCCGTGATAGCAGTTGCTGAGGTGTGGCGGAGGACAAATTTGGTCCTGCAGCTGGAACTTTGTTAATCGTTCTGTTGATGAATCATGAGCCAGAATGGAATAGATTCCGGCTCACATTCTCATTGATGTGCTAATTGTTATTCAAAGTAATAAAAACTTATTTGCATAACTACAGGAAGTAGATTCAACTCAGGGTGCTAAGAAAGCAGAGCTCCTGCATAAGAAGGTATAATTTTTACAAAGTCATTTTTCTCACCATAACCACACTTTAAGGCTAAAAGTTTCCAACATACACAGGCAAAAGTGAGAGTCCACTTTTCCAAATGCCTATGTTGAGGATGTGCATTTGGCCCTTAAATGTATAACTTGCCTTTAGCATAAAGTCCCCTTTTGTAGGAGTCTGCTGTTTACTCTAGTTTCCTTTCAGTTCCTTTCAGTTCCTTTCTTTTCACCTCGGGGGCTTTGTGTTCAGATCTTGGATACGGGTCTTAAGTGAAAATGAGGCTGCAGCTCATTTGCATGAATGAATTTCTGTTCACATAGATGTTTCAGTTATCCAGTGAGTGAGCTGAAAAAAAAAATCCTGTGTGACTGAGTTGACCAATCACACATCGTTATTAAGCAATAAGGAATAGTGAAAGACTAAGTGAACCATCTCTGAATTTGATTGAAATTGGTCACAACTGCTCACTGAAAAACAATTCAGAGTAAGGTGTAAAAATGAAAGGGCCCAATTCTGCTTTCACACCTTTTTCATATCAGAATAACTCTACTGACTTCAAATCCAACCTGCAGTCTGTTCCTAGCTAATCTGAAAAAGGGGCAGGGAGCTAAATTCATATGAGAAACTATCAACATCTGCTCTATAAAAAAATTCTGACCCCTCTGAGCCTGCCAGGAAGGGGTTAACTAATCATCATCAAGCAAAGAATCCACAGCTGAGCAAGAGCAATTGACAAAGGGCTGCCTACCTGCACCGTATATAATTGTACAGCATACTGGCTCAGTGAGTGAATCCATGCATTTTGGATTTTACTGGAATGAGTCACAATTTTACATTGCTGTGTTCTCTTTGGATGTTTGATCTTCATACTGATGTAATCCTCATTGTTTTGTAGCGTTTCTTTACTTTTGTCCACCTGGCTGCTTTGGGAGCAGTCATGATGAGACAAGGAGAACATTCTGCGAAATTAGTACTTCCAGTCCTCATAAAACTATACCTTCATTGTCTGTGCACATCCAAGGCCCAGCCCTGTTATATAATAACCCAGTGAACAACTCCAGTGCCAAATGTGGTTTATTAGGGAAACCAAAAGCATTTTAAAACATTATATAACTCGTGCTTGGGCAATGCATGTGCACCAAACGTGATGGGCAGAAGAGATGGGGACATTCTCAGCTTTGAGAAAGTAACACTAACAAAGAGCTGCAAAGGGGACAGAGTGGTTTGCCCAGAGGTGAAAGTAAGCCGGTACGCCCCGGTACGGCGTACCGGCAAGAGCCGGTGTGCTGTACCGGGGCAGATCGGCTTCCCCAGGTGCAATTTAAAGGGCCTGAGAGACTCCCAGCAGCGGCGGCGATTTAAAGGGCCCGGGGCGGTAGTGGCAACGAGTACAGGATGGGCTGGGGCTGGCTCTGATCCCCCCAGCCCCGCCCCTTCCGCCCGAGGCTCTGCCCCTTCCGGGGGCCAGAGCCAGCCCCAGCCCAGCCCCGTACCGGTAAATCGCTTCAGTTACTTTCACCCCTGGGTTTGCCAGACTCTGAAGATGTCTAAATGTGAGTGTTTTGCTGAAATAAGAACTAAATAAGGGCTCCTGGATGTGGCCTACAGCATGTATAAGGGAATCATGGGAATTCGAAGCCCCAAAGTCAGGTCAGAGTCCAGTGTCAGTTGATATCCAGTGGGGGCTCTCATGGTTTTGCTAACATTCCAGACTGTTTGATCCCCTCAAACGCAGCAGAAGCTGAAGCATTTCAGAGGTTGGGCTCAGTTTGGTTCACATACACAGCTATGAGGTTGGATGCTCATCTGAAGCTTATCCAACCTCTCTGGGTCTGCAGTACTTTGCTAGAAATGTCACTAAAACTGGCTCTCTTTTTATCTCTCTGGAACTACCTGAAAGTATGGCCCTGGTGCAAGAATAGGGCCCCTTTCCAAATTCCAAAATGCATTTTCCTCCAGCTCTCACACAGCCCCAATCCAGATACCCTCCCAACCTTCAGCTTCTGCTTTGCTCCTCTATAGCCTGTACTATACAGGAGGTCAGACTAGAAGGTGGTCCCTTTTGACCTTGGAATCTATGAATCAATTCAGCCTGCCTCACCTCCAGTTCCTCATGGGAACCGCGGCCAATGGGAGCTGCGGGGGTGGTGCCTGCAGCCAGGGACAGCACACAGAGCTACCTGGCCACCCCTGCCTACGCCTAGGAGCCGGACATGCCAGCCGCTTCTGTGAGCTACCGGAGGTAAGCACCACCCGGAGCCCAGTCGACCCGCACCTCATCCCACACCCCAAACACCTGCCCCAGCCTAGAGCCCCCTCCTGCACCCAAACTCCCTCCCAGAGCCTGCACCGCCCCCCGCACCCCAATCCCAGACCTGAGCCACCTCCTACACCCTAAGCCCCCTCCCACACCCAAATTCCCTCCCTATCAACCCTTGGCTCTTTTAGCTTCCCTCCTGCATCTCACTTCCCTTGCCCACCCCCCCAGCCCCACTTCTGGATTCCACAAGCCCTCTCCTCACTTGCCCCCCTAGGTTCTCTCCAACTCCACTCCAACCCCCCAACTCAATCCATCCTCCCAGCTCTGAACCACCCCACCACAAGCTCCACTCCAATTCTCTTTCCCCACCCTCAACAGCTCCAATCCACCCTCTCAGTTCTGCTTTAGCCCTCCCCCACCCTCCAGCTCCAATTTAGCCCCCCAGGTCCTCCAACTCTCCCCTAGCTACCAGGCTAGGAAACAGCACAAGAGCACCCTGCCTGCCAAGATCTCTGCTTCCAGTCCCAGCCAGGACCAAGAAGCACAGAGATATTCAAACTTTCAAAGTTAACTGTATCAGAGGGGTAGCCGTGTTAGTCTGGATCTGCAGAAGCAACAAAGGGTCCTGTGGCACCTTATAGACTAACAGAGGTATTGAAGCATAAGCTTTCGTGGGTCAATACCCACTTCTTCGGATGCAAGCAGTGGAAATGTCCAGAGGCAGATATAAATGTGCAGGGAAGATTCAGGCTAGAGATAACGAGGTAAGCTAATCAGGGAGGGTGAGGCCCTCTTCTAGCAGTTGAGGTGTGAACACCAAGGGAGGAGAAACTGCTTTTGTAGTTGGCTAGCCATTCATAGTCTTTGTTTAGTCCTGAGCTGATGGTGTCAAAGAACTGTGATTTTTTTTAACTGTACAAACGATTTGTTCTCGGTGAAAGCTAGGGCCAAATATTATTCGATCTGGTGGACTTAACGCTAAGTCTGATGATAACACTGAATTCTTAAAATACTTGTCTGGTTTTGTGATGCATGTAATACAGTTACTGTAAATAACATCAGTGGGTATGTCTAAACTGCAGTTAGACACCTGTGATTGGCCCATGCCAGCTGACTCGAGCCCCTGGGGCTCGGGCTGTGGGGTTATTTGTGATGTAAACATGCCAGCTTGAGCTGTAACCTAAGCTCTAGGACCCTTCCATCTTGCAGGGTCCTAGAGCCTGGACCTAGACATCTACACTGCAATGAAATAGCCCCAAAGCGAGTGTCTCATAGTGTGACTTGACTTGAGGGTATTTTGATAATGACCTCTGGGACATTAGAGAGACAAGGTGGGTGAGGTCATATCCTTTATCGAACCAACTTCTTTTGGTGAGAGAGACAGGACTTTGAGCTACACAGAGCTCTTCTGCTGGGACATGGGTGATTTTCTTTGTCAGTCTCATCTCTGTGGATTCTGATTCACCACTGGGGAAAATGTCTCTTTTTTTCCTTACGGTGAAACGTGCAAGATTACATGAGGAGATATTTTCTAAAATCTTTTGTGAAAAAGGCAGATTTTACCCTCTCATGTCAAGTTCCTAGCTTTTCACTCCACTACCACTTTCTAAGGGTACGTCTATACTTACGCGTCTGTCGAACGCGTCGGATCGATGTTCTGGGTTCGATTTATCGCGTCTTGTCAAGACGCGATAAATCGAACCAGGAAGTGCTCCGTTGTCGACGCTGGTACTCCAGCTCGACGAACGGAGTAGGCGGAGTCGACGTGGGAGCCTGCGCGCCGCGTGTGGACCCCGGGTAAGTGCTTTTTCATTCGAACTAAGGTACTGCGACTTCAGCTACGTTATTCACGTAGCTGAAGTTGCGTACCTTAGTTCGATAGGGGGGGGTAGTGTAGACCTAGCCTAAGCTAGTGGAGCTGAGGTGGATTGCAGTGGGGATGCATTCAGACCCTGAAAAGATACAAGAACTGCACCACTCTGCTAGCTCTTTTCTTCATGCAGCCTGATATGGGGAACAGAACAACAACTACCAGGGTCACTAACTGCTCTCATGGGGAGAAGGTGGATCTTTAGATGCAACAATGAATGTCATAGGATTGTAATTAATAAGATGGACTGTGCTAGAAGTATACATTTGTAGCTCCAGACTAACGATCATCTTCTTTGTCTGGCATCCCTCACTTTGAATCCTTGCACTTCCCCTTCCTGTTTCACCACATCAAGTTCAATCCTCTTGCCCTCACCTTCAAGACCCTTCACAACTGTATCTTTTTTTTCTGCTCTGTTCTTGCCTTTGATGATGTCACTCCCTCAGCTCTGCCAATGATGCCAACTTTGTCAGCCCTTTAGTCAGCTTCCCACAGACATAACTGTGCCTTGTTGTCCCATGCTGCTGGATTTTACATATGTAATATCCTCCCTAAACTTCTCCGTCAAATCTTAACTCACACGTCATCTCTATCACAGGGCCTATAAGAAAGGAGACGAGGAGTGGTGGCCAGTTGAGGGGAATTTACCCAAAAATATTATTTTCAAACTTTGGGTGTATATATGTATTAAAAGAATGTATGTATTTGACCTTACTCCCATCTGGATACTCTAGGTATGTCCCTTTTCTTATATTGCAAGCTTCTTGGGGAAGGGACTTTTTACTTTATATGGAGGGTTTCTGCTTTCCAGGGTTTATTATTTTCAGGTTTTGAGGGGGTTTTTAAAGCTATTTTTGAGTTCTATGTAGATATCAAAAAATTGTGAGGAGGGCTTTTGGGACTCTCTACACATTACAGTGTATAAAAAGAATCTTTTTTGTAGTGTTCCCTAGTGCGCTTTAACATAGTATTGTTTCAAACAGCACTACAGTAAAGCACACTAGGGAAATTTTGTTGCACACCAGTAGGGTCTATGTGGACCAATTAAGGTGGAATATGTTAGTTCACTTTAGAAATCATCACACCCCCGTAGTCTGCATTCTGCTCCATGTAGACAAGCCTTAGATACAAGTAACCATTTCTGGTGTTTATTATATAAACACCAACCTCTTTCTCTCTCCTCCCCCTTTTTTAATTGGGGGTGGTTTATTGGCGTTTATCAGATAAAACTGAAAATCGAAAGCCCTATTTATATATTTGTACAGTACCTAGCACAATGGGATGCCAAATCTGACTGCAGTGTCTAGGCACCACTGTAATATAAATGTTAGACAATAATTTAATAAAGGAAAACCTAAGCGCTCAGCTTTTGTGTCAGACTGAGCATTCTGAGATAAACTCACCCATCCTCAAATAAGTAGCAGTCACCCTCAGGCTTCAGTTTGCAGGCACTATGTTTACCATATTTGGGATCAAACTTACTCTCTGGCATTAACTTGGACACTTTCATTTCCATTGTTTCTGAAGCATACAGAAAATCAGTGTCAGTGTAGCTGAGTTTTAGGGATAATACAACAATTGCCTGGTATGGATGATGCACCAGTTTCTTAAGATACCCTCCCTCATCTGCACTTCCCCCACTGCTCTCAGCACGTCCATCTTCTTCCTGTTTAAAATAAGATCATGTAGTTATTGCTGCTGCACCAAGTCCTAACATTTTGGGGTCTGAAGGGTAAAGGAAACCATGTTCAAAACATAAGAACATAAGAATGGCTATACTGGGTTAGACCAAAGGTCCTTCTAGCCCAGTATCCTGTCTTCTGACAGGAGCTAATGCCAGATGCCCCAGAGAGAATGAACAGAACAGATAATCATCAAGTGATCCATCCAATGTCGCCCATTCCTACCTTCTGTCAAACAGAAGCTAGGGACACCATCCCTGCCCATCTTGGCTAATAGCCATTGTTATATCTTTCCTCCATGAATTTATCTGTCACAGAATCATAGAAGATTTGGGTTGGAAGGGACCTCAGGAGGTCACCTAGTCCAACCCCCTGCTCAAAGCAGGACCAACCCCCAGTTCTTTTTTGAACCAGTTACAGTCTTAGTCTTCACAACATTCTCTGGCAAGGAGTTCCACAGGTTGACTGTGCGTTGTGTGAACAAATATTTCCTTTTGTTTGTTTTAAACCTGCTGCCTATTAATTTCATTTGCTGCCCCCCAGTTCTTGTGTTATGAGAAGGAGAAAATAACACTTTCTTATTTACTTTCTCCACACCACTCATGATTTTACACACCTCTATCATCTCTCCCCTTAGTTGTCTCTTTTCCAAGCTGAGAAGTACAAGTCTTTTTAATCTCTCCTCATATGGAAGCTATTCCGTACCCCTAATAATTTTTGTTGCCCTTTTCTGAACCTTTTCCAATTCCAATATATATATATATTTAGATGGAATGATCAGATCCACATGCAGTATTCAAGATGTGGGTGCACTTGATTTCATAACCCCAGGACCAGTTCTGCAGAAAAGCATAAAAACAAAGCCACAGAAATTGTTGCCAGATATATTATTTGCACATCATGCCTAGTTTTCTGCTACATTAGCTTTTGCTAATTGTGTGTGCCTCCTTTTCAAATAGGTCATGTTTCCTGCATTGAAAAGTTAGAGTTCCGTGTTTGGTACAGCAAAAGGTACATGTGCATTGTGTTCATGTACTGTTCATTTAACAATGACTCTATTCAAAGGAAATATTGGATACAGTCATTCCCCTCCCCAGACTTTGCACATCAAAGTGCCAAGCTCACCAAGGCGTACACTCAGCCCTTATGCTATTGAATAAATGCACTCTACTCCTGGCTTATGCCACACAAGAGTGCCCCTAACTGGGGCAAGTAACTCAGCAATAAGGTCTATGCTTATGTAGCTTACTCCGACACATCCAATGTAACCACCCATGTAGCTCTTTTTAAAATGGCTAGATTGTAAAAATACCACATATAACATAACACAGAGACAGAATTTAGGGGTCTGTGGGGGGGACGGTTATGGGCAGCAACCAGTGAAGTCTGCTATGACATGAACTATAATTTTCCAGATCAGCAGGCAAACCAGCTTGAGAGTGTTCCACTACTATTAATGCCTGAACTATGACTGTCCTGTGTTGTCCCTGAGGATTAGGCCAATTTATGAACACCACCTTCTGGGCTTTACTGTACACCTCACAGCCTTTACTTTCTGGGCTTGCTTGTTCCTCCCAGGCTGCACTGGGTCTCCCTGCCACCTGAAAGAAATCCATGAAGAAAAAACACTCTCACAGGCAGAGCAATTTCTTTCTAAATCAGCCAGATGTGAGTAGAACTTACATTGATTAGGGTTGGTTATATTTTACTCTCCTCTCAGAACAGGTGTCTAACTTCCATTAGCATTCTTGTGAGTAATATGCATGCAGTGGCAAGAAAAATATACAAACGTATATGCATAGCATGATGCGTCAGACAGCATGTAGTGAGAACAATTCTAATTGTAGTAAATGCTCTTAACACAGGACTCACCTCTTCATCAAACCATTCCTCAAAGAACCAGAGCAGAAGAAAAGATGGCAGCACATTCAAAGGGAGAAACCAACAGTTAAAACAAAGAGTAGGTTGGAGAACTGAAGGCTCTGTCCAGGTAGATCCCATTGGTTTCTATGACCCTATACAGCACATAGGTATTGTGGTAATAGGTGTTTCCCAAATGCTGGTAATTAGAGAGAGACATAGTTTGAAATATAATATATTCTTTCCTATATAGACACACTTTATATTCTTAACTCAAATCCTCCCCGCCCCCTCTTTCTGAACTCCAGATCTTGCTAACCTTTAAAAAGAGAAAGGTGATGCAGCCTGGCAAGAATTCTCTTCCTATAAATGGAGCAGCTTCCCTCCTCCAATGCATCTGTTGATAAGGCTATATGAAAGTCATGATTTTTTGGTTCAGAGATTGAGGCCCCAGTTTGCTAAAGCAGTGGTTTTGGTGTGGGGCCAGGCCGCATCACCACTCACTCAAATTCGGCAGGGTGGCCAGGCCAAATCTGAGTGAGTGGCATTGCTAGCTGTCACATGGGGTCACAATGCCACCCAAATATGCAGCAACTATAAAAAGCTGTGGGGTGTGCTAAAAGTTGTGGTTTCCAAAACAAAATTGTGGCCCACAATTTCCCCACAGTCTTATCTATTGACTCACTCATCGTTCAAATCCTTCCTCAAAGCACACTTCTTTCAGCTAGCCTTCCACCACTAATCATCCTTCAGGAGCTGTCTAGCCAAACTCCAGGTGCTCACTTAATAGGATGAAAAGAAAGATGTACAGTATAATGGAGATGAGTACAGCCCATGGGCATACTCGTAATACAGAAGTGAGGATGGTCTTGTGATTAAGGCACTGGGTTGGGACTCAGGAGATCTGAGGTCCGTTCCCTAGTCAGACAGCTGTTGGACTTTGAGCAAATCATTTTACCTACCCTGTGACTCCATTTCTCATCTTCAAAATGGAGATTATGATAATAATACTTCCTTTGCTTGCAGAAGCATTGGGAGGATAAAATCCTTTAGAGGTTGTGACGTGCTCAGAAACTCTGACAATGAGGATCACATAAGACCTGGATAATAGAAACAATAACACTTAGTACTTAGATAAGATTTTTCATCTCTAGATCGCAAAGCAATTGACACAGCTGTGCAAACTTTAGGACAGATGAGGTAAGAGAGGCACAGAGATTAAACAACTTGTCCCAAGTGGCACAGTGAGTCTGTGGCACAGATCTCAGGGACACAGGGCCATCCACATAGAAGGCATGTAGGGTGACCAGACAGCAAATGTGAAAAATCAGGACAGGGGGTGGGAGGTAATAGGAGCCTATATAAGAAAAAGACCCCAACATCGGGACTGTCCCTATAAAATCAGGACATCTGGTCACCCTAAAGGCATATGCCTCTAAACAGGCTCTGCAACTCTCTCATGGCTCTGCCCCTGCTCATGCCCTGAGGCACTCCAGGAGGTGCCTGCTCTTCCTTCCAAATGCAGTTGAAGATGCTTAGGAAAGTGAATACAGCCCCTCTCTCTGACCCTCTTACTCCTCCTCCAAAGTGCCCCTGACCACAGCCTGTCCACTGACTGATCTCCAGTGTGCAGTGGGGCAATGGATGATCTGGAATCATTGACAAATGGATAAATAAAATGCTTCCAAGAGCCTTTGTACTTGTATGTCACATCACTAGTCCCATCCACCGTGAGTTCATGATATCTTTAATGACTGTGACATCTGTATGTAACCAATTGCAAGCCCCTAGGTGCAGTGCCCTTATCATGCATGCCTATGGCACCATATAAATCACAATAATTATTACTAGTTAATAATGTGAGTTTGTTTGTGGCTATGAATCATCTTCTCCAATCACCCATGTGAACAGATAAAATAGGGAAAGCTATAAGGCCACACATTAAGATACTTCTGATGTAACTGTTATGAAATTACATTATCATATGACTCACTCCTGTAAATCCAGGATTCAGGGAGGGTAATTAATATACGTCACTATCTCTTTATAATATAATGATTTATAGGCTGCTGTCCATAGCAGATTGCATTAAAATCAGATAGGAATCCTCTGTCTTTTTAGTGAGGCAGGAGCCTATAATAGCACTAAGTAGAGGTTTTGTTAGTCTTCATTTCTTGTAGCAAGCAGGTTCAGTTCTAGCAATCTCCAGCCGGGAAACTAAATCAACTATGTATTAGCCAGTTTGCCTTACTGATGCTTTTTCCTGGGCGAAAGGAGAGGTGTTTGTGTATGCGTGTAAAACACTCACACACTATATTGCTTGTAGAGAACGAGCATGTGGAAAGGATGGAGCAGATGACCTAATAGATCTTCCCTTTCTCTGATTTTGTATAGTAATGGTCAAGTCAAAATATACTAATACAGTGGACCCTTCTTAATAAGGGATGTATAAGGGTCACATTTCCCGTCACTGAAATATAACTGCCTTAAGGTAAACCAGAGCAGCTGATTCACAGAGAGGTAGTGAAGAACACCATATGAAACTGATATCACAGCAGGAATTTTGAAGGGATAGACTGCATTTGTATTTATCTCTGCACCTATCCATAACTGGGCATTATCTGACCAGGAAACCAGAGTTAATTTTGCTCAAACATTCTAAAAAATGTCCTCTCCTGGCTGAGCCAAGCAAGAGAACTTTCCATGTTACAGGAATTTGTTTGCCAAAAAGAAGTCACTGAAACAGGGGGATTACACTGGACGTCAGAATTCAGCCTTAACTATTGTGGATACGACAGCACTCACCATAGTGGGTATATGTTTGTTTATAATATCTCTGCTTTCTGTGTTTTACAGCATGTATTATATGGGTTACATCATTTTCTGCTTTGCAATATGGACTTAGTGTTTAATTATACATATTCCTTTCATTGCCTTTTCAATGTTTTTGATGTGGAAACCAGACATCAAATACATTCCTGATTGATATTCTTATCAGTGTTTCATATCAGAAGTTTGATGTCAGCATGACAGGAATTAACTTAGGGAAAAAACCACGCTTTCTATGTATAAATTAATTTAAAATCTACCAATGCCGGGAAATGCATTTCTAGGGAATACAAGATGAAGCTGATAGCACATTAAGAGAATAGTTGTCATTATAAATCCCTTTGCAGTAACACTGATCATGATGGTAGAAGCCCACTCAAGTTCAGTAGTAATTAGCTGTATCCTTTTCATAAAATCTTAGCAGGGAGGCGTGCAAAAAGTTGTGAAACATGCAATAATGGAGCACACGCAGAGTTAAAAACCATTTTCCGAGTGTCAGCCGGCCCAATTTGTTAATGATATTGTCACAAAATTAGCCATACCATACAGAATCAGATGCAGATTTCATCAGGTCTGGATCAGGATTAAAGTAAGATGGTGACCGGACGCCGCTGCTTTCCCTTTCATGCTTCCCAGGGAGTTACTAAGAATTACCTGACTGCTTCCTTAATTGTCTCTGTACCAAGTGGGACATTAACATATTGTCTTGGCACTCCCCACTTTGCACAGACTGTAGGACACCAGGCTAGAAATTGGCCACATGGTTTAAAATAGAGGGTGGGTTTTATTTGCAAATTTAGTTTACAAATATTTAAATATTGGCTTATTTATTTACCTCCTCAGGAGCTGAGATCCTAACTGATGGAAGTTTTCTTCATCGGAATTTGTACCAAGGGCAGATTTGTATGGTACATTGTCACTTATAAAACTACCTGCACGAAACAAGTCAAAACTTTTCCTTGCTCTCACGGAACTCACCCTTTCCCCGTGGTGCATCAAAATCCAGCTTTCTACTCCCAGGTGAGAAGACCTGGAGGCTCTTTCACAACTGAGGCCCCATCTACACTGGCAAGTTTCTGCGCAGTAAAGCATCTTTCTATGCTGTAACTCCCGAGGTGTACACGCTGCCAAACCACTTAGTGCGCAGAAACTGTGCAGTTGTAGCGCTCTAAAAAAACCAACCCAACGAGAGGCATAGAGCTTTCCGCACTGGGGCTACAGTGCTGTGGTGCCAGTGTAGACACCGTGGAGATTACAGCACTGTGGTTGGTCTCTGGGAGGTGTCCCACAATGCCTGTTCTCACCTCTCTGGTCATCGGTATGAACTCTACTGTCCTGCCCACAGGTGACCAACAGTCAACCCCACTCCGTACATTCCTTTGCAAATTTAAAAGTCCCCTTCCTGTTTTCTCGGTGATGCGTGCAGTGGCCTCAGCACATCTTTCCAGGTGACCATGCCTGCTTGATGCACCAGGTGATCCTCCGCTTGGAGCAACACCGAGCTGCTGGACCTCATCGACATTAGGGGAGAGGAGGCAGTGCAGTCACAGCAGCGCTCCAGCCGTAGGAATTATGATACCTATGGACAGATTTCATGATGCATGACAGAAAGGGGCCATGACTGGAACACGCTGCAGTGCAGGGTCAAAGTGAAGGAGCTGCAGAACACCTACCACAAGGTGTGGGAGGCAAACTGCCGCTCCGGTGCTGTGCCCACGAGCTGCCGGTTCTACAAAGAGCTGGACACAATACTCAGTGGCAACCCCACCTCCACAGTGAAGGCCCCTATGGATACTTTGTTGGCTCATGTGCCAGTCGAGAGTGGACTGAGCCAGGAGGAGGAAATCTTGGACAAAGAGGGGGAGGGAGACCCAGAGGCAGAGGATGGCTCGGAGGCCAGAGATGCATGCAGTCAGGAGCTCTTTTCTACCCCGGAGGCAGGGCCAGTGCACCCACTAGGCGACTAGGGCGCCAAGATTTGGGGGGCGGCAGGCGGCTGCTGAGCGGGGAGACAAGGGGCGGGCGGGTTGCCGCAGCTGCCCCTTGTCTCCCTGATCAACTGTTGAGCGGGAAGACAAGGGGCGGCTTGCTGCGGCTGCCCCTTGATCATACTCTCTGAGCAGCGCTGTAACTGCAGGCACTGTAACTTTGCCAGTGTTGACATGCCCTGATTGTTACATCTGCTACTTATGCCTCAGTAGTACACGGTTCTTGTTTACTTGCAGACTTTGTGGACCAGAGCCTGATCTGGTGTAAATTGGCATATATGCAATGGAGTGACACTGATTTACACCAGATAAAGATCTGTCCCAGTGTCTTTGTGCCACAACCACTTTGCATTTGATTGCTGGACCTGAAGTGAATTGGTGGTCTCAGAACACGTGATACTGGACATATACTATCATAAAAAAAACCCAGCATCCCTATGAATTGGTACCAGTAGGCAAACTTTGTTGGCAGTTTCTGCAGGGAGCCGGTGGACTGAAGGGTCATAGAGACTGAACCATACTCTTTGTTCCCGCTCTAAATCAGGGTTAGGAACATTACTGGGGCAGAGTGAGAATGCTTATTCAAACGTTGCCTATTCTGTACTTTTTCTGCTTATGCACTGGCCAGCTCCAACACTGTGCACCTGCACTAAATTAACTTGGCTATTTAAAAAAAAAAGACAAGTATCTATTAGACATCCCCAATTGCCTTACAAATGGGATGCTATTTTAAAACGTGCTCTGGTTTTCTTAAAGAAAAAAATTAAATCCTAAATCCCTGGTCCACCTGAAACCTGTTTCATTATTACTCATAATACCTGGGGGGTGGGGGAACAACCAAATGTAATGGAACTGCGAAGAGATGTGTATGCCTGTGATGGGGAGATGCCTCTCTAGACCTAGCCATAGCATCTAGTGGCTCAAGATCAGGGATTGGCAGTAGGGGAACCCAGCCCTACCCACTCCACCGGGTTCCAACCAGGGCCCTAGGGTGGGCAGTTCAGGTGTGAAATCTGGGCAAGGATACCAACTAGCCTACTCTCTGGGTTGCTTCATACTGTGTCCCTGCCTCTCCAGAGGCACTGCAAAGACTATTGGCCCACCTCACATCATACCAGAAAAGGGTCAGGAGGTTCCCTCCCTCACTCACAAGCAGATGCTCTACTGTCCCGTATGCGGTGGCTTGCAGCTCTGAGCTGAGGTCCAGTTCAGGGCAGTGTGAGGCTCCTACTTATTCTGGCAGGAGCTACCAGTGCAGGTCTGCCCCCTGCTGCACCCTTTTAAGCTCCACCATCATTGAGAAAACGCTCTTCAGGCATGGCTGGGTGGAGCCTCCTGCGACAAGAGCTGCTTCCTAACCTCCCCCCATTACCCAGTGAGGGGTTTGTACACCCCATCTCAATGCCATACTGAGTAACTGTGTGATCTTATTATAACCCTCATTCTCTCTTTCCCCTTCTACCACTCTTGTTTATGACTTGTTTGTCGTGTCATGGTTGAATAGCGATTATAAACTCTTCAGGGCAGAGATTATGTCTGTTTCTCTCAGGTCCCTGAAACATACAAACAGCGGAGCAACATATTGTTATAAATGTTAATGGCTTATCATTTCCAATTATAATCCTTAAGCCAAAAACCTGGCCAGGAATCATGGCTTATTCCTAATAGGTACAAAACTAGTTGTGATGCCGTAAATCTCCTATAAATCGTAGTTGTCCTTCACTATACTATATCAGCCCAGCCTTGTGATCCTTCATTCAAGAAATCTGAATGTACTGGTATCTGAATTGTGTGCAGTGTTTACTCAGTGTTGTTCCTCATGTTAACCAGTATATACACTCAGGCAAAATTTTCGGCACACATGTTGTCTTAAATATAGCTTTCTGCTCCCAGCAGCAAATGAAGACTGGGCTAGATTCTGCCGTGACTGACCTCCATGTAATAGTTGCTAAGGGAAGAATATGGCCCTTGAACTGCACACATAGCCTTGTCATCACCTGTATCGTATTTCAAAAGAAACTGAAGGTTAAGGCTGCTTATGACTAAATGTGCTATAAAATGAGGGAAGGGAAGAGATAAGGCGACTCTAATATACATTCCTAATCCTTTCAAATATGTCAGTTTCAATTAGGGGGGGGTCAAGATTTCATCTGTAGAACATTGACTATGACCACGTGACATGCCAGTGTTTTCATTCCTATTGTTATGAGATGCTTTTACTGGCTTGCACCAATCAAATATAACATGTCCCTATTTATTTATAATGTTACTAAACAGGAAAACATCAAAGATATTGCCGTTTCCATAAGAGCAAATATTCACAGTGCCATCGATCAGGCCAACAGACTCTAACCTATATCAAAGAAAGCACAAGTTTTGATGTTCATGGCTGTGCATAAACTATTCCTGAGTGTGTAATGACCACTGTGACGGTCTCCATCCAAACCAGCACTTTGGTTTGAAAAGTACTTGGGAATATTTTGAGTGTGAAGAGAGCTCTTTAAAACCAATTTTTATGCTCCCTGGTGCTCAGGGGCAAATGTAATAGCTTTATGCAATGTTGCATCACATTGCATGGGATAATGTTATGTTACATACCATCCATCATGTACTGAAAGAAACAACCATTTTTTAAATATGCACAAGCAGTCACAAACGCAGGAGTTCTTTTTACAATACATAAGTGCAACAACATGGACTATATAAGCAGCCAAGACAGCTCCTTCTCATCTTACATTTAGCTGAGCTGGAATCACAGAGACACGGTGGTGTTGAGCTATTTTTTCCTCAAATATAGACACCAAAGCATCCTGCTAATACGCATCTCAAAGTGCCTCTGGATTTTGCTCTCCATAAGAATCCCATTCTTCTAATCTAAAAATTATAATTTTGGTCACCATCTCTCCCTACCCTTATGTCTTCAAATTTTAACTGAACAGCCACCACCACTGACGTGCAAACAGACGTTGACATTTCAGATGTGATCCCTAAGGCTATGGCTACACTACAGAGCTTACAGCGGCACGGCTGCACCGATGCAGCGTGCACCTCTGTAGTGCAGATGCTATAAGCCAACAGGAGAGAGCTCTCCCGTCAACTTAATTACTCCAGTCCCCGCGAGCGGCAGTAGCTATGTCGCCAGGAGAAGCTCTCCCACTGACATAGTGCTGTCCACACCAGTGCTTCGGTCGGTGTGACTTATGTCACTCCTGGGGGTGGCTTATTCACACTCGAGTGACATAACTTATACCAGCGTAAGCAGTAGTGTATACATAGCCAGAAGAAACCCTTCTTCTTTTTAGGGCCTCTTCAGTGTTGAGCAAGGGCACTAAGCAGCTGTGAACCATTCTCTGTGTGTGGTAGCTCCCTGTCCATGAGAAACCAATGAGACCTGTATAACCATTTTTAAACAAGGTTTGACATCTGTCCTGACAGTTTTAAACACATTTAGAGAAAATACTGTGGTTTTATTCCCCAGGGGAATAAACTTTTTCAGAGTGCAATAAAACATTTTTCTAATTAAATAAAACCATTTATTACAGCTTCTACCATCAAAAATATGGCTACCTTTATTATCCCACATACTATGATAACAGAGGAATGTTCTGCTGCTATCACAGTAGTCTACACATGCCCAGGGCGCTACCTGTGAGAATAGCAGTGATGGAGTAGTGTCTATCTGAGCAAAGATAGGCATGGTTAGCAGAAAAGACATGACTTAGAAAAAGATTGACCCTCTGGAATCTGTGAGAAAGGATCATGGAAACAGTCCAGAGCAGAGGTTCTCAACCTGTGGCCCAATCAGCACACAGCTACGGGCCATCTGATATCCTCAGGGCAGGCCCATACAGGTAATATATATATTGTGTGGATGCAACCCACATAACCCATAGAGAGCTGCATATGTAGCGCACAATCGTAAACAAGTTGAGAAACACTGGTCCAAAGACTGAGAGAGAGAGAGAGAGAGAGTGGTGACCTTGGAGGGAAAAAAGTTTAGGTCAAAGTTAAGACTGAATTTCCAGTCATCCAACATTGAGAATTTGTTTTAACCTTTTAAATGTGAGAATCACTGCAAATATAACAAGGTGAGCAGAACTGACTGCTGTTTTCATTTAAGTTCATGTGTGCTCAAGCTAGCTCCCTGTAAGGTTGCTTATCTGATTAATTACTAATAAAACAAGTCTTTGCTGCATTAGGCACTGCAGAGCTAATACACCTCTGAATTGGTGATTTAGCTTCATGAATGCTCAACAAACCTCTTAGCTAAATTCTGATTACTGAATCTTTCTTAATGGTGATGATAAATACAAGAGGCAGCAAGAATTGAGGTTGATTTTCAGACCAGAGATTGCAATACCAACAGTCAGAAAAATCCTCTTTAGACTTGTAAATGGGGAAGATCTGATTAATTGAGGATAATTAAACGTGGAACCCCTACAATGTCATTGTAAGTTACTTTTCTCTAATTTAAACCAGTCTTCAAATTCCTTTCATTTGAAAAACCTATACACCAAACTATGAGACTTTGCATATTTCTAGAGCCCTGATCTCATGTTTCATTAATCATTTCTAAATCAATCATTACTCATATTAACTGTACTTTTTCTGGGTGAGCAATCATATTCAGAAAGTTAAAGCAACATAAAATTGTCAATAAAAGCTATTGATGGGTGAGTTACAAAATGTGGAAATGTGCAAGCAGGCTATTATTTTCTATAACCCTCCTTTCCTTCTTGCACTTTGAGAAAATGTAGCGAACAAAGTGACTGAGCAGTAATCAATACTTATGAGGAAAGTTGAAAAAGCCATATGATCTGATTAGCATGTCCCATGAAAATTCCCAGGTTCTTGTGTGTACGTTTCTTTTCTGATGTCTTGAGAAAGCTTTTCTTTTTATACTTCCCAAGGTAATATTTACAGTCTCAGAAATGATGAATAAACATTACCCAGTCACAGGGAAGCACTGAATATTACCAGGGTACGTGATGACTAAAGGTAAAAGGATTCATATAGAGAAATGTAAAAAGCTGAGAATTCTTCCTTGGAGATACTTCCTCCCATGAGTCTGTTATTCTTTGTGATGCAAAATGTTGCTGGTGCATTGCAGATATCAAAATATTTGTCTTTTCCCACGGCAATGGAAAGATGCTCAGATTCTGACAGCTGGGTGAGCTCCTGATGATGCAATGACAGGTTTTCAGAAACTACTTTTGGAAAACATTTCTATCTGCTATGTTAATGTCATGTATTAATGCACAAACAGCCACAAAATCCAGGCAATTTTTGAGGCCTGATTTTATTTTTAGTCAAATGGAATAGTCTATTATTTAAAAAGAAAAATCTTGGTAAGACTTCTCCAAATGAAGCCTGAGACATACTAAAGCTTGAAAACAAGACAAGAGTCTCTGTTAATAATTCTGTGACATCCACTGGAGTAGGTTCTCTTCTTAGTTAGCGAAAAATCATGCAAAATTTTCATAAACAAGTCTGGAACTGGTTTGGGATTCTGTAAGCAACAAACATGCTTAGATACTACAATGCTCGGGGCCATTTAAGTGGGTGAGTGAACGGATAGATAGAAAACTCAGATTACTTTTGCCAAAGTTTATAAACATTTTGTTGAACCTGGGTGACAGTTTCCAGTGACTTCAGCAAACCTTGGCACTGTTAATGGTTTCATATGTAACCCATTTAAGTTTTTTTGTGTGGTTTCACATTGTTTCAATCTGAAACTATGCCAAAACTGGTGGTGTCATGTCATAACATGTTCTCCTTGGGGTGAAACAGCGGGTGGATTCAATTTGATTTGCTCCCCACACCTACCAAAATATGAAACCATAGATTACTTTGCCAGAAGTTAAGCTGGCAAACAGGTACATTTTGACATGACAGTGGTATTTGGTGTCTTTCTATCTCTGTTCCTAGTTTGAATTTTTGGGATTCATTTGAATTCCAGCTCTCAAAGTAAAACTCTGGAGTAAGGTGTGTGTAGAACCAAATGAAGTAAAATAAAGGATTGAATGAACCCCCCTTGCAGATTTCCATGAGTTTCATACAGCTTCACTTCCAGTGCATGTGCATAACTCACACTAACATTATCAATGTATAATCTACTATCTCTGTCCTTTCATCCAGAAAACCTAATGCCTGAGTTGTTTTACAGAGAAGAGGCAAAAATTATTTCTCCAGCCAGTACTGCAGAACTCTCAACTGTATAACATGGACATGCATTGCAAATTTGGATCATAAAACTGTTGTCAATGGAAGATCTACACCTCAGATGTGTGTCAGAGATTCACTTTAGAGATAGAAGAGCAGAATTTTGCTCTACATCTTTCTGCTGTTCCATTACCCACTAATGAAATGCAGTTATCTCTGCAGTGGAAAATTGCACCACTTTGTGCTTGCTATGTTAAAATATCAGTCTGAAGAAAGGAAGATGAACTTGGCATGGAATGGGGTCATGTTACAGTGAGCCCAGGGCCCCAGATTTCCTTAATCCAGCCCTGAATAGAAGTAATGCCTATGCATGAAGAGGAGAATCTGCCCCAGTTTAATCCTTTTTAGGGAAGGATTAAGCAAGTTAAAGGTGGGTCTGTGTTAACACAGAAATATATTTGCAAAATCTGATTCTGGCAGCACAGGCGGATATCTCATCATCTCTCATGTGTGAGAGAGTGGGAGTGAGACCAACCACATGAGCTCTAAGGCCCAGATCCGCAAAGGCATTTAGGCTCCTAACCTCCATTAATAGAAATTAGGGGCTTAAATGCCTTTGAGGATTTGGATCTAAGCATCAAACCTCATCACTCACACATGTGGAAAGCCCAAAATACAGTGAAACCAGTATGATGTCTCTGAAAGGGGAGAGAAGTAGGATGGCAGGAGTCTGTGCAAAGGGTTCAGGATCTCTGCCTGCCAGCAGGAAGCAAAGTTTTGAGGGCAGGTGGAGCTGGGAATAGGGCCAGTGGCTCTGTGACTATATGGATCCACTGACGCAATCATTCTGGGGAGAGCAGGTTGGTATAAATTTTCACGAATATCATAGAAACATAAGAGTGGAAGGGACCTCGAGAGGTCATCTAGTCCAGCCCCAGCTCTGAGGAAGCACCAAGTAACAATAAACCATCTCTCATGGGTATTTGGCTAACTTGTTCTTAAAAACCTCCAATGACGGGGATGCCACAACCTCCCTTGGAAGCCTGTTCCAGAGCTTAACTACCCTAGGTTAGATATTAGGAAAAACTTTAATTATAAATCTCCCTGGCTGTTCTTGTCCTACCTTCAGTGGACAGGGAGAACAATTGATCACCGTCCTCTTAGCAGCCCTTAACATATTTGAACACTTATCAGATCTCCACTCAGACTTCTTTTCTTAAGACTAAACATGCCCATTTTGTTAATCTTTCCTCATAGGTCATTATTATAAACCATTTATAATTTTTGTGGCTTTCTGCTGGACTTTCTCCAATTTGTCTACCTCTTTCATAAACAGTGGGACCAAGAACTGGAAATAATACTCCAGCTGAGAGCTCACTAGCACTGAGCAGAGTGGTACAATTAGCTCCCGTGTCTTACCTATGGAATTCCTGTTAATACACCCCAGAATTATATTAGCCTTTTTCACATCTGCACAACATTGTTGACTTATGTTCAATTTGTGGTCCACTATAACCCAGACAGTTATACCCGATTTTGTAGTTGTGCCTTTGATTTTTCCTTCCTAACTGTATTACTTTGCACTTGTCTTTATGGAGTTTCATCTCGATTTCAGACCAGTTCTCCAATTTGTCAAGGTGGTTTTAAATTCCAATCCTGTCTTCCAAAGTGCTTGCAACCCCTCCCAGCTTGGGGTCATCTGCAATCTTTCCAAACGTGCTCTTCACCCCATTATCCAAGTCATTAATTAAAATATTGACTAGTACTGGACCCAGGAGAGATTCCTGTGGTACCCCATTTGATATGCGCCCCCAATTTGACAGCCAACCACTTATTACTACTCTCTGAGTAGGGTCTTTACACCAGTTTTGCACCCACCTTGTAGTTTCCCTAGTTTGCTTATGGGAATGTCATGTGGGACTGTGTCAAAATCCTTACTAAAAATCAAGATATATCATATCACAAGGAGGAGGGAGAAAATTTGTTGTTCTTAACATCTGAGGATAGGACAAGAAGCAATGGGCTTAAATTGAAGCAAGGAAGATTTAGGTTGGACATTAGGAAAAACTTCCGAAGTGTCAGGATGGTTAAGCACTGGAATAAATTGCCTAGGGAAGTTGTGGAATCTCCATCACTGGAGATTTTTAAGAGCAGGTTAGACAAACTCCTGTCAGGGATGGTCTAGATAATACTTAGTCCTGCCATGAGTGCAGGGGACTGGACTAGATGACCTCTCAAGGTCCCTTCTAGTTCTTTGATTCTATGCTATCTACTGTTTTCCCCACCTACTAGGCCAGTAATCCTGACAAAGAAGGAAATTAGGTTGGTTTGTCATGATGTGATCTTGAAAAATCCATGTCACCTATTACTCATTACCCCATTGTCCTCTAGGTGCTTACAAATTGATTGATTAATAATTTGTCCCAGTATCTTTCCAGGTATCAAAGTTAGGCTGATGTGTCTATAATTCCCTGAGTCCTTACAGACTCAACTCTATAATTCCCCTTTACAATGAATGACAAACATAAGGAAAAAAGCCAGGTGTGGGTAGGAGCATCTTCTTCCTCCTCAGTCTCCTCCAACCTTCACTTTGGCCCCTAGAAAGGGACAGAGGATTCCCCTTTCTGCATCTCCCTACAGACAAGATTAAGAGAGGGAAGGGTTTGGTTTTATCATTCTTTTCCACCTCCCCTCAGTGTGGGGAGTGATTGAGTTTAGTGGCTTAATAGCTGCATTCAGAGCCAGAGAGAACTTTGATCTGAACTCCATGGCTTCTGCTGATTGATCAAAGCTCTGTGCTAGGAACAGAACAGAGAGCTACCAGCAGATCAAAGCACCCGTTTTGAAGTGGATATGGGAGCAGCACCAGCTCTCTATGTTAAAGGGATCACCCCAGCAGGGTAACTGCCCAATCGACACCTGACTGTAACAATGGACTTTGGGGGCTTGGGGAGAAAGGCATGGAAAGCTGGCAATATCTGAAGGGTTCTTTGGTGACTTGGGAAAAAATTATCTCCTGATTTAGGGGGTCCCCCGTGCAAATAGCTGATTTAATATGTTACAAGATACTGGAAGCAAAAGGGGGAAATGCCAAAGTGATTATTCTTAATTAGGTGCTCAGATCTTACACAGATGGTATAAATAACTAGCTGAACAGAATAAGTGTTGTAGAAAAGACAAAACAGCAACAAAGGGCTTGCTGTCTTTTTTCACTTGCTATTTCTAATTACTCCTCATTTGCTATTGCAGGTGAAATGACCCCTGTTTTATGAATTAAACGGGTTTGCACATGCCTTAATACTCAGGTATTCTGGTCCTGATTCAGCAAGGCACTTTAAGCACATGCCACAATCTAGGCACATACATAGTGCCGTTGCAGTCAGTGAGGATTCTAACTTGTATGAAGTTGGACACATGCTTAAGCCAGTTTGAGTTGGGGCCTTCATGGGGTATGAGGTGTGTATGAAATTCCTGGAAGACAAGCAGCAATCCCACTCTTACAAGGTACATGCTGTATAAAAGCTGTATTATTATAATTCAGAACAGGTAGCTTCATCACACTCAGCACATGCACTTAATGTAGTATGTATGTTGGTATAAACATCAAACACACATTTAAGCTTCACACTAGATAGATGCATTATACTCCAAATGTAGGCCTACTTCCTGAGGTAACGAATAGTTTTCACTCGAGTTACTTCTCATTTCTTTCGTGTACAGTTCACGAGTATCTTCACCACTTGGAATGGTAAAGGGGTCGCCGATGTAACTCAGTAATGAAAGATTTACAATAGCTTAAATAATTAACATCCCTGATCGCAGGTGAACATGATAGCCATCCCCCGACGAATATAGCTGCAGTAGAAACCTCACTCCATCCACTTGAAACAAACTTGTCTGCGCAAGGTACCTGGGGAGCCTTACATACTTTATTGAAAGTAGAGCATATTCTGATGGGTCCAGACATGTTTGATGTAAATTGTTATCAGATATTTAGCTCTCTTTTCAGAAGAATAAGGATGCTTATCTCATTACTGAGTGAAAAACAGTTTGCCCGTATATGAATGTTTTTGATATAGTAGTGAAATAGTCTGCTCTGCTCCATCCTCTGGCATTGTGATCTATCCCGCTCAGCCTTTCTTGATTCTCCAGTGATTATAGATTCTTCCATGTTGCTATTTTGGACATTTTGTAGCACCAGAAAATGTCACTTTTCCTTGGAATTTTGGTTGTTTTTTCAGGGTAGGTTTTTTTAAATTATTATTTTGTGTGTAAAAGTCTTCAACATGAAACTTGGATTCAGGATTGCCAAATATCCAGCATAACAAGCTCATATGCAGTATCTATCACACACAAACTCGTGTACTACTGGGAAGTACTATATATCACATTCAGGGCACCTATGCTAAATTCCAACATGGCAAACTGCATCCTAGCGTACTTTTCTCCCTCTTTCCCCTTCTAGACTCAACTGGAGAAATTTAATCTATTGGGGAATAGTTTCCACTAGAAATCTCAACTCCCTTTATATTATGTTACACACACACACAAAACTATGTTGAAAGAACATTTTTAAGATTACAAAGTCAGGCACTCAAAAATTAGGAAATGTCAGAATTAAGGTTTCCCGTGCAACCTTAATGCAATCCTTTGTGTTTATGCATTATGGTATCAACCTTAATATTATTTTAATATGGTTTGCTGTGTATAATTTCCAGGCAGCCTTTAGGAATCTGATGATAGGAAAGAAAATTTTGCATTGTGATATTAAAAATGTAGATATGCTTCATTAAACTTTTAAAATCTTAGCAGCCAACTGTGCATGCCCAGAAATGGTTTGGTTTTGTTTCAATAATGTATACAACTCTTTAGCAAAGAGCTTGTTTCTCAATATGGTCTAACGTACAACTTGCAGGAGTTTAGTGTCGAGTTATTTTTGAGTTAGCGGTGAGAAAAAAAACTTACACACAAAAATGTATTTTTCTTTCATTTTTCAATAATGCAGTAACAGCTGAAGAGATTTTCCTCAAACTTTCAAATAAAATTAACTTCAGGTCTAGAGAATTATTCAAAAAGTTACATGCATGTAAAAACAATAGTAATTAAAGTCTTAACATAACCATAACTGTAGCAGTCAGAACTAGGAAACTGCAATAATAATCACTTCATCTCCAAGGGCCAAATTATGCCCTTTGATACACGGGATTCCTGTGGAAATCACTGTGAGACAACTACAAATATCTGAGGGCAGAATTAGGCCCCAAGTCAGACACATTAAGGAACAATTTGCTGTGAATATACAATGAAATGATCTACAACTAATTCCTTCAGCCTTTTCCTATAAGCCCTTTCTACTTTTCATTACTTGCACACTTTTTAATGATTGGAAAACATTTTTGTGAGCACACATTTGTAATTTTCCATTATTTTTTGCAAGTCACGAGACCTGACCTTTTGTCCCAGGTAGTCGAATGTCCAGCAGTGCACTATGGTATGTGACGTACAGCAAAGAGGCTCAAAGTATATGGGATGCAAAACTTCATTTACCCTTTGCTTGAGAATGTCTTAAAGACATTAGATTCGTGTGACATAAAACTAGTTACTAAATAAGAGAGATTTAAAGATTAGCTCTAGCTAGGCATCCATATCTCATCAGGATGCAGATGGGTAGGGAGTGGAGTGAGGAAAGTGATAATGTATCTTGTTCAGGACTAGAGTGGTGTAAATACATGATTTTTCCGTTCACTGGCTGTACAGAGAAAAAAAAAATTAAATGTTTAGTTTTAGGTTTTTAAAACATTTTTTCAAAATAAAATTGAAGTAAATTTTGAAAAATTCAAACCAATTTGTTTCCAAAATGTCAAAATGAAATGTTTGCTTTTCTCAAAGAAATATTTTCATTTTTTACTAAATCAACACAATCTGGTGAATTCAAGAAAAATTTCTGAGGTGTTTTAATGTACCAGATTCTGTATATTCTGTCAAAAAAATATGGCTGAAAAATTTCTCCCAGTTCTATTGAGGACATTGAAGATGTAAGTTACATATGACAAGGCATATTATTTGTCATTCTGTCGTTGGTGAGAAAATAAAATAAACTCAGTAGTTTGGCCAATATAGATCCTCTCTGTTGTACCACTTGTGACCAAATTAGGTATGATACCTGTCTTTCCACTACAAACCATGCCTCTTTTAACCAATATCTGGCCAGCTGCTGCTGAAAATGGACCAGACATTGCTCCACCAAAGAGCTGATCCTGCATCATGGAAATTAAAGGTACTTTTGCCAATGTCTTGCCCTGGGAGCAGGATCAGACTCTAAATGAACATTAAGGGGAGATAATTTCTTCTCTAAATCAGTAGCGCAGCCAGGTCTGGAGCGCAGGGGGAGCGGTGCTATAAAAGGCGCCTCCCCCTGTACTCACCCAGCGGCGCTCCAGGTCTTCGGCGGCACTTCGGTGGCTCACTCCAGGTCTTTGGTGGTACCCCGCGCCAAAATGCTGCCGAAGACCCGGAGCGCCGCCGGGTGAGTGCAAGAAGCGGTGCTTAAAAAGAAGCGGCGCCTTTTTTCAGTGCTGCTAAAAAAAGGCGCTGCTTCTGCCCAAGGGGGAGCGGCCGCTCCCCTTGCTCCCCCCCAGGCTACGCTACTGCTCTAAATGTGTGAGTCTTTGGGCACAACTGTGTGTGTGTTTGTGTGTGTGTGTGTAACTACAGTTATTGGAGTTTGTGGGAGCTTTGCATTCTGAGAGAAGAGGGAATAGACACCTTAAATCACAACTGACAATCACAACTTGATTATCTCTATTGTTTAACTTATGCTGATTTTCCCCACTGAGTCTATCCTATCATATAACTGGTGGTTTGTTGTAATTCTCAAGGTGTTCATTCACCAGCGTGGGAATCTCAGGCCTGGAATACATGGACCAAGGGATGATCAGGTGGAACAATGAGGCATGGTTTATAAATTTAAATCAAAACACGAAAGCATCAGGTACAAGTGAACCTGTCAGGATAAAATTAAAATTAACTTGCTCAAAACTCAAACCAAACCTGAACCAAACCCTTTTGAGCATGTGTCAGATAACACAGCAAAAGTTCTATGGAAAAGACAAAACCTGTATGGAAAAGACAAGAAAAGACAAGAACTGTCATATTCCATATGACAAGAATGGTAAAAATTTTGATTTTTTAAAAATAATCAAAAAGTATATCCAATTACACTGGAAAATTGCTTCCACTGAAAGTAGACTAAGGGCTGGTCTACACTAGCCCCCAAGTTCGAAGTAAGATACACGACTTTAGCTACATGAATAACGAAGCTGAAGTCGAAGTATCTTATTTTGAACTTAAAAGTACTTACCCCTGGTCCATACGGCGGCGCGCAGGATCCCCCGTCGACTCCGCCTGCTCTGTTCACAGAGCAGGATTACCGGCGTTGACGGGGGAGCACTTCCTGGTTCGATTTATTGCGTCTAGACAAGACGCGATAAATCGAACCCAGAAGATCGATCCGAAGCCTCCAACACAGCGGGTAAGTGTAGACTAGCCCTTAGTCCCTTTAATTAAATCACATTTATATTACAAATGAAAGTAATAGAAATAAGCAAGAACATTTCAAATGTATCCGTATATCGAATCTCAAATTGTGATAAAACTACCACAGTGTGATATTTCAGGGTAACTATACAGTTGATTTTGACAAAATAACGTACAGAATATAAAACTAACAAATACTCTGTGCAGAGATAGGCAAAAACAAGAACCTAGTATCTCAAGCTCTTTGAATTTCTGGGGAGGAAATTCAGACTCAAATGCTTGTCCCCAAAACTGCCATAACAGGTTTGGTTCTGTGTCATATCCAGAAGTAGAAGGGATTACTTTACAGCTCCAGAAATAGAAGGGGTTACTTTCCCAATTTTCTCGCAAGATGATAGAAATCCCATGAAACAGATGATCTGACAACACACTTTTGCTATTCGAAATATACGATGCCATTTGGCAATGAAATCTCACAAGAGCAGCTTTGTATGCTTTCAGTGCCATTGAACCTGAACTCTGGCCCTGATTCAGACTTACCTCCAGAGCACAAGCCCTGTATGAATTTAATAGATCCAGATCTTGATCTGAGTACCAGTTCTTTAGCCATTTTCATAGTATAGCTGCTTGAAAATGTTTGAATTAATAAATTATGATTTTTTTAAATGGAAAAAATACAAATTTGTTAGCCAACTTTTGACCATCTATAAAGTTGTTTGAAATTTTTCTAGATTCACTGGCAATAATCACTGGCAATAATATCTTCAGGAAAAGTCCAATGCAATTTCAAATACATTAGTAAAAAAATATACTGTTCTATTAAAATATCTCCATTTCTCTTTCTATCCTAGGTGGAACAATTACATATTGAAGGTTAAATTTTGGAGAGCCAGACAAAGTGCAAGAGGTAGAATTGCTTGAATGAAACTGTAGCAGCCTGTCACTCTGGTACTGAGAGTAAATTCTCAGAGGAGCCATCAGAACTAATGTTGAGGACCAGAGAAATTGTACTGATTGGAGTCATTTTTAAATTGTCACTCAAGGATTGTTCAAGTTCCCATCTTACAAGTATTTTTTTCTGGATCAATGATCAGGAAAGCAGAACAGACTAGCTCTTCCACTAGTGAACTATTTGGATTTCATCCAGTGGGCACTAATAAATCTATCTTCCTTTAATAGCACTGAAACAGTATAGGTACCCATAGAAGATCTGTGCTCAGACAGAGCCGTTCCACTTCTCTTACGTTACTTAACTTTTATCTTCCCATCATCAATTGTACTTCATAGCCATTTGGAATGACAGAAATGAGAGAAGTTGTTTACAAAGAAGCTACTACAAACACCTACATGGCTGACAACTCTCCCTGTCACGTGTTAATCAGTTGGCTCTATTGCTTGAGAATATACTGATCTTATAATCTTCGTTGGTTCTGGATAAAGGGCATTCAACAGGTATTGTCTTTCTTGCAAAATGTTAAGGGAACAAGCATGGAGTCAGTTCTGGAAAATTTAACTCTTATCATTTGAAGCCAGGAAGGTGTTTAATGTCACTGAGCTGGGTTCTGCTTAACTGAAGCAAAATATGCCATTTCAAGGGGCTAAACTAGCAGATAATCTAGTAGAAGAGATTGCCTCTTTTGACCCCTGTTTTATGCCCCAACTGCTTAGGCCAGGTGTACACTATAAAGTTTGGCTATCATAGCTATGTCAACTAGGAGTGTGGAGGGGAAAAAAATCCCTCTAGTCAACATAGTTATGCCAGTAAAACACACAGTGGATACACAGTTAGCCAACAGAAGAGTGTTTCAGTCAGTGTAGCTAACGTTATTTGTGGAGGTGATATAGCTACGCTGGCAGAAGAACTCCTTCTGCTGGCTTATACTCCGTCTACACTGCATCTGGGAGTGAGTCTCCCAGCCCAGTTCTATAGACTCGTGCTAGTGGGGATCATGCTAAAGATAGTTGTGTAGACATTACAGAACAGGCTGGAGCTCTGGCTCTCAAGCCCACCCCCAGGCTTGAGAGCCCAAGCCGCAATGTCAAAGTAATGTCTACACAGCTATTTTCAGCATGCTAGTGCAAGCCCAGAAGGCACAAATCTGTGGTCCTGGGCTGGAAGGCTCATTCCAGACAGACCCTATAGGCTCTGCCAGCATAACTATACCATCTTGTTTATACCAAGGTGTTTTTCATTCCATGCATCCGATGAACTAGGTATTAACCCACGAAAGCTTATGCTGAAATAAATTTGTTAGTCTCTAAGGTGCTACAAGTTTTTCTTTCTTATTTTCGTTTTGCTGACACAGACTAACACGGCTACTACACTTAAATATACCATCTAAGGCTCTGTAGCGTAGATGTGTCTTTATTCTCTTCCTTTAAAGTACAAGGGCGTAGCTATGTAAATCATCACAAACATTTAAAAGTCCAACCATAACCTCTATTCATCCACATTATAGAAATTATCATACAAATGGTAGCAATGTTTTTTCTTGCCCATGAAAAAACAATCACTCACCCAAGTGAGTAGCATTTTACAAGACTGACTCGAGTAGAGCACTGGTTATTCTGGGCCCTTTAAATATACAGTTCAACCAGTTAAAGAAGAATGGGCTCATTACAAGGTGTCTGTTTTTAAACTATTCATTCACTAAGTGCCTTGAAGTTTTACTGGTTTGAACCCTCCCTTACTCAGTAACTATGACAATCAGGGTCCAGACACCCCCCGCGGGAGGAGAACAGGAGGTCTGAGCCACAAAGAATAAGCAATTGAATCAATTGATTGCATACAATATTATTGTACTATAAATGTAAGGTATCATATGAAAACTTGTGACACTGTGGTCATTAATATTCTTGTATGATGTAAATACAATTAGCACATAAAGATTTATATAGTTCTGCTGGAAATACATTACAAAAATGTTTAGACCAAGCAGTCCAAGTAGAGCTAATCAACAGGTTTGTCCTGTATAAAGGAATATATAGTGGCCAGTCTTTAGGGGTCAAGCTTTGTAAGTTAGAGGCAATAGTTAATACATTTGCAGATATGGCAAACAGAATGATCAAGCTAACAAGCAAAGGAGGAAACAGCATGGCTTGATTACAAGTAAAAGACAATGAACGTACATTTGCATCTAAGGACAACAGAGTGATCAAATCAGCACAAAGAAGGCCCCAGCTTGCTGAAAAACAAACAGCATGACTAGAGTCTGAACTCCAGGGGGTCATTCTGACTCTGAGGACAAAACAATGAGTTTTGGGAAATATAAAGAGAAGCAAAAAGCCATTTTGGCATCCCTCACTAAAGAGACATAAGGGGCCAACGCTCTTGGCATCTGTGACAGGTGGACCCCCAACCATGTGAGTTGAGGATGCTGAGAGCTGATGGTAGGTGAGAAATTGCCTGAGACCAGTACTGAAATCTGTTACATTTTAGATACTAGAAAATGGTTTTTTGTTTTGTCTTATTTGTAACTATTTTTAGTTTCTTTTCTCTCTGCTTAGTATCACTTAAATCTTTGTTCTTTATTAATAAACTTGTTCTCGTTTTATTATAAATCCATCCCAGTGCTGTTATACTAAAGGAAGGTGTGCATCCTCAGCTGAGCCAGCAGGCTGGTGTGTATTCTGTCTCTTTGGAGACAGCAGACATAGCAATTTCTGTGGGCATGCTGGATACTGCAGAGGAATGCTCTTCTAGGGGTTCAGTGAATGCTACCTGCAAAGCAAAGTGAAGATGAGCAGAGTCTCAAGGAGTTTGCTGGTAAGTCAGACAGACTGGTATGCAATATTACCAGTCCCAAATGTTCAAAAACCATGAGTCAACCTCACCAAAAATCATGAGATTGGCTTTAAAATCATGAGATTATTTACAATATATTTGGTGTTATTTTTATTTGCCTTCTGCTTTTTGAGCCTTTAGGGTGCACTGGGGTCACATTTTGAAGCTTTCTCCACAGCCCTGAGAGCTAGAAACTTATTTTTTCTTCAAAAATGATGGCTGAAATCATCACCTATCCACTTGACTCCAGGAGCTGGGGCTTTAAAGAAACCAATAATTATCATGAGACTCGTGACAAAATCATGACAGATGACAACACTGGGTGTGGCAGGGGGCTGACACACAATTTAAATTCTAGCAAAGCTCTCTCTTGCCGAGGCAGAGGGATAACAGTGGTGTGCCATTCTGGGAGCCCCAAGAAAGTATCACAGTAACAGCTTGCTTTCATTTTCAATAGGCATACAACAAAGCTCAGACGAAGCCCCACTCCTTTTGGATGCAGCAAGGATTATTCATCCTGACTATGGTGTTGTGATGAGGCCAAAACAGAGATTTGCCACACTTCAAATGCTGCAATGAGGCTTCTATGTTCAAGCTGCTGCTGTTGATACTTGAAGCTGTGCCAGATGCCCCATTTCTAATTTGGGGAATAGCAAGCATAGGCTATTACTTTATTCCTTGAACATCACTGCAGGGCTACATCTTCTCCTGCCTTTCCCACCCCCAAATCCTATCAGGGATACCTCTGCTAGGTAGGCAAATCAAAGAGTTTGCAATGTCAATGGACAGCATATTTCTATTATGTGAAATGTAAACTACTCCTTGGATTTGATGCAAGCAGGAATTAGGTCATCTGATAACCTGGCAAACTACACAAAGGACACAGAGGCATTTGTATGAGCAAACATTTATATAATCATTTCACTTCAATTCTGAATACCAATGGTTAGCCCTTAATGTGCACTTTGCATAACCATCAGATAATGCCCAGCCTCTGCTCTGTTTTTTTTCCTTGTTTCTGGCTATTGTCCTCCCTTGATCATTTCTGCATTTTCATGTAACACTTATGTTGCGTAACCACTAAACAGATTGTCCTATTTTGCAAAGTGGGCTACTCCGTAAGCTACCAGACATCTGCTAAATTGAGCCTTTAATAAAGGCCTGTGCATCCTAGATCACCTTGGCTTTTAACTATTGATGAACAGGAAACCACTGAACAAGTGTTTGATTCTTTCCCCCCGCCCCACCCCCTGCACAAACATTAAATATAGCAGAGTTCACATCCTAACTGTATTTTAGCTTGGGGACTTTTACTCTCTCTTTTAACATTTGAATAATTTGTATATTATGATTTCTTTGCTCTGTTTCACTCCTTGTAATTCAGGCCTCCTGTGATGAGAAGTCAAACTAAATGAAAACGGGCCCCACTGGTTCTGGCAGCTGAATTCAAACAATACGCTGCAGCTTCATTGCAGCAATGCCTTTCGTGCTACTACGCTAAGTAAGGTGATGTCAGTGGAATCCTTGTTCCGAGTGGTTTATTATATTGCAGCCATAAAAATGTGCTTTAGGCTGAAATTGGATTTACAAGATTTCTGCCCAGGAGCATATGTTTTATAGAATTTAATTTAAATCAGATTATCAGGGTTGGGGTTTTTGTTGTTGTTGTTGTTGTTGTTTTTTTACAACAGAAGAAAAACAAAGATAGCATGTTGGCCTTTTTCTGACTTGTTTTTCAGGTCTTCCAACTGCCCCCCTCCTCACCCCAGTAACAAATCAGTATTGGTTCCTACTCTTTTGAACAACCATACAATACCATTGACTCCAGTGGGGTTGTGTGGGCATCAAGGAAGGCAGAGTTTAGCTTTCTGTTCTGTGTTTTAAATGAAATCTTGAGAGATAACTCACAACTTGGACTAAGGGTTTCGAGCATGTAAAACAAAAAATGAAAACAGACGATTGAGCTATACACGTTAGAAAAGTGGCTTTGATATATGTAAATGACTTTTCATAGAGGTTTTACAGAAGAAACATCCATTATGTTAACATGTAAAGACTCATTCAAATTCAATAGCCTGCATTAACTCATGTATTACCAACCATTCTAAGAACACAGAGTATTCTTCATTAACCCATTATGTAATAATTTCTAATTTGTTTGGCATTATACACCATAACTTCTATGGAATATATACAAAACCTGGATAAAGCTGTACATTATGGAGTAACATGGTTTGTAGGCACAGAAAAAACAAATAGTAGCTGGTCAACAATTTTTGTCAGAGTTTTATTTTTAAACAGAAAATGATTTTAGAATTTTAAAAAAGTTGTTCAAAATTCTCCTTTTTTAATTACAATTTTATTTTGAGTCAACTCAAAATGATACATTTTTCATTTCTGTTTGAATCAAGTTTTCATTTTGAATGGTTGTAATCAGAGTGTTTTCATTCCATTTGAAATTTTTTGGAGGAAAATAATTTGAAGTGACCAGAGAGGTTGAAGGGTTCACCTACTGGTTTTTGAATGTTATGATTCCTGATGTCAGATTTGTGTCCATTTATTCTGTTGTGTAGAGACTGTCCGGTTTGGCCAATGTACGCAATGTACGCAAAAGAATAAACAGGCACAAATCTGACATCAAGAATCATAACATTCAAAAACCAGTAGGTGAACCCTTCAACCTCTCTGGTCACTCAGTAACAGATTTAAAGTTGACAATTTTGCAACAAAAAAGCTTCAAAAACAGACTCCAACAAGAAACTGCCGAATTGGAATTAATTTACAAACTAGATACCATTAATTTAGGTTTAAACAGAGACTGGGAATGGCTGGGTCATTACACAAATTGAATCTATTTCCCCACCTTAAGTATCCTCACACATTCTTGTCAACTGTCTGTCTGAAATGGGCCATCTTGATTATTACTACAAAAGTTTTTTCCTTCTGCTGATAATAGCTCTCCTTAATCAATAAGACCTAGGCTACACTTGCAGATGTACAGCACTGTTAGTTAAACCCATGTTCGTACAGCTGAGTAGGGAAAGCGCTGCAGCCTGTCCACACTGGCAGCGGCCAGCGCAGTAACTACCACTGACGTGGCTACATTTGCGGCACTTGCAGCTGTATTGGGAGCAGTGCATTATGGGCATTCAGGTAGCTGCAACGTGCTTTTCAAATCGGGGGGCGGGGGTGAGGGGGACTTTGACAGGGAGCGTTTTTGGAAAAAGAGTGGATATTTGGAATCTCCACAGAGTGTCAGCTCATTATTTCCACACCTCCACATCCCCTGCCTCTCTCTCAATCACTGAAAGCAAACAGCAGGGGCTTTGTTTGTTTTTAAAGAGCAGATAAAAGAGAGGAAACGGAGCCTGTGTTTAGCAGCTGTGTTTAGCAGCTCAAGAACGGAGCTCTGAACTCCAACCCGGAAGTGCCGTTTCAAAACAAAGCAGCTTCTGGAGATCAGTAACTCCGTTGTTCCTGGGCTACACTGAAAGACCAACGTTCCACCCACTTCGCAACAGCTGTTATTCCTCTCGGGGAGGTGGAGTACATGCAGCGCTGTATCTGAGGAGATACAGCGTTGCACGTGCCTTGCAAGTGTAGCCAGTTAATGAGTTACAGCGCTGCCGGCAGTTTTATTACGCTGTAACTTGTAAGTGTAGCCAAGGCCTTAGCCTCTTAGAGTTGGTATGGCAAATTCCACCATTTCATGATTCTCTGTATATATCTTCTTACTGTATGTTCCATTCTATGCATCTGATGAAGTGGACTGTAGCCCATGAAAGCTTATGTTCAAATAAATTTGTTAGTCTCTAAGGTGCCACAAGTACTCCTGTTCTTTTTGCGGATACAGACTAATACAGCTGCTACTCTGAAGCCTATGATCACAATGTTTTGCCGACTGGGCCGTAGGCAGTCAGGCCAAGTGGTGAAGATGAGAGTTAGTTAGAGCTGGGTCCAGGGTTGGCAGAGTCCAGGAAACGAATCAACAGTCAGTACCAGAGGGGTAGAAGCCAAACGCCAGAGCCAGGTGTTGGTAAACCAGAGTTGTAAGCCAGAGGCAGAGCCAGGGGTCAAAGCCAAAGCCAGAGGGGAGCAGGGAAAGGAAGCAGCCTGGAATAACCAGGAGCAAGGAATGGAAGCAGGGACTGGAGCAAGAGCAAGCACAGCTGCAGGTGAGGAACTCACTGAGCAGTCCCTGATCTGCAGTGGGGGCCAGGCTTATAAGTAGGGCTGCTAAACCAGCAGCCAATCAGGGGCTGTGGCCACTCAGAGTTCTAAGGCAGTGCAGCTGGGTGCATTGGTTACGTAGCAGTGCAGTTAGTTAGGGATCAGGCCGGCATGACCAGCCAGCAAATGTGAAAAATCAGGATGGGAGGTGGGGGGTAATAGGAGCCTATATAAGAAAAAGACCCCAAAATCAGGACAGTCCCTATAAAATCGGGACATCTGGTCACCCTAGCTGGTCTGGTCCCTGACACAATGTCATACTGTGATTTGGGGGGGGGGGGTACACAGGGGCCAATTCAGCCTTGAAGTGACTGCAACTCCATTGGTTTCCATGAAACCACACTTCCCACAAGCTGCTGCCTTCATGTTGAAGTTGATGGCATCTGCGGGCTACATTTTAGGACTCCTCCTCAAGCTGCATTTGTCTCATGTGCCATATTTCGTGTACCCTGTTCTATTCCCAAAGATATTCTGCCCACTGTGAGGTATAGGTTTTTGGGTTTTAACACTATTTAAAAAAAGAAAATTCAATGTTCTGAGTAATTGAATATGAATACATTGATGAAAACAAAGAAATCCCACCTAAAGAGTCATTCCGAAACCTTAACATACTCCAGTGCACCTAGGTGGTGCATGGAAGTTCAATTCTCAGAAACATCAAAAAAAACCAACCAAGATGAATTAGAATGAATAAAAGATGGATAACAGGATAAATAAAGGAATGATGTCAAAATAATCTAATGAGTTTAAGGGGCGCCAAGATAAGAATATCTGAAAAGTTATTTTTATTTGCTGTGGGGTTTTAGTGTCATTAGCGCATATCCACACAAATGTATAACCCTGATTCTATTTTAATCTTTTAAACTGAGGTCAAGTTTTAATATTTCCAGGTGCACAAGACGCTTAGTCCATGTAATGTCTGCAGCTGATACACCCGGATGTGTAGGAAGGAAGGAACCTTAAGACACCTGCTCTAACTACAATGTCCTGCCTCATATACCAGTGTTTGCTACACAAGGCCGGACAATACATGAGGCTGACAAGCTGGAAATAGCTGGTCAAGGTGTCTTTCTGGACATATGACAATGGTCAGTGACTAGGATTTAATGCTGGATGTTAGCAGCTCTGCTGGTGGAGACCTGGCAGCTGCTCAAATTTCTACCTTCTATTGATATTTGTACGGTGGTATGATGGGACTAGAACATGGAAAGTTCATTCATAAAGACATATCCTTTATTTAGATGTTATCCAGTGCTGTTAAAGCAGAACACATGCCACATATTTCTCAACAGTCTTATGCTTTGCAGTCTAGTAGTCTCTCTAAAATACAACCTTTCCTATCCATCCACATAGCTAAAACTCTCATTCAGGCTCTCATCATCTCACATGTTGATTACTGCAATATCCTTCTCTCTGGCCATGACAAATGCGATCTTGCCCTGCTTGTATCCATTCGGAATGCTGTTGAAAAGATCATTTTCCTAGGCCATCGCTTTAGCCATGTCACCCCTCTTACTGTATCCCTCCAGCGGCTCCCCCTCTCTATTGCATCAAACATAAGCTACTTGTCTTCACTTTCATGGTCTATCCACACCCTACATATCATCTCTCATTCACTATTGAAAGGTCAACTGCCATCTCCAATCAGTCAGTGATGCCAGCCTCCATCACACATTTATTACATTTTCAAACAAGCACCTTCATGCTTTTTCCCATGCTGCCCCTAACTTTTGGGGGGAACTCCACACAAAATTCTGAAAATTTTCCTCCTCCTTCAAAACTCACCTCAAAACTCTCCTTTGCTGTGAGGCCTACAAAAAAACTTGACAATGAATAAGCTGCTGGTGTGCTGAGAACCCTGTCTTCCATGCTGACCAATACAGTCACATTGGTTCCTGATACTCCTCTGTCTGTCTGTATCGATCCATTGTCTCTTGTCTTCTACTTGAGATTATAGACTGGGACCGGGACCATCTTTTTATTCTATGTTTGTATAGCACCATGCACAAGGCGGTCCTGGGCCATGACTAGGACTCCCAGACACTGCGGTAACACAAAATCAATTAATCAATAATAACCATGGCTTTGAAACATTCCCCTCCCTCAGTTTAAAGAGATCCATTCTCCCTCTTGGTTTCTAATAGTGATGGAAGTTGTCTCTGTGGAATGAGAAGAAAAGCTATGGACTAGATTGTGCAGCAGCCCTAGTTGGTGTAGAGGTACTGAACCCTAGACAGGCATGGTTCCCCCAGGCACACAGGAGGGGTCCTGCTGCATCACAGGGACTGAAGCCTGCTTTCCCTTGTACTTCTAGCTGCCCCTGGTGGCCAGTGTGGAAGTGGGGTAGAACCATGGTAATACTTCTTGCTGTCGCTCTTCTTGGGGGACTACAATTGTGCTTGCCCATTGTTTGGCAATGTAAATGTGCGTGGGAAGGATACTTTTGCTCCCCCTCTCCCTACACAAATGTGCAAGGAGCAGGTTGAATCTGACCCCATATGTTTTATTTTATACATCAGTTACAATTCTGGCTAGAACAACAAGGAGTCCGGTGGCACCTTAAAGACTAACAAATGTATTTGGGCATAAGCTTTCGTGGGTAAAAAACCCACTTCTTCAGATCTTTACCCACGAAAGCTTATGCCCAAATACATTTGTTAGTCTTTGAGGTGCCACCGGACTCCTTGTTGTTTTTGGGGATACAGACTAACACGTCTACCCCTTGACACCAATTCCAGCTAGGAGGCTACAAGCAGAATGTGTCCCAGGAAAATGTTAGACCAATCACTTGGCCGGTTATGTTTACATGAAAGTGAGACTAGCAGCACACCAGTTTATCCTGGTCCATCAAAAATAACCCACTAGGCCACAACCATAACAATAAACTTTGTACTTGTCTTGTGTTGGTGCCCATTTAAATAATTCAATCAACAGAACCAGCTGCAATGTCCAGAAACCCTGGATTCCTCTGAAATGGATGGTTCACTTGGCAACTTTTAAAGTATGAATCCAATACCTGAATGCACTGAAAATTAGAACAATAAAACCCGCGAGTTTTAGCATTTAAGGTAAGCACAGGTGGGAAAGATAACTGAGATTTTATTCAGTCTTGATGACAAAACGACAATGATGCAAGGCATTACAGTGTTTATATGCCCTTTGTTTAGTAACATCTGCATAACTCATTCATGGAAATAAAAGCAACCACCCCTATCATCACATTTTTTTTATGTTCCATTTTTGGTCTCTCTCCACTATTTCCTATCTGAAGTGCTATTGAGACAACCACCCGCCTCAGTTTTCCTGAAAGCAGCTGTACTGTTGAGGTTCTGCAGCATAGGTAGGGAAAGCAGCCCAACCTCCAGCCTAGTGCCATATTCTCCAGACGCTCCTTGTATCCCAGCGCACAGAGGAGCTCAAGGGCAGGATCTGTCATAACATAAATTGTGGGAGCCAGCAACAGCAGAGGTTAATGGAATTTTGGGCCAGCCATAGTGGCTACCAGTGAAGCTCTACTGTTGTTCCTCTGCTTAGCCATGAGGGAGAAATCCTCCCATTTGACCCTAGCAGAGTCCCCTCTCCCAAACCTTGGGGGGAGGGATAGCTCAGTGGTTTGAGCATTGGCCTACTAAACCCAGGGTTGTGAGTTCAATCCTTGAGGGGGCCATTTACGGATCGGGGTCAAAAATCTGTCAGGGGCCAGTACTTGGTCCTGCTACTGAAGGCAGGGGACTGGACTTGATGACCTTTCAAGGACTTTCCAGTTCTATGAGATAGGTTAATAAATGGAGATATGCCAATTCATTCAGGCTTGGTGCCAGAAACCATGATTTGTCCTTGTGAAAATAATGATGTGACCAATATGGCTAGAGCAACTTGTAACATTGGAAAATATATCATAAAGTCATTTGTTTTCATGGCTTGAAACATACGTAACCCTTCTGCCAGGTATTGTCATCAGTAAAAAGGGACAGGTTCAATTTTCTAGAGATTTTTTCTGAAAGCCTAAACAATAGTGGCTTGAGCCCCCACCCAGAAAACCGGGAAATTATAGCTACCAACCTAGACACCCTTGATAGGCAATTCTTCCCCACTTGCCAGCACTGAATCCAGGGAGTTTAAAACAAAGAGAACTTGATTGGGGGGACAAAAGAGAAGACAACAGAATAAACTTTGGAAAGCCAGCAATTAAGAATATCTACTAAGAACTCCTCCCACGGTGTTTTAACTATAGTCCCAACCTTAGTCCTCCTCTGGCAGTTGTGTGGTTAATGCATTCTAGTCACTTCCTTTCTCCCCAGCTTCTCCACTCACAGTTTGATGACCTGGGTAGGTGGAATCCAAGAATTCTGGCAAGTGATTTTCCAGCCCCTAAGGAAAGTATAGCCTGGGCAGCTCTCCTGGTGCTACCACCTGACCCAGCTGAAGGGATTTCAGCTTTGATTGCTGAGTAGGGAGACCCATTCTGGAGTCCTTCAAATAGGGTGTTACTCTCGGCTGCTGCAGCACAAACCACTTCAGCTCTGCTTTGTCCACCACCCCAAAGCAGCCTCAGTTCAATGCTGCTGCTTCAAAGCTATCTGCTGCCTTGAAGGTCCTCTCTGGAGAGGGATCACTAGTATATAGGCCCCTTAACAGAGTTCTTACTGCCAGAGAGGCACTTAGTGGAAGGTAGGAGTCCCTTTCCCCCAGCCATTACCCAAGTGTGCCTGACTGAGGTCTCAATCTGGCAAACCCCTCACCTTAGGCACATTTTGTGTAGTTCCCCTGTTCTTTCATTTCCCAAAAGGGACAATAGAATGTTATTGCTCCCCAACTGAAAATGTCACTGTATTATAACCAAAATGCCCCCAGATGGTCACAGAACTGAAATGGGCCTGGCCCATTCAGTAATTTCCCCTTACTCACCAACAGTGGGCTCCTTCCCCTACCGAGCCCGTCCTTCTGGAGTACTGAAGCAGCTCTGGGCCACTCTTCTCCCTCTTCCCCAACAGGTGTCAATAATGAGCTCTCTAGTCTCTGTCTTCAGCCACAGGGGGGCTTATACATATACCATTGTTTGTGAAATAAAGAATGGCTATTATGCCCCTATATGTGACCTAAATAAATATAACAGTGCATAAGCCAAAGCACAGGGCCATAGCAGCAGAAGGTTTCCCTGAAGGTGGTTTGTGCTAGTGCAAGGTGTCCAGAACCCTTGTTCCCACAGCTAGCCAGCATGGCCCAAAGGTGTGTGTGTGTGACACTAATTGGGGAGGGGAAGTGGCCAAGGTAGCCAAAGGAGTGTGTCAGTTCAGCTTAGGGTGACCAGATGTCCCGATTTTATAGGGACAGTCCCGATTTTGGGGTCTTTTTCTTATATAGGCTCCTATTACCCCCCACCCCGTCCCGATTTTTCACATTTGCTGTCTGGTCACCCTAGCATGTCACTCAAACAGACTCTACCAGCAGGATTCCTATAGAACTCCTTCCACTGCTTAAAACTGTCCTTCCCCTTAAGAACAGCCAGGGGAGGCAGTCAATGCAACCAGCACCTGCACTTCCTGGAGGGTGAACCCTCTGAGGTTTTAGCACTTTCCTACAGGAGTGGTTTGAAGCATAACATATAACCATGCTCTGCGACATACATCTCTGTACATATATCGGAGGTTTCTGATTGTGCTCTGAGGACCTGATCCTATAAACTACCCCAGGTTAGTGCTTACTACAGTACCATGACTAATTCCAATCAAGTCAATTGGCCAAATTCTCATTTAAAATAAGGCCACTTTTACACTGCTCAGGGAGGGCAAAGAGGCCTTGATGGTGGTATAAAATTCACAGCCACTTTAAGTTTCCTTTACAGTGATGGGGTGGTATAAAAGTGCCTTGAGAATCAGATGAGAATCAGAGTCACCTGTCCAAAAATATGAACATGGTCGGTATCTTTACCTAAAAGTCTAGGTAAAAATACAGCCTCATAACATGTACCGTTTGGGCATAGTGTATTATTTATAATACAACAAGAGACACAGACAGCAAACATCCAGTTTTTAATTCTGTGGTATGCTTACTTCACTTTCTGATATCAATCTATTTGCATTGTTTGATTTTCAATAAATATTTCTCTTTGTTCTTTAGATAAAGTTGGCAAATTTGTGTATGATGGAGAGTAACTTGCTGCAGTAGAACTGAAATGCTGTGACATTTTGCGAGTCCAGACCAGTAAGGGGTTCTGTCTCCACCTACCCTGTAACTATGGGGGCCTTTGGCTGTGAAGCTATGGTTCTCTTCCTTGATACCAGATACTAGCCTATAAGCATAAGGTTTCATCCTGGCTATCACCAGCCTTGTTACTCTTGACAGAGTGATACCAACAGCACTCCCTGTCCTGGGGTCTCCCTAAAATACATCCTCTGGTTCTTAATTACCAGACACTTGCATCATCCCCTTCTGGTTTGTCACCTCCAACGGCATGAACCCAGCCCCCTCTCTCCGCCCTGATACCAGCTCACTTTAGCATACACACCCCACACAGTTTGCACACCAGAGACCTGCTTGGTGTAAAAATAAACAAAACGTTTATGTAATAGAAAAACCACTGATCCAAAGATGAAACAGTAAGGGACTGCAAACGTTATACAGAAAATAAATATAAAAACACATCCTCAGGCTTTACACTTTCATAGTAGATAAAATCCCATTTCCAATAAGAGTTACCTATTGCCTTAAAACAGTTCACCAGGTGTACTCCTTGGCTATAGGAGGGATCCAGTGTTCACAGACAGCCTTCCACCTCTGTCCCCCAAGATCTGGATGGTCTTCAGTTTAAGATCCTTCCATTTTAAAAATATTTGCATTTTTTCTTCAGTCTCCATTGACATTCAAAGTGGGGAAAACTCCTTCCTTTCTCAGTTTCTGAAGACTAGAGCTTTTCTTTTCAGTTTCAAGCTGTTCCCATTTGCTTTGATGGTTCCTCATTTTTTTTCCTGGGCTGGACAATGGCTAGGTGCTTGAAGCCAGTCTCCTCTGATTGAAGAGGTGATTGATTCACCACTGCCCTGTTGTGACATGATGCTGAAGTCGCACTACAATTAAAATTTTCTGCATATACACACACATATATCTTCATAACAATGACCAGTATATATATATATATATATATATATATATATATATATATATATATTAAAGACTATTAAGTTTGGTGCATTAGAAGCTTTGATATACTCTTGCAGTCAAATAACATAGTATGCAATCAGCTGGGTTAATTACTTATCTTGGGGGGTTTGAACCTTCTGTTCCGCCCTTGGAGTGTCTGGGCCCTGAATGTCACAAATTCCCTTTATTTATACATACTTATTATTTATTTATTTTTAAGTGATTCCCCAATCAGGATCTGGACCCCATTGTGCAAGGTGCTAGGTTACTGCATTTTATGTGACAAATTAAAGAAACCCATTACAGAAAAGTAATAGTTATGGCTTCTAATTCAATGGGTCACATTGTTACTTTCTGTGTTAACTTTGGGTCCGGTAGTGGTCTCAGTTACACCAGTATCAACAATATGGAAAAACATAATCTTATTTATGCTGGCATAAGTAAGAACAGAATTTGGCCTGTGTACAGATACTATAATTTAAAGAAATTATTCCTAGTTCCTACCTCCAGGGAAAAAAACCCACAACCCAATGTTGTTTTGTGGGGGAGGGTGAAAGACAGGATACTAGTGAAGTCGGTAACAATACTGTGCACCCTGATTTTTAAAAGAATTCAACTATCTTTTAGTATTAGCCTAAAGGGACATTGCTTAGCTTGGCCTCAAATGTCCTCTTATCCTTTTTATTATATTGGTTTCTAAGCGCCGTGTAATTTTTACAGGGACTGAGGGAAAGGAAGAAGAGAGGGACTGTTTAAAATGCATATTTCCTCCTTTATTAAAAACATATCAGTGCCAGCCAGGAGTGCCACCCTAATAAGCAACTTTACAACAAAAAAGAAATATCAGGGGGGAAAAAATCCGTCACTGAAGAAAGATATTTTCAGACTTTTCCTATTAAAAAAAAAGTTAGAAAACTATAGCTTTTTTGTCTTGTTTTTTAATTCTAACTGCAATTATTATTATTATTTATATTACAGCAGAGCTGAGAAATCTCTGTTGCCACGCATAACATTTTCCCAGCATCGCTGATTCTGGTGTACGCTGACTGCAGAGATCAAAGGATTTCCCCCCTTATGTACAACACTGGACATTACTTGAGTGTTCTCTTTCCTCTGAAGCATATGATGCCAGAGACAAGAAACTGGATTTGATGGCCCCCTGCTCTGTTCCTATGTGACAAATTATTTGTTCCTGGAAGGGAGTATTATGTCTTTCATCTTTACAATGATGTAAGGAGCTCCCAAAGGCCTACTTTGAGGATTTAAGCTATAACCATAGTATGGGCAGGAAATACATCACAATGTCAGTTGCTCCTAGAGTCAATGGGTGAAATCCTAGCCCCTGTGAAATCAATTTCAAAACTCCCACCAATTTCAACTGGGCCAGGATTTCTCCCATTGTGCCTGAGGCCTCTGGAAGCACTGAGCAAGTGTAACCCACACGCCTTCTGGGTGTGGTGTTCTGGCCCATCTAGTTTCATCGAGACCACTTAGAGAGAGATAAAATGAGTCTGCTCTACAGCCTTAGCTAACAGCCAGTTGGCTTTTAGCTCATGCGGTAGAGGCTCATGCACTGAGGCCACGGTTCGATCCCGCCCGCCAACAACTGGGGTCTGTTGACGTTACACAAGTACACAGAAGGGTAACCTCTGTTACACCCTTTCACAGGATGTAGCAGATCCATGTTCTATGTTGGCCCAGCTCATTTCTCAGCCAGTGCAAAGGTCAGTCAATTCTTTCTCCTTGCCCTGTTACAGGTTCATGGATTCCAAGGCCAGAAGGGACCACTGTGATCATCTAGTCTGACCTCCTGTATAGCACAGGCCATGGAACTTTCCCACAATAATTCCTAGCGCAGATCTCAGGTGCTTAGCCCTGCTGGCTGTGCTAGAGGATCCCAGGCCTTGTATACAAGGACTGAGATTTGTATCTGACCACTGCAGAAAAAAAAATGGTGAGTGGAAAGCTTCTTTTTCCCCTCTCCCTGCCTTGAGTACAACACAAGGACTGGAATAAGTTTGTGCCCGGTGTATTACAAAGTGTAACATTTCAGATAGGTTTTAAGTCATCTGATAACGCTACATATTAACACTTGGCTGATTTACGTTAGCACTTGGCTATGGTGACATGTACTCTTTGCCCCACTGTATTTGTCTACTTGCTTACAAAGTATTCATTCCGAGATTGGTGACGCTAATATGGAAGGATAGGAGAGTGGATGGAAGCCAAGCCTGAGATACTGGCAGGTATCAGACAAGCAAACAAAAGGTAGCAAACAGAAAATATTGATTGGCATTCAACACAGGACTGTAATTCCAAGGTACGGTACTCAGCTGACTCAATTTTTCCCCACACACAAATCCATTAAATCATTGTTAAAGGGCTAGGCTTTTTCATAGAAAAAGTTATTCTTTGCCCACATCAGCATCTTGGTTTTGTTTTAAAGTCTGTTTTCCCCCTTGTTTTGAACCAATACATTAGTTAGGAAATCCAAGCACAAGAAATTCTGTTAATTACAAAGAGGTTCAAAATTTAAATATTATGGTTATGAAGGCCATGTTTATCTACAGATATTTTTTAAGTGGAGAGGGATATGTATTCATTATTATTCTTAAATGTCACTGAAACCATTGCATATAATGAAAACAGCTGTTTGTTTAATTAAAACATTTCTCTCCAGTCTTCTAAATCCAGGAAACAACAATACAGGAGAAACATACTTGAAACAAACATGAAACTGACCAATCTAGTTTTATTTATTCTAGTGGAATAATAACCTGGACTGTTACATGTAGTGCTCCTATTTCTAAACACCTACAACATTTGTCTCTTTTTTTTTTTTTTTTGGTAACAGCATCACATTGTTAACTCACTCAGATAATCATCCACTATAAACCCCATGTCTGTCTTTGTGGCACTTACAGACTAGCCAGGATTTCCCAGTTCCATGGGCCAAATTGTCCCCTCTTACTTTCTCGGGTAAAAGAGACAAAAATCATGGTGGATTCCTGCCCCAAGGACAAAAAATGTGGGTCAGCTGCCAATGCAGCATCATTGCATCTGTCCCTAGACACTGGGGATGGCCCTCTGTGGGATGGGAGTCTATGCATGGGAAAGGCAGAATGGGGGTCTGTGGACAAGTGCAGTAAGCACATTGTTACCCCAAGAAACTACCAGGGAGGCCACTGACAAAACAATGTAGCACAAGTCCTCTGCAAGACCGCTTTTTTCAAGGGTCTTGCCTTTAGGGAAGGTTTTGGGAGTAATTGCCAGCAAAAGAAGCCCTGCCTGAACTGTGCTGACAGAGAGATGGGAGAGAGTTGCAGGGGGCTGGGAGCCAAAGTGCAAGGAAGCAGAGTCTCTGTGTGGTTCCTTTTCTAAGGGTATGTCTACACTGGCAAGTTTCTGTGCCACAAGTTATACCACTTTTATTAAAGTGCTGGAATTAAACGAATGTTGTATGTCCACACTGTGCTCCTTGAGATGCTGGAGCGCATCCACATTAGCAGCTCTTGCAATGGCAAAGAGAGCAGTGCATTGTGGTAGCTATCCCACAATGCAACTGGCCACAGGGTGCTTTGGGAAGGATTTGCAATGCCTCATGGGGCAGGCACAGCATCACATGATGCAAGTTTCCCAATCCCTTTGTTCCTACTAGGGCATCCTACTACATTGGCCAGCTGCTTTTCAACTGAAGTGGGGGGTCGGATGGGGAGTGTGTGTGACAGGGTGTGTGCATGCATGGGGGGGAGACAGTATGTTTTGGGGGACAGAGAGTGTGTCAGCATGCTGTCTTGTAAGTTCAGACAGCAGCAGGAAGCAACTAGTCCTGAAGCAGGGGGACGGGAAAACCCCAACATCAGCCCCCACCTCCTTCCCTGGGCTCTCTGCCCCATCGCTCTCTCTCTCTCTCTCTCTCTCTCACACACACACACACACATGGCCTCTGTGTTCAACAGCATGAGCATTCCACATTAATGGTTTGCTTTGTGTCCCAGAGCAGATCAGCACAGCACACAAGTGCTGTCAGAAACGGTGCTTTGAACAGGGAGGGGCTCATGTCTTCAGGGCAGCTAAGTTCAAAACAACAAGCAGAGTGGTCACTTGAGGCATTATGGGACAACTCCAGAGGCCAATTACAGCGCAGAAAGCAATCAAGTGTCTACACTGGTGTGACAGGTTGGTATCACAGAAACCCCCTTGGAGCTGCCGCCTAGTGTGCCAAGACTACTCCTGCCCCCGTTTTCCTGGCTTTTCCAGCTTAGGACTCCAGAATCCTGTCTGGTTTGAACCAGACCCGCTAGCCTGCTGCAAATCGAGACCCAGGTCTGAGGCACGTCCCCTAACAGCTGTAGGCTTGCCTGGAAGCAGCTTAGGAAGTGCTCTTGCCTTTGACACCCAGGTGCCCAACTCCCAATGGGGTTCAAACCCTGAATAAATCCGTTTTACCCTGTATAAAGCTTATATAGGGTAAACTCATAAATAGTTCACCCTCTATTTCACAGATAGAGAGGTATGCACAGCTGTTTGCCCCCTCCAGGTACTAAACGTACTCCAAGTTACTTAATACGTAAAAGGTTATTTTAATAAGTACAGAAAGTAGGATTTAAGTGGTTCCAAGTAATAACAGACAGAACAAAGTGAATTACTAAGTAAAATAAAATAAAACACGCAAGTCTATGTCTAATCACACTGAATACAGATAAAAACCTCACCAGTTCCAGTAAACTTCCTTTTACAGGCTATGGTCCTCCTAGCCTGGGTCCAGCAATCACTCACACCCGCTATTGTCCTTGTCCTTTGTTCCAGTCTCCTTCAAGTGTGTCGTTGAGGGGTGAAGAGACTCTCTCTTTAGCCAGCTGAAGACAAGATGGAGGGGTTTCCCAGGGGTTTAAATAGACTTTTTCCTCTGGGTGGACACCCCTCCCTCTCCCTGTGTAGCATCCAGTTACAAGATGGAGTTTTGGGGTCACATGGGCAAGTCACATGTCCATGCACAACTCAGTTACCAGCCCAGCCACATTCCTGGCTGAGCTCAGATGTGGATTGGTGTCTGCAACTTCTTTTGTCTGTCAAGTGTTTCTTGATTGGGCCCTTAACCTGCACATTCCTTTCTCCAGACATTGATCCAATGCTCTTACTAAGGCTATGTATAAAACCAGCAAATATACAACCAATATTCATAACTTCAACTACAAAAATGATACATACATACAACCAGGAGGAATAGATTCAGTAGATCATAACTTTTACAGAGATATGTTCCATGGCACATGTAGCATAACACATATTCCAGTTATATCATATATACATTTATAAGCATCCCCCCATAAAGACTTATGAGGTACACCATCACAACTAGCAATAGAGCGCTGGAGCCTCTGCGCAAATAGCCTTATGACTCTCGTCTAGGTCGGCTTTTTGCAGCACTGTAACTGAGGAGTTTCTGCGCACTAAGTGGTTTGGCAGTGTGTACACGTCTGCAGTTTGAGCGCAAAAAGCTGCTTTACTGCACAGAAACTTGCCAGTGTAGATTAGACAAGCCCTATGATTGGCACAAATCTCTGGAGCTCTGCATATTGTGGAAATTCTCCCTCTTCTCCCCAATGGAAACACAATGATGAGAACCGCAAGATGTTTCATGTATTCTGTGTGGATTTTCCACATAAGAGACCAATCTAAGATCAAATCCGGTCATTCCTGTGTCCTATATAGTCATTATGATATGATATGAAGCTTGGAGGAGCCTTTCTGAAGCAAGAAAGTCAGGAACAATGTGCCTAAGGGCTAGTCTACACCTGCAATCCTAAAGTGCTGCCGTAGCAGCGCTTCAACGTGGCTTATGTGGTCGCTCTAAAAAAACCCACCTCCATGAGGCATAGCTACCAGTGCTGGGAGTGTGGCTCCCAGCGCTGGTGCACTGTCTACACTGGCGCTTTAAATTGCTGTAAATTGCCAGTGTAAATTGCAGTGTAGACAAGCCCTAAATAGCCTTCAGTTAATATTGTTGTCCCTTTGCTGGGCAGTAGCAGAATTCAGGCCCTTGCAGGTTGTTTTTGTGATGCAGAGCCAGGTATTTTCTTAGTGTAGTCTAAACAACCAAGTCCTGTTCCCTTGAACAGGATGGTAACAAATGGCAGCAGAGGCAAATCCCTCTTGCAACAAGCTCAGGCACCACTGAAGCATCTGGCCTCAGACTCTATCCAGCTTCTGCTTAACAAACTGTGTCTTTTTTCCTCACACCCTACCCCTTACATTTGGGAAACCACTACTCCCAGCTTGCTGACTGAGACCACATATTCTGGAACACAAAGTGAGCTCAGAAAGTTCCAATGTCCCTATTCTATTCCATAGGTTTTTATGGCATGCTCATCACCATGATATCTGGCAAAGAGGGATACTCTAACCTACACAGTACCCTTAATGACTGTTTGGGAGTGGCTAGTGCACAGAGTATTAGTTCTTTTTATGAGCTGGAGGCTTATCCATCAAAGATTCTTAACGTAGAAGTCACTCGTACCTTTCACCACAACATTATCATAAAAAAAATTACTAACTCTGATGGCAGATTTATAGAATCTGTTGTGCTGGAATGGTTTCTGTCATAAATATAAGAGGAAGCGGGAGAGGATGCAGATAAAATCCTCTCACCAGTAAAGGGTTAAGAAATGCAGGTAACCAGACCGACACCTGACCTGGCTGGCATCTGACCAATAAGGGGACAAGATACTTTCAAATCTTGGGAGGGGGAAAGCTTTGTGTGTGGCTCTTTGTCAGACTCAGAGTGATCTTGGAGTTAGAAGGAACCAGTCATCTTTTCATAAAATCCTCACTTTTCTAAAGTAAGTCTAGTCAGCATAGCGAGTAGATTTCTGTTTATTTTGCTTGGTGTGTGTTCCCTGTGTTAGAGGGAGGGGTTATTCCTGTTTTTTTCTGTAACTTTAAGGTTTTGTCCAGAGGGGGAATCCCTTTGAGTTTGGAAATTGAGTACCCTGTAAAATAATTACCATCCTGATTTTACAGAGCTGATTTTACCTTCTTTGTTTTAATAAAATCCTTCTTTTAAGAAGCTGACTGTTTTCTATGGTGTTAAAAACCCCGGGGGTGGATTTTTTTAGATCACTGTGTAACCAATTGGTTAGGAGATTATTCTCAAACTTCCCAGGAAAGGGGGGTACGGGCTTGAGAGGGTATTTTGGGGGGAAAGAGAAACTTCAAGTGGCTTCCTTTCCTGGATTCCTGTTTAAACACACTTGATGGTGGCAGTGAGAAGCATTTCTCAGGGTGCAGGGAATTTTATACCTTGGGGGTTTTAACCTAAGCTGGTAGAAATAAGCTTAGGAGCTCTTCATGCAGGTCCCCACATCTTTACCCTAGAGTTTAGAGTGGGGAGGGAACCCTGACAGTTGCAAATAGGGCAGTAGAAACACAACCTCATCCCTTCCTGATAAAAGGTGTGTTATAGTATCAAAGGAATGTATGCTCTGTTACATTTTGAATAATAGCATGGTTGTTAAATCAAAGTGAAGGTTAACACTTATCAAGAGCTCACACAGCCATACCATCTTTCCACAACTGCATGAATTTGGAACTGTGTCATGTTAACTTGGAATTTCCTGGCCTGCATCACAGGCTTTTTGTTATTTAAACAGGAGAGTGGGGTGTTGCATTTAATTTCCTCATTTTGTTTTGTTAAGAAAAGTAAAACAATCTTTCCTATAAAGTTTACCCAGGAGACCACAGGAGAAGATTTATATTTACAGCTGTCTGAGCTGGGAAGGGAAAAGAGATGCTGAATGGGAAAGAGAAGAAAAGGAAGAAGAAAAAGGGTGTGAAAGATGTTAGGAATGGTGGATAAGAGGATGATGGGGAAGAAGAAAAGAAGTCAAGAACACAAAAAGCAGGAGGTGGTCAGGAAAAATAAGTGACATAAAGAAACAGGTCATTTTTGTTATAAATACATGAACATTTGAATTCCAATATCAGTCAAGTTAGCATGGATCTCCCACTCCCAAAACCTTGAGGGAATGAGATAGAGGCCAGGAGATAGATGGGGATTGGTCAATTGCTTTATGGAAGGCAGGAATAGAATATGCAGCCCCCAATGAGGGGATCTGGTATTGAAGCAGGGTAAAATTAGGAAGCCCATTCACCTGAAGTGGCTCCTGTCTTGAAAACCTTGCCTTTGGGAAGTTGTGGGTCCCCATTATATGGTCATTTGTAGCAAAGGTGAGACCATGCTCAGGTGTGTGGGAATCCTCACTAGCAGCAGCGGAAAAGAGAGAAGGAAGGAGAAAAAGAGGGTAGACAAGGGCACAGCTGATTAATACACGGGTCTTTCAGCACTGGTTTCACTCACAAGTGAAGATGAATTTGGAGTGCTCTCGTCCTAGTCCCTACAGTGAGTATTTGCTCACATCACCTATCACGTAACCAGTACACGCCTACAGTTTATATATTACCATTGTTGTTTGTACAATAGAGGCCTCAACCAGCCCATTGTGCTGGCGCTGAACAGCCACATAGTAAGAGACCATCCCTGCCCTCAAGAGTTTAAAATCTAAACAGACAAGACAAAGGGAGGAAGAAAAGAATCCCCACTTATTAGAAGCTGGAGAACAGAGACATCAAGTCAGTGGTAACCATGGCTTCTCAGCAGCTCTGAAAATCAGCTCCAGTGGTTGCTGGGAAATTTTAATTTGACAATATCTAGTCACAAAACAAACAGGAAAAAGAATGTCTCTCAAAGTAAATAAATAAATCTCAGATGTACATCTGAATACCTACTTTAAGCATCAATTATTTCAATTTAGCTGTGGCCCTTTTTAGATTTCTCAAAAGGAATCAGATGTTCTATTGTGGTAATACTGTGATTTGGCTTCACTTCCCACAAATCAATATCAAATGCAGAGAAGAAACCTGTTACATAACGCTTTGCAGACTAAAATAGTGGCAGACTCTAATCAGGCGTCTCATTGCAGGAAACAGGCCTTCCTACAACAGGAAGCGTAGGAGAAACTACAGGAGACAGCCGTCCAAACCAGCCAATTTGCCACACAAAAAAAAGAAGACAAAATGGCTGTATACTGGCAACTCCTGTAGCAGGAAATCTCTGAATTAAGCTTTCAATCTGCAGAGCAATTTAACATGTCAGCTGCTTCCTGGCAACTGATATTTGGAATCATTTGTATATTGCTTTTCGACTCTGTCTCATAATCAGTGGCGAGTGCTGTCCTCTCCAGAAGCAAGAAAGCCAAGGTCTTTTCTGAATTCTACCCAGAACAAATATTTCTAACCCCATTTTTTCCTCTGTTTTCATCAGTTTATCATTTCTAATTTTGGGGTTTGACACTCTTATTTCTCCTCTGATTTGGGTCCAGGGCAGATTAAATCACAGCATGGTGCCTGCCAAGGCAAACTGTGATATCCATGAGACAACATAAAAGAACTTGATGGAAGCTAAAAATCACATTCTGCAATGAAGGAGAATAGGAGACTAATGGATTCCCTCTGTGATTTCTGCTTAATGAGAACATGACAGAGGACTAGGATACTTTGATTTTAAAAAGGAGTCTCAAGTTGGTCAATCAAAAACAGAGGCATCCCAAACCATTAGTTACGTCTGAAATCTTGGCCCGGAGCAATAAACACCACAGGCTGAGACTTGCACTATTTGGCCAAAGAGGACAGCTTTTCATGGTCAACATCTGCAATAGTGAGAAATACACTGACCCCATGCTCTGCTACCTCTAGATGAACTGAGGCAGAGGGTTCAAATCATCAGTCCCGGGAACACACTTTTATCAATCAAGCATAGCAAGGATAGATGAGAAATCAGTCCCAGAGGTTTGGGAGCCTCCAGCCAGCTCCACATACAAAGGAGAGTAAGGAATCCATTAATCCTATACCACAAAAGAGAGAGAGCTGAGAGAGATACTCAGTCCCACCCACTCCAAGACCCCTGAAGCAAAGGAAGAAAAGAGGAGCTACTGAGGAGAAACCATGGTTGATAGAGAGGTTTGACAGGAGTGGTTACAAAGCAGGGTCATCACCAATTACTAGGTGTTATATGGCCACCTTGGGTATGTCTACACTGCGATAAAAAAACGGCCAGCACCAATCTCAGAGCCCGGGTCAGCTGAAGATTGCAGGGTAGACATTTGGGCTTGAGCTGCAGCCTGGGCTCTGAGACCCTCCCCTCTCATGTGATCTCAAAGCCTGAGCCCCAAAAGTATACACTGCAATTTTATAGCCCTGCAGCCCATGAACCTGAGTCAGCTGACCCCGAGCCAGTTGTAGCCAGCAGGTCTGTTATTAGTGTAAACATCCAGTTTGTAACAGCCCCCTGAGTGGGTGTGTAAAGGGGGACATTTAGAGTGCAAGGTGCCTCCTCCTGCTCCTGGAGGCCAGCCAGCACCTGGAAGCAACAGGCGAGTCCAGGAGAAGACATTCCTTTCTTATGGTTTCTACAATATTTTTCACTGTGACTAAATGTTCAGATTGTTTGCAAACTAGTGCCCGTGAGAGTTGTTCCACTTGCATTCACCCGATGCAATTGCTTGCTCACCCAAGTCCCATGATTTTATTTTTGTTCATTCCCTAAGCTTTATAAAAGAGAAGTGCCTGAAGAAATATTTGTGGCTTTGAAGGTGGGCTGGTGGTAGAGTATATTGCCCCAGGAAGAAGGAGAGAGAACAGCAGATAAGCATTCCCAGAGAAAATTTTAGGCCATTTAAAATCTGTTCCCTGTATTCTGCAAAAGAAAAAGCAGTTTATTTGGCTAGATCCATGGAGCCCAGATTTTAAAAAAACTTGGCTCCTTCCTGACTGAAAGAGGGAGAAAGGTGTAGCTGACTTTATAGTTTCTTCTCATATTCATAGAAAGCAATTGAGTTTGTATGCAGAGTTTTGCATCAGTCAGGTATGCTCCAGAACTGGCTTGGGTCACAGATGCCATTGTCCCCACTGTGACTCAAGGAAATCCCTGGAATTCAAGAGATTTGGAGGCAACATCCTACCTTCCAGAGATTGCCAGACCTCCTCGGACATGGAGAATGATCTGTTGGAGATATCTGAGAAGACAAGGTATTTATACAAACATTATTTTAATCCTACCAAAGGTTTGGGTTTCATTCAATGTTTTGGTCAGAGAGCCAGTCCATTTCTTATTTTATCCAATCTGGTCCACCCTTCTGTATAGGGGCACTACTGATATGATAAAAGGGACACGCCAGCCGTATTAAATGAATGTCAAGCAAGACAGAAGAGACTTCTGCAGAAAGCCTACTTTCTTACAAAATGAGATTTGCCAAGTTTACAAGAATCATGACTTGAATTATCCAATTTGATCATGAACGTTGCACATTTTGGTTCAAAGAGATGGTGAACAAAGTTTGCAATATGCCTTAGACTATGTAAACAAGGGGCATAGAGGTTGCTCTAAGTATTCACAGAACAATCTGCCTGTCTCTTGTTTGTGTTTTTCTTCCTTTGATTTTCTCTGTTAGAGTGCTATTCTTTGTTTTAGTTATTTGGTTGGGTTTTAATTTTTTTTCCCCTAAACAAAGAATCATAGAACCACTTTCTTATAGCCATGAACTTTAAACATCTGGCCAGAAGTCTGGAACTAAAGAACTCTATAATCACCTGTAATTGTTTGACACTGCCACTGAAGAAAGGACAACATGAGTGGACCTGAGGAATTAATTGGACTTGTATGTACTCTCAGCGTATGTAACAGCTGCTTCCTAAGTGGATGGCCATGAGAGTATCAGGAAGAAGGATTAATGGAGAAGGAGTGATTCAGAATAAAGGGACTAGATGATTCAGTTTATCTAATAGGTCCTGTTTTTCTTTTCTTTGTTTCCTTTTTCTTATACTTGTCTATTTGTCCCAGAATTAATTGTTGGGATGACACATAATTTCATGGAGGAGAGTTACTTTAATTAAACTGTGAAAGGATTACAGACTTGTGTTTTTAATTTCTCTCATCAGTTGAAGGAATTTAGGTGTTAATATCAAAATATGCTATGCTCAGAGTACACTAAAAGAATACGATGCAATCCAACTTTTTATTTATTAAAATATGGCCATTTAATACATGCAAGTACTCATACTAATCTTTAGGGGATGTAGGGTTTCCAGTGATGTACTGACTATCTTCCTCTTCTGGCCATTGTATGTTCTTGGTAGAGATGAACCTAAATGAAGACTAGAGAACCAAGCATGTCTGAACTTGAGGACCTTAAGATCTGGTTGAGCTTTATAACTGCCCTATAGCTTTATCACAGAATGACACGATGCAAACTCCGAGGAAGTTCGAAAGTTATACTAAATTCAGATTTGGATCCTTAGGAACATGTCTAATTCAGATGGACAATTTGAAGTACGCACCGAGCATTCAATAACTATGTGTGTGTGTGTTATATTAAAGATCTCCCTTAAAACAATTTATCATAGAAACCACAGTGCAGATGGGTGGATAAAGCTATTGAGTTCAAATACAAGAGTGGATTACAATAGGTGAATAGGGAACTGAGGGCGGAATACTTGCGGCACCACCCTTAATTTCCTTTTAACCTACTGTAGTCAGGCACATATCCATCAACAAAACTAAATGCGACATCCATGTCCAGATTTACTCATCTGTTAAAAAAATATAAAGGACACATCTTTAATATAGTTTCAATGCATTTACTTTACTCCTGTAGACGGTTTTAAAAATTTAGGGATGATAAAGGCAAAAGAAGAAGGAAACTAACTACACAATACTTAATATGTACAAATGTTAGAATTCACATACACGCTATGTTACTCACCCTTAGTATGAAAGCATGTTGCAGCAGAGAGGATCTTAATGATGATGTCAATCAATAAACTAGGGAAATACAACTTAGATGGGGCTACAATAATGTGGGTGCGCAACTGGCTGGATAACCGTACTCAGAGAGTAGTTATAAATGGTTACCAATCCTGCTGGAAAGGTATAACGAGTGGGGTTCCGCAAGGGTCTGTTTTGGGACCGGCTCTGTTCAATATCTTCATCAACGACTTGGATATTGGCATAGAAAGTACGCTTATTAAGTTTGCAGATGATACCAAACTGGGAGGGATTGCAACTGCTTTGGAGGATAGGGTCATAATTCAAAATGATCTGGACAAATTGGAGAAATGGTCAGAGGTAAACAGGATGAAGTTTAATAAGGACAAATGCAAAGTGCTCCACTTAGGTAGGAACAATCAGTTTCACACATACAGAATGGGAGGAGACTGTCTAGGAAGCAGTATGGCAGAAAGGGATCTAGGGGTTATAGTGGACCACAAGCTAAATATGAGTCAACAGTGTGATGCTGTTGCAAAAAAAGCAAACATGATTCTGGGCTGCATTAACAGGTGTGTGATGAGCAAGACACGAGAAGTCATTCTTCCGCTCTACTCTGCGCTGGTTAGGCCTCAACTGGAGTATTGTGTCCAGTTCTGGGCACTGCATTTCAAGAAAGATGTGGAGAAATTGGAGAGAGTCCAGAGAAGAGCAACAAGAATGATTAAGGATCTAGAGAACATGGCCTATGAAGGAAGGCTGAAGGAATTGGGTTTATTTAGTTTGGAAAAGAGAAGACTGAGAGGGGACATGATAGCAGTCTTCAGGTATCTAAAAGGGTGTCATAAGGAGGAGGGAGAAAACTTGTTCATCTTAGCATCTGAGGATAGAACAAGAAGCAATGGGCTTAAACTGCAGCAAGGGAGGTTTAGGTTGGACATTAGTTCCTAACTGTCAGGGTGGTTAAACACTGGAATAAACTGCCCAGGGCGGTTGTGGAATCTCCATCTCTGGAGATATTTAAGAGTAGGTTAGATAAATGTCTATCAGGGATGGTCTAGACAGTAATTGGTCCTGCCATGAGGGCAGGGGGCTGGACTCGACCTTTCGAGGTCCCTTCCAGCCCTAGAATCTATGAATATACCTCTACAAATGAGGGCCATGGGGCTGGACTCTGACCAGGTTATTTTTTGAGCAATACAGCCAGCTATTCAAGGGTGTTCAGCTCCTCTTGGTCTCAATGGCTGCTGCTGAGGGAGGAGCTCTTTTGAAAAGCTGGCCAATAACGACAGGCACAAATATCAGATGCCTGACTCTGAAGAGGCCTTGTTCTTAGGAGCAGGGCAACTAACTGCCATTTGTGTCTTTGAAAATCTCCCTCTAAGCTATGAAAATTTAAGGCTTGTCTACATAGTGTGGGGATTCCCTCTGAGACCTTTTCCACTTGGCTTATCCAGAACAGCGTATCCATTTCTGGGAGAATACTTGAACTGATTTCTTGGATTGCAGAGAACCAGATGAACTCCAGACTCATCACTGTGGTTTCTTTTTTGGCATACAATCAAACTACACTTGAGTTGAACAGGCTCCAGTGTAGTTGGTGGGTACAGGGTATAGCCACACATCCAACGTACAAAATCATGAATCAGCTTATATACACATTTACTTGTAATACCGTTGGTTAATACCTCATATCACACACATTATGATTGGTCGACTGATTTTTTTAACCAATCCCTGTACAGATCATGAACTGCCCACCAGTTGCAAAGTCTTCTAGTAAGCAAAACTGCAGCTGCAAGCTTATCACACATTACTAGGCTGACCATATTTCCTTGAGACAAAAACGGGACATTGGGATGGCAAAAACGGGACGGGGAGACAAGGGGCAGCCGCAACAAGCCGCCCCTTGTCTCCCCACTCAACAGCTCGGCGGGGAGACGAGGGGCAACCGCAACAAGCCGCCCCTCGTCTCCCCGCTCAGCAGCTCGGCGGGGAGACGAGGGGCAGCCGCAACAAGCCGCCCCTCGTCTCCCCGCTCAGCAGCTCGGCGGGGAGACGAGGGGCAGCCGTGGCAAGCCGCCGCCCCTTGTCTCCCCGCTCAGCAGCTCAGCGGGGAGACAAGAGGCAGCCGCAAGAAGCCAGTGTTCAGTTTTTTACAAAAAAATAAAAACTATATATAGTTTATTAAAAACGGGACAAAATTGACATTTATATTAAAACGACGGGACGGTCGGGAAATATGAAAAAAACGGTACTGTCCTGTTTAAAACGGTACATATGGTCACCCTACACATTACTCGTCTTTAATCTACTAACTACATGTTATTTACAAGGCCACTTGTGAATTTATGCTGTGTCCATTGTTAACCTCATTTTCCTTACTTTTGTTTTCTTTCATTGTTCATACAAAGCCTACACACAGTGCTTTAGTTTGCACCAGAGTGGTGTAAATTTCAGTCCATACTAGCCTTTTAGTCTTCACTAACTGACCCGTGTGGACCCTGCTGGAACACACTAAATGTTCCCTAGTGTGTGTTAATGTAGTTCTATTTCAAACAGTTCTACAGTAACATGTGCCAGGGAGCTTTTAGGGCATGCCAGCAGGGTCCATGAAGGCCAGTTAGTGCGCAACATGCTGGTGTGCATTAGAATTTACACTCCAGCCAGTGCGGACTAAAGCAATGTGTAGACGAGCTCTGAGATGACGTTGGTAAAGTTAATCCTGACTTACACTGCTATAAATGAGAGGAGAAACTGACACTAGGTCTCCTCAAATTCTTCTGTTTTCCTAAGTTTGCTCTCTTATTCAACCAACTCTCCCATTATGTAATATTGAAATTGCTTGGCAATTTCAATTTCTTTTAGTTACAGCATTCACTTTCAGCAGGAACTTTTCTCTGGTCTCTTTCTGTGTGTCTGGCTCTCTAGATACCATATACAAACAGAAAGAATTCTGTGTCACTGGGGTTATAGCTGCCTAATTTATTTTTTCAGCTTTTTTACTTCTTCCTGCTAGGTATGGACCATAGGTCATTGCCCTAGCATGTGTGTTAAGTTTCTCTTCTCCCTGCAGTTCCACTTCAGTGAATGTCCTGATGGTTGAAGGAGAAAACATTTTCTGCCGAGTGCAGATTTCTAGGTTTAAAATGCTTCCACAGTTCTACTTCTCGCTGGAATGTAATCCTGCTTGTAGGGAGTTACTTTCAAGTAGTCACTGAACACATTCAATCAGATTTCAAACCAACTCGTTCTTGACAGGGTTGAAATTCACTCACACAATTTCTTTTTGAAGCAGAGTCCCTGTGACTTATTAGCTAAGGAGAGGGAGCAGAAGGGAAGAGAAAGCCTCGGGGCAACAGCAACACACCAGTGACTGGGAGGATGGTCTTCCTCTGAGGCAGGCACATGGAACTGTGCATTAAGAGCCTCTGTGTTATAATCCCAACCCTGCTACTTGCTTGCTTTATGGCCTTGACCAAGTTAACGAACCTCTCTTTGCCTTAGTTTCTCCATCTGTAAAATGAAGATAACAATATCCCAACCTCACAGGGGTGCAGAAAAGATGAATTAATATTTGAATGGTGCTTTGATGAAGCAAAGTGCTACGGGCAATTACTAATACAGTTTGAATTGTCCCAGGACAATATGAAGAGCAAACACAAAAGTACGTCCGCTATAGGAGCAATGACTGCATGTGTAGGTGAAGAAGAAAAAGGGGGTACAGTAGCATGAAGAGGAACAGAAAAATAGGGAGGCTTAGAGGGGAAGAAAGGGCCTGGAGTGGAGAAAAGAGAGAGGGTCAGATGACTAAAGAGAGGTGGGAGGAAAAGACAAAGAAGAGCTGATTAGATGGGAGAAATGGGAGGGTTGACGTGATGTATGTGAGAACAAAAATATCTGTTATGCTATAATAGACTATATGTACTATGCTATATAATAAAGACAGAGGATATCAGACACATGCTGTAAATTACAAAGCTCATTCCTAAAATGTAACCCCCAATTTTATTTTATTTTTAAATTACTCCTGTTGGGATTTAACAATCGAAGCTTTACACATTTCTCTGAAGCTCTTACAGCGGGGGGAGAAATACTTTATGGAGGATGACTGAAATCCAGATTGCTACAGAGCTTCTAACATTTTCCGTCTAAGCCTCAGTGAAGACACTATACTTTGGAAGTTGCAGTGCACAAAGGGCACAGTATGCCTGCCGAGTAAGAAATTAGTCTGATAGTCATGATGGAAATTACAACACATAGGGATGCCATCCTGGCTGGAACTGAAGTTGGTTATGCAATAGCTACTCGGTGAGGAGAGTTCAGGGCACAGCAAGCTTTAACTCTCCTTGACTTTGCCTCACAAAGTCTGACACAGCATGCTGTTGTAATCTAGCAGTTTTCTGTTTAATTTCCTTTGCTCCTTATATCAAATATTCCACTCCCTACAGAACAATAAGATTTGTTATGCTGGGAAGCACCAACCACAATTTTTTTCTCTCTCTGTAACTAAATAATAAAACTCACTCATTTTGTTTAGGATGATACTGCAAAATCACTCTGAAATCAGTAGTGCAAGTGTCCTATTCATTTGAATGGGACTTTGGATATTAAAAAATAATAAAAAAATGAAAATAAAAGGTAAGTGGAACAACAATGCACAGTGAACGTGATGTCCACAATATTCAAAGCTATGATCTGATTCAAGATGTAGCAGCCACCTTGCAGTGTCTTTTAAACACAACATATCCCTCTTTTATACAATAGAAATATTCCCATGCAATGAACAATGGGCCAAATGTTCAGCTGCTGTAATGGTGTAAATGCCCATAGCTCCTGCTGCTATAGAGGTCTGCATACTATAGAGGTTTGCAAAACTGATTGAATCACTTTATACCTCACTTGTAATTTGGCAGAAGATCCCACCTAGCCATTTATAGGTTTTTCTCTGTGTTCCTCCTCTGGAAAGAAAGAGAGAGAGAGAGAGAATGAGAGAGAATGAGAGAGTTCTTGCAATGAAACTTCTCACTGCTCCCCACCTCCAGAAGTATCCCTCTAACCCAAAAACCCAATAAATTGCCTATTGAGACCTAGCTGATAATCAAAAGCCATAGCAGACCCCCTAACAGTGTTTGTAGGAAGATCAGTTCCATATTAGAGGGAATACATGTGAATAATGCCTAGTTCAGACTATTTTTAGTAATCTATTTGAGAATATTCTTTGAGGGACAATACTTCTCAGTCAGGGCTTGATCTAATACCAGTTGAAATTAAAAGAAGTCCTTTCATTGACTTCAGCAGGCATTGGATCAAACCCACAATCAAGAGACTGACAAAGTATTTGATGTATCCATGGGGCCCTCAATACGTCTTTATTTGGAACGTGTATCTCGTGTTGTTATTCTAATAAAAACTTGATTTTGTGCACAAACGCTGATTTATTGCCGCAATCTGAAAGATTGCCTGTCCCTTATTTTAGACTTTCTTTTTTTAAAAAAAAAAGTTGTTTATGCACTTCAGCTTGCTGCCCAAAAATGTCAATTCTTCCATTTCAGGGAATGATAATTATTTAATCTATGTTTAGCAGCTTCTCCTTGTAAAAAATATAAAAATCAGTCACAATAAACCTATGAGGGAGCAGTGAAAGTACATATTAAATGCAAATTTAAACCATATACGGTGTGTTATAAGTATGCTTGAACCTCTATAGTGCTATCAAACATCGCAAATGACATTACATTTGTGTGGCTATTTATAGCCACCCAAGCCCATCATTTGCCTCTTGGAGTTTGGGATTTCTCTTTCAATTGTAAGCAGAGCTTCCTCTCCAGTTTTGTTTATGTGTCTGTCTGTCAGCCCAGCGCCACTGGCTGTCTCTGCTTTGCTGCCGCTGCTCCCTCATCCTGTTTATAGGTCAGTGAAGATTGCCACTGATGCAGCATTACTGACCAGACCCTCCCACAACACTGCAGGATGTTTTAATGACGTTAACATGAGCCTTTTCAGAGCCTAACATCCATCCCTCACGCTGGTTCTACTATTTCCTATACAAAAGTCTACTTTGGTTTCCTTGTAGGCCCAAATTTGCTGTTCTCTTTGTAAAAACACAGCTGCTACTTGCCCACCATTCCATTCAGTTCAAAAGGCACCAACATACAACTGAATATTTTAGAAACTCTATCAGCTATATCCAAAGTGCAAGAAGCCTTGTAATGAACAATGCCCTTGCCAGTCACAGAACTATAAGAAAGGGTATACTTAGACTAAGTGGTGGCATCACATGGATGACAGCGAAGGCATATCTTGGCCCATATTGTTCTATTCACACAATACATTAGTGCAGTGTTTCCCAAACTTGGGATGCCGCTTGTACAGGGAAAGCCCCTGGCACGCCTAGCTTGTTTGTATACCTGCCGCGTCTGCAGGTTCGGCCGATCGCAGCTCCCACTGGCCGCGGTTCGCTGTGTCCGGCCAATGGGGGCTGCGGGAAGCGGCGGCCAGTATGTCCCTCGTATTCCCTTGAATTTTTTAATGTAATTCAAAGCAACTATGTATTTTTCTCTGCATCAGCTCATCAATGGTAAATTTTGAAGCAACATCTGGGAACATCCTCTCTGACACTAAAACCACTGAGTGCCACACGATGGGAAAGTCGAGTGGAGGCGATAAAGCCTATCAAACACCAAATTAGGAAGATAGATGATGCCATAGTTGCCATTATGGAGGATAATGCTATGACAGGAACTGTTTGTGGGAGAACAGTGGCAGAGGGAAATGGAATCACCAGAAAATACATACATAACTTCAAATTTCTGTGTGGCTTAGTGTTGTGGCATGACATACTGTTTGAAATAAATGTTGTAAGCAAGAGACTGCAAGGTGTTGACCTCAATATATCTGAAGCAATGGAACAACTGGATAAAGCAAAGTCATACCTACAGTCTTACCGGTCAGATGAGGGATTTCAAAACCTTCTGAAGAGTGCATAGAAGTTGGCAGAGGAACTTCACACTGAAGCTATTTTCCCACCCATTCAAGAATACAAGAGTCACCAAAGAAAAAGACATTTTGATTACGAGGCACAGGATAATCCCATAAGAGACCCCAAACAACAACTGAAAGTTGAATTATTTAACCAGGTGCTAGACTGTGCAATACAGGGGGCATGAGGGCATCATTTGAGCTTTCCACCTCAGGTGCCAAAATGTTGTGGGCTGGCCCTGCTGAGCTCCCACAGCTCACATTTACTACAATGAAAATTGAGGAGACTCGGCACCTCACAGGATCACACTCTGCATCCTCACATCCATCTTGCTCAACTGAGTGTCCAGAAAAGGGCCCGATTCCCATTTGCACTAAGGCCAATGGGAGTCAAAGAGGCCTTAAAGTGGGTGCAAAAGAGTGGAGGCGTGTGTGTGGAAAGCTGACCCCACAGAAATCAATGGGAGGTTTGTCATTGATTTCATTTGGGCCAGGTTTTCACTTTGCCTCTTTCACACCCAGCTGAAGGCCCCTTCATCCCAGCAGTACTGTCTAAGATGCCTTAGACTAAATGAGAATCAGACCCAGATTTATTTATTTATTTATTTTGAGTGGTGAAACAAAGTAAGGAAGTGGTGAAACAAAGTAAGGAATTATCATGATTTATTCTCTGTCTCCTTGTATTTCTTCTGTGCCTGCCGGAGGGCTACAGATTCCTAGTTCTCAATTTGGTAGTGGGAAGGGGAAGGAAAAGTGGGTCCTGGGTACAAATAAATAAATAATAATAATAATAATAATAAATGGAATGTATTCTTTACACATCTGATCTACCCCAGCAGCACCCAACAGGAAAAACAGGTCAACAACGTTAAAGGCAGTGAACACACACAATATGGGTGACCGTGAAGGCACATCAGCTGATGGACACAGAACCGATTGTTGAAATGAAGCCAGCAAGACACAATATCAGTTTAATGCCCATTAGCATTGCAAGGGTTTGGTTTGGTTTTGAGTCTTTTCTTCCAAAACAGTCAAGTTTGAGATTAACTGACTTGAAACCTCCAATGAACAATAAAGCCTTGTGTTTTTTTAAACCTGTGGAAATTGGAGTACAGATCTTGAAGAATTTATCCCTTTCAGTAACAAACCCAAGATAGCATAGAGTTGTTAGAGAATCCAGAAATTGCTGCTCTTGGATTCATCAAAGTCTGTAGGGAACACAGAATTCCAGAACCTATGACCACCTCAGTACGACCTAACCATAATCCAGAGTTTACAGTCTCATTAATTTATGTCCAGGACGAGTGCATAAATATCCCCCTTCAAAACCTAACGTATTTTTAAAAACCAACCTGCAAAGCCCACCAGCAATAATATCTGTACCTTGCTCAGTATCAGTTCACAGGTTTATACCATTTGTGCCTATAATCTCTAAACTAGAGTAGGTCTCAACCTTTCCAGACTACTGTACCCCTTTCAGAAGTCAGATTTGTCTTGTGTACCCCCAAGTTTCACCTCACTTAAAAACTACTTGCTTACAAAATCAGGTATAAAAATACAAGTGTCCCAGCACACTATTACTGAAAAATGGCTTACTTTCTCATTTTTACCATACAATTATAAAATAAATCAATTGGAATACAAATATTGTACTTACATTCCAGTGTATAATATATAGAGCAAGTCATTGTCTGTGTGAAATTTTAGTTTGTACTGATGGTGCTAGTGCTTTTTATGCAGCCTGTTGTAAAACTAGGCAAATATCTAGCTGAGTTGATGTATCCCCTGGAAGACCTCTGTGCACACCATGCATTCTTTCTTTATTAATTTTTTTAAAAAAGAGATAACGGACAAGGCAGCCGGGGTGGGGTAGGGAAGAAGGGAAGGACAAGGCCACATTGCTTATTGTAGCCACACTAAAAATCAAACTGTTTGAATGACAGCCTTCTGTTGCTTGGGCCATCCTCTGGAGTGGAGTGGCTGGGTGCCCGGAGCCTCCCCCCACGTTCTTGGGCATCTGGGTGAGGAGGCTATGGAACATGGGGAGGAGGGGAGGCGGTAATACAGTGGATGCAGCAGGGGTCTGTGCTCTTGTTGGCTTTCCTGCAACTCCAACAGGTGCCTCATCATGTCCATTTGCTCCCCCATTAGCATCAGCATCACGTCCTGCCTCCACACTTCATGCTCACTTAAGTCTTTCCTGGCCTCTGCCACCGAATGCCTCCATGCATTAAGCTGTACCCTATCAGTGTGGGAGGACTGAATGAGCTCAAAAAACATGTCATCGCGAGTGTGTTTTTTTCACCTTCTAATCTGCGAGAACCTCAGGGGCGGAGATGATAGGGGGAGCGTAGAAACATTCTATGCTCTACGATTCTGGAGAGACTACGATTCTGGGCTTGCCTGAGCTCCTTAATTTTCATGCAGCACTGTTGAGCATCCCTGTTGTAGCCTCTGTCCATCATGCCCTTGGAGATTTTGGCATATATATTGGCATTACGTCTTTTGGAACGGATTCGTCTCCCCATACAGCGATCAGATCCAGTACCTCCTGTTCGGTCCATGCTGGAGCTCTTTTGCGATTCCGGGACTGCATGGTTACCTGTGCTGATGAGCTCTGCATGGTCACCTGTGCTGATCAGCTCGCCATGCTGGCCAAACAAGAAATGAAATTCAAAAGTTCCCGAGGCTTTTCCTGTCTACCTGGCCAGTGCATCTGAGTTGAGAGTGCTGTCCAGAGCGGTCACAATGGAGCACCCTGGGATAGCTCCCGGAGGCCAATACCATCGAATTGGGTCCACACTACCCCAAATTCGATCCAGCGAGGTCGATTTTAGCGCTAAACCCCTCGCCGGGGAGGAGTACAAAAATCAGTTTTAAGAGCCCTTTAAGTTGACAAAACAGGCTTTGTGTGGACGCTTTTTAAATCAACCTAACTCTCCTAAATTTGACCTAAACTAGTAGTGTAGACCAGGGCTAAGCAAGCACCTTACCTATATATGTACCTAAGCAAGTAATTATCCCGTAATTACTGGATAATTCCAATAGTTGCTGAATTTGGCTAATCTCTCTGATGAAAATCATAATTATGTACTTTAGAAAGGAAGGATGGCATTTAATGTATAGTCCATTACTTATCAGCCAGCTTTTGATGGTGATCAATGATATAACCCAAGAGTGGGTCAACTTGCATTTCTGTTTGTAGTATTTCTCCAAGCCCTTTCTTTGCCAAGTCACACAGATGTTCAGACTTTTCTTTCATGTGGACTGGACACTAGAATGATCTCACCCTTGCATCCAGCCCCCTGAGACACCAGAGGCTGTCGGTCCCAGCCATGTCATTCAGCCTGGGAGCAAAGATGAGGATGTGGGCCTTCATGTTTTCACACCATTTAGGATAATTTCTGACGGACACAGCGGTCGATTGCCAACTCAACTACTTAGACAAACATTTAAGTGACAACATAGCTTGAGGATCTAATAATTATTTAGTAAACCCTGGGGTGGCTAGGCTGGGTAGTTCACTCTCACTGCGCCAGCAAGGGAGGAGGGAGAGTTGTGGGGAAGCATGGCTTATCCAGCCCAGAGTGGGTGGGGGGACTTCCCCTTGCTTTTACCAGAGGAAGGTGATCTGTTCTGCCCCACTGTCCCTCACATTTAATCACACACTCTCCAGCCAGTCTGAACTAGGTGATGTGGAATCCATGTAGATTCAAGGCAAACTCAGCCAATCTCCCCAGGGAACCAGCATGAGCAGAACAGGAGTGGTACTCCAGCCGGGGATGATCCAGCCAGGGATGAAATCACACAGCTAAGAATTGAAGCTGGACTATTCCTGATTCAAAAACACACAAAAGTGAAGGAATGCACGTACGCATACTCTCTCTCCCCCCACCTCTCCAACATTTCTAATTCCAAAGTTTATTTTGGAGTCCCGTCAGTTGAAAGTGACTCTCTCTTTGAAAAAATGCATCTTTAGACCTCAATTACTACACCAAACACTTCTACAGAATAGGTCCTGCATGTAAAAGAAATCATGTTTTATTGCCACTGGAAATGAACAGATTTCCATTATGGTGTGGCTAGATAGAGTTTTTACTTCTCTAGATGTAAATCACTTACCGAGTGGTATTTATTGTTCCAAAAATGCAGATTTATGTATTTACTTACTTCTAGCTTTGTTTTATGCACTAGTGTAGGACCACTGGCTGCTTTGTCTTGTCAAACCTGCAGTTTTAACAGGATTACTGGCCTGGGTTTTGGCTCTAGGAATCAGTTTCCCGGCAGTGGACAGTGGTGTGAGAGTGCCTTCTATAGAGTGGAAGAAGAAATGTATGGCAGTAAAGAAATGCATTGCAAGCTCAAAGGCATCAGAATTAAACTGTGGCTCTCAGCTACAAGCATGATCATTTTTAATCTGTAATAAAGAAATATACAAGAAAAAGAACAGTTATCTTTATTTAAGGATATGGGTCAAATTCACTCCAGGGATAACGAGGATATATTTTATATTTATCTGATGATGATAACAAATACATCATCCCAATGTAGGTGAATGACAAGTAGTTCTGGTAATCTCTATTTATATTTAAAAACAAAAAAAAAAGAAAACCAAAGAGTGCGCAGTTCAGTGACTTCTCCAATGTCACACACTCAGACCCTGACCCAAAAAGTAGCATAAGCATCTGCTTAACTGTAAGTACACGAATAATCCATGTCATTAGGACCACTCATGTGCTTAAAGTCAAGCATATGCTTACATGCTTTGTTTGACTGGGGCCTAAGTCTCTGGCAAAGCCACATTTTTTTCCTGTATTTTTTAAATTTTTATTACCACATTGCATGAAGCCAGCAAGATAGGAAAAGGACTGTAAGAATGAAAGAAATAACACTGTTTACATCAAAAATAGATATTAATCCAAACCAGTAGTCATTATTGGCATTTTAAAAGCCTTATAAATAAAGATGTGGTGCTATTGCCATGACAACACCACACATTCCAAGAGAGGCACTATATCCAATCCACCCCTCCATTCTACAAAGTAAAAGATATGACCGTGCCAACTGCAGGACTGTGGACTGGTGGACATGACTGGCTTGCAGACTGGAAGGATATTGGCATATTGCTCACTCAAATCACTAATCAGGTTTACCACAAACACATTCCTGAAATGGGAACATCTGGATTTCATCTGGGGTCTCGACACACCCCATGGCATGTATAAAGAAATCATTAATAAGATGAGCACGTATCTGTAAAACCTACCCAAGTCTTAGACATCAGAGGTGAAACCTTTGCCCCTTTGACATCATTGCAAAATTCCCATTTATGTCAGTAGACCCAGGTATTCTTATCCCTATGCCTGTACCTTAACTACAAGTTTCAGTGTAGTAGCCGTGTTAGTCTGTGTCAGCAAAAAGAAAACAAGAAAAATACCTGTGGCACCTTAGAGACTAACAAATTTATTTCAGCATAAGCTTTCGTGGGTTGCATCCGATGAAGTGGGTTCTTAACCCACGAAAGCTTAACTACAAGGTTATCCTTCACAACACAAAAAGAATGAGGAGTACTTGTGGCACCTTAGAGACTAACAAATTTATCTGGGCATAAGCTTTCATGGGCTAAAGCCCACTTCATCAGATGCATAGACTGGAACATACAGTAGTAGGAAAATTGTGTGTATATATACATACACACACAGAGAACATGAAAAGATGGGGGGTTGCCATACTAACTCTAAGAGACTAATCAATTAAGGTGAGCTATTATCAGCAGGAGAAAAAAAAACGTTTGTAGTGATAATCAGGATGTTACTCACACCTTCTTGTCAACTCTTTGTAATGGGCCATCCTGATTATCACTACAAAAGTTTTTTTTCTCCTGCTGATAATAGCTCACTTTAACTGATTAGTCTCTTAGAGTTAGTATGGCAACCCCCCATCTTTTCATGTTCTCTGTATATATCTCTTCCTACTGTATGTTCCACTCTATGATGAAGTGGGCTTTAGCTCACGAAAGCTTATGCCCAAATAAATTTGTTAGTCTCTAAGGTGCCACAAGTACTCCTCGTTCTTTTTGCGGATACAAACTAAACACTGTTACCCCTCTGAAATCCTTCACAACACACTTATGCCCTCCCCCTATCAGAGAAAAAAAGTTCTTTGTAAATATCAAATTGTGCTTCTTAGGTGCCAGATAATGATTTAGAAGTATACAGGGCTGCCATGTCTCATTTTTTAAAAGAGATTTGACAATTTTATTCCTATATGTATATAGATTTCAGCAGAAGAAGTTTTTCCGAAATGCTATAAATTATTATGTCTGTGTGAACAGGAAGCAATTAAGTTCAGTGCAAGTTCAGATTCTATCCCACCTTTTTCCTCCACCATTCTCCATCAGAGGTTCCAGTGCCTAGGATTTAATGCACACAAAACTGGACAATTTTACAGCACGTTATGATAGGCTGTGTACGGGACATTAAGTAAAGTTTAGAGCTCCAATGAATGCTCAACAGCAGTTACAAAAGCTGGTATATGAGTTATCAGAGCATGTTATTGTTAAACTCATATATCATCTGTCTGCCCTTACACAGCCAGAAGAGGAGCTGACTTTCATTGGGAGACCAGTTGCCTCCATTAGGCTTTTAATAACAAGCACAAATGAAACATGACAAATCATGCCATAAGGATGGGGGGAAATTCCATTTTCCAAGCCAGGGAGCCCACAACACAGCTGACACAATTGGTATTTGGAATGAGGTCACTGTGTAGAATGGATATGAGTCTAAAAGGGTATATGTGGGTGAGAGCATATGTGACAAACCTAAAGTCAGATGAGTTACTGTGGCCATGGCTATGTTAGAAAGGGTTTGCTGGTATAGCTATTCTGGCAAACCCTCCTTCAGATGAGCTTATACCAAACAGAGTGCTTTTACCAATATAGCTTATACCAGTTCCCTGAATGAAATATAAGTGCTTTTGCTAGTATAACTTAGGTCTGTATACCTGCATCTGCAGTAGAGCTTTTGCTGGTATAGAAATGCTTGGGTTTTTTAAAAAATGACATTACTTTACCAGCAAAGGTTTATAGTGTAGACTAGGCCTGTGTCAAGGAATGGAAGACAAAGGAAAGGGACTATGTGGGCCAAGTCCTAAAACAACATGGTTATTTTATGAGCGAGTATTAATATAGTTCTAAAACCCATTTGGGAGAATTGAGGCCAGAAAAGAGGTACAGCATGGAATTCAAAGATGAGAACAGCATCAGACAGACTCAAAGCGGGGAAGCAGATGATCGACTGAGCAATATGAAGCATACATAGAATAATGCTTCATGTTATTTGGTCAAGTCTTTCTCCAACTTGGAGACTGGCATAACCCTGGTTGGTCAATCTCCTTGAAAATGAATTAATTTTTTTAATTTAAAAACCTAATTGCCTTCTATGATGAGATAACTGGCTCTGTGGATGAGGGGAAAGCAGTGGATGTGCTATTTCTTGACTTTAGCAAAGCTTTTGATACAGTCTCGCACAGCGTTCTTGCCAGCAAGTTAAAGAAGTATGGGCTGGATGAATGGACGGTAAGGTGGATAGAAAACTGGCTGGATGGTCGTGCTCAACGGGTAGTGATCAATGGCTCCATGTCTAGTTGGCAGCCGGTATCAAGTGGAGTGCCCCAAGGGTCGGTGCTGGGGCCGGTTTTGTTCAATATCTTCATCAACGACCTGGAGGATGGTGTGGACTGCACCCTTAGCAAGTTTGCAGATGACACTAAACTGGGAGGAGTGGTTGATACGCTGGAGGGTAGGGATAGGATACAGAGGGACCTAGACAAATTAGAGGATTGGGCCAAAAGAAATCTGATGAGGTTCAACAAGGACAAGTGCAGAGTCCTGCACTTAGGACGGAAGAATCCCATGCACTGCTACAGACTAGGGACCGAATGGCTGGGCAGCAGTTCTGCAGAAAAGGACCTAGGGGTTACAGTGGTCGAAAAGCTGAATATGAGTCAACAGTGTGCCCTTGTTGCCAAGAAGGCTAACGGCATTTTGGGCTGTATAAGTAGGGGCATTTCCAGCAGATCGAGGGATGTGATTATTCCCCTCTATTCGGCACTGGTGAGGCCTCATTTGGAGTACTGTGTCCAGTTTTGGGCCCCACACTACAAGAAGGATGTGGATAAATTGGAAAGAGTCCAACGGAGGGCAACAAAAATGATTAGGGGGCTGGAGCACATGACTTATGAGGAGAGGCTGAGGGAACTGAGATTGTTTAGCCTGCAGAAGAGAAGAGTGAGGGGGGATTTGATAGCTGCTTTCAACTACCTAAAAGGGGGTTCCAAAGAGGATGGATCTAGACTGTTCTCAGTGGTAGAAGATGACAGAACAAGGAGTAATGGTCTCAAGTTGCAGAGGGGGAGGTTTAGGTTGGATATTAGGAAAAACTTTTTCACTAGTAGGGTGGTGAAGCACTGGAATGGGTTACCTAGGGAGGTGGTGGAATCTCCTTCCTTAGAGGTTTTTAAGGTCAGGCTTGACAAAGCCCTGGCTGGGATGATCTAGTTGGGGTTGGTCCTGCTTTGAGCAGGGGGTTGGACTAGATGACCTCCTGAGGTCCCTTCCAACCCTGAGATTCTATGATTCTATGATTCTATGATGAGCTGCAAGACAGTGGATGCTGAATCACAGGGGTTCTCAAGCTGGGGGGTCAGGACTCCTCGGGGGATCACAAGGTTACTACATAGTGAGTCATGAACTGTCAGCCTCCATCCCAAACCCTGCTTTGCATCCAGCATTTATAATGGTGTTAAATATATAAAAAAGTCACACTCAGAGGCTTGCTATGTGAAAGGGGTCACCAGAACAAAAGTTTGAGAACTACTGCTATATCATCTGTTACTTAAAGCAGTGAAAACAGAGGTCGGATAATTCAGTTCTGTTTCGGTCTCTACCATTGACCCACCATAAAATCTTGGAAGTTTTTTGTTTTGTTTAAAAACACAAAACACAAACGTCTCTTGGCTTCTGGTTCCTCATTTATAAAATGGGGATAATGATATTTCCCTATCTCAGAGGGTGTGGTGAAAATAAATTAGTTATTGTTTGCAAAGAATAATGAAAAGTGCTATGTAAATGCTAAGTATCATAATTTTCAGCTAAAAGGCATTATATAAATGCAAAGTGTTGACTTTTTTGGTTTTAATTTTTATTTAGGATAGACAATAGTGTGCAAAAAATTCTGCAAATATTTATTTGATTTTTTGACCATACTCGCATTCCTTGTGCCCTTTTTTTTGTAAACTTTGAAGCAATCAAGTGCTACTGACAGGAATTTTCACAAAAAGGTAATTTAAAATTCACAGAAACCAACGTTTATATTGACAAACACAAAATTCTTACTAGAAATGGTGGTTCACTCATCCAATCAGGAAACAGAAATAATATCAAGTGACTTCTCTGACCAATCATAATTAAGCCACACAGATTGGTTTTCAGTATTGCATATCAAATAATATGGCATAAATATTTTAAAGATTTATTCCCAGGTCACTGACCAATTAACCTGCTATTGGGCAAGTCATATTACCTCTCTGATCCTTTGTTTTCTCTCTCCATCTTTGTCTATTTTATCTAGTGGGACTGCAAGTTCCTTGGGGCAGGGACTCCTTTCTACTGTGTGTTTAACAGTGCCTAGCCTGCTGGGGTCCTGATCTCAATTGGGATCCTTAAGCACTACTGTCAAATTAAAATAGAATAAATACATTTGAAAAAGTATGATCTGTGAACAGGAAAAGGTGCTAAATTAATCTAGTTAATGATTAGGTGGTTGCAAATTATTCTCTGAGCTCTACTTCAGAGTCAGCAAAACTCATGACTTGTGCTTTTACTACAGCTGTGCATTACCTAAGTTGAAATGACCTTGCAGAAAGGTGTAATTGAGTGGCTGCAACTGAGTGTACTCTGCTCAAATGCAACATTTTGAAGGAGGGTATGAGAGTCAGTGGCTGCATCCTCTTTTTAATAAGAATTTCCATGAGGGGGGGGGGCTACATTTTTATATTAATATTATATATCCCTCATGGAAATATTTGTGTGTTTGTGTATAGATAGATTTTAAACAGCTTGTGAGGCAGTTATGTTAAATTTTGTATGCAACAAACTTTCAAATAGATGATTATATAATTAGCATATAAGAAATCTGCTATATTTTGATCTTATAAAGTTTTCATTGGCATCATTTTCTTCAGTTTGTCATTATAATTAGAGAAGGGGTTAAGGTACAAAATTCACATCTGCTTTGAGATTTTCCAAACACTGGCAGAGTCCAGGGTTGAGATCCAGAGTTTTGCTTTGGGCCCATCTTATTTTCATACCTCTCAGCGTGACAAAAATCTTGCTGCAACTTGAGAAGGAGAATGATCCATTGCTTAGAGCACTAGCCTGGGACTTGGGTGACCCATGTTCAATTTATTACTCTGCCCCAGACTTCTTGTGAGACCTTGTGTGAATCAATTAGTCTCTCTGTGCATCAGTTCCCCATCTGTAAAATGGGACTAATAGAGGTACTGTTAGGATAAAGATTATGAGGTGCTCAATGTGACGTATCAGACTAGTAAGAAAAATAAAGCTAAAACACAACTGGTGCCTAATTTAACAAACTGTTAAATTCAAGCAAAGTTTTCTCACCACATACTCTCAGCAGTCCTACTGACCAAACTTCTTCGGTCAGAACCCCTTCTCCCAGAATCCGAATGCTTCCTTTCTTGCTTCAGGGGCTATGTATACAGTGGGGAGGTGTCCTTGGGGTGTTTGTCCTTCCTTTTTATAGTCTGTCCCCCTCTTGAAAAACACTTCCAGCTGGGTACCAGGAGACAAAAAGTCTATGGGGCAGGATGTTCTCTGCTGCTTTTCCCCCCTCACCTATTTGAGCTTCCTTTGTTTCCCTTCCTGCTTGATGACTCTGTTTACTGCTTAAACGGAGATTAAGCAAAGCATAGACCTGTCTTAAACAAAAGAATGTGTTTGCCAACTTCTGTTTGGAACATGTGTTAATAGCACCAGAGAGTGGAATCTTATAACTTCACATACAATGTTGCCACAGGATGACACTGACCAGCAAGTTATAAGTGTTCAAATAATAATACTTTACAAGGCATGCTTTATACAAAGATTATTACAATAGTGTGTAGGGTATGGACACAGGGGTACATTCAGTTATTGTGGTAATGGGAAAGAGAGAAATTGTGCTTCCCTGTCCTGGCTGGAGAAGATTGGCAATTTTTATGGAGGTTTTGATGATGAATATCTCCCAGCCCAAAACTGACATGGGAGGAGAAGGGAACATTTAGCATACACAGTCTAAGGCCCTCACCTTGCAAAGACTTATGCATGCACTTACGTTAAGCACGTGCTTAAGTCTTTGAAGGATGAGGCCCCAAGATTTTATAGGTATGTCCACTGGTGGATTAGCCACTAGGCCAATGGGGCCCATGCCCAGGAGCCCCAGCCAGTTGGGGGCCCCCCGCACTCCATCTGGCACTCCTGCCAGGGACCGGGGTCGGGGCGCAGGGGCTTGTCCCACCTAGTGCTCCTGCCGGAGAGCGGGGTAAGCCCTTGCACCCTGACCCCAATCCCCAGCAGGAGTGCTGGGAGGGGTGGAAGGAACAGCAGGCAGAAGTGGTGGAAAGGGGCCCCTCACTTGCTCTGGCCCAGGGCCCCATAAGCTCCGAATCTGCCTCTGGGTATGTCTATGTTGCAATTAGGTCGGGCCCGTGCTAGCTGACTTGGACTAGTGGGGCTCAGGCTAAGGGGCTGTTTAACTTCAGTGTAGATTTCCAGGCTTGGGCTCACAGAGTCCTAGAGTCTGGGCTCCAGCCCAAGCCCAGAAGTCCACATTGCAGTTAAACATCCCCTTAGCCTGGACCCCGCGAGACCTAGTCTGCTGGCACAAGCCAGCTGTGGGTTTTTAATTGCAGTGTAGACATACCCTATATCCCCATTGTCACTCAGCTAGTTCACGGGGAGAGCAGCATCTCAAGTTTCAGACTCAAATAATGTTATCATACAGATTTTCCCCACACAGACTGGAACTCCCTCCAACAAAAGAGAAGCCAGGACCTTAATGTAAAAAGCAAGCAATGAAAAAAAAATACCTGCCAGGAGGCCATAATTACTGCACATTATAAAGGGGAAGTAAAGGACATATGCACATTTGTTTCTGAAGTTCACCTTTAATGACTGTTTTAAATTTCCCACTACCTTTTCAGATCCCAAGTAACTTATGACCTTTTTAGTGTTAAGTTATTTTTTAACTACATGGGAGGAATTATTTGTCTGGTTTGTTTGTGTTTCTTTGAATTGGTAGCATGGAATGTACTAGGACACAAAGCCAAAATATATTCTTAACATTTTATTGATATGCATTAGGCTGCGGCTGTCAAACATTCTAATCATCATACAGCTATCTGATGGAGAGACACACCCAGCCATGCAGTCTAGTCAACCAAACAATTCAAATCAGCCACAATGTGTTGTATATGGTTAGTATACACACCCATGAGAGCACACAGAATAGATTGCCTAGTAATTACCTAGATTTGGATACATCTCTTATTATTAATCTAACTGGCGGGCAGTAAAGTCATCAGCACTCCATATTCTAAGGCCTGGTCTACACTAGGAGTTTATGTCGAATTTAGCAGCGTTAAATCGAATTAACCTTGCACCCGTCCACACAACGAAGCAATTTATTTCGACATAAAGGGCTCTTTAAATCGATTTTTGTACTCCTCCCCGACGAGGGGAGTAGCGCTAAAATCGACATGGCCATGTCGAATTAGGGTTAGTGTGGACGGAATTCGACGCTAATAGCTCCGGGAGGTATCCCACAGTGCACCACTCTTGCCTCTCTGGACAGCAGTCCGAGCTCAGATGCTCTGCCCAGCCACACAGGAAAAGACCCGGGAACATTTGAATTCCATTTCCTGTTTGGCCAGTTTGAATTTCATTTCCTCTTTAAATAGGGACTTGGAATGGCTTAGCCATTACGTTAATTGAATTTATTTCCCTTAAGTTAACGATCCTCATTCACACCTGTGTGGCCATCTTGTTTATCACTTCAAAGGTTTTTTCTTCCCCTGCTGTTATGGTTCCTCTCAATTAATTAGCCTCTTAAGGTTGGTCTATGCACCTCCACCTTATCATGTTTCTCTGACTGTATAAATATCTGTCTACTGTATGTTTCATTCCATGCATCCGATGAAGTGGGTTCTAACCCACGAAAGCTTATGCTGAAATAAATTTGTTAGTCTCTAAGGTGCTACAAGTTTTTCTTTCTTATTTTCGTTTTGCTGACACAGACTAACACGGCTACTACACTGAAACATTTCCTCTTTGGACATTGTGGCGAGCTCAGCAGCACTGGTAACGATGCAGAGCTCTCCAGCAGAGGTGACCATGCAATCCCAGAATCGAAAGAGGGCTCCTGCATGGACTGATCGGAAGTGTTAGATCTGATCGCTGTATGGGGAGATGAATCTGTGCTATCAGAGCTACGATTGAAAAAACGGAATGCGAAAATTTACGAAAAAATCTCCAAGGCCATGACTGACAGAGGATACAGCAGGGATGCAACCCAGTGCTGCGTGAAAATTAAGGAGCTGAGACAAGCGTACCAGAAGACCAAAGAGTCCAACGGATGCTCTGGGTCTCAGCCCCAGACATGCCGTTTCTACACTGTGCTGCATGCTATCCTAGGCGGGGCTGCCACCACTACCCCGCCCCGTCCGTGGACTCTGACGATGGGGTATTCTCATCGGTCGCCTCCTCTGAGGTTTTCGCGGATGGGGAAGATGATGAAGGAGATGAGGAGGACAAGGTAGTCGACAGCACTTTGAACGCTGATTTTCCCGAAAGCCAGGATCTCTTCATTACCCTGACAGAGATCCCCTACCAACCCTCCCAAGGCGGTATCCCGGACTGTGAATCAGGAGAAGGAACAGTAGGTGAGTGTATCTTTTGAATAGAATAGACATGGTATTAAAGCACTGGGTTTTTAATGAGTAATTTGACCTGAGGACTTTGGATGCATTCGTGGCCAGTGCAGCTACTGGAAAAGTCTGTTAACATGTGTGGAGATAGAGCAGAAATCCTCCTGGGACATCTCCATGAAGCTCTCCTGGAGGTACTGTGAAAGCCTTTGCAGAAGGTTTCTGGGGAGAGCGGCCTTATTGCGTCCTTCATGGTAGGAGACTTTACCATGCCAGGCCAGTAGCAGGTACTCCGGTATCATTGCCTGACAAAGCATGGCGGCATATGGCCCTGGTGTTTTCTGGCATTCACGCAACATCCGTTCTTTCTCTGTCTGCGTAATCCTCATCAGAGTGGTATCAGCCATGGTGACCTGGTTGGAATTAGGTGAATTTTATTACGGGGACTGCTTGTCTGTGCCTTTTAAAAAATCCACCCAGCAGTTTCCAGCCACGTGGTGGGTGCGGGGAGGGGGAGCGTTCATGCTGGGCGGTTCGCGGTCGGCTAACAGGGATCTTCCCCAAGACCAGCCACGCGGTGGGGGCGGGGAGGCGGACCGTTCATGCTGAGCGGTTCGCGGTCACCTAGCAGGGATCTTCCCCGAGACCAGCCACGTGGTGGGGTGAAGGCTACAGTGGCCATCCCAGAGAATGGGATGGCTGGTGTTACTGTGGTTTCTGCCGCTGCACGTTCACCTGCACAGCGCAGCAGTAACTGGCCAACTCTAGGAGCTCTGCTTGGAACGGGAAAGGAGGGTGTTGCTGTTAACTAAGCTTTCAGCAGCCAAAAGTCTATGGCTTATCATGGCCGCCTGCTAGCCGAATTCCATTTCCCGGCCCCGCTTGTGTGATCTGCACACCAAAACCCCAGGCACTCAATATAAAGATTCAAAATGCGACCTTGTACTGAAAGCACATGTGATAGGTAGTGTGAATGGTCTTGTTCACCGCGAAAGACTATATTCATTGTTCTGAAAAATGTATCTTTTTAAAGAATTCACTCCCTTTTTTTCATCCCACAGCTGCGCCTGTCTCTAGGCTTCCCCCGGCATCTCCCTCCCAAAGGCTGTCACAGAGAAGGCGGCGAAAGAAACGCACACGAGACGAGATGTTCTCTGAGCTAATGCAGTGCTCCCGCACTGTGGTAGCACAGCAGAATGAGTGGAGGGACACAATTTCGCAGTACAAGCGAGTGGCCAGTGAACGTGAGGACAGGAGGGACGCTCGAGATGAGAGGTGGCAGATGAAAGACCAAAGGGTGACTGAGGCGATGCTTGGGCTACTGCGGGAGCAAACCGACACGCTCCGGCGTCTGGTGGATGTTCTGCAGGAACGGAAGCAGGATGAGAGAGCGCCGCTGCAGCATATCTATAACCACCCTCCCCCGCCCCCAAGTCCCATAGCCCCCTCACCCAGAGTCCCAAAAACGAGAGGTGGCAGGCTCTGTGCGAACAACCAGTCCTCCCCAGTGGACTGCTCAAGTAGCAGAAGGCTGTCACTCCCCACGTTTTGAAGCGTCCTTTCCCTCCCTCCACCCGCACCCCACCCTAGCCTCCGTCCCAGTTCCCTCCCTTTACTGAAAAATCTTGAATAAAAAGTACTTTTTCATTGAACAATGTTGCCTTTATTTTCTTTTCAAAGGAAGGTGTGTTTGAAGGGGGGGGGGGGGAGGGGGTTGGTAATTGTTTATATTGCCTATCCTCTCCAGAGTAAACAAACGGGGGCAGGTTCACCTCAAGGTTAAACAAACGTATGAGTCACTAGTTACCCTGGTCAGTCTGGAAGCTAGCTGTCAAAGCTTCCTGGATGCGCAGCGCATCCCGCTGTGCTCTTCTAAGCGCCCTGGTGTCTGGCTGCAGGTAATCAGCGGCCAGGTGATTTGCCTCAACCTCCCACCCCGCCATAAATGTCTCCCCCTTACTCTCACAGAGATTGTGGAGCACACAGCAAGCTGCAATAACAATGGGTATATTGATTTCGCTGAGATCTGAGCGAGTCAGTAAGCTTCTCCAGTGCCCTTTCAAACGTCCACAAGCACATTCCACCACCATTCTGCACTTGCTCAGCCTGTAGTTGAAGAGCTCCTTATCACTGTCCAGGGCGCCTGTGTACGGCTTCATGAGCCAGGGCATTAGCGGGTAGGCTGGGTCCCCAAGGATCACTATAGGCATCTCCACATCCCCAACAGTTATTTTCTGGTCCGGGAAGTAAATACCTTCCTGCAGCCATCTAAACAGACCAGAGTTCCTGAAAACACGAGCGTCATGAACCTTTCCTGGCCATCCGACGTTGATGTTGGTAAAACATCCCTTATGATCCACCAGTGCTTGCAGATCCATTGAAAAGTAGCCCTTTCGGTTAATGTACTGGCTGGCCTGGTGGTCCGGTCCCAGGATAGGGATGTGCGTTCCATCTATAGCCCCACCACAGTTTGGGAATCCCATCGCAGCAAAGCCATCTACTATCGCCTGCACATTTCCCAGGGTCACTACCTTTGATAGCAGCAGCTCAACGATTGCGTTGGCTACTTGCATCACAGCAACCCCCACGGTAGATTTGCCCACTCCAAAGTGATTCGCGACTGACCGGTAGCTGTCAGGCGTTGCAAGCTTCCACAGGGCTATGGCCACTTGCTTCTGGACTGTGAGGGCTGCTCTCATCCTGGTATCCTGGTGCTTCAGGGCAGGGGACAGCAAGTCACAAAGTTCCAGGAAAGTGCCCTTACGCATGCGAAAGTTTCGCAGCCACTGGGATTCATCCCAGACCTGCAGCACTATGCGGTCCCACCAGTCTGTGCTTGTTTCCCAGGCCCAGAATCAGCGTTCCACTGTATCAACATGACCCACTGCCACCAGGATGTCCAATTTCGGGGTCCCGTGCTTTGAGAGAGGTCTGTATCCCTGTTATCGTCTCTGTCGCCACCACGCTGCCGTAGCCTCCTCGCCTGATTTCTCAACATCTGCCTCTGCATAAAGTCCACGATAAGGCGCGAAGTGTTGACAACGGCCATAACTGCTGTGATGATCTCACCGGGCTCCATGATCGCAGCCCTATGGCGTCCGCACTGTCAATCAAGGGAAAAGGGCACGAAATGATTGTCTGCCACCGCTTTCACGGAGGGAGGGGGGGAGTGAGGATTGAATGACGACAGTTACCCAAAACCACCCGCAACACATTTCTTGCTCCATCAGGCATTGGGGGCTCGACCCAGAATTCAAATGGGCAGCGGGGACTGCGGGAACTGTGGGATAGCTACCCACAGTGCACCGCTTGGAATGTCGACGCTTGCCCCGTTACTGTGGACTCACAATGCCGAATTAATGTGCTTAGTGTGGACACACACGTTTGACTTTGTAATATCGGTTTCAAAAAATCGGTTTAAGTAAAATTGAACTACTATCGTAGTGTAGACATACCCTTAGATTTTAAGATGAGAAGTGACCATTAGCTGATTTATTCTGACCTCCCATATAATCACAGGCCATTACATTTCACCCAGTTGTCCCTGTTCTGATCCCAATAACTTGCGTTTGGCTAAAGCATGTCTTCCAGAAAGACATCCCCTCATGATTTGAAAACTTCAAGAGATGGAGGATCTACCAATCCCTTGGAAGTTTTGTTTCATTGGTCAATCACCCTCAAATGTTAAAAAATTGTGCCTAGATTCACTTTAGAATTTATCCGCTTCAGCTTTGAGCCATTGGTTCCTGTTATACCTTTGTTATGCCTAGATTAAAGCGCCCTTTATTACCAGGTATTGTCCCCTGTGAAGGTATTTAGACACTGTAATCAAGTCACCCTTTTTTTTTCTTTTCTTTTTTTGTGTGGATAAGCTAAGCAGACTTGAGCTCTTTGATGATGAGGCATTTTCTCCAGACTTTGCATAATTTTTGTGTCTCTTCTCTGTAGCCTCTCCAATTTTTCAATATCTCTTTTAAAATGTTGATACCAGAACTGTGCACAGTATTCTAATATCAGTCTCACCAATGTCATACACGGTCATAAAATCACCTCCCTACATTTACTTGCTGCTCACCTGTTTATACATCCAAGGATTGCATTAGTCCTTTTTGTCACACTATTGCTCTGGGAGCTTATGTTGAGTCGTTTGTCCACTATAACTCCAGATCCTTTTCAGAGACACTGCTTTCCAGGACAGTCCCCCAACTCTGTAGTATGGCCTGCATTCCTTATTCCCAGATATATGACTTTGCATTTGGCTGTACTAAAACACATTTTGTTTACAGGGGGTATGTTTACAGATTGCTATGTATAATGACTGCCCTGTCCTCACCATTATTTACCACTCTGCCAATCTTTATGTCAGCTGTAACTTTAACGGGCAATTTTTGTTTACTTCCATATCAGTGATAGAAATATTGAATAGCAGCAATCCTAGTACTGCTCTCTACAGATCCCCACCAGAAATACCCCCATTCAATGATGATTCATAATTGACAACTACTTTTTGAGACCTCTGTTAGCCAGTTCTTAACCATGTGCTTCATTAATATTGTATAGTATTAGTATTTTAATTAGAATGTTGTGCAGTACTAACTCAAACACCTTACAAAAGTCTCAGCATATTACATTTATGCAGTTACCTTCATCAGTCAAATATACAATCTTACCAAAAATGAGATCAGGTTGTGTGACAAACCTATTTTCCAGAAAAGCATGTTGACTGGCAGTAATTGTATTCCTGTCCTTTAATTCTTTATTAATTGAATCCTGTATAAGCTTTTCCATTATTTTGCCTGGGATTAATATCAAGCTAACCAGTCTGTAGTTCCCCACGCTGGCTTATCCTTTTTAGACTATTAACACATTAGCACTCTTCCAGTCCTTTGGAATTTTCCTAATATTCTAAGATTTATTTAAAATTAATATCAGCAGGCCAAAGAGTTCCTCTATCAACTCTTTTAGGATTATTGGGTGAAGTTATCCAGGGCTGCTGATTTAAAAAATGTTTATCCCCAGCAGATGTTAACATCCTCCTTGGTTACTCACGGATTGGAAAGCACTTCATCATCCTTATGTGATATGAAAACATCATCCTGCTTTTTTCCAAATACAGAATCAAAACATTTATTGAACACTTTTGCCTTTTCTGCCTCATTATTAACAATTTTACTAACTTCATCTGGTCATGGACCTATCCCATTGCTAAGATTTCTTTTGTTCTCAATACACTTAAATGCTTCTTACTGTTCTTATCCCAGCCAGCCATGGGTTCCCGCCCCTCCCCTCCACCATGCTTTTTTTTAAGCTTCCCTGTAACAGGGAGCCATCTCAGGGCACCCCCTTGTGGCCCAACCTGGCCCTGCAGAAGCATTATCCTCAGCTCCCTCTGGGCCCTTGTAAGAACTCACTCCCAGGCCAGAGTACTTTAAACTAAGATCCCCCTCTTTGCGGGGGTCTTATTTATTATGTGTCTTACAGCATATCAAACTTGTCCTTTGCCCCTCAAGTTCAACACTTGATCCTAGAGGCCATTCAGTACAATCTGCCACCCGAGGCAACATTTCAGTGTGCCCCAACCTGCCACTCAAATTTGATCCGCCCACGCCTCTGTCAGAACAGAGGGGTGGCCAGGCCAAATCTACTGCCTTGGCAGCTGCCCAGCAATCTGTTGCCCTACGCAGCTGCCTAGCTTACCTATAGTTAGAGAGGCCTCTTCTTGCTCCCCTTGATTCAGGGATCCCACAACCCTCCTTTTGGGTCTATACATACTTCATGTAGATTTTCCCTCCCTGCTTCTGGGGGGGTCTAGCCTGCTAATTCATGCAGGTTTTTCCTCTTTAGGTCAGGATTCCCACAGCCCTCCTTCTGAGGCCTGCACCTCAGACCGCTGGCCCCTCTCAACTCTTTCTTTTCCTTCTGCACTAGGAGAAGGCTGCACACAGGCACGTACCACCTCCTCTCTCCAGTAAGTATCTCTGGAGGCTTCTCATCACCACAGCTGAACTCACAATCTCATTACCTATTATGTGTCTACAGGAAGGGTTACGGGGCTATAGCCACCCCACAGTTTGCCATAGCGCCCCCCGCCATCCCTCTCAGCACATAGGTCCAATGTTACACAGATACGTCACCACTGCTGCTGGTGCTGCCTTCAGAGCTGGGTGCCCAGCCAGCAGCTGCTGCTCTCCAGCCACCAGCTCTGAAGGCAGCACTGCCACCAGCAGCAGCACAGAAGTAAACCCAGGTTGGGGGTTCAACAGCAGCCCCTCTCCCCACCCACTGTGGCGCATCACCCAGGGCAGGTGGAGGGTGTGGGGCTCCCCACAGCAGCCCAGACTGACCCACTCTGGCCTGGGCTCCTAGGCCCCACCCACCATGGTTGCTGCTCCCCAAGGGCTCTGACAGTCCCAGAGCCGGGTCACCCGCCCAGATGGCTCTTATGGGCTGCGAGCAGTCGAAGGGCAGCAGGGGGCTGAGGAGCAACCATAGCCCTTGGGCCCCAGGCACCAGGTGCAGGAGGAGATGGGGGATCTCTGCAGCTGCCTGAACCATGGCAGAAGCTAGTGCATCAGCTGCCCCACTATTCCCAGCTCCGGCTTCTGGCCTCTGAGCTGGCCAGGGAGCAGGGCCTCAGCAGTGGGGGAGGGAGTGGGGCCATGGAGAGGGGTGGGGCCTTATGATGAGGGGGGCACAGCCCCCCCAATTTTATTTCCAGCTCACTTCAGCCCCTCGCCCCCACCACCACCAGGCAGAGGCTGGTACCACCCCTGTGTGTCTAGTCTAGTTTTCCCCACTTGGGGAGGATGCCCAAATGAGTCACAGGTGGAGCTGGACCCATTAGCCTTAAAGGGCCAGTGACCCTGTGACATTCTCTTAATCAATTTTCTACATGTCATAAATTCTAATCTATATCGATTGCGATCTAGTTCCTCCTTTCCCATCTGTTTTACATATTACACACACAAAATTCTAAGTGTTGCTTTTACTTCCCCATTGAACCAGGATGGGCTTTTAGCCCCAAAATGTCCTCTTTTTTGATTGTGGAATTGTGGTATTTTGGCCATCTAATAAACTAATATCCCACTGCTTTTGCTAGCTATGTGGCAGAACAAAAAGCATATAAAGAGGTGCTGTGCAAACAGAGGAGCCTCTAATGATTCATTATTACAAACTGCTGAAGGCACCATTGCCTTAAAAAGAGTGTTGTTGAACATACGAATTCATAACACACTAGTTCTGAGCAGAGCATATAAAATTGCTTAGAAGTATATAATATGCCCAGTCCTGCCTCCATGGACAAGGTAGGAGGTAGCAGGGCAAAGAGTCATTCCCTTCCTTGCAGAGCCGGCTCTAGGCACCAGCCTACCAAGCACGTTCTTGGGGTGGTACCTTCGCGGGGGGGGGGGGGGGGGGGCGGGAGGGGGGCGGCACTCAGGTGTGGGGTTTTTTTAAACATACTGCGGTGGGGCCACGGCCGGGCTTGCCGCCCTCCCCACGGTGCTCCGGCTGACTGGGAGAGCGGGGCCACGGCCGGACTTGCCACCCTCCCCCCGGCACTCCGGCTGACTGAGAAAGCGGGGCCGCGGCTGGGCTTGCCGCCCTCCCCCCAGCGCTCTGGCTGACTGGGAGAGCGGGGCCGCGGCTGGGCTTGCCGCCTTCCCCCCGGCGCTCTGGCTGACTGGGAGAGCGGGGCCGCGGCTGGGCTTGCCGCCCTCCCCCCGGCGCGCCGGCTGACTGGGAGAGCGGGGCCGCGGCTGGGCTTGCCGCCCTCCCCCCGGCGCTCCGGCTGACTGGGAGAGCGGGGCTGCAGCTGGGCTTGCCGCCCTCCCCCCGGCGCTCCGTCCGGGAGAGGCGCTGGGAGGGGGTGGGGGGTTGTCGTGGTGCAACACTGGGAGGGGGGGGTGGTGTTTTTTTTGTTTCAGTGGGGCGGCGCTTGGGTGGTTTTTTTTTGCTTGGGGCGGCAAAAAAGTTAGAGCTGGCCCTGCTTCCTTGTGTTCTTGAACCGATGCCATCCAAACTCCCAATCCCTGCACTGAAGGAGTACAAGTACTGCTACAGGCTACTGGCGCCAAATAAGAGCAAGACTATACCCTTCCCCCACCCACATACACAGCAGTGGAGCTAGCCCCACACACAAAAGTTTCAATGCTGCATTTTTCCTCCGGTTTTATCTACATGGATAATTCTAGGGATAACTTCCACTTTTGCTGCAGCACCAGTCCAGCTCCATCAGTTCCCAGCAACAGTCAGAGTCTCTAATGTAGACTAGCTGGTGGTGTTTTAGTCACCATATTGCCTAGAACTGAGCAGTGTTAGATGACGTGACAATACTGCTGCAGCCACTCTGCACTAGCGTCCTCATGATTGCTTAGAACAGACAGAGATGTCCCTAAAATTCTCAGTATCGATGCAGAAGCAGCCAAAGTGTATAGGGTGGTCATGACTCCCTGTCCAGCACAGTGGCACCGTAACCCTGATCAAGGACTGCAGCTTAAAGCCTCACCTCAGTCCATGAGTTATCAGTTTAATACGAAGCTGCCATTAGTCAGTCAGTGTAGCAAGACTCGGCCCTTGCTGGCCACAGCCATGGGTGCTAGTCTTTTCCAGCAACATGCACAAGCCTTCTTCATGGGGTTAGCTCTGCAAGGTACCGACTATCCCAGCCCAGGTAAGCAGAGCACTCAAACGTGTACATAGTGCTCAGAAATGTGCAGGATCAAGCTCTATTTCAAGTGAAAATGCATGGGGTACAGGAGAGGTGTAATTTGGCATGCATACCTCCACAGATACAAAAGTTCTCTAGCTGTTGTGGGTAGTGTCCTTTTGCCTATCTGAAGCAGTTTATCATTTGTTGAGTGAATATTTGGAGCTGTGCTTTCTCTTGTATTAAGGGAAGGAGGGATAAAAAGGCACTGTTGGAGTATTATTTGAGTTGATGTAAATGCTGGTAACAAAGATAATGACTCCGTCCTAGTGAGTCCCAGCTGTGGTCGGTTGGAACTGGAGCCAACAACAGCAACAAAGCTTGCTATGCTGAGATTGAAAGAAGGTCAAAAGAGACTGTGCCACTAAGGTAGAGGTTGTACTCAATGTTTTAAATGTAAGCAGAGGGATTTTTTTAAAGTTACATAAGTCAGAAGAATGGGCCATATTCTGCTCTCTATCATACAGGTGCTGTGCTGAAATCACGTAACGGAAAGCAGAACAGGTCCCATTGTTTAAGCATGGAAAGAAATCACAAAAATCTAAATTTTCTAGGTAACAAAGATGTGCTGAAAGCTTTGTGAAGCTTCCGGATTCCACACAATCATTGGCCACTGATATATATATATATATATATATATATATATATATATATATCTGATACTGATAGATATATATATATATATCAGTATCAGATATATATATCTGATATATCAGTACTGATATATATACTGATAGATAGATAGATATACTGATATATATACTGATATATATACTGATATATACTGATATATATATCAGTACTGATATATATATCAGTATATATGACATATATATATATATATCAGTATCAGATATATATATATGCGCAAAGTATTTCACACACACACACACACACACACACACACACACGTGTGTGTGTGTGTGTGTGTGTGTGTGTGCGTGCAATACTTTGCAAAGTCACTCACTGCCCATTGCAGGGGAGGAGGGTATCTGATGATGCTTTTCATGTAGATATTATAGTCTTATTTTTTGGGCTCTGGGATTAATCATGGAGTTTGGAGTATTTTGTGAATTCCAAAGCAGCTAAAAGACATTAAAGAAATAATCAGGGTTTAGCAAGAGACATGCTGCCGAGTCTGTGAACTCCCATCTTGATTACTGCAATAGCTTTCTCTCTGGCCTTGACAAAGGTGATCTTGCCTCACTCATATCCATTCAGCTGCTTCAAAGACCATTTTCCTAGCCCATTTCTTTGGCCTTGTCATCCTTCTCTTTGCATCCCACCAGCGACTTCCACCTCTCTATTGCATCGAAAAAACTGCTTGTCTTCACTTTCAAGGCTCTTCTCTGTCAGTCCTCACTCTATCTTCTCATTGGGTATCAAGCTGTCAGTGCTCACCTCCAATCGGCCTGCTGCCCACTTGTTAAATTTTCAATCAACTTTGTGCTTTCTCCCATGCTGTCCCTCATACTTCGGAGGAGCTCCCCATAAACATCCTCAAATCTACCTCATTATCCTCCTTCAAATCCCTCCTCAAAACCCTCCTTTGCCATGAGTCCTACAAAAACTGGACAACAGTTAGGCTGCTCATGTGCAAAGACCACTGCCTATCATGCTCACCAACATTGTCTCACTATTTCCTTGTACTCATCTGTCTGTCTGTATCTACCTATAGTCTCATCTTCGGCTGTAAGCTTCTTGGGGCAGGGACTGTTTTTTTGTTCTGTGTTTGTACAGCACCTAGCACAATGGGGTCCTGGGTCAGGACTAGGGCTCCTAGGCACTATGGTAATACAAATAAGTAATTATTATTATTTGGCCAAATCACAAAGGTCTCAGGGCCTGATTCTGGTCTCACATAGGTGTAAATTAGGAGTGACTCCACTCAGTCAGGAACATCAGATCCACCTTCTGACAAAGCTAATTCCTCTCCCTATCCCTCAACAGACTAAGAAGTTTTGATTCAGACCTGAATCCAAATTTGGCTTTTACGTCTCAAACAGGTTTAAGGAATGTTGGCCATTGTTTATTTTAGTCATGTAGGCAAATGCTGTCATTCTTTTGGTGTCCTATTCATTACAGGAAACAGGGCATTAGAAGGATAATAAATTCCTTCTCACTCTTCTATCCCACTCTCCCACCAAAGTAAGCGAGCTCCACAATGCAAACAAAGATTTGAACATGTTGGGGAACAACAGATAAGCTGAAGAAAAGCCAGGTGCAGCAACAACCTCTTGTTTCCTTGTCTGTTTTTCATAAACAGCAAATATTGTGGAAGATTCATTCCAGCAGCATTGCCACCAAATTCCTTTGCAAATGGCCTCTCTGTTCGTTGGTTTGTTTATTTATTTTTACTCACATGAAAATGAACTGCGCAAAGAGTGGCTCAGAGGATTGGTAAGCTTTATTTTCATGGGTCTTGAGAAAGGATGATTTAAGGGGAAAATTAAGGCCATATTAAAAGGGCAAAAAAATATTAAGTTTCACACAAGAGCAGCTGGACAAATTTGGATTCCTTGCAGAGACTGTTATCTCTGAACCCATGGTTTTAGCACCAGCAATAATTACTAAAACAGTCATTCTGCTCACACGTCCTTTCCTGCCTCTCTGATGGCAGAATCCACTTTCTAATTCTAAAAGATAATCACTGACCAGACTGCTCCGACCTTCCAGGGTGTCAAATACACAGTTGAAGTCTATCCACAAGTTCGGGCTAACTCAGTAGCCAGGAATGAAGTATTATTGTTAACTAGAACGACTGCTTGGAGGCCTATTTCCCTTATTGCGTTTTGTTTGATGTGTACTGTGGAAGGAGCAGTGCATCACTTTGCATCGGGCTCTCTCAAGGAATTACAGTCTCCGATCACAGATGATGCAACCAGGCAAAGTAATAGGACCTTGAAATGATCCCCCGACACACTCTCTTAACTGCTGACATTAGGAAATGAGAGCTCACCACACACCGCTAAGCTGCTTTAGAAAAATACTTTGGGAACACGTGGAAGAGTTAACGACAAGCTTTCCAGCCTTCCCTCGCAACCTTTGCAATAGCCAGATGCTGAATAATAGAGAGAGAGAGAGAGAGAGAGAAACAAACCAGCATTTCTAGTGATTAGTTGTTCTGCAGCAATCGTCATACCAACAATATGCATATGCTTCACTTAGAAAGGGAGAATTATACATCTGGAGGGAGAAGGAGAAAATATTTTTCTGTTGAATTTATTTTTTTCTTTTAATCATGGTAGTTTTTAATCTTAGACTATGTCCTGGGGGATGGATTAGTGGACAGGGACAAGGTCAAAGCTCTTGTAAATTACCTTTGCACATGGCTCTACTATTTCATACATGGATATCAACTTCACACATGATTACAGATGAAAAGAGTCACGTGGCCGCTCTGTGCTTCAGTTTTCCCATCTGTAAAATCGGGATACATGATATTTACCACCTTTGTAAAGCCCTTTGAGGTACATGGCTGAAAAAACCTGTATAAGAGCTAGGCATTATTATTACTAGCCTGTGGAAACTGTTCATTTCTCCATGCCCACAAATCATAGGAATCATATTGGAGTGCGCTAAGTATCAGCAGCAATACAACATCGAACATTATGCTAAGCACTTTAACAAATAATGTCCTTGAAACAAGGTTCCTGCCCTTAAATCTAGATAGAAAATTAGGTTATGTATGCCTATAGGCAAAATTCTCCAGTGGTTAAAGAACTGTAGCTTGGGGTGTCCCACAAGTCTTTATTATTCTAAGGTGCTAGATTCCTAGAAGGGCCACTGAAGTGTAGGAGTTGCAGATACTCAGTACCTCCAAGGAGTAGGCCTTTTCAGTCCAACAAACCAGCTCTAATTTTGATGGTGTTCAGCTCACCAAAGACGCATATTTGCTTTGCACTTGTAAGTCCATTTGCAAGCTTGAGTCTCAGTCTCTCTATACCAGAGTCCCATAAAGAAAGGCACTGCTGTGCTGCAGGAATGCCCTGCATTCCGTATAAACATTTCCCAACGTATAGCCCTACAGTTAGGCAACTATATCCATATTTAGGCACCTACATAACTTTTGATTCTCGCCAGCAACTACACACCGCACCATAATAACTCTAACTCAGGAACCAATCCATGCAACAAACCTCGATGCCAACTTTGCCCACATATCTACACCAGGGACACCATCACAGGACCTAACCAGATCAGCCACACCATCACCAGTTCATTCACCTGCACATCCACCAATGTAATATGCTGGCATAATGTGCCAGCAATGCCCCTCTGCTATGTACATCGGCCAAACTGGACAGTCCTTACGCAAAAGGATAAATGGACACAAATCAGATATAAGGAATGGCAATATACAAAAGCCTGTAGGAGAACACTTCAACCTCCCTGGACACACAATTGCAGACTTAAAGGTAGCCATCCTGCAGCAAAAAAACTTCAGGACCAGACTCCAAAGAGAAACAATAGAGCTTCAGTTCATTTGCAAATTTGACACCATCAACTCAGGTTTAAACAAAGACTATGAATGGCTAGCCAACTACAAAAGCAGTTTCTCCTCCCTTGGTATTCACACCTCAGCTGCTAGAAGAGGGCCTCACCCTCCCTGACTGAGCTAACCTCGTTATCTCTAGTCTAAGTTTTCCCTACACATTTATATCTGCCCCTGGACATTTCCACTGCTTGCATCCGAAGACGTGGGTATTCACCCACGAAAGCTTATGCTCCAATACCTCTATTAGTCTATAAGGTGCCACAGGACCCTTTGTCGCTTCTTTTGATTCTCAGAGCACTGAGCCTCTCTGAACTTCCCTTGACTTCAGTGGGAATCGAGGGAGCTTGGCCCCTCTAAAAGTTAGGCCATTGATTACACTGATCCCATGTATTTTGATTCGTTTGTATACAGTTTCAATAGATTTCCCCCTCCCCCCACCCACTCACACATTTAATTAGTCTAGATTCTTCCTGCCACACTCACTGTATTTTCTATGGACAATGTTTATACTCAGTGGGTACTATTTTCATTCTCAAAGCTTCTGCTATTTGTGAACAATTACTCTGCCTCTAGCCTTAACTGTTCGCAATAAAGAGCTGTTGATTGGAGTGATTGCAGGACTAAAATTGCAGGCCAGGTGCTTGTTTGGGTACATTGAAAAAGTCTTTAGTTGATAAGGAGTGACGTAACTTACCTTTTCGGCTCTGAAGTGATCTAGTAGGAACCAGTGCTATCCAAACCAAGCCTCACATGGTATTTGACATTCCACTTAAGTTTCCTATTAATCTGTTAGAGTGTTCCCATGTTGTTTGCAGTCCTTTCTGGAGTAGGAGACATCTGATAAACAATGTCCAAGCAACAGCACATCCAATATACTAAGCTTGATCAAACTTCACGTGCTCTTGGCTCAATTTATGATCTGAAATATCAGACCAGCTTAAAGCTGCACTTTTCCTGTAGACCAGGTACATTCTAAAAAGCTTATTCAGCAGTTTGCATGGCCTATTCCAGTTTGGTATCTGACTGAAATGCTTAATAGAACCAAAAGTGTTTCTCTGTCTGGGTAGACAAAACATAGCAGTCTCTGAAAGTCTGTTAATTATCCATTAGATCCTATTTAATGCCCCTGTGAAGGAAAAGCTATGCTGTTGTCAATGTCATACAGAGTTGCTGCACTGAAATGTGAAAAAACACTAAAATATTTCAAGTATCAGAGGGGTAGCCGTGTTAGTCTGGATCTGTAGAAGCGACAAAGGGTCCTGTGGCACCTTATAGACTAACAGAGGTATTGGAGCATAAGCTTTCGTGGGTCAATACCCACTTCATCGGATGCAACAGGACTGAGCTCCATGGAGTTTGGCAGAGGGGGCGAGAAAACGAGAGAGTAGGGACTGGCCATCTTCTGTAGCACCAAACTCACAAGCAGCTAGAGTTCTTTAGCATTACCTAGCTAGCAGTCATTTCAGCTTGGAGTTGCATAAACTCCTCCTAGGTCTGCTTTGTTGTTGCTACTGAGCAGTCAAATGGGGAGCTAGCCAATAGTAGCACAGCTTCAGCAGGAGCGGAGTGGCCAGTGGGGAGGAGAAAACATTGGAGGGGCTTCCATCCATGCAGATGGTTCCGGCCTTCACAGATCTAGGAAATCTGTGGATCCATGGGTTTGCAAGGCCTCACACCAGGCAAACTCCACAACAATCCAAACTTCTCTCAATGGAAGAACTATTGTACAAGAAACCTGATGAAAGGAACCACATGGAGTTTTCCTGCCCCCTGAGGACTCTGGGAAGAATCAATTTGGCTCACTGTTTGGTTTGCCAAGAACCCAAATTTATTACTAAAAAAATTCTGTGTATTAAAGGAGACATACCCTTATATGCTTACTACACAAGAGACTCCTCCCTTTAAAGAAAAGAGGCATGTGTACTAAACAGATGGTCATGCTCCCTTTAAACTCTAGCTATGCACAACAATATAAGCTACCCATTCAAAACTACCGCAGCTACATATTCAAATTGTTATTTGATATGTAAATTTATTTATAAGAACACAAACTTAAAAACATTAGCTCCTAAACTTGATTTAATTACCACTTAAAGCCATGGGGACTGCACAGATCTTGGAATGGGAGTGGGAAACAGAACCCTTCAGTTCTAGGTCACGGGTTTCAATCCATTCTGTAATGATCCAGAGTCGTTCATATATGAGGTTTGGGTCAGTGGTCCATGTGAAATAAACTGGCAGTCTCAGTGGGCAGGTGTCTGTATCGCAAAACACATCATGTTGCAGCTAAATGACATGTGCTAGCAAGCCTGCTAGAGAAGCCAAGGATGGAACTGACACGAAGTATAAATTATCTCTCTCACCCTTTCAGGCAGTCCCTCCAAATCCGGCTTGAGCAACGTTAATGAGGCAGCAGAGGTAAGACTGGGCTGCCGCTGCCTTTACCAAGCCTGTGCTGTGGATAAACAAGCATTAGTTTACATGGTTGTCAATCAGGCAATTTTTAGGCATGTGTTTTTCTACAACTGAACAACCATCCAGTTTTACCGGGAAAAGCAATCCCGTATGACTGGACAGGCAGGTAACATGACCTGTTAGTCAATGTAAGAGGATGACTGTTGATATGAACAATTCTTTAAGGATGTGCATTTTGAAATTCAGGTGCTGCCATAGGAGGAGTTGTGCATCAATCCTGTATCTGTCTGGTTTTCCAGCTCCCCAGGCAGAAGGGAAGTCAGATCACTGGCCAGGAGTGTCTCTATTAATTTTGCCACCCCAAGCATGGTACTCAGGCGGCTTTCAGCGGCACGCCTGCGGGCGGTCCCAGCTCCTGCGGATTCGACCGTATTTCTGCAGAAGGTCCGCCGGTCCTGCGCCATCCGCAGCCCCGCCACCGAATTGCCGCCAAAACTGCAGGACCGGCAGACCTCCTCCAGAAACGCCGCTGAAGGCTGCCTGACTGCCGCCTTCACGGCGACCGTCATGTCCCGTCCCCCCCACCCCGCGGCTTGCCACCCCAGGCACGCGCTTCCTGTGCTGGTACCTGGAGCCGGCCCTGTCACTGGGGAACAAATGTGTTTGAATTGACTTCAGCTTCATCACCCCATCTACAACCTGGGAACTTTTCAACTTTACGACTGACCCAACCTAAGGGAAGTGTAGTATCACTGCACAACATGAGGCATGCCACAGACAAGGACAGGGTTTTAGGTGATGGAACTAGACTGATCAGGAAGTCAATCAGATGCTTGCTGCCAACCCCCACTACATAGGTGTCCAGTTCTCTGAAAGTTGTGCTTCTGTGCAGGGCAGGACATCAGTGAGAGTTGGACTTTGTAGGAATGTGACTGGGGTTGCCCTTAAGCGCAAGCAATGCAAGCAGCGGGAGGCTATTGAGGGCCCATGCACCAACTCCACAATTCCCATGCCAACCGGGGCTCTCCCCTCTGGCAACAGGACTGCAGGGAAGGCAACGTGTTTTCCAGTTTTCCTCCCTCTCAAATCAGTAGGAAATTTAATATCCCAACCCTGTCCTCCTCCCCGCAGCAGGCTAGATCCCTGAAAATCATCGGCACAAAACCCTGGATGGGGTGGGATGCCTCAGGCAGAATGGGAAACTGCCAAAGGGAAATTACTAGGGAGAAAAAGATTAGCACATTTTGAAAGCCATTTACATGTAGAGTTGTCCATAGTCTCTAACATGCTGCTGGAACAGCTATAGGTAATAAACTTGCTAATCACCTTTCCACCATAAAACTTATCTAGGCTAGGCCATAATTCATGTAAATGAGTTCCAGAGCAATATCACTGCATCTGAACATACTGTCCAAAGCTTCTTTAATTATCATTTTTATTGCTGTATGTTCAGAGTTTATTATTTATACGGAAGAGAAAAGCCTTTTGACAAAGCGTGTGGGGCATATTGGTTGGGGTAATTGCAGGCAGTAGCATAAAAGCCTCGTTATTTTGCATCTCTGGCTGGTGAACAGTTTAGCTCAAGGTATCTTCTCATGACAGGAAGCTGAACATGAGCCAGTACTCTTTCTAAGCAAATAAATACCAGGGCTGGTTTCCTCCTGTTTGGTTTGGTTTTGGGAAAAGCTTCTGGCTTTCCAATGGCCCAGTACCTCAAGTGAAATGAAAATTGAAGCATTCCAGAAAGAAATACCCCGTGACCATAAGGATCTGCAAGAGGAGACATTCACAAAAGGGCACAATCCTACAGGCTGCTGAGCATTCTCCATTTACAATAGTATCCTCAGCACCCCACAGGATCAAGCCTGTGTTCCCAAGAGAGAACACATTCCAGATAGTTAACTGCTACTGCATTTGAACTTAGCCAAAGGGCAAAGTACCCATGTGACCACAGCTTTATTTGGCTATTTAAAGGCGGATGCAGGAAAATCCATTTATTTCACATTTGCAAATGAGAGTCAGCAGTTACAGTACAACAGGCTGAGAGGTTTTCACAGTCAGGCATATGACATGTATATGACAGCATGAAACTTAATTTCTTGGGAGAAGCATGCCTATGGCAAAGGTGACATTTTTATGGCCATATTGTATAGTGACTGGTAATCACAATTTGCATTAATACAACACTCTCTCTCTAACTGCACATATTGATTTGGGGCCTGATCTGGCTTTCATTGAAGCCAGCCTACCTCAGAAGGGTGGTGTGCAAGGATGATTTAATTAGTTCATGTTCGTACAGCACTCCAAAACACTAAGTGTTAATAAAGATAAATGCTCACTGTACTCCTGGATGGAGGGAGCCAATGACTACTTGCATATGAAAGACACTATACAAGAATTAGATTAAATCCCATGTTCAAAGTTTGTTATACAGCTTTCAAGGCCAGTAATAACTGATGACAATCTGATTTTGGTGCCAGAAGAACTACTGGGCCTGCTCCAGGGGCACAGAAGGGAAAGCGGCCCTAATGGGGCAGGTCTGGATTTTCATGGCATAGGAGAATCCCTTCCTGGCAGAGAGACAGCTCTAGGAGACTAGCTCCCTGCCTTCCTTACCCACTGCAAGGGACATGATGGGATGGTGGCCAGAGTATACTGGGCTCCAGACATCTTGGAGTAGTGGATCCTGAGTTAGGAACTCAGACTTTAAAGCCAGAAAGGACCATCATGATTATCTAGTCTGACTTCCTGCACATTGCAGGTCACAGAATGTCACTCTGCAATTGGCCCATAACCCCTGGCTGAGTTATTGAGGTCCTCAAACCTTGATTTAAAGACTTCAAAGTTACAGAGAATCCACTATTTATGCTGGTTCAAATCAGCAAGTGACCCATGTCCCATGCTGCAGAAGAAGGCAACAACAAAAACCACCACCCAGTGTCTCAGACATGGGGGGAAATTCCTTCCCAAACCAAATATGGGAAATCAGACCCTGAGCATGTCAGTGAGACTCACCAGCCAGACACCTGGGAAAGAATTCTCTGTAGTAACTTGGAGCCTTCCCCATCTAGTGTCCCATCACCAGCCGTTTGAGATATGTGCTAATAGCACATGACATGGATGGGCCATATGCCATTGTAGGCAATCTCATCATACCATCCCCTCCATAAACTTCTCAAGTTCAGTCTTGAAACAAGTTAGGTTTTTTGTCCCCATTGTTCCCCTTGGAAGGCTGTTCCAGAACTTCACTCCTCTGATGGTTTGAAATCTTCATCTAATTTCCAGCCTAAGCTTATTGATAGTCAGTTTATATCCATTTGTTCTTGTGCTAACATTGGCCCTTAACTTAAAGAACTCCTGTTTCTTCTGGTTCAAGTTACAGCAACTCTGAGGCGTCTCTACCTTACACTGACAGATGAACCAGCCTTTAGGATTGGGTGGAGGGCAGAGACATACCTGTGTCCTCCCCTGCCTCAGGTGTACTGAGTGCTGCACAGAAGGACCTGGTCCATATTCTGTTCAAACATTAGAACAGTGCTAATCAAGAAAGCTTCCAGGACTTGCATTCATTTTAAGGAGAAAAATAATCTGAAAAATCAACCAAATTTGCAAGATTACAGCAGTACAAAGCTGAAATATACACATTTCATATTTGTTAGCATTCTTTCTTCCCTGCGGCACTCTCCTGATGTTTATTTTGTTCACCAGGAACATGTGAAGTGTGGACACTCAGGTGTTCACTTACACCTTAGAATCATGTATCCTTGAAAAACAAAACAATCCAGAACTGCTGCCAGAAGGATTTGTCTGGGTAAGTGCCGCTCGAGGGCAGCGGCTAGTCATACAATGACAGTACCTTTATGAATATTTTACATGCCTGTCTCCTTTACTATTCATTAAAACATGTTAGAGTTGCCTTAGCAATTACTACATTCGCAGTACGCATACAATAGTCTGATGCTCAGGGGACTTTGCTAACACAACCCAGGCTTGTAAGCCCATGCAAACTTGTATGAACCTTATAAAACATTCAAAAAGAACACACAATGTGTGTTGGAATCAAAGTGTGCTTAAAGCAGTGTGAAAAAAATGTGCATGTGAGTGTGTGGGAGGGATCTTTCATTTTGTACAGAAAATGAAGTGACATCACATCTACCTGTCCCCCAGCCCTCCATCACTTCTGCCTTCCCATCCGATCTGCCCCTAAACGTAGGGATGTTTGCCAAAACTTACCTTGCTAACATTTGTAAAGTGCTTAGAGATCCTCAGGTGGAATGCACTAGATTTGGGCAATGTGCTATCGATGGCTTAGATGCTATGGGGAGAGTTGCATTGGAAATGTCTAGAATAGACATTACTTCCTACGCCAGGATTGGTTTTCCTTTGCAGGATGGGGAAGATATAGCCTTTGACCCCCCCGCAAATATATTCTCTTATCAAATCATAAAATGAACAGAAATTTAAGTCAAAATGCTCGATTCAGCCCATGCTTGCCTTGCTTCCATCAATTTAAAATGTGGTACAGGTTCCCAGTGGGCAGTGATCTGTCAAGGAGACAGCAGCAGCAGAAAGTGGATAAAAGCTCATGTCTCCAAGGGTAACTGTGGGAAGCCAAGGACACCCAAGACATGGGTGGTGCTGTCCAGGAAGAGGGCATGGCCAGGGGACAGTTACCATCTGCCTGCCCTCCCAATCCAGCCTGAAATGCTAGGGCCTAAGCAAAGACATGGAGGCGTAATCTACACCCTGCACCAGCATTAGTGAATCTGCTCCTTCATACTTACAGACAGTAGAACACATTGGCTGAGGGAATATAAGCGTCACTGTTTTGAAGACAATGTTGGTTGCTTGAGTTATAGCACATTTTTTCCAGCATTGTGATACATTATCTGCTTCAAAGAAATTGCACTGTAACATGCAGATCTGTTATCTTCTGTACAGTGCCAGTGAAATTAAATTCACTTCATGTAAATTGTTAGCTAATTGTAATTGCCCTGTGGAAAGCGGTACCAACAATACAGAAAGTGAATTCAGAGTTTGATGTCTGGTGCCTTTTCTTGTAGCTATGAATCAGGTCCCAATCCTGCTGTAAGATTTGCATGGGTAGCCCTATGTACCCTTGCAGAGATCCATTGACTTAGAGTCTGCCCACATAGATCTAAATTCAGGACTGAGGCCTTTGATTTAAGCATTTGGGGCCAGGGGCCATGTCTCTCTATTTCTGTGAAGTGCAGTGGCATATGGTGTAGTGCTCATTGTTTTCATTTGATATTTATTTAGCACCATATCAGTAAAGTTAATACCTACAAAATAGCTTTCAGAAATAACTCACACTTTACTGAATTGCCAGGAGATTCAAAGTGACATTCATTCTTATAGCTGCAAGCTGGACACCAAGAACTTGGGTCTCTACCACCTTGCCCCTTTTACAGCCACATACACTTTTGTGAAGTGAGGAAAGACCTGGCCCTTTGGAGGGTTTGTCTTGCCTAGGATTTAAAGGTGTGAGGTTAGAAGACATTAGCTAGTATAACCGACACATCTCCTGGGTGTGATGTTCTGTCCCCTCTCTCTTTAAGTGGTCTGGCACCAAGACACGAGAGAGAGAGAGAGAGAGAGAGAGAGAGAGAGAGAGAGAGAGAGAGAGAGAGAGAGAGAGAGAGAGAGAGAGAGAGAGAGAGAGAGAGAGAGAGAGAGAGAGAGAGTTTTAAATGAGTCTGCTCTAAACCTTAGCCAAGAACCAATTGGCTTTTAGCTCATGCCGCAGAGGCACATGCACTAACCTTCAGAGGTCCCAGGTTCAATCCCACCCGCCGATGACCGGGGTCTGTTGATGTTACACTAGCACTTTCTAACCAATCCCTTCTAAAACTCATCTGCAGGCAAGGCAAGTTGCACTTTAGCATGTGCTAACTTGGATGAGTTGAAGTTGAAGCCTAACTGGGAGCCTAGGTTCCAACTGGACCAGCTCATCACAGGTTAAAACCTACAGTACCTTGTCTACATTAGAGATTTGTTAGAAGTTAGCTGATCACTACAATGTAAAGGTGTGTTGTTAGGTAAGTCAAAACCCTGATTCAATAGTGTAACACCAATTTTGTGCTATCTTGGACAACACACTGGGTATTGAACCATGGACCTCCAGAGCTAAAAGCATGAGTTGCTCCCCCTGAAACACACACTCACCAGAGGAAAATGACTGCACAAGGCAGTTGAAAAATCAGCTCCCTTTACCCCAGCCCAACAGTGAAAGGCTCAGAACAGACCCCAATTTGAAAAGAAAAAAAATAACCTAACATTTTCAAGTGTAGGCCTGGGGCAAGCCACCACTTTAGTCATGTGATCAGACCAAGTATATTACTAGAGCAATTGTGATCTAACTTTGGGCCATTCCATGTGCTTCCTGATTTTCAAATTTTCTGAACGTTTGGCTGAGCAAACTGGGTGCAGTTGCTATTCAAGTTCTGTTGTCTGGGGGAAGACTAACTCACATTTATATCCAGCTTCAGAATGCTAAGAGTGGCCAGATTGGGTCGCTACCGTGCGGGCAGCCTGAACAAGCTATTGTTAGTTCGGGTACAGTGAGTCACTAAGTAAGTGATAAGAGGTAAACTAATGCCTGATTCAGAGCTCACTAGGTGAAAGGAAAGGAAGTGGCTATGTTTATGATGGGGAAAAATAAATGGAGGAGAACATACAATGTAATTTACAAAACAATCTGTTTCTATTTCTAATTGAATCATGCATGCATTATTACAATTATTTCTATTACTTTAACACCTAGGACCCCCAGAAATGGACCAGGACCTCATTGTACAAAAAAAAAAAAAAAAAAAAATGTCCCTGCCCCTTTGACTTCAGTGGGACTATTGGGTATACAAGGAATGCAGGACTGGGGCCTTAGATTGTGTTCCAAATAGATTTTATGCTCCTCCTCCCATATCTCAACCACCAATCTTCCTTTCTAGGTTTTACATTATGTCCATCATCAGGACATTTGAGAGCCTCACAAAGTGAGCATGTAAATTCTGTTCCCGAAACCCAGGAAAAGCCTACAGTCAACTGTGCCAAGAACAAGAAGGTCCAACATCATCACTGTTCTTAGGTAGGTGCTCTGGGAAAGCAAGCTCCCCTACAAAAGTAAAAGCATGTCATCTCTCACCCTCAGAACTTCTGCCCCATTCCCGCTACGAAATCACAGAGTGCTGCATCCCAAACACTAGTAATCCTTACATTACTGTGATATTTATTAGAATTAAGGTAGAGAACCTTAGAAATCCATTTAATCTAGCTAGGCTGGAGGCCTTCATAGCATAACACTGACCAAAGAGGCTGAAAAGCACCCCATCTCAGTATTCATTGGGTCTTGCATAAAACCATGGATGGATTCTTCAACCCCCCTTTGATTGTTCAAGAGTCTAGCTCAGGAGTACAGAAGGGATCTTCCTCTTAAATTCAGGGCCTGGTTCTCCACCACTCTGCCCTTTCCCATCCATGCAAGTGAGTGCAGCATGCTACCAGTGCAGACAGTAGCATTTTATACCTACTTAGCACAAGAGTAATTAGCTACAGAAGGTGCAAGGCAATGAAGAGTGAGGCCATCAGAGCCACAGCACAATGCCGTGCAATAGGAGCACACCCAGGCTAACTGGGTAAAGACCTTGGGAATCGTCTCTCTTTTTAAGAGAATGACGCAACATCTGAAGAATTACCACACAACTTGTTACGACACAAAAATTTCCCTCTGGTTTATTTCCCAGGAAGAGGTGTTTATTTACTGCGGTTATCAGTGTGTTCTGGAACCATGTCGAAACAGGTATTGATGGTTAACAGTAAGCTCATTGCTTCACTCCCTTCGCTGCCACACTATGTTTCTGAAGTTGTGCAGTGGACAGTTTCAGGAAATACTATCCCCACAGTATTAGCAGGGAAGCATTTACAGCAGGGTGACCAGATCGCAACTGTGAAAAAACGGGACAGGGGATGGGGGGGTAATAGGCGCCTATATAGGAAAAAGTCCCCCAAAACGGGACTGTCCCTATAAAAACGGGACATCTGGTCACTCTAATTTACAGGAAACTTTCATCATCATTAGTGCTGACAGGAGATAGGTTAAAAAAAAAAATTAAAGATGGGCCTGAACTAAACCCCAGAGATTACAGCTCTTTGAAAACATATTTTGTTGAAAAATGACTCCACAAGAAATGGAAATGTACATGAAAAATGCATTTTAATTTAGTTTCAGATCACAAAGATTTGTTCCATTTTGATTCAAAGAAGTGTTTTTTTTTTCAATTTTAAGCCCCTCCTCCCTTTTTTTTTTCTCCCTTCGCTGGATTTTAATTAAATTGACCTAAGCCATTTTTGTATGGAAGCAGACTTGTAACAAAATCACTAAACCAATTTTAATTCAAATCTTTAGTTATTTCAATGCAAGTGTGTGTGTAGACTAGCTTGAACATGAGCAGGTAAAGAGGAGCCATCACTAGCAAATAAACTTATATAAAGCTGCACCTTCCAGAGAAAATTATACTTTCTTCCTGCTAAATATATTGGGTCTGACAGTTATACCAGTGTGATTCCAGTCACCCCAATGAAACACAGTGGAGTGTCAGGGTCTTCCTAAGGCTACATCCACATGGGTAGCGATCGATGTTCTGGGATCGATTTATCACGTCTTGTCTATATGCGATAAATCGATCCCAGAAGTGCTCCCCGTCGACACCGGAACTCCAGCTCCGCGCGAGGAGTAAGTGGAGTCGACGGGGGAGCCTGCATGCTGCCGTGTGGACCACGGTAAGTACTTTTAAAAATCGATCTAAGATATTCGACTTCAGCTACGTTATTCACGTATCTTAGATCGACCCCCCGCCCCTAGTGTGGACCAGGCCTAAGACTAGGTCTACATGCAACAGTTCCACCGATAGAAATAATCTTTTTAGATGAAGGCAGGCATGTGTGCACAGTCATGTCTATCTCCTGATGAAAAAGCCTTCAGTTAATTCAGGATAGTTATTCCCTTTATGGACTGGCACAAGTCTATTGATGGTGCAACAATGTTCAACTGGTGTCATCTGAATGGGATGGAGGAGCAGAGATTTTTTAGGAGAGGCCTACCTTCCTGTGAATTCTGGGGCATTTCAAACCCTTATAAAACTGCTCTTTAGAAGTATGTTTTTAAATGAACACAAGGAATAAAAGTAATCTGCAGCAAGGATGGTTTATTAGCATCCAGAGAGGAGACAGCTCCCCCAGAGGCCAGGGGGAATCATCCCAGCTCTTCCTCCAGTTTACTGGTAAACTTAACAGAAGGCCTCCCTGGAACTCCTTCCAGCACATCACTGAAGAAGGTGCTCTTCACCTTGTGGGCCTACCAGAAATACAAAGTGTATATTTTGGAGGGAAACTAATGCCCATCCAGCACATGCGCTGAACTTATTTTCAAGTCAAGTAATCTGTACAAAGAAACTTTCAATTTTGCTTGCTTTTTTCCTTTGCAGTTGGAAGAGCTAAGCATCAATGCCCTCAAGGGTCTGAAAGCAAAAAGCAGAAACATTTGAAACCTCGTCTCTCATTACACATTTCTGATTCACTTTGGGTATACTCCTTTACACCTCATTACCCAGAATGCTCTCCCAGCTCAAAGCAATTTCATAGCAGCACTGGTGTCTGAGTTGGGAGAGCAAGCTGCATTCAGGCTTGGGTGCTGTTTATGGACAGTCTTAACTCTTTGCTACACGAGTCTCTTTTTGAAGCAAACTCTTCACCAAAGTGCTGCCAGCCAGAGAATCCAAGCTTTGATTATTTTTCCTGCAATGACAGCAACCTCCCCTTTCTCTGAGCTCCCAAACTCAAAATTTATAATCTATAAAGTGCCTAGTTTGCGGTTAATAATAGTAACAATAATCATTGCTGTATGGTTAATTATAGGGCCCAGTCTTGCAGAGTTTAGGGAATAACACTCCCATTGATGTTTTGCATGAGTAAAGACTGCAGGGCTAGTCCTTTCATGCTGCTCACACAAGCAAAATACAAGTAGCCAATGGACAAATGCAGTGTCTTTTGATTAGTGTCTAAAACAACCCCCAAACCTGCAGTTCCCTTCTACTATCCCTGAAACAGACTTCTATGGAGTGTCTTACCTTGTAGCCCGATGCACTGAGGTGAAAAGTGTGTCCCATTCCTCAGGTCTTTGAATCTAAACTTTCTAAAACAAAGTAGGCTCAGCAGGGTCTAATCTATTGTTCAAGGTGTTATTTTATTGAAAGGCCTATTCAACTGATGCTAGCTAACTATGGAATTCACATCAAATACTAAATAAATTCCTTGTGATCTGTGCCATATCCCAGTAAATACATACAAAATAATTAACAAACACAGGACACTACAGGAATGTGTTGTAAGACTATGAATCCTAAGGAGTTTGTTTGCCATCCTGGAGGCTCAAGTAAACAGTAGATAGGTGGTGAAGGCAATAATAGCAGGCAGCTTTAAAATCTCCCTGGGGGAAAACGAAGAAGGGGAGATAACGAGGGCATATAATGAAGAGCAGACCGTAGAGTGGAGCTGCAGGAGAGGCTCGCATCATTAAAGCATTACTGAGCCTGTATGCAAGCTTGTTATATCCCAGACCCTCTTATAACCCAGTTACAAATAATGGGCAGATCTTCTGAGGATGTAAATCAGCATCGCTCCACTGACTTCATCTTCCACATTGGGATCTGTCCCAATAATTAGGAACCCTGCTCAATTCCAGGAGACTGATCATCTCTCACCGTCTTTGCAGTTTCACCTTAGGAAAAAAAGTCACAAGTCTCTTACTCAGGTTGTGAAATGTGACCAGCATTGAGCTTCTCTCTCCCCTTCTAGGTCCCTGTTGGGGAATTTCTATTGGAGCCATTTGCTGCTGATCACAAATCTAGTCCATAAGTATTTTGATAATACAAAATCAAATATTAAAAAAAAATTAGGGATGGGCAAATTGTCTCAGATAAAGAATTCATTGGATCATAATACAAAATTCAACCCAAACCTTTCCTGCGGTTCATAAACGTTTGGAACAAAGATCATGTTTATTCTCCCTACACTTCCCTATTCAGCTAAAGCGAGTAGTGGAAGTGCCAAAATACCCAGAGAATGGCTATTCTAATGGCATTACTGGCTCAAATGGAACTAGGATATATCGGGCATCTCAAGAAAAGCAGCTCAACATTTTTAGCCACATTTTCTCAGATCAAGCTGTTTGGATACACATCCTCAACTAAAGTTTCACAGGTGAATAATTTCAGTTCCCATCCTGAAGCACCTTACAGCGATCTGATTTTCAGAGATTGGGTGCTCAGTGCTTTCTGAAAACCATATCCCATTTAAGAGGTCTCAGGCATCGACTAAGACACCCCAAATCACTATTGACATCAATCCAATGAATACCCAAGAGTTTGTAACAGTAACTTCCAATATAAGTAGTAGGGGCAGACACAAGAAGTAGTTTTAACATGGAACTTGATAAATTTATGAATGGGATTATATGATGAAGTTGCGTGCAAAAGAAGGGACTGAACTCAATGACCCAGGAGCTCCAGTCCAGTCCTATGTTCCTAACTTGGCAATCCATGGCCAATTTTCAAGCTTTAGCTGCTTAGAAGTGAATGCTTATAAATGCCAGCAACTGATGAGCTATAGATAAATGAGAAGGACTGTGATGGGATCCCCGAGGTGCAGCCTGGGACCATGGGACCGTTGTGCCCCCTTAACTCTCCAGCCTGGGCTGTCTCTCACAATGCTTTGCTAGTGACAGGCAGCAAACCCCTGCAGGCACTGTTATGTGGTTGTGGCTGAGTGATGTGGAGCCCCACACCCAGTTAGATTGCACGAATGCTCCCAGAGCCGCTCATGAATCACACGGAGAAAGGCACCAGCCAAATCCCCCCAGCTCCCAGCCTTGTACCTCAGGCATATATCATCTTGCACTGCTCAAAACAGGTAGTGCAAGTTTATTCATTGGTTCACCACTTCATCAATGGAAAGTGGATATACACCAGCCTTTGTAAACCTGAGCAGATTTACCAAACACTTCAGGCGAACTCATAGGTAAAGATAAACAGTAAAACAAGTATTGTATACAAAAGATAGATTATAAGTGATAGGCAAAAAGTCTGAGTGGTTACCAAAAAGAAAAGAAAATATAAGCATGCAGTCTAAACTCAACCTTATTAGAGTGGGCAACATCTAGATTAAGCAGCTTCTCACACCCCACTGGATATTGCAGTTCATAGCACACAGATTTTACCCTTGAAACCTGGGCCAATCTCCTCTGTTGGAGTCTTCAGTCTTTTGAGAATCCTTGTTGCTTGCAGCATTGGGGGGGCAGAAGAAATGGCCAAGCCTGTGACCACTGTGTTTTGTTTTATACCCTTAGTCCATGTGCATGGAGACAGGGGTGGCTCTAACAATTTTGCCGCCCCAGGCAGGGGTAGCAGCCCCGCTCCTGATGCAGGCAGACATAGAGGGGCCACGCCCCCGACGCCTGCCTGCGTCGGGGGCAGGGTCCCGCTACGTCTGCTTGCGGACTGGGACTGCCCTGCTCCCCGACGCAGGCAGTCCCAGTCCGCGGCGGCATGGGGAGAGTGGCGGACCTGTTGCCCAGTTGCCGCCGCGGGACTCAGACTGCCGCCCCATTCTCGCCTGCTGCCCCAAGCTGGTGCCTGGAGCCGGCCCTGCATGGAGAATACAAGTCCAAGCATATCTGAGTGCATTGCTGAGTCCCCAGGCAAGGTTGAGTAAGTCTCTTGGTGTGGCCTCACGCAGGTGAATCATTGAATTATAACTCCCTTGCTGCACAATGGCTGTTGATGATTGTTTAAGACACACCTGGGCATTGGTTACTTTCCTTGCTGTTGTCTCTGGGAAGCTAATATCTGGCTTATTCCCCAACTTACAGCATGTTTTACTGACAACCATACAACACAAACTCATAACTTCATATGCACTAATGATATACATATTTAGATAGAACAGTGACTTTCAGCAGATCATAACCTTTCCCCTGATACCTTACATGGCATGCTTTATATGCACGATCACAATTATATATAAATGAGGAATATGGAGGTTACAGGTCGCTCCCCCAAGGTATAGAGTGTCACAAGGAGATCCCATGCAATCTCTATTTTTAAAATCATAAAGATTTTCCATTGTGGATTAACACCCCCTTCCCAAAAAATACATAACCGAGCATACTTCCATATAAAGGGAAGGTTCTTCGATCCATTTCTTCAGCAGCAGAGAAATTAATTATTCTTCAAACGTCTACTGCTTCAACTCTAGAAGGTCTCCCTTCAATCTTCTGCTCCAAGTCTAAAGTACTCTTCCCATAGTTCATGGCGTTGATCCTAAGTCTGTCTCCAACATCTAAAACCCATCTTAAAATCACCTGCTTCTAGACAGCGGTGAACCCAGGCATCCTGTGACCTCTACCAGCAAAACACATTTTTTTGTTCAGATGTCAAGTGCCAAGTATGCACCCAGATTGGGATGGTCAGTGTCCTTTGCTACACTGGTGATCTTCACTGGCACAGTGGAATGCAGGGCTTTCCCTGTGAAAATGTCCCAAAGCTTTGCATATGGCAGCATATAGATTTTCTTTGCATGTTTATCAACCAGTGTAATTGTTCGTTTTCATTGCTTCCGTTCAGGATTCAATTATGACATTTAAATAAGCCCTAGTTACTTTCAATAGATAACTCAAGCAAGACAAAAAACTTTTTGGCAAGCTCTTCTCCAAATACAGACATAGCATGCTTTTCCTCTTTCTAGGCAGCTCTGGTCAGCACCATCGACTGGGCCATTAAGAGTCCCATCAGTAGTGCTTCCCGGCTAAGGCAGGCTAGTTGCCACCTGTTCTAACAGCATGCTGTGCCCAGGAAGCAGCCAGCAGCAGGTCTGGCTCCTAGGCAGGGGCGGCTACAGGGCTCCGTGCGCTGCCCCCGCCCCAAGCCCCGGCTTCGCACTCCCATTGGCCAGGAATCAGCCAATGGCAGCTGGGGGGGGTCGGTGCCTGCAGTCGACAGCCGTGCAGAGCCACTTGCGCGTGTCTCCCTAGGAGCTGGACCTCCTGCTGACCGCTTCTGGGGTGCAGCATAGTCCGCGGGGCCTGGACAGCCAGAAAGCCTGCCTTAGCACCCCCACTGTGCCGCTGACCGGGAGCTGCCCGAGGTAAGCCTGCACCCCAACCGCACACCCCAATCCCCTGCCCCAGCCCTGAGCCCCCCTGAAACCTGGGCCCCCTTCCTGCACCCCAAACCCTTCTTCTGAAGCCCCACCCCAGAACCTGCACCCCCAGCCCAGAGCCCTGCCCCCCTCCCATACCCCAACTCCCTGCCCCAGTCCTGAGCTGGGGAAGGACTAGCAAGACCAAATGGTGCCCCAAGAAAAGGGCCGCCAATGTGGGGGCGCAAAAGCAGCAGTGACGTTAAAGCCGCCGATGGGGGGGGGGGGGAAGAAAGAGAAGGGGGAAAGGAGCAGCTACCCTGGGGCTGGCGATTTAAAAGGGCCTGGGGCTCCAGCCGCTGCTGCTACCGTGGCAGCGATTGGAACCCTGGGCCCTTTAAATTGCCGCTGCAGCCCCAGGTGGCGTGGGCAGGCGGGCTGGGGGGGGATGCTGAGCCCCCCCAATCCCGCCTCTTCCACCGGAGGTTCCGCCCCTTCCGGGGATGGGGCAAAGCTGCCCCCCTGGACCAGTAAAGGAGAAATTTTACTTTCACCCCTGCTGAGATCAGTATTTCTCTAATGCCTCTCATAAACTGCTAGTTTAAAAACAAATACCTCACACTACCTGTATTAAGAGGTATATGCATTAAGGACTCAAAGCCACCATCACCCTTCCTCCTCACAGTCAGCCACATTGAGGCTCACTGCTTCCATAGCATGCCCACATCAGGCTAAAAGCACTTGACAGCACCATGAGGAAAACTTGCAGGTTAAATAGAACGTGTTGCCTTTGTTTCCTGGTGTCAGATTCATCCCTGGCTGTTGTGTGCTCTTACAAATTTTTAGGCTAGTGTATTTGGGAGACATGCTTTGTTCTTCTGGGGTTATATTATTTTATTTTTTGCTATAAATAGAGTAGATGCACACACAGTTTTAAAGCTGTTTGTCTCAACACTAACATAAAGGAACTTTCTGGTAGGGTTCAAAGGAATCAGGGTGCACAGAACAGCTGATCTAACTCCAGGGTAGCTTTGCAGCAGAAATCCTTGCAGAATACTTCATTCATTAATAATCTATCAGCATTTAATTGGTACCACTGGAAATTCAAAAATACAGACAGCTCTTTCTGAGGGGAAAGACTGTTTTAGGCAGCTTTTCTGAGGACTGCTCACAGAACTTTTAGAATGCTGCTTTGTCAACCAAGCTATCATACTCCCCTCCCCCGATGACATAGAGCAGAGGGTCTCAAATTTAAATGACCATGAGGGGCACATGAGGACTAGTGCATTGGCCCGAGGGCCGCATCACTGACACACACTCCCCTTGCTGTCCCAGCCCCCACTCCACCCCTTCCATGAGGCTCCTCCCCTGCCCCGCCTCTTCTCTGCCTCCTCCCCTGTGCACACAGCTCCTCGCTCCCTCCTGGAAAGCGGGAAGAGCCGCCAACAGCTGTTTGGAGGCTTGGTGGCGGGAAGCACCTAGAGGTAGGTGGCGGGGGCGGGGGAAGCTTGGTGGGCCAAAGGGAAGAGCTCCGCGGGCCGCATGTTTGAGACTCCTGGCATAGAGGTAACTCCATTTACTTCACTGTGTCCTGCAGGGTATGGAGAAAGAAGAGGGACAATAAAGACATGGACACAAACACTATAAGGGTGGGTGGACTGTTCAAAGAGGCCACTGAATGGGAAAGCTCCCATTGACTTCAGAGGGCTTTGAGCTCTGAGTAACCTGCAGTGAGAAAAGTGGAGGGGAATTAAACCTTCATAAGATGTTTGGTGTGTCCACCCCAAATCAAAATTTTGATTGCACCAAAAAGCACATCCTATTTGAAGGATATATATATTTGCTCTTCAGAATTACCTTTACATGCTAGGGATAAACGTCTCCCTTGGCAGGGACTGTTTAGCAGGATCCAGAGAGCAGGGTGCGCCCCAGCGGATACAACATGTGCATCCCACCCCTCCCTTCAAGTTGAACATTGACAACAGAAGGAGGAGCGTACCCCTGGCTTCACAGACTTTGAAAAGACTCCAGTACTCAGGCCATGGCTGGGCAGGCTGAGGTTTAAACGAAACCAGTCGTCAGGAAGTAGCTGATAGACCAGGAGTGGGCAGACTACAGCCCGCGGGCCACATTCGGCCCGCGGGCCCTTCCTGTCCCGCCCCTGAGCTACTGGCCGGGGAGGCTCAACCCGGCCCCTCCCCTGCTGTCCCCCTAGAGCCACGCCACTGCGCAGGCAGTGCTCTGGCCCACCGTTCATAGAATCATAGAATCTCAGGGTTGGAAGGGACCTCAGGAGGCCATCTAGTCCAACCCCCTGCTCAAAGCAGGACCAACACCAACTAAATCATCCCAGCCAGGGCTTTGTCAAGCCTGACCTTAAAAACCTCTAAGGAAGGAGATTCCACCACCTCCCTAGGTAACCCATTCCAGTGCTTCACCACCCTACTAGTGAAAAAGGTTTTCCTAATATCCAACCTAAACCTCCCCCTCTGCAATGTGAGACCATTACTCCTTGTTCTGTCATCTTCTACCACTGAGAACAGTCTAGATCCATCCTCTTTGGAACCCCCTTTCAGGTAGTTGAAAGCAGCTATTAAATCCCCCCTCATTCTTCTCTTCTGCAGGCTAAACAATCCCAGTTCCCTCAGCCTCTCCTCATAAGTCATGTGCTCCAGCCCCCAATCATTTTTGTTGCCCTCCGCTGGACTCTTTCCAATTTATCCACATCCTTCTTGTAGTGTGGGGCCCAAAACTGGGCACAGTACTCCAAATGAGGCCTCACCTGTGCCGAATAGAGGGGAATGATCACGTCCCTCGATCTGCTGGAAATGACCCTACTTATACAATCCAAAATGCCATTAGCCTTCTTGGCAACAAGGGCACACTGTTGACTCATATTCAGCTTTTCGTCCACTGTAACCCCTAGGTCCTTTTCTGCAGAACTGCTTCCCAGCCATTCGGTCCCTAGTCTGTAGCAGTGCATGGGATTCTTCCGTCCTAAGTGCAGGACTCTGCACTTGTCCTTGTTGAACCTCATCAGATTTCTTTTGGCCCAATCCTCTAATTTGTCTAAGTCCCTCTGTATTCCATCCCTACCCTCCAGCATATCAACCACTCCTCCCAGTTTAGTGTCATCTGCAAACTTGCTGAGGGTGCAATCCATGCCATCCTCCAGATCATTAATGAAGATATTGAACAAAACCGGCCCCAGGACTGACCCTTGGGGCACTCCGCTTGATACCGGCTGCCAACTAGATATGGAGCCATTGATCACTACCCGTTGAGCCCAACGATCTAGCCAGTTTTCTATCCACCTTACCGTCCATTCATCCAGCCCATACGTCTAACTTGCTGGCAAGAATACTGTGGGAGACTGTATCAAAAGCTTTGCTAAAGTCAAGAAATAGCACATCCACTGTTTTCCCCTCATCCACAGAGCCAGTTATCTCATCATAGAAGGCAATTAGGTTAGTCAGGCATGACTTGCCCTTGGTGAATCCATGCTGACTGTTCCTGATCACTTTCCTCTCCTTTAAGTGGACTGAGGTGAGACTGACTGGCCTGTAGTTCCCTGGATCTTCCTTCTTCCCTTTTTTAAAGATGGGCACTACATTAGCTTTTTTCCAGTCATCCAGGACCTCCCCCGATTGCCATGAGTTTTCAAAGATAATGGCCAATGGCTCTGCAATCACATCGGCCAACTCCTTTAGCACCCTCGGATGCAGTGCATCCGGCCCCATGGACTTGTGCTCGTCCAGCTTTTCTAAATAGTCCCGAACTACTTCTTTCTCCACAGAGGGCTGGTCACCTCCTCCCCATACCGTGCTGCGGAGTGCAGCCGCCTGGGAGCTGACCTTGCCTGTGAAGACAGAGGCAAAAAAAGCATTGAGTACACTAGCTTTCTCCACATCCTCTGTCACTAGGTTCCCTCCCTCATTCAGCAAGGGGCCCACACTTTCCTTGACTTTCTTCTTGTTGCTCACATACCTGAAGAAACCCTTCTTGTTACTCCTAACATCTCCAGCTAGCTGCAACTCCAAGTGTGATTTGGCCTTCCTAATTTCACTCCTGCATGCCTGAATAATATTTTTATACTCCTCCCTAGTCATTTGTCCAATCTTCCACTTCTTGTAAGCTGCTTTTCTGTGTTTAAGACGAGCAAGGATTTCACTGTTAAGCCAAGCTGGTCGCCTGCCATATTTACTTTTCTTTCTACACATCGGGATGGTTTGTTCCTGCAACCTCAATAAGGATTCTTTAAAATACAGCCAGCTTTCCTCGACTCCTTTCCCCCTCATGTTATTCTCCCAGGGGACCTTGCCCATCAGTTCCCTGAGGGAGTCGAAGTCTGCTTTTCTGAAGTCCAGGGTCTCTGTTCTACTGCTCTCCTTTCTTCCTTGTGTCAGGATCCTGAACTCGACCATCTCATGGTCACTGCCTCCCGGGTTCCCATCCACTATTGCTTCCTCTACTATTTCTTCCCTGTTTGTGAGCAGCAGGTCAAGAAGAGCTTTTCCCCTAGTTTGTTCCTCCAGCACTTGCACCAGGAAATTGTCCCCTACACTTTCCAAAAACTTCCTGGATTGTCTGTGGACCGCTGTATTGCTCTCCCAGCAGATGTCGGGGTGATTAAAGTCACCCATGAGAACCAGGGCCTGTGATCTAGTAACTTCTGTTAGTTGCTGGAAGAAAGCCTCGTCCACCTCATCCCCCTGGTCTGGTGGTCTGTAGCAGACTCTCACCACGACATTACCCTTGTTGCTCCCACTTCTAAATTTAATCCAGAGACTCTCAGGTTTTTCTGCAGTTTCATACTGGAGCTCTGAGCTTCATACTGGAAGTTACTGCCTGGCAGCGCTGCAGCAGCGTGGCTGGCTCAAGTGGAGCCTGCGTTTCTGCTGCTCTGAGTGGCATGGTAAGGGGGCGGGGAGCGGGGGGATTGCGTAAGGGGTAGGGAGTCCCGGGGGGCAGTCAGAGGACAGGGGAGGTTGGGTAGGGGGGTCTTGGGAGGGGGCGATCATGGGGACAAGGAGCAGGGCGGGTTGGATGGAGGTGGGGTCCCAGAGAGGCAGTTAGGGATGCGGGGGGGTCCTCTGGAGGGGGCAGTCAGGAGACAAGGAGCAGGGGGTGGGTCGATGGGTTGGAAGTTCTGAGGGGGCCAGGAAGTGGGTGGAGGATGAATAGGGGCCGGGGCCAGGCTGTTTGGGGAGGCACACCTGGCCCTCCATACAATTTTGCAACCCCAATGTGGCCCTCGGGCCAAAAAGTTTGCCCACGCTTGTGATAGACAGACTCTTTCTTTCTGGTTCAAGTTGGAGAAGAGGAATGACGATTAGTTTGCACATCCCTTCAGGAGCTTAAGAAGAATTAAATTTCCTCTTACATTGGGATGGGGGGTGGGGTGGGACACTCATCTCTCCTCCCGGCTTTTCTGTGCTGTAGCTACACCATTTGCTCATCGAGTAAACCCTCAAACAAGGAAATTTACAGCCCAATTCAATGAGGTAAACACATGCCAAACTTTAAACAGGCAAATAGCCCTATTAACTTCAATAGACTACTTATGTTAAAAATTAGTCACATGCTTCGCTGAATCAGGGCCTTAACTAATCTTCTTTCTGTTCTGGGGAAGGACTAGCTAGACCAAATGGTGCCCCAAGAAAAGAAGATCTGGAGGGTTCATTAAATGTTTTGCATATAGTAGTCACCATAGTCTCCCACTCATGCACAATGTACAAAAGAAGGAAATCCCAGTGCAGAGAAAGAATTAACATTTAGAGGGGAACATCACCCTGGGACACAGAAAGGTCCATGCTATGTCTTCAATAGGTCTGCTCTCAGGATCCCTTAAAAAAAGATGGAGACAGATTTTGAAGTGCCCTGTAATAATTTCTGAATACTGTATGTTGGCCTGGTTACCGGAGGTGTATTGTATGCATATATTGGGTTAATTCAAAAGAGGGCTGTTTGGGAACACAGGCAGGAAGGAAAAGAATGGCTCAAGATAGCCACTCCTCAGCAAACTCTTGAGAGTTATTAGCAGACAGTACTAGAAGATTAGCTTTGATGATTTTGCCTGATCTCCTGCTGAGCCTATAGGACTGGTTTTAACCAGAAGGGTCAAAGCCCAGGAACACAGAAGAACTATGACTGTGTTTAAAAGAGACCCTCTTCCAGGCAGGGGAGATAGTTGTTTGAGAAAACCAGGTCCCACTGGGAATGTCTGAAGAAGTTAAGTCTGCCTACTTTCCCATCAGCCTTATAGTCTACATGCATGTAGAGGTTTATTGTTTTTAAATTCTTCTCTTTCTAATCCTTTGTTCCTACTGCAAAGCAAACAACACCTTGGTTTAGGGGGCTGTCTGGTCACAGACTCCCGAAGGGAAGAACTGCCAGTACCTAAATTCAGCCAAACTTGCAGGCTAAGAATAGTTGATACACAGGTACTGTAGCCCCGGCCCAAGAGTGGGAAAATTATGAATTCCACTCCAGGATAGGTAAAGGCCAGGGAATATCACTTGAGGAGATGCATGCAGATACCAGGAAAGGGACAGAGGTGCAGTTAGCCCTGTAACTATGACAATGAAATTTAAAGAGTAAGGGAGAGGGAGAAATGGCTAGGTCCACTGAGAACTCTTCTTACCTAGAAAACTCTGTTACTCGGAGGGATCACTTTTCCAAATGGGTTGTTGTGAGGCTTCCTATAGACAAAAGGCTCCCACGGTCTGAAGAACGTATTGACCATTAAAGGAAACAATAAATAAATAAGTCCCTTTCCACGAGAGACCACTGGATCATCTAGTCTGACCTCCTGTGGATCACAGGCCACCAAAACCATCCAGCACCCACACACTAAACACACCAACCAAGAAAGTACACAGTACAGTGCAGCAGCAGCCCCGACACACAAAATCCTTGCACTGACAGGTGCAGTGTACAGAAACTAAGGTTGCCAACTTTCTGATTGCAGAAAATCAAACACCCTAGACCCACCTCTGCCCCGCCCCTTCCCCAAGGCCCTGACCTTTCTCTGAGGCCACACCCACACTCACTTCATCCCCCCTCCTTCCGTCACTTGCTCATTTTCACCAGGGTGGGTAAGGGGGTCAGGGTGTGAAGACTCTCACTGGGGATGTGGGCTCTCGGGGTGGTGCTGGTGATTAGGGGTTTGGGTGCAGGAGGGGGGCTGTGGCCAGGGACAGGAGGTTAGAGTGTGGAGGGGGTGAGGGCTGCAGCTTGGGGTGCAGGCTCTGGGATGAGGAAAGGGGCTCAGAGTTGGGGCAGGGGATTTGAAGTGTGGGAGGGGGTGCAGGCTCTGGGAGGGAGTTTGGGTGTGGGAGTAAGTTCAGGATGAAGGCTCCAGGCGGCGCTTACCTCAGGTGGCTCCTGGAAGCAGCTGGCATGGCTGGCTCCTAGGTGAAGACGTGGCCAGGTGGCTCTGTGTGCTGCCACCATCTGCAGGTGCCGCCCCTACAGTTCGCATTGGCTAGGAACCATGTTCAATGAGAGCTGCAGAGCCGGCACTCGAGGCGGGGGCAGTGCGTGGAGCCTCCCTGGCCGCCCCTGTGCGTAGGGGCCACAGGGACATGCCGGACGCTTCTGGGAGCTGCGCAGAGCTAGGGCAGGCAGGGAGCCTGCCTTAGCCCCGCTGCACTGCCGACTGGACTTTTAATGGCCTGGTCAGCAGTGCTGACCGGAGCTGTCAGGGTCCCTTTTTGACCAGGTGTTCAGGTCAAAAACCGGATGCCTGGCAACCCTAACAGAATCATAACACCTCTTCATTTACATAGCTATATAGAATGAGATGTTCTAGCAGCACTCAGTGATGGCTTACCTCTGCTCCCATTCAAGGGGAGTTTTTCCATGGACATCAATGGAAGCAGAGTTAGGTCAATGCTAAGTGCTTTTGAAAACTTTATCCTACAGACTGTGTGCCACAGCTACATGCAACTAGAATCAGAGACCTCAGGGAAAGAGATGTGCAGGCAGATTTTCAAATGAGCTCAGCAAGCAGCAGCTCCCACCGTGACACTTACCACCAGGTTTTACAAAAGCTATCAGGACCCGATCTACTGAGCTCTTTTGAAAATCAGGCCCTTGGAGGCTTCCTTCCAAAGTCCTGCTGTGCCATAGTGTCCATGCCAGAATGTCCCCTTGGCCCCCCCGACTGCTTTAATAATTGAAACCTTCTCCTAAAACACGTTCCTCTCATGCCCCATGTACAGTGTTGGACTGCGTTTTGCCTTGATCCAAATAATTCAGGTCATCCCCTTTCTCCTGCATTGCCTTGAGGTTTGCAACAGCTGATTAGTTTGGACAACAGCATTAAACCTCTCTGACCACTGATAGTTACGATTAGCTTGAGTGATTCCGTCCATCAAGAATATCAACAAGTGTGGTCAATATAATAATGCTTATATCAGAAGAATTAGAAGAAGAAACCAGGAGACATTATGCAGCATGACACTCTTTGAACAGGTAAAGAAGGGGGAAATGATTTTTCAAATATTTTGAAACGGGATTAGAACTCTTAATTCCCCGTTTCCAATCCTACCTGGAGGCATCTCATCCCCATACAAGAATGTATACCCCAGTAACCATTTCACTAGAGAAGCCAAGTACTAAAGGGGCCAACAGTGGAGTTTGAATTATAAGCCCTGGAGCTAGGCTTTCTGGTCTAAGGGCACTGTGAGAAAGACTGCACTGGTAATGTTCCTCTTCCAGCAGACACCGAGCACCATGTTCCAATACAAGTTTTGTTGCAGCAAATTAATTCTGTTAATGTCTATTTATCTAATACTTAGGTGGCAAAATAAAATAGGTATTGCAGAAATAAAATAGGATGTTCATCTGCCAGGATTGTTGGGGCTTTAAAAAACCAAAAAACCCAAAAAACTACACACACAAACCAAAAACCACTACCTTTCTACAACGTGTGTCTTGGGGGCTCTCTCGAACAACATTTGGGAATCTTTTTTCAAAGGTTTCATTTTAGTTTCTCTTTGTGATGCCTATTTCACATGCCATTCCTTTTCAGGGCCCAGCTAGTAATGTGGTGATAGTGCACAGACTTTATGTCCAACGGAGAGCATGGATGCAGCATTACAGGAGATGTATTAAACTTCCAAAGACAACGAAGGGGTTAATTTAAAGGGGAAAAAAAATCCGATCATAAACAAAAAAGTCTCCATTAATTGTCACTGTCATTTTTTCCCATGCCTGCTCCTCTCTTCCCTGCTCAGTTTGCAGAATCTGGCATGACAACAGATCATTTCTAGTGCAACAGCTGCTGGTCTGTCACACATGGATAACGACGGTGCTCTCTAATTCCCCCTTCATCCTCCCTGCACCGTGGATGACGTTTTTCCATAGACTATTTTTTGGATTGAGAAGGATCTGCAAGCTTTCATTCATCTGCATCTGGGGGCTTATGTAAATCCTTTATTGGGTCTGTACTCAGACTCAGCCTTGCTCAGAAGAGGGCCATTCTCTTGTAATGATATATTTCTCTGCTGCTTAATATATACAGGTGAGCCCACAAAATTGTGATCTAGATTGGAATTCCCTAAAATTCCTGGGTTCAGGGAATCAGGGTTTTGGTGTCACCCATTCTAGTGAGAAAAGCCAGGTGCCACAATGGGCTCTAGAAAGAAATTAGAAGTTTCCATACAATCCAAGAAAAAATAAATACATTCTGACCTCAGCTCTTATTTGCAATACACCTGATTTGTTACTGAGCCATAATCCTTGGACAGTGGTACCTTGTCAGATGTAGAGTCTTATCTGCTAGAAGCACTGTCACTATTACCACCACTTATCACCAACATCCCCAAAAAGCTCAAAGGGCAGAACTCAAAGACTATTCTACTACTGGGAACATCTATTGTGGTGAGCCGTGCTGCTGCGTTTTGAGTGTCCCTAACACCAGTTCCCCAATTTTATGACTAGTTTTAGTCATTACCTTCAAAGGGCCTGATTCACTTTTGTCCTCCACACTGCACAGTCTTTTACACCAGTGAGTGCAAAGTAGGTGCAAAACACTGCCATTCTGATTTGGTCACAAGCAAAGGGAGCAAATTTCAGTTTACCTTTTTAATGTGGTATAAAGTTACTTTACTTGGTCTACTAACACCACTTTAGGTTATAAAACATAGGGCTTATCTACTCAGGGATTTATTCCAGGATAGCTAATCCTAATTAACCCCATTTGTGGATACTCATTCTGGAATAGAAGTGCCTTATTCCAAACTAGTTTAATCCACTTTTAGAGCTGATCAGTAATAGTTAATATGCTTTCAATTTGTACTCTACTTTATTCTGGATTAAATTCTGTGTGTTGACAAGCCCTTAAAAATCTTAGCTATTTTCACATTTTATAACATGTTGAGTTCAGCAAGGAGCATGGGAACTGAACTCGTAGTTCTCTTTTGTTTACAGTCAATATTGCCCTAGCACAGTGGCTCTCAACCTTTCCAGGTGACTGAACCCCTTTCAGGAGTTTGATTTGTCTTGCGTACCCCCAAGTTTCACCTCACTTAAAAACTACTTGCTTACAAAATCAGACCTAAAAATACAAAAAAAGTGTCACAGCACACAATTATTGAAATATTGCTTAATTTCCATATAATTTACCAATAAATCAATTGAAATATAAATATTGTACTTACATTTCAGTGTATAGTATCTAGAGCAGTATAAACAAGTCATTGTCTGTATGACATTTTAGTTTGTACTGACTTTGCTAGTGCTTTTTCTGTAGCCTGTTGTTACACTAAGCAAATAACTAGATGAGTTGATGTACCTCCTACAACACCTCTATGAACCCCCAGGGGTACACGTATCTCTGGTTGCGAACCACTGCGGGCCTAGCACAACAATGCTGAGTCTGGGTTACAACATTGAAGAGAAAGTTTAAATCCCAGATAAACTTGTCACTGAAATGGTATACAGAAAATGAAAAGTTTTCTATACATCTCAGGTTTTATAATGCACGTTTAAAGAGAAAAAGCTACATTTTGCTCCTAAACTCAGTTGTCGAGTCAATTTACAGACCAAGTGTCGTTAACGAAGGCTGGCCAGACCAGACAGAAGATGCAAGAGCTCAATTTCCCAGCAAAGAAATTACTTCTTTTCTATTATTGCTCATTTCAGCACTGAGTGTTTGGTTTTTAATGGATCCTGTAAATTATGCTAAGTAATTAGGATATTCTCTCTCCTGTCCATCTGGGACACCCACCCACATGTTGATGAATTTTCATCTTGATCCAGCCTCATTTGCTACCCTAACATTCAGCAATTGCTGCCTCTGATGTCATCCTCTGTAGCCAGTGCTGTGGCTGCTGAATGGACTTAATTATTCTGTCAACTCTTTGAGAAAGAGAAAGGCTCAGAGTCCTTATTGTACAAGGGGACAGGGATGCTAGGGGTAAACTATTCATACTGTATAAAAATGTTAACTTCTTACAGATAGATTATTTTAATCAGATGTCCTAGAATCTAAGTGTAATTAGGAAACAGCTTCATCACCCGAATCTGCTCTGATCCTCCTGGTCATTATAGCAGAATTTCATTTCTTACCCTTGGCAGTCTGCCACCTTAAAGGGGACTACACACCAGTGTAAGAACCTTATATAATTTATAGCAAGCTGGAAATGAAAGACTCTCTGGGCTCCAGTAAAGCAGCTTTCATTAGATGGTGCTAACTGAAAAGGAAAGTCAGAACAGCTTCTCCTTTTCCTCCTCTCTGCAGTGAAGGAAGGACAGTGCTCACTGAAGAAAAGCAGATGGGAGCACCTAGAAGTAAAAAAACAACCAACCATTTCCATAGTTTGCAGTCATCTTTAAGGACACTTGAAACAAGCAGCTACCATTATGCGGCACCCATACGGGTACTGTTGTCTAGCTTGGGACACTTGAAATTAAGGCCATCTCTGCCTTAATTTGGAATACAGTACACAGAAAATCTCTCTTGCTATTTTATTCCTCACTGTTACCTTTCCAGATAGATCCTTTTGAATCCCTTTCTCTTCTAGCATCAGGAATTTATGTATTAGATATTGTAAGTGCCCACCTCTTTCTAATGACTATAGTTATGCCTGGACAGGCAATTGTTTGTATACTTTAGAAGTCAACATATGAGACTATTATGCAGGATTGGGTGTTCAAGTAAAGACATGTTAAACTCACACATTGCTTTGATAATATGTAGCATCTCTTAAGTGTCTATCATCTGTCAGCCTTTCAGAGTGCTTTATAAAGTATTAAATTAGCCTCACAATATACCTATAAGGCCCCTAGAACAGCCCAGAATCAGAACACAAAGGTGGCTTAAAAGCTACCGTAGCACTCCCTTCCACGTTCTGTGCTGCAATCAGAAAGGCACATCACAGAATCTCACCCTTTATCCCCCCCCCCACACACACACACACACACACAGACACACAGACGTAGGCAACTCATGAACAGGGTAGGGAAGTGGTGCATCTGACTGTGTAGACAAACCCTTCTCATTCACAATCACAAATGGGGGAGACTTATTCACAGGACAAGTCACTATTAAAATGTGGTTCTCATTGTGAAAAGTGTGAGAACTCCCTAATCCACAGGAACAGAACTGAGATGTGATTATCCTTTACTTTGCATGCAGATTGGGGGTGTTGCTCATAAAACTGTCCAGACATTTTAAAAAGGTGCGCTTTCAGCAGAGTATTCCACAGCAGTGTAAATTTCATACTGTACATCCTTCTGGTTAGTCTTGGGTGCAGCTGGTTTTACCTGAGGTACAAATGGGGCACCTAAATCCCACCATAAAAGAACAACTATCAGAGGGGTAGGCGTGTTAGTCTGGATCTGTAGAAGCGACAAAGAGTCCTTTGGCACCTTATAGACTAACAGACGTATTGGAGCATAAGCTTTCGTGGGTGAATACCCACTTCTTCAGTTCCACATAAAAGAACAGACCCACAAATGAACACAGGTATGTGTAGAGAGAAGGTGGATGATGCCATATCTGTTATTGGACCAACTTCTGTTGGTGCAAGAGACAAGCCTTCGAGCCACACAGAGCCCTTCATCAGGTCTGGGAAAGGATTCCCAGCATCACAGCAAAAATGTCAGGTGAAACAGATCATTAACTACTTCTGCTAAACAATCTATACCACCTGGCATTTTGCTGTGATGCTTTGAGCACCTTCCCCAGACCTGAAGAGCTCTGCGTGGCTCAAAAGCTTGTCTCCCTCACCAACAGAAGTTGGTCCAACAACAGATATTCCCTCACCCACCTTCTCTCTCTAATATCCTGGGACAGACACGGCTACAACTACACTGCATACAGCACAGGTATGTTTAGACAAGCTGGGTCAGCAGTTAGCCAACTGACTTACTCACCATCAGTGTGATCATACATTAGCATAAGATTTTTAGACTCAGAGAGGTTTATGACCTCAGTCATGGAGGGTGCTCAGTAGGCCCCCAACTAGGGTGACCAGACAGGAAGTGTGAAAAATCGGGACAGGGGTGGGGGGTAATAGGAGCCTATATAAGAAAAAGACCCCAAAATCGGGACTGTCCCTATAAAATCGGGACATCTGGTCACCCTACCCCCAATGTCCACTGAAGTTAATGAGAGTTAGGAACACACCACTCCTCCCAGGATGGAGCCTCCGCGTAATTAGTTCCATACTAGACTGTTAAAACCTAGGGAGAGGCACATGGAACAAACACGCTATTCTCTTCATTTTATGTCACAATATTTGTGTGATCAGTAACTTTACCGCAGTACAGACAACAGGATGCTCCTGAAAGCCTGCCGTGGAGCCAGCTCTCTCAGAGAGCTTTTCCTGTATAAATAAAGCGATCCAATAAAATTTAATACTAAAGCACGTCTCTACTTAGGCAATTAAAAGTCACTTCCTGAGCCCATCCTGTGAGGAGAAAACCAGTTTCTGGTTTGTCTCAAATTCTCATTTTGATGTTATTATTCTAACTGAAATCATTAGTGATGAGGTCAGAGATATTGTTGTCTCTCTGTTGGGGGCGGGGGGGGGAGGTCACAAATGATTGTTTGAGGGTTTGTTTTTTTTTTTAACTGCTATTTTGCAACACAACTGTGCAAGCTAAAGGAGATGTGCGAGCTAAAGTGCTTTTCTCTTTCTAGGAAGGGTGAAAAAACAGAACTGCAGGTTGCTGTCCTTAAAAAGGTAACGTGTACTGCCCTGTAGTGTGCCCCCTGCTCCACTCTGACTATTCATGGAAAAGGTACTGCTCCCTGCTCAGGAGAACATACTCCACTTACAGGACTGCAGGCTAGGCACATGCTGCTTTATTTAACTAACAACAAACAGCATGGGGGAAAGACACCCACTAACTAAACAGAAAGGAAGGGAATACTACCACAATACTCTGAGTAACCCACTTAATCCTTTGAGGCCCACTTTACAACAGACATCAGCATGTCTGAGAGTTTAGACAGAAGTGTAATAAAGCCATGCCACATGGCAGAGGAGCGCCCAAAAGCCAGTTGTTAAAGTTTTAAACCAAACTGAAGATACTAGAGTTACCCCTTCTCCACATATTTTTATGTTATCCTTACTAGAGATGACCCATCCCTGGGACCCAGAACTATTTCTGAAGAGCAAGTTATTTGCATTTGGAATCAGATTGCCCAGGGGAGGATATTCCCAGACTCCTCTAAAAAGGTTTTTGTCCCTACTTCTAGTTATGCAAGTTGTTATTGTACCAGTATACTCAGTGTAACTTTCTAGAGTAAAATTATATATAGTTCCAACAGAGTGCAGCTTAATATGTTTGTACGCTATGGAATTCTGCCTCCTTCTTTGTGCAACTGACAAGAAAGTTTCCCCAAGTGGCTTGGGTTCAACAAAACCAAATTTGAAATTGTAAAAAACATCTATTTTTTAAAGTTCGTTCCAGAATTCTTGTTTAACCAAAAGAGCACAGACCAGCAAATTTAGCCACATCCCCTTAATACCCTGTAAATTCCAAATTTGCAAACACCATAAACAGAAGCTCATGACTCTAGACGCATCTGGGCTGCCTTCTGTAACTTGCAACTGTTCTTTTCAAAAACTAAATTCTATTATTTTTTCTTTAATAACAAGGGCAGAAGAACACTCACCACATACCTGCTATTGAAACTCAAGGAGCCCAGTTTCACCAGCATAAACACAGAATACCTTCACTGACTGGCTTTCTCTCAGGAGATTAGCCTGCATTCTTTAGGGCTCTGAGGCTAACTAGCCTCAGCTTTGTACACTTGCCTCATCAGAATGAGGCACTCCCAGATGGGACTCTGAAAACTCTTTTGGGGTGTCCAGAAATCCCAGTTCCACTGTCTGTTTTGGTAGAGGCACCAATAGGACAAGGGGCATCAGGGTATGGCCTAGGAATTATTTTGGGGAAGTTCTATGGCCTGTGCTATACAGACTAGATGATCACAATTGTCCCTTTTGGCCTTAAAATCTATAACCTCTACAGAAAAAAAGAGTCCTTTATTAACAAGTCCCTTATCACAGTATTGGCAGTGCTTGGGATATCCTCCCACAGCCAGCATTCTAGCTGAGTTAAAAGCCAGTATTATTATTTTTAATAACCTACATATGGCATGCTGCATGTCAGTATCATAAACAGCTTCACCTATAGTCAATTCGGAATTAATTGAAAACAGCCCTCTGTGAGCATAGTTATTTGCATGAAAATTTAAAGTGATTAAAATAATGTTGGGGCTTTTAAAAAAACAGAACTGTCAGCTACGTTGCTGAGGTATATTTTATTTTTGTCTATCTATCTTGAAAAAAAATTAAAGCTTCTTTTCCTTATTTAGCTGGGTTTGGGAACCAACTGATCATTATGATATTTTGTTTTACACAGTATTTCCTCTCCTCTCAGACAGTTCCAAAAGGCAAGTTTCTTTCAAAAAATGTGTCCTCAATAATAATAATAATAATAATGATATTGCTTTTTTCTCCTGGAGATCTTGAGTGACTGTTGATGAAATCTTTTTTTTCTGTCCTGTTCAATGGTCAAATATTATTCAAGAAAAAATGAATCCATCTATTTATGTGGGTTTCTTTCCTGGCTGTAATGTGATTGAAGAAAGCATTTCTTCAGTAATCTGCTCTAATACAATAGATTTCAATGACTAAGCTAAATATCCTTGTGCCTTTTCCTTGCCTTCCAAAGACAACTTTCAGTAAAATTCACCCCTCTGTTGAGGGCCAGCAATGCCAGGACCTATGCACCACTCCCATTTGAACTCTTAATACAGCTATGAAGGGCCTGAGCCTGCAAGCTGTTGTGCACCTTCTTTGAGATGCTAGCACTTTCCTTGAGAAGGGCTCAAAGCCCATTACAACTTTAAGGAACGAAGACCTGCAATGCTTCTCTACTATTATCCCCATGTTACACGGATGGGGACATTTACAACAGGCCCAGCACAGTGGTGCAGCAGTGTTCAGACTGCATAGTAAGTCCATACTAAAGCTAAGAACAGAACAGAGATCACCGGACTTCGTGGCCCAAGCATTAGCCATAAGGATTCAATTTGAATCCTTCTCCTCCTAGTAGTTAGGGCCCTACTAAATTCATGGCCATCAAAAACACGTTACGGACCGCGAAATCTGGCCTCCCCCCATGAAATCTGGTCTTTTGTATGCTTTTACCCTCTACTATACCGATTTCATGGGGGAGACCAGCATTTCTCAAATTGGTGGTTCTGACCCGAAAGGAAGTTGCGGGGGGGGGCGGGTCACAAGGTTATTTTAAGGGAGTCGTGGTATTGCCACCCTTACTTCTGCGCTGCCTTCAGAGGTGGGTGGCCAGAGAGCGGGAGCTGTTAGCCGGGCGCCCAGCTCTGAAGGCAGCGCCCCGCCAGCAGCAGCACAGAAGTAAGGGTGGCAATACCGTACCATGCCACCCTTACGTCTGCACTGCTCTCTTCAGAGCTGGGTGGCCAGAGGGTGGCAGCTGCTGAGGGCGCAGCTCTGCAGGCAGCAGCACAGAAGGGTGGCAACACCATACCATGCCACCCTTATTTCAGCGGTGGCTCTGCCTTCAGAGCTGGGCTCCCCGCCAGCAGCCACCGCTCTCCAGCTGCCCAGCTCTGAAGGCAGCGCCGCTGCCAGCAGCAGGCAGAAGTAAGGGTAGCAGTACCACAACCCTTCCTACAATAACCTTGCAAACCCCCGCCCCCCCCACACACACACACACACACATTCCTTCTATGGGTCAGGACCCCTACAATTACAACACCGTGAAATTTCAAATTTAAATCCTATGCCCGTGAAATTGACCAAAATGGACCGTGAATCTGGTAGGGCCCTACTAATAGTGTAAGACAGGCATGAGTCTCAAGCTACTAAAATATTTATTTAGAAAAAGCCCCCTAGTGTGTTCTCTCCAAATGTACTATTCACTCTACCACCAATATTTAGCCTCCATGTATCGTATTGTTAGTAGATTGCCTTTCCTCTTCCCTCTCACCTGGAAATAAGCTAGATACAACTCCATCGATGGCAGGGATGGATCTGGTCCCTTATGTTGATTGTCTGGATACCTGAAGGCTCTTGGAAAATATGTACAAAATCCTTAGGGTGATTTAAACAGTCTAACCTGCTATTAGGTTTCAGTGCCTATTTTTAGGCACCACTGTGATCCACAAAACTCTGCTCAGCCGCTGCCAAACCCTGTAGATGGCGAAGTTCACTAGGTGCCTAAGTTTTTGTAGTAAAAGTTCCCTTGAGAAATACAATTCACCTTGCAGTATGACGTGTTGTCATCTTCCCTTTAACCAGTTCCTTGCTCACCTTTCAATTCTTATATTAATTCCCATCTTCTCCAATGTAACTAATTATTTCCCATGTGGAACTGTATCGAATGCTTTACTGAAATCCAGGTAGATTAGATCTACTGCATTTCCTTTGTCTGAAAAATCAGTTATCTTCTCAAAGAAAGAGATCAGATTAGTCTGGCTTGATCTACCTTTTGTAAAGCCACAGTGTCTTTTACCCCAATTGCTGTTCACCTCTATGTCTTTAATTACTCTCTCTTTCAAAATTTGTTCTAAAACCTTGCATACAATTGAGGTCAAACTAACATGCCTGTAGTTTCCCAGATCACTTTCCCCCCCTTTCTTAAATATAGGTGCTATATAAGCAATTCTCCAGCCATAGTGTACAACCCTTGAGTTTACGGATTCATTAAAAATCCTTGCTATTGGGCTTGCAATTTTATGTGGTAATTCCTTTAGTCTTCTTTGCTGGAGATTTTCTAGACCCCCCAGTTTGATCCCATTAGAATGAATGAGTCTGGCTTCCACCTTGCATTTAGTAATTTCTACTTCCACATCCTTCTTCCCATTAGCTACCTGGCCACTGCCCCCAAACGCCTCATTACCCTTATTAAACATGGAGATAAAGTATTTGTTTAGGGGTCGGCCACACCTAGATTAATCTCCACTGTGACTCCGTGCCTAAAATGCTGGATTTTGTGGATCACATTGCAAGGCTTCTAATTTTCCTCATTCATTGTATAGGGACCTAACTCAGGCTTCGTGGATTGCAATATTATCCCTGTGATGTTCTAGAAGCCTGGACCCCACCGTCTTCAAGATTAGACTCAAGTTTTAATTGCATAAATTATAGGAAGTGTCAGAACTGAATTTCAGCAGCCTGCCCCTTCAAGCCCATGGTATACTTCAGTCTCTTCCAACAGCCAAATATGGGACACTCTTTATGTCTAAAAGTGAGAGAGACCAGAAATGTATTAGGGGAAGAAATTTAACTTGATTGGGGTTCATTTTGCAGAACTTCTCTAACCTCCTTTTCAGAATCCCCCATTTCTGGAAGAATTTACAAAAATAAAAGACAACATCAAGCTTGTGTCGAAAGACACTTGGATCTGAAAGAGAAGGGCCATCCTTCATGCTGAGGGACAGTGGAGAGGTCTGACTGTACACAGCCATATTAGAGCAGAAATTGTGGCAAAGCAAACACCAGGGACAACTAAAATATGCACATGATGATCAGTCTGAAATCTTTTCATTTAGTTCCCACTGTGTAATTTATTCATACAGCAGCCATCTCACAGGATAACAGTAGATAGAGGGGAAAATGTGTTTTATCAGTGTTCAATCAATGTTGTGGAGAAAAAAGTCATCTTGAGCCTCAAGGCAGTCATGCTAAATTGTAAACACTGGTACAGATCCAACAATTTTATAAGGTTGCTCACTTCCATTGCTCAGGAATTAGTACTAATGATGCTTACAAAGAGTCACTTAAAAAAGCCAGAGGATCTGAAATGTCCAGGAGAATCCTGGCTTCCTGTATGGGGCATTTGAGAAAGGCAAATCAATACCTATCATTAGGAAGGAGAAGTCAGGCTTGGGCTTCTTAGTCATTCTATAGCCTGTGGGCCAATTGCTTATTACCATCCACGTTCCTGCAACTCCGAGGCTTATCCATGGTGACACACTGGCAGCACTAACAAGTATCAAGCTAAACCAGCACTACCAAAGCTGCCTTACATTGGGCTCTTATTGGCCAGTCTGGTGTTGACTGATCAAGCACCATAATTGGGGCTCTTGCTCACTCATAAAGATAGAGGACCCAATTCTCCATTCCAGCGGAGATACACTCAGCGCAGGAACAGGGGAGGGCGAGCTACAAAGGTGACTTTAAGACCTCTTTAACTCTCCCTGGATTCTGAGCTTGGTCAGCCCCCAACACAAGTTAGAGCAGCCTCAAGGGTGCACTAACTTATGCTCAGGATGCCCATATCCTCATGTAGCCAGATTGCAGTGGCAGTTTGGTACAGCCCACTCCCACAGCACATCCCTGCCAGGCCCTCTATGCCGGATGCTGCAAGGGGGAGAAGTGTAGGCTGGCTGCGAAGCCCCCCATGCCAGGGTATTCCACTGGTGGGAGACCCATTGCTTTTATACCTCTTTTATGGCATCAGAATGAGGAAAGGAAGAGTTAGGAGAACAGAGAATTGGGCCCCGAGAATTTGATTCACCCCTGCCTTGTGTCACCACTACAGCTGTGCAAAGTGAATTTGAAACACTACTAAATCAGGACGGGGTCGTGTTTTCCACTCACTTTGAACACGTGTATGTAATGACACAAGATAGAAGGCACTGAAGAATCAATCCCTTCTATAAAAGCTGGTAACAAACTAGACTCCTCCCCTTATGTCCACGAAGGAGAGGCAAGCAAAGAGCCCTCCTCATAGCCCCTTCATGTTTCTTCTGAGGAGAGGGAAAGAAATAAAAATCCATGGTGAAGTAGCATAGGGTTGAAGGGAAGAAAGATCAAATGGATTTTAGCAGGGAAGGAAAAGAAAACTGCTGAATTTGGGGGCAGAGCTATGAGGAGAGAGTAATAAACTGACAGATTTGGGAGATATGGTAAGAGTACTTTTGTTTCGAGCAAATGCACTAATCATTATGCCTCTGTCCCTAATGGTCTCCACCTGAAAGAAGTGGCAAAGGAATCCTCCTCAAGGGAGGAGGAAGACAAATCTTCTGGCTTCTCCCCTTCAAGATCACTATGGCAGAGGGACAGTACACATAACCGTAGCCTGTTATAGTGAGAATGTTATGGTGGCCCCCTTTGGCCTGTGTGAGTACTGGGGGAGTGGGGGAGGCAGACCATTCAAACATTCCTCCAGTCAAGGGACTAGACTTGTTTTAGCCCCAGTGTTCCACACAAATTTGGCATCCCCTCGTTTTTATTGACAACAATTATTTACATCAGAAATACAGAATTATTCAACTGCATGAATACTTTACTTTGTGTCCCCCGTTTGGGGTCTGTGTTACACGCTGCCTCCCACACGTGGGCCTTGGCAGGTTTAGAAGCATGGGGAGGGATTTTCAAAAGGGCTCAGCAATGGCACAACTCTGCTACCATTGAAGTCAATGATCAAACTTCCCCACAGTTAGGACAATTCTGAGCGCTTTTTAAAAACCCACCACTGGTGAATTTGGCACTGAAGAGTGCCTGGAAGGAGTTGTAGGATCAGTGGGTTTGAGGAAGCATGAGGAAGTGTATAGACAGCAGGAATTGAGTGAGATCAGGGAGGGGCAAGAGGATCAGTTAGAAAAATCTCCTCACCTGAGTTAGAAGAATCATCATTTTTGTTATTAATTATTAATTATTATTATTAGCAGTAGTAGTAATAGTAGTATCCTTACAAATTTAAGTCCAAACACCTTGGAAACCAATTTCACACACATTTCAAACCAAGCTGTACTGAAAAGAAAATTCACACATTTTCCTGAAACAATGTAACACAAACATTTTTATTTTTATTTGAAAAGTCTTGGACATCCATTATATTTAATTAAGCTTGGTCATTTATAGGCATTTCTATGGGACTCCTCACTTTAGTAGCTTAGCATCCCACACACATTAATGATGTCATCTTTCCTAAAATCACTAAGAGGCAGTATTAATATCTGCCTTTTACAGAAAGAGAAACTGAGGCAGACACACATGCTTAAACCAGTAGCGCAGCCAGGTCTGGAGCGCAGGGGGAGCGATGCTATAAAAAGGCGCTTCCCCCTGTACTCACCCGGCGGTGCTCCGGGTCTTCGGCAGCACTTCGGCGGCTCATTCCGGGTCTTCGGTGGTACCCCCCGCCAAAATGCAGCCAAAGACCCGGAGCGCCGCCGGGTGAGTGCAAGAAGCGGCGCTTAAAAAGAAGCGGCGCCTTTTTTTAGTGCTGCTAAAAAAAGGCGCCGCTTCTGCTCAAGGGGGAGCGGCTGCTCCTCCTGCTCCCCCCCTGGCTACGCTACTGGCTTAAACTGTTATTTTCAAAAGCTCCCATTAATTTTGAGTGCCTTCCTTGACACACCTTGGGCCTGATTTTGAGAGCAACTGAGCAGCCCCAGATTCTGATGGCTTCAGCATCTCTGAATATTGGGCCCTTGTTGGGCATCCAAAATTAGTGGGTACATCAGAAACACATTGTCAAAGTGACACAGGAAGTTTGTGGTAGGGCTGGGTATAGGACAGATTCTCAACCCTATGCCTTAACCACAACTTCCTGTCTTTTCATTACATCACAGCAAGCTACTTCTGCTACCTCAATAAGCTATCAAACAAGCTTGTAATTTACCTTAGTCTTTCTTTGGTGTTTTATACACCTAGTATGTCAATGAAATGTCATCTTCCCAGTTCATACCCTTAGGAAATTTGTCTCTAACAAAGTCTAAGGCTGAAAAATGTCAACGATAATGGAAACTCAGAAAGGGGAAAGTTGTCCACAACTACTCCTGGGGCTGCATTCTTGTCAACAGAGTATGTTCTTCTCCTTCCTCAATCAAAGTTGGATCATATAAATACAGCTATGGTTTATCTGATGTCCTTATGCTACCTGTATCCTGAAAATACTTGGCAGAGTTAAATAATGCAGTTATAAATGTGTACTGTCTCTGCTGCTGTTGATGCCTGAGGTCATGCCACTGATGTCCTTGCCATCAAATGGACACCTGCTGAAAAAAAGCATAGTGCTAACCGAGTCATGTTCATTATACGACTGCATGCTCCCAAGTAACACCTCCACAACCACAAAGCAAAAGGACTAAGATATCTTGATGGGACGAGCCAAAGAATTCCTTCCTGTTGCAACTGGAGTTACTGATCTCAGACATGTGTGCAACTCCCCGTGAAGTCAATCAGAACACTGCGAGTTGCGGTCTTAAGTTATAATATGTATAGGAATGTTCTGGTGGAGGGAGCACATAACGTAGGTCAGTGGTCCCCAACGTGGTGCCCACAGGCACCATGGCGCCTGCCGGGGCATTTATGTGCGCCCGCTGTCAGGGCCGGCGCCAAGGAAGGAAGAGGAGAGGAGCATCCGCTGGAGAAGCTTTGTCACTGAAATGCTGCTGCGCAGCGCTTCCGGTGGAGAACCATCGCCACCGAAACGCTGCTGAGAAGTGTCTCTGCCCGCCACACTCTGATGAAGGGATGAATGTGCTCTTGGCCACAGAAAGGTTGGGGACCACTAATGTAGGTTGATGAACTTCCCAGGTGCTACTAAAGTAGGGGAAGTTTCAAATACAAAGGAACATAGAGGCTGTGATCCTCAGGTCTGGCCAATCTGCATTCAGGGGTTGGGGAGGGCCTAAAGCAGCTGTGCTTCACCTTTGTGGTTTCCTGATCTTCGTGGATGCTGGGAACCAAATCAACCTCCAGTTGCTGGGAGGTTTGGCCCCTAAGGGTACATCTACACTAAAAAAACAACAACCATGGCAGCAAGTCTCAGAGAGTGGGTCAACTGACTCAGGCTCGTGGGGCTCATGCTACGAGGTTAAACATAGCAGTGCAGACATTCCTGCTCGGGCTGGAACTCAGATTCTGAAACTCAGCGAGGGGGGTGGGTCTCAGAGCCTGAGCTTCTGCCCAAGCAGGAATGTCTACACTGCTGGTTTTTGCCCACTAGTGCAAGTTGACCCAGGTTCTGAGACTCACTGCCGTGCAGTTCAGGGTCTTTTTGGCAGTGTAGACATACCCTAAGAGACGGTTACTCTGGCTCGGCATGTCTGGAGCACAGCAGTATTCCAGGCAGTACTCTGGCACATCCACCCTATCCCAGGCAAGATAGAAGAGTCAGCTTTGCCAACTGTATGCAGTATTGCCAACCCCCAACATTCAAAAAGCATGAGTCGGGCCTTGAAAAAAATCATGAGATTTTACAAAAATAGTGTTCTTCTGGTTTGTGCTAGAGTGCACTTGTGTCATGTTTTCAAACTGGAAACTTATTTTTTTTAATTTAATGAAAGCTGAGATTCTCACGTAATCACCTCACGCCAGCAGCTGGGGCTTGAAGAAAAACACAAAATATCACAAGACTCAGGATAAAAAATCACGAGAGCTGGCAGTACTGTATAGGCCAGTCAGTGAGTCCCATGCTAGAGGAGTGCCCAGCCGCTCTCCTAGGGCAGCTTACAGCCCTTTTTGTCCCCCCACCAGAGCAGTGTGAAGGGGTTACATTGGGGTAGAGAGCTTGGCCCAAAGAGATACAAACAAGGGCAGGCTTTAGAAAAATGAGACTCAGCTTGACACATACAACCAATAATAATCCAAAATACTGCACAAAATATTCAAAAAGAAGGAGACACCTGGAAAGTGGTGACACGGAAAGAGATCCAGGGGCAGCATTGGACAGCAAGTTGGAAATGGCGGCCTAAAATGCAATGCTGTTTTCGGCTGCATGCAGTCAGAGAGATGAGGCTGTAGTTCCTGAGCCAATGATCGGTCTTTCCACTGATTTCGGTGGGACTTAGATTTGGTCCTGTATCATTCTGATGTGACCACCGCAGGAATAATGTGTTCATCTGTGGGCATCTCAATACCAGAAAGTTATCTGACAAATTGGAGGGAGTTCATTTAAGAGGAACAGAATGATCAAGCGTATATAGGGAAAGTCAAATGAGGGAAGATTAAAAGGTCTAAGTATAGTTTAGCTAAGAAATTTAAATGAAACAAGCTAGTTTAATAGTTTACATTTAACATGGTACTATGCTGTATTTGGTTTTGTTTGTTTGATTTTTGTCTCTGCTGCTGCCTGATTGTGTACTTCCGGTTCTAAATGAGGTGTATGGTTGCCCGGTCAGTTCGTAACTCTGGTGTTCGTAATTCTGAGGTTCTACTGTAGATGTGCATAGCTAATGTATGAAAATGCAAGTACTGGCCCAGTTAGAGCATGGCCAAGACTTTCAAAAGTGGCTTGTGGTTTTGGGTGCCCAACTTGAGGCATCTCGAAGGGACTTGATTTTTCAGAAATTGGACACTCAGGATGTTTCTGAAAAAACTCAGGCCCTTTTAAGGTGACTCACGTCAGGCATCCAATATCAATAGTCACTTATGAAATCTTGGCCTGTAAGAGACAGAAGAAGTAAAAGTAAGAACTTGTTAGGGAAAAAAACACTTGCTTCTTTAAGAATAGCTGCTGACTGGTCTGTTTCAGAGCAATGGGGAAGATATCCCAGAAGTCAATACTAGAGAGCCACGCCACGTTCTAAATATCTGAAGCTGAACTTCTTTGAAGGTATTTTCATGTGCTGAGGTACTCTCAGTGCAGAGTACTAAAAGACATCAGTAGGACAGTGGGCAGAGTAGTATTAACAAGCAGTTATCCAATATTAGCTATTTGGCTTCTGACTGTAGGTCTTCAGTCAAGAGAAGGACAGTGTAAATACTTCTAGTTAGGGCATGAGTGCCACACAAAATAGGACTAGAGAAAGGAAGGCATTTGTGATGGATGTGGAGCTGCAAGGCAATACTCTAATACTGGTTGCCAACTTTCTAACCGAACAAAACCAAACACTCTTGCCCCACCCCTTCTCCGAGGCTCCACCCCGCTGACTTCATGAGTGCTCCAGCCCTGGAGCACCCACGGGGAAAAATTGGTGGGTGCTCTGCACCTACTGGCAGCCAAGCTCCCCATCCCACCCCAGCTCACCTCACCTCTGCCTCCTCCCCTGAGCACGCCGCGTCCCTGCTTCTCCTGTTTCGCAGCGTAACAAGCTCTGGGAGGCAGGGGAGAGGAGCGGGAACGTGGCACACTCATGGGAGGAGGCGGGGAAGAGGCAGGGCCGGGGCAGGGATTTAGGGAAGAGGTTGGAATGGGGGCAGGAGCGGTAGGGGGAGGGACAGGGGTGGAGTCCGGGCAGGGCCAGGGGCAGGGGGGGGGCGAGCACCCACCGGCGCCAGCAGAAGTCGGCACCTATGCCCCTCCCTCCATTGCTCGCTCTCCCCCACACTCACTCACTCGCTCATTTTCACTAGGCTGGGGAGGGTCCCTTTTCGACCGGGTCTTCCGGTTGAAAACCTGACATCTGGCAATCCTAGGCTATGTAATAATTTTATGAACACTGTATGTGATCAAGTCAGTGAGGTGAAGTTATTGTAGGTTCAGTTATAAGACTTTCCTGTATCACTGCATTGACCTAGCTTAATATGAGGCTATTGGAAGAACAAACAGGAAAACACCACAATAGCTGTAATGAGCAGCATCCCAGCAAACATTGGTGGGAAGAGGGGGCAATTACAGAACAATGGCCTTCTTCCAGGCTCCAGACTAAAATCACACAGCTGTTTTGCCAGGCGGGGAACTTTGAGATCAAACACAGCCAAGGTGCTCTCCGTAGTGGAAGGCGTGTCAGCTGTCATGGGCAGTCTGGAGGGACAGGTGATGCAGAAAGAGGCTCTGTGGAGGGAGTCTGAAGAAGTTGGGATCCAGGGAATGGTAAATGGTTTGGTTCTAAATAAAGACTATTTGCTTTAGGAATGTTGTTTGGTCACTGGCTACCACTGGCACTGCTCTCAGAGGGAACAGAACTGCAGGTTCTAAGCCTCAGCCGAACTGGCTGAGCTAACCACAGTTAGTACCAGGGGACTGAAGCCCAAAGCTCAGTCAGAAGTGGTCAAATCATGTGATTGCACCTGGAAAGAGAGGTGATGACTCAAGGCCCGAGGGAAATGCACATGAAGAGACAAGCAAGTTAGACTTGGGTTGGAAATGTCAGAGGTGCAGTTACCACAATAACTGTGACATATTTAGTGGGACAGTGACAGTGGTGAGGTTCCAACAAGCGCCAACAGCAGGGAAAGTAAGTATTGTAGACGGAAGAGCAAGAGTAAAACAGTCCAGTGTTCTTTTCTAGGGAGAAGGTAGAGAAAAGAGAGGCAGGAAAGATGAGTTATGAGCAACTCAAGAGAAGGCAGCTGGCGCAGTTATGCAGACACAGCTAATCTCTCAAGAGCTGACAAAGGCACAGCTGGTCAACCTGCTCTACTCTGAGGACCAGAAAAGAGATGCTATTCCAGGGTGGGGAGGGCACTCGAGAGAAGCATCCAGATCACCAGTGGGGTACCAGAGTGGAAATTGCTGGAGGCCCGAATGGAACAGCAGAATTAGGAGATCTTGGAGATGAGCGCCTCGAGGGAAACAGGAAAGAGGCTGATAGAAGCAGCAACTGGACTCCGTCCAGACCGAGTTCAGCTTTTCAGCAGCAGCTTGTATTGAAGAGACTTCAAGCCTTGTGTGGAGGAAAACTGCAGTTTGAGAAAAACTGCAACATGAACATGAAGAGGATAAAATGCACCAGCAGCACCTTGACCATGTAGGTGGAGGAAGACCCCACCTATCGGGATCCTCAGGAGGCATAGATTCTAAATTGCTACCTTGCTATAGGGAGGGAGGTGACACAGATGTGCTTTCTATACGCTTTGAGGTGAGTTGTGAATTAAATTAGGTGGCCACCAAAGGCTCTAGGAGCTGGCAATGAGCCATAGAGGGTGAACTTTCTGGCAGCCTGGCCAAAGGGGGCTGGGAGGCTGCCCCACTGGTGCAGCAGGCTAATCAGGTGGCTGCCGACAGACACAACGCGCACAATGTGCATGCAACTGAATTTTCACCTCTGATGTGAGGCTAACACCAGTGACACTTGCGATACTACAGTAACGGAGACTACTCTGTATCTAGATAAAACGATACCCCCTTTTTGTCCCAGCCAGCTGTACAATGACTGGGAATGCGTCCCACGGTAATATTGGTTTGTGAAATATGTAACTTCCACTTTCTGTGTATGCACATACCAGCTGTAGGCCAAAAATATAACCTTCAGTTCCCATTTACAGTGCACACTGGCTGTTGTAATCAATAGACTCCTGTTAAACATTAGCAACGAGAGGTCAAGGGGTGTGAATAACGTCCAGAAAAAAAAATCCTTATTTTCTATGAGCTGTCAAAGAATCTCTTCTTTGACACCAGCATCTACAGGAGTCCTACAAAGCCCAGGGGTCCATTTGTCGTTTGTTTTTCTGCATATCAATGACACGTTGGCTTTCCAAATGTCTCTAGTTGAGCTGGGGAAAATATTAGTCACAAAATAGATTTCCGAACATAATGGCAAGCTCAGAAGGAAACCGTCTCCTTTTGCCAGAACAAAATGTTGGTGGAGAAGTGTTGAAAATTGACCAATATTCCTGACCAATATTGTCGTGTTATTTCCTTGTGCTCCCCCACGTGTCGACCTTTGTTTTATATTTAGTTTGTAAGCTCTCTGGGGGCAGGGATCGCTTTTTTGGTGTTTGTACAGCACCGAGCACAGTGGGGTCCTGGTTCATGACGAGGACTGCTTGGCACTATGATAACACTAATAATAAATATAATAATAGTAATCTTTTTAGTCCTCGCTATGTTGAGAGAACTGTAAGGAATTAAGCTGATGTTAAAATATGTCTCTCTCCTCTCCAGGGGAAGATGTAGCCTCCCAGTTCAGTGGATGTACATCACCACCTCCTCTACGCACCATGAAGGGGGCACCAACCACACATAGCAGCACCCTCACCCTGGTACCGCAACCCTAATCCTGGCCTGGTGTGGAGGGGGATGTCCCAGGTGAAGGGGCTGGGAAGTGAGCCTGCCCCGCACGCACCCCACTGTGGCAGGTCCTATCCCGTGGGATTGGGCCCAGCTTCCTACTCCAGGCATTGCAACTTGGTGCGCGGGGTGGCAGCGTCACTCAGGTTTGGCCCAGCTGCACCTCCACCGTGACAGAGGGGCAGCCAGGACAAACCCGAGTGACGCTGCAACCCATGCGCCACGTCACAATGCCACTCACTCAAATCTGTCCCAGGTGCCCCCCTGTCATAACAAAGGGGAGGTGAGGACAAACTTGAGATGAGGGGGGAGGGGCTGTGCAAGTGTACACAGTGCACATGGGTTAATCCAGGCCTGATTTCTGTGGGTGCAGTTGCGTCCTTGGAAGCTGACTAACAACGCTGCTGTTTCTCTCTCAGCCTCTCTATTTTGAGCTTGTACTGACTGGTTCAGAAAGGAGAGACCAATTATTTACAAGAGGAAATATTCTCCATTCAGTGAGCACATCGAATTCCCTATTGATATGAAAGGAGAGAGTAGACTCTGGAGGAGAGCAGCGCAATATATCAATTCTTATTAACTGTCAACACCAACATGGAAAAATACTTAAGCAAATTGGCAGTTTATATCTCCGGCTAACTTGACATATCAGAGTTATGAAATGCACACTCAGAAAGAAGAACTCTGCCAGTCGCTGAGGTTGTTGGTGAGTCAGATAAATAAAAAAACATTAAAGCAACAGGCAATTTTTCTAAAATCCTAATTAAAAGCCCTCTTAACCATAAATAAATGGGGGGGGGGGGAGGGAAGCTATAGAGATGCAGGGGCAAATCCTCAGCTAGTGTAAATTGACTTATCTTATATGGTGCTATGAGCATTTACACCAGCTAAAGATTGGTTCCACTGGCTTTTTCCTCTTTATTTCCCCTTGTGCTAGTTCTCTGACAACATGATGTTGTCACTATACAGATTTAAATGAAGTAGAGGCTACATGCTTTTACTGACAGGTAGTAAGGTGTTATTTGTTGTGTGAATGGTAATAGACTCTGATCCAAAGGAAAGAAATCCCAGGAGATTAGAGGGTCTGGGTCTCCTCTCCCTTACACCAATGTAAATCAGGAGTAACACCACTGAAGTGAATGGAGTTACACTGGTGTAAAGCTGCTATAAATGAAAGGAGAATCAGCATCTAAGGGTATGTCACCTTTGTCCGCCTTGTCCTCGTCCGTCCTTCCACGAACGCAAGTCAATGCCACAACATTCTATTTTGTTGCGAGCACATTTTTCCATTTCTGGCCAAAGAATCTTGTCATGTTTTCAGTCTGCCCAGCGGTCACTTGTAGTCTCTGGGGTTCCAGTCACTGGTGCAGGTTATCCACCTATTGTCTTGCCTGTGGACTACATGACCCACCCATCTTCGCTTTGCATCATACATCACCTGCACTACATCTGTCACCTCTGTACGCCTTCTGATCTCCTCATTCGGTATATGATCACGGAGCAATATGTCTGAGGGTATGACTACACTGCAATTAAAATCCCATGACTGGCCATGCCAGCTGACTCGGGCTCACAGGGCTCAGGCTGCAGGGCTGTTTAATTGCAGTGTAGACATCCAGGCTTGGGCTGGAGCCCAGGATCTAGGACTTTGAGAGGTGGGAGGGTCCCAGAGCTTGGGCGGCAGCCTGAGCCAGAACATCTACACTGCAATTAAACAGCCCTGCAGCCCGAGCCCCGTGAGCCCAAGTCAGCTGGCTCAGGCCAGCTGCGGGTGTCTAACTGCAGTGTAGATATGCCATAAGAGTCAACTGAGTTTAATACGCAGAGCTGAATAGATGTGGAAAAGTCAATTTGGCTTATTTAATACAATCCGTTCTAAATCTGGCAAATTCACATGACTAAGAAGAACATGTCCTGAGGAGGCAGCCCCTTACTCAGTACAAGGAAGTACACTCTGATACCATCATCAACGTGGGTGGGGGAACAAAATTCCAAGATTACTAAAGGAATGTGACAGCATATTGATCACTCTCTCACAGGGAAGGCATAAGATCTATTTGTCAATTTGCTCAGAAGAGTCATAAAATGGAGAGACCAGTTGTCTTACAACATGTATTATTTCTTCTGAACAGTCAATTCATCCCCTGAGCGAAATGGTTAGTCATAGAATCATAGAATCTCAGGGTTGGAAGGGACCTCAGGAGGCCATCTAGTCCAACCCCCTGCTCAAAGCAGGACCAACCCCAACTAAATCATCCCAGCCAGGGCTTTGTCAAGCCTGACCTTAAAAACCTCTAAGGAAGGAGATTCCACCACCTCCCTAGGTAACCCATTCCAGTTCTTCACCACCCTACTAGTGAAAAAGGTTTTCCTAATATCCAACCTAAACCTCCCCCTCTGCAACTTGAGACCATTACTCCTTGTTCTGTCATCTTCTACCACTGAGAACAGTCTAGATCCATCCTCTTTGGAACCCCCTTTCAGGTAGTTGAAAGCAGCTATTAAATCCCCCCTCATTCTTCTCTTCTGCAGGCTAAACAATCCCAGTTCCCTCAGCCTCTCCTCATAAGTCATGTGCTCCAGCCCACTAATCATTTTTGTTGCCCTCCGCTGGACTCTTTCCAATTTATCCACATCCTTCTTGTAGTGTGGGGCCCAAAACTGGGCACAGTACTCCAAATGAGGCCTCACCAGTGCCGAATAGAGGGGAATGATCACATCCCTAGATCTGCTGGAAATGACCCTACTTATACAACCCAAAATGCCATTAGCCTTCTTGGCAACAAGGGCACACTGTTGACTCATATTCAGCTTTTCGTCCACCATAACCCGTAGGTCCTTTTCTGCAGAACCGCTGCCCAGCCATTCGGTCCCTAGTCTGTAGCAGTGCATGGGATTCTTCCATCCCAAGTGCAGGACTCTGCACTTGTCCTTGTTGAACCTCATCAGATTTCTTTTGGCCCAATCCTCTAATTTGTCTGGGTCCCTCTGTATCCTGTCCCTACCCTCCAGCGTATCAACCACTCCTCCCAGTTTAGTGTCATCTGCAAACTTGCTAAGGGTGCAGTCCACACCATCCTCCAGATCGTTAATGAAGATACTGAACAAAAACGACCCCAGCACCAACCTTTGGGGCACTCCACTTGATACCGGCTGCCAACTAGACATGGAGCCATTGATCACTACCCGATGAGCCCGACCATCTAGCCAGTTTTTTATCCACCTTACCGTCCATTCATTCAGCCCATACTTCTTTAACTTGCTGGCAGTCTTTTAGTTCATCTCAGAATTTTCAACATTTAGGAATGTCAAGAAGGGGTTTTTAAGCTACCATGTAACAGGCATGAAAAATAATATGTGGAACTGTTTAGACATTTACTTTGAAATATATCAGTGAATGTCCCATATTACTACAGAGCACATTTCACTTGTTTCTAGCAAAGATATATTTATACACCTAAAGATCTCAAAGCACCCCATTGAGGCATTCAAATATTTGTATTAAATAATTGGAACAACTGACACAGAAAGAGCGAAAGGCCAAGATTTTCAGGAGCAGCCTCTAATTTTGGATGCCTCAGTCCTGGGTGCCCAACATGAGACACCTAAGTTCACATTATCAGAGATTCTGCTCACCAGCAATTTGACTTGAAGTCAATGGGAAATAGGAGGCCAGGTGCCCAATTCTCCTCAACCCCAGTGTAAATCAGGAGGAATTGTCCAGGAGCCCAGGGATCTGTACTGTTCTAAGTGAATAGGAACAAGCTGAGGGCCCAAAAATGGAAACAACCCAAAATCAGAAACAATTTTTGAAGATACGGGCCTACGTGACTCACCTGCTTGCCCAAAATTACACAGCACATATTCACTGTCAGGAATAGAACTCAAATCTAGTGACACCAGTCCTGGTGCTTTAGCCACTAGATGATACATCTACTCTTAGAATGCCATCAACAAATGGGGGGGGGAGGGGGGAGTCAAAACACAAAGAGCAAACAGTAGACCAGTACATTGCTAGCTGTATAACCTTACCATACAGAATATGTATGCAGAAATATAGAAGAGCTATACCATAGAAAAGCAAAGGGACAATTGGCAAAGGGAGAAGTGAAAAAAAAAAAGTCATCTGAGAATTCAGTGGTTCCCAGATGTTGGTGAAGTTATGTAGAGTTGGTAGCAGCTAAAACTGCTTTATACACAGAGGGGTGTCCTGGTTGCTCTGGAAGGGAAGAAGTATTATTCCCAAATTTAAATGCATAGAAGAGAATACAATTCTGAGCTGCCACAGCAGATTTTGTTTATGGCTTTCACTGGAGATCTGTGAGTTGTAAAATGTGCATTCTGGTTGTTTTTATTTCACATATAATAAACATAAATGCTTTCTTGCAGAAATCAATGACTCTTTAAAGGGTATTTTTGCTGTCTAAATGATTTGCAAAGTCAGTGAAGAATGCTGTCGGGGGACTTTTGGCAAGAGTTTACAACATGGAAACAATAGTATGTAATAGAAGTTGGAAAATATTTAGAAAACTTGAGGAAAAAAACCAGCTTGTGTAACATTGTTGCACTTTCCAATGATCTGGGGAGGGCTTTCACCACTCACATTTATGGAATGGAAGTACTGGCTAGAGGGGAGGGGAGGAAAGTATGCCATTGTATGTTTGGTTGCATACAAAATAAATAGTTGTTTTGTCTAATGTGGATATTTATTAAACCATGCACTAACAGCCCGAGAGCTTTTTTGCCACATCAGTGGCACTACACAGCAAAGCAGACGTAGGAACAGCAAGAACTAGAGCTGGTCGGGACATTTTTGACTAAATGAAATTTTGGCGAAATATACTGTTTCACAGAGACATATGGGTTTCGATGAAAAAGAGGGAGAAAGAGCACGCATGCACCCACGCAAATTTACTTCTCAAATAGCTCAGGTTTTGATCCAAAACCAGACATTCTGACGCAATTCCCTTTCTGTGATAATGCTCTAAAGGGTTTGATTTTGTTCCAATATGGAAGGAAAACAAATTTCTAAACCTCACAAGTTTCCACAAAACAAACGGTTGTTAGCTTTTGCTAGAACTGGTCCAAAGGAAGCCTAGGAGGCGCAGATCATGGTAGTGGTGGTGGTAGACACAGGAGCTATCTTACATAAATCTATGCTATAGCGCGGCTCACAAAATATTTCTGGGAACCTTCTGACTCCCATAGTTCTCTCTGCAGCCATCTTGTTGCAGAGAAGTCTTTCTAACGAAATTTTCGCACATGCTTGCTGAAACCATAGTTATGAGACATTGCAGTATTCCACCCTTCTTACTGAAGGGCATAGGCAGTGGCTGGAGCCTAAAAGGGTGAGAATATAAAGCAGAAAGGTGGTTGATGAATATAATGCCCATATAATCAACAAGTACACAACAATGTACTGAGAGCCCCTCCCACCAGAAAAACCTAAGTCTTGTCTATACTGGGGATTTGCCCTGATTACAGTCATTGGTGGCCACCAATGGGCACCCCATGTGTAGACACACTAAGCCACAATTTGCAAAGGTTCAGCTTATCACTGAAGCTGAACCCACAGTGGGTAAGCCCACCTGGGGCAAAGAGAAATTTTGGCTGCCTTTTTTTGGGATTGGCCCCAGTGCTATTAAAATGGTGAATGGAACTCGATGGATGCGATCAGGGAATATACCCAGGGTAGACAAGACTGAAAGGGAAGAGTGAAATAAAAGTACTCTTGCAAATCCATTCCCAATTAATGGTCCACACAGAAAACTAATGCAAAAAATATCTGAATGACACATACCTTTAGTTCCAAACCAGTAGCATCATTTGAAGCATCAGTGAGATAATATTTATATATTAGGATAAGAATCTTGTAATATAAAAAAGATTTCTGCCTTCATTGTTACAAGGGCTATGCAAACCTCAGAAGATTCAGAGCTTTGGTTCAGATAATCAGATGTCTGGCTGCACATATTGGACACGTATCATTCTAGACATCTAGCTGGAAAACTTCTGAAAACTGGCTTGCATTTCCAGTCCCAGCCAAAATTAGAAAGGACAAAGCTATATGAATATCAATACAAGAATTACACTTTTTCTGAAGGTTCCATTTGAGGTTTTGGATCATTTCTTATTTTGTCCAAGCCAGCTAGTCTAGAGTGACCCCTAATACACTATTAGGGACTTAAGCAATATTACAAACGGCTACTTTCAAAATGCATGTTTGCTTTTTGTAATAGTTAAAACCAAAGTTACCTAAATGATTCTAGTTCATTACACAACAGATAACAGCACGAGAAAGCTGAAGTCAGCCAGCTAGCTGTAGGGATTAGCAGCAAGGGCACCACAGTGACAAGGCATGAGTTCTGGACTAGCTTCAGGTCTCTTACTCCAAGGCCAGGGCAGTTCAGCCCATAGCAAAGGAGGCTTGTTGGCCACTGGGAGGAGATGATGGGAGTGGTGGCACTCTGTTCTTCCCAAGCAACTCTTGTCAGCCAGTCTGCCTTGGAGGAGGCCGTTCATTCATCCTTCATGCCAGATGTTGAGTGCGTGCTGCATTCACTGCAATCTAAAAAGAGGGGAATTAGAGGCATAAGGGAAGAGACTTCTGGAAAGGTTAGAGGATCCTTAGAATTCCCCCTTCAGTCGCTACATACCATTGCTCAAGGGCCAGACAGTAACTTTGGCAAAACACAAATAAAATTAAATACAAAGAGAATTAGGTAGGTGAGCTACTTTTTAAAATAACGTAGGCGATGCTGTATTGTTTCAGATTACACTAGTGTTCCTTCCCAATAGGTTAAATAGACAAGGGTATGCGTAACTAGTGTGTGCATAAGTATTCCTCATTATCCTGGACACCAGTAGAGCCCAGTGCCAAGGTTTTGTAAGAGCTATTTCGGACAGCCCATCTCATTCTGACCTTGTGATTTGTGGGAGTAACAAGGGGTGTGTGAGGCACAAGCCAATCTGCATCAACTGACACGTCAATGCCCATTTTCTGATCAAACAGATGTCCCATGAGCTGGCTGATAGAAGTCAGGTCAATAAACTTCAGTGCAGTACTAGTCTACACCATGGCCAGCGTGGGTTAGACAGTATTTCTATATTTCCTGTGTTCTTTAGTGCCCATATTGAGGTCTAACTTCAATGTTAAACCATTACTGACAACACTTAAATGATGACTGCAGCATTCCTTCGTTCAACCAGATTTTGTAGTCTTCACCCCAAATCTACCAGAGTGTTAGAATTGCTGAAATTAGAGTGGAGTTAGAGTGGAGAGTGTATTCATACACTTGTAGCAAAATAATTAGATCCAATGGTGTAGTTAGCCATTTGATATTTATCTACACCATGACCAGTTCACTGCCCCTCAGTGTATGATAAGCCTACAAACTCCCAATGTATATTTGCCATTACACACAGTAAGAACTGTGTGAATACTAAATAAAATTTCCATGAATATTCTCTCATCCCCTTTGTGTTCCCTTCCTGCAAACATTCACACCACTGTTTAATTAGCACTAATGGCTGCAGAAAGCAAATTTTACACACATACACTCAAACACTCATGGATTTTAAGTTCTCTTTTGGTAAGCATTTGTGCAAGATTATAACTACATTCATATATTTGGGGGGAAAGCAATACCAGGTGACTTACTTCATTAATCACCCCTAAACTATAAAACCTGAAGTTTGGAGTTCAGACTTTGAGCAGCTTCTTTAAAATAAACAAAATTCAGGAGAAATTTAATTGAATAATTTTGAATAATGAAAATAAAATTTTGCACACAACTGGCCAAATTCCATTTCACATATGACCATGGAATATCAATGGAAAGCCTCAGTGGGTGCTGCTAAAACTAGACGTCTAGCAGCAGGTTAATAAAAGATCTGTTGAAGATAATGCACCAAACTGGGTTCCAGGAAGTTAAAACCAAGCTAGTACAGTGGGAACACAAATGTGGCAATAGCATGTGGACCGGCAAATCTACAGTGAAAGAGATGTTATGTCACGTATCACAGGAAAATATTTCCCCAGGCCAGGGTGCCTCTGACATGTGACCTCCCCAAAGAACTTTCTGGTAATCAGGAAACCCAACCACCCATTTGTGAGATGAGAGTACAGTATTGGGCTCTCGCACCTCATTGACATGTAGGAGATACAGAGACTCATCAGCCTTTAACTCCTTCCATGCTGATTGCTGCAGTGACCTGGATTCAGCTTCCACAGGCATTGAGATACCTGAGTCAATACTTTCTGTGTGGCTTAAAGCACATGGTGGTTAATGACCCTCACAGACAGGGTCTCTCACTGCCCTCATTGTACCTCCTGTGATGCTTCCTGGAGATATCCTACAGGCCTTTTCCATTTCTGATATAAGTCACAAGGCCTGCATTGATCCTTTACCTCTCTTTGAATATTGGGCCAATAAAAAATGTTCTTTAACCTTTCAATGTCCTCTGTCTTCCCAAGTGTACTGCAAAAGACCAATCGTGAGCTAATAACATTAACTCCACATGATGCTTTGAGGGCCCAATCAATTGTTTGTAGGGTTTCCCAGACCTTCTATTTTTCCTCACCGGGGCCTCCCAGTACAGCCTACCCTCCTCTATAAGAACCTCCCCTGGGATTTCCCTGTGGGTTCTTACTGTGGACGGCTTCTCTAATGCTCTCTAATACTGTCAGCATTTTGCTCTGCAGCACACTCTGTTTGCGGTCACTGGCAGGGTCAAAGCTTCCTCCTCCCTCTTCCTTTGGACATTCCCTGAGGATAAGGGAGCAGGGGTTTCTCCTTCCCTCTCAGCTGCCTCACCCTCCTCTGAGGTTATCTCTGTGACCTCAGGGAGGTATTCCCTTTTACTACGGGCCTCAATATTAACTGCTTTGGGCAGCAATAGTATGTCTTTCAAGCCAACACATCAGCTGGTAAATTCTTAAGTACTCCTTAAACCTTCCCACTTCAGTTCAATGCCAGCCAAAAGTACCGTGGTTTTATACTGTCCTAAAGCTAGTACTTTCACCTCCTTCCAGGGAGCATAGCATTCTCCTGAATCACATCCCTCCTGAGCAGGGAAATCTGAGCACCAGTGTCTCGCCAGCCCTGGCGCACTATACCATTATCTTGGCCTGTTTAATAAACTATTTGCCTACCGCCAGGAGGTCAGACCTGACAAGGTTAACCAGAACCTCCTCTACCACCACTGAAGCCTCTGACTCAAGGGTAGCTTCATTCACCTGAACAGAGAGAAGATTGAACTCGGACTCCCACACTTAGGGCAGTGCCTTTTCATTTGATCAAGTGACCCACATAAGTAACACTTTCAAGGGCCTTCCTCTTGGTCTGGGGTCCAGTCATTAGAGCATCAGTTCCTAAACTGGGGGGCACGTCCCTCTGGGGGAGGCGTGAAGAAATTCCAAGGGGAGCATGAAGCTGTGAAATTTTCATAACGAAAAAAAATGTACCAGCGTAAAATTTTATTTATTTACTTATTTATTTATTTAAATAGACCAGCGGTAGGCAAACGACAGCCCGCAGGCCACATCTGGCCCGCGGGACTCTCCTGCCCGGCTCCTGAGCTCCTGGCCCGGGAGGCTAGCCCCCGGTCCCTCCCCTGCTGTTCCCCCTCCCCCGCAGCCTCAGCTCACTGCGCCGCTGGCACAATGCTCTGGGCGGCGGTGCTCTGTGCTGCGCGGTGGTGTGGCTGGCTCCAGCCGGGCGGCGCGGCTCCCTGTCCTGGTCCTCTGGGCGGCGCGGCTGTAGCACTTCCAGCCACCGGTGCTCCAGGCAGCGTGGTAAGGGGGCAGGGAGCGGGGGGGGGGGCGGGGATAGAGGGCAGGGGAGTTCGGGTGGTCAGGGGATGGGGGTGTGAATAGGGGTCGAGGTGGCCAGAGGGCAGGGAACAGGGGGGTTGAATGGGGACAGGGGTCCCGGGGGGAGCAGTCAGGAAGGAGAGGGGGGTTGGATGGGGCGGTGGGGGGGCAGTCAGGGGCGGGGGTCTAGGGGCGGTCAGGGGACAGGGAGGGGTGGATGGGGCAGGAGTCCCGGGGAGGCCATCAGGGGACAGGGGGCGTTGGATGATGGTAAAGGAGAGGTGGGGGGCATGAGGGTTTATTGAAAATTAAAAAGGGGGCATGATGCCGAAAAGTTTGGGAACCAGTGCATTAGGGTTACAAGGTGGTGATTGGAACTGGGGTGGTGCGGATTTAGTCCCTCTCCTCCCTCCTTTTTCCCTGGAACAAACTCTCTTTTATGCCAGGATTGTGCACTGCCCTTGGGACTTGTGCTCCCTAAATAGTCTCACTTGTACGGTACAAGTCAGCTGCTGCCGCAGCTGCTTCCACTGATGCTGGCATTTTCTCCCACACAGCGGCTCACGCTTCCTTAGAGCAAACCTCAAAGAACTGCTCCTGAGGAAACAGATCTACCAGCTTGTCTTTATCCCCTTTACTCTTTATGCATTTGCTCAAATAATTCAACATTTGGTGCACATATTCCCCAGGACTTCACTTAACAACCTGTTTGAGGTTTCTGAATTAGAGGCGATATGCCTCTGGAGTAATTGGAAACCTTTTTAACTCAGACTCCTGGAACTAAACGTATTTCATAACTTCACTAACATCCACATCATTAAATACTTGCAAAGCTTTTCCAGTCTGTTTGAGAATTAGGACAGTCATTCTCTAGCCATCAGGGATTTTATGTACCCTGCATATTCTTTCGAAGGTAGTTAGATATTCTTCAGTACAATCGGTCTCTCCGAAGCTTGGGCCCAGCTTGGCCCAGCTGTGTGATCCCTGCCGGGATTACTCACGGGCTGAGAGATCAGTTTTTGTAAGACCAGCATGCTCAGGGCCACAGTTGCCAACTTTCACGTGGTAAATAAGCACCCTGACTTTCACAATAAGCCAAAAATCAAGCTAATCCCATTTCAAAACAAGGCCAAAACAAGCCAATCCCAAGAACCCCAGCACTCTATGACTAGATCCCCCCAGCATGCAGTCTGGGGCTGTGGTGGGCCCGCTGTGCACCCCTGACCCCAGACTCTCTCCCCCCCTTGTCCCTGCTTGCCACTTGCCCCTGCCTGTCAGGAGCCGATCAAAAAAAAAAAGAAGAAGCAACAAGCTAGAACAAGCTACAAGCCAAACAAGCAACAAGCTACAAGCCAAAAACCAGCAACAAGCAACTCACAAGCCAATTAAGCCAAAAACAAGCCCAATTTCGGCGTTTTTTCCCCACAGGTTTGGCATGTCTGCTCAGGGCATGCAGTCTCTCTTATGCTTTTTCTAGGGCTTCTGCTTCTCGGGTTTCACGCTCTTTTGTCTTCTAGCTCCAGTGCTCTTGGTGGGCCACTTCTAGGGCTGCTTCCCCTGCCTCCTGCTTTTGCTTCTCTACCTCCTGCTCCTATTCTCTATCTTCTATTGCCATCTTCTGGACCTCTCTCTCAGCCAGTCTGAGTTTCATGGCTGTCTCACCAAGAATTGGGGCAGGCTGGTTTTCGCAGTCTGTAGGCACACTCAGGGAATCTGGCTGCCCTTCGTGTTGCTTGTCATGTTCCACAAGCAGGGCTTTCAACCCCTCCACACTTGTTCTGGTAGCAAACAAGCAGCACTCTGTACACAACTCTTCCAACTACTTTTGGGTATATTTAGCATATGGTTCTTTGCTCATCCTGCCTTTTCTGCTGCTCTATTCCCTTACTCAAAATAAACAGAAAACAATAAACCGTGACCTTTTCTGTACCTGTTCCCAACCTTGTCATGTGTGAATGTCTTAGTATCTACAATATTTGGTAAATAAGCGCCTGGAACGTGATGCTTAGCTAACCAGCAAACTGGGTGTATATCCTGCTGACTACACAACTGTGACGCTTCCCGGGGTACGGAGGGTTGTGAGGCGCCTCCCCACCACCTGGCTTCTGGGGTGCCCTTCTACCCCTCGAGGAAGTCTTGTCTGTGCCTGCTGTGGATCAGCTGCCTGAAACCACCAGCCACTGGCAGCACATGCGCAGCTTCCCAGGTGTCCGCAGGCCTCACTCGCTCCATACACGTTAGCGCTAAGCATGCACCAACTCCCGAGTCTGCCGAGCGACCCTCTGAAGTGTTCAGCCCCTCTTCCGCTGACCTCTCACAGCGCTCCCAGATTCGCTGCCCCCGAAGGAACAGTGCACGCCAGCTTGCAGTGTTCCACTCAGGATCTCCACTCTGCACGACACACAGCGCTTAGACATATATGCACACAGAAAGAGTGAAAACAAGAATAAGTTCATGGTCAAAGAACAGGGATTCAAGTGAGAGACAGCAAGAATAGTAGAAACAAATGGTTACATACAAAATAAAATCATCACACACTTTTCTACAGCATTAACTTAACTCACAAGACATTCCCCCGTCTCCTACAAGATAACTGACCCCAACTCCTTTCCTCTGCATTCTCAATCAGAGCCCTTGGCTGAGAACCCTTCTCATAAGATCAGGTGGCTTGTCCTCACAGACTGAAGGTATACCTGAGAGTTCTTCTGCACCCTAGATATAGTTTCAAAAGTTCATTTTCTTACTCCTAAAACAAGATAGCCATGGCTAGAGGAAAAAACAAAACCAGCAGGGGTTATCTATTGATTAGCATTTTGCTCAGACTATAAATAGGCAGCCATTGTGAACCCATGCAATACTTAATTTGCATTTGCCCAGCCAGAGTGAGATAAGTGCCTCTTTGGCCCTGCCTGAGAGGTGATGTGGATCACCTTTCAGTGACTTGCCTTAACACAGACCTAGAGACCATTAATTTTTAGTATATACACACATAACTCTTCATATATTTCCCATACATACATTTCACAATGAGTATGATGACACGTGTAACACAGGCTTTTGTTTGAGGCATTACACAAAATTCTTTGACAGACTAGTAGGTAGCTGCCAGACCCAGGGGATCCCTGTAACTCTTGTGTATCCCTGTGCCCTCTGCCAGATGGCATCACGAGGTCCTTGGGTCAGACCTCCTCATAACCCCTTGTCCTCTAGTGACTTTCCCTTTTCCTTTCAATTAATTAGCCTCTTAACATTGATATAGAGGCTCCCACCTTTTCATGTTTCTCTGAATGTATAAATATCTGATTATTGTATATTCCATTCCATGCATCCGATGAAGTGGGTTCTTAACCCACGAAAGCTTATGCTAAAATAAATGTGTTAGTCTTTAAGGTGTCACAGGTATTTTTCTTGTTTTCTTTAAAACATTCAATATTTTCAAAAGTGCAAATCCCCAAATTCTGTATAACAGATGCACAATCTCGTCAATGTCCCCCTTTACCACATTTAGACTCTGATCCTTTTACTTTCTCTGATTCATGGAATGGTCGTGGGGTTTTTAATTGTAATTTTAAGACCTGGGAGACACCAACTCTTTATTTAAATAAATGCACTGCTTTTAATGAAATTGTGGCTATTGTAATGCCTTATATTGGCTTGTATGAGCGCAGCATTGCCTTCTTCTGCATACAGTATCCCTTGGTGTACCAGCCTCTGGCTTAACCTATGGGGCAGCTCAGCAAATAGAAGCCTGTGTCTTTGACACCAAAGATTGTCGAGTTCCACTCCAGCTGCTGTATGGATGATGATTGCTGTTGGTATGCAGCTGTAGTCTTGTCTGCCCAGATTCCAAGTAGAGATAATCAGATAAATACAGTACACACTGTACTGCCTGTCAATCAGAGGTGCTGCTTCAGTTTGGAACATTACTGCTAGCAGGCTCCCCTGCAGAAATATGGCCCATCTGGAATGATGCGGCATCAGTAGCTCTGCCAATATTTGCCAAAGGGTATAATACATGCAGCCAGGATCGTTTGAATTTACAAAGAAGCGGTACTGTGGTAATGTTCATAAAGTACCCACCAAATGAAAAACCTATTCATCAAAGTGCAGCCACATTTCAGGGCAGTTTCTTTCATGCCATGTCACACTGTGCACATTTCCCTTTCACAATCCAACCATGCAAAATGGCAAGTCAGCCTTCCTCACAGCCAAAACACTCTCATACGCTGATGAAAACGTGCCCATCGGTGAACAGATAAGAGCTGTCGCATGATGTTGAAAAAAGAAAAGTTCACACAGTCTTGAGTTAACAGATCATTTTGGCTAATTATTCTGCACAAACATTTGCACTGAGCAAACGCAAAATGTGTTTTGTTTTTTCAGTGGCTTATGATAATGTAAAAATCTTCCACCGCCTCCTTTTTTCTGCCCTGGCTGTTTGCAAATTGTCTGTAGTGAGCACTTACGCATGCATGGAACAAAAATGCTGATCATTGCCAAAAATAAGACAAACTGCATTGCACAGAAAACCTTCAACTGAAGGGACAAAGAGTTGTCTTCCCACTGCACATGGTTTGCATGGGGATTGTTGCTGATGCTTCAAGACACAGAACAAGACAACCCAAATGCTCTCTCTAGTTCTTGGAGCATAAGGGGATGCAGCGTGTGTGATTATGTTTAGCTATTTTATTTTGTTTGAGCAGACAGAGGATTCTTCTGGAAACTATTCTCTGATGATTCCAGAGCCAGACCATAGACTATAGCGGAACCAGGGCTTGTGACAGAAAGACATCCTGATAAATAGTTAACAAGGGCCTGCTTAATGCCAGAATGTCAGTGAAAGTCAAAGGTCCTCTCAGAGTCTTTCAAGAGATGTCCAGTCTCATAATTTATCTCCTTTTCCCATTTCTTAACAGTTTCCGCTTGAATTTTCCTTAGCAGATGCCTTTCAGCTTTTGGTTTTGACTTTTGAAGCTGACACAGACACAGAACGGTTTACGCTTTCCAAGTCTAGGTAAGTACTTCTAGACTGCTTTCGGGTTTCGCTCAATGGGGCTTGGTTCCCTATGCATCACTGTCCAACAACCCAACTGTTGAAACGGAACCTGCGCATTTTCATGCAGCACATGCATTGCTGAATTGCAGACACACTTTTCTCTTCTGAAATCTTGATAGGTTGTCTTTTATAAAGCAGCCTACAGGTTTCTGGTTTGTATTTAATAGCTCTTGGTAACTAAGAGAACTGCAGCGAAAAGTACAGCAAACAAATGTACGAACAGCAGAAGTACCTTAGTATATGTATTGGTCTGTGTCTTGAAGAGGTTTTGTAACAGATTTATAACAGAGGTCAGGAGAAATGTGTTTATTAATCAGATAGGACAAAAGTGGTTACACAAAATAAGTCACATTGGATCCATTTTTATTTTGATGCCTAATGATCAATATGGATAGTCTAACATACACTACACCGGAGACCAATCTAGTAAAATATTTGAGCCAATTCTGAAAAAGGGAGTGATGGACAGAAAGCCAGACAGACTGTCCCTCAAAGCAAGATAAGAGTCACTTGGACTCCTAGAAGGTCAGCAAAAACATCCAACAAAGTTGTTCCCTTTGAGGACAATCACCCATCTGACTTCCCTAGATGGCAAAACCTTAGACCAGAGAGGATCAATAAGGAGAGCTAACTGGGAACATTTCAGATTCTTTCAACAGCAACTGCTTCTCCATCTGCTGACAGGACTGCAGAAAAGTGGCACCTGATGATCAAACGTGTCTGCTGACGCTCTTATTTTGTCCTTCATTTGAAGAGACACATATGGAAAAGAGAGCCCACAATCATAAGTGAGCAGGGAAATGTTGCCTGATTTATTAGAATTCAAGCCTCCCATCCACCATAATGGGAAACATGGCTTCAGTGCTGCAGTTCTAATACGTAGGGGGTCGAGAGAAAGAGCAGGTTGAGCGTTGAGCATCTGGCTGCATGGGGTGAGGGCAAGGAGTGTTCCAGGATTGACTCCAGGTGGGAAGCAAGGGAGCTGACACCTGTGGCATTGGCTGAGCATTCACTTATGGGACAGGTCTACGTGGAGGCAGAAAGAGAGACAAGCCAGGGTGATGTAGCATGAATGTTAGGGCTGCTTGGAAACCCTCATCCTCCGGCCTCAATTCCCTTTCTTTACCCTCACTCATTTTTGTTGCTATTAAGCTGAGCAGGAAACGGAAGGAAGGCAAAGGAGAGCTTACTGCTCTGGTGCTCCAGGTGTCCATATGACTGCTGCTACTGCCAACAAACAAATAGGAAGAAAAATGGCGTTAGGTAATTTTATGAGCATTTTGCTTACACAGGAAATGTAATCAACGAAGACACAGTGTACTTTGGAACTTCCTATATAGCAGCATTATCTATAAAAGGAATGAATGCTATTAATTTTCCATCTGAAGGTACAGTACATTCCACCGCCTTTGCCCCCTCAGGAATTCCTGTTAATGCTGCAGAGATTTATGGAGAATAAACCTTAGGGCTACTGGACAGCCAACATTTTATTTGGGTAGCTGTTAACCTCTGAAGCCTTCTGAATACAATATATTCAAAGACCCAGGACCTGAGTTTTAAATACTGCCCAACAGGTGTAGATCCTTGTAACAGTGGCTGACCTGGCTGTCATGGTAATGCAGCTGCTGCCTCAGTTTCCTTCTCTTGGTAAGGTGGTTCAGCCCTCTGCATTTACTAACATCCCACCTCTTCTAGGGTGACCAAAGTTCAATGTCACTAAATTAAGTTTCCCCTCAGTCTGTTGGGGGGTACAGATTTCTCATTTGGGTCCGTGTCCCACTTTGGCATGGTGGGGTGGTGAAGGGGATGCTCTGGCTCTTGGGCCCCTGGAAGGAGCAGGCATCCAGTCTGGGCCTCAAGCCCATGCTGCTTTTTTCCCCAAGGCCTCTTCCTCAACCTTGTTCTCAATCTTCTCCCCATGTCCTAACAAACTACAGGACAACAAAATCAACAAAGTCCCAAGAGAAACCAACTAGCCCCTCTCCTGGGTTTCCTCTTCTTGATCACCCAGCTCTTTCTAAGGCCTAGGCTACACTTGCAGATGTACAGCGCTGTTAGTTAAACCCGTGTTCGTACAGCTGAGTAGGGAAAGCGCTGCAGCCTGTCCACACTGGCAGCGGCCAGCGCAGTAACTACCACTGACGTGGCTACATTTGCGGCACTTGCAGCTGTATTGGGAGCGGTGCATTATGGGCATTCAGGTAGCTGCAACGTGCTTTTCAAATCGGGGGGGGGGGGTGAGGGGGACTTTGACAGGGAGCGTTTTTGGAAAAAGAGTGGATTTTTGGAATAGCCACAGAGTGTCAGCTCATTATTTCCACACCTCCACATCCCCTGCCTCTCTCTCAATCACTGAAAGCAAACAGCAGGGGCTTTGTTTGTTTTTAAAGAGCAGATAAAAGAGAGGAAACGGAGCCTGTGATTAGCATCTTAAAGAATGCAGCTCTGAACTCCAACCCGGAAGTGCCGTTTCAAAACAAAGGCAACTTCGGAAGATCATTAACTCGGTTGTTCCTGGCTATACTGAAAGACGAACGTTGCACCCACTTCGCAGCAGCTGTTATTCCTCTCGGGGAGGTGGAGTACATGCAGCGCTGTATCTGAGGAGATACAGCGTTGCACGTGCCTTGCAAGTGTAGCCAGTTAATGAGTTACAGCGCTGCCGGCAGTTTTATTACGCTGTAACTTGTAAGTGTAGCCAAGCCCTAAGGCTTCTTCCATAGCGCCTTTGCTGGAGACACCTCCAAGCAGCTCCAGTTCTTTGGTCTGAGGGAAGGAGGCCTTGTGGTAGACCAGAAGTGTCAGATGGCCTTGCTGTCAAAACAAGGGTAGTATGAGACAGGCAGCCTCTGTTAAAGGCCCAGTATGCCTCCATTGATTTAAACAGAGCTAAGCCACTGAAGATCTGGGCCAGAATCTAACCGAAAGCATCTACACAATTCCACAGCTTTACTTTGCTTTACTTTCCCCAGACCTCCTTTTAGACTGGCCTAAGCCTGGCCTTCCTTTCTTCACCTGAAACTTTGTGGGTACAGAAAAGTGTAGGTGAGGTTTAAAAGCCACCTGCTACATGTGCCCAGCAAATATCTTCTTAGCCTTCAGTCCCTAGTGACAGTCTCATTTGCTGTAGCATTTGCACCTGAACCTCCATTGCATCATATCAGTTTTTTGCAAGTGAAAAGGAGTAACAGCAGTATAAAATGGCCAGAAGGCAGTGGAAAATCAGGTCTCTTCATCACACCCACTAAGGATCACCTTTTTGTTTTAGAGCCCTGCTGTCCTCTTGAGGAACATGTCACCGGACATTCTTTTTAGACCAATTCTGCTTATCTGTCATACGTTGCCTGCATTTCTCTTTCCCCCTTGACTCTATCATGAAGGATGTGTGAAGACAAGACACTTCATTGGCCCCTGCTGCTCATTAACCACATGACACTACAATTAGTGATGTGATAGTCACCAACTTGGCTGACACCAGAGACCTCCAGAGTTAAACAGGTGTCTTACAGGAACACATGGTGTTTCTGAAACTATATATACTCCCACAGACAACAACTGCTGAGTGAAATTGACATGCTTCTTGTCAGTTTCATGGCTGCCCACCACTGAATAGCAGTTGTGATTAGGAGTTCAATTAGGGGCGAAGCAGATGAACTCAGAAGCCAAAACCATCTTTCTCCATGTAAATACCCCACATAATTAAAAACTTGGGAAGAACAACAGAGAAATCTATGACAGACAGTTTGAATTGACTCATTAAACATAATTGTTTTCAAAGGTGTCAGCTTAAATAACTTTTCAAAGATTTCTCTTAAATAACACATGCATTCTTCAGACTGCCAGTCAAATGATTGGCAGACTTCATATACTGCCTACAACTTATGTCCCCAGTTTGAAAAGGATCAACAGTTAGCTACTTAAAAGGTGGATGTTATTGTTGGTCAGTAATTTACATGCAGCTCTATCAACTATTCTATTCTTTATAAGTCCTTACACCACATTTATCATCCCAGTATCTGAGCACCTTCCAGTAGTGCCTTAAGCAACGTGGCTCACATTGGTCATGTGTTTGTTCTCTCCTCCTTTCCCCCAGTAGCGCAGCCAGGTCCGGAGCGCAGGGGGAGCGGCGCTATAAAAAGGCGCCTCCCCCTGTACTCACCCGGAGGCGCTCCGGGTCTTCGGCGGCACTTTGGCGGCTCACTCGGGGTCTTCGGTGGTACCCGCTGCCGAAATGCCGCCGAAGACCGGGAGAGCCGCCGGGTGAGTGCAAGAAGCGGTGCTTAAAAAGAAGCAGCGCTTTTTTTAGTGCTGCTAAAAAAAGGCACTGCTTCCACCACTTCTGCTCAAGGGGGAGCGGCCGCTCCCCCTGCTCCCCCCCTGGCTACGCTACTGCTCTCCCCAGCAGTAGAACTGTGTGAGTGGAATGTTTTGACATTTGAGTATCAGAGGGGTAGCCGTGTTAGTCTGGATCTGTAGACGCGACAAAGAGTTCTGTGGCACCTTATAGACTAACAGACATATTGGAGCATAAAAGTTCGTGGGTGAATACCCACTTCTTCAGATGCATCTTCAGATGCATCTGAAGAAGTGGGTATTCACCCACGAAAGCTTATGCTCCAATACGTCTGTTAGTCTATAAGGTGCCACAGAACTTCTTGACATTTGAGGTTTGTGATGGTCCTTAGTTCCAGTGGGAGTTCATTTCACAATCTCACGAGCACACAAGGAAGTGCTGTATCAAACACAGATGGCTTTACCCATACTGTAAAGAGTTCCATTGTGCCAGAGAAGCCAAGTTGTTGACCACAGTCTTCATCCTGGAGCTTTAGGGGATCTTTTATACATCTGGCTCCCAGGACATTGAGTTCCTTGAAGTTAATGGCCAAGACCTTGAACTTGATTCAAAATTCTCTGGAAAGTGGGTGTAGAAAATGGAGAACAGGTTTGATGGGTCTTTCCTGAGGAGACGTGCTGCAGTGTTCTGTACTAGTTGAAGTTTCCTAAGCACTGAAGGCTTCATGACCAGGTATATCACATTGGTTTAACCCAGATGAGAGGTGATAAAAGTGTGAATAACTGAGGTCAGGTCATCATCCACCAATATGGCATGGGTGTCTCCTAACCAAGTGGAAATAGAGAAAAGCATTACTTGCGAATGCTGCTATGTGAGAACTTAGCATCAGTGATCAAGGAGCACTCCTATGCTACAGACTGAACTGACCAATTGTGGGTGTGTACCTTTCAGCCAAAGGAGACTGATGCTTTCCTCTGCCCACCCACATAAGCTCTGTCTTGTTCAGGTTCAGCTTCAGCCAGCTGTTCTTCATCTATGAGCTGATCTCGTCCAGGCTGTGGGCCATGCGGTGGTAATGGTGTGGTGGTATGTGGTGAAGCAGTAGCGTAGCCAGGGGGGCAGCAGGGGGAGCGGCCGCTCCCCCTTGAGCGGAAGCGGGGTCTTTTTTTAGCAGCACTAAAAAAAGGCGCCGCTTCTTTTTAAGCGCCGCTTCTTGCACTCACCCGGCGGCGCTCCGGGTGTTCGGTGACATTTTGGCGCAGGGTACCACCAAAGACCCGGAGTGAGCCGCCTAAGTGCCACTGAAGACCCGGAGCACCTCCGGGTGAGTACAGGGGGAGGCGCCTTTTATAGCGCCGCTCCCCCTGCACTCTGGACCTGGCTGCGCTACTGTGGTGAAGGTTAGGTAGAGCTGTGTTGCCTATTTGAGAGCCACATCTTTCTCCTCTCATGACATTCCTTTGGTCACCTGAGCAGGAAAAGTGAACAAGTAGAAAGAGATGCCAGGATTCTCCATGCCATCAGCCATAATGAGTCCCATCATTCCTTGAATGTCACCCAGTCAGTGGCTCCCAGCCCAAGCTCTGGAGTCTAAAGGGGAGTAGAAAGTGCTGCAGAGAAGCCAGCTATAATGTAGCCATTACCTCTGCATGGACTAATGTGAACAAGTGAAATTGGGGAGCTGCTCTCCTCTGTCAGTTGCTTCCCTTCTCCTTCTACAAGCCACCAGGAGCAAGAAAGCAAAGAGTAGCTAGAGTGACCACATACATACAACTGTCGGAAAGTTACAAGATTAAGCATATTTTTAAAGGGAAACCACCTTAGTGTAGGTAGCTGGAGAGGCTGGGCTGTTGCCAGGGCATTCTTACATTTGGGTGATCCCCAGCTGTCAGAGCAGTCTCTGAGGGGGCCGTGGGTAGCCAAGTGTAAGACACAGCAACCTTGAGGCTACTCTAATTTATGCCAGCGGCTAGACCGGCCTCTGGATAGCCTCAGGATTGGAGGAACACAAAGGCTGGGGTCAAGGTTGCATGAACGATGTCTCTGTCCTCCATCAGCTCCCTCCCACTCCCTCGCAAAGCCCAACCCAGACAGATGAGAGACTGTTGGCCATAATATTCTAGATTCAACTGGATGATTATTTTCTTTTCTTTTCTTTTCTTTTTCTTTTTTAAAGAACAAAGTGTGGTGCTGCAGATAAAGAAGATGTCACACAACATATGAAACCAGCAGACTTTCTAACTGTCGTTTCCCAAGACATCTCAGAATTATAGAACCTGAACATACTTATCACTTTTTCCTCTTGCCAGGATAATCACTGTAACAAAGATTTACAGAAACAAACTGTGCTTCTCTAGAAGAAAATTAAAATGTGATGGGCAATTTGCTGGACAAAACAAAACCACACAGCTGTGTCAAGGATTCTTAAGGAAAACAAGTGCTGTTTGTTAGAGACTGTATTAGAAGAATTAGAATTAGTCAAATGTGTTTGAAGGCAAAACCCCATGGACTCCATAGGAGCAGGCTAAATGGAATCTGATTTGACTTGTTTCTGTACCATGAAAAATATGCACTACCCTGTACCCTATCAGCAAGTGGAGAGAGCCAACAAATGAAAGCAATAGCATACCAGGAGCATAATCGATTAAATGGAGTGCATGTAGTGTATTTAACTGATCATAAATCTAAAGAGGGGTAGCCATATCCACCGTTCGTCTCCTTCAATACACACCACCTTTCAAAATGAGCTTTAAAAACAAACACTTTCATAAGGCTGATGTCACTGGAAAAGAAAACATTGTGTATTTAACAGAGAAATCCCACAGATTCCAGGCCCACATATGCTAATGAGCTACAGAGAACAAATACAAGCCTTCTGAGTCACTAAAAATTAGAACAAGTAAAAATTACAAGGGAAGACCACTAGGAATAACAGAGAGGACTTTAGCATATCTAACTGCTTTTAGGTTACACTTAGGAAAAGAGACAATTTCAAATTTTAATTCCAATCAAAAAAGTAGTAACTTGTCCCAAATTTTGTACTTTTGTTATTATGCAGTTTTTTAAATTCATGTTCGTGGGTGCTGAAATAAAATTGAAAGAGGAAAAGAGAAATAAAGGTAACCACTCTGGAACAAAGAAAGAATTTTAATTGCAATATTCAATACACACACATTTCAATGGATATGGTGGTGACGCACAGTAAAATCACATTATTCATGACACAATACTATATTGTAAAATGGAGTGACCACAAAGTCCCATGATAATTCCTCCGATAATTGTGCAGTCATTGTGGGCCACTGGTATATGACACACTGCCTGGAGGTCTAACTTCTGTTGTTGCATTGCTATGTGCCAGCATCGTAGCTCCATCAATAAGTAAGCCATGAATCTGGAAGTCAGGAGACCTAGGGTTTCTTCCTGGCTCCATTATGATTTTCTGTGTGATACCCAGCAAGGCTTGGTCTAGACTACAGACTTATGTCAGTATAACTATGTCGCTCAGGGGTGTGGAAAATCTAATGTGGATAACTAATGGGCTGGAGAAAAGAAACCCAGATATGAGATAATATATTTATTCTCCAACCACCCATGATGCAAGTTGTTCTCTGTATCTTTTCCAATTCAAAAGGCAAAATTGGCCAAATTCATCCCTGGTGTAACTCCACTAAAGTCAATGGAGTTGTGCCAAGGTTGAACCTGGCTAATTCTCTAAGTGTTTCCTCTTCGCTCTGAGGCAAACACCTTTATCTGCAAGTTGCAACTGAACCTGGAGATCCCACCGTTATTTCCTTTCCTTTTTTCCTCTTTGATATTGCACACTTTTCTCTCGTTTTCTCTTGTATTTATATTGCCTGTGGTCAACAGCTAGCAGTACAAGAAAGTCTGAAATAATGTAAAACTAGCTCATATGCTGTCTTTAAACACAGAGAAGGAGAAAAGAAAGGAAGAAGGTTGACAGGTAGAAAGGTGAGATCTCTAAATGCTCCAGATATCATTCTTATTTATCTGACAGTTGTACCTGGAGACCCCATTGTGCTCGGTACTGTACAAACACATAATCAGAGACAATCCCAGCCCCAAGGAGCTAACAGCCTAAAGAGCCAAGACAGACAGCAGGTGGGAGGGAAAACAGAGGCCCAGAGTATGAAGTGACTTGCTTAACATCGCACAGCAGGACAGGAGCAGTCTGGACAACAGATCTCAAGTCTCCTGGCTCCCCATTTGGTGCCCTCTCCACTACGCCATGCTGCCCCAGAATGTTGACCTGACTTCTTGCATGAGTCTCTGAGCTAAACCTCCAAGCCTGTTAACATTCACTTATCCCAGGGGTACCGTAGGCTACGACCTACTTTCCTTTCATAGCACTCCCTAAGTATAATCTCTAATACACGTTCCAAATTTAGACAAGTCCTTATTACGAGAGCTCTCTATGAATACGCACTTGATGTATCTTGTACAAATGCTATGATTTGCAGGGTCTCAGCATTCCCCAGTTAGCTGGCCATGCGTCACTAGAGCATGCCAGTGCCTTTCCAGTCAATCTCATGCTGTAGCCCAGGGGATTAGTTGGAAACGATTAGGTGAAATGAAATTAGAGGGAAATGATCAGCATCTGCATTTCCCCTGTACTGATTTATTGTATGGCGAGTAGAGGGCTCCAGCAGGTGTCTAAAACAGTTGGCTTGAATAACAAGTTTAACTGATGGAATGACCACAGACTCCTAGAATGGTCCATATGTGCATGCCAGGATTAGGGCAGTTCAGATGATCTGATGTTAATAGAGAGGGAGGAGAATGCAAAGGGGATGGAAGCTCAGTGGGCAAGTTAGAGTGGCTAAAATATTTACAGGCTGCCTATTTTAATAGCAGCAGAGAATAGATGACAGGAAGGCTGCAGCACAGAGGAAAAGTTCAATCTGTGTATATATATCAGCTGTAAGGATCAGCATTAGTGTTGTTCTTCCAGCCATAGAATTTTACCTCCCCCGTTCTCAATGCTTCCTCCTAATGTCCAGCTGCTACCCAGTTAGCATCCTGCTCCGCTGCACATCTGCAGTGGCTTTCTCCTCACACCGCTCCACTGGTGTTTTAACCCTTTACTACAACTCAGTTATAATGCAGATGCATTGCTCATTTGGGACCAGACCTTCCCCTCCGCTTCAATGATAGGAAGGGGAACAAAACTGTTAAAGAGCAGCTGTGCGAGTCGGATCGTACAAGAAACGTGTGGTTTCCCTTTTCCACTGAATGCAAGGCAACCCTTGCATGGATGCACCACTGTGGGTGGATAGGGGGAAGGCTGATGACAGCAGGAGCTCAGAGTTCTCTGGTGGTTAAACCAGGCAACTGGGAATCAGGGATAGATTTCCTATGTGATCTTAAATCATGTACTCTGTAGATAGCAAGGGCCTGGAAGACATCCACTTTCTGCTGCATTGTTTCCCCTTCCAGCTTGTGAAGATTCCTGGCATAACTTAACGCTGACACCATCAATAATTTATGCGGATTTCCTGGTTCCTTCACTGCCCAGAACCCATCGCCCTACCCTAACTCCCTGCCTGCCCTTACTGGGGGGGGGGATTGACAACAGAAACACTCAGGTACACCTTGACAGAAGTGCAACACATCAGCTGGCCAATAGAGTTCAAAACCAGCTGTGCAGTTGCAATCTCTGAACTGGTTTAACCCAGCGTTAGGTCACCTTTGACATGAAGGGTACATTTCTAAATACTTTATAAAGGGTCAATAAATGATTCATAGATTTTATAAGCATGTTCCTGATGGTTGTATGTTCCAAGCACATAGCACAGCACCAGAATGTATTACAGGTGGGATTAAGACAAGGTTATAAGGAATGTATTGACCCATTAGAATCTATAACAATCCAACAATTCATTAGCCATTTATTTAAAAATCTGCTAGTGATTTGTAGAATCATAGAAATGTAGGGAAGGGACCTTGATAGATCATCTAGTTTTACATAATAACTCACCTAAACCTCTTTGCTGCACATTGGCTGATTAACTCGTATCCTGCCTTCATTGATGAACCTTTTCTAAATGTACCCTGAATCTAAAGTGTAACCCAGGTTTTCAAACATGGATTGGTCTGTAGCCAGAACAGGGCCTTCTTATTCAGCTCTGGTTACGCATCAATGCTAAGATTTTCAAAGGAACCTACAAAAGTTAGGTGCTCATCTGCTATTGAATTTCAAGGGAAACTGGGAATCTAATTTCCTTAGGACCTTTTGAAAATACACCCATCCACCTCAAAAATATCAGCAAGGAAGAGGAAGTGATTTTATCAGAACAAGTATGAATGAAACAATTATAGAGGCTGACGCTGGCAGAAATTGATTGCTTGACTTCTGAGCTCACATATCTGTGAATTACAAGGCTTTAGCAATAAATCACCCTTGGATGACAATTTATTTTCTGCTTCTGATTAGTTAATTATAAGTGAAAGTCCATGGTTCATTTATAAAATTCATGGAACTTTTTTATAAAATTAAAAGCTATAGGCTTTCAGAGCCACCAATGGGATCTGTATGCCCTATACATAGTCATTTTAATGCAAATTGCACCCCCAAATCCTCTAGTGAGCATTGAAAATCTCACCCAGAGAATTTGGAGGGCTATAGTTTATTTTTAACACAAGGAATTTAGGCCCTGAGCCTTGGATTGTCATGCTTGCTTGCATTGTATTGGTTTGCACCCTTTGGTATGCTTTCCAAGTGGCTGTAATATGCAGATATTGAAAGCTAGGATACAATTGTCTTGTAACTGTCTTTTGTTCTGGGTTATAGTTTTCCATATTCCTTTTATTTATATTTATTTATTTGTATATTTATTTCTGCTTGCTTGGGAGTGAAAAGGTTGAAGGGTGAAAATGACATTTTTTTCCTGGGGTTCTCAGCCCAAAATAATGGAAATTTTCCCATGTAATATCTAAAGCAGGGGTGGGCAAACTACGGCCCGCGGGCCACATCCGGCCTGTGGGACCATCCTGCCCGGCCCCTGAGCTCCCGGCTGGGGAGGCTAGCCCCTCCCCCATCCCCTGCTGTCCCCCCTCCCACAGAGCCATGCCACCACACGGGCAGCGCTCTGGGGGTGGGGCTGGCGCGCCAACCGGGCCACGCTGCTGCCAGACATGCTGCTCTGAGCAGCGTGGTAAGGCGGCTGGGAGGCTGGATAAGGGGCAGAGGGTCCCGGGGGGCAGTCAGAGGACAGGGAACGGCGGGGGTTAGATAAGCATGGGAGTCCCAGGGGGCCTGTCAGGGGTTGGGGGTGTGAATAGGGGTCGGGGCAGTCAGAGGACAGGGAGCAGAGGGGTTGGATAGGGGGTGGGGTCCTGGGGGGTGATTAGGGTTGGGAGGGTCTCAGGAGGGGGCAGTTAGGGGACAAGGAGCAGGGGGGGTTGGATGGGTTGGGAGTTCTGAGGGAGGAAGTCAGGGAGCAGGAAGTGGGAGGGGGCAGATAGGGGACGGGGGCCAGGCTGTTTGCGGAGGCCCAGCCTTCCCTACCAGGCCCTCCATTCAGTTTTGCAACCCCAATGTAGGCCTCGGGCCAAAAAGTTTGCCCACCCCAATCTAAGGAGACTTGGACCATGATGGGGAGGGATAGCTCGGTGTTTTGAGCATTGGCCTGCTAAACCCAGCGTTGTGAGTTCAATCCTTGAGGGGGCCATTTAGGGATCTGGGGCAAAAATTGGGGATTGGTCCTGCTTTGAGCAGGGGGTTGGACTAGATGACCTCCTAAGGTCCCTTCCAACCCTGAAATTCTATGATCCTGCAAAAACTTATACACATGCTTAACATTAAGTACGCAAGTAGTCTCATTGACCTCAATGGAAGTATGCACATGCCTAAAGTTAAGCATTTCTGCAAGTATTTAATGGATCAGGCCCTTGGCCTCTGCTATAACTCCATGCAGTCTAAGTCACAAAACTGCCTGAGAATTTTACTTCTGAGTATATATAGCAACCTTGCCAATCTAACCACCTGTTCAATTCCTACATCTCAATACATTAGTGCACCAAAGGTGGTTAATACTAGATGTTTCTAATACCAAGTTGTTCTACTTACCTGCTTTCCCTTTTCTAGTTCCTTGGCAGAGATTTAGTACCTTAGTTCATTGGACAGAAGCTATTTTCTTTCTTTTCTTTCTTTCTTTTTTTTGGACCTTTCTGTACAGTATGCTTGTTTTGCTTTGCTTCATTTGCATTTATGAAGTACATGATGTCTGGAAATAGTCATATAATCCTATGCCTCACTAGCAGAGCAAGGCAGAATGAAGGATATTTTTTTGGTTTGTTGGCAGTTCTGAAAAAAAAATTAAAAATCATTTCAGCTCAAATGTAAAATGATTTTTTTCTAAATTTTTGGCATATAGAAAAGTAAAAAAAAAAAAATCATTTGGGGTTGAGCTAAAACTTTTCATTTGACCAAAACCAGAGTGTTTTGTTTCAATTTCAAGCATTTTTTAACATTTTTGATTTAAAAAAAATAAAATTACAGGAAATTTTGAAGTCATTTTAGCCCAAAAAATCAAAATATTTTGTTTTGAAAATGTCTAAACAAAATGTTCCAATTTTTCCAGGGGTGGGGTTTTTTCCCCATTTTTTCTAACCAAAACCATTTGGCAAAATCAAGCTGAATTAATGAAATATTTCAGTGTCACCTTTCATGTGAAAATTTTCACCCAACTTTCCTCCCAGTGACATGAAACTCCTATTTCTAAATGCAAGTACATGAAGTTCATTTCCCAGTTTGGTTCACCATCCAAAATCTCATTTCTGAAGTTTTTTTCTAACACACAGTCAAGCATGATAATGATTGCGCCTCGAAATCTCCATTACTTCCGTAATCTCATTTTTGTGTTGTGTCTTTCTTCTCAATGCTTTTAAGCTAACATTGTTGCAAGCAGTCCAGAGGACATTATGCTTATTTGATTTCCTTGCAAAAGTTAGTAGCCTTGGATGGAAATAACTGTAAGATGAGCTAGGTGAGGGTATAGAATGCCCTCCTCCCGCAAACTATAAATATTCAACATTGCAGATTCCTTCTAAATGAAAAGCTACATTCCTTCCGCTTGGAAACAATCTTTATTCCAAAGGTAAGGATTATCAGACTGAATTACAGGCTCAGAAAAACATTGTATCTCAGGTTATTCTATTATTATTAATAACAATGGCAAAACTTTCCAGAGGGGCTCTGAAGATTTTTATCGGCCTGGACTGTTCTCAGTGGACTTCATGTCAGGATCATTACAAAACTCTTTGAGACTTCTTGTTCTCCTCCAAAAAGAAAATAAAATGGTTATAAAGGTTTGGAGGCCTCCCAGAGTTGTCTGTCTATGCACAAGAGCTCAGTTCTCACACCTACAAACCCCAGCTGTGTTTTGTCTAGTCAAAATAGGGTCATTGGATACTAAACTCATTGGCGCCGACTCCATGGGTGCTCCGTGGCTGGAGTACCCGCGGAAAAAAATTGTGGGTGCTCAGCACCCACTGGCAGCCCTGCAGGTCAGTGCCTCTCTCTTCCTCCCCCAGTGCTTCCCGCCCACTGATCAGCTCCTCCCCCTCCCTCCCAGAGCCTCCTGCCCACTGCAATCAGCTGTTCCACAGCATGCAGGAGGCACTGGGGGGGACAGAGAGGAGTGGGGGCAGGAAGAGGTGGGGTGGGACAGGGATGGGAAAAGGTGGGGCAGGGGTGGGGGCTTGGAGGAAGGGGTGGAATGGGGTGAGGCCTGGGGCAGGGAAAGGAAGAGGGGGGGTGGGGATGGGAAAAGGCGGGGCAGGGATGGGGACTTGGAGGAAGGGGTGGAATGGGGCAGGGCCTGGTGCAAGGGAAGGAAGAGGTGGGGTCGGGGCTTGGAGAAAGGGATGGAGTGAGGGTGCGGCTGGAGCAGGGGCAGAGCCTGGGGTGAAGCAGAGGTGGGGGCTTGGCGGAAGGGATGGAGTGGGGGTGGGGCCTGGGGCAGATCGGGGGTTGAGCATCCCCCAGAATCTGAGTAAGTTGGAGCCTATGACTAAACTCCATTGTAGGAATTCTACACCACATCTTCTCCTGGTCCTCAGCATAGAGGGCATTTCCAGGAGAAATGGGGGGTGACTCTGGAAATCCCAAACTTCCAAAATAGTCCCTTGGAAGCCTATTTCTGAGGATCACCACTCACTGCATTCACCTGAAATGACACCAAAATGTGGAATCCAAAACACTTTAGTTCTCAGGGTGAGGCTTGTGTGTCATCACTTCTACCTGTTCAAGGATTGTCATTAAACATATACTCTGAAGCATGATCACTGAAAACTGTCTTGTACCAAAATTAATTAGCATCCCCTGCCCCAGCTTCTGAAAAACATTCTAAGTTCAGCAGAGTGTCTTTGCGTTTTATGGTCCTATTGCTCAGGGGATACTTTTCAGGACATGTAAAACATATTTGTTAGTTTTGCCATACCGTCACTAAGTACCTGAAAAGAAAAATTACCCCATCCCTACCCCAAAAAGAAAGAGGCACTTGTACACATGGAAAGACGCTAAAATAAGGGTGTGACAGAGATTCATAGACAACATAGATTATGTTTAGAATTTCCAGTCTCACATTCCATGGTGCATTTACACAAGGAGGGAGATTTTCAAAGGCACAAATGGCAGTTAGGGTTTGAAAATCTCTTCCAATGGCCTTAGCATAAAACCCTAACACATGCAGCCATTTCATCTCTACAACAGAGTATGTCTCAGCACCCCTCTCCCTTCATAGACTTCTTACCCCTTCTGGGCCTCTGAACGGTGGTTAACGAGGTGCTTTGCTACCCTCCCCTCCCTAGCTCCTGAACACAGGCTGAAGTCATTCTACCTGCCTTTTGGTTGAGGGCCTCTCCCCGTCATCTACAGAATATGACGGCAGATTGTTCACTGGCTTCCTCTTTCGTTTCTTCAAAGCTCCTCTCTTAATCTGCCTCTGTCCAATGCAGCCGTGGTTATAACAGGTCTATATTCCTATTCACACTGATGAGATGAACCAGGCTAAAACTCTGCAGCAACTTTGTGTGCCTAAAACATAGCACTCTAGTCACCTTTATACCAGCGTTATATTCAGCCTGCACCTGGGACTGCTGTGACCCTTAGCATAATCTGCAGCAACCCCAGGAGTGGCTCAGGATTACAGCAGCTGTCAGTGGTCTGCTCAGCAACCCAGAAAGGTTATAGCACTCAGCACCAGGGCATGTCCTTCCTGTCTTGGCATGCCTCCTACATGAAGCATTTTCCACTGCTTGCATCCGAAGAAGTGGGTATTCACCCACAAAAGCTTATGCTTCAATACCTCTGTTAGTCTATAAGGTGCCACAGGACCCTTTGTCGTTCCTACATGAGGGACTCCAAGGGTGGGTGGGTGGGGGGGGGGGGGGGAGAGCGGGAGGGTAGAAGCATAGAGCTGCATATACCAATTCTATGCAGCTCCTGTACCAGAGGTATTCTATCCTTGGATGCTGTCACCCTCTGGCCCATTTATACCCTCTATACAGAGCATCAGGCATAGTCTGTGTTACTGAAGTATTGTTTGCTTCACTTGCAATGATCCAGATGCAGAATGGAATATTCACTTACATCTTCTCTAAAGGAGGAAATACAATAAAATCATTATGAAAATATATGTATTGCAAGTACCTGTGGATATAAGTTGCCCAACAAAGCACGACTACAATCCTGTACTGTGAGACCTGGCTGCAGACACTAAGGGTACGTCTACACTACAGAATTAGGTCGAAATTATAGAAGTCGATATTTTAAAACCTGAATTTATGGAATCGATTGTGTGTCCCCCCACTTAAGAGCATTAAGACCATGAGGTTGATGGACTGTGTCCACAGTATCGAGGCTAGCGTCAACTTTCGGAGCGTTGCATTGCGGGTAGCTATCCCACAGTTCCCGCAGTCTCCGCCGCCCATTGGAATTCTGTGTTGCGATCTGATGGGGCAGAAAACATTGTCGCTGGTGGTTCTGGGTACATGTCGTCAAGCCATCCCCCATCCCTCCCTCCGTCCGTGAAAGCAATCTTTTTCGCACCTTTTTTCCGGGGTTTACGGGGTTTACGGGTTTGCTACGGCAAGCATGGAGCCTGCTCAGCTCACAATTACCATACATCTCCAGCGTACGCCTGGACATTAGGTCTAGTGGGGATTCAGTCGCACTATAATACGGGCAGAGGGATAGCTCACCGGTCTGAGCGTTGGCCTGCTAAACCCGCGGTTGCGAGTTCAATCCTTGAGGGAGCCAGGAGATGATGATGGATATCAAGCCTATTGAACCATCTGCAGCTAGAAGGGAAGGCGCCTAACCCTTACTCCCTGCATATTGTACCATCTGCTGTTAGAAGGAAAGGAGCCTAACCCTTGCTCCCTCTAAGAAAGGAGCGGGGAGCCCAAAATCCTTTCATGCCTTTTTTCATGAGGCGGTCTGGGCTCAGGCGGCCTTTCCTGAACCATACACCTTTCCTCAGCCATAAGCCGGAGGATTTCCGTTTGATCCTCCAGTAGCCTGAGAATTGCATCCTGCCTTCTCTCAGCACGCTGACGCCACCTACTCACTTCAGCCCGCCAGTCATTGTCTTCAGCACGCCACCTGTCTGCGCGATCAAATTCTGCCATCCTGGACTCCCTCAGTGTCTGCCTCCACGCATTCTGCTGGGCAGTTTCAGTGTGGGAGGACTGCATGAGCTCTGTGAACATATCGTCTCGATTCCTTTTTTTTTTTTACTTCTAATCTTTGCTAGCCTCTGGGACGGTGATGAAAGGGGTGGCGTTGAAACATTTGCAGCTGCGGGAGGAAACAAACGGGAGAGGAGTAGTTTCAAAGATACATATTAGAAAACAATGCTCCGAACATTACATAGCACATGTGCATTTGGTCCAAGGTTGCACTTTGCCAGTTATATTGAGGGTCTGCCGGTTTGGTGTGAGAGATCACACAAGCAGGTCCGGCGGGCAACAGAATTTGGTTTGCAAGCAGCCATGGTAAGCCACAGTCTATAGACTTCTTTAACCTTCATAACATGTGGGAATGGTTTCAAACAGCAACCCCCTCATTTCCCATAACAAACAGCCTTTGGGCTGGCAATTTAAAACTGGTTGGCAATTGAAAAGGGAGGGGCGGCGGTTTTCGGGTTAACGTGCAGCACGAACCTAATCGACACCCCCCCACACACAGACACACATCCAAGATGTTCGCTGTTCCTCCTCCCCCCACCGCGTAGGTCACAGCGGGGAAGATTTCCGTTCAGCCACAGGCAAACAGCCCAGCAGGGACGGACCCCTCTGAATGCCCCCTTAATAACATTCCCCTATTTCAACCAGGTGACCATGAATGATATCACTCTTCTGAGGATAACACAGACAGATAAAGAACGGATGTTGCTTGAATGCCAGCAAACACAGGGACCATACGCCGCCATGCTTTGCAATGCAATGATTCCGGACTACGTGCTACTGGCCTGGCGTGGTAGAGTGTGTTTCACAGAGCACAGGATAAGGCTGCCCTCCCCAGAAACCTTTTGCACAGGCTTTGGGAGTACATCCAGGAGAGCTTTCTGGAGATGTCCCCGGAGGATTTCCGCTCCATCCCTGAACATGTTAACAGACTTTTCCAGTAGCTGTAGCTGTACTGGTCGCGAATTAATCATTAAACACGCTTGCTTATAAAACATGTATTAATTTAACAGAGGTACACTCACCAGAAATCCCTTCTCCGTCATCAAGCACGCCTTGGGTGGGTTCGTAGGGTACTGGCTCCAGGGTGACAAACAGTTCCTGGCTGTCGGGGAAAAGGGCTTCTCTGCTTCCTTGCTGTGTCTGTGCGCTATTTTGAGCATCATTATCATCATCTTCCTCTCCCCGAAAATGCTCCTCTGTGGTTTCTGATGATCCACATACGGAGTCATACCACATGGGTGGGTCAGTGCTGGCTGCACCTCCTAGAATGGCATGCAACTCGGCATAGAAGCGGCATGTCTGGGGCTCTGACCCAGAGCAGCCGTTTGCATCTCTGGTTCTTTGGTAGGCTTGCCTGAGCTCCTTAATTTTCACGTGGCACTGTTGTAGCCTCTGTCCTGCATGCCCTTGGAGACTTTGGCATATGTATTGGCGTGTCTTCTTTTGGACCGTAGCTCTGCTAGCACGGTTTCGTCTCCCCATACTGCGATCAGATCGCGTACCTCATGCTCGGTCCACGCTGGAGCTCGTCTTCGGTTCTGGGACTCCATCTGCACTCACCTGCAGCTCACCACGCTGGCCAAACAGGAAATCAAATTCAAAAGTTCGTGGGGCTTTTCCTGTCTACCTGGGCAGAGCATTCAAGCTCAGACTGCTGTCCAGAGCGGTCAAATGTTGCACAGTCGGATAGATCCAGGAGGCCAATACCGTTGAATTGCATCCACACTAAGCCTAGTTCGAGTCGGCAATATCGATTTTAGTGCTAATCCCCTCGTTGGGGGTGGAGTGGCGAGATCGATTTTAAGAGCCCTAGACGTCAATGTTAATGGCTTCGTCGTGTGGACGGGTGCACGGATCAATCGATATAATGCTAATAAATTCGACCTAAACTCGTAGTGTAGACCAGGGCTTAGCCACTAGATTGAATTAACTGGCAGTGGCACACCCAATTAGAAGAGAGAGAAGAAATTGTGCACCACTGTGGTCATTCTACTTTTACATAGTGCAATGCCATGAGTTTTAATGGTGCCACACCAACATACAACTGGAGTAAGGATCCAGTAAGCAGTGATGGATCAGAGCTGTATTTTTTATGTGCATTACATTTCATAGTAGTAGGAACTTTCTTTGCAAATAAGGTTTTCTCCCCCTCCCCACAGTGTCGTTTTGGCCAGCTATCGTTTGGGATGTTGTGTTGCACCAGCTTCACACTCATCCAAACTGTACAATGCAGGAAGAGATTTATTTGTATATATGATATTGCAAACAAGGGCTTATAAATACCCACTCCTTGCAAGCACCACTACTGAGGAAACATTCCCGAGGAGAAGGAAACTGTATTAAGGTTGGTTAAACCAGTCTGGAAAAGATAGGGACTGGCTAAAATCTTTCACTCAAAATTAAAACTAAACCAGAAACAAGCTTTTAAACCAGCACAAAAGGTTATGGACATTAGTCTCCCTCTTTGCAAACCTTTATACTTCTGGATACTTTATATTTCTGGATGCTGACCAGATAGGGAAAAGCCAAATTGCTATAAGAAAGTCTGTTTTCATGAGTTTCCCAGTCCAGTTGTATAGGCTCAAAGGTTCAAGTAAACTTGGCTAAACATCTGATGATAGCTGCTAAAACACAAGCAATTTTTAATGCATAACAACAATTTTATGGAACCTACAACGCTTATGAACAATGCTATTTTTGTGTGTCCATAGATGATCTATTAATATGTACACATACACAAAGGCATCATTATTAATTATTTGTATTGAAGTAGGACCTAGCAGCTCCTGTCATAAGCCAAGACACTTTTATATAGAGCTCCCCAAACAACATCCATATTTTGGGGCGTTTATCCCCAGACAAGCCTCAAATCCCTGAGGCTCTCCAATTATGGTTGAATCCTTTCCATTCATGGTAGTGAAGAGGGGAAACTATCTCTAAGAAAGAACTAACTACAGGATCAAGACACATTCTACCCAAAGAATCTCCTTGGTAAATCAGTAAGGATTAGCAGCCAAAGACTAGAGAGGGAAATCTTAAAAACGCACACTTTATTAGCTCAGCCACAGCTCTCTTTTGGTGCAGATTGAAAGCAGACACTTGAAGAACTGGGTTATCTCATCCATTCTATTGACAAAGAGGTTGTATGAATAATATATATACTGTAGAGATGTAGTACCATCTAGTGGTTCTTTTCTCCAATGAGCTCATAAATTCTTTCAAGGAAAAACATCCCAAAGAGTGTTTACAGATCATACTGCTGAAAGACCTGGAAGGGGCTAGAGGCAGGCAGGCAGGCAGCCTGCCATCATAACAGAGTGTAGGTGTTAACAGGCCTCCTTGCTCCAGGAAATACTTTCTTGGGAAGTTTTGTGGGTGGAAGAATTGGACTGCTTCACTATGTTCTGCAGAAAGAGGAACCTAGTATGCAACCTGCCTCTTGGTTCTGGCCGTGAGCAAGCCAACAGGCAGTATGTCTCCTTTTCAACTATCCGGCTTCAGACAAGCCAGTTAGTAACTGTGGCAGTATTGCTAATCCTAAGCATTCAAAAATCACAAGGCTGGCTTAAAAGTCACAAGATTGTTTCAAATAATGCATTTAGAGTTCTTTTTATTTACTTTTAGGATGCACTTGGGTGATGTCTTCAAGTTTTTCTTTACAAACACCAGGGCTAGAAGCTTACTGCTTTTAATGAAAGCTAAGATTTTGATGTCATCACAGAGCTGTGGCTTGGACACAAAAATAGCAAATATTGCAAAATTCATGATAAAATCCTAAGATTTTGCTACTTTGAAGCTAGCATGTTGCCAAAAAGGTGCATGTGACCTTCTGTGTGAATTATTTTACCAAAAACTACCTACTGTCAAGATCATGGGAAATTACAGGTGATGGAAGCAATTTTTTGAAAAAAATATATTTCTCAACAAAAAGGTCATATGAAAACATGATTGTCTCGATGTTGGCAAGTGTACATTAGTCATTGTCAATTGAGGTCAAAGGACCACTGGGGGTGCCCTCCATACGTTACATGGTTTAGTGGAGTAAGCACAGGGTTGAGTGCCAAGGATTCCCAAGTACTATTTCTGTCTCTGCTTCTGACTGGCTTGAAAAAGGCCTTCCACTTATATGGCACTTCATATGCAGAATTACTACTTGAGAGGAAGGATGGTCCACTAGCCTGGGACTAGTTTCGTATCCTGCCACAGACTTTGTGTGTGACCTTGGGCAAGTCATTTGCCTTTCTCTGCTAGATTGAGGAGCTCATTATCAAAGACTTGCTCCTCATGCAGCTGCTTATAGACTGTTATCAAGTCACCCCCTAACCTTCTCTTAGTTAAACTAAATAGATAAAGCTCCATGAGTCTATCACAGGGGCGGGCAAAGTACGGCCCACGGGCCACATCCAGCCCGTCAAACCATTTAATCTGGCCCTGAGCTCCCGGCGCGGTGCGGGGTTGGGGTTTGACCTGCTCCGGCACTCCAGCTGCCTTGCCCCGCTCCACATGGCTCCCAGGAAGCACCCAGCGTGACCCCCCTCTAGCTCCTACGTAATAAGCGGAAGTATGGCCAGGCAGCTCTGCATGCTGCCCTGTCCGCAGGCGCTGCCCCGTCCGCAGGCGCTGCCCCCTCAGCTCCCATTGGCTGCAGTTCCCGGCCAATGGGAGCTGCAGAGGTAGCGCCTGCGGACGGGGCAGCGTGCAGAGATGCCTGGCTGTGCCTCGGAGCCAGAGGGGGGACATGCTTCCGGGAGCTGCTTGCAGTAAGCACCACCTAGAGCCTGCACCCCATAGCCCCTGCACCCCCCCGACCCAATCACCTGCCACAACCCTGATCTCCCTCCCACCCTCCAAACCCCTCAATCCCAGCCCAGAGCCCCTTCTTGTACCCCAAGCCCCTCATCCCCAGCCCCACCCCAGAGCCCTCACCCCCCTCATGCCCCAACAGCCTGCCCCAGCCCTGATCCCCCTCTCACCCTCCAAATCACTCGGTCCCAGCCCGGAGCACCCTCCAGCACCCCAAACCCCTCATCCCCGGCCCCACCCCAAAGCCCTCACCCTCCACCCCAAGCTGGAGCCCCCTCCCGCACCCTGAACTCCTCATTTCTGGCCCCACTCCAGAGCTCACATCCGCAGCTGGAGCCCTCACCACCTCCCACATCCCTACCCCCAATTTCATGAGCATTCATGGCCCGCCATAACATTTCCATACGCAGATGTGGCCCTCAGGCCAAAATGTTTGCCCACCCCTAGTCTATCACTATAAGGCATGTTATTTTAATCCTTTCATCATTCTCATGGCTCTTCTTTGAACCCTTTCCAATTTAGCTACACCCTGAATGAATTTTGGGCCCCAGAACTGGACACAGTAATCCAGCAGTGGTCATACCAGTACCAAATTCAGAGATAAAATAACCTCTCTCCTCCTATTCACGATTCCCCTGTTTATGCATCCTAAGATGGCATTAGCCCTTTTGGTTACAGTGTCACATTACAAGCTCACGTTCAGCTCATTAGCCACCAAAACCCCCAAATCTTTTTCAGTCCCTGTTTCCCAGGCTAGAATCCCCTATCCTGCAAATAGTCTACATTCTTTGTTCCTAGATGCATACATTTACATTTAGCAATGTTAAAACATACATTTTTTGCTTGAGCCCAGTTTACCAAGCAATCCAGATCGCTCTGCATCAGTGATCTGTCCTCTACATTTTCATCATTCCTGCAATCTTTATCTCCTCTGCAGACTCTATCAGCAATGATTTTATGTTCTGTCTGGGATGACTTCAGTGAGACACCTCCTGAAAGTAAAGCATGTGCTTAAAGTGCTTTGCTGGGTTGGGGCCTCATTTAACAACTGATGATTGTTCCAATAAGTGTTTGTGACTGAAACTTACATCACAAGGAGTTCCAAGGGCAGTGTGTAAGTTTGCTGGCAAATGGTGATATTCACTTTGGGATCCTTATCCTACACACTGTAAATAAAGACTGATGTCTAAGAGAATCGGGTCTAACAAGCTATCAGAGTGAAGGTGTGCTAAGCATGAGAATGGCCCATCAAGGGAAGCATCGCCATCTCTCAAAGAACAGCAGCTGCATCTTGCAAGGAGTTTAACTGTGCAGATATGGCTAAGAGCAGCACAGGTTTGTTTGTTTCTTTATTAGTCAGCCATGCTGTGTGTATTGTTCCAAACGGTGCTATATCCATCACAGCTTGTGTAATGGCACTATAAAACTAAAAACTGGTACTAGAGATTTCTAAACACCTCCATGAGCTGAACATTACTGTTCAGAGAAGCAAATAATCTCCGGGTTGACAATTTCACGATTCGCAGTGCACAGATTAATCATGTGCATTGGGATAAAATATTTATGGGAGAGCATAAAAACGTTGTTAGACAACGTATCACCCTTCAAAGGCATTAAGAATATTCAAGAAAGCTTGCAGCAGAGCTCGTTATCATTTTAATAGCTGCATCTCGTGAATGAGGCATTTTATTGAAAGTCACAGCACCCACGAGCCAGCTAAGAAAAGAGCTTTACTGGGACTTCCTGCACAGCACCAAAGTTGATGGGGAATTAGGTGTAGTGCCACCATCATTTACAGACCCTGCGGGCTCAACTGTGCTGTGATTATTCATGCAAAACATTTCATTGACAGTGATGTACGTTTGTTGGCTGAGTGAGGATTGCAGGATGAAGCCAGTAGGCTGGAGTCCCCCCACACCAGCAGAATCTTAGCTCTCTATCGTTAAAATGGGAGTGCCAGTGATGGGGGAATATATAGGCAAAAAGTTGGAATTCTCCTCATTACAGCTCTTCTGTGTCTTTTGCAGCGAAAACAAAAAATATCACTATTTAGATCAGATTACCCAGGCAGAGGCCAAGAGGAACTAGTTACACCACCCTTTTTGTTTGAGTTGTATATTCACCCCTATAAAGTATTTGCCATTTTTCCTCACCAGTGCCATTTTATTTCTCAAAATGTATGTACTTTTCTGAAGAATACCTATATTAAGAATGGCAAAATTCAGCCTTTTTAATAAAGCGTTCATGCATTACAACAAAACAGAGTTGCCAAATGGTCATGGCATTGGACCACCAGTGGTCCGCGAGCTCCATCCAGGTGGTCCACGGATAGTTCCCTCTAAGTTGCGTGCCTGGGCAGCCACACACAAGACAATGAAGGGCCACCCACCTAATTAGTAGAGCTGCGCAGTCATGGCTCCACTAATTAGGTGCCTGGACCCTGGAGAAGGTGCACACGTCAGGTGAGGTGATGGCCGTGGAGGGAATAGTGGGTAGGTGGGAGAGGGCAGTGGGGTGAGAAGAGGGGATGGTGGGAATTTGGGATGTGCAGGGCTGCGGCGGCCAGAGAAAGAGGCGACTTTTCCAAGTTCCAGGGCTGCGGCTGCCAGGAGAGACAGTCCTCCTTCACAGCCCAGCTCGGGGGCTGCTGCAGCAGGGGAGAGAGAGAGAGAGAGAGAGAGAGAGAGAGAGACCCCCCTCCTTCCCAGCCCAGCTCGGGGGCCACCATGACGGAGGAGAGAGGGAGAGGCTCCCCTCCTTCCCAGCCTCAGCTCTGTAGCTGCTGTGGCAGGAGAGAGACCACCCTCCTTCCCAGCCCAGATCAGGGGCTGCCATGGTGGGGGAGGGAGGGCACATCCATCGCATAAAAAGGTAAGACTAATAATCTTAAAATATGAGTTGTGTGCTTTTATTTGTAGAACAAAAAAAAAGTTAATTAAGTTTTTTTTTATATAGCGCTTTTATCCAAAGTGCTTTACAATAGTTAGCTAACGGTACAAACAACATTTGGAAAGATCATTAAGCGGTCCACCGAGACCCTCAGCAATTTTCAAGTAGTCCATGAAAAAAAAGTTTGAGAAGCACTGGTCTAGGTTGAGCCTGAGTCTCTAATTTGGCTGGCAGGTGGGAGCTGAAGAGGACACATCAGCAGAGTACTCCATGCCATCGAGCGAGGGAGTCTCCCCTTGCACAAGTTTTGACTAGCTATGGAAAATTTCAAAAGCTTTGGTTTGTATGGTATCTGAATTGTCTCCAAACCATCTAAACCTCTTGGGAACATGAGATTGGACCAGTTGCCTCACAGTTGTGGCATTCTTACAAGACTTCCAGGACTTTCTGCATACAGTGGGGCCAAAAATACTACAAAACCAGCTTTCCTTATGAGAGTTGGGCACTTTGAGTGTGAGAGTTTGGGAGGAGGGGCAAAATGGAAAAGAATTTGATGGGGAAAGAAACCAACAACAAACTTTTGGAACATCAAAGCAAATTATCTGGGTTCAAGGAATGGGTGAAGTTTCAGGTAGGTTCTTATTTTACTTGAACTGTGTTCCTCCATCTTATGTATCATATACTGAACCTAATTGCTTGATAGAGATATGGCATTGATAGGTTATGAGATGGAGGCTTGTTCATCCTTCCTGTCCTGAGAGGAGCTGTAGCATTTAAAGAGAAGTTATCAAAAATTCAATAGTAGGGAAAAATTTGTCTTTACAGAGGAGTATGGGCAAGCCTCAAAAGTTATGCTTCACAGGCCTTATATTTCCTGGTCCAAACTAGGAAGGTCCCACAGTAGAAGTAAGCCTCAAAGATTAATTATATTGGACTTTGCTGAGGTCTTGGGCTTCATTTATTTAATCACAAAAATAATCAGTTTGTCATGGAAATATCAGGTTTATCTCAGCCGTCCCTTTCTTAACATTTAAATTTTTACAAACTGCTCCCATAGGTGCCTCTGTCAATCATTCTGCACTTCTAAAGGGCCCATTGTCACTGTGTTCAGGCAGGATTGGAACATCTATGTGAGGGATAAAGGATGTGCCCTCAAATTAAGAAAGCCCCTCTCTCTCTTTCCAATATGAAGAACCATCCAAGAAAGTTCTCCATGAGCCATTAGTTGTCAGAGTTCATGAAGACATCGTTTTGTGGTTAGAAAACTCCTAAAACACCTCATAATCCTAATGCTCCTCCTTATTTATTCCCAGTGATGTTTGCACATGTCAAAATGTGTGCTCACTGTAAGTTATAGCTAAAAGCACACACTGTGCTGGAGTTATTTTACTGGTGAAATTCTTTGGGAATGCAGGTGAGCGGAGCAGCAGAAAGAAGCATAGACCAAGGCAAACTGTGTGTTTAGTAAATTATGCATGTAACCCTTCTGCCAGGTAGAGTCAGCAGCAAGCAGGGCGGGGCTCAATACCTAAAGGTTCCTTTTCAACAATACAACACAGAACCAAGCCCCCACTCAGTAACCAGGGGCGGCTCTCACAATTTTGCCACCCCAAGCAGGGGCGGCAGCCCCACCCCCGATGCAGGCAGACATAGCGGGCCCCGCCCCCGATGCCTGCCTGCGTCGGGGGCAGGGACCCGCTACGTCTTCTTGCATCGGGGGCGGGGCCCTGCCCCCGCCGCAGGCAGTCCCAGTCCACGGCGGCAAGGGGAGAGCGGTGGACCTGCCGCCCCATTGCCGCCACGGCAGGCGAGAATGGGGCGGCAGTCCGAGTCCCACAGTGGCAATTTGGCAGCGGGAATAGCGGATCTGCCGCTGAATTGCCGCCAAGGGTCTCGGACTGCCGCCCCATTCTCGCCTGCCGCCCCAAGCACCAACTTGGAAAGCTGGTGCCTGGAGCCAGCCCTGTCAGTAACCTGAGAAAATTACACATCACCCCCTGGGTGCCTCTAGAGGCAAAACTTCCCCTCTCGCAAACACAGAGTCTGAGTGTAGAAAATAAACTTTTAATGAAAGGAGGGAAGTCACCTGGCATTAATTTGGGGAAATGCCGCAAGCAGGTTTGATAAACATAAAACCATCAGCCAAACACCCACCACTGAGTACATTGGGCAGTGTCTTTTTTGCCTCAGGTTCTAGAGTCCAACAATCAAAAGTTCCTTTAATATGCCCCTCCCTTCTCCCTCCACCACATCCCACTAACAGTTAAGTGGGGTGTGGTGGAGGGAGAAGGGAGGCACCGATGCACACTGTCACCTTCGGATGCCACCTGAATCTTTACTGTGACCTCTGCATGTGTCCCCCTCCCCCCGCTCTTGCTCTTCACTGGCATCCAATCCCCCTGCTTAGTGAGTTCAGTTCAGTTGAGGGGGACCCCCTCAATCAAGACCAGCTAATTACAGTTCTGCTGCCCTTTACTCAGACAATAAGGAGAACAGTTAATGACCCCTGCATTCAATACTAAAGTGATTTGTAACCCAACACCAGCCAAAGTTGATCACTTTGACAATGCAGCTCTATCTGCTCATACCTAGGCAGAGTGGGTGTGTTCATGTAAGTACCGTCTGGTCCTGAATCCTTTTCCCCTCCCCAGCTCATCACTAGCTGTCTGGAGAGAGCTCATTCATGCTTACATGTAGAAGCAGCGGGGGAAATTCATTCCTAGACTGAGAAGTTATTAAAAGTGTAGAGCCAGGGACAGGAGTGGCAGAAGTACCCTAAAAGTGTGTGGGGGAGGGCGGGGACAGAGGCACCCGAACTATGCCCCGCCCATCCACACCACCCCTTCTCTCTGAGGCCCCGCCCTTGCATCACCCATTCTCCATGAGCCCCCCGTCCTCGCACCACCTCTTTCCCCAAGATCCCACCTCCTGCTCCCTCCTCTCCGTCCCCTCCCCCCACATCACTCACCCTTACGGCTGGTAAAAGCGATGGAACCATGGGCCTCTGCCCCCTCCCCCTTCTGGTGCCCCTGGCCAGGGAACAGATCAGTGCTGCAGATACACAGCCTTCTGTCCTGCTTTATATTTAGAACCTAAAAGAAATTTTTAAAAGGAAAATTATACAACCATGCAGTTTTAGGGAAACAAATGTGCCATTCAACGGAAGATATAAATAATCACTTTATAACATAATGAAACTCTTCATCCGGTGGCTACAATGTAAACTGCTGTCCCGAGTCCAGTGTAACCACTGTATCTAGTTTATTAATCTCTTGTCCACAGAGGTGGATTCTTTTTGGGAATTAGGCGAGCTCACTTGATAGTCATGTTTTCCCATCAGCTGAGATCAGTCACCCGTACTCACCCTCAAGCCAACCCCTGTTCTGAACTGCAGCTGAGATTCTCCAGCAGTGATACTGAAACCACTGGCAGGAAGCACCTCCTAACCCACTATTCATGGGCTGAGCAGGACAGAGGAAGGAGAGACAGGGCAATCAGAAACCATGGAGAGAAAAAAGCCGGATCTTCCTTTCTCTGGATGATTAAGCCACTTTCCCCCAGACTTTATCAGTTCAAAAACTTTATACACCAAGAGCTTATTCTGCTTCCTCCCCAACACACCCACACCCATTTTATATATGAATATGAGAGCAATGCATGCATATAGACAGCAATATACATCCCGTTACATCAGGGGTGGGAAAGCTTTTTGGCCCGAGGGCCACATCGGGGTATGGAAATTGTATGGCGGGCCATGAATGCTCACAAAATTAGGGTTGGGGTTTGGGAGGGGGTGAGGACCCTGGGGTGGGGCCAGAAATGAGGAGTTCAGAGGGGGTTCCGGGAGGGGAGGGCTCCACCTGGGGGTGCAAGCTCTGGGGTGGAGCTCGGGATGAGGCGTCTGGGCTGGGAACGAGGGGTTCGGAGGGCAGGAGGGGGATCAGGGCTGGGGCAGGGTGCGGGAAGGGGTACAGGCTCTGGCTGGGGATGAGAAGTTTGGGGTCCAAGAGGATGCTCCGGGCTGGGATCTACAGGTTCGGAGGGTGGGAGGGGGATCAGGGCTGGGGCAGGGGGTTGGGAAACGAGGGGAGGCTCAGGGGTGCAGGCTCTGGGTGGCGCTCACCTCAAGAGGCTCCTGGAAGCAGCAGCATGTCCCTCTCCGCTCCTATGCAGAGGCAGCTTTGCATGCTGCCCTACCCGCAGGCACCGCCCCACCCGCAGGCACCGCCCCTGCAGCTCCCATTGGAACGCTGGAGGGGGCCATTGGAGTGGGGCCATTGGAACGCGTAGGAGCCAGAGGGGGGCTATGACGCAGCTTCCAGCAGTCACGTGGAGCGGCCCCCGACCCCACTCCCCGGCTGGAGCGCCAGAGCAGGGCAAGCCCCAGACCCCGTTCCCCAGTGGGAGCTCGAGAGCTGGTTTAAAATGGCTGGCGGGCCGGATCCAGCCCACGGGACATAGTTTGCCCACCCCTGCTTTACATTTTCCTCTTGATAGGAGGGGAGCTCACCTAAAGACACTGGGTCAGATCATGGTGCCCTTTCTCTCAGGGTCACTGGCTCAAATCAGTAATGGCCGAATGTTTGTACTATTTGATGACTTTTGACTGCTAGTCTGAAATGAGCTAACGAGCGCCTCACCCCTGGCACTTTTGCTGGTAGTTTGCTGGGTATTGAGACTGATCTACTTTCTTTCAGCCCAAGAGGTGGTCCCACCGAGTCAGAACTGTGGCACACTGGCAAACATGAGGGGGCTTGCACAGTTCCTGTGTACACGGGATAAAGACTGACTTAGGTCTCCAAGGCTTGCAATGCGGCATTACCTTTGCCTTACAAATTGAAAAAAAGCCCAACAGAGCCCCCGGGGCAAAGATCTTATAGTATATAAGAGGTGCAGCATTAAACACATGGCACAGAGTTATAACTGGAAATCACACAGAGCCAGAGAAAGGCCCCTTTGCAAAGTGTAATGTAAAGGCAATGTGGGCATTTTGAGGAAAGAGGCTCTGATTCCACATGCATTTAATTTCAGGAATAGATTAGAACATCTCACAAATTAGCAGTTGCAAAGAGGAGGAACTCCTCACTCCATGGCAGTGAGGTTCACCTTACACTGATGGAATGAGAAGGGGCGCCAATTTGTACTTCATCCAGCAGCCCCCCGTAGCCCCGCAGTTTTAGGAGCTTCCAGCCCATTATAATAGGAACCTATGGTAGGGAGAGAACACGGCCAAAAGCAAAAATAGCAGCACTCCTTTTATCATGCACGGCAGCATGTTTCTCACTTCTACACAATATGGTGACAAAGGTTCATGGATAGGCTGGGAAGCTTCTCCTCGCCCAGGCAGCTTTTACAGCACTCATCACTTTGACATTTACCAGAAGCCTGGGGGACAGTTTTTCTTTTCCACGTGTTGCAGCCTGACCCTAACCTCACAGTTCAGGCCTTGGTCTTTATAAAGATTACACTGCAGTGGATACATCCTGAGGAAAGGGTGCAGTACGCTTTGTGTGACTGCTGTCCAAAACTCCTGAACTATATTAACCTTCTGCAGGGGCTTGTTGTGGGAAAGGGGGAAAGAGAGAGAAAACCAATCCTGTGTTTGCACAGTCACTGTTAAACAATACGCTGCTTGCACAACCTCCTGACTGTCTCTTTATCCTGGTCTCCACCCCACTCAGCTGGAGAGTTGTAGCTCTAAGGGGAAAGTTTAGAGCTTTCCCTGCAGAATTAACCTGCACAGGGCTGAACCAGCTATTGCAAAACAACAAGCCAATCAAATCATAAAGGGCTGATTCTCCTCTCAGATCCACACAGCGGATCTCAATTCCAGTACTGCTCTCTCCCCCTGCATGAGCCGAACTCCTGCTGATGTCAGAGAGACACCCATGTATGTGGGGTGAACGGAATGCCAGACATGAGGTTTGCTGTGCAGGTTGGAGAGAATTTTGCTCATCAATTCGTATCCTGTCAGCAGCGTTTAAGGGTTGATCATGGTCCCTCTACAGAGGCAAACATAGTTACTTAGGCCCCTGAGCCTGCTCCCATAGTAGTCACTGGAAGTTTTGCCCCGCAGGAAACTTTGTCAAATAATCCTTTGAAAGGACAATTCTGCCGAAAGGACAATTCCTGTGTGACTTTGGTCTATCTTGTTTATGCCAGAAAGATTTTGCATAAAAGAAGGGTTTTTGTTTGGCCTCTGCTTTAATAATCCTGAGCACTTTCCATTTTCAAAGCACTGTATCACCATTAGCTAATTAAGCCTCACAGCACATCTGTGAAGTAGGAAAGATTTTTTCATTTTACTGCTGGCGAAACTCATGTAGCAAATCTAATACCTGCGAGGTGTTTACTTCAAAAGGAGTTGAGGATGCTCATCCTCTCATGGAGTCATAGCCGAAGCCACTTGAATGCCCCCACAGAAGAAATTGGGGTCAGAGTCTGGGCTAGAAAGTTCTTGGTTGAAATTCTCACGCCTGCTCTGTCCCCTGTTGGTTGGATAAAAGGGACAGACTGGCATATAGGGCCTCTAGAAGCCCTGCATCCAGCTGGGGGAGAAGTCCCTTGATGCAGGAACTGAGGTAGACAGCTTGTGGCTGCCTTCTAATTCTTCATAAACCCTGGCATAAGGGGATGTGCCAGTGTGGGGCTAGGAGTTGGAAGGGGAGCTGTAGTTTGTGTTACTACAGAGATTCCAGACAGCACTCCTGCTCAGTCATGTGGGGACAGGCTGCTGTAACTAATGCCTCCAAGGCCTGTTCACATTAAACTGGGGACTACTCTGTCCCCTGGAGCATCCCAGAATTTGGAGGGTGCAAAGGCAGCTTAAAGTAACTTCAGCCCTGGTCTGAGAGATCTGACCTGCAGCACTTAGAAGCTCAGAACAGAATCTCGCCTCCTGGTTCCTACCCTGTGCTCTGACTGCTAGCATAGAACTCTTTTTCGGATTCCACTTGAACAGGCCACATCCCCCTTTTGAGTTTTGTACTGAGCTGAACATATTGTGAGCACTGTAAGGAATAACAGTAATAACTCATAATTAGTTGTCGTCATAATCTCCGCTGCAACCACTTGTCAGGAACACAGCATTATGACTTCAGAAGAAGGGGATCAGTTCTTACGAAAGAAAGTTCCTGGTTTTATGTAAATCTCCTTAGTAATAAAAGGAGCGGGAGTGGAGGAAGCATAGCAAGAAAATAAACAGCATTGTCTTAAAATAGAAAAGCTTGTTTCTCAGTTACATCAGGCCCTTACCTATATTTACACCTATGTTAAAGCTTCTTGGTGTAAAGGGGCCAAAGTGTAAATGAGAATCAGGCCCAGATAGAGATTTTTCAGAAGAGTTCCACAAGCGGTAGTGGCTCTTAGCTTTGAAACAGTTTGAAGCTTGTATCAGGGCTGGTCCTGGTGTGTGTGCGCACACACACACACACACACACACACACACACACACACACCCCTTCACATTAGAGTGTGTGACAAGAAAAACTTTTGCAAATCTGCAATATGGATTTCATTGCGCCATTAACAGAAGAGCTGCTTAATATACTTTGGAGCAAGGAATAAGGGATTATGGGTATGGAGAGAGTTGTACTTCATATGATTTTTTGGCATGTGCCGAGGGTAACTCTTTAGTGCAGAATGTGCATGGAAGGGTGGTGGAGGTGGGCTGTTATTAAATATGATAGATGTCAAACTAGCGCTACCTCTATACTTTCTTTGAAGTCCGGGCTAAAGCACTTCTATGACACCATCATTGCTCTTTCTTCTTCTAGACCACTCAAATATTCGCTCAGTTTAAGTTCAGGAATTAGAATGCCTTTGGGACACTGATCTCGTCTAAACCCTGCATGCCTTGGATGGCAGCAGGAATGCTACATGAGCCAAAAGAAGCCGCCTTCTGGCCTAGGAAGTAGGAGCTTGCTGATGTTTTCTTGTCTAAACTGGAAGTTGCCCTCTGTACGCCTTATGCCACGAAATCTGTTTTCTCTTTACATAGACTCAATAAACTTTTGCATATGCACCTGGTTCTTTAAAAGCTGGTGTTTGTTGGCAATATCTTTATCAGAGATTTGAGGGAACACTTGATATGGACATTAGATTAATTATTGCTGTATTGCTATGAAATTTCCTTAGAAATTAGGGGTTTGCACATTTGGATCCTTACAAATCTCAGGGATTCCAGAGCCCTGCAGAGAAGCGAACTCAAATAATCTGGTGGTCCCTTCTGGTGTTGAATTCTATAACCCTCCTTCAAAATTTTCCTCAAAACTCTCTTTTGCTGTGAGGCTTACAAAAATTGACTCTTGTTTGAGTGTTTTTGTAACCATGTTGGTCCGAGGATATGAGCGAGACAAGGTGGGGCAGGTAATATCTTATATTGGACCAACTTCTGAGTGAAAGAGACCAAAAAGCTATTACCTTGTCTCTCTAAAACACCCAACTTGTCTCTCTAAAACACCCAACTTGTCTCTCTAAAAAGCTTGACAATAGTTAGGTTGCTAGTGTGCTGAGGCCACTGCTATGAAGCTGACATATTGTCTCAGTTTCCTTGAACTCCCCCATTTGTCTGTGTGTGTCCATCTGTTGTCTCTTGTCTGATACTTAGATTGTCAGCTCTTTGGATCAGGGACCATCTCTTTGATCTGTGTTTGTACAATGGGGCCCTGGTCCGTGACTATAGGACTAAGTACTATAGTAATACAAATAATAAGTACTAATAATTCTCTGTCTAAACTACATGCCCACCCCAGTCAAGAATGCTCTTTTCCAGGAGTAGTGAATACTTCAGCAGAGAATTCACAGTATTGACTAACACTAGTCAGAAATGGTTGCAAAACAACACTGAGAAATACATCCAAGTGTGTGACAGCATAGGTAAAATATGAATAGCTAGGAGGAAGAAAGAGAAAATGTATATGTTATCAGGCCAAAGAGCAGTTTCTTGCTCAGTCCAGGAAACTCAGACTGTGCTCCTGGACAGAATGTTCACTCCCTGTTGCCAAAATGCCATCAACTGTAATATTTCCACAAAACCTCAGAAACGGCGTGGTTGGAAATGCACATTTTCCATGCATGAGGGGCATCTGAATAAGTGAATGTGTCTTGGACCAAGAGAAAGGGCAAAGTAAGCCTATCGTTCAATTGTCTTATGGAAAGCAAACAAAGAAACAGGTTTATAGCTGGAGCACACTCATTTCACTATTCCACTGAATATTCAAGACACATTTTTATTATTTTTTGCCCACCTCTAGCCCCAGCTGTGAAAGTAACATTGAATAGATACAGAAAGGAAGAGAGAGATGGGTCCCATCATAGAAGTCTAGAAAAAAGACACCGGTCAGATTCTCAGCTGGTCAAATGTAGCTCACCCAGTTTACACAAGCTGAGAAACTGGCTCCATGTTTTTATACTCTTGAGTTCCTCTAGCATCTGAACTTAATAATAAATATCTTCTCTGTTTGAGTTATTTAACATTTACATTATGGTAGTGCCTGGAAGCCAACGGAGTTGGCATTCCTTTGTGCTAAGCCTTGTGCAAACATAAAGCTCTATGTAGCTCAAAAGCTTGTCTCTCACCTACAGAATCTGGTCCAATTAAAAATATATTGTCTCACCCAGCTTCTCTCTCTCTCTGGGCCCAGCACTGCAAACATGAATAAAACAAACATTCCCATTTGAAGCTATGTTTTCTTTTGTTTTTCAATTGGCAGAGAGAAACCAGATTAGGAAATAGAGCATCAGCCAAGTGGAAAGTCTCAGGCCTTTAAATTTCTCATTGCAGACGTATAGATTAATGCCTCAGTTTACCCACCTATAATTAATACCTTGATCCAAAGGTTTAAGTAATTATTGGTAAAACCTTTTGGACTACTTGGATGAAGGTATTGCCTATGCGGTTTTCACATTTCCATGATCCATGCTTTGTAGAAGGTGCTCCCCTTACTACAGCATTACAACACAGGATTTTAATTTTTTTTAATGGAAAGGAGGGGTTATGTGAACATTGCCCCAGAGAAGGAAATGGCCTGCAACCATCCCCAGAATCAACTGATTTCAAAAAAACACTCTCAACATATGGTCACAAAATCCTTTTTGATTAGGAGCAGGCTTTTGCGCATGTCATTACTGTACTACACCCAAGTGCCATCACATGCAATATGACTCAGAGCCACAGAAATGCCCAAAGATACACTTGACCCTCTGGGATAGCAGACTCTTCCCACAGTGCATGCGAAGAGGGAAAGCTGTCAGCTCTGAAAAAATGATTAACTGTAGGAATATATTTATGAGCTACAAAAGAACTCTTCCTGCTCTGAAGTAACCTAGTTCTATTCTGAGAACACTATGCAGCACGGGGAGGATCGTTTCCTAATCAAATTTCCATAGCCATGTAATCATTGCTACTCTGTGTACAGTACATAGCATGCTAGCTACAGTCTCTTATGGGGGGGGGGGAGGGGCAGAGATACTGAAATATAGTGATTAAACATGGGCAAAATTATCTAGTCCCAGTTATCACATGAAAACAAGGCTATTTTAGCACCAGCTCCTAAACTGAATCCACAATTGATTTTTAACATTTTCTATCAGAAAATGCTGACACATTCCTTCCCAAGACAAAAGCATGAATTTTCAGTAGGCAAACAATTAATCCTCTTCAGGCCAAGTGACCACATACATAGTTTCTTGTCTTCCGTTTTGAGAAATCGAGGCAATGATTTTTTTCACAAATCCAAGAAAATGTTATTTTTTCCACCAGCAGCAAGAGGGATTTTTGTCTAGCTCTTGTACTGATGCAGCTAGATCTACAGAAAAAAAGAACTCTTGCTGTAATATTGAGTAAACCCTTGCTTTAACTGGTGCTGCTCCTAAAGGAGGAGGAAAATGAATGATTAAAATGGTGGTTTTGTCTTTTCTCTATTAACTTAGGTGCTCAGAATTAATTGGACATGTTTAGTACTTCCTGAATATATCTGTCTTCTTAGGTCTCCATGATAAATGGTCTATAATTACCTAGAACTTCTGTATGCTTCTCTGGAACCTGCCATTAGCATTAATTGAGAGTCCCACATGTACAAATATTGAGAGAATTGCCCAGTTCTGGTACTGAGCACCTTACAACCTTTAATGTATTTGTCTTCACAACCATCACTTTGAGGTAGGGCAGTGATATTCTCATTAGACAGATGAGAACTGAGGCTAAATGACTTGCCCCAGGGTACACAGGGAGTCTGGACAGAGCAGGGGGCTGAACCGAGGTCTCTTAAGTCATAGGCTAGAACTCTAACCACGGGATCACACTTTCTCACCTTACCTTTCACTGAACTCTGAAATCCTGCTTCTTTGATGCTCGGACTCATCCTAGGACATTTTCTGTAAAGGAGGCACCTCAGCAACTGGTGGAAAGGATGTTGGGTCACATCTAAAGATGGTGATGAAATCTAATTTCTGTTCCCCGGACAAAGGGAATATCAATTCGGGGTGGCTGGATAGAGGACAACGTGAAAGTGAGATGGAATCTCTGGTGCTCAAATATACCCTATAATCTTCTGTGGTAGTTCTCACAAGTGGTAGAAAACGTCAATATTTTTGGAAAGGTTGTAAGGAAACGTATCATTGGAGATTTTAAAATGTTACACTTCCAAACCTGGAACAACTGGGGGGGGGGGGGCAGGGGAAACAGGGGAAAATTCTTTGTTTTGCTTTTTTAGTAAAAACATCAACTCCAACACATTTCTATTATGGTAGTAACTGCAGAGTTAAAGATCATTCCATTAAAAGGCTCATTATCAAGTACTCTCACTTCTTAGAACTGATTTTATCTACTTGACATTTTTCATGGGTTCTCTCTTGCCAGAAAATAATGTTTTGCAAAAATGGGAGGCCAACTGCGCAAGGCATTTGGTGACATGACCGGGGGTGGGGGTGGGGGGGCGGAGGAGAGGGGTTAAAAGTCTTTTGACTTGATATTTTCAAAAGAGGCTTGGCTTAGAAACATCCTTGAACAGATTCTGATACTCTTACTTATGCTGAGTCTGACCTTACTCCACAAGTGGTCTCATTGAAATTCTCAATGAGCATGAGCGAGAGGGTTAGAAACTGGCCCAAAATTTGTTGCATTTTTCTTCAGTTAGAACAACTGCCTAAGAGTATTTTTTAAGGAAATGCAGCCAATCCCCCTACAGGATAACACCATGAATCCGGTAGCCCAGCAAACCCTTTCAAATGCTTAGCTGTGTACCAAGTGAATGATGATCTCAAAGGCCAGCACTGTGGACATTTGAAACTCTATCCATTACAGGCTTGGTAGGTTTTCAGCAAACACTCACCCATGTCTAGTACAGACTAATTTGTATGTCTCTGGAGGCCAGGCCTGTGGCAGGTATAAGGTCATCTTCATCCCTCAGGACTCCAGCTCTATAATTCTCTACCGGAAGAAGAAAAGTCTTAGGCCTTGGCCCCACAGGTGTGGGGCTTAGCTCTGCATCCAGATGAATTTTAAAGCCCGGCACTGAAAGTCAAGAAATCCATAGTTAAGGTTCCACAAACAACCTTAATTCTGACTCCATGTCCCTGCCATTGTATTCCATACCTACCATTAGACAGGAAATGTCGGTTACGGGAAGGAGTTGGATCCCATTTTCATAGTTAGGAGACAAGCAAAAGGACTGGCCTTTGTCAAAGCTGAGAAGACTGTAGGGGCAGGGATGTAACACAATTTGAAATGTCTCCTGTCTCCCTTCATACTCCTGCCCACAGTATATACAAGCAAATCTGTTTTTTCAAGAACCACATGACCACTAACACAGCAGGTTCAAATGGACACAGATCTAAACATATTAAGAAAAGCCCTGATGAAGAACAAAAAAGCCCTAATTAACCATTGTACAGTATTGTGCATACATAGCTACACATCTGTGTGTAGAAATCATCTCACCCTAGTGAGATAATCTTTGGGTGTTAAGTAGAACTGTACTTATGCCATCTGTAAGAATTAACAGATGGACAAACTCTTCAGGGCTTACATAAAAGTAATTAAACAAATCCTCAGAACGTTCACATGATTTCTCTTGCCAGTCAGAGCAGCTTGTAATAAAACTTCCCCATAGGGTTGGAAAATTCGAAGTCACCCAACCCAGACAGCATCCCAGAAACCTGGCAGAGTGATGCTTCAGGCCTGGTGTTAGCTCACCTTGTCCTTCAGGATATTTTATTAACCACAGCCTCAATCCAGGGAGGAAAATCTGGAGACAGAGTCGCCATTCTATTCTCTGGCAGGCTCAAACAAAGGAAAAGCTCACCCCGAAGAAAATCTTTTGAGTGCATCCACGTAATCTGAATTCAGAGGCAAGATTACTCCAAGCATTGTCCTTTTCTATAAATTTCTAGACCCTGAACTCAGCCCAGAGGAACTGTGAGAGATCTGTTTGATGTGGAAATGAAGTTCACACGATTTAGTAACTTGGGAGACTTCAATCTCCATGTAAATAGCACTTGGTTACAGTGTCTGTAACCAGCCAGCCCCCTGTCTGAACTCTTCATTTTACAGGTCATCATCAACCCACACACAGCTGCCCATATTGCTAACTGCCATCTGAGGCTGGAGGTGGACAGTAGAAACACAAGAATTGCCACTCTGCCCCAGGCAGAAATAAGAATTCTCCTCATCACAAGGCAAAAAGAAACCAACCACCATGGTCCATCCCAGCAACTCCTGGACCTTGCTGAATTCCAAAACACACACATAGGAAACTCTACTCATCCAAGGGGGCAAGGAATAGAAGAATAAGTGAATACTATAACTACTTCATGACTACAGCTACCGCACCCCAAACTACAGGGATCATCCCCGTAGGGTGGTGCAGAGGAACATGTGGGGAGCCATGTGGGGTAGGGAGGGAGCACCACCCAGTCCCGCTCTGTGCCCTCTGCTCTTCTCCCTGGCTCCCAGCTGCTACTCCCTTCCCACACCCAGCAACGGCTTTGTTCCTGGCCTTGGCTCCATTCCCAGCCCAACCCTCCCTCAGCTGCAGCCCCAGCCTTGGCCCCCTTACCCCATCTGTGCTCCTCCCCCACCCCCCCAGGAGCTGTGGCCCTGCTCCTGGCCCCAGCTCCCCGGGGGAAGGAGGGAGGGGGAGAGGGACTGTGAAAAGTTTGGGGACCACTGAGCTACACACACGTTATCACCAAAGCGCCCTGTCAGCCCTCTGCCTGTGGAGACCTCCATTTGTTTAATCAGATCTGCAACTAAAAAACAAACACAGAGTGAGAAGGAAGAAAGCTAGAGCTTGTGGAAAATGTGGACCAAAGACAGTACTCATTGTTCTGGTGTATGATCTCCTCCTGCCCAGGGAGAAGGGAAATATCATATACACTCTGCCTGCTGGACCTCCTTAACCTCCCCATGGCATTTGACACCACTGATTCCCAATTTCCTCCTGTCTTCAAGAAGCTGCAGGAGTGAATGAAGAGGTTCTGAACTAGCTCAGGTTCTCTCTCTCTCAGAGTAACCCAGTGGGTCACTTTGGACAAGTGCTGCACCACCCACATAGTCCTCATCTGAAGATTGCTGCAAGGTTCAGTTGACCTTTCTCCACTCAGTATTTGTGCCTGGAGCTGGTAAGACATTGTGAGCTGAAGGACGAGGAGCACAGATAACACTCAGATGCTTCCTTTACAGCACATGTAAACAGCATTATTCCCCAGATTAAGTAGTTTCACAGCCTTGGAGTACTTGGTTCCTCAAAACAGGGTTTCTGAAGAGTTCAGTATACTACCAGCAGACCTCTTTTAATTGTTAATTTTTCTGGTAGTCAGGTCAGCAACAGAAGAGAACAAATGAACCATGTACTCTGCTGCCACCATATGGTCATAAACTGCAAACACATCAGATAAAGCAACCCACTGGAATTAAAGGCTTTTCAACCTGAGAAGGGCCAGATCTTTGGTCTATGCTAACTTTGGCCCTGTGACATCATGAAAGAAATACAAAGGGACCATGAAGTAGCCGATTATACCCTGCATCTCCCATATCCAAAGGTGGCATACACAGGGACTGGGGCAATTTAGAGCAGCCTTTGGACCCTTTGAATTTTAAAAGAAAAAGGATGCAAATCCCAGCATTAGCATAGCCAAGCTAGATGCAGTAAAAGCCTCCTTAGAAAACATACATTTCAGAGTGTGCAAAGAAATCCAGCCGTAATACTATGAAAAAAAATATAAAGCTACTCATGGTCAGAGTAAATTATGAATTAGTATTCAAAGATGCATTCCATGCATCCAATGAAGTGGGTATTAACCCACGAAAGCTTATGCTGAAATAAATTTGTTAGTCTCTAAGGTGCCACAAGTATTTGATTTTCTTAATTCAAAGTCTGAACGCTTCTCCGAACATTACCTCCATTACCGCTACCAGATACACGTTGGCCCAACATCCCAACTCTTTACCCTTCTTCCCAACAGGCCCTGAAAAAAGACCCTTCTCCTAGACAACCCTGAATCCTTTCCCTGGCATGTCCACTGGCATTTACTTAGGGTGGAAGAGAAATTGTGCCCAACCCCACTTCAACTCCATTTTCACCAATGGGAAAGTTTTGCAAGATGGACCATTTTCACAGAAGCCTGAAAATGAAAAATTGGCTAATTTTAAGTGGTTGTTTTTTAAAATTTTGTAACAAATAATTCAAGCAGTCCTGCAAAAAGGAGTCACTTCCAGCCTTTATCAATGTTCTGCCAGCCAAATTACTTTTAGAAATGTGAAAAATACCAGCATAGGAGCAATCTAGATGATGAAAGGTTACAACATCAAAATAACCATTTTAGTAGGATGACAATACAGCTACACACTTTAAAAAAGAGTTATGATGAAAATATGTTTGCTTTATTTGTGCCTTACAGGAATATCCTGGCTCTAGAGTTTAGCACAACTAAACAGATTAGCAGCACTGCCTTGGGGATTTCAGTGTGAAATTTCATTAGTACTAGTCTGATGACACAAAAAAGTGCAAAACGTATTGTTCATGGGAATTACCCATTTAGAGAGGAAATAGGTTTATTCCTATTAGAACATAAGCGAGTTATGATGTTGTGTTTTTGTCACTCAAGGTGATTTGTTGATCACAACCATCATTATTTATCACCCTGCCTCTAATCGGCCTTTTTGGGGGACATTTATTCGCAGTGTTGTTACAGCCATCTAGATCCCAAGATATGAGTGAGAGAAGATGTGTGAGGTAATACCTTTTACTGGACCAGATTGAGAAAGAGATGGTGAATTAACTTTGGAATCCTCAAGATCTCTTTGAGCCCTGCAAATCAGGTTTGTGGCTTGGGTAGGATACAGAGTCTACCTTCTCTGCTGCCAGTTGTGGGGCTGAGCATCTTTAGCGTTAGTTGGTATTTATCAATGAATGGATTTCTATCAAAATGTATTATAAGCAGGCCATGATCTGTTGGTATATCCCAGAGACACTTGTAAACACAAATGTCGGTTGTTTATTTTGCCATAAAATACTTAATGGGCAAATTTCAGTGTTTTATTGTAATGGTTTTGACCTCAGTGAAAAACTCATAAGACTCCTTTGCTCCCTCCCTGCCTATCCCTGAGGCTTTCATCCCACCAAATGGCAAGTTCAGTTCCCTGACTAGCCAGCAGTTGGTCCATACCAGGCCAGCTTGCAGTCTCTTCGCCACACGATGAACACGCCCCACACTGCTTGACCATATGGTGGCCGCCAGGCCATACTTGACACCATTGGCTCTTTTAATCACTTCCTCTTCCGTATCAAACAGTACCACACACGTCACTGGACCAAAGATCTCTTCTTGCATGCAGCAGGATTCATCCTCGACTTCAGCAATGACTGTAGGCAGCATGAAATAGCCATTCTGATTTCCGGTTGGAAGAACCAAAGAATCCACTCCTTCTCCGCAGAGAATTCTAGCTCCTTCAGCTTGAGCCTTCTTCACGTAATTCTTTACCTGGGTGGAGGAGGGCTAAACGTCAATGTGGGAGACTGAAAATGAGAACTTTACAGCATTTTCAATACGGATAAATCAACAGGGAATCTAGGAGCATTTCCCACTGATCCATGTTGGCATTTTCTGCCTGCCAATGGCAGGGTCTCAGTCCCTAGGTTTTTCAGCCAAGGATATGTAAAAAGAAGTCAGAACATTTTTCCCTGTAAGTAAACTGTACCCTTTCTCTCATTACCTGCTAGCCAAAACATTAATTTGTTTCTTCCTCTAAATACGTTTTGAAGGGGTGGCACGATAGCCACATTATTAAAGCACAGAACACCTGTGTGTCACAGACTTCCTCTATAATCATGGGCAACACACCACACCCCTCTTTGCCTCAGTTTCCCCATGTGTCACATGGGAGTGATTACATTTTCCTACCATACAAGGAAGCTCACTACATGTTGTCACAGCACTCAGATGCTACAGTGATGAGCACAACAGAAAACACTATCAATAAACCATTACAACAATTTATGTGGTTGCTGCTATCATGAGCATACAGGTCATGTTATTGATCTTGTTCTATCTACAGCATGGGTGGCCAACCTGAGCCTGAGAAGGAGCCATAATTTACCAATGTACATTGCCAAAGAGCCACAGTGATACGTCAGCAGCCGCCCATCAGCTCCCTCCCCACCGTGCTCCCAGCGCCTCCTGCCCACCGGCAACCTCGCCAATTAGCGCCTCCCGCTCACTTCCTGCACCTCCCGATCAGGTGTTTTGTGGCATGCAGGAGGCTCTCGGGAGTAGGAGCGAAGGCACGGCAGGCTCGGGGGAGGGGGTGGGAAGGGGTGGAGTGGGGGCAGAGCCTGTGGCAGAGCCGGGGGTTGAGCAGTGAGCACTCCCTGGCACATTGGAAAGTTGGTGCCTGTAGCTCCAGCCCCGGAGTCGGTGCCTATACAAGGAGCCGCATATTAAACGTCTGAAGAGCCGCATGTGGCTCTGGAGCCACAGGTTGGCCACCCGTGATATACAGCGTTGAAACTACTGAGTGCTTTCTCCCACTCTAGGAATTCCACGGATAAATCACGGAGTTTTTTCCACTCCTTTCTTTTAAATGCTCTGTGTGAAAAAAGCCCTGAAAGGTGCCCAGAGAGACTCTCTGAGACTCAAGTCCTCCATGTAGCCACAGAACAGGTACAGCATAGGCAGCGAGAGTGTAGGGCAATCCACCAATATGTCTCATCACTGACCTGGAGGGCCCAGCACTAGGGCCCAGAGGAAGAGATTAGTCTCTCTGCCTATTTGAACCTTCTCTTCTGTGCGAGATTGTCAGCATGTTACCAGCTCATGCCATTTGCATCAGTGGGTTTTATGATATGGACACCTGATCTCCAGAAAACTGACTCAGACCATTATACTCATTTCACATCAACCACCCAACAGCCACCAGATGGTAACTACTGTCATCCACTCATGGCCTAAGCAGAATTCCTGGAGCTTGTGGACTACAAGTCTCCATGTATGTACCATTACCAATTTCCCCAAAGCCACTCAGTATCCCAGATAAACTGTGCTTTTGCATTCCTCGTAGTTGCATTATAAATCCGATATACTGCAATCTAAATGCACCTTGTTTTATGAGGCAAATAAGTCATCGCTATGGGCCCAACACTTAAGTCAATGAAAACGTTGCCTGATTTGGCACTGTTAGATTCATTTAAGTACTTTCACAATAACAGCTTGATTTCTTAGTTTAAAATTATTTGTCCACATACTTTATTTTTCCGGGGGCGATAATGCAGGGGTGGGCAAACTTTTTGGCCCGAGGGCCACATCTGGGTATGGAAATTGTATGGCGGGCCATGAATGCTCATGAAAGTGCAGGAGGGGGTGAGGACTCTGGCTGGGGGTGCAGGCTCTGGGGTGGGGCCAGAAATGAAGAGTTCAGGGTGGGGGAGGGGGCTCTGGGCTAGGGCAGGGGGCTGGTGTGCGGGAGAGAGGGGGAAGAGGTAAGGGCTCCAGCTGGGGCTGGGGATGAGGTGTTGGGGGTGCAGGAGGGAGGGAGGGGGATCAGGGCTGGGGCAGGGGCACAGGAGGGGGTCAGGAGTGCAGGCTCTGGGCAGCACTTACCTCAAGCAGCTCCCAAAAGCAGTGGCATGTCCCCCCTCCGGCTCCTATGTGGAGGCACAGCCAGGCAGTTCAGCACCTTTCCCTGTCTGCAGGCACTGCCCCTGCAGTTCCCATTGGCTGCGGTTCCCGGACAATAAGAGCTGCGGGGGCAGCACTTGGCGAGGGGGCAGCATGCGGTGCCCCCTGGCTGCCCCTACGTGTAGGAGCCGGAGACGGGACATGCCGCTGCTTCCAGGAGCCGTTGGAAGAGGGGCAAAACTCTGATTCCACTCCCCAGCTGGAGCGGGGCAAGCCCCGGAACCCACTCCCCGGCAGGAGCTCGAGGGCCAAATGAAAACATCTGGAGGTCAGATGCGGCCCCTGGGCCATGGTTTGCCCACCCCTGTGATAATGTGAACCTAACTCATACACAGCAGACACCTTAATCATCACTTTTTAATGATCATTTATTCGGAAATGACAGTGTGATTGGCATGGTACTAACACAGACCACCCCAGTCATGTAAAAGTCATCTTTTCTGGATCTCTAAAACGTGACTATAGTTCAGGCAGGATTTCCTCTGCAGTTACCTTTTCTAAATGCTCTTTACTTATCAGTGCCCCCATACTGGCTGTGGGATCTGAGGGGCTCCCAACCTTCCACTTCCTGGCTTCTTCTACAAACCTCTTCAAAAACTCATTATAAATGCTCCTCTGAACAAAGATCCTGCTGGTGCAAAGACAGATTTCACCCTATCCAAAATGAGGAGAGAAACAAAGATACTGTCAATTATTGCAATATTGTTACTTCTGAGTGCCCAGAAATGTGCTAGGCCCTTCACAAAACAAGTAAAGATAGTCCCTACCCCACAAAGAGCACAAACTAAATTTAAAGAACAGGAGTACTTGTGGCACCTTAGAGACTAACACATTTATTTCAGCATAAGCTTTCGTGGGCTACACTCCCATTTCATCGGATGCATAGAATGGAACATACAGTAAGAAGATATTTATTTATATTTATACATCTTCTTACTGTATGTTCCATTCTAAGCATCCGATGAAGTGGGCTGTAGTCCATGAAAGCTTATGCTGAAATAAATTTGTTAGTCACTAAGGTGCCACAAGTACTCCTAAATGAAAATAAGAAAGAAAAACTTGTAGCACCTTAGAGACTAACAAATTTATTTCAGCATAAGCTTTCGTGGGTTAGTACCCACTTCATCGGATGCGTGGAATGAAATATTCTTCAGACAGATATATATACAGTCAGAGAAACATGATGGTCCAGGTGTATAGACCAATCTTAAGAGGCTAATTAGTTGAGAGGAAACATGACAGCAGGGGAAGAAAAAGCTTTTGAAGTGATAAACAAGATGGTCACACAGGTGTGAATGAGGATCGTTAAGTTAAGGGAAATAGATTCAATTAACATAATGGCCGAGCCATTCCAAATCACGATTTAATCCGGAGGCAACGCAATCTAGTTTGCATATCAATTCGAGTTCAATAGTTTCTCTTTGAAGTCTGCTTTTGGAGTTAATCAAGTACTCCTGTTCTTTTTGCTGACACAGACTAACACGGCTGCTACTCTGAAACTAAATTTAAAGACACTCAAAACTGAGAGTCCTAAACAGACTGGCGGGAAGAAGGGGAGAAAGAGGACAAGGGGACAATAATAAAATCACATGGTCACTCAATAAGGGATGTAGACAACTTGACTGTTGAGTTTATTATTAAGTCTTGGTTATTTATCCTCCCCATCACTTCTCAGAAACATTACTTTCCATGTCTAAATGATCACTAACTTTACATCCTGGAAATGCTTTTTTCCGTCCCTGACTTGCTGAAGATGTTGACAAAGAATGGGAGCATCTAATAGTTTGATATGGGGACTGGAATTCCTGGGTTTTATTCCTATCTCTTGTATAAACTCATTTGATTCTGGGGAAGTCACCTGACCTCTCAGTTGTTTCCATCTAGATAAATAATGTATCTACGTTCTAGGGGGATAAGTAATTTGTTTCCTCTGGAGCACTGTAAAGTGTGTTGAGATATTTGAATGAAAGAAACTACAGAAGATCAAATTATTTACTATCATTGTTTCTCTGCTGCTAGGATCATGTAAACATCGACTTCATAAGTTTCTACTTACATTCTGCTAATGATATGCAATCTTAACAAAATACTTTTGACTATTTAAGTGTCAGACAAGCACAAAGGCACGCACATGCACACATTGCTGTTTACACACTTAATATGTAACAAGGTGAAGAGAAGAGCATCTCCCGTTACCTGATTTGCAAAGCTGGATCTCACAGTGGTAGCGATGCATTGGTCCAGATTAGCATCCTCAAAAATGATTGCAGGGTTCTTGCCTCCCAGTTCCAGAGAGAGCTTTTTGCAGTGTGGGGCACTCCTCTCCCTGATGCTCTGGGCCGTGAGCGTGCTTCCCGTGAAGGAGATCAGTGGCACGTCAGGATGGGAGACAATAGCCTCCCCAGCTTTGGGGCCAGTTCCAAACACAATGTTCACCACCCCCGGTGGAATTCCTCATGGGAACAAACACACAAAACACTCATGTCCTTTACTTTGGGGTAGTTAGGTTAATTTTGTACTCCCTTCAGAAGCCAGCTAACTACTAGTAGCGCTACATTAACGAGGAGGCCCTTGACTTTAAGAGTGGTTGAGCAAAATAGGAGAAATAACTAGATAAAACATTGAACTATTGGGTTTTAATCTCTGTTCTTGTATTACTACAGGTGGAGCTGGTAGCCCTGCCAATAGTTAAGGTTTCCTGACACCTCCCATTATAAGGCCCAGTTTTCAGTGGGATATAACTTATGCCAAACTTTCACCATTAGGTCTGAAATTTTCCATGTTGGGTGTCTGCTTTAGGCTGATGAACTGTTTTTGCTGAAACAAGTGTAACAGTTCAGCCATTTCCGAAAATTAATTAAAGAAAAAACTCATTGTTTTGCCCATGTTAAAGATATTCCTGCAACCATTTTCTCGGGAAGTTCTAGTGCCTACATACTTGAGGAGAGGGACTTGAAATTTGACAGGAAAGTCCCTTTGATGTCAGAAATGTGCCTTTTGCTGGTGTTGTGAAATACTGCGCCCATCGGGACAAGTTATAAGACACGGAAAAATCAGACTGCACATGGTCAGTGGAGGCTTGTTAACTTTACTAGGAAAAATAAAAGTGTATTCTTAACTTGAGCTGGCTAACATGAACTAAAATCACAGTGAAGACAAGGGCGTTTGTAGTTTTCACACAAGTTAGCAGGCTGAACTGAAGACTATGGGGTAGCCTAAGGGTTAACTTGACCTGCTAATTTGTGTGAGGACCATTAAGTGCCTTGTCTTCACTAGGATTTTACCTTGTGTTAGTTAACTGGAAGTAGCCAGTTTTTCTTAGTGAAGACACAGCCTTAGAGTTTCTATTCTTTGAAGCTTCCATCTGTACTGAGCATGCTTCAACCTGGGGATGCAGGGGCAGAGCAGTACTTTCTCTGCAATTGCTGCTCCCAGCTACTGGGGACCAATGTGGCACCAGGCACAGGAACTGAGAACAGACAGACTTTTTCCTATGCTCTCCATGTTCCCCCTGCTGGCACCCAAGCACTGTGGAGGGAGAAACAGCCTAAATGGAATGCAGAGGTGAGGTGAAAGGAATAGATGGGGATGAGGAGATGGTGTCAGGGGGAGGGAAGGTATGGGAGAGAGGCAGGGCTAGAAATCAGTTCTCCAGGGCAGAATTCAACTGCCTTAACCCTGTGACCATCCTTTCTCCTCCTGCAATCCCCTGCCTCATTCACTGTGCACCTTCCAACTTCTGCAACAAAGGAGACAACAGACAGCAGGGGTCCCTGTGCCGAAGGCGTTTCCAAATTACCTGCTTTACCCAGAAGTTTGCACATCATCCAAGCAGTGACAGATGTCATCTCACTGGGCTTGGCGATGACAGTGTTTCCAGATGCAATGGCTGGGGCTATTTTCCAGGTCAGCAAGTAAAGTGGCAAATTCCAAGGACTTATTAAACCAGCTACAAAGGAAAAAAGAAAAGGACAAAATCAAGAGACCAAATGTATTGGGACAGGAGATTTGAATCTGATGCCCAGGCTTGGCACCTCCTGCTCAGATGGAAGCCAAACCTTCAGTATGGCAGGACAATGAAGGAACTTCTGCTATAGCTTTTACACCCCTACCTTATTCTTAATGGTACAGTTAATCCTGCACTAAGACCCATTTCTACTGGCCAACCCCTTCTAAATAACTCGTCTAAACTATGCCAAATGTTTCCAGTGCAAATATATTTGACCACCTCAACTGGACAACTGATTTTTGCTGTACTTTTGTTCCAGTGTAGCAGAGAGATATTGCAGTAGGAGCTTTGTCATGCTCTACAGACAGGTCCAGGTGTTCAGAATTCACAATTCAATGATATGCAAATTGAAATTTGAAAATAGTTGTCCCATCTGCCCTTTTTTGTTTTGTTTAACAAATATCCATCGATTGCCATTTCTGGTTCTTGTCAAATATTAGAGCTGAGTACATCATGCACAATGAATAATTTACCTGATGAATTTAGTCCAGAATAATAATGAACAGACTGACTTCCTCAAATCGCTGTGCTCTTTACATTTATTCAATTACTATCTTCATGAATATTTTTACTTTGTGTATTTATCACAAATATTTGAAACCCAAGCTGTGATGCTTAGTTGTGATTGGTCACGTGATTCTCCTTGTTGCTAGATAGGTCCATCAATTGCTATTAGCCAGGATGGGCAGTGATGGTGTCCCTAGCCTCTGTTTGCCATGCTGGGAATGGGCGACAGGGGATGGATCACTTGATGATAACCTGCTCTGTTCATTCCCTCTGGGGCACCTGGCATTGGCCACTGTAGGAAGACAGGATACTGGGCTAGATGGACCTTTGGTCTGACCCCGTATGGTTGTTCTTATGATTGAATGAGAGTGAACAGAGTTCCTTCCAACACAAGCATGTATAATGAATTTAAATTGTGATATCTGTGAGCATTTTTGGTCAGTAAGACTCAGATTCTCAATTGCTCATGGGAAGAGAACTAAACAGGTCAAATTTATTAAACAAATGTATTAAAGAATCAAACTGGTATAAAAATATTTGCACCATTATTCACATAGCTCTAAAACAACACACATATTCATACTTTCTCTGACGAGACAGTGCCATCTTGTGGCGAGCTTTCCAAAAATAACGGATATAAATATGCAAGCATTAAAAAGTGCTCACCGTTGACATAGCTCTGTTCCCACTCAAGTCAATGTGAGCTTTGTCCATTGGCATCAACACGAGCAGAATTAAGTCAATTCTGAGTGCTTTTGAAAATCCCACCCATCCTGACAGTATGTGTCTATATACCACATGTACATACTTCCAGACATAGGATAAATACAAATACAGAGAAGATTTTGAGGATGGGAAGCATACTACTGTGAGAAGAGGGAACTTTTTAGGATAAATGTTGTAATTGTTCACTGATTTTGTGGTATGCAGGTGCCAGAGTTCACAGTGGAGTGTCCAAGTGTAGCATGGGATCTAGAAGCAGTAAACATTAACTTGATGATAATCCTTTCTCCCCCTGCCCTTGTGAATGCTGCCTGAAGTTAAAAAAATAAGCAGCAGAGCTCAAGGCCCCCCTTTTTATTATTTTTTCCCTATCTTGGCAGACATTCTGCCAAGCTTTTCAGCATTCGTTCTTTGAGAATACCCACCAATGCCTACTGGAGTTCTCATGGTGTAATGCATACAGTCCATGTGGTCCATCTGAGTGCATTCTGTGGTATGGTGAAGGATAGAAGATGCAAAGAACCGGAAGTTGTATGCTGCCCGTGGGATGTCCACTGTTCTAGCGAATGTAATTGTTTTTCCTGAAAGTGAAAAGTTAACAAGCATGCCGTTGTGTCATTATCATGCACTTTATCCGAGGGGAAAAGCTAACGTATTTATATAATGCCATAGGTGTGCATACTGCTTTAAACACACAGGAAGACAAGCATCTGCCCTGAAGAGCTTCCAAATCAAGCTGGAGCCCTGAACAAGGATTCCTACCCACTACCTAGGGAAGAACTTTGTTGGTGATGATAAATGGTGAAGTAATTAGATGCCTGGAAAGCATCATGAATATCGTAAGTACAAATTATAGCGTAAACAGCCATTTAGACGATAAGCCTTTTGGGGGCAGAGACATTGTTTTTGTTGTGTGCACACACACATTGTGCCTGGCACAATGGGGTCCTGGATTCTTGTCTGGGAGCCTCTAGTCACCACTACCACTATAGATTAGATAGATGATTATATAGTACATCCATAGGGCTGGTGATGCTTCGCCTTTCGGCAGCATCCTCTGTCTGAGGATCTCAAAGTGCTTTACAAATATTGATTAAATTTAGCCTCAGCCTCTCTGTGCCGCAGGTATTGCCATCCTTATTTTGTAGAGAAGGAAACAGAGGCATGGAGGAGTTAAGAGGCCCACATTTTCAAAACTAGCCTCTAGTATTGAGTGTCCAACTTTAGAAACATAGCACCTCTGAAAATCAAACCCAAGGGCCGCCTAGTTAGGCACAAAATTTGTGGCAACTTTACAAATTTGGCTCTAACTGACCCAATCACACAGCCTGCATTATAGTTAAGAATAGGACCTGGTCATTGTGACTCAGTCCTGATATTTAACAAGACCCTCCTTCTCTATAACCTCATTTGGGGACAGCCAGCCAAAGAGATGGACGAATTCTGCCTTTACCTTGATCTTTTGATTCTGCTTGCGCAAATGTCTCCAGGTCATGCTCGATCAGGTCCGCTAACTTGTTCATTATCTGAGATCTTTCTTGAGGGCTTTTGGAGGACCAGCCTAGAAAGGCATCTCTGGCAGCTGTGACTGCAGCTTCTACCTGAAAGAAGAAAGCAGAGATGGCAAACTTAAAGAGTGCTTCATGTGGGGAAAACAATCAATAGAGCATTGACATTTGAGAGACTAAAGATCTTTTGAGTCATCTTGTTCTTGCAGAAAACTGTTCCTTCCTTACATTATAGTCTCAGGCAGTGTGTCCAGTTGGCATCCCTCAATCTTCTCAAGAGACAACCCACAATCTAACCAACATTATTAAAAAGGGCATTTCTTCTTGATACTCTGCCTAAAATTTAACTCTCTTCTTTCTTCTAGTTATACTCCTTTTTTAATCACTTCTTGATGCTTACAGCCTTCCATTTTTTGGTGACAGTTACTTCTCTTTTCCTTTTGTCCCAGTCATTTAAACAAATTAAACATATTTCGTTCTTTAAAATCTTTCCTATATGTCAGTCCCTCTCATCTGGTTAATCATTGCAATGGTACTTCTACAAATTCCTTCCATTTTCCTGGCATCTGTCTAGGAACATGGGTGTTGCCATACGAGATTAGACCTGTGGGCCATCTACTCCACCATCCTGTCTCCAGCAGTAGCCAAGACAAGATGCTTCAGAGGAAAGTGCAAGCAATACAGTTATGGAATAACCTGCCAAAAGGAAAAGTTGCATGCTAATCCTATCATTTGGAACTTCACCTATGCCCCAAAACAAGAGAATTTATCTCCCTTCCAAAGCTCTTGGGTTTTTCATTCTTACTAGTTTGAGGTGCCCAGGACAGTACGCAGCATCCCAGATGCAGTCTCATATATGGCTTATCTCAGTCCCTTCTAGGAACACTGCAGTACATTTTGCAGATGCAGGCCCCTCATTTGAGGCAGTGCCTCCCCCATTACCTTCTCTGACCTCTGCCAACCTCTGAAGAGGAAGGTAAGACAGAACCATTACATCATCTATTCTCATCTCTTGTGTATCACAGGCTCTTAAATTTCATCCAGTTACCCCTGTATTGAGCCCTGTTTGGCTAAAGCAGGTCTTCTAGAAAAGCATCCAGTTTTGTTCTGAAGACATCAAGAGATGTAGTTGGTAGTTTGTTCCAATAGTTAATCACCCTCACGGTCAAGGCACACATTTTTATTTCTAATTTGAATTTGTCCAGCCATTGACTTTAGATAGTCCTTTAATAGTGGGTATTTTCTTCCCATGAAGGTATTTATACACTGTAAACGAGTCACCTCACAGTCTTCTTTTTGATCAGCTAAAGAGACTGAGCTTCTTCAGTCTCTCACTGTAAGGCATTTTCCCCAGCCCTTAAATCATTTTTGTGGCTCTTTTTTTACACCCATTCCATTTATTAAACATCCTTTCTAAAATGTGGACACCAGAACTTGATTCCTGAATCAGTATCACCAATGCCGGTTATAGAGGTGAAATCACCTCCCTATGCCTGTGTGCTACTTCTCTACTTATACATCCAAGGATCACCCAAGCTTCAGATGGCTTGTTGGTCTAGGGGTATGATTCTCACTGGACAAGCCCAGTTTTCAGGCTGGAAAGAGACATAAATCTTTAACAGTGACAGTAATTATCCATTGGAACAATGTACCAAGGGTCACTGTGGATTCTCCATCAATGACTATTTTAAAATTAAGATTGGATATTTATCTAAAAGATCTGCTCTAGAAACTATTTTGGGGAAGTTCTGTGTGGTGCTGGAGAGCAGACTAGATGATCACAATGGTCCCTTCTGACCTTGGAATCTAGGACTCTATGAAGCCCTTTTTTTGCCACAGCATCACACTGGAAGCTCACATTCAGTTCCTCATCCTCTATGCCTCTGAGATTCTCTTCAGAGTCAGAGTCACTGTGCTTTCTAGGATATAGCCCCACATTGCATAGGCCTTCATTCCTTATCTCTAGAGAGAGAACTTTCATTTGCCTGTACTGGAACATTTTGTTGGAATAGGGCCAGCTTTGCCAGCAATCCAGATAGCTCTGTACGACTGCCCCATCCTGACTCTGCTAATCTTTGTGTCATCCACAAATTTTTATCAGCAGTGATTTTATATTTACTTCCAGATGATTGTTGAAAATTTTGAATTGCATTAGGCCTATTACTGATCCCCGCAGAACTCCATTAGAAACACCCCCAGATCAATGATTCCCCATTGATGACTACCATTGTGATATCAGTCAGTTAGCAGTCTATTTAAGGTGTGCTTATTGATATTGTATAGTGCTAATTTTTTAATCAGAATGTCATACACTATTACATCAAATGCCTTACAAAAGTCTTGTACATCTACACAATCACCATTATCAACCAAACTTGTAATCTCATCAAAAAATGAAATCAGGTTTGCTTGTCAGGACCCATTTTCCATAAGACCATGTTAAATGGCATCAATTATGTACCTATCCTTTAATTCTTTATCAACTGATTCCCACCTCAGCTTTTCCATTATTTTGCCTGGGATTTATATCAGGCTATAGTTACTGGTTTATCCTGCTTGCCCTTTTTAAATATTAGCACATTAGTACTCTTCCAGTCTTCAATAATTTCTCCAGTATTCCAAGATATAATAAAAATGAAAATCAGCAGGCCAGAGATCTATTCAGCCAATTCTTTTAGCCCTTTGGGGGGCAATTAATCCAGATCTGCTGTCTTAAAAATGTTTATCCCTAACAGATGTTTTTAACATCCTCCTTTGTTACTAATGGAATAGAAAGTACTTCATCATCCTCACGATACAAGTACATGATATCCTGCTTCTTTCCTAATACAAAAAATATTATATTTCTGAATCATTACCAATTTCACCATCTCCATATAGTAATGAGTTTATACCTTTTATAGGATTTCTTTTGTCCCTAGTATATATAAAAATTCCTTATTGTCCTTAGCTCTGCCAGCCATGGAATTTTCCCTGGTGTCTTTAGCTTCCCTTTTCTATTTTTTACACTTCATAGCTTCTAATTTATATTGACTGCTATCAATTTATCCTTTTATCCATTTCTTATAGGGTGTTTTTAAATTCTAATTACTACCCTCACTTTGCCACTGAACTAGAATGTGCTTCGTTTCTTGATTGGGGACTCATGACTTTTGGCCATCTAATAAAACTCTTTAAGAAGAGTTCCCAATATTCATTCACATTTTTCTGTCTATATTTTTCTTCCCATACAATTTCCCTCAGCCCTTTTTAAAGGCACGTGCACGCGCACACACAGGTTGGGACTGCCCTCTCTTTGCCCATACTGAATGTAATCAGGTCAGTATCACTGGTCTCCAGGTAACCACTAACTTCCAGTCCTATGATTAATTTATCTTTATCTGTCATGATGAGGTCCAAAATAAAATTGCCTTGGGGTGGGTGCAATACAGTTTGTGTTAGGAGATTATCGTGTATGAACTCTAATGGTGCTTTACTACTGCATGCATAGCTGTTGACTGGATCCAGCACGCATCGCTCAAATCGAAGCCATAGACCTTTCCTTTCCACGCATTATGGGGAGGTGATGAGCTTACTATTTAAATAGATGAGACAAAGGCTGGGAGAAATAGGGGCACAGAGAAGTGAAGTGTCCTGCACAAGGTCACACAGCAGGTCCCCGGCTAAGCCAGGAACAGAACTCAGGGCTCCCTACTCATTTGACTGCATTGACCCAACTCCTTTTTTTAAAATAACCTACTCATCCACCCTTCCGCCACTAGGTGCCATCCTGCTGCTGTGGCTGCTTCTCCCTTTCCTCTTTCCACCGCCACTTCCACACCATGTTGTATGCCTCAGTGCAGTAGCTCATCAGAAGAGGAAGCTGTCTGATCCAGAACTAACTGCCCCATGTAGTAGCCAGAGATTCCCCTCTCCCTGAACATTTTGGTGATTTTTTGGGGGGGAGGAGTCAGGGCTGGCCTACGACATTTTGGCACCTGAGGTGGGGAGCTCAAATGACGCCACCATGTCCTCTCGCTTGGGCCAAAACTTTGAAAGGTCTCAATTCTGCTTTCTTCCTGTTCTACTCCTCTCATGGTACTGCTCTGCTACCTACCCAAATAAAGGAAAACTAACAACTTAAAATGCCCGGTTCAAAAATTGTAAGTAACACGTAACTTTCAAACACCTGAACAGCAAATGTAACTTTTCTTGTCTGCATAGTAAACACTGGCATTTTTATCTGTTTGAATAATCAAAGTGGTGCTTTCCGTGCCTTCTTGGTTGCAAAGCTTTGAACTGCTTCCTGAAGGCCCACAGTCTGGGCCAGTTTATGCTCTATTGAGATGGTTGCAAGGCCGACCAGCCTCTCCTGTGTCATTGTGGAGCGTGGATGTGTTTTTATTAACTTCAGCTTGGAGAAGCTGCGTTCTCCACTGGCAACTGTTACAGGAAGTGTTAGAAGTATGTGCAGAGCAACAAAAGCATTTGGAAAGAGGGTTGTGATGGGGTTCAACTCACCACTGCTGGCGCCTCCTGACGGTTGCTCCGGGAATTAGCTCTCGACCGCTGAGGAGCGCCCTCCGCACATGGTATCGGGCCCATCATCCGCTCTGCTGCCCTGGGACCTGCGTTGCTCCCTGCTCAGCAGCGTCCTCCTCTGTTTCAGGACACTGCCCTCCGGCAGTGCCCACTAGTCCCATCTCACCCCCTGCCCCAGGAGTGTTGTTAACCACAGTCCTTCCGTCTGCACCTGCCTCGGTGGCCAACCGCAACCCTGTAGTATAGCCCCTTATCTCAGGAGCCTGTTGCAGTCTGTCTCGGCCCCTCTCCTCAATGGCCAGGTGCAGTGCAAAGGGGAAAGGGGGCGGGGGAACTCAGGCCCGCCCGCTACTCTGGGCCCCGACCCAGGGACCCTCTAGCGGCAGCCTCCCTCTGCCCTTCTTCCTTCCCCTTTTCTGCTTAGTTTCCCTGGGCCACTTCCTCTGACCCTATGCATCTTCCTGACCCTTTGCAGCAGGGCCATAGTCTGGCAGGTAATGGGCTGGAGTGCCTATCTGCTCCCCCAAGCCTGCCCAGCACTGATCTGCCTAAGGTGCTGCTCCTTTCATCAGGAGCCAGTCCTTCTCCCTCACTGGTCAGGGAGTGACTGCCTTCTCCCTAGCTGGGCAGCCTTTACATAGGACCTAGCCCGGTCCCGATTGGCTGCTGGTTCACGCAGCCTCTCTGGCCTGGTTCAGCCCTTTTTCTCCGGGGGGTGGGGCTCCACCACACCACAAGGGTGGTCATCTTATTTGTGCACATATATTCCAGAACAGCCTTTGGAGTTGATCCTGCTGAAATGTATCTTGAAAGTGCTTTCAGTTCCTCACCTAAATCACTCACATCAATATCGCGCATGTCATCATGTGTCAACACTGTCTCTAGTGCCCTGCATTGCTGGTGTAGGTCTTCTTCAGGTATAGTGAGGAGTTTTGGAATATCATACAACATCCCAAATATATTGCTGTGTTCCTTGAGCTTCATGAAACGTTCTTCCCATGCCTCCTAATCAAAATGTCTTCTTCTGTGACTTTGTATTCTTGAATGGGTGGGAAAATAGCTTCAGTGTGAAGTTCCTCTGCCAAATTCTGTGCACTCTTCAGAATGCTTTGAAATCCCTCATCTGACCGGTAAGACTGTAGGTATGACTTTGCTTTGTCCAGTTGTTTCATTGCTCTAGATATATCAAGATCATGCCTTTGTTCCTGTAGAACCCAGTGTGGCTGGAACATTAGACTGGAAGAGTTTGCAAGAAAAACAGTATGCAGCATTCTGGGGTTTTGACTACATAAGCCATGGCCTCTCCACTTTGTCACCATTGGGGATTTCACGCCAGTAGTGGGTTGGATGGAAATTTCTATTTTCATTGTCTTTGGGGAACATGAAGTTTTTCCCTTGCTGTGGCCCATGCAGTACAAGGAAGTCCCTCAGGCTACTGCTCAAGTGGGTCCACAGTCCTGGATCATCTACTTAAGGAACTAAACTCAGCAGCAGCTGTTTCTTGCGCCTCCACCACACTCTTCTCTGAGCTACACTTTTCTTCAGGAATGTGCAAGGTTTCATCCATTTGAGATGGAGGTATGGATGCTGCAGTTGCTGCCAAGTCACCTGCACTCTGACTAACTGAAACATCAGGCATCTCCTCACCACTGACATCCTCACTGGGGCCAGAAGGCTCACCATGAACATTTGTGTCTATGTATCTCAGGAAAGCTCCTTCCTGCTTAGATAGAAAAGTTTTCTTTGCTTGCTTTCTTTTTCTGAATGCTGCCCCAGAGGGGTGTTTTCTTCTTTCATTCATAACTGCTGTTCTGTGACAGCTATAGTGGCTCTCAACACTCAGCTGAAGGGGACAAATAAGCAGGCTAGTAGCAGGGCCTGAGTGAGGGAAGATATCAGCGTCTTAAGGACCTAACTGGCTCCTACTACTTCAGTTGACTGACTGTTCTCCTCAAGTGGGCTCAGGGAAGCAGCAGGAAACAGGAAGCTCCCTGAGAAGCTGGTGTTAATCAGTCCAGGCTCCTGAGGGTGCTAGAGAGGTACATAAGAGGCTTCTCCTCCTCTCTCTCCCTGCAGCTTCTGCTGCTTTCTGTTATTCCCTCTCACCTTTTCTCCTGCCTGCCTGTTATGACTCTTGTGCCCGCCTTCCTCCAGCACAGCGCTCCACCATCTCTGTGCATCTAGAGCAGAGAGGATACATATGCACTACCAGCAGACACAATTTTCTACACTCTGGTCCTAGTGGTACCCCACCCCCCACGCTGGCACCTGAGGAGGCCACCTCAGTTCACCTCATGGTAAGGCTAGCCCTGGATTGGGTGTGAGCACTACAGAGGGATTCTCCCAGGCCGAGAGGGAAAGACAGCCTGAGGAAAAGAAAAAAAATGTGGGGGCAAGGAGGAGAGATCGGGGAGAAGGAAATGGAAGAGAATTAGTCTAAGGGGAAAACAAAAAGGAAAAGGAAGAAGAGGTACAGAGGCAGAAATATAGTGAGAGGGAAGGTGCAAAGAGTTATAGAGAAAATAGTCTGAAGTTGACTGAGGAAAAGAATCAGAAAGAGAAGGGGGGAAAAACAAACAAACAATTGAGCCAAGAAAGACAATGTGTATAATCAAAATGTAATTATAAACCTGTTTATTTTCATACATACTTCCCCTGCCCTCCTCCTCCACATAAGAGAGAAAGCACAATAAAAAAAAAAAAGCTGGATGTTAAAATGTTAGCCAAAGTACAAACGGTAAAGTAAATTTGTTTCTCTCTATCAGGAATTGTAGGACAAGATCCTTTAGGAAATAGGGGTTTTACCAGACCTAGTTGTCCCTGGGAACCAGTGTTCCTGTATGTGAATGAGGGGGAATAACCTATTTAGTAGGGTTAAGTTTGATGTTGGCTGTTTGAATGTTTATATGTGCGCATGTCCGAATATGGGCCCAATCCTGCAAACCCTTGTGCATGTTAATAGCCCTACTCAGATGGCCACTGACCCAGTACTGAATTCTAATACAGCAGGTGCTTATTTTCATTTTTAAATGTCTTAATATCTCTCCTAAAACACAGGCAACTGCACCTGGTATGTCAATATTTTCCACTGGAGGACTCTAGGCCCTCCCCTAACTCCCAGCTTTGTAGAGCCTCCCCACTTTTGTTCAGCAGCCCACAGGCCTAAGCAGAAAACTTCACTAAGTTGATTGGTGCCAAAGTATAGTTCCTAAGGCGTATGCTGTAGCTGACTCAGAAAACTGAATAAGAAGTTAGTGTTCCTTCAAATATGCATTACCTTACACTTAGATATCTAGAATTTAGCCTGCTATGATGAACCATAACCTATTTTTGTTAGGTCCTTCAGGCATGCTCACAAATCTCCCTGTTACTGTTATAATTATTTGTGCATCTACTTATGTGAACAAACAGAATAGGGACCTATGTAGTGTTTATGCATGAAAGAAACAAACAATTCTTCAAGCACGAAGAGGTTTTGGACAGACATGATTTTACATTAAGCATATTCTAGCAAAGCCACCCTGGTTACACTTTAACCATTAGTTATCAGCACCTTGCAAATATTTACCTAACCAAAATTATGGTGCTAAAGGTTTCTGCTGAAAAAGGAAAATGAGATCAACATGATTGATACATATGTGAAAGAGGCATTCATGTACAGTAACAGGTATTTTAATAAGACCACTTATTCTGAAAATGAAACAATATTGAGCACTTATTAGTCAACATTTTGAAAACCCTTGGCGTGTAATACAACTCCTTTCTGTTCATCTGTCCTCTCGCTGAACCCAGTGCATTACATTGTACACACCTCTAACTTTGTTGCTTATAAGCAGTACTTCGCCATAAACTAAATGTCAGTTTCCAACATGAGTGTCTTGTTGCCCTAACAATTGATGTGGCAAAAACATGCAGCAAAGATTAATTGCAGGGCTGAAAAGAAATATTGCATTTCTGCTCTCGTTGATTGGAGCAGTCTACTGCACTGTACAGAAATCACATTCATGCAGCTGCACTAAAACGATTTGTTACCTTTTCGCCTGCAATATCAATGTTCTAAATGCTCAACATCCATCTGCAGAGCTCAAACCTCAGGAAGGCTGAGAGATTTTGATCCTGTTTCATGGAAAGAGCCCTGGTGTGCAAAGTCCTTCTCCTAAGGGAGAAGATAGTCATTTGGATACAGGGTCTCCAGAGCTGTTCATGGAGGGGAGATGAACAGCCCCTTTTTTCCTGACTCCAGTGTTATCTGCAAACCGCCGATGTGACCATTCCCTTCAACTTGCATTCTGCAAGACTCCATCCTCTGCTGGTACAATTGACATACCTCCAGTGAAGTAATTGGAGCTGCACTGATTGACATTAGCTGAGGTCCAGGTCCATAGCTTTTAAAAGTGAACAGTGTGACAAAAAGGATTTGTTCCTGGAGCAATGTTACCTGGCCTTGTAGTAATGTTAAGAACGTATTCGTTTAAATATAAACAATTAATCACTAGAACAATCCTCTTCCTGATTTCTCCACCTTCCACCCCACAAACAACTCCACTGATATTTATGTTCCCACTTTTTCTTCACCTTCTGCTAGTGAAACTGCAGTACTCACCTGTTCTTTGCCACTGTCTGGTACTCTGCAATACACGTCTCCTGTGGATGGATCATAGGAGTCTATGTAGGAGGAACAAGGGACAAATTTACCGTTTATGAAGTTCTCCAAAACTAAGAGAGTCTTTGGGCCAGCCATTGTCAGCAGCTGGCTTCATCTGTGATTTCTTTCAGCTGTCAGCTTATACTGCTGGCCTCATATCTAGTTACACTATGAGCCTGAGCTCCACCCCTTCTTTCTCGCTCTCCCTCTCCAGTGTGAGAACGAGAAAACCGACAAATAACCCCTTGTGTGCCAGCAGAAACAAATGAGCAGGAAAAGCAACCAAGAATATTCTGTGTAGTTTAAGAAGGGTGGAAGAATCAGCAAAAATCTTGAAGGTGGGACAAAAAAGATGTAGAGCCAAAACTAGAATAGTGCAGGACAAACGGGGGGGGGGGGAGGGGGGGTGAGAGGGAGGAGGGGGCAGAGTAAATTGCTCCCCTCCAGTACATTTTCTAGCTTCTTTTTCAGTCTAAATGTCACAAGGAGTGGGACTTTCCCTCCTTCCTTTGCATAACTATTCCACAGTATAAAACAGCTTCCCATCAGGAAGTTTCTTCTGTTGTTTACTTAAGCAGTTTTGTTTTACTTGCCTGAGAAATAGCAGCAGACACAAATATTAATGATAGGTTTCAGTGTAGTAGCCGTGTTAGTCTGTGTCAGCAAAATGAAAATAAGAAAAACTTGTAGCACCTTAGAGACTAACAAATTGATTTCAGCATAAGCTTTCGTGGGTTAGTACCCACTTCATCGGATGCATCCGATGAAGTGGGTACTAACCCACGAAAGCTTATGCTGAAATCAATTTGTTAGTCTCTAAGGTGCTACAAGTTTTTCTTTCTTACAAATATTAATGTCTGCAGATTTTTTCTCAAACCCTGCAGATTATTTCAATAAGTAAATCTCGTCATCAAATTATACACACCATCATATTGCTGTATTCAACATGTATTCCTCGACAACCCCAACTTCAAATTCAATGAACGTGAGGGACAACAGGGTCAGATAAGTACCTAGACATCATGCAGACTGGTGTCAAATGCCAGTACAATGGCCTTTTCATGTTTTGAAACTGGAAGGGCTGCAGGCAAACCAGCCATACAGCAGTTCTGCTGTACCCACTGGGCATCGGATCTCAAGCCTTGCTGGACAGTGTAATGGGGAGGCGTCACAGGAATTTCATTGTTGGGACCATGCACATTGCACAAGTGGTATGCAATGAAACCCCCACACCTCAGCCCCTGGTTGGAAAGACGGACTGCACCTCCCCACAAGTTGCATATACATAAACAGCACAACAGTTTGTCAGGCTTTGTGTCGCTACCACCTCACTTGTAGAATGCAAATACATAGGATTTATTTACAGATTAGCTTGCTTGTTCATTTGTATTTTATTGTAAAAGATGTGTTCATGGGGATGGGGCGGGCAGGGGAGAAGATCAAGTGGAATAAGTTGGTAAAGTTCATTCAGTACACAGGACTTCTGGGTTCTCCACTTTGCACTGATCCAGGGGTAAAATGGAGATGGGGGGTCCAAGGAAAAAGAGCACATTAAATGTAATAAAAGTACTTTTAGGAGGAACAATTCTTTACACCTTTGTAATGCACCAATCACACAAAATACCATGTGTTTTACGAAATTCCTAATAGAGGATACCCATGCAGCCAACCTACAAGGGCTTTACATTTGCAAAGAGTTTTGTAAACAATATGAGAGGTATTGCTCATCCCTAGAATTTTTCTGTAACTACATTCCTAGAACAGAGTATTGTTAGATTCTTCTATAAGGAGAGTAATCTGGAGAGCCTAAAGCTACCAGCTAAAGAGATCTGGGAAATTCTTCTGTATTGTTTTTCATTTAAGAACTGGGAAACAGACAACACACAAGCAACACTTGTGCTTTGCCCTCAGAGAGCCATGATTCACCTATCTATTTTAGGTACTATGCTAGGGCTTTGCAAGTCCATCTTCAATAGCGGACAGGGAAAAGATGGGGTAAAATCTTGGCCCCATTAAAGTTAGGCTAGAAATTCACCCAGAGATTCCAGATATTTGACTCAAGTTCCACTGGAAACATTTTACCATCATCTCCTAACCCAGAGGTTTTCAAACTGGGGGGGAGGGGGGGCCGCAGAGGAACATTTGTGGGGGAGCAGCAACCCACTGCCCCACATGGTGGGGCTCAGAAAAGGAATACCATCTCCTGACTGACCTCAGTGAGCCACCCAAGCCAGTGAGTGTCAATGTCCGCCCCGTCTCCACGACGATTTCTGCTCCCAGCAGCCTCTGCACCCAGTGCTGGCTCCGCCCCCAGAGAGTATCATACATGCCTTTCCCCACCCTGAAAACCCAAAGGGGGAGGGGGGGCTGGTATTGTATCTATTTTTGTCTGGGTTGGGGGAATGCAACCAAAAATTGTAACTCAAAGGGAGTGGGAGTTTGAAACCACTGTTTAACCCAAAACGTACAGAACTCTAGGACATGCTCTGGCTGAGAAATAATAATGTGGTGGAACATGTACTTTTAAAATAAAAAAATCACTGATCTCGAAGTTGTAGCATGTCTTTCCTTCATTTTTTCCACCATTTATGTATTTGTCCCTTGTACTAACCAGCTGTAACACTTGGGTCAATTTGCAAGTCAGGAACTAGACTGAAATTTTCAGTTTGGGGATACTTTTCTTCCACTCCCTGCTCTTCAGCACTCCTGGGATTTCAGATCTATAAACGGTGTTACCTTGGTTTTAAGCAAGTCTACTGAAGTGGCTCAGCGCAAGTGTTTGGGAGTATGAAAGCTCTGGAATCTGGTCAGCCTCAGGACTGCTGCCATAATGGTTTAAGTGCAACTTTAAGGACATGCATTGTTAAAGATCTATTGGAAGCTGTAATTAATGGTCCTGGTATAATGGTATAATTCACAAGACAAGTGTTCAGTTTTGAGGGTAATAGGCCCAGAAATTCATGTAACTTGTGATCAACATGGCCTCTCTAGTTAGAGGCCAACTTTGGTTTATCTTGGGCCAAAACCTGCCCACTTCACACAGAGGATGCAGGCAAAATCATTCAAGTGCTGATAGCACTACTGTGCCCTTCTCACAGTTCCCCCAAAGGACAGACAAGTTTTCCCACAACTGATGCAATTGACTGTGAAACAATCTTAGTGTCTCTCACTACAAAGAACCATGGGATAAGCTTCCAAGACACACACGACGGAGTGGAAGAACAGTGATGATATTCATACCTGGACTAGGCTAACACGTGCCAATTACCCATGTTAAACGTGCAGTGAAGACACATCTTTAGACCTCAATTCTGCAAATACTTATGCACATGCTTAACTTGACACACAAGTATTCCCACTGAAGTCAATGGGATAATTTACACGTGTAAAGTTAAGCACTTGTGTAAGTATTTTCAGAACTGGGGTCTATGCATTTGATTGTAGTCAAAGTAACTTCCAGAGTAAGGATAGATGGGCACAGATAGATGCCTATAGGAATGTTTTTGGGCAACCACTTGAATAGAGTTATGAGCCCAGTCTTCCGTGTTCTTCACATCTCAGGGTATGTCTTCATCGCAGAGTTAATCCAGGTTATCGCATTCATGTCTGGGTAGCCAGATCAGACTAGCATGGGTGGGAACAGTCACACTGAAAAGTGCTACCCAAGTTACTGTGTCCTGCACTTGCTAGGACTACTGAGGTCATATCCCATGGCTCTTTCGATGCAGCAAGCCGAGTCCCAATGAACAGTGGGAGAACTTGCCTGTCCTTCAGGGCACGGGGAGGGGGGGGGGGGGAGAGAATTGTGGGAAGGCACTGAAGGACTATCAGCACTCGAGTGGTTTAGCATGCATCCTCACTGCAAAATAAGCAGGTTACCAGCCCAAGTGAAAACAGCATTAAGGCTATAACCTGTACCCCAGGACAGGAAGCCCGTGTTGAAAGCACCACTAAAATCAGATCAATGGGTTTTTCTGATGATGGGAGGGATGTTGGTGCAATGCGCAAATAAGAGCCTGGACTAACTCTGCAGTGAAGACATACTCTCACATGCTAAGTATGCAGTTTCTAGTTTTATTTTACAATGTTTACATATAAACTTTTTGTCCTGCAAAATTATACTCAGTTTAATGGAATTTAGCAAGGGTTTACATTAAATAATACAGTTTGAAGGAGGCAAAACATATTATGCTCAGACCAGGCTACTTTATTATATTTTTACACTTCAAAAATAAAATTAGCCATTGTTGGCACAACTTCCACTTCACATGAAATTAAACGTTCTTTTTTTAAATACATTTTGGGATGGGGGAAATAATCTTGCGGATGACACTACATACCATTCTCTGAAACTGAAGTAAACAGTTATTTTTTCCCTGAAAATGCATTCATCTCAAACCTTAAAATATATTAGACCAATTAAGTTACTTTACTGGATTAATGTGCAGCGATGAGCAAATCAAAGAAAAAATGTAAACAGTCTATGGCTGGAAGTAGCAAGATGGGGAATCATCATGGAACAATCTTATCTTCTAATGCATCTTTCCAATCAAGTTTCCATAAAGCTCTGTGAGCTGCAAATGTGGGGTGAATTTCACACAGAGAAATATGGAAACTTTTGAAATGAGATTGTGCAACATTAGCATTTTCATGTCAGTTGGCATTTTGTTTCGCAATAGGCAGAGACTGATAAAAAGTTCACTAAATGTCCAATGTGGATTTAAATTTTCTTTTTTTTTTATTTAATTGCACTTAGTTCCTTCAGTTGAAGGAACTGGTTTCGGAAAGCGGTTTGGATGGCTGATTGCATTTTGATTGGGTCATGGAAGTCTTAGCACCACTGTCATTCTTTAATCTAAAAAGAAGAAGAAAAGCTGTAAGTTTTGTTGTCATTTCATAAAAAAACCAAAACAAATGAAAATACTACAGCAAAAAACAGAGACCACCACAAAAGGGTCATAATGTATACATAATGTACACATTCTCATAGATTTACAGATACATTTTCAATGACGATAGTCTGAATTTTCTCTGAAATTCTTTGAAACAACACTGAGTCTTACAAAAAGTTATTTCCAAAGAAGAGCTTAACAAGCCACAAGCTTATTTAGGCCCCAACTAGGGTGACCAGATGTCCCGATTTTATAGGGACAGTCCCAGTATTGGGGGCTTTTTCTTATATAGGCTCCTATTACCCCCCACCCCGTCCCGATTTTTCACACTTGCTCTCTGGTCACCCTAGCCCCAACCTACAGGCACTTAGGCATGTGCTTAACTTTAGTACTGTGAGGAGTCTCAATGGGACTCCTCACAGTAGCCAAGTTAAATGTGTGCAAGTGATTTATAAGATCATGGCCCTAGCTCAGAGTCCTGTGTAAACTGTAACAAGAAAGTATGTTAAGACCCCTTTTTAACATAGTTCACAAAGCCTCACGAACGCTGGGAAATTGTTTTAAGCATAGGGATAAGAGTTCTAAGCCAGGCTCCGTTACTGACAAATTATTAAACCATGGGCCTCTGTATACAAGTGGGATGATACCACCACCTTTCCATAACACACTAAACACAGCTGGAACTAGAACTCAGGTCCTACAGATCCAAAAACACAGGCCTCAAAAAAGATGACTTTACCTGTCAGTTTAGAAGAACCTTTATATTTTCAAAGGTGCAATCCTGATAACAGAAGGCAAAAAGCCTTTACACATGCTCATAGTGCCTGTCCCTGTGTCTTCTGAAGTTAACAGCAGAAAATGTCTACGGCCATCAGTGGGAGCAGGATTCGGTTTACAAGCCCTTTAAATTCAGTGGGAGTAGGACTGGGCCCAAAGCTATTAACAACAAAAATTAACAATGTTGCTTAATTGCAACCTATTTTCTTTAAACATAGTTGGGGAAAAAGTTTTCAGGGAAGTTTATCTATGTGGAAACTTTGAAGGGATTAAACCATTTTTTAGTTGAAGTGATATGAAGAAAAGAGACATTTTAAAATTTCAAGCCATGGTTCTTTTCATTTAATGACCTGCAATTCAAAAAACAGGCTGACAAATTTTCCTCAAAACTTGTCATGGAAGCCGATTGCAAACCTTTATTATGGAGAAGCTGCCACCTCTCCATAATCAACATTCTAGAAAGTGTGTTACAAAAGCATCGTACCTCTGTGACAACTCCTGCAGCTATAGTGGATCCGCTGTAGCGTAACATAAACCTTCCAAGTTCTTTAAAATCTTTGTACAATTCCAGGGAAACAGGCCTTTGTGTTTGTAGTTCTATTAAAGCATTCTGTCCTTTAGTCAGGACCCTGCAAATAAAATATTAAAACACCCAATTTTTAAATCTATCAATATATCTATAAAATAATAATGAAACATCTATCAGCAGATATAAAATCTAATCCAATTGCAAGTTATAGATTAATACATTATAAGGCCAGCAGGGACCACTATGATAATTGAGTCTGACCTTAGGTTTAACACAGACCATAAGACTTCCCTGAATTAATTCTTGTTTGAGAATCTTTTAGAAAAACATCCAATCTTCATTTAAAAATTCTGAATGACAGAGAATCCACTATCCCCCTTGAAAAGTTGTTCCAATGGTTAATTACCCTCAGTGTTAAAGATTTGTGCCATATTTCTAGTCTGAATTTGTCTAGCTTCAACTTCCAGCCACTGGATCTTGTTATACCTTTGTTGGTTAGGCTGAAGAACCTTCTATTATCAAATTTCTGTTCCCTAAGTAGACTTACAGACTGTGATCAAGTCACCCCTAACCTTCACTTTGTTAAGAAAAATATATTGAGAACCTTGCATCTATCACTATAAGGCATGTTTTCCAATCCTTTAACCATTCTCATGGTTCTTCTCTGAAACCTGTACAATTAATCAACATCCTTCTTGAATTGTGGATAGCAGAACTGAACAGTGTTCCAGCAGCAGTCACACCACTGCCAAATACAGCAGTAATACAACCTTCCCAGTCCTACTCAATATTCCTCTGTTTATACATCCAAGGATAGCAGTAGCCTTTTGGACCATAGCATTGCAATGGAAGCTCTTGTTCAGCTGATTACTTACCCTAACTCCCAAGACTTTTTCAGAATCGTGGCTTCCTAGCATAGAGAACCCCATCCTGTAAGTATGACCCACGTTCTTTGTTCCTAAACATTATGAATGTACATTTGGCTGTACTAACATGCATACTGTTTGCTTGCACCCAGTTTACCAAGCCATCCAGATTGCATTTGATCGGTAACCTGTCCTCCTCATTACCACTCCCCCAAATTTTGTGTCATCCACAAGCTTTATCAGTGAGGATTTTGTCTTTTCTTCCAGGGCACTGATGAAAATGTTAAATAGTGTCGGGCTAAAAACCAATCTCTGTAGGACTCCATTAGAAACACACCTGCTTGATTATGATTTTCCATTTACAATTACATTTTGAGACCTATCAGTTAATCATGCTTTAATCCAGTTAATGTATGCCATGTTGATTTTGTATCAATCTAGTTTCTTAATCAAAATATCATATGGAACCAAATCAAATGCCTTACAGAAGTCTATATATATTACATCAACATAATTATCTTTATCAACCAAATTTATGATCTTATTGAATAAAGATAGTTTGGTTGATAATCACGTTTAAATTATTTCTCCCAACTGATTTAGCTCAAATTGTTTTCAGCTTTGTGAAATTGTCCTTATTAAAGCAGACAACTCTAGTTAGAGAATTTTTGTCAACTCCAGCTGAACTAAGAGCTCCCTGTGCATTTTCCTTTCAGATTACTTAAATATCGCTTCATCTATTCATGTTCTGAAATAAAATGTAAATTTTTAAAAGCTCTCTCCCAACTTTCTCTACTATTACTAAATGCCACACACTGTAGATAAATTTTTCCACAAGCTGGATGTGCAGTCTCTTTCTAAATTGCTGTTAATAATTAATGATGTTTCATTTACACAGCACTTCTCATCTAGGTCAGTGGTTCTCAAACTTTTGTACTGGTGACCCTTGCGACCCTGAGGGGTGCCGACCCCCAGTCTGAGAACCCCTGATCTAGGCGCATGTCAAAGTGTGTTACAGACACTAGACATTACAGGAATTAAATGCTTCCATATGTGCAATAACATGGGACCACAGGCACCAACTTCCGTCGGCGCCGGTGGGGGCTGACGTCCGGTGTCGGGAGCGGGGTCCCGCCACGTCGCCCACCCCCGGACGACGTTGCATCGGGGGCGGGGCCCTGCAACGTCCCCCGGTGGTGAGGTGAGCTGGGTGCGGGCCCCGGGGCTGGCGGGGAGCTGCCGGTGGGTGCTGAGCACCCACCAATTTTTCCCCGTGGGTACTCCAGCCCCGGAGCACCCACGGAGTCAGCGCCTATGCATGGGACAACTGTTTAACAGTGCACAGTACTAACACACAACAGCTTAGGGCAAAAAGGGAAAAATGTTGTGTCCAACTGAAACTACAGGTTGGATTTTTAAATTCAATCAAGCAGAATGTTATTACCCAAGAGGGACATTGGTTAAACACAAAGGTTAAGAACCCTACTCTTGTGAATGATCAAGGGATCGTTAGACCACAAGCAGTAGGATCTCAGTTTTAAGTCTCATGTGAATGACAATACCGCCAAGCTGGGGCATTGATTTAATACTGCTTTAGACACATGAGTGCCCTCTACTGAATCACCATCACCTCCATTTTTGCCCTAGTGGTCACCAAACCAAGTAGTGAGTCAGCCTATATCTGCTTAGCTTGTGAGAACAGGGGGAAAAAAAATCAGTGTAAGAAGAAAGAGAATAGTGCATAATACTGAGGGGCGCTGATGCTATCTCTTCTCTAGAAACAAAACACAAATCTTTTTTCTGGGATTCAGAATTTCCTTTGCATTTCTTTTCAGTGTGAGGTCCAGCCGTGCATTCTCTGGGAGTGGGCCATTTTGGTGATGTCACAGACATGTAACAATATGTCAACCAGAGTATGGCTTTAATCAATCAGTGTCCAAAGCCATACTATAGACTTTGTCCTGTTTCAGGAAGTAAAACTACAGCAGTATGATCTAGTGAACACGGCACTGAGGTGGGAATCAGGGAATACGTGTTTTATTCGTATTCTGACTCTGCTAATGACCTGTTATGTGACACTGGGCAAGTCTATTCACTTCTCTGTGCCGTACCATCTGTAAAACAAGGATAAAGATACCTTGATTTATAAAGTGCTTTGAGCTCTACAGATGAAAAGCAGTATATAATATGTAAGTATATTATTACTTTATCTTTAAACAGAATATGTTCGGTAATAATATGATTCAGTTTGTTTTATATTAACCAATCTGAATCTGCCAAATTTCTATTGTAATGAATCTTTACCTCATAAATACTTACTTAGGTTTTTTCTTTGTGACTTCGCCAGTACTCTTGTGAAGGATACTCAATAATCGTCTAATAGTGGCAGGCTCACTTACGGTTTGATAGTGTAAAAGCACCTAAAATAACCATAGTTTACTTTTTTCAATTAGTAACTTACATTTTAAAATTCTACATTTACACCTACCTACATTTTAAGAGCCTGAAAGATCCTCAAGGTCTAAAGTTTGACTTCTGAAAAATTCTGTCTACTGATGCACATGCCAAAATAAAGAACTGGCCCAATGGTAGCACAACGTGCTGGCATGCTGGAATCAGTATAAAATCCCTTGCTTTACTGATGGACACTCCTCAGTGACGTACTTGTACTTCATGTTCACAAACCCTCTCTGGGTATGTCTCCACTGCAATTTGAGGTGCAATTGCAGCACATGTAGACATACTTGAGCTAGCATTATCTCGAGTAACAATAGCAATGAAGCAGTGGAAGCAAGGGCTAGCCTCTTGAGCAGCGGTGGGCAAACATTTTGGCCTGAGGGCCACATCGCGGTTGCGAAACTGAATGGAGGGCCGGGTAGGGAAGGCTGTGACTCCCCAAACAGCCTGACCCCCGCCCTCTATCGGCCCCCTCCCACCTCCTGACTGCCCCCCTCAGAATCCCTGACCCATCCAACTCCTCCTGTTCCTTATCCCTTGACCACCCCCTCCCAGGACTCCCCGCACCTAACTGGGACCTCCCCTTATCCCCTGGGACCTCACCCCCTATCCAAAACTCCCTGCTCCCTGTCCCCTGACTGCCCCGCCCCCTATCCACCCCCCCACCCCCTGACAGGCCCCTGGGACTCCCACACCTATGCAACCGCTCCCTGTCCCCTGACTTCCCCCCCAGAACCTCTGCCCCATCAACCGCCCCCTGCTCCCTGTCCCCTGACTGCCCCCCAGGATCCCCTGCCCCTTATCCAACCACCCCGCCCCCTTACCATGCTGCTCAGAACAGCAGAAGCTTGCAGCCCACTGCCCAGAGCCAGCCATGCCGCCCCGCTGCCCGGCAGGAGCACGCGGAGCGGCAGGCCAGAGCGCTGGCGGCGCAGCAAGCTGAGGCTGCGGGGGAGAGGGGACAGGGAGGAGGAGCCGGGGGCTAGTCTCCCCGGCCGGGAGCTCAAGGGTCAGGTAGGACGGTCCCGGGGGCCGGATGTGGCCCACTGGCATAGTTTGCCCACCTCTGCTCTTGAGTATATATCCAGGGTCCCAGGCAGACTTAGGGCGGGTCCACACTACCTCCCAAGTTCGAACTAAGATACGCGACTTCAGCTACGTGAATAACGTAGCTGAAGTCGAAGTATCTTATTTCGAACTTCAAAGTACTCACCGCTGGTCCACATGGCGGCGCGCAGGCTCCCCCGTCGACTCCGCCTGCTCCGTTCGTGGAGCAGGATTACCGGTGTCGATGGGGAGCACTTCCTGGTTCGATTTATCGCGTCTAGACAAGACGCAATAAATCGAACCCAGAAGATCGATTGGACTCCTCCGACGCGGCAGGTAAGTATAGACGTACCCTTATACAACCCATACTGCTATGGCTACACTGCTATTGTTACTCAAGCTAGTTAGATCCAAGCTAACGCAGGTGTGTCTGTGCTTGCTGCAATCGCACCCCAAATTACAGTGTAGACATAAACACTGTTCTTTCAGTCAGAGCTTATCTCCTGGGGAGCCACATCCTGAACTTTATGGGATCTTTGTGGACATGACTGCCAGATCTCTCTTACGGGTTAGACTTTTACACATTACAATAAATACTTCATTCACTCTACGTTTTTCGGTTACTATCCATTTTTTAACCCTACCCCATCAGTGCAGTCCTGCGGCGGGTACTGAGATTTTTAGGTAATTTGCAACCAGGTGCATTTCTACAATCACTCATACATTGTCTTATTAATGACAGGCATGGCTGAAAACAGTGGGTGAACCCCCACATTCTCTGAACAGGTCATATCATCATATTAGAAGCCAGCAGACACAGGCATCTGCCTCCAAAGCTGTAACTCTGCATCCTCTTTAAACTAGAATCTGGAATTTCAAGAGAATGCCACCGATTTCGCAATTTTGTTTACTTAGTTTTTCCTCTCCAAGTTTAAAATTGGTTTTTATCAACAAGAATACTGAGCCACCTAGAAAGTAAATCAGAACATTCAAAGAGAAGAATATTTCAAGACTTACAGGGAATCCTTTAGTAATGGGGACATCGATATTAAAGATGAGGACTCGAGCTCTGAAACGAGTGCAGGCTTTGATGGGTTCCTTGAGACCACAAAATATACAGCCAACACTACAAGAGGAAGAAAAAAGACAAATATTCTCACAGCATATTGGAAAAATGTTAAGCAGTATATTTTGAAGTAAACACTAAGTAAAAGAAGTGACACATTAATATGCTCTATGTGAAAAGAAAACATGACACTATTAAAGCACCCAGTCAAGTGGTGGATATATACAGGATATAAAAGCTGTTTTATGGGTGAGCACAAAGAATTATGGCAAGATCCAAATGGACAAGTACCTCCACTGCTAAAATTCTTCTGAAATGACATTATTTGGTGGGACAAGACACTTAGGAGAATAAATTAGCCTGGCACCCAGGGGTCCTCTCTCTGCAAGACATTTTGGGATGGGCAAATTTGCAATGCTGCTGCCTAATATTTACCTGTTCTGTGGCTTGAGGGCTTCAATCTCAAGCATTGTCAAACCTCGCAACTTTCATCAGCACTATGTTCAGTTGCAAAAAATAAATCCACCTTCATAATACAGCTCTACTGAATCTTAGAAGAGCAACTGGCAGTGTTAAATCAAGAAATCATGTTTTTGTGGGCAAAGGGAGATAAGGTGAGCATTGCCCTGTGCCACTCTACTAACCAGATCTCCACTAAAACAAAAACATACAGAAAGAAAACCAATGCCCTATCCCATGTGTACATCACTTTGCTATTCACACACAATTACATCAGTTGTACCCTCTTAAACATGACCATAAAAACAACTTTGGTCAAGGGGTCTGGGCAACGCAGCCATGCCCTAGGAATTGGACAGAACAAAATACCAACAATTTCCATAGACCTGAAACTTAAGGACCTCTACTTCCCAAAAATTTACATCACCCAAGACAAACAACCTACAGAACACGGACAGCACAAACACCACATTAAATCCATTTGATAACAACATAAGGACTTCTCACAAGAATACAACCACTGCAGTGAAGGAAATCAAAAGGACTGTCTTCTTTCCTTTCATAAACAAAGTATAAATTTGCACAAATATAGAGGCTAGAAGTGTTTGGTCAGCTAGTTTGAAAAATCCATGTGAGTTTGGCAGTCTGACCCGGAAGCAGAAAAGAAGCCATATGAATTACGTTACCAACCACATTGCATGAATAGCAATTTACAAATAGCCAGTACTCATTGCAACAGTTGTGGCAAACACATTGTTAGAAATGAGTAGGCTGAAATATGCTTATATAAACCATTTATTAAGTAAGGCTGGATGAATCAATTTATTTGAAAAATTGACATCTGTTCCCCAATATTTAGAAACAGAATAAGGGGCTGAATGAATTGTTCACTACAAATAGTTTGGCCATTTTTAGTTACTGGTACAAGGCTTGTAAGTGCTAGCAATTTAGACATGCTTTGTTGTCTGGATGATTTACAATTTGGTGAATTCTTGGTAAATCTTTTATATTCTCTAAATTCTAAATATAATATTAAAGTATTCTCTGAAGTTCCATTTAGCAATTAAGATGTATGTTTTAAGATTCCAAGAATGGGAAGCATAAGCAAAGGCTTTTACAATCACTTCTGCCATTATTAGGGTGAATTAATCATGAACACGAACAGTGTTCTTCTGAGGCTGCCGTTGCACATGCAGCAGATGTTTCCAACGTTTGTACATGCAGGCCAGGTGATATGCATCACTTTGGTTTTAAATATCCTGGTAACCAAATCATTCTTCAAGTAAACCGCTGACTGTAAAATGTAGTAGTTACAAGGTTTTTCATTAAAAACAAACCGTTGCTTAGACTGAAACTCAGATTTGGACTCACTTGATTTTGATGATATCCATGCCGGTCAAAGTGAGACTAACGTGATCTCCTGCTGCAGCCCAATCAACTGGTTCATCATGCAGTGTGATTCCTGGAAATGAGTCAGAACAGAACCTCACAGTGAAGTACCTAGGTTCTGAGCTACAAACACACAGTTCTGTTTGGGCCATTTGTGCTTCATCAACCATTACTCATCAATTTTCAATATGAATGGGCTGAGAGTAAAAGCTTTTGACTAAAAGCACAGAGGAAACAATTTTTTTTTTTTTGGTCAGGACTTATCGCTCTCACTCCACCTATATATTAATATGGCTTTGTCTAAGTCATGGGAGTGGACTTGCCACTAATCACACAGCGCAGATGATGCGGTCTCAAAAATACTACTGTGCACTAATACCACAGTGCTTGCCCCACCCATCCTCTGATGCACATACATATTTTACACCGCCTTTCATGTTCCTTAATGGTTCTAGTGTCAACTTTCATTTACCCTAAGTGGGTTAGCGCTCGCTCGCTCTCTGTCATAGAAGGATGCAACAAATGATTTTGGGTTGCAACATCATGTTATCTATCAGAAAGTAACTAAATAGGTATTCTATTCTGTTTGTGATGTATACACTCATGGGTACACCAGTGGTCTCCAAACTTTTTACGCTTAAGATCACTTTTTGAATCAAAGGGCAACCCAGGATCTATCCTTCCCTTCCCCTGAGGCCCACCCCTCTCCAAAGCCCCGCCCTGCTCACTCCATCCCCCATTTTCTCCGTCGCTCGCTCTCCCCCACTCTCACTCACTTTCATCAGGCTGGGGTAGGGGCTTGGAGTTGAGGAGGGGGTGTGGGATCTGGGCTGAGCCTGGGGTAGGGTGTTGGGGTGCATGAGGAGGTGAGGGGTGCAAGCTCTGGGAGGGAGTTTGGATGCAGGAGGGGGCTCCGGGCTGGGGCAGAGTGTTGGGATGCAGGAGGGGGTACAGAGTGTTGGCTCTGGGAGGGGGCTCTGTGCTGGGGCTTGGGGTGCAGGAGGTGGTTTAGGGTGAAGAAGGGGGTATGGGGTACTGGATCTGGGAGGGAGCTCAGGGTAGGGCTTGGGGTACAGGAGAGGGTTCAGGGTGCAGGAGGAGGCATGGGGTGCTGGCTCTGGGAGGGGTCTCAGGGATGAGGGTTAAGGTGTGGCCTCCTCCTGGGCAGCACTTACCTCCAGCGACTCCCAGGTGGCGGCAGGTGCAGCGAGGCTAAGGCAGGCTCCCTGCCTACCCCAGTCCCAGACCACTCCCAGAAGGGGCCAATGAGCCCCCCCGGGGGGGGAGGGGAAAACAGGGGGAATGTGGCTCTGCGCGCTGCCCCTCTCTGCAGGCAGGAGCAGCACGTGGAGGGAGACCCTGCCCCCCAACCCCAGGGCTGCAGGGCTGTGCTGGCTGCTTCCGGGAGCGGGGTAGGCAGGGAGTCTGCCTAAGCGGCAGCCACACTACACCACCAGAGATCGTGATTGACTGGGAGATCCTCTAGGATCAACCAGTCGATCGCGATCAACAGGTTCGTGACCACTGGTGTAGACGTATAGGTGAGAATAAAAAATTCATCATGACTTTTAAATGAATGATATTGATCAGAAGATAGATAAGTGTTATAAAATGAAAACTTTTGCTAAAAATACTGCACACATCCACAGACCTAGGTCTGTTTCACTGCAGATCACAACAATTTAAACAAAACACATTTCATGTTAACATGTACCAAACTGTATTTCTTAGTTTGCAAATCTGTCTCTCCTGCTCCCTTCCAGAATAGGCATACAGTGTCATTCAAATTCAAGCGTGTCAATGTCATGAGGAACTACTTTGTTAAGCCATGTTGATAATTACTTCACCTACAGGTGGCACTCCTATACACGGATAAATGAAGTTCAGACTTTTCTTTCTGTTAGAAGTGATAAGCTAGTAGCATACCATATACAAGTTAGCATGCCTCAAGTTTGTATTGAAATATAAATGTATTACATTATTTTCTCCTCCTTAAATGTAAGCATTTAATAAACAATGGCTCCAAATCCTCAGCTACATTTGAGCCACTATGTGATGCTCCAGCCCCAGATGGATCTTCCCAACATAGGATGGGGGATCCTCAGATGACGTAGACCTATCATAGTAGTTTCTGTGCTACCTCTTCCTCTCCTGCAACCTGCGTAGGAAAGTGGCCAGGGCATCCCCGCACTTAGCATACTCTGACTGCTGTAACTTTCCCTTGGACTCTTAAGTTGCACCAGGGAACCAGAGCATCAGAGTGCACTGGAGAAAAGACACATATGAACATATGTTTTAAACCATTGTTATTTTTCATCTAGTTTAAATATACCTAGCAGGGCATATCTATGCACTTTACTACTGCAAACTGTATGAAGATTTTGTTGATTTTGTTCCAACACATAATAGTGTCATGTTTTTCACTTCTGTTCCATGTAATGGAGAAGTATTTACACCTTAACATTTTTAAATGTACCAGCCATTACTTTGCATATTAATATCAGTGCAAAAATATTTCAATTTTTTTTTCATGAGGGCTAAATTGTTCAGTCATTAGCCAGTGGTACAAAACAAATAATACATTTAGCATCAACTATTCCTTATGACCAAATCAGAAAAATGGGTTTTAATTTCCCCCAATGCTGAATACTATACACTTAATTGTTGACACAAATAGATATTCAGCAATTTTCCTCAGTTATGCAACTTTTTACCATCAGAAAAATACACTGAAACAAAACTTATTTTCAACACAAATTGATTCTCTCTTCCATTTGTTGATACAGGAATTAAGAAAACTGTGAAAAAATAAAATTAAATGCTGAAAACTTATTTGACATATTTTGAAAGGGAAATATGATTTAATACTCTTTTGTTCCTTGACATTTTTAAGACTGCAGAAATATCCCCGGCAAGGAATGTCTTACAGCACAACAGGATATAAAAAACTTCAGCAGTTAAGATTTACCTGCAAGGGCTGTTTAAAACCCACACAAAAACAGCAATGCTCATAAGTAAATCTGACTACTAATGATTTTTTATGCTTCATACATTTTATAGCTATGAACTGCAGAATTCTCATATTTTCACAGAAAAAATCATGAGGCTGACAAATTTGGAATAGCTAGCACTATAAAAAAGATGAAAAACCATACGAACTTTCACATATCTTTCAAAGACAGATATTTATACCGTCACATCTAAAATTCGTTTATGCTTTCACGTTATGTTTGACAGTTAGTATCAGTTTGACAACCTGTTACCATTTCAGTAACTGTTTCTAGACCAGTATTGACCTGAAAGTAAACAAGCTTTTGAATACTATACCTTTTGCAGTGCAAGTTTCATTGGGAGGCATAGCCAGAAGTCGGTCTCCAGTCTGAATATAGCCTGCTTCTATTTTACCAGTCACACAAAATCCTGATCCTTGGTCTGTAATAAGCATGTTAATCATTTAAAATAATAAAAATTAACTATATGGTAAGATGCATTTTTATATACAATTAACCCATTAGCAATGTAGACAGATTTTAATGTGATAAAAAGCATTTTTCTCAGCTGAGTCAGTATTAATTACTTGTAAAGTCACCAGTTTTACATCATACTGAAAACAAACCATTAATTCCAAAACTCCTTGATCTGATATTTTTCTTAACTAAGAGTAGAAACCCTGTACTTTAAAATTGATGTAGTTGCATGCAAATCCAGTTTTTGGCTTTTTGATACAAGAATTAGATCATTAGCCTATTTGATTTTAAGCACTCCAAACACTATTTACAGACAAAAATATTTACTGAGACACCTTAATAAACCCTCATGCATGTTTATTGTCCAATAAACCAGAAATTCTGGAAGCTCTATTGGAATATTTTATACTCTCAGAAAGTCAGCTAAAGATTGGTTTGCTACCCAAACTTAATGCAATAATGGTGGGTGAATGTAGTACTTTTTATGAATAAAGAAGTATTGGATTTTCAAAGCATATTTATCATTTTGACAGTCTATATACTGATGGGTACATGTCTAGTCATATGAATGTTCATATTGGTTATTTATTAAAAGGTGAGTGGTATGCTACTGTTCTTGCTCTTACTGATACACTTGGAGCAAAGTTGTTTCTCCCAAACTATGGAGACTGCATATATGCAGGTATGTTTGGTTTCAGACAAAATGTCTTTTTAAACAAAGTTTTTAAAGTTTCAGTGTGCATCTGGAAACATTTCTTTTATGTATGTATGCTATATTCATCACGGGGCATAGAATAACATTTCCTTTTTTCCTACTCATTGCCATTACTGTATGGTTCTCCAGCATATGTACCTACAGAAGCATTACCAGATGTGCCAATGGGACATTTTTCCTCTCCATTAGAGCAAACCTATAGCTGAATTACTGTATTGGTCAAATGATAAACATATAACACCCCAAAAGTGTGGAAAGTGAGAGAACTGTGTATGCTGGGGCAGCGGGGGGGGGGGGGGGGGGGGGGGGGGGAGGGAGGGGGGAACACGGACGGACAGACCTAAAATCAAAAACTATGAGCCCAAATTTCAAAGCTGGATGTGTGCTCAAAACTAGCCTTGAATGCAAAAATTCTTGTGTGATCTGTATATGCAACTATAATAATATTTACTATTTAAACAACAGACCCTATATCTGTAAACAGGGACATACTTCCCAAAACCACCACCAAAAATAAATTTGGAAAATGCAGATTTTTATAGAGTAGGTTTACTGAAATTATTCATTTTAGTTCATTAGTATATCTGCAAAACTAAGCTCAATGCAAAATTAGTTATTGCAAATAATAAAGCCTTTCATCATAAAGGTTCTCAATGAGCTTTACATACTATATACATAGAGCAACACTATAATGACGTTTACTCTGGTATGCAATACTCAGTACAGTCATGGTGGTAGTACTGGAAATTTTGGCCAAGGTACTGGGACAAATCCTTATCTAGTGTTACAGTATTTACCATGAGATCTTCAATGTTCTTGAAGAGCTGATAGGTCCTAAGTTTTTTAAGGTCTCTTTGAAAAAGACCCACTCCCAATCTGCATGGACTGCATTTTTCTACCATTGCCAATATTTAAACCTGGTTCCATTTTCACTGGCTTTTTAAACCTGAGGTTCAGATTACTATACTATCAGTCTGATTCCAAGTATGTACACACTATACAAACAATATGACAAATTCTTAAAGTTTCAACAGTAAAATAATACAATTTATGATGTGGCAATAAATTAATGGTTACTATGTCAGGTTGGATGTTAAATCTCAGATCATGGTATCACTTAGTTATGGTCTCAAGGAATAAGAACTGGATTGGAAGCCAGGACCCCTGATTTCTATTCCCCATTCTGCAACCAACTCATTGTATGGCCATGAGCAAGTCACAATCTTTTACCTCAGTTTCTCTACCATGTGAATAATAATACACACAATAATAAAAGTGTTTTGCACACAGAAAAGTAGTATAATCCCCTGAACAGAAGAAGTCTCTTTTTACCCTTATTTTATGGTCAGATTTTTAACAGTTGTAAGAAATATGATTTTAAAATAATTTAAAATTATTTCAGAATATATACACACACACATATATACATATATATATACATATATACATATATATATATACACACACACATACATACACACAATGTGTGTGCGCATTCCTATGAGAGATTTATTTACATCTTCAAAATGATTGGTCAAATAAAATGTACACACAGTAAAACTAACCTTTAAAAACGTCAGACACGCATAATCTAAATGGTTTATCCACTGATCTCTGCGGTGGTTTGAAAGAATCTGAAAAAAAATTAATAATACCTTGAGATTTCCTGTATTTAGTAATCAAAATGACCATCTCACAATTTCTCACGTAAGTAATCGACTATACTGCATTCTATTCCCCCCACACACACTTCCCTCCCTAAAACAGAACATTTTTGACAAACGATGACAATGTACCAAATAAATATTAAATCAAGCAGAATGGCACACTCACCAATTTGTTCTAACAAACATTTTCCCTTATACCATTCAGTGAGTGCACTTGATTGACAGCTTGTGACTAGATTTTCACCACCAAGACCACTTGTAGGGATATAAGCTACATCGGACTCCTAATTAAGAAAAGAAACCAAAACCAAATAAAGCAACCCTTTAAAATAAATATACAGTGTATCTCTAAAATGGTACCTTCATGAAAAAGCAGCAGCAAAGAGCACATTTTCAATATTATAACTGTTTTTAAGCTTATGGACACTTTGCTTACTATTCCACATTTCCCTGGAATGAAAAAGAAAATATTTTGCCTGATAAGATAAAACTCAGCCTCTATTAAGATGGACATTCAATTTATTCAAAATTTGAAGGCCTTTTTGGCTGATCCAGTTTCCTTCTATTTACTGTACATCAAAGCAATGAGACAAACACAGAAATATAGGTTACATGTCAAGGCTGCAACTTTATTAACTGTAATCAACAACTGAACTTAGCGAAGAACCCCCTAACCCTATCCCTCAACTGGCAGGAATATTCCAGAGCAGGTTGCTAGTTTGCCACAATGGCATAGATTCACAAATTCCAAGACCAGACAACTGTGATCATCCAGTGTGACCTTCTGTATAACGCAGCCCATAGAACTTCCCCAAAATAATTCCTAGAGCATATCTTTTAGAAACACATCCGATCTTGATTTAAAAATGGTCAGTGATGGAACAATTTACCAGGAGCTGTAATAGAGTCTCCAATAGTTATTCACCCTCATTGTTAAAAATGTACACCTTATTTACAGTATGAATTTGTCTAGCTTCAACTTCCAGCCATTGGATTATATTATACCTTTCTCTGCTAGAATGAAGAGCCCATTATTAAATATCTGTTCTCATGCAGGTACTTATAGACTGTAAGCAGATCACCTCTTACCCTTTTCTTTGTTAAGCTAAACAGACTGAGCTCCTTGAGCCCATCACTATAAGGCATGTTTTAATCCTTTAATAATTTCTTTTTACTCTTTTCTGAACCCTCTGAAATTTATCAACATCCTTATTGAATTGTGGGCACCAGAAATGGACACAGTATTCCAGCAGCGGTCACACCAGTGCCAAATACAGAGGTACAATAACCTCTCTTCTCTTATTTGACTATACACAGTTTATTTGTCCCAGTTACAGTCTCTGGGGAGAGAAGCAAAGCATGCCCTGCTTAGGCAGATTGGCTTTTGCTGGAAATAACACAGGGAAGGCAGGAAACTTGTCGGCCTGGAAATACCCTGGTAAGATGGGAGCGAGATTCGGGTCTCTACCCAAGAAAGGCACCAGCTGCAGAGCTGGAAGCTTGAAAGTGGGTGCCCTTGCTGAACTGTGACACTGTAACAGGGTCATCCAAATCCCCACCAAAATGCATTATTTGGGACCTGACTGAAAGTCAGGCAGTTGGCAGAGGGTGCTAATTGACTGAGCAGAGATACAGCTGAGGGGCTAATAGGTGGAAGGAATCACAGCAACGGTGACTATATAAGCAGACAGGAAGGAAGTGCTAGGGAGGAGAGTAGAGAGCCTGAAGGAAGGCGGGACTGGCTGCTGCTAATCCTGTACCCTTCCCCAGAAGCAAGCGGAGGAAACTGGCTACTCTCTGTGAAAAATATGTAAATAGCACTCTCAGCTGTGGCCTACTGAAGGGATATAATTAAGTACAGGGGTGGTTAAGAACACCCGGAGCAGTTACTGAGGATGGAAAAGACTCTCAGGAGATCCTGTGACACCCCCCTACCCCATCATGCAATGACAATGTTAGGACCAAAGCCTGCTTCCTTCTCAAATGAGTTGCTAACTCACAATGTGTACTATCTTGCAACAATCTACAGTAACTCCCCTAAACAAGACCTCTTGGATACCAGAAGAAAGATGTATAAAATGTGGAAAGTGGTTTGTCAATTCTGCCTTGATGAAAACATCCCTTCCAGACTCCAAAGAAGGCAACCAACCACAACTCTGGCATCCCAGGAGATCTAAAGGAAGAGGAGGGTGGGACTGCTGGAAGGGCACCAAACACTCATTGTCCACACCTGACACTGCCTAAGTACCCACTAGTAGGGCAAGTGGGGTACAATTCAGACTCTGCTATGTCCCATGAACCCACTAATGGGTTCAGCACAGGGGGCACAGCAAAAACCCAGACCTTGCTGATATACCCAGGCAAAACTGATACAAACTCATCCCACCTTAGCCCCAGTGTACCAGCAGGGTGTGAACAAAGTGCCAAAGACCTGTGTAGGTATAAGGGATGGTATACCCCTCAGTTCAGAGGCTGGTAGCTGGCTGGCTGGCTAATTAAACCCTACCCACTTGCTGTGTCTGACACTGACACACACACACCCCAAAACCAAGAGGCTGTGAAGCGTTGATCCTGGTTTTGATTAAGAAGGCTTGAAATAAAAATCCCTTCTGACTGAAAACTATTCTCCCTGGATTCTGTGAGGATCCTACGCAGGATTTTCCCAGGGAAGGAGCTGGCTCCGCAGGCACAAGCCTGGATCCAGCTGGAAGAGGGTGCTGTATGGGAGGCCCCAAATCTTTACAAATCTCATAATCTTAAATTTACTTTACCTTAAAGCCAGCTTGTTTAAGAAACTGGCCAAGTTTACTGGTAATTTCCTGAAATCTCTCCTGTTGCCAATTGACCTAAAATAAAAACATATTTTGATAAAAATATTGGCTTTTGTCATATTTCTCTATATAAATTACATTGACCTCTTATATTGTACCCCGCCTAAGATCTTCTATGAAAACTTCAGTTCAAAGATTAAGCCTAATTAATAAAATGTTCATAATGTTTCTTCTATGTTTTGAGAAAGACAGCATAGAGCACACTATGAAAAATGAATTGAGGGCCTTATTCTACAACATAGTACAGGTGTAGGCAACCTATGGCACGCGTGCCGCCTGCTGATTTTCAGTGGCACTCCCACTGCCCGGGTCCTGGCCATCGGTCTGGGGGGCTCTGCGTTTTAATTTAATTTTAAATGAAGCTTCTTAAACATTTTAAAAACCTTATTTACTTTACATATAACAATAGTTTAGTTATATATTAAATACATAGAAAGAGACCTTCTAAAAATGTGAAAATATATCACTGGCACCCAAAACCTTACATTAGAGTGAATAAATGAAGACTCGGCACACCACTTCTGACAGGTTGCCGACCCTTGACGTAGTACGTACCTGAATTCAATGGGGCACAGAAATTTGCCCATCTGCAACAACTTGTAGGGTAAATCTGCAGTTCTACTTCTACTTCATGTCTATACTTACGTGTCCAGTCGGAGGCGCGCGATCGATGTTCTGGGTTCGATTTATCGCGTCTTGTCAAGACGCGATAAATCGAACCAGGAAGTGCTCCGTCGTCGACGCTGGTAATCCAGCTCGACGAACGGAGTAGGCGGAGTCGACGGGGGAGCCTGCGCGCCGCGTGTGGACCCCGGGTAAGTGCTTTTTCATTCGAACTAAGGTACTTCGACTTCAGCTACGTTATTCACGTAGCTGAAGTTGCGTACCTTAGTTCAACAGGGGGGGTTAGTGTAGACCTGGGCTTAGAAACTGTAAATTAACTTGCTCATGAACAGTATCCCTGATTTTGTTTTTTAATTCACACAGGTATAAAGGCAAAACAAAAGTCAGACTCAAGGATTTCTCTTAGATTAAATGTACTTAGTAATAAATTAAAACTAAAATGTAAAATAAGGGTAATATGAACTAAATAGCATGTTTTTGTACAAATGTAGCAACATGCCTTACAAGTGACTCATCAGCACCCCAGGTGGCTCTGCAACTGTCATCAGGGTGACAATCCCCATGGTAGAAGTTTATCCCAGTACATTTCAGCAGGATTGATTTTAGAGTAGTACCCTTTTGGGAGATTTAAAAAACAAAAAAAAAACAAAGGGGAGTTACGTGTCCAACTCCCATTGACTTTCAATGGGAATTTAGCACCTAACTAACCCTTGTTGCTTTTGAAAATCTCCCCCTTCCTGGTCGCTATGCTGAGTTCATAGGCTTCAGAAGAATTTTTTCTTTCTGAACACAGACATTATGAGAGCTGGTAACTGTATAAAGAATGAGGGAAGGACAAACCTTCTGGCCTCAAAACACAGATCCCCTTAACCTAGGGCACACAGGAAGGGACGCAAGACTGTTCAATAAAGAAAACTATTAAGCAAGTACCTGGTCCATTTTATTGACTGCAACTGCCAGTTGTGTTACTCCAAGAGAGCGAACCAATAACCCATGTTCTCGAGTCTGTCCACCAGTCTCAAACCCTGCTTCAAACTCCCCCCTGCTGGCATCCACAACCAAGATAGCCACATCAGCCTAGGTAAGAAAAAAGATGGTTAGGAAAAGAATTTCTACAAGAGGAATGGATTATGGATAAATACGGTCCTGACTGGTCACACAAAAAACACATCTTAACCTTCTATGCTCACCAAGGGAATATCAGCATGACTTCAGTTGAATGAGGACTGATTTCTAGCTCACTAATGTGGACAGAGAAACAATGAGACATGTACACCACAGTATGGTTAAATATGGAGACAGCAACTTTATTAAAACTATTAATCAGCTGGAGCTACTATTAAAACTACCTGACAGAGCTGTTCCAGTGTGGATTTCAAATGGGCATCAAAGGCCCTGGGTTCTACTAACCTGAGAATGGGTATGAGGGCAATGCCTTCTCTGTGCTCTCAGGCCTGCCCAGGAACCCTGGGTCCAAGCCAGAGTCCCAATTCATGCCCTTCCTCCACACAAGTGATAAGAAGGATAAGATGAGCCACACACCAACTGATATGGAGACATATCATACCTCATCACTGTAATGTCATGCCAATGCCCAAGTAGCCCCTTAGGTTACAGGGAATTCACATCAGACTCTTGTTTAACCAACCAACCACACCTTGAAACTGCCAAAGCTGCAACAAATAAAATGTAACCCTCCAAATATCTACAGTTGCCCTAAAAAAACCCATTATGCTCGGGGCTGAAAAATGCATAACCTATTTTATTAGCACTGTGTACGACAAGACAGATCATGGCCTTTGATAGGGCTGCTTTGCATTTTGCAGAACAGCAGTTGGGGATTCCCTCAAAATGGCAAAACTCCCAATTACTGTAGAGCCATCAGAGTCTGTTCTACATCACCTCTTTATAAACACTTCCTCATAGTGCTGGAAGCATGGCAATAGCAGGCCTCCAGTGATCTCCTACAGCAAAACATCACTCAAGCCTCTAATTACATTAAAGGCTAGAATGGCCCTTGGCAGCTCTAAGGATGGAGGGAGTGTAAAGGAGGATTAAAGCTTCCTCTGCCCCACCTAATCTTTACCTGTAGACGCAAGCTCTGGTGCATTTGAAGATCTGGACTTGCATATTCTCACCATGTTACTTACTTGTACAGTATGAATCAATAATTTAAATAGAATTAAAGAAAACAGTACAATTAAGTGCAGCATTTTCCAAAATTTCTGAGATTAAAGATCCCCTTTTCTACTTAAAAATAAATAAATATCATGGACATTCTGTAACATGCATAAGCATCCATACCATTAAAAAAACACAAGCCGGCAGATCTGCCATAGACTTGTTGTATGATTTTGGGCAATCTCAGTGCACCACAATTTCTCCATTTGAAAAATTATGATAATATCCACCTTTGTGATGCACTTTTAAACCCTCTATAATGCCCTCTATACCAGTATGGAGTAAGACTCATTATAACAAATATGACTAGAGAATTACTTTTCAAACAAATATATAGTAATGAGATTACAGCCAAAATTTGCTTCTTGCCTGTCACTGAAACTTTGGCAATTATGTCCGCACAATAGTTTAGTCAGACTTTCCTGCAGGCCATTACAGTGTCAGTTTCTAAGGACAAACTAACTGTCAAAAATGTAAAACGGACACTGTGAAATAGGAATTGGTTCTTATATAAAAGAAAACACATTTACAACTTCTACAATTACAACACATTTTAACTTCTAACATTCGAACCAGTAACAGGAATATGGACTATATCGTGCACAACAAAAGCTGCAGCTCAAAACAGTACTTTGTACGAACCAAAACTGACTATTCTGACTTCTCTGCATGTAAATGACCAACTCTGTTAATAGCTGTTTTTTAAATTTAAGTCCATGCTTTTAAAGAAAAGAATTATCACATACATACAAATGTATATATCTGTGTATATAGAGGTGTTAATCTCTCTCATTCAATTTATTTAATTAAAAAACATCTATACAAAAGCTGTAGCGGCCCTTACTCACAATCTTACAACATAAACACACACAGCAACACTGAAAAACCAAACATTCACAAAGGAACAAATTTAATTCAGCCCAGGCAGCCAGCAAGAAAAGCTTCCTTCCATTCCTCTTCATTCTGAGAACATACCCTCAAATCCTCTCCAAAAACCCCTATTAAATTGATGGTAGCTTTTGAAGCATGCCTGGTAGGTCACCAAATTCAGGCTATTGCAGAGCAAGTTCCAGAGTCCCAGGACTCCCACAGAGACTACCCTGCTGGCAGTCCCCTTCATTTCATAATAGGGGAAATCCAGCTCAAGCACCTCTACAAGACGGCAACTGTGGCAGTATGTCAAGTGGTGATCTCTCTGGCAGGCAGGTCCCAGCCATTCAGGGCTTTAACATGTAACTACCAACACCTGAAACTTCACCCAGAGACCAACTGACAGCAAATGCAAATCCCAGAGCACTAGTGTCATGTGCTTCCAGCAAGATGGCCTGCCCAGTAAGCTAGCCAATGCAATCTGCACCAGCTTCAGTCTCCTGAATGTCTTCACCTGTACACCCACATAGTATGTTATCTGCTGTTTTCATTCAAAGCTTCTTACAACACTTTACCCTATAACATTTTTTCAGCCCTACCTGTTGAGCAGTACATACATCTCAAGTTTGAATATTTAAAACTAAACTGTTCTTGAAGTTATCCTAGTGCAATAAAGTATTCAAAGTAGTTCACTAATAAATGTGAAAACTTTTACCTCAATATAGTTGACTAACCTAAAATACTGCCTTTAAAATTTCCAGAAAAGAATGTAAGCTTTCAGTTTAGAAAAAGCATAAGACATCTCAGTTCCTAAGACTCCTTTCCTTCCTGAAAATAAAGACTTATTTTTCCCCATAATTTTTTCTACAGGTTAGGAAGTACAGAATACATTTACATTTATGATATTTTGAACAGAACAGAATAAGATTTATTAACTGAACATTTTATATACTGAACATATGCTAAAGATGCCACTTTTTTTTCCCCCTTTTTTTTTTGGTTTAAAGGTTGGATTCAAATAAAGTAGAATACTAAATTATAAAACATCACATTATATTTGATAGGTGCAGTTAAAAAATGTTATCTACCTGTGCAGCTCCTGTGATCATATTTGGGATGAAATCTTTATGGCCCGGAGCATCCATCAATGTAATAACTTTAGTCTTTGTCTCAAATTTGGTCATACCCACATCCATTGTTACTCCCCTTTAATAAAACAAACATGTAATACACTATTACAACTGCTTCCAAAGTTCACCAAACAAAGTTATTAAATAGTAGACTTAACAAATCAGACCACTGTGGCTGCCTTTTGATTTAACCAGTACTAAATTTTGGCCAATTTAATAAGTCTATTTGTGGCACTGACTTTTCCTTTCATTGGAGAAACTATCCATCTGCATCGGAATTTCATCTTAAAGAAATTAAGAAAGCATGTGTTGCTGAGAGAAGTTTTACTCTCCTTTCCCTTTATATGCTGCTTTGCTATGTATAAACATATTCAAATCTAATTCTGCTATGCCAGGCAGGAGGGGAGCTGTATAGTCAGCCAAAAAATGCTAATCAGAAGGGAACAGGCAAACAATAGAAGTCCTAGAATCCGACAATACGACAGCTGTATACAATAATGAATTATGTCTTCGAATCAAAGAACAAGTAGCAAAGTTCAGAATTAACTACTAAAGCGCAAAGCAGCTGTCACATTTTGTAAGTCAGTATTCTGAAGTTCTCCACCCCTGCAAAAATAGACATCAACAGCAGCAAGAGTACACCCACGAAAAAATTACTGCATATACAACTACAGGAATAAGATTATACTTTTGTAAATGTCCCCGCCATTCACATATGCCTGTTATCATTCAGAAAGAGCAGAATAGTTCTGGACTCAATTCTAAATATGCCTAAATAGCACCTGTGGGAAATTGCCTTGGCCTATCCATTTTTTAATCATGACACCAAACGACAGCAAAGAACTATCTAAACATTTGAGGAGCGCTTCAGAACACTTTAGTTTTAAAATATAGGCTTGAGAGTGGAGAAGGATGAGGGAAAAATCATTCAAGAAGTTCTTTGCCTGTTTTGAGAGAAATTCTCTAAGTTTCCCTTAAAACATGGAATAAATATTTTATTTACAGAAATAAAGGCAAAAAGACATTGTTTCCATTATATATATCCTGATGTTTAACAACACTTTTGTTTTAAGGCAACATTTAGAAATATTTTATTAACAGATGGCCAAATTCCATTTTCAAGGTTTTAAACTTTGAGACAAAAATATTTTTCACATTTTTGTCTGCAACACTGATTTTGGTTGACTGGTTTGTTTGTTTTTTGGCCTTTTCACACATAAGCTTGTATTGAACATATGCATGGGAAGACTGGCATATGCAGAAGTTTAGTTATAGGTATGAACACTGCACAAGTTCATTTCTCTTATTTTAAAAAAAGCTAGTCTCTCTGCAGCTCACCCCACTCCCCATTCCTCTGCATCAGTTTACATTTTCAAGGTTATCTATGCAACCAGAGGAGCTTGAATACCATGATACCATGGGTGATGAGCATGACATAAAAATACAATTACATTAGATAAACAAATTTCTCTCTGTGGTTTTAAATGAAACCTAAGATACTGGTGAGTACCACAAAAACTGTGGTAAGATATTAATTCTACAGTTTAGTTCATGTTTTTCTGAACACAGAAGGTCATTGTCCACAGATCCAATTTATAGAGTTTTTAAAAAGACATTTTATGAATTTTTAAAATTATCCATATCACTTCCTCCTCATGTATTTCCTCACCGTAATACTATTTAAAATGCATTACACAGAAAAAGCATTTACACATTTTATTTCAATGTAATATGTTACTGGCAGGGACTTTTCAAAAATAGTTATAATATTAATTTAACGAGTCAGATATATTAGACCAAAAATTTCACCTTCCTTAATCTCCTCACACATGCTGGTGCCTTGATCAAATCAATTCTATCAGCTCCTCATACTGAGGATTTTAACAAAAAAATACCCAATTTCTCAATGGCATTCAATTTCCACAACCAAGGCAAGACACTGACTTTTCTTTCAATGGTGTATATCTATGTACACAGAGGATGAAATATTTCCTTCTAAATATTTTACTCTCAAAACATTGAATGTAGGTAGCACATAGCTAATTAGTAGAATGACATTTAGTAACACATTACAATCAGAGAGCACATTAGTTCACACTAGAAGATAACTTTCCTACCTTTCTCTTTCTTCCCCAGTTTCATCTAAGACCCATGCATAAGCAAATGAAGCTTTGCCAGCCTTTTTGGATTCCTGCTCGTATTTGTGCATAGTTCGTTTGTTCACGTTGCCCAGAAGGTAGAGTAAATGACCCATTAGAGTACTTTTACCTGCATCAACATGTCCTAAGAAGGGAAGTAAACATTAGACTACTATTACTAATTTACACATATTAGACTTCATAATACAGCTGGAAAAGAAACACACTGGCAGATATGGGAATCTAATCCCCTGATGTTTTCTTTCATGCTCATGCAATTCAGAGTCTGATAATCATACATAGTAGCAGACAGAAAGAGAGAGAGAGAGAGAGAGATTTTTCTAGAGAGAAGACATGGGTGAAGTTTGACAATGACCTCTGCTCTGACAGACTCATGTTAAAAAGAATAATGCTAAAAAAATGAGTCAACTTTAAAGTATATTTTATTGTGACAAGATGAGGGATAGGCAGAAGGCCTCGTTAGTATTTTAGTCCATGCAGGTTAAAATTAGCTCCCTCCACAGAGGAAGGGTAAAGCAGATGGATTTTTAGTGCAATATGAGATGTTTCCTTTCCTAAACGGAGTAGTGTCTTGTTTCTGCATCACTCCCCGACTCAACAAGCACACATTTCTGGCCCAAAATATATTCAATTTGGAATTAAAATAAAGAAAAAAGGGTATTACCTATTACCACTAAATTCAACAGCTGTTTTCCTCCTTGCCTCTTCTCCAGCTCTGCTTTCACATCTATTTGTTGTCTTGTCTTGCTAGACTTTTTCACTGGAGTAGGTACTGTACTCTGCTCTTCTGGAATCTGAATTGTTTGGGATGGAAGAGCTGATTTAGAGACCAACTCAACTACTCCAGAAGTGACACTGGAATCTTCAGATGATGGTCTTTTTTGAGGTGCATTAGCACTATGGCCATTCTCTTCAGCAATCACACTAGGGAAAGCAAAGAGAAAACAAAGATTGATAGGGAATGAAGCCCTACAGCGTCAAAGAACAAAGGGAGTTTCTCTTTATGTACAGTCCAAACCTTCAAATTAAGAATCTCTGATAAGTAGTTAGAGACTAATAAAATGGAAGTGATAAACAACTGGACACAAATGACAGATACAGGCTCTGAATATCCTGCCTGTGAAGCAGCCCGAACAAAAGCAAAATAAGAAAGCATCCCATGTACTATTTGAAATTCAGATAAGACAAAAACCCTCTTCCTCATGACTACTTCTTTTGATGGGGAGGGAAGACACAGTTATGAGAAGTGACTAATGAGTGGCTGTTTTTGCTGCAGAGTTAACTTGGACTCTTACCCGAAGGTAGTTCTTAACCTGGCTCCTGTCCATACACAAGAACCTCTCACCCAACTGTGGTGGTGTTTTACAAACAGCTTAGCTGACTAGTCCTGGGTATAGGTTAAAGCCTGAGTGCTGCTTATACTTGGGCTGATAATGCACCCACTTTGTTGCATGCATGCAGGCTAACCACTCGAGTGCTAGTAGTTCTCCAATGCCTTCCCAAAAGTCAGCATGGTTGCCATGTTTATGGAGAGTTGTGTTGGGGAAGTTAGGTTTAATTAAAAAAAAAAAAAAAAAAGAAACAAAAACAAAACAAAACAAAAAAGAGGAAGGAGGATGGTCTTATGACTAAGGCAATGGCCTGGGATTCAGGACATCTGTGGGAAGGGGTGTTGTCCCAACTCTACCACAGATCTTCTGTGTGACCCTGGTTACATCCTTTCCTCTCTCTGACTCCGTTCCCCATCTGTAAAATAAGGCTAACAATCCCTAATTCACAGAGGTGTCATAAGGATAAATTCATTAATTAGAGTTGCTCAGATACTTATGGTGATGTCCACCACAGAAAAGCCAGACACAGTAAACAAAAACTGAAGACCAAAAAATTTCCCATGCTGGCTTATACACAGAGCTTCAGAAAAATCTACTGATTAAGTCTCTGTGCATGTAACCTGCCCGGTGAACAAGGATGTGATCAATGGTAAGGCATAAGTGAACATGGCAAGATACGAATGAAAGCCATCATTAAACAATACTACAGTATTATAGTGTAATGGCCCAAATACATCAAACTACTGAGACTGCAGTGTTTTGAACAATTACTGAAAATACTGCATGTCAGAGGGTGACACTGGCCCTTTAAGAGGGAAAAATCCAATGCACCTGTGATTTCTCAGCTGACCCGCAACTGGGCTTAAAAGAGGACACCTGAGCCCAAAAGGGGACAGAGAGCTGACAGAATCAGGAGAAGGACAGGTGAGAGCTGCCTGAGGAAGAGAGGAGAGGAGAGACAAGACGAGACGCAGTAGCAGCAGCAGAGAGCTGGTACAGTAAGCGACAGGGAAGAGCAAAAGGTTGATGGTGAGGACTGGCCAGAGCTGGGGAACCCCTGGTAAGTTAAAGGAGGGCTTGTGGATCAGCCCCTATAAAGAAGGGGAAGAACCAGCCTGGTTAAGAGAAGCTGAGCCCAATAATGACTCTCCGATAGGTGATCTAGGAACAGTGACCTTTGAATGGAATTTAAGAGCTTCTGCATAGTAAAGATTTGTTTTACTTTAGGATTTTTTAGAAGAATTGTTTTTGAGAAGATTTGTGGACTGCATCCCTTTAAATGAATAAAAGGGTACAACACTGCCACTAAGAGAAAATATTACTTTTCACAGGTGGATTTCAAGGAGAAACTGAGGCAGGCGTACATGTTCTGCACCAGCTTGCCATTGGAGGGTGCTCCAGGTAGTGCCATATAACCACACTGCACTTTAAAAAATATTTATAGGAGATGGAAGGATGTTACTGCAATAATCATATTTGCATCCCACCATCTCCCGCCAAACCCCAATATCCTTTTGCCGCTGGCTTTTCTGTAGGCAGATAATTTTATTCATCAGTTTTGGCTCAAGAAGCCCTGCCAATGGAAGCTAATGCAGTCACAAGTTGCATCACAGTGAGTTTTCATGATTCACTTTCCATTTACCTGTAAGAGCATATTTCCCTGTTTCCTCCCCTTCAGCTTTCATAATCAAAACTGCTTTTCCATATACACTAGAACTTTGTGATTAGCATGGTGTTCCGATTCATCCTTTTATCAAATGATGGCATCAAACGGTATAGCTGACTCATTTTCTGCCAGTTTTCAACCCCACTAAGAATCTCTTTCTTGCTTTAGGCCAATGGTTTTCAAGCTGTGATCCGTGGACCCCGGGAGGTTCATAGATTATGTCTAAGATTTCCGAAGGGGTCCGTACCTCCCTTTGAAATTTTTTTAGGAGTCCACAAATGAAAAAAGGTTGAAAACCATTACTTTGGGCTATTTTACATGACACAAATTGTAGAGAACAATCTAACCCAGATTTCCTAACTCTTATAATTGTAGTGTCAGAGACAGAATAGCTTATGATCTAGTCAGGTCTCGAATTAAAAAAAAATTAAGCCTGGTGAGGAGGACCCACGTTGCACACCTGCAAAGGAAGCCTACCACATGTGATACAGGAAGTGGCATTGGTGATTTTATAGGTCACATTCTTTCTTCAAATTCAGAACTAAACTAAATGGCCCCCTACTGTATCAGGGCATCGTGCTACTGGAGATGCCATCTTCCTGATGAGATCTAAAGTCAAGGCCCTGACTTTTGATGGTCATTAAAGACCCCGTCCCATTTAGGTGTGTGAGACCACTTTTGTCTTGGTCACATTTCAACAAAATAAATTCCCCCTGTAATTTAAACTGAAGAAGCTATTCTTTACTTCCTGTGTTAAAGATCTGAAAGTAATGGATCATTAAAACATTCATATTTAAAAGTAGTTAAGGGGAAAAAAAAGACTGCATATGAACTAATCCACAGAGAAATATAACATCAGCCATCCATGCTTGCTTTTACTAGAAAATATTTCAAATCAGCACCTATTTTGCATTGTGTACCAAAGTCCTTCATTTTTTTTAAAGTTACTTAAACAAATAGCATGTCAGGTTTAAACTGAATGCCTATTCTGGAAACAAATCCAAGTTCATTTAATTCAAAATCACCTTCCCCAATTCCTGTCTGTTTAGACATTTATTTCATAAAACAAAATATATAATTAGTTTTTGCACCAAATACCCATGCACAGAGAACTATAGTGAGAGAGCTTTTCCCACTAGCTGAACAGTAGATTTAAAATATCAGAAGTTATAAAGTAGGCCAAATCAGTTTTGACAGAAGTCATGCATTATTTCGGAGTTAAATATGTATACATACTTTACTTGCATGAGGTTTTTCCCATCAAGATTAAGACGCTCTTCCAGCCTTTTCTCTGAGTTTTTTTTTTTTTTTAAGGTACTTATACTTCATAATTTTCACACCCAATGCTTTCACACTGAAGTGTAACACTTACATAGTCAAAAGAACAGATATACTTTATATTGGTCTCCTTATGACATTTAAAGATCTAGAGAGAAGTTTTTGCATAAGAAAAGAGGTCAAACTTGACTTTGTAGATGGCGACCCACTACCTCCCCTTTCACTGTCAGCACAACTTCCCATGCCAATTAAAAACAAAAGTTAAAAGTGAAGAAACTATATGCAATTAATGCAACCCCAAAAGCAGAATTCAGAAGTTTTTCTACAGCTTTTCAAGCACTGTTCTAGAGATTTTTAGCCTAAGGCTACCCAAATACCAAGGCAAAGACAAAAAACCAAGAACACTGAACAACAGATTCAAAAATTTATCACAGATTATAACTTTATTGGCTTAACTATATTTATGAAAGTCTCAATTTCTTAGCAGTAATCTTTTATGGCTGTGTATTAATTAGAATTTTCTCAGAAAATTAGTCGGATAATTACTCAGAAAATGTAAAGCTTTATATGCTAGGGGATTTTCTTTCTTCAGAGTTCTGGGTGCAATTGCAAGTACAGCAGTCTTTAGGGATCTCAAAATGCACAGAGACCATCAATTTATAAAAGTCATAAATCTCATCATTGGCAGCCTATGTGCACAGCTTCAACTATCCATCCTCCTCCAGCAATACTATGATCCTTTTCAATGAGGCCCCTAATGGCTAGCTGCCACTTCCCCTACTTAGTCATTAGCTATTTGTCACATAAGTACCCTTACCTATAGTTCACTCTCCATGGGACTGAAGAAATTAAAAACAGAATGCCAAGTCCAGGGTGGGGGGTCACTCCTCCCTTCCAAATTAGTGGGGAAAAAAAGCTTACTGTTGGAAGTTCTCCCAGAAAAAAAAGTCCTGCTGCCATGTGGCAACGAGCCTTGCCTGAGTCCCCCTAGCGTCCTTCCCTGATAATGCAGATTTGAAACAGTGGACACTTAAACAAAACCTTTCCTCATCTCCCTTCTGCATGAGCTGCATGATGGGAATTGGGAAGGGAACTTGGGAAACACAAGGAGGAAAGATTTTATAAAGGAGGCTTTGGAGACTCTTGAGGAGTGACACTCTAGGTGTGCTGGTTGCAAAGGGAGATGAAAGCACAATAGGGAAGAAAAGAAAGGAGATGAGGAAAAAGGGGATGAGGGTAAAAGGAAGAGAAACTATAGAAGAAAAATGGAATGGAGAAGAATTATGCTGAGGAGCTGATGTAAGATAGAAAAGAAATGAGAAAAGGAAAGAAAAAGCAAGTCAAGTCACAATCTTAAGGTTATTAAATGTATTCATTTGTATACTTAGGTTTATACCCAAACAAAAATATAAGAGTAATAAAGGGAAGGGAGATTTGGGAATTTAAGGATCAGGATTGGAGAAGCAGAAGGGAGAGTGATGGTGCAATTGAAGATGGGAGGAAGGAGAAAATGGACTTTGCAAAGTGGAGGGTCAGGCAAATAGGTTGGGGGACCTGCTTATAAATGGGGCAGGGAAAATTGAGGAGCTTGGGAAATAGAGTGAAGGGCTCAGTAATCAAATCCAAGTTCTCAAATTGACCCAAAAATTTATTTCAAGTACTATGATGTCATTGCTAGAAGAGGAAGTACCACAATGACATTTTATCAAACACATGACAATATTGCCACAACATGAGACATTACCATCACTGATGCAACACCATAATGTGAACAGAAGCATCAAGATGATGCATCATAGTACCAAATACTCATGGAACCTCAGTTGAAAAACCTGAAGCTGTATTTAAATTGATCATCAAACTTCCCTCAAATAGGCAAAAAGCAAAAATCTATGAAAAAGTGAAGAAGTTCAAAACATAGTAGGATGAAACTATTTCATAAATTTATGGAAGGAAAAGAAGCTTCAACAACCGCTATCCTGGAAGAATTCTCAAAGTGCTCATGTGGTTAAGTGTTCTCTTAAATAATACATGCATACACCACTTTGTGATCTATGTACTTTTAGAGACTGATGTGTTAGAACACAGGTCAGTAACCTGCAGCACACAAGCTGATTTTTAGTGGCACTCTGCTGCCAGCCGAGATCCCGGCCGCCGGCCCCCTTCAACTCACTGCCGGCCTCGGTGAATGGAATCCCAAGCCGGCAGCAGGCTGAGCAGGGCCGCCGGCCAGCACCCCGGCTGGCAGGAGCCAGCGGCAGGAACCCCAGACCGGCAGTGGGCTGAGCGGCTCAGCATGCTGCCGACCTGGGGTCCCGGCCGTCGGCCCCGCTCAGCCCACCGCCGACCTGGATGAACGGAACCCCGGGTCAGCAGCGGGCTGAGTGGGGCCGCAGCTGGGACCCCGGCTGGCAGGAGCCTGCTGCTGGTCTGAGGTGCTGTCTGCCACCCACGCTGCCAGTCTGGGGTCCCGGCCGCTGGCCCCGCTCAGCCCGCTGCTAGTCTGGGGTTCCATCCCCTGTAAATGTAAAATATATTATTGGCACGCGAAACCTTAAAATAATGAAGACTTGGCACACCACTTCTTAAAGGTTGCCGACCCCTGTGTTAGAATGTCTGTCTGTCTCAATACTGCAAATTAAGTAAAATGCAATGGAAAATGTGCAGATCCATCTGTTATGGTTTAATTATGTGAATGCACTACAAAATGTGGAATTTCTTCTGTTATGGTTTAATTATGTGAATTTCAGTTAAATATTCTTTGTAATCTTCCAGTCATGAGGGATACTAAACCTCTTTTGTACAGCAAGCTCTCTTTGGGAAACTTACATTTATTAAGGAAGCTCTCCAAATTGGTTTGCCCATTTCAAATTATAGTTACACAAATTTGGTCAGCATGGCTGAAATAATCATCCTCATTTGCTTACATTTGCTCTGGTTTCTTTCATGAATTCATGCACAGACAGAAAATGCTAATATTGTCTTTAGTTAGTGGAGCAGAGAAGCAGTTTGTCAGAAAGGAGCAAATTTAATTTTTCCAGGATAATCCCTATAAAATATCCACCAACCCCAAGAAAGGCAAACAGAACTCTGTAAGCAATTCAGAACTGCCAATAACCATCCATTTGTTTTAATAAGCTTCTTTAAAGAAGAAAAGATCACACTTTATATTAAGGTTCCATTTACAGAGTTTATAAAGGATTAATAAAGTATTTATAAAATGTTTTAATAAATGCTTAATTGATTGTTATGGAGTCCAGATTGCTTATAACCTTCTATAACACTGAAGTGCATTAATGGCTATAAGCACATGCTACTCATCTCTGTAGTGCACTTTTTAAAAAAAAAAATCTATTTATTAACCCTTTGTAAGCCATTTATAAATGGAACCTTAACATCAAGAGCAACCAAAGAAAGCTAATAAATAATCTTTCATGGGTATTTATACATTTTGCAATTCCCCCTGATCCTAAACAACATACTATTATGCTTTCAGTATTCCAGATCATACTAGTGTAAAAGAAAACACTAGTACAGAGACTCAGTGTTGGGTTTTTTGTTTGTTTCAAGCTCAGAACTACATGTGTAACAGCTGCAAAGGAATGATAAGCTTGTAAAGCAACACTAATATTTTGGCCAACGACTCCATGTCTAGCTACAGACACCACCCCTAGGTTTCCTACAGACGAAACTGCCCATTGTACGGCCTTCTCCTACCTGACTATGCATGTAAAACACAAATCTTATCAACTAACCCTCCAAGAAGTGCTCCTTGTTTGCTAGGATGTTTCTCTAGCCTTCCAGCAGGACTCGCTTCAGATCTCACATCTTACATAATCAATGATAACCTTTCCATGACTCCACTAAAGTAAAGCTCCATTATGAAGGCAGGCTCCATTCAAATAATGGTAGCTTCTTGCACAGAACAAGGCCTTCCCCCATTCTAATTAGTGCATCACTTCTATAACGTTCTCAACTATTTTTAAAGGAAGTACTACATGAGAAATTAAACCTCTCTCAGAACACTGAGCATTCAAACTCAGCTGGATGACAAGCAGCTACTTCAGAGTCGAGGACTGCTATAATACAGAACAGCACCAGCACTAAAAGGGAAGCATATACAGTTCCACTTTAGGGTCACTAGAGAAGAGAAAAGAATAGTGACAACCCTGCCAAAACTACTGATGATTTCAAGAAGAAAATGGACCACCAGCTGCCTATCATGAATTTACTTTAGCCTCTGGATACAGGAGTGGTCTTCCAAAGTTTACCTCCCTGTTGCCCCAAGAAATGGACAACACAGGAACTCAAAGTGTGGTTGTTGTTCAACTGACGGTACGTGCATGGTCAGCTCCAAACTGCTTTTTTTTATATGAAGAATATTTTTAATTGTGATTTTTGTTGGGCACTTAAAAACAAACTATTCCTACAATCCTTATAGGACTGTTGAAGGATGGAGAGCTTTATCACTTACATCTACTTTTTCTCTTTCTTTTTTAGAAACTTTTACTCAGAGCAATGAGTTTTACCACTTCCCATGCAGAACCACAGACTATAAAAGGTGCCATAGGAAACACTAGAGAGGGAGGGTGATCTCCTGTCCGTACTGAAGTCAATGTAATGAGAGTTTTGCCACTGATTTCAATGGGGAAAAGATTTCACCCAGAGTCACTGGTTACTATGAATAGATGTATGTCACTGGTCACATCTTAACTCTATTTCACAGATACCCCAGCAGTAGTGGCAGGATTTTGAAAGACTCAAGGAGTTACATGTTAGAGTCAACCTCCAACTCACAGATTATAATTTGCTCCAGGTAAATAGCTAAAAGTAGTTATTGCCACCTGATGGATATTCAGTGGCCTGCGTGAAATTATAGTCTCAGTGCAGTCCCCCATGAGTTGACACATATTACAAAACCACAATTAGAATTAATTGCCCTTAGATAGCATGATGGATCGACAGTATAGAAAATCCTATAACGGGCAGAATTGCCAACTTTCTTGGCAGTCTTAGCAGAGGCAGAACACAGAATGCACATGAACACTCTCTCATTTCTAAAATGATCCCTCCAGAGCAGAGTTGTACACACTGATGAGCTGTGCAGGGCAGTTTTTTCTGCTGGTGCTGGTGATGTCCTTTTTCTGATTCAGACACTTAACATGCTGCTAAATTTTTCCTATCAAATGAATGAGTTTTACTATGGAAGAAAGCTGACATCCCACAAAATGCTCTCATAGCTCAACTTCACTCTCCCTTTATTCCTGATATATTTCTAAAACTAAATCTTCCATTAACTTTCTTTTTTAAATACATAAAAGAAGAAATAGGAGATTCTACTGTTGCAATGTATGACACTTAAGACAGCTATTAGTCGCTCACTATTAAAGATTCAGCTCTCTGAACTCAGGACTGTTTTCTTTAATGTTTGGTCTTTAGTCTGTGAAAGGAAAGACTACTACTCAACAACTCCTAATTTAATCTGACCCTCCTAATTTTGCTCAAACATCGTATTATTTCAAAGAAAGCACAAAAATGGCCAAATTCTGCCTTCTAATATCATGTGTAGAGGCCTCCCACTTAAGGCAATGGAAGTTACATGTGAAATGGAGGGCAATTAGCCTGAAGTGATTATTTTCCCCATAAATTATGTTCATTGTTTAAGCTATTTCCTTTCAATGAATAACCAATTATAGTTTTTAGTGACTTCTCATAATTCCATTTAGAAAATGTATTTTTAAATAAACTAGCCTCCAGAAAGATTAGCGTTAGCATTCTATGAAGCGGATGTTTAAATAATCTGACTAGTTGATATCTCTGAACTATTCATAGTGAAAGGATTTGTTAAACTCACAACGTGAGATGCCTTCTTCTGAAAGTAATTATGAGTCAAACAAGAAGCCAAGATGGTTAGTTTTGCAGAATGTACACTAAAAACTCTGTAAAAATATATAAAAAAAGAAGTAAACTTGCTACAGGTGCACCAGACTGAAAGAAGAACTGTTAAAGTATCTAGAGGTATGAAGTTTGGTTTACCTTGGAACTTCAAATCCCATAGCTTGTTTCTTTCCAGACACAGTCATTTTGGTAACTTTCGGCACAATTTTAGAATCGATTCTGGTTGACTGGGAATCTCTTGGTTTTCCTAGCAGCAGAAAAATTAAAGTGTGAACTTAACATTGGAACTAACATTGATGGAATAATAGAAGATTTTACAAGTTACACTCCTAATGTAATCCATTTTTTGGCAGCCCAGAAAGTGTGAATTTCACACTAAGAGCAAAATAAAAACATTTTAATCTTGCATCTACAATATAATCACCCAAGGGACTACATAAACAAATGTATTTCCAGTGAAAGGCTCTATTGTTTCTCCACTGATTTAGATGTAGACGGTGTCATTCAAAAGTTACATGATTTATTTTATAGAGTTACATGATTTTATTTTATAAATATTTATTTATTTGCAGAAGATCAAGGGTATCTTCCCAGAGACAATGAGGAATGAAAAGGAGGTTCTGTAGCTGATTCACTGGCTGGCTGAGTAGAGTTGATTTGTTCTTGTTGAATGTATGTATCTTTTTTTAATGCTGCTAGGTGTGTTATGCTATCGTTACGATTAAATGAGAGAGTTTCAGGTCACCTATTTTTACTACTACTTAAAACTAAACAAACCAAAACAAGTATATAAGGTTTTACTTTGAATTATGTGAACTGGTATTCCAGTGGTCTTGCAAAACCTAACAAAATTTGCAATCAAATTGCTTTGAAGGCTGTACAAAAGGGTCATTGATCTCTGAAAGAGAAGAATCTCACAATCCCAGCAACCTTCTTCTTAAGTCATGGCTTTGAGATGCAGTCATATTGTCCAATAAACCAGTAATTCTAATTTTCAACACCAAATGAACAATTCTTTCTTGATGAATAAGTATTTAAATTGTTCTGCCTGATTATAGTAAAATGGGTTAAGACTCACTTGATCCTACCACTCAATGGTTAATTTTTATTGTATTTTAAGCATGACAGCTATATCTCCAAAACCACACAATCAAATTGCTATACAGGTTATATATAATTGTGGTCAAAGCTCTTAAAGTTATGTTTCAGGTGAGGAAACAGAATACCACAGACAGTTCCTTAATAGAGAGCAAGCCAAAAGAGCATGTGCATTTATTTTTTTTAAGATCCCACAGCTGGTCACAATATTCAGTATTTAATTAATGAGTTTATCTTCATCTCTCTTTGCTCCATTTTCCCCACCTTTTAAATGGGGATAATGATGCTTACTTTTATTTGTAAAGCTTTTGGAGATCTATGGGTGAAATGTGCTTACAAGACCTAAGTATTTTTTATATATACTTACACAAAAACTGCACATTTTTAGATTTAAAAATCTTTATTCAAATATGAAAAATAATTGGTTTTGATCAAGCGCACACACATCCAGAGTGGGTGTAAATAAGGGATAAAATAAAATAACAAAATGCAATAAAATAAAGGAGTGATAGACACAAAAATCTCAGAGTTACTTATGACATATGCATGAGATGCTATTAAGTTTATGGATCATATACAAATAGTGTGCAGCTAGTAATGCAGAAATTACACAACTTCTAAAATAAATGGTGGGGATTGAAAACTTCTCACTTTTCATGGGTCACGGACCACTGGTTGAAAACAAAGTATTTGTTTGGTTTTAAAGCACTTACACAGGTCAACTAAAGAATGTCTAAACTGAGAGCTATTCAACCTGAAAAATTACATGTCTTATTATGATTTTGCTTTTTCTCTTCCCACTGACATCTCTCTAGCAGCCATCTCTCAAAATGCGTATTTTATTTAAATTTTATTACTTCTTGACCCCATTAATGCTTTAAAAGCTAAAATTTAAATACTAAAAAAAAAAAATCTGATTCTAGAATCTGTAATTATATTTCTTTTTGTGGCTCACAGAAAACTAGTATCCAGCCCCCAGAGACAAGTTTTAACATAACATAAGAATGGCCATAGTGGATCAGATCAATGGTCCATCTAGCCCAGTATCCTGTCTTTTGACAGTGGGCAGTGCCAGATGCTTCTGAGGAATGCACAGAACAGGGCAATTTATCGAGTGATCCATCACCTGTCATCCAGTCCCAGCTTCTGGCAGTCAGAGGTTTAGGGACACCCAGGGCACGGGGTTGTGTCTCTGATCATCTTGGCTAACAGCCATTGATGGACCTATGGTTTATGAACTTATCTAATTACTGGACTGTGAGCACTTCAGGTAAGGACCGTGCCTTCTTGTCTTTTTGGAAAATACCTCACACATTGTGGACACCAATGAAAATATATACATAAAATGTTAGCAAGGAGGTCTCCCAACTCAATATAAACAAAACTCTCTCTTCTCCTTGTTCCCAATCCATCAATCCACTCCCCCGAAAGGAAGGCAGGGAGAACAAATCACCCTTGTATAGTGCCCTGAGGAACAATAGGGCCTTGTCTACACTGGCAAGTTTCTGCACAGTAAAGCAGCTTTCTGCATTGTAATTCCTGAGGTGTACACACTGCCAAGCCACTTAGTGAGCAGAAACTGCGTGGTTGCAGGGCTATAAAACAACGACCCTGACAACCGGCATTACAGCTTTCTGCGCCGGGGGTACAGCACAGCGGTACCAGTGTAGACACCCTGGTCGATTACAGCGCTGCGATCGGCATCCAAGAAGTGTCCCACAATTCCTGTTTTTGCCTCTCTGGTTATCGGTTTGAACTCTACTGCCCTGCCCTCAGGTGACCGTGAGCCCCACCCCTTAAATTCCTTGGGAATTTTGAAAGGCCCCTTCCTGTTTGCTTGGTGATGCGTGCAGTGGTCTCAGCGCATCTTTTCAGGTGACCATGCCTGTTCCACACACCAGGCAATCCCCCGCTTCAAGCAATGCCGAGCTCCTGGACCTCATCAGCATTTGGGGAGAGGAGGCTGTTCAGTCCCAGCTGTGCTCCAGGCGTAGGAATTATGATACCTACAGACAAATTTCACGATGCATGAGACAAAGGGGCCATAACCAGGGCATACTGCAGTGCAGAGTCAAAGTGAAGGAGCTGTGGAACGCCTACCACAAGGAGCGAGAGGTAAACCGCAGCTACAGTGCTGTGCCCACGAGCTGCTGGTTCTACAAAGAGCTGGACGCGATACTCGGTGGCGACCCCACCTCCATTGCGAAGGCCCCTGTGGATACTTCAGTGGTTCGCGTGCCAGTCAAGAGTGAACCAAGCCAGGAGAAGGAAATCTTGGATGAGGATGTGGAGGGAGAGGGGGACGCAGAGGCAGAGGACAACTCGGAGGCCAGAGATACATGCAGCCAGGAGCTCTTCTCTACCCCGGAGGAGGCTAGCCAGTCACAGCGGTCAGATCTTCATGAAGCGCAAACAGAAGAGGCGGCCCCTGGTAAGTGGCTTTGATTTTGGGAATCGGTGAAGCGAGTTTTTGGGCAGGCGGGTTGTAGATGCGCGTACCACCACATGCCTACTCTGAGCGACGGAACAGGGTGTTGACTTCCTCACTTCACGGGAATCTGCCTCAGATATCTGCAGGAAACTCTCATGGAGATACTGGGCAATCCGCTGCCGCAGGTTCTTTGGCAGAGCTGCTTTGTTTCTTGCCCCATTAAGGGTAACTTTCCCACACCACTCTGCCGTCACTGGGTGGGGGGCAGGAGGGCCATTGCTGCACACAGGTGAGCCGCATAGGGCCAGGGCAGAAGATGCAGTCTTGGAGAAGACCCTCCTTTGATTCCCTGCTCACCCTCACGAGCGAAATATCTTCCATAGTGAACACAGCCTGTGGAAAATGTGGGGACAGTAATGATAAGGACCCCCCCCCCCCCCCCACAGTGCTGGCTCTCCTCAAGAGCCACGTGCCCAGTGGACAGTACGGTCCTGGAACACTGATTTCCCCTGCTGTTACTCACCATTCTGGGGGTCTTGTGGGTCATGTGTGCTTGCCTGGGGTCAGCCAGTTAATGACAGGTATGTGAATAGTGGCTGTGTCTTAAATCACTGAATCAGTGGTCTGTGTGTTGCAAACAATACTGCTTCTCTAAAATGTTCTATTTTGGTTTCACAGATATGACCTAGGGAGCCCAGTCTCCCTCTTTGTTATCGCTGGCTGAACAGCTGTGCAGAATTAGAAAGCGGCCACGAAGAACTAAGGAGGACTTTCTGCGTGAGGTGATGATGCACTCCACGGACGAAAAAAGAATTGAAGGAGTGTCAGGACAGCAAGAAGAGGGACCGAAAGGAGAACACAGCACACCAGAATGAAGCCACGGAGCGGTTCTTAAACATTATGGAGCACCAAGTGGACACACTCCAGGCACCACTAGCAGACCAAGCAACTCCGCGCCCGCCCTCCCCTGCAGCCATTGTTGCAATACTCTTTCCCATGCATCCCCCAGACACTCTTATCAACCTCCTGGTGCCAGTCTGTACCGCTGCATTCCACTCCTCCCCCCCGTCGCTGCCAGCACTGAGGACTCCCAGTACCCACTGCATTCAACACCCGTCCCTCTGCAATTTAGCACTACTGAAGTACAGTACCCACTGCACTGTACTCCAAAGGAGAAGGTTGCATATGATATCTGGACATACACAAATCTTTAACCGTTCCAGGACCCCACCACCTCCTGGGACCCTCTTCTCCCATCCCCCTCAGTGCTGATGTGTTTTTTGTTTGTCTCTCTCCTCTGGGTTTGTTTTTTAATAAAATAATTGTGTTGGTTTGAAAGCAATCTTTATTCTACTAATTGAAAGCAGACAGAGCCCTGCAAAGCAATAGGTAATTTTCTTAAACCTTCATAGTGCATTGTCTGCGCCAATCACAAGCACTGCACTCCCGAGCATAGCAGCAAATATTAGTGGCTTTCAGCTTCAAATTGCTGCCTCAAGGCATCCCTGATCCTTATGGCCCCGTGCTGCAACCCTCTAATAGCCCTGGTCTCTGGCTGTTCAAATTCATACTCCAGGCACTGAGCCTCAGTGGTCCAGCCCTGAGTGAAGCTTTCACCCTTCCCTTCACAAATATTATGGAGAGTACAGCACACAGCTTTAAGCATAGGAATATTGTCCAGGCAGGTCCAGCCTCTCATATAGGTAGTGCCAGCAGGCCTTTAAAAAGGCCAAAAGCACACTCAACCGCTCCTTGCTGCTGTCAAGGTGCCCTGTGTATGGCTTCATAAGCCGTGGCATTAAGGGGTAGGCAGGGTCTCCCAGGAGCACAATGGGCATTTCGACTTGCCCCTTTGATCATTTTGGCAAAGGGAAGAAGTGGAATATGAAGGAGCTAGTTAGGACTCCTTGATTCTCAGGGCCTGCCCCAGCCATGATGTGACTCAAAGCAGCCCAACAGCAGAGTACACAGGCACAGAACCTTGCTGTACTGTATTTGAACCAGCAGGGGAGTTCTCCTCCAACAAGGGAATTCTCTGCTGGATATGGAAAGCCAGATCACAGCCTCTTTGCTCTGCCTGAGCAGTTCAAAGGCTCTGCTACATAGAGAGAATTTGGACTAATATTTACATCCTACTTGTTCCAATGGCACCTGGAAGCATCCCCTCAAACTGTTAACATCACTGTACACAACAACACTATAGATCAAGGGTTTTGAAAACGAGACAGGTGCTTCTGTACATTTTACATCAATCTATATTCCCTTTATTTTACTTTTACATATGTGGGACTTCTATTTTCTACTTTTAGCAACTGTGTGTAAATGTCATGCCCTTACAGAGTGTCACACTGACCACCTTGGAGACTGAAGACCAGTTTAATCACAGAACAGAGCCAGCAGCAATGCAACCTTCTTCAAACATTCAGCCTGTCTCTCTCAACCCTAACTTGGAAGGATCTCCTCTAAGGAGAGTATGATTCAGTTTCAATGCCTATTCAGTCCTTGGAGACTCTGCTGAGATTACCAAAAATCAGTGGCAGTTATGATAGTGGCTGCAGACATTTGTGCACTGAAAACTCAGCATCCATTTAATAGATTCATATGTTCACAAATTCTAAAGTCAGAAGGGACCTCTAGTCTGACCTCCTGTAGGCCACAGAACTTCCCAAAAATAATTCAGAGCGTGTATTGTATTGAAAAAAATTGAATCTTGATTTGAAAACTGTCAGTGATTGTCAAATATATTCATCGGATCCTCCTGCCAGGAAATGAATTTAGATTCAAATAAGCTACATATGGAAGATGTGAAACTGATTATTGGAAAGGATGCAGAGACCATGAGATATTTTCAGCATAGACTAATTTCTCGGTATATTTTCTGGCTTTGTTAATAGCAGGCATTTGCCATTAAATACTCATTTAAACCTAAAACTAGAAGCCCTGCATATGTACCTTCCCATTACCTTACAAATTACATTACTGTATCTCCAGTCTAGATAAATTATGCACTTCCAAAACTTTAGAAGAAACATATGCCAAAACCTAGCATTGATTACTCAACACTAATGTTGAATTAACATTCAACAATTCAGAGAACGCAGAGTTAATGTTGAAAACTGAGCCTGGGTCCAAACAGCCCAATATCCTTTCATCTGAGAGTGGTCAATACCAGATGCTTCAAAGGGAATGAACAGAACAGAGCAATCAACTTATTCATAAATGATCTGGAAGAAGTAGTAAACAGTGAGGTGGAAAAGTTTGCAGATGATACTAAACTGCTCAAGATAGTTAAGACCAAAGCAGACTGTGAAGAACTTCAAAAAGATCTCAAAAAATGAAGTGATTGGGCAACAAAATGGCAAATGAAATTTAATGTGGATAAATGTAAAGTAATGCACATTGGAAAAAATAACCCCAACTATACATACAATATGATGGGGGCTAATTTAGCTACAACTAATCAGGAAAACGAACTTGGAGTCATCGTGGATAGTTCTCTGAAGACGTCCACACAGTGTGCAGCGGCAGTCAAAAAAGCAAACAGGATGTTAGGAATCATTAAAAAAGGGATAGAGAATAAGACAGAATATCTTATTGCCCTTATATAAATCCATGGTACGCCCACACCTTGAATACTGCGTACAGATGTGGTCTCATCTCCAAAAAGATATACTGGCATTAGAAAAGGTTCAGAGAAGGGCAACTAAAATGATTAGGGGTTTGGAACGGGTCCCATATAAGGACAGATTAAAGAGGCTAGGACTTTTCAGCTTGGAAAAGAGGAGACTACGGGGGGATACTATAGAGGTCTATAAAATCATGAGCAGTGTGGAGAAAGTGAATATGGAAAAGTTATTTACTTGTTTACATAATAGAAAAACCATGGGCCACCAAATGAAATTAATGGGCAGCAGGTTTAAAACAAATAAAAGGAAGTTCTTCACACAGCGCACAGTTAACCTGTGGAACTCCTTGCCTCCATCATCTAGTCCCAGCACATGGCAGTCAGAGGCCTAGGGACACCCAGAGCATGGGGTTGCATCTCTGATCATCTTGGCTAACAGTAATTGATGGACCTATCCTCCATGCACTTATCTAATTCTTTTTTGAAACCAGTTATAGTTTTGCCCTTCACAACATCCATAAGCAACAATTTCCACAGGTTGACCTTGCATTGCATGAAGTAGTACTTCTTTTTGTTTGTTTTAAACGTGCTGCCAATTATTTTTATTGGGTGACACCTGGTTCTTGTGTTATGTGAGGGGGTAAATAACACTTCCTTATTCACTTTCTCCATTCACCATTCCTTGCTCTGTCACAGACTTTCTATATGACCACGAGCAAGTCATCATTTACACTTAATCTACCTGTATTGTGGCAACAGCCACCAATGATGTAAGTACTACCAGACGGTGCTCAGGTTCTGTGCAACATAAATATGCTGCAGGTATGATTTTACGGCATCAAGAAAAAAAGCTTTACCCTTGACTACATTAGTGGTGCTGTACTGTTTGCAATAAGTCATTTTTTCCTAGTATAGAGGCACCCTTTCTCTACTTAATATTTCCCCATCTGTAAAGTGACTATGATGATAACCAAGGCCCATGGCCACAAAATCCATCCCTTGTCAGAGAATGATGCTCCAGAATCCATGCTATCATTTAAAAAAAGCTCCTACACCATTACTATTGTAAAAACCTTCCAAACATGAGCATTGTGCAACATAATGGATGCAGAGATGTCAGCCTGAGTCTAGACTGTGTTTCACTTGTGCGAAGTGTGAACTGCACCTATTCATCTCAATGGGAAGTTTACAGAGACATCTATTTATGCATATTTCAGTATCAACAGAGTTAACTATTTCACTGTTAATCATTATAACACCCAGCTCATGTGCATCTCCAACAGCTTTCTCTGGGCCATAAATCTCCACTGTTCCTTATCCAACTGTAAGGACCTCCAGCTTCTTGACAACCTTCCTAATATAATTACGCATTTTATAATCAAAACTCTGCCGCACACGGAAATTTAAAAAAAATATATATATAAAATTAAATGTTATAACAAATTAAGAAATGGGGATTATTATATTGATTTGTTTTAATTTTTTGTTTTCATATTTAATTCAATAAAACACTCAATTTAATACATTTGAAGTGGCCACAAAATCTCGTCTGCTGTACTAGAGTGCTGCCGAACTCAGGAATCTTACGGCACAATTTAGATCAAGATTGCCATGGGACCTTCAATGGCAATTACCTAATTTACAGAGACGCATTGAGGCCCATCTAAGAGTTTGTACAATGCTCTATAACCGTGGTCACCAACCGGTCGATCATGATCGACTGGTCAATCCTGGAGACTCTCCCAGTCGACCGCGATCTCCAGCCGCAGCGGCGTAGCGGGGTCCTCAGGGTGCGGGATGGGTTCTCCGTGCACTGCTCCTGCCTGCAAGCACCGCCCTCACAGCTCCCATTGGCTAGGAATGGGGAGCTGTGGCCAAGGGGAGCTGTGGGGGCAGTGCCTGCAGAGAGGGGCAGCATGTGTAGCCATGTGCCCAACCCCAGGGGCCACAGGGGCACGTTGGTCACTTCCAGGAGCGGTATGGCCACATGGTGCACTACTGGCTGGCGGAGGGGTGGGATGTGGTGTGGCTCAAGATGGGGAGAAGGTGCCGATGTTCCTGAGTGGGGGTGGGCAGGCAGGGAAGCCTGCACCCCAACCCCCAGCCCTGAGCCCCTTCCTGGAGCCAGTACCCCATACCCCGCCCTGCACCCCAACCCCCTGCTCCAGCCCTGACCCCTCTCCCAGAGCCAGCACCGTGTACCCCCTCCTGCACCCCATCACTCTGCCTCAGCCCAGAGCCCCCTCCTGCACCCAAATTCCCTCCCAGAGCTTGCATCCCTCACCCCCTCCTGCATCCCAACCCCCTGCCCCAGGCTCCGCCCGGACCTACCTCCCACACTCCGAACCTCTCGGCCCCAGCCCAGAGCCCGCACCCCCCAAACCCTAATCCCCTGGCCCAGCCCAGTGAAAGTGAGTGAGGGTGAGGAGAGTGAGCGATGGGGGGGGGGGGGGGGGGAAATGGAGTGAGCGGGGTGGGGCTTCGGGGAAGGGGCGGGGTAAATCTTGGGTTGCACTTACATTCAAAAAGTGATCTTGTGCGTAAAAAAGTTGTAGACCACTGCTCTATAAGTACAAGGTATTAAGGCCAGTCAGCAATCTTGGGAATAGATCCTGGGAATAGAGCTCAAAAGTTCAGGATTCTCAGCCATGTGCTCTTTATGCCTCGTGACTCAGAATTAGGAGACCACTACTACCTCATCCTCAGATTTTACAATGTCCCTTCCAGACTTAAAGTATTTGCAAGGTTTGCTGAATTTAAATCTTTAAAAGTTTATATTCTGCTGAAATATGTTTTACAATGTCCTCATCACTAGAAGGCACTTTGACCAAGCAAGAAAACTTAAAAGCAAAGTCCACTGCATGTGAGAAACAAGTACCAGTTGGAACAAATAGGATGTGGTTTTCAGACAAATATACAAAGTAGTAAAGGACTCTAGGAAAGGAAAACTTAAAACATATGAAACAGAACAGAGTTTTCTATATTTGCCAAGAGGCATCAGCAGCTCTTTAAGGAGTGATAACACAAACAGCAAAGATACACCAACTAGCTCAAATTTCACACTATAAATATATTAATGTAAAATTCTGCTTTGCAGAGAAAGCTGTTTTTCTACAATTTTAACTTATACAAACTTAGAATGAAGACATTTTTAGTAAAATGCTCACAACATTGCAACTGAATACAACATTTATAAATAAAGTACTTGCAATGTATCGTTTATGCTACTGAACATCTAACTGAAAACTTTAAAATTTTAAAAGGGGGGGGGGGGGAGGCAGGGTAAGTCAGTCCCACAATATTGAGATTCAGCTACTCACAAGACATTATTGAAAACAATTCCTCAAATAAGAACACGGAGTTTTGTTTTTCTTTTTAAAAGAAAGGTTATTTCCTAAATACAAACCACAGACAGGGGTTTTCCAGGTAACTTAGGCTTGTTACCAACTAGTATCTTCTCTGTAAGATTTCAGTCAGTGAATATATGAAAATATTTTTTAAAATTTTTCAATGAAACTACCAGTCGGCATTTTCAGTGAAAAATGCTAAAAATATAACTCTATGCTTGTGCCTGAATATAGGGATATTTTTTCAAGAGTGGTAAGGTTCTGATTCAGAAGATGATACAGGAGGGCACTGAAAACAAATTCCTGTATATCATTAGGATTAGTTTGAATTATCAGAACACACAGCATCCAATTTGATTTCCCCACATTACTTCCAGCAACAGCTTAAGACTTGAACAATTCATTACTGTGCAGTATTATAGGCAGAGTCAACAGCAACCCTTACTATCAAAGTTGTCCAACACTTCCAAGTACATGATCCTGTCTTCAGTTGCTTATAACTTTGCCAAATTTCAATTGTTTAGGCAAAAACTTTCCATGCCAGGTGTCTGCCTCAGACTGAATTTTTTTTAAAAAATTTCAGCCAAAATGATTCAGTTATTTCCAAAAATAAAGCTAGTGAAAAATACATTTTGCCCATGTTAAAAAATCCCGACAACCCTTTTCTTTGAAAAGTTTAGTACTGACATGCTTTGAAATTTGGCAGAGAGACTGGCTTTGTGTCAGGGACTAGCTTTTTGCTGTGAAAATCCACCCAAACTTGGTGTAAATTCTAAGCTTTTGAAAAACTACAGCTGGCACATGCTCAGTACAGACAGACTTTAGCAGCAAAATTCCCCAGATGCCATCTGCACCGGGCATGCCCCAACCTGAAGCTGTAACTGCTGCTCTGAGGAGCTGTGTTGCACCGTACTGGGTCCAGGCCGATGTCCCCTCTAATTTTTTACATCCATGTGCAGAATGAATTTTGTTGTGTGTACCAATATGGAGATAATGTATGGCAGGGGTGGGGCTGAGGGGTTTGGAATGTGGGAGGGGGCTCAGAGCCGGGGCAGAGGATTTGGGTGCGGGGAGGTGAGGGCTCTGTTTGCAGGTGTGGGCTCTGGGGTGGGGCCGGGGATGAGGAGTTGGTGGTGCGGGAGGGGGCTCAGGGCTAGGACAGAGGGTTGAGGGGGGGGCTCTGGCTGGGGGGCTCTGGCTGGGGCTGAGGGGCTCTGGCTCCAAGCTGCCCCGGGGTTACAGTGGGGAGAGAGGACTCCCCCCAGCCCTCTCTCACCAGAGCAGCCTGGAGCTGGGGGGAGAGGCGCCTCCCCGGCCAGGGCAGCTCCAGGGCTGGGGCCAGGGGAGATTGCCTCTCCCCAGCCATGGCAGCTCTGGGGCCAGGGCCGAGCGCCTCTCCCCAGCCGTGGCAGTTCCGGGGCTGGGGGAGAGGTGCCTCTCCCCACCTGGGTGGACACACAGCTTACAGGGAACTTGGGTTCAGTCACCTGAACTGAGAATGGGCAGACTGTCTTTACTGTGCTCTCAATGACTGGGCTCACACAGTGTGGAGGAGGAAACTGCCCAATTCAAATGCAGAGGGGACAAGAGGCACACCTTCAGGGGGGAGTAAATTAGGACAAGGAGCCTGGGGTGAGGTATGGGGAACTTGGTGGGAGGGAGAGGAAAACAAATAATTGTGGGACTGAGAACCAGTGGGGTGCAGGAAGGAGGCGAGGAGGAGAGGGAGACAGATCTGATGAGAAGTTAGGATGCAAGGGGGAGAACTGAGCCTGGCTGGGCAAAGAGACTGGGACAAGAAACTTGAAGGAGTGAAGGTGGGGGGAGGGAGGAGATTCATTAAGATTGGATGCAGCAGTACTGGGGACTAGTAGTAGTAGGGCTGGGGAGGCGACTGGAGGACAGGGTGAGAGGAAGACAGAGATTGGATGAGGAGCTGGGATTGGGGGAGAACTGGCCAGGCAAGGAGACAGAAAACGAGCTAGAGGAAGACTGGAACTGGGATGGGAAGTATGGAGGGATGAGCCTAGTAGGGCAAGAAGACTGGGATGAGAAATCTGAGTAGTAGAGACTGGAACTGGCCAAGTGAAGAGAGAGGACTGGCATGAGGACCCAAGGGTAGGGAAGAGACAGGACTGGGACAGTCAGCTTGGAGGGAATGGGGCTGAGGGGTCACACTTGGGGGAAATCGGTAGAAGAGTCTGTGTCATTAGACACACCCCTCCACCACGTGGAATGGAATCCAAGATTCCAGAATCTCACCATTCCTCTGCTGTCAGCAAACGTCTGCGAAACCCACTGGTAAATTGTGTGTTTCATCCCTCTTTAGTGCTGGTCTCCACATAGGATGACAGCTTACCACTGCTGTCAGTTGCTCTGTTAGTTCAAGCAGCAGAGGCCTGTATGATGAACCTACAAATTCCAACCCTGTCAATGACCCACATAATGAAATTTCTACTTTTTTTTTTTCAGTTAGATTTTTTAAAAACCTAGGAAATCGCATTTAAAAACTACATTAAAAATCATTAAAGGTTATGTCAAATTTTCAAAAGTTAGAAAATGCCAGAACTAAGGTTGCCTATGCAACCTTAATTCGGTTCCTTTGTTCATATGCATTATGATACAGTCTTTAATATACATGATCACATACCATTTTGTCCACAGGACTCTTGCCTCATTCAGTACACAGAATGTAGGGTGCTCTTTTAAGCAGCTATTCATATTTTTTCTCGTCCTTGTTCAATGTATCGCTTCATGCCTAATTTTCTGTGCATTCTTCATGCTCTGTTCTGAAGACAGAATTATTCATTTCCTCAGAGGCTTTTTCTATGGTCCTCATCACAATAATATCCAAATACTTCACAAATATGAATAGATTTATTTTCACAACAAGCCTGTGAAGTGAGGGAGTATGATTATTCCCATTTTACAGATGGGGAACTGTGGCACAAAGATTAATGTAGAAAGTATCCAAAAAATTTTGGTGCCCAATTTAAGATACCTAGCAGCTGATTTTTCAGAGTACTTAGCATTATACAGCACTTTATAAGTTCAAAGCACAGCTCCCATCGACTTCAGTTGCAGTTGTGAGTGCTCAGCGCTTCTGCAAATCAGACTCCAGGGTCTCAAGTCAGGCACCCAGAATAGGAAGAACACAAAATTAGTGATCAGCTGGGAAAAGTCTGGTTTAAGTGATTGCTTAGCACCACATGGGAACTTTGCGCCTGAGACAGGAATAGAGCAATCTTCTCGGAGATCCTTCCTATCCCACAAACAAAAGAAAGATTTTGGAAGTTGATCGCTGGCTAGGTAAGTGGTGTAGGGTTTTGGTTTGGAAAACATTGGTCTACCTTCTATAGGGAGAAGGGGCTATATCGTTTGGACGGCTTCCAGACTCAGTAGCTGGGGGACCAATTTCCTTGGGGACAGGCTGGTAAGAGAAGTCAGGAGAAGATGTGAGCATTCAGCACAAAATCAAGGATGAGAAAACAAAATTTATCAAGGAACCAAAGGACACAAAAAGAAGAAATTCTTGCATTGCCTATACACCAATGCTAGGAGATTGGGTAGCAATCAAGAGGAATTGGAATTGTTCATTTATGAGCGTAAATTTGATATAGTTGGTATTACTGAAACATGGTAGGAGGATGACTGGAATGTTAAAATCACTGGTTATAACCCATTTTGAAAAGATCAAGTGGGCAAAAGGGGAGGGGGAAGGGATAGCTCAGTGGTTTGAGCATTGGCCTGCTAAACCCAGGGTTGTGAGTTCAATCCTTGAGGGAGCCACTTAGGGATCTGAGGCAAAAATCTGTCAGGGGGACAGTACTTGGTCCTGCTAGTGAAGGCAGGGGACTGGACTTGATGACCTTTCAAGGTCCTTCCAGTTCTAGGAGATTGGCATATCTCCATTTATTTTATTAGATATACAAATAAAAGTAGATAGGATTCTATCTGTCTATCCATCTAACAATGATATTGGTTCATTACTAGATGGAAATGGTAGAATTATCAACAATAATACAGAAATGGCAGAAGTGTTCAATAAATATTTCTGTTCTGTATTTGGGAGAAAAACAGATGAGATAGTCATATCATATTCTAACACTCTTTCCATTCCACTAGTATCTCAGGAGAATGTTAAACAGCAGCTACTAAAGTTAGACATTCTTAAATCAGCAGGCCCAGATTACTTGCATCCAAGAGTTTTAAAACAGCTTGTGGCTGTGGAGCTTGCTAGACCATTAAAGCGGCTTTTCAATAAGCCTTGAAGCACTGGGAAAGTTCCAGAATACTAAAAGAAAGCTAATGTGCCAATATTTAAAAAGGATAAACAGGATGATCTAGGTAATTTATAGGCCTGTCAGCCTGACATTGATCCGGCACAAGATAACAGAGAGGCTGATATGGGACTTGATTAATAAAGAATTAAAGGAGGGTAATGTATTTAATGCCAATAAACAGGTGTTTATGGAAAATAGATCTTGTCAAACTAACTTGATATCTTTTTTTGATGAGATTACCAGTTTGGTTGATAAAGGTACTAATGTTGATGTAATATAGACTTCTTAAGACTCATAGACTAAGGTCAGAAGGGACATTTGACTTGGTACCTCATGACACTTTGATTTAAAAAACCTAGAAAAATACAAAATTAACCTGGCACACATTATATGAATTACTGGCTAACTGACAGGTCTCAAAATGTATATATAAACGGAGAATCATCAAACGGCTGTGTTTCTAGTGGGATCCAACAAGGATCGATTACTATGCCTACATTAAACATTTTTATTAATGACCAGGAAGAAAACTTAAAATCATCACTAACCGTTTGCGACTAACACAAATACTGGGGGAGTGGTAAATAATGAAGAGGACAGATCACTGGTTCAGCTTGATCTGGATCACTTGGAAATCTGGATGCAAGTAAACGACATATGTCTCAATATGGCTAAATGTAAATGTACACATCTAAGAACAAAGAAGGTAGGCCACACTTACAGAATGGGGGACTCTATCCTAGGAAGCAGGAACGCTGAAAAAGATTTGGTAGTTGCGGTGGATAATCACCTGAACCTGAGCTCCTAGTGTGATGTGGTGTCCAAAAGGGAAAAAGCTATCCTTGAATGTATAAGCAGGGAAACCTCAAGTGGATATTTTACTTCTTTATTTGGCACTGGTGCAACACCTGCTGGAATACTGTGTCCAATTTTGGTTTCCACAATTCAAGAAGGATGTTGATAAATTAGAGTGTGTTCAGAGAAGCCTTGAGAATATTTCTTAATCCTTTAATCAAACCTTACAGTGATAGGCTCAAGTTACTCAGTCCTCCCAGGCAGCATTCAACTGCTTTAACCATACCACCACCCTTTCTTTTCCTGCAATCCCCTGCCTCACTCACTACACACCTTCCAACTTCTGCAACAAATAAAGCAGGATCGTACAGACAACAATCTCCTTTCACTGCCCAATTCTGGTTCATCCCCAGAGCAGGTCCATCCTGTGCACTGAATGGGGCAGGCATCCTGTGGCAAAAAGTAGTATGTGCTCATGTAAGTACAGACTGTATTATAAATGCATATGGCACAAGAGGGAAAAATTCTGTGGCTTAATTTTGGCATTTCCTAACTTTTGAATGCTTGACTTTGCAACATTCATAGTGCTCTTTTAGCACAGTCTGTGTGTGTGTGTGTGTGTGTGTGTGTGTGTGTGTGTGTGTGTGTGTGTGTGTGTGTGTGTGTAATACGCAAATACCTTAGAAGCTCATTAAAATGGACTATATTTCAGTCACATATATGGAGCATCTGTATACCATACATGCAAATAGGGCTAAGTGGGCTGCTATTTCTCATTCACATCTAATATAGTATAAGAAAAGCAATGCTGTTAAGAGTATAATGCTTGTTTCAAGATTTCCAGTTTCATCAAAGCAGCACTCAAGCATACAAGAAGAACAAAGATCTGCTTTGGATGGGGCACACACATTTCAGTTTCCGTAAAGTTTGCATGCATATCAGCTGCCTTATCTGATGTTTCTGCCTTGCAGAATCCTAAAGGTCCAGTAGTGAGTGATGTGTCAGCCAAAACAATTATTTTCTCACTTGTCAATTTCCTAACAAGAAAGTTCCACTGGAATTTCTGGTGCCAAAACCCTGTAGTCAATGGACTAAAATCCAGTAATTAACATGATCACAAGGCAATACAGCTTATTCTGTACCTATGGAAAGTTGTGATTTGTGGGATGCATGTTCTTTGCTAATCTGCCTAGTAAGGCTCAACAAGATCCTTTCTCAATCTATAACTCCCTGCATTTTATCTGAAGTCATAATTTGTTATAAACAATCATTTGTACATTAAAAATTTACACATCGTACATTTCTATAACAGAACACCACAACATCTGATTCTCACACAGACATACAACCACGAATCGTTAGTGGTGTTTTCTTATTCAACGTATTTTACTTAAATGACTGTAATATGGCTTTCATTGAGATTTAGAAAAAACTCAGCCCAATATTTCTGAAGTTTAACTCTGACCATAAATGGGCACATAAAGAGCAGAGTCAGCATTATATGTGGGATAGCCCTAAAAAGGTATATCCATTTGCCAGTAACCTAAATTGAAAGAACTGTATACAGTCGATGCAAATTAACAGAATTTCTGTTGAGACTTTAGCCCAATATGAGTGTGTAAAACTGAAAGTACAATATGTACGAACCAGGTACATTAAATGTAATTTCATTTCCAAAAATAATGCAGTTAGTAATGTCAGGTTTGATCTAAAACTTACATTACAGCACCAGAGGATGGTGCTATTAGTCTGTGTGTTGACAAAGTATTTTAGAAACAAAGATGTTATATATGCATAAAACACTAAGTATACCACTTATGTATATTTTTATTATTTGGATTACAGTAGCACCCAAATATGCGAGGAGGCGCTGTGCAAATATAAGAACTGTCCTGACCCAAAGCTTATACTTATGCACCAGAATTGCCTTCAGCTGGTTCCAAGAAACAGGAGTTAAATTACTTCAATATATTTAAAGTGTGAAAGGTAGTGAAGTAGGATAATATTGGAATAAAGGTTATTTACTAAACAAAAAGGAAGATTACCTTAAATCTGCTGTTCAACTCATCTAATGTTATTCAATAAACACTTTCCAAAAATGTAACATGGAAGTGGCATATCAAAGTTGTAAGATATTAAGTACAGTAAGTAGAATGACATGATCTTGTCCCAAAGAGCTAAGGTAAAGAAGATAATCAATAAGCACATAACTGATTTTTAAATTCCCAATCTGGAGACACCCTAACATATAACTGGTTTTAATATCTTACCTAATTTCCTTTAGGCCCTGTGAAGTCACCGAACTTCCACTCTGTTAGTAGCCTAGTGTGCACTCTACTGGTGAAATTACAACCACCCTTACCATGAATGGTCAAAGAGCTGACCTATCTGGGGGAAATGACTGATGATCTCTTAGTGTTACTTTTATTTTTGCTTTCCACTTTCTCTTATTTCTTTTTATTACTTTGCAAAACCAGTTCATCGTGTATGAAAATTGCACTTACTTGATCCTCCACCACACTCCTCCCATAATTCAAAGGGTGCCAGTAGAGGCTACAATGTCACTAGCAGAGTGCATGTTGAGGCATCTCACAGACTGGAAGACTTGTGACTTCAGAAAACTAAAAAAATAATCCAATTATATATTGAAAACCCTTCAATTTTTTTTTTAAATAGAGTATTTTCAGGCCATACTGTCAGATATTGTGGCAAAAAAGGTAACGGCTAAAAATCAAAGTAAAGAAGTACAAACAGTAAGGATCAAACAGCAATATTCATTTGGTGTGTTGCATACTTTTTTGGTAAGTTTAAAAAGTAATCTTTTAAGACACATATTTAATCAGAAAAACCATGAACACCACAGGTGCAATGCAGCCAGCTTAATTATTAGTGTTAATTTTCACATTTCCTATTTGTGATTTTAATTGTGCAACTTTAACAGTGAATTTAGTGTTTTTCCGATTAAGTTGCTTAGGGTATTCTTTTAAAAAATTATGCAAATCTAAAGCTACCTGGCTTACAGACTTTACAAATGGCTAACAACATTCTGGACTCTGGAAAGCCTTGGTGAAAAGTGTTGCAATAGTGAAGATGAGAGGAAATGAAAACATGGCTGAGGATTTCATTTAAGAGAAAACTGAAGCTGCTAATGTAAAATGGCTATGGTTTACAGACAGGAGAAATGGTAGGAAGAAGAGAAACACAAGTTCAGGAATTGTACTCTGTGGATCTCCTCAAAGAAGGGGTCATTCTCAAAGACTACAAAAGAGCAATAACAGAAACAGAACTATGTAATAAGAACGTAAGAGTGGGCAGACTGGGTCAGACCAACGGTCCATCTAGTCCAGAATCCTGTCATCCCACAGTGGCCAGTACCAGACACTTCAGAGGGAGTGAACAGAGCAGGGCAATTTATCAAGTGATCCATTCCCTGTCTTCCAGTCCCAGCTTCTAGCAGCCAGAGGTTTAGGGAGACCTAGACCATGGGGTTACATCCTTGAGCATCTTGGCTAAAAGCCATTGATGGACCTATACTCCATAAACTTCTTTGTTGTATCCTGTTATGCTTTTGGCCTTCACAACATGCCCTGGTAATGAATTCCACAGATTGACTGTGCGTTGTACGAAGAAGTACTTACTTTGTTTTAAATCTGCTGCCTATTAATTTCATTGGGTGACTCCTAGTTCTTATGTTACGTGGAAGGGTAAATAACACTTCCTTATTCACTTTCTCCACAACATTCATGATTTTATAGACCTCTGTCATATCCCTGCCCCACCCCCCGTCATCTCTTTTAAGCTGAACAGTCCCAGTCTTTTTAATCTATCCATGCATGAAAGCTGTTCCATCTCCCTAATAACTTTTGTTGCTCTTCCTTGTACTTTTTCCAGTTCTAATATACCTTTTTACAGATGGGGTGACCAGAACTGCATGCTGTATTCAAGGTGTGGGTGTACCATTGTTTTATGTAGTGGCATTATGATCTTTTCTGTCTTATTATCTATCCCTTTCCTAACGGTTCCTAACATTTTGTTAGCTTTTTTGACTGCCGCTACACATTGAGCATATGTTTTCAGAGAACTATCCACAATGACTTTAGGATCTTTCTTGAGTTGTAACAGCTAATCTAGACCCCATTATTTTGTATGTATAGTTGGTATGTTTTCCAATGAGCATTACTTGGCATTTATCAACACTGAATTTCATCTGCCATTTTCTTGCCCAGTCACCCAGTTTTGTGAGATCCCACTGTAACTCTTTGCAGTCCGCTTTGGACTTAACTATACGGAGTCATTTTTATCGTCTGCAAACTTTGCCACCTCACTGTTTACCCCTTTTTCCAGATCATTTATGAAGATGTTGAACTGCACCGGTCCCAGTACAGATCCTTGGGAGACCTCGCTATTTACCTCTCTACACTGTGAAAGCTGATAATTTATTCCAACCCTTTGTTTCCCTTTTAACCAGTTACTGACCCACGAGAGGACCTTCCGTCTTATCCCACTACTGCTGACGCCGGCACAAGACCCTTTGGTGAGGGACCTTATCAAAGGCTTTCTGAAAATCCAAATACACTACATCCACTGGATCACCATTGTCCAAGTTTGTTGACTCCCTCAAAGAATTCTAACATTGTTGATACACGTTTTCCTTTTACAAAAGCCATGTTGACTCTTCCCCACCACATCCTGTTTGCACGAAAGTGCTATTCTAATTTCCTCTAATCACCTTTTGCACGTCTTTGACAGATTTCAGTATAGATTTTCAAGAAAGAACCAGAAATGCCTACATCTGTACAGAGGCAATACCAAATGATGAAGCAGCTCATAGTAGCAAAAGCTGCACTGAGGTAAGCATAAAAGTAGTACCCATAATCAACAAAAAGAAGTCACTGTAGATATGCTGGAGGGCCCTTTTGATGCTATAGCCAGAGAAAACCCGAAGAGAAATCTGTCAAAGATATGGTTGTGCAAAAGTTGATTGGAGGACATTAGAACAGCACTTTGTTGCACAATGCAGTTAAAAATGAGGCAGCAGTTAATGCCTATGCGCATCCTGGCCACAGGAGGGTCTAAGAGAATTATAGCAAATTTTTGGGAGTTGAGGAAGTTAGAGAAAAATGGAGTTGGTGGTAATCAAGATAATGGGAGTAACCATTTTGGGGAGACAGGATCAAATGTAAGAGAGAAAGGAAGGTAAAAGGCAATTTAGTTTTCTTAAGGGTCATCTACATTACAAAAACTACTATGTTGTAACTGGATCCTCTAACAGTTATATTTCATTAACTGGAGTACAGTAAGCTCCAAAGGAGACAAGGGAGGAGCAAAGAAAAGGAGAATTTATTATTTTATAGCACTTGTAATGTGCTAGCCAAGTTACGAGGAAAGCATGGTGGCATTAGGGCTGGATGACACTCAAATTAGGAAAATGAAACAAAGAAACCCCTCACACTTTGCCTCTAATGCTGGGAGGATGAGCAGAGAGGGTGGAAACAAACTGTTAAATATGATGGACATTTCTCTTCTTTTAGATAATCATTATCTGAGCTATACACAACAGGCCCTTATTACTTAATGTTTATATAAAAGGATGAAAATGTGCTACCTACTGCATCTGGCATTTTTTTTATGCCTATGCATCTGGCGTCCCGCAGCCCCCATTGGGCTGGAGCAGCGAACCACGGCCAGTGGGAGCCGCAACTGGCTGAACCTGCGGATGCAGCAGGTAAACAAACTGGCCCGGCGCACCAGGGGTTTCCCTGAACAAGCGGTGGACCACAGTTGAGAACCACTGACCTAGAGCCAGAAGGACCTAGCTGCCTGGTAGAGACAGGGGTACCTTGGACAGAGCAGTACTGGGAAAGGGCAGGCTGAGCTGGGGAGCTCTGGCCTGGCGATCTCCCAGGCCGAGGCTTTGTGGCAAAGGCCTGAGGAGGTACTAGGGCTGCAGGGAGACAGCCAGGGCAAGAAAAGGCAGCAGGTCCAACCTCCTTGCCAGTGATGAGTGGTCATTTCAGACTACAGTTTGCCCCTGAGAGAAGGGGCGAGATGAGGACTGGCAGTAGCCACTGAGGGAAGGTGGGTATAGGGGGTTGGGGGTTCCCCTGGGAGGGGAGACCCAGAGTGTGGCAGCACTCCAAGGTAAGGGGCACCATGGTCCAGGATGGACACGGGGCCTGAATTGGTGGAGATAAAGGGACTGCAGAGGGGCAGGTGAGAGCAGGGGAGAAACCGGCCAGAGGAGGGAGCTCCGGAGCTGGATGAGCTAATTCCCAGACTAACCAGCAGGAGGCGCCGCAGCGGTGAGTGCCCCTCATTACAGTGTTATGTTAAAACAGGTTAAAGGTGTTTTGTCAAAGATCATAGTGGGAGTAGGAATGGCAGCTGGGATTAGCCTGTTACAAGCCCACTAGACCTCCTGCTATATTCAAAATGTTTAAGAAACTATTGGAAACCTTCACCCTTTGGAAAATGTTTAAGAAAATATTAACAGACCTAAGTGATTTACAAGTGTAAAAATTAAGTTTTTTGAAAGTTAAATCCTTAACATTTAACAGCTTAAAATATTATATATATGTAATACAGTGCTTGTGAAATGTAATCATTTAGTAATACATATTCATTTTGAATACATTTTAAATACTAAAGTAGGATAAGATTTATAAAAATATTCTTAGACTTTAAAGAACAAAAAAATTATGGTAAGAGAGGAAACATAGGAAATGAATTGTTCTCCTTTGCACATGTAAATTAGGTACAGTTAAACATTTCACACAAAAACTGTTCAAAATGAAGTTTGCTGAGAATACATATACCTTTCATAGTATTAGTTTTAACTAAAGTTTAAAAAATATGCAGCGGACATACAACAGTTACCTACCCACACAAAATAATGTAAACTTTTAAAACAAAACTTAAGTGGAATAGTATTTCTATATTTAAAACAGAAAGACAGAAACCTGCATTTTATTCATGTACTGAAGACTGTTTCCATTAATTGTTTCATGTTGTTTTCAGATATTGGAAGGGTTGCTTTGTGTCACTAAAAGCTACGATTTGGTGAAGTCACCATTATCATATCCTGTTTTTTCAGTACATTATTTGTTTAATTTAAAAAACAGCGACTACTCCATCCAGAGCAGCATTTATGTAAAATAAATGTCATAAAAATATTGAATTGTGAATATAAAATAAAGATAATTAGCTTAATACATCTGGTTGCTATTATATGTAACCCAATTAAAAGAAATAAAATTTGCCAAGGACCATTATATAGTCCAGTCAGTTCTGATATTTTGTAGAGATATGTAACTCCAACAAATGGCCAGCACATGTTTACAGTATTTGCTTAAGGATTTTATTCCTCATGCTAATACAGTTGTTTAAAGTATTTCAACATGTATTTGTATGATACAACCAAAGTCTCTCAATAAGTGTTAAAACTCTCATACATTAAGATTTTTATGCTGCTATACCCTACACCAACTTTCATTTTCCAAATTGTTTTAAAATGCTCAATAGTCCCAAGTCCCAGGCAGGGAACATGACAACTTTAAACTTGAGGTGAAGATGACATAGATTAGGAGGTTCACAATCCAAAATAAAATGTTATACATTGCTTTGGACCTGTAAACGGGGGAGGAAAAGCAGCTCTGGCTGCAGCTGCTATGCAATCATCTACAGGTACTTAGGTATCAAGTATGATCCCCATATTGTAAGCTCGAATGAAACTGTGGATGCACCCTCTAATAAAAGGTCTTTGCCAGATCTTCCAGTTGCTCTCTCCCAACCTGCCAACTTCACTTCATTATCTCAATTAAGTTTCACAACACCCCTATTATCTAGGGATGTGCTATTCCTATTTTAAATTAGGAACATGAGGCTCAGAAGTTAGAACATTTGCCAGAAGTTACACAAGGTCTTTCATCTTTCCTCAATGCTACTTCCCACCCCCATGATAGAGCCTGAAGGAGGAGGCAGAGGGAGGCTGAAATTCTATCTGCTTAATGGACACTTCTCTGATGAATATCACCCCAATGTAACAGTTGCACCCACTCAAAACCTAGAAAAATTAACTGTGTTGTCCTGACCCCGCTACAAAAGAAAAAATGAGATGCTCCAAACATGCTCTGGCATGATTGGATATTTAATGTACCACAGTTGGTTCCCAAAGACATTGTGAACCTTATTCACAGGGCACATGGCCTGGGGATTTTCAAAAAGTGACACTTTACAAACAGGCTGACAGAAAACAGTCTGAACTAAGTCTCTCTTGAGACTAATTTTAGTGATAAATTGTTTTCCTCCTTGATTTAGAAAAAATGCCTCTTTGTTTTTAGCATCTCTTATCTGCCAGGTTAACAGGCTTGACGATTCACTTTAACTTTTACCTTTCTTACTGCTCATTTCAGTCTCCTGGTATTTTTCTGAAGTAAAAAATTTAATCAACCAGAGTTTGCCACTCTCCTCTCTTGCATCCTCACCATCCTGGACTGTATACATATATAGTACATTTGAATAAGAGCAAAGTGCAAAGGAAGGGGAGGGCATTAAAAATACTGAGAAAAAGCTTTAGTATTCTTTGTTATTTAAATGTGTTAGTGGCAACACATTTACAGAAAAAAAAAATCTTTGAAATCTAGGTGTGAAACTGCTAAAGCTGCTTTGAATCTAACTTGCAAAACATAAAACCAAGCTGTATCAATGCAGCAGGCTGATTAAGCATAGTCTGAGTTTATCTGCACTCAACAACTTTTGTGGTCTTTAAAAACAATATATTAGCAGTAAAAAGTACACTGATAAAAATTCGCACATCTCATTACTAGAACTATGGTGACAAACCTTAAATTATGCAAAAAGCTAGGAAAGCAGTTTTCTTAGACTAAGGCCTTGTCTACACTATGGGGGGAAGATAGATCTAAGTTATGCAACTTTAGCTATAATGTAGCTGAAGTCGACGTACTTGGATCTACTTACCACAGGGTTCACACTATGCAATGTTGACTGGAGACGCTCTCCCATCCACTCCCCTTGCGCTTCTCGTTCAGGTGGACTACAGGAGCTGACTAGAGAACGATCGGCGGTCAATTTTGCGGGTCTTCACTAGACCCACTAAATCAACCGCCAATGCATCAATCGCCGCACGTCGAACCCCCAGTAAGTGTAGACAAGCCCTAAAATCATTTATCCAAACACTCAGATAGCACAGATTACATAGCTGGGACCAATGCATTGCATGAAAAATGCATAGTCCCATCAAAAAGCATAGTGTGCCACAGAAGCCACCAGCCAGACTGGTGTGTTCATGTATCAGAATGCTGTGGGGTAGCCACATACATAAGCATATGGTGAATCCAGTGTTAATTTGACTGTTCAGGTAACAGAATAGCTATCACTAGTAATCTGATATCAAACCATAATCTCAGATTCAAGCTGCATCTATCAGAGAGAGAGAGAGAGCGCGCGTGTGCGCGCGCTTGGCCGGGGGGAGGGCAGGTTAGGAATCAGACGACCGGCTATGCTTGAAATGCCAGCACCAAATGCCATTTGCTATTTTAAGTATCAAAGATTCAAACAAAATTTCAGATTCACTTTTGTATGAAAACAAAACCTGTAAAATTTGTGTACAGAATCTCCATCACAGAATCATCCTATTTGTTATTATAACCCTATTTGAACAGAAATTAGTGTCTTTTGGGGATGGGTTCTTTACGTGCATGGTCTCAAATTACATGCTTTTTTAAAGCATAAAGTAATCCTTACAGCATTTTTGAGATACGAGTACTAAATTAAATATTTTCCCTTTGAAATAATTTTATACTTAAAACTATAAGACATTTTAAAAGTTGCTCTACTAAGCTTGGGGAAAGGCATTTGAGCAACCGGCACTCGTTGCACTTAACTAAGACCAAATCTTCAAAGTGCCATATCCTCCAATTTGTGAGATGGGTATGAAAGCACTACTATCTCTATTCTACAGCTATAGAAAGGAACTATTTAGAATTGTACAATGGTTAACTAGGAGCAATATGAACAAACAAAAAAAATGCAGGCTGACTATCAGGAAAAGCTCCCTGATCGAGATCTACTAGGTTGTGGAAATCCAATCACTAGTGTATTTTAAAATGGACACACCAAAACATTAGATAATATATCAGAGATGTATGACTTTGGGATTAAGAGTGGTTTATATTCACATAAGAAATCTATAATGTTTCTAAAACAGGCTCATAATTTAAAGAACGAAAATATTTTTCTACTGTCTTTTCAGCTTTGTTGACTATTGCCTCCTTAGCCTATCCCCTTTACTATTCTGCCCCCAGGCTTGCATTACAACTTCCTTTCAGTTGCTCTTGCAGTTTACCCCCAGATGTTTTACCCCGCTACCCAGCCTGCAAAATGCCAGAGTTCCTCTTCTGCTTCACTGCCTTTTTGTCCCCAACTTCTTCCTCTTCATCTGTTCCATTATGATGACATTGTTGGTCACTCACTATCAAAAACGAATTTATCTTGCCTAGTTTTAAATAAGCAAATGTTTGAAAATGGAGCAACTATACATAAATGCCAGTGAGAACCAAGGTCAAGTGCAATATCAAAAAGTACAACTCTGTTCCACCCCATTCCCAAACAGGAGCATAAATTTCTAGGAATTCTAGCTTCAATACTGACCAGCAGCAGCTTATTCTTTTACTCTTTGGAAAATTTAAGTCAGGAGTCAAAGCCAGACACCATGCAATCTCATGCTCCTCTTGAATCCCCTCTTTTGCTAAAACCCATCAACCAATGACTTATATTAAGTCAAGAAACTAAAATACATATGATGCTACTTTAGCAATACTGGAAGCATATTTAGTGCACTCATTCACATTCTTCTCTCTTCTTTGCCTGATATAATTTCCTCCAGATTCATGTCTTCTTCATACTCAGTGTTTTGCTGAACAGTAAAAGCTGGTCATTTGTAGTTTTGAGGTCCTTTGCACCAATATAAATATATTTTAATTTTCATTTCTCTTTTTCACTGCATCCCTACAGCAGTAAGTTTGTGAAAAAGAGAAATGGAAATTAAGAGGGAGGTTTTCAAAAGCACCTAAGGAAGTTAAGAGCACAATCTCTGACTTTCAATAGGTCTTGTGCTCCTAAATCCCTTAGGTAAAAAAAAAGGTAAAAAGCACATTCAGAGAGAAAAGGAATCCTAAAAAAAATGGTCATAGTGGATACAATATTGTGCATTTCTTCTCTGAATTTCTCTTCTTACATTAGTTCATGTTACAACTTTAATATGGCTTTAATGCTGACTCTGAATCAATGAAACTATTATCCAATTCACCAGTTCATGCAACTCTGCTGGAAAGATTTGAAGTTGAGTGAACCAGATGCAGAAGAAAAAGATATCAAATACAAATTTGTATCTAATATTACTTAGGTTGCTAATGAGATCTTAAACTACTTGGTGCCTGGTTATCACACCACAGAAGATTGTAAACCAGCATTAAAGCCGGTTATCAAACAAAGGTCTTGTCTACACTACTGCGCAGGGTCAATCTAAGATAGGCAACTTCAGCTACGTGAATAGCGTAGCTGAAGTCAACGTACTTAGATCTACTTACCGCGGTGTCGTCAATGCAGTAAGTCGACAGCTGACACTCTCCCGTTAACTCTACTTGCACTCCTCGTTCTGGTGGAGTACTGAAGTTGATGGGAGAGCGCTCAGCGGTCGATTTATTGCCCCCGCTGAATCGAGCACTGTGCGCCGATCCGGTGGGTAGTGTAGACAAGCCCATAAAGGCAAGTATGCATCAATTTTCTGGCTCTAAGAAAGAAAATGAAGATATGATCTACCAAAAGGAAAGAACTTTCACGGGGAAGGAAGAGTACTGTGGGCATATACTATAACTGTAAACAAAACTATTATCTATTTCCAAAGTAATCGTACATATGTTTTTAAAACTCTGAATAACTTTGATGCCAGCCACAGTACTCCGTCTATTTGTTCTCTTCACCCCCTCCCCCATTCTCCAGCTTCTAGGCGGGGTGGGGGGGAAGACAGCAACTGGAGGAAAATAACATTGATTAAACACCTCTGCAAATCTTTTAAGACTTCCCAAGTATGACACCAGTAGATCTATATAGGAACTTAGCTACTACTGAGTTGGTGGTAATGTAAGTGTTTGATAGTTAGTAAGAAGAGACATGGAAATATATTAGAAAAAAGCATGGATAACACCCTCTATTTGTAATAAAAACAAAAAGTTACTTCTAGGCCAGAATCAAAACTTTACTGTGAGAATCTACCCAGATCAACTGTCTTTACAAAATCAAATTACACTGTACAATAATGAGAAGTACAATGAACAAACTAGTACCGTGAAGTAAATTAGACAGCTAGAGTGAACAGTTACAGCTCTATTCCCAGGTACTGAAATAAAAAAAGGCTTCCTTAAACTACTGGTAAGGTTATACATATATTACTTTAGGGAAGGTAACCCTAAGAAAACATAGCAATTAAAAATATCAACTATTAGAAGCCAGGCAATTCAAATCACACTTCGCCATGAAAAATGTTTAAAGTAATATTGCAAGATGTCTAACAGGAAAATTACAAGGGAAACAATTCTCTCTCTGTTTTTCAGCTTACTTTGTGCATTGAATAGTCCTTTGTGTATAGTGTCATCATTTCCCCTGTATTGCCAGGTTAGTCATTTTCCTCTGTTTATGTGGGTCAACAGGGAAGAGAAAAACATTTAAAAATATAGGAAAATGTGATTGTAAAACCACAGAAAGTAGTAGTGGGGACTCAGAAATGGCTGTAGTACCTGAAATTATTTTAACTCTTTTTTGGAATTGATTAGATTCAAAATTAACAACTCAATTAAATTTAATGTTTTAAACACAGCAAAGTATGAAAGTGGAGCTAGGGCAACCCAAATGACCATAACTATTCCCTCTCGCCCCCACACTGTGCGTCCTGATAAACAGTAGATATGTATCTACGCTAAGTATGAAAGCTACTTGCACCTTACACTCCTCCCTATTCTTTGGCATTTCAACCAGGAATATCTTATTACCACCATGTATCTTGACAGTCCACTTAAAGATTTTCTGTCTATCGCCATAAGGATATGCAGGGTATGCAGAACAGAAATATAGGACTAATGTACAGATGCCCACTTTGCATTGTAAAGATTTGGAATGGGGGAAATGCATGGGACTTATATGAAGGAACTAGATCAGAAAGTACAGATGAGGATTGGATGATGTTTACTTCTTTATATAAAGTATATCAGCAGAATGAATTGGAGTATGTTCTCTGGTGTAGATGTAGGAACATACATAATGGGTGAGTAGTGCTTATTAGTATGTCATGTATGATACAACGTACTAGAATATGTAGTTAATGCTTTATATGAGGAGGATGAACAATATGCAGGCAGAAAGCTATCTTATGATGCAAGCATAGGTGGAGAAGAGAAAACACAGTAAATGTCAAAAAAGCCAGGTCTTTCTACCTGTATTGTAAAATGCCTAGCACACTTGGGTACTAAGATACTCGAAACATTATTGTGGTTTAAGTCTGCATTTGCAGACTTTCCTTTTTTTTTTTTTTTTTTTTTTTTTTTATAAAACTTACCTTTGTGCTTTTCCTGAGTTTGTACATTTATTTTTTAAGCTGCAATGTTCTTTTAGACTATCTTTCCCTTATGTTATTTATACATACTTACAATCTTAAGTCCAGTTTAAAGGTTTTTTCCCCCACCATTGGGATTTCTTAAAGATTTTTGTCCTTTTGATACTTAGATGTCTATTACTAGATTCAAAAGCTGGAATGTTTTTGTTTAGATTTGTGAAATATTAATGTGACATAAGCCTCTGTAGGTAATAACATCTGCAAAGTGGAGCTCTTCTAATCTTTGGCTGCTTAGCTACACACTTCAGGAGACATCTGTGATCTAACAGCTATCCACAATAGCAGCAAAGTCATGATGGACATTACCAAAGTTTGCCTCAGGCTACATGACTTTCTGAAGATACATAAGGTCCATCAGACCTTTGGACTTCAAAAGTGAAAAAGATTTCTCTCTCTTTCCTCGTGCCAAAATTGAATATATATATAAAAAATAGCTCCATTCTCAAAAAATAACGTACATAACCTCCGCAAGAATGGATAAAAGAATAAATCTGAAGTTTCTAGGCCGAGTTGTTAGTTTCTTTTGAGTGATGACATCACAAAAAAGGGACCTGGGTAGAGCTTTTTGTTTTTTTCCCCCTCCAGCCCCTACTTGAATTTTGTTTAAGTCCAATAACTTTTAAACTATCCATTTCACCTCAAAATTTGGGGGGGAAGTTCTTCACTCAAAAAATCACACCTGTGAAACATGAACTGTAGAGGACCTTTCTGAGATACACAATGAGGAAAGAAAAGGCAAAATCAGCCTTATAATGGAAAGCTTCCTACATCATTAACTAAAGAAAGAATGTTCTCTTCCATAATCTTATGGTAATGGCAAATTATTCATTTATATATTTGATCTCTAAAGTGCTTACATATTGGCTTAATTCTGCAGTGGTCTATATGGTACTTTGAAATCCTGTGATAAACAGGTGATAAACAAGTTACCTGTTATTTCCTCTGAAATTTTCAAAGTCATTCTAGACAATAAGACATCTCATCAACCAGTAGAAGACTGATTTTACTGCTCAAAATTTTGACATTACTCTGAAGCAGATTAACTAATCTCCTGAGAACTACACCTATCTGAACAGCAGAGACAAAAATCACATATAATGAAAAACTAACACCTTTAAGAAATACCGATGTCTATAAAAGAGAGAGAGGCTAAAGGAATGTAGTGCTCACAGAAGGTGCTGGATTCATAGAATATCAGGGTTGGAAGGGACCTTAGGAAGTCATCTAGTTCAACCCCCTGCTCAAAGCAGGACCAATCCCCAATTTTTGCCCCATATCCCCAAATGGCCCCCTCAAGGATTGAATTTACAACCCTGGGTTTAGCAGGCCAATGCGCAAACCACTGAGCTACAACATTAGACTCTGGTCTCCATTTATACACAGAAAACAAAATGCAAGCACGGACACAAGGAAAGCTTATCCTTCCTATTCCATACATTTTCTGACACCAAACTGGGGTGCAGAATGTAACTGTCTTAAAGAAAAATTCTGCTCTCCTGGTGGATCTTTATACAAATAAGATGGGCTCCATAACTGCACACACTTCCTGCTGACAGCAGGAGAAAAACTACATATATAAAGAGAAAAGCATATTGGAGTCAAGTTCTGCCATAGGCATATGAGAAAAGCATTTGGCACCTACCAAAAAAAATGGAGAGTGAAGTTTGTCATACTGTGGAAAAATTCAAAGAAACTAAACAGGTTTTTAAAAAATTCTCCAATCATACTTCTACAATGCTCCAGAACATCAGGAATCCCACAGTTTAGAGATCAGACTGATTCTTCGCTTTAGTGTATGAAACAAAAATGAAAATATTCTTCTCTTAGGCGAACAGAAAATTAACCGATATACATACTAATCATCTGCTGAAGACATGATCCAGGGGGATACAAATAGGCTACACCTGGTTATCAGGAACAGGAATACTGACTGTGCTGGAGATTTTTTAAAAGGAGGTTAGTCATACACCTGTCAAGGATGGACTATGTTTACTTAGTCCTGCCTCAGGGCAGGGGACTGGACTTGAAGATCTCTCAAGATCCCTTCCAGCCCTACATTTCTCTGATTCTATTGCTGGCTCCTGTGGAACTCTATAGAGTTCCAACTGGATATCATCAATTTAAATTTTATCCAGGTTCCTTAACTAAATACACCGTATTCATGTGTGCTATAGCTGGCTATATGACCTACTTTGTATAGATTGCTATTCTTTGTTTGAAAAATAAACTATACTAGTGTTAAAATGCTGCAAGGCAAAACTTCTCTCTCTCAGAAAAAAGGCTGGAGTGTCATTTTTTCCAGTGTAGGTGTACAGTATATATGAAGAGAATCTCAAAAAGGTATCTCAGAACATTTTAAAAGCTTTTCACTGCTGATGACACATTTTTCTGTGAAATAAGCCACTTCCTTTCTAAAGCCCACACAGTATTTTAGTGCAGAGATTCAGTAAGTCCTAATGTCTGTGCAGACATATTTTCAGTACACAAAACACAGTCTTGAAGTAGCTCATTATATCCCATGATTTAAAAGCTTGTTGAATAATCAGTTATACTGGATTTCGAGTGCTTTATATCAGAGCTAAAACATTAAGCTCTGTTGGTCAGGAACCATTTTTACACTTATTTATACAGCACCTAGCACATCACTAACTGAAACATCTGGGTACTACCATGACAAATGTTTAATAAATAAAAATGTGACCAGTAAAAGACCATGACAACATTTCCAGTTTCCTACTGGGCAGTTTAGATGTGAAAATAATTTGTAGACTGGAGTGGGTCAGAATACAACGACTAAGCATGATAGTTCCTGTATCCTGAACAAAAGTCTTAGGCATCTTAAGCCAACAAAAATATATCATTCACTATTAGTACAAGCTTCAGAACACTTCTTTTTCACTGTAATTCCTGGGAATCCTCCCTAGGGATGCAATGTGAAAGTCTAGCATTTCAATGTAGGTTTTTCTAGTTTGATTTAGATTTTTAGTTCCCATTATGAACTCTCAAAGCAGCTAAAAGTTAATCATAGACTTTAAAGCCAGAAGGGACCATCATGATCATCTAGCCTGATCTTCTGCACATTGCTGGCCATAGAACCTTACTCACTCACTCCTATAATAGATCCATAATCTCTAGCTGAGTTACTGATGTCCTCAAATTTTGATTTAAAAGACTGCAAATTACAGAGAATCCACCATTTATTCTAGATGAAACCAGCAAGTCACCTGTGCCCCACACTGCAGAGGAAGGCAAAAAAACAACAACAACAAAAAAAAAACAAAACAAAACCCTGCATCTCTGCCAGTCTGACGTGGGGGTAAATTCCATCCTGACCCCAAATCTATTGATCAATTAGAACCTGTACATGTAGAGAGACCCACCAGCCAAACACCTGAGAAAGAATGTACTGTTGTAACACAGAGCCCTTCCCATCTAGTGTCCCATCTCCAGCTGTTGGAGATATTTGCTAACAGCAGGTGCAGCAGTGCCATATGCCACTGTAGGCAACTTCATCACACCATCTCCTCCTCAAGTCATGCCTGACTAACCTAACTGCCTTCTATGATGAGACAACTGGCTCTGTGGATGAGGGGAAAGCAGTGGATGTGCTATTTCTTGACTTTAGCAAAGCTTTTGATACAGTCTCGCACAGCGTTCTTGCCAGCAAGTTAAAGAAGTATGGGCTGGATGAATGGACGGTAAGGTGGATAGAAAACTGGCTGGATGGTCGTGCTCAACGGGTAGTGATCAATGGCTCCATGTCTAGTTGGCAGCCGGTATCAAGTGGAGTGCCCCAAGGGTCGGTGCTGGGGCCGGTTTTGTTCAATATCTTCATCAACGACCTGGAGGATGGTGTGGACTGCACCCTTAGCAAGTTTGCAGATGACACTAAACTGGGAGGAGTGGTTGATACGCTGGAGGGTAGGGATAGGATACAGAGGGACCTAGACAAATTAGAGGATTGGGCCAAAAGAAATCTGATGAGGTTCAACAAGGACAAGTGCAGAGTCCTGCACTTAGGACGGAAGAATCCCATGCACTGCTACAGACTAGGGACCGAATGGCTGGGCAGCAGTTCTGCAGAAAAGGACCTAGGGGTTACAGTGGACGAAAAGCTGAATATGAGTCAACAGTGTGCCCTTGTTGCCAAGAAGGCTAACGGCATTTTGGGCTGTATAAGTAGGGGCATTTCCAGCAGATCGAGGGACGTGATTATTCCCCTCTATTCGGCACTGGTGAGGCCACATTTGGAGTACTGTGTCCAGTTTTGGGCCCCACACTACAAAAAGGATGTGGATAAATTGGAAAGAGTCCAACGGAGGGCAACAAAAATGATTAGGGGGCTGGAGCACATGACTTATGAGGAGAGGCTGAGGGAACTGGGATTGTTTAGCCTGCAGAAGAGAAGAGTGAGGGGGGATTTGATAGCTGCTTTCAACTACCTAAAAGGGGGTTCCAAAGAGGATGGATCTAGACTGTTCTCAGTGGTAGAAGATGACAGAACAAGGAGTAATGGTCTCAAGTTGCAGAGGGGGAGGTTTAGGTTGGATATTAGGAAAAACTTTTTCACTAGTAGGGTGGTGAAGCACTGGAATGGGTTACCTAGGGAGGTGGTGGAATCTCCTTCCTTAGAGGTTTTTAAGGTCAGGCTTGACAAAGCCCTGGCTGGGATGATCTAGTTGGGGTTGGTCCTGCTTTGAGCAGGGGGTTGGACTAGATGACCTCCTGAGGTCCCTTCCAACCCTGAGATTCTATGATTCTATGATTCTATGAAATGTAACAAGCTCAGTCTTGAAACAAGTTAGTTCCCCCCCCCCCACCCCCTCGGCTACTCCCCTTGTAAGGCTGTTGCAGAAATTCAGCGCTCTGATGGTTAGAAATCAATGTCTAATTTCAAGCCTAAAAACTGATGTCTAGTTTATATCCATTTGTTCTTGGGCCAATATTGGCCCTTAACTTAAATAACTCCCCTTGCTCCCTGGAGTCTATCCCTCTGATATATAAGTAGAGAGCAATCATATCTCCTCCGAGCCTTCATTTGGTGAGGCTAAACAACGCAAGCTCCTTAAGCCTCTTCTCATATGATAGTTTCTCCATTCCTCTGATCATCCAAGAAGTTCTTCTCTGCACCTGTTCCAATTTCACCCCTCTTAAATATGGAGGACCAGAACCGCACCTCCTATTCCAGATGAGGACTCACCAGTGCCTTGTACAATGGTACTAATACTTCCCTGTCTCTACTGGAAATACCTCGCCTGATGCATCCTAGGATTGCATTAGTCTTTTTCATGGCCACATCACACTGGCGGTTCATAATCATCCTGTGATAAACCAATACACCCAGGTCTTTCTCCTCCTCTGTCACTTCCAACTTATAGCAAAAAAATCATCTTGTTAGTCCCTAACTGCAGGACCTTGAACTTTGCACTACTAAATTTCACCCCATTTCTATTACTCCAGTTTCCAAGGTCATCCAAATCATCTTGTATGATATTCCACTCCTTCTCTGCATTGGTAGTACCTCCTAACTTTGTGTCATCCACAAATTTTATTAGCACACTCCCACCTTTTGTGCCAAGGTAATTAATGAAAATGTTCAATAAGATAAGATTGGTCCCAACACCAATCCTTGAGAAACTTAACTAAACCTCCCTCCAGCCTGACAGTTCCCCTTTCAGTATGACCCATTTTAGGACTGGTCTACACTAACCCCCCAATTCGAACTAAGATACGCAACTTCAGCAACGTGAATAACGTAGCTGAAGTCGAACTATCTTAGTTCGAATGAAAACGTACTTACCCGGGGTCCACACGCGGCGCGCAGGCTCCCCCGTCGACTCCGCCTACTCCGTTCGTCGAGCTGGATTACCAGCGTCGACGGGGGAGCACTTCCTGGTTCGATTTATCGCCTCTAGACAAGACGCGATAAATCGAACCCAGAACATCGATCCGACGCCTCCAATCCAGCCGGTAAGTGTAGACCTACCCTTAGTCTCCCCTTTAACCATTTTTTACTCACCTTTCGAGTCTCATATTAATCCCCAAATTGTACAAATATGATTGTTTGCATTCCACCACAGTGCACTCTGGAATAGAAAGCTGTTGCAACTGCAATGCGGATCTAGAAGCATGAAAGCCAGACCATCAAGTGTCTGTCCCTGGATTGGGAAACCCCCATCACCATGGAGCAAAGTAGTAGGAACCACTATAGTAAGCTGCAGGGGTTGGTGCAAGGCACTTCTGTGGTATTTATCTGAGTGGCTGTTTCTTGTTCCAGTGTGTTGTGATACCTCAGCTATGCTAATATGCCAGAAATTGTTTATGGAATAGAACTGGGACAAGTTTTGATATAAAGAAAGAGGGAGGGAAGGAGTTGAGACAGAGGAAGGTGATTAACTTAGAATAAAATGTAGAGCTACTTTGCTTACTTTGCTTTTATGTTGAATCCTTTTCTCCCCCCTACCCCCTTCATCTGTATGTTGGAGATAGAAACTTTGTCTTCAGACATGTCTGTAAAATTCCCAAAATACTTGACATTCATTAACAAAAATAACGAATTGCAATTTATACTAATAAATACTGTCTCTCCTGTAGTCTGTCTCTCTGCCGGTGAGGCATTGAGGACTAGTGGATAGGGCACTGGACTGATTTGTGAAGACCTTGGTTCTATTCCCAACTCTGCTGTCAGACCTCGGGGCAAGCCTCTTCAATTCTCTGTGCCTATTTCCCCCAACCCTTTGTCTTATCTATTTTGATTTTAAGTATTTTAGTGTAGGGACTGTCTGTTGCCATGCATTTTATAGTACCTAGCAGAATAAGGCTTCATTCTTGTTTGTGGTCACTAGCATATAGTGCTTTGTGTACTGTAAGTTAATAATTAATATGCATTAAACAGAATATTTTCAACTAGAATATTAAAGTGAATCTAATTTGAAATTTTTTTGTAAAAATGAATGTAGTAGAATTCCATTTTTATTGCTTCAATAACATGCAGATCAAATTTGCTGTTAGTATCACCATTTTAGGGATAGAAGCAGTGAGTCATGGAGTGATTAATGGGATTTAGGCACCAAGCTCCCATAAGCACCTTTGAAAAATTCCAGCTAAGTAACTTGCCCAACACTGCACAGGCAATGGCAGGAGATGTCCTTTATTGGGCCAGCAAATCAGTTGGGACAAACCAGCATAGAATGGCTTGGCAAAGGCTTGTAGCATAACCCGGAAGCTGGTGATAAAACTGCACGACAGACCTGTTGCTCCACTAGGCAATCACTGATGCTTCCTCAATAGAGGAAGCAGAAAAGGATCCTGAAGGAGAGGACAAGAAGATTTACAGGAAAAAATTTTTTGTCAACCCCAAAAATTTAGCTGGAGACCTGACTTTTTCTGGTTCATTCATCACTGAAAATAAAACCCTTACAATCAGAAAGTGGTTAACAATTCTATTAATGAGGCCCAAGATGGAATAAAATCTAGTTCACTCACCAGTATGTCTGTGTGTTCTATAGTGCTAACAGGAGTAAAAAAAATAATGAAAATATCTTAAACAGTAAAAAGCAAGTAGAAATGAAAATGAATATGCCTAGGAAGCACATCCTTTTGACTAAGAGGGTGCCATTTTTTACATAAGCATTTTTCAGATTAGAATTATACTTGAAGTGTTAATTTTTAAAAAAAAGATTTCTCAGAGAAGTTATAAGTATGAGGTCAATTTAATTTCAGTATAATTGCAAATATGGGATCACACCCTGAATCAGTCTATTTCCAATGTTTCAGAAGGCAAAAGATTCACCTGAATAACTGTGCAATGCTACCCATTTGAAGGGAGAAAAAGGAGCAGGCACATTAACATACTGAAATTTCAAGGTTTTATTACCTTTGATTTCCTTAGATAGTATAGCTACACATTTTAAATGGACATAAAATTAACCATTTTTAACATTCTAACAATATTTGCATCCACTTCCTTTAGCAATACATTTCACGCTGACCATATTCTATTAATTCTAAATGTGTCCTTTTTTCATCATCTAGTCTCTCTACATTCTCAAGAAAGGAAAATATAAAAAATTCTGCTATGCCCTTCATTAGTCTGGGATTTCTGTCTAGTCCCCTTATCATTCTCCTTCTCTACGTAATTTTACTCTCTGCAATCTCTGGTGTACATCTAACCATATTCTTTGCTCTTCCCTAGAAAAACTTCACTTTTTTTTCCTAAGGTAAAGGCCACATGAACACAGCACTCTATTCAATGGTGTATCATTGTCCGATATAGCAACATGAAATGCAATAATTTCTATTCTTTAATACACTCAAAGTTTCTTATTTGACCCTAACTGCTAATATACATCAGACAAACATTATATTAGACATGGATAGTAACTTGTATAGCACAGCAACATTCTCCTAGAAGCACTCAGAGTGAGCTCTCTGGAGACAGCAACTTAAAGGAGGAGAGGAGTGGAGTTCCAGATGCACAGAAAATGCAAAGTTTAAAGCCATTAGCATATGAGAAGTATATACTATTTGTGCCCATATGCATTACCTTAAATTTAGCTAAGTTTATTTCATCTTCCATCATGATGTCCAATCTTCTACGCCATTTAAATCTACCTATAGTCTCTTCTCTGTCTTACACACTTAGGCAAAAACTCATTAGCTCAGTTTCCAAAACAATTCTGGCTCAAGACAAAGCTAGCCTCTTTAAAAGTAGTACTGTAGCCTACTTGACTTTATTGTGAAGTTATAAATTTTCTGAACACATTCCATGTAATAACCGATTAATACATACTGTAGCACAGCCTCAAGCTTTAAAATAGTTTTCGGCCCAAAAGCATATAATCTGTAGCAGTGGTTCCCCAAAATGATCCCTGGGGGTCTGCTGTGGGTTATTCAGGGGTCTGTCTCTTGAGCCAGGGCTGGAATGTACCAGAACAGTATTCCACTTCTTTTGCTGCATGGAGACAAAATGGCGTCCTCCAACAGCATGACAAAGAGGTCATGATGGCAGGAGCATTCCCACGCTGGCGGGTGTTAAAAGAATTGCTCTCCTCGGATTAATATCTCTGCCCTGCCCTCGAGAATACATATTCAGGGGCCCTGCTTGCCTCTAAACAGGTTTGCTATCTGTGGCAGTTAAAATTGCACACACCACCATCTCACCCCTCAGGGAAGTGATCTTGCTTAACCGCCCAAATGAACAAAACAACTTCTCAGAATTTGTAACTGCTGAGGGGGGCAGCCCCCCCCTCCCCCATTCTCCCCTGTCTCTCCACCAGATATGGGGAAATAGTCAAGGGAGAAACAAAAACAGGTCTCTTTTTTTTACCTTATTTGGTACAAAAAACTGCCCCCCAAAAAACGCGTCATTCTGGCCCCAAGGACGCGTCATCTTAGGTATATCTGTCTCGTCCCCCCGAGGGAGGGGGAAGGAGGAACCGAAGACACATACCAGTCACGAATTCGCAATTCGGGCCTGATCAACCCGAAAACCTCCCCCAACTCAGCGTGTGCCGGCCATAATGTTTGTATACGGGTTTGTATTCGTAAGTATTCTTTAATACCTTATTGTTTTAATATTTTGCTTTACCCCTTCCCCTTCAATTGTAATTCATTGTTGTAAAAGTATCCTATGTATTATTCCTCTAATTCTACTAGTCCGTGGCTCATCCCAAGTAATTATTGGGATTTAGAACAACTCCAAGGACTGTTGCTGTTTTTAATAGGAGTAATCTTGTTTTTTGCATTAATTGTGTATTGTAAACCTAGGTTATAAGTGTCATTGGCAATAAAGCTGAAATTTCTAGCCTTATTGCCTCGGTGTCTGTGTGGTTCCCATCAGCTCCAGGGGGGTTCCCTCCGAACATCCACGCGAACCTTAGTACTGTGCCCTGGTAGATAACAGGTGCACACATACCCTCGCCCTGCCAGGTGGCTCTCGAGGGTACACGCTTCCACATGGCGTCACGAACAGGATGTTCTGAGGTTGGACCCTGCCCCTGGCGTGGTGGGACCCGCACACAGACCGAACTAGAACAGTTCCAGCATCTACAGTTCCACCTTTTACAAACCAAGCAGTCCAATCAACCGACCTTGGACTGGGTATGTGTTATCCCAGCACCGGCTGGGTCCGCTAGCTATACGACCCCATTGACCTTAGAGGCAGTGGGGTGCCTCTTGTATTGTCACCCCGGCGTCAAATGCCAACCGGCCGAGTGCTCCCTTCAACCCCAGTGCACGGGGGTTGCTGAAAGTACCCGTACCGAAGAGCCAAGCCATATTTGGCGGGAATGCAGTCGTATAGTTAGACGGTCGGGGGCCACAGTCTCGAAGACAGCCCCGTCGCCAAGAGTATCTAGTGGCGATCCAGCTCACCAACTTATGACCCAAATGTTGGCCGAGCTCGAACAAATTAAGAAACCAAAGAAATTAAAACCCGACGAGTATAAATCAGAGGACGTGTCCACCGTCCTGTTTTCTATCGTGAACCGGGCACTGGACCTCTGTACCGTACTTCACGGGGGCACCCTGTTTGCCGCACGGCAAGCCGTCGCGGCCTCGCCACCTAACGACGAGAGCGGGGCCGGTGAGGGGGAGGAAATTAGAAAGATATCCCCTGACCGAGACCAGGAGTTTTCCCCTCCCCCATACGAGGCTCCACCCGCCCCACGGCTGTACCCAGCTCTTCCCACTGCCCCCCCGGTTGCGAATAAAGGGCCCGTAGCGGAGGCACTGCCCGTAGTTGTAATCAAAAATAAACTGGATGCCACTACAGGTGAAATGGTCACTACGACCGAGTGGCGCACTCGGTCAAAAGCCGAGTTAAAGGATTTTTTGCTAGACACCCAGCGTAAAGACGACGAGTCTCCCGTAGTCTGGTTGGGTCGGCTCGCCTTAGACCACGGCGCAGACACCTTAAACCGGGACGAAGCTGCAGTGTTGGCCAAGACGGGCAATTGGGCCAAAGGTCTCCCAGGCCACGGGCTCCTTAGTAATAGGGTGTGGCCGGTGATTACCCCAGCAGCTGCCCTCCTGGCAATGCTGCTGTTACACACCTCTGCTGGGTGGCCTATACTTATCTTGTACGGAGCCGTTAGTAAAATTCGGTTTCCCTCTGCACCTGCGGCCTCCGTATTTCCGGCGGTCACCGCTCCCGCAGTAGCCTTCACTGTGTGCCAGGGCCCCAAGCAGTATCCAGGGCGCGCCCTCTTCGGGTTCCGCCTTCCACCCTAACCGGCTTACTAAGCGCTCGCTGTAACTAGGTTCCGCTAACCCACGGCCAGCCAGGCCCTCCTCCGTTTCTTTCGTTGCAGGTTCCCCACTGTTCCAGCCTGGGGCCGCCCAAGAACCCCCTTGGTCCTGGCGGCCTCTGCTCCTGGTTCGCGGCCTACTGGGTCCAAGAGCTCGCCGGTGACCCCGACCTCTCGAACATCCCCTCGGAGGACTGCCTTGTGTGCTCAGCGGCGATCTCGTCCAATTTTCCCACCCCTTTCCCCTTGCTTCCCGTTGTGTATAACTTTTCCATGTTTCCACATACTATCAATTGCTCCTCTCCCTTCGTCCCTTGGGCTAAGCCCAGCGTTTGGAATGCCTGCAAAGATGAGTTTCCGCCCTCTGTGTTTACAACCCTCAACACCTCGGTACGCAGCCCCATAGGCCTCCCCGTCCCCTTTCCCCCAAACCGCGCCAGAGCCTCCCATTGCTGGGTTTTCTCTGGTAACTCCCTTTCTCCCCCCACCTGGATTGGCGTCTACTCGCGTTGCTCCTATTGGAGCTTCTCTAACGCCAATTCCTCTGAGGAAAAGCCCCGTTTTAACCGTACCCACCCCCCTCCAATCGATTGCTCCCCCTCCAATGTAATAACCGTTCCCGTGCCTAATGACTCACTATTTACTGGTTCCCTTGGTGCCACCTATTTAGACGCCCCCTTCGTTATGGATATGATGCTTTCTGAATCCATATGCTTTCGCCCCTCCATTCGTAACCCCTATTGGTCGCCGCTTCGCCCCGGCCACTTTTGGCTGTGCGGCACCGCTGCCTTTTCCGTTCTCCCTCCCAACCCCCGCGGCATCTGTACCATAGGGTCCCTTGCCCTTTCTGGCGGAGGCGTGTTTGTTAAAGGCCACCCTCGCCATCGCAGTCGCAGCCCCCGCGCCCTAGGCTGGTGGGAAAAGCTTAAGGATGCCTCCTACACTGTCGGTTCTGCAATTGTTACCTTTAACCCCGTTGGCTACATGTTGTTACGTGATCAAGTGTTGTTCCAGTCCCTGGCCATCGAGACTTTGTCAAACGCCACGGCCAAGGGTTTTTCGCTAATCGATCAGCAGCTAAGTGATTTGTCCACCTATGTTGTTCAAAATCGCTTAATGATTCAGTATTTGCTTGATTCCTCTGATTTCTGTACAAAGTTCGCTGAAGTTTACCCCGCTTTTGAAGGTAAATGCTGTGTTTCTTTACCTTCCATCTCCCCCAATTTAAGTTCCATTGTTCACGACCTGCAGACGCTGAGCACCACCGTCAGGGAGTCTCGGGAGACCTTCAGGTTTTGGTCATGGCTTGACTGGCTGGGTTTAAGCCAATATAAATCCTATTTCCAGTCCCTGCTCATTTCCCTCCTGGTGGGATGTGTGTTATTGTGCCTCGGCTGCACCTGCATCAAGGCGTGTATCCGCCGCACCGTTGGCTCGGCCTACATGGCCTCCGTCCCCGAAACATACCCCCTCGTAGGAGAGGGTCATGAGTCGGACGACGAAACGGGGGTTTAGGCATTTTGCCACGGGCTCTCGGCCAGGGCACGGGGGCATGTTAAAAGAATTGCTCTCCTCGGATTAATATCTCTGCCCTGCCCTCGAGAATACATATTCAGGGGCCCTGCTTGCCTCTAAACAGGTTTGCTATCTGTGGCAGTTAAAATTGCACACACCACCATCTCACCCCTCAGGGAAGTGATCTTGCTTAACCGCCCAAATGAACAAAACAACTTCTCAGAATTTGTAACTGCTGAGGGGGGCAGCCCCCCCCTCCCCCGTTCTCCCCTGTCTCTCCACCAGATATGGGGAAATAGTCAAGGGAGAAACAAAAACAGGTCTCTTTTTTTTACCTTATTTGGTACAAAAAACTGCCCCCCAAAAAACGCGTCATTCTGGCCCCAAGGACGCGTCATCTTAGGTATATCTGTCTCGTCCCCCCGAGGGAGGGGGAAGGAGGAACCGAAGACACATACCAGTCACGAATTCGCAATTCGGGCCTGATCAACCCGAAAACCTCCCCCAACTCAGCGTGTGCCGGCCATAATGTTTGTATACGGGTTTGTATTCGTAAGTATTCTTTAATACCTTATTGTTTTAATATTTTGCTTTACCCCTTCCCCTTCAATTGTAATTCATTGTTGTAAAAGTATCCTATGTATTATTCCTCTAATTCTACTAGTCCGTGGCTCATCCCAAGTAATTATTGGGATTTAGAACAACTCCAAGGACTGTTGCTGTTTTTAATAGGAGTAATCTTGTTTTTTGCATTAATTGTGTATTGTAAACCTAGGTTATAAGTGTCATTGGCAATAAAGCTGAAATTTCTAGCCTTATTGCCTCGGTGTCTGTGTGGTTCCCATCAGCTCCAGGGGGGTTCCCTCCGAACATCCACGCGAACCTTAGTACTGTGCCCTGGTAGATAACAGGTGCACACATACCCTCGCCCTGCCAGGTGGCTCTCGAGGGTACACGCTTCCACAGCGGGGTTATTCTAATAGTATCAGAAATGAAAGGGACTAGAACATTTAGTCAGACGCCAAAGAGATCCTTGGCAGAAAAAAAGTTTGGAAGCTACTGATCTATATTATATAAAACAAACAAAACCAATCTACATTAAAAGAAAATTAAGGCTACAAAATTAACCACTGAAAAGTTAGGAAATGCCAGAATTAAGGCTGCCCATGCAACCCTAAGTAGGCCCCCTTGTGTATATGCATTGTGAAAGTAATTATGACCACATACTATTTTTATGCTTCCTCCCAATGCCATTACAAAGCATGTCTTTCTAAAGAAATAATTGCAGGAATCACTGTGCAACACAGAATGAAACTGATAGTTCAGAACTTGGAAGAAGCATCTCACTGTTCACAAGTATTAAGCACAGCTACCTACTTTCTATAGCCACTGGTTACTCTATTTGTTTTGCAGAAAGGCTTATTTGCAGACAAGTAGTCTAGTGAAAAATACAGTTGAAATGCATGTAAGTGGGTTGGATAGGGCAGAGCACAAAATTCCAAAGATTACCTCTCTCAATTAGACCTTTGGGCACTGTAAAGAATACAGAAATTCTCATGAAGCAGTGTGATTCAGAAAGACTTGCGTGTGAAAACCTGTTACTTCTGGGTCTAAGATTCTGAGAATTTCATGAAAAGCTTTTAAAGTCATTTTATCATTTTGTTTACATACTTAAAAGAGTATCAGATAAATGAACTGGAAAAAGGAATTATTCTGTATACGTCTATTCTCCAAATAAACCCCAAACAAACAAACAGGCCTTTTAAGCTTATTGCACGTGCTTCTTGAAGGCAATTGGAAGTCTAAGGCAGCAAGCTTAAGCCTTTTTCTCCTCAACTTTCTACACGACAAAGGGAAAGAGCAAAGGCAATCAATCTTGATTCCTTCAAAAATGAACTAAATGGAAAATATGAACATGACAAAATTAGTCCACATTCCTGCAATCAACTCTGCATGGGTGCAAGGGGCCCATCCATGTGGAGCCCCATTGCAGAATCCTGGTATCAAAATGTAAGCTTGCTGGGTTAAGGACAGTGTCTTACTGTATCAGCATGCTCAGGCCCCATTCTTACCACTCTTCTGTAACACATTTTAAAAGGTAAATTGAATATGCCATTTCAAGGTACTGTCTTTTTCCTTCAGACATTGATGACAACGCTTACAAGAATTGATGTAATTTTTTACATCTACCACAGGTATGCTGCAAAGGTTTAGGTTAACTACGTTTTTTGTTAGTTTAAATGGCATATCTGTTTGCCTTTAAGTCTCATGTTGCAACATCTCTCGACCTCAGTATCTTGTGGCAACTAATTCCACAGATTATTCACGTAACACGCAAAACAGTATCTCCTTTGGTTCACTTCAAATTAGTTGTCTTTCAATTACTGAATGGCCCTTGTCCTTGCATTATGTAAAATAGCAAGTGCCCGCCTGACCTTCTCTGTATTATTTATTATTTTGTGTGTCTCTTCCACATGCCCTCGTACTCATTTCTTCTCCAAATTAGAGAACCTCAATCTTTTCAGTGTCATACATGGAAGATTCTCTCCATGCCTTAAATGAATTTTGGCACCTATCACTGAACCCCTACTATATCTAGTATCTTTTTTGAGACACTAACCAGAACAGAACACAATGTGCCAACTGAGCTTGCACATTGCCGAACATAACATTATAATTTCACTATTCAGTCAATTAAACTGGTATGAAATAAAACATTGATCTATGAATTTACTATAGTTTTATCTTCCTAAGGGATGCTTTTATTATACCAAACTACTTTGCTTTTCAGTGTTTTCTTTGCATATGTGATAATTATGCAAGATGCATGTTCTACAATAAGAGCTATCCTCAGAACAGAGTTTCTATTCCTGCTTGATCCTGCAGTTAGTATTTTTGCATTTATGACAGTCTTTTTGCTCTATGAATGACTGAGAGGTGTCAAATTTAGCACTTCACTGAAGGATTAAATAGAACATAGACTGATAGAGTAGTCTCTTATTTAATCACAAACAGCTTTGATAATCAGCAAGCTAAGAGGAAAAATATGAAAAACAAGTTGGATAAATTTGTTTAAATCTAAAATATTTAATTTTTCTGTTTTCTGAAAGTTTAGTGTACAGTTTTTATTTGCCAACTTTAGTTATTGGTTCGTGCAAAGTACTATAGGTAGGGCCCTACCAAATTCACAGCCATGAAAAACACACCACAGACTGTGAAATCTGGTCTCATCCCTGTGAAATCTGGCCTATTGTGTGCCTTCCCCCCCCCCCGCCATACTATACAGATTTCACAGGGGAAAGACAAGAATTTCTCAAATTTCAGGTCCCGACCCAAAAGGGAGTTGCAGGTGGGGGGGGAGGGGGGGTTCATAAAGTTATTTTAGAGAGGTCACGGTATTGCCACCCTTACTTCTCCACTGCCTTCAGAACTGGGTGGCCTGAGAGTGGCGGCTGTTGACTGGGCACCCAGTTCTGAAGGGAGTGCTCCGCCAGCAGCAGCACAGAAGTAAGGGTAGCAGTACCCCCCCCCACCCTACAATAATCTTGCAATCCCCCTCACACACACACACACACACACACACACACACACCCCTACCTCTTTTTTGGGTCAGGACCCCTACAAATACAAAACCTTGAAATTTCAGATTTAAATAGCTGAAATCATGAAATTTACTATTTTTAAAATCCTATGGCCGTGAAATTGACCAAAATGGACTATGAATTTGGTAGGGCCCTAACTATGGGACAGCATTCAAAAGTCACTTGTCAATTACAAATTAAATCTTCCTATGTGAGGAGAGATGTTTAACTATTTTATTTCTGTAAAATTTAACCTCTCATTTGAAAAAAGTTTCTAGCCCTTATGTTTGCAAAGATAACCTCCTGTACATTAATCCATGCATTTTCTTGTTATGCCTGGAAACCACACTAATGTCTATGCTGTTGCTTGTTGAAGAGCTATAAGCAGCAACATAGTGAAAATGAAGACACTGATCATTTTCACTGCTGTTACTCGGAGTCTGGTGGACAACAGCAAAACTGACAATCATATTAATGACACTATTCCTACTTAGAAAAATTAGCCCAGCAAAAGCCTTGCACCACAACTATTCAGGAGAGAAGAGAATCCACAAGCAACAATGATACCCTTCGCTCTCTGAAAACGACCTGGAGGACAGAAGGGTAGAATGGCAGAGATTCCACACCTAAACAGAAGTCATGAGACTGTGGATGAGAGGAGAGGGGGAAAGGATGCATGTGCAACCTTTTCTATCATTTCCTGATTTTTGGATGTTTCACCATGCAACCTTAATTTCTCTTAACATAGTTATTTGGATGAAATTCCTAAGTTTTTTCAAACAGACCCACTCATTTGTCTAGATATCACTGGAATCCTCTGTATCAAATTCCTAATAAGGTCTCCAGGAGGGCATCCTACGCCAGCACACTTTAGACATGCCACAGGAGACCTGGACTCCTTAGCTGTGCAGCTTTTACCTTGAAAGATGCATAGAGACTCAGGCAAGGACTATAATTGGTCTGCACATATATGCAGTATAGCCTTCCTGAACTACATACACAAGCTGTTAAAAGAAGTTTATTTTTAATTAATGGAGAAAGTTAATTTTCCACTCGCCCTGTACTCAGCTCTTTTTTTTGCTCAATTTTTCCAAAACAAGTACACCCAGAGGCAGACACAAAAGCCTGGAAAATTTAAGTTTGAAAGATGAAAGTGGCAGACAGTTATAAATGCCTGAACACCTGTACAACCTTAAATGTAGCAGCACTGATAGACCAGCCCTCAGACTCTACATTACAGTGGGGGCCTAACTAAAGCTGAAAGTTGACTTAAGTCATGCTACTTCAGTTACATAAGTTACGTAACTGAAGTCGACATACCTAAGGTTAACTTACAGCGTGTCCGCACTGCGCTGTGTTGACAGGAGAGCGCTCTCCCACTGACTTACCTTACGCTTCTTGTGGACCTGAAGTACAGACGTCGACGGGAGAGCACTTTCCCATCAACTTAGCGGATCTTCACAAGACCCACTAAATGGACACTGCTGCATCAATCACAGCAGTGGCGATTTAGCCATAAGTATAAGCAATCCCTGAGAATGAATGTCAGGCATAGAACTTTTTCTTTAGAGCTAGATGGTTATTTCATTAATATCCGTTCCCTTCTACTTTTTGCTTAGAACTTAGAGAAGCTTAAAAATTCTGTCCATAATCTAACAGCGTGAAGGTTCTCAAATACATTTCTAAAAAAGGCAAACAATGACCCCTATACTGCACCTGGATTCCACGTGTGTGAATATATTTGTCTACATAGAGAATATATTTGTCTACATACATTTGTCTCAATCATTTCTGGAAACTTGTATGGGAACAGGGGTACATCTATGCAAACCTAGTCATACACTGGGGCCTACCTCCTCAAAAGAAATGGCTAGTGCACTGCTAACAGCGACATAATTTGTACATGACAAACGACTAGCAAGAAATCATGTGTTATTTAATCAGTCTTTATGAAGTGTTTTATTTTTTTTTGTACATAAATGAAAAGCAGTATTCAGAGCAATTTCATTAAAAAAATACTAAATGACCCACTTAATTTTAAAAAATTACATATAAAAACAATTTAATGTACAAAAGATTTATACTTTACAACAGTCTGAACACTGTAAGCAGTATATTCCATATAGATTAATGCTTTCTTTCATGTCTACATTGTGTGTGCATAGACACAAATACTTTACGATTTCAAAATCTGAATATCAATATATAAGCAATTAGTACAAGTGACCCATATACACACATGAAAAGTTACAGACTGGCTGCAAACTATTAAGGAAATATTTATAACAAACCACCTCCCTGACTATTTTATATAAAACATAAACAAAGAGGGATTTCACTAACAGATTTTAATGGTCATTAGGTAGAAATACTTTTGGAACCATATGCTATATGAAAATTCCAGGTGCCATAATATCATGCAGTAGTTAAAGAAAATTAAGAATTTTCTGTGGTGAACCACATAAAAACATAGTTCTTATTGTGTAATTTATTTATACACCCGTTTCAGTTTTAAAAATACAGTAACATGCTACCATTTAGTTAAAAATCAAAACTGTGGGTAAAATTTTCAAAAGTGCCTAAGTGGCATAGGAGCCTAAATCTCACTGTATTCAATGGGAATTAGGCTCCTAAGTGATGTAGGATGTCACTTTGGTGCTTTTGAAATTTTTACCCTCTGTGCATATTTATTCAAGGATCATTTCAGGCTGCAGGATTACAGTCTGGCCAGATAATCCCCACCACACGCTGCATAATTTTTATCCTGCTGAACAGCATTATGCATTGCATTTTCAGAATCACCAATAGTACTAATGCAACAGATGTGAGACATATTAAGAGTTAGTCACCTAGTGCTTACATGTAAAGTTAGACACTGAGGCCCCAATCTGCAATGACATCTGTGTGGGTGGACAGCCACATGTGGTTGGAGTCTGACTGAAGTGAATGGGGCTCTGCGTAGGCCCAGGGGTTCATCTGCACAGATATCATTGCAGGACTGGGTTCTAAGTGCTGAATTCTTTCATCAGAGACTTGCACGTAAGTTGTGATTAAATCAACAGGAGTTCTGTGCAGGTACGATTTGTGCAGAATTTGGCTCTAAAACTGCTAGCAGCATATAATGTTAAAGCAGGGTTTGGGAGAAGAGTAGCAAAGAGGAAACGAGAGAACAGAGACAACACAATACAACTAGACAGAACAGGGCGAAGACAAGACAGAAGCAAAGAAAATGTATTCCACTAAATATAATAGCACTTCTTCCACCAGAGATTAGTAACACCTCCTTTAGAAAAGCCAATTTAAGCCATCAGGAAGTGGCAGGAACAAGAAAAGACCAAATCACCTAAAGTAAACTTAAAAAGACTGGGCCATTTAAAAAAAAATTAAAATGTTAATTTGTAATCACTGTTAGAACACTATCCCATTTAAAATAAATTCTGAGATCTGTTTGTTGCACAAATTCTTCAGATAAGACCTAAAATCTTAATGGGAAAAATAGATTCTGGGTATCAAGTAAAGGGCTGTTCATATTTAGAGAGACTTCAGAAAACAGCTGACTTGAATGAAGATTTTTTAAAACATTTTTGAGCTATCTAGTCAGTATTTTGAGCCAGTGAACAGCCTCACCATGATCTACTTTGCTTGCTTATTGTTCAGCAAGTAAAATTGGAGCGCCTACTATCAAAATTTTAAATGATAAAAGAACTAGGATTGCCCTGTGGCTTTCTCCATTTAAGGAGTGAGACAGCGGAAAGTTCTTCTCGTAATTTGAGAGAATGTGACATCCTTCTGGACAAACTGTTTCCATGTTAGTTTATGGCGGGAAAAATGTATACAATTTGTGAGCAAAATAGGAGGATGTTGGGTTTTACTTCTGTTCTTTGAGTTACCTAAACAAGCTATATTTACAGTAATTATGTTTTAACCTATTTAAGGCTCCTAAAGACTTCTGGATATGAGTGACTAAACAAACAAACAAAAATCAAGCTGATCAGTTAGAATATAAACACTGCAGTGCTACCATCTTTATTAAAAGGCACTAGAACAATGAACTATTCTAGAGAGGTTAGAAGATCAGAAAAAAAGTCTGATACTGATATGTCTAAAGAATTCCCTAAATAGTGACAATTTACAAATGTCTACCAGCTAAACAAAGTAATGTACAGCGAATGAAACCTGCATTCCAGTGCTTTCAAATACATTTTTATGACTAAAACTAGGAACAATTCTAAATATTAAGGGTTCTTTTTTATAAATCAACTTATTAAAGCTCCACCATTAAGATTTAACTCATTATTTCATAACAGTTTCCTATTTATATTTGAATAAAATTATGGTGAACTATGAACAAGCTTATTTTTCTAGTAGTAATAGTACCTGTATAGGATATACTGCAGATTGACTGTTGAAAATACTGAGTGGTAGTCCTTGGATTCACATGAAAAACTACTAATATTTGACAAACACCAACACCTGTGTAAAGGTACGACTACCTACAGACAGCATCAGAGTCCAATGACTATTAGATAAGAAATGAAGTTCAAGACCTGACTTTGGCCTCACATATTAAGGCTCGAAATAACAAGCACTGGCTCCAACAATAAAAGAGAATGCAAAATTACACATTTCCATTACTAACGGTAACTTTTTCCTAAAAGGAGAAATAGCAACTATAGCTTGTCCTGAAATATGTCATTTTCACTAGGCAATGACTAATGCCAAAGGGAAAAAAAAGGAAAGTTTTTCTTCCTACACACTTCAAATAGACTTAAAATAAGTGATGGATTCCAACTGGAAAAATTTTGATGAAATATATACTATAACAAAATTGTTTTCAAATGTCCTTAAATGCCCAGTTTAACACTTGGATGTTCTGAATAGATATAAAAACTGTAACCTTAAGTTATAGTACTTTGCTGTCATAAGAAAGTCTGGTCCCACTGAAAAGCTAGCAAATGGTTTATCAAGTATAGTGGTCAATGACCGTTTTTTTCTGGGGTTATTTCTTTTAAATGACTGGAGCTTTTGAGAAAATAATTTTTTTTCTAAGATTAGTGACATCACTATGACCAAAAAAAAAAGTATATAAAGAAGAATGAAATTGAGAATGAAATTAGCAACAGTTGGGAATTAAACCAAGCCACAAGACAGTTTAATTATGTAACGTATCAGAAACCTTAATCTTTAAATTTAAGTACATCTAATCAAATTAATCCAGAGCAATATTTTAGGTTTTGTTCTGCAATATAACCAAACAGTAAAATTGAATGGCAAATCTAGGATTTTTTTTTTCAAATTAAGTCTATTTTTTCTTACTTAGAAATGTACTTTTGTATAGTAGTATTCTATATATGTGCAATTCCTACATATTAAAGATTAAGACTTTGTGAAAATTAAGATGTATCTTTGCTGATGAAATGTATGCAAAAAATAAAAATACAGACACTCAGTGCAGTAGTTTAAAAGTTGACAATTTTTTTTTATCACCAACTATTTGTTGAGAATTATCAAATGTATAATTAAAAAAATATAGAATGTGAATTCTGGGTCATAAAGTCACCCTATACAAAATTTATAAAATCATTTAAAAAGGCTCTGAAGGATAAATACTATTTCTTTCCCTTACTTTACACTATTCTCTTGTAAAGGCTCTTTTTTGTCCAGCTTTTACAATGTCATCAGGAGATGCTGATTTAAAGTCAAATGGTGTTATTGATATTAAAGGGCAAATTTCCTTATTTTTTACTTCTTGTACTTGCCTACTATATAGGAAAGTCTTGTGGATATCAATCGTGCGCCGTTTACATCCTTTTGGAGGATAACGGAGACACAAAGTTACAGCAAAAGCTGAAGGTCTGGCACAGAGAGCCTTCATCCACGAGAGAGAGAGATCCTGGCTCTTAGAAATACGTCCTTTTTTGCTTTTTTTATTTCCTTTTGCTAAAATAATATTTTTTCCTTGCTTTGAACTTAAACCTTTAGTTTCTGGGATTACGGTATTTGACTGGCATACTACTGCTTCTGCAGATACTTCTGGATTTTTTATAAGGACACTTAAGTCAATGTTTGTATTTACTCCTGCAGAAGGCCATGTTTCAGCTATACTGAACCTCGAACAGTCTTTTGCTTCTTGAGGCTTATCTACATCAATGGTTTCTGCAATTAAATCTGAAAGTGACAAATTCCCAAGTTCTCTTACTGGAGAAGCCTTAGACAATGCCAGAGAAGACAGAGATCCTGTTAATTCAGACATCCCAGTTGCAGTTTGATGTTGACCAGCTAGTTGTGACAATGGTGAGGATCCCAATTTCAAATCTGTAAAACTTGTAGATGATAGATTATAAAGATCAGACAAAGAACAACAATGGCTTGAATTACTTTCCTGGTGCTCTTGAAGTAGGTCAGCCAGTGATGGACCTCCAGACTTTGAAAATGGCCAACTACCCATTTCTGAAGATGAGCTGTCTTGCCTGGTACTTTGTAGAAATGAAGGGAAATTTTCAAAAAGCTCAGTCTTTCTATTCTGAGTACAGTTTATATCATCATCAAGTGCCAGTTTCCCTACAGCACTCATTAAGCCAGGACTACTATCCATACTTCCTTTACTATTATGATCTGAAGAAATTTGGACCCCAAGCAGTCCCCTGTCTTGGAGACTTAAATAATCATAAGTTATATTTTGCATCAGCAAAGATTTCAAGTCTTGTGATTCCTTGCACTCCAACTGCTTCCGGGAAGAATTTTCAGACTGAGTAGCTTCCAATAATTCAGCACCTACACTAAAGCAAATTTTGCCTTCATTGCTGGAAATCAAACTTACTGTGCTGGTATTGTCTGGTAATCGTACTGCTACATTTTTACTGACAGATTCATGACATGATTCTTCACACATATCATTACTGAGGGAAGAATATAGAACTCCTGAAGATTTGAGAGACGATTCAGATATTTTCTTTTCAATTGAGGATATATTAGAATGTTTAGCTTTGAAGAGTGTTTTGTCATTTAAAGTTGAAAAGTAACAAGGTGATTTAGTTTTGACTGTCAGGCTACTGAGCTCAGACATGTTGATTTTTCCTGCAGTGTTTTCTATTAAGACAGACGAGTTCTCTGAATAAGTAAAAGTTTCTGAACAAAGTAAATCTCCTTACCTTACAATAGCCAATAATTTTCAGATAGATGCACGGTCACAACGAAAAGTTCCATTTTTTAAGGAGACAGCAACAGCAAAGTTAAGAAGAAACATGAAAGGCATTTAATTACTAAATGTTACTTGAAAAATTGCATTGCATCATAGTCTCTATAATCAAATACAACTGTGAGTTCTGAAGGGCATTTATTCAATTATTTAGCAAAACTATTTACAATTATCCACCAAAAGAAACACTAAGTTAGTAAATGAATATCAACTCTTAAGATGTCTGAATCCACACAACCAAGCTATTGTACTAGCTCTACAGAAACAGTCTTGCTATATCACAAGCAAACATTTAAAATGTCTTAAAATTTGCGGTCTCAAAATTTTTTTAAAATAAATAAAAAGTTAGCAGTTGGATAACTTCAGTAGTAAAATAACTAAGGTATTTATTAGAAAACAGAATTTCATTGGGAATTGTGATTGCTTACATTTTGAATTTAGAGGAGAGGACCAAGTCTAAAACTAAAACTTGATTTTAACTTTAGTAAAAACTACTGCTTCCTTTAAAGAGATGTTCTGTATATTTCTTAAAACCATGAAGAGTATTTAGAAATAGAAGATAGGAAAACAAAACAAAGTTCTCAATGAGTAATTTTGATAATAGTGCAAGTATCTTCCAGTTCTAAACTCAGGAGTATCCTATGCACAGCCAGTGAACTTTAATCTAAACCAAAACAAAATTAAATAAAAGCATACCTTTTGTTGTCTTTCCTGCAGTCGCAGCTTCTTCATTCTTGGTCTTCACATTTTGCTTATTCTCTTGTGCAAGCACAAGATCCAAAGCCTTCTGTACATCAAATTTACTATTCAACACTGCTTCCACCATCACCTGCTCTGGTACAGCTTCCCCCAGCACTTCTCTCATCTGGTCAAGGCACGAATAAAGACGAGCTACAAAAGACATCAGTAGTTAAAACGTGTGTTTTCATAAAATGGCATGATAAATTACTAAAACCATACTTGCAATAAATATATTTGGGGTGGGGCAGGAATGGTAATTATAAAATCACTGCAACCTGATTTCTTCCTCTGGCAGGCTCTCTTACCCCCAGCACTGAAGAGTTTTTCAATTATTTCACCAAAACATTACTACAAGAAATAAATCTAATGATTTTAAAATTGTCTTTAAAGGGCTGAACACTTAATTATGAGGTGTTACCAATGAACAGTATTCATGCCAAAGAAGAAATGCAATTTGATAAGACCATGTGATATCCATTTAACAGCACATTTTAAGTGTTTACAGATACTGTATTTAACTTTTACGGTAAGCAGCATCTTTTCAGGCCTTGGAACTTAGCAGCTGAATAACCATAAATGCTAGCATCTTTAGATCAACACTTTAGCACCAAAGCTACCTGAAATCTTACCTTTCATAGAACAGAGAGGTTTCTGGGTCTTAAAATCCATATTCTTTGAAAACAGACTTCTCTATTAATATTGCGTACATTACAGAAAGTGAAAGGAAATTAAAGGGAGACTGCAGAATAAAGTGATGGACAATCCTAAAAACAATAAACCAAAATCATAGAATCATAGGACTGGAAAGGACCTTGACAGGTCATCTAGTCCACTCCCCTGCACTCATGGCAGGACTATGTATTATCTAGACCAGTGGTCCCCAATGCGGTGCCCGCGGGCGCCATGATGCCCACCGGGGCATTTTTGGGCGCCCGCCCACCAAATAGTGCCCAGCAGGGGAGAGAAGCCGTGGCCCCATGTCTGCCGGGGACAAAGAACTCCGGGGCTGTGGGCGCCGGTGTTCTCTGTCCGTGGCAGGCCCGGGGCCGCGGCTTCTCTCCGCACTGCCCCGCGCCTGCCAGGGACAGAGAACTCCAGGGCTGCAGGCTGCTGGTGTTCTCTGTCCTCGGCAGGCACGGGGCCGCAGCTTCACTCGGCGCTGCCCAGAACTGCCCCCCCCCCCCCCAAAAAAAACAGCTTGGACTTCCGCCACCGGAACTGTCGAAGCAGAAAAAAAAATGCTCAGACTCTGCCACCCCAAGATTGGCCAGAATGGCGACCCTTAGCATATGCTTCCCCAGTCACGTGGTTGGCCGCTGGTGCCTGGAGCCAGCCCTGTATGTGAGTATTCTTCCGCTGCACTGATACTGCTGTTTACTTGTGCTTTGCAATTTATTATTTTTTTAACATTTTGCCCCAAAATGAGTGGTTCAAATAAAAGACAACGTACGTATTATTTCAACGCAGAAAAATTGTTGGCGCCCACCACACACTTCTGAAAACATGAATGTGCTATTGGCCACAAAAAGGTTGGGGACCACTGATCCAGACCATCCCTGTCAGGTGTTTGTCTCACCTGCTCTTAAAAATCTCCAGTGACGAAATGAAGGAATATACAAAAGAAATGTCAGTTTAAAACGGAGTATAATTTACTTATTTTAAAGAGAGAGACAAAGTGGGTACGGTAATCTCTTTTATTGGACCACCATGTGTTTTAAAAAGGACAGTCAGAAATATGCTCTCACTGGCTGTTTAGCACGGATCCCTACTACAGATCTCTTATATGTTTTAAATCAATGCTACTTATATATCCATTAGAATAGTATTTCCTACCTCTCCCAATGTCAATCTGACCTTGCCTTTATTTTCTAACATTACAAATATTTTACACATTGGAAAATGTCTTCCTTCCTCCCCTCTTGGAACTGCATACACAGAAACCTAACAATATTATCCTCGACAAAGATAAAAAATTCACAGTCACATACCTTTAACCCTTTGTTCAATCGGAGACAAATACAGATGAATCTGGCTGTTATTCAACCCACCCCTACTACCAAAAAGAATCGTGGAACTGACATGGCATTTGCTGCTGTCACTTTGTAACATGCAAGCAGAGTTCATTCTCCTTCCCTTCCCCTACCTTCCATCCAGCCGGTGTCTGTCTTGTCTACTTAGACTGTAAGCTCTTTGGGGCAGGGATCATCTCCTTCTCCATGTTTGTACAGTCCTAGTATAATGGGGGCCCTACTTGGTTGGCCTTTAGACACTACCATAATAAACATGATTGGTGATCATTCAAATTGGTGATCACAGTGAGAGCTTATAATGGAGAAGAAAACTTTCTTCATCTCCATTAGTCACAACATACAGTAACTCCTCACTTAACGTTGTAGTTATGTTCCTGAAAAATACAACTTTAAGTGAAACGATGTTAAACGAATCCAATTTTCCCATAAGATTTAATGTAAATGCGGGGGGGTTAGGTTCCAAGGAAAAATTTTGGGGGGCAGACAAAAGGCATTATATACTGTACAGTACTGTAGTTGGGAAGTGCCCCTGGCTTACCCCACACAGGCATAGCCCGCTGCAGGCAAAGATGCTAGGAAGCACCTTGCGCAGCAGCAGCTTCCCACGGCTTCCCCTCCCCCCCAGCCGGAGAACAGGCGCCGACTTTGCCAGAGGATCTCCAGGCCCACTCTTCCTGTCCCCGCTCCACTCCAGGTCCACCTCTTCCCACCCCCACTTCACCTCCTCTCCAGAGCACCCTGTGTCCCCACTCCTCCCCCTCCCTCCCAGAAAGTCCTAAGTGCTGCCAAACAGCTGTTTGGTGGCAGGGGAAGTGCTGGGAGGAAGGGGGAGGAGGCGGAGAAGAGGAACTTGTGCAATGCTCCCTTGTAAAGTCGCTGTTCTTCCACAGAAGCTTACAAGTGGTGGACAGAGCAGGCAGCCAAACGACGTTATAAGGGAGCATTGCACAACTTTAAATGAGCATGTTCCCTAATGGAGCAGCGACGTGACTTCGAAACAACGTTAAGCGGGAGCACGTTAAGTGAGGAGTTACTGTATATCTTCAAGATTGCTTTGCCACACATCAATCAGAAAGATTCAGTGTGAAACTTCTGATACTGTCTCTCTACCCCCTAACAATGATTTGTCTGTTGCAGGTCATTTAAATACCAAGGCAAAGTTAATAATGTTCAGAATTTAGGAATAAAATATCAGTAGTCAAGGACAAAAAGAAAATTACATCCTGCTATTATCAATAAAGTGATCCATTATATTTACAGCATTCACAATAAGCAAGCCCTAAGTCCTCCATCCCCAGCAGAGTCCTGACATCAAATAGGAGAAGGTAACAATTCTGACCATCCTCTTCACCAAAACTCTACACCACCAAGATTTAAAGCAATGCCAGCTTTACATGCTGAGCCAAAACCCACATGACATGTCTCATGACTGTAATGGCAACCATAAGGTCTTTGAGGCTCTTTTTAAGAGAAATTAAATGCTCAAAACTAAGATAACAATATTAGCATCCCACAATAAATATTTTAATGTATCAAGAATCACAGAAAGGCTATATGCTAGTAACTGTGGTTCTTCAGTCACCCTGTGCATTTTACTTGTGGGGGGTGGTGCCCCTGCCACCTCAAGCTCATGAACCCCTCTTGAAAATCCTGTGGGGGCTGAATGATCACCCCTTTTTCGCAAACATTCAGAGTCTATAAGGGAGTGCAGCTCCCAGTTGCCTCAGTTCCTTCTCATGAACTATGGAATCCTATGTGCATAGAGAACTGTCGGGTAAAAGAGAACGTGGGAGGTAAGTGTGAACGTGCAGAAGCAACTTTCAAAGAATCACTGTTACTGGGAGGTAATCTATATTTTTTCTTCAATGGACCCTCCCTGCACATTCTGACTAAAGGGGGAATAGTGAGTAGTACAGCCCTAGCGGAATGTAGCCTGAAGAGTTCTCAGGAAAAGACTGCACAACAGCTCTACTATACTCATCATTAGAGTGTGATGATAAATTTAAGCTATAGAGTTTATTGAGTTTATAAACAGAACTCCAAATAGCTGTTCTGTAGTGTTCAGCAACTGAGAAGTCTAAGGCATGTCACAGACTCAGCAGTGGCCTTACTGAGTGAGCCTTAAGCCCTGATGGGATGTGGACTTCAGATATGTTATAACAAAACTGTGTAGGATCTAATCCTCTGACAAGCTCTGGGTGATGATGGCACTTTTCCCCACACAGGCTAAAACCATCTCTTGAACTGCATAAAGTTTAGTTATTTCCAAATGGAAAGAGAGAACCCTTTTCACAGTAAACATATGGAAACAAGCTTCACCTCCATAGGCCACAGGCTTAGGAGAAAAAGATGGGAGCGGATGGATTGGTTGATGTGGATGTGTGAAATCACTTTGGGGATTAATTTAGAATGTGACTGGAGGACCACTGTGTCCTTATTCAGTGGTTCTCAATCCACGGTCCGCATGCGGCCCAGTTAGCACACAGCTGCAACCCAGCTCAAGTGCTAAAGGGCAGCCCGCAAGCCGGGGTTGGCCAGGTTCCCATCAACCCGCTGCGGGGAGTGTCCGGGCTGCCCTATTGTCCAGCGTAGCGGGGACAAGGTTGGAACTGCCAACCCACCCCTCATGGCAGGGGTCCAGAGCAGCCGCCCAGCCCCACAAGCTCCGGAGTCTGTGTCTGGGGCAGCCGGCCCACCCCATGTGGCAGGAGTCTGGGGTCCAGGGCAGCCACCCGGCCCCGCAAACTCTGGTCAGCTCTGGCTGGCCTGGGACGGGTGGCCTGGCGGGGGTCCAGGTGGGCAGTTGGCCCCACGGGGGTTCAGGCGGGCAGGGAGCCAGCCCCATGCAGCAAAGTTCTGGGGTTCAGCTGCCGCTGCCCTGCTACCTGGCCCCTGTCGCTCAGGTAACACATTGTGTATTAAGTTGAGAACGACTGCCTTATGTAATGTGGTATGAGATTAGCCATTAGGATTTGTAATTCTGCACTAGCTCTCCTGATAAAAGTAACAGTCATGAGACATGCCATTTTATAAAGATAAACGTGTAACGGTGCAATGCCCCCTAAGGCAATGTTTTCCAAACTTTTGAATGCTGGCTTACGTCTTTGGGAAAATGAAACCAACTGTGTTACCTCTGCTACACTGCCATGTACTGTTAAAGAATTACGTATCTTAAATGTATGCATTTTCCATGATCTTTACCCTCCAGACACCATCCATGCTAGGTCAGTGTTTCCCCGGAAAGATTCACATGATAAGTAAGGCAGACCCTCTGTTCTTGGGCTTCACAATCTATCAAAGGCCTGTGATGGGGTGTACACCCAACACTCGCCCTTAAGGGGTTAATGGAGGCCAGATGGGCCAATTAACCTCTTAGGCTGAAGGCTGAGAGAAAAGCCTTAATTAGAAGAAACTCATCTGTGCAGGAACTGGTGGAGCCTATATAAGCCAGGAGACTGGCAACAGAAGAGGCTGCTGGGAAAGGCTGCAGTCACTCCGTGGGAAAAGAGAAGAGTGTTTGAGGCTACAGAGACATGTAGGCTGCAGTTGTTTCCTGGGAGGAGGGAGTGCTGAAACTGGCAGACCCAAAGATGGAAGGGAGAGCCCGAAGGTTAGGAAAGGGCTCAGGGAAATGCAGCAAGGTACAGAGCGAAACAGACCTTGACTGCAGACTAGAGGGTCGCTGAACCGGAACCCGAAGTATAGGGCAAGCTGAGGCTCCCCAACCAGCCACCAGGGAAGTGGGACCAGCAGAGCAGAAGGTAGGAAGATTGCCTGAGCCTGTGTGTGGGAAGAAACTTTCCAGCCCTGGGAAGGCGGAAGCCAAAATAGTGACCAAGTCAGAGAACTGAGTCACAAAGAGGCTGCAGCAGCTCCTGGTGCGAGAGACTAGCTCCAGACAAAGAGACAGAGGCAGAGGGACAGTATGCAAAATCAGGAAGGGATGCTGACCTGGTGAGCTATTCCCTATAATGACAAGAAGGAAGCGCCACACCTGCAGTGAATAGAGCACCCCATCACAAATAAGCAAGTCATATCCATAGGACCACTTCAGCAATTGGACAGGTCCCTGCATAAAATCCTTTCAAACTCACAAGGACAGAGACAGAGCTGCCCCCGAAGTCAGAGACAGCATGCTCTAGGTGACAAGGCAAACATGAATGACCCTCAAATCCCATACTGGATGGCACAGAGACCGTTGCTAGTCCCAAAACGTAGATTCATGCTAGAGGATTCTGTTCCGGGCCAGAAGATAATGTATCTGGAGAAGCTATAATAATAATGGTGCTAATATTTTAAACACGAGTTCAACACTGAGGCTCGAGGACGTGGATAGAGTCAAAGAGATGTGGATAAGAGAAAAGTCGCCTGGTGGTTCTGGGATCACTGCATAGTAGGCTTCAGTGCTGGTGTGGTTGCTCTGGAATATTATCTTTAGAATGGGGCAAATGTTTTTTTCCGTTTTGAGCGAGACATTCTCAGTACTAGATAAAGGATCTCTCTTCTACTTTCTCTTGGCAGGAAAAAAGTTAAGAGAAATGTGGCAGAGAGATATATTAAAAGCATGGCAGCTCACATGGGCTGGGTCATCAGTGCCAGACTTCTGGGTTCGAGGAGGCATCATTTTTTCCAAAGGTCTGATAAAGTTGTCCAGAGGCCCTCTGAATCATTAGGTTTTGTTGGTGTGCTGCCAGAACCAGGTTAAAATGCCAAACTTTAGGACTCTGGAAGAGTCTTAGCAAGGTTCACCAATGCAGACAACTCAGTGGTTTATTGATTGTCACATTAAATGGAAGAGTCATGGATTTAGACAAACCTGTGCTCAACCTCACTTAAAGTCTAGTGCTGAAGTCAGCATGAAGGCAGATGACTTGGGCCATTATGTGGTCATGGGCTTCATCACCAAAAACAGACATTGTGGGCCCTGGATGGAACCCTGGCCTTCTGGAGTCTCAGCCTGTGCATTCAAGTTTTCTCTCATGACGTATAGTGTCAGAGTGGTCTGTCCTAACAAGCTTGAGTTTAGAGAGCCTTGCAAACCAACATTAATACAGAGCGGGCTCTCCCAGGCAGATGAAACACCATGAATGCACATCAGACTTCCCCCCCAAAATTGAGGGATATCACAAACGCTTTGGAAGACCAGGTGTAGGACCCCTGAGGTTTCAAAGAGACAACTGAGGGGGGAGTATGATAGAGGTCTATAAAATCATGAATGGGGTGGAGAAAGTGGATACGGACGTGCTATTTACCCCTACACATAACACAGGGATGAGGGGGTACACAATGAAATGAATAGGCAGCAAGGTTAAAAATAACATACAGAAGAACTTCTTCAGATAATGCACAGTCAATCTGTGGAAGTCACTGCCAGGGGATACTGTAAAGGACAAAAGTATAACTGGGTTCAAAAAAGAATTAGATAAGTTCATGGAAGATAGATCCATCAATGGCTATTAGCCAAGATGATCAGCAACTCAACCCCTATGCTCAAAGTCCCTAAACCTCTGACTGCTGGAAGCAGGGACTGGACAACAGGGGATGGATCACTTAATAAATGCCCTGTTCTATTCATTCTCTCTGAAGTTTCTGGCACTGGCCACTGTTAGAAGACATGATACTGGGATAGGTGGACCACTGGTCTAACCAAGTATGACCATGCTTATATTTTTATGTAAAGTCATGCAAGGTACACAAAAAAAGCAGAAAATTTTCTCAAAACTACCAAAAATCTGCTACTTACTACAAACAAAAACACACACACACACACACACACACACACAGCTGAGAAGAGGTGCTAAGTAAGGGTCTGAGGGTGCGGGCATGGACACAGCAAGGATTTCTGTATACTCTCCACCACAACAGTAAAGAAACTGATGATGTTAGAGTAAAAGATTACAAGACCATAGGAATTATTGACCTCCAGTATAACACTGTTCACAAAACCTCCCCAAATTAATTCCTAGAGTATATATTTAAAAATTGTCAGTGATAGAGAATCCACCACAACCATTGGTAAATTGTTCCAGTGGTTAATAACTCTCACTCAGCCTTATTTCCAGTCTGAATTTATTTGGCTTAAACTTCCAGCCATTACATCATTATACCTACCTCTGCTAGACTGAAGAGCCCATTATTAAATATTTGCTCCTCATGTAAATACTTAGACTAATCAAGTCACCCCTTAAGCTTCTTTGTTAAGCTAAATAATTGAGTTTTTTGAGTCTATCACTATAAAGCGTGTTTTCCAATCCTTTAATCATTCTCATGGCTCTCCTTTGCGCCTTCTCCAATTTACCACCTCTTTCCTGAATTGTGGACACTAAAACAGGACACTGTTACAGAAGTGGCCACACCAGTGCCAAATATAGAGATAAAAAAACCTGTTTACTCCTACTTGAGGTTCCCCTTTATGCATCCAAGAATCACATAAGCTCTTTTGGCCACAGCATCCCAATGGGAGCTCATGTTCAGCTGATTATGCACTATGACTCCCAAATCATTTTCATAGTCACTACTTCCCAGGATAGAGTCTCCAATTCTGTAATACGACCTACATTCTTGTTCCTAGTTGTATACATTTAGCCATATTAAAACATTTTGTTTTCCTGCACCCAGTTATCCAAGCGACCCAGATCGCGCTTAATCACAGACCTGTCCTTTTCATCACTTACCACTCCCCCAAATTGTGTCATCTGCAAATTTTATCAGTGATGCGGATAGGTTTTCTCCATGGTCATGGATATAAATGTTAATTAGCTCAGGGCCAAGAACTGATGCTGGAAACACACATGTTTGATGACAATTACATTTTGAGACCTAACAGTTGGCTAGTTTTTAAACCATTTAAAGTACAAGATTTTAATTTTATAAGCGACAGAAGGTGGGTGAGGTAATATCTCTTATTGGACCAACTTCAGTTCATTAAAGAGGCAAGCTTTTGAGCTCCACAGAGCTCTTCTTCAGGTCTAATCCGGGCAGTTGGTCCAATAAGAGATATTACCTCATCCACCTTGTATGTTTCATATCTTGGGACCAATATGGCTATAACAACACGGCAAACAACAAATGTTAATTTTATATTCTAATTTTTTTTTTAATCAAAATGTTGTATGGTACCAAGTTAAACACCTTACAGAAGTCTAAGTATATTACACTAACACTATTATCTTTATCAACCAAACTTGTTATCTCATCCAAAAAAAGATATCAAGTTAGTTTGACAGGATCTATTTTCCATAAACCCATATTGATTGGCATTAATTACATTACCCTCCTTTAATTCTTTATTAATCAAGTCCCATATCAGCTGCTTCACTATCTTGCCCAGGATTGGTGTCAGGCTGCCAGGCCTATAAATTACCCAAGTCATCCCATTTACCCTTTTTAAATATTGGGACAACATTAGATTTCTTCCAGTCTTCTGGAACTTCCCCACTGTCCCAAAACTTACTGAAAAGCAACATTAACAGTCCAGTGAGCTCCTCAGCCAGCTCTTTTGGAACTCTTGGGTGCAAGTTACCTGGCCTAGCTGATTTTAAAATGTCTAACTTGAGCTTTTGTTTAACATCTTCCTGAGATACTAGTGGAATGGAAAGAATGTTATCACCATATGATGAGACTATATCTCCCCTCCCCATACAGAACAGAAATATTTATTGAACACTTCTGCCTTTCCTGCATTATTATTAATAATTCTACCATTTCCATCTAATAATGGATCAATATCATTGTCAGGAGTCTTTTTGTTCCTAACTTTTTTTTTTTTTTTTAAACTTCTTAGTGTCCTTAACTCTGCTGACCACAAATTTCTCCATGTGTCTCTTATAGCTCCCTTCACTTCCTGTCTAAACAAGTTCAGTTTGTAAACCAGTACAACCTTCTTCCTCTATTGTGGCTTTTGGGGCATCTGATAAAGTGTTCTTAAATGATTCCCAATTCTCATTCACATTTTTCTGATTAAATTCTTCTAGGTAGCTGATTTGACTCATAATTGAGTTCAGCTTTGTGAAATTTGCCCTATTAAAGCACCAAGTATATATACAGACGCTCCCCGACTTACGGAAATCCTAGTTATAGAAATCCACGCTTACGGAAAAAGCTCCATAAGCTAAAAATAGGAGGGTTTTCGGAGGGTTTTTTTTGGCGTAATGGTCAGACATACGTCTCCGACTTACGCAAATTCTGAGTTACGCAAGGGATTCCAAAACGGAACACTTGCGTAAGTCGGGGAACGTCTGTATTACTGGTCTGGGCTTTATCCAGCTTGCACATTATAAATGTGATCAAGTGACAATCAACCGAACTTACTCATACGATCTTTTATACAAGTGCCAAATGGCATTACCCATGCTGCCTCAGAATCAGTTTTCAACAGGGTTTGTGCAACCAGCGCACTGTTCCCCTTAAGTGGAAATGTACAGAGGCTCTCAAAAAAGATGATACACTATTCAGAGCAAAGTTAACTTGGATAGGTTCTACATACTGACTATTTTATGGTATACATTTAACAAACTACATATTTAACAAGAAAACTAACAATGATACATGTAGCATAAGCAATGTGGCTAATTTACCAATGGTGGGGGTCTTTCACAGACCACCAAATCAAACCAGAGAACAGGATGAATTACTCCTTAAACTCCTCCTCTGAAACATGTGGGAAGAAAAACTTTTATGGGAATTCAATTTGTGAAATATATGCTGGAAGTCTCATGCAGATAATAAAATATCATTAAAGTTTCTCAAACTTATTTAAGATGGTTTTCTAACACAAGAAGTATTGCACCCATATAAGAACCATTATGGTGAATAAAGCTGAATTAATCACTGGACTCAGAGTTTGTGGTTGACTAGTGATCACTTATCATGACCTGATTATATTATGGGCAAAAAGAGGATGGTTCTAACCAGTAAAATATGTGCTTAGTACTTCAAAAGTGCTAAGTTCCCAATGCTGAGGACAGTTATGAGCAAAACTGGTTGGGAGGAAAATTCAGAAAGAAAAATGTCAATGAATATTGTGAGTTCTTTAAGAAGAGTTTATTAGATGACCAAAAAGTTACAATTCTATCATCAAAAGAGAGGACAACTTTGGCTAAAACCTATCCTGGTTTAGTGCCAAAGTGGAGGCAGTAATTAGAAATGAAAACACAATTTAAAACACATGGGAAATAGATAGCAATTGATACAAAATAGAAGTTAAAAGTGATGAAAATGGATTAGGGAAGCTGAATGCATCAGGGAAAAATATGCGCTTGGCAGGACTACGGACAATAAAAAGTGGAGGTTTTATTTTTTGTTTTAAGTATGTAAGTAACATAAGTAATCCTAATAATGGAATTAGCCCATTAATAGATGGAGATGGCAAAATTGTTAATCAGGATGCAGAAAAAGCAGGGTGTTCAATAAATCTTTCTGGTCTGCATTTGAAAAAAAGCAGGATAATGAATTCATAACACATGAGGATGAAGAAGTACCTTCCAGTCCCCTAGTTCAAGCCAAACTTGAACAGCTTAATGAGAGTAAATCAGGCGGCCCAGATAATCTTCATCCAAGAATATTAAAGGAACTGGCACACGAAATTGCAAGCCCATTAGCAAAAATTTTTAATGAATCTCTAAACTCAGGGGTTGTACCATTTGACTGGAGAATAGCTAATATAGTTCCTATTTTTAAGAAAGGGAAAAAAAGTGACCCGGGTAACTACAGGCCTGTTAGTTTGACATCTGTAGTATGCAAGGTCTTGGAAAAAATTTTGAAGGAGAAAGTAGTTAAGGACCTTGAGGTCAATGGCAATTGGGACAAATTACAACATGGTTTTACAAAAGGTAGATCGTGCCAAACCAACTTGATCTCCTTCTTTGAGAAAGTAACAGATTTTTTAGATAAAGGAAACGCAGTGGATCTAATCTACCTCGATTTCAGTAAGGCATTTGATACAGTACCACATGAGGAATTATCGGTTAAATTGGAAAAGATGGGGATCAATATGAAAATTGAGAGGTGGATAAGGAACTGGTTAAAGGGGAGACTACAGCGGGTCATACTGAAAGGTGAACTGTCAGGTTGGAGGGAGGTTACTAGTGGAGTTCCTCAAGGTTCAGTTTTGGGACCAATTTTATTTAATCTTTTTATTACTGACCTCGGCACCAAGAGTGGGAGTGTGCTAATAAAGTTTGCAGAGGACACAAAGTTGGGAGGTATTGCCAATTCAGAAAAGGATCGGGATATCCTACAGGAAGATCTGGATGACCTTGTAAACTGGAGTAATAGTAATAGGATGAAATTTAATAGTGAGAAGTGTAAGGTTATGCATTTAGGGATTAATAACAAGAATTTTAGTTATAAGCTGGGGACGCATCAGTTGGAAGTAACGGAAGAGGAGAAGGACCTCGGAGTCCTGGTTGATCACAGGATGACTATGAGTCGCCAATGTGATGTGGCCGTGAAAAACGCTAATGCGGTCTTGGGATGCATTAGGCGAGGTATTTCTAGTAGAGATAAGGAGGTGTTAGTACCGTTATACAAGGCACTGGTAAGACCTCACTTGGAATACTGTGTGCAGTTCTGGTCTCCCATGTTTAAGAAGGATGAATTCAAACTGGAACAGGTACAAAGAAGGGCCACTAGGATGATCCGAGGAATGGAAAACCTGTCGTATGAAAGGAGACTCAAGGAGCTTGGTTTGTTTACCTTAACCAAAAGAAGGCTGAGGGGAGATATGACTGCTCTCTTTAAATATATCAGAGGGATAAATACCAGGGAGGGAGAGGAATTATTTCAGCTCAGTACCAATGTGGACACAAGAACAAATGGATATAAACTGGCCATCAGGAAGTTTAGACTGGAAATTAGACGAAGGTTTCTAACCATCAGAGGAGTGAAGTTCTGGAACAGCCTTCCAAGGGAAGCAGTGGGGGCAAAAGACCTAACTGGCTTCAAGATTAAGCTAGATACGTTTATGGAGGGGATGGTTTGATGGGATAACATGATCTTACTCAAAGGTCAATTAATTGCCATCAGTGGTAAATAGGACCAATGGTCAATGATGGGATGTTAGAAGTTACTACAGAGAACTTTTTCCTGGGTGTCTGGCTGGTGAGTCTTGCCCACATGCTCGGGGTTCAGCTGATCGCCATATTTGGGGTCGGGAAGGAATTTTCCTCCAGGGTAGATTGGCAGAGGCCCTGGAGGTTTTTTTGCCTTCCTCTGCAGCATGGGGCACGGGTCACTTACCGGAGGATTCTCTGCATCTTGAAGTCTTTAAACCATGATTTGAGGACTTCAATAGCTGAGACATAGGTGAGAGGATTATTCCAGGAGTGGGTGGGTGAGATTCTGTGGCCTGCATTGTGCAGGAGGTCAGACTAGATGATCATAATGGTCCCTTCTGACCTAAAAGTCTATGAGTCTATGAGTAACCAAGGAAGGCATTAAACGTCATTTACAAAGGATAAACATATTTAAATCAGGAGGCCCAGATAACTTGCATCCAAAAGTCCAAAAGAGTTGGCTCAGAAGACCTCTGGCCTGTTGATGTTAATTTTTAATATATCTTGTAATACAGAGTAAATTCCAAAAGACTGGAAGAGTACTACTGTTGTGCCATTATTCAAAAAAAGGGCAAATGAGAGAACCTGGACAATGGCCCTGTTAGACTGACATAAATCCCAGGCAAAGTAATGAAAAGCTGATACAAGATTCAATTAATAACAAATTAAAGGATAGAAATATAGTTAATGCCAGTAAACATGGCATAAGAGAAAAAAGGTCAAAAAATCTGATTTCATTCTTTGATGAAATTACAAGTTTGGTTGATAAAGGTAACTGTGAAGACAGATGTAATATACTTACACTTTTATGACATTTAACTTCATTCCGCACAACATTCCAATTAAAAAATTAGCATGATACAATATCAATAGAGCACACACAAAAATGGATTAAAAACTGGCTGACAGATCTTACAAAATTTACAAGAGAGAATTATCATTGAATGGGAATATTTCTAAAGGGGGTGCAGAGGAATCAGTACTAGACTTTAGTCCACATTTTCATCAGTGATCTGCAAGTAAATATAAAAACACTACTGACAAAATTTGCCTGTGACCACAAAGATTGGCAGAGTGGTAAATAATGACCAGGACAAGGCAGTCACACAGAGAGATCTGGATCTCTTGGTAAACTGGAGCCATTCAAAAAAAATGCATTTTAATACAGCAAAATGCAAAGTTATACAGTCAGGAAACAAGGAATTCAGGCCATATCTAAAGAATGGGTGGGGTGTCTGTATTCTAGAAAGCAATGACTCTCAAAAGGATTTAAGAGTCATAGTGCCAAGCAACTCAACATGAGTTTCCAGTGCAAAGCTGTGGCTAGAAGGACAAATGCAATCCTTGGAAAAACAGGAGAGTTGTAAGAAAGAGTGGGGAGGCGATTTTACCTCTGTGGGACATTGGTGAGACCAATACTGGGATACTGTACCCAGTTCTGGTGTCAACAAAAAAGTAGCAGCGGTGACTTGATTATAATATATAAGTACCTTCACAAGGAGAAAATACTGGGTACAGTAAAGGACTCTTTAATCTAGCGGAAAAAGGAATAACAAGATTTAATAGCTAGAGATTAAAGCCTTCTAGAGATTATTTTTAAATGTATTATTAGATATGACCATTCCTTAGACTTCATGGGTGTTCTACTATTTGGCCCCCAAAAGGTGGGCAGTTTGATAAAGTCAGTTAGTAATAAAAATCGGTTAGCAATAAAAGATCATTCAATATAAGAGGAATTCAATAAAGGTCTTTAAATAACAGAAGAATGAAAACAAGACTGAACCTTATTAATTGTTCTTAACAATTACCTTGATCAACTCCAGTTAGCTGGTCATTGGATGTAATATTTTTGGCAGGTTCTTCCGCATCTTCATAGCCATACTCTCCTTCTAATCGCTCAGCAAATGCTGAGGGTTTGTCACGTCTTGAGTAAATAAACTGAGCAGCTACAACAACGAAGAGCAGAATATTAAAAATAGTTTCCCTTCAAACAAGTATCCCACTGTTTGAATACAAAATCTAGCTAAAGAAAATATATACTGATGGTAGCCTACATTAATTAATTTGGAAAAAAGAATCTCATTTTGTAATTATTAGCCTAGAGGACTGCACTGGGCAAAGGAGAGTCCATACTTAAATACTGAAGATGGCCCCCTTCCACCAAAAGAGGAGAGACTCCATGCAGAAGTCAATATCCATGTACCTTTAAATATAATGCACAATTCTACCCAGTTCAGTATTCTGTAAACAAAAAAAAACAAAAACAAAAAACAGGTTTATGAAGACTTTCAAAGGCAAAAAAAAAAAAAAAATTCTAGACCAAGAGTTCTCAAATATTTTTACTTAGGACTCAGCTTATAACTTCATGACCCCAAATCTCAAAAACCTTTGCACTGTTTCAGCTTTAAAAGAAAAGTGCATTAGCCATAATTAGTTTGTTTTAAAGTCCAGTGTGGTGTAGGGTTAAAGTAGCATTTACTATCTATTCATAACAAAGTTTATTCAATTAATTCAGCCCATTTTTTTGTTCTTGTGCTTTATTTTTTACAAATACAGGCCATGCTTCAAAGTACTTTAGCATACGTTTAAATTTAAAAACACATGCATAAATCCCACCCTTAATAAGCAAAGCACCTAAATCATATGCTTAAATCCTTTGCTGAATCCTGGCCTTAGTCATTATTCATAATGTTTCAAAATTTATGTAAAGAATTTTCAGGCTAGGAGTTGTCTGTAAACATTCAATACAATTATTTGCTATATTTTATTTAGGGTGTGTGAGCAGATTCTTAAGACATTTGGTTTTGTTTCTACTTTGTCACTGGATGGCTAAAGCTTTTTAAATGAGAAAAGCAAGCCTTGTCCACACACAAATATTCTAGCTTCCATGCAAAAACAGAAGTTCAGTGACTTCGCAAAAATTGGTGTAATAATAAATAATAATAATTTCTACAAATGTTCATGAGTAGCAAAAACATACACCATACAGACATGGTCAAAGAAAACAGCTATTCATTATTTGACCAAGTGTGAATATTACATTATGGTGTATGGGACCACAACTCCAACTTTTATACTGAACACATACGAATTTGATAATCTCATCTTTTAAGAAGGTATAGTCTTATCAAATGTTACTTAAATGCACATCACCCAATATTTTATATTCAATCATCTTAGTTGCTGTAACTATCTGCAAAGCTATCTTTCTAGATGTAACCAGCATTAGGCACTTTTTAAATAAAAACTTACTGTTGAAAGATTTTGTAGGGAATCAGGTGCATACAAGCCCGAGCACAGCTATTCAACCCACTTGTTTAAAAACAGAATATATCTAGAGCGGTGGTTCTCCTGTGGTCCACCGATTCTTCAGGGAAAACCACTGGCACGCTAGACCTGTTTGTTTACCTGCCACGGCGGCAGGTTCGGCCAGTCGCGGCGCCCACTGGCTGTGGTTCGCCGTCCCCGGCCAATGAGGGCTGCGGGACGTGGTGCGGGCTGGGGGCTGTGCTGTCCGCCACGTCCCGCAGCCCCCATTAGCCTGGAGCGGCGAACCGCGGCCAGTGGGAGCTGCGACCAGCCGAACTTGCCGCCAAGGCAGGTAAACAAACCAGTCCGGCACACCAGGGGCTTTCCCTGAAGAATCGGTGGACCACAGTTGAGAACCGCCGATCTAGAGTGTCTTTTCATTTGTTTGTTTGTTTACTAGGTGAGAGGATCTCCTCACTCCTTACAAAAAGGACAAAAAAAAACCCACCACAAAAGTTTAAAAATGAACACAAAACAATTTAATTTTAAATAGGGGAACATGACCAAAAATATTGTAATTACATATCTATGTCTACAACTGCTTACTATACAATAAAGAGTAACCAGACTGACAAATGACCATATTTTTAAAGGTATTTAGTTATCTAAACATGCAGATATGTGTCTAGTGGAGTTTTCAGAATTGCCTAGGACCCTAATTCCAACTGATTTCAACAGCAGTAATACACCTAAATACTTTTAAAAATCTGGCCCACATACATTTATTTCCAGAACAAAGCTATGTTTTTGCAACTGCTGCTCCAATCACACTCAAAATATAGCACTACTCAGCCAGCCTTGCCTTGGTTGACTTCTCAGTTCTTTTACACATCAGAAAATCCCAATATTCTCTATAATTTTTTATCATCTATATTTGTTCAAATTGCTCCAAATGAGACTTGCATAGACAACATCTGAACTAACCTGTTGAAGGGGAAATACAACAATCATCCTCTACTGATTGGCCATAAAGATCATCATCTTCGAAATCTAAAAGGCAGAAACAGTAAGAATTAATTTGTATATAATGTATTTTTTAAATATTTAACAAGTATGGAGTATTTAAAAGCAATTTCTTCAATATTTTTTAAAACCCTATCCCCAATTATATTATAATAATTATTCCACTTCAATATTTCTAAGGTACATCATTAAAAAGACACTTTTTATTGATGTACCTTAGAAATATTGAAGCTATAAGCTAAAAGAAAGAATAGAAATATATGTATTGTTAACATTCAATAGGCTATATATATATGACACTGAAAAAAATTCAAGAACCCTCTAATAACTTTTCTGTCCCCCTCTAACATGGAAGCTAAGCAAATCATGGGACTTGTCTGTATAGGAATATATATGAAATAAAGCAATAATCAGCATATTTCCTACTAGAATATTTAACTTCAAGGAGGAAATTTATAAAACCACATGCCTAAAGTACTTTCATGTGCACTGACCATTCACACACGCAGAATGGTTTAGTATAAGATACAACAGAACACACTTACACAAAAGAAAATGTAACAACTGTACTTCTATTACTGTACTATATTATATAACATAGTACATAACAGAAAATTATATTAAATGCAATTATTTCAGCCAAAAAGCAAGGATCCTGTACCATCACTGAAATATAACACACAAATTTCCCAACTAGGAATTTCTCTGCACTCAGATTGATTGGTCTAATCTGCAGGGTTTGAAAGATTTCCCCGATATTTACTAGCCAGGTGAAGAATACCAGTGTTGCCATCCCCCAGCTATCCACATCCTTGCAAATTAAAGGAATAAAACAAAAAAAAAAAATCATCAACTTCCTATTTCGGGAAACTTTAACAATTATAATTTACTCTCTTTCCAGTATTAATGTTATACTTTGTTTCTCTTTCCTACCTTCACTACACTTTTTCTTTTCTCTTGTACATTGTTCTCTTTCTGATATATTAAAGGTGATGTTCCCTCGTATCCTTTTTACTCTCTCCATCCATTTACATATTTTATCTCTTTCCCCCCCCATATACTGTGGTCTGTTCTACAACTTCTCCCCCATATTTCTGTGCCTCTCTTCTTCTCCCACTCTCATTTTAAAAAAAAATCACTATCAGTTCTGCATTTTAAAAAATTTATCATCTCCTCATATTACAGTTATTCCAAGAATAAGAACTTTGCTGACTTTTAGAGAAGGAATGGAAAACATTTAGCACCGAGTAAGTGTCCTTCCAGCAATGTGATTGCTCATGTTTTTTCTAGGTTTTCCTTCTATTTCCTTTTAAATATGGATTACAATGAATTAAAATATGAATTACAATGTCATTAAGTAATAACCATATCCTCAGTTGAATAAACTCTTTGGCCTTCCTGGGAAGCAGCATGATCTATTTTGAAGGAACGAGCATAAGATTGAGAGCCAAAATGTCCTGGCTCTTTCAATGACTGTTCCAGCTCTTGCCTCACTTTTCCATCTATAAAATAGGAAAATACTATAAAAGAGTACTGAGAAGATTAACAGAACCGCTGTGTGGACATGTAAAGCTATGTAAGGGTAATATTAATTATTTCTAATAAATAAGTCTATATTTATTCAGATCAGGATATGGCTCTAGAGCTCACTAAAAGGAAGCAAATGATATTAATAATATGGAAAAGGCAAACTTATTTTCAAGGCTTAGTATTTACAAATACATAGTGAACATAATTATAAAGAACAAAATATATACTAAAATATTGTTTAAAAGACGCTAGTACACCTCAACAGTTTAAAATATTTATACAATTTGTTTTAAAAAGCCATGAAGAATGAAGTCGCTAGCATGCTAACAAAACTATCCACACTCCTTAATAACAGCTTCTACACCAAAGTAAATGTTGTACCCTTCCCTACAAAAGGCACTCAGATTGATCTAGGGAATTAAAGGCTTATTGCTCTGACTACTTGATGTGACATGGACAAATCAGCTTCTGTAAAGAATAATATACCTCTATTAGAATTCTTTGGATATGACAATAAGCCAGTGGATAATGGAGACCAGGTTGTCATAATTATTTGGACTTTCATTAACCATTTGACAAAGTTCCTCACAAGCAGCTGCTAAGGAAACTAAGTAGCAGCCATAGGGTGAAAAGTCAAGTATCGCCATGGATTAGAAACTGGTTAATGGGGGCGGGGGGAGATCGTTTTTCAACATGGTCAAAAGCTAACAGTGAAGTGTCCCATAGTTCCACACTAGGACTGGTGTTTATTAATATATTTCCTATTAATCTGGAAAGGGGGCTGAACAGCGATGTGGGAAATTTTGCAGATGAAACAAAATTACTGAATTAGCCAAGAGGAGAGCAAATCATGATGAAATTCAGACAAAATGAACAAATTACACACTAAGTGCAATTCCGGTGTTGACAAATGCAAGGTAACACACGTTGGAAATAATAATTTGAATCACACACTCCTTCCTGGGTCCTAAATTAACTGTAACTTGTTAGGAAAAAAAGACTAGAGACACGCATAAATACACTGGCACATGAAGAGAAAGGAGTTGCCTTACAAGTGGAGAACCAGCGTTGACAAGGCCAATTCAGTCAGGATGGATGTGGTCCACTCCCAATAATTGATGAGGAGGTGTCAATACCAAGAGAGGGAAAATGAAAATTATAGATACAGGCAATTTTCCCTCTCTTGGTATTGACACCTCCTCATCAGTTATTGGGAGTGGACCACATCCACCCTGACTGAATTGGCCTTGTCAATACTGGTTCTCCACTTGTAAGGTAACTCCCTTCTCTTCATGTGCCAGTATATTTATGCCTGTATCTGTAATTTTTACTCCATGCATCTGAAGAAGTGGGGTTTTTTACACACGAAAGCTTATGCCCAAATAAATCTGTTAGTCTTTAAGGTGCCATCGGACTACAACTAGACAGATGGACCCCTGGTTTGATCTCTTATGGTAATTCTTGTGTTCCTATCCCCAAACCAGCAACAGGTATGTCTAATTTTACATAAATACATGATCTAAAACAAAATTGCATTACAACACAAAAAATAACATCCATCTTCTCTTTGGACATTACCAGATTTATTCATAAATAAGTGTGGCAGTTACTACTATATTCATTTTTACCCATTTAAAAATAGCTCCCTCTTCTTTTGTAGTTATGATTTCTAATTTTTGAAAAGGTAAAGTCAAAGAACAGCAGAATTATTAAAAAGAAAGCCTGCCCCTAAGAACTCATACTGCATCAAGTGAGCACAAGAGTAGTTTGATTTTGCACTGGGAAGGAGATGGATTTTCTTCTTTTGTTTTCCCCTAAAATGTCCCAATTTTTCCACATTCAATGCAACTTTAGCAGAGGCAGCAATGATGGGAAATCTAGTGTAGAGAAAGGGCCAACTTTTTCCTGTGATTTAGCCATGGAGTCATTCAGATATGTACTAGGACTCAACCATGTCTACTCCCGGTGGAACTGAACCAGCAGCAAATTCAAGGACAGAAATACAGTAATATATATATATATATACACATTAGATGTATAAATGGTCTTTCCTGTCCCTAATTTCCATGACGAATAATCTTCACTACTGGAATGCAAAAGATCTGATATGACCAGTCCTGCAATAGAAGTGATTTAAAAAAAAAAAAAACATACCTAGACAGAAATAGAAAATTGCATCATCTACGCAAAAAGCAAACTCACAGCAAAACCCTAACTATGGTACAGGTAGCATGCTTCCATAATATACGTGTGTGTGTGTGTGTGTATGTATATGTACTTAGGTGTACGCACATATACATACACACACACACACACCCCAGCCAAAACTAACAAATTTGGATACAACACAATTTGTAGACCAAGTTTCTGATGTACATAATAAGATGTTCATTATACGCATATAGCAATTAAAGACTGCAATCCAGCGAACACTTATGCAAGTAACTTTAGCCCTGGTCTGCACTAGTGGTGAGGGTCAATTCGCGTAACTGAAGTCGGCGTATCTTAGATCGATTTACCTGGCCGTCCTCACGCCGGGGAGTCGACCGCTGCCACTTCCCTGTCGATTCCGCTCGCACCTCTCACAAATGGAATACCAGAGTCGACGGGGAGTGCTTTCGGGGATCGATTTATCGCATCTAGACGAGACATGATAAATCGATCCCCGGAAGATGAATCTCTACCCTCCGATCTGGTGGGTAGTGAAGACCTAGCCTTAGATTTGTGAGTAGTGTAATCTTAATTAAAAGGATTACTCATGTGTAAAGATATCCATGTGTGTTTGCAGGATTGGGACCCAAGTGTTTAACAGGAAAACTGAAAACCACTTAAAAGCAGGGACATTTGTGGAGTTTAGCCCAGGGGTTCTCAAACTGGGGATCAGGACCCCTCAGGGGGTCACGAACTGTCAGCCTCCACCCCAAACCCCGCTTTGCCTCCAGCATTATAATGGCATTAAATATATTTTAAAGTGTTTTTAATTTATGGGGGGGGGGGGGGGGTCACACTCAGAGGCTTGCTATGTGAAAGGGGTCACCAGTACAAAGGTTTGAGAATCACTGGTTTAGCCCCATCACAGACTAGGTGAAACTGAGTTAATCTCCAAGGGGTGAAACAATCAAGAAGAGAAATCTCCAAGCAAGTCTTAAGGTTTGTCTATACTAGGTTAATTTGCACCAGTGATGCAAACTCCTAATGTAGATGCGCTGGACTGATGTAGTGTCACTTACATTGGTGTAGTTTACTCCAATAAGCTATAAACTCCACTAGTGTAAACTCCATTTTACACCAGTGCTGCACAACTACACTGAGAAGGCTGAATCACTATAGCTGCTCTGGCGAAAAATAAGGAAAAGATCTTAGTGACTGCGTGACCTGAAACTCTTATTTTCTTAGTTTGAGGGTGAACAGATACAAATTAGACCCGAATTGCTGCAGGGAGCTGCAGACCCTGGTTAAAGAGAAGTGCAAAATCATTATTTAAAATCACTGATACAGTTGCAAGGGTATATGATAACCTAATATAAATTGCAGCACAGGTAAATGGGATAGTGTACCAAAGAAAGCTGCACTAACGCAGGTGTTCGTAAGAATATAGTGATGTGAAGGCAAATTTAAAATACACAGAGCCTTAAATACTCCCATCTTAAGACAAGTTGTCTGGAAACGAACTGCTTCCTGCAAATTCCCTCTTCAGGGATGGGCGTGTCCTCCCCAAGAGATTAGGGACGTCAACCAAACCCTAAAACACCGAGGAAGGCAACTCACACCTCCTTGATGTTTCAAGGGGTTGTGATGTCACACCTTGCTCCGGGAGGGCGACGCACGGAACACGCAGCGCGCTGCAAGGCCAGCTGAAAGCAAACACGCGTATCCCCCTGAACCTGGTGCGGTGCTACGCCCGCCCCTGCCCGTGCTTGCCAAATGCGTTTCTACTTTGTAATTATTTCCCTCTCCCGTGCCAGGCTGTGCCAGCCCCACAAGCGCCATGCAAATGGGTGAAGCGGTTCCCACGAGGGAGAGACTTAAACTCGCCCTGCTGCCAAATGCGCCCCCGAAACAAGCCCTGGCAGTTGGAGGGGAAAATAGCCCCCCCCCCATTCACCCGGGGCCCAGCACCCCCCACCCCCCCCATTCACCCGGGGCCTAGCACCCCCCGCCCCCCCTGTTCCCGGGGCCTAGCCCGGTCCGTGGCCTGGCGCGCACACACCCCATCCCCCGCCCGAGGCCGCCTGGGAGACGTGTTCATGCCGCTGGTGCTTCCTGCCGCCAGGACCGACCGGGGGGGGGCGGGGGCGGTTACTGGTAGGGGCCGGGGACGTGAAAGGCGGAGGCGTCTCGCTACCTTCGTCGTAGTTATAGCCTCGGACGTTCCTGTGCCGGGCCATGGCGGCGGCGCTCACACTCGGTGGCGTTGGCGGCCGCAGCCTTAGGCCGCCATCTTGTAGGGCTACACTACCCGCGGCTAGTGCTCGAGCTATCGGGGGTTGATTTATCGCGCCTAGTCTAGACGCGATAAATCGATCCCCGAGCGCTCTCCCGTCGCCTCCGGCACTCCAGCGCCGCGAGAGGCGCAAGCGGAGTCGGCGGGGGAGTAGACCAGGGCTAAGCGCGGCTAGACAATGTAAACATAACTAGGCTCCGGTGCAGGAGAGTCTGCATCGCATAATCCTCACTTGCCAATAACAGGAAGCTTCCCGGAAGCAATCGTTGTAATGGTAACGCAGGTGTAACCTTTAAAAAGAACCTGCAGCCGACAATATGTCTTAGTTCAATGTGTAAGTATCACTGAGCAGATAGTTTGAAAAGACCTGGCAACGGTGCGTTCCACGGACAATAGCATGCAGAGTGTTACTATTTCTGTATTGCAATAGGGCTCGGGAGGGCCCCATTTTTGTTCTATTTGGACAGCACCTCACACACTAGGGTCCTGGTCCATGAGGAGGGTTCCTAGACACCACTGTAATACACATCATAATAATAAGCCATAGTCCTTCCCTAGGTACTGTTCACTCTGAGCCTGATATACATATTTGGAGATGATGACCGGCTAATGAACTGTTCAAGAACCATGTGACAGTGTCTTATTTTTAAAGCTATATTTAAAGCTCAGCTAGCGGTATTCTTTTAAAGTGAACGTAATGCTCATGAAAGGGTTTGCCCACGTTTGAAATGCTACAGTGGCTTAGCTGCGGACAGTGCTGCAGCTGCACCATAATAGTGCTTCAGTGTAGACACTACCTACGCCTACAGGAGGGGTTCTCCCCGAGATGCAGTAGCTAAGTCGATGGAAGAATTCTTTCATTAACCTTAGCACTGTCTACACTGGGGGTTAGATCAGCTTAACTACATTGTTCAGGAGTGTAGATTTGTCACATCAGTGAGCGACATAGCTGGATTGACCTAACTTTTTAGCGTAGACCAGGCCAAAGGTACAAGACCAACTTCTGTCTTGTCACAGATCATATGCAATATGGTAGCAATTCAAGCACTGATACAGTATCCTGCCAATCTGCCTCCAACATCTTTAACCTGGAGCTAGCACCTCTTGAGGTGAACAGGTTCATTCTCTATGATCATTCAGCCCCTAGTCCCTTCACTGAGACTGCCTTGAAGTGATATTTCGTAAGGACCTGTGCACTAGGAACTGAATTGAGATCACCAATGTATTTCTCAGAGGCCATCAAACAGCCAGCAGATAGTAATGGTTTTTGGTTATTATCAATTTGCTGATCTGAACTGTTGACCTAGAGGTATCCATAATCCATCAGTAATCATCTGTCAGACAGCTTCCTGTGTTAGTACATTAAAAAAAGTAAATGATCATTTAAATAAATATTTCATACTAATTTACACCGCTTATGGGATAAAAAAAAAAACCCACTATCAGAAGCTTTAAGTGCAGTTTTGTTTTTTACTGTTTTTGACAAGTAAAATGTCTTCTGAGGATCTCACAACAAATTTTCCAAAAACCTCTTTTCTACTCATATTGTATAATTCTCAGTCCCCAAAAGGTTGACAAGATTACTCAGTAAGTTGACTGTGTTTAAATGTCTAACAAGGCCTTCAGTTTTCTGAACAGAGAAATATTGTACAGGCTACCTTCTCCTACCTACTTGTACTGGAAAAACGGTCCCCACTCATTCACAGGTTACTCAATCCTGTAACTATCTAAAAAGCTTAAAGTATCAAGCACTAAGTACAAAGATTGTGCTTAAACACTCCTTTTAAAACCACAACTAAACAGGGCATGGTTTGGAGAAAACTAATTCCAGATGGCTTACTGCACTGTAATGTGTCACTTTTGGGTTAAGTTTTAAAATATAGTGTCAATGTCACTAAATATGTATCTAACTGATAAATTATCTGAACTTCTCAAAAGATCTGTACCCATTTAATACGTGTATATCTTTACTTAAAAAGACACTATCTAGCTCAGAAACTGGCTAGGAGACAAAACAGAGTGGGAATAAATAATTTTGCAACACAGTAAAAGATTTACAGTGAGCGTCACAAGTTTGCATATTGTGATCAGTGTTGTTGTATTCATGATCTGGAAAATGGGGTGAGCTACAGAGTAACAAAAGTTTCATATAAGACAAAATTATTTAGGTTAGTCAAGATGAGAGAATATTAAGAGGAACTTCAGAGGGACCTAACTAAACTGTATGAATGGACAACACGATGGTAAATGAAATTCAGTGTTGACAAATGCAAAGTAGTGCATATTTGGATGGAATAACTGTAATTATTTATACACCTTACAAGGTCCTAAATTAACTGTAGCAACTCAGGAAAAAGACCTGGACATCATTGTGGGCCTGTTGCGGGGTTAGTACACCCCATCACACTTTGGCCAGAGTCAATATGACTGCCCTTGGCGGGGCTGCTTCGCCTAGTGGCCAAGGGGAGAAGTGGGCCGCCACCAGGGATGGGTGTCATCCAGGGTAGGGGGACCCCAGTCCTCCCTACTCCACCGGATCCCAACCTAAGGCCTTGATAGCAGCAAATGGATTTGCCACTAGGTCAGCGGGGATCTGTCTGAAACGCACTGCCTTTGTCCCGGTTCCACAACCGAATCAATGTCTAGTTCCCCTGGGTTACTTCCTATGCTGCTTTCCGGTGTTGCTGTCCACATGTCTCCTGGGCCTCTGGGGTCATTGGCTTGAGAACCTCTCAATGACTCCATCTTCTCTTGGGCTTCTGCAGGTAGTCATGTATCTGCCTGGGTCTCAGCACACTTGGCCTCTATGATCTAGGGCTCCAGCAGTTCCTAGGAGTGAGACTGCAGTGTGCGTCCTCCCTCCTCAGTGGCCAGCTCCAACTGAGCTGGGCTGCTCCCTTTTATACTGAGGGTCCAGTTGGAGCATGCCCAGCAGTGGCGGGGGGTGTGGCTTTCTCCGCTCACAATATGGGGTTAACCCCTTCTTGTCCAGTGCAGGTCTGGTACACCCCATCACAGGGCCATTCAGTGAAGCGCTCTGCTCAATGTGCTTCAGCAGCTAAAAAGCAAACAATATTCTAGGATGCATGACAAATCGGACAGAAAATTATAGGAAATACTGTAATGCTATTATGTAAATCAATGGTATTCCGTCATAGAACAGTGTGCTCATTTCTAGTAACCCCTAAAAGAATATCACAGAAATAAAGGAGGTTCAGAAATGGATGATAAGAATTATTAGGGGCATGGAAAATCTCTTATATGAAGAGACATTGAAAAAATTGGGATTTACCTTACAGAGGAAATGAAGAAGAGTGATGTAAACCTTCAGGGTTCAGGATACAAGCCAAATTCTAACTATTAGGACAACTGAAAAGTTGCATTAATTAGAGTCATGGATATTGAGGTGGCATTAATACAAGTTGTCTTAAATGACTCTTATTCTTAAACATGTCATGCAAATGTGTGTTCCAGTACAAGTTATAACAACTCGTGTACAATATATATTAGCAGCACTCTGTTGTATGCAATTCTGTGTGTTATTGCAGCATTAAAACACAAATAGTTAATGGCTCTGACTACAACAGCATAACTCTTAGTGCATCTGTGCAGTGACATGCATATGGCATGATGTGTCTCTGGACAATAGAGACCTAATCCTGCTCCCACTAAAGTTAGTGGGAGTTTTTCCGTTGACTTCAGTAGGAGAAGGACTGAACATAGGGTTACTGGCAAATATCCTTTTAGAAGCATTGCACAAGTGTTCATAAGTTAGAAGCACTGCAGTTACAAAATCCACCTCATCTGGACGCAGCCATTGATTATATTAGCCACATAAAGACATCTCACTACCAAACTTCTTGACGCAACACTTAGCATTACAAATGTTCTGACATACGTATCCCCATGGCAGGGGGATGTACAATAATAGTTGTTTGTCGGGAGAGTAGCTTGTTGAACTGGGGTGTATTTAGCTGGTAATTTTTTTTATTTTGTTTTCTGTGTTCTGAACTTTACAATTTCTATGAATTTGCTATTGGCAAATTGAGTAGAACCAGCATGTTACCAAGGAAACACATACAATGCTCTCTTGTGGGGAGTTTACTCTTGTTCTTTGTTGTTTTTTTGTTATGTTGTTATTCTAAATACAAGTTGTCAGAGTAAAAAATATGGTTACTCTGTGTATGGAAAACATAAGAAAAACCACCAGCAGTTCCTAGAGTACACACAACCTGTTATACGAGTAAAAGTTGTTGGCCTGGAACAACCATCATTGTGATTGTGTGTTGCTGCATGCAGGTTTTTCCCCACTTACATTTCTTTGCGTGAGTGAGCTCAGGATCAAGCCTATGAAATTGTGGGGCATTTGTTGCTGAAAAATGTACATGATGTACGTAATGAATTTGATTATTTTGTTTTTAAGTGTGACATGGAGCATCACAATTGCCATGAGGCATGTGACCACATTCAAACTAATAACATTATACTTTGGTCTGTGACTAAAGTCTTTGAGGTTGCTACAGGAGAATCTTGAGTTCAATGTGGTGTCTTTTTCTCTGTTCCCCCTAGCTCCCTCTTTTACTGTAGCCCTGAGATTGGCAACCTTTGGCATGCAGCCCGCCAGGGTAAGCCCCCTGGCACGCCGGGCCAGTTTGTGTACCTGCCGCGTCCGCAGGTTAGGCCGATCGTGGCTCCCACTGACCACAGTTTGCCGCTTCAGGCCAATGGGGGCTGTGGGAAGCCGCGCGGCCCGAGGGATGTGCTGGCCGCCATTTCCCGCATCCCCCATTGGCCTGGGACAGCGAACCGCGGCTAGTGGGAGCCACGATCGGCCGAACCTGCGGACGCGACAAGTAAACAAACCAGCCCGACCTGCCAGGGGGCTTACCCTGGTGGGCCGTGGGCCAAAGGTTACCAATCCCTGCTGTAGCCCTTGAAAAATTCTACAGCAGACATTGCCATTTCATCATGGAATCACAGGCACTTTGAGGGTTTATTTCTTCCCTTCTTCATGTTCAGCTAGCTTAATTTTATATTAAGACCAGATATTAGACCCAAATTTGCAGTTTTGGAGCACAAAGCAGTGGAACCAGCAGAGAATGGAAACTTGGCCCTGCACCAATAATCTTGCACAATACTGTCCTTTCAGCTTCGTTTTTGACACTGGATCTGATAACCAGGAGCTACTCAACAAGATGTCAATGTACTATCTAATTTGCTTCATATGTCTAAAGTGTAAAATTCTATCACCCATTACTAAAACAAATGGCCTATCTTCCAGAGACTAATCTTCTATGGCAGATGCACTTTCTCAAATGTATAAATCTACTTGAAAACCAATCTGATAACATTTCATGCCTGCACAATGATGATTCACTTATATCAATGTACTTGTCACTCAGACCTTTAAAAAATAATAATAATACCATGTGGCTGGGTGGGTGCTGAAAATATGCAAGGTCTTGATAATGGGAAAACATTAGCCACAAAGTGTAAAGGAGATACACGAATAAAAAAAAGTTTCTAGTCAAAATTTCCTAATGCATTCGGTAGCCTTTAGTTTATAACACAAAGAGATGTATGCATTCTTTTGGTGCCACAAAAACTGCCTTGTCTAGTTGTACTTCCGTTACATTATAGATATCTGTTCATCTTTCCTATTTTCATATACCCATAATTTATAACAGCAAATCATGAACTAGACATTACAAATGCATATTTTTTATTTTGGGGCTAGTAGTTAATAGGTTCATCTGCTGCAATTGCACATTGTCCTTCCAAATTAATGCCACCTTCCTAAAAGTCTACTAGTGTTAGTTAGTAAGGTATACCTGACTCTAGACTAATTGTATAAACACTGTGCAAAGCAACATTAATCTAAAAATTATAATTTGCTGTATTTGATTTCTTTGTAGATTGCAGATGTGCTGAATTCGATTCTTACATGAATGGCATAATTTTTCTCATGCGTGTATACAGAGGAATAATTCATTGAGAAAGGCACAAATAATAAAATGTGGCGCAAGCTGAAATTTTTTCAGAATTCAAGTTGTTCTCGCCAAAATACATACACAATAGAAGAAAAACAGGATACACATCCATCCCTTCCCTTACCATACACAAAATAACAATTTCCCACCAAAATTCAAGTTGCATGTGTATTCTGTGCTGATCATTACTGCAGATATTTTCCTTCATGGCTAACAGCATTTAAATGAAACTCTAGAGACCTGCTAGCAACAACTACAATATGCTTAAACACAATTGGGGCTAGTATCGTTCTGTTCCCAGAGTGGATAGGGCCTTAGTTTCTAAGAGCAATAAAGTCCGTCTTTGCGCTGTATTTTCTGATTATTCAGGAATTACGTTTACTCTCTTTCTACAATCTTGCCAGATCAAGATTTGAAACCAACATATTTTTTTGATCAGGAGATACTGATACCGAAGTCTGAAATGTTGTATATAGTCAGTCAAACTAAAGCTGGTAGTAGGAGAGTCAGGGGACAACACAGTACTCTCTAGTACAATGTTTAATAATTGAGTCGACTGTAGCAGGAATGGATTTATGCAATAAGAATAATTTAGTTGACAATTAGAGATAAGAACTATCGGGCAAATTCATCCTTGAAGTAACTTCAGTGTGAGGTCTCATCAGGGTTGAGTATAGCCCCATACTTTTAAATTTTAGAAGCTACTACCCAGTTAGGTACTGCTCCAGCAAAGTACATAAAGTAGATGTCTAAGTAGATACTTAAGTACTTTGTTGGATTTGGAACCTTAATATTGAGACTACATTTTATGGTCATGACAGGATACCCCTCTGGTATATTGGTTGCCTCAGTCTCAGTATTCAAAGAAAGGTTAGAGTCACTGGAAATTTAACAAGGAACAGGATCAACATATACCACATATACCAACTACATTTTGCATTTGGTCTTTTTTCTGTGAAGCACCATTACATATATGCACACTCCACCCCAACATCACAACCCTAATCCTAGCCCAATGCAGAGCAAAGGTCCGGAGAGGGGAGGAGGGAGCTTGGAGAATGAGCTGCTCCCCGCACTCATGTTGGGTCTTGTGAACCTCCTTTAATGGATTTAGTGATCCCCTTCATAACCTCCTGGAACTATTTAAAATCATCCACATAAGAGGTGGAGAAGCATTACTGCCATCTGGTGAGGAGGAGATGTTAGTTTGTGGTGTCTCTTCCTCATCAACATTTGCCTCATGCTCCTCAAAAGATTTCCTGTGGTGGAGATTTATGTGGAGGGACAGAAGGAGCAGGTGACTGCTGTCTCCGGCGCTCCCTACGGGTGTAGCTGCCAAGAGGCAACCCATGGGTTCCAATATGGCAATTGAGGAGGGTCATAAGGAAAGGAGGGGACATCCAGAATTGATCATACCAGGAGGAATGAGAATTGACATGAATCTGTCTGTGTCTCGTAGCTTCTTTCTCAGAAAAAAATGTCAGAAAAAGCAGTTCTGGGCTGGCGAATGAGTCTCATACTGAAATCTAAGAGTCAGAAGAACTTATCCTCTTCAAAGTACAAGAGAGGAGCAGACAGGGGTTGTGATGAGGGAGGTTGCCTGTCTCTTTTAGTGAGTACTGGGGAGCCAGGAAGTACTGTAGAAAGGTGCAGTACCAGTGACACATGAGGTTCTGGTACTAAGTCTTTCAGTACCCATTAGTAGAGGGGACTCTGGCTCATCCAAGGTGAGTAAGTCTCTGGGGAATCTAAACTCCTGTGGTGCCGGGTGAATCTGTACCAAAATCTGGCGAGGCTCTGCTGGTGATACAGAGGATGACCTTGCCTTCAACAGTACCAGTCTATTGTTTTGCAACACCCATTTGAGAATGGCAGGTGATGTGGGAGCAGGGTTAGCAATCAGTTCTGACCTCTTTGAGGCAGAGTTCTTAGGATCCCTAGCACAGCTTTCATAGCCAAAGTTTAGGTATCAAGATATACCAGGTACTGTGGGACTTAGAAGAGCCTGAAGCTTTAGCTGATGAGCCCTCAGTAGTACCAGAGGCACCTGGAGCCTCAGCAATACCCTTTCTGGGAAGCAAGATCTCCAAAACAGCAGGTCTCTGTGGTGACCTAGGTTTCTTGGCACCAGCTTCTCTTTGAGGGGATCTGGAGATCTTCTTTTTGGAAGTCTTGGTGCTTTCCTCCGTGGTTCTCTCCTGTGAAGATCTACTGAGTGAGCTGGCTGTGGAGGTCGACAAGGCATTGTGTACACTGGAAGACCCACTGTACAGGGGGGAGCTGAGGCAGATCAAAGGGAGCACTCCACCATGGGAGGTTTAAGATTCATCTCCCTATATTTTCTAGACCTATTCTTAAATCCCAAACAGATTTTATCCATAGATGGGATGTGGGTGTCCTCTAAGCAGCAGATACAGTGAGAGACATCATCACAAACTGGGATAGAATCCCAGCAAGTGAGACAACCTTTAAATCCTCTGGATTTATGCATAACCTGAGGATAAAACCCCTCAAAAAGGGAGAGAGATCTTCTGCGGGGGGGGCGGGGCGGGAGGGGAGAGAAGATGGGGAAGATCTCGCAAACAATTCCCCTCATACAAAACTAAAGCTACAATAACTAAAGACAGTTGAGAAGGAATTGAGGGCAATATGTCCACCACTGCCTTATAAATCCTTGGTATGGAGTGTGAGGATAGTTAGGGTGCATGTGCAGACCGAAAAAGCACTGCTGATCAAAGGTGCACAGGGCGTATGCACACCTGAAGTGGAGCACCCACAGAAATGTTACTCAAAGGAGAATGATCACCTATCAAAGAAAAAAGGAAACGATTGTTGTCCAAATGATTTGATCTTTTAAACATTGTATTTTAATAATTTTAAAGGTAACTGTTTTTAAAAAAGAGGGAAGAAGGATAGAGGGAAGTGGCATCCCAAATACAAATATAGTTTCACATAAATCCACCTGTGATCTAATACCTAGAGAATATCCATATGTTAAGGCCCTAATTCCAATCTGACAGCAATTTTACACGGGTGTAACATACTTGATTTAAATAAATTACTTCTGATTTAAGCCAACATGACTTAGATCAGAATCAGGCCCTAAATAATTATATAATGGTATTTATTGTCAAGGCTTCCAAGTAGCCTTGGAGTTTGGGCTCAAGCAATAACTTATTTTCCTTTAAAGAAAGAAATGAGTAGATGTAGACCCAGTGGGTCTGCTGCTCTTATACCTTTCACCATGTGAAGATGTAATCTGTGCTGCATCCAAGTCTTCCTTGGTGTTCCAGGGACCAGAATGGTCCCCAGCACATATGAGAACAGCCTTTAGGGTGCTCTAATTTATGCCTGGTTGCCAATAGCTCCAAAGCACCATGCCCACCAGCAGCTGAGGATTGCCAATGTGTAGAGACACCCTTTCCCTTTCATATCAGCTGGCCAGACAAAAGGAGCATACAAAGGGATTATTCCATCATCTGATTGAGCTGGCATTACAATTGTTCTGTGCCAGTGCAGTGGCACAAAGCAGCCGCTGTGGGATCTGGCCTACTTTGCATAGGTGTTTTATCCTCATTGGTATTTACTTACAACTTGTCAATTTTTGAAGAAGAATATCAGAAAGCAAAAACAAACCGCAGCTTACAATTCACTGACCCAGATCTTCAGGAAACATCTCTTTATCAGTCTCCAGTAGCTGGTCAAATGATGATATTTATTTATTTATTGAATAATTATTCAATTTAAAATCAAAGTCACTCTGGATCAAGTGGCCCCAGTATGAATCAAAACCACCACCAAGCTGATGCCAGCATCTATTTTATGATCCAGTTATTAATTAGTTAGTATAGTTTAACACTTTATGTTTTGACAGCAGGTGATATGAACTACTTATCAGGTGTGGCCATGTGGTATTAATTTCCTAAATTCTTCACTTAAGCACCTGCTAATGCAATGCTAGGCTGGGATAGTCTGCACTGGTTGTTAACCATTTCCAGTGAAAGATTTTTATCCGTATCAAATATATCACAGTAACAAATGTAAATATTTCACACTGTGGGCCTGATTCTCCCTGCGCTCATCCCAGTTTTAAATTAGTATAATTCCACTGCTGTTCTTATATTAACTGGAATTCCCCTTAAAGAGGACAAAAGCCATTCACTGTGTGTTCCAGAGAAGAGGATTCTACTGTATTTTGCCTCCACAAATTGGTTGAATATTTATAATGGTGGTCAATTCTTTGCAATACCTTATGGGTGATCAAGGTTCAATGTCCACATTCCAGTCTTACAGGCATGTTGGCCTCATCTTAATTTTGAAATTGACATGGGGAAAAGATTAAACAAATAATAGTGATGGGTAGTGTGATAACTATCTACACAAGAAGTGTGAGAAGAATATACACTAAGAAGGAGAATAATAACTGAGGGAGGTTTAAAGGGATGCACAAGACTGGGAGAAGGCACAAAGGTCTGATGGGCTGGGGCTGCATAAATCTTAATCCACCCATGCCAATGAATAGGCTGTTAGTCACTTAACTACCCTACGCCTTTGCTTTGAGTATTAAACTTCTCTTGTAAAATGTTATATAGCAGTAACTAACAGTACAGTATAGATACACAGGGTTAAAAACTTGGTCTCTTTACATCAGCAATGTTGAGGGGAAAGTGAGGATGTGAGTGGTGAGCAGATGCCTGATCTTCCAGTTAGTCAGACTGCAGATGACCTGGCAGCTACTGCAGCATCCATATCTCCATGTCAAATGGATGTAACCACGCACATTCTTGAAGTAAAGTGTAGATCAGAGAAGAGTGTGCTGGAGATGCAAGAAACAGCTGCTGCTGAGTTTAGTTCCTTAAGTCTAGATGATCCAGGACTGTGGACCCACTTGAGCAGTAGTCTGAGGGACTTCCTTGTACTGCATGGACCACAGCAAGTGAAAAACTTCATGTTCCCCAAAGACAATGAAAATAGAAGTTTCCATCCAACACATTACTGGCGTGAAATTCCCAATGGTGACAAAGTGGAGAGGCCATGGCTTATGCACTCAAAAACCCAGAATGCTGCATACTGTTTTTGTTGCAAACTCTTCCAGTCTAATATTCCAGCCACATTGGGTCCTACAGGATCAAAGGACTGGAAGAATCTGGCTAGAAAACTGCCATGCCATGAGAAGGCAGCAAATCACCAGAGAGCATTCCATAGGTGGAAAGAGCTTGAGATGAGACTAAGATTAAAGGCCACCATGATGATCAGCATCAAGAGAAGATTGCATCAGAGTCTCTTTACTGGCAAAATGTTCTGAAAAGGCTCATTGCCATTGTGAGAATGCTTCCTACCCCAAACCTAGCACTGCGTGGCACTTCAAATCAGCTGGATGTGCCAAACAATGGAAACTTCCTTAAAATTGTGGAGCTGATGGCTGAGTTTGATGCTGTACTCCAGGAGCATCTAAGAAGAGTCACCACCCAAGAAATGTACACACACCACTACCTTGGAAAAACAATTCAAAATGAGATCATACAGTTACTGGCAACAAAAGTCAAACAGAAGATTGTGGCAGATCTGAAGTCAGCAAGATATTACTCTGTTATTCTGGACTGCACACCTGACATCAGCCATACGGAACAAATGACTTTAATGGTGCGTTGTATAACAACAACAGAACCTAGTGAAAATGTCCCTGCAATGGTGACTGTCAGAGAGCATTTTCTAGAATGTATTGACATTGAAGATACTACAGGAGCTGGTATGACAAATGTGCTTCTTAAAAAGCTGGAAGATACGGGAATTGTGATAGTTGACATGAGAGGTCAGGGCTACGATAATGGTGACAACATGAGAGGAAAGAACAGAGGAGTGCAGATACGGATCCGAGAGTTAAACCCTCGAGCTTTTTTTGTCCCATGCATTCATTGAATTTGGTGGTCAGTGATGCAGCATCAGCTTCTAGTGAGGCTGCTGAATTTTTTAATGTAATTCAAAGCATCTATGTATTTTTCACTGCATCAACTCATCGATGGCAAATTTTGAAGCAACACCTGGGAACATCCTCTCTGACACTGAAACCACTGAATGCCACACAATTGGAAAGTCAAGTGGAGGCAATAAAGCCTATCAAACACCAAATTGGGAAGATAGATGATGCCATAGTTGCCATTATGGAGGATAAAGCTATGACAGGAACTGTTCATGGGAGAACAGTGACAGAGGGAAATGGAATCATCAGAAACATACATAACTTCAAATTTCTGTGTGGCTTAGTGTTGTGGCATGACATACTGTTTGAAATAAATGTTGTAAGCAAGAGACTCCAAGGTGTTAACCTTGATATATCTGGAGCAATGGAACAACTGGACAAAGCAAAGTCATACCTACAGTCTTACCGGTCAGATGAGGGATTTCAAAATGTTCTGAAGAGTGCACAGAAGTTGGCAGAGGAATTTCACACTGAAGCTATTTTCCCACCCATTCAGGAATACAAGAGTCACCGAAGAAGATGATTTTTTGATTACGAGGCACGGGATAATCCCATAAGACATCCCAAACAACAATTCAAAGTTGAATTCTTTAACCAGGTGCTAGATTGTGCAATACAGTCATTTGAAGAACGTTTCATGCAGCTCAAGGAACACAGCAGTATATTTGGAATGTTGTATAATAGTCCAAAACTCCTCACTATACCAGAAGAAGACCTACACCAGCAATGCAGGGCACTAGAGACAGTGCTGACACATGATGACATGCACGATATTGATGTGAGTGATTTAGGTGATGAACTGAAAGCCCTTTCAAGATACATTTCAACAGGATCAACTCCAAAAGCTGTTCTGGAATATATGTGCACAAATAAGATTACCACCCTCTTTCCAAATGCTTTTGTTACTCTGCACATATTTCTAACACTTCCTGTAATAGCTGCCAGTGGAGAACGCAGCTTCTCCAAGCTGAAGTTAATAAAAACACATCTACGCACCACAATGACACAGGAGAGGCTGGTCGGCCTTGCAACCATCTCAATAGAGCATGAGCTGGCCCAGACCGTGGACCTTCAGGAAGCAGTTCAAATATTTGCAACCAAGAAGCCATGGAAAGCACCACTTTGATTATTCAAACAGATACAAATGCCAGTGTTTACTAAGCAGACAAGAAAAGTTACATTTGCTGTACAGGTGTTTGAAAGTTAAGTGTTAACTTTTGAACAAGGCATTTTAAGTTGTTCTCCTTTATTGGGGTAGGTAGCAGAGCAGTACCATGAGAGGAGTAGAACAGGAAGAAGGCAGAATTGAGACCTTTCAAAGTTTTGGCCCAAGTGAGGGGGCATGGGGGCGTCATTTGAGCTCCCCGCCTCAGGGGCCAAAATGTTGTGGGCCAGCCCGGCACTGCCACATGGAACCAAGTATTTACTGAGGCCTGATCTACATCTAAAATGTAGGTCCACCTAGCTACTTCACTCAGGGCTGTAAAAAAATTCACACCCCTGAGCACCATAGTTAGTTGATCTGACCTCTGGTGTAGACGTGGGAAGGTCATTGGAAAGATTCTTCTAGTTACTGCCTTTCGGAGAGGTGGATTACCTGTAGTGCTGCAGCTGTACTGCTGAAGTGACTGTAGGGTAGATGTACCCTGAGAGGGATAAGGCAACTTTTCCTCCAAGGGAGAGATATTTACAGGATTTGTGGTCTTGTTGTTTTAGAATCTGAGCCAAAGCCCGCTGAAGTTACTGTGAAAGTTCACACAGAATTTGATGGGCTTTGGATCAGGCTCTTAAGTGATTGCTATTTACTATGCTGGACCAATGCAATGTCTACTGTGGGAGACAGGAAAGAAGCACTTGAGGAAGGACTTTCACATTGGTGAAGATTCTTCCTAAAAGAACAGGAACCAGGCAGGTAATAATAGGTACTATTTGGCCTAACATTATAATTGCAGCCTCATTTTGCACATAAAAATAAATCAGCTATTTTTAAAATGGTCATTTCTGTAACATGAATACAGTGCATATATAATCTATGCTTCCTTACTATTCCTCTTCCCATCATGACTTGAAAAGGGGGACCAACCCTAGCAAAAACCAAAATACATATAGATCTGGCTCAGCAAAGCAGTGGAGCACAGAGGAAGTGTACTTTAAAATTGGAGGATACATTATTTCATTGGTTGAGTGTGTGAAAATCTTAGTGAAGCCAATGGAAGCCTTGTATGCATATCAGATGTCAGAGTTTGTTCCCTGGAATGCGCTGTATGATATAGAGAAGTATGATTTATTCCTCCACATGGATGTAAGCAATCATAGATGTATTTTCTGTATTTTGAATGCCTATCAACATTGTACGTAAATTACCACAGTTTGTTCCTGTCGCTGGTGATTTCCTGTTGCTTGCATGTGACCCTGGCCTCACCCCTGCAAACTGAGTGAACCTGGTGCTCCATCACCTGTTTACAGAGGCTCTGCAGCGTCTGGGAAACCAAGCAGAAAGTCAGGAAGTGAAGCCAGAGCACAACTTTTCAAGCAGTGGGGTGGGTGAAGATGGAAGAATCCAAATTTTGCTCTGACTCCATAGCACAAGTGTCAGATGGGACCACAGAGTATGAATCAGGGGATCAAGATGCTGGGCTCAGTGGATGTGAGAGATGATGGTGACCTGGGAAAACAGATCAATATACACCTACTTAAGAGCGTAGCCCGGAGTGGACAAACTATGGCTCGTGGGCCGGATCCGGCCCGCCAGCAATTTTAAACCAGCCCTCGAGCTCCAGCCGGGGAGTGGGGTTGGGGGCCACTCCACGCGGCTCCCGGAAGCTGCATCATGGCCCTCTCCGGCTCCTACACACTCCAATGGCCCCACTCCAATGACCCCCTCTTGCGCTCCAATGGGAGCTGCAAGGGCGGTGCCTGAGGATGGGGCAGCGTGCAGAGCAGCCTGGCCATGCCTCTGCATAGGAGCGGGAGAAGGGGCATGCTGCTGCTTCCAGGAGCCGCTTGAGGTAAGCACCACCCAGAGCCTGCACCCCTGAGCCTCCCCCGGTGCCCCAACCCCCTGCCCCAACCCTGGTCCCCCTCCCGCTCTCTGAACCCCTCGATCCCAGCCCAGAGCACCCTTCTGCACCCCAAACCCCTCATCCCCAGCCAGAGCTTGAACCCCTTCCTACATCCCAACACCCTGCCCCAGCCCGGATCCCCCTCCTACCCTCCGAACCCCTCGGTCCCAGCCCAGAGCATTATCCTACACCCCAAACTCCTCATCCTCAGCCCCACCCGAGCCCACACCCCCAGCCGGAGCCCTCAACACCACACCCCCCACGCACCCCACTCCCACCCCAGACTCCCTTCCCACCCCCTGAACTCCTCATTTCTGGCCCCACCCTGGAGCCAGCACCCCCAACCAGAGCCCTCACCCCCTCCCGCATCCCAACCCCAATTTCATGAGCATTCATGGCCCGCCATACAATTGACACCACAGAGTATTTTTCAAAGAATTTCCCACTCATTAGTGGAAATTTCTTCTACTCAATATTAAATGGTTAGTTACACAATTTTACCGTGACAATTCTTGGTGGTTTTACACATCACCAACAATAAGGCCTCTGTGCTAATCAAATAAATGGCCTGTAAAAGGTCACAAAATAGGCTTCAGTCCCCAACTCACATTATCTTGTTAAACCTCTATGGACTGCAGAATTTTATTTTTTGCTGTTCCTTGAGGGCCTCTCACTGAGAAACAAAAACAGAGAGGGGATTTCAATGTTATTATTTCCAACCTCACTCTTGCAACCCATCTGATTCTGCACAACCATAAAAAATGTCTGTGAAACCAAGAAAGCATTTATAACAAGACAAGTTAATCAAATTGAGAGCCTGATTAGTGATGGCACATGCTCTTAGACTCATGTTATCTTTTATCTACCGCAGTCATTTAGATCTACCTTTAAGCTTTTGATAGCCACCACTTTTATGTAGATGATACCGAACTGTGCATGTTTTTCTAGACATTTAAGATTCCTTTCCAGGGTCACCACCTCTTTCTTTTCTGTCTTCTCAGGTATACATGTGGCTTCATCTCAACCTTCTCCAGGTAGGTGTTTCAGAGACAGAACTGATCAAAAGTGGCATCTAAAATCACAAATCCATCATCCCTGTTTCCCTTCTTGAGCGAGACCTTTCAGTGACCTCCTCTGTCTGAGTATGCAGTCATTCTTGAGCCTGAGGACTCCATCTCCAACTGACTATTACTATCTCTGCAGTGTCACCCTACTACCGCACTGCCTTAACTCCCGTTATGCTAGAAACCTTATGCATGCCTTCATGTCCGTTGCCTTAACTAGTATATATCTAAAAGGTATGCCCACCCATTACCATAGTAACCAAGCCCCTCACAATCTCTGGCATGTTTATCACACAATGCCCCTGTGAGGTAGTAAGTATTATCATCCCCATTTTACAGATGGTTCAGAGAGGCACAAAGCAACTAAGGGGCAGATTTTTAAAGGTATTTGGGCTTCTAAAGATGAAGACAGGCATCTTCAATTTTATTGGTCTCTGAAATGTGTCACTGTTTCTCATGTTTTTTGTCAATGTGTATCTTTCAAACACCATTGTGTATCTACACAAAAAATTACTGGGGGTGGAGCTGGGGTTGCTGCATGTTGGAGCCCCCCACTGATGCCATTCCAGCAGATGACTGTAGGTGGGGGGCAAGAGGGCTCTGCTAGGGTGTGGTTGGTCCTCTGTTCAAGCCCTCAGGGGTTGGGGGGAGGCTATATTCCCCCTCCTTCTGACCTCAGTTCATCTGAAGACAACGAACAGTGATCCAGGAAGGAGGGAGTTTCCATGTTGCCAAAGAACACTTCAGACTCTCACAAGCCCACCAGACAGACTTTCTGTGGGTAGCCCTGCCATTGCCACCCCAAGCAGGGATGGGGCTATGGCCAGGGGAGCCGAGCCACTGCAAAGAAAGGCCCATTTAGGGGTGTGCTTAGGGGCTCAGATTGCCTTAATCTGGCCTTGTGCATCTTTCAAATCTATAAGTATAAACTCTGCTGCTTAAAAATTATTCCCTTTCTCTATTTTTCCTTTGAGACTAGTTACACTTATTTCAAGGTTTTGCACTGGACTTTCGGCATTAGCACAAAGTCAAACATGATTCACATTGCTTGAGAGAATACTTCAAACATGGAGGCAGGTGGTGTCACAACAGTGCTGGATGTCACCCTCCACAAGATGTGCTTTTCTCAAAACCACAGTCTGCTTTTGTGGTTGGTGTCTCAGCAGAAGCCCTTTAGCTCTGCAGCAGGTGTTATCACATGACCTCACAAAGTGTGGGAAATGATACAACCAACAGGTGCTAAAAGACCCTAAAAGACCCTGTGTTCCAGAAATTGAGAAATGACTAAAGTCAGGCCAAGAAGATACAAAAGTACCAAAAAATACTGCAAACATTTTTAAGGTAGAAAGAACCAAAGCAATGAAGGAATATACCATTCCTGAATAGACTGGAGAAAGGTTTTATTAAAGTGTTGATAGAGTTAAAAGGTCCACAATGACACCACGCTAGAAAATTGTATTTATAACCACTATACTCATTAGATTTCAAAGTTAACAACCCATTCCTCACTAGTTAGAGCTATTATTTCAGGATGTCTGCAGAATCATGTAGACAGTGCTATATCTATTACTCTTGGTTAACATTTGGTAGGTCTTTTCACAACCATAAGGGTAAGTAACTCTTCCTCTCCCCCACCTCCCCACCCCCTATGAAAGCTTAGATTCTGGAGCTGAATTCGGTGTCAAATTCACAGTCTCAGAGTCACTGAATATTGAGGAGCCTGGTTATAAATGAGAGCAGGTTTTCCCCAAGGACTATTTTTTCTCTTTATTTTGATTTGAAAGATATTTCATAACTCTGTGAAATCACCATATATACTGTGTCATGAAAAACCCTCAGTGCAGAGTGAATACAAACTGGTATACAAGTATTTTCAAAATGGGCTGCATCTGCATATACAAATGAACATGTGTGTGTGCAATATGGACAACTGCCTATTTGCCCATTGATGTGTCCATTTTAATATGCAAATACCTATTTAAATATGCAAATGCAGGATATTCTGAATGCAGAATTTGCAGATATCATTTCAGGAGGCAGTTTTGAAAGTCTGAGACATAATATCAACTCTCTTAAATATACTGGCAGAAAAGCTGAAAAGTTAAACTATAAGAATGTTCCAGAAACATAAAATATTTTTACTAAAGGGACACATTTGAAGTTGGTGCAAGTTCAAAATTTGCACTCAATTTATTTTAAGATATGAGTTTTAAAACAGGCACTGATAACGAAAGGGTATCTTCTGAAACAAAGGCTGAAACAGACTTTCAGTTAAAGGCATTGGTTTTTCATTGCTATCAAGACTGGGGCACAAGTTGACATGGGCCATCTCATCTCCCCTGCCAACTCTCTTTTTATGAGTCAGCAAGGGATCAAAAGTCTGTCAAAAAACAAAAAGGAGATAATACAATTCTAAACCACATTGTTTCATACATGCAATAGAAATATACTTATATAATAGGCGAGAGGAAGCATTTGCAGCCAATTCCTCTGATCCAGCCAAATTCCACTTAGTACAGGAGCCGAGGGATGGGGAAGATGGGCAAAGCTGGTTTAAAGTCACTTTTGCAGCTGGGGTCCAGTTTCATCACTGGGGTAAGTTAGTGCATACTCTGCGCTGCTCTAACCTATGCTGGCTGTAATGATCCCCCAGGAGCTGTGCCACAAAATGCTCCCATCACACCCACAACACACCCCATACTCCAGGGAAGCCAGGAGGGAGTGGGTGGGGAGGCAGCTACTACAAAAGTTATTTTATGGATGGGATCCTGAACTCCTATACCCCAGATGTCTATTGACTTTAGAGCGAATGTTGTCTGCAGAATCAGGCCCAACATATTAAAAATGTGCTGTATCTGGGAACAAAATTTATTTTTCCCTCAGAGCTGCAAACATTCTATTCAGTACACAATTAATAGGCAGCATTTAGACAGAGTATGGGGATTAAAAAGTCAGTTTTTGCTATTCACAATAGTTCAAAAATATTTTTTAGTATTTAAGGAAATAAACATCCAGAGAAATTCCATGGTGCATGTTCAGCTCTGATCGTTATAATATGGAAAACAACAATAAATTATGTTTATAAAGCATCCTACCACACTAATTGTGAAAATAATGAAAAACAATCAGAAGCATAAAATACACAGTATAAAAATAAGTAAAAAAAAAAAAATTCAAAGAAAGGGGCATCATTACGATGGATAGTCGAAACAGAAAACTACCAAATATTTCTAATTGCTTTTTGAAAGTGGGAGGAGTGATCTTAGGTTGATGTCCAGAAGGAGTGAACTCCACATGCTGGAATGCACCTCAGCAAGTCTGAGTCACTTCCCTATATAAACTGCTACAGTTGAACCTCTAAAAGGTGTCAGAGCACAGATGACCACCAAAATGAGAGTCGAGGAGGTCTTCACCAAAGACACATTTCTCTGTCTTAAGGATTTTAATACTGCACCAGCACTCAGCTAAAAATCTGTTAGTCTTCATTATAGGCAGTTAGGTCAATGAACAAGATTACTGCCACATTCTGTAGAAGAAACCTGATCCAAAGCCCAGTGAAGCCAGTAAGAGTCTTTCCATCAGCTTCAATGGTCTTTCGGGCAGGCCCAAGTTGCATGGGGCAGAGAGGCTCTCTTGAAAGCTCTGCTAAGGGAAGAAGTCTCTACTACACATATAACAGAAATCAGCAGGAAAGGGGTTCTGCATACGTACACATTTGCCTGCTCACCACACTTTAACACTGAAGTCAATTCAACTGTCTTTGTTTTGACTTGACTAGTTTAAAATTTGCAAGGACTGAGCTGCACTGGATAGAGGAACGTAGCGTTGCGTGATCAGTTAGTTCAGACAATCTGAATCTGAAGTATTCATAGTATGAACTGCTGTGGAAGTCTCAGTACCGTTAAGAAACGATATATCCTGAATAACTGAAAACGAAGAAAACCACCAAAAGGTATTCTTTGAGAAAAATACCTGCTTGATACATGAAAATCTGACCACAGTATGACTCATTGTAAATAGTCCCTTATGATTCACTGCTAATTATTTTGTAAAAAAAAACCCCACGTGATAATAATCTTTGCTGGTTAAAGTAAACTTCATTTATTTCCAAAAAGAATTTAAAAAAAATCTAGGGGCTGTTTTCCAGATTGAAAGCCTCTAATTCTTAGGGTGACCAGACAGGAAATGTGAAAAATCGGGACCGGGTGGGGGGTAATAGGAGCCTATATAAGAAAAAGACCCAAAAATCAGGACTGTCCCTATAAAATCGGGACATCTGGTCACCCTACTAATTCTGAAGTCTTTTTTTTATTTTTTTATTTTTTTAATCCCCATAACAGGTATGATTATGGACAGCAGTAGGGTAAGTTTCTTCATACTTCCCTGGCAGTACTCCTCAAAATTAACCCTTCTCTAACACTGAGAGAGAATAGTTCAGTCTCTATGGCAGATTCAGTTCTTGCTTCACTGCTGAGACTCAGACCGTGATTTAGTACTAAATCTGGTGGCAGTGGTCATCTGTCTTCTAGGAACTAGACTGGGGCCACAAACTCTCATTAATATGCCACTGAACACGCCAATATAACAATATCGGTTTAAATTCACACCTTAGAATGATTATACTGAAAAAACATTCCTGTGTAGACAAGGCCTTAGAGATGAAAGACTCAGTAGTGCTTTAATTCCCTGAGCCACGCAGCCTCAGCTGTGTTGTGTCCCTAGCTCTTCCAAATGATGGGTCTTATAAACTAGCCACAAAAAGTTTTATGTGGATAAGCAATTGAAGCAGCTCCAAACCTTCTTTGATTTGGAAATAGAACTGGAAATCTTACAATGTGAAGCTCACTCATTAGATTTCCGGTACAACTTGGTGTCATCTACAGTAAGCCAAGGGTCCTGGTCACACTCCAGAAACCACATTTATAGTCCACTTACAGAGCTAAAACCATTCAGTTTTGCAGTAGAGACAAGATTGACCTGTGTTTAATTCATGTTTCTGAACCATGCTACAGCTGTGAGGTTTATCAGGGTTGCAGCACAGCTCAGAAACACATTTTTTAAAAGGTTTAGTCCTGTCTACTCTGCAAGACCACTGGTGCTTCAACAGTGTAGAAAAGATCAAAGATACCCCAAGAAGACCCTCTCTTACAGTATTTCTAGACCTGATTATTTTCATGGGTAAAACCAGGAACTTTAAATGGTGCAAAAATGTACCTTCCTTTTTCAAAGTTCAAAAGAGTTTGGGGTATATTTTGAGTTCTAAGTAAAGCTTCAGATTTGTTTTCTATATATCTTAACCCATTTGCCCATCCATGACAAATATTTACATGTTTTGGTGAAGTACTATTTTAGTAGGAGAAGTAATGTAATCATTCTGTACTAAATTACTTAAAATAGCCTGCAATGACAGAGTTTCTAGCAGATTAAATTTACATACAGGAACTTTTCTTAATGAGAGGGAGGGTAGGGATTAAAAAGGAAATGTAAAAAATATTATCCTCACCAAGTGCAAGTTTATTCTCAAAATTAATTACAAGAGTATGTGACATCAGAACACAGTCTCATAACCCAGGCTAAGGTCTGGTCTACACATAGTTTCTGTACCTATTTAACTATTTCAGGTAGGAGTGTGATTTTATAGTTAAATCAGTACAATCCCTAGCATGGATGCAGGTAGCAGGTATAAAGGTACTTATACTAGTATTGCATATTCCTGTACATTTAGGGGAATACACTACAGTAGAATAAGCACCTTTATAGTTTATAACTATCGGTCCTGGGGAGTACTACCACTTTAACTATATTGGTTTCTAAACTGATATAGTATAAGCAGTGCAAAAATTGTGCGAGAAAGCCCTAAGGTTTCAGGCACTATGGCAAATACCTCTGACTACTCTCTATTACTTAGTCCAGTGGTTCTCAATCAAGGGTACGTGTACTCCTGGGGGTACTCAGAGGTCTTCCAGGAGGTACAGCAACTCATCTAGATTTTTGCCTAATTTTACAACAGGCTACATAAAAAGCACTCGCGAAGGCAATACAAACTAAAATGTCATAAACAATGACTTGTTTATACTGCTGTATATACTATATATAGTATAGTTTTATTAAGTACAATATTTATATTTCAGTTAATTTATTTTATAATTATATGGCAAAAAATGAGAAAGTTAGCAATTTTTCAGTAATAGTGTGCAGGGACACGTTTGTATTTTTATGTCTGGTTTGGTAAGTTTTTAAGTGGGGTGAAGCTTGCAGGTACACAAGACAAATCAGACTGTTGAAATCAGTAGTCTGGAAATGTTGAGAGCCACTGACATAGTCAATGATCCAAAGCCTATTTAAATCAATGGGAGTTTTTCTGTTGTCCATACTGGATTTGGATCACGCCCTTAGGCCCAGATTTTTAAAGGTATTGAGGTGCCTAACTCCTATAGGCACCTGCAGATTTGGGTTTTAGCCCCTAAACAGAAGGGGAGGGGGCTATGTCCAAGCACACAACAAAGCAGCCACAAACAAATTTCTTTAGGATCAAAAAGTGTCCTTGTTGTTTGCTGTTTTCAGTGGAATTGACTTGACAAAATGGATAATGAAAATTAGTTCCCTAAAATTATAAGCCAAGAACTCCAGCAGTTTAATCTCCTTGTTTATGCATACAGTGGTGTGGCCACTGATCGCCTCTTATGCACCCACTTTGTGGACAGAGGTCACTCTACCACCCTGCCTCTCTCAGCCATCCCATCTCTTCAGGGGCCCTTTAAGAATTCACAGTTCACAAAGTAATTCAAACAATCCCCAGAAGGAGTCCCATTGATTTAGTCCTCAGCTGCACATGAGCCCTCTGGGCCCCAACCCTCGTTCAGTGTCTCTCTCCCAGTAGTCCCACGCAAAGTCTTTCCAAGCAAAATAAAATTTAAACTGTCTTCACCCCAGTTTCAGCTGGGCACAGCCCCTTCCTCCCTGAGGATGGGTCTGTCTGTCTGGCAGTCTCTCCTCTGCTTCATGGGCAGAATCTCTCCCAGCTCAGGCCTCCCTGCATAGAGAGTTTTCTCTTGTTTATTGTCAGGCTTCCTGCCCATCTCCCTGTCCCCGCCTTCTCAATTACACTCAATACCCCCTACCTTCTGCCCTTTTACCCTGGGATCACCTGATTCCCCTCAGGTGGGGATCGCCATGTAATCAGTGCTGGCTTAGCTCCAGGCTCTCCCGCCCAAGGGCAAGTCATGCTGTTACAATGCAATTCTTGACTAAAACTGTGAATCTGTTCAGATTATTATGGAAGGCTTTAGTACTTTGTCACCTGTCCACTATGAATACTATTCTCATTCATCTGTGTTGAAGTTCAGTTCTTTAGGCTCCTATCATTACTGCTGATTAAAAAAAAAAGGATGGGCTTAAGTAAGTTTCATGGAGAAAGTTGTCCCACTGTAGAAGGGCTGCATTGTGTTATACAGAATTTACACCTTTTAGACAATATGTAAATGGTGCATAAAACTTTGCATGAGTGTTCTACACTGGAGTAAATTTCACTTGAACAAGGCCCGGCTCTTCACTGCCTGCACTTTGTATGGTCACTTTCACCTGTTGAAAAGAAATATAAAACATTTACTGTTCTGAAAAACACTTGAAGTGTAAAAAACTATCAGATCAGATGGTAACATATTTCACCTAATTTTCACACGTGTAAAAAGTACCCAGGGCAAAGCAGCGAAGACTCATGCCTGTGCACTGAGTCAACATGCTAACCAGAAAGAAAAGTCCAAGAAAGCTCTTGCTAATCATGGAGCAAGTTCATTCTGTCATGCACAATGCACTGGACATTAATGTCCTCTGTATTAATCAACATGATTGTATCAATACTTTATGAACCTTCCATTTAGATTTCAATGTATTTGAACCCAGCAGTTTATTCAATTTCAATGACTATATTGCAATCAACACTTTCTTGATAGCTATAGGGGCATCTGTTCACTAACACACAGGGTGGTCAATATCCCTTTAGGAGAAAATCAGCTAGTTCCTCTGTTCTACACATTTGGGAAGAACAGAGTTGCTTATAAAATGTAACAAATGTTTCCTGGATTTTAGCCAATATATTTCTGATCCTCTCTTGATCTTCATTTTCACTAATCCTTTTCTCTTTGTGTTCTTTCTTTTTGTTGATAAGCCAAAGTTCTGTCAGTCTTGTTTCCTCTCTCAAAAAACGTATTTTTGTTAAGTTTAATTAAGCATTCTGCCTTGTTTGCCAAGAGCAAATTAAGTTCCCCCCACGCTGAAATCAAATTTCGCAAAGTGTCCGGGCAATTAGCTCTAATATGTGGTTGCTGTAACTCTTAAATTTTCCCTTTCAAAGGTTTTCATATTCCTTAGTCTTTGTTTCTGAACAGAGGAAGTGAGACTATTTATCTTCCCTCTGGTTGTGGCCTTTGGGTTCTCCCAGGCAACAGTATCCCCTACGTCCACCGTGCCATTAACCACCCATTGATATTCAGCCAAAACCTCCCAGATAATCTATAACCCAAAGGTATTTGAAGTAACAAATTGTTCATTCTCCAACAAAAATGCTCTACTGCTGGATCAACCTACTGGAACCGGAACAAAACTTGAGTATGGTCTTCTGAAGAGCTGTTCCAAACAGTACATTTAAAGCATTCATAGGCACCGAGGGAAATCGCCTTTAAAAACTGTACATTGGCACCCAAAACAATTCAACAGCCTCAGTCTTTCACACAGAGAGTTTATCTCCCATGTATTTATTGTCAGGGGTTTGACTTCAACAGGTTTTAACAAAACGAAAACACAATGTGATGCAAAGTAAATGGAATAGCAAAATGGACTTGCTTGAGCATATAACAAAACCCAGTCTTTTGTAATCTGGTGCTGTGGCCTAGCTCTAGGTTGAGTCTGCTAATTGATCCTCTTTAACCTTCCTAATGAACCGTTTTCATAAAGGTTTACACCAGGTTGCCCTTATCCTCAGAAAGGAGCCTTTCATTAATCCCCTTTGATCCTTTCCATCTAGGTAGGTATGGGCCACAGGAAACTTGAGGAAGGAGTTTACTCCGGGTTAGCCAGATACAACACTTTGACAGGAGAATACAATTGGTGCCAGGGGAGTAGTTGTTTCAGCTCCAATAAAGAGTCACATTTTATAAAAAAAATAAAATAAAAATAAAAACCCTGGATTGCCTCCAAAATGTCAACTAGATAAGCATCAGCTAATTTGTTCATAAGGAATTTGACAGTTTAAACATTATGCTGTCAGTCACTGTCCCTCTCCTTTCCTCCAATCTCCATCCTCCTCCTCCATTTATTTTGGCAAAGTGATATATTGCATTGTAGAAAATGGCACTCTGTCAATAACCATCCTGATACCCTGAACACAACACTCTGGGTCAGACAGAACTGCTCGGACTGTAGAACAAAAGATATCAGTGCACTTCCACAAATGATAGTCCTTGACCAGTCATGTTGCAAGATTCCCTAATGAAGAAATAATTGGTTTTAACATATGAAACCTGTAATTACACGTAATATCCTTTTGTTAAAAATTTTTTTTTTACTTCAGGCCTCAGACATGTTTTCTTGCTCCAGACACATCCCCTGCTGCTCTCAAGCCTCCTTCCCCCCAACCTACTGCTAGTTCCTTTTAGCCCCAGGCTCTAAATAGGTTTTACTGTTCATGTCATCCCCCTTCCTCTTTTCACCCTCCCCACCCCCACCCCCGTCACATTCACCCCACACCTGCAGAACTGAAAAATCTGAGACTTTCTTTTGGCTGACCTCTTCTCTCACCTCATTTTCTCTCTGCTGCTTAAGTAATACAGAGGGAAGGCATAATCAACAATTAGATGCCCAAATCCCTTTGACTTTCAGTGGGAGCCGGGCACCTCCCTGCTTTCTGTGATTTTTAAAATCTCCCCCATAAATAATAGGGCAATAATATAGTCTCTATTTCACATGAAAGCAAACAAAATGGGGCTGAAGAATTCAAGAACCACCTTCTTTATGGCCTGTCTGCACTGTAACAGACTCAGTGCTTTTCCTCTGTTGTATTCAGCGTTATAGCTGTAGTATCTGTGGCTGTGATCCACATTGTCATAATACTGCTAAAAGTGTGGGATTTTTGGAGGCAGGCCTTCGGGTCCGTGAAATCCCCCCAAAGGCTGAAGTTGGACAGTTATGTTCTGCTCCTTTCTCCTGTTTGTCTCTCACTCCTACTTCTCTATCCTTCCCCTGCTCCTCTCTCTCTCTCTATCTTCTCTTTTTCTACCTAACTAAGCTGGTCCTTTCCATTTTGACGTCTCTTCTATCCCACACACTTTGCTCCTAAACTCCCAGATCTTTCTCGTTCCTTGTCTCCTGCTCCTCACTCCCAGGGAGATTGATGTTTCCCCCCACTAATAGCATGACCTTTTTTAAAAAAATACTTGGGATTTTAAACAGAAACGGGGAACCTGGTTGAGCATACAAGGGAGTAAGCACTACCCAGAGAAGCTGTTTTTGAAAGGTATATTATATTTGTCTTATATATTATGATGGTTCCAACTTTAACGAGAACATGTCTGACTTCCCCATTACAAACCTACAACCCTAATTATTACTAACAACTGTCAGGATAGAATTCTACATTTTTGTTATAGGAATATAACAGATCTTATTATAATTGTTAAATGCTGTTTTGCTGTAAACAAATTTTTGCTTAGCAATGTTCAGTCATTTTACTTTTTCTATAATTGATTGATTTCTTAAAGGTTAGGATTAAAGGTCATAGAAAGTTTGTCTAACATTTATGGGGTGAATTCACAATGCCATATTTGCAGATAGCAGCTGAAAAACTTTTTTTCCTCTCTGAGTCAAATGAAAAGGGTTATTTGCTCGACAGAACAACGATCCTAATCTCTTTCCCATTCACTTCAACTTTCATAGCTTTTGAAACTTTATTTCAGCAAGTGTGGAACAAAAGCTAACCTGTATTTAAACTCATACTTCCTAGCCTCTAGTTTAGAACTTTTGCAGTTATAGCAGCCACTCCTCAATAGCATATTACCATTTAGATATTATTTTTATCCATTAATTTACACTTTGATCATTTAAACACAAGGAGACAGATCCTCAGCTGGTGTAAATTGACTAATTTGTACAAGCAGAGGATTTGGCCCAGTTATTTTAATTTGTTTTGCCAGAATAAATATGTGGCGTTATTATAATTACTTGCTGAGTTTTGTAAGAGTTTGTAAAAATAAGAGCAGAAAAATTAGAATTCTGCTTTATACAGGATCTTTTATCTGAAAAATCTGCTAATGTTAACTTCTTTGTGCCTTACTCAATGCCTTACTTGTATATTTCACAGTAAATTATATTGACCATGTTGAGGCCTATATGTTTGGCCTATAATCATAGGTCCATTGTAGTAAGCGGAAAGAATCTCACTGACATCAGTGGGATTTGGATCAGGCCCATAGTTTCTGTCAGCTTCCCAGGCAAACAGTCTTTAGTTTTCAATCATCTTTATTGCACTATCACAGATTGAGTTGAAAAAATACTCTGCTCATTCATGGAGCTCGTCTGAGGACCAAAGTGATGGAGGGGCTTGAATAGATTTATCTAACTGGAATGCTAAGCAAAATATCAGCGGGGTTCTGCATCAAAGTCTATACTTGTTCCAAGGGGCCTATCAGGAGCTGCTTACTCAGGCAAAATTCCTTTTTGAAATTTGGCTGGGTATGGAGCCCAGCATTAGGCCTTAGATGTGAAAATGTTGGTTCCACGTTTGAGCACAAATCACCTGAGTCTTTACAAAGGATAGTTTTGTCATATTTGGTTCCGTGCCAAAGCAACTGAGCAAAACAGGAGGAAAGTAAAATAATTTCCAGGTTTGTTGGTTGAGTTTAGTAAAGGCCCTGCCCTCCGTGAATACCACTGAAGTAAATGTCATTTATGTTTCATAGCAACCACAAACCTTGTAGGTGCAAGATTAAAACAGAAAAAGGGGTAAAAAAAGAAAGCAAATATGTACAGTTAAACTTTTGTACCTAGGTCTCACATACAGTAGTGATTCATTTTTACCAAGAGGGAAAGTAGGGGTATCCCTTTCATGAGTCAAATTCTTTTTCTTGTGGATTTCTTTGTTTTGTATGTTTTGGTTCTTGATTTTACTTTAATATCCGTGTAATATTGATAAGAATAGTAGCAAAAGATGCAACCACCAAATTATGCTTTCCCTTCACCAAGAAAGAAAGAAGCCAATCATCTAACACAGTATGTCCAGAACATACATTTTTATACAGAGATTTGTAAGAAAAATAGTCTTGCTATGTTTCAGAATAGCAACACATGCCTACAGTTGCATACCTGATCTTGATGAACCAAACTCCAGTTCAAAACCCCTCAACTTAAGTGGGAGCTTCAGGAGCTCAGCAAATCAAGCCAGTTGTTTAGGTGCCTAACATTAGGCACTCAAGTTTGAAATTTTGGGTCATAGTTCCTTTCATTGAAAGGAATTTATAAGCATTAATTTAATTTAAGATTAATTGAGTTAGCTGAGATTTTTACAGATAGATGAACTGAGATACAGAAGAGTAAATTCAGGCCTGATGTAATTCAATTGTCACTTGAATCATGCCAGAGATGAATTTGGTAGAGAATGGTCAAAGGTGTCCACTGATTTTGTATACCCTTGTTCATGGTTGTCTGGCTTGAGACACTTAACAGTAGGTGTCTAAATCTGGACTTCTAAAATAAAAACCACAAGGGATTTTTTTTTTAAAAAGTTCTCTCCAAGTGACTAGTTCGAGGATTTTGAGTGAGTCAGTAGCAGATTCAGAAATGGAAACCAAGGGCCTAAGCCAAGCCCATTAAAGTCAGTTCTGGGACTCACATTGACTTGAATGGGCTTTGGATCAGATTCTAAGAGTTCTGACTCCTAGTCCCTGGCTCTGACAATCACACTGTGGTAATATACATAGCATGGCTATGTGGCAGAATGAGATGCTCATTTCACATTCATGCCTCTTATTGCTTTTCTAGCCCACAGTTATTTCATAACTTAGCAGGTGTCTGAGACCTTTGAAAAAAGCTGAAGGGTTTGGGCACTGCTATTAATTGCATGCAGCTTTTTTCTATACTTTTTTGCAGGTAACTAAAGATATATTACTCCCTCTCTCCCATGTTGACACCTTTTTGGTTAGTCTGGGTAAGCCTTAAAGATCAGTGAAGACACACAATACACATTTCTGTCAAATTATGGTCTGACACAATGAATTACAACAGAACCCATGACATTCAACTGTACCAAATACTTTTGTACTATTATTATTGTTATGACTTCATAATGATAAAAATAACGTTTCTATTAAAAGTTGTATTAAAAGCCCCGATTCCCCTTAGGGTTGACCGCAACAGCCATCTAACATGAGTTAAAATTACAACAGCCTTGTCATCACTAGAATTTTATCACAGGTTAATATGGGTTAGTTTAACATAGTTTAAAAATACACTTCTTTTCCTAATGAAGACGAGACTGCAGTTTAACAAAAGATGTCACTAGGAAAGTCAGTGGTAGAAAGAAAGGTTTTAAAAGATTTTTAAAAAGTGACAAATTTTAATTTCATTTCATTTTTAAACATTTTTATCAAGATGCCTACCACAAGTAGGCTCAGAAATGCTAATTATTGTCAAATATGCTTTAGATTTTAATCCTGGTGACCAGTGTTTCTTAATTTAGAATTTTCAATCTGCTGGGTTAAGTAAAATGGTTTTTTTAAATGACAAGAAATGCCTCTTTGTTTCTCTCCACCAGAATGAGAGAATAAGTTGAAAATTGAACCCAGGTCTCCCACATGCCTAAATAGAGCACATCACTAGGCAGCTGGGGGCCCCTTAGGTGTTTTCGAAAAGCAGCTACAGTAACTTTTCATTATCAAAAAAGCAGCTACAGTAACTTTTAATTATCAAACAATAATAAAGTTGCCTGAATACTGAATGAAAGCAGCAGGAAATCTAATGGCAGAGATCCCAGGATGTGTAATGACTTGGTTAAAGTCAATTAGAACCTGAGGATGGAAATAACAAGTCTGTTACCTGTAGTTACTTATATAGCCTGTATATCTATAGCACCTCACAATGTGTTTATTCCACAATACCCTTATGAGATAGGGAACTGCTATTATCCCTATTTTACAGATAGGAAACTTAGGCACCAACAGACTAAGTGACTTGTTCAAGATCACATAGGAAGCCTGGGATGGAACAAGGAACCCAACCCACATCTCCAGAATCCGAAGCCAACACCCTACCCAGCAACCTATACTTCCTCTCTCAATCCTCTTCTCTTCTAGTCAAATAACATGTATTCTTTGATCAAGGAGCTAGGCTCTCATAGGGCTTGGCTTAGCACTTAAACTGTGAGCATCTACTAAATAATATATTTTACTGAGAGAGAGAGAAAGGCATTGTCTAAGCACAGGAGTTGGAGCTTGAATATTGAAATCAGAATATTGAAATCTAAGAATTTTTCATAAAACACGGGTGATGAGGTCAGATGGTTGTTCTGTCCCATTTATGCCTTTAGGAAGGGGCTCGTTGAAGTGAAGGATGCAGGTAAGACCAGCGGACTTTGCTGGCTAAAGTTTTCTGATCTCTGGCACATGGAACAGATGGCCAGTAGAAGAGGAACACATATAGACAAACACTCGAACACTGTTTTTTTCAACTTTATTGTTTTTACTTATGTTATGTAACAAAAGTTAAAATGATAAATATATAAATATATATATAACGCAATACGTAATACAAAAGTTGAAACGATAACATCAAAACAAAATGCTCTGGCCTTATTGAAATGAAGCATTTTGGTAATTTCTCACAAAAATTTCAATAAAATCAATACATTCCCACTAAACATTTCAGTTTAGTTAAATCTGCATTTTCTCACAGAAAACTTCCATCAGAAAATTTTTGACCAGTTCTAATTGCAGGAATTGGCACTTCGCATTCAAAATGTAGTGTGAGATTTTCAAAAGTGCTCAGCGTTCCCCTAACTCTCTCTAACTGATGGGAGATCTTTTCCATTGATTTTAATGGAAGTATGACAGAGCCTATTACCTTCAATAGGCTTTGGATCAGGCCCAAGAGAAGAGTCTTTTGTTACATCACGCATCACAGTCAGTGACTAAAGAGATGGAAATTAATCAAAAAAATAATTAAAAACGTGTTCACTGCTCTAGGCATGTTCTAGTTTGTTGTTCAGCTCAGTTCATTTCAGCATTTCATTTCTAGTGATTTACTTACTGGTTATGACTTAAAGAGCAATAATGAAAAAGATTGAAAGATATTTCTTTGTTTTGTTGTAGATGGCGCTTCAGAACTCATGGAATATTTATAACTAGCTAGCTATACAATAAAATTTTCAACAAAGCATGCTTTTTAATTCAGTGATAGAGGAGTATGTCATACATTTTCATTCCACACTCAAGAGGCAGCATTGCATATATCTATTTGCTATCAAATAATACAATGAAATAGATATTTTCCCTAGTGGTAGGTTTATATGATGAGGACTAAAGTGCATTGGCTCACACAGCTTCCATTCTCTCCATCATATCAATAAGCCATGCATTAGTTAGAAATAGGGTGACCAGATGTCCCGATTTTATAGGGACAGTCCCAATTTTTGGGTCTTTTTCTTACATAGGCTCCTATTACCCCCCACCCCCTGTCCTGATTTTTCACATTTCCTGTCTGGTCACCCTAGTTAGAAAACCTAAAGAAAATATCTCACCAGAATTAAATAAGCCTGACTAAAGCCTGACATGGTCTCCCTTTTGTTCAATCTAACTAGGTTCTTATACCAGCCCCATGGTATCTGAGCACCTAAAGAAGTGGAGCAAACAATTATTTCAATCCACTGGCCTCTGGGTTATGGGCCCAGCATGCTCCTGTTGCATTACATGGGTGCTGACCAATACAAACTCAGAGCAGAACTACTATGATGCAGTAAGCTGGGCAGGCTGATATCCATAGTCAACACTGTATTTAGCACCTGGATGAAACTTTAGCCTCTGGAATTTTTGGTCATCTTTCTAGAACTACACTAAAATTTACTAAAAAACCACTGAGCGCATAATTAAAAGTCTGCCACAACTCCAGTGTAGGTAAATAAGAGACATTCCAATGACTTCTGTCAGAGCTGGACTGAGATCTTAATTATGGTTCCTCCTGCATAAACAGACTAGAGTGGACGGAAGATGAAGAACATTCTTATTTCCCTGCATCCAAACTGCACCCATACCACAGACTGAGGAGTGAAAGGGAGGGAGGAATGGCTAGCGCTGTTTGCATCACTGAGCAGTCCAGGGAGCAAGCTTTCTGGCTGAGGCGGGGTAGGAGTGAATTAGAGAACTGCAAATGAGGTAAGAGCAGAATATCTGAACTGAGATGGATCATGTGAAAATGAGAGGAGAATGATGTTAAGGTACCCTTAGAGCTGGCCAGAAAATGGAATTTCTGAATCAGGATAAAAAGTCAAAATTTGCCAAAGATGAAAATTCCAAAACATTTTGTTTCAGAAATAGTGTAATGACCGTATCAAAATATTTATGTTGAAATGTTTCATTTTGAGAGAGTGAGGGAAATTTTTCTAGAAGAGCAAAGATCTAGTTAATATCCTACAACTGTTTCCCCCTAGCGTCTTTGTGGAGCCAAGTGATATCAATGGAGCTCTGTCCAAGTGGAGGGTTTCTCCACATAAAGCAGTTGTGGGACTGGGGCCTTCATTTCTATCTCATTGGTCAGTCTCCAGAGTCTAAAGAAAGGAGCATAAGCTAGGTCAGTTATTGCGATTCATACTGCTACATTGTGTGAAACCAAAGTAGGGGGATTTCCCATCTCTAAATTAGGGTGAGGGAGAGCACGCACCTGTAAAGGCTGAACATCAGTGATAATTTGGCACAGAGTTAGCTTCCTGTTCCTAATCTTGCTGGAACATTTTTCACTTTTTTTAAAAAAACCTCTCCTTTTTGTTACAGCTGAAAAACAATATAAAATTTTAACACGGTGAAACCGTATTTTCCCACTGGCTCAGGTCTTAACATGACTGGACTGTTTTTGTATTTAGACAAACTGTGGAATTGCTTCCACCCCTCTCTACTCCGTTGCCTCCCAGTCTCGTTCTGTGATTTATTGTCTCTCTCTAATGTGTCATTTTGTTGATATTCTTTAACAACCACACCCATTGTGCTTGTACTATTGGAACAGTTTTTGCTTTTCTTTTACTTAGCTCACTTATTTGCATGTCATGTTGCTGATAGAAGGCTAGAGTGCATAAGGGAGATAAACCCCATTTCTCTTACATGAAATAACGGTTGGACAAGAGCTGCCCAAAATATATCCTGAAAGGGCCCAATCCAGTGTCCGTTGCAGTCAATGGGAGTCCTTTCATTGACTTCCATGAATGTTGGATCAGGCCCCTAATGATTTTTTTAATTGAATCCTGGGATATTTGTGTTTAATTTAACTTGTAAAAGAGAAAATCAAATTCAGGTTTGTGATCTTTTTTTCTTCTTCATTACATATAAAGTTTATTTTTCAAAACCATTTACTTCAATGGAACCAGTGTTCACCCAACATTTTAATTTCTCTTTTAATTTCTGCTTTTTTATATCAGAAGCTCTCTTCTATAGCTGAAGGACTTGTTAAAGATTTCAGATGTATTTTGTGGCCTCTCGGTTCTTAAGAAAAGAGTCAGACTGTTGAATATTTAACAAAGTCATCTTTTCTCCAACTATTTATTTGAGCATTTGAGTGTTAAAGAACAATTTTAAATAGACTGAATAAAAATCATTTCCCCTCCAATTTAATGAGATTTCACTTGCATGGCATCTCTAATAGCACCATCCTGTACATTCTCCAGTCTTCCAGGACAAACAGACCTGGATTTCTAATGTAAGAAAACAAACATTCCAGACTCAAAAACATTACGGCTTTTACACATCCTAAGAAAAAAAGGACAAAAATATCTCTCTCTCACTCCCTGGCAATTACCTTTTAACTGCTGAATGCAATCTACAGAGATCAGAAAAGCCATGCTAGCTGGCCCTGTCCTCAGGGATCTCCTGGATCTGTTTGAAAATATGTGCTCTAGCTTTGTATTTTTGATGAACACCTCAACCCTTATCTTTCCATAACATAGTGTGCCCAATCAGAAGATAGAATTCCATTAACTTTATCACATATAGAAAAACTGTGGCAATTAGTTATAAAGCCAATTATATATTAGCTAAGTATGAATATTGAAAGATACATTTTCAAAAGATGCTAGGGAAACTTTTTTTTTTAAATTTTTAGCATTAGTGTTATCAACCAGGCACAGAAGTGAAATCTTCTCTGCCTGGTCAGGGTTAGCTTACTGAACAAGGAGAGTTCCTTTCTAGTTATAAACAGAACAGAGAGTATATTTGCAAATTTCTATTTTATCTAGATATTCATCTGGACATCATCATCATTGAATCAGAGACCCTCCAAACATCAATGAAATAATTCTCACAACATCCCTTTAAGGCAGGAAAATATTATTATCCCCATGTTTACAGATGGGGAGCTGAGAAAAGAGAAGTTAAGTATCTTTCCCAAGGTCACACCGAAAGTCTGTGGCAGAGCCAGGAATTTAACCTTCTTTTCCCGAGTCCCAGCATAATGCCTTAATCACAAGATCACACTTCCACCCCAGAAGAAATTCCAACTGTTTGATTTGCAGCTTGCTGTTGTTCTTAAAGGCATCTTGTTTAAGAAAAGCTTTGGTTTCATGTCTTATGATATGGGGCCATACCTTGCTCTCATTGAAATCCATCACAAACTCCCATTGATGTCCATGGAAGCAACATCAATTTACACCAATTTAGATTTATACTCACTTCCCAATATATCATGTGAACACCCTCACCCATCACCTCTGAATTTGTCCCATTGGGTCTAATGGAATTTAAGATGGGGGTAATTCACATGACTAGGGAACAGAAGATAGGAGTGAAGAAAGAAAAGTAACGAACAAAACTATAAGTAAATTTTAAAATTACAGATTAACTGAAAGTGAGATTTTAAACCTATTTAATTAAACCAGTACAATTCCTATGTGGACACTCTTAATCTGATTTAACTCAGGCTCAAATCAGTTCATCTTAACTTAATGGATAAGCTAAATCGATATAAGCTAGTTTTGATCAAATGAAGAATGTCCACACTGGAGTTTAGAACAGTTTAACTAAATAATTTTAAAAATAATTTAAATAATTTTAAAATAATTTTAAAAGATTTAAAGTTTAATTGCTGCAACTTTGACATGGACAAGACCTAACTCTGACTCTAGTCCTCCAGAACATTTCAAAATTAAACAAACACACAGAATGAAAGGAATGCTTTCAGATTGCTATCAGTTCCTAAGAAAAGGATAGTTAAATATAGGTGAGCTCACTTGCAATGAGATGAGAGGCTGAGCACATTTTCAAAGTTTTGGTAATCATAGAGAAAGGGAAACTGAATGACTCTGATATAGTCCTCAAAAAATTAAATTATTACTTCCTGCCTGTCATGGGGTCTCTACAACCCATGCTGGTTTGGCAACCAAAGTTCAACACAGAAATTGCCTGCCTGCTCAGCCGGAGTTGATTAGCAGCCCCACAGCAGCTGTAAGGGAGGAGAGCAGGGTAGCTGCCAGAGAGGCAGAGGGGACTGTGGAAAGAAGTTCCTGCCAAGAAATGGTGAGAAGCTTCCAGAGAAGCCAATACTCCAGAGAGAGAGAACCAGAACAAGAGGCTGGAAAGCCCACAGAGGTAGGAAGCAGCTGAGAACAACAAGGGGCTTCAGAAGGGTTAATTTTGGCTGCTCTGAACAAGGGCCCTAAGCTGGAGCCCAGTGGAGCAGGTGGACCTGGGTTCCCCTATCCCTTCCTTGGGACAGGGGGAAGGTCGACTACAAGTGTCAGACAAAGGCCAGAGGAGAGGCTCTCAGACCATTGGACTTTGAGTTCCTTATTTTTTGGACTTTTCTGTTAGTCACAAAAGGGGATTGACTGCAGTGACGTATCAGGACAGCTAGGCCTCATAAAATAATAAACTATCTTGAAGCCAGAAGGGTGCACTAGACTGAAAGGACACCTGTAGCACCGCGCCTGGGTACAGGGAGGTGCTCTGGATGTGAGGGTGTCCACCTACATGTGGTACTGAAGTAGGATTCGGCATATAACCACAGCAAAGGCCCACCAATCCCCACAGAATTTTAAGCTGGAGGAAGCTCTCTGATTGTCTGCCCAGCAATATGCTGCACTCCTAGAACAGACGGCCGTGCAAGAGGAACAATGACAAATGCAAGCTCTGATACTACACCTTTCAGGCCCAGCATGAATGAGCTGCAAGCAGTGGCCCAGCAACAGCAACAAGAAGCCCAAACCCTGGCTCAATAGTGAAACCAGCAAATGCTAGAGATGGTAGTTGCCCAGCAACAGCATCTGGACAACTTAGTTCAGGTGTTGGCTGGAAGAGCTTCACCTTTGATGGCTGAAGCTAAGACAGACTTGGGAGGTTGGTCAGAAGGCCCTATGCTATCTAAGGTAAGGGCCAGCAATAACCCAGAGGCCTTTTTGGAGACCTTACAATGTGTTGCAAGTTGTGCTCACTGGAGCCCTGATGTGCGGGCCATCTGCTTGGCAGATGTCTTGATGAGAGCAGCACAGGCAGCCTATGGGGCGCTAGATCTCCAGTCCACCTTCAATTATCCAATGGTGAAAGCAGCCGTATTCAAAATAAGTGAAGAGACTTACTGTCACACTTTCAGCAAACAGACGTTTTCCTGTCCACACGACCCAAGCTGCTAGCACTGAATCTTAAAGACCTCAGGTGGAAGTGGATGAAACCAGAAGTCAGGACTGGCAGGCAGGTGGCTGAGTTGATAATTATGGAGAAAATCTTCTGAGTTCTCCCTGCTGCTATATGAGAGTGGGTGCAGAGACACCAACTGGAGACTCTGGATGAAGCAGTGAGGTTCATTGAAAATTACTTAAAGACTGACACCTTGCAAGACACCGGGAAGAGAGAGCCCACCTCTCCAAGGCCCATAACAGGGGTCCATATGAGGGTTGGCCACTTCAAGGTCATACACTTCCAAGGGACTCTCTTCACCCCGGACTGGCAAGACCCTATGGCAGAAGCTACCCCTAATCTACTCTCCCCGACACTTTCCAAAGTCTAAACCCTGGAGGCATGGTCAGGCCAATGCCTCATAGACTCTACCACCTCATACTTCACCAGGAGAGGTGATTTGTTTCCAGTGTGAGCAAAACGGACATATCAAGAAAGATTGTCCGACTCTTGAATGCAATTATGGAGCAGAGTTAAAGTCTTCCAGCCTTAACCAAACATCCGCCAGTCCAAAGTTAACAACAGTGGAACAGGTTAATGGGTAGGAATTGCAAAAGCTTTGGTACTTTCAAGGGCTGAGAGGAACAAGTCAATACAATACCCAATGTGGTATAGTATGTTCTACAACTAAGAGATAGCTTGAAGGATTTACATGATTTTGCACAGCAGAACCTACCCAGATGATTCAAGAACAGACTACAACACAGGGGCCTGACTAAGAGAGTTTGGGCCCAGTGATTGGGTCTTAGTGCTGTTACCCACTTCGGAATCTAAGCTATTGGCAGATGGCAAGACCCAGATGAGATTACTCAAAGGGTTGGCCCTGTAGATTATGAGGTTCGTCAGCCAGATCAGAAGAAGGAAAAACAAATCTATCATGTCAATCTGTTAAAACCCTGGACATCCAGAGAAGGGTTCCTTATATCTCCGTACCCCTGTGAACCAAAACTAAGACTACAAATACCAACGCCTGTTACAGGCTCAGAGAGCTAACTGGGGGAACACTTGACCCCCAGGCAACAAAGGCAGGCCAAGCTCCTGGTAAGCAAGTTCAAAGCCATCTTCTCAGAGAGGCCAGGACAAATGGATCTGATATTCCACCACATCAAGACTGAGGGCACGTCTACACTTACTGGTAGATCGGCACTGCTGCAATCGATACAGCGAGTGTCGATTTAGCGGGTGTGGTGAAGACATGCTAAATCAATGGGAGAGCACTCTCCCATCGATTTGTGTACTCCACCTCCCCGAGAAGCGTAAGGGAAGTCAACGGGAGACGCTCTCCTGTCGGCACAGCACAGTGTAGCCATCGCGGTAAGTGGATCTAACTACCTCGACTTCAGGTATGTTATTCGCATAACGGAAGTTGTGTAAGTTAGATCAATTTACCGCGGTAGTGTACACCAGCCCTGAGCTAGGGAAGGTGGTGTAGGAACCTTACAACTGCCAGCTAAGAAGATGCAGGCCCGGCCCTAGTCAAAGAAGAACTGGAGAAGATGCAGAAGCTGGGGTGCCATCGTGGAATCTCAAAGCACTTGATGCAGTCCAATACTTCTGGTCCCCAATCCTGACCCCTCAGGCTCTGCATAGACTTCCATAAAGTAAATGAGATCTCTAAGTTCAATGCCTACCATATCCTTCATGTAGATGACCTCTTCGAGTGCCTGGAGGAATCCCAGTATATAACAACATTGGATCTGAAGAAGGAATATTGGCAAATCCTTCTGATGAGAGTGTCTTGGGAGAAGATTGCCTTCTCTAGGCCCTGGGGACTCTGAGTTTATAGCCATGGTGTTATACTTCAATCACAAGTTGCTTGTCCATGAAAGATCCTATGCAATAATTGAAAAGGTGTGTCTCATAGTAAAGGAGGCCATTGAAACACTGCTATTTTCTACTAAGCAACCACTTTCAATTAGTCGACCTCGCTCCACTGAAGTGGCTGAACTGTATGAAGGACATGAGTGCAAGAGTTATGAAGTGGTATCTTAGCCTGCAGTCTTACTCCTTTTTGGTGGAGTATCGCTCCAGTAATCAGAAGAATGCAGATTTCTTCTCCCAAGTGTAAGCAGAGTCAGAATGAGCTCTACCCTGACATCTGGTGGTGAGTTGTGGAAAGGGATGTCAGGGGCTAATCTTGTTTGCATGGACACACCCATCCTGCAAAGCATGATGGACCGCTTGCCCAAATGGTCACTTTGGCTGCTGTGGGATCCCCAGTTTCTCTGTTATTGGGGCAGGAAGAATAAAGTGTTGTTACCCTGATTATGTGAATCAAGGACAGTGGGCTTCTGTTATGATGGAGGGACTCGCCATCAACTAAGCAGCACTCGCTAGGCGAGGGACATGGGTTCCAAAACCCAGTGAATTGAGAGAGGGTGGGGACAGGTTTCTTGATTGGGCCTTTTGGCGATAGATCAAGCATAGTACCTGGTGGTATGGGCCCCCTGTGAGGGTCTGAGACACTGAGACACTGATTGCACCTCCTCCTCTCTCCACTGTGGAATATCAGAGCTAATGTTGAGTTCATTGGGAGTTTGGTTTCAGGCTGCTGAGTTGAAATCACTCTGGGCTAAGGGTGCAAATGAGCACTAAGGCTCCCCTAACTACAAGCTGAAATCACTAAAGAGCTAAGAGTCTTATGAGCTGAAATCACTGAGCTGAAATCACTGAGCAGGTGTTAAGTAGTGGGGGAGCCTGAAGATCTATTGCTGAGTGGCTGGCGGCGCGGTGCTGCCAGCGGAGCAGTTCGTGGGGATAGTCGGAGCAGCTTGCAGGATGGCTGGCGGAGCGGCGCTGCCAGCGGAGCAGAGCAGTTTGTGGGGACAGCTGTGGCGGCTTGCGGGATGGCTGGCGGAGCGGCGCTGCGAGCGGAGCAGTTCGTGGGGACAGCTGTAGCGGCTTGCGGGACGGCTGGCGGAGCGGCGCTGCCGGCAGAGCAGAGCAGTTCGTGGGGACAGCTGTAGCGGCTTGCAGGACAGCTGGCGGAGCGGTCCGCGGGATGGCTGGCGGAGCAGAGAGAAGCGCCACAGAGAGGTGAGGGGAAGTATTGCCTCTTTGAGGCGCCCAGGGGGTGTGTGTAAAGATTTTCCCAGGTTGCTGGGTGGGGGATCGAGCTGGTTTTACATTGTATTGTTGAAAAGGGAACCCCTATGTACTGAACCCAGCCCTTGCTGCTGTCAACTCGTCCTGGCAGAAGGGTTACACAAGAAAGGGAGAGCAACGCTTCCACAGAGAATGCTCCCGCTTAATTCCAAAGAAAGGAGGTGTCAGGGACCAGCCCAGCTAGGACCAACTGCTGGCCTGCTCCCTGACTAACTTCACTACTAGGCAACCAAGGAGCCCAGCTGCACTGTCTTAGAACTGACAGAGTGGCCAGAGCCCTTGACTGGTTGCTAGTTTAACAGCTCTGCATATAAGCCTGAGCCTGGCCCCCACAGTGGATCAGAGGCGGCTCAAAGTGTAACATGCCTGTATCTGTGCTTGCCCTTGGTCCAATCCCTGCTCCTCTCTGGCTTCAGACCTCTGACTTTGATCCCCAGCTCTGCCTCTGGCTTACGACTCTGGTTTACCCTCTGACTCTGGCATTTGACCACTGTTCCTCTGGTACTGACCCTTGGCTTATTTCCTGGATTCTGCCCACCCTGGATCCTGTTCTAACCAGTAGGCTGAACTTTTGCTTTTCCACCATGAGGCCATACCACCTACGGCCCAGTTGGCTACAGTAAATCTGTCATAGGGCCTATACACCCCATGCTGGTTTGGCAACCAAAGGGTCAGAGTTGACTGGCAGCCCCACAGTAGCTGTGATGATAAATGGACTGTAAGGGAGGAGGGCGGGATGGCTGCCAGAGAGGCAGAGGGACTGTGGAAAGAAGTTTCTACCAACAAACTAGTGAGAAGCTGTCAGAGAAGCCAACATTCAAGAGAAATGAAGCAAAAGGCTGGAAAGGCCATTAAGGTAGGCAACAGCTTTGGGAGCAGCAAGGGACTTGAGAAGGGTTAACTCTGGCTGCTCTGAACCATGGCCCTGGCTGGTACCCAGCTCTTCCCCAGACTCAGAAGGGAGAGAGAAAATGGTCAAGGTATACACATGTTAGACAAAGGCTGGAGGAAAGACTCTGAGACCGTTGGTCTTTGAATTTCTTATTTTTGGACTTTTCTGTTAACCATGAAAAGGGACAGACTGAGCAGTGATTTAGTAGGAGAACTAGGCCACATAAGACAACAGACTGTCTTGATGCTAGAAGGACTGGAAGGAGCACTAGAATGAAAAGACCCCTGCAACACCACACCTGGACATAGGGAGGCACTCAAGAGGTGAGGGGTACTCCTACATTGCCCACACATGGCATATACAATGCCACTGAGATGACACATCATTAAGAAGTCCGGTCAAGAGGCTGCCCAAGTAGTGGAGGCAGACATTATTAAAATATTCCCAAGCAACAGAAGGGCACAGACGAAGCAAGCATATACGGTTAAATACACAGAGAACTCACAAAAGCAGCCAGAAATGTAAAATGCCATCAGAAAAAGGCCATTTTGCAGTCATGTGCTGAACAAAAGGTATTAAGAAGTAACACGCAGAGACATTCTTCTTAGGCTCAATTACTTGATCTGATAACACTGATGAACCCTGGAAAGTGGATTTGCTAATTCATGGTAAACTGGTGAGATTTAGCTAATGCATCTATTGTCTGTCAATATACAATGGTCTTCATTACCAATCCAAGCTAAAATCACATGTTATCCAGGATAGCCCAGTGGATAAACTGGACTTGAAAGGGCTGTTTAAAAATGAGGCAACATACAATGACTATTTGTCGAGGTTAGAGTATAAGAAGGTCATAGGTTAACAACCTGTGGAGTTGTAATGTTGTAAGAATAGAACTGATACACAACATTGAAGGGAGTATTTGGGAAACGCGTGTCTCTTGAATTGTGAGTCAGTGAGGATAAAACTGAAGGGGCAATTCCCTATAGTATTAACAAAGACCACAGAGTCCCATTTCTTCTCAAGATCAAGGAGGAACCTTAAAAAGGTTAAAATGCAACAATAACAGAACACACACAATGGACCAGATTGGGAATGTAAGAATACATGTTGACCAGAAACAAATAAACAAAACAGGGGAATGGGAGTGATACTCTCATTTAACAGTAGAAGATATAATCCCAAAGATAGCAGGTGTGCATGTTTCCCCATTAATTGATACTCCAAGCAAACTTTGGTAGAACCTACTGCATCCAGACAGTGCCAAATTCACATTTGTTAATTACTTTGGCAAATACTTTCTTTTTTCTTTTCTTTTTTCTTGGTTGTTCAGCCTTTTTATATTAGCAGTGCTCCTAAAATATTTCAGCCGTAAGGGCCTAATTCAGAAAATCATCCTTACTCAGGGCAGAGCATATGTATGTACTTAATTTAAATGAAGTCAATCGATTTAAGCACCTGCTTAACTTTAAGCACATGCTTCAGGGCTTGTCTTCACTACCCACCGGATCGGCGGGTAGCAATCGATCTATCGGGGATCGATTTTTCGTGTCTCATTTAGACGCGATTAATCGATCCCCGATCGCGCTCCCCGTCGGCTCCGGAAATCCACCTCATCGAAAGGCGGAAGCGGAGTCGACGTGGGAGTGGCAGCGATCGACTCGCCGCCGTCCTCACTGCCAGGTAAGTCGATTACGATACGCCGACTTCAGCTACGCTATTCACGTAGCTGAAGCTGCGTATCGTAGATCGACACCCCCCCCAGTGTAGCCCTGGGCTGAGTGTTCTTCTGAATAGGATTGACTTAAGCATGTGAATAAGTGCTTTTCTGAATCAGGACCTAAATTACCAAAGTAATTCAGGGACAATACATGCATGATATATTGTTTTATGCTGATACAGAAGAAAATATGAGAAACACTTGTCTGTCCCATGACTGTTCTTGTGTGAAATGAAACATATGAAGACAATTATACTATCTGATAATCCTTTGAGTTTCACTGTTTCCCTAAAGTAAGGCTGTCTCTACAGTTAATTAACAGAGTAATGTTTACCTATGCCAGAATGAAAGAAAACAAAATGTTTATTCTTTTGTTTCTCCAGAACAACATATTGTATAATGTTCTAGCAGTTTCAAATTGTTCCTTTCAAGTCATAAAAAGAAGAGTATTCTTTGTACTAATGCCTTCCCTATAAATTGTAATATTACTCTTTCCTATTTTATATGTAATAACATGAAACTTATGACTCATTCTATAAAAAAAAAGTGAAGAAATTGTTACGGTTGTACAGTTAAATACTCAGGAGTGAGGAAATGAGCATGTCTTATGGAAAGATTTCATAGTAGCAGATATCCTAACCAACCACAACAAATTCAAAATATATTCACATGCTAGAAGAAGGAGAAGCAATTATAGAGGTCACAGAAATCTATAGGCCAATGTTCTTTGGAAAAAGGTCAAAACTGGCAAACTAGATAGGCAGACCAAAAGCCCCTGCTGTTAATCAGACTGGGATAAAGGGTCAATATATTAAAAATAAGCCTCAAAATATGTGTCTTCTAAATAAAGAAACCACTTACTAGATCTTAAAGGCATGCTGCCCTACTGAATTTCATCCTATTTACTTCAGACCATTTCTCCAGTTTGACTCTATATTAGCCTGTAACAAGTAAAGAATCCTGAGAACCTATGGGTTCTGCCAGGTCAATAAGCCAACACAAAAGGAAAGAGCCTTTCGTAAAACACCTGGGTCTGACAGGTCATGGGAGAGGAGTGGGTGTCAATCTCTGAGCTAAATGGAGAGAAATATCTAGCTGCAATAGAGTATTACTCAAGATACTTAGAGACTGCATGCTTGCTAGATAGAATGAGACTGAGTGTTATTGGAAAGGTTAAGAGTATGTTTGCTTACTGGGGAATTCCAGGGGAACTATTACAAAGAATGGGCCACTATTTATAGGGCAAGATTTCAAAGCTTTCATGGCAAGATATAATTTCCAGCACATTACCACCAGCCCTCAATAACCCCAAGCAAATGAAGGAGCTGAATGAGATGTGCAGACAGCTATAAAAATCATATGGCAAGATGATTGCTGCTTGGCACTGTTAACTTACAGATCGATTCCCCTACTCAAGTAAATCGAAGATGCTTGGTAAACAAATACAGCTATGGTTCCCACATTATAGAAGAGTTTGCACTCTAAATGGCCAATGTTCAAACAAATTCAATGCATAGATAAGAAAGATGAGGGAGATAAAAGCCATGTTATGACTAGTGCAATTGCCTGAGAACCTTCCCAGAGTTTAGATGGGGAGCAAAGAAGAGCAGCATTTGCAGTAGTCACATTAAAAAGCATCTCACCAAGATCACATGTAATAGAAACACAAAGCAAGAGTGTGTTCTCTTAAGAAAATGATGACATTATTGCCAGAAATGCCTCACATTAATCTTAAACCGAAACAGTGATTTAGCCAGCTGTTAGGGCCAAGCGCATTCTGAGATTCCATGGTCACAGAATTTGCCAGGGGATCCAACTCTCATGGAAGAACTGTACTACAAAATCCAAGTTTCAATTTAAAAAAAATGTATCTATACCTTATGGTTCAGGAAAAGAAAAAAACAACAATTAATCAAAAAAACCTCTTGAAAACATGACCCAAATGTACACTGAGGCAGTATGTATCCTTCCTGAGCCTTTAGCAGTCTGAAGTAATAGCTCTGAGACTCATCCCATTCATTTTACTAGATTAAGTCTGAAACCTAAAGATGATAATTTAAATGGCGACATTGTCAACAATTTCACAGCTGATCATTTTAGCAGAAAACAGCCAGCTAATGTACTTATCTGACAATCCCAGACTGCCTCCCAAACCCCTCTAGGTGCCAAAAGCTCCAAATGCCTCATATTCAACTGCCAAAACATCCAGCTTCATTCCTGACAACTTCTAGAATACAATGACTCCAGAGTAGCAAGATGACCTTGTAGTTAAGACACTAAACTGGGACTCGGGAGACCTTAGGTAGTTCCTGGTTCTTCATCTTTTGTGACCTTGAGCTTCCTGTATGAACTTCGGTAAGTTGAAAGGGACTCTGTGGCTCATATACCCATTGGTAAAATGGGAGTGATAATAATACTACCTTTCACCCAACTTTTGTCTGTCTTGTTTATTTACACTGTAAGCTCTTTGAGGCAGGCACTGTCTCTTATTACATGTTTGTACAGTGCCTAGCACAGTGTGGCCCTGATCTTGGTTGTGGCCTCTAGGTGCTACTGTAAAAAGTAATTCTTATAAGTGGTCAGTACAAAAGTCAACAATTTAAAATGTGGAATCAATGTAAAATAAATTGAATTTAATATCAGAATAGATAACATGAGATCTATTATGCTGATTACATTGTTCAATTTCATATTTAATTGATTAAAAGCCTACCATTTCAAATTTAAATAAAGCTGTCACAGAATTTCCAGTCTGCCACACCAAAGTGCCACTGAGGACGTTCCATGGAATTTAAGTCCTCTTGCAATAAAGCACATGAGGCCTTGTTTCCACTAGACCCACCTATCATGTATAAATCTGGGAAGAAGGGAAAGAACACAAAAAGAGAATAACATTGATGGCAACAATTCCAGACAGTAGACATTGGGGGACCTTCCCAATCAGAAACATCAACGTACAATGTTTTATTTAAAGAAAAAATATTGTCACAGCAGGAGTTCAGTCCAAAAAACAATTTTCAAAAGCACAACTGTCTTCTTTATGAAAAGCATGTTGCTTCTATTTGCCATCCATTTTCATCACTGACCTAGAAGTGTGAGGCTCCATATCACATTTCCATTCTCTGACTCATTTCCACGGTCCTATGCTGTGTGCTTTTAATTGTAATTTTGATTTTCTGTGTAATCATAATATCCACTGCAGGACTGTCTCTGCTATTGTTCAATTTAAATGAGATAATATACCCAAAGAGCTGACATTTGTTTTGCAATTTTGTTCATGCACACTTAAAAAGTTCATTCCAGCTCTACAGATGTTACCATCCTAGTTGTATTCTACTCGAATATCTCGAAAACCAGAATGAACGTTTTAAGTGCAACCATAGAACTCTGTAAAAAGAAGCAATACACTAGAACATTATATACTCTTGAAATTGATCAAAGAATGAACTGCACATAATAATGTAAGCCCACTACATTACCCTGTGGTAAATATTTTATTGGAGACTGGGCTAAATTCTGCTTACTTTACTCATGCAAGTATTCCAACTGAAGTACATGAAGACCACCACTTATGTGAACATAGATATGCAATTAGATTACTATGCAAATCTTTTCTTTGTGAACAGATACTAAATATTTTCCATTTATTCCTCTTTGATAAAGTCAGTTTTTCCACTGATAACGTAGTAGAGTAGCTAGTTACCGTAGGAAGAAAAGGAGGAAGTATCTGACTTCAATCTATAAAAAGTTATTTTGAATGAGTAGTTATGGTCCAAAAAGTGTTATTTTGTTGTATTTCATTCTTTTCCAGCAATGATTGCCAAATCAAATTCAAAACACCTGCTTGTACTACAAGCTCACCCTGCTACAGAATTTAAAAATTTAGCTGTGCTGTGCCAGCTTCTGCATCACCACCAGAAATAACGATTCAGGAATCAGAACCTTTCTGGTCACTAAGTTGATCATGCAACAGGCAGAATTAAAAGCAGTTCCAGCTCCCTTTTCACAGCTATATTGGCTGTGCAGTTCTGACGGTATTAGAACTTGTTTTTGTCAATATACTATCCAGATATGACTCAGAAGACATATGGAGAGTAGATATCTACAGTACCAAGATGCCATTTTTAAAGAGTCACTTTTCTGTTCATAACCACACTTAAGAAAAAAAAATAAAAAAACTGCTAAACTGCTGCAAACTGTCATTAACGCATCTTCTCTTGGCTGTTAGCAACCACCTCCTGTCCTGTAACCTAGGTTTTTTTTTTTATTTTACTGATAAGTTTACTTCATTACTTTGAAAAGCTTTTGTTCTGGAAAAACTTTTAAATTAGTAAGACTTACCATTGAGCACTGTTTATTTTGTAAAAAGCAAATCTGAAATCAAAAGCTGTAAAACAACACAATTAGGAGCAAAATACAGCAGTTTGGCATGTAACCCAAACACATCATTTATCATGTAAAAAACTAGGTAAGGTTTCAGTGTTTTATGGAGGGGTTATGTTGTATTAAAATATATTTTAGAAATAATAAGTGTCCAATAAATAGTGTAATATATGCTTTCTACCTTTGGCTTCATTTACTGTTGGGGAGCTGTGTATGTAACATTTCCATTTGCTATGCATTATATTGCAAACTATCTAGTGGTTTAGAATCCATACTAGAAAGCAACAGTAGATGGCCTACTTCTCACAGAAAGTGAGATCTAGGGAAAGCCTCATTGTCCCATAGGGAGGGGAAGCACACACATAGCCTTCATTATTAATTGGCATCCATGAGAAAGAGCAAGCAGAAACAAGACTAGGAAAAGAAAGTGGCAACTTCTTCTCAGAAACATAAGGAAAGCACAAAACAGACGTAATAAAACATGAAAGGGATACAAAAACCAATGTGATCCAGAATGTGAAATCACTAATGATGAAGATAATGAAAGCAGCAGAAACGTAAGCACCAAAGTTGACGGTCTTTTCTTCAAGTGTGAAAAGGGATGTATGGAAAGGTTCTGAGGTGCCTAAATAAGAAACATCTGGAAGTCTTCCTAAGTATCATTTTTTATATAACTAACTGTAAAGGGGCTATTGGCCCTTACTGAAACTTGGTGTTTGGTTTCTTTGGCCCTCTTGCATACCAGGAGAAAGGGGAAGGGCTGAAAAGGAGTCAGGATCCTGAAAAGGAAAGGTCCCCAGGGCTCATGGGGAGAGGACGGTGCTTTAAGTCAGCTGGATTGACAGGACAGGCAGGCCAATGTGGGAGTTGAAAGCCCAGGGCCCAACCTCCATGTGAGCTGGGACTGCCAGGGCACACCCAGGGAGAGTGCAACAGCCTGGACAGCCAGAGCAGTGGCTCAGAGCAGCCAGAGCAGCAGCTGGAGACAGAGAAGCATTGGAGTGATAGTGGTGGGGTGAATCTCCTTCTCTCACAGCCGGGTTATATGTGCTGGTCTAAGGAGAGAGGAAGAGATGGGCCTCTTTCCCAAAGTCTTTCAAGAGGGCTTTAAGTGCCAGACCCAGAAGGGGATGTGACCTGACAGGAAGGCCAGAACTGAAGGTGGAGAACAAGATCTGTCACATAGAGCCCAAACCCATCTTGGCAAATGCTACCGCCACAGCAGCACATCCAGTTCCAGGAAGGAGACACCGGACTTGTACATTTGTTGTAACTGTAAAGTTTTTTGCACTTTAGAGACTGCGCTATTAAACCTTACCCAAGCCATGTCCTCACAGTGCTTATGCTGTAAGTGCTCTTTAATCCCCAAAGAAATAGTTTTTGGTGTAAATAAATTGTATATACATTTAAGTGAATTGCTGTGATTACAGGTTAAGAGGGTAACAAGTGAGTTGGGAGTATCCTGGAATAGGGGCACTCTCGTCCCTGCCCAGAGTTGCCCATGTTAAAACAGAGGTAAACATCCAGGAATGCCTGAACTCCAGGAGAAAATGAGCAAGGTGAAGTGCCAGGACCCACGACAAGTTCCAGATGGGGATCTGATCTGGAAGGAGCAGTTGGTGATTGGACTCAGAGATGATTCCTTCCAGTGTGAAATGAAGAGGAAAGCTGAGAAGGAGCCAGATGAGAAATTCCACAATTTCATGTAAGCTGCCATTATGTGGTCCGAGGAAGAGGAGATCCTTGTGAAGGATGATGCTGGGCCCAATGCCCACACAGGGAGTGGAGGGGGAGTGAATCAGCTGCCATGGAAAGAGCTGCTTCATAGACACAATTAATGTAAGAAAATTTACATGAGGCTATCCAGGAACTGGTTGTACAGCAGGGAGAGATACTGAAGGTGGTGATAAAGGAGAAAACATCAAGAAGTATGCTGAAGTACCAGAAGTCATCTGGATTCAAACAATCTCCTCTGAAGGATAGTTAGGGATGGTACATTTGCCACATGTGTGAGAAGCTTGGGCATACTAGTAGAAAATGTCTCTCAAGAAGGAAATCAAAGTCTCAGAGGACAGAGAGACATTGAGAACAAGCGGCCCATCTACATTAGAAGGCCAAGCAAGGGTGTAAGGATACCTAAGCCTGTCCTTTGTGGAAAATCAACCTGCAAACAGTGTTGAAAGGAACTCGGACCGCACTAGTGTATCTAGCAACATCTGTGAGCAAGTTCTGAAGACTACTTAACTACTGAAGTATCTATAGCAAGGATGAAGACCAGCTGTTTGTTAGATATGGGCTCAGAAGTCACCACCATTACTGAGTCACATTTTCAAAAATATTTCAAGGATAAGGAGCTAACTATGCACAACACATGGTTTGTGCAGCTAATGGATTGGCAATCCCTATGGTGGGATGCCTCGAAGCAGATGTAGAATACATGGCTCAGACATTGCCAGGAAAATGAAAATTCATACTGAAAGACACAGTCTCTGAAGGAAGTCATATAGAAGATGGAGCCCCAGCGATTCTATGGATGAACATCAATAGTGAGCTAAAGGAGCTACTGTTGCCAAGAGAAGAAACCAGAAGGATGGACCGGCATGGGCAGTCTAAGTAGAATGCTGTGCTGAATAGAGTACTGCCTCAAGTGGAGAGACAGAGCCAATCCCTGAGTCCAGCTGGGCAAACTGGATATGTTAAAGAAGAAAAGAAAGTGGTCATTCCTCCCTGGAGTGAGAAGAGCAGTGATGCATAGTGCTGGGTACCAGGAAATACCGACGGACATCAAGTGCTTGTAGAGCCTACGTCTGGGGCAAGCCTACCTAATGGGTTCTTGTTAGCCAATATACTGGCTAATGCCATCTGTAGTGGGGTGGATTGGCCACCCACAGACCCAGACGGGGAGGAGCCCCTCATTGAACCCTGGTGGACTGAGCCACGCCACGCTCAACCCTCCCACCAGAAGTCAGTGGGCAGGACCAGAAGTACAAAAGGAGTGCCAGAGAACTCGGTTGGGAGGCAGCCGCCGGAGGAGCCAGACACCTCTGGGCTCCCGAGCTGGGAGACCACTGCAGACCCCAAGGGAGCCAAGGACTGGCCTGGACCATCAAGGCCATTTACAGACCCAAGCACGGAGGAGCTGCAAGCACTGACAGAGGCCTTCTTCCCCAAAAACCAGAATGACCCTCTACAGAAACAGGTACACCCTGAAGGGGAGTTGGCAAGTGGCCCAGGGGTGGCTGACCCCTGTCTGGCTGCAACGCTGAGAGCAAGCGAGTCAGCATCGTGTGGTCAGGAGCCCCGCTGACCCAGTGGCAGCCCGCTCTGCCACTGCTAAGGCCCTGGGCCAGGACACAGTGGAGTGGGTGGGCCTGCGTCCCCCCGTGCCACTCCAATCCATGGGTGGCAGTGTCCCCTTCTCTTAGGGAAGAAGCCTGCGCTTGTCGGCCCTCTGCCAGAGCTAGGAGGCCCGACTGTTTGCTGCCCAGCCTGAGTGCAGGCCTGAGCCCAAGACTCTTTGCTGTCCCGCCCTGACCAGAGGCGGGGACTCCATAACTGTGTTTGTTGTTCGGCTCTGATCACAGGCCCGAGCTCACGTCTCCCATTGCCCCGCTGATTCCCCACATCAGGCGACCCCCGGAGACGTAGTGGGGCGGATTGGCTGCCCACAGACCCGGAGGGGGAGGAGCCACTCCCTCCCACAATGGACTACACCATCAAAGGAAGAGTAACAGTGAGACTCCTAAACTCCTGAAGTGTGAAGGCTGTGGAGTTATATCTTCAAACCAGAGTTACAGGGGTACACTGGCCTGATGAAGTGGTACCTCAGGTGGAAGTTACCTTTGACAAGAATGGAGATGAGCTATGGGAGAAGGTGGGAGAAGGGAGAACAAGTTGGGAGAAGGGAGAACAAGTTGCCTCTTCTCAAGAAAGACATGGCGGGAAAACTTCCAGTTGAAGCGGAGCTTCAAGGGCTGACTCTGCACAGGTGGCCAACTTAAAGGCACTGCTAGAGAAGCATCCAGAAGTCTTTTCTAAGGCTGAGTGAGACTTTGATTATACCAGCACAGTGATGCATTGTATATCCACTAGAGATGCCACCCCAATGAAGAAGAGTCATCGGAGAATTTTGCCACAAGTGTTTCAAGAGGTTAAAAAGCTTGTCCAGGATCTGGTATCGCAAGGTGTTCTTAAGGAAAGCCACAGTCCCTGATCAATGCCTGCAGTAATCATCATCTAAAAGAATGGTGGAGTGCGGTTCTGCTGTGATTTCAGGAAACTGAATGAAGTGACGTGCATGGAGACCTACCCACTGCCTCAGGTGGAAGAACCATTAGATGCACTGGGAAATGCGAGAGTGTTCTCAATCCTCAATTTGACTTTGGGCCATTTCCAAGTAGCAGTGGAAAAAAAAGATAGGGAAAAGACTGCAGTGATGATTCCTTTAGGACTGTCTGAATGGACACACATGCCATTTTGGTTGTGCAATGCGTCCACTACGTTCCAGAGGCTAATGCAGAGAGTGCTGGGAGACTACATTCTGGACATCTTGTTGATATATCTAGATCAGGCCTGCACAACTCGTAAAGCGGCGAGGGCCATATTACTGCAAAGAAAACAGCTGAGGGCCAAAACCCCCCCCGGCCCCACGGAAACACCCCCCCCCCCAAGCGCCGCCCACCCCGCGGAAACAACCCTTCCTTCCCCAGCACTGGGGTGTGGAAGCCTGTAGAGGGGGAAACAAACAGCGCGCATAGGGTGACCAGATCACAGCAATAAAATAGGATCCACCCCCTCCCCGCTCAGCCCAACCATCACACCCCTCTTCACCCCCACAGGGGTCACTATATTACTGCACACAACAGTCAATCAATGCAGTTGTAGATAAATCTCTGCATTATGCATTTTTGTATAACTTTTATATGACTTTGTATTGATACTTGGTAATATGTTATAGCAGGCCCCCTAAGGTAGTATAATTAAGGTAAAAGAAAAATGTCTTTTTGCTAGAAGTAGAATAAGATCTTTCCCCCCACTTTGTATTCAATTGCCCTGTTGAATGAATGAGGTGTGAATGAGGAAGGCATGGAAGGCAGGCACCTCCAGACAGCTGCAACCCTTGGAGAGGGGATGGGAACCAGACCAAGGACAATCAAACTTGTCAAGTGGGCTGACTAGAGAAGAGCAGACATACTGATGGCCTCGGGGGTTAGAAGCAAGCACCTTCCTTTGGGAACACCCTCTTTGCAGCATTGGGACAATCCCCAGCCCAGAGACAAGTAGCAAAAAGGACCAACGGACACAGTCCCAGATTTTGGGCTGCACAGTGAGCCCACCTACTCACCATCCCGTGGGCCGCACAGTGAGCCCACGCGGGCCGCATCTGTAGCCCCCGAGCCGCATGTTGTGCAGGCCTGATCTAGATGATATTATTGTGTTCTCCAGAGACTTCGAAAGTCATATGGAAAACCTGGATTTAGTCTTCATATGTTTGAAGGAGCATGGCTTGAAACTGAAACCTAGCAAGTGTTACTTCCTACAAACTGAAGTCAAATTCTTGGGCCATGTGATCTCAAGAGAGGGCATTCAGGTAGACAAAGAGAAGATCAAAGCATTGAAAAACTGACCTGTCCCTAAGAATGCCAAACATGTGAGACAGGCTTTGGGTTTCATGAGTACTTACAGATGATTTGTCCCAAAATCCTCACACAGAGATGCACCTTTACACTGGCTATTGGGCCAATAAGACCAAAAGAAGGGAAAAGGCCAAGCTCTACAGTTTGCATGGGATGACACATCAAGTAGCCATCAATGAGCTCAGATGACAGTTAATGACACCACTTTTACTCGCAAAACCTGATTTCAGTTTGCCTTTCAAATGGGAGCCTTCACAGCCTGGGCATAGTACTCAGTCAAAAGCAAAGGGGGGCTGAAAGTGTAGTTGTGTCTTGTGTATGGAAGCCACGGGTTAAGGTGTTCAGAGAAGAACTATAAGAACCACAGTGCCTTTCAGCTGGAGCTGCTTGCCCTTAAGTGCGCGATCACAGAAAAGTTTAAGGACTATTTATGTATTCAAAGTTCCTGGTGGTTTCAGACCACAATCCTCTCTGATACCTGGCAACCACCAACCTAGGTGCTGTTAAGCATACATGGGTGGCCCAGCTCGCACAATTTGGTTTTGAAGTGCATTACAAGCTGGGAAGACAAAACATCAACACACTGTCTCAACTGCTCCTAATGGAGGTACAGGAGGAGAGAAATTTCCTAGTAATCCCTGAAGATGTCACGCAGTCCTGCCTGTGGCTGGACTCTGGAGCAGCCTGAACTTGAGTGTGATAGAGATGTAAGGAATTCTCCCCAGAATGCAGTGGGGAGCAGGGAAGATCCTGTGTCTCCGAGGAATGGCGCAATGATTTCAGGGTAATCCTGGGAAGAGATTTGGGGTCCTGCGGTAGCAGGGTGACATTGGACCAGTCCTAGCAGCAGTCGTGAAGCAAACAAGGTCTATTTGGATATTTGGAACCAAGCACCCACAATCCAAGAAATTAATCCAGCAGTGAGAATAGTTTAAATTACACCATGGAGTGGTATTCTATCTGATATAAGACCCAAGAGAGGGAGAAGAGGTGTGGCAACTGGTTATGCCAGTATCACTATTCAAGAAAGTTTATGAGGCTTCACAAGACCACAGAGAGCACTTTGGAGATATGATAAGATGATGATGAGAAGTTACTACTGTCCCATGATGGTTAGGGATGTCCAGTTCTGGGTTAAGCAGTGCATGCAATGTTCCATAGCTAAGGACATATTTCTTCATACTAGCACTCCTTTAACTTGCACCAATATTTCAGACCCAAAGGAAGTCTTAGCAATGGACTGCACCCAGCTAAAAAGGTCTTCAGATGCATATGAAAATGTATTCATCCTCACTGACATGTCTACCAATTTACCGTTGCTGTTCCAACCAGAAATCAGAGCGGATGATTGCCCAGACCCTCATAAAGCACTGGCTCATATGTTACACTTGTCTACCACCACTGCATTTGGACCAGGGAAATAATTTTGAGTCAGAGGTTATCACCGAATTGTGTAAGCACTATGACATAGCCAAGATCTGGACAATGCCCTACCACCCACAAGGAGCCGTTCAGTGTAAGAGATTTAACAGAACCATGCATGACGTGTTAAGGATAATTCCACCCAAAAAGAAGCGAACCTGGAAGAAGCATCTCCCCAAGTTAAGTATTGGCTTACAGCTGTCATGTTCACTTTTCCACCGGTCACCCTCCTTTTTACCGTATGTTCGGCAGAGATCCCAGGTTGCCACTGGACATCCTGACCAAAGAAGGTTCCAAGAAGGAAGATATGACCAACACTGATGACTGGATCAAAGGTCACCATCAAAGACTGAAGGGGCTTTGTGAAGTTGCTCTCAGCATAGCCCAAGATGTAGCCCAAAGCAGAAAAAGGACTTATGATCATGTCAGTGTATGTTTTGTTTTGTTTGTTTTTGTTGGCCCTCTCTCTCACAATCTCAGGAGAGAGAGGAGTCAGGATCAGACAGATAGGTCCCCAGGCATGCACTCCAAGTCAACCAGATTGACAGGACAGGCATGTCAATGCGGGAATCTAGAGTCCAAGGCCCATCCTCCACCCATGTGAGCTGAAGCTGCTAGGGTACAGTGAGGCAAAGCAAGGGAGAATGCAGCAGGCCAGAGCAGAGCCAGGAAGAGTGCAACAGCCCAAACAGCCAGAGTAACCACAACAGTAGCCCAGAGCAGGGGCGCTGGAACAGGGAGGGCCAGGGTGCCACTTTTTGAAAGTGGATGGGCCTGCCCCGTCCACTTTCCCCACTGGCCCTGCCCACACCCCTCCTATTCACCCCAAGGCCCCGCCCAGCCAGTCAGCAAGCCTGGGCAACTGTGGGACACTGCACCTGCCCGGGTTGGAGAGGCAAAGAGCAGCCCCTGGCCTGTGTCCCTGTCCTGCAGGCCCCCTGCCCAGGGGTCTGCTCTCGGCCCCCCACCCCAGGCAGGTGGAGGGTCGTGGTTCTGCATGCAGCTCTTATCCCAACCCGACTCTGGCTGGGGGGCCACAGCCCGGCCATGGTAAGAGCTACACGGGCAGCTGTGGGGAGCCGTGGACTCTCCTGCCCTGGGCAGGGGGCCAGTGGGGTGGAGACACACTGCTCTCAGCTTCCCCACCGCCGGGCAGGTGGAGGGTCCACAGCTCCTAACCCCTTCTTCAGGGCCTCCAGTGGAAGAGGAGGGGCAGGGTGGGGCCTTGGGCAGAAGGGGCAAAGTGGGACGGGGCCTCGGGTGAAAGAGGAGGGGTGGGACCTTGGGCGGAAGGGGTAGCATAGGTTCCGACTCCGTGGGTGCTCCGGGGCTGGAGCACTGACGGGGAAAAATTGGTGGGTGCTGAGCATCCACCGGCAGCTCCCCGCCAGCCCCACGCCCATTACCGGAGCACTTACCTTTGCCCCGGACGCCGGGCGACGTTGAGGGGCCCCGCCCCTGACACACCCACCGGATCCGACGGAAGTCGGCTCCTATGAGGGGTGGGATGGGGCCATGGAGGGGCTGGGCCCAAGGGGAGAGGCCAGTGCTCCAAGTCAGCTGGATTGACAGGACAGGCAGGCCAAAGTGGGAGTTGAAAGCCCAGGGCCCATCCTCCATGTGAGCTGGGACTGCCAGGGAGAGTGCAACAGCCTGGGCAGCCAGAGCAGCAGCTGGAGACAGAGAGGCATTGGAGTGATAGTGGTGGGGTGAATCTCCTTCTCTCACAGCCGGGCTGTATGTGCTGGTTTAAGGAGAGAGGAAGAGATGGGCCTCTTTCCCAAAGTCTGTCAAGAGGGCTTTAAGTGCCAGACCCAGAGAGGGATGTGGCCTGACAGGAAGGCCAGAACCAAAGGTGAAGAACGGGTTCTGTCACATAGAACCCAAACCCATCCTGGCCAAGTGCCACCCCTGCAGCATCACAGCAGCACGTCCAGCTCCAGGGAGAAGACAATAAACTCATATATTTTATTGTAACTGTAGTTTTTTGCACTTTAGAGACTGCTGCATTGAACCTTGCCCAAGCCATGTCCTCACAGTGCTTATGCTGTGAAGTGCTCCTTAATCCCCAACGAAATAGGTTTTGGTGTAACTAAATTCCTAACAAGTGAGTTAGGAATATCTTGGAGTAGGGGCACCCACGGAGGGACTGAGGTAAAACACCCAGGAACTCCTGGGCTCAGTCTTCCCTGTGTGATGCAAGCCCTGTTCACATGGGGCTGGGAGGGAAAGTCAAGGTGGTCTTGTTCACATGGGGCTGGGAGAGAAAGTCAAGGTGGACAGGTTCCGGGGTGAAGTGAATCGGAGTGGGGACTCAGACCCCTTCATCACTCAGTTCAGCTGGGGTACTGTGAACATAGAGAAATTCCCCTACTGTGATGGGATAAATCCCCTGCTTACCTAAAAATATCTCACTTAACACAGATGAAAGGGAAAGCACAGAAAATGTCCATTCTGCAATCTATTCTTAAAATTTGTTTTCATTTTGACAATTTTGTGTGCAACTACACAACAAACTGGCCAAAAAGCTAGAAAAACCATCCTTTGCTGCAAGAAACTCTTCATATAATGGGCCTGAATCTCCTTTCACTTATGCCATTGCCTTCACTGGAGTTACTCCTGATTTACATAGGTTGCTAAGTCTTTTGAATGACTGACTTGACTTCCTCTATCAGACTGTGCTCTCAGCCAGCAAATTTCTGCCTTTTGTTTATCAACATTTACAAAAGAACTGTAGAAATATTTATGTAGGTCCCCAAAGCACTTGCAACACAAAAAACCCACATAGATGAATGCAGATGCAATGTAACGTGCAATCTGAAAAGTTATTACCAATAAATGTAATTTATTTTTACATAAATGGTTTTAATGAGCATTTAGAAACTGAAAGAAAATGTGTTTGGTACTAATACTTGGAATTAAAATGGTGCCTGTTCTTAAGTTGTCTAAATAATTGCAGTCGCTTGTTTAATTTCTTTGTCTTACTCTATAATCCTGAGTAGGAATAGCATATTCTTTCAAAATGAAGGGCCTGATATATGTGTAGTTCCATTGACTTTAATGGAAGCATTTATGGGCATAAGGGATTGAGGAACAAGACATATTGTAGATATTCACAGCTCTGTTGAACATGTCATTTGATAAACCCTTAATAGCCATACACCATGAGAACTGCAGGATGTAAAATGGAAGTGATGAATTTTCTCTTGGCCTAACAGGATGACTTTTCTTGCCATTCTTTTGGCACCATCTGCTGACATAATAAAAGGAGCAACACATAGGGTCTGGTATCATAGAACTTTAACAAGAAAGAAGAAGTTTTGCCCTCTATCCTACAATAAGCTCCCCAATAGTGGGATAAAAGTGCAGAGAAGTAGAACAGTAAGGAGTGGGTTCATGCCCCTTTCAAAAATTCTACTCATGCACTTGTATTGAGATTTTCTTATTTTTTTAAATGAACAAGTAAAATATCACTCCACTATTTTATAATAATAATAATGGAAAATATAGGTGCCTCTTGTACCTGGACTAAGTGTCCATGACAGTTTTACAAGGCTGGGTTAACTACAGGTCATTTGTAAAAAGAAACCTCTAGTAAAGGACGCGGATCAGTGATTAGGGACCATGGCTGGAGCCATTTGTCACTGTTTTACAGCTAGTAAAATTTCACGCATTTTAAAGACAATAGGCGTGATTCTCCACCCCATCGAGTAAATGACTAGATAAACTGCAAGGCAGTGGAATATTAGACTCCATGGGCCTCTCACTTGCACTGGTGTAAATCATGAGTGGCTCCATTTAAGTTACCAAAGTCAATACAGATTCATATTTTAAAGACAGAAGGGACCATTGTGATCATGTGGTCTGATCTGTATAACACAGTCTTTAGAATCTAATACTGAGTTCTTCCCTACCGATTTTTATCAACAGATCTCAAACTATTTTACAAAGGAAAGTGACATTCATTATCACCTATTATGAATGATGAGACCAGGGTACAGAGAGGGAAAGTGATGTGCTCAAAGTCACACAGCAGGTCAGTGGCAGAGTGGAAACAGAACTCAGGCCTCCTGAGTCCCATTCCAGACCAGATGCCTCCCTAATTACACCAGAGGAAAATTAATATAAGTTGAGAATCAGGTCCTAGCAGCCAAATTCTGTTTTCATTTACACCAACATAAATTCAGAGTACCACCAATGACATCAGCAGCATTACTTTGGGTTTATTCTAGTGTAAATGAGAGAAAAATTTGGACTTCGGTCCATTCTGAAGTCAGTCTGAAAGTGCACCTCAGTCAGGGAACACATTTAAAAGCAACATACAACAAAAGCCTCTCTCTCTGACAGCAGGCACACATTATAATAACCACAACACTCCAGAATAAACCATGAATATAGATAGAGGAAATCATTTTCTGTGTGTAGTATCATTTTAAGAGGCATATTATAATTTCTTGACATATTAATATATTTAAATGAAGCATTTTGTAAGAATTCTTTTGCCTGTGTTTAGGTCTATTTGTCCTGTTTACTATTATTAATCTAATTTGTCCAATACTTTTATCACATTGTGTTTCAAATCAATTAATAAGAAAATTAATAAATACAACTATTATCTTGGAAATACAAAGTGTCAGAAGCTGAGATGAAAGAAAGGAAGCTTAGAGTCTGCAGCATGACAAGATTATGTGGGAGAGGTATTTTGTACTGTGCAGACCTAAAGCATACAATACTACTATCCTACTACTACTCTTAAGGCTGCGATGTAAATAGCCTGCTATAGGTTAGATGGATGCACAAGATGTTTCTTATTTTCTGTACTGTGCCTTGGAAAGAAAAGTATATAATTTTATTTATTTAGTTATGAGAGCATTGTGTTTCATCACATGCACTGTATTTGTTCACTGTACTATCAAGCTCACACTGCTAAACATAGATTCATAGATTTGGGCAGTCCAATACACTTTCACCCTTTGCAGAGTATAAGACTCAAATACAGCCCTGGCGTAAGCACATGCAACTTTGCTGATGGCCAAGGAATTGGTCCCACTTCCCCCAAGGTTGAATTTGACCCTACTGCACTCTGCAGAAACAAACATAGTGCTGTTGTTTCAGAACTAATGAAATAACAGCCTTTGTAGAACACATGTTCAGCTTCTATAGTATTCTGTTTTTGCAGTTGGGAGGCCCCAGGCATAGCTCTCCCTTCCAAGCCATTATGCAAACAAAGAGGGGTTGCCACAAAAAAGAACCACTGCTAAAATGTGGAGGATTTTCCATCATTAAGGAAGGATCATCATTTCATCCAGTTTATACCTCTTTCCTCCCATCCTGATATTATACAGCTGCACTCTATAGTGCTCTCATATTGGCAGTATGAAGCACTCGGTTACTGTTAATTTTTCCTTACCCTTATACAGAGCTCATTACTTACTTTAGACCTTATGGCAGGGTCTTCCAAGACTGGGCCACTGTGAGAACCTGAAATATAGTTTGCACTTGAATGCAACTGAATCTCTGTACTCTGCAGTCCTCTTTCACACAAAACTTCTATTGACTTCCATGTGGGTGACTCAGACCTTGATGTATGGGGGGTGACGGAAGGCTTTGAGGTCATGGCCCTCTTCATGTATTCCTGAGTTCCTCTGCATAGAGAGGCTCGGCTTAGCACAGAGAGGCTCTTCTTCATTAACTCTTGAGTGGGATTTTCCCTAGCCTTACTACTGTTCCTCTGTCTACCCACTGATGGAACTCCAGCCCACTGCAAGATCCTCCACAGGACACTGGAGAAGGTGATAACAATGGGATGGAATTAAGTATTTGACTGTCCTTTTTGAATGGTTGTCCTTGTACAGACCCTCAGTACATTATGTGGTTTGGCCCTTCCAGATTAATTAAAATGTAAATTTTCAGGAAGGTGGCCTGCCTTTATGGTACTACATATACCTACCTTTTTGTTCCTGCAGTTCCCTTGCTGTTACAAATCTGAGTAGTGACACCTTTAACTACCTTGATTGCAGGTACAAGTCAAGAAGTTAGACGTCTGACTGCTCAGATGTACACGCTCGATTCATTTTGCAGGAATAAAAATGTAGGTGCAGATTTTCAATCACAAATTGTACCCACAATTAAGGGAGCCTGGAATATGACACAAAATATATATACCCCTAAGTGACTTGACATGCAAGAAGCCTGTGGCATAACCCATGTTACAACTGAGGCCTCCTGACTCCCCCTCTTGTATCTTAATCACTCTTCTTTCCTTATTCACATATACAAAATGTATATGAGCGAGTCTATGTTAAAGCAACCCCGTCAATTTAAATTCTGCCTCAAATCTAAACTTTTTATAAAATATCAATTTTTTCCAAATTTCTTTAAGTCCTTTAAACCCAGCTGATTTTAAGCAATAAACATTCTTCTGCACCATATGAAATCCAGACATTACAGCAATAAGAATCCCAAAATGAAACAAACAATAAAAGTAAAACCTACTTCATTGATTTTCATTGTCCGATCTGAGGGAAATGCAAAAGCAAACAAACAGCACAAATAATAACATTATTTTAAAAAATATTACTTTTGATAATCTAAGGTGTTACTGGTAACATGGGTAAAGAAAAATATTGGTTTATAACATATCATTTTAAGTTGGCAGTGTCTCTTTAAAATTCTGTAACAAATCCTGAAAAAACAGGAACAGATAACGGTTAAGAATTAAAGCTGGTATTTGCAAAATGGCCTGAGAAAATTAAGCACCAACTCCTAGCCTTTTTGAAAAACCCAGTCTAAGGGCACAATCCTATAATCCTTCCTCAAGATAAATTCCCATTAAAATCAATGGAAATTTTGCCTAAGGGTTGCAGGACTGAATGCTGGACTTTCAAGAGCTAGACATAGCGCACAACAGGAAAATATCAAGGATTATGGATTTCATTCTGAACTGTGTGGTTTTTTTACATACTTTAATACAGTGTGTGTCGGTGGTGGTGTTGGGAATAAAGATACAGTATTTTTGCGTATTATCCTGTATTTTCTATTTACATAATTACTTTTATTGAGTTACTTATTACAGTTTCCATAACTAAATAAAAGATCACTGGAACATGTAGTTATGCTTTTTACAATTATTCTGTCGTCTGGTGCAATTGCTGTAAATAGATGCAGAGACATCATAAATTAATGAAGTCTGGGCAGGAAGAGGTTAACAGTAAGAAAAAATGTGTCACTGCACATCCAGAGTACATGGTTTTAAAGTTCAATATCTCAGATATAAATGGGGCTTCAGCAAAGATATACAAAAATCCTCCTGACACCCAAAATTGTTTTAAGTTGTGCAAATGTGAAAAGAAAAGAAGTTCTGGATACATTCTTTTAGTTAATCATTATTATATTGTAAACTTTAAGGATGCAAGACATTCCCCCGTGATGTGCACAAATCCTGTTGACATCAGTGGGACCTGCACACATATATCTTAGGAGATGAAGGACCGTTACATTAATTTTATACAAAATAAAAGCTTTCCCCCTGAAAGTTATGTTTTGCTTGCAGTTTCATGTAGAATCATCATCATCATCATCACTTCCATAACCACATTGGTCGCTGGGACACCATCACTGATGCTGAGCAATTAACCAATTGTCTCCACCCCTGACGATTGTGTGTCAGTGGTTGAGTCTCCGTGATTGTTCATTCCTGTCCACTCTTTTATGTTGTCAATCCATCTCTTCTTCTATTTCTTCTCTTCCCCTGTACTGCCCCTTGGAGGATGATCTTGGATAGGCCAGATGATCTTGTTACATGGCCGTACCATTTCAGCTTTCGCTTCCTCACGGTCATCAGGAGGCCTTCATATGACCCAGCACGTTGGGTGATGATGTTGCAGACCTCTTCATTAGTGATGTGGTCGAAGTAGGAGATGCCCAGGATCTTATGGAAGTATTTCATCTCTACCACCTTTATTTTCCATTCAGGTTCTGCCGTAAGGGTCCATGTCTCGCACGCATACAGAAAAATGGAGATGATCAGTGCATGCAGCAGTTTCAGTTTGGATTCCAGGGAGATGTTCTTGTTCCTCCAAATTGGCTTTAGCTTTGCTACTGTTGCTATTGTTTGCACAGTTCTTGCCAGAATTTCTGCCTTTGATCCTTCATCAGTGATGATTACCCCCAAATACTTGAACTGTTTCACTGTCTCCAGCTCTTGTCCACTGACAATGATATGTGAGCAGATCGGGTCATGTTTGTTTGTCATTAGCTTGGTTTTCTCTGCACTGATTTCCATGCCGTATTTTGTGGAGGTTTCATCTAATCGTTTCACAAGATCGGCAAGTTCATCTTCGCTACTTTCCAGGCCGTCAATGTCATCAGCAAACCGAAGATTTAAGATTGCTTGCCCCCCAATGCTGACTGTGCATATGTGATCTTCTAGGGCATCGGTCATTATGCGCTCCAAGTAGATGTTGAACACAGACAGACAAACTGATTGTTTGTTCGGGTTCATAATAGAAATGGTGTATTCATAAATGTAAATACCTCCAAGGAAGCTTCAACATATAACCACCCACTTACTTAACTCAGCAGACAATAACAAAAATTCAATAAATTAATTTGTGGAAACTTAGATATGAATAGCCTAACATTCAGTTGTTATGAGGGGGGAGGGATAGCTCAGTGGTTTGAGCATTGGCCTGCTAAACCCAGGGTTGTGAGTTCAATCCTTGAGGGGGCCATTTAGGGATCTGGGGCAAAAATTGGGAATTGGTCCTGCTTTGAGCAGGGGGTTGGACTAGATGACCTCCTAAGGTCCCTTCCAACCCTGAGATTCTATGTATCTGAAAGTAGTCAAAAAAGGGAAAATATCTTTCTTAAGGGAAAGGACCATGAAATAGCACATTTAGGAGGTATTTCATATATATAATAGACAATATGCACATATCATTTCACTAAATGACCAATTTTTACTCACAGTGAGTACTATTTAGTCATGGTGAGTAATACTTACACGAGTAGGTCCATCAAATTCAAGGTCCCATTCTTATGTTTGTCTTTGTTAAAGGCCTACAACCTTAGAGCTCATTTGTGGAAACTACACTCACATTGAGCAGTACTTACTCATATGTGTCCTACTGATGTAAAGAGCTTTGTGCAAGGGATGCAGGATTAGACCCTAAGAAACCAGGCGAGGTAAAATAAGTACCATCCTCATCAACATCAATGCAGCATACATTTTCCAAATAAAAGTTCTATTCTTGTGGATTGCCAACAGTTTTGATTCTTGAGCTGACAAACTCTGACTATACATGAGAATAAGTAAGGGTTACATCGCTACAAATAAGAGATGTTCTCTCTGTAACATATACCCAGCCATGCTTGTTGTAATACTAAAGATTTGATGTTTCCCTTCATGAATACTAATTTAATTGCCATCAACTTCCTATGGGAACACTTTAAATAAACCACCGGCACCGCTGCTCAGTAACCAAGTTTTACCAGTCCCTTAAGAACTGCATTAAGATATTACAGTATAATAAGCTTTGTCCTCTGGAGTGCTACCTCCCTGACTCCAAAAGGATTTCTTTACCAGAAGAAACTCTGAGGCCATGAGTATCTCTTGCTCTCCCTGAATTCCCAATACAACTTCTCTTGAAGTCAGTGGGAAGTGACTTCAAGGGACACTAGAATGGGTCCTTGGTTTTTTAGTATGTTAGCATTCATTATTCTTATTATTTCTTTTCTATCTGAGAATTTCAGTGTACTTTACAAAAATGATATGTTAAACCTAACAACCTTGGGAATTAGGAAATTAGACCCATTATGCAGATGGCCAAACAGAAGCACAGAATGGCAAAGGGTTTTGCCCAAGGTCACATAGTGAGTCAATAGCAAAGCCGCAGTGAGAACACCTTACTGCTAATTTATTGAGGTTCATGTTTCCGATGACATGTTGTGACTTCTGACTCCTAACAGTCTAGGGAGTGCCTCTGACAGGCAATTCGCACACAGATATTAAGATTTAACAAATTATATTATGAAATATATACAGAATTAAATAGGCATATCTATATGTAAACATAAAATGTTGCAGTCACTAGTGTGTTAACTGCTCCAATTAAAAAGTCTACATAACAGCAAAGGCTACAGTATGTGACTGTTTATTACAAATGACTGTGTTGTATGCTTTACACTTCGTATTTTATTCATGACTACCTTGAAAAAAGTCTTCCACTTCTAAAAAGCCCTAAAGGACTTGGAGTGAAGTGAGCTCAGGCCACTGGCTGAGCAAATTTGGAAGGTTTTGGAGAGTGCACAGTTAGATTCAGAGAGGAACAACGCCACCGAGAACTCATACATTGTCATTCTTTTGGGTGCTTTCAGTCTGAGTATCTTTCTGGTGATTTGCCTGGGTAATTTTAAAATGCATATCTTAGAATGTGGATCTTTTGTGGTCTTGTTCTTTAAAAATAGCCTGACACTTAAGAGTCCATAAAACTGAAAGTGCTCAGGGTGCTTATGGCTCCGTTGTCCCCCAGGCAGAATGAAGGCAAGAAACGTTCATTCATAAACTAAGCCTTTGGTGGAAGGGTCCATAAACTGAGGAACACCACAGGTGTCTGAGTTGTAACTTGCAGAGTAGCCTGGGAACTTTGCATGTTTCACCATTTTCAAATTGTGACTCATTTATGTATATATAAAAAAGTTTTCTGGAGCTCATCGGACACCCACTGCCTCTGCTAAAAGGGGGAAGACAAGCTCTGCAGCAACAGGCACAGTCCAGGTCTCGGCAGCAGCAAGAGGAAGGACAGTAAAAATCCCCAGCGGGACTGCACGACAGACTCCAGCACAAATCAGCCGCCTACACCAGCAGCAACACAAACCCAAACAAACAATGATTCGTCCCTTACAAACGACTGGGCTTCACTCCCTTCGTTTGGGGTTTTCAATGTAAACCCTGCTGAACCAGAGCAAACTAAAACTAAACAAGAAACAGGTGCACTTTGAGCTGGGGACATTTCCCCCTTCCACTGAATGAACTACTCTCTCTCTCTCTCTCTCGCACACACACAACTCAGAGTAACCTAGAGTGAGACTCACACACCACACATTGACTCACACGTACCACCCCCTCCCCCCCGACAGACAGACAGACAGAGCTCTATCCAGCCAATCCTACCCACCGCCACGCAGGCAGATTCAGACCCACGGGAGATTCAGACCCACCACACCCCGCACTTACGCACAGGCTTGCAGAAGCAGGACCCTCGCACACCCCCCTCCCACAGCTGGACCCCCTGTCCCTCGCACACGCTTGCCAGGGACGCACCCCGGAGGGGGCTCCTCTCAGGCTGTGGCCATTCGGCTGAGGGGCATGTCACACCATTGGGTCTGTGAGCCTGGCTCTGAAACGCACCCAGCTCAAGTCCTCCCTCCTCTGGTGTGTGTGCGGGGGAGGGGGGTTAATCACTACACACTTCTTTCGCATCAACCCCCCCAGAGAACTGGCGCGGGGCAGCGGGGGCCGAGAGCGGCCCCTCTTGGCTCCGCTGCCCAGGGACGACTTGGCTCTGTGTGTGTGTGTGTGTGTGAGTGAGTGGGGTGGGGGGGGCATGGGGACTTGATGCTGCTGAGCGGGGATTGTGCAGCAAAAGGCGCCTGTCCTGCTGCCGCTCTCCCGCCCTGCCCCGCTCCTGGGCGCCGCCGTCGCGCGGGCTCCCAGCCACGCAGAGGGAGAGGCGGGCGGCACGGCTGGAAGCGGCTCCTCGGCCAGCCCGGCACCCGCGGCCCCGGCAATAAACCCCAGCGGCCGAGGCTGGAACCTCCGTGCTCCGAGGCGCTTGCGCACTGCAAGGGGCGCCAGATTTGGCGGGAGGGGGAGTGTCCAAAAAGCCCTTTGTTTGATGGCATCTCTGTTTACAGAGTTTACTCTTTAATCTCAACCTGTTTCCTCCTCCTCCTCCTGCTGCTGCTCCTGAAAACCTCACTGTGCGGCGGTGGAGCACTTTTAAGCAGCACAGAAAGCAAAGCACTTCAGCCAGCACAGGTCCCCCCTTCCTCCCCCAGTGGCTAGTCCCAGGATGGCCAGGAGACCCAGGCACAGGTAAACTTTGCAGCATGAAAGCATTTGTGTGTGTGTATGTTTAATAGTCTATGGATCGAGAAATTAATTTGGGTTATTATTATTATTTATGTATTATTTAGTTTTTGCAGGAGTGGTTTGCCAGATCCTCCCCACGCCTGTCAGACTGTGCACAGAGAAGGGGAGAGGGAAACCTAAACTGACCGTGCAAGATGACATGAATAGCATATTAGGAATCCCCCCACTCCCTTCTCTACGGTACCACCCCCACTCACCCCCGCCCCAAAAAGACTCAGGATGTTGGGAAGATTGCAATTTGCAGTGCATTTTGCAAGTTGCTCACACAGAAATTTCCCAGGACCGTGCATGGCACGCGTGGCTACAAATTGGAAGGGGGGGGGGGCGGGAGAGTGTGTGTGTGTGGGGGGGGGGGGGGGGGAGGGCAGGATTCCCACTTGAACTTGTTGCCTTCAGCGATCTGTGCCGAGCTGCTCTGCGGTCTGTTTGGGCTGGAGGAGCTAAGCAGATGGCAGATGTAAGCCCAAAAATGTCGGACTTGTTTAGTGGCTGCAGGTAGTTCATTCCCGTTTCATTCATTCTTTGTGGAGGTGGGATGTCAGGTGGGTGGCAGACAGGCGGCGTGAAAAGGAGGCGCTGGGGAGGGAGCAAACCTTTTTTTTTTGTTTTGTTTTTTGCAGTTGCAGAGCCTTTCTTTTAATGACTCCGACTCTGCCCCGCTCATCTCTCGGTTTATAATTATGCCCTGCAAGGCTTTTATTTGTAATGCACACGCCGCTCCGCACATGTCGGAGCCCGAGCAAGCTTTTCAGTAGCGCGATGAGAGCAACTCTTTAGACTTTGGCAGGGGGGGGTGGGGTGGGGAGAGAAGAAGGAGAGAGGGGCGCTTGGCAGCAGCTGTCATGTGGCTGCTCCCGTTGCTGTTTTCCTCCTCTTGGGGAATGGGCTATTGCACGGGACAAGGGCAGACCCCGAGCTGTGTGGTGGTAGTGGGGAGGGGAGTAGTGGGGGTGTCTGATCCCTGCTGCTCCCTTCCCTCTGGCGGGTGGCGTGCTGCGAACTGGAAGGGAGAGGTCTGAGCGCCTCGTGGTTGCTGCTGTTACAGACACACACAGTGCAGGAGGATTGTTTTCTAATTATCTCTGGACTGGCGGTCGGACACGTGGAGAGTCTCTTTCTCCTTTCTGCCCAGCACTCCCCACCCCACCCCCCCGCCCTGTGACAGAAAAGCAAATCCCCCCCCGCAGTTTTTTTTCTCTTGTTGCCGATCGCTGGTTTTAAAAAGGTTTAAATTGCCCAGTGTGAAATCTAGAAGGAGGCTCGGGGTGGGGGTTCGGTGCAAACTAGGCTGTTACTTGAGTATGGGAGAGCGAGTGTGTACTAGGACGGACGGGCTTACTCATCCTGTCCCTCCAGAGAGAGCGAGCGAGAAGACACAGTCACAGTGCATGTGTCTCCGCCTCGCTTGCGGCTCCCTCTTGGGGCTAGATGGGCGGTGGGGGGAGAGCCTAGTGGGTAGTCTGTAGTTTATTTTGACTTTGCAGAGTGGCGGCATGAGCGTGTCGGGAGTGGTGGAGGAAGCCAGGCCTGCAAAACGAAAGGGTCAGTTGCTCTTTACAGGAACTGAATGAGCGGGAGAGACGGGAGGAAAGTGGAGCTGCTTAGCAGCTTTCACCATGGTCCTTCCTAGCCCGGGTGGTGGTGGTTCGCGGTGCTCGCGGAGCGGCAGATACTTTCCCTCTGGTTGCGAAGGGGATGTACTGATGCGAGAAGGGAAACTCTAGATTACATAGCTTAAGCAGCTCCGTGAAGTGCTCTGCAAGGAGATGTTGGCAAAGTGGATTAGTCAAAACAACGAAAGTGGATTCCCCTCGGTTGTTTGTGCCCAGTTTCTTCAATCACAGTAGCAGCAGCAGCAAGTCATTTCCTTTCCACCCCCACCCCCTTTTTTATCATTGCACAATTTGGTTTCCTTGACAAAAATGTAGCATTCATATTTGTAGAGTATTTAAACAGCACTGAAAGCTAGCATGTGGGGCATCATTAACCCTTTCACTTAGTCCACTCCACTGGTAATTAGTAAGTGCATTTGTTGTGGGGGCCAGATTTTGTTCATGCAGATATTTAAAAAAAATGTTTCAGGCATATGCTAGAAACTGATTTGCTAAATATGGTGCAGGTCATCCTATAACCCCCCCAGACCTGCTACAGGAGACACAGAGTGGGAGTTACTCCTTCTGTATGCCACAATAAGATCCTTCCTAGGTAAGGAAAGAATTTAGATTATAAGCATTACATTAAAATAATGTTAACCTTTTCATCACTAATCTACTCCAGTTTCACTTGTGTCATGTTCCACTGATGTACCTGGAACATTTGGCAGCACTGGAGATGTCACCCTGCTGGCTGTACCTGGTACTTTCAATATCAGTGACACCAATTTTCAAAATGATACATGGGTATTTAGCTACAAAACTTCTTTTAACATTAATAGCAGTCACACTATTGTCTCCATGTGTCACTTAGAAAAGAAAAACTAACTTTTAAAAAAATAAAAGCAAAGAAATAGAGCTAAGGCTGTCATTCTGTTCACATGAATAGGACCCTGCAACCTTTACTCATGTAAGTAGTGCTACTGTAGTCAGTGATACTACTACTGTGAATAATTACTCTTTTGAGTTGAAAGATTGGGTTGAGTTGAAGTCACTAGCTGTGCCTAAATATTCCACAAGTCTTTGTGAGTGAACTATCTAGTCCAGTGGTACTCAAATCTTTGTACTGGTGACCCCTTTCACACAGTAAGCCTCCGAGTGCAACCCCCCCTTATAAATTAAAAACACTTTTTTAATATTTAACACTATTATAAATGCTGGAGGTGAAGTGGGGACTGGGATGGAGGCTGACAGCTCGGGCAACCCCCCATGTAATAACCTTGCAACTCCCTGAGAGGTCACGACCCCCAGTTTGAGAATCCCTGATCTAGTCACATGTGCCACTCTGCCTAGGCACAGTGGTAGTAAATTAAGAATGAAATGAGCAGACTTGTTTTGTCAGTTTGTTATCCATTTGGGACTTGTTCTCAAATAAGCCACATGCATCACTGCAGTTACTGAAAAACCTCTTAAATAGCAATTTTCCTTGATACACAACATGTGCCAGAAGACAGGGCTGAAGATTTAATGTTATTTTAACCTAATATACTTTCTTTAAAGCTTTTTGATTGCTTGAATTTTGGTGGTACTTGCATTTTGGCTAGCAACCTGTACATTGAAGTTCAGCTTAATGTCCCCCACCCCAAAAAAAAGTCTCTGAAAAACAAGGTTAACAGGAGGAATAGTGTCTGATCCATCCTTAATTGAAGTGTTGTTAGTGTGGATTTATTAATATGGCTGTTTATCAAAAAAAGGTTTTTTAAATTTTATCTAAAGATTTTCCATATATATATATATATATATATATATATATATATATATATATATATATATATATATATATATATATATATATATATATATAGTATGTCTTTTCTGTAGTACTGTAGATGTCATCTCTTTGTTGAAGTTTCATAAGTAATGTTTATATCTTAAAGTTGGAAATAATACTTTACCCAACAGAAAGACAACTCCTGTTGCAAAACACTTCAATTTTAGCTAGCGGGATAGGGTGAGTGCTGGTTGTGAAAACAGTAATAGATTCCTTTTTACCCATAGATAGCCTCTGGGGAAATCCCTTAGTCATGAATTAGGTGAGGACTAGAGTATTTCAAAAACAGTAGGAGGTATTTAGAAATGGGATAGAGGTAGTAAAGTTATAAAGTTAGCAAAATACTCAGTGTAAGGAGACTTGATCATTCATGTGGTTACTATGGAGATCTTATATTGTACTTGTCCTCAGCTTTGTCTATACTGGACCATGAACTGTGACATATTTGATAAGAGTTTATTTACAAAATAGGGTAATCATTTGATGGCCTTTATTTTAATTAGTTTTGAAAAACTTGTGCCCTTCAATATTTTTGATCTTCTAATCCCAAAATGATGACTAAGTATATTATTGAATAATTTTACTATTTTTATATTTGTACATAAAATACCATTTGGGAATTGTGTAACCAACTACTTCATCAAATATGTGAAAACATTAAGCACTCTTCAAAATATGTAGCACAAGTTAAAGATTTTGCATATGCACTTGTAGAAAGGACATGGCCTCTTGTTCTCTTTATTGTCCTAACATTGTATTTTAATTTGAAACTTTCATTGGTTGAAAGGCTGCCAAGTGTGTAAGTTGCCACTGATCTAACAGTATGAGCAGGTCTAAACATGTACAGTAATAAGAAGGTTGCCAGCCCTTTGCTTGTATCTGTGGATACCAAAAACAGCAGAACCAGTTCAGAATAGTAGAACAGAATGCAGAACAAAATCTTGTTGTGCAAGTTTTCAAACTTTTATCTGTATAACCTTTGTAAAGATTGTTGTTTTTCATATATTTTGTAATTCAGTAACTTAAGTCTTCATGTTCCACACTAAGTCACCTCCTGTTTCTTTTTGTAGTATATATAGTAGTGATGATGACGACGAAGATGTTGAGATGTATGATCATGACTACGATGGTCTGCTTCCTAAGGCTGGAAAACGTCATTTAGGAAAAACCAGGTGGACCCGTGAAGAGGTAAATAAAGGTTCACTTACTACATTTGGGTTAAAAAGAGAGAGAAAATGGGTCAAATTCTTCTCTAAGATGCAGATTTCATTAGATATCAACTTCAGCTTGAATCTCATGCATATGTATGAGGGCAGAATTTGGCTATATACATAATTAGATGTAACTTTGAGGGTTGTTGTTTTTTAAAAAACAAAATGTCTAAATACTGATCCTTGACTCCAGAAAGACTGTTGTACAGGACAGGTGTTCAAACTATTGCATTAAACTGGCAGGGTATGAAAATTTTAAAGTTACCTGTAGCAATGTTTGATTGTTACTGCTGGCTCTTTTGTTTGAAAATGGTTGCTATGTGAGAAATGACGTCTATTCAGTATCTTAACAGCAGAAAACAACTATGGTGCAAACTTCTGCACTGTTATTACAAATAAATGGATCATCTGAAGTTCGTGTTTTAAAAATGGAATTGTGATTCCACAGGGCAGTAACTAAAATCTGGAAGAAACATCTATTTTGTATCACAAACTGACATTAAAGATGTGTTCCCCTTTTGAAAGACTGAATATAAGAGAGTATGCTTTGGTAGCTTTTAGTGTTCTTGTGTCTATTTTCTGTGCAAATTATAGTAATAAAAAGTTCATTTTCAGGGCTGGATAATCTATGGTAATTTACAATGGTTTAATTTTTGTGTGAAATGTGTTAATTCGGTTATATGAATGATATTTGGGCTTGTTCAACACTAGTGATTCATACTGATATATGAACAATAGCAGGCCACTTCATGCAAGGTTTTTTAAAAGCTTGAATTGCTATTACAGTACCTTTGTCCTTCTTGATGTTTTTAATTGTCCTGTTTCTGGTCTTTAGGGCCTACATTACTGGACTTTCCTTTTAGGATATTGGGCCAAATTCTCTGCTGATGAAAATATTCAAAACTCCTTTGAAGTAAATGGAGTTTCACCCATTTAGGAGTTTTGCCCATTTACATCAGCAGTAAATATGGCGGATTACTTACGTTATGCATTCAATATAGAATCTTATGCAGTATTGTGATTAACATTGTCCTTAAAATCAACAGCCTAAGGGAGTATGGCACCTGAATCCTATTGAATTTCAATGGACATTGGACACCTAACTCCTTTAAACTTCTTTGAAAATACCTGCCCCAAATTAATAATTTAAATTGCATTGGCTGGTAAAATGCAGATCAGCATAATTTGCACAGTCCAGAAGCCCAGAAAATATATTTAAGTTCCTGCCTATAACCAAAGAAAAAATATCTGCTGAATGAGGAGATATATTTGGCAAGAAAAAAAGCATAATCGAGCCAGAGACTTCCCTTTTATGTCAGTACTGGATCCCTGAAAGAAGTGGATCCATAAAAATTCAGCAATGTGGAGTATTTTCTTTTTTTACCTTAGCTTGACTGATATATTTTAGTTGCAGACTAAGTGATTGGAGCATTGATGATGTTGTCTTTATGAAAAACTAGGATGAAAAACTAAAGAAACTCGTGGAACAGAATGGTACAGAAGACTGGAAAGTTATTGCCAATTTCCTTCCTGTAAGTAGACATTGTTTCTGTTTTCGTTTGTAGAGATTACAACTCTTTATCACCCATTTTCAAGTAAGGGACAGGGGAGAGGTTATTTCTTAACTACGTTTTCATGTGATATAAAGTCCCCCCCAAATAGGAACTTAAGAAATGCAGCTCTAATACAGTAGGATGCCTTTTTGAATATCTTAACCTTTATGCTCAATTTTATTTCTCTCACTACTCATCTCAGATGAGGGAGGGGAAATGTAAAAAGACTTTTTGGGGGATTTGTTATAGAACAGATGGTTGATCTGTCAGCGAAACAAAAATGTCTTAGTACAGAGAAAAAACCTAGCTTTGATCAATAGTAAATGCTGCTTATAAAATATGAGATCTCTTTTGTGATCTCTTGCTGTTGTTCAAATTCTACAGATAACATAACACTTATTCTTTAAAAATATCTTTAATAGATATTAAAGGATAAGTTTGTTTAGTTACCGTGATACAGTGACAATTATGGAAAAGATGCTTTTCTAGTTCAATGTGCAGAGTACTTACCAGCCATTGATTGCCGAGGACCCTCATTTCAATCTTGTCTCAGTCATTCCCATATAGCTTTATTGTATTAATTGGCAATGAGATACATAAAGGGTCTGTTTGGGGAGCAAGTGCACTTAGAAAGAAATATTGCAATTCTTTCATCTTATTTGAGAAGTGATTAATTTGTATATTTTATGTGCAATTAGAATCGGACAGATGTGCAGTGCCAGCATCGATGGCAGAAAGTACTAAATCCTGAACTTATCAAAGGTCCATGGACTAAAGAAGAGGATCAGCGGGTAATCAACTTTTCCTTCAGCCTCACATTTTAAATAATACTTAATGATAGGCCCAATGCTGCAATCATAACTGGGATAAAACTCATCAACTTCAATGATTTCAGTGGGAGTACTGCATGAGGAAGGACTTGAAGACTGGTCCCAATAATATCAATACTTAGCATTTATATAGTGCTTCCTGGTACAGTTTCAAAGTGCTCTACATAAATAAAGTAATTAATACTTTAACACTGCAAATCTAAATGTACGCTAGAAATGCCTTTGATATTACCAAAGCCTTTTACCTTTTGGGTAAATATATAAATAGAAAATATGAAGCAGTGCCTACACATCTGCTCTACTACAGCGGTTTTGAGAAACTTCATTGAAAAGATTGCAGCATCACAAAATGATTGCACTAATTCATTATGTAACACTAAAACATGGGCGGTTCTTGTGTGTTTCTTTGAAGGTGATAGAACTTGTGCAAAAGTATGGCCCAAAGCGCTGGTCTGTTATTGCCAAGCACTTGAAGGGGAGGATTGGAAAACAATGCAGGGAGAGGTGGCACAACCATTTGAATCCAGAAGTAAAGAAAACCTCCTGGACTGAAGAAGAAGATAGAATTATTTACCAGGCACACAAGAGGCTGGGAAACAGATGGGCAGAAATTGCAAAGTTGCTGCCTGGACGGTAATGACATATAGTAGCCCTTAAATAGGGAAGAGAAGGTTTTGAGTCTGAGCAGTCTGTTTCAGATTTCTTCTTAGTACACTGAAAGAATTGCATGTTATAAACCAAAATGCTTTGAGCCAAATCCTAGTGCCATTGATATCAATGTGTGTTTTTGCCATTGATCTAAATGGGACCAGGTATATGGAGAAATATTTTTTAAAGTATTTGCCACTGTATGAAGAAATAGTAACCATAGTAAATCATCAAGGATTTCCTAACTATGGGTCTAGTCTTGTTTGTGTTGGAGTATTTGTCAAAACTTCTGTTGACTTAATGGTGCAAGATCAGACTCTACAAGTGAAACTAAGTTTACATTCAGCTAAGGCAGGGGTGGGCAAACTTTTTGGCCCAAGGGCCACATCGGGTTGAAAAACTATGGAGGGCCGGGTAGGGAAGGCTGTGCCTCCCCAAACAGCCTGGCCCCTACCCCCTATCTGCCCCCTCCCACTTCCTGCCCCCGACTGCCCCCTCAGAACCTCCGACTCATCCAACCCCCCCTGCTCCTTGTCCCCTGATCGCCCCCTTCCGAGACACTCCCGACCCTAATCACCCCCCAGGGCCCCACCCCCTATCCAACCCCTCTGCTCCCTGTCCCGACTGCCCCGACCCCTATCCACACCTCTGACCCCTGACAGGCCCCCCCCGGACTCCCATGCTTATCCAACTCCCCCCCACCGTTCCCTGTCCCCTGACTGCCCCCTGGGACCTTCTGCCCCTTATCCAACCCCCCGGTCCCGGCCCCCTTACCATGCTGCTCAGAGTAGCATGTCTGGCAGCCGAGCAGCCCGGTCGGAGCGCGCAGCCCCGCCACCCAGAGCGCTGCCCGCGCGGCGGCATACCTCCGTGGGAGGGGAGACAGCGGGGGGGGGGGGGGGGCTAGTCTCTCCAGCCAGGAACTCAGGGGCCGGGCAGGGCGGGCCGGATGTGGCCCGCAGGCTGTAGTTTGCCCACCCCTGAGCTAAGGGGACACAGTCAACTTGAAATCCAGTCAGTATTTTTAACAATAAATTAAAAGTTGTTCCACAAGCTACATCTTTCCCTGTGCCCCAGACAGTTTTGATGGTTTTACATTAATATTTTCCCCATATTTTAAAGTGTTTTACTCTTCTCTGTTGCTATGTGAATGATCCAAATACAAACGAAGGGAAACTAACTAACTAAAACTCCAATCCTGAAAACCCTTATGTAGAATGAGTAACTTTATTCATCTGAGTTGTTCTAATGGCTTCAATGGGACTACTCATCCGTACGTGTGCAGCGTTGGGGTCTTACTGACTTTACAGGGGTAACAGTGAAAGTGCCCAAACACAAAGTGCTGTCAAATATACAAAATAAACAAGCAACATGTTTTTCCCTCTAAACTCCAGTAGTTGGTAAAACATCTCCAAGACACAAGTGTGATGGCCTTTTTTGGTTGGAGAGAAGAACCACAACTAGGCTTTTAATTTGGAGAGCATTATAATCTTATTGCAGCCTTCCTTGTATCAGTATCAGAGGGGTAGCCGTGTAGTCTGGATCTGTAGAAGCGACAAAGCGTCCTGTGGCATCTTATCGACTAACAGACGTATTGGAGCATAAGCTTTCGTGGGTGAATACCCACTTCTTCAGATGCATTCTTTGTCGCTTGTACCACAGATGCCCACAGTTAATAACACTGAGTAATGGTGAAGTAAAGGCTTTCAGATAGAGGAGTTATATTTGAGTTACCCCAAGACCTGATTTTAATAATACAGTTCTCATAGCTTTTGTCTAATCACACAATTGAATACTTGAAACAGTTTGTTTTCTGAAATTAAAAAAAAACTTTCCCTAATAACTGTTCAGTTGCCCAGTTATGAAATTTGCTACGAGGTTAACTGTTTCACTGCTGGTTCCTGCACTTTCTCTGTGCAGCAATAGAATGCAGCAAAATTCCATTGGAATGTTAATGCTTCAAAAAACTGATGGTGCATGAAGCAACCTGGAAGATGGGTTTTGCTTCACATGCCAGTTGCTTCACCTAGTGGAAATGAAGTAGACCTCAAGTGATTCAGTGAGATATAATTGAAGAGAAACATCAGAACTGGATCCATACATCCTATTCATAGTAGAAATCCATGCATCTTATCCCATACATTCTTATGGTGAAAATTCCCACTGGTAGTTGATTTCAAAGTACAATGACCTGAGAAAGCTGATCTGTATTTGGAATTGTTAAAAATATGTGCTTAAGAAGTATGGGTTAGTAGGAGGAGGGTAGTACACCGTTCTGTGTTACACGCACCATTGAATTGTAACAAATTTATTGAGGACTCTTAGAAATGCTCTATGCTAACAACAGTTTCCAGTCAATTAACTTTAATTTGAATTAGAGAGACAAGATGGGTGAGGTGATATCTTTTATTGGATCAATTTCTTTGGTGAGAGAGACAAGCTTCTGAGCCACACAGAGTTCTTCTTCAGGTCTAGAACTCTGTGTGGCTCGAAGGCTTGTCTCTCTCACCAAAGAAGTTAATCCAATAAAAGAAATTACCTCACCCTCCTTGTCTCTCTAATATCTTGGGACTGACATGGCTACAACTACACTGAATTTGAATGGAAAGTTCTATTTGAAAACTTTATATGCATGTATTCCTTTGTAGGACTGATAATGCTATCAAGAACCACTGGAATTCTACAATGCGTCGAAAAGTTGAACAGGAAGGTTATCTTCAGGAGTCTTCCAAAGCCAACCAGTCATCATTAGCCGCAAGTTTTCAGAAAAACAATCACTTAATGAGCTTTGGTCACACTCCACCTTCTGCACAGCTTCCAACAGCCACCCAACCCCCAGTTAACAATGACTACTCCTATTACCACATCTCTGAGCCACAAAATGTAAGCTGCTGAAAACTTTTTGTTGAATGTGTAGATCTGTGAATAAGCTATCTGCATTGAAATGGATGAAGAATGATGTTTTTTGCTTTAGTGGATGGGCTGGAGGAATGAGGGCAAATAAGGAATGCTGATCTTAGACACTGAGGCCCTGATTTCGCAAGTCATTTAAGCACGTGCTTAACCTTCAGAACATGCTTATGTTCCATTGAAGTCAATGGGACTTCACACGCATAAAGTTAAGCAAGTTCTTTGCAGACCTGGAGTATCATATACTACAGTAATGGGCATACATAACCCGAAAATAGGTAAACCTGCTTTCATACCTTTGTGCTACAGCATTCTAACATCTTAATTTTTAAAACAGACTAACCAACTATAATGCATATGAAATAGCATTTCTTATGGTGGTGAGTATTGCCCTTGTTGAAATTCAACTATACTTGGGCCTGATTCTGCAGTCCCTTTTTATGTGACTCTCCCATTGACTTCAATATTTGTTCGGTTTGAGTACTGATTGCAGGGTCAAGTTAATTATTACTGTTTTTAATCCAAATCCTTTTATGCTAATAACTAATATGAAACTTGCTACCTTTAAACACAATTGTGTTATGGATTTTAGATTGCAGTGGGGTTTTAAGTATCAGAGGGGTAGCCGTGTTAGTCTGGATCTGTAGAAGCGACAAAGGGTCATGTGGCACCTTATAGACTAACAGAGGTATTGAAGCATAAGCTTTCGTGGGTGAATACCCACTTCTTCGGATGCAAGCAGTGGAAAAGCAGTGGTTTTCCACTGCTTGCATCCGAAGAAGTGGGTATTCACCCACGAAAGCTTATGCTTCAATACCTCTGTTAGTCTATAAGGTGCCACAGACCCTTTGTCGCTAGTGGGGTTTTAGATTGTAATAAAATATATCTGTTTCACATTTGCACTTCAGTTTAGGAAACATTTAACAAACAAAACTTTGTTTTTTATTTATCCACTCTCAGAACTGGTGGGTGCTTCTTATTTGAACGTCTTACCTCCTCTGATGCTTAGTGTCATGTTTACTTGTTAAAAGCTGCTCAGTTTTCTTGTAAGTTAGAAGAGAGGGGTTTTATGGATTTTAAATGTTCAGTGTAAGATGCAGGAGTAGTGCTTGAGTTTAACCCAAACACACACTGCAGCTCGCATAATGGAATTAATAACTTTGAGTGTCTTTTGTGTTTTGGCCTAGGTCCCTGGTCAAATCCCATATCCAGTAGCACTGCATGTAAATATTGTCAATGTCCCTCAGCCAGCCGCTGCAGCTATTCAGGTAGATAGTTTAAAGATCATTTCACGAGTCAATTTATTAAAGATTTGATATGGAAGTGAAAATGCAAACTTCTTACCTTGAAAAAACATTTTTAACATACTGAGTGATGGAGAGAGAAAAGGGGGAAGGGGAGGGATTTCTGACGTAGCTAATAATCAGTTCTTTCGAGGTAAATTTGAAACACATTAGCTGACATTTAGTGTGATGTCTTTCACTTTTTCTGTTTCAATGTCTGTATTGAAATTCAATAAGGATTTTTACAGTGGAAAACACAATTGACATTTGTTTTACCTCTGAGGCTAATTTGGCTGTGATACAACAGGACGGCAAGCCATAAGCATTTTAGTTGCAACATTCAATCAGACCTTTATCTTTTCTTTTCCCTTAACTCTTAATTGCAGAGACACTATAATGATGAAGACCCTGAGAAAGAAAAACGAATAAAGGAATTAGAGTTGCTACTAATGTCGACTGAGAATGAACTGAAAGGGCAGCAGGCATTACCAGTAAGACTGTCACTGTGTGCTTGGATGGAGGGATAGCAGCTTTACCCCAGTGCTTGTCTTTTTACCTTTTTACTCCCCCTCTTGTCTGTGACACTAATCAAGGCTCTATATTTCCGTTTTAAAAGAATGAAACATAGCACATGCTTTATAAATGTATGTATGTTACAGTACTAAACAATTTGCAGGTATTTTTACTTTTGCAAAGTCAGCGGGAGCAAGTTTGGGCTCTACATTTTACCGCAAGGGTGATAACATTAAAGTTAACAGAGTAAATCCCACCAGATCTGATATTACTGAGGATGTGTGTTTCTGAAAGTGTGCAATGGTTCATTTAATGAAAATGTAGTGCCTGTTCATTAGATTTTTCCTCTTTGTTGCATTCCTTACTTCAGCTGTGTATTACATACTTTGTAAACTTCAGACTCGGTGCATGTTTGATAATTTGTTTTACTTTTCTGTGAATAATGTTAGAATCTTTAGCTGCATGTGTGCAACCCATGCTGGCTATTACTGAATTCTCACATTTTGTCATGCATAGGTGGTTAAATAGATAAGTAGCTTATTCTATGTAATAATATAGTTAAAGCAAATAAACCAAAATCATCCTAGAACATAAGTGATAGCCAGCAGATACTTTTATGAGTAATTTTTTCTGGTTAATAATAAAACGATTGTGTGCATGATGTGTTAGTTTGGCCACTTTTAACTTTAGTTAATGTTTTGCAATTTCTTCTGTTGCATGATCACACTGGAAAGAAACTTCTGTTAATTTGCTCTTCTGCTTTCCTAACCACGTTGATTTGACAGCCTCTTCATTGCATTGGTGTAAGCTGTAGTGTTAGACAGGGATAGAAGAAGATGAGATATGCAAACAAAAGCAACTCTAACTCTTACATCCTTTAGCGTCTTACAGGGCTGAGTGTTAAGCAGGGAATTCTTCCCAATTCTTGCTTCACACAGCCAAAGACTTGTAGACTCTTTATGGGACTTTCGGAGTAACATAGTAGTGTGAATTTATTGGATATACAATATATATGCCCATGATGCCTAATACTGGATCTAAATAATGAGGTACTTTCAAGATAAATAAAATGTACCATTACAAGGTCTTGCATTGATGAAAGGAAACATCTTGACAATTGTTTCATAGGCGTAAGTTTTTAGATGATGCAACTACTTTTATCTTTCCTCCAGCAGCATCTGACACCTTGTGCAATTTCATTGCTAAGTTCCTTCTGCCTTTTTTCCCTCCTTTTTTTTTCTTCTTCCCTTAGACACAGAACCACACATCAAGCTACCCAGGCTGGCACAGCACCACAATTGCTGACAATACCAGAACTAATGGCGACAGTGCACCTGTTTCCTGTTTGGGGGAGCATCACCATTGTACTCCATCTCCGCCAGTGGATCATGGTTGCTTACCTGAAGAAAGCGCATCCCCTGCAAGATGCATGATCGTTCATCAGAGCAACATCCTGGATAATGTTAAGAATCTCTTAGAATTTGCAGAAACACTTCAGTTAATAGATTCTGTAAGTAGAACTGTCAGTTCAGGTGAATTTGCCTGCGTTCTGGGTGTAAGGGGAGTGGAGCTGGGAACTCCCTATATTTATTTCTATTTTCAGAACAACATAAATGTAAGATTTGAAACTTATTTTTAAAGTAACACATGGCTGTTTGTATCAAGTCCCAAAGAGTGATTTAATCTTATATAATATGTGGATTTCTTTTTTTTCCCCCCTCCTTGTGCGTGGGAGGAGTAATTTTCAGAAAAATACAAAATTCAGTAGTTTAAATAGACTCTTAATAATACACTCTCTCTTAAAATGAAATCAAATTAGAGATAACAAAACCAGCTTAATAGTATAAGTGATATTCAATTCTGACAAAAGTGTCAGGAGTCTGTAGGCTTATGTGTGATTGTGCACGCTTCTAGATGCTTTTCTGGAACTCTTCCTTGCTGTGGGACATAGCATCGATAGATGCCTCTTTTCAAAGGTTAACAAGCTTGCATGGCATATTTAAAGAATTGGAAACCTTAATTTAATACTGAGTGGCTTACTTCATTTAACATTGGCCTTTGTTCACTGATTTCTGGGTATGTCTGTTGAAATAGAGCTATTACATTGAAATGAGTTGTTAGGTGTCATCTTAATTTATAATAACTAGGGTGCACATTTCAAACTTTGCTACACTCATTCAGCATGTAGTTGCAAGCATGCTGGTTAGAGAGAGGATGAGCTTAATTTGGAGACTGATTGACATATTTTTCCATAATACGAAGGTATTATCTCTACATTGATGTAGCTAATATTGGTAGGACATCACTTGACTCATTGCTACTTTCAGGAATTTGGTTTCCAGCACTAATGGAATAATATTCAGTTTAATATTCTCAGTGTATATATTAAAAACACAAGTAAGTGTTCATAATATTACTCAAAAAATAGAGTCAAAGTGAATTAAATTGGGAAGGGCTTTTTTGTTGTTGTTGTTGTTACTGGCATATCGTAATGCTGTATTTTCATGAGGTGGCACTATATACTGTCTTATAGTTCCGTGCCTCCCACGTTGTTTCAGGATCCTTCATCATGGGGTGATCTCAGCAGTTTTGAATTCTTTGAAGAAGCAGACACTTCGCCTAGCAAAACTCCCTCAGGCAAAGTCTTACAGCTTCAGCAAAGAGAGGCCAATGCGTGTAGACCTGAAGGACACCCTAGCACAAACTTGAGCAAAATAATGTTGAGTCAGGGTTCTCTTGACTCACCAAAGTCCTTATCTGCCTCAAAATGCAGCACAGCACCGTTGGTCATTCTTCGCAAAAAGAGAGGGCATTCCAGCCACTTAGCCAGTGGCCACAGTAGCTCCTTCATATTTGCTGACGCCAGCAGTTCAACTCCTAAGCGCTCCCCTGTCAAAAGCCTACCCTTCTCTCCCTCACAGGTAGATCAAGTCTTCTGCACAGATGTTACTAATTCTCAAAAGTCACCAGAGCGTGAACAGTTTAGAAACTAATCCTTTGGAACAAATGACTAATTACTGTTGCACTTGTTGATTTCACTCCATGTTTGAATCTTCTCACTGCTATTAGTCTTCACCACTGAGTTTAGATTATCAGCAAGCTAACTGTTGATTCTCTTTTTTTATTGTCTCTTTAATTCTTGGTGGTTTTGAAGGGGAAGATGGTTGTTTTCTTTCTCTTGCTTTTAATTCCTCCAACTACCAGAGTTTAACATTTCTGTTCATTGTAACACTTTCCCATCTCTGTCCATTTACAGTGTGATTCACTGACCCAGAAAAACCCAAACTCTGTTCATTTAAATAACATGCAGATTGTGAGACAAACTGACAACAGCCAGAAAATTCAAATGATTCTTGGGGTGGGATGGGACAGGGATGAGGAGAAAATTTGTATATGAACGTCATCTTGATCTCCATTTCGAATTTCCTGTCATTTGTTGCTTTGTGTCACAGCTGTACCATTATGTCAGCATGGTTTTTTTTCTTTGTGTGCTTCTTGGTTTTCTTTTATGATGATCCTTAAAGACAGAAAAATAATTCATTGGAGGTTATAAAATGCATTTTATTTATCTAAACGTCTGCTACATTTGCATCTAGGTATATTTAAACATATATTATTGACCGAGAGCTAAGTGTATCTTTTGAGATGTAACAAATTAAAAAGATGCACATACAAAAATATAGTACAAGTAGGCCTATTGGGTAATATATATTTTGGCAAAACTTTAACTAACAGAGAAATGATGCCACTAAATTCATAGAATCGTAAACATTCGAGATGGAAATGAGGCTAAGGCCACACCCTCCCAATGCAGAATTTTTACCTAAATAATACAACTGCCTCCTGTTCAATCAGTCCAATACTTGTGTTTCAGAATGTTCAGTGCATTTGTAGCTTGCTATAATTTTCATTTTGTGCTGTGCAAATGGAGTACTCTGTTTTCAGAGCGATAACATGAGTTCAGTGCCCTTTAATAAACACTTTATTTACTAATTAAAAAACATGCCTAATATCTACATGCCTAATAGGGCAGGGGTAGGCAACCTATGGCACGGGTGCCACAGGCAGCACGCGAGCTGATTTTCAGTGGCACTCACACTACCTGGGTCCTGGCCACCGGTCTGGGGGGCTTTCCATTTTAATTTAATTTTAAGTGAAGCTTCTTAAACATTTTAAAAACCTTATTTACTTTACATACAACAATAGTTTAGTTATATATTAAAGACTTATAGAAAGAGACCTTCTAAAAACGTTAAAATGTATTATTGGCACATAAAACCTTAAATTAGAGTGAATAAACGAAGACTCGGCACACCACTTCTGAAATGTTGCCAACCCCTGATCTAGGGTGACCAGACAGCAAGTGTGAAAAATCAGGCCAGGGGATTAGGACTAATAGGAGGCTGTATAAGAAAAAGACCCCAAAATCAGGACTGTCCCTATAAAATCAGGACTCTGGTCACCCTGCTAATACCTTACGTAAAGCTTAATGGAATTTAACCACCATACTCTATGAGCCAACTCCTGAAGTCCTTACTCATTTTCACTGAGGCCTTACTTAGGCAAATGGTGATTGAAGTCATTTGCAGTTTATTTGATTAAAAGCTAACTAGAGTTCTTAAGATTTAGCTCTGTGAGTAGTGGTAAATGCTTCTTATTGGAACAGAATGTAATTTTTGTTCATACTTCCAGCACTTGAAATGCTAATTTTTACTTCACGGTTCTCTCAACCAACTGCTCATGAGTGAACACCCTTACCCTGTAATCAGACACTAATAACCACACATACGATTATATGTGGGTCAATAGAAATAATCTTGTTAATTATCTAGAAAGATGATTTTTTTTTCATTTTTGTTCAGCAAAACTAACTTTTAAAGGCAACATAATCATCTAGGTGTTCATATTGTTTTTTCTTTTCATAACTGCAGTTCTTGAACACCTCAGCCAACCATGAAAATCTGGACTTGGAGAATCCTACTTTAACTTCCACTCCACTCTGTGGTCATAAAGTGTCTGTTACAACACCACTTCACAGAGACCAAACTTTTAAGACTCAGAAGGAAAACAATATGTAAGTCCTTTTTATTTTAACATTGTATTTTCAGACTCACCGGGGTTTATTTTTCCAGTTTAGGACTCAGCCAACACAAAATGCTGGATTGTTTGTTACAGTCCTGGTTGTTGATGCATTTTATTTGGATTTTCTTTAGATTAGAAAAATACTTGTATTTTTCATTATAGAGTTTCTGAATGGTTAACAATCATGTATTTACAGTCATCAATTTATTAAATTATTGTTTTACATTAAATTATTAAAACACGTGCTTCCTCCATAAAAGTAAAATAGCATAGTGTGAACTCATGGCATTATCACAGGATAATATTTAATAAAATCCATCAGTCTTTAACAGTAGGTCACTTTTCCATTGAATTAGAGGGTCAGAATACAGATGCTCAAACACATCCTCTGTAACAAAAATTTTCTCTCGCTGATTTTAAAGTTTCAGAACTCCAGCCATTAAGAGGTCAATATTGGAGAGCTCTCCCAGAACACCTACTCCATTCAAAAATGCACTTGCAGCTCAAGAAATCAAATATGGCCCCTTGAAGATGCTGGTAAGAAATAAATGGTGATAAAAGTCACTTTGACATTAGTGTGAAGGGGTTGCCGGAGACATAAACTATACATTTTTTTCCCTTTCAGCCTCAAACTCCAACTCATCTTGTAGAAGACCTGCACGATGTTATCAAACAAGAATCTGATGAATCTGGAATTGTGTCTGGGCTACATGAAAGTGGAGTCCCTTTGGTGAAGAAAATCAAACAAGAGGTAAGGCATAAAACCTTTACGTGGGGCAACCTAAATCAGTTTCACAGCAAACGGTTCTATCATAAACTTATTTTCAAACAATCAGATGTGTCTTTTTTTCCAGGTGAATTCCAAGATCTTAGTGCCTGAGCTAAATAATAAAATATATGAGCTAAATAATTACTACTATGTTTTAGTCCTGGGTATTTTTGTAAAAGTCATGGACAGGTCACAGGCAGTAAACAAAAATTCACGGCCTGTGACCTGTCCATGACTTTTACTATATACCCCAAACTAAAACTTGGGCTGGGGGGCCATGGGTGCTTGGGGGGGGCAGTCTGGGGGCGCTGAGGGTGCGGTGGGGAGTGGCCCAGGACCCCTGCTGGTTCTGGGGGAAGGGGAGGGTTGGTGGGGCTCGCAGGCTCCCTACCCAGCTCCGTGTCCCTGCAGCTCCTAGGGGGAGGAGCGGCCAGGGGAGCTCTGTGCACACCAGCCTCCTGTCCCAGCCCTGAGGCCCCTCTCACACCCAGACTGCTGCTGCTGGCGCAGGGGCTGCCTGGCTCAGGCAACCCCAGAGCCAGCACCGGCAACTGCAGAAGTCACAGAGGTCACAGAAAGTCACGGAATCCATGATTTCCGTGACCTCCATGACCGACACGCAGCCTTAGCTATTAGTACCCAAGTCATCTCCCATTGACCTCATTGGAAGTCTTTCTGTTGATTCCAGTGGGAGTTGTTTCAGGCTATTATAATGTGCATTATTTGCATCTTATAAAGGTAAATTTATCCATAAATTTGGACTAATTTTTCTAATATTGGTGAAATATATAAAATAACCTAATGGGGATCAAACTACACAGAGTGACTTAGAAGTCTGGTGGTTTGAAAATACCTCATTACATTAATTTATCATTTATGTGAAGCCCCAAAATACATGTTCTGTCACTACTTTTAAAAAAGGATTACAACTTGTATAAATAACTGAAAGTGGAACTAGTGAATATCTGAATGCACATATTCAAAGATCCGTTATTTTTTAATTGAGTAGTTAAGAAGTTTTGGATGTAAAGAACAAAATTGCTACAAAGAGCTAAATTGTGTCTTTGGACACCTGGACACTGCAGTCCAGTCCAGTTGCTGAGTAATTTAAAGAATAAATATTCTCATGATGAGGTAGACGTTGCCTTTTAACACATGGTTCCTTTTCTGCTTCCAGGTGGAGTCTCCAACAGGTAAAGCTGGAAATTTCTTTTGCTCGAATCACTGGGAAGGGGAAAACCTGAACACTCAGCTCTTCACACATGCATCTACTATGGAAGATGTGCCCGTACGTACAAGTGTCCAAACTCCAAAACTCTTTCTTTGTTTTTAATCCAGTATTCTTAAGGGCAAGAGACAGAACAATTTATTTGGTTCATTATGTATGTAGTGCCATCTGTGTGTTTGTGTATTTTACACATATATGAAAGACAAGGGGCAATTCTGGTCTAATTAGACCTTTGTGACTCCCACTGAAGGCAGTGGGAGTTGCAGGCATTCAGATATAGGTGTGGCATTCCCGACAGTCTTTGTAAAAGGCATCCACTTAGAAAAGAGCTGTACCTCTATATAAAAGTGACTAGATCACAGAATTAGAACTGGAAAAAGAGAAGAATTTCCACTTGGGTCCCATTCTGGTAAAGCACGTGCTTAGCTTTAAATCTCTGAGTAGTTCTATTCAGTTCATTAGGATTGCTCACATGCTTAAAGTAAAGCACATGCTTAAGTGCTTTACTGGATCAGGGCCTTACTCTACACTTTATAATCATAGAATATCAGGGTTGGAAGGGACCTTAGGAGGTCATCTAGTCCAACCCCCTGCTCAAAGCAGGACCAATCCCCAATTTTTGCTCCAGATCCCTAAATGGCCCCCTCAAGGATTGAACTCACAACCCTGGGTTTAGCAGACCAGTGCTCAACCCACTGAGCTATCCCTCCCCCATAATGCTGCCCTATAATCAATCTTCAGGGATGAGAGGGCCCAAGCTCCCTATGCAAAAGGCATACTATTATCCAGTGTGCAATTGGGGTGGGTCTGTTTTTAAAACATTTAAATATTGTTTGTGATCTTTCTAAATTTAGTGTTATGAAAATTCATCTAAATATTCCCTTTTCTTTTTTTTTTTTTTTTGGTTAGAATCTTCTTACTAGTTCCGTTTTAAAGATGCCAGTGTCAGAAGAGGATGAAAGCATTCACAAAACATTTGCAGTACCTAGAAACAGGCCATTGGCTAGTCCGTTGCAGGTAATTGATCTTCAGATATAAATATCTCTTTATATGTATACTAGACATCTCTTACAGAATGATTTAACAAGTTTTCAGGTGCAGAGTGGTGATATGTTAAGATTAATTGACCAAGGTTTAGCAAACTGAAGGCCTCACTTTATCTGTGCCTCACTTTATCTAGTTGTGCATTCAGTGGTACTCCATATGATATAATGTAGCAGAGTGGCACAGTCAAGCTAGTCCTTTCTTAGCTGAAAATAAGATTATACCAGAGACGCATGTTTAATTCTACCACTTGAAAACCTCTTAACTCCACAAGTCTTTTGTCCAGCTTTTTGTATCCGTCTCTCTTGACTGTATTAAATGTTTGTATGTTTTACTGTAATTCGAATGAGGCGAGATTCATTAAGTGTTTACATATGTATGTTTTGCCAAATTTTAACAAATAAATGTTTAGCCTTTAACATTCAAAAGAAACAACATAGGGCCTGATCCAGTTAGGTCATGGGAAGTCTTCCCTCTGATCTCTATGTTCTTTGAATCAGGCCCTAGAAAACAACAGTAAAAAGTGAGGAAATTGAATAAAACATGAATAAAGCACTTTACAGCTACTGACTAATTAATCTTCCTTCACAGAGTTCATTTTTAAGGTAGGTAGCTAAATAACATTATTCCCCTTTTACAGATGGGGAAAACCGAGGCAGGGATATTTAAGTGATTTGCCCAGTGCCAGAGAGTGCGTCATTGTTACAGTGGGGATTAGAACCCCATAGTTCCTAGTTCTCAGGCATGTGTTCTATTGTATACCACTAATACTCCTCCCCTCCCTCTCTATCCAGTCATAGCATGATTCAGCATTTATGAATCACCTTTACTTTAATAAATACAGATTAAGAATAGTTTTATAGATAATCTACTTTTGAATTTGCATTAATAGGAATGTTTGTTATTTAGTACAGTTCAACAAAGCAGCAAAATCTGCCTTTGATTAATCAGCTCAAACCATGGTGTATAAAGCAGTACATTAAAAGATCATAAGTCTGTCCATGTTTCTACATTTCAAACGTTAATAATATGTTAATATCAGTAGTAGAATGGTGTGAGAACCAGAATTTCTATTTAGCAGGAAATTCCACAGTTTTAAAAACTTGTTCTCTTTCCAAATTGGAATAAAAACAAAGAATTTAGAAATTTCCTACAGAACCAAATTTAAAATTTTTTTTTTGCTTTGGGCCAATCAGAACAGTTTGTTTTGAAACTGAGTTTTAAATATATATACACATTTAATAATATAAAATAAATTCCTAAGTGAAAATTTGTTTAAAAAAGAAAAAAAAGTGTTCCATTCCAACAATTAAATGGAACATTTTCACTGTATCAGAATGATTCTTTTCTAAACCCAATTTTTTCAAAATCGACACATGCCAGTGCAAAGTTTCTATATGAACCAGAGGTTCCCAACATTTTTTTGCTGCACCCCCTCTTCTCCATGGGAGTCACATATAGGTCTCTTCCCCAACTCCCGCCCGTCCGGGGAAGAAAGTGACTCACTGAGGGCAGAGGGCTGCTCATGTCCAGAGTGGTGGCAGGACCCCAACTCGCTTAATCTCCAGAGGTGCCTGTGGCAGCACGGACTGGAGCAGACCAGGGTCCTCACCTTCCCTCCCTCCCTCCCTGCCCAGAGCCTCTTGTTCCTGCAGGCTCCAGAGGATTTAAAATATGCCAGGTATTCAGGACAGGACAGGGCAGCAATAGGAAGAGCACACAGAGAGTCCCCAGTGGCCAGGAAACTGAGGAAGGGGAGAGCAGCAGGCTGCTTCTGGGGCACGGCAGGACTGCGCTTTCTCTTCCCGTCCCCAACCACTGGGAACTTCCTGCCTGCTCTCCCTGCTGCAGACAGACAGCCACCGCGCCTCTGATAACTTCGTCACGCCTTTGGGATTGCACCCCCCTCCCCAGTTTGACAAGCAGTTTATGCAAAAGAGCATTTTCTGGTGAAAAAGCATTCTGTCCAAAAAAAATAAAATTCAGCACACTCTACCCAATATGTATAAGATCAGGTTCCATTACTGAGAGATGTCTAGCTAAATCTTGAACACGTCTGTGGAAAAGTAAACCCCCACTGCATTTTAAGATTCTAGGGTGATATTTTCCAAAATGCCTAAATGAAATAGGAAACCTGCACAACAATTTCAAAAGACCAGCCTGGGAGCTTAAATTCATAACTTTGCTAGACACTAAAAATCATGGACTGAATAGAGACACTGGATATATGGCTTATTACAAAACTCTGTAATCCACTAACCCCTCTTTTTGTCCTATGTGCTAACTACTTATGCTAAACTATCTGTTTGCTCTTGCACTTAGCTGTGAGGCTCTTAGTACCTTTTCCAGACCCGAAGAAGAGTTCTGTGTAGCTTGAAAGCTTGTGTCTATCACCAGCAAAAGTTGGTCCAGTAAAAGATATTACCTCACCCACCTTGTCTCCCTAAATGACATAGGAGCAGAAATCCCATTGAAAATCAGCACTTGTGCGCCTTAGGAGTTTTTGAAAATCCCTCCCTAGTGACTTACAAAACATTACTGTCTGGTGAATGGGATATTTTGATCTTTGGAAATATTAAATCAAGTTACATTTCCTATTTTGTCAAAGTACATTTCTTTATTAACTGTTATCAACCAAGGGCATTATTCTATTTTTTCTCCTTCCTCATATCAGTATCTGTGGGGAGTTTTGCTATGTAAACAGATTAATATATCAGCCTAACTTTGGCCTAATTTCTGTACAAAATCTTGACACATTTCCATCAGACAAAAATGCTGTTGACTTCAATGAGCATTAAGGATGCTCAGGGAGTTTTCAGCACCTCTCAGGATTTGGCCAAAAGGGCATTTTACATAAGTAGGGACGGACTAAAAACTGACTTAATAACTTAGCCTAATATTTAGTAACTGGGAAACTGAAAGAAGAACTAGTAGTAAAAACAACAAGAACAAGTAGCTGACACAAGACACCTTGGTACAATAGTTCAAAGGTTAAATTCTTTTCTTTTCCATACTTGACAAAGAGACATTCAATGTTCAACCCAAATATAAAATAAAAATTAAGAATGAGGCTACAGGCTGAAATGCTTACCTATTATGACTCACCTGTTTTTTTCCCCAGAGGTGAAATACAGCCATTTCATAGTAATGCAGCATCAGGGTTTGACTTCATGTCTCTCATAAGAAATCCAAATTAGCATTAGTGACATGCAGATAAAGAACAAAAGAACCAAATTCATCCCTGGTGTAACTGTTGACATCAGTGGATTTATATCAGCGATGAATCTGGGCCAGTATTTCTCTCTCAAACTTGCAGGGACAATTTTGCTCTCATCAACTTCATTTCATCCACTACAGGAGGATCCTGTGTATGCAGTGAAAGCAGAATGTTTTCTAACAGGTATACAACAGCTGAAACTCCTTAGTGCATAACTATATTCAGTAAGCTTTCCCTGACATTGTTCCCCTCCCGGCTCCGTTTTCTAAATGTTATCTCCCTAGGTAGGTTTACTAGTAATCATAGAATCGTAGGACTGGAAGGGAAGGTCTTCTAGTCCAGTTCCCTGCACTCAAGGCAGGACTAAGATTATGCCTAGACTACCACTTATGTTGACAAAACTTATGTTGCTCAGGGATGTGAATATTCCACCCCCTACCCCCCGAGTGACATAAATTATGCCTGCATAAGCGTTAGTGTGCACAGCACTGTGTCGGCGGGAGAGCTTCTCATGCCAACCTAACTACTGCCGCTCGTTGGGGGTGGATTAATGATATTGATGGGAGAGCTCTCTCCCGTCTACATAGAGCGACTACGCGAGTGATCTTACAGCGGCACAGCTGTGCAACTGCAAGCTCTCTAGTGTAGACATAGCCTAAGTATTATCTAGGCCATCCCTGACAGGTGTTTGTCTAATCTGCTCTTTAAAATCTCCAATGATGGAGATTCCACCACCTCCCTAGGAAATTCATTCTAGTGCTTAATTACCCTGACAGGAAGTTTTTCCTAATGTCCAACCTAAACCTACGTTGCTGCAATTTAAGCCCATTGCTTCTTCTCCTATCTTGAAGAGGTTAAGAAGAACAATTCTTCTCCCTCCTTGTGACAGCCATTTATGTACTTGAAAACTGCTATGTGCCCCCTCCCCCTCAGTCTTCTCTTCTCCAGACTAAACAAACCCAGTTTTTTCAATCTTTCCTCATAGGTCATGTTTTCTAGACCTTTAATCATTTTTGTTGCTCTTCTCTGGACTTTCTCCAATTTGTCCACATCTTTCCTGAAATGTGGCATGCAGAACTGGACACAATACTCCAGATGAGGTCTAATAAGCTGAGAGTAAAGCAGAAGAATTACTTCTCGTGTCTTGCTTACAATATTCCTGCTAATACGTCCCAGAATGATGTTTGCTTTTTTTGCAACAGCATTACACTGTTGACTTGTATTTAGCTTGCGATCCACCATGACCCCCAGATCCCTTTCTGAAATACTCCTTCCTAGGCAGTCATTTCCCATTTTGTATGTGTGCAATTGATTGTTCCTTCCTAAGTGGAGTACTTTCCATTTATCCTTACTGAATTTCATCCTATTTGGAGAAATGGTCTGAAGTAATTTGTCCAGATCATTTTGAATTTTAATCCTATCCTCCAAAGCATTTGCAACCCCTCCCAGCTTGATATCATCTGCAAACTTTATAAGTGTACTCTCTATGCCATTATCTAAATCAGTGATGAAGATATTGTAGAGAACCGGACCCAGAATTGACCTCTGTAGGAGCCCACTTGATATGTCCTTCCAGCTTGATTGTGAACCACTGATAACTAGTCTCCGGGAACAGTTTTATGCACCCACTTTAAAGTAGCTGTACCTGAACCTTTACTGCCCAGCCTGAAGCTAGACCCCAGTTCAAACAAACACCTTTGTTTATCCGAACACCCAGTTATCTGAAAGCTTCGGATGTCCCCCAGGCCGTTCAGAGTGTACTGTGAAAGGATTCTGGGTAAAATTTACCAATCACATAGAGTCCTTTCACAGTCATCATTCAAACAAAACTCCATTTCACTGCAGATGGAGTTTTGCCTGAGTAAGGACTTCAAGAGATAAGACTTTGGGATAAGTCCTTACCCAGGCAAACTGATTCACTTCAGTGGGATTTTGTCTGAGTAAAGCCTGACTCTGTAAAGACTTTAGGATTTGGCTGTTCAAGTGTAATACGCATGCTTTTAAAGAACATTTATATATTCACCCAATAGACTAACATATCCACTAGTCTATCAGATAACAAGAACGATCACAAAATATACAATACCAGGGAAAGAAAATCAGGCTAAATCACAGACTGTACACCCAGTCCTGCAGTCCTCACTCTGGAAAAACACATCACCTCACATCAGCCATTTTAAAATATAAAACTTCTAAAAAAATTGATTTGTTTAGAAATAACAAAAGGAAACTACGTGTTGTACAAGCCCTGCATGTTTAAACAGCACATTCTTAAACCTTTAGCTCCCATCACTTTCCTCTTTTTAACCACAGACTGACACCCTTCAGTTTGAATTTCCTGACTTTCAATGGTTTATGTCACAATCTTAATTTTCTTTTAAAGAGTACGTTTAATGCAAGTTAAAAACACAGTTACTTCTACTCTGGGGCCTTGTTAGTCTTCTATTGTCATTGTCATGAGTTAACGGGATCTTTAATTTTCTCCTTTTTCATTTTGTGGAGTTTCTTACAGCACATTGAAGTTAGGCTAGAAAGTGAAACACATACACATGTGACAGCATATATAGCTTGCAGCAGAGGTCTTTGTAGAGAACCTGCTGGTGACTGGCTTTCTGGGGATATTGGGATCATAAGGCCATATGTTTCCCTCTGTTCCCAGAGTGAAGCAGGGGATCAGAACAGCCCTAATCCCACTAGAAGGGTTGAACTTTGTGTGGAAGGGAAAAGTGGCCATGATGTATAGTATGTTTTCTGCTAGTTGGGTAGCCCCCTCTCTCTGTCCTATGGCTGATACACAGGCGCCCTTGCTTCCTTCGGTTGTGCAAAGCAGAAGAGGTCAGAAGTCGGGACAATCAGTCTGTGCAACAGTGTTCTCTCTGGGCAGCAGAACTTAGGTGCCAAATGCATCAGTGGTGACTGCTGCTTTAACAGCTGTGGTTCCTTCGTGCAGTTTTCAGAGACCACAGAAGGGGTGCAGGCACATGGCAGCAGAGAGGCTATTGCAGCAGTATGAGCTGAGCTTTGAATTGAAAGAATGTAATCTAAAGGAGGAAGAAAAACCTAAAGGGAAAATCCTGAAGTCTTCACTTGGGGTGCTCAGTGTTTGTCCCATTATCCTTACCCAGGAAAACTCTCATTGGTTCCAAATGTGAATTTTGCCTGAAATAGGATTCCTATCACCACCAAATACTTGTTCCTAACATTGATATAATCATCATCATAATAAAAACCAAAGGGCCTTGACATTTTATTTTATTTAGCAATAGTGGGCTACATATCTGTACAATTGGAAGAACACCAAGTTGGAGAGGGGTTTGCTCAGTGCCCCAGTAAGAGCCAATGTCTACACTGCAGTTAAACATCCGTGGCTGGCTCATGTCAGCTGACTTAGACATGCCGGGCTTTGGCTGTGGGGCTGTAAAACGGCAGTTTAGATGTTCAGGCTCAGGCTGCAGCCCGTAGGGTCCCAGAGCCCAAGTGTCTACAGCACAATTTTATAGCCCCGCAAGCCCAATTCAGCTGACATGCTTCAGCCACGGGTGTTTACTTGCAGTGTAGACATATCCTTAGTGCAATTTTATTGCTGCTACTTAAGCAAATTAGAACTGGTTAGTCCCCTAAGCAAATGAAGTAGAATTGGTTTACAGTAACGTGACATCCGCATTAATCTTCACGTGGAACTGATAAATAGCTAGTGAAAAAACATGCCTTGGTTCCAAATACTGATGAAATAGGGAAGCTTAAGGTTATATTTGATGGGTATTGTGTTCTGTTAGGGAAATGCTTTATTAGGGCATCTATTCTGCTGTTACTATTAAGTAAGAAGCTCTGCATTTCTACTGTAACCCCACTTCTAACGGCATGCTGTAACTCAGCCATAACATATCAGGTTGCAAATGGTCTCAGTACCCACATACTCTTTAAGTAGAGAAGGAGGGTAAAACACTCTCACCCCTTAGAACGTCTGTGACAGTTTCTTTAATGTCAGAACAACTGGGCCAAATGCTGCTCAGCTGCACCTGGGCAAATGTAGAGGAACATCAATAACTTCAGTGAAGCGATTGCAGATTTTCACTGCCCTAACTGAGATCAAAATCTAGTCCAGGGAGTTTTAAATATATCTCCCAATACGTGCCTTTGCCCAAAGATTTTTATTATATTTCCATCAGTGTATTACGTGACTACAGAAGTGCTTGTTGCGAGTACCATTCTCAGCAGGCATAGTGTGGTAATGCTGAAAGAACGTGTTAAAAATATACAGACAGCATAATATAAGGCAATTCATGCTCTGGGTGCAGAAAGGCTAGTCCTGTCAGAAAAGCACCTTTGCACAGCCTTGTCTTGCCTTACTGTTCTGTTTTCTTTAAAGGATCCAAGTTTTTATTTAAAGTGCTTTAACTGGATATCCCAGTTAAAGCTTTAACAGTTTGTTTACAGTTCACTTCTGCCTGGGGCAGCTGAAGGCACGTTACAGGATAAGTGAGATAATTCTTCTGCCAAGAGAAGGATGTGCTGGTAGGATTACTGATGCAAAAAAATGAACCAAGGAGAATGACATGGCTAGAATTGTACCACAGGTCTCTAGTGGTATGGGAACTCAGGGCAGCATACATATTCTGGTTTTTTCCATTATTCTAATTTAAAGAGGGAAAAAATTGTCAGTGAAAGAACAAAAATACTACTACAGAAATATTGGTAACAGAAGACTGAAAGAATTCTTACCCATATGCAGACATAAAGGCCTGATCTAAAGCCCATTAGACTTCAGTGGGCTTTGGATCATGCCCTAAAGCGTCTAATTATGGGCCCGATCCTTTAGTCTTTGTGCAGCAAAACTCCTATTGACGGCAACAGTTTTGCCTATGTAAGGCACTGTGAAGTGAGCTCCGAAACAGGGAAGGTAATGGGCTTTCTGAAAGGTATATTTTAATGTCTGGTTCTGACCTGTTTCCTTTATGTCTCTAGCTTTCTGCTCAACCCGTCCCTTTCTTTTAATCTTTTGATGTGAATATTAGGCTCTGCTTTCTGCACTCATGTTGAAATTCTCTTGCAGCTGAGCCCTATTGACACTTTGGCTGATCTGGTGGCATGGAAAGAGCCATTCATTGTGCTTCTCAGCCTTCAAGTTGCTTTTCCCTCTTTACAAAGTGGCTTCTTGGACTTTTGTACTCACATCCGGAAATGTGCTCTGCCTGGGTTGTGAGACCTAACGAGCTGTGCCAAGAGTGGAAGTAGAGTTGCTCGAGTTCAGATGACTTTAACACATGCTTCCAGAAGTGAGCTGCAAGGCTGGCAGAGGAAAGACATTGTGCTTTGTTAGGGGCTTGTCTTAAAACATTATCTGAATACCAAACAAGAGTGAAAACTTTAATAGAAATCACACAGGTACTTTGGTCCAAATTCTGTGGTCCTTATTCAAACAAAACTCACACCGACTTAAATTGGACTCAAGAATTTGGCTCTTCATGGGTACTTTGTGTGTGTTTGTTTGTGTGTGTGTGTGGGGGGGTGGGAATTAATGAAGTCTAAATTTCTAGTACAGATAGAAAACATTAGAAGCCAAATTCTGCCATCATATGAGCTCTGCTCTATAGACATAAATCACTTAAAACTGATGCATGTTGTGGATCCACTGAATTCTCCTCTATCCCTCATAATATTTTTGTGCCTGATCCAACTCTGCTTCCTCATTGTGGCATGGGAGACGACAGACACCAAAAGTAGGGTTTGGTACTGTTTCATTGGATTCGTCCATCTTGACACTCACTTAAATGAAGGCCAGTGTGGTGAAAATGTTATTTAATGCTTTTAAGTGGAATAACAGACATGTAGCTACCTGCTGAGCTATGGAGATGGCAGGATACATGGTTTTTTAACACATACATCTCTTAATGCAAAGAGCCCAATGTAAAAATACCTGACACTCAAGAATAGTTTATGAAATTGGGACACTCTCTGCATGATTTTAGTTCCATTTTTAAAAAATTGTCAGCTTGTGACAGATGGAATCTAGCTGCCATATGTTTAAAGCTATTTAAAGGAAGACTGAACCCATTTTTTTAGACCAGCACATTGAAACTTCAGGAGCTCATAAGGAAAATGGACACCTACTATTGTCATTTAAAACATCAGACTTCTGGAATGACCAAACGGGAAAGCTTTCTTTCAACTATTTACTAGAGGCCAAATTCGACCCTGTAGTAAAATCAGTGGTGTTACACCAGAGATTAATATGATCCTTTTGTGAGAGAATCCAGAAATGTGTGTGTGTGTGGGGAGGGGGGGGGGGGTTAAAAATTTCACAAGCACCTAAGGCCCTTAGGTGCCTAAATCCCATCGAAAGTCAATATAACTTAGGCTTCTAAATGACTTAGGTGCTTTTGAAAATTGCACACTGGAAGCTGTTTACCTAAAACATGCGAGGAAGTTGCAGCATTTTGTGGCATGTCACATGCATGTCTGTGAAGTGAAAAGTATGTCACACCTGCTTTTTGGCTGTGGTGTGTAATCTAGACGGAGTCACACCACAAGGTGTATGACGAGATGAGGTTGGGCTGAACTAGGTGTATAACATGTCTCTTCACAGACACATGCAGAGCCTAGTGATTTCATGTCTGACCTAGCACTCCTTTTGGGTGTGGGACTTTACTGGAAGTTTTGCATGCAAAAAGACTGTAGGATCAGACCCAACATTTGGGATCTAAAAATAAATGGGGAAAGGCAAAAAATAAATTAATAAAGAAAAATCCAGATATAAAGAAAACAACTCTAATATGATGTGCGCCAGATCACACTGCCTATGCGTTGTATTCCTTTCCCTCCACTGGTCATTTATTCTCTCTCTTTTGAATTGTAAACCCTTTTGGGCCAGGAGTATGTCTGCCTATGTGTTTGTACAGCGCCCTGCACGGCAAGGTTTTTATTGGGGATATTTGTTAAATGTTATCTAGGATAACACATTTTTATAATCTTTCAAATTATATACTGGGTTCCATGGCTTTCCACATCAAACCTAAATGTGCCTCAAATAACATTGTTCCCAGTTAGGATGATATTCTATATAAATTCAGGTTAGAGATTAACTAAGGAGCCTATTATGAGTTCAGTAGGCCAAAACAAGTACCTTAAACAGCACATGCTTTAAACTAGAGTCCTAGAATTAGGGAAGATAATGACCATGTAATTGAGCAGTGTGGATTTTGAAATGTACAAGATGCTGCATGTTGCAGGCAAAGGAGGATTCGTGTTTGGTTCTGCTGATTTGGCCACACTTTTAGATCTTCAGGCAATCAGGAGATCCACCAACTTGTTGTCAACAACAGGACAATTCCCCTCTTAGCAAACGATTTTGAATCAAGTAATTATGTTTAGATGTTTGGAACACATGGAAATTTGTATGGCTAGAACTGCCTAATAGTGCAGTTGTGTGTTTAGATGGTAAATTGCCCTGGCAAAAATGTTAGTTTGAACAACAAAAATAGATCACAGGAAAAATGTGTGTGTGTTAGTAAATTCCAGGAGCTGAAATTCCTACACTTCTTATGGCTCAAGGCAATGAAAAACATTTCACTTGTATAGTGAGTAAACAAACACACTCTGCGCAGCCCTCGGAGTGGATATGTTTATCTCAGTGTAACACTGTACTGAATAGAGTCTCCAAGCCCTCTAAATAATCCAAGAACTGAAATGTCTTAAATTTTAATTAGCATGTTATTTCTGCTGAAAGCCAGTTCTCCCGCTCCTCCTTTTTGCTAAAGTGGATCTACGACTGGGTATGTGCTAATCACTACACATAGCCACTTTTATCTAAGAGGTTGAACTATTCGTTAGCTGCTGTCATGATCATCAAATCTGGTTGAGGGGTGCAGAAGCAGCTAGAATCTATCTTTATAGAATACAAATCCAGCAGGAATTTACTGGTGCCCGTAGTTTTTCATCTGTCAGAGCGGCGTTGGGGTTAACCTGCAAAGAATGTCTCTAGTTAGGCCTTTACTAGAAAGGCAAGAGAAGGGGACTCTCTGAAGATTCTCTTGTACAGAGGAAGGATAGCCTTCTAAGTCTCAGGAGATTTGAGTTCCATTCCCTGCTCTGCCTGTTTGATCGTAAATCATTTAATCTCTTTCTCTGCCTCAGTTACCCATCTGTAAAACGGAATAATATTTCCTTTGTATATCTTGTCTAATTAGATGTTAAATTCTTCAGGGCGGGGGACTGTCTCCGAATATGTTTGTATAGCATCTAGCACCCTGGGGTCTGATCTGAGTTGGGGCCTGAAGGTGCTACCATGATACAAAAAATTAAATAATATTCTACCAGCCCCTAACTTCTCTCCTTGTTTTTAAAATTTAGCATCTGAGCAATGCCTGGGAATCGGCATCCTGTGGGAAGATAGAGGATCAGATGATCCTTACTGAGCAGGCACGCAAATACATGAATGCATTCTCAGCCCGGACGCTGGTCATGTAAAGGGTCTACCGACAAGCATTATGGTTTTCAAAACACTTCAAGTTGACCTGGAATTCACCATTCCGCTACATGAAAACTTTTCACGAATGGGAGAAGAACATATTTTTGTTGTGGTACAACAGTTGGGAGCAGCACAAAGTGCATTTAGTCACTGAGCATATTCTTGTTGGATTTCACCCAACTTAAAAGGATTTTTTTAAATAAATGACACTTGCCTAAATTATTAGGTATTGAATTTTAATCAATTAATTATCTTAATGCAGACTTTTAAAAATCAAGTGATTTTTTTGTACTTTTTCAGATCAAGCAGACATAATACACCAGTATTGTTATTTCAGTGATGAAACGTGTGGGGTTTTTATAAAGAGCAGGTACTCAGACAGTTTTATTCTAAATCACTGAACAAAATGCATTGGTATAAAATACTGCAATAAAAAAGCATTACTACAAACGCTAGTCTATACAAAGGGGGAAACTGATCAAGATTGTGAATGCTCAAAAATCCATACCGTTTGAAGTACTATTTGATTTTGTTATGGTTTTAGACCACTTATACATTGTGTGTTTCTGTTTTGGGGGAATTTTTATTAGCTTGCTTTAAAAATTATTACTGTATGAAACATAGATTTATGAGAACAAATTATATTTTTATTCAGTAATTTAATTTTGTAAATGCCAAATGGATACTGTGTTTTGCTGCTATGGACTTTAGCATGTAGACGTGCTGCTAGTGTAAAAGGGGCAGTAGAGCTTTATATGGAAAGAAAACAAACTTTGGTGTTAGCTAATTGACTATGCACTAGCATTTCAGATCTTTTTATTTTATTTTTTTATATATTTACTCCCCCCCCCCCCCCCGCCCTTTTTTTATAAGCAATACTTTTGAACACTGTTCCTGGGAGATTTCTTTTTTATTTTTTGTCTGGTTGTGTTTTGTTTCTCATTGGTTTGTAAGAGCATGCATTGCACCTTCATATGTTTGGGAGAACGCTGTCTTGTTCATGTCGTCTGTTTCGTTCCATGTTTAGCCTAGTTGTTCCCTAACTTGGGTTTCATGTACTGAATCAGGTTCTTAGAAATGTATGGTTCTTTATACTGCCGTACCAAACCTCTACCGATATGGCAAGAACACTGATTTTTTGTTTTTAATAAGACTCTGACTTCGCTGCCTTAATAGCATTGGTGCAGCTTCATCTGCACTTAATTTTTGATATGACAATGTACTGCCTTGTAGATAAATAAAGTGTGTCCTTTTTTTACTTACATTCGCTTAGTCTCTGAAACGTGCTCATATTAAACATTATTGTCAGAAATAATATTGCCACCATCAAGTCAACGGGACTTTTTCCATTGAGGCCAATGGGACAATTAGATGAGTAAGCATTGGCAGGTTGGGCTCTGCCTCAGTCCAGTATTCAGTAGTAGTATATTCTTAGTAGCATTCTAGGAGTATGACTTTGTTCAGACCTAAAGGGCCTCCTCCTGGTGCATAGTCAACACCCTCAACTTTTCTTGACCTTTATGGGAGTCAAGGGTGCTCGGCTTACAGCAGATTCGGGCCTGAAAGCTACAGCCATACCGAAAAACAGAGTAATCTTGGCAACTGAGGAGCTAGCAGCAGCTTCTATGCAAAACTGGCGCGCTGCTGGGATATTGACCAGTTTATCTGCGTCCTCCCATTTGAGATTGGCATACCAGAGGCAGTAAAAGCAATATATCCTGGATGCTTATAGTACAGCAGGACAACCATGCGTACTTTTTACATGGCTCAACAAACCAGAGATCAAACTCTAACCCAAAACTCCTAGTGAGTTTCATGGATAAGTGATCAGGCCTGGAGGGCCAGATCCAGGAAAGTGCAGCGGAGAATCACCCTCCCTACATTTAGCTGGAAAATGAGGGCACTCTGCACCTTGCTCTATCAGCTTTTCAATAGATGCTATCATACAAGTTACTATTAAAACTATTGTTCATCTTACTTAACTGTTTCACAACACCATGCGCTAAAATGCAAGTTGATGCAGGTATCCCAGAGATACACTGGTGCAAATAAGAGCAGGATTTGGCTTCATCTGAGAGACAATTTAACATTATTTGAGGCCCAACCTACTAAGTCTCTAAGAACCAGGGATAAGATCCACACCCTGACTCCAGCCCCCTTTACTCAAGGTAAAAGAGCTGGAGCAGTGGAAAGGAGCTCTTAGAGCCCCATATCCCCCTGGGGGAGGATTCTCCCAGTACAGGCATGGTGGTAGATAGCCATAAGGTTGCCCTTCAAGGATGCCCCTTGCAAGCCTTGGCACATGGTGTGCTGGGGCGGGAGGGGTATGGCAGGGTGGGCCCCTGACACCAGCGCTGCAGAGGTTACAGGGAATGCTGCAGCCCATAGGGCAGCCCAGCGAGACTTGTCTTAATTTTGACAGGTTCCCCAGGGCTGCCTAAGTTCCTGTGGGGGCCCCTCCAGTCCCCAAAGCAGCCCAATATACAAAAAAGGTCAAAAGATGGCTTGATGCAACCTTAGCTGCCTTCTTTCTGTGCTGTGACTTTAAGATGTGCAGCACAGTTTCTCACCCAGGTGCACCTCCAGAGGCGCAGTCCAGGGAAAGGAGAGGACAAATGTGGCTTTACAGCCTCTTTGCAGAGCCTGCATTCTTGGGTGCTTTTGGCCCCTGGTGTAAGTAGGAGCAGCCGCAGGCCATGGTAGGGCTGCTTACGTCAGCCTTACGCTGCCCACACACTGGGGGAATTGCTCAGCCTCCTGCGGCTTATTTACTGTCTTTGTAGTCTGCTAGAGTGGGGGATAGCACCGACCCTCCGCTGTAGATTCGGAGACATGAAATTTGTTTATACAGATGAGAGAGGGGGCTGCAGGATTCCATGGACTGCTGCTTCGGCAACGGTAAAGTGTTTTGTTTGTGGCATGTTACAGCTTAAGTAAGGCATTAAAGCCAAAACAACCCCAAACTTACACTAGATCTCTCATTTCACTGAGAAGCCTGCCCCTGGCCGGGAAGGTCTGCAGTCCTCACTGCAAAGCACTGCTGGTTTTTGCAAGCACGTGACTGTAACCATCTAGCCAGGGTTTAGCTAAATGGAGAATCTGGAGGTTTGCTCTGGAAATACCCAGCATTGGAACATTCTTCTTTTTGCAGAGAACTAATCGCCCTAACATGGCATGCAAACATTTTAATAGGTGCCTCTTTTATGGTGACATTTATAGCTAATATGTAGGAAAACTCTTCCTTTTTCCTTTCACTCCTTTTATTGGAAATGCAAAACACCCAGCAGATTAAGTCTGATTTGCATAGAATTCTGCATGCATGTGGATCTTGGAATGAACAAGGGAACAGGCTTTGTTTGAATGCTGTAGCCCACATATTTGATTATTTATTTTTTCCTACCAATTTTCACTGTGCTTGCTTTTCAAAATAAGGGTTAAATCCTGCTTGCCACGCTTACCTGAACAGTTCCCTTGGGTCAAATTCTGCTCAAAGAGTAAAATGCCCCTTGCAGAGGCTCACCGTAAGGCTTATGCATTAGTCAAGCAGCTTTCAAACCCTCTCTTGAGGACATAAATGGTGTTGGCAAGTGAAAATTGGCTTTGTGCCAATTCAGGATCTGCACATGGGTGAATTTACTCCAGATTGTTGGGAATATGGAGTCACTCCAGCAAAGTCAGTAGTGTATGTGAAAGTAGAATTTGGACCACTGAGGTTCAGTCAAGTTATTCTGCATTTCTAGTTTGAGAGCAGAATTTGACTCAAACAGCTATGAACCATTTTACATCCCTGCAATTACAGGTTCATAACGTCACCAGTGTGAAGGCTTTTACATTTTGCAAAGAATTTATATATTTTAAGCAGGTGTCACTAATTTCAAAGGTGTTGTTTTGTCTCAGGTAGAGGGTTTTTTATTTTCAAAAGAGGCAGAGGAGCAGTGAAACAGTAACAGAAAATACCAGCGCATGAAGCAGTTTTCCAGCAAGCTTCGCAATTTTCTAACTTTCCTCAGTGCATTGTTCCAGAATAGTGCAATTTCTATGCAAGAGGTTCCAGGTTCAAATCCTGGACAAGACTCACCTATGTGAGAGCTACCATCCTGGACTGCGGATCTCCAGAGCTAAAAGTATAAGTCTGTACAGCTTGAGCTAAAGAGCCACTCTCTCCTAGCTAGTGGCTGTAACGGAGTCACATCTGCAGTGGATCAGACGCCGCAGGAGACCCATAACACAAACTGACTACTGGGTTACATCTTGCTACAAAAAGCTGGAGGAAAAATATTTCCCAGGTATTCATTATTTTTACCGCCTTGCATGATGACAGGTTTCAGAGTGGTAGCCGTGTTAGTCTGTATTAGCAAAAACAACAAGGAGTCCTTGTGGCACCTTACAGACCAACAAATGTATTTGGCCATAAGCTTTCGTGGTCTAAAACCCACTTGATCAGTCACCAGTCATTTAGCCCATGAAAGCTTATGCCCAAATAAATGTGTTAGTCTCTAAGGTGCCACAAGGACTCCTCGTTGTTTTTGCTATTATTTTTACCCTCATTCTCTTAGTCCTGATGTACTCTCCCCAGGGCCGACTCCAGGCACCAGCAAAGGAAGCAGGTGCTTGGGGCGGCACATGTGAAAGGGCGGCATTCCGGCCATTCCTGGGGAGGCACATTTCAAGGGCCGTTTTTTTTGCTTTGGTGGCAGCTCCGGTCGCGGCTTCTTTTTTTTTTTTTTCCGCTTGGGGCGGCAAAAAAGCTAGAGCCGGCCCTGACTCTCCCTAGCCATCTCTTTGGCATTGCTCCTTCACCCTGGCAGCCCAGGCAAGTGGTTGACTCCAGAGCAGTGGTGTTCAACCATTTTTGTATTTGTGGACCCCTAAACATTTTTGAATGGAGGTACAGCCCTCTTTGAAAATCTTAGACACAGTCTGCGGGCCCCCAGGGGTCCGTGGACCACAGGTTCAAAACCACTGCTCTGGAGCAAACCGCAAGGCCACATTGTCAATCATTTAAACCAGGCGGTGTATTCTCCCTTTCTACCTTCCCCTTCTACCAGATTAAATTCTATATCTAAATCATTCCCCTATGCAGGGGGCAGAGGAGGAAGGATTTAGTTTATAGAATAAACCAGGCTGTTTCTACTAGGAAGAAGAAAATGAGTTAAGGAGAGTAAGTATTATGCTTTTTAAACACTGTTCTGCATCCTGCTTGGCTGCTTTTTCATTATTATGAGAGGAGTCACTCAATAGAGCAGACGAGCATTGCCAAGAATCAGTGTGTCTGAGGTATGCTTTTCGCTGAGCAGCCAAGGAGAGGTAGCCTGGCCAAATCTTTCACTCTCCAGGACTCATGTCTTTAATTCAAATTAAATTGGTCATTTCTAACCGACTGGAGTTGTTGTTGTTGACCTCTTTTTTTTTTTTGGACTTGACACAGGCGTCTGGGCAGTTTTCACTGCAGTCCCTGGTGCCAGTGTGAACTCACAACCTTCTTTTCCTGCCAGAAAGAAACAGCTAGAGCTTTTCCTTTGGATGACTGTTGAGATTTAAATGAGTGAGGATATATCATCCAGAGCCAAATTCTGCCCTCAGAAATACAGGCACATCAATAGGGCTGGTTATACAATTCAAAGTTAGCAATTTATTCAATACGTTTGGTGCTTTTTATTCATGAATTATCTGCAATCAGATTCAATTTGTTACAGATTTGTTATGTATTTAATATGGTTCTACAAATCATTTTTACAAACATACTTGGGTCTAAAAACTTTAAATGAATTGTTCATAGAAAGTATTTGGGCAACTAATCAGAATTCCTTATTCTGAAGTTTGTGATTGGTCACCTAAGTCACATGGTGCTGCTATTTCCGTTCCTTGATTGAATAGCTTAACATTTATGAACTACTTTGACTTTTGTCAGAAACAAATTTCATTTCATGGGGAAACAAATTTTGTTTTTTGATTAATCACAAATGTGCTATGTTTATGAACATTTGCATACATTTTTTTTTTGGTCAAATGAATGTTCACAAACAGTGCCTAATAAAGTTTTTAATTCAGAAAACTGTTCATAAACAAATTTTTATACTATTTGACCAACTCTACACATCTCCCAATTATTTCCAGTGTAGCACATAACTGGAGCACTGCTGATGCCAAATACATCAGGAAGTTTGAACGGCTGAACACAGATGTGCATGAATGCATGTATACTCCTCTGTTTGTCATTTTCTAGCGATAATGTTTCACTCACTCTCAAATCAACAGACGTGGGCACACTCTAAACTTGAGGGGATGGTAAGCCATGGATTTGCAATACAGAACCTATATTCCCAACAACCACAGGTTTTCATCCTAGAAGTACTACTCCAACTTTTGAAGGTAGATAAAATACAGGTGCATCGCATCTTACGCACACTTAACATGCGCAAATTCAGCTTTGTGCAGTCAGCAAAAAGAGAAAAAAGAGAAAAATAACAATTTAAAAACTATCTGTAGTGCGGGTGATTCGGCCCACCATTCAACTCAATGAGCGTTTGACTATATGCGGTTTTCGCTTTACGCGCTGACTGCGGCACGTAACCTCAACGTAAGATGAGACTCGCCTGTATGTCCTGTACAATTCATCATGGAGTTGTGGGGAAGTGGTGGCAGGCCTATTGGAGGGCACCTTAACAATGAGTGTCCTGTTTGCATTGCGTGGACATTAGAGTTTCCATAACCCTTGTCATATATAGGGCTTTGCCATTATGTCTTTGGCCAGCAACGTCCCCTGCACTGCTGTGTATGGATGTCTGTGTGTAAACAGTTTCTAAAGTGCTTTGAGATCCTTAGGTCTGATCGATAAAGAGAGGGAAAGGAAATGCCTCTTTTGCAGTTTTAACCATAGCCCCTGAATACTGTAACATAGCCACACATGAGCACAGATAGCATATTATCAATAAAAGCTGTTGGTATTGAACAGTGGCACAAGACTGGGAGCAATGACGAAAGAGGATGAAGCTCTGGCTGCTTTCCCTGACACAAGCTGCACCCTGTGATCACCTAAACCCAGCAACAACGGTTCTGCATCCCTCAATGAAGCCTCAAGCCCTCTGTGGTGTGGTTTGTTTCAAATAGAAAAGTAAAAAGCCAAACAAAATACAACAGGGATTACCTCAGCCAGAGAAAAGGCAAGTCAGGGCTTACTTCAGCTCCATCCAAAGAAAAGGTCTCAGCTACATCTCATTTCAGTGATGGAATAAAGGAGAGCAACATTTTCTTTCTTCATTCTCCTTTCAGCGCCAAGCATGTTTCTAGCACGCCTTTCTCCCTGCCTCTTACTGGTAGACTTAGCCACCACAGCACATCTGTGTAATAGGGCCTGAGCCAAAGCCCACTGAGGCCAATGAAAAACCACATTGACTTCAGTGGGTTTTGGATCAGCCCCCCACAGAAAATACTAATTAATTGCCCACAGCTGACCCAGCCCTGCACTCAGGGAAGGCACCTGTGGTTGTTGCTATGATATTTCTGAAGTGCTTGCTATCTTGGTGTCTAAGGGCTTGTCTTCACTGCAAAGTTAACTTGAGTTGCCGCAACTCACATCCCACCCATACACAAAACCCTTAACTGGAATTGGCTGGCCCATCCGGGGATGTAGGCTGAAGCTTGAACTAGTACAACTCATCAGCTGCTAAACAACTACTCCTGCAATGTGGGCATAGGCTAGCATCATTTGAGTGCTGCTAGACCTCCAATGCCTTCCCACAACCTTCCCCCCCCCCCCATGTGCTCAGAAAGGGCCAGACTAGTTCTCCCGCAGTTCTCTGGTAAACAATTCATAGAGTGGCTCAGTTTATGCGGGGCTAGGAACCATGGGATGTGGAGCTAAACGTCTTAGTGCCACATCTGAGTGAGTGCAGTGCAGTGCCCATGGGCGGCAGGTAGAATAGCTCAGAGGAAGCTAAGCCTCCCCTGGCGTAGCTGCTGCTGACCGGCTGCCAGATGCCTGGGCCGTGTGGCAGCCCCGCCTGCACTCCTCCTCTTCTCCTCCCCGCTCTGCCCCTTCCCCGAGGCCCCCACTGCCTGCCCCTGCCTGGTGAATCCCTCTTGTCCTCCACTCTGCCTCCGCTCTCCAGAAGTCCCAGCCGCTCGCCATGTCCCTCTTCTCCTCCACCCCGCCTTCTCCGAGAAACCCCCTCCTGCCCGCTACTTGCTGCATCCCTCCTCACCCTCCCGCCACCCCAATGGGGAGAATGATGGAGGAGAAGAGGGATGCAGGGAGTGGCAGGCGAGGGGCCTTGTGGGAGAGGAGCAATATGGTGAGTGGTGGTGGCCCGTGGAGAGCAGAGCGGCGAGGGGGCAGAGTGGGGGAGGGAGTGGTGCTGAGGCCTAGGGCAGGGGTGGGGCCTGGGGCAGAGCGGGGACAGAGTATGGGCAGAGACACGGGGGGAAGAGGCAGGACAGGGAGATATCCTCCCCCAGGGGAAGCTTCACCTGCCACCCACGAGAGCCCCAGTATCGACACAGCAGCTGGAGTGTTGTTTCACAGCGTGGCCACTTTCACTAGAGCTCGGCAAACTTGAGAGGAGTAACTTGAGTGCAGATAACTTCAGTTAACTCTGCAATGAAGACATAGCCGTAGCTTCCTCTAACCAAAATAGGATTAACCCTTCCCTTGCCAACCTCTGATTGGAATCTATATACTTTGTCACAAAACTCATAAAAATACAACTGCAGCTCATAGAGTGAAAGAAAACCACCACAGAAACTAGGGTGTATATACCCTATACATCTCGACTGTAAAAACAATTTGTCCCAGCTGAGCTTTGTCTGCATTCGATCAAAGTGGCATAGTCTGAATGTTTAGGTCTCAAGAACAGTGTGAGGAGAAAGGGATAAATCTGACACACCTGCCCTATACTTTGGCCTTAGGCATCATAAAACAGCACCCCCACTTATTTGATGATTAAAATAACATGCTGGATTATTTTCCTATTGTTAAGCTGTCATGTCTAAGGTTTGGGCGTCTATCTGACATCCAACCCCCCCCCCCCCCCCCTGCTATCATCCACTTCGGCATCGGCTGCATGGAACAACCACCTTTTTGATAGGACAGCTTGAATGGATGGACTGTTACATTTAAAGTGATACCTTGGTTTGCCTCCCTAACCGTCAGACTGACACAAGCTCCTTTTGCTTCCTCTTTAACTGACTTTGTTCAAAGGATTTCCAAATCAAGAAATAAACTCTTGTTAAAAAATATAAAGAAATCCCATTTGTAAGGCCAATGTGTCCATGCTGTTTAAACTTTCAAGTACTCATGTGTCGTGTCAGAGAGACTCATGATTAGGGTGACCAGACAGCAAGTGTGAAAAATCGGGACGGGGGTAGGGGGTAATAGGAGCCTATATAAGAAAAAGACCCCAAAATCGGGACTGTCCCTATAAAATCGGGACATCTGGTCACCCTACTCATGATGCTAGAACTGCAGTCTTGTTACGTTGGCATTACCTGCCTAGGACGGGGTCAAAAGTTCACAAGGAAATTGAAATGTATGGAAGAGCACAGAAGTCCGTTTCACTACATTTAGAATAATTTAAACGTAGGTTTTCTATTAATTATGTACATTGGTGGGGACAGGGCTGACCTACCTACTGCTCTAGGGCATTCAGATAATACATGGACGAGGATGATATAAAATATTATAGAGAAGCGAAGAATGTATTGCAAGATGTGGAGCTCCAGGTACAACGCACCATCTCCCTGAGCTACAAAGGACTAGGACTGCTCCAGAGACAGTGTATATGCTGCTCTTTGAGACGTTGCGCTCCATATAGGAGAGCCCCCTTCCAGCCAACCCAGGGGAAGTATTGATGCGCCTCAGAGTATTGATGCGCCTTCTTCGCCAGAAAGACATAGGCTTAAAAAGGGAATAAATGGAGGGAACTGGCAGCCCCACTGCAAAAAATGAAATTAATCCAAAAAGAGATTTGCTGTGTGAACAACAAAGACCATTTTTTGTTATGAAAAATGAAACTGCATGCTACCAGATTTCATTGAAGACAAAGCAACGAAGGGTCTGAAATCAGTCATGTTTGATATGTTTGAATAAAACCATTAACATTTATTTGACCCTGTTCAGATGTTAGGATGATAGTGATCTGTCCAGCAACACGGAGTTTTAAAGTTTCTCACATCTTAGCTTCAACAGGTGTAAGCTGCAGACTGGACTTAACTGTAGAATTGTCTTTAACCGTAATTCCTGCTTGCCTTACTCAAGTAGACCCAGTGAAGTCAATGGGAGTAATCATGTGTATAAGGCAAGCACCATTTGGCCTGAAAATCCCTACCACTCTAATTTGTGGGTCAAAGTTGCTTTGCCTGAGGAAAGGCGCAATGCAATGCCAACAGTGAATGGCCTTTACGTGGTCCATTTCCAAGAGATATAATGATACCACCAGACCAGTGGGATTGTATCCACATAATGAAATGTGACAATGCATTCATTTGTGAAGGATATAAGAGAGCCATGGTAGTTAGGACAGCATTTGCATAATCACATTAACATCAAGGACCTACTTTAAAATTGACCTAACAATGCTTCCTATTGTTGAGAGCCACAGCTGTTCATGCTGATCTGTCAATATGCTGGGGCAACCTGTGTTGCAGCTATCATCTCCTTGAGGATTCAGAAACCCAAAGGGAAAAATTGTGGACTCAGAAATACCCTGTGAATATCTGGCTTCCCCTGGAGGTTTTAGTGTCCATGAAGCCCTGGGTTTCGCAGCTCCATTAATGTAGTATGTTCCTCTGTGAATTATGTGATCTCAAATATAACATTCTCTATTTTCCACAACCTTTAAGAACACAAAGCATGAAAGTACACACATGAGGCTGGAAATTACTTATTAAGAATGTTGCAATAGATAGATGTCAAATATGTTTGTATAGCTGGGGGCAAGTTGATTTTGGGCTTAAAAGAGATACAGAGAGGATATAACAATTCAGAACAAATATTCTATAGCTTACGTATCCTGGTGACATACATGTTGGCTTTGAAACATAGTTAGGGAAGGTTGGTTCATATTAATCTTAAATGTTCCCTTGTACAATGGTTCCTCTACATAGATGTAGATGGCATTCTGTCCAAAAAATGTATCTGGCAAGTACTATTTCACAGAAGAAATATTCACTTAAAGTATTGGTGAATTTCATGTTAACTATTGATAAACATAAGTACAATAATCTAAATTCTGATTCAACAACAGCTAGTCCCAAAGGCTGCTTTTTGACAAAGACAACCTTGCCCGATCCAAAATGTGACATTTGTTTTAAATATATCCAGAATTCTGAGATAAGCAAGGTGTTTCAGGATTAGATTCTGAGAGCCTGAAGCTTTAGAGTGAGTCTTGGACATAACAGAGTGTGATCCTGTAATTAAAGACTGTATCATAATGCACACACACAAGGGGGACCACAGCTGTGGTATCTCCTGAGTGCTTGACTTTGCAACCTTAATGTTCTTTTAACATAGTTTTTTGGATGCAACTTTCTTTATATGTAATCAAAATGGGGAATATTTTACACCAGAGTTCATTCAAGTTGAGAAGAGTAACTGAAAAGACGCAAATGCCTTTAATTATAGGTTATGCACTGTTTATATGTGAGCTAATTACAGGTAAAGTATATAAGCAAATTTACTTAACCGGGATGTTATTTATTTTGTGCAAATGTTTTACATCATTGATGATGGGATTCTTGCTTCATCCATTCCTGGTACTCCTCTCTGAATGTCTTATTAATCACATGAGAGTCTGGGGGATCAAGTATAATAGCATTAAAAGAGAATTATGAATTTCCTACTGGCAACAGACGAATATAAAAACACTGTAGGCTGGAAGGGGAACTGGGAACAGACCGAAAGGCAAGACAACTGACTATAAACCTTCATGTATATATGGATGAGATTCGTAAGGCAGTTCTTAATAAAATTGCCCATTTGGGAACTGTTAATCTTATGAGGAGATGCAGCGTCAGGTCACTTAGATTTGCAAATAATCCTGGAGTTTGGTCCTTGGTTTCCTGGCAGCACCAGGGAATGCTGCAAAGCAAACTCTGTCAGAAGGGGAGGTCTCAGTCACTGGTAGCCAGTTGAAGGATTGACTCTAACCTTCAACACACTCCTACAGCACTATTGGGATAAACCGGGGGGGGGGGGGGGCTATGTCTGCACAACTTATGAATTTTGATTGATATTGTGAAGTGTACTGTGGAAAAACTGCTATATCATGAGTGCTTACATGTATGTGGATCCACGGTTGCCAAAAGGGCCTGTAGTAGGACACACCAGACAGGGACAATAAGCAATAAGAAATACTTATTAACAATGGTACTTAGAGCTCACAAAGGTTGTGCTAAAAAGCAGCTGGCTCCTTAAAAATCCAGTTTTAGCACAACCCCTCTGAAGGGAGTGGGGAAGGCAGGAGCGACAGAAAGTTAGAACTAAGGCTGCCAGGTGACCAGGAGGAGTTTGAATGAGGGAGCCACACAGGAACAGGGAGTCGGAAAGGAAGAGGAAGTGTGCGACCGGAGAGAGCAAGGTCACAGCACCTGGGTAACAGGCTCCAGGAGGCAGAGACCACCCATCATGTAACAACTTCATGATGCAGGGGACACCCCACTTGCCTTTCTGAACACCACTAGTCCGGCAGGACTCCCAAGGGAAAGGTGAGGTAGACAGGGAAATGTGAGTAATGTTGATTGGTTTTGTATGATCTGTACTCTCTTGTGCTTTTGTGTGATTAAGAATAAAAGAGCATAAATGTGCTAGACTCTGTGCAAAGTATGTGTTAGCTGCTTTACAACTACTGCGTGCCCCTGAGAGACTTAAACTGAACAAGAAGCTTCACACGTTGGGGCAGAGTTCTGGGAAAGAGGTGAGCAAGTAAATAGAGTATCTTAGAGTTCAGCACTGGTCCTAGACTCAGTGGCCAGGAAATATGCCAGAGAGGCTAAGGGTAGAAATACGACAGCAGCCTGCTGAGGCGTTAAGCTTAACACACCTCAGGGGATCCAGCTCACACAGGCTTGGATTTCCCCCACAGCAGTCCTAGTGGGTGGCCAGGATAGGTGCTCACTAGGATTTTTGACAATTATCATTTAATTTACCTTAATTCAGGTGCTACAGTGGCGAGAGCCATAGAAATGCATGTGGATTCATTTATCCGTATACGGCTAGATTATGTAACACTCATGGTGATTATCATTAACTCATACAGGTAGCTCCAAGGATTTCAAGGGGAGTACTCCACTGAGTGTGAATTGCAGAATCTGGCCCCATGGGGATATTCTGCTCCTTAGAAAAATCTCACACATTTTACAGCTCAGGGAGGGGAACCAGGGAGAGTGCAGGGAGCATATGAGAAGGAGACGGACTTGTACACAAGAGCAATTTTAATGTATTCCCATATAGAAATCAAAGTGTGAAAAGGCTACAAAGAGAGAAGGAAGGATTTATAGAGAAGGAGGGAGGGATAGCTCAGTGGTTTGAGCATTGGCCTGCTAAACCCAGGGTTGTGAGTTCAATCCTTGAGGGGGCCATTTAGGGATCTGGGGCAAAAATTGGGGATTGGTCCTGCTTTGAGCAGGGGGTTGGACTAGATGACCTCCTAAGGTCCCTTCCAACCCTGAGATTCTATGATATTCAAATAAACTAGCGATTCCATTAACTTGCTCTGTGGGCATAGTAGCTAATCAAACCCTTCCTAATATATAGCCATAAACCCAGGACCAGCCACGCTCTATACCACCACAGAGTACATTCCCACATTCACTGCAACAAAGGCGGCGATCAGGGACCATTCCCAGCTTGCTCTCAGACACAGTCCATACACTATGGAGAGTCCTAACTCACCCCTTTCTGGAGAGTTGCTAACGTAGAAATTAACAACAGTACAACACGTGATTCAGCTCAAACCTTCTTCTCGGGCTTGGCTGCTCCTAGTGTTCCTACCTCGGGACTACTCAGCCCTCCCCTCTCTTTAGAGCACCTCTCCCACCTTTTCACTTCCATCTGGGAGAGGTAATGAGCCACCTGTTTTAGTCAGTGAGCAGAACCCAATAAATTCCATGGCAGCAGCAGCAACACCTGCTAGCAGGGTGGGCTGGTTCAAGTGACAATCCCAGCCTGCCCCACAGACCAGTTACTACCAGTTAGCAAAATCTGTGCATGCAATGGGAGAAGATTTTGAAATTATTTCACTCTTGCATGTATAGTCCAATGAAGTGGCTGGTCTTATTTATTATCTTTAGAATGGTATAACCATATTAGAGCAAATTAATCCTGGCTGCAGCACCATTGAAGCCAGGATAAATCTGGCTCACAGAATAACCTATCCTCAGCCTGCATGCTACAGCACCACTCAAGTCAAATGTTTCTTTTAATACAATAGATCATGTGCCTTAATGGCACTAGTACTCTGCCAAGCATATGATAACGCTGGAGGTCATTAATGGAAAGCTGGGCAGCTTGTTCATGCTTCATGCAGTCCAGAATCATGGGTCAGGTAAGCGCTTATCTGCCATAGGTGGTGGAACAGTGACTCATTTACTGTATGCTGTGCATGGGAAAAGTAAGAGTTGTCCCATGACCACATATGAAACTAGTGTTGACATTTGCCCATTGACAAAGCCCTCCTACACACAGGTCTGGCAGCATCCACAATGCTACATCAGAATGTCCAAGTACCAGAAAATGTACAAGCGCATATGATTTAATAAACCAAATAAGACACTCGGTCCCTCTATCCTGGTATCTTGCCTTTCACGGCAGGCGATACCTGTTGCTTCAGAGTAAGGTAAGCCCCACCCATGATTCAACTAATTCTTTGTGGGTCCTTTCTGGGGCTTAGCATGTCCTGAAACAAGAGATTTCATTATCCTTACATGCCATATGTGATGTTACCTAGATAACATTGTGATTATCATGGCATAGAATAATGAATAGATTGACCTAACATTTGTCTGCTACGTAGCCACTTCTAAAAGAAACTAACCCCCCTCCCCACATACTTAATTACAATATACACGTGGGTTATTTTCAGCTACTGTAACCCGTTGATCTCCATTTAGCAACTTCTGTATTTTTTCCTCTTTTTCTGTCACTTTGGAGGCGTGGGGTCATAGAGCAGTGATGTAAAACAACAGCCCAAGAAAACAACCTAAATTAAGCAGCTGTTTGTGTGATCTAAAAAAAGAGCAGATGTCCCTTGCTCCTACCAGCATTTACAAAGCCCACTCAATTGGCGCACGGCTCTTTTACATTTAACCTTTCCATCAGATCTGATAGTTCTCTCTCCTCTTATGAATGATTTTTCATGTAGATTCTTTATATTTCTTGTGACTTACACTGAGTTCTTACATTGCTGTTGGAGGATTATTATTTATTTCTATCGCAGTTGCACCTAAACACTCCAATCAGGACTGTGACCTGGTGCAAGCCACATAGTCTCTCTGTGCATCAGTTCCCCATCTGTAAAATGGGGATAAACCTCATAGGGACATTGATTGTGAAGTGCTTTGAGATCTACTGATGAAAAGCGCTCTATAAGAGCTCGGTATTGTTATCATTATTACTAGGCAATACAAACTCATAGCACAAAGACAGTTGTTGCCCCAGAGAGCTCCCAGAGGACCAAGCGATTATATAAATCTCAGTTAAAAGATTTACTTCACAATATTACTCTCACAATCTGAGAATAGGTCTAACCCCTTTGAAAAGTCTGGACGGTAGCTTGTTTTTCCACCACAGACAATGAAGGTGACTCCAGGAGCAGGTGGGGTTGTTTATTATATGCCAGCACATATGACTTAACTCTATAGGGTCCCTCAGAGAGCTGCTTTGTCACTACGCCATATACGTAGTGTTCCAGGGCACTTCATTTCCGTGTACTGGATTATTTGAACAAATACAACTGCTCCTTAGTGGAGGAAGTACGGTATCGATACTGCCTGGCATTGATCTGAACTGAATGCTTGTCCCTTCTGTGTATAGTTGCTCAGTTTGGGATTCCTTCCATGCATCCATTATGTCTTGCAAAACGAAGAGGAATATCTCCAGCTATTTCTTTGGATAAAGCATCCCGCACAGTAGCTAGGCATGCAGCCTGCAGTCTGTTCTGTGCTGCTTTGCCATGTTATGTAGCAATACAGTAACTTTGATCCCCTGGGAGGTGAAGCGGAAGTTGGTCTTCACCATTAAATTTTTTTATAGATAGCAAAGTCCATCCTTCCACCTGCATCCAAAGCACTGAGGCAGCTGGCAGAACAAAGCACTAGAGAAAAATAGCTGACCAGAATCTAGCTGAAATTGCCAACATACAGGTGCAGTCTTGTTTTTCATCTCAGTTTAGTAGTCTCTAGTGACTGTCAATGTTTTACTGAGACTTATTAACCCTTTTCCCCCCAAGATGGACCCAAAAAATCCCTAGCTAAAAATTGCATAAATAAATAGCTAAATTAATGATACCCGGTCCAAAAACTGTCCCCCAGATTAATCAAAGTACTTTTGCAGTTGCTTGTCATTTCCATAGTACTTTTCTTCTTAGGCTCTTAAAGCACTTTCCAAACATTAGCCAATTAATTACAAAACTTTCATTAAATAGTTAAGCTATGCCAAGTTCACTTCACCTCCTCCGCGCCACTGAAATGCAGCCAAATCTGGGGTGGAAGGCAGCAGTCATTTAACAGAGGACAGTAAAACTACGCAGTAGTTTCAGACAAGCACTTTGGGACAGGAAGTGAAGAATATAAGCAATTGGAAATAAAGGTGGGATTTATGGAGCCAATAGGAATTCCCCAGATTGAAGGCTGATTGAGACATTAACATTAAAATAAAAAGTTCCATGGGGGCTTTAAGGAGCACAAGTGGTCAAGGAGACCTTCAAGTTATTATTCCTTTCAAAAAACAAAACCCTGTTAGCTCATCCAGTCCCTGGCCCTGCCAATGCAGGATTGTTCCCTAAGGTGCAATGGCTAGTGTTACTTTCCCATCTAGTTTTCAGAGGCCCAAACAATGGGATGTCTATTACTCCCATTGGGGCTCTATTCCACAATAACAAGGCCAGAATGTTCCCCCTGATAGTCTGCCTACCTTTCCCTCTCTTAATTTCATCTAATTATACCCCCAACTATCATAAAATATCATAATTCTCCCTACTTGGTGTTTACACTCTTATACATTGCTATGCCCATCCCAGCCTAATGAGCTGTCACAAAGCCAAGATAAACACATTTAGCTTCTTTAAACTTCCCCCAGGTTCCTCCAGCCCCTTGATCATTTTGGTTGCTCTGTTCTAAACGCCCTCAAATTTTCCAGGTGTCTCTCTGGTAACACGGGTCTCAGAAATGAATTCAACGTTCCAGGTGAAGCTGCCCCGAACCATGCAGAGTGGGACTCACGCACCCCTGCGCAATGATGTGAGGCTGCTGCATGGGCAGCCCAAAATTGCACTGGCCCTTTTTGCTGCCATATCACCTGGTAAAATCTTGTCTAACTTGTGCTTCGCTGTCACCCACACAGTTCCTCCCACCCACTGAGTACATGTGGGCCAGATTATTTTTCCCTACATCCATTTTTCCACAGTGGCTCTCATTGTTCTGATCTCTCACCAGTGGTCACATACTGACAACTTCCTCCTCGCTCTCTGAAGCCAGAAACCGGCATGCTTTAAAGGGCTAAACAGCCAGACTCACTTTCAAACTCACTCTTCAGTGTGACCAAGCCAGGAGGAAGGGCAGGAGGAAGGGCAGGAGGAAGGGGAGGAGGAGGTGGGAGATAGCATCTGTGTTTCCCAGCAGGCTGTGCTCTGCATTGCTATGTTGGGCACCCCAGCGTCATTTTCTCTGTCTCTCACTCTCCAGCCCGCTGGGTGGGAAGGGGAGATGGGAGGGGTGGGCTTGTGCTCCCGGCCCAACCTCACCTCTATTGATGGGAGCCAAACTTGGCCCCAGCCAAGCCTCATTAGCCACCATGAAAAGGGGATAACGCATGGGAAAATGTGGAGATCACCAGGGCTCTGAGAGGGCGATACTGGGCGCCTGAGTTGTAGTGGAGGGGGAATGTTTAATAATGTTGTTATTGACTGAAGCGAGTACTAGCATCAGGCAGGCAGAGTGTCAGCTAATTCACTTGGAATAATGCAGTTAAAAATAATTTGCCGCAGGCAGCTTGACCTCGCCAGCCTACCGTTGTATTCCTGCCCCCAGCAATGCGCCCTTTTCCTTTCCCCCTTCTCTTGAGCGTCACCATCGTCACATAAAACAACACCTGAGGTGTTCTGAGGTGGTAGCTGGCCATGCTGCTACAACTACTCGGGGACTCTGGAACACCGAGCAAGGCCATGATGCCTGGCACTAGCCTGGATATGCTACTTTCAAGCTGCAGCCCTGGGCCAGCTATGGCTTCAGTGGCCTTCATTTGGAATGCTCCTGCACAAAGCCTTTCCACCGCGCAGCCAGGCAAGTGAAAACCATTCCATCGGTCGGCCAGCCTGTTTTTAACAGTGAGGCTTGGATGTTTTCTTGGTCATACTAATACATTACCTACCTCATAAATCGGGGTGAGTTTTAATTCATCAGACACTTAGAAATCTTCAGCTGAAAGGTGCTATAAAATTGCAAAGTACTACTGTTATTTTTGTATCCGTTATTATCGAATTGTAAATAATACTCTAATACTTCAGGCTCTTCGCTGGCTAAATTGGACTCTCACTGGTCAACCTTCACTAGTTAGAGTGGAATTCCATGGCGAAGGGAACTCTAGCCTTGTAAAACCATCTCCTCCCACGCTTAAATCAAATCATTTTGCATATATTTGTATGCCCGCACAGCCATTCAATCTATGACATAATTGGCTGTTTCATTAACAGGGATTAGATGACAGGTGTAGGTAACAGCACATAGTGATTGTAGGTGAAGTAAAACTCCTTTATTGTGCACGGACGGCAGTCTTAGCACCATGACAACAATCTAATGATACAAAAACTTGGCCGCCCTTCAGTGGCATCAGAACAATAGGTGCTGTCAGCATGACATAGCGAGGTACAAACAACGGAGAAACCGAATGTGAAGTTACACTCTCCCTCTCTATTTATGGACACCGTGTAAGTACAATAGCTTACTATTTACCAAGCAAAACGTGTACAAAGAGAATGCTAATGACTAAGGGCCTGAGCCAATTCCCACTGAAGCCTAGTTATGGTAAAACTCTCACTGACGTGGATCAGACTACGTTAAAGATGTGGCGTGGTAGATAAGCCTAGCAATCCCCATTGACTTCAGTGGGACTTGAACTGTAATGAATTATTTAAATATTTATGCTTTCAAGCCCTTTATGCTTTCAAATCACTGGGAGCTTGGTCTGGGTAAGGACTTTGGAAAGTTTTTAGCATGAAAAATAATTGCAAAAGCTACTCCAGCACTTGAACTTGGATCCTGGAAGAGCTTTACCCCGGGCCCAGTCCAAAGCTTAGCGAAGTCCATGGAAAAAACTCCTATTGAGTTAATTGGGCCTTAGATGGGGCCCCCAGGACACAATGTCCAGCTCTTGTGGTTTTCTATCAGGCCCCAAGTTGTTTTAATGAAGTTTTGAATGGGGGTAAATGGATCGGTGGCTTTATTTGCAGTTCGCAGAGTCACATCGCTCTGCATTTAGTGCCGGGCACATACAGCTGGGGTGAGCACATTTTGCTTAGAGGCCAAATAAATACTACTACTACTAATAATAATCTTGGACTTTAATCTAGTCTTTGGAATGGATTTGGCTATGGTGTGTGTATTGTGGGAGTTGGAAAGGGTGGGAAATACCAACAACCAAAACATTATGATCGTTATTCCCCCCGCCCCTCCCCAAAATAATGGTTGCATTGACTAACTACATTTTCTAAACAGAAATATCTTTGGGTCTGAAATGTAGGATTGGTTTTTTTTTCAAAATAGACAAAAAATGTGATCTCACAATGTGTTCGTTGCACAAAAAAAAGCTGGTTTCAAGTTACAAATGAACAAAAAGGAAGTTGTTAAAAAAAAAAAAGAAGCAAGTCTTGCACTCCAATAGCAAAACGTCTCAGGTTGGATCAATGTGTTTTTTATTTAATAATTTGTTTAATGAATGAGTCAATTGCAGTTGCACGTCAGTACTGCTCAGGATTTGGGCCTATGATTACAATAGTAGGTGACAGATTTTAAAGAAATGACCTGCTAGGCGGAGCCTTTGTTAGCCATGTTCCAGCCCAAAGGAACCCCCATTCCTCTGTTTACAAAGCCCTGAAACTAGAGACTGATGCTGGAATGGCTGGATCATCCTTAGATCTTCCGATACCACTTTCATACCTGACATAACGAGCAGATCAGCTCTTTGCTCCTCATCACTGTTTTTGTAAAATAAGCCCTTCATCCAGTGTCGTATGCAGTGTCATTATAGCCATGTTGGTCCCAGGATATTAGAGAGATAAGGCGGGTGAGGTAATATATTTTATTGGTTCCACCTTGTATCTAGCAGTGACACTCTGAGTTAGTTTCCGAGACCTGAAGAAGAGCTCTGAGTAAGCTTGAAAACGTGTCTCTCTCACCAACAGAAGTTGGTCCAATAAAAGATATTACCTCACCGCTTCATCCAGTGTGATATAGAGACAGTCCCATTTGTGGAGAACAACTGTCTTCTTCCCTGCCAGCATCTCCACCATTCTCCTCTCATTCTCCTGATCACTAATTTAGGAGTGCAAGAAAACCTGAGGGAAAAGGCAACCCCTTTGCCTTTAAATGGAACACGCTTCAGGGCTGTCAGCTGTTCTGTCCCAGCTGCATCCCAGACTTCGGGAGCTTCAGCGGGGCCTGCTCTGGAGTCTGCTGTGATTGCCAGGGGAGACTGTGTTGTAATAGCGGGAAAGCCTCCAAGTACAGCTGAAGAATCCAAACTTGCAAAGCAATGGCTCTTGCAGTGCTTCTCTAGGACTTTTCATCCCATGTCCAGTTCTGCCAGCCCCAAGTGTACAAAAATTCAGTCAGCCCTCCAAAATCATGAGACTGGTTTAAAAATCATGAGGTTTTTTTAAATTAACTAGTTCTGGGTTCTTTTTATGTGTCTTCGGGTTTTTGAGCCTTTGGGCTTCGCTCTGGTCATGTTTTCTAGTCTCTCTGTAATCAAGAGGGCTAGAAACTATTTTTTGATTTAAAAGCTGAAATGTTCATGCAATCACTTGAATCCAGGAGCTGGGGTTTTATACAAAAGCACCAAATATTGCAAGACTCATGTTAAAACTAAGAATGTTGGCACCATTGCTTGTCTGCAAGGGGCTTCACATGGCAATGCTCTGCAATCCCTGCAGATGTTTGTCGGGAAGGAGGGACCAACCCACCCACAATTAAAATAGTAATAATGGGCACCATATATGTCAAAGTGCTGTATGCTCATCAACTAACCAGCCCTCCAGCCATATCCATGAGAGAAGTATTAGTGTCCCCACTTTAAGATTAGGGAAACTGAGGCAGAAACATTTGACTTACCCAAGGCCATGCAGAGAAGCAATGGAAGAGCAGGGCTAGAACTCAGGAATTGCTGGCCTCTGAGTCCCTGAAAAAGTCTGAGGTGAAATCCTAGGTCCATTAAAGTCAATGGGAACTTTGCCATTGACTTCAAGGGGGGCAGAATTTCAGTCCTGGCAATTAAGACGTGTTGAAATAATAGATTTATGACAAAGTAATGAAAAAATGCTCTTATCAGCATGCCCTAAGATTAGTGATTAAGCATCAAGATAGACTTGGTGGGAAATTATAGATCCTATTTTACAGTGCGAAAAAGGGTACTACATGGGACACTGGAACATATAAGAGGAAAGGAAATAGATAATCTGTAAACTGCCCCACAAGAGAAAGATATAAGTATTCAGTGGAGGTCAATATTTTTCACACACAAACATTTTTTTCCATTGAAAAATGTCCTTTTTAAAAAAGAAACTTTCTGTAAAAAAACTAACATTATCAACATTTTGGTGAGATTTTTATCCATATTTTATTGTCATTTTCAAAAGCATACGGGAAATTTTTCTCTTACCAAAAACTGTGTCAATAAGAAAACCTGGCTTTGAGTATAGAAAAAAAGGGGAATAATGCTTTTAACAACAGTTAAAAACAGCATGAAAAGCATCATGAAAAACAGCTCGGGTTCAAACCCTGCCATAGGTGCCGACTTTTGTCGGCGCCAGTGGGTGCTCGCGCTCCCGGCCCTCCCCAACTCCACCCCCGGCCCCGCCCCAACTCCACCCCGGCCCTGCCCCTTCCCCAAAAACCCACCCCCAGGAAAAAATTGGTGGGTGCTGAGCACCCACCAGCAGCTCCCCGCTGGCCCCCCCATCCGCGCCCCATACCCCTCCCCATGTCCCTCCCCCAAGGCGCCGCCCCGCTGCACTTTCCCCTGCGGCCCCCCTGCTGCGCTGCTGAACAGCTGAGAGGCGGGCAGCTGGGCTAAAAAAAGCCGCGGCTTTTCGGCGGGAGGCGCCTCCGGCGGGACCCCCCGGAAGGTGAGTTGGGCGCAGGTGGAGGGGGCGGTGGGTGCTCAGCACCAATTTTTCCCCATGGGTGCTCCAGCCCTGGAGTACCCACGGAGTTGAAGCCTATGAACCCTGCAAAATGGAAACATCCTTTCACCATGTTTTGTGACATTGCTAGTTTTAAACCAGGTCTAGGATTCTACAGAATAGCTTTAGGCTTTTATTCAGCTGAATACTTTGCCTCCTGGTACACTATCACACTGCAAACAGCCCTCTTCTGCATTCCTTTACCTGCTTAGAAAGATACAATGATAAATAAACCAAAACGCCACCACCCCACCCCCCACACAAACAAAGCAGAAATATAAATATTTGCATAAATGCATCCCGGACTGAATAAATGACCTGTGTTACAGAAGGCATGTGCGTGTGAAGAAGCTTGTCAGCCCAGGGATGCCTGGGTGTCTGTCAAAGGGTGTTTGCTGCATGGATGCCTGGCATGTTGCCACCCATTGGCTTGCACAATTGGAGTTTGGAATTTTAAAGAAGCTGCAAAAAAAAAATTGAAAGCAGATGAGTGAGAAGGAGAGCAAAATGACAAAGTGCAGGTACCTCAGAGCACCCTGGATTTAATGTGATGCCCTTCACAAACATATATATGTGTGTGCATATATATACACAAACACATACACACTCTGCTGCTCTGCATTTTGTGTAGTCACTTACACCTGTGCAAAGTGGGTGTCAAAGCCTATGTCTGAATTGGTGGAGTTTCTACACCCACTTTGCCCAAGGTGAAAGGTAGTGGAGAATCAGGCCCAGTTTCTCTCTCCCCACCTTTTTGTGCCTTTATTTACATGGAGCCCAATCCTGCCACACGTACTCATGCAAGTAATTCCATTGAAGTCAAGAGGACTATTTGTTTGAGTAACGGTTACTCATGTGAACAAGTGTTGCAGGAACAAGAACAAGAAATGTACTGAACAGTTATCCCTTTGTGTTTGTTGTGCTGTTGTCACACTAACAGGCACCATGCAGGTCTGTGTCTGGACCTGACTGATCTCAAGTGTGGTGGAATAAGAAATTCCTCTGGAGAAAAATGCCAGCTGTTTAAATTAAAGAGGAACAGGTATCCTGGATGGTGCCAGGACAAGTTGCCAACATGCAGTACCATAAATGCAAAAAGAAAGTAAACAAGATCCACAAAAATATACCCCCTTAGCAGGGTAAATCTGCATGGCTTTACTGACATCAATGGGGCAACCTTAATTTACAACAGCTCAGGATCTGGCTGACAGTATTTGAAACATATACCGATCCCAATGTACTGAAGTAATCAGATCCTCCCCTCGCCCAACACAATCCTCACTGTCCTAAGCAGACTGGGCTAAAAACCAGGCTTTATAGTCCTTGGCTGGGAGCTCATCAGAGGACTTTAGCCTTAAAACTTTCTTCCAGCAACCTTCCTGTTCTCCTCTGCCCTGAGGCAATCTCAGTTAGCAGTGGTGGGTCCGATCCAAACCATTTGAGAACAGAAAGCGGTGCTTTATTGCTCTTCATTTTACTGGCACTAAAATCCCAGTGCTATGTATCATCAGGGCAATACCACCCAAAAAGCCTCAATCAAGATAGGTTGCATCCAGATAAAAGTATCAACAAATACTTTGGGGGTAATGGTAAGAGCAGAGGACTGGAAGTCAAGACTCCTGTTCTACTCATGACTGCCGCTGCCTTGGTCTGTGAACGTCGGCCCATCGTTAGGCCAGGCTGTTAACCTTGGGTAAAATCAGACCACTTGTTTGTATAAATTGAGGAGGCCTAATTTTAGACAGCCAAGGTTGTCAATTTTGGCCCTTGACTTATCTAGAGTGACATGGTGGCAGACCCAGGTCTCCTGCCTCCCAGTCCCCACTGCTCTAATCATGACACTATGCTGCCTCCATCAATAACTGCAGGCAAAAAGATTTGTTTGTACTTTCCTCACCCTGCACATGTGAATAGAAAATGCGTATTTAAATTCACCATCAATTAAAGCCTGCAGGCATCAGCTATGCCCTCACCGTGCAGTTGGTGAAAAGGGAGTGCTGGCAGGGGCCGACTGGCTCCTTCTGATGCACCTTCCACCCCCTGAGTTAGCCCATTAGATATGCAGAGTCCTGCACTTAGGACGGAAGAATCCCATGCACTGCTACAGGCTGGGGATTGACTGGCTAAGCAGCATTTCTGCAGAAAAGGACCTGGGGATTACAGTGGATGAGAAGCTGGATATGAGTCAACTGTGTGCCCTTGTTGCCAAGAAGGCTAATGGCATATTGGGCTGCATTAGTAGGAGCATTGCCAGCAGATCGAGGGAAGTGATTATTCCCCTCTATTTAACGCTGGTGAGGCCACATCTGGAGTACTGCGTCGAGTTTTGGGGGCCTACTACAGAAAAGATGTGGACAAATTGGAGAGAGTCCAGTGGAGGGCAACGAAAATGATTAGGGGGCTGGGGCACATGACTTATGAGGAGAGGCTGAGGGAACTGGGATTATTTAGTCTGCAGAAGAGAAGAATGCAAGGGGGATTTGAGAGCAGCCTTCAACTACCTGAAGGGGGGTTCCATAGAGGATGGAGTTAGGCTGTTCTCAGCGGTGGCAGATGACAGAAACAAGGAGAAATGGTCTCCACTTGCAGTGGGGGAGGTGTAGGTTGGATATCAGGAAACACTATTTCACTAGGAGGGTGGTGAAGCACTGGAATGGGTTACCTAGGGAGGTGGTGGAATCTCCATCCTAGAGGTTTTTAAGGCCCAGCTTGACATAGCCCTGGCTGGGATGATTTAGTTGGTGTTGATCCTGCTTTGAGCAGGGGCTCGGACTAGATGACCTCCTGAGGTCTCTTCCAACCCTAATCTTCTATGATTCTATTATATGGGGGAAGGGGAATGTCAATTTACCTCTTTTCATGGACTTTTTGGATGTCACTTTCTCATTATTACATAACACCAAACCATAATGAGGATTAGCCATCCATTTTTGTAAGCCAATTATAGGCTTATGCATGTTGTTATAGCTTAGCTTTAGATAGCATTTATTTTAATGAGTAGGAGGCTGATGTCATATACAACTACGGCAGCCGTGTGTTGTGACAAGTTATCCCCAACAAGTGAAGATTCTGGTGAAATAAAAGCATTAATAATATTGTGGAACTATGCATTTAGGGCCCATTACAAATAACCAATGCTAGGTGAATATTAATATAAACACATAGTGGTAATCTTCATATAATAGTTGTATATATCATGCATCTCTGGCTGCCTCACCTGCACTCTGCCTATGAATGCATCTGTGCTGGGACTTACTCTACCACTCGAATCTATGAACAGATTCAAACTGCTGCCATTAAAACAATAAACCAACCAAGCAAAACAGCTGGCCAAGCAAATAAGCATAACAGCTAAACATGTTATCACATGTTGTGAGAGGAAAAATACTTCCCCTCAGATCACACACTTCTGAAGTGCAGGATGGGCTGAATTTAGTTCTACACCAGCGAGAGATTCAGGGTCTAATAGCTTGTGACCGATCAGCTCCTGCAATGGGATTTATACCATTGGATTGAGGAGAGCCCCACAAGACAAAGTTCAGTATTTCTTGGTTTAAATTGTGAACTGAGGTGAAGTCAGGAGGTGCAGTTGGATAAACAGAGAGCCTCTTCAGACCCTGTTTCTAAACTGGACCAGCCCTACCCCCAAAAACCTTTTGTAGTTTTGAGTATTTTTTTCAGCTCTTGAAACAAAATAAATGGTGTCCACTTTCAATATTATTGAACAAAACTGAATGTGTCCAACATGCAGATGGACAAAAGCAGGCTGCTCAGCCTGGCCTCACAAAATGTGTGGGGTAAAGTTGCTTTTGCTGAACATGGTGTGAGGACTAGCTGACCTCTTGAAGTCCCTTCCAGCCCTACATTTCTATGATTCTGCCTGGTCTATCACTTTGACTCCTTGAGGAGCAGGATCCAAGTCTGTACATTCTGGAGAATTCTGACTACATATACTTACCCAGGGGCATTCCAAGGGTTTGAAGAATGTGGGTCTGGGAATGATTGCTAACTCTGGAGAAATAATGTATCAATTTAATATTTCCCTGCTGTATTTTTCAGCGATACCTGCATGTTATGTGACTACAGAGTTTTCAAACAGCTATATCATAACAGTCTGTCGCAAGTGTATTGGGTGTTTCAGTTTGCCAGACCTGTCATAATAAATTAATTACAGGATGTTGCAGAAATGGCTAAGTTCCAGCAGCATCTTGCACAGTTTAATATAGCCCCATTTCCCCATTTCAATGTATTTGTGGTTAGATAAATCCTCAGAAAATTTACAGCTGCTGCAGACTAGTTTATTATACTCCCTGCCTGTGCAAGAGATATAAGTGTAACAAGAATTTGATGTCTTCTCAGTGCATAGATTTTACTGATATTTCTTTACCGGTGTGGAAACTTTTTTCCGCTAAAAGTGGCATCTGCAGTTTCTACTGAATATTCACATCTGAGTATTAGACAGGAATTGTAAAACTGGTTGGCCACAGCTGACCATAGTGCAAAGAGCATAGTGGCAAAACTTAGTCAGGTGGTTGGAGTTTGTTAGGTGAAATGCAAAGTAGCCATCCACATTTGTCAGAGCAAAATGAAAATTCAGCCTTTTGAACCTGAAGGATCGCCAAGTAATGTGTAAACCATAGCCCCTCATTCTGAAAAGTTTTCCAGCCATGTGGAACCCTGCTCACACACTGACACGCCCCGCCCCCGCAATTTCAATGGGGTTCTACTTGGGCACAGGGGTTTGCTCACACAGAGTAGCTTGCATGATCAGGAGGCCACGTCAGGGATAGGGCTGTGGCACCACAGCATCAGCAGTTACTAGCAGCACCCATCTAAGTGATGACAGGTGCCTCTCTAGGCCCTAGAGCAGCCTAGGAGTGGGAGGGCACAAAGCCACCATAGCCTCCTTTCCCCCTGGGCTGAGAGTTCCATGCTGCGCCTCTTAGAGGCCCGGCACAGAATCTTCCTCTTGGTTACTAAGGTTTAGTCAGCAGGACCCCAGTAAATAGCATGGAACTCAGCATACACACCACAGAAGGATGAAGAGCTTGGTGGGATGATTAAAAGGTCTTAGCTCCTAAAGATTAAAAAACATGACCGAAGCCACCAAAGCTCTGTTATAATGAGCCTTTCCACTCTCTTCTGTTCCTTCTTCTCAAGCGCCAATTCCTAGTTGCTACATTCTCCTAAATCTGCCCCAGACAGCAGTTTTCTTCTCAAGCTGCTCATTTACCTCTTTCAAACCTCCTCTTCCTTTTATTCCTTACGCTCAGTAGTTCTGTTCCAAATGCACACATTGATACTTTTAAGCAATACAAACCTTTGAATTGATGCAGTATGTTTTTACAGGCACAGTTGCACATCCATAAATTATTTCCTCCAAAACATTCTGGGTAGTTTTAGGACAAAATGCTAAGCAAAAAATATGAAAGACCTGTAAATTAACCTCTCATCTCCTTTAACATTCAGCAAATACTTCTAATTTTTTTCCCCACTTCCAGACTACTACAACTACTTTTTTTAAGACTGTACCATATGCATTGAAAGCGTGCCGAGTTTTATACTTTGTTACTGATGTAACTTTTTCTGGCACTCTAGGTTACCACTTCAGTTGGAGATAGTATGTATTTTATAAAATGAATAGTTAGGATAAGCACTAATTGGCCTTTAAGTCAATAGTGGAAAACTAATTTAGCTGTTACATCAGCCCCGTGGAAAACTGAAACAGTTTAGTTGGGGATTCAGTTTAAAATGATAGCTGCTTAGTTTTAAGCAGCTGGAGGCTGTACACTTTTAAAAATATAATACTACAACTAGGACTAACACCCATTGTACTCGGAGATAAACTCTGAACAGGCACACATGCTAATGCAAAGGTATGTAGGAAACTGAAGTTCATACTAATTTCATAGATGCTAGAAAAGAATCATTTAAAAGAAAAACTTCTGTGTTTACCAAACAAGTGTTTTTGCTTTAGCCTGTTCCCGCCTTAGATGAAGTATTTCCTATTCACCTTAGTAATTAGAGCAGAAAGATGTGGTGAATGAAGTGCCTCATTATCAAGTTTGCATCCAAGGTCTCTGCAGAATGGCTACCATGCCGGCTATTTTTCATAGCTGTCTGCTTTTGCTTGTGTTGGACTATTGTTAACCCTAAATGATACTGACATTCAATTCTCCATCAGACAATCGGGTCCAGCCGGCAGATTTAGTTCAGTAGTCAACAGAGACTTTCAATTGTCATGTTCTTCTGTGTTCTCATTACCCCTTGTTTGACTGTGATCCATTGCCTATTGCCTTTTGAGTTAAGTGATGCTACAAATGCATGACTTGTGTTTTATGATGTCCATTCCTTAAAGCATTAAGGCAAAAAACAAATGCAAGCTGATGGTTATGGGGAAACGCAAGGAAAAAATGAGTCGTCTCTTCCTTTCCATTTTAATTGTTCAACATTTCTTTTCTGAACCGCAAATACATGTTACAGATGGAGAAATACATGTATCCAGAAAAGAAGTATACAATAGAACCCCCAAAACAACAAACCACTATACTATCACTGGCCAGGTAGATATAAACTTCTGTAATGTTTCATTTCCTTATATAGATTTCTACCTGCTTTGTTCCACCAGTGATCACCATTGTCATTATTCCATTGACAGTATTTGTGCCACTAGATCAAGATTAAGTCTGTGTTTCCTGTAGAAACCCCTCATGCAGGTATTTATAACTCTGCCATTCTGGGCTGTAGCTTAGTGAACAAGGTTTCAGCTCACTCACATTTTGGGATGTTTAATGTGCAGCTCTAAAAAAAACAGGGAGGAGGAAAAAAGTTTCAGATCATTTGTGCAGTATGCATTCTGAATCCTCTCCCCCCCCCCGAAAGTTGCCACCAAGTGTGTGAAGTTCACCACTTTTTATGTGTGTGTGCTGCATTATCATGAAAAAGGCACCATGCTATACAAGGACAAAAAGTTTCATTTCCAAGATTAGTTTACTAAACCATCACCTTGCTACTACAAATTGACTTGACAAATAGAAAACTTATTCTTCTATGGTTGTACGTATATTTAAAACAATCTAAATGCCCTGGGGGGAAAAAGCGTTGCCATTTCTCAGACTTCAATACCACTGAAAAGAAAAATTATATTTTTTAAATGAACATATTAGCTACATTTCTAAACACAGGTAAAAACGACAAGTCCTTGATATTATCTCCTGATATGTACTAGTTTAAAAGATTACTAATAATCTTAATCTGAATCTCCTAATTTGTATATTGAAAATGGCTCACAAGTGTTGTTTTGTTAAATGCAGATCTTTGTTCTTTCTCATTTCCTCTAAAGTAAAGGCAGTTCGCTTTAACACTGCACTGAAGGAATACAAAGCAGTAAAAGAATCTAACCTCCATGAGGTGGAGAGAAAAGGATAATGCAAATAAAGCCAGTGATTCTGTAATAATGAGAATAGTAACAAAACAGCTTTTAAAAGTATATTTTCAACTCCATAAATTTTCATGTTGGGTCTTTTATTTGATTTCTCTGCTTAACTGTTATTTGGAACCGTGCCTTGGAAGACACGTCTTCTGTCTCTCCTCTCTCAATTTGGAAAGTGTGGCAAAGCAGCTCTGTTCAGCTTCAGAGCAGTGAACATAATTGGAGCCCTAGTTCGCAAGCATGAAAGGAGGCACTGTGCCTTTGATTAGAACTACCATTTCTCTCTGGTGTGTATCTGAAGTGTTATTTTCATCTTCAGCATCCACAATGCCAAATTAACATTTTACTAGGCTTTCCAAAGGAGCACCCAGCTCTTGGCTACTGCTCCGCTCGCCCTGACGAGTAGCCTGATGTCATGCTTTGCCCTTATCTTTAAATGTGACCGATGACATTTTAAAGTCATAAGATGCTGACGTTTTCCTTTCATAAAACATTAAATCCCACATACCTCACTGAAGTAGCAGCTGGGCTGTATTTCAACAGCAGCTAGACAAGAAGCCAGGCTAAAATATTAAGCAGTTTCACTACACAGGAATAATATGCTTTTATAATATATTGCTAGGGAAACATACACATAGGAGTTCATTATCACCCCAGTGCACACATGTAACTCCCGTTTAGGACAATACGGGATTTGCATACACACATACACACATTGGGGAAACAGAGCCTTTAACAATGCCCCTGAATAAAGGATTTTTTCCTGGGGAGTTTTACCCAACAGAAACATGTTTACATATTTTTATGCCTTCAAAACATGTGCAGGGATGATACTATAATATATGGCAACTAGTCCTTTGCATCTGGGTGCATTTCACACATCAGTGCCCAACATGGTTATTCTCACTTCTTTTTTTAATGGAATCAAGTGCCCTGTCTACTAAATAAGGGTTTTCTAATTTTATGTTATTTATTGCTTCAGAGGGGGAGGGGAAAGATTTTCCTAGCAGAGTAAAAATAAACTGGACACCATCAGTCAGAAAAAATACCAGCATTAACTGATGGAAAGTATTTCATTTAATGTCAAATGTAAAATGATAGTACTGTAAGACGTTATTGAAATAATTAATAATGGTTCACAACATAGTGCTATTAATTTCAAAAATAGATAAACTAAACATATAAAGGAAATAAATACTACACACAGCATAAGATAAACTACCCATTTTGATATGAAACGTTTCTTCAAAATAAAGTAAAATATATTTGGCAATGCTGCTCTCAGTGCAGCAAAAATTGAGTTTTACAAAGTTTTAATGCACATTTATATCTGTATAAAAAGCCTTCATTTAAAAAAATCAATGTACCAAAAAGATGAATTTTCCAATCCTTACTCATGTTGGTGAGATTTATTTACAAGTAGTTCCACTGAAGTAAATTTACTTGCATGAGTAGGTGTTCACCAATATAAACAAGGGTTACAAAATCTAGTCCAAAGTGAATACTCAACAACAGGAAGACATAAAAAGTGTGTTTTCATGTAGACCTGTGTAAAATTATTTCAGAGTGGTCACATGCTACATACAGAATACTGTCTTTTTACTTGCAAGAAAATCAAAATTGCTAACACAAAACCTTCTATCCTGGTCAAGCTTGTTTCATTTTAGGTCACAGAGTACTAACAACTTTGGACTTCACTCTACCACCTTTGCTCATGCTTAAAAATGGGCTGGATCCAACGCTAATTGAAGTCAATGGGAATCTTTCCAACAGTAAAATTCCAGTCAGCATGAGAAAGGTAGCAGAATCGGGACTTAGATTATTTCAGAATGCCTCTGTAAATGCCGCTCTTGGGAAATATGAAAGTCAAACTTCAGGCTTGAACGATCCAGGAGCCCAATCCTGTGAAGTGCTGGATACTTAAGTTTCGTTAACCTTAGTAAGGGCTGGAGGTGCCAGGTTCCTTGCAGAATTAGGTTCTGTACGACATGACATGTCTTGACTGGAGTATGGGGGAATGTTGTGTGTTTGTCTATGTTTAATGTTTTGGTTTTCAATGTATTTTTATCCTGAAAGTGAGATTATAATTTCAGCATAAATCCCATTCAAATCAATTTTTTTTGCATATAATATTCTGAATGCGACACCTATATCTGGAGTTAAATGATGACTACACTTTAACTGTCAGGCTCAAAGGCAACATTTGTCTTTCCACTTGCACTTGAGTTTTTCTCTGCTCTTTTCTTCTTCTTCACTTCTAACCCATGTGTTCTAGGTTTGTTTTCAACACTGTTAGTAGTAATTGATGATGCAGGGGTGTCAAGAGCCATTACATTTGGCTGATTTTCTATTGTTTCATTCTTCGGTATCCTTTTCTTCTTTTTCGTAACTCTATTGGGGGGAGGGAGAGAGAAGGAGGATAAGAAACATACAGAATTAGCTAAAATTTAGAGCTATTTCCAACCACAGCTGACATGCTAAAACAATTGTCTGCCTTTCCCCCTTGAGTATAGTGGTGAAACAGCTGTAAGTACTACTGTGCTTCTGCAGAACCAAAACAGACAAAAGCACTAGAACCAAGTATGGTAGTCTCTATTCCAAGTCCACTGGTTGGCTTTGCAACATATGTTCTAACAGTCCTGTTTGATGACAGTTGCCCATGATTTTTAAAACTAACTAGAGACTTGAGTAATCAATACGTTTAATTATTTGAAAAGTGTCAAATTACCAACCCTCTGGTCCCCTCAAAAAGAGCCACTACAGAATATTTTTCATCCTCCAACTTCGATTTCCACAATATGCCAGTCAAAGAGAGATTCCTGATTTATTTATTCATTCACCCACTCTAGGAAAATCGTGCAAAGTGGAGTAACTCATTTGATCATTTAAAGTATCTGAACTAGGATGTATTTACAGAAATGCAAGCTGCTTTCATTTCCACTAATGTACTGGGCATTTCACATAGCACCAAACACACCATGAATCAAGCCAGTTTCCTTATGTGCTCTCCCCAACTGCTGCCACCCAATTATGGGTTGTGATGGCCATCTGCTGACCCCCAAATGGAGCAGGAATTTGAGTGCATTATAGTGCTGCAACCCTCATCAAGGCAAAGTCATGGACCCTCTGTTCTGGGCAGAAGTTGATGTAACCTTACTTAAATAATGACTTAGTTTAGACCAGGGATTGGCAACCTTTGGCACGTGGCCCGCCAGGGGGCTTACCCTGGCGGGCCAGTCTGGTTTGTTTACCTGCCACGTCGGCAGGTTCGGCCAGTCACAGCTCCCACTCAGGGCTGGCTCCAGGCACCAGCATTCCAAGCAGGTGCTTGGGGTGGCAATCTTAAAGGGGCGGCAGTCTGTGTGCCGCCGCCAGCAATTCGGCAGCCGCTCGTCTCTTCGGCCGTCTGCGGCAGCAATTTGGCGGCAGCTCATCTCTTCGGCCATCTGCGGAGGCAATTCGGCGGCAGCTTGTCTCTTCGGCCGTCCACGGAGGCAATTTGGTGGCAGCTCGTCTCTTCGGCTGTCCGCAGCGGCAATTCGGCGCGCTGCTTGGGGCGGCAGAAACAGTAGAGCCGGCCCTGCTCCCACTGGCCGCAGTTCGCCGTTCCAAGCCAATGGGGGCTGCGGGGAGCGGCAGCCAGCACATCCCTTGGCCTGCGCCACTTCCCACAGCCCCCATTGGCCTGGAACGGCAAACCACAGCCAGTGGGAACTGCGATCGGCCGAACCTGCGGACGCGGCAGGTAAACAAACCGGCCCGGCCCGCCAGGGGGCATACCCTGGCAGGCCACGTGCCAAAGGTTGCTGGATCCCTGGTTTAGACTGTAAGCTCTTTGGGTCAGGGACCATCTCTTTGATGTGTATTTGCATAGTGCTCAGCACTGTGGAGTCTGGGTCCATGACCAGGACTCCAAGTGCTACCACAGTACAAATGAATAAATAAGTGTGGATGACTGAAGCACATAAAGAGCTTCATGGAGCTGCCCTGGAGGTTGCAAGGCAGAACAATATTGATGTTGGTGATACTGCTCTAGTGCAATAGATGCAAGCTCTTCAAATGGTAGCCTTCTAAAGAAAAGAAGGCTATTTTCCTGTAAACGGCGTTCTTTTGAGATGGACTGTGCACATCCACACCTCTGGGATGTGCTGGCAGTGCAGCGCCGAGCACAGGTGCTGACTTTTGTTTTTGCCAGTGGGTGCTTTCTGCCTTCCAGTTTCACTGTGCGCCATGTATATGCTCCTGCCACCTACTGGTGGCTTGCGGGTGCTGAGCACTTCCTTTTTTTTTTTCAGTGGGTGCTTGAGCCCCTGAGCACCCAAAGAGTCGGTGCCTATGGCTCCGAGCACAAAATGTTTGAGAGCAGTGCCTGCTGGAGCGCCCTCACCCTCACTGATCCTGAACATTCTGAGCGGGAGGCTATAAAAAAGGGGCAAAGCACTCTGGACACCACAACTCTTTCCACCACATCTTCCTCAGGTCCAAGATTACATTAGGACTTTGGGGAAAATAGGAAGGTAGACAGGGACTGTGAACGTGCAGGGTCTATCTTTAAGATCTCCAGTTCCAGGTGAGTGATCTTTATTTTTTCCCCTTCTTCAAGAGGCCTGTGTACATCACCACTCATGGAATAATTTGATATGCAGTTCTGACATGTGAGGAAGGTGGGACGTGGAGTCCTAATTAAATAATGACTGAAGTACCATTGTACCAAAGTGAGCATCTGAATGGGAAGCTAGGTCTACTGCATAATGTTTTGTAAATATGCGTATAGAGTTCCATGTAGCATATCTTCACACTCCTGCAATTGAGAGCTGAAGTCGAAGCCATTATGACCAACAGTTCATGAAACTGAATGGCATTTTCTGATGGGGAAGATGCTGAAACAACTTCTATGTTATCATCAGGAGAGGTCTCATCAGCAGGCTCTAGATGTGTGTCCTGGAATTCCATGGGTCCCATTGGTTCTTCCTCTGAAAGTTTCTGGGACTACTGATGGGAAGTGGTCCCTATAGCCCAGTGATGCAGATTGACATGGGAGCAGCAGATTCAATGTATGAAGCTTCCCCTGACCTCTAGGAGGGGACTGACCCCTGTAAGGACAAGTGTGTTCACCATCCCCATAACACGAAGGTGAGGACTAGTAAGGTCATCTGGCACAAAGAGGGCATTGCCAGTCCTTCCAATATTTTGCTTCAGGTTCCCTATCATAGTACCTACTGGGGTAAGAGCATGGTTTATATCTATGTGAACTGTGTAGAGCATCTATGTAGCATTTGCCCTGATACTCTTTCTTGGGAACAGAAATGGTAATTTAACCTGTCACAATCTAATTCAATGTTAGATTGAGGATCTGATCTCTGTTGATGGCACCAAGGAGTCAGAACCAAGATCCAGAACTGATATGGTTTTGCATTAGAGGAATGACACTTCTATAGGCATTTGCACAGAGCCATGGCCTTAACCTTTGGCCCAGGGTGTTTTCATAACTGACCTAAGGATCCAAGAGGGATCTGGAATGGTGCTCAGCCCTGCTAACAGGTGCCATATATTGCACCATAATTTTATCTGGAACAGAGGTGCTGAATGTGAAAGGGTGCTCCCACTAGGACTGGCTCTGCTAACACATATGGGGTTCCATTTGTGTTTTGAACTGGGATCTGATGGCTTAGGATCCTTTGGTACCAAAGGTTTTGCTTTCACTCAAGGAGCAGAGGACAGAACCTTCAGCAGCATCTTGAGCTTTTTATTGCCTGAGGGGGTAGGGGCTGACATGGGCCTCTCTGCACTCACAGAGGTGGGTAAGGTTTGGCTTCTAGCACCTCCTGTAGTACTAAGGCTTGGTTCTGGCTCTGATGTTCTTTGTGAGCTCTTGGGATGAAGGTGCTGCAGACTGCGCGCCATGCAGGAGAGCATTCCTTCCCCCAAGCAAGCCAGACACCTGGTATGGGCATCCAAAGTGGAATACAGTACGACAAGCGGCACAACTCTTAAATCCTGGTCTCTTCCTCTTCAAACACCTGAACTGAGGTGTCGGAACTAACTAAAAAAAGAAATAATCTTAAGAAAGAAAACAAATAGGATTAATATTAGAAATTTTAGCTTAACTAAAAAAATCTAACTAAGGCACCGAGTCCTCAAAGAGGATGGATCATTCTGGAGAGGTTCTTCGTCTTTCTGCTGCTGTGTTTGGAAGGAACTGAGGTGGCTGGAGTGTCATGGCTCCTTTTTATAGCCTCCCTCTCAGAATATTCAGGAATAGTGAAGGCATGGGAGGAGGGGGCATGAGAGCGCTCTGGAGGAAACTGTTATGAAATGCTCCACCATCAGGAGCTGCACTCTAATGAGTGGGAACGTGCAGGGGCTAGTCGAAGAACAATTAGAAATGCACGATCATCATCATCCTTCCATACTGTCTCAATAAGGTAGGCACGGCTGTCTTAAGAGATCATGAATCCTGGCATCCAATCCAGATAATGTATTTTCAAGGACTCTGACCCACAGATCAGTCTCCTGAATCCTGCCTGTGTTTTTATCTCTCATGACTGAACTCTTGTCTATGACATGAATTTTTGTGTGGAATAACTTCACAATCTCTTTCTTTGCAGCTATATTTACATGCACAACTGGCTACTTTCCTGTTTCTTTCAAGCTGGCACAGGGGCTCAAGAAGAATGTTGTTTTAGGCTCAAAAGCAGCTGTCCCCATGATATCAGAAAAGGCAAAACATGAGGAAGAAAACTGAACGTTTAAAAAAACCCTAATGTGTCCCTGAGAAAGGAGCACTGTACAAAACTTGCCTGCCCATCTTTTAATTTAGTCCCCATTCCCTTCTAAATTAGCTCCTTCCTGTCAAGGTGCAGCAGCAGACTTTGAGTTGGAGTGTCTCTCCCACGCATATTATGAGGTTCAAATGGCCTCAGCATCCTCAAAGACTGAGAACTAACCCTCTCTGCAGCACTGCTGCCTGCCCAAACAGGACAGTAATGACATAGAATCATAGAACTGGAAGGGACCTTGAGAGGTCATCTAGTCCAGCCCCCTGCACTCAAAGCAGGACTAAGTATTATCTAGACCATCCCTGACAGGTGTTTGTCCAACCTGCTCTTAAAAATCCCCAATGATGGAGATTCCACAACCTCCCTAGGAAATTTATTCCAGTGCTTAACCACCCTGACAGCTAGGAAATTTTCCCTAATGTCCAACCTAAACCGCCCTTGCTGCAATTTAAGCCCATTGCTTCTTGTCCTATCCCCAGAGGTTCAGATTAATAATTTTTCTCCCTCCTCTTTGTAACAACCTTTTATGTACTTGAAAACTGTTATCATGTTCCCCTCCCCCCTCAGTCTTCTCTTCTCCAGACTAAACAAACCCAGTTTTTTCAATCCTTCCTCATAGGTCATGTTTTCTAGACCTTTAATAATTTTTGTTGCTCTTCTCTGGACTTTCTCCAATTTGTCCACATCTTTCCTGAAATGTGGTGCTCAGAACTGGACACAATACTCCAGTTGAGGCCTAATCAGCGCGGAGTACAGAGGAAGAATTACTTCTCGTGTCTTGCTTACAACACTCCTGCTAATACATCCCAGAATGATGTTCGCTTTTTTTGCAACAGTGTTACACTGTTGACTCATATTTAGCTTGTGATCCACTATAACCCCCAGATCCCTTTCCGCAGTACTCCTTCCTAGGCAGTCATTTCCCATTTTGTGTGTGTGCAACTGATTGTTCCTTCCTAAGTGGCGTACTTTGCATTTGTCCTTATTGAATTTCATCCTATTTACTTCAGACCATTTCTCCAGTTTGTCCAGGTCATTTTAAATTTTAATCCTATCCTCCAAAACATTTGCAACCCCTCCCAGCTTCGTATCATCCACAAACTTTATAAGTGTACTCTCTATGCCATTATCTAAATCATTGATGAAGATATTGAACAGAACCGGACCCAGAACCGATCCCTGAGGGACCCCATTCATTATGCTCTTCCAGCATGACTGTGAACCACTGATAACCACTCTCTGGGAATGATTTTCCACTCAGTTATGCACCCACCTTATAGTAGCTCCATCTACGTTGTATTTCCCTAGTTTGTTTATGAGAAGGTCATGCGAGACAGTATCAAAAGCCTTACTAAAGTCAAGATATACCACATCTACCGTTTCCACCCCCTATCCACAAGGCTTGTTACTCTGTCAAAGAAAGCTATCAGGTTGGTTTGACACAATTTGTTCTTGACAAATCCATGCTGACTGTTATTTATCACCTTATCTTCTAGGTGTTTGCAAATTCATTTCTTAAGTATTTGCTCCATTATCTTTCCGGGTACAGAAGTTAAGCTGACTGGTCTGTAATTCCCCGGGTTGTCCTTATTTCCCTTTTTGTAGATGGGCACTATATTTGCCCTTTTCCAGTCTTCTGGAATGTCTCCCATCCTCCATGACTTTTCAAAGATAATTGCTAATGGCTCAGATATCTCCTCAGTCAGCTCTTTGAGTATTCTAGGATGTATTTAATCAGGCCCTGGTGATTTGAAGACATTTAACTTGTCTAAGTAATTTTTGACTTGTTCTTTCCCTATTTTAGATTCTGATCTTACCGCATTTTCACTGGCATTCACTATGTTAGACGTCCAATTGCCACCAACATTCTTGGTGAAAACCGAAACAAAGAAGTCATTAAGCACCTCTGCCATTTTCACCATTTTCTGTTATTGTCTTTCCCCCTTCATTGAGTAGCATGCCCTTCAGTCCCTCTCATGTTTGGAGTGGCATCTCTGTGACACTTCTACTCCTTGCTGCGCAGGAAAAGACACTGCTAGAATTTAAATTACAGTGACTCAGGAATCCAACATCTTTCTGAACTGCAGCTGAAAGGTTTCTTAGGCTCTTTATTTCCCTCATATTTGCTAATGTGACCTATTCTCCTGATGTGTTTACTTCTCATTTAAATGAACATTTTATACCTAGTAATGCCTCCCAAACCCTGAATTAGACCATATTCTTTGCGAATTTCATATTTTATAAATCCCTGGTCCTACACTACTCTGAAGACGCTAAAAAAAATAAATCACCTTTGCTGAAGTTTTAACTATGCAGTCCTGTCATACTGTGGTCCAACTCCTGTCTTTAAAAAACTGTATCAAGTTTGTGTGTACTCCTACTAAACCATGCATTTTCTTCTTGAACGCAATCCTATTAATACATTTATACTCAAAATGCAACCTCATATTGTGTCACAGTGCAGTTTTACAGCCCCTTTTCTTATGGCACATGAGCGTTAAGCAAACTTTCCCTTCACCATTTATTTCTGAATCTAGATACAAAGATGGAGCCCTAGCAATGAGGGTTTTGAGACATGGTTAAAATTAGAGATATAAAAGCATCTCTAACACTCAAGCATAGGTTATTATATGATCAGCTCTCCCTTTCAGTAGAAGGTTTGCATTTATGTATCCTCTAACAAAGTTAATAACAAGGAACATAAGTATTTACTAGGTATTCTTCAAAAATAAACGAATGCAAATACTTCAAATAACGGTTAGGATAACATGAAGATGACAAGGAAAAGTAAATATTTAAGCATCCACATGGAAAATCTTGTGCAAAATGTTTAGATCTTATTTATTTCAAAGTTTCACACATTGTATAGCTACATATATATGTGTACACACACACACACACACACACTTAAAATACAAATGTAATAATGAAAGATGCTGGCTGGCTTGTCTTCCTTATATGTGACAAACTCATTCAATTTACATTAATTAATTCTTAGAAGGTGCAAAAAGTAGTTGGCAGCTCATAACAATATGGGTTAATCAAAAGAGCTGAGGGATGTTTCATGGCAATCCTGCACCTATGGATTACAGCTCAATTCCCTTACACTATACTCCTTACAGTATCTCTGTAACATACCTATGCAAAAAAGTACAACAAACCATTATTTCCTTTTCACTTTATTTTTTCTTAAACACTTCTCTAGACCAATTATCCTAAATTTAACTTCTTGTTTTGCTGTCTCGCTTAAAAGAACAAAATAACCTCCCCCCCCTTCCCCGCGCCCCCGGACAATATCTCAGTTTCCTAAGAGCAGTTGTAGAAGTAACACTGCAAATTGCTTTGAATGATTTGTTGCTTACTGTGTCACAGGTGAGTCTATATCTGTGTCATGCTCTGAGATAAATTTCAGGTCCCCTGACTTGGTGATGACTGCTGACATCTGCAAAAGAAAACAAGCAGGAAGGTAGAAAGAAGAAAGACAATGGGGCTAACACATGTACATCGAAAAGCCACCAGCTTCCTGAATAAGGAGAGAATATACCCAGTCTGAAAAAAGAATGTCTATCAGCCATGAAGTGTTCACTCCTATGTGGTTAAAAACAAGGAAACAGCCCCCTGCTTTAACAACTCCTTGCAAACAAAGACAGTTTTCAGGTGTGTGGCAAAAACAACGGGTTATGAATCTTTGCTTGATTGAATCTTAAAATGCACATAGTCTGTAAGGGATTAAATTTATTTCAGCTATTGAATTAGTAACTAAAGAATGCTGACAAGTCATCCCATCACAGCCTTAACTAGTGCAAAAGCTGCCTGCTTCACTTCATAGGGGTTTTGTTAACCTAGCCTTGCAGATTTTGTTCAAAGTGGCTCAAATCTCTTCAGGTTCGTTTGGAGGTTAGGATTCGTACAGACTCAAACTCAAAGTGAATTCATGCAAAATTCTCTAGTTTCCTATGAAACCAGTGAGTGTCATCCCAGTTTGCACTTCACATCCATAAACCTCCTCTACCCCTAATAGGACTGGGACACTCCCTTACCACAAGAACTCCTCTTAGGAGTGGGACGGAATGGCTCAATGTAGCTTGCAACTTCCTCCTCCCAAGGTCTGAAGTCTTCCATGGTAGAGGACTCTACTGCTTGCTCTTCCTCCTGGAGTCTTCACAGGCCTCTAGCGGCCATTCTTTACTGGTGAATTTTCATGTAGGCGAGAAGAGGAAAGCCTGATGCTTCACTCTCTTTCCCCAAATCTTACTCAGAAAAGCTGTGCTGGTATGCAACACATACCTCTCACCATGCAGCACTTACTCCCACAACGGAAGTAGCGAGCTTTAGGCTAAGCCTACACTGCAACTGGGAGGTGTAATTCCCAGCTCAGGCGGATGTACACACGCTAGTTCTGATCAGGCTTCTGTGTGAAAAACAGCAGCATGGCCATGGTAGCAAGGGCAGCAGCTTAGGCTAGGCACCTGAGTATGTACCAAGGATTTAAGATGGTACTCGAGCAGTTACTTCGAGCCACTGCAGCCACACTGCTATTTTTAGCATGCTAGCTCAAACAGAGCTAGCACATGTACATGTATTGAGCTCCCAATTACCACTTTCAGCTGCAGTATAGATGTACACTTAGGGTAATTTCACATGACAATCAGAGGCGTGACTGCAGCTTGAGTAGGAATACCCTCACTAGCTTGAATCTAGTAGTGTCGATGCACTGGCATGGACCCTGGCAGAGGCTAGCAATGTGAGTACATACCCAGGGTTCCAGGCGGGGTTGTACACAGGGGGAAGCTAGTGTGGGAATGTCTACCTCAGCTGCAATTGCACCTCAGTTTGCAGTGTAGACACATTTAGGCCTATGAAACTCCACAATGCCTTACACGGTTAGCTAAAAAAAAACATGCAAAGGAGTTTGGGGCATCTCTTGTTCCACGCGTAACAATACAATAGTGACAACAGGAAGCTTTCTTGTCTCTCTGCTGCAGGTTGACAGGGCTCTGCACCCTAGAAAAATCTTTCTGGGATGAGATGGGTGGGCAGAAAGACAGCAGGCCTAACAGGTGAATCTCTGAAAATTGGATAGTGCTCTCTATGGAGATTTTCAGACACTGGAGCCTGAAGGAGGGCGAGGGGATAAGTTGAAAACCTGATATTTTCTAAAGCTAAGAAGTTTTTCCAGGTAGCTTATGAGAAGCCTGGACTTAAAGTGAACTCATCCAATAAAACTTGGACCAAGCTTATGATTTTTTAACAAAACTAAGTTACGTTTTGAGTTCAAAACGAAACTAAGCAAACCCATTCCGCTGGGTTTTATTTTGGACATTTCAAACAACACTAGTTCTTAAATTCACCCCACCACACCCAGTGATTTACATTAGAGATGGACCTACCCAGCTACTCTTATCTGCTCATAAATCACACATTTCACTGTCAACCCTCATCTCTCCAGGAAATAGCCAGGTGCCATTTTCTCTGACATTTCTTTCTTTGAAATCCTCTCTCTAGAACCAATCAACCAACATCGCATCGGGCATCAGGACCCTGGCTGGCAGGCTCTGGGATTCCCGACGCGGGCTCCTGCCAGCTGGGGTCCCGCCGCTGGCCCCACCCAGCACCTGCTGCTGGCCTGGGTGAAGGAACCCAGGCTGGCAGCAGTCTGAGACCCCGGCCGGCCTGGGCAGGTCCGGCCTTAGGCCAATTCCCCCGATTCCCCGGAATGGGGCCCCGCGCCTAAGAGGGGCCCCACAACGTCCGAGAGGGGCCCCGCAATGTCCGCTGGGCTCTGAGATTCCCGCCGGGGGCTCCTGCCAGCCGGGATCCCGCCGCTGGCCCCACCCAGCGCCCGCTGTTGGCCTGGGTGAAGGAACCCAGGCTGGCAGCAAGCTGAGACCCACTGCTGGCCTGGACAGGGTCAGCCTTAGACCTATTCCCCCAATTCCCCAGAATGGGGCCCCGCGCCTAAGAGGGGCCCCGCAATGGCAATTCAGTGGCAGCTTAATCGCTGCTGCTGCCTCTGCGGCCGCTGCCTCGGCAGCACTTCGGCGGCAGCTCAAACGCTGCTGCCGCCTCAGCGGTATTTCGGCGGCGGGGCCCCGCACTCCCTAAAGCCGGCCCTGGGTGAAGGAATCCAGGCTGGCAGCGCAGTCGCTTCGGCCCACGAAGCCCCTTCAAAAATCTAATATGACCCTTGTCTCAAAGTTTGGAGACCCCTGGTCTATCAGTCTCACTAGTGCCATATACAGGGTTAAAATCACCTCCCTACTCCTACTCTCCTGCTTATACATTCAAGGATCACACTCGCCCTTTTTGCCACAGCATCGCACTGGAAACTCATGTCGAGTTGTTTGTCTTTTATGACTCCTAGATCCTATTCAGAGTCACTGTTTTCCACGATACAGATCCTCATTCTATAGATCTGGCCTGCATTCCTTGTTCCTAGATGTAGAACTGTATTTGGCTGCATTAAAATACTTTTGTTTGAATGGGTCCAGTTTACTAAGTGATCCAGATTGCTCTATGACTGTGCTGTCCTCACCATTATTTACCACTCTGCCAGTTTTTGTGTCATCCACACATTTTATCAGCAGGGATAATAAAGCTTTCCATCAATGATCTTAAAGTCCTTCACACACATTAATGAATTAAGCCTCAACTCCCCAGTCAAGTATTATCATCCCTATTCTGAAGCTGGGGAAACTGAGGCACAGATGTTAAATGACTGATTTCCTGGGTTCCAGTCCTGAACTTTAATCAAACTACTAGATCATGCTTCCTATAACATTAATTAAAGCAAAGTAAACAAACAGACGTGTAAGCTCCTACTTCTATGGCTTGATTCTGCTCCCTCCATGTCAATGAGACTTTCACTACCGACTTAAGTGGGAGCAGTATCAAGCCCCTAATGGCCAGGGAATTAACGTATGCACTTTGCTAACAAGAGCCATGTCCAGACATGACCCATCTTCACACGTGACTTGTGAAGAGGTTCTAACAGTTTCCTTGGCCAGTGCAGACAGGATCACAGCATTAGAAAAGTATCATACCCAGTCAGTGTATGAATGTGTAAGAGTACTGGTTATGACAGAAAAAAACTTCTCTGTGTTAAATTCACACATAAATCTACATTAACGTAATATAAAATTTGGGACTGTATACAAAAGGAGGAAACATACTGTCACTGTCTGATAACGATATACAATGGGGTGCATTAAAGGGAGTGCAACTATGAGTGATTACTACATTTTTCAGTGTTCACACCCTCCTGATGTTTATTTTTTCCTTTTTACACTCCCTTTTCGTGTAGTCAGAACTGGGCCAGGTCATTCTCTTGGAGTTTCTCACATTAAAGAAGTTAAGGCTTTTCATCTTCCATATTTCCAAAAAAGGAAAATACAGACAACAATCTTTAATAATGGAATCTCTCTCCTAACTCTGTTAATATTGCAATCAAACATCTCGCTTTACAAGACAGGAGAATCTGACTAAACTGCACTGCAGCAAAATGCAAACCTAGTCCAAAAACGGATTGTTGAGTTTTTCAGAATGAAAAACAGCCAAATGAGATTCTGCCAGAGTCATGAATGGTGCGGGTAAAATCTAGTTCTCCATGAGACATGGGGCAACACCCCCATCACCTCCTGGTTGCTCCCTGAAATACGTTATAAATATATATTAATTCTAATTAGTCCTCAATGCTGATGTCTCTCCCCCAAACTCAAAACTCTCTAGTATAAAACTTCACCAATCTACAGTAGGCCTTTCCCCCGAGTGTTGATCAGTGACGTTCTATCATACTTCTGTCTGATACAGTATTCTTCATATTTTTAAAAATCACATTTTTGTTAAACTTAAAAGCTGAGTAATCTGCATGTGAGTGGTCTTCCTGTTGTTCCTGGGGAATTAAAAGGGTTCTGTGCTGATGAGGACCAGCTGATGATACAAAGAAAACAAATAAATCCTGTGATAGTAAAGATTATAATTACGGGATATGCAAACGCATTCAGATACTCCCACTTGTCAGTGGAGTGATCCTGGATTTGTTTAGTGTTTACAGAATCACAGAAATTCTAAATGGAATGTTACACTAGAGCAGTTCTTATTTCAGAAAGGAAGTTATTGGCCATGCAGAGGAAGCATACAATGAAAACTTGTCTAAGGAATAAGCTGTTTTTTATTCTTCTTATAGAAATAAGGGGGAAAGCATCAATAATTAATTAAAGCCTACTCCTTATCAGAGACAATTCCAGTAAGATACTTTTAAGTTTTCTTCCAGAAATAATAGTGAACAGTATTAAGGTTGTAAAGTCAAGTACTCAAAGGTTAGGAAATGCTAGAATGAAGTGCAAATGTATTCGGGTAGTTTTTCATTACATGCTCACATATCATTTTTTCCAACAGGACCCCTGCCTCATTGAGTGCACAGGCTGGGCAGTGATAACTTAATAAGCAGCTATTCAACATTTTGTTTTATCATCATTGTTCAATATGTGGCTTTAGGCCTTATTTACTGCATATTATTCAAAGTCTTCTATGAAGTCAGAATAATTAATTTCCTCATTGGCTTTTCTATGGTTGTCATCACTATAGGATCCAAGTGCTTCATACACATTAATTTATTCATCTTCACCAAACCCCTCGAGGTGAGATGGTGGTGTTCCCATTTTACAGATGGGCGCTGGGGCACAGGGAGATTAAAGTATCAAAAGTATCCACTAATTCTGGGTGCCCAATTTGAGATGTGTATGACCTAATTTTTCAGAGATCTTACTGTTATATAGCACTTTATATATTCAAGCACAGCTCCTGTTGACTTCAGTTGCAGTTGTGAGTGCTCAGCATTTCTACAAATCAGACCCTCGTGCCTCAAGTCAGGCATCCAGAAAATGAGGAACATACATTGAGTGACCACCTGTTGGGAAGTTTGGTTTAAGTGACTTGCTTAGCATCACAAAGGGACTCTGGCAGAGGCAGGGATAGAATCCAGTTCTTCCTGGGCAGCATTCAACTGCCTTAAGCATGAGACCATCTTTCTTCTTCCTGCAATACTCTGCCCCATTTTTTATACATCTTCCAACTTCTGAAACAAATGAATACAGGGCCCATAGACAACATCCATCTCCAGGACACATCCATCCTGTGCAGTAAATATGGCTGGAGTCGTGTGGAAAAAATAGTAGACTCAGAGACTGTAAGGCAAGAAGGGACTTCTATGATTACCTAGTCTGACCTCCTGCACATTGCAGGCCACAGAACCTCACCCATTCACTCCTGTAATAGATCCATAACCTCTGGCTGAGTAAATGAAGTCCTCAAATCATGATTTAAAGACTTCAAGTTACAAAGAATCCACCATTTACTCTAGTTTAAACCTGCAAATGACCCATGTCCCATGCTGCAGAAGGAGACAAAAAAAAAACACAACAACCCAGGGCCACTGCCAATCTGACCAGGGGAGAAATTCCTTCCCAACCACAAATATGGTGATCAGTTGGATCTTGGGCATGTCAGCAAGACCCATCAGCCAGACACCCGGGAAAGAATTGTCTGTTGTTACTCAGAGTGCTCGCCATTTACTGTCCAATATTTGGCTGTTGGGGATATTTGTTACGAGCAGTGGCAGATCGGCCACCAGCCAGTGTAGGCAGTGTCATCATATGATCCCTTCCATAAACTGATCAAGCTCAGTCTTGGAAGCCAGTTAGGTTTTTTTCCCTCACTGCTCCCCTTGGAAGGCTGTTCCAGAACTTCACTCCTCTGATGGTTAGAAACCTCCATCTAATTTCAGGCCTAACGTTGTTGATGGTCAGTTTATATCCATTTGTTATTGTGCCAACATTGGTGCTTAACTTAAATAACTCCTCTCCCTCCCTGGTATTTATCCCTCTGATGCATTTATAGAAAGCAATCATATCTCCCCTCAGTCTCCGTTTTGTGAGGCTAAACAAGCCAAGCTCCTCAAGTCCCCTAAGGTAGGTTTTCCATTCCTCTGATCATCCTAGTAGCCCTTTTCTGCACGTTCCAGTTTGAATTTGCCTTTCTTAGGGCAGGTTTACACTACAAATTTACATCAGTACAGCTGCGGTGCTGTAGTACATCTGGTGAAGACAGTCTAAGCCAACGGGAGAGAGCTCCCTTGTCGGCTTAATAACTCCACCTTCACAGGAGGCGGTAGCTATGTCAGCGGGAGAAGCTCTCCCACTGACCTAGCGCTGTCTACATAGCGGGTTAAGGTCGGCATAATTATGTCACTCGGATGTGGATTTTTCACACCCCTGAGCGATGTAATTATACCAAAGGTCTCACCAGTGTCTTGTACAATGGTAATAACACTTTCCTATGTTAACTGGCAATACCTCACCTGATGCATCCTACAATTGCATTAGCCTTTTTCATGGCTGCATCACATTAGTGGCTCATAGTCATCCTGTGATCAACCAATACACCCAGGTCTTGCTCCTCCTCTGTCCGCAGCTTATAGGGAAAATTCTTGTTAGTGACCTTTCACTTTGCACTATTAAATTTCATCCTATTTCTATTACTCCAGTTTTTGAGGTCATTCAAATGTGCTTGTGATATTCTGCTCCTCCTTCACATTGGCAATACCTCCCAACTTTGTGTCACCTACAAATTTTATTAGTACACTCCCACTTTTTGTGCCAGCATTATTAATGAAAATGTTAAATAAAATTGGTCCTAAGACTGATCCTTGAGGAGCTTTTCCAATAATCTCCGTCCAGTCTGAAAGTTCACCTTTCAGTATGACTTGTTGTAGTCTCTCTTTAACCAGTTCCTTACCCACCTCTTGATTCATTAATCACCATCTTCTCCAATTTAACTAATAATTTCCCATGTGGAACTATATCAAATGCCTTACTGAAATTCGGGTAGATTAGATCTACTGCATTTCTTTTGTCTACCAAAAAAAATAAAATAAAAATCAATCTATCTTCTCAAAGAAAGAGATCAGGCTGGTCTGGCATGATCTACCTTTTGTAAAATCATTTTGTATTTTATCCCACGTACCGGTATGTTCTTAACTATTTTCTCTTTCAAAATTTGTTCCAATACCTTGCATACAACTGAGGTCAAACTAATCTCATGTAATTAAAGACTTTATTACTGTCTCCACAAAATGCTTTCAAAACGGAGTAATCTGTAATCAGTCTCCTTGCTGTTCATGAGAAATTAATGAGGGTCTGTGCTGGTGTGCACAGGTAAAAAATAGCAGTGAAGATGTGGCGGCATGGAATATGGCATGGGCTACCAATATGAGTATGTAAACAAACTGAAAAACAAATTCCATCATATGGTATCATAACAACACTCCTGTAGTTCATTAGCAGCAAGGTTGGGACATTTAGATACACAGCCAAGGCTTCTGCCACTTCAGCTAAGGGTGTAACTGATAGCAGCACTACGGTGTCATCTTTTACGGGGACCAGCACTAGAGTGGGATAAAACACACATTTTGCCAATGGGTTTCACAGATAGTTGCTGAGAGGAAGACTAAGGCTAGGTCTACACTACCCCCCCCTATCGAACTAAGGTACGCAACTTCAGCTACGTGAATAACGTAGCTGAAGTCGAAGTACCTTAGTTCGAATGAAAAAGCACTTACCCGGGATCCACACGCGGTGCGCAGGCTCCCCCGTCGACTCCGCCTACTCCGTTCGTTGAGCTGGAGTACCAGCGTCGACGGCGGAGCACTTCCTGGTTCGATAAATCGAACCCAGAACATCGATCGCGCGCCTCTGACGGGACGCGTAAGTATAGACCTACCCTGAGACTCAGGGATCTTGGGTTCCATTCCAGGCTCTGTAGGGGAACATCCTCTAGGGGGCACAGATTCTTCTGCCTATTTCCCCCAAGCTTGATCTCTTCTGTCCCGTCCCCTCCAACCTGTCCTTGTCCCAGTCTCTTTCTCTTCTCCATACCTGGCACCTTGTCCCACTCTCCACTTCTCAGGCCTCTCATCCCACCCCAGTGCAAGTATCCTTGCCCAGCAGACCCATTTCCCCGTTCTTGGCTCCTCATCCAATCTGTGTCTCCTCTCCCCAAGACCCAGCCTTCCTCCCCGGGCTCCTCATCTAATCTCAGACCTTCCCCTGCCCCGACTTTGTGTCTCAGTCTCTTTGCCCAGTCTGTGACAATTCTGTCCCCATACTACAGCTCCTTGTCAGATTCTCCTTCCCCTGCCACCACTTCCCTTGCACAACTGTTTCATAGTCCCAGTCTTCTTGTCCAGACCTTCCCAATCTTCACCTCTTCCCAGATCCAATTCTAATCTCCTCATTTGGCATCAGTGTTCGTCCTATCCCCCTCAAAAGCCAAATAGCTCCTGGTCCTACCTCCATTTCCTTCACTAGCTCCCAGTCTCCTCCAACATAGCTTCCAGTCCCAGCTGCTCCCCCCTTGGCTCATAGTCTCTTTGTCCAGCCAGTCCCAGTCGATCCTCCAGCTCCCAATCCACTGCCCAACCGCCAAATCTAGATCACTGTTTCTCTCCCCCAATCATCTAGGAACATGGAATGCAGGCCAGATCCCTACTGATCAAATCTGCAGATGACACAAAGCTAGGAGAAACAACGAGGAGTCCTTGTGGCACCTTAGAGTCTAACAAATTTATTTGGGCATTTGTTAGTCTCCAAGGTGCCACAAGGACTCCTCGTTGTTTTTGCTGATACAGACTAACAGATACCACTCTGAAAGCTAGGAGAGTTGTCAACACTTTTGAGGAGAGAGCTAAAATTCAGAGGGATCTTGATAAGTTGGAGAACTGGGCTATAGACAACAAAATGAAATTCAACAAACACAAATGTAGGGTGCTACACTTAGGGGAGAAAAGACAAATGCACAAATACAGAATGCAGGATAACTGGCTTGGCAGCAGCATTGCTGAGAACGATCTGGGAGTTGCGGTGGATCACAACCTCAACATGAGTCAGCAATGCAATGCTGTTGCAAAAAAAGCAAATGCAATTTTATGGTGCATTAACAGAGGTCTAGCATGCAAGTCACGGGAGGTGATACCACTACTCTACTCAGTGCTGGTTAGACCTCAGATGAATTACTTGTCCAGTTTTGGTCAGCAGTGTATAGAAAAGATGTGGGGAAACTGGAAAGGATTCAGAGGTGAACAACAAAAATGATCAAAGGGATGGAATACAAGCCATATGAGCAAAGGATGAAGGAACTGGGTATATTTTGTTTGGAAAAGAGGAAATTGGGGAAGAACATGATAGCGGTTTTCCTAATACTTGAAAGATTGCTATAAAAAGATGGAAAAAAGTTGTTCTCTCTTGCCACAGAGGGCAGGACAAGGGGCAATGGGCTCAAACTACAGCATAGCAGATTTAGATTACATCTTAGGAAAAACTTCATAACAGACTGCCTCAGGAGGTTGTGGAAGCTCCTTAACTGGAAGTTTTCAAAAGGAGGTTGAATAGCCATCTGTCTTGGATGGTTCAGACACAACAAATCCTATATCTTGACAGGGGGTCGGATTAGATACCATTGTAGTCCCTTCTAACCTGATGATTCTTGTTCCAAACTATCTCCCCCCAGTTTGGCTTTTGTCCCTCTACATTTGAATCAGTTTTCTTTTTCTCACTGCCTGGGTGCCAGTAGGGGACCACTGAGAGCACAAGATGCTTTTCAGTTCCAGAGCTCAACCCCACTATAGGTCAGAGCAGCTGGGAGCGGACATTACAGGGAAAGTCCTTCTAAGCCTCCATAGCCTCGGGCTGGAGTATATTCTCTGTTGCTCTGTGGGGATAGTGCATGCACAGTCTGATCAGCACTAGGAGCTGTGAGAGGCTCAAGCATACTCACTGAAGATGGAATCATTTGAGGTTTTAGCTGTTAAGCTCTAGCAAGTCTCTACTAAGCAATTTTTAACATGGGCAAAATAACATCTTTTTCCTTAGCCTCATTCTACTTGTTGTCAGAAATGACTGAACTGTTTTGGTTGAAGTAAAAAAAAATCAGCCTGAAGAGGACATCCAGCACAGAAAATTTCAACCCAAACAGCTAAAGTTTGGCAAAGTCATAAACAACTGAAAACAAGGTCTTATAATGGGAACAGAACAATATACTGGGCCAGACCAATTGTCCAACTAGCCGTATCCTGGCTTCTGACAGTTGCCAGTGCTAGATGCTTTAAAGGGAATAAAGAGAAAAGGGCAATTATGAGTAATCCATCCCTTGTTTTCTAGTCCCAGTTTCTGGCAGTCAGAGGTTCAGGGACACCCAGTGCATGGGATTGTGTTCCTGACCATCTTGGCTAATAGCCATTAATGTATCTATCCTCCATTAACCTATCTAACTCTTTTTTTTGAAAACAGTTATACTTTTGGCCTTCACAACATCCCCTGGCAACAAATTCAATAGGTTGACTGTATTGTGTGATGAAGTACTTGCTTATGTTTGTTTTAAACCTGCAGCCTATTAAATTAATTGGGAAGTTTTAGGCAACCTTAATAATAGGTGATGCTATCAGGCTTGACTATAAGAAAGACTACCTTCATTCGTGATAGGCCATTAAAAGCAATTTTCCTTCATAACTTGAAGTCAATTGAGACTCATTGTGTCCAACATTCTAACATACTTAGTATTAGTGATCAAGGCAATCCAGATTCCAACTATCAAATGGCTAATTTGCAATTGCTGGGGCTGGGATTTTCTTGATGTCAGATTGCTAACACACGTGTCTGAAGTTTTTCTATCCACAGAACACATACCATATGGTACAGACAGCAAGTTCCCTCATTCTGCCCTCCCTCAACCAGTGTCTCCATGCCCATTTAATCCTTTGTCTTTTGACAGAGATTGCCAATAGGACTGCCAATTAGTGCCAACTGTAAAGGGGTATTTTTTTCTTTTATTTACTTTTTAATTTAATGATGTGGCCATTTGTTCACTAGGAGGTATATGAAGATCATCCCCAGTCTAGTATGATGGAATAATAAAAAAAACACTTTGCATTTCTATAACAACTTCCATTCCAGGATCAAAAATGCTTTCCAATCTAATTGGTCTCGTGACACCTCTGTGGTAGGTATTTTTGTCCCAATAACGCAGATGGGGCAACAGAAGTAAGATACTTTCCCAAGGTCACAGAGAAAGCCCGTAGCACAGACTTAAATAAGAGGACCTAGGTCTCCTGGCTCTCAAACCTATACTCAATTATAAGACCATCCCTTCCTCCCCTAAACTACAGTTTAAGGGTTGCAGATTGTGACCTAGATCATCTCCCAGAGATCTAAGTGTGTGTGTGGGTCCTCTAAGTGCAGATCCCTCCATGTCTGCTTGGAAGGGGAAGACGTTTTTCTCCCCATGGCAATATACTCTTACTGCCTAGAAGCATGTAGATGGCTCCTGTGGAAAATGCTCTCATGAGTTTTGGAGACAAGGTTGGGAGGAGTCCATGCCACCACTTCCTGCTAATCCTGCCTTATTTTTCCCAATTCTGGGCCCCTCCAAACACTTTCCCATTGAATGGACAATTGGCAAGGAACTCTGTAAGGTGAATCCTGTGGAGTTTTCTCTTTATTGGGATGTAGTATGGCCCAAAATTACTTGTATAGATAGCTGATGTTTTTAAATTAGACTTACCCTGTCATATATTTCTGAAACTATCAGTTCAGTTTTGGATGTCTAGTAAAGCACAAGGCTTCAAACACAGTGGAGATGTGGAACTCAATTTTTTTCTTCCCTGTAAAAGATATTTTTATGATGAGGTTTTGTTTAGTGCCAACCCTAAGTCAGCACTTAGATTCTCCAGCTATGAATGCCATAGCATTTACAATTCAAGAAGCAGGGAAGCAAGACACTCCTGACTGGAATGAAATGAGTCACAGTTCCAAGTCATTTCTAATCTGGTTGTAGATCTGCAGAAAAATCTCCACAAAATAGTTCAACCCTATTCAGTAAGAGGCTGCAAGGGCCCAGGAAGCAAGCAATGGGGAGGGAAGGAGAAGCTAGCCTGTTCCTGTCTGCTCTTGCTACTGCCATCCAAGCCCTGATGTAGCTTTTCTTTTCTTTCATCTCTCCTCATAAAATGAGGGACTTAAGATGGTGAGGATCAGGCTGCGTAGACTTCATGGTCTCAACATTTAACGGTGGGCGCTTATCAGTTTCACACCATCTGTAAGTGGCACCTTTTCACAGTACCCTTCCTATCTAAAGCCAGATGCAGTTTCCTGTTGTGACTCAACTAGCATTGTAGGACGCAAGCACAAAGAATTCGGTGATGGAATAAATTAAGGCCAGGTCTACATGAAGGCACTTAAAGGTACATCAGCTAAAGGTGTGAAGTCAATGCACATAAGTTACAGCACATTATTCAGGAGTGAAGTGGCCTTAGTTTGCTGTAGCTCAATTCTCAGGTACAGTTAGAAAACAACTGAAAACACCAGATTAGAGAGAAAGGTGTGCCCTCCTCCCTCGCTCAAACCTAGTGAGTGAATAATCTAACTGGAAAAGTGAAAAATAAAATGTTAGTAACGGTGGCTACTTTTGAATAGAGACATTTCAGCATGACAAGAGAACTGAATATCTAAAGATAGCATCATAGCAGATCAAAAACAAAAGGTGGAGTTGTAGCACCTTAGAGACTAACAAATTTATTTCAGCATAAGCTTTCGTGGGTTAATACCCACTTCATCGGATGCAAAAGGTGGAGTGTGTTAGGGTCTTATCTTGTCCATCAGAGAAATACCATTACAGATAACAAAAAGTGTCTGTTCTCTCTGGATGGATCTTAGTATCATTTCCTTCAGAAAAGAGTAGGATTATTTTCCCAAGAACAAAAGATATAACTATTCTGTCAAGAACTGGATTTGCTGAGGTGTGTCTATCGTATGCAACGTATAGTGGTAATTTGTATGCAAGATCACTCAGCGGCTTTGCAGATCTATTCTAGGGAAGCACTGTCTCTGTCAGGGTTGGCCTTACCATGAGGCGAACTGAGGTGGCCGCCTCAGGTGCCAGACTGTGGGGGTGGGGCACCACTAGGACCCAGAGTGTAGAAAATTGTGTCTGCTGATGGTGCATATGTATTCTCTCTGCTCTAGATGCACAGATATGGTGGAGTGCTGTGCTGGAGGAAGGAGGGCACAAGAGACATAACAGGCAGGCAGGAGAAAAAGTGATAGGGAATAACAGAAAGCAGCAAGAGCTGCACGGAGAGAGAGGAGGAGGAGCCTCTTATGTATCTCTCTAGCACCCCGAAGAGCCTGGACTGATTAACACCAGCTTCTCAGGGAGCTTCCTGCTGCTTCCCTGAACCCACTTGAAGAGAACAGGCAGTCAACTGAAGTAGTAGGAGCCAGTTAAGCCCTTAAGACGCGGATATCTTCCCTCACTCAGGCCCTACTACCAGCCTGCTTATTTGTCCCCTTCAATCATAGGCGCCAACTTTTGTCGGCGCCGCTGGGTGCTCCCCCTGGCCCTGCCCCAACTCCACCCCCGGCCCCGTCCCAACTCCACCCCCAGCCCCGCCCCTTCCCCAAATCCCCGCCCCCTCCCCCCGGGAAAAATTGGTGGGTGCTGAGCACCCACCGGCAGCTACCTGGCAGCCCCCCTCCCCCCCCCCGCACGCACTCGCCCGCCCAACTCACTCACCTTCCGGGTTCCCTGTGCGGCAGGAGGTGCCTCCGGCCACGCAGGGAACCCGGAAGGTGAGTGAGTTGGGTGGGCGGGTGGGGAGCTGCTGGTGGGTGCTCGCGCCCCCGGCCCTGGCTCCTCCTCCAGCCCCGGGCGTGCTGCATTCCCCTACCCTCGGCTTGCAAGCGGGGTGGGGGGGAGAGCAGCAGAGCACCCGAGTACCCACTGGGCCCTGCAGCTCCCCGCCAGCCCCGCCCCCGGCTGCTCACCAGTGCTCCTGGGCTGGCTTGCTTCGCTTCCCCAGGAAGGCGCGGCTTCTTTGCCGCACTCAGGCTCCTCCCTCCGGCTCCAGCGGCACTCTGAGGGTGGGGGAAAGCGCAGGGGAGGCACAGCCCCACCCCTGTGCTTTCCCCCACCCCCAGCGTGCCGCCGGAGCTGGAGGGAGGAGCCTTAGAGCGACGAAGAAGGCGCGCCTTCCTGGGGAAGCAAGCCAGCCCAGCCCAGCCCAGGAGCACTGGTGAGCAACCGGGCGTGTGAGCGGGGCTGACGGGGAGCTGCAGGGCCCGGTGGGTGCTCGGGTGCTCTGCTGCTCTCCCCCCCGCCCCGCTTGGAAGCAGGGGCGGGGGGGAAATGCAGCACGCCCAGGGCCGTGGGTGGAGCCAGGGCCGGGAGCACCCACCGGCAGCTCCCCGCCCGCCCAACTCACTCACCTTCCGGGTTCCCTGTGCGGCTGGAGGCGCCTCTGGCCGCGCAGGGGACCTGGAAGGTGAGTGAGTTGGGCGGGCAGGCGGGCGAGCGCACGCGGGGCTGCCGGGGTGCTGCCGGTGGGTGCTCAGCACCCACCAATTTTTCCCCGTGGGTGCTCCAGCCCCAGAGCACCCATGGAGTCGGCGCCTATGCCTTCAATTGAGTGTTGAGAGCTACTATTCCTGGCAAAGAACAGCGGTCATGAATGAAAGAAGAAAACCCCCCTCTGGGGCAGCATTCAGAAAAAGAAAGCAAGCAAAGGAAGCTTTTCTATCTAAGCAGGAAGGAACTCTTCTGAGATACATAGACACAAATGTTCACGGTGAGCCTTCCGGCCCCAGTGAGGATGTGAGTGGTGAGGAGATGCCTGATCTTCCAGTTAGTCAGAGTGCAGGTGACCTGGCAGCTACTGCAGCATCCATATCTCCATCTCAAATGATGTAACAATGCACATTCCTGAAGAAAAGTGTAGATCAGAGAAGAGTGTGGTGGAGACGCAAGAAACAGCTGCTGCTGAGTTTAGTTCCTTAAGTCTAGATGATCCAGGACTGTGGACCCACTTGAGCAGTAGCCTGAGGGACTTCCTTGTACTGCATGGGTCATAGCAAGGGAAAAACTTCATGTTCCCCAAAGACAATGAAAATAGTTTCCATCCAACACATTACTGGTGTGAAATCCCCAATGGTGACAAAATGGAGAGGCCATGGCTTATGTAGTCAAAAACCCAGAATGCTGCATACTGTTTTTGTTGCAAACTCATCCAGTCTAACGTTCCAGACACATTGGGTTCTACAGGAACAAAGGATTGGAAAGATCTGGCAAGAAAACTGGCATGCCATGAGAAGGCAGCAAATCACCAGAGAGCAATTCCATAGGTGGAAAGAGCTTGAGATGAGACTAAGGTTAAAGGCCACCATAGATGATCAGCATCAAGAGAAGATTGCATCAGAGTCTCTTTACTGGCGCAAAATGTTCTGAAAAGGCTCATTGCCATTGTGAGAATGCTTGCTAACCAAAGCCTAGCACTGTCTGGCACTTCAGATCAGCTGTATGTGCCAACCAATGGAAACTTCCTTAAAATTGTGGAGCTGATGGCTGAGTTTGATGCTGTACTCCAGGAGCATCTAAGAAGAGTCACCACCCAAGAAATGTACACATACCACTACCTTGGAAAACAATTCAAAATGAGATCATACAGTTACTGGCAACAAAAGTCAAACAGAAGATTGTGGCAGATCTGAAGTCAGCAAGATATTACTCTGTTATTCTGGACTGCACACCTAACATCAGCCATACGAAACAAATGACTTTAATGGTGCATTTTGTAACAACAACAGAAACTAGTGAAAATGTCCCTGCAGTGGTGACTGTCAGAGAGCATTTTCTAGAATGTATTGACATAGAATCATGGAATCTCAGGGTTGGAAGGGACCTCAGGAGGTCATCTAGTCCAACCCCCTGCTCAAAGCAGGACCAACCCCAACTACATCATCCCAGCCAGGGCTTTGTCAAGCCTGACCTTAAAAACCTCCAAGGAAGGAGATTCCACCACCTCCCTAGGTAACCCATTCCAGTGCTTCACCACCCTACTAGTGAAAAAGTTTCTCCTAATATCCAACCTAAACCTCCCCCTCTGCAACTTGAGACCATTACTCCTTGTTCTGTCATCTTCTACCACTGAGAACAGTCTAGATCCATCCTCTTTGGAACCCCCTTTTAGGTAGTTGAAAGCAGCTATCAAATCCCCCCTCACTCTTCTCTTCTGCAGGCTAAACAATCCCAGTTCCCTCAGCCTCTCCTCATAAGTCATGTGCTCCAGCCCCCTAATCATTTTTGTTGCCCTCCGTTGGACTCTTTCCAGTTTATCCACATCCTTCTTGTAGTGTGGGGCCCAAAACTGGACACAGTACTCCAAATGAGGCCTCACCAGTGCCGAATAGAGGGGAATAATCACATCCCTCGATCTGCTGGAAATGCCCCTACTTATACAGCCCAAAATGCCATTAGCCTTCTTGGCAACAAGGGCACACTGTTGACTCATATTCAGCTTTTCGTCCACTGTAACCCCTAGGTCCTTTTCTGCAGAACTGCTGCCCAGCCATTCGGTCCCTAGTCTGTAGCAGTGCATGGGATTCTTCCATCCTAAGTGCAGGACTCTGCACTTGTCCTTGTTGAACCTCATCAGATTTCTTTTGGCCCAATCCTCTAATTTGTCTAGGTCCCTACCCTCCAGCGTATCAACCACTCCTCCCAGTTTAGTGTCATCTGCAAACTTGCTAAGGGTGCAGTCCACACCATCCTCCAGGTCGTTGATGAAGATATTGAACAAAACCGGCCCCAGCACCGACCCTTGGGGCACTCCACTTGATACCGGCTGCCAACTAGACATGGAGCCATTGATCACTACCCGTTGAGCGCGACCATCCAGCCAGTTTTCTATCCACCTTACCGTCCATTCATCCAGCCCATACTTCTTTAACTTGCTGGCAAGAACACTGTGGGAGACTGTATCAAAAGCTTTGCTAAAGTCAAGAAATAGCACATCCACTGCTTTCCCCTCATCCACAGAGCCAGTTATCTCATCATAGAAGGCAATTCGGTTAGTCAGGCATGACTTGCCCTTGGTGAATCCATGCTGACTGTTCCTGATCACTTTCCCCTCCTTTAAATGGTTCAGAATTGATTCCTTGAGGACCTGTTCCATGATTATTCCAGGGACTGAGGTGAGACTGACTGGCCTGTAGTTCCCCGGATCTTCCTTCTTCCCTTTTTTAAAGATGGGCACTACATTAGCTTTTTTCCAGTCATCCGGGACCTCCCCCTATTGCCATGATTTGTCAAAGATAATGGCCAATGGCTCTGCAATCACATCGGTCAACTCCTTTAGCACCCTCGGATGCAGTGCATCCGGCCCCATGGACTTGTGTTCGTCCAGCTTTTCTAAATAGTCCCGAACTACTTCTTTCTCATAGATGATATTACAGGAGCTGGTATGACAAATGTACTTCTTAAAAAGCTGGAAGATACTGGAATTGTGATAGCTGACATGAGAGGTCAGGGCTACGATAATGGTGACAACATGAGAGTAAAGAACAGAGGAGTGCAGACACAGATCCGAGAGTTAAACCCTTGAGCTTTTTTTGTCCCACGCAGTTTTCATTAATTGAACTTGGTAGTCAGTGATGCAGCATCAGCTTCTAGTGAGGCTGATGAATTTTTTAATGCAATTCAAAACATTTATGTATTTTTCTCTGCATCAACTCATTGATGACAAATTTTGAGCAACATCTGGGAACATCCTCTCTGACACTGAAACCACTGAGTGCCACACAATGGGAAAGTCGAGTGGAGGCAATAAAGCCTATCAAACACCAGATTTGGAAGACAGATGATGCCATAGTGTCACAGTATGAACTACCCCCCCTCCCCTGGGTAAGCACCAGCAGCATACCTTGCTAACGTTTTAAAATATCCAGTTGGCGGATTGGCGGTGAGGAAAAGTTAAAGGTATTGAATGGGGAATGGAAGGTTCCTTTGCACGTTTCAGGAGGCCAGGGGGTAAAGGAACGGGTTAATGTAAACATTCAACCAGGCCTGAAAATAAAAAACTGCTCGGCGCTCAAAATAAAAAAACTAACACAGACACACTCTCTGCATGCCAAGCAGCGAAAAACTGCTTCTCAGCCCCAGCTGGCCATAAAAAATAAAAACAAAAAACAAACAAAACTAAAAAAAAATGCAAACCTGCCAAATTACAAATTTGCAAAGGTTAGCCTAAAAAAAACTCAACTGTCTGCCTCGCGACCCTAGAGCCGGTGTGTTATGAAAAGTTTGGGAGCTGCAGAGAGCCGGTTCAAACTAGTGTAAAAAGCAAAAAGCACGGGAAACACGGGGGGCTCCTAAACAAAACACCCCCCAAAATACCCAGGATTTAAAAACCCTCCTGAGAGCGGAAGCAAGTCGGAAATCTACAGCGGACCCCAAACGACCTGTGCACAGGGCAGAACTCCCATCCACCCTTCCCCCTCTTCTTCTTATGTTACACCCAGGCTTGGCCAGCCTTGGGTTGTGCGTGTGTGTAAGTATAAAAGTGGGTTCGGGTTCGGGAAGTAACGCTTTTTTCCTTCCTCTAAATAACAAAAAAAAAACCCAGTACTCTCCGCTATTTTATTATTTTATTAATAAAGCTTTAAAATGTAGTCACTTGCTGTGTTCTTTCATCTCCGCCCCTAAAAATCCTGCGGCCTTAGCCTAATCAACTAAGGCACAGGCAAATTGGTAACATACATCTGTTACAATAGTTGCCATTATGGAGGATAATGCTATGACAGGAACTGTTCGTGGGAGAACAATGGCAGAAGGAAATGGAATCACCAGAAACATACATAACTTCAAATTTCTGTATGGCTTAGTGTTGTGGCATGACATACTGTTTGAAATAAATGTTGTAAGCAAGAGACACCAAGGTGTTGTTAACCTTGATATATCTGGAGCAATGGAACAACTGGACAAAGCAAAGTCATACCTACAGTCTTACCGGTCAGATGAGGGATTTCAAAATGTTATGAAGAGTGTATGGAAGTTGGCAAAGGAACTTCACACTGAAGCTATTTTCCCACCTATTCAAGAATACAAGAGTCACCGAAGAAGACGACACTTTGATTACGGGATAATCCCATAAGAGACCCCAAACAAAAATTCAAAGTTGAATTCTTTAACCAGGTGCTAGATTGTGCAATACAGTCAGTTGAAGAATGTTTCATGCAGCTCAAGGAACACAGCAGTATATTTAGGATGTTTTATGATATTTCAAAACTCCTCACTATACCCGAAGAATAAGTACACCAGCAATGCAGGGCACCAGAGACAGTGTTGACACATGCGTGATATTGATGCGAGTGATTTAGGTGATGATCTGAAAGCCCTTTCAAGATACATATCAGCAGGATCAACTCCAAAGGCTGTTCTGGAATATATGTGCACAAATAAGATGACCACCCTCTTTCCAAATGCTTTTGTTGCTCTGTGCATACTTTGAACACTTCCTGTAACAGTTGCCAGTGGAGAATGCAGCTTCTCCAAGCTGAAGTTAATAAAAACACATTTACGCTCCACAATTACATGAGCTGGCCCAGACTGTGGACCTTTAGGAAGCAGTTCAAGTCTTTGCAACCAAGAAGGCACAGAAAGCACCACTTTGATTATTCAAACAGATAAAAATGCCAGTGTTTACTATGCAGACAAGAAAAGTTACATTTGCTGTTCAGGCGTTTGAAAGTTAAGTGTTACTTCAAATTTTTAAACAAGGCATTTTAAGTTGTTAGTTCTCCTTTATTGGGGTAGGTAGCAGAGCACTACCATGAGAGGAGTAGAACAGGAAGAAGGCAGAACTGAGACCTTTCAAAGTTTTGGCCCAAGCGAGGAGAATGGGGGCGTCATTTGAGCTCCTCCCCTCAGGGGCCAAAATGTTGTGGGCCGGCCCTAGTCTCTGTCAGTCCAGGAGGTGGCATTGCTTCTAGAAGAACAGAATTTTAAGCGTACTGAACAAGGCTGAACCTTGCATTATTGAAACACATTCTGATCTGATTGGATAACACATTTTTGTGGGGCTTCAGCCTCTTCTTTGGCTCTTCAAAATGCATGAACAACTTCCATGAACTTCCAAATCTTTTGTTCTGTTTAAAGATGAATGCTAGAAGGGCCATAAAGTTAAGTCATGGAGGTACTTCCTTGTTCAGCTGAGAAAAGGCATAAAAGAGGGAGGATTATATTCTATTTTTGATTAAATTCAGTGAAAAACTCCAGCCATAATATGTCAAAATAGTCTTGAATAATGTTTCCAACCACTCTCAGTTAGGAGGCCTGATACACTAAGCCCTATCTGCAAATGCACCCAGCAGGATAGACCCTACACCATGCAGAGCCCAAGAGACTTCAGGGGTCAGCCCACATGGACTCAATTGCAAGACTGGGGCCTTAGAAAGTTGATGGCAATACCTGCTTCTAGTGGTGGGGAAGGGAAGAATATTATTTATTTTTGTTTATTTAGATTTATAAACATAAAGAGTGCTTATCCTAGGCTCTGGTCAACCTCACATAATCAACTTTCCGAATAACACTAACATAGATTTAGAGAATGATTAGTACTGCCCCTCTTCTCCCACAAGAGCAGAGCAAGTTCACAAGTGCTTATAACAAAAGGGGCTTCTAACTAAACTTTAAACGTTGTTTGATAAAAAGAGCCCTGTAACTGTAGGCCATGAAGATTCTGATAGGATTTTATATTGGCAGTTAGATGTATGTTGTAAGTAAAGATGAATATGAGCTAATTTTGTGGCTCAGGAATTAAGTAATTCAAAAGGCAACAGAACAAAGTTTTGCATCAAGTTGTTATATTATATATACAAAGTGAATAGTAGAAAGTGATGATACCCTCCCAAAAAACACAAGCGGCTCTTAGACTGCAAGAAAATGATCCGTATTTGAAGGACCCAAAGTGGTCTCAAGAAGTAACATAATTTGCCACTGATGTGATTGTATTAGTTCATTATAAAATTCTAGAGTTCAGATTGATGATTGTAATACATTTAAACTATCTCTTGCCAGCAACCAAACCATCTCAGTAGTATCTTTTTTTGAAGGGTTTAGCCATATGTGGAATCCTGTGTGACCCAAACCACATAAATCTTCATCTGCCTTTTTTTTTTGAAGGTGCACCCATCAGTCAGTAATAAAAATATCAGAGAATTATCACACTTATGGCAATTCTCATATTAATGGTACTTGTAATCAGAATTAACTTATATATTTGAGCATTTCTCAAAAAGCACAGAAAGCACATAAATGGTAGAGTTGGTCAAAACTCTGTCTACACATTTTTGATCTAAGGTGTTTTTTTGGCCAAAACAAATAAAAAAATAGTTTTGATCATATTTTTTCTAGTTTTCAGTGAAAAAAAGAAATCAAACTGTAACGTAAACATTTCCGTAAATATTCAAATGTCAAAAATGTTCACATAATGTTGGTAATTTTTTGTTTGTTTTTTGTTTTGGAATTTGTTGTTTTTATTTGTTTTGGGGTAAAATTCATAGAATATTTAAAAAGACTTTTTCCCCAAAATTTCCCATGAAAAATAATTGACACTATTTGATCTTCTCTAATAAATGCTGTATTTATTGACTTCTTTAGACAGTTTAGGGGTAGCAAGTAACTGCTGTGCACTTGCTATTTTATAGGGATTGCCATACTAGTTCAGGACATCAAGACGTGGTCAATCTAGTCCAGTATCCTCTCTCTAACAGCGGTCACTACCAAAGGCTTCAGAGGAGGGTGCAAAAAACTCCAGGAACAACAGTTAAAGCATAACCTGCCCATAGGGAAGTTTCTTTCTAGGATTCCCTAGTTAGTGGTTGGCTGATGTCCTGAGGTATGATAGTTTAGGCCATATTTACAGGATGGGGGACTCTATCCTCGGAAGCAGTGACTCTGAAAAAGATTTGGGGGTCGTGGTAGATACTCATCTGAATATGCTCGCCTAGAGTGACACTGTGGCCAAAAGGCCTAATGAAATCCTTGGATACATAAATGGGGGGATCTTGAGTAGGAGCAGAGCGGTGTTATTACCTTTATTACCTCTTTGAGCTTACACTGAGCTCAGACCTGAAGAAGAGCTCTATATAAACTCAAAAGCTTGTTTCTTTCACCAACAGAAGTTAGTCCAATAAAAGATATTACCTCACTCGCCTGGTCTTTCAAATATTCCTGGGACCAACATGGTGACAACAACAATGCAAACAACTTTCTGCACAGTTTACACAATCTCCTAACTCATAATTTTCTCCATGTAACCATTTTTTAAATCTCTGAAATCCTTTTCTTTCTCCTGTATCTTTTTTGAGACAGGATGACTAGAATGGAATGCAGTGTTCCAGGGAGGGCATCAGATATATAATGGTATTATAATATTCTCAATATTATATTTTTATCCCCTTCTTTATATGTATACACTAACATTTTGTTTGTTTGTTTTTGACCATCATTGCACATTGAATGGTCCACAATGATGCCCTGTTCATTATTAGTACATGCTTGGTAAATTTAATTTTGGAGTAGAATCTAAAGATTAAAAACACACACACACACACACACACTCTCTCTCTCTCTCTCTCTCTCTCTCTCTCTCTCTCTCTCCTGAAATATGACTGAAACTACTACTACAGAAGAAATTATTAGGAAGATATAAAAATGATTTCCTTTAAACAATATGGTCTTAAAAAGAAGTAAATGACCCTTCAGACTGTGGGTAGTGCTCCTTTACCGAGTTGGTTATTTGTTACAAATTGGTTGTGATTGATGTTCACTGTTATACCAAAAGGTGGTTGTTATTCAATAATCTAATTAGATTTACTCTTGATAAAAAAATATCTCAAGACAAACACAAAAATAATCTTTATTAACTAACTACGATAGATCTTTTCCCTTTCTAATTTCTGTGCGTCTTTTATAAACAGAATTTCTAAAGGTGACACTGATGATCTGATTTGGCTATCTACAGCTGGAATAAGAAGATAGTGGGAATAGGCTAAGGTTTTCAAATGTATATCAGTGTAATTAAGCAACAAAATGATAATGCAGATATTGGGAAAATCCACGCTAGTCTAGACTACAGACCAGACCAGACTTCCCACCAGAGGTGGGAAAACTTTTTGGCCCGAGGGCCACATCGGGGTTGCAAAATTGTATGTAGGGCCAGGTAAGGAAGGCTGTGCCTCCCCAAACAGCCTGGCCCCGCATCCATCCCCTCCCACTTCCCGCCCTCTAATTGCCCCTCTCAGAATCCCCGACCCATCCAAACTCCCCTGCTCCTTGTCCTCTGACCGCCCCCTCCAGAGACCCCCCACCCTACCTGCCCCTCCAGGACCCCACCCCCCGCTCCGTCGCCTGACTGCCCCGACCCCTATCCACACCTCCACCCTCTAAAAGACCCCTGGGACTCCCACGCCCTATCCACTCCCCCCGTTCCCCGTCCCTTGACTGCCCCCCCAGAACCTCCATCCCGTCCAACTGCTCACTGCCCCTTAATCCAGCCCCCCGGCCCCCTTACCATGCTGCTCAGAGCAGTGTGCCAGGCAACCGCGCGGAGCCAGCCACACTGCTCCGCAGGAGCGCGCAGCCCCGTCCCCCAGAGTGCTGCCCGCGTGGTGGCGTAGCTCCGGGGGAGGGGGCGGGGACTAGCCTCCCCACCGGGAGCTCAGGGGCTGGGCAGGATGGGCCATCATTTGCCCACCCCTGCTATAGACTATATAAACAGAAATTATTCACCATGCAATCATATAAAACCTTTTACTATATTTGTGCCAGTATGCTTTACAATAGAGTATACATTTGTATTTAATTTATGTTTGCCATTTGGAATACTGGTTTGGCTATGTGTTTCTCACACATTCTTATAGTGGAACAGCTGTGAAGTAAAGAAGCAGCAGAAATATTTCAGAATTATTATTTCTGGTCAATATAATGATTAATTTTACAAAAATATAATTGGACGTATTCAGTAAGTGGATTTATGATAATTGTTGGCTTCAGCAGAGCTGAGTGAATAATTTGTAATAAATAATTTGTTAGATTTCACCTCTCTCTTCTCCTACATGAAATGTTATTTCTACACGAGGAGGTTCCAAACAGCTCTTTGTGAATATCTGAACCTTAAAATTTGCAATATGTTGGTAACATAAGTTACCTGATATTTTCTTTGTTTGGATGATTTATTTAACTAAGCAATACAGTATACATTTTTAATCTTACAATCAAACAAAATTTGAACTTAATTTTGGAAAAATATTTGAAAATTCTAAGTTAAAATTATGTTTTCGTAAGTATTTGTTAGTGAAGTTTGATTACCTGAACTTTTGTGGAAGCAAACAAAAGAGGGTTATAAACATGTTCAATTCAATTCTTACTAATATTCACGGAACTTGTTTCCACTATTTATTATGTATGTTTACGTTTGCTATCAAATTATCCTATAGTTTAAGACTGTAATTTTCACCCTTTCTTCAGAGGAGGAGAATATCACTTATAGAAAGGTTCTAATCTACGTTGTATAGAGATGCAAGTCACAGTGTCTGCTTTACACATATCCTTCCCATATATTCTCATATCTTATTGTCTGTGATAAACCAACGCTGTATTTCTTTCCCTCTTATACAATACATTTTCTCTACTTTGAGCTGGGACAGGTATTTGTGCCTTTGTTCTAGTTCCTGCGCCCTGAATTCACTTTGTCAAGCCTTAACATTGTGCAAAAGCATGGAAACAAGAATGCCACAATGAGTCAAACATATAATAGAGAATGGGATATATAGGCAATGATACGCGACATGATGAGAACTTGTCAGTCATATCTACACCTTGGGAATGTTTATCTAATAGGTACAGGCAGGATCCTTCACACACCTCTATGGTAGAATATCTATATATTGGCTGGTGAACAATATAGAGTTATTTTACTTATAAAGTGGTTTAATGATTAAAAATTACTTTTATAAATGTTAAATATTTTCAATAGAAAATAGGTTTCTTTGGAACAAAGAAAATGGGATGAACCTGCAGAAAGAGGAAGGGACCAGAAGAAACAGTATTCTGCTTCTGTTTATGGATTTCCCTCCATCTCTGTCCTTCACTCCCCCAAATTAGACATGTAATGTAATATGCCGAGTCAGTGTAGATTCCTCTCCCCAAATCACTGGAGGGAGCAGGGACTGAGAGGAGGGACTTAACTCCTTTTGAATAAAAAAGTCTGTTGCTCAAGTAAGGTTTGGATGTGGCATATTGCTCTGTTTGGTGAAGAGGCTTTATGGTACCAAACGTGTATGCTAATTAGGAAATTATTACATGGATTGAAAACTTCTTCCACCAGTTATATCATAGGTTTTATCTAAGCCATTTGATAAATAAGAAATTTTACAGAACAAGGAGTACAATTTTGAAGATATATATACAAATGCATTGTGGATCTTGTGTTGCCCAAAACTAAAAGCTGAATGCCAAGACCTAAAAAGTAACAAAGAGGGACAGTGCTCTATAAATTCATCTTCATACTCATGCTTCAATATCTATTTTCCTATGGGTATGTTCCTTTGAAGTAAATGGGAGCTTCATCATTAATTCATTTCAATAACGCTTTGCTATTGACTTCAAAGGAGCATGCCCAGCATTTAATTGACAAATCATGGAGGTAACTGGATCTAGGTGACAAATTTGCATTGAACATCATCTGAAAACACAGTTGTTTGCCTAGGGAAAGATTCTGAACATTCTGTATTTGATCAAAAAAGCAGGAAAATTAAAATCCATATTCTATGTTTATGGTCCCCTCCTCTCAAATAATTACCCCATCTGGAGCTGGACATCTTACTTCTGCTTCTGTTTGTTCACTGGGTAGAAGAGGAGTAGAATCTGGTACTAATCCAGAAGACTGTTCCTTTTCATATTCAGCTAAAAATATAACACGATTCAATTCACCATTATGTTTGTCACAAAAATTATGTAATTAAGAATGCAGTTAATACAAATGTGAATGGCAGTGATATTATTATTATCATCTAGTTAACACTGAGACATTAGCTTCGTCAGTGAGAAAATATTTTTCACAAATTTTTCTTCATTAGAACTTTTCCTTTTTTAATTTTAATTCCAAATTTTAATTAAAATTTTCCAATAAACTCTAGTCTTTAGCATGATTATTTACTTTAGCATAGTTATGACAACTACAATCATAAATGCTCAGCAAAATATTAAAAAAGGATTAGACATTTATATGAGTAAAGAGTAGCATGTGTGGTTATAGCAACTATATTTCAAAGGCTATCAAAAAGTACCATGCTCACTGCTAGTAATGTATAATACAACCGAATAGTATAAGAGGGTCACCAGATGAGGTAAGGACAGATCTCCTGAAGTTATTTTGCACAGCTCATGAGGTTTGTTCTGAGATTTATTTTTCACCTTTCCCAAGCAGTAAAGGCCACTGCTGAAGACTAGATCCCAGATATCAACCTTTGGGCTGCTCTGGTTAGGGAATGTCTATGTTCTAAACACCAATATCATCACTTATTTAGAAAATAAAATTAGATAACTGTAATTCTTATTCTCTGAAGAGATAATCCCAGTGGATTTCTACCCTTGAATCCATGCTTCCAGCACATACCAGACAAATATCCCATAATTGGAAAGTTCTGAACTGATAGAGAACCCCTAGCAGCAGTGTGTGCATCACTATGCCAGAGGGGCTCCCTAGGCTGCATCAGTGTTCTATAGAAGTTGTTTTTAATGGCTAGGACCAAATGGCAAATTCAGAGTTTGTACCTGGGACTGCTGTTTTAACTGGCACTCCTCTTTTAAATCCTTAGAATGGAACTGAATTATTGGGGAATGAAACATCTCCACCAGAGTGGGGAAAAGTTGTATAACTTCAACAGGTAAATTAATGTTTAGGAGCCTGAGATGGCTGAGTCCAGGAGCTATTACCAAGTGGAAGTCTCAGATGCCTGTGAACTATCTAGATGCTGTGGGAACCCCAAAGAGCTGCCAAGATACTATATGAGCCAGGTGGTTGTGTGCGGGGGGGAAAGGAGGGGGCGATGAGTGAGGAAGGAGGTGGTTGGTAACTGCAAAGATACTGTGTGAACTGGAACGTGAGACTGCAGTGTTGATCCTTTTGAAAAGTACAAAGTACTATATGTTAACATGCTATTTTATACATAATTTCTGCATCACAGTAAGTTGTTGATATGTCATGTGTATTGTATAAACATATGTATTCAGAGTAATAAAGCAGAATAGCATGGTAAAATCTTGGACCATCAGTTAAACCCATACCGGTATACCAGGAAGAGAGCAGTAAACTTACTTTCACCAGCCACATAATTAGCTGGAAAATAGCCTTGCTGTCCATTTGCTAGGCTGCCAAACCACCAGTTATCATTATCTTTGTATAACACTTGGATAATGTCACTGCGATGGATGGTTAGCTCATCTGATCGATGCGCTGTGTAGTCATAAAGAGCCACTACCTAAAAGAGAGATAAGACCACCACATCTTTATCACAACTGTGCCACAGAGAAAAAAGCCCAACATTCACTTCCTCTTGCAGAAAAGCAGCTGAAACCAAAGCTGCACTTTGGTAAAAGCTGAGGCTGTCTCAAATTTTGCTAATGGGATCAGGGGTGGTGGGAACGCAGCAGGAGAAGCAAGATAAAGGACTGTGGGATTGTAGAAATGGTTAAGAACATTCATTACACTAAGATTAGCTTCAAAACAGCAGCTGCTAGTTTTATAAGCAATTGACTTGTTAAGCAAAAACAAAACAAAACAAAAAACAAAAAAACCCCCCAAACCCTTAGTACATTCACTTTCTCAGAATTGTTACACCACTTTCAGATCCAATTGGGTGTGTGTGCACACTAAACATATATGTTTGAATAAATACTTCAACAATGTGACTGTTTTACTAGGTGGAAAACTCCAATGGAACAATTTCATTATAAAGCTTTATTTTGATCCTTTCATTTATTTGTAATGTTTTGTTTTGAAACAAATGTCTGTTATAAACATTTGTACCCTGGGTTCACATACTATCTACAAATAAAGCCATTTGCCTTTGAAACATACTGCACTGCTGCATCAATACTTCCACTAGAAAATTTTTTAATAGGCTTCTCCCACCTTCCATAATACATAGACTACACAACCACCAATCACAGCCTTTCCAACTGTCCTGAAAATAAAAATACGATGGATCATTTTTTATTTAGCTTCCACAACTATATGATCAGGGAGTGATTTCTTTCCCATTTTGACCAGCGGAGAGTAGAAAAGAGTAAAAACAATAGAGAAGGTCTGAACAGATAGGAATCGCCACCCTTTCCAAGACATAATTATATTATATTTTACACAAACTATTTTTGCCACCAAAGCATACCTGTATATCACAAACAGCAACCAGGGATATTAAAGAAATTGAAAAGGGAATGCTTCTATAATCGTAAGTTTAGCGTGGTACTTTGTGATTTGGCCAGCCTCAAAGCATGAAGATCAGCTTAGCTACTATTAGACAGGAATCTATCCAAACTTTCACTTAGCTGACACTAACATATCTAAAGGACCAAAGAAACTGAGTAACTGAATACCTCCCTCTCAATTATACCTCTCCTCTCCACATCAGGAAAGGCAATAATATGATCAAAACCGACACTGCCAGTGTAAAATTTAGATGGATGCAGCATACACAATCACATTCAGCAAGGGGTGCTCTGAGAAATGCAAGGAGTCCTTGGAGATAATACTGTGAAAACCAATAGGCCACTTAAGGTAAAAGGAACATAACTTGAGGTAATATTCAACAGAATACACAAAATGAAAGGCAGACCAGAAAGTGCTGTGTATTTTTGCAATGTCTTATAGTAATATGTTCAGTGGTTGTTAAGTATCTGAAAAAAATTACAAAAATCTAATGACATGACAAACTTGCAATACACATAAAAGAAAAGCAAGGCAAATCAAAATTTAGGTACCACTGTATCTTGTATTGTGATTGGTTTAAAGAAATTAGGGAATCACTGATTAAAAATAAAAGTTACCATTATTTTCATTATCCCATTAGAGATATCTGAACTAAAGATGGGTAAATAACTGATTTTTTGGTTCACTGGCAGAAAAAAAAAATATATGATTTGGGTTGAACCAGACCCCAACATTTTTCAGGAAATGAAAAAAATCTGTTCTGGGTAAAACAAACAAACAAAACAAACCATGTCCCTCGGCCAAAATGTTTGGTTTCCAGGCATTTTTAAAGGGCCAGATTTACAAAACGGTCAAAGGAGAAGGAGTGATGGTGGTGACAGTGGTGGTGTAGATTAACATTTGCAAAATTATAAATACAGTGTAGCAGGTATTGAAACAATAAACAATTGCATAATACGTACTATCTCTTGCACTGGTGTAGAATTATTTGCTCTTCTCATACATGATGTAATCAGAAGGTCATCACTCTAAAAGAAGAAATTATTTTAACATTAGCATGCAATATTTTGGTAAGGATAGTTTTCAAAATGAGCACTTGTCATATACTGTAAACACAACAGTGTACTGAAATACATATTAATTTTTGTTTTCCCAAGAGAAAATACAAGTGATGTTGGATAATATTCCTAGCAGTATTGATTAAAAGGTATTTAGGAGAAGATTTAATTAAAACTCCTTTGCTATATGCACCCACTAAAGACAACTTCTTGTGGTAAGAAAAAAGGCTGTTAATGAGTACTCATTCTGAGCTTGCCTGCATTACAAACTACACAATGGAGATGATGCAGTGAATTTCACCTCTGATTATTATGCTGAAACTGATTCTTTTTAATATAATGGCTCATTTTTGGTTGATTTGAAACAATCAACCTTTTCACTGATGGTTCTTAACAGCACTTTGCTGCCATTATTCATTATCATTTAACTGAAATAAATGGAATATAACTAACATTTTAGCAATGCTACAAGTGTGCTCAAACTTGGATGTACCAGTACCTAGAAAGTTTGATATAATTCAAATAGCAGAACAACAAATCTTTGGTAGGTTTCTCCAAATTTAGAAGCATTTTCTGAAAGTAGATTTAGAATTGAATAATTATGACAAAACTATTTTTCTCCACTATACTGAAAGCGGCTCCCTCATAGTAAGTGAACTGATACAAGGCATTTGTCAGTGCTACTGAAATAGTGAAGGTGTCAATTGCCTAATTTATTAAAGGAGAAAGCAGATTCTCCTGGATTTTTGCATGCTGAAGTAAGTGTACATACTACAACTCAGAACAGAAACATTGTGCACACCTGTGCCAGCATGTAACCAGGGTGAAAGGGACTAAGATATTTTAATGGGAGAATCAACTATAGGCATTTGGAAGTGACGTTTTCACCCACAGCAGATTGTGCTAAATTATAAACCAGTTTAAAATTTATGAGAAATCTCATTCAACCTCTATTGCTTCCATCTCACACTCACTTCAAATGTTTTCGGCACCTATAACTTTTTCTCTTTCCTTCTCTTTTAAAAAAAAGATTTTAACTTTTTTTTCCCCAAACAAATGAATGCACATCTTAAATTTGATGCTGCTTTTATTCTCCCGGTGCTATTTCCATTAGGCCCTCATCACGTCTTTTTCAAAGGACCATCATTATAGCAATCTTCAGCAAGTAGAGCAGAATTTGTGGTCTCCTCTGAAATCTCAAGTGACCTGCATTCCTGCCCCTGCAGAAGTATAATGCACTTTCACATGATGACTAGTCTTAACTCATTCAGGAGGGGGATACTTGGTAACCATGAAATTTAAGCTTCTCTAAACTCATCTCCAGCTCATTTATGAGATACAATATATAATATGCAATATGGCTTTTACTGCATTAACCATACATTAATAAAGTATCAAAGCAAATAGCTGCAGTCCATTCTTACATTTTACTAGCATATCTATTCCTACTACCAAAGTGCTACTGAATTTTTTTAACGTACACACACAGTAATAAACCTTTAAGTCTCATCTGATAAATATACAGGCTCTGAAGAAATCACATCTGTATTACAGTACAGTTTAAGGGGGTTGTAAATGGCATACTGGTAGTTAACACAGCCATGCAGGTTTCAGCCTATTCCTCATCTTTCATTCAATGAGCGGAGAGAACTCTGCAGGCAGTGTGCTTAGCCTGGAGGGTGGGAGTTGTTGCTCAACAATGATTCATCAGGATTATTATTAATATTATTTAGGTAACTAGTTAAGGAACTTATATAGCCCCCGTTACAATATTGAATGCTTCTCTCTCTTTTTTGTAAGGTATTTGTATTCTAAAGAAGGTCTCATCAAGTTCTCCTTACAGTGAGGTGAGCTGTTAGGAAATAATATTCTCAAAGACATGAGCCATCCCCCAGAATATTTTGAATGCTCTCAGATGTTGTGCTAAACGTTTATTACAACATGAACACAAGGAGTTTCCACTTGAAGGAGTAGATGGTATATTTTTAATTGGTGTATGTGACTGTGTGTGTACAGATCCCATCGAAGAGTTGGCAGAGTGAGAGTTCAAGCAGAGTTATGACCACAGCTGCATGCTCCAAACACAGGGATTGGTAGCAGGATAGAGACTGATGTGGTGAATAAGCAATTTCCCCAGCACACTTAAGCTTCCATCTAAATTTCAAAATAATACCATGGAGATATTACTGGCTCCTCCAATACTTTTAAAGCATGACTCCATTTCACAGTGTCAATAAAACATAATTTTTTCAGAACTGTCCTAAAGGCTAGGACATATCTAGCTCTAGCATGATTCTTAACACATCTCCTCTTTGCTGTAAAGTGAAAACAATTCAACCATGTTGTATTCAGATTCCATGACATTGCTATTTTTGGTGTAGGATGGATGCGTTCAGAGGAGTTGGAGCTAGCACACTAGGAGCTAGCCCACCTGAGAGAGACAGGATGAAAAAGAGGGAATGCCCTCTTTTGCCACATTAACCTTAGCTGAACAAAGCCTTTGTGAATATTTAAGCCCTTCCATGGAAGAACCCCCATAGATGTACCAGTTGGCTGGATTTCAAGACCCTTAAGTATTAGTACTTCATCAGACTCTAGCTCAGGGGTTCTCACACTGGGGGGTCAGGACCCCTCAGGGGATCACAAGGTCATTACATGGGGGGGAGGGTCGCGAGCTGACCACATCCACCCCAAACCTTGCTTGCCTCCAGTATTTATAATGGTGTTAAATATATTAAACTGTGTTTAATTTATTAGGGGGGTCGCACTCAGAAGCTTGTGATGTGAAAGGGATCGCCAGTAAAAAAGTTTGAGACCCACTGCTCTAGCTTACCTGACCAATCACAGTGTATTCTAAAATTGAGTTCTGCCCAGCAGAAGAAAAAAAAAAAAAGGCACTTGCCAAATGACAACCAAACTAGCGAATAGGTGGCGCTAATAGGGCTCCCCTGGGGGAGGGTGACTGCTCTTCTGGAGGCCATTAGGCGTATGCGTGGTGCCTTTTCAATTGTTTTGCATACACCCTACTTCCCATTCTTGCACCAAGACTCAGTCAATCCTAGAGCCAGCACTCTACTGTATTCTTAGGCACTGGAGATAGGGGGCCACAGGGCCATTCCCCCTCCCACACTTTTTAAACAGGGGGTGCCATGCCCCCTTCTTTTTAAAATGTAGCTGGGGGAGAGTGTGCCATAGTCTGGCCTGGCTGGCTGGCACCTGGGTCCCACTCTGCATCATGTCATGTGCCAGTAACTAGGCCCTCATCTGCCAGCTGCTCATGCGGCATTGGCTCCTCTCGATGCCAGGAACCATCCCGGTCTGGGAAGCGGGACAGACCCATCCCTCGAGGGCTTTGGGCTCGCCAGCAGGGAGGGTAAGGTAGGAACTGGGGGAAGGGGCTCTGGGAGAGTCAGGCTGTGGTGCGGGGCACCAGTGATGCATTTTCCCTCCCCCACAGGTTGCAAAACCAGGCTCTACTGCTTTATTCCTAAAACCAAGAAAACTACATTGAGCACATGGGTCAGTAAAATCATGGAAACGCAGAAGTTAGAGGCAGAAAACACATTAGATCAGTGGTTTTCAAGCTTTTTTCATTTGCGGACACCCCCCAAATTTTGAATTAACGTGCAGACCTCTTTGGAAATCTTAGACATAGTCTGTGGGATAGCCAGGGGTCTGCAGACCACAGGTTGAAAACCACTCCATTAGATCATCCAGTTCTTCTCCCTACTAATGCAGAATTTGTTCCCTACTGTACATATTCTAGTGTTTTGCACAGTGCCATTTTAAATTCTGAAATGATGGGGCTTACACATCAGTGTTCTTGGGAGCTTATTCCACAGTCTACAAAAATTTCAGTTAGAAAATTTTGCCAAATAGTCCCTTTCTTAATTTCATCCCATGATTTCTAGTTATACCTCTGTGCCACTCTAACTCAATTCTCTTTGGTATCTACACCCTTCAAATATTTATAGACAATTATCATGACCCCTACTTTGTCACCACTTAATCAAGCTACGTATACACCATTCTTAATCTTTTCTTCTATGTCAGACCCCCATTAGCTTTGATATTTTTCTATTTGTCAATAGTTTTCTGGTAATATGATACCCAGAACCAAACACAGTATTCCATATGTAGTAGCATCAGAGCCAAATAGAAAAGAATCAGTACTTCTCTGCTCCATGATGTCATCCTAAAATGGAACTGATTTTTTTCCCAGCCCTATTGCATTGCAAATTTAAATCTAATTTGCTATCAGGCCAAGATCTTTTTCAGCATTATTACTTATTATGGATATTGTGGTAGCACCCAGAGACCCCAGTCCGGTTTGGTGTCTAAATATATTGCACAAACATATAGGAAGACAAAGTCCCTGCCCTAGAGCTTATGGTCTAAAGATTAAAAAAAAACAGATGAAGAGTCAGAAAAAGGGCTGCTACATACAGGAAAAGTGTTAAGGGTGATGTTGAGCTCTAGTGATGGGGGATGGTGTCTCTAGTTCCATTCCTTTTTTCTTTGTTTTAATTATGGAGAGGGGAGATAAATAAGAAGGAGCATAAGGAGAATACTGAGGGGCAGAAGATAAGAGGAAATGGTGAAAGGAAAGAAGAGGGAGGGAAGAATGGAGGAGCAGCATGCAGGGTAGAAAGAACAATGATGGTGGTTGATGGACTATGAGGTAGAAGGGTGGGAGGATGTTGAGGCAAGCAAGCAGTTAGCAGACAGAAAATAATGTTGGAGTTTGTTGGCGACATGGTTATCTAGGAGGTGTCAAGATTTTTAGGATGAAGAGGGACAAAGGACCCCACTTAGCCCACTCTAGCAGCTTGTTGTTTGGGAAGTTCTTGCCGCTCCCCTGAGAGGTCCTGCTCTGCCTCCCTTAGACCATATAACTGGAGAAGGGGAGCGTAGCTGAGGCCCATGTACCTGAGGATTAGGGGAAAGTTTTTCTTCCTAGACCCTAAAGATGGAACAAGTGCCCAAGCTGGGTATTTTCTCCACTACTACTGTTGCATTTCCTTCAGATGGTTATGATACTTCCTAGATTTCTACCTCCCATACAGTATGTATAGTTAAGATTACTTTTCCTTGGGTGTAATAAGCTAGTATTTTTCAAAACAGATGATCATTTTTGTTATTTTCTGATCTCTAGACTATATTGAGTACCATCTGCAAATGGCGTTACTATGCTATTCACTCTCTCTCCTACATTAACAGATGTAAAATAAGGCTGGTTCTAACACCAGTCCCTCAGTATCCCACCGACAGTATTGCTAACCCTTAAGCATTTAAAAACCATGAGTTACACTCCCCTCCGTGTTTTGATATTGACTTAAAAATCATGAGATTTAAAAAAAAAACATAATACATTTTGGGTTCTTTTTATTTTACTTGAGATTGCTGAGCCCTTAGGATGCATGCAAGTCACATTTTCCGATTTTTCTCCATAACCATGAGGGCTAGAAACTTACTTAAAAAAAATGAAAATTGTGATTTTAACATAATCACATGGATCCTGAAGCCTAGGCAAATATTGCAAGACATATGATAAAATAACGAGAATTGCCAACACTGCCAGTTACTCCCTCCTGCAACTCTTTTCTATCAAAACATCCCTTATTTATTTATTTATTTATTTATAAATCCGTTTTTGGTACACAATAGTATAGTAATCTAAACCAATTTGTATTATATTTTTCATGCCAGATTTTGCGAGACAGTATCAATTTACTAAATTCCAAATATAGTAAATTTTCTGCATTCCACAGGTACCTATACACTCCTTATGTACAACACACAGGGAAGTTCTCTTGAGTAAGGAGCCAGTACCCTCACACTGGCTGTATGTTTGTGTCTGAGGTGATCTCAAAATACAGGGAGCAGATGCAAAAGAGAAGTAGCCTACGGAGGTATCAAAAGTAGCAGTCTTACCACACAGGCAATGCACAACCAATTACTTAACTTGAGTAACCAAATTACACATCCGACACTTCACAGAAATTCACATCCAAAGAGAAAAATACAATGAAAGAAATTACTCTTTACCTGTATCTCTCATATAGTCTGGAATCTGGCGCCTGATTTTCCACTTTTATACAATGTTTGCTTTACACTGCATATTTCTGATAACTACGATGACGCTAACTTCTATTTCACACCTATGTAAGCAAGAGGAAAATCAGGCCCTGGATGTCTTGCTGGGTGACTGGACTATTTGCATTTTTGCTGAGTGGAAGAGCAACCAGTCACCTTTCAAGATGACCCAAGAGGCCAAGGGAAACTGGCATCAATAACTCCCACTTGTGTTTCCCCATCTTAGAAGTCCTTACATTTTTTTTCTGGGTTTTCCACCAGGAAAAAAAGTTGGTTACCTACCTTTCCTAATGGTTGTTCTTCAATATGTGTTGCTCGAGTACATTCCAATAGGTGTGCGCACGTGTGCCACGTGCACAATCGTTGGACGTTTTTACCCTAGTGGTACCCGTTGGGTCGGCTGTGGAACCCCCTGGAGTAGTGCCCTTGTGGTGGTGTATATAGGTCCCTGCTGACCCATCACCTGCTCAGTTTCTTCTTGCCAGAATACTCCGACAGAGGGGAGGCAGGTGGGATTTGGAATGGACATGAACAACACATTTCAAAGAACAACAGTTACGAAAGGTAGGTAACCGTCTTTTCTTCTTCGAGTGATTGCTCATGTCCATTCCAATAGGTGACTCTCAAGCAGTTTCGATGGAGGAGGGGTTGGAGTTCACCGAGTTGCTGATTGCAGTACTGCCCTGTCGAAGGCCTCATTGTCCCTTGCATGTTGGATGATGGTGTAGTGCGACGTGAATGTGTGGATGGAAGACCACATTGATGCCTTGCATATATCCTGAATGGGGACTTGTGTGAGGAACGCAGCGGAAGAGGCCTGAGCTCTTGTGCAGTGCACTGTCAACGCCAGGGCTAGGATCTTAGCCAGGTCATAGCACGTTCTGATGCAGGACATGAGCCATGACGAGATGCGCTGGGATGAGCTGGGAAGCCCTTTCTCTCGGCGATTGCAATAAGAAGTGGTGGTGACTTACAAAATGGCTTTGTGAGTTCAATGTAGAAGGCTAGGGCACGCCTGACATCCAGGGAACAGAGTGCCCACTCTTTGTTGCTGGCATGAGGTTTAGGAAAGAATACTGGTAAAATATGTCCTGGTTAATGTGAAATTGGGATACTACTTTGGGTAGGAATGATGGGTGAGGGCATAACTGCACCTTGTCCTTGTAAAAGACCATGTAGGGGGGCTCGGAAGTCAGCGCTCTGAGCTCAGAGACCCTTCTCTCCGAGGTTATGGCCACCAGAACGGTCACCTTCCAGGAAAGGTAGGCTAAGGGGTAGGTTGCCAGGGGCTCGAAAGGAGGACCTATGAGTCCAGAAAGGACCAGATTAAGATCCCACTGAGGAATGGGCTGCCACACCTGGGGGTTAAGCCTATCCAAGCCTTTAAGAAACCGGTCCACTATGGGATTGCTAAAGACTGACCTGCCCACCATACCCAGGCGGAAGGCTGAGATGGCTGCTAGGTGTACCTTAATAGATGATATCGCCAATCCCCGTTGCTTCAGGTACAAGAGGTAGTCTATCACTAGGGGAATAAAGGCTTGCTGCGGGGAGGTACCTTTCTGTAGGGACCAAATGGAGAAATGTTTCCACTTCGCCAGGTATGTTGTGCGAGTGGAGGGCTTCCTGCTCCTCAACAGAACTTCCCTAACAGAGTCTGAGCACTGCAGTTCAAGCTGGTTCAGCCATGGAGTTTCCATGCCATAAGGTGGAGGGACTCCAGGTCAGGATGTTGTAGTTGGTTGTGATCCTGTGTGATGAGGTCCGGGAGCATAGGAAGGGCCACTGGCCTGTCCACTAAAGTTCAGCAGCGTGGTGAACCAGTGCTGTCGGGGCCACACTGGTGCTATGAGGATGACTGAAGCCCTGTCCTGCCGATCTTGAGGAGGACCTTGTGTATGAGGGGGAAGGGCGGGAACGCATATAGCAGGTGACTCATCCACGGTAGGTGAAAGGCATCCTCTATGGAACTGTGGTTGTGGTTCGGAAAGGAGCAGAACAGCTGACACTTTCTGTTGCTCCGCATCGCAACAGGTCCACGTGGGGATAGCCTCACCTCCGGAAGATAGAAAGGGCGATGTACGCTCTGAGTGCCTACTCGTGAGTGCTGAACGAGTGGCTGAGGTGGTCCGCTAGTTCGTTCTGTGCTCCCAGCAGATATGAGGCCTGTAGCTGGATGCAATGTGCAACGCAGAAGTCCCACAGTCGGAGAGCTTCCTGGCACAGGGAAGAGGAGCGAGCACCACACTGTTTGTTTATATAGAACATCGCTGTGGTGTTGACCGTCAGCACTGAGACACATTTGCTCTGAAGATGGGCCTGGAATGTCTGGCAAGCCAGGCGAACCGCTCTCAGCTCCCTAACATTGATATGCAGCGATAGTTCTGGTTGTGACCACATGCCTTGAGTTCTGATACTGCCCAGGTGCACTCCCCAGCCCGTCTGTAATGCATCCGTGACCAGCGACAGTGAGGGCTGAGGTTTGGCGATGGGTACTCCCGCACAGACCACCTGAGGTTGAAGCTACCAGCTGAGGGACTTGAGAAGCTTGGGCGGAAGGGTAACCAGTCTTTCCAGAGAGTCCCAATTTGGTCTGTATACCCTCGCCAACCAAGCCTGGAGGGGGCGAAGGCGCAACCTGGCGTGCTGCACTATATACATGCAGGCTGCCATATGCCCCAGAAGCTTCATGCAGTTTCTGGCCATGGTAGTTGGGAACCGGTGGAGGCTGTCGATGATACCCTTGATGCTTTGGAACCGGGACTCTCGGTAGGGAGGCTCTGGCCTGAATGGAGTCCAGGAGAGCCCCGATGAACTCTAACTTCTGGGTTAGGACCAGTGTAGACTTGGGCACATTCAGAATGAGCCCCAGACTGCTGAAAGTGGTTTGTGCCAGGGCCACATGCTCCAACACTTGCACTCAGGAATTGCCCTTGATGAGCCAATCGTCCAGGTACAGGAAGACCTGTACCCGGCATTTGCGCAGGAAGGCTGCCACGACTGCCATGCACTTTGTGAACATGTGTGAGGCTGTTGAAAGTCCGAATGGTAGTACGGTGAACTACAAATCTCAGGAATCTCATGTGTGCCGGAATAATCAATATATGAAAGTACGCGTCCTTCAAGTTGAGGGTGGCATACCAGTCCCCCGGATCCAGGGAAGGAATGATGGTGGCCAGAGAGATCATACAAAACTTCAGCTTTCTTATGAATGTGTTGAGGTTTTGCAGATCCAGGATAAGGCTGAGCCAACTCTTGGCCTTGGGGATGAGAAAATATTGGGAGTAGAATTCCCTGCCCCTGAACTCCTGAGGAGCCTCCTCTATTGTGCCCAGTGTGAGGAGCGATTGCACCTCCTGTAGCAGGAGTTGCTCGTGAGAGGGGTCCCTGAAGAGGACTGGGGAAGGTGGGTAGGGCCAGAATTGGATAGAATATCCCACCCTTACCGTGCTCAGGACCCAGCAATCTGAAGTAATCTGGGTCCAGGCATGTCAGAAGTGGGACAGACGATTCACAAAGGGAGGGCAAGGATCGATGATTTGCGAAGGTGCGCTCTGTCCTTGGGTGCACCTTCAAAAGTTGGGCTTAGAGCCGGGGGGCTGCTTGGAGGAGCCTTGACTCTGGCTGGAGGAGGACTGCAGGGAACGCCTCCTGTTGTTTCTGCCCCTCCTTCAATTATAGTCCTGCCTGGAGGGACCTGGATAGAATCGTGAGGGGGGTTTGGGCTAGAAGGGTTTACTCTGCGGTGGTGGTGTGAATTCCCAGAGACTTGAGGGTTGCTCTTGAGTCCTTGAGGTACTGTGCCGTCTCGAGTCTGTTTTGTCAGCAAACAGCCCCTCACAGTCAAATGGGAGGTCCTGGCGGAGGTCCCAAGACCTCTAGCAATGAGCTACACCTCACTGTGATGCCCATAGCCATGGTTCGCACCGCTGAGTCAGCAGAGTCCAGAGCAGCTTGAAGGGAGGTTCTAGCCACTACCCTGCCCTCTTCCAGGACTGCAGTGAATTCCTCTCGGGATTCCGACAGAAGCAGTTCCTGAAATTTAGAGAGGGCATTCCATGAGTTGTACGCATAGCAGCTAAGTACCGCCTGCTGGTTGGAAATTAGAAGCTGGAGCCCCCTGGTCGAGTACATTTTTTAACGAAGAGGTCCAGCTTCTTAGCATCTTTATTCTTAGGGGAGGGCCCCGGCTGCCCCTGCTGCTCTTTGTGGTTTGCTGCGTCCACTACCAAGGTCCCTGGTGGGTGGTGGGTGAAGAGGTGCTCATACCCCTTCTGAGGGACAAAGTAACACCTCTCTACTCCCCTGGCTGTTGGTGGTATAGAGAGTGGGGTTTGCCAGAGCACCTTCGTGGTGTTCTGAATGGTTTTTATAAGTGGCAGTGCCACCTTGAAGGGACCCTCCAGGGTGAGTATGTCCACCATGCAGTCTGAGTCTTCCACCACCTCCTCCATCGTCATGCTGAGGTTCTGGGCCCCGCACCTAAGGAGGTCCTGGTGGGCTTTCATGTCCATTGCCAGAAGGGACGTGGTAGTGCCCACCACTGCCTCGTCTGGCAAGGAAGAAGACAAGGCTCGAGGTGGGATGGGGTCTTCCTGCCCCTCCGGTTTCCTGGTGACTTGCTCAGGGATATCCATCGTCGCTGCTACTGGTGGTATGGGAGCCACCTTCATTGGCATCTCTGACCTTGCACTCGATACGGGAGGCACGGGGTCTGAACCCCATGGTGGGTCCTCGGGAGCCCTGGACTGATATGGGGCAATGGACATCACAGAAGGTGGGGCACGGGCAACGGAGTCCACCAATGCTGCCCTGGAACCATGCCCGTGGCCCTAGTGGTAGGCCCAAGGTGTCCAAAAGGGTCATTGTACTGGTCCCTGCCACTAGGGAGGCCAGGACACCATCGGTAATGAGTGTTCCTCCATCTTACAGTACCGAGACCGGTGCCGGGATCTCGACCGGTATCGGCTGCATTGGGACACATATGACTCCGCCTCTGATTCAGATAAATAGTCTGAGCCTGACCAGGGAGGGGCGGATCCCGACGGTGCCGGGGAGCGGTACCGCGGCGATGGAGAAAGGTGCTGCATCATGGTGGGCTTGCCCTGGTGCTGGATAGGTGGTGCCGCCATCCGTGCCGCAGATGGTGCCAGAAGTGGTGCAGCCGCCGGTTCTTGTGCTGCCTGCACCTGAGCCGGTGCATGGGAATAGGAGGCCGTCACGGCAATTAAGTCCTGTGTGGCCTCAAAGATGTCTGGTGTGGAGGGGAGGTACAGGTCCTCCTCCAACACTTCCTGGACCAGAGAGTCTACCGACACTGGACTCGATGGACCCCCCTTCGAAGTCGGAGTCGACAGTGCCAGGTCCGATGGACCAGCCTTCTGGTGTCCCAATGTGGGACGCACCAAGTGGGAATCCTCTCCGCTCTTCTTGGCGGGGGAGCAGCCCCGTTCTGCCGCCTTCTTACGCGGCACTGGGGATAGTGATTGGTGCCGCAGCGATGAGCCAGCCTTTCGCGCAGGGGAACGGTGCCGATGCTTCTTGTGACGGCGTATCCCATAAGACTTTATGGGGAGATGCTTATAAATGTATATACGATGTAACTGGAATATGTTTTGTGCTACATGTGCCATGCAACATATCTCTGTAAAAGTTATGATCTACTGAATCTATTCCTCCTGGTTGTATCATTTTTGTAGTTGAAGTTATGAATATTGGTTGTATATTTGCTGGTTTTATACATAGCCTTTGTAAGAGCATGGGATCGTTTCTGGAGAAAGGAATGTGCAGGTTGAGAGCCCAATCAAGAAACTCTTGACAGACAAAAGAAGTTGCAGACACCAATCCACATCTGAGCTTGGCCAGGAATGTAGCTGGGCTTGGCTCCTAAGGAACTGAGTTGTGCATGGACATGTGACTTGCCCATGTGATCCCAAAACTCCAGGGTAACATGATGCTACACAGGGAGTGGGGAGGAGTATCTATCGAGGGGAGAAAGTCTATTTAAACCCCTGGGAGACCCCTCCATTTTGTCTTCAGCTGGCTAAAGAGAGAGCCTCTCCACCCCCCACCGACACACCTGAAAGAAACTGAAACAAAAGACAAGGACAAAAGGGGGTGTGAGCGATTGCTGGACGCAGGCTAGGAGGGCTATAGCCTGTAAAAGGAAGTTTGCTGGAACTGGTGAGATTTTTACCTGTATTTAGTGTGATTAGACATAGACGTGCGTGTTTTATTTTATTTTACTTAGTAATTCACTTTGTTCTGTCTGTTACTACTTGGAATCACTTAAATACTACTTTCTGTACTTATTAAAATCACTTTTTACTTGTTAAGTTACCTGGAGTACGTGTTAGTACCTGGAGGGGGGCAAACAGCTGTGCCTATCTTTCTATCTATGAAATAGTGGGCGAACTATTTATGAGTTTACCCTGTATAAGCTTTATACAGGGTAAAACGGATTTATTCAGGGTTTGAACCCCATTGGGAGTTAGGCACCTGGGTGTCAAAGGCAAGAACACTTCCTAAGCTGCTTCTAGGCAGGCCTACAGCTGTTAGGGGACATGGTTCAGACCTGGGTCTGGGTTTGCAGCAGGCTAACGGGTCTGGCTCAAAACAGACAGGATTCTGGAGTTCCAAGCTGGAAAAGGTAGGAAAGCAGGGGCAGAAGTAGTTTTGGTACACCAGGTGGCAGCTCCAAGGGGGTTTCTGTGATACCAACCCATCACACTCCTTATTCGGGTCCTTCCCCTGTGCCGAGATGTCCCACACCAAGGCCGGTGTGCTGTGCACCGAGGCTGCCGGTGCCGGCTTTTGAGCCAGTTGGGGCTGGAGAGTGGACTCCATCAAGAAGAGCTTGAGGCGCTAGTCTCTCTCCCTCTTAGTTCTGGGCTTGAAGCCTCGGCAGCCTCTCCCAGGCACTTCAGACAAGCGGAGTGTGGATCCCTTCTGGGCATAGGCTTACCATACCTAAAGTTTGCTTATGCATTCAGGTGTCATTTTTCTTTGATTTGCAAACAGGTTCTTCACTGCAACAGAGTAAATATGTGGACTGTCTTCCTTTACCAATTAACCATTACCTAACTCTTTTACACCTTCTGCCTTTCTTTAGTTGGATAAGGAGCTTTCCTCTAATTAACCTCAGTCAGACATTACATATATAATACCCTTGCCGCTGAACAGATGCATCTTGTCAGGATCCTGACAAGGGCAGTAGAGACCAAAGATAAGAGCAGGGTCAAATCTGAGGCTGAGAGTAGCGGAGAAGTTTGTAGTCAAATTCCAGAGCAGGGTCAATATGAAAGATCAGAGTCCGAGATAGGTTTCAGGGTCTAGGTCAGGAGGCAAGGTCCAAATCAAGCCAAGGTTGAAGCCAAGAGTTTGAGAGCAAGAAGCAAAAATGGTTGTGACAGTTACAGGAGATCCACGCTGTTGTCTGGACACTTCCTAGAATGCCCCTTAGATTTATATAGGGCAGGGAGCCAATCAAGAGCCATGAGGCTGCTGCCTGTTAGAGCCGGAGGGCAGGGACTTCTTGTGGTCTTTGTTCACAGCTAGTCATAGCTAGAGTGTGAGCCAGTTACAACTGCTGCTGGGTGGTAGTGTGGAGGTGTTCCCTGCCTATCAGCTCTGCAGGCCTGATTCAAGACCCGCTGGGCACTCTCTGCCGGCCCATATTTGTCCGGATGTGGGCTGCCATGAGGTCAGGGGCATGGATTTGGGATGCTGACTCACAGGATCATCCTCTAGGGCATAGTCCTCCAGCCTACAAGGTACCAGAGGGAGCTACATTTGATTTTAAAGACCAGTATTTCACAGACTTCATACTCATTGTGCTCTTGGATCAGCTCCAAAGGAGGCAGTGATTGGGCCCAGTGAGTGAAGGGGTTGTCAACATAGATTTTGAGCAAGGATACGTGGAACACTGCGTGGTTTTGGAGGGACCTGAATAACTGAAGCCTCATGATCACTGGGTTGATTACCTGGCTGATGGAATATGGCCCAATATATTGGTAATCCAGTTATGACATAGCCAGTCACTGTGGATGTGTTGGGCTGATAGCCAGACTTTTTGCCCGATGGTGAATGCCAGGTCTTCCCGGCACTGGTGGTCAGCATACCACTTGTAATCTTCTTTGGCTACAATATTCCTGGGGTTCACTAACTTTTATAGGCTGTTCATCTCTGGATTTTCAGGCCACATCACCCCACTGACAGCACTTCTCCTCAAAAATACCACCTTCAGCTGGTCTTCGGAGGCCCAAAGAGCATTCGTCCTACTCGACCTGGTCTGCACTGCCTCCACCTTTTTGGAGTCCATTTGGAAGCCCTTGGGGGACAGGATGCAGCCCAGGAACTCCATGAAGCCCTGGTCAAAACTACATTTTTCCACCTTTGCATACAGGCCATGATGGCAGAGCCATTCCAGGACTGACTGGACATGCTGGATCTGTTGCTTGTGACCCTCAGAAAAGATGGAGATATCATCCATGTAGACTACAACGTACTGATCTAGGATGTCTTGGAAGACCTCTTTCATGAAGAGCTGAAATATTGCAAGGGTATCTGTGAGGCCAAATTGCATTATTGGGTACTTGTAGTGGCCATAACAGGTTTGAAAATCTGTCTTCCACTCAACCCCAACTTGGATTTGAACCAGGTTATAGGGCCTGACACATAATACTCCATATTCTTTATGGAAATATGCTTATGATATGGATATGACATAACAGATGTACTTTACGCAAGATGGCTCATGTAACATATCATTGGAAAGGTTATGATTTACTGAACGTGTTTATCCAATTTGTGTGCATGTATCATTTTTGTATCTGAAGCTGAGAATATTGACCATGTCTCTGTATTTCAAATGTGCTACGTTGGATGAGGCCAAACAATGTTAGTGGCTTACTGAAGAAATGACTCAAGCATAAGGATTACCCCAGGAACTGTGTGCAAGAGAAACCTCTCAGAGATAGCTCTATACAATGGGAACTGTTTGATCCAGGTCACAGCAAAAAGGCTTTCCAGCAAGTTGGGGGACGATATAAAAGAGGGACAATGACAACATGAGGGACCTCACTCTCCCTACAACAAAACACCTGAAAACACCTGAGGAACAAAGAATGAACTGTGAGAAGTGATGGTCCCAGGCTAAGATCTTTAGCCTCTGTATGAAAACCTGGGAAAGCCAAGGCAACTGGTGCCTTAAGAATCTTCCAGCTTGTTTATCACTCAGGGTGAGAATTTGCTAATTTGTATCCTACCTATCTAGTGTGTCAAGCTTAGTTTGCGTGTTTTGTTTAATTTGTTTAGTAATCTGCTTTGTTCTGCTTGCTATCCGTTGAACCACTTAAAATCTGCTTTTTATAGTTAATAAAATTTGTTTTGTTTATTATTAAGCCTAGTTTATGCAATTTCTAACGGGGGGGCGGGGGAAGGGGAGAAGTCATGCATCTCTCTCTTCACACTGAGGAAAAGGGCAAATTTTATGAGCTTGCGCTGTACAGATATTTCTATACAGTGCAAGGCAGTAGTATTTTGGGTTTGTCCGAGGGCCTTGGAATCCATACTAAGTGCAGGGTTCCATCTTTCTTTTTAACAAACAGAACTGGGGCCCTGATGGGAGAGAAAGATGACTGAAAGAAACCCTTAGGCAGATTCTCCTGGAGATAAGAATGCAGGGCAGTCACCTCAGATTCTGACATCGCATATATACGGCCAAATGGCACCTTGACCCCTGGCTACAGCTCAACCAGGCAGTCATAATACTAATGGGATGGTAGGGTGTTAGCATTCTACTTCTTGAAGACAACACCACAGTCACTGTATTTGGGGAGCAGTGCCAAAGTCACTCTGGTGATGGTCCCATCTGACCCAAGGTCAGGGTCCAGAAGAAGGCATATCTTGGTTCCAGGGTTTGTCAGGTGGTATAAATAGGTAGACATGCTGGCAGAACTCAGACAGGAAGCTAACTTTGTTCTCATGACAAAGGACGTGTGGTTCATAAGCTGTCACCCACAAAATGCAAAGGATTATTGGGAAGTGTGGTGAGTGGATTATCTCAAAATGAAGGGCTTCCGATGGTCCTAAATGGCAACTTCTAGAGGCACTGTTTCCTGTATCACTGGCTCCAACAACAAGTGTGAACCATCTCTAGTTTCCAGAAGATCAAGGATCAGCTTTGGTTGTACCAGAATACCCAAGGCTTGGGCCGTATCGGCATCTATAAAGTTGTCTGCTGCACAGGAATCTACCAGTGCCCACTGTGGGGGAATTTGGTAAGGCTCTCCTATAACATGGCGGCAGATCCAGACTTTAGGCCACAGGGAGTACTCACTGTGCCTGAGATGTGCATCAGTGAGGAGTACGGGGGATATTTTCTTGAGGTTTGCCCAGGCCGATCCCCTCTACCGAGCCTGAGCATAGTCATTTCCCGAACTGGGTCATGCTGGAGCTCATGATGGGCAGTTGCATGGCTAGATCCTCAATAGAACATAGCTCATGGCAGCGACAGCACTCTTTTTCCTCAAGGGTCACATGACAGTGGGTGGTATCCAGTTGCCTGAGTTCACGGTCCAGGTTGGAGATGGGTACCAATGTACGCCAGTTGGGTGGTGGTCCATATTCCTTCCTTTCCTCACGTCTCTTGTGGAGCCTATTGTTGGTGTATATGACGAGGTTGATGAAGGCATCTAGGTTGGTTGGGGACTCCACATGAGCTAGTTCGTCCTTAATTTCTTCATGTAGTCCCAATCAGAACTAGTAGATCTGGGCCATTTCATGCCACTCAGTGTCTGAGACATCTTCAATAATAAGAATGAGGGGACATTAATTTTGTGTGGCATATAGGTTGGGATTAAAATGACAGATGCTCCTCAAAATGAAAGAGAAATATCATCCAAGTTAGGTTATTACCTTGAAAATGGAAAGCATCCTTAAATTAACACTTAATATTGAATCTTAATGTATACATTCTGTGTATACACAAAGGAAAAAACACAAGGGCAAGTGTTAATAGTTTCTCTATGCTTATAGCATTTTAATGTAAGTAGTAACATCTTAAAATATTGTAGTGGGCTTTGGTCTTAATTAATACATCTAATATCCTGAAACTACTGTAAATGTTACTTCCTTGGGTTTCAAATGAATATGATCCTTATTTGATTATAGTCCTTCAGCATTTAATGAGCATGGGAATCTATAATCTGCCTGGAGGAAAAACTGTGCCAAACTGCACTTTATTGAATCCTACAATGTACAAACAGAAAACAGAAATGCAAACACAGCTGCCTCAGCAAAGCCTACAGGGATAAAGAAAGAAAGAAAAAAAAAGATGATGAATTCAGAAGTATGTGAAATAATTCAACTTCTGAGATTAATCAAAAACACAGCAAAACTATTTTGATCTATTTTGTCCTTAATTGGAAACATTTACTTTCTTTCTTTAAAGAATATCACTTCCATGCTATTACGACTTTATTTATAACATCACTAGAAAAAGGGTTAATGAAAATATACTCAATCCCACGAAGTTTAACAGCAAGCTGCTAATTTATTTATAAATCCCTTCCCAAAATGAGTCAATGCTACAGATACTTTTAAGGGTTGCTGTAGCAGACAAGCACTGATATACATATCGAATAATTCATAATTTTTCCTAATAATTGGCTGATATCTAGAATTAATTAGGTATAAAATATGCAAACAATAATAGTCACTTAGCCAACAGAGAAAAAGATGAGTGCAAAACTATATTTTCAGCGTTGTTTTTCAAGAGAAGTCTTATTTATCATATCAGCCTGATACAAAGACACGTTAAAGGATTTTGTGACAGAAAGGTCTGAATGAGATGGAAATAAAAGGGTGGAACAGGTTCTGGGAATTAAGGGCACAATCTAATTTATGTCCCTGTCCAACGAACCTTCTGGAGGCCAGCAGCTGGCATGCAATTACCGTAGCACATTAGGTCAGGACATTTCGACTGCAGGCACCAGGAGGTTAACGTCCAAGTGCAAGAGGCCCATTTTTTTAGGGGCAATACAACAAAGTGTTGAGAACATTACCTCTTCTACAACTAGTCCCTCCCTGGTATTTTAAAAAAACCTATACTTTAATGATTGTATTGCTGTAGTTAACTAAGTTTATAGATTTTGGGGATTCTTTTGTGTTGGGGGAGAAGGATTAGGACGGGGTATATATCCTCACCAACCAATTCCTATATGCACAAGAAAAGAAATACACAGACAATATTAGTGATTTCACTTTGGTTACCATAAGCCAACTGGTACAAACAGTTCTTGAAAAAAGATGTAGGTGAGCTAATGGTAAAAAACAGCTGCAATTGATCCAATAGCCAATTTTAAGTTACGGCCACATTTTCCCCTCCTTAGTATTGCCTATATTCCTGCTAAATACCAAGAATACAGGAATGTGATTCTGACATATTCATTTCTAAACAATGAGAGAGAGAGAGAGCTTGAGAGAGAAGACTATATTTTACCTTTTTTAAAAAAACCTCTGACCTCTATATCAACAACATGAGGTAAAAGCCTACATAGCCACGAAAGTTTCCTTAAAGATACCTCCTTTTATTCACAAAAGAAGCAAGAAAGCTTTTCTACAAAGCAATTTGTGAAGAATGCCATTTTATAGTTTAACATTATCAATTTTTTTAAATGCATACATAGAATTCCTTACCGTCTGTAGTCTGACTGATGGTGTTCGGCTAAGAGGACTTCCTACTGGGCTGAAACTCCCTGTGAAAAGACAAAACTGTGAATTTTTGCTTGTTATCCCGTTCTAATAAACCACTTTATTTTAAAAATATTATATTAGCAGGACATGTTTCACAAAACTCTAATGAAAAGCAGCACCATCTTTCAGTTGCAACTACGCATCCTTCAGTCAGGAACAGTTGGAGGGCTTATTTAACTAATAGACCTGACACAAGGTTAGTTAATCCAATATTTCCATTCAAATGATTCGGAGCAATAGCACAAGCAATGTCCACATGCCACCTCGTGCTCAGAACAGACACTATTATCTAAGCTACACTGCCTTTCTTTTCATTGTATTTCTGAGTAGCACGTACAAAGTTTTCAGTCAGAAATGATCACAAAACCTCTCAAAGGAATTACTTCCTTATTTTATCTGAAAGAATAAGTATGTCTATTCAGTATCTCCCTTTGATCATCTGACTTCCTACCACAAAACATCTTGATGTTTATTTTATTCACTCTTTATACACATTTGAAAAAATGCTACTTGTAAATTTTTCCTTTTGAAATTATTACATTGGCTAAGCTCAAGAAAATCCTTTCATCGTCTATGGATTTATCTTTTTGTTATTGGTTTCTTCTACTGTATATCTTCTAAGAAAACATCTTTAAAAGACAGAGACATCTGAAGATTGCTAAACATGACAATACTAAATGCAATAGCTTTGCTCAAGATATTTCATCTTTCTTTTTTTCTCAAGGAGGTGGAGCAGAGGGAGGCCAAATATCACAGTTAAGCTCACCAGCTTTTTGCCATGAGAGACAAGGGTTCAAATCGTAGTTTAGGTTTCAAGTAAAAATGAGTTCTAAGGTCTCACTCTAGTTTCCAACCACAAAACCCAACTCAATTTAGCACAACAGGTAATATCTGCTCATAAGAAGACCAGAGTTTGAATAATGGGGATTTTTCAGGTTAAGATTCAGATGCATTGGCACAGAGTCATAGACTTTAAGGTCAGAAGGACCATTATGATCATCTAGTCTGACCTCCTGCAAAACGCAGGCCACAGAATCTCACCCACCCACTCCTGAAATAAACCCCTAACCTATGTCTGAGCTATTGAAGTCCTAAAATCATGGTTTAAAGACTTCAAGGTGCAGAGAATCCTCCAGCAAATAACCCGTGCCCCATGCTGCAGAGGAAGGCAAAAAACCTGCAGGGCCTCTGCCTATCTGCCCTGGAGGAAAATTCCTTCCCGTCCCCAAATGTGGCGATCAGCTAAACCCTGAGCATGTGGGCAAGACTCACCAACCAGACACCCAGGAAAGAATTCTCTGTAGTAACTCAGATCCCACCCCATCTAACATTCCATCACAGGCCATTGGGCATATTTACCGCTAATAGTCAAAGATCAATTAATTGCCAAAATTAGGCTATCCCACCATACCATCCCCTCCATAAACTTATCAAGCTTAGTCTTGATGCCAGATATGTCTTTTGACCCCACTGCTCCCCTTGGAAGGCTGTTCCAGAACTTCACGTCTCTGATGGTTAGAAACCTTCGTCTAATTTCAAGTCTAAACTTCCTGATGGCCAGTTTATATCCATTTGCTCTTGTGTCCACACTGGTACTGAGCTTAAATAATTCCTCTCCCTCCCTGGTATTTATCCCTCTGATATGTTTATCGAGAACAATCATATCTCCCCTCAGCCTTCGTTTGGTTAGGCTAAACAAGCCAAGCTCTTTGAGTCTCCTTTCATAAGACAGGTTTTCCATTCCTCGGATCATCCCAGTAGCCCTTCTCTGTACCTGTTCCAGTTTGAATTCATCCTTCCTAAACATGGGAGACCAGAACTGCACACAGTATTCCAGAAGATGTCCCACCAGTGCCTTGTATAACAGTACTAATACCTCCTTATCTTTACTGGAAAAACCTTGCCTGATGCATCCCAAGACCACATTAGCTTTTTTCACGGCCATATCACATTGACGGCTCATAGTCATCCTATGATGAACCAATAGTCTGAGGTCCTTCTCTTCCTCTGTTACTTCCAACTGATGCGTCCCCAGCTTATAACTAAAATTCTTGTTATTAATCCCTAAATGCATGACCTTACACTTTTCACTATTAAATTTCATCCTATTACTATTACTCCAGTTTACAAGGTCATCCAGACCTTCTCTGTATTGGCAATATCTCCCAGCTTTGTGTCATTCACAAACTTTATTAGTACACTCCCACTTTTTGTGCCAAGGTCATTAATAAAAAGATTAAATAAGATTGGTCTCCAAACCGATCCCTGAGGAACTCCACTAATAACCTCCCTTCAGCCTGACAGTTCATCTTTCAGTATGACCCATTGTAGTCTCCACTTTAACCAGTTCCTTAATTCACCTTTAAATTTTCATATTGATCCTCATCTTTTCCAATTTAACTAATACTTCCCCACGTGGAACCATATCAAATGCCTTACTGAAATCGAGGTAAATTAGATCCACTGCATTTCCTTTGTCTAAAAAATCTGTTACCTTCTCAAAGAAGGAGATCAGGTTGGTTTGGAACGATCTACCTTTTGTAAAACCATTTGTATTTTGCCCCAATTACCATTGACCTCAATGTCCTTAACTACTTTCTCCTTCAATTTTTTCCCCAAGACTTTGCATACTACAGATATCAAACTACCAGGCCTGTAGTTACCCAGATCACTTTTTTCCCCATTTCTTAGGAACTACTGTATGTTAGCAATTCTCCAGTCATGCGGTACAATCCCTGAGTTTACAGATTCATTAAAAATTCTTGCTAATGGGCTTGCAATTTCATGTGCCAGCTCCTTTAATATTCTTGGATGAAGATTATCTGGGCCCCCCAATTTAGTCCCATTAAGCTGTTCGAGTTTGGCTTCTACCTTGGATGTGGTAATATCTACCTCCATATCCTCGTTCCCATTTGTCATCCAACCATTGTCCCTGAGCTCCTCATTAGCCTCATTAAAGACTGAGGAAAAGTATTTGTTTAGATATTGGGCCATGACTAGATTATCCTTAACCTCCACTCCATCCTCAGTGTCCGGTCCCACTTCTTCTTTCTTTGTTTTCTTCTTATTTATATGGCTATAGAACCTTTTACTATTGCTTTTAATTCCCTTTGCAAGGTCAACTCTACATGGCTTTTGACCTTTCTCACTTTATCCCTACATGTTCTGACCTCAATAAGGTAGCTTTCCTTGCTGATCCCTCCCATCTTCCACTCCTTGTAGGCTTTCTGCTTTTTCTTAATTGCCTCTCCGAGATGCTTGCGCATCCAGCTTGGTCTACAACTCTTGCTTATGAATATTTTCCCCTTTCTTGGGATGCAGGTTTCTGATAGTTTCTGCAGCTTTGACTTGAAGTAATTCTAGGCCTCCTCCACGTTTAGATCCACAAGTTCTTCAGTCCAATCCACTTCCCTAACTAATTTCCTTAATTTTTTAAAGTTAGCCCTTTTGAAATAAAAAATCCTAGTCACAGATCTATTTTTGTTTATCCTTCCATTTAGTTTGAACTGAATTAGCTCATGATCATTCGAATCAAGATTGTCCCCTACAACCATTTCTTCTCCGAGGTACTCACTACTCACCAAAACCAAATCTAAAATGGCATCCTCTCTTGTTGGTTCAGCAGCTACTTGGTGAAGGAATCCATCAGCTATCGCATCAAGGAAAATCTGAGCCCTATTATTATTATTACTAGCACTTGTCCTCCAGTCTATATCTGGGAAGTTAAAGTCTCCCATGATCACACAATTTCCATTAGTATTTACTTCATTAAAAACATTGAAGAGGTCTCTATCCATATCCAAATCAGATCCAGGTGGTCTATAGCACACCCCAAGCACTATCCCAGAGTAGGCTCTAGTAGCTTTCTTTCCCAATGTGATTTTTGTCCAGACAGACTCTGTCTTATCCATTCCATCACTTCTTATTTCTTTACAGTATTTCTTTACAGTCTACCTCATCATTGATATACAATGCTACTTCACCACCTTTGCCTTTATTTTTGTCTTTCCTAAACAGCACATACCCTTCAATAGCTATACTCCAGTCATTACTACTATTCCACCATGTTTCTGTTATCCCTATATGTAACAGGGTGGCTACCCCGCTCCTAAAATAAAAGAGGCTAAAAGCAGCCCTGGAGAGGGCTGTGGCTGGGGACAGCTGATTGGGGAAGCAACTGCAGCTGGGCCACGTCTCAGTCAGGCCACAGCTGGCCCAATAAAGGGCTGTCAGCCAGGAGCTAAGGGGAGTCTCCCTCTAGCTGAGGAGGGAGATGGACCTAGCTACCTAAAGCTAAGGGTACTGGAGTGAAGCAGGGCTGGGGAAAGGCCAGAGGAGCTGGGGAGCTCCAGGCCGGCAACTCCCCAGGCTGCAGGGCCTTGTCCAAGGCCCATAGAGGTACTGGGTTGCAGGGAAAGGCAGCAGGTCCAAACCTCCCTTGCCTATGATGACTGGCTATTACAGACTGCAGTCTGCCCCAGGGAACGGGGGCTTGATGATGACTGGCAGTAGCCCATAGGCTGAGGCAAGGTGGGGATAGAGAGTGGGGGTTCCCCAGAGAGGGGAGACCCAGACTGAGGGGGTACTACCAGGGGGCAGCACCCCAGACAAAAGGGCACCAGGGTCTGGGAGGGACACATGGCCAATGGCGAGCGGGACAGCAACCTGCACAGGGTGCTCCAGGCTGGAAAAAAGAGCTAATTCCCAGACAACCAGAAGGAGGTGCCACCTCCCGCACGGTTACACTATAAAAGACGGTTACTCATCGTAGTAACTGTTGTTTTTCGAGATGTGTTGCTCATATCTATTCCAATTAGGTGTGCGCACGCGGCGTGCACGATCGTCGGAAGACTTTTACCCTAGCAACACTCGGTGGGCCAGCTGGAGCCCCCTGGAGTGGCGCCATTGCAGTGCCTGATATATACCCCAGCCGGCCCAGCGCCCTCTCAGGTCCTTCTTGCCGGCTATTCCAACAGTGGGGATGGAAAGCGGGTTTGGAATAGATATGAGCAACACATCTCGAAGAACAACAGTTACTACGGTGAGTAACCGTCTTTTCTTCTTCGAGTGCTTGCTCATATGTATTCCATTTAGGTGACTCCCAAACCTTGCCTAGGAGGTGGGGTCGGAGTGAGATACTGCAGAGTGTAGGACCGCTGTTCCAAAGGCAGCATCCTCCCTGGAATGCTGAACTATGGCATAGTGAGTGGCAAAGGTGTGCACCGATGACCAGGTTGCTGCCCTACATATCTCCTGTATAGGTATGTGCACCAGGAAGGCGGAGGACGAGGCTTGAGCTCGGGTGGAGTGGGCAGTAGGGTGCGTGGTGGGAACACCAGCCAAGTCATAACACGTCCGGATGCATGACGTGATCCAGGACGAGATGCGCTGGGAGGAGACCGGGAGGCCTTTCATTCGGTCTGCCACGGCGACGAATAGCTGAGTCGTTTTCCGAAAGGGCTTTGTCCGCCCAATGTAGAAGGCAAGGGCCCTACGGACGTCCAAGGAATGGAGTTGCTGCTCCCTTGGAGAGGCATGCGGCTTCGGGTAGAAGACCGGCAGAAAAATGTCCTGGTTAATATGAAAGTCCGACACTACCTTGGGCAGGAAGGCTGGGTGTGGTCGCAGCTGTACCTTGTCCTTGTGGAACACCGTGTAAGGGGACTCCGAAGTGAGCACTCTGAGTTCAGATACGCGCCTTGCCGAGGTGATGGCTATGAGGAAGGCCGTCTTCCAGGAGAGGTACAGAAGTGAGCAGGTGGCCATAGGCTCGAATGGGGCCCCCATGAGCCTGGTTATGACAAGGTTGAGGTCCCAAGTGGGGACTGGACGGCGAACCAATGGGTATAGACGTTCTAACCCCTTGAGGAACCTGCTGACCATGGGGTTGGAAAAGATCGAGCGCCCATTCTCGCCAGGGTGAAAGGCCGAGATTGCCGCCAGGTGAACCTTTAGCGAGGAAAGCGCTAGACCCTGCTCCTTCAAAGACAGGAGGTAGTCCAGAATGGTATGCACCGGCACCTGCGAAGGGTTGAGACCCCGAGGGCCGCACCAGCAGGAAAAACGTTTCCACTTGGCTAAGTAGGTGGACCTGGTAGAGGGCTTCCTGCTACTTAGCAAGACTTGTTGCACCGGGCTGGAGCAGTGTAGCTCAGACGGGTTCAGCCATGCAGCAGCCACGCTGTGAGGTGGAGAGACTGCAGGTCGGGATGATGGAGCCTGCCGTGCTGTTGGAGTTGCCGCGGATAAGCCAGTCGTCGAGGTAGGGGAACACCTGAATCCATCGCCGACGAAGAGCGGCTGCCACAACGGCCATGCACTTCGTGAACACGCGTGGTGCCGTGGAGAGGCCGAAGGGAAGAACCGCAAAGTGGAAGTGTCTTTGGTCTACCACATAGCGGAGGAAGCGTCTGTGTGGTGGGTAGATTGCAATATGGAAATACGCATCCTTCATGTCGAGGGCAGCGTACCAGACTCCAGGATCCATAGAAGGGATAATGGTACCCAGGGAAAGCATGCGGAACTTCAACTTTACCATAAATTTGTTGAGTCCCCGCAAGTCCAAGATATGACGTAGTCCCCCTTTTGATCCGGGGATTAGGAGATAGCAGGAGTAAAAACCCTTGCCCATGAACTCCCTTGGAACCTCCTCTATTGCCCCTATGGAGAGGAGCGTTTGGACCTCCTGAATTAGGAGTTGCTCGTGAGAAGGGTCCCTGAAGAGGGGCAGGGAAGGAGGGACGGGGGGAGACAAACTGAAGGTGGTATCCGCTTTCCACCGTGCGTAGGACCCAGCGGTCCGTGGTGATATTTGACCACGCACGGAAGAAATGGGAAAGACGGTCTCGGAAGTGGGGAAAAGGATCGTGAACTGAGACTGGTACTCCGCCCTCGGGCGTCCCTTCAAAAGTTTTGTTTGGGCCTCAATGATGGTTTGTGGGGGCCCTGGCTGTGGCTAGTCTGGCGACCGGGCTGCCGCCTTCTACCGCCCCTGCCACGTGGTCTCCTCAAGAAGTCCTGCCGAGGTGCGGGTACGGTGTAGGGGCGCTGTGCGAAGGGCCGGAAGGGTCTGCGCTGCGTGGCTGGGGTGTGCATCCCCAGCGTGCGGATGATGGTGCAACCGTCTTTTAGGGTATGCAACATCGCGTCAAGTCTTTTCTGAAAACAGACCCCGCCCCTCGAACGGTAGGTCCTGGATGGTATGCTGGACCTCCGGAGGGAGGATGGAGGACTGAAGCCAGGAGATATGCCGCATGGCGACTCCTGAAGCTACTGTCCTGGCGGCTGAGTCGGCTATGTCCAAGGAGGCCTGCAACGACGTTCTGGCCACCTTCTTGCCCTCCTCAATCAACGCTGCATACTCCTGCCTGGACTCCTGAGGTACAAATGCTTTGAATTTTTGCATGGAGTTCCAGGTGTTGTACCTGTATCGGCTCAGGAGTGCTTGCTGGTTAGCAGCTCTGAGCTGAAGGCCCCCCACCCCGCCCCCGAGTAGATCTTTCTGCCAAACAAGTCCAGGCGCTTGGCATCCTTGGACTTAGGGGCGGGTGCCTGTTGGCTATTCCTCTCCCTCTCGTTCACAGATTGAACGACCAGGGAGCACGGTGGGGGGTGAGTGTAGAGGTACTCGAAGTCTTTCGGGGGCGCCATATATTTTCTCTCCACCCCCCTGGCAGTGTGGGGTACCGAAGCTGGAGATTGCCAGATTGAGGTGGCCTTGGTAAATATAGTCCACACAAACGGGAGGGCTACCCTGGTGGGGGCATCGGCTGTTAGGATGTCCACCACCGGGTCTTCAAGCTCCACCACCTCCTCGACCTGCAGATTCATGTTGAGAGCCAATCTGCGCAGTAGGTCTTGGTGGTCCCGGAGATCGATGGGAGGCGGGCCTGAAGATGATGCTCCTGCCACTGCCTCGTCCAGGGAGGAGGAGGATGACAATCCCAGGACCTGGATCGGTACCGACGGCTGTCTTGGTACCGGGAGCCCAACCTGGATCGCGTACGCCTCGGCGAGCGGTAGCGAGGTCGATCGTCCGGGGATCTACGCTGCGACCGGCCGCGGGACCGGGAGCGGTACCGGGAATCGTAGTACCGTCAACCGTGTCTGGAGGTCGACCTGGAGAGATGCTGCGAGTACGACCGGTGCCGAGAAGGTGATTGGTGTCGGGACTGCGAGCGGTGTCGAGGAGATCTAGGCTGATGTTGGCCGATCTCCGCATGTGGCACCGGACGTAGCATGGCCGGTTTGTCACGGGACGTGATGATTCTCAACGGCGGTACCGAAGATGGGGTCGGTGCCGGGTCCATCATGACAATCAGGTCCCGTGCTGCCAAGAAGGTGTCCGGGGTGGACGGCAGCGTAAGCTCTACCTCGGCATGCACCGGGGAGCTGGTGGTTACCGAGCTCAATGGACCTTGCGGTACCGGAGTCGCTGGTACCGGAGCCTTAAGAGGCTGCCTTGAGCTCAACGGTCTCTGTGGTACCGGAGTCGACAGGGCTGGTGCCGGCATCGGCGGCGGAGCCGGACTCGACGGCCCCTGTGGAGCCGGAGTCGGTGGTGCCGGCATCTTGGCCAAAGGTACTGAGCTCAACGGTCCTTGCGGTACCGGAGTCATCGGTGCTGGCACCGGGCCGGGAGGTTTGGCGCGGTCTTGAACCGGCTGCGGATGCAGCGGCGCCGGGGTCGGAGCCGGTCCTGGACCCGATTTTCTCAGTCTTGGAGACATCGATCGGCGCCTCTGGGGAATCCTGGCCTGAGGTGTTCGGTGCCGGGGCTCTTTACTGGAGCTCGGGCGCTCCAGGGCCGCTGGCGCCGCACCTGCTGCGGAGGTCGGTACCGGGTTGCAGTACGGGGCCGACATCGGGCTAAGAGACACTTCCAAGAGGAGCTGCTTCAAACGAAAGTCCCGCTCCTTCTTGGTTCGCGGCTTGAAAGCCTTACAGATACGACACTTATCTGGAAGGTGGGACTGCCCGAGGCACTTCAGACAGGAGTCGTGGGGGTCCCCCATGGGCATCGGCTTCAAACAGGCCGAGCACGGCTTGAATCCCGGAGAGCCAGGCATTGGCCCGGTACCGGGAGGGAGACAGGGGAGAAACCCCTTATCTCCCACTACTATTTACACTAACTACAACAAACAAACTATCAGTAATACTATTAACAACTACTTAAGAAGTACTTAAAACTATCAACAAGATAAACGAGTGCTAACTACGCTAGGGAGGTGGAGATCAGCTAATCTGCGCTCCACAGTTCCAACGACCGTCACGGGCAGTAAGAAGGAACTGAGAGGGCGCTGGGCCGGCTGGGGTATATATCAGGCACTGCAATGGCACCACTCCAGGGGGCACCAGCTGGCCCACCGAGTGTTGCTAGGGTAAAAGTCTTCCGAGGATCGTGCATGCCGCGCGCGCACACCTAATTGGAATACATATGAGCAAGCATTCGAAGAATATCTGGTTTCACTTCCTGCACCAGTAGCCCTAGTTCCTCCATTTTGTTGCGTAGGCGCCTCACATTGGTGTACAAACATCTCAATTTTTGCTGTTTGGCTTTGCTCACATTCTTTACCCGATTAGGCACAGAAATTCTACCGCCAGTATCACCTATTAGATTGGTATCTACACTACATTTCCTCCTTATGTCCATTCTCCTACCCACGGCTGTATCCTCTCTTACTTTGTTTTCTTCCCTCTCAGTGTTAAAGTCCGGCGTGGAGATTACCTGGACATCTCCCAACCATCTCCCCCAAATTCCTAGTTTAAAGCTCTCAATCAGTTGTGCCTGCAGGCAGAGACAGCACACTGAACTGCCTGGCCATTCCTGCACCTAGCAGCTGAGTGAGGGGGATGTCACCGCTTTCGGGGAGCCCCCCAGGTAAGCGCTGCCCACAGTCCGCCTCACCCCGTCCTGTGCCCCAACGCCCTGTCCCCTCCCACACCCAAACTCTGCTGGGGGGGGGCGCGTGATGGCCCAAGACTGCCCCAGAAGTGGCCGGTACGACAGGCGCAGGGGCTGCCTGAACTGCCCCAGAGCCAGTTCTGGGGCTGCTGCAGAAGTCACGGAGTTCACGGAATCTGTGACTTCCGTGAAAACTTACAGACTTATCCATGAGGGCAAGTAGCCAGGGCAGCTGCTTTGCAAAAGGCCTTGTGCCCTCTGTGGCTTGGGAGAAGCTGAGCCACAGTAGTAGAAAGCAGGCTGTTTCTCCCTAACTCTGAAGCATTTTGCAGCAGGTTAGTGATATTGTTAGTGATATTGTTAACCCTCCTGGCAGTGCTAATTATAGAAAGGGGAAATGGGGAGGAATAACTAATTTTTTATTTTAATTGTATACTTGGAATGTTTGATTTTAGCCAAACTTTTTTAGTTAAATTTAGTTTGTATTTTTCTTGTAACAGAGGTTTTTTTCCCCTAGATACTTAAACTGAGTGGTTGGTTAATTAGTTAGCTAACTGAGTGATTTCAGTAGAGGAGAAGGAAGAGGCTGCACGGATTCCATCTGAAGATTTCTACAAGCAAGTGGAGGGAAGATGTTGATGCAGTTGTTTTGATTCAGCAGACTGTATAGATTTTGGTGATCAAAGACTGTAACAGACTCAGATGAACTCAACCTAAGCTTTTGGGAATTCAGAATTTCTTCTCACTGTGTTTTTGTGGGGACTGACCTGTTTAGATTTAATTTCTTTTCTTCATGTTTATGTATCACTGTGAAGATTATGTGGATTATAAAATAGCTATGCTATTTTGTAGAAATTAAGTAGTTAATAAAATTATTATAAGATTTTATAAAGTTGGTATTTAAGAATTAAGTTCATTCCTTTTGTTCTTTTTGGACTTGACTGTGGGGAGGTTGACCCTGTGGAATCCTTGCTGAAAATCCTTAATGACTGAATTCTGGGTCTCCAGGTGCTTTTCTATGAAGTTAGGTTTTTTTAGACACTGGAGAAGGGCAGTAAAATAAACTCTAGCCCACCCAAAGGTTACAGAAACACTTATGCACGTGAGAAGCCCCCAAGTCAATGGGACTACTACATGTGGCAAAGTCATTCATGTGCTTATGTATTTGCAGGAGCAAGGCCTTAGTGTATCATAAGTAAAATGTAATCACTATTACATACACAGTCCGTGCAAAGAATTACATAGGATTTAAAGGGAAACAGGACAGTCAAATTTACCAGTTTTTGTTTAAAAAAAAACTTGCGCAAAACTCAAGACCAACACACATGTTCTCATCACTAAAAAATAAAAATCCAATGGAAATAGTTTTTTAAAAAACTTTAAACTTCCTAATGCCATTTTTTCAAATCAAACACACCAGCATTGTGCTAGTTTGGGAGAATCTGAAAGTCATATGAACTCAAAAGAGATGAAAAACAACTGAAATTTATTACTTTATTTTAATTCTCCAAGATGAGAGAACTGCAGAATGTAAACATGAAAAGAAATAGATTTGAAAATTCTTTCAATTTTAGTAATTTAAGATAGTTTTTATAACAGAGATATGGACTTTTAATTACTTGGGTTTTTTTTTAAATCTCACAGTGCCCCTTTAAGAAAAATATATATTACTTGTCAGATTCTAAGGCAACCCTCTTAGGGCCCGAACGCAACATCCTTACAAAAGATGAGTAATCCTTTTCAGTTCATGTGCATAAATGTTTGCAGGATTAGGGATTTAGGGACACACTAGCATCTTCTAATCCAGCCCGAATAGGGGGCAGCACTGCACTGCACTGCCTGAAGAGGAGGGCAGGGCTCAAATTGTGACTCCGAAAGATTTTACTCCCTTATTTTAATGGATTTATTATAAATTTGCTGTAAACCAAAATAACTGATTGAATCTTAGCTTTACAAGTCTGAGACAAGGAGAAATTTTATTTAGAAAAAACCTTTTAAAACAAAGTTTTTTGGTTTAAAGTTATAAAGTTAAAAAAATAAAGTGCAACAGTGTATATGTTTAATGCTTTCGTGATTCAAGAATGAGTTAAAAATAAAATCTAGGTTGACTAATCCAAGAAATTATAATAAAGTAGGACTCGGTTTTGAAATGTAGTGAGCCAGATACTTATTCAAGGTGATGTTTGGAGAGGCACAGCATATGGACGTGTGGAGGGAAAAGCCTGATATACTAAAAAGAAATATTTGTATTGATACTTTTTGATACAATTACAGGCCTATAAAAGGATAAATCTATTAAAGAAAAAAAACCACACTGAGACAGAGGCAATGAAAAATGGAATATTCAAAACTAGTGTATCCACTTTAAAAATGTTACATGTATCTTTATGGGCTGCCTAGTGACACTATTCCTGGCTCAAGTGGGGAACTAAAGGGTTTTTTGCAGGAACTAAAATCAGTTGTGCAATGAATGTGAATCCCCACTGCAAGTAATACCTCTGGAGATGCTTAGCCCTCTGGGGAGATAGCTTATATTGGTTTGACCTGGTTCAAAAAGCCGGGCAAACTGAATTGTAAAATTTCTCACCCTGACATAGGGAGAGAAGTTGCTCATCAACAATCCAATAACAGAGGTGAGACTGTGACCAAGAGGGACAGGTCCCAGGGAAGACCTGAAGTACTTTGGAACCTGCCAGAGTCTCCATGTGGAAGATGGGTGACACCTGGTAAACAAGGCAGATGTATAAGCAATTTATTGTTTTTAAGGTGTTTTCTCTGTAACATTTTTGTTCTGAATAGTTAGTTCTTTGCTTTATGTAAGCTGGTTGGTCACTGCTTAACCCTGTCATTGCCCCTGAGAAAACAGGACTGAAAGTGCTGATCTAAACTCAAATTCTGCTGAGATGAGTGATTAACAAGAGTCTGCAGCCCAGGTCTAGAGAAGAGACTCACAGGACTCTACACTGAGGGCAGTGATGACTAGAGGCCTGAGACCTAAGAGGGCACCTTCAAGGACGACATGAAGGGGTCGGAGGTGCAGTTAGCTCAGGAAATATGACATGTCACAAATAAATTTTCCTGCTGTTTTGTAACCTTTGAAGAGAAAATCAAGGATTGAAACAAAGAAAAAACAATTACCTACCTTTTGTAACTGTTGTTCTTGGAGATGTACTGCTCATGTTGATTCCATTCTAGGTGTGCGTGCACCCATGTGCATAGTTGTCAGAGATTTTTGCCTTAGTGGTATCCGTAAGGTCAGCTGTGGTGCTCTCTTGAGTGTCGCGCTCATGCATCAATATATCAGGCGCCACTGGTCCTACGCCCTCTCAGTTCCTTCTTGCTGGCAACTCCAACAGAGGGGCAGGAGAGAGGGTAATAGAATGGACATGAGCAACACATCTCAAAGAACAGTTACAAAAGGTAGGTAACCATTTTTTCTTCTTCGAGTGCTTGCTCATGTCGATTCCATTCTAGATGACTCACAAGCAGTATCCTTGGAGGTGACTGGAGAGTTCACAGCAGTGCGACTTGCAACACTGCTTTACCAAAGCCAGCATGGTCTCGGGCCTGCTGGGTAAGCACATAATGAGACGTAAATGTGTGGATTAGAGATCCAGGTAGCGGCCCTGCAGATATCTTGAATTGCCACCTGGGCCAGGAAGGCTGCTGACAAGGCCTGTGCCCTGGTTGAGTGGGCAGTTATGGTTGCCGGTGGAGGCACTTTCGCCGGATCACAGCACTAACGGATGCAGCCTGTGATCCAGGATGAAATCCTCAAGGCAGACAGTGGGCGGCCTTTCATCCTGTCTGCCACCGCAATGAACAACTGAGTTGATTTGCGAAACGGTGCCCAGTCGCGCCAGTGCTGCCTCAGTGAAGGGCTGAACTCCCTTTCTGTGCCAGAGGAATCCCCTTCCGGTGACTACAGTGGGGCCATCGAAGCCTGTGTCTGATGGCTAATGATTGCCACTGGTGACCGGTGTCTTGAGTAGGTGGATCGGTGCCAGAGGCAGGGAGTCCGGTACCGTGTTGGAGACCATTCCCACAGTCTAGGAATTGGGATGTGAGGAGATGGTTGGTGGGAGGGTAACCGGTGCCGGCAATACGGCGACCAATGTCTCCCCTGGGAAATCCGCGTCAAGAGGGCAGAGACCGTGATCGTGGTGCCGGCAACCTGTAACATCTTGTGGGAGACCCGGGCTGAGAAGCTGGAGATTTGGGGCACGGAGACAGAGAGCGTTGTCTTGGCTCCAGAGACCGGTGGCGATCACTTGCCCTCTGGGAGGTCTTTACGGCTGGCTTACCCTCGTAGGGAACCCTTGCTGTTTCCTGCGATGCGCGCAGTGCTGGTGGCACTGGTAGAGGCCTTTGCTCTCGGGGCACCGAGAGGGCCTGGGAAGGTGTCAGCCCTGCCATGAGTCTGGGTCCCTTACTGCTCCGAGGAGTCGGTTGTGGATCCCTTGGGGAGGGAGATAGGGGGACCCATCAGGGAGGCACCCCCATGTAGCTCCAGAGTGGGCGAGTGGCCTGAACTGGATCCTTTACCCAATGTCCCTTGGCCCTTCTTGCTTGGTGCAGGGGAGTCACGCTTCTTCAACTTCTTCTTGGGCACCAGCGACAGCGAGCAGTGTAAGGTAGAGCCCGGTGCTGGGAGTGCATTATGCACCGAGGTCGAAGTACTGGGACTAGAGTCTGGCCGGGATGGCTCTGATGCCAGGCAGAGAGCAGCCTCCATAAGAAGGGCCCTCAAACGAATGTTGCGCTCCTTCTGTATTCTGGGGTGAAAGTTCTTACAGATGCAACATTTGTCCTTCACATGTGATTCTCCCAAGTACTTCAGGCAGCTTCTATGGGAGTCACTAACAGGCATAGGCCTGTTACAATCAGAACAGGGCTTAAACCCCAGAGACCGGAGCATGCCCCGCCTGGGACAAAGTCCCCACTGGGACTCTAACTTCTAACTACACTACTTAACTACATACAAACAAACTTACTGTTCCAAGGCTCAAAGATAGGAGAGAGAAGGCAAGGGAAAAACGCTCTCCAACCAGACATTCTCCAACCAACCATCTCGGGCAGTAAGAAGGAACTGAGAGGGTGTAGGGCCTGCGGTGCCTGATATGCCGATGCATGAGTGCTGCACTCAAGAGGGCGCCACAGCTGACCCTACGGATACTGCTAAAGCAAAAATCTTCAACTGTGCACTTGAGCGCACGTATACCTAGAATGGAATCGTCATGAGCAAGCACTCAAAGAAGAAACTATTATATAAACACAACCTTGGCTTATTATTGATAGTTTTAATGTTGATACTTCATTTTATCACAATACTGTGGCACCTGTCACCTCCAGGGTCGTCATTTTATATTATTTTAACAATAATGAAGCAAATAGCATCTTTAAAATCAGTGTTTTAGCCTTATAAGCACCATAAAACAATATTTAGGCTAATGAAATTCTGTCTTAAACTTTGCCTTCTAATGAAAGTCAATACTACTAAGCTACGATAGGAGAATAAAACAATACACTGCCAAAAAACGTTTCCAATTACTCTGTGATTAAAGGCATTTTCTATGAGTTACTACAGTCCTCTGCCAAAGTAATCAGATAATTCATGTCATTTTTGCTTTAGAAACAATGATAAACTGTACACTGCACTTTTGCAGCGCAGTCACTACTCCATGGAGCCAACATTATTTGTTGGCAGTGGTCAGGGCTAGCTAAAGCAATTTCCTCCATCTAATCTTTGGTCTCTTTGGCCACCTCCACCTCTTTTCTCTAGATTTGCCCTTGGGTTCTTTTTGTCTGTTGCACATCTCTTATTAGTAATTTAATCCATAGGATTTTCTTCTACATCTATATTTAAAAATTTGTTAAAATGTCTGGTTCATTCACAAAGGAAGGTCCATTCAGCAAGAAGGTGAATATTCAACTCCTCTTCCTCATATAGTGCTAAGCAGAAGCCTGATTTTTTTACATATATAATCTCACATGAGAGGAGTAAATAAAGCCAGTTCATTCTTCAAGAGTATGTAGGCTAATGCCTAGAAATTATTACAGCCTCTCAAAATGAGATGTACTGCAGAGCCTTCTTGGACTACTAGGACTCCTGGTTGGCATATTTCCAACTCAGGTGCACTATTGCTCTCTGTTCTGTATAACCCTCATGTACATTGATTATGCTAGCCATGAGAATAGGAAATCTACTAACTTTATGTTGCATAGCTTTTCTTTAAGGTTTTTTCCTCACAAATAATATTTTTTCACTATTTATGTCAAAAAACAAAACAAAACACCACACACAAAAAAAAGCGCCAATCCTGTGCTTTTCGTCTTCTTATTGATTTACTGGCATTGCACACAGGCACAACCAATACAAAGAATTTGGCCCAAAATATAACTAAGCTACGCCTGCAGTATCACAAATAAAAACAACAACAAATAATTCCAACATTTTAATTAGAGATTAAAATCTAATAGATTTAGTAGGCTACGCACCCAACCATTATTTCTTGGTAATCTTATCAAAATGTAAGATAGTTCCATGTAGTTTTTCTTGCAAATGTAATTTCCCACAATATATAAACACTACAAGTAGTAGCTCGAGTCCAAGACACTGTTTTAAAGTAAAGAGCATGTACAGAATACACTCTAATAAGATCGATCTGCACTACCCATGGCCAAACACAGACTGATCTGATAGGCAGCAGGCAGAAATTTGAGGGCTGTACAGCATATTTAACCATTCTAAGGGATCTCCTTCCTACCAACAGTAATAATTTTCCAAAAGAGTTGGGGGGGGGGTGGGTGGGATTGGATCATTGGGAAACTGAAGGAGAGTGCCACAAAAAACGCTCAGGTGATGTTTTCTGTAATATTTCTTCCCCTTCAGGAATGTGTGTTCAACATACACTACTCGGACCCAGCCCTTTTTGACTTTTCCTCTTTTTGGAGCTCTGAATTCCACTAGTGCACAAATAAAATGCACTATTTTCTCTCGGGGTTTTTTTTTTTTAACACTTGCAATTCTTGAAAAGTTATACCCAAAATACTATCAGTTTCCTCACACTTACAGGGCATATTCTCCTTTTAGCTATATACTGTTATTAGATAAACAGGTCTTACAAAAATATATCCCATAAAATTCCTTCTTGTGGAAAAAATATATATTTGACTTGTTTGCACAAATGCCTGTTATGTTACATAGGACAGTTACATTTCTGAAATGTCTCTCATTTCAAGGGATGTCACTCATTCATGTACCACACAAATGTGGTGCCTTTCCAGTTTTACTGTTGTAAATTATTTGCATAAAAATGCAGAATCTTAAATGAGGTTATGGAAAGTGTGCGTAATTTGCACTATGAAACTTTTAATGGGTCAGTTACGGTGCAACGCATTGGTATGCTTCAGAATTCACATCCCTGTAGTGCACATTACTGCAAGGTGTAGACAAGCCATTGAGGAATATGTCTCACATTGTTTTAACCTTCCTGTGATAATAATTTTTGTGCGACCCTTATTGTGGGTCTTTGTCACACACTTAGTCCCAAATTGGGCTAACCAGGTTGTGAGGTATAAGTCATAAAACAAAATTAATTCAAGAAAGGAGAAAATTAAAATTAGGGAAGTACTGGTAGCTTTGATTTAGTTGTCATACAAATAGCTGAAGAGTAACACTTAATTGTACATAATTTATCATTGGTGATTAAATGCCCTTAAGTTTAAAAAAAATAAAGAACATGTTAATTAATAGTCCATACCATTACGGCAACAGACACCATAACCCCTGTAGTTTTCAGTTGTTTCTTTCCACAAAGTGGATAAGGGAAAATAAATGCAGACCTAGTGTCAGTAAGCCTGGGTAAGGGTGCTGAATGGATAACATCACTGTCATAAAGGCAATGATTTTCACAAAAGGTTTAAAGAAAAACTGGATTATGCCACAACTTATTTTTAAACAACTGAAAGTTTCCCTTCAAAATTGCAAATATTTTGAGAAAGCAATTATCCTTTTGCACGGTTTATCAAGGTTAATAAAAAAGGGGGAAAAGTATGTTTATAAGTGAAGTAAAAGAAGAAGCTAGTTTTGTATTACACTGACAGCGCTTAGTATTACTGTGCTGAAGATGTGTTCAAGAGCTACACAGAGACCGTAGGCTTGTGGAGTGGAGATGCCTCACACAGAGGTTATAATATCTGGGCGTGGTTATACTGCTGCTTCAGATGCACTGTTTTAAAGTATCCCCTACTGAAACTGAGTAAATGCCATTTACTGGAACCTTGAAACAAGCTTTGTTTGGCTATTACAAGAAGAATGTGACTGTGACCCAGATCCAGCAAAGAACTTAAGCACATACTTTAAGCATGCGAGCAGCCCTACTGATTTCAATAGGACTACTCATATGCTCAAAGATAAGCACATACTTAAGTTGTTTGCTGGATCAAGGATGAGATTAGGAAGAGATATGAAAGAATGAAAATTAAGTAGAAAAGAAAGTCTCTAGTTTACTGGTTCCACAACTGAAAAGAAAAAAAATGATAATGGGTAGGTAACATTTCAGCAGTCAGGGTAAAATTTCAACTAGTTAGTATCACTCTCACATTTATGATAAGCAGTTTATCATCTTGCTTTACAGATGAGAAGCTGTAACTAAAATCCAACACCTTGTCTGAATTTAGACCACCTTGATTACTTTACAGATTCACCCATTTAAAAATTTGCAACGCAGACTCCTCAGTAGGGAAACTGACCAGTCACTGCACGCAGTAAACGTGTAAGTTTCTGTATTGCTCACCAGCTTTAGTTTGTGAATTGAGTGTTGACTAAAAACAAACAAAAATGATGAACCTTTCAACCAAAAGCACTTGAAGAACATATGCAGCATTTTCATCTCATCTTTGTTCAAGGAAAAGATTTCCAGCAAACCCACATGCAGTATTCTGGAAAATATAAATCAGCTTTATCTTTCTGATCTTTACTGTGACCACAATAGCCACTGTTTGCACTTCAGCCTATTTTCCTTCTTTAGTTAGCACTTTCAGCAAGTACAGAATATTCATTTCCAAACAACACTACCAGGAAATCCTATGACATCACAACTTGCCAAAAAATCCAGATCAGTATTTCACTAAACCTAAAAAATGCAAGACCACGAATTGAGAACAAGTCAGCCATAATATACTAATTGTAATATCTCCAAGAGTAATTGAATAACAAAATATCTATGCACAGTAGATATGCCTTATTACTATATATTCAGAAAATAAGGCCACAATCTTAATTCTTAATGGACTTTTATCCATGTTATTTTCCAGTATATTAAGCTGTTATATTATCGGATATTTTGAGTATAGAAATGCAATGCAACTGGCATTATATATATGCATATTCAAAAATTAACATGTTTTCAAAATTTAAGATGTTTTACAGACAAACTATGGTATTTTGAGATCCATTCTCATCACTGAAGCAAGCATAAAAAAGGTGCTAATTCATTTCCTTTTATATTTGGAAATTATATAGCAACATTTTATAAGAAAATCTCAAAGCACTTTACTTCCAAACTAACTATCAAAGCCACCCTGTGAGATATATTAGTATTATTTCCCCCATTTTAGAGTAAAATGAAGCACAGAGAAGTGAAATGGTTTGTCTCGGGGGTGTAGTCACAGGTGGGTTTGCGTTGGCTATAGACCATCCCAAAATCTGAGCCTGTGTGAACACCCCACTCTCCTCTGCAACAAAAAACAGCAGATTTCTCCAGGGGCTGGGGAAGGAGAGGGAGAACCTTCATTTCTGGGACTGTCTTCTCCACTTCCCACAGCTGTTCCAGATCAGTCAGTAACTGTTGTGTCCCTGTCTCTCTCCCCCACCAGCAACATGGAGGAAAGGTGCACACAACTAGGGGTTAGTGGAAACACAATCCTCTGCAGGGACCTGTATGGGCTCCTCAGAGCCCCCACAGATTGGGGTGGAACAGGAGCTGCTGCTTCTTCAGTGTGGGGAACAGCACATTACACAAGAGGTCCTGGAAAAACTGGGTAGCTGGGACAGGAAGTGGGGCAAGGTGCCAGAGCGAAAAAGGGCCCAGCCAAGCTCACAGGTCATTGCCTGTCCACCATAAGCTGGGGCCCACCCAAATTTCCATTCCTAGCTATGCCACTCATCTGTCTAATGTCAAAGCAGCAGGTTATTGGCAGACCTGGGAATAGATTCCAGGAATTTTGATTTCCAATTCTTTTATCTAGTTACAAGTCCACGATGCCTCCCACCACTACCTCAGTGGCCCATTTTGGCCTTGGGATCTATGAAGATGAGGCCGAAGGCAAGGATGGATGTTGTTCTCTTTCTAGAACTTATGTTTTTAAAACTGTGAATCTTTAGTATACCCTGTGAAAGGGAAGAACAGTCTTTTGTTGAACCACTTTATTACATTCACCAAAAGAGAAGATTTGGAGTTTAGTTTTGAGGAGGAAAGTGTGCACTGTGATAACCTGGTGCCAGAGAAATGGAATGTCAAACGCTCTGTCAACAAAGAGAGACCAAGAAAAGCTTGCATTATAGTACCACAGCAAGCTGTGGTGTAGGATCAACAGAAGCAGTTGCCCTGCTTCAACTAATGTATATACAGTCCCACTGAACACCAAAGCTCAGATGGCTGCACAGCAGATGCAATTATTTCAGCCTTTCAAGACTCAAGTCCAAACCTGTCAGCCAATCTGATGCCATCTGGTGATTTCACTAGTGGCTCCAGCCCCATTCCAACCTAGGCCATCTACACCTGTCTCCATTTTTCACTAGAAAAGGTGCCATTCTTTACCAAGTCCTGAATGAAGAAGAGTTGAAGGACTATAGTTTTGTGAAGTTTGCCATTCTTGAATGGCTTGAAATAGTGGAAGAACTCTATCAGCATTATCATCAGACCAAGTCCATTTCTGGGCTGTTTCTCAATGATATGAGACTTTGTTGCTTAGACTTATAGACTTTAAGGCCAGAAAGGCCTTCATGATAATCTAGTCTGATCTCCTGCACATTGCAGACCACAGAACCTCACCCACTCACTCCTGCAATAGACTAGCTGAGTTATTGAAATCTCACTCCTCTGATGGTTAGAAATATTCATCTTTAGAAAGCCTAAACTTGTTAATGGCCAGTTTACAGCCATTTGTTCAGGTGCCAACAATAGCCCTTAATTTAAATAACTCCTCTTCCTCCCCGGTGTTCTCTCGCTACAAATACATCAGAGGGATAATCATATCCCCTCTCAGCCTTTGTTTTGTTAGGCTAAACAAACCAAGATCCTTGAGTCTCCTCTCGTAAAAGGCAAGTTCTCCATTCCTCTAATCGTCCTAGCAGCCTATTTCTATTACTCCAGTTTTCAAGGTCATCCAAATCCTCATGTATGATACTCTACTCCTCCCCCACTTTGGCAATACCTCCCAACTTTGTGTCATCTGCAAATTTTATTAACACACTTCCACTTTTTGTGCCGAGGTCATTAATACAAATGTTAAACAAGTTTGATCTTAAGACAGATCCTTGAGGAATTCTTCTGGTAACCTCCCTCCAGCCTGATAGTTCACCTTTCGGTATGACCTGTTGTAATCTTCCCTTTAACCAGTTCCTTACCCACCTTTTGATTCATGTATTAATCCCCATCTTCTCCAGTTTCATGAATAATTTCCTTGCTAGTCATCAAGCTAGGGGAATACAAGGACCCCATAATGCCTGAGGTAGGCAACCATGATGGAGAAAACCTTGGTGAAGACCCTTGAAGCAGTGGTGAGTCCAAATAAAAGGACCCTGTATTGAAAATGGTGCAAGCTGACGGTGAACCTCAGGAACCATCTGTCGGTCAGATGAATGTCTGTGAAAATAAGCATCCTGCATATCGAGAGCTGTAAACCACATGCCTTCTTCTAATGATGGGATGATTGCTGCTAATGTGACCATACGAAACTTGGGTTTGCAGTTGAAGTGATTATGGCGGCGGAGGTCCAGAATTGGCTTCCATCCGCATTTCCTGATACCCAAAAAGGAAGAAGTTGAATAGAATCCCATTCCTGGGTATTCCAGAGAAACCCACTTTATTGCTCCTCTTTGTAGTAAGGAGTTCACCTCTAGGTCAGATGCTATTGCGAGGTGTTTGACGGTTCTCTAGAGTTCCTCAGAAATTTCTCTCCTGTGGGGGTTGCATCTGGGAGGAGGAAGGCTGTGAGGGTGGACCCTGAGGATAAGATCTTTGAGTCTTTTGATGCTTCCATGGTGGTTCATAAGCCCTCTGATGGAAAAATTGGGAGATTCTGTAATGGTGTGGGTGGTAGAATTTACATTTCAGCGCAGGTGTGTAAATAACCAAAGAACAAAGTGTAGCTCTTGAATAATTGAGGGTTTGAAGGGAATCGTCCATTTTCTGTTTGAAAAGATGGGATTCATCAAAAGGGTAGTCTTTAGTGGTATTTTACATCTCCCTGGAAAAACCAGAAGAATGGAGCCATGATTCCCTCTGCATGACTACGCCTGTGGCCAGAGAGCATGATGAGGTATCTGCAGCATCCACTGCTGATTGAAGTGATGTCCTTGCTACTAATTTCCCCTTTTCTATTATTGCCTGGAAGTCAGCCCAGTCTTCTTGTGGCAGTTTTTCAGCAAAGTCCTCCAGTTTGCTGTAATTCAGGAAATTGCATTTGACAAATAATGCCTGATAATTCGAAATCCTGAATTGAAAACTGGCTGAGAAGATCTTGAGGTTCAAAAGGTCTAACTGCTTGCTCTCCTTATTGGATGCGGTAGAGCATGGGTGCTGTTGTCTAGCCCATTTCATTGTTGCCTGGACAAGTTAATTGGTAGAGAGGGTGAGAAAAGAAACTCAGCCTATTTCGCTGGCACAGAGTAGTATTTTTCTGCCCCCTTCGGTGTAGGCATACATGTGGCTGGCATATGCCAAACCATTCTAGCTGGCTCAAAGATGGCATTGTTGATTGGCAGAGCAACTCTACATGGCACCGATGAGTGAAGTATGTCCAGCAGCTTATGCTGAGTGTCTGAGATCAGCTCCAGGGAATGTGCAGCTGCCACTCTATGCAAGAGATCTTGGCACTGGCGGTAGTCCTCAGGGGATGGGGGAGATGCTGAAGCTACTGCCACATCAGGTGAGGATGATGGGAATCTTTCCTGCTCCAGTGGCACCGTCGGAACCAGTCTGGGCAGCTCTTCTTCTATGATTGGTTCCAAGCATCTACCTGAAGGCGCCTGAGACAGGGAGATAGGCAAAGTTTCCCTCACAGAACGGATGGATTCTGGGGGTGGGTATTGGGACTAAGGTGCCCAATAGGATCCAGAGGGTGTTGTAGTGGGCTGAATGGTGTGGGGAACCAGTGACACCGTGGTAACTGGAGTGGAGGATATAGAAGGCCTCCATTGGTACTCGGACGGATGGGAGGGGATGGACAGTCCCTGCCCCTCATCCAACTCCTCCGAAGACAAACATCCCCCAAAGTCCCAATACTACTCCTAAAACTAGTAAACTACTAAAACTACTATATAAACAGTAAAATACTCTGAAATTAACTATGTAAAACTATATATATTTTAGAAGTGTGTCACACGCAAGAGGACACTAATAGTTCTGATCCAGACTATGCAGCAATGAGAAGGAACTGGAGATGTGATCAGTCCGCCCTGACCTTTCTTAACTCCGATGAAACAATGAGGTGAGCCATGGGCACGTGCATGGATCAATGAACTATACTACTTTCAAATTCTCTGGCTCCAGAAATGTGGTGTGCATACGAAAACCCTCAGTGGAATACAATAGGTACCATCACTTGAAGTAGTAGTAGTAATGGTTCAAAAATGGAGAGACTGTAAAGGGACATGTTAATTTAAGGTATGGGCAGATGCTGGTGAGGAGAGATCTGTTACTCTATTTCCTCCCCTCTCCCCCGTATAGGTTATTCCTCCTATATTTTTTGTGTTTACAGTGACACATGGGCTTACCTTACTATAAATATATTATTACAGACAGGAGAGCAGACACATCAACTTTGTGTTGGAATGAATGACCAACTACCATCGTCTGAAAGAACTGGAAGCACTTCTGTGCCATCCTTGATGTAGAAACAATCCTATCACTCCTTTCAATGAGCAAAAATAGACTATTTGGGAGCATAATAAATCTTCCTTATAATACAGTGTGACCTCTCAGAAGTTCTGTCAATATCTGCTAGTCCAAAAACCACAGATGAGAGGCTAGGAATGCATGAGTTTATCTAGGGAATGCCCCATGAGGAGGTATCCCAGAATCTAAAGAAATGGAAGCAGTCAGAATCAGCCTTTGACCTCAGGGTTTGAGACCAGATCCTATTGATAAACAAGAACCATCAATAAGCTCATTACAGCCTAAGGTGGATTTGGAGGACATAGCTGGAGTCCTTGTGCAGGTATTCCATTGTTTCAGACCCTGAAAGGCCTGGTGGTTGGGTTCTGAGCATCTTCAAAGTGAAACTTGCATCTCATGTGGAAAAGGGAGGGGTTTCTAAAATGTTGCTTCATTCCATCAGTTATAGTCCTGACAATAACAACATAACGGTGAAAGAAGGTGAATAAAAAATTCAAATTATGAGATAGTTTAAGAAAAAAGCAAAATTAAATGTTTATGCCCTATAAATGAGAATGTTTTTCATTTTATAGATAGATAGATAGATAGATAGATAGATAAAGCATGGCCAGAAGGCAGCAGAAGAGTGACAGAGGAGAGATACGCAAGCCCCAGGATGAGGAAAAGCCTTATTCCTTCCTGTAGAGAGAAGAAAGGTTGCTATAGATTAATTTAAAGCACCTGAAGCCAATTAGAGCTCCTGAAGCCAGTCACCTGATAAAACCCCCCTGCTTCAATCAGCCAGGTGAAGGAGTTGGAGCAGAGTGGTTTGGTGTTGGAGCAGACAGCAGTTTGAAGGAGTTGGAGCAGACAGCAGTTTGGAGGAGTTAAAGCAGAGGAGAGTTTGGAGAAGTGCCGTGGCTGGCTAGAAGACTAAGACCCTAGGTAAAGGGACACCCGGCTTGTGCAGAAAGAGGGCAGGAAGCCCCACAAGATGAAGAGCAGGAGAGGGAAGTAGCCCAGGGGAAGGAAGCGCTAGTTCAAGTTGTTTGCCACTATCCCTAGGGCCCCTGGGCTGGGACCCGGAGTAGAGGGCAGGCCTGGGTCCCTCCCTCTCCACTTCCCTTCTCTGGGTTACTAGTGGGACAGTTGATACCCTAGTTCAGGGGCAGGAAACTGCACCCTGAAACCCACCCCCACAAGATGAGGAAGCGCAGGACCCATGCTACATGGGCCACAATACATCACAACAATGAAAATTATACGGCTTGGTTTTTAAAACAGTGGCTTCTTCATGAGCAACGCTCTATAAGGAAGTACATCAGCATGCCTTTTTCAAGCACTCACATAAAAGAGCAAATGGGGTTTACATATGAAAAGATCATCATCTTGGCACACAGATAAAAGAATCCATAAAATGTAAATACAGGTGTTAAGGTTTGAAAAATGTGTGCACAGGCATGTGTGTATACCAGGGACAGATGAGGTCCCTTTAAAAACCAGGCCCCTATCATAGGTGTACTTTGTTGTTTGCCCAATTTCCAAAATGAAGGGCCAAATCCAGGGATCCAGCACTCAACCCAAATGGTAGGTATCTCCATGTTAGGAAAGAATGGAAAGAATCATCCCCCATACCAGAGTGACCACAGCCCAAATATACTCTGCCTCAGGAGGTGGTGGTGGTAAGACTGGAGGGAGCCATGCAGAAATGCATCCTCTTCCCTCACCACCTTATGCTCATTCCCATGAAGGGAGTCCCGCTTCAAACCTGAACTTTATACTGTGCAGAGGGTGTGTACTCCATTGCAGAGCCCCTGGGCAGTGAAACTTCACTGGTTCCACTGCCAAGAGCAGCTGGATCTGTCTCAAATCATTATCCTATGAGCATTTCCTGCCTCGTGGCTCTCTAGCTTTAGAAAATGTATAGTGGCTCTATTTTCAAAGGACTTAAAGTAGTTAACAGGATCTCTCAGTTAAGACTGAATTAAATTTGGTTCTTTTAGAATAGCACATAATTGAAAAAATAAGGGCATTTTCAGGCCAAATAATTTTTGGCAGATTAGTTCTACAATGCTACGTCATACCCTGATTTTGCAACCTATATCCATTGCTGCCAAACAGAGAGTAATGCTTCATTTAATCCGCACCCTTGTATAATTTTGGATGAGAGTACTTCCTTTACCCTGAAGGCACAGCAGTAATTATCCTAACATATACCAATTTCACATAAATATAAATGATGTTCTCTTGATAAAGTTTTTGGAATCTTCAAAGACTGCTGTTATTGTGCTCTGTATTTAGTGTAGTTTTCAGTCAAAGATTGTAATTAATATGCCTAGGAGTAACATGAAAAAGAACACATAATAGAGGAACGTGCATACCCTTGATCTCAGTATAAACAAATACACCGAGCTACACTGAACTGAACTAGAAAATGCAAACTATTCTGACATTTATATTTATAACATCTAATCAATCAACCAGAGGAAACTGGATAAGCAACGTTTAAAACAGAATAAATAGATTGTTCTCATTAGTAAAGTAACAGACACAAAAATAATTAACTTTATTCTTCTTGTATGTCAAAACATTTTTGTGGTTAGATGAGTCTACTTATGAAGATATTAGGTTTTCAAATTAAATATTATATAATTCATTCTTACTATTCCTTTTATACATTGAAACACTTATAGTTATAATACTCCAGATCTAGGGCCTGTATTCATGCCCTAGGCCTAGGTCAGATCATGGACCCCAATATAGCTATTTTGTGCTGCTCCAGGGGCGACAGAGCAGGCTTATTTGGCTCCCTGGACACACTTGCTCTTGGCCATTCCCACTCATAGCCCCTGGGATCGGAGGCATGGCAGGGGAAGAGGGCCATGGCCAGGGCCTTTGTCCAAACAAATTCTTGGGAGCCATTAAAGCTGATATTCAGAGAATCCCAGAGGCTGCTCTAAATTACACTAGGAGCTGAACCGGCCCTCAGCAGCTTCAGTATCAGGGCTTATCAGTATCAGCATAAACAGAGCTTGGCTGCAGTTGAGGATTAAATCCATGTTTTTAATTCCCCCTGAAATCAATGAGAGTTTTGTGTACAAATATTCTGCAGGATGTTGCCCCCAAAATGTAAATGGTATGGAAAAAATGGTCTAGACATACACTAAAGGTGGAAGGCAGTATGTGAGTGGTGGGGAGGTTTTAAGAAAATTAAGCTCTCTTTTTGTTCAACATTTTCAGTTTTTTTCTTTTTTATGAAAAATTCAAAACAAAATTTTTTACTGAACCAAAAAATTTCATATGTTTAGGGGATGGGGTGTGGTGTGTCTCTTTTCTCTTACTTCTTTTCCTGACAGGAAAAGTGAGAGAAAAGTTAAAACGTGAAATAAAGTAACACTTCAACAAAGAGCCTGATATTCAGCTGAGGATATTAGCCTTTTAATAAGTGCTTTATGGTTCTACTCAATTCTTTTTATAAAAACGTAAGAAAAAAAGACCATGATTTTTTGGAAGACACACATCAAATTTCTTATCCAAATCCTTTTGGAATGTATAGTTTAAAGTGACTTGGTGCAGTTTTACAGTTAAAATTAAAATCCAGTCTATGTAAAGAGTTGGAGAAGGATATTATCTAAAATAGCTTGTAAATCAGGGCCAAATAAACAACTGGAGTAATATTAACAAAAGCGTAAAGACTAAAGGGGAAATATATGCTTACTAACATAATGTGATTGTTTTCTAACTAGCCTCTCTGATATCAGGGCTGTATTTATTTATTTATGTTTAATCCGGAAAAGGAAGAAGAGACAGAGAGAGGCCATGAAATCAAGTAGGGACTTCACCATTGCTACTGGTTTTATGTGGAAGGTGCTCACATACTAGAGATGGGTAGCAGTATAAAATTCTAAGAGAAGATAAAATCATGATTGGTGGCAACACTGCAATAATCATCAAGGATTCTAACATACATATTAGTTACGAACGGTAAGCATATTTGCATAGGTGTGGGATTTTGTTACAAAGCTTTCGCCTTCCCCCTGCAGAGGGAAAATTTGAGATTTGGTGGGTATTTAATCAATGTAGAATCTGAATGTTCTTTTTTGGTATCCTTTATATCTGTAAGATTTTGACATTACCGTTTATCTGAGACCATAATACAAATATATTTTTAAGTAGTCCATCAAATATAATGGAGGGTTTAACTGCAATAGTCAGCTCTGCTAATATCTTCAGAGAGAAAGAGAGAGTCCTTTGAAGCTGCTTTCGCTTTCTTTAGCTGGAAAACCCCCTTGACTATCAGCTGTGTTAACAGAGAGAAACATTCTAATTGTTCTCATCTTTGCCAACATTTTTTTTTTAAATACAAGAACCATCATGTTCCTAACACAGATGTAATTTATTTTTAAGAGCAGGTTTAATCCATTGTTTTCAATGAAGTCAGTATTTTAGTGAAACTAGCTGGGCAGTATTTGCAGTCAAACAGTGATCTCTCACAAAGCCAATGTTAACTATTAGGCCAATTACTAATTGTAATAGGCCCAATTTTGATGTTTTTATATAGTCTTTGCTCAGCAAACTCCTGAACTCAATGGAAGGGATATAATTCAATGGGGGATACCTGAGGATCTCAAGATTGGGCCCATTTTTTATTTTTAAAATTGTGCTATAGACATAAAAGGTACTTTAGAGGTCAATAGGAAGGTGAAGTCTCTGTCCAGAGATGCTTACAATTCAAAACGAGACAGGTAAATAAAAACTATTAGGGAGTTAATTGTTCTCCGGGGAGTGAAAGTTTAAAAGCTGGGGGCGTTGTTGTTTCTTTATTAGTTAGTTTTTAAAAAGTAATGACCAAGATAATGGGGTAGCATGGAAGACAGTACAAAGATGAGAACATGATAAGGAAATGAAGGGTGTGATTAAGAGGGAAGGGCTTGGATAGTACAAAGTGCAGGAAGGTGGGATGAGATAATATCAACACTGAAACGTGCGGAGGAGCAGAGTTGTGCAGAGTGAGGAAGGCAAGTAAAAGGAGTCTGCACTTGACTGCAAAAGGCAGGCATTAAAGAAGTTCTTCAAAGCTTTCATGTACATTCAGCATAGATCATGGAATCTCTCTCCTATTACTCAACAAGGAAATTCCATTTACTCTACACACAGCAAAGGCACAAGAACAATAAGGGGCTGTACTCCATTGCTACTCTGTGGATTTGGAGTTGGGGAAATCCCCTTCAATTCAGGCTACCTGCGCCTGGTGAGAGAATAGTATTTAGCCCTGAAAAAGCAGCTGCTTTAGTAGTGTGCACATCTTCTAGGGGCTCTTATAAAGAGTTTACCCACAACATTTTGGCAAGAAAGTACATGGTGATTTTTTTTTTTTAAAAAAAGGTAATTCACAGGCCACTGGAATAGCCATCCATGAGGAAGTCAGAATTACTGTTCAGCAGACCTTAGTCCCCCACGAGATTGGCATGATATGGCCAGATAAATCACATATCAGAGAACATAATCTGACTGACAAACTATGGGGATGGAAGGAAGTCACAGTCAAAGTAAAGGACTGTGAGTCAGGAAACCTATGTTCTTTTCCAGCGGTTAGCAAACTGTGGGTCCAGAACCCCAAGGAGGGTCGTAACCACTGTTTCCTCTAAGCTGTGCGCATGTGCGCGCGCACACAGATTCTAAACCCTGCGCACACGGCAAAACACTGCGCACACAAAAATTTGCACAGAAGCACAACAATTTGTATAGAAGACTTTTTTGCACACATGGCCTGTCAAAAATTTGCACAGAAGAAATTTTTTTGCGCACACGGCCTGTCAAAAATTAGAGGGAACATTGGTCGCAACCCTGTTTTAATGGGGTCACCAGGGCTGTCTTAGACGTGCTGGGGCCCAGGGCTGAAGCCCTAGCCCCACCGCCTATGACCAAAGCCTTCTGCCCTGGGCAGTGGGGCTCAGGATACAGGCCCATGGGCTTTGGCCTGCCCACGCAGGGAAGCAGAGCTCGGGAAGGATCAGGCTTCGGACCCCGCTCCTGGGGTCATGTAGTAATTTTTGTTGTCAGAAGGGGGTTGCGGTGCAATGAAGTTTGAGAACCCCTGTTCTATTCCTATCTCTGACAAGCTTCCTGTTGAATGTAGGGAACCTGCTTAATCTCTCAGTGCCTCTGCTTTCCCATCTGTAAAATAGAATCATAGGACTGGAAGGGACCTCGAGAGGTCACCTAGTCCAGTCCCCTGCACTCATGGCAGGACTAAGTATTATCTAGGCCATCCCTGACAGGAGTTTGTCCAACCTGCTCTTAAAAATCCCCAATAATGGAGACTCCGCCACCTCCCTACACAATTTATTCCAGTGCTTAACCACCCTGACAGCTAGGAAATTTTCCCTAATGTCCAACCTAAACCGCCCTTGCTGCAATTTAAGCTCATTGCTTCTTGTCCTATCCTCAGAGGTTAAGAACAATTTTTCTCCCACCTCCTTGTAACAAGCTTTTATGTACTTGAAAACTGTTATGTCCCCTTTCAGTCTTCTCTTTTCCAGACTAAATGAGCCCAATTTTTTTTCAATCTTCCTGCATAGGTCATGTTTTCTAGATCTTTAATCATTTTTGCTGCTCTTCTCTGGACTTTCTCCAATGTGTCCACATCTTTCCTGAAATGTGGTGCCCAGAACTGGACACAATACTCCAGTTGAGGCCTAATCAGCGCGGAGTACAGAGGAAGAATTACTTCTCGTGTCTTGCTTACAACACTCCTGCTAATACATCCCAGAATGATGTTCGCTTTTTTTGCAACAGTGTTACACTGTTGACTCATATTTAGCTTGTGGTCCACTATGACCCCCAGATCTCTTTCCGCAGTACTCCTTCCTAGGCAGTCATTTCCCATTTTGTATGTGTGCAAATGATTGTTCCTTTCTAAGTATAGTACTTTGTATTTGTCCTTATTGAATTTCATCCTATTTACTTCAGACCATTTCTCCAGTTTGTCCAGATCATTTTGAATTATAACCATTTCCTCCAAAGCATTGATGAAGATACTGAACAGAATCAGACCCAAAATTGATCCCTGTGGGACCCCAGTCGTTATGGGAATAAGAACATTTACATACACCATATAGGTGCTGTGACATTTATTACATTTGTGTTTGTGAAGATCCACAAATATTAAACATTACTTAAGAATCAAGTACATTACATTATATGTGAGGACAGAGGAGAAAAACTCTCAAATACTGTATTTGCTGGCTAATCAACAGATGGATTACCTTTGAATGAGACCTTTCTATCTGGTCCTATGACTATCATATCCATGGCATAGGTTAAGGACAAAAGACCATAATCAAGAAAAGTCTCTAAAATGGTTACAAGGACAAAAATTATTATTGTGGGTTTGGAATTTTTAGCAATGCATTGTCTGAGAATGTTTAACCTAAAATATGACACTAATTGCTTCTTTTTCAATTGTTATGCTCTGTTTAGGGAATATGGAGCAATTTCACAAATTTAGCAATAGACATTTCACAAATTTTTGACCAATATATGTAAGGAAGAGCTACAGCACAAAAGGAAACCCCCAATTAATGTAAAATAATGAAGAGAAGGGAAAAGGCTGTGAAGGGAAAAAAACTGGCAAGTTCAAAAAAGGGATCTTTCCTCTTCATTTAAGAAATGTTCAGGAGGGTATGAACACAAAGACAAGCTTATGTGACATTTCTAATAGCCCAAGTTAGCTCTTACAGCAGTAGATTTAGTAAAAGAAAAGGGATATTTCAGAAGGATGAACGGCGTTGAACAATATTTTCAGTGTCTTATGAACAAAGACTTGCCTTCAATGGTAGAGATATATATCCTTTCTGTGCATCTCATTGTTCTTGCAGGAACATATTTACCATGGCCAATTCAAGAATAGACTTGTTAAGTTTTTGTACAAAAGAAGAATTTATCCAGCTTCTCAAAATTTTGATAAAATATGAGATGATCTGTGTGATCAAACCCCACATGGAAAGGGTTAAAGGACAGTACTGGGCTCAGGTAGCCTCATCCCTCCAGCCCTGCAGAGCATGCTCCAACTGGAGACATGGTTGAAAAGGGAGCAACCCAGCTCAGAAGGGAGAGGCTGGAGAGAAAGACAGACCGACCCTTACGGCTCCTGGCAAAAGGGGTCAAAGAAGCCCTGATTGGGGCTGATGGTTTGGCTTCTATTTCCTTTTCCTTATCTGGGATCAGAAGCTGAAGGAGAAAAGCAACAGTAGGAAGTAACCCAGGAATGGTAACTCAGAAGGCCCTCTCGGAGGCCAAACACTGCTGACCCTCCTAGAGCTCTGGGTCGGAGCCCAGTGGAGTGGGCAGGCCCGGGCTCCCGTACCACTGCCCTCATGACGGAGTGAGTGTTAACCACTAGGACATCCAGCCCACAAGGATCCTATTACAATATCACATACTCATGTCACTATATCCATGATCAAAGCTTTTGATACAGTCTCGCACAGCGTTCTTGCCAGCAAGTTAAAGAAGTATGGGCTGGATGAATGGATGGTAAGGTGGATAGAAAACTGGCTGGATGGTCGTGCTCAACGGGTAGTGATCAATGGCTCCATGTCTAGTTGGCAGCCGGTATCAAGTGGAGTGCCCCAAGGGTCGGTGCTGGGGCCGGTTTTGTTCAATATCTTCATCAACGACCTGGAGGATGGTGTGGACTGCACCCTTAGCAAGTTTGCAGATGACACTAAACTGGGAGGAGTGGTTGATACGCTGGAGGGTAGGGATAGGATACAGAGGGACCTAGACAAATTAGAGGATTGGGCCAAAAGAAATCTGATGAGGTTCAACAAGGACAAGTGCAGAGTCCTGCACTTAGGACGGAAGAATCCCATGCACTGCTACAGACTAGGGACCGAATGGCTGGGCAGCAGTTCTGCAGAAAAGGACCTAGGGGTTACAGTGGACGAAAAGCTGAATATGAGTCAACAGTGTGCCCTTGTTGCCAAGAAGGCTAACGGCATTTTGGGCTGTATAAGTAGGGGCATTTCCAGCAGATCGAGGGACGTGATTATTCCCCTCTATTCGGCACTGGTGAGGCCTCATTTGGAGTACTGTGTCCAGTTTTGGGCCCCACACTACAAGAAGGATGTGGATAAATTGGAAAGAGTCCAACGGAGGGCAACAAAAATGATTAGGGGGCTGGAGCACATGACTTATGAGGAGAGGCTGAGGGAACTGAGATTGTTTAGCCTGCAGAAGAGAAGAGTGAGGGGGGATTTGATAGCTGCTTTCAACTACCTAAAAGGGGGTTCCAAAGAGGATGGATCTAGACTGTTCTCAGTGGTAGAAGATGACAGAACAAGGAGTAATGGTCTCAAGTTGCAGAGGGGGAGGTTTAGGTTGGATATTAGGAAAAACTTTTTCACTAGTAGGATGGTGAAGCATTGGAATGTGTTACCTAGGGAGGTGGTGGAGTCTCCTTCCTTGGAGGTTTTTAAGGTCAGGCTTGACAAAGCCCTGGCTGGGATGATCTAGTTGGGGTTGGTCCTGCTTTGAGCAGGGGGTTGGACTAGATGACCTCCTGAGGTCCCTTCCAACCCTGAGATTCTATGATTCTATGACACAGAGTATGTGGTAGATATTCCCTGTTAGTGTGATTATGGAGAAGAGGGGAGGGAGACTAATGCATATTGTTATTCTTATCGTGGCTTGTAAAAAGCTTCAGAGTGTCCTTCTTTGCCTCAGCTCCTGAATCTAAACAAACATGCCATCAAGTATGGTAGCACTACAAGCTCCAGTATGCCAATGATTTCCAGAGCAATAACATAAACACTACAAAAACTGACATTCCGCATAGAAGGGTATTAGGATTTGTGTCAAAAAAGGCTTAAGATGACCAAATGCATGTGGAAAAAAAGCTGAAATTGCTACATGTATAGTAACTTGTGGAGTGCATCCACTAAAATTGTTCGGGGACATTTGGATAAAAAACTGTAGCTGTACTAGTTTCCTTTTTGCAGCAACAAAAAAGAATATTCATAGCTACTTCTGCAAGATCTTGCAAGCTCAAGACAAATCCTTAGTATTACCTCCATTGACACCAGGGGCGGCTCTTACAATTCTGCCGCCCCAAGCAGGGGTGGCGGGGCCCCGCCCCCGACGCAGGCAGTCCCATTCCGGAGCGGCAAGGGGACAGCGGCGGACCTGCCGCCCCTTTGCCGCCGCGGCAGGCGAGACTGGGGCGGCAGTCCGAGTCCCGCGGTGGCAATTCGGCGGCGGGAAGAGCGGACCTGCTGCCGAATTGCCGCCGCGGGACTCGGACTGCCGCCCCCTTCTCACCTGCCGCCCCAAGCACCAGCTTGGCAAGCTGGTGCCTGGAGCCGGCCCTGATTGTCACTTAACCACAAGGTGGAACGATCAGCTGTTTTCTACTAGCGGGAGCAACTGGATGGTCTTCAAAGTAGAGATGGCTGCATATGCCCATGCTGCAATTTGGTCTTCATCACAAAACACCAGAATAACATTACGCTGGTAGTAGAACATTACGCTGGTAGTAGTACACTAACCAAATGCTTAAAAATAACTCTTTGTCAATGTACGTAAGCATGTACTTATCTGCTTTGTTGCACTGAGACTATAGTGACCATCGGGAATTCTGCTTTGAGGATTACATCCCCACTGGCTCAAAAGGGAGAGTCCCCCTGAGTATTCTCAATACTAAATTCAAATCTTATGAAGGTCTGTTTGTCAAGGAGTTCTGGCGGAAAGAGGAATACTGGAGGGGAAACGTGGACTAGGCCCTCGAGCAAACTTTTCATAGTCAATGAACACTAAGAACCCCTCTAATAAGAGGATGATTTTCTGCTCCAAATGCTAGATGAATTTGAGTAGCCAGAGTAGATCCTGACATTTAAAAAGATAGTACACAGTCAGGAATACAAGGAAACACAGGTTCGATGAGCCTGCTGCACGCTCATATCTCCATTTTAGTCCAAATTCCATAATATTCAAAACTAAAACTAAACTAACAGTAAGAGCTACACTGAAAGACACCAGTATCTTTCTTCATACTTGCTAGCTGGTGGTGAAAAATAAACTCCACGAGTGAAACTTTTTCCATATACTTCTATGAAAACATTCTAGCATAGCGCTACAAACACAGTAGTGCAGCTTGGAAACTGAAAATATGACAAGTGGTGTCACTTAGGATTCTCACAAATTTTCTCTTGGGAAACTCCATTTTGTCTATGCATCCCATAATCTTTCTAAGGTGGTTTTTCCAGGAATCTTGACTTTTTGGTTGTTCCAATTGTATATGTGAAAGATACTTTAGAAGCATATCTAAAGAAGTATTTTCTCAGCTTTACTTGCCTCACTAAGAACGTTCTGCATTTAAGGGAGGTGCTGAAGCATAGTCAGTTTTGGCAACAACGGGACTGTAGACAAACATGCATGCACAGTGTAGCACACATTCATGGTTTATTGTTCTATGTAAGAAGCCATTGGCAACACATTTATCTTGTGTTTCTGTCTAAAGGGAGATACAGGACAGTATAGTTTGGGAACTATTATTTACTGAGTTAATTACAGCTTAGATTTAAAGTGTATGCTCATTTTCTTGAAAGGGCCATTCTACTAAATTTAAATGTATGTTCATTCGGTGAGATGAAATATTAATACTTACTGCTTTTATGAGATCTTCACACTTGCAAAGCACTGAACAAATATTAATTAGCCTCATCATATACCTGTGAGGGAGGCAGTTATTGCTAAGGTACTATTATTACTATTTTACTGATAAGGAAACTGAAGCCCAGAAAGCTTAAGTGACACAGCAAAGTCACACAGCAAATCAGTGGCAGAGGCAAATTAGAACTTCATCTCCCAGTTCCTACACCTGTGGTCAGTTCTTTAGCTCACACTAGGAAAAAGCAAATCAATCAATATTCTGACTGGAAAATCTTTCTGATTCAAGCCATAATTATTAGTGCCTCGTTTTTAGCTAATTCTATATAATAACAGAATCCATTTATCTTTCTCTACCAAACTACATTAAACATTTTTTTTTAAAATGCTCAATGTCCTGTTTCTATCTCATTATATGGTACCCTTTTTTCTTCTATCTCTTGCCCTCTCCCAAAGTTACAAAATAAAATCCTTTAAACTAACATTGTGTTTGTACAGTACCTAGCACAATTGGGCCACATTCTTGGTTAGTCCTTAAGATAGGATTAATAACAACCACCTAACAGTTTTATATATCATTCTAACAGGCACGCCAAACAAACATCAAATATGCTGTTTTGCAATAAATTATTATTTTGATCACAATTTCAATTTGAAACCAAGATGTAAGAATTTCAGAAAACATACAATTCTGCTGCTTCTAGTCTTTTTTCTGAAGTCTATCGATTCATTTAAGCATTTTTTTAAACTGCTGTTTTTAAACCTAATGATAGGCTTTGTATTAACACGCCTGTAAATAGTCCATTCCCAATTTCTAGACAAACTGTTTTTCTCCCTTTTCCAACAATTATGCATTTTAAAATGTGATTGCTCATTTAATAGTGTTTGTTGTGGTTAAAGTACTTTGACACAAAAGATGATAAAAACTAAGAAAATCTAAAGCTAACTCCTTGTACTAAAAACTTAGCATAACAATAAGAAGTGTCTAACTGAAGAAAAAACAGTTTGAGGTAATGGTTTAAATATTGCATTGTATAAGCAATGGTACATATGACATCTTGACTACTATATGAAGTGCTGCGTGCTAAACTTGATTAATATAACAAAGGAAAAAATACTCATCAACTAAAACAGCACACATACATTAGAGACAGTAATCAAATTATGAAAGAGGCTCACCGTTTTGAGTAGTGAAAGGATACTGAGGAATCAGTGAAATGCCCAGAGTACTAGGCAGCCTTAACTTGGAGTGTGGCGAGAGCAGTGATGGAGCCGGAAGCATGAGATTTGAGCTGGTCTGTAATAGGAAAGGCAAATCAGAAAGTAAGTTGTAATTTCCTGGGTTACTTACTGATGCAAGAACTGGATGAGAAGTATTTACTTACCATAAATAATTATTAAATTCTAGACAGAATGAGTGTAAAAGTGTTTGCTTTTTGGGGGGAAATATTTGGGAACAGAAAGTTGAAAAACTATTGGTAGTTTGAAATGTAAATGAAAGCTTACATGCTTAACAAAAAATTGAGTAGTGAAAAACTGATAGAATAAAAAAATCCTCCACGATACAGAAAGAAATATAATGTACAGTTGTTTATATGGGTAATAACTCTTATTCATATTGGCCTATCAAACTATTTGTATGCTAGACCAAATTCCGATATGAAAAAAAACACTTAATTTTAGTATTTTAAATTACATTGTGTCTAAATAGAGTACTTATGAGGAAAGGGTTAAAACAGAGAGAGAAAATTACTCTTTGCAAATTGTGCAACATATTTAGACCAGGTACTTCCTTTATGAAGACTAAACAAAAGCCACCTGTAGCACACATGCTTATTTCCATAATGACATAGATTACATAGCTGAAATCTGATTTGCTATAGAGGTTTTTTGCATACATGCAGTTACCACAAATACAAACCCTTCTCAAACTATTCCTAGTGTGTTATCCTAGATAACACACGTAAAATATATTAAGACAATTTGAGGCATTTACATGATCAAACAAAACATTTTCTTATAAAGTACACCTATTGTCACTGAGTGCCTTTGATCATACTGTCAAACTGGTGGGAAAATATAGTCATAAAATATCTGCAACAAAATTCACTGAGTTTCCTTTAAGTAAAATCAGTGTAATTAGCTGAAATTGTTCCCCCCCAGTAACATATATAAAAACAAAAACAAACAAACAAACAAAAAGCCAAGTTGTATGTTATCAAGCATGTTCACTTAGGGTTTAATCCAAAGCACACGCAGGTCAATGGAAATCTTTCTTGTGACTTCTGTGGGTTTTAGATCAGGCCCTTAAACTTTAGTTGTGGAGAATAATTATGACATATTTAAGCCTACTTCTATTTTATTAGTCTCTAAATTCTATTTAAAGAAACGAAGCCAGTTACAAGAAACGGCAAGCTTTCGCTCACTTTCAGAAGTAGTACAGTGACATAAGCACTGGTTGTATAAATTACAACATATGTTCAACAATTCCCTAGGCCTCGATCCTGAAAAAACATGTATGCATGAATTTAACTTTGGACTTGTCTATACAGTTAGTTTGCAGCAAGCTGGGGTGTAAATACATCTTGCACTAGCCTGCTGTGCACTAAGTGTCCATGAGGCAGGGACTATCTTTTATTACTCGTCTGTACAGCACCAATGAAAATGGGGCCCTGACTTGGCAGCTACATACTACTGTAATAAATATTTTCCAAAACAAGCTAATCTGTTTTGCTCAGTTTTGGGTTAAGTGCGACACACAATGCAAAAAATCAGACCAACCAATGAGCATTATCCAAGAACTCTAAGGCATCTGCATTTTACTGCAGTATGAAAATTCAATTGTATGTACATTTTAAGTAATACTCCTGAAATCTAAGCAGAGTGAAGACAAGTTCTCCCCTCCTTACAACCTGACCTCTATCCTACATACATACCTTCTTCCAAATGAGCCATTTCCAATATTATGGATCTTTTTTCGAAACTTCACAAATATTTTGTAAAGTCATAACCTAATGTGTGTAATAAATCACACAAACAACAAATACAACTATTCAAAATTGGGACCTTTTTTTGGTACGTCACAGGAAAAATTAGGAGACACTGATTTAAAAATGTCAGATATCAGAGATGTTTCAATAACCTGTCTTAGCTGTGGTGACCCTACATGGAGTTTTAAACATGAAGTGAAATAATGTCACATGTACATTTATTTCAGTACAGTATTTAATTCACTTCTCTTTTTAAATGCATGTTTCCTTCTGTATGGCCAACAACCTTTGTACATACCACACTGTATTGCTTTGAAATCCAGTCCCCAAGACTGGATTTACATTAGAGACATACATTCTCCCTTTCAGTTTTTCTCTGAAGAAAAATGGCCCTTATTTAAAATACAAACAAAAACACAAAACAATTCATGCCCCCATTGTCCTCCCTCCAAAAAGCCCTAAAGCAAAGCACTTACTTTTTGTAAAAGACTGACATTCTTTGTTAATTTAAAAGCTTTCATTTGAAAATAAATCTTACAGCAATGGCCCCAATTCTGCAATCGACTCCATGTGGGAAGACCCCCTACACAGAGCCCCTAGAAGTCAACAAAGCTCTATGCAGGCATAAGAGACCCTCACATGAAGTAACTGCATAATCAGGGCCTGCATTTTCTTGTATGCCATTAGGTTTCTGATATTATTTTAAATTCCTTTTAAAAAACTTATTAAATAGTGAAGAACAGCACCACGAAAGGGCTAGAGAATTCAAATGTGGATACACAATGACAACTTTTTTATTAGTGTTGTTTCAAATCTGAAGTATGAATGTGTTGAGAAAGTATATTTTAAAAAGCCCATTAATACTTATGTATTTTCTCTACTTTTTCCAATAGACAAACATGTAATAATACCTATTGAACAAATAGAGTGAAGCAATCACTATTTTTGAAATGCATGCTGTGGGAAGGGATTGCTAAATACCTTTATAACCACAAGTAAGGTTGGCTAAGATAGCCAACACCAATCTACTCATTTTTCACAACATACTTTGCTTGCTTCATGCAAAAACCACAGCTTTATCAAAGACACAGTTTACTACCACTCCTGAGTTGAGTAAAGCTAAAAGTTATAAAACACAGTTTTTGCAGAGGTAAAAAGAAACCCACAATAATTTTTGCCAAGTTTAAACAATACTGCTTTGCATTCTCTTTTTTGTGTTAGGGCAGCTCTATGCAAATTATGCAAATATACATTTTCAATGGTACTAGTTTTCATGTTAAAAAAAGTGAACTGCATGTGACAAAAAATACTGCAAGATTTGACAAGCTAACAAAAACAATTTCTTTTTTTCCCCTGACAACTCAGTTTTATGAACTTTGCAACTGATATAATTAAAATTTCCATATGTACTTGCAAGTCAAATTAAGTTGGCCAGGTCTTTTTTATTTCTTATCCGTTTAGGTTTTCTTTCCAGGTTTTGTGCCTTTTAGGACACTATTTTTAAAGAAGATTTTTAAAGTACAGTAGTTTTTAAATCATGATTTTTTGGGTCTAAGAAGTTGACAATTCAATCAGGTAAAAATTTTTTTTTACCATTTCTTTTGTTCAATACTAGAATGGATCCATATGCAATAACACTTCAGTATAAATAAAACTATACTGCCACAATTTTTATGTGAATTCAGACTCTCAAGTTTACTTCTGATACACAATTTTTTATTATTTGTATTACAGCAGCACATAGTGTCCTCAACTGAGATCAGGGTTCCATGGTATTAGGCATGGTACAAACACATAGTAAGAGCCAGTCCTTGCCTCGAAGAGTTTCCAGTCTAAGCAGGCAAGACAGACACAAGGTGGATGAATTGAAGTATCTTCCCTGGTATACAGATCAGGCTCTGAGATACAGAAAGATCACATAACTTTCCTAGAAGCGACAAAGGGTCCTGTGGCACCTTATAGACTAACAGAGGTATTGAAGCATAAGCTTTCGTGGGTGAATACCCACTTCTTCGGATGCAAGCAGTGGAAATGTCCAGGGGCAGATATAAATATGCAGGGAAGAGTCAGGCTAGAGATAACGAGGTAAGCTTAATCAGGGAGGGTGAGGCCCTCTTCTAGCAGTTGAGGTGTGAACACCAAGGGAGGAGAAACTGCTTTTGTAGTTGGCTAGCCATTCATAGTCTTTGTTTAGTTCTGAGCTGACAGTGTCAAATTTGCAAATGAACTGAAGCTCTACAGTTTCTCTTTGGAGTCTGGTCCTGAAGTTTTTTTTGGTGCAGGATGGCTACCTTTAAGTCTGCTATTGTGTGTCCAGGGAGGTTGAAGTGTTCTACTACAGGATTTTGTATATTGCCATTTCTTGTATCTGATTTGTGTCCATTTATCCTTTTGCGTAAGGACTGTCCAGTTTGACCGATGTACATAGCAGAGGGGCATTGCTGGCATATTATGGCATATATTACATTGGTGGATGTGCCGGTGAATGAACCGGTGATGGTGTGGCTGATCTGGTTAGGTCCTGTGATGGTGTTCCTGGTGTAGATATGTGGGCAAAGTTGGCATCGAGGTTTGTTGCATGGATTGGTTCCTGAGTTAGAGTTATTATGGTGCGGTGTGTAGTTGCTGGTGAGAATATGCTTCAGGTTGGCGGGTTGTCTGTGGGCGAGGACTGGCCTGCCTCCCAAGGCCTGTGAAAGTGAGAGGTCGTTGTCCAGGATGGGTTGTAGATCACTGATGATCCGTTGGAGAGGTTTTAGCTGAGGACTGTAAGTGATGGCCAGAGGAGTTCTGTTGGTTTCTTTCTTCGGTTTGTCTTGCAGCAGGAGGCTTCTGGGTACACGTCTGGCCCTGTTGATCTGTTTTCTTATTTCCTCATGTGGGTAGCATAGTTTTGAGAATGCTTGGTGAAGATCTTGTAGGTGTTGGTCTCTGTCAGAGGGGTTGGAGCAAATACGGTTATACCTCAGTGCTTGGCTGTAGATAATGGATTGTGTGGTGTGTCCGGGATGGAAGATGGAGGCATATAGGTAGGCATATCGGTCAGTGGGTTTTCGGTATAGGGTGGTGTTAATGTGACCATCGCTTATTTGCACCGTGGTGTCTAGGAAGTGGACTTCCCGTGTAGACTGGTCCAGGCTGAGGTTGATGGTGGGGTGGAAGCTGTTGAAATCATGGTGGAACTCTTCCAGAGTTTCTTTCCCATGGGTCCAGATGATGAAGATGTCATCAATGTAGCGTAGATAGAGAAGGGGCGTGAGTGGACGAGAACTGAGGAAGCGTTGTTCCAGGTCAGCCATAAAAATGTTGGCATATTGTGGGGCCATGCGGGTGCCCATAGCGGTGCCACTGGTCTGGAGGTATATATTGTCACCAAATTTGAAATAATTGTGCGTGAGGATAAAATCACAGAGTTCAGCAACCAGTTGTGCTGTGGCATCGTCAGGGATACTGTTCCTGACAGCTTGTATTCCATCTGTGTGTGGGATGTTTGTGTAGAGAGCCTCCACATCCATGGTGGCTAGGATGGTGTGTTCTGGAAGATTACCAATGCATTGTAGTTTTCTCAGGAAATCAGTGGTGTCACGGAGATAGCTGGGAGTGCTGGTGGCATAAGGTCTGAGTAGAGAGTCCACATATCCAGACAGTTCTTCAGTGAGAGTGCCAATTCCCGAGATGATGGGGCATCCAGGATTTCCAGGTTTGTGGATCTTGGGTAGTAGGTAGAATAACCCCGTTCGGGGCTCTAAGGGTATGTTGATTTGTTCCTGTGTTAGTGTAGGGAATGTCCTGAGTAGATGGTGCAGTTTCTTAGTGTATTCCTCAGTGGGATCTGAGGAGAGTGGCCTGTAGAATTTGGTATTGGAGAGTTGTCTGGCAGCCTCCTTTTGGTAGTCAGACCTGTTCATGATGACAACAGCAACTCCTTTATCAGCCTCTTTGATTATGTCAGGGTTGTTTCTGAGGCTTTGGATGGCATTGCCTTCTGCACGACTTAGGTTATGAGGCAGGCAGTGTTGTTTTTCCACAATTTCTGCCTGTGCACATCGGCAGAAGCATTCTATGTATAGGTCCAGACTGTCATTTCAACCCTCAGGAGGAGTCCATATGGAGTTCTTCTTCTTGTGCTGTTGGTGGGAGGGTATCTGTGTATCTGTGCGATCTTCAGTGTTATCTTGAAAGTATTCTTTGAGTCGGAGACGGCGAAAGTAGGCTTCCACGTCACCGCAGAACTGAATCATGTTGGTGAGGGTGGTGGGGCAAAAAGAGAGTCCCCGAGATAAGACAGACTCTTCTGCCGGGCTGAGTGTGTGGCTGGATAGATTGACGATATTGCTGGGTGAATTGCGGGTACCACTGTTGTGGCCCCATGTGGCAGGTAGGATTTTAGACAGCTTACTGTCCTTTTTCCTTTGTAGAGAGGTGAAGTGTTTAATGTAGATCTCCTGTCTTATTTTAGTAAAGTCCGTTTGTGTAGAAGATTGGTTATTTATGAAAGTTTCCAGGTTGGAGAGCTCGTTTTTGATGTTTTCCTGTTTGCTGTATAGGATGCTGATCAGGTGGTTCCTCAGTTTCTTTGATAGTGTATGGCATAATCTCTCACTGTGGCCTGTGCAGTATGTAGATAGCAATGGATTTTTCACCTTCAGTCCATTTGGTATGATGTCCATCCGTTTGCATTTGGAGAGAAAGATGATATCTGTCTGTACTTGTGCAAGTTTCTTCATGAGGTTGATGGATTTTCACTCCATACGGCTAAATGCAGTGCCTTGCATGGTCTCAAGTATCAGAGGGGTAGCCATGTTAGTCTGGATCTGTAGAAGCGACAAAGGGTCCTGTGGCACCTTATAGACTAACAGAGGTATTGAAGCATAAGCTTTCTCTGTTGGTCTATAAGGTGCCACAGGACCCTTTGTCGCTTCTACAGATCCAGACTAACACGGCTACCCCTCTGATAACTTTCCTAAAGTCACACAGGAAGTTTATGGTAGAACCAGGAATTGAACAAATCTCTCTCAAGTTCCAGTTCAATGTCTGAACATCAAAGCCATTTCTCCTCTCTGTGTTCTGTTAAAACATAAACATTTCTATAACCATCTGAACTAACAGGCTTCTTCCTTGGAGCCATAAGAACTTGTGATTCCCTTTACAAGGCATACAGAGAAACAGTGCTCTTTCTTGGATGAGGTTTAAGACAGATGTTTCTACATAATAAAATGCAGAGGTACTGCCATTTTAACAGGATTGGTCAATGCCATCACCAACAGCAGTGGGAAATATATTTGTCTTGCTTAATAAAGGCTATGAGGACTATGTGACCTTTGTCTCACCAGAGGTTGGTTATTTTTCTTGCTATTGAAGGGTATATGGGGGGAAAAGTACATGACATTTTCTTCACCAATTATGGGATAAAGCTTCCATTGGCTCCAGTCCAGTTTCTTGCAATGAGATATGGCAAACAGAGCATTCAAAGTTCTGTCCCACTTGAACATCTCAATCCAGAGGGTTTTTTGTTTTTAACTGACTCAGTGAACCTTTCCTGTGATTGCATTTTCCCTTCTAACTGATGGGATACGGTGCTCTTGCATACCTCAGGGGCTTCGAGACAAATAATGCAAAACCCTATTCCTGGTTCCTCCCTACCTGTTGACAGAAAACATTGTAGCATGACTGTCTGTTTTAATTTAAATACATTTTCAGGAAACCAAGGCAAAGGCCTGAAACGCATACACAAAACCCTCTTTCTCCAAGACATTTATTTGGCACCTGCATTTCCCCCCACATATAAAAACCTCTCTGTGAGTGCCCTAAGCCAGACCAGGCAGCTTAATAGTGGTTATGATAAAAAAAACAAGACAACATTTTTGTGAAATTCAATTAGAAATCAGTTTAAGCTAAACCAATATAAGTCAGTGTCCACACAAGAGTCTGTATTGGTTTAATTAAATTTGTTTACAAAAATCACATTTTCAGTTAAACTAGTGCAACTTTCTTATGTAGACAAGGCCTAAATTGCCTTGCCTGCTGATTCATTACAAGGCAGCTTGGAATTGGAAGAAAGTTAAAATAAACTACCCAGATTCATGCAGAATGAGCTACACATCCCATTTTTGGATGCAAAATACGTAAGATTCTTTCTAGTGGTTTTTTTTTGTTTTTACTTTAATGAGAGGTGATCATTTCAGGGTGTTTCTTTTTGTTTCTAGTGAATGTATAAACACTAAAAGGAAACTGTGAAACAGTGTTACCAAAATCTGTAAGCATTTTCAATCTCATCTGCTCTTCCTTTACTTTTAATATATAGCACCTTCAGCATCTGGGCCATGACCAAATTCACACATGGACTCTGCAGCAGAAATGGATGGAATCAAGTGGCATGAGATGCCCACTATCTTCCTTTACATCAGGGGGCTAACAAGTGCCTAGTGTAGCCCCAATAAAATAAAAAACAACAAAATGTGGGTAGAGTTGGCTGGGGGCACTGCTAATGTACTAATTCAATCCATCTCCTGTAGGGAGAGTTCCCATGGGCTCATATTGTAGATTAAAACTGCCCTCCCCCAACAGAAACACCACGTCTTGCCCTCCCATGGGAAACTTTCCCCACAGCCAGATGACACGCAGACATAATTTGCTCCTCCTTGCACCTGCAAGAGTGACTCTGGCCCCTCTGCTATAAATATGACAATCAAATATAGCATTTTTCAGATGACACAGTTCACTTTGTTCAGGAGAGAGAAAACAAACCGTGAAAAACTTTTCTTTGTTAATCTTGTACAAACATGTACAGGGAGAAACAAGAAAGAAGACAAACAACGAGATAAGGAACAAAGAAATAAAGTGACAACACCAATCTGTAATATGCATTGATTAGTGAGGTTGTCCTCAAAGACAGAAATATTCCTTGGATCTTCTTTAGTAAAATATAGTACTTGTGTGGGTTACAGGACTATGCTAGAGTATGGCATTACTGCAATACATTCCTCACATTGAGGTAACCTCAACTTAAACACAAAGCACAGAGAGAATGAAATAATAAGGCAACAAAAAGAAACAAACAAGAAATCAAACAAGCGTATGGGTTTATAGAAATGAGACAAAACCTCTAGTTACAGTACTTAGTTCTAACTTTTAATGAATTAAAATTCTGCTCATATAGTATTGTCACAAAGGCTAAATACAAATAGGAAACCATACCCTTTACACAGCTTGATCTCCAGTTATGTTACAGTCAAACACCAAGGAGCTTCCTTTCTTCTTCATGGCTCTGATTCTACAAGTGAATCCACATGGGTCAACTGAGTTCTATAGGGGTGCCAGGGAATGCCCATGCAGATTCAATTCCAGATTCAGGACACATATGCATAACTCCTGTTGATGATGATGGGAGCTAGGTGCATCCTGCAAGGGGAATTCAACTCCTTGGAAACTATTTTGATATTACAGAAACACCAGGGTAATAGTGGAGGAAGAGTTGTTTAATGGCTAGAGCATCAAAGTGGGAGTCAGGAATTCTGGATTCTGTTATCAGCTCTGATACTGACTCTCTGTTTGAGTCTGGCTAAGTCAAGTCTCTATGACTCAGTTTCTCCATTTTCAAAACAATGAATGTTTTTCTAACTTTCAAATTTGCTTTCATAAGCTTTAAAACATTTATTGAGGTGTGTAGAGAACTTGGAGATGCACATATAAAATATTTTAAGTGCAAGTTATTATTAATTATTAATTATTATTATTATTATAGGAAAAACAGTTTAGCCTTCAAGGGCCTGATTTTCAGGAAGATGAGACTCAAAGTTCCCTCACTTCCTGCATACATATAGAAATTGTTAATTAAATTGCTTTTGGATGGAGGTTTTCATAAGAGAAAAACCAGAGGAAAAGCAGAAATTTGGTCAGCTCTTTGCTAATATGGGTAACCAAATATAAGTGCAATTTACAATCCTGCCCCTGCTGTGGGCAGTAAAGTATCTTGGAGTTAAAGCCGGACATACTTAATGAACTGGCAAGAAAAATAACTACATAACCATTTCCAAAAGGCCTTTCTTTTATTACACACTATTTCTTTAGGAAACATAATGGAAAATTCTGGTAAAGCATTTTTATACTGTTAAATATTTTACTGATCAACAGGTTTTAATAATTCTTCAACCATTTTATGTTAGTGATCATGTTTTGCACAATGTTGACTGCTCAACACTATTTACTGGCAAATGGAGGCAATAAAGTATATACTGCTTTGCTTTGTATTTTAAGACTTCATAGCCCAAAGCCCTTACAATGTGGCTTATACAACATATCCTTATGACAGAGCCGTAACTAGGGCTTTTGGCGCCCTAGGCCCCAAGCACGGCACAGAAGGGTCCTGTGAGGGTGGCAGTCAGGGGTGCAGAAGGGTCACGCTGTGAGGGCGGCAGTCAGGCAGCATCCGGCAGCGTTCCTGCAGGTGATCCACTGGTCCCGTGCCTTTGGCGTACCCACCACCGAATTGCCGCCAAAGGCTCAGGACTGGCGGATCATCCACAGAAACACCGCCGGACGCTGCCTGACTGCCGCCCTCACAGTGCGACCTTCTGTGCCCTCACAGGACCCTTCTGCGCCCCTCGGGTAGGTGCGCCCGAGGCGAGCTCACCTCGCCCTAGTTATGGCTCTGCCTTACAATATTATTCTTTGAGCAGCTTGATCGGTCAAAAGTTGTCATCTGAATAGAATTTCCTAGCAAAGTAACACAATTTGTATTCTAAAAGGAAAATTGTCTGCCACAAAACAAGTACAATTTTCAAAAGCTTAAGGAGCCTTAATCCCATTGATTTTCAGTTACCACATTTTGCAAGCTATCTCAAACAAATACCTGCATGTTCCTCTCTCTATTTCTTTATACCATGCCTTCCCTATGGTATCTCAACACCAATAAAACCCTCAAAACAACACCTATTCCATATAGTTGGACACATGGCAACTAAGGCAGGCAGGCTTTAAAGACACAGGTATAGGACAAGAAGCTCCAATATATTTTATTAAAAGCACTTAACATTTCAAACAAAACGTGTGGTGTAATGTAAAGGTTTTAGTGGCACTTGTTTAGAATTATCTGCACCACCCACTAGTGAGTAATGTGGTCATTCCCAACGCAGATCAATATAACTTTTATACAGTGACACATATTCCCTAGATTTTATGGCCAGAATGGGCTGCTGTGATCTCCTGACCTCCTGCATTGTGCAGGTCCTACAACTTCCCTGAAACAATTCCTGTTTGAACTAGAACATATCTTGTAGAAAAAAAAATCCAACCCTGATTTCAAAATTACCAGTTACAGAAAATCCACTACAATTATTGGTAAATTGTTCAATAACTAATTACCCTTGCTGTTAAAAATATATACCTTATTTCCAATCTGAATTTGTCAAGCTTCAACTTGTAGCCATTAGGTCATGTTATACCTTTTTCTGCTAGATTAAGGAGCCTATTATCAATGTTTTTTCCCCAGGTAGGTACTTACAGACTGATCAAGTCACCTGTAACCTTCTCCTTGTCACAATGAACAGATTGTGGTTCTTGAGTCTCTCACTTAAGGCATGTTTTCTAACCCTTTAACCATTCTTGTGGCTCTTCTCTGAACCTTCTCCAATTTATCAAAATCCTCCTTGAATTGTGGACACCAGAACTGGAAACAGTATTCCAGCAGCAGTCGCACCAGTGCCAAATACAGCAGATTATCCACCATGAGCCCAAATCTTTTTCAGAGTCACTGCTTCCTACCACAGTTCCCCATCCTGTAACTACAGCCTACATTCTTTGTTCCTATGTACACTATTACATTTGGCCCTATTAAAACACATTGTTAGTCTGTGCTTAGCTTGTCAAACAATCCATATCACTCTGTATCAGTAACTGTCCTCTTCATCATCTATCACTCCCCCAATTTTTGTGCCATCTGCAAACTTTATCAGTAATGACTTTATGTTTTCTTTCATGTCACTGATAAAAGTGTTAAATAGCATAAGGCCAAGAACTGATTCCTACAGGACCTAGTCAAAGATGATTTCCCATTTATAATTACACTTTGAGACTTGTCAGTTAGCCTGTTTATAATCCAGTCAATATGTGACATGTTAATTTTGTATATTCTAGTATACAAGCCACAAACAATGGGCTATTGCATTGCAAACAATTAAATAATGGAAAGCATATCCAAAAAACCTCTCCAAAATTACAACCAAACCATATTTTCAGCACAACTGTATCCTATCAAGGTTAGCTTTCTAACAATGTAACCTGTGTAAACAAGTTCATATTCTTGTGCATGTACCTATAACATAATGCTGCTCTGCTCTTTGGCCCCAAAACCCTTGTGCATAGCTGCAAGCAGACCTACTCTGTCTGGGACAGTCTGAGGTTTGCAAAATCCCTCTCTGGTAACTGGTGTCTCAACCAAAATCCCTACAGCAAGATTGTGGCAGCACAGGAGATTCTTTTTCTCGGAGCTGTTCCTCTCCCAGCAGCTCAATGGCCCCCACCAACAGTCTGACTTGTCCAAGCCCCCTTTCTGCCTCTCAACAGCAATTAGTTCTGTTCTCTGAAGCTACCTCTCAGTTGTTTACAGAAGGATGATAGAGCTGGAGCCAGCTGAGAGTGGCGACCAATAGGGAGCAAAGAAGGGGAAACAATGAGCTGTCAGAAGAAGAGCCTACATGGGATAGAGATCGATCCCATCCCATGGGGAGGAAAGAATTGGAGGAAAGCAGCCGTGGGACGGAGGATAATTTTTTCAGGGAACAACTTTTCAAGTAAGTTGAGGGACTGTGGAGGGTTGTGTGTGTCACCTCTCGGCCTCTCTTCTCTCATTCTTCTAAAGGTTAGGTTTAGGTAAAGTAAAATCCACCAGAGTGGGAATACAACTGTCTGGTGGTCTCAGTCCTTTGGTTTATTTGGAGATCTGTCTCTGGCAAATTTCCATGACATGCCAACATCTATGTTTCTGCTGGCATGCAGGGCCCAAAAGCAATTGTTCTGGTATTGTTCTACTGCACACAAGATGGCAGGCTGCGAAAAGCCTACACAGGAGAGTTAACAACCGACAGGCACACTCCTGAGCTCTGCTACATAAGATCATAAAGGGGTTAGATGAAAGAAGAGGTGGAGACACTGAATCTACTTGTCAAAATACCCTCCCCATCCTAATGGAAACCACCTTGATCACTTGGCATTCATAGCATCTCTAGCATTGTCCTGTGGGTTGGTGGACAGAGATGATTTCAATCCTCTTCCTTTAACTTCAGCAGAGGATGACAGAGCCCATTTATTCAAGCTTTGAACAGAGAGGAGGATTTGGCCCTCAGTGCACTACCCTAGTAATCACTGTTACTGTGTTTTACAAGCAGTTAAATCCTAGGTACAATGGATCAGAGTACAATTCAAGTTCTGATAGCTATAATGTAGCAGAGATAACATTAAAGACCCGCTTCTCTCTCTCTCTCTCACACACACACACACACACACACAATTTTCAACTGAAAACATATTCCTCACTTCTTCTACCTAATTTAGCTTTCTTTCCACTATTATTTTACATTTTATAATGATATTATTTAAGAAGAATATTCTCTTCTATGCTGAGATATACTTGGCACAGGAGGGTGGGGAAATGGAGAACTGGTTACAGTTTATGGATTCTGCAGGATGATTTGCGCTAGTCTCAGTAGGAGGTAAAGCAGCACACAGGAGCCAGATCAGAGATAAAAAACTAGACCTAACTGGGATATATTTGGTACGAAAAACAAAGTAAAGATGTACCATGTTGCACTGCACTTTATGGTAACATGCAATGATATGTCAAACAAATAAAAGTGAAAGCATAAGTTGGTTATTTAGTTGTTAAATTAAACAACACATGGTTTTAAAGTATGTTTCTGCCTTTGTGCTATTTTTGTACAGTTACCATTCCAAAATTATGTTTGGCTGACCCCTTAAAAAAAGAACATGATACTTACAGAATTTTGTAGCTATAAGATATATAAGAGTCCTGTACATCTCACATATTAACTAGTTAAAAATAAATTTAATCTTATTATAGTCACAACAAATCTTTCCTGTGAATATTAATAGTGTGGGGTTCTATTAAATCCTATATTAGCACAATAAATTATATTGTAATAAACTGTTTAATTTTTTTTCTAATACAATATTTCTTTTCTGTTTACTTTAGCATGTCAATTCATGTTTGAAGTGCATTGCCTTCTCTGCACTGCATTGCAATCATTTTGTTTAATGGAGACTATTTGGGAAGGAGAAGTTTATGTCATATCCTATGTGGTGTTCCCCCTTAGTTGAAAGAAATATTTTCAGCTTGTTTAGGGCTTCAAAAGTTGCATTAAATACCACAGATTTCTTGGACAAAATCCCCAGCTGGTGGGGAAAAAATTGCATACACATACCCCCTATCAATGTTACTCTGCAAAGTGCTTCTGCATCCTGTTGACAATTGGAAAATGCGGATTAGAAATAGAACTAGCAAATGACAAAAACAAAACAAAACCCCACAACAACCTAAAACCACAACCAACTACTCAATGCGTACATAGCGTCACAGTCTGTACCTTTATCTTAATCCCTTTTCCAGGACTATGATAAATTTTGTACAATGTATGCCTTGTGAGATATCATTTGGAAACTCATAATCTGCTGAACTTTATTAAAATATGTGTGGCACCATTGTATGTAAAGTTATAAAATTTTGCTGTGTAAGACATATTCCAAGTCTAGGAAAACAGCTTCAAACCAGTTCCCCAGAGACTAAAGGCTAGCCAGCACCTCAGCCAGGTGTCAGTGTAATCAAATGGACTATCACCTGGTTAAGGGGCCATTCTTGTCAGGAAAAAGGGTGTGAGCAAGAAGTGTACATGTTGGTAAAGAAACAGCTGGAAGTTTTCATCCCACAGACTTTCTGTCTCCTGAAACTCAGCTGACGATGATTTTCAAAGAGGAAAATAACTGTAAGAAGTAAGAACAGAGGACACAAATCATCTCTCTTCCCTTTCTCTCTGCCCACAACATCCACAATGCCTGAAGGATAAGGTAAGGAGCACTGGACTGGGGGAGGAGTTTTTGCTAAAAGGCATCCAGCCATTAAGACTGCAAAAGAACAGGTGAGAGAAAGACCCTTTTGTTTTAAGTTCACTTAGTTTATTAAGTTAGGTAGGTATTAGTTTGTGTTTTACTTTATATTTCTTCATAACCAGTTCTAACTTTTCTGCCTCATTACTTGCAATCACTTAAAATCTATCTTTCTGTAGTTAGTAAACTTGTTTGTTTTAACTAAACCAGTGTGTGTTGGATTGAAGTGTTTGGGCAACTCAATTTGAGATAACAAGGTTTGTGCTTATAATTTTCTAATAATGAAATGACAGACTTCCTATGAGCTTGTGTTGTACAGGAGAATAATGGGCAGTACAAGACACACATTTCTGGGGACAGGTCTGGGACTGGGAATTTGCTGGTGTTACTCTGTAATATAATTCAGGAGTCGCTGGCTAGAGCACTCCTATATAATACAGCTGGGAGTAATTTTCATGCTAGAGGCTGTGTGAGAGCAGACCAGTAATGGTCACTTTCACAGCACAAGTATCAGAGGGGTAGCCGTGTTAGTCTGGATCTGTAGAAGCGACAAAGGGTCCTGTGGCACCTTATAGACTAACAGAGGTATTGAAGCATAAGCTTTCGTGGGTGAATACCCACTTCTTTCACAGCACAGTAGTGTAAAAAAGGTACCCCAGGTTGGAGAGTTGAGGGGATACAGCTGTTCAACACATAGAATGTCACACAAAGAAATGCTTTCCCTCTCCAATCTATTATCAATTACAAAAAGTCTAATTATAAATAAACTCTGCAGGTCTCTCATAAGTCTTTTCTCTGTCTTTTTCTTTTAATACCTCAGGCTTTCCCCTCTACCTATATTTATTTTACTAATTTAGGCATTTGATTGTTTGCAGACTATATGCAGTGTGTTGGTAGAGTATTATCTTGTAATTAGATTGGGTGCCAAGAGAACCCTATTGAAGCAGAGTTGTCCCATTACAGTGTTTGTGTGTCTACCTAAATTAAATTTAATAAATGTGTGCATTAATCCTTTAAAGTGTGGGAATCTATTGGAATCCATTCTATATCCTGTTCTCTACTGAGGGAGCATTTAGAAGTATTTAAAATATGTAGAAGAAACATTTTTTTAAAATTAAAAGATAAACATATCGTTACAGTAAGATTCCTCATCCATATCCATTTACACCCTTATCTAGCAAAACAGAAACTTAGAAATAAAACATATGAATTTAGAACATAGTTCTCATACTGCATTATAAACATGAGTTTAATCCAAGATCTAGCATATTGCTCAATTACCTTTAATAAGTAGTAGGGTACTATTTTTATATTGTACTGTTTTTGTGGATTTAAATGTTTTAAATTTGGGGTGAAAACAGTTTGTTATTTCTAATTACAAAGAGCATTAGATTTATGGTCCTACTTCAAACATGGGAAGTCAGGTTTAATAAAAATGGCTCACTAGAAATTGTGCATGCAAGGTTATTTTGGAGGAAAGCTAAAGCTTCTTTGGGAAGAGAAAGGGGACAGCTTCAACATAGATAACAGAATATCAGTACCACATTTAAGAGGTGGTAGATGAAGATTTTCTAATATAGAACTGACTGAGTGCAGGGATTCCACTCCTGCCTATAACGGTTCTGAAATATCCACAAGACTAACACTGCTTTTACAAAGTTTTGATCATTTGGTGTATACTCATCTTGAGATTTTCTATTTCCACATGGAAACCTGTAATAGCTGTTACGGGAACCCCTATCTTCCTGATCTGAATTCAAAGCCAAAGTTCTTACGCAAGGTATTCCAGGATGTACTAAATGAGAGAAGGCCTTGAGGGGAAAGGGTGTGGAGGGAGATCCTCAGTTAATTGGCAATGGAGCTATGATAATTTACACAAGCTGAGGATCTGCCTCTTAGTCTTTAATGCAGACAAAAAGCACAAGTTGCCAGCTTCTTCTACTTGATCACTTAGATCAATGGTTTTCAAGCTATGGACCCCTGGGAATCCGCAGACTTTATCTATGGGGTCCACAAAAGGTTGTCATTACCATAAAACAGTAGTCTACGGACTCCAGGAGTCTGCAGGCTATGTTTAAGATTTCTAAAGGAGTCCGCACCTTCATTTCAATTTTTTTAGGGGTCCCCAAATGAAAAAATGTTGAAAACCACCGGCTTAGATATTATCAGTACCATGTTTCACCATGTTTGTTCAAAAGACTGCATACTCTTTCAGAGGCATAGTGGCACAAGTTATGTACATTTTTGGTTTTTACCAGTAGGGAGATATTTTACATCTCAAGTATATTCTGTAAGGGGACAGTCTGAAGGATTTTCCAAAATCAGATTTTGTAGTCATATAGAATAATACTATGAATTAGCACATTATAAGTGATTAGAAGTCACCTGAAGTAAAAAGCTCCTAGTTTCTCTCATACTAAAGGTTCTCTGAGGTAAGTATATGCTGGAAGACCACAAAAACCACAACGATTTTTACAGTTTGTACAAAGGAGAGATCGCTTAATTTTAAATCCTAACCTTCTCTTGTCACTGCTCTTAAAAGCCTTCAAACCTGTACCGGTTGCAGGTTTTCAATAAATGAAAATTTTCAGTTATCACTTGAACAATTTTTTTCAATAAAAATTTCCAAAAAAAAGGGTACTGAGAAAAGTGCATGAAAAAAATTGAAAAAATAAAAAAAAAGGGGGGGAGGTGTAATATTGCTCAGGAGTATTTTGGTATCAGGGAAACTCAGCCAATACATAGCTGACTCCAGCGCTAAGGAAGAAAAATGGACTTGTTACAAGTGCTGTAGAATACTAGGCTTTTCTTACTTCTAAAATGATAGCAATGAAGTTAGTAGTTTAATTCTGGATATTTCAAAAGTGTCATTTCACAGCCCTAAGGTAACAGTATGAAATCTCCTCCCTACAACCACATAATGAGAAATACTACACAATCTTCTGATAATGAAAAAGCTAAATTGGTATTTTTGCCGCTAACGGACAGTGGGAATTTTACTAAATAAATAGAGAAATACAATACAAAGGATTTTTTAGTGACTTGCTATGTTAGGCGAACACTTAGGCATTCAATGTTTTGTCACTGAAGTTTACTTTGAATTGAGACAATATAAATTATCAACATTAATCCCTTGAAGCACAGATAAATAGTAAGTGCTGCCAAGATTTACTATAGTGTATATCAATCCAATTTCTCTGAGAGGCAGAGGCAAACTATCAACACTTGATTCACAAAGAAAATTCAGGCGTCTTTTTTAAGCGTAAGAGAATATACAGTAGCTCATTTTACTAAATATAGCCTGGCTTGATCTCCTAGTACTAGTGCTGTGCACTCCTAAAGCGGAGACCAAGATTCAGTTCTTTGCTCTAGTCTCCCATTCTGTAGGCTAACAAAGGATAGGAATGCTTTCAAGGCTGCATGCTTTGCATGGGGAAAAGGGGAGAAAAGGAAGCTTCTTGCTTTATCCACTAATGCCCCCTCTCCTGACAGGAGAGAAATGGCAAAGCATACAAAGAGAGCGGCACAGAAGGCAGTGGCCACAACATGACTGAAAATTATTCTTCAGAGCTCATGCAGAAGATATTACAGGAATGGAGAAGACACAAAGGAATAAAAAGGATATATGCTTACATACAATCAGATCAACACTGAGCCCAAATGGTTACTTTTTTCAAGGTAGATGCCTAATTTGCGCAGGCAAAATGCAGGTGTGTGCAAGTTATGTATGAAAAGCTCACTGATGTATGAAAAATGGGTAGTTTTGTGTATGCAGCTACAAAAGTTGTAGATACAATTCTGACATATGGTAAAAAATTTAGCCTTTAATGCATTCATAAACTAGATTATCAGGATACACATGGACCTAATCACAGTTAATGATTGATTTAAATAATAATGAGATTTAATTATAGGAAACATCCAACCATAATTATTTTAACTACCTATCACTCAAGTAAACATGATCTTATGTGCAAATATATAATTGAACACGTTTCTTCAATTTAATGATTACTAAAAGAAAAAGCAGGTGAGATAATAGTAAATTTTCTATAACAAGCAATTATTTTAAAATTTAAATACTAGTGATGTTAAACTGACAAATGCATCTTAATTAAAAAATGAAACCTCCATAAAAACTATTTAATAATTGCATGAATATTTCTGAATTAGTATTAGTCATGTGAGTTTACCTGAAAGATATAGCATAACTATGTAACTTGTCAGAGACATAGTATAAACATTTGTCATTTTTAAGTAATGCCAATAATTTTAAATTGGGTGTGTTCATTCAAGACTTGCAAAGTTCTTTTCTTGATTCTGATACAAGGATGTCATTCGCTTTTGGCAGAGATGTATGGTGGCTGTATAATTTGTTTTTTTTGCCTCCAATTACATCAGAATATTTACATATCAGTAGAACTTTGTTTTTCAGATTTAATTAATAATCTCTGATTAACCATAGTTGAGTAGAACTGTGTCATATATATGTATCTAGGCACAGTACTAGATTAAAATCTGAAGGCACTGTTATCCCACACAAGGTTAGGTATTGTGTGTCTTGAAAAGTATCAAGCACACAAGAATTTCCTCTAACTAGTATTAATACTCCTTGTGTAATTTAGAGACAGGGCTATTTTTTGCCTATACTTTAAGTGGAAGTATTATTATTATTACTGAGGTTAGGAAAGGATTTTCTGGGGGTGCTGTACATCTTAGACATGACTACCTGAATTATGAATGCCACCAAAGTTTATCTTCTAAAAAGCAAAAATATGATGAAGATGGATCCCTTAAAAACAGTCAGGATATGTAGGTATATAATTCACATTAATGCTAATGGATGTTGCCAAAAGAACCTCTGGTCACTGATGGGTAGTAAAAAACAGATACCAAAAATAACTTACATTTTACATGATCTAGTCTCTGAATAGGCACAATAAGTGCATTGGCAATAATGGGAATTGTATTCATTTATCAAAAGGAGAATAGATCTACAAACAATATATAGATGTTTTATAATATGTGCTTGTGCTATATAGAATATAGGCATTGTATGAGAGGACTTTACAATTTGCTTGGAAATATAAATAAATTTGACATACCATAACAGAGTCAAGTTTCTGCTTCACTTTCTGCATTCTCATAGATACTCTTGCAACACTGACAAATTGATCTGCTGGAGACATTGTTGAATCTTTCTGTGCAGAAATATGAGAAGAATTGCTAAGAATGTGTGGCCCTCTGGGTGTTGTTGATGCGAGTGACCCATTGAGATCTTTTACTATTTCAGCCTCCTGCTGTGCAACTGCAGAAATAATCAACATTAACATTTTAGGTCAAGTCTTAATAGTTCCATGAAACAAACCACACTGAGTTAATAGGTCATATTAAATTCTAAGACTTTGCTGAACAAGATAAAGCTAAATTATAGACAAAAACCCTACATTAAAAGAAAGTTATTTAGGTTACATAGTTGAATTAAGAAAGGCCTACGCAACTGCCTAGGCAAGCTTAATTCTGTCCCCTGGTGCATGCAATGAGGCAGAGACCTTGTGGCAAAAGAATAGGATGTGATTATTGCCATTAAAGACTGTATCATAATGCATACAACAAGAGTGAAATACTAAAGTTGCATGGGCAACCATAAATCTCTCGACTTTGAAATCTAAATGACATATCTTAGGGTTGTTTGTATATAATTTAGGGGTTTTGTATTTTTAAAGGAATACAATAAAACTAAATCTCATTATGTCTCACTATGTAACAAACTCTCTCTCACATATCACTTATCAGGGCTGAAACCTGAACTTTCACTACTGGACAGACTTATTACTTGAGCTACAGGTCAGTAGCTGTTAAAAGGGTAGGGTGTTCTCCCCGGGAAGGGAGACGCATTGATGACCTGATGGCACCATGAGCTGGGTCCAAGAGAAGCCTGGCCCAATTTAGCATTCTCTAATACTCCCTACACCCAATGTGGTGGGTGTTGTTGTCCAACATGGTACTCCCAAAAAGGCGGACAGGTTGCCAGGGCAATGTGCTGGATCCCTGGGATAATCAAAGGAGGGTGACCCCAGCCAGTCTCTCACCACCCCATTTCTACAGCTGCTGTGGCAGCTCCCTGGTGTTCCCACTAACAATCTGCTACTGCTACTTTACCAGGGTGTGGGCCTAGTTCTTTAGAAAATTAAGGTTCAGTTATTTTGGTATGCTGTGAAAGTTCTTGAGGAACATAAGCAAGAAAAGGGAAGTGACAACTTTAAATGGTTTGTAACTCAGCAAAATCCAAATGGGATTTCATGGGACAAAGAAAAGGAACTTTTCTAGCCTGAGGGCTTTCTCCCTGCCAAATTTCAAAGTCCTTCTGCAAACAATGGAAATGTTAGGAGCGTCTCAAAAAAGAATCATAAGAATCTTTAACAATGGAAAGTGTTAAGGACCCTAAATATAAGGGTCACTACCAGCTCTCCCTAGAAATACAGGGCATCAGTGCATACAACATATGAACAAGAAAAGAGTAAATTATGTAAAACCCTCAGCAAAATAATTTAAAAGTTAGGTGCAGTATTCTGAACATGCCAATACTTTGGATGTGGTTAATCTACAATTTAAGTTCAGTTAGTATAGGAATATAAGGAATAGTGCAGTATTAGTATTCAGTTACCAAAACACAAAGAATTCAGCTGGCAATTGTCACGTGTGCCTGCTCTGGTTCCATTGAATCTCTATAAAAATGTATGATAAAGGTGCTACCAGGAAAGCCAAATGTAAAGTTTAGAGACAATCCCCTCATGCCATGCTTAACAATGCATAAGACTCTGGCCCTACGGGCCAGGTTCCCTCCTGCCACCCTTTTCCAGTGCTAGAATACACTTCTGTAGGTCTGACTCTCTTCTGCCGCGCACGCACGCACGCTCTCTCTCTCTCTCTCTCCACATCATCCCTGTTCAAGGATCTCCAAAAAGAGCAGCTTCTCTCATGTCTTGATTCCAGAATTCCCTCTTTCTCCCTCTCCCCACACAGAAGTCTGAATTCCTCCCACTGTTAGTATTCACCATCCTCTAAAATTGAGCTGATTCATCACAACCCTTAGTCAGCAGTAGTTTTCTCTTGATAAAAATATGACCTCAATAAGGCTGTCCTACACAAGTCAAAAAAGTAGGGGGCTGGCATTGAATTCAAGCGAATCATACATTTTCTCGCTTCCAATTCTTTTTTTTTTTACACAAATAAAATAGATTACAACTGATTAACGTAACTGCAAGTAGCAATAGAGAAGAATACTGTTTTTCCAAAGGGGAAGAGGGGGATAAAAATTATTCAAATAAACCCAGGTTGAGATAAAGGAGAGATTATGTACCAGTAATTAATTCATGTCTAGGAAACTACCAAGATACACGAAAAAGAATGTTTTCAGAAATGGGTTTGGATAAACAAGGGCACTACTGCAGACCATTTTTATTTTAAAAGGTCAATTTTCCATACAATTAAAGAAAAGTAAAATTGAAAACACCCAGTACATTTGGAAACACAAACTAAAGGATAAAGTATGATGACTAAATTAAAATGCAGGCTTCTAGTTCAGTTGAGGTTAGTAACTTGCTGGGTCCAGTGCAGCAGGTGCTCAAGGAGGTCACCAAGTGTACCGCTTGGGCAACTTGGACTGAAGATCCTGAGCTTGTATTTCAGTTACTTGTTTCTGCCACCAGACGCTGCTATTTCTTTCTCTCCGTAGCCTCACTGCTTCTTCTATTAAGGTTGCCTGGAGGTTTTTCCAGCCAACAGCACTGAGCTCATTTAGAGAACTGTCTTTGAGAAAAATTTCTAAAGATGACAACTGAACACATTTAGGCACAGGAGATATCCTGCAGGAGCAGGCCTAGTCATGCAGAGTGAGATATTCAGCGAAACAGCTTAGGGGCTGGGAACCTCAGGTTTTGGGAAAAGGCTTTTTGCAATATCCATTGCAGGGCCATTAGGGTCCAATTAGACAATCACATGGGCTAGCTGCCAGGTACCAGCATTAACTGGTATTATCTTGATAAAAGTTGAGCCCAGTTGCCTTTTAACCACACACTTGACTTTTACAGTTTCTAGATTGTGGCATCAGGAAGACAAAGGATTTCAGCATTCCTTATTTAAAATGTGCCCATTGTAAACATTAAAGGGTATTTTTAAACCAGCTGATCTAACTATGGAACTATGGGAATCTTCAAAATGGTACCAGTGACTAAAATTAATATTACTGTATGATTAACTCCTTAACACCAATGCAATAAAACTGTTTTCTGAAAGCGAAGCCAAAATTTTTAAACAAAAAGTTAGTAGCCAACTGTGTCAGAATGTACCCATCTCCACACCCTACACATTATTGTAATAATCTTTGTTCAACATCTGCCTTGTCAGGTATTATCTGAAAACTCATAATTTGCTGGTCATTATTGTTCTGAGAAAATGTCTGTGGCAACATTGTATGTGAAGTTATACGATTCCACTGTATGTTGTTCTTCACACATGTTCCAAACTGAGCTTGGCAAACAGGTCTGTCTCAAACAAAGAAATATGTGCCACTTAATTTGCACTTAAGGAGTAAACAGAGTCATCAAGCAGGAAGAGAAACACATAAGGAAAAAGCAGCAGGGAACATCCTTCAGTATAGACTTTGTCTCCTGAATCTCAGTTAGAAATGTTTTTCGGGAGAGGGGCTAACACTATAAAAAGGAAGGACAAACATCCCTCCTCTCCTTCTCCTTCTGTCCTTCAATTCACTGCACCAGAAGGGACAAAGGAAGCAGACACTGAACTGGAAAAGGAGTCCTAACCAGTAGCGTAGCCAGGGGACAGCGGGGGGTAGCGGCCACTCCCCCACTGAGCACAAGTGGTGCCTTTTAATTTTTTGGGCACCTTTTAAAAGGGGGAGCAGAGCTAAAAAAAAGGCGCCTCCCCCTTGTACTCACCCGGCGGCGCTCCAGCTGTTCGGCGGCACTTCGGCGGCGGGTCCTTCACTTGCTCCGGGTCTTCGGCGGCACTTCGGCGGCGGGTACCACAGAAGACCCGGAGCAAGTGAAGGACCCGCCGCCGAAGTGCCACCGAACAGCTGGAGCGCCGCCAGGTGAGTACAAGGGGGTGGTGCCTTTTTTCAGCTCTGCTCCCCTTGTACTCTGCACTTGGCTATGCCACTGGTCCTAACCTAAGAAGTTTGGTCAGTAAGGATGCTTAGTGCATGTGATGAGAAAACTCTGCTTTGAATTTAACATAGCTTGTTTAGTTAGACACCAGCTGCATTTTATCTTTATTTTCCCTGTAACCATTTCTGACTTTTATGCCTCATTACTTTTATTCACTTAAAATCTCTCTTTGTAGTTTATAAATGTGTTTCATTGTTTATCTAATCCAGTGTGTTTACACTGAAGTGTCTGTGAAACTCCAGTTGGTGGTAACAAGGTGCATGCATATTATTTCTATTAAAGCAATAACAGATCTTATATAAACCTGTATTGCCCAGGAGAGGGCTGGGAAGTACAGGACACACATTTCTAGGGGGAAATCTAAACCTGTGGATGTGTTGGGTGACCCTGCAGTATAATCAAGGCTGGTAAGGCGAAGGTGTGGCTGGCTGCTGCATATACTCAGACATAGCTGGGAGTGACTTGCATGCTGGAAGCTTTTTGTGAGCAGACTGCAGGCTATAGCAGCAAAGCATTTTAAAGGGCACCCGAGGTTCGAGGGCAGAGGTGACATGGCTACTCAGGCTGGATTGTACCCTGGTACGTCACACAGATTATGCCCAAAAGACTGCAACCTATGAAATGGCTTACTGATGAGAAAACATCAGGAACTTTATTAAAACGACAGATGACTTTAGCTACCTGTAATGGCACAGGATTCACCCACGCGGCGCCTCCTGCTGGTTGTCTGGGAATGAGCTCTTTTTCCCAGCCTGGAGCACCCTCTGCAGGTCGCTGTCCTGCTCGCTGTCGGCCCACGTGTCCCTCCTGGACCCCGGTGCCCTTTTGTCTGGGATGCTGGCCCTGGCAGTATCTCCTCAGTCTGGTCTCCACACCAATGGGAACCCCCACCCTCTATCCCCACCTTGCCTCAGCCTATGGGCTACTGCCAGTCATCATCAAGCCCCTGCTCACTAGGGCAGACTGCAGTTTGCAATCGCCAGTCATCATAGGCGAGGGAGGTTCTGGCCTGCTGCCTTTACCTAGCCCCGGACTGCCCCAGAACCTGCTTAGGCCCCGCACAAGGCCCTGCAGCCTGAGGGGTTTCCAGGCGGGAGCTCCCCAGCTCCCCTTGCCTTCCCTCAGCACTGCCCTGCCTCAGGTCCCTATTTAGCTTCCCAGCAGCCAGGCCCTTCTCCCTCTAAAGGCAGAGAGAGACTCCTCTTCCAGCTTCTGTCCCACTGCCCTCTTATAAGGGCCAGCTGGGCCCTGATTAAGCTGGCCACAGCTGCGGCTGCTTCCTTAATCAGCCTAGCTTTCTCAGTTGCAGCCCTCTCCAGGGCTGCTTTCAAGCCCTTAAGGGCAGGAGCGGGTGACCACCCTGCTACACAACCAATATAATCTCAGTGTGATCCCGTTTGATTGTTCAAGACTCAACCACATTTTCCATTAAATAGAAAATGAATTTCCAGGTGGTACACAGTTAAACAGCTATGAAACCTGTCTAATTCAAGAATGTAATTTTATTTAGTGATTTCAAATAGCTAATTTTCTTCACCTTTATTAATATCATTTATATGCATATTAACAAATATCTCCGTAGCCATAATGCAAATTAGTTCTCAGCTTTAATTTGATATGATAGAATATGTATTACCTGCAGGAAATAATAGTTTTTGTTTCTTTGTATAGACAAAGAGTGCTTTCCAGAACTGTGAATGGCCCCAAATTAGGAAAGCATCCCTGTTGAAGAAAATACTAAAGCACAGGCTTAAGTGCTCTCCTGAACAGGGACAGATTTGAGAACACGCTTAATTGTTTTCCTGAATCAGGCCTACAATCAGTTTTTAATAAAAGAGACACAATTAATTATCTGTGGTTCTCCAGTCAAACAGCTAAACCGAATAGATTTATTAGTGGACTAAAAGTTAGCATTTAATATTGACCATTAATTCTTTCAATTTAATTAGTTCAGTAAAATCATGTCAGTACAGTAGATGGAGGATTTGAAGCTTAATATAAAGTTAGTAAGAATGTTGCTTTTAAAAAAATTATTCACTGTATATTATCAAGACAGCAACTAAATGGAAATTTTAATATTTTGCGTTAACTATTCATCTTTATCAGCACAAAATGCAATTACTACTTTACAGCAGATGTAAACGGAAAAAAAAGTAAATATATATGCATATATCTGCATAATATATTATATATACACCTTTGTCATATCTGCCATTAAGATGAAACATGACAATTGAAACAACATCCTCAACAAAGAAAACAGTGATGCTACTGAATAGTAACCAATAAAATTTAAAAATCAAGAAACCTACCAGTTTAAGTATCAGAGTGGTAGCCGTGTTAGTCTGGATCTGCAGAAGCGACAAAGGGTCCTGTGGCACCTTATAGACAAACAGAGGTATTGAAGCATAAGCTTTCGTGGGTCAATACCCACTTCTTCGGATGCAAGCAGTGGAAATGTCCGAAGAAATGGGTATTGACCCACAAAAGCTTATGCTTCAATACCTCTGTTTGTCTATAAGGTGCCACAGGACCCTTTGTCGCTTCTACCAGTTTAAATGACTAATTAAGTCTACAATTAACTCTATGGTAGTGATAGCCAGGGATCTAATTTTCTGTGATAAAAATCCCAAAATTCTCCAATAAAACCCCATAAAACTCCATGTTTTTCTGCGATTAAAATGAAACGCTCAACTTTTAGCTTCCCTAGCCACAATAGGGAGTCCCACTGCTGGGGCTGGCTGGCGGCCGCCCAAACACCGCCACAAAGAGCTGACAGCCCTGGTTTGCTTAATACAGTGAGCTGGATAACGGAGGCTCGGATAAACATGGTTCTACTGTATATGTTTTTGTTTTTTCACAAAATGTAAAATCTCAAAGATTCTCTGTAAAAACACAAATTCCTTGTTTTTCCAAAACAAACAGATATCTAGGATCCCTGATGATAGCACACTTGCCATGGAATTCTACTTCAGATGTCAGTTTGCCTACAGAGAACCAAGTGAGCCTAGATTTTCCCCAACAATTAAACCATTTTTATACAGCTTTTACAATTATTTTATATCCCATCAAGCATAAAACATTAAGGTTTTCATTAAACTATGTGTATTTTGAGAAAATGTAAGTTTGCATGACTCCATAATCCAGCCCAAAACTGAAATAGGGTTCTAATGATTGACATGACATCACTAACACAACATAGATTGCTGAGGGTATGATCTGGAGAGGGAAGTGATGACAAGTCTGGAATTCAGACATGCAAAATCATGACAGAAAGGTAAATTGGAAGCTAACTCTGCGCTGATGTTAAACTGGTTTAGAGATTTCAGCACAATTCTTGCACGCCAGGTTTTGATTTTTTGTTTTGTTTGTTTGTTTTAAAAAAATAACCTTTCCAAGTCACTTCTAAAAAGCTAAACAAACAGCTACCAAGATTCTTATGCATCAAGAAATGTTCTACAGTACCTTTGTAATCATAAACGTACACAAGTATTGGCTGGTTTTGACCAAAGGCACAAAATGACACCATGTGTTCATGTGGATGAAAGGCAACATCTCGAACTGGACATGTGAAGGAGAGGTCAGAATACATGGCTACTTGGTCACCTATAAAAGGAAAAATAGAGTTCTTAATTTGACATGATAACATTGCAACTTTTTATAATATCCACGCATCTCTCTATATTATATTTATGTTACAAAAATCTTAGAGGAGAGGACTTCAACCTTTGTATTTTAAATTAGTTTATAACTTGGAAAGCACTATCCACTTAAAAAATATTAAATGGCACATAACCATAATATGTGTTTGTATCTTTCCGGGAAAATGCTTATCATCTTACTCATAGGCTTCAGTCATACTGACCAATGGGAATGGAAGTTTTGCACACCACTATTTCATAAGTTTTGGCCCCGATCCTGAACTCAATGGAACAACTTATGTCTATAAAGTTAAACACATGCATAAGTCTTTTTAGGCTCAGGGCTTTTATTTACAAATTCTCTCTATTCCTACATTCCACCTATTTTTGATAGGTACTGGGAAAGTCATGCAATGATGTGCAGGTAGTTTTGAACCCTGGTTGATGAAGATGCCTTCAAAAAAAATCTTCAGAACAGACCTGCCTGCGTAAATGCGTTTTTAAATGTTTAATGTTTTAAATATCTAGGTTGTCATTTGATATAAAAGAACAAAGCAGAAAGGCAACAAAACCAAATGTTTGTTACTAACCACTACATTTAATTTCCTCTCTGCTACACACAGTACAGTAAGATTAATTTAGACAAGAAATTATCTAGCTCTTATTTGTGCTTTGCTTGCGCTTTGACCAGTAGCGTTCTTTTGTATCTTAGTGGTTATGTGGGAATTATCCAGTTTTGAGGGCAATTTATGAGGAAGCCTAGTACTCCTACATCCAGGTAGCTATGTATACTGATCATTCACTTATTAGAGGTCTTCAATCAGTCAATTGTGCAAGTAAAACAAACAGCTCTTAACAGCCTGATCCAAAGCCCACTGATGGGCTTTAGAACAGGGTCTTAATCTGCATACACAAATACTTTGGTATCATATATGGAAAGGACAACTGAACAAAATACCAAATTAGAAGTGTTTAATTACTACTAGAAATCTGAGATACTACCTGTGACTGAGATGTATTCCCATATGAATATGATTGTTAACTCAGAGCATATAACTAATAACACTGATATAGAAGGTCCATAGAAGGTGGACCTTACATTTATAGATGTAAGGGCAGCAGCCTAAATTTTTATTTTGCACCAAAGTTATTAAATTGAGAAAAAAAACGGTTACTTACCTCTTGTAGCTGTTGTTCTTTGAGATGTGTTACTCATGTCCATTCCAATAGGTGTGCGCGCACGCTGCATGCACAATCGCCGGAAAGCTTTTCTCCTAGTGGTACCTGTCGGGTCGGCTGTGGAGACCCCTAGAGTGGCGCCTTTATGGCGGTGTATATATGACCATGCCGACCCACCACCTGCTCAGTTCCTTCTTGCTGGAGTACTCCGACAGTGGGGAGGCGGGCGGGGATTGGAATGGACATGAGCAATACATCTCGAAGAACAACAGTTACAAGAGGCAAATAACTGTTTTGCCTTCTTTAAGTGATTGCTCATGTGCATTGCAATAGGTGACTTCCAAACAGTTACCATGGGGAAGGGGTTGGAATTCACCTGATCGCTGAGTGCAGGACTGCCCTACCAAAAACAGCATCATCCCTCGCCTGCTGGGTGATGGCATAGTGTGAAGTGAAGGTGTGGACTGAAGACCAGGTTGCAGCCTTGCAAATATCCTGGATAGGGACCTGCGCCAGGAATGCTGCGGAAGCCGCCTGTGCTCTGGTAGAGTGCGCCGTAAGCGGAGGGGCTGGAACTTTAGCTAGGTCGCAGCAAGTAGTGATACAGGATGTGATCCATGATGAGAAGTGCTGTGCTGGGATCAGGAGCCCCCTCATTCTTTCTGGGATAGCAATAAAGAGCTGTGGTGATTTACGAAACGGCTTTGTGCGTTCAGTGTAAAATGCCAAGGCACGTCTATCGTCCAAAGAATGGAACATGCACTCCCTGTTAGTAGCATGGGGTTTAGGAATGAACACAGGCAAAAATATATCTGGGTTCACATGAAACTGGGATATAACCTTAGGCAGGAACGTTAGGTGAGGGCATAGCTGCACCTTGTCCTTATAAAATACTGTATAACGAGGCTTGGAGGTCAGTGCTCTGAGCTCAGATACCCTTCTAGCGGAGGTTATAACTACCAGAAAGGCCACCTTCCAGGAGAGGTAGGTCAGAGGACAGGTACCCATGGGCTCAAAGGGGGGCCCCATAAGTGAGGATAGGAACAGGTTGAGGTCCCACTGGGGAACGGGACGTTGAACCGGGGGATAAAGTCTGTCCAGGCCCTCAAGGAACCTGCTCAGCATGGGGTTATCGAACACTGACCCACCCGCCGTTCCCAGGTGAAAAGCCAAAATGGCGCAAGGTGTACCCTCAGGGATGATATCGCCAAGCCTTAGTGCTTGAGATATAAAAGGTAGTCCAAAATAAGGGGAATTGGGCTCAGTTCCCCTTTGTGATTGTGGCTTAGTTCCCCTTTGTCGAGACCACTGGAGAAACGCTTCCACTTAGCCAGGTACATGGCTCGAGTGGAGGGTTTTCTACTTCCTAACAGGACCTCCCTCACTGAGTGTGAGCACTGAAGCTCAAGAGGGCTCAGCCATGGAGCTTCCACGCCATGAGGTGGAGGCTGGGGTGTTGAGGACGGTCGTGGTCCTGTGTGATTAAAGTTGGACAGAGGGGGAGCACTACTGGTCTGTCCACTGAGAGGTTCAGTAACGTGGTGAACCAGTGCTGGCAAGGCCACGCTGGTGCTATGAGGATCAAAGAAGCCCTGTCCTAGCAAGTCTTGAGGAGCACTCTGTGTATGAGGGGGAATGCGTACAGCAGGTGATCCATCCATGACAAGTGAAAGGCGTACGCAGTGGAGCCTGGGCTGTGGTTCAGGAAGGAGCAGAACCTCTGGTACTTCTTGTTGCTCCGCGTCGTGAACAGGTCCATGTGGGGAGAGCCCCACCTCTGGAAAATCGAGTGAGCGATGTCCGGTCTGAAGGACCACTCGTGTCAATGGAATGAGTGACTGAGGCGGTCAACCAGCTCGTTCTGCACCCTGGGAAGGTGCGACGGCTGTAGGTGTATAGAGTGGGCGATGCAAAAGTCCCACAGCGCGAGGGCTTCCAGACACAGGGGAGAGGAGCGAGCACTACCCTGTTTGTTTATATAGAACATTGCTGCAGTATTGTCCATGAGCACTGATACGCACATGCCCTGAAGGTGGGCCTGCCAGGCGAACCACCCTCAGCTCCCTTACGTTGATGTGCAGCGATAGCTATGCACGGGACCAGAGGCCCTGGGTTCTGATATTGCCCAGATGTGGTCCCCAACCGAGCGCAGAGGCATCCATGACCAGGGAGAGCGTAGGTTGGGGTTTGGCAAAGGGTACTCCCGCACAAACCAGCTGTGGTTGCAGCCACCAGTGGAGAGAGTCGAGAATCCGAGGCGGTAGGGTCACTATTGAGTCCAATGGGTCCCTGCCCGGTCTGTGCACTTGTGCTAACCATGCCTGGAGGGGCCGAAGGCGCAGCCTGGCGTGCTGTACCACGTAGGTACAAGCTGCCATGTGCCCCAATAGTTTCATACAATTCCTGGCCGTCGTTGTGGGAAAGTGGAGTAGGGTCCCGATAATGTCCGTGAGTGATTTGAAACACAGTTCCGGAAGGAACGCCCTTGAGTGCGTGGAGTCTAAGAGAGCGCCGATGAACTCTATTCTTTGTGTGGGGGTCAATGTGGACTTGGGCTCGTTCAATGTAAGTCCCAGCCTGTGAAACGTAGCCTGGGCCAGGGACACATATTCTGCCACCCGTACTTGGTACCCGACCTTGATGAGCCAGTCGTCCAGATATGGGAATACCTGCACCTGACGCCTGAGGAGGAAGGCCACCACGACCGCCATACACTTGGTGAACACGTGGGGGGCTGTTGAAAGACCAAATGGGAGCACTCTGAACTGTTAGTGCTGGCCATTGACCATGAATCTGAGAAAGCATCTGTGGGCTGGGATAATAGCAATGTGAAAGTATACGTCCTTCAAGTCGATGGCAGTGTACCGGTCTTCCGGATCCAGGGGTGGGGCATGATGGCGGCCAGATAGACCATACAAAACTTCACCTTCTTTATGAATGTGTTGAGGTCTCGCAGGTCCAGGATAGGCCGAAGCCTGCCCTTGGCCTTGGGGATGAGGAAATAGTGGGAGTAGAACCCCTTGCCCCTGAATTCCTGAGGAACCTCCACTATTGCCCCTAGAGCTAGGAGCAATTGTACCTCCTCGTGGGAGGGGTCCCTGAAGAGGGATGGGGAAGGAGGGTGGGAGGGCGGGAGGGAACAGAATTGGATAGAATATCCCTCCCCCATCATGCTGAGGACCCAGAGGTCTGACGTGATCTGAGACCAAGCACGGAAGAAGCGGAAGAGTCGATTCACGAAGAGGGGGAGGGGAGGATCCAAGATGGTGACTGGTGCGCCATCCTCGGGCGCATCTTCAAAAGTTAGGTTTGGGACCAGGGGGCTGTTTGGCTGAACCCTGGTCTTGGCCTGAGGAGGATTGCGGTGGGTGCTTCCTATTATTCCTGCCCCTTCTCCTTGGTGGATCTCGTCTAGGAGGCCCAGGGTAGAAGCGGGACGGGAGCTGAGGTCTAAATGACTTTCTCTGAGGTGCTGGGGTGTGCAGCCCCAGAGATTTCAGAGTCGCCCAAGAGTCCTTTAGGCTATGTAGGCACGTGTCCACGTTTTGAGCGAACAGGCCCTCACAGTCAAAGGGGAGGTCCTGTATAGTGTTCTGGACCTCCGGTGGAATACCCGAAACCTGGAGACACGCACTGCACCTCATTGCAATGGCTGTGGCCATGGTTTGAGCCGCAGAGTGCGCTGCATCCAGTGCTGCCTGGAGGGCGGTCCTAGACACCACTCTACCCTCCTCAAGGAGTGCACCAAACTCCTTGCGAGAGTCGGCCGGGACTAACTCCTGAAACTTAGCCAATGAGCTCCAGGAATTAAAGGCGTATCGGCTAAGCACTGCCTGCTGATTCGCTACTCAAAGCTGGAGCCCACCAGTCGAATAGACCTTACGGCCAAAGAGATCCAGCTTCTTGGCATCCTGTGACTTAGGTGCGGGGCCTGGCTGTCCTTGCCGCTCCGTGTGGTTTGCCGCATCAACCACCAGAGTCCCCGGCTGGGGGTGGGTGAAAAGATGCTCGTAGCCCTTTTTGTGGCACAAAGTAGCGTCTCTTGACCCCTTTTGTCATTGGTGGTATAGAGGCTGGGGTTTAACAGAGCACCTTTGTGGTCTGAATTATTCTTATGAGGGGCAAGGCCACTCTAGAAGGACCCTCGGGAGTGAGGATGTCCACCATCGGATCCAAGTCCTCCATAACCTCCTCTGCCTGGAGGTTAAGGTTAACTGCTACCCTCCTAACTAGGTCTTGGTGGCGTTTGGTGTCCATTGGTGGTAGAGTGGTGGAGGTGCCCGTCACCGCCTCGTCCGGCGAGGAGGAGGAAGAGGTTCCCGGGACGGGGTCTTCCTGCCCCTCTGGTTCCCTGGAGGTCGGGGTACCTCGGAGCTCCCGGCGACTGGAGGTTCAGGTGCCACAGATGTCGGTGGAGGAGGGGCTGCGCTTGCCTGTGGCAGCTCAGCAGCCCTGTCTCATACGGGGTTCTCAGGGGCTCTAGGGGTGTAGTGTGCCAGCGACGTCACTGATGGAGGGGCACAGGGGGCCCACACTACCGATATTGGCCTAAATCCCTGAGCCTGGTTGCAGGCCCAAGGGGTCCAAAACGGCCATTGTACTGGGCCCTGCCACTGGGGTGGCCTAGTCATGGCTGGTGCCGGTTGTTCCGCTGGCCTATGGTGCAGGAATTGGTGTCTGGAACAGGAGTGGTGGTGGCTGCATCGGGAGATAGAAGATTCAGCATCTGACTCTGACGAGTATTCTGTACCCAACCACTGGGGAGCAGAGTCCAATGGTGCCGGCAAGCGGTACCGGGGAGATGGAGGCCGGCGCCGCAACATCATGAACTTCCCCCAATGATGAATCAACGATGGTGCTGCCATCAGTGCCGCAGCGGATGTTAGAGCTGTCCGCGGTGCCGGGCTCGATGCTGCAGTTGATGCCGTCGCCGGTGTTAATGGCAGTGCCTGAGTTTGCGGGGCCGGGTACTGCGTTGTCAAGGCAGTGAGGTCTCGAGCAGCCTCATATGTGTCCGGAGTGGAGGGGAGGTCCAGTTCTTCCTGCAAATAGTCCTGGGTAGGGGAGTCCGTTCTCGCCGGACTCAACGTCTCCACCACTGGGGCCGGAGTCAACGGCGCCAGTTCATGAGGACCAGACCGAGGGTGTCCTGCCGGAGGACACACCCCACTGGAATCCCTCCTCGGCTTCCTGACAGGGGAATGTCCCGTCTGGTTTCTTTTTCTTATGCGGCACCAGGGACTGCAAACGGTGCTGCCTAGTGGCACTGGCCTTGGAGGCAGGGAGCAGTGTCGGTGCTCCCTGGCGGCGTCCCTCCTCAATGCCGGGACATCCCGCACCCAGGCCGGTGTGCTGCGCACTGAAGATGTCGGCTCTGGGTGAGGCTAAAGGGCCAACTCCATCAGGAGGAGCTTCAGAAGATAGTCCCGCTCTGTCTTAGTCCTGGGTCTGAAGCTCCCTCAAATTGGGCACAGATCTGTCTGATAGCCCTCCTTGAGGCACTTGAGACAGGCGGCGTGCAGACCACTTGTTGGCATAGGTTTCGCACACCTCTCGCACGCCTTAAACCCCTGCGACCGAGTCATGTCCCGGCGCCGGGGAGAGTAGAACGGGGGGAAGCCCCCCGAAGTAAGATAACTGATCTACAACTATTAACAATTAATTAACTAACAACTATTTACACAAAAACAAGGGAACCACTAGGTAAGGCACTTGCAGATGCAAGAGACGGAGCTGTTCCAACGACCGTCACAGGTGGTAAGAAGGAACTGAGCAGGCAGTGGGTCGGCAGGGTCATATATACACCGCCATAAAGGCGCCACTCTAGTGGTCTCCACAGCCGACCCTACGGGTACCGCTGGGGGAAAAGCTTTCCGGCGATCGTGCATGCGGCACGCACACACACCTATTGGAATGCACATGAGCAATCACTCGAAGAAGAAGAAAGTTTTGTTTTTGTTTTTTTTTAAAGAAGGCTCTTCCAGAGAGCTTGACAACCTGGCCTAATATTGTAAAATAATTGATTGGTTACCTGTTTCTGGATTCCAAACATATGCTATACCATCTTCACTTCCAGAAAAAAGAAATGTCCCACATGGTGTTAAGGTACTGTGAATCTTCTCTCTATAGTTTGTGGCACCTATGTATTTCTTCGTAGCCAAGCTAAAAATAAAGAATAGTGTGAGTGTGACAATTACTTTCATAACAGACAAAATTTCCCATACCTCACATATGAATTTTCTGCTGAATAAATAATACCAGCTCAATATCTTGTATCTAAAGTAGGCATCAGTGCACTGCTAACTTATTCATTGCATGTCCCATGTTCTCCCTCAAACCCTTCCCTTTCCTGGCTTTCATAATGGCACTTTTCTCTCTGATAGTACAGAAAAATACTTAAGCCCATACCTTTGGAAATGGCAAAGGAATACCCAGGTCTGGACAGTGGGTACAAAAGTTGTCTTTGCATTTCCTTAATTCTGGGCTGATTGTTTGCTGGGCCAAGGGGGTTGGATTGGAAAAAAGTGGTGGTACTTTTCCCACCTCTGCCAACAAAATAAGCTCTACCCATGTAAATTGCCAAAATGAGGTGCCCCTTATAGTAGGATGTGTAGATATGCAAAATATGATTGTGGAGCTCTCTCAGATCAGCTCCTCCTCCCCTCAGTGAGGCTTAAATATGCCCAGGGGATTTTCTGGATTACTTAGACTTGGCTCCTTCTTGACAGGGGAGGGGTGGGAAGGTGTATCAGCATAGCACCTAGAAGTCCTAGTCATGGACCAGGACCCCATTGTGCTAGGGGCTATACGAACAAAGAACCAAAAGTCGGTCCCTGCCCCAAGGAGATTACAGTAAAAGGCCATGCCTACAAAACAAACTTTGGTCGATTCAAGTTATATTGGCATACAGTCACCAAAGTTTGTATATCGCTTCAGCACGTGCATACTTGTCGGCACTGCACATACTCAGCAGGAGTGCCTGTATTGATGCAAAGTATGGTCTACTACAGGTAGGTATCCCAGTGTGCTACACACTGCTGTCTGGTCCAATGCCTTTCGGGAAATTTTCACAATGTGTTATGGGATAGAAATTACTCACTCAGGGATCTCTGGGAGCTAGAGGTCAAATTCCCAGCATGTAACTTTCTCCATTCCATAATGCCATCCATATTCCATAATTTTCACACCTTTTTAAAAAAATCCCACAAATCCAGGTGGCACTTTTGTGTGTCTGCCACCTCTGACTGAAGCACGGAGCCACAGAGCTCTACACTATTCCTATGAACGTTGCAAATACAGAACATGTGATCCTCTGGTATTTGCAGACCCGCAGAAAGTACTACAACAATGGGGGACATGACAGTTTCTTCTAGGACAGATTCCTGTGGGCATAGTGAGAACCAATTCAAGGTTGTTGATAGCATTCAAGGAGAAGCAGCTGACAGTGAAGCACCGTTTCCGGCCCCAAGAAAGGAGCACTAATTGGTGGGACTGCAACATAGGCAGGTTTGGGACAATGACTAGTGGTTGCAGAGCTTCAGAATGCAAAAGGCCACATTCCTGGATCTGTGTGCCAATCTTGCCCCAGCCCTCCAGCGCATGGAAACCAGAATGAGAGCTGCACTGACAGTTGAAAAGCAAGTGGTGATCACATTCTAGAAGACTGCAACACCAAATTGTGACCAGTCAGTGGGAAATCATTTTGGGGTTGGACAATCCACAGTGGGAGTCGTCATGCAAGTGTGCAGAGCCATGAATGGTCTCCTGCAGTGGAGGACTGTGCAAGATCTAGTGGATGGATCTGTAGCACTGGGTTTTCCAAGCTGTGGTAGGAAGACAGATGGCATGCACACTCCTATTTTGCTACAGAGCACATCAACAGAAAGGGTACTTTTCTGTGGTTATGCAAGCCTTAGTGGTTCACCAGGGATGCTTCACTGATATCAATGTGGGCTGGTCAGGGATGGTACATGACGCTTACACCTTCAAGAATACAGGACTGTTCAGAAAGCTGCAAGCAGCGACTCTCTTTCCAAACAGCATATTATCACTGGTGATGCTGAAATGCCATTAGTCAAACAGGGGGACCCAGCATACACCTTTCTCATGAAGCCACACACTGGCTACCTTGACAGCACCAAGGAAAGACTCAACTCCCGGCTAACCTGGTGCAGAATGACAGCTGAATGTGAAAAGATGCTGTGGTATTTACTCACTTGATTAAAAACAATGAGGAGTCCTTGCGGCACCTTAGAGACTAACACAATTTGGGCATAAGCTTCTGTGGGCTAGAAACCACTTCATCAGATGCATGGAGTGGAAAATACAGGAGCAGGTATAAATACATGAAAAGATGGGAGTTGCCTTACCAAATGGGAGGTCAGTCTAACGAGACAATTCAATTAACAGTAGGATACCAAGGGAGGAAAAATCACTTTTGTAGTGATAATGAGAGTGGCCCATTTCAAACAGTTGACAAGAAGGTGTGAGTAACAGTAGCGGGGAATTAGGTTTAGGTTTTGTAACGACCCAACCACTCCCAGTCTTTATTCAGGCCTAATGTGATGATGTTCAGTTTGCAAATAAATTCCAGTTCTGCAGTTTCATGTTGGAGTCTGTTTTTGAAGGTTTTTTGCTGAAGAATTGCCACTTTTAGGTCTGTTATTGAGTGAACAGGGAGACTGAAGTGTTCTGCTACTAGTTTTTGAATGTTATAATTCCTGATGTCAGATTTGTGTTCATTTATTCTTTTGCGTAGAAACTGTCCGGTTTGGCCAATGTACATGGTAGAGGGGCATTGCTGGCACATGATGGCATATATCACATTGGTAGATGTGCAGGTGAACGAGCCCCTGATGGTGTGGCTGATGTGGTTAGATACTATGATGGTGTCCCTTGAATAGATATGTGGACAGAGTTGGCACCAGGGTTTGTTGCAGGGTTTGGTTCCTGGGTTGGTGTTTTTGTTGTGTGGTGTGTAGTTGCTGGTGAGTATTTGCTTTAGGTTGGGGGGCTGTCTGTAAGCGAGGACTGGCCTGTCTCCCAAGGTCTGTGAGAGTGAGGGATCGTTCTTCAGGATAGGTAGTAGATCCTTGATGATGCGCTGGAGAGGTTTTAGTTGGTGGCTGTAGGTGACGGTTAGTGGCGTTCTGTTACTTTCTTTGTTGGGCCTGTCTTGTAGTAGGTGACTTCTGGGTACCCTTCTGGCTCTGTCAATCTGTTTCTTCACTTCACCAGGTGGGTATTTTAGTTTTAAGAATGCTTGATAGAGATCTTGCAGGTGTTTGTCTCTGTCTGAGGGATTGGAGCAAATGCGATTGTATCTTAGAGCTTGGCTGTAGACAATGGATTGTGTGATATGGTCTGGATGAAAGCTAGAGGCATGTAGGTAAGTGTAGCGGTCAGTAGGTTTCCGGTATAGGGTGGTGTTTATGTGACCATCGCTTATTAGCACTGTAGTGTATAGGAAGTGGACCTCTTGTGTGGACTGGTCCAGGCTGAGGTTGATGGTGGGGTGGAAATTGTTGAAATCCTGGTGGAATTCCTCAAGGGTTCCCATGGGTCCAGATGATGAAGATGTCATCAATGTAGTGCAAGTAGAGTAGGGGCGTTGGGGGACGAGAGCTGAGGAAGAGTTGTTCTAAGTCAGCCATAAAAATGTTGGCATACTGTGGGGCCATGCGGGTACCCATAGCAGTCCCCAAACCTGAGGTATAAATTGTCCCCAAATCTGAAATAGTTGTGGGTGGGGACAAAGTCAAAGTTCAGCCACCAGGTTTACTGTGATAGTATCGGGGATGCCATATAATATTAATAGCCCTTTGTACCTATACAGGTGATGGGGCTAACTTCTCTACAGAGATGTTATCTTCATCCATCCAATGCAGGGCCAGGATGACTGACAGCATGGAAAGGGAAAGAGAGGAGGAGAAGCCCCTCAGGATAAGGCGAGAGAAATGCATCTAGACATAATGAGTCTTCTCAGGCATGACACCTAAATGCTGCAGACACCAGTTGACACTCTACCCCCCCGCCCCAGGTCCAAAAATCCCAGACTCCCCACCTGTTTCAGTCCTTGGAGAACTCCATGGCCACTGCTCCCTGCGCCCCGGAACAAACATGTGGCTTCATGAGCCATATCCTTACCCCTACTCCACACCAGGAAACAGCGAGGAAAGTCACAGCCTCATATTACTGACCTGTGAGAGCCACAGTTGGTGTATGTGTAGCCACAATGGACTACATTTGTGCACTGAAATGGACAGAAATGTTTGCTGCCTTTCCCATTTTTAAATTCCACTCTGTTAATTTATGTTAAAACTTTGTATTGCATTGTCTTTTGTTTTTTGTTTCTCTGCATTGGCTTTGCCACTCACTAAATGTCTATTTTTGGAGAATAAAATTATCTTCATTAGTTTACAACACATATTGTAGAATGCATAGTGGTCTTCAAAGCACACTGTCTTTGTAAAATGTACAGCAAACACCTCATAGCTTCAGCAAAACAAGTAGTCATGTTTGTAAATGTCCTGCTAGGAATTGTGTGGTGCTTGCTGCACTCAAAGCTCCAGGCCCGGAGAACAGTCCAGCACAGGATGCTACTGTGGCTGACTGTTAAAATGCTCTGTCATAAATATAAAAGGAAGGGGGAGAGGGTCTGATGCAGTGCTATAAAATCCTCTTACCAGTAAAGGGTTAAGAAATGCAGGTAGCCAGACTGACACCTGACCTGGTAAGAGGATTTTATAGCACTGCATCAGACCCTCTCCCCCTTCCCTTTATATTTATGACATGCTCTTTCAAAGCTTCCCTCAACCGCATAGCTCCACACTGAGCTCTTGTAATGACCCAGGTGTCTGGCTGTTCACAGTCAGCAAACAGCCGCTCCACCTTAGTCCACCACCCTGGTGGTTGCTTTTCCCCCTTTGCATCACAGATATTATGCAGGACACCACAGACAGCTATAGCCATTGGGATATTTTTCTCACTGAGCTCTAATCAAGTGAGTGGTTTCAGAGTGATAGCCGTGTTAGTCTGTATCAGCAAAAACATTGGTATAGCTACATCACTCAGGGTGTGAAAAATTGCAGTGTAGACAGTGTTAGGTTGATAGAAGAATTCTTCTGTCAACCTAGCTACCACCTCTTGGGGAGATCGATTGCCTACGCCAATGGGAGAATGCCTCCTGTTGGTGCAGGTAGTGTCTACTCTGAAGAGTTACAGTGGCACTGCTATAGTGTTTTAAAGTGTAGACATACCCTAAGAGTAAAATTTCCAGAGGTGCCTCAGTGACTGAGGCTCCTAAGTCCCACGGAAAGTCAATGAACCAAGCTAAGTAACTAAATACTTTTTTAAAGGAACTTGGGAGACCTGGATTAAAATCCTTGCTCTGCTGCAGACTTCCTGTATGAGGTTGGACTTCCTGAGTGACATTGAAAAGTCAATGACATAGGATAAGTGGCTAAATAATTTTTTTAACTGGGACTTAGGCAGTTTGGAAATTCTAATTTACAGGACATGTCCAATCTCACAACAGAAGCCTGTGGCAGAGCAAGGATTTGTATTGAGGTCTCCCAAGTCCCAGTCTAGCACTGTAACTATTGGACCATCCTTCCTCTTTTAAGTATGTATTTAATAATTTTAAAACATTCTATTGCCATGATGAATTAACTTGAGACACAGAAATCTATGCATTGACTACAAAAACCTACTTACATTCTGAGATCCATAATTCTCAGAGCACTGTCTTTGGCATGGATTAATAAACGTCTTCCATTTGGATGTACCTCTAAATGATTTATTGGAGTCCCTTTAATATCATTTTCTTTTATTTCCTACAATGAAAAAATGAAGTTTATTGTAATGCAAGACTAATTTGATAGGAAACAAAGGTAAGAATGTAACTACGGTATTAACTCATGAAATTGGCAGGGGGGCAATGCAAGGAAAGATTAAATGCAGTTTTAAAAAACCCCAAGCCATTTTAAAAATCAAACACTAGTTCCTAGACAAGATACTATATCCCAAATCAACAAGTTTTAGCCCATATCAAGTTTCCACAGCCAAATGACAGATCCTATTGTAATGATGAAATCCTGAAAACCAGGGTCGATAACAGAAATGCTGAGAAGACATTAACCATAGAAGTGTGAACAAAGCTACTTTGACAAGATACATAGTCTATCTATGGAAGTACAAACAACACGTTACTGTGTGCAATTACAATGCTACCAATTCTCAAACATTTGTTGTAGAAGCTGGTGCTAGGAATAAGCATTTACATTCTCTACTTACAGTAGAGTATCTAAAACTGTGACAAAAATCTAGAAATCCCCAGCCAGTGAATCACAGCATGTTTTATCAGCCGTTTGCAAAGTGTTAACAAGACATTTAGGGGAAATTTACTTTCCAACCACACAAAAGTGACATGAAGAAGCAATTAAATGCAAATTAGATGGCTAGATTTGAAACCTCTTTACATAAAAGTTATCTTGCTAATTAAAAATATTTGTATACCTTATTAATACCCCAGTGTTGGACTGGATGTTGAGAACTTCCTTTGACAAAGGTATTCCAAACTATAATCAGCCCTGAGCTGTCTCCTGAGAACATGTGAAGTCCTGTAAAAAAATAATTACACTTATGTAGTATTAACAGCAAGATTTTGAAACCATACTAAATGAACAACAGGGGACATGTGAGCTAGACACATCTCCAAAATTAAATATACATTGGAAACTGTCTTATTAGTCTATTAAACAGTTTTATAGTAATTTCCACATTCATGGATATATTATAAACTGAGTTATTACAGCCAATATTTGAACAGCAATGTTTTGCTTCCATTTTCTCCAATTAATGCAGGGTAGTTAAAAAGCCTAAATTTTGCTGATAATACATTACAGAAGTCAATATCGTAAATTCCAAACAGAATAAAAATGTAAACACTGTAAAAAATGTAAATATTTAATATTTACAATTAAATACTTTGCTTGTTTTTCACTTAGATGCTAAGTTGGTTTTATTCAATGTCTTTGCTTTTTAGTATTGTCTTCTAGGGTGTGATCCAAAGGTCACTGAAATCAATGGAAGTCTTTCCACTGACTTCAATGGGCCTTAGATCAGATGCATAATTATCCAGTGAAGACCCTCAGTGAGAACAGATTGGGCAAGAGCAAATACAAATTTCCCTCCAATTGCTGCCTTTCAACAGCAGCTCTTAAACCAATAGTATACATCATTGTAAACAATGAAGTAGAAGGTTCTTTTCTTTCTGTGGTCAGCTGCCATGCCTATCACAGAAATAACCCATCTACAATTTCATGAAATACCTACCTGAAAAACCCAGATTCCAAAATACAAATGTTCCACCTTTGGGGAGCTCCTCCACTCACACAGCACCAACTCACATCTTCATCCAGTTATGTATTTTAGAACGCCTCTCCAACACCTCTTCCTGGATGTCTTGTCACCAACACAGTCTTAATACTGCCAAAACTGAACTCCTTATCTCTGCTTCCAAACCCTCTCCATTCTCTGACATTGTTGAAAAGTTCACCATTCTCCCAGTTCCCCAAGCTGTAACCTAACACCTTGTCTACGCTACAGGTTACTTCGGTATAACTTACGTTGCTCAGAGGGTTGAATAATCCACACCCTGAGTGACATAAGTTATACTGACCTAAGTGCTAGTCTAGACAGCACTATGCTGGCGGGAGAGCTTCTCTTGCCAGCATAACTACCACCTCTTGCAGAGACAGGAGTTATTAAGCTGACGGGAAAGCTCTCTTCCGTCGTCTTAGAGTGTCTCCACCACAAGTGCTACAGCATCGGTACAGCTGTGCTGCTGTAAGTGCTGATGTAGCATAAGAATCATCTTAGGCCTGGTCTACAGTAGGGGGGAGATCGATCTAAGTTACACAACTTCAGCTACGTGAATAATGTAGCTGAAGTCAACATACTTAGATCTACACACGGCGGTGTCTTCACTTGGGTGAGTCGACTGCTGTCGCTCCCCCGTCGACTCCGCCTACACCTCTCGTCGCAGTGGAGTACAGGAGTCGACAGGAGAGCACTCAGGGGATCGATTTATCGTGTCTAGACTAGGCAGGTAGTATAGACATACCCTTAGACTCCAGTCTCTCTTTCTCTCTCTCTCTCCCCTCTCCTTCCTCCCTCTGAAAGACAGACATACACACACCCTCTCACAACCGGGCCAACTTTAAATCTTACCTTATTTTCCTCCACACCTTTTCTAAAATCCAATCTTTTCTCTGTGTCCCTACAGCTAAAATTCTCAGTGACTCAAATCATCTCTCATCCTGATTACTGCATCATCATCGTCTTTGCCCACCCTATATTAATATTTACTCATCTAATCCACAGCAAAAGGTAGCCACTAAGATTTTCCTTGCCGGTTGCTCAGACCAGGTCCTCTTCCTCCTCTTTGAATCCTTCCACGGGTTCTCTCCTTCTCCAACATATTAGATTCAAACTTCTGGTCTTTGCCTTGAAGTCACTACATCTTTCTACCTCTTCCTATTTATCCCACTCTTTTTTCTAGGGCTGTCAATTAATTGCAGTTAACTCAAGTAATTAACTCAAAACAAATTAACTAGATTAAAAAAATTAATCGTGATTGATTATTATAAATATTTTTGGATTTTTTTCTACATTTTCAAATACACTGATTTCAATTACAACACAGAATACAAAGTGTACAGCGCTCACTTTATATTATTTTTATTGCAAATATTTGCACTGGAAAAATACTATTTAATATTTTTAAATTCACCTCATGCAAGTACTGTAGTGCAATATCTTTATCATGAAAGTGCAAATTACAAGTGTAGATTTTTTTTTGTTATGTAAAACATAAAACTCACTCAAAAATAAAACAAAGTAAAATTTTAGAGCCTACAAATCCACTCAGTCCTACTTCTTGTTCAGCCAATCTCTAAGACAAACAAGCATGTTTATATTTATGGGAGATAATGCTGCATGGAAGCATGTCCTCTGGAATGGTGGTCAAAGCATGAAGGGGCATACGAATGTTTAGCATATCTGGCATGTAAATACCTTGCAATGCCGGCTACAAAAGTGCCATGAGAATGCCTATTCTCACTTTCTGGTGACATTGTAAATAAGAAGTGGGCAGCATTATCTCCTGTAAATGTGAACAAACTTGTTTGTCTTAGTGATTGGCTGAACAAGAAGTAGGACTGAGCGGACTTAAAGGCTCTACATTTTTATTTTGTTTTTGTTTTTGAGTGCAGTTACGTAACAAAAAAAATCTACCTTTCTAAGTTGCACGTTCACAATAGAGACTGCATTACGGTATTGTATGAAGTGAATTGAAAAATACTATTTCTTTTGTTTATCGTATTTTTAATAAAAATAATTATATAAAGTGAGCAGTGTATACTTTGTATTCTGTGTTGTAGTTGAAATCAATATATTTGAAAATGTAGAAAACATCCAAAAATATTTAAATAAATGGTATTCTATTATTGTTTAACCGTGCAACTAAAACTGCGATTAATCACAATTAATTTTGTAATAGTTTCACAGCACTACTTTTTTCCACATTGCCTCTCCACATCTCTGCTCAGCTCATAATACCAGCCTTGACAGATCATTTGCCTGCTTCTCCCACAATAGTCTCCGTTTTTTATTCCATAGCAGTTTCTGCCATGACACTTACAAGAAACTAGCCAACTAAAAATAGTTAGGAAGAGGGTCAATTGTGGATAATCTATATATCGAATTTAAAAAACTGTATCATCAAGACCTGGCTAGTCATCACCTTGACCCTTTTACATCTCTTGTATCCTTCTTTCCTGTCTTTTGCCTGCTTATTTATCTTTTCGGCCCAGGCTATGTCTTCCTATATGTTTGTACAGTGCCCAGCATATTGTAGACATGCCCAGATTACAGATAGTAAATAATAATTTAATACATCAACACATTGGGTAGTAGTAGATCTGAGTGAGACATTTTAATAAAATAACAATTGTAACAAAATAAAAACATCCTGTTTTTTAACAACTATCTCAATGAAATAAACCAAACCGAGCAGGCTTGAACTGCTCTTTGTTTGAGATGCAATTATGGCATTATGAACATACCTTCTGCATCAAAACACAGTGTATTGATGAAACTTTTGTGACCATCAAACTCCTGTAACAACTGACCATAGATCTCTTTCACTTTTGTATTCCATACCCTAATCACAGAGTCATAACATCCTGTCACCACGAGATACTCAGCAACTGGATGGTACTTTGCAGTGTAAACAAATGAAGGATGAGGGAAAACTCTCACAGAAGTTGTAGCCTGGGTCTCAATTTTCCACATTCTTTAAAAAAAAAAAGAAGTTAGGATAACTGTCTTATAACGTAATACTTTCTAGCAAATATTACCATATAAATTAATACCAAATTTTGTGCTATTGGTTCTAGATGTAAATACATGCAAATACTAAAGGGTCTAACTGAATCTACTGAATTTTTGCAGCTATACTCAAAAGTTTGATGTGGAACATTCCAACGGGAATTAAGCTTCACATGAGGGACAGGTTTTGAACTCTGGAAATTTAGCTTCCGCCTTGTTTCTAGCACCCCTATATAGGCACGGGGGTCTAGCCTCAACTGAAATTTATTTAAGAAAAAAATATTTTTAACTATCTAATTACACGAACAAAGTAACTAGTAACTAAGCAGTAAGACTACTAACTAACTACACTAACACTGCAGAGAGAAGAAAGAAGACACTACAAGGATTCCATCTTGCTGCTACAAGAGGTAAGATAGAATCGAGGGGCTGCTGGGCCCACTCTACCTTTTATGCCCTCAGGCTTGGATGAATGATGCAAAGATGTCCAGGGCAAAGGCATGACCCCAATGTACACAGCTAGCCAAAAAAACCCTGATCTCACACCCAAGCATTCCAAGAGCGGAAACAATGTGGAGAATCACTTGAAGAACTTTATATTTATTTCTCCTCTACCCCATAGTAAAACCAGTTAAATTAACACTTTCAACACATATATTACGGCAATCACAATTCTTTGGGGATTTTAATTATGCAGCTGCCTGTAGCACTATGGAGTTGACCAACAAGGCAATAGCTAGGAGGTTTTTGTGCATCTACATATCAGTGAAGAATAAAACATATGAGGTTACCTATAACATATTTGTGGAATACTATGGCCATATTTTTTCTTGCTCTGTTTTAAGTGTTCTGGATTGGTTTTTATGGAAGGATGAGAGAGCTTTAAGTACCTCAAGATTTGCTGCTTAAATACTGCATTAATGTAACTTTTTAAATTTATGCACAAGAGGGGAAAAATTTCAGAGTTAAGATTTTATATTCCAGATAAATGTGTAACTCAAAGAAAATCACTGTAACAGCCTAGCCAAGAATTCAAACTATTATATATAATTGCAATGCGGTAAAGTTAAAGTTGCTGTCTGAATTCTAAATTTTCAATTTCCTGCCTTGTGTGTTCAAATTTGCAACCTTAATATGGCATTAAGATTGGCTTTTGCATCTAGAATATGGTAATTTTTGCAAGGATTAAATGTTCCAAAAGTCCTATTGATTTCTGTAATAGCTGCTGGGTGCTGAACACTTCTGAAAAATAAGGCCACTTATTTAGGCAGCTAAATATAGATTGAAGAGCCTATACTTAGGCAGTTACAGTTTAAAATCTTGGACCAAAAACATCATATATTTAAAATCAAACATAATAAAATTATTCCCCAAAAGTTATAATTCTATCATAGCTTTCCAATAACATTAACAAAACTCAAATTACACTCAAATCCATGGTTAAAAGTTGTCCAGCACAGTTTATGATAAAGATACAGCTAGGTTCACTAAGCCTACTTATAATTTTGACAACAGTTGCTATAACATTTCACTCATACTGACCTGACAGTGCCATCAGAGGATGCAGTAAGGAGGTACTCATTATCTTTTGACCAACAAAGATCATATACAATATTAAGGTGGCCATAAAATTCTCTCAAGTATTGTCCAGAAGGAATCTCATATACTAATGAAAATGTAAATAAAAAGGTTAAATTTGGAAACATCTGAAACTGCTTTTCCAATAATAAAGCATCGATATTTAAAAGAAAACCATTTAGGGACAAGATTTTATATATAGGACTTATAACTGCATGTTCCGATACAAATTAAATCTTCAAATATGAAAGATGTTGATGCAACCAACATCTGGAATATAATTTCTACAATGCTAGATATATTCCTAGGGCCAAGTCATTGCTGGCATAAGTGAATTCAACTCCACTAGCTCCTAATTTCCATAATTCAAAATCAAATAACTACTGGGTATGCATTGTTAATAATTTAACACAAGTTTGCAAGCATCTACTTCCATCTAGTGGTTCATGGATATGTCACAAGTGCATTAACCCCTTTAAAAATTAGACTAGACAGTTTAAGTTATCAGGGATGAACCTCGGACATTAAATAAATACTCGTATTTTATTTTTTTTAAACTTTGATTGCCACTTGGCCAGCTACATAAGAATATTAATGGTGAGATCAATTTTTTGGTGCTCACGTTTTGTAGAGAAGCAATATAACTGTGATAGCCACTGTTTAAATACTCGTATTTATAGGTTTTGCCTTTTATTCTGTGTGGAGATGGAACATTGTTCCCAAGAATCTCAAAAAATTGCTTAATATATTCTGTTTCAAAATGCAACAAGTGACATTTTCCTGCACAGAAGCAGTCTAGGATATGAATAGTATTGCTAGTCATCAGTGAGTCGTATTGGGAGATTTTTGTGAAGACGACTGCCTGGCATCTCCAACGTTATGCCTGACTCTAGTAAGTATTATTGGTTAGTCACTTTCATGAAAACCAAATTCATTCACAAATTCCTTTTCCCCTATAAAAACAATCTACGAAAGGGGAAAGTTATTTCACTTAAAAACTTATCAGAACTTATATTCCTGGCACATTTCAGACTCACAGATTTCTACTGGATGCTGAAACACTGTAATATCAAGTCCTTAAACTGGACATATACATTACCACATATTGCCATACTGTCTTCAAACAGGCAGACGCTTTGCTAAAGTGGCCTTACAGCAAAGAATATTTACAATGCTGAATTACTAAATAAATCTACTAAAAGAACATAACTGTTAACATAGAACCTCTATGCTTCAAAAAGTAACACCTTTTTTTAAAAAAAAAGTCCAATCTACACACTCTTCAAAATAAAAAAAACTAAAGGGGAAAAAAAGAGCTCTTTGCATATGTTATAGTTCTATGTTAAAATAGAAGTAATAAATTCATAACTTACAAATAATGGGATAACCATCCCTCCCTGCACACGCTGCTGCTAATGTTTTTCCATCTTGAGAAAAACGAATACAGAAACATCCCATATCTCCTGCTCTCAGTGAAAAGATATGCTTGTTTGGTATACGACAAGCCTATATTTCCAAATAAAAACAGTTATTGCACAGTTCTGAATGTTAACAAATACACAAAACTTAAAAGACGTTATGTATTTAACAACTCTTAAAATGCTTATATTTTTACAACAGTGTAACGGTTTTAAAAACACAAAGGAAAAAAAAAGAAGCAACTTTCTGCCCATGCATTGGTTATTTTGAAAATCTATCTTTACTCCATGACTTCAACAATAGAACTTACTTACTTAAGTAAAAGGATTCTTTCCGGCAATCCCATTAATGCATGTATAAAATGTGCATTTTAACTGAACACTGATTTTTTTTAATTGGCCCTCTTATATTTTTATAATCAGAGGAAACAAGGTTTATGTATTGCCATGTTGATCCTTTTGGAACTTTTCCACAAGCCCAAAAATCAGCAAAATAAGTTGTTAATACCTGGATCTCTCAAAAACACAACTTCTACAGTGTTTACATGGAAAAGTTTAATAGTAAATAATTTAATATTTGAGGCTGTCTAGACAATATTCTCAAGATTATAATTCACTTAATTTGGCTCCTGCATTTATTCGCTTTCTGCAAAAAGGCAAAAATTCGTCATAAAACATTTTGAAAAATAATTTAATCTAAATTACACATTTTTTATTCATCCTAAACGTGTCAAAAACAAATGTATTTCCATGTTGGGCAATTTGCTGTTTTAAAACAATTTGTTGATTTTTCTAACATTTCCTTGTTACTACTTAAATCACTGGTTGTTATTAAATATGAAAGAAATAAAACCACTGGCAGTTTTTAAGACAAATGATACAATGTCACAAAATCAAGCTACATAATCAAACAAAAGTCATTTACATCTAAGATTAAATTGAGATTTTTTTTGAACAAATGCACTCTGTGTATTAGTTGTGTTTCTTACATTCTTATATGGCATCCAGCAGTGAAATAAACCCTATTCCCATTTGGAGAATAAACTGAATGATTATATGGACAATAATAGGCTCACAGAAGGTCCCCTTTCCTACGTGTGGTGGGGATCCATGACTGAGGAGTGAGCAGGACCAGAAGCACCAAGAGTTGAACTGCATTAACTCCTCTCCATCTCCACTGAGCTGGTGACACATCCTTTGAATGAGGAGTCCCAAGGATCACGTTGTCAAGGAACTGGAGAGTGCTGCACGGGTTCCCAAGCTAGGATAGGAGCCTAGGGCCTCCATGCAAAGAGACTCACTGTCCAGCAGGTTCCTGGGACCCACCCACACCCTCAAAACCAGACTTGTTTCACAATATTTATACCATAAAATAACCTTATTAGGAGACAGTGGATTTTTTTGGTACTTTTAAAAAAAATCTTCACCTGTCCAGGCAGTCTTGTCCATTTCAGTTGCTCCTTTTTCTCATGTGGACTACATACATTAGCTTTTTTTGATACCTCATTCTGGAGCTCACAGAATGACGTGCTACCTTGTTCCTGCTGAACAGCCATCATAGAACGGAAAGAAGGATCTACCTAAAGGCAGACAAAATATCAATAGCAAAATCAATTATTTCAGGAAAACACAAAATGTTTTAAGTACAATCATGTATGTCACAAAATTGAAATAAAATCTGTAACAATTTAAGGATCTAAATGTATTTTGTGTAAACACTGAAAGAAAAGTATTGGGGGCAATCCTGGTATATGAAAGAATACCTAATAGTACAGTGATACATGCTGTTAAACAGTAATATGCAATACTTCCATAAGACATAAGTGAAATTCATTGTCAAATATAAATGAAGTGCAATGAAAGTAGCCAACAAGCCTAAACTGGTGAAAAGTAAATTGGGATGGTAAAATTCTGTCAGATGGTTGATAAATCTTTTACTTACACAACTGATTCATGCTTTTCTGTTTTATTAGCCTTTTCCACAATTGGGCCCAATTCAGTTTAAGCACGAGTTCTCCCACTTAAGTCAAGTTAATCTACCCACCCCAAATCTAGAAGACTCCGCTCTTTACTGAAATTCACACCTGCTGCCAAGGGCCAGCACAGGCTTGCTGCATTAATTAAACCCTACTGTTAAAAAAAAAAAAAAAAAAAGTGCTGCACAAGTGGATTGCACCATGTGTGGAATTAATTGTGGAGGGAGACTGAAGTTATTAGTGATTGAAAAATCTCTGCTAAGTCTGCTTAATGAACTTCTCCTAATATTTGAGCAGACCCTAATAATTTCAAAAAGGAGACAGAACATCATATAGCATATGAGAGCAACCTACATGATCTCTGTCCAGCCTGACTGCCACAGTGGCTACTGAACTCAGGCTCCTCTTTTGACAACTTTGATAAAGAAAACCGTAAATATCTTAATGAAATGCACACTAAAATCCCTCCAAGAACATGCCTTAATATCAGGGAGAAGCAAGTCACTTCTATCCTCTGTGCCTCTGTTTTCCTTCTGCTCTTTGTCTGGCATGTCTATTACATTATAGTTCAGGTGAAGGACCGACTCCTACTCTCTGTTTCTATGGTGCCTCGCACACTGGGGCCTTATAGACACTATTGTAATACTAATAAAACTGTGTGGATAAACAGCTACCAATGCACGTTATTCCATGTATAGCAAACAGTTACTATTGTACATGCAACAGCTACTATTGCACTTAGACCCATAGATTTCAGGACGAATATGTGCAGGAATAGAGATTATGGAGTAGTGACTGTCTGCAGGATCAGTCCCTAAAATAAGAAAGTCAGGAAAGGCAGAAGTTAAGAGCATTTAAGAAGAACAAACATTTAAAAATACTATAAATGTGCAAAGGATAAAATTCACCTGTAGTTCAGAGGGCCAGTACAAGACACTCCCCACAACTTAGAGCCTATATCGGGCAATGCAAAGAGACTGTGGGTGGATTGGCCAGCCATGTGGAGGTGCCTATCCACTCATGTTTTATGGAAAGGGTCAGTGTACTAGAAGGGCATCATAGGAATGGGGCAGGGCAGGCCAGGGGTAAAGTCCAGTGGATCTAACAATATATGCAACTAGTGCAGAAGGTCTGTAGCTGCTATTCCAGTCTATAGGCTTAAATAGTGACCTGAGAAGGTTACACAACAGCCTTACATGCTGGCCTTGGATTAGGAGTGTGGATTTCATTGCCGCAACCCCACCACACTTCACCCACATGTCAGTATTAAACAAAAATAAGAAATCTGTCAAGATTATAGATAAAGAAGCCAGTAATAAAACAATATATACAGTATTTAACAAAATTTTATTTTTAAGACCCCATCTGGGGGTTGTTGGAGCAAATAATCATAGCTATTCTGAATTTAAGATTTTACCTCTTTTAAAAGCTGTTAAATCTGATAAAAAGTACATTTTCTTATATAGTTTTTAGAACAAAAATAAAAGTATGGGGCCGAATTCTCTTCTCATGTACATTAATTCTACACCAGTGTAATTCAATTAACTTTAATGATGTTTGGCCCAGTTTTCACCAACATGAGAGGAGAAAGAGGCCCAAGATGATACATGACTGCCTGTATGTTTTATGGAAACCATTGGCCAAATAGCAGGAAATTCAGAGTAGTAGGGGAAACTGATTTGAACGTTTTTACAGGAAGTTGTAAAGTGTTAAGCAGATTTAAAAAAAAAAAAAAAGAGGGAGCATGTTAAGATGTAGTATGCTTAGTATAGCAAGTTATAAAAGACACAAAGAAAAAAACTAAAAATGTAAATTGTCATCTGATTTTGGTTATAAATAAATAGCTTGAATGGATCTTAAGTATTTCTGTATATATATAAATATGTAAATGTACTTAACTTACATGATCTGGTAGTTTTATGCCTTTTATTGTTACATATAATGTTGATGGGTAACGATTTCTAGGACCTTTTGCCCACCAATCAAAAATCTCAACAACATTTGACTGTGTCCTGGTCCTTGGAGGTGGATAATATAATTGCAGACGTAGTTTCCCATCAATGTTTAGGACTCCGTTTGCACCTACAAGCTAAAAGAGTAATTTAAAAAAAAATTAAAGAAATTTGCTACTTTTGTTCAAAATTCAGACAAGTCATTGATGACACTGACACTTTTGACTAACTAGGGGCTCAGCTTAGTACTGGGAATAGTTATTATTCCCACGAGTGATGTCTCTACTCTAGTCAATGGATTACTCTTGAGATTAAGCAAGCACGACCCTAGTATGTTTGCAGGATCAAACCCTACTATAATTCAGAAAGCACTACCATTTTTGATGTGTCTCTTCACACTGGCATTCTTCTGTAGTCTTTTTCTTGCAGCGATTGAGGCATTACAAGTTACATTTTGTTGAAATAATTCAGGCAAATAAGAATTTGCAATAAATATTTTAGCTGCATCATATTGCCACAAAAATAGAGAGAAAATTTGTTAAAATAAATGTTGTACATTTTAAAATTTTTTTTGGTAAAAGTTCATATAGCGTTTAAGAGAAACTAAATATTTGTTACTTTACTCCTATCCAGCCTTAATGGTGCAAAACTACAATACCTTTAAGTGACACAGACCCAAGCGACATCTACTTCCTGACCAGACGCAAGAAACAAAACATCAAACCAAGAGGAGTCACCATCTATAACCCTCTGACTACTACATAAAACTCCAAATGTGATGAACAGCTCTGCAGAAGGACCTCAGAAAAACTGAGGAACCACCTCCTCCACCTTATTCCAGAAGGGCCAGCCTCAAACAAGAAATCATCACATGCTCCCACACACTTGAATAAAAAAATAAGGAAACCTACCTGGAGATCATGCAGAAAACGCAAAACAACTATAAAAAAGCCCTCTGATGACAGCCATCCAACATAAAAACAAAAACTGAAACAAACTACAACTCCTCCACAACAGATACCACCTTTGGGAGAAACCATGACGCCAGGACCCACTAAATGGACACTACACGACACCTCATCATCATCAATCTATCAAAACTACCCCTAACTGCTACTGAAGTATCTGCTCTCTCCAAGGGACTGAACATCTGCCCCCCTACAGAACTGGATACCATGCTAATATGTGGAGAACTAGAAGAATTTTTCCACCGATTCTGCCTCAAGGAATTCTTTCACAACAAAGACAATACCCCCCAACTACCACACCCACATCGACAGTAAGAAGAAGAAAAAAATCTGACTGGACACCCTCCACCAGCAGACAAAATCATACATTGGATCATTACATTGATTGCTTCAGGAAAAAAATTGACTGTGAAATCCTCAACAAATTCACCACAGAAAAGATAGCCATATAGTCACTGAAGTCCAACTACCAGATAGCGATCAAAGCAGAAGACAAAGGGGGTGCCACTGTGGTCTTTAATCATGATAACTATGTCAAGAAGGCCAACAGACAACTCTTTCACAACCCCTGCAATAAAGAACTCAAAGATGATTCCCACACCACAATTTACACTGGGATTTAAAGACACCACCAAAATCTTTTCCCAAACAACTCCAAGAAAAACTCTACAACCTCATCCATCACAACCCACCCCAAGGACCTTCTACATGCTTCCCAAGATAAACAAGGGAGCCCAGGCAGACCCATCATAACTAGCCACAGCACTTTTACTGAAGGAATATGAGGACCCACAGAAACCATCCTCAAACCACTCATCAGACAAAGGGCTAGCTTCCTCCAAGACACTACCAACTATTTCCAGAAACTCCACAACATTAACAACCTCCCCGAGACCACCATCTTTGCTGTCATGGATGTCACCTTCTTATAGACTAACATTACTTGCCCTGATGGCATTGCTGCCTGCCTCAAATACCTACAAGATCATATACAACACTCAGAAATTCATCCTAAACACATTTCCTAACTCATCCATTTCATCCTCACCCACAACAATTTCACAATTTTTTCCAAACCATGGAAACAGCCATGGGTACTCGGATGGTTTCCCAATATTCCAATCTCTTCATGGGACACTTCAAGGAAAAGTTTGTGCAAAAATGCACCATGAAATGAATGATATACCTGAGAAACAGATATTTTCATCCTCTGGACAGATGACCTCAGCTCCTTCATAGATTTCCACCACAACTTCAACCACCATCACCTATCCATCAAACTCTCTCTAGAATATTCCATACCTGCATCAGCTTCCTGGATACCATGATGAGCTTCAGCAATGGAACCCTACAAAAAACTATATACCAGAAACTCACGGATCACCTTTACCACCCCAGGCACACTAAGAAATCTGTTATTTACAGCCAGACACTCAGATAACACAGAATTTGCTCCGAAGAGAAAGTCCAGGATACACAGCTAAAGATCCTTAAAACTGCCTTCACTAAACAAGGACACTCCACCAGAGAAGTAGATCACATCATGGAAAGGGCCACCCAAATACTCGTGAAGAACCTGCTTCCATTCAGAAAAAAAAGAAAAGAAAATCTACTGACCGCACACCCCTAGTTGTCACCGGTCACCTCACACTGGAATCCATACAGGGTATCATCAAATAATTACAACCCATATGCTATGCTTATAAGAAGCACACGGAATCTTTTTCAAGGGGATAAGGCAATACTCTGCATTTATTGAGAGTACAATTTAAGCATTAAAATCAGCATATGTTTCCATTCATACACACACACACACACACACACACACACACACACCCCAAAAGGTTTTGCAGTTGGATCTTATAGTTACCAGTCCTTAGTGTTGCTCGGTCAGTTTCAGTGGCCAGCTGAAACTGCACATGAGGGAGGGGAGGAGCTGGAGCGAGGGTCTCTGTTGGACGCGTCTGTTCTGCATCAACATCAGAGCTTCAAACTCAAAGTCCCATGGCAATACACCCTTCTTTTATAGTAATAAGTTCCCATACAAGTCTATGGACCTTGCTGTGTCACACCGGAGCTGTTAATTACAAGGTAGTCAAGGTTGCTGCCAATCAGCATTATTTTGGGTTGTTACTGGGAGTATCTGCAGCTGTTTCTTATCTCATCCCTCTGGTTGAGATAGGGATGAGATAAGAAACAGCTGCAGATACTAAAAAAAACAAAAAACGCTCTACTCTGCGCTGGTTAGGCCTCAACTGGAGCATTGTGTCCAGTTCTGGGCACCACATTTCAAGAAAGATGTGGAAAAATTGGAGAGGGTCCAGAGAAGAGCAACAAGAATGATTAAGGGTCTAGAGAACATGACCTATGAAGGAAGGCTGAAAGAATTGGGTTTGTTTAGTTTGGAAAAGAGAAGACTGAGAGGGGACATGATAGCAGTCTTCAGGTATCTAAAAGGGTGTCATAAGGAGGAGGGAGAAAACTTGTTCATCTTAGCCTCTGAGGATAGAACAAGAAGCAATGGGCTTAAACTGCAGCAAGGGAGGCTTAGGTTGGACATTAGGAAAAAGTTCCTAACTGTCAGGGTGGTTAAATACTGGAATAAACTGCCCAGGGAGGTTGTGGAATCTCCATCTCTGGAGATATTTAAGAGTAGGTTAGATAAATGTCTATCAGGGATGGTCTAGACAGTAATTGGTCCTGCCATGAAGGCAGGGGGCTGGACTCGATGACCTCTCGAGGTCCCTTCCAGCCCTAGAATCTATGAATCTATGGTTCCATTCTTTATCTTGTCCTTGGGGCCTTTGCTTTAGGATTGTCAATCTGCCATCTGGGTGATTCTGATAATAAGGTTGGTGCCTCTTGACTTCTCCACTCCCCTCTTGACCATCCGGCCCATCAGTACTGGCGACTCCTGTGTCTACTCCATTAGCATGCCATATATTCTTTACTCACACACAAAACAGTAAATAATTTCAAAAGCAAGAATTACAGCCATAACACTTCTATCCTTCTAGAAACAATCATTAACACATAAAGCAAAGAATAAAACCAAAACAATTTCTTCTTACTAATTTAAAGCTAACAAAATAAGCAAAATGGAGTACAGTTTCCTCGAGACAATTTCTCCCCATTAGGCTTTTGGAGTGGATTTTATTAAAGATACCGTGGCTCCCGTGTTTATTAGAGCCAGCGTAAGAGCATATCTACCCTGCTGGACATAAATACATGGTCGCCCCCCCCAGGGTCCCAGATGATCTTACCTATGAACTTCCATTGCTGTGCTCCTACATAATGTGGGGGTTCCCTGTCCAGCGAGCCTCCCTAGTTGTCTTCTGGAGGAGGAGGGAAAGGAGGAGCGTTAGGGGTTATGCTTGCTACCTCCTTCTCCTGCAATTGTAATTTAAGGGTCTCCCAGTCCATGCTCCATCCCACTTTTCCCAGCTCTCCCCACGCTGCATTAGGGTCTGTCAGGCTAGCTGGGGAGCTTCGTTCTCAATGGAGTTGTATTCCTTCTCCCCCTGTTGTTGGCACTGCTTAGTGCCCTCTGGGAGGTATCAGGGATCCAGGTATGACCACCTTCATTGTCCGCAGTTACTCCATCCGTGGGAGCGGCGTCATGTGAAACCTCCATGGGGTTCCGATATCCCCTTGAAAAATATTCCATGTGCTTCTTATAAGCATAACACATTTGATGGGGACAACATCTTGAAAGAAATCTTTCCCAGACCCATTCTTGTGGCCTTCAAACAATCCCCCAACCTTGCTAAGCTCATCATAAGAAGCAAGCTCCCCATAGATCAAAACACAAAACTCAAAGCAACACCAGACCCTGCCAGAACAACAGATGCAAAACTCACAGACATGTCTCCATCACTACAATCATCAATACTTCCCACAATACAACTTTCAAGATTCATGGGTCCTACACATGCCTATCTCAAAATGTGGTGTACCTCATCCAGTGCATCAAATGTACCAACAACTATGGGGGTAAAACCAGACAATTACTAAGCTCTTGAATAAATTCATACAGAAAAATGATAAAAGACAAAAACACCTTATCACCTGTGGGTGAATACTTTTCACAAAGCAATCACTCCATATCTGATCTTTCAATACTTGTCCTCAAAGGAAACCTGCACAGCACCTTCAAAAGGTAAGCCTAGGAAATAAAATTCATATCTCTATTAGACACCACAAACCATGGACTCAACAAGTTTCATGGCTCATTATGCCAAGTTGTAATACACCTCACTGCCTGTTAACCAGTAATTGACCACTTCATTTTAAGTGGTCTCCTACAATGTGTGAATCCCTTAACTATCTGTCCCAACTTATATTTAGCTTAGACTCTCTGGGTCACCTTCCCCAGACCTGAAGAAGAGCTCTGTGAAACTCAAACCCTCCACCAACAGAAGTTGGTCCAATAAAAGAGATCACCTTACCTACCTTGTCTTTCCCAAGAGAAAAAGGCATTCATGAATTTATTACAATTTTTCACAAGAAGTAGATGTGTAATATATTGTACTTGGGAAAGAATCCGTACTTGCAACATCACCAACTCCTTTCCAGAGGGAAAGGTCAAAAAAAAGTTTAGTTTTAATATGGTTGTTTAAGACAAAATATTATATTTTTAATGTTAACAGTTGCAGAAATCCAGTGAGTCTCAATGGACAGTGCCACAAAGAGCAGCTAGGTCCCTGCTCCTGCCCCCACTTTTTCCATATCCCAGTGAAGGAGCTTCTACAGGCTTCTAGTGGAGGACAGAAGGTGCAGCATAAGTAACAGCTCTCCCACCTTCCCCAAAGTGAATTCATACCGGAGAGATGAAGTTAAACCGACCTAAGCCTCTACATAGACACGACTATGTCAACAGAAGAATTCTTCAATCAACTTATCTGCCTAGACTCTCAAGGAGATGGATTTATTATAGTGACGGAAAACTCCTTTCACTGCAGCAAGTGTCTATGCTACTGCATTACAATGGAGTAGCTGCAAAGCCACAGCTGTACCACTGTAGCACCTACAGTGTAAACATCCCCTAGTAGCATAGCATGACTTAGGGTAAGAGGAAATAAGTGAGCTCTGGAACTTATCCCCTTCATAAGTTAGTTTTTTGCCTACTAGGAGCAGGAGATGGACCACTGTTTGTCAAGATGCTTCCCTTTTTGTAGGATTAAGACGAGTCATGACAATTTCATTATTTCAAGGGGGAGGGACCCAAAGTGCCCACTCAATATTTGGATTCAACTAAAAGCTCCACTAAATTTTTGAATAGCACTTAAACAGAAGACACTAACTGCTCTTGAGGTAGTACTTCTGGTCCCAAGTGTACAGAGAAGCCATCCATGACATTTATAAATTGATTAGCCTTTATTCAGAAGCTTCTGTTTTTTCTGCCAAGTGCTGCACTTGAAAAAGAAAATGCATTTTTCACCCACTTTGTACATTTAGTTGAGAAATATCCATTTTCTCTATTGCCACACCTATTTTCTCTATACATCGGTATGATCTTTTAATAGCATGAGCTCTCTCTGTCTGAATCTGTCTCTATCTGGGTGGTTTAAAATACTTATTTTATTTTTTGTTTTAAAAAAGTTTCCCACTAAGTAATATGTTTCTTTGAAAGGCTGCCTTTGTCAATTTCTTTTAGCTACTTTATGCAGGCTTTTATTCTTCTTTTAGTTTTATTTTTTTGTATTTTTAAATTCACAATACCTTTAGAAATGCCCAAGAGATTTTGCGAAAACCACTTTCCTGAATTTGCACTTGAGAGTTGGCTCTTGCTTCATCCATGCTTAAGAAATCAAGGATCTGCAGATATTAATTAGAATATATACATATATTACCATCGAGAATGCACTTCTTTGAAGTAATAACCACTACTGAAGGTATTTTAGATAGGATTCATGGATTTAAACAAAATTCTCGTTTTATTTATTATAAAAATATAATTTACTAACTATCCAGTGTTCACATCTACCACAAATGATATTTAAAGACACACATCACCACAGTGTTATGATCTTCAAGAACATCTCATTTTTTAAAAAAAAGTTTCTTATTTCACATCAGTCTCATTATATTTTTCATAGACAACTAAAAAAAAGCAATTCTTGACAAACCCTTTATATGTCCCCAAACTGACTGCACATTTAATCCAAACAGAAGTATGTGGTCAAAAAGATCATTTTTTTCCCTAGCTTCATCATTTTGGTATACAATTCTCTTGATTTTCATGGTCTGCAACCAGAATCTCCTCATATCCAACCACTTCTGCAACTTTACATGGCATGCATAATATAAGAGTTACAATTCCTCTTTGGATTTGTGGCTAAGTAATGCCAGTGAAAACAATAGAAACTGCAGGCTTTCATTTGACAAAGATTTTGTCTCAAACTTTAAAACTGTTTCCATGAAGAGCCTCTATATACTACTGGAATCACTTTTGTGATAAGCCACCAGGATCCTCTCTTAGTACTTTGAATGTAGTTATTTTATGAAAATTGCGGACCATAAAGGAACATCTGGCACTGTTATTAGATTGCATATGCACGATGTATTTAGAAAAAGATATAGGCGTATGAAAAAATTATTGATTGTACTAGGTTTCCATTTACACATTAACACTATATAAACTCTCTTGTATATAGTGATCTATAAATACCGGCTACAGTTACGCTCAAAAATATGTTCGGAACATGCTTTACAATTTTTCCTATAAACATAAATGTATTTGAGGCTGAGGTAGTTATTGCTGTGTGAGTAATGATGAAGGAGAAATAGATGTTTACTTTTTATGGCAAACATGCAAAAAGTCTATGGGCTACATGTTGGCTAGTCTTGCTTATGTATACAAGTAGGAGGTGGCAGCACTAAGGGGGCAGCCACTATCAGCCTGTGAACTGCTGGTGTTAGGAACCCGAAAAAGGACAGTGACCCTACCCTAGTCTTCTGTCAGCAAGAAGTGCCAATGCAATGAGAGGAGGGTATCATAACTCCCAGTCTGGCACGCCCCTTTCAGTCCTTCCTGGAAGCATTCTGATTGTGTCAATAAGACACATTCGCCAAAGTATTTATTTATTACCCAGAACAGATCCTTCTGAGGGAGGGATTTTCAAAACTGCTTAGTATTGGCCTAATTTTACTCCCATTGGCTTCAATGAGCAAACAGCTGGCCAATGATGAATGTTTTTTAAAATCTCCACCATAAAATTTTCTTTAAAAACTATGGTATTCCAGCAATATAACTGTAAATCATAAATAAAGTGCTGCCAGAAATACATGGTCAGAAAACTGCAACTTGGAAAATTTACTGTAAAATATTTCATCTGTACCTCAAAAAACAGGAATACTTTGGGGCTTTCTTCAGCATCTTGAAGGAAATAACTAAAACGTTCATTAAATATAATTTGTTCCTCCCATTCTGGAAGTGTTGATTTAAATTGACGGAAATCGTAAGGCTGGGTTATAATAGGAAGAATGTGCTCCACTCGCTCTTGTTCATAAAAAGATGAAACCGCCCGGCTGCTGTTTAAAAACAACCAATTGCAACTGTCAATATTTTAAAAAAAAGTAAGCAAAGAACAAGACACTATGACTACTTCAACTACTGTAAACAATAAAGTACAAGATAGCCATTCTCTTTATTTTAGAAAGAATATTCAATAACCACGATGATGTACAGGGCAATAAGCATAGCTGGAGTTCCAAATCCCAATAATCAAGCATTTTGATTGGGCCTGATCCATAGCCCATTGAAGCCAATACAAATCCCACTGACTTCAATGGGTTTGGGATCAGGCCCCTCATGAATTACTAGCACAGCTGGGAACAGGTACGTGAAACAGTAAGAAGAATGGAGAATTCCACTTCATTTCAATACTCTTATGCATGTTTTGCCAATAAGCAAAAAGAAATCTCTTATTTTTGCCTCAATATGTTTGTTTGCTTATTCTCAATGAGGCTTCTAAAGATTCTGCCATATCTCTTTGTTTTGGGAGAAGAGTCAATCAGCCACATTGCAAATGTGTGTGTCTGATCAGCTACACTGCTACTCTGATAATACATGTGCTTCAAATGTGAAAGAAAACAACGGCCCCATTCCTGAAAACACTTACACATGTACTTTATTTTAAGTATGCAAGTTGTGTAGGGATTTGCAGTAAATAAGACTACACCCATGCTTAACGTTAAACATGTATGTATATGCTTATTTAAGTAATTATTTCCAGCAGAAGCAGGCATGTGACGGGTTTGGGGTTTATTGGTTGCTTTTGGGTGGAGGGGGAGTAAGAGAAACAAATCAGTAAAATCACCTATGCTCTTTCTTGACATACAAACCAGTTTTCTGATCAATCACATGGATCTTGACCATGGGATGCGACACCATGAGATCAGTTTTAAGTCTATCAGTTCGATGGATGTAAACTCCTAACACAAGGCTGTCATCAAAAGCAAGTTTGGACTGAGTACAAACTTCTGGACTGTTCATTTCCTGTACATTTTCTGCAGCAATTTCTGTATTTTCTTCTAATGCTAGAAGCAAAAAAACAAACCAATAAACAAAAAGATCTTCAAGCAGAGATTAGTGACAAATTATAAGAATTAAAAATCTATCATATTTTCACAGCAAACTTTACATTAAGCTAATTATATTTAGTTCTGTTCTTTATGCAATAGAGTATTAAAATAAAATCAGTGGATTTACAGCATTATACATATGTTTGTCTATATGCATATATATTAATACAAGCATTCTCTACCAGCATTTATTATCAAATAAAAATTATTGAACTACAACTCTTGCTCTTGATTTGCATAGGCTCGTCCCTGAGATTTCAATATACAAGTAGTCATCTACAGTAATAAACTACAGTATGTATGCCCGTTGATCTTCAAGAACATAAGTCTCATTTTTTTAGCCAAACAATATGCTGTTGAACGGCTATATAACATGATTAAAAATACCTTACTATCCAAATTGCAAGAATAGCACAAGTTCATTTAGCACAATTATCTGAATCCCCTAGACTATAATAGGCACTTAGGACTTTTAATTTGGTGCACCCATCTAATTCTCCATGAATTCAACCCAAAACTAGGAAACAGAAAATATGCCATAGGCCTCCTTAGCTATTTTATAGTATTATAATGTCACAGGAGCACCGCTACAGCTAAGGCTGCATCACATCATTTGTTTAAAGATTGACTTTTCTAAGTCCTCTAGAGCAGTGGTTCTCAAACTGTGGGTCAGGATCCCAAAGTGGGTCTTGATCCTGTTTTAATGGGGTCGCGATGACTGGATTAGACTTGCGGGGCTTGGGGCCAAAGCTGGAGCTCGAGGGCTTCGGCCCTGGGTGACAGGTCTCAGGTTACAGGCCTCCTGCCTGGGGCTGAAGCCCTTGGGCTTCGGCTTTGGCCCCCACTGCCCAGGGTGGTGGGGGTTGGGCTTTAGCCTCCCTACCATGGAGCAGCAGGGCTTGGAGGGTGGGGGTGCAGGCTTCAGTCCCCACTCCTGGGGCCATGTAGTTCATTTTTGTCGTCAGAAGGGGGCCACGGTCCAATGAAGTCTGAGAACCCCTGCTCTAGAGTGAACATGCTTAGTCGGATTTCTTTGAAATTTGGTGTGCCTCATGTGGGTGCACTAGGGTTAGTGACCCAAATTTGGGGTAATTTGAGACAGGGGTTTTGGAGATATATGCTCTGGGAAAAATAGCCATTTTTAAAATGTTTCTAGGTGATATTTCTTTTGCCTAGAGCTAGAGATTGAACTATTGATGTTATGCAGAGCAAAATGGTCTCAATCTGTCAAGTTTTACCCAAGGCAGTGCACAGCACCCATTAAATCTTTGGGGGACCCAAACTGAGAACAGCATTTAAGAAAATGTACATTTTTTACACTGCACATGCACCAATACAGGAAAATGACTAGAGGGTTTCCAGTTCCACCATTTTACATGCTTTGAAGCTCGATTCTTGTAAATGGTCTAACATCTGAACAGCTAATCAGATTATTTTTAAATGTATTATGCCTCACAAGGTGCAGGGTAGTGGTAGAGACCACATTTGGGGTCATTTGGCAAAGGGGCTCCTGAGTTACAGGCTCTCCCAAGAAACTGGTTTCCTTTTGCTGCCTTGAACTGTTAAACTGAGAGACAATTATGACTGGATGAACCACAGACCTCATTGAGACCCATGGCTGTGAACTCACACTTCAGTTTAACATAACTAAGGATAAATTAATCACAAACGCCTACCTAAGACAAAAGGAGTTTTAGACTGAGGGGATGGAGGTTGCTACAATTTGTGAGTCATGGGTGTCAAAATTATTTTGAGGGAATGGAATTAAAGTCTATGGGGTGGGGAGAGGGTAGATGTATGAATGCTTCCTGGGAGGGGAGGGGCATTAGGGAATGGAGGAGTGGGAGTCTGGGGGAGAGATTTGGAGACTGGATTTAGAGCTGTAGTGAGGGAAAAGGGGTGATGGTGATGGATGGTCGGGGAGGCAAGAGAGGCTGGGGGCTCAGGTAAAGGAGACATGGAACCCTCCCAGCTCTGGCAGTGCACCCCAACCCCCGCAATGGCCTCAGCTCTGTCAGTGCAGCCCAAACCTCTGGAACTCAAGCCCTCTGCATCCCACTGCTCTGCCAGTGCACCCGAATCCCCTTGCACCTCCCAGTTCTGCCAGTGTACACCAACCTTTCTGCACCCCAACGTCCCTGGACCCACCAGTTCTGCCAATGCACCCCAACACTATTCCACTGTAACATAGTTGTCCTTCACTCCAAGCATGGAATGTGAGTCAAGTTATAGGAGGGAGAAAATAACAGCAACAGAAACATTTGTAAACTGGGGAGTGAAGACATCAGGGAGATGCATTGCAGTCGGGAGGCCTAGGTACAATAGTGGAAAGGGGAATGCAGTGACTGGGTCAAGAACATGGTTTAGACAGAATCCTGTGGGTGAGAACGAATGGAGGTGAAGAGCTTGTACATTTCAGAAACTGTGGGGGGAGGCAGAGTAAAGATGTGTGTTAATGGGACATAATGGGCATTACTGAAAGAGGGCAGAGTTAAGATTGCATGGGCAACCTTAACTGTGCATTTCCTGGTTTACAGAAATTTGGGTTTTGCTTAACGCAACCCTCTGCAATGAGATGACATACCACCAAGCAACATTAACTCCGAGTTAACAGTTTTTTGCTACTGAATATTTTTATAATATTCTAAACCACCTTTGCCTCATTGATAGGAACAAGCAACAGCAAAGGAACTTAGCAGCAGCAAAGTCTTCCAATATGAAAAACTTTCACCATAATATTTTGATTACACAAACCTTTTTTAGATTTCTTTTTTGCTTTCCTTATTTTAGGTTTCAGTTTTTCCACATCCTCCTCCTTGTGTTCCTCTATGTTCATTTCATCTTTAAAGTATGATGCAAGCAGTCTTCCTGGTGACTTCTTTTTTCTGGTATTATCTTCCACTAGGTTATGCTGTAGTTCAGCAAGGGACATCGCACTGTAACACAACACACATCACAGTCAGCAAGTACGTACTATTTCTGTTGTTAATCCATTAAAAAGACTTGACTTCTGAAACAGCCTCTTCCTATTTCTCGAATTCATTAGCTCTCCATCTTCAAAATCCCATCAAAAATATATTTTGTCTTGTTTAGCTATTACAGTGATAATGATGGCACACATTCTTGAATGGTCTATCCTCAATTTATCTCTCGATTTTATTATCCTAAATCTTACCTTCTAAAATATTTTCATGTGGGGATTTGCACATGAGTAGTCCTATGACTACTTATGTGCATAAATTTAAACACGATCTTTGCAGGATCAGATCCACAGTTCACATGAAATAAAATATACTAAAGAATGATGCTTTCTGTTAGCTGAGTGGATAAGTAGTTTTGACTTGAGACAATATTTTATTAATGCCTGATTTTAATCAGGCTTGAGACAAAGGCCACACAGTCAAGGAGTGGGGTCCACAGTGAATAACTGGCAGGTTAAATGTAGTATTGCAATGTTAAAAACATTCACTCAATTTTGGAAGTTCTTACAAATTAGTATGGATCTTGGCAACATTTTTAGATACACAACAAACCCTTCTACCACATTGTATTTGGGGGGAGAGGTTCCCTCCCCACAACATAAAATCATCTGGCTAGTTCACAGTTAAAAAAAAAAAAATCTTGCAGCTCTATCACAGGATTCTTTCCCCATCTTAAAAATCAAACATTTTGTTTAAGATGTATACAGGCAATGATTACAATTTACCACTATACCTTGTTTCAGCTTCAGATACAACTGGCACTTCTTTCTTCTTTTTCTTCTTTTTGCTCACTTCATTGTTCAATACAACTTTTTGGCTTTGAACACTGGAGGTGAATTCAGACATCTGTTCTTTAAGTTTTTTTCTTATTTTCTCCTTAATTGCATTTGCCTCATCCTCAGCCACTTGCAGCTGATAGGCTTGAATTAGCTGTTCTTCCTCTTCTAATTCAGTTACATCTCTCGCTTCATTCAAGGTACTTTTTATCTTGTTACCTTTTTGACGAGATGCATCTGTTTGTGATTTACTTTTTGTTTTTTTCTTTGGAAAATCAGTAATCTGTTTTTCAAAACTCTCCAATTTAGTTTCATATACATTTTCCTCCTCATTAAATTGTTCTTGTAACACTGCTTTCTTTTTCTTCTTGTTAGACTTTGGTTGCTTGTTTTCTTCTCCACTAACAATATCATTGTTTATTTTTTCTGCAACTGAGGCTTTGTCTCTTAGTTTGTTTTTTGTAAACCGGGGGCTCTTTTCCTCAGGATTATAAGTGTTGTTTATAATTACCTCATCATTTCCACTTTCTTTAACTAGATCAAGATTATTTCTAAAGGTGTCAAGCTAGAAATAAATACACAGAACATAATTTTAAGTATAAATCATATGTAATGTTACAATGATAAAAAATAGTTTAGTACATTATCAGTTTACATGATTTGGTGAAATATAAAAATGAAATTAGTTATCTAATCATTGTCTTGTTTAAACCTGTTTCTGTTCCATCTGGTACTTGTTAGATCATTCATGCTTAATATGAGTGTTTATATTAGGACAGCTTTCAATCTGTACTTCCAACGTTCTTTTTAAACAAACACCTTGCGTATATATTCACCACACAGTAAAATTCAAAACTACTTCAATGAACAGGACTACCCCATAATGGTATGTCAATGTAATACATTTTGAAAGAGCTGCAGAAATGAAATGCAGAACCAAAACATGTCTCAAATAGATATAAATATTAATGTTAGAGGTGCCAATGCCTGTCTGGACTCCTTTTTACCATAAGCAGTGTGCCAAAGTTTGGCAATGAAAATCACTTACCAAAAGACAGACTTGATAAAATTTAAGAACTGACAACTCTTAAGATGACAGCTCTTATAAAACTATGGAAAAAATTCTATTAATAAACAACTCTTATTAAAGGGACCGAGTCAACCTGAAATCTAGTCCACTTCAAAAACATAGTTAAAAGTATTTTCAAATAATACACCCGTCTTTGAGTCCCTCTGTCAATTTTTGTGGTTTTGCAAAATACTTTTTTTAAGGTTTCTCTCCCTTTATGGATGAATGAAAAACCCACACAGCCAACACAGCAAACTTACTACAGGCCTTATCCTGCAATGAGCTCCACACAGGTACGTCCCTGAGCTTGTGTGGGCTCCTATTACGTCAGTGGGGCTCTATGTGGGCTCACGGAGTTGCCAAAGTGAAACTGATTGCAGGATTGGGGTGTTATTGACTGCACAAGGGAAAACAGTAAAATTATATAGAAAGAGCTTTCAGATGCACACACACACAAAAAAACCCCAATAACTAAAATATATATTTTCCCTTCTGATTTCTTCCAGTACAAATATTTTATTTCTGTGCTTTTCAGTCTTTTTTTTTTTTTTGCCATTACCCTATTTTTCAATAACAAGACAATCCTGGGATTCCCTTCCCATCTAGCTAGGAAGGGCATAGTGTCCAAAGCACCCTTGTCACCTTTTCACAAACCCCAGGTTGAAAACTCCTATCACAGATGTTACTTGTAAGAATAGCAGATAAAAAAATCTAAAACAAACCAATTTTACATTGATAGAGTCCCTTTAAGTAATCTTATAGTTTTTGTATTTCTCTTTTGGGTTCTTGGTTATTTTGTTTTGTGCGTTTTTTTAAAAAATACTTAAGGACATTATATAAGAACATGACATTTAAATATACACCTGGTCTGTCTAGATAATTCCACTAAATGTCATCCTGAGGGGTTGTGAGAGGAGTTGGGGAAGGAGGTAAGGAAGCAAGCAGGTCCAAACCTAGACGTGGGCAAAGCATGTAGCTACAAAGGCAAACACACTTTTGGAATCTCTGATTTCTAGAAATCCATCTCAGAAGAGCGAGAGAAGGATATGGTTGACCTTTCATGTGGCTAACCAAGAAAAGTTGATCACTCCCTATCTGCCAACCATCTGCCTCCATCACAAGTTTCACCTCAGCTATCTTAGCTACCAAACCTTCCCCTCTACCCTTGAGATGAGGAGGAAGTCTGTTTTAGCCATGACTAACATGAGGGGGGCGGGGGGAGATTACAAAAGGAGGTAGAAAAGGCATTGGAGATGTTGAAGAAAGAAGGGAGGGGCTGAGAGAGAGAGAGAGAATTATTATTCATACTAGAAAAATAAATTGGAGGGATAAACAGAGAGTGGGAGAAAAAATGCACCAACATAGGGCTGGTCTACACTAAACCCCCCTGTCGAACTAAGATACGCAACTTCAGCTACGTTAATAACGTAGCTGAAGTTGAAGTCTCTTAGTTCAAACGTACCTGTGGTCCACACGCGGTGCGCAGGCTCCCCCGTTGACTCCGTCTGCTCCATTCGTGGAGCAGGATTACCAGCGTCGATGGGGGAGCACTTCCTGGTTCAATTTATCGCGTCTAGACAAGACGCGATAAATCGAACCCAGAAGATCGATTGGACTCCTCCGACGTGACGGGTGAGTACAGACGTACCCAAAGAGTCAACATAAAGAAAAAGGGAGTGAGGGAAAGGAAAGAAGCATAAACCCACACATAGTAATGTAAAAAATGTATGCCAAAATATTAAATAATTATATTAAAAGTGGGATGTAAAAGAATGGAAAGATAGGGAATTGGACTACATGCAATGATGTTCATCTAGGGTAGCAAAAAACCTAAGGCCAGCCCTGTATTCACACACCTTTTCAGTAGGTGTCTGTATTTTTAGTTACATAGAGAGTACTTAAAACTATGTAGTATTTAATCATGAAAATACTCATCATTATATGAATTTAACCTTTTCTTGCTTAGTTAGTCCAATAACATCCTTTGCATACAAAAGCCAACAGTCTAAAAGGATGTGGCAGATTACGTACAGGTAATTTTAAGAGTGACGGATAAAGGAAAGAAGGGAAAAATATTTGTACAGTGGCTAAAAAATGCAGCAGAGTATACATACAAAACGAAAAAAGGCAAAGCATACAGAAACGTCAACTGATTTTGGATGGATTATCCCTCGTCCCTATCTGCATTTTCACTGAGCAGGTTTTACTCATGAAGTATAATGGATGAAGTTATTTATCAGACAAATAATTAAAGAGGAGCAATAGTGACACCATAGTCAAGGTTATGTCACTCTTGTCTTTGACAGGACCTTACTCCTTCTCTGTAGCTGAGGAAGTAGTTTTCTTTCAGAAAATGACTTGGAATTAATCATTTACATGTCTGTGATTATCTGAAATGATCCTGATATGTAAAAAGTGTTCCATTGAAGAAATCTCAAAAATCACACTTGAGATATTTTGACTGGTGTGTTACATTTTTTGTAAACTTTGTGCAGTTCATCATCTACAGCACCCACACATGCATATATCCCTAATTTGAACGGCAAACCCCTTTGTCCACTTAAATTTAGCCACAACTCTTAGCAAAACAGAAGCTCCTCCTAACTATATCAAACACTGCCCCTGAAAACCTGGCAAATTACAGGAACACCAACACACTCTATCAGTGGCACAAAAAGCTACCTGTGGCTGGGCTCAGACCTTAGTTGCTCAGGCAGCACCAGTCTGTACAACCTTAATTCATGCCACTGGTAGGTATGCATTATTATACAGACTTTTATTAGATGATTACATATTATTCTGTTCACAGGACCCCTGCCTCATTCAGTAAGAAGGAAGGATGGTGCTTTGGGGCTGGATCAGGATTATGCAGTGAAGGAAATTGTTGTCTGTAGGACCTTTGCCTCATTTGTTGTAGAAGTTGGAAGGTATGTAATAAAAAGATGGTATCATGGTTAAGGCACTTAATTGCCAGACTGGTTAAATTGATTCTATTCCTGCCTCTGCCACAGAGTTCCTGTGTGATGCTGGGCAAGTCACTTGTGTGTTCCTAATTTTCTCAGTGATCAACTTAAGACATCTGGAGCCTACAACTGAAGTCAATGCGAACTGTACTCTAAACAGATAAAGTGCTATAAAATGCTAGGTACTCTGAAAAAATCAGTCCTTAGGCCTTATTGGTAGATGCATTCCAGTTGCTGGGCACTCAAGCTGGTCATCCAAAATTAGTGGACACTTCTGATCTTAATCTCTCTGTGCTCTGCTCCCCATCTGTAAAATGGGGATGATAACAATTTACCTCACAGGGGTATTTTGAAAATAAAGTAATTAATATTTGTGAAGCACTCTGATTCTATGGTGATAAGCATCAGAAAAGGCCTATGAGGAAATTTATAATTTTGTTTTCAGAACAGGCTCTGAAAGGTATGCAATAAGGTCTGAGGCCACACACTGAGTACTGAGAATGAAATATTGACCAGCTACCAACTGAGTAAGTACGATCCATGCTGTGCACTGAATGAAGCAAGGGTCCTGTGGAAAAAAATATGTGATCATGTAATTAAAGACGGTATCATAATGCATACGTACCACTGGCATGAATTAAGGTTGTACAGGCTGGAGCTGTCTAAGGAACTATGGTCTGAGCCCTGCCACAGGCAGCTTTTTGTGCCACCAGTAGAGTGTGTTGACGTTCCTATAATTTGCCAGCTTTTACTGGCTGGACGGGGAACTCAGCAACAGAGAGATAAATGAGAGCAGTGGTTGGTGAAGTCCAAATCAAATGAGTGGCCATTTTGGTGAGTGGGAGTGTTGAACAGGGTTGCAAATTAAATGAAGAGGTGATGGCGAGTGGTTTTCGATCTGTGGACCCCGGGGATCCGCAAACTATGTCTAAGGTGTCCGTGAAAGGTTGTCATTACCATAAAACAGTCGTTTTCACCCTGGGGGTCCACAGACCAGGTCTAAGATTTCTATTCAAAAAATGTTTAGGGATCTGCAAGTGAAAAAAGGTTGAAAACCACTGAGCTAAGGGGTCAGATGGGTCATCACCATGGAAGCTGAAGTCATCACAAACGAGTGTGGGAAAAAGTGAGGAGAGGGAGAGAGAAAGCCATGAATCAAAATCAAGAGAGGAAGGCTGATGGGGAGGAGTTGGGTGGATATTAGATGACGACAACCTGGAGGGTGGGAGGAGAGAAGAGTCATATTCAGTGCTGTTCAGAAGCAGAGAAATGAGTGGGAAAAAGGAGAGGGAGTTCTAGTTTGATTTAATTTTGTTTGCATATTTTTATTTTCATGATACAAGCTTTGGAAAAATTTAATAAAGTTGACAATTACCTTTGTTACCAACTAGGCAACTGTAAAATTCACAGAAATGAGCTATTTGCTCTAAGAGCTAACTACTAGTATTACTATGGGAATGATCCTGCAAGCCCTTCACACATGATACTCTCACTGAAGTTAATATGAATTTGGAAAGCTTGAAGGATGGCCTGCAAAATTCTACGGAAAAACGTAGTGGATAAGAATAGGCTGACACAATTTTAACTATCGGCATGCCAGTAGGTACCATTTAACATTAACCCTGAATTACATTACTAGTATATCAAGGTCACTGTAAGTTGTAAACTACTGGGGTTTGCTCTTATTGTTCAGCATGGACATCAATAATGAATAAAAGTCATACATAAGAAATGAAAGGTATCTATTATGAAGCAAACACCACGTTTTCTTTTCATAGTGCTTGCTGAAGCTTACAGCATCTCCTTTTTGTGGGGAGGGATGAAGTACACTTCCTTTGCTGAGAGATATTGGATTTTTTCCACCAAGGCAAGAAGAATCACTGTTCTCAGGTTCTCAAACTCACCCCAATATTCTCATGAGAGTGACATTTTTGCTTCTTTGATTTCTTTTTTTCTGTTAGCCCAGAATGACTCCTGAATATTTCCTCAAAGCGAACCTTGGTTTTTGCCTTTGCCTCACTCTCCGCTGGAAAAAAAAAGTTAAAATAAGGTTAATTGGCTCAAATAATTAGGTTCATTACAACAGCACCTGATTACACTTTTAGGCACAGAGGACAGCATTTTTACCACAGATGAATTACACTAATCAAGACTTTTATTTTACCTCGTGAAACTGAGAAAAAGTTCCCATTTACAATGGCATCCAGATGAAGATAACTCAAAGAAGCAATATATTAGAGTCATCTACCTATTGTACATGACAAGACAATTCTCAAATACATTGTTTCACATATTAACTATCAATTTTATAAATCCTACAAATGTTAAATAAAAAAAGTTCATAAAACAAAACATAAAAACATCTGTAAGCATTGACTAAGAATTAATCCAACGCAGCACTAAAGATCAATTGATGGAAGTAACTGAACATTAATACCTAATTCTAAGAATAAAATGCATTTTGGAAATTAAAAATGTAGAAGTTCTCACCTGGTGGCATTTTCAGTCCTATATTAAGAATGGCTCAATACACTACACCTTTCTTTCTCAAAGTTCAGCATTCTGCAAAACACACACCAACATTCAGAATATTTTAATTAACAAAACTAAGCTACACAATTTATACTATAAATTTATGCCAGCCTGAATGACTGGGTTAGTAATACTGAGACTAAAAAAACCCTGCTGATCTGAATAATTCTAAAATGCAATTCAATTTATATGGAACAATGCAAGAAATACTTCTCACCATATAAACAGAGTGAATGAAATGGATTCCATTTCCCTTTAATTTATGGCATGCTCTAAAGAGAGATTTTACAGATTCACTCTTTAAAAAAACAACAATTGAGTCGATCCTGCACACCCTCCTCACTCAGACGATACTCCAAATGAAGTCAACATTAGCTTTGGTGGAGTAAAGATCATAGGACTAGGTCCTAAATTCCTTCTTACAAAATGTGAGGTATATTAGTTCTAAAAGAAACTTGAGTGAATATACCAAGCATAAGTTCTAGCAATTACTAAACTATCATAATGTACTAAATAGGGTTGGGTGAAATTTACTGGCCAACCACCCCGCCCCCCAAATATGCAAATTCAGCAACATCAAAACACTTAATTTTTTTTTACTGAAACAATTATATAAAAAGTCTGAAAAATATCAAAGCATTTTGTTTTGACATTTTCTAAATAGTGTTTTGGTTTTTCAGTTTGAAACAATTTTTCATTACAATATTTATTTTTATTAATCAAAATATTAAAATGCTCATCACACTGAAATGAAATTTGACTTTTTGATACACCAAAAAGAAAACTTTTAAAAGTTTTTTTTGGTGTAATTATTTTATTTTTCAGAACTGCTAATGAACCAAAATTCCAATATTTGCACAGCTCTAGAAACCAAAAAGAGAGAGAAACAGAAGCTACACATTAACATCTAGTTATACCAATTCTACCTTTTGCTGCTAGGCAGTCTTTTGAGGTGGAACCATACCAACTTCTTTACATTCTGAAAGCTGTTTGAAATTGGCAGGGATGACCAGAAGTTGCTTTACATGGGGGGCTGTGGGGAGCATCTTTTGTTGTAAAAATGTACCTTGTCATCTCTCAGTTAGTAACAATATTTCCCCCCCAACAGAAATATCATTTATTTCTAGCTCAGAAACAAAACTACTTCAATGTCATTGTTAAACTATGCATCCCTATGGTCATAACACTTTTAAAAAATTCTCGTTTTCATTTCTTTCATGTCTTAGGGGGGTTTTTTAGTTACATAAAATCAATTTTAATATTACTAAAGTTAGATTTATTGTCACTGCAAAGCACTATAAAGTATGTGTCTCAACAGGATACTGCTGCTTTGCAGAGAATTCAAATTCAGACTCAGATAGAAATAGAAAACATTTACTACTTTAAGGTAGAAACTAAAACACTGTTAAATTATAATATGCTAGAGTTTATCAATTACTTTTGTCTTTTGGAAAGTAGGGAAGGATACATTTTGTGATAGATTTTATCCTCTCAAGAGACCAAGCACCAAGAAAGCAGGTACTCTCAAGTTTGTAAAAAGGAACAACTTAAGTAACACACAAGACAAAAATCAATAAAATATGCATAGCGCATACCTGCTTCGTATCTGTCTAGTGGCTGAAATACCTTCATTAGTATCCAAAAATACACAACAAAAAAGGGCCACTAGCAAATTACTTTTGTCCACAGCTGATCACCTTCTCTAGGCTAGTATTTTCACTGCCACTTTTTTGTTCTGGGTGCTATAGATTGCACAGATCCACCAGGCTTGACTGAAGACCACACAGCTCTCTACACACCACTCTTCTCCTGCTAAATAAATTATCCCCTTCATGACAACAAAATTAAAACCCATAATATTAATAGTTATTTTTATCCACTGTAGTCTGAATTAAGAATTACATAACATTTGACACAGCCTTTAATCAACGGTATCAGAAGTCTAAATATAGCCCATTAATCAACATGGATAAGAACAAGGTTGTTCGCCCTGTATAATCTCATTTTAAAATAGGAGAGATTTAATCTTGTGTTAAAGTTCAGCAATCAGAGAATCCCAAAATGACTAAAGCTAGAGTTTTCCTTAATCTATTATTTTTCTAGCACATTGATTAATAATACAGTACAAAGTTATATTCCAGACACCAGGATATAATCAGAGAAACAGAAATCTGCAGCCAGAGATGTTAAAAACTTCCTGTATATCTTCCTGCAGGTTTTCTCATTTTCTCTATCTAAGCTGTCATTTTTTAAACTACATTTTTCAAATTCATCAGGAAGCACAAATAATCTTCAGAATGGCAACTAATGTACTGTCCATCATTGTCTTTTGTGTCTATAAACAGATAGTATAGTATTGCTGCTTCATTATTTTATACTTCTGTAACATTTTCTGTCCTGAAAGATCCCAAGGGCTGTATAGGTTATGCTGCATAGAAAAAACAACAATAACCTGCAGCCACCACAGAAAAGCAGCCACATCTAGGATATAATAAAGTAGAAGTGCGTGTCTATTTTTAAATGCTACACTACAGGAACTGAAGAATTCCTCATCCAATATGAACCACAGAGGAATTTAGGTAGGTGGCTCCCTTACCCTCTTGCAAAAAGTGAAATGAAATTTTTAGTGATCACAAATGGTCATGACTTCAGATTTTGTTTCCTTACATCTCACCTGAAAGATAGCATCTGCACAGCAAAATGCTTCCCAACACTGAACTTGGACACTGACTGGTCAAGCTGCTGAATCTCCAGCACCATCTTGAGGTACCCCATATTTTCCTTGGAGGCATGACAAAATAGCACAAAAATACAAACTATTCCTATTCATCACCATTGATTATTTATGTAAAACCAAAAAGTGTGTTAGGTATTTATTCATTCACCTCAATGGGGTACTTTAGTCAATAGAGTGATTAACTAGGCATCATTTCTGAAGCCTTATTAATACCATGGAAATGCTAACTTGGCAACACCAGCTAACATAATTCTCCATGTCAAAGAAAGCATAGCATTAAATATAGTAAAATATCTTAAATAAATCAGACTGTACCACAGAATCTCTATGGATAGAAATTTTAAAATTTCATGTTGAATAAGAGTACAGTAGCAGAAACATACTATGCACAGATGACTAGAATGGTGACGGTGATTGTGCAATGCTCAGGGAGATTTGAGAGGCTACAAAATTGAACACTCAATAATAATGGAGGTTTTCAATTATCCCCATATTGACTGGGAAATAGTCATCTCAGGAGGGGATGCAGAAATAAAATGTCTAGACACCATTAATGAGTACTTCCTGGAACAGCTAGTCCTGGAACTCGAAAGGGGAGACGCAATTCTTGATTGAATCCTAAATGGAACACACAAGCATATCCAAGAGATGAATATAGCTGCACCACTCCGTAACAGTGACCATAATGTAATTAAATCTAACATCCTTGTAGAAGGAAAAATACCAAACAAACACACCACAATAGCATTTAACTTCAAAAGAGGGAACTAGACAAAAATGAGAAAGGGTTTTTGGGGCAGAGGCTGCCTTTTTGTTCTATATTTGTACAGTACCTAGCAAATGGGTCCAGGTTCTCTAGGTGTTCTGATAATACACATTTATTATAATAATAATATGGACAAATTTAGTCATACATCTAGGAACAAAGAATGTAGTCCTACTTACAGGATGGGAGACTCTATCCTAGGAAACAGCGACTCTGAAAAAGACTTGGGGTTCATGGTGGAGAATCCCCTGAACATGAGCTCCTAGTGCAATGCTGTTGCCAAAAGGGCTAAAGCAATCCTTGGCTGTATAAACAGGGAAATATCAGTATTGAGATTACATTGCCTTTTTATTTGGCACTTGCGCAGACCATCATTAGAATACTGTGTCCAGTTCTGATGTCCATAATTCAAGAAGAATGCTGATAACTAGAGAGAGTTCAGAAAAGAGCCATGAGAATGATTAAAGGATTGGAAAACATGCCTTACAGTGAGAAACTCAAGGAGCTCAATCTATTAAATGGCAAAACACTTTGTTAAAGCAGAGTTAAGGTTGTCTGGTAATAGCTTATGCACTTCCAGAACATTAAGTTCAGCAAAACTCAAACTTCTGAAAGCCAGTAAACATAGAGTTAAGGTAAATGCCTATGTAACCTGAACTCTACACCCACGGAGGTGACAATAGCACTGAGAATAATCTGCATGCACTCCTGCTGCATTCACTGTGTTAGGTGTAGATCAGGGGTCTCAAACTCAAATTACCACGAGGGCCGCATGAGGACTAGTGCATTGGCCCGGGGGCCGCATCACTGACCCGCCCCCTCGTTGCCCCCGGCCCTGCCCCCATCCACCCCTTCCATTAGGCTCCGCCTCTTCTCCGCCTCCTCCCCTGTGTGCACGGTTTCCCGCTCCTCCCCCCTCCCTCCCAGAAACTGCGAAGCTCTTCCCTGCGGCCTGCTGGGCTCCCCGTGCCCCCCCCCTTTTTTTAAAAAAACCCCCAGGCAGTTCCCGCCGCCAGAACAGCTGTCTGGCAGCGGGAACTGCCTGGGGGTAAAAAAAAAAAAGGGGGGGGGGTGGGGAGCCCGGCGAGCCGGCCGCGTGTTTGAGACCCCTGGTGTAGATTCAATGGAAGAGGAATAAGGTGGAGCAGCTTGGAAGACCTGTGACTGTGATATTAGGAGACCTGGGGATTAGTTTGAGGAGCATCACAGAGCTGCAAATGCAATATGAGAAGATCTGGTCTGAGTCCTCTCCCCGCATGTGTTTTATGAAAGGAAAGAGGTGTATATAAACCTTGAGTTTCCACTCTGCATCATTTCAATACAGAAGTGTATAGGTTGCGTCAGTGGCAGGGCACTGATACGGTCAGTAGTAAGGCCAGATATGAGAGAAGTCTGTGGCTTTAATGATGGGTAGGGGAAAGAAGAGGTTTAGTTGGTATCTTACGCGCAAGTGTGAAGGGGCTATAAAAAGGGTATGACATAGTTTTTAAATATTACAACTGTTGTATTCTGTTGAGGCAGCAGGCTGAGTGTTTGAGTGTACAGCAATGGCAGCTGTCCATTACAGTGAAAAGGGAGAGTGGGAGCATGTGCATTATGGACATATTGGGGCATCGCTCAAAGAGGGCAAAATTAAAGTTGCATGAGTTTACCTTAACTCTGCCTTCCTGACTTTCAGAAGTTTATGACTTTACTGAAATCAATGTTCTAAAAGGGCATGAGCTATCACTGGGTAACTGTAACTCTGTGCTAATAAAGTATTTTGCCATTTAATTTCCTAGGTTTTTTTAAACCAATAGTGAAATGTTTGCTGGTAGGAGTTAATGGTCATTTAAACAGTTGTAGTTCTCACCTAGGTTTACCACTTATATGCGCCTGTGTGTAGGTAATAATTAGGCTTGGCACAATTTAATTTTTTTTACATATATAATTTTGACCAAGTATCAATGTTTATTTTAGGCATTTTTCTGTTTTAATTGATTTAATTTCTTGCAACTGTGTAAATTTGGGGGGGGGGGGGGGGGAGGAGGGTCAGACAGTAATTATTCATTAAAACACAAATTGCCAACATCACGTCAAAATATACAGAGCAAACATCCTTAAATCAGACTCTAATAATTTCTCAAGCAGCATTTCTTTCTCTGCCTATCTGTAAATTTCTATTATTCTCAATGGATATATTTTTTCATCCGTTTGTGTATGTGTACGTGAAATTGACATTTACCAATAAAAATCTAATCCTTCCAAGCCTAATAATAATTAAAGACATAACATTTATATAGTACTTTTCATTTTTATATTTTAAAGAACTTTACATTATTATCCTCATTTTACAGGTGGGAAACTGAGGCACAGAAGGGTGAAGTGATTTCCCCAAGATCATCCAGGAGGCCCAGCGGCAGAGTAAGGAACAGTTACTGTCCAGTGGTCTTTCTGCTAGACCACAGGGTCTCTATGTAATTCCTCAGTGCTTCTTCTCCACCCCTACACATTTTGTTATAGTTGAATTAGAATAATGTTTGCAATGTATAGTTGCTAACAGGCCCAGTGAGAGAAATCTCATACATGGTCTATGTCCCAAAACCTTCACAGTTTTATTACATGGTTGTTAAAGAGTGCCACTAAACATGTGACAGAAGATTAGTGTGTCTCTGCCCCACCATTCTGTCACAGAGTTGGGAGTGCAATCCAGACCAGTAAAGAGCTGTGTCACCACTTGCCCTGCAACCCTGGGTGTCTTACAATGTTTTGCTGCTATAGCTACCAGCCTGGGATGCTCACAGCTAGCCTACAAGAATGCAGGTCCCCCTCTGAGTATCCATGTGCTACAGAGCCCTAGTTCAGCAGCTCTGATCCCAGCAACCTATCTACACCTCCATTCTAGCTCCTGCCAACCCTGGTTATAACCAGCAAGGTGACCCTATTGCACTTCCAGCCCCAAATTTCCCCCAAACCATGTGCCCTGGAGTGTCCAGTCCTCTTCTGGACAGCTCAGAGAAATAATGTTTGTTGTGCCTTTAAAGAGACAAAAGCATATTACAGCTTATTAACTCAACTGGCGTAAATACACCTTTCCCCTCAAACACAGTAATGAATTGGTTTATATTAAAATAAAACAAAATGTATTAATAGAACATAGGTTAAGCCAGGGGTGGGCAAACTTTTTAGCCCAAGGGCCACATCTGGGTGGGGAAATTGTATGCAGGGCCATGAATGTAGAGCTGAGGCAAGGAGTTGGGGTGCGGGAGGGAGTGCAGGGTGAAGGAGGGGGTGTGGTGTGCAAGAAGGGCCTCAGGGCAAGGGGTTGGGGTGCAGGAGGGTTGCGGGGTGCAGGAGGGGGCTCAGGCAGGAGGTTGGGATGCAGGAGGAGGTGTCGAGTGCGGGAGGGGGCTCAGGGCAGGGTGTTGTGTTGCAGGCTCTAGCAGCTCCGGGGGGGCAGCAGTGTGCCTGCCCGCCCAGGCCCTGCGCTGCTCCTGGAAGTGGCCAGCATGTCCGGCAGTGGCTCCTGGGGATGGGGTGGGGCAGGTAGCTCTCCGCGCACTGCCCTCACCTGTGGGTACCACCCCCAAAGCTCCCATTGGCCGCAGTTCCCCATTACCAGCCAATGGGAGCTGCGGGGGGGCGGTGCCTGCAGGCCAGGACAGCGCACAGAGCCCTCTGCCCCCCCAGCTCCCTAGAGCCGCAGGGACATGGTGCCAGCCGCTTCTGGGAGTGGCGCGGGGCCAGGGCAGGCAGGGAGCCTGTCTAAGCCCCGCTGCACCACGGGGCTAGGAATCCCACGGGCTGGATTGAAAGCCCTGATGGGCCAGATCCGGCGGGCCGTTGTTTGCCCTCCCCTGTATTAAGTGATGCTAAGTAAAAGAAATAAAGTTAGAAAGGATTACAAGCCAATACAACTGAAGATATGCATCTAAAAGTCTAAAATTTAATTTAAACAGAAGCCATCTTTGGCATCCAGCACTAGACAGACTCAAAGGGGTCTCATCCCTGAGCCCCCCCAGCACAGTGAAAGTGAGTGAGGATGGGGGAGAGCGAGGGAGGGGGCGGAGCCTCGGGGCAGGAGGCGGAGCCAGGGCCTTGGGGTTTGTGTGATTAGAAAGTTGGCGACGCTAGACCAGCAGCCTGTGACCAGTGTCACCAGCAGCCAGGGACCCAGCGTGCAGTTACCGGGGCAGAGCCCAGGGGGTAGGCGGCGGTGGAGAGGCGGCCGGGGCAGAGACCCAGTCCCACCACCCGCCCCGCTCCCCGAGCCCCAGCTCCCCCTTTCCCACCACCCGCCCCGCTCCCCGAGCCCCAGCTCCCGTAACGGCAGCGCGCGCAGGACAGGGGCTCTCACTCACTCTGACCGGGTCTCCGGCACCGCCTCGAGCTAGGATTGCTGCTGCCGCTGCCCCTTCTCCCCCCCGCCACTTGGTTTCTTCCTCATCCCCCTCCGCGGCCTCTCACGCTAGTTTTGCCGAAAACAAACAACAGCTGCCAAGGAAACAACGCTCCGCAGAATGCGCATGCGTCTAAAGTGGGCCGAACGGCTCCTTTCGACGCCGGGCGTGGAGAGGCGGCGCACATCCGGGACTTCTTCGCAAGCTTCCCACCTCAACGGCAACGGGAACACATGCGCCACGGCTGAGCTCCGAAGACGAAACGCGCGTGCGCTCCTTAGAATTAAAGGAGGCCGTTGGGGGAGGAAAGGCGCGTGCGCTAGAGAGTGGTGCAGCGGAGCACGCCAAGCCGGGAAGACGAGGATAAGAGGCGATGCGCATGCGCGGCGCATGACGTTGGGCTTTATGATGACAGCCGAGCCCAGCCCGGCAATGTTCAGGGCGGGCGGTTATTGGATGGTGCGTAATAGGAACGCGCTTAAACGGCCGCTTCTCCTGCCCTGGTTTAATGCCCCCCCGCGGCCGGCTCCTGGTGGCGTTGGCGAGTGGCCGCGGCAGGGGTCTGCCCCAAAGCCCACTGAGGAGACTGGGAAAGCTCCTGCTGACGCCAGAGGGCCCGTTTGCTGGTCCTGTGTCCCCAGAGACTGGGCCCCTGAGCAGCCCCCTCCCCGCCCTGGCGACAGCCTGCCAGGCTGACCCGCGCCTGAGGGGTCTGGTCAGTTTCATGTCCGCTCTCCCTGCTGAAAAGCCATGGGGCTCAGGCCTGGAGAAGGGGCGCCTCATCCCCGCCCGATCCCTTCAGTACCCTCTTCTGGGAAGCCGAGGAGCGCGTTGGGCATGGGGTGGGGCAGCGCACGCCCCTCTGCCCGAGCCAGGGCAGGCCCTAACCCCGTTGGAGGGGCGGGTGGGGATGACATGTCGGAAGCAAGCAATACAGTGAATTGTATTATTTAAAACGTTCCCTTGACCCCAACATCCCACTGTCAAAGCAGTGACAATATTTTGCAAAGCAGGAATGTCACTATGTTTCCACCAGCTGTACTGTTGTTATCTGGGAAGCCCTAAATCTGTTTCTGTTGTTGATCTTGTAATGGGTGATGGCCCAGTAAAATTCAAGTTCAAAAGCATGAAAATAAGTCAAGCAAACCAACAGAAAAATGTTTGCCAAAAAATGCAGAGAACATACAGTTTTTTCAATATTAAGTCATTCGTGGATGGGGGAAAAACTTACATTTTTTACAAGCTCTGTGTGTGTGCAATTAACTATTAAAATTAACTTGTAAAATGAAAGTCTTTGAATGAAATCATAGTCCCCACTGAAGTCAGTGGGAATTTTGCTATTGACTTCAGTGAGGACACAATTTCAGTCTTTGCCTTAGTTATAAATGGCAGCACAAATAGACTCACATATGTCAGTAAATGCCAAAGTTTTTCAGTGTGCCTCCACTGGTAATCTGGAAACTCCATTCTTGGTGTAACCTCCTGTCAAGCAGCATGATGTTTGTTCTAATAGGGAATAAATCCTTTCTGGGGTCATATCCAAAAAAATCACTGCAATAAATGATTTCATTTGTCATTTGTAGAAGTTTTTGAGGAAGGTCAAGACTTCCAGTACTAGAAGCCCAGATTTATCCCTCGTGTAATTCCACTGAAGTCAATAGCGTTACATCAGGGATGAATATAACCAAATCTCTCCAAAAGCCTGGTTAAATGAAATCACACACCCTTTCAATTCCAAAATCAGTTTTCAACTAACTCCATGCTATTTGTATCACTTCAGAGATGCCACTAAAACTTGTATTCCTGGATGATAGTGTTATCATTCACTGTTCTCAAGGATATAGCTAAAATTCAGTCCCAGGAACACACAGTGAAACCTATAGCCAAGTACATATGTAAAATATGTATATAAAGGCTTTTTCCAAGACTTTTTTAAAAATTGGCAGTGTTGAGTAAATCAATTGTATGAAAAATCCCATCTCCTCCTTTCCTGCTTCCTTTCCCCAATCTAGTCCCATTTAAGCAGGCAGAAGAATTAGGGTTCTAGTTGGGAAATTAACTAACTTGCAGATGACGGAAATTGGGGCAGTGGTAAATAATGAAGAGGACAGGTCACTGATTCAGAGCTATCTGGATTGCATGCTAAAATGCGTATTGTTTGTGCCCAGTTTAATATGGCTAAATGTAAATGTAAACATCAAGGAACAATGAATGTAGGCCGTACTCACAGGATGGGGGACTCTATCCTGGGAAGTAGTGTCACTGAAAAAGATTTAGGGGTCTGAATATGGTCTCTCCGTGTGACACTGTGGCCAAAAGAGGTAATGTGATCCTAGGATGAATAAACAGGCATAGGTGCCAACTCCGTGGGTGCTCCGGGGCTGGAGCACCCATGGGGAAAAATTGGTGGGTGCTCTGCATCCACCGGCAGCCAAGGTCCCCACCCTGCGCCCCCGCCCCAGCTTGCCTCCGCCTCTACCTCCTCCCATGAGCGCACCCTCCTCGCTTCTCTTCCCAGTGCTTGCTGCCGCGAAACGGCTGCTTCGCGGCATAACAAGCTGTGGGAGGGAGAGAGGAGGAGCGGGAACGTGACGTGCTCAGGGGAGGAGGCGGGGAAGAGGTGGAGCCGGGGCGGGGATTTGGGGAAGGAGTCCAATAGGCGCAGGGAGGGGCCGGAGTTGGGGCGGGGACTTTGGGGTAGGTGTTGGAATGGGGGCGGGGCAGAGGTGGAGTCGGGGCAGGGGGCGCCAGCACCCACCGGTGCCAGGAGAAATTGGTGCCTATGAACAGGGGCCTCTGAAGTAGGAGTAGAGAGGTTATTTTACCGCTGTATTTGGCACTAGTACAACCGCTGCTGGAATACTGTATCCAGTTCTGGCATCCACAATTCAAGAAATATGTTGGAAAGGGTTCAGAGAAGTGCCATGAGCATGATTAAAGGATTAGAAAACATGCCTTATAGTGATAGGCTCAAGGAGCTCAATCTATTTAATTTAACAAAGAGAAGGGTAAGGGGTGACTTGATTCTAGTCTATAAGTTCCTACGCAGCACTCAGTAGAACTACTCACATGAGTAGTAAGGGTTGCATGATTAAGTCCATAAGATTTCTGAAAGCTTAGGCCCTACATTTGTCAAAGTTATATGCAACTATTAAAACACATGTTGTTAATCTTAGTACAATTATGACACCCTGACATTACCCAGAGTACAATCTGGACCAATGAACAGCTGTGTTCCCTCAAAAAAAAGAACAGGAGTACTTGTGGCACTTTAGAGACTAACAAATTTATTTCAGCATAAGCTTTCGTGGGCTACAGTCCACTTCATCTGATGAAGTGGACTGTAGCCCACGAAAGCTTAAGCTGAAATAAATGTATTAGTCTCTAAGGTACCACAAGTACTCCTGTTTTTTTTGTTGACACAGACTAACACGGCTGCTACTCTGAAACCTGTGTTCCCTCAGTTCTTCAATCTGGGGTGCCTTTTACGTTGCTTCACAGTGAGAGTTACCACACCTTGTCTGTTCACAAACAACCTCCAGCATGTAAATTACTCCCAGTTATAGTATAACTGCTATAGCCAGCCACTCTTGAATTACACTGCATAGCAACACCAGCCAATTCCCAATCCCAAACTTTCCCCAGAAGTGTAGGTCTCGTACTGCCCAGCTCTCTCCTGAACAATACAAACTCATATAGTCTGCCATTTTATTAATAGAAAATAATATGCACAAATCCTATTATCCCAAATAGAGTTTCCCCAGACACTTCAATCCAAATAAACTGGTTTAGATAAATCAGTGAAACAAGTTTATTAACTACAGAAAGATAGATTTAAAGTGATTACTAGTAATGAGGCATAAAAGTCAGTTTTTAGCTCTTAGCAGGCAGGGCAGAAACAGTCCTACTGCAACTGGTTTCAGCTCTCACTGAGCAATTAAAATAACAAAAATAATCCTAATGAAACCTATTTAGCTTTATTCTTGGAATGGTAGGGAAGAACAGGTTAAGCCAGTCTAGAGAGGACCCTGGGGAGGGAAAGCATTGGAGGGGGATGACCTCCTAACCAGGACTCTTATGTTCACAGGGCTCGGACGTTCGAGCCCCTGCTTAATGAGGTGTTTTCAACTGAGGGTGCCTCCCCTTATTTGGGACAGGTTAAGCACAGTCCTGCTTTCCTGTATTCCTACGATAATTACAACATTGGTAACCATATTTCACTACCCCTGCATTCAGTACTAAGGTCATTTGTACCCAATACCAGCCAAAGTTGATCCTTTGACACAGCTGTAAATGACCAATATGTAAACAGAGCAGGAGCAAACTGTATTTACATAAACACACCCATAGTCTCTTCTCCTCCCAGCTAGCTGTCAGGGAAGCATTCATTCAGACCCTGTTTACATTTGGAAAGTTTGGAAAAAACTGAAAAGAAACTTGTGTGAAATATTTTCTCTCAGAATGAACAGTGAAAATTTTTAGAGTAATATTTAAAATATTACTGCTGTACTTCAGTCCTTCAAAATGCTGTCTAAAAACTAATAAGTATTTCAAATGAAGTTACTATCATTCAACTCATAGTATTAGGCAATAACCATTTCTATACACAAGTAGGCCTATATTCCATAGTTATCTATGTAATCCCCAGGGGCACATTATTACAGTCCCCAGTCAGTAAACTGTGCAAGAAAAAAATAAATGAAGCACTTCGTCTAGTAGTATATACAGATAGGTGAACAAATGTATGGGGGGAAAGAATCATAAACTTTGTGATAACACCTCAACCAACTTTTTTACAAAAGCATTGAAAGAGGAGACCAGACATATGACAGCGTATATTAGTAGTGAAATATGTGAAGTACTAGAGAAGATTGGAAGTGGGAAAGTATTTGCTCTGCTGAGTGACAATGCCAGTAATATGATAGCAGCATGGGACATCATAATGGACAAATATCCACATATTACTGCAATAGGATGTGCTTCCCGTGGCCTAAAACGGCTTTTTAATGATTTCATGCAGTTGGGCACACTGGAAAAGAGCTATAAAAAGAACAAAATGAGTTATAAAAGGTGAAAATATGTTTATATTGTAGTTGCAGTCTTTAAAGAAGAAGAAGGAAGAAAAGCCTGGTAAGAATAAAATGGTAACATTGAAACGATCTAGCAAAATGAGATGGAGAAAAATGATGATGTCATTTGAAAGTTTTTTAAAAACAAAGAAAGCTCTTCCAGAAAAAGTGATAATTGAAGATCTTAAAGTAAAGATCTTAAAAGTGTACTTGATGAGGATATCTTCTGGGTTCACATGCAGAACTCTCTGGAGATTCTACAACCAATTGTTTCTGCAATCACTATAGGAATCAGACAAAGAACTCTTGTCAGACATTCATTAACTTATGGCCAAGATAAAGTCAACTGTTTTTGAGAATCTAAGTGCATCTCTACCTACAAGTCAGGAAGGAGTAAAAGTGAAGGACTTTATTTGTAGATGAGAAGAATTTTGTTGCAGGCCAGTACATGCTGCTGCAAACCTCGTAGATCCAAGGTTCAAAGGTAGTAATGTTAGTGATGTTACAGCATTGACTGGACTGCTAAACAATCAAACACACTTAGCACTGGATGCTGGAAAAGTACTTTCAAATTTTGCAGAATACAGAACATCTTCAGATAGTTGGTCCAGGAGTGCAGTCTGGGAATTTGCCAAGCGTATTGCTCCTACAACATGGTGGGAAGACTTTTGTATAACACAACCTCTCACTTCTCATCTGCTTCAGATTCCTCAATTTTCTGCAGTATTTGAAAGAAACTGGTCAATATTTGGAAATATACACACAACATCAAGAAATAGGCTAACGTGAAAGAATTCAGAAGCTTGCTTCATTTGTGTAAATCTTCAGTTTGATGAAATACTTGAAGATCATTGTGAAAGTTCAGAATCGGAAGTTGTGGATCTTTGAGAAATAGATTCTGATTAAAGGAATCACAAGGAAAAACTTGAGCTATGCTAGCATTTCCAAGACTATATTAGTAACTAAATTGATTAAGTTATATTAATCCTGTTTATTTATAAGATGGCTTGTTTTGCCTACAGTTATGTCATTTACTCTATGATGATTATGCACTATTAAAGAGTCAGGTGTTTACTATAAAGTTTGGATATATACTAGGGCTGTCAAGTGATTAAAAAATGTAATCACGTTTAATCAAATGATTACTTGCACTGTTAAGCAATAGAATACCATTTATTTAAATATTTTTGGATGTTTTCCACGTTTTCAAGTGTATTGATTTCAATTACAACAAAGAATACAAAGTCTACCATGCTCACTTTTTATTTATTTTTGTTTACAAGTATTTGCACTGTAAAAAAAACCAAAAGAAATAATATTTTTCAATTAATCTAATACAAGTACTGCAGTGCAATCTCTTTATCATGAAAGTCACAAATGTAGAATTGTGTAAAAAACAAAACAAAAAAAAACAGCATTCAAAAATAAAACAATGTAAAATTTTAGAGCCTGCAAGTCCGCTCAGTCCTACTTCTTGTTCAGTCAATCGCTCAGACAAACAAGTTTGTTTACATTTGCAGGAGATAATGCTTCTTGTTACAGTGTCACCTGAAAGTGAGTGAAAGGCGTTCTCTTGGCACTGTTGTAGCCTGTGTCGCAAGATATTTACGTGCCAGATGCGCTAAAGATTCATATGTCCTTTCATGTTTCAACCACCATTCCAGGGGACATGTGTCCATGCTGATGACTGGTTCTGCTTGATAATAATCCAAAGCAGTGCGCGCCGACTCATGTTCATTTTCATTATCTGAGTCAGACGCCACAAGCAGAAGGTTGATTTTCTATTTTGGTGATTTGGGTTCTGTTGCACTGGAGTGTGGCTCTTTTAAGACTTCTGAAAGCATGCTCCACACCCTATCCCGCTCAGATCTGGAAGGCACTTTAGATTCTTAAACCTTGGCTTGAGTGCTGTAGCTATCTTTAGAAATCTCACATTGGTACCTTCTTTGCGTTTTGTCAAATCTGCAGTGAAAGTATTCTTAAAATGAACAACATATGCTGGATCATCATCTGAGACTGCTATAACATTAAGTACATGGCAGAATACGGGTAAAACAGAGCAGGGGGCATACAATTCTCCTCCAAGCAGTTCAGTCTCAAATTTAATTAAAGCATTTTTTTTAACAAGCGTCATCAGCATGGAAGCATGTCCTCTGGAATGGTGGCTGAAGCATGAAGGGGCATACGAATATTTAGCATATCTGGCACGTAAATACCTTGCAATGCTGGCTTCAAAAGTGCTATGCAAATGCCTGTTCTCACTTTCTGGTGACATTGTAAACAAGAAGAGGGCAGCATTATCTCCTGTAAATGTAAACAAACTTATTTGTCTTAGCAATTGACTGAACAAGAAGTAGGACTGAGTGGACTTGTAGGCTCTGAAGTTTTACATTGTTTTGTTTTTGAGTGCAGTTATGTAACAAAAAAAATCGACATGTGTAAATTGCACTTTCACGACAAAGAGATTGCACTACAGTACTTATATGAGGTGAATTGAAAAATACTATTTCTTTTGTTTATCATTTTACAGTGCAAATATTTGTAATAAAAATAACATACACTTTGATTTCAATTAAAACACAGAATACAATATATATGAAAATGTAGAAAAACATCCAAAATATTTAATAAATTTAAATTGGTATTCTATTGTTTAACAGTGTGATTAAAACTGCGATTAATCGACAGCTCTAATATATACCCAAATTTACTGATGTTGCATAATATTGTTCTGTGTTAATGACATTATAAAGAATATGTATAGGGATGTTCATTTTCCAACCTTTTACAGAAGAAACTCATCTTTCTAGAGTATCTGCATTATAACATCAAATCTCTCTTTACATACTATTTCTACAGATATAAATTTCCTTTTTGTTTACAGGTAAACAATATGCTTTCAATTTTCAACATTTTAATTATTTGTCTTATTTTAGAGATATGTCAACAGGTAAAAAATATATTCTTAAGTACCTTAGCATGCAGCTCCATCTCTGACACTTGGTATATTTATCATTATTCAAAAGTAAAGAATTTATACTTATTTCATAAATATACCTAGCAGTACTTTTTAATGGGCTAACTAAATTCACATAATACATTTCTCATTCTTAAAGAAGTTTCTACAGATTTCTACAGAATCTATATTTGATAGATATAAATTCTATATATGTAAATATACAGTATGTATATATTTTATAGATATAAAGTCTACAGATAAAAAAATTTATATCAGATTTCTATGGATATAAATTTACTTTTTGTTTACAGGTCAACAATATTGATGCTTTCAGTTTTCAACATTTTAATTATTTGTCTTATTTTAGAGATATGTCAACAGGCAAAAAATATATCCTTAAGTAACTTAGCATGCAGCTCCATCTCTGACACTTGGTATATTTGTCATTATTCAAATGTAAAGAATTTATACTTATTTCATAAATATACCTAGCAGTACTTTTTAATGGGCTAACTAAATTCACATAATACATTTCTCATTCTTAACAAAGTAAATAAAGCTTAGTGTCGATAAGTTTTCAATTTTCCCCAAAATTTCTGGTTTTTTTCTGGGGAGGGGAGAAGTGGGGGTGAGCGGACTTTCCCATTATGTCTTCAAAATTTCTGGAAATTTTACATCTCTAACTGAGACTTCAGAGAAAATCAATGCCGTGGTAAAGTATCCTGACAGAAGCTTAATAGGTTATTTTACCCTGATAATAATTTATTATTTTTCTTTATAATATATTATAAAGTGGGCAGGTTTACAAGGCCCAACCAGTGTGATTTATATGGCAACAGCCACAGTGGAATTTGTTAGTGACATTGACCTTTTGAAGTAATATGCAAGGGGAAAAATATAAGAAAAAATGTTTTAGCTTTTTCCCCTACTATATTATAGAGTTGTAATTTTAAAATGAATTTATAAGAGAAATGAAAGCCTTTAAAAGCCTAAGATTATCACATAATTATGGTAAATTTAGGGCCCAATCTTGCAAGGTGCTGAGCACCCTCCACTTCTTTTACTGTGCTCTGCAGGGTCAGGTTTCTAGTGCTAAGAAAGGAGCAGTCCTGGACTCTGGCAGTCTTGTAAGCTGAAGTCTCTTAAAGAAGAAGAACAAGTACAACATAGTAATTAGCAGTGCAAGCTTACATACACCTTCCTACCCATATGCTTCAATGCCTAGGGGTGAAAAGGTAGGTTAATTTTCATACCAGTTCAATCTTTGTGGAGATGCCAATGTTAGTGATTGCAATTCAGGAAGGCACTTAAGCACTTTCCTGAGTAGGGATTCAATTAAGTACATGCTTATGCATGCATAACTTTAAGCACATGCTTAAAACCCATTGACTTCTATTGGACTTAAGCATATGCTTAAATTTAAGTACATGCTTATGTGCTTCCTGAAGAAGGGCAAGTATCATTTATCATGGTGGGGAACTAAAATTCCTACGATCCAGAAGCCCTTCAAAATTTGCTGCAGTGTTTCACCGCAACCAAAGCCATATAAACTACCTTTGAAACAACAGTTTCTTGTATTGAAAACTTGAGAAACAAACATCTGAAAAGCCTCTAGTCCATTTGAAAGCCTTTTCTAGAGTCTATCCAATTTCTGGCTTTCAAGTGCTTTAAGAAGTTCAAGCCATGGCTGTTTTAAGGGTACCAGTTGTGGAGACTAGGACTGAAGCTGAAACCAGAAGTTAGCAAACCACTGAGATCTAGTTTTTTTAGGGATTTTAAGGCTTCTAGAATTTTAATTGGTAATTTTATTATTCATTTTTAATGGACTGTAATTAAATTTAAAAAAGTTGTGAAAAATCCCTTATATCAGTTTGTATTCCAGTATGTTAGACTGGCTATATTAGCAGTGTATGGCATGACATAATATATACAACTTGAACATAAGGAATTAATTAAATCTATTTGTTTAATTTCCAGAGAACTGAGAGTCAGGAGTCGTGGGTTCATGTCCTGCCTGAGTCTGACAGTCTTACTGAGTGAAATCCTGGCCCTGTTGAAGTCACTGGAAGTTTTTCCATTGACTTCAGTACAGTCAGGATTTCATCCACTGTCTCCCCTGAGGCATGTATTGTAACCTCTGTGCCTCACTGTCCTCATTAGTAAAATAGGACTAACATACATTAGCTCAGGAGGCTGTTGTGATACTAAATTAATTAATACATGTAAAGCAGTTTGATGTCTCATGGAAGGTTTTATGTGGCGAGTACAATTATCCACTTCAACACTAGGTGGCAGTGTAGCAACACATCTCATCTAATTTCTCAAATACTACCATAACACTGGCTCTTAAATTTTCCTACAGTAGGTATAAAATTACTGTGTTTGATCTTTTTAGCATATTACTATTTCACTTATACAATTAACATGTCATACTGCCAGCGTGGATACATTTTAATTATTTTCATCTTACACTCCTTATGATACCTTATGATAAGGGAGACTAATTATGAAGAAAGTTTTTTATCTCCCTATTGTCGACTATAATTAACATTTCCTTTCTAGATTACTTTCCACTGAATAGTCTTTCCTTAGAAAATCCTAAGAAAGATATTCTTTTATTCTATTTGTTTCTTTTGTTTTATCTTGCCAGACATCATCATTTTTTTTAATCCTCTTGTAACTGGGATGCATTTGGAGTTGTTAGTTCTTAGGGAGTTTTTTCTTTTCTTTTTTTTAAACAGGTATTCTTTACTATAGTCCCCCAAACCTTCAATCCTGTCTGTTAATCGCATGTCGGCTATTGCACTGGAATATTTTGTTCCTTGGTATTTCAGTAACGTGTTTTAAGTTGCCACCTGCATCAGAATGACTATATGCCCAAACAGGGATCCCAGTATTTAACTTTGAAAGCCCTTTCGCATTTCTGTTGTAATGCAGTCCTGTCTTTGTTGGATTCTTATTAATTTTTGGTGAAGTCTGATTAGAGCTTCACAAAAAAAGTGAATGATGACACCTAACACTGTGAATTTACTTGATTTCATTATGATCTCTGTACTCAGCCCACATTTGTTGGAAGGTATACTTATTGTCCATGATTTATGGTTTCACACTGAAACCATTAACAATTCTATGATTTGATACTGACAAGGGAGTAATGAACTTGTGGACCTAGCCATTAACAGTTGTTCCACCTGGGAAAATCTGAGTCCTACTGACTTTCTTGCAGGTTAATCGAACTCCATATGGGTACAACAAGGGGAGAATAGTCGCTACCAGCACTCCCAGCTATCCTCGATATATCATTGACTTCTTGAGGAAATGACAATCCTTTGGTGATCTTCCAGAAAACACCATCCTAGCCACTATGGATGTAGAAGCTCTCTACACCAACATTACACACAAAGATAGACTACAAGCCGTCAGGAACAGTATCCCCGATAATGTCATGGCAAACCTGGTGGCTGAACTTTGTGACTTTGTCCTCACCCACAACTATTTCAGATTTGGGGACAATTTATACCTTCAAGTCAGCGGGACTGCTATGGGTACCCGCATGGCCCCAGAGTATGCCAACATTTTTATGGCTGACTTAGAATAAAGCTTCCTCAGTTCTCATCCCCTAATGCCCCAACTCTACTTGCTCTACATTGATGACATCTTCATAATCTGGACCCATGGAAAAGAAGTCCTTGAGGAATTCCACCATGATTTCAACAATTTCCATCCCACCATCAACCTCAGCCTAGAGCAGTCCACACAAGCGATACACTTCCTGGACACTATAGTGCTAATAAGCGATGGTCACATAAACACCACCCTATACCGGAAACCTACTGACCACTATACTTACCTACATGCCTCCAGCTTCCATCCAGGACACATCACGCGATCCATTGTCTACAGCCAAGCTCTAAGATACAACCGCATTTTCTCCAATCTCTCAGACAGAGACAAACACCTACAAGATCTCTATCAAGCATTCTTAAAACTACAATACCCACCTGCTGAAGTGAAGAAACAGATTGACAGAGCCAGAAGAGTACCCAAAAGTCACCTACTACAGAACAGGCCCAACAAAGAAAGTAACAGAACACCACTAGCCGTCACCTTCAGCCCCCAATTAAAACCTCCCCAGTGCATTAAAGATCACGTATACTGAAGAACGATCCCTCACTCTCACAGATTTTGGGAGACAGACCAGTCCTCACTTACAGACAGCGCCGCAACCTGAAGCAAATACTCATCAGCAACCACACACCACACAACAAAAACACTAACCCAGGAACCCCCTTGCAACAAAGCCCATTGCCAACTCTGTCCACATATCTATTCAAGTGACACCATCATAGGACCTAATCACATCAGCCACACCATCAGGGGCTCGTTCATCTGCACATCTACCAATGTGATATATGCCATCGTGTCCCAGCAATGCCCCTCTGCCATGTACATTAGCCATACTGGACAGTCTCTGCGCAAAAGAATAAATGGACACAAATCTGACATCAGGAATCATAACATTCAAAAACTAGTAGGAGAACACTTCAGTCTTCCTGGTCACTCAGTAACAGACTTAAAAGTGGCAATTCTTCAACAGAAAAACTTCAAAAACAGACTCCAATGAGAATCTGCAGAACTGGAATTAATTTGCAAACTGGACACCATCAAATGAGGCCTGAATAAAGACCAGGAGTGAATGGGTTATTACAAAAACTAATTTTCCCCTGCTGATACTTACACCTTGTTGTTAACTGTTTGAAATGGGCCACCTTGATTTCATTGGCCTCATTAGCACTACAAAAGTGATTTCCACCCCTTCTTGTCAACCCCTTAATTGAATTGGCTCGTTAGCACTGACTCCCCACTTGGTAAGGTAACTCCCATCTTTTCATATGCTGTGTATTTTTACCTTTCTACTGTATTTTCCACTCCATGCATCTAATGAAGTGGGTTTTAGACCATGAAAGCTTATGCTGAAATAAAATTGTTAGTCTCTAAGGTGCCACAAGGACTCCTCATTGTTTTTGCTGATACAGAGTAACACGGCTACCACTCTGAAACCTTTATAGACAGTAATCTGGGTTTGAACAGGTCTGAGGTTGGAAGCACCAAGTTTGGGGAGAAGGCTTGGGTTGGAGATTACGTTGGGTTTTTATATTAACTTGTTAGTACAGCCAAATCCCAAAAAAGCCAGGGTAAGTTTTGGCTGGGCTTCATGGTGTTTTGGAGCAGGCTGGGAAACGAGGTGAAACTCAGCAACTTGAACCAAGTTTCACTTTGAGATGTTGAGTTCATTTAAATCTGAAACCCAGAGTGAAAACTGAACGCCAAACTTCATGTGGCCAGGCTGAACTGTTACTGCAGTGATGCAAGTTACCTCTACAGGATGTGGGGTGAGCTAAACCTGTGCAGCAGAGAGCCTTTACTGGCACTGTCTACATTAGAGGGATTTGTGGTGGCACCATACTGTGGTGTCTGGCCACCAAATTTGAAAACCCTAGTTTAGCCAAGGCTTCATTTCACAAGTGATTTACTTAAAACAACTGATCCTGCTAAAGAAACATAAGAGAATTGTGAGGATGTGTGTTCTGTGATTTCAGGCAGTGTAGTTTGGCACCACTTCAAATTAAATCAAAATCTCAAAGTAAAACTTGGTGAAGACTGCATCCAACTTACCAGAGGACTTTTTTAAAAAAAGAACCAGTTAGATGAAACAAAGACTCAGTGAGTATAGAACTAAATAAAACACATCTCTTTTAGGGAGGACTGTGCAGTGGAAAGCATTTTTGATAATGCTTATAGCCTTACCCCCACCTCCCAAACAGTGCACATCCCCACTGCAGAGAAGATACACTCTCTTTCTCTCCTTCTCCTCCTCTTGTTTTATCATCTTGAGCAAAAAACTTGTACTCATGTGGTTGGAAACATACTTATCTAACTGCTCACTTTTCATTCTTTTTCAGAAGCTTTACAACTTCCCATCCCCTTCTCCTCTATGTACAGCTTCAAGGCTCTACCCTTGGCAGGCTTCCCCATATATCCTGGCGCTCCGTAACAGCTTTATCACTAGTATCTATGGTGTACATCATTTGTGTGCAGATATTGCTCAATTCCATAACTCTTTCAGCATTTTCTATCACCCACTCGTGTCTTTCTTGACTGTCATCTCCTAAATGCAACTATAATTTCCTATTATTTAATCCTTCATAGAATTAAATCTTTCATGGCAAAAAAGAAAAATCTTCTCTTTTCCAGTCTCTGATTTCACTGTTCCCTACGCTAACTCAGACTGCTTCTAAAGCCAGAAATCTAGGAGGCATCCTTGATTCTCCCACCTCTCTTTATCTTCTACATTCCATTTGTCTGTAAAACTCTGTCTAACCACTTTTGGAAGACTGTCTAAAGTTGTCCTTGCCCCTTCTGAAATTCTTAGGCTGACCATTACCACTTTCCTTCTTGACTAACACAGCTCCTTTTTTATGGTTTTCCTAAATCTCCACTTTGTAACATCAGATAATCTAATAGGAGCAAGAGAATAGTGACTGAAGTGAAAATAGTGTTGAAGACTTCTCACTGCAGGAAGTAGAATCTTATTACCACTGTCCTCTGTCAGTGTTTCCATGTCAATACAAAGCAGGGGGAAAACAAAACAAACAAACAAACAAAAACAGTGTGGGACAAAGACACAGCAACCAAACCACAAAGACAAAAGTATAGGATGCAAAAACATTGTGACCAAAACCCTATATATGCAAAAACAATGCAAGTAGAAAACTTAGTTTGCAAAAGCATTATCAACCATGGTATTGCAAAAGAGAAAATGGCAACATTCATTGACTTATTACTGAGTTAATCTATTATATTTTCTTTTACTAGTTTATCTACTAGATGTTTCTATTGGCAATGTTTTTGCAAAGTATGTATGATTTTATATGCTTTGTGTCTTTGCTATGTTTTGGTTCCTATACTCTTTTTGGCAAATGGTTCCCCCCCGCCCCCCCGCTTTGTACTTAGCTCTTGTGACCCAAGAACTCCTTAATGCCAACTGGCAAGGGGGTTACAGGAATTTCCTGATTCTATGTACATTCTGGTTCAAAGAATGTCATGTGAGGTCTTAAATGAAAGCCGGGGTCACACTGGTCATTAATATTATTGTGAAATGTATGTGCAGATACTACGTAAGGAGTTTTGTATACACACTGAAAATATGTTCTCAGAGTCTATATCAAGGTATGAGTTACCAGCAGAGGCGACAAAACAGGTTTTCTGTGAGACAAATGCTTATTCACCTATCTCTTGTTCAGGATGTAAATTAAGCATTATAAGTTTACACAATGGATGCTCTTTTGCATACAAAGTCAACAAAGAAGTGAAGTCAGCAGGAAAGCAGCACACAGGAAAAACAGCCAGAGGTGGTTATCCTGTCTCTCAGTAAAGACAATGAACTTTGGGGGTATAAGTAAAAGGCAAAGAAGACACCCCCTCATCCTGCACCTAGAAAATAAGGAGGTAGTGTGTTTACATCCATGAAAACGGCATCTCAGCCAACCTTGGGTGAAAAGCTGCAAAAGGTTTTGGGTGAGCAACTTTTTTAGACTGGAGGGTAACCTAAAGTTTAGTCTATAGAAACCATGTTATGATTTAGTTTTATATCTAACATTTGTTCCAATATCCTTCCTCACTATCACTTGAACCTTAAATCTTTGATAATAAACTTATTTTTGTTTTCACTATAAATATAGTGAAGGGCTGTGATATTAAGGAAAGTGCTGGTCCTGAGTTGAATCTTGCAAGCTGGTGAGTAGTCTGTTGCTTTGGGGACAGCTGTCCTGGTATTTCTGTGAGTAGCCAGTGATAGGGGCTGGATATCACAGGAGAACTCTCCAAAGGGGCTCAGGAAGTGGGGTGCACCTATTGTTAACTTGCAAGGCAAAGTAAGGGCTGGTTTAGCCCAGAGGAGAGTGCTTGAGTATCTAAAAGGCTGGTGGTGTTAGGGAGCTGACCCCAGCTAAGTACAAGCTAGACTTGCTCATGCTGAAGGCAAGGGATAACAAGGTGACTCACGGGTCTGGATACTCTGAGAACCATCACAGTTCTACCTGATTTCAATAGCTTTCTGTCCCTCTCCATCTCCATTTCAAAATTGCCTTGTTGGTTTTCACTGTCTGTTCACTCACTCTGGGCTTCCAATCTTGGTCTCCTGTCCATCTCCCTCCTACAACTTTCCACAGTTGGAGGAATTCTTTTGTAGTGCTCCTTTTCTCGGAGTCTCTCTTCCACTTTCTGCTGTGTCACCTCCTCCGTACCTCTTTTAAAGCCTTTCTTTCCCTCATTAATCTACAGATGACTTACTCTGTGTCACATGCATGTACTGCAGTTTGGCTACTGTACGTTTTACCAAATAAGCCATTTCCAATATTTGAATTGGCAAACAACACTCATCTACAGGGTGACTCATCTTTGATATTCCAGTATACTGATACATAGATCCTTTTGGCCTCTTCGCACTTTTCCCAATTTTTTTTAACAGTCTGAATTCTCTTGCCAACTTGCTCTCACGTTCTCCTTTTCAACAGTCCATGATGTCTTCCCTGCTAAATGATTTACCTGTGAATTTTTGAGTGATTCTAAAGAATATCTGAATCCTCACTCACATGTAACTCTTTGGAATTCCTGTTATAAATGATGGCTATTATATGACTTATTTTTCACTCTTCAGTGTACATTGACATGAATGGTATCAGTGATTTTACATGGCTTTTGCCATTTGCTTGTATTGCTTGAACTTAGCCCTTTATGACATGGAAGACCCTGACTAGCATCTCCCAACCACTAATCAAGCGAGTTATAGAACAAAAAGATTATTGCTATATATATATCATAACATCTGGCAACCACTTCTACTGTTGTCTGAAATCGTATTCTCCTTATTATCAAACACAAAAGACGAAATGATATTTGGGACCCAATTCTCCACTGCATTGCACCTTGTGTAGTCATTTACACCAGTGTAAAATGCTATTAGATCAGAAGAGTAGCATTTGTACCCACTTTGCACAGGTGTAAATGACTATACAAGGTGCATTGTAGTGGAGAATCAAGCTCTTTAGTTTCTGGATAAATTATAATTTGAGGAAACATCTAGCATAATCTATCATGAAACAATCCTTCAGATTTTCTGTTTTCTTGGTTTTTCAGCATGCATAAAAGTGTGCTTCCTCTGATAATCTTAGTCCAAGTTAAGATTGTTGTTGTTACTGTATGAATTTTATATTAACAAACACTTAACTGTAGCCTCCAAAATTGACCTGTATGCTGTTTGAATAGTGATCTTGTGTACAAACATTGCTGATTTGGAAATTCCTTCCATAGTTTCCTACAACACACCATGTGATAGGCAGAGAAGAATTAAGATTGACTTCTGCTGCTCCACAGTCAATTGGGGAACATGTCTGTTGATCTTCCTAAAATATCTATTTAGCCCAGATGTGTTTCACTTAAAAAAAAAAGTACAATAGAATCACTGAGTGACATAGTAAAATATAATTGGACTAATTGTAAAATTACATGCCTGCAGATACACACAAAATAATAATAAAGGTTCCTAGGGAGTCTAAGTGCAGTAGTACCTTCAATGTAAAAGAAAGCTATTCCATTTGTTTCTATCTGCTAGACTATGTTTGATCAGATTTGCTGATCAAAGCCTGTCCAAAGCATTCACTTCCATCTAGTAATGACTGCATTGCAGTTGTGAACTTCCAAACCCTGTTTGGAGAGGAAGCGAGATGACCTGGTCTCCTTTTAGAGTCACCCTGTGAAGGAAGACTTGTGCCAAAAGCACTTTATGATATACAAGAATAAACCAGTGATTTTCCTGTCTGAAATGTCTGCCCTTAGTAGTGGATTGACTATCATCTATAACTTAATAAAGGTAGGATACTACAATTTCATATATTATCAAGTGTTAGAGTTCTGATTTCTGTTTTTAAAAATACCAGTATGTATTTACAATGTCACCATGCCCCTTAACCAGAAAGGAGGAAAAAGCTCTTTGCTACCATATACCTGTTGTTCTTAGGGCCCATATCTGTAAGGTGCTGTGCAATCATCACTGGAATCTATGGAAGCTGAGAATACTCAATATTTATCTCTCTGTGGGAAAATATCAGTCTCTTCTTTTGAATGGAAGCATTGCTGGACAATTCAAAAAAGGAAATTTAACTAAGAATGGTAAAGGTCTACTAGGAAAATATATTTTGTCATAGCATAAAACACTGTATTCTTTTTTACACATATTCCTTCATCATGTTTTTTACACATATTCCTTCATCACTGTTTTTTAATGAGTTTCTGTATATTTGGAGGTCACGTCTTTCTCACATTACTCACACAAACAGTCCATTGACATCAGTAAGGCTACTCGAATGATGAAGACATGGAAGATTTGGCCCTTTATGTCAGATTGGTTACACTGGTAATGTTCTCACATTTGATCCAGAATTTCACAGCGTGTACAACCATGTCCTGAACCAGGGCTGGAAGGGTTCATGATCTGACCTGCAGTCATCTGTATGCAGTGTCACCTGCCAGAAATGCTCCATCTGGAAGGAATGAACAGGAGGGAAACAGCAAATATAAGGGAGGACATAGGTTTTAGTGGGCTGGCTGCTTTAGCAGAGAGAGGATCTTTAGTTTGTGTGACTGAGCTGCATTTCACCTGAGGGGCCTGAGGAGCAAAGCCTGACTGGAGAAGTGGAAAGGTGCAATAGAGCTTCCCTGATGGGAAAGGAACCACGGTTATTTGTCCATTTCGTAAGTGGGAAGATTGGTCTGGTTTCCTTGGGGCAAGGAAAAGCCTAGTGATTGGCTGCATGTGGGTTTTTACCTCTGCTGTGTGTACAAAATGTTTATAAAAACCTGAGGGACATTAAGGGCCTAAGAATGAACTAGAGAAAGAAGGATTTCTCTTCCATACCTCCTGCTGAAGTATGTTTGTTTGTAGCTTCTATGATGGCTTGTTGCTCCTCTACAGATAGGGTGCAATGCAGCTTCTTAACTCTTGCTGCTTCAGTTAATGGATTTGTGCAAGCCTTTCGCTCCAGTTTTGGCTCATGTAGTTTTTATCCCCGGTGTTTTGATTTGAACTCCCTGTTCACACAAGCTGCAAAGTTAAAATTACCTGAAGATACAGATTGTTTGCCTCAGAGTCAAAGTTATACAAAGCCAATGAGTTTCATGTGGCTTTTACCCCAGACGGTAATCGCCTAAGTTTGTGAGCCCTTCTGAGCTTTGCTTGAGTTCTGGGCTTGCAGGGCTGTGTTTTCATTTACACTAAGGTTCCTTTACACCACTCTGGCAGTGTAAATTACATTTGTTCCCAACGCTGCCAGAGTGGTGTAAAGGAACCTTAGTGTAAATGAGAACCAAGCCTTGTAAAGTTCAGAGTTTTAGGGTAGCTTTGTATAGCTCCACCCACAAACCAGTATTAATGGTGATCCAGTGCAGGACTAAAGGGAATGCTGCATTGTTAAAGGTGTTTTCCTTCAGGTTAGAGTGTCTAAAGTCTCTGATGGCTATGTTGTAGACAGATGTTAAAGGTCCAAAGGCACTCTTTGAAAGGAGTAGGCAATGGTCTGGGATATGACTCTCCATCGTTCTCTCAGATTTTTTTCTCATGTCCAGAACTGTGCTGACCATGTTTTAAAATAGTCTGTTTTTCAAAAGGTTTATGTCCAGAAATGCATCTGTGTAGCTAACATGTGCACACACATGACCAGTTATTGCATTTGCCTGCACCAATTGAGCATGAGTGCATATGTATCTAGCATGTGCATGAGCACCTATAACATTGAATGGATGCTAGATGACTTTTAGAAATCAAAACTTTTAAGACTAAAACTTCTGACTAATTTCTGCCTGTAGTCACTTCACTATTGATTTCTAACTCACTACCATTTAGAACACTATAAAATGTAATTAAGTATGAAAAGCCTTATAGAAATCAAAGTAGCAGTCTGTTTTTATTTAAAAATGTCACTTTATTGCTTTCTTCCTACACCATTGGAAATACCATATTGTGGAACAAACAAGCTCTTTTTCTGCCCTGGTTTAGGACACTTGATATAAGTTAAACGAAGTGCCAGATATTTTTTATTTATTTTGTTATTTATTTATTTATGCTGTGCATGGAACATGTATATTTCCAATTTAAGAATGTCACTGTAATTTTTCTCCAACTCTTTCCAGATCTTAGTTGGGATTGGGTCTCTGTTACCTTAGACTAGGGAGCACTGGTGCTGTGAATCAATCTGACTCTATCCTTCCTGCAAGTTACTCATTAGATTTGCTGTGTCACTTTATTTCAGAGGTCACACGCAAGATTTTGGCTTGCATGAAACTGCTGAGGGTTTTTGTTCTGAAGTGAAATATCTATTTATACAAAAGAGAGAGCACTTGGCTTTAAATGATTAACATTTAAAATCTGCAGTACCTCTTGAAGTAGATATTGAGTACAGTTTTATATGAATAGGGATTATATAAATCGTGTGGTGAATTTTATTTTCACCTTGAAAGGAGAAATACTTAATTTTTGATGCAAGAATCAAATTGTTGCACATCACAATAAATGTACTCTTTCAGTATTCTCAGTGTATATCCAGACATATAAAATAGATACTCTTGAATCAGAAAAGAGAATAAGATGTTGCATGTACAACAGGGTTTGGATTTTTTTTTTACCTAATGTTATCTCAGACTTGTCAAATTAGACTTCCTCACTTGTCAAGTTTAAATTTTGAAAACAAAGTCATTTGTGACCAAGACACATACATTTTTTCCCCGAACTTCCTTTTATATTTTGAAGACAACTTCCACCCTTCTGCCCCCATGCTCAGATAACTATAATATGGCCAAACTAAATGTCCATGTTAAATATTAACAAAACAAAACCTTTTGGCCAAGAATCAGTAGGAAGATTTCCTTCTCTATGGCACTCTTGGGTACTTATACGAGCTTGAAAAGAGTCTGTTGCAAAGGTGTCCAGTTGTTTACAGCTCTCTCTCTCTCTATTTCTACATGTTAAACAGTGAGCCAAACTAGAAAACTTCAATACTATTTGCACTTTCAATGAGATTTACAAATAGTAATTCCCAACCTAGTTTAGTGCACTGGGAATTTGTCTAACTCACGTGGCCTTCAAAGGTCAGATGAGCTGTCAGTACTCTGACTACAGGCAGGGCCAGTGCATGGAAGTTTCGCGCCCTGCGACCCTCCGCCAGCTAACACTACCCCCACGCCCAGCTAACACCGCAGCCAATCCACCCCCCACGGCAATCCACCCCCCTGCGTCCTCCCCCCGCCCAGCTAACACCGTCCCCCCAGCGAACACCGCCCCCCCCCGAAGCTCAGCCCCCCGCCCGTGGCACCCCCGCGGCTCCTGGCAGCTGCGGCCAGGCGCCCTCCCCGGCTCCCGGCTCAGCTGCGGAGCTGGGTGGCAGCCGCGGCCAGGTGCCCTCCCAGCTCAGCCGGGCGGCGGGTGGCAGCCACGGCCAGGTGCCCCCTCGGCTCCCGGCTCAGCCGTGGAGCCGGGCGGTGGGCGGCAGCTGCGTCCAGGCACCCCCGCGGCTCCCGGAGCTCGGCGGCGGGTGGCAGCCTCAGCCAGGCACCCCCGCGGCTCCCGGCTCAGCTGCGGAGCTAGGCAGCGGGCGGTAGCCGCGGCCAGGCGCCCCCGCAGCTCCCAGCTCAGCTGCGGAGCCAGGCGGCAGCCACGGATAGGAGCCCCCCCTGGCTCCGGGCTCAGCCGTGGAGCTGGGCGGCAGCTGCGGCCAGGCGCCCCCGCTGCTCCCGGAGCCGGGCGGTGGGCGGCAGCCACGGCCAGGCACCCCCCACTCCCGGCTCAGCTGCGGAGTCGGGAGGCGGGCCGTGGCCAGCCGCCCCCCCCCGGCGCCCTAGGCGACTGCCTAGGATTGCCTAGTGGGCACGCCAGCCCTGACTACAGGAAACAAACCAAATGTTGAGACCAAGACTCAAATAAAACAGAGGACTGCTGCTGGCACAAGGCTTGCACGCTGTATAGTGACTGAAATCCTCTTTTTTTCTAGATGTGAGTATTTTATGCTCAGATCTCATGGTGAAACATATGGTATAAATACACACCCTCTGAAACACACTTGTCCAATGAACCCACCCTACAGTCACAGTGAACTCTTGCTAAAATGGACGGGAAATGTACAAGTGGGGAAGAAACAGCTGTAATATTAACAAGTCCATACAGCCCAAATTCTTTTTTCAAATTGGGTGATGTCTTGATATTACAGTAACCAGAGCATTATAAATGGATGGATGTGTTTGTAACTGGGCCTACCTATTAGGGATAAGATACAACCCACATACAGGTAACACTTAACCCTCCACTCTGCCTCCTGGATCTCCTTAGCATACAATCAGTGGACCAGCTACTATATTCCTTTGTGAATGGTTAGTTTACTACTCATGCAACCAGCTAGCTCCATTGGCTGGTGCATAGGGAATGAGGCTGAAGGAGTAAGGATGGAGCAACCCGAAACACAAGGACGGTGATTCTGGCTGGCTCTTATCGGGCACACAGGAGGGTGGGGTGAAGGCTCCTTACACTTTGCCAGCATACACTGCATGCCTATGTAAGGGCAATGCAGAATCTGGCCCATAATCATTATCCATCCTGCCTGAAGGCTGTCTTCTGTTATGTTGCCAGTCATCTTACTGACAACATAATGGATTTTCAAAAGTGCTTAGCCTATTTAAAACGGATAGTAAAGTTCTCACTGACTCCCGTCGAACAGAGTTAGGCCAAGGGTGAGTGCTTCTGAAAATTCCACCCAATGTGTGTAATTAATTTCTCATTTAAAACATTAATAAAACAATACAATTACTTCATATGACCACTGTTTAGCAATAGTATAATTCCTGTTAACTAAACTGAAGAATACTGGCTGTTCAGAACCACCTAAGGAGATAATGGGCATATGCTATGACTATCTCCTCTATGTTCAATTACTGATAACAGTTTGTCTGCAAAACTTTGTTTCTCAAGTTTGACGACAAGGACAAATTTTCAGCTGTTGTATTTTATGAAAGCAAGCAGATATTTGCATGTGGAAATTGAGTAGTTGGGTACCCTGCTTCTCAATTTGTTCATAAGAAAAGTTATTGTGGCACAGATGAAAATTGAAGGCCATGACTAAGACTACAAATATGGACCACCAAAAAAATAGGGCACGTCTATGCTGCAGCTGGGAGAGTGCTTCCCAGTGTGGGTAGACAGACACATCCTAGCTCTGCACTAGCTAGTGCACTAAAGATAGCACGGGCAGTAAGCTGTGGCTTGGGCTAGTTACTTGACTACAAACCCACCCAGACTCCCAAGCTACATAGTCAGGCAGGTAGCCCAAGCTGCCATCATGCTGCGCCCAGCTATGAGACTGGTTTTTAGCATGATAGCTTGATCAGAGTTAGTGGTTGTCTGCCTACCGACACTAGGAAGCACACTAGCAGCTGCAGTGTAGGTATATCCTTAGAGAGCTTCAGAACCAGAAGTTGCCAGGTGTCCAGTTTTCAACCAGAACGCTCGGTCGAAAAGGGACCCTGGTGGCTCCGATCAGGACTGCTGACTGGGCCGCTAAAAGTCTGGTCAGCGGGGCTAAGACCGGCTCCCTGCCTGCCCTGTCTCCTTGTGGATCCCAGAAGTGGCCAGTAATTATGTCCGGCTCCTAGGTGCAGGGGCAGCCACAGGGGCTCTGAATGCTGCCCTCGCCCTGAGCTCCAGCTCTGCAGCTCCCATTGACTGGGAACAGCGGCCAATGGGAGCTGCGGGGGTGGCACCGTGGGCAGCATGCCCTCGGCCCCTCCACCTGGGAGCCAGACATGCTGGCTGCTTCCAGGAGCCACCTGAAGTAAGCACCACCCGGACAGAGTCCGCACCCCAACTCCCTACCCCAGGTTGGAACCCCTGCCACACCCAAACTCCCTCTCAGAGCCTGCACCCCTCACCCCCTCCTGCACCCCAACCCCCTGCCTCATTCCTGAGCACCCTCCTGCACCCTGAACCCCTCATTTCTGGCCCGACCCCAGAGCCCGCACTCCCAGACAGAGCCCTCACCCTTTCCCATACCCCAACCCTCTGCCCTAGTCCAGTGAAAGTGAGAGAGGGTGGGGGAGAGCAAGCGATGGAGGGATGGGGGATGGAGTGAATGGGAGGCAGGGTCTCATTGGGCAGGGCAAGTGTGTTTGGTTTTGTGCGATTAGAAAGTTGGCAACCCTAACCAGAAAGTCAGTCATAATTCCAGACCCCAGAAAGCTACAGCTGTCTTTCTAGAATAAAAACAAAATAGATCTTCAGAACACTACTTTGCTTATGTTTCATATTTATTTTATATATATAGGAAATATTTGTGGAAGTTGAAAAGACAAAATATTTTGGCTTAATTTCTGTAACATGGATCTCAGCATTTAATCTGCTATACTTTCAGGATCTCTTGGTTCCATCAAACCACCTGAAAACCAATAATACATTCTCAAATAACTTCAAAAATAAAGGTTATCATCTGGTATCTAAGTCACTATAAGGCATTTATACTATCACATGTTTCATTAGACAGCAAATGCAGGTCATGAAGGTTTTATACTATAGCTTTGATTACTGAACCCATTAAATAGTATTGACTGAGCTCCTTTGGTGCTAACTGTAAAATGCTGATTTATTGAAATCTGAAAAGATTTGAGAACAGGAAAGAAGCCTTGCAGATCACTGATGTCATCAGGGTAGGCAAAATTAGACAAGTTGCACTGAGGCTGCATGATCTTGTGGATTTGATTTCTGTCTCCGTTTAGAGAGACTTTTATGGGAAAAATATTGCATATTAATACAAATACAAGATAGCCCTTGGGGAAACTATTCCCGAAGTCAGATAGAATGACTGTATTTGCTATCTTTAAGGTGAATTGTTTCAAGTTAATTATAGTTAATAAATGGGTATAATGGCAACATATATTTTAAAATCACTAAGTACTTACTAATTCACTCATTACAGGGCAGAAAAGGTATAAATGCGTATGAAGCAATCATTGTCAGTTTGCTGCATTTTAAATAATACATCTCAGGAAATCATGGACAGTTGAATGTTGCTTAACTTACTTCCTTTGGTAAATACAAGTCAAAATGCAAGCTGGGACTTACAGACTGAATTCTGAAGGATTAATGCAAGCAGTGTTTTTAAGGACCCTTAGAGTCAGTGAAAGGGAGTGTAACCCATACTAGGGGGGGAAATATAGCTAGATAGCTATATTTAGACTGTTTACCAGTTGGCAACTCCGGATCGTGTCTTTTCCTTTTCAGGGGGATTTTTCTCTCAACTTTAGAATATATTATTCCCCTACTCCTCTGAACCCCAAATAAAGTTGCACATTACTTATAAACCGGTCTCTGCAAGATAGACTGTAATAGACAAAGCTGTGTAACTGCTTTGTGCTGACAGGCTAATATTACCCAAAAGAGCTGAGACAGCGGAGTGCAGAAAGTTTCCAGGAGTATTGTTCAAGGAATCTCTCACAAGTCAGTATGTTCCCTAGCACTCATAGAAAGTATGGGTTTTGTTTTCTCCCCTCCAACACCTACCTAATCATTCAGGGTTTGAGAAACTCATTACATGCCTTAGGGTAAGGGCTTCCACTTTGCAAGGCAGTGGCTTTCATCCAATTGGACTGGGCATTAAGAGATGTCACATACTTGGTCAAGCTCCCTTTGCTGGACAATGACTGGGCTCCTGTGTTAGGCTCCTTCTTTCCCAGACCACTTAGTCTGAGCAGCATCGAGGCTCTGCTTTCCCTGTTGGGTAACCCTTGTAAGTGGGACACAATGGCCCAGCTGCCCTGGACCCCAAGACTAGTGGTGAACTGCTCTCCCTCCACCCACCCAGACCAAGTCTCCCCAGGAGCTTAAGCACACCCTTTCACAGATCTTCACCCTCACAAATACTCTGGTTTCCAGTTTAACTCTTTGGGGATATCAGATTTACAACAAGGAACCTAGAGGCTTTATAAAGCAACTTCTTAAACACACACACTTTATTAATAGAAACTTGCAGATCTTGCAAAACAAAACAAAATGTTCATGCAAAACCCCTTCCTCAAGTGTTCTCACCACTTCAGGAGACCTTTGAGTTTTTAGCCATTCCTTTCAGGGTCCCCAGACCATCCTCTCCTCTTACTTAGCCTTCATGTTTGCTCTCTCTGCCCCTGCAACAAGCTCTCCTCTCATTCAGGTCTGGCTGTCAAAAGTTTCCTGGTAGCTCACAAAATATATATCTGTGTTTTCTGAACTTGCCAGAGTCTGAGGTTTTTAAAAGGTCAGTTCTGTCACCTTCTGACAGCAGAAAGTCCACCTTTCTTTATTGAGATTCACCCATCTCATCGCAAACTTTTTGTTTTTGGACTAAATAATTGTGCATAATCCAGAGTTTGTTTACTTTGCAAACACTTGTCATTGTGTGTTTTGTACACTTTGTATGGACACTTTTTGACATAATTAGCTATAGTCTTGATACCCTTCATGTACAACTAATATGAAATAAATAAAATATCACAGTGCTAACCAAGGTATCTGTTTCAGCAAGACCAAGTTCCCATTCTGTTTTGGCTCTGTCTCCTCTGCTTCCTGGACTTTCTTTTTTTTTTCTATTTGCTTGTGTATTTTAGTGCTGATGAAGTGTGCGGCTACTGTTTCAATCTTGGGTCATCAAAATAAAAAACCGCATTGCACTTTGTTGGGGGCGGGCGGGGAGGGGGTCAGGAAGGGCGCAAAAGGGAGTCCTCTTTATCTAAAAGAATCCAAACTGGTCAGCATCATGCAGATATCTACTTCCCTTAGCTATCTTCAGGAACTTGCTAGGATTGTGTGTGTGTGACAAAGAGAGAGAGAGAGAGTGTGCAACATTGGGTTATGCTAGCTGATCTCAATATGCTGAACTGTTGTGGTGACTTTCTTCATGCACCAGGGTGTCCACTGGGCCACAGACATGACCACAAAGCCAATCCAATGACGCAAATCAGCAGCTGATATAAACAAGTTGACACAAACCAGAAACTAAGCTAGCAATGAACCTCAAGGGACTATAACAAAAAATAAAGGAAAACATCTTATTTTATAACTGTAAAAATGCAATTGAAAGTCAGTGCATCCAATTTCATAAACAACTTAAAAACATGCTCTGTAATATGTGTGTTTAAGAGTGAAATGGTCCTATTTGTACAAAGGGTGTGTCCAAAGTCTAGCACGTGGGTTGACTTACTATTTAAAAGTACCTGAGGGTGTGGTATGGGAGAATTGCTCCTTTGTTTATTGTTCTGTCTTTCATTTAGATAGGCTATGAAGATGCATGGCAGCAGATACCCCCAATGAACTAGAGGGGTAACTATCTCTCCATCTCTTTATTGTTAATCAAATTCCATCCTTCTGTAAAGATGGGCTCACTTGCTTTTGTTACTGAATTCCATCCCTCTGTATGTTCTCTTCTCTTCCAAACTCCATCCTTCTGTCAGGACATGTTACTTTATTGTTACGGTTCAGTCCTATACCTTTCTAAGCACAAGCACATTCTCTCCTAGGCCAGGTGTACACTAGGAGCCCCCGCCCTCCCCTTGCGAGTGAAGTAAACTAAAGCAAAGTTTTACCAGTATAGCTGCATCTGCACTATGGCTTTTGCTGGTACAGTTATCTCGGTCAGAGATCACACGCCTGACTAATGTAGCTATGCTGACCAAAGTTTGTAGTGTAGATCTGGCCCTAGTTAATGAACCCTATCCTTCTGCTAGGATGAGTTAGTCAGTCCCCTGATTGCTAGATCAGTTTCATTTTCTGCCTTAATACTATTGCTTTTTTAATGAATCCTAATCAGTCACAATATTAGCTATACTTGTTTCATTACTATAAAACCACTACAGAAAATATAAATGAGGAACATTTAAATTATTTTCCTCAAATGATTTCTATAGATTCTAGTTAACTATGTCACATTTTGTCTGTCTTGTTTGTTTGTTTGGCCCTACTCGTGGGTAGCAATGAAGAGTGCAGCATTGCATTAGAACACTGTTAGGATGCCAAATGATACTGCTATCATGGGAACCTATAAAAGGATTATAAAAAACTGTTCACAATCTTATTTTTGGTCAGTGGTTGATTTCATAATAAAGTGACAGCAGAAAAATACATTAAAAATCTGGATATGTACTTTGCAGAATGTAAATAATATCAAAAGGTTAAACTGTCAAACACGTGGGAAAGGGTTGAAAAACAAAAAGAACCAGACATCTGAGAGAGGAGAAAGAAAAGGGGAAAGTCCTGAATGGTGACAGGGAGGGAAACAATGAGTCTTAAAGCTTCTATTCTGATAGGCAGCCAATATTTCCAGTGCATATTTGAACGTGACCCAAATTATCTGAAACTTTTGGGTCTGGAAACTTGAGCTAGAGGTCTCATGAGAACAAGCTTTCTTGTAATTTTCAGTGATTCTTGTTTCTGGTCAAGCCAAAGATTCTATGGGAACAGTCTTTTTTCTGTATTGATACATGCATCTGACCAGAGCTAAAAAGTAGAAATATGGATGAAAATGAAAATCATTTGGTGAAACAAACCAATTAATGCAATCTTTAAAACTTTATAAGGCTTTGTTCAAGTTTTGGGTGAAAACTTATTAGATTACAAACAAGTTTAGGTAAATGGCAAATCAAGTGCTCCTATAGGCCAATTTTCATAATGCAAGAACATGGGCACATTAAAATGATGTTTTAAGGCAGTAAATTTAAAACTAACAAAAGAAATGTTTTGTGGTTAATAGTTTACGTGTGAAACTCACTGCCACAAGATATCAGAGGCTAAGAGCTTATGAGGATTCCAAAAATGCCAGTCTCTTATAGAGCATATAGAGCATAGTTATACTAGATAGGACTTCTAACAGTTTGAAACAGATGTAAGTCCTCATACTAACTGTGTCACATTACCCCCCATATTCTTCATAGAGATATGGTTAGGATATGATTATGGCATAGCTAAGATGTGTTTTATCTAGATGGATCATGTGAGATGTCATTGGAAACGTTATAATTTACTGAATATGATTATCCTGTTTGTATGCATGTATCATTTTTGTATCTGAAGTTAGGAATATTGTCTATGCATCTATTACAAATGTGTTTACACCTGCGGAACACCCACTAGACAGAATGCAATCAGTCTGGATGGCCGGTTGGGAAGGGCCATTAGGGAAAACAATAGGTCTTTGAAGATGCTAATCTGCCACCGGGAAGGCCTCCTGGGGATGCTGCAAACAGCCTCTGAGTTATGGCTGCAGGGACATGTGACCAAGTCACCTGATACTGGACTCGATGATAATATTAGTATTTTTCCACTGAACGAGGGTGGGAATCACACTGGGAGACAAAGGATTCCCGCCATATGCAAAATCTATTTAAGGCAGGGGAGTGACATCATCAAGACGGGTTCTTCATTGACTCTCCACCCAAGAAAGAGGAGGACTGCTGGAAACACCTGAGAACAAAAAGATTGGACTAGGGGAGAAGGGCTGAGCCCAGGCTGGAGGGTTGTCTGGCCTGTGAAAGAAATATCTAGAGCACAGTTACCAACTTTCACGCAGTAAATCATAGAATCATAGAATCATAGAACCTCAGGATTGGAAGGGACCTCAGGAGGTCATCTAGTCCAACCCCCTGCTCAAAGCAGGACCAACCCCAACTAGATCATCCCAGCCAGGGCTTTGTCAAGCCTGACCTTAAAAACCTCTAAGGAAGGAGATTCCACCACCTCCCTAGGTAACCCATTCCAGTGCTTCACCACCCTACTAGTGAAAAAGTTTTTCCTAATATCCAACCTAAACCTCCCCCTCTGCAACTTGAGACCATTACTCCTTGTTCTGTCATCTTCTACCACTGAGAACAGTCTAGATCCATCCTCTTTGGAACCCCCTTTTAGGTAGTTGAAAGCAGCTATCAATCCCCCCTCACTCTTCTCTTCTGCAGGCTAAACAATCCCAGTTCCCTCAGCCTCTCCTCATAAGTCATGTGCTCCAGCCCCCTAATCATTTTTGTTGCCCTCCGTTGGACTCTTTCCAATTTATCCACATCCTTCTTGTAGTGTGGGGCCCAAAACTGGACACAGTACTCCAAATGAGGCCTCACCAGTGCCGAATAGATGGGAATAATCACGTCCCTTGGTCTGCTGGAAATGCCCCTACTTATACAGCCCAAAATGCCATTAGCCTTCTTGGCAACAAGGGCACACTGTTGACTCATATTCAGCTTTTCGTCCACTGTAACCCTTAGGTCCTTTTCTGCAGAACTGCTGCCCAGCCATTCGGTCCCTAGTCTGTAGCAGTGCATGGGATTCTTCCATCCTAAGTGCAGGACTCTGCACTTGTCCTTGTTGAACCTCATCAGATTTCTTTTGGCCCAATCCTCTAATTTGTCTAGGTCCCTCTGTATCCTGTCCCTACCCTCCAGCGTATCAACCACTCCTCCCAGTTTAGTGTCATCTGCAAACTTGCTAAGGGTGCAGTCCACACCATCCTCCAGATCGTTGATGAAGATATTGAACAAAACCGGCCCCAGCACCGACCCTTGGGGCACTCCACTTGATACCGGCTGCCAACTAGACATGGAGCCATTGATCACTACCCATTGAGCACGACCATCCAGCCAGTTTTCTATCCACCTTACCATCCATTCATCCAGCCCATATGTCTTTAACTTGCTGGCAAGAACACTGTGGGAGACTGTATCAAAAGCTTTGCTAAAGTCAAGAAATAGCACATCCACTGCTTTCCCCTCATCCACAGAGCCAGTTATCTCATCATAGAAGGCAACTAGGTTAGTCAGGCATGACTTGCCCTTGGTGAATCCATGCTGACTGTTCCTGATCACTTTCCCCTCCTTTAAGTGGTTCAGAATTGATTCCTTGAGGACCTGTTCCATGATTTTTCCAGGGACTGAGGTGAGACTGACTGGCCTGTAGTTCCCCAGATCTTCCTTCTTCCCTTTTTTAAAGATGGGCACTACATTAGCTTTTTTCCAGTCATCTGGGACCTCCCCCGATTGCCATGATTTGTCAAAGATAATGGCCAATGGCTCTGCAATCACATCGGCCAACTCCTTTAGCACCCTCGGATGCAGTGCATCCGGCCCCATGGACTTGTGTTCGTCCAGCTTTTCTAAATAGTCCCAAACTACTTCTTTCTCCACAGAGGGCTGGTCACCTCCTCCCCATACCGTGCTGCGGAGTGCAGCCGCCTGGGAGCTGACCTTGTCTGTGAAGACAGAGGCAAAAAAAGCATTGAGTATCATGGAATCTCAGGGTTGGAAGGGACCTCGGGAGGTCATCTAGTCCAACCCCCTGCTCAAAGCAGGACCAACCCCAACTAGATCATCCCAGCCAGGGCTTTGTCAAGCCTGACCTTAAAAACCTCTAAGGAAGGAGATTCCACCACCTCCCTAGGTAACCCATTCCAGTGCTTCACCACCCTACTAGTGAAAAAGTTTTTCCTAATATCCAACCTAAACCTCCCCCTCTGCAACTTGAGACCATTACTCCTTGTTCTGTCATCTTCTACCACTGAGAACAGTCTAGATCCATCCTCTTTGGAACCCCCTTTTAGGTAGTTGAAAGCAGCTATCAAATCCCCCCTCACTCTTCTCTTCTGCAGGCTAAACAATCTCAGTTCCCTCAGCCTCTCCTCATAAGTCATGTGCTCCAGCCCCCTAATCATTTTTGTTGCCCTCCGTTGGACTCTTTCCAATTTATCCACATCCTTTTTGTAGTGTGGGGCCCAAAACTGGACACAGTACTCCAAATGAGGCCTCACCAGTGCCGAATAGAGGGGAATAATCACGTCCCTTGGTCTGCTGGAAATGCCCCTACTTATACAGCCCAAAATGCCGTTAGCCTTCTTGGCAACAAGGGCACACTGTTGACTCATATTCAGCTTTTTGTCCACTGTAACCCCTAGGTCCTTTTCTGCAGAACTGCTGCCCAGCCATTCGGTCCCTAGTCTGTAGCAGTGCATGGGATTCTTCCGTCCTAAGTGCAGGACTCTGCACTTGTCCTTGTTGAACCTCATCAGATTTCTTTTGGCCCAATCCTCTAATTTCTCTAGGTCCCTCTGTATCCTATCCCTACCCTCCAGCGTATCAACCACTCCTCCCAGTTTAGTGTCATCTGCAAACTTGCTAAGGGTGCAGTCCACACCATCCTCCAGGTCGTTGATGAAGATATTGAACAAAACCGGCCCCAGCACCGACCCTTGGGGCACTCCACTTGATACCAGCTGCCAACTAGACATGGAGCCATTGATCACTACCCGTTGAGCACGACCATCCAGCCAGTTTTCTATCCACCTTACCGTCCATTCATCCAGCCCATACTTCTTTAACTTGCTGGCAAGAACGCTGTGCGAGACTGTATCAAAAGCTTTGCTAAAGTCAAGGAGCCAATCAAAAAAAAGAAGCAACAAACAACAAGCTACAAGCCAAATAAGCTACAAGCAAAAAACTAGCCAACAAGCAACTCACAAGCCAATTAAGCCAAAAACAAGCCCACTTTCTGTGTTTTTTTCCACAGGTTTGACATGTCTGATCTGGAGTTTTAAGCAGCAAGCAACTGCAGCTTGGCTTCAAGACTCTCTGCAAACAGCCTAGAACATTTAGGGTGAGAATTTGCTGCTCATATCCAATTTCGTTAGTATATTAAGCTTAGATTGTGTGTTTGTTTTATTTGCTAGGTAATCTTCTTTAATCTGTTTGCTATCCCTCATAATCATTTAAGATATATCTAATAAACTTGTTTTTGTTTTGTCTAAAACCTGTGTGTGTAGAAATCATAACTTGGGGCAAAAAGCTATGTACATTCCTCTCCATATTGAGGGTGGAGGCAAATTTCATGATCTTACGCTGTACAGGTCTCTGTGCAGCGCAAGACGGTATAGTTTTGGGTTTACCCTCTAGAGGGGGGTGTGCACCAGAGTACTGGGCAATTCCTTAGCTGAGCCTTCCCAGGCAGAGCTGATCTCAGCATCTGTGTGTATAGCTGCAGCTGGGTGGGTCCCTACCTGTATGTGTGCTGTTAAAGTGCAGTCTGAAGCCCGAGGGAAGCCTAATATCAAGCAGACTATGCTTGCCACAGCACAATGCACACAGGACCATGAACAAAGGGATTCTAGAAACAATCTTCCCCACACCTCCAGATCAGTTCCCTCTGGCAACATAACTGAAATTACAGTATTTTCTTTTTAATCCTTATTACCTTTTGGGAATTTCTAGTTTAACAACTTCATCAAGAAAATAGCTTAAATTTAATTTCACAGGGATGTTTTTAATGCAACTGTATTCATACACAAAAAGTAGTGTCTCTTAAGCAAGGTGATCTAAGGCCTGATCCAGCTTCTGTTGTAGTCTATGGGAGCAGGATTCAGCCCTAGGTTACGTTAGCTAATCATAAGGGATTGATCACTTGTTCTGCTTTCCACAACTTGGTTCCTTCCCACTCCTTGTCTATCCCCAAAACCCTATGCCTCTTCACTCAGCCCAGGATGCTTGTCTGATTGCCTTTTGGGGCCTCATCAAAACCCCACTGAAGATAATGGCTTTGGATCTAGGGTCTTTTTTGCCCTCAGGCTTTCTCTGATACAACCTCTATGCCTGGGACTGCCTTCCTGATCCCATCTGTCACCTTCTCCCCGTTTAAGCTTTCTCAGAAAACACTTCTTCAAGGAGTCTTGTATATGTACATATGACAGTAATAGAAGCAGTGGGAGAGTAGTACATGTGTATTGAGGATTACATAGGGTATGTGATAATGAAGGCAGGGGAGTAGCTCCCTTTGATGGACAGCTTGTTAGCTGTAAAATCCCTCTTGGCAGCGACGCTGACTTCCGTCAGCGTCAGTGGGTGCTGACACCGGGCCCCGCCCGCAACGCCGGTGACGTCACGGGCCCCCACCCCCGATGCCACCGCAACGTTGCCGGCGTCGGGGGCGGGGCCCCGGAACATCGCCCAGTGCTCCGGTAAGTTGGGCGCGAGCTCCAGGGATTGCGGGGAGTTGCCGGTGGGTGCAGAGCACCCACCAATTTTTTTCCGTGGGTGCTCCAGCCCCGGAGCACCCACGAAGTCGGCGCCTATGCCTCTTGGTAGCTGTTCTCTACTTGCTTTACCTGTAAAGGGTTAAAAAGTCCCCCAGGTAAAGGGGGAAAAAAGTGGGCACCTGACCAAAAGAGCCAATGGGAAGGCTAGAACTTTCTAAAATTGGGAAAGAAACTTTCCCTTTGTGTGTTCTCTAGGCTGGAGGGACACGGAGCAGCAATGCTATGTAAGGTTTGAACCAGGTATGAAAAAGTATCTTCCATACCTAGAAGAAATTATTTGGATAGGGAATGTTTAGTTAGATACAATCAGGTTTATTTCTTATTTTGGCTTGTGGATCTCCTCTGTGCTACCTCTGATGCTTTTGTTTGCTTGTAACCTTTAAGATGAACCCCCAAGAAAGCTATTTTGGGAGCTTAATTTTTGGAATTGCTCTTTTAAAATCTAGCAAAAGCCTAAGTTCCAGATGTATTTTTTTCCTTTTTAATAAATAATTGTTTTAAATAAAATTTACCTTTTTTAAGAACAAGATTGGATTTTTGGTGTCCTAAGAGGTTTGTGCATGTTGTTTGATTAGCTGGTAGCACAGCTAATTTCCTTTGTTTTCTTTCTCAGCTCTTCGGGGGCGGGGTGAAAGGGCTTGAGAGTACCCCACAGGGAGGAATTCCCAAGTGTTCCTTCCTGGGTCCAAGGGGTGGGGTTTTTTTTTGCATTTGGTGGTGGCAGCGTTTACCAAGTCAAGGTCAGAGAAAAGCTGTAACCTTGAGAGTTTAATACAAGCCTGGAGTGGCACGTATTAATTTTTATAATCCTTGTGGGCCCCTACTTTCTGCACTCGAAGTGCCAGAGTGGGGATTCAGCTTTGACAAGGTATCTTCAGAAAAAATATATATCCATGTCTTTGTTTTAACTCTTCCCATACCAATCCCTCCTTACATTATCTTCTCTCGTTGTTCTTGACTTAATTTAAATGGTAAACTCTGGTGGTGGTGGGGAGAGGATTTGGCCAAAATTTTCAGAAGTGTGACAAGGGGAATCTGAAGTTTTGGGTGCCCAATTTGAGAGTCTCTAAAGGTGCCTGTTTTTTTCAGAGAGTGCTGAGCACCCACCCTCTGAAAATCCAGCCCCTTTAAAGTATCTCAAATTGGGCACCCAAAACTGAGGCACCCAAAATTGTTAGTCACTTCTGAAAATTTTCACCTCAAGCTTTGTTTTGTAAAGGGCCAGGTGCATTTGTGGCCTTTTTATTAGAGTCACCAACCATTGTCGTTCAGCATTTGTCAAGTGTGTCCTTGCTGCAGGGAGCTCTGTCAAGCAATAGTGCTTATAACTGAAACTGAATCACGCTATATTTTTAATGATCAAGCTACTGAATTCCTGCAATGATTTTCATCTTCCCATTAGCAATGGGCAAACCTCAAAAGGTTCTGACGTTCAGATGGGTTCCTATAATCATCCAAAACTGGGCTGGAGATCTTCTGAGAACAGATACTCTCATGAGACTCCTGGTATTTCCTGTTGCTCATCAGGCCAGAAATACAGTACCAGAGGAACAGCCTTTCTCTTCGTACTGTATTATGATATTTCTGCTTATGGCTGAAACCAGGAAGTGCCACAGTGCATAAAAATGAAAACAAACAAACAAAGTTAATGGAACCTTTTCAAACCTCAGAAAAGGTTCATATTTGGTTTGAGTTGTGGGCGAAGGCTTGGGTCAAGTGCCTCTTGATTTATTTAAACCACTTCACCCCTCCCTAGTCCTGTGGTGTATTTTTGTGCACAATTAAAGACTAACGTGCCGTTTTTTGAAGTCAAGCCCATGTTTTTTATAAAGCTCTCCCTTATAAAACTCTGACATATACTCTGTTATATTGGTTCTCAACAAAATAATCATAATCCAACACCTCTTTGTAGGACTAAAAATACTTGCATCCCCTTGAGAGTGGTAAAAATATGAAGTGTCCTGTAGGTTAAATTGGGCCCTACAACTTTCTCTTGCAAACTATTTGAGTGATTTTTATTAAAAACCGTTTCCAACTCCATAAGCTGGGTAAATGTAAGGAATTTAATAGAACAAATGACAAAAGTCAAAGATCCCAATCTCAAGCCTACCAAAAAATACTTTTAGACATACAGTAGCACTATACTTGTGTGCGTGTGTGTATATTGAAATGTATTTAAAAATGCCTACCAAAAAATACTCCTAGGGGTGTCTTTTTTTAAGGAGCAGAGTTTCTCTGGCTATTTATATCGCAAGTGTATTCCAGCTGTATCAGACTGTTATTTCCACCTTGCTGCTCACGTGGTTTTGCTGTGGTGAATATGTGCGTAAATGAGGTTTCTCTTGTGGCTTTCCTGCAGATACTGGTAAGTTACAGATTATGCAAAGGTAGCAAGACAGTTTGCATTCCGGATGTAGAGAGAACTAGATGACCTCTGAAATGCACTGTTAAAATCTTTCTCTCCCTGTTGCAGAAGATCAGAGTCATAAAGAAAACCTAGTGTGAGTCCCAAGAACCTTGCCCCCAAATAATTTTGTCCATGAGTGTATGTTTTGCTACACTGTATAAAGCTTTCCTGTAAGAAAGATCATCAGACAGAATAATAGCCATAGCCTAATCTGCTGCTGCTAACTTGAAATTGCAAATTTAAAAGAAGCGCATTCAACCCTATCCCCAAATAAAACCTAAATGATATTTACCAGTCTTGTCTCTGACTTCTAGTGCTCTTCACTAGATTTGAGAGCTTGGATCCTTTTCCATACTGAGTCCACTGCTGTTGGTGGGAAAGTTTTAATGTCTGTGTGAGAGTTACATTTGTCAGAAAGCAAAAGAAGGGGTTTACCATACCTAATAAGCCTGCTCCTGCTAGTACCATTGAAGTCAATGGCAAAACTTGCTCTGGCCCAAGGAGACAAATGCAGCGAGGAAAGGAAGTTTAGGGGAGAACCTTGATAAATCTAGTAAGCAACATATAATTTGGGGGTAAGAATCTGGGCTGCGTTAAGGCAGATTTGTCCCACTCCCCTTATGCAAAATTGCTCTTTTCTACAGTGTAGCATCTTCAGTGCTGTAAAGCCACTTTGATTAGCTTCTACTTGGTTTTCTTTGCAATCTGCTCCTGTTCTAACAATAACTTTTTTTTCTTTTAGGCCCCAATCTCACAAGGACTTATGAATATGCTCATCTTTAAGCACACAACTAGTCCCATTCTAAGTCAATGGGGACTACTTACTTTGCTTAAAGTTGTGTGTGTGAATAAGTCTTTGCAGGATTGGGCCCTTAGATTGTATCAGTCTCCTCCTCATCACCTAGGCCCAGATCCACAAAGGACATCTGTGTTACAACTCTAAAAGTTAGGTGCCTAGAAAAATCACAGGAACAATATTGCAATCCCCAAAGCCTGAGTTCGGTGCCTAGGCTCCCTATACAATGAATGGGGAGAAGCAGACATCTTAGAATGTGATCTACAAAGCCAGGACGCTGGGTGGGAAGCCACCTAAGCTAGCCAATGGGAGATTCTGACAACAGGGTGTGTACTGAGCCCTCCCCCTCACAGAAATAGGCATCTCCCTGCAGCCCAGATTTAGGCACTTTTCTCTGCTAGCGATCCATAAACAAAAACCCCTCTCACAAAATCAGGTGATCTGCCTACATAGTTTCTTGTAGGAATGAGTTAAGCGCCTACCTCACTCCACACAAAATCTCCAGAGGAAGTGGTGGTGATCACCTTATAACTTTTAGCTCCGAGGTTAAAGAATTCACCTGGGATGTGAGAGACCTGGGCTCCCTCACTTTCTCCTGCTGAATCTGTTCCACTGTGGATAAATAAACAGGAGAGACTGAGGGAGCCCCACATCTGAATATCCCATAGCTCAGTAGATAGAGAGCTCTCCTGCAAGGTGGGAGATTTGTGTTCAAATCCTTTTCTTCCCTTCCCTGCAGCTAAGGGTGGAACTGAACCTGGGTCTACCATGTCCCATGCTCTAACCACTGGTCTACAAGTTATAAGGCGGGGTAGGAGGACTACCTCCTCCAGCCAGATTTTGATTGAGAATTGATCCAGTTGGCAGATCCCGAGCACACTTACTGAATTGGGCCCAGCATGTGACTTAGGTGGACGAATGCCTATTGACTCCCAGTTCATTAACTGCTCTGAGACATAGGCATTCAGATGCCTAGAGTGAGGCAGCAGTGTGCATGCCTAGAGGCAGAATTTAGGCACCTACAAGATTCAGTGTAGGGTGACCAGATGTCCCGTTTTTAAAGGAACAGCCCCATATTTAGGCCCTTCTGCAGGTGTCCTGACTTTTTCTAAAAAAGGGGCAAATTGTCCCATATTTTCTGTCTTCCCCCACAATCAGCAGTGAGTGGAGGGGTCCAGTGGCTGACAGTGGGGGTGGGTGTGCAAGGCTGGTAGCAGGGCAAAGCTGCAGCACGTGGGGCTGGCTGCTCCCTGTGCTGGTCCATCAGCGCAGCTCCCGCTGCATGCTGGCTCTCAGCCAGCAGCGGCCCACCCCCCGTCCCGTTTCCAGCTGGCACTGGGTGCATGCTGCAAGCTGTTGCGGTTGGTGAGTACGGGCAGGCGCGAGGTGGTGCCAGTTATGTGTCGCCTCTGCTGCCCACCCATCAGTCCTTTACGTGCTCCCCCTCTCGCTGTCCTCTCCCTGCTTTTCCCCTTCACCCCCCCCAGCCCTGCTGCTCCTCTATATCCCCCTTGGTGGGACGTGTCCTGCTCCCAGCGCTGTGCAGAGAACCAGCCCTTTGTCGGAGTGCTAAGCTCACCAACAGCCTGGCTGGCAGGCTCCTTCCTTCCCCCATTGCCTCTGGCTGGGCCGACACGCCAGAAAAGCCCACGACCCTTTGGCCCAGGACACTGGCCAGAAGGAGATGAGCCCTGCATATGCCAAAGCCTCACACAACACTGGCTTGGGGAAGCCTCTCTGCCCCTCAGCTAAGCTCTGGAGTGGTGGGGGGCGGGGGGCGATTTCCAGCTTGTTCACTCCCCAACCCTGCAGGCTCCACAGAAGCCTCCCAGCAGGTGCTTAGCACCCTCCTTGCCCCCCCTCACCACACTGGGTCCTGCCCCCAGGGAGCGCGGGGCTGCTCCATCCCCTAGGCACCCTCCCCTGCTGAGCCACCTCTCTGGCTGGTTCGCTGAAGCCCCTGCAATCAGGTTCCCTGGGCCCCGGTGCACAATGCATCCTTAGGGCTTAACCCCTTCCTGCCCCCGCTGTACCCAGGGGACAGGAAGTGGCTGGGTTATGTCGGTGGTCAGCAGCAGCCTGGAGGTGTTAGCTGCCTTTCGAGACTGTGCAGGCAGGAAGGGACAAGCTACGTCCAGCCACAGGGGAGCAGAGAGTGGGGGTCAAGTGGGGGTGGGGAAGAGATGAGCTCTGCAAAGACACAGGCCAGGTCATCCCTCCTGCCCCACTCCCCCGTGGCTGGAAGCAGCTCCCATCCCTTCTCTCCTTCACAGTGCTGAAAAGCTGCTGCTGGTTCTGCTATGAACCCTGGCAGAAATTGGGGGGGGAGGCAGGGACCATGTGACTTTCCGTGTCTTCCCCACATGTTGCCTTGGGAAGATGCGGTGCCAGATACTAGGAGAGGCGAGTCCGGCCTGGGGGCCCAGCCAGGCATAGAGGGCGGAGAGCGCCAGGCAGGGAGGGAGGGTCAGGTCAGTCAGTCACCCCCCGCCTCCCTCCCGTGTGAGAGAGGTGTATGGGAGTGTGTGTGTATCACCTCTCCCCGTGTGAACCATAAAACCTTAAAGATAAGAAGGTAAATAAAAAGAATCCAGCTATGCAGTATTTCTTTTTAATAGGGTCTCAGTCATCTTGATGTTAATTTGCATGTTTGTACTCCACAGTCCTGACTGATTGCAGTTGAACTCGCTTGAATATGAGTAATTTTACCAGGTATCCCATATTCAGCATAGGGAAATATGGTCACCCTAATTCAGTGGGAGTTTTGTGGTTCACAATGGAGCCAAAACTGGGACTAAGGTGCCTCAGTCTGTGATTTAAGCAGCTAAGTACCTTTGTGGATGTGGGCCCTAGAGACTATGAATTAATTAGCATGGAAGCAATATATTTTACAGATTTTTTTTAATGTGAGCATATTTTAATGCACCAGCAGATTTAGGCAGATGCGTGCATACTTCACTTGACTCTTTGGTGATGGCCCTGGTAATTTTCATAGAACATTTTTAGACTATAGCTCTACGGGAGTGGGAGGTTTCAAGACTGGAGTCCTGAACAAACTTGAGAGGCTATCAGCCACAATCATCTGAAAAGTATGAAATAATAAAGGTTTATGTAATTGAGAAAAAATATTTTTAAAAGAATTAAATTACAATTCACAATTAGACATCTCCTGTGAATCTTGCCACTCTGACGTGGATAATTGCTGATTACCTGATAACCAGCTTTAGATTTTTGGCTCTAACTTCAGTGACTCTACATTTGGCATCCCATGTAAATTGCATATTGGTGGAATGATGTGGCTTTTTATTATGAAAAAATCATTTCAAAATTGGGTGGTATCAAAATGGCTATCACTTTAGTCAGCATTTCCTAGGATGGATGGATAAAGTGCTAATCCATAACATAAATTTGTTTGCTGGGGCTGTGTGTGTGTGAGGTGGGGGAAACATAGAATCATTCCCTTTAAAGCGGCAATAAGAAATTGATTAGTATAACTTGCTTTTCCAGGTGTGTCTCCATAGTTGTTAAGAAAGATACTGTAGCTAGGCAGCGAAGTGCAATGGTGACTTTTTTAACCACTAGAGCAAAACATAGCTTCTTTATACTGAACTTTTTAAATCCCCTTCACTGTATTTTAAGTTTGTCACAGACATTAAATAAAGTTAGTTTTCCAACCTTATGTTTGAAAAATTTAGTCTTCTATTACTATTTGTTTTTTGTTTTTTTTTGTTCTGTTCTGTTTTGGTTTGTTTGTTTGGTTTGTTTTTAAAACAAACCTATCTCAGAATCCTGTTAAAATGCTAAATCTTTCTCATTCCTTCCTGGTCTTCATTTTCTCTCTCCAATAGCAGAGCAGCACATGTTCTAGTTATAAAGTATACTTTGCCTTTTTTAAGCTGAGAAAATCAAAGTGTCCCAACAATTATCTGTGTTTTGTGGTATGCTGCCAGTTCAAATTCATCCAGATTGATACTAACTAAAAGTTATTACAGTCCACAGCTTCTATGCAGGGCTGGAAGGGGTTAATGAGCTACTGAAGGCCCAGTCAGCCCAAATCAAGAGGCCTGGAGCAGGAGGTAGGCTTTCCCGGGAGGGGCTTAAAAGGAAGAGCTCTGCTTAGTTGTGGGCAATGTCTCCTTGCTAACATGGGGCAAGACTGGTATGTAGCAGGGCTCCTGGAGGAAAGGGAAGAGTTTGTGTTGCTTCATACTTGTTTTGGACTTTGAGTGCCCTTGGAAGGGGTAGAACTGTAAGTAAGACAGTTGGCTTATCCTCTGCTACCCAGAAGACTCTGGAGGCTGGGTGAAGCAGTGGAAGACCAGCTAGGAAACTGAGGCGGAGTAGCTGCTGCCCTGCACAACAGTGCAAGGAGGTGCTCCAGTAAGGATGTACTCCAACGTCATGGCTCTTGGGGTACTTTGCCATAGTTCCCAGTGGATAAGCAGCAAGCTGAAGGTAATGGGCCTTTTTAGGAAAGATATGTGAGGGGTTCTGCTGAAGGCTAAGGGCTTGGAAGGCAAAATGTTACACACACACACTCTCTCTCTCCCCCTCCCTCCCTCCCTGCTGGAAGAAACTTCCTTCACCCAAAGGAAGAATTCCAAAGACACTGTCCTTGTGCTAGCTGAACAACTTTTCTGTATCTCACAATCTTGTTGGGTCTCCTGTCTCCTTTAAAATGTAGTTGAAAACATATTTTCCATGTTCTGTTATACTTCTTAATTTCTCTCACACTTTGTTGAGGTTTGTCAAGTGTCTTGATACACTACAGCATTATGTAGCATAGACTATGTGTGACAAATTCTGTCTCTAAAGATAGAAAGGACTGAGCAGAAAGTCCAAGGGCCATAAACTGGAGTCACACTGTTAGAGAATGAAACTGCTGTTGAAATTTCTCGTCAGCATGTAGCTCTGATGACATCCCAGCAAGTGAATCTCTCCTCTCAGCCTGCTTGTAGACTAACAAGTGTGTTTTTAACAATGAATCAAAGTGAGTGTGTGTGTGGTGAGAGGGTGGGAGGATGACTGGAGACAGGACATGGATAAAGTTCAGTGACAAAACATTACTGCAACAACATTAACCAACAGTGACAATTTCACTGTAAACAAATACCAGAACAGCATCCACAGAGATTAGAGAAAACTTCTGCTGGCTTATTCATGTACCTTCCTATCTTCCTGCTTCATCAGTGCTTTACCTCTTTACATGTTTCATCTTTCTTTATCCTTCCTTCTATATCCTGAAGTGTGCTTCTGGTCTGAAAAGAGACTATAAAAGTGGCTTCTTAATCAGCAGATCTTTGCCCTCTGTGTATTCAGAATCATACATACTCATTTTAGTGACAAAAATGTGTTTTTTTTATTATAACCGGTCTCTCAAATTCCTTTAATAGTGTAGAACCAACACGGCTATAAGAGTGTGAGCTGAATTCTATTCTGCTTGATACAACATCAGCAGTGGATGCAGCTTTATCTGGTATGGCAAGGAATTCCTGGGAGTATAGAGTAGCCGTCCATGCAGGATGGCATTTCTAGGGCATTAAAATACTAGTCCTACAACATACAAAGGTTAGATTGTCATTTGTCCTGTGCAAGTGAATCAGGGGAAAAGATCATTTTTAAAAAAACCCATCTTTCCTTCCTCCTTTCACTTCTAAGCAGGACCTAGTAACTATTCTAGTCCTCGTACTCAAAGGACTTCTTTTGGCTAACACCAAAGAGGGAGAAGGTGATAGGGCCATGTTTATGATGTGCAGGTCTGCACCCTCCACAGGTTGTTCCACCATAGCTCTCGTGTAAATTGGGTGACATGTCACTAAAATTGGTGGTGTTACACTGGCATAAATGTGTGAAGAATTAGGTCTATTGAGCCTATATCTGAGACGCTGTTCCCTGAAGCTCCCACTGACTTATTGGGCCTGTACATTATCCTGTACTGAAAGCTGTGACTTAAAGCCACAGGCTCAAGTCTCACCTGCATCTGAACTCAGTTTGCTGTAGGGGAGTGGAAGGCTCGTCAGGGAGCCAATTACATCTTTCTGATTCTGCACCAGCCCAGCCTCCAGAATTAGACTTTGAACTATTATAACTAATTCTTACCACTAGAATAAGGTCCCTAAGGAAGAAAACAAAATCATTAGTGAAAGTTTGCAAATGACGCAAAGATTGGGGGAGTGATAGACAATGAAGAACACAGGTCACCGATACTACGCGATTGGGGCCACTTGGTAAGCTGGGCACAAGCAAACACTATGTGTTTCAATAAGGGTGTCATGACCCACGGGCCTCAAACCTGGGTCTGCAGGGTTCACAGGAGCAGCCATGCTTCAACCCTCTACTTGACAGACCGCTGCCAACTGTTTATCCAGGACCCATGAAGCCCAGCCTCAGTTTCAGGCTCCGCCTTTCAAGTCCTATTGGTGGAGTCCAAAAACAGCCGATGGGCCCACTGGCCCTACTTAAGCCAGCAGCATTCTGGAACCAGCCCATGTTTTCAAGTCCCATAACTTCCTCAACATGCCCAGCTGGCAGCACCTGCTGATGCTCATCCGCTCTGCCTCTGTCTCTGGAATTCCACCTGACGAGATGGCCATTATTGACCAAGAGCCACATGACACCCAGGAGGGGATCATGTTAGTAAGGAACTACATCTGTGTTTCCCCTGGACCTGCACGAGTGGGGGTTCTTCACTTGTGCCATGACTCTACCCTGGCAGGACATGTGGGATGATATAAAACCCAATGATTAACATCAAGATTCATCTGGTGGCCCCATATGTGCCCCACAATAGAGACTTTTGTTGCTTCCTGCCAGAGGTGTGCCTGCACCAAGATCCCATGCCAGAAACCCTATGGTCTCCTCCAACCTCTGGACACCCTATCTCAACCTTGGGAGACCATTTCCTTGGCCTTTATGGTAGAACTACCAGAATCCAGTGGTTTCACAACCATACTGACAGCAGTGGATTGCTTTTCAAAAATGACCCATTCCATTCCCTGCATGGATTTACCTTCCTCAGGAGAAACTGCCTGGCTCTGGATAAACAATACAGTCTGTCTTCATGGCCTCCTGGATCACGTGTGACCAGGAGCCCCAGTTCAGTGCCTGCTTCTGGCAAAAGGCGCTATGTCTATTATGGGTCTACGAGCACCTGTTCTGCCTACCATCCTCAGTCAAATGGCCAAATGGAAAGAATTGACCAGATCCTAGAGCAATACTTACAATGCTACACCGACTACCATCAGAATGACTGGTCTACACTATTACCATATACTGAATTCTTGTATAATAATTCAAACCACACATCCACAGGCCAAATCCCCTTCTTTTTCAACTATGGGTACCACCCCTGATTTCACCCACAACTGCAGACATCCTCTCCCAACCCATCGGCCTTGGACCTAATACAAAACATCCATTTAATCCAAGAAGAGGTGAAGGGACAGCTTGAGAAGATAAAGGAGGACTACAAAAATTATGCAGACGAGCATAGGCAACAAGGTCCCACTTACTCTATAGGACAAAAAGTTAAGTTTTCTACAGAACACCTCCACATAGACCTTGGAAACTAGGCCACCGGTTCCTTAGCCTGTTCTGGATTGGGCAACAAATCAACTTTGTCACCTTTTAGCTCCAGCTCCCTTGGAGTCCACCCCATATTCCATGTGACAGTCCTGAAACTCTACACTGAGAACACATTTCCCAATAGAGACCAATCACCACCAGGTCAAGTGAAAGGTCAGGAGGAATACACTCTCTACAAAGCCCTTGATTCCAAAGTCAAGTGGTATAAATGTGGTACCTGATTGACTGGAAAGTTTACGGCCCAGAGGAACACACTTCAGAGCTAGCTGAGAATGTTCACACTCCTGCCCTGGTGTGGGCTTTCTATAGGAGCCACCCTGGACCTATGTTGCCTAGAGCATGCTCCTAGAGGAGGAGGTTATGTCATGACCCATAGGCCTCAAACCCAGGTCCTCAGGAGCAGCCATGCACCAACTGTCCACTTAGCAGCTGACAACTGCTTACCCAGGACCCATGAATCCCAAACCCAGTTTGAGGCTCTGCCCTTGAGGTCCTATTGGAGGAGTCCCAGAGCAGCCGATTGGTCCTCTGGTCCTATTTCAGCCAGGATCAGGAAGTTGTCTGAACAGCTGGGGTCCACCCTGCTCTGGTCTGTGTGCCTTGTGCTTCCTGCTCCTCCTGGTTGACTTCCTGGCATCCCAACCCGGCTTGACTCCTACTGTCTGACTTGCGGTTCTGATCTTCAGTTTGTTTCCTGCTTCTGATTTCTTGACCCCACAGCTGACTCTTGACTCCTGTCCTGTGAACTCTAGCTTTGACCATTAGGTCTGGCTGCCAGGGAGCCAGCCATGACAAAGGGCAAATTTTAAGTTATACATCGAAAAATAAAGAATGTTGGCAATACTCACAGGACGGGGGACTCTGAAAGACTTAAGGGTCATAAGGGAAAAAGGGCTGAACATGAGCGTCCAGTGTGGCATTGTGTCCAAAAGAGCTAATATGATCCTTGGATGTATAAATGAGGGAATATCCAGTAGGAATAAAGGTTATTTCCTCTTTATTTGGCATTGGGGTGACCACTGCTGGAATACTGTGTCCAGTTCTGATATCAACAGTTCAAGAAGGATGTTAATAAATTGGACATGGTTCAGAGAAGAGCCATGAGAATGATTAAAGGATTAGTAAACATGCCTTTCTAGTGAGACTCACAGAGCTCAACCTACTTACCTTACCAAAGAGAAGGTTAAGGGGTGTCTGAATGGTGAACAGAAATTTAATGATAAAGGGCTCTTCAATTTAGCAGACCAAGGTATAACAGGATCCAATGGCTGGAAGCTGAAGAGAGACACTTTCAGATTAGAAATAAGGTACAATTTTTTAACAAGGGTAATTAACTGTTGGAACAATTTAACAAGGATTTTGATGGAGTCTCCATCATTTGAAGTCTTTTAAATCTAGATTATCATCTGGCCCATGGGAAAGAAACTCTGGAAGAATTCCACCATGATTTCAACAGCTTCCACCCCACTATCAACCTCAGCCTGGACCAGTCTACACGGGAAGTCCACTTCCTAGACACCATGGTGCAAATAAGTGATGGTCACATTAACACCACCCTATACCGAAAACCCACCAACTGCTATGCCTACTTACATGCCTCCAGCTTCCATCCCGGACACACCACACTATCCATTGTCTACAGCCAAGCGCTGAGGTACAACCGTATTTGCTCCAACCCTCAGACAGAGATCAACAACTACAAGATCTTCACCAAGCATTCTCAAAACTATGATACCCACATGAGGAAATAAGGAAACAGATGAACAGGGCCAGACGTGTACCCAGAAGCCTCTTGCTGCAAGACAAGCCGAAGAAAGAAACCAACAGAACTCCACTGGCCATCACTTACAGCCCTCAGCTAAAACCTCTCCAACAGATCATCAGTGATCTACAACCCATCCTGGACAACAACCTCTCACTTTCACAGGCCTTGGGAGGCAGGCCAGTCCTCGCCCACAGACAACCCGCCAACCTGAAGCATATTCTCATCAGCAAATACACACCGCACCATAATAACTCTAACTCAGGAACCAATCCATGCAACAAACCTCGATGCCAACTTTGCTCACATATCTACACCAGGGACACCTTCACAGGACCTAATCAGATCAGCCACACCATCACCGGTTCATTCACCTGCACATCCACCAATGTAATATACGCCATAATGTACCAGCAATGCCCCTCTGCTATGTACATCGGCGAAACTGGACAGTCCTTACGCAAAAGGATAAATGGACACAAATCAGATATAAGGAATGGCAATATACAAAAGCCTGTAGGAGAGCACGTCAATCTCCCTGGACACACAATAGCAGATTTAAAGGTAGCCATCCTGCAGCAAAAAAACTTCAGGACCAGACTTCAAAGAGAAACTGTAGAGCTTCAGTTCATTTGCAAATTTGACACCATCAGCTCAGGATTAAACAAAGACTATGAATGGCTAGCCAACTACAAAAGCAGTTTCTCCTCCCTTGGTGTTCACACCTCAACTGCTAGAAGAGGGCCTCACCCTCCCTGATTAAACTAACCTCGTTATCTCTAGCCTGACTCTTCCCTGCATATTTATATCTGCCCCTGGACATTTCCACTGCTTGCATCCGAAGAAGTGGGTATTCACCCACGAAAGCTTATGCTTCAATACCTCTGTTAGTCTATAAGGTGCCACAGGACCCTTTGTCGCTTCTACAGATCCAGACTAACACGGCTACCCCTCTGATACTTAAATCTAGCTTGATCTTTATCCAAAATATATGCTCTAATTCAAATAAGAATAAATTCAGGGAAATCCTATGGCCTGTGTTAAGCAGGAGCTCAGCCTAGAAGATCTGATCTCCATAATTTATAAATTTGCAGTATTGAAGAACCAGTGTGACATCTGTGCCCTGCTCTGCTCCAGCCTACCCCCGACATACACTGGAGAGAGGTGGCTGGCACAAGTAGGCAGTTCTGCTGTCTCCACCAGTTTTATACCAGTAGGGAGTCCCCCTCTGTAAGAGGATCTCTCCACAGACCATTTGTAGCCTGACTCTATCTACTTTGCACTACAAATGAATGGATCATCATATGAATCTGAGTCACCGTATTTCCCATAGGATTGTTAATGACTGCTTAACATGAAAATACTAGTCACAAAATATTAAAGCTCAATTAAAAACTTCATATTTTGAAAATGTTCAATGACAAGGGACATTTTTCTAAATTAGTAAAACTTTCACTCAGAATTTAACCCTTTTTCAACCAGCTCTAAACATTACACATAGATCTACCCAAAAAGGATATTTTATAAGCCAGTGTAAAGCTACATAGTATGATGCAAAAACATGTATCTGAGCAGAGTGATGCTTACTCATTACTTACGGTTTACCTTCTCTCTGTAATGGAAATTTGTCTTTGAGCAGGCTTTCTTCCTGCTGCAAAATGAAATTCTGAAAATGTTGTCTGTTTTATGCAAGTGTAATTCTAATACACTCCACATTCTCTCTAATCCTGTAAAGCATATTTGTATCTTGTTGGTGACTTCCTTGGGAGTGGGGGGAAATGGGGATCCCCTGTGACACAAAATATACCAGGAGCTGAAGGGAAAGAGCTTCCAATTTTGTTTTGTCCTATCTATGTACTTTCTTTCTATTCCTGGCTAGAACCTGGAAGTGCAGATGTGTGAGGAGATGAAAACAACTGAACAACCTTACTACACTTAAGTTTGGAATCTCTAAAAGGTTGGGCTCGCTTTCAGTCCAGGGTGAAGATTTAGGCCTGTTTTTATCTGTACAAGTTTATTCCCCACTAATAAAAAGCTTTGTTTTGTGTGTGTGGATATATTTATAAATATTTTTGTGAAGTGGGTTTTTTTACCCATGAAAGCTTATGCCCAAATAAATCTGTTAATCTTTAAGGTGCCACCAGACTCTTCGTTGTTTTTATGGCTACAGACTAACCCCTCTGATACAAGAATATAGGGTCAGCTTGACCCTGCTGCAGTAGCGCTCCCTTCAATGGATTTTGTGAGAGGAAATCTCTCGCAGGGTACTCCTGTGCAGATTTCCCTAGGGGGGGAGGGATAGCTCAGTGGTTTGAGCATTGGCCTGCTAAACCCAGGGTTATGAGTTCAATCCTTGAGGGGGTCATTTGGGGATCTGGGGCAAAAATTGGGGATTGGTCCTGCTTTGAGCAGGGGGTTGGACTAGATGACCTACTAAGGTCCCTTCCAACCCTGATATTCTATGATTTCACAATATTGTCCGAGCGGGGTTGGTGGAAAAAGGGTGCAACACCTTATCCTCAAACCTGGCATTTAGCACAGGGAGTGGATTTTCAGCCTGCCAGTTCCCCCACCTTTCCCCTGTGCAGCTCACCAGGCAAGCAGAGAGAGGTCTCTGTGTGGTGGGGTGGGGGCTGATGCTGTAGAGGTGACTGAAACTCCCTTTCATGCAGGATGGGGAGATCTATGCACAGAGGTCTCCCCCATTATGGCTATGAGCACCACAATTCCTCACACTATTCTTTTAGAAGTGGTCTAACTGTGAAGACCAAAATATAAGGGTGAGGTATGTGAGAGAGAAGTGAGGGAAACCTAGTGGAGTGAGTGTGTTCAGCCTCCTGTGAGCGAGAGCGTACATGTCACTGGTGAAGCCAAAGACACAGGATAAGAGTGATATTTTTAGCATTCCTAGAAGATTTTTTTTTTCAGCAGGAGCATCAGTCTTCAGAGTACACAACTTTCCTGAGCTCAGTTAACTGTACCCACACCCAGCTCATCCACCTCTGGAGATTGTGAGTGAATAGAAGGATTTCCTGGAGTAAATTTACTGAATGAGCATTGACCAAAATGTTAATAAATGACTGCAGGGCAGTTATTGAACATATATCAGCTGTCAAAGTCCTCATCAGCCCTGTTCATTGTGCAGTAGGTCAATTATAAAGGTTGGTATTCATTCGTGTTCTTTCTATGGAGGGCAGGGGACAGAGGTACAATAAAGAGGACATTTCAGGGAGAGGTCTAGAGTTCAAACAACATATGCTAGATTAGGATGTTAGCTGCAGCTAGTATTCCATCACTGCTGAAAAAAAAGTTTGTGGCTCTTCACATATCATAATATGAAAAACGTGGGAGAGCAATATGGGTCTAGTGAACAGAGCACTGGACTGGGACCCAGCAGACCAAAGCTCTATTCCCAGATCTCCCACCAGCCTGTTGGGTGATGTTAGGCTCGGAGATAAAGTGACTTGCCGTTTTTCCCCCTCCATCCTTTGTTTTTCTTGTCTATCTAGACTATAAGATCTTTGGGGAGGAATTGCCACTTACTGTGTGTCAGTTAGCACCCAGCACTGTGCTGTGCTAGTTCTGGTTGGGGTCTCTCAGCACTAGTACAGTATAACCCCTAAATAATAATACACCGCAGCATGGAGACTTGTTAACATTACTTCTTTTCCTCCAAAGAAAGGAGAGGCCCCAATAAACTCTGCCTCCTATAGATTAATATTGCTTTTTTAGGTAGGATTTTGTTCATATTTTAAAAATAAATAACATTTGGGGAAGTGGTCACTTCACTAATACATAATGATCTAACTAGTTTTATACCTAAATGATGTTCCGTGGCAAATATATTGCATTTGCTAGATGTCATTGCATCTTGGCCCATTTTTCCCCAGAATAACTTAACAAGATGCTGAAAAGGCTTTTGATCAGCCAGAGTGGATCTATCTATGTGAAATACTGCAGCAATACAAACAATTTGTATTGTGACATGGTTTATTAACAAAAATTACTTTTTCCCTAAGCAAAACTGTAGATGCTTTTGGAGGACTCAGAAAATGCCTTAAAAGTACAAGTTAACTTTTAAACTTCAAACTATCATGGAATACATCCTCTCTGAGAACAAGTACCATTGCTGTGTTTGTGGTGGGGATGGCGAAATGATTGACAGAATACCCAAAGTATGGAATTGGTAAGAAACATACGGAACCAACAGAACACTCCTGGTACTCTTTTATTAGAGTACAATTGAATTGTCAGGGAAGACTACAAACCTCTTCTCTTAAATACATACTTTTGTGTAGTATCTTTCTAATAGCAGATTTGAGGGTGCTTTTCAATTTTTTTCCCAAGTGAGTTAGGAATCTACATGGGAATTTTTGGTATAACCTAAGGTGTGAATTTAAACTGATACAGTTCTCTCTCTGGTGGGGAAATTCCTGTTTTGGCTTTTAACTTGTATCTCTTAGGAAAGGAGGAAAAGCCACTCTTACACAGGAATAAGAGTGCCTATGCGGGGGTGGGGGGGATGGTTATATCTGTAACAATATCATTATACCTGGAAAACTTTCCCATGTAAACAAGGGCCTCATCCCATTGAAAGTCAATGAGACTTAGGGTAAAACTTTCCAAAGCACTGAAGTGATTTAGGAGCCTAAGTCTTAGTAGGTCACATTTACCCATATTTTGTATATGGTACAAAAAAAAGTAGTTTCCCATATGTGTGGTGTGCACAATAATTAGATTGCCCCAAGAAAGTAACGAAAGCAACCCAAAAGCTACTGTTGTCAATAACTGAGCACTAAGGATAAGATTCTCCTTTGTGCAGAGGGCATTCACAAGGCCCATCCATACACTACTTAAGTAGGATTTAAGTTTGATGTCAAAAGTTATACTGGTATGATTTAGTAATTGCATATAATGGTCCAAATTCTGCTTTGTTACACTTGCACTATCCCCACCGATTTCAGTGGGGTTGCACAATTCCTATTGATATCAATGGTTCAGGATGTCACACCATGAGTTACATTCTTATCTATACATTTTGAAATTCTTATTGTCTCAGGGGTGAGCACTGGTACGACTATGTGGGAAGCATTACCTCTTCTCCTTGCATACCCCCAAAGCAAAATGTGGTCATTATGCCTCCTATCTGACAGGATTGGTCCTGCTTTGAGCAGGGGGTTGGACTAGATGACCTCCTAAGGTCCCTTCCAACCCTGATATTCTATGATTCTATGAACCCAGGCACCTGGGGTTAAGTTTAGGTGGGACATAAGTCAATGGAAAGGGCCTTGCAAAACCTAGGGTCAATTCTGGTGAGGCAAAGAATTTTGTGACTAAAGATCTGAATGGCCCAGATTGGTGAATATCAAAAATATATCTGACAAGATTGGGGGATGGTAGTAAGGGTCAAAACACCATAATTGACCTACAATAGGATAAAAAGATACCCACAAGATATACATTGCTTGGAATCTTGGCTACTGGATATATACCTGGAGCAGTATTTGAGTACCTTTTTAATGCTGGTAGCCTCTATGCAGATTGATGTTGCCATTCTGAATCTGTCCTGACTGTGTGGGGGGTATATATTAGTATGTCCAGCTCAGCTCCTTGAAATAACTGAAGCCAACTTGCAAAAACACACAGTTAGTAGAATAGGAAACTAGCCTAAAGCACATCTAAGTGCAACTGTCACTTAATGCATACATAATTAGAAATACTATAAATAAGATATAGGACTTACTTAGTCTCCCCTAATGTCAGTTGCAGCAGAAACCTTTATAGTACAGGTAGAATAAAACATTCCTGTACAACACTATTATGAAAGGGGGGGTGGATTTTTAGATGGTAATTTACATAACGAGCATTTGAAAACCTTTCAAGACGAAGTTCCAAGGGGCTGGCTCACTGGCCTTTGGAAATTTGAGGTTGGGTCCTGAACTTGTTTTTCACTCCCTGGCTAGCAGAATCTCCCATTTTTGATAGGATGTGGAAAGGAATGGGAGGTGCAGGCTTTAGAAGGTGAATAAAAGACTAGAAAGAGGATAGGAAGAGAGACCTGGAGGTTACCTATTCTTTCCCCCCCTCCCCTCCAAAAAACAACCAAACAAAATCCCCCACCAAACAAAGCAGTTCCCAGGATCTGTAAGATTCATGATAGATCAGGATTGTTTAGAGATTAATCTTTTCTGGTTCTCAATAGTCCATTCCTACCCACACAGTATTAGAAAATAGCTTCCTTTGATCCGTCTTGTATAATGATTTATATTTCCATGAAGAATAGTAAAAATGATCTGATAAATGCATTATCTGCTTCTGGGAGAAACCCATGAGATAGACTCCTCTTCTGTTTCATTACACTAGGGTTTTGTCCACCCTCTTATTTTGTCTTCACTTCTGTAAGAATAGACATCATTCATACATGCAAAGCAGAATTAAAATTGCTAACTATTTTCATGCCTTAGCATAGTTACATACTAAATCAGATTACCATCTTCAAACCTAGATGTTAAAACCTGACACTGTCTAATAACTTCCTTTCTGTCAAGTATCCTGTTCCCAGTGATCACTAATTGAACATAGCATGGGTACAGCATCAAACATCCGAATAACAAACTGGGCTGCAAACCAGCAGACTGAGTTACACAATAACACTATTACAGCTGTCTCCAGGCACACCAGCTTTGAAACAGCAAATGTCAAATTTACAACTGTGGACTTGGATAACTTTTAAGATGAGGGTGTGAAAGAAAGCACACTTAATGAAAATGTTAGATGTATTTTAGAAAGGAAGCAGACTCTTCATAGTCATGAGTGCAACTTGCTTTCATTAAAACTCTGTTTAGCAATTCTATAACTTTGGCTTGGAAAAATATGTTTATCCTGAAAACTGCCAGACTTCTTCTGAAGGTAAAGAAGAATGTTTCTGCAAAGTCTGATGAAAATGTATCAATGTCTTTGAGTTGGGTCACTATTAAAAAAAACAAACAACTACCTCCATTTTGAATTCTAACATTTCTTTGTGTGCTCCCCCCCCCCCAAAAAAAACAGCCCCCCCCAACACACAAAAACCCAGCTTGTGTGAATTTCCCCTTGGTTCTAAAGATATGAGAGTGGACGTCCCTTCTAAAGGAAGATATTTCTCAGCTCACCTGTGATGCAGCTGATTCTGTGCCCCAGGTGAAGAGAATGTATTACATCATATGACAAATGATCAGGTGATTAAACCTGATCTCTGGCAGTGGAAAAACAGAAGTGTGTGGACAGCCAGAAGGGGGTTGGATATGAGAGAGTCTCCTGCACTAGTCTCTGAGGAAGGGAGATGTAGCTGGGTAGAAAGTCCTGGCTCTGGCTAGAGGTTTTGTTTTGCTTTTTGGGAAGTGGCAAAGAAGGCAGGCCAGACCTTGTGTCTTCTCCAGTGACTCAAAGCAGGAAGAGACTGTATCTCAGGAAGGAGGGTGTTTGTTTGAATTTTATGTTGATGAAAGCACACCTCAAGAAGGGTTATTGTTGGACTTGTGTAAGGGTGGTGTGTTTGTTTGTTTTTTAGTCATTGAGGAACCAAGAAGGGAAACTGAGGTAGGATACTTCTGAGCTATCGGAGAACACAGGTGGCAACCAACCCTGTTACAGTGTAGAATACTGAAGGTTGGAGGAGGTCAGTGATAGACATTCTCCACAACCATGTGTCTGCCTTAACTGGCCTAATTGATAGAGAATTGGGTCTTGTTTTCAAATAACAGTAAACTCGTAAACACTTTTCTATTCTTGGACTTGAAAACTGACTGTTGCATGAGCCACTGTCCATAGTTACCTAAGTTTAAAATATTGAGTTGGGGGATGTGATATTCTCCTCACTCGGGGAGGGGGCGCAAATCAAGGGACTCAAATATTCTGCAAACATTTTAGACAGGGACATTTTAATCTATTAACCTAAAGAGTACTATATTCCTTAAGTGAAATTTTTTTATGTTTTTCTCCCCCTTCCCCTAAAATTGCAGTACAATGAACGATGTCCAGGGTTTTTATTCCCCTCTTTCATTTTTTTTTCCTCTTGCCACTCTAATTTTTCCACAGGTGAGAAAGCTTTGAAAAGTTACCAAGTAGCAAAAAGAGCAGGGGGTTGGGGGAGACAGCATATTTATTCTGATTGTATTCATGAGAAAAAAGGAGGGAGAAGAAAAAACAGAAATTCAGAATATGAAGTTACAAAATTTTGGGGTTTATTTTTATTTTCAAGGAAGACTTGAAAACATGAGCATTTTAAAGCTAAAAGAGAGATCAAAATCACTCTTCTAATGAGACTGGTGTTGTAGCCTCCAGGGAGGGGCAGTACCCCTCCATAGTTAGGTCTCACAACCTAGATAGTCAGGAGCGGTTCGTACCTGGGTCTTACATTTCCAAAAACATGCCTCTACCACCATTGATAAAGCAAGATTGCTATTAGCTGTCAACTACAAAAGAACCTGTATGTTTTAGACAGGGAACCAACCTATAGTGAGTATCAGACTCAAACAGATAGATATCTTACAGTGATCTATCCAGATCTCACTGAAGTCAAAGCCAAACATGTTGTCCATTGATATCAACAGTATCTGAATTGGGCCAAAAACTACTCACAAAGGAGAGGGGAAAATGTTGCATATCTGTTTTCTTTAAATATAGTCAGCACATGAGTTTTCAAGGCGATTTTACTGTAAGGGAAGTTACTAAACTGAGTTTCAGTGACTTACCAAAGGTTATGTAGGAAGTCTAGATTAGAGAAAGGAACAGAACCGGGGCCCTCTGAAACAACAGATCCACATCTCATCCAATAGACTTCTGTGCCTTCATGGAAATTATTTCAAAATATCTGTGCTTAGGCCAATTATGTTGATTTCCTACCTCTGAAAGTGATTTTAAATCATTTAAAAGAAAAAGTATTATTTATGTGCAAAGCACGGTTTTCTCTCCTCCCCCATCCCATCTAAAAAAATCTCATTTCAATAGCGACCATTACCATAATACATAATAAGCACCTAACTAAGATTGCATTTTGCTGATTTGCCTCAGCAGGAGAGTAGGATTAATGTTGCTTTAATGATTCAATTCCTTGCTTTTAAATGATGTGACAGATAAGTGCACTGTTATCATTTAGTAACCTCCACTGTTTTCTTTTAAATGAAGCTTTTTAGCTTTGGAATAATACTGTGAAGATAATGGTGGTTCCTTCTGGCCTTAAAGTCTCTGAGATACTGTACTGAGTATGGTAAATTCATACAGATTTTTAAGAAACAATACAAGTGTTTGTTACTGTAGTGGTGGGTATGAGGCTTTGCACATCTGGGGCAGAAAAGAAGAATGATGGTTGCTGGAACAGCTAAGCTGCCTGGAATCAAGGGCGGTAGTTACAATTTGTGGGAGGGTGGAAGGGGAATGTTTGATACATACTTCAGCTACTGCCATTGCATCTTGCCATACCGGACACTAAATCCTGCTTCCAGTAATATAATGCGATGCTGTATCCCCTGAGTGAGGTGTCAGAGCAGTTTCTTTGCATGTCTGCTCCAGTTGTCTAATGCAAAAAGTTTATAACATACATACAATCTGCCCACCCACCCCCCATCCCAAGGTACTTTAAATTTACCACAAGATGTCAGTGTGTCAGAACATTGCTATGTTTGCGGTGCAGATAATTGTTAGCTAATGATTCGTTTTACATTGTCAAAACTTCAGCAATGTAATATGGTTGATCTGCAAGGTTGTAAAGGCACAATGCCACCAAAACAATGAGCTATACAAGGGAATATGAGAACCTGCAGTGAGTCAAGACAGGACTGGCCCTTCAGAAAGGATTTTAAAACTGATAGTTGCTTTAAAGAACTGAGGACAGTTGCTCTAGTAACACCAAATTTTGTGATGCATGATGAGAATGATTAGAAGGTCAAATTGCCCATTCCTAATACAATAAATTCATGGACCCAATTCAGCTAAAATGCAGCTTCAAGTCAGTACATTTAAAAAAAAAAAGTCTTTGGCCAAATTCAGCAATAGCGTAAGATGTACATCTTGTGTAAATGAAATGCTTTGATATTGCAATGTTTTGGTATTCAGTGGGTGTGCAAAATGAACACAACTTACATAGTGAGAGGGTAAAAGTAGAGGAAGCAACACAGGAGGGTACAAGATAAAACAAGTCTCCTTTTTAATTTATGCCCCCATCATCTTCAATGCTTTGAGGGCCAAAGTGATCCCTTGACTAAGATGGTACTAATTCCAATGAGCCAAATTCATACCTAGTATAACTTTGTTGAAATTGCTAAATCTTCTTGACCCTAATAAATTCAGTTTTAGGCCTGGTTATGATTGGGGAGAGAGGTAGTACTTGCAAGCTAACCAGAAGATTTGGAACCATATCTGCTCCTCTGATGTAGTTTGCAACCTGGGTGTCCTCTTGGATTCCCTCTCCTCTTTCAGTTGCCCAGATAGCAGTGATCAAGAATGGTGGTAGGTGTTTTGGGGTTTTTTGTGGGTGGGGGAGAGGGGGAGAATATCAAGTTGGTGTAGGCTACCCCTGCTTTGGACCTCATTGAATACTAAGGTCTTGGTTCCCATTTATACCGAGGTCTCTTGACACTGTTCTGGCACATCAGTGTCAAGGACCCATAGCATAAATGAGAGTTGGGCTCTAACTTGGTACGTTATACTTATTCCTGACATACAGCTTACATCTCCATTTATATAGTCACTGAACTTGAAGCAGACTTTCTTGTGTTAGAGCAACAGTAACTGTGTTAGGCTACTGCAGAAGTTGTTTTATTTTAATGGATTCTAAATGGATTTCACATTTAAATTTCGTTATATTGGGAAATACCCCATAATCAGAATGGCTCGTTCAGTATTAAGCATTTAGCATTGCTTAGTGGTAGTCTCAGTAACTGTTCACCTGCTTTGCCACAGACTCGTTTAAAACCTTCACTGTCTATTACATGCCCTCCCTGCTGGAAATAGTGTCATGATTATTGTGTGATGCCAACCCCTAGAAACCAGCAGGAAAGGCAGGTTTGTTATATGCACATATAGCCATTATATCGGAACAACCAAGCATCTGTTGGGCCTGTTACCAATTGATTAATCTGGTCAGCACCTGATGGGCTTTTATTTTAAGATCACTTTGTGTGGTTGTTTATCAGGAAAGTTGAATAAAGAGATTTGCAGGATAGTGATGAAACGAGCTGGGTGGTCATTTACAAGTGACCCACGGCAGGAGAATAATCAGCTTTCTGAATCCACATCTGAGCATCACAAGCCTTTAGGGGCAATCCTGGGATTTCTTGAATGACTCTCTCTGTGGATGTATTTTTTTTCCACTCCCGAAGGAAGAAACAAGGAAACAAAATAAATGATTTTTGTGTTAAGTCTGAGGGATAGCTTGATACGAAGCCTAGAAACAGCAGAAGCTGACTGTGCAAAGGCTCCCCAAAACCCTTCACCCTTTCTGGCTCACAGCTCTCTGTCCAGAGTCTATATGGCCTTTGCCTAGTTGTCGTCAGGGCCCTACAAACATCCCTTCACCCCCTTGGTTACAAGGGTCTCAGCCACCACTTCATGGTGGCTCTACTGAGGTATAGGTAGGGGAGCCCATATCCTCTCTCTATCATGAGGTCTAGGCCTGATGCTCTAAAGAGAGAGTGAGAGAGTTTTGCAAGGGCGTTTTCCAAGTGAAGGAGGAGTGACTACGTGGCCACTGGGGTGACTTTGTTGTTTGTTTGTGTGCTTCCTTGTTTGCCATGTGCCTGCTTCATCAAAGTTTATAGTGTGGTCTGTTTTGGGCGCTGTGTGCTGAGCCAAGTGGCCGGCTAGGCGAGGCTGAGAACTTCTTAATGAGGCTCTAGCCTGCTATCCTTTGATTCCTAACCCCTTCAGAATCCCTTGACAAGGGGGTGTCCGGGAGAACAGGGGTTTAAAAAGCCACCTCTTAAGCGACCAGAGAAGCTAGCAACCAGAGGAGTTTTGCAAGAGAGTTTAGAGAGAGAACGTGAGTGCCAGATATATCTAACATATTTTAAACTTAGGCCAATAACCCCTCTCCAACCAAACAAGAAACCATGCAAGAGTAAAAAATAATGCCAGCAGAAGTCCAGCAGCAGAGTGGGGGCTATCTGGTTTATTGCACTGAATGCAGCATGTACGATTACCTGATTCGTGGGCAGGTGGCATGTGTGTGCATTCAGTGCAAGCAACTCCTGGTGTCAGAGACAGAGTATGGACTCTTGTGGCCACAGTGGCTGAGCTGGGGGAGCTAAGGGAGACAGAGGAACATAAACAAGAATTTCAGGGACACAGGAGAAAGGTCCCATTCCCAGTCTGACAGCCTCTGTGCTGTTGAGGATGAAAGTGTTCGGGTCAGAGAACATCAAGCAGGAGCAGAGGGAAACAATCCCATAGTTGGGACCCTCCTTCCAGATGATGTCACGGTATCCTCTCACACTTAGGATACCCTCTGGGGCAGGGGACCCCAGGTATTAGGAAGAGATAGTTAATAGTAATGGCGGACTTGATAATTAGATATCTAGATAGCTGGGATTGTGATGACCAGAGAACCAGATGGTGAATTGCCTGCTTGGGCATAAAGGTTGGGAACCTTTTAAAACATCTACATAGATTCATATGCAGTGCTGAGGAGGAGCTGGCAGTTTTGATACATGTAGTTACCACTGACATAAGCAAAGGTAGGAGACAGATCCTGGAGGCCAAATTTAGGCTGCTAGGTAAGACATTAAAGCCCAGGACCTCCAAGGTAGTATTTGCTGAAATGCTTCCAGTTTCATGTTCAGGGCCAGTTAGGCAGGCAGAATTGCAGGGTCCCAATGCATGAATGAGACAATGGTTTTTGGGGGGAGGGATTTAGGTTTATTAGGAACAGAGGAACCTTTTGGGAAAGGAGGAGACTGTACAGGAAGGATGGGCTCAACCTAAATCAAAACAGAACCAGATTGTTGGCATGTAAAATTTAAAAAAAGCTCCAGAAGCGATCCTGGCATATACAGAAAACTAACCCTAACTTCAGTACCAGGCCAATAGGCTGAAACTATAGTAAAGAACAGGATGATCAGACACATAGATAAACACAATTTGTTGGGGAAGAGTCAACATGGTTTTTATAAAGTGAAATCGTGCGTCATCAATCTATTCACATTCTTTGAGGGTGTCAAAATTCTATAGACAAGGGTGATCCAGTTGATACAGTGTATTTTGACTTTGAGAAAGCCTTTGACAAAGTCCTACACCAAGACTCTTAAGCAAAGTAACAAGTCCTGGGATAAGAGGGAAGGTGCTCTCATGGATCAGTAACTGGTTAAAAGATAGGAAACAAAGGGTAGGAATAAATAGTCAGTTTTCACAGTGGAGAAAGGTAAATAGTGGGCTTCCCAAGGATCTGATCTGGGACCAGTGCTATTCAACATATTCATAAATGAGCTGGAAAAGTGGGTAAACAGTGAAGTAGCAAAGTCTGCAGATGACATAAAATGACTCAAGATAGATAAGTGAAAAACTGATTGTGAAGAGTTACAAAATGATCTCACAAAATTGGGTGTCTGGGCAAGAAAATGGCAGATGAAATTCAAAGCTGATGATTACAAATTCATGCACTTTGGAAAGCATCCCATCTATATATACAAAATGATGGGGTCTAAATTAGCTGTTACCACTCAAGAAAGAGATCTTGGAGTCATTGTGGACAGTTCTTTGAAAACATCTGCTTAATGTGCAGCAGCAGTCAAAAAAGCTGGCAGAATGTTAGGAACCATTAGGAACGGGATAGATGATAAAAAAATATCATTAAGTCACTACATAAATCCATGGTACGCTCACCCCTTGATTACTGCATGCAGGCCTGGTTGCCCAATCTCAAAAAAGATATATTAGAAAGGGGAAAGGTACAGAGAAGTGCAACAAAAATGATTAGGGAAATGGAAAAGGTTCCATATGAGGAGAGAGTGAAGACTGGGACTGTTTAGCTTAGGAAAGAGATGACTGAGGGGGATATGATAGAGGTCTATAAAATCATGAGTAATATGGAGAAAGTGAATATAAGGATGTGTTATTTACCTCTTCACACAACACAAGAACCTGGGGTCACCAAATGAAATTAATAGGCAGCATGTTTAAAACAAACATAAGGAAGTGCTTCTTCACACAATGCCTGGTCAACCTATGGAACTCTTGCTAGCAGATTTTTTTGAAGGCCAGGAGTATAATGGGGTTAAAAAAAGAATTAGATAAGTGCATGGAGGTCCATCAATGGACCTTAGCCAAGATGGCCAGGGATGCAACGCCATGCTCTGGGTGTCCTTAGGACTCTGACTGCCAGATGCTGGGACTGGACGACAGGGGACAGCTTACTTGATAATTGCCCTGTTCTGCTCATTCCCCCTAAGGCATCTGACACCTGCCACTGTTGGTAGACAGGATACTGGGCTAGATGGAGTACTGGTCTGACCTAGTACGGCTGTTCTTAACTTTCTAATACTTGCCTTTGAATGGTAAGGGTGTGTGAGAAGTGATATTTTTCTCTAACTTGAAATTGTACAAGATTTTTCAATATCTTGTGAGTCTCCTGGTTGCCTTTCATCCCTCCAGGTTGATGCCCTACCAGTCTAGAATAGTGCTTCTCAGTTATAAAACTTATGCCCCCTCTGTCCTCAGACATCCCACTTCACTTTTCCCTCAGGTCAAGTTCCTATGCTTGCTTGCCTCTTGCACCTCCAACCCAGCCTTTACCCAGGCTTCTTTGGCACAGTCCCCCTGGGCTACTCCCTTTGTTAGCTCCCTTATTAGCTGAGAGCCTCTCACAGGTCTTGATCAGACTCCAGCACTGGAGTCTTCCTGGCAACTGCTGTTTCCTGTAGGGGGTCTCTTTCAGTATGCAGCAAGAGACACCTTCTTTCCTAGTCACTTCCAAAGCCACTCCAGGGCACTTTGCCTCTAGAGACCCAATGACGCCACCATTTCATTTCAAGCCTGTCTGGTCTGAGGAAAGACTGATTTTTACACTTCCCTGGCAACTTTCCCAGCATGCCTTGCTGTACCTAGAGATTTAATTATCCCTGGACTAAAAATCCAGGGATTTTTTTTTCCATCTGGGAGGAAACCAGGCTCGGGTCAGGATTTGAAGACCTTTTGAAAGCTAGGCTCACCCTGTAAAAATTTAATCACTTGTGTTCAGCTTATTTTAATGGTTCTCCAGTAGATTAAGAATGGTCTGAAATATTATCCTAACCTCAGACTTCTGAGGCTAGGGGAAAAAAGTTTAGTTTAATATTTCATTTTTGTGCACTTTTCATTTTCTTTTTTGGCCAAAACTGAAATGCCACCAAAAAAAAATTATTTATTCCTTACCTTGTAACTAACAAGAAGTGCCAGAATCTCATGAAATAACATGTTCTTGAAGCCCTTTCATCTTAGTTACAGGACCAAAAAGATTTGCATCAGCTGCATAGCCTAACCTGGATCTTTCCTTTGAACCCATCAAATGCCCTTAATTTAATCAGGAGTCACAGGGTTGTCTTACAAGCCAAGTAGTGAAGATACTGAATAACTCAGGGGTTCTCAAACTGGGGGGTCGGGACCCCTCAGGGAGTCATGAGGTCATTACATGGGGTGTTGCGAGCTGTCAACCTCCACCCCAAACCCCGCTTGCCTCCAGCATTTATAATGGTGTTAAATATATTTAAAAGTGTGTTTAATTTATTAGGGGGGTTGCACCCAGAGTCTTGTTGTGTGAAAGGGGTCGCCAGTAAAAAAGTTTGAGACCCACTGGAATAACTCAACTGCACAAAGACTTGCTGTAGCTGAAACAACGGGATTCATGTCCCGATGTAAGATGAGCCTATCCTCACTCATACTAAAGTGCAGACTGTCAAAACACAGCCTGGAGCCAAAGCAGCGTGTTTTGGAAGAAAAATATGAATAATTTCATAAGGTGTTAGATGAGAGGCACTGATAAATTTATACTGTGTGTGTGTGTGGGTAGAATAACTACCTCAAGCTCCATTATTTCAAAAGTTATGGAATAAACTGACAATGGATGATGCTAAATTCCATCCAGAGCAATCTCAGATTGTTTTAATAGTAACTAAAAGACTTCAAATGGAAAAAGCATAAACACTTTAAAATCCCAATAAAACCTTAGCAAAACCCGTGTCTTAAACAAAAAGCTTAGTGGTGTGTTGTGTTTGTAAGATTTGTGAAGCAGGAGGCAGTGTGGTTTAGGAGACTAGCCATGGGACTGAAAAACAGGAGTTCCTGTTCTTCTAACCCAGCCTCTGCCACAATTCACCCTGGGTATGATCCAACTCCTGCTGAAACCAGTGGAAATTTTCCTATAGACTTCAATTGGAGCTTGATCTGACCCTTAGGAAAGTTACATGCAGCTGAACTTTCAAAAGTAGCCACTGATTTTTGGGTCCCATCTTTTTGGCCTGATTCTTTTTTTCCAGAGGCTCTGAATTCCTGGGTACTCAGCATGGCAGAGAATCATGCTGTAGATACCCCTCCAAATCGGTGGTAATTTCTGAAAATATTGGTCTTAACCTCACTGAGACAGATTCAGCCTTGCTCAGGTTTACCTCTGTCACTGCTTAAACTAGGAATAAATTTGGTCCTCTATTTCTCTAGTTGTAAAATGGGAACATTTAAAGTTGCAACTTACTTCATTGGGGTTGGGCATTAATACTTGTATAGTGCTCTGAAAATGTTATATTAGGGTAGATTTCAGATGATTTAAGCTATTTGGATGATAAATATGTGAAGATAATCCAGTGTCTGATTAGATAGGGGTCAGTAGAGATACTGGCAAGCTTTTGGAAAGGAAAGTTCAGAGAGTGGGTGTCATGTTGTCTAGAGTGGCTCATGACCATGAGTGTCAACCTCAGAGCAGGCTGTCAAGAAGCAGGGCAGACCCCCCCAAACTGGTTGTGTGTTCTATAATTAGGTTTCATCAGTCCAGTAACAAGAGTGAATTCCTAACGCACTATAACAATCTGACCATGGAGTCTCAAACATTGGGCATTCCAGTCTATCTTGCCACCCAGGCAAGCTGGACTTAGTGATAGATGGTTGCTATACATCAAAGATCACAAAATATTCAAATTGCTCCCAGTCCCAGGAGACCAATCACTTACCCAAGGTCAATTGGGTATCTTAGATCTCTCACCAAAGACAATGCTTGTAGCCAATCCTATAGTAAACCAAGGACTTATTAACTAAGAAAATAAATGAGTTATCATAAGGTTAAAGCAGGCAGACACATACACAAATGAGTTAGTCTATGGTTTTAAAAGATGACAGATTTATAGTAATCTGTCAGCTATGAATGTCTTTTAAGGCCAACCCAGGTTGACCCTTGGGGTCGCTGTTTCTGTTTCGTAGCTCCAGTCCTGTCCGAGTCCAACCAGTAAAAGATGAAAAATTTTCTTGTCAGCTATTTTTATTTCCTTCTTCCAGAATTCAGGCTAATGGGACTTGCCCCTTTGCATGTTGCCTCTTCATGCGTATGAGGGGACAATTAACAAAGTATATGTGGTTTGATGTCCCATAATGGCCCGTTTAGTTTTGATAGGCCTTCTTGATGGCGAGGAGACAATCCCTCCTGATTGGGTTCACAGTTTCAGATAAAACATTTTTTATAGTTATAAAGCAAAAACTTAACCATTACCTTATAGCATATAATAAAAATATAAGTGAGATTAATGTATGCAGCAACTTACAAGTATTTTATAAAGTCTAAACGCATTGTTATAAATCCAATACCCATCTTAATCATGCTAACACACAGGTGAAACATACTGGTTTCAGCAATGAATGTCAATGCTTGGCTGAGGCCTAAAGCCTTGACAAGAGTTGGCATCTGGTCTGCCAGCATCACATGGGCATTTGAACAATTATCAGCGGGGTAGCCATGTTAATCTGTATCCACAAAAACAACAAGGAGTCCGCTGGCATCTTAAAGACTAGCAGATTTATTTGGGCATAAGCTTTCGTGGGTAAAAAACCCACTTCTTCAGATGCATGAAGAAGTGGGTTTTTTACCCATGAAAGCTTATGCCCAAATAAATCTGTTAGTCTTTAAGGTGCTATCGGACTCCTCGTTGTTTTTATTTGAACAATTGAATCTGCTATTTTATTGCCAGCTGTTTAGAAAGACCTTTTAAGTAACTCATTCTTTGTTTATGCCACTCAATAATGTGGTCAGAGCAAAGTTATGGCAATAAAACATGTAATGCACAGCCCATAAAAATCTTCTCCACCCCAATACAGTTTTATAAGTTATATGCTTTGTTTGAACTGTCTGAATCTTAAAAAAATGTCCCTTGACATAGTGTTTCATGCTGTCAGGAGGGAAATGTTATTGTCTCATCAATAGGTAGAGAGAATAAAGACGGAGTTTAATATCTGAGAATCAGCATTTCATAATTGGCTATAAAGGTTTTCACTTCTAGGTCAGGATTCAGATTCAGCCAAGGGCAGTAGTGGCAAACATCCAATGACTTGTTCAGTGGTTAATGTGAAATTAGTAAGGTGGTCACTGCCCAGTAACTAGTGCCTGAGAGCAGGGCCGTCCCTAGGCGGGTGCGGCACCCAGGGCAGAAATGACAAATCCGTCACTTCTGGGACTGACCGTGCTGGCCAAGCACGTCAGCCCATGAGGCCTCCCCAAAGTGTGGGGCCCAGAGCAGTCGCCCCGATTCGCCATACCCTAGGGACGGCTCTGCCTGGGAGTGAAATCCTGTCCCCAGTGACATCAATGAGAGTTTTGCTAGTGTTTGAAGTGGGGATGGGATTTCACCCCAGATGTTCACCTCCCCAAAACAAAAGTCAGAAATGGCACTCTTGAAGGCAGTTGTAATGCCCTGGAAATAGCTTTTGATGTTCCTAAGTGTGACTTTAGAACAGCCGCCTGAGAGAGACTGTCTCAGAGGATCCATCTTGGTTATGCTAAACCCGGTATATGTTGAAACCAGACTCTTAGGAATTAAGTTAGTACAGTGTGGCTGTTCATACATTGCAGCTGTGATAAAATATATAGCTCAATGAAAAGTCTCAAATCTGTGATTCAAACAAAGTCTTAGTAACCTGGGATACAACAGCATTACTGGGATCAGGTGTCAAGGAATTACTTCTCATGGGCACTGAACCGACTCGTCACTTTGTACAGTAAGTAGTCCCTCGGAGGTTGGGGTTGAGACACATTTCAGGGGCCACTTGTGTGTGTGTGTGAGAGAGAGAGAGCGATGGACTGCCCGAGCGCAAGTTTAAAGCATGACTGCACTGGTTTGAGCTCAGGAAGTCGTTTGTTCTTCGAATGAAGAGGGAGAGAATGGGGGAGGCAAAGTGAAATGGAATGAGGGACGGATAAGGGTAAGGGGAAAACCCTAGAACTTCCTCCCACCACATTGAAAGCAACGGCCGGGCAAAAAGAGAGCTTCAGAGCTGTGAATACAGCTTCTTCCTGAGAGATACCAAATCAAAATAGCTTTTGCTAACCCTCCTGGGCACACCGTGTAGGCTCAGTTAGTCATGAAAAGAACTGATACTGTATACAAACCCTGTAACAGTAGCAAGTAATGTAAAAACTCAAAATGCACCAGGAAAAAATTGCCTCAACATTTCCACAACTATCTAGTTAGTAGAAACAATTCTACACTGAACTTGACAATGTTGGTGACACCAGCCAGTTGTGTGCAAAACACTGCATTTTTAATAAAACAACATTATTTGAAAGGGGCTCAATTTTTAGCACTTTTATTTTTGCTATGACTATCTTGTGCATCTCTGGTATGAAACATTCGAAGTCTGGAGCTGAGAAGAAATGCAGAAGTAGCTCTAGGACTGCAAAGTTCAGAAACTAGGAGGAATTGGAGAATTTGAAAGATTCTAAATAAAGACAGACTGTAAAGGAAATTGAGGAAATGTTTAAGAAGCTGAGTTCTCAAAAATAAAGAGAGAACCAAGACACTGCAACCCTTCAGGCTTTATTCTTTCCTCTACATCTACTGTCCTCTCTCATTAAGCACTTCCTGAAAACAGAGTTCTCTACATTCTTAGACACTACCTTCTATATAAGCATACTTTCATACTATGACACCCATTATTGTGGATCTATCTATCATAACATCCCTCTTGCCACATTTGAGATAGCAAAATTAAACACGAATACCATAACCTGCTTTACATATTTAACCCTCTATTATACTCCCTTAAAAATCTATTTCAATATCTATATTAAATGGCAAAACATTGTTAATGCAAGTTAAAATGTGCTTTATGCTATATCATCCCCCTGCAGCATGCTGAGTTGAGGAAAACTCAAATGTCTGAAAACCAAGAAATGCACAGTTAACCTTGCCCATGCAACCTTAACTCTGCCCTTTTTCAACAGTGCCCCAATATGTCTTGTTAACACAGACCATTTCTCTGCCAATCCCACAGCTACTAAAATATACAAGCCCTTCACCTCTTTTTACAGCCCATTAACTCTCAGCCACAGGATTCCAGCTAGCACTATTAAAAGAGAGAGACGAAGTGCGGGGGAATGTGTACTCCTTGATCTCCTGCAAAGTTTTTCAACCTTGTGATCAGGGAATGGCCCACAAGCTACGTGTTGGCAATCCTGCACCACATTTCTTTTTCCTCAGTGGTCAAGGTACCTGCGCTGTCCGTTCCAAACCTCCACATTGTCTGTTGAAATACCACATTAATCTGCCCCAAGATCAGGAAGTAGTCACCTGTTTCCCCCCTCCCCCACCTTCTTTCAATGGCTAATAAAATATAGATTTTTTTTTCTCACACAAACAATCCAAGGCTTGCCTACCACCTCTCTGCATTGCCTAATCCCTCTGCAGCCACAACTCCTTTCCCTCTCCTCCTGTCATTTCCACCCCCCATCCCTAAGTCCCACAAAGTCCTTGTCTCCAGCTCCTTCCTCCCGGATGCAACAAAAATGTTAATTAGACTGACTGCTGACTCCTGCTGTGTTCACAGTAAGCATTCCCATAAAATAAAAACATTATATTGCAGCAGAAAACATAGAGAAACCAAAATGAGGTATTAAATCTTTATTGCACAGGTGTACAAAAGTTTGGACTAGAAACATCAGGGGTGAAGTATTCACTAGGGACAATGGTATCCGCACATTCCCCTCAACCTACCCAGGCAAGCAAAAGTGGTTGCACAGAAACCCTCTCATGTTTTTTTTTCTCTTACTGGTGCATGTGCACCATAATCCTTCCATACCGCACATCTATTCCAGCGAAGAAGTGAACAAGTTCTTAAATACCATTGTGATGGGGTGTATTTGGCAGCTCCCTGCTGGGAGCCCCACAGTCCTAAAACACCCCTTCCCAGTTTTCCAGTCTTGCCTACTGAGAGGGCTCTCCAGAGTGGCCATTTTGGAAACCAGAGACCTTCTCTTCCAAGGGCTAGAGGGGCCAGCAACAGCCAATCAGAACTCCGCTGGCCCATTTAAAAGGATCTGCAGGTCATTTCCTGGTTGGGATTAGAAGGGTGTTCTTTTCTGGCCAAAGGAGCTTGAGGGCTAGTTAGAGTTTGTCTTCTGACTACATTTTGCATAAGTGGGTTTTCAGGGAGAGAGAAGAGTTAAGAACCTTAACCCTGAGGTAAGTGTGAAGTGGGGGATCAGCGAAGCAAGCAAGCAATGAACTGAATTCAGTGGTATGTGGCTGCTCTTTGTAGGGTCCCTGGTTTAGATCCTGGAGTAGTGGATGGGCCTGGGTTCCCCGAGCAGCCACAGGTAAAATAGTATGAATTCCAAGAAGAGGACAGAGCTTATTTGGGAACCTGAGCAATGGGCTGAACGTAAAGGGCCCAGAGCTGAGGCTGAAAGTCCTAGCAAGGGTAAATAGACAGTTTATGTATTGGACTCTTTTAATACCCTGCAAGGGGTTCATTTGGACTTTGTGACTTGGCCAGAGGGCCAACCCACTTAAGACCCACCAAGGTCAGGGGGCAGCCTGCAGGGAGCACCAGCAGCAAGAAAAGGACTGTATTACTGCACCCAGCCACTTGGAGGTGCTCAAGAGGTGAGTGCCTTTTTACAACTGGATACTAGAAGTGGGATCTGAATGGCCCCTGGAATAAGAAGAAAAAGGAATGGACCCCAAAGGAAAAAAATAAAGAGGAAAAAAAAAAAGCTGGAACCAGAATACAAGGAGGCCTTTTTTGGTGAGGCTGCCCTTCCTCCTTGGTGTGTACAGGGACAAATATGGACACTGAATTTCATGTGCCCATTTCTGGGGAGGACTGAATCTGTGAAGCAGATTTGGGTATTGCTTCAGCAGCTTGGTGAGAGTGGTAGGAGGTGCAGTTGGAACCGCAACAGTGGCTAGCCAGGATAGAAGAGTAGCAACAGTACCTGTTATGGATCCTGTGGGAAAGAAGCAGTACTGGCTACAGGTGTTAGGTCGACAAGAGGGATCCAGTGTCCAGCCAAAGAGATGTTACAGTTATGGCCATGTGGGATCTCTAAGAAGAGCTTGTCCTTGGGTCAACCAGAGTAGGGAGACTGAGTTGCTGGGGTGAACTGCGGGAAAAGCCATAAACTCTAGCAGTGGTTGAGATATGGACAAGGCTTAATTTTTTTTATTGTGGTGAAGTGGTCCTCATAAGAAGATTTTACCCTTTGAAGAGGTGGACTCACAGCAGGAAGATGCAGGAGCCCCAAGAATGGGAAAGAGAAAAGGATGTCTGATGGGGTCAAATGCCTATGAGGTGGATGCACCTGAGTTGGCACTGGAGACAGTGAATGATATAACTGCTCAGCAAACCCACCTGGGGGAAGGTGAAGAAGTGTGGAGCAAACTAACTGTGATTAATAACACAAATCTTGCTGAGTTGTCAATGCACAAGGTTGTGCCCAATGAGGGGCCAGGAGCTGACAATGAAGAGCCTGCAAGGGAAACCAGTCCTAAGAGCTCCCCAGATCTGGCCTCATACACAGGAGGGAGAATGTGCCCTCCACTCCCACTAACCCCCAAGTCTCCCTCACCCAAGCCCCCAACCCCTCTCCCGTCCCAATATCCCCTTCCCCTCGCTGCAGCCCCAACCTCCTCTCCCCCTATTGTCCCCACTCCTGTACCCCTCCCAAGAAGCATTCACATGTCTATTCTTCCCCCCTTTCCCAATACTTTGATTACATTCCTTCCAAAATAAAACTGCAACCCATGACTCCTGAATTGTAGCAACCTCCAACCACTGAGTGCAAAACTCCTTTTGTCTTAGGTGGGTGCTTGTCATTAACTTCTCCTTAGTTATGTTAACTGAAGGGTGAGTTCAAAGCCATGAAAAGGTCTGTGATTCATCCGGTCATTGTGCCTCTCAGTTGAACAGTATAAGGCAGCAAAAGGTAAGTGCTTTTTTTGGGGGGGGAGGGCTGTAATTTGTGAACCCCTTGCTCAAATGACCCCAAATTTTGATCACCAATGCTACCATGTGTCCCTCATGGGGGCGCCAAATTTCAAGGCAATCCAATTATCTGTTTGGGTTTAAGCACTTACAAGAGCCAGGCTTTAAAGCATATGAAGTGGCAGGAATGGAAATGCTTTAGCCATTTTTGTGTTGGTGTATTTGCAGTGTAAAAAAAATTACATTCTTAAATACTGTTCACATTTAGGGTCCTGCAAAGACTTACTGGGTGCTATGCACTACTTTGGGTAAAACGCAACTGGTTGAGACCTTTTTGACCTGCATTGCATCAGTCGTTTGAGCTCTAGTTCTGGGCCAAAAAAACACAAACCACCTAGAAACTTTAAAAAAATTATTGGGGGGCAGGGCTTATCTCCAGAATGCCTGGCTCAAGTGTCTCCAAATTTGTGTCACTAAGGGTGCCCTGTACCCTATTTAGGCACACCAAATTTCAAAGACCTGTGTGTGTTGATTTTAGAGGACTTAGAAAGGTTGACCTTTACACAGATGTCGTGAAGCAACCTTAATTATAGTGTTGCAGCTGTGTCACTATAATATATAAACTTAACAAAACCTAACGTCAACTCTGTTTTTTCACTAACACTCAGCCGGCTTGGTAACTAAGGTATTTTCCTCTGGGTTTGGGAGGCTTGTTGTTTCATGGTATTGTACAAAGTCATGTGTATATCTTGCAGGTGACTTGATGCTTGAGCAAGTGCAAGTCTTTCTTCTCATAATAGGAGATTGCCTGCACCTAGTTCTACTGGTGGAGTAGAGTGGTGTTTTCAGAGTCTGTTCTGATAAGTATCAGGCACTCAGTGGCCTATGTTCCTTCTATATTCTGCTGATCCAGTCTCATTGGAGTGCATATTTCACCATCCTCCACATCGTGTTTTTATCATGTTTGCATTTGTCATTTTGGTGAAATATATGCCCATCCGTAGCTACATTATATGAAATGTATCTGTTCAACTCATGTAGCTTGCTTGCAAGTGCATGATACGTCCTGAGGAAATAGTGTGAGCCTGATAGCATCTCTCAGGTGTAATACTGAGAGTTCTTTAGCTTGTCAGTCTTAGTAGGCTTTGGCCTTTGTCTGTCTTCCTCTTTTCATCTGTTGCTTCTACCACTGCCAGTTCTAGTAATGCTGGGGCTATAGACACCAAAATATGCGTATGTCTTGATATCAGGCATTGAAGTCGGCTGCTATTAAGGCCTTCTGTGGAAGTGTTTATCATTAATGGCTTTCCATATATAGCATTTTTCCTCTTGCTTCTTGCAGCTTTCTTTAGTAGCTTTAGCAATTTTAACTGTTGTGTTGCTTTGTCATTTGACTGGCTGTGGTATGACAAGGATGTGATGTGACTGAATTCCCATTCCTGGGTAAATCGACCAAACTCATTGAGAGTAAACTGAGGTCTGAAAGTACACAGGTTGGGATACCATTCCTACTGAAATGCTTCGTTGTTCTGTGATGTTTACTGGGTTAGTATTTGACAGTTCATTTAGTTTCCAGAAGTCTGAATAGAAGTCTACAGTAACAAAGTAGTCTTTGTGTGATTTGTGATAGAAAAAGTCCAAGTCTGTAGAGGACACAGTATATGTTCATTGTCTCTTTTTGCTGCTTGGCTTGCATTTCCTCACATGTACCACAACTGCTCACCAGGTCTCGGATATTCTTTGTCATGTTTGGCTAGTGTATATAGCATCTCTGGCTTTCTGGATACAGCCTTCCATTCCAGAGTGGCTCTCATGAATTCTTGAGAGAGTTTCTGTTCTCAATTATCTGGGTATTATGATTTAATTGCCTCAACTGTTGTATGTTCAACTCGTCTGGTTAGTTCCAGTATTCTAGAGAGGCAGATGGGGTTTCTTCCCTGGTGTCTGTCCATCCTGACAGAATGATGGATGTGAGCACTTCATGCATCTTTGTCTTGTATAGTTTGCTCTCAGATTCCTTCCAGCTCCTGCCTTGAATCTGGCACATAACTGGCTCGGTTGATGCTTTCTATCAGGCTGAGGATCTCACATTCTTGTTTAGTTGCCAGCTCTTCGTGCTGCAGGGCTGCTCTGGATAAAAAGGCAGCTATGTACACCTTAGCCCCTTTCTTGTAGTATACTTGTAAATTGTAACATTGCAGTTTCAGTAACGTGCGCTGAAGGTGTTTTGGGGCTGCTAGCAGTGGCTTTTAAAAAATGCTTTCTCAAGTAGAAACTGATAAGCCACTAATGGTTTCCTGTCCTTGAAAAATACTGGTTGAACTTTGCACGAGAACACTATTGCAAGACTTTCCTTTTCTACTTGGGCATATCTTTGTTCTGTTGGTGATAGTGACCTTGACATGAAAGCTACTGGCTTTTCATGTCATTAGGAGTGATGCCCCGAGCTTCCTCTCACTTTCATCACAGTGTATGGCTATCCCTTCATTCACATTGTAGTATTTCAGAATGGGATAGTCAGTCACCAGCGCCTTGATATGTGTGAGGACTGCATCACGTTGAGGTAACCATGTCCTTCGTGCATCTTGGTTTGGTAGTTGTCTCAGGGGTTCACACACATCTGAAAGGCTTGGAAGAAACAAATCCTATTAGCTTCTGAACTCATTTAATATCTTTTTAGGTGTGAGCACCTGCAGTATTGGCTGTACCTTTTTGAGGTCAGGTGGTATGAGTTGAGAGGTCAGCAAGTGTCTCATGTATAGTACTTCACATAACTGCAATTTCTTGGTTTTATTCAATTATAGATGTATTCCTTGGCTGTTTCTAGCAGACAGATGAAGTTGGGGCAGATCAAGATCAAGGTCTGGGTATCTAGATACCAGAATGTCATCAGCTAATGCTGATTCCTGTGAGTACTATTAATACACGTTGCTGGGAGGGCACTGATTTTTCCATTGCAGGTTTGATTCTAACCAGCATTCTCAACCATCGAGAGGTCTACCTGCTGGTGTCAAAAATGTGGTGAGATAGCTGCCTTCCTTGACCAGTAGCACTTACAAGTATTTGTCATTTGGTATCGCGTACTGAGAATATTTTTGCTTTTGCAGGGTCAGGTAAAACTTCCTCAGTTATAGGCATTTTGATGTGAGCTCTTTTTAGTGGTTTTGTTTAAATTGTGACTTTAGCAATGAAGCCTTTGTTTACCCTTTGTCTTATTCCTCTCGTTATTTTTTCTTTTAATGCAATGGCTACTCTACAAGGCAGATACTGGACTGGCTCAATCATTTTATCTATTTCCAGGTGTAGCATACCTGGACAACATCCCAGTCCTTAAAAACATCTTAGTAACCTTTTATAAGCTCGTCTGCAAGGAAGTCACAGTGCATCTCTGTCTACGCTAGATAAGCAAAACAAAAAAAGTATGCATCTGTGTATAAATCATTTGTCCCAGATTTAGTGTCGCCAAGTTTATGCATTCCCTTGCTTTAGCTGAAAGCGGTGTCTTCTGTGATGTTTTGTACTATCAGAAATTCCAGCATGTATACTTTTCTTGGCTATTCTGCTTGTGACTTACTTTGTCCTGTCGTGGCATCATATAATTTTAATTTAGCTTTGCTTGGGTTGTGATTGCTTTCTTCTCTTGCACATTGCTAAGGAAGTCTTTTTGTAGCCTAGCACATTCACTTCTGCCCCGCTCTCTATTTGACATTCAATTTCCTGTTTATGTGCTGTTGCCTTGTCTTTGCATCTAATGATGGCCAAAAGAAAAAAAATGGTTTGTAAATCTGATTGTTTTCCATTGCATTAATGTCATATATGCAAACAACTCCTCTTTTGATTCACCGTTTTCTTCCCTGATATGGTGCATTTTGTATTTTTGTTGTCTGCAAACTTTGCCGTTATGATTTCTCTAATCACAATTATTGCATGATATGATCCCACATGCAGAGCCTCTTGCATTATTCTTTTGTTTTCCATAGTACCACAGGCCTGTCTTTGCATTTTGTTTCGCTTCTGTGCATTTGTTTTTGCACAATTTTTTTTTCTTAATTTTTGTTTTTTATTCCCTTGTATTTTCATGCTTTTTCTGTGCTACTGCTTGAATGATCTGTCTGCTCTGCACTGGAATGTGAGCTTATTCACTACTTTTGTGTTTGTCTAAAGCTGTTGGCAGAGTAGTGTGGGCTCTCCAAACACTTTTATTTGAACTGTAGCTTTCGTCCCTGTTAGTAATCCATTACTAAATAGTTCATCTTTTAAGATTTGATGATTGCACAAGTCCGTCATCTCGCACAGTTTAGCAATATACGGAGAGATTTCTCCAGATCCTAGATTAATTGTGGAAAAGATACCCTTTGCATATGATGCTCCTTGCAGGTTGAAAATGCTTTTCAAGTGCTTATAACATTTTCCATGGGTCCTCCCACTCTACTGCTGACATCCAGATGCTATTGGAGCTTATGGCAGCTTTTGTCCATTACTGCCTGATACTGTGATTGCTGTTATTTTGTCTTCCATTTTATCCATGCCAATTGCAACATTGTAGTCTTTAGCTAAAGGTTGTCCATTTGCAAAAACACATCCCTTTTGGTGTCCATTTGCTTGGGGACATTAATATGGTATGCTGCAGGGCCGGCTCTAGGCACCAGCAAAAGAAGCTGGTGCTTGGGGCGGCACATTTCTAGGGGCAGCATTCTGGCACCGGCCATGCTGCCCCTAGAAATGTGCCCCGGCCGCCCCAGCTCACCTCTGCTCTGCGCCGCCGCTTCGCCAACTCCCTCCCAGGCATGCCCCACTCGTGCCAGCGCTCCGGCTGGGGGGAGAGCGGGGCCGCGGGCAAGCCGCCCTCCCCGCCGGCGCTCCAGCTGTGGGGAGAGCAGGGCTGCTGCCCCATTCGCTCACTGCTGGTGCTCCGGCTGGTGAGAGCGGGGCTGCGGGCATGCGGCGCCCTCCCCGCCGGCCAGGAGAGCTGGGCCGCGCTCCCCACTGTCGCTCTGAGTGGGAGGGGTGTTTTTTTTTTTTTTGCTTGGGGCGGCAAAAATGTTAGAGCTGGCCCTCGTATGCTGCCATGATTGTTTTATTTTTTCAGTATTCTTGGTTTCTGATATCTCATCTGCAGGAGCCAACTTGCGTACGATGTGATGTTCCGTGCGCAAACACAAAAAGGATAGAGAGCCAAGACAGCGCAACATTTCAGGCTTTAGTCTTTCTTCCACACATAATGTCTTCTCTCATCATCAACATACCTCTCAAGGGTCCCGCATTGTGTGGGACATCCCAAATTTGGCCCCAATTTTTACAGTTGCCCTGCATTGCCATTACTGCCCCCTTTGTTTCTCAGATCTCATTGGGTCTCTGTGTCAATCCACTTGGCCAATCAGGTCTTAGAGGGGGCATGATTTGGAACCCTAACCCCATCCTTCTCCCTCACTGCATTCCCAGCCAGGCCTCTGTTCTCACACACATACACTTGAGGAGAGAGGGGCTCTGAGATGTCCAGAGGCTGTCTACTCACCCTTTGTGTGGGCTGGGGCTGTCTCCCCACTCTGAGGATCTCTGAGATTTCTAGGAGCACAGACTGCCCTCACATACTCAGAGGAGGTGGTCTCTGGGGATGCTAGCAGCTGGGGTTGCCCCTTCCTTTTGGAGGGGTCTCTGGACATGTTGGGGGCTGCAACCATACAATACAATAACAGTAAGCATTAGAGAAAATGGACCTTTTATTTTATTGTAACTAGTGGCTTTCTACATAACAATGATTCTGCGTTCTAAAAGCATACTTTCAGTTTCATGATAAGAGGTTCCAGGCTCTTTGCATGCTTATACTTATTTTTTTAATAACAGTGTTCAATAGAAAATTTTGTCCCTCATTTCAGGGCTGCGGGTTGAGAGGTAAGCTCATCAAGCACTTTCTGAAAGTAGAGCTCTCCAACATAGAGTTCCTTGGTGTTGCATAAACTTACTGTCACACTGTAATGCATCTTATCGGGAAGCTATCGTAACACTGTGAAATGGAACATTTAATAATATCATTGGTTGTATCAGGTCCTGATTAGGCTTCAGGAATTGTTGGTTGATCCCTTCTTGAGACTCGGACTGGAATAATTTGAACTATACTCATGTTATCAGGATGGCTATAATATCAGCACAAAGACCCTGTGTATTCCAATGTAAACTAATGCCGCATAAAATCTTTAATTGATATTTATGTTTTCATCTCTTCTCCCACACTTCTAGCTCCAAGAAACTTTATTAAATTCCAAGTTTCAGGTGTAGCATTTCTTGAGGAAAATTGTGGGGTTTTTTTTTTTTTTTTTTTTTTTTTTATTAACAAGGGATTTGTATGTGCTACTGTAAAATCCTAAACCTAGGAGCAATGGGCTAATAGTGGATGGCAATAGGCTACTGAACATTTCCTGAACTTTTGTTTTGTTTGTTAAGACTAAATGGACCGGTTCTGTTATCCTTGCAGACCACAGACTATCAAATCATGGGTTAAAGCCCATGCTTAAATCTGCTGGATAGATGTTCCAAAATATGGTATTTATTAAGGGATACTGCAGCATCGAGGGTATGATGAAAACCTCTAGTGACTTATGGTTTTACTATTATTTCAGTGCTGGTCACAGAACAATGAAAAAGGAAAAGAACTCTTAGGAATACTTTGGATACTGTCAGGTCCAATATGGCAGCATCAAATTAATATCCGGTATTAGAAGGTCACATGATTCTGTTTCAGCTAACTAGAATGTCACAGCATTTAATACACTTAAATGGATATTGTATAGGAAACTACAGCCAGTGCCTTATTATTCTCCCACTGTAGGATATGGCACTGATGAAGTTATACAACTGTACCCCAACTTTAGGAAGCTCTCCTTATTCAAGATAGCCTATGCTCAATAGGAACAGATTTCAGCATGTGCTGTTCTGAATCAGGGTTGCTATGTGGCGTGATAATCCAATCCCAAGGCACTTGCACATTCTGAAAGCAGGGAAGCAGTTAAACTATTTACAAGGAAAGTCCCCTATTTTTTTTCTGTAGTGAAGATGATCAGGATTGTATTGGTGCCTCTGATCTCGTTGATTAAACCCCAGGTTTTGTAAATGTGCAGCTTGGAAGTTTCATTAAAAGCCTCACTATGTGAAAGGTGTTTGTTTGTTTTGCGTATCCATTTTACTGAAGATCGGTTCCATGCTTTCACATTTTTTTAATGTTTTGATAAGGAGTGAGAACAAGAAGATGAAACCTCTCAAAGAGAGAGGTTGGTGTGCTGCTTAATGACACAAATATATGGCTTCCTTTATCAAGACAGCTGTGTTTTTATACAAATCTTGAATGGGCTCTCCATTTTGGGTTGCAAAAAAGATTAGCCTGACGCTAGAATGTACTATCCTAAAAAGTCACCTTGACGCCCACTGTGAGTTCATTCGAAGGCATTCAGGATGTCAGCCCTTCAGTAGAGAGCTTCTCAGACTGAGACATATGTGCTTGTTTATCACTCAGGAAAATAATACTGTTAATGAAAAAGGTATCTGCCTAAAAATGAAGGTTATGGTCACTCACAAAGTAACTTTTGAAATAAAATGTGTGGATTTTTGGGCAGGAGTGGACTGTTTTTGTCTCACCATTCACATTTAGTATGGGACATGAGGACCAGTTACACTATATTAAGTTACGCCCCAATCAAGCAAATCTTTTAAGTAGCCCCATAGAAGTCAATGGGACTACTTTGAGGAGTAAGGCAGGGTTGGGCCCTTAATGATTCACAGCAGTTAAACATGCAACTGTCTGCAGTTCGTGTGAATTAAAGAAATAGCCATCTTGTCTGGTTTATTAACTGGGAGGAGCCAATAATGACTGATTACTAAATGCCCAAGAGTGAACTTTGGAGACTAGAGACACTCATCTACTTCATTCCAAAGGCAGTTTTATGAAAAATTAAAGTGCAGGTTGTGATGCTTACTTTATACTTTAACACAAAGCTACTACGTAAATCACAGAACATGGTGGAAGTGGGGGAAGAACTTTTTAGAAGGAATTGGACAATATGAGTTGGGATATTGCAAACCTACACCTTTTGCAAATTTAGTATGAGTTTTGTTTCTATGTTAACCGGTATGTGGAAATCTCCTATTGTCATACAAATTCTGCAGGTGTTTGCAAGGCCCAGGCTCTGGAAACTAAGTCAGTTCAAGGTATTAATGAGTGGTTGCTACCTGCATGGAGAAGTCTTGTACATAGTTTCCTATGGCCATATGTTCATAGACTGTTGTACCCTACAAAATGGCTGTGCAATCTGCATGAAGATCAGACATTCTAGTGATGGAATTTGCAGAAGTACCTAAACAGGTCAATCATTTTTGGAGCTTGGGCTTGGATGAAATCAGAAGGCTGCCTGAGGCTCAGGCTTGAATTCCACAGTGATTCAGAGTGCCAAAACATGAAGCGAGAAATGGATTTAATGAAGTGACATCATGCAGAGTGGAAAGCCTCACAGCAACTGATTCAAACTTTCCATTGAAGAGTTCAAGTTGGATACGGGTGAATTAGGCAAACATCAATCATGTCCCAGTTCAACTGAAATAACTTTTGGTTGTTTGACTTGTTTTCTGACACTGTCCAAATGCGAACATAAAAAGAAATCTCTGTGGTAATAGGACACTAAAGCAGTAGCTCTGAACTCTTTTAGTCTAGTTTGGCTTTCTTCCTGTATCTCTTCATCCAGTTCTGAGACAAGAACCCACTTTCTTGTCATTCAGATCCCTTCTTAACAGTTACCATTTGAGCCCAAATACTACCCCACATTATGGAAAAAGTCTCTCACGCAACCTTATCTGCATTCATACTTATTTAGGTCATCTTCAGCTGATTTTGTTTTTTGTGGTTGGTTTGTTTTGAAGTTGTTTTTTTTTCTATATCCTTTGTAATCTTCTCAGGATCTTGTCTTCCAAGGCAGCACTAAATATTCACAGAAAACTCTTTAAAAACAAAAACAAAAAAACCAACCCTAAAAATGCATAGTTAAGAACTCCAGAGTTGTGAAATGCCAAAGTTGAGGTTGCCCAGCCAATCAGTATTTCATACAATATTTTCCACAACCTTAAGTACACATGGAGTTCTGCTTAACAATGAGAAACGAAATCAATGAGGCAGGAGCTGTTGCAGAACCTTGCTGTATTAACTGTGCACTGTACAAGACTGTAGGAAAGAAATTGTACAACATTCTGTAGTAGTCTTTAGTTAAACAATCATAGTCTTTTAGAAATATCATGATTTACTCATGTAAGTGGACAGCACTAATGCTGCACATGCAGCCTTAAATTGTAATTCCCTGTTTTTCACACCTTTTGAAATCCAGAACAGGGAGTGTTCTTCTATGTCTACATTGCAGTCCAGAGGTATGACTGCAGCACGTGTAGACATACATACCCAAGCTTGGATATGTCTACATCTGCTGCAATCAAACTTTCCGACTGCGGTGTAGACGTACCCTTCTGAAGCTTCACAGAATTTAACTTAGAGTCATGGGCCCTTCAGTGAGGCAGTGGAGTTATGCTTATACTTTGTTATACTAGGGATTGCAGTAAAACAGAAAGGATGTGGTCTGAATGAATCTAGTCTCCTGTGGAACCCTGCCTCATTCACTAGTAGCCTTAAATACATTTTTGACTATATAGCTTACCATACACATGCATGTACACTTTTTTCTTTTTTTAAACATTACTCTGTGTTTCTTAAAAAATACTGCTATTCCTTTAATGCTTACTGTGCAAACTCAAAAAGTAGTTGGCAGAGACTCATGACTTGGGGTATGTCTACACTACGAGAGTAGTTCGATTTTACTTAAACCGAACTTGTGAAACCAATATTACAAAGTCGAATGTGTGAATCCACACCAAGGACATTAATTCGACTTTGTGAGTCCACAGTAACGGGGCAAGCGTCAACATTGCAAGCGGTGCACTGTGGGTAGCTATCCCACAGTTCCCGCAGTCCCTGCTGCCCATTGGAATAATGGGTCAAGCCCCCAATGCCTGCTGGGGCAAAAAATGTGTCGAGGGTGGTTTTGGGTAAATGTCATCATTCAACCCTCACTCCCGCCCTCCCTCCGTGAAAGCGCCGGCGGGCAATCAGTCCGCGCCCTTTTCTGGTGATTGACAGCGCGGATGCCACAGGACCGCGAGCATGGAGCCCTCTGCGATCATTGCTGCTGTTCTGTCCGTTGTCAACACCTCACGCCTTATCGTCCACCTTTTCCAGAGGCAGATGCTGATAAATCGGGCGAGGAGGCAACGGAAGCGCTGTGAGGACATTAACTCTGAGAGGGGCACACACCTCTCACAAACCACAGGACCCCGGTCCCTGGATATCATGGTGGCAATGGGTCATGTTGATGCTGTGGAACAATGATTCTGAGCAAGGGAAACAAGCACTGACTGGTGGGACCGCATAGTGCTGCAGGTCTGGGATGAATCCCAGTGGCTGCAAAACTTTCGGATGCGTAAGGGCACTTTCCTGGAACTTTGTGACTTGCTGTCCCCTGGCCTGAAGCGCCAGGAGACCCGGATGCAAGCAGCCCTGACTATCCAGAAGCAAGTGGCCATAGCCCTCTGGAAGCTTGCAATGCCTGACAGCTACCGGTCAGTCGCGAATCACTTTGGAGTGGGCAAATCTACCGTGGGGGTTGCTGTGATGCAAGTAGCCAACGCAATCGTTGAGCTGCTGCTCTCAAAGGTAGTGACCCTGGGAAACGTGCAGGTGATCATAGATGGCTTCGCTGCAATGGGATTCCCAAACTGCGGTGGGCCTATTGATGGAACTCACATCCCTATCCTGGGACCAGACCACTAGAGCAGCCAGTACATTCATCAAAAGCGCTACTTTTCTATGGTGCTTCAAGCACTGGTGGACCATAAAGAACGTTTTACCCACATCGTTGGATGGCCGGGCAAGGTTCATGACGCTCATGTTTTCAGGAACTCTGGTCTGTTTAGACGGCTGCAGGAAGGTATTTACTTCCCGGACCACAAAATAACTGTTGGATGTGGAGATGCCTATAGTGATCCTTGGGGACCCAGCCTACCCGCTAATGCCCTGGCTCATGAAGCCCGTACACAGGCACCCTGGACACTGAAAAGGATCTCTTCAACTACTGTCTGAGCAAGTGCAGAATGGTGGTGGAGTGTGCTTTTGGCTGTCTGAAGGGGAGATGGAGAAGCTTATTGACTCGCTCTGATCTCAGCCAAACCAATATCCCCATTGTTATTGCAGCGTGCTGTGTGCTCCACAATCTCTGTGAGAGCAAGGGGGAGATGTTTATGGTGGGGTGGGAGGTTGAGGCAAATCGCCTGGCTGCTGATTACACGCAGCCAGACACCCGGGCGATTAGAAGATCCCAGCGGGACGTGCTGCGCATCCAGGAAGCTTTGAAAGCTAGCTTCCAGAGCGAGCAGGGTAACCTGTGACTATTACCTTTGTGTAAGCGGAACCTGCCTATATTTCTTTACCCAGTTTCTGTTGCCTATCCTCTCCAATTTCCAAAACCCTTCCCCCCCCCTTCCTACACTACTTTAAAAATAAAATAAATGACACATTGTTCATTAAAACAGTCTTCTTTATTAAGGATTTCTCGGTAAAGGGTTGAAAGTGGGACGCATACTGTGGTTGGGGAGCAGGTGGAGTGATGGAAAGGACGCTTCCAAACTCAAGGAATGACAGGCTCCTGCTCCTAGAGCAGTCCGCAGTGGTGGACTGCTTGTTTCAACAGAGCCTGCCACCCCTCCTTTTTGGAACTCTGTGAGGGGGGGCCTGTGTGACTTTGTGGCCAGGGATGGCGGATACAGATCCCCTGCTGAGTGGCTCTGTCATGCAGGCTACTGACTGCTGCAAAAGATCTGTAACCGCCCTCCCCAACCAGAAACTCACAGAGCCCCCACACACAGAACATGAAAACCACCTCCCAGAATGACCACGGTGCCTAGTGAATGCAATGTGAGTGTGACGTTCTGGTGAACCTGTCTGTACCCTGGTAAAGGCGCCTATCGTCTCCAATTACCAATCCCCTTCCCCCACTTCAAACACACCATCCTTTAAAAGGAAATCAAGGAAACAGTACTTTACAGAACAGCAATTTTTATTAAGGACAGCAGAGTTATGGGATGAAACTTGGACGGGGGCTAGGGTGGGTTGCGGCTGGAGGGAAAGAAAGGATCCATCAAATCTTGGAAAATGAGAGCCTTCTGCTACTTGAGCAGTCAGCAGGGGTGGAGTGATTATTTCCATGGCCGCTGCCACCCCTCATTCTCGTGACTTTGGGTGAGGGGGGGATTGGACTTTGGTGGGGGAGGGCGGTTAGAAATCAAATAGAGCGGGGCTCTTTCGTCCTGCCTCCGGTCCTGCAGAACATCTACAAGGCGCCAGAGCATGTCCGTTTGCTCCCTCATTAGTCCAAGCAGCGTTTGAGTCGCCTGCTGGTCTTCCTGCCACCACCTGTCCTCCCGTTCGCTGTATGATCGCTGGTATTGCGACATGTTCTCCCTCCACTGGGTCTGCTATGCCGCCTCAGTTCAGGAACAGGACATAAATTCTGAGAACATCTCGTCCAGTGTCCTTTTTTTTTCGCCGCCTGATCTGTGCCAGCCTCTGGGAGGAGGATGCATGAGTACTGCAGGAGACGCTCACAGCTGTGGGATGGGAGAAAGGGAGTGAATTCCTCACAAAGATACATTTTCCCGAACAATGACTATACTCTTTCCCTGGGAACAAGACCATGCACACTATCTATCACATGTGCACTCAGTACAAGGTCGAATATTCTGTCTTTATATTGAGTGCCTGGGGTCTTGGTGTACAGATCACACAAGCGGGGCTGGACAATGGAATTCTGCTATCTGGAGACCATGGTAAGCCGTAGACTTTTGCCTGCTGAGAGCTTACTTCACAGCAGCGCCCTACTACCGTGTTCCAAGCACAGCTCCTAGCGGTGGCCAGTTCCTGCTGCCGGCAAACCGGTCAGCATGAACGCTTCTCCCCCTCTCCCCCCACGTGGCTGGTCCTGGGAAAGATCCCTGCCTGCGAACTGCTCAGCATGAATGGCTCGCCTCCCCACCCCTCACATGTGGCTGGTCCCAGGAAAGATCCCTGCCTGCGAACTGCGCAGCATGAACGGTTCGCTTCCCAGCCCCCACCACGTGGCTGGAAACCACCGGGTAGAGTTATTTAAAGGAACAGGCAATCAGTCCCCATACTAAAATACCCCTAATTCAAACCAGGGCACCATTACTGATATCACTCTGATGAGGATTACGGAGACAGAGAAAGACCGTATGCTACGTGAATGCCAGCAAACACCGGGGCCGTATGCCGCCATGCTTTGTAAGGCAATGATACCGGAGTACCTGCTACTAGCCTGGCGTGGAAAAGTTTCCTACCATGGAGGAGACAATAAGGCCGCTCTACCCGGGAACCTGATGCAAAGGCTTTCACAGTACCTCCAGGAGAGCTTCGTGGAGATCTCCGAGGAGGATTTCTCCTCTATCCCCAGACATATTGACAGACTTTTCGAGTAGCTGCAATGGCAACAACTCAAAACTAAAGCGCCTAGGGCAAACTAAGCAATAAAAACCCATTGCTAACATACCATGACTATTCTATTCAAAATAAATGTTTAAAACACTAACCTGCTGATCCTTCCCCTGATTCACGGTCTAGGTTACCATCTTGGGAGGGTTAGTAGGGGATTTCAGTCAGGGTGATGAAGAGATCCTGGCTGTCAGGGAAATCAGCGTTGAAAGCGCTATCGACTGCCTCGTCCTCCTCATCTCCTTCCCCATCTTCACCGTCCGCGAAAACCTCCGACGACGTGGCCGTAGATAAGACCCCATCGTCGGAGTCCACGGACACTGGTGGGGTAGTGGTGGCAGCACCACCGAGCATAGCATGCAGTGGCTCGTAGAAACGGCATCTTTGGGGCTGGGCTCCGGAGCGTCCATTTGACTCTTTGGTCTTCTGGTACGCTTGTCGCAGCTCCTTGATTTTCACGCGGCACTGCATTGCATCCCGGCTGTATTCTCTTTCCGTCATGGCTTTTGAGATCTTCTCGTAGATCTTCGCATTCCGTTTTTTCGATCGCAGCTCCGAAAGCACAGACTCATCGCCCCACACAGCGATCAGATCCAAGACTTTCCGATCAGTCCATGTTGGGGTCCTCTTTCTATTCTGCGATTGCATGGTCACCTCCGCTGGAGAGCTCTGCATCGTTGCCAGTGCTGCTGAGCTCACCACGAAGTCCAAACAGGAAATGAGATTCAAACTGGCCAGACAGGAAAAGGAATTCAAATTTTCATGGGCTTTTCCTGTGTGGCTGGTCAGAGCATCTGAGCTCAGACTGCTGTCCAGAGCGTCCACGGAGTGGTGCACTGTGGGACAGCTCCCGGAGCTATTAGCGTCGAATTCCGTCCACAGTAACCCGAATTCGACATGGCCATGTCGAATTTAGCGCTACTCCCCTCGTCGAGGAGGAGTACAGAAATCGAATTAAAGAGCCCTTTATGTCAAAATAAATAGCTTCGTAATGTGGACGGGTGCAGGGTTAAATCGAGTTAACGCTGCTAAATTCGACAAAGTCCTAGTGTAGACCAGGCCTTGGCCAAAATAAAAATCTATGTTCACAGGAACACTCCAAGGCATATCTCCACAGTGGGGCTTTTTCTCTGCCAAATCTCATCTTTCTGTCTTCAGTCACTTTGGCCATAGAGCTGTTTTTTTGTTTGTGACAGAATTATTTTATAATGTGAAATGTGTATCTGTTCACTCTCCTCTGACTAGAAAATAACTGAACCATTTTCCTTCAAGCTCAAACCTTCCAAAAAAGTGCTCTCCTGTAGGTAAAGATCAAGTATGGAGACCAACTCGAGAGGTAAAAGTTTCAGAAAATTGAGTGACTGGATACATAGGCTTAGAATGGAAATGCTTAGGTCTCCTTAACTGTGTGTCACTAGCACTTCAGCTATCTAAAGGTTGTGTTTTTTTTCTATAGCACCCATTACCGCAGTATCTAAGCATTATGGTACTATGTAAAGTACACTGACTTGATGGTATGAAAGTATACTCCATGTAGAGCAGTAATGTAGCATTCTCTTGTTTTATAACTATTCCCTTTTATTTGTGGTAATGCCCACTATGTACTGAGTGTTTTTCAAACATTCACAGCAGTCCCTAGGCTTAGTTAGACAAATAGAGGCTAGGGAACGGGGAAGGAGACACAAAAAATGGATTCATTATACACAAATGAATCAGATTCACCACAGTTAGCATGTTCATTTCAGGCACCTTTAAATACTGGTTTGTACCGGTGAATAAGGAGACAGTAGCTAATGTAATTACTCAAGAGGCTCCACTTTTTGACAGTTAAATGCTTGATTTATCTGTAGCTTGTGGAACAGGTAGTACAGGATTCAATTCCAGACTGTTTAATGGTTCTGTAATATGAACTGGGGGTAACTGTAGGCTAATGAATGAAATGGAAAACGCTTTGCACACAGATTAACAGAATGGGGAGTCTAATTTAACTTAGTTTGTGAGTCCACATATAAAATAATCATATAAAATACCTTCAGTAAAGAGATAGGATTGTACTTCAATTGGTACACAGAACAGACATACTACATGGCAACTCTTCAGTATTCTGGACAAGTTCTCACAAAACCAAATCTTCAGCATACTGATGAGGGAGAGTTAAGTCAACTAGAGAATATTCTTTAGGTTTATAAAAGTAGATGCAATTTTATCAGGGTACAATACGTTGTTAATAAACAACAATACAAGATGAGCTAGTCACCCATGAAAATGGGCATAATCCTCATCAGCACAGCTAAAATATTTAATGGGAGGGGACTGGAAATCTCAGGGGACTGGTGATGATACAATCTTTTAGCTTGAAGTCACTTGTACAAACTTTGCCCAAAGTGGATAATGCCTACTGTCCTCTTAATGGCTGTTCAGGAGCCTATGTGAAATGAATCAGTGGTATCAGCCCAGTTTCCAGTAGACGGATGCCTACATCACAAAACCACCATCACAGCTAGAGCTGGTCAAATGCTGCAAAACCTTGAGTTCTCAACTGCTGTTCTGTGGGATCATGTTAATACCTTTCATTTGCTCTGTGACTATTTGCATGGACAGTTTATGTTCAGTGTTTGGAGTATATCTGTTCTTCAGATAACTACCTGTGTTCAACTACGAACAAGGATATTGGTGCATCAGTGAGAGCATTTAATACTCAATCAATATTCACTCTTCGATATTCTACTGGGGAAACCATCCATTTCACTAAGAAGTGGAAGGAATAACATGACATAAGTGACCAATTGCATAACAAATAGTTGCATTAGACAGTTCACAAGCACCCTGGAGGTAGACATTTAATTACATATGACATTACAAATATGCACAAATAAATAGAGCAGTTACAGAAACTAGGATAAGCTCATGAACAATTCTCATTCAAAAGTTGTAATGGGATAACTTTTTAAATAATGCCTCTAGAAACAAAGAATGCAGGCCATACTTTACAAGATGGCAAACTCTGTCCTGGAAATCAGTGACTGAAAAAGATTTAGGGGCATAGTGGGTAATCAGCTGAACATGTGCTCCCAGTGTGATGCTGTAGCCAAAAGAATTAATGTGATTCTTGAATACATAAACAGGGGAATCTCGAGTAGGAGAAGACACGTTATTTTACCTCTATATTTGGCACTGGTGCAACTGCTGCTGGAATACTGTAGCCAGGTCTAGAGCCCACAATTCAAGAAGGACGTTGATAAATTGGAGAGGATTCAGAGAAGAGCCATGAGAATGATTACATGATTAGAAAACATGCCTTATACTAGTGATAAGCTAAATAGATTGAGCTCCTTGAATCTAACAAAGAGAAGGATAAGGGGTGACTTGATTACGTAGACATAGACTTTAAGGTCAGAAGGGACCATTATGATCATCTCTTCTGACCTCCTGCACAATGCAGGCCACAGAATCTCACCCACCCACTCCTGTAATAAACCCCTAACCTATGTCTGAGCTATTGAAGTCCTCAAATCATGGTTTAAAGACTTCAAGGTGCAGATTACGGTCTAGAAGTATCTACATGGGGAACAAATATGAAATAATGGCTTTTCAATCTAGCAGAGAAAGGTATAACATGATCCAGTGGCTGGAAGTTGAAGCACGGTGTACATTTTTAATGGTGAGAGCAATTAACCACTGGAACAATTTATCAAGTGGTGGAGTCTCCATCACTGACCATTTTTAAATTCAAGATTAGATCTTTTTCTAAAGCTACATTCTAGGAATTATTCTGGGGAAGTGCTATGGCCTGTGTTATACAGGAGGTCAGACTAGATGATCACCATTGTCCCTTTTGACCTTGTAATCTATGAATCTAACCAGCTGTAGACAAAGTTGCCACTAATTGACGTAGTTGTTACCGGTTTCCAAGGACTGAATTGGCACTGAGACTTAACTGGCTTTTCATTCCTAGAGTTTGTCCTGCAGGACTAGCATTTGAGGGAGAGGCCTAACTACCTATTCTATGGTTGATGGAAGACTTTTGTCTCCAGGACTGTCACTCCAGTGCTTTCCAGGGTACTACATTCATTTAGGTTAACTCTTCTTTTCCTTTAAACTGCCCTGAACATTTTTTTGCCTTTGTAATCTTCTAGTGCTTACCTTAGACTGATAGTTCTGTTCAGCTAATTATTGCTGTTGGGAATAAATTTTCATACTTCTGATGGGAAATTGCCACCTTCCTTTTTAGAATCTCTATTCTCCATGATTAAGCTAACACAAACTTGATGCAATTAAAGGGAATGTGTATGGAGATAAATGAGGGGAGGTGGGGAGAGAGAGGGAGAGCGGGGATGGTGTGGCAAAGCTGGTAAAATGTGACAGGAGCTGTTTTAAAAAAACTTGACCCTGAGACCAATATGTCAATTTTAGTTGGGTATCGCTATTTACACAGGAGCTGAAAATTTGCTAGATAGTTCAGAAAACAAGCCCAATGGCCTGAAGAGCATGCAGCCTAAGTAGACAACATGTAAGAGAGTGTGGGATGCAAGATTTATATTTGATCTTTTTTGCCCTTTCAAGAGTAAATGGCCTTCTTGTAAGACCTGCATTAGTCAAACATACGTTAGTGGGCTCAATAGAGGAGTAACTGGATGAAATTTTGTGTTATGCAGAAGTTCAAACTAGATTAGTGGCTCGGAACCTTTCCAGACTACTGTACCCCTTTCAGAAGTCTGATTTGTCTTGCATACCCTCAAGTTACACCTCACTTAAAAACTACTTGCTTACAAAATCAGACATAAAAATACAAGTGTCACAGCACATGATTATTGAAAAATTGCTGACTCTCATTTTACCATATAATTATAAAAGAAATCAATTGGAATATATATATATTGTACTTACATTTCAGTGTTCTACTTGAGCTTGTTTTTTTCACTTGTGAGCCTTGTCTGAAGCCCAAGCCCCAGACAGCGGGGCTGAAGCATGTAACTTAGTGTTGCAGGGTCCCCTGTGGCATGGAGCCCTGGACAGTTGCCCTGCTTGCCACCAACAATGCCAGCCCTGAACTTGCAATCCCCTAAAACCTGTCCCATGACTCTCCCTCTTTCTCCCCCCCCACAGGTGCTACAACTCCCAGGTTGAGAAAAGCTGATCTAGATGAGTTGAGTACACCCTGAAAGAACTCTGCGTACCCCCATGGGTACATGTACCCCTTGTTGAGAACCACTGGACTAGATGATCTAATAGTCCTTTTGGCCTTAAAAATCTATTAATCTTTCCCATTTCCTCTATTTATTTCATTAGCTGTACCTAAAGTCATGTCTGTCTGTTTGCTTTTTGATTGCCAGTATGTTTGCAGTCTTACCCAGAGCTTATCCTTTTCTCTTTGCTATTTTTAATTTTATTGCTAGAGGTGCCCTGCTTTCACATCTTCCATTTCACCACTACAGGAAGATGTGATGTTAATGACTTAACTCAGACATTTCCATGAAGGTGTCGATTACATTATTATTGCTGGAAGCTTCAAAATAGTTTGTAGGTGTTAAGCAAGTTTGTCTATAGAAATATTCATGTCATGTTTTCTAAAGGTGAATGAGATGTGTTTTTGTTACATATACACCACTCTGTCTGCTCTTCTTGCATATGCAATGGCTTCTATCCACCTGACTTGTAACAGTGCAGGTTTTGCATTATAACTAAAATATATTGCAAACAAAATGGCACAGAGGGTTGGTTAAATCACACTGTAGCCATGAAAGGTTTGGTAGCCTCATTTTGGTTAGTTTGTGTTCTGCTGTGTTCTCTAAATATTGAATGCTGGGATAAGTATGTGTGTGTGCATATATAAAACCATACATTTGTGTGTGTATGCACACATTCACACTGGCATGGAATTTTAATATCTGCTTGTTAAAATTAATAATGGAAAAAGCTGAAAAATCAGGGTAATAGGGTTTTGTCAGACCCCAGAAATATTCCACACAGTCGGATGTACAGTATATTTTTCTGAGCTGAAATGTCTTGCCAACAAACAAGCTATAGTATACACCGATGGCTCAATGAGAAGGATCCATCCCATCCTATTTTATACACACTGAGTGAGGTTTATGTTCTTGTGTAATGTTGATGAAACAATACAGCAAAATCAAGTTTCTATATCAGCGAATCAGCTAAATTTAGTGCCTCTCTAGCTAGTGAATGTGTCGTGCACGTGCACATCACAGAAATACTGATGATTAAGAAGGACGGGAAGCTCACAGTCTGGAACTAGCATGGCTTTGGCACAGCTGGTGTGCGTGCAACATGGATGAGTGGTTTTCTCAAGCCTATTTCCAGACTAATTAGTCCAATTTCCAGTATTTGTGCATGAGGTCAACACACTAATTTTTCAGAATTGCCTCAATTTGGGGGATGATGGGAGAGGGCACATGGAAATCTTGATGGCCTGCCAGTTGGAAGCAATGTTTGAGGGTGAGTCAATTCCTTTTCTGCTTGTCCACCAAACTTTCCAGCTAGCATATCCCTGGCTGTCCAAGGTTCTAACGTTTCCTGTTCAGTAGCCGGATGGAGAGGAAGCTCCATGTGCTTCCTCGTTTTAGAGGTGGCACAGTGAGAAGGGCAGGGCAGCCAATAAAAGCAAATCTTCAAAGCATAAGAGGATTTGGTGACCCTGCAGAAGTGGAACTCTGTCATCCTGTTTGAAAGCAATCACTGTTCCCCTATTTAATTAACTGTATGACTTGATGAAGCTCTTCCACCCCCTTCCTTCCCTCCTCCAAAGCATTTAGAGGGTACAGACAGACTTTTTCGCTCAAAGTCTACCTTTATGATTCATTTCTGGACTTGGCTCAATCAAGATAGCTCCACTCACTTATCACCTCACTCAGACAACCAGGCATCTTGCTGATTGTGGCTATTATTAGAGCTGGCCAAAACTTGGGAGTTTCGGTTTGCAAGAAGCTTTGATATTTTGGAATTTGCTTTCATTCTGATTTGGAATGAAACCAATTTTACTGAAATTTCCCTGAAAACTTTGTTTTAGAAACATGGACAGGTGGTGTTCCTGAAACAAAAAATGTGAAATTGACTTTCTTGTCACTTTCGCTGCTTCTGTTCCCTGGATGGGAGCCCAGCTGTGGCCAGAGCCAGGACACCCAGGGCTTTCAGGCTTGTGACCCAACCAGTGTGCATGGGCTGGAGCCTCGGCTATTAGAGCCCTAGGCTCTCCACTTCCTCTCAGGGAGCTTGGTAGTGCTGCTGCAGACCGGGTACCTTAGCAGCCCTAAGAGTCCTGGCTCCATCAGGGCTCCAGAGCCTTCCAGACCCAAGAGAGCTGATGTCAGGGGTTGCTGCAGTGCCATGGGAACATGGGCTCCCAGCAGATTTCCAATGGAAACCCACCTGTAACTTCAACCAAAATTTTGTAAAATCTGTAATAGATTTGGCTAAATATTTTGCTTCAGTGAACCAGCATTTTCTGATGAATCTAAGGTTTATTTGAAAATTTACTACTAGCTCTAATATAATAATAATTACATACATTTATCATCATTATTATTTATTATTAATTTTAAAGCTCAAGCAAAGCTCCAGAAAGGATGATAGCCTTGAAGACTAAAGTTCTCCAGAATGATTCTCCTTCATGGCATGTGCTATGCCTCTAGCACTGCTGCAGTCTCACTTTCTGCCCTTAATGCTTTGGTTGCCATTTTATTTTCCAGCTTCCTCTGCATCTAGCAGACCAGATCCCAGCTGAGGTAAATGAGTGTAGCTCCATTACTTGTTTCAGTTATTCTGATTTATACCAGCTGAGAGTCTTGCCCAGAGAGTCTAGGGATGTGGAATATCGTTTTTTAGCTATTAGAATATTGTAAGTACAACAGGTGGAACAGATGAAGCCAGATGAGCAAAAGCCAGACATGCCTTTGTAACTCAGATGCCCATCTATTCCCAGCTCTGCTATTGTCTTGCTGTGTGCGGTTGGGCAAGTTGAATACTCTCTCTGCTTCATTTCCTCCCCCCCCTCATCTAATGGGGATTATATTTGTGTGGCTTAATTTTAGGTTCTCTGGTATAAGGTGCTCTGTAACATGCCAAGTGTTTATCATATAAATCTGGAGTCAATTATTTAGTTGTCTGCACTGATATAAAATCTGTGGTAGCTCGATTTTTAACAGACTGGTTGGGCCACCAGTTTCACTTCTCGAGTTTTCCCATTGACTTCAGCTTGTTCCCACTGACTATTCGGTTTATTGGCAATCTTCTCGCTTTTCCTGGCAGCTGAGTGTTTCACCATTATCTGTGGCTTCACTTCTCTGAAGCCTGCATATGGGTTCTCATAGAAAAGGTCCCCAGATTTTTTTTTAACATGGGCAAAACACATTTTTCCCTAGCTTCATTCTTGGAAATGGTTAAACCATTTTCACTGTAACTTAAATAAATCAGCCTAAGGCAAACCCCCAGCATGGAAAACTTCAGCAGAAAGCTATTGGCAACTGAAGACATTTTTTCCAGATACACCCTAACATATTTGGGTGCATACAGCCAAAGAGGAACATTTTTAGCGAAGTCCCCTACATTAGTGGTTCTCAACCAGGGGGTACACATACCCCTGAGGGTACACAGAGGTCTTCCGGTGGTACATCAACTCATCAAGATAGTGGCCTAGTTTTACCACAGACTACATAAAAAGCACTAGTGAAGTTAGTACAAACTAAAATATCAAATGACTTGTTTATACTGTACTATATACTATACACTGAAATGTAAGTACAATATTTATATTCCAATTGATTTATTGGTAAATTATATGGTAAAATGAGAGTCAGCAATTTTTCAGTAATCGTGTGCTGTGACATTTGTATTTTTATGTCTGATTTTGTAAGCAAGTAGTTTTTAAGTGAGGTGTAACTTGAGGGTATGCAAGACAAATCAGACTCCTGAAAGGGGTACAGTAGTTTGGAGAGGGTTGAGAGCCACTGCCTTACATGTTCAAGTGGCTTGCTGAGTTGGGTGGGTGATGGGTAATAAAAAAGGTAGAGGGAGCAGCAAATCCCTTTTCCCCCTAAAATGTCTATACTTTTTGCTGAAGTCTACTATTAAGAGTGACTTCAGTGGCAAACAGCTTGTGTATCACTGACCATGATCTTTGAAAGATTCATTTAAATAGTTTGGCAGTATGAACAGTTAATCTAATGCTCTGTCGAGGAGGTTCAAGGGTTAAATTCAGCCATGGTATAAGTAGGCACAACTCCACTGACTTCAGTGGAACTGTATCCATTTATGTCCGGGCTGAGTTTAGACAATTTTTAACTTAATATTGCAGATGTTAAGCACTATAGTTCATGCAACTAAATGTCTGATCTCACATCTCTCAATGCTTTGAACCCCTTTCAAGTGGCTCTCTCCAAAGCAAAAACTCTGAAAGCATAATTTTTCATCTCAAAGTTAAAAAAGAAGGGGGGAAAAAACCCACCATTATTTCCTGGAACAGAAACATCACTGGTCAGATTCTGTACCGGGAACGGAGAGCAGAATCTGACCTATCCTTTATAATGCAATTATAACTGTTATTGTGCAAAAATGCTTATTTGTGTTTTAATTGAAAAAGTCACGGACATGAGATTATATCCTTTGCTCTTGGGAGCCCAGCTTGGACTATTCCAATTAAACCAGAGTATCCAGATGTGAATGAACTGTTCATTCAGAGTTCACAGGATGTTCACATTGGCTCAGATCCTTCAAGACAGAGTCCATAGCAGATTTTTATTTATTTATTTATTGCATTAGTTAGCACAGTTGGTATCTTGAAGGGGATGCACTGATCACAAGACTCCCTCTACCCCTGCGGACTAGCTAGTTTATATGTGTCAAGAGTGAGATACTTTTTTGAGAAGAAGTGGAACAGGAGATGTTGAATTTTGAACGCTATTACATTTCACTGTTAAAGCTGTTAATACAAGAAACAGAAGCAGCTCCAGTCAGGTGGCTTTTTAAATTCCTTATGATCATTTGGTTCCTCCTCCTCCTCACATTCCTCATTTTCTCTCTCTCTCCCCCACCCCCTCCAGATCTTAGACAGAAATTTGTTGTCACCCCTTCCTCCTCATTCCCCAGGTCCCATGTTAGAGGTCTAAAGTGTGCTGGCCATCTGCGGAGGAGTGATTTGCACCCCAATGGAACTTGCCAGCTACTGCAAAAATAAATGTGACTTCTTTTTTTTTTTAACATTAAAATTTTATTTGATTGAATAAATTAGTCCTGTAGTGAAACAAAAAGCCCTTGTTTAAGGCTCCAGCTTCAATGGGTTTTGGATCAGGCTGTTTGTCTATATTTGTGCCATTTGGGTGGGTTTTTTGGCTTTCTGTCAATATTCTATCACAGAGGTTCTCAAAACTTTCTCATCGCCTAAACCCCATCTCAGTAGAGAGAGTACTCTCATGGACTGCCATTCATGATCACTCTGCACACAACTTATGCTCAAATTCATACATCATCCCTCTGGCGACTACAGCAATTGTTTACATGGAAGACCATCAAATGTGTATTTAGTTGTTTTTAAAAAAAAAAAAGTGACTTGCCAGATGGTAACAAGGAGGACAGTCAGCTCTGTGTAACTACCCAACTCTCCATGGACCACTAGCAAGTGATCTGCAGACCACAGTTTGGGAAATGCAGTTCTAGTGAATAAGCTTTACTAGCATAGATGCTATGCTCATTTTAAGCCTCAGTGATTAAATAGTCACCAAAACCAAATTTCAAGATTGCATGAACAGTGAAAACTTCGATTTTATACACCCAGATAAAATATGCATGCTATTGTCGGTTAGTTGCATAAATCAGCCAATCCTAGAGCAAAAAACAAAACAAAAAAACCTATGTGACTTAAGTCACTAACCAACACTGAACATTTTGAATGTCAAACATTAGACATTCACAATCAGCTGTTCACACACCATCTGCTGACCAAGAAGTAGGCCCTGAAAAAATTCACAAATTCTGATGTTGAGAATTTCACAAATTGTCTGTGGACAATTTACAAATAGGAAAGAGGGGAATTTGTCAAGTTATTCAATATGAATGATTTCCCCAGATCTAGTCCTTAGTTTAAAAAAAAACATGTTTTTGGGGGGCATTCAAAACCCAGATCTGAATTTTTCAAAGAGGAACCTAGGAATCAGCATATAGGATCAAAACTGAAGTCCATATAGTCCAGTATCTGGTCTGTTTCAGCAATCAGCACCAGCTGCTTCAAAACCAGTAATGGAATAATCTAGCCACAGAAAATATTTCTTCCTAAATCATATTAGTTAGATGTTGGCTTATGCCTTGAAGCTTGAGGGTTTATATCCTTCCACAATCTCCTGTGGGCTTTCTTTAAAAGCTTGCTCTGGATGTCCTTATTATCCATATAAATGTCCACACTTTTTTGAATCTCCTGCTAGACTGCAGAATCTCTGGGACTTAAGAGAAATGGTGATCTATGGTGAGGCTATGCATGCTTCCTATAAAACAAAAGCAAACGGTCTTCCCATGATGCCTGTAGATGGCAATGACATTGAATGGGTGAACATTTGTATCTCTCTGGGTAGTTGGTTGACAACAGGAGGTTCTATAGCTGAAGAAGTCATATGTTGGATCAGTCGTGCATCACTGGCATTTCAGTGTCTTCAAAGGCCTGTGTCTGCAGGATGTCTATTGCAACTAAGATATGAGTACTCAAGGCAGCAGCGATGACCACTCTGTTATATAGAGCAGAAACATGGCCGCTAAAAACAGCACAGGAAAAGAAACTTAATGATTTTCAATGTCAAAAATTACAGCATCTTCTTAACATCATTGGTTTGATTTTTGTCACAAATGAGGCGACGCTTCAACAAGCTTGGCAAGTTGCGGTCTTGAACCAGTTGAGAACAAGATGACTGCAAAGGTGGGGTCATGTCCAACATACAGGTAGGTACACTTCTACAGAAGGTTTATAGAGCTGAGGTTGAAGGAAGTAGAGCTCGAGGCCGACCATAAATGAGGTTGGCAGATGCAATTTTGAGGGATTTAAGAAAACTGAAATCCTCCCCTATTCACTCTTGCCAAAGGAAAAAGACTTGCAAGAGACCTTTCAAGATGAATGTCCATTCTACGCACTGCCACAGCTACATCATAGCTATATGACTTTGCTGCCGCTCACAGACTCCTGACTGTTGAGATCTTGTGGCAATCAGTCCCATATGTGAATTATGTATGTTTAACTCTTCCATTCATACTATCCCCCAACACCAGCAGTTTGGAATCCAGGTGTGGGTGGAGCAGTCAGCTATACCAGCTTGTCACAACAGAGGAATTTTTTGTCTTGTAAACAGGGGAATTGCCAAACTCAACAGTGCAAAGAGGACTCACTGAATATAAAGCAGGTGTAGGCCCAGAAGTATATAAGCACAAGAACTGTTCTTTTTAATGAAAGTATGTCTTGGAAGGCATTCCAGTGTTAAGATTGGAGGCAGAGAAAGAAATCTCAGGCCAAAGACAGATGGTGATGAGTACTGAATATGGCTGCCAGATGGAGAGGCAAAATATTAAAACTGCCTCCTTGTGATTTATTTTCTATTGCATTTCTGTAGTATATACGCATAATATGTAGCATTTGTTATAGCATTAGTTCAGAGACAAAAGGCCATTGCCTGACTTCAGTGTACAAATTCCCTTGACCTTTTTGGAAGGAGAATCTGCATTGTTTCCAAAGTATATTGTGCATGTGCAGTACTTCACACTCATATCCTAGGAACTTAGGTATTGTACCAAACCTTAAATGAAATCACTGTCTAGCGTATATACTCCATAGAGTAAAGTTGACCAGTAGAACAATAAAATCCAGTTCGTGTCTTTTACGCCAAAGTTTGTTACGAACGTTGGGTCTGATTCTTGCATGTTGTGTAGTCACTGCACAGTGTGCATCAATTGCTACCCAAAAGAATAGCAGTGTTTTACCCCTACTTAGCACTCTCTGGTGTAAATAACAGCATGAGGGGCAGGGCAATGTAATGGGCTTAGTTCTTCATTCATAGTCTATGCAGCTTTCACTGGAATACTGTGTTCAGTTCTGCTGTCAACAGTTGAAGAAGAATGTTGATCTATTAGAGAGGGTTTAGAGCCACAAGAATGATTAAAGGGTTAGAAAACATGCCTTACAGTGAGAGACTCAAGTTGCTCAATCTATTTAGCTTAACAAAGAGAAGGTTAAGGAGTAACTTGATCAGTTCGTGAGTATCTACACGTGCAACAAATATTTGATAGTGTGCTCTTCAATCTAGCAGACAAAGATATAACATCTTATGGCTGGAAGTTGAAGCTAGACAAATTCATATGGAAATAAGATATACATTTGAGGATATTAATCACTGGAACCATTGTAATTATTGGGGCTACTCAGTGATGGAGTACACTGAACCCCTAGTGTGCCAGTAGCGTGTCAGGTGTATTGTGTCTTCAAGACGAGCGCTGTAGGTGGTTCAGCCGCTAGGCCATGTAGGTACTAGCCCTGGTTTGTGTGATCAGGTGTCCGGTGTTTGACCAGAACACCTGGTTGAAAAGGTACCCTGATGGCTCTGGTCAGCACTGGCAACCAGGCCGTTAAAAGTCCGGTCAGCTGTGCTGCGGTGCTAAGGCAGGTTAGTCCCTACCTATCCTTGCACTGCACTGTGCCCCAGAAGCGGTCAGCAGGTCTGGCTCCTAGGCGGGGGGCCACAAGGCTCCGTGCGCTGTCCCCACCCCAAGCACTCTCTGCACTCCCATTGGCCAGGACCAGCCAATGGGAGCTTGGGTGTGGTGCCTGTAGGCAAGAATGGCATGTGGAGCCTCCTGGCCCCCGCACTGAGGATCCAGATCAGCTGGAAGTTTCTGGGGCATGTGCAGCACAGTGCCGGTAGGCATCCTGCCTTAGCCGCGCCACAGGTAAGCCCACACCCCAATCCCGAGCCCCAAACCCATGCCCCTGCCCTGAGCCCCCCCACAAACCCAGAGCACCCTCCTGCACCCAAACCCCTCATCCCCAGCCCCACCCCAGAGTCCCCACCGCCAGCTCAGAGCCTTCACCCCCCCATGCACTCCAACTCCCTGCCCCAGCGCAGAGCCTCCTCCCACACCCTGAACCTCTCATCCCTGGCCCCACTGCAGAGCCCTCACCCTCTCCTGCACCCCAACTCCTACCTCAATACACATCCCCCTCCCGCACTTCAAATCCTTCAGCCCCATCCTGGAGCGCTCTCCTACACCCCAATCCCCCCTCTGGCCCCACCCCAGAGCCAGCACCCAGAACCCTCACTCCCTCCAACACCCTGCCTCAATCCGCAGCTCCCTCCCGCACTCTGAATCCCTCGGCCTCACCCCCCAGCCTGGAGCCCCCTCCTGCACCCCAAACACCCCATCCCCGGCTCCACTACGGAGCCCACACCCCCATCCCAGAGCCCTCACCCCCCCATGCACTCCAACCCCTGCCCCAGCCTGGAGCCCCCTCTGTACTCTGAACCCCTCATTTCTGGCCCCACCCTGAAGCATGCACCCCCAGTTAGAGCCCTCCAATACCCCACCTCCCACACCGCAAGCCCCTGCCCCAACCCAGAGCCTCCTCCCACATCCTGAACCCCTCATCCCCGGCTCTACTGCAGAGCCCTCACCCCCTCCTGGACCCCAACCCCTGCCTCAACTCGCAGCCCCCTCCCACACTCTGAACCCCTAGCCTGCAGCCCCCTCCCACACCCTGAACCCCTCATTTCTGGCCCCACCCTGGATCCTGCAATCCCAGTTAGAGCCCTCGCCCCTTCCTGCACCCCAAGCCCCTGCCACAGACCAGTGAAAGTGAGTGAGGGTTGGGGAGAGTGAGCCACCAAGCGAGGGGGAATGTAGTGAATGGGGGGGTGGAGCTTTGGGGAAAGGGCAGGGCAAGGGTGGGACCTCAGGGAAGGAGTGGGGCTAGGGTGTTCAGTTTTGTGCAACTAGAAAGTTGACAACTTTAGCCCTGGTGAGTCCCAAATAATTAGACATCTGGCTAATGGAAAAAGGGTATTTGATTAGGGCTGGCAGGAAGGAAAAAGTTGGAAATACCCTATGTACAGAGGCTTAAACAATTACAGCTCAAAGTGAGCAATAGCCGTTCCTGTTTGGGTCTCTAGGCAACCCAGTTGAGAGTCAGGGCTCTTCATACCTAGTGCCTGGGGGTCCCCTCCAGTTCAGTCTCTATTCCAAGCAAACAGGCGCTTACTCTGAGTGATCCCAGCATGGAACCTAGTATATCAACACAACAAGTAGACACCCATGGCTGGCCTGTGCTAGTTGACTCAGGATCATGGGACTCAGGTTGTAGGGCTGTTTCATTGCTGTGTAGATGTCTGGGCTTGGGCTGGAGCCTGGGCTCTAGGACCCAGTGAGGTGAGAGGGTCCCAGAGTTCAGGCTCCAATCCGAGCCCGGAAGTCTACACAGCAGTGAAACAGTGGCAGATGTTTCGTTGCTGTGTAGGCATACCCTTAGTGTCTCTGATTCAGGCTCTGCTACATTGGTACCCCGTAAGTCCCACACAGACCTGCATCTAGCTGTAACTCCGAGCAGTCACAGTCTGTTCCACATGCAGCTCTGCATTCAGTTCCTGGGGGTGCTTTTCTTCAGCTCTTGGCTTGCCATGCAGCTGCTGCTTCCCAAAAGGTGCCTAATCACTTCATTTACTGGTTTAAAGCCATTCTTCCTATCTGCCTATGGGAAAGGAAAGTGCAGTGGGGAAGGAGCTGATAGGATGCATCAGATGAAGTATTTCCAGTAGAGATACAAGCAGACCTCATCTGGAATACTGTGTGCACTTCTGGTCTCCCATGTTTAAGAAAGATGAATTTGAATTGGAATAGGTGCAGAGAAGGGCTGCTAGGATGAACAAAGGAATGGAAAGCCTACCTTATGAGAGGAGACTCAAAGCTTGACTTGTTTAGACTAACCAAAGGAAGGCTGAGGGGAGATATGATTGCTCTCTATAAATACATTAGAGGGATAAATACCAGGGAGGGAGAGGAGTTATTTAAATTAAGCACCAAATTAAGCGGACACAAGAACAAACAGATATTAACAGGCCATCAACAAATTTAGGCTTGAAATTAGATGAAGGTTTCTACCTATCAGAAGAGTGAAATTCTGGAACAACCTTTGAAGGGGAGCAGGATGGGCAAAAAAACCTAACTGGCTTCAAGACTGAGCTTGATAAGTTTATGGAGGGGATGGTATGATGAGACTGCCTACAATAGTATATAGCCAATCTGCGATTGCTAGTAGCAAATATCCCCAATGGCCAGTGATGAGACTCTAGATAAGGAAGGCTCTGTGTTACTATAGAGAATCCTTGCCACGTTGGATCTTGCCAAAATGCTCAGGGTCTAGCCGATCACCATATTTGGGGTCAGGAAGGAATTTTCTCTTGGTCAGATTGGCAGAGACCCGGGGGGTCTTTCACTTTCTGCTACAGCATGAGGCACAGGTCACTTGCAGGTTTAAGAAATGTGTTGGTTTGGCAGCCCTGGGGGCTGAAGTACTCTATCTTTGGGACAAGTACAGCAAGGGCAGCAACAGATCAAACTTCCTTACTGTGGTGTATTGAAAATTGTAAAAATTACAAGCTGACTGATACTGACCCTGCTTGCAGGTGAGGGGGCTCTGTTGGGCAGTGTGTGACCTGGGCCTAGCAGGTGCAGCATCAGTTGGCAACAAGTCCTCTTACAGTAAAGGCGGGGGGGGTGAGCTCTTCCTCTCTGCTTTAGGGAGCAGCCTGCTTTGTTCCTCTCTCTCTCTCTTTTTGGTTCTTGTGGTGTTAAGGTTCTGGATTTTATGCTATAAAATAGTGTTGTGTTGAAACCTTCCAGCAAGAGTATTTTTCTTTGTGTGTATGCTGTGAACATCACACTTACAGTCCCCTATCAGTGCATCTGAAAGTTGATTTAGAGCAGGATTCTGCTACCCTTCCTTCAGCGAGTGCTATACTCTGAATATAGTCCTGTTGAAGACCAATTACTCATAGTGCAAGGAATTCATTATGAATAAGGCAGGCAGAGTCTGACCACAGAGGGACCACTTTTAAGAGTGAGAACAAATTTCACTCTTCATTCAGTCCTTGGCATTTCTGCTGAGACCCCCCACAAAAGTGCAAACTGAGGTTGCTGGTGTCTTGTGAGATGGAAACTCACAAGTTGAGTTGACTGAGACTGCCAAACTCAGTCAGCGTAGTTCTGGACTGGGTTGTTTGTGGGGCATGTTAAGGTTTTTTTTATTCTCTGGACGAAATATTATTTTAAAAAATAAGAACAGGAGAATCCAGATGTAAAGGCAAATAAAAGAAGATGAATTGGAGAATGAGGGTTTGGGGCTGACAAGTAGATATTTTAAATGTATAACGTTTAGAGCCACTTAACATGACAGTGCCCCTTTAAGGAAGGCTTAATATAACTTGGCACACACAAATGAGTCTAGTCGGCCCTTGATGTAAATACACGACTCTTACTAACATCAATGGGAATTACACATATACATCAAAGGGGGAGTAGACACCTAAGCTTAAATTTACTAGGAAAATATTGGTTTATATGGTACATGTCAAGTCTCTTTCCTGCCTTTTCTCTGAATAGGCAACATTTGTAGGCCCACGTCTCTTTGTGGTCAGCTACACCGGGCCCAAGGTTCACACAGCTCTAAGGATTGCATAATTTAACAAAGTTCTGTCCTTTGTGCCTACGCACACTGCTGGCACATGTGCGTGAATGACCTAGCATGCTGAACTAATGGGAGAGTGGCTTTCATTTTAATTTTTTGAACTGCACCTCTATTGTTACTGGGTCTGTGTGCATATGGTGGTGGCAGGAGAGGGCTTCTCCCTCATATTTTTCTGCCTCTGCACAGGGCCAGTCACAACTGGGATTCACTAGTTTAGTGCAGGTGGGAGAAAGGAGGGGTGAAGGCAGCAACATCGCTCCCTCTTTTCCCTTTGCACCAGCGAGTAAAACTGAGCTGGTACATGGGGACTGCACACTCCCTTTCAAACAGTGCTCTCTATGAGAGCCCCCTTCAAGTTAGCTAGGATTCCTCCAGGGGCTTCCACTCAAGCATGACGCTAAATATCTATAATCTCTCTCTCTATATAGATATAGACAGATAAAAAATTATAATCTCCATCCATCTGGAAGAGTATCATTGCCAGTGACATTCGAATTGACAAAGTAGCAGACTGGTCACTAATTCCAGCCTGAGTTCCCCATTCTACTTGGTAACTGGTGACAGGATACAATAAGAATGTAAGAGTGGCCATACCAGGTCAGACCAACGGTTCATCTAGCCCAGTATCTTGTCTTCCCACAATGGACAGATGCTTCAGAGGAATGAACAGAATGTGGCAATTATTGAATAATCTATCCCCTGTCATAAAGTCCCAGCTTCTGGCACTCAGAGGATTAGGGACACCCAGAGCATGGTGTTGTGTCCATGACCATCTTGGCTAATAGCTATTGATGGGCCTATACTCCATGAACTTATCTAATTCTTTTTGAACACAGTTATACTTTTGGCCTTCACAACATCTCTGGCAATGAGTTTCACAGGTTGACTGCATTGTGTAAAGAAATACTTCCTCACATTTGTTTTAAACCTGCTGCCTATTAATTTCATAGGGTGACTTCTGCTTCTTGTGTTCTGTGAAGGGGTAAATAACACGTCCTTATTCACTTTCTCCACACCAGTAATGATTTTATAGACCTCTGTCATATCACCCCTTAGTTGTCTCTTTTCTAAGCTGAACAGTCCCAGTCTTTAATCTTTCCTCATATGGAAGCTGTTCCATCCCCCTAATCATTTTTGTTGCCCTTCTCTGTACTTTTTCCAATTCTAATATATCTTTTTTGAGATGAGATAAGCAGAACTACATGCAGTATGGAAGGCGTGGGCATACCATGGATTTATATAGAGGCATTATATAAATACTAATGATAGACAGATATTTTCTGTCTTATTATCTATCCCTTTCCTAAAGGTTTCCAACATTCTGTTAGCAATTTTGACTGGCACTGCACATTGAGCAGATGTTTTCAGAGAACTATCAAACATGAGAGGTAACAGCTAATTTAGACCCCATCATTTTATGTGTATAGTTGGGATTGTTTTCCATTGTCCATTACTTTTCACTTATTAAAACTGAATTTGATTTGCCATTTTGTTACCCCAGTCACCCAGTTTGGTGAGATCCAAACAGTTTGAGTTTGGTCAGCTTTGGACTTAACTATCTTGAACAATTTTGTATCATCTGCAAATTTTGCTACTTCATTGTTTACCCCCTTTTCCAGATCATTTATGAATATGTTGAACAGCACTTGTCCCAGTATAGATTGTTGAGGGAATCTATTTACCTCTCTCCACTGTGAAAGCTGACCATTTATTCCTACCCTTTGCTTCCTATCTTTTAACCAGTTGCTGATCCATGAGAGGATCTTCTCTCTTATCCCATGACTGCTTACTTTGCTTAAGAGCCTTTGGTGTGGGACCTTGTCAAAGGCTTTCTGAAAGCCCTAGCACACTAGATCATCTGGATCACCCTTGTCCATGTGCTTAAAGAATTCTAATATATTGGTGAGGCATGATTCCCTTTACAAAAGCCACATTGACTCTTCGGCCACATATTGTATTAATCTATATAGCTGATAATTCTATTGTTTTACCCAATTTACTTGGTACTGAAGTTAGACTTACGGGACTGTAATTGCCAGAATCACCTCTGGAGCCTTTTTTTAAAAATTGGCATTACGTTAGCTACGTCCTCCAGTCATCTGGTACAGAGGCTGTGTAGCAGGGTGGTCACCCGTTCCTGCCTGGAAGGGCTTAAAACAGCCCTGGGAGATGGCTGGGGCACGGGAAAAGCTGGGCTGATTGGTGGAGCCACTGTAGCTTGGGGCCACGCCCCAAACAGACCCAGCTGGCCCTATAAAGGCCAGGGAAGCCAGGAGCTAGCAGAACTCTCCCTCTAGCTTGCTGAGGGAGAGGGTCCTGGCTGCTGGGATACAGAGTACCTGAGGTGGAGCAGGACTGGGGGAAGGCCAGAGGATCTGGGGGAGCTCTGGCCTGGAAACCCCCCAGGCTGCAGGCCTAGGGTAAGGCCATAAAGGGTACTGAGGGTTGCAGGGGGCAGCCCACGGGTAGGCAGAGGTAGCAAGTCAAAACCCCCCTTGCCTGTGATGAGTGGCTTATATACTGCAGTCTGCCCCAGTGAACGGGGGCTAGACAGTGACTGGGCAGTAGCCAAAGACTGAGGTGAGGTGGGGATAGTGGGTGGGGGTTCCCCGGGGCACGGAGACCCAGCAGACTGGGGGGGTACTGTCAGGGGGAAGCACCCCAGTCAAAGGGACATCGGAGTACGGGAAGGACTCGAGGCCAAGCGGGACACCGGCCTGCAGAGGGCACTCTGGAGGCTGGAACTCTAATTCCCTGACAGACCAGCAGGAGGCACCACAGGGGTGGGTTTGAGCCCCGCTACAGGCTAATTTAAGCTATAGGTTATTTACCATAGTTAGTATTTCTCCAATTTCATATTTGAGTTCCTTCAGAACTCTTGAGTAAATACCATCTGGTCCTGGGGACTTATTACTGTTTAATTTAATTTAATAATCCCTCTTATAAGTGTTTCATCATAGTTTTGAACAAACATATATAGGAATACAGAAAATACTTTGCCTAATGACCCCCCCCCCCACATAATCAGTGGTGAACCCAGAAACTTCAGCACTGCAATACAGACACCTACCGCTTCTGTTAGCTGGCAATAGTAATAAGATGTTATCATCTAGTAGATCAGTGGGAAGGCAGTGTGATTTAGTGGCCAGAGCACTGGCCTGGGACTGAGGAGTCCTGGAGTCTATATTTGGCTCTGCCACTCACCTGCTGGATGACCTTTAGCAAGTCACTTTCCCTTTCCATACCTGTAAAATGGGGATAATAAGATTGACTTCCTTTGTAAATCACTTAGAGATCTATGGATGAAAAATGTCATACAAGAACAAGGTGGTGGTATTATTATTTATTATTTTATTTTCTTTATCATTAGTGGACTAGCCACTAGAGGGGATGTAATAGCATTTGCAGTTTCCACAGTGGGCGGAGTTTTCTATTTGCTTCAAGCTTCGGTTGCACAGGTAAACCTTGTGGAAAGCTGCTGTGCAAAGAATGATTCTGTGCAAAGCTGTTTAAACTGATTTGCATCTGTAAATTGTAAGAGTCAAAAAGTATCAGAGGGGTAGCCGTGTTAGTCTGGATCTGCAGAAGCGACAAAGGGTCCTGTGGCACCTTATAGACTAACAGAGGTATTGAAGCATAAGCTTTCGTGGGTCAATACCCACTTCTTTGGATGCAAGCAGTGGAAATGTCCAGAGTCAAAAAGGTATTTAAATGTATAGTTTTTAATGAGTTCAAATGTAATTGCTCAGGCTATCTGAGTTGGGATTAGAGTGAGTAATTTAGAATGAATAACTTGTTTAAATTTTACTTCTTTTTCAATTTGTGGAATAAGCAGATGTATTTGTTTTTAAAAATTATTCTAATGTTTTGCAATGTATTTTAACTTCACAGATTGGTCAAACAGTTCTCTGCAAGTACTGAACAAGTATTCAGGATTTGTTATTTTAGTGTTGCTTCATTGCGATTGGTCAGATATATCATATGGAGTTGTTTCCATTCCAAAACTGAATGAGAGTAAAAGAAAATTCTGGCACAAAATATTCTTCTTGGGATGTAAAATTCATCAAAATCTATAAACTCTGGTGCATTCAGCTTAGATGTTTGCTTTGTATGGACTTCCATGCCAATCAAACATGATGACTTTGATGATCATGGAAAGCAAACACAAGGGGCATGAACATGAAGAAATTAATTGATTAAAAATTTCAACTGAACACTTGTAGAATTTCATAGTGTTTTCTCTGCATTAACTGGGCTCTATGCTATGCTATCTTCTCTGCATTTTAGCAAAGATTTTGACTATAGTCTGTCCTCTGTATCAAACTGTGTGCATCATTTGTTGGAATAGTAAATTTCTACCATATACACCTTCTTGGTCAACCTACCCTCACTCCCACATGCTGCCTCATTGGAGCTGCATTAGAAAACACTACTTTCCCCTCATACATCGTGAGTGTGACAGATTTCCAACTGTTAAAGGTGTCTCTTATATGCATTCTGCCGGCTACTTGTTAGCCCAAAACATTTTTAATCACTTACACACGTGCAGTCCATTATCTTCTGATTGCATTTGGTTGGTATTTGTAAACCCTATACACCTAGCATAGCCTGTACACAGGCAGAATGAGGGTAGAAGGGAGTGAGGCACACAGGAATTGTTCCCTATTTCCTTGAGGGAGTGAGGGGGCATATGGGGAGTATGCTGCAGCATGTAGCAACCTACATGCTCTCCCTGCACAGCAGGGAGCTCCAGCAGGCATTCTGACAATGTGAGGCAGAACATCACCCCTCCAGAGCTTTCTGTGGGGTGGCACAGCACCACCCCCAGGACAAAGCTCTGCTTCTATGGCACAATCTAGCACTTATGTCTAGTGTACCTAAAACACAACTCAGTGATGCATTGGGCAGGAGGGAGTTGTGTGGACTAAATTCTGCCCTCGCTTACACTCATGGAACTCCTGAGGTGTAACTGAGGAGAGCAGAGATTTCCTAGGCCCCCCATGAGTTACAGTCTGTGTTTAGTGCTCAGTCAAAGGAGGAATTTGCTGCACAATTAGCCTCATGTACTTGGGCAACAGAGTAGTGTACATGTATCTAATTTTCTGTGAGGAAAAGTTAATATTAGTATATTCACTTGTGGAACAAAACTATTGTGCATTGCTTAATTACAGGCCATACATGAAGGTAATCTAACAGACAAAACATTGGGGCATTGTCATAGCGTTGCAGGGTTCTTCTTGTGACCCACCCTGATAGAAACATACATAAAGCTACAGAGGATATAAGGATGGTGAAAGCTTCTCTGGAAAGAGGATGTTAGTCTCTGGGAAGGGGAGGTCTCTCTGGGGAAACTATAGTCACAGCCAAGTTTAGGGGAAGAGCTTAGACTGAGGTATGTTAGTTATTGTGTTTACTGCCACTATAGCCAAATAAGTTTAGGCTATACACTGAGGGCATGATTCCCCACCCCAAAATAATATTGGTGTTATGGAGAGGAGAATGTATGCTCTGGCCTATGTATGCTCTGTTCAGAGCATGGTGGGAACTCCACCAGCTCAAAATACTTGACCTTGAAGGTAGGGTGACCAGACATCCCGATAAAATCCTCCTTTGTCCCTCATCCTGACCAATGCATGGTCAGGACACCATTTGTCCTGATATTGGGGCTGCTGCAGGTTTTTTTTGCTCGGAGAACTCCAGCAGGGTTATTTTTTTCTTTTGCGTGGAGATCTCCAAGTCCGGCGGGAGGTTTTTTGTTTTTGTTTGGACAAGTCCCGATTTGGGTCCTTTCATTTGGTCACCCTACTTGAAGTCTAGGGAAGTTCTGTGAGTGAAGGACTTGCAGTATCAGACTGTGGGTGTCGTAGAAGGCCCATAATGGTTAACAATCACTTTTAAAACAAAGCTGCAAAATGTGAATGGAAGCTTTTCCCTTCCTTTTTCTTTGAAATCCAATTCAGGTTATAAAAGGCATTGATTTAGGAAAGTATTTTATCAATATGCTTTCACTGATTCGTATCATCTGATCGGACTGAGCTGCATAGAACATTCCGTACTTCCCCCAGGGCAGCCTGCTGAATGAGCCAACAACATCAAACCTTGTGGGCAATGTGAGTCAGGCTTGCAAATGCTGTTCAGACTTTGTATATGTTTAGTCAGTAAATGGTGTAAATCACATATCAAAAAATAGCACATACATAAAGCTTTTCCTGTTATATTTTTATGTAGATGCTTGACCTCATGAACTTATTACATTTCCAAATTAAATTTAAAAAATAAACCCCTCTACTGTTAAAAAAATGTTAAAGTTGCAAAAATTAGAAAATTTGTCCCCCTTAATTTGTGCCCCTTGTGAGTATGTATTATAATTGCATTGGTGTTTTTTCCACAGGACCCCTGTCTTATTCAGTACACGGAAAGGATGGTGCTCTCTGAATTGGTAGCTAGTCATATATTTTTATCCTTATCATTCAGTGTATGACATCAGGCCATTATCTTTGAAAATTCGTGGTGGTTGGAGGAGGTCCCGGACAATTTGAAAAAGGCTAATATAGTGCCCATATTTAAAAATGGGAAGAAAGTTCCCCAGGTTCTCTACAGACCGGTCAGCCTCACTTCAGTCCCCAGCAAAATCATGGAGCAGGTACTCAAGGAATCCATTTTGAAGCACTTGGAGGAGAGGAAGGTGATCAGGAACAGTCAACATGGATTCACCAAGAGCAAGTCATGCCTGACCAACCTGATTGCCTTCTATGATCAGATAATTGGCTTTGTGGATATGGGGAAAGTGGTGGATGGGATATATCTTGACTTTAGCAAAGTTTTTGATACGGTCTCCCACAGTATTCTTGCCAGCAAGTTAAAGTATGGATTGGATGAATGGACAATAAGGTGGATAGAAAGCTGGTTAGATTGTCCAGCTCAACGGGTAGTGATCAACGGCTCTATATCTAGTTGGCAGCCGGTATCAAGCGGAGTGCTCTAGGGGTCGGTCCTGAGGCCGGTTTTGTTCAACATCTTTATTAATGATCTGGGTGATGGGATGAATTTCAACTTCAGCAAGTTCGCAGATGACACTAAGCTGTGGGGGAGAGGTAGATATGCTGGAGGGTAGGGATAGGATCCAGAGTGACCTAGACAAATTGGAGGATTGGGCCAAAAGATATCTGAGGTTCAACAAGGACAAGTGCTGAGTCCTGCACCTAGGAAGGAAGAATCCCATGCACCGCTACAGGCTAGGGACTGATTGGCTAAGCAGCAGTTCTGCAGAAAAGGACCTGGAGACGAGAAGCTGGATATGAGTCAGCAGTGTGCCCTCGTTGCCAAGAAGGCCAACGGCATATTGGGCTATATTAGTAGGAGCATTGCCAGCAGATTGAGGGAAGTGATTATTCCCTTCTATTCAGCACTGGTGAGGCCACACCTGGAGTATCGTGCCCTGTTTTGGTCCCCCCACTACAGAAGGGATGTGGACAAATTGGAGAGAGTCCAGCGGAGGGCAATGAAAATGATTAGGGGGCTGTGGCACATGACTTATGAGGAGAGGCTGTGGGAACTGGGGTTATTTAGTCTGCAGAAGAGAAGAGTGAGGGGGGATTTGATAGCAGCCTTCAACTACCTGAAGGGGGTTCCAAAGAGGATGGAGCTCAATGGTGGCAGATGACAGAACAAGAAGCAGTGGTCTCAAGTTGCAGTGGGGGAGGTCTAGGTTGGATATTAGGAAACACTATTTCACTAGGAGGTTGGTGAAACACTGGAATGGGTTACCTAGGGATGTGGTGGAATCTCCATCCTTTAGAGGTTTTTAAGGCCCAGCTTGACAAAGCCCTGGCTGGAATGATTTAGTTGGTATTGGTCCTGCTTTGAGCAGGGGATTGGACTAGATGACCTCCTGAGGTCTCTTCCAACCCTAATATTCTATGATTCACTGCACACCATAAACTCAGAATTATTTTAATTTCCTCATGGCCTTCTCTGTGGCATCCATCACTATAGTATCTGTACTACACAGATAGGGATGCCACCATCTTACTGTATGAGGTAAGATGGTGGTATCCCTATTTCACAGACGGGGGAATTGAGGCCAAAATTGTCAAATCTGAATCCTTCCTGCACTGTCAGATGTCTATTGGGGCACAAAAAATTCTCTGAAGTCCTTGTCAATCCTGGGATGGATTTTGCATGTCCTTTGTTAAATCTTCCCTCTTGAGTAGTAGTTGAAGTACAGCACACTCAGCTAGAATGATAATGAGACTCCAGTGAATATGTGTAATAATAACTGGTACTTGTATTAGCCATCTAGGACTCAGGGTCCTGGATCCTGAATTACCCACTCACCCTTAGAGTTGCTTCTTCCAGGTCAGTGTATGAAGCATGATTCCAATAACATTACAGAGTGTAATATGAGAGTGGTGAATCAGGGCCAATGAGTCAGAGCAATTTTGAGCATTAGGTTACAGGGAAGTTTTGCTCTGTTTTAGACAACCCTGCTTAATTTTTCAACTCTTCAAGAATCCAGATGGAGCCAGTGCCTGCATCAAGATAAACAAATAGTTCTTTGGGCTACTCAAATTGATATGCCAGAAGCACTGCTCTCTTACTGTCTGAGTCCTGAAACTTTTTGAATTAAATAAATGCGATATTAAAAAAGAAAAGAGAAAAGCAGCAAGCCTTGCACTGGAGCCAGGTTTAGTAAATTACTTCTGTCTAAAAGGATTAGACGCACTTAATTTCCACTCCACATCTGTTTAAAAATGCACAATGCTTTGTTCATTGGGGAGCCATTTAGTTGACAATTAGATGTGGAACTGATAAAACACGTTCACAGTGGGGACGGGAGGTGGCAAAGGACAAAATAACATGCAGTAGGATGCACAGGCTATTGTAAATTATACAGGGGAAGGCGCTAAATGGCAACAAATCAAACTTTTATGTGCAGCATGTTCCAAGAGGGATATAATTTATGAAGAAATAGATTAAACATGTAATAGAGTTGACATAATATGCAGAATAAATTTGCAGAATGGATATCATATGCACTGGAATGAAGAAAGCATAACATAATGGGTGCCAAGCATAGTGAACAGAGTAAAATGCTTCATGAAATTGATATATAGCTCACTGAACTGATCAAAGCCAATGAGTGGATAAAACAAACAGAGTTGAATGAAGCCTATAACAAGCATGTGAAACATACTGAACCAAAGGGACCACAGAAACAGAGTAACTGCAGCGCATATACATTTTGCTTGGCTAAGTGTTCATTTCTTTTTCACAGTGTTTTGATTTCAGCAGGAAGTGATATGTTAGTTTTCAAACTTCGCTGTGCCTGTAGATCAGTTGGGTAATTTTTCATTTTCCTACATAGCTTTTAAGATAACTTCAGCCACAAAAAAATTGTTCTGTTTCCCTAAATCACAATTATGAACATAGCATATAGGTTGCCTGTAAGAAACAGCCTGGAACCCTAAACAAGTCTGACAATGTAGGTCCCATATCATCATCTAAACTTTCCTGGAGGCAGAGAGCATAGTCTCATTCCGATGCACAGGAATTTACAAGTATAACTCCCAACAAATGAAAACATGAATATAATTAATCCTTTTGACATAAGAATATGCAAGATGGGAAGCTATAACAGTAAAATGATATATAGCAGGTACACATTTAAGTTTATTTAACCACTTAATATTTGCGCAGCATTTCTTATATATAAATTTGCATTTCAAATCAATGTCCTTTAACTACTGTGTAGCTGCTGTAAATAAGATGTCAGTAGGTGGGGTGCAGACTGCTGATTTAGATTCTGAATTTGAAATAATTATTATATTTCTTTGTGGGGGGGTAGGGAACAGATTCTGATACCTTTACTCACATTGAATATAATCTTTCTCCATGAATAGGTCCATTGGCTTCACTGCGTGAGGATATCAGAATCTGGTCCTCCTTGAGAGCCCTTAAGTGTGCTAGGTGCCATACAACACACACAGACTGGGCCCCTATCTCCCAAAGCTTACAATTTAAGCAGAACCCAGGAGAGGAGACTAGGGAGCAACGCAATTCAAAAACAAAAACAAACACCTAACTTTTAATGATTTAATCTTAACTTTTATTCACTGCATTTAACATTCCTATGACCCTCTGTAACGATGCTGGTTCTGGCAAGACCCAACTGAGAGAGCCAGTTCAGGACAAATTGCTTCAAACAGGGCAACTACAGCCCAAGGCTGGGGTTTTTCCACCTCTAAGGCAAACCAAACCAGCCAGACAGAGGAGACTTTGGTTTTACCCCACTGGCTAACCACAAGTCACACAAGCAATCCCCTTAGACACTCCAGTTTCCCAGTCTCACCACCAGTGCCACTCGTTATGGGGACAAATGGTCATGAAAACCAATGCCCCAGTAAAAGAAAAAGGTCCTCCCGATCCCAATGGACCAAGCCCCCAGATCCAGGTCAATATACAAATCAGATCTTACCCACAAATCACGCTGTTGCCAATCCTTTAGAATCTAAAATCTAAAGGTTTATTCATAAAAGGAAAAAGGTATAGGTGAGAGCTAGAATTGGTTAAAAGGAATCAATTACATACAGTAATGGCAAAGTTCTTGGTTCAGGCTTGCAGTAAAGATGAAATAAGCTGCAGGTTCAAATCAAGTCTCTGGATTACATCCACAGCATGGATGGGTCCTTCAGTCCTTTGTTCAGCGCTTCCATTTGTAGAAAGGTTCCTCCAGAGATAAGAAGCAGGAATGAAGACAAAATGGAGATGAGGCAGCTGCCTTTTATAGTTTCTTCCAGGTGTAAAGACACGTCTTTGTCCTTACTGTGGAAAATCACAGCAAAATGGAGTCTGGAGTCACATGGGCAAGTCCCTGCATAATTTGCTGAGTCACAGGCGTGTCTGCCTTCTCTCAATGGGTCCATTGTATCGCTGATGGCTCTTAATGGGCCATCAGCAGGCCTGGCAGAGCTGATAGCTAGTCCTGGGTCCCAGAAGCCCAGCCCCAGTTTGAAATACAGACAGTATAAATCCAATATTCATAACTTCAACTGCAAAACCGATACATACATATAAATGACATAATCATAACCAGCCAAGCATAACCTGGACTTAAACACCTCATTTGACCCCCCTTTATATAAGATTTGGTGCCACTGCAGGACCTTGGTTGTAACAATGATCTATATGGTCCCAGTTATTGTCAATAACGTCACACCCTCCATCATTGCTACAAAGAAGTTATTTCTCCCAGAAGCTTTCCTACAGTCTTCAACCCCATGCCCTGTATGGGATTTCTCCTTTCCCTCAGTAACCGCTGCTTGCTGATGTCAGAGTGTGGGATCAGTGTCCTAGGGCAGTGAAAATATTGCCTATGCTCCTCCCCTATTATTGCTACTGCTGTTCTAGGCCATTTTTTTTAGCCTATTTTCTATAGGCCAGCCCACTGGAGGTGTTGAAGGGGGCACCTGCCCCACAATACCCTGCCTTGAGGAGGTGTCAAAGGAATGATGCCCCACAGTTCAGGTGTCTTGAAAGTGGCCCTGAATGGCCTTCTTTTTGGCTACCTAGCTGCTGCTGCTGATCAATCCGCAGGAAGAGTTCTCCTCCTTCCCTCCCCCCAGTGTCAGTCTCTTTGATGATGTGTTGAAATTATTACCACATTTGTAACAAGAGTGCCTGACTCTAGGACTGGCCAGAAAACAAGAATTCCATTTCATGAAACATTTCTAGGTTTCCAGATTTGTTTCCATTTTGCATCGAAATGAAACCAAGAGCTTTCAATTTGTTATGTGAAAAAAATTAGGATAGACAATAGATCAGCAGTTTGGGTACTCACCTGGGAGACCCAGGTACAAGTCAGTCCCTTTCTGTTTGATTCAGAGTAGGGATTGCAACATGGGTCTCTCACAACTCAGTGGGAGTGCCCTAACCAGGTGGCTATTGATTATTCTGACATCCCACTCCATTCTCCTTGGTTTTGACCAGAAATTCCATCTTGGACTTGAGAAACCTTCCTGACTGAATTTGTTGTCAAAATGGATAAATTTTTGTGAAAAGCTTGAATTTCAATTAATCTAAATTTTCGGGCCAAAAAAGTTTCATTGAAAAATTCCCAACCAGCTCTGCATGAGACACAAGAGTGCTGGTAAGACACTACTCTTTATTTCCTGGTCCCAGCCATGTGATATGATATTACATAAGGATATACAAAAGGATATGCCCCTAGCACCTAATGGGAGTCCATGTCTATTGACTCCAGTGGCTACTGGTGCATCATTCAGTATCCATCCAGAGTTTAATCTGCCTAGTTCTTTCCTCGAACCTGTGAACAAAGCACACCAACTTGCAGCTGTTGCTAAAGAGTCTGTGATCCAGTGAACAGAACATGGCATTGGGAAGCTAGGTTCTATTTCCAGCTTTGTCACTGGCATATTGTGTGACCTTGAGCAAGTCAGTTCATTGCTCTGTGTCTCAGTTTCCCCATCTGTAAGGTGGGGATAATAACTACTTACTTTTGTCATGAGCTTTGAGATTTATGTTTTAAAAGAGCTAAATATGCAAATGTAGCTGTTCAAGTCAGACTCAACATAATTCAAGTAGTGTTTAGGGTCTGGTTCTTAGGACATTCATTTGACTTATTAGCCCTCTGAACGTTCTTCCCCAGTAAAATGTTATGCAGCATAATATTTGGAAAAAGCATATTAAGATTACATTACATTTTCTCTGCTTTGTAATAATTTCTGCACCTTAATTTACTGTATGTACAGCATATCCAATTTGATCTGAAGACTGAATTTTCGTCTCAAACACCATGTTTAGATTGGCATACATTTACTTGAAGAAAAAGCATTTAAAACACAAGAAGAAATGTCTTGCCAGGTTTAGTTGCTTGTTCATGCCTCTGTGTACAACTTAAGAAGGCTCAGTGATGCACGACTTCAAGAAATTGTCAAAACAGAAGCTTTTCCTGAGTACATCATGGATTCCTGAAGCAGATTCCATCATGGATTCCTGGAGGCCATGGATTCCTGAAGCAGAACTAGAAGTTGCTAAAGAAAGTGGGCCAGAGTTCTGTTTAAATCTGTAAGTGAAAAGTCAATGCTGGAAGCAGAGAACTGTTTCAGATCAGTGAGAAGCAACTATTTGGTGCAATACTTGAGGTGCATGTTAAAGCTTGGAGCAGGTTGACTGAATAAATAGGAAAGTCTCCTGCCTCAGTGATACTTTAAAATGTTAGGTCATAGGAGACCCAAGTCTAGTATCTCTGTCTGGATGCAAGATTCCAACAAAGTGCTAAAAGTTTAAAACCTTGAACCATGCCTAGGTCACACGATCTTCTCTTAAGCAGACATGTTTATTTTAACATTTCTATAACATTATCAATGGAATATGCTATTAGAGTTTGAATTTTTTACTTTTCAGTACCACAAAAATGCTTCAGGATGGTTATTTATGGATCACATCATAACACAATGGATGGAATAATTCACTTGCATATTTATGCAATTTTTTGATCTAGAGGGGAATCTCAGATTTTCAGGATGTGTTGCAAAGCCTGTTTTCCCAGGCTTTCTCAGAGCGGTTCACTGGTTGGGATCAAGGCAGAGGATTTGTTTTGTGATGGACTAGGAGATTTTTTGATATTAACAGAGTCGTTGCTCTAAGAAGTGCATGTAGCTCCCAACAGTGTGCAAGGTGCTGTCCATACATGAAGAAAGACAAAATCTTTGCCTTGATGAATTTATAGTCAAAGGCCTTGTATTGATTCTGCCATGAGCCCTGCATGAGCACAGGAGCCTATATACCTGACACCCAAACAACGAGGTTGGAGGGGGAAGGAATACATTAGTCGCACTTTATAAATGTTTTTACAATTTTGAAAATCCATACCACTAGAGAAAGTAGGCTGTACAACGGGGAATCTAATGGAACCAGTGAAACCTTCAAAGCAGTAGAATCTTTTCAAGTGCATTCAACAATACACATCCAAGGACTTTGCCCCTGATTTTAGTAGATGCTTTTATGTTTTGAATTTGGATTTTGTAAGCAACCAGTTTAGCCCTTTTTTAAAAAAAACAACAACAACTTTTGTTTGTTTTGCCCTTCTGATTGTCACTTTATTTGTGGCCCTTGCCTGTTTTTTGTTTTAACGTTTTTGTATTTTAACCCTTGCCCAGCGTCCCTCTCTTCCTTCTCCCTCCCTTCCACCCCCAGCTTTATTTTCAATGGTATCCTTTGTTCTAGAGTGTTTTTAACCCTTTCCTATTTTTCTGTCTTCGTTATGGCTTGCACAGTAGAAGTCATTGCTGTGTGAACACCTAGACCCTTACTAAGAAGATTGTCTGGCTTAAAGCTCTCTCTCTCTCTCTCTCTCTCTCTCTCCTTTGTCTGGTGGTTAAACCTCTGGGGTATGTATTGCAAGCAACTGAACAAAAGGAGGGTTGATGCTTAGGCTTAATTTTTGAGGCCATGTGATCCCGAAGGTGGAGCTTTGTGCTAAGGGTATTTCCCAGGTGTAAAAGCTCAGGGTCTGGGGTGGGAAGAGGGGACCTGTGTATTAATCAGTTAGAATGGACAGAGAGAACAAGAGAGATAGGAACAAAGAGCTGCTGCTTGGTGGAAGAATAGTGTCTCTTTAGCTGAAGTTTTTTTTAGCCGACAAAGGACTTGTCTATGTGCAATTTGTGACTACCTGCACTCAAGGAAACTGGACTTTTGTTCATTTTGTAAGTAAACAAATAATACTAAGAAACTACCTGACTCTGCATCCCTGATTTCTCCTCCAAATAGAAAATTGACCTGCAACACTTTGAAATCTGCAAACTTGTCACACTGTTATTGCTAGTTTTCCTGGCTTTTTATCGAGCCCTTAGCTACTACTCTCTTCCCCTCCCTATTACAGCCATACCCTCTCCTTTGACACTCCCTTAGCTTCCATTTTAACTCCTTCCCTTAACCACAAAAAGATACATCCTCTCATTTCCATCCACCCCATGTAGCCCTTGATCATGTGATAATTAGTCCCATTGTGGGGAGGAGGAAAAGAGAGAAAAACAGGTATCTTAACCTCTGGCCGTGGTATATGGCAAAAGGCAGAGGTTAGTTTCTGAGCTAGCTCAAAGGTGTACATATTTCAGGGGCATGGTAGATATGACAAACTACAATTAATGGGTGAAATCCTGGCCCCATTGAAGTCAATGCCAAAACTCCCATTGACTTCAGAGGGAGCAGGACTTCTCCAAATATTTTTGAAGAATTAAAGTGAATTTGGAGAAAAAATTGTAAGCATTTGTAGTTAAGTTGTGATCAATTTTTTATTTACCATAAGTCAAAGGTAAGATTTATTTGTTTCAAATTTTCCTCTTGGTGACACAGGCCATTGTTTGTTTCCATGGTGCAAATAGGAACTAATACTGTTCACACTGAAGTCATTGACAAAATCTTCATTGACTTCAATAGTTGTGGGACTTGGCAATTAAGTCTCCATCCAACTCTCAGTGGAGGGAATGGGAGTCTATTGTGACAGACCCAGACAAGTCGGGTACAGAAGTCTGATAGAAGGCAAATATACTGGCCATTGAATGAATAGTTTTCTGTTCCCTGAGTGACCAGAGCAGGGGCTGCACTAGAACAAGAAGGAACTTTCTGGAACCAATTTAAGACAGGCAGGCTAATTAGGACACCTGGAGCCAATTAAGAAGAACTTGCTAGAATCAATTAAGACAGGCAGGCTAATCAGGGCATAGGCGCCGACTTCGTGGGTGCTCCGGGGCTGGAGCACCCACGGAAAAAAATTGGTGGGTGCTCTGCACCCACCGGCAACTCCCCGCCATCCCCGGAGCTCGCGCCCAACTTACCGGAGCACCGGGCGATGTTCCGGGGCCCCGCCGCCGGCGACGTTGCGGTGGCGTCGGGGGCGGGGCCCCGTGACATCACCGGTGTCGGGGGGCGGGGCCCCGTGACATCACCGGTGTTGGGGGGCGGGGCCCCGTGACATCACCGGTGTCGGGGGGCGGGGCCCCGTGACGTCACCGGTGTCGGGGGGCGGGGCCCGGCGTCAGCACCCACCGACGCTGACGGAAGTCAGCGTCGCTGAATCAGGGCACCTGGGTTTAAAAAGGAGCTCCCTTCAGTTTGTGGTGTTGCGTGCGAGGAGCTGGGAGCAAGAGGCACACAAGGAGTTGAGAGTGAGAAGAGTTGAAGGACTGAGGAGTACAAGCATCAGCAGACCATCAGGAGGAAGGTCCTGCAGTAAGCATAAAGAAGGTGTTGAGAGGAGGCCGTGGGGAAGTAGCCCAGGGAGTTGTAGCTGTCACGCAACTGTTACAGACAACTGCAATCCACAGGGCCCTGGGCTGGAACCCGGAGTAGAAGGCGGGCCCGGGTTCCCCCCAAACCTCCAACTCCTGATCAGACACAGGAGGAATTTGACTGTGGGTTCTACCAGAGGGGAAGATCTCTGAGGCGATCAAAATCTGCCAATAAGCGCAGGACTCACCAAGTAGAGGAGGAACTTTGTCACACTATCCATTGACTTCAGTGGACATTGGATGGGATCCTTACTGAAAGGAGGTGTTGATCAGTGTGCTATTAAAAAGTTTTTCCTAAATGTCTTGAAATTCTGGGGATGGGGTGTGCATGTAACTGGGAGCATTATGTTCAGTGCTCTCTGGGCAGCACACATCTCTTCTTTTCAGCTGCATTACTGAAAATAATTCTATTTCTTGGCATGTGCGCTTTGGCAAACCACTGCTTATTTGGTGGAAAATTAACTTTTTTGAAAATCTAGCCATAAAGGTCTGACTTGGATTGTGTTCAAGATTAGAGTTAGTGAGGCTCTCGGGAAACCCAGGTATTTCAGGAGAGCTTGCAAAGATCTGTACCTGTAAGTCAACCTGTTTATAAGAACAAATAAAACAACATTTAATGCATATGGCATCTTGTGCCCAAAGTCTTCTAGGGCAGGGCCAGCTCTAGGATTTTTGCCGCCCCAAGCAAAACAAAAATTTAGTGCACCCCCCCCTGTTTTTTTTCTTGCTCCCCCCACCCCTGGCCCCGCCTCAACTCCACCCCTTCCTAACCCCTTCCCCAAATCCCCAGCCCTGCCTCCTCCCCTGCACGTGCTGCATTTCCCCCACCCCATTGCTTCCTGTGGCCCCCCCGCCCTAGCTCACCTCCGCTCTGCCTGCTCCCCTGAACATGCCTCCCACCTCCCCGCTGACTCAAATCCAGCCCACCTTTCCGCACATGTCAAACAGATGGGATAATTGGGAGATGCCCGGTGCTTGGATCGGTGCGGAGGGAACGGGACACCCTGGTCTCTTGGCTTTGTAAATTTCACACATTGGAACTGGCATGAGCACTCCCTCGCTTGACAAGGGATTTTCTCTCCCCCCTAGGTGAGGGGTGGAATGGAAAGGAGGAGCAGAGGGAAAGAGGGCGGGCAGATCTATGACGTCAAAGCAAAAGTTACAAGAGGAGGAAAACACAGACATGGTTCAACTTTACAAATAATAATTTAAAAAAAAACCCTTTGGCCTGCCAAGAACGGGCGAGTGGTGAGCTATGGAATGAGAGCAAGAGTGCGAGAGAGGCTAAGCTGGAGGCCTGTGCAGATGCTTGTTGAAACCTTATGAATGGATGCTGAACTGCAATGACCCAGCTTGTGATCCCCAACAACAAGCAAGGACAGTGGCGGTGATGCAAGCTCACCTCCCATTTTAAATGGGGGACAAGCCAGTCAGCATGTTGTTCTTTCTCGTGCAAGGAGTGCTATGAAGTCTTCCTTTTGGGAAGGGGGAGGAGCCCTTGATTCTTCCTTGCACCTGGTTCTCTCGCTCCGCTTGTTGTCTCTGCCCTTCTCCCACCCACCCACTTTCCCCAGCACCCCGTTTTCCTGGGTTGCATTTTCCTCTTCCCACCTTTTGCCAACAGCACCCGTTTCCACCACTAAGCGTCAGCGAGGGGGGAGAGGAAGCAGCCCGGAGGAACCAGAAAGCACGGCGAGTGGGACCAGAGATGGGAGCACTCACAGACCACCAGCCAAGAAGACCCAGAAGACTCTCCTCAGCCCCGCTCACCTACGGATTGCACAATGACTGCTATGCTACCTGGGTGCTCAGTGCTGTTGACTCTGATCCAGCCTCGAGACACCCCCGGTCACTCGCGCTGAGGAGGGACCACAAGCAGGGCTCCCTGGAGGCGGAACGATGCTGGCTAGGGACCAAGCTCCGCCGAGCCAGGGCCATCCCGCAGCACCACCCCCATGCGCTTTACCCAGGCAGAGGCATGCAAAGCGCAGGCGCACAGCCCCGCAGAGAGGGGGTGCACAGCGCAGGTGCCCCGGAGTCTCTCAGCAGCACCGGGTCCACGGGCAAAGCCGTCGCCGCCACGTGAAGCCCCGGGGAAGGCCCGGGACTGGAGCGGCTCCGGTATCCCAGGAGCGGGGAACCCAGAAGCATGGAGGACACGTGGGAAGAGCCTGATGCCTTGGACCAGCACGCACGCCCCAGGGCTAGGCCCCGCCAGCTCTCCCGGCGGTGCCGCGGAAAACAGCTGTTTCGCGCATGGTAAGCCTGGGAGGGAGGGGGAGAAGCCGAGCGGTGGTGGCGCAGAGCGGAGGTGAGCTAGGGCAGCTGGGGCACATTTCTAGGGGCAGCATGGCTGGCGCCAGAATGCTGCCCCTAGAAATGTGCCGCCCCAAGCACCAGCTTGTTTTGCTGGTGCCTAGAGCTGGCCCTGCTCTAGGGGTATGTCTATATTGCATTGCAAACCTGGGTCTGTGAGATCCAAGCTTGTGGATTTAATGTTTCCAAGCCCACACTTGAATGTCCACACTGCATTGTATACCTGGACTTACAGGAGCTTGACCTGTGTCTCACAGCAGTGCTAACATGCATACTGTTCTACGCAGTTCTTCTGACTTGGCTCTGCAGCTTGAGCTGCATCCACATTGCCAAATAACAAGGCTTGGACTTGAGTCAGACTTGGGCTCTGACCCACCATCCTGACTGGGTCTAAGCACCTGCTGCCTAAGAGCTTGCTGACCTGAGTCAGACTGATTTGTGTGGGGGGGAGGGGCAAAGGGAACTTGGGCTCAAACCTGAATCAGATCCTAGGCTTAGTGTGCAGTGTAGACATACTCTGACATACTCTAACTGAAAACAGATTTTTAAAAAGCCAAAAGCAATGTGGTCTGATAAATAAATACCAAAGCAGACCCAGAGTAAAAAAATAAATATAATATCAAATATACATAAATTACATCTCTCATTCACCCTATTCAACCTAACCTCAAGCACAAAAAATGAAATACCCATAACAATAAAACAAACAAAAAAGAAAACAAAAATGTCTTGTGTTCCATTTGGAATGACCCACAAATGTGCTCTGACATATGTTCAGAGGGAGAATATTCCAGAATCATGAATTCTATACCTCTGAGATTATGCCACAGAATAAGCAGCAATTTCAGCGCTGCCACTCTTAATCATCATGATTAGACATAGGGCAACAGATGGTCTTTTGTATAGACTGTTCCTGTATTATTTAAGGATTTATAAATGTGGTGAGAAGACCTTGAAGGGCATTTAATTAAAAGTCAGCCAGTGTAGTTTGTATTAAGCAGTGCAGGCATCACCCACGTTCTACAGTAGCTAATATTAAAGTTTAAAAATCATAACATAGAAATAACTCTCCCTTCTCCAATGTATAATTACTGGAATTGATCCCCCCAGATCAGTAGTTCTCAAACTGGGGTACACGTGCTTTCATCAGGGAGTACAGGAGAAAAATCTTGTAATGGCAGGCAATGTATTTTATTTAGTAAGATTTGGCAATCTAATCAACATTTAATCTTCTTTCAGTTAAAACTGCAGCTGCCATTGGTGTATGCTTCCTTTCTGCTGTGTGATTCAGAATCAGAGTTTTTCAAACTGTGGGGTCCACCACCCTAAAAAGTTTGACAACCACAGCCATTGATGATACTGGATCAGTTCCTCAGCTGTGGTAAATTGGCATTACTCTATTGAGTTCACCCATGGAGGATCTGGCTCACAGTTTTCTTTCAATCAAGTCAAGCATTAATTTTGAACCAAACAATTCCTAATAAACATTCATGGTCCAGTAGCATGTAAGAATAAAAGCATCCAAACCTCCCAGGCAGGAGCAGTTTGAATAGAAATTGTTCAGCGGAGCATAGTGTCATTGGACATCTTGCAGCAAGTCCTAATCAATCAGAGCCAGTTACTTTAATGCCAATAAATAAATCAGTCATCCATTCCATAAATCCTATTGTCACTCATTTAGAGCTTGATTCAAAGCCAACTGAGGTCAGTAGGAGTATGACTTTCATAGGTTCTGGATCAGGCCTGTAGGTTGAGGGGAATGAAATACCCTAATAAAATAGAAAACTAGAACAATCAGACAAAAACAACCAAACAAAAACCAAACCACCAAGCTTCAACTTCATGAAAGATATTTTTCCCACCATGCTATTGTTCAAAATATAGGGTATGAGGGCTAGATATATGAACTGAGTATAAGAAACAGATGATTCTACATTTTAATCATAGCTCTGACATTGTCATTCTTTGTGTCCCTGGACAAGTCACGTAACTTTCCTGCATCAGTGTCTCTTTCTGTGAATGAGGATGGTAATATTTCCCAAGTGTCTTCTGAAGATTAATTAGTTAATGTTTGTAAAGTGCTTTGAAGAGGAAAGTTTATTATTTTATGTTTGAATGACATTGCTGTCCTCAACCAGCATCCAGCTAGTTTTGTTTGACCCTGTAATGAAATCATAATTCTCTGTTTTATGGTACTACCTTTTGTTGCCATGGCAAAAACTGTGATGTCACAAATTTAGCATTATAGCTTCACCAAATGATCATGTGGTGGTGAAGCACTGGAATGGGTCACCTAGGGAGGTGGTGGAATCTCCATCCTTAGAGGTTTTTAAGGCCCGGCTTGACAAAGCCTTGGCTGGGATGATTTAGTTGGGGTAGGTCCTGCCTTGAGCAGGGGGTTGGACTAGATGACCTCCTGAGATCTCTTCCAACCCTAATCTTCTATGATTCTATGAATACAAAAATGGATTAGATAGAAACAGAAATATCTTTAATCTGCTAGCAAAAGGGGAAAGGGAAATAGTGAAAAACTCAAGCAATGTAAATGGAATATAAGTTTGAAGTGTGATATATCTTAAGATGGTTTGCTTTGGGACAAATTGAGTGTGAGAGGTGCTAAATTAATATCCACTTGAATGATGAATCCTTAGAATGAGTTTAGGGCTTCGAGGCTACCCTGAAACTATCCAGATGGATATTGGTTCCTCTATTGCAGTGGGATACCTCACAGTAGATTCAGATAAATACCGGAATTTGGGAATGCTTATCTGAACTGAATTGGTGAAACTTTTAAAGGTACACTCATACGTAGTACAAAACTAACTGGAGAGTCAGATGACCACCGCGATGGACAGCGTCTCAACTAAACTGGCACTGTAACCTCCCCCTCACTTGACTTCCCTTCTGTTACAGTTTGTGATGTATAGAAACAGTATCTTTATCTGTCGGAAGGTTCATTATTTTTAATCTCTTTTTTTTTCATGTGTCAGAAATGTTTGAGGGATCAGACAGGTTGATTTGAACTAGTAATGTGTTTTTTAATCAAAATTATTCACTTCTGTTCATTTTAGAAAGATTATGATTCAGGGTGGCGGGATGGTGGGAGAATACATTAGAAACGGTGCTTGAAGAACGGACACACGAAAGAAGAAATTTTGGCTAGGGGGAAGGACTACACATACAGAGGAGACAAATGGACATGTGACTGTTCTGAGTCAAATTCCAGTAACATGAAGACTCTTCCTTCTGGTTGCTATTGATGTTTTCTTCTCTAATTCCAAAAAGCGAGTTTCAGCTGGAGTACAAAAAGGATAAGAAACTCCAGCTGGAGATGAAAGTGAAAGGGTTATGTAGTCTGGCAAGCAGTGGAAGGAGTGTGTGTGTGTGTGTGTGTGTGTGTGTGTTTCCTTCACCACATTGTGAAAGCAGAGAGTGAAAGGGTACTGCCTACGCTCCCCTCCCAACTGCTTGACCCTGGGGTGACTGCCTCACATTCCGCAGCTGAGTGAAGTGTCTGTTTCCTTGAAGTGAACAAGATGAAAGCAGCGGCACCAGCCTCTTGCTTTTGCCTGAGGCCTTTGCTTCTGGAGGAACCCACAGCACTGTTTCACTTTGAAATGTCCTCTGAGTTTGAGTAGATTGGCCTGGAGAAAAACATCCACTTCTCATTGCCTCTGTAGTGGAGTAGGGACAGAAGAATATGAATCTTTCAATTTGCAGCTTCATTTGTTTTCCATATATATAATAGATACGTTTTAAATGTTACCCCTGAAAACCATGGTTAATCACAAATTGAACCAAGCCAGAGTTTGCACAAATGAGGACAGCTTTCTGAAATACCTTATCTCAGTTCCACTGCCAAAAACAAAGAGGCACTTCTTTTAACACCAGCAGTTCAGTGGCCAGGGGACAGGATGGGGACGCAGAAGTTTTATTCGAGCCTTTGTGCTACTGAACTGCTGACCTTGGACAAGTCTCTTCACCTCTTTTTCACTTCCCACCCTTTGCCTGTCTTGTCTATTAGATTGTAGGCTCCTAGGTACTGTCCCTTACTATATGTTTGCATAATGTCTAGCACAATTGCGGTTGGGATTTCTGGGCATTACCATAATGTAATAATAATAGCAGTACTCTGAAGAGATTACAATTTGTGCATATTAAGATACTACAACTCTGATCTGTTGTTGTGGTCTCCCTCTCCTTCCTCACTAAAGCTCATCTTTCCTTCTATATCTAGTACAACACGTACAAGCAATCCGGGGTGGAAGAATAACAGTATTTTTCTTAAAGCAATAGCACCCTCTCAAGAGCTTTCCTTTAGGATTTTTTTTTTTTTTTTTGGTTCCCTGAGAAGGTTAAAAAAAAAAAAAAAAGACCAAAGTAAAATTTCATTTAGCTCACAGTTCACTTCTCAGCTCATTCTAAAGTATATTCTGTCTTTTTCAGAACCCAGCTGGAAATCTTTTATTCATTACAAAGGTCCAAGTCTGAGTCAAAATGGTTTCAGTGGTTTTTGTTCTTTGCTGGTGCTGTCTGGGAGCAATTTTCTCAAGCTTTATAATTTATTTGTCATCTCTTGCTTCAAAATCTTGACATGCACAGGGAGAGAAGGGTGATCTTTGCTTTTAAACTGAAAACAAATAAAAGACGCCTTGGAATCTGAAAACAAAATGTGACTCCTCGGGTTTCTAAGTGTTGTATTTGACTTTTAAGGAACATATTAATGTTGAGACATGAGCAAAGGAATGACCACTGAAGCTGTCTTGTGGGAAACAGAAGAGGTGATAATGGAAGCCTCCAGGGACTCTCCCATGCATTAGTTGATCAAATAAAGATAGACAAAAGTTATATATTTAATATTTAGGGAAAATGCACCTGTCATAGGTGCCTTTGCCAAAATTTTAAAAACACAATCAATTAAAAATGTAGCCAGTCCCCATACTCCCTAACAGTACAAACTCCATACCCCCAAGTCAATAGACTCCACCATAAAAATCAAACAGTATTCTTTCCACCTACACAAATGTCATTTCCTATTGTGTCCTTTCCTCCCCCAAAACCTGGGCAAATAGATGAACTTTGCAGCATGTTCTAAAGGTCACCAAATTCGGGCTATTTCTGACCAAGTGAGGGAAGTAAGTTCCAAAGTTGAGGGCCTCTCGTAGACAAAACCCTCCATTAGCACGACTTGTTCTCTCTCTCTCTCTCTCTCTCCCCTACAGTGGGTGGCTCCAGCTCACATACTTCTGCTGACCAGAGCTGTCACAGCATGAGATAGGGAGAGAGGTGGTCTCTCAAGTCATCCATGGCTTTGTATGTAAAAATCCACACTTTAAACTACTCCTGGAAACAAACAGGCAGTCAGTGAAGATCCTGGACTACTATGCTTCTACCAAAATCCACTGTTCCAGCATTGACATCCCACATTGTGCATCAGCTTCAGTTTCTTGGCGGTCTTAAGGTGTAGCTTCATAGGGTATGTCTACACTGCAATTAGATACCCATGGCTGGCCCACACCAGCTGACTTGGGTTCGCGGAGCTCTGGCGAAGGGGCTGTTTAACTGCGGTGTAGACGTTTGGGCTTGGGCTGTAGCCCAAGCTCTGGGACCCTCCCACTTTTCAGGGTCCTAGACCCCAGGCTCCAGCCCAACATCTACACCACAATTAAACAACCCCTTAGACTGAGCCCCACAAGCTCAAGTCCGCTGGCACAGGCCAGCTGTGGGTTTTTAATTGCAGTGTAGACATACCCATAAAGCACACAAACCATCTAATCTTGAGATGGAAAAGGCATAGATCTCAGCAACCCAGTCTGCATCCAAAAGAATCAGATGTAATCTGCAAGACAGACAAAGATGAGGAAAAAACTTTCCTCGACACTGCTGTTGTGTGATCATTTAACAGCAGCCGGGAATCCAACAAACACCTCAAATTGCAAACTCAAGTAACTAGCAACCAACACACACACCTACAGTACGAGGGGCAGATATAATCCCTGCCATATCTTCTGGTTGCTTCCCACAACCTACCAATGTCACATCAATCTTACCTGGACTGAACTTTCAGCCAGCTAGCCAACATCCAAACCCCTAGTCTTCAAGGGCAGAAACTATCAAAAGAGGTCGGTCCTGTTAACATGCTAGATGGACCCAATCCTTAAAAATCAGGAGCTAAAGATTGGTCCATGACATTGGCCTAAATTTCCAGCTGCATAGCATCCAGTTCCAGCCCATATACTAGGTCAAAAGTGTTACCAGCTATGTGAGTTGAGCACTTTATGACCAGGAATGCTGGAGGCTATAGCCTGGTGGAACTGGTGGAGAAAGTAGTCCTGGACTCATACAGCTGATCACATGAGCAAGACAGGAAGTAACTGTCAGGGCCTATTGCTCAGTCTGGCAGATGGGGCTGTACTGACTGCTACTGCTGGTGAGGCTCTTCCTGGAAGTAATCTGACCCTATGACACCTTTCCAATTCCCAAACCAAACAGATCTGTTTGTGTAATCTTTTTATACCCTTCTGCTATCCAGTGAGAATGCTGCTGCAAAGATCGTTTTCTGACCCCATCACTTTGACTATGTCACCCCTCTCTTTGTATCCCTTCACTGGCTTCTCTATCATATCAAACATAAGCTATTTGTTTTCACTTTCAAGGCCTTCATGACCTATTCCCACCCTACCTATCGTTTCTCATTCAGGATCGTAAAGTCGATACCCACCTCCAATCGGCCCATGCCACCAGCCTCCATTACCCACTTGTTAAATTCTCAAACAAGCACCTTTGTGCTTTCTGCCATGATGCCTCTCACAGTTGGGATGAGCTCCCTGTAACATCTGCAAAGTTACCCCATTATCCTCCTTCAAACCCTCCTCAAAAGTCTCCTTTGCTGGGACACCTACAAAAAACCTGACAACAGTTTAGGCTCTTGGTGTGCTGAGACCACGGCCTATCATTTTGACAAATACTGTCTCATTGTTTCCTTGTTCCCCCCCCCCCCCCCGCCACATCTGTCTCTCTCGATATATCCACCTGCTGTCTCTTGTCTCATACTTAGATTGTAAGCTCTTTGGGGTAGGTACTGTCTTTTTGTTCTGTTGGGTCCTGGTCCATGACTGAGACTCCTAGGTGCTATGATAATACAATTAATAACTGTGCTCATCACCATGCTATCCTTCCCCAGAGCCAAGATCCCCTTCCCGCTCAGCCCAGCTCCCTCCAATGCACACGTTCTTCTCCCTGATTCTAAACAGGCTCCCCAAAAGCCCCAGCCCCCTTGACCTCTCTTTCAATCTTGATATCATTTCCTACCTTAGTGATATTGCAGGGAAGCTGGGGAGCAGATCGTTCTGAAAGCCTTTTTACGGTGCTTTGGTCAAGTGCTCTATTCAAAACCTATATGCTCCAAGGCTGCACCAGGCCAGAGTCATCCCAGAATGCAATGCTCTTTTTCTCCCCCTCTCAACAGGAACTCTCTAGATTTGAAGTCTGTGACCAACCTAGCAGAGATATTGAGAACCAATGGGACCTGAGGAAAGATAACACAGGAAAGCCTGCAGGGGAAATGGAGAAGGGATAGCTAACTGGAACTTTTAATTTCATTATAAACAGTTTCAGTTCATTTTAGCGGAGATTATTTTTGGTTCTTAATTTTCCACACTGATTCAGCCATTTTTTAATCCTTTATGAAAGTGTTAACGTGTGCTGTAATGTGTGTAATGTTATACATCATGCCAGAGTTTCCTCTCCAAAGCTTGAAATATTATTGGGCTAAATGTATCCATGGTATGTGACTTTAGCCTTATTATTATGGCAACAGCTATCCATCTAAAATGTTGTTTTTAATATCTCCTTATTTCAGTAGCTACCTTGCTTTCTCTAAGGGGAACCACTGAAATCATTTGTGCTTCCATATTATCACCTTTTCTGCAATGAATTTTATTCCTGATGCAAGAGGAGAAATATAAATAAATTTGTTCTCATAAGAGTATGCAGAGTGTATGTGCTACTGTACCTTACTTTTCCTCGTCCCTGTGATATTTGTATAACAATGGTTGTTTCTAGTATAGCTCATAATGTGCCATATAATCAAATTATGACAATAGCTGCAGATAATGATAGGTTCCCAACTAAACTTGATCATATATAGTTTCATTCTGAGATCATATTTTCTCATACAGCCACAAACTGGGATCAGTTTAGAGGGTCTTAGAAATCCAGATTTGCCTGTGACTATTCTATGTGAATAATAGGGTGACTGTAATATGTAAATAGTGTTTGCTACCACATGACCAGATACAGTATAACCACAGGCACACACACCCCTCACCCCCAATAACTTGATTTATGCCACTGACAGCAAATTATGCATTTTGGAAGAGGGAGGGTCAGCATCTCCAACAGCTTATAAGAATGGCCATATTGGGTCAAACCAATGGTCTGTCTAGCCAAGTATCCTGTCTTCCCACAGTGACTACTGCCAGATTTTGTATGAGGGAATGAACAGAACAGGGCAATTTATCAAGTGATCCATTCCCTGTCATCCAGTCCTAGCTTCTGGCAGTTCAAGGTTTAGGGACACCCAGAGCATGGGGTTGCATCCATGATGATCTTGGCTAATAGCCATTGATGGACCTATCCTCCATGAACTTATCTAATTCTTTTTTAACACAGTTTTACTTTTGGCCTTCACAACATCCTCTGGAATCAGTTCCACAGGTTGACTGTGCATTGTGTGAAGAAGGACTTCCTTATGTTTGTTTTAAACCTACTGCCTATTAATTCAATTGGGTGACTCCTCGTTCTTATGTTTAAAGGGGTAAATAACACTTCCTTATTCATTTTCTCCATACTGTTCATGATTTTATAGACCGCTATCATATCCCCCCTTAGTCATCTCTTTTTAAGCTGAACAGTCCCAGTCTTTTTAATCTCTCCTCCTATAGAACCTTTTAAATACCCGTAATCATTTTCATTGTCATTCTCTGCACTTTTTCCAATTCTGATATATCTTTTTTGAGATGGGGTGACCAGAACTTCACACAATATTCAAGATGTGGGCATACCATGGATTTATATACTGGCATTATGATATTTTCTGTGTTATTATCTATCCCTGTCCTACATTCCATACATTCTGTTAGCTTTTTTTGACTGCTGCTACACACTGAACAGATGTTTTTAGAGAACTGTCCGCAATGACTCCATGATCTCTTTCTTGAGTGGTAACTGCTTATTTAGACACTATCGGTTTGTTGGTATAGTGGAGGAGAGAGCAGTTCACTAGGGGCTCAAAGGTGGTTTCCTTAAGCTGTTTTTAAAAAGATCACGGTCCCAAAGCAGTGTAGGCTTTCTGACATGGGGAAAGATGTTGGCCAAGCCTTTGATGAACTTGGATGTTGCTGGGGGTGCAAATATGGAAACTGCATCCACAGGTGTGTGAAAAGCTATAACAAAATGGAAGGTGAATCTTGATAAAACTCAGTGATAAACTTTGAAGTTTTTAAGTTCAAGATGTAGTTGAGTGTGTGAGTGAGACAGAACTCAGAGGGAGAGAATCCTCTTTGGATGCATCAGGAATGGAATTAACTCCAATTTCTGCAGATATGTCTGCCTTGTCAGTAGTTTCCTACTATTCAGTAGTATGCTGTGTACTCTGGATGACCATCTCTAGGCCCAAGAATCATCCAGGAGCTAGGCCTTGAGATGTAGCTGGGTGAGGTTGGGATGCTTTAGTTTCCCTGATTCTTGTGTCTGCTGATCTGGTGTCAGAGGCTAGTGAAGAGGTCGCTGTAGGGATAGATGAATCAGGTCTAGAAGCCATATCTGCCTTGGCCAAATTGGTGCTATGAGAATGATTTTGGCTTTCTCTTGTTTTACTCTGTTCAGGCATTTGAGAAGTAGCGGTGTCAGTGGGAAAGCATAGGGCAATGCTTGTTGCCAAAAAAGTCTACTCAGTGTGTCAGCTATGGTGTTCTGCAGACCGGGTAGATATGTTGTCAAGATATCTGTGTGGTGAGCAATGCACCAGTTCCAAAGCTTTATTGCCTCTGTGCCCTAGGACAGGGATTTTGTGGTTTATATAGTATATGTTACTCAGTTGTCCATCAAGAGCCTGCTTGTCCCTCTATAAATGACAGAAAATGGTTGCATGCACAGGAACACTCAGAGTTTGAGGAGGTTGATATGGAGGGTGGATTCCCAGGGAGTCTATATGCCTTGTGTCATAAGGCCCAAAAAGTGTGCTCTCCAGCCCAGCCATGAGGAGTCTGTGGTAACAGTCCTTGGGGGTGAGGGGGAGCAGAGGAAGGATGTGAGAATGGGGTCCCCATTCAGACCTTGCAGGGATCCCTTCCACCAACTGAGGGAATCAAGAATCTTCTGCAGAAATGGATACCCTCTTTGTCAAGCTGTGGTTGTTGGGTATGTAGACCATCCTGAGCCAGGCTTGGAGACACCTTGAATGTAGTATGAAATGGGATGTAATGAGTGTGCAGGCTTCCATGTGGCCTAGCAGCTGCAGGAAGGCCTGTGCCATGGTTCAATGCTCCTCTGAAAGGAGAGAAGAGGTTGGTCATAGTGGTGAATCTGTCCACAGGCAAGAAGGGTTGGGTAACTGTGGAATCCAGGGTGACCCCTATTAAATCAATGCACTGGACAGGTGTCAAAGTAGACTTTTCTGTGCTGAGTCTCAGTCCCAGGGAGCAGAAGAGGGCCAGGGCCTTGCTGATCACAGACTGCACCTCAGGAAGGGACTGGCCCTTGAGGAGTCAGTCATCAAGATAGCAAAAGACCATTATCCCCAATTGTGGTAGTTGGACTGCCGCAACCAAAAGTACATTGATAAAGACTCCCGGAGTGGTTGAGAGCTCAAAGGGGAGCACTCAGTGGGATGCATAGCTGAAGGCTGAGGACCACAAACCAATCCCCTGGAGCTAGAGATGATATTATTGCTGCTAAAGTTACCATCCAGAAGCTCTGTGTCCAGATGAAGGTGTTCACACTTCTGAGATCTAGGATTGGTCTCCATCCTCCTTTCTTCTTGGATACTTGAAAGTAACTGGAGTTGAAGCCCTTACCAATGAAGGGATGGGGAACTGATTCAATCACCTCCAGAAGCAGAAGGGATTGAATTTCCTGTCTTAACAGACCCTTGCGAGAAGAGTTCCCAAAAGGGAATTGAGGGGGGTAGAAGTGGAGGGCAGGGGTGAGAATGGAGCTGAAGCAAATGATATAACCTGATGCAATGACTTCTAGCATCCATCTGTTCAATCTGATTTGCTCTCATCGTGGTCTGAAAAGGGAAAGATAATCCTCATAGGATGGGAAGGGAAAGGGAGGTGCAGCTGTGAATCCAGGGGGAGTGAATCGTGACTCTTGATCAAAGTATCAAAAGGACTGCTTGGAGGAAGCTGTTGGCTGCTTGGTAGTAGTCAATGAGGAATTTTTCCTCTGGTACCTAGGCCTCTTCCATAGTGGTTCTGCAGTCCTCTGATATATTTGGTATTGTGCTGGAGGAGATCTCTGGACTGGCTGTGATTTGCTAAATTTCCTTTTGGTTGCAGGAATATAAATGCCCAAGGAACAAAGATCTGCTCTCAAATCCTTTAATGAGTGGCGGGACTCTCTATGGCATTGCTGAAGATCTTGGGGCTTTTGAAAGGGAGATCCTCAGCTGTATTATGGACCTCTCTGGGAAGCCATGAAGCACAGCACATTACTATGATGGTTTCCATAGAGTGAGAGACCATGTCAGCTGTATTCAACAAGGCCTGCGAGGAGGCTTTGGCAACTATGTGGCCTTTGGAGATGAGGGTTTGGAATTGATCTTTCTGATCTTGCGGCAGATAATCAATAAAATGAGAGAATTTTCTATAGTTCATATCGTTATAGTTAGCCATTAGGACATGGTAATTAACTACGGTAAGCTGAAGTGCAGCTGTTGAGTAGCTTTTGCAATCAAGGAATTCCAGAAATTTGAGCTCCTTGTCATGTGGTGTGGTCTTGGAGCGATGTTGTCTGTGCCTTTCATTTACTGCATCCACCACAAGAGAATTTGATGTGGGATGTTAGAAGAGATACTCTGAGACCTTTGGAGGGACATAATACTTTTTAGATGCCCTTCTGCGGGTGGGAGGGAGAGTGGCAGGTTCCTGCCATATCATTTTTGATTGGTGTTAGTACTGCATCATTTATTGGCAAGGATAGTCACCAAGCTGTGTTGCAGTTCTGCATTTCCTCCAAGGGGATTTGTAAGGACCCCGCCATAATCTTCAGAAAGTCCTGGAAGACCTTGAAGTCATATGTGTAGGATGGGGAGAGGAAGAGGACTTATTAGTTGTTGGCACCCCTTCCTCAACTCCCAGGTCCCTCCAAGTGGACATCCTGTGGGAAGGTGGCCTATAGTATGGGTCTCTGTATGGGGCCCCAGGATTCCAGAAGGCCCACTGTGATGGAGCATAGAGTGATGGTGCTGAACCTCCCAGGGTGCACCTGCCAAAGTGGTTGGCGGAGTCATCACTGACTGGTTCCTGGGAGTTCCTCTTCCAAGTAGATTTCAGAGGAGGGAGGTCTAAATGGGAGGATTGTGGAACCTTGGATGGAGACTCCAGAATCCAAGGAAGTATCATCCCCTGTTTCTAGTGGAGGAGCCAGCCATTTGGGCACCAGTGGTAAGATCAGAACTGGTGGAAATGTGTGCACTGGAGGGTGTGATGGCATTGCCTGGACTAGGTGCTATCAGCTGATCTCTCATGGTACCTACCAGGAGGGTGGAGTCAGGTTCCTCAAGGACTAGGAGATCCCATGAGAGCAATAATTTGCTCAGTACTGTTGAGATAGGTTGCTGAGTGACCAGCTGCAGTATAGTTTTCAGTACCAGGAACAGTGTAGCTGGGTAATCTGCATGTCCCTAATGTGCCTGGCCTGCTAGTGGGGCTGGAACCAGAGGAGCCAGAACCAGTGCTTGTTTCTTCAAGGAGTCTTTGTATCTAGAGGGTACTGATGCCAGTGCCAAATGGGATTCTTGGTGTGGGAGGAACCAGAAGCCTTTTCTGAAGTTATGTGAGATTCTGGGAGGCTTGGAGCCTGAGGGGACCTGCACTGGGACACAAGGTCTCCTTACTAACTGACCTTTGGGGTGACTTCTCCTTCCTCTTTGACTCCCTATCAGGGGACTTGTACCTTCTCTTTTTAGAGTGCTTCAGAGATTTTGAAGCTGTCCCCTGGGACTTGCTTGCTGGAGCTGTGGGAGTCAACAGGACACTCAGATCTTCCAGAGCCAATATACGGTGGGAGGATTTGGCCCTGAATTGGTAGCAGGCCTCAAGGAATGCTAAGAGTAAATTAAACCTGTCTTCCCCTTAGCTTCCTAGATCTGCTGTTGAAGCCAGTGTAGACCTTACACCCTGAGGCAGCTGGAGTGTCCATCACTGGGGAGGAAAGACCTTTTGCAGGTCTCGCAAGTCTTAAACCCTGCGGTTCTGGGTATATCCTGAGCAGAAAAAAGCTCCAAATAAAGGAACTGAGCCTAAGCAGGAGAGCCCCTAGCCAGTGAGGATGGGGAATGGGGTGGTCCCCCTCAAAATGCATAGAAATGCAAGAAAAACAATAACAAAGCTGAAGTAAAATAAAAAGAAAGAAGGAAAGTAGGGAAAGGCAAAGGATTAGCAAAGCTAACCAACAGACACCACAAAGGCTGCAGGCAGTTGAAAAGGAACTGGAGCGGTGGTAGGTCTGCCCTTCCCTATATGCCCTTGGATCGGAGCACAAGGAAGTGCACAGTGCAGGCATGGACCCATGGACACTGCTACCTAAAATTTTCCATCAAAGGTGAATGGGCGTGAATGCACCCTTGAAATAGAGCACCACAGGGACAACTTAAAATTCTGAATTTCCACCATCTCTAACTTTACATATCTTTGTTTTTTACTTTTAATCAAGATTCATGGATATTTTTTTAAGGCCAAAAGGGACTATTAGACTATCTAATTTGACCTGCTGTATAACCCAAACTCTAGAATTTCACCCCATTATTCTACTACAGTGCCCAATAACTTGTTTAACTAAAGCATATCTTCCAGCGAGGCATCCAGTCTTGATCTGAAGACTTCCAGAGATGGAGAATCCTCCACTTCCCTTGATAGTTTGTTCCAAGATGGTTTAATGGTTGTGATGCAATGTGACATACATATTGTTACATGACATAGAAGCCTTTTACAAGGTGCACCTGAGAGCCTTCTCTTTTAGTATATAGTTCTTTGTATCTGCATTTATTTACACCTCCTTGTCCTGTGATTCCATTCTACCTCATAGGTACAACAGGTTTGGGTTGGGTCACTATTGAATTAGAGATCTTTTTAATTGAAATAGAGTACCATTAGGGTACCATGAAAAGTGGTGTTGATGATTTAGTAGGTAATATACTTTCCTCTGACTCAACACTGTACATAATGTTGTGGGACTGGTAGTGGACACTATGATGCTGGTGCTGCTGTCCTTTGGATGAGAAATAAAACCAGGGTCCCTATCTCATGTGATCATTAAAATAAGTGGTCTAACCCCTGTGTCTTGGCCAAATTCCAACACAAATAGCTACATTCTGCTCACTTAATTCCCTCCTAGATTTTCTGATTGATACAGTATACGTACTACCATCCCCAAACCATTGTGTAGCATGTGATAGCTTACTTCAGTGTTGAATACAGAGATCCTTATGTACAGTAGATTGTCTTTGTAAGGTGCTGCCGAATTAAAGGTGCTATATAAATATAAGATCATTACTCGCAGTGCCTCTGGCTAGATAGTAGTGGGAACTTGTGTGTGTTTACAATAGCTGACAAGTTTCCCATTTATTTTCAATTAATTCCTTTTTCTGTTTCTTCCTTCCACTGTTCTTTAATTTTGCTCTTTAATATTTTTCTCTTTCTGGTTTTCATTCATTTCTTCCCTCGGTTGCATTCAGACTTAGCCTAACTACCCTCCTATACTCTGTTCTCTCTGACTCTGTCTCTCCCTGGCTATTGATTTTAGTCGATTTGGTAATGGTGAATAAGGGGGAAGTCTCTATATATTTAACTGTAAAATTGGAAAACTGTCCTGTTCCTGATCTACTGATGTGTGTGAAATTTGGAGTTTGCAGAGGCTGTGGATCTTGGTTTGTAGATTCCAAAAAAACTGTGAGATGAAAATTTAAACTAGGATTCAGTTTTTCCTTGGGTGCCGTTAGCAAATTTTTGAAAACACACACACACACACACGTCCTTGAAAGAGTTAATATGGTAAATATTGAGACTAAATTCAATCATTAAAGTATGAAATAGTGATGTATATGTCATAGGGCAGGTGAAAAATATGACTCTAGTAGAGCTGGCAGGAACTCCATTTTTTCATTTTGCGGGGAATTCCACAAGTTTGAATTTCTTTCGAGCACAAAGAAAATGGACCGAAAACAAACAAACAAACAAATTCTAAAATTCCTGCAAAAAGTAATTCTGGAAAAAAAGGGTTTCAGGTAGCTTGAAACATTTTGTTTTATTTTGAAACATTTTGTTCAGACTTTAACTTTATTTCATATAATACAAAATTCTTTAAATTAAAACAAAAATGTAATTTTGAAATGGAAAATCAAAATATCCTATTCTGAAAAGGTTGAAACATTTGTGTTCCAACCTTATTGAAATGCTGCTTAAAAATGTTCTTTCAAAACTAACTTTAGTTGAAAGATCACATTTCTGCCAAACATTTTGCTTTTGACACATCGACATTTTCTGGCAGAAAGGCTTTCTCTCAAAAAATTTCCAACCAGTTATAGACTCTAGCAGCTCATGTTTGAATCGAGGTCTGAAAGAACACAACATGTTGAGAGGGTTTTAACTTCTAGTTCAGTTGCACCTAAGACACGAAGGGCAAACGCCAATGACAGATACATAACAAATTAATTAAATAAGTTACGTCAACTAGCCCTGGCCCAAGCATAACAATAATGTTTTGAAATGCCCCCCAACCCCCCAATCTTATGGTGGTTAAGGGCGGGAGCAGTTTGGCGGTTAGGACTGTCAGCATCACAGGAAACATTTTTGTTGTGCTGTTTGTATTGAATGACACTTCGTACTGCATAACCTCACTCTGAAATGACATGGCGGCATGCATCTGCCAAAAAACACATGGCATGAACCAGTTCCTTTTCCAGATGCTTTCCTGAAGACGCAATGACATTTTTTGGTTAGGCACCTTGAAGTATCCAAGCTTCCAAGCTACAGTTAAGCACACTTAAGACCAACGGTAGTGGTAGTAGCTAATCATGGCTGGATTCTTGTAAATGATTCAAAGCAGAGTTTCCTGCCAACGTTACCTTTATGCCCCATGCATAAACATACAAAGGAAATGACATTTTGGATACGTTGGGATGGCCATTACTGCAGAAAAGATATATGTATATATATACACACACACGCACACGCACAGCGCTTTTCCACACAATGGCTTTTCCATTCAAAAAAGGTCCTGCAAAACCCATTAACTAAAAGTGTTCAGCATCCAGAATTGTTTTCTTAGTTTTGAATTTACTTACATGCAGGGCTGGCTCTAGCTTTTTTGCCGCCATAAGCACCAAGCCGCCGAAGCAAAAAAAAAAATCTGGCCGTGGCTGCCGAAGCAAAAAAACCCCCCCAAAACGTCCCTTGAAATGTGCCGCCCGAGGAATGGCCGGAATACTGCCCCTTCAGATGTGCCGCCCCAAGCACGTGCTTCCTTTCCTGGTGCCTGGAGCCAGCGCTGCTTACATGTCATGTTTTCTGAATATGTTTGATGTTAAACATATCAAGGCTCTGTATCAGAAGGGATTTTATTTTGAAAGAAGACTTTTGCCTGATGCTGCCTCTCTTCTCATTCAGTTGCTTTATTGTTCACGTATTTAAATCCGTCTATGCTGATTGCCCCAGTCTGCCTCCAACTTTCACACGTCTTCTTTGCTATTTAGCTACATGGTAATGCTAGTGGCAGAGAGTAATGTACTTGGATTCACTTTTATATTTAGGAAAGGGGAGCAATTACTGCTTTAAATCTAATTGATACAGCTGATAATCCTATTGCAGCAAGACTATAGCAGTCAGTGTTTGCTGAGAAAAATAGTTAACGAGGACAAAGTTTTCAGAAGCACGTAAGTCCCATTTTCAAAAGCGACTTAAGCACTTAGGAGCTTAATTCTCATTGAAAGTCAGTGGAACTTAGGCTAAGTCACTTGGTTGCTTTTGAAATTTTTACCCCAAATCCTTACCTGCTCAGAGAAGTCTCTTCTGTCAGCAGTCAGGCTTTCTGAGTTCAGTCCATGAAATTTGGAAGCTGATTAGGCTGTTAACTTTTCAAATAGATTAAACAGCCCTTCTCCCTGCCTGCCCGCCAAATTTACTAATAGCTAGTTCAGAGCATTCTCCTTGCTGTTGAAGACATGAGAGAAATCCATTAATTCAATGTTGATGTCATCATGATTTTTTTTGAACATTTGCAATGATCATAAACATGAATCAATTAAATTAGTGTCTTTTCTTCTCAGAGGTGTTGATCCAGCAAAGCACTTAGCATGCACATAGCTTTAAGCATATGAGTATTCCTATTGGAACTCAAATGTTTTGCTGGATTGAGGCTACAGATGTGGGCATCCATCCTGCTCCTATTGAATTCAATGGTAAAACTCCCATTGTGTTCAATAACACAGGATCAATCCTATCTCCCTCTCATTCATTGCTGCAGTAACCTGTGAAAATGTTGCATGTGATAGTTACGACCTGTTCGAGATGAGCCTCAAATATCAACTGAATGAAGACTAAATATTGACAGGAATATTTATGTTTGCTGTAAAATTTGGACAGAGTAATTCCTAGTGATGGAAGAACCTCAGAAGTTCCTGAAGCTCAGTCCAGTTAGCATCTAAAACTTTGGCTACTTACTTGAAATATCTGGACTGGTTTAGAACCTGCAAAATTGGGCTGAAAATCTTAGAAGAGTCTGCATTTTGGTGTTTCTACTTCCAGTCCTGGCTGGAATCAGGAAGTTCAGAGGTTAGTAAAAAAATGAAAAGACACAATTAAATAGTTAATCAACCTTTCCCCCACCCCAACCAAAAAGAGAAATGTGCATTTGGCATCCAGCTTGAATTCTGTGCTAAGTTCTGTAGTAGTGGGAATTTTATTCTATTCCTACCATCTTAGCCATCTATGAATATGAAGACACTGGGCAGCCTAGAAAGCCAGAAGATAGATATTATTTACACTCATCTACTTGTCTAAATTACCTTGAGAATTTAAAACTTAGGTAATTACAAGTCTATCTTCCTGCCAAATATCTCATCGGGTCTTAGGAAAGTCACTTCACTTGTCTGTGCCTATGTTTCTTCTTCTTCTTCTACCCCATGTCTGTTTAGACTAAGCTCATTGGGGCTGCCTCTTTTACAGTGTCTAGCACAATGGCACATCTGTCTTGGTTGAGGCTTCTAAGCACAAATGTAATACAAATATTTAAAATAAGAACATTCTGAGGCAACCCATTTTGTAGCTGCAGACTCATGTTGAAATACTGATGACTTGCATTGCAATACTGATGCCTTCTGTTTACAAAATTTGGATTTGGGTGGCAGAGATGAGATATGCTTGTATTTGTGGTGGGAAACAAGGAGGAGGAGGAAGAGTATGACCAGATAGCTATTGTCACTACAAATTGTAACATCAATCTCCTGTCTTGGGAACTCATTATCTCCCTGTTCTAGGCAGATCCCAGCTCATGAGTCCCTACTTTGGAGAGGTAAAGAAGCTGAGCTATTGTTTCTTGTCAATGGTTATCAATTATGATTATTGGTTATAGTCCAAAGTTAATGTAGTGCCCAGAAAAGTTGCAGTATTGGCAGTCTTGTGGATAAGATCTCTCTTTAGCAACAGAATAGATATATACTCCTGGGGGAATTCTGTGTCACTGCGTGTGCACAGAATTCATGGCCCTCGCAGATTTCTTTGCTTCCCCGAAGAAAAATTACTTCTGACGGGGAAGCAAAGGGAAGCCGCAAGAGTGGTCATGCGCCCCTCCCCAGCAGTGCAGGCGGGTTGGTTTGGGTGCCCGGAGCAGCCGGAAGAGACGTAAATCACCACCAGAATGGGAGGACTGGGCAATTGTGCATGAGAGAGAGACACTACGTCCCTCTCGCTTGCTGTTGTGGTATGCTCGGCGTGGAGAGGCAGCGCTTTGGGGTGTTTCTGAGGAGGTAGGTGTGGGGCAGATTCTGTCCCATCAAGCAGAGTAGAATGTAGCAGCCTGCCTGCTTAGTGAATTGCTCCCATTGAATTTCCTCAGGAGTATAAAACAGCTGTAAAAGTTTCAAGGCTCCTTTACATTGCCAGACTGGTTTAAAAGACAGTATGGCCTTATAAATGCTTGTGGTGCTTTAGTGATTAGAACTAGTCTAAATTTTTGGACTGAAAAAAATTTCCTACCAAAATGTGCTCCATGAACTGTTTGCTACTGACCTTTCTGGAGATGGTCAGTAGCCAATATAAATTGTGAGTTTGAGTCCCCAGCCCTCGCTTGCTCTTCAGTTGCCTATGATGTAACATTGAGCATATGGCTGCATACTTTGTTGACTAGTAACTTGAAGTAAAGGGTCAATACTAGCTACATTACTATTAGGCAGAGGGAGTTTGGGGATTTCCTCCAATACTCCCCACTCTCATTCTCCATCCATTGTATTGTAGTCTAAATAAATGACCAAAATAATTGAAACCAGTGTAATTATATTCCATTATTTTAACAAATAAAATATGCAGAATTTTAAAATATTGTGGGCAGAATTTTTAATTTTTTGGCACAGAATTCCCCCAGGAGTAAGAGATATAGTGTTGGCAATCACCGTGCAAAGTTTCCTAGTCCACCAGTGCCTTAACCATTTCTGGAGAAATCTCCTCTAAGAATGAGAGACCAGTTCAGTTTCCATGCTCATTCAGTCTTTAGCTTCTCTGCTGAGATTGCCAAATAGAGGTGCTCATTGTGAATGTTTGGATTTTTTATTAATTATGCAAATACCTGTCCACTAGGAAGTGAACTTACATAATCTTCACAACTCTCCATCTACTTTTCATCTTTTTCAAGGCACAGCTTTTTCAGTGCCTCACCGAAATCTGTATGAGGACTAGGAGCAACTAGCTAAAGTTGAACTGAGGTAAGACTAAGATAATGCTATAGGAAGAGGAATGCACTTTGAAAAAATTGCCTCCTCTAGAGCAACCCCCACTATCCAGAGCATCTGCCCTCAGACTGGTAAATCAGTCTATTGTCTTGGAAACCTTTTTACTGCCTCAGTGCTATTGGTTACCCACATAGCCATGACAACAAAACAACTCTCACTTCTCTAGGCAATTGGACAGAAAAGTTGTGCCCTATCTATCAAACACAGAACTTGTCACAGTGATCTGTGTATTTGCCCCATCCAGGGCTTGCTTATCGCAATTCATTTCACATAGAAATAAAGACACAGTCTGTAAAGTGCTCTCTAAAATGGAGAACCCAGTCTTCTTAACAACACAGACTGGTCTGAACACGTCAGTGGTGCTCTGCGCTCTGTGCTGGCTCCCCACTGAATATAAGGCATTCCAGTGCAAGGTTTTAAATACCTCTAAAAGGAAGCCTCTACCTTTGCAACAATGATCTCACATAACTGCTATATCCCACTGGGACAATGACACCGTTAGCCCAAAGGGGGTGCTTTGGAGTAAAAAAAAAAAAAAGAACTTTCACAGTAATTTCACCTAGACTAAGGGCTTGTCTATGTGGCACCAGCAAAGCGCACTAGGGGGTGTGGTTTGTTAATCACCGTAACATGCTGTGCTGTAAGTCTCCCGTGTAGACCCTGCTGGCACACTCTAAAACAGTGGTGGGCAACCTGCGGTCCTTCAGGGTAATCCGCTGGTGCTTCCATTGGTCAGGACTGGCGAACCATGGGCACTGGGAGCTGCGGGTGGCTGTGCCTGTGGACGGTCAATGTAAACAAACTGTCTCACAGCCCGCCAGCGGATTACCCTGACGGCGCGTGCGGCCCGCAGGTTGCCCACCACTGCTCTAAAAGGTACCTGCTTCACGTTAACATAGTTCAGTTTCAAACAAGATTATATTAACGCGAAGTAGGAACTTTTTAGAGCATGATAGCAGGGTTTACATGGGACAGTTATAGTGCAGCATCTTCATGCACTTTACAAATCACATCCCTCTGGCATGCTCTGCCATGCTGTATAGACAAACCCTAAGGGACTCAGGGCTGGCCTACACTGGAAACTTGCATCGGCATAGCTACATTGCTCAAGGGTGTGAAAAATCCACATCCCTGAGAGGTGTAGCTATGTCAACCTAACCCACTTTGTAGACAGCACTAGGTGGACTGAATTCTTCAGTCAAACTAGCTGCCGCCATTCAGGGAGGTGGATTACCTAGAGCGATGGGAGACCTCCTGTCCATGTAGTAAGAGTCTGCACTGAAGCACAACAGCTACGCCGCTGTAGCATTGTATGTGTAGACATCATCCTTGCATCTCTTGGCAGTGAGGCTATTCCAGAACCACTTTCAGAACTAAATACAAAACTAATTTCTTCAATGTAGCTTTCCCTCAATAATTTTTCCGCATACACTTAAGGAGTGTCGAGACTGTAATCAGAAGTGTGATTGCAGCTCGGGTAGGCATACCTGCATTAGTTTTAATCTAGCTATCATGGTTAAAAATAGCAGTAAAGGCTGGTGCATGGATCCTGGCACAAGCTATGAATGTATATACCGAGGGTTCCTGGTATAACTTATAACAGCCTATGCCACTGCATCTTCACTGCTATCTTTAGCTGTGCTAGAAAAGAAACAAGAGATTGATTGATTTATTTCTATTTTTCAGTACTTTGATGGTGCTGATGTACTGGGAATGAGGGCCGCATACATACCTTGACCTGGATAAAATGATTTTTGAAATCCTGGGCTGGATTTCAATTGGTTTTAGAGGTGAAATTGCCCCTATTATGTGGTGTTAATTTTTTTAAATGAGCTTTCTGAAGAATAGCAACAGGAAATTCACAATGATTTTTCAGAATTAAGAAGCGAAAAAAGGTGTAGGGGCAGTGAGCCATCTTGACTTCTAAAGATCTGATGGTTTCAGTTTTGTTCAAAATGCCTGGACATAAAAGTAGGTTTCACAGTAACACTGACCACAACATTAGAAAACTTGACAGGTAGCAGTACCTACGTTATATATACATACACACACACACACTTCACTTAATTTAGAATTAAGGTTGTTCCACTGCATTTCCTATCAATACCATCACTAATCCTTCCAGGAAATCACTAATTAAGGCTACATCCCAGGCCTCAACACTGAAATATTACACCAAATGCACTCGCAGACTCCTTGATTCCTCTGCACTGTGCTGAGAGCCAAGAGAGGGAATGCAAGGACAATCCGTCTCTCAGGTTGAGTGGCTTTGAGCTGTAAGTCCCGGGATCTTGTCTTTGATTCCAAAATGGGCTTGTGGGAAAAGTGATACAGCAATGAGATCACTGTGTACTTCTAGATGGTTTCCTGTTTCCTATGTATTTAAATACATAGGGAATAATCCCTCTTTTGAAATGAGTCCCTTTACGTGAAGATGGGCAGAGGTTCAACTGAAAGGGAAGAAAAATCTGTTCGCATAACACCAGATGCAGAAAGCATAAATCCAGTCTGAACAAGTGGGGAAAAGCTTTGCGGCTGGCTCGCTGGAATGCTAAGCAACCTGGGAGGACGGATAGGCGCATGTCAAACAGACCCACTCAAATCATGAGACTCCTGCAGCAAAATAAAAGTCAGGAGGGTTTAGTTTTGTTCTGTGGTTTGAAATTATAGGAACAAACCTTAAAGGCACTTGAGGGAAGCCTTTCAAACAGACAAGTTACACTGGCCAATTCAGTCGGTAACGCTAGGCTACACACGTCTCGGAGTCTGAGGTCTCTGAATATGTTCTGTTTGTGCTTTCTGTACTCTGACTCCTCAGTAGCAAAACATAGGCTAGTTCTATCACTACTTTATTAGTGTTTCTGCTCTAGAGCAGAGCAAAACCACCAGCCCCAGAAAAAATCAATTTAATTATTTCCCCATTGCACCCACTGAGATTCTAGGGTATTGCTGAGCATTGTGCTGTCTCCTGGGCATGGGAAAGAAGAACCTATTCGGTGTGTAACAAGCCCCAGCTAAGAAGAACTTACTGGTGTCACTTTAATGCTTTGCGACATAAAACTCAGACTGACAAAGGCAGCCAATAGTGAGCTACAACTTTGGTTGCTGATGAACGTTGAATGACTGGAGTACATGCAGGTTATGATTATTAGCAAAAGAAGTGCATGCCTAATTTTAGTAGTGGTCTGATGGTACTGGAGATGACGTACATGCCTAAAGTTAGGAGTAGCTACACAATACTTGCTACCCTGACCATTGCAATTCAACATTGTTTTTGCCAGTATGGCTTTTTGGTGTTAATCTGAAAATAAATCTTCCATCTTCCTTAGTTGGTGGGCATATCTTTCTCTTCTGCTTAGAATAAGTAGGCCCTCAAATCATGTTTCTTCTTAATTCCTTAGGAATCATTCAATATGGCTAGGGACCTACCAAATTCATGGTCCATTTTGGTCGATTTCACAGTCAAAGGATTTTAAAAATCATAAATGTCATGATTTCAACTAGTTAAATCTGAAATTTCACAGTGTTGTAATTGTAGCAGTCCTGACCCCAAAGAGGTGTGGGGGGGTCGCAAGGTTATTGTAGGGGGTGTTGATCTCCCCCATGAAATCTGTATAGTGTAGGATAAAAGTACACACAAGACCAGATTTCATGGGGGAGACCAGATTTCATGGTCTGTGACGTATTTTTCATGGCTATGAATTTAGTAGGGCTCTAAATATGGGGAAGGAAGTTTCCAACTCTATCATGGGTAGTTGGGTTAGATCATGTAACAAGGAAGCATGCAAGGTAGAAATGGTTTATTTCCCTACTTCACACACTTTCCCCAACCCACATTGTGAAGGCTCACTCTACTGAGACAAAATCACTTCCTGACTTCCACGGCCTGGACTGAGAATGAGTTAGCCTTTACCAAGAAGATCTGTAAGTTTAAAAACATGGAGAAATCTTCTCAAAGCATGGCAAGATGGATGTGCCAGTTTCCTTTGCTGCTATCTTAGGTGGGAAGGCTTTGAGTGCAGTGGTGAATTAGGGAGACCTTGCTTGCTTTGTGTATTATTGATCTGTACATGCTGCTGCTTCCAGCCCATCCTCTATTCACCTTCAATATTGTAAAATGCCTAGGGAATGAGGCAAGTCCTCCTGTGGTGGAGGTAAATAACTTTCATGGTCTGTGTCTAGCATATGCAGAGTCATAGATGGTGGTAGAGGGTACCCACCTCATTATGATTGCAGCAAAAGGATGAGAGTTTATTGCATTGAGAAAAATAGTATCTGTGTAATTAAAAACAGCAGTGTGAAAGCATATGCACAAAGGGGCAGAGGCAAGTTTGTAAGTTCACCTGACGTTTGTGTGCTTAACCATTCAGCCGTAGCATTTTCTTAATTGACTGTTGCTGCTTTTTGATGGAATAATATATTTGTGTTGAAGAGAGATGTGTGCCATGTATCTCTGTGTTAGATATGGACTGGCTACAGAGCTTGCTTATACACACCCAATGGGTTCATCATAAGATACTTTAATGCTCTGCCAGATGGCAGAACAGTATAATACAGTTTAGCATTTCCATTACATCTCCCCCTGTTTTACATTTCTACCATTTACAAAATGTACACTATCATGCTATCTTTAAAGTTCATTACAGATCAGTTTAAGTGCCTCTGAATCATGCTGGTTTTCTAATTACACTATCTGAATGTGTAACAACTTGGTCATTTTGGCCGTCCATTAGTTGCAACAATTGGCTGTGGTTAGTTTGGAATACTTGAGTCGTCTTCTTGTGCTGCATCTGCCATGTGTAGAGTTTGCTCTATCAATTGCTCTTTCTGAGGAACAAACTGTAGATGGTGATGGTTTTTGTGTTGAATTCTCCACTGTCGTTCTCGATCACATATGATCTGGGCACTGAATTCTTTCTTTTTACGACTGCTGGAGTTGTCCATCCTTTCTCCATCCAATTTGACAGGAACAAGGTCACCAGGTTCAAGACCTGACATTTCCCCCTGATTCTTGAATTCTCTGGTGAAAACATGCTCTTTTATAAACCATATTTCTCTGGGGTATAAAGTATGCATCAAACAGAGCCAGAACTTTTTCATAGTCATCTTTGTGACTCTCTTCAGTAAAGTCAAAGGATTTAAAGATATGTTCTGCTTTCTTCCCCATTGCATAAATTAAAGAAGATACCTATATATCTCCAGTTTCTTTGTGGAGTTTTTTTACAAGGCAAAATCTTGCAAAATATCGTTTCTGTCTGTCCATTGTGAAGGTTTGACAAAGCGGAAGTTCTCTGAGGCATTGAAGAGTGGCATATTGATAAGATCCTGCAACCTTGCTTTGTTCCTTCTGTCTGAAACCTTTCTTGCCATTTTCCTTCTGTTTCTGTTCTTAGCTTACTCCTGACACCATGCCACATACTTCTGTACCAGATATGGACTGGCTTCAGAGCTTGTTTATATACACCAGATGTGTTCATCATAAGATCCTTTAAGGCCTGCCAGATAGGGCTGCAATTTGTTTAAATAAGGTATTTTATATGTAGCGCCAGCTAGTGACTGAACAGTATAATAAAGTTTAGCATTCTTTTACAATGATCAAACACCTGCTTTCAGACATCAGTCAACTGCATGTAGGCTGCATCAGAGTCAGAACTTCCCAATTTTTGGCTTCAAGAACACCAGCCGCTACTCACTGAGCTAACTTCCATGCCTTCGTATATTCACATATTCTCTCCAGCTAGGGTTGGCAATTTTGGTTGGACGTGTTCCTGGAGGTTTAATCACCTGACACAATCTTTGAATAAAGATTAATGTTTAATTCATGAAGACTCCAGGACAATCCTGGAGTGCTGGCAACGCTACCTCCAGAAGGGGGCAGCAGAGTGGTAAACACATGCAAGCACACAAATAACATACACTCTAAAAATCTTAGAATGCAGTTCAAGCTGTCATTGAAAAAAAAAAAGCTGAAACAAACTAGGCTAATAAACAAAAGATGGAGTTTCCACGCCCTTGAGGCCAAACAAGGACGTCTGTGGTTCTGTACCCAAAGGTACATGTTGGTTGATTGATTAGCAATGATGTGTGATGATGAGTAAACATCCCTGTTTTTAATCTCGGACTGGCAGAATGTGAGTTTAAACAAGAGTACCCTTGTCATGTGCCTAGTGAGAGGAATTGGTGTTAGTAAAGAGGTCACTTGTTTGCAGGCAAAGACCAAATGGGGATGGGTGGGGGGAATAAGGAGGACAGAATAGGTGGAAAACCATTTGATTTACAGTTCAACATCATTCTTATTTTTATCAAAAGAATAAGAGTTACTAAGATTTTGGCCACATTACTGTTCTTATTAATATTGTCCATACATAAACCTACAAGAGTCATGTTTCTTGGTAATGAGGACAAGATGATATGGCACATTGCAGATCTTTGCCCTCTCATACCCCTGGCCATACTCCCAGAATTGCAAGAACCTAGGACAGGTTGGGATCATATAATTTTGGGTCTGCAGTTGCCTGCTGTGGTTTAGTGATTCTGATGAATGAACAATACGTATTTCCCTCCATTGACAGCTGCTGATTGGCTCATTTTTCCTCACCAAGTAATGCCTGTGGTTTTTGGTGCAGGATATCTTAAATTCAGAATCTGATGCTGCGTAATGTGGCCAGCTGGCCAGCAGCCATAGTATCTGAATATGCAGAACCATAGGCCACTACAAACTGAAAGTGGTGGGCTGACCTTCTGGACTCCTAGGGCTCCTCCTAGAAATCTGTCAAGTGACATTGGCCATATCCTTGGAGCTACCATCACATCTAGCAAAATAATGACAAGAAGTTCATTGTAAGGGGCAGCATGGAGCATCTGTGTAGCAGGGCGAGAGGGGGAAGCAGCTACAAAGTCAAGGGGGACAACAACTAATATAAACACTTGATGGGAATGTTTGGCAGGACTAGAAATCTGAAAACTCCCTAAACTTCTTTCCCAGACTATTTTGTGAATTATGGATGCATAATTTACCAACTATCCATTGAACATGACTCTTAAAAAAAGGGCACTGCTCATCTTAAATATTATTTGCTGACTAACTTCATCTGATTCATACAGCATATGCAGTAAAATCTTCCCGATAATATAATCGAGAGAGAAGATGGAGGAGGAGTGACCCAAGACCAAGAACCTTTAGGCTAAAGTAAAAGGATAAATTAGCATGATATTGAACTGTGCTCTTTTTCCTAAGGTTAGGGTTGAGGCAGAGTGGTAGAGCAATGTGGGGAAAGTTTGAACTGCCACTGCCCATCCTTTGCCTATTCAGTGTATAAAGGATTTTAGTGTCTAGTGTTCTCAGCCTGGTACCTTTGAGAAACAGTGTGCCAGATCTTCAGCAGGTATAAATCTGCTTAGCTCCATTGACTTCATTAAACTCGCTGATCATCTGCCCCCAAATTAGCACCACTTCTTTGTTCGTTTTGTTTGTTTTTTAGTGTTAGACAAATTCAAATGTTCTTATGAAAATTATCTGTTCTGGCATAGATGCTCTTCCCAGGTAAAAATTCAAAGTATTTTTAGGTAGAAACCACTGATATGGCTGCTGACATTTCATGGAAACCTGAAAAACAGTCTCCAAATGGGTTTTAATTTATTTTCTGTACTACTCTTCCACCTTTTCCTGTCTGTAAGAAAGTTTGCCTGCAAACACAACCTTTTCCAATCCCGCAAGTCACGCACCCAATCTTAAATTTCTCTAGTCCTGCTGTTTATTTCCAATATGGCATTTTGTGTGCTACATCAGCCACTGATTTAAAAGTGAAACCAGGTGCGGGTTTATCCTGGAATGACACCACTCCGAGGAGGAATTACTAAGCATGGCACGATGTCACCTTTCAATGTATTGTAACACCCAGAATAATTCCCATAAGGCAGGATTAAACTGTAAGGAACTGGATTTTTCATTGCTTTATACTTCATGTTGTCATTGGTACCACTGCAAAGTGATTTGGTAGCATTTGATATCCTCTTTGTATTTCTTTTGCACAGGTGTAAATGACTAATTGGGGTGTAAGGCAGTAGAGAATTAGGTAATAGATGGAATTAAACTGTAGATGTGAATGCAAAGTCTCAACTGTGTATAAGCCAAATACTGGGCTAAACTCATGAAATGCATTTATGAAGATTAGCGATATTATCGGTAAGCAAAGAATCAAGTTTCCAACTCCCAACTATTTACTTTATATAAACATCCTGACTGCAAATTAGCCGCAAAAATGTTGGATCAAATCATGTTCTTAGTCTCAATTGACAGTGGGTATCTGGCCAAAAGAAGCATGTTGTTCTTTACCTGTATATTTCAAAGCTCTCAATTAGATTGTTTGTTTTGCTTGCCCTATGTTTTCAGCCATTCGTGAACATCAACACTTGACGTAAAGTGCTTCCTTTGGAGGTAGTTCTGGAGCTATAGATTGAGCCTCATACTAAGTAAATAGAAGTCAGTCTTAACTTTCAGCATTATAAATAACATTAGGAATGTCAAGATAACCTTGGGGTATGAGCCAAGTCTTTGTACAGCTGCTGCAACCTTGCGTGTCAGCAGTTTAACCATTATCAGTATTTGGTTTGTGTACAAAGTGAAATTTTGCTAATACTTTCATGGTTTTACTTAATTTTATTTTCTCTCTTAGCTTTGTGCTCTATAGTATTTATATAATAAGAAAACAAATATTTAAGAGAGATTTTCATTCAGGCTGCGTGATGCCCATCGGGAAATCCTCTATCTCTCTACCTGGTCTGTTGATGATCAACACTGGTGTGATAAAGGATTATACTGATTTGCTACAATGTGGGGGGTAAACATCTGTGGCCACATTGTAACTTGGTGTGAGCTGGACCCTGTGTGGTAGCTGCAAGTGTGGAGTTTGAAGAACTGTTGCAGAAGGCACACACTTGGACATCACCACTCAGGTCACAGGCAAAGAAAGATTTTATTGAACTCGATTGCAAATCTCCAATTTGGCAGTGTACTTTAAGCACATGCCTCATTTTAAGCACATGAATAGCTGCACTGGAGACAATGAGGCTGCTTGTGCACTTAAAATTAGGCACACGCTTAAGTTTCTTGTTGAATCAGGGCTCTGTTGAATTCAGTGGGAGCTCGAGCAGGAGCAGGTGCAAAGACCATTGTGGATCAGAGAAGAGCTAACTCAAGTGTTCACCCAAAGACTGAACTGCCTTGAATTCATAGATGATCATAGAATATCAGGGTTGGAAGGGACCTTAGTAGGTCATCTAGTCCAACCCCCTGCTCAAAGCAGGACCAATCCCCAATTTTTGCCTCAGATCCCCAAATGGCCCCCTCAAGGATTGAACTCACAACCCTGGGTTTAGCAGGCCAATGCTCAAACCACTGAGCTATTTTCAACCTTTCTTTTGTGATTCAGTAAGGCTTGGTTCACTCTGTGCATTTTGGCATAGTGTTCAGCTTTGGGGCCTCCATACTTCCTCATAAGCCAGGCCAGATGCAGCAAAATGTTGACTCATCTCACAGCATTTTCTACTCTATAGGCCCAACCATTTCAAGCAGTAGAAATCTTACAAAAAAGCCTGGTGAGATTTCCAGCTGAATTGTGTACACACTAGACTTCAGTCATGCTGAGTTTGAGGGAAGTTTCTAAAACTGGGGTAATCAGGAAGATTAATCAGGAAGAAATTACCAAAGCTGAAGTAAATGGGAGCTGTGGAGACTCAGACTTGTGAACCTCAGGCCACATATTTAGGTACCTATATAGGGATTTAGGAACCTAACTTCAGGAACCCATTTAAAAAAGAATCTTGGCCCTGATGGCCGCGGACCCACTGATTAATAAAAAAAGAAGTCAAATAGGAGCCCAATTTCTAAAACATGGGACAGACGAGGAAAGGGTTTTCATTCAGCTGGTGCATGGTAGCGCACATAGGGTAAACTAGTGCCTCTTTCATACTGCTGCCTTATTCTCCAGAATCAAATTTCAAATCTAATTTTTCTTTTATAAACATTGTCTCCTGCTGCAACTGTTCTGGAAATACACTTGGCTGAGACTTTTGAGACTTTCTGATGCAGTGATTCCTGCCTGCATTTGCAGAGTCTGAAACAGCAGCTGAAATTCTGGCCCCCTTGAAATCAATGAGAGGTTTGCCATTGATATCAAGGAGCTCAGGATGTCACTCAGTGACTCTGAAAACTGTGACCTGTCCCTTCCACCTCTCATTCAGATACCCAATGATATCAATGTTGGCAAGTAAAGTGTTATCTATTTCACTGTTCATTGATGCATGTGGGAAAGGAGAGAAAAGATCATATTATGAACCTCTGTACAATCTGCTGAGTGGGGCTGGATGAAATTTTTCAGACTAAACTTCTTTCACCAAAGAACACAGGTTTGAATCTTCTGAAACATTTTGCAAATTTGTATTGAATTCACCAAATTCCTTTGGTCGGGGGAAGAAAATTCCAAAAAAACTGAAACTTTATTTTGACTTTTTTGAAACAACATCTTTAGATATTTTTTTCAATTTGAAACTCCTTTTTGTTTCAAATTTTACTTGATTTTGTTTTTAAAATGAAACAAAATATTTCATGTCAATCCCAAATTATTATTTTTTTCAGTTTGCCAAAAAATAAAATAAAATAAAATGTCTGGTTATCCCAAAACAATACATGTGTATTTCAATTTTTCAGTTCAGACAGTGAACCAAAAAATCAGTTGTTCACACAGCTCTGACTATGAGCAACAGCTCATTTTTGCACAACCAGAGATGGTTTGGGAGAGAAACATTGCTTTTCCCCATGCCCTAGTCAAAAAGGAGCCAAACCCAAAGAACCGGGCAGAGAATAGTGAGTCATCTGAGCCTCTCTACCAAAGAAGAGGCAAGCTCAAGAATCCCAGTGGGTAGAGCTGGTCAAAAAATGGATTTTCCATCCTGGGGGAGAAAAATTGAGATATATAAAAAAAATTCTCCTGAATCTAGAAAAGCTAAATTTTTTCATGAAATGAAAACTCAAAAAAAAATTGTTTCATGTCAATTGAAACATTTCATTTCAATTTTGATCTCTTTTAATATATATATATATATATATATAAAATATAAAATAAAGTAAATTTTGAAACGAAAAAAAGCATTATGAAATGAAAAATCAAAATGCTTTTTTTCTGAAAACGGCAAAACAGGACATTTCAACATTTTCTAACTGTTTCTCCATTTTTTTTTCCAAAATGAGATTTAAGCAATTCATTACAACTTCACGAAAAAAAATCTGGTTTTGTTGAAATGGCATTTTCAGATGGAAACTGTTTGGGTGAAAATTATCCAACCAGCTCTATCAGGGCACATGAAGCCAAGGAGCAGGACCTCAGCAGCACCCATAGATGTATGTGATACCAATAAGGCAGAGATGAGCCCAAGGAGCTGAGAGCGCACATGTGATCCTATTTTGAGTATTGTCAAAACTGAGCAATGTCTCATGGGTGGAGTTTATTTAGTAGGTGGATCTTGTAAGAGTAATACCCTCTTTTTACTTTTCCCCCAGTGTTACCCCTATAGAGAGACCTTTGAAATGTGAGAGCAGGTTACTGAAATATGTGCAGGTGCAAGGTGGGAATCTCAAAAGTTTTAGAAACAGGCATATTGGGAGGAAGCCACATTTTTCTTATTTTCTTTGAAATGTACATTTTTCTAATAATCCAGAAGCTTCTCAGTACTCATTCTCTCTCTTCTTTGAAATTCCAAACAGGAGTCCAATGCTTGCATGAGATTATCAAGGGGATAGAGCTAGAGCTGATGATAAACCAAGAGTTTATTCACTCTGCAACTTTGTTTCAGGAAAACAGCAGCATCTCAGGTAGTGCTGAGCGTATCATATCTGTTAATCATCAGGATGAGTTGGATCAGAGTGTTAATGTTTCTTGACTACTCTTTCGTCTCTTCTATATCAACAAAGAGATGCAATGACAATCACATGAGTACTTTATGCAGGCCTGTGATGGAGTGTTTTTCCCACACTAGCCTTGAAAGGGTTAATGAGGCTGAGAAGGGGGCCCATTAACTTGATCGAAGGGGAATTGCGTTGGATAAGCAATCCCTGATGGGGAGTAGAGCTCAGCTAAGAAAGAACAGGTGGGTCTATGATAAAGCCAGGAAGTTGGCAGCAGAAGGGTGCTGCAGTATGGAGGTCTGTGGTCACTTTCTAGCCTTAGCGGGGGGAAAGGAAAAAATCAGGCAGAATATAGAAGCCTGGGGTCCTTGGTGTGAGGGAAGGGCATACGTAGAGGAGAGTGGAGAAAGACCCTGATGGAGGCAAAGTAGGAGCAGCCTAGGAAACAGTAGCAAGGTTTGGGACAGTGCAGACCGTGTAGTATCCCTGGGCTGGAACCTGGGTAGGGTGTGGGCCCCAGTTCCCCTACCAGCCACTGCGGGAGTGGCACAGACAGGCAGTAGAGAAGAAGATTGCATAGAACAGTTGTCCAGTGGGACTTTGGTACTCTGGAAGGGGAGGACTATAGTGACCTGGCCAGAAGGTGAAGTCATGAAGAGAGAGCGCCCCGAGTTGCAGAGAGAGAGAAATGGCAAGGTGCATGAACACACAACAGAAGGGGGTGTCGGATGTGAGTGGAGCTAATCCCCAGAGCAGCCAGGAGGAGGTGCCTGTAGTGGTGAATGGACCCCATGACAAGGCCATACACTCTTTTCCCATTAGTCCAAATGATCTCCTGTTAATTAGTGACTTGACATGAGCTAATTTAACAAGCAAGGAAGTATCTCTTTCTTTTATTTTTTGCAGAGAATCAATACAAATATACTAGGTTTTATTATCTTTTAAGATCTCTGGTGCATTACGTGTTTGGTCACCGCATGTTTGATTAGATTAATTAAAATAGTTGTGTTTTGTTTATGATCAGGGCCCCGTGAATTCTGCAATGCCCTGCAGCACAATTTGCCATGGAATTCACTCCTATCCACAGCATAATTGCTCTAGAATCTCTGTAATCATTTTTAAAAGTTGTATATAAATATGTCTATTGCCTATAGTTCTACAGGTAACACTGAAAATGTGATCCAACTTCAAACAAGGCAATGATGCTGGCTGGTCTGGAAACCGCGTGAAACAGTAGCTGTGAGAGGCTTGAATTGCACCATTTGTCTCAAACAGTTCTGTGGAATTTGGCATTTTTCCAAGATGCCCCAGCATTCAGCATTATTGTTCTGGAATTCACCATTGTGCGGCAGCCAGGCATTTGCCTCTTGTTTTCTGTCTCCACGGTCTGCTAGGCCCCGCCTGCAGTTGCTTCTTATTCTCTAGCTTTCCCCACCAGGTGGATTTAAATGGATTACAGTGCATGCTGAACTGGTTCTTGGAGTTAGGCAGGTATGAGGTGCCAGAAGTGCAGGGAGGTGATCTGTGATAACTGCAACACTGTACATAAACTGAGGCTCAGGAAGCAGAGGACATGAGCCACTGAGGCTGGCTACAATTGCCCCCACGTTCCCAGGACATATCGGGGAAGGAAGTTCTGAAGGGGCCATCAGAACAACATCACAGGGTTCAAGTGCTGGGGAATAGAACTTGCTGCTTAAGACAGTAGCACAAAAATCCATGATCCCTGAATATAATCACTATCAAAAATAATCTGGAAAATGTACACCAATGATTATGTGTGTGTGTGTGTGTTTAATGAGGAGACAGGAATGAAGGATTATTTCATGAGAGAATAAATCAACATGTCAGCAGAATGTAGGGGTTGCTGACATGGAATTTGGTCCTATTGTACATGGAGCCCCATCTATAACCCACCTAGGGTTTTCCAGTGAATTACAGATACTTTCTCCCTAGACACTATACTCCACTACTGAGCTTTGGTAATTTCTTCCTGATTACCCCAGTTTTAGAAACTTCCCTCAAACTCAGCATGACTGAAGTCTCTCAGTCCAGATACATCCTAATGTGAAACCTGTGGGAGATAATCCAACAAACTCTTCTGTAAAGTTATAATAGAGATGAGCAAGCCAATGAAAATTTGAGCCATGATCAAGCTGAGTACCTGGTTCTATTTCAGAGAATAAGGAAGAGCCAAGCCAGGGAGTAGTCTGGCATTCTTTCTAGAATGCACAGCGACGTGTTATTTACCACAACATGTTTTGGTCCTACGGGTTATCTAATGACTCTGCTTGTGTCTTGGCTTACAGAGCTAAGCTAGACCATTGGTTTGGCTCTACCTTTGATTTTTCTGGTTGGTGTAGGTCTGTTTAAAGAGTAAAAAATGCAGCTCCTATTCCATTTAACAAGGTATGCTTTCTATATCTCTAGCTCAGACTAGGGCCAAATGTGGAGTTCCATTTTGTAGCCTTTTTATTATAGCGGTGGCTGCTAGTGACTGTTACAGTTGAGTTTGTAAAACAGCCACCGTTATAATACTTTGTTCTAACACTCATAACTTTCCAAAACATTCACTCCTGAGACTGAAATTTTCCATGCTTGGTCTCTGCCTAACGGTGAATTTTTGTGGAAAGCCCGAAGAGAATGCATGCAGCTAGCTGTTTTGGAGTTATAAAAATATGAGAAGAACCACGTTATTTTTCCCATAGGAGGAAAACTGTTCTCGCTCTCCCTCCTCCCCCCTTGGGAATAACTTGAAAATGACTGAACTTTTCAACTTTTACTCATGTATAGTCTCAATGAGTAGTATGTACTTTGAAAGGGGGGGGGTGGAGTCGAGGCTGCGAAATTTGAAAGCTATGAACATTTGAAAACATGCCATAGTGCATAAGCATAGAAAAGAGCCTTAGCTTGTCAGCAGTTATCTTAAACATGGATGAAGCATGTAGGCATGTGCAAGTAGTTACGCAGATAAGTGTAGCCATCTGAAGTTGTCTAAATATGCAAGAGCTTTAGTAAAATCCGCCCCACTTCCTCAGCCTTTTTTCTGTCCCAAATAGTCTTAGAAGAACAAGCACAGGACTGGGAGCAGGGAACTCCTTGGTTCTACTGCCTCCTCTGCCACTGATTGGCTTTGACAATGCTTTGTACCAAGGGCCCGGTCCCCAAACCACATCTGGTTGCACTGCTTACTACTCTGAGTAGTCTCATTGGAAACCTGGAATCCTACATCCTGTGCGTTAACCCTGGCGCTAGATGATTTGTGAGCTTCACTTTTCCCCATCTGTAAAAAGGGGACAATGACATTTAGGTACTTCCTATGGTGGTTGTTAGGCCCAGCTAAATAACATTTGGAAAGAGCTATGTCATTGCCTGATCCCAAACCGGGGATGGGGGAACGGACACTACCTACCAAGGATAGCACTACAGCCAAAAGTATATATACTCATGTGCAGAATGGGAAAGAAACTAGCTTTCTATGGACACTTGTGCTAGTAAAACACAACCATACAAATGTTTGTGACAAGCCAATACAAAATGGGGGCAACAATAGCTGAAGCAAAATTATTCATGCCCACCTAGGAAACAGTGCCCCCCATTCAAGACATTTAGGGTACATCACACAGTGAATGGCAGCCCAAAGCATCAAGTCTCCTAGCCTGGGTCAACAGATTCGGGCTCATGTTCTGGTGCTTGCAGTGCGCTGTACAACCCACCCCCTACCCCCAGGCATCAGAGCCAGAGCTCCTGCACTAGCCACAGTGTCTACACAGCTATGTTTTAGTGCCGTAGCGCAAGCCGGGGTCTGTTGACCCAGGCTCTGAGAATCGTCATCTCGCTGTATCGATGTTCTCTTAGGCCCCAATTCTCAGTCCACAATGGCTCCTTTACTCTCCCTCTGGCACCATATAGCTCCAGTAGACTAGATGGACCTGGCCTCTGAAGAATGACCCCAACATATTGGGCTTCTCTGGGCAGTGCAGGGTTTTCACAGTCACCGGGAAGAGGTGTGCTATGGGAAGAGGGAGGAGTACACGGCACTCTGGCTATCCTGGGCTGCTATAGCAACCTATGGGGGGGTGGAGGAGAGTCATTACAAGCAACCATAAATTAGAGGTAGCCTCCAGAATCCAGGGGGACTGCAAGGTGGTGTAAAGCCTCCCTTGTTCCCATCCCGAGTGTACTGAGCTTAGCTTAGCTCAGTGCAGCTCAGAATTGGGGCCTTACCTTTCTGAGCCTGTTTCCTCCTCTGTATGGGTAAGATGATAGGACATGGCCTCCCAAGGCCCTCTTAAGTCATGAAAAACTGGCACTCAGCAAGTGGAATGCTTGCTTGGGGAGGTGTGAAGGTACTGCACTATAGCACGAAAACTGTGGATTGTAGCCTTGCTTACCTCAGTGGGGAAGGGAGGGAGGACATAAGCAGTCAGGTATCCATTCTATGTCAAGAGGATATTTATTTAAAGACCTCTGAAATAATGTTTTGACTCTCCTTAAAAAATCGAGACCACACTAATTCAGATAGTCATTCCTTCCAAGGGCCCAGTTTGGTTTGAGAGCTGAGATCTAGCCTGAACTACCTTGCTTAGGCCAGGGACCTGGTTCTCTGCAGCCTTATGGCTTGTAAAGTCAACTTTTGGTTAACCAGTCTTTTCCCCATCCTTCATTTTTTCATGCTGTATCTTTCCCCCTCCCCCATTTTTTCCATACATGACTTTGATTTGGTCACCTTTCCCTCCAGCAAGAACAAAGGGGTCACCAATACCAACCACCTATACAAAGCCACAAATGACACACAAGAGAACAAACCAATAAAGTATAATTCTGCAGGGTCTCCATTCACCTAAATGGGAAGCTCCAATGCTACATTTGTCGTCCTGTGGGGCTGTTTGAGGCTATAACCCAGCAGTACTCCCATGCCCAGTCACATGATTCAAAGATGGCAACTACTAGCAAATACTGCTTGGCTTCTGCAGGAGCCTGATGAAACCTACGTTAATGAAATTCTAGTATCCCAAGGTAAGAGTGCTCTCTCTTTTTAATATAGCAATGATGCAAGAACTCAGTAATGAGAATCTGCTTGGACTACAATCCTGAATGGCAGATTGCTCTGTTGCACCAGGAAAAAAAATTCCCCTCACCATATACAAGCGAACTCACTATCATGCCACTGACACTGTCTCCCTGATTTCAGAGGTGCTGGGCATCCACGTTTCCAGTGGAAGTCAATAGGAGCTGCAAAGCAGACACTACAGGCCAGAATCTCTGTGGCTGTAAATTGGCATAGCTTCATTGCCTTGAACAGAGTTCTGCTGGTTTACGCCTGCTGTGAATCTGGCCCTATAGGTGAACACATGTATTGGGTCAGCCGTGGTGGAGGAAACTTGGGCAAGGGAAGTGGGAAGGAGGGGGTCAGCAATAGCTGACAGGACATCAAGATGTGTAGATTCCAAAAATGGCAATGCTCTGTGTAATCTGGTGCCCAAACTGAAGGAGATGAGTTACTTTTCTCTCCCTTGGGTGTGTGCTTTCAAACAGTGTGTGTGGGGGGGTCTAATATGGTATATGCAGATCATAGATTTCACTGGAAAACTGAGAGACTAGTGGATTACTCATGGGAAAACTGGGCCTAGCTAGCCACTCAATGAGCTACTTTAACCTCCTCATGATCTGTTTGGCCATCTGTTAAATGGGGATGCTAATTAATTATTCACGGGCTGTTCGGATAAATGAGTTAGTTTGTACAGCGCGTTGAAAATATAAATCAGAACACACTGTACATGTGATGAGGTGCCAGCTGCAGCTTCATTCAACAGAGAGCAGCATTGCACAGGGAGAACAAACCTCTCTCCCTGCATTCCCAGTGCTGCCTTCCACAGAGTCGCATGGCTTGGGAGATCCTCTGGGTGTTTGCTTGCAGAGGAATGGGAGAGACAGTGGAAGGGGCATAGTTCTGTAACTTCTGTGAGCAGAGGACTAAGCAACAAATAAAATGAAACAAGAGAAAGGGCCACAAGGTAGCCAGGAAGCACTTTGGCTCAATTGTCTAGAAATCAGGCCTGAAAAATGTAGCCTCTTTGATGTCATTGGTTCAACTTTGGACAGGGATCACTAAATCCTTTATTTAGAAGGTAGATAGCGGAAACTAAGAGCTGGTCCACACTAGGGGGCGGGATCGATCTAAGATACGCAACTTCAGCTACGTGAATAGCGTAGCTGAAGTTGAAGTATCTTAGATCGAATTACAAATTACTTACCTCGGGTCCACGCAGCGCAGGCAGGCTCCCCCGTCGACTCCGCTTACTCCTCGCGCCGAGCTGGAGTTCCGGAGTCGACGGGGAGCGCTTCTGGGATCGATTTATCGCGTCTACATGAGACGCAATAAATCGATCCCAGAACATCGATCGCTACCCGCCGAATCGGGCGGGTAGTGTGGATGTACCCTAAGTTTCATGCAGTTTGTGTAGATTTTTCAGACAAGCCTTTAAAAACTGAATTTCTGTCTGCTCTTTGTAGGGTTTTTTTCCTAGGATTTCTTCAAACATGGCTTGTTGGTATTTGGGGTTTGTTTGTTTGTTTGTTTTGTCTCTTACTGAGATTTAAACATTTAAGGCTAAAGACTCGGACAGATTTATTCCTCTGCAGGTGCCAGCCCATGGATAGAGGGAAAACAGTTCTTGCCTCCATTTTTGTGATGCTGAGGGGGATAGTTCAGCACCAGGCACAGACTGTAGCAGCCTTCAGGATTCCTCTAAATTGGACTCCTATTGCATTGGCCTCTGTGGGTATGTCTCAATGGCACCATCAGTCTTTACAGAGCATGGTGTATGTGCCGATGAGTTCTTTGACGGCTGCTGAGTCCGATACGCAAGTGACAGTCCTGTCCACAGGTAGAGAACACCCACGCATTAGCAATGCTGTGAATCCGAGCAGCAGAATCTTTCCTCCTCTGATGCCGGTCATCACAAAGCTTAATCCAGTCCACCTTGCAATGTCTCGCTCCCACCTACAAGCTGACTCTGCCAACCACAGCGGCATTCTGCACTCCTTTTCCAATCATCCACAGAGATTCCAAAGGATACTAAGTCATCTTTACAAGCCCCCCGAAATCTGCACAGCAGTCTGTCTCCCTTTCTAAACCCTTTGCGAGCTTCAGAGTACAGCACACTCTTTGGGATCCTGTAATCTGGCATTTGCTTGACATGTCCAAGCTACCTGAGTCTTTTCTTACTAATCAATATCCCCCTGAATGACATACCAGCACGATTTAACACTTCCACATTTGTCTTGCCATCTTATTCAAAGAAATGTATGCAAGCATCTGATATGAAAGCTATTTATTCTTTTGGTATGTTTGGCATAAGTCGTCCATGTTTCTGAGCCATACAAAAGAGTGGATAAAACTCATGTCTCATAAATACGGATTTTCACTATAGCTGACAATTTGTTATTGTTCTAGGCTCTGTCTTGCAAAAGACCAAAGTTCCTGGATGCTTTGCTGATTCTACTAGCGAGCTCAGCATACAGCTCTCATACAGCTCTACATTGCTGTTAACAGAGCCAAGGTAGCAAAACTGGTCAACAACATCCAAAAGAACACCATCTAAGGTGATATCTGGAACTGGTTCTAAAGAGCCTTGGTGCACGATAACAGTCTTCTTCAAAGATTTTGCATTAATCAGAGAACTTGGTAATAAGATGTCACCGGGCATCAACACTGTGAGCAACAGGGGCTACATCATCTGCAAACAACAGGTCCCTTATGATCATCTCCTTCACCTTCGTCTTAGCTCTGAACCTTGCAATGTTAAGCAAACCTCCATCATGTGTAGTGCTAAGATAGACACCCTCTCAAACACCACAGAACGCACGTTGAAGCAAGAATGAGAAGTAAATATTAAACAAAGTAGGAGCCAGCATGCAACCCTGCTTCACTTCATTGTTGATGTTAAATGAGTCGGACTCTTGGTTTTCATACACTACAGTTGCCTTCATGCCATCATGTAAGGATTTCACAAGGTTTAGCAATATAGGTGGACAACCAAGCTTCTTCAGAACAATGTAAAGTCCTGATCAACTAACCATGTCAAAGCCTTTTGTTACATCTATGAAAGCCATGTACAGTGCAATACGCTTCTTTATGCACTTTCCCTGCACTTGTGTTACAGAAAACACCTTATCTATGGTGGACCTTCCTGAACGGAAGCCACACTGGCTCTCAGGATAGAGTCTTTCAATTAAAGTTTGAAGTCTATGTAAAATAATACATCTTAAGATTTTCCCCACGATATTAAGAAGAGATATACATCTGCAATTATTACAATCATTTCTATCTCCTTTGTTTTCATAGAGTTGGATTAAACGAGCATCCTTAAAATCTTGTGGAACAGTTTCTGCCATCCAAAAGAGTAGCAATACCTTGTGCAATCTTTGCACATTTGTAGATTTCAGCAAGTGAACGGTCAGATCCTGAAGCTTTGTTGTTAGGAATCTTTTTGAGGCTTTGTTCAAGGTCCTGTAGTGTAGGTTTGGCACCCAGAGAAGTCACAACTCCAAACCCAGGCAATTCATCAAACACGTGGTCTACTACAGACTCCCTTGAGTATATCACTCCATAGTGCTCAATCCACCTTTCCAGTTGCTTCCCTTTATCAGTTATGATATTGCCAGACAGATCTTTCAGTGGAGCTGTCTTATTCTTTATCAGCCCAATGCCCTCATACAACCGTCTACTGTCACCTGTATCAGCCACCTGTTGGATGCTGTCACAGAGACCCAGCCAAAATTCTTGAGCATACCTCCTGGAAGCTATTTGAACAACCTTATGAGCTTTTCTTAAACTGTTAAGGGAATTAGTAGTAGGCATAAACTTGTAGGTGATCAGGGCAGATCTTTTCCTCTCAATGAGTGACAACAGTATCTGCGAATGGTCTGTGAACCAGCTGATATTTTCTTAATACTGTTTTGAAAACTCTTGACTGCCACATTGTACATACAGTAACTCCTCACTTAAAGTCATCCCGGTTAACATTGTTTTGTTGTTACATTGCTGATCAATTAGGGAACATGCTTGTTTAAAGTTGCACAATGCTCCCTCATAACATTGTTTGGCAGCTGCCTGCTTTGTCCACTGCTAGCAGAAAGAGCAGCCCTTTGCAGCTAGCTGGTGGGGGCTTGGAACCAGGGTGGACCAGCAGCCTCCCTCTCAGCTCCCCGCTCCCCTAAATTCCCTTTGCAGCAGCCGCCCAGCAGGCTATCAATTGCCGGCAGTTCAGCTGTCCCTCCCCCCACTGCCATGTGCTGCTCCTGCCCTCTGCCTTGGAGCTGCTCCTAGGAGCCTCCTGCTTGCTGTGGGGGGGACGAGGGGGTTAATATCAGGGTGCCCCCTTCTCCCCTGCTCCTAACACCCACTTACCTTATCTCCGTAGAGTGGGAGGGGAGAGGGGACAGGACAGGGCTCAGGACAGAGGGAGCTTGCAGGGAGCAGCTTCTGTCTCATCTTCCTGATCTAAAAAGGCAATGTACTTAGAGTGGGGTCAGCGTACTTACAGGGTCAATGCGCATCTCTCTCTCTCTCTCACACACACACACACACACACACACACACACACACACACACTCTCTCTCTCTCTCGCTCGCTCTCTCTCTCTGTCTGCCATGCTGCCTCCCCTCCCTCCATTCATGCTCCCTTGTAGAGGATGAGGCTACATTAACAACAATGTGTTAACGCTTGAGGGATCAGCTGAGTTCTAGTTCATCATTTAGCAGTAAGGCATTCCCTGGGAAATATCCCACCCTCTTCCACCCTCTGACTTTACCACCTCAACCAAGCTTCACAATCATCATTGCTGTGTACAGTGTTAAATTGTTTGTTTAAAACTTATACTGTGTATACATATATATAATATAGTCTTTTGTCTGGTGAAAAAAAAATTCCCTGGAACCTAACCCCCTCATTTACATTAATTCTTATGGGGAAACTGGATTTGTTTAACATCATTTCACTTAAAGTCGCATTTTTCAGGAATATAACTACAACGTTAAGCGAGGACTTACTGTACTTGTCTTCAGGACTTCCCATGCATCTGAAGCAGTTTCATTTGTTCTGGCTGTCTTTGCTGTTCCTTCATAAAAAAGCAGTTTCTTGACAGGATCATTGATTTGGCACAAGTCAATATGAGATTGTACTGCGGCTTTATTAAAGTGAATCTTTTCAGCTTGAAATTTCACTTTGCACAGACAAGAGAGTGGTATGTGTCACAGTCAGTGCTTGGGAAGGATCATGTATGCAAGATATCTTTCAAATATGGTGAGTCTTGTCCTGGGCGTGACTTTACACTGCATCCTCCACTGCCTTGGGATACTTCTTGGTTGAAGAAAGGCCAAGGGATTGCTCACCCTGACAGCAAAGGCTGAAGTGATAGGCAGTTAGCAGCTCTATTTAGGTTGCTGTCTGGCAGAAGCTACCACCTCTCTGTCACTCAATGTCCAGACTTGGGCTAGCCTGTGGATTCTGGCTCAGTGGTCTAAAGTGGGGGGGGACAACAGGTCTATGGCAGCCTACGCTCCTACATATCTTTACCTAGGAGTGTGCACTGAAGGGCTTGGCAAGATGGTCGCAGGTGTCTGAAAGATGCCTAAGGGAATGGGGGCAGCTACCGAGATTTCCAAGCAGCCCTGTTGAGGGATGGCCTGCTTGCTTCATGTGAGAGCGGCCCTAGAAAAGGTGGGTCAAACAAGCCCTGCCTCATTGTTTACATCTGGTTCAACAATTTTTACAAACAGAATTGCTTGCTGGAATAGCCGGACTTTGACCCCTGAATTCCGATTTGAGGAAAAACAGCTGCAAGTAATGAACTTGCATGTTTCAGAATTGATATTGCAGCTCTTTCAGAAGCTTGACTCTCAGACACGGGTTTCATTAGGGAGAAGTACTGCACCATTTACTGGCATGGCAAACCTGAAGGAGTAAGGAAAGAGTTGGATGTAGGTTTTGCTATCAGAAATGAATGTATGTCATTGTGTGACGCTCCCATTGCAGTGTCCATATGTATCATGACACTTCAAGTTAGTCTACAGAAGGGATTCATTAACCTCGTCAGTGGCTATGCTCCAACTCTGCAGGCTAGTGATGAGGAGAAAGACAGCTTTTACCAACAGCTGGAAGAACTGACTGGCAGGATTCCATGGAAGGAACCAAGCCTAGAGCTTGGAAGCTTCAGTAGAGTTGGATCCAATGCTGAGAACTGGCCTGGGATTCTGGGTAGGCATGGCATTGGATGTATGAATGACAATGACCAGAGAGTTCTCGAGCTCTGTGCCAGACAAGGCTTATTGGTGACCAATACCTTCTTTGCTGGGTAACATCAAAAGAAGAACATCGTGGACACACCCAAGGTCCAAGCACTGGCATCAGCTGGACTTGGGTATATCTATACTGAATTAAACCGCTCCTTAGCCTGAGCCCCGTGAGTTACCAGCTGTGGGTTTTTAATTGCAGTGTAGATATACCCTCTGGGACTTTGCAGGGGCACAGAATTGCTGGAGTGGAGGTCCAAGAGGGCCGGCCTTAGCAAGTGTGGGGCCCGATTTCAATGGGGCCCCACCTCCGAAGTGCCGCCGAGACAATGGCAGCTATCGAGCTGTCGCTGAAGTACCGTGCCGAGACAGTGGCAGAAGCGGCAGCTATTGGGCTGCCACCAAAGTACCCAAGGGGATACTTATGTCTGCCCTATGGCCCCTTTGCACCAGCCTAGCTGGAAGAAAGGGGCTGCAGCACAATGATGATTTAGGCCCCCGGTGAACTGTCCTTCTCCTTATTGTGAATAAGGTTGTAAAGGAAATGCCTGTTTATAGCATAATTTGTCAATTAATTAAGTAGGCCCATACTTTAAGACATAAGCACAAGAAGGCAGAGTTAGGTTTCAGTCTTAACTCTGCTTTTCTTGTTCTGACTAATTGGTTTCTCAACCTTAAAATTGCATACTAGCTTTCTGTTCAGGACACACAACCATCGAAGGCTACATCTTCACTTTATAGTTAACGTAAGTGATTAGCACTTCAGTTGGAGCACCTGTATTAGCTTAGTTCAGATGTGAATGTCCCCATTGCAATACCCTACCCACAGTACTGAGTCCTCACTGTTTCTGTACTCACCCATATATGTCTGGGGCATGTCCTATGGTACTATGTGCTGATATTCTCTGGGATTCTTTCCCAGGCAGCTGTGTCAATTTGAGTGGAATTGTGGGATGGACATTGGAAGACTATTACCACATGAGTGATTTTATTTTTTTTGCCTGTGTCCTCAATGCAAACTGGGTGGGTTCCACCCCAAGTTCTAACATCTACCCGCAACTGAGTAAGCTAGCACCTCCAAACCCTGCTCAGAGGTTGCTTGGGAGGGTTGGGCTAAAACCTGGGTAAGAGCTTGGGTTAACTATGTAATGAAGGCATACCCCAAGAGTTGAGCTGGCTGCAGCACACAGTAATGGAAATAACTTTCCCTTTTACAGTCCACATCACATAAAAATTGCCTTCTTTTTTCTGAGTGGGTTGGAATCAGGTATGCACTTTATTTAATAAAATTCACCTTGTTATTCTCTCCCACCCCCGCTTCCTTGAAATACACAGGGAAATTGTAACAATACTTTGCCCACAGAGGAAAGGAAGGTAAGTTTTTCCATGTAGTGAATATTAGGCATTTCACCTGCAATAACTCCTTGTGAGTACGATGGTACAGTTTTATTTAGAGTGCATCTCCTCCACTTCACTATGTGACCTACACCAAGTGGACACCAGTAATCTCTGCAGCATAATGGAAGGAGATGGGGAAGTAGGTCATGCAGCAGCAGCTGCTTATTTTCAGCAGCATCACTGGAGAGTTTCTCACATTCTCCTTCTCCGCCTCTTCCCAAATGTTCAGCCTGCTGTGTGCAAGCTGGGTGTTTACAGTTCAGGGCTATGGAGGAGGAGGAAATATTTTGCCTATTGTTCAGTGACGTCAATGGCTTAGCGCCCAGTCACTTGAGGGACTGGGGTGCTTAGTAAATGTCAGCACAATGCTGCTAGTGCATGTGCCTTACAAATCTGCTTTCAATGCATTGAAGGTCTCCCTTGCAGGTTAGATCTAATTGACATGACAGGCCGGGACAAAGGGGCATGCATAGCTGAAGAACAATACCAGTGAGAGTGAGTATGCCTCTGTTTGCATGGGGAATGGATTACATATGGATTTTTATTAGGTATTAAAGCCATCTCTTCCCCTGCACCAAGCTCTTCTCTCTAATTTTATTATGATACACATAAAGCTCTGAAAAGAAATTGACAGTCTGGGAATTTCACAATAAATCAACACCAATGAGTCATAATGAGATACTACAGAAATGTTTCCTTGCTCTGCTGTTACCAGGTATTGCTCAGGGACCTGGAAACTAACTTGTTTATCTCTGTAGTTTTTTGTCAGAATCAAAGGTGGTTCTTGAATGGGAGGAGTTAGATTTATGAGGCACGAAAGAAATTGTTATTGTGGTTGATGTTTCTGACTGGGGTGTCAGGAGGCTAAAATTTGGAAGCCAAGCTCTAACCCTTTGTTTTGCATCAAAGACACAGGCATTTTTGAATTGTGAGTGAAGAACTTGTATCTACACTTTTTGTGCATACAAATAGGAAACTTAATTTGCAGACAAGCAGTTAGGAGCAGAGTTACACCCACACAGAATAGATATGTCCATTTGCTTAAAAAACCAACCAACCGTGTGCACCAAGGTTATGAGGTGAAATTCAGGCACTCCGTTTTGTGAAGCATTTTGAGATCCACAAATGAAAAGCATTATATAGGAAATGGGCATTATATTCTCCTGATATGCCAAACAATGTTCCATTCCACAAAAAATACATCTTCAGTTACACAAAGTGGTGTGTGCAAGTTTAAAATTTCATTTTCTATGGGAGTGAATATTTGAATCCTCCCCGCCCATATTTGCTTGCTTGGATTACCAACATAGATGATTTACCATCATCATAACCACTTTGGCCTTCTGTGATAGTTTGTATTCTGACTGGCAGTCCATTTCATGTTTGTTTTCCTCTTATGCATACTGTGTATGTAAGCAGTGGGCAGCTAAAAAATATGGCCAAACCGTTCCAGAACACAGGTCAGAATCCAACATCAAGTGATCAAATTCATTTTTTTAAAAATTTCCTTTGAAGGTATAGTCAAAATGTTAGACACCTGGCAAGATTTCCAAGTATTCCAGAGAATCTATTTAAAATGAGGATTGGTTCCATCCTTCTGGAATACTCAGCAAAGAAAGTCTGTTGTAGTTTCATTACTAATATCTTAGTTTCTGTGTATGGTGTCTTTAAGGGAATATGCTGCGAGGTGGATTTGTCAATATCTGTAGCCCTTTTAAGGTGAAATCTGTCATGTTGGATGGGTGGATTAACCCTTGTTGGGAGAGTCCAGTACATCTTCTGCAAAGAAGTGCCAGTTCACATATAAATGTTTTATCAATTTCTGTACCAAATGCAACAGGCTAGATACTACTTTTGTCTGTTAATAACTTATAGAACTCAGTTGTTCGTTAGGTAAAAAGTCCTTTTTGTAATACCTACTTTATTTAAATCATCCTTTCAAAACTAAAGTGCCTGCTTGGAATTTCTTCATACAGTGGTCTTGATTCATACCTAGTTCACAGTTTTGGAAAGAATTAGTACATTAAATGGCTTTTCCAGTTGCTATTTGCCTCACTCTCCTTTGCTATTTTAGAGCACTGGAGTTCATAATTTGGAAAGAGAGGAAAAAGTAGAGGAGTCTTGAATTTAAACACAGCAAGGAGGTTGAGAGACTGCGGAGAGGAGAGAGGCAGGTGTGACGATAAGCGAAAAAGGTTTTGTTTGACATGTGAATGCACTGGGGAATCTAAGCCAACTTTTTCACATAGGGAGAAGGTGATAAAGAGGGACAGAGATGGAGCTTTGGGGAGAAGATGGAGGAGGATGTTGCAAGGGAGCACATGAGAGAAACAGTGGGATGGGGCAGGATGGGAGAGTGGCAGATAACCCAATGGATGGGAGGAAACAAAAGAACAGAGAACATTTTAAATGACAGAATAGAGGCATGTGATTAATTGTAGTAGAGTTGGCATAGAGAGCACTTAAGGAATATTCCTTATCTTTTTGTCTGAATGTAATGGGGTCACACCTCTTGCGAGTGCCCCCTGGCTGAGTGCGTGTGCCTGCACACTCTCTCCGTTTGTGGTGGGTCTTCAGTGACTCAGCCCTCCAGCCAAGTCATACACAATCTGTCTGCAAGATAAAAGCAACACAAACCCCTTTCGGGATACAAGTCCAACAGGGGCCTCTCTCTGTGCCCTCTGTGATGTGTCTCTGTTTTTGCCTGCTCCAGAATAGAGCAGGGCTCCTTTCTTGGAAACAGTGTCTTCACCCTCTTAGGGTCTTTCTGGCTCCAGCTCTTCAGCTGGACCACTACAGTTCCCATTCTGGGGTGCCTCAAGTACAAGCCACTTTCCCAGTGGTGGTGGTGGGGGGGGGGGGGACTCAGGCCCACCCTCTATTCCGGGTCCCAGCCCAGGGATCCTATAGATAGCAGCCATCCACAATGTCCCTTTAAATAAACTGTGTTGCTGCTATAATTCCCTGGGCCACTTCCCCATGGCTCCCACACATTCTTTACCCTTACCTCAGGGCCTTGTCCTTGTGGAGTCCTAGCAGCCAGCCTAGGGCACCATCCAATCTCCTCCAGCTCTAGCAAGGAACTAGACTTGCTCTGGGCCTGCAGCTTTTCTTATACTGACTTGCTTGGCCCTGATTGGCTGCTTCCCACACAGCCACTCTAGACAGTTTGGAGGACCTCATGACTGCCCTATTCTGGGGTGGGGTGTGGCACAACCACAAGGCCTCCAGCAGGGGGCCTCAGGGCCTAGTCCACCCCATCACACTGAAGTAGTGAGGTTATTCATTTACTGTGTGAACAGAAAGGGATGATACAAGTTATTTGTTGTTAATCAAAGGTAATATTCTGATTCAAGTTATTAACTTTCCTGCTCCTCATGTGTAGAATGACCTCTGGGCTAGTGGCATGTGCTGTGAGAAACTGACTAGTGTATACACCCAAAATATTTAAAAATCAGGATTCACAATAGAATAACAAAAATGCGTTAAGCAGTCTGGAGGTCTTGGATGTATGAATCACAATGCCTACTGTCTGGGAAGATAGGGTGGAGTTTCCTAGAAAGTTACAGGTGTGGGAACCTTTTTATTGCCAGTGATTCTGCCTGATTGTCTAGGCTTAGAAATTAGGTGAACAGGAACGGAGGCTTTACTCTGAATGCAGGGACTAACAGAGTCCAGGCCATTCTTTTCAAAGCACTTCCAAATGGCATTGCCTAGGTCTTGCCCAAGTCCAGTTTCAGGCAGCTGTTCTTCATCTAGAGGTGGATCATAGGCATTTTGAGATCCTTGTGATAGCGTGTTATTGTAACCATGAACCACAATTTGAGAATCTCTGATCTACAGTGTCTAGGGTAAAATTATGCCACCTTGGGCTGCCTTATTAGCTTTTCAGACAAAAAAACTTCTCAGTCCTCACAAACATTTATTTCAACCCTGAGAGACCAACTTCCCAGACAAATTTCAGGGACAGTTCCCCAGCTGGTGTGAAGCAGTGTAGTTCCATTGACTTCAGAGGAGCAACATCAGTTTACACCAGCTTAGAATCTAGTCCTTGTTTTTGATATCATAAGTGTATAAAACATAATAATACAGTACCTAACACTTTGCATACCTCTAGTATCTTGAATATGAGGATGTCAAAGGCTTTACAAACATCAAATTAATCTCTTGATAAGTAGTACTTTCCCCATCTGTAAAATGGGGATAATAAGGCACAGAGACGTGAAGACCATTAGGCATCAGCTTTTGAAAAGTTTTGCCTTAAGAGACTTTCACAGAGTCTCACACTGAGTAGTTAGTAGAGCTGGGAAATACCGGTGCATAGGTGTTGGCTTTTATTTTTCCCCAAGGGTGCTCCACCCCTTCTCTGCCCTGAGGCCCTGCCCCCACTCAGCCTCTTCCCCTGAGGCCATGACCTTGCTCTGCCTCTTCCCACCTCCACTCTGCCCCCTCCCCCGAGGTCCCTGTCCACCCACCCGCCGCTTGCTGCTCTCTGACCCCGTCAGCGCCTCCCCCTGCCCAACAGCTGATTAGTGGCACCACCAAACGGCTCTGGCTGATGGGTGCTGAACACCCAATATATTTTTCCATGGGTGCTTGAGCCCTGAAGCATCCACAGAGTCAGCGCCTATGCCTAGGTGTCCAAATATCCTGCTCTTACATTGCTCCACTCTGTCTATTAACCCACAGACAGACATCTTCCTGCCTTTCACTTTCTAAGAGGACTTTGAATAAAACCTTTATTTCCTCTACTTGGCTATCCGGTGCTATCAAGGAAAAAAATGTAAGACATTAGCCTGATACAAAATGTAAGAGAGAAAGGAAACCTATCACCACACATAAGAAACAATGAATTTTTGTCTAGCCAAGAGATAAAGTGAGTCCTTTCTTCACCTAATATAACCAGGCCCTTGGCAGAGCCAGTTTCCCCAATAGATGATACAGATGCAGGGATGTGTTGTGAAGTCTGTCATGATGATCACAACACACTCCACAAAATGCTCGATGCATGAATTTGCTGACGAAAATTCTGCTATGGTTCTTTGGAAAAAGAAATTGTATCATGTCACTTGCTGCCTGAACAGAGGGGAGGATGTAGGATAAAGATAGAGAATTAAGATAAGGAAGAGAGAGGACCAACTTTATTTTTTCTCTCCTCTTTCTTTTCCTTCTCTGTATTCATTGTTGCTTCTCTTGCCTTCGCTTCTTGTCTTTATTTCTCTTCCCCACCATTTTTACTTTTAGCAACTTTCTTTGGTTTGTTCCACTTTTTCAGTCTCTTGGGATCTCCCTTTTTCACTGTCTACTGTGGCAGTTGAGCAGTACATCATGGTACAGGCTGGCTGGGAAAAACAGAAGAGCCAAATTCTTTTTTGTTTTATTTTTTAACTTCAAGAACGCCAATTAAATATGCAGTTGCTGGCAAATACAGACCCTACTGCCAGAACAGATACCATTCAGAAACAGTTAAGTCAAGATATTTTAAGACAGCATATGCTGGAATGATCAGTCAGTTTCCAGTAGCTAATTAGAGAATATACGTGGTAACACTTATGATACATGATAATGAGAAATGTGCAAATTTGGATGGCAAAGAATGTATTTATTGACCATTTTAGCAGGTTCCTCTGACAGTAGCCCACCATCTAGGGGAAAAGACTGAAAGCATGGCATCTTTGAGAATAACATTTTTTCTGAGCTCCATCACACCAACTGCAATGACAGACCCCAGGGTGAAATTTGCAAAGGGAAAAAGCAGAAGAGCATTTTCAGTGGAAGGCTCTTGGCTGTGGATATCTCTGTCACCTGAGATCAGACTGCGCTCTATTTGTGCCATTTTTACAGTGCAATGCAAGACCCATATTTCTTCCCTCGGGAGAATGGTGGTAGAAGAATAACCAGGCAACTTTTCTCATGAAAATGGTAAATAAAACTAAAATACCATTAAGCATCTTAAAATGAAGGAGGAGAGTACAATCGTTGTAGATGGAAAATGGCAATGTTTCATTCCATATATGGTGCCCAAATAACTACTGTGGAGGGCGCATTACAATGTAGAGATAAGTTTGTAGTAGCAACTCTGTTTTTGAGGAAGTCCCAAAGTACTCAAGAGATTATTTCTCAACCACCACTGATGAGAGGAAACATTGCCGCCATTCTGGATCAGAAACAGTGCACAGGTGCTTTTAAAAGGGAAGTGAAGAGTGATTTGCATAGTGACTTGCATAGGGATGTTAGGTAGCCAAGTTAATGTAATTACCCAAATTAGAATTTCTCTAGGAAAATATACTGGGGTAAAATGTACTGTTAGATTTTTGTTAATGATCAAGAGTGATCAAGACTTCAGTGTTACATCTCGCCTGAAAGTCAACACCACCTCTGCACAGTGTCCCTAATTACATTGCCTGTTCCTCTTCTCCCACCTCACCATTTTTCTGTGTTTCTGAAAAATATCCAACCCAGTCTACATGTTGGCTGGATCAAATTTCAGCATCAACCTCTCTGTATCAGGGCCTAAGCTCCATTTAGAAACAGCCTTAAGGAGAGAGATGCTGTAAAGTGACAATTACTGCAATAGTTATTGTTTGTGAAATCCCAAACTGTTCCATATAATGTACATACTCTTCTGTAAAAATAAATAAGACTAAAATGTGGATCTTGTCCAGTGTTCTGTGTATTTAAATGTTTGTGTTGCTCTTATTGTTAGTAGTAAAGATGTATACTACGGTCGTGTTCAAATGCTACAATTGGGATTGGGGTCCTGTTATACTAGACACTTCATAAATAGAGAGAAGACCCAATGTCTGCCCTGAAGAATTCACAGACTAAAGAATTCTAAGTGCAGCAGGATTTCATGGCATATGCCTTCTCTGTTCTACTGAATCTAAATGCTTTAATATGAGGAAACATACTTTAATTGCAACAGGATTCACATGCTACCATTGTCTAGATTAGCTGACTTTTCTCATGTACACACATTGCATATTCTCAAACTGCATTGTGTTTTCACTCCATCATAGGGACAGGTGGGGATATCTTGCCACTAGTAATCAAGTCAGCCCACAAACAGAAGTTTTTGCTGGCTGCAGGTGCTCCTCTCTGAGAGGTGATTGTGATAATTTGTGACGCACAACCATTTAAATGCCATTTCAAATTCCTCTCTTACACATACAGTGCACTATTGTAATATGATACCCAAAAGCTCTGGGAATTGGGGAAGAGATACTTGGTTCTCTTTAAAGCCTTCTCTTTACACAGCCTTTAGCAAGTCATTCAAATGTCCCACACTTTCCTGTGTGATCTAATTCTCATAATCAAAGAAGGGCTGGCCCTTAAGGTTCCACTCACATGACCTATTACTGTGTGTGTAGCCATATTTCAACATGGCTGTCTTCACACATGGTTCCTATGCATGTTCACTATGTTACAATATTTCTGGCAAAGCGGGCTCTAGTGTATGATTGTCAGGCTGTAACAGAGGCTTAGCATGGTTGTTTTGCTGAGTTGAAAGGGCTGATTAACTGTGTCCATGTGACCAGGATGCCAGGCCTCTTACCTCCTACACTGTCACATAATCACGTTTTCCCAGCACTCTCTTCCTTTTCCAATGTTCTCACAAGGCAGCACTGCCTATGTAACCAGAAAAGGACAAGCTGAACTAAGTTGCCTGTTGCTTCCTTTTGGTAGCGGTAGCAAGCACTCAGTGTTCACTTTGGCTAGAGGAATGAACTCTTGTGCTGTGGTAGCTACCAGCTGATGCCACTTGCCCAGAATGGAGAAGCTGTGAATGAGCACCTGGCCAAGGTTTCCCCTGCTGCTCTTGGTTGGAGAGCCAGGAGAAGCAGGACGAAGCAGGGAAGAGATGAAGCTGCAGAGACCTTCAGTGAGTAGAGGAGCATCAGTGGATCAAGAGAGACTGAAAAAATCCCTGCCTTCTCCACTCACTCCTGCTGCTGCTCTGAAGGTGGGCGGGGAGGGTGACGCTGGTGGCAAGGCACCCAACACAATGTCTCCATCTGTGGGTGGTGCTGTCACCTAGAGACATGTTAAATGAGAAACTGGGATAGTGAGCAAAGAGGAACTGAAGGAAGGAAACGGATGGCCTGGTGTGGCTGTTCTGTAATAATTTATGAATACTGTATGTTGACTTGGCTATTGGAATGTTTACTGTATGAATGTAATGGCGTGGTTTAATAGCAGGCTGTAAAGAAAACAAATAGGAAGGAATAATAGCTCAAGATAAGCCACCCCTTAGCAAACACTGCTGGGTTGTTACAGGACAGAGCAAAGATGCAGGGATCATTTCTGGGTCCGGTTCTGTTCAATATCTTCATCAAGGATTTAGATAATGGCATAGAGAGTACACTTACAGAGTTTGCAGATGATACCAAGCTGGCAGGGGTTACAAGTGCTTTGGAGGATAGGATTAAAAATTCAAAATGATCTGGACAAACTGGAGAAATGGTCTGAAGTAAATAGGATGAAATTCAATAAGGACAAATGAAAAGTACTTCACTTAGGAAGGAACAATCAGTTGCACACATACAAAATGGGATATGACTGCCTAGAAAGGAGTACTGCCGAAAAGGATTGGGCGAGGGGGTCATATTGGATCACAAGCTAAATATGAGTCAATAGTGTTGCAAAAAAAAGCAAACATTATTCTGGGATGTATTAGCAGAAGTGTTGTAAGTAATACATGAGAAGTAATTCTTCTGCTCTACTCTGCGCTAATTAGGCCTCAACTGGAGTAGTGTGTCCAGTTCTGGGCACCACATTTCAGGAAAGATCTGGACAAATTGGAGAATGTCCAGAGAAGAGCAACAAAAATGATTAAAGGTGTAGAAAACATGATCTATGAGAGAAGATTGAAAAAACTGGGTTTCTTTAGTCTGGAGAAGAGAAGATAAAGAGTTGACATGATAGCAGTTTTCAAGTAGATAAAAGGTTGTTGTTATAAGGAGGAGGGAAAAAATTGTTCTCCTTAACCTCTGAGGATAGGACAAGAAGCAATGGGCTTAAATTGCAGCAAGGGCAGTTTAGGTTGGACATTAAAAAAAACTTCCTAACTGTAGGGTAGTTAAGCACTGGAATAAATGACCCAGAGAGGTTGTGCAATCTCCATCATTGGATATTTTTAAGACAAACACCTGTCAAAAATGGTTTAGATAATACTTGATCCTGCCATGAGTGCAGGGGACTGGACTAGATGACCTCTCGAGGTTCCTTCCGGTCCTATGATTCTATGATTGGCTCTGAGAAGTCTGGCTCGACCTCCAGCTGAGTCTACTGAACTGGTTTTGACAAGCAGGGTCAAAGCCTAGGAACTGAGAAGAACAGAGGAACTCTGGCTAGATTCCTCCAAAGGAAATAGTTGGGGAGCTGTTCAGGGTGAGCAGACTGATGCTCAGGACATGCCAAGTGTCTGAAGAAGTTAGGCTTGGCTTACCATCATCTGATGTAGGCATTAGGTAAGACAGATGTGTGTAGGCTGTTAAAATTAAATAATACTTGGTTTTATAAAGGGTCTCTCATCACTTTATTCACCACTGGTCATAGACCCCTGAAAGGAAGAACTGCAGGTGCTAAATCCATTCAGAATTGCTGGGTAAGCACAGTTGATATTCAGGGTATTGTAGCACAGGGCCCAGCCTAGGAGTGTGAGAATCAAGTGATTCCATCACAGGAGAGGCAAAGGTACGAGACCTGACACCTGACAGGGTACATTCAGAGCAACCAGAGAGGTGCAGTTAGCCAGGAAAGTGGGCATTTTGTGTGAGCATATTATAAGGGACACTTTCACAGCTGACATATTTCAAAGGTTAACTTTTACTTGGAGGATCATCCAAATATCACTATGTCCCTGAGCAGCATCCTGAAGCACCTAGCAGATCTCCATGTTTGAGAATATCCATAATACCCAGTGCAGCTGATTAATTTTGAGTTTGATGTGAACAGTCCTAGCAGCCTGAAAAACACTTTGGGCATTAAGCATTTCCTTAACTACAATTTTCCACATAGTTTCAACTGGATAAATTATTCTTCTCTTCCAGTCCTTCTGTCCTATAGCTGTTGGGCAGACTTGCTGGCACCATTAACTGATGTCTGGCTCTAATCCTGCAGGTGGCTACATTTCCAAAGCAAGTGAAGTATTCATTGTGTGTAGGCCATAAAGTGATTGTAGATCTTTCTCTTTGACAGCTGGCATATTACTGGTATATAACATCAGTGTCCTCTTCGTGAACCTTTAACAGATCTCAAAGGAAGATTCTGAGGAAAGCATGGCTGGGGTTGTACATAAACTAGCTTGCTTTGTTGCTATGACCAGCAGGGCTAGTGGTGATGATGGGCTTTTGGTGGCAGGAGTGGGGGAATAAAATGGAGGTGTTGAAAAGCAGTGGCTTTCCAAACCGTCCCTACTTGGCCTGTTTATTCCATCTTCCAAGATTTCTTCATCTGATCATTGTTGAACGAACTGGAAAATGTTTAGCACTTCAGATAGTATGAGCCAATATAAATGAGTTAGTGCATAAAACCAAGCAGGCTGTCCTCTTTCTCCCCAGAATACTTTTTGTGGTCATAAGACTGATTTTGGTTCAGTCCCTTTTTAAGGTACTAAGTTTATCCTTTCTAATAATGAACTGAACTACCTTGTACAGATCCTTAACTGTTTTTCTAATGCTCCAAGAGTTTAAAAAAGAGACAGAAGACCAACTTCCTTAGATCCACACACTCAATACACACGGTTGCTGTGTGACTAGTGGGAGGGGAAAAATATCCGGCATACTCAACTAGTAAGAGGCAAATGGCCAGCATTAAATTAAAACAAGGCAAGGAAAATTGGCTTCCTAAGAGGTGAGCAAAGTTATATATGCCGTAGAAATCCTTTAGAGTGAGCTGGGGTCCATAAATGATATGTACTCTAAAAAGCATAGTGCTAAAAAACAAGCATAAAAAACCCCACTGAGTCATCAGTGTTTAGAGTTCAAATGTTCCAAAGCTTCTGGACTGTGTTGTCCCTCTCTCCTCGAGAGGTATCCCAAGAGTGTATTATCGGGTGTTAACAGTAAGGACCAAGGTGTGTTTGTGTTTGTGTTCTGAAAAATTTCAGCCAATTTGTGGATATTATTGAAGGCAGTAAGTTAGCACACTTTGTTTGTAGGAAAAGGATTTGCTATGTTCTACTTTCTTACTGAAAAAGCCCAGCCAAAGTTGAACGATATCCTTTTTTTATCTGAAAAGAAAAAAGTAAATCATTTCAGAAGTTTAAAAAATGTTTTCTAGATGGAGAAAGACGTTTTTAAATGATGACAGCAGCTGAACAAACCTACCTTAGAGGCAAATGTATATTTTCCAACTGTGTTTGTGTTGTGGTTGTTTCATTTTATTACATTTATGTAAAAAATATATATGGTAGACAATTGGAATTTAATAAATCAAACAAAAATTCATGGAAACATTTTCTAATAGTTTTAAGTTTTGTAAGAGTTTGTTTTTGCAAAACCTATAATCTGAACCTCACAGCACCCCTTTTAAAATGAGAAAGAGAGCACATATTTAGGTATTAAAAATACAGTTTAGACCTTTGTGAAAACAAAGAATGTCTGAACAAATCATTTTAGTTAAGGAACTCTGTCACCTTAACCTGTAGAGACAACAGGAGGCACTGCTGGCTTGAGACATGCTTAGTTAGGCCCCAGGGTATGTCTACAACAAAGCTAGACGCACGCCTCCCAGCTGAGGTAGACAGATGTGAGCTAGCACACTAAAGACAGCAGTGTGGATGTGGTGATATGGGCTAGTTGTTTGAATACAAGTACACTTGACCCCTGCCGCTGGTGCTGCAACATCTCCATTGCTATTTTTAGCGTGAATTTGCAAGCACTTTGGAGGACAGGATACAAATTCAAAATGACCTTGACAAATTGGAGAATTGGTCTGAATTCAACAAGATGAAATTCAGTAAAGACAAGTGCCAAGTACTTCACTTAGGACAGAAAAATCAAATGCACAGCTACAAAATGGGAGATAATGACTAGGTGGTAGTACTGCTGAAAAGAATCTGGGGCTTATAGCGGATCAGAAACTGAATGAGTCAACAGTGTGGTGCAGCTGTGAAAAAGACTAATATTCTGGGGTGTGTTAACAGGAGTGGCATATGAAAGACATGGGAGGTAATTCTGCCACTCCACTCAGTTCTGGTGAGATCTCAGCTGGAGTACTGTGTCCAAGTCTGGGTACCACACTTGAGGAAAGCTGTGAACAATTTGGAGAAAGTCCAGGGGAAAGCAACAAAAAGGTTTAGAAAACCTGACCTAGGAGGAAAAGTTAAAAAGACTGGGCATGTTTAGACTTGAGAATAGAAGACTGAGGTGGGGGATCTGATAAGTCTTCAAATATGTTAAGAGCTGTTACAAAGATGACAGCGATCAATTGTTCTCCATGTCCACTGAAGGCAGGACAAGAAATAATGGGCCAAATCTGCAGTAAAGGAGATGTAAATTAGATATTAGATATAACTAAAGGCTTCCAGGGTGGTTGCGGAATCCTTGTCACTGGAGGTTTTTAAGAACAGATTGGATAAACACCTGTGAGGGATGGTCGACATTTATTAGGTCCTACCACAGCCCAAAGAGCTGAGCTTGACATCTTGAGGTCCCTTTTAGCCCTACATTTCAATGATTCTGTGATAAGGTAAGGTGTCACTAGAGAGAGAAAGGTTAATAGGTTAGTATCTGGTCTTTATGCTACCATGTAAGGAAATGTAGCTTGCAGAATTTTAGCTCTTTCTCTACTTACAATATTTCTGGAAATTGATATAAGGTGTTATGTTTTTATTAGTATGTGTTTCTGTTAAGCATTTTTCTTCGTCGTACATGCCAAGAGCTCTTTTCTCCACACATTTTTTCCCCTCTAGATGAAGTTTGGTCAGAAACAGGGCAATTTCTTTCTGAAACTATGGGACAGGTCTGAATATTTAATCTGTATTTGTTATATTTGTTTTCTATGACTAGAGCAGTCATTCCATGTGGAAATCCCAGCAGGAGACAACTGAGAATGTTGGTACTTCCCTCTGATTCCACTTGCTACCATGAGGGGACCTCACCAGAATAAGAACTGGACAACACAAGAATTGCTAGGGTCATATGTTGGTGAAAAAAATCAAACTGAAAATGCACTTTCTTGCTTTGCATGATATCAAGTAAGGGTGTCATAGAAGACAATTGCTCAAATATTATTCTACTGTTGGTTTGTTGTAAATATTTGTATTTATATTGTAGTATGGATAAATATTTTAATTTTTTTATAAAGTAAAATGCAAAATAATAGAGGGTAGGGAATGGAGGCGTAAATATAATTGGATTCAGGTTGGGTCCAACACTGAATTGATACATCCTGGCATTGAAGGAGATGGCTGAATTATTCACTGCAAACAGACTAGCTAGCAAATTTAGCTCTCTTTTCTTGTTTGCTGGTCATTTGCAAACTAATCCTGATTTTTGTCATATATTTGTTACTTATAAGTGTTCACAAAATAAGTTTATGCAAGTGTCATCCCATGGATTGCTTGCTGCCTGCTCATTTATTTGAGGTGTGTGATTGATCACTACGTCACATGTATTGTTTTTGTTCCATGAGTAGATGACTGAAGATTTTAAAATGAGGAATGATGAATAGCAAATAATCTCCTCTCCCAAGCTCCAATAAATAATGCATTTGTGGCATAATGTTTTGAAATAATTGGGATTCCCAAACAAGTTCATGAATAAAGCAGTGATTATCTGAATAATACTGCCCCATAAATAACTGCATAAAGAATTTGCTGGGTGAAATCTGGCTGCAGTGCAGTCAGTGGCGAAATCCCCATTGCCTTCAGTGGGGTCAGAATTTCACCTTTGGTATTAAGCCAGATATATTGACATGATACCTAAAACTGACAAGGGGTTTTATGGTCTCACTATATGGTGTTATGATGGTTGCTGACCCCTGCCATAAGCCAAAGTGAAAACCTGTCTTTTATATTAACACAAGACAAACTAGCAAGGCATTGCCTACCCCTAAAGTGAAATCAAACTGAAAGGGATTTCCTATTAGCAGCCGAGACCAACCTCTCCTGCAAGGGGGGGAAAAAGTGGAAGAAGCTGAATAGGGAGAGGGGAAAGGTCAGCAGGGCTTTGGTGGTATCCTGCCTACCCATGCTGGTTGTTTTGGGTGTGTGTGTGTGTGTGTGTGTGTGTGTGTGTGTGTGTGAGAATAGCTCTCTTTCTGTGCAGAGACAGGAACCTTTGCCTAGGGACAGGTGTGGTCTGCTAGTGCCCCTTCTTTTTGGCAGTGTGACTCAATCAAGAACCACATTGTCATTGTCTGTGTCCCCTATCTCCTCAGTAGTAGAGACAGAGGGGACCCAGAGATTTGATCTGTAATATCTCCTGTGACAGGATCTCCCCAGGGTGCAGCCTGGGACCCTGGGACCGCTGTGCCCCCTGAACTCTCTGCAGCATGGGCTGTGTCTCACAACGCCTTGCTAATGACCAGCAGCAAACCCCTCCAGGTGCTGTGATCACTCAGCACAACCACATGTGGAGCCCCACACCCAGCTAGATTGCATGAATGCTCCCAGAGCCACTCATGAATCAAACAGAGATGGGCACCAGCCAAATCCTCCCAGCTCCCAGCCTTATACCTCAGGAATATACCATCTTGCACTGCTCAAGACGAGCAATGCAGATTCATTCATTAGCTCACCATTTCATCAATGAAAAGTGGATATATACCAGCCTTTGCAAAACCTGAGCAGATTTGCCACACACTTCAGGCAAACTCACTGGCAAAGATAAACGGTAAAAGAAGTTTGACTACAAAAGATAGATTTTAAGTGATAGGCAAAAAGTCAGAGTTAGTTATCAAAACAAAATAAAATATAAGTATGCAGTCTAAACTCTCAACCCTATCAGACTGGGCAACATCTAGATTAAGCAGTTTTTCTCACCCCACTGGATATTGCAGTTCATAGTACACAGATTTCACCCTTGAAATCTTGGCCAGTCCCCTCAGTTGGAGTCCTCAGAAGGAGAAAGGCCCACTGTGTTCTGTTTTATAACCTTAGTCCCATGTGCTTAGGGAGCACAAAACCAGGCATGTCTGAGTGCATTGCTGAGTCTCCAGGCAAGGCTGAGCAATTCCCCTGGTGTGGCCTCATGCAGGTGAGTCATTGAATTGTAGCTTCCTTACTGGACAATGGTTGTTTAACCTGGGCGTTGGTTACTTTCCTTGCTGTTACCTCTGGGGAGCTAATATCTGACGGATTCCCCAACGTACAGCATGTTTTAGTGACAAGCATACTACACAATTCTCATAACTTCATATGCATTAATTAGATAAATATATGGATAGAGAAATGACTTTCAGCAGATCATAACCTTTCCCCTGATACGTTACAAGGCATGCTTTATATGTAAGATCGTGATTATATAAAAATGAGGAATATGGGGGTTCCAGGATGCTCCCCCAAGGTATAGAATGTCAAATCTCCAAGCCAGATTTAAATGGAAAAATCCAGGAGTTGGGATTGCTTCTGTACAGTCCCTCTCTGTCTCCAGCCCTACTGCATGAAGCCTCTGGACTTCCATTCCTCATACCTCATTTTAAAAGCTTTAAAAATCTACTCAGGGAGCGAAAGCAATGCCATGTGACTTAGTGATCAATCACACTCCTCAAATAAATGAGCAGGCAGCAAGCAAGGAACTTGAGGGGATGGCAAGCTGAGCTAGACTAGAGAGCAGTGGATACTGTTGTGGAGGAAGGGTTCTGCCCACCCATCCCATAGTAAATGGGATACCCACAATGGAGGGAAGCTTTGACCAAAATTGAACATGTGCTGATATGTCCAGAGTCATGACTCAGTCCTGTTAGTGATCCTTATTTAGACAGGTAGTCTCATTAACTTTGTATGAGGGTTGGGATCTGACAGAGCATGTCATACCATAGTGTAGAGCAAAACATCATCCGGGAGAAGTGCAGGAATTGTGATTTTTGAACTGTGAACTGATACACCAATTTTGGGAAATCACACATAGATGCCCAGCTGATTTTCTACACTCCAGCTCTAAATAAATCTTTAAATTGTGGGTGATAAGCACAAATTTATGGTTCAGAGAAAATCCTTTAGAAGTTTGTCAGTAGCCACATGAAGGGCAGATTTTCTGCAGCAGCAGATATGGAATGCAGACTCCATGCCATTAAAGAAAAATATGTCGCAGAAAACACTGTAAGAACAAATATCCAAACCACCCTTAAGAACTTCACTGACTTTCCTCTCTGGTTATTGGAACAACTGACACAAATCTGATTCTAAGAGACTCATTTCTAGTATTGTTTCCAGTACCTTTGCTCATTACATGGTGGTACACTTGCAATGTGTGGACCATGGTCTGTTTTTTAGTTAGGCTAGTGTAAACCCAGAGTACTTTTAGAGTTACTTTGGATTTACATTGGCCTGAGATCAGAATCAGACCTGGGATCACTAGTGTGTTTGCACCTAGCACAACCGGTGGGGCGAATCCTGTGACACTTTTTCTTGCAATAATGAATGCTTTGGGGTGTTTGCCAAGTAACTGAATAACATCAAGGGCTCTGTTTAAAAATAATTCCAAATTTACCTATCGCTGGTGAAAAAGTTTATAAACATCTTTAATTCTTCGGGCCTTTGAGATCAATAGCCATACAACAGCACTTGCCGGTGCCTGGGGGTTAATAGGCATAAACTGGCAGTGCGTCACAGTGCTCACTTTCTATGGAACAGAGGAAAAATATTGTTGTTGCAGTCATTGTTACATAGTCTCAATGTTTATTTTGATGGAGACAAAGCAACAGTAGCTCTCAACCTCTAAGATTGCAATATATTTCAATACGTTGATTTTTGGAATAGATCAACAAGACATTACATTTGTTGGGGAGAAAAAATAATTCAAAAGATCCTTTTGAGGCAGTATAGTTTCAGGATAAACTGTGGGTTATAGCTGGAAAGGCAAGAGACATTAACAGATAAATACAAAAGTTTTTTTAATATTCTGCCCATGAATGTTCTTAAACAGACAGCACACTTGGAATAAGTGTTAGAGACCTTCCTTAAATCTCCTAATATTATGAGTCAACATATTAGTAATTATGGATCTTCTTACTGAGGTAAACCAAAATAGATGGAAATACTTAAATTTTAAAAAGTAATTTTTTAAAAGAAGTTAGGAACAGAAAATAATGCTGGAGATCACATTTCACCATAAGGCCTCCTTCAGTGGATGGAAAAAATACAGGAGAACTTAGTTACTGGCTAAAAGTCACTGTGCCATAAGTAAACTGATAATTAACTGAAATTAAAACCCATTTAGCTAACTTCGGGCAGATATATTTCTGCTCTGCATTCTGTCTGTCTGAGATTGCTAGGGACAGTAACACTGGGGGGTGAACCCTCTTCATTTAGGGGGAAATGTGTCAGTAGCAAATCATTTTAAGAAGGGGATGTAGACACTCGTGCGGAGACTATTCCAAAATAAAACAGGTCTTACTACAAAGAAATTTCTCATGATATTCAACCTACATTTACCACATCTTAAAATTTAATTGTAATTCTTTCATATGTCTAAACAATTCCTCTCCCTTCTGGTGTTTAACCTTCAACTGCTTGTATACAGTTATACTGCCGAAGAATTGGTACTTCGCCAAATTATTTATACTGTATCAAATTCTATTATCTCTTAGATTTTTGTAGAGCACCTATCCCCATAATATGTTAAGTAAGTTAGACCTGCAAAGCACTGTCCATAATGGGCTTCATAGTACATTGTGCTCTGCCTTTCCTAAATTCTAGGAAGCTCTTCATAAATTCTAGGAAGGTCACAGCAGCATAAATCCACAGTAACTCCAGTGACTTCATGTGGAATCTTGTTAATCTGCTGTTGTGCCAGAATTTAACTTGAAGTGTGGAGCTCATTGGAAGGGATACAGAAATGAAGGAAAACATCAGATTCTGCACAGCTGTCTCTTTCATCCTGTTGTACGTGCTGTGAGATTTCCATTCTCTTTGACATCTGAGTTCTTCCCCTTTGTGTAAAAGCTGGATAATTTTTTTTCTGAAGGGCGGAGAAGGGATGTAAACATATGTTGTTGTGTTTGGAAATTCACTGGGTGACTCTAGTAGGATGTTCATACTAGAGCAAAGTTGAAAGAAGAGAAGTTTGCTACTAAAACCAAAACATTCAATAATTTTGGACAGTAATCTGTGTTCCCAAGCATCCAGCATCCCGATGCCAGAGGCAAGAAACACCCTGGTATCTAGCAGTAAGTTTCAGCTGGTCTGAGTAGTGTACATGTTGGTGTCATGATGTGTTTCTAAAAGGTATCATGTAATATACCACTGGAAAACTAAAGATACAGTGGTGACTAATATCATTATGAAATGTATGTATTGTGACAGACCCAGGCCAGTTGGGTATAACAAAGTAGTCGAATGCAGATATACTGGCCACTGGATTAGCAGTTTTCTGTTCCCTGACTGACCAGGGTAGGGGCTGCTCCAGGCTAATGAGAACACCTGACTCCAATTAACCTGCAAAAAGTCAGGTGAGGCCATTAAAGTGATGTGAATACCTGACTCTAATTAATTAAGGCCTTTCTGATACTATAAAAGGTCTCACTCCAGTCAGGCTGAGGAGAGGAGAGGAAGTGCAGGGGCTGGGGCTGGGGCTGGGGCTGGGGCTGGGGCTGGGGCTGGGGCTGGGGCTCAAGCTCAAGCCATCAGTAAGGGAGCCCTAAGGTAAGGGTGAAGAAGAGAGAAGCAGGAGAGCTGTGGGGAAGTGGCCCAGGGAAACATAGCAACTCTGGCAGTGAAAGGTTGGCTGCCAACAGCTGCTACCACTAGGGTCCCTGGGCTGGAACCTGGAATAGAGGGCAGGCCCAGGTTCCCTCCAACCTGTCACTACAGAAACACCTCCTGGGAGGGGAAGACAGACCCCTGTCAGGCCAGGAGGTTAATCTGTTCTGAGATAAGCCCCGCAACATCACCCGGTGCTCCGGTAAGCTAGGCGTGGGCCCCGGGGCGGGCAGGGAGCGGGCAGGCGTGGGCCCCGGTGGGTGCGGAGCCCCAGAGCACCCACGGAGTTGGCACCTATGCCCATAGGGACAACAGAGACTGTGGGAGTTGTCTCTCCAACCTTGCTGGCTTATGATGAAAAGGGCTCAGTAGACTATAACCCTCACCCTAGAGAGAGAAGGGCTACGTGGAGGGTTGCAGTAAGCCTCTGAGGCTAGCATAAACCGCCTAGAAGCGTGGGACCCACAGGGACAGGGTCGGAGCTCTGCCACAGTATCAATACTACATGTGGCATTATGGATGTTCTCTGCTATTATATTTTAAAGTCTGTATTTGAACAAAGTAGAAAACAGGTCTGCCCAGGTCTTGAATACAAATGAAGCAGAATTGACCAGTGACAGTGGGGTTGAAATGTACAAATGTGGTAAACAGAAGCATTAAAGCTCACACAACAGTTGGGGAGTCAGAATGTCCAAAGCACCAAGGACAAGTATTTGCTTGTCTGACTAGCCTCATTGTCAGGCAGAGGAATTGCAAGGTAAAGAGAGCCATCCTGACAGCAAGTGGGGAAAGGCAACCACCTAACAATTGCCACAGGGGATGGAGATGGTCGTCTGTCCGTTTCTCTCTCTTCCCCCGCCCCATCCCCCGGAAGCCTGCCTGACTCTTGGAGCAAGGTCCATGAACTTGGAAAGATCTGCTTTTCAAAGGCTTTCTGGGCTATAAAGGATGGGGAGAGAACCGCCTAAGTTATCCATCCCTTTAGGGATCTAAAGACCCCGGGCTCTTCAGATTGCAGAAAGAAGGGTCCTTCAACCCAGGGGCACTGGAACAGGGGGACCAAGGGACTATAGCCCCAGTACTTTTTACCAGCCGTAAGGGCAAGCAACTGGGGATGGGGGCATAGAGGAGCAAGCAGGGGGTGGGTCTTGGGGGAGGGGGGAGGAAGAAGTGTTGCGGGGGTGGGGCCTCAAGGGAAGGGGCATCATGGGAGAGGGGGGCATGGTTCGGGCACCTGTGGGGCGCCCCCCCCACTTTTAGATACATTCCACTGCTCCTGCTTCAACCAAGTGGATTGAAATCTCTGGAAATTGATTTTAGGTGAGAAACGTGCTTAGGCAAAGATTGTAATAGGCAGGCAGTCTGCTGGGATCAGACTGCTGAACCAGGGCTGCACAGCACAGGCACTCAGCGAACTGCATGCTTGTCCGTGGGCTGGGCTGTAAGCCACAGCAACAGAGCATTTAAGGCACCTAGGATTGTAGGGCAGGCAGACACACAACCCTTTACTGGTCTGGATTGCACCCCAAAATGTGATAAAATGCTTTTCTCTCTCTCTTGCATCCCAAAGCTAATTGATAGTGGTGGAATTATTCTGGATTTGCATTAGAGTAATTGAGAGCCTAGTCTGGCCCATTAAAAGAGCTAAATGCAACTTTAAAAAAGAACTAAATGCAATCATTCTTTTCCTGTAGCTCATTCATATTTTTTGTTATTCTTTAAATGCTCTTCCATTTATCTATGCTGTTCTGGTATTGAAGTGCCCAGAACTGAACTCAACCTAAAGTCAATGGGATCACACATTCCTAACTCTAACCACATGAGTAATCCAATCAATCAGTGGGATCACTCTAAAATTAGAGATTAAGTTGGTTGCTGAATCTGGATTTTAACTGGATTACTTGATTTTTTCAGAGGTGTTGAGCATCTGCAAATCTCTCTGAAATTAATAGAAGCTGTGGGTGCTCAGCACCTCTGAAAATTGGGCTACTTACTTAGGAACCTAAATGTAGATTTAGGTTCAGTCATTAGTAGTAAATTTGACCCCAATATTTTAGGTGTGGTCAGACCACATAAAATCTAGCCAACACATTTATAATGTGCCCTTCTTCAAATTATCTAGGTGCTAATCTAGATAATCCACTTTATCACTGAGAACAACATAGAAGCCCAAAATCACATTGGCTTTTTTCACTGCCATACTACATTTCTAATTTGCTGTTCACTTTCACTCTTAAAATCTCTTGGCATTATTGCCTTTCAGGTTTCTTCCTTCCTATCTGTGCATCAAGTTGTTTTCCCTCCTCCCGCTCCTCCCACAAATGATGAGCTCACTTTGGGTATGTCTACACTACGAGAGTAGATCGATTTTACCTAAACCGAATTTGTGGAATCGATATTACAAAGTCGAACGTGTGTATCCACACTAAGGACAGTAATTCAACTTTGTGAGTCCACAGTAACGGGGCAAGCATCGACATTACAAGCGGTGCACTGTGGGTAGCTATCCCACAGTTCCCACAGTCCCCGCTGCCCATTGGAATTCTGGGTCGAGCCCCCAATGCCTGCTGGGGCAAAAAATGTGTCGAGGGTTGTTTTGGGTAATTGTCATCATTCAACCCTCACTCTCGCCCTCCCTCCGTGAAAGCGTTGGTGGGCAATCAGTGCGCACCCTTTTCTGGTGATTGACAGCGTGGACACCACAGCACCGCGAGCATGGAGCCCGCTGCGATCATCGCTGCAGTTATGGCCGTTGTCAGCACCTCTCGCCTTATCATCCACCTTTTTCAGAGGCAGATGCTGAGAAATCGGGCGAGGAGGCTACGGCAGCGCGGTGAGGACATTAACTCTGAGAGGGGCACAGACCTCTCACAAAGCACGAGACCCCGCACCGTGGACATCATGGTGGCAATGGGTCATGTTGATGCTGTGGAACGGCGATTCTGGGCCAGGGAAACAAGCACTGACTGGTGGGACCGTATAGTGCTGCAGGTCTGGGATGAATCACAGTGGCTGCGAAACTTTCGGATGCGTAAGGGCACTTTCCTGGAACTTTGTGAATTGCTGTCCCCTGCCCTGAAGCACCAGGACACCCAGATGCGAGCAGCCCTGACTGTTCAGAAGCGAGTGGCCATAGCCCTCTGGAAGCTTGCAACGTCAGACAGCTACTGGTCAGTCGCGAATCACTTTGGAGTGGGCAAATCTACCATGGGGGTTGCTGTGATGCAAGTAGCCAACGCAATCATTGACCTACTGCTCTCAAAGGTAGTGACCCTGGGAAACGTTCAGGTGATCATAGATGGCTTCGCTGCGATGGGATTCCCAAACTGCGGTGGGGCTATTGATGGAACTCACATCCCTATCCTGGGACCGGACCACCAGGGCAGCCAGTACATTAACCGAAAGGGCTACTTTTCAATGGTGCTGCAAGCACTGGTGGACCATAAGGGACGTTTTACCAACATCAACGTCGGATGGCCGGGCAAGGTTCATGATGCTCGCATTTTCAGGAACTCTGGTCTGTTTAGACGGCTGCAGGAAGGTATTTACTTCCTGGACCACAAAATAACTGTTGGGGATGTGGAGATGCCTATAGTGATCCTCGGGGACCCAGCCTACCCGCTAATGCCCTGGCTCATGAAGCCGTACACAGGCGCCCTGGACAGTGAAAAGGAGCTCTTCAACTACCGGCTGAGCAAGTGCAGAATGGTGGTGGAGTGTGCTTTTGGACGTCTGAAGGGGAGATGGAGAAGCTTACTTACTCGCTCAGATCTTAGCGAAACCAATATCCCCATTGCGATTGCAGCATGCTGTGTGCTCCACAATCTCTGTGAGAGCAAGGGGGAGATGTTTGTGGCGGGGTGGTAGGTTGAGGCAAACCGCCTGGCTGCTGATTACGCCCAGCCAGACACACGGGCAATTAGAAGAGCACAGCGGGACGTGCTGCGCATCTGGGAAGCTTTGAAAGCTAGCTTCCAGAGTGAGCAGGGTAACCTGTGACTAGTACCTTTGTTTAAACAGAAGCTGAACCTGCCCCCCTTTCTTTACCCATTTAATGTTGACTATCCTCTCCAGTTACCAACCCCCTTCCCCCCCCTTCCAAAACACCTTTAAAAGTAAAATAAATGAAACTTTGTTCATTAAAACTGTCCTCTTTATTAAAGAGTTCTCATTAAAGGTTTCAAACTAGGACACAGACTGTGGTGGGGAGCAGGTGGAGTGATGGAAAGGACGCCTCTAAACTCGTGGCATGACAGGCTCCTGCTCCTAGAGAGGTCCGCAGTGGTGGACTGGTTGTTTCAACAGAGCCTGCCACCCCTCCTTTTCGGGACTCTGTGTGTGGGAGCTATGTGACTTTGTGGCGGGGGAGGGCGGTTACAGATCCCATGCTGCGTGGCTCTGTCATCTAGGCTACGGACCACTGCATAAGATCTATAACCACCCTGCCCCGCTACAAACTCACACAGCACATGAAAACCACCTCCCAGACTGACCAGGGTGCCTACTGACTGAAATGTGTGTGTGACCTTCTGCTGGACCTGCCCCCGTGTCTGTACCCTGGTAAAGGTTGCCGTCCTCTCAAATTACCAACCTCCCTTCCCCCCCTGTTTCAAAGACACTGTCCTCTGAAAGAACATGATGGAAACAGTTATTAACAGAAACATATTTTTTTATTAAGAACTACACAGTTATGGGATGTAGCTGGGACGGGGGCTTGGGTGAGGTTCGGTTGGAGGGAAAGAAAGGACATATCAAATCTTTGGGAATGAGAGCCTTTTGCTACTTGAGCAGTCTGCGGGGGTGGAGTGACTGTTTTCAAGGCCCCTGCCACCCCTCCTTCTTGTGACTTTGGGTGAGGGGGGGATGGGACTCTGGGGCGGGGGAGGGTGGTTACACATAGACTGGAGCGGCGCTCTATCCTCCAGCCTCCGGTCCTGCAGTACATCTACAAGGTGCCGGAGCATGTCCGTTTGCTCCCTCATTAGTCCAAGCAGCGTTTGAGTCGCCTGCTGGTCTTCCTGCCGCCACCTGTCCTCCCGTTCGCTGTGTGAGCGCTGGTATTGCGACATGTTCTCCCTCAACTGGGTCTGCTGTGCCGCCTCGGTTCGGGAACAGACCATTAGTTCTGAGAACATCTCATCCCATGTCCTTTTCTTTCGCCACCTGATCTGCACCAGCCTCTGGGAGGGGGATGGTGGGGTAGCTCGGGAGACACTCGCAGCTGTGGGATGGGGAAAAAGGGAGTGAATTCCTCACAAATATATAGTTTTGAGAACAATGAATATAGTCTTTCTCTGTGAACAAGACCATGCACAGTACCTATCACATGTGCACTCAGTACAAGGTCGAATTTTCTGTCTTTATATTGAGTGCCTGGGGCCTTGGTGTACAGATCACACAAGCAGTCCTGGACAACGGAATTTGGTTAGCAGGCGGCCATGGTAAGCTGTAGAATTTTGACTGCTGAAAGCTTACTTTAGAGCAGTGCCCTCCTTTCACATTCCAAGCACTGCAACTAGCACTGGCCACTTCGTGCTGCCGGCGATCCGGCCACCATGAACTCTGCCCCTGTACCACCCCCGGCGCAGCTTTCTCTGGTAATGGTCCCTGCATGCTGCAGGCGAACCGCTCAGCATGAACGGCTCGCCTCCCCGCCCTCACCACGTGGCTGTGCTCCGGAAAGATCCCTGCATGCTGCCAGCGAACCGCTCAGCATGAACGGCTCGCCTCCCCGCCCTCACCGCGTGGCTGTGCTCCGGAAAGATCCCTGCATGCTGCTGGCAAACCGCTCACCATGACCGGTTCGCCTCCCCGCCCCCACCGCCCGGCTGTGCTTGGGAAAGATCTCTGCATGCTGCCAGCGAACTGCTCAGCATGAACGGTCAGCCTCCCCGCCCTCACCGCGTGGCTGTAAACCACTAGTTATAGTTATGTAAAGGAACAGGCAATCAGTCCCCATACTAAAATTCGCCTAATGTCAACCAGGTCACCATGACTGATATCACTCTGATGAGGATTACGGAGACAGAGAGAGACCACATGCTGCGTGAATGCCAGCAAACCCCAGGGCCGCATGCCGCCATGCTTTGCCAGGCAATGATACCGGAGTACCAGCTGCTAGCCTGGCGCGGAAAAGTTTCCTACCATGGAGGAGGTAATAAAGCCACTCTCCCCAGGAACCTCATGCAAAGGCTTTCACATTACCTCCAGGAGAGCTTCGTGGAGATGTCCCAGGAGGATTTCTGCTCTATCCCCAGACATGTTAACAGACTTTTCCAGTAGCTGCACTGGCAACGACTAAAAAGTAAAGCGCCTAGGGCAAGCCACTCATTAAAAACCCATTGCTAACATACCATGCCTATTCTATTCAAAATAAATGTTTAAAACACTGACCTGCTGATCTTTCCCCTGATTCACGATCCGGGTTACCACCTTGTGAGGGTTGGTAGGGGATCTCCGTGAGGGTGATGAAGAGATCCTGGCTGTCAGGGAAATCAGCATTGAACGCGCTGTCGACTGCCTTGTCCTTCTCATCTTCCCCGTCCGCGAACATCTCCGAGGAAGCGGCCGTCGATAAGACCCCATCGTCAGAGTCCACGGACACTGGTGGGGTAGTGGTGGCAGCACCACCTAAAATTGAATGCAGTGCCTCGTAGAAACGGCAAGTCTGGGGCTGGGATCCGGAGCGTCCATTTGACTCTTTGGTCTTCTGGTACGCTTGTCGCAGCTCCTTGATTTTTCACGTGGCACTGCGTTGCGTCCCGGCTGTATCCTCTCTCTGCCATGGCTTTTGAGATCTTCTCATAGATCTTCGCATTCCGTCTTTTAGATCGCAACTCCGAAAGCACGGACTCATCGCCCCACACAGCGATCAGATCCAAGACTTCCTGATCAGTCCATGCTGGGGCCCTCTTTCTAATCTGTGATTGCATGGTCACCTCTGCTGGAGAGCTCTGCATCGTTGCCAGTGCTGCTGAGCTCGCCACGATGTCCAAACACGAAATGGGATTCAAACTGGCCAGACAGGAAAAGGAATTCAAATTTTCCCGGGGCTTTTCCTGTCTGGCTGTTCAGAGTATCCGAGCTCGGACCGCTGTCCAGAGAGTCCACGGAGTGGTGCACTCTGGGATAGCTCCCGGAGCTATTAGCATCGAATTCAGTCCACACTAACCCTAATTCGACATGACCATGTCGAATTTAGCGCTACTCCTCTTGTCAGGGAGGAGTACAGAAATCGATTTAAAGAGCCCTTTATGTCAAATTACATAGCTTCATTGTGTGGACGGGTGCAGGGTTAATTCGGGTTAACGCTGCTAAATTCAACAAACTCCTAGTGTAGACCAGGCCTTTATTTCATGCCTGTATATCTAATCTCTCTGTGTTCCTTTATATTATGTCTCTGTTTCGATGATGTTCACAACACCGCTCTGTTTAGTACCATCTGCGAATTCCATTAATAGTTTTTTTTGCCTCTTCCCCACCAATGAGAATTGCTTTTCACTTTTTAAAGTTGCTCTGTGCCTTATTAGTTAAATATTAAAGCTACTTGTGTTCAACCAATTATCTATCATTAAATAAACCTTCTCTTCCGTCTTAACCCTGCAGGGTCACCTTGCTCATAGGCAAAGACCCTTTGCTTTCAGAGGGACCCCAATGAGTAATACTAGCTTGATTTCATCTATACAGATGAAGTTGACCCTGACGTGAATCATTACTATGACAACAAATAGTGATATCACACAAGCCAAGTATGATTTCATTGTAGAATAAACAGAAAGACAAGCTGGACTGTGAGATGGAAGAGTGCTTATTTGAACACACAGTTCTGAAATGATACCATAGGGAACACAGAAAGTGACCAGCCAAAATATATAGTTAATAAGCACTCTTCTCTTCTTTCAAGTTTGCTCTAGTACGAAAGTGTCAATCAGATGGTCACCCAGTGAATTTTTTAAAATAATCCAACATATGTGTATCCCTTCTCCACCCTTAAAAAAATGATCCACCTCTTACACTCATGGAGAATTCAAGGGCAAAGAGAATGGAAACCTCACAGCTTGTTGAATAGGATGAAGGTGACAGCTGCGTAGATTTCTGATGGTTTCACTTCATTTCTATATCCAGCTCCCAGTCCAGCCCCCAGCATCAGGCATTCATTTAATCCAGAGTTGGGCCAGAGTTTACCAAGATTCCATGTTTGGCAACAGAACTTTATATAAATCTTTCACCTCCGGATATTTCACTAGTGGGACTTTATTCATAAGCCCAGTTATGTGTATAAACCAGTTTTGTAGTAATCTCTGCTATTCCATGTGCATTGCTAATTATTAATGTTACACTTTGTATGTTGTGTTAGTTATTTGTTTTTTTCTCTCTGTTACAAAAAGTAGCCCAGCAGCATCACAGTGCATGTGTGGCCTCTTGCCATTTCTATTGCAAAATGACATTTGTGGTGTTTTTTCATCCTGTCCTTTTAACAATTGTTTGAAGTTTTGTAAAATGTGTGTCATGGTAGTTTGCAAATACAGTGAAGATAAAGTTTGGGGTGTTTGGCTACCCAATTCAGAAAGGCCAAAGTGATACACTAGATAATAAGTCAAACTCAGGATATAGCGCTGAAGATTAGCAAGGTTCAGGAACCATGTGGGATTCAAAGGCATGTACAGGATGAAGAGGGCAGCGGTTTCAAGCACAGGGTGTGACATGAAATAAAATGTATAGAATTTTCCACATTCAATTTTACAACTTTTCCACGTGAGTTTGCTCTTCTGTAGCCTTGATAAATTGCTGCTGCAAACATGATGAGCTTCAGTTCCTTTCTCAAATATTTCACTTCATGTCTTCCCTTCATTCCTATTTCTTATAGTCTTCCCTTTATGCTGTGTTCTTCTTCCAGCTAGTGCTTATGATCTGTCCTCAAAGAAAGCAGGAGCTTCCAGGTTTGAGTGCCAGAAAAATTTCCAAAAAGAGCTCTTGGGTGTTTAGCATCAATAAAATTGTCAGTCAGTATAGTATAACTTCAGTAAAAGAATAAAGAAGCCAGAGTTTGACCAGGGTTTTCCATAGATCTAGTTAAACTCTGGAGACAATAGACAACAGGCAGTGAACACTGTGTAAAGTGTTACTAGATTATAAAGAAAATGGTATTTTAAAATGAATCACAATTAGTTATACATTTTATTAAGTTCTCAGAATATTATTACTCAATAACTCTGGCTCCCTAGCTCTCAACTGTGATTGCCCCTAAACTATCTATAGGGATGCTTCAAAACTATGCTATCTTGCCCACTTCTTGATATGTCCAGTCCCATTTTATCTTTTCACTGGCTTCCATCCACATTCCACATCAAATTCAAACTCCTGTACTTGCTTTCAAGACCCTGCATGATTTAGCCCAGCCACACTCTGTGCTCAGCTGTTTTCATTCCATGTCCTGCCCCAGCTCACTCCACCCAATCCAGGCTACTAAATGCCTCCATCTTAGAATCATAGAATATCAGGGTTGGAAGGGACCTTAGGAGGTCATCTAGTCCAATCCCCTGCTCAAAGCAGGACCAATCCCCAATTTTTGCCCCAGATCCCTAAATGGCTCCCTCAAGGATTGAACTCACAACCCTGGGTTTAGCAGGCCAATGCTCAAACCACTGAGCTATCCCTTCCTCCACTCTTTTATCTCCTGGTGCTGGCCTCCTGTTTAGTTCCCTACACCTGGGATCCCTTTCCTGACCCTTGTCTATTATGCTTCTACCTTCTCCTCCTTTGTGTCCCTTTTTAAAACATACTTCTCCCAGGACACCAATAAGCTTAATCTCTTCCTCAAAGTAACTGTGTGCAAGGGTAGAAGATTGTAAACCTCACACCCCTTTCCCTACATGTAACTCCACATGTAAGTACCTCTAGCCTAAACAACCCTTCCCCCTTCCATCCCCTTTATCATTTATTTATTTATAATTGTTCATGTCTAGAAGTGTTGTGGGCTCTGTAAAGAAACATGTGAAAAGACTAGATCCCTGTCTTGAAGAGTTTGCAGTCTAATTTTAGATGTGATGCAATAAGAGGGAGACGGGTGGAGGAGAAGGGGTGGGAAGAACACAAGTTGCAGTAATAAGATCAAGCACAGACTTAGTCTGAAATAATCAATTAGCATTTTTTAAATTTAACTGCCCCCTCATTTGTGTCAAACCCTAATTACCAGCTGTCTGAGGAACACACAATGTTGCAGATCTTTTTATTGAAGAATCTTCTAGATTTCACAAAGCTTTTTATCCTGTCCAACTTTTCTTGTTGCATTGTTAGATTAGTGGTTTTCTGCTGTGGTTTGCTGACTGTCTAAGAATTCCAAAGGGGTCCTCACCTCCATTTGGGGTCTACAAATGGAAAAAGGTTGAAAACCACTGTCTTAGGTCCCATCCTGTGAGCTGCTTCATGCAGGTAGACCATGATGCCTGTGCAGAGCCTCTTTGAATTCCTGAGCTGAGCTGATTGCATGATTGGGGCTTTGACTGTAATCTTTTCTTCTTTGTAAAGTGCCATGCCCAGTAATGGCACTGCAACAGTAACCAATAATCTGAAGACACATACAATAAATAGCAACCTTCTCCTCTCCATATTTTGCTGCTCTATCCAATTTGAACTGAAGTAAAGAAAAGTTTATAAGTATATATACCAAGAAAACTGATAAACTAGCACCCCTGATCCCTAAGAGTGGCACAATCCATTTGTTCCTCTCTCAAGTTCCTCTCCTCTGTGGCCTGCCTTCAGGCCAGTGGGTCTTCGGTTCACTGTGCTCGATTTCTTTGTCTGTCCTTAGCTTACTGGTTTTCCTGAAAAGTTACTGGATTCTAAATAGGGATCATTTCTGCATAGCTGGGTGAATAAATTAATATGTCTGGTCTCATTTTAAATCATTACAGTTACTAATTCCAGCATTAATAAATAAAGTTAACTAGGGTTAATACAGGAAGAGGATGAAGAAATTTCTGATTGCTTCCGGGAAATGGTGGAGGTAGCCAGACAAGAGCAGCTATTCTATTTTTCTCAAATAACTCGTGCACGGTGCTCAGCCATTACAATGGTGAGCTCAGTATGAAAACATACGGTTCCATTGCTGAGTACTCCCTCTTCCAACATTAATCTCCACTCCTTTGAAATATTCTTTTCCACCCCTTTTATGTGTTTATGAGCTGCAGAGGATCACTGATCAATAGATCACACAATACCCCTTGTGAATGTAGACAGTCAGATTCACAACTGGTATAAACAGGCAGGTCACTATTGCTCAATGGAGCTGCACCATTTCTATCAGCTAGAGATTGGGTCCAAGTTATATTTCATAATATGCCCTGGAGAGCAATAGAAATTCTTAAATCATATGGCTGCCAGGAGCTTCTGAAAGAGGATAGTATACAGAAAAGTTATCTGGCTTGATAGGATACTAGGTTTAAAACATTTCTGGCAGTGGTTCTTTTTCTTTTTAATACCACAGTACAAACAACACCAAACAATCTCTCCCCACTATAAAATTCAGTAGGGCTGTAATTATCTTTATGAAAATCAACTCAGTTCTTTTCTACTAAATTTCTATAAGTTGAAAGCTGTAGTTGATCTCAAAAAGAAAAAAGACATCACGTTACTATCCCCATAGATATGTGGGCCAGAGTTCCCACTGTTGATTATATGTCTGTAGCAGCACATTAGGCAGCCGTCCAATCAGATGTCTCTGTCATATCCAAAACACACATTATCTAAAAACATGCAGCTCTGTATTAAAAGGATGTAAAAAATGACCATATTGTAGTTAATGCTCTCCAGGAGTTGCTGCAAAATAGTCTAACCCAGCCCTTAAGCTGCTTATCCCAGGTTTTTACTGCATCAGAAAATGGAGCCAACATATTATGTGCTGTGAAAGATGGTAGCAAAATACATATGTTTCATCTGAAATGTGTTGCACCCCTTAGTCATTATGAGTTTCCCTACAAGATTACTACAGTATGCTGAAAATATAAGAGTGCTTTCAAGGACTTAGTGGATTGGTTAAAGGGGTGGAGTGAAGTAGGAAACCCTCATCAAAATGGTCCTCTAATGCAAGGCTTTCAGGTCATTGAAATGCTTTTCCTTGCTCAAACCACAACACGAAAAGCAGAAACTCCCCAGGACAATTGAGAGAGGAATCAGTTAGACAGGCTAGATCGTGTATTGGAAAGTGGGCTTCCAGTTCACTTATCATCCTTTACCCAGAGGAGAACAGAGGGCTAAAGCTGCCTCTTTTAATAGCACCATAGGTTACAACAGTGGCAAACACAAATGTAAAATGCATTTTAAGACTCGTGTAGGATAGCGACTGATGTGGACAGCTAATCTGTCTGTACATTCCAGAACAAGGTTTAATACCCTGCATTGCCTTATACCGTGTGGTATTTAAAGTGACATGCACACCCAGTATACAGCCACAGGATGTAGCAGACATTGATCAGTCGCCAATGGCGGTGGTGCAGCCAAAGGAGGCTTATGCCAGGCTTGAGTCGAGTGCCTGGCTCTCATTCGGCTCTGTGTCTATGAAGTAGGCAGAGCCAAGCCAGTGAGACTATTCTTTCTGGCATTACGTCCTGGCAGCTGGAGCAGCTCTATCTATCACGTTATGTATTTTCTGTTTCATCTGTGTGTATATGGTTCCAGTGGCTGGGTTTGTGTTTTGGGCCTGTACAGCACAGCCAAGCCAGACCCTTCGCTTGGCTCTGACTTGGATTTATTTTGGCTACCTCAGATCACCATTGCCCTGCTCAGGCAGCTGACTAGTATTATCTCAGGGAATGATGATTTCTAAAATAACAGTCTGTACCAATTCCTGGGAGAGGGGGAAAAAAACATCCCAACCATTTCAGATTACCATGGAAGAGGGCAGTTCTGATGACAGCAAGAGTAGCATGAAAAACCACCCTGTGAAACATTTTGAGAAGCGCTATTTTTTTCCCTATAAAGCAATCAGACTTTCCATTGAGGGTCCTTCCCACCCACCCTTGCAATAGATGTGTGCGCTAATAGGTTTACTGTTTTTTTCTTAACCACACATGACTTGTGGTTCCTAGTGCCTGTGAAATTTAAACCAATGGAAGAGAAACCCCCCATGTGATTTAACTGCTCTGCCATTGCTTAGAAAACATGGAATACACAGAATTTAACAGTTTCTGCAAAAATGCAAACCCAGGCAGAATCAGCCAGGGAGCCTGAAGGCTTGTATGGTTCTGTAATGTGTTATGGTCAACAGTGCCCTATTTGACTGTTAAGGCCATAAAGGAATAAAATATTAACATTTATGTGGTTAGAATAATTTTCATCCTGTATGAAGCCTGAACGCTGGGTTAGATCCTAAAATTCCTGGCTCCATTTTTATTCAGTCCTTTCTCATGCAAAATTCCCACAAAAGCCGGTAAAGAAATAATTATGCAGAAATGTACACACCCAAAAGAATAGGTGTGGTGGATGAGTAGCCACCATGCACCACAAATAAGTTTTATACAAATAATCACACATGGATGAGCAGATGATAATGGAACCTTAGCTAGAGCAGCCCAACCAGAGCATGTGTTCCCTTAGGTTACCCAGGGTGAAAAATGTTGTCAGGTTATATTGCCATTGGATGTTGGTGCACAAGTCAATGAAGTATGCACAAAAGCACTTGGATAGTTGCCAGTTCCTGGAAATTGTTCTGTTGTGGAAGTGAGCCACTGAATAGGCAAGGTATGTACAGTGTAATCTGTAAGAACAATAGATGCAAAGTGGTTACAGTTTTATATTCTGAACATGTGCACCACTTGGTCACAGATTATGCCTGGGTCTTAACTGGACAAACTGGTAATGCCATTGGGAACCATCACCATTCCAGGGCCACTAACAACTGCCAATTCAAAGGATTGGGTGAAATAATACACACTGATATATTTCATGGATTAGGGCAGCCTCCAAGGGAATACAAGATTAAAGGGATACCACTATCGGATTCTGTAGTGCATACATATTATGAAAAGTTAGTTGCATTAAAGAGTATTTGAGGATGGAAAACGTAGGGGTAATTTTCAAGGTAGATGATCCTGGAGAGAGGATGAATTCCATGCCACACACAAGAAAGCTGTCATTTTGTTTAGAACCATGGGACCTGAAGACGGCAATCAAGCAAGAACATTACTGGATGCCTGTTTTTGATGAGATTACAAGTAAATTGGCTGCTGGATGAACTGACTGTCCTGGATGCCCGAACTGGGTACTGGAAGACACTAAGTTGAGCAAAAGAGAGTTCAATACTAACCATATACCATATTTAATACCCTTCCCAGGAGAGAGATTCACCTTCTTATTCTTTCTTTCAGTCCAAAGAAAGAGCATGGCTATGCTACACTTCAATGGTAATAGATGATATATTGATGTTTGGAGGGACCGTGGAAGAACATGATGCCAGTGTATGCCATACTTCAGAGATCTATGGAGCAAGAGGTTGTTAAATCTGGACAAATGCATCATAGCAACTGAAGTAAAATATTGTGATCGCATTCTTTCAGTTGAGGCTACCAAGCCTGATTCTGCAAAAGAGGCAGCAAACTTCAAGTTGAGGCCACTGTAGAATCATGCGGTGCTAGAAAAGGTATTGGGGATGGTGATTTAACTGGCCAACTTTATACTGTGCCTTACAGAAGACTTGGTATCACTTTTTAAACCAAGACTTAGTTTCAAGGAGAAGATCATAATGATTCTGCCTTCACCATAATGAATCAATCAATGATCACTGTAGCCATTGTGGCATACTATGATATCAAATAAGGAGGTAACAGTTCAAGGGGATGTGCCCAATAGAGTCAGGACTCTCAATCTGCAGTTCATAACTTCAGTCCCCCATATTGTTATGGGGGGGAGGCAGGGTGGTCTCGTGACTAGATGAGAGGAGAATTCTGAGGGATGTGGATGTCCTGGTATGGAAAAGGTTGAGAAGGACTCTAACAGTATGTCTACACTGGGTGTGGAAGATGTACATTCCCGCTTGAGGTTACATACCCACATTAGTTCTGATCAAACCATGAGAATGGCAGGAAGGGCTAGCCACCCGGAGTATGTACCTAAGTCTCAGCTGGCAACATACTAGGGGCTGTTAGCCCCTCCTGCCACTCCCACTTCCCTGGCTACCCTTTTTTATTTTAAGCACACTAGCTCGACCAGAGCCCAGGGATGCCTCCTCAAGATGGCATTTACACCTTCCAGATCTAGTGTAGACATACCCCAAGAGGGGATGCGGCGCTGTGCTATTGCAAGAAGGGAAGTCAGTGCTCTAGGCATCCAAGTCTCTCTCTCTCAATTACAGAAATCAACTATGCATACAGTTACAAAATAAGAGGTATGTGCTATTTGTGAATGCTCCATCAATATGTGCAGGGGAGGAAAGTTACTGTTGAGTCTGGCCATGCTCCTTCTCAGGCACTCATAGGGCGGTGGGGGGGAAACTTGCATTAGCATCATCGCCAGCCCTGTCCTTAGAAAAGTTAATATACCTGCAGAAGTACAACATTGGGCTGAACTTATAAAAGGACATACCAGTGACACATACCTTAAGCATACTGTTCCTTGCAGAGTGACTATGTAGAGGGCTCACTTAAAATACGTTCATTTAGTTATAGCCTATTGACTTGTGTTAGAGAAGAACAAAGGATTTCAGTAAATGATGAGAGTGACTAGTCACTGGAGCAAACTGTCAAGGGTAGCAGTGGATTCTCCATACCTGATGCCTCAAATCAAGATGGGACTGGGCTCAATAGAGGGGTAACTGGGTGATGTTTTATAGCCTGACCCAGAGGATGTCAGACAGATGATCTAATGTTCCCTTCTAGCCTTTAAATCTGTGATCTATAATCAGTTACCCACATTGTGGTAAACTATTATTGTTGCTTGACTAAGAGAAAAATGTGTGTGTCAGCCACATGTGAATGGGTTCTGGGTGTTCTGTGAGGAGCTGTTAAAGATGACCTGAATTTTTGAAAGACATGTGGTTCCACAACCACTGAGATCTGTAATGATAAAGATCATTTGAGGTGCATGGGAGCAGAGAAATACAAGCACAGGGCCAAAGATGTGCTGGGTTATCCTATTATGAATTGCTCAAATTGAAGAAGCTATGGAGTGTCCAATTTGCCTTCAGCACTGCATGTCAGAATCTAAGGAACCAATATTTCTCCTTGACATGCCACCTAGCCCATGGCAAAAGGGGGCGTCAGACCTTTTCCCACTAGATTGCAAATACTGTGTGTTTGTAATAGACTCTTGGGGCTAGATTCTCTCCCGCACCAAAGAGTCACTTGGCTCAGAAGAGTATTAAACAACACTGGGATTTGTCAGGGATCCAATTATGACTTTTCAATTCTCTAGCCCTGTCATGAGATAGAGCAACCTCATAGCTGCTCTAATTTATTCCAACAGCATATGGTCCCATATGATTACCCTGAAACATCCCGTTCATCCACCCTCATGCCCCATGCAGTAGGATGAGGGGAAGGGACAATCAGTGCAGGAATTCTTAGTTGGTCAGGTATGGCCCAAATCTGGTTTCTTGTGCTGCCTGAATACAGCAAAGGAACTGGACTGGATCTGAGAGTGACTCGTAGCCTTTTTCATTTAAACTGAACACACACAGTCCCACAGTGACTAGTAAACCTCATTGCCTGGCTCTGAATTTGGTCCAATAAAAGACATTACCTCACCCACCGTGTCTCATTGAATTCCTGAGAAGGTGGTATTGGGCATGGTACTCAGTCCACTTTCACAATAATTTCAATACCTTGCACATAGCTCTGACAATCACACAATATCTGGCCTCCACTACTGGCAGTCAAATGGACAAACAGAAGAAAAGCGCTGCATTATTTCCCGAACTTTGGAAAGCTGAGTCCTGCCTCTTCAGAAAAATGAAACGAATCATGCCCCTTTTCAGCCCTATTGCATGTTGCTAAAAGCCAGTGCAAAATAAGCAGTTTCTTAGTGCAAGTCTTCATATTATACTTCCTCTCCTTTCTTACATGCTTTGATGAGCAGCAAAATAGTTAGCAGTGTAGATATTTAAAGTACAATTTGCATATGAGTTAATACATTGCAATGAATAGGGCAGTTCATGCCACAGAACATTTTTCATGCTTGCTGTAAACTCAAGACATTGCTGCATTGATTATAGTTGGGTCACATTTTAAATATTTCCTTTCCAATCATAACAGCTAAGGACTTACTTTTCTAAAAATTTAAATAAAACTATAGAGAACAGTTGAGAGACTGGGCTGTGCCATTGCTCCATCTCCCCCACCAGGTAGTCCTTCATACACCTCATGCTTTGGAAAACACACAGGTTGTGAAAAGTCTGCCAGTGAAAAACAAAACAAACAAAAAGACAAGCAGAATGGAGGAGACCCATTCTTGTTATAGGAATATACCGACTGATGCTATGGGAACATCAGCACACATGCTGACCAGTCATGGATTGCATTTGATTTTTGCTTATCTCAGTTAAAGCCAAAAGACCTTCAGTCCAGCTACAACTCAGGAAAAGCTGAAGAGTATCAGATCTGCCAGTTCAAGATATCACAGCAGAAGCACTAAGGCCTTCCCTCTCTGTCAGGAAGCAGAGACAGTGTGCATGCAGAATTCTGATGCTCCATCAAATGACACATACCAAGGTTCTATCTAATAGAGACAGACACTGGAGGAATGTTCAGATGTAATCAAAGACATTTGCTCTAATCACTGTAAATTAATCTTACTCCCACTAGTTCTGATTTTTACTTATGAAGTTCAATTTCCAAACCAAAAGACAGGGGTTTTACACCTCACCACAAGGACTTCACAACGTCTTTGACTACACATGAATCAACAGAGAAGCCAAAACATAAAGACAGTCATTATGGTCCTCATATTGGCTAGTTTCTAAAACTATCTAGGATATTGATCTCTATACACATTTATTATGAAGTTCATATTTAAGGAATGTAGTTAAATAGCAATGTGCTGAAATATTTGGTTGAAATAAATCTCAAGTTAATGTTAATAAGTAAGATTGTTAGATTCTTTCCCTTTAAGAATGCAGTGTCTCTATATAGTCTTAAACATTCTGTTTAACTATTTGCATCGGCAGTCAAATCTCGGAGAAATGCTCATTGTTAATTGTGGAGCAAATCTTTTTATATGATATGGATTTAGATAGCAAAGTCTATTTATGGCCTTAATATCTGACTGGAATAAAAACATAATACAATTCAGGATGACACAGTGTGACCCTAAGAGCACTCCAATGTCAATTGACACAGTATTGTGATATTTACCCAAAGGTGGCACATAATGTCTCAATGGAAAACTCATAACTCACTGATCATTAATATTATTTTGTGATGTATGTATGGGTAACATATATGGAAAATTACAAATGTGCTGAAATTATGAACTTAAAATGTGTGCTAGGCAGGACATAAGGTATGCCACCAAGACAAAGAAATGTGGTTCTGTCTACTTGAAAATGGAAGTGTGTGCAAGGTAAATCAAGAGACAGAAGTGTATTTACATAAAAGGTAACCAAAGCTAACAAGGGGGGGGAAGGTAACCACTCAGCTATCACCAGCATGGGAAAAAGCAGCATGGGGGGCCATATCTGAGAATACATTTCAAAGGTATAGGGTTCTATAAAGAGAGTGGGAGTGAACCCCTAAGTGTCTCTTCAGTTGAAGGAAAAAAGAAACCTAGCACTTTGAGATCTGTGAAGGGTCCTGGCCAAACAATCCGGTCAGCCATTGCTGAAAGAGAGACTTGGTGAGAAACACCTCTTTGAACAAAAGAGTCTAGTTTGTTAAATCAGGCTTTCGTGTTAGAAGCTTATTTTTACTTTTGTTTGTTTGTAACCCTTTCTATCTTTATTCCTTGTACTTGGTATCACGTAATCTATGACGTTTTGTTTAATGAACTTGTTTTACTTTTACTGTAAACCAATTCAGTGCACTGTGTTTCCTGATCTATTGATTATGTATAAATTATATTGATTACTTAAGAATCCCCATGTACGTCAATTAGTTACCATGGCATTCTTGTAGTCACACATCTGGTGATGTTCCTAACTTAAAAATATCTAAAGCTGATATCAGCTAGCATCTTGTGGTTACCAGTCAGCAGTTTAGTCATTACAGCATTCTATCCTGTGATATGATCTAGAGCAGGGGTCGGCAACCTACGGCATGCATGCCAAAGGTGGCACGCAAGCCAATTTTTAATGGCATGCTGCGGGTCCTGGCCGCCGGACCTGCTCAGCCCGCTGCCGGCCTGGGGTCCTGGCTGCCAGCCCTACTCAGCCCGCTGAAGCTTCTTACATATTTTTAAAACCTTATTTACTTTAAATACAACAATAGCTTATTTATATAATATAGACTTATAGAGAGAGACCTTCTAAAGACGCTAAAATGTATTATAGACACGCGAAACCTTAAATGACAGTGAACTTGGCACACCACTTCTGAAAGGTTGCCGACCCCTGATCTAGAGTTACTCCTGGTTAACTGCTTAGGCCTGGATTACTTTAGCTAGGCTATTGTCTTACAGGCCTGGAGGTTGATAGGCTCATTGCATTACTGCTTTAATGTATACCTGTGTCTTACCTAGAAAATACTTATACCTATAGACTACAACTGATTGAAGGGAAGGGTATGTTAGCCCCAGTTAAGCTAACGTGCTGCAGTGTATTGTCTTTTTAAAAGTGCAATGAACTTAACTCCTGTGAGTATTCCGGGAGAGGGCTGGACACTACTGGGCTGACATTTGCACGGAAATTTGGGCTTGGGGCCACCTGGCAAGGAGTGACCAAGGTTGAGGGAGGCTAGGGTGAGGTCTGTATGCTGTAAACTGGCTGATGGTATCAGGGCTCTGACCTAGGCTGCACAGCACAGAGACACTCTGGGTTACAGAGCAGGTGGTAACAACCCCTTACTGGTCTAGGTTAACCCTAAAGCATCACATACGGCTTATTACACTTAATATTCAAATGACAATTTTAAGTGAAAATAACAACATGATTTTCTAAAAATTAAACATACAACTCCTAACCCATGACATATATGCATCTTTATGTGATCTTTGAGACAGCAAAGTTACTTCACCTGGAGCTATTTTAGGCATTTGTGGAACTATTATATAGGCATTGTACTTAAATAAATTCTGTGGGTTCTAGTTGCACTCACTCCAGCATGCACACACACGTGATCACTATTGGCTACGTGTTGGAATTAAAAAGGAAATAAAATCAATTTATTCATGTCTTAATATTGGTGACATCATAGCAGAATTTTCAGAAGCCTTCTGAATCCATCGCTAACTTTGATCACTCACCAGCTGACATCCCATTGATCTGCCACACACCGTCTATCCATCTCCTCACTGGCTGTCCTCTACTATGATGACCTACCATCATTCCTTCCATGATAACTTTCTCAGTGTTATTTCCATCTCTACGTGTGATGTGACTGAAATACATACTTTTGCTGATTTCAGACAACATTAAGACAGTGTTTGTTTCTCTCCAATAGTATAACTAATATAAGAATTCATCTTATTTTCTGTTCAGAAGATACACAAGAGTCTTTGCAATCATCACATCTCAAAGGCTTCAATTTTGTTCTTGTCAACATTATTAATTTCCCACTATTCACACTCATAAGTTGCTATGGGAAAAAAATTAACCTTTTTTACCAGTTGAACACTTAAGTTGGAGTTAAAAACAAGTGCAAAAAATGCTAGGGTGGAGGCATCCTTCTACTAATAAAAATTGGAAAAGGAAACAAAACCCAAAAGGTTGATATGTACACAGCACTGGTGGTTTCTTTCAGCTTCAGGAAGCTAACACTTAGCTGAACAGATTATCTGGTGGTTTTAATGTTGATGGACTTGCTAGCTGACTCGAGGTTACTTGTTTGTAGATTCTTGAGTCTTGGATGTTGTGTGTTGCTAGACTCCTACCCCTCTATGGCCAGCCAGAAGGGTGGAATAACCATTAGCCTCCTTGTCAGGCCTGGTGGCATAGCATGGTCAGAGGCTAGTAGCCAACAGTTGCAGCAGCAGCTGCCATTACAGGCAAGCAAGCCAAACAAACCAATACTGAGGAAAGGCTTCCTTTCCTTCAGTTTTTGAAGATGGAGGTCTGGCTGGTCCCTCCCGCTTGAAACTCCTTCTCAAGAGCTTCTTGGCTAATCAGAATGTGGCACTCCCCTTCTGATGTCACTTGAATCACCCAGTTGAGTATCATTTGGTCATCTGCATGAAAACAAAATCTCCCCATTCCAGTAATATCAGGCTCAGAAAGTCCATAGATCCAGAAATCTATCCAGCTAGTCAGCAGGTACATGGGTATTTGAGACATTTGAAGTGATAGGTCATTCGACAGGCATTATCTCAACCATCATAAAGTTCCACTCAAAAATAATTTAAAAAATGCAAGACTAGCAAAATGTTGAACCTGAAATCATAGGAAAACACCAATCATACATTTGCTCAACCAGGCACAGAAGGACACTTCCTTATTCTTCACATCTTCCTGATCCACAGACATTTGTTTATACCTTCCTCTTTATATTTGTGGCTCCCTTTTGAAAAGCATTTTTAAGGTTCAATTTTTATATGCAGGCAGATATGTCTCACATGCATAATCAAGTGTCAGCTTGACTGTCAAAGAGAGCCTATTCCAGTGAGACCAGTAAGGGATACATTTCTCTTGACCAACTTTTGGTCACTTTTTTTGGTTTTTAAAAAACTCTGGAAAGTGCTAATAATTTGTACCTTATTTCTAGTCTGAATTTGTCTAGTTTGGACTTCCACTAATTGAATTTTGCAATGCTTTTTTCTGGCATTTTCAGGCAGTGCTATCAGAAATCTCTTCCTTGTGATCAAGTTACTTTGTAACTTTCTCTTGGATAAACTAGATTGAGCTTCTTAAATCTCTCACTACAAGGCAGGTTTTCCAAACTTCAAATAATTCTTGTAGCTCTCTTCTGAACCCTTTCCAATTTTGCAACAATTTACTTCAGGTAAGTAGCACATAAAAACAAAACAGCCCCACCGTATTTCAGACATATAATGAGTCCAAATACCTGAATACTGTAGACTAGTTAGAGTAATAATGATGAAAAGTTAATGTTCCATTTAAATAATGACAAATAATTCACTAAGTTATGGGCTCAACTCCTGGTCTCGTTGCTAAAAATAGGAGTTTTGACTTTCACATCAACAAGACCGGCTTTTGTTCCCTAGGCCACAATTCAGCAAAGTACTTAGGGCGATGTTTAAGTTTAAGCATGTGTTAAAATGTTGGTTTTTTCCTGCAACTGGACTTTAATCAGTTTGTTGAATGATTGGTATGTTTTCTTTGGTTCCTCATTGCTTGCATAAATTTGCTCTGTTTTTGTTACTTCTGTCTTTTAAAGATATACCATTTGGTTTCTGTTTACTTGCCTAGTAGTATGTCCTACTGGATAGAACATTGGACTGGGACTCAGGAGACTTGAATTCCATTCTCTGCTCTGCTCCTGGCATGCTGGGTGAGCTTGTGCAAGTCACTTCACTTCTCTGTGCCCCACTTCCCCCATCTGTAAAATGGGGATAATGATACCCACTTCCTTTGTAAAGTGCTTTGAGATCTACTGACGAAAAGAGCTGTGTAAAAAAAGGATCACTAAATTCAGCATACCATAGATGGCTTCAAAGCCATCTATGAGTTCCTAGCTAGGCAACTGCAGACAGCATAAAGAGTCCTTTTTTTCTTGTAACTTTTTTTTTCATATGCTATTTGTGGTTGATTTAAGAGTCTTGCAGATTCAACAGAAATTGATTAACTAGTTACTTTTCACTGTATAGCTCAGTCCAGTTCAACCTCTGATAATACTAATGTGCATGTGAGGATGTACAACCTGACAGTGTTGCAGACTGGCCAAATTGCCTGGGCCTTTAAAGGAGGAGGAGTTTCCTTCAGTTGCTGGGAACAGAGACAGGAGGAAGGACAGGGTTGCATCTGCATGGAAGTAGCCGTGTTTAGAGCAGCTAATTCAAAGAAAGGACTCCTCTGGTGCTGGGGGGATATATCCATAAAGGCAGCTCTAAATAAAAGATACTTTCTTGTAGCAAGCACACCAGACTGGTTCTGTGGAGATCCAGGAGCAATTGCTGTGTTGGGGCAGGCAGCCCATTATTAGCTATAATTGGAAGGATCTGTTGGCTTTGTACTGAGTTAAGTTTCATTTGAGGTTTACTGAACTTTCGGCTCAGTCATGCCTGTTAGGTGCTGGCCAGTATGGACCTGCCCCACCCCAGTGAATACTGTGTGAGGAGCAACCAAGAATGCACGGGGAGCGAGAGCGCAGCTACACCCACCCTTTGAGAGTGTACGTTGTGTGCTCCCTGCCATGGCCTCCCTTATTGCCTGCCCCTTCCTGCCAACTTTGATATGGCTAGCACCCTTTAAAATGCCCACAGAAAGCAGTCCTTATGCTCTGTTATGCTGTTATGGCTGACTCCGGCATATGGTTTGCTGGAGGCATGGGAGAGGCTTCTTGTGCTATTTATTGCTTGTGCACCTGTGCAGAAGAGGGACCCAGTCTGGCCATATGTGATTATCAGAGACATCTAGCCAGGGGCCTGAGTAGAGAGCAAACAAGAAGAAAGGCTCATGATAACCCCAAACTGTGGTATGACTTCACCACACAGAGCTTTTGCTTGCATTCCTGATGTGTGGCATGTGCTTGTGTTGAGGAAGGAACCTCAAACTGGGTTTGGGTGCAAAATGCAGAAATTATAGTGAAAATGGGTCAGTTTTTAGTTACTTTGAAATATATCCTCCTTATTGAGTCATATGCTAATAAATGGAATCCAAGGTCATGGTGTACGTATTACGTACACCTCAAAGGTTAGACAGTATTTCTCTGAGAAAAACAATTGGGACTAATCAGATTGTGTTGGAGGAGCGAGACAGGAACGAAGGTTGGTTGGCTGTATTCTTCCTCCTGGTCTTTCTGGGGAGACTGTTAGCTATGGAGTCACTGCAAATGCAAAAGTAAATAAATTGACAAGTGAAAAGTAAGCTGCTCACAGGCAGATCCATGCATGAGTTGGCTAGGCACAAACTTACTACCACATAACTACTCACACAGCTGATTCAAAACCAGTCTCTCAACACATTACAATAAATAAGAGGCACATCAGCCCCTGCCACGAGTTATGAAAACAAACTGTATTTCCACATGAAAGAAAGAGTGCCTTTCCGACATCAGCTATTCTTGCCTTATAAAACATGCTTGCAATCTACATCTTGCAGTTTCCCCTGGCAACCCTCTAATATCACAGAATAGAATGTCCCAAAGCTACACTTCTTTACACTGCACCATTTTTCTCTTGCTCGGCAGACTTTAATGAGGCCCATCACATTTTCACAAGTGTCCTATTTACTGTACAGAGATTACGTCAAAAGGAACATTGTTGGCTACCTTTTAAAGCCAGATGATTGGCAAATGATAGTGAAAGTCAATTGCTGTTCAGATCGCAAAGTGGTGGCATGTGTTGCTGCCTTGCCTAATTAGCCTTGCTGATCAGATGTTTCCGGTTGTGGAAAACAAATACTAACAGATTACTGCCTCTTTGTGTTTGAAAAGAACCAGTATATAGTGGTACCATTTGGATGAGAGCATCAGAGGTATACTGTTAGAGAGGAGAATTTCTGCAGGCGTGTTATAGCATCAAATTGTTTTCACTGCATAAACCAGTAAAGGAAAAACAGAGGTAGGGTGTGCCAAACATTTGAACAGAAGTCTGTAAAACTACAAAGGCAGCTTATAAAGTTTTCAGTGTTTTGAATATTCAGCACTAATCCACTCCACAGCACTAAATATTTTTCAATTGAAGCGAATGTCAAGCAATTTGGGAGCTGAATTTGGACATTGCTTGTCTGGTAAGGCTTTTTTCCAGGAATGGTCAATCGGTGAGTTATAGGAGGTAAGAATATGTAATAAGAACTGCAATAAGCACTCATATGCAGTACAGCAGAGTACAATTTACAAGTAATTTGTGGGGGGAGGGAGAAGAGATCGACTCTGCCACAGAAAAACCCACAGGAATGTACCCTTGTGGGAGGAAAGCGCCATAGGCCAAATCCTGGTCCTACTGAAGTCAGTAGGAGTTTAGTCGTTTATTTCAGTAGGGCCAGCATTTGATTCTGTGAATTTTCTCTTGTGGTCCGAGAACCAATAATTCTCACACGATCCATGCATATGCCAGGGAATCTATAGCAGGCCAGGACTATCTAGGCCTCCTTATGCCTCACTTCAGTGCTGAGAGGCCTGCTAACTCTACCTCTGCCTCCTAGCAAAGACATGACATTTTTTCCCACTGGCAACTGCCCAAGATGACTCCAAATGGGAGAATGTATTTGGCAGCATGGAGCAGGAGGCCATGGAAAGGTAATGCAGGAGAAAACTGGGTGAGGTGAAAGACAAAGGGTTCGGATGGGAGATAGCTGGGACTACATGCACACAATTTTGCTGATGTTATATTGGTTATTAAATACAATTTCAGAAAAGTTCACATTTTGGTGAGAAGCCTTTCCACTGAAAAAACCTTTACGTGGAAAATTTCTGATGAGGTCTGGGCAGTAGGTCAGTGAGCTCAAATAAAATGTATAGTTCCTTAAAAAATTCTATGGAGTTTGTTGACTACTATTCCGATTGTTGTACACAGTGAGACAAATCACCATTTATAATGAATTGAGCATCTTCTAAAATGAGGAGGCCAAATTCTGCTTTCAGTTACATCATCACTTTGAACTTACTGGAGATTGAAAAACCAAGGAAAAAAGTAAGCAAAGCCGGAGAAATGAAATAAATAACATTAAATACCACATGCTGCAATCTTTTAAGCACTTTCCAGCACAAGCCATCCAGACACCTCACAACTTTTAATGAATTAAGCATTCCAACACTGTGTGAGGTAGGTAAACAGATGGGGAAGCTGAATCATGAGGAGGTTAAATGACTTGGCTAAGGTCTTGCATCCAGCCAGGAACAGAACCCAGAATTTTCCAACTTCCATTCCCCTGCTCTGACCATTCAGTCATGCTTCTTCCAGATTTAAAAAGAATTTAGCCAAATGTTTATAGATTAGTTTAGCTGTTTATTTTTGAAGTGTTATGTCTCGTGTGGGAAGACATATTTGATTTAAAGTGTTTTGGTAGTTCCTTCGTGCTGCTCCTGCCAGCCAGTTTCAAAGAAAACTGTAAGCTGAAAGGAACTGGGAACAAATGCAAGAAGACATGGCCATTTAACTTTCTGTTTGACTGCTAGTGATTTAAAATATACTGTCTAATTTTTTTTCTCTGCTTTTTGTGGTTTTTGAACTAGTCTCCCAGGTCATTCCTGCCACCAAACAAGCACAAACGTCTTTCACTAAAATTATTCTGCTGCCTTTCTGGGGAGACCAAAAGGCAAGAGAGTTCCCTTTATTCTATCACTAAGATGGTACAATCATAAACAGAACCTATTTCTGGAGCTATTTGTGAATAGCCATTTCTCTGCTTGTCCATCACTTGTGCTCACATGTTGTCTATTATGAATTTGGGGATGAATAGTAATAACCAGGATAGATTTTTCTCTTTATCGGGTTTGTTAATTTTCTCTTCTCTCTTCCTTCTCATTTTCCTCTTTCTGCTTTTCTAGACTCTTTAATATAGTTCCATCCTTAATATGATATTGGTCTATGTGTCTGATGTAATTTCTCCATGCTGAATTCTCTATGCAATACATAATGCATTTATTTGTTATGAAAATACAACAGAATTTTACTAGGCAAATGAATCTTTCTGAATAGCATTATGTATTAGAATTACGCTCATTCAGCCAGATGCTAGCCCTACTGAAGTCAGGAAGTCCTACTGGGAACTTGTCTAATGGCACCAGGGTTTGGCCATTTGTTTCTCCCTTCCCCTATCGCCTGCTTTCTGTTCCTTCTTAATTTCAGTCTCCTTCTCTTTCCCTTGTTCTCCCTCACCTTGTTTCTCCTGCCCGTTTCTCTCAGTCTTTCACTCCCTTCACCTGAGAGGAAAATGACAGTCTCCTATTCTCTCGTGTGGGTGACATTCATTTATAGAACCTTTAACTCTTGATTTCTACAGTGAATGAGTGCCACCAGTGACTATCATAAATCTGTTTTTTTTCCAGAGCAATACTCACTTAGATGAGTGCCAGACTTCTACAACATATTAGACTAGCAAAAACATAAGTACTTCCTCTGTCCACATCAGTACTTTCTATGAGACGCTCTAATAAACGAATCACTTTTTTTTTTAAACAAGGGTTTTGAATGAAGTTACAATTGACCTGATGGAAATGACTCAGCTGAAGCACTCAGATTCAAGAAATGAGGTGTGCCTCTCAGTGTGAAAGTGATATGTAAAGTGCTAGCTAGGTTGATGCATGGGGATTGCTCTTTACATTAGTGTCATTTTACAGCTTGAATGCTGCCTAATGCATTAAATATGTCCAGCAAAAAAGGTTAATCAAGTACTGATCATGCATGTTTATTTCATTTTCATATCTAATAATGAGTAAGCTATGGATGATTGCTTATCCTTTTAATAAAGACATGACAAGAGAAATTTAATAGGGGGTGGTTGTTGTTGTTGTTTATTTGTATTGTGATAGCACCTAGGAGCCCAAGTCATGAATTGGAGTCCAGATGCCATTGTGCTAAGGGCCATACACACATGGAACGAGAAGATGGGCTTCCCAAAAGAGCTTTGTGATGGGGTGTATAAAACCCACACTGGTTAGCCACAGGTGAATAGTAGCCTCAGCCCAGTTAGTCCACTGGGTGACAGCTGGCATAAATGGTGATCAACCCCAGCTGGAGAGAAGCTGGGTCTTCATAGAGGAAGGAGGATAAGGCATTGGGAAAAGGCCAGGTAAGAGATAAAGGTGAGAGATAACTGGGAGTTTCCTCTCTTGAGTTAAAGGCTGGGAGAAGCCTGGAAGGCTTTAATTTAAGCTTGAAGCCAGAACTAGAGGGGTCTGACTCATGAGGAATCCTGGGCTTTGAAATAAGAGTGAGAAAGAACTTTGCAGGCATGAGGCCGAGCTGAGCCCCCAGCAAGAAGCCCTGAAGAAGAAGGGTGTGGGACCTGGAAAGGAAGCCTGGGAAGCTGTGGGTGTCAGGGAAGGCCATTGGAGGCAGGGAAATCTCTGGATATGGACAGTTAAAAGGCCATGGTTACAGGAGATGGTGATTTTTACTGTAGTGGGTTTAATATGTAGCTGAGACTTAGGGAGTACCAAGATGGTGGGAGATGAGAGGATGTTACTGTGGTGAACCCAAGACAGGGTTCTGTAAAATATTGAGAGTTGAGTGGGACTAGAAGTACTTGAAATTTTGTTGAGTGGTTCACACTGAAGAGCCTGGGTGAGGACCACCTGTAGGTCTTAGTAACCCCCAGGAAGAGGGGGTAAAGAGACGAACTTTGGGCATTGTTTTATGTGAATTTGTGAGTGGAATACACTGAAAGGGGTGTGATGCTAAAACGTGACCTGTCCGAGTCACTAGAAAAGAGACCACCACAGGGCCAGAGTAGCTGTCAGAAGGGAGCACTAGACAGTGAAAGAACTGCTATGCCACATCTAGTCATGGCTAGCAGGTGACCAACAGTGAGTCTACTCTTCTGCAAGCTTATAATCTAGTTTGTTGACAGGGCAATGACTGTTATTGTTTCCTAAGCCTCCGGTATATATTTTGGGGGTTAAAACTTTCCAAATGTTTACAGTAGTTTGTAGGCAGAGGTAAATAAAGAATAGTGATGCAATGCTTTTTACAATGGTAGCAATTACAGGTGGAATAAGTATGTGCCTATTAAATGCCTGGCATAAATCATGATTCCCAGAGGGCCAGGAGGTATTGTGGAGATTCAGGGAAGCAACTGAGAGAGCTAGAAATATTACCTCTTGAGTGAGGTGTTCAGTCTATGAAAGAACCAGTAGTCTTAAGTGTGAAACTGTGACATTTTGAACACAGGTCACTGTTTTGGTGGGGAGTTCTTTTCTTGGATAGGTCACACACTTTTCTCCGTTGGGACAGAAAAGCAGGATAGCTATGTGGGTAGGAGAGCTAAACCATAGCTAGAATAATATGTGATTTTGGGGAATACCAGGGACAGCACTTGAGCCACTGGGAATGTAACATTTTTGGAGGGTGATGAAGATAGAATAGCAGTAACAGAGTCACCAGGGCCTCAGGCTCCTGCTTATCCAAATTGAGGTTAGTTCACAGTGATTGTGCAACAATGCTGGTTTCCTTCCAAATGGGTTTGGATTTGATTCTGGACCATTGTTTGGTTCATAGGGCCCAGCATTTGTGGGGCTTTAATGTCAGTGAGAAAATTAGAATCAATAAATGATCAGTAAGGAACATTGAGGTTCTGAGCTAGAAAGTCCCACACTGGGATTTGGTCTTGTCACTAGAACAGACATATACTACATCCTATTTGGAAGAAGGATGATAGATCTTGTTAAGGCACTGGACTGGGACTCAGGAGATCTGGGCTTAGTTTCCAACTCTATTACGCATTTTTGTGTGCCATTGGCTAAGTCACTGTCTTCCACCCTTTGTTGGTTGCATCTACTTAGACTCTGCCCTGGAAAAATTATAATCTATTTTCTATTATGTCTATGTACAGTATCCAGCACAATAAGGCTCTGATATTAGTTGAGGCTTCTAGATGCCACTAGAATATAAATGATAACGAATGGGGAAGGTACTGTTCTCCTGAGAAGTGCTGTGCTTTAGATGAAACAAGAAGCTGAAGTTCTCTTCTTGGTCTTTGTTGTCCATCTAGGTCAGTGGTTCCTAAACTGGGGTTCATGAACCCCTGGTGGTTCGCAAAATGTTACAGGTGGTTCTCGGGGGGGAAACAAAATCTCTAATGGCAGACAGAGCTGTCCCTAGGGACCCGGGCAACACGGGGCCAGCAGCCCGCAGCCCTTGGACTTCCAAGAGCTAAGCAGATCAAAGCAAACAAATCTATTACACTGAGGAGATTTCAACTTCAAGACTCCTTATAAGAAATGGAAAGGGAGGTGGATATTTTTTCTGTTTTTAAAATTAAATAGGCAGCTAGTATTGTTCTTAAAATTATTATGAAGAACAAGTTTAAGCTTTGTTGTAACATGCGTTGTTTGCCTGGACTGCTCAAGACCTGAATGCTTGTACAGGAGGAACTCTTTGAGTTGGCTTCTTAAATACCTTGATGCTGTTTCACATCTGATACTCTTTGATGAAACATAGGAGCCTTGTCTTTTAACAGGCTTATTCAAAGTGATACAAACTACGAAAGTGAGATCTTGGAAGAGTGTTGCTGTTTTCATAATGTAATAAAAATAGTGTAATGATAAATAATTAATAATAGTGTGTAATAAGCATGTCATAAAAACAAATTTTATATTTCCCAGATCACTGCTTTTATCATTTATACTCAGGTAAAGGAGAAAATCCATGGAAATATTCATTTTTAGGAGGAGGTTCGTGAGACTTGATGTTTTAGTGAAAGGGGTTCACAGGTTGTTAAAGTTTGGGAACCATTGATCTAGGTGGAAGATGAAAATTTGAAAGTACTTTTTGGGGGGGCGGGGGCAGACTTTTGATACAGGCCTTGCATCCTGGCTACAGTTTCCTCACCATTCAGAACAGTATCTAACACCCTCATATCAAATGTTCAGTCATTGCCATATCTGTCTGCACATGGTGTTACTAATATTTAACTGGGCACTGTTGCAGAACCTTTGATAGGAAAGGACCAGTTCTCAATCAAATTCTATTAACAGAGCATTTTCTAACGAGCTCAACAGAAAAATTAATGTAGGTCTTTTAGCACCTAAAATTTAGTCTTACAATCTTTTGCTCCTCCTCTTGGTTCTTTTGCGTTTTCCCTTCTCGTTTTAGAGGCTCGGATGTAGTAGGGTAGATCTGCACAGCAAAAAGTCCCACAGCAGCGAGTCTCAGAGCCCAGGTTAACTGACTTGGATTCACAGGGCTTGCGCTGAGGGCTAAAAATAGCAGTGTAGGTTTCAGAGACTGGGTTCCAGCTGAACCCACATGCCTACATTGCTATTTTTAGCCCTGCAGTGGGAACCCTGCAAGGCTGAGTCAGTTGACCCATGCTCTGAGACTCGTCTGTGGGCTTTTTTTCTGTGTCGAAATACATGGTGACCCATGTTGTATTATCTAGATTTAAAAGTTCAAGTGAGTTAGGCAAGAATTCTTTCTGGATTCAGGGTGAGTTATAGAACTTGTAAAAGGTTCTCTTTCTAGAGATGAGTAGCATTGAGCAGTCTCGGTTAGTTCAGAGTTATTATTCAGATAAATCAGAGGTAGGCAAACTACGGGCCACATCCAGCCTGCGGGACCCTTATGCCTGGCCCCTGAGCTCCTGGCCCAGGAGGCTAGCCCCTGGCCCCTCCTCTGCTGTTCTCCCTCCCCCGCAGTCTCCGCTCACTGCACCACCGGAGCAATGCTGTGGGCGGCAGCACAGCTGCAGAGCCGCGGCCTGACCCAGTGCTCTGTGCTGCGCGGTGGTGTGGCTGGCTCCAGCCGGGCGGCGCGGTTACCTATCCTGGTGCTCTGGGCGGCGCGGCTGTAGCACTGCCAGCCACCAGTGCTCCAGGCAGCACGGTAAGAGGGCAGGGAGCGGGGGGGGGGTGTGTTTGGATAGAGGGCAGGGGAGTTCGGGGTGGTGGTCAGGGGTCAGGGGTGTGGATCGGGGTCAGGGTGGTCAGAGGACAGGGAACAGGGGGGTTGAATGGGGGCTGGGGTCCTGGGGGGACAGTTAGGAAGGAGGGGGGATGGATGGGGCGGCGGGGGGCAGTCAGGGGCAGGGGTTTGAGGAGTGGTCAGGGGACAGGGAGAAGGGATGGTTGGATGGGGCAGGAGTCCCAGGGGGGCAGTCAGGAATGAGAGGAGGGGTTGGATGGGGCGGCGGAGGGCAGTCAGGGGCGGGAGGTCCAGAGGCAGTCAGTCCCGGGGGGGCTGTCAGGGAGTGAGAAGCAGGGGGGCTCGGATAGGGGGCGGGGGCCAGGCCATGCCTGGCTGTTGGGGGGAGGCACAGCCTCCCCTAACTGTCCCTCCATACAATTTTGGAAACCCGATGTGGCCCTCAGGCCAAAATGTTTGTCCACCCCTGAGATAAATATTCAATAGCTACAACTCTGTTTCAAAGGTCATCAATACAAGCCCTTGAATTTTCAAGTTTGAGTCAAAAATGTTCTGAGAAGGGGCTTTCTCATGAGACTTCCAGTACTACCTGCCTTTAATTACCTTTCTTATGATATTTTAATCCTACTTTTACTTTTAGTCCCAGACCCAAAAAGGCAAAAATGACAAAATAATAAAAAACTAACCAAATATTTTTGAACCTTTGGTTTGAGTTTGGGGTAAAACTTCAGCATTGAGGGCTGGTTTCCTATTTTGGCTTCAACCTGATAAATTTATCCCTGACTGTCTTCTTTAATGCTAGTGATTCTCCCAATTCTGCTTTTCCAGAACAATAGCTGAGTTATCACCCTATTTTACATCCCACATAATATTTATCTGATACTTACAAGTGAGTCTACCAAGTCAGGAGTAAACAGAGGGTGTGGGAATAAAGACACATTCTTATGCAGAGTGCTTACAATATCAGGGCTTTAGTCATTGTTAAAAAAATTTTAAAAGGAAATTATTTAGTTTTGATCTAAATTTTGACTAGCCATATGCTAAAAATGTTATTTTTAAAAAACTACCCCACCCTCCTTTGAACTTGAACTTCCAGAGATTAGCTGGTTCGGGTAACTAGAAATGGGGTATGGAGCCTTCCACTTTTACATCACCAATTACAGTCACTTTAAAAGTGTAACACCATGTATTTTGACCTCCTCTCATGAAGAGCAGGCTGGAACTTTTGGTCACACCATCATTCTGTGAGTGATTTGACCACCCAATGCTCAAATAGCAGCAAGTTCAGCATTTCCATGGCTGGTCAACCCATGTATACTTCAGAACTCTGATCGTGTTCTCTCTCTCTCCATGAAACAGTAATGCTGACTGCCACTTTCACAAGGGATGTTTTTTTCCAATCTCTGTTGATTCTCATTGTGTAGCTGAGTTAATCTCTGAACATTGTTGAGCTCATCCCCTTCTATCTTTCAGCACAGGCTATGTGTTTGCTTTTGCCCTTAATCGGAATCAAATTTAGCCTGATTATGTATCTCAGTGGTGGAACAGTTAGCCTTTAGGATTATAGGTCAGAAACATCAGAAGGATTTAAATTTGTGTAAATATATATATATATATCTTTAGAAATACACTGAATTTATGCTTGGTGGATCCTTCCTCCCAAATGGCTTTCCTTTTTGTCAGTTTTGCCATTATTTCAAGTTGGTTTGTTTCACTCTACAAAGTGATGTTAGTGTTAGAAACTTATTGGTTTCTTAGGTAAATAGTAACTGCCTTTTAATTCTAGCTATTGGGGTTTTTTAAGTAATTTGACTTCAGTTCCTAGCATTAGGTACAGTGTGATTACTTTTATTGTAGTTAATCAGTCATTGCAGTGCTACAGATATGGACCTCCGCCTGGTTAGGATATGAAGCCCTATCTGACAATGATATGAGCTTGGAATTCTTTTAAATTTTGTTTGTCTTTTTAATGTGTATTTGTCAACAGGTAGGAGAAGGACCCATTCTCCCCTACTGTGCCTTATTCCCTATACACACACCTTGCGCAATGCCCAGTGACAATGGGTCTGTGCTTGAGGAGCATGGGACTGCTCCAGCCATGTGCCTCCTAGGGTGGAATTCAGCCCAAAGAGAGCAGGAAAGGGAGAAGGCATGGAAAGATGCAGCATAAACTATGCACAAGGAATTGGGGAGGAAAGACTGTGTCCTGAAGAGCTGTGCAGCTCAGTGCTGCCCCTGGCTTTAATTTACTGTTGTTTTAGTTAAGAAATGCATCTAGTGTTGGTCAGTTAAAATAACAGGGATTATTTATTTTCTTAACTTGATTTTTGTTTATAATTAATGTGTCAATTTGGGAGCCTATTTGTATCCTTGGGTCACATGCAAAACTCACTGACATCAACCAGAACAGCATACATGGACCAAAAATGCACAACACAGACCTTAGACTATGAAGCTGAACACTGAACCCATTAGATAATGCTATCTGTTATAATATATCAGATAATACTGTCCATAGGTTACTTTACTTGCTTTCCAAAAGTCCTGCCAGAATTATCTATTGACCATTTGTAACCATTTCTATATTAAACATTCCAAAGCCCCAAGTCCTTATGAAAAAAATCTGACTTTTTTCCTATCCCCTTTTAAACTTGTGCATGCAATCCTGGCACACATTTCTGCACAAATAAGATGGTTAGGCATGAAATAAGCTAATCTGTAACTGCAAATGTCCATTTGTACATGAAAATGGGCATTTTGTACACACAATTTTGTATGAGTATGCACAATTGTAGCGCTAGTTTCAAAATGTGTTCTATACTTTTTTAAAGTAAGGATTTTAAAGCTTGTTACACGAGTTATAACATGATTATACGTGGCTTCTGTAAGATGGCATGACCATCCCTCCGTGTCCACCTCTGAGAGAAGCTGCACCTCCTCGCAGTTTGGTCTCAAATCAAAGTGGGGAATTGGTGGTAGTCAATGGGCCCTGGCCATCAAGCAGGAGGGGGCCGCAAACAGTCAGGGCTCTGGCCTGCAGTCAGGCAGAGCTGTAGCAGTTTATTTGCCTGGCCATCAAGCAGGATGGGGCACCAGCCCACTCTAGGGGTGAGCACCCAAACACAGTCTAGGGGGCTCCAGCAGGGGTGAGCACCCCTGCGCATTCTGTCATCCTGGCTCTGGAGGGAGACAGACAAACACAGGCCTCTTGGCCTAAGGAAGGGGAGTACTGCCACCCCAGGGGTGGATGGTAGGGGGACACAGACACGCCTAACTCCATTGCATCCAAGCCAAGGGAATCCACCTGTTACACCCTCACCACTCAAACATAAAGAAGTAAAAGGAATAAACCTAATTGTATCTTCCTAGACATTTCCTGGTCTACTTGCATATCTGGGGTTTCAAACGAGTAGTTTCTAGGTATGATACTGATGATTTTTCATACCTGGCCCAAGCTTCTTACAGCATAGCTCTGCCCTGTCCCCTCTCTCCGGGAGAACAACCACAGACAGACAAAAGGGGAGTCATTTTTCAATTTTAAAAAGTTCTAGCCTTCCCATTGGCTCTTTTGGCCAGGTGCCCACTCACTTACTTTTACCTATGCATAGCAGTAAGACTTTAAAGAACAGCTACTAGGAGGGATTTTATAGCTACTGGCTGGCTGGGTGTTCATAAAAGGAAGCTGCCCCCCACCACCTTCATTTATCCCAGTTGCCTAGGCAAAGTAATCCTATATTTACTGGAGTGTGAACTTAGTTTTTTTGATGACCACACAAATATTGAACATGACCAAGATAGCTCTAGTATCTGTTATCATTTAATACATAAACTCTATAAGGTGAAATCTTGGTACTATTGAAGCCATTGAAAAACACCCATTAACGTCAGTGGGGCCAGGATTTTGTCCATTATATCTATAGTACATTGTTGCCAGAGTGTTGATCTTAAAGTAATTGATGGGTCTGTTTTAGTTGTTTTCAGTATGTTCATTCTATTATAGAGTTTTGTTCTGGCTTTCATCACAGTAGTATCCAAGTGGCTTCGTAACAGTTTCAGATATTTATTTTCTAAAATCCAACAAATGAGAGCTCCAGGGAAAAAAAGCATTTGTCATCTTTGAATTTCAGTGAAATTAGAAATGCATAAAATGTTGGGGTGTAGCTTTGGTTTTACGAAACATAACTGGCTAGGTTTTTTAAACCAGAGGCGGGTTGGATCTGGATTCCTTATCCAAAATCTCTTCCTCTCACCCATCCACGAACTTAGGGAAGGCTAGGTTAATATAGACCGTTTAGGCTTCTGTGACTGGGTGAAGACTCAAATAGTTTTCATAGCACCATAAAACATCACCATAACTTTCTTTGAAAGTAACCAACTGATTTTTATAATTTTTTTAACCTTGGGGATTATTTCATGCATATGTGATGGAAAGCGCTTAGTGAGGCATTCTGTGTGAGGTGCTACGGAAACCGAATTTTATGAACCTGACAGTGTCCCCTTCAGTGGACAGAAATTAGATTTTTTTTGGCCTAATTTTTGGGGCTGCATAGCACTGAGATAGTGGTTTTGAGCAAGCTGGAAGACATGTTTTCTGCAAAATTCCAGATCCACTCAAACATTGCGGTTTGAAAGAGACAAATGTTGAGGTCTGAGATCTGTTTGGAATGTATCATTCTTTCAAGTTTGTCTATGATGGAGGGAGTTTGTCCCCTGTTTCTTGGATCAGGAGGGTTTTTCTGTTTTCTAGGTCACTGGCACTGCTGCTTTCATACTTTCTTAGCTAGTCATTTTTAGCTAATGAATCAAAGTACTGAACTTGCTTGACACCCGTGAGTAGCTGAAACAGAGAGTTGTGGTGGCCTGACCATAGTAGTGGCTTTTGATACTTATCTCTTCTTTCACCTTTTCACTTGATGCTCATGGTGAGCATTTAAAGCATTTAGAGGGGTGGTGAGTGTTGAATCTTGGTACACCAGGACCCTCATTGTTTGTGGAACCAGTGCAGTTCTTTTGGGCTAGGCTGTGCAGAATGTTAGAACCTACATGGCATAAGGACCACTTTATTGATGCAGAGCTGTGCTCTGTGTAGACTCCTTTCTCCCCACCAAACAGGTGGTGTTGGTCTGTAGAACATGGCTGGTAAATCTGCAACTAAACAATCTACTGTCCGGATCCTCATGTGTGTGGTGGGAGACTGGAAATAGTAGCTGCTGGGAAAAAGCAGCACACAAATTATTTTTCATTTGCATGGCTTAATGAGGTTTTTTGCCTTGAAGAAATATGCCCGGCCAAATCACCCTACTAATCTTGAATTCAACAGGAGAAAAAGGAGGGTTATGATAGAGAGGGACAAATTGTTTTGTACCTGATAAGTGCAGAAATTGGTCCTCGTTGGTAGGAAAGGAAATATAGAAGACTTGTGGTACTTTAGCGAATCTTTTGTACAACATTGCCCTCAGCTTCCATTCAACCTAAGGCCATTTTGGTTTTTAAAAAAATTCTGCAATGGTCACAAGGGAACCTCTCTGAAAATTACTGCAAAATTTCTTAAATAATCCCAAATAGGAAAACAGACCAAACTGTGCAAAATTTCACATTTTATAATCTTGTTTGCCCCTAAGATTTTATTAAACAGTAGTCCAATTTTAATCAGCTCTTCCTGCAGACAAAAAGGTAGGAACAGTGTTGATGTAATATACTTAGACTTATGTACAGCATTTGATTTGGTGCCATATGACCTTTTGATTTAAAAAACTAGAAAGATAACATGGCACACAATAAATAGATTGAAATCTGGTTAACTGATAGATGTCAAAATGTAATTGAAAATGGAGAATCCTCATAGAATAGTTGTTTCTAGCGGGGTCCCCAGGGATCAATTCATGGCCCTATGCTAATTAAAATTTTAATGACCTAGAAGAAAACATAAAATCATCACTGATAGTTTGTAGATGACCCAAAAATGGGGGGACGAGTAAACAATGAAGAGGTCAAATCACTGATACTGAGCAATCTGGATCGCTCAATAAGCTGGGTGCAAGAAAACAATACACATTTAAATATAGCTAAATGTATGCATGTAGGATGAAATAATGTAGGCCATACTTACTTGATGGAGGACTTACTCTGAAAAAGTTTTGGGGTTCATGGTGGATAATCAGCTGAACATGAGGTCCCCATTTGACACGATGGCCAAAAGGGCTAATGCGATCCTTGATGCATAAACAGAGGAATCTCAAGTAGGAGAGGTCATTTTACCTCTCTGTTTGAAAAGGGTGTGACCAGTGCTGAAATACTGTGTCCACTTTTGGTGTCCACAGTTCAAGAAGAAGGTTGATAAATTGGAGAGGATTCAGAGAAGAGCCATGAGAATGATTAAAGGATTAGAAAACATACCTTGTAGTGATCGACTCAAGGAGCTCAAACTATTTAGCTTAACAAAGAGAAGGGGAAGGGGTGGCTTGATTAGAGTCTATATGTATCTACACAGGAAACAAATATTTGACAATGGGCTCTTCAATCTAGCAGAGAAAGGTATAACATGCTCCAATGACTGGAAGTTGAAGCTAGACATGAAAATAAAGTGCACTCTTTTTAACGCTGAGGCTATGGCTACACTACAGAATTAGGTTGAAATTATAGAAGTCGATATTTTAAAACCCGATTTTATGGAATCGATTGTGTGTGTCCCCACTAAAGAGCATTAAGACCATGAGGTCGACGGACTGTGTCCACAGTATCGGGGCTAGCGTCGACTTTCGGAGCGTTGCATTGCGGGTAGCTATTGCACAGTTCCCGCAGTCTCCGCCGCCCATTGGAATTCTGGGTTGCGATCCCAAAGCCTGATGGGGCAGAAAACATTGTCGCTGGTGGTTCTGGGTACATGTCGTCAAGCCATCCCCTGTCCCTCCCTCCCTCCATGAAAGCAATCTTTTTCGTGCTTTTTTTCCGGGGTTTCCGGGGTTTCCGGGTTTGCTACGGAAGCCTGCTCAGCTCACAATTACCGTACATCTCCAGTGTACGCCTGGACATTAGGTCTAGTGGGGATTCAGTCGCCCTATAATACGGGTAGAGGGATAGCTCAGCGCTCTGAGCGTAGGCCCGCTAGACCCGGGGTTGCGAGTTCAATCCTTGAGGGGGCCAGGAGATGATGATGGATATCAAGCCTATTGAACCATCTGCAGCTAGAAGGGAAGGTGCCTAACCCTTGCTTCCCGGCATATTGTGCCATCTGCTGTTAGAAGGAAAGGAGCCTAACCCTTGTTCCTCCCTCCCTCCGAGAAAGCAGCAGAGGGGGGAGCCCAAAATCCTTTCGCACCTTTTTTCATGCGGGCGCCATATTGCTGACACCATTGTTATCCACCCGCCGCTTCTGCCCCCACTCTGCTGTCCTGCAGACACCATACCAGGGAAAGCATGGAGCCCGATCAGATCACCGCGGCTGTTATCACCGTTATGAACACCACGTGCATTGTCCAGGAGTATATGGAGAACGAGAACCAGGAGCTGCTACAGCTACAGCAGGCGAGGAGGCGACAGCAGCGCCCTGAGGACAGTGATGAGGACATGGACACAGACCTCTCTCAAAAAAGCCCCCCCCCCCCACAAGGTGGACATCATGGTGGTAATGGGGCTTGTTGATACAGTGGAATGCCGATTCTGGGCCCGGGAAACAAGCACAGACTGGTGGGACCACATAGTGCTGCAGGTCTGGGATGAATCCCAGTGGCTGCGAAACTTTCGGATGCGTAAGGGCACTTTCCTGGAACTTTGTGAGTTGCTTTCCCCTGCCCTGAAGTGCCAGAACACCAAGATGAGCGTAGCCCTCACAGTAGAGAAGCGACTGGCGATAGCCCTGTGGAAGCTTGCAACGCCAGACAGCTACCGGTCAGTCGCGAATCAATTTGGAGTGGGAAAATCTACAGTGGGGGCTGTTGTGATGCAAGTAGCCAAGGCTATCACCGAGCTGCTGGTACCAAGGGTTGTGAGTGTGGGAAATGTGCAGCTCATACTGGATGGCTTTGCAGCAATGGGGTTCCCGAACTGTGGTGGGGCGATAGACGGAACCCATATCCCTATCTTGGCACCAGACCACCAAGCCAGCGAGTACATAAACCGAAAGGGTTACTTTTCAATAGTGCTGCAAGCACTGGTGGATCATAAGGGACATTTCACCAACATCAACGTGGGATGGCCGGGAAAGGTACATGACGCTCGCATCTTCAGGAACTCTGGTCTGTTTCAGCTGCTGCAGCAAGGGACTTTCTTCCCAGCCCAGAAAATAACCGTTGGGGATGTTGAGATGCCTATAGTTATCCTTGGGGACCCAGCCTACTCCTTAATGCCATGGCTCATGAAGCCATACACAGGTAGCCTGGAGAGTAGTCAGGACCTTTTCAACTATAGGCTGAGCAAGTGCAGTATGGTGGTGGAATGTGCATTTGGGCGTTTAAAAGCTCGCTGGCGCAGTTTATTGATCTCAGCGAAACCAATATTCCCATTATTATTACTGCTTGCTGTGCGCTCCACAATATCTGTGAGAGTAAGGGGGAGACGTTTATGGTGGGGTGGGAGGCTGAGGCAAATCACCTGGCCGCTGGTTATGCGCAGCCAGACACCAGGGCTATTACAAGAGTACAGCAGGGTGCGTTGCGCATCAGGGAAGCTTTGAAAACCAGTTTCATGAATGGCCAGGATGCTGTGTGAAAGTTCTGTTTTTCCCCATTAATGAAAAGCCCCGCCCCTTCATTCACTCTACTTCCCTTTAACCAAACCGCCCTGCCCTCCCCCCCTCGGTCGCTGCTTGCAGAGGCAATAAAGTCATTGTTGCTTAAAAATCATGCATTCTTTATTAATTCGTAAAACAAAGAGGGGGAACTATGGGGGTAACTGCCACGGTCGCCCGGGATGGGTGGTGGAGGAAGGGAAGCACCAGGATGGGTGGTGGAGGAGGGGATGAGGGAAGGACAAGGACACACAGCACTTTAAAACTTATTGAATGCCAGCCTTTTGTTGCTTGGACTGTTCTCTTGGCTTGAGTGGTTGGGTGCACGGAGGCCGCCCAAATGCGTTCTTGGGCGTCTCGGGGATGAGGTTATGGGACTCGGGAAGGAGGGCTGTTGGTTACACAGGGGCTGTAGCGGCGGTCTGGGCTCAGGAGGCCTTTCCTGAACCCTACGCCTTTCCTCAGCCATAAGCCGGAGGATTTCCGTTTGATCCTCCAGTAGCCTCAGAATTGCATCCTGCCTTCTCTCTGCACGCTGACACCACTTACTCTCTTCATCCCGCCGCTGTCTCTCTTCATCCCGCCAGTCATTGTCTTCAGCACGCCACCTGTCCGCGCGATCAAATTCTGCCTTCCTGGACTCCGACAGTGTCTGCCTCCACGCATTCTGCTGGGCAGTTTCAGTGTGGGAGGATTGCATGAGCTCTGAGAACATATCGTCTCGATTCCTTTTTTTTTTTACTTCTAATCTTCGCTAGCCTCTGGGACGGTGATGAAAGAGGTGGCGTTGAAACATTTGCAGCTGCGGGAGGAAACAAACGGGAGAGGAGTAGTTTAAAAAACACATATTAGAGAACAATGCTCCAAACATTACATAGCACATGTGCATTTGGTCCAAGGTTGCACTTTGCCTGTTATATTGAGGGTCTGCCAGTTTGGTGTGAGAGATCACACAAGCAGGTCCGGCGGGCAACAGAATTCGGCTTGCAGGCAGCCATGGTAAGCCACAGTCTATAGCCTGTGGGAATGGTTTCAAACAGAAACCCCCTCATTTCCCATAACAAACAGCCTTTGGGCTGGCAATTTAAAAAGGGTTGGCAATTGAAAAGGGAGGGGCGGCGGTTTTCGGGTTAACGTGCAGCGCGAACCTAATCAACACCCTCCCCCGCCCCCCCCCCCACACACATCCAAGATGCTCACTGTTCCCCCTCCCCCCACCGCGTAGGTCACAGCGGGGAAGATTTCCATTCAGCCACAGGCAAACAGCCCAGCAGGGACGGACCCCTCTGAATGCCCCCTTAATAAAATCCCCCTATTTCAAACAGGTGACCATGAATGATATCACTCTTGTGAGGATAACACAGACAGATAAAGAACGGATGTTGCTTGAATGCCAGCAAACACCGGGACCATACGCCGCCATGCTTTGCAATGCCATGATTCCAGACTACGTGCTACTGGCCTGGCGTGGTAGAGTGTGTTACCACGGAGCACAGGATAAGGGTGTCCTCCCAAGAAACCTTTTGCACAGGCTTTGGGAGTACATCCAGGAGAGCTTTCCGGAGATGTCCCCGGAGAATTTCCGCTCCATCACCGAACATGTTAACAGACTTTTCCAGTAGCTGTAGCTGTACTGGCCGTGAATTAATCATTAAACACGCTTGTTTATAAAACATGTATTACTTTCACAGAGGTACACTCACCAAAGGTCCCTTCTCCGGCATCAAGTATGCCTTGGGTGGGTTCGTAGGGTACTGGCTCCAGGGTGACAAAAAGTTCCTGGCTGTCGGGGGAAAAGGGCTTCTCCGCTTCCTTGCTGTGTCTGTGCACTATTTTGAACATGATTATCATCATCTTCCTCTTCCCGAAAATGCTCCTCGGTGGTTTCTGATGATCCACATACAGATTCATACCACATGGGTGGGTCAGTGCTGGCTGCACCCCCTAGAATGGCATGCAGCTCATCATAGAAGCAGCATGTCTGGGGCTCTGACCCAGAGCGGCTGTTTGCATCTCTGTTTTTTTGGTAGGCTTGCCTGAGCTCCTTAATTTTAACGCGGCACTGTTGAGCGTCCCTGTTGTAGCCTCTGTACTGCATGCCCTTGGAGACTTTGGCATATGTATTGGCATTTCGCTTTTTGGACCGTAGTTCTGCTAGCACGGTTTCATCTCCCCATACAGCGATCAGATAGCGTACCTCACGCTCGGTCTATGCTGGAGCTCGTCTTCGGTTCTGGGACTCCATCTTGGTCACCTCTGCTGATGAGATCTGCACTCACCTGCAGCTCACCACGCTGGCCAAACAGGAAATGAAATTCAAAAGTTCGCGGGGCTTTTCCTGTGTACCTGGGCAGAGCATTCGAGCTCAGACTGCTGTCCAGAGCGGTCAAATGTTGCACTGTGGGATAGATCCAGGAGGCCAATACCGTCGAATTGCGTCCTCACTAAGCCTAGATCGATTCGGCAATATCGCTTTAAGCGCTAATCCCCTCGTTGGGGGTGGAGTGGCGAGATCGATTTTAAGAGCCCTAGAAGTCGATGTTAAGGGCTTCATCGTGTGGACAGGTGCACGGATCAATCGATATAATGCTAATAAATTCGACCGAAACTCGTGGTGTAGACCAGGGCTGAGACTAATTAACCATTGGAACAACTTACCAAGGGTCGTGGTGGATTCTGAGTCACTGACAATTTTTAAATCAAGATTGGATATTTTTCTAACGATCTGCTCTAGGAATTATTGTGGGGAAGTTCTATGGCCTGTGTTCTACAGGAGGTCAGACTAGAGGATCACAATGGTCCCTTCTGGCCTTGGAATCTATGAATAACTCACAAGACTATCCAAAAAACCATTACAGAGACTGCAAAAAGAAAGAAAGAAAACAAGGGAGGAAAATATTTTACTTATTTATGTTGAAACTGAAAAATGTTTTCATAGAGGGTTTTCTTTTCACCCAGTAATGGCATATGCCTCTTACGATAATATTGTATACAACTTCTCAAGTATTTTTCCAAAACATTTATATGTGGGTTTGTTTGTGCAAAACAATATTTTGAATCATACGGCTCTATACCTCAGACATTAAAAAAGAAGGCTGTTGGATGGAGAATGTTGGTGTATTTATACTTTCTACCTTTCCTTTTTGGATATGAGACTCTTGGCTGAACAATCAAGTTATACTTTTCCTACAGTGGCATCTGACTTCTTGTATGATTCCACATGTGTTATATTGACCTTTTCAAAGCTGCTTTGAAGTTTGTCGTGCAGGATCATGTCTGTTTTCTTCTTCTGTTCTTACAACTTTCTTCTGGCACAGAGGAACTTTTTTTTTTTTATCTGACCTAAACTCCAGGAGCCAGTTAAAAGAATCCATTGACTGAAAACAAGCAGATAAAATATGACTAGTGCAAATTAGGGATGCGTGAACTTGGAGACATATCAAAGGTTGTGAAACAAGTGGAAGTATTTTAAAAAATAAGCAAAGGAGATGTTCTTGAAATTCTGAAAAACAATTTTTTTAACTTGAACTTTCTTTGAAAATTGTCTTCTTTTTACAGGAAAGTTGCTCCCCCAGTGACAATTCAAAGAAAGGAACAGATCAGAGTTAAGCAGAAAAATTCTCACCACCAGCCAAACCAGATGAAAATTTGTCATTTTGCAGGTAGGCCAAACAGCAGACCTTTCACTTTTTGCCTTGAATTTTCCTGGGGTGAAGCAAAAGGCCACCTTTGGCAGCAGCTAAATGTTTTTGCGTGGAGTATGCTCATGAAACAAAAATGACTCATTTCACAAAGCTCATTCTTTTTTAAAAAATGCCTTTGAATTGTGTGCTGGCTTGTTGAGACTGTCCGCAACAGTGCAGACTACTCAACGCTGCTTTGCCAATGTATCTCCATCCTGGCCATGGGGGATTTGCCTCTACCTGTGACAGGGGAGATCAGACTTCATTCCTAGCAGATCCGAAAGCCTGACATTAAGACTGCAGATCAGTGACAATTGTAACTTTTTTGTGTGTTGTAGACCTTTCCCCTTAGAGTTGAACAGAGACCCGCTCCCATTCACCCCACAGAGGCCACAAAACAGCAACTGGAGAAGGATTCTTTTTTTTTAAATGCCTATATATATAGCAATTTTTCTATGTACAAATCAAATTTCTTTACAGAGCTGGGCAATATCATTATCCCTATTTCATAGTGGGAAAAACTAAGAAAGAGAGACGTTAGATGACTTGCCCTTTCAGTTACTCATAATTTTCTCAAACTAATACCATATGATTTTTAATGTCCCAGTTCTGGTCTCTACTCAATCATTAATTTCGTTGGTTATTTGGAGCAATATCAGAGGAGTAGTTTTTGAGTTTGAGTTAATTCAACTTTTACCTGTGTGGTTTGACTCAAACTGCTGAATTTACAAGGTTAAATTTGGTTTGCTTTGTAGATTTTGTTGAGCTCTAAGGAATAAACCAAGTTTGAAGAAAACTGATTCAGTAGCCTTAAAATTTCTGAGCATTTAAATTTGGAAGTTTCGCATATGCTGCAAATTATTATGATGTACTATTTGTATTAAGGTCGTATCTAGCACTGGTCCCTGACTGGGGTCTCTATGCAGTGTATGCACACATATGTCTCTGCCTCAAATGGTAAGGATTTAATGCCCTAATCCTGTAACAGATTCCACCCATGTGAAGTCCATTGCAGGATTGGGGACTAATTTAGAATTGTTTATCGATTATTTTTTTTAATGAGTCTAAATGTTGAGATGATCCAGAGTTTGAAATGTAACTGCAGAGATGAAATTTATTATTTACATAATGCTACCAGTGCCATGGAAGAAACTTTTTCTTCCCCTGCTGTTATGGTTCCTCTCAACTAATTAGCCTCTTAAGATTGGTCTATACACCTCGACCTTATCATGTTTCTCTGACTGTATAAATATCTGTCTACTGTGTATTTCATTCCATGCATCCGATGAAGTGGGTATTAACCCACGAAAGCGTATGCTGAAATAAATTTGTTAGTCTCTAAGGTGCTACAAGTTTTTCTTTCTTATTTTCGTTTTGCTAACACTTCAAGGAGAATCCTCCTTCTTCTCTCCCTTCACCATGGTCATAGCACTTCAGAGGGGACTTTAAAAGTTCATCTTTAATTTAAAAAGTTGAACTGGGAGATGTTTCAATGCTCCCAAACTAGTTGAAGTAAAAATACATCGTGTTGGTAATTCAGTGGGCAGAGGGCATGATTTAGTCCCCCTCTATGTGCTGTGAATTCTCTGCTCCTCTCTACTGGCCCTACTTGAGGTGTGGATTTAGGCACTAGAAAGTTGGTGCTATGGCAAGTCCTCCTCATGACAAAGGGAGTCAGAAAATCAGTTCCATGCCATTGCAGAGACCTGAGGCATTAGTGCATCTCGGACTCGCCTATTCTTTGCCTGTGGCACACAGCAGTTTAGTCTCTGGAGGGCTGTAATACTGAAGTCTAACCCAAGTTATTGCGGTCAGTGCAGGGGTAAATGGGTGAGGCTTAGTGGCTTGTGATGTGCCGGTCAGACTAAATGACTTGCAAACAGTAGTGGGTATGTCTCCCACAACCTACTGCGCCCCAGACTGGCTATGATCAAAGGGACCCCCCCCCACTACAATGTATGGTTATTGTTCATAAATTGCTCTCACCTAGGTATACATTCTTGATGTTCTGTGCATATTTCACTAACTTCCCTCCCCAGGGCACAGTTCTAGTTTTGGAGTGTTTTGGGCTGGGACAGGTACTTACACATGCACCAGGATTTTCCCCCTTGCCCCTCAACTCCTCCCCTCCACAGCTGGCTCTGCACAAAAGACACACGGACCTCTGTTCCCTAAAACAGCTCCCCTCCTCAAACTGTCTCTGCTCAGAAGAAAGATGCTCCCTAATCCTCCTAAATTGGCTGTGCTGATGTGAGACAACACTCAGATCTTCCATATCAGTGCTCTGAAATCAGGGGGGAAATTTAAAACAAATTAAAAAGTTTTTTATTGAATGTGGGAATTAAACTCAAGTCGCTAAGAGAAGGCACCTGCTGGTGTTGGAGACTATGCCATCCTGGGGAGCTTGATGTGCCAGTATTTTACAGAGGCTGTAACATCTGTTGTTCCCCAAAATAAAAATCTATAAAAGAAGAATCAAAAGTCTATTGCCCGTGGAGACCTTCCGAAGCAAGACCTGCTTTACTAGTGAGAAAGGAAGAGTGGGACTGATTCCCATAAAATAAGCAATATTTAAGAATGCATGTTCTAGCCCCAGAAAGGCTCAAGGTGGTTCTCAAACGTTTGTATTGGTGACCCCTTTCACATAGCAAGCCTCTGAGTGCCATTCCCCTTATAAATTAAAAACACATTTTTATATATTTAACACCATTATAAATGCTGGCGGCAAAGCGGGGTTTGGGGTGGGTGGAGGCTGACAGCTCGCACCCCCCCCATGTAATAACCTCGTAACTCCCTGAGGGGTCCCGACCCCCATTTTGAGAAACTCTGAGCTAGATAATTCACAGGATTATTACCAGGTACAGCGTTTTCCATCTCTACATTGCTGCACTGAATTCAGTCCACCTGTGGAGTGAGTGAGAACTGTAACCATCAGTAACATGCTGTTGGGCATTAATCCCCTTCCACTTGAAATGTCCAAGTCACCAAACAAATATCAAACCCTCATAATCACAAGGGACAGTCTAACCAACATTTTTAGCAGAGGGACAAAAAATGTTTAGAGATTGAACTATCTTCTCATTTCTTTAGGGCAGGGACCACACGTCTTCCTATGATTGTGTGTAATGCTTAGTGCAGTGGGACTCCAGATTTTGACTGGGGACCTCTGAGTGCTCCTGTAATATTAATAGCAAGTTTGAAGGCCCGTCAGTGGGATGCTGTGAAGACGCTTGTGCTACTGATACCTCTGCTATACTTGTTCTGTGGATCATTGGTTGATTTCATTCTCCAGGGCTATCAGTCCGACATCTTTCACAAGCACTACATTTACTTTAGAACTCAATGTAAAAACAAGTGTGCTGGGGGTGGGGGCATGAGGGGGAGGAGGATGGTGGGTTAATATGGCTATGCCATAAACAAAAAAGCAAGCTTTCCTATTTGAAAAATAAGCAGAAATAAAAAGATGAAAATGACTAAATTTTTGTTCTTAATGGGATCTGTTTGTAATGCTCTGTTGCCCCTGTTAATTGATCTTGATGCCGGTTATCTGCCCTTGCCATCTGCCTGAGTTGCGCAACTCACATTTTGATCAATTATCTGGTCATAGAGGCTGCAGTAATAGGGAGCAGGGTTTCAGCACAGCCCTCTGCTTTATAGCACTAGCCTTTGGTATGAAATAAAATAAGATGCCATGTAATGAATGTTCTGAAGCACTGTTGTAATGTGGCTTAATATGGCTGTGAATAGATGTGTTTGTGTACAGCCGCCCTCATATGAGAGAGCTGGCTGGGCTCTAATTTACTGATAGAGCAGACGGTTGCCTAGAGCAGCAATACCTTATGATTATGATTCTGCTCTCTCTCTCTCTCCAGTTTTACACTAGTCTAATGCCATTGATTTCAGTGAAGCCACTCCTGATTTAAATCAGTGTGAGGGCAGAATTGGACCCAGTGCTCCATCTGAGACCCTGGTAGGGACCATCTTCCACTATGAAATGTCTTAAGTTCATTTAAGGGCACATACATATATACATATGTACATTGCTCTTTCCCTGTTTTGCTTGGATATTTTGGATCTTTCTGGTACATCTGACTGCAAATAATTTCCAAGGGAGATCCAGAACGGATAAAGTGCGGCTCTGGTGACTTTTGAGCGGGGTAGCCTGCCGAAATCACTGCCACATTCTTCCCATAGTAGTCCTTTAAAATTAATAGCACATGCAGGGGAAAAACTAAACCCTTTGACGTCACTCTTGAAATGAGGAAACATAAACAGAAAAGGCTCCACTCCAGTGAGCTGACAGTGCCGAAGCCGATTGGTCTGCTTTTCCTTGCTTGTGGCAGTTGACAGCACCTCCCAGCCGTGCACGGCCTTCTGCTTGCTAACACAGTCAGTCAGACTGCAGCAAGCTCAGCTCTATCCCAGCACTTGCCTGGGAGAAAAGTGCACTCTGTAGTAGAGAGTCGCTGTTCCTTTTGGCTTCTTGGGTTTGTTTGGTTTTTTTCCCCCCACCTTTAGTTGCTGTTGTTACTTAATTATATCCCTAATCCTGGATGCAGTTGCTGGATTCTGCAGTACAAGTCTTCATGAACAAGCTGCACCGCTTAGAGATTTCACGGCATTCAAAGGTCACAGAACTGCCACTATGGTTAAATGTCTTGTTTAATGGTTGAGGTATGTACAGCAAATCTAAAAGAGGCAGCATGATTTTTTTTTTTTTTTAAGGAGGAACTAAAATTGCAAAGTGGGGGAGGGAGATAATACTTTTATTTAGAGAAAAAGATTTTTTTTATTAGTGATTGTTACTACAGCAACCGGCTTTTGAATTTCCTCCCTTTTTCTTCAAGCCAGCGGGATGTTTTAACTTGTGTTAATTTAACCCTTTGAGGGTGAAAGAAAATGAAAGAGAGGTTCTGTCATTGTGGCACTTTATGACCCCACTGAGGAAAGTGAGATTGCTTTTCCTGTATGCTGTCCTCAGTCCTACATTTCAATGGCATGAGCAAAGACCTTACAGTTGGTTCACTTAGCTGGATGAGGGGGGGTGGAAAAGGAGGACTCAGTCCTGTCCCTTGAAGGTGTTTTTGAGTTGGCTTGAGACGAGAGCAGAGAGAGAGGGGGGATTGGGGACAAATAAATAGAGCAGTGAAGTATATATTCTTTGGGAATACATGTTCCACTTCATTTTATTACTACATGCTTAGGATGCTTTACTTGCTCTGGATTTAAAAGTCACAAGTGGAAACGAAGCTCCTGCTTTAACTTGTATGCAAAAATGGGGGTAGGGGAAATTGCTTGTGTTCTGTCATCGCCACTTTTCAGATAGCTGTTGCCAGCTAGCTAGAGAAGTGGAAATTTAATTAGAAACTGAACTAACGCAACCTGATGGCTATTTAACGACTTATAGGTTCAATTAATCTTTGGGCAGCCTGTGGTCAAACTTGAATGACTATTGCAGCATTACAGTGAACGGTATGTGCTGCAGGAAACGAGAGCAACAGCTAACATAAAACTAACATTGTTTTCAGGAGTGTGATTCTAGCATGCAAGAGGAGGAGCCACTTAACCAAGGAGCTCTTGTGTGTGGGTTTTTTTTTCAAAAAATCCTGTCCAAACAGCCAATCTCTGTTGCTAATTAAATTAAAATGCAGAGTAAATGTATATGCTTTTGTCAGGTCATTGGTAGCAATCTTCAGGTTTTCTCAAGTTATGGAATGGAAGATCATATGAGCCACTTTGACAATGTTACTATGTATACAAAAGCTTTTTCTTAATTTCGCAAAAAGTACATCTTTTACAGTCAGGTCATATAACCAGAAACATCAGCTGAGCACTAGTAGCTCATGTAGTGCACTTCAAAGGACTAAGAATAAAATTAACTGTGCTAGTCTCAAATGCACCAGCTTAAGGACTGCAAAAATATTAGCTCTGAAATGCAGAGGATGTGCTATGTGCCGTGAATGGACAATTGCTATTCTGCAGTGCCTAGTGGGAAAACAAGGACTTTGTGTATTGCAAATGCATAACTGCAGCTCCTCCATTTCCTTTGCTGTATCTTCACTGGTGGCTGCAGGAACAAAGAAGGCTGTCATTAATAAACTCTTTAATGCCACATCTCTTTTGAGATGCTGAAGCATCCTTTTTTCCATATCAACCAGCCACCAAAAGTCAAGTGTTAGTAGATGAACTGTTACTCATCCACTACGCCAAAGACTTTTACATGTCAGCAGCTTCAGAAAGCCAAAGCACTGTTTCTCCAGGTTAACATTGGGGGAGAGGGAGGCTGGCAAAGTGTAAAATGTGTATTATAGAATTAAAGTGATTGGTTTAGAGAGAGAGAGAGAGAGTGAGTGAGTGTATGGGTGGAAGGGGAGAGTTTGAGAATTCTATAAGAAATAGAAAAGTCTCAACTTTCTAAACTACATGAAGAACCCTGGGTCCCCAGGAAGCCATATGCAATGCATCAGTTCATAATAATTTTATAAATATGGTAAATTACTTGCTTCTTTTTATAAGACTTTTCCAGCAGGTCTTAACACTTCTTCATAAACTAAAATTAACTACCACAGCGTTTTGTGGCACTATACGCGCAGTAGGGCTAATGACAAAACAGGTAAAGTGCATTTCACGCAAACAGATGACGGTCTGTCACTGAACCTTGTCAATCAAGGCCTAGTTTGGTTGAGGTGCTTCCCCTGAGCATTCTGCATATAGCAGCAAAAACGAGATGAAGACTCAAAGCTAAACTTTCACATGACATATAAAGCTTGCTGCCACGTGCAGGCATGTTGCCCCAGTGAACGAGACCCGAGAAGGGAGTGAGCTCTAAAAAGTTTTAAGTCACAGGAAAGGCAGTTAATTATTATGAGGTTGGTTGAATAGGTTGGGCTAGATTAGCACTGGTGTGACTGCAGTGATATCAGTAGAGTTGGGGCTGAGTACACCAGGACTGAATTTGATCCAATGTGTCAAAGCTCAGTGCTACAATATGAAATTTTGAATCCTGTAAACCTGGCATATAAAATATACTGCATGATGGCAGCTGCTTTCCACTAACACCCCCAAACATAGATGCCTTTCCCTTGTGAAGCACAGTCCTTGATTGGCCTTACCATAGCTTTGGCTAGATTATTGAAGCAGACTGACTTTCCAGTATCTTCATCTCGGTTATGAACTATAAAGGAGACATTTAATAGTGTGTGGTTCCCTTCCCACACCCCTACATTCTTCTACTAATGTTTAAAAACTACTGTAAGAATAAACAATCTGAAAATTGATCTTTCCTGATATTTGAGTACAGTTATCCTGTCATTTCGAGTCTAACTTGGAAAACTCTCTGGACTCATAATTTCCTATACAGCTAGAATTGTAGAACAGATGTACCAGATATTAACCACATCATTAGTCAATGGGTCAAAACCTGAGACCTGCTTATAAGACCCATAAGATTGCCTTGTAAGCAGGCTGTGGACCTGGCCAGTAGATCCTGAGCATGGTTGTGCTCAGGGAAAAATGAGGGCTTGATCCTGAGCACTTGGGGTTGATAGGCAGGGACCTCATGTAAATGAGGCCTCTGAGTAACTCACTGTGTATCCTGGTTCCTCTTTCTTCCTGTGTTGTTTCCATGGACGTTTCTGCAGCCCTCCATATGATTGCCATATGAGATGGGGGAGTTGGGGTCCTTTACCATCCTTAACATGTTTTAGAACAAAATGAGTTATTTTATATGGGCATGATAAGATCTTTCTTTCCACTTTCCAATCCGCGGGGGGTGGGGGATCGCTGTCCCCCACACCCCAAGGCCAAGAGGGGTCTACCATAGTAAACTATGGTCAGGCCAACTAGCTTCAGCCAACTCTCTGCTAGAGAACAGAATAGTAACCAAGCTGAGCCTGATCCTACCTGTCACACCAGGAGACATACCAGAAAACTTTAAGTTCATAAAGGGCAGTAATATGAAACAAGGCTCATCCTTCTAGTGCTAAAGCTTTTGGTTTCCCTTTTTAATTCAGAGGTGACAAAGAATTTGATATGAAATATTTAAACCTATCAAAGGGTTGGCAATTTTCCTCTAAGCACGCAAAAAGTGGATTCTGAAATACTATGTGTGTAGTTTTACTCCTACAAACTCTGCTTATAGGCTATCACTTCATTCTCTGGATTGGTGTCATAGGATCATAGAACCGTGTGATTCTGAAGGGACCATATGTGTCATATAGTCTAACCCCCTGCCAAGATGCAGGATTTGTTGTGTCTAAACCATCCAAGACAGATGGCTATCCAGCCTCCTTTGAAAACATCCAGTGAAGGAGCTTTCATGACCTCCCTAGGTAGTTTGTACTCCTATGAGGGGGTAAATGTTGAGCATTATGCTCAAGGAATTAGATGAATTTGGTTCAGGGGGTGAATTTGGTCCATGCTGTTGAAAATATGTCTGTGAGTGTAATAATACTTAGCTCAAATAACATGACTTTATTTGATAATTAATAGTGTAGAATCATCATGAGGACAAGCAACATGTTACAGATTTGTCAACCCTAAGGAAGCTTAAAGCTTCAGCATTCTATAAAATTGCTTCTTAGCTTTGGACATTTTATTCAGCTGATTCAAAGAAAAGTACATTAGTAATTTAGATAGGATGTGATATTAATGATACTGAGCAGGGACACAGTGCTTTTTATCCATAGATTTCAAAGTGTTTCATGAAGCTGAGTAAGCATTTTACCCCTGTTTTATACATGGTGGAACTGAGAAACAAAGACACTTAGGCCCAAATTTTCGAAAATGGCCTCAAACTTTTAGTGCCTCTTTGTTTGTTTGTTTGTTTGTTTGTTTGTTTGTTTCTGTGCCTACCTTGAGATACTTTATATCTAAGCATCTAAGGGTGGACAGCCAAAAACTGAGGCACCAAAAGCTAGAGCTAAAAGCGGCAGTCAAAAAAGCAAACAGAATGTTGGGAATCATCAAGAAAGGGATAGATAATAAGACAGAAAATATCATATTGCCTCTATATAAATCCATGGTACGCTCACACCTTGATTACTGCGTGCAGATGTCATTGCTCCATCTCAAAAAAGATATATTGGAATTGGAAAAGGTTCAGAAAAGGGCAACAAAAATGATTTGGGGTATAGAACGGCTTCCATATGAGGAGAGATTAATAAGACTGGGACTTTTCTGCTTGGAAAAGAGGCGACTAAGGGAGGATATGATAGAGGTCTATAGAATTATGAGTGGTATAGAGAAAGTAAGTAAAGAAGTGTTATTTGCTCCTTCTCATAATACAAGAACAAGGGGCCACCAAATGAAATTAAGAGGTAGCAGGTTTAAAACAAACACAAGAAAGTATTTTTTCACGCAACGCACTGTCACCCTCTAGAACTCCTTGCCAGAGGATGCTGTGAAGGTCAATACTGTAATGGGGTTCAAAGGGGAGCTAGATAGATTCATGGAAGATAGGTCCATCAATGGCTATTAGCCAGGATGGGCAGGAATGGTATCCCTAGCCTCTGTTTACCAGAAGCTGGGATTGGGTGACAGGGCATGGATCACTTGATGATAACCTGTTTGTCTATTCCCTTTGGGACACCTGCCATTGGCCACTGTCAGAGGACAGGATACTGGGCTTGATGGACCTTTGGTCTGACCCAGTATGGCCGTTCTTATGTTCTTAGAGGCCATTTTTATTAGTTTGGCACTGAATATTTTGCCCCTTGTTCCACAGTGCATCAGTGGGAGATTTAAAAATAAAACTCAGGTCTCCTGACTGTGCCCTATTTTATTATTAGAATCAACAGTTCATAAATATCAGAATCACAAACAATGCCAGTTTCCCTTGAACTGCTTTGTTTGGATGTCCTTTTTTTGTGTGTTATACTGTAAATTGTTTGGAACATTGTTCAATTTTATTTTGTCTTACTCTTTGTATTCCAGTAGCACCCAAAAGCCCAAATCAAAACACATATTAAACTCCCCAAACCTATATTTTGTCCATCTCTTTCATGAAGCTGGCTGTCAGATTCAGCAGGTGGATTGCTGGGGTTCAGAGTTCAGGGCTCGCCAGTGAGCAGCTGTTCTGTATCCTGAATGACTTATAGCTGATATACTGACATTGTGAAGTAAACACACAGAGCCAAATACAGACCTAGTGTAAGGGAGTGAATTCCACTGAAGTCAGGCTCATGTTGCAAAATGGTAGCATGAAAAGCCAGTGACAGTCCTCAAAAACCAGTGACCAAATGATCTGGTGGTGCTATTTCATGTACTATATAACATGAGAGATGCTGTCCTTAGACACTGGGGTTGAGAAATCCCCTTTGAATAGAATATTTTTTTCTCAGGATATGAATAATCTCTTCATGTCATGTTTTATTACATAGTCTTGAACTGATTATAATAAACTCGTCAAAGGAGTCAGAGCTCTGAGTCAGGTCTTATTCCATCCTTCCTCCCAGTGGGAGTTTTGTCTGAGTAAGGATTGATGAGGATGCAGGGCTTAGCTTGTTTACGTACAAAACAGGAGTGCACTTAGCACTACTGCAATATGGCATTCTGAACAGATAGGCTTGCAGGTGGGTGACATCCACTCAGATTAGACAACCAGGTTGCCTGGGCAGATAAACAAAGTGGATGGTCTCTCCTAATTAAGGGGGTAGCAGGGGCTCTGTTGCTTGCAGAGGTAAATGCATTCACTTTTTATGTACAGAAGAATCGTCTATTTCTTATCTGGCAAAAACTAGCGGATTATTTCCCCCTTGTTCTTTAAGTAGGATCTTATGTTAGGAATAGGAAACCAATATTTAAAAGGAGAGAGCTAAGGTGCTATTGTCTATTTAGTTAGTAGATTTATATTAGTCACAAAAATATTCCTGGACACATAATATCCAAAATAACTTGGGTTGTTGGTTAATTGCAGTTAACTCATGCAATCAACTCAAAAAATGAATCATGATTAATCACAGTTTTAGTAGCACTGTTAAACAATAGAATACCAATTGAAATGTATTAAATATTTTTGGATGTTTTTCTACATTTTCATATATATGGCATTCTATGCTGTAATTGAAATCAATGTGTATATTATTTTTTATTACAAATATTTGCAATGTAAAAATGATAAAAGAAATAGTATTTTTCAATTTGCTTCATACAAGTACTGTAGTGCAATCTCTGTCATGAAAGTGTAACTTACAAATGTAGATTTTTTTTGGTCACATAACTGCACTCAAAAACAAAACAGTGTAAAACTTCAGAGACTACAAGTCTATTCAGTCCTACTTCTTGTTCAGCCAATCACTAAGACAAATAAGTTTGTTTACATTTACGGGAGATAATACTGCCCTCTTCTTTTTTACAATGTCATCAGAAAATGAGAACAGGCGTTTGCATGGACTTTTGCAGCCAGCATTGCAAGGTATTTACATACCAGATATGCTAAACATTCGTATGCCCCTTCATGCTTCGGCCACCATTCCAGAGGAAATGCTTCCACGCTGATGACACTCGTTAAAAAAATAATATGTTTATTAAATTTGTGACTGAACTCCTTAGCAGAGAATTGTATGTCTCCAGCTCTGTTTTACCTGCATTCTGCCATATGTTTCATGTTATAGCAGTCTCAGATGATGACTCAGCACATCTTTCATTTTAAGAACACTTTTGCTGGAGATTTGACAAAACGCAAAGAAGGTACCAGTGTGAGATTTCTAAAGATAGGTACAGCACTCAACCCAAGGTTTAAGAATCTGAAGTGCCTTCCAAAATCTGAGAGGGATGAGGTGTAGAGCATGTTTTCAGAAGTCTTAAAAGAGCAACACTCCAATGCAGAAACTACAGAACCCGAACCATCAAAAAAGAAAATCAACCTGGTGGCATCTGACTCAGATGATGAAAATTTACATGCGTTGGTCCACACTGCTTTGGATTGTTATTGAGCAGAACCTGTCATCAGCATGGACGCAAGTCCTCTGGAATGGTGGATGAAGCATGAAGGGACATATGAATCTTTAGAACATGTGGCTTGTAAATATCTTGCGACGCCGGCTGCAACAGTGCTATGCGAACACCTGTTCTCACTTTCAGGTGACATTGTAAACAAGAAGCAGACGGCATTATCTCCTGCAAATGTAAACAAACTTGTTTCTCGTAGTGATTGGCTGAACAAGAAGTAAGACTGAGTGGACTTGTAAGCTCTGAAGTTTTACATTGTTTTATTTTTGAATGCAGTTATATTTTGTACATAATTCTACATTTGTAAGTTCAACTTTCATGATAAGAGATTGTACTACAGTACTTGTATTAGGTGAACTGAAAAATATTATTTCTTTTGTTTTTTACAGTGCAAATATTTGTAATAAAAAGTAAATATAAAGCGAGCACTGTGAACTTTGTATTCTGTGTTGTAATTGAAATCAATATATTTGAAAATTGTAGAAAACATCCACAAATATTTAAATAAATGGTATTCTATTATTGTTTAACAGTGCGATTAATTGTGATTAATTTTTTAATTGCTTGACAGCCCTATTAATAACCAATTAATCAAACCTCACTCTGGTGTCTGTTAACTGTCTTAGGCGAGACCAAGCAGAGAGTCTTCAGTAAAACTCAATGGGTCAAAGCAGTCTCCATAGTGTTCCTCCTCTTGGAAGCATAAACACACTTTGAGGGAGGAGCCTCTCACGGAGCATCTGTTAAGCATTTATACATCTGTCCAAGTTCTTGCCACTGCCCAGGCTGAGTCCATGATTCCACCCCCTCTAGATTTCAGGGAGGAGATATTGCTGATAGCCTTTGCCTTCCTAAGGGGAGAGTGTAAGGCAGATTTCCTCTGGCTGAATGGCCAGCCTCCTGGAGTACCTCATAGGAATGTACTCCTGTAAAAGTATAATAAAGATACCTTGGCTTTGGCTGCAGGACAGTTTGGAGACAACACTGGACCACTGTGTAATCGCCATTGTTCCCTCTGCCCCACCCCCAGGCATCTCTCCCTTTTCTAAAAGAGGGGGGCCCTACTCTAGTATTTGTTACTTTCTTCATTCCACAGCCCCCTGCATGCAGCACCCGTACAAGGGTTATTGACATTTTAGGGTTTTCGGTTTTTTAAATTTTCAAATAAGAGACGGCAAGGGCTTCATTAATCTCTGAGGGCCCATCCCATTGAAAGAGGATTGGGATCTCAGAAGGTTGTTTGTGTGATGCTGTTGGAAGCATATTTGCATGAGATCCCTATCCTCCCAAACACTTTGCTCCCATGCAGAGGGTTTAGGTCTCCTGGCTTCATTACAGAGCTGGACCCCAGGGAATAGGGCCCCCTCCTATTTTCCACAGAGGAAGAGATTCAGGATCTACCAGAGACTCAGGAAGCAGCCACAGGTGCCTTTGCATCTAGGAGCCCGGGCCCCGCCATTGACTATAGGGACCATCTGATGGGCTGTTTTTTGTTATTCTTTTAATCTCCATAGTGCAAAGCCAGCTCTTGCGCTCGACTCTAAATCTATGAGCTGGCCAGGCTGGAATGAAAGCCTATTAAGTATGGGGGAAGCTCTGGGAGATGGGGGACTCTAAGGGGCCTGGACTGGTAGGGAGATGAGAAAGGGATGCATAACATCACCTTGGAGAGCAGAGCCAGCACTAAGCATAAACAGACTGAGCAATTGTTGGGGTCCTGAGCAACTCAAGGGGGCTCCCTATTTGCTTATTATTATAAGAACTTGCCTGTTTTAGTATTGTGGGGAGCAAAAATATTCCTGCATAGGACCCCCAATGGGCTAGCACTGGCTTTCTTGGAGAGGACCCATGTCTTCTCTGTGTTCTGTGCGTCACCTGGCATGCTCTTCGGTTTGTGATAACTGGTAAATAATAGGTGTTGAAAAGAGACTATCCTGCCCCATCCTGCTTCGTACCATGGGTCAAGCCTTGACTCAGTATTATTCATTCATAGGCATTTCTGTTTCACTCGTTGCTATAATATCTGAGCTTCTATTAATAATAGTGTTCAAGTGGTAACAGAACCTCTACCATACATTTATATAATCTGATAGTTTCTAGTTCTTGCTGCATGGTAATCAGATGACTATACGAAAGCCAATAAAACTTTCCCTCAAGCAGTGACTAAAGCTGATTGAATAAGATGAGAGAGCTGGCAAGACATCAGCCAAAGAGAAGTGGGGAGCTATGGTGAAGGAGCATTGTTTACCCAAGCCACGGAGGGGAAGCTGTGATTAAAATCCTTTTTCTCATCCCTTATTATCTTCCTCTGAGTAATCACAGTGTAAATTAAAATGTGCTTTTAAAATGGTCGTTTAAAACTGGATTAGACAAAGTAGATGAAAATATACTGTAGTTGTGTACTGAAAGAGGGAGGGGGTTCTGTGACTTTTTCCATTGCTGAATTCTAAGATTCCATGATTTTTTTAAAAAAAAACCTTAAAATAGAAGATTTTTTCCTAACTGTCCATAATAAATGCTTGGAAACATGAAACTGAAATGTATTTCTTTACCAAACATTTTCCTCGTGTGCACAATTGCTTTGTTACTATAGAGCTGCTGACCTGTTTTGTAAAGAAGAGAATTGAAGCATTTAAAAGAATAATTAAACATTAAGAATCACATTGGTCCAGATTCAGAAGTTACTAAGTTTGTTGCTCCTTTAAAGAGACAATACACTGTAGCTCATTAATAGAACTGGGGTTTGACAAACACTCATATTTCAATCCATGCACTGAACTGGTTTATAGTATAAGTAAAACCAGTTTATTTAACAAAAGGACATTGGAGTAAAAATACGCTTCTAAGACTAAAACTTAATTTCAGCCAGGTACAATCTTTGCCTAAGCAGATTTCTCATCTAAACACAGTTTCCAGAGACTTCAACCCCCTTGGTTGAAGGCTCCAGCGTTCTGTGATTTTAAGAGCTCTGGCCTCTTTAATCCTCCCAGTCATGGCTACCATCATGGCTTTCTGTTTCTGCTTCTGCTTATATCTCCCAATGTTCACTGACCTTGTCACAAGCGGCAGGCAGGCTTCCTGGCAGTGCATTCTCCATTCCCTGGGAAGATTAAGTGGTCATCTTGACCCACTTGCTCTCCTGATGGCTTTGTTTATGTTGCATGTAAATGTGCTTTTCTTTGTCTTTGGTCACAACTTGTCTAATTTACATCAGAGACACGTTCAAGCAGGTGGAACCACTTTCCTTTGTCTGGCCCAGGCATGGCTTAGGCTTTGCTTGCCAAATACATTTTAGGAACACAATTCTAGCACATATCTATAACTCTTTGTACACAACCCGTACATCCACCATGAAATGATTTTTGGAACCAGTGTGTATACAATACCTTACATGACACCTTTCAGATATAGATTATGACAGCAGTGTGTTGGGGTAGTGAATCCTAACAAGAGTTACTGACACAGAGTAGTGAACCACCAATGGATTTCTGTGTCATAGGCTCCACTGAGGTTAATAGAACTGTGCCAGTCTCCATAGGTGGAGGATATGGCTCATTGACTTTACAAACCACTCCTCCTCCTTGCTATCTAGATCAAATTTTGGGCTCACTAACCTTTAACAGTGGCTGTTTCATACTGTATTTTCAACAACTTCATCAGTGTTGCTGTTCCATCTGCTTCTTGATGGCTCCACGGAATCTGTGACACACTCTTATCTCTTCCCCCATTCTTTAAACATCCCCTCCACTCCCCCACAAAGAAAGCGGTTCTCACCAGAATGTTATTTCATATGTTATTTCATATGGTATTTATTGTGAAGCTGTGATTTTCAGTAATATAGCCCCAGATGTGCTAGCTTCTGCAAAAACGTTCTGTGCACTTTTGGTAAAGGAAACGGATTCTTTTTCTTTTTTCTTTTCTTTTCTTTTACATAATGTTAACAGTTCTACTGACGTAGCTGTTTTATGCTTTAAAAAGCTAATGGATGAAAGGAAAATGGTTACCTTGTTTAGGCCCGTAATAAATAAAGTGTGTGTGTGGGGGGGGGGGTAGCCCCCGTTTATGAACACCCAGCCAGCCAGTTAGCTGAAAAATCCCTCTTGGTGTGTGTTCTTTGCTTGGCTACCCCTACCCCATCATTTATTACAGACCCAAAAATGTTCTGGACCCTAAAGGAGAATACTGTTAATAGAATATTACTACAGCATTCTATCTCAGATATCTATCTTCTTTAATGGGAAGATACAGGAAATCCAGTGCATCAGACAATTACACATAATGGTGTGATAGTGTATACATATAGTACATTATGTGTTAATTGTATATTGCTCAGGATTTACTCTACATATTAATGTCAGAGCTGATAGCACTGCCTATAGTTTAGGCATTTCCTAACTTGACTGATTGACTTAGCAGCCTTAACGTTCTTTTAATATTTTCTTGGATGTAATATATAATGTATACACACAAACATGGTACATTATTGAATGTTACATTTGCCTTACTGTACGTCCTTTTAAAGAAGGTATATTTTGAAGTTTTCACAGGTTAACTGTTGTCAGTCTAACCTCTTTAAAGGTGTGATACTAATCTATTAACTGTGAAGTTAGGACAATGGGCCGGTTTTTGCTATCATTTACACTAGTGTAATCTAGAGTAAATCCGTTGAAGAGTTAAAATCGAGTTATTCTGGATTTTTATTGATGTGATTCACAAGAGAATCTGGCCCATTGTATAGTTTAGCACCATCTTTTTTTGTTTTTAAATTTTCAGAAACAGATTTTTTTTAAAAGCTCAGCAGCACCTAACAGCTCCCTGCTAGGCTCCTGAATAGGTGGCCAGGCTTTCAAAAGAGATGAACTCTGCTGTAGGCACTTATGTGGAGAGACTGATTTTCAAAAGGGTTCAGCCCCCAACAGTTTTCATTGTGCTTGTGGGAGCTGCTGGGTGCAGAACATTTTTGATAATCTGGCCACTTCATCTGTGCACCTAAAAGAGGAGCTGAGCTCTTTTGAAAATCTGGCCCCAATTGTGGATGCTGAAAATCTGTCCTTGAAAGTTTCATCTGAGAATTTGAAAATTCAGTATAGATCTTTGCTTCTGCAGAGCCTGAACTGAAGGATTATGTAGGTTTCATAGGTCCCTTATGCCACTATACACTGTGGTTTAGAAGAAAGCATCAGATTTCTCTTATTGAACAGTACTTTGTTTTTTCTCTTGAAAATAAAGGAAAATATAAAATAAAGGTAAAAGTTTTATTTTTAATAACTTACAGTTCTACAATGGATTTCTTTTTTTAAGCATAGATATTCCTTTTGAGAAATTCTGACTCTAGCTTGCTTTTACCAGCTTGTTTCTTTGAATTCAGATTTCTTTGCAGTGGTTGCAGTTTTGTAATCTCTGAGGGAAACCACTGTTTTAAAAAAGGCTTTACTACCAACCAAAGGTGGACTCTTTCTCCTCCCACCCTTTCCCCCAAAACCTAGCCTTTAAAGGCTTGTCCACACCAGGAAATAGGCAGGATAGGGGAGCTCTTCCTTTTTTAAAGCATGATAGTTAGCATATTTTTAAATTCTAGCATATATAGGGCAAATTGTAGTTTTAACACATCAGCAGGTTGAGATGAGCCCTAGTGGGGAACCTATAATTTACCTTGACCAGTTACGTGTTAAAACTACAACTTGCCTGGTCTATACTGGGATTTTAAAATATACTATCACTTGTTAGCTAACACATATTTTTAAATAAAATATTTTCTCCTAATAATAATAGTAATATTGGTAATATTAGCAAAGCTATCAAATTTCCAACACAGTGGAGAATAAATTATCAATTTAGTGTCACTCCTGTGTATTATGATTACTTTGTGATAAATGATGAAAAATAATTCATAACAAAACAAACCAACCCAAAATAACAACTTCTTGTACTTTTAACATGTAAGAAACAGCTAGCAGAGAAACCAATGAAAAACCCTTACTCTGTCATTTTCATCCCTCGATAGTGCTTTGACAATTGACCCTCTTCACCTCAGGCTCTGTGTGAAACCTTCAGAAGTGTTTGAGCTACTGAAATTTTACAGACATCTTTTAAACGATTGTATTTAAACGTGAAATTCTCCTTTCTGACTCTACCTTCGCGCCCCCCCCCCCCCCCCCCGGGCTCGCCTTTTTTTTCTGGCTACAACTCTTATCTAAAAATTACCTTTTCACCCCACTGATTTATGAGTTTTGGCATGGGAGCTAATGCTGTTTCTCATAGCAGTAGACAGAAAATTAGTCGCAATGTGATGTTAACAACTTTCTTCGTTACCTAAATTGTTTTACACTTTATTAAGTTCAACACAAGCAGATCTAATGCCTTTGAACAAAATATTCAGCTCTTGTTTGCATTGCAAACATACCAAGTAGAAATTAATTTCAAAAACACCATTATCACCAAGGCTCTGTGGCAAACTCGACCTGACTTCTGTGGAGAAGTTTCTGATTCTGTGTCACTCTAGTAGAGCAGACTGAAAATTCTTTGACAGCTTCATTGAAATTTTTTAAATGGAGGCTCTTAATAAATCAAATGCGACTGTCGCAATCAGCACAGTCTCTCTTGTGGACTTTATTTTGACATTAAAATCAATATATTTTATGCTTTCCCCGCCAGTGTGCCCCAGATTTTTGTACTGACAACAAGTAACTGGATTGTTGACATTGATGAAGGAAGCTGGCACTTTTGGTAGTTGGGTAGGAGATAGTTTGGGTTTTCGTCAACAGGGGAATTATGGGAAACAGTTTGGGAATGTGGCAGGAGCCCATTCACTAGTTGTTTCTGCTAAAATCATCAGCGGTAATATAGTTATCAATATTGCCATTTAAAATGTCTCCATCAGGTTTCAGAGTAAACAACCCAGTGAATGTGCAAGTGGTTTATCAGAGTGGACCTCTTCCTCCTTTTTTGGCTTCTTCCTCATAAATTCCTCCCAATTTCCCACTAGCCCCTCTGGATTAGAAATCGGAATTTTATCCTATTAGAAAGTCAGTCATTTAAAAGGGACACAACATTTATTTCTAGCCCAGATAGCTATATGAAATCATAGCTCTTTAATATTGTGACATTAATAACTATGATTAAGGAATTATAGGAAATGTTTGGAGCTTTCTAATATGTAAGAGTTATTTCCTTTATCTCAGAATCATGGGCAGTGGAAATCACTGTTCTAAGGGAGTCTGGCTTCAAAGGTGGAGGGATATGAAAAATATGTTTCGAATTTAAAAATAAGAACACTTTTCAAAACAGTCTTTCTGTAAAATATATGTGGCATGAATAGACTTTAGGGTAGTGTAATATGGTTTTATTGGTACTTGTGAAAGATGACCTGCATAATGTGACCGTTTAAAACCTTTAAAACCCTTGCACACTTTTTAAAAATCCAAACCATCATAGTTTTTATTTATAATAGTGTGTTTTATGTGTATATATACACAATACAATATACAGTATGTATTTCTATACAACAATTCTCTACAGAGGAGCAGCCATCTCTGGTGAGGAACACAGGAGCTACTTAACAACATACAACAACACCACACAATTCAGATCAGGAAGTGACTACTGCGTTCAGAAGACTATTTTAAAAGGCTATAAATATCTAGTTGGTCTGAAATTCAGATAAGGTCTCAGCCAATGTGGAGAAGGTTGATTTAAAAAAAAACCAAACTTGACAGTAATTATTTTTTGGTAATAGATGTATAGAAATAGAAATGTCTGGCTCCCAGTGTTGAATTGTACTGCTTCAGCTCTTATTTTTTTTCACATGATATTTTGAAGGCTTTGGGTTCTTTTAAGGACGAAGACCAACATTTTCAAAAGGGTCCACTCATTTTGGGTGCCTCTGTTTTTTTGGAGCTCAATCTGAGACAATTTAGGCTTGACTTTTCAGAGTACCAGCATCTCCCACTGTTTTCCATTGGCGTTGTGGGATATTCACCATTTTTTGAAAATCAGCTCTTGAATGTATAAAATTGGCCAAAAAAGAACAGAGGCATCCAAAATTCTTGACTTTTTTTTTTTAATTTGCCTTACATTTTTGTTTGTCTTTAATAGAAAAAGACAAATTGTTACATTTTATATGATAACAAAATCTAGTAGCTATTTCCCACTGAACTAGGAGATGCAGTCTTCTGCCAATCTTCTGCTCAGCTTTGGAGGGACTAGCAGAAACATCAAGAGGTAACCATTCTGCATGCACCATTGTTATGTACCATAAAACCGTCTGCTAAAGGCCAGCACCCTATTAACTTTTCTCAGGTGTTTGGGCTCGTCTCAAAACTATGGTTTCTCTCCTCCTCTTCAGGCTGCCAGATTGTATTCAGAGAAACTGCTGGGCTTTTCTAACAGCTGCCAGTATTTCGTTTATTGGCTTTGTTTGTTTGTTTCCTCCTCCTCCAAATCAGAATACCTACATAAAATATAAGTTGGTGTACTTCATAGTTAAGCCTCAGACTTCCCAGCAGCTGTCCTACACAGCACGTGCATATATGACTCACTGCAAAAGCCAGCTGCTCTTTTGCCAGCCTGACACAGTACTAGCTGTACTACAGGAGATTAATGGTGGACACCAGTCAGTTGATCACAAAAATGTGATCAACTGACATGCAAGGTATTTACCCTAGAAACTGACAATGTGAATTCTAAAAGATGTGGGGAGAAAATGAAATTTAAGAAGAATGGACTGGAACAACATTAAGGGCCTATTTTAATGGCCAACACATGCATGAGACAATAAATTGCTGTATAATAATACTTAGCATTTTTCACTTGACGCACTCATAGTACTTTACAAATGTAATGAATCACACTTTAGAGACGGGAAAATAAGTACAAAAAGGGTAAGTAGCTTCCCCAAGGTATCAGTGCCAGGGTTGGGATCCAGAACCATGTCTCAGTCCATTGGACCAGTCTTCCCGCTGAAGATGGTGAAAAATTGAGTAAAGAATCATAGAATATCAGGGTTGGAAGGGACCTTAGTAGGTCATCTAGTCCAACCCCCTGCTCAAAGCAGGACCAATCCCCAATTTTTGCCCCAGATGGCCCTCTCAAGGATTGAACTCACAACCCTGGGTTTAGCAGGCCAATGCTCAAACCACTGAGCTATCCCTCCCTCAGGAGCTAGTCAGCTTCAGGCTTCTGGAGAGAGATAGAGGGGACAGAGCCAGATACTTTCTTTGACAAGTGTAAACCAGAACTATTGACACTAAATGGGAAATATTAACACAGTTTATGTGGAGAGCACAATGGAAAGTAGAAACCGTAATGAAAGGAATTTAAAGGGAACTATACTGTAGGAATTTCTGTCATCAGAAATAAGGAAAGAATTGTACTGGTAACTAGTTAGGAAAAATGGAGAAGTATTGTTCAAAGGAAAGAAAAGATATAATCTTCCAAACCTGGGACACTTCAATTACACCAGTCTTCCTGATTTTTTAAAAGAGCGTTACAGGAGGCAGCTTTACTATCCTCAGACACAGCATAGGTCAGACACCAGAAGAAAGTTTGTTTGCTCTGGCATCATGAATCAGCAAGAACATTTTGGGAGGGGTTTGACAACCCAATGGAAGAGCGAGAAGTGCAAGCAGAAGTGGTCTCAGAGATTTTGGCAACGAAATCAGACTCCGGCTCATATCAAGTGAAACTATAAATGGGGGTGGGGAGTGGTATTGAGTGAAGAGGTCGTTTGAGGCTATTGCTCCATTTTAATTATCTGATTTGTGACATTCATGGAGTTTGGAAATGTTGTCTGTACTATATTGTATTTGGTTACAGATTCTTAGTAATTTAAGATGTCCATCCCTGGTGGACTGAGGCCAAAGAAAAGTGTGGAGAATGTAACTTATATGTGACCATTACAGCTTGTGTTCGGGCTGTTGTGTGAAGTTTTTGGAATGACCAAGCCCAAGTGCATATAAGGCCAAATTTTCAAAAGTGGCTTCTCTGTTTTCCCACACCAAATTACTAAGAACTGAAGAATTCAATTTGAAGAATTCCATTATTTTTGAACCCCAGAATTTATGAATTCAGAGAGGAAATGGTAGTTATGTAAATACGATACTTAGTTATCTTATATTGTGCTTGCAAATGTAACTGTTTAGGCCCCAAAATGACCTATCTGAAAACTTGGACATACAATGTTGGGAATTGACGTCTAGATGACAGATGGAATGACTCTGGAAATTTGGTTATTCCATAAAAGGAATAAGTTGTCTTGAAAAATTATATTGTCCCTCAGTGAATTGTGAAAATTGTTCACAAATGGAGGACAAGTAGAATGACTTCAAGTATCTATTTGATCTTCTGAATATAATAAAAACAATGGACTCTGTTCTCCTGCCACAGGCACAAAGAGTGAAAATTCCATCCCAGCCCTGACAGGGCCTGCTGAACACAAAGGGAGAAGGGGAAGGCCTTCCCCTGTCTGTTCCACCAGGTCAGGCAGTTTTAACTGGGAGCCAGGGCCTTTATAGCAAACCCTGCACCAGAGGCTACCAGGTTATATGCTAAATCAGCTAATCTAATGTCTGCACTGGCTATTCCTCCTTCCTGGCTAGCATCTCCCATTTCTTGAGCTGCACTGACTTCATAGCAGGGGTTGTGAGAACTTTAAACCACTGTAACCTCCCTCAGGGAATTTTTTTCCACCACTCTAGGCCCTGTGCTGTGATATGCGTTGTCAGAAGCAAGGACTGAATCAAGCCCTGAACCAATATTACCTATAAAATTGATTTTACATCATAGATGTATATGGGAGAGAGAGAGGTGATATAGAACAAATCATACTATTAATTTGTGTCAAGATCTAAACATGCTTAATTAGCATGTCTCCCTCAACAACTCAAACAATCACAAGTACATCAAACTTGTCCTCTGCTCTCTACATTGTGCTCTCTATATTGTGTCGGGTGCAATGTCTCAAGTAGCTCAATGGCCTGGGAGTAGCATATCTAAAAGACCATCTAAAGCTTTCAGATTAAGACTGTGACTGACAACTTCTCTACTTGCACACAATGGAACTCTCTGCAGCAGTGGTCCCCAACGCGGTGCCCGTGGGCGGCATGGCGTCCGCCGGGGCATTTATGTGCGCCCACCTACTTACAAGGGAGTACTTCCACCGGACAACCCGCCGCTGAGATGCGCGGCCGCCGGACAACCAGCCGCCGAAATGCCTCCAAGAAGCGGCAACGCCAAGAAGCGTCGCTGCCAAAATGCCGCTGCTTCTTGGTGGCATTTCGGCGGCGACGCTTCTTGATGACGCTGCTTCTCGGCGGCATTTCGGCAGCTGGTCGTCCAGCGCCCGCCACACTCTTCTGGGAACATGAATATGCTATTGCTACAGAAAGGTTGGGGACCACTTCTCTACAGTAAGGGTAAAGCTTGTCTGTGCAGGAGACAGAGCTTTCTCAGGGGCCAGTCCCAGACTGTGGCATGAACTCCCTCAGGAACTAGGGATGTTTATACACCTCGCCAGCTTCTGCTTCAGGTGCAGGATGCACGTCTTCAACTTTACTTTCTCTAATATAAACCCATAGAAGAGCATACATTTAAAATTAAAATATCAAAAAACCAAATGCTACACTTCACACTCAATTCTCCATGCCGGTGAATAAAAGAGAGAATTAACCCCACACAACAGATGTTATAGCCATGTTGTTTGGTGTGCTACTGAAAGCATCTCAGATACCATGGCAGTGAGGGTGGTGGAATAACATGAATAGAATAAATGGAGGCTGGTGGCAACTGAAACTGAACTGATAAAACTGGGCCCTCAAAATGTGCCCAGAGCCAGTTTAGAGCAGTGAGTAAAGACCATATTATATCTATCTCAAATCAGTATAGGTGATGTCTACCCATAGAAGCCCCAACTACACTTCAGTGTCTGGAACATTGACATATATTCCAGTTTTGTGAATTACTGATGCAACTTTTCTTACTATATGAAATACAAAATCACTGTAATGATAAATACAGATAATCTATTGTGCTGTAGCCGTAATACTTCCATACATTTTCATCACACATTTCCTGTGGATAATAGATGTTATAAATACTTTGTACAATAGATCTAGAAATTTAGCTACATATTTACTCGTGTCCAGCTTATCCATAGGAACAGTTCAATGATGAGCAAGTTCAGATGTCTCTGTAGTCCTCAAAGATAACAGCTTATAAGAAATCAATAACTGTGACTGGGTACAAAAAGATCATCCATGTAGCTAGCATCTCTGTAACTTCTATGGATGATAACATTCTGGGAATTAACTCGTTTCACTGATGAATTTCCAATTTCAAGAACCAAGCCATCCTACAGATTGACTTTTTCAGGGGCCTATCTTTTTCTTGCTCTCTTCTACTGGTATTTTGCATTTTGATATGCCCCCACAGATCAGTCAGTCTAGCATAGCAGTCATGCAACATTTAAAACATAGTCCACTCCCCTTGCAAGAGCAAGTCTTGGCAAAAGTCCGCCATCTTTAGGAATTAAGCATCACTGAGCCAGTTCAGGCCTCTCTCTAGAGCGCCAACATCATAATGACATTGAAGTAATCAGGGGAAATTTTAAGCATGCATTTGTCTATCAGCAACTGAAGCTTTTGTACCAAATAAATAGTTTGTATCTACTGCTAGAGAATTTCCTTTGCAATTGTCAGGGTAGGGGGAAGCTGGAACTCACCAAGGAATACAAATACCCCTAACTAAACCTAGCTGCAGTCTTCCTACATTCATGCTAAATCTTCAGATGGCAGCTTTCACTTTAAGTGTTTGCCTTTTTGCCTCATTTCAGCTCCGAGTTATTTTCAGCAAGTTCTGTTCACTATGTTGGCTAGCATCCCAGGGAATTTGGTCTGTCTCAGTGACATTTGGTCCATGGGAATGTCAGAGAAGTAATGAGAAATTATTGCTTCAGGTCTTACATCACATTCGGCAGCACCAAACTACCTTGAATGTATCCAAATAGCAACATGGGGTCAGCAAAATCAAATTTGTGGGCTTAGACTAAAGTGTCTGCTTTGGATCTCCAGCCTCTGCAATGTCCATCCCATCCTTCATTTCCCTCACACCTCAGTTTATCCTGACACCTCATGGGCATGTGAAATACTACCTTTGTGTTATACCAGAATATGCCACCATTACTTGCATGCTGAGGGCACTCTTGAAGAAAGATGCAGCTTCAAATTGGATACAGGGCCGGCTCCAGGCACCAGCCGACCAAGCATGTGCTTGGGGCGGCACCTGGAGGGGGGCGGCGCTGAGGGATTTTTTTGGTTTTTTTTTAATTAAAAAAAAACCACACTTCCCAGGTGGGGCAGCGGGCCGCGGGTGAGCCCCACTCCCTGCCCCGGCTGGGGCAGCGGAGCCCCGGGTGAGCTCCGCTCCCCGCCGGCGAGCCCTGCTCCCGGCCGGGGCAGTGGGAATGCCGCCCTCTCCGCCGGCCGGGGCAGCGGGGAGCGGCATCGCCCCAACCAGGGCCATGGGGCCCTGGGGAAGCCGCCCTCCACGCCGGTGCCCCGGCCGGAGCTGCGGGGAAGATGCGCTCCCCACCAGCCCCCCAGCCGGGGCAGTGGGGAAGCCACCCTCCCTGCTGGCGCCCCGGCCGGAGCCGTGGGGAAGACGCGGCAGCCGGCGCAGCGGGGCGGCGGGCATGCTATGCTCCCTGCCGGCGCCCCGGCCGGGGCAGCAGGGCCGTGGGCATGCCGCACTCGTCGCTGGCGCCCGGCCTGAGAGGGGTGGCCGGCGGCTTTTTCGCCTGGGGCGGCAAAAAAGCCAGAGCCATCCCTGATTGGATAGCTCAATGCCAAGAAGTGATCCACTCCCTCTGATTGGTTCTTGCATGCGAGCTGGTCTACATTTTCCATGCTGTCCCCATCCTGAGTGTTTTGATGAACCTGTAATCACCCTGGAAGCTATTCTCTCTGTCTATACCGGCTGCGGAAAGTAGCCTTTGCATAATGAGGTTTGATATCCTTGGAGCAGAAATATTTTGTCAGGGAGCAAGAGGCATTTATTCACACATATGTGGGCTGCTGAAACATGTCTGCCACTATGCTAACTTATTTATTTTCCACACTTCTATACTGGTAGCTAAGCTCTAATCACAGCCATCTGAGCCACTATCTGTTTCATGTAGAGTTTATACTGTGTAGAATAACAGAGTGTCTGCCCTCTGATCCCAGCAAACTTGCTGATAGATTTTTCTAATGGTGATCTTCTAGGGACCCTTGCAGTTGAATATTTCCAAAGACCTATATCAGGTCTCCTTTATGATCCTTGGGAACTGAAGTCTCTACTGTCTATGTCACTGGTCCTCCTTTTATACCCAGGTGTACCATTATTGGGAAGGGCCCAATAATACTTCACTGTCTCCGTTTTGCTTAACTACAGAGTTTGGGCTTGGGTCTGTATTAGTAAATTAGAGTGGACAGTTGCAGCCCTTATTTGCTAAAAACGAGGAAGCAGGAAGGAGCTAATAAATCAAATACCAGTGGCAAATATTGAAAAAGTTAAAAATTGAAGATGTGAGGCCAGATTTTGATCTCATGTAATCTTGGTGCAAGCATGGAAGAATTTGGCTAGTTAATCTCAGTGTCTGTCTAATTAACTATAGTACCGCACACTACTCTGTATTTGGTTCAGCGGAGTCTTCCTCCTCTTTGTTTTAAATTAAAATGTTTTCTTACTTAATTTTAATAAATGGATATACAGGAATAGATTATGAAAATGTGTACCAACTACAGGATGGAAAATATGACTGATCAGAAATTTTTTTAAGAAAAAGACCCCAAAATCGGGACTGTCCCTATAAAATCATGACATCTGGTCACCCTAGTCCCCTAAAGAAGGGAGCTTTACAAGGTTTTTAAAAACATCTGGAAAAAGAGGAGCGATTTACAGCAAAGTGGTAAAAATACTATAATTTTGAAGAATCACATTCATGTCAAGGCTCCATGATTAGATGGCCTAGCCATTCATAACCTCTCAAAAAATCTTTTTATTATCTTTCTAAAAGGGTTTATTACCTACAGTAGAGAAGTAATTTAGAATACAAATGGGAATTATTCATGTGAATGAAATCAGCAGAATCCTTGTAATAGCCAGACAGCAATTCAATAATACAATAAAAAAATCACTGATGTATTACAGCATTTTCCAGTGCAGCTCTTAGGAAGCTGAAAGGTAACATCTTTCAAGTTTTGATTTAATGAACAGAATATGAAAATTTTAGCAAATCAGCTGCTTCCCCATTGTCTTGGCGCATTTGGATTTTACTTATACATTATGATCATGTCAGATTAGCATCTCCCATTTTAAATTAGTGAATTTTGTTTCTGCTAATTCAATACAAACGTTAGGTGTGCAAATGTCACCTTTGTAAGCAGCTTGCTAAAGAAGTGAGACTGTCTTTTAATCCCATGCTGCTTCCCTCTGTGGTATTTGAGTTCTGTTTAGTGCGCTTTGATCTTGCTACCCTTCCTTCATGAACTTGTAATGTCAGGAAAATGTGTCCATCCATCTACGAATTAACTACTAGGATTAATTCCGAGGTCCTGTGGCTGGAGCATGGGCCTAACAACTCACACTGCAGATTATAAATTCTGAGTATTATTATTTCTCAGGTATTAAAATACATTCTTGATTTCTATTGGTTTAGGGACTAGGTGGGTAGGAAGGTGTAGTACATTTGCAATATGTGCAGAAGGTAAGAGTACTAAGTCATATTTGAGGGTGTAAGTTGGTTTTCTATCAGGTCCATAAGAAATTCCCTACCACTGACACTAATACCCCCATGTATGGCACAAATAGGTAAGTACATATGTGAGGGCTTTTCACCTGCATGTGAATCATCCAGTATTATCCATTGCGGGAACTAAGATACCTGACGTGATGTATCTCTAATTTGGTATGGCTTTTCTTGTAAGCTAAAGCTTCTTCTCTTTAACACTGCTTACATCAATCTATTCCTGGGGCAATATTTGTCAAATAAACCAGTTCTACTCCTATTTTATTTGGTAAAAATCAAATGGTGTAAGTCATATAGTCAGCTAGTTTGTAGACCAATGGTCTGACCTGTTGTGACAAATAATATTTTCCTATGGTATACTGAATGATCTTTGTGATCAACTCTAAACTGTTTTAGGGTTTCATAACAAGTGCTAGCTTTGCTTAATAAAACAAAACTAAAAGTGGTCCTGTATAAAAGACAAGGGAACATTTAGTGCAGCTAAAAATAATTGTTTATTTTCCTGTGGTCTTACTCTTCTTATAGCTATTTATCTATTTGTGTTTCCATAGCACCTACCTGTCCCACCTTGGCACAGGGCCCATTATGCTAGGTCCCATACAAACATAGAGGAATCATAGAATCATAGAATCATAGAATCTCAGGGTTGGAAGGGACCTCAGGAGGTCATCTAGTCCAACCCCCTGCTCAAAGCAGGACCAACCCCAACTAGATCATCCCAGCCAGGGCTTTGTCAAGCCTGACCTTAAAAACCTCTAAGGAAGGAGATTCCACCACCTCCCTAGGTAACCCATTCCAGTGCTTCACCACCCTACTAGTGAAAAGTTTTTCCTAATATCCAACCTAAACCTCCCCCTCTGCAACTTGAGACCATTACTCCTTGTTCTGTCATCTTCTACCACTGAGAACAGTCTAGATCCATCCTCTTTGGAACCCCCTTTTAGGTAGTTGAAAGCAGCTATCAAATCCCCCCCTCACTCTTCTCTTCTTCAGGCTAAACAATCCCAGTTCCCACATCCTTTTTGTAGTGTGGGGCCCAAAACTGGACACAGTACTCCAAATGAGGCCTCACCAGTGCCGAATAGAGGGGAATAATCACGTCCCTCGATCTGCTGGAAATGCCCCTACTTATACAGCCCAAAATGCCGTTAGCTTTCTTGGCAACAAGGGCACACTGTTGACTCATATTCAGCTTTTCGTCCACTGTAACCCCTAGGTCCTTTTCTGCAGAACTGCTGCCCAGCCATTCGGTCCCTAGTCTGTAGCAGTGCATGGGATTCTTCCGTCCTAAGTGCAGGACTCTGCACTTGTCCTTGTTGAACCTCATCAGATTTCTTTTGGCCCAATCCTCTAATTTGTCTAGGTCCCTCTGTATCCTATCCCTACCCTCCAGCGTATCAACCACTCCTCCCAGTTTAGTGTCATCTGCAAACTTGCTAAGGGTGCAGTCCACACCATCCTCCAGGTCGTTGATGAAGATATTGAACAAAACCGGCCCCAGCACCGACCCTTGGGGCACTCCACTTGATACCGGCTGCCAACTAGACATGGAGCCATTGATCACTACCCGTTGAGCACGACCATCCAGCCAGTTTTCTATCCACCTTACCGTCCATTCATCCAGCCCATACTTCTTTAATTTGCTGGCAAGAACACTGTGCGAGACTGTATCAAAAGCTTTGCTAAAGTCAAGAAATAGCACATCCACTGCTTTCCCCTCATCCACAGAGCCAGTTATCTCATCATAGAAGGCAATTAGGTTAGTCAGGCATGACTTGCCCTTGGTGAATCCATGCTGACTGTTCCTGATCACTTTCCCCTCCTTTAAGTGGTTCAGAATTGATTCCTTGAGGACCTGTTCCATGATTTTTCCAGGGATTGAGGTGAGACTGACTGGCCTGTAGTTCCCCGGATCTTCCTTCTTCCCTTTTTTAAAGATGGGCACTACATTAGCTTTTTTCCAGTCATCCGGGACCTCCCCCGATTGCCATGATTTGTCAAAGATAATGGCCAATGGCTCTGCAATCACATCGGCCAACTCCTTTAGCACCCTCGGATGCAGTGCATCCGGCCCCATGGACTTGTGTTTGTCCAGCTTTTCTAAATAGTCCCGAACTACTTCTTTCTCCACAGAGGGCTGGTCACCTCCTCCCCATACCGTGCTGCGGAGTGCAGCCGTCTGGGAGCTGCCCTTGTCTGTGAAGACAGAGGCAAAAAAAGCATTGAGTACACTAGCTTTCTCCATATCCTCTGTCACAAGGTTCCCTCCCTCATTCAGCAAGGGGCCCACACTTTCCTTGACTTTCTTCTTGTTGCTAACATACCTGAAGAAACCCTTCTTGTTACTCCTAACATCTCCAGCTAGCTGCAACTCCAAGTGTGATTTGGCCTTCCTAATTTCACTCCTGCATGCCTGAACAATATTTTTATACTCCTCCCTGGTCATTTGTCCAATCTTCCACTTCTTGTAAGCTGCTTTTTTGTGTTTAAGACGAGCAAGGATTTCACTGTTAAGCCAAGCTGGTCGCCTGCCATATTTACTTTTCTTTCTACACATCGGGATGGTTTGTTCCTGCAACCTCAATAAGGATTCTTTAAAATACAGCCAGCTTTCCTCGACTCCTTTCTCCCTCATGTTATTCTCCCAGGGGACCTTACCCAGCAGTTCCCTGAGGGAGTCAAAGTCTGCTTTTCTGAAGTCCAGGGTCTCTGTTCTACTGCTCTCCTTTCTTCCTTGTGTCAGGATCCTGAACTCTACCATCTCATGGTCACTGCCTCCCAGGTTCCCATCCACTATTGCTTTCTCTACGATTTCTTCCTTGTTTGTGAGCAGCAGGTCAAGAAGAGCTTTTCCCCTAGTTGGTTCCTCCAGCACTTGCACCAGGAAATTGTCCCCTACACTTTCCAAAAACTTCCTGGATTGTCTGTGGACCGCTGTATTGCTCTCCCAGCAGATATTGGGGTGATTAAAGTCACCCAGGAGAACCAGGGCCTGTGATCTAGTAACTTCTGTTAGTTGCTGGAAGAAAGCCTCGTCCACCTCATCCCCCTGGTCTGGTGGTCTGTAGCAGACTCCCACCACGACATTACCCTTGTTGCTCACACTTCTCAATTTAATCCAGAGACTCTCAGGTTTTTCTGCAGTTTCATACTGGAGCTCTGAGCAGTCATACTGCTCTCTTACATACAACGCAACTCCCCCACCTTTTCTGCCCTGCCTATCCTTCCTGAACAGTTTATATCCATCCATGACAGTACTCCAATCGTGTGAGTTATCCCACCAAGTCTCTGTTATTCCAATTACATCATAATTCCTTGACTGTGCCAGGACTTCCAGTTCTCCCTGCTTGTTCCCCAGGCTTCTTGCATTTGTGTATAGGCATTTAAGATAACTCACCGATCGTCCTGCTGTCCCAGTATGGGGCAGGAGCCCTCCCCTCTTGCACTCACCTACTTGTGCTTCCTCCCGGTATCCCACTTCCCCACTTACCTCGGGGCTTTGGTCTCCTTCCCCCGGTGAACCTAGTTTAAAGCCCTCCTCACTAGGTTGGCCAGCCTGCTTCCAAAGATGCTCTTCCCTCTCTTCGTCAGGTGGAGCCCATCTCTGCCTAGCACTCCTTCTTCTTGGAACACCATCCCATGGTCAAAGAATCCAAACCCTTCTCTCCGACACCATCTGCGTAGCCATTCGTTGACTTCCACGATTCGATGGTCTCTACCCCGGCCTTTTCCTGCCACAGGGAGAATGGACGAGAACACCACTTGCGCCTCAAACGCCTTTATCCTTCTTCCCAGAGCCACATAGTCTGCAGTAATACGCTCAAGGTCATTCTTGGCAGTATCATTGGTGCCCACGTGGAGAAGCAGGAAGGGGTAGCGATCTGAGGGCTTGATGAGTCTCGGCAGTCTCTCCGTCACATCACGAATCCTAGCCCCTGGCAAGCAGCACACCTCTCGGTTTTCCTGGTCAGGGCGGCAGATAGATGACTCAGTCCCCCTGAGGAGAGAGTCCCCGACCACCACCACCCTCCTCCTCCTCTTGGGAGTGGTGGTCGTGGAACCCCCATCCCTAGGACTGTGCATCTCATGCCTTCCAATCAGTGGAGTCTCCTTCTGCTCTGTTCCCTCAGATGCATCATTCACTCCACTCTCTGCACTAGTGCCTGCGGAGAGAACATGAAAACGGTTGCTCATCTGAATATGCGTTTCTGGTACATGGACTTGTCTGAATGACCAGGAAGATATGGTTCCTGGTCATTCAGTTTGAAACAACAAGCTAGTGTGGCAAACAAAAGTGTGTGTGTGTGCGAAGGGAGACAAGGGTGATGAAAACAAGATCATATGGTCAAGATCACACTGGTTAACCACTGCACAAGTTGATGCTTCCACATTATCTTAAGTTAAGCAGCATCAGTTAATTTGGGAAAAAATTATTTAATTACACAGTGTCACGCAGCCTAGCCATGAGTGATTTAAAAATGTTCCTTGTACTCACTTCAAAGAAAAAAGAAGGCTGAAAAACATTGCTTCTTTTTGAGGAGAAGATGAGATTCTGTCCTGTCCCTCCATTAGGAGTAGGTCTTTGCAGCACTCACACTCACACTCTGTGTTAGGTTGTGTGGTGAAGCCATCTTTGAGTCCTCCTTTCGTTTAATGTCATACAGTGTGCACAGACCTTTTTAATGGGGAATTTGTTAAGACTAATTCTTACTGACAACAGTTTCACTGAGAACATTAAAGACTAATAGTTTATTCGCAATCCAAACTATGAATTGTAGTTTCTATACACGTAGTGTTGGTGGACTACCAAGCCTTGCAGAAAGGATATGGCTGCCAGCAGGCATCAGTTTTAACAGTAAGAGCCAATAGCATCATGTAGGGAGGGAATACGAAGATTTTTTCCTTACTAAAATCTTTGCTCTAGGAGGGAATGGCCAAATTGATTACTAACTGATGGGGCCAAGTAGATGCAGAAATTCATAGCCCTGGTGCTCAGGAAAGCAATATGGATAATTTTAGGCTTGCTCACGTTTTTTAAAGATATGTGGTGTGTAATTACCTTTGCTAGTTGGATCAAATTCAGTACCAGTGGCAAAGGCTTGTTATGTGTTTTATCTACTAATTTTGTTAGGGCCCAAGGAAACCAACACAATAAATGCTACAATTCTGGAGCATTAAATGTTGCAAATCTAGCAGTGTAGAAGCTCCTTTCATTATAAAGTTCTAAACCTTTCTATTTAAGGTAATTTTTAGACTGGGATTTGTGTGTGTGTGTACACATGCATGTGCCCAATGGTTGCTAGCTTTGACCGTCTTCCAAAGACAGTGAAATCCACAGGGAGTCCCCACAGTGAGCTACATATTTACTTTTATTACTTTGATTTTTGGAACATGTATGCTGCCTCCATTTGCTGGATCTAGTCACGTCAGAGCATATCTTTGAACCTTTTGATTAATAGCCTGTATTAGAGGCAAGGAGTTGTATAAAAGAGAAATAGAGGGATGTCAGCTGCGTGGGCTCTGCTCTAATGCCATTGTGCTGCAATTTGTTTTTATAACTAATAACTTTTAATTCATAGAGTCCCAGCCCAGAAGACCTCCAGGAGCCTTAACCAAAACAAACTAAAAACAAGGTTTACCATAAATGAGGCAAAAGGCCCAAATAAATCTCAGTTTGTGAAGTCTGGAAAAAGCCAATATCCCATTTCCTCTCAGTAAATAAAATGGGAAGCTCATTTGTTTGCTATAATGTTTTTAATTTTCTATCAACATTCTACGTGAATGATGTGAAGATGAGGATCAGCTAAAAGAAAGTAGCTTGAGACATGTCCAGTTGTGGAGCTCTAACTTTTGGGCCTCATGACTTTCCTGTTTAGAAGAGGGGAGGGGAAGAGACATTTCAGCCATAAGGACTTGCCATGTGTTTCTGTGAATGTTAAGAACTCAATCCTGTGTAGCACATGCTGGGTCCAAGGTTACTGGGAGTCTTTAATTAATACACCCAGGGTGAAACCCTGGACCCAGTGAAGCCAATTGGCAAAACTCCTAATGACTTCAGTAGAGCCGGGATTTTACCCTAAAGCTCAGGAGCCAGCGGAATTGTTGAACACAGCCAGTTTCGTTGGTGGTCTACCCTGGACTCCCAAAGTGTCCTGGCGAAGCATGCACTGGCTGTCATGTGAAATCTTTCATGAATAAGTTTCAATCTGCAAAAAGGAAGGGACCTTTAAAGGAGATTATTGTCCACAGCCCTGCATACTTTGTAACATGCAGTTCTATTTGGTACATATTGAAATGTGGGGCTCCATATTAATTTTCTCAATGTCTCCATGTCGCATTTGTTTAGTTCAAAATTAAAAAGCGATTTTCTAACTGACAGCTCTGCAATAAGTATATAGCTTTTCTCCTCTCTGGGCTAAGGACTAGGTTGGCAACCCTTACTCACCTTGGTGAGCACTACTCACCTGAGTAGATGCAATGACTTCAGTAAGACTACTCAGGTAGGAACCTCTCACCATTGTGAATAAGCAGTTCAACAATCTGTGTCTGTGTTGGCACAATACTCCAAAAAACCTTGCACCAGTTATCAGAATGTTTCATTTTGGCATGTTCTATTGTGACAGACTCTGTATCGGTGGTACAGTAAGCTAAAAATACGACTTCATGGAAGCATCTCAGAGAAACCACATATCCATGTGATAAATTGACTGCTTAACTCACATCCACTCCATAGTTCTCATGAAAGAATGTGGCCACTGGGCTTTGAATTACATTTGTCACTTCTTTGCCACCTGCTGGCAGTAGCAGTATTTACTAAACATAGAAAAAATATTGTTATTTGTGACACTGGCAGTAGATGGAACCAATGAGAGACTTTCCTTTCTTTTTATAGTACTTGTTTAGCCATTAGGGAAAAAACCTGACTTAAAATATTAAGTGACAGTATATATTTTTTCCTACTGAATTTTTAATTCACCACAGATACACTTTGGGAGCTAATAACCCAATGTGTGTTTACAATCAACGTTGTGTTACAGAGCACGGTTACATGACTCATGCTATTCTATTCAGCTTTGTATATTGCACACATCACTATTGTATCTAGTACTACAGTTTGGGAGCTGATGCCAATTTATTTTTTGTTATATCTGTCAACATGACAATTTATCAGTGAAGCTCAGTATTTCTGCATGGACTCCCACAATACATGTACATAAATACAGTGCCCAAGTGTATTTGATAGCTGGGGTGTTACTGGGATTAGTCTAATTTGGTGTTACATACATTTGGTGCATGATTTTCTAATATATTTGGGATACATCTTGCATTTATAGGAAGATTTCTAGACTAAGACCCTACTCCAAACTATATCGGTACTAGAGAAGTTCTAAGAAAAGGTCTCAAGAATTTTTCACGGAGGGCAAAACAACGTATTTTTCACTAGCTTTGCTCTCTGAAAAAGTTGAACTGTTTTGGCTGAAATTTTCCAAAAACATTCAACCTGAGCAGACCCCTGGCATGGAATACGACAACCCAAATTTCATACTTAACCTATAATAACAATTCCAGATTCTTCTGTTCATGTTGTCGGTTCATCCATTGCTGCTGCTGTGGCTGCTGCTAGAAGGGGAAATTCCTTTTTTGCATCCCACGCCAGTGCCATTAGGAACACATTGAGAAGGACACATGCAATGCGCACATACCAGATGTACTTTTCCCTTTCATCTGTGGGGAAAAGTTAGAGTCTAAGAACTCACTGTGAAGTACGGAGTATACACTTTAAAGCAGAAAAGTTAAGAAAGGAGCCAAAAGTTGCACAGACACATTACAGATTTTGGCCCCATTTGTGCAAAGAGAACCACACAAGCAGACACTCACATCTGGATGGGACCATGTTGAAATCACTGGGGGCCTACATGTTTTTGTTTCAAAATCATGGCCTTATTGTATAGACCAGTGGCATGCACTAATTGGAGCAGGAATTTGAACTTCCCACTTCTATCTGGAGCTCCTGAGATCTGAAAAATTAGTCTAGAAATTTCTCAGGGGCATAGAATTTTAATGATATTTATAGTGTTTCCTGTTTTGTCATAGAATCCTAGAAATGTGGGGCTGGAAGGGGCCTTGAGAAGTTAGTCCAGCTCCTGTGCTGTGGCAGGACAAAATCAACCTAGACCATTCCTGTCCAACCTGTTTTTTAAAACTGCCAGTGTTGGAGATTCCACAGCCTCCCTTGAAAGCCTGTTCCAGAACTTAACTACCCCTAGAGTTAGAAAGTTTTTCCTAATATCTAACCTAATATCTCCCCTGCTATAGATTGAGCCCATTCCTTCTTGTTCTCCCTTCTGTGGACATGGAGAACAATTGATCACTGTCCTCTTTGTAACAGCCCTTAGCATATTTGAAGACTTTTATCAGGTCCTCCCTCAGTCTTCATTAGTCAAGTCTAAACATGCCCAGTGTTTTTTTAACATTTCCTCACAGGTTAGGTTTTCTAAACCTTTTATCATTTTTGTTGCTGTCCTCTAGAGACTCTCTACAATTTGTCCACATCTTTCCTCGAATGTGGTGCCCAGAACTGGGCACAGTACTCCAGCTGAGATCTCACCAGTACCGAATAGAGTGGGAGATAAATAATGAAACTCCTATGTCTTACATATGACACTCCTGTTAATACACCCCAGAATATTAGTCTTTTTCACAGCAGCATCATATTGTTGACTCATATTCAGTTTGTGATCCACTATAAACTCCAGATCCTTTTCTGCAGTACTACTGCCTAGCCAGTTATTTCCCATTTTGTAGTTGTGTGTTTGATTTTCCCTTTGCGCTTGTCTTTATTGTATTTCATCTTGATGAACTCAGACTAATTCTCCAATTTGTCAAAGTCCTTTTGAATTCTAATCCTGTCCTCCAAAGGGCTTGCAACCTCTCTCAGCTTGGCGTCATAGGCAGATTTTATATGCATACTCTCCACTCCATTATCCAAGTCATTATTGAAAATAGAGAGAAGATATCTGAACACTTCCCCATCCAAATCAGCCTAAACACTGCAAAGGCACACAGAAAGGAAATATAGTTAGAGAACAAGAGTTAGCCAAGCTTTTTAAATTTCAGAAATGGTTCTAGTCTGATTCAGTTTGAGTTTAGGGTGAAGTTATTTTATTTGAAATGATTCATCCATCCCTGGTGTCTAAATATGTAACGACTCCAAGGAATGGTTTGACTGTTGGTTGTGTCTAGGTATTGTACTCATTACTGGTAGTGTGTGAACACATCCAGTGCACGATCATTTGTCTCATGGGATACCAGGATTTTGTTTTGGCTAGAATAAAGAAGATTGTTCCCTTAGAATGTGAAAGGCTTTTGCTGTTGCAGATGGGGAAAAGTGAACATAGCCTGCAATATTTGTTAGCAGACTCTGCTCCTAACATTTTGTATAAACAGCTTCAGTGATAGGAGAATATTCACCAAAGAGAGCTCTTCGTGTGAAATTTCTGAATAAATAATGAAACTCCATAGAATGTTTGAGCGGCAGGCAATGCTCCTGGGGGCACCAGAGAAAACATTTTATTCTTAGGCCATTCTGATTTTACTATGCTGTGCGGCAGCCTCTAAACAATGTCCATTGTGGATTCAGACTGTGGATGGCTTTATGAACTCAACCAGTTCAAAGTGGCAGATCTGATAGTGTTGCTAATGATTTGCAGTACTCTGGTGAATGTAAATGATTCATGTGCAGTGGTACTTGTTCCGCTGTAGATAAAACAGACAGAATGAAATGTACGCAGCTTCAAAGATGTATCTCAGTTCGGCTGACAGCCCACCATCTCAATCAATGTGACTGGCACTTTTAAATATACATTACAGGTACTTTGCTCTTGTCTGCCCAAGGAAATAGTGCCATATTCAGTGCGTGTGACAGACTGAAGAGACAGGGGTCTTGAAGACAGGAATGCAAAGTTAGGTAGTACAGCTTCACTACCTAGCTAAATGCGAGATGGAGATTTGCTAATAAGGTATGTCTAGGCCTGTGGTGATTTTTGTTTGTCTGGAAAGAGAAATACCAAAGGAGATGCTAGATATGTAAAATGGGCTGCAAGGAAATATGAAATTCATTCTGCCGCATACAATAAGTCTATCATTCACTTTTGAAACCAACCAGAGAATTAAGAAACTTCTTCTGCAAAGAATCAGTATCTCATTTCACTACAGCCAGGAGCATATTTTATTGGAACAAGTGTAGGAGGGTTGTTGTTGTTTTTTGTTTTGTTTTTTAAAAATAACTTTTAGCAACTACTGGAATTGAGGCAATTCTGTTCCCTTATCCCAATCACAGCCCCATAGAAACAGAACTGTCATTTGCGGTGTGACTGTCTCCATCAAGCTAGGACATCCTCACTCCCGCACATTAGGCTCTATTTTGTTTGCCTGTAACCGATACCCTTTCTTTATAATGGGTACTCACCATTTTTGGCCAAAAGCCTGGAGAGCTTCACAAGTATCTCTCAGAACTGTATGCTGCGCCTCTCCACACAAGGCCAACAGGAGAACAACTGTGAGTGGTGCTACCACTCTGCTCCCCTCCCCATTACTAGTCATGAGCCAGTAGCATTGTTTCAGGAAAGAAGCCTGACTCTGCTCCTTAGACAAGACTGCATCCCAGACACCACTGCATCAATTCAAACAGGCTCGCTATTTAAAAGAATTCTAGTTGTGGCATCATCTTTTCTTACTTCAATACTCTTCCAATGTCCTCCCCTGGAGAGTATGTTGGCATGAAGGCCAGAAAGAGCCTCTTTGCTGGTTTCATCCTTGCAGCTCAGTGTAGTTTACAGATGGCCCATGACCAATGAAGCAGGTGGGAATATAGCTAATGTGCCAGAAGCAGAAGTCTTGAGCCAAATCTGATGGGATGCAGAATTTTTACACTCATATTTGGCACTGAAACTGCACTTGGTTGCATTGATAGACATCTCCGCTTAGCAATATGTGAAGATCAGGTTTCTGGTCTGATACTGTTAGATTTGTCAACATCCTCCGATAACTTTTGATCATGATGTGTTGCTGAAATATCTATTGATGTGGGATGCTTCAGAGATGGGGGATATCAAATTTTTAGATAAATCAGACACTTAGGTTCAAAGGGAGTTTGGTTTTCTGTGGGCATTTACATTTTATTATGTAACTTGGAACAATGTCTGTTTTAATTTTTTGTATACATCTAAATAAATATAATTTAATCAGTTTTAAGGTAGGTCCAAATTTGGAACTGTTTTCTGTTGAGCATTGAAATACTAATAAAACTAAGCAGTTTTTGGTTTGGAAAGTTAAAAAAGCAAATAATTACCCTTAGAGATTTAAAGGATTAGGATAAGTTAGGTTGGTGTGAAGAAGAGCTGATAAAAGTATATGAAATAACTGATGATGTGAATTTATCAGTATGGAATTTTCAATTATGAACTTTGATTTATTTCCATCTAAATTTCCCTGCCGAAGAAATCAAATATGAAACAGTATAATTTGCTGTTAAAAGTTCATTCAGTGTTAGTGTTTAAGCATGAAACTTTCTCTTTGGAATCCCTGGAAACCATTCTCATTTTTCCTCTGCAGTGGTTGAGCTGTGGCAAACATTGTTCTGAAATTGTAGACTTTAACAATCACTATTGATTTCTTCACCAGGGACCAGTAGTTCATCACATACAGAATACATTTTCACAGTCACTCATTTTAATAGGTTATGCAATGAGGTATATGATTAAAATTGGTATTCTGAACTATTTTCCTACATTTTCAGATGCATTTAAATCAAGAATGCTAAATCACAGGTGATCGTTTACAACATACAAAATCATCATTTCAGTGAACTGTTGTAATTTGGGAGAGATGTATTTACACAGTGCAGGGATTTCCTGTGTGGATTTCTTGGGGCTACACAAGATTCACTTGAGTTTTGGGGACATTTGTTGCCTTTTCAGGGTGAAGAACAGCAAAGGGGCTGTAATTAGCACTTGCTTTCTCTCGGGAGAAAGGCAAAATGCTTTTAGAATGATTCCCAGCATACATCAGTGTCTCATGTTGTGCTGGTTAACTTCTGATGTCTCTTATTTAGTCTTTTTTTAATCCAGTTCTATCAGATACTCATTTCATTGCTTTGCAAAGATTTGGCACTTTCAGATTGCAAAGATTAGTTCCAAACATTAGTGGTTTAACAAAACATTTGTCTAGGTTAGGTATAGTATCAGAGGGGTAGCTGTGTTAGTCTGGATCTGTAGAAGCGACAAAGGGTCCTGTGGCACCTTATAGACTAACAGAGGTATTGGAGCATAAGCTTTCGTGGGTGAATACCCACTTCATCGAATGCCTTATTAGGTTAGGTATAGTTCTCTTAAAGTACATACATTCCTGAGATTGGAATGAAGTATTTTGAATGTGCACGAACATTTCCTATTACTTTGATTCCTCATTAGAGCTCTCTTGCTGAGTGACATTTAAGATGTTTTCTCAAAAAAGAAAAAATGTAATCAGTTTGCATCTTAACATTAAGTATTAGAACCATCCCAGTGTCCATATGTTTCATTGTTCATGTCAAAATGGGGTTCAGAAGAAAATGATGGTTTAAAAAAGAAATACAACTTTCTTAATGTATATACATGATTGTAAGCAGGAGGCCATCTCACCTTACTCAAAGCATACACACAGGATATGGTCCAATCTTATCTCCTTCCTGGAGTTTCTTTATTGTTAAATTAAAGTGTTCTCTGGAGCTTGACTTGTCCTAGGGTTTAGAAGCTCCAACACCTATTTACATCATGGATTGGAGTTAATAGTATCCACCTGCCAGCATGATTTAGCAAAAATAATGCTGCATTTTATATAAGATCCTACCACCTAACTTTAGAAGAACCCTGCACCTCCCTGTAGGGTCCTAGAACCTGACATCAGGATGAGTCCGCAGAAGAGCTCTACATCACTCTGGAGCCTCCCACGCTTTTTAAAAGGAGTTAAGTCTCTGAATAATAAAGTGGAGTGTACAGTATTAAGATCTAAAGTGGAGTGTACAGATTAAGATTACATTCCAGTCATTAATATTTTCCTCCTGATTACAAAAAGGGTAGCTCTTTAGCAATATAACATGATTCCTAGATCGAGTCTTCAGCTTCATTAGTCATTGATTAATCATCAAATCCTTCATCAGTTTCCTTACTTGCATCTTTTTCTCTTAAACTGAAAGATATTCTAAATACTTACTTTTATTAAACATTTCAAGATTTCTGATACTTTCTTCACAGGGTGAAGAGAATGCAAATGTAAGATAGTGGGCGTCTGCATTCAAGTGTTTCTTTGGTTATTACAAGGGGTGTCACCTCTGTCTTTGTACCCTGTCCTGTCAAGGCATCAATGGTGAGCCACATATTCATGAAGACCTCCTGCCAAGATTATTGCAACTCTAGGAATAAAACCATGCACCTTGAAAAAACTCCCAACTAATTCAAAACACAGCAGCGTCAATGCTTAATGACACAGTTAGTGTGAACACATCACCTTAATGTTCCACTCTCTACACTCATTTCCCCATTAAATACTGAACCCCTCCAGATGCTTCCTCCAGAGGGCCCTGCTCAGTGACTCCTGCTCCCTGGTAATATGTGAACCGGCCACCTCCAACATTCCACATGCAATGAGTGTAGGAAGCCATGTTCAGATAAATGTTCCCAGATGATAGAGCACAGCTCTCAGCCTCCACTGTCCCTGGACTGTTGAAGATCTGAAGCCACTTCTTCAAGTAGTGTCCCTATGGATGCTCCATTTCAGATGTGCATGCACCTCTCAAGCCCTTGATCAGAGATTTCTATTTGGTAGTGCCCATTTGGCCTGCTCACCTGCCCTATGCCTCCTTGTGGCAGACACTGAAGCTATGCAGGGGGGCATGGGCAAACTGCCCTCAGTTCATTCTCTACCACGTTGGCCAGAGATGGAGTACTGGCAAGTATCCTAAAGAACACTCAGCCTTTCTCTTTACCCCTTTTTCTATCAAAGTTGGTTAGTTTATAGTTGTTGTTAGTGTTAATATAGTTAATTAATTAAGATGAGAGGACTATTTTCCCTCTCTTTCTCCCCAGGAGACCTGTTCTCTCCTAGTGGGATATGCCTGTTTTGCCAGGATTCAAATGCTGCCTCTCCTGCTGTTAGGCCATACCAGTGAGTGACAGACACTTCAAGTGCATCCGTTGCCTGGAAGAGTCCCACATCTCCCAGAAGTGCTCCTTTTGCTTAGCCCTTAAGTCCAGGGCTGGGAAGAACAGGGAGATAAAGCTCAGACTGTTGGCAATGGAACATTCCCTGCAAACACCCTCTGAACCATGTCAGGAGACACAACCCCATCTCCAACTCCCGGTACATCTGTCCCAGGACCAGGGGTGAAAGTAAGTCGAAAGACTTACCAGTATGGGGGCCGGCTCCATCCCCCCCGGAAGGGGCGGGGCCTCGGGCGGAAGGGGCAGAGCTGCGGGGTTCAGCATCCCCCAGCCAACCCATCCGCGATGCCTGGGGTTCCACTGCCGCGGCAGCGCTTTAGCGTCCCTGCTGCCGCCGCCAATGGGGGGAGCAAAAGGAGCTGCTGCCCCTTTTGCGCCCCCCCTTTGGTGGCCCTGCTGGTAGGGTCCATACCAGCAGGGCCACCGACGGGGAAGGGGAATCGGCAGTGCTTTAACGTTGCTGTTCCCCACCACCACCCCTCTGTCGGCCCTGCCGGTACGGACTCTACCGGCAGGACCACCCACGGGGGGAGGCAAAAGGGGCAGGGACATGAAAGCGCTGCCATGGCAGCGCTTTTATGTGGGCCTGTATGGGTTCTTACTACTTTCACCCCTGCCCAGGACAGACCCAGTGCCCCAGTGCAACTAGATTATATTTGAAATTTTGGTCATTTCACCTCTAAAATGTTAATGTTTAAATGCGTTTCATTTCAAAACTGTTGGAATTTTTTGTTTTGTGGAAATTTCAAAATCTTGACATTTCATTCCATTTTGGAACAAAAATACTTTGATATTTTAAATTTCTCACATAACTAATATTGCATTTTTTTACCCAAACCTAGCCAAAAAACCATAAACTAATCAAGCTGTTTACTTTGTAGACTGGCTGGAAAGGTAGAAAGAGAGAGAGATTATTGTTGTAGGGTCTCTTTTTAAGTAACTAAGACACACCCAGGCTATAGTGATCAAAGTCATAGAGGTCCCTAGGTAGAGTAGTCCATGAAGAAATACAACACAAGCTTTATGTCCATGGCAGTATTTTTTATAATTGTATCATCCACCCGAACCCCTACATTTTTAAAGTTTTCTTTACAGACCTGATTTTTCTTTCTTTCTTTCACAAATATTCTGTCTCTTTCCTTTTCCAGTTTTATTCTGCCAGTTTCCCAAGGTCTGCATTTATGTGTAGGGCCCTACCAAATTCACAGTCCATTTTGGTCAATTTCACAGTCAAAGGATTTTAAAAATCATAAATTTCATGATTTCAGCTCTTTAAATCTAAAATGTCATGGTGTTGTAATTGTAGGGGTCCTGACCCGAAAAGGAATTATGGGGATGTTGCAAGATTATTGTAGGGGAGTTTTCAGTACTGCTACCCTTCTGTGCTGCTGCTGGCAGCGGCGCTGCCTTGAGAGAGCAGCAGTTGTTTGCAGGGAGCCCAGCTCTGAAGGCAGAGCCAGCAGCAGCACAGAAGTAAGGGTGGCATGGTATGGCATTGCCACCTTGCTTCTGTGCTGCTGCCTGCAGAGCTGGGCCCTCAATCAGTAGCTGCCATTCTCTGGCCACCCAGCTCTGAAGGCAGCAGCGCAGAAGTACCGCAACAGCCCTAAAATAACCTTGTGACCCTGCAACTCCCTTTTGGGTCAGGACCTCCAATTTGAGAAACGCTGGTCTCCTCTGTGAAATCTGTGTAGTATAGGGGAAAAGCACAGAAAAGACCAGATTTCATGGTCTGTGACGCGTTTTTCATGGCCGTGAATTTGGCAGGGCCCTATTTATGTGGCTACACTATAGTTTTATTTTGTTTTGTTATGCTTCTGAATAGCCTCATCGTGTTTTTCTGTGCTCCACTGAGTACAGGCTACTGCCATTGAGTTTTTTGAGAAGTACAGGGAGTTCCTCTGTTATTAGTTCCAATTCTCTTATGAGAAGCACCTCCTCTTTTAGCTCCTTTTATTGAGCATTTACTGAAACTTCTGCAACATTCTCCAATTCACCCAAGTGACCTTTTCTCCAGTTCCCATTTGCTGTGTCAAATACCAGCTTTATCTGTTTTGCTGTAGTCAATGCATGTTCTTTTTACTATTTCATTTTCTTCTGATTCTGTTAGCCAGCTTTACTCTGCAATATCAATCAATTTCTGCAGCCATTGTGCCATAAAAACCTTCATCACGACTGCTTCTATTTGGTTGGCAATACTTTTCTGGGATGATTTTCTTGCTAATTCTTTTTCACATTTCTTCCATCACTTCACCTCTTAAAGTGCATCTTACTAAAGTTTTTCCGTTTTTACTTGTCAAGTTTCTTTGCTTTCTCTTCTGTTTTCCTGGAGTTTTGTATTATTCTGCCGACTGCAGTTTGGCTTGCAGCTTGAGATAGCTGTTTCCGTCATCTTTTCCCAGTAGAATTAACAGATAGTATGGTATTGACGCAGTTGACTCCTGTTATGGGTCTCTCCATTAACTCCTGTTCTACCAGTTTGCATCCTCTCCATTGTGAGTTCCCTAGGAGTGAACTCCTCCTGCTTGGCCTATATTAGACTTTTTCAAAGTCTCTGCTCTGATTATCTTCTTCACATTGACACTGGCACAGATGACACCATCCAGCTGAATTATTTGTCCTGGAGAAACACAGGGGCTCGGGGCACTGCATATTGTTTCACAATATATAAATTACATTTAAACACCACTCCCAGTAAAAAATAAAAATAGAGCATTTATTGCTAAGAACACTTTAGTTTCAGAAGGTCTGCAACATATTGCATGTATTTTTAGTTCAGCTATCATAAAAGATAAAGACCAAAAAGACTGACTGTTATCCAGACCCTGCCCTGAGCCCCTGAGACTTGCAGTTGTTGTTCATTTAATCTTCTTCTCTGAGAATGTATACCACGGAAAAGCCAGTTTATTAATGTACATGGGAAGGAACCTTGTAAAACGAAAGTGTGGACTTTTACCTGAGAAAGTACAGCAATATTTGGCAGGCAGTACAGATTAATATCAGGCACAGTGACCATCCCAGCTCTTTCATTAGGCTTTTCTCTCTTAAATGGCTGCCCCACAGTTAATATTTTATTGGCCAAACTCTGCCCTCTGTTGCATTCTTGCAATCCCACTGAAAGTAAAGGAATTGCCAAAGTGTAGAATCTGGCCCTATGCTTTGTAGGCAACCTCAAATATATTAGCTTTGGGCAACATATTACGAGGGAGAGAGGGAAGGCTAAAGTTCTGTTTCCTTCACAGTCATAGTCTGAAAATATAGGTGAAGTAGATTCCCATGGCCAAACTGTGCTCCAGTACTAAAATGCGGAATCCATCCTTTATGGACTTATGGGAGTGACCTTTTAATATTCCAAAGATAAGAATACTGAGTGATGTGGGTGCCCCAACCTAAGCTGCATTTTTGTATACCCCAGCTATTTTGTCCTAATTTTAAACTGATGTGACTCCATTCAGTTTAATGGGGTTGATGGCTGTAACTACAGATAGAATATGACCCAGAGATATATTGGTGTGTAACTTCAGACATAGAGACAGGTTTGAACCAATGCCCCAGAACAGTCCTAAACATTGGGAAATCCCAGATTCATATCTGCACCTTGTGGTTTGCACCAATCCCCTACTTAAAACAACAACATTGTTGATTACAGTCTGTCCTCAGTTAAACCCTGTGACTGCAGGCAAAATTTTTCCCAGAGTGTGTTAGTATATGGGAAGGACCCTGAGCTTCCCATTAACCAGTCCTGCATTTCTGTTATGGAGTCTGAGTAGCAACCCAGGAAAATAAGGTGGTACCATGTGGCTACTTGACATGGCTCTGCCTGTGAGCAGTTGACATATTATCAATGCCAGGATTTCCCCCCCCTGATGCAGCTGAGACCTTCTCCAGCTACAGCCTGGATCAGTCATCCTTTTTGACTATTTGGATCCAAACTTCTTCTTGCAATAAAGGAGGACGAGAGAAAGGAATTTCATATATAGCAAGCGGTTATATAGAGGCACACAGGCAGCAGTTCTCTATTAAACCTTCTGTACTATAGGAAAAGATATTGATTAGGGAATGGAAAGCAGGAGATCTGTTAATAAAGTCATAATGCAAAGGAATAGAATCATAGAATATCAGGGTTGGAAGGGACCTTAGGAGGTCATCTAGTCCACCCCCCTGCTCAAAGCAGGACCAATCCCCAATTTTTGCCCCAGAAACTTTTGCCCTAAATGGCCCCCTCAAGGGTTGAACTCACAACCCTGGGTTTAGCAGGATTCGTACCTAAAGACTGATCATTTTAAATTACTTTTACCCTCAAGAAATTTAAATGGCAAACTCTTAAAAACTGAGCTTCTCTTTTACATACTCTGCATTTACAACGTAAGTGAAAACTGGAACAAAGCAAAGTCCAAATTTACACATGGGGCAAGTGAGAGCAATTCCATTTGACTTTAGTTTATCCTATTTAGGTTACATTGCAGGTGTACCTAGATACCCCAAGCAGTATTGGGCTCCCACTGTGCTAAGTGCTGGACAAACAGAGTAAAAAAATACAAAACAAAAGAAAGAGCGTACAGTATAATTGACACCAGGTCGTCATTTAGTCCAACATATTATTTGTAATGACTGTGGCTGGCATGTATTAGATAACCACCAAATTCCCACTTGTATGTCTCTAATAACATGATTAACTTTGATTGAATACAAAAAGAAATGTTAAAGGAGTTTGAGAGACATATAGCAGTCTCACAAACTTGAAACTTAATGTTTGCCAGCAACTGCCAGCTAGGGCTGGTCAGAAATTTCCAGTCAACTCGTATTTCAATGGAAAATTATTTTTGTTTTTTGTTGGATTTTTTTAAAATAAATATTTTCATGGAAAGTGTCTGTTTTCCTCTGAAAATCTGATTTTTCATCAGAAAATTGACAACCAAAACATTATAGCAGAATTTTTTTTGTTTTGTTTTTAAACAAATAGTCTGCATTTTCTGCTGAAAAATAAACCCATTTTTCCAACCAGCTCTGCTTTCAACTCTGCTCCTTTGAAGCAGCTCACAACACTGCTCTGAACTATTTGTCCAGGTACAAAACTCAAGGAAAACTGTCACCGTTATTTGAAATCAGATTATTCTAGCCAATAGGAGCACTTATTATGCTGTTAAATTTAGACCTGGTGTAAATGGGTGCAATTTCAAGGAACTTATGAATGATCTGAATATGGCTGGTAGACTCCACCATTACCTATGTCTATACACTCCAATAACTAAATAACTCTTTCACTGCAGGATTTAAAACATTGTGCTAAGGGCATATCAGAGAACTAGGCTAGAAATAAAGTATAACTATTATTTCCAAATGAGAAAAGGAGAACACACAAAAGTCCGCTATAAAGAGATATTACTAGGGATGGTCAAAGTTTTTTCAGTAAAAAGTTTTTCATCAAAAAAATGGAGTTTTGGCAAATAATTTTTTTTTTTTTAACAAAAATGTGACAATTTTTCTTTTGAAACTTGAAATAGTGGGAATAATCTGATTTCCGTTAAAAAATACTTATTTATTTCTCCTCCCACCACTTTTTTTTCCTTCTGGAAATGGGTAGAAAAAGTTTTTTAAAAGTTAGAGAAAGTGAGGAAAAACTAACTAAAACAACTGTCTCTTAGTTATTTATTTTTCCCCTCTGCAAAATGGTGGGGAAAAGTGTTTTAAAAATGAGTGAAAGTAACACTTCCTTGAAACTATTTTTTTAACTGATAAAAAATGAAGTATTTATTTTAAAAAGTAAAGACCATGCCAAAAACACTTAAAGTGAAAATTTTTGAATGAGATGAAACCTGTTTGTTTTCTTTATAATTTTTATATGGGGAACAAAACCTCAACACTTCGACAACCACTAGAAGTTACTAAGATAGGCCAAAAAATCAGACTGTGTAAAAACTATTTACTTGTTTTTGTTATACAGATATTACCTTGAAATATTTGCATTACATTTTATAAAATCATTTCATTTAAAAAAAAGTAAACACTTTGTTGCAGTGTTTGAAATGCAAACAACATTGTGCTACTGCAGCAGAACTAGAAAGTAAAAATGACCCAAAATAGATATGTAAACAGATGTTTACAGATGTTTCACTGTCTGAGTGTGGTGCACAAAGTTAATTGTTTTAACAATAATAAATTATATTTGTAAAATGCATTTGGTTTTAATAATCACAATTACTGAAGCAATATAACTAAAGAATAGAATTTTACTGGATTTTTTAATCTTGATTGTGTTCCTGTAAGGGAGTTCCTAGTTTATTTATTTACTTATTATATTTGCCTTCTGATACACTGTAGATGTGCAAAATATCAGCGTAACTTAACTCACTACAGTAGTGCAAGCTGCTCATTGCAGCTCTATGGAAATGTGGCACGTATGTGTGAGAGCATGGAACATGGGTATGGGGAACAGGCAAGCATGTAATGGTATACAAGTGTGGTCATGAAAATTTTCCCTCTTTTTTACAGAATGGCCTGATTGTGTGATCAGCAGATGCAATGTGTATCCGTCATTTTCCAGTGTGATGTTAACTAGGGTCATTTTGCTGTTATCCAGATTTACAATGAAATAGAAGAATCCTGCTATTTTGCATGAGTGCTCCAATTGTTTCATTCCTCTTCCTGCCCCCACCACATTATATTTTATAAGAGAAGAAAATACACTTTGCATACAGTCCCCCAATGGTGATTTGTAGAATATATTTTATATCATTATTGGCTCAGAAATTTCTTGTTTTGCCTAGATAAGATTTAAGCTGTAGTGATAGTCAGCACAACATGTGTTCCCAGATTCTCATATACTTACAGTGAGTATTAAGGCCTAAACAAGACTACCTGGGTCATTCACCTTTTAGTAGTGTCAATGTGTGTCATTCCCTAACTGTTAACTAATCTGTCCTTGGATATCTTCAGTGATGGTGCTGTCAATTACCTTCATCTGTTCCATTGCACAGTTCTTTTGACTGCAAATAACTTTTCCCCACTGTCTTACTTTTCTTAACTTAGCTTTTGTGAACAAGGGTTTCTTGCTCTCAGCCAGTTTCTCCTGCTATTGGGTATTCAGCACAGATGCAGCTTCTCATAATGTTTCACTTGCAGTGATGCCATTACATAAAATAAATGTTTGTTGGTGAGTGAGGATAGAATTAGCACCATTTTATGCCTCTTACGAGTAGTTATACCTAATAATATAAGGTAAGTATCTCCAAGTAAGCTTTCACATAGTGTACTGTGTGCAGATGCAGTCAGATCTTTTAACACTACCTCCCTGTGAGAAATGTTCCATGCAAACTTGCTTCAACCCAACACATCTTTTGTTGGCTCTCTCATTTTACTGAAAAAATATTGACATCAGCAAAACTGAGATTACAAAAATTATTCTTAGTGCCGGCTCTATTTTAGCATACTCTCCATAGGGAATGATGGAAACTACATCACTGGAGACATTTAAAGCTGGACTGAACAATTCACTGGAGTGTATATTGTAGTGAACAGTCCAGCATTAATGGGAAGATAAACTAAGTGACATAACAGGTCCTTTCCATCTTTCCATTTTAGACCATTTTAAAGGAATTAACTATACATTTCACAATTATTGTTCTACTAATTTTATTGTGTGCCTCATGTCTGATCTTTGCCCTATATTTGGACTTGGGCATGTTAAGGTCTAAGAGAAATCTTACAATTTTTAAAAACTTCATTCATTTTTGTGAAGGTTTCATGCTTATTTAACATGTTCTGCGCAGATAATATCCCCTTTGCAGGCATCATTACAAGCACTGATCTAATCTGTATGGGCATGAGTTAATCAGAGGATATGCATCAATATTTTCTTTTTTCAAAGAGGTTACAATTTACAGTAAACAATCAGTTTCCATGTATGAAATGTGAGTTCTGTACACTTGCCACACCCCCAATGTGTTGTTTGTTTAAGGTGGAAACAGGAGATCGCTGGCATACTAATGTGTCCTGTTTCTGTTATAGCAAGAAGAAAATAGTCTAGTACTATATTTCAAGGTTCGTAGCCAAGGAAAATGAATATATCAGATTTGAAATCTTATACTGTAATAAATTCTACTTGACACTGAATAGTCTATGCTGAAACGACATTACTTTTATGTATTGGCCTAGTATTTTTAAATATGGATTTTTTTATTGGCAGATTTTACATTTTCTTTTGCAAACACTTATGATGGATGCATTTTATGGCTGAAAGAGCAATGTCTGTCAATTCTTAACACACCAAAGATTAGATCTCTGTCAGATTTCAATAATAAAACATTGGAACTATAGAAAACTCAAAGGTCAACTGGATATGGGAGTAATTCTTATAGGGCAAGTTTGGTAACAGTGTTTGTTGTAAGGGTGTCAAAAATAGCTTCCTAGTTGAATTCTTCTGCCAACATTCTGAGGAATCAGGATAAAATCTCTTCCTCTAGAAAACCTTCTGTCTGTGTTACATTTCAGCTATGTAAGATTCTCATGCCAGGTTAAACTGACAATTTTGCATGGGAGGAGTGAGACTAAAAGCTTTGTTTGTGCCTTCACTTAGAAAGCAACTACCAAACTCTTTCTCAGTCTCCTTAGTCCTTCTGGTTTCTGATATATTCATTAGGGAAATAATAGGGGAGATAGAGCGCTGGTGGGTCCCAAACAAAAATCCAGGTTTGATCAAAATTTAGAGCTTGACCCTTTCTGTAATGGGCCAGAACACCCCATCATGTGAGAACTTTTGCTCTAGAGACTGGATTTCAAACAACCATGTTCAGGAGTGTTAGAATCCAGGATCTTAGGTAGGTGTGTTATAGAGGAAAGAAGTCTGGATCCAGATCCAGTGTTCTGATTTGGGGCATTGGCTCCAGCACTAGAAATAAGAGATCAGTACATGGCTGCAACCACAAACCAAAATGTAACAGAAAAACAGCTGAGCGCTTGATAATCTTCTAAGAATTACCTTAGGACTCTGAGTAGCCCAGGAAGTGAATCTGGGATCCTTTAAAATTTCTGTTGTTTGGGAAGTATGTGATGGGAGAATTTGGATTCCCTTCATAGAGAACTCTCTGCTGAATAGTCCAGGGAATGCCAATGGCAAGTAGTAGCTTGGAGAGTAGGACATTCTGGGTGAAATTCAGACCAGTGAGGGTCTGTGTCACCGCTTGTCCTGCAACCTGGGATGCCTCACAGCACTTTGTTGCTGTAGGTCCTAACCTAGGTTCCTCACAAACAGCATGCAGGTCACAGCCTGAATGACTGTGTATAGCCACAGCCCTGGCTCAGCAGCTCTGACCCCAGCAGCCTGTCAGCAAAGACCAGCCACACCCTGGCTTCCAGCAGCCTTGGTTATTATTTGTAGGGTGACCCCAACACATTCGCTGTCCTGGATTTCCCTTAAAAGACATGTCCTGCACTGTCCAGCCCTCTTCTGGGCTGTTTAGCTATATTAGGTCCTTTGCCTCTCTAAAGGGATCAACATACAAAGTCTACTACCTTAAATGGAGATACCCAAACAATTCACAGTACTGGATTAGTTGTAAGAAAAGACTAAAACAAGTTTATTTAACTATAAAGAGAGATTTTAAATGAGTACGAGTATTGAGACATGAAAGTCAGAAATGGTTACAAGAAAAATAAAGATAAAAATGCTGTCAAACTTCACCTTAAACCACATGTTTAAGTCCCTTACCACATGTTTCTAGTAACATTGCTGACCAAACTCTCAGGCCAGGATCTGCTCCCAACAGCTGTTTCCGTTGTCATCTTAGGTTAAGAGAGAGATGGATAGAGAGAGATAATTTGGGGTGGTTTTGCCCCTCACTTTTATAGTCCAGTTCCCCTTTGAAATCCATTTTCATGAAAGTCACCCCTCAAAGCAAAGTTTATTCACACTGTAGAGAAGAAGACATGGTTCTGATAGAGTAGAAGTCCCATGCTGTTTCTTCTCACCCCTGTTTGCTGCAATGCATGTTTTCCTTGGCTCCTGTCTTCCCCTCTCTTGCTGTATGAGGACCTGTTTACAATTATATGTAAATTGAGGTAAACACACATTCCTTTGTTTAAGACCTGCTTAACCAGTTTTGCCTAATCAGGGCTACATGGGTTTGAACATTTGCCACCAATATCATAGAATCATAGGACTAGAAGGGACCTCGTGAGGTCATCTAGTCCAGTCCCCTGCAGGGAGATATCACTTGGGGGAATTCATAACTTTACCCATAATGTTGCTATGTACACTTCACCATGATGTTCTTGACCAGAGAGTTTTTAGTTTTCAAATGATGCCTCATAAGGCATCTTTTGTATAATGATTATTACAATAGTGTGTAGGGTGTTAATATAGGGGTGCGCCAAAAGAGATACATGTGATAAAGAGGATCTAGTAATTCCTTTTATTTCATATCATATGATGCATGTTGTCTTTCTAGTTGGTCCAGTATGGCATGCAATTCCTCTGTGCACTATTTCATTGGTCTGTAGTAACTGGAATCCCTTGCTCTTAGTCAAACTAATAATGTACTTTGCACTTATACATAGTATCATTCATCTAAGGATCTCAGTGTTTCCATATAATTAATTAAGTCTCATTGTGAGGAAGAGAGGTTTATTGTCCCCATTTGACAGCTGGGTAACATCAGACACAGAGAAGTGAAGTGATTTGCCCAAAATCAGTGCAGAGCCAGAAGTAAAACCCCACAGCCCTGACTTCAAGAGAAGCCTCCTGCCCTCATCATTATATATATCATCATCATCATGTTCTCATTACGCCTCTGGTGTTTAGGGCAGCGATGAAGCTCCTCCACTCCTGTCTGTTTCTGGCAAGTCTTTCAATACAGCACTGCCTTAACTTTTATATAGCTAATTTCATACTACATACAAAGTCAAAAAATCAAAAATTAGGAAATAACAGAATTGGATTGCCTGTGAAACCTTAATTTGTCCCCAGTGCCTGTGCATTATGCTAGTCTTTAATTACATGATCACATACTATGTTATGAACATTTTAGTGTAGTTTTTTAATGTGTTTTTCATTTTTAAAAAGCCAGCTAAAGAAACAAACTTCATCGTGTAGAGTCATATTGACACCCACATGGGTCATCAGCAGTTAGAACCTTCAGAGCACAGACCTCTGCCATTTGATCTAATAGGGTAAACTGATAGCAGTAGTAGGCTGTTATCCTCTACACGTACCAGCCACTGGAGGGGCATGAGACACACTTTGCCAGTGGGTTTCGCAGCTATTTGATGACAACAGAGGAACAGTAAGACTTGGGGATCCTGGGTTCTGTTCAGGGCCTTGGAAGAGAGTGTGCGTTGCTGATTAGAGACCTGCCTGTCCCCATCTCACTCTGCTCCTATTGCCCTCAGGCTGCACACCCTAAGGGTACATCTGTACTACACACCACTTTTGGTTATGTGTAGCTACATGCCTCAGTGAAAAGCAAGCCATAAGGTTTGGGAGTCGGGGAGGCAGCAGGGAAGGGCTGAACCTTTTCTCACTGGCTCCCCAGTTCAGAGCCTTTCCTTGCGGTGGCGAAAGGCTGCAGCAGTGAGGAGGCAGCTTGACGCGAAATGGCTGAAGATAGCAGTGTAGACAGGAAGGCATGGCTGGGACAAGTAGAGATCTGTGTAGGATTTGTACTTGGGTACATCCCCATGCCCTTAAGGCATGTCTGTACTCTACTTGCCTCAGCCATTTAAGTCTTTCCCTATGGCAGAGAAGGGTTCTAGCTGTGGGGAGCAGCCGAAGTCATTCCCTCCCATGCTGTGGGGAGGGGTGTCAGGTGTAAGCGGTCCAGCCTAATGGTCAGAGCAGGAATCTGGCCTAGTGGTCAGAGTCCAAATGCCAGAGACAGGGCCAGAACCAGGAACCGAGAGTTGGAACTGGATTATCAGAAGTCAGGAGCAAGGCTGGGATAGGGTGGGAACAAGGCTGGGTGCAGGGCAAGAACTGGGCTGGCGCTGTGGAGGAGCACAGCAGGATCAGGGTTTGGTGAGAGATGACCCCAGGGTCAGGCAGACTCCAGGGGTGTGGGTGTTGAGCAGCCAGCGAGCTACTGCTAATCTTAAGAACCAGCCCGCTAGCTTCCTCAGCCAATCAGGCAGGGTTGTAATATAAGGGGTTTACAGTTTGGTTCAATGACTCTCAGCACTCCCACTCTACACATTGTTCCAGCACCCCTGGCGCTGTCTTTCCCAGGCTTCCTCTGGCCTCACATCCCCCTTCTTAATCCTTCTGCGTTGGAGCAAATTAAGCCACTCCTTTCCCCTTTCCCGGTGAAATACACACATCTACTTGTATTGTCACCATAGAAGAGATTAGAAGACCACCTTATGCTGTAGGCAGTTGAGGTTCCTTTGTGACAACTTGCTTCCTATGGAATGAATAGATTAGTCTTAGCTTCTAAGGCCAGAAGGGACCATTGTGATCATCTAGTCCATCCTCCTGGGCAACACAGGCCATGGAACTTCCACCAAATAATTCCTAGACAGATCTTTTAGAAAAACATCCAGCGATGGGAAATCCAATTGTTCCAGTGGTTAATTACCCCAACTGTTAAACATGTATACTCTATTTCCAGTCTGAATGTATCTAGCTTCAACTCCCAGCCCTTGAATCATGTTATACCTTTATCTGCTAGAAGGAAGAGCCCGCTGTTAAATTTTTGTTCCCCAGGTAGGTACTTACAGGCTGCCTTCTTTCTCTTTGTTAACCTAACTAGATTGAGCTCCGTAAATCTATCACTATAAAGGCTTATTTTCTAGTCCTTTAAAAAATGCTCACCTGCTCAAGAATGCAGTATGTCCTTGAAGTGAGCGTCCCTCTCATTGTTTCCTGTTAAGGAAACCATCCACAACGGCCTGAATGCAGCCCAGAAAGCCGCAATAAGAGCCTTTCAGCAGCAAGTGCCTGGTGGTGTGACGTCGCTGTGGGATTTCTATTGAACTTTATGTTCTGATAAACAATGCTGTGGTGCCAGTGACCACAAGACAGAGGTTTTCAAAAAGAAAACATTATTATAAGTGGCCAGGGTGACTACTTTATCTATTATTAAGCTCTATTGTAAGAGTGGCTGAGTGGATCACAGGAAGAGCATGGGAGTGGTTGGGGAATCGTAAAGAAAAGCTCAGAGGAATTGTCTTAAATAAATTGAGTTCAGAGCAGGAAGCTGTGGCTCTAACTACATCTTGCTTCTCATCAAACTTGAATAATAAAAAACCCCCTACAACCCCCTCCCCGCACCCATGACTCATTTAAAAATAAGTTACTTTCAGCTAGCCCCTGCTTGTCTATGGCATCAGTCTCTAGCCAAGGCATGAGCACCGCAGAATGATGCCATGTTCTGGAACACAGCTGGGTAAGGTGGTCTTGTTTTTATTTTCTGTAGACCAACAAATCACTTCAGTTGCTTATAGTGCACTGCCATAGGGGTGCCATGGGGTAACAGTAAGGCCATAACCAGAGTGGGGTGAGCGAGGCAGCCACCCAGGGTGCAAAGCTGTAGGGGTAGAAAATGGGGTGGCATGTGGGGGGGGGGGGGTGGGACGGTCACATGGGGTCATGTGCTCACCCTCTTCCCCAGATTTCTGCCTTCAATTAAGGACAGAGCTTTTCAAACTGCCCCACAGTTTGAAAACTGTCATCTCCTGCCAGAAGCCAGCAGATTGGGAGCCAGGGCACTAGCTAGCTGCCTGGCAACCTTCCCTGCCCTACTCCCCAAGCCAGGCTGCCACCTCTGCATGGCCAAGCGCTCCCCAGGCAGGGTGGGCAAAACAGCTCTGAACTGCTCCCCGAAAGGAGACCAGTGTCTGCAGAGTCTGGCTGCCATGAGATGCTCCCCAAAGTGCTTCCTTGCCATTGCCCTGGTTCTCCTGGCTCTGCTGCTGGTAGCCAAGCTTCATAGGCAGGGGCCAGCTCTAGGGGGCATTGCCAGATGGTACCGCGCTCCTTCAAGGGGAGAAGCAAAGCGCATCAGGGGTGCAGCTCGGAGCTACGCTGCCTACCCTGCCTGAGGAGCGCCTGGCCATACATAGGTGGCCCAGCTCGGGGAGCAAGGCAGGGAGGGCTGCCAGGCAGCCAGCCAGCATGGAGAGCCAGGGGATGGAGCAGCTCCCACCAGCTTCCGATCCATCGGCTCCAGGCAGGAACCAGTGGTTTTTAAACTGCGGGATGCACACCCACAGTTTGAAAACCTCTGTGGTTTTCAAATGAAAGACAGAAATCGGGGAGGGGGGAGCATGTCACCCCACGTGCCTCCCCCATGCATCACCCCTAGAGGGCGCAAATATGCTTGTTTGCCCCAGGCACTAAAATGCCTAGCTACAGCTCTGGCAGAGTGAGTATGAAATTAAAGCATTAACTTCATTTGCTGGGATAATAGGCACCGACTCTGTGGCACCAGCTCTAGTGCTGGAGCACCCATGCAAAAAAATTAGTGGGTGCTTAGCACCCGCCGGCAGCCAACTTCCCCCCCTCCCACCCGCCAGCAACCCTGCCAATCAACTCCTCCTCCTGCCTCACAGTGCCTCCCGCCTGCCACGCTCAGCTGTTCCACGGTGTGCAGGAGGTGCTGGGGGAGAAGCGGGGACGGGCTGCACTCAGGGGAGGGGGCAGAGCAGGGGCAGGAAGAGGCAGGTCAGGGACAGAATGGGGGCAGGCCCTGTGGCTGAGCTGGGGTTGAGCACTCCTGGGAAAAGGGGGAAGTTGGCGCCTGTGGCTGGGCATAGTGAAAGCCTGCAAACTCTTTGTAGTTTATCTCAACATATCTGTGTCATTGTTACTGGAATATCTCGCAACCTGTTAGCTGCAAACAAAAGTAGTTTGGCTTTATTCTGTGAAGCATCTGTCCTACAAACACATCCCCAGCTGCTTTACACAGTTAAATTGCATTCTGAGAGTTAAACAACAGCAAAGGGAAAGAGCAGCTAAGGAGGCATAGCAAATAAGTGTTTTTCTCTGAGTTTTGGAGAGATGAGTCCATGAAGCAGAAGGTTACTGAAGGACAGAAAGGTGCAGTAACACTATTGTAATGAACTGGCAGGTATGTTTGTTTGCCACTGCTCTCTGCTTGATACAACCAGAATGGCTGCATTTTGTCATAGGCTCAAAACAGAGAGGAAGGATGGCCCAAGGACTGGAGTGCCAGCCTGCAACTGGGGAGACCTGGATTCAATTCTCTGCTCTTTCACAAGCTTCCTGTGTTTCCTTGGGCAAGTCTCTCTGTGCTTCAGTTCCCAGCCCATCGAATGGGGTGATGATAATAATTTCGTACCTCACAGTAATGTTGTGAGTGTAAATATATTACAAAACAAGTGTGAGGTGCTCAGATACCACAATGATGGAGGCTATATATGTATCTTAGCTAGAACAGAGTCTCCTTTAGTGAAAAGAGCTTTAGCTTTCAGAGCAGGATTAGAATTCTATCCCATTGGTACTGTGAAGTTCCCTACTGCCACTGCATGCAACAACGTGACAAGTGTGAAGTCCTCTGTGTCTGTTTGCTGCAATATGCTTTGCAAAAATTGATGCTTTGTTGCAGAAGGTCTGTATATCATAGTTTCGGAAAATACATGTGAAACAAAATGCTTTAGCAAGAACATTTTATTGAAGAAAGTGTCACAGGTCCTTAGAGCATCTTTTCAAAGAGCAACAGAAAGAGACTTAATGGTCACCATTGTTGTCAGTTATTTATTTTTGTAAAAGATATGGTCCCAAAGAGATTCTGCTGCTTACAGGAACTGCACGTCCATGAGTTGCAAAAGTGTAATCACACATGATTAATAAGCAAGTGTGTAGGGTCTTTAAATACCCATGACCCTTGCCTACTGTCCTTAAACTACCTATCAGTCTGCCACACTGAATCATCACCAGAAGCATTTCCCACAAATGGTTCAGCAACAGAGCTGCTAACTGGCTGTCTTTATGCACATATTATTCATGAGAGCTGCTAATTCCCCAAACATTTCAGTGTGGTTGGTGGTCTTTGAAGGTCTTAGCACAACCATTGTTACTTAACTTAGGAAGAAAAGATCTGAGGCTAAATTCTTGAATGGGCACTGAGACTGAGTGAGAGCCACATACAGTGAAAACTCAGCTCAAAATTAGACAGTGAATAGCCAATGCAAATCCTTTGTGTGTGTGGTAAAAATCTTTTTTTGAAGATAAATATTTAAAATAGCTTTTTCCCCCTCCTGAAGGTGTTTGTTTTATTTTCTCCACAACATGCCATAAACTTTACATTCCCTGGGTGATGCCCTGTTTACATTGTAATGCTTTTTGCTCTACTGGAGCACAAACCATTTGTTTCTTTCCATATCACCTGGGAATGGTGCAAAGAAACAAATGGTTTGATTTCTTTCTGGAAAGTATTCTTTAAAAATAACTATTCTTTAAGAGGGTTTTTTTTTTAATTGGCTCCTTTTGCCAGGTGAATGATTTGGTCAGTTCAAGGCAAAAGTTTACAAGGCAAAAGTTTAAGTGGACAGAATTTCACATGAAAAGAGCATTATTTTCTATTACTCATAGATATCATCAGGACAGGTAACAGCAGGCAATAAAGGTCTGGCAAGTTTCATGGTTTGAGAACGCTAAAGAGGGCCATCCAAGCCAAAAACACCCTCCATCCCCAATCACTTAGTGAAAATAAAAAACACTTAACACGACTTGGATCAAGTAAAGTAAGGTATGTTTATTTTTGACCTTCTGTGGTGTGCATACAAATCTATTAAGATGTGAATTACCAAGCAGCCAGCTTTGCTTGGGAACACTAGCTTCCATTTCCCCATTTGAACCTTTCCAGAAGGAATCATTATTACAGGAAAATATTTCTAAACCTTTCAATATGCTAGAAAGAAATCTCCGATTCTTTTGTCAGGTAGATATTTACAGTGATGTGTACTGAATAATTATATTAGTCAAGATCAAGAATTTCAAAATGGGTGCCTTATGGTGGGCTACTAAGTCTATATTTGGACACCTAAATAAGTGACCTGATTTTTAAAATTACTGAACACTATATCAGTGCTGATAGTTACAAACATAGCTATCAATATTGACTGAATGGGCTCAGCTGGGGGGAGGGTATAAAGGATTATCCCTGTGCCCTGATTCCAACCACGTCCATAGTGTTCACATCACACTCCCTGTCAGGACCCGGCCCAAGCCAGAGGAGCTAATGATTCAACCAGTGGATCAAATTCGGTCATGAATCCTGGTCACGTGCCACCTAAGGCATGTTGCACATGTGCTAAGAAGATGCATGCTGGGGAGTGGGATGTATCTCTACTTCCCTATACATTTAGGTTTTAAATATTGATATTAGAGCTGGCCAAAAATTTTCCAACAGAATATGTTTGTGTTGAAAAATGCTATTTTGTTTAAATCAAGCGACAAAGGGTCCTGTGGCACCTTATAGACTAACAGAGGTATTGAAGCATAAGCTTTCGTGGGTCAATACCCACTTCTAACTTTCCATGGGAACGTGTCCATTTTGACAAAATGTTGTGTTGGAAAAGCAAATCAAAATGAAGCATTTCAGTATGGTAAAAAAAAATTCCATTCAGAATGTTTTGATTTTTTTCTCTCATTTCAAATTTTTTTTACAATTTTATTTTTATATTATAAATAATATAATATAACATTTTAAAAGACAAAATCAGAACAAAACATTTTGATTGTATATAACTATATATTACTACTTATTTAAAAGTCTAGGAAATTCCCACACAAAAAACTTCATTAGCTTAGAGTTAAGGACTTGATTCTCTTCTGCTATAAATCAGATTTACATAAGTGCAACTCCATTAAAGTCATAAAACTGGTATAAAGTAGTAATAAAGTGTGCCCAAGTTTGATAGACTACATCCTAAAGACTAAAAAAACCTGTTTATTTTCTTGTTTAACTCATTCAACACCTCATTTACACGCCATCTACCAGTTCCTCTTTTCAAAGTTAACTACTTTCCTTCCCCCATCCCGCATATCTATATCCTTGTTATGAACAATCAATGGGCACCCTGGAATTATTTGACCATAAATAGAACACACAAACATACATTGTTGAAATCTGTCTCTACGTGTAACTCCTATATAAGAATTACTGCCAGATTTAGAATAATAATTAACAAAGATCACCCAGGCACATAACTTTTTCTAAACATGATAGAAAAACTTCTTGCTACCACTATTTGCAGTGTGACCCAATCTTTCACTTATACAATATGAAACTAAGTACAGAACTACATAATGTCTAGTTTTTGAATGCCACACCAACCTTATATTATCAAAAACCATTAACTCTGTAACTAGTAAACATGCTCACAGTTCAAGGGTCCCTGAAGTTGTGTTCAGGAAAATGGTGGGATATGGACAATGGAGCAGAGGTAATTAAACTGAAAAAGGAGAACTGATAAGGGGAAATGTACATAGGCTGTTGAATAACATAATTTCTTATTTCCTTGCATTTTAGAGTTTGCACTGGTGGGCTATGCAATCTAACAGCCTTAACTCTAAGTTAACCAAGTGTTACATACATATACCAAGTCTGTGTCCATGTCTAAAATCAAGTCAAATTCAGCTCTGGTGCAACTCTGTTGATTTCAGAGGAATTACACCCAGGATGAATCTGGCCTCTCTTTCTTGCAGTGTTTCTATAATCTGCAATTGGAGCAATCCTAAACTCTCCAGGGAATCCTATATCCTTCTCGTTTGCAGCATTTGACAATGCAGGGAGGTTTCCCGATTGGCCCATAATATATCATGCAGTATAATTTTACACTTAATTCCCTCTCAGAACTTGGCTGTAAACTACCTCTCTCTTTGACCTACCAGTTCAAGCCACTTCAGGCTGCTTGGGTCTGTGCCAATGAACATGGTACAAAGACTTCACACAATAGGATTCAGCCACCTCCTAGAGAATCGTCTTGCCATGCCTACTGGTTTCAGAGTATATAAATCCTGTTTTATTAGCGTGTATAACAAGAAATTACACAGGCCAACAGTGTGACTCAAGTATTAATGAATCTGTTTTTTTATTGCTTTCTGGATCATATGTATTTAAACAGGATATAGTCCCATGTCCTGTTTTTAGAGCAGTAAAGAGTGTGGAGCCCCTTAGTTGCCAGAGATTTCAGCTTCCCACTAGCCTCACTGATTCTGAAGTTGGGACAAATGTGTATGCCAAGGAAAGGTATGCAGAGAGTAATTGTACATCTGCTATACACTTAGGAGCCAAGGAACTACAAGTGAGCTCTCTGCATTACTTCTTCCAAACCACTCTCCAAGGATCCTGCCCTTGTATCTCCCTTGAGCATCGGCTGTGGAGGGAGGGAGGCTGGGGTGGAGTCCTAAACTGGAAGAGATTTTTAAATTAGATTTTGGAGGGCATGGTTAAGGTTACTAGGTGCAGGGAAGGAGGTAGTCCTTCCTGCTTCCCACCGCTGCTACTCCCATGGGAGAAACACAGTGTTCTTTGCCTCATGGGCATCGATTTCTCTCCTTAATCTCTCTTACGGTTGTCCAACAGAAGTATTTGGTCTGTGGACTACAATGCTCCTTTAAGGCTTTACACAGCTGTCTATCAATCATGTACTATTAAACCATTACCATGCATTTTTATACTAAAGGTACCTGCCTTTTATACTAGAGTTGAGTAAAGGGAATACTTGCACACTTGTGTGTAAATATCATTCTAATGCTTACCAGGTGAGACTGCTTTAGCTAAGGTTTAAATAATTTCCCATTATAAACAATGTTTCGCAAAACTTACCTTTCCAAACGGTCTTCTTTGGGGCTGAAGTTGTCCACAGTTAGTCTCTTCCTGACAGGGAAAATTCAATCCCCTGTTTTTGAGTAGAGACCTACTAGCCAAACACCACATGCAGTAGAAAACATTAACTTATAAGTGGTGATCATAAATCAGATGGGCTAAGTGCGCTTTAAGTGGTTCTGGATGTAGTGTGCATTCAAAAGACAGCAATTTGAATGCATCATGAAGAGCTAGACAACTGAGCAGATCTAAGCATGTAGAGACACTTAAATCCTCCTCCTGAACCTCCTCCCAGAGACCACATGAAGCGTCAACACAGAGTTGGTAACAGGACCTGTCCATTCTATTTCCACCTCTGCCTTTATCTGGCCTTCATATTTTGCACTTGCTATATAGTGTCTTAAAAACAGTATTAAGTTGGACTTCAAAACACTCCTTTGAGGTAAATAAATAATTCCTACCCTCCTCCCCTTTTATAAATGTGGAAAATGAGGCTCAGAGACATTAGCTGGCTGGCTAAGCTCAAAGTCAGTTTCAGACTTGAGATTAAAACCTAGGCGTCCTGACTGTGAAACAAGTCCTGTACTGTGTGTGCACGCGTGTATGTGCGCAGGTCACCTCATTCATCTATATCCTTTAAAGTTTGCAAAGCATTTTGGTACCTTTTAGGATGACTTGCAGTACAGAAGTGTATGATAGTATGGTAGCCCTTCCTAGCTTGGAAGAAAGTCAAAGTAACTGAGAATGCAAGTGCCCTAGAAAAATAGCCCATTGGTATGGAATGATCCATGGGTGGTATTCCTTTCTGGTTACACGGACTATTTCTTTTCTGTTTGGGAAGGAAGTTGTTGTTGTGTTTTATGAGATAAAGTTTTTCAGACAGTTTCTAAATGTTCCAGTGCTTTGACTGTGAAGGTTATTCGGCTCTTTAATTGTTTTCTCTGTGGGGGGTGAGGTAGGACAGTTAGCTTCATTTTGTGGAGTGACAGCTTTTTGTTCTCCTCTGAATTTCTTTGAAAGGCAAGCCCCTAAGGTGTCAGACTTGAGACACACATTGCTACAGTTCGAGGCAGTTGTTTGACAACATTCCAAAGACAGATGCGAGCAGCCTTGGCCATGTACCCTGGCGACTACAATTCTGTGCCTGGTCCTGCCATGAATGGTTGAGAACTTTTTAATAATTAATCTTCATTATGAAAGGAGCCTTGAGTTTTCTCTGTGTTTAGTGTCTTTGGCACTGATTGCTGGCAGCCTTGGATTCCAAATGACATACAGCATGTTATCCAGGCTCTCTCTCTTGTAAGGGTTTTTTTTCCTAAAGTAGTCTTTGCTCAACATTGTCTTCCCCTTTAAATATGCCAGAGTTATATGTCATATAGTAGGGTCATAGGTGGGGACACTTATATCTTCTGTAGGTCAGTTCCTGGACACTTGCAGAGAATGTCAATAGCTAGACTAGGTTGTGGTATTTTGTATTTATCTTTATGAAGCGCTCAGAACAGATTTTAACAATATTTTTTATGTATTGTTTCAATTATTATTTAAAACCAATCAAAAAGTAGAAACAAAACAGCAAGCTTCTGATTTTAAATATCAAAAGACAGGAAGTTCTACATCCTTTACTTCTCATTGAGATTGTAGCCCATTACTGTTTTAAAATTCCCTGCACTAGCTGAGCACAATGGTTGAAGGAGAAGTAGAAGGACATTTAATTCTGGCTCTGTTTGAAAGTCAGCCCCTTAACACGTCATAGAATCCTATGATGGTGGCATTAATGGGCTTGCAAAGACACCACAGGATTAAACAAGTCTTCTGACACTGGTTTGGACTATCCAGAATCCATTATTTCAGCCGGAAAATACACACTTTATAATCAGCTCCAACGTTTCCTGATTCCCTCATGGTCTGCAGACAGAAACAAAATTGCGGGCCAGACATTGTGGGATTGAAGCATGGGGAGAGGAAGTGGTCTCAAAAGGATCTTTCTCTTATGAAGTAGTCCAAAGTGAAACTGTTGGAAAACCACCGTGTCTCATGATGATAACATGCAAGCTAGCTCATGCCATATTTACAGGTGCAAGAAATATGTATGGTAAATGTTTACCTGCACAAGCTGGATGCAAAGGGTCTCTGTGGTGGCTGAAGGCCCTTGAGTCCCTACCAGACCACAATTTGGGCTGCTAACAGAGTCCTTCCCCTGCTTCTAATAGACAAGGGATTCGCCAAATAAACAAATGAAAAAAGGTTCCTTTCCCTCTTTCTTGACTGGGAGAGGGAGAATCTGAGTTAGTCAATCCCTTAAATGGTCTTGTGGTCATCCCTTTGGGGGTTCAGCTTATCTTCAGGCATTGGTGTCCTTGATCAAGCTTAGGATCTGCCTCCAGCCCCTCCTTTTGTTAACCCCCACTTTATACCTGGTCCATACACTGTTGTGTCAGGGGCAGTAGGGTCTACAGCTGTCTTTCTCTGTGCTGATCTATCCTAGTAGCCAGGCACAGCAGTCTTCCCCTGGTCATCACCCATTCCAGCAGCAGCCTTTCCCTTTTTAAGCTTCCTCCCTCCAGGCAGAGCAAATCTTACAGCTGTGTCTGGCTGAGCCCATAAAAGCTCATTAGCCTCCTCGCCAGTAGCGTGTGGGTGTGCCCCCTCACAAGCTAGTAAGGGATAGCGTGGCAACCTTTACTAAATTACTTCATTGCAGACATTTCAAAAACCATCCCCAACCAAATGTCTGAATGTGTGTGTTATTGTAGGGGGGATTGGAAGGGTAGGTTGGGGACATATAATATTAATGAATTAACTACATGTGGCGGAAACTATATGAAATCCTATTTTCCCCTATCTGTGGTTGCTTCTGTAAATGCCTGAGATCCAAGCTACCCAGAGAGGCAAGTTCCTATGGTGCAGGAGTTAGATTCTGAGCAAGCTGTTTCCCCATGTAGTGAATTTAATACTGCAGTTGATGTTTCCTAATATACTAAAAAAAAAAAAAAAAAAGGAGGCCCCAATGGGTTGTGAAATACCACATAAAACACTAAAAAACACATTATAAACCCAAACCGTAACCTTGTTATCCTGTCACTGGATTGCATTACATCCAGATGGGAAGGATAGTCTTACTTAGAGGTTTCTTAACTTTTAGTGGTTTTTGTTCGGCCATTGATTTTTAAAAGTAGAGTCTTTTTTTTTTTTTTATGTCTCACTCTAAAGTGGACTTAAGTATCAGGGAATACATTTATATGCTGCATTTTAAAGGTCTTTTCAAAAAGAGGTTTTGAAGTAAAGTTCCCATTAGCTTCAAATCAGACATGTGACTGTATTAGGGGAAGACTAAGCCATGTACTTTGCAAGATAGGACACAAGGAGGCCTGTAACATACTCACCAGACGGTTGCATATGCATACATGAAGGCAGATCTGGGCCCTTAGGTTAGGATTTTCAACAGTCCTTAAGTGCCTGAGGAGCACAAGTCTTTCAGTGGCACCCTTATCATGGTCTCTAGTTAAATATAGTGTGTGACCTCTTAAAAATGCATCACCTACTCAAAATGTGTCCGTCTGGCCTGCGTTTTGTGTAGTTTACATTGTAAATTCCTGTGGGCAGAGAACCATACTGCCCTCAACGGGCTTGATCTTGTGATGTGCTAGGGTATCCTCTAGTCTCATTGCTTTAATGAGAGTTGAGGGCGCTCAACAGCTTTCAGGATGAGCGCCTATATTTGCTCAGCAAGGAACACATTGTGAGTACCCAGGTAAATAAATAAGTCATGCTAATAATATGGTATAGTTAAGGATAAGATTTTGGCACAGAGGTCACAAGTCATGGATTCCGTGTCTTTCAGAGACCTCCATGACATTTTCTGCTTCAGTCACAGGCCCTGGGGCGGCAGGGCTGGAGCTGTCAGCCGGTGGGGGCCCTGGAGCCCCCCTAAGTTGCTGCAGACAATGAGGGCCCCAGAGGCCCCCCAGGCTGCCACAGGGCTCGGGCTTCAGTTGTGCACCCATCAGCCCCCCCCGCCCCCCCACTCCCCCCATTATTTTTAGTAAAAGTCACAGACAGGTTGCAGGCGTCAATGAATTTTTGTTTATTGCCTGCGACCTGTCCGTGACTTTTACTAAAAATAACTGACAAAATCTTAACCTTGGGTGCACAGGACTGGAGGTGAGGACTCAGGAGTTTTATTGCCAGTTCTCCCACTGAGTTGTGTGACCTTGTGCAGATTCTGGGCCTCCATTTTCCCTCATCTAGTGTTCAATAATAATTCTTATCGTATCTCTAAGGGTATTGTTGGATAATAGTTGTAAAAATCTTTAAAATAGATCAATCAAAAGGTGCTAACAGCAAATTATTATTACTGACACACTCAGCCTCTTCAACAACACAAGCTGATAGACTTGGGACTCGCCTTGTAACATTGTTTTTATTAGCTGTCCTTTTACAACATTAAAGTTCTGTTCTAGGTACCTCAGTCAGTAAGTTAGCATAGCAATGCATATATTAGCATATGAGAAATGTCTTAGCATGAAGGATAAAAATGTGGTGAATGTAGAATTGGGCCTGAGCCACAAAAGCTTAGATCCAGATCCAACTTTCAGAGCTATTTATGTAACAGGTTATGATTTACATTCCTTCCAGTTGGAACTAAGCTAATTTTCATTGAAAAAGTTTGTTGCACAGAATACAATTTTCAGCTAGACTAAGAATTAGAAACATGTAACAAGTGAATGAGCCCCTTTTGGACTATATATACTGAAGATCTACTCTTCCCAATTCTGTAAAGCTCAACTCATTTGGTATTGGAATTTGGTCATTTGCACATCTTATAATTTTGGGTGAAAAGAAATTTAGTGGATTGGCAGGAAATCCACTAAATCTGTTAAGGCAAAGTTTTTTAATTATTATTGTAAAGCTCTTAATTGTGCATACTCCACTCATGCAAAAAATATGACATGTCCATCTTACCACCTGGCTCATGTGTATCTTAACGTGTGAGATAGAAAGCCAACAGCTTTTAAAGTGGGGTTCATCTGTGAAAAGCGATCGCAAAATTTGCAGTTTGTTTGCCATTATTTAATGAATGGATTAAAAAAGAACTGCTGGAGCTGCGTTTGGTTCCTGACATGGAACTTAACAGTGGTTATGCTCTTCTCTCCTGGTCATTGCAATAGAAACAATCTGTATCCTAACACTTTAGACCCCCCCGCCCCCAATCCTGCTCTTGGAGAAGAACACTGAAATAGGTAGGAGCCGAAGTAGTCTCATTACTCTGCTACAGGTTCTGAACCAGTATGTACATGTTGTTATATAACACAATTAATTAACCAAATAAAAGATCAGTAATGCAGGAACTTGGCCATTCTTATTTTCCCTATTGTTTTTTAGTTCTTTAAATGGATGAGGAAATCTTAGGAAGTCATTCAAACCTTTTGCTTTTTGAGTTTAAAGACTAATCGTGTGCTGATACTAACTTATAGCATTACAGATTACTAGAAAATGCACTTAGTACTCTTCCCAGTGGCCTGAAAGCCCTAAGAACTAAGTCATAGCTAAAGCAAAAACGTAGGGTTTTTTCCCCTTATAAAAATGTAATGAACGTTGTGCTGTTAAAAGGGGCCACACTGATATATGTCATGTCATTGGAAGCAGTAGTACAAATCTTCTCACACTACTGTACCAATATGACCTAACTTGTTCTTGGTGGACCATTTCTAGAGATGAGAGGGCAGTCAGTTTCCTTCCTTAGTCTTGTTGAGATTGCTAGGAAGGCTGACAATTAGTGCCAACTGTAGTGATGGTTTTTGTGTTGTGCACATCTATCCACTGGATTGAGACCACCAAACTCAGTTTTACATTGGCTACCAAACATCTAACAGATGCTAATGACTCTTAGTCATTACCAACCTGGGCAAGATTCAAACCATTGTCTGAGAGGTCACATGCCCCATAGTTTCATTGTTACACTCCTGAGACATCCAGTTCCCCCCTCCAGCCTACCCCAAACACTCTTTAAAGCTTTGTTGCTTCCCTCTGCTGTAGCTGTGAGTGGTCACATTTGAAGTGCCAAATTTCCATTAGAGTGTCAGTACTTTGTAGGAAAAATTTAATTTCATTGAATATGGGATACCCTTGGAATATGTGTTGGTCCCACAAACTATTAAAGTTTATCTGTAGAGAGACAGAGCTTTTTCAGGGGCAGGTCCAAGACTGTGGAATGAGCTCCCACAGGAACTAAGGACCAGCAGAAACCTCATCATCTTCCGCTCCAAATGCAAGATACACTTCTTCAACCTTACCTTCTCCAAGATAAACACATAGCAGAGTGTAGATTTGACCAAACAAACAAACAAACAAACCCCAAAATAAAACCCAATCAAAACAAATGCAACATTGCACACACAATTCTCCCCTTGGGAAAGGATAAGAGGGAGAATGAATCATATATGATAGTTGTTAGTCATGTTATTTAATGCTCTACTGGAAGACTTTCAGAAACTACACTGATGAGGGTGGTATAAGAACCAGATAGAACAGAAGAGAATACTAAGGATATTAGGGAGTACAAAACTGGTTAATATTAATAATCTAAGACATTGTCTGTTTTTGTACAGGCTGGTATGGGGGTGTATGAAAGAAATTGCATCATAAAAATGTTCAACATGTTGACTTTGGCAACTAGCAAAGAAAGGTATGAGCAGCAAAGGGCCAAAAGGCAATTTAAGATTATCCCCATGACAACAACAACTGTTTAACATTTTTATTTTCTATAAATGAGGTACAGTTCTCATATGTATTTCCTGGAATGACAATAACAAGTTGAACAGGGAGTAGCTGGGATCGTTACCTCTTTTGCAAAATACTTTACTCCGTGTTTACAATGCCGTATATGAGACATATCTCTTCAAGGGGATTTGTCATGAAGACAGATCCAGCCCAAGAGAGGGAACTATGTCCATTTAAGTCTTTTGGTGACCTCCATTTTCATCCTCAAGAATATCATGTGTGATCTTTTGACCTGGTAATGCTGAAAGCACAGTGTTTCCTTTTTCATATATTTAACACCCACGATTGCAAGGGACCTTGGTTTAGTGGAGAAAGACACTCTGAAATGAACATGTTTTCTGCTTGTCACAAAAATGTACCTCCCTGAAATGCTGTAAGTAAATGTATCTAAGCAGCTATTGAAAGTATCAGTTATGTGAGTTTTATTCTGTTGCAAGAAATACGAGTCTTGCTGTTCAGAGCTAAAATGCCTAGCCACTGCTTTGTGGTGAAAACTTCCTTAGGAGGGTGTGTGTTGACATGGGAAGGAGTGCACTAGTTTAATACAGTAGATTTTACCTCTTGACAGGTTCAAACGCTTACCTAGGTTTCAAGGGGAAATGAGTTTCCTGATTTCCTTATAGACCTGTGTGTATCTCTGTCCACCTCACAACATTGAGGATTGTAGATAGTTATGAAATTGTGACATGTGGAGTGGTCACTTAAATCTCCAAGACACCATCTGTGAGCAGAGTCAGGAGCCATTTTGTTCCCATGGAGTCTTTACTGTTGTTCATTCTTATTGTTGGCCATAATAGAAAATAAGCCATGAAGTGATATGCTTGCTATTTGTGTATGGAATCACAGCAGTCATCACTTAGGAAGTCCATATGCCAGCATGAGAACAGGAAGCTGCATGAAAAAATTCATTCTCTGAGTCAACTAGAAATGAATTTCACCCAGTGCGTTTCCCCACAGAGAGGAGAATAGGGTGACCAGATGTCCCAATTTTATAGGGACAGTCCCGATATTTGGGGCTTTTTCTTATATAGACTCCTATTACCCCTGACCCTCTGTCCCGATTTTTCACACTTGCTATCTGGTCACCCTAGAGGAGAATCATTTGCACCAGCTTTCTTCTGCCATTTTCCTATTACAATGTCCACCACACAGCTGGGCACAACTGATTGCGACTAGACTCCAGAATAGCAGAGGTGATGTTAGGTCAGTATGGAGAAGAGTTAGCAAAAGAAGCTTTGTGCAATGATTGCCAATGATATGCGTGTTTCAAACCAGCACTTTCACACATGCAAAAATATTGCTAAAAGGGAAAAAAAACAAAGACTCCAGAAGAGACTCTGTACTCTGGGAATTAATTTCAGTGCGCAAAAATTCACATTTCTAGCACTGCATCAAGAAACGGTAACCTTGGAAACCACAACTAGCACAGCAAAAGACATGAACTTCTATTTTAAATATTTATATAGTGCCAAGCACTATGGCATCTGGTCCTTGTGGTAAATAACAAAACACCAGCCATGTTCGTGGGTCAAGGGGGTTTGAAAGTTTCAGGGGTGCCCTGCGCAATGTTACTCTTCCATGCAGAGAAAGTTATTTTCATAGACCCTGTTGTCCTTGTCATCTGCATGTAAAGCTGATGTCAGTGGAAATTACATGCACTGACTGGGGTAGGATGTAACTGTAATAACTTTTTGATGGTTGGAATACACTCAACTGTTTGACATCACATCTGGTGAAAAAGCAGCTCTTTTTCCTGTAAAACAGTGCTTGCTGTTTTGTGGGTTCAGCAGCTTTGCTTGTAGGAACTAGTTATGTTACACTGACGTTTTGGAAGTTATTTTTGCTTGCTCTGAGGTTACTTAGTTCCATGGCTTGAGTTACATTTAAAAAAAACCTGTACAAATATCAATTGACATTTAATTGATAGTTTTGTGTACAGGAGCATCTCTGTGTCAAGGTGCTAGAAGTCCATTATAAATCCTCCTTTGTATTGTGTAAACATCCATTTGGTCACTTGCTGGATAGATGCCCACAAAAAACTTTGAATCATGATGTTTGTACAGAAGATCTGTAGATACTGTGGGCACTACTGTATACAGTGTGTTGAGCTTTTGCTGGTTATGGGCGCTAGCACAGTAGCTTTAAAATTAGAGCATAAAGCAAATGACCCAAAGATGTCTGAGAGGTACAACCAGAATCACATCCAAGGGGAAAAAATACAAGGAAGCATGGACTTAAGTGAGATTATCATGTTAATGAGGCACTTAGTTATGTAGTATTGTTTTAGTCCTTTTCTGCTACTAGATAGGAGTCGCTTGATGGCCATGAAGCAGTGCTTTCATTAATGCTGGATCAGGTTTCCCTGCACTCTGTCTTCTGCTCTTCATTTGTAAAAATGTGCTTCTATATGTTACTCCATGCCTTTGCTCTTCAATAGGCGCAACAGAGCAAAATTAATATAATGCTACAGGTCACCCCATAGTGCCTTGTTACTGCTTTTTGAAAACTCCACCCAAAGTGTCTTACATTAGTATTCAGCTTCAGAACTGCTTGATCAAGTCACTAGTGGGTGGAATACAAGTATCGATCACACAGTATTGAGCTGACACAGTTCAGAGCTAGCTGCTTCTCTGTCACCTCGTCTGGTCTCATTGAGTGTACCCTTCAGGTACTAGGTCTTGTACCTTCACCTGTCCTGGTGTGGAATCCCATGATTCTCCCATACTGAGACTGGGTCCCCTGTGTACCAACTGTGATTACTCAGTAGACCCGTCTAGGTTTGGGTCCTCCAAGTCTTCCTTTTGGGAGCTGTGACCCAGAACAGCCTTTTCAAAACAAACTATTGTTTAATCACAACAGCTGGAACAAAGCATAACCCAGAGTTGAGGGTTTTTTAACTCAAAGGGTCTACATGCGTATCTATCTTACCTATAGTTCTAGGTAGACCTATCTTATCCCAGACATATCACCTTCTGGAATCTGGGCATCAGACTGCTCCCCGGCAATCTCCTGCTTCAGCTTTCTCTTAACCATCTGCCTTCCTTGAGAGAGTGTTTTTGTCTTTTAACCTTTATGAGGCTTTGATCTCCCTCCTTATTCAAAAGGTTGAGACATTTCTTGAGAAATCTGTTTAGCAAATGCGGGCAGAGGGGAGGAGGTGGCTAGTCAGCACATCACAGCAAATGGCTCCAGAATTGTCCATTGAGTGTTTCCAATGTGTGTCCATTGAGTGTTTCCATATCAGGTCATTGTCTCCCTTCCAGCATACATGCAGCTAACCCCTTCATGAATTAACCCCTTGTATTCATACAGTAAACACCACAATAACAGTCAGATACACTGATCGGATATGTCATAGTATAAAATATTGAAGGCTGGTCTCACATGCTTCCAAATATGTATCTGACATTAAATAAGTATTGTGACAAAATCAGACCTGACAGTTCTGAAGAGGTGGTTAAAGGCAGGTATTTCAGTCACAGAATGGATAAAGCTCTTTTTCCTATGAACTGCGAAAAGAGGTTACCTCAAGTTAATTATGGACACCCATTATGTGACCTTTAAAAACCTCTTCCAATGGGAGAGAAGAGATAGGAAGCAGGGCGCAGAACGGTTGTGTACAGTAAAGGGGAAAGGCTTCTCCTAGGTAAAGAGCTATTTTCTCTATGAGGTAAATCTTGTGTTTATTTCCATTTGGGAAGGAGCACCATAGTTCCCAGCATATTTGGTCCCACAGTGGGTTAAAGAGGATAGCTGGTGATTGATAGGCAGCATAAGAAAAGACAATAGTGCACTGGGAGTTAGAAAATGTATTTTTTTCTTTGTTTAAATAAACGTTTTGAGCCAACCCTAGGGCTTACCCTGTAAATATTGTAAGTAAACAAGTATAAGCATTACAACTCCAGAGTAGGACTGATTTACTCCAGACCTCCCTAATGCCAGAGGGGAAAAAATTGAGCCTTGACATAAGAGGTGTGTTGTCACAGTATATTTGACTAAATCATGTAGACCACTTTCCAAAGGTTTGCTAATATTGACGGGCTCTAGTCTGATCAAGTTGAACTGAAGACTTATATTTCCAAATATTTCTATATATTTTCCCCAATATTTAGTTCTTTTCAATAGAAAATTAGAGTTGTGATCAGCCACTTTCCTCAAAATATACCTAAAAGGGACAGATGTACTTGTAGGACTTAGAAGGAGAGAAAGTAGTCATGTGGTTCACCAGGATAGTGTTTAAAACCAAGTAGCCTTTAAAAAGTTTTAAACAAATAGTAGAGAAAAGGTGTTTGCAATTTTTCCCTACTGTTTTCTATTTTCCCTCTACTAAGAAATATTTTTTGTGGCGGAAGGATACATTGCATAAAACACAGAAATTTTACACTTTTTACAATTAAATTTAAAGTTGAACCATACTTTAATATCAGTGCACCACTGCTGGGGTGTGCACTTCTGGGTGGTGATTCACACAGTTGCCATTAGCGTGTCCCCTTGTGCCAGGGCATGATGTTGCAGGAATCTGTGACTCTAGTGCTGCCTGGAGGTCATCTGTCTCTGTGTGCAGTTCAGCCCTCCTCCTGAGAAGCATCTAAGTCCACCCCCTTTCAGGGGAACAAAAGCTCAAAGTAGTAATCAGAGCCTCTCATCAAAGCTACCCTCTCTGCGCTCCATTTTAAGTTGCCTCCTTCAGCTACTACAAAGCTTCTCCCCCTGCTCCGGCGTTGAGCATGTGCCCCCCAGAAAGAGTCTCTCTGAGGCTTAGGCTCCCTGACAGAAGTCCCTCTGTTCCCTATGGTTCCCGCCTGTTGATGGGGCCCTGGTATCCATTAGCACCTGATACCTCCCAGTCATGCCCCTCTGGTTGAAAAGCAACTAATTAAGTACATCTATTGCACTGGTGCCATAATTGACTATTAATCCCTTTCCAGCCTGTGATGGGGTTTCATGCCAGCACACTAGGCTATTGGTGTGCTTCTTGGATGACTGCAGGCAATCACGACATACCTAAAAGGTGTGCCCTAATAGCCTGCTAACGCACACCCCACTATGACTGATTACTTTATTAAAAATAAAAATGGCTGAGACTTTTGTAGTCTAAGTTTCACCTCATAGCGCCGGACCTATAAACATCTAAAAATAGGGGATTTATACTGAAACGCTGACAGAGCCTCAATGGTGTCAATCCTGCTGGCACCTGTATAATGAAGTCACACACACTGTTAAGCTAACATTTTTTCCTTGACTGAAGAAGAAAACAAAGCTGTTAAGCTGCTATGTCCATTTTCCAACAACATTAATCCATTTCAAACAACTCCTAACCATAGTAAATCACAGGTCTGTGAGGGAAAGAACTGCCTTAAGGTTCACCTCAGGATAGTTAGCCCACAGAGTAATTGCTGACTTCTGGCAACAATGGTTTTCTTGGGAATTTTTGGTCAATTTAGTGAAATTACTCATTTGGTCGTGTCTCCTATTTTGACTGGCTGAAGGTCTGCAGCACGGTAAATACCAGATCCAGCTGCAGAGCCAGGTTTTTGCTGGAGATTGACAGAATGCTGAACTGTTGTTAGACTAATGCGTTTAACTGCCTGGATCAGAGTGAAACATGCCCTCTCACAAGGGAAGCTTGGAAAAGGAAGCATAATCTCAAACAAAATTTGCCCAGGCATAGCCCTGCTGTTCTATAGCAACTCAGCTCCAGAAGATGCTATACCATTAAAGAATTAGATGCTAATGTGCCACCTGACGCTTGATTGAATAACTATGTATCATGCTGATGTCAAATAGGAAAAGCCCATACACTAAATAGAAAAAATAGAAAGCCCACACACTAAAATTTGGTATGATTGTAATTTGCTTGATTCTGCAATATTTGCCTTAGTAATAGCAAATAGTACGCTTGAGGGCTTTGCTGATAGGGATGGTTTGCTGAATCTAGCCTTCAATTTCCAGTAATGTCTTTATACAGAGTAAAACAGATTTATTTGGGGTTTGTATCCCATTGGGAGCTGGGTGTCTGGGTGCTGGAAAGAGGTGATTTGCTGAGCAGTTTTTGGTTAAAGTCTGCAGCTTTGGGGGCATGGACCAGACCTGGGTCTGTGTTGCAGCAGGCTTGCATGTCTGGCTCAACAAGGCAGGGTTCTGGAGTCCCAAGATGGCAGGGAAGACAGGCTCAGAGGTAATTCCAGCACATCGGGTGACAGTCCCAAGGGGGTCTCTGACCGAACCCGTCACACCTGGTTCCTGGGGGGCTGGGCCTTGTTCCCTTCTCTGGGCATTGCAATCTGAAGCTGAAAGGTGTCAAATTCAAAACTGATAAAAGGAAATACTTTGTCACACAATTCATAATTAGACTGTGGGATTCACTGGCACTGGATGTCATTGAGGCTAAGAATTTAGCAAAATTCAGAAAGGATTTGTTGACATTTATATGGATAAGAACAAAAAGAGTTAAAATAATCACTGCTTATTGTATTGGAAGGGATATAAAACCTTGAGCTTCAGACCTTAAATCAATCTCTTATTTCGGGATTACAATTAGACTTTCACAGAGGGAAGATTACCCCATATTTTCAGGGTTTCGTGCATCATTCTCAGAATCATCTTGCCACTGGCAGAAACAGAATACAGGACTAGCAGGACCAAAGTGTTGACAAGTATGGCAATTCCTATGTTCCTATATTTTCTCAGCATTGATGTTGACTCACGTCTTGCTTGCTATTTTGCTCATCACTTAAACCTAAGAATATCATGCAACCTCCTATTTTCAGGCAGTTTTAGGAACATAACTGAAGAGAGCCCGTGCCAGAGGACCACTAACTCTGACCCTTACTGAAATTGCAATAACCTTTATTTTCATATATTTATACAAAATGTCAGCTGTTTTTAAAGCAAATGAAAAGTTCCAACCTTCTTTTATGCAGGTAGCTGTTTTACCACACTGACAGAGCCTCACAGAGGGCTGAACTGCTAGTGCCTATATAAGTGTTTATATATAAATAAAGTAGAGCATTTCTATAATGGAGAGGATTAGGGTTGTACATGATAAAAGGGGGAATCTTTGGTTTTCCCCTTTTTTTATTGCCTGCAAAAATGCCAGGAAAGTTTAACTGAGAAACAACTACTGTAAAAGAGAAAAAGAAATAAAAGAAGCATTTATTGCTTCAGAGACAGTTCCATTCCCCCCATAGTTTTCCATAGGAGCACAGAAGCTTTCTGTCTATTTTGGCATCAAAATGCATTAAATTCTGCATTTTTATTCATAAATCTGTCAGAATGAGAAAGCATTTCAGTATGGTGAAATGGGGAAATGAATAAAAAAGTTAAGCTTTTTAACCAAATAATGTTGTTCTGCATTATCCATTTCCCTCTACTCTTGCGAGGAGCAGAATGTATTACCTCAGTAAAGTGTCAAGAAAAATCAAATGAATTCTTGGAAAATATTGAGTAAGCTTAGCTTACTCAGGACACACCTCCTAAATATATATATATTGTGCTTATGTCAATATGTATGGAATATAACAGTAGTGTCTGAGAGGCTTAGAAAAAAAATAAGCAAAAATTCTCAAAGACAATACAATTTCCACTGGGTTTTGGCCTGATCTTCAACTTGTGTAAACTGATGTAATTCCTCTGACTTTAATGGAACTACGCCAAGGATATTGCCCAGTACTTTACATATATGCTTGTGAATAGAGTCCCCATGCGGTTGCCTGACTGAGGTGTTGTCCAAAACTCATCCCTTTCCTGTGATTTGTGTATAGTCTTTTTGTGAAATCCTGGCAACAGTGTAGTTAATGGCAATACTCTCAGGCTATGTCTACACTACTGTCTAATCAGCATAATTTATGTTGCTCGGGGCTATGAATAAACCACCCCTCTAAATTGACATAATGCTCATGTGCACAACACTATGTTGGCAGGAGAGCTTCTCCAGCTGACATAGCTTCTGCTGATTGAGGAGGTGGTTTTACTATGCCGAGGGGAGAGCTCTCCTCTGTCAGCATAGAGTGTCTTCACCAGATGCGCTGTAGCAGTGCAGCTGCGCCGCTCCAGCGCTGTACGTGTAGACATACCCTCACTGAGTTAAATGGAGTCAAGACTTCACCCTCTGTCTCCAGAAACATAACTTAAATAACAATGTCCCAAGGGGGTCAGCGCTGGTCAGGAAATTGTGTCGGAATGTTTTTGGATGGAAAATAGCAGTTTCCCCCAACATCAAAATTTTCAACTTTGCTGAAATTTTTTCAATCTTCCATGAGGAAAATCAAAACAAAATACTTCATTTCAGGTCAAGTTCACCCAAATGACATTTTAGGTTGTTGAACTGAATCAAAATATTTAATTTTGGGTCAGTTCAACATTAATTTGTGTCCACTTCCACTGCCGGGGTGCCTCATGAGAATTGTAGTGGGGTGCCACACGCCCCCATTCCCCTCTAGATGAACTGCTGTGGTGCAACATAAGTGCATCATCATGGGAGTTGTAGTCTGGCTGGGCAGCCCAATCCATGGATGGAAATTCCAATTTTTGATCAGCTCTATCTTGAGTAGGTCAGTACTTTTAAACAGTTCAACATAGACCATTGCCCAAACTTTCTCCCAGACTGGCTTATTTTCAAGGCTTCTCCTGCAGGACATCCTGTCTATTCTCCTACTTCTCTGCTTGAATTAGTTCAAATAAGACTCGCCTAGTCTGTTAGAGTGAGTCAGCAGAATAACTCTACACCTCCATACAAAATCCTATTGCAGGACACCCTGTAACAATTATATACTATAGTAGTCTTTCCCATCTAATTATGTTATTACTTATGTTGGGAAAGTTTTGAGGAGAGAGATTTTTATGTAATCCTCTTTCATTATGTTTTTAATGGCTGCTTATGCTTTTCACTTTAGTAATACGCCTAAAAAAAACTGATGTGCAGAGCAAATCTGAAATAAATATATATGATCTATTTCATGCATAACAGACAAGGTGAACTACAAGTCAACACAAAAGGATTTCAGAGAGAAAGTTTCTCATTCCATAGAAGATACACAACATGCTACTTTTTCACTAGCAATAGAAAAAAAGAAGCATATCCATTAGGTTAGTAAACAACTTTTGGTAACCCCATGGCAAAAATAGATGAGAAAAGAATTAATTACTTTTGGCAGTTTTCCCAACGGATATGAGACATGTAGTATTAATGTCCCTTATTGGTTAGAAAAGAGAGTTTGATTTATAACGATTATCGAATGATGTGGGGAAGTTAAAGTTAGAAAGGCTAACCAAGGTAAAATGCTAGTGACTTTAGCAACATTATTGCCCCAGCAACTTAAAATTTTGTAAATAAAGGATTTAGTTGACTTTTTCAAACAAAATTGGCCTCCGGATTTCTCTACATGGGGAAATTGACCAGAATAACTAATGAGGAATAAACTATTCCAGAATAGTGTTCCATGTGGACAGTAGACACTCTCTCTTAAAATAATAGTGTCTTTATTTGGGAATAATTAGTGCACTTTCAAAGTGGAGTAATTATTTTGGAATATAATCACATTTGTTCCAGAACAGAGTATCCACACAAGGAGCTATTCCAGAATAGCCATTACAGAATAGGTTATTCCAGAATAGCTATTCCAATCACTTTCCCCATGTAGCCAAGCCCTAAATCAGCCCTGTTGTGATTCCATTGACTATGGTAAAGCAGGTACAGCTCTACATTAGGCCTAATTTGGCCGGACATGTCTTCCTGTGGGTCACAAGTGGAAAATGTAAATTAGATATGGGAGAGGACAGGAGCTTGAATATTTTAGGAAACGTGGATATGTTCCTGTGACAGGATGGACAAGGCCTTGAGCTCCACCTGCCCCCCCCCCCGCCCCGCTGGAGGCCTTGTGGCTCTGCCACACCCCGCCCCAGAAAAGGGCATTAGAGAGGTCCTCCAAGCTACCCAGAGCGGCTGTATGGGAAGCAGCCAATCGGGGCACAGCAGGCTAGTATAAGAAGAGCTGCAGGGCCACAGTGAGATCAGTTCCTTGCCAGAGCTGGAGGAGAGCGGATAGTGCTCCTGGCTGGCTACTGGGATTCCACCAGGACAAGGCCCTGAGGAAAGGGTGAAGAATGTGCTGGAACCATGGGGAAGTGGCCCAGGGAATTGTAGCTGCCACGTCATGTATTTAAAGGGATGTGGTGGATGGTGGCTATCTATAAGGTCCCTGGGCTGGGATCTGAAGTAGAGGGCGAGTCCAGGTCCCTCCTCCCCCTTAGCCACTGGGAAAGTGTCCTGGACTTTGCACCCCAGAAGGGGAAATGAGCTTTTTTAGTGGCCCAGCTGAAGAGCTGGGGCCAGAAAGGTCCAGAGATGTGAAATCTCCAGGGCGGGAGCCCTGGGGGTTGCGGCCCCACATCAGGCCTGGGACTGCTTAAAGAGCAGGGCTAATTCGAGGGAACCCAGAAGGGGCTGAGAGACAGTTTGGACCATGGTACTGTGATAGGCCATAAGGAACTGATTGAAGAGTGAGCCCCACGATAGGGCTGCAGATCAAAGGACCTTACAGAGGGTGCTGAAATAGGCCCCCTGTTGGATTTATACCCCAGAAGTGCTTTGCTTTGCTTTATCACACAGATAGACTGTGTGAGACTTGGCCAGAGGGCTGAGTCACCAAAGACCCATCACAAACAGAGAGAGAGCAAGAGAGAGAGAGAGAGAGAGAGAGAGAGCAGACACAAGCACTGAGACAGGGGACGCTCGCAAGAGGTGAGTGCACACCATTACAGATCCATTTAGCTCTGCTTCACTTTGTTACATTGCCTGCATACAGTGATGCTGGAACTAGAGGTGCTGGCAGTGCGGTAGCACCCACTGGCTTGAAGTGGTTTCCATCATATACCAGATTTACAGTTTTGTTCAATGGCTTTCAGTACCCCTACTATAAAAATTGTTCCAATGCCACTGCCTGCGTATGAATAAACATTCTGATCTTTGAGCAAAAGGAAGGAATTGGAAGATTATTTTTTCCCATAAAGAACAAAAAGAAAATTTCTGAGTCTGCTGTGGATGAACTGGTGGGGGAGCTCTCCTATAATATACTTTGAAATACTGGTGCTGTCTTTTGAAATCTTTTGTGAGAACGCCTGGATACTAGGGAGGGTTAATATAGGGCATAAGATTGCTCTTTTTAGGTGCACCAATAGATGAAGTGGTTGTATATGGGAGTGGGGCGCTTTTTTTGCTTGTTTTTATTTATTTATTTGTTTTGGTGTGGTGGAAGTGAAGGAGAGTGTAAAAATGGTAGGTCCCAAATGTTTAGTCTAATTCTGATGCTGTTGTTCTGTATCATCTTAAGCCTTGTTTACTTTTTACCTGATGTTTTGGATTCTTGCTATAACTGTCACTGACTAGGAAACAATAAAATATACTTTAAAGGGAAGGTAATAATCACTCACTTTACACAAGAGAAAATGGTACAGGTACTGAAAAAGTTAAAGGAAATTTAACTGGAAAGAAAGCAGAAGGAGAAGAATACAAAGATATACATTGGGGGATAGAATATAAGAGATACTTTGAGAGGCTAGCCAAAACTGCTCAGTAATGTGGACTTTTGCTTTACTATATACTCTGTGCTCTGCTCCCAGGAGCACTGACACTACAGAGTATAAAATATTTAGAATAACAAAATATGGTGAATGGGGTTACATTGTGCACTATTGCTGCTATAGTACTTGACACTGGATTATGGTTTAATTCTTAATTTTGCCCATAGTTAAGGCTATGGCCACAGACTTGGAGTTGAGTGACATGGAATGAGACCTATTTATTTACAAGGGCCCAGTCCAATCACCATTGACATTGATGGAAGTCTTTCTATTGATTTGAATCAAACCCATAAGATGCACCAGTGTATTCACAGCACTATAACCTTTTAGCAGTTTAAATGTAAAATGACATGGTTATCCGTGCAAAGGACCAGAGAGCATATTGCAATTGTCTCTGAACAAAACCAGGCATTCCTGATTCTGATACTCATTTCCTCTCTGACCTTATGTAAATTGCATAAATCTTATGATTTGGTTTTCTGATATGAAAAATAGGGGTAATAATCCTCACATTTTTAACAGAGTTGTTATGAGGATTAATTATTTTCCATAACTCTCTTTATTATTATAAATTATAAACTTTCTCAGGCATATTATAGATAATATATAACTATTAGAGTAAGAAAGAACATAAACTATCCTTATTTACATTAAAATATGTAAGAAAATGTACTTTGCTTTAAATCACTACTTGAAAATTTAGAGAGACAAGGTGGGTGAGGTAATATCTTTTATTGGACCAATTTCTGCTGGTGAGAGAGAGACAAGCTTTCGAGCTACACAGAGCTCTTCTTCACGTCTGGGAAAGGTATTCAGGACAGATCTACACTTAAAATGCTGCAGCCGTAATGCTTCAGTGCAGACCCTACTATGCCGAGGGGAGAGCTTCTCCCGTCCACATAGTTAATCCACCTCCACGAGAGGTGGTAGCTATGTCGACGGGAGAAGCTCTTCTGTCAATATAGTGCTGGGTAAACAAGGAGGCTAGGTCGGTATAACTGCGTTGCTCAGGATGTGGATTTTTCACACTCCTGAGCAATGCAGTTATGCTGATGTAAATTTATAGTGTAGGCATAAGTAGTTAACACATATCCTAATGGACCATTCAAGGTAAAGTAGCCCATTAACAGCCCTGTAGTCATAGGGGGAAAAATTGTCTTTTTTTCACATTAACTTCTGTAAATTATGCTCTCATGAATATGAAAACCAATTTCCTCCTAAATAAGAGTGAGTGAAATATGATAGTATGAACAGAATCCTTAAAAATATAAACCATATTGCATTCAACATGTGCCATGAAAACTATGTATCTATGTAGATTATTCATTAATAAGAAAACTCATGTATAGTGCTATAATTTAATTGTGCTTTACGAACACATTCTTTACCCATAGATGTTAGTCTATATATATAAAAGTATTCTTGGTTTCTCAGAATATAAACAAATCAATGTATGGTAACAAACTATTTATTAGAGATGTTCCTTTGTTTAGAGCTTATGTTCAACACAACTAAAGAACTGCTGTATTATTTTTTGCTAGCAGGTACAGAGCCTGTGGTCTCTTTAGAAACTGTTTCTACCTCTTGTTTAAAATTATCCATCTTATATTCTATCCCCCAATGTATTCTTTTTAAAGAGGCTCTGACAAATTCTTTTATAGCTAGAGTTCCCCTGTCCATTAATCAATTTTAAGTACACTGTACAATGGGTTAAAATCGGAGATGCAGAAAAGTATCAATATTTATCCAAGGCAGTTGACGTTTCCTCACCTGACTCATGCCTTCCCAAGAAATGAGGTGCTAAATCACTTTCTCTGTTACCAATTTGTGCACAGCAGGGAAGGCATTGCTTTTTGACCGTTTTTTTTGCGCCATCCCATAGCCATATCCTTCCGGCTTTGTGACTGTGTTGGTGGGTGGGAGTGGACCTGCAAAGTCTTATGCTTGGTGCATTTTAGGATGAGACTCCAGGCAGGAGCTCCATGAGTGCCAGTTCACCAAGTGTCCCATCTATATTTCATACCACGACTTGAAATTAAAATACCTTGAACTAACCAAGAAGCCACAAATTCATTTTCTACCCAGTTCCGCTGTCGGTCCTCCCTGCAAATATGCAGTTAATACTGTGCTCACAGCAAGAGAATGAGGTGTATGAATTACCCATCCTTACTCAATATAAGCAGATTGTTGTTTTCTCATCCCAAAATTTGGGCTACCAGAAAGTCTTCTGACCATGCCATCTGTCCTTGAATTATGAATCTCTGTATCTTACCAGTGCTGAGGGGAATAAAGGCAGCAGAGAACACAGATATACAAGTTTTAGGAACTCTGCCACAGGGTCTCACATTAAATATGTCCCTCTTTTTCTTTCAGAGGTGTGGAGAAATCTCATTTGATAGTCCTGATCAGAATGCCAAATGTGTTTGCATGCTAGGTAAGAATCCTTCCTCTTTTGATATGAGCTTTGGTGTATGGAAGTATATGCTGTTTCATTTGGTGCGTCTCTTCTAAATTAGGCTGAATTCAGCCTATAAAGTATAATTAACTGAGGGCGAAACTAGTATGAATTACAACAGGATGCTCTTATATACCAAATACATGTGTAAACCAGCTGATTATAATGATTCTTTTGTTTCATTTGTATTGTATTGTTGACTAAGTGATTCCTGACAACTGGTTATGATAATTATTTGCAGATCCTTTCAAATTCCTGTTTTACTGGAGGGACATTTTTGAGTCGTTTGTAACTAAGCTGGCTAGAGTACTTGTGTGACAAAATGTCAACACATTTTGGGCTAAATTGTGCTTTGTTATATGGCCACAAATCCAGAGTAACTCCGTTGAAGTCAATGGAATTATTCTGGTTTAACTGAGAGCAGAAACTCGATCTTCAATTTAATAATAATATTGATTGAAAAGCCTTTGCTTATCAACGCATCCTCAGGATTTCCAAATCTGCCAGAAGTGTATAGAATACACAGTTCATGTTATAATTTTGATGCATGGCATTGGCATTCAAACGTTATTAATATTTTAGGGTCAGATTCTGATACCCTTATGATGAGTAGAAAATCTTTCTCCTGTAGTAGTCCCATTGACCTTCTCATCACAAGAGTACTGAAATCTGTCCCATAATTATTATGTGTTCATATTCCAAGAAAACTTGAAGAGTTTGTTGGCAGGGAGGAAAATGTTATTTCAAGAGTTTCCCTTCGTTTTTCCTTTTAAAATAATCTAAAATAGGTGAGTTGATTTTAAACCTTCTGAGAACTTTCTCTACTATAGCAACCATTCCAGTATGGCAGCAAAAGTTCCACAATAAAGACAGGAGGAAATAATTTCCTTTACATGTAGCCTGTATATTCTCAATTGTGATTTTTTTACTTACCAAAAAAAGAGTATAATTCTAGTGGTGCCCATCAACACACCTGAAATTATGGCTGTGTAAATTCATAGATTCATGAATTATAAATCCAGAAGGGACCACTGTGATCATCTAGTCTGCTCTCCTGCATGACACAGAGCATAGAACTTTCCCAAAATAATGTCTGTTTGACTAGAACACAACTGCATTTCAGTTATAAACTGTGATATACACAGATTCAGAATTCCTCCTGAAAAAATGAAACCCGTTGTACAAGATCTGAACCTATAATCAAATTTGCTTTTTAACAGCATTGATTGAAAATGTGAATTTTTGAAAGCCTGGTACCTGTAGTATAAAGTGGCACTTCTATATGTTTAGAAAACTTTTTTTATAAAATGCATTAATACACTTAAAAATTATATAGTGCATACACAAGTCCCTAAATATGGGATCAGATGTTTAGCTGATGTCAATCAGCATGACTTGATCCATTGAAATTATGAGGATCTTGCCCATTATTTGTAAAATGCTGAAATTGCAAAATTGTATACGCTCTGGAAACAAAACAGAAATATACTGCTATGTGTCAATGTGTTCTGTAGTTGTTTGTTATATTAGCTTGTTTGATTTGCAATGCTATTTCGGAAAATAAATTAACAGCATTATTATTACTACAAAGACCAAAGACAAATCATAAAATAATATTTATATAAGGGGGGAAAAGACCTAAAAACAGCCTTTGCTCAGAGAAAATATGAAATAAATGTGTCATTTTCTTGAGTAAGGACTGCAGGGTTGAGCTCTAAGCCCAGGGCTACACTAGCAGGGGGGGGGGGTGTCGATCTACGATACGCAGCTTCAGCTACGTGAATAGCATAGCTGAAGTCGGCGTATCGTAATCGACTTACCTGGCCGTGAGGACGGCGGCGAGTCAATCGCTGCCGCTCCCCCGTCGACTCCGCTTCCACCTTTCGATGAGATGGATTTCCGGAGCCGACGGGGAACGCTTTCGGGGATCGATTAATCGCGTCTAAACGAGACGCGAAAAATCGATCCCCGAAAGATCGATTGCTACCCGCCAATCCAGTGGGTAGTGAAGACAAGCCCTAAGTTCTTATGACTATCCTACTGCCAGGGTTGAAATAAAGTGAGCCATACCCTCCTCTTCCTTTAACAATGTGGGGAACAAATGAAGAGCATGCACACAAAGCAGTTTTTTAAAGGAAAACTGCAATACAGCATGAAAGCTATTCTAATCGTTACATCTAGTTACATATATGGAAGCATAAATCATGATCAGGGATTTTTTACAGCCTTAAATTTTATAAAAAGAAGAATAACTAATACACTTCCAGTTTTGGTAGTAGGATAATTTAGGTTAGTTCACAGGAAATGCAGCTACAGTTTGAAAGCATTTAGAAGGAGGAGACTGGAAGAGTTTGGAGTTAAGTCTATTTGTTACACAAGTTTCAGAGTAGCAGCCGTGATAATCTGTATCCGCAAAAAGAACTGGAGTACTTGTGGCACCTTAGAGACTAACAAATTTATTTAAGCATAAGCTTTCGTGGGCTACAGCCCACTTCATCAGATGCATAGAATGGAACATATAGTAGGAAGATATATATACATACAGAGAAAATGTGAAAAGATGGAAGTTGCCATACCAACTCTAAGAAGCTAATTAAGTGGCTGAGTCATTACACAAATTGAATCTATTTCCCTATGTTAAGTATCCTCACACCTTCTTGTCAACTGTTTGATATGGACCATCTTGATTATCACTGCAAAAGCTTTATTTCTCCTGCTGATAATAGCTCATCTTAATTAATTAGCCTCTTAGAGTTGGTATGGCAATTTCCACCTTTTCACATTTTTTCTGTATGTGTATATATATATCTTCCTACTATATGTTCCATTGTATGCATCCGATGAAGTGGGCTGTAGCCCATGAAAGCTTATGCTTAAATACATTTGTTAGTCTCTAAGGCCTGGTCTACACTAGGACTTTATGTCGAATTTAGCAGCGTTAACTCGATTTTACCCTGCACCCGTCCACATTAGGAAGCAATTTATTTCGACATAAATGGCTCTTTAATTCGATTTCTGTACTCCTCCCCGACGAGGGGAGTAGCGCTAAATTCGACATGGCCATGTCGAATTCGTGGTACTGTGGACGGAATTCGACGCTACTAGCTCCGGGAGCTATCCCACAGTGCACCACTCAGTGGACGCTCAGGACAGCAATCCGTACTCGGATGCTCTGACCTGCCACTCAGGAAAAGCCCCGGGAAAATTTGAATTCCTTTTCCTGTCTGGCCAGTTTGAATCTCATTTCCTGTTTGGACATCGTGGCGAGCTCAGCAGCACTGGCAACGATGCAGAGCTCTCCAGCAGAGGTTACCATGCAATCCCAGAATAGAAAGAGGGCTCCAGCATGGACTGATCGGGAAGTTTTGGATCTGATCGCTGTGTGGGGAGATGAATCCGTCCTATCCGAGCTCTGATCCAAAAGACGGAATGCAAAAATTTATGAGAAAATATCCCAGGCTATGACGGAGAGAGGATACAGCCGGGATGCAACGCAGTACCGCATGAAAATCAAGGAGCTGCGACAGGCGTACCAGAAGACCAAGGAGTCCAACGGACGCTCTGGATCGCAGCCACACACTTGCCGTTTTTATGAGGCACTGCATGCTATGCTCGGTGGTGCTGTCACCACTACCCCACCAGTGTCCGTGGACTCCGACAACAGGGTCTTATCTACGGCCACGTCGTCGGAGGTTTTCGCAGACGGTGAAGATGAGGAAGGAGAGGAGGAGGACGAGGCAGTCGACAGCGCTTTCAGTGCTGATTTCCCCGACAGCCAGGATCTATTCATCACCCTGACTGAGATCCCCTACGAACCCTCCCAAGGCAGCATCCCTGACCAGGAATCAAGCGAAGGATCAGCAGGTCAGTGTTTTAAACATTTATTTGGAATACAATAGGCATGGTGTATAAGCACTGTGTTTGTATTGCTTAATTGGCCTTAGGCGCTTCAGCTTTGAGTCGCTTTCCAGTGCAACTACTCGAAAAGTCTGTCAATATGTATGGGGATAGAGGAGAAATCCCCATCGGAGATCTCCGCGAAGCTCTCCTGGAGGTACAGTGAGAGCTTTTGTATCAGGTTCGCAGGGAGAGCGGCCTTATTGTCTCCTCCATGGTAGGATACTTTCCCACGCCATGCAAGCTGCAGGTACTCTGGTATCATTGCCTTGCATAGCATGGCTGCATACGGCCCCGGGGTTTGCTGGCATTGACGCAGCATGGAGTCTTTCTCTGTCTCCGTAATCCTCATCAGAGTGATATCAGTCATGGTGCCCTGGTTTGAATGAGTGGTTTCTTTAGTATAGTGAATTCTTCATTTTCCCTTTAAAGAAAGACACCCGGCGGTTTCCATCCACGCGGGGGGTGAGGGAGTTGGGAGGCTAACCACTCGGACTTAGTGGTGCGCAGGTAGGGAGACTTGCCGGGACCGGCCACGCGGAGGGGGAGAAAGTGTACGCGAGCCATTCAGACAGAGCAGTTCGCGGGCAATTTCAGTTCCCATGAGCGGCCACGCGGAGGGGGGGAAAGGGTAGGCGAGCCGTTCAAACAGAGCGGTTCGCGGGCACTTTCAGTTCCCGGGAGCGGCCACGCGGAGGGGGGGAAAGGGTAGGCGAGCCGTTCAAACAGAGCGGTTCGCGGGCACTTTCAGTTCCCGGGAGCGGCCACGCGGAGGGGGGGTAAAGGATTGGCGAGCCGCTGTAGACGAGCGGTTTGGGCAGCAGCAGGAACTGGCCGCCGCCAGGAACAGTGATTGAAACTTTGGAGTAGAGCACTGCTGTGAAGTAATCTCTCAGCAGTCCAAACTCATCAGCTTACCATGGTCTCCAGAGAGCAGATTTCCAGTGTTCAGCAAAGCTTCTGGGATCTGTACACCGGGACCCCAGACACTCAGGATAAAGACATAATATTTGACCTTGTAGTAAGTGGACATGTGATAGGTACTGTGCTTGGTCCTATTCACAGGGAAAGAGTATAGGCATTGTTCTGTAAAAAGTATCTTTCTGAGAAATTCACTCCCCTTCTCTCATCCCACAGCTGCGAGTGTCTCCCGCCCTACCCGTGGATCACCCTCCCAGAGGCTTGCGCTGATCAAGCGGCGCAAAAAGAGAACCCGGGATGACATGTTCTCCGAATTGATGGTCTGTTCCCGAAAGGAGGCGGCACAGCGGAGAGAGGACGTCTCAAGGTCCGAGCGAGCAGTCAGCGAACGGGAGCAGAGGGCTGAAGCTCGCGAGGACAGGTGGCGGCAGGAAGACCACCAGGCGACTCAAACGCTGCTGGGACTAATGAGGGAGCAAACTGACACGCTCCGGCGCCTGGTAGACGTTCTCCAGGACAGGAGACAGGAGGAAAGAGCACCTCTATATGTAATTTCCAACCGCCCTCCCCCGCCACAAAGTCCAATCCTCCACTCACCCAAAGTCACTAGAACGAGGGGAGGCAGGGGCCGTAGAAATAATCACTCCACCCCTGCAGACTGCTCCAGTAGCAGAAGACTCTCATTTCCAAAACTTTAGATGGGTCCTTTCCCTCCCTCCAACCGCACCCCACAACAGTTCCCTGCCCAGGTATCATCTAAAAAATATGCTCCCCTTAATAAAAATGATTGTTTTGCACAGTGCTGTTCCCCTGACTTTCTTTCACAGGACGGTTTGGTTTTGGGGGAGTGGGTAAGGGGGTTTGTTGTTAGCGACGACAGGCGCCTGAACCAGGGTACAGACAGGGGGAAAGGATCAACATAAAATCACTCTCACATTGCATGCACTGGGCACACTTGTCATTCTGGGAGGGGGTTGTCTTGTTCTCTTGGGGCGGGGGGCCCTGTGACTTTCTGGTGGGGGAGGGTGGCAGCAGATCTTTTGCGGCCGGCGATAGCCTGCATGACAGATCCATGCAGCAGGGGATCTGTGGTCGCAATCCATGGCCAAAAAGTCAAAAAGGCCCCACCACACACAGTTGCGAATAGGAGGGGTTGATGGCTCCCTTGAAACAAGCAGTCCAGCACTTCGGACTGCTCTGGGAGCAGGAGCATGTCATTCCCCGAGTTTGGAAGCGTACTTTCCAACACTCCACCCGCTCCCCAACCGCAGTATGCATCCCAGGTTAAACCCTTAACCGAGAAATCAGTAATAGAGACGGTTTAAATAAACAATGTTTCCTTTATTATACTTTTAAAGCGTTGAATGAAGGGGGGGAAGGGGGTTGGTAATTGGAGAGGATAGGCAACAGAAACTGGGTAAAGAAACGGGGGCAGGTTCAGCATCTGTTTAAACAAGCGTAACAGTCACTGGTTACCCCGCTCGCTCTGGAAGCTAGCTTTCAAAGCTTCCCGGATGCGCAGCGCGTCCCGCTGTGATCTTCTAATCGCCCTGGTGTCCGGCTGTGCGTAATCAGCAGCCAGGCGATTTGCCTCAACCTCCCACCCCGCCATAAACGTTTCCCCCTTGCTCTCACAGAGATTGTGGAGCACACAGCACGCTGCAATCACAATGGGGATATTTGTTTGGCTGAGATCAGAGCGAGTAAGTAAGCTTCTCCAACGACCTTTCAGACGGCCAAAGGCACACTCCACCACCATTCTGCACTTGCTCAGCCGGTAGTTGAAGAGCTCCTTTTCAGTGTCCTGGGCTCCCGTGTATGGCTTCATGAGGCAGGGCATTAGCGGGTAGGCAGGGTCCCCGAGGATCACTATAGGCATCTCCACATCCCCAACAGTTATTTTGCGGTCCGGGAAATAAACACCCTCTTGCAGCCGTCTAAACAGACCAACAGAACAAACAGATGCTCGTGTTTTTGAAAACACGAGCATCATGAACCTTGCCCGGCCATCCGACATTGATGTTGGTAAAACGTCCTTTGTGGTTCACTAGTGCTTGCAGCACCATAGAAAAATAGCCCTTTTGGTTAATGTACTGGCTGCCCTGGTGGTCCGGTCCCAGGATAGGGATGTGTGTCCCATCAATAGCCCCGCCGCAGTTTGGGAATCCCATAGCGGAAAAGCCATCTATGATCACCTGCACGTCTCCAAGGGTCACTACCTTTGAGAGCAGCAGGTCAACGATTGCATGGGCTACCTGCATCACAGCAACCCCCACGGTAGACTTGCCCACTCCAAATTGGTTCGCGACTGACCGGTAGCTGTCAGGAGTTGCAAGCTTCCACAGGGCTATGGCCACTCGCTTCTGGATGGTCAGGGCTGCTCGCATCCGGGTGTCCTGGCGCTTCAGGGCAGGGGACAGCAACTCACAAAGTTCCAGGAAAGTGCCCTTACGCATCCGAAAGTTTCGCAGCCACTGGGATTCATCCCAGACCTGCAGCACTATGCGGTCCCACCAGTCAGTGCTTGTTTCCCTTGCCCAGAATCGCCGTTCCACGGGATCAACGTGCCCCATTGCCACCATGATTTCTACGGGCCGGGGTCCCGTGCTTTGCGAGAGGTCTGTGCCCCTCTCAGAGTTCATGTCTTCCCGGAGCTTCCGTTGCCTCCTCGCCCGATTTCTCTGCATCTGCCTCTTGAAAAGGTGGACGATAAGGCGCGAGGTGTTGACAACGGACAGAACAGCAGCGATAATCGCGGAGGGCTCCATGCTCACTGTCCTGTGGCGTCCGAGCTGTCAATCACCGGAAAAGGGCGCAAATTAATTGCCCGCCGGCGCTTTCACGTAGGGAGGGCGGGAGTGTGGGTCAAGTGACGACATTTACCTATAACCACCCTCGACACATTTTTGGCCCCAGAAGGCACTGGGGGCTACACCCAGAATTCCAGTGAGCAGCGGGGACTGCGGGAACTGTGGGATAGCTACCCACAGTGCACCGCTTGCAATGTCGACGTTTGCCCCGTTACTGTGGACTCACAAATTCGAATTAATGTCCTTGCTGTGGATTCGCACGATCGACTTTGCAATATCAGTTTCACAAGTTCGGTTTAAGAAAAATCGAAATAGTCTCGTAGTGTAGACATACCCTAAGGTGCCGCAGGTACTCCTGTTCTTGTTACACAAGTGTTTTCATTAACATATTTGTGATATCTTTTTAAAAATATAGAAATATTTTGGAAGTCTCCTGCTTTCCCATACAACTGAAGGGCAGCTACCTTCCCTGTGACCTAATAGACACCATCAGACTGTGTCTCCTGGTACAAAGTACAATATCAGTAAAAATCAATTATTGTATAAAAATGGGGGGGGAAGTGTGGGATATATTTTTTTAATTAGTTCTGAACATGCTGCTAAGAACTGGATAAAGAGAAAGTATGTGTGTGCATGTGCACAAGAGAGAAAGAAAGAGAGCAAGTTCACACTAGTGCTGTCTGGTAGATGCAATCACAACTGCTTACCTGTGTCATAGGCCCCATATTACTAACAAGGGTAGAGTTCTGTGCTTTTGGAGTAGATGGATACAGGTCCTAACTGATTATCTAACTCTGTGAAGTCCTGAGTAATCATGGTGTGCAGCACCATGGCAACCATGAAGTCCTAGGTAGCCATGGAGGGGGTTTTCTTTGTTTGTTGTTTTTAAAACACAATAAGGCCAAATCTTGCAAAGACTTATAAACACTGTGTATAGTTGGACTGCTCATGGGGCATAAAGTTAAGCTCACGTGTAAGCCTTTGCAAGATCAGAGTCTAAATGGACTATATGGTTAGCTATTTAAGGCCTTATCCCACATTCCCATTGAATTCAGTGGGAATTTTGGGTACACAAGGAATACAGGATCAGGCCCCTATGGCTTTAAAGAAAAATACCAATAAGGCCTGCAGGATGCTCTGCAACCCTGCAACCTTTGACCTGTGTAGAAGTATTTGATTAGCTGCATCTTTCTACTTTCTACCCAACTTCAAAGCAAAGTGGACATATTTGCTTAACTATTTTTAATGTTTATTTTTCCTTTAGGGGTGGAAAAATTATTTGCATGGACCCAAAGGAGTCAAACATCTCAATAATTCATAAATTTTAAAGGGGGAAAAATCCGTGTGTGTGTGTGTGTATGTGTGATGCTTATGTAAGTAAAAGCCTATCATATGCAGCTCTGCCAATACCCCAGTCTTGGCTTGCGAAACACTTTCTATTTCAATAATGGGCTGAAACTGCCAACTGTGTTCAAACGTGTGGTGGCTTTTCTGCCGTGGGCAAAGAGCCACTGAGGACATAGCTGAATCCATGACACTCATTTCATATAGGGCCAAATACTGATTTTTGAACACGGGTATCCACAAGTAATAAATAGAAGAATGCCACTGAAACAACACCCTTCTTTTGAGGAGCCAGGCACCCCTCTGTGGTGGAATGAAGGGAGGGAGTATGTGGCCCTAAAGCAACAATTTTATGTTTAGTAGTTTGCTAGGGAAAGTTTTCTTCCTTTTGGGGCTGCTCTTTTCTTGGATGAATTCTAAGTGGCTATTCATGAGGAAACTGCTGTTATTACAAGTAAGTATTCCTCAGACTATGTCTGCAAGGACCAAGTCTACAGAAAATGAGTGAAAACTCATTATTCCAGCTTGGGCTGAATTTATAACACTGGAGGGGAAAAGCACATAAGCACTTTTCATGGGCTAGCCATTAGGCTTGTGTTTGACTCTTAATAACTTTAACTCCAGCACCAGACTATTTTTTAGCAAGAGGAATTTACATCTCTTCTGGAAAAATCTCTAGCTGACCTTCTCCAACCTGTAAGTGACAGACAGTAAATAAGCAGAAGACAGAATCTCCTAATAAAGTCTGCCCAGAGCTTCAGTAATAGGACACAGCTCCTGGCAGCAGCAACTGTCAACACTAGTAACTTATGTTAGAAAATCTGCCCTCAGTTATGCCCCTGTTAACCCACTAATATCAACAGGGTTAAATAGATATAATGGATGGAATAATTTAGCCCTGTATACATTATGGTGGGAGTCCCTGGCTATTTCCTGGAGGACAGGAATAGGGGCAAATTGTTCCCTCCTTCTAAAGCTGAAGAAATATTTCAATGTGAAACAAGCAGGTTGAAATGTATTTGTACACTGAGGATTCACGTAAAAAAACAAAGCAAAACACACCAATAAACAAAACATATCTTGCTGGTATATTATCACTTTTTACCAAAAATGTCAGTGTCAGCACTTGAAAAACAGATAATAGACTAGAGTAGAATTTCCATACATCTGCGGATACATTGTGTTCCAGAAACCTCTCAGAGTTACATATCTGCTTATGCAACACAACCCCGCAGGCCCAAGAGTATTTCTTTTTGAATAGGTGTATTAAAATAAAAATGAATTGAATTAAAGTGGAAAAATAGATATTGTTCTTGAAAATGTCATATCTGCCTATCTTTGGTATTTATGACCCTTACTACCATAATATCTGAGTGATTCACAAACTTTATTTGATGCCCTTTCCAAAACATACACTCCTTGGCCCAATCCTCCTTACCAAAATAAGAAGGTTAAAGCCATTTCATAGCAAAGGCCCAACTAAACACAAACTACAAAAAAAAATCTTCAAAAGGCAAGTTTTGCTGTTTTAAAAGGTACAGATTTCCGCATAGTGCTTTCCTTTCTGATCTTTTCCATAGCCTGCTTAGGTATTTCAGTCCTTTTAGTGTCAGACATGTGCAAAAGAAATTAGCCACTGATACCATAATTGAAAATAGCAGCAGACTCTCTATGGTGAGGGTTCAATTTTCATCTTCAGTATTCATATTTGAACTAAAAGCCATAAATATGTATGTGCAATTCTCCTTGATGGCAGTCGCTGGTGTGAATGGAGAGCAGTATCTTCCTATCTGTGTAAAGAGTATGAGAGGCCAATAGTCCTAACCCCTGCACTTAATATACAGTCTAGCAGTACTGTATTTTGACACTTAAGTCTGGATAGCTCTCCAAATCACCATATGCCACATTTTTCATGGTGGAGCTCCCTTGTTCACTTGATAGCAGTTCCAATTTAGCCAGAACAAGTACAGATTTTCCACATTGTGTCATAAATCCTGTTTAGTTTCCTGTAGGCTCTGAGGACTCTTGCCGGTCTATCTTGTCAATATTTCTCTATGTCTAAGGTACTTATATGGCCCCCATTACTGTAGTAACTGGGCCCCTTAATTTTTAAGCACGTATCCTCACAACATCCCCTGCCTATCTTAACTGTGAGGCCTGAACCAGTAGTTGTGCTCAAAGCTCACTTTAGAGCACATCTACAGCATCAGTGCCTGGGCAAGCCACAGCTGGATGAGGAGGTTGGGGGAGTACCTACTTTCCCCCTGCTTTAGCTAGTGGTTAGCACACTCACCCAGGATGTTTAAGACCTAAGTTCAAATCCCCACTATGCCTAATGTAGAGCAGGCGTTTGAACCCTGGTCTCTTACCTTCCAAGTGGGCTATATGGTATCCTGGGGTGGGTCTCTCTCCTGTTGAAGCTTTTCCACATTGTATACAATACTTACATGATCATTGGGTGAGAAAAAGATTTACTCTATAGCCCAGCAGTAAGCAGGGCCGGCGGTCGCCTAGCGCGCCAGGATTTGGGGGGCAGCGACTCCCGGCGGCGATTTGGCAGCCGCCGAGGAGCAGCTGCCGTGGAGGGGGTGGTGTGGGATGCGATGGGGGGCTGCCGCGGGCGGGGAGCCGAGCCTGCCGCCGCGGCCCACGGGCAGGCGACCAAGCCTCCTGCCGCCGTGGGTGGGCGGGGGACCAAGCCTCCTGCTGCCACCGTGGGCAGGCGGGCGGCCAAGCCTGCCCCCGCGGCCGCCGCCGCAGGGGGCCTAAGCCGCTGCTGCGGGGAGGTGGGGAGCTGTGGGAGGGGGCTAGATGCCGCGGAGTGGTGGCGTTAGCAGGGGCGGGCGCGCAGGGCTGATGCAAGGAAGTTTCACCTAGGGCGTGAAACTTCCTTGCACCTGCCCTGGCAGTAAGGGCACTCAGCCTTGGGTGAGAGACCCACGTTTAAGACCTTGCTCCACTGGCCATTAAAAAGCCTCACCCTAGAATACCCCCTAGTGCAGTGGTTAAGATACTCACCCAACAGGTTGGAGACATGGGTTTAAATCCTTTCTCCAGATCAGGCAGCATGAAGATTTGAACTTGGGTCTCTCACATTCTGCATGAGTGCTCTGACCACTGGGCTATAGAGCATAAGAGCAAAACGAAAATAAGAAAGAAAAACTTGTAGCACCTTAGAGACTAACAAATTTATTTCAGCATAAGCTTTCGTGGGTTAATACCCACTTCATCGGATGCATGGAATGAAACACACTGCAGACAGACATTTATACAGTCAGAGAAACATGATGGTCCAGGTGTATAGACCAATCTTAAGAGGCTAATTAGTTGAGAGGAAACATGACAGCAGGGGAAGAAAAAGCTTTTGAAGTGATAAACAAGATGGTCACACAGGTGTGAATGAGGATCGTTAACTTAAGGGAAATAGATTCAATTAACATAATGGCCGAGCCATTCCAAATCTCGATTTAATCCGGAGGCAACGCAATCTAGTTTGCATATCAATTCGAGTTCACACGGCTACTACACTTAAACCTATCATAGAGCATAAGAGGACCTCCTTCTTGGTTTATCTTGAAAAAGGACTGACCTGGCTTAGGTTCCTAAATCCAGGTGAGAGTTAACAGCTGTGAATCCCAAGTAGAGCAAGGTACTTAACTCCCTTTGAGGGGCAGGGCTTTGACCTCACCCCTCTCCTCAGCATTTCCTACTAATGAGCTTAGGCAACTACCTGCTCAGTGTGCTGGCTGCAATGAATCACTTTTTTAGGTGCCAGATTCTGCCCATGCATTGTATAGGGAGCCTGGACACCTAACTCAGGGTTGTGAATGCCACTTGGTGGCAGGGCACCTAAAAATTAGGCACTGCAATGCTCAGTGGGCGGCTAGTGCCCTAAACATTGGACCAATCTTCCTTTCATAGAGGTCAGCTCACACTGCTGTCTAGGCCACTTCCCAGCACCACCTTGCAGTTCTCATAGACTCCCCGCTCTGTATGTCTTAATGCAGCATCATATAGAGAACAGTAGGGGAAACAAACTACTGATCAACACCGTCAGTATCAGACCACTTCAGATGGGGGGGTCTCAAGGAGGAGAGAGAGCAGAGATTACACAGCGGAGAAGTTGTAGAAAGAAGCAGGGGAAGGAAAAGGAGTGCATATGATGGGGTGAAAAAAAGGGGCGGATAAGAGGATTTTGCAGGCCCGAGAAAGATGGCTGAACTTCATGGATGGTAAAAGGAGAGGAGTGGAAATGTCAGAGGGACAGAAAATGAGTATCATTAGACCGGGAGAGGGAGAGATGAGGGGATTCAGGGGCTGGACGTTGGAGAGGTGGTGATTTTCAGGACTCTGGGATAGAGAGGAAAAGGGGACAAATGCAGTTTGAAATCTTCAGAGAGAGCCTGTCATTCAGCCCCAATTGCATTGCAGGGACAGTAGGCCCCTGAAAACACTAGGAGGGTTAGCAACCAGCCAGACCTCCCCACAAGAAGATGACAGGCAGGAAGCTAGAGTCTATTGACAGAAGGGAGTGGATGGGGAGTACTAAATGGTTGCTGTGATAATGGGCAAACCTGTTGCCGTGGCTACCAACACAACCAAATTTCTCGGCAAGACTGCTCTCTCAGAATCAGGCTCAAGTCTATGTAAATATGAGGGGAAGGGAATATTTTAAAACAAGTGGTTTTTTTAAACACTTTTTTAAAAAAAATTGGGTGTGTGGTTTTAAGGTCTAATCCAAAGCCCATTGAAGTCAGTGAGAGTCTTTCAATTTACTTCAGTGGCTTTAGAGGAGGCCCTTAACACTCAGGTGAGTTGCCACGTTGCCAGCCCTAAAGGCTGATCACCTCTGTCCACAAGGAGACACAGCATGGCAAGACCAATACACACTTCCCCCACACTAGTCCTATGTATCTCTATCCCGAGCTGGAAAGACCAAATGTAGGGGTGAAAAGGTTAGTTCATTTTTCAGTCTCTTCGAATCATTGGTCTGCTTACGCAACTGATAAGGTTGACAACAGTGGTTTAAGCCTGATCCAAAACCTTTTGAAGTCAGTGGTAGTTTTTCCATTGGCTTCAATAGGTATTGGATCAGGCCCTGTGTAATGTGAATACTAGTCCACAGAAAATGTACTGAGAACCCCAAAATCATTTCACATAGGCTTACAAACAGCCATTAGCTTACTCACAAGTATATATTAAATTGTAATATTATTGATTTCAAAATAGTGTGTGGGGGGAAAAAAACAGTGGAGAGGAAATTATTGATGCCAAATATGTCACTGTACATAATGGATAGGTAATGCTGGAATCTGGAAGTGTGCACAAAATAAAATGGATTAATGTAAAATATATTATAAAATAATAATGGTAACTCAATTTTTAAAAGCTCATAAAAGCTAGTTTTAAGTGTATTTCTTGTTTTGAGTTCATTAGGTTTTGAGTCGAGGTTTTCTTGAATAAGGACAGCTGGATTGAACAAGAGGTTTTCTTGAATATGCACTGCTATATATCTAACTGCAGTAGGTAAAAAACAGTTCTTAAAAGTTCAGACTTACAGCTCAAAAATAAAAAACATAAAATCTTTTAGGAAAATTATAAAGGATCTGAAACTTTCAAAGATCCATCCAAGAAATCTCATCTCCCAAATTTCTTTGTCTAATACTTGATATATGGTTTGTAACTTTGAGTAGATAATTCTTTATACAATACAATGTACAGCATGCAACTCCCAGTACTCTATTGGCTGATGGCTATTAGCCAATCAAAACACAAGACTTTTCTTAACTATGGTGATTATACAAATCTTGCACTCTGACTGGCTATAGAAAACTCCACATACAGAGTTGCTTAACAAATATACCCACCTTTGCTTCTGACCCCTCCTCACTCCGTATTTAATATCCATGGTTAGGTGGAATGACAGTTTAAATAAACGTTGCATGTAAGAGAAAATATGCCTCCCTTAAAGAACAAGGGGATATACTGAGAGGACTGGGCTTAAATGAGGTAATGGGGAAGGGGATGGTCAAATATTAAAGCAATCAGACTGAAAAGTCACACTGTCACTGCTATAAGTACCTTTGCATTCCTCTATTCAGCTGCTGTTTTCTAAATTCCAGTATCATTATTCCTCCTATAGCATCAATGTATTGGGAGCCCCTTTTTTTATTACTAATAAAACCATCCCGATGTGTAGAAAGAAAAGTAAATATGGCCGGCGACCAGCTTGGCTTAACAGTGAAATCCTTGCTCGTCTTAAACACAAAAAAGCAGCTTACAAGAAGTGGAAGATTGGACAAATGACCAGGGAGGAGTATAAAAATATTGTTCAGGCATGCAGGAGTGAAATTAGGAAGGCCAAATCACACTTGGAGTTGCAGCTAGCCGGAGATGTTAGGAGTAACAAGAAGGGTTTCTTCAGGTATGTGAGCAACAAGAAGAAAGTCAAGGAAAGTGTGGGCCCCTTGCTGAATGAGGGAGGGAACCTAGTGACAGAGGATGTGGAGAAAGCTAGTGTACTCAATGCTTTTTTTGCCTCTGTCTTCACAGACAAGGTCAGCTCCCAGGCGGATGCACTCCGCAGCACGGTATGGGGAGGAGGTGACCAGCCCTCTGTGGAGAAAGAAGTAGTTCGGGACTATTTAGAAAAGCTGGAAGAGCACAAGTCCATGGGGCTGGATGCACTGCATCCGAGCGTGCTAAAGGACTTGGCCAATGTGATTGCAGAGCCATTGGCCATTATCTTTGACAAATCATGGCAATCGGGGGAGGTCCCGGATGACTGGAAAAAAGCTAATGTAGTGCCCATCTTTAAAAAAGGGAAGAAGGAAGATCCAGGGAACTACAGGCCAGTCAGTCTCACCTCAGTCCCTGGAAAAATCATGGAACAGGTCCTCAAGGAATCAATTCTGAACCACTTAAAGGAGGGGAAAGTGATCAGGAACAGTCAGCATGGATTCACCAAGGGCAAGTCATGCCTGACTAACCTAATTGCCTTCTATGATGAGATAACTGGCTCTGTGGATGAGGGGAAAACAGTGGATGTGCTGTTTCTTGACTTTAGCAAATCTTTTGATACAATCTCCCACAGTGTTCTTGCCAGCAAGTTAAAGAAGTATGGGCTGGATGAATGGACAGTAAGGTGGATAGAAAACTGGCTGGATGGTCGTGCTCAATGAGTAGTGATCAATGGCTCCATGTCTAGTTGGCAGCCGGTATCAAGTGGAGTGCCCCAAGGATCGGTGCTGGGGCCAGTTTTGTTCAATATCTTCATCAACGACCTGGAGGATGGTGTGGACTGCACCCTTAGCAAGTTTGCAGATGACACTAAACTGGGAGGAGTGGTTGATACGCTGGAGGGTAGGGACAGGATACAGAGGGACCTAGACAAATTAGAGGATTGGGCCAAAAGAAATCTGATGAGGTTCAACAAGGACAAGTGCAGAGTCCTGCACTTAGGACGGAAGAATCCCATGCACTGCTACAGACTAGGGACCGAATGGCTGGGCAGCAGTTCTGCAGAAAAGGACCTAGGGGTTACAGTGGACTAAAAGCTGAATATGAGTCTACAGTGTGCCCTTGTTGCCAAGAAGGCTAACGGCATTTTGGGTTGTATAAGTAGGGGCATTTCCAGCAGATCGAGGGACGTGATTATTCCCCTCTATTCAGCACTGGTGAGGCCTCATTTGGAGTACTGTGTCCAGTTTTGGGCCCCACACTACAAGAAGGATGTGGATAAATTGGAAAGAGTCCAACGGAGGGCAACAAAAATGATTAGGGGGCTGGAGCACATGACTTATGAGGAGAGGCTGAGGGAACTGGGATTGTTTAGCCTGCAGAAGAGAAGAGTGAGGGGGGATTTGATAGCTGCTTTCAACTACCTAAAAGGGGGTTCCAAAGAGGATGGATCTAGACTGTTCTCAGTGGTAGAAGATGACAGAACAAGGAGTAATGGTCTCAAGTTGCAGAGGGAGGTTTAGGTTGGATATTAGGAAAAACTTTTTCACTAGTAGGGTGGTGAAGCACTGGAATGGGTTACCTAGGGAGGTGGTGGAATCTCCTTCCTTAGAGGTTTTTAAGGTCAGGCTTGACAAAGCCCTGGCTGGGATGATGTAGTTGGGGTTGGTCCTGCTTTGAGCAGGGGGTTGGACTAGATGACCTCCTGAGGTCCCTTCCAACCCTGAGATTCTATGATTCTATGATTCTAATGGCAGAGGAACACCCTTACCATACAGGCTGTGGTACATCAGGATACTTGCCCTTTCTTCACTGATACCAGTAAGTTTTACGTTACCCAAAAGACCTGAACATTAGAAACAAAATCAGGCCCAACAATGTAATTCAGATATAGACCATTTTTCAGACATAAAATAATTGTTGTTATTCTAAAATATTGTCTGATATTATGCAATTCAATGTGTGAACAGTTTTGGAGATAATGAGGATCCCTAGGAATAAATAATTAATGCTCAAAACACTCTTGTTTACTTTCATACTAAATAATAATTATCCTCTTGACACTGTGGGGAGTTCCCACAAGACTTCTTTCAGCACAGAATCAGTTACTCTGCATGATACAATGAATGTTTCAGTAACTTTCAAAGAATGCATAGGCTATAAAGTCATTGATCTCTTTGTTGAAGCAATATTGTTGGCCTAAGGGCACACTGCGCTCCGTGCATGAGCTATACACACAAATGTTATGGAGCCAGCTTTAGGCTGATCCATCAACACACCCTCCTCTTCTTCTCTCACAGTTTTCTGTGGGCCTGACATCCCAAAATAGAGCATCACTTGACAAGAAGGGTCTCAAAGTCTTATACTAAGATTTTGCACTTCACTGTAAATTATCCATTTTATAGACTGTACTCTCCCTGACAAAGGTGATGTGAAAGGAGGAAGAGAGACACTAGAAATTCCCTTTCAGTTCCATAACACTGAGGTTTGGAACTGTGGACTTCTTCCTCTCCTTTCAAAGAACTCACAGGGGCAGTGGGAGGCTAGTTTTCTGTACCCGCCCCCTTTTGACACATTAGGGTCTGTGTGTTTTTCAGCACTGCTTTGTTAGTTTCATAATATTGGAATTCATCTGAAGTATTTTCACTCAGGGTAGCAATATATAATCTAGTACCAATGTTTTCTCCACATGGTATCCAGGGTTGGGTGCAGAAATGCTGGACAGTGGAGCTATCTTCACCTACACTTGCAGTGAACTTGGCCCAGTGTGTCTTTTTGGGATCCTTTGGGATGAAAGGTGTTATATAAAATATTAATATTTGTAATTTACATGTTAATCCTGATGAATTGCACCATGTATAAGATGACCATATGTCCCATTTTGGCCAGGACAGTACCTTTTTTAAGCCCTGTCCTGGCTGTCCTGACTTTTTTGGCAAAACTGGGCACTTGTCCCATTTGCTCTTGCCAACTGATGATCGGTTGGCAAGAGCAAATGGGACAAATGCCCCGTTTTGCAAAAAAAAGTGTGGTGCAACCCCTAGCGGGGCACAAAGGAATGTGAGGGAGTGGCGTCTTGGGTGAGTTTCATGGGCTAGGCCAGCCCAGCAGTGTGGGGATGGACCGAGCAGCTTGGGCTGGCCCCGCGCAGGCCCAGGGAGGTGAGCGTTGGGGGCCGGCCCCATGCAGGTTGTGGGGATGAGTGGCTCAGGCCAGCCCCACCTGGGACGGGGGGAGGGTTCGGTCCAGGGGCTGACACCAGCCCGTGCGGGGAGGTAGGGGTGTCTCAGACTAGCCCATGGCAGTGTCCAGTTTTCCCTGTTGGGAAATATGGTCACCCTAACCATATAAGAGTACCGCATATCCTCATTTTTTACACATTTAAATCCTGGTACATAGAGATAAGAATATATTTAATGGAAAGAAGACTTCACTTTGTTCACTAACCCATTCAGTGCCATCATACTATCATTTGTGTTAAGGATGATAAGAAATCATAAATTTTGAATGTTTTGGTATCTGGGATAAATTCAAATCCTCATCATTATTTCAATGCAGATTTTAGTGCTTAATCTATTTTATTTTAAATATTTTTTTTAACTGGCATTGGATGATAATGGCATTTACATTGAAATAACTTCTTTGGAACAACAGTATTGTGATTTCAATGGTGCTTAATCCATGATTATTATTTGCATGATAGGGCATTACAGCTCTATCTTTTCTGTCATCTTATGCTGTTTGGGACCTCTAATCCATGGATCATTGATATGATAGAGACCATTAAGGTCTATAGTGTCCATTCATACTTAAGGATCTATGTAATATAAACATGACAGATTTCTTCTGTAACTCTTATAGTTGATTGTGACAATGGGATTTTATGTATTTCAACAACAAACCACATTTGATTTGCAGCAAAAGAGATTTAGGTTAAAGATTAGCAAATACTTTCTAACTATAAGGGTAGTTAAGTTCTGGAATGGGCTTTCAAGAGAGGTTAGAAAATCCCCATCATTGGATGTTTTAAGAACAGGTTGGACAAACAGCTGCCAGGGATGCTCTAGGTTTTTTGTCCTGCCTCAGCACCTGGGGTTGGACTCGATGACATCTCAAGGTCCTTACATTTCTATGATGCTATTATCTGTTAGTACAGACCACATGTAGACAATAGGCTTCAATCTGTATGGGAATTTAGACATGGGACATGTGCAGTAGTAACTCTTTAATTGTGAATATTTCAGCCTTTATCATTTCTGTTACATTTGGGGAAAAGTGCAAAACATTTTTTCATAGGTCTCCCCCAACATGCTAAGGTCGGCATGTATATTTATATAGATATAGATATATGCATATTTTGGCATTCTGTATTTTAGACATTTCACCCATTCAAAGTCTTCTAAAAGATCATCATAAGGGGAAAGTGGGAGATTTTTTGCCTTATCTGATATACAGGTCCAAATAGTCAGAATAAAGAAGTTGTCGTCTTTGGACACATTCTGCCAGACTATAATATCTAATATAACATTTGATGAATGCTTATTTAAATTAGTAATTAGCAGAGATCAGTACAATAAATAGAATCTCTTTGGGGGGAGGGAGGGCTTTTAAATGCAAATAGAGGTATCAGAGTTTTCAGTTCATTTGTCTTTTTTTTTCCGTGTTTCCTTTGTCTAGAGACAATTAAACACATCCTGTTGGAGAAGGGTGACCAGATGTCCCGATTTTATAGGGACAGTCCCGATTTTTGGGTCTTTTCCTTATATAGGCTTCTATTACCCCCCACCCCTGTCCCGATTTTTCACATGTGCTGTCTGGTCACCCTAAAGCTGTTTGATGTTTATCTTCTCTCTATGGGTTTGGGCACAAGCCTCATGTTACTAAAGACAAAAGAGGTCCTGTTTTGATTGGCATAAAATGAAAACAGAAGGGCTACGTGGCACAATGGTGGAATGTGTACTCTGTTAAACCCCTTGACAAAGAATGTTCTTTTGAGTTCCCATGCCCACCAGTTTGTCACTTTTAGTTTCCATGCCATGCTCAGAATGTAGGCGGCTTGGAATCTCAGGGTCTTCCAATACAGTGTTGGACCAGCATGTTGCTAATAAAGGGCAAGATTGTTTCCTGCATCAGAACTCAGTGCAGGAGATAAATGGGCATGTCAGGGAGGCAAGAGCACAAGTAATGGGGAACACACAGGGAGACTCTGCACGTTCAATGCAATGCAAAGATCTCTATGGTGATTCTTTGCAACTGACTGACTAGAGGGGGAACATGCTGATAACATAGTGAGGAAGTCCATGAACTGTGCAGATCCACATCACCATAGTCATATAAGAGGTAAGCAGGAGGATGCTTCCGCTACTCTCCCATGCCAAACAATAGGTGCACGTTGCCTGAACCTTGATTTGAGTCTAGGGATGCAAAACCCACCCACACATTCCCTTTTAATTTCCATGAGCATTGTCCCTGGAACTTTGTTTTCAGGATCAGGATTGAATCCCTTATTATTTGCAGTGGTTTAATTGTGAAATTCCTAGACAGTGGAGGTAACATGGGGAAGCCACACAAAGGTGTGGAAGCTGCAGATAGACATCAACAGGGTGTCTTATTATATTTTACAGATGATAATGCAGACCACAAAAAATATGTACATAAAGGAAAAATGTATTCCTTGACTGGGAACCTTATGAATGTTTAGAGCCAAGGACCAGACAGTTTAGAGGAAGAGAAATTCCATGGCTTCTGCCTATCAATAAATCATGGCTACTACGAGTAGCTACCCAGTAATCGGCAGGAAATTGCACAGACTATGAAATTATTAGGTATCACCAAGCAATTACCTAAGAAACAAAGACTAATTGTTACACATGAGCTCACATCACAAACTATGAATTTTGAACCTATCCTCACAACAAAGTTTGGAAGTGTTTGAATCTGGGGGTTTTGTTTAGCCTATGGCACCATAAAGAGAAGGAGCAGTTCCAAACATGTAGATCAGTTTTCCTTCAGATTCTGTGGGTCTTTGGTTGTGATGGTTGGGTATATGGAAGGAGGGTCCAATGGCTTGGTCACACTAGCCTACAAGTTGGGAGACCTGGATTAGATTCCTTATTCCCCCACCAGATTCCTCTGTGACCTTGGACAAATTGTTTTGTCTATTTGCACCTCAGCTCCCCAGCTGTAAAGTGGACCTAATAGCCCTTACCTCCCTCACAATGTTGTGGGGATAAACACATGAAGATTGTAAGATGCTAAGATACTACAATGATGGGGGCCATATAAGAACCTAAGATAGAGACTTCTCTTCCATCTCTATTAACTTTAGGACACGTCTGCTGTGTAGAAAGGTTTTATCACATTGCCAGAAGGGCCTTGCAAAACAGGTGTTTCCATTTAGATTGCTTTTTAAAAGTACTTACCGCGGTCCACACGGCAGCAGGCAGACTCCCCCGTCGACTCTGCTTACTCCTCGCGCAGAGCTGGAGTTCCGGTGTCGACGGGGAGCACTTCTCGGATTGATTTATCGCGTCTAGATGAGACGCGATAAATCGATCCCAGAACATCGATCGCTACCCGCAGAATCGGGCAGGTAGTGTTGATGTAGCCTAAGACAGCCTCCAGCTCCAGCACTCCTGTTTCACTCTGTGAGGTGCACCCAGCAAGTCCAACTTAGCTACACACCTGCTCAGAGACTCTTCCTCTCTTCAGGGATCAGTGCATCCAGCAAGTATCTCCCTCATCAGCCCTTGAAGCATGGTCATGCAGAAGGTAAGTCTCCTGTTCAGCAGCCCTGCAGGAGTGGGCTTGGGACCCATGGTGCTTGACATCCACCACCCCGTCTCCCTGGGTGCTATGGGTCCAGGCTTTTCAGGATGATTTCTGTGGAAGGCCCATACTTTTGCAGGGGTATACACATGATGAGATGGCTCCCAAGAGTGTTCTTGAGACTTTAACCCTCCTAATTGATTAGATAGTACAGGGTCCTTCTCTGCATTTGGGAGTCCAGGAAGTTGTGAATGATGCTCCTCATGCTCTTGAACCGTGGAGATGGCATATGCCAGCTTGGGAACAGATTGTCAAGGAAAGGTTTCAGGAGGGAGACCTGTAAGATCTTAAAGGTCTTACTGGGTGGATCTGGGTGGATCTTCCAGGACTGAGAGAGCTGTCATTCAAATGCAACCGAATTGATCTGCTGAGTAATAGTGAAAGGGCTTCCATACTGATGATCTAATTTGTGCACAGGTCAGCTGGTTCTGTGTAGGTGTTTTGGGGTCAGCCATACTTTCTGGCCTACCTTCAGAAGCAGGGTGTCTTGGTCGTGTTTGTCAGCATGATATTTGTATGCTGTCTTGGCTGCTTCCAGGTGCTCTTTTAGTTTGGCTTGGGTTTCATGAATGGTCAGAGGCAACAGGAAGTTTTATGGATGAAGGAAAGAAGGGTGGAAATGAGGATGAAAACCATAGTTGGAGTAGGAGGGACTGATTCAGTTAGACGCATGATTTGCATTGCAAATTCAGCAAATGGAATAACACAACCCAGTTGTTTTGACAGTGGTTCAGGAAGCAGTCCAAGTATTGCTCGAGCACCTGGTTGAACCTTTCTGACTGACCATCCATCTAAGGCTGATGTGCAGTTGATGCATGGGGCTGGACATCTAGGAGGTGAAACACCTCCTTCCAGAACGTGGATAAGAATCAGGAGCCACGGTCTGTCTTAAAATGGTTGGGGAGGTCATGAAGGTAGAAGATGTGGAACTAGAAGGTTTTCAGTAGTTTCCACAGTTGGGAGACATGTGCATGGTACAAAATGGGTCATTTTGTTGACTTGGTCCACCACAATCAGTTTGGTGTTGTGGCCTTCAGATTAAGGTAGTTCCACTATATAATCAAGAGTTATGCATGACCATGGCTGGGAAAGGATCTCCAATGGCATCAGGAGGCCAAGAGGTAAGGGGTGGGGAGGTTGTTCAAACACAGGTATTGCAAGACCTGACATAGGTCCGAATGCTGTCCTGTATTTGTGACCACCAGAACAAGCGAGCTACAATGCACCATCTTGGATTGTCCAAAGTGACCTGTTCAGAGGGTATCATGATGTATGCATATCACTTCCAGTCTTAGAGACTTATAGGTGGCCACTGACATAAAGGAGGTCATTGACCCCAGAATAGTGGTGCACAGTGGTACTGGGAAGACCCTTCTTGGATGAGATTATGAGTTTAAAAAACAGATTGTTAGGGAGGGCTGCTTGATGCATAGTAAGGAAGTCTAATGATAAAGCCTCGCACTGTTTGCTGCCTGGATGCATGGCATCAATATCTACACATTATCAGGGTAGTGGCCCCATTATCAGGGCAGTGGCCCCATTCTGTCTTGTATCCAGAAATGAAGGCAGGTTCTGGAAAAAGATAAATAATATTTAAACCCCAAGGATGAAATCCTGGCCCTTATGGAGTTAATGGCAAAATTCCCATTGACTACAGGACCAGGATTTCATCCCAAGCACACATTTTCAATATTATAGTAAAATATGTAGTTTAGCATTTAATCCAAATGAACTAATAATATTCCATTGGTGTGCTGAGAGGCAAAAAAAAATTGACTATTTTGTATTTTTGCATATACAGCACATGGTTAATCTAATATTGTAGTTTCCCTGGAGCTTAGAGTGGAGGGTACTTATGAACAGTACTTAGAAATGCTGGTATCAAATTCACTTCATTAATAGATATGTTAAAAAAGAGAGGTCTGATGGCCTGGGATTGATTTGTTGTTTTGAGAACATAGGGTGTTTGTTTTGTTTCTATCATCAAAATTGTACAACGTTATTGTAACAAAACATATTACTATGGCAACAAAAAGGGAGATTTTAGTTGTAAGTAACTTTTGCAGTGCATGTAAATTTTAGCAATGGCATTAGGTTAAAAAAAATCTTGTCTGGTTTTCACCCTTATTCTCCATAAGAATAAAACCCAGGTTTGACGGTTGCTATCGTTGTGTGTAAAATCCCATATGAAATTATTACTGACACATTTTAAAAAGTAGCATATAAATCTTCCCACCCCAACTGTATCCCAAGTTTTTGCAAAGGAGGAAAGATGACCTTGTAGTTAAGCGACATTCTGTTCTAAGTCATGCCATAGACCTGTGTTATCTTGCTCTCTGGACTTCATTTATGATTTCAGGGTCCTAGAAAGAAGTCATGTAAATCCACGGCACAGGGTAGCACAGACCAAAATGTGGTGCTTCATCCTGGGATAATCCCTATAAATCCTAATACACTAGTGCTTATATAGCATTTTTCATCCTTTGCTCTCACAAGATTTTACAAAATGGGTAAGTATCATTATCCCTACATGGTGAATCATAGTAAATAATGTGCCCGCTCATACCCAAAATACAGTCACACATGTACACAAATGCCATCAATCTGACATTTATCTAACTTTCTGCATTTCTGTCTAAATCCACATTTGCATTAAAGAAAGGTTTGTTGATGTATTAAAACTCTTAAGAGCTGTATAGAAGAAAGTGGACATTCTAAACATACAGAAAGAGGATTAAAAATGAACCAACACTTCTTTTCTAGATTTAAATACTCACCCTGAATGTCAATTTCAGGCATAGGTAGCTGGGAAGTGAGACTCTGTGTGCTCTATGACTCACAAGGAAGTATTAACTTTTGAAGATTTGGCAAGAATGTTGTTGCTCTTGATGTAATTCCTTGTGTAGGCTACACAGCAAACTCCATATTTAAATTCATGTTGAAGAAACTATTTCTAAGTGCAAAAAAACAAAACACACACACACAATGTGCCACCAATAACAAAACACCCTTTTATTTTAAACGTCTCCCTCGCCCCCTCCCAATCACTCATGAATCTTTCAAAAACAGCTCTTTGGTAATAAAGAGCTAATCAAAGTTCATTGGCATCTAATCCCGTTTCAGAATCTACTCTGGCTCATTAATCATCCAAAGAGCCCTGTGGCTCAAGAGATAGGTCACTGTGTTTGTAAGCAAAGCCTGAAATGTTACCCCCATCTGTGCTGACTCCCCTGCCAAGATTCTCTAGTGACTTTTCCCCATCTCCTTTGATTTCCAGAACTTCAAGTACAGAGTCTCCACTCAGTACCTGCTATACAATAAAACCATTATTATGCTGGCATTATTTCATATTGCTTTGGAAAGCTCCAGTAGAGTTGCCAACTCTTAACACTTCCAACCATTCTGGACTTGCAGTTAAAAAGACCACATGGCTGTTCTAGAGAAAGAGGAAAAAGAAGAAGAAGGAGGAGGAGGTGTGGGGACTTGGAGGGAACCAGAAATGGGGAAATAATTAGTCCAATGTTCAGTTAGCACATGCTGCAATATCAGTGGCAGGCACTGTCAAAGCTCTGGTGGAGAGACAAAGAGAAAATGAGTGAGAGATGCTCGGCTGTTGAAGCCTTGCCACCATCAGGGAGTGGTATGGTGGCTGTGGCTCCATTGGTTTAATTGGGGTAATAAAGAGAAGTAGCACGTATGACCACTTGCGAGATGCAGGGCACTTACTGTCATAGCAGATTTCCCCAGAGGATTTTTTTAGACAAGCGCACTATTCAATCATCCATTTTATTATTTTAGGAGCCAGAAGAATCCAAGCTCATCTGATTTGAATTAACATATTTTCATTTTCTTTAAAAAAAAAAAAAAAAAAAGGAATTGCGGCAGCATAAATCAACATGTCTAATCTCATTTACTGTTGATTGTATGAAAACAAACTCCAAGGCCTTTGAAGTCTGTGTATTGTTTATTAGGTGGGGGGAAATCATCATATAATAATTCTCAGAACAGTTTGGAGCGAAAACGTGGCTGTTGGGAAATTTTTATTTTAATTCAATCCAATTTCTTGGTGACATAAAGGGATCTGTGTTTGGTCTAAGCCATCTTAGCTACCACAGTTGCTTCAAATTGTTCAGCTCATTGAAACAAAACAAGAGGTCTCCTGATAATTGGTGACTGAATAAACAGAGAGGAAACCAAAGGCAGATGTGAGTTAGAAAGGTTCTTGGCACACTGCAGAAGGACGGGAAAGGGTGGGGGGTTGTTTTTGAAACAGAAACACCATATATCTTTTTTTCCCCCTTAATATTTCCTAGTTGTGGTTTTTTATTTTGTTTGTTTGTTTTGTTTTAATTTAAGTGAATTTCCAATAATAAATTTAGAAAGGTGTTGGACTGACAGCTCTGGAAACCCAAGTCCTCCATCCACAGAACAGTCACAGGATAGGCATTAGCAACGCAACCTTCTATGCTGTGTGGCCATTGAAGCTGTCCACAAGAGTCACAAATTGTGCTGGGGGCTGTGGATGTTTGACTAGTGCAGTAAAAACAGCACTTAGATTACAGATTCATCTCACATAGGCCTTTTAACTTCATTCACTACCATCCAGGGCCAGATATGAAGAGCAGCAAACCTCTGTGGGAGAAAGGCTCTGCATCCCATTGAGACATCCAACCCCGCTGGTGAAACTTTGTTGCGTGGAAAGGAACTGAAGAATTAGTCTCTTCTGCACACCCAACCCTTATTATTGTTATGGAATGATAGATAGGAACATACAGTGAGCACTCACTCTTTGGGGAGAGGATCGTCAATAGGTTATTATAAAAGGACTCGGTTGGAGAAAAAAGTCCTTACGGGATTATACGAATTCTTGAGGCACTCATATTGCAGTTGTAGAAAACAGTAAAGTATTTAAGTGGCTTTTTAGCTGTGAATGGGGCTAAGTCTCAGAAAATGGATTGTCAATGGCTAAAAATATAAAATACTCAATCCATTTGAATAGTATTTTGGATAAAGACTCAAGGGCGATAGCTTCTTGTTTCGAGCTGTAACTGTGTACTAGGTAACAAAGTAGAGTCAGTTTAAGCCCAGACCCAACCTGGGGAAAGAGAGCAGAGCTGCCCTACTCCAGCAGGAGGCACAAAGAAGGCACAATGTCTCTAGAGCTGCTGGGGAGAACATCTGCAAGCACGCCCCTTCCCGGCACGCAGTTCTGGAGGGAGTGGGGGCCATAGCTACACTCTATCCCCACCCCTCTATATTAGCTGTGACACTCTGATTACGTTTCCCAGGCCGGAGGAAGAGCTCTATGTAAGCTCAAAAGCTTGTCTCGCTTACCGAAGCTGGATTGGACCAATACAAAATATTTCCTCACCTATCTTGTCTCGCTAATATCCTGTGGTCGACACAGCTACAACTACACTACATGAAACAAATAATAGCCATTTTATAATTACTTTTAATTCTTTTTAAAGGGGCACTCTTGGGATAAACTCTCTTTCAGATTATATTAATCCTTACCTGTGCTTTTTATGATTCCTTAGATTATCAAAATGAAATGAATTTTGAAAAAGTGAATTTACTTGATATTCCCTTTCCTGCAAATTACTATTTGCATTTCTCTCAGTCTGGGCAATGAACGCAAGCCAGTGAATTTCCCTTTTGTTTATAGTCAGTTTCTGTTCAGTTTTGCCTTTAAGTTCAGTTTTGCTTTAAGTTAGCAAAACACTGCAGTGTTAGAAGTCTGGGTTTAAAACACTGTAGGGAATGTTTATTTGTTAAAATAACATGTTTCTATTGGATTTTTTTTAATGGAAACATTTCTATTGACTTTGGGTTTTGCAGAAGTTTGCTTTTACAAAACTTAAATGTTGTGCCAAATTTGATCTTGTTCCTTTTAACCCCTGTTACTCTTCAATTTTCTACATTGACACACAGGTGAATGCTTGTGGGAATATGTATATTTCTGTTCATACCACCCAGATGGTTACAAATGAACAGGACCAATTATGATTTGTTTGGAGGGAAGCTTTAATATATGCCTGTCGGTTTTTTGTAACTGGTGAGTATTAGAGCTTGTTGAGAGAAGGGGGGACGGGTGTGAAATTTCTTTCAGAAATTTTTGACCAAAAAAATTGTTTTCATCAACATTTTGTATTCAAATAATTTTTCAGGGAAAAAAACAACAAATGAAAACTTTTGGCTGAAACCCAGAAATTTCTGCCTGAAATTTTTTTCTTGCTGGAAACCAAAAGTTTCAGTCTGAAAATTTGCTGACGTGCCCCATGAGAGGTGTAGTTCTGGTTCTGCCTGTCCCCATTCTGCTCTGTGGGCTGGACTCCTTGGCTGGACTCCATCTCCCATGAAGTACCATGATCTTCCCTCTTGCTAAGCCACTGCAAAGCATCATGGGAGTTCCTGGCCAAGGTTCTTCCTGAGAGATGTAACTCAGTTGGTGAACTTGGCCTAGAAAATGGGGTCATGAGGTAGCCAAACTAAAACTCCCATGAAACACTGCAGCAGCATTTCTGATCAATTTTTGGTTTTCAGATTTATTTATTTTTCATTTTTGAGTGTTTGTGGTCTTCGGGCAAAATCCAAATTTTCTGCAGAAAACAGCCCTTTTTTGTTTTTTAAAAAAAGAATGTTTAGCTGAAAACCCAATTTTCCATCATAAAACATTTTAGAGGGAAAATTTTCGACCAGCCCTAGTGAGGCATTTACCCAGCGTGCCAAGATACCCCTTGTGCTGTGATCCTATTAGAACTTATAGGTGAAGTAGGACAAATCTTTGTCACATGGATGTAAGATGTCTATGTAAGTGGTATTAAAGGAGTGCTGTAGATGATTCAATAAGTGGCTCTCGTTTCCCTGACTCAATACTAAACTAGTGCTGTAGCATGGTATTAGGGAGCAATATGCTGTCAGAGGAGCCAGCTGTGAGACAAGACATCAAACTCCTTGTGCTCATTGATGATTCTGTGGAACATCTTCTGGAAGAACAGTTAGTACCATACTGCAACAAAGGCTTTTGTTTTTCAGTTCTGGAAGGGAAAACATTGAACTTTGATCCATCTGTCATGATGGTGACTGTGTTGCCAAATGCTAGTACGTTCACCTGTTGGACACACCACTATCACAGTCAGGGATTTGATGCTGTGTGGGTACTTATTTAGCTTTCTATTCACCTTTAGCTAGTCTAGATTATAAAGGAAGATTCCTTTGTTTTGATAAAACAGCCTCTGGTCTGCATTTCTCTCTGCCTTCGTAATAACTGTCCTATGGTGTATGGCACAGTGTATGTGTAATGGAAGCCTCTGTGAAAAGAGGTTTAAAATCTCCCAGAAAGGTAATGTCATAGTCAAGTCAGTTGAAATCATCTCTGGCTGTCTGAGAAGCGTAACAGTCAATATTATGGAACAACTAAAAAGTGCATCTACTAAAGAAACAAGCAGCATTAGAATATGTAATTATCTGTCTCTATTTTCTTTAGTCACTATGTACTGATGCAGTCAGTGTAATTCCACTGAGGTTTTGAAGGCACTTGGGCTATATTTCAGCCTATTAAAAAAAAGTATGCACAAACTAATAACAAACAATCCTTGTTCAGTGGAGATCCCTCTAATTCCTGCATTACATTCAGTTCACAGACAGTTGAGCAACTGCCAGGAAAAGGCAAAGAAGCCAATTATATCACAGTGTTTTACCCAAAGCCTGTTTAAAACTGAAAATAGCTGGCTTTGAAGATAGTTTAAAAAAAGTGTAAAATTAAAGTAAACAAAAAAATTACAGCATCATGTATTTTCACTTGAAATTCCATATTACTAAAACAGCATTTCCACACTGCATTTCTTGCTTCCTCTGCCAGAAGGGTGGGGGGGAATTGGGACCGCCAGTTCTCAACTTCTGTAGTGATCTCTGAGCAGGAGTAACCTGGAGTCTGGAAAGGAGTGCCAACCAGCTATTTTAAATGGAGGACTGTTGTGATGAAATGAGGCCTAGTAGAAGGCGAGGTAAGATTAAGAAGGGCAGGGGAATACAGGGCTTCGTGAAGGGGTGTAGGTTGTATTTGGTCATTTCCTTGCCTGTTAGGTAGGCAGAGTAGAGATCTGGTGTCAGCATAGACCTGAGTTCTAATCCTGCCTTTTTTTAAAAATAAAATCTTACTACTGTGTGCCTTAGTCTGTGCCTTGGTTCCCCATTTAAGAAACAGAGATAACCCAGAGTGTTGGAATGATTGATTAATGTCTGTGTGCAATGTTTTGAAAAGTATAAAGAATTGTGTACAGGCTAAATACGTATGAGGTAGTCCATTTGCAAGGGCCCTTGTGTGTGGGAAATACCAAAGTGTGGGTGTGGGGAGGCTTCAATGAATGAGAGAAGAGGGATCTAAAAAGTGTCATTCAAAAAATTTTAAGAGTAAAAATCAAAGCAAAACATTAAATAACCCCATCAAACACTGTGTTGTATCCCGGAGGAGAATCTTCTTGGTATTGTGTTTTGCTGTTCACATGAGTCATTGGCAGCAGTGAGATCTCACTGGAACTAGGACATTCTGTGCCATGAATTCAGATTCAATAAAGAAATAAAGAAAAGGCGTATATATCTCATCTATAATATCAATGCATAGCAATGGTATAGTGCTTATAATCATCAAAGCACTTTATAATCATTAATTAAAGTTTAGTAATCAGGAGCCCAAAAACTTCTCTTTGCTGTGGCAAAAGGCTACGAAAATCATTTTTCTTTCTAACAGGAGCTGTGTTTTAAGAAATAACGCCAAACCTAAACCAGATTTAGATATAATTTTAAATGCAAATCACTAAATAACTACTCCTGTTTTATGAATAAATATATAATAAATAAATTAAATGCCTACTTCAGTTTGGGGAATACTCCAGAATCACTACCTTTTGTGATGAGATCATGCCTTTTTTTTACATTTCTGCCTTATAAATTAACAAAATCCTTTATGACTGTAGCAAAGTAGATATTATAACTAAGTTTAATTAGTATTAATTTCTAATCTATCATTAAAGAGCATTTTTATGGTAAAACCTATTATTCCAATTACAGTTTTCTCTCTTTCTTGTCCATGGGATTCAGGGCTAACTAATAATGCCAAGGAGTTATTGATTCCAACATGTACAACACAGGATCCATTTCGATGTGCTGGGTTTTTATCTTAGCTCCTTGTAATTATTGGGCTGAACAGCAGTCTGGAACAAAATCAGTAATTTACACTGTAAACAAGCTATTCTTTGAGCTTCTGTTTCCAATATGTAGCATTGATGATTTTCTCTGTCTGTATTTGCTGCTTTAGTTAATGACTTCTTGCAGAAGAAACTTCCTCTCACCATCCTGCTATGTTATCAGACATTCTAAACTCAGAAGGAAATGGAATGAATGGAGTTGGCCTGTTCCTCCCAAGAGTTCCCTCTAGTACAGTATATTGAAACAGTCCCTACAGCCTGTCTGTCAGGTCTGCTCTGGTGTTTTAGAAGACAGCGCGCTCTGAATGAGTATGTAACAATAGCAGGCTGAATTTTCAAGAGCCCGTACTGGTAACTCTGATAAACAGTCTTCTTGAGGTAAGAAGTGACGCATATCAGAGGTCCCTGCCTCAGACACCAACGTTGTTCGTCACACAACTGGATGTTGTTGGAGAAAATCATAATTATGCCAGATTTAAAGGCATAATATCATCTAGTTGATAGCACGTGGTCAGCAATAAGCATTTTCTACAGAATATGGCTTAACTTTTTCCTACCACCCATTCTGTTAATCATTCAAGATGTCCTATTACATTTTTTTAAGACAAGAAGCCTGCTCAGCTTTTAATTTTAAACAAATCTGTGACCACTTAATGGCTACGCTGCAGATCTTCAATGCTTGGAACTTCATGGCAATGGTGAAGATAAAATTCATATCCTCCTACTCTAACAGCACAAGACTCTTACCATTTGAGCAAAGGGGAAATCTCTGAGAGCAGTGTAGATCCAATGGCATGGAGTTGTGCAGTTCTGACTCTGCCCAGTAGAGGGCAGCGGTAGCCAGTGCCATCCTTTACACTATTTATAGATTACTTCAGCGCTGATACTCAGTCACTGGCAATTCTCATACCTTGAGGGCAGGAGCGTAACTCTGTATGATATAAAATCTTTGTCCTGAATGGACTGAGCTCTGGTGTGTGTCAGTCGAAGAGTAGGCTGCAGGAAGAGGGGAAATAATCCATATATAATATTGTCTCTGTCAATGACCAGGATGTGGGTAGTCATGCCCAGTGGTTAGAGCAGGAGTCAGCCCTCATGATTAGGGCAGGAGTCAGTAGCCAGAAGGTGGCTGTGTTCCTTGAAAGCTGCCTTGATAGGCATTGCTCTTTGTCCCAAGTATCGTAATTTTTTTCTACCAGTCATTTTCTAAGAATAGAAGGCATGGGTTGAGTTGGATGCAGGGGGCCACATGTTGAGAAAACAATGCATCTAATCAAAATTTGAGGTGTCAGCCTCAATCGTAAATGGCTTAGTGGGATCTGGGTGAACCAGGGTAGGTGCTGAGGTGAATCCCCTCAAGTGACCATCCACAGTGCTGCTGGGCTGCTGATGGAGGTGCTGCTTTCAGAGCTGGACAGCCAGAGGACAGCAGGTAGCACAGATGTGAGGGTCAGATGGTATGGGGGAGGTTATCACGTTGAGGGGGGACTGGGCTGGCCTTAAAGGTCAGGGGGCGCTGTGGGTCCCCCCACACACACACACAGCCAGCCCAAGACCCCTTTAAGCCCCAAGCACTGGGCCCAGAGCCAGGGAGGGGCAGAGCTGGGAGTGAGGGCACAGGAACCTTTATAGAAGTGGGGGAGCCAGTGGTCCCAGAACTGGGGGAGCTGGGAGCCGTGTCCCCCACTTTTTAACATGGGCATAGTTTGGGGGGTATGGGTTGGTGTTGCCCCTCCAAACTGCAAGCCTCAGGCAGGCCCAGAGCAGTGCTGGCAGGGGCTGTGCTTCACAGAGGGGGACCTGATAACAGTAATTGGCTCTCCTGCCCCGAAGTGCAGCCCCTGCTGGAGCCACTGCATGCCTGACCCCTGCCCTCACCGACCCCTGCCCTCACCCCCATCCAAACTACGCTCATACCATGCGCTGGGCTCCCAGTCTGGGCCAGGTTGGAGAGGGATGGGACTTTGTCTCCCCCTGCAGGGGCTGCTCCCTTGGCCGGATCAGACCCACCTCCGGGAACCTCCCCCAGCTGCAGGAAGGTCCAGGACTACTCCCTGTACGGTGATTCCTCCCCCTGTGGCTGGGGAGCAATGGGGACAGGAAGCTGGGTGGGGACGTACAAGTCTGTAGGGCTCCCACTATCTGTCACAGAGATATTGGCCTTTGTGGGATTTGTGCTCACTGTAGCAATTCTACTTTTCTGATTGTTTGTTTGTATTTGGGGCTGCTCAGACTGTCAGTAAGTGGGACGTGGGCAGTCCGGTCTAGTGGTCAGAGCAGGAATCAGAGCCAAGAGTCAGAGCCAAAGTCAGAAATCAGAACTGAGGGCCAGGACCAGGTTTCCTGGAGTGAGGCAAGGCAGGAGCAGGCCTGGGTCCAAGGTGAGAGCAAGGCTCAGAACAGGCATGCACAGGAGCTATCGCAGCCATGGGCAAATGCTCTGAGCAGCCAGTAAACTGCTGCTGCCCCTAAAGTCAGTCTGCTGGTTTTCCAACCAGTCAAGCAGTGTAGCCAATCAGGCAGCCTACTACAGGCCAGATATACAGTACGCATTAGGTTGCCTCGAGACTGGATCTACTGCAGGCCGTCATTCCTGACACATTCAGCACCTTACCCATTACACTACCACTCATCATGCTTTAGAGCATTAGCGAGTCAGTGGCTGGTGATGTCAGATTAGGATAGAGGGTGGGATTTTCAAAAGCACCTAAGAAATGTAAGTGCTCCTGTACCACTTTGGGTGGAATTTTCCAAAATAACAGTTTCTGAGGCACCAAAATCTGGGACCTAAATTGATAGGGCATCTCCAAATTTGGAAATGTAGAGTCCCCCTTCGTGTGTGTCTGTCTGTCTGCCTTAGTGTTGAGTAAACACAGGGAGCTGAGCAGTGATCTTTCATCTCAAAGACTTAGTGGCATTTTAGGACCTTTGTGAGAGATCACAGGCAGACATTTCCAACACTCTGTTCACCCACAAACAAGCAGTGGTATGGAGAAGGAGCTGCCTAGATACCCTACTACAGTGTGGGTAGCTCTGGGAAACCCACAGGAGTCAATCACAGAAAGTAGATATGCAAGAAAGTGTGTCAGGTGTGGGGTTAAGGAAGAAAGTCTGTCATTGTGGAGGGGAAAATAAGGTTATTTTAAGACCTCTGAAATTTTGGTGGAGCTGGGCCCTATTTAGTCTTAATTAAATTAAAAACCAGTCCCTGTTAACTGGACTGGAAACAAGTTTTTCTTCACACACATTAATCAAGTATTGCACAAATAGAAGTATCATAGAGGATTTGCATTTTCCTCTGAAGAATCAGCCATTAGCTTCAGCCAGTTTCAGGAGACTCCACAAAATCATTTGGATCATTTGTCCGTTCTTCTATAACAATGCATATAGATAGGTAGGTAGCCCACCCTCTTACTATTTCCATCTGTCTCACTCACCACTCCAGGAAAGAGCCAATGCCATGTCCAAGTCTATTTCAGGCCTATGCCTCAGAGCACAATTTATTATTCAAACACAAAAACTCTTGAAGTAAACCAAACAAAGTGATTCCCCTGACTATAGCAGGCTGCAGTGCACAGAGGCCTTTCCCCTGGTCTTTCTCTGCCCCAGAAGAAGGACACTTGACATCCCTTCCTTCAACCTGCTGCTGAGTCATGTGACAGGCAGGCAGACCTTAACCTTTTTCTGGGTGTTTTACCGTATCATATATATAAAAACTTTTTATTTTGTGATTATTATTATACACAAACTTTCCATACAAGTCTTAACAAACCTTATTCATAACCTGCATTTTTTACCTTTAAGAGACCCAGCTGAGTTTGGTCAACCTCTTACGGTATCTGTGCCCTTATTGTATTCAAATTCCAAAAATGGTAACCATGCATTATAAAATCTGCTTCATCCTTAGTGGCTACACAAACAAATGAGGCTTTGGCCTTCCTCCAGATATTTCCCCTTTGTTCCAAAGTGATTGAGACCCTTTTCCCATTTTTCCATAAAGGCAGTCTTATCTTCTAGATCCATCAAAAAGAATTTGTTATACCATGCAGTGATCAGGCCTTTTCGGGTGACTTTTCCTGTAATTTGTGTTTGTTTCTTTGTTAATGGTCTCCTGAAACTTGGGCTTTGTACTTGGGATTTGATGTAATACTTTACTTGCATGTAAACCAAAATTGCTATATTAATATTTCCCATGAATGCTTTGATGTTATTAATATCCATAATTGTATCATCACAGAATAGCTGGCTGATGGTTGTGCACCCTTTTCCCTCTCATACACTATATATTAGATTAGACAGCCCTAGTTGAAATTCTGGATTATTTCTGATGGCTTTAAAGAGGGAGGGGAAGGGGCTACCTCTGACCTGTATCAAATTCCAGATCTGAGGTGTCATTTTTGAGACAAGTTGTGTCCCTTTTGTGTTGGCCAAAAGGTGTTAGGTTAAAAAAAATCAGTGCACTAAATATATGTTTAAAATCCTGTTGTTTGTTTCCAGAGTGTTTACTGTTTTTTTAATAGCACAGTGCTTAGGGCACTATTTTAGGATTTAGGAAGTGTGGGTTCAATTCCATGCCCTGCCACAGACTTCCTGTGTGAACTTGAGCAAGTTATTTAGCCTCTCTGTGCTTCAGTTCAACATCTGTAAAATGGGGGTAATAATTCTCCACAACTCCAGAGAGTATCATGAAAATAAATACATTAAAGTCTGTGTGAAGGGCTTTGAGATTTACTGAGGGAAAGTGCTAGATGAGGATTATTATTGTAACACCTAGGAATTTTGGTCATGGACCAGAACCTCATTGTGCTGCACACTATACAAACACATGCCAGGGGTTCAATAAAGAGGGAAAACAACAAGGGGGGGCAGAGGACAACATGCCTGGGTCCTCTTTCTATTTTAATTTATTTGGCGTGTACCACATTATCTTTTATCCTAGTGAGGGAGTACTGTAATATATATCCAACTTGTTATATTGCCTCCAAAACCCATCTCCAATTGCAGGCTTTTAGGAAATGCCACTGTACCTTATCAAATCCCTTCTCAATATCTAAGGATAACAGTAGGTCTTGATTTATTTTTATTGTGCATATAATTAATTACTTTTATGTTCATCTAATGTTATCAGTTGTCCATTTTATATTTGAAATCTGTTTGATCTATGTGTATTAACTGAAGCAGGCCTACTTCTATTCTTCTGGCCAGAGTCAGAAGAATATTTGAAAATATTGTCGTATCTATATTAAGAAGCAAGATTGACCTGCATGGGCCACTCACCAGCTTGTGTGTTGGTGGCTGTGGTATCACTACTATATCTGCCTTTTTTGTTGTTTTGGAAACCTCCCTGCTCTCTAAAAATCATTTAACAGAGTGATTAGTTTCCCTGCAGTGAGATCTGATGTCATCATCTATACTGAGAACCCATTTGCTCCTGGGGATTTTTTTTGTTGGCATCGATTTAAACATGTCTATGACCTCCCCTTCCTCTGTTGGTCTTTCTGGTCTATCAGCTCATCCTGAGTTAACCTGGACATGTTAACCTCATTAATATAGTCCATTATTTTCTCCATTAGCTTGTTATAGTTGGAGGCATAAAGATTTGTATAAAAAACTCTTGAGTTCTTCAACAATCTCTCCAATCTTAAATTTTAGGGGAGGAGGTCCACTCAATATTTACTGCCTGTATATATCTCTTTTCCGTCTCTTTTTTGAATTTATTTGTGAGGAGTTATTAGCCTTAACTTCTCCTCCTCCCCAATAATATCATAAGACGCTTTTTGACTTGTTATGCAGACTGAGGACACTGGATTTTGTTACTAGATTTTTCTCACCCCGAGGGTGCTCTGTGTGCCCTGGAATCCACTTTCTTTCATATGCTTTTCAAAGCTGTCTCTGCTAATGGCTATTTATACTTAGGGCTTAGTTCTGTGAATTAAACCTGGGTTGGTCCCTCTATCTTCATTTCTCCTCCCACTCACTTTTGCAGAAAGCAAGATAAAGCAATCATCTTGTTTGTTTCTTTGCCATGCCTATATTTTAAAGAATTGGCTTTGGGGTAGGAGATGCTGTGGTCGGAAAATCCTTCACGTTCCTGTAGTAATTATTGCAGTAAATGCTAGATAATTCTTCAAGGAGCCATAAAGTTTAGAGCCCCTACCACCTTGTAATGGGAACCCAAGTGAAGAAGCCATTTATTTATAAAGATAAAGCAGATTGCAGTTCCTAGCAAAGTTGTCTGACAGGAAAAGATAGGAGGATGAAAACATAAATTGCAACACAAGGTTCATAAAAAAGAACTTGAAAGAGAGGGTTTGCCTTACTGGATCAGATCATTGGTTCATCAGATCTAGTATCCTGCCTTTGGCGGTAGCCAATGCTAAATGTTCCTGATGAAGGTAATTTCTTCTCCCCTGCAATACACACAGCCAGTTATGGAATGCTCCAGAGAAGAGAAAAAAATTCTCCGTAATCTCTGCAGAAGACCAGTTTAAGCCCTAAAGCATGGGGTTTGTTTGCTCTTCTTTCAGCATGAGTAACGACAAATGCCACTCATGGCCATAAAACTACCCATCCATTTTATTAAATAAATAAATGTTCATTCGAATCTAGTGCTGGATTGACAACTCTGGCAATTGAAGTTTTCTGTCCACTATAAAGGCAAATCATAGGCAGGAGTAGAAATACAGTACAGCCTTACTCATACTGCCTCAGCTGAGTGTCGCACAAGGAATGCCAGGAAGGGTGCAAGCTACTACCATTCAGTATCGCCATTCTGTGATGTGGACACCTGATCACTAGGAACTGGGCTGAGGCTACCAATTCACTTCACACGAGTATCCATCCTTTTTTAAAAAGCTGACCAAAAGGTAAAAAAGCAAGACATACCTGTATTATGTGGTTGGAAGTTAAGAATAGATAGATGCTGTGAAGCCTGATCAGTAAGTGGCTGGCAGAACACGGCCATGGGTTACTGTGGATAAAATATACACAACAACATCTTATTCAACTTTTTGCTTAGTAGTTTACTGCATTATGTCACTGGATGCTTCCTCTCAGAGGGCACAAACTTACAGATATACCAACCTGTGTGGTTTAGCTTTGAGTGGATGAGAAAATAGAAGGACAAAAATCATGTAACATTCAACTACTACTGGCTGAGCAAAAATCTCCTCTTTTCCTGCCCTCTGTTACACAGGGGTTACCAGGATAATTTTCTTGGTGAGTCTGTCACAAAAGGGATTTTGGGAAAAGAAAATAAACACAGATGAAAGATGTATTTGTTTTAGAGTGTAGTGGAAGAATTGGCCGGAGAAGTCAAGCAGAATGTGACCATGACATTCCCCGGGGTACAATCTGGACTGTTGAACAGCTGTGTCCCCTTAATTCTCTAGCCTGGGATGCCTCTGACACTGCTTTGCTGTCAGAACATCCACTCCTGACTTGTTCACACAGCTTTCAGTATGTAAATGTGCTCATGTATTTACCTGGGAGTGCTCTGAGCAGTCACTCATGAATTACATACGGGTTGACACCCGCAAATTCCTGGTTCCAGCCTTGTCTCCTAGACATGAACATCTTGTACTGCTCAGTACCCTTCTGAACAGTACAAGATCATAGAAAGTCTGTCGTTTCATGAAAAGAAAACAAACTCATTAAAATAAAACAATAAGATAGTTTTATTATCTACAGAAAGATAGATTTTAAATGATTACAAGTGATGATGCATAGAAGGATTAGTTACAAAAAGAAAAGAAAAGTAAAACACAAGCTAATACTTAAGCTAAAGGAACTTAAAAGTAAAAGGTTTTATCCCACCATATGCTACTGCAGTCTGTACTAGCTGAAAAACCTTCCAGCTTGGACCACCCCTTCCTGAGTTCAATTATGTTTTCTTTGTCTTTTGAGCATTGTAGCTGCCATGAGCAGAGATGGGGGGGGGTGAGAGAGGTGAATTGAAGGCCACTCTCTCTCATTCTTGTACCACTCTACCATCTTTGAGGATTACTCCCAGTTGGAGTGCAGACAACAAGCAGTCTCCCATGGATGTGAGGTTTGAGCAGTCCCTGTGATGACATGTAAATGTCTTGTTTATTCCTTTCCCCTGCTGCAGAATGGCCGCTTATGCAGGTGATAGCTCTTTAACACCTAGCTGGGTGTTGGCCTGTCCTTTGTTCCTGAGAAACTGGTTTGGGCCTGCTTTTCCTAAACTTGGAGCATGTTACAGTAGTGTTATAAAGTAAAAACTTTACATTCAATGTTGGTACACATATTGTACTATGACAATAATGTTCAGCAGGTTGAGTTTTCAAATGATACCTCATAAGGCATACTTTGTACAAAATGTATCATAGTGTTGTAAAAGTGGTGACCATAATACTGTAGACAGTCAAAGTGACACAATTGCCATGCCATTTATTCCTTTTTAAACAGACTTCCTTTGCACATGAGCAGTGCACACTAGAGTTGTGCTGTCTGTCTGGAGGAGATTTTTGTACAACTTTTTCCTGTTTTGGCAGTATGCTACATAAACTAACTCTTCCCTTTCTGCTGCACTGCACCAAAGATGAAACAATAGGGCCTGAGACGTAAAGGATATGAAAGATGCAGCAGAGGTAAGGCACCCATTAGATATTGAAGTGGTTAATTCTTTTGGTAAATGAAGTGTTCGTAAAAGAAATTCTAGACTTGAGGAGGAGGTAGATGTTTGAGTAGGAAGTGGAGTCATCATAAACCAGGTCTTTCTTTCCTTTATTACCAATTAGATGTCAGTAGATTACCAGACTCATGGAACAGAAACTCTACTTGTTACTGTGGATGAATGTGAGTCCTGAGGACAATACATGCTTATAACTTTCCAGATAAAGAATATTCCCATGTCTGTAGAATAAAGTTTTGATTTTTAACCCTTCTGTTTTAAATAGAAGAAAAGTAAGCCTGGCACAAAGCAGTGAGCTCGTTTAAGTTCAAAAACTTTGCTTCCCTGTTTCACTTTATTTTTATGAGAAGAGAGAGACTAGAGGCCGCTGTATGTAACAGCAGAAACTGACCTGCTTCCCAAATGATTTTTAAAAAATGCAATACTTCTTCCCATTTATTTCATGCAGTGTCTGCACTATTTCCCCAAAAATGTCTTTTTCTTTTTTTCTTTTCTTTTTTGCATTATTATCTTTCTCAGTTATAAAATCCTTGAAAGTTGGGGGCTATAATTCAGACTGAAAACTATTTGTTTGAGACTCAAACTCACCTCACAATCTCAGTCCTAGGTCAGCAAGTGGAGTTTTGAAAGTAATGGGTCATAGGACTGTCTATTCATCCATGAGCGTGAAAAGATTTTCACAGAATGAGGGTGTCATTCAGGTGTTATATAATTTGAAGCATTGCTATCTGGCAACTCAGCTTTAACATCCTATTAGTTCAATCGTTGAAGTTCAGTCCTCTTAGTTCAATCTTCCTAGCAGAGCATCTGAGGTCTTTTCACCTCACATGAGTGTGTTACATCCTACTTGTCACCACAGTTTTGTCTCATCTGTTTTGGTTGCTCATCACTTTCCTCCTTCACTAAAAGATGCTCAAAATCTGGGCTTAAATAGGCCTTTTTTTTCCCTCAAGGAAGATTGCTGGTGACTTGTACATGAAACCAGTGAATGGCGAGAGGGAAACAAGTTTTTAAAAGGCTGTTAAATTAAGCTGAAAATCATTCTAGTGCACAGAGGGACTAGGTTGCTTCATTTATGTTTTGTTATGATTTTTTGCGAGCAGAATTCATGGCATATGTGATCTGGCACTGCAGTGACTTGAGACAAGAACTGATACAATCTTATGGAAGAACTAAAGACTCTGTATTCTGAGGCCTTGACTGTAACCTCCTATTAGGTTAATTGAAGAAGGGGTTGCAGGCAGGAGACCCATAATGGGGGAGAGACACGAAAAGAAAGGGAGGAGGAAGAGGCAGAGGCCTTTGAGAGCAGGGAGAAGCCATAGTCAAGGGTAGGGTAGATGGAGGACAGTGGACAGTTGCGGGGCAGGGAAGCACCCAACTCCAGGCAAAGTGGAATGGCTGGGTCCAAAGCCCTGCTGCATGACACGGAAAACAGTAAGGTCTCATTCTTCATGGACAGCACATGGTGGAGCAAGGGGGTGCTACCTGACTTAGGCTGATGGTCTCTTAGGGTCGGACTACACAGGAAGCACTGCAGTAGCGAGTCTCAAAGCCCAGGTCTACTGACTTGAGTTCATGCTGCAGTGTTGAAAACAGCTGTGTAGACATTTGGGCACAGGCTCTGAAGCCCACCTCCTCTCCTAGATTTCACAGCCCGAGCTCCAGCCTGAGCCCAAACATCTACACAGCTATGTCTAGCATGATAATACAAGCCACAAGTCTGTCAAACTGGGCTCTGAGACTTACTGCCACTGGCTCCTGCTTGCTGTGTAGACATACCCATCACAGTTGGGGAAGAAATATTGATGGGGACCTGAATGGATACATCTGAGGGAACAGAGCAGAAGGAGACTCCACCAATTGGAAGGCATGAGATGCACCGTCCTAGGGATGGGGGTTTAACGACCACCACTCCCAAGAGGAGGAGGAGGGTGGCGGTGGTCGGGGACTCTCTCCTCAGGGGGACTGAGTCATCTATTTGCCACCCTGACCGGGAAAACCGAGAGGTGTGCTGCTTGCCAGGGGCTAGGATTCATGATGTGACGGAGAGACTGCCGAGACTCATCAAGCCCTCAGATCGCTACCCCTTCCTGCTTCTCCACGTGGGCACCAATGATACTGCCAAGAATGACCTTGAGCGTATCACTGCAGACTACGTGGCTCTGGGAAGAAGGATAAAGGAGTTTGAGGCGCAAGTGGTGTTCTCGTCTATCCTCCCTGTGGCAGGAAAAGGCCGGAGTAGAGACTGTCAAATCGTGGAAGTCAACGAATGGCTACGCAGATGGTGTCAGAGAAAAGGGTTTGGATTCTTTGACCATGGGATGGTGTTCCAAGAAGAAGGAGTGCTAGGCAGAGACGGACTCCACCTCACGAAGAGAGGGAAGAGCATCTTTGCAAGCAGGCTGGCTAACCTAGTGAGGAGGGCTTTAAACTAGGTTCACAGGGGGAAGGAGACCAAAGCCCTGAGGTAAGTGGGGAAGTGGGATACCGGGAGGAAGCACAAGTAGGTGAGTGCAAGAGGGGACGGCTCCTGCCCCATACTGGGACAGCAGGACAATCGGTGAGTTATCTTAAGTGCCTATACACAAATGCAAGAAGCCTGGGGAACAAGCAGGGAGAAATAGAAGTCCTGGCACAGTCAAGGAATTATGATGTAATTGAAATAACAGAGACTTGGTGGGATAACTCACATGATTGGAGTACTGTCATGGATGGATATAAATTGTTCAGGAAGGATAGGCAGGGCAGAAAAGGTGGGGGAGTTGCATTATATGTAAGAGAGCAGTATGACTGCTCAGAGCTCCAGTATGAAACTGCAGAAAAACCTGAGAGTCTCTGGATTAAATTTAGAAGTGTGAGCAACAAGGGTAATGTCGTGGTGGGAGTCTGCTACAGACCACCAGACCAGGGGGATGAGGTGGACGAGGCTTTCTTCCAGCAACTAACAGAAGTTACTAGATCACAGGCCCTGGTTCTCCTGGGTGACTTTAATCACCCTGATATCTGCTGGGAGAGCAATACAGCGGTCCACAGACAATCCAGGAAGTTTTTGGAAAGTGTAGGGGACAATTTCCTGGTGCAAGTGCTGGAGGAACCAACTAGGGGAAAAGCTCTTCTTGACCTGCTGCTCACAAACAAGGAAGAAATAGTAGAGGAAGCAATAGTGGATGGGAACCTGGGAGGCAGTGACCATGAGATGGTAGAGTTCAGGATCCTGACACAAGGAAGAAAGGAGAGCAGTAGAACAGAGACCCTGGACTTCAGAAAAGCAGGCTTTGACTCCCTCAGGAAACTGCTGGGTAAGGTCCCCTGGGAGAATAACATGAGGGAGAAAGGAGTCGAGGAAAGCTGGCTGTATTTTAAAGAATCCTTATTGAGGTTGCAGGAACAAACCATCCCGATGTGTAGAAAGAAAAGTAAATATGGCAGGCAACCAGCTTGGCTTAACAGTGAAACCCTTGCTCGTCTTAAACACAAAAAAGCAGCTTACAAGAAGTGGAAGATTGGACAAATGACTAGGCAGGAGTATAAAAATATTATTCAGGCATGCAGGAGTGAAATTAGGAAGGCCAAATCACACTTGGAGTTGCAGCTAGCCGGAGATGTTAGGAGTAACAAGAAGGGTTTCTTCAGGTATGTGAGCAACAAGAAGAAAGTCAAGGAAAGTGTGGGCCCCTTGCGGAATAAGGGAGGGAACCTAGTGACAGAGGATGTGGAGAAAGCTAGTGTACTCAATGCTTTTTTTGCCTCTGTCTTCACAGACAAGGTCAGCTCCCAGGCGGATGCACTCCGCAGCACGGTATGGGGAGGAGGTGACCAGCCCACTGTGGAGAAAGAAGTAGTTCGGGACTATTTAGAAAAGCTGGAAGAGCACAAGTCCATGGGGCTGGATGCACTGCATCCGAGCGTGCTAAAGGACTTGGCCAATGTGATTGCAGAGCCATTGGCCATTATCTTTGACAAATCATGGCAATCGGGGGAGATCCCAGATGACTGGAAAAAAGCTAATGTAGTGCCCATCTTTAAAAAAGGGAAGAAGGAAGATCCGAGGAACTACAGGCCAGTCAGTCTCACCTCAGTCCCTGGAAAAATCATGGAACAGGTCCTCAAGGAATCAATTCTGAACCACTTAAAGGAGGGGAAAGTGATCAGGAACAGTCAGCATGGATTCACCAAGGGCAAGTCATGCCTGACTAACCTAATTGCCTTCTATGATGAGATAACTGGCTCTGTGGATGAGGGGAAAGCAGTGGATGTGCTATTTCTTGACTTTAGCAAAGCTTTTGATACAGTCTCCCACAGTGTTCTTGCCAGCAAGTTAAAGAAGTATGGGCTGGATGAATGGACGGTAAGGTGGATAGAAAACTGGCTGGATGGTCGCGCTCAACGGGTAGTGATCAATGGCTCCATGTCTAGTTGGCAGCCGGATCAAGTGGAGTGCCCCAAGGGTCGGTGCTAGGGCCGGTTTTGTTCAATATCTTCATCAACGATCTGGAGGATGGTGTGGACTGCACCCTTAGCAAGTTTGCAGATGACACTAAACTGGGAGGAGTAGTTGATACACTGGAGGGTAGGGATAGGATACAGAGGGACCTAGACAAATTAGAGGATTGGGCCAAAAGAAATCTGATGAGGTTCAACAAGGACAAGTGCAGAGTCCTGCACTTAGGACGGAAGAATCCCATGCACTGCTATAGCCTAGGGACCGAATGGCTGGGCAGCGGTTCTGCAGAAAAGGACATAGGGGTTACAGTGGACGAAAAGCTGAATATGAGTCAACAGTGTGCCCCTGTTGCCAAGAAGGCTAACGGCATTTTGGGCTGTATAAGTAGGGGCATTGCCAGCAGATCGAGGGACGTGATTATTCCCCTCTATTCGGCACTGGTGAGGCCTCATTTGGAGTACTGTGTCCTGTTTTGGGCCCCACACTACAAGAAGGATGTGGATAAATTGGAAAGAGTCCAGCGGAGGGCAACAAAAATGATTGTGGGCTGGAGCACATGACTTATGAGGAGAGGCTGAGGGAACTGGGATCGTTTAGCCTGCAGAAGAGAAGAATGAGGGGGGATTTGATAGCTGCTTTCAACTACCTGAAAGGGGGTTCCAAAGAGGATGGATCTAGACTGTTCTCAGTGATAGAAGATGACAGAACAAGGAGTAATGGTCTCAAGTTGCAGAGGGGGAGGTTTAGGTTGGATATTAGGAAAAGAATTTTCACTAGTAGGGTGGTGAAGCACTGGAATGGGTTACCTAGGGAGGTGGTGGAATCTCCTTCCTTAGAGGTTTTTAAGGTGAGGCTTGACAAAGCCCTGGCTGGGATGATGTAGTTGGGGTTGGTCCTGCTTTGAGCAGGGGGTTGGACTAGATGACCTCCTGAGGTCCCTTCCAACCCTGATATTCTATGATTCTATGAATGGATCATGTGTACTTGGGGGATCTGGTGCCTCATGGAATTTTTCACTCATCCTCTGAAAATCTTTAGGACTAGCTCTGCCGATGGGCCATAATAACAGTGATGAAAGCAGCAGCTAAAGAGCATTGAATGATTAGGGAATTTCTGAAACACCACATTATAACTACTCCCTCCCAACACTCAAGTTACAAAAACAAACAAAGGAGATTCAGTTTTGGGGGGAAGGAAGGTTTATCCAGAGCATTGCCCCACAATTTCATCCTGAATTCTGAATATATCTATCTATCTATCTATCTATCTATCTATATATATATATAATATGTATGTGAGCATTAAATACACTTAAATGGAGGTTTGGGTTTTTTAAAAGATAATGTAATGCATATTAAGCAGCAATAAGTGGGTGGAACATGACTGTATTATATAACAGGAGTCATGTACAGTACAGCAGAGACAAAGAACAAAACTTATATAAATCTTGCTAAAATGGATGTACCCAACCAAATCTGAAAAAAAAATCCATGACATGATGTGAATGATCCCAGCTAAGAAACATGATTCTCTTTTACTTAGCTCTTAAATCTTTTCTAACAAAACTTAAAACCTCAGGCTGTGATTTTGGGTGACCAGCAGGAGACATCTTAAAGGCAACAGCCTCCATTTTCGGAACACCCTTCATTTTCAGCTGTTCATTGCATCCTGAAAATCAGACCCCTCTAAATTGTCTCACATTGGGGTCCCAAAAACTGAGGCAGCCAAAATCAGCAGTCATTTTTGAAAATTTAGGCCTGTGTTCTAACATCTACTGATTCACAGAAGGAGAAGGACTTAATATCCATATTTTTAAAATGTCATATTTGGATTTTTTTCTTATGTAAGCAACCAATTTTTTTTAATGGAAATAAATGTCTGCTACAGGCTGGAAAAAGACACATTGGAAAGTACTCTTTGGGAAATGCATAGTTACAGGCTCAGGACAACTCTTTGGGACTTTATTAACTGCAACTGTCCAAGCAAGCCAGCTGCTCTTGCTCTGAAATGGGAAGAAGGCTCGATCTTTTGTCTTTTCCTCACCCCATACTGGACACACACATATCTGGAATGAATTAATACAATGACTGCATTTATGTCCTGTTGTGTTTTCAGTTTCTCAGCTCAGTTCATGTGAAAAAAATGTTTTAGTCATAATTGCTCCCAGAAGTACCACACATCTTATCGCATAACAAACCACATAACCCGGGCAGCATCAATGTGAACAGCACCTTTTTTGTAGGCAGCGGGATAAAAAATGATTTGCTTGCAGATCATTTCAATGCCATAGTACCTGCTGCAAACAGTGAGAGGAAAGATAAAGCAGTTTCTGGTGTAGTATATCCATTTCTTTTCTTGCAAGGTGGCACGTGTGTCATCTTGATACCAGGCCCCAGTCTCCAAGCTGCCCCAGAACTTTGGAATCTGTGAAGCCGATATTGAGCTGCTTGGAAATGCATTACTTTTGTCTTCTGCAATAGCAGGTCCACCACTAACAGCAGGGTTAAAGTTAAAGATGAAGACACCATTCCCTGTGTTAAATGAAGGGAAATGATTTTTAAATGAAATAGGTGAGAGGAAGAACTGAGGCCTGACTGCTTGTGATCATTAAAGAGCCCACAACACCTTTGTTAAGGATTGGGTTCTTAGCGCCAGTGTCCTGGCCACTACATTCAGTCTACTGTAAATTTCCCCTTGGTATTTAATTGTGTATCCTGCTGCAATATACACATCCTGCCCAAATCATACTGTAGTCCTGCTGCATGCTTTTCAATGGCTACGTTCCATCTCAGTGCTGGTCACTTTTCAGTAATGGGTGATGGGCATGGTTCCTGTATACCAGATGTAAAAATCTGTGAAGAACTTTGTCAGAATAAAAGGAACTACATATGTGCATGCAAGATGTTGTTTATTATTGTTAAATAAAAGGAGCCAAATCCAGGGGCATGCTTAGTGCCTGTTGAAAACTTCCAACTCCCATTGATTTCCATGGCATTTACAGGGACTCAGCACCTAGCTGAATTTGGCTCAAAGAGAGGACTATTTGAGTCCTGTGGACTAGAGGTGGCTTGAGGTCACACAAGCTTTGACAGAGGTAATGCAGCGCTGCCAATGATAGTTAACTTGTCTTGCAACCAGTGAAAAATGTGAAGTGATTGAATGTATTTTCCCTCCTACCCCCCTGAAAATTTCATACATTTCAAACATTTGTGATTTATTTGTACTGTCCTGCCAATGACACCTGAACCAGTGGAGGCAAGAGAGTAGTTATAAATCATAATAGCCAGGGATAATCACTGGGTCCATCCTTTTGAAAATACAGACTAAAGCATCTATCTAAGATAGTTGGGTGGCCTCCATTACCATACTATCTGAGCACCACACAATCTTCAGTGCATCTGTCCTCCCAACACCCTTGTGAAATAGGGAAGTGCTTTTATCCCCATTTTACCTAGGGGGAACTGAGACAGAAAGAAGCTAAGTGACTTGCCTAAGGTCACATACAAAGTACGAGGTGGAGCAGGGAACTGCACCCTGGTCTCTGTCTAATGCCAGAACTATGAGACCTTTCTTCCTCTCTGACGCAGTTATTAATCTTGATCATCAACTTCATTCCTATTCAGTCATTGGCCTCCCTGCTTAGTCTGCCATCAAGCATTCTAGCTGTTATGATGGTGTTTCTGTTGTGGACCCCTGTCCATGTTGAACAAGACTGAGACCACCAACTCCATTCACATAAGCCACCAAGTAGCCACCATTTATATGGTAGTGACCTGGGGTAACTATCATTGTGACTTGGATTACTTTCCTACTAATAATCCATAATAATAATTTATATTATAATAAATTTGCTTTGATCAAACTTCATAGGCTTTTCCAAATCAAACAAGTCAAGTCCTGCCAGGATCAACACCACATAAAAAATAATAGGAATTATATGTAAAAACACGGCACTACTTTTCAGCACATTTGGGGTCATCCTGTGCTAAAGACTCCATAGCAGTAAGAGCCTAATCTAATGCATAATTCACTGTCCTTTGTACTATCTCTATGAGAATCATAAAGGAGAGGAGAGGGAAATGAACACAATGAATAAAGTGAACACCCATCCTGGAAAGCATGAATGTTATGAAAGGTGGTAAAACACATACAACTTTGAAATTTACTAAATTCTATGTGTTAGAACAGCTACTACAAAATTATTTTGCACAGGTTTAATGTCTGTCTTTTTTTATCTCATACATACTTTTAGTATTGTTTATGCATTACATTTGGTGAGGGGCAAACCTCAGAAGCTTTGGTGATTCAGTTCCATTCACATAAACATCCAGAATTCTGAATGCTTATTTCAATGTATCCAACACCTTTGGCTTGGAAATCAGACTGGAAACCTCAGGCCAGAATCTTTCTCATGAGATTTCCTGGCTTCTGCCTAACTGGAAATAGCACAAAGGCAGCTTTTTCCTCAGTATTTTGGTCCTTCCACTTCTGGTCCCAGTAGAAACTGAGGAGCACAGCAGCCTACAGTTTATTTATTATAAAAAGTAGTGGAACATTTTTGAACATCAAAATAAATAAATAATTTGGTTAAGTTTGAAGTTTGGCCAACAATATGATCAGTTCCACCTAGACAGTGGCTGAACAGTTTACTGCTGCTTAGTGCAGTTTGTCTGTGCAAAACATGCTTATGTTGTTACCACCTCGTTTTCCCTCCTGTGCCTCCCTTTTTGTTTTACACCCACCTAATGAATCTTGTATTTAAAATTGAAAACTCTTTGTTGCAGGAACTGTCTGTACAATAGCTAGTACAATCAGGGTCCGACCTAGTTGAGATCTTTAGGCACTACTCTAATGTTAGTAATAATTTTATCCAAACTGATTTGCCTCTCCCTAATTGAAATATATTTGCATTTGTCAGACAATTTTTTAAAAATAGGCAAGTAAGAAAACTGCATTTTGTTTGGTGCTACATGCAAAACAGTAACCTCAATGTGATGTGTATGCTGAATAAAATCTTTATTTGTCTATAAGACTTCAAAATCTCAGGTACAAAATTAGTCACTCTTTGTTATCAGTGCTAAGTTATACTAAAGTAAACTATGTATGTGGCATAATTAAACACAGGTCTTGACATTCAATTAATACCTGCCTAGTAAGTGGCTGACTTTTTTTTATCTCTTTCATTAAAAAAAAAAAGTAACTATGGCAAATGCTAGTGATCACTGACTGTATATAGTGCTCTTTCACCTTTCATTCCCTCTCTTTGGTCTCTCTGTAATTTACTATTGGCTGAAGAAGGAACTCCCTGTCAGTTCCTCTTGCCACAGTCCATCACATTCCTTTGGTCTTCTGCCTCAGTAAAGGAGAATGAATTGCAGAGCAAAGGCTGTCTCTCACTAGGGTTGGTGGAAAGTTATTTGAGACCGTTATGGGGATTGCCCTACTGCTCTTTGATCTATGCCATGTACAACACATGTGCAAGCACACAAACTTCCAATCTATGCATGCATATATTAAGCACATACACACACCCAGATTGCCCAGTAGTGGTTTCTGCTGTTTCATAATGTCAAAAGCAAAATGTTTGAAAAATGTAAGTGTTATACCTGGTTAAAACACATTTAGATAGAAAAATGTTCCATCAGAACATGAAGTTTTGTCAAAATTGAAACATTTTGATGAAGTTTTTGATGGGAAAAAGTCTGTGAATCATGTTGACTTTTTCACTTTGTTTCACTAATGTTGAAACATTTCATTTCAATGGGGTAAAACATTTCACTTTGACTTTATCATTTCAATTTGTTTCTACTTTATTTTATATTAAGATATTAATCAATACTTATATATTATATTTAATATTATACTAATGATATTTAATATTGTATATTATATTATATATTATAACATTGTAACATTAGACACGTTTACCTTAGCCAAGTAAACATTGTAACACTATCAAAATGAATTGATTCAACACTATTGAGACAAAATGATTCAATCATTCTGAATATAAAATGTTTAGAATTTTCATTCTATGGAAATTTTGGCTTTTTGTTCAGATTCTGAACACAAACAAATTTTGAAATATTGGCATTTCCAGGGGAATAGAAATTCTGGGGTTTGTTTGTTTTTACCTGCTCTAGTTAATATTTTTCTTATGTCCGCAGTTGAATTTAGGAATGATGTTTATTAAAAGAGACTAGTCAATCACAATAAAGAAGTGGAACTAGCAGGCAGTCATAGATTGGCATACATTACTGTTTAAGCTGTAAGTAGAAAAGGGAAATGTATATTCATGCCAAAATGAGACTAACCAGTAAGTACACACCCAGGGTCACATTCTGTCCTCAGAGACATGCATGCAGCTCCCACTGGACTTAAACATGCACAGCTACAGGTACAATTAAAAATCTGGGATGTAATTTTTTAAAAAATCAACTGATGTAAATGACAAATGTCAGCAAAGGAGGTGCAATTAATTTTCCAATTCATTGGCATAGGAAGCTAGGAGCATAACAGGGTGAAGCCCTTCTAATATTTGATGTTTTCTCACTAGTCACACAATCTGGTAAAAGTTATATCACTCCTTGCATGCTAACCCTACTAAATTGTTTCCTGTGCCAATGTTCCAATTGAATTTGGCAATATTTGGAAGATTTCTTTCTCATTTTGAAAAAAACAAAGTTAACTGTGGTTGAAACCAGTCTCATCTGGTATTACTTGAAAACTGATATTATGCTTTTATAAAATGACAAAAAAAAATCTATGTTAAAATAACATCATAGCAATGGGCTTAACTGAAGCCTGTATAGGGAGAGCTATTAGAGTGCAGAATCAGCTCTCAATAAAAGTTGTGGAAACTCCATCACTTGAGTCATTTGAATTTGCACTGGAGAATACACATAGAAATATTTCATAAGATGCAAACTAGCATTGGCAAGAGGATGGGATAGAGGACCTTCTTCTGTCTCTGATTTCTGTGATTCTAGAAAACAGTAACGTGCACTTCTATAGTACCTTCCATTGGCAGATCTCAAAGCACTAGACAAATATTAATGAATTAGTGCTCACAACACAGTGCCAGGCACACGGTGAATATTAAAGTTGCATGAGATTTTGTCCCCAGAAGTTCCATCCTTTGAGCACTGAAGTTTCCTTGCCTTGCCCCTTGGCAGCAAGAATGATCTCCATTTCCCTGAACATGATTAGTGCTTTTTAGGCATCAGAAGTGGTGTTATCTTGACCAGTTCCTATCTACATAGAGGCAGCACAATGCGCTATCCTGCTGGGAATCTGAATGAGGTTCCTGAACTGAGTCCTTCACTACTTAGCTATGGCTGGCAGAGGCTAGGAGTGATTTGCCCCTGACTACTTAGCCCTCAGGAAGGGAGTGCCTTTTATTGCTAACATGCAACCCCCTCCAGCTGATCATCAGCCTGGCAAAGATGAATAGGGGAAGAATCATATCTAAGCCAACCTTAACTGAAATGACAAGTTGAATTTTTATAAAGACAGTAAAAGGAGGATCCTAGAGGACAAACCCCTAAAATGCCTCTGGTGCATCCACATGACAAGCAGGTATCCTCTCACACTATGGTTTGACACCAGTCCTCTGCCAATTGTATTATGCAGAGGTCATGTCTGTGCCTCTGATGATAAATGACAATATATAAGGTAGTCACTGAGTATTAAGACTTGGCCAAGTCAGAAGAGGAGGGATCCTGATGCCTGGGTTTGAAATCATTCTTACTTATGAGATCATATGAGACCCCCACTTCCCACATCCAAGGTAAGATTAAAGTATTGTGAGGCAGAACAATTTATTTGTGAAGTTACTAGAGAGTCTTTGTACGTGGAAGGAGTTCCCTAAAGGTCTTAAAACTGTGGAATGACATAAATACTGATGTGTTGTGATCGATTTAGTAAATTATAATGCAAGCCACAGGCAGGTTTGTACTCAGGGTGGCTAGCACTTTGCTGCACTTCTACTGCAGCTACACTACTATATTTAGCACGCTAGCTCATATGACAGCTAGCATGAGTGTGTCTACACAAGCTGGGAATCACACCCATACCTCATAGTGTAGACATAGCCTTTATGCTATGTCTTTTAGTAAAGCTTTAAATGTTGCTATGTGTTCAGTTGGGGAAGATTTAAATATTATGTGTGTTTTATAATATAAATATATTTCTATCATGCACTCTGCAGTGTTCTGAACAATGATGTGTAATTGTGTGGAGTGAACCCTTGAGAACTGAGAACTTGAAAAACATTGGAAAACATTTATTGTTTTACATATTGTCAGGGTGTCTTGGAAAGCACACTGCAGCTGGAACTCTATTACTGAGAGCAATCTGTCCAAATAACTCAGAGAGAAACATTTTTCCAGAAGACTTCTTTCCATCTGCAAATGTAGAGGATACCATTAACCAGTTGTAGATCAGTGTTCGTCAAGGATCTTTCTATACTGGCACTGAGCTTTTTCTTACCATTTCTCTCTGTACTGTTTCTTACCATTTCTCTCTGTAGCATTACCATCAGTACTACTCCCCCAGTGGTAGCAATGGTGGGAGCTCTACTATAGACAAGGCATCTGCTTGCATTGTTATCACCGCATTGTTTACAATTGCTTTCAACAGGGTAACTTGCCTACACTAATGTTGTCATTGTTGCTAATACCAGAAGAACTGCACTGGAACTAAAGCAATGGTGAGAAATGCTAAGAAAATGCTCATTGTACATACAGCCCAGTTCTTCAGTCCTGAGAATCTAGCTCAGGGGGAGTTTAGTTTAACCACAAATATGTTTGTGCATCATTGTTAGCACTTTCCCACGGTTTCCTAGATGCAGCTCTGGTCCATCCCAGCAGCAAATTACACACATTACTGTCATGCAGGGAGGAAACTGGGGTAAGCAGCCATATATGCCTTGTGTTAGATGTTATGGGACCTCTCGCTGACATGGTGACGTTGCATTATCAGCGAACATATGTGCAGATGGAATGGAGATAAGCGTGGTTATAGACTGAAAATGATGAATATTGGTACTGCAAAGTACCATAGATAATTATATTGTTCATCTTCATTGTGTTCAGTGTTCAAATCTAACTGCCAACCCTGGAAACTCGATCTGGGATCTGAAAGTCAAGCTGGGTTCTCCTTGCTTTTTACTTCAACACCAATACTAAAGATTCAGAAATCAGAATTTGTCTGACCATTTTGCTGATGATGCAAGAGGCAGAATAGAATCCAGTTCAGTCTATTATAGCTGTATTGGCTCCTGCATTGCAAACAGAAATTCATTTTTTCTCTTTGGGAGAAAACTGTCCTTGTGCAGAGGGCCAGCATGAGGCCTGTCTGTCACTAAAGACCTATCTAAACTCTCAAATTTGGCATAAATGGGCTCTGTATGGGGTTGGATTTCACCCTAAATTGGTAAAGTCAGCAAATATAAATTCAAGACAGTGAGCAGATACTCTGCAGATTTAGGAAGTGCAGCATTCTAAACATTTAAAAACTTAGGACAAATGTTCAGCTGTAATGTCAAAGAAAGGCATTTCATTTTAAACAATGCTTCTATTCAAGGGACAGGGTTATTTTGTCTTGTTTTCAAAGGTGAAAAGAAAGATGAGGTAATCAGCTCTTTGTAACATCTGATGTTATCTCATTTCCAAGCGAATGAGCTTCCTTACAGTTATTACAGTATTCGTGCCCCATTTACTGCTGCTGTACTTTGTTTTCTAGGAAAGAATGTTAAGCCAGAGATCACCTAATTTGCCAACATTCTAGAGGCACACTGTTGATCATCCTGAAGGAAATAAGTAAAAGATCTTTCTGAGTTTACAGCCAATCTCCACACTGTCTGCTATGGAAAATATGTAATCCTAAGGGCATCTTCGGCCCATTTTTTTTGTCACTGGCATTACTCAGACTTACTACTGCCGGTGGCAGTAGTGACAACAAATATGTTCAGGTCACTCAACGTTCTAGAAGATGATATAAACAATTTTAGACTCTTCCCATTATTTTTCTAGTTTTAAAAATGTGGAAAAGATAAATGAACATGTGCCTTTCCATGTGCCAGGAATACCAGGGATGGAGCTAGCAGCAGACACTTACTCTAGGCAAATCAGCCACTCCCACCTACCGATCAGGGTAAGTAGCAGCTGAAACAGAAAACACATGTGGAGTGCAACAAATCATGTCTTTCAGTTTTACCTCCATAATTGTTAGACATTTTGGCCCTCATTCAGCAAGGTATTTAACCATATGCCTAATTTTAAACACATTAGTAATCATATTCACTTCAATGAGATTATACATATGCTTATATAACAGGGATGGGGGATGCTGAGGCAAAATGCTGTTTAACTATACATTGTCTGGCTATACTGAAAGAAGGACAGGAGACACTGGATATGGTTTAACCAGGATGCAACTTTATTATTAGATGTCTGGGATTACCTGGCAGATAAAGGTGTACAGAACAGGTAACTCCATGATCATTTCAATATCTAGCCAGGGGCTTCTGCCAGCCCCTCCTTTTTCCATCCTAGTCCCCAGCCAGCCCATTGCTGGAACCTTATCTGTCTCCTCAAATGAGGGTTAAGGTGAGCTATAAAGGAAGGGGATTGGCTCCCGGCCATGCCAGTCATAGGAGCCCTGGACTCCCTCCCCACCCCGTTTCACTCGTTTAACAAACACCTCCTTTAATTCCTTTACCAAGCCATTTATCCGATAACTGTCTCCCTTTCCGAGGGCATACCTGCACTGGACAGCCACCCCATACTGGCATAATGAGTTGAGACATCATCGCTTAACTCGCTTCCCTACTCATCGTAACACAACCCCTCCTGAACCCGCTGTGGGGAAGGCGAAAAACTCCCACTCCAACTTGGCCAATCTGGTGGGGAGGGGAAAATTCCTTCCCAGCCTCCCTAGAAAGGAGTCGCTAGCACAATGCCCACAGATGGTCCCAATCAAACCTGCCACTTCCAAGGGGTGGGAGGACAGGTGCTGCCCCATCTGGTCTGGAGAAAAGGGCTTGGGCTTGCCCTTGGACTTGCCCTTTATTAATTCCCCAGTCCTAATTCCCAGGTCCCTGGGAGATGAGTCATCATAGCTATGCAGCATCTGTGCCTCTCTCTCAACCCTACCCTTACAGTGATATACTCCTTCCCCCCAGCAAGCCAGACAACGCCCCTGCTCCACCTGCTCAAGGTGCAGTGCAATCACTCCCCTTCTTCCTGCGCCTCAGCTTAACTCTTCGCTAAAGCGCAGGTCAGGTTCTGGCTTTTCAGAAAGCATTACACAAAGTTAAACCTCAGGGTTCTTGTTTGTAAAACCCTGAAAATAGATGTTAATAGTCCCCAGTCCATTTCAAAGAGAGACCATTGTGTGCTTTCTTAGTAAAACAAACATTTAAAATATCAGCATATAAAATATCAGCTTCCTGGGTCTCTGCCGGTATGTGTACACTGCAATAAAAGATCTGTGGCACAGCCGTGGCTGGCCTGAGTCAGCTAATTCAGGCTTGCAGGGCTCGGGCTGTGGGGCTAAAAAATGCAGTGTAAACATTCAAGCTTGAGCTGCAGCCCGGGCTCTGAGATCCCGGGATGGGTCTCAAAGTCCAAACATCTACACTGCTATTTTTAGCCCCGCAGCTAGAGCCCCTCAAGCCTGAATCAATTGCCTGAGACTTGGCTCCATGGCTTTTTTATTGCAGCATAGACTTACCCTATAAGTAAGTCTTATAGGCACTTTATAGGCACCATCTTCTCCCCTTCAGCCCAGCTAAGTTAGGCAAGAATTCACAAACCCCCATGTCCCTAAGTTCTGCCCCATTCTTTCTCTGTAGCTGAGGCAGAATCTCCATTTACAGCAATTAACTGGTAGCTAAATGTAATTTCCACAGACTCTGTAGCCACTAGAAGTGACAAATGCTCCTCCCAGGTTTCCTTCACGGTCTATAAAACACACTGCAATGGACCAAACACTATCCTAGTGGAATGCTTCCATAGTAAATAAAGCTACAATAGCACTGAGCTCTATCCAGTGTGGTACAGGGATTGGGACCCAGCGCTCACAGCAGACACATCTCTTAGTCCTGTGTTACTCAATGAGGGGGACGAACAATAACAGAAAATGTGGAAATGGAAAAAGTGCTAAATTACTTCTTTGTTTCTGTTTTCACCAAAAAGGTTAATAGCGATTGGACGTCTAACAGAGTAAATGCCAGTGAAAGTGAGGTAGGATCAGAGAATAAAATAGGGAAAGAACAAGTTAAAAATTACGTAAACAAGTTAGATGTCTTCAAGTTACCAGGGCCTGATGAAATACATCCTAGAATACTCAAGGAGCTGAATGAGGAGATATCTGAGCCACTAGCAATTTACTTTGAAAAGTCATGGAAGATGGGAGAGATTCCAGAGGACTGGAAAAGGGCAAATAGTGCCAATCTATAAAAAGAGAAAGAAGAACAACCCTGTGAATTACAGACCAGTCAGCTTAACTTCAGTACCTGGAAAGATAATAGAGGAAATAATTAAGCAAGCAATTTGCAAACACCTAGAAGCTAATAAGGTGATAAGTAACAGTCAGCATGGATTTGTCAAGAACAAATTGTGTCAAACCAACCTAATAGCTTACTTTCACAGGGGAACAAACCTTGTGGATGGGGGGAAGTGGTAGATGTGGTATATCTTGAGTTTACTAAGGCTTTTGATACTGTCTCGCATGACTTTCTCATAAACAAACGGGAATTCCAACCTAGATGGAGCTACTATAAGGTGGGTGCATAACTGGTTGGAAAGCCATTCCCAGATAGTAGTTATCAGTGGTTCACAGTCGAGCTGGAAGGGCATATCATGTGGGGTCCTGTAGGGATCAGTTCTGGGTCTGCTTCTGTTCAATATCTTTGCCAATTATTTAGATAATGGCATAGAGAGTTCACTCATAAAGTTTGTGGATAATACCAAGCTGGGAGAGGTTGCAAGGCTTTGGAGGATAGGATTAAAATTCAAAATGATCTGGGAAAACTGTAGAAATGGTCTGAAGTAAATAGGATGAAATTAAATAAGGACAAATGAAAAGTACTCCGCTTAGGAAGGAACAATCAGTTGCACACGTACAAAATGGGAAATGACTGCCTAGGAAGGAGTTCTGCAGAAAGGGATCTGTGGGTCATCATGGATCACAAGCTAAATATGAGTCAACCGTGTTGCAATAGTGTTTCAAAAAAAAGCAAACATCATTCTGGAATGTATTCTTCCATTCTACTGTGCACTGATTAGGCCTCAACAGGAGTATTGTGTCCAGTTCTGGGCACCACATTTCAGGAAAGATGTGGACAAATTGGAAAAGGTCCAAAGAAGAGCAACAAAAATGATTAATGGTCTAGAAAACATGACCTTTAAGGGAAGATTGATAAAATTGGATTTGTTTAGTCTGGAGAAGAGAAGACTGAGTGGGGACATAACGGTTTTCAAGTACATAAAATGTTGTTACAAGAAGGAGGGAGAAAAATTCTTCTCATTAACCTCTGAGGATAGGATAGGGCTTAAATTGCAGCAAGGGTGGTTTAGATTAGACATAGGAAAAATGTCCTAACTGTCAGGGTGGTTACACACTGGAATAACTTGCCTAGGAAGGTTGTGGAATCTCTGTCATTGAAGATTTTTAAGAGCACGTTATACAAACACCTGTCAGGAATGGTCTAGTTAATACTTAGTCCTGCCTTGAGTGCAGGGGACTAGACTAGAAAATCTCTCAAGGTCCCTTCCAGTCCTAAGATTCTATGACTCTGTAATTAGCCACTGAGTCCACAGGGCTGTTTTAACACCTGTGTCTATACCCTTCCCCTCGTCCCCCCTTGCTCTCTGATTGGCTCAGCAGTCAGAAGGTAACTAGGCTATGACCTGCCGTGTGGATTGCCCACAATGAAAAATTCCTGTACAGCCTCAGAACAGTCAGTGAACAAGTCTGGTAACTCCTACATGTTCTGGAAATTTCTGATTCTGAGTTACCCTGCCCTGCTCTCTGCATGTGTGCAAAGACACAGAGTATCCAACTATGTCATGCCCAGGGTACAATCTAGACTAGTGAGTGGCTGTGTCACCTCTGCCCTCTAACCTGGGGGTGCCCTTTACATTGCTTTGCTGTTCTTGCTTCCATTCCTGGACTGTTCACAATCAGCCTCTCACATGTAAATCACTCCCAATTATATCTGTGTGCACTTGCGACCTGCCACTCACACCCAGGCTTTTACCAGCCTGAATTATACTTCAGGGTGATCCCAGCACACTCCCAGTCCCAGATTTTTCTCCAGAAATGTGCGTCTTGTACTGCCCAGCACTCTCCTGGATGATACAAGCACATACAACGTTTGTCATTTTACTAATAGAAATTATATATACAAATCCTGTTATCCCAAATAGTGTTTTCCAAACACTTCAGTTCTAAGACACTGGTTTAGATAAAACAATAAAACAAATTTATTAACTACAAAGAGAGATATTTTAGGTGAATACAAGTAATGAGACATAAAAGTCAGAAATGGTTACAAGAAAAATAAAGATAAAACACAACTAGTGCCTAATTTAACAATCTATGTTAAATTCAATGCACAGCTTTTCTCAGCACATGTTCTCAATAGTTTTACTGGCCAAATTTCTTAGGCCAGGACCCCTTCTTCTGTGTAATGGCTGCTTCCTTTGTTCCTTTTGGTGCCATGAATCGATGGACAGAGCGAGAGCAAGGAGGAGGGGTGTCTTGTAAAAGATTATTACAATAGTGTGCAAGGGCTACAGTATATAACACCAGCTTAAATCTATGTCTCATTCCCATTGCTTCTCATCTCTTCCCCTGGGGAAATATGTCAAATACTGCAGTGTAAGCTTGTGGTTTACACTTAAAATTAAGTGTGTGTTTATGTGCCTTGATGAATTGTGAATTGAGGGAGCTCTGCCTTTCAGCTATTTGTCTCTCTCTTTCTCTCTGTTACACACCCACTAACAGGAAATGCACCCTGTACGATACTGCAGGTATGGGGTGTGACGGGGCAAGGCCAAAGGGCTATAGGAAAGTGGTAAGGAATCAGTATGTTCGCCCCAGGCTAAACAAATCCCTGATACCTTATGGCAGTTGCTCCAGGTTAATCAAGACACCTGGGGCCAATTAAGAACTTTCCAGAAGGCAGGGAGGTTGATTGGGACACCTGAAGCCAATCAAGGACTGGCTGGAACTAGTTAAAAGCCTCCCAGTTAGTCAGTGAGAGGGAAGGAGCTGTGGAAGAAGGTTGCGTGTGAGAAACTGGGAGCAAGAGGCACTAGGAGCTGAAAGTAAGAGGACGTACTGCTGGAAGATCCTGTGGTGAGGATAAAGAAGGTGTTGGGAGGAGTCCATGGGGAAATAGCCCAGGGAGTTGTAGCTGTCGTGCAGTTGTTCCAGGAGGCACTCTAAACAGCTGCAATCCACAGGGCCCTGGGCTGGAACCCGGAGTAGAGGGCGGGCCCGGGTTCCCCCCAAAACTCCCAACTCCTTATCAGACACAGGAGGAGTTGATCTGGACTGTGGGTTCTACCAGAGGGGAAGATCTCTGAGGCAAACAAAAATCCACCAATAAGCGCAGGACCCACCAAGGTAGAGGAGGAACTTTGTCACAGGGGGTTCAAACCATACTTTAGTATGGGTAGTCTTATTCCGCCTACCTGAATTCTCCCTGCGTTTTCAATTAAATACTGTGTACTTCACTTCCTACCCTAAACCACAGAGCCTTATAAAACATTTGCTGCAGATCTGCTCCAGCAATGACTGTGATTGCAGCATTTCATCGGGATAAGGAAGTGTTTCTCTGAAATCTTTCAAGATAAATGACACTAGGTAAATCTCTTACATTATTATTACTTTGTACTAAGTTCACAGTCAAGTATTATATGTAGGGAATCAAGGACCCCAAAGGAAGTAAGGAGCTAATCTAGTGAAGTCCCTACAGGGTAATGAGTATACACTGTGTGATTGAATTAAATATACTGAAGGTAGTTCCCTTCTCATCTCTTCTTCAAGAAAAATCAGCATATGTGAAGGTGTGTAGTAGCGGATTGCTTCTGCGTGGGCCTTTTTTTTTTAACCTAAGACTCTTTCTTACCTGTTGTCCCTGCCATTTCCTTTTCATGTGCATATAGTTTCCCCACCTACTGTGGGAGAATCTAAGCACCAAAGTCACCATGCTGAACTTTTCTTAATTTTTCCAAAGCAGGCAATGGAAAAATTACATAACCTCACTGTTTCCCATTTGTTCTGAAGTTCTGTTTATTCCTTTACCACAGGCATTGTTTTGCTAGTAGTACAAATTGTTAATCATTAAATGTGCAATCTCTGTGGGTAGTGAAGCAAGAGACTCAGCTCCTCACCCTCTTGAACTCAAATAGTCTTCTTTCCTCCATTCCAAAAATCTTCTCCCCAGGAGCCTAGTCCAGTGCCCATTGAAGTCAATGGAAAGGTCCCCCGTTCATGTGGAGTTGCACCCTGGACCCATAGAACAATGTGGTCTGTCTCCTCTGGCTAGATTTTGGACATCCCACAGTATGGTGCTCACCTTAGATGAGCCCCTTTATTAAGTGGTGCTGCACCCAGAAAAAGGTAATAACAGACAGTGAATCCCATTAGTCTTGGTAGAGGCTCATCTCACTACTCTTGACTGTGGCAGTTACAAGATGTTCCACCAGCTGAACATGCATTCAGCGACTGATTAAAGCATAACCCTGTGCCCCAAATATGGATAGATGGTTGTTTCTTGGAGGTCCTCCGTTCAAGTACTAACCAAGCCTAAGGCTAGGTCTACACTAACCCCCCCCGTCGAACTAAGATACGCAACTTCAGCTACGTTAATAACGTAGCTGAAGTCGAAGTCTCTTAGTTCGAACTTACCTGTGGTCCACACGCGGCGCGCAGGCTCCCCCGTCGACTCCGCCTGCTCCGTTCGCAGAGCAGGATTACCGGCGTCGACGGGGGAGCACTTCCTGGTTCGATTTATCGCGTCTAGACAAGATGCGATAAATCGAACCCAGAAGATCGATTGGACTCCTCCGACGCGACGGGTAAGTATAGACGTACCCTAACTCTATTTAGATTGTGAAATCTAGCTCAGTTGCAGCACAAGGTGGGGTGGCTGAATTTGGGTATATACATAACACATGTTGGGGGGGAAATGTATTTAAAAATGGATTTGTTTGCATCCGTTCCTCTTGTGCAAATGTGTGTGTCTGTGTGTGTATCTATCTATATCTATAAATAGATCAATAAATAGCTATATAGATATAGATGTATTAGGGCTGTCAATTAATTGCAGTTAACTTGGCGATTGACTCAAAACAAATTAATTACAATTAATCAGTTTTGATTGCAGTTAGGACTCATTGCTACCTTTTCTTAAATATTCTGTGTTTTCACAACATCCAAGAAATGCTCTACACATGTTCCAGCATAATATCTCTCTTCCGTACATGTTACCGTTAAAGGAGATGACTGCAGTGTCCATGCAGCATCAATCAGGTGTGCCATGACTCCAAGATAGCTCTGATTGCTCAAGGATGTCCAGTGATCACCAGTCAAAGCAACAGCTAGTGCATTTTTTCAGAAGCTCTAACTTTGTAGTCTTCTTGTTGTGATATAGGTCATGTATTCATGATGCAATGGTTCCTCGGGACGGCAAGGTGTATGACTGATTGGAAGATGCAATTTTAATAACATCTCTTAGCCCTCTGTTGTTTACAATGTTGAGTGCTGTGCAGTCCATAGCTATCCACTTTGCAATAGCACGGGACAAGCTGTTGTACTTTGTTTGATCCATGGGCTTGTAGCGCTCCTGAAACTCTGTAAACATACTCTGTCACGGCTGGTGGGTTTTATTTGCTGTTCATGGGTTATCTGTACCACAAGAACTGGAGGTGAAAGCATATTTAGCATGTAGGTGGTACTGCAGACTTGAAGTACTTTGATGGTATTGGAACTTAGCCTTGCAATCGCTACATATAACTCTCTTTTTATCTCGTGCGATCAAAACTGTGATTAATCGCGACTAACTTTTTTAATTGCTTGACAGCTCTACTTATCAAGCTCAATCTTGAAACAAGTTTTTTTGCCCCCACTACTCCCCTTGGACGGCTGTTCCAGAACTTACTTCTCTGATGGTTAGAAACTTTCATCTAACTTCAAGCCTAATCTTGTTGATGGCCAGTTTATATCCATTTGTTCTTGTACTACCACTGGCCCTTAACTTAAATAGCCCGTCTCTCTCCCTGATGTTTATCTCTCTGATGTATTTATAGAGAGCAATCATACTTCCCCTCAGCCTTCATTTTGTTAGACTAATCAAGCCAAGATCCTGAAGTCTCCTCTTGTAAGGTAGTTTCTCCAATACTCTAATCATCCTAGCAGCCCTTCTCTGAACCTATTCCAGTTTGAAATCATCTTTGTTAAACATGGAGAACCAGAATTGCACCTAGTATTCCAGATAAGGTCTTACCTGTGTCTTGTACAATGGTAATAACACTTCCCTATCTCTACTGGAAATACCTCACCTGATGCATCCTAGGATTGAATTAGCCTTTTTTCACAGCTGCATCACATTGACAGCTCATAGTCATCAACACCCAGGTCTTAATCCTCCTCTGTCACTTCCAACTGATAAATCCCCATGACCTTTCACTTTGCACTAAGACTGTCAATTAAGGATTAATTCACAGCATGATTAACACGTTAATTTTTAACACATTAATCCCACTCCAGAGGCAGCATGGGGCTGGAGGCCCAAGCCCCAGAGGCAGCAGGGGGGCTGGAGCCCTGAGCCCCAGAGCTCCAAGGGTGGCAGGGGAGCTGAAGCCTGGAGCCCTGAGGGGGGCTTAAGCCTGGAGCCCCACATCCTAAGGGTGGGCTGAAGCCTGGAGACCTGAGGGGGGCTGAAAGCTGGAGCCCTGCACCCTGAGGAGGGCTGAAGGCTGGAGACCTGAGGGGGGTGAAGCTTGGAGCTCCGAAGGCGGTGGGGGAGCTGAAGGCAAGAGTCCCATGGGGGACTGAAGGCCGGAGCACCCTGCGCCAAGGAGGGCTGAAGCCCTAAACCCCATGGTGCTGAAGGTAGGGGATCATAGTTTTTTCAAGTCCAAAATGGCGTCACCAGCACAAAAAGTTTGAGAAACACTGCTCTAAAGTTTTATGTTTTATTTTTGAGTGCAGTTATATTTAAAAAAACCCTACATTTCTAAGTTGCACTTTCACAATAAAGGGGTTGCACAATAGTAGTTGTACGAGGTGAACTGAAATATTTTCTTTACTTTTTTACGGTGCAAATATTTGTAATCAAAAATAATATAAAGTGAGCACTGTACACTTGGTATTGTGTTATAATTGTAATCAATATATTTGAAAACGTAGAAAATATCCACAATATTTAAATAAATGGTATTCTATTATTGTTTAACAGTGCCATTAAAACTGCAATTAATCACAATTAATATTTTAATGGTTTGACAGCCCTAATATTTATATAAATTACATCTTATTGAATTAAGTTTAAGTATCTTAGGAGCCCATATATATTTTTTTCTCTATTTGGCTTACATTTATAATTAGGAAAGGGGGATTTCTTTAAGTGTGTCTCAAGTCAAGGTTTCATTTTAATAGCTGAGGTTTTCTTTCCTACAATTTCCTCTGGAGCTTCCAAGTTAGCCTGGTTTAATTCATAGAGAGACAACTTCTGTTGAAGAGCCAAGCTTTCACATTTACACAGAGCTCTTCTTCAGGTATTCAGCTCTGCGTGAGCTCGAATACTAGTCTCTCTCACCAACAGAAATTGGCCCAATAAAATATATTCCCTCACCCACCTTATCTCTCTGATATCCTGGGCCCAACATGGCTACGACACTGCAAACAACAATGGTTTAATTCATGTCGGTGGCATGGAGCACAACAAATCATAACTGTTGAGAGTAGGAGCAACCTCCGGATTCCAGTTGGGTCTCACTTGGAAAACTCAGTTCAGTTCTGAGCCCCAAGTGACAGGCATGGCAATTTCCTGCAATATTATGGTCAAACCTCACTGAATTAAGTTAAATCTTATTGAATTAAGTTTAATAATCTTAGGAACTCATTGTATTCAAAATGCAAATGTTTAAGTGTTATTGTGGAGTTGTATATAACTAGAAGACTTGACCTAATGTGAACCTTGGGAAGGGCTATGATTTTCAGAGGACTCTTTTAAACAATGAGCTAAGACAAGAATGTACAGTTAGTTGAGCAGGTATTCTAGGAAATATTTGGGAGGAGAAGAATGCAAATGACCACCTTAACACCTAGTCTTTTGAAGCTTCAACCTGGCGAGGGGACTTTTGTCTACAAATTGCCTTTTCCCAGGACCAAAAGGTCCAAAGGACAAAGGACTAACTCACAGATTCATGAGTGTTCTTGTTCTGAACCTAAGGAGTTATTAACTTGTAACCGTAGGGTTTGTGAGATTGAAGGACTGTTCACCTGCCAAAGCTCTTGTTGGAGTTGGGCTGATCTCTGGTAAGCTTACTAGTATGGGTGTAAGGTTTTTTTTAATGTTTTCTCTGTAATGCTTTTACCTTAGGAATACCTGTGCTTGCTTAGGAAGAACTGTTATAACTTAACCATGACAATTTCACTATTTAGAGCCTCTGAGGAGGAAAGCAAAGCAGGCCTGTTGAGGCAGTCTGCATTGCTGAGGAATTCACAGTGTAGACAGGGAATTGTGCAGCCTGAAAATACCCCGGGTCAAGAGGGAAAGAGATGTGGGTCTCTGCCCAAGAGAGATGATGGCTGAGGACCCAGGAGCCTAGAATGGGTGCCCATGCTGAACCATGAGAGGGAAATACAAGTGCAGTTGCCACAAATGGTAACATCCCACATCTGGGGGAAAAAATGGACCGACAAATTGGATGGGGAAAGCAATAAAAACAGGAGCATTGGAAAAAATGGGATGCTGTAAGGTAAAGTTAACAGAGATGGGCATGTTCAGTCTAGAATAGACACATAACAGCTGTCCACAAATAAGTGGCACCTCGGTCTCTCCTATTCCCTGCCTGTGGCACACAATAGTTTAGTCTCCTGAGGATTGAACTGCTTTAGTCTAACTCAAATTATTAGGCTTAATATGGGTATCTGGATGAAATTTAATGGCCTGTGAAATATAGACCAGCCTATATGATCCAATGGTCCCTTCTGGCTTTAAACTCTGTGAACCTATAAGTAAAGAGGTGTTCATAAATAATCAAGAAATAACAATACAGAGGAGTATGAGCAATTATTCTTATTAGTCAGTAAGGATAGATAAGAAGTAATGTGCTTAAACTGTAACAGGAAAAATGTAAGTTAAATATTAGGAAAAACAGCGTAATTTGTTAAGTCAATGGAACAAACTGTCAAGGGTGATTGTGGAACCTCACGTTCAAGGCTGTGCGCAAGTCTGCCTGCCTACATTTCTTCTTTGATCTTCCACACATCATCTATATGTCACTCTTCTCTCCTATGTGCATCCTTTACCCACTCCCATTTTTGGTTTCTTGTCTTTCTTTTCAAGCCACTGCACATACTCGGAACTTTCTCTCATCACCTTTGCCAAGTGCCTTCCTCCACCTGCAGATCCCTCCTGTTCCCTTAACACCCAGTTCCATGTAGCTTTCTATAGTCAGTGCCACTCACACATGCTGTCTCCATTCATTCTTGACATTAGACAATTATCCCATTTATTGCATCTTCATGAATTAAGGACCCTCAAGGCAGGGACAAGGGCAAGATTTTCAAAAGTGACTAGTGATTTGGGTGACTCCATTTTGGGGGCCCAACTTGATATACTTTAAAGCTGCCTGATTTACAGAGGATGGGCACCAAGTACTTTCTGAAAATCAGGCTCCTTTTAAGGTGTCTCAAGTCGGACCTCCAAAAATTGCAGCACCTGAAATCACTAGTCACTTTTGAAAACCTTGGCTGTCTGGGTTTTTTTTACATGTTTAAAATATCATGTACTGTGTAAACAGATAATAAAAATCATTAGCTGTGTCAAGACATCTGTTTGGGAATGTTTAAGAATAACTAAATCTGCCAAAGTGTAGTGAGGTGGATTAGATCAGTGGCTCTCAACCCTTCAGACTTCTGAAAAGGTACCCTTGTGTACCCCCAAGTTTCACCTCAATTAAAAACTACTTGCTTACAAAATCAGACATAAAAATACAAAAGTGTCACAGCACACGATTACTGAAATATTGCTTACATTCTCATTTTTACCATATAATTATAAAATATAGTACCTACATTTCAGTGTATAGCATATAGAGCAGTATAAACAAGTCGACATCTATATGGCATTTTAGTTTGTACTGACTTCGCTAGTGCTTTTTATATAGCCTGTTGTAAAACTAGGCAGATAACTAGATGAGTTGAAGTACCCCCAGGAGTACACATACCCCTGGTCAAGAACCGTTGGATTAGATGACCCACTGGCGGTCACTTCCAATCCTAATCAGTCTGGGTTTTGTTTTTGTTTACATGTATACACCAAGGAAGGTGTATACATCCGCTCCTGGAAAGAAAGAACAGGAGTATGGCTATTGGACTTTGCCTTTTCCTCTATTGACACAAATGGCCAAAGATAGCTGAATGCTAAGGAAGCCTTCAGCAAAGCTGCAGATTGGAGGTTCCACTATCGCTTCCGGTACTGGGGAGCAGGAGGAGGTCATCTCTGGGGAACGAGGCTAAGGGTGGGGAGGGAAATCAAGGATCTTTATTCAACATTATTTTACAGCTTTTGTGCGCCTGTACTGATTTGTTGTGGGAGAGCTGCTGGAGACAGTAGATTTGGCACTGACCATGGCAGTTGGGAGCCAAGAGAGAAGTTCTATGCCAGCTTAAACCCTGGCTTCATTCTTTCAAACACACACACACACACACATTGAAGGACCGAGGAGACAGAAGAGGAGAGAGAAACTTGCAATGAAAACCAGAGCACTGGGTTAATGAAGCCCATGCAGGCTGCAATAGACTGGAAAGATACACACGAGGCACTTCTACTATCTGGCACGCAGTTTCACTGCTGCTTCCCTTACTACATAGCTTAAAAGGAATAAGCAAACAAGTAAAACTTTTTAAGAGATACCAATTGCGAAACACAAGCTATGAATCTGTCAGCTTATTCCCTTCCCTTTTCCCCAACCTCCCTCTTCTTTTCCTCAAGCCTTTTTCAATTCTCATGCCTATCTGTGAAAATGTACACTGCCTTGTCAGGTTTTCAGAACTGACTCATTTCATCTATTTGCTGCTTAAGAGGAGTTGGGGCCAAAGCTATTACATTTATATTGTAATTGCTTAACCTTCTTTTACTCAGAGCCATAAAGTAGTACATTTAGTAGCAACAGCAAATGACCCATCTTTATTCCGTGGTTTGTTTAAAATCTGGCGCGCACTGATATAGAAGCAGGGACGTTTTAAGTGAGCTGAGCTTGTTCAGCGATTTTTAAAAAAAAATTCAGTAACAAATGGCTGGGCTTGTTTCTCTGTGGTTTGCATTCATTGTGCATTTGTGATACTCATTTTTCCTGAGTGGGGTGAAAAATGCTGTTTTGGGGTCAGACCCCCCAACTTGTGAAAATCATTATATCTCACTTGAAATCAATGGACCTATGACAATTGACACCAATTGAGGATGTGACCCCCTGGCATAAAACCTCCCAAGCTAGTGCTGAAGGAGATTTTTTGATAGTTCATGGGTTTGGAAGAACATTATCTCATCATAAACAGTCCTCTTCAGCAGCTCTGATCAAGCTGTCCCCTTTCTTATGATGAAGAAGCCAAAAGAAATGTAAGCCAGCCACAACCAAAATCTTTTGTCAAGTAGGATGAATAAACTCTGGATTCTAGTTAATTTTGAGGCACCTGTTCAGTGAAAACCTCCACCTATCATTCTGTAAAATGTATGTTCTCAAGGTGCAGTTCACAAACAGGATACGAGTTTCCCATCAAACACACTTGTGTTCCAGGACTGCGTCCCTGTTTCAGTCTATTATGTTAATATCCATTTGTGGCACTGGCAGGACTAAAGCTGAATATTTTTTGGTTCACTTGCAGTTCTCGGAAAAAAATTGTTTCAGGTCAAACATTTTTGTTTCAATTTTGAGCATTTGTTAACATTTTTAAATAACATTAAAGGACATTTCTAAATGAAAAGTCATTTCAGATAGAAACATTTCCTTTCATAACTAACAAAATGAAACATTTCAATTTTTTTTTACAATTTGTTTAGGGTTTTTTGACCAAAACAAATCAGCAAAATTGACACAAATTCGCAAAGTGTTTCAGTGTCACCAAATCTGCATTTTATTTTTTTTTTGCCAAAAAGAGTCTTGGTCAAAGATTTTTGCCAGCTCTAATCAGGACAACCAGGGAGATGCAGCTTGTCCGGTAGCTTTGTCAGTGTTAGCTATTGAACCACTGATTTTGGCCTGACTTGCCGATATTAATTCTCAGCTATCTTAATTCAGGCAAAGCAAAAAGACCTTCAAAAAGTGCATTATTTTTATGAGTCCAAATGGTGACCCTCAAACTGACCAGTGGCACCTAGAAAGAACTACATTCTGTCAAGAGCAGCAGGTTTTACATGCCCTAGTGTCCCTAGGAGAAGTATTTCTTGTGTGTGTTAGAGCTATTATATATACTTTTAAAATAAAGTAGTTGGCATGACAACAGGTCAGATTTTTCAACCTGATTTTCACTAGGCCTCCTCTTCCGCTCTCCCCGCCCTCCATCTGAAAAATTGCAGGTGCAAATAACTACAAAAACAGTGAAAGTCATTTGAATTCTATCTACTTGATTCCATTCACAAATTAGGTACACAGCTGCCCAAATAACCCTACCTGCAGTGCAGGCACAAATTTGCAACCCCCAATTTTGAGGATGCAAAAATCAAGACCAGATTTTGAAAAACTAGAAGAAGGTATTAGTAACAAAGAGCTGAAAGAAAGCAGTGGTAGGCAGACTACAGAAAGTTTGGTGGCTCAGTTTGGATGTGTGGTTTGTTTAAGCACCTAAATGTTCAGATGCTTATCTAAAGCTATCCAGACTTCTTTGGTCTACAAATATTGGGCTGGACATCTGAAAACCAGCTTTCCTGATTTCTGGTACTTTCTGTTTTCCACCAAGCTGGAAATACCACAAGGACAGTCTTTCTTTCACAGCATTTTGGCATTTCTGCTTCTTGTTCCAGCTGGGACCAGGAAGTGCAGAGGTGAACAAAACAGAAAAATAGTAATTGGGAAAAAAGTTAACTGAATATTTTTGTATCTCAGAATTTTTTTTAAAAAAAAAATCAGCCCGGGGTTTAATTTGCACATTAGGCAAAGGTCTGGGTCATTTCTTACTTTAGTTAAGCCAGTTCACTCCCCCTTAACAGAAACAACGTTCCTTTAAGAAGCTTCAATGACTTGCTCCAATAATAGAAAAACAACATGAAACAATCAAAATAAAGCTATTGAAATTATATCAAGTTTTGATAAAACAATAACACTCGTCCTTGTCATGGAAGTGCAGCCTTGTGTTCTATGAATGTGTCGGTGCTTGTGGTGTATTACATCTATTTGTTTTCTTTGTTCTTAACCCCTTTGTTCCAAGGGTCAGGATATCCTGATGCTAAGCGCTCTTGCAAAATAACATTACAACAACAATGGTATAACACTTAGGGAGCACTTCACTTTTTTCAAACCAGGGCCACCTGAAAGACTGACTAGTTATTAGCATATTTGTTGAATATGATCTAATACAGCACCACGACCCACATTAAAAATAACCATATTTTTGAAGAACATTGCTGTCTCTAGTCTGAAGTGGGAACAGTAAGGTAAACATGGCAAAGGATGCTAGAACAGTGGAAATATCATGCTGCTCCTGCTGATGTTGGCATAACAAGGAAAAACTTGTGCATTCTGTTTTTTATACTTAAGGATGTTAACTTTCAATCCATTCACTTGGATCTTCTTCCCCCTTCCTCCCGATGAAGGAACATCCTGTTTGTTTGCCAGGTTATTTTTCCATCTGTAAAAGAAACAGGACACTGAATTTAACCAGGAAAAAGTAAGTCTATTATCTATGGATACGAGGAAAAATTAAAATGCATGTTAAAATTCCTATTAAATGAACTTTCTGTGGTTTTATTCAAAACAAAAAAGTAGATGGTACAGTAAGGTGCCCCCACTCCATCAGTTCCTTCCTCCACCCCTAAACAAGCACCAAGGCTGAATGATAACCCAGCACTAAAAGGAATATAGATTAAGAGTGCAGACTGCATCAGAACAATGAAAATGCCAGACAAAATAAAGGGTTCTGCTATGTGGGGATATGAAGAGAAAGGGAGAAGAAGGGATTGTTCCAACATCTGTCAAACAATGCACAGACATGTTTTAAAATGTCCCAGTAATCCCATTTGCTGGTGAAAGTGCAACAGCTACAATACCTCACCTCATTTCTGTGTGTGATAGAGCTGTTCAGAGCAGACACCAGGCATCTTTTGTCTTGTCTTTAAAGGTTGGTGATAATAATTGTCTTCTATGTACGATCAGTGAGTGATCACTAGCCACCAGTTAACGTCCTCACATGAACTTATTCCTTCAGTCAGGTGGAGCCTTGCACCTAGCAGCCAAAATAATAAGTCCACAGTGGGACCTCCCATGGCAAAGTGGAATTTCAACAACTTAATTTCCCTTGCCAGTCAAGCCCTGGCATTTCTTTCTTTTGTTTTTATGATTATTTTTCTTCAGACATGGAATTTAAAACCAGAGCTGTTTGTTAAGATTACACAACAGCACCAGACTTGTGAATGCAGATCTTACTGCTTTCCTGATTCACTTCTTTCACAGTTAGCTTTGGAATGTGAATCAATGTTATTTCCCTTGCAGCTGAAGGGCAGCTAAGGTTACAAAGGGATTTGACTAATAGGCCAAAACTCCCTTTGGGTTTGCTGAGAACCAAATGACAGAGAGGAGGAAGACGACGGAGGTGGGTGGGCAGGAAGCCTGTTTAATTGCATTACTGTGTAGATAAATTCAAACAGCCTTCTTAATATCTTCATCATAATGCGGTCATTAGTGGAAGGGAGGGATGGCCTTCTGCCAGTCTAGCCAGCGAGAGGCAGCTGTGAACTGGTTCTGCTGGGCTGCTCAAGCTTCTCTCTGTTTACTGAGGGCTGCTTTAGACTGCACGGCATGATTTGGTGAAGCTCTTCTCTTTAATAAACCAGCAGTTGTTTACCTGATAGCTCCTGATAACAAACCTGTGGATGAAAATGTTCCTTCACAGCAAATTCCAGCATCTTGCAGTAGGGTGACAATCCCTGAAAACAAACAAGCAAGCAAGCAAACAAAAGAATAAGAAGAGAAAGAGGGAGGAAAAGAAAATATCTCACTGGTTTCTCTCCCCCACACTTTTTTTTTTTTTTGGCTGATGTTCCAGCTGTAGCCTGGGATTAATTAAGTGTTGTAACTTAGAGCTTGAGACGGAGGGAGAGTAAAAAAAATGCATCTATCTCTTAATCTCTGAGGAGGAAGAAGTACAGTAACTGCTTCAGCTCACTCACCAGTGGGAACCCTTGGAAAGCATATCTCTCCACGGTGTTTGTCAAGAAGCAGTGAGGCTACAGAAGCCTTTTCCTTGGGTGTGGGGGCCCATTTTTATTGTTTTCATTTGTGTCTGGCTGTGAAGTGTGTCCCTAGTCCAATAGCAGGAGCAGCCCTTTCTGGAGAGCACAGGACAGGATGCCTGTGCTAGACAGGTTTTTTAATTCAACAGAGCTGGGCAGGCAGTGGAGGACAGGGGAAGAGCCGATGCCCTTTCCCATGGGCAGCCTGCCCAGCTATCAGCCGGGGACCCTTGCCTGCGAGTTGCCTGAGATGATCAGGATGGTAAAGCTCATTTGGAAATCCAAAAGTGAACTGCGAGGGACCAAGCAAAGAGGGATTTTGGAAAATGAAGATGCTCTGGGCGGTTTATCAGGTACATTTAATATTTTCTATAAAAGGTGTAGTCTCAAACTGCTGGTTTCATAAAGTGGGACTCAAGCACCTAAACTGTGTGTGTGCATGTGTACAGGGGAAGGCAGTGGCTGAGAGGAGAAGTGTGGAGCTCTTGGACTTAAGGGTTGTGACTGACATACTAATGTATTGAAATCCCGTACAGCAGTCTGCACCCACTCACTCGGGGGAGTACCTGTTTCATGACAGGCAAGTGTAATAACAGGGTCGTTTTCACCGTCCACCCTGATGGTAAACAGCAGGCGAGTAGGATTTGTGCCTGGCTGATCAATTTGTATGACAGCTTTGCAAGGCTGCTCTAAAAATATACATGTGTTTAACACAGGTTTTGAGCACAGCCGCCTTATTGAAAAATGTAATACTGCCAGCAATAATTCTAAAACCCCAGTTTATGATTGTGTTTGTAGAGGGTCTAGGAGCCAGGTCCGCTTTTTGAGACTACCACAGTATTTCTTTTGTGTGGTCACAAAAATTAAAATCCAGAAAGGAAAGCTGGGGTGAGGGCTTTGATCTGTGCCTCAGGAGAGCTGAGTCCCATGGCCAGCTCTGCCACAGACTGCCTGGGTGATCTTGGACATGTCAGTTGGGGCCAGATTTGTAAAGGTATTTAGGCACCTGTAGATTCAGGTAGGCATCTAATGGAATTTTCAAAAGCACCTAGGTGCCCAACCCTCATTGAAATCAGTTCAACAAGGTTTTTAAGCAGGTGCACAACGTTAAGCACATGAATAGCCTCACTTACTTCAAAGTCAAGGGAAAGACTAGCATTGGCTTCAGTGGACTTCAGATGAGGCCCGCTGTGCCTTGGTTTCTCATCTGCAAAATGGGATTAATAACACTTCCTTTCTTCCTTCTTGTGTTACAATCTATTTAAATTATGAACTCTTCGGGGCAGGGACATGCAAATACAGTGCCTAGCACAATAATGGCACCCTGGTTGCAATCAGAAGCCTGAAGGTGCTACCATAATGCAAATAATAAGCATAAATATTAGCACTTCATGAGAAACCATCCTGTATGTGGAGTAAGTATGCTGTGAATATTCTGGAATCCATTATAAAGAGTTTATCACATAATATGGATTACTTGAGTATTACGGGGCAGGGTGTGTGACATGCTAATGAGCTGGGGAATGACGGGGCAAGGCAGATATGGCCAATCATCTGTGTCTCATCCTTAAATATTCCTGTTAAACTGTATAATTAAAAAAAATGCTTAGCTCGTTTTTATTTTGGAAGTGGCAGGGGGGAGAGAAGTCTGTCAACTCCAGAGAAAATGTAAAACATTCCACCTCCCCTGAGTGGGAAACACCAGTGACTGGCAAATTAGAAGAAGTCTTTCTACAAAGGTTGTCCTGGGTAAAAGAAGAGGCTTGACTGCTGTATTAAGTGTGTAATAAATTATATGGGAAGGCAGTGGAGCAAACTGATGGGATTGTGAGGTTTGTGTGGCAAATGGGAACTGAATGCTCAGAAGGATGGATTTTGGTCAAAGAGAAATGAACCAATGATTCATCCACCACATTTTTCATGCAAGTAGTGCTGGAAATATTCAAAAAAACCACCTAGGGAGAAAGTATAATCACATCATGTTCAGTGCAGCTACCATTGATTTAATGAGCAAGGTTCACCTTCAGACTTTTGGAGGCATCTGTAGGTATACGTTTAAGAGCAGGGGGTGGGACGGACAGTAAGCGAAATGTAACACAAATTTTAAAATATAAAGAATAGATTATAATCTTCATGGACCCTGATTCTTCCACCAGCAGGATGTGAGTAATTCCCATTGACTCAAATAGATATTACTAATATCCTGTAAAATCTGGCTTTATGGTGCTAATTCTACTGTGTTACCCCAGTGTAAATCCAGACTAACTTCTGAGCTCAGTTGATGTACACCACTGAGAGAACAATATGACTCCATAACTTTAAACAGTTTATAAATCAATCCCCCATGTGATGAAGTTGAATTGGGAAGTTGGTTCTTTCCCCCCACCCCTCCCTACAGCAATTGTCATGGTGGTTTCCCATTTTGTTCAACAGCAGATTCCTCCATTTGGGACTGTATGTGGGGAAGCCAGTAAAAGTCTGTCCAGTCAGAGAGGATCTAAACACTAACTCAAAAAGCATCTGCTTCTCTTACCTTCTCTGCTTCCCCATCCTTCCCCACAGTCATTTGAAATCCTTGTGGTATGAAGCACTAGCACAACTTATTCTTGAAAAAGCTACCAGTGCCAGAATGGATGGTGAGGCACATCCATTGTACAGCCATTGCTTCCTTTTTGCCTCACATAAAGAACCATTATTTCGAGGGGTCGCCTGATAGTTCGTTAGACACAGCAAAAACATGTCAGCTGTTGGATACTCAGCTTCGTTGCACTTGCCAAATTAAGGGTGTTTTCACTTAAATTCTGACCTGTCTTCATGGTAACTCATCCTATATTATATCATGTTATCTAAGGTTATATTTTCTTACCATAGCTTGAGGTGAACTAAGAGAAACTGAACAAAAATAAGAGAAAACGTTGGGACATTTTGGAGGGAAATGGAAGTTGTCAGGATTGCTGCTGTTTTTTAAAGATTGTATTGTGGAGGTTCCTCGCTTAACGTGAGCTGAACACAACCTCCCACAACTAAGCCTGAGTGATCAGACTGGACTCCTAGACCTTAAATCCTGGGGCCCCTAACAAGAGACACTCCTCTGAATCCTATAGCTCTTGGGGCCTTCCATAGCAATTAAGGAATATGCAGGATCTGGATCCTCTTCTTCCCCCCCACCCCCCAATTACAGTGTTTGCTACACATTACATAATTGTATGAGAAGATTAATTGGCAAAATCTCTGGTGAGATTTTCCTTCACAAATGTTGAAAATCAAATCATTAGCATGCTCTTGCCAGCTTTAAGAGTCACTGCAATGATATCTGCTATGTCTGCAGACCTTGTTTTCCCTCCCTGCCCCTTGCCAGTTATCGCTTAGTAACTTTTTCATCCAAATCCCTGTCCACACTAACACAAACCTAAACCCCATATGATTTTTGGAGATGAGTGTCTCACTAACTGTGGCAGAAGCAGGTGAACACATCTACATTATCTCTTTACCACTATGCTAAACAGAATTAAGAACTAGAAATGGTGGAATAATGAAATGCAATTAATTTGAGGATGGGGAAGAGGGGAAATGGTAGAATTAATCATTATTCAAAATGTTTTTGCAGCAGATCAAATAATAAGAACATTTATTTGCAAATAATTTTTGGAAGAAAAATACCAGCATGTGATGGGTTCATTATTTTGACTAAATAACTCAAGCAGCTCTAACTGGCACCAGGATTGAGACTGACCCTTCCCTACTCAGCACAGTTTGAACACAGTTTAAATTTTTTAGCCTACAGAAGAAGGCTGCATTACCCAGGTTTAAACTGTTCTCATTTTCTCCCACTCTTGCTTTAATGTTCTGCGTAACTATCCTTTCTTCTCTTGGGTCTCTCTCTCTCTCTCTCTCTCTCTCTCTGGGCTTGTTTATATGGTTGAGTAATGAGCACTTTGGGGTGTGGTTTCTAAAGTACACTAATGTGTTGCACATTAATTGGTCGGCGGAGATCCAGTTTGTGTGCACTAAATGTTCCCTAGTGCGCTTTAACATAGTTTCAAACAACACTATGTTAAAGCACATTAGGAAATATTCAGTGTGCACCAGCCTGGTCTACACAGACCTCATTAACATGCTGCACTTTAATTAATTTATAAATCACACCCCTGTACAGCACATTACTCCACTCTGTAGACAAGCCCTATCACTCTCACTGACACTCACACACACACATGATATCTCCTGAGAGGAGACTGCTACAATACTTAAATTCTTCAGGGCCTTCCGGACACCAGTGTTTGTGCATTTCTGAAATGACTTTAAAAAGCTTTCCTACCGCCCTTCCTATTTCTCCTTCTCACTGCAACTGTCCTCTCAGAACTGTAGGCCCTGATTCACACATGCATAATGCTCATCATTAACAGAGGAGTCTGCCTCATTTAGAAAGGGAGAACAGTAACTAGAGACATCCACAATGCCTGCTTCCGGTCCATGCCAAATCCTGCAACTAAGATAATTTCTGCTTCTCATTGGTTTGCCCATGACCCCTCCCTCTTTGAATCCATTGTCTCCTCCTTCTCCACTGAATCACTTTCAAATTTCATGTCATTGCCTGTAGGGCCCTAAATAACTCTTCCCCTACTTATCCAACCTTTTCTCTTATCAGGTTCCCTCCACCCCCAACTGTCTCTGCTCTTCCAATGATGCCAGCCTCAGCAAACCACTTGTCCACTTTTCCCACAGATGTGTCAGCTCTTCCTTCTATGCTGACCTCTCTGCATGGAAGGTCCTTCCTGAGCTAGTCCACAAAGCAACTAGCCCCTCCTCTTTTAAATCCCGCTTGATGACCAACTTCTTCCTTAAAGTCAAAGAAACATGTTAACTAGCATTCTCCTTATTACTTTTGTCCATTTATTTCATCAGAACCAAACGTTTTTGTCCCACCATGCTGTGCAATATTGCCCTGTCCATCCTTCCAACCTCACCATGTTGTTACTTCCTTGTTCAATCATGTCCAAAATGTGTTTGTAATCTCACCAGGTCAGGGATCTTAGTCATTGAGTGGAGACCCTCCCTACACTTTAGGAGCATGGCTATGCTAAATTTGCAATTTGAGCCAGTCAGATGCTGAGCACCCCCACTGAAGTCAACAGGAATTGAGTGTGCTCAGCACCTTACTAGATCCGACCCTTTAATTCCCCCTTATACGTACCTACAACATAGTAGATAGTTTCAGTGTTTTGTCTCAGCATTTGTCGAGTTCCTTACACTTTTCCGTGGACTGAAAACAACTTCATTTGTGTAACACTGACATATGCACCGCAGGCAGGAAGGCTGCTTACTACATCTTTTTCTGAACAAAACAGGGAACATTGAAACTTGCCAAATGTGTTACATTTATTGGGGACAAAGAAAATGAGTTTGCTTGAATCAAGGCTAGCTAAGGGCATTTAACTCGAGTTCTGGCCATGAAAGTGCATTCAGTTAATATGATCATTTACTATGGTGGAATTAGCAACTCTTTAGAGGCATGGAAAGTTTCTTTCTACATGCTTGTAAAGTTACAGCACCATATACAAGTTTATTAAAAACAATGAGGAAGGTTTACGTGCAATGTGCTTTTTTACAGTATATAGGTGATTTAAATTATTTAAAGCTACAGGCCAAATCCAAAAGCCTCCATTCACTTTTTTTACTCAGTCCTCAGATTCAGTCCTTATTCAGGCAAAACTTTCGTTGATTTTGAAGGGAGATTAGGAAAGTAAGAACTAGAACTGAGCAAACAGTGGAGGGAAATTATATGCAAATATTTTCACAAATTCTGAATGGCTTTTCAGTTTAGTCATGCTGGCACCTGATTTTTGTTTGCATTCCCATGAACATTTTGTGCAAACTGAATTTTGTTTGCAGGAGTGTTTGGAAAAGCTCTTTGAGCAGCTGTTTAACAGTGCACACACACACAATAGAGGAAAGGAAGAGAAGATGAATAAAGTATACAGTTGAAACTCCAGCATGTATTTAGGTAGACACAATGTAATTATCCAAGCTGGATTTTGGCCAACGCCTGGGAGTTAATGCCCCGGTGTACCCACACAAAAAAAAGTGACAGCAAATTTAATATGTCAACCCAGAGTACCTGTTTAAAGAATAATCTAAACATTAATGGGCGAGATCCTTGTATGGTATAACTCTGTGGAGCGCCATTGTCTGCCTATGCTGGAAGAGGTGATTACCCTTAATGTAGCGCTGCCTATCTGACCCATTGTTTCTTATTCTTTTTCAAAGGGAAAAGCTACTTCATTTCATTATAAGCCAGCTGTTCTTCCTAGCTTTGGTTCCAAACTGCTGACAAAGTTGGATTGTTTATACCCATAATTTACCCCTTTTCCTTCACCTTTCCTTAAAATGTTAATTTATTTACCAATATGAATTATGTGAAAATTTAGGTTACCAGCAGGATGAGTGATTGCTGTGTTATAGGTGTGCCTTGCTATAGATATGTCCATTCTCTCTGAGCCATCATTTATTTGGTGGGAGAGCTACAAAAGCGAAGCGTATTGCTTGGGATGGACCTGCTGATGTGCCATTTCACGTCTTGATTTTTTATTTGTAAATACGGCATACAGCGTGCTTAAAACATGTGCTTAAAAAGGTATGCGGCAAAATTGCCAAGCATAAGCTCCTGGTTTAAGAGCCGGCAAAACCATGCTTTTGAAGCTTCTTGCACGAGGGGCTATAAGCTACAGAATGTTCTGTTGCTGACATTTTGGAAAGTGTGTACTTTACTTTCAAGATGCCACAAGGAAATTATATCCCTGAATATTAACTTTTCCCCTTTATTGTAGTCCATTCCCCTCACTCTTTCAATCTCCTGAAGTCTTTCAAACTAGGTCACCCATGATTACCACATCAGGACACCCAAACTATTGACTTTGTACCAGATGATCTAGTTTCATAGAATCATAGAATCTCAGGGTTGGAAGGGACCTCAGGAGGTCATCTAGTCCAACCCCCTGCTCAAAGCAGGACCAACTAGATCATCCCAGCCAGGGCTTTGTCAAGCCTGACCTTAAAAACCTCTAAGGAAGGAGATTCCACCACCTCCCTAGGTAACCCATTCCAGTGCTTCACCACCCTACTAGTGAAAAAGTTTTTCCTAATATCCAACCTAAACCTCCCCCTCTGCAACTTGAGACCATTACTCCTTGTTCTGTCATCTTCTACCACTGAGAACAGTCTAGATCCATCCTCTTTGGAACCCCCTTTTAGGTAGTTCAGTTGAAAGCAGCTATCAAATCCCCCCCCATTCTTCTCTTCTGCAGGCTAAACAATCCCAGTTCCCTCAGCCTCTCCTCATAAGTCATGTGCTCCAGCCCCCTAATCATTTTTGTTGCCCTCCGTTGGACTCTTTCCAATTTATCCACATCCTTCTTGTAGTGTGGGGCCCAAAACTGGACACAGTACTCCAAATGAGGCCTCACTAGTGCCGAATAGAGGGGAATAATCACGTCCCTCGATCTGCTGGCAATGCCCCTACTTATACAGCCCAAAATGCCGTTAGCCTTCTTGGCAACAAGGGCACACTGTTGACTCATATTCAGCTTTTCGTCCACTGTAACCCCTAGGTCCTTTTCTGCAGAACTGCTGCCCAGCCATTCGGTCCCTAGTCTGTAGCAGTGCATGGGATTCTTTCGTCCCAAGTGCAGGACTCTGCACTTGTCCTTGTTGAACCTCATCAGATTTCTTTTGGCCCAATCCTCTAATTTGTCTAGGTCCCTCTGTATCCTGTCCCTACCCTCCAGCGTATCAACCACTCCTCCCAGTTTAGTGTCATCTGCAAACTTGCTAAGGGTGCAGTCCACACCATCCTCCAGATCGTTGATGAAGATATTGAACAAAACCGGCCCCAGCACCGACCCTTGGGGCACTCCACTTGATACCGGCTGCCAACTAGACATGGAGCCATTGATCACTACCCGTTGAGCGCAACCATCCAGCCAGTTTTCTATCCACCTTACCGTCCATTCATCCAGCCCATACTTCTTTAACTTGCTGGCAAGAACACTGTGAGAGACTGTATCAAAAGCTTTGCTAAAGTCAAGAAATAGCGCATCCACTGCTTTCCCCTCATCCACAGAGCCAGTTATCTCATCATAGAAGGCAATTAGGTTAGTCAGGCATGACTTACCCTTGGTGAATCCATGCTTACTGTTCCTGATCACTTTCCCCTCGGAAAGTTTACGGAGGAATTTTTATGTATGGGTAAACAGGCTCAAATAAGAACGTCTTATGCTTTCATCCCTAATTCAAATCTCTTTGGGATTTTTGAAAAACTTCAGTTGACTTCAAGTTCATTTTCTTTCATTATTTACTATATCCATGCACCTAGGCACTTCCTGGTTCTGGCCAGAACCAGAAGTGGAAGCATCATAATATGGGAGCAACTTTGTTCCTGAAGTCTGGCCAGAAAGCCACAAATCTCTAAAACCCAACAAGAAAATCTCTTGTGAGCTTTTCAGCCTAAGGCCCCAATTCAGCAAAGCATTTACGCATGTGTTTAACTTTAAGGATGTGAGTGATCCCATCCCCTTTCAGCAAAGAATTCAAGCCTGCTTAGGTTAAATCAGGGGTCTCAAACTCAAATTACCAGGAGGGCCGCATGAGGACTAGTGGACTGGCCTGAGGGCCGCATCACTGACCCCACCCCCTCACTGCCCCCGGCCCTGCCCCCACTCCACCCCTTCCATTAGGCCCCGCCCCTTCTCCGCCCCTTCTCCACCTCCTCCCCTGTGCACACGGCTTCCTGCTCCTCCCCCCTCCCTCCCAGAAACCACGAAGCTCTTCTCATGTGGCCCGCAGAGCTCTTCCCTACGGCCCGCCGGGCTCCCTGTGTCTCACCCCCGCCCCCCCATTTTTTAAAAAAAATAATTTTTTACCCCCAGGCAGTTCCCGCCACCAGAACAACTGTCAGGCGGCAGGAACTGCCTGGGGGTAAAAAAAAAAAAAAGAAAACAAATTTAAAAAATAAAAAAACATTTTTAAATTTAAAAAAGGGGGGGGCGGGGGGAGCACGGGGAGCCCGGCGGGCCGCAGAGAAGAGCTCCGGCCTGCGGGCCGTGTGTTTGAGACCCCTGGGTTAAATTAAGGTTAAGCACGTGTTTAAATACTTTGCTGCATCCAGGCCTCAATTTTCAGACACAATATGTTTGGATAATGCATCTCAGCTTTTAAGATATCCTCGTCACTGTCCTCATCACATACCAGCTTGCAAAGCACATTTCCATCTACCCCTGCTATTGTTACAAGTAATCCCTAAGATCACTGTATCTGAAAGAGAACCGAGCGGGGAAATCAATCAATCAATCAATCTCTCTCTCTCTCTCTCTCTCTACCTACCTACCTTCTGGTTGTGACACCTTGTGTTAAGACACTTCCACTGTTTTGTAGATGGCCAATTGCACTTTATGGCATCTTGTAAAAACGAGACAGAACTTCCCTGGACACAAATGTATGCTGTACAAGAGGATGTTTGCCAGTAACAGCAGGAACAAGGTGTGTGAACAGAGGGAAAAGGGAGGGCGGACAAGGGCATGTTTAGTGGTGTTGCTCCCAGGTCTGGCCAAAAGATACTTCTAGGCATTGGCAAGGGAGCAGAAAAACCCTTAGCAATTTCTAAAGATTATTTTAGTGTAATTTCGGGACATGCCCTTTAAAGAATGTTCTGTCAGAAAACGGAATTTTTTAAATTAGTTATTAGAAGTTGCCAGGATTCCTCTAAGCTCTGTTGTACAGACATTAACCATTCACAAACCAAGCCATTACAAGCCTGATCCAAATCCCCCTCAAGTCAGTGATAGTCTTACCATTAACTTCAATGGGATTTGGATCAGGCCCAATGTAATCATTTGTGCTGTTATCATAGAATCTCAGGGTTGGAAGGGACCTTAGGAGGTCATCTAGTCCAACCCCCTGCTCAAAGCAGGACCAATCCCCAATTTTTGCCCCAGATCCCTAAATGGCCCCCTCAAGGATTGAACTCCCAACCCTGGGTTTAGCAGGCCAATGCTCAAACCACTGAGCTATCCCTCCCCCCCACTGTGGCGCACTGTGCCTATGAAGCCATTCCTCCTATCCTGGGGAGCTTGTGAAGAGGTTGGCGTGATTCCTCCCAGAGACCTCAGGCATGCAGAGCTCTGGACCTTTCTCTTAGGAGAGTGCAGAATGTTTCCATCTCCACTCCTAAGATTAAGGGAGCAGTCTCTGAATTCTGCAGTCTCTGCTCTACAGCTGTCCCTGACCCTTGCATGGGGGGCACATGTCGGGAGGGAAGACTTGTATCCCCAACTGCCCTTTGCTCACATCTGTGTGAGAGGTGGAAACAAACAGGTACAGTTTAAAATAGAGAGATGTGTTCTGCAGAACTCTGCCAGTAGCCTGTGAACATGGAATGTATACCTTCATTCTGAGCTGATTAAGTGTTCTTTAGAGACTCTGGATGTCTTTGTGAGTCTGGCTAGCTCAGGGAGCTGAGCAACAAAATATTCCAAATAACTCAGATTGAGAAGATACTTCACAGTGTTATTTGACCTGTACTCTTGTGTGAACTTGTGATACATCATCACTTTCTAGTCTGAAGGAACTTATTGTATATGACTCAAAAAGGCTCAAAAGTTGTTTTTCACTCAGAAAGGCATATGTTACAGAGACTTACCAGATAGGAAGTGTTCTGTAGTAGCTAGGGTAAATACCTGAAAACCTCAGGTATTTAGTAGAGAAGAGGGAATTACTTGGAGCCCTTTGAATTTTTGACAGGAAAAAAAAAAGGCCTGAAGTGTCAAATTATTTAGTCCATCTGGAATATATATGGACCAAATTCTGCAATCCTTAATCAATAAAAACTCCAATTGACTTTAATGGTGGGTTTGTTCCTTTAACAGCTGCAGAATTTGGCCCTTTGGGGTTGTTTGGACCTTCATGTTTTGGAGATTCAGTGCAGAGAAGCCCCCAGGTGCTTATCCAAACAGCTTGTGTGTTCACAACTTTGCTTATCCAAACCTTTCCCAAATAGCCTATGTGTTCAAAACTTAAGCTGGAAATCTTATAATTATAGGTTTTCGTGCAAGATTTTTTGTATTTCCTGCTTCCAGTCAGGCTAGAAATACTGCAGGAACAGCCACTTTCACCATATTTTAGTAATTCCATTTCTAGTCCCAGATGGGACTAAGACGTGCAAAGGGGATAAGAGTTAAGAGAACATTTATTAACTTCAGAAAAGTATCAGATCTGATCCAGTTGGAGTCTTGAATGGAGGTTTGGGTCAGAGACTTTTCCCCCCTCAAACTGCTTCACTCAGCTTTCTTTACAAAATTGTTCAGGATAAAATTAAAGCTCATTGACAGTGACTCAAGTGTATCGAGCTAGGGGACGAGGGAATTGCAAGAGAGATTGCTGGGTTTTATGTAGTGTACTGCTTAAATATTTTGCTCCATTCTTTCTCTTCTTTCTACAGGCAGTGGGGAAACGTATGTTACTTACTTTTCTCACTCAAGGACTAATGCTGCCCTTGAATAAAGCAACTAGGATGCAGGGCCGGCCCTAGCTTTTCGGCCGCCCCATGCAAAAAAAAAAAAACCACAAGCGCCGCCCCCGCCCAACGCCAGCCAAAACACACACCCCCCAAAAACCGCCACCCCGCCAAAATGCGAGGGGGGGGGCAGCGGGAAGGGCAGCATGCCCGCCGCCCGTTCCCCCTGCCAGTGGGGAGCGCGGAGCACGCCGGCGGCCCCGCTGCCCCGGCCGGGGGGAGCGCGGAGCACGCCGGCGGCCCCGCTGCCCCGGCCGGGGGGAGCGCGGAGCACGCCGGCGGCCCCGCTGCCCCGGCCGGGGGGAGCGCGGAGCACGCCGGCGGCCCCGCTGCCCCGGCCGGGGGGAGCGCGGAGCACGCCGGCGTCCCCGCTGCCCCGGCCGGGGGGAGCGCGGAGCACGCCGGCGGCCCCGCTGCCCCGGCCGGGGGGAGCGCGGAGCACGCCGGCGGCCCCGCTGCCCCGGCCGGGGGGAGCGCGGAGCACGCCGGCGGCCCCGCTGCCCCGGCCGGGGCGCCGGCGGGAAGCGGAGCACGCCGGTGGGGAGCAGAGCACGCCGGCCGCCCCGCTGCCCCGGCCGGGGGGAGCGCGGAGCACGCCGGCGGCCCCGCTGCCCCGGCCGGGGCGCCGGCGGGAAGCGGAGCACGCCGGTGGGGAGCAGAGCACGCCGGCCGCCCCGCTGCCCCGGACGGGAGCGGAGCACGCCGGCGGGGAGCGGAACACGCCCGCTGCCCCGGCCGGGGCGCCGGCGGGAAGCGGAGCACGCCGGTGAGGCGCGGAGCACGCCAGCCGCCCCGCTGCCCCAGCCGGGAGCGGAGCACGCCGGCGGCCCTGCTGCCCCGGCCGGGGCGCCGGCGGGGAGCGGAGCACGCCGGCCACCCCGCTGCCCCGGTAGGGGCGCCAGAGGAAGGTTTTTTTTGTTTTTTGTTTTTTTTAATTTACAAAAAAACCTAAAAACCTTGAGTGCCGCCCCCCTCCAGGTGCCGCCCCAAGCACGTGCTTGGTAGGCTGGTGCCTGGAGCCGGCCCTGCTAGGATGGTCAGATGCAATAATGTCAGTAGCTAGGGAGCCTTCCAAAAGTGTCAGTTCAGTTTCATATGAGAGAGGACCGCCGCATTTGTAATTAGTGTGCTGGTAAACTATGGAAGAAAAGACTGTAGGAAGAGGGAAGAAGTCAGTAAGTGGGGGGACTATCATGAAGGTAGTATCAGGCCCTATATGACTACAGGTCCTGGGTTACCTGTTGAGACAGTGTCAGGCTCTAGCTCCTGCTGTGGGAGCACCCAAAAGAAGGTGTAGCACCGAAACCCATGCTCTGTGAGAGTGAAGGCCAGCAGTAGGAAATGGGTAAATTAGACATTGGAGCACAGGGCAGCACCAGAGGCAACTGTGTCTGGTGTAAAAGAAACCCAACTTCTCTGAGAAATGGCCAGCCAGATCCAAACAGGACCCAAACTCCCCTGAGTGCAGGACAGCGAGATGATAAGAGGATCCTGGGGAATAGAGGAGAAGGAAAGGGCGACTTTGGATAGAAAATAGGTGAAAAATCTGTAATGCACTCTGACATATTGCTGTTGACAAGCTAGCATGCTGTAGATTCACACCCTGCACCACATGCAAACTTGCTATGTAGACAGGCCGTCAGGGAAAAGAGCAAAGAAGAGGATTGGGGGTGGGGGGAATAAGAAATAGGAAAGGTCAGCAGTGGAGGGAAGAGAGAGAGCAACTTAAGAGCAGGAAAGAGAAATATAGGACTAGAGAGGTAATATATGAGAGAGTAACTCAGGAGGAAAAAGAAGAAAATGAACTTGTGGCAGATCAAAGAAGAGAGAGATGGGGAAGTCTGGGAGAGAAAGGGAAGAAAAAGATTGGCGGAACCTGGGACGGAAAGAGTGAGGGACTTGAAAGAATTAGAAGGGAAGAAGAGGTAGGAAAGTATGTGTGGAGTTCCCAGGGAAAGTGATGTAGAAAGATGGGTGGAGGAGACACCGGGGAAGAGGAGAGAGAACCTCCGACAAAATGCAGGGGGAAGTAGAAAATGCTGGTGCTTTGGGGAGGGAGCCAATGACCTGAAAAACTTGGGAAGCTGGTTTTAAGTTGGGTGAGAATCAGGAGCTGTTAGGGCCCTTAACTGTGTTTCAGGCAGGGGATGCTTGGAATAAAATGTGAATGTTTTCAGCCTTTGGGTGGGTTTCTTTTTTGCCATGTTGATATATGATTTTAAATTGAAGATTTTGAAAAAATGAAGGAGAGATGGTCTTTTATCCACCCTACCTTGGGTTTGTGAGGAGAAAAAGGGGTTGTTCTAGTCTCTGGTGGTGAGCCCTCACTGGTCTGCCTTTAATCCTATCAGCATGGAGCGTGGGGAAATTTGGCTTCTGTGTTGTTGTCCCAGGACCTGTAAATCAAGGCTGGAGCCCTGAAGAGGAGGTGAGAGAGGGGAAAGAAGCAGAAAATAGAGTAGCAAAGAAGAGAGAGGAGTGGTAAGGAGACCAGCAAGGACAAGGAGGAGGAGGTGGAGAGTAGTTTCTTTGGCATTGTGCATTCTGCTTACATGACACATCGTTCAGTTTCTTATGTTACTCTCATTCCCCCTTGCTTGCCAACGTCAGAATGAGGCAGCAGTAACTATGCTTGTACATTTATATTGTTGCGCCCTTTCCCACTCCACTCATGTCTAATAACTTTGGCCATTTATTGGGAACTGAAATTACAGCCTTGAGTCAAGGGCACGGTGACACAGACAGGCAGAGCACAGTGCAATTGTGAATTGGCTGGCCATCACGCTATAAAACTTTAAAAATTCCCTCCAAAGGGTTTCATTTGATCGCTGTTCTTTCCAGTTTTGTGCCTTACTGCCAAGTAGGGAGGAAAGGGGACTAGTTAGTTTGGGTGTCGGGGGTGGGGGGAAGGAGAGAATCACAGAGTGGGTGTGCTTTCAATAAGCAATCAAAATAACATGTGGAAAATCCGGGTGTGGTAATTGTGTGTACTACAGTAGCACCTAAAGGTCCCAGCCAAGATCACAAGTTTTCAAACACAAAACTGGAGAGAGTCTCTGCCTTGAAGCATTTACTAATTTAAGACAAGATACAATCAATGGGAGAAAAAATCATGGGGGGGGGGGGTGCTGAAAACAGGAGGGTGGGGGGATCAGTGATAGGAGCACGCAGTCACATAGACAAGTGTTTACAATTAGCAGGCTTCAAGTAGAGATTTTTTTTAAAAAAATAGATAAACAGGAATATCAATGATACCAGTAATCCCTGTTGGCTGTCAGCCTATCCAAGTTCAGTCGGCAGTTTACTCCAGGTTTGTGGAACTTAAGATGTGAGTCTTGAGAAGGAATTTGACAGATAGACTTTACGAATTAGTTCCAAGAAGGCATTCCATGAATAAGGGGTGGAACAGAAGAAAGTCTGAAGTTGCTTGTGGATGGTGTGATCCTTTAGATTATCTAACCCCCACCTGTGCTAGGGATTTTTGTCATTTAATTTTTCTTGTCCAGTTTCTCCTAATTCTTATTTGTAATTAAGTAGTTCTCTGGTTAAAGCATGAGATTGGGAGGTTTGAGATCAAGATTCTCTACCAAGCTGTGTCATAGAACAGTGCCCTGGCCTTGGGTAATTCATTTAGACCCTGATTTAGCAAGGTCCATGGCCAGATGAGTCTCTAATGATTTCAGTCTGGCTACTCATGTGCTTAAAGTCAGGCATGTGCTTGAGTACCTTGCTGAATTTGGTGAGTCTTATTCTTTCAGTGTCTGTTTTCTGATCATAAAATGGGAATTAAAATACTTCTCCATCCTTGTGAACTGCTTTTGAGATCTTCTGATAAAATGTGCATAGTTATGAAGCATTATTTTTTTAATTATTTGAAATAATCAACTGAGTGGAGAGTAAAGTTATGACTTGTAATTAGAAAGACTTTGTACACTCCCCTAAATGCGCTCTCAGAGTAGAAGTTGAATGAGTCACGTTATTTTTTTACAAAGTGTGTTACTCGTAGGTACATACCCAGTGGCTGGCAAAGCAGCAGGTTAAAAGCTAAATAGTCTTAGCTTATTATGTGCAGCAATTGTGATAACAAAAATGCAAAATTTTAATTTTCAAATGCTCCTTAACTGAGGCTTTGACACAGACCTTATGAGACAATTACTAACATTTCTAATGTTCACTGTAGCCAAAAATGTGCTGATGTCTGGCTTTGCTTAGAGCGGAGGGCTGGGAGATCATGTGCTTCAGGTTGGGGCTACATACTATAACTCTGAAAAATAAAATAAAGCACACCTTACTTAGTTATCCTGCCATACATACAGAACATTGTTTGCATATGACCTCATTAACAACACAAGTTAAGGACAACATCGCAAATAGATGAGCTACATTTGAATCCAGATCCAAACTTTCTGAAACTAAAGATTTTACTGGTCAAATGCCCTATCTTGTCTCTTCTTCTCCTCACAAGTTCCCACATCCTTCATGACTTCAACTTCCATGCTGATGATCCATTTGACATCTCCCGTATATTTCCTCACCTCACCTCTTCACTTGATCTGCAGCCCTGGTTCAACTCTCCCATTCACCAAAAGTGCCATACACTTGACTTAGTCTTCACCATGCACTGCTCTCTCTCTGATCCCTATTGCTGTGTTATCCCTCTCTGACAATGACCTGGTCTCTTTCAGCATCATCCATCAGCCTCCACACACCTCATGCCCTGTCGCTTAGCCTTTCCATGACTTCCAGATATCAGCATTGATGACTTTTCATCTGCTCTTAGCCCACTCCTCCCTGTCCTCTCTTCCCCTTCCTCCATTGATATCGTTGTTGATTCTCTCTATGCTTCACTCTCCTCCATCCTTGACTCTTTCCCCCCCCCCTATCTCCCACAGCAAGGTCTGCCCTGACAACCCGCAGCCCTGACTCACCCCCAACATCCACTTCCTCTGCTCCTGCTCTCACACTGTGGAGCATCTCTGGAAATCCCATGACTTTCTCCATTAAAAGTTAATTTTGTCCTCTTTCAGTTCTGCCATCTTATGAGCTAGGCAACTCTCATTCTTCAGCTTAATCGAATCCCACACCTGCCATCCCAGCTGATTTTTTGCCACTTTTGACTCACTCCTCAGATCTTCCTCTCCTCTTGCCTCCACTTCTCTCTCTGCACAAGAACTCACCAATTTCTTCCAGGAGAAAACTAATTAAATACAATGTGACCTTCCCTCTCCCCTTGGCTTATCATCCCTTCACCTCCTGCAACTCTCTCCTCCTCCTTTCTGGACACAGGTACAGATGTTTTTCATATGCTGCCCTCCTCTCCCCCTCCACTTTCTTTAGTGACTCCATTCCAGCCCATCACCTGATCTCCCTCTCTCCTACTCTCATTCCTTCCCTTTCTCTTCTCCTTAGCCTCTCACTCTTCTCTGGCTCTTCCCCTAGCAGTGCAGGCATGTTTTAGTCTCTCCCATCTTAAAAAGCCCTCCCTTGACTTCTCCAACTACTGCCCTATCTGCTGTCTCCCTTTCATCTCTAAACTCATTGGTAATTCAAACACTGTCTGGAGGTCTCATCCTCCAACCCCATCCTAGATCCACTCTAATCCATCTTTTGCCCCTTGCATGCCACTTAAACCACTTTCTAATGGTTTAAGTCTCTAATAACCTCTTCCTAGCCAAAGCTCAGGACCAGTACTCCATCCTCATCCTCCTTGACCTTTCAGCCACCTTGACACCATCAACTGTGCTCTTCTTAGAATCTTGTCTTCCCTTGGCTTCTGTGACTCTGTCCTCTCCTAGTTCTCCTCCTACCACCCTAATCATTCCTTTAGCATGTCCTTTGGAGCATTCTTCTTATCTGCCCTCCAACTTTCTGTGAGGATTCCATAGGGCTCTGTCCTGGGTCCCCTTCTCTTTTCATCTCTACACTTCATCTCTAGGTAATCTCATCGGCAAACACAAATTCAACTACCATCTCTGTGCTGACAATTCATAGATCTACCTCTCTCTTCCAGATCTGATTCTGTCAAAACTACAATTTTGGCCTGTCACTCTGACATCATCTCATCAATGTCTAGCCATCAATTCAAGCTCAACATGGCTAAAACAGAGCTCCTAATCTGCTCCCCCTTCCACAAGAAAACCTTCCCACTGCCTCCTTTCTCGATCACTATGGACACCACCAACATTCTGCCTGTCACTCAGGCCATAACCTGGGTGCCATCTTTGACTCAAAGAAAAGGAATACTTGTGGCACCTTAGAGACTAACAAATTTATTTCAGCATAAGCTTTCGTGGACTTTGTCAGATGCATAGAATGGAACATACAGTAGGAGAATATTTAAACTAGGGGATATTTAAACTAGGATACTAAACTAGGGGAAATAGATTCAATTAACGTAATGACCGAGCCATTCCCAATTAATTGAATCTATTTCCCCTAATTAAGTACCTTTACACCTTTGTGTCAACTGTCTGAAATGGGCCATCTTGATGATTACTTCAAAAGTTTCTTTCCCCTGCTGATAATAGTTCCTTTCAATTAATTAGCCTTTTACAGTTGGTATGGTTACTTCCACCTTTTCATGTTTCTCTGAATGTATAAATATCCTCCTACTATATGTTCCATTCTATGCATCCGACGGAGTGGATTGTAGTCCACGAAAGCTTATGCTGAAATAAATTTGTTAGTCTCTAAGGTGCCACAAGTATTCCTTTTCTTTTTGCTGACACAGACTAACATGGCTACTACTCTGAAACCTATCTTTGACTCAGACTTCTCTCGGGTCCTCATGTCCAGGCTATGTCTCACAGATTTTTTCTGCAGAACATTTTTAAGATATGACCTCTCCTATCCATCAATGCAGCTAAAACACTCATCCAGGCTTTCATCATCTCGATTACTGCAACATCCTTCTGTCTGGCTTGACACATCCACCCTTGGCTGCTCAGAATTCTCCTGCAAAGATCATTTTCCTAGCCTGCCACTTTGATCACATCACCCCTCTCTTTGTATCCCTTCACAGACTCCCCCTTCTCTATTGCATGAAACACATAAGCTACTCGTCTTCTCTTTCAAGTCCCTTCACAGCGTATCTTCAACCTGCCTATCATCTCTCATTCATTATCATGGTGTCGACTCATGCCTCCATTCGGCCCATGATGCCAGCCTCAATCACCCGCTTGTTAAATTTTCAAACAAGCACCGTTGTGCTTTTTCCTATGCTGCCCCTCATGCTTGGCAGGAGCTCCTCATAAACATCTGCAAAGCTACGTCATTGTCCTTAAAACTCTCCTTTCCTGTAATGCCTCAAAACATTTGACAATGGCTAGGCAGCTCGTGTGTTGAGACCACTGCCTATCAAGCTGACCAGTATTGGTTCATTGTACTCCTCCACCTCTGTGTCTGTACCCATCTGTTGTCTCTTGTCTTATACTGAGGGCTGGTCTATACTAACAAGGTAAGTCGATCTAAGTTGCGCTAGTTCAGTTACATAAAATAGATAACTTAAGTCGACATAGATTAGATCAATTTACAGTGGTGTCTACACCATGCTATGTCAATGGGAGACATTCTCCCATCGATTTATCTTCTGCCTCTCGGGGAGGTGAAGTACTGAAATTGACAGGAGAGCGCTCTCCCTTCAACTTATCCGTATCTTCATCAGACACACTAAATCAATGCCCGTTGCATCGGTCACTGCTGCACCGATTTAGCTGCTAGTGAAGACAAGCCCTTAAATTATAAACTCCTTGGGACAAGGACCTCTTTTTTGTTCTGTTTTTCTACACTGCCTAGCACAATGGGGTTCTTGCCCATAATTAGGGCTCCTAGGAGCTACAGTAATACAAATAATTAATAACAGTAATAGTAGCAACTATCTGTACCAATGGTAAGTGGCAGCCTATTGATAGGTAAGTCTTGCCGTGGACTTCTGTACAGGCAATGATCAGTGCTGATAAATAGGCTAATTAATATAACAAGAAAATAAGCAGCTTTATGTTTTGGAACATAAAACACACCCTGCATGATACTCTTATTTGCCCAATAGGCTCTGTAGCCAATTTCACTGCCTGAGAGAGTTCATAGGATACTCTGTGGGAAAGAAACTAAATTCCTTGGCTTTCCTGGGAGCTCTGGTATGAACCCTGTTGGATCTGCCAACTGATGCTATGACACTAGAGTGGATTTAAGTAGCTGGACACAATGAGTGTGCATCATTACTGGAGCCAATGCTTAAGCCAGCATCCTCATGGCCTATAGGCAACACCACATCCCCCACACACACACCTCCCCTCAGGTGACCCAAAAGGGAGCCTTCCTCTGGCAGGGCTAGTGGGAGCAGCTTCCCAGCTCTTTGAATGTGTTACAATCTCCTCTACCCTAATACAACTGCTGAAAAGCCATGTCAAACTTCCCATGGAAACAATTTTTCAGAACAAGGCCCTCAGCTTCTTCTGAGTAAGCAGAGAGGAAAAATCCTTTGTATGTGCCCTAAGCTGTTTTACTTAGTCTGGGTCCAATAAGGATGAAAAACAACACAGGAGTGTTTGAGCCACACACAGAGGCAGAAGTGGAAGGAACAGAGATCAACTAATAGGAAGCAGTAAGAAAGTAAAAAGACAGAAGTACAAGAAAATATGAATGCCAGACAGATGGGTTTGCAAAAAAAACCTGTGTAGAGGAGAAATCAAAACGAATCCATGGGAAATTATAACAACAATGGAAAGACAGCTTCAGAATTAGTTAAAGATGGCCAACAGCAAGTTACCCAAACAGAAAGAGAAGAGGAGCCAGGGAAAGTAAACAAGACTGAAATGACAAAGGGAAGGATTTTTAATCACTGTTATTCATGTAGTGCCATAGGTGTATACAGGACTTTGCAGGCAAATCTCATTAACATGCTGGGCTTGAGTCCAATAAAAATCAGGAGGATTTCTACTGAAGCCAGACAAATTACACCATAGTTTCTCATAGGTATTGGAACTAGGAGTGCTGGGGGTCCTGCCGCACCCCCTGGTTTGCAATGGGGTTTCCATTATGTACAGAGTTTACAGTTTGGTTAAATGGCTATCAGCACCCCACACTATACAAATTGTTACAGCACCCCTGTAGGTTCTCAATCTCAGTGTTGCAGTGGCCTTCTTTTCTTTATGGCTAGATGAAAAGAGGCAGTCTCAAAGTTTTGTGTTTTTTTTTTCCTGTACTTGGGTCACTGTATGGAAAAGATTGCTAACCACCGAGTTAGGCCAATGTAAAACTAATGAGTGAGGAGAATCAGGGCCAAGGTCCCTGCCCTCAGGAATCTAAAATAAAAGTAAGATCAAGAGACTGGAGGGTGATGGGTATGCAGAAGACATCAGTATGCAAAAGAAGGGGGTTTCTAGCCTTTAGGGGGCAGCTGTTTTTTACCAAGAATGGGAGCTAAAAGCTGTTTTCTTTGCAGATTTGGTGTTTGATAATAATGAAGGGTGGAAAGCAGCCAAAGCAGAAGTTACACTGGAATCGGGGGGAGATATCACTTTCTTTGGTAACAGATGTTTCTATAAACTGAGAAATTAGGGAGAAATGATGAGCAAAGGTTCCCACTAGATTCCATTTAGAAATCAGACCAGTGACATCTTCCTGCCCTTGTGTTAATTCAGGGTAGAGTGCCACACCTGGCAGCATGGCCAGCTGAGAAAGGCAAAAAGTCATGCTGGCTGAGCCATAGTCTGTGATTATCCTAAATCATCAATGGCAGATTCTAAAAGTGTAACCTCCTAGCTCTTGCCAAAAGACCTTACTTTCAACGGGCAGCCTTCATTGCTGGAAAACATATCCAGGAACGACAAAGGGGGAGGAGGAAACCTATGCAGTGTGATTTCTTTGCTGGTTTGTTAAAGAAGACAGGGCTGAGGGTGGTGGGGAGACGGACTATCCCTCATCCATTTGCTTATTAGCTAGTGCCAGTCTGGATGAATTTCCAAAAGTAGGGAGGAAACAAAGATCTTCAATGTAATTTAGGGACTGACACAAGGAGGTAGTTGGCTAGGGTTTAAAGCTGTTAGAAACTGATGCGCAGCAGATCAGAAATGAGCTTGTAGAGTCAGTCATCAACATATAATAAACCACTTTAAGGAAGCATGAATTATGCATGAGCCACTCTGTGAAGATTGGCGCTCATGGTGTTGACGTGTCACAGGTGATCTGTGCAGCGGATCAGCGGTGGTCCGCTACAGCCTTCTCACTGTGTGGTACAGTGTTTGGTTTCCGGGGCTGGGGGAAGATGCAGAGATTGAAAGCAGACCTGTGCTCCTGGCTCAAGCTCCTGAACAGATCTATAATATAATTATACAGACCTAGTCAGGTCAGCGACCATGGAATCAAAAGGCACATTCTTACTTTCTCTGCAGATGTAGACCTCCTCTCTGTGCAGAAGAATTGAGCCGGCTTTAGGCAGCACTGCAGCAGAGATTTGTGCTACGGTGGCACCTTTCCAAGAGCCAACAGGAATTTGAAATGAAGCCCAGGCCTAAATACACTTTATTTAGGCTCCGAGTGGCAGCTTCTCCCACTGCGTTATAATTCGACAGGAAAGAGGCTAAAATCTTATCTGTCAATTTCTAATTTAAAAATGTGTGGATTTAGAGAGCATTCTGATTGGTTGGAGTGTAATCTGAAGGCATACAGCCAGATTCTGCTGTCAGATACAATAGTGTAAAGCCAGAGTCACTGAACTCAGGGGAGAGACTCCCGGTGTACACTGGTGTAAGTGAGAGCAGAATTTGCCAAGTAGTCTCTTATGACCCATCCCACTCAGCTGACAACGAATACTGTTGAATGCCAGTCTCTCTTTCTGGCTGCACACATGTATCTTCCCCTACACTAAAAAGACCGTTTTGTAATGGAAGTTAAATGGCAGCTTGGAAAGATCTATAAGATATTGAAAACGATGGTGAGTTAGCAGCACTAGCCTATAGTACAGCCAAGACAAGAAACTGTGTGGGGCCCCATAGTCATTTACTGAGTCAGCAACCCACAGACCTGCCCAATCTCCCACTCTGCTAATTGAACCAGAAAGGAAAAAACTCCCCATCTGACCCAGGTTTGGCAGCATGAGGCCCTACAAATCATAAAGCCAACCTTGTGGTTCAGAGGCGCTCAGCTGTAGGAATGACTCCTCCTGCAGAATTTCTTCATTACTGTTCTATAGCAGCAAAACAAAGAGGTGGTTTTATTTTCTGTGATAGTTTTAATTCCCTTCTGCAAATATTACAGCAAAGCCAGGAATGAAATGACAACGTAACCATAAATATTAAGATTAAGATGAGTACACACACACACACACACACACACACACACACACACACACACACACACACACACACACACACACACACACACACCACCTAATCGTGTTGCCGAAGAAACAATACTTAACTTGATGGTTGTTCCCTGTTTTGAGGTAGTTTCAATATCCTGGTCTACATAAACTCTGAGGCTAATGTGTTTCTATGACCTCTGAGATTCTTGACCTAGAATATTCATAGATTTTAGGGCTGGAAGGGACCTCGAGAGATCATCGAGTCCAGCCCCCTGCCCTCATGGCAGGACCAATTACTGTCTAGACCATCCCTGATAGACATTTATCTAACCTACTCTTAAATATCTCCAGAGATGGAGATTCCACAACCGCCCTGGGAAGTTTATTCCAGTGTTTAACCACCCTGACAGTTAGGAACTTTTTTCTAATGTCCAACCTAAACCTCCCTTGCTGCAGTTTAAGCCCATTGCTTCTTGTACTATCCTCAGATGCTAAGATGAACAAGTTTTCTCCCTCCTCCTTATGACACCCTTTTAGATACCTGAAGACCACTATCATGTCCCCTCTCAGTCTTCTCTTTTCCAAACTAAACAAACCCAATTCCTTCAGCCTTCCTTCATAGGTCATGTTCTCTAGACCCTTAGTATGAGTATTACTAAACTGGAAAAGAACATCGCCAAATTGTTGTTGTTATTATGGTGAAGAAATGTATCCTCCCTCCTCTCATTCCTAAACTCTTCTTGATTAGTATAAATCTCTGTGCTCTGACTGGCTCCTGGCCTCAAAACTCCTATCCATATGCCCACACACATGCCTGATTCAACTAATCAGATACTAATTAAGAGCAAATCTGGATTATTGATCTACAGTTCAGCAATACATAGTTAAGAGATGGAAGCTACACTAACACTGAAGAACTGGGTTCTGAAAAAATAAGCACCCTGTACTCCCTGGTCCAAATCAGAGCCTCTGAAGTTTGAATTAGGTAAAGTCATCTTCCACCTTTTTGTCACTCTACTCATATGCCAGCAGGGTGGTGTCTTCTTCCCTTTTCAACACCCTTCAGTAAATCCAAGTCTGTTCCACTTCTTGTTAGCAAGATTGAGAGGGAGAGAAGAGGGTCAGACAGATTAAATGAGCCAGCAAGGCCTAATGGAGTGTCATGGGGAGCTGAGGGACTATTAGAGATTAGTGGGAAAAGGAAGAAAGACCTGAGGAGGTTTAAAATATATCAGAGAGAGAATAGGATCCTCAGAAAGTTTGAGCTTCTGGGTCAGATTATACTGCCATGCCTGTAGCCACAGAGGACCCCAGTAATTGGCTTCGCAGAGATCTCCCTATTTGCTTGAGTCAACCCTGCCAAGCTCTCTGAGGGTCACCCTTTTTTTACTGGAAACAGGAGTGCCCTAATAGGAAAAGGGTTCACACTCTGAAGGTCCAGAAAGCATTTTCTGACACACTTGTTTGAGTCAAGAACTTATTCTGCAATGAAATATATTTCTCTAACTACTGGCTGGAGATAGTGACTGAAGTTATTTATTGTGATTAGCAATAAAGTGAAAATAACAGATGGTGGGATTTTTTTTTCTTTGGAGGGAGGATCTTTTATTAGGAGTATGAAATATAAAAGTAAATATATGTATTACTACTTCTGCCATCTCATAATACAACATAATAGTTGAAATATTCTATTTTACTTTATTTTTAACATCAGTAAGGGCAGCTGCTTTTTAGTACTGACTGAAACTAGTATCTTCTTTTTTAGCTTAAAGCATGTCAAATTGGCGAGTTGTTTGAGATGGGAGGATTGGCAAGTGAATAGACTAAATAGTATGGCTGAATTTTAGGAGTGTCATTTAAAAATTATTATTATTATTATTTATTACTTATTTTTATTTTAGTAGTATGTAGAAACCCAGTCATGGACCAAGATCATGACTATGCTAAGAGCTGTACTGACAGAACAAAAATATGATCCCCGTCCCAATGAGTTTTCTGTACAAATCCAAATAAATGTAGTCAATGACATATTTTGAAATGGTTTTCTAGTCAGGGAGACTATTTCTGGTAGTAAGCACTTCACTCACCATTAAGTATCTATAAAAATTACTTTTAAGAAAAGATTAAAAGAAACAAGACCTACTCAGCTGCCATATGTATGTGTAAGAGAACGTAGCCCAACATCTAATAGAATTTAAAAGATTTTTTTAACTGTTGGAGGAATTATTTATATCAGCATTTCCCATTAAAATTGAAGTGACTTAATTCCCGAACTTTCTTTCAAGACAGGCATTTTTTCAGGCTGCTGGAAGTCAGCCACCAACCGTCTGCAACACATTAGGCACTGTTTTCCAAAACACCTTGTGGATCGCTAATTGGGGTTTGCATAATACCACAAAATTGCAAACATTCCTTTGAAATAAGCAAGAATGTAAACTGCCCTTCAGGAGTAAAAGACAAGGGAAGATCTTTTTTAAAAAAAAAATCTGGTAACAATCATCTTTTAATTAAATGAGTAAAAAATATTACTTTTTTCCCCCCTGAGGAAATGGGAATCTGTTGGGGAAACCTCCTCAGAACTTTGAGAAGAGCAAGAGTACTAGTGGATCTTGCACATACAGTACTAACTGTTCACTCCAAGAGGTAAACAGTTACGAAATGCCTTTGAAATGCAGACTTTGTGAGGCTCTCAAGGTTATATATTTTGTCACAGTGCACAAAAATAAATTGTGTGTGGGATCCGAGAGATATCTATTCCAATGCAAGTGTGCAGTCAGAGAATCAGCGCTGGCTGGAAAAGTTATGAAATGGAAAGTCTGAGGACCAAATTCTTCTGCCCTGGTGTGAATTTGAACTATCCTATGCTCAATGGAATTAGATCAAATTTTACACCAGTGTAACAGAGAACAGAAATTGGCCTGAATGACTGGCAAGAGGGCGAAGAACGTGCTTGGTGAAAATCCAGCCTCAGCAACTAGATACCACAATAAGTAAATTTATGTCTCAAGTCTGTCACTTCTGTTGACCTAGCAACAGACTGCGTCTGGGCCTGCATGAGTTTGCAAGGAGGAGAAGTTGAAAGACTCCTCCCCTACTCTGTATCCTTCTGCACAGTTAGCCCCAGCCCCAGCATGGTGAGCAAAAATTGCACACATCTAGGATTACTGCTAATACCTGCCATGCTGCACACCAGGCAAGAGAGCTGAGCTGGTACAGTGTGAAAGAAGGGAGAGGGAAGTGCATGCGGTACCCTAGCGTGCATTCTCCCGCAGAATGCTGAGGGCATTCTCTCTGCAGGGACTCCTGCTGTGCTCCTTTTGTGCTGTTTCTCTCTCTCCCTACTCGCCCCCACCTTCTACCCAAACATGCACTGTGGCTCTTGAATTTTTTTTAATGGTTTTGATGGTCTGAGTCTCTTCCTCAGTGGATATTTGTCAATAGTCTCAAAAACAACACAAGTCAGCATGATTTGGCACAGATCACGATTCCTGCTGAGGATGAGTCTAAAGCCCCAGCCCTAAAATAACAGTGGTGCTGCAGAACAGGATAGAGCTAAACTTGAACCAACCCTGCCATTGCATTGCCCCAAAAAAGCTACCTCCTCTCTCCGTTGGAGCTCTGATTCAGGCCATTGCTGAACTCCGGCTGCACTCCGCAGCACGGTATGGGGAGGAGGTGACCAGCCCTCTGTGGAGAAAGAAGTAGTTCGGGACTATTTAGAAAAGCTGGACGAACACAAGTCCATGGGGCCGGATGCACTGCATCCGAGGGTGCTAAAGGAGTTGGCCGATGTGATTGCAGAGCCATTGGCCATTATCTTTGACAAATCATGGCAATCGGGGGAGGTCCCGGATGACTGGAAAAAAGCTAATGTAGTGCCCATCTTTAAAAAAGGGAAGAAGGAAGATCCGGGGAACTACAGGCCAGTCAGTCTCACCTCAATCCCTGGAAAAATCATGGAACAGGTCCTCAAGGAATCAATTCTGAACCACTTAAAGGAGGGGAAAGTGATCAGGAACAGTCAGCATGGATTCACCAAGGGCAAGTCATGCCTGACTAACCTAATTGCCTTCTATGATGAGATAACTGGCTCTGTGGATGAGGGGAAAGCAGTGGATGTGCTATTTCTTGACTTTAGCAAAGCTTTTGATACAGTCTCCCACAGTGTTCTTGCCAGCAAGTTAAAGAAGTATGGGCTGGATGAATGGACGGTAAGGTGGATAGAAAACTGGCTGGATGGTCGCGCTCAACGGGTAGTGATCAATAGCTCCATGTCTAGTTGGCAGCCGGTATCAAGTGGAGTGCCCCAAGGGTCGGTGCTGGGGCCGTTTTTGTTCAATATCTTCATCAACGACCTGGAGGATGGTGTGGACTGCACCCTTAGCAAGTTTGCAGATGACACTAAACTGGGAGGAGTGGTTGATACGCTGGAGGGTAGGGATAGGATACAGAGGGACCTAGACAAATTAGAGGATTGGGCCAAAAGAAATCTGATGAGGTTCAACAAGGACAAGTGCAGAGTCCTGCACTTAGGACGGAAGAATCCCATGCACTGCTACAGACTAGGGACCGAATGGCTGGGCAGCAGTTCTGCAGAAAAGGACCTAGGGGTTACAGTGGACGAAAAGCTGAATATGAGTCAACAGTGTGCCCTTGTTGCCAAGAAGGCTAACGGCATTTTGGGCTGTATAAGTAGGGGCATTTCCAGCAGATCGAGGGACGTGATTATTCCCCTCTATTCGGCATTGGTGAGGCCTCATTTGGAGTACTGTGTCCAGTTTTGGGCCCCACACTACAAAAAGGATGTGGATAAATTGGAAAGAGTCCAACGGAGGGCAACAAAAATGATTAGGGGGCTGGAGCACATGACTTATGAGGAGAGGCTGAGGGAACTGGGATTGTTTAGCCTGCAGAAGAGAAGAGTGAGGGGGGATTTGATAGCTGCTTTCAACTACCTAAAAGGGGGTTCCAAAGAGGATGGATCTAGACTGTTCTCAGTGGTAGAAGATGACAGAACAAGGAGTAATGGTCTCAAGTTGCAGAGGGGGAGGTTTAGGTTGGATATTAGGAAAAACTTTTTCACTAGTAGGGTGGTGAAGCACTGGAATGGGTTACCTAGGGAGGTGGTGGAATCTCCTTCCTTAGAGGTTTTTAAGGTCAGGCTTGACAAAGCCCTGGCTGGGATGATGTAGTTGGGGTTGGTCCTGCTTTGAGCAGGGGGTTGGACTAGATGACCTCCTGAGGTCCCTTCCAACCCTGAGATTCTATGATTCTATGATTCTATGAACAAGCCAGATGCCTAAAATGTTAAAAACAACATTTTCAACCATTTATTCACAGCTAGTCTTCACCTGCCTCTCTTCAGCGTGGTAGGACCTACAGTCCCCAGCACCTCGAATCCACTTCGTTCCTGAGCAAAATGGTTATTCACAGCTCAGATCAATAACGTCTCTTGTTGATTGCATGGGATTCAATTAACTGAATTTCAGAAAGGAAGTAACGAGTGCAAATTGTGAAGTCTCATCAAACCCTACATAATGTATAAAGCCTGGAAGTGGACAGATTTGGGAGACACAATCTGTTAGACCTCATTATATGATTCTCTATACAGTGAAATGCATCAAACAGAAAGCTCTCTGAAGAACAGATATGCTGGGTACCAACTTATTTGTTTAGCAGTCTGAAATTCATTCACTAGCAAGAGTGGCCTTTCACACAAGCAGAGGCTCAGTGCAGTGAACATTGCTTTGGTTGGGAGGATCAGTCAGTTTATATATCTGTGTGCCATTGTTTCCAGTGTTTTTGTTAAAACAACGAAGAGTCCTTGTGGCAATTCTTGATGTCTGATTTGTGTCCATTTATTCATTTGCATAGAGACTGTCCGGTTTGTCCAATGTACATGGCAGAGGGTTCTTGGGTTAGTGTTTCTGTTGTGTGGTGTGTAGTTGCTGGTGAGTATTTGCTTCAGGTTAGGGGGCAACCTGTAAGCGAGGACTGGCCTGTCTCCCAAGGTCTGTGAGAGGGAGGGATCATCCTTCAGGATAGGTTGTAGATCCTTGATGATGCGCTGGAGAGGTTTTAGTTGGGGGCTGAAGGTGACAGCTAGTGGAGTTCTGTTACTTTCTTTGTTGGGCCTGTCCTGTAGTAGGTGACTTCTGGGTACCCTTCTGACTCTGTCAATCTGTTTCTTCACTTCCCCAGGTGGGTATAGTAGTTTTAAGAACAGCAACTACACACCACACAACAGAAACACCAACCCAGGAACAAATCCCTGCAACAAACCCTGTTACCAACTCTGTCCGCATATCTATTCAAGGGACACCATCATAGGACCTAACCACATCACCCACACCATCAGGGGCTCATTGACCTGCACATCTACTAATGTGATATATGCCATCATGTGCCAGCAATGCCCCTCTATCATGTACATTGGCCAAACCAGGCAGTCTCTACGCAAACGAATAAATGGGCACAAACAGACATCAAGAACTGTAACGTTCAAAAACCAGTAGGAGAACACTTCAATCTCCCTGGTCACTCAATAACAGACTTAAAAGTGGCCATTCTTCAACAAAAAAACCTTCAAAAACAGACTTCAACGAGAAACTGCAGAACTGGAATTAATTTGCACACTTGACATCAAATTAGGCCTGAATAAAGACTGGGAGTGCCTGGGTCACTACAAAAAATAATTTTCCCTCTGTTGATATTCACCCCTTCTTGTCAACTGTTGGAAATGGGCCACATCCACCCTGATTGAATTGGCTCGTTAGCCCTGACCCCCCACTTGATAAGGCAACTCCCATCTTTTCATGTGCTATGTATTTATGCATACTACTGCATTTTCCACGCCATGCATCTGATGAAGTGGGTTCTAGCCCATGAAAGCTTATGCCCAAATAAATGTGTTAGTCTCTAAGGTGCCACAAGGACTCCTCATTGTTTTTGCTGATACAGACCAACACAGCTACCCCTTTGAAAAGTGTTTTTGTTATATCTAATAACAGGCTATTCTGGACACAAATAAGGAATCCCATAAGTGAAAAGTTCACATCAGTCACACGAACCATTTGTACAGAAATGGGAAAAGAAAATTGTCTTGTGCTGCTTATCTGACACAAAGAAGAGGGTGGCAGGGGCAGATTAGCAAGGTTATGTTCAGCAATGCATGTATCTGAAATAAACAACTTTTGACAAAAAGGTTACAAAAAAATGAAAGTTTCAAGAGAATGAGAAAATGTGATGCTATTTGTAATCACAAATCTGGTGTACTTATCCAGCATCTCCCTTCTGCTTCAATAGAGGCAGAGTGTAGGCTCTGAGAGCTTTTAATCATCCATGAATTGTTCTTTTGAAGAACTTTGCCATCCACGCAGCAAACCCGCATTTGATCTGACCTGAAATGCAGAGGGAGGAGAGCAGTGATAATTAATCTGATTAAGATCCTGAGCTATTAGCTGGGAACAGTCCTTCTGATTATCATCCCTCTCACTACATACCACAATTTATATTGCAGTTCTTCCACTGGGACTTACCATTTGTACGCCAGAATAGGAAGGCGTTACTAAATAAACAGCACAAAATAGCAGCAAGGTGTCCAACACACCACATTTGTAACTGTGTGTGTACACACATACCAAAGGCAGATGATGAACAGAAGAGAGACTGGAAGCTGTGATGGTTCTTGGGTTACCCAGAACCTTGAGTCACCTTGTTACCCCCTGCCTCCAGCATGAGGGAGTCTTGCTTGTGTGTAGCTGGGTGTCAGCTCCCTAACACCACCAGCCTTCTAGCTGCTCAAGCACACTCCTCTAGGGTATACCTGCCCTTACTTTGCCTTGCAGGTTTACAACAGCTGCGTCACGGTCCCCGAGTCTCTTTGAAGTGGTCCCCTGTGATACCCAGCCCCTGTCACTGGCTACTCACAGAATTACCAAGTCTGCTGTCCCCAAAGGAACAGAGTACACACCAGCTTGCAAGATTCAGCTCAGGACCAGCACTTTGCTTAATATCACAGCCCTTCACTATATTTATAGTGAAAACAAGAATAAGTTTATTGTTAAAGATTCAAGGTTCAAGTGATAGTGAGGAAGGATGTTGGAAACAAATGGTTACATATAAAACTAAATCATAACAAGCTTTTCTAGAGACTAAACAAGCTAATCTGTCTAAAGACGTTTTATGTCACCCAAAGTCAACATTTTCAACCAAGGCTGTTTGTGATCCTGTTTCCATGACTGTCAATGTGCTATCCATTTACTTGCTATGTGCAAGATAAGGGGTGTCATCTTTGCCTTCCAGATATACCCCCAAAAGTTCACTGCACTTGCTCACAGTCAGGACAACCACCTGTGGCTTGTTTTTCCTGGGTGCTGCTTCCCTGTTGACTTCACAGCTCTTTCTTAAGGTTTGACTTTGTATGTAAATGGGCATTAAAGTATTTAAGTATGTAAATGCTTAATTTATCTTAATAGAGAGAGAGGGATGAATAAACATCCCTTGTCTGACAGAAAACCTGTTTGTTTTTTTACCTCTGCTGGTGACTTATATCTTAATATAGACTCTAAGAACACATTTTCAGTGTATACACATAACTCCTACCATAGTATCTGAACATATCTGATAATTATATCAATAACCAGTATGACACCAGCTTTCATTTGAGACCTCACATGGCATTCTTTGAGGAACCAGAATGTACATAGGGGAATCAGATTCTTCCTGTACCCTTCTTTTACCCTTGTCAGTTGGCATTGGGAGGTTCTTGGGTCACAAAGTCAGGTACTTGAAGAACGTTCAGTTGGCAAGAGATAAAAGAGCTTTCCTTTCAGTGACACATTAGGGCATATCCACAGCTAGAGCACTTTTTCTTTCAACTGTAATTGGACTTCTTGCCATTTAGCCTCAAAGATTTAGAAGAATGTCATAGGAGCTTGTAGCTACATATTGATTTCCAGCACTGTTCTGTTTCCACTCACAAAGAGCAAATGGTGTATTTTAGATGAAGGTAAATAACAAGAAAGAACAAAAATAAAGTCTCTGGGAGGGAGAGAATACAGTATATTCATCTCTACAGGCCACAGCAACACTGAGAATAAAATGGCTGCTGTGTCCACAGAGAGGCGGAAGTCTTAGAAACATAAAGATGCAATTCGCAAAAAGCAAAGGCATAACAATTTCAAGCTATCTTCATCACAACTCCTGCTGATCAGCCTTTGAAATAAATCTTGCCTCTTTCTTTAATCAGTTGTACTAATCTTTGTTTCCAGGGGAGAAGGAAGGAATCACAGTGTAAAAATATCTGAGTTGAAATACTGTCATGAATTCACATTTCAAGGAATATTTTTTTTCAGAAACTATCAATATCATTGAAGGCACAATCTAATGCAAAATAAAGATGCCAGTAATAACAGGTGACAAGAGTAGTACAATGATGATATTTTAGAACTGTGCTATTTTGGCAACTAACCTTGTTCAGGGTTTCAAAAAAGTCTGGGTGAGTTCAGATCCAGGAATTTGATTTAGCCCATTTTAATGATAGGGGGTCATTTGCAAAATTTAGATCCAAATGCACGTTTGCATTTCAAGCACTCCCACAGTCTAGAAGTGTTCAGAGATAGTGTTTTGGTTCTAGCCCATCTCTAAAAAAATCATAAATTCATTTTTTTAGTTAACATATATGAACAGTATACTTTTTAGTGAGGGATGGTTGGGGATTCCAGAGAAATCTGCTGCTTGCTGGGACTAGACTTCATAAAGGAAAATCTGAGATTTCGAGATAAAGAATTAAAATTACGAATAGGTGAACTGGTCTAAATAATATTAAGAACAAGCCCAAGCCTTAGATCAATATACAATATACCAGACTGAACTCAAGGTTATTTTTTGTTTTGTTTTTAAAGTTTGAAAAAAAGTTAACTGTTTTTCATTTTCTTGCAACTCCTGGGTTTGACCAAGTCTCCTGTGCATTTGTTGGGTTGAAATTCAAAACCTTGTGCAGAATGCCTGCACAAAGGCCTGTGCACAAGAACTAATTCAACACTATCTTGAGTTCTTAAGTAGGCCTTAATTGGTACATAGCCTATCCTTTGTTTGGTCCCTCTCTACGAGAGTGAATGTCAATCAAAATGAATGGTCACCTTAAGTCTGCCTTAAATTTTATGGAATGACAGCAGCGATTTTAAGCCTGTGGACTCTGTAGAAAAGTGTCTTAATAAAAGAGGAGTTTTCTTTCTGACCTGAAGATAGTGAGTTTATTATGTGAGAATCTATTTAAGTTCCAGACTTAAGAGCCAGGAGCAAGAGAACTAAAATGTCACAAGACAGCACATTTTCACAGGATTCCTGATCCAGCCAGCAGTGGATTCATTCTTCCTCTTGTCCTTCACGGAGATCCAAATTTTGCCTTCCCTTTAGCCTACTCCAGGGCAGGAAATTAAAAACAAACGCAAAACCATACTTCCACCTATGAAAGCAAGGTTCTGGCACTACATGAACCAAACAAGCAGAACTTCAAATATATATGAACATTCATTGAAAGGTAACTGATCACAGATCTCTCTAGTTAGCCATTGCAAAACACATTAACTCAAATCAAAACAAAAATGGAAAAACATCTGAAACATCAGACATGGTCTTTTTCTGTCTCTCTCTTGCTGCTGCTGATTGCCCCTTGTTTGTCGTTGAAATGAGCCTTGGCTGTCACTGGACTGACCCAGAAACTGAAAGTACTAGAAATCTCACATAGAATCATAGGACTGGAAGGGACCTCGAGAGATCTTCTAGTCCAGTCCCCTGTTTTCATGACAGGACTAAGTATTATCTAGACCATCCCTGAGAGATGTTTGTCCAACCTGCTCTTAAAAACCTCCAATGGTGGAGATTCCATAACGTTCCTAGGCAATTTATTCCAGTGCTTAACTACCCTGACAGGAAGTTTTTTCTAATGTCCAACCTAAACCACCCTTGCTGCAATTTAAGCCCATTGCTTCTTGTCCTATCCTCAGAAGTTAAGGAGAACAATTTTTCTACTTCCTCCTTGTAACAACCTTTTATGTACTTGAAAATTGTTGTCATGTCCCCCCTCAGTCTTCTCTTTTCCAGACGAAACAAACCCAATTTTTTCAATCTTCCCTTAGAGATCATGTTTTCTAGATCTTTAATCATTGTTGTTCTCCTCTGGACTTTCTCCAATTTTTCCTGAAATGTGGCACCTAGAACTCAACACAATACTCCAGTTGAGGCCTTATCAGCGTGGAGTAGAGCTGAAGAATTACTTCTTGTGTCTTGTTTACAACACTCTTGCTAGTACATTCCACAATGATGTTCACTTTTTTTGCCACAGTGTTATACTGTTGACTCACATTTAGCTTGTGATCCATTATGACCCGCAGATCCCTCTCCGCAGTACTTCTTCCTAGGCAGTCATTTCCCATTTTGTATGTGTGTACAAGTGGAGTACTTTGCATTTGTCCTTATTGAATTTCATCCTATTTACTTCAGACCATTTCTCCAGTTTGTCCAGATCATTTTGAATTTTAATCCTATCCTCCAAAGGATTTGCAACCCCTCCCAGCTTGGTATCATTTGCAAACTGTATAAGTGTTCTCTCTATGCCATTATCTAAATCATTGATGAAGTTATTGAACAGAACCAGACCCAGAACTGATCCCTACAGGACCTCAACTGATATGCCCTTCCAGCTTAAATGTGAATCACTGATAACTACTCTCTGGGAACAGTTTTCCAACCAGTTATGCACCCACCTTGTAATAGCTCCATCTAGGTTACATTTCCCTAGATTGTTTATGAGAAGGTCATGCGAGGCAGTATCAAAAGCTTTACTAAAGTCAAGAAATGCCACATCTACAACTCACTCTCCCCTCCATCCACAAGGCTTGTTCCCCTGTGAAAGAAAGCTATTAGGTTGGTTTGACACAATTTGTTCTTGACAAATCCATGCTATTACTTATCTCCTTATTATCTTCTAGGTCAGGCCTGCACAACATGCGGCCCGCGTGGCCTCACTGTGCGGCCCGCGGGGGGTTGAGTAGGTGGGCTCACTGTGCAGCCCAAAATCTGGGACTGTGTCCGTTGGTCCTTTTTACTACTTGTCTCTGGGCTGGGGGTTGTCCCAATGCTGCAAAGAGGGTGTTCCTAAAGGAAGCTGCTTGCTCTAATCCCCGAGGCTGTCAGTATGTCTGCTCTTCTCTAGTCAGCCCACTTGACAAATTTGATTGTCCTTGGTCAGGTTCCCATCCCTTCTCCAAGGGTTGCAGCTGTCTGGAGGTGCTGCCTTCCACGCCTTCCTCATTCACACCTCATTCATTCAACAGGGAAATTGAATACAAAGTGGGGGAAAGATCTTATTCTACTTCTAACAAAAAGACATTTTTTCTTTTACCTTAATTATACTACCTTAGGGGCCCGCGATAACATTACCAAGGTTCAATACAAAGTCATATAAAAGTTATACAAAAATGCATAATGCAGAGATTTATCTACAACTGCATTGATTGACTGTTGTGTGCAGTAATATAGTGACCCCTGGGGGTGAAGAGGGGTGTGATGATGGGGCCGAGCGGGGAGGTGGCGGGTCCCATTTTACTACTGTGACCTGGTCACCCTATGCGCGCTGTTTCTTTCCCCCTCTACAGGCTTCCACACCCCAGCGCTGGGAAAGGAGGGGTTGTTTCCGCTGGGTGGGCGGCACTCGGGGGGCGGGTGTGTTTCCGCGAGGCTGGGAAGTTTCGGCCCTCAGCTGTTTTCTTTGGAGTAATATGGCCCTCGCCACTTTACGAGTTGTGCAGGCCTGTTCTAGGTGTTTGCAAATTGATTGCTTAATTATTTGCTCCATTATCTTTCCAGGTATTCATATTAAGTTGACTGGTCTGTAATTCCCGGCGTTGTCCTTATTCCTCCTTTTATAGACTGGCCCTATACTTGCTCTTTTTCAGTCCTCTACAATCTGTCTCGTTATCCATGATTTTTCAAAGATAATTGCTAGTGGCTCAGATATGTCTTCATTCAGCTCCTTGAGTATTCTAGGATGTATTTCATCAGGCCTTGATGACTTGAAAACATCTACCTCATTTTCACTGGTATTCACTATGTTTGACAGCCTATCACTGCTAAACTTTTTGGTGAAAATTGAAACAAAAAAGTCATTTAGAATTTCTGCCATTTCCACATTTTCTGTTATTGTTTTCCCCCCTCATTGAGTAACGGGCCTACCCTGTCCTTGATCTTCCTCTTGCTTCTAATGTAATTGTAGAATGTTTTCTTGTTACTTTTTATGTCTGTAGCTAATTTAATCTTGTTTTGTGCCTTGGTCTTTCTAATTTTATCCATACATGATTGTGCTGTTTGTTTATATTCATCCTTTGTAATTTTACCTAGTTTCCAGTTTTTGTAGGGCTCTTTTTTTTGAATTTCAGATCACTGAGGATCTCCTGGTTAAGTCTCTTGCCATACTTCCTATCTTTCCTATACAGTGGAATAGTTTGATCTTGTGCCCTTAATAATATCTCCTGGAAAAACTACCAACTCTTTTGAACTATATTTCCCATGAATATCTCATGAGAAGTAAGTCTAACTCCTGAGTTTGCTAAACTCTGCCTTCTTGAAATCCATTATCTTTCCTGTGCTGTTTTCCTTCCTGCCATTCCTTAGAATCATGAACTCTATCATTTCATGATCACTTTCACCTCAGCTGCCTTCCACTTTCAAATTCTCAATCAGCTCCTCCCTATTTGTCAAAATCAAATCTAGAAAAGACTCTCTCCTAGCAGCTTTCTCCACCTTCTGAAATAAAAAATTGTCTCCAATACATTCCAAGAACTTGTTGGATAATCTGTGCCCTGCTGTGTTATTTTCCCAACAGAAGTTTGGATTTTTGAAGTCCCTCATCACCACCAAGTCCTGTGCTTGAGTCTGATTTCACACTGCTGTGATTTGGCTGAGTTTGGAGAAGCATGCAAACTTTCTGCAATTTACCTATCAGTTTTCGCTCAGTCATATATTTTAAGGATACAAGAGATCATAGTGATCATCTAGTCTGACCTCCTATGTAACATAGGCCATAAAATTTCACAACGTGAAATTCCTCTTCACTTTTTGGTTGCACACATGTGTGATAGTCTGGCATTCTGTAGTCTCTCGTAACTTGGGCTGAAATATAGCTACTGTTTTACAGTAAAACTACAGGTTAGTAAATATGCAGATACTGGCATCAGACTACGTAACTCAACGAATTAGACCACAGTATTATACGGTTCCTGTGGTTACAACCAATTTCCTGGTTTTTACTTCCCAAAGTGTAGTTGTGTGGTATTAGTATTTGTTTGGTTGCTATGGCTTTAGTTTAATTACTGAAGTTTATACATAGTTTTGCAATGAAAAAACACTTTTATTATATTATGGTTTTCCTGAGTTAAGAATGGAAGAGTCCGGATATACGCAGTGTGGTGGCATGGAACAAGCAGTCAGAGAGCTCAGGCTCTTGGGTACCATTTAAAAAATTAATTCCTGTTAAAAACCGATGGGAAAGGATCTAGCTATCTTTTTCCTAGGTACTGTTTCAACCAGAGCCTTTCAGTCAGGTCAATTTCATGTCAGATAACATTCTAAAACATTTAACCAAATCTTCAATCCCCCACAAAAGTTAGAACGGGATCTTATCTATGTTGAAAAGTTGTTATGGAATTGAACGGGATGAATTCAACAGAATTCTACTGAAATTACTCTAAACAATTTACAGAATTGAACAGAGAATTATCTCCTGTCTATAGAATTTGTAAATCATCCAGAAAATTTGATAAAGAATTATATTCCTGTTACAGATTGGTTTAAAAATTCTGTAGAAAGGAGATCATTCCCCATTAAATTCTACTGGATATATTTTCCATAAGGCTATTGCTATATTGGGTATTATTCAATAGATTAAATTTGTGCGTCTCTCCTCCCCCATTCTCAAATATGGAAATAATCTACCAGTTTACTCCTCTTAACCTGCAACAAAAAGCAATCTTGTCCCTGGATAACCCATGAATTCCAGGGATTTATGGTAGTGGTATCTTGCAAATTTCCATAGATTACTCCTTAATCCAAGTTTTTGGCCCTTCTTATTGTGAAGAACCAAAATGCCTTCACAATGCATGCTACATGCACTGTTCTCTTGATTCCACAGCCCACATACAGAAACAATAGGAAGAAAAAAGAAAATAAGAAAAGGAATACTTGTGGCACCTTAGAGACTAACAATTTTATTTCAGCATAAGTTTTCGTGGACTACAGTACCCTTCGTCGGATGCATAGAATGGAACATACAGTAGGAGGTGTGACAAAGCTTTGTCCTTGTCTGCGTGGATCCTGTGTTTCCTGGCAGATTTGTGCTAGCCTCAGAGGCTCACTGTGACCCTCCTTGTAGCCCTTCTCTCTCTGGAGGCAAGGGTCACAGCCTACTGAGCCATTTTCATCATAAGTCAGCGAGGGAGGTGAGGAGAAGCTATCCTTCCTTGCACAGTCTCTGTTGTCCCCCAGTCTTGGGGTACGTCTATACTTACCCGCTGCTTCGGCGGTGAGCAATCAATCTTCTGGGATCGATTTATCGCGTCTTGTCTAGACGCGATAAATCGAACCAGGAAGTGCTCGCCGTCGACGCCCGTAATACTACTCCGCGAACGGAGTAGGCGGAGTCGACGGGGGAGCCTGCGTGTCACGTGTGGACCCCCGGTAAGTACCTTTTCATTTGAACTAAGATACTTCGACTTCAGCTACGTTATTCACGTAGCTGAAGTTGCGTATCTTAGTTTGAATTGGGGGGTTAGTGTAGACCAGCCCTTGGTGATTAATTGGTGGGGAGGCAAAAGCGGGGAGCCCGGGCCCGCCCTCTACTCCGGGCTCCAGCCCAGGGACCCTAATAGTATCAGCTATGGTAGCTGACCTTTTAAAAACAGGACATGTACAATTCCCTGGGCTACTTCCCCACAGCAGCCCCACTTTCTCAAACTCCACTTCACCCTTACCTCAGGAAGGGCCTCCTTCCTTGCCTAATATGGTGTATACAGCTCAATCTCTCCAACAACGCAACTTTCCTCTCACAGCTCCTGACATGCGAGCCTCACTGACTCACTGGGAGGCTTTTAACTAGTTTCAGCCAGCCCCTGATTGGCTGCAGGTGTCTCAATCAACCTCCCTGCCTTCTGGAAAGTTCTTAATTGGCCCCAGGTGTCTTTAGTGACTTGGAGCAGCTTCCATTTACTTATCCTGGTACCATGGATTTGTGTAGCCTGGGGCTAATATATCTATCTCCCACTACTTTCATATAGCCATCTGGCCTTGCCCCATCACAGAGGATATTTATACATTCAGAGAAACATGAAAAGGTGGAAGTAACCAAACAACTGTAAAAGGCTAATTAATTGAAAGGAACCGTTATCACCAGGGGAAAGAAACTTTTGAAGTGATAATCAAGATGGGCAGTTGACACAAAGGTGTTAAGGGTATTAAATTAGGGGAAATAGATTCAATTAACGTAATGACCGAGCCATTCCCAGTCTCTATTCAAACCTAAGGTAATGGTATCTAGTTTGCATATTAATACTAGTTCAGCAGCTTCTCGTTGGAATCTGTTTTTGAAGTTTTTCTGTTGCAAAATTGCCACCTTTAAGTCTGTCACTGAGTGATTAGAGAGGTTGAAGTGTTCACCTACTGGCTTTTGAATGTGATGATTCCTGATGTCAGATCTGTGTCCATTTATTCTTTTGCGTAGAGACTGTCCAGTTTGGCCAATGTACATGCAGAGGGGCATTGCTGGCACATGATGGCATATATCACATTGGTAGATGTGCAGGTGAACGAGCCCCTGATGGTGTGGCTGATGTGATTAGGTCCGATGATGGTGTCACTTGAATAGATATGTGGACAGAGTTGGCATCGGGCTTTGTTGCAAGGATAGGTTCCTGGGTTAGTGTTTTTGTTGTATGGTGTGTGGTTGCTGGTGAGTATTTGCTTCAGGTTGGGGGGCTGTCTGTAAGTGAGGACTGGTCTGTCTCCCAAGATCTGTGAGAGTGAGGGATCATCTTTCAAGATAGGTTGTAGATCTTTGATGATGCGCTGGAGAGGTTTTAGTTGGGGGCTGAAGGTGACGGCTAGTGGCGTTCTGTTATTTTCTTTGTTAGGCCTGTCCTGTAGTAGGTGACTTCTGGGTACCCTTCTGGCTCTGTCAATCTGTTTCTTCACTTCAGCCGGTGGGTATTGTAGTTTTAAGAATGCTTGATAGAGATCTTGTAGGTGTTTGTCTCTGTCTGAGAGAGCCCAGTAATGATCACTTAAATGCCAACTTCAGCAATCATTTCTCTGTCAGTCATCCATTATATATGCTACTCCAGTGGTATTGCATCCTAATGATTCATTTACAAGGGTAGTCTATGGGAATAAAGTAGCAAATTTGCAATAGATTTAAATAGTTTAGCTACTCCATATATTTATCATCAGTTTTAGGGCCAAATCCTAATTGGTCAAAAATTCCATTTACCTCAATGGGAAAGACTGAGCAAGGAATTCAAGATTTGGCCCTTAAGAATTAAGGTAATGGTGGTGTTTAAAGGGATGTCATACCATTGGACTCTTATGGTACGTTTTTCAGTTGTTTGTAAATTTGCTATATAACTTGGTTGAGGGACATATTACTTGAATCAAATATGAAATGTTTTCAAATGCCCTTCCCTTCAATTTTGAAATACAAGAATAGGGAAAAGTAGACTAGAAAACATCAGAGGAGACTTCTCACTGATTTCTTTCAGAGTGGTAGCCATGTTAGTCTGTATCAGCAAAAACAATGAGGAGTCCTTGTGGCACCTTAGAGACTAACACATTTATTTGGGCATAAGCTTTCGTGGGCTAGAACCCACTTCATCAGATGCATGGAGTGGAAAATGCAGTAGTATGAATAAATACATAGCACATGAAAAGATGGGAGTTGCCTTACCAAGTGTGAGGTCAGTCTAATGAGACAATTCAATTAACAGTAGGATACCAAGGGAGCAGACAGCCCCCCAACCTAAAGCAAATACTCACCAGTAACTACACACCACACAACAAAAACACCAACGCAGGAACCAAACCCTGCAACAAACCCCGTTGCCAACTCTGTCCACATATATCTATTCAAGGGACACTATCATAGGACCTAACCACATCACCCACACCATCAGGGGCTCATTCACCTGCACATCTACTAATGTGATATATGCCATCATATGCCAGCAATGCCCCTCTGCCATGTACATTGGCCAAACCGGACAGTCTCTACGCAAACGAATAAATGGACACAAATCAGACATCAAGAACTGTAACATTCAAAAACCAGTAGGAGAACACTTCAATCTCCCTGGACACTCAATAACAGACTTAAAACTGGCCATTCTTCAACAAAAAAACTTCAAAAACAGACTTCAATGTGAAAGTGCAGAACTGGAATTAATTTGCAAACTGGACACCATCAAATTAGGCCTGAATAAAGTTTGGAAATGGTTGGGTCATTACAAAACCAAACCCAATTTCCCCCATACTAATTTCCCCCTACTGTTACTCACACCTTCTTGTCAACTGTTTGAAATAGGCCACTCTCATTATCACTACAAAAGTGATTTTCCTCCCTTGGTATCCTACTGTTAATTGAATTGTCTCGTTAGACTGACCTCACACTTGGTAAGGCAACTCCCATCTTTTCATGTGCTGTGTATTTATACCTACTACTGTATTTTTCACTCCATGCATCTGATGAAGTGGGTTCTACCTCACAAAAGCTTATGCCCAAATAAATTTGTTAGTGTCTAAGATGCCACAAGGACTCCTCATTGTTTTCACTGATTTCTGTTATTCCTGTCTATTTCTTTATCCCTTATGCAACAGCTATTGACAGTCAAAGCATGATTTTGATGTCATCCCTCAGTAGCTAATGAATTTAAATGTCACACCATGATTTTGGACTTCTTCCGGAGTCTGGATAAAGCATGCTAAAGCACTGAGAAACATTACATAAGCTACAGATTTTACTAAGGTAGTTTGAGAAGAACTACAACATAAAACAGTTCCATACTCCACTTTTCTCTCTGACTGCCTCCCTTGCACAGACCAGTATTGGAACACTTTCTCATGCACATTGGTTGTTAGGGAATGCAGTGAATGCAGTGCGATTGACGCAGTTTGAAGCCTCCATACCAACTGTCACATTAATTTCGCTTGTGCTATCTTTATTATTTAAAAAAAACTTTTAAAAAGCTCGGTGATTTAGTGCTTGCAGAAGGTACTGGAGAGTCACAGCCTTGAGAGTGAAGTCCACTTTTAGCCACAGAATAGGTACAGCGAGGCCAGTGGCATCGCAGTTATCCTCATACTGTCTCATCAATGTACCTCCACCTGATCTAACGGTGCAGTCCCTAGAGAAGAAAGAGTTGTTCATTCTCCAGGCTCATTCAGACCTCAAACTCCCTGCTAAACCCAGGGCCAGTGCAAGGAAGTTCGCGCCCTAGGCGAAACTTCTTTGCACCAGCCCTGCGCCGCCCCCCCCCCAATGCCGGCCCCCCCAGCCAGCTCCCCCACCCACAGGAGCTCACCCCCCGCGGGCCGCGGGAGCTGAGCCGGAGGGCGGCTCCCCAGGGCTGCCCCTGGCTCACCGCTCAGGCACTGGGGGGGGGCTCGCCGTGGCTGCCCCCGGCTCCCCGCTCAGGCGCTGAGCAGGGAGACAAGGGGCAGCCGCCCCTTGTCTCCCCGCTCAGCGGGGAGGCAGCGGGCAGCCGTGGCGAGCTGCCCCTTGTCTCTCCGCTCAGCAGCTCGGCGGGGAGACAAAGGGCAGCCACGGCGAGCCACCCCTTGTCTCCCCGCTCAGCAGGGAGACAAGGGGCAGCCTCAGCAAGCCGCCCCTTGTGTCCCCGCTCAGCAGCTCAGCCACTGAGCGGGGAGGCACGGGCAGCCGCCCATTGCCCCCCAAATCTTGGCACCCTAGGCGACCACCTAGGGTCGCCTAGTGGGCGCGCCGGCCCTGGCTAAACCTGCCAACAAGGTTGCCAAGTAATTTCAACGGTAGTGGAGTTTGTTTGTTTGGTTTTATTTGTTGTGTTGTGACCTGTTAACCACTGGGAATTAGACTTAAACCAACAAATTTATTCTTAACTATTTTTTTAGGCAAAACAGATTAGCACTAGAGTGATAATCGCTGGGATTTGTAGTTTGACTTTGAATAATCCATTTTGCTTGCAAACATAATTGGCTTGGGCAAATGCTAGAGATCTCAGTGCTTTGTTGGTTCTTTTGTCCTTTCAATGAGTCCCTGAATAACCTTTAGCAAGTGTAAATTAAGAACCTGTCTATACAAAAACCTAGCCATAATCTAAAGCTGTTTTTATGAAGCAGCCTTAAAAACAGTGGCCTGATTGCACTGCAGTGGCTAGTATGATCTTTTTACCTGAAACTGTTTTCAAGATTAGCCAATTTCCCAGTGGAAGCAGGGCCTAAAAGTGCTCTTATTCTGTGATGGGTTTAGAATTTTGGACAGCAGTGAAACTTTCTGATTGGAAGTCAGTGATGATCTCTCCTGTACTTATCAATAATATTCAATAAATGCACAGCTCTGTTTTTTTTACCCTTTTATAGATTCTGTTTCATGGTAGGATATGAACATTCCAGAATGTGCATTTCTAGGAAATCAGTGCATGTTATAGGTGGCTGGACAATTAGGTGGACCCCTGGAAAAATGGACACCCCTGCTCCCCAACCCAATCTGCCCAGCAGGAGCATTGGGTGGGCAGGGGAAGCCCCAGCACCCTGCCCCACTCCCTGGCAAGAGCACTGGAGAGGGGGTGGGGTGACTGCATGCAGAAGGAGTGGTGAGGGGCCCCCGCTTGCTCTGGCCTAGGGCCCCACAAACCCTTAATCCTCCTCTGACTGTACACTGCTCACCCAGAGATGCACTTCCTAATTTGTCTTGATGCTTAAGTAAGTGGGCATTCCTTGCTTTCAGGTCTTGTCATAAGGGTTGTAACAAATGTATGTGCTATAAGCAGCCAACACCATTATTGCATAAATCACACATACCTGAGAAGCTGGGACTAGAATCCTGAGTACTGCAGTTTCCAAAACGTAACCCTCTACTCCTTAAGCTAAAAGAGAGTTCCTTTAACTCGCAATGTATTCGGTACAAAATCATCTCTTTGGGTCAGCCACTAAAGGGCAGCATCACATACACAAAACTAGTCCCATGCTGATATGCCAACTCACTGTTTCCAGGGCTGGTGCTACCACTAGGTGACTCTAGGCAGTCACCTAGGGTGCCAGGATTCGGGGGGCGGAATTTCTTACCTTCTTCGGCCGCCGGGGTCCTCGGCGGCATTTTGGCGGCCACTTCTCCTGGAGGTGCCGCCTAGGTGGCAAAGAAGCGACCGCCGCTACTGACTGCTTCGGGAGTAGATTAATTCGCTCCTCTGACAGAAGGCCTGGTGAGGGAGGCAATTTTCAATTCCAGCCTATTTCCTTCTCTGGGCTTGGGCCTGGAAGTTGAAGGTAGCTCATGGCCCTTTCCACTTTTGGCAGCTTGAGGCCCTGCAAACTTTAAGGCTGGTGGTCTAGAGATGTGTGTTGGATGAAAATGAAGGTGAATGCTTTAAAAAGAGGCACAGAAATTGCATGAATAAAGCATTACATTACTAATTTTCTACATGGAGAGCCCTCCTGCCCCACCCTGTCCTCTGCCATTATCAAAACGGATTACAGACTTCTTTGCTCCTCACCATCTTTTTTTTCTTAGTGCGAAGGCAAAGACAAAACTCAAAAGCCAAGGTCTTCAAAGCTAGGTCTGATTAATATCAATTCTGCAGTGATGAGATGCTTTCAAATTACTGACTCCTGTCCTTTGTATTTTTCTCTCCTCACCAATCTCTCTAGCAAGAACACACTTACAGTAGGTGCTGCTTTAAACTGGAATTGTTCAAAATATTAAAAGAAAAAGGGGGGAGGGATAGGGAAATTATCCTGACATTCAGTGACAGCTGTAATGTCATGTAAATTATTACTAATGGAGAACATTTATGAAGTGTTCGCCAAAGCCCCCGTAACAGAGTTTCACACAAAGGAGGGAGGATGTTGGACCTGCTGTATAGCTGTGCAACAGTGATTACGTCTCATCTTTTGTACATAACAAATTAGATGTTTTAAAGATGTCACATTATCTGTGACACATTCAAGAACATCATGTTCCAGGCGAAGGTGTGATTTTTGGTTTCATTTTTCTTTTGGGTGTTTTTTGGTCTTTTATAACAATGATCTACACTGCAGCTTTTATGACCCAGCTACATTGTGTGCGTGTGTGTGTGTGTGTGTGTGTGTGTGTGTGTGTGTGAGAGAGAGAGAGAGAGAGAGAGAGAGAGAGAGGATTTCCAGGCTCTGTTGTAATTTTAAGAGGCCATGTAGGGCCCATACTGTACATATTGCTTTCTGCTTGTCTTCTTTTCTTACTTCTGTAAGAATAGCCCAAATGCAAATGTCATTGTGATCACTATTATCTTCTCTTTCTGTTACACAATGCAATATACTGGTTCCTGGAGGAGCACCCACTGTAAAGAAGAGACAGTAGAATTGCCTATAATACATAATATTTTCCAGTTCTAAAACAACATTCATACAAAGATCTTAAAGCTTTCTACACTGTTGCAAGGTATCACTGCCACAGTTGCCAACTTTCACGTGGTAAATAAGCACCCCGACTTTCACAATAAGCCAAGAATCAAGCTAATCCCATTTCAAAACAAGGCCAAAACAAGCCAATCCCTAAGAACCCCAACACTCTATGTGACTAGATTCCCCCTGGCGTGCAGTATGGGATTGTCGTGGGCCCACTGTGCACCCCTGTCTCTTTCCTCCCCCTCTTGCCCCTGCTTGCCCCCCTGACCACTGTTTGCCCAGAGCCAATCAAAAAAAAAAGAAGCAACAAGCCAAAAACTATCCCACAAGCAACTCTCAAGCCAATTAAGCTAAAAACAAGCCCAATTTCAACATTTTTTTTCATGGGTTTGGCGTGTCTGATCAGTGCTATAACGGGGAAATGGACGAGTCACTTAAATATTCTCTTGCTTTCAAGATTTCCTAGCCAGGAATAGAACCCTCATGTGAGTGTCAGTTTTGTGCACTAACCACTTGCCAGTTCTTCCTTTAGACCACAGTGAAAAATGATGGAGATCCACTGAGCTATGTTGTGGTATAATCCAGTGGTCTGAGTATACCTCTAGGATCCAAGAACTCCTGAGGTCTAATCCCATTCTCACACTGACTCCCCTCAAACACGTCCTCTTTACTTTTTTGCATCCATTTCCCCATTTGTGAAATAGGCGTAATATTTATTTTACAATTACATGGGGATATTGTGAGAAATAGTGAAGAGCAGATTATGCTCCTCATTCTATGCAGTGAGCAGAAAGATAGAGGATCTGATAAATGGAGAAATGTGTTGGAGAGAGATGGGCTCAACATAAGCAGAGGAAAAACAGGATATAAGGTATGTGATTTCCATAATGTGAACAGTGAAGAATTATCCTTGCAACTTGATGGGCAGACAGTACTGAAAATTCAAAGTATCTGGGTTCCACAATCCAGAGAAATGGAGGATGAAATTAGAATTAGGATCGTAAGTGTCTGGCAGAAATGCACAGAGATAAGTGGTGTAGTATGTGACAGGAACATACCAATAAGATTAAAAGGGAAAGCCTGTAAAATGGTGGTCCATCCAATTTGTATGGCTCTGAGTGTTGGGCAAGAAAGAGGAAACAACCTGAGCAAATGATCTTTTTCCACAGATATGTGAATGTTGAGATGGATGAGTGGCGTAAGCAAGAAAGACCACATAAGGAATGTGTAAAGTAGAGACATGCTCAGTGCAACATAAATGAAAAAATGAGGGAATGCAGACTCGGATGTGTTGGTCATTTAAAGGGCAATCCTGACAACTTTGTGGGTAAGAGAATCCAACAGATGAAGACTGAAGGAAAAAAGACAGAGAGGCTGACCTAAGAAGAAGTGGTGGGATGTCCTAAAGAAAGACATGTTAGCATTTGGTATGACAGAGGGTATGGCATGGAACTGAGCACTTTCCAGGGAGAGGACTCATTGACCACGTCTACACTACCCTTAATGTCGGCTAAATGTATGTCACTCCGGGGTTGAAGGAGAGCAGCACTATTTAAAATAGCTGGTTGCCATTACTTATTTATTATTATATACATTTATTATTGTTTACCAGTATTAACTTTATTTTTTTATAAAAACAAGATTTTCATTTTGTTCAAATTTTCACATGAAAAGTTTCCGTTTTTGACAAAATATGTTTCAATTGTTTTTGTTTAATTTTGATCCTACACAATCCCACTCAGTGAAATCAGTAGAACTACTACTCACTGTAGAAAAGCTGAGCACATGTAGTAGTCTTAGCAGGATTGTATCCTTCACTTTCTAAAAAAAAAAAATCCATCTTTTTCCAGTGAATAAACATTTTAAAAGAGAGAGTTTTTATTCACTTTTCCTCACTAAAATTTCAAATAATTTTGTCAACGTTTTTCATTTTAGAATCTCACTGAAAAACAAGAAGTTTGACAAAAGGCAATTTTTCAACAGGAAAATTCAGTGTAATCAAATCCACATTTTTCATGAAAAAAACTCTTAGAAAACATTTTGACCAGTTTATTGCTTAGAAAATATCAACTAATAATCTAGGGGATTTTAGACCTTTAGATTGCTTTGAAAATCTCACCTTGCTACTATTTAGTAAGGTTAATTCGTCTCAAGTGCTGAGTTTTCTTTCCTTTTTAGCATTCTTCAGTACACCCTTTATTCTGATGAGTGCTGAAGAAATCTAGTGATGAGTGAACCTCAAGTGGGTTGATGACTGGGATTTGGATAAACATCACAAGGGTTCAGATGATTATCTGAAGCTGACCCAAACTTGGCAAATCTCCTAAGTCTGAAAAACTGAGGTGGAAATCTTGCAAGTACAAGCTTTTCTTTTTTCTCCCCTACCTCCCCCGCATACTGAGGTTCAGTTCAAGCTACTTGGGGGTGGGAAATGAGTTAGCAGTTTGGAATAATTAAATGTGTACATAATTTTTTTAACATTAGCTTTAATGACATTTTAAATCTGTTCTTATTAAATACATAGGGTAAGATCCTCAGCTGATGGGCTCCGTTGAGTGAGAGCTACATAGATTTACATCAGCGGGAGATCTGGCCCATAGATTTTATTTGAATTTAAAAAAACTATAAAGCAAGAAAGATTATTTTTATCATCACCTGAACACTTTAAATTCTTATACAAAGTCTTAATCCCCTGCACACATTATGTGCTCAGCAGCCCACTGCATGCTAATCATTTCAAAACCCATGGAGAAGTATTCGGAGGGCCAAAGTATGGCATAGTGCCATACAATGGTACCTTACCTGAAAGATGCCATAGACACAAAAGGCACTGAAAGAACCTGGGGTTTGTTTTTCAAGCATGATTACTACCACAAATCTGCCAAGCAAAGTTACTCCAGTAACAAAGTATGATTCAGGGTCAGGTAATTTAAATGGGGGAGGTGAAGAGGGAACCTTTCCTACAAGATTTTGATTTTTTTTTTTTTTTTGCAACAATGTATAGTGGATCTCGGCCATTGTGCTGATCAGAGAAACTATTTCTCACAATTTTGTCTCTTTGGTAACATTTCAGTTACTTTTTGACATGGGAAGTGTGTGGGAGACAAGATGTAAGTCTCATATAGTAGGTTAGGACTTGTTTGTGTCCGGCAGCGTAATGAGGTGCATATAGCAGGACTGTGGGAAAGACACTACAAAATCAAAATATACATAAAATGAGGACAATTTGAGAGCAACAGGGGCTGGGAGCTGGAACACAACCAGCCACCCACCTGCTGTTTGTTTAAGGCCTAGTACATCATGCAGCCAGGAAAAAATGTTTGACTCAGAGAACATGTAGCCAAATTTCAGTGTGAAACGTTTGCCAGTAACTCGTAAAGACAGAACCTGCAAAGAAGTCTGGACAGATAAGCACATTACATTTAGAGAAGTATCCAGACTCCTGAGATGAACTTTCTGAACCTAGTGGTTCAGCAAACTGGAAAACAGGTTCTCTCATGAGATTAATGGCCCATCCTATCTCTGATATAGCTGGACATATAATGAGTGGCTTTTCTCAGGGAATTTCATTTCTGGGCCCTGACAGCACCAGGAAGCACCAAGAGATGTTAAAAAATAAGCAACAGAGGAAGTGAAAAGGTGCCTGGGTTTTCTCAGACCTCAAAAAAGACAAATTTTAAATCAATTTGTAATGTATCTTCGACTGACTAGCCTGATAAATGTTGTGTTCTGCCAAAATGTCCTTGCTGCGTGGCATGACTGTCGTATGTTGTTTGCAGTGTTGTTGTAGCTGAGTTGGTCCCAGGATATTAGAGAAACAAGGTGGGTCTTTTGTTGAACCAACTTCTGTTGGTGAAAGAGATCAGATTTCGAGCTTACACAGAGCTCTTCTTCAGGTCTAAGGGCTGGTCTACACTAACCCCCCAATTCGAACTAAGATACGCAACTTCAGCTACGTGAATAACGTAGCTGAAGTCGAACTATCTTAGTTCGAATGAAAACGTACTTACCCGGGGTCCACACGCGGCGCGCAGGCTCCCCCGTCGACTCCGCCTACTTCGTTCGTCGAGCTGGATTACCAGCGTCGACGGGGGAGCACTTCCTGGTTCGATTTATCGCGTCTAGACAAGACGTGATAAATCAAACCCAGAACATCGATCCGACGCCTCCGACGCGACGGGTAAGTGTAGACCTACCCTAAGAAAGATACTCAAAGTGTCTCAGCTAAATACACAGTGGAACAGATTGTTTAGCGTAAGTAGTTATACATTATAAGGGACCATTTAAGGTGAAGTGGCCTGTTAACACCTCTGCAGTCATAGGACAAAAAAGGGGGGGTTAGTGAGTTACAGATTATTTTAATAAGCCATAAATCCAGTGTTTGCATGAAGTCCATGATTTTTAGTGTCTAGCAAAGTTATGAATTTAAGTTGCCAGTCTCATCCTTTGAAAGGGTTGTGCAGGTGTCCTTTGAGAGGATGAGGACTGAGAGGTCAGATATGGAGTGATCACTTTATAAAAAGTGTTCATCCACGGGTTATGGAGTTTTTGTCTTTTATCGTTTTTTCTGTGTGAATTCATTTGAGAGTGTAATGATTGCCTTGTTTCACCCACATAGTTGTTTACTGGGACATTTAGTGCACTGGATGAGGTACACCACATGAATCTTGGAAAGTGTGTTGTGGGGGTATTGATCATCATAATAGTGGAGATATGTCTGTAGGTTTTGCATCTTTTGTTCTGGCAGGGTCTGGTGCCGATTGAGTTGGTGTGTCCTGCTGCGGGGGAGCCTCCTTCTGATAATGAGGTTGGCGGTTGTTTGAAGGCCGGAAGAAGGGGTTCAGGAAATACTTCTTTCAGGATATGGTCCCCATCAAGTATGGGTTGTAAATGTTTGATGATACCCCATGTGGGTTCCAGTGTGAGGTGGTAGGTGACAATCTTCAATAAAAAGAACATCACAAAACAAACTCACTGGCACTTTCTGCTCCCATGATTGATGATTAAGTAGGACTTCCTCCTAATCAGGAACTAACTATTCTCTATGCTTATTAGTTGTCATACACATATACATTCACATTGAGTGTGTCTATATCTGGTATCAATTCCATACTGTTCTTTACCCTTGTAATGATAACATTCAGTTCCAAAAAGTAGTGAAGGGGAATAATGAATAGCAGAAAGGAAAAATTATATAAAAAGAGAATGAGAAAAATGGATGTTAGTAAGCGTGTGCTATTGTACTTAGGGCCACTAAATTGTCTCCTCTGTTTAATTATTTGATTTGTGGGAAGTTTTCACAGATATCTTGATGAATTGACTAAGATTCATTAAATCAATATATTGCTCCTTAGAAGGTGCTATCTCCCACATACAAAGAAACCCATCCTTAATTGTGGGTGGCTATAGATTTCACCACCGGCACAGCAATATATTCTCCATGCATAGCATTGCTAAAGCAAGCCAATTCTTGGCTGAGCGTGACAGATTGTTTAAATCTTTAAAATCATGTAACAGTGTTCAGCTGTCAAATGTGTGTATTATTCTTCCCACTATCCTTTAAAATTACTTCTAGAATTAAAGTGTAGAATGAATTAGTAACACTGGCCCAAATTCTCTTTTGGTGTAAACAGGCTTGGCTCCAATAAAGCTGCTACAGTTTACACCAGTAGAGCAGAGGTGGGCAAACTACGGCCCACGGGACCATCCTGCCCGGTCCTTGAGCTCCCGGCCAGGGAGGCTAGCCCTTTGCCCCTCCCCTCCTGTCCCTCTTTCCCCGCAGCCTCACCATGCCGCCAGCACTCTGGGCGGCATGGCTGGCTCCTGCCAGGCAGCACAGCGGCGTGGCTGTGAGCTCCTGCCGCTCTGAGCGGCATGGTAAGGGACGAAGAGCGGGGGGGCTGGATAAGGGGCAGGGTGTCCCAGGAGGCAGTCAGGGGACAGGGAGCAAGGGGCGGTTGGAAGGGGTGGAGGTTTTGGGGGGGCTGTCAGGGGATGGGGAATAAGGGCGGTTGGATAGGCGTGGGAGTCCTGGGGGGCCTGTTGGAGGCAGGGGTGTGGATAGGGGTCAGAGCAGTCAGGGGACAGGGAATAGGGGGTGGGGTCCTGGGGTGGGCGGTTAGGGGCAGGGGGTCCCTGGAGGGGGCAGTCAGGGGACAAGGAGTAGGGGGGTTGGATGGGTCAGAGGTTGTGAGGGGGGCAGTCAGGGGGCAGGAAGTGGGAGGGGGCGGATAGGGAAAGGGAGCCAGGCTGTTTGGGGAGGCACAGCCTTCCCTACCCTGCCCTCCATACAGTTTTGCAAACCCAATGTGGCCCTTGGGCCAAAAGGTTTGCCCACCCCTGCAGTAGAGTGTATGACCCTGTATTTCAGGACATTAGAACATACAGAGGAGCTAATATCAGAAATCATCGTAATTTATGTCTGAAGATCAAACTCAAGAAAAGCAAAACTACAGAAACATCTAGAAAATTGACAGTAAAAGACTAATAGACACAACATTACAGTAGGAATTTCAAATTGAACTGAAGATTTTTTGTGTGTTCAAAGCGATGTCTGACCGTGTGGGAAGGATTCAGATTGAGTGCTGAAATAATAGTATTTGACTGAAAAGTAGTTTGTTCTTACTGGAATAAAAAAGGAATGGGTGAGTGGATATTTTAGTTCTACGCTAAAATATTTTAAAGGATCTTGGGGGGGGCATTGTTTGGCTGGTTTATTTTGAAAAAATACAAAACAAACACCCATAGAAAAGTTATTAGTTACTTTATGTCAGAGTCAGATTGAAGGGGCAGTATGGACATTATTAGTATCTACATTTGAATATTCTCCTCTACAATTAGAACCCTAAAGATTTGGACAAGTCATTTCAAATAGCTCAGGTCATACAGTGTAAACAAACATTACTAATTAGTGTGGAGGGTATCAGATTAAGGAAACCAGATAGATACTTTGGTTTGTTTGCAACAGATCTGGATTTTTTTAGACAGCGACAACTTTGTTCCATGCAATGTTCAGAGAGTCCAGCTGGTGAGAAGCACTTCTACTCCTTGCATGAACTGTGCATAATTTGGAAATAAAACAAAGTTCTGTTCAATTCAACATCCCTAAACCTCTAGCTAGTATGGACACCTTGCTAATATGTGATATCCTATAAATAATTGTGAACCAAAGCTTGCCAAAATGCAATAAATGACTTTAGTGGAGTCATCAATTTATGCCAATGGTGAATGTGATCCACTATCTTTTTCCTCCTAAATTTGAAGCACCCCAATTTAACCCCAGATGAGGAAGGATGGAGAGAAGGAATGCATCTGTAACTTCTGTAGCAGATCTCCTCCTTTCAAGTTGCTGCATGACATCTGAGGTATATGTAAAAGAAAAGAATCTGGATTTCACTAACCTTATTTTGCAAGGAGACAGACTATAAAATCTTATGCTAAAGTAACAGATCCCAAATGTAAGTTGTTAAGTGTAATGGAAGTTCTATGCAAGTGACCTGGCTTCAGTCCCTGTGCTGAGAGGTGTTCCTTGTGTCAAACTGCAACTCCTTTGTTTGAGAGAGGAGTGGCCCTGACAGACCAAAGAGAGAACCATCCAGACCTCCCCAGCCAAGGGAAATTGCTGATAAGCCTAGGAGGAGACAGGGTAGGAAGTTTTTGATGAGAGTATGGAAATCCTCCATTGAGGATGTTATGCATTAAAGTAGAACTTTAATTGATATTTTCCCCATGTGCTTGAGATAACATCAACATTTGAATTTCAATTACATGGTGCGCTATGTTCTCGTATTTTGCTACACTTGTCCTCAAAGATTTCAACGTGAGCAGGATCATGACTATGCACAATAGAGATTGTCTCAGTTATGAGGTAATGTGCATCTTTGATTAGAATTTGGGTCCAAAATGTCAGTCTATTTTAAAACTGAGGATGGTTTTCCATGGGATTCCGCAGTGGTATGAGAAAGTTTAAATACTGATTGAGTAAAAGGAAGGATGACTTGATTCTCAGAAATTTTCTGGATTTCCACCCAGTTTTAGAACCAAATTCAAATTAAACCTTTTTGAGATTCTGAAGTGTTTGGATAAGTTATTCCCAGTCTCGGTTAGAACTGGCCAAATAGCGTGAAAGCGAGGCTGATCACACAAGATTTCTAGGCCAGTTTTTCAGAATCAGGAGGTTTTGGATAGCTTTTAGAAAAGCTGCCTAACTTATAGATGTCTGAACCTTCTTTAATATGAGGATTCTAAACTCAAAACTAGAACTAGTCAGGAATTTTTGATTAAACATTTTCTTACCAGAAAAAGCCAAATTATTGAAACTGAAACTTATCGCTTTTTGACAAATTTCTCAACTTGAAATGTTTTTGGAAAAAGTTTCAAATTTGTCAAATTTCTAGTTTTCTAGTGCAAAGTTACTTTTCATTTCAAAAGTTAAGCTAATTATAGATTTAATTTTATAAAAATGATCAAAATTGAACCAAAATATTTCTATTGACCTGAATAGAAAACTCTTTTGGATTTTCAGTTCATGAACATTTTTGAGATTTTGAACCTTTTGTCCTGATTCAGGCTGGGAAAACTTCTAAATCTTGCAAATTTTCACAGACCAGGAAAACCATTCCCCACCCAACTCTATTCAGACCCTCTTGAGTTTCACATATCTCTATTTAAGAATTGTAAATGCAAGCAGGTTGACCTAACCGAAGTTCATTCCAGACTACCATATATAAGTATTTGGAATCCCACCATTACAGCTCATTTTTAGCATACTCATAGAAATCTCATGGGTAATTGCTAGATATACTAGAGGAGGGTTAAGGAAGTCTCTAGAAAAATAGCAACTGCTCTTGTTGATTATTACTTTAAGCTTTACTGATGATTTATTCTAGCTAACTTGTCTTTTTTCTTCAAAACAATAACCCCACAGCTTTTCCTTATTATGACTTGCAATTCTCAAAGAAAAAAAGTTTAAAAAAAAAAAATTCTCTGCTTGGTATGGATTGCACAAGGGTACGATGAGTCAAGAAATGCTTTTTTTATGTGCTGTCTTCACACATACATGAAAAAAGGCCTGTCTTGGAGCTATTCTCTTTTGGAATTTACAGAGGTTTGTGAAAAACAAAGATTGAAATCCAGTCTTGCTCTTCTTGCTTCAAAATATTATTTGAAGAGGAAACTGGGGAGTTGGATCATACAGATAAGGGTCTATTTAATGAATATCTAAATCAGAGCTCTTTGGCTGCTGTAGGGAGCTATAATAAAGGTAAAATGTAGAAGCAAAACAAAATTAAAAAATTGTTTTTATCGTTTATTGTTCCTCTAGGACGTATAAAAAGGCAAGTTTCAGGGTGGGGTTTTTTGTTTGTTTTTTCCCTGCTCCTCCCTTTCCCCCTATTTTTTCTGCTTGTTTGTTATATCAGAAATATCAGATGCTAACTTGACTCTTTTTCCTAGAAGACTTTAGCATTTGCTGGAGGTCTGGGAACATTACCCTCCAGTTGCAGAGGGAGGTGAAGTTCAGGCTTAAACTGCCAATAACGGTGCTTTCCCTTTAAAGCTTTCCTGGTCTTCTCCTGGGGGCTGGGGGTGTTTGTGTATCTTTCTCTCTCTCTCTCTTTTCAGTAGCATTCTTGACACTGACAAAGTATATGAGTGTTGGCAAAGTTAATACCAGTAATGGACCTACATTTCAGCATTCTGATCTGGGATTGAACTCCCAGTCAGTGAGGTTTGGTTCTAGAGCTCTAGTTCACCTCTATCTGCAATTGTTAGGTCAAATATCACAGTAGCAATGTGTTTGTTTCATACTTCTGTCCATTTACAGTTCTGTAGCAAGCAGACACTCATCATTTCTGCATGCTTTCTCTCTCTCATGTGTCTCATTGGTCCAAAGACACCAACCCTCTTCCCCTACTCCAAGGAATCTCTGACTATCCTTCTCCAGCTTCTGTCATCTTACTCTTGCCTTTCTCTCCTTTAAGCACTTCCCCCTTCTTCTGTCAATGTCAACCTCTTTTGTTCGTGATAGTGCACAGGACACTTTCTGATATTGACGCCCACATTATATTCTCCAGAGGCAGCACTCAGTCAGTGTATGTATGGTGCCTAGGGGGAAAGACACTTTCTAGCAAGTTCATTGTGATTACAGCTGGGTGAATGATGGATTTTTTTGGTTTCTTGGCCATATCAGGGTAAAAAAAATCGGTTTTGGTTGAACAGAAAATGAATTTTTTCAAAATTTTCAGGAAATCGTAAGGTTGAAAAACATTTCATTTTGTGTCAAACAAAATTTTCTTTTCATTCAACTCAAAATGAAATAAAACAAAGTTCCAAAACAAAAAGCCATTTTGAACCAAAAAATCAAAACGTTTGAATTTGTGGCTATTATTTATGTAGTTCCCTAGGCATGCATGGCACTTAACAGACATGTAAACATGAGCATGTCCTGCCCAGAGGAGTTTGCAATCTGAAGGCCAGACTGCCCCTGGTTCTCGTACAAGGTCATGGGGTTGATGAGGCAGGGACAAGGAGCCTTTGCCCTCCCGCAGCTCATCCCTTTGTGTACCCCATGCCAGGGCTAAGGACAATCACAGTCCCTGATCTCAGAGGATCACGGAGGCTATTCTCTTCATGTACACTAGGGGCTGAATATTAACCCGCAGAGGAGGGAACAGGAGAGCAGCTTGCTCACTTCCCATGGAATGCTATGGCCCCACACTTTTTCCCTATTCTTAACTGTGTTGAGATGTTGCAACCAAGATCTAAATTAGACGTACCATGATAAGGGATGATAGTAAAGAAAGTGTGGTGAGAAGGGTCATTCAAAAGGACATAGGTTACAACTGGGAGAGATCATGATCTATGCTTAACACTTCGTGCACATCTTGTTCGTTCCTTTGCTTTTAAATGTCAATTTTGAGCAGTTTCTGGAATAAGAGGCTGAGAAAGAAATTGATATTCAAGAGAACAAGCCAATCAGAGACCACCTGGCAGCCGCTTAAGCACTTGATGGGCTCATTGTTGCCAACACATCTGCTTGGGAAGTCTGTCCAGAAGGCAGCTGTTCCTGCTGCTACTTGGCATATGAGTGTTCTGAATGCCATCTCAACTGAAAGGAAACGCAGGACAAAATTCTAGGGAAATGGGACTCTTTGCCAACTGCAAGTACCTCATTATATTTGTTTATCAACATTATTCTAATTAGTGAAATCTGTGACTAATTATTTCCCTTTGAGTCAGCTCATGTTCATCTCTCAAGTATGAGCAAATAATAAAAAGAGAAGCTAAGCTATAATTTCGCTGCAGTTTGAGACAGCAAATATTTCCAGAATATCAATCATGAGTATATCTATTAACATATCTAGCAATGGCTGTTGGGGCACAGGCAGTAGGGATGGACTAACTCTTTGGATAAAACTAGACACAACAAGAACTTTCACTTATGCCTCCAAAAGAACCTTTTTCTGATACTCTAAACATGTTTGGACAGAGGAATTGCCCGGAGTGCGTCAAGACAAGCGATCGATCTAGTCTAGTGTCCTCTGTGCAACAGTGGCCAGTACCAGCTGCTTCAGAAACTCTACACAAGGCCTTTGTGGAATAGCCTGGCCACAAAGAACATTTCTTCCTTACCTTCATTAGTGAAAGCGTGGTTAATGTTAGAGCTGGTCAGAATATTTGGAACATAACATTTTTTTTTGTTAAAAAAAATCTTGTTAAAAAAATATGAAAAACTGCTGACGTGTTCTAAATATTATTGACAACATTTTGAAACATTTCTCATCAAAATGTTTATTGAAAGTGTCACTGAAATGGTTATAGACATTTTTCATTTACGTAAAATCCAGTTTTCAGTAAACAAATAAAATTCAGTAACTTTTGATGTATTTGTAATATTTTTGACCAGCTCTAGCTACTATAGATATCTATCAAAGTGTGTAGATTTACCTTATATATAAAGGAGGTAAGTCTACACGCTTTCATTTTGTCTGATAAGCAGAAGGACCAAAACTCTGTGAAAGAGGTAGTGATGGCTCAGCCAAAACCAGGAAATATGGAAATGTCATGAGAGAACATCATTTCATCATCAGGTAGAGCTACAAATACCTGTGGGAAGCCTATCCAAATTTGCACTTCCCTAGCAAGAATAACAGCATTAGGGACTGAAATGGTTACAACAGGAGGTGGAGCATTTGCCAGGTTCTACCCAGTTAGATCTCCTCCTATTGGATCCCTTGCCTACAGATTCTACATGTTACTTGAGAAAAGTGGTAAAGAAGAACAGCACTTTTCAAGCTGTAGAGCATTCAAGCTGCTTCCATCTCCTGCTTTTTTCATTCATGAAGCACCATAAAAGAATGTGCTTCAGGACCCTAGTGCCAGGAATATCTGCTCTGGAGGCCAATCTTTTGCATGTGTGTGCTATGCAGTGCCAAGGAAAAGAGCAGTGGGAGTTGAAGAAACATGATTATATTTTTATGGAGATTTTATCATTTTTCATTAAAACAAAATCCCAGGTACCATAGACAACAGACATTTCATAGAATCCTAGAATCTCAGGGTTGGAAGGGACCTCAAGAGGTCATCTAGTCCAACTCCCTGCTCAAAGCAGGACCAACCCCAACTAAATCATCCCAGCCAGGGCTTTGTCAAGCCTGACCTTAAAAACCTCTAAGGAAGGAGATTCCACCACCTCCCTAGGTAACCCATTCCAGTTCATCACCACCCTACTAGTGAAAAAGTTTTTCCTAATATCCAACCTAAACCTCCCCCTCTGCAACTTGAGACCATTACTCCTTGTTCTGTCATCTTCTACCACTGAGAACAGTCTAGATCCATCCTCTTTGGAACCCCCTTTCAGGTAGTTGAAAGCAGCTATCAAATCCCCCCTCATTCTTCTCTTCTGCAGGCTAAACAATCCCAGTTCCCTCAGCCTCTCCTCATAAGTCATGTGCTCCAGCCCCCTAATCATTTTTGCTGCCCTCCGATGGACTCTTTCCAATTTATTCACATCCTTCTTGTAATGTGGGGTACAAAACTGGACACAGTACTCCAAATTAGGCCTCAGCAATGCTAAAGAGAGGGGAATGATCACGTTCCTCGATCTGCTGGAAATGCCCCTACTTATACAACCCAAAATGCCATTAGCCTTCTTGGCAGCAAGGGCACACTGTTGACTCGTTATTCAGCTTTTCGTCCACTGTAACCCCTAGGTCCTTTTCTGCAGAACTGCTGCCCAGCCATTCGGTCCCTAGTCTGTAGCAGTGCATGGGATTCTTCCGTCCCAAGTGCAGGACTCTGCACTTGTCCTTGTTGAACCTCATCAGATTTCTTTTGGCCCAATCCTCTAATTTGTCTAGGTCCCTCTGTATCCTATCCCTACCATCCAGCATATCAACCACTCCTCCCAGTTTAGTGTCATCTGCAAACTTGCTAAGGGTGCAGTCCACACCATCCTCCAGATCGTTAATGAAGATATTGAACAAAACCGGCCCCAGCACCGACCATTGGGGTACTCCACTTGATACCGGCTGCCAACTAGACATGGAACCATTGATCTCTACCCATTGAGCCCGACCATCTAGCCAGTTTTCTATCCACCTTACAGTCCATTCATCCAGCCCATACTTCTTTAACTTGCTGGCAAGAACACTGTGCGAGACTGTATCAAAAGCTTTGCTAAAGTCAAGAAATAGCACATCCACTGTTTTCCCCTCATCCACAGAGCCAGTTATCTCATCATAGAAGGCAATTAGGTTAGTCAGGCATGACTTGCCCTTGGTGAATCCATGCTGACTGTTCCTCATTACATTCCCCTCCTTTAAGTGGTTCAGAATTGATTCCTTGAGGACCTGTTCCATGATTTTTCCAGGGACTGAGGTGAGACTGACTGGCCTGTAGTTCCCTGGATCTTCCTTCTTCCCTTTTTTAAAGATGGACACTACATTAGCTTTTTTCCAGCCATCCGGGACCTCCCCCGATTGCCATGATTTTTCAAAGATAATGGCCAATGGCTCTGCAATCACATCGGCCAACTCCTTTAGCACCCTCAGATGCAGTGCATCCGGCCCCATGGACTTGTGCTCTTCCAACTTTTCTAAATAGTCCCGAACTACTTCTTTCTCCACAGTGGGCTGGTCACCTCCTCCCCATACCGTGCTGTGGAGTGCAGCTGTCTGGGAGCTGACCTTGTCTGTGAAGACAGAGGCAAAAAAAGCATTGAGTACACTAGCTTTCTCCACATCCTCTGTCACTAGGTTCCCTCCCTCATTCAGCAAGGGGCCCACACTTGCCTTGACTTTCTTCTTGTTGCTAACATACCTGAAGAAACCCTTCTTGATACTCCTAACATCTCCGGCTAGCTGCAACTCCAAGTGTGATTTGGCCTTCCTAATTTCACTCCTGCATGCCTGAGCAATACTTTTATACTCCTCCCTGGTCATTTGTCCAATCTTCCACTTCTTGTAAGCTGCTTTTTTGTGTTTAAGATGAGCAAGGATTTCGCTGTTAAGCCAAGCTGGTCGCCTGCCATATTTACTTTTCTTTCTACGCATCGGGATGGTTTGTTCCTGCAACCTCAATAAGGATTCTTTAAAATACAGCCAGCTTTCCTCGACTCCTTTCCCCCTCATGTTATTCTCCCAGGGGACTTTGCCGATCAGTTCCCTGAGGGAGTCGAAGTCTGCTTTTCTGAAGTCCAGGGTCTCTGTTCTACTGCTCTCCTTTCTTCCTTGTGTCAGGATCCTGAACTCGACCATCTCATGGTCACTGCCTCCCAGGTTCCCATCCACTATTGCTTTCTCTACTATTTCTTCCCTGTTTGTGAGCAGCAGGTCAAGAAGAGCTTTTCCCCTAGTTGGTTCCTCCAGTACTTGCACCAGGAAATTGTCCCCTATACTTTCCAAAAACTTCCTGGATTGTCTGTGCACTGCTGTATTGCTCTCCCAGCAGATATTGGGGTGATTAAAGTCACCCATGAGAACCAGGGCCTGTGATCTAGCAACTTCTGTTAGTTGCTGGAAGAAAGCCTCGTCTGCCTCATCCCCCGGGTCTGGTGGCCTGTAGCAGACTCCCACCACGACATTACCCTTGTTGCTCACACTTCTAAATTTAATCCAGAGACTCTCAGGTTATTCTGCAGTTTCATACTGGAGCTCTGAGCAGTCATACTGCTCTCTTACATACAATACAACTCCCCCACCTTTTCTGCCCTGCCTATCCTTCCTGAACAGTTTATATCCATCCATGACAGTACTCCAGTCATGTGAGTTATCCCACCAAGTCTCTGTTATTCCAATTACATCATAATTCCTTGACTGTGCCAGGACTTCCAGTTCTCCCTGCTTGTTCCCCAGGCTTCTTGCATTTGTGTATAGGGATTTAAGATAGCTCACTGATCATCCTGCTGTCCCAGTATGGGGCAGGAGCCCTCCCCTCTTGCACTCACCTACTTGTGCTTCCTCCCGGTATCCCACTTCCCCACTTACCTCGGGGCTTTGGTCTCCTTCCCCCGGTGAACCTAGTTTAAAGCCCTCCTCACTAGGTTAGCCAGCCTGCTTGCAAAGATGCTCTTCCCTCTCTTCGTTAGGTGGAGCCCATCTCTGCCTAGCACTCCTTCTTGGAACACCATCCCATGGTCAAAGAATACAAACCCTTCTCTCCGACACCATCTGCGTAGCCATTCGTTGACTTCCACGATTCGGCGGTCTCTACACTGGCCTTTTCCTGTCACAGGGAGGATAGACGAGAACACCACTTGCGCCTCAAACTCCTTTATCCTTCTTCCCAGAGCCACGTAGTCTGCAGTGATACGCTCAAGGTCATTCTTGGCAGTATCATTGGTGCCCACGTGGAGAAGCAGGAAGGTGTAGTGATCTGAGGGCTTGATGAGTCTCAGCAGTCTCTCCGTCACATCATGAATCCTAGGCCCTGGCAAGCAGCACACCTCTCGGTTTTCCCGGTCAGGGCGGCAGATAGATGACTCAGTCCCCCTGAGGAGAGAGTCCCCGACCACCACCACCCTCCTCCTCCTCTTGGAAGTGGTGGTCGTGGAACCCCCATCCCTAGGATGGTGCATCTCATGCCTTCCAATCAGTGGAGTCTCCTTCTGCTCTGTTCCCTCAGATGTATCATCCACTCCACTCTCTGCACTAGTACCTGCAGAGAGAACATGAAAACGGTTGCTCACCTGAATCTGTGTTTCTGGTACATGGACTTTTCTGGTACTCTTCTGGAAGTCACATGCCGCCAATTATCCTCGCTGGCCTTCTGTCCCCGCTGCGTAGCCTGCTCTGAATCTTCAGAACATTGTGCCTGCTGAAGCCTATCCTGACGTCTATCCAGGAAATCCTCTTTTTCTTTTATGGAACGCAGGGTTGATACTCATTTCTCCAGACCTTGAATCTTCTCTTCCAATATGGAGATCAGCTTGCACTTTTACAGACAAAGTCGCTTCTATCCTGTGGAAGAAAGACAAACATGGCACATCCTGTGCAGGTCACAACAGCGAATCGCTCAGCATCCATAGTCTCTTCCTTCTAAGAGCTTCCTTACTTGTGGCAGAAGCCTTTATAAAACTGCCTTTTTATAACAGTCAGGTCCACCTGGAACAAAGCACTCCCAATTCACACTGTTCAAACAAGCAATCAAACAATCAAGCACACGGTCAAACTGCCAAACTGTTCCCTCAACAGACACTCAGATACTCACCAGCACAGTCCCCCTAATGCAGCACTTAGCGTACCTCCGCTCAGACAGATCCCAGGCAAACTCCTTCTGTTCCCTAATGAACAACCAAGTTTTCTTTTAAGTGGACATAAAGATAGCTAAATATATATTGTTAAATATGATACCACATACAGTAGATGGTCATTTGGGAGGGAGTGGAGGAATCTATATTTAAGGGAGTACTCGTAATTGTATCCATTTGATCATGCAAGTACCAACATATCTAGGCACAAATCAAGTAGTTTTCCTCTTAACTTCCCACTTTTACTTTTAAATTAATTAATTTTGCCTACAGTTCCCTGCTTTGCAATGGATTTTTGCATATGTAAACAGATGTTCTCAAAAATATTACAGAGTTTTAGTAAAAAAGTCCTTTAAAAAACTGGTCCTTGTTCTTCTTTAGTGATTAATTTTGTGGTGGTTTTTTTTATTTTTTTTTTATTCTTGTGGCGTGTGGGGTTTTTTGCCCTTATTCTTCTTTTAAGGTCTTTTGTTTGACATTTTGCTGTAACTATGATGCTGTAAATGATAAAGCTTTAAGCTTAAAAGGCCCAATCCTGCTAAATCCTAGCAGTAAATAGGAAATAATTAGAGCTGTGCAAGAACTGGAATTTGTTTTGCAAGAAATTTGTGATGGAAACATTTGTTTTCTTTCCAGATCTGAACAAAAATAAAGAATGTTGTCATTTCTTGTGGAAAAAAAAGTTTTTCAGGGAAAAAATTATTTTGCATCAACTAATTTTTTTCCAATTTTGACTTATTTTATTTCATATCGATTATAATTTATAATTGAATATCCACAAATATCAAAACAAAAAGTCATTTTGAAATGAAAAATTGAAATGTTCCAATCCAATAATGGCAAAACCAGAATGCTCTGACATCATCAAAATGCTTCGTTTTTATTTTATTTTTTTATTTTATTTTATTTTTTTTGGAAAATGAAATGTCATCAAAATTGACATGTTCCAACAGGAAGTTTCAATTTTGACAACATGGCATTTGCCAATGGAAAACTAGTCTCTCTGAAAAATTTCAACCAGCTCTAGAATGATGCATCCTTAAAAAAAATTAAGGTTAAGGTTACCCACTTAATAACAGATGATTTTGGAAAATATTCTCTGGGTTCATTGATCAGCAATTACTGAGTTGTGACAGGTTTTTTTTGTATGTTCCATAAAGAAACTGAAACAGATTCAGTCAAGAAAGAGGAAAGGTCCCAAACCATGTCCCTCAGAGACAACTTCCAAATAGAAAAGAGAATTTATTATAGCAAATGATGAGCAAACGAGGTCTGGATAAAATAAGAAACCCCTCAATCTCGAACCTGTCAAGTGTCACTCATCTGGAATGAGTCACACATTTGCCTCGGTTCTCATTTATATTAGCTGAAGTGACACTCATAAGCAGAGCTGCAGGCAATAAGCTTCCCAGTTCAGCTCCTCCAAGCTATTAGAAACAACTCATGGGGGGCTTCTGAGCAAGCAGCCAATATTTCCTCCTCCTCCCCTTCTCTTTCCCCATCAGAGGAGTGAGGCTCTGGAACAGCCTTCCAACAGGTGTAGTGGATCAAACTACGTAACTAGTATTAAGATGGAGCTTGCTTAGTTTGTGAACAGGATTATATGATAGGGTTGCCTGTGACAGCAGGGGACTGGACTTGTTGATCCAAAAGGTTCTTTCCCGTCCTATATTCCCAGTGCTAGTTCCTTTCACACACTGTAACTCCTAGTACAGCACAATGGGGAGGAATCTGTGGCCAGCACTACTGCTTCCTGGTCCTGAACAACACTGTATTCCACTCTCAGGAAATGTCATCCCCAGGAGGCAGCCATGGTGTGTGTGAGAGAGGACCAGATGAGTTACAAAGAAATTCAGGGAAAGAAGTGGGGAGGGAGAGAGTGAGATTGAACCAAGAGCCAGTGGAAATGGGGAGAGGAAAGGCAAAGAGTGAGAGAGGGGGAAAGAAAGGGAAAGGAAGAAAAGAAAACACAGTTGAGACAAAGAGGGAAAAGATGCTCTTGTGACTAATGTACAAGACTGGGAGTCAGGTCTCCTGAGTTCTATTCCCATCTGTCCCTGACTCACTGTGCAACCTTGGGAAAGTCCTATCGCTCACCTGTGCCTCCGTTCCCTATCCGTAAATTGGGGTGAATACTGACCCACCTTGTGGGCATGTGAAAGCACTTGGAGAGCTTTGGCTAGAAGCTTTAGCATTATTAGATAAGGGGGTCCCAGCAAAAAAAAGTATGAGAACCCCTGGTCCTATATGACCTTGAAATCTATGAAGCTTTTAAGCGCTGGTAAGAGAAGCAGTGAAGCCAAATGCACTGAGAATAAGGTCAGAATCCAGAACTCCTAAATTCTACTCCCTGGTTCTGCCACTGATACACCATGTGGTCTTGGACAAATCATATACTTCCCCATATGCAAAATGGGGGTTCCACAGGCCTGGTATAGCTCTCCCTTGTTGGATGTTCCTCAGGCTGCTGTATTTGGACCCACATGCTGGATCAGTGTGCTTTTAAGATCCCCTGGGTCTGAGTGGGTTCCAGACACTGTCTCTTTCTTTGGATTCAGGCATACTTCCTGAGCATAGACTGTTATCTGGTACAAGTCCTAGGGAATGGGACCCTGCAACCCAGCTGCCCTAAACCCCACAAAGCTCCTAAGCAGATTAAGCACATCCTCCCTAGAGCTCCAACAGTATGGGTACTTTCGGTTTATAGTTTAACCTTTCAGGGACACGTGATAGTTGAAACAAGTAAGACACAGACCTTGCAGAGGGATTGCTAACCCCATCACTCTTTAGACAGCGCAAGAGATATACAGCTCCATGCAAAATATGAAATGTCTGTATGTAATTCCCTGTCTCAGTTTCACCACCACTCTTGAGTATTCTTTTGGGATTTGGTCAGTGTCCTGTCAGGATTCCAGGTCCCCTCTCCAGGACCTCACTCCTCCAGCTCATGTGTCTCTTTCAGCTCATGGAGTCTCCTCTCACTCCTGCCCCAAAGTTCCTTTCTTTTCCCCAACCTTCCTCGTCTCTGTGTTTTTCTAAAAACAACCTGGTTCTTTGTGCCTCCTCCTCTTTTGCTTTTTGCCATTGTCTACACCTCTGCAGAGAGCTGACTTTACCTACACGGCAGCCACTCCATTGTTCTGCGGTTCTCAAACTTCATTGCACCAGGGCCCCCCTTCTGACAACAAAAATTACTACATGCCCCAGGCTCAAGCCTTTGGACTTCAGCTTCAGCCCCAGGCGGTGGGGCTCAGGCTTCGGCTTCAGCCCCAGGTCCCAGCGGGTCTAACACTGGCCCCGGTGACCTAATTAAAATGGTGTCCTGACCCACTTTGGGGTCGCAACCCACAGTTTGAGAACCACTGTGGGGTAAGGCTTATTCAGTTGCTGATGGTCCTTAATGATGATCCTTAAAGAAGCAGACACTTCGGCACCAGTCCCCCAGTCCTTAACACAAGTATGATGCGATAATACAGGAAAGACCACCCTAAAGATATAAACAGAGAGAGAGTTCATAATATCAAACAGAATTCAAAAATTGTACATAGACAGGTCTGCCAAATCATCACAAGGACAATTATATTTAACCACCTAATCTGAATGGTTTGTGAACTGTTTGTGCGTCACTTTGAAAAATGTACAGTGCTATGTAAGTGCTATGCGTTTGTATTAACTATGCACATTATTTGTTTCATCAGTGGGCTTTATAAAGGTAAGTGAGTAGATGTCAAGAAGCAGCATTTAACTAATTAATAATGGGCTTCTCTTAATGGTGCAATTTAGAATTTTTTTGCTATGGCAGGAAGACATTATCTGCAAAGTTACCATGGTAACACAACCCACTACACGTTGCTAAGAGCACAGTGTAACTGTTATTATTACTATTATTACAGCTTTTGACGTTTACACTTTTTTAGGCCTGAACATTTTTGCTAGATTTAAATTCATGTGTGAGAAAGTTTCTAAGTTTTGCAACCTCCCATCAGGCTCCACTGGATTACAACAGCAGTGACGTTAGTGATACCACATTACTCTGGTGGCAGAATGCCTATCTTCTAAGGCTACATAACGTCTACAGGGAGGGCAGACAAGCTCTTTGTAGCAGCTGGAGAAAGGTGAAGCTTCAAATTTCCCAGCCAGAGGATAATATAAAAGGTGGAGATTCTAAACCAGGTGTAGGGGAAGTAGCCTAGTACAACTCCCACTATCCCTCTTCTTAGCAGCTAAGGAAGCTGAGGAAGGGAGAGCACTGAAGTTCTCACCAGAGCATTGCCTCTGGACTAGGGTGACCAGACAGCAAATGTGAAAAATTGGGACAGGGAATGGGGGGCAATAGGAGTCTATATAAGAAAAATGCCCAAAAATCGGGACTGTCCCTATAAAATCGGGATAGCTGGTCACCCTACTCTGAACCTCATTGTCGCTCCTCTTCCTCTCCCCTACCTCCCAATCTTTCATATTCATCTCTAGCTAGTGGGCCTATTTAGCTCTCCAGCTAGCAAGTCCCTGGTAAATTTTTCAAGCCCTGGTTGTGCCATAACTGAAGCAGGTTATTTGGTGGAGTTGCATCTGCTGCTTCCTTTAGAGACAAAGATTCTCAAGGATGATTTCTTGTCTGCTGTTTGCTAACATTGGTAATAATATTTTTATACAAGCCCCTGTGTTGTCCTTGGAACTATTTTCCCAAGGCTCTGCTGCTGCTTTTGTTCAATATTTTTCTGTTAGGCTCCTGTGATGCCAGTGATTGAGGTTTATAGCTCTTTCATTTTACCCACAAAAACTACTGGCTGAAACATGTTGATGGCTCTTGCCGACAGTCGCCTAAGTCAGAACGCTCCATTTCTCCATATGAAAAGGGGGCTTGGATAAGCCTTCCATCTCGGTTACCCTGTTGTCATTCACTCCTTTCCTCTCTCCATGCTTTTGTATTTTATAGCCATGCACACATGAATTTATATTCTCTCCATACAACGGTATCTAGACTACCTTTGATTTCCAGCTCGACATATAGAGCAAAACAGGTGCTTAAATAGCACTGTGTGGTAAATGTTGACTTTTTAACTCTGAGTTGTGTGAGAATCATAGAAACATATACTGTATGACCATACATAATGTACGTTCTCTGTGTGTGCATATCGTGACCGTCATCAGGGACAACAGCAATAAAATGGTTCTTACAAAAGAAAATAGTTGCCAATACTGTGATACACTGCAGCCTCAAGTAGCTGAATAACCTGGTGAACAATTTCTAGCCCATTATTAAGGTTTGGGACAGCTGGGGACTTTTCAGGGTAAAGCATAGGTATATGGAGATGGGACTATGTTTTGGTTAATTGAGGTTCGGATAACCGAGTTTGTGCTGAGAAGTAGAGCTAGTTGAACATTTTTATTCAAACTTATGGGTTTTTATGAAAAGGGGTTTTCTCTTTAACAGTGGATTTTCCCCAGGAAGGTTCAGGTTTTTTTCTTTGAAAGTCCGAAAAGCCAAAAACTGAATATTTTTTTGTTAAAAAGACAAAGACTAAAAATTGATTATTGTTACTGCTAATGTCCCTGGAGACAGACATTCTTTTTTTTTTTTTACTATCCCTTGGAGACAGTATGGTCCCGTGGGTGGCCCACTGAAATGGGATCTGGTTTCCTAGCTCTGACACTGATTTGCGGTGTAGTATTCTACAAGTGACTATTGCTGTTGTCTCCCCTCCCCTGCTATGAAGTGGGGATAGCAATTGTAGCCCTTCCCCCGAGGCGTGGCTCAAGCATCCTCTCTGGTACTTGCAGTGGCTTCTCCCCTCTTCTCGCAGGGCTTGGATCCTGGGTTCCTTCTTGTGGTGCCAAGGTGACGCCTCCCTGGGGTGAGATACAAGGGATGCTGTCCTTTGGGAAAATGAATAATGCTACCACTGCAGGCAAGGAGTATAAAACCCAGTATGCAAGAAACAATAAATACATCAATACAAACCATAGGTGCCAACTCTGTGGGTGCTCCGGGGCTCAAGCACCCACAGAAAAAAAATAGGGGGTCCTCAGCACCCACCAGCCACAGCTGTTTGGCAGTTGGCAGGAGGTGCTCGGGGGAGGGTGGAGAACAGCGTGCAGCAGGTGGAGGGGCTTTGGGGGAGTGGGCAGAGCGGGGGCGGGAAGAGGCAGAGCGAGGGTGGGGCCTTGGAAGAAGGGGTGGAGTGGGGATGGAGCACCCACTAGGAAAAATAAAAGCGCCTGTGATACAAACCCCAGCAAAGAAGTAACACATCCAAAAATAACAGTATAACAAAGGTGAACTTTGTGGGCAGCAGTAAAATAGGATCTGGGGAAGGAAAGAGTTAGTGTTAACTAATATGTACTCAATAATAATTCAACCAATTTCCCACCTCCCACCACTCACAACTCTGCCCCACCCCTAGCTCCTTCCCAGGCAGCTGATCCACTAGAGATGAGCCTGGAGACAAATGTTGTAGTGCTGTGAACATTGGCTGCCTTAAACAAAAAGGGTCCCTTTACAGCGTCGTTGCTCCTGGGTGGAGTAGGGTCCTCTCTGGCTTCTTGGTCTGGAGTTCTGTGGAGGCCTTGGCTGGTTCCTGGTAGCTGGCACCGGGTCAGATCTCTGCCACTCTGGACGCTGGTCTCTTAAGGGCTGGAACTGCCTGACCCAGGCACAACATCCCACAACAGTTCAAAGACTCCCTTTGTGGGACTGTTTGTTATGCACAGACTCCCTGATTGAGCTGTCCGGTTTCTCTATTCTCTGCTCCCCAAAGTCACAACTCAGATCTGACACTGAAACGAATTTCTGGCTCTGAGTCAGGCTGTCCCCTTCCACTGAGGGACTGAGCAACCTTACTCGTTCTTGGCCCAGAAAGCTGCTTGTCTGAATCACCCCATCCAGAAGCCTGTTGGGCTCACCAGGAGTTTCTTGTCCCTTTTGTCCGCAGCCCTGATTCCAAGCATGCTGGGACATGGTGTCAGAGGGCTCACGGAGTCATTATTGTTGTCTGATGTGTGGCAGTCCTCCTGTGCATAAGGACTTCAGTGAATAAGAACAGCTGTTCTGAACCCAGACAAGGGGGCTGTCTGCTTGCAGGAGAGGTGGCAGAGATGTGTAGGTGAGACCAAGCCAGCCATCCAGCTTGACCCATTTGTATGCACTGAGCTCTTTATGCACATACATGTTTCAGTACATTGCAGTAGGAGTCCATAGAGGCTGTCCAGCGTAGAGGTCTACCCGGCCCTAAGGTTTAAGGCCTGCCCCAGATCCGAACACAAGAGGGTTAAGTCATTTTCCAACCTGACCCCTGCCAGTCCTTCCTGCTGAACCTGAGTCAGGGCCTCTGCCACTGTGTGTGTGCTGCAGAGAGAGTGGCACTGTGACTCCTTGGTGCACTCACTCTGCAGCACACACAATGCAGTGGCTGGCGGGAGAGGATCATGCAGATGCCGCTGGGCCAATCTCCTGGGCATGAGAAGGTCATGAGAGCCCACCCCACCCACACCTGAGATGCTCCAGTTGTTTTCTGTCCCGACCCAAACCTGACACTTGTAGTTGGGTCCCCTTGGGTTCAGGTTGGGTTGCAGGGCTCTAGTCCAGAGTTCAACTCCATGCAGAGTTACACAATACTTACCTTCCTTTGTACAGCACTTTGAGATCCATGGATGAAACGTGCTACTTGACAGCTAGGTAGCAGTAGTGGCACACACTGTACAGCGCAGAAAATGTCATGTATTGAAATTCCATTCCATTACGATAACATTCACGCCATCAACAAACCTCCTTCCCCTTCCCCAAGAACCAAAAACCTTTGTAAAAGTCGAAAGGTAGAAGAGCCAGAGCTTCCTCAGAGTCCACTAGGGACTTCATTATTGTCAATCTGTTTTTCATGGAAGTTGCCAAGATGCCACAGTGATGGGCTGTAGTACAAAACCTGAAGTTTTAGTAAAATAGTATTTTAAAGACTGGAAGTCCTCAGATTACCATTGTAGAAATGCTGCATCGGGTGCACACTTTTAGCATCCTGCGAATTGTTGTCGTCCGTAAAGTATCACATGGAGCCTTGTATTAAATAGACTAAATAATGCAGTGGCACATCCCAGCTGTTGTTGCACGGAGCTAGGGTGACCAGATGTCCTGATTTTATAAGGTCAGTCCCAATATTTGGGGCTTTTTCTTATATAGGCTCCTATTACCCCCCACCCCATCCCGATTTTTCACACTTGCTGTCTGGTCACCCTACACGGAGCAGCCTTGTCATTGTGTCATAGCTACAATCTGTTCTCTGACCTTGCTAACATGAGTTGCCTACGTGGGGAAATTCAGTCCGGCAGCATTTCAAAGAGCGGCTTTTGGAAAAGGAATGTTTCTCCTGCTTATTTACTGCATTCGCAGCAGCAGCTCAGTAACGGCTGCTTAATTCTTCTCTTGTCCCTTCTCCCCACTTTGAAAGGACCTTGACACCATGATTGCAGCCAGATTCTGGTTCTTGTCATGCAGCTGATGTTCCAGCAGCAGCTGTAAGTTGTCAGCCCTGCCAGCATCTCCACCCTTACTGACAGTTATGTAATAAGCCACAAACTCCTGTTACCTAGCACAGGCTTCTTCTTTTTTTTATTAAAAAGAGACAAAGTAAGATGCCAAGTGGGCAGAAGATTCATTCAGGAAATGTCTCCCCTGGAGAGCCCAGTGCTGCCTCCAGACTTTGGGTCTGACAAAGATGCAGCTTTTTATGTGTTTGTAACAGTGAACATTCCAGTGTGCTATCTTATGTCTTCATCCTGAAAAAATAAAAGAGAAACAACCCTTTTTTATTTCCCCATACCTTGTTTGTTTCACTTTGAAACACAATGAAGATGGAACAGTGATCTGTCTCTCAGCTGTCAAAATTTCCTGTCCTGTTTTCACAGAACCCTTCCTTTCACTACAAAAAGGTGATTGAAATGAAACACAACTAATTGTATTAATTGAAGAACAATTGCTTAGCTTTATTTTAAGCGTGAAGGCAAATAGCTGGAAGCTTACACAAGAGAGCTAGCAAATGCGTTTTGCAGCATCACTGCTCTTCCTCCATGTGGAAATCAAGTCTGCTAGCACTCCTGATTAGAGAACTGTAGGGGCATAGGTAGCAATATGAAATTTGTACACACACAGACCAATCCATTCCCCTCCAACTGCTGCATGCTCAAAATCTCCAGCAGGTAGACACATCACTACACACAATTTGATAACTAACTCAGCAGGTGCTGTTAGATGTAGAGGTGCAGAGAATTGATGATAGGCCTGACAAAGATTTAAAAACAAACCACCACCACAACCTGGCAGTTTGCAATAAACAATGCTTACCCCTAGGGAATTAACATTTTTTGCTGGGATGTATGTCTGCTGCCTACATCTGGCTTATTGATAGACTTCTCGCCACTTCCACTGAATGCACTTATACTTAATTAACAAGTATCGAAAAGATTATAAGTGTTTTCACAATCAGAGATTTTAAAAAACATTATATGTTAGTACAGTTACATTAGGAGCAGGTAGACCAATTCTTTTTAGAGTTACCTGATAACCCTTAGTAGTCTTCATAGAAAAAAAAAAAAACTCAGAGGGAGACTGCTCTGAATTTAGCTATGTCCTCAACACAACTGCCTATTCTGGGACAGATCTGGCAACTCCTACCCAACCTTAATGGTACTTTACTTTTCAAGTAGTCTCATTAATTTCAGTGGTGCAGCTTGAGAAAATAATAAGATACTTGTCAATGTGAGTAAAGCAGTGTTGCCTAGTCTCACTATCTTATTCCAAACCTGGGGGTATTTAGTTTTTTTTCTTAAAGCCTCACCTTCTAGAGTCATGCTATTTTTTGAGCCTCATAGCTTACTTTTTTTAATGAACATTTCTAACTTTCATTGTTGCAGAGAAAAAGCTTGAAAACATCACCTGAGTGCACCCTAAAGGCTCAAAAACACAAAGGGAAAGGAAAAGAATCATTTTTTTAATATCATGATTTTTAAACCAGTTTCATTATATTTGGGGGGGCTGATTTTTGAACATAGTGGGTTGGTAATCCTGGTAAAGGTGGCAGCATCTGTCTCCCTATGTCTGTGTGGTTTAGACTGCAAAGTCTTTAAGGCAGGACACTCTGTGCTGTGCGTCATATACAACACTGAGCACCCTGTCAGCAGTGAAATAACAATTATAAGCCTATTGGTATAGCTGAGATAAGAAACTAGATTTCTGCAATGCTCCTGAAGTGATGTGAGTCTATTCACTGGATGAGCAACTGTTCAATAGGATGGCTACATCTTTTCTGCTATATTCCGATCATATCAAAGGATTGAGCTGTACTGCACTTCCTAGTTCTATGGGGAAGCCATGTGAAATGGTATTTGAAGCATGGCTTTTCTGGCAGAGGATTGTGATGCTATCAATTTGGTTGGTTAATATTACACAAGAAGAAAGGGTGGACACCCCTTCTAACATCTGGGGGGGGTTGTGTTTTGCAGGAGATGCACGGGTGAGAGGTCAGACAGGGGTTCTCTCTGAGCGCCGTGGTTCCTACCCGTTCATAGACTTCCGTCTTCTCAACAGTAAGTGCAACCCCTCCCCCAACTATATTCCCACTGGGAATGGATTTGTAAAGGAAATTTAAAAACCAAAATTGTTATTAAAAGTCTATGATCCAAGAATCATTGCACTATATTCAATGACCTGCTTTCCTCATGCACCCAATGGGGAATGTGCCATAATACTGTTGTCCCCCCAGTGTTTGAGCATGAAATGTTTTAACTAAATGATCACTGTCCATACTGCTTCCTGTTGGTCAGATAAATACGCACTTTTGTAGTGGTGTGACAGCTGCCATTGTGGCCAGGATTGAACTGGGGACTTCCAGAGTTAAAAGCACCTAAAGATCCAGACTCACCATCTGAGAGCTTTAACAGCCTCTCATCCTCTGTGGTTTGGGCACAGACGGGAAAAATGTAACATACACTGAGCAGTGGGTTACAGTGACATTAATTTTGCCAACAGTCCGAGCCCAATGCAAAACCCAGTGGAGTCTTCCCCTTGACTTGGATTTTGGATCAGGCCTATAGTGAGCATCTGTCAAAAAAAATAGCTATAACCTCATTTTGATTAAAGTTATTAATCTAGCGTTGTTGTGAATAATGAAGGACACAGCTAAAAAAAAAAGTCCCTTTTCTTTTTCACCTGACCTCTCTCCATTTATCCAAACTATGAGAGGACTTTTTCTGTCTTCTCTCCTTTAGAGATATTCCTGGGAAATGCCCAGTTCTTGCACCGCAGTTACCCAGTGTGCAAAGATGATTAAAGATAAAAATTTCACTCACAATTCTTTGGCCTTTGTATTCAAACAGAATACAACACAACTCTGACATTCAGACACAAGTAGGGCTTGGCATAAATCTCATGTATAGCACAGGTCATTTGAATTTTACCTTTGAAGCAACACTTATTAACAGCCTTCATCAGAATAGATGGGATCTCCAACAGCTGCTTAGTGATTAAAGTTTTAATCCTCTGGTGATTACATTTTTCATTAAAAAGCACTTATCAGAACTAAACTTTACACCCTGTTTGCTTAACTGCTTCCCAGAACTCCTAGAATCTGGGGAATGGGAGGGCTGAAAATAGTTGGGCCTGGAGCAAGTTCAGGAAGAGAAGAAGGGAACTAGGAAGAGGGGAAAACTCAGAGCTCTGATGTGCTGACACTTATGGAAGCTGGCAATGCTGCTACAGTCTGGTAAAGATTTTAGTTTTGGAATCATCATTATCTATTTCATGGGTCTCAAGCACGCGGCCCGCGGGCCACATGCGGCCCGGGGAGTTATTTCCTGCGGCCCGCCATAGGCGCCGACTCCACTGGCAGCCAAGCTCCAAACATTACTGAGTGTTTATATTTTATTAAAACCCCTCTTTGCATTACAGTTTTTAAAAAGTTAATACATTGACTTTTAATAGAATACTATATTACTCTTCATTTTTTATTATACTTTTATATCATTGTATGAAAAGGTTTCAGTGATGCGGCCCTCGGGCCAATTTACTAGTTCTCATGTGGCCCTCGTGGTGATTTGAGTTTGAGATCCCTGATCTATTTTCTGCTGCCTCCACTGTTGGCCCAGACCAACTGCTGCCAAATCTTGTAAACTAGAGATAGTGCTGAGGTCAGAAGTCCATCAGAATGTTGGGTATGACTGAGCTAGGGAGACATAGGAGATGAGACAAATCCAGAAAGTTGCCCAGATCAACCAGAGGATATCAGACCTGCTGAGACCCTTGCAATATCATTAAAGATATGGGCTCTGTAGCGGAAGAGAACTTGAATCAGGTCTGGGGAGTGGCAAAGTATTGGGAAAGAACAGACAGAGTTAAAAATCCAGCTGTAGGAATGAGTTGGAAACTTAGCTGTACTCACAAGGTGAGGAAGAGCAAGGAATAGGGGGGCACTTGGGAAGAGGGAGAGGTACTTACATTTTTTTGAAAGTACGTTCAAGAGCTCAAAACATACTTCTCACAATTCTAAGCTGAAACTTGTTTAATCAGACCCAGTTCACCTGTCCTGGGTTATAAATCAATGTACAAGAAAACCAGATGCTGAGCAAATGCCATTGTCCCAGCTTTCATTCATGCAGTGACAGATGTGAATAAACGTTCACATTTGACTCTGCCGGAAGTATTTCATTTTTGGTTTCAATGTTATTTATTTATTTAGTAGTCCCAGGAAACTCTCCTCCCTCCTGCCTCCTCCCCCACCTCACCCTGCAAAAAAAACCCTTTTCAAATTGTATTTTTGAACCTTCAACTGAATCCTGCTGATTCATTCTCCCAATGCACCAATGGAGGGGGTCACCACAGAGAGCAGTACTGTTGTAATGGCTCAAGGAGTAAGAAACTCAGCTTGACCTTTCCAGCACATGTGGCTACCATATGTAAATTAAAAGAGGTGTCTTTCTGTATGTTGCATCTTCAAATTCAGAGGAGTTGCCCTGCTTGTTTATATAGCAGCAGTCATTTTTGTTTCATTTCAGATGCTGAATGTTACAGAGCAGGTCAATGCGTCCTCTCTCATGGGGACTTTAGACTTGTTCTTTCTTTGTTGTTTCTTTTTAATCTGAAATTAGTTCTTCAGGGTATGTCTCCACTGCAAAGGTGTGGTCTTAACTCAGACTGGCTAACTGCATTAGCTGTCTTGGGTTAAAAGAGCAGGGAAGACCTGGCAACTCAGTTTTTAACTCGGGTTTGCAGCTTGAGTTCATCGCCATGCTCCCATATGGACCCTAACTTGAGCTGCTATGGGCCTGAATTGCCATGTCTTCACTGCTACTTTAACCTGAGTTAGCTAATGCAGGTTAGTTAACCTGAGTTAAGCACACACTTTTCTTTTCTTTTTTTGTAGTGTAGATACATTTTAGACTGAAAAAAAATCTGTTTTCTTATGGGAAAAGGTAGCAGTCTTGAAAATATGGAGGGAACCAAAATCAGATTTTTGTGTTTTCATTGTTATAATCTAAGGGACTGATGAGAATTTGTTAATGTTTAAATCCAAAATAAGGTGAAATCTCAACACTAGACCACTAATGTTGCAAATGAAGAGTGCACTGAGCCTGTCTCACTCACTGTGCACATGTCTGTGCCCGGGATGTACACAAGCTTTTATTTTGGCCTCACCCATGCTCACTAAATGGGGCCTGTCTATTTAATATATGCTATAAGTACAGCAGGATCATTGGTTAAAATAACTTCTTCTTAAAAGGGAACAAGCAGCGTAAACAGAATAATCTTGTGATGCTACTATATAAAGTGCCAGGACTAATACTACTGAAATGATTTGGCACCATGAAATGTTTGCTTATGTAGGTATAACCAAAAGGCAGCAGCTCTACATCTAAAATAATGCTTGCACTATAGGGCTGGTCCACCCTAGGGGGGGCGGGGGGGATCGATCTAAGATACGCAACTTCAGCTACGTGAAGAACGTAGCTGAAGTCGAATATCTTAGATCGATTTTTAAAAGTGCTTACCCTGGTCCACACGGCAGCCGGCAGGCTCCCCCGTCGACAGCGCTTCCTCCGCTCGCCGAGCTGGAGTTCCGGTGTCGACGGGGAGCGGTTCTGGAATTGATTTATCGTGTCTAGACGAGACGAGATAAATCGATCCCAGAACATCGATCGCTACCCGCCGAATCGGGCGGGTAGTGTGGACGTAGCCTAAGTGAGAGATTAAGGCAGAACAGACTTTACTAGAAATATATTCAAGACTCCTAAAGACACATTATCACAATCATTTCTCCATGATCTAACTCCTACAAATTCAGATAAACAGAACTTAAACTCGAGCTACACAGCACCATCTAGCAACTCCAAATAATGTTACACCCCCATCTCACAAAAGAAGAGAGAGAAATTAAAGTGTATTATTAAAGAAAGACGTGTACATTCTTAAAACAAATATTTCAGGGCATTGCTATTTAACATAAGACAATATTACTCAAATATAGCCTTTATGTTTATAGATTAGTCACTTGGGTGGATTTTCTTTCCAACATGGCCAGCATGGGTTGGCATCAACGTTGTCTGTGTCTTTTGGCTTCTTTGGATTCTGGTACCAAAGTTAATGTATGGTTAAAGGTGTAGTAAAGTCCTGCTGGAGACAGAAATTGCATCGATTCTGAAAGCAGATCTTATAGGGTAGGACTCAAAACCAACTGGATTACAATTAGCTTCCTACTATTTGAGCTAATGTCTATGATGATGTCTAAACATTCCTCCAGTGTCCAGCTATATCAGAGAGCAGTTTGGGGTGTGTAACTTGGCTTTGACAGGGCCAGGTTGCCAATCACCATCAGGATTGTGCATGCACATTTCCTCTCTCTCGCCCAGATGGCGGAGAGGTAAGGCTGTAGTGTTCCTGTGACCGGAGTCCCAGGGGAGGTCACTCAACTAGGGTGAACTGCAAAGAATGGGGCAGACAGTACCCAACACTGGTGGATATTCCAATACTTAGATTTACCAAGCCAGCACAAAACAGCCTTTATAGTATCTCACTGGTTACCCAGAAGCCAACAACACAGTTCCTTTAAAATAACCCAGCATCAGGCTTCCACCCAGACACCCAAGTCAAATATGATGAGGATCACTGAAAATCTTATTCATCATATAAAAATGTTCTACCAATCCCAAAGGATCAGTCACATTACCTCCCAGGTTAATGAATATTCCATATCTTACCCAAATACACGCTTACAGCCAATTCTTATTAACAAAACTAAAATGTATTAAAAAAGAAAAGATAGAGAGCATTGGTTAAAAGATCAGTATACGGACATGAGTACAATCTTGAGGTTCAGATTCATAGCAGAGATGGTGAGCTTTGTAGTTGCAAAGAGTTCTTTCAGAAATAGTTCATAGGTTATAGTCCAATGTTTATATTTCAGGGTGGTCCAGTCAGAACTGGGATCTCCGTCCTTATGACTTAGGCTTCCTCTGCATGAAACCTCAGACAGATCTGAGTTAAAAAAGGATCAGGACCCAAGGGTCTTTTATACAGTTTTCTAGCAGCCACTAGATCATACAGTCCTGGGTGAACAATAGGCTTTTGATGTAGCCTTCTGTTTCCTAAACTTCACCAGTAATTAACTACATGGATTAACATAAACTGCTTAATGGATAAATTATCTTATCGCAAACTTTAAAGAGGCACATAGACAATGACATTATTGCACCCAAGATTAATCTAAATATTAATATTCCCTTTCAATCTCTGAATCAACAGCTATAGTGACAGACAGGAAATGTCTATTTACATGGTGAACATTTAACCAGCTATAATTAAACACATACAATTAGTATCACCTTTAATTTTCTAACAATACAGGTTTGCATTTCAAAGTTCTAGCCAATCTAGCATCGAATGGCCCTAATTACCATTTGCATACTTTCTAACATGTCTTTAAAGGTGGGCTTTGGGTTAGTTAGTCTGCAAACCATTTAACCCTTTCTGGCCATGCGTTACAGTTTGTATAAGATTTGTTGCAATTATATAACAGTGGTAGCAATAATGATTTGCATGGTTATATTTTAATTAGACAACGTCACAGTTCCTCTTGTAATTTCTGCCCTCACAAATGTATATTGCCTTATGCTTTTCTTGAACTGTAGCTAGGCCAGTGACCGTTAGCTTTAAAAGTTGATTTGTGGAGTACAAAATTTAACCTAAATGATGACCCAGTAGTTGATCAGGTGATTCCATGCCATCATCTAGTGTATTCCTGTGCTCTTGCATAGCTATATATATGTCCTTGTCTTAAACTACTGGGTCCCAACAACTTGCAAAGGCTTATGACACCACCTGAATCTATATGTATTAGTGTAGGCAGCAAAGATTTTCGACCCAAGATTTTCATGTGGCGTTGAGTAGCAACTTTCTCTCATATCATCACTGTTGGGGGTGATGAGGGTCTGGTGGCTTTGCGGTCCCTACATTCATTTCAGGGTTCCTATGAGGCAAAGCAGGGCCATCCACTTTCCCATCCTGCAGTAGTTAGACAGTAAGGCTGCCTGCTCCTGCTGGCTAACTGGACTGAGGGATGCTCCAGAACACCTTGCATGAGTAGCCTGGGCAACCTGAATATTATTCTGGGGGCCTGTGATCAAAACCCAGAGATTTTGGTTTGCTAAAGTCATATAAACTGAAGGCAGTGAGTTCTGCACAGCTCTATTTAAGGGAGGTTCATAAGAGAATTGGGGAAGGAGTTTCCCCTTGAAATAAATTACAATCAAACCATACCCTAAAATGGGAATGGTGAGTGTGAGAGAGAATGTCAGGGTTGTTTTCTTTTTTCATGCTAGATGAGTAAGTGACCTAAAAAAGGCAGGAGTTGAAAGTAAAAGTTTAGAAACATAACTTTCCCAAAAACTCCACGGAAGTAAAAGAATAGACTGGAGCAGTGTTGAAAGACTGGAACAGCGAAATCAAATGTGTAAATGAGCTAGAGTTAGGTCCCAACCAAAACCCCACACATTTTAAGAAAGTTTCTCTGTGAACTTTGCAGGTCAGGCCCGTATCTAAACTAACTCAGGCTAATTTCACGAAGGCAGTTGGGGCCATTTTGCTTTTTACAAGCTACTGTATTACCGCCAAGCAGCCACAGAAGAGTAGATAATCTGAATATTGTGTCTTGTAAGCATTCGGAGCTTTGCGCACTTCTGCAGTGAAAATTAACTTAAACTGATTTTCCTTTTAGAGGAGCCTAGTTTGGGTTTCAGAAATAAAGGACTTTAGTAGTAAGGCAGCAATTTAATTTTCTGATTGATTAAATTGCTCAGTATGTCACTGAACCAGATCCTTCCAGTTTCTCTCATGTGGTGATTAAAATAGGTTTCATTATCCCATGATGTGCTGTGTTGGTGACTGATATGGTACATTTCTTGATGGCATTAATTAAGAACAAGAGGAAATTCCTTGCATCACTGATATGACCAGATTAGAAAGAAAGCATCTGCAAGGTCTAAATAGCACTTGCTCAGAGGTGCTGCAGATATCAGAGCGCCTGCTTTGCACTGTGCATTCACCAACCAGAGATCATGACATTAATGTGCAAACAAAGGAAGTTTAATTTAACAAGAAGGGCTTTACTTACCTTAATCAGTGAACAGAACTAACTTGGACCACCTACTATCTTCAAAAGATACTCAGGGCTGTTGGGTTCTTTCTCTGGCTCGGACACTGATGTGCTGTGTAACATTAGGCATCTAATAACCTTTCTGTAGCTCAGTTTGCCCATATGTAAAATGATGCCTTAGAGGCATTTGATGAAGTTTACTTTACCTACCTTGCAGTTAATATTTAAGGCTTAATGAATATTTCCGAAGTACTTTTAAATTCTCAGATGAAAGGTGATCTAGAAATGCAAAGTATCAGGTTTGGTAAAATAAGATATGGATTTCTATGGACAAAGTCTGGATCTGGATCTCAAACACCCAACGTTTGGGGATGTCTGGATCTGTGATTTTAGTTTGTCCCACAATAAAAAGAATTTTCAAAATTCAGATACTGCCCCAGGTTTAGATTTTGAACAATTCCAAGGCTTTTGGTTAGGGCCCATCTCCAGATAAAATAAAATCCAACCACAACCTTCACCCAAACCTCTACATGATCTGAACCGAAAATGTTTGAGGTTTAAAAAAGTTTGGTTAACTTTTTATTTTGTTGCCTTTGGCTGGGACAAGAAATGGAAGTGCTGAAATACCATAAGAGAGGCCTGTCTCATGGTATTTCTGTCCCAGATGAAACTAGGAAGTGCTAAAAGTCTTGTGAGGAAGTTTCAAGGATTTATTGGACTACCCAGATTAAAGCGGTTCAGATAAGCATCCAAATCTCTGAATGCTTATTAAAACAAAAGGGCCAAACTTTTTGAGGTTCGCCGCATCACTACAAAATACTTGCCTTATGCCCCAGCACAGAGATACCTCCAACTGGAAAGGACACTTTAGCTTCCTAAATTGGTGTGGCCCCTCTCTGCTGTGGATGGCAAGAATAACCCCAAAACCTAAAATTCACTTATGGACTTGCTATTTGCCTCCTATTCATGAAAGGGGAATTGGAATTCTGTAATATTGTCTCAGCACAGACAGTTCTGTTTTCTACTAAAACTCCACTCTAAGCACAGAGTTCTCCCTCTCTGACTCACTGAATATCTGTGTGTTTCTCTCTCCACTCTCTTTAAAGGAACAGACAAGTTTTTAAAACAATCCTATTAAAAAAAGTTCTTCCCTACATTATTAATGATTAGGTGGATTAAAAAGTAAATTCCCTGCACTGTCATTTATGCTGTTTGTTTCGTTTTTGCACTTCCTTAAGCTTAGAAAATGAAAGCCAGAAAGTGTTTATATATTTTCATGCACTAGTAAAAAGCTGCACATTGTTTTATGAACATTGCAGGGGAATGTTTAAAACTAAACATGGACTGTTTTCGCTGCAATTTTTAAAAAATTCTATGCAAATGGTTATACCACTATATAGGGTAGATATTTTTTTTAACATAAATCCTCGGCTTAAGTCACCAGATAGTGTCCTTTTAATACGGGAATTTCCAAATGATGAATTGTTTGTTTTGTCACCTGGCCTTCTGTTACTTGATAAAGAAGGGAAAGGGTGTTTTGATGATAACATTGAGGACACTTTTCGAATTACTTAAAGAACAAGGAGAATGGATCATTAAGATGATAAATTAAAGCTGCGTTTGCTGTTATTACAGGGTATGTGGATTTTTCCTCAAAGCGGGAAGGGGAAAACCATTTCCTGTCACACAATTTGTAATCAGCTGTAGACCATATTAACTTGCAGTTTTAAAATAAAGATCCTGAGTATCCTACCCTACAGACAAGACTGAAACAGTGAAGTGAAGATTTCATATGAAAAAAATACAATACTTGTTGAAAATGCATGTTACAGCACGCATAACACCCTCTCCAAGTAACATAACTGAATCAAAGACCTCACACCTACTGTTTGCCTGAAGATAGCTTTAATAACTAGCCAAGTCAAGTTCCCCATGACGTCTGGAAAGCATCAAGAGAAACAAACCTAGTTTTGCCTTAAATTTGGATTTAATCTATTCCCTTTTATTCTTGGATTTCTATGACTTCATACATTTCTTTGCTTCAACGTGTATTTGCAACCCACTCTTCTGCAGGATTTGGGATTCTTTTCAAACCTCCATAGCTATTCTTCAGTTCTGTGGTCCCATTTCAGATATCCCAGAGAAAATATATTTTGGGGTGGGGAAATCCAGTATAGCTAGTGTTTTTCAGTAGTGTCAAGGATTGCATGGGGACATTATGAGTTGGCAGTTGAACTGTTTCAAGCCACTGTCACCTAACGTGAGATGTTTTATCTGGGAGGAGACACCACTTGGCACAATAAGGAGACAGCATTCTAAAACTTGTCACAAAAACATTGGCACAGTAGTAATTAAATTAGCCAGACAAGGAGATGAGCATCTCCTTTGCAGGTAGGACCCTACGTTCACAAGCAGTTGCTTTGTGTGCTTGTGATTTTAAAAAAAAAAAAAGAGTTAAACTCTGCATCCAGCCAATAAAGGTGCAGTACCCTAATTTTTCAATGGCTGATATCATGGGCATCTAGTCCTGTATGGCCCAAAAAGGAAAATATTTCAGATTTTCTAAAATTCAGCAAATCTACTCATCATATACCTCTCTCTGACAGGTTCAGAGCCCTGATGATTTCTTCATGTTCTCCTCTAGATTGTAGGAGTTATGCTCATCCAATCAAAGAACAGAAAAAACCCATGTGACTTACATGGCCAATCACAACTGTGGAAGTCGGTAGAGGGAATTTGGATGCAGGCCTCTATATGAGCAAGAGTCAGGCTAACTCTAGCTGTAATAACGCGAGATTTGTAGACGCAGGGCTCATGTCAGAAGCGGGTGAAAAGGCAGCAGAGTAGAGTCAGCGTGACCCAACCTTGAGATAGCTATGTTTTGAGAACAGAAGTGAGAAAATACAGGAATGGGTATTTTAAATACAACTAATAAGCACCCCTCAAACTTTGAGCATAGACCAGGGGCGGGCAAACATCTGGGAATAGAAATTGTATGGCGGGCCATGAATGCTCACAAAATTCGGGTTGCGGTGCGGGCTCTGGTTGGGGTGCAGGCTCTGGGGTGGGGCTGGGGATGAGGGTTTGGGATGCAGGAGGGTGCTCCGGGTTGGGATCAAGGGGTTCGGAGGGCGGGAGAGGGATCAGGGCTGGGGCAGGGGGTTGGGGCACAGGGAGAGGCTCAGTGGTACAGGCTCCAGGTGGCGCTTACCTCAAGTGGCTCCTGGAAGCAGCAGAGCCACGGAGGCGCGGACAGGTGGCTCTACACGTTGCCTCATCCACAGGCACCGCCCCTGAAGCTCCCATAGGAGCGCTGGAGGGGTCCATAGGAGCGGGGCCATTGGAGCACATAGGAGCCGGATCAGGGCCATGTCGCAGCTTCCAGGAGTCACGTGGAACGGCCCTCGACCCTGCTCCCCGGCTGGAGCACCAGAGCGGGGCAAGCCCCAGTCCCCACTCACCAGCAGGAACTTGAGGGCTGGCTTAAAATGGATGGCAGGCTGGATCTGGCTGAGAGGCCGTAGTTTGCCCACCCCTAGCATAGACAGTGATCTGTTCACAATCAATCCAGAGAGAAAAAACAAAAACATTTGTTCAAATGTACTCAACAAATGAGTTTCAGGACATTGTGACCTGTGCATGAACATTCAACAAGCCAAAGAGGGGGCCAAATTCATTGACTGAATTATTTGCTGGTAATTATTTCATCAGTTGTAACTTAGCTATGGTAATATAATATTTTGAATGTCGTTATTATTTAACATATTGGCATAGTCACTACCAGGTAGGCCCCATTTTGCTAGGCAGACTACAAGACATGTCACAAATGAGAGTCTCTGCCCCAAAGACTGTTATGCTATACCAAGGTTTTAGAGAATCTCCAGAAGGACAGTACATAGTTAACATGTCAAGCATTTCAAAAAGGATCTGGGGATGTGCTCCCCAAGAAGACTTTTGTAATTGTTAGTGAAAGATGTTTGGTATGGTGTATAGTTGAAAGCAAAGAGTTTATTACTGATAGCTCTGGATTCTGAATTAAATGCAAAAGGCAGGAAAGTCTCATGTGGACTTCCAAAGATACTGAAATCTACAAGATACCAATACAACACTTATTTAATGTGTTGTGTTATAGTGTGTCATGTTATCCTGTCTAATATTTAATTTTTATGATCATGGTATATTCATGGCAGGTACTATCAGCAATTTTCTTAAATTATATTCATCTCTATAATTGGGACTTTTAAAATATCACTCTGATCAAACTGGTAAAATTGTTATCAGCACCAGGGCAAAGTTTCAACCACATTTAGAATGAAAACCAATCTGATTATTTTTAAACTAAACCTCAATTATGTGTTTTCCAAAATAGAAACAGACAGACCTTAAAAGGTCAGAGGTCCAATTGGGATGTTTATCTGAATGTTCTGAAGTCTGCCAAGCTCGAGTGGAAACTTTGCAGTAACAAGTTGTCTTAAAATGTTTTCTGAAGCTTCCTGCTTTCTGTCACGCCAGAAATTCCAGGAGAGCAGCCTTTCTTCAGAACTGTGATAATTCTACTCTGATCTTGAACCAGGAAGTGCAGAGGTGCAAGAAAAAGACAGACAATGCAGAGAGAAAATGAACATTTTTTCAAAAGCTTGCAATAGGTTTAAAATCAAGTTTTGGATTAGTTATTATTTTACTGAGCCTGTTCATTTATCCTTAAAAAACTACAGCTGTCTTTTAAGTAGTGTGAAAAAAATCCATGATATGCCCTTGGACACAGGTAATAAGAATACACAGTATCTACTGTTAGCACTTTCAGGTATGCTCCTTTTTATACTATAGGAGAACTTTGGAAGGTGAACATTTTGGCACAGTACACTAAACAAAGACAAGACTGTAGTAAGGGGATGTAAATCTAAGCTAAAAGTTTGGTATGAATTGACAGAGGCTTTATCTATGCTGGAGAAATTAACTGGAGTAAATACTGATTGTTTCCCCTTAGCCAATTAAACACACCTTGAGTCCACACACAATCAGTTGTCACAGGGGGCCACCATTGCAGGCTGTTACCTCCAGAATCTGTAAAAGTGTCTCCTTAGTTCACTAGCTGACTATCACCTCTCCCCCTCCTGCCATACCTCCAGAAATGCCTCCTGCAGCCATTTTCTCCACTCCACTAACAACTCCTCTTTCCCTGCTTTTGCAGGCCCTGATTTGCATAGCAGAGGACAAGCATAACTTGTCCACATGGCCAAGGGCGTTGCCATAACCATACAGCTAAGGGTAGCCTAGAATTCCTCCTTACCTGTAAGGGATTAAGATGCTCAAATAACCTGGCTGGCACCTAACCAAAGGAACCAATGAGGAAAGAAGATACTTTCAAATCTGGGAGGGGAGGAGGCTTCGTTTGTGCTCTTTGTTTGTGTGTTCTCTTGGAAAGGGGGGAGGGATAGCTCAGTGGTTTGAGCATTGGCCTGCTAAACCCAGGGTTGTGAGTTTAATCCTTGAGGGGGCCATTTAGGGATCTGGGGCAAAACATTGGGGATTGGTCCTGCTTTGAGCAGGGGGTTAGACTAGATGACCTCCTAAGGTCCCTTCCAACCCTGATATTCTATGAAAGCAGAGAAGCATCAGGTCAGAAAACTCTTTCTCCTATCAACCATCCTAAAGTGAGTCTCAATGTTGCAAAAATAGTAAATAATAGCAAGGAAATGTGTTAGATTATCTTTTGTTTTTGCTTGTGAATTTTCCCTGTGCTAAGAGGGAGGTTTATTCCTGTTTTCTGTAACTTTAAAGTTTTGCCTAGAGGGGAATCCTCTGTTTTGAATCTGATTACCCTGTAAAGTTATTTTCCATCCTGATTTTACAAAAATTATTTTTACTTTTCTTTTTTTACTAAAATCCTTCCTTTAAGAACCTGACTGATTTTTCCACTGTTCTAAAACCCAGGGGTTTGGGTCTTTGATCACTTTGTAACCAATTGGTTAGGATATTATTCTCAAGCCTCCCCAGGAGAGGGGGTGAAAGGGCTTGGGGGATATTTTGGAGGAAGAGAAACTCCAAGCGGTCCTTTCCCTGGTTCTTTGTTAAATCACTCGGTGGTGGCAGCGTACCGTCCAAAGACAAATGATTTGTGCCTTGGAGAAATTTTTAACCTAAGCTGGTAAAAACAAGCTTAGGGGGCTTTCATGTGGGTCCCCACATCTGTACCCTAGAGTTCAGAGTGGGGAGGGAACCCTGACAGGTGTGCTCCAAGAAAACAGGGATAAAAGATGTATATGAGTCAAAGGTGTGTTTAACAGACCTGATTTATAGATGTTAGGCACCTTCCTAGAGAGTCCTTGAGGAAAATGAGTGGAACATTGTTTCTGAGTCAATTAGTTATTTGAAAATTAACAAACCCACTTTCCCTCCAGGAAAGGGGGCAAATAATCTCTCCTCATTATACACTCAAGTGCTGTGCAAGCCAGAAAGAAGATATCACCAAAGAAAACTCACAGAGCTGGTTTGAATGCATAAACAAAATCTGTTCATTTAAAAAAATAGTACTAATACTGTAGAAAAGTCAATGTCTGATGTGGCAGTTAAATTGTCTCTGTGTAATGTTGATTTACACAATCATTTTTTGTTGTTAACTTGCACTGCCTTTTCCCTTTGTTAATACCACCTCCATGTTGCTTTTATACACTTAGTACACACGCCCATATGCTACCTCAGCAATACAAAACAGAGAAAGATGGTAGGTAGAGAGCTCCCAATTCAGGAAATCGCATTTAATTGAAGTAACAGTGTGTGGAGGGAGTGATAGGCCATGTACAGGGAGAGCTGATGTGTATTACTCCCTTCTCTTCTGTGCTGCCAGTGGTACTTTGTTTTGAGAGAGAAGGATACAAGCAGTTCCTCATAGCTTATTAACCTCTTGAGGGGCACAGGCAGTATTCAAGTGTCAGCCAGTATCCTACAGGCTTTGTATGTACTGTATTTATGTATGATGTTGCCCTCTAACAGCTGCCAAACAGAATGGATAAAGGACTTACTAGCACTGCCGGCTAACGGAAATCTCCTTTAGCATAAGTAGCCTGTGTTTTTGGAGCTGAAGAACCAGGGTAAATGTTGCAGCTTCACAGGAAGTGAATGTGTGTTTTAACACAATAATTGTGCTCCATCTGCAGCAAAGGGATTCCTCACCTAATGGGCCGGGCAAAACTTCAATACAATGTGGATGTGCACCCCTTATAGTCATACATGTGCTGCTTTTGTGGATAAGCACAAAAATATCCATAAGGTGCTAGAATTATGAAATAAAGAGCATAACAAAATCCCAGATGATGTTTTAGGAGTATAAAAACACATCCCTGCCCATATTTCCGTTTCATTTCAAAACTGCACATACTCGCCAAATCCCCTCCTTCATGTCCCTTTGCAGCCACATAATGTCAATATTTTTCTTTTTTCAAATCAGCTGCTCATTCTACAAACAAATGCCCATAGTCCTATGATTGCAGAGCAAAGAAACCTGCGTAGATACCTTATGACCTGAGTTCTTTGTGTATCATAACTCATTTTATTCTAAGTACAAACAGGTATCAATAGCCAGTTGTGTTTCAAAATCCTCATGTGATCTATTCCAAGTCCTTGCACCCAAATGAAAACAAAAAAAATTGTATATTCAGTATAACCTTCATTAACTAATGTAAAACCATCATCCTTAACTCAGTCTGGTTCTTGGGGCACATAAGACAGGGCATAGTTATTTGCACTACTGGTGAGTTGAAGACAGAAGTCTAGCCTTAAATCTGAATTCCTTCACTTTTGCTGTTTTAAAATCAAGCTCTTTGTATTATTTAAACATCATTTTGTCAGTTTCATTAGATTTCTTTTTGGCTTAGAAGTGAAGAGGGGAGAAAGAGAGAAAACGCCACTGACATTACTGATAAACCAAGGAGCCCAAAATGTAAGCCCTTTACAAGAATGTTCAAATCTTGGATACTCAGATCATGCCTATATGTGAGCATCCAAATGTAGGTCTTGGACTTCATGTTAAAGAACACACTTTTGAACATTCAGCTCACAGCATGCATTAAGAATACAGTATTATAGATTCCCTCTTATTAGAATGAAAATACGTTTAGATGGGATTTATGGATTATTGTGGAGAAATTTTCCCAAAATTCACAGTGATAGAATATCGTTCTGGAGCAGAAAGGCATGCTCTGTCTAAGGGATGCCACCTGCCCACAGTGTTCCCTTGAAACTCCTATTGAAAGCCATGAATGTTCTACACATACCACAATATGGCTCACAAGTGACAATGAATTTGAATGAAATTGTCCTGGGTATTAAGAAACCATTTCATGATTCACACTGCTCCGGTCTAGTGTGTTTTGTGTACTAGAATTACCTATTATGTTGACATAGCCTCAGTTTCTACTACTGCTAATCCAAGGGATAATGTACTCCCTCAAATCAAATCCATTGCTGCTGTGATGCCGCTTCACTCACACTCTCCATATCTATTTCTCTCCACTAGAATTCCAGGACTGAAAAGACATAGGGGCTTGTCTTCACTATGGAGCTAAATCGGTGTTGCTGCAATCTATGGAGGGGCAGGAGGCATAGCTCAGTGGTTTGAGCATTGGCCTACTAAACCCAGGGTTGTGAGTTCAATCCTTGAGGGGGCCATTTAGGGATCTGGGGCAAAAATCTGTCAGGGGACAGTACTTGGTCCCGCTAGTGAAGGCAGGGGACTGGACTCAATGACCTTGCAAGGTCCTTCCAGTTCTATGAGATAGGCATATCTCCAACTTGTGTTGTAGTTAAGAGTTTACTGGGGGGAGGGATAGCTCAGTGGTTTGAGCATTGGCCTACTAAACCCAGGGTTGCGAGCTCAATCCTTGAGGGGGCCATTAGGGATCTGGGGCAAAAATTGGGGATTGGTCCTGCTTTGAGCAGGGGGTTGGACTAGATGACCTCCTAAGGTCCCTTCCAACCCTATTATTCTATAAGCAGTGGCATCGATTTAGCGGGTCTAGTGAGCCAGGAGGCAGCCGTGGCGAGCCGCTCCCGGCTTAGCTGCAGAGGCAGGAGGCAGCCGCAGCAAGCTACCCCCCAAATCCTGGCGCCCAGTGGGCGCGCCGACCCTGGCTATCATGCTGCTACAATAATGCTGTAACTTTTTGCTCTTTCGGCAACACTAGGCTTCCAGTTGTCCTTCTAGTGAAGACACGCTCAAGCGATGAGAGAGCGCTCTCCCCTCGATTTGTGTACTCCACCTCAATAAGAAGCGGAAGCAATGTTGGTGGGAGAGCGTCTTCCGTCGACATAGCATAGTGTGGGGCCTGCGGTAAGTAGATCTAAGCTACGTCGATTTGAGTTACGCTACTAACGTAACTCAAATTGCGGAGCTTAGATTGACCAGCAGCAGTAGGTTAGACCAGGCCACAGAGTTGATTTCTGAAGCAAAAGTAAAAGGAAGGAAGGAAGGTGACAATTTCACAATCACTTGCATTCAGTGTAAAGGCCAGACGGAGATCTGGTTAGAAGGAGTTCTGGCAACTGCCAGCTTTAATGGACAAAGAGGAATGTTTCCATGCCTGTAAAATTTAAACATGTGAGCTGAACTTGTGACAGTAACATAATCTAGGCAAAGAAGGGAATAGGAAAATTGGAGGTGGAGAGGAGAAGAGACTGATGAAGGATTAACTTTGGAATTAAGCCTAAAAGACTTTTGGTCTCCAGGAACTGAGCTGGATTCCAGCAATTTATCAAAAATCACATTATAAAAGAAAGAAATTCACAGCCAGTCTTCAGGCTCCTCCCACGCACTGTTCTCTCCCAATAACTGGTGTGACTTTCGATAGCCATTCCCCCAATTGGCAGAGTTTAAAAACAGAAAGACAAGAAAAGTGAAACGACTCTAATTTTTAAAAGGGTGATAGAATTTGGGCAGATACTGGTGAATTAAGTTGGAAGCTTTAGCTATCATCAGGGCCGGTGCAAGGAAGTTTCATGCCATAGGCAAAACTTCCTTGCACCAGCCCTGCCCCCCCACCCACCCACCCACCCAGATAACACCACCCCCCTCGCAGCAGCCAGTCCCCCCCCATGGCAGCTCCTCACCCCCACACCCTCGCGGGCCGGCAGCTTCCGCAGCAGCCTCCCCCTGCCTGCGGCGCCTCCCCAGCTCCCGGCTCAGCGACAGAGCAGGGAGGCAGGAGGCAATCGCGGCGAGCCGCCCTCCCGGCTCAGCCGCGGAGCCAGGAGGCAGCCGTGGCGAGCTGCTCCCCAGCTCCCGGCTCAGCTGCGGAGCCGGGAGGCAGGAGGCAGCAGCAGCAAGCTACCCCCAAATCCTGGCGCCCAGTGGGCGCGCCGGCCCTGGCTATCATGCTGCTACAATAATGCTGTAACTTTTTGCTCTTTCGGCCTCACTAGGCTTCCAGTTGTCCTTCAAGCTACAGCCACTATGCAATTACACATTATTAAAGGTCTATGGGATATTTGGAACAATCTCCTGTACAATGGAATGGTGTGACTTAGGGATTCGATAACTCATACTCAGTGCCCTCAGCTCATTTTGTGCCCTTCAGTAGCCCTGAGGTTTGGTGGCTATTGGATCACATGAGGAGGAAATTCCACCCAGAAAACTCTCAAAATGTAAATTTTTAACAACATTCCTGACATTTAAGCCAACACAAACCTGTGAAATGTGTCTGTTCCTTTGCAGCGCCAATACAGACTTTATAAGATTCTAAAATTAGTATCTAAAGACCTCTCTAAAAAGTGCCAGAAAAGTATTTTAGATACATACTTTTAATATTCATAAGTATGGAAAAGGTCAAATTTGAATTTCACAGAAGAACCAATGCTGAGCACAAATAGCAAAAAATGGTAAGAGATGTCCTCACCACATGCATGTTTTCTAAAATCTCTACATAACAAATTCTGTGACGTACAATGCAATTGCTCATCTCAAATAATGATAGGCTTGCCCTAAAAAGAACTCTCCATTTTCAGCCAATCCCTTGTAAACCCCATCTTAAAAAAAACACGCTTACCCCCACCTGCCTCTAACCACTGCCCTATTTTTTTCTTTGACCTCTCAACTTGCAGTGACTACAGAGGGAAACATTGAAACTGACTACACATGAAGTGCTGTTAAATGCACAAATTAAACAACTTTAATTTCTCTAATAGTAAACTTAGCTATTACTCCTAACAATAATAGGGTAAAATAAATGCAAAACTAAGTTCTCTTCCTTACGAAAACAATTTAATTTTCCTTGTCAAATTCATCCATCTGTGAAATTCTAGGGAAGCAAAATCATTCTGGTATTCAGTAAAGAGAGCATATGGCTACTGTACAACTTGAATACAATATATTCCCTTTTATATGTTCCCAGGCATCAGTTCAATATTTTTTTATTCTAAATTTAACTTCTTAGCATCACTGCACAGGGATTGGTTATGGGGAAACACCAAATAATATGACAGAGTAGGCAGCCAATTTTACCTCTTTTTTTTTTCAAAATGGGCCATGCACTAGATTTTGTGAACTGAAAATGCATCCTTAGGTAGGTTTAGGTCGCTAATGAAGTTTTGCTTCTTCTGGTGATTTATCATTATGTTGATCTCCAGCAGATTGTATTGCAAAGGCTGCACACACAAAAATCACCATCACAACTTGGAAACTTATTAAGAAGCAGTGCTGAACTTTTATAAGCGCCAGCTTCCACGTGCATATAATGAAGAGCACGCAATCTTGTTACAGACCATGAGAACTGAATTCTACTGATGATTCACAACGGACACTCCAGGGCCACTCATCTTACCATAGGGATGGCATGGAGTCTAATGGTTCTGGTTCACTCACTCTGGTTCACATCTAAGAGCACTATACACACTCATTCACTACCCACATGGGAAAGAGAAGAATTTAATTTTTTTTAAACCACACACGTCATCACATAAAATCCAAGGAAGATGTCATTAAAGAGGACACTGGTGTTGTAGCTGTGTTGGTCACAGGATAGGAGAGAGACAAGGTGGGTGAGTTAATATATTTTATTGGACCAATTTCTGTTGATGAAAAAGACAAGCTCTTGAGCTCCACAGAGCTCTTCTTTAGCTCAAAAGCCTGGCTCTTTCACCAATAGAAGCTGGTCCAATAAAATATAGTATCTCACCCACTTTGTCTCTCTCATTGAAGAGGACAGTGTCAGTCAGTATTAGACTGATCCAACATTAGATCCCAAATTGGGTACACAAGGTTTCCCAGCAAATGTGGGAATGTGGGGGAAAGAGAACTACAAACAGATTCTACAGCCAGAAAAGTTCATTCAGAAACTTAATATCTAGATCTTTTAACTTCTGAGTTCAACACGTATTGGCTTCAGTTCTGTTCGGAAAGAGATCAAGTAGACTAGAGTGTCTGATTGTCACATTTCCAAATTCAGAATGCAAAGTATATTTTCATTGTAATCCAAAGGGATTTAGAAGCATGAATGATTAACAAAAACTGGGAGTTTCATTCTGTCTGATTTCCTGAAGTTTATCTTGCAGCATCAAAAAAGTTGGTCAGGTTTTTGTTGATTGCGTGCCTTACCTGTTTTGGAACTATCCATCTATCTAAAGAGCATGACACTAACAGTGCTGGTACAATTACTCCAGGAAAATGGAACTCATATCATTAAAAGATTTAACCTACCCAAAGATAACAATTCTACATCAATTAACCCTGGACCTAAAACAGCTGTTTGTGGGTCTTTCAGTGTATAATAATATTGTCCCAATATAACTGTTAAGTAATATGAGCAAAGAATACTTAGAACTGGAATAACCAACTATTTTATCTCTTAGATGTGCAGCCTTTTACTAGCAAACAGGAATCCCAAAGTGACTCCTGGACCTGTCACTTGTTGTACATCAGTGAAGTATATCAGCAGGGGGAAAAAAGGCCTTATTTTAAAAGAGCCTGTTGTTATATTTATGTATTCATTGTGTATTTGTATTATCATCACACCTACGAGCCCCAGTCATGGACCATGGACTGCTGTGCTAGGTGCTGTACAAACACAGAACAAAAAGTCAGTCCCTTCCCTGAAGAGCTTACAGTCTAAATCCCCTCTGACCTAAACCGGTAAAACAAAGTGCATGTTAGCCTCTCCATTAAACACCATAAGGCATCATTCAGAAAGTTGAAAGCTCAGATCCTTACTGAGGATTATTTCAGCTTCAGCGCAGCAAATCCCTCTCATATGTACTTAGTTTTGACTAATTCACCTTCCAAAAGAGCAGTGAAAGTCAAATTTAAGTATTTCTCTTAATCCTTACACAAGTTTTGCCAGTAGGACACATTAATTTTTACATGGGGTATTTATGTGCGCCCCATTACTGTAGTATCTGAGCACCTCCTAGTCTTTAATGTGCTTATTCTCACAACACCACTTTGGGCGGGTAACGATCGATCCATCGAGGGTCAATTTATCGCGTCTAGTCTAGACGCGCTAAATCGATCCCCGAGCACTCTCCCGTCAACTCCTGTACTCCACCACAGCAAGAGGCGCAGGTAGAGTCGACGGGGGAGTGGCAGCAGTCAACTCAGCGCTGTGAAGATGCCGCGGTGAGTCGATCTAAGTATGCCGACTTCAGCTACGCTATTCTCGTAGCTGAAGTTGCGTATCATAGATCGATCACCCCAGTGTAGACCAAGGCTAAATGACTTGCCCAAAGTCATACAGGAAGCCTATGATAGAGCAGGGATTTGAACTCAGGTCTTCTAAGCTAGTATCTTAACACCTATACACGATTACTTCTAAAGCTAAAGTATAACTTGTGCACGCACGCTCCTAAGAGAGATTTTATTCCTGAATCTGAACAGCAAAGAATGCGGCTTAAGAGTATTGTGGTTTCTTGCGAGTTTGAGAGACTTACAAAATTATGAAATTTTCAATGTTTTCTTTTGAAACAGTGGAGAAAGTTGTCTTGGAGCTCCAGCATGATGGTTTTTCTACTAATTACTTTTCACAGATACAACACACTCAGGGGAAATTGGCACCAAGAAAAAGGTGAAAAGACTGTTAAGCTTTCAGAGATATTTCCATGCATCCAGGCTGTTGCGTGGAATTGTACCACAAGCCTCTCTGTACTTACTGGATGAAGACTACCTTGGACAAGCAAGGGTAAGACATCTCCAAATCCCCAAACCTTGGAAATATCTTGCTGAAGAATGTCATTTTATAACTTGCTTTTCTGAAAAACAAATGATTATTTGTTGATGAACTGGCTAAAATTACCCACTCAAATTTCACCCCCCAACAATGTACTATACTTTCCCATGGGTTTTATGCTCATAGCATTAAGGAATGAGCATCAAAGTGACAAGGAAATGTCTAGACCTGATTCCAAAATTCCTACCTAGCTAGTCCAAATTATAATCTGGAATTATTAAGTGATGAACATACATTTGTATGCCTGAAGTATCCCTAAGTGAGTTACAAATGTAAGCTGATATAAAACTATACATAGGATTAATTTCATCCACCAAGGAAATGCAGCCATCTCTGCAGCAACTATTTAACAGTCCATAGTAACACTACACAACAGTTTAGGCTAGAAAGTGAAGAATGCTAATTGAAAAGAGAACTCATAGTAGGCAAAATATAATTTCCTGATTCTTCAACCCTTACTCACACTGATTAGCATTTACCCACGCAATTAGTCCTGTTGGTGTCATTAGGATTACTCACATGAGTAAGCATTACTCAGTGCAAGAAAGGGTCACAAATTGTGGCCCCCACTTGGGAATCTGGAATGTGTTAGGTGCTGGGGGAATAGCATGACAAGATAGAATTTGCCATAGTAGGTCACGCAGCTGATCCAGGTTCAAAATCCTGAATGCACCTAGTCAATTGTGTAATGCTGTACATGGTGAGTGGTACTGTTGGACTCCTGTCTGAGACTGCATACAGTGTGAGATTAAAGGTTATTCTTTGTGTTTGCTTGTCTGGATAGTACATCTAAATTTTTAAGAGGGCACATCTCTTCACAAGAACTAAGACAAAATGCAGGAATCAAGCCCTCAGGAGAACTGACATTGTACGAGTCATTTTGAAAAATTCAGAGCTAATTTGGGGCAATAAGGGAAGGCTGCAAAAAGTTATACAGCGATGGACCATTTGACAAAATGTTTTCTTTCATTTACCACATGTTCTTCCTGCTTCAATTGGAAAATATTTTCTGCAGGGTCTCATTTACTGTACTTCTGTCAAGTCAAAGGGCAAGAGGATTTCTCACCCAGTGGAATAAAACTTGGCTCTTGAAGGCAGAGACATTGCTATTTTAATCCAGTTTCAAATGCATCTGTATAGCTCTCATGAGGAGAATTTTGAAGCTGTAGCAACTACATCTATGATTATTTAACGTCCAGTAATTATTTAAATCTGCTTCACAGTCTGACATAACAGTCATTTTGCTTTTCATGTTTGCATTTTCAGCACATGCTATCCAAAGTGGGAATGTGGGATTTTGACATTTTCTTATTTGACCGTTTGACAAATGGTAAGTCATAAAAAAGTAACAATAACAAAAAAAAAAACAAATATTTGTAGTCATATGATCCCTCTCATACAATTATTCTAGGAATTCCTAATTATTTTGCTAGACTTTTCCTGTTCAGACATTTAAAATGGGAATTGTAGGGTGTTCGGCTCCTTACAAGATCACACCAGTAAACATTTTCAGAACATTCACAATTGTGTTATATTTAAATGTATCCCATATCTATCAATTTAATCTCTTCGTATTTGTTATGGCCACCTTTTATTTATGTATTGTAAAATGATAATTCCTTACATTTAAATGGCACGTTCCACTGTGAAAAATCCACAAGTGCTTTAAAAAATCTGTTGTTCATTTCAGATCATTATAATGTGCACTGGCCCTATATAACCCACCTACACTGGAATGATCCTCCCATGATCAGCTACACTGACTTCAGGGCCAAATTCCATCAGCCATGCATTTTTATTAATATAAAATGTTTTGGTCTGAATTATGCTTTATTTATATTATTTGTCAGGATTGGATAGTAATTCTTCTCTCATTCAATAATGCCATAATTATGAATTGCCAGTAAAATGTGTGTTTGTGTGTTAATGTCTATATTTGATTCTATACACACAACCACACACAAATCTAGACAATGAAGTAGCACGGGTCAGTTAAGAGTAGAGGAGGGATTCAGAGCCTGGGGGGAAAGGGTGAGTTATGACCACCCTATCCCTTCCGCACTGCTAAATGGGAGGGGCTTCTCTATTAGATGCCAAGTAGATTGGCAGTAGAGGCAGAGCTTGAAATATGGAAAAGGTTGGGATTCACTGATTTAGAGGATTACTTATTAGCCCTCTGATTGGCAGTAGAAATTATGAGGAAAGGTGTATAAATGACAAAGAAAGCAAAAATGTAATCCTGCTGACTTGCTGAAATTACTGCATTATCTTCCTGCGCTACCATCATATAGCACTATAGCTGAAGAATCAAGAAAATGTTTTCCTGTCCTTCTACCTAAAATCTGTTTCCTCTTCATACATTCATTATCCTTCAATCCTGAATCACATACAATGAGAAAAAACTCTCTTTAAACCTTTCCTTATATCATTATACTTTTGTATAATTTAAATTTTCTTTCAGTTCCATGAACATTGCAAATGGATTATTATAGAATTACACCTACTCTTCCTAAATAGCTTGTCAATATGAATACCAATGTAGGGCTCAATTTTGCCATTATTACCTATACTGAACTCTTACTGAAGTTGGTGTGAACTTATGGAGGGATTGAGTCCTTGTTAGGCTGAAACTCATTTTCTGCTGCATAAGACTGCATTGTTACTGTCAGATCCAATTACAGCCATGTGCTGAACTGGATGCATGGATTATTCATATGTTTGTACATTCATTTAGGAAATAAAAAAGTTCAGCTAATTGCAAACTGCTGACTTCTCAGTAATTTGTTTGGCTCTTAATACTAATTAACTTTGGTCATGTACTTAAGTAATTGAGATGAACTGACACTATAATTAGGGCTTCTAATTTTAGGTTTTAGCTGATAAATACCGATAAAACACTTGCAATTTAAAAAAAATGAAACTGATGTTTATCAAATAAGCACTGGAAAAACACCAGAAATGGTTACTAAGTAATCATTTTGATTTCACTCCTTTTCCAGTGCAGTTTGTTTATATAGGCTCCCTGGCTTGTATCTAAGGGCTTGTCTACACCGAACAGTAAAGTGGATACAGGGATGTGATTTCTAAAGCACACTAACGTGTTATGCATTAATTGGTCCATGTAAACCCTGCTAGTGTGCACTAAAGGTTCCCCAGTGTGCTTTAATGCAGTGCTGTTTGAAACAGTACTGCATATATATACAAAGAGAAAGCCCCAAAAAATCCTGATTTTTTGACATTTATATAGAACTCAAAAGTTGCTAAAATAAATCCTGAAAATGAAGTTAATAAATCCTGAGAAATAGAAGCCCTAAATATAGTTCACTGGGTACATTGTGCTAAATTCAAGTGCTAAAACCATCAACTTCATCTTCTGCATAGACTCCTGAAGTGGTCCTTGCTTTTGAAGTTCACAGTTGTGCTCCTACTAAAAGGTTTCCTTCCTCGTAGGTCCCTTCTGGGCATTGCTTTGTGAATTCAGTACATGTATAATGCAGAAATAGGAAAATGATTTCCAGTACAATATAAACTACACACAAGAAAGAATATCTCTAAGCTGAATTCCACTGACGTCCATACAGGACAGAGTTCTGACCCTGCAAATACATTGTGATGAATAACTTTACTCCCATGCACAAAGTTACTTATGTGCACAAATTAGGGTTGCCAACCCTCCAGCATTGTCCTGGAGTCTCCAAGGTTTAAAGGTTAAATAAGATTATGTCATGTGATGAAGCCTCCAGGAATATGTCCAACCAAAATTGACAACCCTAGCATAAGTGTTGGAAGGATCAGCTCTCAAGAGATTGAATCAGTTCAGACCATTAGAAAATAAGCAAGATCTTGTTTGTGCATGGTTGTCACTGCATTATTTATCTGCTGTTAAAATAAGTTAACAAGTGTTCTGTATTTTCAGGAAACAGCCTGGTAACATTGCTGTGCCACCTCTTCAATGTGCATGGGCTTATTCACCATTTCCAGTTAGACATGGTTACATTACATAGGTTTTTAGGTAAGTCCTTTCTTCAACTTTATCATCAAAGGCATTTTACAGCTTAGGTAGGACACAAACATGGCACTGTCTTGCTTCAATTATATTTTATAATATTGCTGACATTTGCAAGAATATATATATATTATATATATATTCTCGCAAATGTTAGCAATTGAACATTTCTGTAAAATACAGTAACTTACTTTACAAGCAATAAAGACTCAGCCAATTGAAGTCAATGGGGAGACTTCAGTGGACTTTGGATTGGTCTCTAAACCAGTCTTTCATCAGCTCAGATAAAGCTGAACTAGTGATTTTTTTAAAAATCAACCACCTTTTACTGAGCCACACACAGACTGGATAGGCCCACACAGACAGAACCACACACACACACTGTAGAATCAATCCAAATACATCTCAGTGGAAATGGAACTGTAGTGCAGTGTTGTTATTTTAGTGATTTATAGAGCAGCTAAGAGCCTATTTACAAAATTTAACAAATTATATCAAGCTGTCTACACTGGATAGCACTGATGAAAGCCACTGCTGCTGCCACCACTGCCAACAGAAATATTAGCGCCCATGTTGTCAGGGTACCAAAGAAAGAAAGAAAGCCAAAGACAAGTAAGTCCATTAATCGTGTCCTGTCAGAGAGTTTCAAAGGTAGTGTCCTGCCAGTGAGAAAGCACAGCTGCCACTCCTGGAAAGTGTAAACTCTGCAGCAGTCAGGAGAGTACCACAAACACCAGAGTACCTCAACCTATTTTAAATGCCATGACTGATTGTACAGGGTAAGAAGCAGCCTCTCAGATCACTCAATTTGAAATTATACAAGACTTAAAGAATGATCATCAACACCTTCAGATGATGTATATATTTGCTATATAGACATGCAGTGCTAGCTGTAAACAAATCTTACTGAAATAGTATATACACCAGTAATTGTCTCTAGCAACTTGTATAAAAGACCAAAAACAATAATTACAACAAAAGCCCTATGCCAGAAGGAATTACCAGTAAGTGATTTTCTCTTTTGTGCCACATGCACATACTCAATTCTTAGCCTCACAGGAGGTGTCTCTGTCCCAGTCAGTACAATATGCATTCCATCCTTCTGGCAATTAATAGCTAGGGAAGTCTCATGCTAGAGATTTCCTTGTCTCCCCTGATACATTTTAGAGACCCGGGTTGCCAGGAAAGCCATTCAATAGCAATGAGTCAATGTCACTGGAATTTTGCTTCTGATCCCTCTCCCCGTTTAATAGGACATCGTCCTCAGAGAGGACGGTGATTTGGACAATGTTATAATACAGCCTTTGCATATACAGTGTCAATGTCATTTTGCCCTAGGATGGCACAGTGGATTGCCTGGTATTGAAATGTGCTACCACATGGCACAAACAAATTTCAGTAGCAAACCTCAGTGATTTCTTGTGCCAACAGGAGCTGAGAGAAGGCTGTAAAGTCGGATCTCAATCTTCCAGGTGGAAAGTTAGCAATTCCAGCATTAGAAACTAAAAAAGAGGGACTTGGATTTTAAAATGCAAGGATAGAGATGACTAAAAATATTCCAGGAATTTCCACTTGGATTACCAAAATACTGTATTTCTGAGGCCCTGCCTAAAGGACATGAGCATACCTTTGTCCATGGATAATCAATCAAGTAACAAGCCCCCTGCCCCCAACTGACCACGCCTCCTGCCTCTGCTGTGAAATAGGTACTGCCTTAATGACGTATCACTCATACACTACAGCAGCGTAAAATAATTACACTCTAGTGTGTATAATTTTGCCTCCCTTGCTCCCACCCTTATTTTACTCCTAAATGAGAGCCTTCACTAAGGCAAGAAAAGCTTGATTGATGAACTAGGCCCAGAATCCTCTAGGGCCTCGCAAATCCTTTCAAGCAATTTTTTTCCTCCAAAGGCATCTTAGTAAGAGTGCCAAGCCATTCAAGATGTAGACATTTGAAGAAAATCCCCAGGCCCCTAAGCATAACCCCAACTCTTGTTTTAACCCCGGTTTCCAAGAATGATCATGGTGTTGGGACAGCTCATCTTTTCCTTGTTTTGCTTTCTAGTTATGGTTCAAGAAGATTATCACAACCAAAACCCATACCACAACGCTGTCCATGCTGCTGACGTCACTCAAGCTATGCACTGCTATCTAAAGGAGCCCAAGGTAATAACAAATGAAAACAATAGGACTTTGCACTGACAGAGCTTTTCAAATAAGAGTTTCAAATCCGTGTATCAAGATAGATAAAATAGCTATTTTGTAGATGGGGAAAATAGTTAAGTCACTTAAACTCACCATGGCTCAAGCTTACGCAACTACTCAGTAGCAAAATCAGAAACCGAGTCCAGTGGCCTGATTCTGATTTGACTTGAATTGGTGTAAACAAAGGGCAATTCTGTTGAAATTAATGGAGTGTTACCCAGGTATAAGAGTGGAATCAGGCCCTATGTTTCATGAGTCACAGTCCTCTAGACTAGCCACAAGACCATGCTGCCTCTAAATGCACAGGATAGCTGACATCTGGAATCTGCAGGGCGCATTTGTTTCTCATTGCAAGGCACCTTATTCAAATCAGAGCACGTTTATCATCATATTAGTAATAAATAACTGGCACTCAGCAACCGAAAGGCTTGGGGACTTGTTGCAAATCATAACGAGAATGATCTTCCACTCTGCTTCTAAATGACATGAAAGGTATTTCAAAAAGGATTGTGGCCAACATTTTCAAACTTGGGTGTGTGAAGTTAGACAGCTAAATCAGATCTATTATTTAGGTGTTTGAATCTGGATTGAGATGCCTAACATTAAGCAGACAACTTTGAAAATGTTGGCCTTTGTACACGGATACACTGATAATACAGTGCTTTACTAGTAGTGTAATGTACCACTAATATTTTCAAGTAGTTCCCGATGGCAGAGTTGATCTTACACGATATGTTAGACTGGTAGTTTTATCCGTTGTTTCTAAACTGGATCTTTGAGACTAAATATCAGTATTTTTGCAGAAGCTACCCTGTCTTTTTTAGCCTGTTAATTGCTCATATTATTAACTATTATAATAATGAGTCAGCATATAGCCAGTGGTGCAAGTAGATTTTAACTCTTACCAGTACAGTGACTCATGAGAGGGACATAAAAGGGGGCAACAACTAAAGGGGGGGGGCATGTGACCTCTTCACGTGACCCCCGAACACCCCATGTGACTCCTCCCAACCCAGGCCCCCCGCGCTCTCCCCATCCCACATTATCGGGGGTGGGGGAGGCTCTGTCCTCCCACTGTGCCGGCTCCCCCTGGCATTTGGCTGCTCTTCCTGGCAACCAGACCCTGGAGCCACTCACAGATGCTGCCCGCTGCAGCACAGCAGCTGCCTGGGAGAGTGCCTGGCTCTCCCATGCAGCCGCCACGCTGCACCGGGCAGCGTCCAGGCAGCGTGGCTGGAAGAGGAGAGGCTCTGGCCTTCTGGCTCTGGCCACGCCCCTTCCTCTCTCCGCCCGGGCTGGCGGGAGCACTTGAGCCTGGGGAGGGTCACTTGACCCTTTGTGACCCTCCCACGAGTCACCGGCCCGACCCCGATCCCCCTCACAAAAAATGTTCCATGACTAGAGCCCTGCGCGGATACAAATTTATACCCGTGGATGCGGATATCCACGGATAGAAATCAGTATCCGCTGAACCACAGGGCTCTCCCAGGAACCGCAGCAGTGAAAGGAGAAGAACGTGGGCCCACCAGGCGGCCTCACGCCGGCAGCTCCTCCAGCACAGCTGTACTGTCTCCAGCCCCGCTCCCAGCCCTGGCCTCCGGCGGGGCTGTACAAACCCCAGGCAGGAGACACAGCTGCGTGGAAGGGCTAGGGACGATAAACAGCCCGGAAGAGCTGCTGGCATGGGGCCCCACGGCGGCCCAACGTTCTGCTCCTTTCGCTGCCATGGTTCCCGGGAGAGCCCTGCGGTGTTCAGCGGATACCGAATGTGTCTTTCTGGTATGGCGTATCGGCAATAAATCTCTTAATGGTACGGCGTACCTGACCGTACCAGCTTACTTGCACCACTGCATTGTAGCCTGATGGTTTTGATAGATACAAACTGTGCAATGACCTCAAAAGTGCCATACCTGTGGATGGCTGTGTATAAATAGTTATCTCAGATGATAGCATTGTAAATTGAACTATGAAACCAAAGAATTACATGATGTAGTAGTTGCTTTGATTTTCTTGCTAAAAGAATTGTTTGCTTGTTTGTGCTAATGTTGTGGTCAATTTTTTGTGGTCCAGCTTGCCACCTTCCTCACCCCTCTGGACATTATGCTTGGACTGCTAGCTGCTGCAGCTCATGATGTAGACCATCCAGGGGTCAACCAGCCATTTTTGATCAAAACCAACCACCACCTTACCAGCTTATACCAGGTGAGACTGTGCTTGTGGGGGTGGGGAGGATTAAGATGGGTTTAGGGCATTGCTGCAATGCATTTTCAGGTTGAGGCTATGGTTTCAAATCTAGCTGAGTCACAGTTGTTACAAGTTTGGCAATTTCTGCATAGATCCTCGGTACACAGTTGTTTGCATTGCAAAATTATCACTGCAACTGAGCAATAGGGTGCAAATATCAATGCCTGTTCAGGACAGTATTAGTGCTGAAAGGAGCAAAGACGGGAAGATTTCTGGAGTGGTTGGGGTAAGATTGTGTAGATTTGTGGCTTACAATCAATAGTCTTCTAAAAATTCCTTCCCAACCCCACATGGGGGGATCAGTTAGACCCTCAGCATGTGAGCAAGAACCAGCCAGCCAGGTACCTGAGAGAGAGAACGAATGCTCAGTGCCACCACAGAGCCCTGGCCGACCCCTTCCAATGTCCCATCTCCAGCCATGGCCATCCCTTCAGAGGAAGGAGACCAAAACCAAACAAACCCAGAATACATGGGGTGGGGAGGAGCGGGAAGAGAGAGAATCCCTTCCTGACCCTTTCAGGAGACAGGTGAAACCCTGAAGCATGAGATTTTAGGAACATAAAATATAAACCAGAAGGGACCCCCCGAGGGGCAGTGCTGCTGAGCACTGCCCCCCTACACCACAGGCAACTTTGTCATACAGTCCTACTCATAAATGTGTCCAGCTCTCTTAAAACTCATTCAGTTGTAAATCCATATTATTTATGTGCATATATATCTATGTGTATAATATATCCATATATACAATATGTAATATAGCCATATTATTCATGCACATATAAATCTGTGTATGTTTACATGTGTGTTTATATGTCAGCTTTGGCTACTGTACTTAACTTCTTAGAAGCAGCAAGCCTGTGTACCCTGTAGTCAGCTGCAGCAGCATGTGGCACTGGAAAATCCTGACTCCCAGCTGGCATAAATGGAGTTAGGGTCAGGGAACTGGCTTTGGGGCGTTTCACGTCCAAGAAACACAAAAATGTGTGCACTGACCATGATCCCTGGCGTTCAAAACTCAGACGGTGAATTTGGACCTGTCCAAAAAAAAAATCTGGTGTATTAGTGATTGATAGAATTCTTTAAACCTTATGCATTTTAGAACATTGAGGAGAGGGGTTGCTAAAGGCCATGTGCCTCTCTGAATACACTGAGCATGATTACAGCACAGTCCTGATTTAATAATTTGCTGCGTACTTAGAGAGAGGAAGATTCTCTCTTCCTCCCCACCACCATAGACACTTGTGGTTTTACAGATAAGATGGTGATTGTGTAACAGTTCAACTGTCCTTCTACCCTGATATAAAGGGACAGACAGGGCCATGTGAGCCAAGGCCAGGAGAGAGTGATGCTCACATAATTATGACTTTGTGACTGGCTTACCTTGCTGAATCAGTTTATGACAAGTTATACCCAAACAGTAGCCACAACAAGGTTCTGCCTACATTATTTTGCTCCAGTCTCCTCTAAATATCAGGGCAATTGGATTGGAGGAGGGAGGAAGGGAGCCAAGTGGCTGTGGAAGGCAGGGTTAGGATCCATGGAAAGAGAAATGGGGAAGATCCATCTCATACAAACCCTGAGTTCTGACAGAAAATGATGAATAACTTTTTTCTCTCAACAGTTTACTTAATGTCCAGTTTTCCTCACTTCCTGTTAGGTTTTGATTTACCTCTGCACTATTGGGTTCCAGCCAGAAATAGGAGCCTTCTCGCAGGGAAGCCCATTCTCATGTCATTTATACCCCAGCTTTGTGGTTGTGAAAGATGTGGGTAGGTCAGAGAAGCATCCAGATTTGGGGGATTTATTTACATCACTGAATCTTCTGAGGTTTGACCATCAGAAACAGCAATGGCCTTCTGATGACAGCCACCACCCTCTTTGAGAACGTTCTCTTCCACTTATCATAGAATCATAGAATCATAGAATCTCAGGGTTGGCAGGGACCTCAGGAGGTCATCTAGTCCAACCCCCTGCTCAAAGCAGGACCAAACCCAGCTAAATCAAATCACTTTGAAATCTAGTCACTTCTTTTGTGACTGTCTAAGGAACAATATAATTTTGGCCCCTAGTAATTTCATTGTGATGGGCTAATCAATATGGGAACTGTAACAATCTGTAAATATGTCTCTGTCACGTAGGGGTTCAAATAAAGGGTTACGCTTCCTCTAGATCAAGAGTTAATTGTTAAGAAACACACCAGTTTGCAATTACCCACCACCTCCTAGTCCTCTCCCTGTTTGGTTTATATCCCCACAGGCTAAGGCAATCTGATACCTGTTGGCAATTAGCCTTAATAAGTCAGCAGAGGAGTCCTTGGTGGAAAGCTGACAATTCTAATTGCTAGCAGCAGCTGTATGGTTTCTAGCTGCTCGCCCTTAATGCTAGAGATGTGTGGCTTCATGCTCAGCTGTCACTGATAACCTGGTCTTTCTTTAGTTCTCCAGAGTGAACTTAAAATATGGAGGCGGGAAGGGGTGAAGAGAGAGACTGAGAGCTTTCATGCTGTATAATACTGGACCATGATGGGCAGCGGGTGAAGCTTCCCCTAAGGGAGGTTAACTCCCTGTCCTGCCTCTTCCACCTGCGGCCCCGCCCCCTCTCTGCCCCAGGCCCCACCCCTCCCTGGGCTCGGCTCCCTCACCATTCGGACCCCCTGCTACCACTCTCACCATGTCCCTCTTCTCCTCCCCCACAAAGCCCCCCCCGCCCACCGTGTCCTTCCTCTCTTCCACCCCTTTGCCCAGCGAGGTCTCCTCCGCCCACCGCTCCCTGGTCCCCACATCTCTCCTCTCCTCCACCCCGCTCCTCCTGGGGGTGGGAGAGGGGGAGGTGAGGAGGGAAGCGGCCAGCAGCAGTCAGGGGGAGGTCTCATGGGGAGAGGGGTGGAGGAGAAGAGGGATGCGGTGAGCAGCAGGGACCTGTGGAGAAGGGAGGTGGAGTGGAGGACAGGAGGGATTCACCAGGCAGCAGCAGGTGGGCAGTCGGGGCCTCTGGGAAGAGGCAGAATAGGGAGCAGAAGAGGCAGAGCGCAGGTGGGTCCTCCATAGCCCAGGTATCCAGCAGCCTCCCCTGGCCTATTATACCTGCCGCCCATGCATGAGCAGAAATTTACAGAACTGAAAACACTCAAAACTTTTTTTTCTTCTAGTAGGAACTAAGTAATTATCATCATATCTTGCACTTCTATAGCAGCTTTCCTCAGAGTATCTCAGAGTACTTTCCGACATTAACTAATCAAACCCCATCTCTTTCCCTGAATATATAGAAACATCTCATGGCTTTAGTAAAACAAAAAAAAAAAAGACCAGTGATACTAAGAATGAATTAGAACAGTAAATTCAGAAAATGTGAAAGAAATAAGAAAGAAAAATAGATAATGTGAGCATCTAGCTGGGCCTGTTTTCCCATATATTTCCCTCTCTCCTCTCAGATCTGCAGTAACGTGATTTACCCCACTTTCTTCTTTCCACTTTGGTTACTAGTTACTAATAAATGGTGTGTCAAAAAAACAGTATAATAGAACTTGTAGAATGCAATAAGCATTTGTCATGGATGTCTCCTCAGCAACAGGACTTCTTGATAAGATAGTTCTGAGAAGAACTGTTATAGTTTATACTGTCACCATCCACCATCTTATGATAGGTCTGTATCTGTTGAGGGCAGATTGGAGGCATCTTGATGTCACTTTCATTATTTTAACGTTTATACTGAGGCAGTGCCTATTCAGGACTCCATGTGCTAGGCACTGTCCAAACACAAACTAAGACAGTGCCTGCATCAAAGAGCTAACACAGTATTTGTGTTATGATTCTGCAGGTACATCAGACTTTGGTCACTTATTCCAGTTTATATATTTCCTCCTAACTAAAAATCATAGGTAACAAGGACAGATTGAAAGAAAATATGAACTATAGGAGGAGCTGGTAGCGATATTGATAATTAAAGGTTGCCTGACACTTTCCATTATAAGACCCTGTTTTCAATAGCTTATAACTTTGGTTGGACTGAAATTTTCCATGTCAGGTGTCTGTCTCAGACTAGGTTTTTTTTTTTATTCTTAATTTTTTTTAAAGTTTTGGCTAAAACAGTTCAGTCATTTCTGAGAATGAGATTTAAGAAAAATACATTGCTTTACCCTTATTAAAAAAAAACTTACAACCATTTAATAGAGAAGTTCTAGTGCCTTTATGCTTTGCAGCAATGACTTTACATTTGGCAGGGTTTGGTGGGGTCTCAGCTCCTCATCTTTAAATTGCAGATTATATCACCCCCTCATTTCACAGGAGTGCTGTGAAAATAAATTAATTAATATTTATGAAGCACTTGGATACTTCAGTGATGAGCAGGGTGTGAATAGTGTGCAATAAATAAGGCCTATGGCCACACATTGAACAATGAGAGAATAGCTGCTCAGTAAGTAAGCACCATCTGTTCTGTGCACTGAAAATTAGTAAGTGATCATGCTATTAAAGACTGTATCATAATGCATAAGCGCAAGAGGGTACAATTATGGTTTCATAGGCCTTGTGGTTCCCCCCTCCTCCTCCCTCACCACACACTCTCTCATAATCCGTCCTCCATGCAATCCCTCATGGTCCCACCACCTCGTCCATGCAATCGCTTGTGGTCCTTCCTCCTCATCTACACACTCCCCCATGAGGTCGTTTCCTCCTCCACCATGCAATCCTTCATGGACCCTCCTGTGCTGCCCGATCTCTCATGGTCCCTCCTCCTCCTCTTCCTTCATGCAATCTCTTGTCCTCTTCTGCACCATCCCTCATGGTCCCATCTCTTTCTTCTCCCCCATGTGATCCTTTGTGGTCCGACCTCCTCCTCTTTTGTACAACCCCTTGTGATCATTCCTCTTCCATGTGATTCCTCGTGGTCCCTCCTCCACTACTTCACAATCCCTCATGGTCTCTCCTTCTCCACACAGGCCTTCATGTTCCCGTCTCTTTCTCCTCCACACAATCCTTTGTGATCCCTTCTCCTCTATTTCCATATGATCCCTTGTGGTTCCCTTCCACCATGCAATCCTTTTTGGTCCCATCTCTTCTTCTTCCACATGATCCCTGTGGTCCCACCCTTCTCCATACACTCTCTTGTGGTCTATCCTTCTCCCTATGCAATTCCTCATAGTTCTTCCTCCCTGCAGTCCTTTGTGGCACCTACCTTTAGTCTTCTCCCTTGTCACTTTTCTCTTTGCGATGCCTCTCTTATCTCTCCCATACCTGCTCCTACAGAAACTAGAGGAGTTCCTTAATGAACTGACACCAGCCCTTTCCAAGCTCATCAGCCTCAGTTGCTGAGGTCTGAATGTTGTGGGGCCGCCTGGCAGCAAGTAAGCAGGAGCTGCTGACATCATAGCATTGTTCAATAATCTCAGAATTAGGGTGGCTTCTCATGCCCCAGGACTGCTGCGGGGGAGGGGAACAGGGGTCACTGCACAGGGGACCACAGAGGGCGCTGTTCAAGGGGGCTATTGCTTGGGGGTGGGCTGGGCCAGTGCAGCACCAGCTGCCGGGGGCCGCCGAGCTGTGGCTGCTCCTGCTGCCTCCGAGACCACTGCTGAGGAGGAGCCCTAGGGCTACTGCTTGGGGGGCTGGAGCCAGCACAGCACCAGCTGCCGGGGGCTACCGCGGGACTGCTGCTGGGGGGCCGCCAAGCAGTGGCTACTCCAGCTGGCCCCTGGACCGTTGCTGGGGAGGGGGCCAGGAGCTACTGCTCAAAGGGGGGACGCTGTTCGAGGGAGGCGGGGGGGGGGCACTGGTTGGCTGCTTGTGACCGCCCTGGGACTGCTGCTGGGGACCACCAAGCTGTGACTGCTCCGGCTGCCCCTGGGACCACTGCTTGGGGCGGGGAGGGGGGGGCAGGAGGCTGCTGCATGTGGGGGGGGGCCAGTGCAGCACAAGCACCTTCTGGAATGAAAAAGAAAGAGAAACATGAGAGCAGGGGAGAAAGAGAAGTGAAAAGATGGAAACTGAACGAAAAAAGGAACAAAGGAACAAAAGGAGAAGAAGGGACAGATGCCTGACTTATGGTGTTACTAAAACACTGTGAAAAATGAATTTGTGTAACGGCTCATCTGTACTATTTGTTTCTTTGCGACTATTTAATTTAAAAAATGATGCTGTGAATTTTTTAAGAGTTCCCTTAGTGCACGCCAAGGTCTCAAAAATAATATTGTGTTTGAGGTACTCAGCATTAAGAAGACCTCTGACTCCTGGCATGAACTGATTGCCTGAGGTTTGGCATACCTATAGCATTTAAGTTAGCTAGGCACTTCATGGAATTTGGGGTCTTTGGCTGCAGTATCAGGTGTTGTCCACTGGTAGTGGCAGAAAACCTGATTAGATGGATCACTTATAAGGTCTGACAAATCTTACGCATCTCTGTTAAATGTAAGAAATCTATCTGCTATGTCTATTTATTTACTTACCTCTTTCCTCCTCAGAATGTCTCTGTGTTAGAAAATCATCACTGGAGATCCACAGTAGGCATGCTTCGAGAATCAAGGCTCCTTGCCCATCTACCAAAGGAAATGACGTAAGTGCCACCCATGTGAAACATGCTGATAAATTCCATAGAAAACAAACCAATGGTCTATTTCATTGCTTGATTCAAAACCATCAGCAGAGGGGCCAAAGGCTGAGTGTAGGCTGAGCTAGTGTCTCACCCGCTCCTGAAGGTGATGTAAAGCACATTGGCCTGATAGTGTGGGATGTACCTGGGCTGGGGCTTCACTAGGAATATTACCTAAAAGTTTGTCACTGTTGCTAATATTTGCTCAGCTGCACAAATATTAGCATTGTTAGGAGTCCCAATGCTGAGAAATCACCAGTGGCCACCCGTTGTGGGTTTGTTTGTTTTTTACACCATATCAATTAAACCTGCTCAGAGTTAGTGTTAACCATGGTGGGAAACAGAAGACATCGCTTAGTGTAGATATGCCCTAGGTGTCTCCCACACTACCAGAAGAATGTGCTTCAAATCTGACTGTGTCTCTGAACAGAGGGAGATGGCAAAGTAAGCAGAAAGAACAGAGACTGAATGTAGGCGCAGCTGACAGTAGTGTGTTGGTTTTTGCTGCAGATGTTTGTGTGTACGTGTGCACAGTGTTGATCCTTGGGAAATGGATGGAGACAAATTTTTCACATAAACCGCCAAGCAGCTCTCCAATGTTAAGTTTTAACCACTGGTGACTTGGGAAGAATGCAAACAGATTATATAGAAAGGACAGGCTTTCTATACCGTTAGTAATTTCCTAAATCATCCAATCCCCTTCTTCGCAGTCCTTATTTAAAGAAATAATGTACAATGCCTTGGCGTTTGTGTGGCTGCCAATCTAAAACCCTATGACACTGATTTTTCTAGATGCCTTTTGTGTTCACCCAATAACACATCCTGCTGTTTAGTTTTCATTCTTCCTTATGGAAGCTCCCTGGGCAATTTACATCAACATGATTATTCTGCCACACTGCCTATTCCACATATATCCCATAGCCAGCTAAATTGCTGGTCTCCGGCAAGCTATCCCAATGGAGAACAATGAAGAGGAATCCCTCTGCTAACTGGAGTCATCACATAATACTCAGAAGACCGGCTATGAAGTGGTTTAAAACCTTTGATGTTCAACAATCCCATGTTCAAAAGGGCTCATTTTTCTTGCCTACAGCCAGGATATCGAACAGCAGCTGGGATCCCTCATCTTGGCAACAGACATCAATAGACAGAATGAGTTTTTGACCCGGTTGAAAGCTCACCTCGAAAATAAGGATCTGAGACTGGAGGATGCACCAGACAGACATTTTATGCTTCAGGTACTTCTTTTTTCCTTAAAGGAACAGTGTATGTATGTTCGCTCAGCCTCAGGGTACCCATCTCCCGCCATCTTAATTGCTTTGCTGCTGTCACATAACATGTTTCAAAGCAAGCAAAAACGTACCTCCAATACTTTCCCACGTACCAGGTGTTATGTTATAATCTGAATATAGCAGATGCAGCAAAGTATCAATTTTTATTCACCTCTTGAGTTGCAGGCCACTTTGTCTCTTGCCACGTTTCTCTTCCCTTGACTATTTCCCTTGTCATGGCAACTGCTACTTCAGTGGAGGGTAGGAGGCTCAGCCTCTTACTCCAGCCACTGACAATGCTTTTTCACAGAGGAGTTGGCAGTTGGTGCCTGAGCAGTGGTCACTTCGTTGATGCTCCTAATCTCCATCTGCATGGAGGCAACCACTGCCGTGGCAGTTCTTCCCCAGATAATGAAAGAACCAAATCTAATTTAAAATCAAATGGACTCAAATTGCTTCTTCCAGCTATCCTGCAGTAGTTAATGGTATCTTCAGAACAAATTTCCACCCATTACATCACCTTCACTATTAACCTAAAGGTAGCTGTATGCTGCATGTTTATCTGTAGAAATAGCACCACACAAAGCTGCTTGCTCCTAAATAGCTTTTATCATACAAAATACCTCAGGTAATTATCATCAGTTAAAAACAAACTCTAATTGCTGCCATCTTAAAATGCTTTGCTGAGGTACTGCTGGGGTCAGGTGGGGGAAGGAATGATATTCAGATAACTACTCCTTCAGAAGAGTAATATATGTACTAGTTTGCCTGTCTTGCCTCCTTGAACAAAATGTCTTAGGCCTGGTTTCTTCATGGACCACTACATTTAGGCAATGGGTTTGTAATCATGCTTCATGACAGATCGGGCAAAATGATGGTGCAGAATGCAGCATGCGTTCCAGTGGAGAAAACATGAAAAACAACTGTTCTTTCCTGTGAAAATTCATACTTGTGAATTGGGGAAGGGGTGCTACCCCTTCCTGAAGGTCCATTGGATTAAACTGACTGGCTTTAATATTATTTATAAAACATACTTTAGTAGTTTACTTCTTTATACCCATTTTACAGATGAGGAAACTGAGGCTTAGAGAACATAAGTGATTTTCTTTTGGTCACAAAGCTAGTTAGTGTCCAGCCAGAATTAGAATGTAGGTCTCTTGATTTCTAGTCCCATGTCTAAATGACTAGCGCCCCAAGGTGCCTACCAAATAAGTTGCACCCTTTCTCCACCTCACTTTATTTTCTAGAAAGTAGGTAATGACTTTTACCATAGGTGAAATCTGCAATCCCTATTCCTTTGGCATCTGCACCAGCATTTTGCTCTATTTGTCATGAAATCTAATAATAAACCCATCAACTAGATGTACTTTGTCCAGGAAGAAAGCACACAGAAGACATTTTGTTTCAAGGAGGCAAGACAGGCAGATTATTTCATATCTTACTCTTCTGAAAAAGCAGCAGCTACTTGATTATACATCCTTCCCTTGCCAGTCCTACCCCAGCTCTACCTCAGCAAAGCACTTTCAACTGCTAGCAAGGTGAAAAAAAGTCAGGGGCAAACCAGTAGGTCCTGTACTTAGCTTAGTAAACAAAAACACAGCTGACGCCTCTGAGCTGACTGTATACACATATCAAACCCAAGCATAATCAAAGTGATATGTCACTCACTGAGCCCATAAAGAAGAGATGCCCAAATAGTTTCACTGGCTTGGCTCTTCATTTCCTTGTCCTCATTGATGGATGCCAAGGCAGGCAGTCAGCAGGAATCAGCCTGAAGCTTTTGTTGGCTTACCCACCACCGGTCATATCCAAGAGGCTCTGCGCACTTGGAATGTGATGCTTCTCTCATTCTCGCTACTATAAAATGGGGCTGTGAATGAAGGTTTTGTTACAGGCTTGAATAAGTGCTGTTTCCTGAAGTGGCACATTTGGGCAGGGCTCGGTTTCTATAATGTATTCTTGAATCCATCTTGGCAGCAAGCTTGCAGGGCCCAGCAGTTTCATGGCACCTCAGAGTGCAATAAATTCACTGCTGAACGATCGCTAGCTAATAATTTCTTCTCCCCACCACCACTCTCCTCCTTTACTTTCAGATCGCGCTGAAGTGTGCTGACATTTGCAATCCTTGTCGGCTCTGGGAGATGAGCAAGCAGTGGAGTGAAAGGGTCTGTGAGGAATTCTACCGGCAAGGTCAGCCCTCTGACATACTGAATTCTCCTTTCACTTTGTTCTTTATGGCACTTAATGTGACAAGAGAGAAATTGGCTAATCTCAAGTGGCGTTTGCTCTGCCATCAGCTACTCAATTCCCCCCTGAAATCTCCTAAAAAATATGATGACGAGCAGAAATGTGGCCTTATTTTGCATGTGGTTGATAATGAGGGGCAAGAGGAAGAAATGAAATAGAAGAGCGGTGGGTATTTCTTTTATCTGATTGCCCTTGTAAAACAGTGTCAGTGAGGGTGGCTCTGGTGTGCCTTGAACCTTTAATTATCTGTACAAAATCTGCATCTTCTTCAGATGCCATCTGGTCATTGTTATCTGCTCCGAGCTGAAACCCCCATGGGTATGTACTACTCAGAAATTACACAGCCATCACTTGTTTTCTCTTGCTTTCCAAAATATAACTACAGTTCCTACCCTTAGAGTGTTACACTTGCTCTTTCCTTCTCCTCCACTTACAGTTGGAGGGAAACAAGACAGACCGAACATGCTCACCGCTAAGCCAAGTTCTAACGCAGGGGTCGGCAACCTTTCAGAAGTGGTGTGCCGCGTCTTCATTTATTCACTGTAATTTAAGGTTTCGCGTGCCAGTAATACATTTTAATGTTTTTAGAAGATCTCTCTCTCTCTAAGTCTATATTATATAACTAAACTATTGTTTTATGGAAAGTAAATAAGGTTTTTAAAATGTTTAAGAAGCTGCATTTAAAATTAAATTAAAATGAAGATCTTATCAGTTTAGTGTGATCCTTGCCCTTGGCTTTTCCTTGCTGAGTTTTCCAATGTCCCCAGGCAGGCAGTGGGTTGAGCGGGCTGGCGGCCAGGACCCCGGCTGGCAAGGGACCAGCAGCCGGAATCCCAGACTGGCAGCGGGCTGAGCGGGGCCGGCAGCCGGGACCCCGGCTGGCAAGGGGCCGGCAGCCAGAACCCCAGACCGGCAGCAGAGTGCCACTGAAAATCAGCTCGCGTGCCACCTTTGGCACGCGTGCCATAGGTTGCTGACCTCTGTCCCAGAGAGTACAACTGTCTTGGCAGGTCATGGATGGAGATACATTCCACTCTGATTTCTATGAACCAGAGGATCATCCTGCTTACAGTCATTTCTTGTGACATCTTAAATTGTTGGTTTTATTTGTTTAGGCATGTATAACAGGCCCTGCCTCAGATTTCTTACTGCAGATTTCTATGTGGAACCACTGTATGATCATGTTGAGACTTGTAGTCTATCTTTAAAATAGTGATGCTCATTGGGGCATCAAATGGAGATGAAATGTAAGGGTTAATGTAGATTTCAGTTCTCCTAGGATTTGCTGTTCCATCCATATTATAAGGAATAAAAGATCATATTCAATATTGCCAAGTGGCAAAAATGTTGTTCTTTCTTTTTGGTAGGTGATCTGGAACAAAAATTTGAATTGGAAATAAGCCCTCTTTGTAATCAGCAGAAGGACTCCATACCTAGTATACAAATTGGTGAGCTTAACTTTCATTCTTTTGTCTCTTTCTCCTCCCCCCTCCACCCCAAAGATGCAACACAAGCTGAGCAGAAGATAGAGGTGTAGTTTTCTACCAAAAACTTCAATAACCCCAGGAGTGACCTAGGATGAAAAAAAAACCCATTTGCCAAAACCAAGAGCAAGGCTGAGTGCAGCCGTAATGGAAACAAGCAGAGGAGTGACACAATGGCAGCACGCAAGGATGAATGGTCCTCAAAGAGAAGTTCAGACAGTTGCAGCACGATCCCACTTAGTGGAATAGGCCACTTGTTTGCTGTGATAGTCCTTTCGCTCTGCCACAAGAACTGAATTTGCTGCCTCCACAGCCCTCCCATCCCAGAAAGTGGGCTGAAGGTTAAGCTCAGGCTCCAGTGTAGGCCACCCTAGCAGCCCAATGGTTTATTTTTACTCCGTGTTTTCAAAATGCACCTAGTTTCAGACAATGTGCATGACTAAGAGGTTGTGTAACCTTTCAGATACTGCACCAAACATTCACCATTGAAGAATTGTGTTATTTAAATTTTGTTTGCTCTTTCTCCCCTATTCCCAGCCATGGAACACATGAGCTGGAAACAAGTTTAAAAACATGATAGTAAATAACTGATGGTTTTGAATCTCCCTTTGTAATTGCTTTGAGTTGGGCAATTCTGATTCACTCCACCACTGAGATCGAGTTCATCTTAGCTGATATGAAACATTGCTTTGGACTAATCTTTTCCTACAGAATAGCAGCATTAGTAACAGATTTCACAAAGAGTGAAGTTGAAACAGCCGTTTCTAGATTGTGAGATTCACATAGGGAATACAAATAATTATGTTAGCAGTGGCTAAATAAGGCAATACTAGAAAAATCAAGGGACATTCAGCTCTTCACATTGGGTTCAGACTATACACCTAATAGCACTAGTGGTTCCAGCAGGCACTGACACACGGCAATGATTTTAGTTGTACCAGCCCTTTCCCAATGTACATAGCAGGAGTTATTACCTTTGTGAGATTGGAATTATATATCAATGGCAACATTCAGGCATATACGTTTGCTTGTCCAAAACAGTGCTTCACTTTTTCCTTCGGGTAGTTCTCTCTTACCATATGTGTGAGAGGCAAACCTCCGAGAAAGCCACCAGATGCTAGAAAGCAAGGAACCGGGGGCCAGAAAACCCAGGTTCTAATTCTAGATTTGACACTCTCTTTTTCTGACCTTTGACCTCCTTGGGCCTCAGTTTCCCTATTTGGAAGGCAGGGATAACCATAACTATTCATGTGGGTGTTATGAGTAATAAGTGTCTGAAGCTGGTTTGGGTCATTGGATGCCAGATGCTAACCACCTTTAGTTTTCTTATTTCAGTGAAAGTTAGAGCCTTTTTTAGAGGCTCTGATTTCTTCTCAGATTAAGTTTGTGAAGATAAATGAGGGAAGGAATACAGTATTGGCAGAAATATATAAGCAAAGAGCTCAAAAGTATACATATACACATAGTTTACTGAATTATATATAAATTAATATTCCAGAATGTCACTTACTGTGAAAATGAGTAAATATAATAGAAAAACAAAAAAGATATATTGATATCTTTTTAAAATACCGCAGAACATCTCTGATCAGCACTGCTTCACACAATATGGTTGTTTCACCTTGTTTCTCAGCTAAGACTGAACAGGAAAGTGCTATAGCGCGGTTTCATTAGAATATTAAGATTTGATTAGTGCTATGTGTAATACTTCTGAATTGTAGTAAATGTTCTATTTTGTAAAAGTAAACTACATATGTCTGATGAACCTAGCACATTTTATGATGCATTATGTTTGCATTGTGTTGGTTCATTTATTTACAAACTTCTTTTAATCTGCAGTGGGTTTCCCAGTCAGCAGTGCAATTTATAAACATCTCCTATGCTGCATTATTACACAACCAGTGCAATAGCTTCAGGAGAAATTGAAAGCAGAACTTTAGTTTAACAGCCAGGGCTGGCTCTAGGCACCAGTTAAGGAAGCAGGTGCCTGGGGCAGCAAATCTGAAGGGGCGGCTGTACTTGGGGCGGCACTCCGGCTTTTTTTCTTCTTTGGTGGCACTGCTGCCACAGCTTTTTAATTATTTTTTTCGGCGGCACTTCTGCAGCAGTTTTTTTATTTTCTTTGCTTCGGCGGCACTGCTGCGGCAGGTGTGATTTTTTTTTTTTTTGGTTGTTGCTTTGCCGCTTGGGGTGGCAAAAAAGATAGAGCCGGTCCTGTTAACAGCCTACTTTTGAGATCAAACTGCAGTCATGGCCTTCATTTGTTTTCTCTTCCATCAAAAGTGATTTTGGTCATATAAAAAAGTATTAAATCCTCCTCAGTTAGAGATGTAATTAAAATATTCACTATGCCTGTGCACACTTTTTCCTGCTGTGTAAGCTGCTATAGGGTGAAAAGTGATGTGGATGATAAAATCCCTCTCTCTATCCATGGGATAGAAAAGTGATACTTTCCCAACATTCAGAGATATTAGATCATTTCCATGTTATAGGCCAACCTACAGCTCTAGCCCACTATCCTGGTATGCACACTGCCATACACAAAAGGGCCACTCTGTGACCTTTTAATCCAGTACATGTTACAAGAACCCACAGCCTCTGACTAAACAAAACCAAAACCCCAAACATTAATTGTGCTGCTGCAGCTCTTTCCAAATAAGAGCGTAAGTTCATTTCCGACTCAGGGATTTGCACTTAGACTAAGCTTTGTAAATAACTCCATTAATGTATAGCTCAGAACTAGACCATAAGAGTCATGATTCACATGGTATATACAAATACACATACAGTGAAACCCATCTTGAGCAACCATTCAAGGGAAGGATAAAAATCAGCTGCTTAAAAGAAGTCTAATAGAGGTAGAATAGAATTGTACACAATAAATGTGAGAATATTTTAGAGAGATTTCAGGACAGGAGGTTGCCTAAAAAGGGTGCTGTCTTATACAGGTTTCAATTATTACACAGACAGAACCAGCCAATCTGACTTTGCAATGATCCGAGAGGATACATATTCCCAAACCCTCAGTTTAAGGGTCTGAGCTAGGGGCTTATTTGTTACTTGTCTCCTGGGTTCTGTGACTTTGTTCACTGCACTTTAACCACCCAAACTGCAGGGAAAGGCAGTTGGTGAATGATACTGCTCCTTACATGTCTTGTCTCATGTTTCCCCAGGTTTCATGACCTACATCGTAGAGCCACTCTTTGAGGAATGGGCCAAGTTTACAGGAGACACTCCCCTATCCGAAAATATGCTAAGCCATCTCAGGAGGAACAAGGCCAAGTGGAGGAGTTTGCTCCACAAACAACACAGCAGTAGCAGGAGCAATGACCACTCAGGTCAAGTGACTGAAAATGAAGAGCAGACTTTAAATGAAGGCGACATCCCATAGTGCCAGTTTTGACTCTTCCTTATAGTACTGCTGTCTCTTCTTTGCTAGTCACAACAGTAAGCCAAATCGTAAGGAGCTGCGAGGCCATCATCAACAATGTGGAAAGGGAAGAAAAAGGGAAGGAGAAGCTATAAGGGTCCTCGTGAATAAACCCTCCCTACTTCTGGGTTTCAAATCTGAGCTCCTTTGAACTCCACTTCCTCCTCTTCCTTATCCTTCTAAATATCTCTGAAGCCATTCATCACTTCTGATCATTAACTGCTTGAATAAGGAACTCCGTTCAGTAGTGATGAAGCTGGGCCAGTAAGTGGCTACCAACTAGCGGGGAGGATTAGAGAGAAAGCATGGGAGATGCCAACATATTTCATTCACCCTGGCTCATATTGTGACAGGTGGCTGTATATAGGCCCAGAGTGCCATACACAGTTTTAAGTCTGGCAGCTAGACTGCACATTAAACCACCAGCATCTTCAGAACTCAGAGGACATTGGCTGAGTGAGAGTGCACAGAGGAGAGAATCTCATTATTTTAATAATTAAAATAATTAAAAAACCTTTTTAACTTTTGTATTCTGTGCACTAGACAACAGATCTAGAAACCTTGGACCGAGGTTACTCTATGTACATACAACTCAAGCGGGACAAGGCTCAATCATTTTTATGCCACTTTAGATAAGAGACGGACATCTTCTCACTGTAGGGAACAGCAGTCCCTAGCAAATGAAAGGGAAGGTGTTGTACAGTCTAAATCTTTGCAACATTACCAGATCTATCTTTTTGATGACTCTGTTTCAATGATATGTTTATATCCATGTGTACGTTTTCTGTAAATACAAAGCGCTACTGATTCCCATGCCAAAATACTGAAGTATTATGGGATTGCTACCTGTATAAACAATGGCACTGTGAACAGAATACTGTTAGTTTTAATACAAGAGAAAGCATTTGTAAATATGGTATAGAGTTTATTAATACACTATTGTTTGCAGATAAAGGCCTTAACTTTTAGCATCCTTCACTGCTAGCTGTCCAAATCATAGCATCTGAACTATCTTTCCATTTTCAGCCTTCCAGCAGAGGTCATACAAGAATGAAATCTGTCAGGGCATTTTCTGGAAACTTCACATGCATTCCATATGAACTCATATTGTTTAATCCATGGCATAGTGCACACTCCGTCTAATCAGATGCTTCACAAAGCCTGAAGATATTTTTTTTAAACCACAGCAATATTACACAATCTATTTTACAGTTCAAACTGGTAAACATATAGTCATGAGTTTTAATTTTTATTAAGTAGCAGAGTAGTCTACAATGCCAGACACACCCATGTGAGGGTTGGATGCTGGTTTTGATCCAGGCCTTCTGGCAGTTCTAGATTCCATTTGCTTTCTCAAATGATGCAGAACTGTAATGTCACTTTTTATTTATTTTTTAGTCTTTAGATAAGTTTTTAGGTATTTTCCCCCTTCTTAAGAAAAATACTTTACCTAGCTTTTATCATTTTAAAATCTCACTTAACGAGTTAAAATACGTTGTAGTCAATCTAGTAAGTTCCTGCTTAACTGTTACTGACAGTAGTTATGTGGGAGCTTCCCCTTCTCGCTTCCAATATTTTTGAAAGAGATACATTGTAGCCTACCCCATAAACATCCTCTGTTGGGACAGATGAGCCTTCGACCTGGGGCACTAACTCGTGTTAGTCAAGTGTTTGTTACTCTGCTAGCAAGTGCAATGTTGTCACATAACTATTTTTTCTACTCAAAATTGTGTCAATCTTATTTAAAGAGTTTTATGTTAGAAAATTGTCCTCCATTTCAGGCTCCATAGTAGTACAATTGTATTGTGTGACATGATTGCCGTGGAGAGAGAGCAACATAGGCCAATACAGTTAATGTTACATTTATAGAGAATGTTTGAAAATGATATGTTTACTCTTGGTGTAAAAGTGCGAGGTAATAAGGGATATTTTAATTATAAAAAAGGATTAATGATGGTGTTAGAGGTAAAATTTTCATACTCATAAGAGATCCAATCAATTAAGGGCATAATCTAAGTTTTAGTAAAGAAGGATATGCATGTAATGAGTAATATATGTGTAGAATCAATTGATGGAGAAGGGGACTGAAGCATACCATGAAGTATAAAGGTGAAATTTTAGATAACACTGGAAAGATGAAGCATGTTGTGTCAGATAGCTTGGTCCTCTCCTATCATTTTATATTGTGTGGAAGTAGATAATGGACAATGAAAACATTTTTCTTCCTCAAGCCTTCCAAGCAGGACACACATCACATTGCAGTTTGCTATCTGTTCTTACTAACAGTGCCTGCAATTCAGGGAGGCAGGAACCACTGCTTAAGTAGTGGAACAAGAGTATGTGCCCTTCCAAAACATAGTTGTTGCCTTTTCAACCATTGCATCGTCTGTGATTGAAATAAATGCCCCTTCTATTGTTTGTTAACCTGTACTGCTGCATTCTTTTAGGGACCTATTTTTCCACCTGATACTCCATAGGTATAAAATAAGTCAGGACATGTGTTACTCATAACACAGAGCCCTTGAAGGATAAACAGCACTTTAGAAGATAGGCAGGTTTTTTAAGTCTCTCCAGGAGTGGGAAAGAGAATGCCCCTTCCCTTTTGTTTGTTTTTAATTATAAATGTAAACCTCTCTCCAGTTAGTTTGGAAGATTTTTTTTTCAAAGCTGTTGTATAGCTTTCAATGAAACAAGTCTATTCAATATTGTATGTTGCCAGTTGTTTCTGTTGCTACATGCTAGTAGAGATAGTCAGATCATTGTGGCATTTCATACTTTAATTTGCTGTTGTGAGGAGTTTGTAGAAAAAAGATCCAGGGGCAGATCTTTGCACACTCAGAGGTCTGCTATGATGTCTACAGTACAATCTGGACTTTTATTATTAGCACCTAAAATCTGTTATTCATGTCAACCCTTATAAAGTTTAAGTTCCTAACTACTCTAAACTAAAAAAGCTGCTCTTAAAAATAGATGAGGACTTTCTTTTCATGAAACCAAAATGCACACACCTGCAAAGTTGCAAACAATAACCTTTACTAGTGAAACAATACTTGAAAGAAATTCAGGCTGGCTTCAGCATCTACCTAAATGACATGTAAATCAAAGAAATTATGCTAGCCATGGTCTATCTAAGGCAGTTTGCCTCAGGTGCTCCAGACCAGTCACATCAAAAGAGGGCTGTGAAGTGAGCCCTGGGAGCAGGTGCTTGCCAACCAGACAGTTTGGGCTCTGTGCTGAAAAGCAGGAATTCTGGGTGAGTTCCGCCATTTATTTTCCCCATGGAAGATGGCTGACTGCACTTGATGTGCTCAGTTCAACACCACCAGCAACTAAATATACACTGTTGATTCATGTGTTATACATTGTCTTGTTTGGAGCACAGAAATACTTGTAAAACACCAGGCTGGGAATAGGGCAATAGAATGGAAAGGTAGGGAAAAATTAAACATTTGCACAGAAGAGGAGGATGTGGACACTTGTCCCATTAGCTGCATTTGACACTTTTTAGAAGACCTATGTAAATTAATTCTTACTTCTTCTAAGAGGGCCTATTGGAGCTGCACAGCTCAAGTTTGAGAATTTTCCAGTTGGGTTTGCTTTTTAGAAGCGCATACTGAAAAGAGCTCTCAAGCATACTGCTACACAAAAGATATATATCACTTATCTTGGTTAAAACCCAAATTTGTTTTCTTAAAGGAAAGCTTATGTAGTGCCATAGATGTGACTGCTGTAATTAAAAATTAATTAAAGCCAGGAAAATAGTGTAATTAGACTTGATTCATAAAGCATATAAGCATGTTTTTTTGCTGTATCAGAGCCTTAAATAGCAGCAGAGGATCAGCATTTAGACCACTAATGAAAGAAAAAGGAAAGCAATACAGACGTAAACATGAGAGAGAGAGATTGTGGCAGGTCACTGTTTTAGCCCAAGACATTCTTCATATTTTAGACAAAACAAATGTAAAAAAAAGTAGACAAGTTACAGTAGCAGCTAGAGGACTCAATAGCAAAACACAAAAATGTAGGCCACTATGCACAGCATGGTTGAAGAAAGAGTGTAGATTTAGAATCCATGTCACCAGAGTTAGTGACTGGACAAAAATGACAGGCGCGGTCTTTCCATCTGACTTACTGTGGATTGTGGAGCACCTCAAGGCTTCGGATAAAATATGATTTAGCTGAAGGAGACTGCCTACAAGCTGTAGCATAACGGTCTCAAGCCCCGAACCACAGCAAGATTGGTCAGCATTCTCATCCAGCACAACAAAAGGAGAAGTGACAGAATGCGAGTTAAACAAGCGAGGATTGTACTGCACATTGTTCTTCAAACACCTACCCAAAGCAATTACCAAGCAAGGTTCAAACCAACCAGAAAGGGGCCTATAGTGGAATAGGTGACCTACTAGCTCTTTTCTTTCTATGATTGTTTGAACGTGTGCAGTTCATGAAGCCTATATTGTAAGGTCATATGAAAGCAATTCCATTTACACCACTAGCAGCACACTAAATGAAATGGACCATCTTTCACACTGCATCTCAGACGCTTCACTAGCCCTTAGTGTTAGTAGATGCCACAGTCTAAGTCAGCCAAAGCCAAGAAAAAAGCCCAACAGCTCTAGTGGGAGCAGCGATCTCAGTCATTGCTGAACACCACACAAGCTGTAGCAGTGATGACTTTCATCAGGCCAGTCAGTCAGCATACCAACCACACTTTAGTCCCTGCTGGGAGCCAGTCTGTGGCACTGAACTGAGCTGGATATAAGATGGTCCCTTTTGCCTGACTTGTGTCACAGAAGATCAGTACTTGTAATTCATTGGTAATTATGCATAAAGGTTAGTCTTTTTGTTTTTACAGTAGCAAATTAAATCTGAAATAAGCATGCAAATACAAAAAAGAAAAAGAAAAAAAAAGAGGCACGCTGTACTGCAAGAATGTGTATGTTTTACTTTCCCATTGGTGCAAACAATCATTTATTGCTATAATCCATCCTATATTTTAGGTACACAAACTTTTACATGCAGAGCATAAAAAGTTTGACATGGATGTACAGTATATTCTGTTAATCTTTAAACACAAAATTGTATAGAAATGTCATGTTTATTGTAAAATGCATTACACAGCCATACAGATACCTAATGCAACTATATGAGCTAAATCCTGGTGCCAGTGAAATCAGCTTCCATTGACTTCAGTTGGACTAGGATTCTGCTCATATGTGTGTGTGTGTGTGTGTGTGTGCGCGTTATGTGTAACAAGCTGAAAGGAAGTAACAGATTGTGTGAAAATTCTGTGACTGCTATGCAGTGATGCCAAGAATTAAATGAGAGACTTAACTGTATCTTTTTTGTTTTACATACTGCTGTAAGTATTCATCATGTCAAAGGATGACAATAAAAAGAATCACAGAATGACATGTAGCTGAAGTTTATTGGTAGAAGAAACAGTTGTCTGTGAAACATTTGCTTAACACTTGCTAAAATTTTCTGACTTGACAAGGCAGTCAGAATTCTTCCCCTCCCTCTCTCCCCCCGCCAGCCCACCCCCACCCGCTAAGCTACCAATTTGCCTGTATATTGTTTATGGGAAACACAGTGGCCCAAATTAATCCCTAAAGTGACTCCATGTATTTAACTGTAAATGCACTAGGGAAAACTTTTGTCAATTGTTTCTGTGTTTTTGTCCTAAAGATGTGATATCTGGATTTTCAAACAGGGCTAAATGTCCAGAGTTACAACAGCTAGTAATAAAATGAGAGCTTTGGAAGGGAGAAAAAAACCTCATGCTTCAGGGCTTAAGCCAATCTCTAACCATCTAAAATTATGTCAGTCTGAATCTGCGAGAGCAACAAAGATGCTACAAGACTCTGTCAGTCTAAAATGAGACTTTAATTTGAGGGGCCAGATTATGTCACATCTACCTACTGTGGAGTTTCTTGCACCTTCCTCTGAAAGCAATTGAGGCTACACACTGTCAGATAGAAGATACTGGCCTATCTGGACTACTGGTCTGATCTAGTAGGCAATTCTTATCTTCCCATTGTAAGGAAATGTGTCACTAACATGTATGGATAGTTCCTGTAGCACAGGCTTTTGACATTTGACAGATTCTTAAAATACATCAGTAAATGTTCACTGGTGCTTTCAGTTTGTACTTGTATAACTAGCTAATAGCTGCATGTGTGCAAATAAAATACAGATTGCGGGAGGACAAGTAGGTCTGAGCTTAAGTCCTAGTCCCCTTCCTACAGTAACCCAGTTTGATATCTAGAGGCAAATTTTACGGCTTAGGACAAATCATAATTTATTTCTGGTAACCCAAGGCCAAATATCAGTCAAGTTGCCAGATCATGAGTACTATATGCTAGAGTAGCCCTGGGACCAGATTCAGTAAAAGATACATAAAGACACCAAAGCAGGCTCTTTCAGGTCTTTCACATTGAGTATATTTGATTCAATTCAGTCTTTATAGCAAAATGAATATTGGGAATATGACATGAAAAAAAACTGAAAATGACACCAAGGATTATTGTGCTGAAATTTACTTTTTGGGTGTGGCTGGATAGGAGTGTGTGTTTTAAGAGAGCAAAACCACTGACAAAAGACTAAGGAGATCTCCACTGCTCCTGGAAATGACCTATGCTAACATGTAACTTGCTTTAACGGTCAAAGACCTTTTAACAAACAAAATTATTCAACTATGTTAAAAATATCTCCAGTACTTCAACTCAAGAGCTTGGAAAGGGACTGGGGTGAAGAAAGGGAAGAATTGTGGCAGCCGGAAGTCTAAGAAGGAGTTAAAGCAAAAATACAGCTCTGTATAATCAGCTGGCTGTTTCAGTTCCTAGTATTTATATAATGATCTGTAAGTTTAAACAGAACATAAGCTCAGGAATGCAGTATTTCATCCCTCACTCCATAAAGTAGCAATAAACTTCCTTTTTCCATTTCACTGATGTATTAAACATATTCCTTTGTACTTAATACCTACACTAACATGCCCTTCTAACAATAGAAACAGTGCATAACTCTCATAATAGAAGCAAACAAAGTAATATAGAATACACTCTCGTAACATTCAGTCATGCCTTAAACAACATACCACTGAGGGAGAAGAGATAAACACCTTAAGAACCACTCTCAACAACTGAAGACACAGACTTGAACTCTCATCACATATTATTGCCCTGTGTCCATATGCCCTTTCCAGCAGACCCGTCCCTACAAGCCAGATACATAATGCAGAATTGCATAACTGTTGTATTTATCTCAATATGACTTTGGAAAAAGCAGTCCTCTTACTCAGCACGTCTCTCATTAAAAAATCCTGTCTTGTCATCATAACACTGAGACTGCCCAAGTGGGTCAGGGTCCATCTTTTTGACTCCCACCTCTCCTCCAGCATTAATAAGGGGGCAAAACTGCTAACAGGCTGTGTATGCAATGGCTAATGTTGAGCAGAATACATAGTTGTCTTTTCCCAATACAGATACAAGGACAACTGAGTTACTAAACCCTTGCTGGTCCCTGTAACATCAGATAGCCTGATCAGTAATTACTGGGTACCTCAGGGTCCAATGAAATAAAAGTGTTGGAAGTGTGCAAAAATATGTTAACTATAGCAAATAAATCTGACCAACAATCCAATGACTCAAATGTAAGTGACCCCTGGCAGCTGTGTAGCTATAAACATCGAACACAAATGAGAAATTATGTAATGGTAATACACTTTAAAAGGCAGTTGCTTACCTGTTCTCTAACTGTTGTTCTTTGAAATGTGGGTGCAGACGTGTATTCCACTCAAGTATGCATGTGCCCAGTGCACCGAAGCTGGAGAACTTTGCCTAGCAGTACCTTTAGGGGTGGTGCTTGCGCCTTGCGGCCCTAAGCCCTCCCTTGACTATTTAAGGGCAGTACCACTCCGCCGCCCCTCAATTCATTCGGTATGAAGATCAAGAATAGATACCAATGCAGATGGGATGGCAGGTGGGTCATGGATACCCATCTGCACCCACATCTTGAAAAACAACAATTACAATACAGGTCAGTAACCATCTTTTCTTGTTCAAATGGTTGCAGAAGTGTATTCCACTCAGGTGACTCACAAGCAGTACCTGTAGGCGGTGGGGCTCAGAGTCTACTACACTAGACACAGTAGTAACCGCATAGTGCTTGGTAAAAGAATGTATAGAAGACTAGGCAGCAGCCCCACAAATGTCCAATATGGAAACATTACTGAGGAATGCTATCAGTGTGGGCCTGCGTTGAATGAGCCCACCATCGCTGTAGAGCATGGACTGAGCTACGTTATTTGCTGATATAATGCAAAAAAATATCCACCCTGGAAATCATTGTGAAAAGACCCTTCTAAACCTTCATTCGATTTGCATAGGAGACATCAGATGATGCACAAAAAGCCATAGTCCTCTCTAGGTAATTTGCCAAGCACCATCTCACATTCAGTGTGTGAAGTCACTGTTCATCCAGATTGGAGTGTGGTTTAGACAAGAAAACAGGTGAGTAAATCATTTGATTAAAATGAAACTCTGAAAGAACTTTTGACCAAAAAAAAATAATTGGATATGGCCATAGAGCTACTTTGTCTTTGAAAAACTGCATGAATGGAGGCTCTGCCCTTAAGGCCTGCAGCTCGCCTAATCTCCTTGCAGATGTTGTAGCAACAAAGGCGGCTGTCTTCTGACACAGAAGGGACAGAGAAATGAGATCTCAAATGAAGGTCTCATAAGGGCACCTAAGACCGTGCTAAGGTCCCACAGGGGAACTGGCTCTTTCACAGGTGTGTGGAGATGAAATAAATGCTCTTTTAGAAAGCTTACTATCATGGAGTTCAAGCAAACTGACTTCCCTTGGATGAGCAGATGAAACACTGAGCTGCTACGTGAACTCTCGGTGAACTGAGTGAGAGACCAGAATACAACATGCAACAGGCACTCCAAAATGTCTTGAATGCAGGCCAGCATTGGCTGAATTCCCCAAGCTAGCGACCACACTGAAAAAATTGCTTTCACTTGGCAAAAAAAAGAAGCCTTAGTAGAGGGCTTCCTACTATTAAGCAACACTTGAACAGCTTCCGAACATGCTTCCTCTTCTAGCCATGCAGCATCCATGCCACAAGGTGCAGAGTGCTGAACACTGGATGCAAAACTCGACTCTGGTATTGAGTCAGTAGATCAGGATAAAGAGGAAGAGATATGGGAGGTTAAGCCAACTGAGTAGGTTGGAGAACCAACATTGTCTCAGCCCAGCTGGTGCGATGAGAATCAGTCTGGCCTGATTCAATTTCAGCTTCAGAATGACCTGTAGGATGATTGGGTTCAGGAGAGGGCACACAGAAGAGCTGATCCCCAGTTGAGGTGGAAGGTGTTGATTAAGGAGCCTGAGAACACCCGCTCATGAGCAAAATTGATGGCACATCCTGTTGTTTCTTGTTGCAAACAGGTTGATCGTCAGAATGCCCCATTTTGCGAAGATGGTACTCAGCACTCTGGACTTCAAAGACCATTTGTGATACTGGGAGATATTCCTGCTGAAGCGATCTGCCAAGTGATTCTGGACCCCAGTTAAGTGAACAGCTGTAGGAATGATACTGTCCTTGATGCAGAACTGCCAGAGATTTATTGCCTCCTGACAAAGCTACTTGGAGTGGGCTCCTCCCTGCTTGTTCACATACTATATCACGGTAGTAATTTCAGTGCACAGAACTATTGTGCGCCTTATGTGATCCCAAAAGATCATAGGCAGGCATTGTAAATGTCTCAAAACTCTAGGACATTAACATGGAGGGAATTTTCCTGTTCTGATCACAAGCCTTGAATTTTCAACATTCAGGAGGCATTGGTGATTACAGTCCTGGTCAGTGGAGGATGAGCAAGGAAACAACCTGGCATACATTGCTCTGAACTGTCCACCACTATAGGGAGTCCATGTTCGCAGGAGGCACTTGGACAAGCCTGTTCAATGATTGACAACTCAGCCGATAGACCAATTTCAACCATACTTGAAGAGAGTGAAGGTGCAATCTTGCATGCTGGACTACATAAGTGCATGCAGCACATGACTTAGTTATTTTAGGCATACCTGGCCCATAGTTGAAGGTTCAGCTTGTAGTGTCAGATACAGGAGACAAATTGCTTGAAATCATTCATTTGACAGAAAGGCTCTTGAACTTGTAGAATCTGGTAGGGTCCCAATGAACTTGGTTTTTTTGAGTTGGTAGTTATGTTAAATGTTAAAATTTGTTAAAGATGAGATCCAGATGACTGAAATGGGAATTGGACATGAAACAGAACTTGTTCCCTGGATTTGCCTCTCACTAACCAATCGTCCAGGTACTGGAAGACATGTGACAGAATGCACCCCTATATTCACACCCTACACACTATTGTAATAACTTTGTACAAAATATGCCTTGTAAGGTATCATTTGAAAACTAAGAACTTGCTGGTTGATAACATCATGGTGAAATGTATGTAACAATATTATATGTAAAGTTATGAATGTAAGCTGAAGTCATGACTGAAGTGTGTTTACTATTTTAGATTGCCAAGGACAATTGAGTCACTAAACCCATCCTGGTGCATGTAACATCAGATACCCTGATCAGTAATGCATTTCTCAGGAAAATGCATTTCAAAATATGACTGACCTATAAAAGTGAGGGGCAAAATATCCCAAGTTCTCTCCTTAATTCTCTCTCTTTTCCACCTAAAACCACCAAAGAAACAGCCTATGGACTTTGTGAACAGATACTGACCTGAAACTTGGTCAACAACGATACTGGGAACCTGTGGTAAGAACCTCACCTTAAACCAGGTCAAGTTTGTTATGTTAATAAAGTGTTTTATCTTTATTTTTCTTGTAACTCTTTCTGACTTTAATTTACTCATTTTTTGTATTCACTTAAAACCTCTCTTTTTGTAGCTAAATAAACGTATTTTATTCTTTAATCAAAATTAATCCAGTGCTGTGAACCATGCTGGTAATTCCATTTGAAGTGGCAAATTGTTGTATATTGACTCCTTAGAGGAGCAATGGAAGATGAGGCATTACCATATCGTGCGATGATGAGGATGAGCTGGTAGTCTGAGAGGCAGCTTCTTTGTCTACCCTAGCCTCCTGTTCCTCAAATGTTTCTGCCTATTGAGTAACGTGAGGAGGAGGAGACGCTAGGATCTATCATCCCCATGGAGAATGGTGATAAGCTGCCAATGGATCCCAATGTCGCCATTAAAGACCATATGGGGAGGGTTTGGCATCCAAGGTTGTTCCCACGAAGCATGATGTGCTCCCCAAAAGTCTTCCCTGTCTCTTCAGGAAAAAGAGCTCTGGTATGAGAGCCCTGGATAGAAAATCAATAAGACTAACAAGAGAGATCCCCATCATTACCTTCTTCCTCTAATGGACGAGCTCCAACCAAAAGAGAGCTACAAACCAATCCTGAAATAAAAGAGAAGGGATTATACAAGTTAGACATAACATGCAGAAACGAAATTTCTGTGTGTGTGTGTGTTTAATTTCCTTAAATCCAAAACAGGGCAAAGCCTCCCCTCCCCACCAGCATTCTAATTTTTTGAAATTAGAAAATAAAGCCAGTAAAAACCCCTCCCATCTCTGATATCATGTAGAATTTTGCAACCGCATGCAATAGCTTCCAGGATCCACCTGTCTGATGTTATTAACTTCCATTGGTGATAAAAGTGGGACTAAAGGTCTCCAAACTGTGGATAAACAATGTCCAACTGGATTGGTTTGAAGGCCCATGTCCTTATACCAAATCTGAGATCTTGCAAAAATCACAGAAAATGAAGAAGTGGACCTTTTCCCTCTATTATTATGAGAGTTGCATGATCTCTTCTGCTGATGTTGGGTGCTATAATGTGTAGTCTGATAATGATAGGTCCTTCTCTGATAATTGTAAGGAAGCGATGAAGATGAAGGTGGGTTTGTCTTTGGTATCCACACAGTGGAGCTGAATATGATGTCATCAATGTATTAGAGCAACCTAAATCTCGAGCTATAGAGCTTACGTTTTTCATTTTTTTTCTAGTACCTCATCAGTCTGTACACTAAACAGACCTTCTCCTTCAAAAGATCTTCAGTCCTCATCTTTGTCTCCTGAGGCAGCCACACTGATTTTAACCACCTGTCTTCTTAATGCAACATCCAAAGCTATTGCCCTTGCTGAAGTACCCGAAGAGTCAAATGCCAATCTCAACTGTCAATAGCAACATTCTGTCCCTCTGTCAAAATAGCATTTGTTAACCTTCTATGCTGCAGATCTGGAAGAGCATTAAGGAACGAGGACATTTACCCCAAAGATAATATTGATACCTAGCCATGACAGCTTCATAATTAGATATGTGCATGGTTAATGTAGCTGAAGAAAATATTTTTTCTTCCAAATACATCCAATCTCTTCCCCCTCTTTATCCAATGGAATTGGATTTGGGCATTTTTCAATCTTTGAAGTGCCACCTCAACCACCAATGAACTAGGAGATGGGTAGGTATGAAACATAGCAAGCCCTTCCTGAGGGAATCTGTATAATTTATCTGCTGCTTGTTTGTTTGTTTTTTCTTAATAGAGCCTGAGCAGATAAGGGAGTATATTCCAGGCTGCTTTTGCTGCCTGAAACAACCTCTCCAACAAAGGAAGCATCACTTTTTGCCTAGTAGCTGTCCCCAAAATGTCAAAAACAGAATGGGACAACCCCCCTCCCCAACAAAAACTGAGAGAATATCTATTGTCTTTGTCATTTGCAACGCTAATGTATGACAGCTACAGCGACAGTATGAAATATCCACCATGTTTTCATCTGGAGAAGGCATATCCCCAGAATCTAGATAAGACTCTCAGCTCCAATAATTGCTCCTCGGACAATAGCTTTCTTAGTTCCATAGCTGACTTATCCAGAAGTAGTTGCATTGTTGAATCCATATCCTTCGGATCTGACAATTGTATGTGCTCTTGGTACTGAACTGGTGAAGGTGTATGCTCACATATAGGCCCCTCTTGATAAGATGCAGAAGATGGCCAGTGGGACCATCTAACCTAAGGGGCTACTTGCCAGTCAGGCCAAAAACCCATTGACAAATCCATTGGAAATACCTTTGTGCATAATCGATCCAGCAGGTCTGAATGAGACTATCTACAATATTCTTTCACTGGATCCAGTCTTCAATCCATCTCTCTTTTCTGATACCAATCCCTTTGCTGTCTGGATGCAACAGGAGACAATAAGGAGGTTTGTGAAGAGGGAAGAAGAGGAAGGGATCTTAGGTGGAGGAAGTAGTAGAGAGATCCTGATTTCCTCTAGCTTCCTGGTGACTCTCCGGGAAGCAGTTAGTCTGATCAGTTGTAACAAAACATCCAATACCTGCTCAGAAGAAATTCCTGGCTCAGCTATTAAAGGAACTGGAGATTAATCTGAACAATGAACTGTTGCCTTAACTGTTATCTGTTGCAGGGTCGTGCTGGTGCCAATTACTATCAGTTTCCATGCTCAGTTCCTTAGCTCCCACTTTTGGTCCTGGCTCATCTGGAGCCAGCCCTATCAGATCCTAAGAGGAACGTCTCCTGATCCCACCTTGCGAACTTGTAACCAAACTACACTCTTGATAGAGTGTCCATCTAGATGAGTCTCTTGTGTGTGGATTGGCTCTTTGCCAACACCGACAAGGGTCAAACATTCATGTTCGGCACCATAAGTGAGTCCTTTTGAATCGGATTGGCTCTGGAAACAGAGGCCAACACCACTGCGGATTTCTTCTCCTTTGGATCCTTACTTTTCCCAGATCCTGTAGCACCGGGCACCAAAGAGGAACTCTCCTCCTTGGCTGAATCACTCAGAGCCAAAGCAGACCTCCAAGAACCAGCTGCATGCTGTGCCATTCCTGATAGTTTCACTGTCAGTGCCTCCCTGCAGTAAAATTGCCTGGAGTCTATTTTAATCTTTTCTTGTGTCGTAAAAGTTGAACAAATAGAAAATACAGAGGGAGAACGTCGCTCTCCTAAACATACAAGGCATTTGGCCTGTGCATCTATGACAAGTTATACCGACCCCACACTGGGGAGGCGAGGGTTAAGACGTTTTTCTGGACACAGGAAGTCACACCCTCTCGCCCTTGCTGGGCATGCTCCCCATGGAGGGAGAGTTCAAAAGGGAGCAACTCAGCTCAGTCTGGGCTGACCAAGCAGGAGAGCAGTTGGGTGCTGCAGCCTCCTGCAGGGAAGCTGCTGGGGCCAGGCCTCACAGGCAAGCCACTGCAGGTCTTTCAACCATGGGGGCAAAGGACGACAAGTCACTGCAGAGAGGGGAAGATGCTCCAGGAATGACCCGAGAGGACTCCAAAGGGAACTCCCAGACAAACCTGGGTGCAGATGGAGGAACGGAAGGAGGTAGGAAGTGACCCAGGGAACAGGCATAAGGGCACCTGTCCCTAGGTCATGTATCTAGACCATTATTTTGAAGGGCCCTGGGTTGGAATGAGGTGGAACAGGGTGGGCCTGGGGTCCCTACCTTGAGTCATTAACCCTCTGCTGTTGAGCGACATGGCCACTGATTCTAGCCACTAGGCAATGTGGCCACTGACTCCCACCACTGATGGCACATTCTGGAGTATAGCCACTACACTTGTACTGCCAGCCTTGGACTCAAAGGCCCCATTTGACAGCACCTGACACCAGGAACACTGCCAGTCATGAGATACATCTCTTAAATCCAGGCTTCTTAGCTTTTGGTTCTGACATCCCAACCAATTAGGCATTATTTCTGGTGGAATTCTGCAGAATTCATGTCCCTCTCACATTTCTTTGCTTCCCTGCAGAAAAATGACTTTCTGATGGGGAAGCAAAGGGAAGCAGCAAGAGTGGTCATCGATTGGGCACCCACAGCAGCCGGCAGAGAGATAAATCACTGTGGAGGGGGAAGGGTGGGGCTGCCCCAGCTGGTGGCTCCTACTCTGCTCAGCTGCTAGTCCTGGCTCAGCTTGGCTGGGGGTGGAGGAGGAGCACACTTCCTCTTCCCTTGCACAGAGCAGCTAGGTCCAGGTCAGACCCATTCCCAGAAAACTCCCCTAGCTCCACACTCCCTCCAGCCCCTGCTTCCTGCCCCCATCACTCCTCAGCCATGAAGGAGGGGCCACTGTATGGGGAGCTCCTCTCCTGTCTGCCCAACTCCTGTACATCTGGACCCTCCCAGACTGCCCCCGCTGAGCCTCAACCCTCCCACACCCAGAACCCTCCCACCAAGCTCCCCGCACCCAAAACCCCTCCCCTCCCTACCAAGCCTTTCCCCCTGCACCCGGACCTGAGATTGCATTCATATTCTGTTCTCCTGGTGGCAGCCCTGCTCACTAACAAAAAGTATGAGAACCTTAATCCCAAAATACTTCTTACTACTGTGCCGTATATAGCTTTTCCATTCTTTTATTTGTAATCTCAATCTAACCCAGTGCCAACATTCTGATCTCATAGTAGAAAAAAGATTACGAAGCAATTATAGCATAATCATTTTCCATAAATCAGCTTCATTATGCCATCTAAACAGGCCATGTACACTTGAAACCCTCAAGTCTACAACACTATTGTGAAAGAGGAATTGAGTCTCTGAAATCCGCTCCTACTGGTTTACAAAAAAAGTTACATAGAAGTATAAAAAGCTAAATGTTACTATAACTCACGCAAATGCAGACTGTATAGATGAAAGAACAAACACAGTGAAAATATAAAAGCAGACGCAGAAGGTCTATAAACTAACATGTGGTGTGCAAGGATGGGGATCAAATATTAGAGGAGCAGTCCTTGTTGTTAAAGCCCCCCAACTTAAGGTTTTGTAAAGCCTATTAAAACACCACTTCATATGATTAGAAATCTAACCTCTGTATTAGATATTTTGATCAGTACTAAACATTGACTTTCAGGTGCCTTTCCTTTGGGTAACACTGTGGAGACACCTCCTACCTCAAAAAAACAACAAACAAAACACCTTGCTTGATCCCTTAGCCAGAGAGATGCCCTGGTGAGCAATGGGCTCCAGGAAAAAGTACAATAAAAAAAAATGAACTGGCTCATCACATTGTTTCGCACCTTGGCAAAAAGAATCAGATGTGGCTTGTAACAAAAGGAGTGAACCCCACAGAAAAAGTTACACAAGAGAGACTAGGATGACCAAACACTTGTAATGATGTGCATATACAACATAACATATTGCTCCCATGAACAAAGGCACATAATCAAGCATTAATGTTGTTGTAGATATGACCACTCTCTACGATGCACATAGGGGCACTTTGAAAGCCCACCTAGCCATGAAAGCTAGACAAATACTTACACCACAGTATGACACAGACAGCAGGATTCAGATGCAGCAACAAGAACTGGGGCACAATGAAACTGGGATGAAGTGACAGGAACCAGTCTCACTTCTCTTCCTCCTCCACTTTGTACTGGCAGCTGGTGCCCAAGATGGCTACTTCTTCGCTACAGCAGGTGGCTACAGTTATGAGGAACCACACAGGCACACCTTTACTTAATCAAAACTGGAAGCTGCTCTGAATGAGCTGTCTTTCCTCTCCCTTCCTCTAGACCAGGGGTCTCAAACACGCGGCCTGTGGCCCGCGGAGTTATTTCCTGCGGCCCGCCATAGGTGCCGACTCCACTGGCAGCCAAGCTCCAAACATTACTGAGTGTTTATATTTTATTAAAGCCCCTCTTTGCATTACAGTTTTAAAAAGTTAATACATTAATTTTTAATAGAATACTATATTACTCTTCATTTTTTTCATTTTTGACTATACTTTTGTATCATTGTATGAAAAGGTTTCAGTGATGTGGCCCTCAGGCCAATTTACTATTTCACTATTTCACTGAAAATAGTTCTCATGTGGCCCTCGTGGTGATTTGAGTTTGAGATCCCTGCTCTAGACCACACCCTACAAGTGCAGCGAAATGCAGTGAAATCTCACCTTCCTGGAAGTGCAAAGAGGATGAAGAGCCTGCCAGTTAATGAAACAGCTATGCCTGCAGCCCCACTCAGCAGGGAAACTTTTTCAGTCTAGTCTCCTGCAGTGAACCCGTGGATTGTTTGCTGTTCAGCAGCCTTACAGTGGCGCCTATAACTCCAATGTTGAATATGGCCCGAGATATATGGTCTCTTATAAATTCCTCAGAAGTGGTGTGCTCAAAACACAGCTGCCTTGTTCATGCATAAGAACTAGACAGCAAATCAGACTAGAAACTAACGTGAAATTGACCAGTCCAGTTTCATTATCCCTGCAGAAGAAAATGCAAAATATTAAGACACAGCACACATGGCAACAAGTTAGATTTAAAGTTTACCATTTTAATAATTCAAAATGATAGCACAAGTAAGGGACATTTCTTTATTCAACATGCATGCAGCCAAATATTACCCTCAGTTAGCCTCCAGTAACTCCACTGAAGTCAATGGGGAAGCAGAGACATTACTGAGGGCAGAATTATGTCTAATTTTTGGTCTAGATAGTATTTCTTTTTAAAGCATACATGTTAGCAGATTCTTCTTGATATTTTTTTCTGAAAAGTTCCTAAAATTTCTGAAGGCTAGATAAGCAAGTTGTTTTAGAGGGGGCTGGGGAACACATCCACACGGAGTGTTTACATATATATGAACAGTCAATCCCCCTATAGTATAAATTATAGAGGAACTAAGCATTAAACTGAAGTGGTTTACTTCACTAAGATACCCATCTATCAATGACTCACTGGACTCTCTAGATGTAGTCTTCTCATAAACTGAATACTGAAGCACAGCAAACAGCTAGTGAACAAAAGAGAAGACAAATGAGGATGATACATTACAAGTAAAAGACTGTGTAGAGGGGGATTAAATAAGTATGTATTATAACAAGAAATTAATTTTTGGCATGAGGTGCTTGACTTTTTCTGGTTTACAAGTCTGTTCATTTTATCCTAACATTTTTTATGAGTGGAAAATAAACTTTTTAAAAAGCTCATACTTAGCATACATTGAAGGCTGTTTGGAAAGCCGCAATATATTTGAAGTGCAATACTTTGTGACCTTTTCTCTATAATCTCAGTAATACAAATTGGTATTTATTTAGGATTGTTTGTACCTTCATCTAAAAAAAGTTCACATTGTAGAGATGGTTATACAACAGAATTACAAATGAGCAAAAAACCCATCTGCCGAACACATAACAGATACTACCTTGAAAACAAATACACACACCCTTGCTGCAGACACATACAAAGCTAAGCAAGTGCATGTGAGTGGTCTCAATGAAGTCACTGTTGATATGCATGAATAGTGACTTCAATAAGACTATTCGCGTTCATAAAGCTATACAAGTGCATATTTGCAGGATCAGGGTTTGAACTCAAATAAATGTGAATTATTGTACCAAAACTGTTTAGCTGATTTTCTGAAGACAACCATTTTTTAAATCAAATAAAGCAAAAACATTAGCTAATAGTTTCTGTCACATTAGAAACCAGAATACTGTGCGTGGTTTCAAAATGAATATAGATTCAGAAACTGAAGTTACTAGTTATGGTTTCTATTTGTTTTTTGAAGGTTGCAGCAGTTTTAGGCAGTGATAAACTTTGATGTTAGCATTTTATGAACCCATATTTTTTCATTAAAGTTCTATTGTAAGGCAAATCACTTTGGGCTGCTAAATTCTCTCCTTCGACTCTGCATGGGAATCTCAATATCTATTCTGCTGTCTACATGCACAGAATGTACTGGTTGGTGGCAGTGTGGGTTCTAAACACGTAGAGAGCAAAACAGTAGATCTGCTGTGTAGTTCAGAGAGGATAATTTAGCCTTAAATTTACTTCTTACTAATCTCAGCACACATAAACATGGTTCACCATCAGTACTGTTTGTTTAAAGCCATAAGCATGCATCTCTAGAGAACTTTAGCATGCTATGTGCTATCTGGAATACAGCTAAAAGACAAAACAGAAGGTTTTGCTATTAAGAGAAGAGACCTACTGTTATAAAAACAAAACTCCTTTTGATACCAGTCTGGTATCACACTGCTCTCTTGTGGTTAAGTCTACGCAATTCACATACAAAACTATGTTGAATATACACATCAGTTTTCTCCCACACTGCAGAATTTGCTTTATTCAAAGGCAACATTTGGTGACTACATGAGCAGCACATTCAGTGACCTGACCCCCAAACATAATTCATTATTTTTTGAAGTTCTTCTGAGATTTCTTGAAGAGGCAGTTGGCCTGACTAGAAATGAAAGCAGAATTACTAACATTGCTGGCACGAAGGGACAAAGCCACTCTCTGCATTTCCGAAAGCAGGGGGTGGGGGGTGAAATCCGCTCCCAAAAAAGGAGGGAAAACTGCTGCTGGCAGAATTATTGGAGGAAATCCTGTACATCAAAAGGAGAGCCACGTGCCATCATTGACTAATACAAATTAAATCTGAACATTTATATAATGTAAGCAAAAAAACTGCTGACCACAAACAGATAAAACAGAGCAAAGAAATAGTGCTGTAAAACCAAATTATTCACCACCAGATTCAAAGTAAGGACAAATAATTTAATTCTGACATTGAACAAGAGGAAATCCATGCTAGTCATAACAATCTGCACATTTAGGGGTTACCCAAAATATATCTTAGGCCTGGTCTACACTAGGAGTTTATGTCGAATTTAGCAGCGTTAAATCGAATTAACCCTGCACCCATCCACACAACGAAGCAATTTATTTTGACATAAAGGGCTCTTTAAATTGATTTTTGTACTCCTCCCCGATGAAGGGAGTAGCGCTAAAATCGACATGGCCATGTTGAATTAGGGTTAGTGTGGACGGAATTCAACGCTAATAGCTCCGGGAGATATCCCACAGTGCACCACTCGTGCCTCTCTGGACAGCAGTCCGAGCTCGGATGCTCTGCCCAGCCACACAGGAAAAGACCCGGGAACATTTGAATTCCATTTCCTGTTTGGCCAGTTTGAATTTCATTTCCTGTTTGGACATCGTGGCGAGCTCAGCAGCACTGGTAACGATGCAGAGCTCTCCAGCAGAGGTGACCATGCAATCCCAGAATCGAAAGAGGGCTCCAGCATGGACTGATCGGGAAGTGTTAGATCTGATAGCTGTATGGGGAGATGAATCCGTGCTATCAGAGCTACGATCGAAAAGACAGAATGCGAAAATCTATGAAAAAATCTCCAAGGCCATAACGGAGAGAGGATACAGCAGGGATGCAACACAGTGCCGAGTGAAAATTAAGGAGCTGAGACAAGCGTACCAGAAGACCAAAGAGTCCAACGGACGCTCCGGGTCTCAGCCCCAGACATGCCGTTTCTACGCCACGCTGCATGCTATCCTGGGGGGGGCTGCCACCACTACCCCGCCCCGTCCGTGGACTCCGACAATGGGGTATTCTTATCGGTCGCTTCCTCTGAGGTTTTAGTGGATGAGGATGAAGGAGATGATGAGGACGAGGTAGTCGACAGCGCTTTGCACGCCGATTTCCCCAAAAGCCAGGATCTCTTCATCACCCTCACAGAGATCGCCTACCAATCCTCCCAAGGCGGTATCCCGGACCGTGAATCCGGAGAAGGAATGGTAGGTGAGTGTATCTTTTGAATAGAATAGACATGGTATTAAAGCAATTGGTTTTTAATGATTAATTTGACCTGAGGACTTTGGAGGCATTCGTGGCCAGTACAGCTACTGGAAAAGTCTGTTAACATGTGTGGGGATGGAGCAGAAATCCTCCTGGGACATCTCCATGAAGCTCTCCTGGAGGTACTGTGAAAGCCTTTGCAGAAGGTTTCTTGGGAGAGCGGCCTTATTGCATCCTCCATGGTAGGAGATTTTACCGCGCCAGGCCCGTAGCAGGTACTCTGGTATAATTGCCTGACAAAGCATGGCGGCATATGGCCCCAGTGTTTGCTGGCATTCACGCAACATCCGTTCTTTCTCTGTCTGCGTAACCCTCATCAGAGTGATATCAGTCATGGTGACCTGGTTGGAATAAGGGAATTTAATTACGGGCACTGTTTGCCAGCGCCTTTTAAAAAATCCTCCCAACAGTTTCCAGCCACGCAGTGGATGCGGGGAAGCGGACCGTTCATGCTGAGCGGTTCGCGGTCACCTAGCAGGGATCTTCCCCGAGACCAGCCATGCGGTGGGGGTGGGGAGGGGGACTGTTCATGCTGGGCGGTTCGTGATCACCTAGCAGGGATCTTCCCTGAGACCAGCCACGCAGTGGGGGTGGGGAGGGGGACCGTTCATGCCGAGCGGTTCGCATTAAGCTAGCAGGGATCTTCCCTGAGACCAGCCACGCGGTGGGGGTGGGGAGGAGGACCGTTCATGCTGAGCGGTTCGCACTCAGCTAGCAGGGATCTTCCCCTAGAACAGCCACGCGGTGGGGTGAAGGCTAAAGCGACCATCCCAGAGAATGGGATAGCTGGGGTTACTTTGGTTTCTGCCGCTGCACGTTAACCCGCACAGCGTAGCAGTAACTGGCCAACTCTAGGAGTTCTGCTTGGAACGGGAAAGGAGGGTGCTGCTGTTAAGTAAGCTTTCAGCAGCCAAAAGTCTACGGCTTACCATGGCCGCCTGCTAGCCGAATTCTGGTGCCCGGCCCCGCTTGTATGATCTGCACACCAAAAACCCAGGCACTCAATATAAAGATTCAAAATGCGACCTTGTACTGAAAGCACATGTGATAGGTAGTGTGAATGGTCTTGTTCACCACGAAAGATTATATTCATTGTTCTGAAAAATGTATCTTTTTAAAGAATTCACTCCCTTTTTTTCATCCCACAGCTGCAACTGTCTCTAGGCTTCCCCCGGCATCTCCCTCCCAAAGGCTGTCACAGATAAGGCGGCGAAAGAAACGCACACGAGACGAGATGTTCTCTGAGCTAATGCAGTGCTCACGCACTGAGGTAGCCCAGCAGAATGAGTGGAGGGACACAATTTCCCAGTACAAGTGAGCGGCCAGCGAACAGGAGGACAGGAGGGATGCCCATGAGGACAGGAGGGATGCTTGAGATGAGAGTTGGTGGATGGAAGACCAGAGGGTGACTGAGGCAATGCTTGGACTACTGCGGGAGCAAACCGACACGCTCCAGCGTCTGGTGGATGTTCTGCAGGAACAGAAGCAGGATGACAGAGCGCCGCTGCAGCATATCTATAACCGCCCTCCCCCGCCCCCAAGTCCCATAGCCCCCTCACCCAGAGTCCCAAAAACGAGGGGTGGCAGGCTTCGTGCGAACAACCAGTCCTCACCGGCGGACTGCTCAAGTAGCAGAAGGCTGTCATTCCCCAAGTTTTGAAGCGTCCTTTCCCTCCCTCCACCCGCACCCCACCCTAGCCTCCGTCCCAGTTCTCTCCCTTTACTGAAAAATCTTGAATAAAAAATACTTTTTTGTTGAACAATGTTGCCTTTATTTTCTTTACAAAGCAAGGTGTGTTTGAAGGGGGGATAGGAGGTTGGTAATTGGAGAGGATAGGCAATATAAACATTAAACAAACGGGGGCAGGTTCTCCTCAAGGAGAAACAAACGTAAGAGTCACTAGTTACCCTGGTCTGTCTGGAAGATAGTTTTCAAAGCTTCCCTGATGTGCAGCACGTCCTGCTGTGCTCTTCTAATCGCCCTGGTGTCTGGCTGTGCATAATCAGCGGCCAGGCGATTTGCCTCAACCTCCCACCCCGCCATAAACGTCTCCTCCTTACTCTCACAGAGATTGTGGAGCACACACAGCAAGCTGCAATAACAATGGGTATATTGGTTTAGCTGAGATCCGAGCGAGTCAATAAGCTGCGCCATCGCCCTTTCAAACGTCCAAAAGCACACTCCACCACCATTCTGCACTTGCTCAGCCTGTAGTTGAAGAGCTCCTTATCACTGTCCAGGGCGCCTGTGTACGGCTTCATGAGCCAGGGCATTAGTGGGTAGGCGGGGTCCCCAAGGATCACTATAGGCATCTCCACATCCCCAACAGTTATTTTATGGTCCGGGAAGTAAATACCTTCCTGCAGCCATCTAAACAGACCAGAGTTCCTGAAAATGCGAGCGTCATGAACCTTTCCCGGCCATCCGACGTTGATGTTGGTAAAACATCCCTTATGATCCACCAGTGCTTGCAGCACCATTGAAAAGTAGCCCTTTCGGTTAATGTACTGGCTGGCCTGGTGGTCCGGTCCCAGGATACGGATGTGCGTTCCGTCTATAGCCCCACCACAGTTAGGGAATCCCATCGCAGCGAAGCCATTTACTATCGCCTGCACATTTCCCAGGGTCACTACCTTTGATAGCAGCAGCTCAACAATTGTGTTGGCTACTTGCATCACAGCAACCCCCACAGTATATTTGCCCACTCCAAAGTGATTCGCGACTGACCGGTAGCTGTCAGGCGGTGCAAGCTTCCAGAGGGCTATCGCCACTCGCTTCTGGACTGTCAGGGCTGTTCTCATCCTGGTGTCCTGGCGCTTCAGGCCAGGGGACAGCAAGTCACAAAGTTCCAGAAAAGTGCCCTTACGCATGCGAAAGTTTTGCAGCCACTGGGATTCATCTCAGGCCTGCAGCACTATGTGGTCCCACCAGTCTGTGCTTGTTTCCCGGGCCCAGAATCGACATTCCACTGTATCAACATGACCCACTGCCACCAGGATGTCCAATTTGTGGGGGTCCCATGCTTTGAGAGAGGTCTGTGTCCCTGTCATCGTCACTGTCGTCACCGCGCTGCCGTAGCCTCCTCGCCTGATTTCACAACATCTGCCTCTGCATAAAGTGCACGATAAGGCGCGAGGTGTTGACAACGGCCATAACTGCTGCGATGATCTCACCGGGCTCCATGATCGCAGCCCTATGGCGTCCGCACTGTCAATCAAGGGAAAAGGGCGCGAAATGATTGTCTGTCGCCACTTTCATGGAGGGAGGGGGGGAGGGAGGGTTGAATGACGACAGTTACCCAAAACCACCTGCAACACATTTCTTGCCCCATCAGGCATTGGGGACTCGACCTAGAATTCCAATGGGCAGCGGGGACTGCGGGAACTGTGGGATAGCTACCCACAGTGCACCACTTGGAATGTTGACGCTTGCCCCGTTACTGTGGACTCACAACGCCGAATGAATGTGCTTAGTGTGGACACACACGTTCGACTTTGTAATATCAGTTTCAAAAAATCGGGTTAAGTAAAATCGAACTACTATTGTAGCATAGAAATAAACTAAAGACTTTTAGGGTATGCTTTGGTGACAGGCAGCGTTTGAATGTTCAACTATCTTTTAGGTATCTATGTGTCTATATGAACACTAGATGGGGATGTAAGTGCCCTAATTTCAGGTCTCAAATTTAAAATTTGGGATTATGGAGCCTTCTAAATTATTCAGATTTACTTTTGAGAGATTGAATCCTATTATAGATGCGAGAAGCAAATAAAAAAAGCCTATACTAAATATGAAATTATTCAGCAACTGGTTTAAATATGCTTAATGAGGAAAGTAAAATGTTTCTGAAGCACAAATATTTGTCTGGATTATTTATTAAATGAAAGAATAGACTAAATATATTGGTGTGTTATGGCACCAGTGGAAGAACAATCACTCCCCCTCCCTTAACTACAAGACAATCAAACATTATTTTAAAATGATTGCAGCCTAAACAGCCTGAAACTAAAATACCCAGCACAACATACGGTGTGAGTGCATAAGCGCTAGGAGCAGAAATCTTTTTTCTGACACTGCCAGATTGTGGCCTTCATATTTAATTTGTCACTCAATTTGACAACCACAAGTGCAAGAAACATCATCTCCTAGAAGATTTACAAACAGAATTGTTTATTTATATATATTGTGACAGACCCAGACAAGTGGGATACAGAAATCTCATAGAAGGCAAATATACTGGCCATTGGATTAATAGTTTTCTGTTCCCTGAGTGACCAGAGCAGGGGCTGCACTAGAACTAGCAGGAACTTTCTGGAACCAATTTAAGGCAGGCAGGCTAATTAGGACACCTGGAGCCAATTAAGAAGAACCTGCTAAAATCAATTAAGACAGGCAGGCTAATCAGGGCACCTGGGTTTAAAAAGGAGCTCACTTTAGTTTGTGGTGTGGGGTGCGAGGAGCTGGGAACAAGAGGCACACAAGGAGTTGAGAGGGAGAAGAGTTGAAGGACTGAGGAGTACAAGCATCAGCAGACCATCAGGAGGAAGGTCCTGCAGTAAGCATAAAGAAGGTGTTGGGCGGAGGCCGTGGGGAAGTAGCCCAGGGAGTTGTAGCTGTCACGCAGCTGTTACAGGCAACCCTATAGACAACTGCAATTCACAGGGCCCTGGGCTGGAACCCGGAGTAGAGGGCGGGCCCGGGTTCCCCCCAAACCTCCCAACTCCTGATCAGACACAGGAGGAATTTGACTGTGCGTTCTACCAGAGGGGAAGATCTCTGAGGCAATCAAAATCCGCCAATAAGCGCAGGACTCACCAAGGTAGAGGAGGAACTTTGTCACTATATATATATATATATATATATATATATATATATATATATAAACATTTGTGTTTATACACACACACATGCACAGCTCTTTTCACATACACTGAGCTACTCTATCTCTAAACGCCTGCATTTTATATGTTCTCTCCCTGTCTTTACAATCTCTCTCTCATACATCTTTGGTTCTTGCCTTTCTTTGCCGCATTGATTTGTGATAATTTATAGCAATTTTGGTTCAATACTGCAACAATTGAAGCAATTATGAAAATGAAGGCAGATTTTCCTCTTCATACTACAGTAGTTTTTGGCAGCTGTCATATCCACTATAATTAAAGAGGCAAAACTCTTTCCAGTCTAAATCCCCGGATCTAAATTGGAAAATGTATCTTTAATCACCCTCAACTTTTCTTCTAACAGGAAAGTCTACAGATCTATTTTCCCCCTGCTTTCATCTCCCTGGAGACAGATCCGAACCGGTCAAAAAAGGCAAGCTAGAAGCCAAGACACCACTGAAAACCCAGCCAGTTCAACATAATCATGCTTGCTTGAAGGAGGCAGAGGTTTTCCTGTGGTATCTCCTCTGTCTCTTGTGCCTTGAGATATTTTTTTCTGCCCCTTAACTGGGTAATACTCCCTCCTGTAATTCTTAGCTCTTCCAAAGGAGTGCCAGTAAACATCTGCCATGATAGCTGTTACTAACGAACACTTTCTCAAACTGACTGCCAATCCAAGGGATTTTCTATATTTGAGGGAGACAGTGAACAATAGAGACTGACCATACTAACAAGCCTCTAGCAAAAGAGGAGGTAGCAGCAGAAAGGCTGCTGAAGTGACTTTTTTCTTTTAAGTTGCTCTGCAAGGTTGGTCTGGTAGATCAGCTGCAGGAGGCAGAACAAACGGGCTGGTTCTTCAGGTGTGTAGCCACTCCCAGCCTGTCCAGAGTGACAGGCCTGGTTCTGCCTCCAAGGAGCTCCATACAAGAGTAAAATCCACAGTAATGGATCTGCAGCCAGTCTCTGCAAAAGCAATCTAAATACTCACCTTTTGGGCTGAAGTTTCCCATGCTTGAGCTGTCCCATAAGTCATATTTTGTATTTGAAAGCATGAGAAAAATTCCAAAGTGTTTTCTGGGATCATGAAGGTTAAAATATATATTGTATTCTGAGCAAGAAACTCACACCTTTTTAATTTGGGGTGCTGACTAAAAATATGGTTGAACTTTGAAACTTGGTATATTAGTACGTATTGCTTACTTCATTCCTTTTGAAATGCAGAATTGAGCATATGCAGTAGAAAGTTCTACTGTTTGTGTATTTAAGGGCAACTCAGGTGCCCAGCCATGTACTTCAATTGGGTACTGAGAAAATCCACAGTGGGAGGATCAATTCCCTTCTTGCTTCTGCATGGCCACAAAAGGAGTGAAAGTGTTCCAGAAAGGTCAATGGTTCAACAGAGGCATAATGGTTGTAGCAACCATCACATTCCATCTCGGGAGGGAGGGGGGCAGGAGGCGTACTAGGAGGAAGAGTGAAGATCTGTTCAGTGGATTATCCAGCTTCACCCCTTTCTCTGGCTTGCTATTACCCTACCTCCAAATACCAATTGTATGGAAACCCCCTATACTTCACTTTATGGGATGACAAATTCTGTTTCCCTTTGCACAGCAGAACCACACTTGTTCTACTGCCAAGGGCTCCTCTCTTACACACTTGCAGACATGAAGAAAGGACTGATATCTTCTGCTGAATGATGTATACATGCAGGTAGTTTATTGTGCAGCCACTCACCAAGCTATGTTGCTGTAGCAGGAGGTGATGAAACATGACAGACGATAAACTAGGAGCTATACCAGCAAAATCCTCTAATGTGGATATTGTTATGTAGGTGCTTAAACAGGTATAGCTTACAATGATTCAGCATAAGCAGACCCGGCGCGCCCACTAGGCGACCCTAGGCGCTCGCCTAGGGCACCAGCATTTGCGGGGCGGAGACTCCCGGCGGCGGCCAAGAACGCAGCTTCCCATGAGCTGCTGCTCCTGCCGAGGTGAGCTGCCGCGGGAGGGGGGCCAAGCCCGCCCGGTGGGCAGCACGGGGAGCCCAGCCCGCCGTAGCCCAGCAGGGAGCGGAGCCCCACCTTGGCCCACGGGCGGCACAGAGAGTCAAGCCCGCCGCGGCAGGGCGCAGGGAGGCCAATTCGCTGCGGCCCGGTGGGGAGCCGAGCCCCGCCTCGGCCTGTGGGTAGCGAGGGGATCCGGGCCTGCGGGGGGGGGGGGGCGTAGGGAGCCCGGCCTGCCACGGAGCTGAGCCCACTGCGACCCGCGGGCGGTGCAGGGATCCGGGCCCGTGGGGGGGCGCGGGGAGCCCAGCCTGCCGCGGCCCATGGGCGGGTGGGGAGGCTGCTGCGGCCCGCGGGGTTGAGCCGCCGCCGCCACTGTGGGGGAGAGGGGTGGGCGCAGCTGGCTGCCGCAGGGGGGGGTGGCGTTAGTTGTGGGGGGCGCAGGGCCGGTGCAAGGAAGTTTCGCTTAGGGCGCGAAACTTCCTTGCACCGGCCCTGAGCATAAGCTATAATGGTATAAACACAGTTGTATCTTTGCAACTATATCTGCAATAGGGCTTTTACCTGCACAACTATATCAGTGAAAGCTTTAAAGTATAGACCAGAGCCTGGGTGGTAATGCTTGTAAATACAGCGTCTCTCTTAGCTCCTTAATCTGGTGCTAACAGAACTTTTTTAGTCTCAACATAGGGCTGAAAGCACTTGTAAGCTCTGCTAAGGAAACCTGTGGTGCTTGTAAAATATGCAAGTTGAACTTATTTTGTTTGCTCACCCCTTAAAACAAGAGGGAAGTTAAATAATAACCTCTGCCAACATCCCTGCAAGAAATCCATCATAGTAGTGAAGCAACTTAATCAGTAATGGGTTTCACCTAGCATGTTTATTTAAAAACTGCAAATAATTTGATTACATTCCCCACCCACACATCTACCCTTTCATAAGTCATTTGTCTTCTCAGATTGTATATTCTTTGGGAAAGGAACTGTTTTCATAGGTGTATAGTACTAGCACAGTAGGTACAATTGCAATATAAAGACTAAGTAAATATTGGATTATATTGACACATTGCTTTTGATGTCTATTTCACTATTCTGATGTCTATGGTAACATTATGATTATGCACAATAAGAGACTGAGAAACTATTTGGTATACTTGTAAGAAGTTGTTTTAAAGTTTCATTATTTTAAATTACAATGAAAGAGACCGAAACACTGAAAAATACATTCCCAAACCTGAGGGTACTACTCCACATGTTCTTCAGGTGTCATCAACTGTAGGCAGACATTTTCAAAACACTGTCTGAAAGCAACAACAACAAAAACAAACTGCAAACAGTGAATTAGAAAGGGACAATAACTGCTATGCAGCGATCAACTTAATTATCTAATTAAGTGAAATCATGAGAACAAGTGTTTTAGTATGTTGCCTATGTCAATAGGTAATCCTTGCAACTGCCCCTTATGAGTCAGGGAAGCCAATGTTGAGAGGATGCCTCGCTGGAACTCTGAAAGGGTTTTTGATAGCACATCTGTGATAAATGAAGGGGACAGGGTTGCTCCCTTTTATGGACACCCAGCCAGCCAGTTAGCTATAAAGTCCCTCTTGGTGGCTGTTTTCTGCTTGCTTTACCTGTAAAGGGTTAACAAAGTTCCCCAGGTAAAGGAAAAGGGATGGGCACCTGACCAAAAGAGCCAATGGGAGGGCTAGAACTCTTTTAAATGGGGGAAAAATCGTCCCTTTGTCTGTGTGTTGTGGTTCTCCGGCGGGGAAAGAGTGGAGACACAGAGCAGCAATTCTGTAAGCAGCTTTAAAACCAAGTATGAAAAAACATCAAATCATACCTAAACCCTGTTAATCTGAAACTCCAAATGTGTAAGTAGATCAGAAATGTTTAGAAAGATGTGATTGGGGTTATTTCTGTTTATTTCTTATGGCTAATGGACTCCTCTGTGCTAACCCCAGATGCTTTTGTTTTGCTTGTAACCTTTAAGCTGAACCTCAAGAGAGCTATCTTGATGCTTAATTTTTGTAATGGTTTCTTTTAAGATCTAGCAAAAAGGTTTTACCAGGAAAAACTGGGAGATTTTAATTACTCAAGTGGCAAAACAATGAGTGAATTATGTAAGTTATTCTAAATGAGTGCTAATGAAACCATTATACCACAATGAAGAGAGGATTTTAGTTATGTACTAACATAATTTAAGATCTCTCCTATAAAGCCAGAATCTTTTAGTATCATGAGCAACTGTACATGCCTGAAAAGGAGAGTAGTTATATATTTAAGTAAGCTTTGCCCATTTGGAATCTAGAACAGTCTCTATAAAGTCTATGGACTGAGTAGGAATGAAGAATGACTTGTAATTCACTCTGTCCTAGAAGTAGAACAAGTTGAGGACTGAATAGGGCGCTCGATAATTCCTGTGAGGATTTCCCTCTCAGAAGTCACTTATCCAAATATGGGGAAACATTTATTCCTTGTCATTTCACATGGGCTGCCACTACTGCCATGTATTTTGTTAACAGTCAGGGTTGTTTTGTTAACAGGCCGAAAGGTAGGAAAAATATCCTGTATTAGCAACTCTCAGGTCAAGAGTTTCAGCAAAGTAATCCTGAGCTTCCAGACAAGTGATGAGGAAAACTAGTGTCACCATTCTCCATTTGAATTGGCACATAAATTTGTTTAGTTGCCTAAGGTCCAGGATTGGACATCCTCCTTCTGGGAGCCATTTTGTCTAGGGATAAGGCAGAAGCGGGAGTGTGTGTCTTTCCCTCTGAACTCCTCTGGTGGTACATGTATGGCTCATAGTTGAAGAAAGGAATTCACATTTCTCATCTTTCCCCTCCCTCCCATTTTTTTTCTCATGTCCCTGAAGAGACACAGGGATTTTATGGAGTAGCCTTTGGTGACAGTTTTCAGTACCCATTGGTCTGAGACTCTGAAATAATGCCAGCCCACGCCTGAAGAAGATGGGAAAGGCAGCAAACAAAATTGGGGTAAAGAACAGTTACTGACTGTGACATTTCACAGGATACAATCTGGACTATTGAAAAGCAGTGCCCCCTTAATTCTCTAGCCTGGGGTGCCTGTTGTACTGCTCGGCTGGTTAACAACCACCTCACCAGGTTCTGCACTCACACAGCCTTCAGCATGTAACTTGCTTCCAGCTACACAGCATTGAGTGCTACTAGCTAGCCACTCGTACATTACTTACAGGGTTACACCCACATATCCTAGTCCCAGCCTTGTTCCCTAGAAATGTGCATCTTTCACTAGTCAGTATTTTCCTGGACAGTGTGAGCTCATAGTAAGTCTGTCATTCCAACATTGGGTATTAATTATGCGCCAGCCTTGTTCCCCACACACTTTAATCCAAACACATACTGGTTAAAACAATAAGATAAGTGTATTAACTACAGAAAGATTAAGTGATTACAAGTGATGAGGCATAAAAGTCAGAATTGGTTACAAAAGAACTACAAAGATAAAAAACAAGCTAAATCCTAAGGCCTTGGCTACACTTGCAGATGTACAGCGCTGTGAGTTAAACCCGTCTTCGTACAGCTGAGTCGGGAAAGCGCTGCAGCCTGTCCACACTGGCAGCTGCCAGCGCACTAACGTGGCTACATTTGAGGCATTTGCAGCTGTATTGGGAGCGGTGCATTATGGGCGTTCAAGTGGCTACAACGTGCTTTTCAAACGGGGGGGGGGTGGGTGAGATGGAGGAGAGAGTGGATTTTTGGGGTATCCACAGAGTGTCAGCTCATTATCTCCTAAGTTTACACACCTCCACATCCCCTGCCTCTCTCTCAATCACTGAAAGCAAACAGCAGGGGCTTTTGTTTGTTTTTAAAGAGCAGATAAAAGAGAACTTGGGGAAGCGGAGCCCTCCCCCTCCCCCCCCGCTGTTCTTCTCCCTCCCCACCCCCCGTCTCTGTCCAAGGCAACTTTGCTGCCGGCATTCCTAACGGACCCCCCACCCCGGTAGCTGTGTTTGTTTTTTTGTAAAGCAGCTCAAGAACGGGAGCTCTGAACTCCAACCCGGAAGTGCCGTTTCAAAACAAAGGGAGCTTCCGGAGGTCAGTAACTGCGGAATTCCACGGCTACATTGAAGGGCCAGCATTCCACCCACTCCGCAACAGTTGCTATTCCTCTCGGGGAGGTGGAGTACATGCAGCGCTGTATCTGAGGAGATCCACCGTTGCACGTGCCTTGCAAGTGTAGCCAGTTAGTGAGTTACAGCGCTGCAGGCAGTTTTATTGCGCTGTAACTCGTAAGTGTAGCCAAGGCCTAATTTTACCAAGATAATAGGCTTAAAACCAAAAGGCTTGTCTCTGCATAAGCTGCACTATAGTTCACAGGCTGTGTCCAACTTGGAACCACTCCTCCTTTTGTTCAGTTCTTTGATCGTGCTTGTTGTCATGAGCAATGAGGTGGAAGGAGGAGAGGGGTCCTGAGGTCACTCATTTTTCTACCTTCCTCTCTTTGAAGATTATCCCCTACCCCTCCCTGCTGGGGTGTAGACAAACAGTCCCCTGTGTACGTGAGATTCAAAATGTATCTGGGACGAAATGTAAATTTCTTGTTTACACCTCCCCATTGCTGAAGAATGACCTGCTTAAGTAAGTGATAGGTATCAACAGTCAAGTGGGCTATCTGGGGTTGCCAGTGTGTCTTTGTCTCTAAAAACTGTTTTGTGGGTGTTACTCAGAATTACAACACATTTCAGTGTAGTAGCCATGTTAGTCTGTGTCAGCAAAAAGAAAATAAGAAAGAAATACTTGTGGCACCTTACAGACTAACAAATTTATTTCAGCATAAGCTTTCGTGGACTACAGTCCGCTTCGTCGGATGCATGGAATGGAACACTCAGTGAGAGGATATTTATACAGTCAGAGAAACATGAAAAGGTGGAAGTAACCATATCAACTGTAAAAGGCTAATTAATTGAAAGGAACTGTTATCAGTAGGAAAGAAACTTTTGAAGTGGTAATCAACATGGCCCATTACAGACACATTTCAGTAACATCATACAGTAGAAACTCATAACTTCACAGATAATGTTGAAACCCCCATTTCAATGGGATAATATTCAGCAAATTCTGAGTTTTCAAATGATACCTCACAAGGTGTAATTTGTACAAAATATATTATAAGCATATAAAAGTGGTGAACATGTGGTACAGTGTCACACTTACCTTACAGTAACTGTGGTTCTTTGAGATGTCTGCACATGTGGATCCCCCCATGGTGTGTGGTGCACCAGTGCAGTAATATGGAACATTTTCACTAGCATTGTCCAGTGGGAGTCATGCGGTTGCTCATGTCCTCATGCTCCTCTTCTCCAGATGGCTTAAAAGCACAGCAACCCCAACTGTCACTTAGTTCTTTCACCACCCAGAATTCATAAGACTCCAAGCTGTGGGGAAGGAGAGTAAGTCATGGGATCCATATGTGCAGACATCTCAAAGAAACACAGTTACGGTAAGATAGGTAACAGTTCTTTCTTTGAGTACTGTACATGTGGATCCCACTCAGGATGATTAGCCAGCAATTATTTTCCATGGAGGTGGGAGTTATTTGAAAAGAGACTGTAGAACTGCGCTTCTGAAACTGGCATCAGATCTGGAATCAGTCACTTAATGTTTCATGAATGTATGAGCTGAAGTCCAGTGTCACACCCCAATGGCCCCCTCCCTCAAGTCCCCTGGGGAGGCAGATCAGTATTGTATGTTACTAACACTGTTGTAGGCATTGCAAAGTATTCTGGGAAGGGTTAAAGGTGTACGTGTGAGTGAAAGGTTCCTTTGCAGGTTACAAGAGGCCGACGAGCAGGGGGCAGGGAGAAAGGAATGTTAACTCGATGCCCCAGCTGAAGATAAGGCAGTGTGTAGTGGGGTGGCCACCGGCTCCAGCCCTGACAGGGTCAGAGCCAGCCCTGGCTCTGGGAAGGACTGCAGGGCAGGAAGGTAAACTAGGCTGAGTGGGGAAGTAGCCTCAGCTGGGGGCCACGCCCCAGACAAGCCTGGCCTTATAAAGGCCAGGGCAGCCTGGTGCTCTAGTATTCTCCCCCTTTGCTTGTAGAGGGAGAAGGGCCTGGCTGCAGGGACCTGAGCAGGTACCTAGAGTGGAGTAGGGCTGGGGAAAGGCCAGAGGAGCTGGGGAGCTCCAGCCTGAGAAAACCCCAGGCTGTGGCCTAGGCATAGGCCAACTAGGTACTGGGATTGCAGGGGCAGCCCCTGGGTAGGCTGAGGCAGCAGGTCCAAACCCCCTTTGCCTGTGATGAGTGGCTTATACTGCAGTCTGCCCCAGGGCGCAGGGGCTAGCTGGTGACTGGTAGTAGCCTACAACTGAGGTGAGGTGGGGATAGTGGGGTAGGGGAGACCCAGATCTGGGGGGTACTGCCAGGGGGCAGCACCCCAGGGAAAGGGGCACTGGGTCCTGGGAGGGACTCGGGGGGCCAGAGTGGTCAGGTGGATCACAGTCCTGAAGAGGGTGCTCCTGAGGCTGGCTGAGCTAATTCCCAAGGACAACCAGCAGGAGGCACCGCAGGGGTGAGTCCGACCCGCTTACAGTGACTCCAGCCCAAGGACACAGCACACAGCTGATGCTTGGCTGCCTGCCGAGAAAGATGGGGGGGGGGCTTGGATTCCACCCCGACCAGCTGTGAGAAAGGAAGATTCAGCTGCACAAACCTAGAGGCTGCAAAGAAACCAGTGAGTCAGCGGAGGCCAGTGAGAGACAACCACCATTGTAGCATCTCTGAAGCCGGTGTATTTTGGGGAAGCTGAGGAGACCACAGAAAAGCTGGTTCGACTGGTGCAGAGCACAGGGGACAATGGGAGCTCCTCTGGCCAAGATGCCCCTAGGAACACCCAGGGCTTAAAAACCCTCCCGAGAGCAGAAGCAAGTTGGAGATCACAGTGGATCCTGGATGACCTGTGCACAGGATAAGAGCTCCTGTCCACCCTTTCCTCTTCTTCTTACGTTACACCCAGGCTTGGCCAGTTTGAGAAATGCTGCGTGTCAAGGGATTTACCTGTTTATATTTTGCTTTTAAAATACATATTCATGTTTTGCTACAAACACTGAAATTTAAGATTTAAATATCTGAAACTGAAATTCAAGATTTTTAAAATGCTATGACTCTGAAATTTATGAAAAAGGGCCCTACATGGTCCAATGTATAAATCAGTGATCTTGGTGTAGCCCTACAATCTGTTAGGGCTTAAGAAGGTGCAGGTATGGGACAGCACTAAGTCTGTGAGTAGGACTGTCTCTTTCTTAGCAAAGTTCAGAAGATGACATCAAACTTTTGACAGTATAGACCAGGGGTGGCCAACGTGTGGCTCCGGAGCCACATGCGGCTCTTCAGAAGTTTAATATGCGGCTCCTTGTATAGGCACCGACTCCAGGGCTGGAGCTACAGGCGCCAACTTTCCAATGTGCCGTGGGGTGCTCACTGCTCAACTCCTGGTTCTGCTACAGGCCCTGCCCCCACTCCACCCCTTCCCCTCCCCTGAGCCTACAGTGCCCTCGCTTCTCTCCCCTACCCTTCAAATCCTCCTGCATGCCACAAAACAGCTGATCGGGAGGGGTGGGGAGGTGCTGAGCGGCAGGGCTGCTGGTGGGTGGGAGGTGCTGGGAGCAGGGTGGAGGAGCTGAAGGGGGTGTGGGGGGAAGACTGCCAAAGAGCCACAGTAATATGTCAGCAATGTACATTGTTAAATTCTGGCTCCTTCTCAGGCTCAGGTTGGCCACCCCTGCTATAGACAGTTACAAGCCTTTATTCCCCCAAAGGGGCTACTACAGGTTATGCCATGGAAAACCCAGCACAACAAAGTAGCAGAATCCATTGAGGCTATGCCTGTTCTCTGCATGTCCTTATGTTTGACCCCCTCCTCCCCCACTACCCAGAACATATGGGGCAGAGTGATCTTGATTGCCTCTCAGTTTCCTCCTACTGTTATGGCAGCAAGATGAAACTATGGTGGTCTGCCTGCATTCCATAGTGCTTTTTCATCAAATTAATTTGTAATCTTTTAGTTTAATCAAATTTGAGATTTTTCAGTTCTTTATTTTCTTTCAAATCTTTCCTTCCTTTGGAGCTGAGGTGCCTCCCCACCTAATGGCTGAACCTAAACATTCCTGCTTTAAATTTATGTCAGGTGATGGACTGGTTTCTTTTTACTGATGTACCCAGTCAGAGTCTTCTCTTTAGAAGAGAGCCACATTCTGGAGTACTGCTCTGTATACTTTTCCATCTCTACCAGAACGCACCACTCCAAAGATAAGCAGTAGACTAACACTCCACAAGGGGAACACTGGATTTTGAAAGAGTCTGACTAAGAAGGACTCTTCCCCCCCACCCCCAGAAATTCCACTCCTTCAATGCCACTGTAAGTAGAGACTCTACCTCAAAGATGCCTGTTACTGGTACCAAGAAAGGGTCTGCCATGCCTTCAGTCAGACATTCTTAGTCTTCCAAACAGCTTGGCACTGGCTAGGAACTCTGTGCTGAAGACTGGTACCACTTCCACATCAAGGCAGGCCAGATCCAAGCTCTGCTCTATTAGCAACTTACAACATTGACCCTCTTCCTCAGAAATGGAAGATCAAAGAAATGTAAGATTTACGGCCTCCTGCCCCTTCTTACCATGAACCAGAGGTATGCTCACTCTACGCAGGCTAGTGAGGTAGTTTCTGTGCTTCACCCAGATTTAAGTGGAACTAAGCCCACTTGCGCACTGAAGACTGATACTGGCATATTTACCAAGCATACCTTATTGAATTTATGACTAAAAGATTCCCTCCCCCAATATTCTGGTAGGAGAGACAGATTATATTTTAGATCTACTTTTCTTATTTTCATTGTCTATTAGAGGGCATGCTTGATTGAGTAAGAGTTGACCAAATCTTTTAAACTGTGGCAACACAAGAAATTAATAAAAACCAAACAAACCCAAAACAGTGAATTTGCAAATAATGTATAGAACAACACCATAAATGACATAAAAGGGAAATTTATTTTATAAACTATGGACAAAACAAAATGTAGACCTAAAATATGGAAGCAAAGGGAAAGATACCATAGTCAATGAATGTTTATTTACATAATGAATTTAGACTATGCTTGTGGAAGCAGAAGTCTCTCCAGAGCCCTTTTTGCCACAGAACACACTTTTCTCATTGCACGCAGTTAACACACAGCTCATATCTGACAATTAAAACAAGGCAAGTACCATCACTACATAGTAAGTAGGCCTTCTCTGTTGATCCAGAATAAGTTGAGATTGTTTGTGCATGGAATACAGAGTTGCTTGAGGAAGCTACAATGAAGCGCAGGGAGACCTGCTACCCTCTTGATGAGGGACAATATTAATATTGATTACATAGTATATACCTGCTTGACTTAAAACTTAAATTTCCTGAGCTATTAATATTTTGTTTCCACACTCCCATGTATACTTCAGCATTCACACTGAGAAACATCCAGTCTTTTTTATATGATCTGCTTCCCATTCAGAGTACCTCAAAACTTAGCTGCAGACCAGAATGTTTGAAGCTATAAAGTAATAAATGCCAATAAAGTATTTTTTATAAGCAGACAACACAATGACAAGCTTGGCTATTGGGACACTCAAATCAAAAGAGGTAGTTTTATAAACCATAGCTCCTGGGGCATGGGAGTAGTATATCCCAGTGGACATATTTTATGAAATTATTCCTGAGGTGGTCCTGTCACTCATAAGCATGCAAGTTCTTGGGTTTTTCCACATGGCGCCACCAGTTAAATATGTACCCTTGCTTTCCCTGTTGATACCTGCGTTGCTTCCTCAGCTTTTATGAGGTTGATCTTTGAGTTTGGCTTCAAAATGTGACGTCCAACCTAAAAAAAAAAAAAAAAATCAAAATAATTTTAATTCTATAGAATGTCTAAGAATACTCAACCGGGAAAGAATAAAATTTCAACAAAGATACTGCAGGCTGGAAGGGCTGTTGCAGTTTTCCCCAGCCTGGGATAAATGAAACCCATAAATGTTTTGTGAAGCTGAAACAATGTACATGAACAATCCCTTTCATATGTGTAAGTATTTACTCAAACACAAAAGAACATTCACATTGTTAAAAACAAAAACTTGAAGTCCCCAGTCTAAATAAAAAGGCCTACCATTGCTTCGGTATCTGACCTTAGATATAGATAAACTCAACAACTTATTTGCCTTTTTAGCAGCAAATTTTTTTTTGAATAGACCAATGCAGATGTGTGCCCCCTCACACACAAGCAGTTGATGGACAATCTGGCTGGACAACAGGTCTTAAAAGTTGACAAATTGAGTTCAACTATCTTCCATTAACTTACTTTCACATTTTTCCAACAAACTGACACAACCTGTTCTGGAATCAATCAGTTCTGTGACTTTGGTATTTGGGATCAAACATGTTGATTACTTAATGGAAGGGATCTGTAGTATCTCAGAAATATAATGCAGATTTTGTCTGTGTAGTTCCAGTTTTTATTTTATCATCCTAAATTTTTATTGAGACTACAACCATTGTATCTCTAATCTTGTTCAATTTTGTTTATAAATTTAACACTGTACAGTCATGTAAAATGCAGATGGATATTAAATTTTTTTCATGTTCAGTGCAAATTTCAAAAACACACTTATGGTAGACAAATATAGACAGTCTTCCTGAGAATTCTTAGCTTCACTGGAAAAGTGGACCAACCACCCTTTCTTCAGTCAACCAACCATTAACATGATGGTGGCTGCAACAGAATTTCTGATGTTCCACCACATGCTTTGGAACTGTATTAAATATTTTTCAAAATGAGATTTAAAATAAGGTTGTTGGACACCAATACATCAAAGGTGAGATTCTGTAATGCACCTCTAAGAGGCACTGCACAAAATTTGCAGGCCAAGAGAAAGAGGGCAGTAGGTGGTAGAGGAACTATACTGGCTTTAAAACACTTTTGTGCCCTCCTAATCCTGAGCTACTCCAGTGGCTAGACAGGCTGACAGAACACATACTCCCTACGGGCTTGGCTAAGTTATGTTAGCCTCTGCAGGCTGCTTTATGGGCAAAAATATTGCTCAGAAACTGTGCAGCCCTCCTACCTACAGCACAGTCCTATTGCTAGTACTTACCAAAGGTTCTACGGTAAGGCTTATGGCCATCTTCCACAGTTCCTGCGGCAGGAGAATGATGACGTTTTACACCACTGTAGCCCCTTTACCCAACACGGAGGGGTGTGTGTCTCTCTCTTCCCCCCCCCCCCCCCCCCCTCAGGATGTTAAGAATGATTATACCCAAGATATTCCCTAATCTTTCACTGTATTTTTATTTTTTGAGCAAATGACATAGGTTTGTCAGACATCTCTCTGCATTCTTGGTTTTTAAAGATGAAAAATCAGTAATGCTAATGAGGAACACTTTTTCAATACATGCATGCTTGTAGTCATTATCGGGCCATTTCTCATGGTTTGATCAATCATCTTGTTTTAATAGAAGTGTTGAATCTTTTAGCTCTTGTATTCTCTCTCACTTGGAGCATCTAGTAGCATACATAGAACTGTACATTCAAGGCAAAGAACTTCAATTGGTTATATCAAGTGTTCCTTTTGTGCCAGATAGAAGGTAATTCTGATCGCACAAGGCAGCTGCAACTTTCTTATCAAGTTCTAGTCTTTGCCATAAATAACTTAAAAGGTAATCACCAGCTGATTAACAGAAATTTCTCTTGAATGAAGCAGATACTGGAAAGCTGTGAAGTAATCAAATTAGCATTACTGCTATGTTCAATTATGATGCCATTGTTAACATCTCACTTGCGTGATCAGCCTGATGTAATCTACTCTTCCACTTCAAGAACTGTGCCACTGAATAAAATTCCCTGAAGATCTCACAGAAAAAGATTATCTGCATTTTTTAATCAGAACATGAGTCTTCTCTATCTTGCCACTTGACAATGAATATATTTAAACTTTAGAAGGAGTTCTGTTTTCATTACTTCAGCCAAGTTAGTCACTTGATTTCTACCACTTCCTTTGATGATAGGTATGTTGAGTTACAAATGTACATGTTTGGTAACCAACCAGCTTTCACAATATTGATTTCAGCTTTCACTTTTACACTAATAAAAAACAGGCACTTACTGAAATCAACACTGAGGACTGAAAAAATAAGAGCTAGTCACGCTTTTCTCTAGTCACATCATCAGATGTTCTGCCCATTTTCCACAAATTTTAAGATTTTAACAAACTAAGTCCCTATCAGTTCACAGTTGCACTCTCTTCTCTTCAGTGTTCCATGATAGTTAATTCCACTCACAACCAGGCCACTCACTCACTAGTTTTCCATGATTCCAGAGTCTCGAGACCACCAACATTCCCTAATACTCGTGTGTAAGTGATGGAAAGCATGATGAGGGATTTTTGTTTGGGTTTTTTGGGGAGTGAGAGAGTAAATAAGAGCTTACCAGAGGGGCTTCTGGACTGGAAAACGGTGAGGTGTCACAAGATCTGTTTTCTTTATCCAACGAATCATTGCCATTTTGATGTGCAAATTTCTGCTTTAGAGCCTGAGCTATTAGAGCTGCTGGATCCCACTGTGAATTCCGCCTTTTTCTTGTCTTAGGAAGAGGTGTACCACCAGGTGACCTACAAAGAGCAAAGCCAAACTGTGTCTAGTCCATGAAAACGTAATGCTGGTCCTGGAGAGTAATTACATTATCCTAGTGTCCTCTACACCCTAGACCAGCTTCACATACCATTCAGGTTATAGAAACATAACTTTGCAAGTAATATTGCTTACTGTATTCTGAAATGGCTCACCATGACCAAACAAGAATAAAAGTAAATGGAACAATAGTGAGAAAAATCCCCTGCCTACAGTCACAGCAAATACTTAAGTTGTTCATAATACCTCTATTATTTCCTTATTCTAGGTATCAGAATATTGTGGCAGGCCTACAAAAATACAAAAAAAGGTCTCATACTGCCAGATACTGCCGTATCAATTATGGCCCATCACAATGATCCCTTCTGGCCTTAGAATCTATGAATCAGGGGGAAAAAGGTAATTTAATGCTCGTAAAGTACTCCACTGTCCCTTTTTGTTTTCAGTTAAAACACTGGATCTTCATGAGTTCTCAAAGATCAACAAAAAGCTGTAAAGTGTCTCAAAAGACTTTACAATAATAAAGTAATATGGTCTGATGCAAGACTTCAGTTAAAAATTAAACTTGCAAATATACATGTTCATCCAGTTGAACACACAAGGTCCCATTTGCAAACAAGGACACTTCAACAAAATATCCACAACCAGCCACTGGATGCTACATCGGCATAGATGCATCAGTGGTTGGTTTTGTTCAAGTGTGTATCTGAACTTCCAAATGTGAAGTTAGATATTTTAATAGTGTTTCTATTTGAAAGCCAGTCATGTATTATTTATGAATCCAAAGCACTGAGTAAGTCAGCCCTGATTTTTCAGAGTACCTCAGCTCTGCCCACAAGCTCAGGCTCAAAGATTGTGGATACCGTTTGTAGGTTTGCAAATGGAATTGAAAGCTTAATTTATAGCATTTGGAACTAGAAAGGGACTTTAGACATTGCAATGACTAACTTCTAGGCATCCTGACACCCAGTGGAATTTACAGCCTCAAGTTAGGCACCTAGGCTCCCCACGCATTGTATGGGAGAGTCAGATAGTAAGAAAGGGATTCTCAAAAGCCAGCAAGCTGAGCAGGGAGATGCCTAAGCTAGCCAGGAGTGAAATGCCAAGGAAAGTAATGGGGCTTTGGGCCCAGATGCACAAAGGGAATTAGGAGTCTAACTCCAAGAGGGTTCACGCCTGAGAATCCCAAGCAGAGATTGGTGCCTTCCTTTGGCCAGTCACTCTGGTACGTGAGGCCCAGATCAATGAGGGTTAGGCATTTGAATGAGGTCAACCCCTTCTTGTAAAATATCAGAGAGATTCCCCCCCGTCCAGCCAAAAGGCCAGTGGGTAGGGAACTCACCTCATATACTGGAAACCCAAGCTCAAACCCCCGCTCTGCCTGATTTGGACCAGGGACTTGAACCCAGGTTTGTCACATCCCCAGGTGAGTGCCCGAACCACTGGGTATTCTGAAATCAGTCAGTCAGCCACAAAAAGTCCTGACCTGCTTACCCCTGGCTGCCTTTTGAATGGGTTAGATGTGCTCAGCACACACCTATCAGATCAGGTCCTCCAGGTGAGATAGATTGGGGACGGGGGGACGGGACGGGGACGATGACACCTAATGGGAGAATCAAAGAGATCAAAAGGGCTCCCAGAAGCTCAGTTGATGCAGGGCAGTGTCAGGGCTTAGGCAGTTTGAGCACACCTACCAACAGAAACTTAGGTCCTTAAGGGATTTAGGTGCCTACAGGGTTAGGCAGCAGCTAAGCAGTAGTTTTGAGAATGTTGAGCATAGGCTTCTAACTGCCCCTTTAGGAGCCTAAGCACTTCTGTGAATCTGGCCCCTAGTACTTATGTGGTGAAATCACATACCGAAGGCACGTAAATACTATAAAATCTGCCCATAATTATTTGTGCCAGTTATTTCCAGATAAGAAATTTAAACCCACATTTTTTAAAAAGGGCCTTTTAATAAAAACTTGGTATACTATGCTCGGTGAAATCCTGGCCCCACTGACAACATTCACTGACTTAATTGGGGCCAGAATTTCACCCTCTGTTCTTATATATACACTAAATTGTTTTCCTCAATAGTGATCTCTAAACAGACATTATCCTACTTCCTTAGAGTATATTTTTATTCCAGTTCAGTAAATGTGTTTATTTAGTTTCCTGTGTATCACATCTAAAAGAGCAGTTTGGCTCTGAACACAGGATATCAGTCACACAAATATTTAATAATCATAGGTTTTGTAATCACATAAGTTTAGCATTTTGACCAAAACCATGTAAAAATTAAAAATGATTTGTACCAAACTAAAAGGACTTGGGTCTAGGTTCAGTAAAATCTTTAGTTAAAAGATATACATGCATTATATATTTTTGAAGACTTCAAAGTTAGAATTAGTGTATTTTGGATGTACTGTTAGTTTTCCAATATTTCCCCAAGGAGTTGTCCTTTTACAATGAACTCAAAAGTTTGTTTGTTCAGATCTGTTTTCCTGCACATTTAGCTGATTTTGTAAGTGAACTCCAAATAGCCCCAATCACAAAAAAACAAACAAACAGGAGACAAAAGATTGACTGACCTACGCAGGAGACTAGAGTTTTAAATTAGACAATGCTTTGCTTTTGTATGTAGTATATTTTCACTTGGTACTCTAGGCAGTGAAGATGCAGCCCTCTTATAAAACCCAAAACAGCAGCAGTGAGTGTCAGAGCCCGGGGCAACTGAGGCAGGCTCGTGCTACAGGGCTATAAATAGCAGAGTAGACATTCCCACTCAGGCTGGAGCCCAGGCCCTGAGACCCAGCAAGGAAGGTAGGTATGTCTCAGAGCCTGAGCTCCAGCCTGAACAGGAACATCTACACATCTATTTTTAGCCCCATAGTGCAAGCCTGAATCAGTTGACCCCGGGTTGGGGGGAGGGGGAAGAGGGGCGGAGTTTTGCTGTGTAGATGTACCCTTAGGAAAAAAGTGTTAAATGACAAACTACATGCCTAGCAAGCCTTGTGGATAGGGGAGAAGCAGCAGATGTGGTATATCTTGACTTTAATAAGGCTTTTGATACTGTCTTGCATGACCTTCTCAAAGTAGGGAAATACAACCTAGATGGAGCTACTACACGCTAAGTGCATAATTGGTTAGAAAACTGTTCCCAGTGAATATTTATCACTAGTTCACGGTCAAGCTGGGAGGAAATATGAATTGGGGTCCAGTTCTGTTCAATATCTTCATCAATGATTTAGATAACGGCATAGAGAGTACACTTGTAAAGTTTGCAGACAATACCAAGCTGGGAATGGATGCAAGTGCTTTGGAGGATAGGATTAAAATTCAAAATGATCTGGACAAACTATAGCAATGGTCTGAAGTAAATAGGATGAAATTCAGTAAGGACAAATGCAAAGTACTCCACTTGGGAAGGAACAATCAGTTGCATATATACAAAATGGGAAATGACTGCCTAAGGAGGAGTACTACAGAAAGGGATCTGGGGGTCAGAATAGATCACAAACTAAGTTGAGTCAACAATGTAACTCTGTTGCAAAAAAAGCAAACATTATTCTGGGATATATTAGCAGGAGTGCTGTAAGTAAGACAAAAAGTAATTCTTCTGCTCTACTCCCTGTTGAGTAGGCCTCAACTGGAGTAGTGTGTCCTGTTCTGGGCACTACATTTCAGGAAAGATGTGGACAAATTGGAGAAACCAGAGAAGAGCAACAAAAATGATTTAAGGTCTAGAAAACATGACGTATGAGGAAAGATTGGAAAAAAATGGGTTTGGTTAGTCTGGAGAAGAAAGGACAGAAAGGGAATAGGGTAACAGTTTTCAAGCACATAAAAAGTTATGAGGAGGGAGAAAAATTGTTCTTAACCTCTGAAGATAGGATAAGAAGCAATAGGCTTAAATTGCAGCAAGGGCAATTTACATTGGACATTAGGAAAAACTTCCTGTCAGGGTAGTTAAGCACTGGAATAAATTGCCTAGGGAGGTTGTGGAATCTCTATCATTGGAGATTTCTAAGAGTAGGTTAGACAAACACCTGTCAGGGATAGTCAGACAATGCTTAGCCCTGCCTTGAGTGCAGAAGACCTCTCGAGGACCCTTTCAGTCCTACGATTCTATCACCTCAGGCAGTTGTCAGGAGCACCTGTCCATTAAACAGGTTTTCACCCCAGCATTATCTGCTGCTCCCTAAATACTGTGCGACTGGCGTATTTTTGGTTTACCCTTAAATACACATTTAAATCAACTTACTTCTCAATAGTTCGCAGTCGGATCTTGTTTATATCCTTCAAAACATCCATCATACTAAGAACATCCTTGGTCTTCTGGTGTTCAGCTTTGTCAACAGTTGTTGAGCTGGTCTTACTTGCAGCACGACGTTGTTTAATAAGTTCAACTGCTGAATTACTGGCATCAAAGCCAGATGGTACTATGGGGGGCGGTGGGGGAGGTGGAGGAATTACAAAGTGATCTGCTGCGGTGAACAATGGAGTAGAAGTCATTGCTGGCACTGGGAAAGAACCACTTGGAATGCCAAATGAATTCAAGACATCTGAACCTATCAAAGAAAATAAGTATTACTTTTAAAAAAAATTAAGAGAATGAGTTACTAATATTTGAAAGTTTGAGATCAAGCCAAGTCCAAGGTGTCTGAGTTATATTGCAAGATCTTAATCTGGGAAGGACTGTTTTTTCTTAAAATGTCAAACACCTAGCACAACATGGTGCTACCAGAAATAATTACATAAAAAGGAAAGAAAAGAACTGTTAAGCGAAAGTTATTTAGGTTTCAAAATCAAGGACTCAAAACTTAGGAAATGCCAGATTTAAGATGCCTATGCAACCTTAATTCTGTCCATTTGTACATCCAGCCTGTGCACTGAACGAGGCAGGGCTCCTGTTGGGGAAAAGCCATGTGTGACCATGTAATTAAAAATAATATCATAATTCATACAAACAAGCCCCAACCGGTCTCTCCCTCCACCCGCACACTTCTCATTGATACAGTAGCTCCCAGGCATACCCAGTGCAGAGCGTGTTGCTGTTGAGACATGGGTCCAGCTCTTTAGAATGTTTTGTTCAGTTATATTGGCAGCATACCTAACATTTTACTAAGTACAAGGGAAATGGTAATTAACAGTTTATAACTCAGCTAAAGCTATACAGAATTCTACAACACCAAGAAAAACCCTCTAGCCCAAGGGCTTTTTCCCTGCACATTATAAAGACTTGCTACAAATAATGTAGATGTTAGAGCAAAAAGGGTCAGAAGAATCTTTTATAATGCAGAGTGCTAGGCAGGCTAAATATAGGGTTGCTCCTTGCTTATCCTTAAAATACAAAGGGTGAAGCTATCGAATTGGTGGTCCAGGCACTCTCCCATGTGACAGTGCAGAATGATACACATACTCTTGTGGGTTTCACCAGAAAAGAAGATTTAAAGCAACTCCAACTGGAAGGTGATGAACTGTCCGCAAAATGAGGAGAGTTAAAAAAATTAATTTATGAATATAAGGAATAGAGACAGACAAAGTAAATCACAGGATAAGTACTACGGGCATAAAACAAAGGAAAGCTCAAAGTTTATAGACTGTAGTTTAAACAAAAACAAGCTTACCTGATTGATTACTATTTCTTGATCCTTGCACTGCAACAATTGCAGCAATCTGGGCACGAAGAAGGGTTAACTCATTTTCAAGTGCAGAAATTTTTTTAATTGCTTCTTCATTCACAAGATTTTCTTTTTCTGCTCTACATTTTAGAACAGTTGCCAAGGAAACTATAGCTGGAGATACAACATGGTCAACTGTAATTTTTTCCTTTCCCCTTGATTCAGCCCTAAAAATTAAAAATATTACTTTTAAAAGTTTCAACTGAATAGTAACAGTTTCATGCCCCCCAAACGGAAAAGGATTAGGTTAAAAATGCATTTTTTTGTGTTACTGGCACAAGAAATTGAAGTTATGAAACACCACTGACAATGACATTAGGCTTTAATGTTTCAGAGCTTCATCTCTTCCACAAGCCATTTTGCATTACATTGTTTTATAAGCACTAAATTTTGCATTTTTAAGTACTAAATTTTTTTATCAAGTTTATCCCCAAGAAGGAAAAAAAACCTTGAAAATGCACTTTTAAGAATACTTGGGAGCAGAGATTGACCATTACACAGTGGTGATGCTGAATGATTGGGTTGTAAAAGGAGGGAACAAAGAGCACTTTCTGCCTAGATACAATCAGGAAGAGGGCAGCTATAAATGTAGATGCATGAACAAGTGAAATGGCCAGCTAGGACTGCCAAGAGTGTTAGGAGCCCCAGAAGAAGCAGGGGAGACAGGACAGCTGCACTGTGGGGAATACTAGACACACATTGTAGCCCTTATGTCAGATAACTAGAAAACATTAAACGTGTATAAACTGATAGTGTGTCGCCTGCTTGAGTAGAGAGCCTGAAGCATCTCAATCAGGGCCCAGTGGGTTTTTCAGCCAAGGAACCTGGCATTTTTCCCCAAGATGCCACGGGATTCATCATTTTGCTTTAGGCAGGCATGTAACATTTTGTCTTCTGTCTCCCTGCCCTATCAGGATCTACCCGCAGTTTTCTCTTGCTCTCCAGATTACCCCACAAGAAGACACAAACATCTCTCTACACAAACATCCCACACACAGATGGAATACAAGCTGTCAGGAACAGTATCCCTGATGATGCCACAGCACAACTGGCTGCTGAACTCTGTGATTTTATCCTCACGCACAATTATTTCAAATTTGGTGACACTATATACCTCCAGACCAGTGGCACCGCTATGGGCACCTGCATAGCCCCACAATATGCCAACATTTTCATGGCTGACCTGGAACAATGCTTCCTCAGTTCTCGTCCACTCACGCCCCTTCTCTATCTATGCTACATTGATGACATCTTCATCATCTGGACCCATGGGAAAGAAACTCTGGAAGAATTCCACCACGATTTCAACAGCTTCCACCCTACCATCAACCTCAACCTGGACCAGTCTACACGGGAAGTCCACTTCCTAGACACCACGGTGCAAATAAGCGATGGTCACATTAACACCACACTATACCGAAAACCCACTGACCGCTATGCCTACCTACATGCCTCCAGCTTCCATCCCGGACACACCACACGATCCATTGTCTACAGCCAAGCACTGAGGTACAACCGTATTTGCTCCAACCCCTCTGACAGAGACCAACACCTACAAGATCTTCACCAAGCATTCTCAAAACTACGCTACCCACATGAGGAAATAAGAAAACAGATCAACAGGGCCAAACGTGTACCCAGAAGCCTCCTGCTGCAAGACAAACCAAAGAAAGAAACCAACAGAACTCCTCTGGCCTCAGCTAAAACCTCTCCAATGGATCAGTGATCTACAACCCAGCCTGAACAACGATCCCTCACTTTCACAGGCCTTGGGAGGCAGGCCAGTCCTCGCCCACAGACAACCCGCCAACCTGAAGCATATTCTCACCAGCAACTACACACCGCACCATAATAACTAACTCAGGAACCAATCCATGCAACAAACCTCGATGCCAACTTTGCCCACATATCTACACCAGGAACACCATCACAGGACCCAACCAGATCAGCCACACCATCACCGGTTCATTCACCTGCACATCCACCAATGTAATGTATGCCATAATATGCCAGTAATGCCCCTCTGCTATGTACATCGGTCAAACTGGACAGTCCTTACGCAAAAGGATAAATGGACACAAATCAGATATAAGGAATGGCAATATACAAAAGCCTGTAGGAGAACACTTCAACCTCCCTGGACACACAATTGCAGACCTAAAGGTAGCTATCCTGCAGCAAAAAAACTTCAGGACCAGACTCCAAAGAGAAACAATAGAGCTTCAGTTCATTTGCAAATTTGACACCATCAGCTCAGGACTAAACAAAGACTATGAATGGCTAGCCAACTACAAAAGCAGTTTCTCCTCCCTTGGTGTTCACATCTCAACTGCTAGAAGAGGGCCTCACCCTCCCTGATTAAGCTTACCTCGTTATCTCTAGCCTGAATCTTCCCTGCACATTTATATCTGCCCCTGGACATTTCCACTGCTTGCATCCGAAGAAGTGGGTATTCACCCACGAAAGCTTATGCTTCAATACCTCTGTTAGTCTATAAGGTGCCACAGGACCCTTTGTCGCTCCCAGAAGAAGAAGTTACAATGCATGCTCCCTTCAAGTATTCCATGGACCTAGAGCTGGAGTTCATCTTACAGTTAGAATGGGGAAGCTACGAGAGTAGGCTTATGAATGAGGCAGCCTGGAGAATAATACAGTCAAGACCCAAGAAACTGGGGGGATAAACCATTAAAGCTGGCTACAAGCTCCTCTTTTCTTTGGCAATTAGGTTCTATCTACTGCATAGTGTATATAGCTCTGTGTATAGCCGTCCTTAAAAGTCATATGATCACCTATTGAGCCATTTCTAATAACTAAAGTGCCAGATCATAAAAATTATTCTTTTTTGTGCAATTCTCTCAGTTTTTGTAGTACAGAGGCAACATGACATCACTAACAGCTTAAGTATTGTGATAAGAAGAGAATTGCAATATTCCTTCTAACCCCAAAAAAACAAAACATACCAGCCAATTCTGATCTCCCTACTTCTTCTTGTAGTTTCACACCAACAAACAAGATCAGAAGAAGACATAAACCCATGCAATATAAAAACTAGATTTGCAATATCCAATAAAAATACCAAATGTTAATTGAGCTGTGGGTTAATCATCTGAGCACACTAAGCAGCATAAACAACCAAGTACTAGCTCTGAAACATCCACTTCCTCTGTGACTTTGGGTAAATCATTTAAAAGGGACAGAGTCAACTTTGTGTCTATTAATTTTTTTAAAGTTAAAAATAACTTCATGTGCTATGCCTGTCCAAGTTCCCCAACAATATTTGTTTTACAAATTACATTTTCCTATTTTATTAACTATATTCCCTTCGGACTGCATGAAAGCAGAAAAAATTAAATGAAAGAAGAAATGGTGAAACAGCCTATACAGAAGGCAAACAAACTTTTAAAATACGTAAAACTTTTCTTTCAATTATGGTATTCTTGGAGGTTTACTTGTAACAGCAGTGGGTAAAAATTTAACGAAACTGATTTTGAGTTAACAGGGATCCTTTAATATTTCTGCCCCAATGTTCTCATCTGCAAAAAGGGGATACTGTTTATTACCCAACAATAAGAGGTTAGAGTTGATAATCTCATGGAGTGTTAGGATTAGATTCCACCAACATTCACCCCACTCCCAAATGCTTTGTGAATGAAGGCACAATGTGCAAGTGCCAGCAATATTCCTGGCACTGTACAACAATAACAGGGAGGAAGGAGCTCAAAGTCTGGGAATCCTCCAATCTATTTTTTTTTTAATTTTATGTGTATGCTATATAATGTTAGCTAAAGGGTGGGCAAGCATTGCTGGAAAAAAATGAAGAGGAAGAGCTAACATCTAAAGTGTCAATTTTGCTAGGGCCAAGAAAGGTTTAGACAATTGCCAGTATCACAGGCTACAGGACCGGAGTCATTCCTACCAAAATAAGCACAGAGCCTTTACTTGCCTAAATCTAGCAAAAGTTTCTCCCTCATCATTTACCACCCTCAGAATATCACCAAGAGATGGAACTACAGGGCTTGGAGTTGTACTTTGTTCATCATAATTCAAAGATTTCAGGTCTTGGACCATCTAAAAAGAAAGAAAGAAAAAGTCAGGCCTCCGCAAAGTAAAGAACTTAGGTTTAACAATAAAACTTCCTCAAATAAGAGGGACTCAGTATTAGATAAGTGAAAGACATTGAACAGAAAAGATGCAGTATTACCATAGCTATGAAAGATACAAAGATTAGGAAAGCCATTGTTAAATTTAACGTGAGACTTCTTGCTTAAATAATGAAATGTTAAGAGCAGCAATAACCCACTCACCTGAAAGTGAGGTCTTGGACAAGGTTCTAAAGAAAGAACTGTCCCAAGTCTGCGAACAATGCTTCGGGTAGATCCATATTCCTTACTTTGCCAAGCTGATATAATCTAAAAAGTTAAACAAAACAAATCTGGGTTTTTAACTCAATGATACAAAAATTTATTTTTCACAAAATCATTAAGAGATCATACCATATGTGATCTGACAGTTACATACTTAGATTGGTCTACAAAAATGTTTGCTATCCTAATGGAGCTAGGGTTCAGAAATGGCCTCAGGAGGATTTCTCTTCCTGGACCAGTTTTCAAGTTTCTGGGATGTATGTGGAGATGTGCCAGGACATGAAGACCAATAGAGGATGAAACTAACTACACCTCCTAAACAGGAGGGTATCTAGAAGGTCTGTTGGAGAGCAAAGGCTCAACCCAGAACAAATGAGTCAATATAGCCTGTATCTGGATACACAAACCACTGCTCGCAAAAATGGGTGGGAAAATCATAAAAAAAGGGTTAAGATACCTTCACCTGACATTTACTTATGACAGCATATACCTGATGAAAGTGCCTTCTTGAGAAGGGGGTTGAAAGAAGACATGTTTCAATCATACGGCCAATGCTGCTATTGTCTATATGAGCTTCCCACCTTGGTATGAACTGCCAAAAGAAAGTTACTGTCAAACCAGAGAACTTTAAACAAAAAACAAAAGTTAGTCAGTGTAATCTTGTCTACACTAGCACTTTCATACAGTTGGTCTAGCACTAGTGCAGTTCCACCAGTGGCAACAGTGGTGTAGAACAAGTGGTGGCATTTTTACTACCACATTAAGTTTGCACATAGATCTGAGACATGCTGAGCAGATGTAAGTTCTTTGAGGTTAAAACTTGTAGCGCTACAATTAGTGCTGGACATTTTCAATCTAGTACACACCAAAAAGAGTAGCATAACAGTCTGACACATTAGGTTTTCTGAGCATTATGGTCCTGATCCACAGATGGTGAGGCCCTGTAATTTCTATTGAAATCCATAGAAATTGTATGTGCACAGCACCTCCCGTGATCAGGGTCTATAAAGTATGGAATTAATTGCTATTTGGAAGTCTTTACAGGCTAGTTAATATATGAAGGCAAAAAGTAACAGACAAGTAAAACCATCAGATGGGCCTTACAGCTTGTCTACAGAAGGAAGTTTACCAGAATAATTATACCACTATAGTTAAATGTCCAGATAGGGGTTATGTGTGTTTGGGGTTATTGCACAATTTATACACATACCAGTAACCCTTACTGCAGCACACATCCTTCATTCACCATCTGCACACACCGACAGTAATCTCCTAACACAACACATGCACTCACCTACCCTCATTCATGCTTACCATACAACCATGAACATGAGCAGCAAACCAATGGATCATTACTAGTAATATCAGTTTACCTGATCAGCTGGTACACCAAAGTATTCTAGCAGTTGCCTTATGAGATTCAGCAGTAGAGCCATTTACAGAAGAGTTTGAGAATTCAAAAGCTGGTTATAAACATTAGTTTCATAGATATCCCAGAAGAGTTCAGGATACCCTGTCTACAGCTGCAAATGGAAGAGAGCATCACTTCATGACAAAAGACAAACTCCTGCTCAGACTTCTCCACACACTAACAGGGTTTACTTCTATCGCTATTGACCACAGTGAAAACAGATTCAAACCCCAAGGCAGCTGAGCAGCCAGAACATCAAATGCTAGATCCCTACATATACGGTCATCACTTGAGACCCGGGATCTTGTTTTTAAATCAACAGGATTTGAAAAATAAAGAAGATTCCATTGTTTTGGAGGCAATTGGAGAACGTCTCTCTTCTAATGATTTATCGACTTTAAAAAAAAAAAAGAAGTGGGAAATACTGGTCACGGAAAAGCAACTCAGAAGTGCTGTGAAATGTGGTTACTTGTACTGAATTCATCAAAGCCCCCCCAGCCCCCGTTGTCTGTTTACTAGCGAAGAGCAGGAAGCGCGCACGGAGCCGGCCCGGGGACTGTTCTGCACGGAGCCGTTTTGAAGCGTTGTCAATGCGGTGCCCGAATAAATCCCGCCCTGGCAACACGCCAGCCCCGCCAGACGGGGGCCTCCGCCCCTCGCGCTATCAGCCCCCCACCGACCCCTGGGGCCAGGCGGGGCGAGCTGGCCCGGCTCTCCGAACGGGCTGGAAGGCTTGCGGCCCAGCTTGGGGGCGGCTGCCGGGTCCGCCCAGCCGAGCCCTGAGGGGCGCGGGGGGGGGAGGTGACAGGGCGGCCCCGCTCCAGAGCGGGAGCAGCGAGACCGCCGGGGCGCCCAAGGCCGACACGTCACGCAGCCCCGCCCATCGGCTCCGGCCCCAGGGACCCTAAATAACCCCCAACCCAGCGTCCCGCCTTCCCCCAGCGCCGCCGCCGCCGCCGCCACCACGTCCCCGTCAACGGTTACAGCGCTCGCCCCCGCGAGCGGGATTGATGCTGGGCGCGTGACGCGACGTGTGCGGCCCCCTCCCCTCTTACTCAGGCTCGCGCTGCTCCAGGCCTCAAGAGCTGCTTCCCGGGGCCCCCGCCCCCCTTCCTCACACCGGCGCTGCGCCGCCGCAAAGTCAAATCAAAACTAGCGCCTCGCAAGGCTGATTGGGTAGAGCGGATCGGGGCGTGACGCACAAATCGACCCAGCCAGCGCTAGGGGCGGGGCAGAAAGCGAGGATTCGATGACTGGACCAATAGGAAAGCGCGGAGGAGTGGAGGGGTGGCGGCGTTCCGCTCGCCGAGGCTGTGCGCTCTCCTGCGTCGGCCGAACCCGCAACGTTCTTCCTCTGGGTGGGAAGCGGGCCCCGCGTCAGGTGCCGCCGCGCTCAGCGAGCCTGGCCCGGCAGCCCCTGTTCGCCGCGGGCGGTGTCCTGGAGCGGCTGCCCGCGGGGCTGTGAGGCGGGAACGCCGCGGCTGGGGGGAGATTACTCGAGCACAGTCAGGAACCTGGCACGTGCGTGTGTGAGCCACTTTCGGTCCCACCTGTATTAAAAGGGGAGCGGGAACGTAATCCCGTCCGTCTGGAATGCCTTTGCCTGCCAGAGTTACAAGCCACGTTACTGGAGCTGGCAGTTAAATGCATAACTTTCTGCAGTTTGCTTTGTGCATTTCCTGGCACTTTGTGTATAGAAAACTTCGTTTCTTTTGTATAGTCAGTCCCCGGTTCCTGGCGTGTTAACACTTCACACAGCAACCCAGGAGAGAAAAATACAATCACACATCATGGGCTTAAGAGACAACCCATCGTGGAAGAAAGGATGGGTGCGGCAGTGGTTTGGAGGTGGGCAGTACCTGAAACTACTTTTATCTCCTTTCTAAAAACTAACTTTCAAATTGATGTCCCTTTGAGTTCATACTAGTGAGGGTGGGAGAAATGAGTAGGATCCCCTCTTCCTGGCCTCTAAAATTCCAGAAATAATCTTTATGCATCTAGCTCTCTGAAATAAATTAAAAGTTGTTTTACCAAATCTCATACAATTCCACACCCACACGTTTCTAAAAGCATATTGCCAATTTTACAATGTATGATCCCGATTCAGCAACTGGATCTGTTAATTAGATGCAGGGTTCTTTGTGAGCACATCGCTTTGCAAAATCAAGACAGTAGCTTGTGAAAGTGACTGACTCCCAAAAAACCCTACTTAGTTTAGGGTGACCAGATATCCCGCTATTATAGGGACAGTCAAGATATTTGGGGCTTTGTTTTATATAGGCACCTATTACCCTCCACCCCGTTATGATTTTTGCTGTCTGGTCACCCTGACTCAGCTACTGCTACCTATTCCAGCATAGGCTCCAGTCCTAAATGGATTCTTAATACAATGACTACTACTGTGCCCTATCTAAAAAGCATGGCCCTTAATCAGTTTTTGTTCATTGGTACCTGCTCAGAGTAAAATGCACTGTACAAAAGAACTGCAGTTTCCCCTCCATTTTACCATGCAGATTACCCTTCCAGTTGAGGCTAAGTGGACCAGTCCCTTTAAATATTCCTTTATTAAAAACAGAACCAGAACGGTAAGTATTGATGATTTTTTTTTTTTTGGTCATGCTCTCTCACACTCTTATGAAGTTTTCCCGTTCCTAAATCTAATACTACAGAATAGAAGATGGTTGTTTTTTTTAAACTGAGTAAAACAAACTTCTCTGCAATCACAATTTTATATAATTTGTATCTAGATTATGGTAAGTGCTTCACAGTACATAACAAGCAAGAACATCTTAAGTGTGTATTAGGACAGTTTTTCATATCCATTGCATACTTGCCAAAAATCATTATTAACTGTCTTGTTTGCAGTGGTAGGTTACATTTTGATTTATTTCCATTACAGTGGAGGCAGAGTAACACCCTAGTCTCTTTTCATAGCTACAACAGTACAAGAATGGACACTTTGACTACAGCAAACCAATTGCAGGATTTGTCCTCAACCCCACGCAACAGAGACGTTTTTATGAAAGAAAAAGGATGCCTTTCTGGCTTCATCATGTTTCTGGACCATCCAAACATACAAGTTCTGCATTTAGCTCTTCAAGTAATTGCTTTCTTTGTAAAAAGACCACCTTTGTATATTCATTTACAATCAAATGACAGTATTTAGTGAATTGGTAACTGAAAACTTACTACTGTAATTTTCCCTGAGTTTAAAAGATAATAGCAGAATTGCTTCCGTGGAAGTCTAGTATCTGTTGAGGGTAGGTGCTTTACTTTGCCCGGATGCAAATAAAGTAATTTGTAAAAAATGCTTGCTCCATATTCTAGGATGGAGCATGCTATGTATTTTTTCAGTTATGTAGTCATTTTCGGTGTCACACTAAGTAAACATTTGTCATACAATTTTAATGTCACTTAAAAAAAAAAGTCAGCTATTCATCAAAACAGATAATCCACAGATAATTAAAACTGGCCTTGGTTGTTATTAGATGTTAGTTTCTGATTAAGACAGTATGCTTTTGAAAAGATTGTGTGCATCATTGCGTACCACTTTGTTAAAATATTCTTCATTCCTAGTGCTGTCCTTTCAATGCTCACTTATTTCCTAACCATACCTCCCTTTCTGCTTCCAATTGTGTGTCCTGATGGGAGCAATACGCAGCAACAGCTGCTACCAATGTCACTTGGAGTATAGCCTAGAAACAGTTTCCTATTTATGGCTTTGAGATGTGGAAAGTTGTATAGGAAGAATCACTTGTTTGAAACCTAAGAAAGCTGAGAAGTTCTCAGTGTAGTAGCCGTGTTAGTCTGTGTCAGCAAAAAGAAAATAAGAAAGGAATACTTATGGCACCTTAGTCTCTAAGGTGCCACAAGTATTCCTTTCTTTTCTTTCAGCTTTCTTAGTGATTTATGAGGCCATGTACCACTTGTTTTCTTAGGATTAATCCCCTTTAATTTATGATGCATAATGAAGATCTTGGATGAGATGAAATATTCTTGTCACTAGCACATAAATTGCCTTTTTAAAATCTTAGGGCTGGTCTACACTAACCCCCCAATTCGAACTAAGATACGCAACTTCAGCTACGTGAATAACGTAGCTGAAGTCGAACTATCTTAGTTCGAATGAAAAGGTACTTACCCGGGGTCCACACGCGGCGCGCAGGCTCCCCCGTCGACTCCGCCTACTCCGTTCGTCGAGCTGGTTTACCAGCGTCGACGGGGGAGCACTTCCTGGTTTGATTTATTGCGTCTAGACAAGACGCGATAAATCGAACCCAGAACATCGATCCGACGCGTCCGACGCGTAAGTGTAGACCTACCCGTACAGGTATAAGTGTATTCAGGAGCTCAGCAGGGAGGCTTCAATTTTGTGAGGTTTGTTTTGATCTGGTGTTCTAACAAGGATGTAAGAAAAACTTATACTTCTGAAAGACAGCAACTGGAGGTAGTCCCACATTGTGCTTATATGCTTCATTCTCATCATCTTGTTTCTCATTTTATAATCTTTCCTCTCTATTTGTGTATGGAAGAAGTGGGGTAGCGGCTATTTCCTGGGGCTGATTTTGAAGTCCATGTTCTATTGCAGTACACAGGCTGGCAGAATCATTGACTTAATGTCATTCAAACTTGGGTCTGGATAAGGCAGGTCTCTTTCTTCTGCACATCGTCAGATGCTTACTTGTTATATGCTAGCATGAATTACAGGAGAAAAAGGAAACATACACAAGGTCCAGAAATTTCTCTATCAGTGATAGCATGGAACCTTCCGACCCAGTCATTCTTGCATCACTTAACCTCTTGCATGGACCATTAATACGAGTTAATTTAATAAATTACTATTAAACAAATGTGTCACCTTGCTGCATAAGTGTTATTGGTCAGTTAGTCAAAGTAGCAGAACTTTATTTCTGCAATCTGACTCCTGTAACAAGCTGAATTTCAAATTTTAAGGTATAAAGAAATTCTGCATTGTCAACATTGCCACTCTTAAGTAAAAGCCTTTGTTTGCAAACTGTTAGTATTCAAAACATTTTCCATCACTTTTGCAGGCACTTTATTTTCTTTCAGAATGTTCTTCCAATTATGCAATTACATAGAACCTCAGAGTTACGAACATCAGAGTTACAACTGACCAGTCAACCACACACCTCATTGGAACTGGAAGTACACAACCAGGCAACTACAGAGTCTTCCGCCCTCCCTCCCTCCCAAAAAAAGGCAAATAAAGTACAGTACTGTGTTAAATGTAAACTACTAAAAAAAGGGAAAGCATAATTTTACTTCTGCATAGTACAGTTTCAAAGCTGTATTAAGTCAGTGTTCAGTTGTAAACTTTTGAAAGAACAACCATAATGTTTTGTTCAGAGTTACGAACGTTTCGGAGCTAGGAACAACCTCCATTCCCAAGGTGTTCGTAACACAGGGTTCTACTGTATGATAAACAACTGTGGTATGACTGAAAGGTTGGAGAACTGGAAGAAAAGGTAATAAGTCTGAGTTTGCTACTTCTGAGCTATGACCATGATTAACACAATTTAAAAAAAAAAAATCCATGGCATTCTTTCAAGTTCTAGCATTTTAAACTCACTCTTGTATTTTAAAGAACAAAGCATAAATTTTAATACTTGAAATACACTAGGCTCCAGTTTCAATTTGTGAATGAAAACTTTAACAAGTTAAAAGGAAATGAACATCAAGGTTCTTATACCTATTAGGGAATAAGTTATAGAGTTAGGATGGGGAAGGAGTAAAGTTGTATGAGTGAGGATATGGCTAACAAAAGGGACTGGATGTTAAATGTGGGTGGACTTATCAAGCGTTAGAATTTAGACACTTCTGGGCAAGGGATCTCAGCATTAGCTATTTCATTATTTTTAATCTTCGAAGTATTGAATTCATGAGCTGAGTCATCTGACCTGTAATAAATGAAGAAGCTGGTGATTAATATTGTAGACGGGTGTTTAGTGGTCACCAGCATCATATGAGGTTGTCTCCATATGCTTAAAAATGAAGAATGTGCTAGGAAATGATTGGAGGGACAGAAGAAAAGAGTTCTTTTAAAGTAAACAAAGTAGAAGCAAGATAATTCACACTTTTATATAAGTGCAGAAAATCAGTTTACTTAGCTTCAAGATCAAAGTGTCTTTGAATGAAACCAAGTGGAAGAGAGCAGAATATTGAGTGTGATTTCTTCCTGGGTTCAGACAGGAGCGCAGGGCATTAGAAACAACCTATGCCCAAAAGCTTTCATCCATTGCTATTCTGGTCAATGGTACATCCAGGGGAGATTTTCTTCTCTCTTATTCAGTGGGCTAGGGAGATAAAATTGAACAGAAAATCCTCCTCCCTTTTATCCATAAGGATGGAAAGAAGAGCCAGAAAGGGAATTGTAAACTAGCCTTAGATGGAGCATGCAGCTTCCATGTGAGGTGGAAGAGATATTGCACCTGAAGCTGAATGTAGCTTCAGCAGTCTCTGTACACTGAAGTAGAGCAAGAGAGGGACCACTGCATCTCTCCCTCTTCTGCTAAAGATGACAACACATCACTGCTCCTAGAAGACAAGACGCAGACCAGAATAAAGAATTCTGATAAAAAACTGTACTAGCTAAGCTGTGGGCACCATAATTAAGATGGGAGATGTTTCCAAACGTGGCAGTAAGCAAGGGTAGGCTGAATACTACTGCAGCCTGCAGTTCATCTGTTGGCAGCATTTCAAACGCTGCTTTGGGATGTGGCAAATCAAAGCTAGCAAGCCACCAGTAGTGGTTAAAGGGGGTAGTAGCAGCAGAATAGTTTATGACTCAGGCCTCCCCAAGCTGTTTGGGGCAAGGGCAACTCCAAAAGCAGCTGGATTCTATAGGGCAGAAAGACTGAAGAAAGCAAAAGAGCTGCATAGTACTGGACGTTTTGCCTTTTCCCCCAAGAAGATTGGGGAGCTGAATGCAAAATAAACACTGAAAGGATCTTGGTGTTGGTGCCTGGAGAGAGAATTTGCAAGATCCTGCCTCTAAGTGTGCAATGGGCAAAATTGAATAGAATAGCCTCACTGTGATATTCTAGGAGAGGAAGCAGATTTGGCCTTATTAAACTGTTGTCAGTGTTGTCCACCACTAACTCACCCAGACTGGTGTACCTTAATTCAAAATTCAATGTAGCAACAAAAAAGCTCTAGTAGGAAAGAAACTAGATAATTCTTACTACTTTTCTTGTAAATGTGACCCCAATGATTGTCTTCAATTTCTAGCAAGAGAAATACAGAATGCACTGAATAGTCCTCATATCAGCCAAACAGGTACTCCAGAAGTATCCAATAAAAAGTTCAAAGCACAACTTTTCCCTAGCAGTTCCAACAAGAATGCAAAGACCATTACTCTTCATATTGAAGGACTAGATAATGTGGTAGGAATTTAAGTTTTAATCAATGCCTTTTATCCAAGCAACTAACATTTCTAGGAGAATGTCTGTTTAAAAAGTTTTCTAGAGAGGTCAGGTCACAGAATAATTTGCCACTTCCTATCTATTCTGTAATCCAGAACTACTTTCTTCAGCCTGGTAGTGGGCAGCTCCATTCACACCATACTCAAGGGCAGTAGGCAGACGTCTGTTATCTAATCTTTAGGCAGGTCCAAATAGAGGAAGGATGTTATGATAACAGACTGGGAATTCAATTCCTATCTTTGCCACAAATTTGCTTTGCAACCTTGGGCAAGTCACCATGCGTCAGTTTCCTTTCTGTAAAATGGAGAGAACACTTTCTCTGATCTGGTCTATTTAAGTTAATAAATCCCTTCAGGCAGGCATTCTCATGCTATGGATATAAGGCACCAAGAAGCCCACTTTCAGTTGGGTCATCTAGGCGCTACTGTAATACAAATACTATCAAGTGCCTAACAACTAGGCTGCTGGATCAAATTACTTAGATTGGGATACTAGTTTCTGAATACTGAATTCAGAGTTTGATTGTTGTTTTTCCATTCCTCCTCTCATTCCCTCTACTTTAGCAAACCAGAAGTCTGTGTGAAGAAGTTTTGCTGAAAGTCAGAAGAGTAAATCAGTTTTATATTTCAGTCATCTCTTAAGAGTAAAATCAGATCTTGTAACAGAGGTAAGGTTTGTATGACATTTCTACAAATGACCATAGCACTAATGGAGTAGAATACCTAATCTTTTAGTTATGCTAATAGTTCAAATATTTACTGAACTATAACACTCGTTCCACTACTTCCCTTCAAAAAGCTGTAAACAAATAGAAAGTTTAACTTTTTTTACCAAGACCTGTGAAGTGGAGCCATCCTTTCCCCCTCCCTCAACTCTCCCTATTTACATTAGCAAAATTAGATACTACACATCTATGCTCTTATTACCATTGCTGCCAATAAGGTGACAAATGGAGCAGAGATCATCTTGTGGGGAGAGGACTATTGCAAGAACATGTGTAATAAGCAGTATGTGGTGTTCCTATAGTTTTTTTAGAAAGAGGGTATGATATTCCAGGGCAGAGTAAAGTACAGTATGACAGCATTAACTTGATAGAATCTTTAGAAATAATGCTACTATTTATATGTATTCTCTGTTTGAGAAGTCCGGTTGTATTAGACACCTTACACGTCTTGTTTGATCACTTACATTTACAGTAACGCCTCACTTAAGGTTGTAGTTATGTTCCTGAAAAATGCGACTAAGCGAAACGATGTAAATGAATCCAATTTCCCCATAAGAATTAATGTAAATGAGGGGGTTAGGTTCCAGGGAAATTTTTTTTCAACCAGACAAAAGACTAATACATACATACATACATACACACACACACTATGAGTTTTAAACAAACAATTGAATACTGGTACACAGCGATGAGGATAGTGAAGCTTGGTTGAGGAGGAGTCAGAGGCTGAGATATTTCCCAGGGAATGCCTTACTGCTAAATGAATTAGCAGTTGGCTGAGCCCTCAAGGGTTAACTCTCACACTCTACAAGCCAGCAGGAAAGGAGGGAGTTCAGACAGAGACAAATGTGTTTCAGAGATAGCGATGGGCATTTCTCCTTTAAATATCAAGAGCGGGGTCAGAAGTACACTGCCTTGTTAATTAGATCAGCAAGCCTGGCAGCTGCAGCTTCTGCCTAAGGCAGCAGCTCCCTCCCTCATGTCCCCCCCTGCTCTATGGACGATGGGGTAAGCAAGGTGCAGGAGCAGGGGGACATTAGCCCCCCTCTTCTTCCCCCTTCCCCCACACAGCAAGCAGGCAGGAGTCTCAGGGAGCAGCACATGACAGTGGGGGAAGGGACAGCTGAACTGCTGGCAACTGATAGCCTGCAAACGACTTTTAGAAGGGAGCATTTCACAACTTTAAACGAACATGTTCCCTAATTGATCAGCAACGTAACAACGTTAAACTGGGACGACTAAGTGAGGAGTTACTGTATCTGTTTCTGAACAAGTTCTTTCCTGGGCTCCAATTGCAAAAGAAAGAAATGCCTTCATTTAATCAATTTACTATATTGCTTCCCTGTGCACACTCTTTTCATGATAAAATTTCCTATTGAAGTGTATCCTTTATTTAATGTCTTATCTACCAACCATCTTTGCATTCAAACAAATAAGTCCTAGATTATGAATGTGGGTTGGGAAAATGACTGAGTTAAATATGCAATTTTACTCCTAGCTTTCTGAATAGAAGGAAAATTGAAGATGCTCATTACTCTAGAGTAGGGATGCTCATACTGGGCCTGCAGCACTTGATGATGGACCGGAGTTCTGTAGCATTTGGTGCTTGTTGATTCTGGTTATGAAATTTCATGAAGCCACCTAGAACTACACTACTTATAAAACATTACATGTGACACAAATAAATGACAGTATAACATGATCCAATGTTTTCAGACTTACCTCCCTGTCTCCATTACACTTAATATTCTTATTTTAATTTTAACAGGAAATTCTTAGCTAATATAAATAAGTCCCATTAAGAAGGGAACTAAGCAAAAGAGTTGGATCGTAAACATCCACACAACTGGTTGTATAAAAAGAGAGGGTATTGTCCTTTTCAGATGGAAGGTTTGCTTAATAAATTAGCCAACTAGATTCTATGCTGAGACATAGCGCCGTCCCCCACCCCCTGTACTATAGTACTGAGATCTGTATTTCACACTAGTTCCATAACATCTTTAAATTGGTGTAGATGTTGTATATCCTACTATCAAGCTCTCCAGATACTACTGGCTTACACATCACTTAAAACACTTATATAAACAGACTTCTGTATTAAGTGTGTGCTACTGTATTATCCTAAGAAGAGGAGATAGGTGAGCCTTGATACAAATAAAGCTTTTACAAGCCTTCTTTTGACCATCACTGTACTGCTGGCTTCTGGTTTGTAGGCTTGCAGGAAACTTTTCAAGCCCTGTATTTATGGAATTAAGCAGGCTATGTTATAAACAACTTAGCTGGAAACAATTTGAAAGCTTCTATTTAATACTTTACTGCTAGTTCCACTTTTACATTTCAGTGTTACAACTTGCTTTAACAAAATGCACACAACACAGCGTTTTGAACTTGCATCCTTAATGTAGTTGTAATATTAAGATTTTAAAAATTGCATAACTTTATTTTAGTCCTTAGCTTCTGCTATTGCTGCAACAAAAGAGCTAGAAGCACAAGTGATTACATGCAAGGCTGGAAAGGAGGTAAGGCTCAACTTTAGAGAATTAAATTAAATGAAAGCTCTTGCTATTAGATTTTAATATCATTAACGATTTTAAAAAGTAAGTTAGTTTCAATTTGATGTTTAGTGCTGCAGTGTGTTTTTCAAATGTTGAAGGGGAATGTGTTTTAGAAGTTATCACTGGGATCTTTAACCTGTTTCAGCTTGTTAGATGTTGAAATGTTCAAGTTCCTGTAAGATGTTTAGAGCAGTAAGGCACAAATTCTAACATTTCATCCTTTTAAAAACTTGTAGATTTTTATTCCATATAAGACTGTAAACGTAATAGAGAATTCACACTTGCCAGAATATTTACCTGAAGAGGAAAGCCCACGTAAAGAAATTGAAAAGGCAGTTTTATGAACTGGAACAAAGACGGACACAAAGGGCAGCTGGATTAATAGTGCCACAAACCTTTTAAACTAAAACTTTCTATTGGTAACCCACGAGTCACCAATTAAAACTCTTCAAAACATAGTCTTGAGAGTGTCATTTTGTGTTATTCACTGTGCTTGAAAAGTTTTAAGATAGCAACTAGTGCTCCATTCACAAGACTTCATACATTATGCATGCAAAGTCTGAAATATACTAAACAGATTTTCTTAAAAGTAACTTTTCCCACTAGTGGTTTACCTTGTTCTGTCATATGCAAAAATGGAACGTGCATTTGGAATGTAGGATAAATCTTCTGGTTACAGTGTATAGAAGGTCAAGCTACTTTTTGGGCTGTTGCACAAACAGTTGAGGCATTTCCCCAGTAGCGGTATATGGACGGAGAAACGTAGCACCTGTTATGCTACAGCTATACTTGTCATATTTAGATCTGTTCAGAAGAGAGTTCCCATCGTGGGGGTGGTCTAGAAATGTGAATGTATGACAATGTTAATACAGGTTTGTATACATCTCCATCCACATTCATTTTAAGGGATACTGAAATACTTTAGCTCTCAAATATGATCCACAGCAAGTTTTCTGCAGTTCTTAAAACAGAAAGTGAACTGCATTAGTCTTGTAGTACAGTTCCCATCAAGCTATGGTTAGGATTGCTTTAGCAAGCTAGAAGACTATTTTCAAATACGTTTCATTTCAGTCTGTTCACTGTGAAAAGTGCTTTTATAAAAATAAAAAAAAAAGACTGCTGCCTTAAGCCAATCTTTTAACACTACTTTTGGATGAGGGGCAAAACACAACAGACTTTGCTCTGGTTCATTACATCTAAGGAAAACACTAACTCCATTGTGATTGAAACTGAGTAGTACTAATTTATAAAAAAAATGCTCTTCCAAGATTTCAGGTATGCAGAGCTATAAGTTTACTTCAGAATAAAACACAGCGTCATAGGGGAGAATCAAAACTTTTTTGAGTTGCACTTGACCATATCTTTTGGACAGAGCAGAATTACACTGTATATAACAGACAGTAAAAGTTCTTAAAAGTTGATAATTACAAATATCATTTTACTTTCTACCTGTACGATCGTCAACATACAGTTTACTATATCAAGATCTCTAAAGGCTTAAAACAAAAAACAATTCCTCTAAACTACTTTTAAACAGTAAAATTTAAGTAAAATGCTTACATTCATTTGACGACAAAAAATTATTAAAAATGCTGTGTGGGTGGTGCAAGGGCTGCTTTTTCAGCTGGAATTTTTCTTCATATTACTCCTGTAGAAATAAAGAAAATATGGATGAGTTGCCCCCATTTGTCTATTACCGCAGATACATGAAAAATTTTAAATGAAAACTATTTAGTCAGTTTTATCACTTAGGGTATGGTGAGGAAGGAAATCTGTTCTTCAATTCACCGACAAGCCAGAGTTTTCTACCTTTTCTTCTTTGCGTCTGTCCTTTTCTTCATTATTTTCCATTGTTTCTTCTTCATCTTCCACAAGCCCATCCCCTTGGTATTTGTCATGTGTCCACTTTGGACTGCTACCTGATTTTTTGAAGTTAAACCGCCCTCTGCCACGCTGGAAAGTGCCACGGCCTCTTCCTCTTTTGGCCCAATAATCCACACCATCATCTCTGTCATCATGCTATGGTAACATAGGTCAAACAGAACAAGGATGCGTTAAATGAATAACATTCTTAGACATTTGTAATGCACCAGTCCCCATAACATGTAGGCACCTTAAATTCAATGCACTGTCAAGTGTGTTTTATATATAATCTGTACGAGAGGTTTCCAGGGAATACTCTAGTAGTTTACACCCACCATTTAACCTATATTTTATAACTGATGTTTGTCCTCATACTGTAAACAAACATGTGAAATATAGTTTTAGAAATGACAAAGTCTTCATTTATTTGTGAAGAGTCATATCTGAGAGGTCTTGTCCTATGTGGGACTACTCACTGAACTTCCACTTAAAAGGTGGGCAATAAACCAGTTACTTAATGAAATTTACCAGCTTTACCCTTGCCACTCTATTTTCACAATCTTCTGCAACGATTGGAAGTACTGCTGCTCAATAGCTTCCACACAATTGAAAAGCAGAGGCTGACTACTAATTAACAAGCAAATTCCTCTTACTACAAACTTTTATTTTTGTTGATTTTATTTCAGTATCACAAAAATCGTTTTTCATATTCTAGAAAGGCCAAAGTGGTTTCTTTTAAGCAAAAGTGATAACATATGTAGCACTCTGAGAACCTTCCTCATTGTATAGCAATATCACATTGCAATGTGATTTTAATAATTCAGTTTTCCCCCATTCGGTATTTAACATTATTTGAAAAAGTGCTTAACCCTTGGAATTTAGTGCTACTATTGAGGGGATGACAGAACATCTTCCATTAGCTGCTTGACTAGAAAATAAGGCTTACAGGTAAATCCCAATTTTATAAGTCTTCTGAACCTTAATCAAAATTAATGTTTTGTGAACAAGTTTTGGATAGGAGACCATGTTCAAATTTCAAAAACAGATTTGGATTTTTTGGGGGGTGGGGAAATTCAAGTTTACTTGTATAAGATGAGAGCAGAGGGCCCAGATTTCATATATAAAAGCTGTTAATCCCTTCTATGAGGAAGAAACAAAGCTAAAGTATTCTAAGGACCCCAAAAGAGATATTCCCAATTAGCCTTCTGCAGTGAAGAAACAACACTAAAGTTTCTCTTGCCTAAGCCCATTAAAATTCCTTCCAAAATTATTTGTGGAGATATTCCTGTATAAAATTTGTTACTCTAATAGCAATTTACTGACTAAAGTTCAGATATCACTATACAAACATAGAAAGTTTATCAGAAATGGACTTGTAATTTTTACCATTTAATATTATAGTAGTAGTATTTTATTATCATTTGAAAATCCACTTAATAGAGAGATTAAGCAGCACAAGCAGAAGAGAGGCTGCATATTCAACAAGTTAAGTAAGAGATATCTTGGTCAATGATCTTAACTACCCTTCTTTTGACACCAGTAGGGGAAAGTAATATTTAACAGATGTCAGAGTACTTTAATGCATCTCACTACTCTACTGACAGCAGCAGGGCTGCTGTTATCAGAGCCAATCCAGGTGCACCGTGCCGCCTCCCCCCTGCCAATATTGTATGCTGCCATCTACTCATGACACACCACTTTTGTAGGACTCTCAGGCACAGCTGAGGCACCAAGCATCAGTGTCTGCTTTAAATCCACCAGAGGAAAACACTTGAGTTGGTTTGGGTGGTCCGTGTGTGTTTGTTTTAACATTTTAGGCTGTGCGTGGTAGGTTGACACTCTTCTTCCTCATTCTCCACCCCAAATATGGGAAAAAAGCAGGAGTGGTGGGGATGTCGTCTCTGAAGTGACCTGGTACTGTTGCCCACCACTCTGCTGCAGAAGGATAGAAGGGAAGCAGGTACTGGGCCAACTAGGACTCTGATGCTCTCATAGTAATAATATGCTAAAGTCATTGACAGCTACCAGCACAGAAGCAGCATGCACATAGGCACCACCTCCTAAACATCAGTTATAAAATATGCTTTTATAAAAGATGCATGCATTATATATAGTAAGTTTTCCAGCACCCACCAAGAAGTATTTCTTGCTTTTGGGGGTATATTCAGGATCCCATTCCTCTTCCTTCGGTCTCTTTTGAAAAGTAGCATTTGAGTTGCTGGGACCAGTATTTGTTCCAGCAAAAACTCCTCTGGCTCTTCCTCTGCCCCTAATTCGAAACTGATTAACCAAAGTGTTTACGTATTTAATCAATATGCATATAGTCACAAAGCAAATATTCAAGTATAACTGTATTAACCAAAATATTATTTCTGTATTCTTCCCTCAATTAAAAGATACATAAACATAAAACAGCAGTTTAAGAATTCACATGTAATATTTTAAGTCTAATGTACTAAGTGTTCACTTTGAGCTAATAATCCTCTCCATTCAGCTGAAGTGCATTCAAATATGTTTATGGGATTTTTAGTATGTTTACCCAGAATGTGAAATTGAGGGAACTGATTGACCAAAAAGAGGGGAGGAGTGCAGAAAAGAACAGGAGATCTGGACAGTTTAATACTACTTATCTCTGAATAGAATTAGACTAGACAGACCAGTGGAGGATTTACAAGACTTATCAAGACACTAAAAGCAACAAACTAAAATGGAGACATTTGAGAATGATAATTTGGGAAGTGTTGGATATATAATATTAAAGAAGACTGTACAGGAACAGAAGTGGTTTTTTTTAAAAAGGTAATCTGGAATATATATATATATTAGAGTAAATGCATAAATTTAGGAAATACTTTGGCCTCTGATATCCTCTGAATCCTCTTCATTGCAAAATTAGGATATGACAGGGGACACTGTCACTGTGGAGGAGAAAATAGCATTTGGGAAACAGAATGTTGCTAAGATCAAAGCCCAAGTCAGCTAATTCCGGTGGCTGAAATTACATCAATCATATGAGTTGGACTATGGTGGCTATTTTAGTAATCCTATATTACAAAGCAGTCTACGTAATATAGCCCATAATCATGCTACTGTTGTGGGCTACCTGTTGCAGGGCATGACAGAAAAAGAGGGGGAGACTTTTAGCATAAAGACAGCTCCCTTTTCAGTCTGGGAAGAGCTCGCAAGAAGAACCTTCAAGGGACTGTAAAAATAAGGTCAGAAAATGTGGCTGCAGGCTTCTATTCACTCTGATAGAAGAACAGATATGAATGCTTTCATTATGTTTATGGGTTTACATTATATAAAATGTGTGTGTCTGTCTCATTTTATAAATAAGTACTGCAACCTGCTGGTGAAAATCTCAGTCATGGTTTTTGGGGAATAGGCATCTTTTAATTTGTACCTACACAAATCTACTCCTTTTTGGCCAGCCAGCCAGGCTATACCATAATAGCCCCAAACACAAAAGGAAAGGTTTTGTTGCAAATTAACGTTTTTTTAATCCAAAATAAAAACTATGAATTGGAATAGCCTACTAAATTACAGGACAAAGATATTTCACTTTACCTGTACTGGTAAAAACTATACAATCTAGTTTATTATTGTAAACAGAAGGCACAAGTTAATCTGTCAGGCCTGTCTAGATATCTCGTGTCACAATAGTCTTGGGTTGGTCAATAAGCCTATATATAAATATCACTGTCTAAAAGGGTTAATCAGTAAGGAGTGCCATTATTTCTCATTTAAAGAATCCTGCAAGTTGTTACTACACAATCATCAGAAGTCAGACATGTCAGAGACCCATTAAATTACCAGCACATCTCCCTACCTAAATTACATATACTGCAATATTTCTTCCAGTACATTTGTCCAATTTAGTTTTAAGATTATCAAGACCTGAAGCATCTACAAATTTTATTAGTAAGCTCTTCCACAGTCTAATATCTTACTAACAGGAAGACTTTACTGATTTTCAGCCCTAATCTTCCCTTTCAATTTTATCCCATTATTCCTAGCTAGATACCTGTATATCATGCTAAACTCCTCATCACCCTTGGAGATTACACCATCCAAGTACTTGTTGATTTATGTCCCTTTTAAACATTTTGTAGCAGAACTATACATTTTTTTTTAATCTTTCCTTATAAAAATCAGCCTTGCCAGCCCTGTGAATATTTTTGTTCTCTTTTTGGTCAAGAGGCGCCTAGAACTGAATAGTGTTGCATGTGCAGCACACCACAGTTGTATAGAGAAGGCATATTAGCAACCCACTCTAATGCCATTTTATGTGCAGCTGAAAGTTGCACTGACCATTTTTGTAGTCATATAACACTGCTTGTTTGTCTAATCTATTGTCTCTTTCAGCATAACTGATTCAGTATCACACGTTACAGGGAGGAGTCATCAGGATAGTTTAGTTACTCCCTCCCAAAGAATCTGTATGTTTGGAATTTTTCCCCAAGATGTAGCTTGCAATGTTCAAAGTTATAGCTCCTAATGTTTACTTCCTGCCTATGTTACTAATCTCTAGAGGTCTTTTTTACTATTTTTTGGTCCTCACTGGTGTTTTCACATTTTCCAGTTTAGTATCAGTGAACTACATTAACATGTTGTTTACATCATTTTACTGAGTAGTGAATTTTAAAACCACTGTCTGTGGACTTTGGTCAACACTTCCAAATCACAATGCTAACCACCTTCCAGCCTTCAACCAGTTAGCTTTGCTGCTGACTGTAGTCCAGTCCAGGACATTCAGAGAAACAACAACAAACAAAAGCAAGCAGCCCTGCTTTGCCCAGCTGTCAGGTGTATAGATTCAGCCACGTCCGAGTTTGTGGAGAACAACAAAACTGAAGGGGTAGCAAACACAGATGGGCAGAACTAAACTGCAAAGTGACCCGGAAAATGTGGAAGCATTGGGGATTACAGGCAACAAATAGCAAAATGTAGTCTTAATAAATTGATATTAGTACATTTAAAATCCTGCCCCAAGTAAAAGAAACCAACTGCACAGATACAAAGTAGCAAGAAATAACCAAGCAGCCACACCCATAGCATTAACAAGGATTGTGTGTTTTTTTTCCCCTTGTCTTTACTACTGTCCTGATATCTTCTCTGTAACCCATTGCTATTATTACTGGGAAGGAAGTCTTGGAAAGAGTTGTCTAAAAAGAGGTTTCTCACTTCTGCTGTGATCTTTAATATGAAAGTGTTTTAGACTTGTTATTCTGAATAATTAACAAAGACTGCACTACACTATTCGACACTTCATCTTGTTAAACTATTATTAGTTACCTTTTGTTTTTCATTTTTAGCTGGTTTGAGTAAACAAAACATTCAGAACCAAGCAACTCTGAACAGCACACAATAGTGTGCATGCTTCAACATGATACTTCTAAAATAAAACACTGCACGCACATCTTAATCTTGGGGAAATGGATCTTACAGCCATGCCAATTACCTAACACTGCTTTAAGGTAACAATAGTATAGCAATGAAAGTTTTGGAGGGAGCAGAGAAAGACTTACAAAGGTGCCTCTCGGCCTGCTGACTCCTGTAAAACCTGAATATTCTTTCTGCTCATGGTGGGTTTTGAACTCTTCATCTCTTTCTTTCTTGCCATCTTTTTCTTCTCGTGAACTGGATGAGGCGGAAGACGGGGATGAAGATGAGGAAGATCGAGAACGGTCTTGCTCTCTTTTTTGTTTACTGAAAAATAAAAAACATACTTTGTGCTGTTTTAAAAATAGATACCCTGTAGCATGCTACACTAAAGGAGGTCTCTGTTTATGTAAAAGCTACTTCCCCCTCAGGTTATAAATCATCCATAAAATATGTATTTCAGATTTTAAGGTGGAGTATAATTTCACTTTTCATCCTCCTTCCATATCTTTAAAATATAGTGTGCAAATTCTATTGCTAATTACTTGGAAACCAGTAGACTGCAAAATTACTTCTCTGGTTTTTGATTCAACGAAGAGAGGCCTATTTAACTGCCATTTGGGGGATAGCAAAAGGGAAAGAAGAAGGGAGGAAAACCCTTAGAGCAAAAGTTATAAATTTTAAGTTAATTGAGTTTCCACATATTGTTGAAAATAGATATATTCTGGGCATCCCTATGTGGATACCAGTACAAAACTAGCCAGTGGATGACAGTGTGGACACCAGAGGCAGAAAGGAAATGGGAAAAATGAAGCACAAGTAAAATCCATCATATACCCAGTGTAAAGCAAGAGGGAAAAAAACAAAAACCTAATGCAAGACTCTGTATTCAGTAACCCCATATTGGCAGTATTATGACCCAATTTACAAGATTTTAATACAACACCCAATAGGTCATACCTGAAATATCTCTTACCACAGCTATAAAGTATCCACTGAAACATAACTATTAAAAACTAACATTTTTCCTTAAAACAGCCCACTGGCTTTAGAAAAATAAATACTTCTCCCTTCTCGCCCATGTTAAACCTAGATATCAGTAAAAATTCTCATACTCTGGGTGTTATGAGTTGAAAAAGTGCGGAATCAAGCATAACGAACCAAAGTTCTTACACAAACTGTTTACAGAAATGTACTGCATTGAAGTCCAACCTCCTGATGTAGCCTGGATAATAGGACAGATTAATTTGTCATTTTTTTTTTCAGTGTTAGCTTGCTATTCCAAAGTTTTTGTCCTCATCCACCATAAGCCGTGTAAAAGACAGATAATACATTTTTGCTGTAAAACAAATAATTTTAATTGTTTAAATTTAAATGTTCCATCACACAGTGAAAATTGAAAGCAATTAAGCTTACAATTACAAAAGGCTAATTACAAACTAAAAAAACCTACTTAGAAAGTTCAAATATTTACCTGTCATCTTTGTAAGGTTTGTAATCCTTGTAATCTTTTGGAGTTTTCTCCTGCTTTCTTGATCCACTGCTTTCCCTGGAACCTTTAGAGTCCCCTCGTTCTTTACTTCGCTCTTTTCGACGACGGTCAATGTCGTGCCGAAGATCAGCAGAATCGCATCTTAATTTTTTATCTCCCTGTGAAAGGAACAGATTTCAGGACCAGCATTTTAAAATGGAAAAATCCAGAAGACACAGAAGTTGGCCTCCCATTTGCACTATTTCCAAATTTCTAAAGAAGCAATAAAGTTTGCCTAGTTTCAACACTCTTCAGAACATTTAGTTGATTTTTAATGACAGAAAGTTGTTTGACTTTTATAGGTCTATACCTGATGATTTTTTTTTTAACTATCTAGGAATTTAGCTTCTGAGAAGATGTTCCACCAAATCATCAGGGAGATCTATTTTTACAGGCAAACTGTCAGGTTTGTGTGGGTGGATTAATATTTAGTACAATTTATTCTGAAGAACTGTGTTTTTAGGACAGCATAAACAGCTGATTAATTCAGCTGCAACATCTGCAAATGCGCGGTTTTCTTGATTTCTAGTCCTTGGGTTGGCTAAGTGCTGCAAAATCAGGAAAACTGGAAGGAAACATCCTAAAATCTAGGCAAGGAGTTGCTAACATATTTTGTCCAAGGCCAGAGATGAGAAATTGTCTAGGTCCAAGTACTCTTGATTTGTATTTATAGCCCCAAAAGAAAAATACTCCACCTTGAAGTTTAGACTCAAAAGGAAATACACATTATTTTACTAAATCTAGAATACCAATTTAATATCAACTCAGAACCTACTTTTTGGCTTTCTTCTTTAAAGACTCTCTCTTCACCTGCTAAACGGGTATGCTTCCTCAGGGCAGTTGGAGAGATGTCAATCCTCCTAAATGTAAAATAAAACAAGTGTCTAGCCATACATGCAGGGGATCGTTTATGGCTTCCTGTGTTTCTTTTGGACATTTGAGAAAACAAAGAAATCAAGAGCTACTCTATTTTTCAGCAGCATGATCTTTTTATTTATAGTATTAGGTCCCTATAATCCCTTTAAATCTATTCAGATAATGAAAAATCTGGTTTTGCCCAATGAAGTACATTAAACATACACATGTGCAATTATGACATTTTGCTTTACCCTTATTTTTAAAGATGTAAAAGCCTTAATGGGTTATGTATTTCAAGAGCTCTGTAAAAGTGAGCAGCTCATTAAAACTACCTCACGCTAAACAGCAGTTAATAACATCCTTTTAAAAGTAGAAAATAAAAAGATAGTTATCGAAGAAATATTTTTTGAGGCAGAATACTGACTATAGAGAGAGTATATTTAACCTCACACATGTAGCATATACTCAAAATAAGGCATGTAGCCTTCTATAACTAATGCCAATGATCAGCAACGATACACATATGCCCTACCTTTGCTTACCTTTCAGGCACTAACGCAGCTCAGGTTTTTATTTTCAAACTGCTGTAAATTATTAACGCAGTTCAAAAGTTAATGATGAAGTCACAATATGAACTAGCTCACATATGAGAATAATAAGCACTCAAGTGGTGTTCTTCCATCTTCAAAATATTCAGCCTCAATGCTCAATACTGCATGTGAACCAGGTAAGTCTAGTCCAAAAGAGATACGGAGGCAGACAAAAGACTTGCCACAAAGCCACATACAGAGCTGGAGTTGGGATTAGAATCCAGGAGTTCCAGGCTCCTAGTACTGTGCTCAGACCAGTTCATGCCTCTCTCAGGTGAACAATTCAGAGGTATTTAGAAAAGCATTTAGGAGTTCTTGTAAGAAATATAATTTATTACTTTATTGAAATAAGCAGCATCTAGTAATGCAACTAGCATATACCTGTGTATTTCTGGACTCTTTTGCCGAGTGCAATGTTCTTCAGTAGCTTTTTGATATGCAGTGAACCTCTCATTTAGGGTCATTCCAGCTGACTTGAAGTACTGTTCTGTTGGTTACAGAGGAGAAATTCTGTCTAGTTAGTTAAATTCCACCTACATAAGTATTTCCATTCCTGACAGAAAGGTACATAGCAGGTAAAAAGAAAAGAAAAGAAAATATTAAAAAAATTTATCAGAAGAAGAGACAAATCTGTTAGAGGTTTTTTTCCCCACTCTTACCCTTCTTGTAGCCTCAACGAGCAGACAATAGCAGCGCACAACACCACTGCAAGCTTCCTCACAGGTATGCCCTGCTAGTACTAGAACTAATTCAAGCATCATAAACTCATTAGAGTCAGACTCTTCCCTTTTCACTGACACATTTTCCTCTGATGGAGGAAAAGGCACAGCTGTTTAGGTTTCCTTCTCTACACTTTTCCCAGAGGAGCATATGGAGTTATTTTAAGTCAGTATTTGCAGGGAACAAAGAATTTCCAAATACATTTAATTTTTAACTTAAGACAGAATTAGTTTTGACAGAACATTTAAACAATTTATGCATCAAGAATTACATGTAGTCTTATTAAACATAAGTTATTTCTTAAAAGAATGCAACTTTTCCTTTAGAAACCGATGATAAAATTATCAAAATCAATTAACAGCCCTATAGCTGAATATATTCATTTAAGCATCTGGCATCTTGGCAAACCTGACAGCTTCTCTAACAAACAAATTTTTTTTTTGGCTTTTGAGACAGTTAAAATTAGTAATAGCAACACTGATTCTTTTAAAATCCAGCTCAACAAATGTGTTTAAATGTAAAATAGAAAGACGTATAAAGTCATGAACTATGAAATGTTACATATGAAGCAAGCTATCTGCTTAACAGGTCAACATACATCTGTATCAACTTACCGCCCAACATCCAGCACATGTCTCATAACCAATCATTAAAACTTGAAATGGCCACTACAAGGGTAGTGCCTCAATCATAATTCCATCAAACCCAGGAATTTGAGCTAGCAACTCAGTTTTTATGCCATTTTGCCAGGAAGACAGAAGGTTCAACTTTGCCTGTTTTTGCATCTGTATCTTTCAACAGCTATTTTACTTTTGTAACATGGATTTTGCCATTTCAAAACACATTCCAGGACCTAGTTACAATGAAAAAGAAAACATCACTGGGCATTTTCAGCTCTATATTAATAAAGAGCTGTTCAGACCAGTTGCATCACACCAATAATGAATCATAACTTCAGTTCTTTTTTTAAAGAAAAGTTACTAAAATCCGATCACAAAAAAGTAATTTTGAAGTGTGCAGAAAGGCTAAAAGTTTTAGAAACAAAATATGGTATACACACATCAAATAACCTGGCCACAGACTGGTTGATAAACAGTTACATTTCCCAACCAGATGTTAGACTTCACCTATCACATTTACAGAGAGACAGTTTAAGTGATCTATTCATTTATCAACATGCAAGAGGATTTAGAAACACTGCCCCCTTCAGGCCTCCGTCCTGCACCATGTGAGTCAATGGGAGCTTTGCCACTGACTTCAATGTAGGATCAAGCTCTAAATCCCTGACATATCAAAAAGAGAATAGATACTTTGGTTTCAAATGTCAATATGTAGTCAGCTAGTAATTAGCAAAGGATTATTTTATTAAACAACCTTTATAACTGCTCTACAAATCCTCTTTGCAAAAACACTTATTTTGCAACCAACTCAAATTTCAGAAAACTACTAAGCCTTGGTCCCTCTAGCTATTTATTATGTAGCACTTTTTTGGATGTTCAGCACACCAATTTAGCACATCTAAAGTATCTTAATAACAAATGCATAACTATGGTTAAATTAAAATTGGTCATCTGATCAGGTGGCTCTTATTCTAAGAAATTTAAAAAACTCGATTCCCTCTTCTGTTGTGAAACACCAACAATTTTCATCACCAAGGTCTTTTGTCTTAATTAGTTCATTAAGAGAGATGAAGACGACATGTTTGTCAACAAATAAGAAATGCTTTGCTAACAAAAAAAGTTGGTGCTCATTTCAGAAACTCTGGAAATGTCCTCACGTAAGACAAAAGGGCTGTACTAAGTCAGACAATACTGAGTCTCTGATTAATAAGCCTGCAGAGTATTTTATACTTAATTGTGATATAGAAAATCATCCCTTTTCACTGGGATGCTCCCAAGGAACTTACTTAGCCTAATGACAATGAATGGTAATAACTGCTGCTCAATCAGAAAATAATTAGTATATAATCCATTTAAGAGGGATGAACTTGGACAGTGCCAAGTAGACAAGTATGAAATTCTATGCTCCGGTGTCACATATAAATTACCAAATAAGGAATGAAAACAAGATGACATTTCATTCGTTTTATTTTTGTATATTTATTTCGCAGAGTTTTTATTCTTTTCATACTTCAAAAAAAATATTTTCTGAAGAGGGATACTGGGATGTTCCAATCAAAAGCTTCTACGGTATTTTCACATTATATAGAGTAATTTGCCAACAACAGAAATCACAATCACTAAAGATGAGAATTAGCAACCTCAAAGACATCTAAACATTGGCCAATATACAGTTTTTTAAATATAGAACATTTAAACTTGAGTGCAAAAATTCACAAATAGTCCACAGTTTATTTCACTGTATTACAGTTTATCAAAATATACAAATTTGGTATTACCGCTATAGTTTTCTGGGACTAGCTATGCAGTCTTTTGGGGGGTTATTTTAAGATGAGCTCTTCTCAAAAGGAAAAAAGTGTGAATAAATCAGTATGAAGAAACAGAGAATTGAGTTGTCTCTTTACTAGTGACATTAAGCAGGTTTATCTGTAATTGACCATTTTTCTAAATGCCGATACTGGTATTTGCTGTGGTAAACTGAGTACATACCTTTGACATGATGAACCAAAGACACAATGTGCTGAATAAATGACTCTGACGTGCTTTTGCTGGCCTGTGGCAACTTAATGTGGTCAAAGATGGATCGGAACTCTTGCTCCTTCTTGACAGAATGGACAAGCGTACTAGCAAGCAGCCTGTCTTTGGTCAAGGAAGCAGGTCTAAAATGCATCAACAAGAAAAAGAGAGACAAAAGAAACCAGTGGTTTAAATAATGTCTAGGTAAACTCTGTATGTGGGTGAGGAAGAGGACTGTGAATTGGGATAATTTACCTATTGGAATCATCAAGAGGTACTGGTGCCATTTTGAGCTTAACTTCAGGACGATGGGAGTCACTGGCTATCATTTTGATCCTAAGTGGGCTCTCCTCTCGGAAGGTGGATTTTTCTCTCGCATCCAGATTCTTGTGTAGAGGGGGACTGTAATCAAAGAGTTCTTTGAGCTTTTCAGACTTTACCTGCTCAGGTGACTGAGTTTCTTTCTTCACCATTATTCTCTCAGAACTTTTGTCGTCTTCCTTGTGCTTATCTTTTGTTGCACTAGGCCTTTCCACTACATAGCCAGTCTCTTTAAGTTTATAACTCTTTTCTTCTCTAAATCCATCACTCTCTCTATTGCCCTTCATTGAAATTTTAGATTTGTATTTGGTTCCTTCCTCCTCAGCATTCCGGTGAGATGCAGTAGCAAAATGTTTACCCTGATCTGCGAGGACAGATTTTCTGAACTGTCCATAATCCTCTGTCTCCTCTGTCTCCTCCCCTTCAGAGTCACTAAACTTTTGTTTCCCAGCATCTTTACCAATGAAATAATCTAAAGCTTCCTGATCCTCCCATTCCCTTTCTCCCTCTGTCCTCCCTTTTTCTGATCCTCTCTCCTTCTGGGCCTCTTTCTCCCTGGTATTACCCCTATCAAGCAGGTATACTCTAGACTCTTCATCTGTGTACCTGTGGATAGCAAAGAAGAGGATGGTAACTCTGGATTGCATTCATTCCAGTTCATTTGCATTTCACTTCTGAGTCACCTCAGTATCACAGAATCACCAACACAAAAACAAATTCCACTGAGTAGTTCAACTGTTCAACATATACTTTTTTGCACAGCATTATTATTACATCCACAGCCACTTATGTGCTATCCTTTGAAAATATATATATATATATGAAAAGAATCCCTTCCTATATAAATTCCTAGAAATTGACTAAGGGAATTTTTAAAACTAGTGGTTTGGGGCGTTTTAATTTGGTGCCCCGTTCAAACACTTATGCCTGTCATTTTGTCTGTAGGAGAATCATAGAAAGTTTAGTATTTCAGTTTGCATTTTACTCTTGAACCCTGACATTTCAGGGACAATTCTTTCAACAAAAGTAAAAGGGTACCATTAAAAAAGCAAAAATGAAAAACCATTTTCAAAATCTTGCTGTGCTTGTAACACAGAGATCCACAATTCTAAATTGGCTATAAGTCATTAGTCCCAGTAGGGCCTTGACAACACTACAAAGTTTTGTTGGCAAAAGCTGCCTTTTGCCGACAAAACAGGGGAGGAATACACACTACAAAGCTACTTTTGGCGTCAAAATAAAACCATCTCAACGAAAGGCATAAAGCTTATTGTAGCAAAGTTAAAGCGACAAAGGGTCAGTGTAGACACTGCAGTTTGTTTTGTTGACATAACTAGCTTCCACCAGTATGCCACAAAGCCTGTCATGAGCGCTCTGCTCACTGTTTTGATCTCTGATCTCTGCTGCTCTGCAGGCATGCGCCCCATCCCTTTCAAAGCTCCAGGAAGTACCTAACACCTGGGTGTACTGCTCTGTGTGGGGAACAAAGAGCAAATCATTAACATGGAATGCTCCTGTTCTGCCCTGCACTAGGAACACAAGGGCAGGCAGACTGCTGCTGCAGGAGAGAGGGGTGGGGGGGAATTCTGTGCTGCTTTGACATTCCTCACAGAGCTGCTCAGGATGCCAATCCCAGCAGCTGAGAAGGCTGTAGGAGAAGGAAGGAATCACAGAACCATAGGCAGGCAGAACAGGCTGCTTCAGGAGAGACGGCTGGGCCAAGCAGAGATGGGGGGCTATTGTGTATGGGGGAGGGGGGGATGTCCCCCACTCCCTGCCTCAGGATAGGTCCGTCAGCCTGCTGTCTCCCCAGACACACCACTCTCCTCTCCCTCCCTCCCTTCCCACCCCCCACTTTTCAGTTGAAAAAGCAGTGGACAATCTATTAGGATGACCCTGAAATGATGGGATTGAGAAACCTGCATCATGTGACACTGTACCTGCCCCATGAGGAATTGAAACCCCTTCCCAAAGCACCTTGGCCAGTTGCACAGTAGGATAGCTACCCACAGTGCACTGCTCTCTGTGTTGATGCAAGAGCTGTTAGTGTGGATGCACTCTGACAACACAAGGAGCTAGTGTGAACATGCAACAGTGGCTGTAATTAAAGCAGCATAACTTTTGCCAACAAAACTTGGTAGCGCAAACAAGGCCTAAGACTTCAGAAATACTGTGAACAACTATGTAACCTGAGCAGCGAACAGCAGAGAGGCAAACAGAAGGAGTTCGCATGGAGTGAGCCTACTGAGGCGTCCCTCTTGCAGGTTCCTCTGAGTAGCTTCTGCCACAAGTAAGGAAGCTCTTAAAAGGAAGAAACTATGGATGCTGAGCGATCCGCTGTTTGTGACCTGCACAGGATGTGCCATGTTTGTCTTTCTTCCACAGGATAGAAGCGACTTTGTACAGACAAAGTGCAAGCTGATCTCCATATTGGAAGAGAAGATTCAAGGTCTGGAGAAACGAGTACCAACCCTGCGTTCCATAAAAGAAAAAGAGGATTTCCTGGATAGACGTCAGGATAGGCTTCAGCAGGCACAATGTTCTGAAGATGCAGAGCAGGCTACGCAGCGGGGACAGAAGGCCAGCGAGGATAATTGGCGGCATGTGACTTCCAGAAGAGTATCAGAAAAGTCCATGTACCGGAAACGCAGATTCAGGTGAGCAACCGTTTTCATGTTCTCTCCGCAGGTACTAGTGCAGAGAGTGGAGTGGATGATACATCTGAGGGGACAGAGCAGAAGGAGACTCCACTGATTGGAAGGCATGAGATGCACCATCCTAGGGATGGGGATTCCACGACCACCACTCCCAAGAGGAGGAGGAGGGTGGTGGTGGTCGGGGACTCTCTCCTCAGGGGGACTGAGTCATCTATCTGCCGCCCTGACCGGGAAAACCGAGAGGTGTGCTGCTTGCCAGGGGCTAGGATTCATGATGTGACGGAGAGACTGCCGAGACTCATCAAGCCCTCAGATCGCTACCCCTTCCTGCTTCTCCACGTGGGCACCAATGATACTGCCAAGAATGACCTTGAGCGTATCACTGCAGACTACGTGGCTCTGGGAAGAAGGATAAAGGAGTTTGAGGCGCAAGTGGTGTTCTCGTCTATCCTCCCTGTGACAGGAAAAGGCCGGGGTAGAGACCGTCGAATCGTGGAAGTCAACGAATGGCTACGCAGATGGTGTCGGAGAGAAGGGTTTGGATTCTTTGACCATGGGATGGTGTTCCAAGAAGAAGGAGTGCTAGGCAGAGACGGGCTCCACCTAACGAAGAGAGGGAAGAGCATCTTTGCAAGCAGGCTGGCTAACCTAGTGAGGAGGACTTTAAACTAGGTTCACCGGGGGAAGGAGACCAAAGCCCCGAGGTAAGTGGGGAAGTGGGATACCGGGAGGAAGCACAAGTAGGTGAGTGCAAGAGGGGAGGGCTCCTGCCCCATACTGGGACAGCAGGATGATCAGTGAGTTATCTTAAATCCCTATACACAAATGCAAGAAGCCTGGGGAACAAGCAGGGAGAACTGGAAGTCCTGGCACAGTCAAGGAATTATGACGTAATTGGAATAACAGAGACTTGGTGGGATAACTCACATGATTGGAGTACTGTCATGGATGGATATAAACTGTTCAGAAAGGATAGGCAGGGAAGAAAAGGTGGGGGAGTTGCATTGTATGTAAGAGAGCAGTATGACTGCTCAGAGCTCCAGTATGAAACTGCAGAAAAACCTGAGAGTCTCTGGATTAAATTTAAAAGTGTGAGCAACAAGGGTAATGTCGTGGTGGGAGTCTGCTACAGACCACCAGACCAGGGGGATGAGGCGGACAAGGCTTTCTTCCAGCAACTAACAGAAGTTACTAGATCACAGGCCCTGGTTCTCATGGGTGACTTTAATCACCCTGATATCTACTGGGAGAGCAATACAGCAGTGCACAGACAATCCAGGAAGTTTTTCGAAAGTGTAGGGGACAATTTCCTGGTGCAAGTACTGGAGGAACCAACAAGGGGAAAAGCTCTTCTTGACCCGCTGCTCACAAACAGGGAAGAAATAGTAGAGGAAGCAATAGTGGATGGGAACCTGGGAGGCAGTGACCACGAGATGGTCGAGTTCAGGATCCTGACACAAGGAAGAAAGGAGAGCAGTAGAACACAGACCCTGGACTTCAGAAAAGCAGACTTCGACTCCCTCAGGGAACTGATGGGCAAGGTCCCCTGGGAGAATAACATGACGGGGAAAGGAGTCGAGGAAAGATGGCTGTATTTTAAAAAATCCTTATTGAGGTTGCAGGAACAAACCATCCCGACGTGTAGAAAAAATAGTAAATATGGCAGGCCACCAGCTTCGCTTAACAGTGAAATCCTTGCTCGTCTTAAACACAAAAAAGCAGCTTACAAGAAGTGGAAGATTGGACAAATGACCAGGGAGGAATATAAAAGTATTGCTCAGGCATGCAGGAGTGAAATTAGGAAGGCCAAATCACACTTGGAGTTGCAGCTAGCCGGAGATGTTAGGAGTAACAAGAAGGGTTTCTTCAGGTATGTTAGCAACAAGAAAGTCAAGGAATAAACTGGCCATCAGGAAGTTTAGACTGGAAATTAGACGAAGGTTTCTAACCATCAGAGGAGTGAAGTTCTGGAACAGCCTTCCAAGGGAAGCAGTGGGGGCAAAAGACCTAACTGGCTTCAAGATTAAGCTAGATACGTTTATGGAGGGGATGGTTTGATGGGATAACATGATCTTAGTCAAAGGTCAATTAATTGCCATCAGTGGTAAATAGGACCAATGGTCAATGATGGGATGTTAGAAGTTACTACAGAGAACTTTTTCCTGGGTGTCTGGCTGGTGAGTCTTGCCCACATGCTCGGGGTTCAGCTGATCGCCATATTTGGGGTCGGGAAGGAATTTTCCTCCAGGGTAGATTGGCAGAGGCCCTGGAGGTTTTTTTTGCCTTCCTCTGCAGCATGGGGCACGGGTCACTTACCGGAGGATTCTCTGCATCTTGAAGTCTTTAAACCATGATTTGAGGACTTCAATAGCTGAGACATAGGTGAGAGGATTATTCCAGGAGTGGGTGGGTGAGATTCTGTGGCCTGCATTGTGCAGGAGGTCAGACTAGATGATCATAATGGTCCCTTCTGACCTAAAAGTCTATGAGTCTATGAGTCTAAAGTGTGGGCCCCTTGCGGAATGAGGGAGGGAACCTAGTGACAGAGGATGTGGAGAAAGCTAGTATACTCAATGCTTTTTTTGCCTGTCTTCACAGACAAAGTCAGCTCCCAGACAGCTGCACTCCGCAGCACGGTATGGGGAGGAGGTGACCAGCCCTCTGTGGAGAAAGTAGTAGTTCGGGACTATTTAGAAAAGCTGGAAGAGCACAAGTCCATGGGGCCGGATGCACTGCATCCGAGGGTGCTAAAGGAGTTGGCCGATGAGATTGCAGAGCCATTGGCCATTATCTTTGAAAAATCATGGCAATCGCGGGAGGTCCCGGATGACTGGAAAAAAGCTAATGTAGTGCCCATCTTTAAAAAAGGGAAGAAGGAAGGTCCAAGGAACTACAGGCCAGTCAGTCTCACCTCAGTCCCTGGAAAAATCATGGAACAGGTCCTCAAGGAATCAATTCTGAACCACTTAAAGAAGGAGAAAGTGATCAGGAACAGTCAGCATGGATTCACCAAGGGCAAGTCGTGCCTGACTAACCTAATTGTCTTCTACGATGAGATAACCGGCTCTGTGGATGAGGGGAAAGCAGTGGATGTGCTATTTCTTGACTTTAGCAAAGCTTTTGATACAATCTCCCACAGTATTCTTGCCAACAAGTTAAAGAAGAATGGGCTGGATGAATGGACGGTAAGGTGGACAGAAAACTGGCTAGATGGTCGGGCTCAATTGGTAGTGATCAATGGTTCCATGTCTAGTTGGCAGCCGGTATCAAGTGGCGTACCCCAAGGGTCGGTGCTGGGGCCGGTTTTGTTCAATATCTTCATTAACGATCTGGAGGATGGTGTGGACTGCACCCTTAGCAAGTTTGCAGATGACACTAAACTGGGAGGAGTGGTTGATACGCTGGAGGGTAGGGATGGGATACAGAGGGACCTAGACAAATTAGAGGATTGGGCCAAAAGAAATATGACGAGATTCAACAAGTACAAGTCCAGAGTCCTGCACTTGGGACGGAAGAATCCCATGCATTGCTACAGACTAGAGACCGAATGGCTGGGCAGCAGTTCTGCAGAAAAGGACCTAGGGGTTACGGTGGACGAAAAGCTGAATATGAGTCAACAGTGTGCCCTTGCTGCCAAGAAGGCTAATGGCATTTTGGGTTATATAAGTAGGGGCATTTCCAGCAGATCGAGGAACGTGATCATTCCCCTCTATTCGGCACTGGTGAGGCCTCATTTGGAGTACTGTGTCCAGTTTTGGGCCCCACACTACAAGAAAGATGTGGATAAATTGGAAAGAGTCCAACGGAGGGCAACAAAAATGATTAGGGGGCTGGAGCACATGACTTATAAGGAGAGGCTGAGGGAACTGGGATTGTTTAGCCTGCAGAAGAGAAGAATGAGGGGGGATTTGATAGCTGCTTTCAACTACCTGAAAGGGGGTTCCAAAGAGGATGGATCTAGACTGTTCTCAGTGGTAGAAGATGACAGAACAAGGAGTAATGGTCTCAAGTTGCAGAGGGGGAGGTTTAGGTTGGATATTAGGAAAAACTTTTTCACTAGTAGGGTGGTGAAGCACTGGAATGGGTTACCTAGGGAGGTGGTGGAATTTCCTTCTTAGAGGTTTTTAAGGTCAGACTTGACAAAGCCCTGGCTGGGATGATTTAGTTGGGGTTGGTCCTGCTTTGAGCAGGGGGTTGGATTAGATGACCTCCTGAGGTCCTTTCCAACCCTGAGATTCTATGATTTTCAATCCTCTGTCTACACTGGGAATTTACACTACCATAGCTACATCTCTTAGGGGTGTGAAAAATCCATGACCCAAGAGACGTAGCTAGACTGACCTAACCCCTGACGTTGACAGTGCAAGGTCAACAAAAGAATTCTTCCATCGACCTACCTACTACCTTTCGGGGAGGTGGATTACCTACACTGAGAGGAGAACCCCTTCCGGCAGCGTAAGTAGCGTCCACACTGAAAATGTTACAATGGTACAACTGCTGTTGTAGCATCCTCAGTGTAGATATAGCCTCGGGAAGTGGATTAACTTCCTTAATGGGAGAACCCCTCCCTTTGGCATAGGTAGTGTCTACAGTGAAGCGCTGCAGCTGTGCCTACACTAACGCCTTTAACATTGCTGAATGCATTTAAAAATTAATGCTTATTTCATTCAGCTCCCACTATCTCAATACAGTATTTTCATGCTAGTAGTTTCCAATATACTCATTGGTAGCAATGTATTTGCTTAGGGAAAAATCTGAATCCTGGTGCCTTTATAAGTACATTTATGAATAGCTTTTCAGTGGCCAAACAATTTAATTTCAGTTCCATAAACAGCATGGATAGAAGCCAGACTGCTTCATTTTTCAAACCAGTTTTTCTGAGAAATCAGACAAAAAGTTAACAGTCCATTTTCAGTAAGATTTCTACAGCTGTATTTTTATTCAGAGTTCTAACTCTGAAATTGAACATTCGATAATCAAAAAATCTCAGGTGTCAACTTTATAAATATATGCCTACACATCTGATGTCAGCTGGAAAATATGTAAATACATTATGTTTTAATGTAGCCCTTCCTCCATGTAGATAGTTAAGTTCAACAAACCAGTCCAAGATTTGGACTTCTCATAACTCATACACCGACTTAAAACCATTTTCTGGGAGGGGGCAGAGAGGACAGTTTCATTCTATCAGATATGAACGGTCAGTCTGAACAAAATTTTTTTAGCAAATAAAAATCAGAAGACACTTGGTATACACTACTCCCTGCCCATTTATTTTTTTCTTATGAAGCCATTATAGATACTACTAGTGAACAGAACATATAAAAATACACTGTAAAGGAAAGGGACAACCAACTGTTCCACAAAGATCAGGGCTGCCGAGAGCAGGTTCGGGCCCCGGTGAAAAAAAATTTTCGGGCCCTCAGCAAGGGTGGACCGGCTAAAAATCTTTACATAGTCGGGCCCTGGGCCCCCTTCCGGACCCTGGTAATTTGTACCGGCTTCCCCCGCCCCTCGTTGGCCCTGACAAGGATACAGTTAAACCAAGAATTTAAAGTATAATAAAAAGGAACGCTCTTCATGTGTTAAACTTAAGCATAACTAGACTTAAATTAGTAAGCAGTCAAGGCTGTTTCATGCAGAAGTTCAGGAGACTTATAGGTAAATTAAATGAAGTTCAACAGACGGAGCAGGGACATTTTAAGATTCAACACGACTTTTACAGATATAGTTCTTACCTTTTTAGAAACTTTCCACCCTTTGCAGTTTCTTGTTCACCAGCTTCAGGATAAAATGAGCGCATTCGAGCCTCCTCACGTGGAGCACTCTGTGAAGGGATTGTCTTTCCAGGGCTTCTCCTCGAAGGGATGTGATGCAATGGGCTATTCTGAGAAGGACTGTAGCGACTGGAACCATTTCCAAGGGAACCAGAGCCAGACCTCTCAGGGCTATGTTGAATGGAATGTGAATGTTGAGGTGTGTTTTTAGCTGAGTGAACTGTGCTGAGCAAGGGGGCATCAGAGCAAGATGAACTCTGACTGGGTGGGGAGGCAATAGAAGGACTATGGGGTGACCTTGGACTGTTATCATATGCTGAAAGGCCAGGCCAAATGTCACCAGAAGCTGCTGATGATTTGTTAAAGTCATCAAGGGACTCAGATGGGTCATGTTCAAATGTATCTTTCTGTTCATCCTGTGATTTACTTTTTAAAGGGCTATCTTGCAGAGGAGCTCCCTCAGTTTTCTTAGCCTGCTTTTCCAGAGACCCACGTCTTTTGGAAGAGACAGGCGATTTGCTGTATGGGGATGAAGAACGAGATGAAGAGGACCTTGGAGACCTGGAAGATCTGTAAGATCGACGAGATCTGCTCCTGGACCTCTGGGAAGACACAGACCTTCGCTTTGGACTTCTGGAACGTGAACGACCCCGCCTAGGGCTTCGGGAGTGTCTTCGATTCCAGACAGGTCTGTAACCTCCACGATGATATCTACCACCTCCTCCTTGATAATACCCTCTACCTCTTCCTCTGTAACCATAGGGGCGTCTCATTCCTCTATTATTTCTGTAATCTCTGCGATAATCTCTAGAATAAACACGATCCCTACTGCGAGATCGTGAATATGTCCTGGACCGAGACCTAGAACTAAAGTTAAAAGAAAAAAACTTAGTACATGACAATTCAAAAATCCTTTAAGATAAATAACTATACTAAAACCCTGTCAAATGCAATTTGTCAGTAATACACTAAAAGTACATGAGAAATTAACTCTATAATTCATCTTTATTGACTATGTTATGTATAATCTGTCAAATAAAAAAAATCAGCAGTTTGATGCTGAAAATTAAGTCAGTACTACAAGTTACTTGTGATTTGAAAAGCTATATATGTGTGAGAGAGTGACAAGCCATTAGGAAAGAGGCCACACAAATGAAATACCATGTAAAGAAAAGAAAAAAATCAGGAATCATAATTAGCATTCTTGTTTTACACCCTGAAGAAGTTTAAGGGTAAAATAAGTGAGGCACTAAATGATTAAAGCAACAGTACTAACATCTAGTTCATCTAAGATGAATTAAAAATTAAAGCTGAACTCAAATAAGATGAACTAAGGTCTCAAATTCGCTTTTGTTGAAGACCACATGTAGGTGGAGGAGATATTAAAGAAAAGAGCAACTAAACAACACAATATTAAATCAAATTAGCCCAAAGAACAGTACATTAAAGTACCATCATTTTACCTGTATCTCTTTTTTCTAGAATGTGATCTGGACCTCGACCTAGAAGTGGACTGAGATCTGGACTTTGATCTTGAAGAATGAGATCTAGAATTAGATCGACCCATTTTCCTCAGTGGATTACTTCTAACCAAAAAGAACAGTGAAAAAAAGTCAAAAGGAAAAGATTTAGATTTCATGTAGCCCAGATTAGTGAATCTTACTGTTATATCATGAATCAGGCTCTTAGTAGAGACAAAGATTTTTTTCTAGTCAAAAAGATTTTAACTATATAAAAGTAAATACCACTTTAGCACTTTGGGGAAGAAAAAGATTACATCCAAGACTGACTGGACCATCCTGATTCTTTAAGTTACTGATGTTTAAAAAGAGATGAGACTTATCCATTTTATAATTATAGAATGAAGTCCCACCAGTACAGATACAGCATGGCAATGCAAACTTTCCCAGACTGTTCTGCATCTGTCCCTCAACTAGGAGCAGCAGCACAGGGGAAACTGGAGATTTTCCTTTGCACACACTGTTCAGACATGCATTCCTCCCATGTGATCTCCTATACTTTGCTGCACTTTGTACAATCTTGTGCTTTGCTAACCGTCTCATCAGTTTATAATATACTTAAGATCCGTGACAGAGATGGGCTGTCCAGCCACTACCCCCCAGATCTCTTGTGTTCTAACTATTTGGATGGAAGGGCTTGGGGGGCAGGGGGGAGGAGTGAAGAGAGACCAGGATGACAAAGAAATCCCCCCTCAGCAAGAACTCAATGATTTAATAGGGAAGGGGAGGTTTTCTGGTCAACATGTTTTTCCAACTTTGGACAAGTGAGATGTACTAGCAACTTGGAAGGTGTTTTGTGCCTGCAATCAAGCACTGAATGTAAACCATAGGCCAATTTAATGCAATTTTGACAATTTCCCTTTTATCTCACTTTTAAACAAGTTATCTTTATCCTGAGCAATTCAAAATTCTCCAGGTGAAAACTTTAAAAATTCAGAACTGTGAAATCAGATTAAAGATTTTTTTTTAAATTCACCGCTGAATGGAAATCGTAATTTATATGGGAGAAGTAGCATTAAAGAAAAACTACCTTCTATCTTCAGTTCACAGTATAAGTCTGAGCTACTTCTAAGGCTTCAAACACAGATGATAATTTGCACCAAAGCTGCCAATTTAAGCAAAATATCTTTTACTTTTTTATCTATACAATATGTGCCTTTAAAAAAATATTACTGACTGCTGGAAGCACAAAAGCAAGCTATGCACCCAAAACTTACAGCTCTCTCCAGAACTGCACAACCTGATATGTGCTGACCCTTAAAAAAAGACATGAAGAAACACCCAGCATTCTGTTTAAGAGAGAGAGTAATTTTGAGCTGTGTGTATTACCCTTCATTCACATGGACTAAAGCTACATAGCCTCAATCACATTTCTGCTAATCAAGGATTTTTTTTTAAGTTTCATTTTTTTAAATTTTCTTACAAATTAGTTTGAAAATTGTTATAGGCTTTAAGTTGCTTAAGACTACAGCAACTAACTGAATAAAGATACCTGGGGGTATAATTCAACACTTTGCAACTGATCATTAGCTGTGTAAACTGACAATCCTGACTAGATATAATCTTAAAGAAACATCAGCCATAGGGACCCCCCCACCCCCACCTTAGTTATTTCCTTTTTAGAGTTTCAAACTTCCCTATGTTCTGTTAAAAACAGAATAACTCTGTTTCAATATAATTTTCCTTTGAAAATAATTCAACTTGAACTGTATTCATTTGAGAGAAAGAGTCAGCTGAGTGCTGACTTGAATTGAAACTCCTGGCAAGTAGTTTGGAGCTTCTGGTTTTAGGTGCCTCAGAGTCCAAAATCAGCAGTGCTATACAATGATTTAAAATAAGTTAAAGCAAAGGGATAAAATGTATTGATACTGACACTTTATATAACCCTTCTGTAAAAGCCTAAAGCTAACCTTTAGCTATTATTGGCAATATAAGTGCAATAAAACAAGGATGTTCTGTCATGCAGCTACGTATAGTTTTCAAATGTTGGAGTCAGTCACACACACACATATACATACACACATAAAAGACAAAAACGTTGTTAACTTTAACTTAAGAAGTTGCTACTGTGCATATACACCCTCCTCACTCTCCACAAGGATCTTTACAAATTAAAGAAACCTAAGCACATAACAATATAAAAGTGAACTGTTATAAGTAGGTATATAACACTCAGTTTATGCAATCTCTTAAATTTCACTGAGACATTTTACACTTGTATATTTAAAAGATTATGAACTGTAAGCATATTTAAATGTATATGTACCTTCCCTTAACATTTAATTTTCTACTCTAATGCTGTGTGTGCGCATGTGCACAGCAACCTTAAAGTTAACACTTTGTTGCTAGTTAATAGAAAAACCAAAAACATGGTCAGTGTAGAGTTTAGAAGCTTGACAGGGGGTCCTGATTTCCACTTCCTCACACTGCACTGCAGAGCTCTCGAGCTTCTTAGGTTTGTTCAAGTCTGCTGCTCCCCCTGCCGTGCACTGCTCTGAAGAGAGTAGGCATAATCCAGGGTATTCCATTTCTATTCTATTCCTCCTGGCCTAGCATACACTTTATGCAATGCAAACTCTTAATATTTTTTTTAAAATTAGCATGTAACACTATGTAAGTTTGAAGTTTTCCAATCAAGTGTGTTTTTTAAGCTAAGTGGACTCAAACATATTGCATACTTTCAAAAGCATCCATAACAAAACTTTCATGCCACATTAGAATTTTTTTAAAGTTACAAGGGGAGTGAACATAAGGCTACCATGGTTCCATTATAAATAAAGAACTGCTAGTAAGTGGCTCGACATTCAGGATAACTAAGTGATTTAAACACAGGTTGATGAGTTTTCCTTGTAATTTGCAGAAAAACACCCTCTTGCCATTCTGAAATAAATCCAAGGCTCCAAAACAATTGTGTATAGAACTAGATAACACACAAACTTGCAAAAGCCAGAACCTTAGTCTTTTAACTCCAAAAAGGCAGTCCTCTATTACTTGAGCTTCGGGAAAACTTGTTTACTCAGATGAAATGTAGGTTCCATATGTTCTCTCTAAGCGACTGTCAGCCATCTATGATTAAACTACTCATACATAGCCCTGGTCTACACCTAAAAATTACATTGACCTAGCTACATCACTCAAGGCTGTGAAAAATGTCATACTCTGTGCAACATAGTTAGGACAACCTATCATCCACTATAGATGCAGCTAGGTCTACACAATTCTTCCTTTGACCTAGCTACTACCTCTTGGAGAGGTGGTTTCACTAAATCTGATTAAAAAAAACCTTTTGTCAATGTAGGAAGTGTCTACACTGCAGCAGCATAACTGCAGTATGGCTGCTATGCCACTGTAGCATCTGTAGCCATACTCTAACACTGTTAATTTTTTTTTTAATCAAACTGCTTAATTGCAACCAATTTTCTTCAATACTATAGTTAAATCTCACTGAAAATTCTTTTATAGGCTATATGGAAAGTTACACAGTAGTACATTTTATGACCAGATTTACTAATTTTCTTCAAAGTTTACAGAAAAATTCTCCTTAGTTTTCTGGTAAGCCTGGCAATTTTCAAGTCAAATCAATTTTTCTGGCCAGACTAATAAGAGAGATTAAAAATAGAATTCAAAATAGAACCTGATTGCATCCTTAAAATTGAAATAATCTGTTCTAAATAGTCATAGTGAAAATTTATGCATTACTGATTATACATTTACAAACTACGTTCTAGGAATAGGCATATTCTCAAGTGGACATCACATACACAAAACATTTTACTAGATGCAAAATATACTGAATACTGAAATTTTAGAAGTAAACATTTTAGCCATACATTCACAAATACTGTAGTCTCTGGAGAATGAAAAAACCATTCAATTTACATGTTTTAAATAGCCAGGTTCAGATCAGACTAGAAATACAAAAGTGACAGAAATAAACCAAATGTTAATATTACCTTAGGCCTCTAGATGTTAATCAATGAAGTGATTTTAAAATTCTTGAAATGTGCTCTCAGAAATATTAATTCCTGTAAAACATAAAAATTGTTTTGAATGATATGCATATTCAGTTTCCTAAAAAGGTTTATGTGGATGAGGCAAAATTTTGTTCAGAAAGCTTTAATATGTGTTAAAAAATATCACTGAGGAAAATGCTATATAGACACTGGAATCCTGGAATCCTCTTTTTAAATGACACAAATGAGAACTTTATAAAGAGGTCTCTATGCAACACCTAACAAGGCTATTAGACATATATGGATATATCAGATATGTATGGATGCAGAAATGTCCAAAAACATGTACAGGCATTTAAATTCCTAATATTTTCTCAACATTTTCTTTTACAGTCCTATTGGAGCATAAAAGATATGGACAGTAATTAATCTGCTACCCACTATATTTCATTGTATAAGGTATTTTGTTCTTTTACACCGAAGGAATCAGAATGTCAAAGAGCATATTAGGAAAACACTGCACCAGAATTCAGCACTCCATGATCTGTACAAAGCGTCCAGCATAGAAAAATTCTACACAAAGATTTGGGTTTGTAGAAATAGAATCACATTTTAGTCAGTATCTGGCATGTCAGAGTAAATGAACTTGGTCTCAATTTAGGTATTTTAAAAACCCACAGCACCAAGGTATCTGAGCACCTCACAGCCATATGTAAATTAAGGGCTCATTCCTACCCCCACTGAACTAAATAGGAATTTTTCCACAGGACTTCAATGTTAAGTAGAATTGATACATAAATGCTTCTGCATCCCAACATTATTTAATAATTTGGAAAGAAGGCACTCAAATAAAAGTGTCTACACATGGACCTATTCAGGTATAGCTGTTTTCCAAAAGCAGTTAGACACTTCTTGCAAAAGTCAGATTCTGACTAACTCCATGTGCAGGCAAGCCTTTAGGAGAGTAACACATTTCTAACTTTCACAAGTGTCTAACTTCTTTGGAAAATTGCAAGTATAAAAGGCCTTGGTTTTATAAGATCAAACTAAAACCCCACAGCCTATATTAGGGACCCTCCTCTTCTGTGAATCACTCCACCCCCTCTCTCCACCTGCCTGCAGCTCTCCCAAACAGCAGCAGAATGAAACAGAAGACTGCCAGTTTCAAACACCTGCTCAAAAGATTTTGAATTGTAGCAGCAAACAGAGCAGTTTTAGTTTCATGATATTGTTTGCTTGGTTTAGTTTCATGATATTGTTACCATAAGCACAGGCAAACATCGGAATGTGAGCTTCAGAACTGTACATGCAAGAAACAATTTTGTAAGAGAAAATATCTTAATTTTTAACACTTGGCGACAATGGATAGTCCATCACTCACCAAGGAAAGACCTCCAAAGAGATTTTTTTCAGCCCCATTTTTTAAACTGAGGACCAAATGAGGGGTTAGAAAGAAAATTTTCCACACAGCATAACAGGAGGAACCTTGAGGTCTCCAACTCCACACCCACTGAGAGTGAATCATCCAGCAGAATCAAGTGGATGCACCCAACACAGTTTTCAGCAAGTGCAAGCAACAAGGGATCTGGGGAGCTGGGAAAGTTAGTTATTTGACTTGCTGTGCAGATACAAAGTTTAAAATAGGTTTTCTGTTTTCACTATGATATATGAAATTAGGCACACTCATTTGTTGCTTTTGAGCACAATAAATTTAGAAGATTTAGGGATGGATGCATTTGCTACTTTCTCAATGGACAGAGATTATACCTCAGGGGTTCTAAAACTGAGGGTCACAACCCCTCAGGGGTCATAAGATTATTACATGGGGGTCATGAGCTGTCAGCCTCCACCCCCAAACCCTGCTTTTCCTCCAGCATTTATAACAGTGTTAAATATTTAAAATGTGTTTTTAATTTATAAAGGGGGTCGCATTCAGAGGCTTGCTGTGTGAAAGGGGTCACCAATACAAAAGTTTGAGAATCACTGTACCTCAATTTGCAACTGTGCGTATATTTTCAGATTTTTTTCAATATTGTGAGATTATTCTTGCATACACACATATTTTCAGAGCTACCTGAACGTTAATAGTCCTGGGGGAATGCTGCACCACTGCATATGTGAAGAATTCATGTCCCTGCAGATTTTTTTCTCCACAGAAAATACATTGTCAGAGAGAAACTGCAATTATACCTTTTGCCACCAGGGGCTGATGTGGCACCAGAACAGAGGACGGCTGTAGGATAAGGAGAGAGCAGAAGCTGCTTTTTTCACAGCAACATGCCTACAGGGCCAGGTGAGGGGGGATGGACAGAGCAGGGGGGTCACACAGACTGGGATTTAGAAGGGCTAGTGGGGGAAAGAGACTGGAGCAGGGGCTGAAAGGGAGTGGGGGTGCAGGGCCACATGAGAATGGGGGGATGGTGGGAGAGCTGAGTGGGGATGCATGGATACATGGGGACAGGGGTTCAGGGACCCATGGGGATGGCAGGTGGAGGGGGCAGGGACCCATGGGGACAGGGACAGATGTGCCTGACTGAATGGGAGAAGCTAGGGGGTCAGCCAGGGTCTGCATGGGGGAGGCTCCCCAACTCCCTAACAACCCCTTCCTGCCCCCCAAAAAACTGTTCCATACTTCTCCCATCCACACCCAACAACACTCCAGGCTCACACCCAGGCTCCTTCCCAGCAATTATTTCCCTCTCCCTCAACTCCTCCCTAGCTTTTGCATTGCTTCTGAGGGGTGTGCAAAATATGTTTCTGTATTGTAGTTCAAATGAATTATTATTCAAAGTTGTGTGTTAATATGCCTAGTAAGGAATATTTTTGTCAAAAACATTTCCTGAATCTTTTTTGTTGACTGCTTTGTTACGGATGTACTTGTTGACAGGTATTTTGAAATAAATTACCAAAATAATGAAAACTGGAGTGTTTATAGTGTCATTTTGACAAATAAAATATGTAAAATTTGTAAATACTGTATGCAGAATTTTCCATTTTTTTGTGCAGAATTCCCCCGGGAGTAAAATGAAAACGACTGTTTCTATGCTATATAGACAAAACATGTCCATCTAAGAAATACTGTGATATGGAAATTAAAGTGAGACAGTGAAATAATAACATTGATTTTCTGCTGAACTATTTGATTTGAATAATTATTTCCCTAGAGACAAATGAGAGGATATTACAAAAATATTTGTACATTTAAGTTGTTAGATGTCATGTTGGTAGCAACAAGATTTCTTTATTATGCTAGCAATCAATACACTATAGATATTATTACACACAAGTAGAAATATAAAGAGAAGCCTATGTTTATTTAACATGCAATTAAGAGTCAACACCATAATGTTTTGAGGAATCCTGCCAGCACATAACTTAGATCTGATGGTAATGTAGGTATTTTAAGCAGCAAATCTCACACAATAATTTTGAGCTGGTGGCGGTCTAGATTATGTGTTTATTTTTCACAGCAATCACTACCATCCTCTTAGAACAGTGGTTTTCAACCTTTCTTCATGTATGGACCCCTAAAAAAAATCAAATGGAGCTGAAGACCCCTTTGCAAATCTTAGACCATCTGTGGACCCCAAGTTGAAAACCACTGCCTTAGAACATAAAAACAGCAACGTTATGCAATGCCAAGGGAGTCTCCGTTTCATGCTCACCCTGTTCTTTCTACAGTAGAAGGGTAACTACTTCTTTAAAGAAGGAAGAGTTGAGCTAAAAGTTTTGCTTCTAAATCCCCAATCGGCTATCAGACTTGTACTGACTTGACAAATGCTGCTGGTGCACTAAGTAAACAAGAACCTAATTCCTGCTCCATTAGAAGAAGGGGTGGAAGGTGAGTGTTTACCGAGGGAACAAAGCCTAAGGACAAGACTGAAATCTCCCTTTTCAGCTCGGGCGCTCCCCGCATTTGGTGGCACCCGAGTCTAGGGGATCAGGCTCTCCCGGCTCGGGTCCCTCTTTCACAAAGCGGAGGAAACAGAAAAATGCAGGTTTTAAATAGGAAAAAGGGACTGTAAAGGCGCCGAGCCGCAGCGGCCGAGCGTGGAGTAGCCTCTCCCCGCTGCAGTGCCCGCCTGGCAGGGCTGAACGGCTCCCCCGCCCGCTCACAGCGCTGCACACGCTGAACTGGGCACGGCTGCCTGGGCCGCTCCCGGCAGGCGCAGGCTGAGCGCACGGGGCCTGCCAGGCGATAACGCTCCCCCCCGCCCCCGCCCGGCGGGGCCCGTCCGCTGCGCTTCCCGCCGGGCCTGGCGCACGCCACCGGCCCACTGGCAAAGGCACCGCAGCAGCCCCAGGCCTCGCGCGCGCCCTCCCCGCCCGGGGGGGGGGGGGGGGGGGGTGTCGGAAGCCCCCGGAGTTTCTTTTTCCCCGCGCCAGCGGCCTGGCCGCGCGAAGCGGAAACACGAGCCCGCCAGAAACTGCGCGAGGCCGCCAGCGCGTCGGCGGCACCGCGCGGCTCCCAGTTCCCCGCGTTCCCTCCCTGCGGCCCGCGTGGCCGCGCCCGCCCTCTGCCCTCACCTGGCGGGCGGCGCTCCCAGCTGCCCTGCTCCCTTAGCGCAGCTCGGCGGCCATTTCCCGTCGCCGTGAGGCAGAGACTGGGAGGGGAAACCATAGAGAAAAGAGAGAGGACTACGGCAGCGCGAGACTAGCCACGTCACTTCCGGTCTGAGCTAGGTAAAGTCGCGCACTCATTAACCACCACCATGTTGGTCTCGGGCTGTGGGGGTGGTCGGGTCTCTGCCCACAGCAAAGATGGTGGCCACTGCTTCCGGGTTAATCAGGTGACGGTAAAGTGCGTCACATGACACTCGGGAGCCTGCGTTCGTATCCTAAGAAAGCGAGCGACCAGAAAGGGATGGGCCCGAGTCCCGCCCCCCGCGTAGCGTCCTGCACTGAGGCCCAGGCAGCGGGCCGAGCTCCCTCCTTCCATGGCACCTCCTAGCTGAGCGTAACCGCGGGGGAAGAGCTCCCCCCGCAGCATCCTGCCCCCCTCCCCGGTAGAGTGACCTGCAGGGGGACGGGCCGCCCCCGCTTCCCCCTCCCCCCAGGAGAGTTCGTTACCTGCAGGCCGCGTGCATCCACGGGAAGCGGTGCAAAGGTGTTCTCCCCCCACGCTGTGTGTAAAGCTGAGCACAGCCAGGGTCGGCCGGGCCCCCGCTCTCTGCTCCTATCGGTCTTTTCTGCAGGAAGGAACGAGGTCGCTTAACAACAGCGCTTTACTGCAGTAGCTTTTGCAGCAGATGTTTGCATAGTGCTTTGTTGCAATACACCGATATAATACGCGAGGAGAGGGAGCAGGAGGGAATTTACTGTAAGGGTTCCAGCGCTGCCACTACAGCACAAATGCGCTGTGGCGGCTCATTGTGATACGTGAATGTAGGTAGTGCAGTCACATGCCACGAAGTTGAGTCCATAATAAAATAACACTGATTTGATGGGTTTTTACTTTTGCTCGTTACTTCTGATCTTTGATTCCTCTTCACAGGAGAAAGTTCCTGCGCCCGGCCTTTTTTCTGTACTAACTCAGAACATTAAAAATAATATTCTGCCTTCTCTCTATGGCCTTCTTACAGGTTCTGTTTTATATGGATTCCGTCATCATGGTCTCATCCAAGTTCTTGGTGCACAGAAGAACAGTCGTTCAGATTGAAGGAATATTCAATGTCAGAGATTCTCAAACTGGGGGTTGGGACCCCTCAGGGGGTTTCGAGGTTATTACATGAGGGGTTGTGAGCTGTCAGCCTCCAACCCTAACCCTGCTTTGCCTCCAGCATTTATAATGGTGTTAAATATATTTTAAAAGTGTTTTTAATTTATAAGCAACCCCCTTATAAATTGTTATGGGAAAAGGGTCACCAGTACAAAAGTTTGAGAACCACTGTTCTAGGTGTTAGCTGAGCTCCTTCACATATTCACATTTCTAAAGCTGAAAGGAGAGTTTCTGAGGGTCTATGGTCAAGACCCTTCTGAGGTCTAAGAGCAGTGTTCGCATGGCATGGCATGGTGCATTGCAACATTACAATGTGATGATGTAGCCCCACTCCCAAAAATATTTCAGGACACAGAGATTGAGTTTTTCTCATTTTATTGATACCAGTGTAAAGCTGGAGCAACTCCATTGAAATCAGTGGAGTTACTCCAAGTTTACGCCATCATAAGTGATAGCAAAATTTGAATCTGAGCTGTGTAAGGTTTAGCTCTTCTGTACAAAAGCCTGAGACTAACCCTGCCAGCTGTGTCATTTCACGTTATGATTGTGTTTAGTCTCACAAACCAAGTAGTAGTAGGCGGTGTCAATCTATGGATTGGATAAATTATAGGGAAAGAAGTAAAGATGATGATGCAGTAGATGGCAGTCTTTCATCTAAGTCAGCTCTCAATGAATACCTCGTCCTGCTTCTAGTGGACACTATGCAGGTAGAGGAGCTTGTCTCTTTAATATATATAAAAATTGAAATAAATACAAATAAAGCCCTTCCCAACAAGGGTAATTAAAGAGCTGATGGCACTTTCACAGAATAGATATATTAGCCCTGTTATTCTGGTTGGGTTTGGGTAATTACGTTCTACTTCCCTAAATTCCCCCTGCAGTCTCAAGTGGATATATTCTTTAAAAAAAAATCCTTAGTATATTAATGAGAGCTGCGTACATGAATCCAAGTTAGAATTTGGGCTATAGAACCCCACACCATGACTCACACAGGAATTTAAAGATACCATCAAATACTTCCCCAAACAGCTCCAAGAAAAACTCTACAACCTCATCCCCCACAAACCCACTCCAGGGACCTTCTACATGCTTCCCAAGATATACAAACCAGGGAACCCAGGCAGATCCATCATGTCTGAAGGAATGTCAGGAAACCATCCTCAATCCACTCACCACACAAAGGACCAGCTTTTTCCAAAGCACTACTGACTTCCTCCAGGAACTGCACAACCTTAACAACCTCCCCCACAGAAGACCATCTTTGCCACCATGGGTGTCACCTCCCTATACACCAGTGGTTCCCAAACTGGGGTTCGTGAACCCCTGGGGGTTCACGAAATATTAGAGGGTTCTTGGGAAAAAAATTCCCTAATGGTGGACAGAGCTGTCCCTAGGGATTCCGGGCAGCATGGAGCCAGCAGCCAGGAGCCCCTGGACTTCCAAAAGCTAAGCAGATCAAAGCAAGCATATCTATCACACTGAGGAGATTTAAACTTCAAGACTTTTTATAAGAAATGGAAAGGGAGGCGGATATTTTTTGCTGTTTTTAAAATTAAATAGGCAGCTAGTACTGTTTAAAATTATTATGAAGAACAAGTTTAAGCTTTGTTGTAACATGCGTTTTTTGCCTGGACTGCTCAAGACCTGAATGCTTGTGTAGGAGGAACTCATAGTTTGAGTTGGCTTCTTAAATACCGTCATGCTGTTTCACATCTGATACTCCTTGATGAAACATAGGAGCCTGGTCTTATAACAGGCTTATTCAAAGTGATACAAGCTACGAAAGTGAGATCTTGGAAAAGTGTTGCTGTTTTCATAATGTAATAAAAATACTGTAATAAATAATAATAGTGTGTAATAAGCATGTCATAAAAACAAACTTTATATTTCCAAGATCAGTGCTTTTATAATATATACTCAGGTAAAAGAGAAAATCCCTGCAAATATTCATTTTTAGGAAGGGGTTTGCGAGACTTGACATTTTAGTGAAAGGGGTTCACAGGTTGTTAAAGTTTGGGAACCACTGCTATACACCAATGTCACTCACCATGATGGCATTGCTGCCTGCCTCAAATACCTATAAGATAATGTACAGTGTTCAGAAATCCATACAAAATCATTGCCAAACTCATCCATTTCATCCTCACCCACAATTTCACATTTAACAACAAACATTTTGTCCAAACCATGGAAACAGCCATGGTTACTAGGATGGCTCCACAATATGCCAGCCTCTTCATGGGCAGGATCTGTGACTGGGCAGCTGGCCCATCTCCTAGAAGATCCTTACAAGGTGGATTTGGCAGAAGTGAGAAGGGAGCAGACAGATATTCCTAACTCTGCTTCCCCCATCCCCTAAGAAACAGTAATGAAGAGAATGGGCCAGCTGGACACTCCTTGAACATCTTGCAGGGAAGTAACCAGAAGACATCACTGGATTGAATAGCAAAGAGATACACTGCCTTTAAAAGTCTTCCTCATAAAGGCTAACTAAAAGGTACAGGGAGGCCCACATCTATTGAGGATATAGGCAGCCATGGGTAGCTCTTGATTTGGACTGAATGGTATACATTTTTAGGAGATCTAAATATCACCCAAATAGCTATATGCCTAAATACCCAAATAAAAACTGTGAGATACTGTTGATAGATTTAAGCATAATAGACAAAGGGAGGGATTTCCAAAAGCAAGAGATTTAGGAGCACAAGTTCTATTGAAAATCAATGGGATTTGTGCTCCTAAGTGACTTAGGAATTTTTGAAACTCCTATCCTAAGTATAAAAACAAGTCTTTAAAGCTTACAAGCAGATGCTTCAAATGAAGTGGTACATGTATCCATGACAGATGTGTCAAATACATGGATATAGGAAGCCTGGCTTAAGTGACCACTCAGCACACCAGCACAAATTCATTGCCTAACAAAGAGGTCTAGAATCAGTTCAGATTTTACAGGAAGCCTCTGGAATATTTAAGATATACCTTATTTTGAATGGTGTCTTTCATAAAAATGTATCTGTAGAGGAGAAGTCACTTGCACCTAGAGCAGTGAAATTGCATAAAGGAATAGAGAGGAGGGGGGACGCACTCTCCTGCACAGAGAAATAAATAGTTAATTTTAACAAGGGGAATTGGACTTCCCCTTGCCTCCCCTCAGGATGAGCCTTGATCACTGTTGATTTACATACAGTCTATTTTTCCACATACCTTTGCCCAGATTTTGTTTCGCAGGATATAAAATATAATGCTAAGTACACTTCTGATATTTGTATTTACACATTTTCTCAGTTTTTTTCACTCTTCATGACTAGGACATTTTATTTGAAGCAGTTATGAACTCTCTGCCTAGCCAGATGGTGCCTTTGTTCCTGTCTAAACTTCAGCAGAAACTGGAAAAACCTGTTTGATGATGATGATTTTTTGGGGGGGGGTATACCTTTCCTATTGGCAAAAGAGATGTAAAGAAGGTGGTGCCTTGCCTTCAGCTGTGATGTCACTTTACATAACCATAGCCTTCTTTGTCTATTATTCCAGAGGCTTTCACTGGCCTCTGAGTTGTGAAGGCTTTGATAGTTGTTTCAATAAATTTTACTTGTTATTTATGGAACAGTTTTCTGTGATCGCTTTATTTTTCTTCAACCAGTGCAGAGAAACAGTGATTTGTATGTGGCTCTGTTCCATCCTTTAAACTAATATCGTATAGACCTCACAAGGCGCGTACTGTTGCCAGTTAAGTTTTGTTGTACCATGCAGTTTGTTTGCACATAGGAAAGAACTTAGCAGTTCTGCAGTGGCTCTAGAGTGTTATGACAGTGTTGGGGAAATCAAGATCTGCAACACACACCAACACAGGAGCAACAATTTAATGCAAAAAGTGGTTAACGTGTGAAGAAGCTACTCTTTCCATATCTCTCTTTTTCTCTCTGGCTTTGTGTTGGTATCAGAACAAGTAAAGTAAAAATGTCTCAGCTGTGTGAAAGGTGTGTGAAGTTGCTTCAGGACTTTGTGTCCCTAGTGAAGAGGATGTCCTCAAGTCTGATACAGAACATTAAGGAGTATTTGATTCTGATAAGTGAATGCTCCTGCCTAAAACGAAAGAGCTCTGAAGCCAGACAGCTATACAAACCAGTTCTTCAGCCACGCGAAAAGGAGATGGCGCGAGAGTTTCTACAGCACATTGAAACAGGTGAGGGGCAGTTATTTGGGGTGATTTTTTTCTACATAATGACAATAGACTACTGATGAAAGTGCTGTTTGTTCCAATTTGGGTTTGTGCAGTTCAGTGCTGTGGTACAGGGATATGGCTACAGTGCTTTTCCTCCTGTATTTGGGAAACTTAGGGTTCAAGTGGCATAATAAAGAGCTGCATCAATATGATCAATAGCTTTCCACTGTGACAGAGCTACAAATGCATAATAGGGTGACCAGACAGCAAATGTGAAAAATCGGGACAGGAGGTGGTGGGGTTATAGGAGCGTATATAAGAAAAAGACCCAAAAATCGGGACTGTTCCTATAGAATCGGGACATCTGGTCACCCTACATGTTTCATAATTCAGTCTTCTAGAAATCAAGACTAAAGTTTATCTAGTTAGTGGGAGGGATCTGAATCTTTGCCTTGTCTCCCCTTCCCATTTATTGGAGTTACAGTGCTGGAAACAGAATGATCCAGGTTTTTAAACACACAACTATCAATTAAATCTAGGTATGTGACAGGATTTTAGAGGTTGCTAGTGTTTGATAAAACTGTTCTGTTTGCGTACTCGCAGAATATATTCATTTAACAGATCCACTCTATTCAGTTAGATTCATCTTAATTTTCTCATATGTTTACCACATAATCTTTGTCGTCACATACTTTATCCGATTTATTCATTTACCAGCTAGTAATCTCGGTGAGGATCTTTGTATTTTTATGTACAGGAATTGGATTTGTGCACTAAAATATTATTATAAAATTATCCTTTATCAGAATACACTCATTCCTACCCCTCTGCCCTGAATTTGTTTCTGAGCTTGTTGTGCTCCTACGAAACAACATAAATGCAGCCTGATTCTGAGAGGACACTGTGTGTGGTGTTGAAGTAGTTCAACTTTCAGTGGAACTTGAGGGCCCTCTGCACCTCATGGGATCAGGCCCACAAAGCATAGTTTCCACTCACCTCGATAGAGGAGGATAAAAGGAGAAGCCTGTTTTGTTGAGACAATAGGCATATATACACAATATGAAGACAAGCAGTACTGAATGCAAGAAAGACTGCAGGAATCATCCAAACTTTACTGTATGAGATAAATGTTGAGGGGAAGGCAAGGATCCAAAGGATCCAACCTCTCTTTGTATTTTTAAGTCAATGCACCTAATACAGAAATAAGGTAGGGTTACTCATAGACAATAGCAGCTACATTTATGGTGGGAATGGTCCCTTGGGCAATGCATTGCCTGTCTGTCCACATTTTCAAAATTTCACTGCACTTTTTAAAATCCCCTGGCCAATATGGACACAAAAAGAGAAGAGAAGGATGCAAAAGAATGTCTATTACTGGTCTTTAGCAGAACCAAACTGCTTGAGATTTATCATGACATTCCATTTGTCACAGAAAAGGCGTGGAAAATAGTGTTAGAACCCCCAAAATATGGGTGATCCCAGTTCCTTGTCTAAAACTTTAAGTATACCGTTTTTACATGGAAAGGCCTCTCCTGACTCCCAAATGAGAGGGAAAGTGCAGGCTATCTGTGCAGTCAGCCTGCAGCAGCTACTGCAATCTATTGGTTGCAGTAGTGTCCACAGACTACTGTGCCCCGTCTGCACTGGGAATTTAGCTGTTGGGATCTTAACCCTTTGTGGACCCATTAGCCATACTCCTGCTTACTCACAAAGCCTGGTATGTGTTCCAGTAGAGTGCGACATCACAGGGTATGCGGGGACGGGGAGCAGAGTGAGAAATTCCTCAGTACAGCGCATTATTATGCTTCTATATGCATTAGGAAGTGATAGAAAATAAGCTTGTGATAAGGTGACTTGAACACTTTAAACATGCATGCTATTTCCCACTAGTTATTGCACTAAGATTTTATAGAATCAAATACCCATTTAGGTACATCAGAATGAAACTAGCATAACTGAGCACAACTAGGTTCATAGAGTATAAATGGGCTCAGCTAGCTATTAGGAGGAATAAAGTCCTGTATTTTTTGAACAACAAACTCAGCTGGGATACTGCTTTCTTTCAAAAGACCAACCAGCTTTTACAGGAATAAAAATATTGAGAGAGATTGGGTAGATTAGGTGATTTATGCATTTTCTCAAAAATAAAGTTAGAGGTTGCTATTATTGTCAGGGTTATTTTCTTCTGGAGTCTCCTACCAAATCATTTTTAGGAAGAGACCAAGCATGGGATATTTCAGCTCAAAGAGCTAAAAGACAAAGAATGATTTATTATGAAATTTCCATTAACTTCCCTGACTATAACAACACACCCTTGTTCTTTTTGGTGCAGTATATTAATCCCTTGTTTGAAAGATGCTATCTTTGCTTCAGCAATGGACTAACACCACAAACAAAGATTACTGCATCACCTTTGTTTGAGCCAGCAACCAGAAAGGCTCATGTTTCCTAATGTCTGTCCTTAATTAGCTATTCGAGCGGAAAAGCAGCCACAAATATGGTCCAACTGTTATTCAAATACTATATCTGTAATATGACGTCATATATCTGTTTCTCTACAAAGGCCACCATGCAAATAACTTTGATTTGCATCAGGTGAGCATTGTTGCTTCTTGTTTCTTTTTTATTCTTACTGAGTCACAAGTAGAGACTGGACCATCTGTGACGGTCCAGAGAGGTAGCGGCTTTGATTATGGACTGCAGCTGAGCTGAAAAGGGGCAAAGGTGGCTCAGGTTACCAGTGTCTACTGATTTTTTGGAGGGAGTTGAGGATTGGAGCAGTCCTTAACGTAAGCTACAGTAGCATACTAAGCGTCAATGCTCTCTATAGAGCTACCCAGCAGTGAAGAATAACCAGCGTGCATCACGCTTCTGCCACTTCTCCCGTTTCTTCCACTACCCCCTCCACTGAAAATGTGTCTGGTACTTTAGCCACATTATACCCAGTAATTAGCATGGGAGTTTAGCAGCTAAAATATTACATAACTTTTTGAATACTGGTATGCAGATTTTGCATTTTCTTAACTTTGCATTTTGTGGCTCCGAGTGTTTTTATGTTTAAAAATAGTTTATACTGAATTTTCTTAGTTTAGAGAAGAAAAGGGGAATGTTAATAGAAAACTAGATTATAATAATTATATTATTATGAGAGCTATAATAGTTTTCCATCTTCAGATCTTAACATGCTTTACAAAGTACCATTCTCTCCATTATACAAATAGGGAAACTAACGTACAGGGATAAGAGTGACTTGCCCAAGGTCCCCAGGAGTCTACTGGTGAAGCTAGGACGTGACCCCAGGTCTCTTGAGTCCTACTTCAGCTCTCTATCCTGTAGCCACTCTTTGTAGAAGCTAGCCTGTGAATTGTTAGGAAAGGTTTCATTTCACTACTTTTGTGCTATGAAATTAGATGTAGAGGGAGGAGAGAGCTGATGCTGTTTCATGTTAGCTGCAATTGGTGGCTTTTATACTTTCACTCTTGTCATAGCATGGAAACCACTTTCTTCATGTAGTTAATGACCTGCTAATGAAGACCTTTCTTTTTCGTTTGAGCTGAACTCTGTGGTCCATTCCATTTACAAAACAACACAGACATCTCTAGTTCCTGCCGGTCTTCCACTTCTACAAAACTGGTGGCTCTTCCCTGCCTCTATAGACTCCCAAAGGATTAAATTCTGCTCTTTCAGTTTTCTCCCTATTGGTCATCATGTTTCTTTCTTTAACCTTAACTATCACCCATATTAATAATATGCAGCTTTATTGGCAGCATTTTATTTCTACCATAATTATTGCAACTCCCCTCTTTATGCCTGTCCAGGTGAAGGCTCATCCCTCCATAGGCCAGCATATGTAGAATTCAGTTGTGTGGTTTCTCATGTGTACAAAAATGTGTGACCACATCATTCTTATACAACTTCACCAGCTTCCTAGTCATCAGTTCCAAAATGTATAAAATTCCTTATGGCTTTTCTGTATTTCATAGATTAACTCTCGTCTCTGCTCCCGGATCCCTCTGTTCCTCTATCAGAGGTCTCCTCTCTGTCTCTCTATATAGTTACACCACCAATGATCAGAGGGGTAGCCGTGTTAGTCTGGATCTGTAGAAGCGACAAAGGGTCCTGTGGCACCTTATAGACTAACAGAGGTATTGGAGCATAAGCTTTTGTGGGTGAATACCCACTTCATCGGATGCAAGAGTGGAAATGTCCAGGGGCAGAAATAAATGTGCAAGGAAGGGTCAGGCTAGAGATAACGAGGTTAGCTCTATCAGGGAGGGAGAGGCCCTTTTCTAGCAGCTGAGGTGTGAATACCAAGGGAGGAGAAACTGCTTTTGTAGTTGGCTAGCCATTCATAATCTTTGTTTAGTCCTGAGCTGATGGTGTCAAATTTGCAAATGAACTGAAGCTCTATTGTTTCTCTTTGGAGTCTGGTCCTGAAGTTTTTTTGCTGCAGGATGGCTACCTTTAAGTCTGCAATTGTGTGTCCAGGGAGGTTGAAGTGTTCTCCTACAGGCTTTTGTATATTGCCATTCCTTATATCTGATTTGAGTCCATTTATCCTTTTGCGTAACGACTGTCCAGTTTGGCCGATGTACATAGCAGAGGGGCATTGCTGGCACATTATGCCAGCATATTACATTGGTGGATGTGCAGGTGAATGAACTGGTGATGATGTGGCTGATCTGGTTAGATCCTGTGATGGTGTCCCTGGTGTAGATATGTGGGCAAAGTTGGCATCGAGGTTTGTTGCATGGATTGGTTCCTGAGTTAGAGTTATTATGGTGCGGTGTGTAGTTGCTGGTGAGAATATGCTTCAGGTCGGTGGGCTGTCTGTGAGCGAGGACTGGCCTGCCTCCACCAATGATGTGAGAACATTTTACTTTGCAATTCCTGCAATCAGGGAAAACTTTCCTGTATCTATCCACTTGGTTAATTCTCACTCTTTAAAAATCTAAGATAAAAACATGTATTTCTCCCTTTGCCCCAACCCTTCTCTGTGCTGTTGCTTAATTCTGTACAGTGCTTTGCATTACAGTCTTCATCTCAAAGTGGCTATACAAAATATGGTGGTATTGCCTTTATAAAATATGAGCCTTCTATTTCCATTAATGTGCATTTAGCAAGGTACAAAATGCTACTATCGCTACTCTTCTCTTTTGAAACGTCTTGACAGAGGAGCTAGTAGAGGTGTTTGTTTTTTGTGTGACAGGGATAACCTTGTCTGGGATGATCAACCATGGACAAATCTTTCAGATTAATTGTTGCAATACTACTTATCTGGAACATGCATGGATTTGCTTCAGATAATGCTAGTCTTATTTAGTATCACATTCTACATACCTGCAGGTGGGCCCATCCTGATGATGCAGTTCACTAATGGTTGAACATTAACTATGGGTAGAGGGGCCCCTCCAGGCATGGATTTCCTCCTTCTCATGCAGAAGAAGGAACACCTATTGCTGCAGCAGTATTCTTTCTACCTCCCCTAGATGTCTTAAGGTTCTAGGATCCATTGGTGTGTTAGGTGCAGGGAATGAGGGTTGGGAGGTGGTGGGGAGAAGTGGGTAGGTCAGGGGTTTCTCAGCACCCAGTAGAAACACAGGAGAAAATTTAATATACTCAGAAGCAGTTATATTACCTTTCTTGAGAAGCCCCTTCCTCTGTGATGGGATCCTTGAAGTGGAGGTCTAGGGGCAGGCACCTACTGAGGATCCTTAGCAGTGCAGCTTCTTTGATGCTAGGCAGCCAGGGCAGAGCCAGGGGGCCTAGAGCTGCTGTGAAGGCACAGTACCTCTGCAACTTTGATGAATTCCTAAGAGCCAATCTGCATGTGGCTAAATCTTGCTGCCCTCACAGAATGATGTGAGGAAATTCGACAGGGGAAACCTCTTTCCTTAGCTCTCTCTTGCAGGTTCTATCTCAGGAGGGGGTGATCCAGTCTTCAGATTCTAATCCGGCAAAACTCTCAAAGAAATGGGAGTTTTGACTTCATGGACTGAATACAAACTGAGGGCCAAATTCTGTCTCACATGTCCTATTACAAATCCCATTATCTTCACTGAGATCCGTGAGTCAGTATTTGAGGGCAGAATTTGGACCCGAGTACAGACTTCATGTTTGATAATGAAGTTATGAAACTCATTCATTAGCCTGTGCAGCATAACAAGATCTGTATTAAGGGCAAAGAAAGATTTGGAATGGTTTTAACTTCTCATCCTCCTATCCAGTGATACATAGACAACTGGGAGATTCAGCCACTCAACTTTCTAGCAGCAGAATTTAATCTTAAAATGTTTTTTGTATCTATAATGGTTGCTAATTAATAACCATAATTAATAATAATCAGTGCTTGTCTGAGGCCCAGTTACTTAATCCGGAAGGTAGGGGTTTGTTATACTTGAAGTGTCAATAGCTTCTAATGACTTGAGTAAGTGACTGGTTTATGTACTGAAGCATTAGAGTTTATATCCCTTCTAGCCTGCCTAAAATAGATGGTTCTGTTATCCCTATAAATACTTAATCCTTTATTGCACTGCTAATCTCTTGGCTAAAGCTATATCTTGAGGCAGTGGTTTCCATGGACGAAGGATGCACTTTTTAGAAATGTATTTCCTTTTCAGCAGTTTTTATTACTGGGCATTTCTTTTTCTCTCCTCCACTCGAGCCTTATAAAATTTTACCATTACAGTTTGCATTAATTATGATATTGCAGTATTTGAGGTGGTAATTGTAGAACATTACTTTTATATTTAAGGGCAACCATCCTATTTGATGGCTGGTGGAACTTGAGTGTGAGGCAAGGCCTTTTACAGCTCATTTCTTCATTCCAATTGGCCCTTTCTCATAATACTAACAGGAAACTTAATGAAAATACATTTAAAACCAAGAAAAGGAAATACTGTCATACAACATATACATAAGCTCTGGAACCCATGATCACAAGATATAATTTAATCAGGGGCCTACTATGATTCAAAAAAGGATTTATAACAAGAACATCCGCATTTACATTAGACAGGGTAAAAGGCATATACGGGATATAAATGATCTTGCTTCCAACCACTAACTGCCAGTGGTTTGGAAGAAGCTTCTAGGGCAGATTATTCCAGGTTATCCACTACGTGGTTTATCAAACCTTCTTTTGAAGCATTTGAAACTAGCCACTTTTGGAGATGTGATACCAGAGTAGACTTGCTATAGTCCATTCCGATATGCTAGTCCATATGTTTGTGTTTTGGGTTGCCTGCTGCTTTTAATTCCTGGGAATTCTGATCTCCTCATACTTTTCAGGATTAACTAAGTCTGTGCTGTCATTGTACGTTCTGCAGGTTTTGATAAGTCACCATTTGGAAAGGACTCCCTGGAAGCTCTGAGGACCTTAGCATTTTCAGAAAACCCTGGTTTACAGGAGTCTGCTGCTCTGTATTACTTGCATATGAGTCAGCACTGTAAGTAAGTTCTTCCGGTGCATTTGAAGATTTTCATAAATATAACTAAACAAAAAGTATTTTTTCCCAAACTGTTAAGCTCTTTAATGAATTTAAGATCTTTTTTCAATCTCTTGTTGCAAAAGAAGTGTTGTCATAGTTTCATATGTGCAGAGTCACTTGCGGAAAAAGTGACATCTTTTTTTTTTGTAGGCAGAGGATACTGGTGCCTGCAAGAGACATAAAGTCACCTTTATAACTATGACAATTCTGTAGAATTTCAACACAGCCCATTACATTTGAATTGGGTGTACTCTGAACCCCCCATAAGTTACACAGCATAGGATATCGTGGGCGAGAGCAGAAGAAGTGTTCTATTAGGGCTAGACTGTGGAACCCCCAGGACTACCTAGAGGCGAGATGGAAGTGAAGATTCAGGAACAAGGCATTTGCAATGGCACTTCGATAGAAGTTTTTGAGATGATCCATGAACAGAGAGCAGGAGTCAACACACAACTGTCCAGCAGAGACCATCCTGCTGGAAGTTGGAGATTGAAGTTTCTCACACCAGACTTGATGTGAAAGGATTCAGGATTTTGAGTTGTGCTTTAAAAATATGGGGAGGGAAGCTATCTGAGAGGTAACAGACAAAGTAGGGACAGTGGAGGGGAACAGTGAGTAAATATTTTTTTCTATAAGATGAGTATTCAACAGGTTGTACATCAGAAAATGCATCAAATTCTCCCCTTGGCTACACATGTGCAACTCCCTTGATTCCAATAAAGTTACATCAGTAGAGAATTTGGCCTGATGTCTTTACAGCATATGTTTCTTACTGCTGAAAAGCACGCATAATCATCCAAACTAGGGTCTGATATGGGGCAGAAAGACTTGTTTGGTAGCGAGACATTAATAGTAATTTCCGTTTCTCCCCTCCTTTCCCATGTTTGGCCAATAATATTTCTAAAATATCTGATTATTAAAAGTGCTAGTGAGCAGCTTGGCCTGATCTCCTTAGTGAGACTGGAATATAAATGCACAATATTTGACTAGGGTAGCACCTCAGCCTGAAGGTACATGAAGAAATGACAAAGTGGAGAGACTTGTTCATTATTTCCTCATTTCTACAGTGAACACCCCGCTGTCTGCTGAGCATTTGGAACCCTATTATGCTTTACTGCAGTCCAGTGACATGGAGGTTCAGCAGATGTCTTCCTTGTCCCTTGTAAATTTTTTGCTGGAAGGAAACAGTGAGTAAATATCAAGAGATCTCTGCTCGTGGTGGAAATAGATTTCTCTGTTCACCAAGACCCAATTTACATTGAGAGTACCAGTACTCACACTGGGTTTTCATCACACCTGATTGAGAACACGGCAGCTGTCTTTTCAGCAACAAATATAGTTTTTAGAATCAAAGTCTGACTTTTAAATAATGCTTATTTTTTCTGTTACAGCTAGCTGGATCTTATTTTCAATCTGCTTTGGGGGGAAAAGGAGATTTTTTTTTTTTTGCTTATTTCTTTATAAAACAGGACTAGCTTCACTCTGGCTGGACCAGGGAGTTATAGATGACATTGCTCTACACCAGTAAAACTCCCTACACTCTATGGGTTAGCAGGGCAGGAATTTCATCCACAATGTGAGACAGGCAGTGGTACCACTGCTGCCCTCCCTTGGAGCCATGCCAGTGTAGATGTTCCATTAAACTACCCTGCACCAGCAGAAGACAGCATCAAGTTAGTATGAATCTAGCCCATTATCTTTGGTGACTTGCTGTATGTTATGGAGTGTCACTATTTGCACATGAATAATAAAACTTATGGGGCTCAGCTAGAATCTATAACAAGGATCTCTTATAATTTTTCATAGATCTGAAGTCACTTTACTTCAGAATAATACAGTGGCAGGTTTATATACAGTTATACAATAGCAAAGAAATCTAAAGAAAATGATCATCTGAACTCTCGAATAAAACATTATAGCCATGTGCATTTTGGTGCACTAAATTCCAATCTATTTCAATGCTAAATTCATTTTGCATAAATTAATATACAGACTCCAAAGGAATCCAAGAGAAAGTATAATTTTTGCAACTATAAAGGATCTGTTAGCTAGTCACCATGTTATTTGTCTCTGAATAGTGAACAAAGAACTAGTTGTCCAAATGGGTTTACTTGAGCCAATTCTGGAGCTGCTCGAGTCGGGGGACTCTGCTGTCCAGTGCAACTCCTGTGCCTGCATAATGACTTTGGCTGTCTCAGGTCAGTACAATGTCTTTTTCCTTTATTTGCTGTAATGAACAAATTCAATTCGTATGTCACAACACCTGCATGTGAAATAACCACTTGAGAGTAGAGTAGTCACGTGATGCATCCAAAAGTTTCACTATTCACCCATGATAAAGTTAATCCATTTGACATCCAAGGTTAGTGCTTTTTGGACGTTGCTCAGAGACTATGGTGATGTGGGTGGTATAAGAACTCAGCACCTAGAATATAACTAGTTCTAACTTACAGATATCCAATATCTTAAAGGATTTATCTGAGAGAAACTCATACAGTCATTTCCCTTTGAATAACGCTCTTCATGTAAGACACTTACTGTGCTCTACAATCCTAAAATAAAATTAGCATGGAAGCACATTCAGCCTTTAAGAGAATCATTTAAAAAATAACTAAATTCTAAATCTAAGAATTCTGAGTTTAAGAACTGTAGTGCACTCTCCCTCAGCTGGCACAAAGCTCCCAAGCAACGAAGCAAAGTGAAGCTGTCTATAAATATGACAGCAGATGATACCTAAGGAAGCTGAGATATCCAACAATTGCCAGCTTTAAAGAGTGGCCAGGAACATAAGAAGAAAGGAAATCCATTAAGAAGAGAGCAAAAGGTCAGTTCTTTCCAAGGTCAGCATAGGATTTCTGAGTGAAAGTGTATACATAACACCCTCTGAAGCCACATTTGAATTCCTCTGCAGATGCTCCAGGTTGTTGTCGTCGTTGTTCCTCCCCCACCCCCCATCTTATCAGTCAGTGGCTTGGAGTAATCAGTCCTGGACGTTAATAATAAATAATAAATAATAAAAATAATTACTTCACCTTTGATCTAGAACTCTCCATTGATTCCAAGATGGAGTTTTTAAAAAGTGACAGCATAATATGGCACAAGATTACTAACCAGGGGTAAAAAAAAAAAAGGCAAAGATGGAGGACTAGATTGCAAAAGGGTTTGGCAACAATGGGACACAAAATTCATTCCACACACGGATGTAAAAAATTGTGCACCAATATGGAGGTGATGTGTGGCGGGGGTGGAGCCAAGGGGTTCGGAGGGGGAGAGGGGGCTCAGGGCTGGGGCAGAGGGTTGGAGTATGGGGGGGATGAGGGCTCTGGGATGAGGGATTTGGGGTGCAGGCCACCATGGGGATGCGGCGGGGAGAGAGAACTCCCCCCAGCCCTCTCTTGCCACAGCAGCTCCAGGGCCGGGGCCTAGGGTGACCAGGTGTCCGGTTTCGGACCAGAATGCTCGGTCAAAAGGGATCCTGGCAGCTCCAGTCAGCACTGCTGACCGGAGCATTTACTGTCTGGTTGGGGGCGGTGCTACGCCACACAGCGGAGCTGGCAGGCTCCCTGCTAGCCGCCGCGCCGCACAGCTACCTGGTTGGGAAGCAGCCGGCATGTACGGCTCCTAGCATTAGCTGTGGCCAGGGGGGTATGCGTGCTGCTCCACCTCCCGCCTGCAGCTCCCATTGGCTGGGTCAGGGCAGGGGAGGAACTAGCGCAAGCATGACTTGCGAGCGCTCAGCAAGTGGATGTTGAGGTGTCGTGTGGCGTGCGCCTCTCCCACTGCTGCCCGGCCCTCTTCTCTTCGCGCTCCTTGTGTGGCTGGGCTCAAGCTGTGGTACATGCCCTGCAGTGAACCACGGTCTGTCTGTCGCCCCATCGCCGGCACCCAGGAGTTCGAGGTATGTGTCTCCAAGTGCTGGGAATGGGGCTGCACCGCCGTCCCCCTCACTGCATCCCTCCCCATCCTAACCTGCCCGCATCCCTATCCCCCTGCCTCTGGGGTCTCAAGTTATTGCTCCAAATTCATCTCTAGTGTAAGCCTTTTAGAAGGAAGCCTGGAAGTAGTAATAGGGTCTGACTATGGGTTCAAAGGAATCACAGTTCAAGAACCAAAAGGGGTGAATGAAAACACAGGAATATTGCCAAAGCAAGCAAAAGAGATAGAACGAGCTACACTATACTGAAGGTAAAACAGCCAACAGTAACTCTAGCATAAACAGTAGGCACAGTAATGCAGAGCAGAGCGAATATAAACTGAATGTTCACAGCAGCAATTGAGGGAGACCTGAGCATATTCATGTTAGGCTGAGTAAGGAGAATATCTCATGTGTTTTCCTTACAAAGGAGAGCCAGGTATAAAAATGGTTTTGATGATAAATCCAATTTCATAGAATGTCTCTCTTTCTTTGTTGTCAATAATTGTGTGCGCACATCTCTGGGAATTGTAGTGCTAAGAGAATTTTCAAGTGCACAGAAATGGTTTACATTGGCAAACTGGAACTAAGAGAAGTAGGTTGCAAGACGAGTTCTTTAAATCCAGGGAACTAACCGGAGGAAGCTATTAATTCTTCAACACTGACTTGAAGGAACATCTGGATACGTAGTCCCTTTCTAAAAGCACAGTAAGTAGGGCCTGAGCAATGGCAGCAATAAAGAGACTGAAATTACTCTAGTAAGCAGGTGGTCCAGAATAAAAACAGTCTATTCAGCTGCAGCTCTTATGGAGATTAGAATAAAAAATTAATTCTCTCTCAGTGGGATGCATATCTCCATCCATCCCTGTGATAAGATTAGCCACGTAGCTAGAGAACAGCTACAATGCATGAGTGATACCGGCACTGGAGCGGGGAGAGGAGAATGAGTTATATAAAAATGCATCCAGCAAGTTTAGAGTTATAATCTTCACCCAAGACTGCCCAGCATCAGTTCAGTGGAGGAATTTAGTGAATGATCCTAGGGGAGAAGAAAACATGGCTTTCTTGGTTATGGGGATAATTATATCATAGGTATTTGCTATGGTCTTTCTATCTTCCCATTACAAGAGATAACACACCAACCATTCTCAGTCAGGTGGGAGACTTCTAGATTAATTTCCTCATGCTACTCCTCATCTGTCTAAATGATAACTAAGACAGCCTGAGTGATTGAGGGTCCAAGCACTGGCCAGGAACATTGAACACTCAGCCACTGAGCCATCATGGATTTAAAGCCCTTTCAAATCAAGTAACAGAGAGTTTTAAAAAGACAAAGCTTTAAAGAGAAAAAGTTTTAACTATGCATTGTGAATCTGGTACAGTATTAATGCCATTGCTTTCTTAGGAAACCTCCCAGCAAGGGATTTAGATTTGAAAAATTTCCCAAGGAGCCTCTCTTACAGGAAGAAAAGAGAAAAAGATTTTATAAAATTACCTTCTCCAGACATGAATTTCCTTCTCACATTCATAGACACAGCTCACACTGTAGTGTGTGAAAGAGTAGAGGAGGAGGTAGTTTCAAAATTCCTAATCTGTTTAAATCTTTCTTTTGCTGAACTAATTAGAGCATATATCATGCCACACTATTTGCCATCAGATAAAACTACAGGAAAGAAATTTTGCTTCTGCTGATTGAAGTGCAAAGAAAGCATATATGCACATCATACTGTAAAAGTAATGAGAATATTTTTGGCCTCTTAAGCCTTTGGGTGAAATGGGACATAAAGAGTTGACCTCATAAACTCATATCTACCCTTCTGCAGGCCACGTCCAAAGCAATTCAAAGAACAGCTTCTCACCTAACTTTCTCGCCCCTTCCTCCATGAGGATTCACTTTGGGCTATCTAGTTCCAAACAGCCAAATTTTCTAATTAAGTTACACCATGGGTTATTATTATTACATATAATTTGTATTGTGGTAGTGCCTAGGAGCCCTAGTCATGGACAAGGACCAATGTGCTTGGTGCTGTACAAACACAGAATAAAAAGATGGTCCCTATCCCAATGAGTATACAATCTAATATAAGACAAGGGACAACAGATGAATATAGACTGATGGAGGAAGTACAAGTAACAATGGAACAACATTGGTCAGTATGATAGGCAATAGGCTCAGCACAACAGTGGCCTAATTTATCAAGTTTTTTATAGGCATCACAGCAAAAGAGCGCTATTATTCTCTCAAGACTTCTGTTGGTGAAAAAGACAAGACTTTGAGCTCCACAGACCTGAAGAAGAGCTCTGTGAAGCTCAAAGCTTGTGTCTTTCACCAGCAGAAGTTGGTCCAATAAAAGATATTACGTCACCTACTTTGTCTCTCAAACTTTTATAGTGCTTTTCATCCAAGGACCTAAAAGTATTGTACAATCCTTTTTTAAAGCCTCGCTGTACTCCTGATAGGTCAAGTACTTAATTTACAGACTGCTAAATATAAGTACAGTGAAACAGGATCACCTTACTTAATTCCACTGTTCTCACGCCCTTATACATCATTGGTAAGGATAAGATTATGTCACAGAGGTCACTGAAGTGATGGATTCTGTGACTTCCACAGACCTCTGTGGCCTTTTCTGTCTCAGCCCCGGGTATACTGAGCTGTCAACTGTCAGCTGCCACAGGCAGCAGGGGTCCCCCACAGCTCCAAGCTGCCAGCCCTGGAGCTCCAAGCCTCTGTGAGCAGCAGGGGCCCCAGAGCCATCTGCCGCTGCAGGCGGTGGGGAGACCTATAAGTCCAAGACCCCACAGGTGGTGAAGGACCCTGGAGCTCCGAATCCTCTGGGGTGGCAGATGCTGGACCCCTTCCTCCCCAGCAATGCTCAGGTTCCCCTCCCTTGCGCTTCAGTCATCCCCTGTCAGCCCTTCCTCCATTTTTTGTTAGTAAAAGTCACAGACAGGTTGCAGGCTTCCATGGATTTTTGTTTATTGCCCATGACCTATCCATGACTTTTAATAAAAATAACCATGACAAAATCTTAACCTTAAGCATTGGGGTGGCACAGATAATCCAGAAACAGAATTTGGTTCACTGTGTTTATCCTGCTAAATTAATGAAATCCTACCTACAAACAAAATAAAGGTTTGTTTGCTAATATAATACTTACAAGATCATGAATACCTTGTTAGAGCATGCCAGGGTTATAAGTTAAATTTGAGACATTCAAAATTTCTACAGTTAGCGTCTCTCTTTTTGAGCTCACGGGGATTCACTCAGAGGATACTAAGGGACGTTGACAAATAGTAAAAATTCAGATAAAAATCCCAAATAAAGCTAGTTTTAGACTTCCTTTTCAGGGTTTATTAGATTAACGTGAAGACAGACTGAAAAGACATTCTTCTTATTTCTCTCTCATGGTATGTTTTCCCCAGAGTCCAACCGAGAGGCCATCGGCTCAGCGGGAGTCGTACCCTTGCTGGCACTTGCTAACTCCTATGATCCTAGAGTCCAACAAAATGCAGTTGGAGCTATTCTCAACCTCACACAATCAGGTACTTTCAGGTTAATGATCTATCTACAGCTTGCCAAAAGCAACTGCCCTGTAACTAGAAACGGCCTAATTTTATGAGGGATAAGATGGGATAATTTAGGAATCCTGATAATATATGTCATTTTCTTGGTAAATTGTATCAGAGGGGTAGCCGTGTTAGTCTGGATCTGTAGAAGCGACAAAGGGTAGCCTGAGTCTCTAGCCGGACTCTTCCCTGCATATTTACACCTGCCCCTGGACATTTCCACTGCTTTCATCCGACGAAGTGGGTATTCACCCACGAAAGCCTATGCTCCAATACCTCTGTTAGTCTATAAGGTGCAACAGGACCCTTTGTCGCTTGATAAATTGTATTCATGTTGATGACCTTGGCTGAGTTTCTAAATTCAAAAAGCGTGGCCTCTGGCAGCTAATACAGACCCACCTCTTAATAGTTTGTAATTAGCAAGGGCTTGATTGTCAACACAGTTGAACTTGAGTGCAATCTATTAAGTCACCACTCAGGAAACTGACAAAAATCAGTTGCTTAAAAGAAGTGACCATTCTAGTAAAGGAGAACTGTACTCAGGATACTTCGGGGTAATCTCTTAAAATGGAAGATTACTTAACAATGGTGAATCATGGTATAGGTTTTAATGTGTATCTTATATCCCAAACCTGGTGTTGCAGGGTATACATTAGGATAAACATTATGGGCCTGATCCTGTTTCATGGGATTATTCCCATGAGCGTCAGTCGGCGCATGATTTGTCCCTCTATGTTAAAAGGTAATATTATTGTTCATTAATTCTCAAACAAAAGCAATGGAAAACATTATGTCAGAGGTCAATCCTATGCACCAAGATACTACTGCTGTGGCTGATCTGTCCCCTTTAGATGAGGTACTGGGGGAGGGTGAGAACTTTGCCTGTTGACTGTTACAATTGCATATTTTCAAATTATTGTTTAAAAAGATGTTTTATATGAAATAGACAGAAATGACTTATACCAGTGGGTCTGATCTTTGCTTAGCACTTCTAGCAATTTTCATCTTTAACTTAAACAAAATGAGGAAAAGCCTGCTCAGGTGGCTTTCAGGTCATTATGGCTAAAATGATTTTGCACTGCTGTTCTGCACTAGCTCCCATACAGACTTTGTCTTATTTGGAGTGTTAATTGCAAGTTACTCTCATTGGGTTACATCAGGATGAACCTAAATCACTCAGCACTGCCCAATGGTCCTTTTTTCTCAGAAAGCCTTCATGATGGTGCATCCATTTGATTGTATGCTGGGGAGGGGGTGATCCTTGATCCTTCTGCACCCTTTCACACACTAAAATTTGCCTTCTTTCTCACCTTGCAGAGCGGATCCAGCAAGTCCTGTGCAGGGAAGGAGCCCTCCCTGTCCTCATCCTGATGTTAGAGTCTCCCAACTCAGAAGTACAGGTATAGTTAAAACAAGCCAGAATTTTTAAATAATACAAGCAAATTATACAATCCTGGAGCAAGCATAACTATTAGAATTCAAAAATACAGTGTAAGGACTGGGGGCTTCTCCAGGGTTTTGGGAGTAGAGGAAAGGAAGGAGAAATAAGGGACGCAAGGGGCTTTTGACTTTCTGCTTTGTTTTTTCTTCAGTGAACCAATAAGTAATGGTGTCATAGTGAAATGCTGAATAGTTGTATAAACACTGCTTTAGGCATGCAACATAGGTCCAGATGTGATAGGAGAAAGCTGATATGAAAATACACACAAAGCTGTTTTGAAGATATCAGTCTTCTCTCTGGCAGAATCATAGATTTCATGCTTTCCTGTTATCCTTTTGCATCAGAAAAAGTTAGTGGGGGGATCATTAATTATTATGTTAATTATTATTATATTACAGTGGCACTTAAGAACTCCAATTATGGACCAGGGCCCCATTGTGCTAGGCACTGTGTAAAAATTCAATTAGTTTATCATCTAAGTATAACACAAGAGACAATAGGGTGGTACAACAGGCAGGGGGAGCACAAGAAAACTATGAGGCCGTACAGGTCAGCAAGATAACCAATGGTATTAGAATACCAGCTGCCCATCAGTTGTCAATTTTTTTGAAGGTATCAGCTATACCTTTGAGGACATCAGACATACATCAGATCAGTTACAGTTAAGCCTGGCTCTCTTTACTTGTACCTCCACATTTTTATTTTGCCTTTTAAAGTTTTCCAATATTTTAGATGTGTAATTTTAAAACAATTATTCTTGCAGTTGGTTATGTGTATGGAGTGCATAGCCCACAATGGGGGTTGCCCTACTTGCACACAGTGGGTGATGTATATGAGCAGCTCATGATTATGCACACCTATGAAGAGAGCTTTGTATTAAAATAATCTGGAGAAGGCCAACAGCCAGAATCATGGACATTCAAGATGGATAGGAGCTCTTACATCATCCAGTCTGTCTCTTAGTCTCTTACATATTTTTTTTAGTATTTCATCCAGTCTTGTTCTAGATATCCCAAGAGATGGGACCTCTGCAACTACTTTCCACAAACATTCAGATTCACAGGTTTTTCCTGATATGGATCTTAATCATTCCCTCTCTCTATTTTATTCCATTACTTCAAATTATACCTTCCTGTATCTCACTAAATAAGCCTTGGTGATTACACCCTTCCAATATCTGCAAATGGTTATACACCATCCTCTGTAGTGCACACTGGGAGAGAGTCCCCCTTCTGACCGATCTATGCCTGATGTAGGAAAGGATGTGGGGTCAGAGGAGAGGGGCCAACGCAGAATCAAGCAACACTTGTATGGCCCATTGTGAGGGCCCATTTGTATTATTTCTTTGTCCTCCTTGGCATCTGCTTATTTCAGTAACGTATTTCTTACTCCTTCCTAAATTAGACAGACCAATGTTTATCGTTATCTATGCCTACACTAGGAATTAGAACTATCACAGAATTTTCCTCTATACTAAGTCTCCTTGCACAGGAAACAAAAATAGTCCAAGTAGTAGAATAGCTCCAACAACACTGTTTTCAATACTGTTTCAGAATTCTACTTTGAGCAATGGTGCAATTTCCTGGTGTGTACAGGACTTGAATTTAAGGTCCTGCACATTGTTTTCAGTCCACAAGCCAATTTGAATTAAGATTTTGTGAGTTGCTATTTCAATATCTTACTAAAATCTAAACATATTACATCTAAGGCATGCATCCTTTATCCACTTACTAGTACAGGAACTCCTCATTTAAAGTCATCTCGGTTAACGTTGTTTTGTTGTTACGTTGCTGATCAATTAGGGAACATGCTCATTTAAAAGCGACAAAGGGTCCTTGCATCCGAAGAAGTGGGTATTCACCCACAAAAGCTTATGCTCCAATACCTCTGTTAGTCTATAAGGTGCCACAGGACCCTTTGTCGCTTCTACAGATCCAGACTAACACGGCTACCCCTCTGATACTTGATGCTCATTTAAAGTTATGCAATGTTCCCTTCTAACATTCTCAGCTACCCAGAAGGCTATCAGTTGCTGGCAGTTCAGCTGTCCCTTCCCCCACTGCCATGTGCTGCTCCTGCCCTCTGCTTTGGAGCTGCTCCCTGAGACTCCTGCTTGCTGTGAGGGGTGGAGGGGGAACAGAGGAGGACTAATATCAGGTGTCTCCCTGATCCTGCACCCCACTTACCCCATCTTCCATAGAGCAGGGGGGGACACACGATGGAGGGAGCTGCTGCCTTGCTGATCTAATTAACAAGGCCGTATACTTCTGACCCCACTCTTGATACCTAATTGGAAATGCGCATCTCTATCTCTTAAACACACACACGTGTGTGTCTCTGTCTGCCCTCCCTCCTTTCCTGCTGCCTTGAAGAGTGTGAGAGTTAACCCTTGAGGGCTCAGTGGAGTGCTAGTTCATCATTTAGCAGTTAGGCATTCCCTGGGAAATATCCCACCCTCTGACTCCTCCACCTCAAGCAAGCTTCACAATCATCATTCTTGTGTACCAGTATTAAATTGTTTGTTTAAAATGTATACTGTGTGTGTGTGTGTGTATATATATATATATATATATATATATATATATATATATATATATAAATAAATAATATAGTCTTTTGTCTGGTGAAATTTTTTCCCTGGAACCTAACTCCCCTCATTTACATTAATTCTTATGGGGAAATTGGATTCGCTTAAAGTCGCATTTTTCATGAACATAACTACAACGTTAAGTGCGGAGTTCCTGTAATTCTATCAAATTGGCTCCTACCAGTGCTAAAAATAAAAGTTTAGCAGGACAAATGATAGCACTTGTTGGTCTAATTTGCTAGGATATGGAAGCCCTCTTGGAGAAAGGGAGGCCAACCATGGTATTCCTTGAAGGGATTTTGCTCATAACTGATGCTGTACTCCTCATTTGCCAGTCATTTTGCTTTGGCCATGCATTCTCAACATCAGGAGGCTTGAACAGAAGGGTGGCAGTCAATATAAACCAGTGCCTTCCATAAGCTTCTGTCTTCCAGTCATAGAATGTCAATTGGTCCCAATTATTGGGAAATACGGTCTGAGCATTAATACCCCATCTCCCCAATGTCACGTGTCAGGAATCTGTTTTGGAGCATCAAACATTGGATACAGTGAGGTTGCCCCTCTGTAACCCCCTCAGCAGTATTACTGCCCTTAAATTTCCTTATGCTAAGGAGGTATTTGAAAGACAAGATGGAGCCCTTTTAAGACCCAAACATTATGGTGGAAGATTTTTTTTCCTGATCAAGAAATGGAAACAACCAACCAAGCAAGCCAAAGAAAAAACAAAAAATCTACAACAGGTTGCTCTGCCAACATATGTTAATTTCTCCTGGGAGAGAATTTCTCTGCACCCTCCCTTTTTATATTATACAAACAGTTTGGGCCACATTTATGACTTCTACAACTCTTCAGAGGCTGTACAAATTACACCTGAGATTAATCTGGTCCATTGACATTAGTGCCAGCCAAAATATTTTTGCCATTCCTTCAGGGAGAGTCTCTATGATAAACTCACTTTGGGACAGTAGAACATACTGCATCATTTGGCTTGAATATGGTTATTTTTTGCTTTGCCGAATGAGGCTGTACCTGTCTAGTCAGTCAGTGCAACATGACTGCCTTCAGTAATGGCATTGATGCCTTTGGCAGGGGGTGGGGGAATGCTTTTCTCCTGGGTATGATCCTATTGGATTTCTCTTGACATGTCAGCACAATCATTCAAAGCTAATAAAACAAAACAAGTGAGTATCTTCAAAGAGGAGTGCAGGCTGGTATAGCCTCGCCCCATGAACAGTTCTACTGAATGTAGAATGCATGATTCCTGGAATTTTCCAGATGCCTGCCAAATACAGTCTCATACGGGGGTGAGGCAAACTTTTATATGTTGCAAGAAAGCTCCGAGACATGCCTTTTCCAAGCTCTTCATCCCTGTTCTTTGTCTACTTAACATAGCTACTGCTAGCATCTCAAACTCTAATTTCTCATACAAGTAATTGCTAATGTCGTTAGTCTCAGATGAATATTTCTGCAAGGAAGCATAGTGTACATGTTAAAGCACAGAACTGGGAGTTAGGAGGTTTCGGCTCTATTCCTAGCTTTGTTTTCAAGGACTGTTTAGGGTCTTATATGGTGGATTCTATATAAATACGTTCCATTATGTCTAGCAGGAAACAAACTAACTAGCAGCCGCTCATGCTGCCATGGCCACTTTGCTAATTTTAGCACATTAGCTCAAGCAGAACTTGTGTGTGTCTGTCAGTCTGGACTGGGAAGTGCCCTCCCAGCTGCTGTGTAGATACACACTGATATAACCCAAAACTGAGAGAGTTTTGTGTGTCCAATGGCTAAGTAACCCTTGCTTCCCTGCATTCTTCAGTCTCCTTTGAATTCTGCCTATGGCTTGAGCAGCTCTGGTCATATAACGCTGGCTGAGGAGAGCGATGTAAATATATTTCATAACTCTGTGGTTATGCCAGGCTATCAATGTGTACATACAGTTCTCTTTCAGTCACCCTGTTGCCTGTGTGCATCTTTTCACAGCAAGAGCACTAGGAAGCCCTCCTTGTCATGCCTGAACTACCCTTTTTGCAGAAATGACACCCCGAATCAGGGCTGGCTCTAGCTTTTTTGCCACCCCAAGCAGCAAAAAAAAACAACCAAAGCCACGGCCGGAGCAAAAAAAAAAACCAAACGGCCCTTGAAATGTACCTCCCCAGGAATGGCCGGAATGCCGTCCCTTCAGATGTGTTGCCCCAAGCACCTGCTTCTTTGGCTGGTGCCTGGAGCCAGCCCTACCCCAAATGCTAGGATTTGCCAGTAGAAGAGGGGCCATTATGAGACCATATTTGTGGGTTCTGACAAAATATTTCTTCCCTGATTACATCTAGATTATATTTTGGACATTTATGGTCTTGCTTACGGCTATTAACTAGGCTCAGGGGGTGTGGCCAGAAAAAAAGTGCCCTGCTTAGAGTGAGCTGTAATAGAATGGACAGAGGAATTTTTGTCTCATGGATGCTTTCCACAATATGTACGCCAAAGGACATTAAGCTCACTTTCTGACTTTCTATACACTTTGTTTCTTAAAAACAAAGAGACATGTGTCCTGCACACGGAATTAGAAGCCACGAGCTTTTGCATTCTTATCCCAGCACTGCCACCAATTTCCCCTGTGGCTTTGGGCATGTCACAATCTCTATCTCAGTTTTTCTCCATTCTCTCCCTTCCCCTCAGATGTGAGTATTAATATCAACCTACCTCAGAAAGGTGTTTTGGGGTTTAATCAATTTTCGTAAAGCACCTTGAAGTTGAAAAGTACACACTTTTGTCAAATAAAAAGTGAAGCCTTTCTCCTGTTGATTTTCACTGTATTGAACAAACACTGTCACAGTGACATCTTCTCTCTACCCCCTTCTCTGTTCTCGTCAGTATTATAGTTGTGCTGCTCTAAGCAATGTGGCAGCCAACTCTCAGCACCATGAAGCCATGTTGCGAGTTGGGGACAGATTCCTTCTGCGGACACTCATTTCTCTCCTGTCTTCATCTGTGGACAAGGTAAAGTGAAAAAGATGAGGTTGTGGGGGGGGGGTGTTATTGTACAGAAGATTTGCTGATCATTTTCCTGAGGTTTCTTTAACTCTGTGTGTTACACTCAGCGTGAAGAAGCTATGACGCAACTAGATTGCTTTACATTGTAATTAGGGAGCCCCAGGCAAATGCAGGGGAGGCTTTGAAACTGCACTTTACTACTGTAGATCCCGGAGCATGAAACTGAGGCACTTTACTAGATGTGAGAATTTTAGCACATTTCCAGCAAAGTTATAATTATCGATTGCACTTTGCTTTGAAGATGGAAACAGAGAGTCGGGCCTGAGCTGCAGAGTTCAGATCTGGAGCCAGGTGTTCCCAAACTTCAGGAGTGTTCACCTTCAGAGATTTGGTTTTGCTCATTATAAGGGTTACAGGCTGTCACAGACCATAGTGAGCACTCCTTCCTGGACATGCACTAGGACTTCCGTGAGAGGAATCCAAGCCTCTGCCACTCTGGGTCCCCAAAGTGTTTCAAGGTTCTGGGCTGGCAATTCTCAGGATTTATAAAATACATCTGAAGGGCACTGAAAGTTAACAGAAGGCCTATAGGGGACATAAGACAATAGCTCTAAGTCAGCCTTGCCTTTTAGCCCATCTCACCTTTTGACATCTATCCCAGTCCAACTACCACAATGTTCATGTCGATGATGATTACTTGGAAACATCTTACTTTCTTAGACCAGAAGAATATTGATTTATTTCAGGGAAAAACAGAGAAAAAGCAAAGCAAATACATTCAGTGCATTCATATCTGTATATATAGGTGCTGGAATTGTGGGGTGGTGCTGGCGCACCCCCCTGACTTTAAGACGTTTCCATCATATAAAGGGTTTGCACTTTGCTTCAATGGTTCTCAGCACCCGCACTATACAAATTGTTCCAGCACCCCTGTCCGTTCAGTTCATTTGACATTCCTGAGGTAGATCAACACTGAGAATGTACTGTTAGATTCTGGGCAGCATGTGGAAATCCACTGGATATCGCTAACCTGCTCGACAGTAATGGGTACCGATTAACAGGTCTGTGTGGTGGGAAATTAAGCTGGTGTTAATTCATACCTGTATGTACTGGCCTTCAAGCAACCGTTTTTGGCAATTAAACCCCAGAATAAACACTTTGTAGACAAGTATCAGAGGGGTAGCCGTGTTAGTCTGGATCTGTAGAAGTGACAAAGGGTCCTGTGGCACCTTATAGACTAACAGAGGTATTGGAGCATAAGCTTTCGTGGGTGAATACCCACTGCTTTGGATGCAAGCAGTGGAAATGTCAGTGTTTATTAGTTTATTTTAGCCAACCAAATCAGTTACTGGAGTGATCACTCTTTTTTTTATTGGTACAACCAGGTTTCAAGACAGGCATGTGTTTGTCTGAGGAACTTGGCCACAAGTGGTGAGTAATGTGTTTGGGAAAAACACTTCTTTTTTTCCTCTCTCTCTGGGAGAGGACAGCAGGTTGGGGAATTTCCTGCTTGTTAGGAACCCAATTACTGCTGTCCCATCTGGGTGCAGTCCAGGGCAAAGGGAGCCCCCTCACCTCCAGCACACCTGTCTAGGAGACACCTATAATTTGTGAGGTTGTGTGCTAGCTGACCCTGACTTCAGTGCTCACAGGCCCAGAGATGGAATGTCTGGCCAGGGTGTGGATAGAAAGAGAGATCTTTCTATCCAGCAAGTTAAAGAAGTATGGGCTGGATGAATGGACGGTAAGGTGGATAGAAAACTGGCTGGATGGTCGTGCTCAACGGGTAGTGATCAATGGCTCCATGTCTAGTTGGCAGCCGGTATCAAGTGGCGTACCCCAAGGGTCGGTGCTGGGGCCGGTTTTGTTCAATATCTTCATCAACGACCTGGAGGATGGTGTGGACTGCACCCTTAGCAAGTTTGCAGATGACACTAAACTGGGAGGAGTGGTTGATACGCTGGAGGGTAGGGATAGGATACAGAGGGACCTAGACAAATTAGAGGATTGGGCCAAAAGAAATCTGATGAGGTTCAACAAGGACAAGTGCAGAGTCCTGCACTTAGGACGGAAGAATCCCATGCACTGCTACAGACTAGGAACCGAATGGCTGGGCAGCAGTTCTGCAGAAAAGGACCTAGGGGTTACAGTGGACGAAAAGCTGAATATGAGTCAACAGTGTGCCCTTGTTGCCAAGAAGGCTAACGGCATTTTGGGCTGTATAAGTAGGGGCATTTCCAGCAGATCGAGGGATGTGATTATTCCCCTCTATTCGGCACTGGTGAGGCCTCATTTGGAGTACTGTGTCCAGTTTTGGGCCCCACACTACAAGAAGGATGTGGATAAATTGGAAAGAGTCCAACGGAGGGCAACAAAAATGATTAGGGGGCTGGAGCACATGACTTATGAGGAGAGGCTGAGGGAACTGAGATTGTTTAGCCTGCAGAAGAGAAGAGAGGGGGGATTTGATAGCTGCTTTCAACTACCTAAAAGGGGGTTCCAAAGAGGATGGATCTAGACTGTTCTCAGTGGTAGAAGATGACAGAACAAGGAGTAATGGTCTCAAGTTGCAGAGGGGGAGGTTTAGGTTGGATATTAGGAAAAACTTTTTCACTAGTAGGGTGGTGAAGCACTGGAATGTGTTACCTAGGGAGGTGGTGGAATCTCCTTCCTTAGAGGTTTTTAAGGTCAGGCTTGACAAAGCCCTGGCTGGGATGATCTAGTTGGGGTTGGTCCTGCTTTGAGCAGGGGGTTGGACTAGATGACCTCCTGAGGTCCCTTCCAACCATGAGATTCTATGATTCTATGATCCCTGTGTACTAGCAACAGATCAGCACCTTCAGCTTTTTAAAGTGTAGCAAGTCCCACTGCTAGTTATGCTCCCACCTGCACCCACAAAGCATTGAGCCGGAATAAGGGCATGCGTAGACTAGAGTACACATACCTGGGTCCCAGAGCAGTGGAGCCAAGGCAGCATACGTTTCAGCCCAGCTACCTGGAACCCTAAGTAATTATTTGTGGGGCTAGGACTTGTTGAAGGGCATCTTGCTGTGGCTTCTCTTCTCTGATACCTGTGCTAGCTTAAAGCTACCCAAGCTGCAATCACACCTTGTGATTGCAGTCCCCTGAGATCGGGCAAACTGGTTGAAACTATAGTAAAGAACAGAATTGTCAGACACATAGATGAACATGATTTGTTGGGGAAGAGTCAACCTGGTTTTTGCAAAGGGAAATCATGCCTCACCAATCTACTAGAATTCTTTGAGAGGGTCAAGAAGCATGTGGACAAGGATGCTCCAGTGGATATAGTGTACTTAGATTTTCAGAAAGCCTTTGACAAGGTCCCTCACCAAAGGCTCTTAAGCAAAGTAAGTTGTCATGGGATAAAAGGGAAGGTCCTTTTATGGATCAGTAACTGGTTAAAAGATAGGAAACAAAGGGTAGGAATAAATGGTCAGTTTTCAGAATGGAGAGAGGTAAATAGTGGTGTCCCACAGGCGTCTGTACAGTACTATTCAACATATTCATAAATGATCTGGAAAAAGGGATAAACAGTGAGGTGGAAAACTTTGCAGATGATGATACAAAACTATCGAGATAGTTAAATCCAAAGCAGACTGTGAAGAGTTACAATGGTATCTCATAAAACTGGGTCACTGAGCAACCAAATGGCAGATGAAATTCAATGTTGATAAATGCAAAGTAATGTTGTAGAGGGGTTTGGCTGGAGCTCTTCCCTCTCCGGGGCACAGGGGAACCACCCCGCCTCACTACTTCTTTCCAGTTGCTGATGGGGAATTAGCCAGGCCACAGGAGTCTCTTGCCATGGCAGCAATAGAGACAAACACAGACAGTTATTCTCACCCGGCCCCTGGTTGGCAGGCAGTAGTGAGTCAAAGGCTCAGGCCCAGAGGCAGGGGCTGAGCAAAGGCAGGTAAACAACACGCCCAGGCCCTCGGCTCAGAGGGGCCTTGGAGAGGGGAGACTGCCGCCCACAAGTTGGGTGGCAGGGGGGGACGCAAGCCCTCCCACTCCATTGTGTCCCAGCCCGGGGCCCTAGCAGCGGCAGAAGGCCTTCTGCTGAGTCAGTGGGGATCCTGGCCGCAACACACTGACATAGGCTCTGGCAGTGCTGCAGCCAGACTAGGGGCGGCTGCCCCCGGGCTACTTCTGAACTCCCCCTCTAGAGGCACCTGGGCCTGGACAGTGTCCTCCGGGGAGTCAAGCACCATGGGGTGCTCTGGGTAACTGGCGAGGGGCAGGCTTGGCAGCTCCTCTGCGCTCTGGTCAGCGTGGGCAGGTCAGGCCAGTCCTCGGGTCTGCCGTAGGTCACCAGGATCTCCCAACCGGGAGCTAGGCCGGAGGTGTCTGGCTTCTCCGGCAGCTACTCTCCAAGTGAGCTCTGGCCCCCTCCTTTTCTACTTCCTGTCCTGCGCCTGACCCTCTGGGAGGCGGGTCACAGCTCTCTGGCCCCACCCACTCTGGTGTCCGGAGGGGGTCGTCCCTCTCCGGGGCATCGGGGAACCACACTGCCTCACTACAAATGCACACTGGAAAACATAATCCCAACTATACATATAAAATGATGCGGTCTAAATAGCTGTTATCACTCAAGAAAGATGTTGGAGTCCTTGTGGATAGTTCTCTGGAAACATCCTCTCAATGTGCAGCGGCAGTCAAAAAAGGAAACAGAATGTTGGGAATCATTAAGTAAGGGATAGATAAGACAGAAAATAGCATACTGCCTCCATAAATCCATGGTACACCCACATCTTGAATACTGCATGCAGATGTGGTCACCCCATCTCAAAAAAGATATGCTAGAATTGGAAAAGGTTCAGAAAAGGGCAACAAAAATGATTAGGGGTATGGATCAGCTTCCTTTTGAGAAAAGATTAATAAAACTGGGACTTTTCAGCTTGGAAAAAAAGATGACTAAGGAAGGATATGATAGAGGCCTATAAAATCATGACTGGTGTGGAGAAAGTAAATAAGGAAGTGTTATTTACTCCTCCTAACACAAGAACTAGGGGTCACGAAATGAAATGAATAGGCAGCAAGTTTAAAACATACAAAAGGAAGTATTTTGTCACAAAATGCACAGTCAATCTGTGGAAGTCTTTGCCAGAGGATGTTGTGAAGGCCAAGACTATAAAAGGATTAAAAAAAGAACTAGATAAATTCATGGAGGATAGGTCCATCAATGGCTATTAGCAAGGATGGGCAGGCCTGGTGTCCCTAGCCTCTGTTTGCCAGAAGCTGGGAATGGTCAACGGGATGGATCACTTGATGATGTTCTATTCATTCCCTCTGGGGCACCTGGCATTGGCCACTGTTGGAAGACAAGATACTAGGCTAGACGGACTTTTGGTCTGACCCAGTATGGCCGTTCTTATGTTCTTAGAATGTCTCTTGAGATTGCTGCTTAGGTAGTGTGCCACTGCCACCTCCTCCTCCGGAGCACGGCTTTGCCTTCCATGAAGCATAATTTAGCCCCACGTATTTGCCATTCAAACCCTATTTACACGTATGATACACGTTTTTAGAATGCACATTTGGGCTGGAAGAGGGGGGAAGGGAAGCCTCACATCCTGCTGTGCAGCAGTGTCCTCTAGAGCAAGCCTGTGTCTAGAGGACACTTTCTGTGTCTAGAAAGTCTAGATGGGCTTCTTCACATACAGAATGAACACACTAAGATCTCATGGGAGCCTTTTGCACTGCTTGTACTAGCCCAAAAGTGTAACTGTCCTTTATGGCTTCAGTAGAAGCTCTGACTCCATCTGCTGGCTGTCTGGAGGATACCCATACTGCCAGAAACGTTCTAGCACAAAACAGATACTAGCGATGAGTGAAGTATAAGAACCTAAACAGAACAGAACTATCCCTACCAAGGTTAGCAGGAGTTTTGCTTCTAAACCCTGTAACATTTGTACATTGCTTTCTGTTTGTGTGGCAGAAGGCCACAAGAGTATTGGCCAATGAAGGATGCAGTGACAATTTCCGCTAGTCTTCCCCTAAAGAAATAGCTGGGAATCTATGACAGGAAAGCGGCTGTATTTCTATGATGGCATTTACACTGTATATAGTTTATGAAGTGATTTGGAGCCTTCAGGATGAAAGCCATTATGTAAGTGTACATTTTAATTATAAATTTCTCTGCAACAGTTGATCACTAACTAGCTGTCTAAAAATAAGCATTGGTCTGTGATAGTGCAGAGGTATAAGACCAGTTGTACATGTATCTAGTAGATCACAATTGTTTTCATCCTCCCTCCTCCTTTTTGAAATGCCACCTATTCCCATCCCTCACTCAAATATCCCTAGTGCAATTACTGTTCCTGCACCAGTCATGCCCTAGATCTCTGAAGTGTATTCAGGGTATTCTCTTCTTCATTCTGCCACATTAGATTTTTAAATCATTAACAGGTAACATTTTAATTTGGTTTTACAAATATTTTAAGGCAATTATTATGAGCAGTTTCTTCTGTATCTCCTCTGTACTGTACATCTAAAGCAAGTACTTCACTGGTACTTCTTATTTAGTGCTGTGCAATTTCAGTCGTTAGGGAACTAATTTTAAGAGCTCTCCTCTCTGATCCACTCATTTTGCTCCCACAGCTCCCAGCCTGTCTTCAAGTTTGTTACTCCAGGACTGTCAAGCTGTGTGTTTGTGGTACAACAAATGAGCCCTTTCCCTTCTGTGTCAATTTGTCTAACGTCACATGACCACATCTCCCAAATTTTCTCTCTTGGGAAGAGATGTTCTTCAGTTATTTTATGAGACTGAAGACCAAATTGGAGCAGTTTCTTGGCTTCCTTTCAAAGGAGAAAAAGAAATATTTTGGATGCTTTGGGACAGAAACTAGGCTTGTCTTTGACAAGCGTCTTCAAACAGATGGTTTATTTATTGATTTAAAATTACAAAATGGGAAGTGTTCTTCCAAAGAATCAAGGATCAGAACCTTGTCTCATTCCATCCCTTTGTACCACTCCGGCAGGGTCAGGCAGCGCTAAAGCAATGGAAACATTGTTTAGACAGGCTCTGTCTCACCAAACACCCCCCCTCCCACACCACACACAGTCCTCGTGAACTTTAACTCATTCCAGCTAAACTCATTTCAAACATGGTTTGGTTGACCAATGCAAACACGACCAAAGTGCTTTCAAAGTTATATTCAAATCTGGGTCCATACTACTCCTCCAGACGCAGTGTTGGTAGAGGGAGACAGAACACAAAGCATGATTTTTATAACCTGGTAAAACACAATTTGGCCCTGCTTGGACAGGGATATATATATCACAATTCAGCCATAAGTCTGGCTAGCATTCATGAAGACAGCAGCATAATTGTGCCATGCACCTTCTAACAACATTTTCCCCACACTGAGCTGCTTTGTCATTCTTCCAAACAGTGAACATTCAGGCTGACATCATTGCTATGGACATCATGCCCAAGCTGCTCTTTCTCCTTGCATCTAGCAATTCAGATGTTCAACAAGCTTCTATTGCACTCCTCTGGATATTATCCCAACACCCGGCCAACCAGGTAGGGATGATAATTGCTGAATAGCAGGGGTTCTAGCCACTGCCTGGGATAAAACTTTTAATACTCCTAACTAAGTAATGCTATGGCAACAATGTTAATGTTGCATATAATGAATGACTGATATAAATACTCAATGTGCAAATCTCCATAGAAAAACAGAAAGGGCCTTCCCAAAGGGATCAAGAGTTAGCTACCACAACTGCACCTGGACAGTTATTTAATATCGGGATTGTGTGGGTTGAGGGGGACCCAGGGCCGGTGCAAGGCTATTTCATGCCCTAGGCGAAACTTCCACCTTGCGCCCCCCCACTCCGGCTCAGGGAGCCCTGCGGCAGCTCCCCCCCCTGCCCTGCAGCGCCCCACCTGCAGCAGCTCCCCGCCTTCCCCCTGCCTGGGGAGCCCCCCCTGCAGCAGTTCCCCACCGCTTCCGCCTGGGGAGCCCCCACTGCAGCAGCTCCCTGCCCCTCCGCTCGGAGAGCGCCCCCTGCGGCAGCTCCCCGCCCCAGCTCACCTCTGCTCCACCTCCTCCAGTGAGCACGCGGGTGCCGCTGAACTTCTCTTGCCTCCCAGGCGTGCCGCGCCAATCAGCTGTTTGGCGCGGCACGCCTGGGAGGGGAGCAGAATTAGAGCGGGGGCGGCGTACTCAGGGGAGGAGGCGGAGCGGAAGTGAGTTGAGGCGGGGAGCGGTACCCCTGCGTACCCCCTGCTCTGTTACTTGCTGCGGGCAGCCCTCTCCACGCCCCTTTGCCCCAGCTCACCTCCACTCCACCTCCTCCCCTGAGTGCGCTTTTTGACGCCCCCCAACCGCCTAGTTCACCTAGTGGTTGCACCGGCCCTGGGGGGACCCAGTGGACATTGAGTTTAGTCCTTTGTGTTGTAGAGCAGCTGTATAAGCAGAAGGTCACTCACACCAGCCCACACTCTACTGACCACTACACTTCAAGCATTGCAGGTCAGAGAAAGAAAGCTACTTCTTATCTACAGGGCTTGGCATAGTAATTTTGTTAGGGCTTGTCTACACAGGGACACTCAGGAAAGTGCAAATGAATTAATCTCTTTTGAAGAAGAAGTACTAAGCTAAAGCAAACAAGGCCACTTTACTTCTGAATGAGAGCATCCACACTGGGGTTTAAGATGCTTTAATTGTCCCTTCATGGACAAATCATTAGTTAGGATTTGGCTATTTTGTTCAAGGTAAACTCCATCACAAATGGTGAAATGTTATTGCTAATGCCTGAGAACCTGAAAGCAAAACTGATTAGAAGTAGTTCATAAAAAACAAACAAAACAAAACGCTAACCATGGTATTTTCTTTGTCCATGCAGAAAGAAATGCAGAAGTAAACAAAGTATAAGATAGTGAAAAGCAAGATCTCTACTATAATTTCTATTACAATAGCTGATGGTGTCACTAGTAATTTGAGTAAGGAAATTTTAAAATAGGATTTTTAGGCTAACAACCTCTTAAGTCAGTTAGCGTTTAAGGATATCAAGCAAAAAATGTGAAAGCCTATCATATGATGTAGCTTTTTACAGTAGTGACAAGATAATCTGACTACCCAAGGCTTGTTTTGGGGGCTTTTAGTGGCTAATTACTGAAAGCAATTCATTGCTGGCTTGAAACTCCCACTGGGAACTGCAGACCTGGTGCTTTGTACATCAATTGATCTTGCATGGTTAAAATTATGCCTTCTACAACTCAGTAGTGTGCTGGGAAAGGAGAGAAGGTGCATAGCTCAAGCAGAGTGCCTGGAGGCATGATGCCTTTCAAAGGCATGATGCTTATTATTTATTTGAATTGCATTAGCACTAGGGGTCCCAGTCATGGACCTGTGCCCCATTGTGCGAGCACTGTATGCACAGAATGAAAAGTCAATCCCTGCCCCAAGGAATTTACAACTTAAATAAGTGAAGTCAGTGGGGTTACTAAAGTGTTACTCAGTGTGAAGAATCAGGTCAGAATTTTACCTCAGTAATAAAGCTGTTAATTTTCCAAGAAAGCACCTCTTGCAGTTCACCACCACCACCACCCCCAGCTATGCATACAACCTCTCCCCTTCATGGCTTCTAAAATGTGTGTATGTCAAATATTTCAATCAACCCCTCAGTCACATGAAAGGCACATCCTGTCTGCGCACAGCTGGAGCATCCAATATGACCAGAGGTACAAAGTGGTTACGTCAGCAATGAAAGAGTCAAACCATCCAGCAGGGGAAGGGTAATATGTGGGTCTGCGATAGGACATTTGGAAGTGAAATGTCATCTCAAGGGTATATTCCCTGGTGAGAACTGTTTGCATTTTGAAATTTATTTTAGTGAGCAAACATCACTGTCACTGACTGTTGAATGTTACTGCATTGTGAGATTCAACTCTGAGTATCTAGACAAGGGTCTTATCCATTGTCCCTTGTTTCACTCCCTCCCCCCTCACCCTTTCTAGCCTATTTTTCAGCTCTTTTCAAGGTTTCCTTCTCTGGCCTGGTCTGAATTCTGAGTGAATTAGAGGGGCTGTTCCCTGGGAACAGCAGTAGGAAAACAAACCATAGAACAAAGCTAACATTTACAAGTAAATGAAGTAATGCTTGAGTCATTACAAATACCGGCCAATATACAATAGGGTAAAATTCATCTGCCCTTTAGTTACCGTGGATTTGATCAGATGGAATGTTTCACGGAGCCTTCATTCCTTAACAGAAAGCCTCTCTGTGATTCACCGGCTTGGCCATTGCATTGACTCATGGTGAGCATGCAACATAACACGGTATTAGCTTCCCCACTGCAAAGAGAATTCTGTTCAGTTCTGTCAAGGGCAATCCAGTCCCAAAGCCCCAAGAAAGAGGTTGGGTGTTATAATAAAGAGCCTTTTCAGCATGAGGTGAAGCCATGCTTGTTAGAGCAAGGGATCAGGGCTCAGAACACATTGATTCTAGTTCCAGTTCTGCCACTGACTAACTTGTACTAGGACACACAGTAACTTTGCTTCTCTGCATCTCAGCTTCACCATCTGTAAACTGGGATTATTATTTATCCTTGCTAGCACACTTCACTAGAGGATCTCAGAGTGTTTTACAAAGGCCAGGTATTAAAATGATAAAAACAGTTGCTGCTAGAATGGTTTCCCTGACCAGTGTGGAGTAGGATCTTTTTTCAGTTCCAGCTGTTTGAGTCTGGGAAAGAAGTTTGGCCAATACTCATCTGAATCTGTTCACCCATCTTCTACCGAAAATGCTGCCTCTGTGGCTCTCCCTTACTGAACAGGGGATCACAATAATGAACTTGGAATGAAATCTGGGTCTCACACATATAATTGCAAAATACTGCAGGCCCATCAGAATGTAGTGTTCTAATACTTGCCATTAGATGGGATAGTGATCAAATGTATATCCTACATGTATGAGAAAGACTGGCAGTGGAGCCATCATGTACTGTAAGAGTTCATTTTTGGTCTGCGCTCAGTTAAAAGGCCCGAGCTGCCTCTCCTGCTGATGCAAGTTGGGAATGGCTCCACTGAAGTCAATTGGAGTTACACAGGTTTAAAAAAAAAAAAAAAAAGAGTTGAACCTACAGTATCCAAAATGGTCTTTACAGTTAATTGAACGCATTCTAGCTAGCTAAGTTTAAGTGAGTTGTGTCTATGAAGGGAGGGAAAGACATCGCTAGAGAAATTCACAAGCATATATCTGTACATACCACACCCTGATTGAAACCTAACATGTAGACATCTGAGCTTATTAAGTCATACTTTGTTCCCCGAGTTTACCCATCATGCTGTACTTTGGATTTGTCTTCTTTCATATTTTGCTTCAGGATTTCACCTTGTGACTGTGTTTGGAATGGATGCATTTGAAGATGTCAGCCAATATCAAGTGAAAATAAAATACCCCTTTTGTAACAACCTACAAATCAGGAAAGATGCAATTTAAACTGATTTTTAAAGACATCTAACTTTGATGCTGCTTCAATGAGCCTGACATTTCCAAAACTCCCGAGTCATGTCTTTCATCTCAGTATGTATGCAGGGTTAAAGATTTAGTACATCCTTGCTAGCAAGCCTCAGTTTCTATGAATAAAGAAGTACACTACTGACTCTACACAAAGTACTGTCAAATGCCCAAAGCAAACAGACTGAAAGAACAGAGAAATGTTTTCTTTGCTAACCTTTTAGCTACAATATGATCTTAGGTATTGCTTGCAACTATGGGTCTGATCCAAAGCCAATTAAATCAGTGTGAGAGTTTTCCACCCAGTTCACCTTACTGAAAGAAAAAAAAAAGTTTATATTAATACCAGGGAGACTTGGTGGCCAACAATTCCAAACTTGGAGCTAGGGTCCAATCCCACTGGTATTAGAGAAGCCTGAAAGTTCAGCAAGGAGTAAGCTTTCTGAAAGGCCTTTAAATATCAATAGGAGAGCAGAGAAAGCAGTATACCATTTTGAAAAGGGTCTTTTTTAAAGGAATTTCAGGAATGTGATTTTTACAAGTGCCTGATCACAAACTGATTTAAAAAATTAGTCTGTTTAAAACAAATCAAGTTGACCATATCTATCTAATGTAAAGATTGCTGAATGACCTACCTCTTCCATTCACCATTACCCAGAGCAGTGCCCTTCTCATTCACAATCACATGCCTCCCTTTGGTTACTACAGCTATTGCTTAGCTGACACAGTAATATTTTAAAAGTATTTGATGGGATTTGTCAGCTGGAAATGCGGAGAATCAGCCAGTACCATCGGACCATCCACTTCTCCACAGACCACCAGCATGGACCACAATTTGAGAACTACAGCGCTAAACTACAGCTACGGCACAGCTAGTTTAAGACAGCTGAGAGCTGAGCTGGGGTAGCCCTACCAATGACATAACATGGAGCCACATCACATGCTTTAGCACTGTCATTATCAGCAGTGATTGAATGGCTTGTTGCTCTTTGCAGGACACTCTAATGCATGGAGAGGTGCTGCAGACCCTGGGGATGCTATTGTTAACTCACCAAACAGACCCGGGGATTGTTGGTCACACTGCCTGTATCATCAAAAATCTGAGCCTTTGCAAAAACGTTCAGGTGAGTAGCAGTTTGTCTTGGCAGAATTACACACTGGTAGGCTGCACTTCCAGCTATATCAGATAAGAGCTACTCACTCCAAAGAATGGTTTTTAAAATAATAGGCAAAAAAAGTCTTACACTCTGGGCCTACTCCTGTTCCTACTGAAGTTAGTGGCAAAATTCCCAGGAGTGTACAAGTGAACAGGATCTGATGCTCCACATTAAAAGCCGTGTCTTTTATCTCTGTTTCCTTTGCACCCTCAGCACCACTAGTTCTAGCACCTCTCAACCCCTTCCCAAAGTCCTGCTTTTTATCTTCCAGAAACTTTTCTAAATCCTCCTTCCTGGCCAAAAAGCCTACGTACAGCCCGACTTTGTAGTTCTCCTAGGCCGGTGATTGAGGAAATTCAGAAACAAAGCTAGCATAGGATGTCATGCTCTCTTCCTGGGACCTTCAGTGCTTTGCAAAGCTTTTGCGCCACTCTTCTAACAACACTCATCCCTTCCCATGAGATGAAGGATGCTTCAATACATACAATTTTAGAGTTACTCTGTATCAATTACTTTCAAGTAGGTAAGTGTAATTTGTACTCTTCTGATTGGAAAAGCCTGTAGCACCACATTCCAATAAGTCTTCTAATTACACAGTATAAATTACCATATAGCAAATCCCATGTGCCCCTTAAAATTCCACGGCTTCATGCTCATAAGCCAGACTGTTTCTTGATAGCTAAAGAGACGAGCCCTTGAAGATTAGCAGCACAGGTTTGGGGTGTTGGCATCCATTTGAGGAGAGATTTAAAAGCCTGAGGTTAAAGAGAGGCTAGCACTGATTATTCAAATGAAAAGAAGAGGTATATAAAGCAATGTGTTACTTATAACTGCCAAGTTGCCCATAACCATCTGCATTGCCTGATGCATCTCCAGCTCTGATGAAATCCTCATCCATGCATTCATTTCCTCACCCCTTTACTATTGAGACTCAGTTCTCTCGGGCCACCTTCCTACAGGGAAATATAATCACACATTATAAACAACTCCACTGGCTTCCCACTTGATCCAGTTCAATAAAGCTCCAGTCAGGCACGTACCAAAGTCCAGACTGGGAAAACTACACTGACATGCTCAAAATGTAGGCCACATGTTTCACAATGATGGTTATGCTGTCAATTGGAGGTCACACATTATTACAAACATGTACAGGCAGATACCAAGCCATCACAACTCTCCCCGGCCGCTATCATTGTTTTAGGGGCAGTGAAGAATCCAGCTATTCTTTTGTTACCTTCTCACAGCTGAGAGAAGGAACTCCTGCCCATTCACACGTCAGGAGCTCCATCCTGTAGGACTCACCAGATCTGACCAGGATCTAAAGGTTGAAATGATGGTTCCTCAAACCTCTTCCAGTGGTCTGGAATCTTTCCTTGTGGCCTAGCCATGCCAATGGGATTTTCTTCCAGTGAGAAAATTAGGGCAGAGGGTGGGTTTATGGCCCTTGGGTTTAGAAGAACGTTTATTAAAAAGTTTCATAGGATGCTAGTGTTACTGTGTATGCACTGAAGTCTAGTCCTAATGGCCCAAAACATCACAATAGCATTAGCATCCTATGGCACATTTACTAATTTCCACCCCCTTGGATACACACAGTTCTCTGCAACAGGGTGTCCTAAATCCTTCTAAGCTCCAAGGGCCGTGACACCCTGGAGATAGTTATGGCTGGCTGGATAAATGTGTTAAGTTTTTTAAAAGCTATTTTTCCCACTGCACCTTAAAGAAAATAAATGCACACAAAATGGTTAAGCAATTCACAATGCAATATGCCATTGCAAGGTTTGGCTGAATATGGAGAGCCATCATGTCACACCCCAGAGAAGTAACACTCCCTTGCTGTTTGGCTTTGGTAAGACCACACCTAAAATTTCTTGTATAGATCTGAGCATTTGAATGCCAGAAAGTTGTCAAAAATGTGGAGGTAATTACGAGAAAAACAATAAGCTTCTGTGTTGCATGGCATATGGTGATTCAATATATTGACTTTTTGGTCCACATCAAAACATCAGCACATGATGACCTTGCAATAAAACACATCCTGACACAATGACTCACAGCATGAAGTTTTTTTTGGCTCTATAAGCGATCTGAAGTCCTGTGACCATCCCATAGACAGAGCTTGTGTGACAGTTCTGTCGAAATTAGGATGGTCCCAGAAAATCCAAGATGAGTATCAAGCTTGACCTCTCTCCCACCAGCACAATGCATCTTGTCTATTATGGGTAAGCAGGTGGCAATTGTTAGCACTGACCCATTTTATCCTCAGTATTCTATGAATTAGTTCATGTTTGTGAAGTCCTTGGAAGTTACAAAGCACTGTAAAAGAGCTAAATATCATCTCTTTCTCATAATAGAGAATCATTGAAAGTCCATGTGTGGAAGGACTCCTCCAGGCTATCCTGTCTACTGAAATTCAAGAAGAATCTCTTCATTATGTGACATGTTCTCTTGCTGAGCTGGCAAAGCATGGTAAGGGAGCAACAACAGAGCAAGCAGCCCAATCTTCCAGTGTGCACACCTCTCTCAGTATTGCTAAAAAGAGATGCGCGTGTGCACACATACAGAGGGCCCATTTTTGCTCCCAGTAAAGTCAATGGAAGTTTTGCTATTAACTTCAGTGAGCATAGACCAGGGGTCTCAAATTCAAATTACCACGAGGGCCGCATGAGGACTAGTGCATTGGCCCGAGGGCCGCATCACTGACCCCACCCCTCACTGCCCCCAGCCCCACCCCCACGCCACCCCTTCCATTAGGCCCCGCCCCCTCTCCGCCTCCTCCCATGTGTGCGCTTCCTGCTCCTCCCCCTCCCTCCCAGAAACCGTGCAGCCGCCAGACAGCTGTTCTGGTGGCGGGAACTGCCTGGGGGTAAAAATAGAACCTTGGAGCAGCGCGGAGGGAACGGGGATCTTAGCGGCCACAGAACGTAACTGGGTGGGGGGCGGGGGTGAGGGGAGCTGGCGGCCATAGGATGTAACTGGGAGGGGGGGGGAGGAGCGGGAAGCCGGGCACACAGGGGAGATGGGGGGCGGAGAAGAGGCGGGCTGCCGGGCTCCCCCCGCCCTCTCTCCTAGTTACGTCCTATGGCCGCCAACTCCCCTAACCCCCGCTCCCCCCCGCTCCCCCCCAGTTACGTTCTGTGGCTGCTAAGATCCCCGTTCCCTCCGCGTTGGTCCAAGGTTCTATTTTTACCCCCAGGCAGTTCCCGCCGCCAGAACAGATGTCTGGCGGCTTCGCGGTTTCTGGGAGGGAGTGGGGAGGAGCGGGAAGCGTGCACACAGGGGAGGAGGGGGGAGCTCCGCCTCTTCTCCCCCCTCCTCCCCAGTGTGCGCGCTTCCTGCTCCTCCCCGCTCCCTTCCAGAAACCGTGAAGCCGCCAGACAGCAGTTCTGGCGGCGGAACTTCAGAACGTAACTCGGGGGAAGCGGGGGGGGGGGGGCGGGCGGCGCAGGGAGCCCGGCGGCCCGTGGGCCACGTGTTTGAGACCCCTGGCATAGACTGATCCCACTGGTGGGAGAAATAGGCCCTACTGTTTGACTTCTTGTCTACTGAACTGTTCAGCTTTTAAAAACTGCTCTGATCAAAATTAACTTGGTCCAATATTGCTAGTGTAGCTGGCTTATCGGTGTTTAATTGTAATGACACTCTGATTCCACTGGTTGTGACCCTGATGGATTTTTCCATTAATTTCAGATCATTAATTTTATAGCAGCAAAGACCAACTTAGAAAGAGGAAAAAGCTAAAAAGCAAAGTCACTTTGCTTTTGCTTTTTTAATTTTTGCATGTGGATTTTGTGTTGGTTAGAAGTTCCAGACTGACAGTCCTGGAGATGAAAACCCTCCCTTTACCCTCAGGAGTGCAGTGGTGGGTGCGAGAGGAGCAGTACACGCTTTCCCACACTGCCCCTCAATAGGCCACAGCCATGACCCGGAATAAACACCTTTGGGTTGGGAGGGGATTTCAGTCTCATGACCATTCAGTGTTTTTGCCGCCCTGCTGTGATTACCAGCAAGGTTGCTGATTGGTGGTGGTTAGTTTTGTGAGGTGGACACTTATCCAGTGGTGACTGGGTAGGTTGAGACAACCATGCCAAATGGCTTTGTTTCACATAAAGCGGTATGTGTTCTGAACAGATGAATCACATTATAAAAATCATCAGCCTTTCTATAGGTCAAATTTTCACTGAAATCACAGCCTGAGACTGTGGGTCCTAGGTACTAGGTCCCAGAAGATGCTTTTCAAAAGTGCTGCATTCATTCTGGTCCTCCAGCTGTGCAAAGGGCGTTGGGCTGTCCTGTTTAGACAGTTTGGCTTTTGGCCTTCTGGATGATGCATTTCTAAAGCTCTGGGTTTTTTTTACAGCTTACTCACATGTCTTTATGTAGCCTTTTTGTTGCCTCCTGTCTCTCAGAAGGTGCCACATTACATTTGCTAGAATGGATGAATGAACCCCTGATAAAGCACCTAGTGAGATTGGCTGGGCAACGGGAACATACAGAGCCATCATTTCAAGCTGCCTCCATTGTCCGACACATGATATGTCATGGTAAATGTTATACATAGAATTTAATTACATTTCTGACACATTTATATTGTATAAAGTGAAATGTCGACTGTGTCTTTTCAAAAAGGGTTTGGCCTTCAGTCACTAAATAATCATTAACATTTTCATAGCACACTTCATCTGATGTCAAAACGCTTCACAAATACTGTTGAGCCTCAAAATACCTTGGTGAGCTCGGTAAGTATTACTGCCCCTATTTTATAGAAGGGGAAACTTGAACTCTGAGAGATTGATTCAGCTGTGGTCAATAGTAAATCCATGGCAGAGGCAGTAATAGAACTCAGGGCACTGATTCCTAGGCTCAACTCCATGGAGCCATACCAATTTACACCAGCAGAGGCTCTGGTGCTTAGTCTCCTGCTCTAACCACTACAACCAGCTGCTAGTTGGTCTTGCACATTCTGCAGTGGTTATTCTGTGAGTCACTGTGAGAAACATGATCAAGGACCTTGAAGCAAGATGGGCAAGGGGATGGGATGGTGTATGGCATTTCTCACCTTTGGGAGGGAGGGGGTAGGGAGGAAATAATTTTGAACATATTCCAGACAGGAAATATCATCAGTTTTCTTTCTCCATGCCCACCTACCAGATACTTTAGTCCATATAATATGGTTGAGAGTAGGTATCAGAGGCTGGATACTTTATTACAAAGAAGTTAAGTCAGAAATGATTTGGCTCAAGAAGTTTAACTTAACTCCGTCCACTGACCGACAGAGCCTTCTTGAGCCAACAAAATTACCTTAGTTCTGGAATAACTTAACTGGAACACTCAGGAAAGCAGACCTCTGAGAATTTAGCCAGTAATCTCTGAATTACAGTGAGGGATAATGAAAAGAGCATTGCATTATCTGCAGAGAACAGATACCTGTGTGTCCAATATATTTGCTCCATAAAATTTAGATCTTTTCAACTTGCAAAATAGGATATATATAAAAAAAAAGAGACGGAGCAAGAATATTCAATCTTATTCGACACCTCTCTCCAATGAAAGGAGTAGTTAAAGTCCAAATTCTCTCCCACTCTGACCTGACAGATATTAGAGTCTGGAGTGAAAGGTTCTAGTAAGGGAAAAAATTCAGACCTACTTCAATCCCCACATCAAACTTCTTACACTAAAGAACAATCTTATCCAGAGAAACAAATGCTGCCTGCAAGCACTAACCATGCACAGAGCTTTTGAAATATTTACAGACTAGGTGAGAGAGTGTGAAAGGCTGAGCGGTAGTTTGAGAAGTCCATAAATAGCATGTACACTCTACAAATACCATATATCAGGCTTCCAGTGCAGCAGCCTGGTCAGTAGAAACCTTGCATACAATTTAAGTGCAATATCATTGACACTAATGAGTTTATAACTTGTGGAGGCACTTTTATTGTCCATTAAAATTGGACCACCACATGTAGTTGGGTCGGGGAGAGGAAATAGCTGAGTCAACACACATTTTGAAATAGAATTGAATTCCTCATTTGATTAAAAATGATTTGATTAAAAATAAAAGAAATCCTCATTTGATTAAACATTTGATTTAAAATGTTGCCTTATGAACCCCGTAACAAATAAGTGTTCACTTTAAATTGTTTCTGCCTCTCTCGCCCTTCCCCCATTGATGTAGATAAAGTGATGTCTCTGCTGAAATGCCACACGGAGGAAGTCCAGCGCTACCTCATGAATTTTCTCAACCACCAAGAGATTCGCTTTCAGCAGCTGGGTATTTCTACGGTGGGCAAATTACTGGAAGGTATGTCCCTTGATTCATCAGTGCTCACTACCAGTATCTAGACTGCAAGGCACAGCTCAATCCTAACTGCTCATATCCAGGTTTGGAAGGATTAGATTTTTATCAGTAAATGTCGATTTTGCTGTGCACACACAAACCGATGAAAAAAAATATTAGCAGAGAATAAAAATCTACAGATAGGCAAAGAAAGAAAAATGCTGTTTGAAAAATTATTGAAGTTTGATTTAAGGAAATGTACTTTGTATATTTTGACATTTGATATTGACAATTTGTGTTTTAACAGTTATAAAGTTTTAACTTTTTGAATCTCAACGGCGACTGTCATTAAATAATAACTGACCCTCCCCCATCATTTCCTGCAACCACGAAAATTTAAATAAATACAAATAAAATGTTTAAACCCCAGAATTTTGCACAACTCAAACTATAAATCAATAATGTAAAAAAAGTTAAAAATCAACATTGATATCATCTGTCAAAATTACCAAAAAATATAAATTGAATTCTGCCAAGTCCACTCATATCAATGCAATACATTCACTGCCTGGCAAAAATGCTTCACATACAGTAAATGTAACTGACAGTGCTACTGCCTACTGGGGATTAGCTCTATTCACCGAATCAAAGCGAGTAGACTCATGGGTAGCAATTACCTTGGCTCTTGTAAGACACACTTATCAAAATGATTTTTCTAAAATAAAGGCAAACTGGTGCCGTTTTTCTTTTTTGAAAACGGAATAGGCTTTATTGGGAAAGTATAGCCTGTCAATGGGAAATAGAAGCTTTGTGCATGGATATTTGTCCAAATGGAACCAGACTAGCTTTGTCTTATAAAAATGTCAAAATGTACAAAGAACACACCCAATAACCTCCTGGTTAGTGCTTGTTCATTAAATTTTCACTCATTAACAGTAAATTATTATCCTTAGCACAAGAGATGAGAGAATGAATAATGGTCCGTCTTTACCACCATTTTACTTTTTTATTTATGGACATTTTTCCAGGCTGATGGGCCTAAAATATAATTTGGCTTAGCAACAAGCCTTTCTCCACATCTACCCAATTATGCAAAACTAGCATTGCAACACACAGAAAATTCAAACTACTTGGCATGTAGACTGTTGAAAGGTACCACTGTTCTGTTCTCAAATGTCTGATCAGGAATGCTTACACCAAACAAAACTAAAACTAGTAGGTCCCATCTTTTAGGGCTACTAGTTTTGACTGAGCCCCTTAACATTTTTCATAGTATTTTGGGGGGATGGAGACATAGAAAGAAAGTGAAAGAATTGCTTCCAAAATAGTAAAAAACAAAACAAAATAGGAACGGTCAGCCAGTTCAGCGGCCTAGTTGTTTCCTTCTTTGCTGTTATGTGGGAGACACCAGACTCAGCTCCTCACCTTTGTGGGAAGGTGTGTGTGCTACTTTCCACTGATCTAGAAGGCCCAGTGCTCAGATGGCTAATGATAGAGTCACCATTCTCCCTTGTGTGGTAAGGAAATATTGTTTACATAGTATAGATTTTATGGGAAACTATAATGCATTTGTATCATGAATAATGAATCAACTGTGTACCTTTCGATCTAGCGTGCAAACAAAAAAAAAATCTAATTTCTAAAGACACTTAAAGGGAAGAATGTGTGTGTGGATAGAGCACTTCAGTTATGTGGGCTGAACAATCATACCCTGGTTTTCCTGTGTTCTCAGATCCAGAATTTTCATCTGCATTCAGCCAGAGTCAATTGATGGAGCATCTTGAGCAAGTCCGTCAACAGACAGAAGAAACTCAGGAGCTCCTTAAGATGGCTATCAGCAACAAAGGCAGTTAACATTTTATTTACTCACCTCATGAAATGCTATCCCAGCCTGCAGCTTGATCCCTCAGAAAGGGTAACTTTTTTTGTATTATTACTTCTCATAGCCAATATTTTCCTACCACTTGCAGTTCCACCCAACACATACTGACCTGATGGAATCATGTACTTTATAAGGCCATCATGTTTTGATAATGGAAATCAGTACGGTCTAGAAAAAGGTTTGAAAAAACATGTCAACTTACTCTATTAAAATATTTAATGGCTACACCTACATTCCTGCTATGTACATGGCTGATAAAATACCCAATACTGGCTAAACTTTGCATGTATCTTTTTGAACACACAGTAAGGACTGTGTGTGAGAGGTTTTATTTATGTAAAAAACAGGTTTTATTAAACACACATTCCTCCTAACATATATTTGTATATGCAAACTATGCTATGCTCTTTGATATGAACAATATTCTATTACTATTCAGTGTTGGTAGTCATTATTTCATAGTACCCATATCACTGAAGTGCCTGGAGCTACCTAACTAAAGAGAAAGAGAACTGGAATTAGAATATGAAAAATGTAAAGGGTAACACGTTCACTAGTGAAGAACAGTGAACTCAGAGGAAGAAAATGATAGTAATTATAATAAATAGAGAAATGAACTCACTGGGGTTGGGTGTCATCCAAACTACCACACTTTCATATTACAATGTCAGGATTACGGGCCTTAGGGTAAACAACAATCATGCCCATTGTATGGATTGTGTTTAAAATATAGCAATTAACATGGACATTAACATGGTCTCCCCTTCCTAAAAAAACCCAACTCCAAACAAACAAAACCCCCAACTTGTAGCATGTCTGAAGAGAGATTTTACAGGAAAATGTAACATGCACAAGCTAGTCTATTTAATGCACCAAAGGAGCACCAAAGGCATTGCTGTATTTGTGTATGAGTGTTGTTATTTTTTTTTAAGAATGGGGCATGGAGAGCTTATAAAAAACCATTGGAGATTGATGACAGAATTCAAGTTCTCCTGTGTTAGTTGACTGCTATGATTTAAGGCTAAATTTTGCCTTCATGTAACTGTATATAAATCCCACAAGTCTTTGTGGGTTGCGTCTAAATACCTGAAGGTTGAATTTGGACCTGAGTGGTTATGTAAATCTGGATTTTTACAAATACAGGCAGGTGTTAGAGAGGAGCCTCACAGCTCTGGGTACCCCTAGGAAGCATCACATGAACTGCCATTGCTCTTGCATGAATTCCCATGCATGACAACTCAGGTTGAAAATTTTGCTGAGAAAGCTGACTCTGTGTTGACGTTCCTAGAAGACTTGTATAGCTTGAAGAAGAATATACTTGAACCATGGCTTCCTACAGAAAAGGGGATTTTTCATGCAACCCTATTTGTTTGTGTAAGAGGAAGCAACAAAGTTATTCATCTTTTTTATGATTAGTACTCGCTAAAGTGTGAACAAACCATTGCCATGGCTGGTGTCTTGTTATTCATCTTTAGGATGTGGTTTGGACAAAATTCAAAGCATCATTATTGTTCCTTTAGCTAGCAAAACTGGTGCAAATGAAGCTTTGCCAGGCATGAGTCCCTGTGGTGAATACCACTGGTGGAAGGGCCTTTCTGGCAGGTGTAGACCTAGCTTTGCAGGAGCACCTGGCACAGGTGATGCATTGGGGGTGTTCTGCAGTGAACTGGGGTGGGAATAGGCAAGCCTGGTGCAGTCCCTGTTCCCTGGTAATTCTCCACTGCCACACGCCTCATGGAGGATATGGCAGTGTGGGTATGGCTTAATGCACCTCAGAGTGCTGGTCTAACTTGTACCAGGAACTGAACCAGATCCAGATGCCCACCTAAGGAGGGGAAGTACAAGCTACCTCCCTTCAGTCTCTCTGATGAGCCTAGCACCAATGCTGGGATGAGTTGCCCCACCCATTGTATGACTTCTGCCTTGAGACCTTTACTACAGCCTTAGTATTCCAAACTCCACTCCTCACCACGCCTTCAACCACCACCACCACCTGTCCATTAAACTCTTTCTGGAATGGTCCTACATTAGCATCAACTTCTTGGACACCACAATTAGCTTCAACAATGAAACCCTCCAGAAAGCTATATACAAGAAACCCACAGATCACCATACCTGCCCTCACGGATCCAGTAACCACCCCAAACACATCAAGAAATTTACAGCCAGGCACTCCGATATCACAGAATATGCTCCGAGGAGAAAGTCTGGGCTATACACCTTAATGCCTCCTTCACCAAACAGGGACACTCCACCAGAGAAGTAGATCGCATCATGGAATGGGCCACCCCAATACACCAAGAGAACCTACTTCAATACAGAAATAAACCTCCTCTGTCTGCACACCCCTAGTTGTTGCTTAGCACACGGGAATCCATAGAGGGTATCATCAAACTCCATCTTCTGGCCTTCAAACAATCCCCAACTTCTCCAAACTCATCATCAGAAGCAAGCTCCCCACAGACCAAGACTCAAAGCAGCACCAGACCCTGCCAGAACAACGGATGCAAAACCTGCAGAAATATCTCTACTGCTACAATGATTAACACTCTCCACAACACACCATTCAAGATCTATGGGTCCAAAAACATGCCTATCACAACATGTGGTGTACCTCATGCAGTGCACTAAATGCCCCAACAACAACTACATAGGTGAAACCAGACAGACAATCATGATGCTCTCAAATGAACTCACACAGGAAAATGATAAGACAAAAACACCCTATCACCTATGGGACAACATTTTCCACAAAGCAATCACTCAATATCTGACCAATTGGTCCTCATCTTCAAAGGAAAACTGCACACTTTTTCAAGAGACAAGCTTGAGACCTTAAATTCATAACTTTGCTAGATACTAAAAATCATGGACTGAATACAAACTGTTGTAATAAACCATAAATCTAATCTATAACCCATTAACAACCCTCCCCTTCTTTCTTCCCTATTACTAGAGGGGTATTAATGGGCTATTTCACCTTGAATGGTCCCTTGAAATATATATTAACTATTTATGCTAAACAATCTGTTCCACCTTGTATTTAGCTGTGACACTCTAAGTACATTTACCAGATCTGAAGAAGAGCTCTGTGTAAGCTGGAAAGTTTGTCTCTCTGACCAACAGAAGTTGGTCCAATAAAAGATATTACCTCATCCACCTTGTCTCTTGAATATCCTGGGAGCAACACAGCTACAACAACACTGCATATGGTGAAATTGACATTTACCAACATTTATCAATAAAAATCTAATCCTTCCAAGCCTAAATACAGTTCACTTTGCAAACTTGTGATAAAATTCTTTCTTTATAGCATCACACAAATGTAGGGCTGGAAGCAACCTCGAGAGGTCATCGAGTCCAGCCTCCCATGCTGAGGCAGGACCAAGTATATCTAGACCATCCCTGACAGGTGTTTGTCTAACCTGTTCTTAAAAAACCTCTGATGAGAGATTCCACAGCCTTACTTGGAAGCCTAAACCAGTATTTTTCTATTTTATTGGGAATTGTACCTAACTGGAAACATTGTTTAAGACTTGGCAAGAAGTAAAATAGGGCATTTCCTGTTAGGAATGAGATGAAAAAGTGAAGAGAAAAGAATGTAAGAAACGGAAACTTAATGACTAAACCTGCATTTGTGATACAATGCTTAATGTCATGGACAAATTTGCTACAGAGCACTTGACTGTGGCACTATGAACTACTGATTGAGGCGATGAGGTGAATATTTTCCATTCCCAACAATATGAAAATTTATGACTCTCCACTTCATAATGCTTGTTATTATTTTAATGTAAGAAAGACTTTTACAACTCCTAATTCTACCATCCTGGAATAGTCAAACAGCCTTTGACTGTGCAGATGGTTAAAATTGTTACAGTAACTGTCTACAAAGCTGACACCATTATATCCCATGCCCACCTACATTTGATACTATAGTCTAGTAACAAAAACAACATTTTAAAAGGAGATGACTTTTTCCTCCATTTAAAATCTTCTGTTTTCAAATCAAGGTGGGTCAAAACCAGGACTTCAGATCTCAAACCCTATGAATTTTTTGTCTGTAATCCTGATCCGAATGCCCAGATCTGAATCTACCTTTATAGTTTTGGTTCCAGGTCAGACCCTACAGCAAAAAGGGGCTTTTTTTTTCTAGTTCTGGTTTAGATATAGAATACATTTTGTGAGAACTCTTTTTATTATAGTTCCAGTTTGGCAAAATACTTAAGAGTGGCTTAACTTTAAGCATGATCTTATTGATTTCAATGCTGCATCAGAGTTTTTGGTCTGAAATCTCATGAGTACCGTTCATGTGATCTCAAGGCCATCAAACTTGAATCCTAATCCAATCCCTGTTTTAAACATAATTTGAATCTAGACCCAAATACCAACTCCTTGTTCCACCCCTACTTGTAATGATCCTGTGCTACTTGTCTAATAAACACATGAGAGAAAACCAAACAGTCACAAGTAAGTGAAAAGTAGCTAGAACAATTTTCAAGTGTAAACTGCTCCCCAGATAAAACTAACGTAACGAGATAACCAAAATATAAAAGTACAAATATTCCAAACAAATTTTATTTGGTTCTTACATACTGTATAGATTAAAAGAAATAACACCTACATGTTTTGGACACATTTTTAAATATAATGGTTATGTACATGGAGAACTGTAAAGAAAGCTGAAAATGAACCCAATTCATTTCACAAGATCATAAACTATTTCTAAAACATTCTGACTGAATGGCTTTCCCCCTCTATATAAATCGGGGAGATGAAGTATCATCTTATGAACTTCTAGTAGATTTATCCAATCTCCTTTTTGAGAAGACATGTACCCTGTAGCTGTGGAAAGTCCGCTCTTCAAACATTCTTCATAGAATTCTTTCAAGTCTTACCTTAAACGGAGCTTCCCTTTGATAACAAACCTGCTGCATATTACGGGCCTGATCCAGTGCCCAAAGGAGTTAATCAAAGGAACCGCATTGGGGCAGATCCCCAGCGGGTGTAAAATGTCATAGCTCCCTGGACCTCAATTTACCCCAGCTGAAGATCTGTCCCATTGATTTCAATCAGTGCCCTGGTAACGTCTCTCACACATAGCACTTAAGTAGTAATTTCTGCCATTAAGAGCATTGTTTATAAAAGAAAAGAAAAAGTACAAGATTTTTCAGTCAAGCTCGGTAGCAACAAAAGTGACAAGTGTGGAATGCTGAAAGTGAAATATCTATGTCAGTGGACCGAAGATTCAAAATGGTAAGATTCAAGTCATTATCTGATAATAAAGTGTACTGCATTTTAAAAAATGAACATTAAACAAAAAAAAAGAACAAACATGCATAATTTTCCATTTGCTCTGAAATGAACAACCGCCCCCCCCCAAACACCCCTCCCTTTCTTCCCCCCAAAGCAATATTCAAGTTCACAGAGTGTCACAATCTGATAAGGCAAAGAAAGATCCCTCCATTACTGGGAACAGCAGCAATTTACAGGACTCAAAAAAGGATTTTTCTGTGTGTCTGCATGTGTACCTTTTATCGTACCGTGGACATGGATTCAACTAACAAAATCAAGTTTGCAATATTGTTTTACCACATTTTTCTAATTTATTCAATTAAATGATTTATTTTTGTACTGAACAAAATTCATAAATACATTATCTAGAAGAACAGGTTTTTGTCTTGTCCATGAAAAAATAGCACTTTCAAATTTTCACATTTTAAAACCTGTTCTGCTTTGTGTTTTTAAAGAAAATGCAAGAAGATCGTAGTGACATTTGAATTTACAGAACATCCATGTAGAAGTTACATTTACAAGAACCTGATACAGAAGCCTATATTTTGCCCCCATAATTAGAGTTCTCTGCAATAATATTTAAACCAACAGGTTTAAATGAAACCTCCCATTAGCCCTACTTGTAGAGCAATGAGATGTTTATTTTTCAAGTATTAGATCCGTAAAATGTAGAAGATTAGTCGCCAATTTTAAAACCAACCACCTATCTTCAAAAAAAAATCAGGCCCTTTACCCCAATCAGCTCATTACTGTCACATTCCAGTGCCTTTTGTCGTGAAGAATGAAGAAAATATTGATTTGCGAAAAGGAGCTGGTTGGAAAAAAGCCATTTTAAGTAATGCACGTGAAGCATGATTTTCTAGTGGTGAAAACTATTAGAAAGATAATCCATGTCTATTCTCCATCACTTCTGCTGGTTTTACTAAGGTCCTTTCAAAAAAGATATCCACAAATTTTTTAGAAAACTGGAGAGAGAAAATAAAACACTCCTTCATAGTATGGAAGGAACTCCATAGGCAGCAGAGATGCTTACTTCATCTTTGGCTCTTCAGAAGAAACGGTCAGATAACTTCTATAATGAAAGGCAGTAAAAAGGACAGATTAGCAGACGGGAATAATTTTTTATCTAAAAAGCCGATTTAAACTTTCATTGGCTGATCCTTTTGCTCAAATTTTCTATACGTGGATAAAGGAAATAATGCAGGCAGCTGATTTAGCTTGTGATATTTATTATTCAGTTCATACCCAATATATACAAAATTCTAGTCTGCTTCTTTACAGAGATCTACAGCGACGGCTGCTGCAACCAAACCTTCAGTATCAATGTCAGAGATAACGCAATGACCAGGAGGGCTCTATTAGGCTCTATTAGTATTCAGTATACTTATGTATAAGGCAGTAACCATTTCCCCACTCCATAGAGAGAACACCACAAGAGGGGTACAACTTTCCATTTGGATAGTTGGAAATATTGCTGGATCAGAAGCTGCTGAGACAGTGGCAACTAATTATGTCACAGCAAGGTTCTCCTGTTCATGCTGCTGCTGAAGCGCATTGTGCAAACATTTATAAAACATCCTTGTGAGCGGAACTGGGTGAAATTTTTCATTTGAAACCTTTTACGGCAAAAAAATGCAGGATTTTGCCTTCAGTGACACAAACATTTTTGTGACTTTGTGTCAGTTTTGCTGAATTGTTTCAGTTAAAAAGAGCAAAAATCTGAACAAATGGAAATGTTTTGATTTGTTTTGGTCAAAACAGCCTTTTGTTTCTAAATTTCCTTTACTTTTAATAAGATATAATCAAAACCATTTTTAAATGGTCAATATCAAAATGTAACATTTTGATTTGTTAAAACAAAACATTTTGTTCAACTTATGTGATGGACTGAGAATACATCATAATATTTTGTATGAATATGGTGTGTGCCTCAGTTTCCCTTGTATGGTGCATGGTTAACTAGCTGTGGGGGTGGAGGGAAGTTGTTTACTCTTTGCAGAGATCCAGGTGTGACTGACACCTAGCTGCCTGGGGTCTGTGCCCCCGTGCCCATGGAGAGTCCGAGAAGACAACAGCCACTCCAATTGCCCAGACATTTAGCACCTAGCAACTAACGACCATGGATGGCCCACCCCCTGTAGGAAGCCAGCTGCGTGTGACCAGCTGGAGAACAAAGGTCTAAGGAGGGGGGCCAGGTGACAATATTTGCCCAGAAACAAGGACAAAGGAGTGAGGAGGGGCCAGGTGGGATTGTTAAGCATGGGCTGCTGGAAACAGGAGAAGCTTCTGGACTGGGACGAAGAAGGGGTCAGAGGGTTCTGGACTGACCCAGATGGACTATGCTGTAACTTTCTGTTCTCTATGTTAACTAAAGACTTTCTACTTGGTGTTCCAGACCTCTAATAAACCCTTCTGCTTTTACAATGCTGACTAAGAGTCACTCCCATTTTAGGGAGTTGGGGGTGCATTGCTCCCTTTGGGTGTACAAGTCTCTCTCTCAGGTGTCCAACTCAGGTGGACTCGCTGGAGGGAGCTAACGGTGTGAAGCAGGGGTGCGGAAAGCTCCAAGGCTCAGTCCCAGGAGGCAGTGAATCCAAGTGGCTTACCCTAGTGAGTGTGTGACCCTAAGGGGGCTGACACAGTGAAGGGTTCTCCCAGGGACAGTTCCAGAGCTGTTCAAGAGCAATGGACCTGTGGATCTGGGACAACCTGAAATAATTTTTTTTTCCAGAATTGCCAGTGAACTGAAACATCTGTTATTCACACCCCTATACATATGAGGCAAAAATTTACTAGGAACGCCTTATTTCCCCTGACATTAGGTTAACAATCATGATTCAACATAGCACTATGCAAGTGTACATGGCTTTGCAAACACATAGTAAGACATGCTCTCTGCCCCAAATATCTTCCAATCTAAACTCCTTAAATTAACCATCTGGTTATGTACATCAGTTAGGGACTCCATGGTCTCTCTCGTTTACAAAATGTTACAAATTCTAATGGTCCAAAGCAAACCTACCTGCTGTTTGATGTGTTTGAACACTATCTACCTGAGGCAAAGGCCCCAGAGTCCCCTTATCTTCAAAGGCTAAAATTGGATTCAAAGGAATTTCAGGACTATTGCTTCCATCATTGTTCAAGGCATCCAATGTGGATGGTTTAGATCCAATGGGTAAGTTTATGATCTCTTCAAAGTTGTCATTCTGCATAGACACTCCATTTTCATTTGGTTCTTTTCCAGGATTGAGATTACTGGAAGAAAAAATATCAATAAATATCTTACTAAGAATGTACGTTATAAGCGTACTGGGACACGGTTGGTCAAGAGCTGAAACTAAAGAATCCACACATATTAATGACCATTTGTTTTCATATACTGTAGTATTATTCAGTACATACAGTATTTGGGGTAGCAGCGAACAAATGAGCTCAGCATTTGCTTTCAGCCTTATTAGAAATCCACATTTCTTTTCTCCCTAAGAAATAAGAATTTTGTTTAGGAAAATTCTTAGGGCCAGATCCAAATTTAGAAAATGACTCTCCACTATCTAGCATATCTGCCACTTGAAGATGGATGACACTTACATGTTCCTGTTGATCTGTCAGAACCAAAATAATCACTTTGAAAGAAATGCATTAAGTAAAAGCAACATTATAAGTAGAAGAGAAGTCTGTAGTCATCTACAGTGATTTATTGTATACTATACTAAACATTAATTACAGAGCTAGACATCAAGTTACATAAACCATATCTAGCGATAATCTGCATTCTAATTTTGTTCAATAAGTGTCCTATTTCAGAATAGGACTGGTGTCCATTAAGCCCGGTGATGTTATACCCTTGTATTACTCATAAGTATGCCATCATCTGCTGGACCATAGTATCAATGGACATATCATGGCTATGGCAAGTGACCCACACAAAAAAGAAGTAGAAGAGAAAAAATGGTAGTACGACCCTATTTATTTACCGACCTTTAGTACTTCGAAGGTATTTATCTGTTACCTTTCTCTGCTCTTTACTTCTCAGATATCTTGAGACTGGCATTCTCTAAGACTGCAAGTGCCTTTCCTCTTCATAATATCAAGTACTTTCCTTTACAAGACCTGCAGAATCTGAGTATGTCTTGCCATTCCCTAATTTTGCAGGCTCTGCTCTTGTCCTGCTGCAACCTTCTCTTTCTGACCTACCCAACATCTGCTCCCAGTCCGCCCAGATGTGAAACTCATGTATTGTGGCTGCTGCTGTGACCATCCAGTCCTCCTTCAGATTCATCATCTTCTGCAAGCTCCTACTCCTTACCTTCCAGGCCCTGCCCATCTTTGCCCCATCCAACCCCTCTGCCCGTCTCCTCGTTCACTCTGCCCAAGCCAATACCAACATCCTCAATGTCTCTCACTCAGATCTGGGCCTTCTTTCTTGCTTCCCCATATGTCTGGAACCTCCTTCTTGACTGTGTCTGCCCTCTCCTCCTCCAAGTCCCTCAGTAAAATATGCCTCTTCTATGAGGCTAATAAACCCTAATATTTCCCTCTAAGTAAATGTATTAAAAATACCAAAAATACCCAATGAACCTTGATGACAGATGAATCATTCCCCTAAGCCCCCATGTTATCTTGTTTCTGTAACTTCTCTCCTGCCTAACACACCCCAGTGTCTGTCACCATCCCGCATTATGTTTTGTTTTAACATCTGAGTCTGCCGCCTTCATTTGCACTGAGTGGTCCCTCACTCCATGTAGGAGGATTATGGTGTTATTCATTGTGCGAATGGCAGCACTGGGGCTTAAATTTTAAGCTCCTTGGGGCACAGGCATTGATCTTTATTTGTCCATAAAGTATCATGTAAACTTACAGTGATGTATAGATGAATAATAAAACCCTTAATAATTTAAGTCGTGGCATCCTAAGGCACCTCCTCTGTTTGGACCATACCACAGCTATTGAGATCAGCTGGAATGCCTTAGCCGAGAGTGCCCAGATTTGTATGTCTGGGTCTGACATCTCTGGAATTTCTTTTACTCCATCCAGGTCTAACAGGGCTTATCAATTGTCTCAGGTCATTTCGGAGCACGTGGGTCAGTATTACAGCGCGGGTTTTCGGTTGACTATAGGTTTGAGAGTCTTTTTAATAACTTCCAATTGGCACATGGTTTATTTTTTATTTATTGGCTTTTCTGTGGTGTTCAGCACCTCCCAAACATCAATGAATTTATCACATCCTCCCCCTGAAAAAGTGAAGTATCCTCATCATCGCCATCCTATACATGAGGAACTGAGGCAGAGAGATTACGTGATTTAACTAGGATTACACAGGAAGTCTGGACATCAGGGATTTGAGCCCAGATCTCGAGTGCCAGGCCAGTGCCTCAGCCTCAACCCATCCATCCTCTCAGAAGACCACCCCCTTCTTCACTTTGTTCGTATGGTTGGTGGGATTTTTAAATGAGATGGAGTGTAGCCTAGTGGATAGAACACAGGACTAAGGGTACGTCTATACTTACCCGTCGTGTCGGAGGCGCGGGATCGATGTTCTGGGTTCGATTTATCGCGTCTTGTCTAGACGCGATAAATCGAACCAGGAAGTGCTTCCCCGTCGACGCCGGTAATCCTGCTCTGCGAACGGAGCAGGCGGAGTCGACGGGGGAGCCTGCGCGCCGCGTGTGGACCACAGGTAAGTTCGAACTAAGATACTTCGACTTCAGCTACGTTATTAACGTAGCTGAAGTTGCGTATCTTAGTTTGACAGGGGGGGTTAGTGTAGACCTAGCCTAAGACACAGCAAACCTGGGTTCTATTCCTGGTTCTGCCAATGGCTTGCTGGAAGACCTTGGGGAAGTCACTTCCATGCTCCATGCCTCAGTTTACCCATCTGCAAAATCAGGGTAATGATACTGACCTTGTTTGTAAAGTACTATAAAAGAGCTAGGTATTATTAAATGTGCTTAATTGTTGTCTTAACTCTGCTCCCATTAATTGTGAATGACTTGAATGGGAGCAGAGTTAGGATAACATGGAGAGCACTCGAAAATCTCATTCATTTTGTTTTTAATTTTTTTTGTAAATATGCATAGAAACATTGATAGGAACATAAAGCAAACAGATAAAAACTGCAGTGACACTATCAGTGTCACTGCAAAATAACACCTTGCCTCTGGAAATCCACATTAGGCCTTTACTTTAATAAATCACTCAGGAGGTATTTAATTCTTCATATTTATTTTAAGTGAAAAGCAAAAAAAATAATAAAAAAAAAATTATGGATGGAGCACTTCAGAAAGCAAAACTGAATTAGATCTGGGCACTTCAGTACCAGGGAGATAAACTGGAGGAAGCTTAGAGGCCTCCGCAGCGCTGTCTGGCAGCTGCTCAGGGTCAACGATTTGAAGACCGGTGCCCTAATAGGTGTTGACAAATATGGAAACAAATACTTGGTCGACATAGATGGGTTGAATATACTACTGAAATAAATGGCAAAAATACATCCTGAGAAGTGGATGGAAGAATGGTGCCACCGGAATGGCATCATTGGCTTCACTGCATAACTGAAGGCCCTCCAACTACTCATCCACCAGCTGCTCGTAAATTCATTTGTGAGAACCACAAATTCAATCTGAGTGGCACTCCTGGGCAGTATATCCCTTTCTCTACAACACACAAAAAGATACAGGAATGGATCCCACCTACAACCGCTAACTAGTGATTGAAAAGCCTGACTTGCCTAAAACTAGGTTCTCAATGTAAACTGTACCTTCATTGTTTGGCTGGTTTAAAATAAAAGCCTCTGACCAAAAAAATAAATACATTGGGTAATGGAAGGTCTGACTTAGGAAAGATTAAAAGACCTACTATAAAATATATATTGCTTGGCTAAGTGATGATGAAAGTCTTATGGTTGGACCGGATAGATATTTAAAAGTATAGGAAGGGAGTAAACATGAATGAAGTGAAATTACTTGGGATTAAAAAAATTTTTTTTTTTTGATCACTCATCTAGGATTAGTGCCTCAAAAAGTTTACTGGTCCTTAAAGCATTTGTAGTGATCTGTCAAAATATTTCTACACCTGGCTGCACTTGGATGTTAGGAGATACTAGACCTTAAATAATGGACTGTCGCCTGATTTATTAACATTATTTCTGCAGAGCCGTCAGAAATAGAGATTAATGCTTTCTTGGATGCCGGATTCCAGTTTCTGGATAAAGCATTAGCTCTAGCTCTACCATTTCCTGAGATAGCAGGCTCTCATACCAGGTCAGTAATGAAAAGGTGGAGATGTAGAGAAGACAAGATAGTCATCAGAGTAAAGGGGTTTTAAAGGGTGATATATCACAGCATGCCAGACTGAGAAATGAATACTGCATAAGCTCTGGAAACCCAGCAGCATTCTTTTTCAGCTCAGGCGGTTCACAAGACTGTACCCTTTCTACTGTCACTGGTCACTAGTAGTGCCTTTTTTGAGACTGTCCTGGTCTTAACATGGTAAGAACAAAGCACTGGCCCAATGATCTGTGAGGGCGGTACACAAAGGTGGAAGCCGGAGTACTGATATGAAATTTAAAAAAAATAAAAGCCTGAACAGCATAATTCATTAGGCAGTAAAATATTCTCCCAAGGTAAGGGCAGAAAGGACATAATTTGGGTAAAGAACTAGAAAATGTATTGTAGGCAACAATCTTTCCCTGGCAGGGAGATGGAATAGGTAACCACACAGGAGTTATCTATGTTCATTTTCTATGATTTTATGATCTCGCTTATGGATACTGTTCAGTGAATTAAGGGAAAAATAGAAGCAAGCTTTGGTGCCACAATTTGGAAACCCTGGGGGCAGCGAATATATTTTGGAACCTTCTTGCATTTTGATGAAGAGTCTTAACAATTTTTTGTGTGCCTTATATTACATTTCAAACCACAGTTTTAAATCTATTTTCCCAGTTCAACAATACACAGTCTGATTCATTTTTAAAAAATGAAACAAAAGTAGCTAAAACCCCCTGACTAAAGACATAAGTAATCTGCCATTAATGGTGCTTCAACATCTGCTGAACTACTGTTTTTCTTCTTATTTCTGCGATGCTTTCTGATATAAGTGGAAGATTTCCACTTGCATATGCCATTTTAAAATCTGCAGTCTGCCCAGCACACCATTTTTTAGGTGAGAAAGAGTAACATTACATTTATTGGAGTGAATGATTTGTAACTATGAAGCTCTTGACACAAACAATACAAATGATAAGTCAAATATGAGGCCAGGTTCCTTTATGCTGAATATCACCTTATTACTCAGTGAGTAGCCCTAACGTGATAGTCAACGTGAATAAGGGTGGCATAATCAGGCCCTTAAAAGTACTTTCAAAAGCTGGATGCAACAGAACTCAGTTTAATGTCCATAGGCAGCATTTGGGCATGTAGATATCTAGGTAGCAGTTATTAGATGTGATTTGAGAGATCAGCTTGAGACCACTTTGAAAAACTGGACCCTAAATGTGATGAAACACATTTAAAATTAGCACGAGTCCCACTTTCTCTCTCCTTCCACAAAACAAAACTGTTATAGTGTTTATTAATGTATAAATTAGAGCTATTATCTATTAGTAAGTAATAATTACTAATTAATATACAGTATAATCAAGCTGTAGCACACCCTAGCGTTTTCATTAGGGCTATTCATTAAGACTATTGATCTTCTCGGGATAATGAAGTCCTAGCAAGATAACAAGATCAGCACAGTTAATTAAAAGAAGCAAAAAAAAAAAAAGTATTAAAGTCAACTGCCTTCTTCTGCTCGTATTCCCTTTATTTTTCTATTACTTTGTATCTATCAACATGGAATCAGGGATTTCACTGGAATCTTGGTCCCAGCACAGAGCCCGAGTAAGCTAGGTGCTCCTGCGAGTGGGTGGGGGAGGGCACAGATCAGAGGATCTGCCCCACAAATGCTCCATGATTCTTGACCTGGGCTCCACTGGCAAACTGGAGAACTTCCACAACTCAGTATCCAGGAACCCAAACCTCTACTAATAGTTAAAACCATCCTATTTAGAAAGGCCAAATCCCATCCCTGAATCCCTCCTTGGGGTACTGAGCCAAAAGTCAGAACAACTAATACAGGAGGCGTTGAATGGGGAGAGACAGGATGTGTTTCACTTGAGGTTTAAGCACCACTAAGCAGAGCATGGAAGGGTATATTGGGAGTGAACTAGGGGAGTTGTGGTCAGTGGATGCACAACTGTGCAGATGAGCCACCAGTTAAACTGTGAACCTCTTGCGGGGAAGGGGAAGCAGCTGTGGAGGCCAAGGGCAATATTAGCAGCTGAGGTGCAGCCTCATTGTTGCTCCATGGGCTGAGAGAACGACTCCATCCTCTAGGAACCCCCCAGGAAACTCCCCGGTGCAAAGCCACTTACTCAGGTTTTGCCGAGAGAAGAGAATTTGGGCCCCCTTCAAACCAAGTGCAAGACGGTTTTGGCAAAATCCAAATCTTGCTTGTGCAGTGCAGACATTTAGTAAATGTCCAGAGTCACTCAGCCCAAGCTGTTATGCTGCCGCCTTTCTTTATATAGAGTAATATATTCTTTCTGTTTTAGTTGTTGCAGCTGCGTGATGTTTATTCATTCCTTACCTCAGCTGCTCTGAGGTTCTTTCTACTCTAAATATGATCCTACATGACAGCAATTATTAGAGAGGCATATATTATATTACAAACATCAAGGTGCATTTAAGATTGAGAAATAATTAGCATTTAATAGCTGCCTTACACAATTATGAAACAGCTTTATGCAGTTCATCTAACACAGTTCAACATTCAGTGACACTGAAAGAGCTTCTCTCAGGAGGGGCATCCTTGTCAGTGTGACAGGAGGTGAAGAATCCCTCAGGCATGTAGCGATATTGAGATTTCCTCCTTTAATTAGGGCCAATTTTACTGCAGAGCATACTGCCCATTAAAGTCTGTTTGCCAGATTTTTCATCGATATTTTGGCTCTAGCTGCATAAAACATGAACTCACAATGGGGTAATTTGGTTTTCTGCAATGCAATGTGAGAAGAGCAAATACTGAAACTGAGAAAAACTGACAGCTCAACCCCACAGGACACCAGCCTTTACTTGTCTAAAAACAAATGTTTTCAAGCATTTCAATAGAATTTTTCAAAATGTGCACAACTTGCCCCATGGCTACAGGGACCTGCAACGTCAAATGCCTGGCTTCCAAAACTACCTTTACGGGGAATGGATGCTTTTAATCAACACAGGATAATTCTCTAACTTGCATCAAGTAACTGGTCAAGTGATCAATATTTGTTAACACTCTGAAGGGTACAAAGACAACCTCACTAGCCTAAAAGCAAAGCGCCCCATACTGCATGCAGGAAAACTAATGCTGTGAATGCAAAACTGCTTTAGAAAGCAATTTGCTGCAACAGGTGTGCACAGCCAATAATATTTCAATTCTTGGACAGGAACAAAGAAAAATTGTCCTTCCCCCTTGAGATTTAACATCTATAGTATTAGCTGGCAAACAGCAAATTTATTTTCAAATAATACTGCGAAGAGTAAGAATGCTATGGTTTTACAAATGTCATCACTACAATCAGATAAAAATAGGTCACTTCTAAATGAAATATATTCAAACTTCCTTTTCTGAGCATTGGGGAGAAAAAACAAAAAACTGTGGAGAAAAGAATATTTAGCTTTAATTTACTTCATTAAATACATGGAATAAATAAACTGTTATTTTAACATCCTTCATCCTCTAAACTTTTTATAATCCTCGTGACTATTCTCACCTGTCCATATTTACTGTAGGTTGATGTGAAATGACTATCTGCGAGTGGGTTACCGATTCCCCATTGTGTGACGATTCTGTCACATGTTGAAGCTGAGATGCCACTACAGATTCTAAAGGAGATGTGGGACTGGTTGCTAGAAGAAAGGAGGGGAAAAAAAAGAAAAGAAAAGAAGAAGTCCACAAAAATGTAAAGAAAGACAGTCTGCCCAGAAAATAGGATAAATAACCCCTAAATCCTGTACAGTCAAGAACACTTTGATCAGTAATAATACATATCAAGTTTGGGTTCCACCTTAAGAATTTAATATAACTCAGTCACAAATGAATAAACAAAATTCCAACGTAAAATGTATTTCTTTTGAACAGCAGTATATTTCAACTTTTGGCCTGTGTTATGCAGAAGGTCAGACTAGATGATCACAAGGGTCCCTTCTAGTCTTGGAATCTATGTTAATGCTGTACATAAACTTATTTCCATGTAGAGAGAGTGTGATTCTTCACTCCACAGACACGCACAAACAGGATGACATATGTAACTGCCCCACCTGCAACCTACAAAAGCAGAAACTACAACAGTTAGTTTTATATTTAGGTGGTGGAGCAATTAGGGACATAGTTCATGTCTTCTAGGTACTGCCATGGCCCTGTAGCTGCGCATAATCTTACCAAGGATTGTAAAACCCAAGAGCAAGTTTTTGAGAGATAAGGATAAACTTTCAGTCTTAACTATGGCTTCTGTTGACTTAAGATGTAATATTGTATAAATATATGTGATTTTCATTTTGCTTAGTAAAACATGCTAAAACCCCCGCAAAAATAAAGAAATAGTGCCCCCACCCAACTGTATCAAAATGTAATAGGTTACTGCTACTGAAAGGTGTTTATCTGAGAGTCCTAAACTTATCCAGAAACAGGCAGTGTAAGCTTCTCCACATTGTTCTACCAGTGTGCCTCTGCTCCTGAGCTGGAGGGCTCATCACTAGAGGTCAGTGGATAGGATTTTAGACTCAAGTGCCTAGATTCCATTTGAAAAGGAGATTGAGACTCCTCAATCTGTTAGGCATTGTGCTGCTGAGCACAGCAATGCCTAAATGCCTTTAGGAATTTGGGCCTAGAAGTCGCTATTGTTTTTATTAATAATAATTATACTTGGCTCTAAGAGAGCGCCTTCCATATGTGGGTCGTTACAATGTGCTTTACAAATATTAACCTATTCGTTGTTATTGACTAGACTGAGTGTTTACTCTCAGGCCTGTGTCAGAGCAACTCCAGAAGGAATTGTTACTCAGGGATACTGCTCAGAGTCAACATTCCTCAGGAGGTCCAGCTTTGCATGGTGGGAAGGGAAGGGCCATATGCTGCATCAGATACTGAATGCTCCTCAGCCAGCCAACCTCACTAGCTGATGCATATGTGTGGAGAGGAGGAGAAAACAGAGCCCTTGAATATTGCATTAGCAGCCCCTTTTCTCCCTGCACTCAGACTTGCAATATGGATAAGTCCTGTGCAGTGGCAGAGAGGGTGGAGGGGGATTGGTCACAAATAGGCTTTAAATCAATAAATTAAATAGGCTCAGGTAATGACTTTTGGATATTTTATATCTAGTAATACCCTGTATTAACTATTATTTATTCAGCACTATTAAGTTATATATGGGACAAGTACTATTAAGCGTTATGACTAATATCAAATTTCAGCCTTGAGCAAATTTGTTTTAATGACTGAGATAAAATAAAATCCTAAAAATAGGGGTTAATAGGGAAAACCCTGAGAGAATAGGCTCTTATAGCTGTAACACTACTCTAGTAAAATGGTAGAATCAGCACTGTCAAACTTGATATAACTATCATACTTAACTTGTTCATTTTCACTCTAAAGAACATTCCAACAAGCGACGATAAAACAGACATTTTCTTGCAAAGCACTGAGCTACATAGCTCTAAAGGAAATATTCACGAAGGTAATATTCTTAAAAAAAACCCAACCCTTAGAAATTTCTCATTTAGAAATTTTTAATAATTAAAATCTACTCAAAAAACTGAGTGAGTCCCTTGTGTTCTTGACATTTATTTCAGTTAGCTTGGATTGCAAAATTCCAAAATCCTATCAACCTCAATTTATTTGGCTATGTATTTGTTCTTGTTCTGGGCTAAGAGCAGAGTCAAATGCCATACCTGTTTCTCCAGTAACATTTGCCTTAGATATCTCTCCATTTTGCTGTTCGTTAGATTTCTATAAAGGAAACACAGTTTTGTAAATTAAAAGTAGCACTGGAGAAAAGGGAAATATATACCCAGCTGTTTATATGGATGATGAAATGTAGCATATACCTTATCTACAGCTTCTGTGCGCCTAGTTCTTCTCATGATCTCCTCAAGTCGCTACAAAGAAAGTTACAAAGAAGGAAAATGTTTATTGACATTGATTTAAAAAAAAATCACCCTAAAACCCATAATCTTTGGTAATATATTAAAATTGGCATTGACTGAAGAAAAAAAACAACCCCTCTTGGGACTTGATCTAAATCCCATTGAATCAATGGGAGTCTTTCAATTCACTTCACTGGGCATGGATCCGACCTTTAGTGAATTTCTGAAGCAACATTTGCAATAACTATATATGTCTTTCTACAGTGCACATGCAAATAAACAAACTGCTGAGCTATACAGTACCAAGATTCCCTGCATGCATTCGGTTACCTTCTTCCTTTCTAAGCGTTCTTGTTCTTCTCTTTGGAAACGCTTTTCACGCTCTAACCGAATCCGCTCTGCCTCTTCACTCAGGCGAGCTTCTTCTTCTTTCTGAGTAAAGGGAAAGGAACAGAAATTGGGACTTATTCACAATGTAATGGCTGATCCGCACTGGCATCTGCCTATCTTTGTATGACATTTTAATGTACAACAATCTGAGAAGGAACTTTTGGGGTTATGTCATCAACAGAATTTTCAGACTGAAATGCAGGTTTCTTAATGTCTCTGTTCCCCTTTCTTCTCTTAATTTTATGTAAATTAAAAAGCTGGTAATCTTGTTTGGTTCTGTGTCTGTTTTATGATGCATGCATGAATGCACAGAAGATGACTAATGAAAATGCATTTCCTAACCTAGCAGCTAGCAAAAGTGTTCATGAGACTAATGCACTGGGCTGATGAATGCTTTTGATAGGGTCAAAAGAAAGCAGCAGAATTCCCTCCTATTCTCCAGACATTGTCCTTGCTTAACAAAAGCAATGACAAACAGCCATATGCACACTTCCTGTTTTTTAATTAAATGTAAGGCTCCCTTGGGAGGTACTGTTGAACGGCTCTCTCTATAAGATAAGACTGTCTGGTATTATTGGAGACACTATAATAGTTCCCTAGTTAAGGGTGCATTGAGATTTGCACTTAAAGAGGTTTCATCTTGTTTTATAGATGAATATTATAGAGTATATGCCTCAATTTACAGCATGTACCCAGAGTCCAGAATACATTTTCTGAAAAATGTCAGGTAAATGTCTTCATTAGTTTATACATTTAATTACTTTAATACGATCCTTTAAATAAGTGTGTGTCTCTGGGTGTGTGTTTATATACATAAAGGATTGTATTAAAGTTATATATATATATAAATAAATAAAATATATAAAAAATGTGCGTTTTGTGTGTATTCTAGTCAGACCAAATTTACATATTTGTTGAGAGAATACAATCATTAATGTTTATGAGGCACCCACATGCTAATAAGAATTAGATAAGTATGTAGATAGAAGAGGAATCTAAGTGCTTTGTATATATTAATTAATTTCACCTCCCAGCAGCCCTACTGCAGCTGGGAAAGCAGCATTATTATCCCCATTCTACAGGTGGGAAACTGAGGCAGAAAGCTCAAAGACCCAATTGTGATACTTTTACCTTGAGTGGTACCTTCCTTCTTGAGCAGTCTCGCTCCTTTCAATAACACTACTCGAGGGGCAAGGTGCTATTCAACATAAGTAAGAGTATCAACATCTGTTCCTAAACCACGAGCCCCACACAGGCAGTATCAGTGTAAGGATTAGAATTCAGGAGTTTTGGATGTCCTTTCCTATGCTAAGTACTCAGCTTCTCTCCTATAGGCATCCAGAACTAACTCTGAATAGTAAAGTTACCTTGGCATCTAGCATGTTAAAACTGTAGGGCCCAAATTCTCCTCTGGTATAACTCCGCTGAATTCATGGGAGTCACATGACTCGAGAATTTGGCCCATAATATCAAGGGGCTAATTTTAAATTAAAAACAAAACAGAAGTCCTACAGAAAAAGATCCAACCGCTGCTAGATTTTTTTCCACTGAGAGAAATACATCCCGGCTGTTCTGTACCCATCTATGAAATCAAGAGTCAGTCCATAAGTCACTTACATTTGTAATATACCCTGCACATCTAAAAGGAAATGTAGAGCTACCCATGAGATTATTAACCCAAATCACCACCACACAGCCTGGTATGAAAACTCCATGGAGAAGCATACTTGTTTCTGAATGCGCTCCATCTCCTCCTTCTCTTTCTGGTCTCTTTCTTCTGCCTGCCGGCGTAGCTCTTCGTCCTTTTCTCGCTCCTGCTCTACCTCCCTTTGCTTTCTCTCCGCCTCTTGCCTGCGAGCCTCCTCCTCCTCCCGGCGAGCTCTCTCTTCAGACATCTTCTGCGATAACGCCGCCTTCTTTAGCCTGTGACCACGAAACACAAGTTTAAGTGGGGGGGCAATTCTGGGCTATGGCAACAGCAGCACTGGACAGAACAATGAGATTTCTGACTCCGAGTGGAATGTAACAGAGGTGAGCTTTAGTGCCCGAAGTGGTGATTCAGTTGGTGAAAGAAGGCAAAAGAAATAGAGTGAGACATGCATCATTTACGTCCAGAACTACTGGAGAGCCTTGGTATTAAATGAGAAAAGGGAAAGGTCTATAAACCACAGTTATTGGAATTCTAATAACACTTTCCATGCAGACCCTACTAGCTATAGATATTATCATCATAGGCAGCGTGTGACTCTTTCATTTGGGAAGGCTTACGTGAGCACTGGAAGCTCCCAAGAAGTGTGGGGGGAGCGCCCCCGCCCCCACCCCTCACTCAGCCTCTTCCCCCTCCCGACTGCTCAGCCCTTGCCGTGAAAAGTGATGGGGCCATGGCCATGGCGAGGAGGAGTCCCACAGCTGGGCCAGCCAGTGAGAGGCTGTACGTGCTGATGCCAGAGCAACTCAGCTAAGGGGTGCCAGAAGAGGGAGGGGCCAGGGCCCCATCACTTTTTCCTGCCTTAAGGGCAACCAGCAGGCGGCAGAGAGGAGCGAGTGGCGGGCAGGAGGCCTTAGAGGAGGGAGTGGAGAGGAGGAGCAGCAAAGTGAGGGAGGGGCCTCGGGGGAAAAGGCGGCGCAGGGGCAGGAAGAGGCAGACCGAGGGCAGGGCCTCAGGGGAAGAGGCTGAGCAAGAGCCTCCCCAAGCCTCCTATATGCACCACCCATGATTACCATAGTCATGAGGATGAAGATAGCCGTAGGCAGGATCCTCAGCTGGTGCAAATCATCACAGCTGTACTGATTTCAGTTGGAGATACAGTGATTTGCACCAACTGAGGATCTGTCCTTCATTCTCTCTGTTTAAAGCACTAAATGCACACATGAACAGAGGGGACACATTTGTTAAGAAGTTTTTCAGAGTTTTAGTCTCATTATTTTTCAGCTTGAGAGACTCATGTAAACAAATCCTGACAAGCCAATTATTCCTTCAGTTTGAATTTTCATGCTTCCTTTCCTTAAGGATTGGTTCTGAACCCTCCGTATTAAACTCTATGGTAGCTGCCAAAATGACAAAGATGCTAAAATGTATCCTCTCGACTGAGCAGATTTGGATGTCACCTTTCAGTCTCTTCCCTCTCCTTCCTTTCTTGCTCCTCCCGTTCTCGCTGCTCACGGGCCAGCCGCCTCTTTTCAGTAAGCAGTCTTGTTGCTTCTTCTGGGTCCGTAGTACCTGCCGAAGCCTTGCTAGAAACAGGGGATGGTGAAGTTGCTGGTGGAGCGGGGGGCAAAGCTGGAGCAGCTACTGAAACACGCAGAAAGGGAAATACATCCATATCATGCTGTGTCAATAATAACGATCCCCAAAAGTGGGTAACTGAATAAACCTCCCTAGGAGGATGGGAAATACAATTTGAAGTACTGGAGTTTTGATTATAAAATATTTTCAGGCCTATATGGATACATTAGAAGAAGTGCAAATCATTAGCTCCTGAGGTCCAGATTCCTTTGGAAGGAATTTTGCTCCCGTGTACCCACAGGAGCAGTTGCTGTTCAGGTGGAATTCTGCCAGGGAAGAGAGCAGCTTTAAACTCAGCACAACAGGAGCTCTGATGCTGGAAAAAGCCTAGGAGAGTTGCCAAATCAGCCCATTTCCCAGGTGGCCTGACCCCGCTTGGGCTGATCCCATTTTTATATGTGTACTGACTGGAGTGCAAGGGTTGTGGGCTGTTTGCAATACTGTGTCCGCCCTTCTGGCCAGCTATCTGGCCTCAGGGGCCTGTGCCAGGGTTCTGCTAATGCCATCAGGCCCTTCATTTCTGAAAGTGCCCTCCAATTAAGGAGGTCTTGTGAAACCCCCGTTAGCACTGCGATCTGCATCAGTTTGGCAGTTACTCAGCTGTTACTCACAAAGATTACCTGGCACATGCTTAGCAAATTTCACCCTAGAATCTTAAAGAGCTTCACAATCATTAACTAACTAACCCTCAAGACACTGTATGAGAGATCTTACACACACTTTACAGACGGGGACACCAAGTATCTTGCTCAAGTTCACACAGTGTGCAAGTGACAGAGCTGGGAGTAGAATCGAGGAGTCTGGACTCCCAGTTCCCCATTCTAATTACTCCTTTGCTCATTCCAAAAATGTTGAGTGAGTAGCTGCCTTGATGTCAACTGTCCAGCTACGGCCAGTTGCATACACAAGCCATTTCCTCCTTCCTCGAAACACAATGTCATGCTTGTTAGGTGCACCTTGCCTCAATCTGAAAGCTGCATTTGAGTCTGATCTTGAATATAGTTCTCGCGGGACAATTTGCAGGGGCAACCGTGACACAGCGAGGTCCTATAACATAACCAGTGACAGAACTGACAGTTCTGGTTTGTGTCATACAACATTTATTACTGGAGTGTACTTCTTCAATAAGGTATGAGTTAATATTTCTGTTCGGCTGCCTGGCTTCTGAATACGTCATTTCCCCCACAAACTATGGAGAAAATGAACTGAACTTTTTCCTCTAAAGGTCAGGCACACATTATTCAGGGACTGCTATCAATATGTTAGCCAAACTAAAGGAAATGCACCCAGACAAGCAGCAATGCTTCTGGCAGTGCTGGCGACATGCATAGGGAGATAGTTAGACTGACGATGATGTGGAAAACTACAGCCAGCTGTAGAATTTGGGGGGGATGAACTGTTGCCTGATTCCTCCTACAGGTCACTGAGGCATATAGTAAATGCAAAAGGGAAAGGCGCTGTAAAGCGCTGAACTAGGCATTCCCTGCCTGCTGCCTGAGACCCCACTGCCTTGGAGCACCCTGCCCCAGGAAGCTGTCTGTAATAAGAGAAGGGCAGTGAGCCCAGACCTCCATGGGTTGCCTAGAGCAGCCCCTCAGAATCAGCTACTGGTGGAACTAGTGAGACTTGGTCCTTTAGCGGCTTGAAGGGCCAGGCGGGCAGAGGCCAATCAGTGCCAGCAGACCAGATAAAAAAGGCCAGTTCTGGGGCAGCCAAGGAAGGGTCTTTCCCCTGTCTTAATCCAAGAAGCCAGGCCTGGTCAGAGCCTAATTCTGACTGTAACCTTTGACTTAAGTCAATGGAAGGCTTTTGTTTACTTTGTGGAGTGTAAGGCCCCTGTGGATCATGTTGAGTGGAACATTAATTTGACCAATGCAGGACTAGGTGAGCTTGCTTTGCAAGATGCTCCACTGGCTGAGGTGAGCCCGTGACAGGCTTTCAGATCTCCTCCAACCTCTCTAATCACTTCTTCATTGGGAGGATCCTCCTCATGCCCACTCCTGCTTTCAGCTGGGGTTCCACAGGACTCTGTCCTTGCTCCCCTTCTCTTCTCCCTCTGCACCTTCCCTCTGGGTAATCTCCTGGACAAACACAAATTCAGTTACCATTCCTATGCTGACAACTCACAGACCTACCTCTTCATTCTGGACCCTTCTCCTCTTGTCCAAATTAAATTCTTTGCCTGTGTTTCTGGCATCTCCTTGTGGGTGTCCAGCTTAAACTCAACATGGCCAAAACAGGGCAGGACAGCTCCTTAAGGGAGTTTGACTTAGCCTCACTTGTGATTAACTCGCTACCTCACAAGTGATAGGTTTGAGTTCAGGGATCAGGTACTCCTTAGATAAAAGGCCAGCAAGCACCTCATTCAGAAACACACAGTCTGGACCAGTGGCCTCCCCAGGAATTGAAATGGGGGGGGGGGGGGGAGAGGAGGTGTTCGAATTTACTGGGGGGGGGGGGGTGGTCACTAAATTGGCACGTAACTATTTCACAAAACTGGGGGGGTGTAGGAAAATCACTGGTCTGGACAAAGGCCAGGAAAGGAACCGGGCAGAAGGACCTGGTCTATCGGTTTGATTTATGTTGTACTGTTTTGGTTCTGAGAACTAAACCCACCCCTGAAGAGAGGGACCCCTGAAGAGAGCCACTTTTGGGAGCTTTGTTTGGTGTACTGGCTGCTGAGTGGCCCAGTAGCTTAGAAGAGCTCTTAATCATTCCACTTAAGCTCTTCTTCCTTCTCTCCTTTACCACTCACCATGGCCCCTATCACTACCATTGCACCATCGCTCAGGCCCACAACATGAGCATCATGTTATACTTAGCCATCTCTAGGTCCTCACATCCAAGTGTGTCCAAAACTTGGTGAGTCTTCCTGCATAATCTCTCTAATATAGGGCCCTTGTTCTCCACTTACACAGCTAAAATCCTTATCCAGGATTTCATCATCTTGCATTTCAATTACTTTTGGATCCTCTTCTCTGGCCCTGACAAAGTCAATCTTACCCCACTTACATCCACTGCTCCCCTCCTCTCCACTGCTCCCCTTCTGCCACTGCATCAAACACAAACTATTTATCTTCACCTTCAAGGTCCTTCATGGTCTATTCCCACCCTACTTATTTCTCAGATGCAATCAAGATATTGACTCCTGCCTCCACTCAGCCAAGGACATCAGCCTCCATCACCAACTTGTTGAGTTTCCAAACATGCTTTCTCCCATGCGCCCTGTAAACATCTGCAAAACTCAGTCATGATCCTTCTTCAAATCCTTTCTTAAAATTCTCCTTTTCTATGATGTCTACAAAAAACTTAACAGATCAGGAACGGTCTCAGCACATCAGCTGCTTATCATACTGACCAGCATTGTCTCATCGTTCCAACAGCCCATTGTATCCATTTGTTGTCTTTTGTCTTATGCTTAGATCATAGGCTCTGTGGGACAGGGACTGTCTTTCTGTTATGTGTCTGTAGAGCGCCTAGCATAATGGGATCCTAGACAAGACTGGGGCTCTAGGGGCTACCTATTAATTATAACAACAAAAGATAAGGACCAGCTCCTTTCTTAAAGGAATAGTGGACCCCAGCTGCATGTGCAGGGGTTCGTGCAGGGTTGCTAATGTTTAAAACATTTTTCAATGGACCTGCCTCCAAATCACCTAGGGATCTGAGTTTTGGCTGCACTCTGATGAAATTGTAGCATTCTCTCCCCTCCCCTCTTGTCGATTTCTTTGATTATTTAAATGCAGAATCCAACAAAGAACAGGAGTATCAGTGATCATAATAACCATTCCATCCCTGTTCCTAGAATGGACAAGGATATTAAATATGTGTCAGGGGAATACCAAAAATTATTTGTTCTTAAATACGATTTATTATCATAAAAGGGCTGTGTGGATTTTCTTCCTTCTGCCCTTTCACCATTTCATCATCACTGATTCACACATTCCATCTCCATATTATTTTTTTCTCTCAATTTTCTCTTTTTTTATTCTTCTTTCACCTCTCCTTCTTTGCCTCACCTTTTCTTTTCTGAAAAGCAGCAGTAACCTCTCATCTCATTCTGTCTCTTTCCTCTCTGCCTCACTGATGGTTGTGCAATCCCTTGCTGTATTTAATCCTGGGGGAATTCTGCACCACTGCGCACGCACATAATTAATGAACCGTGCATATTTTAAATTTTTCATGCAGAAAAAAGCTTCTGCTGAAAAGTTGCTGCAGTTCCACCTTTTGTCCACCAGAGGGTGCTGTGGCACTAGAACACAGCAGCAGCTCCCAGCCAGCTCAAGAGGAGAAAGACCCTGCAGAGCCTTCTTTGCAGAGGGTCAGATCAGGAGACAGGGGCTATAGGGAGAGACAGACAGCATGGGGTGCTCAGACAGCGGCTCATAATGGCTAGTGGGGGGGAACAGACTGGGGCAGAGGTTCAATGGGAGTGGAGGCACAGGGCAACAAGGGGGAAGGAGGTGCAGGGCCACATGGTGATGGAGGAGGGGGTGCAGAGCTACATAGGGACAGAGGATGTCTGAGTGGGGGCACAGAGACACATGGAGACAGGGAGGGGGTGTATGAGTGGGGGTGGAGGGACACGTGCCTGACTGAATGGGAGAGGCTAGGGGTCAGCCAGGGTCTGCATGGGGGAAGCTCCCTAATAGTCCTTCTCTGCCCCGCCCCCCCCCACCAAAAAAAACCCTGTTCCATACTTTCCCCACCCATACCCAACAACCCTCCAAGTTCACACCCAGGCGCATTCCCAGCAATTATTTCCGTCTCCCTCAGCTCCTCTTTTACCCCGACTCTTCCCAGCCTTTCACTGCTTCTGGGGGGTGCGGGAAATACGGTTCTGTGTTGTAGTTTAAATGAATTATTATTCAGAGTTCCAAATTAATATGCCTAGTAAGGGATCTATTTGTCAAAAAAAAAAAAAATTCTGAATCTTTTTTGTTGTCTACAGACATACTTGCTGACAGGTATTTTGAAATAAATGACCAAACATAATTGAAACTGGTGTGATTATAATGTGGTATTTTGACAAATAAAATATGCAGAATTTGAAAATAGTGTGTGCAGAATTTTTAATTTTTTGGTGCATAATTCCCCCCAGGAGTACGTATTCCATGTTATACTGCCTGTTCCTTCTTGTTCCCCTCCTTGTTTTTCCTCTGTATTCCATGACCTCTACTTTATCCTGCCATTTATCTCCCATGTAGTACCAGCATGGCTAAATTGGTACAGATCTAGTTTAACTAACACAGATGGCATCTTCGCTTCTGTTCATTCATCAGCCAGGCCCTATATCACTGAGATATAATGTAGCTTACCCTCTGTTTTTATGCTGGCTTTCTGAGAAAGATTTCAGCATTCAGTACTATGGTCCCTTAAAACAACAAGCAGAAACAGAACACCAGCTTCCCCCACTGGTCAATGGAGAAAGCCTTATTTATCCTGTTTTTCTTATGATCTTGTATCTGTCACTTGAATGGTTACCTACATATTTTTGGTTGTGTCTTGCTGCACCTGAATAGAACTATATCTGCAGCAGTAAAATACACCAGAAATTAATTTACCAACAAATTCCTTACCATTAAAAATGAAAGACTGGGTAACCTTATGATTTCATTTTTCTGCCTTGGGCAATGCATCTTTGCATGGCACTGAATTTCCAGTAGGGAAATAATAAAAAGCCACTAGCAGACCTGGACATTCCCGTTGCCTGGGTTACTTCAGGAGATGGTTCCATGAGACACTCCCCTAACATTAGTGGCACGCACCAGTTGTTCCACTTTAACAGAGCTTGGAAAAGCAGCTGTATGAGGACATGAGAGTCAACCATGAATCACATTTTTGAGGTGTAAGTTGCGCTAAGCCATGTAAAAGATCAAATCAATAATGTATCACACGTTCTAAGGAATTTTTGAAGAACTGTACAAACCAATTATTGAAGGAGAAGCACTGTGACTGACAAAGATGCAATAAACTGGGTGGAAAGGGAAGAAGAAAAGAGAAGGACTCAAAAACAACCCTGATCCTTACCTTGAGCCGGCTCTAATTTGAGAGAGAGACCTTCCCCAATTGCAGATTTTCCAGCACCTGCTGACATTTCTTTACCCTCTTCTGTCTGTTCCTCAGCTGCCTTCTCAGGCTCCTTTTCTGGTCCTTTTTTCTGACTATCTGGTTTCAGCTCTTTTTTGATTGGTCGGATATTGCCAGGGGAGGGAGGGCGCGTCTGAGTAGAGGGCACTTTGGAAGAGCCAGGTGGGGAGGTTATCTCTTTGGGGGTGCCAGGCAAAAAAGGCAAGGACTTGGATGCATGCCTGTTCAACCACAAAGAAAACAAAACGATGGCAATATGTTGGGCACTTTTCTATTCCCTCTATAGATAAAAGCTGTAATAGCTCAAAAACAAACAATCATCACTTCTAGATCTCCCTCCCAACCAACAGGAAATCTGAACCATGTTGAGACAGAATAAGAATATTTAGCTGTTATACAGAACTTAAAATTCAAAACTCTTTATAAACATTAACCAATTAATCCTCAAGACACACCTGAGAAAAGGGCATTGATGGGATATAATCTTCCTTTCTCCCCTATCCCTGACTACTGAACGCTTTCCTTTTTAAAGATCTGTTCATTGTCTGGCTATGCTGGAAGGAGGACAGGAGACACTGGATATGGTTTAAACAGGGTGCAATTTTATTATTAGATGTCTGGCAGATAAAAGTATACAGTGCAGGTAACTCCATGATCATTTCAGTATCTGCCCAGGGAGCTTCCATTAGCACCCTTGCTCCCTCTTTCCATCCTAGTCCCCAATCAGCCCATTGCTGGGATTTTACCATTCCCCTCCTCAAACGAGGGTTAAAGTGGAGGGGAGGATTAGCTCCTTGCTGTGCCAGTCATAGGCGTCTCGAACGCCCCCTGTTCTGTTCCTTTAACAAACACCTCCTTTAAATCCTTTACCAAGTCATTTATCTGGTCACTGTCTCCCTTCCCTCTGGAGTATCTGCACTGGACATCTGCCCCACACTTACATAATGGAGTTGCAACATCATAGCTTAACTCCCTTCCCTACTCACCATAACAAAGCCCTCCCTGAACCTGTTGTGGAGAAGACGAAACCCTCCCGCCCCGCTCCACCTTGGCTAATCTGATGGTGAGGGAAAGATTCCTTCCCAGCCCCACTAGAAAGGAGCAATTAGTGTGATTGCCCTCAGCGGATCCTGACCAAACCTGGTATTTTGCCACTTCCAAGTGCAGGAATGTGGGTGCTACTCTGCCTGGTCTGGGGGAAAGGGTGTTTCTCCCACCAGGCTTGGCCTTTATCAACTTCCCAGCCCTTCCAGTCCCTGGGGGAGGAATCAGCATCGCCACGCTGTCCTGCTCTACTTCTGCAACAGTGTCCATGCCTCACTAACTTCTGCCCCCTTACAGCTTCCCCAGCAAGCCAGACAATGTGCCTCCCCTCCCCCCCGCTTAAGGTGTGATGCGGTCATTGCTGATTATAGCTTCTTTTAATTGCCATTTTAATACCAGTTTTCTGTTGCTGAGTCACTCAATGAGCATAACAAGTAAAGCTTAATATAGTTGAATCCCAGCATCTGTACTTCACTTACCAAACTGGGGAGAGAGCTAGTGATCTAGTTTTGGGATTGGAAGGAGAGTGAAGTCTCTTTACGCTGGAGGAGGGGTCCTTTTCTTTTTTGTCAGTCTAAGGATCAGCAAATAAACAGAAAATCATATTGCACGAGTAATTCACATGGGCAAAGGACTACACATTCAGCATAGGAAAACGAGAGATCAGTGCTGCCTCAGCACTTTCTACAGCCTGGCTGGTATAAGTGTACTAACATGGCTCCTGTAACAAATGTAATGTTGTTTTGTGCCGGGAAATGAGCATTAGCAGTATGCATGCATATTAGTCACTCTAAAATGCTACAGGAAACTTTTCAAAGTCTTAAATTGTCACATGCAGATAATTATCCTTTTTTAAAGTTTTTTTCTCCACTGTTTGCAATACCTGCGGAGATTCTTGAAATTAACACTTCATTCACTACAAACGTTGTATTTCTTCAGTTGGCAAACACCACATTCCCATCCCCCATTCCCGACAAGCTGCTTATGGAGCTCAAGTGTACATGGCTCTATTTATTTTGTTTCCTTGTTTATGTGCCAGCACCACAGCTGCCATCATAGGCCTGAAATACGGTTCTTCTCCTTCTCTTCTCTGCTGGCCGGCTTGGCAGCCAAAAAGCGCACACTGCTCCGTCTTATGCAGAATAGTTCTTTTCTTTTTTCTTTTTAATTTCTTATCTCACAATGGCAATTTTTAAAATACCTCTATCAGAACTCATAATCTAATAGAAAATATGTTCTAACAGTTTCAAAGTAGATCAAAATTTGGGGTCATATGTACTTGCCAGAGCACCTTTAAATATAAGAAACCCTCAGCTTTTAGGGATACTGAATTCAAAATATAGCTGGCAATTCGTAGAGGAAACAAGGTATCTATCAAATATCTTTCTCAGATAGCATCCTGTCATTCATGGAGCAGCATAATCTTGTCAGAGATCATTATTATACTACCATGGCCAGGTATCAAGCAAAGGCACTACATATTGCTGATCTGGCATTTGATTAGTTAAAAGATGTCTATAGTGCTTATCTCAGCCATTAACTTAAACTGATTTTATAAAATATGGGAAAAGAAAGTTGAAGAAACAGGAATCTCTTGTGCAATCCCTTTATTTTTTTTCCGATCGACCTCCATAAATCCTGAAATTCTTTGGACAGCTAAGCTTAACGTTAACAAAGTTTTAATGGAAAGGTTTTTTTTTTTTTTTTTGAATGTTAGCAAGTGATGGGCCCAGGTGAAAATACTTTGCACAATGACAACTTGCCTTAAAAAAAATATCAATGGACAGATGTTCAGGTGGCATAAATCAGCATACCTCCCTTGACTGCCATGGAGTTATGGTGATTTATAACTTTTGAGCACCTAGCCCATTAATTGTAGGATGCACAAAAAATGCAGGATTTGGATCATTAGTGAAATGTCTTTAACTATGTATGTCAGAGCGACTTCAGCAGTACTGAAGATGGAAAGAGACTCAGTAGATCTGTTATTCTCAGTCTATTAAACACCCCCCCACCATGTACTTTCTAAACACATTTAAAAATAAATCTGATCACAGTTATCAGCTTCTCCATTACATAGACAGCATAGTGGGCATAACTGCTCACTCAGCTACTTTTGCTAATAATAAATGGCCTTCTTCACCAAACAACTATGTCAACCCTTCTTCTTTTTTAATTAAAAAATATAATGAATAAAACCAATAAAAAGTGCCAGAGTGATAACCTTGGAGACTGAAATACTCTATTCACATGACAAATTTAGCACAGGGCAGCAGCAATGAAAGCTTCACAGTCCTGGTAATGTGCCATAACCATGATCTGAAGGGACCATCTCGAAGGCTAAGAGAGTAGTTCACAGTCTCTATGTCTTGCATTACTCTTAGCTAAGACTACCCTCAAGAAGAATTAGAGAGAAAAGATAGGTGAGGTAATATCTTTTATTGTACCAACTTCTGTTAGTGAGAGCTCTATGTAGCTCGAAAGCTTGTGTCTCTCATCAGCAGAAGTTGATCCAGTAAAAGATATTACCTCACCCACCTTGTCTCTCTACTATCTTGGGACCAACAAGGCTACAATAACACTGCATGCAACACAAGAAGAATGTCAATAGCAATGGTGCTAATTGGGAGTTTGATGTTTGCCCTTTAGGAAACTGAACTGAAAACAACTGAATTCACAAAAGCCACAAAACTACTGTTAAATAATTTTAATTTTAACCATTAAACATCTGATGAAGTGGGTTGTAGCCCATGAAAGCTTATGCCCAAATAAATCTGTTAGGGCTGGTCCACATTGGGGGGGAGGGGGGGTAGTCGAACTAAGACACGCAACTTCAGCTACGTGAATAATGTAGCTGAAGTCAAAGTATCTTAGTTCAAACTTAAAAGCACTTACCGCGGGTCCAGATGCAGCAGGCAGGCTCCCCCGTCGACTCCGCTTACTCCTCGCGCGGAGCTGGAGTTCCGGTGTCGACGGGAAGCGCTTCCGGGATCGATTTATCACGTCTAGATGAGACGCGATAAATCGATCCCAGAAGATCGATTGCTACCCGCCGAATCAGGCGCGTAGTATAGACGTACCCTTAGTCTCTAAGGTGCCACAAGGACGCCTCGTTTTTTTTTGCTGATACAGACTAACACGGCTACCACTCTGAAACCTGTTAAATTGTTACCAACTAACATGATGTTAACTGGTGACCCAGAAGTGAAAGACTCCATTACCATTCTCCTAAACCATCCAAGTCTCTTTTTCTTATGTTCTAATGTGTTCTGCTGTAGCTGCTAGACTACATACAACCAGCATGCTTACCCCTGCTGAGTGTGTGGTCCTCCTACGTCCAGTTGTTGTGACAAAGAATTTTGCTCGGTCTGCTGGATTTCTACAGTTCATGGCCTTGTAGGACAGAGGGCTGATGGGGCTGCAAGACGCTGAACGAGGACAAATGGGGATAACTACGTGTGGGTTGTTTTCATTTATTTTTTTTAAAACAGAACAGCATTGGAGGAGTGACAGAGGAAAGCCAACAGCAGGAAACAGGAACGAGAGGGAATGAGACAGAGAGAGAAAAGGAAGAAGGTATTAATACATAAAGAACATTTTTAGAAGTTAAACCAGAAGCATCACTTGATAGTCACTCATTTAGCCCCAAATATCTACTGGTACATTTCTAATCATAATTCATATACCTTTTAAATTGAAAGTTAAAAATGATCCCAGATTTTAGCAATTTTCTTATTTATCAATGATGAGAATGTGTCCAAAAACAAATGGACTTCAGCCACTGATACTGCCTTTTATTTTAAAAGTGATGGTTCCGGTAAAGCAACAAACACAAAATTACTGATCTGAAATTGATTAGCTTAGTATATTCATTGACATGCATTTTAATCTGAAAAAAAAATCAGGCAAAAATCTGACTAAAATTAGGTTTTCAGGAACTAGCTGGGGCAGGAAGGGGAGGATGAAAAGAGAGAGATATACAAAGACCAAAACACTTCATCTACACAGAGAATATAGTTCAGCAGTCTAGCAAAATAATTACGTTCCTTCACATCAAATTGACAAAGTCACATCATGTGTTAAGGATAACTTGTGAACTTGTGATCTCTTGGTGAAACTTACAAGATTTCAGACATAAATAGACACCGAATAAATGTATGCTTCTTCTATCCTACCCAGAATACATTGTTTTGCTGTACCATTCAAGCAGAACAGATTTGTAGCATAAAATGCATGCATATTTTTATGCAATCATTAAAATGGATATACCATACTACAGGGGTAGCCTAACTTACTGACCCTCCGAGTCACATATGACAATCTTCAGAAGTTCAAGGGCTGGGTGCACCTGCCGGGGCTCGGGGCTTCAGCCCCATGGAAGGCACCTCCTGGGGCTCAGGGTTTCAGCCTTGCTCCTGCTCAAACCCCGAGCCCTGGCAGGTGTGCCCCGGAGGGCTGAAGCCTCAAGACCCACCCACCCCGTCCCTGCTGGGCAGAAGCCAGAAGCGATGCATGGGGGGGGGCACATTCCCCCACCCCCCCCGATTTTTACCAGTTTGCTAGCCCTGTTCAGTCACATGGTGCCGCCGGACCCCGTCCCTGCATGGCAGCTGCTGGAACCAGCAAGTAGGGAGCTGTGGCCCTGGGGAGAGGCAGTGGCAAACAGCTGGGAGCTGTAGGGAGAGCCATTGCTTTTGCTGCTGCGGCCCCCCCCTGCAGCTCCCAGCTGTTTGCCATCGCCTCTCCATGCGGTGCTAAGACCTGGGAGCTGCAGGGAGGGGCTGCTGAGGGTAAGGGGGCGGGGGCGTGCTTCAGGTTTTTTGGAGGGCAAACCTTAAAACTGTGTGCTTCTCCACACCCCCCATCAACAGGCACCAGTCATCTCTGGCAGAATCCCCGAGTCCCACCGCCCCGCTGTAGGGCAGAAGTCCTGAACTCCCCCCCTCCTCCCAATCTGGTAGGTGGAGAATGGGAGGTGTGGGGGGAGCTCCGCAAGCCTCACTAACTGTAAAAAAAAAATTGTATCAGCTTACGAGCCATGGTTCGGCCACCCCTGCCATAGTATATAAAAATATCAACACTGCAAAAAATGTATGTATAGCATAAAACATACATGTCTGCAATTTGTGGTAGCCACTGCACTTACATTTCTTACAGAAGGAACTTTTTAGTGTCTGGACTCCTCATTCAAAAACTGCTAATATCATCAATGTACTTTAAGATAAACAGCCAGTCTAAAGAAAATTTTAATAATCCACAACTACATTATTTTTCCCAGTATAATAATAAGCACATTACAACCATCATAATCAACTTGGCAGAAACAACTAGTGAAGTCAGTATCTGGGATGGCAACTCTCCCTAGCTATTTGTAGAGGACAAAGTCTTTTACATGGAAATGGATATATTATTAGGTTTGTGATGTTTAGAGTACACATACAAAGAGAATTTTAGTGGTGCAAAGTGAATCAAAAAAGTACTTCTTGTAGCCATCAGAAATGCTGGTCAGAGAGTATTCTCAGACTTCGTTCTGTTCTTATTCTCTTGGCAGCGTGGTTTAGTTCACAGTGAAAACAGGGCCAAACTGTGTAATTATTTAGGTGCCTTTCCTGTTTCTCTTCTCATGGTCTTTACAATATAGTGAGAATACTTGTTATTCAGCACATTACTCAATAGCAGAGACAGAATGTACAGGTTCTGTACAGTACCTTTTCCTTTACATTATTTATAAAAAAAACAGGAGCCTCATTTTCCCTAGGAAAAATCTCTCCCAGGTTCTCTCTCTCTGAGAGAGAGAGAGAGGGAGAGGGAGAGGGAGAGAATTTCCATGCACATTATATTTCCACAAAAATGCACCCTGCTGTTCTAATAAAGGTCCATTGATGTAGCAGAGCTAGTTATACGCCTTTTTCTGAAATGAAGACTAAATGAACTTCATTAATCAAGAAATTAACCTCACTTAAAAGCTCTGGCAAGGGCACATGTTTGCTTTATCAGTTAAGGTGAGCATGTTTAATGAAATATTAAAAGGAGACCATCACCAGAAAGTGAACTGCAGAGCAAGCACGAAATGGAGTTTACACAAATTTCTTTGCTCAATGTCCCCTCATGAGGTACAGGGGGCATCAGCACAGAAATAAGTTTTAACTAACTTTTAAAAATATATATGTTTTCCCTCTCTTTGAATCAATCCTCTTAGAACTTCCTGATTCTCTGAAGCTATCTTAGCACTATCCGATTCTCTGAAGCTATTCGAGCACTTCATTTTATTTGTGAGGGAACTAAATGATGCTTTATGGGGTATCTTCAGTGAATCAAGATGTACTAAGAGCACTTGATAGACATTTTTTTAACGGATCAGTTAAAACTTACTTCTGTGCTCAGTGTTCTCAATAGCTTACTTAGTAAAAGAAATCCATATTTAACTTGATTTTAATTTTTGCTCTGAAGTTCATCTTTAAGTAATAATGATGAAGGAGCAGGGTAATTTCCTGGGGATTAATAACAGGTTGGGATGAGTTTATGGCTCAGGGCACAGTCATGGGCCATTAACACCAGATGATCATTAATCTCCAGGAAATGCCCTGCACTCAGATAATGCAGTTATTGCTATAATTGGGCAAAACTGGAAAACAATGGGCATACAGATTTTTTTTTTAAAATGGGTGGTACAGTTCCAATTAGCACAGAGAGGGCATTACTACAGAACTACTCTGAATACCCCGGTGTATTAACCACTCATTCTGCTTAAAATATCTGCCAATATTCCATTCAGTTTAATATTTATTACTTAGCATGAGACTGAAAAATGTTCATGTCTGCTCTAGTAGAGTAATTGCTTGAAAGGTTAAGAGCCTTGCTTTCTCAGCTGTCATCACTGTAACCACTAGCTGCATTTCCAGTTTCCTACCTACTACATAGAATTTCATGATATTCAGTACTAATTTTAACAGCCTTTGCTGTTAAAGACATGATGCCCCTGGAAAGGACCCACATTGGCTAATTGTTCTGTTTGTAGAATATTAGCCACCTTCCCCCTGCCCTTCCCCAAAGCTATCCCCATGGAACTGTACTGCAGCCTAATTAAAAATGAGAATTCTTCAGTTAAAGCATCTTTGAAAAATAGTCTTGCAAAACCGGTATTCCCCCTTATTTTCAATATCCTTTATTTCAAATAAAGGCATGTTTATAGAAGAGGGCTAAGAAAACCTGTCTGGACTTAAACATTCAACAGGTGCAAGAGTATGTTACCAATGTATTAAAATCCCATAGTGTGGTCACGAAATATTTCTACAATCTATAACAGTGAAACTACTACTTCCCTATAATACATCAAGAATGACCTGCTTCTTGTCCATCGTAATACATCACAACCCTGTTTTAAACATGCCTGTGACATTCTCCTTAGTTCTGAATAGTTTTCAAGCTACCTCAGAAAGACATTACCATATTCTCTGTGTCGTTTTCTGCCCCTCTGAGGAATAGCAAAGAGTTGTTTTGTGGTTGGTGGAGAAATTTTTAATAACAAAGTCCCACTTCTGCAAACACTTACACATGTGCTTAACTTTACTGATGCTAGTAGATCACTGAAACGGGGGACCTAACTTGAGAAGCTGAACAACAATTTAACATTAGAAAATAAGTTAACTATAACTGGCTGAGTTTCTTGATGAATATTAACTTCACAGTGAGAGAGTTAATTAAGTCTTCTTTCTTCTTTAAAACACAAAATAAAGCAAATAGTTTGAAAAAATCAAATCACTTGTGTTACATATTCAGTCTACATGATATTTTTTTAAATGGGTAATATGCTCTATATTGATAAAAAATACAATGGTACAGAATGACTTTTTTGTAGCAGGGGCAGTACACAGCAGCTCTAGCAGCGGGCTATTGGGTTTGCTGCATGGGGTCCTAATACTATAGTGGACTATGATGTGCTGCTTGCTGCCCTATGGGCATTTTCTTTGTTGCACTGGTAAAGATACTAGAGATAGATTAAGATAAAGAGAGAGGGAGAGAAAAAGAAAGGCATACCAAGAACTTTTATGCTTTTGTAGGAGCCATTTTAGCTCACTCTATACAAACCTGGAGTGCTACTGGAGAAACCTAAATAAATAAAATAATTTTGAAAGGAACAGCTATGATAAAACATTAGGCATCCACCCTTTTAGGTTTACCTGCATCTCCAGACAAGGCAGCTGTGCTTTTACTTCTGGCCAGGAATGAATGTGTGGGCATCAGCAGTCTGCTAACAATGCTCTTCTCCAATGGACTGAGATTTAGACGGCGAGCTGAATATGCACCATAGAAGCAAGATGTTAGATCAGACACGTTCTACAAATCACCATTCATTGCAGAAGACGCCTCAAAATACTGCACCCAGCCATACAGGGGCATCTTCAAATTATGATTCAGAGATTAAGAGCACATAGTCATAACCCACTTTACTGCTTCTATCCATAAATTTTAAACATTTACTCTCTTTGCACTTCTTTTTCATTATTTTGCTGACATAATATGCTAAACTGCTACCAAGTTCTAACATTTTGTTCCTATCCCCAACTACTGTACATAGATTTTAACACACGTGTTTTTTGATCCCATACTTTTCTAGACAGGAAAGGAGCGATTACATATACGTTAAAAAAAAATGGGGGAGAAGCCCGTCAATCATATTAGAAAAAATGTGTCGTTTGCTAGCTAGCTCAGAGAGAATACCGTCATAATCCTTACAAAAAGGATTTTCTGGTTAGGCCCCTAGCATTTCACAAAAATCTCTTTGGTCCACTCTCAAATGGGACTACATTTCCCTTAATTATGTATACAGAGACCAGTTACTGCAGTGATGAGCACATCAGAATTTATTACATATACATTGGAGACTACTGATCAATAAATCATAATAATCTTAACACTGCAAGTAATGTCAGGTTTTATTGCATCTAAAACAACCATTCACCATAATTTGGTTTTAGGGGTATTAAGCAAGATTGCAACTTGAATTCATTAGGCCTGGTCTCTAAAATGGTAACCAATTGCCAGACTTACACTGTAGACCAAGGTGGTTTTTTTAAATGTAGAGGGTCAACATTATTAATTAAAACCCTGAACTGTTCTTAATCCACTTTGCTCCAGGTCTCATGAAAAGAGGGGCTGATCTTAATAAGAAGTATTATCCTACGAGAGTTTAATTTCCTCAGCTGCCCTCAAGCACTGATTTTTTGTATCCAAAGCTGCTCTCCTGAATTCTGCTAATACAAAAGTGGCACCACTATAGAAATATAGGTCTCACAAAAACAGCAGGCTGTCTGCATAAGTGCCCTTACATAATGAACTACCGCAAAAGCTCTTTTCGATTAATGGAACTATTTCCTGGCTTGCAAAGATTACATAAAGTACAAAATACTCTAAAGAGGCCTCCATTCATGTACACTAGTTATCATTAAGCTTGCATCTCGCCAATGAGGAATAAACCATAGAATATAATTATTAAACTGAAGGGCAGAAAATCATTTTGTTTCCTGTCTGAGCCTGTATGTTCAGTGTGTTCATTATTTTAGCTACTGTGCAAGCCCATGGATTTGTTCACTGTCTCTTAATCTTTAGAAATTGAGTGTAATTAACTGCATGCTAGCAAAGTACAAGTTTGAGGGAAGTTAAAGGTTGAGGCTAAGGAAATACTGTCACCATAATTAAATCTGAGCAAAATCCCACAGACTATTATGTCAACGCAAAGGGCAGTCACGTGGTCAGAAGAACAAGTACTAGACACAAAATCGGGACCTACTCCTGATGAACACTTACTTTCCAGTATAGTACTTACTACTATTATGTGTAGTCCTGTTGATCTCAACAGGGCTACACACACAAACATGACACTCAGTGGTAAAGCTTTTGTAGGACTGGGACCTAAGAATGCATAGTGAAAAGCACATGCACACTGTAACTGAGTGGTCTGCCTCTTTATAGGCCAGGGCGTCTGGGACTAGCCAGCCCTGTTTCATTATCAGACCCATCTGGGAAGGGCTCAGGTGTTCCCAATAAAAAAGCTGAGAAGATTCAGTTGATGGGGCTGTGGGAAGGAGGTTGGCTCCTGTAGGGTAGCCTGGAGCAGAGTAAAAGGCCTCTGGATCCTGACAGCCTGCTTTGGTAGGGGTTTTTTTTGGTACTTTGTTGACTTTTGTTTGAATTAACAAAAACTGTGTCCTGCAGGAAGGACTTGAAAGATTTGTGGCAGAGCATCAGTCCTCCCTGGGCTGGGGAGGCAGGCCAGCACGCTTGCACATGGTGGAGGGGATGGGCCCATGGAACTGAGGCAGTGGTTAACCTGAGCCCAGACCAGGTAAGGCAGCCCTGCTACATACATATTGACAAATAAAAACACATAACATGCCCACTCAGTCATGAGGCCATGTTGTAATCAAAGTCTTTTGAGTCTGTGGAGACCCACAGATTTATTTTCCTATCAGTGCATAGCGTAGCCAGTAGCGTAGCCAGGGGGGGAGCAGGGGGAGCGGCTGCTCCCCCTTGAGCAGAAGCGGCGCCTTTTTTTAGCAGCACTAAAAAAAGGCGCCACTTCTTTTTAAGCGCCGCTTCTTGCACTCACCCGGTGGCGCTCCGGGTCTTTGGCGGCATTTTGGCGCGGGGTACCACCAAAGACCCGGAGTGAGCCGCCGAAGTGCCACCGAAGACCCGGAGCGCCGCCGGGCGAGTACAGGGGGAGGCGCCTTTTATAGCGCCGCTCCCCCTGCGCTCCGGACCTGGCTGCGCTACTGAGCGGAGCTGCATGTAGAACTCTCTCATCCCTTAATCAATCAGCGAATACAGACTCTTGCCCCCAATGCATTTCAGAACACATTTCTGCACAAAGGAACCAAGTATCATCTGTGTTTAACACCAAAAGTATAAGTCAAATAAACTGGCTGTACAATCATAGGAAAAAAAAACCCCAGCAGTTCCATTTACAGGGTAATTAGCTACAGTGAACCTGCTTGGAAGGAAAGCAACTATGAACTTTCAATGCCATAACAAGCAGAAAGGAAGAATATTTGCAATCTACCGCCATCTACTGAGGGATAGCTCAGTGGTTTGAGCACTGGCCTGCTAAACCCAGGGTTGTGAGTTCAATCCTTGAGGGGGCCATTTAGGGATCTGGGGCAAAAATTGGGGATTGGTCCTGCTTTGAGCAGGGGGTTGGACTAGATGACCTCCTGAGGTCCCTTCCAACCCTGAGATTCTATGATTAAAACCAGGTGTGGTCTTTGCTCTCCTGGCAAATTGCCAGTGCATCCTCAGAGGGGAGAGGGTGTCAAAGGATAGCCACCTCTTGCGCAAAACATAAGCAACTTTTTATTTCAAAACTTTCAAAACATAATTATTTGGGGGCAAAGAAAACAAGAGAGGCCTCTTCATGGGGCGGGGGGGGGGGGTATCCAAGATGAAGTTCGAAAGCATAAACCTTTCCAATTCTTCCACTTCTTTTATTGAAAAACTGATGACCGGTACTGCCAACCCCACACGTTCAAAAAAGCAGAAGTCAGGCCCCACAGCATCATGAAATATTTTTTCAACCTCATGATTTTTAAGACAAATACATGTTTAGGGTGGATCAAAATCTATTAAAAAAAATTAAAGCATGGATTTTTAAAATTTATATCAGGTGTTTTGATTTACATGATTTTTAAATTTTATTTAAATTATAATACGTTTTTCATTTAAAAAATAAGCCCGTTAAAAATGAAATCTGAACTTGATACAAAATATGTTAAGGCCTAAATTTATAATCTTTTAAAACGTTTAAATCAAATATAACTATGCTGAATCTGAGCCTCTATTAAAAACGTTGAGTTAAAGTCTGCTTTTCTACATACAAAGTCTGAATCAGGAAGAAAACATCTAAGTATTGAGATCAAGCTCTATAAATATGGCACAATAGGTCAGCCTAAGTGACTTGGGAGACTGTTTTCTCATTTTCAAGAGAGTCAGGCAAGTTGGAACTTAAGCTCCAGTCACTTTCACTTAGGCACATTTGAAAATTTTCCCAGGCTGATCTGAAACAATTAGTTAATCCCTCAGTTTAACAAATCATTTAGTTAAACAGGATACATGTTTTGATTACAGCAGTTTATGTATCCAAGACATGTAAGGTTGTTTTAATAAAAATAAATGTGATGTGCTGTTGTGTGTGTTTAATGTAATTCCAGTTAATATCCTAATGCAGCTTGACACAAATCATGTGCAAAAATTAATGATACAGTACATTTATATCAGTTACCATTTTCTAACATACCAAAAATGTACAATAAGAATCAAACTATTAAGCTACATAATTGCTTAAATAAATGTATATAGTTATAGTGTAACCTCCTAGGTAGCACAAAGATGTAATTTTCTTAAGCGTCTCTGGTATCAAATTTAGTGTAAAGACTATTACCAGTGGCATAGCCAGGTTTAGAGCACAGGGGGAGCAGAGCTAAAAAAAGACGCCTCCCCTTGTACTCACCCGGTGGCACTCCAGCTGTTCAGCAGCACTTCGGCGGCGGGTCCTTCACTCGCTCCAGGTCTTCGGTGGTACCCGCTGCCGAAGTGCCCCCGAAGACCCGGAGCGAGTGAAGTACCCGCCACTGAAGTGCCGCCGAACAGCTGGAGCGCTGCCGGGTGAGTGATTTTTTAAGCTCCGCTCCGCTGGTAGTGCCAGAGCAAAAGGCGCTGGGAGCAAAAAAAAAATGCTCCGCCTGCAGCGCAGGAGCAAAAGGTGCCGGAGCACAAAAAAGGCGCCACTTCTGCTCAGTCGGGGAGCAGCTGCTCCCCCTCTGGCTACACAACTGTCTATTACTTGTAAATCAACATGTTTTAATGGTTATATCAGTCAATGAGAATGCACCTTTCTTTAGAAAATAACTGAAGTACAAATGGAAAAGTTGATGAAAATTGATTTAAATTAAGATTTTCCACTTGGCGATTTAAATCACCTTGATTTAAATCAATCCACCCTGTACACGTTGGCTTCTTTTTATTTTGAAGAAAAACAATTTCAGAGAGGATGGCCTTGCAAAGCAAAGAACATTTAACTTCTACAGAAACTAAAGTAACATCCAGTTAATGAAGCTTTCCTTGAAGAACACTATCTAATTTTCTTAAATGTCTCTGATATCAACTCCCTTGTTTGAATTATGTTAATTATTCATGTTTAGTTGCAGGGATTTAAACAGCGGAACCTTTATAACAAACAAGAAAGTACAGTTTGAAACCCATTTTAGCTGCCTGACTAGTAATAAAAAGCGGCACAATAATACTGAACTTGAAAGGGAATAAATAAATTATTTTAAAAAGTCTTATGGGCAAAGTAAAATGTCCATTAATGAAAATCTTTTTCTTAGTATGAACTGAAAAGCCCCCTGTTCTTCAACCGTTTAAAAGATACTACTTAACAGAAGTCATGTCCTTGGTGGTAGATATAAGCCACCTACGATAAGCTCATCATGCTCCAGTTCCATGCATTGTGCTTAGGATAAGGGCAAGATGTGCATGGGTACACTGAGGAAGATGATGAAGGAACCTCTCCTTTCTCTTGCACAGCCAAGCACAGTGCAGTTCTTTTAAGAGCCTATCTTAAGAGCTAACTGGAGAGGCCACTCCGTGACTCTAAAGTTATGGGCTCAGCTAGGTTAGGGCGGAGCCAATGCCTTTAGTGTTCATGCAGAGCAGACACTGCCTCACTGTTTAAGGTTTTAGCCAGAAGACCCTGTGCAATAAGCTGCGTGGGATGGTACTTATTAGACTAGCTTGATAGTATGAAAGTCTTTGTCAGCCCTGAAGAGATTTGAATCTGTGATTCCAAGGAGTCTAGTATTCACACCTACTGTGAATGGCCAACCTAGGCCTGAGAAGGAGCCAGAATTTACCAATGTACATTGCCAAAGAGCCACAGTAATACGTCAGCAGCCCTCCATCAGCTCCCCCACCCTGCTCCCAGTGCCTCCCACCCACTGGCAGCCCTGCCGATCAGCACCTCCCCTTCCTTCCCCGCACCTCCCGATTAGCTGTTTCATGGAGTGCAGAAGGATCTGGGGGGTGCGGGAGGAGCGAGGGCAGTGTGGTCTGAGGGAAGGGGGTGGGAAGGGGTGGCGTGGCAGAGGCCTTGTGCCAGAGCCAGGTGTTGAGCAGTGAGCACCCCACAGCATATTGGAAAGTTGGCGCCTGTAGCTCCAGCCCTGGAGTCAGTGCCTATACAAGGAGCCGCATATTAAACGTCTGAAGAGCCGCATGTGGCTCCGGAGCCACAGGTTGGCCACCCCTGCACTACACCTTCTTGCCTGGAAGATTTATTAGGTGAAACGTCTCCACACTGGGGTAATGTACTGTATACTATAGGCCCACAACAACACACAAACAGCTCTATAAGGGCACCTGCTGATCACAGGTTCATTGAGAAATAGATACGAGGCCTAAAAACCATGTGCCTTAAGAAAATCCTCAAGTAACAGTAATACTTGGCACTCGTACTGGTTCCAAATGGAAATTCAACATTTACCAGCAGTTTGCCAACAACACGCAGTGGTATCAGAGATACAGCAGTATTGCCTTATACCAGGGGTCTCAAACACGCGGCCCACGGAGTTATTTCCTGTGGCCCGCCATAGATGCCGACTCCACTGGCAGCCAAGCTCCAAACATTACTGAGTGTTTATATTTTATTAAAACCCCTCTTTGCATTACAGTTTTTAAAAAGTTAATACATTGACTTTTAATAGAATACCATATTGTTTTTCATTTTTGACTATACTTTTGTATCATTGTATGAAAAGGTTTCAGTGATGCGGCCCTCGGGCCAATTTACTAGTTCTCATGTGGCCCTCGTGGTGATTTGAGTTTGAGATCCCTGCCTTATACTTAGCACAGGAAACAGTCATATCTGAGATAACACCAGGTGGGAGCTGTTGGTAAATGCTAGGGGGAGGGGGTTATGGCAAGTACTATGTACAGTTCTTTGTATTCTCAAAAGGACTGTACAAACCTCAATCAGAAGTCTGGATAGTCCTGTGAAAACTCACTTTTTGAAGATTCTTGTTTCCTTTATTTTAATAATTTATTAATGAGGACAGGGGCGGCTCTAATGTTTCTGCCGCCCCAAGCAAAAAAAAAACAACCCCAAACACTGCCCTCCCCAAACAAAAAAAACACCCCCGCCCAAAACAACCCCCGTCTCTCAAAGCGCGGGCGGCATGCCCGCGGCCCCCGCTCTCCCCGGCCGGCGGGGAGGGAGCGCGGCATGCCCGCGGCCCCCGCTCTCCCCGGCCGGCGGGGAGGGAGCGCGGCATGCCCGCGGCCCCCGCTCTCCCCGGCCGGCGGGGAGGGAGCGCGGCATGCCCGCGGCCCCCGCTCTCCCCGGCTGGCGGGGAGGGAGCAAGCGCTTCATGCTCGCAGCCCCCGCTCTCCCCGGCCGGTGGGGAGCAAGCGCTTCATGCTCGCAGCCCCCGCTCTCCCCGGCCGGCGGGGAGGGAGCGCGGCATGCTCGCAGCCCCCGCTCTCCCCGGCCGGCGGGGAGGGAGCGCGGCATGCTCGCAGCCCCAGGTCTCCCCGGCCGGCGGGGAGGGAGCGCGGCATGCTCGCAGCCCCCGCTCTCCCCGGCCGGCAGGGAGGGAGCGCGGCATGCTCGGGTTCTCTTCTCCCCCTTCTCCCCCTCCCTCTTAAGCCTGGGAGGGAGGAATAGAAGCGGCGCGTGAAACAGCTGTTTCACGCGCTGCTGCCGAGCCGGCGGTGGCGCGCGAAAGTGAGCTGGGGTGGCCGGGGCACATTTCTAGGAGGCATGGCCGGTGCCAGAATGCCGCCCCTAGAAATGTGCCGCCCCAAGCACCAGCTTGTTTTGCTGGTGCCTGGAGCCGGCCCTGAATGAGGATAATATAGCTTAGTCCTAAACTTTTGCAAAAGTACTACATCTCTGCACAGTTAAGTCCTGTGGCCTTGTTATCCAGCCTACTAGTGGCACTATATATAAAACCACCACTGAAAAGCATTTATTAACCGTTTCAATCTTTTTAAAACATTAAGACCGAGTCAAAAAGTAGATAGATGCCTGAAATGAACATGCTCTATTATCCACAAACCAATACAACCGGTTGTGACCACAGGTGCAGTATTCCACATAATTATCATGCACATTCCACTACTGCCACTGTTTGTCATAACCCCTCAACACCACCCTACAAAACAGAGCCATCACTTGTAAAGAACGGCAACAGTAATTGCAAAATATCTGAAAGGATAATGAAATTAATACTGACTGGGTTTTAATAGCTGTTGGAAGAAACTATTGTTCTGGAGTTACATACTTTCCTAAAACTATGCCAGACTTCCCCCCCAAATCAGCAACCTCAGCAATTATTTTATCCCACAGGAAAGAGTTTACTGCTATTGCCCTCAAATCTTATCAATATGGGGTGTAATATAATATATATAGAAACAGACAGACATTATATACAGAGACATGCATACAAACATGCACTCATTGCAGGACATTTTGTTAAAGAGATACAGATAATGAGGCTTTCAAATCAGTTTCACGATATAACTAAAAATATAACTAAAACTGTATTCTTTAATATATATTTTCTGCGTTCATATACAGAAATTCAACTATGGGATGAAATGCAGGATGTCCCTTTTGTCCTTTGCTGGGAAAGGGAAATGATCCCTTATAGAACATTTTGTCAAAAAGCTTGGTCCATTTCTTTTCACATGAAGTTATCAAAATAACTTATTTTATAAAACTCATTTAAGATTAACTTTGTTTTATAAATCCTCACAATTTAATATTGCATGTTGGGCTGTTGATTAAAAGTCTGATTGTTAATCTCGTTTGCTGATCTGAAAATATCAAGGCATTTCTTCCAACAGAGCAACCTTCTAAATCTAAAGGAACATAGAACATTAATAAACAGACATATGAGCAATATCTAACTGCTTGTTAAATTTAAAATAAATCAGCAACATGAATGTACTAACTACTTAAAAGCTTTGTGAAACATGTTTCCAGAAGTTCAAGAATTGGAACCAAAGTACAAATGAAAAGCAAAAAGGGCAGCATGACTCAACGTAAATAAATGTATAAAAATAAAATGGTTAAATGCGCTATGGAGAAATGTGTTGTTTCTGTAGTTGCCACTCATTTACTAAAAACCTGACAGAAGCACTGCTTTTATCACTTGCTAAATGAAATCATTCAGGCAAGTTCTGATCTTTTAAAAATATAGTTCTTCTTGCAAAGAGAATGTTCATTTACTTCTTTCAACCATTTGAAGTCTTTTCATTTCAATTTATAGAGTGTAGAAAATGACTACAAATGCTTACTGTATCTGCAGAGATTGTAAAAAACAATGAATCAATCAAGAGCACTTTTCTCTCTCTTTCTCTTTCTTTCAACTGTACCTCTGTCTGGAGAATTTAGTAATGTTGCAGATGAGGAGGAGAGCCGCTTGTTAATGACTGGATCAACATGTTTCGAGAGGTTCATTGTTGAAACAGACCGCCTGTCTGGATCTAAAACAAATGGAGATAATGCTAATTGACAGCCCACATGCAATAATGCAACTTCCTGGCACACTAATGGGAGAAAAATATAGGACTAGAGAATTTCTGCTCTATTACTAAAACTTTAAAAATAGAAAGGACTTCTCAGTGGACATTTTACAAATGACTTAAAGACTTGGCACAAGACTATTTAATTTAAATTGCAGTTAAATAAACTGATATCCTGGATGTTTTTCATTCAATCAAGCTGTGATCCAAAGTTTCAAATGGAAGATCTGAATGGGCAGCTAATAAACAAGATGAGATTTTAATGTTCACTTCACTGCACTTGCAGATAGGTTTTGCTCTAGGCTCAGATGAAATGGAAAATTACAGGGAATCTGTATCCCGTTTAATGTCCTGGTCCATCTTTTCAAGATCATGTTATAAAGCAAGAAAGTCCTTAGCATCACTTGAATCACAGATTATATTCAGCAGGGTATTGTTGTGAACCAGGAGATCAATATCCAGAACATATAAAAATAGAAGATAAAGTAGAGGAGGAAGAAAGTTAGCACACAAGACAATTGAGGATGGGCACAAGAGGAATTCAAAGATAAGGCTAAAAGCTAAAGGGTTCTATATAGGTAGTATACTCTATATCAGAGAAAGTGATTTTTCCACCTACACTGTACAAAGACAAAGCTAGTCAGTCCCAAACTGCATGTGATTTAACAGACAAAGAAAATAAATGCTGTTTAGAAGACTAAAAAAATATTTGTAATGCACATGCTTTGTATATGACACCAATGGGCTTTATTTTGCCTTTCTTTATGCTTTGTGGCTTTCAGAATGCAGCATCATACTACATCACCCTCCTGTTCAAGTGATGCAAAAACAGCTTTCCCATGCTGCTAAGAATGTGATAGATATTTCAAGAGTACTAAAAGAGTGATTGTACACAATCCAAAGAGGTTGGCAACAGCAGAAGAAAATGAGGAACTAGGACAAAAAAAGCAATGTATAGGCATTCTCTGCGCCAAAATATTTTTGGGGAAAATGAGTGCATTAATTAAATATCTTCCAAGTTAGATTTTTGTTTGGGAAACTGACAATAACTCACAAGAACAGTAGAAACTCAGTTCCGCTCTTGCTTAGACTTATGACCCCAATTCACCAAAGCACTTTAAGCATGTATTTAAGTTCATCCATAGGCACCACCCACCAGCAGCCCTCCTATCAATGCCTCTCTCCCCCTCCAGAGCCTCCTGCCCACTGGCAGGCCTGCCAGTCAGCGCCTCCACCTCCATCCCAGCGCCTACTGCCTGCCACGGATCAGCTGTTTCTCAGCATCAGGAGGTGCTGGGGCAGAAGTAGGAAGGAGTGAGGGTGCAGCGCGCTCAGGGGCGGAACTGGGCGAAAAGAGGCAGGGCAGAGGCAGGGCGGGGTGGGAAGAAGCAGGGTGGGGTGGGCCTTGGGGGAAGGGGTGGAGTAGGGGCGGGGCCTGTGTGGAGCTGGAGGGAGCACCCCCCAGCAGATTAGAAACTAGGCGCCTATGAGTTCATCATTAGGCCGCAAAGCACTTAGACCCAGATTTTAAAGGTATTTAAGCACTGCTGCATTCAGTGTTGCAATACCTACCCAATTCAGGAGCCTAGGTCTCATTTTCTAAAGGGATTTAGGCACTTAGGAACCAAAATCCATTGATGGTAAATGAAGTATTGTTGTAGCCATGTCGGTTCCAGGATACTAGAGAGACAAGGTGGGGGAGGTAATATCTTTTACTTCTGTTGGTGAGAGAGAAGCTTTCGAGCTACACAGACCTGAGAAAGAGCTCTGTGTAGCTCGACACCTTGTTTCTTTCACCAACAGAAGTTGCTCCAATAAAAAGATATTACCTCACTCACCCTAAATCCCTTCTGAAAATGAGACTTATGCTCCAAAATCAGCTAGGTGTTGCAATGCTGAATGTAGTAATGCCTAAATACCTTTAAAAATCTAGGCCTTATCACATAATGATTTCTAGTTGAAGTCAATGGGAGTTTAACATGTCCTTAATTGCTTTGCTGAATCAAGGTCTATATGTCTAAATAACCTTGACAATATTGAAGAGGACATTTTCTCAGAGATGATCTACGCTTGAGTAATGCTTTCATTATACTGAGCACATCAACATTCGATACGCATGTTTCCACCCACATATATGTAAATATAGTTGTTGTGTACAAACTGGTTTTGCATGAAAATCTTCACTAACCATTAATGGAAGAGTTCCTCATATAGGGTGATCAGATGTCCCAATTTTATAGGGACAGTCCCGGTTTTTGGGTCTTTTTCTTATATAGGCTCCTATTACTCCCCACCCCCTGTCCCGATTTTTCACATTTGCTGTCTGGTCACCTATTCTCATACCAGTGGTGGAGTATACAGGACAGACCTTGGGGATGAAAGGGGAAATGATTTTTTTAAATTTGATTTTTCATCCACTGCCACAGAGCAATTGGTTGTATCTTTTGCTTTATCTAATCTCAGCAGGATTCAAAAAGGGACTGGATGTTCACATGGATAACAAAAATATCCAGAGTTAGAATCATTAGCGCTAACTGAAAGAGTATTGGAAAAGATAAAAACCTCACATTTCAGAGTTTAAGACACTCTTTAATCACTGGAAATAGGATGAAACCTTCATGGGGGGCAGATTACCCCACATCTGCCTACTGTGGGGTTTTTTGCACCTTCCTCCAAAGCATTTGTTGCTAGTCAGTATTGGAGACAGGGTACTGGACTTAATGGGCATTGCGTCTGATCTAGTATGGCAATTCCTATGTTCCTTGGCAACTCTACACTAGCAATCTCTATGCATGGGTGCGGTGGAGAACTAAGACCTAATATCTTGTTCTGGTTATGTGAGAACACAGTGTATGCCATTACACCAACAACATACACATGTAGCTGCCACACAGGATGTGTAAAGCAAGCATAAGCAGCATTTTGGAGAAGAGAAACAACAGCAGAAAGAGCATCTACTCGAGAAAGTGTCTTTTAAATCAGTCCTGCCATCCAGTCCTCATAAATCCATGCAGTTCATGAAGACTATTCTTCAATGGATGCCATTCACTTGGAAGAATTCTGTGTGAATGTCAGTTGCATACAAAAAAACCTGCCAACATAGAATAGGCCAAGCACCATTTGTTGGCTAGAGTTGTGGTAACATGTTTTAAAACATTATTTGAGCAAAATAGCAGCCAATGCAACTGACCTGCTGCTGAGAAGAGGTACAGAATAAATATAAATAAATATATTTCACATACAGTATGCAAAAGGTAAAAGAAAGCCAAAATAGCACCCAGAATATGTACTCAAATTAGATCTCACTGAATGTCAGAAGATCATTTTAATTGGTTAATATTCTTTGTAAAATGTAACCCAAACTAACATGATACAATATACTGTACACTATACAGTAGTTTAGTGAATTGTGCCAAATCCTTTAAGTCAGCCAGTAATACTTCTCTGTACATAAAAAAACACTGGGGGCTAACAACTGTTCTAGTCTATGTAGTATGATGTTAAGCATGCACTGTCTCTAAGTGATGTTGGTTTAGAGGTCATCAAGTAGTTACTAGTCCTATTTCTTGAGGAGCTAGCTACATGTGGAGGAATCAACAAACCACAGTGATTTATGTACCGGGTTTTCTAGCACCACCCAGAGATCTGAAGTGGTGCTCCAGGCCTGCTAAATCGAGAAAGGTGAATGATGATTCAACAAAATAACCTAGGGACAGAATGCAAGACAAATGATTTTTCAAAATAAAGAAAAATAAAAAGCAAATGAGTTATACAAAGATAAGCAAAGCAAGAAGTGGAACATTTTATGGAAAAATAACTGTTTACTGAATTTTACAGTATAATAAAATAGATGTCATACGACTATTTCTTGTCCTTATTTGGTGATCAGATTGGTAAACATATTATTTCCTTCTAGATAAAAGAACGCAATACTTATTAAAGTGTATGCATTAAAGGGAGAGTAGATTTCTAATATATATACACCATTTTCTGGTGCAAGAATCCATCAAGGACACATCTGAATTCTCTTCTTCCATTTGAGGTGTACCTTAACAGGGTACATACACATTATTAATCAGTAAATGCCATTTCAATTAGAGAAGACAGTTATGGGATAGATCTTCAACCTATAACTTGTTACACTTTAGGTTTTGCCCACTTCCAATTTCTCCTGAAGAAAGTGGAGAAAATATCCACCAAATTTGTGTTCCTCTATGTGTTTAGCCAACTAAGGTACTAAATATAAGACAGCAGGTTTCAAAGAACATTTTCTCTTCCTATTTGTATTTTTAGCTTAAAATTCGTATTTTATAATTTCCACCAGAAATTCTTAAAATATTTTTTCTTGCTGTCCTATGGTACCTAACACTTCCATACAATAACTTGTATTTGATTAGTGACACAGCGCATGCACACACACATAAGTGCACACAAACACTAGCAAAGCAGCAGAAGTGAGCAGTTTTAGATATAGATGGAGTTACAGGGTTAGTCAATTCCTCAATGGATGTTTAAGCTTTAGCTGAATTTTCCTTTGCTCCTTCTTAGCCAAGCAGAGAGTTACAAAAACATGCCCATCTTCAAAACAATGCTAGGATCATGAATAAAGAACTTGAACTAATTAACACTGCATTACCTTCTTCTTTATGGGAACAAAGTATATCATACAGACCAGGAGCTTGGATGAGAAACTGGATCTCCCCCTTTACCTGCATTATTAATGCTGCTGCTTCTCTGGAGGGGTCCTCCCCAGGACCACCTGTTTTGCTTTTGTTTGGGCTTCTGGCTCCTCTCGATCGTACGGCGTACGACAGCTTCATGTCGTTCCTGCAGCATAACAGGAGAATGTATAAATATGTTTGGATGCTGCTGGGTTTTTAACAAACATTCGCATCACACTGCACTCTGACTTCCACCTGGACAAAATGTACTGGTCATCTTGGAGTCAAATGCAAATTGATAGGCAGTGCTTTGTGAGAATTCCACTCAAAGAGCTGAGCTAATGTCAAAGCAGGGCTTTATGATAATTACAAAAATGTAACTGTGAAAATAGGAGGTCTGCTTGAGACCAGTAACAATGCACATCATGTTTGTATAACAGTAGCTCCTAACTAAAACTGGTGCCTTCTTGTGCTAGGCACTGTACATGAGAGAGAGTCCCTGTCCTGAATTTCTTACAATCTAAGTGGATGTCTATGCTGCAACCGGAGGATTGACTGCCGCTCAGGTAGGCATACATTCGCTAGCTGTAGTCTAGATTACACAGCTAAAAATAGAAGTGAAGAGGCAGTGGCATGAATCCCAGTGTTGTCAAGCAACCCAGGGCTTTGGGCTCATTTGTACAGCCCATGCTGCTGCATCTTCTCTGCTATCTTTAGTCATTCTAGCTAGATAAAAGCTAGCCCAGGAACACCTAGATGAGCTGCAATCACACCTCTGATTGCAGTAGACATACTCTACATGGACAAGACAAGCAAAAGGGGGAGGGAAAGCAGAGAGGTGAGCTGACTTGCCCTCAGGTCACACAGCGAGCAGCTACCAGCTCATTCATCATGCAGTTAAGCAAAAACAAATTTATTATTAAATCTATGGTTACTGTACTCTCTCACATTCCTGACAGTTTCTGAATTAGGTACTCAGTATTTAAATATGGTTACACTGAATCACTAGCAACCTACTATCAATATTACAGGTACCACACAATTCACTTTTCAACAAGGTTTTAAATTTTGATTTTCAAGTCAGTTTGGGCTCTGCTGTGCCTTGCCACAGATGTATTTTAAACACACATATGATTGGACTGGGGAGATCAGTTTTGTAGAGGGACCAATAAAAAATTGTATCAGTGCAGACACAACTTTTTTTTTTTTAGCTAAGTTAAAAAAGCCTTCCTTTTGCAATGTACCCTACATTAACCTTGACTCACATTCCAACCCTACTGCTAATTTTTAAATGACATATTGGTCAATTTGTTGCTACATCATTTAGTGGAGAATAAGTTGCCTGAAAGACTGCATGGAACGCCCTCTTACCTTGTCCTCTTCTATTCTCTGCTTTCGTTTTTCCTCCACTGCAGCTCGCCTTTTCTCTTCTTTTAGCCTCTGTTCTTCTAACTTCTTTTTGCGTTCCTCCAGGTGTTTTTCATAATGCTGCCGTGCCCTCTCCTCTTTTTCTAACCAGACTGATTCTCTTGCAGCTAAAACAAAAATAGACATAAAATGTAAATATACTGTACCGTTTAGAATAGTAACACACAGCCTAGGCTGCTCTTGATTGGTTGCACTTACCAACTTGTTTTTTAAAATCATATATATGTCCCAACCAAGCTTTATTAAGTGCTCACAGTATATTTACGTAGGTTGCACACAAGCCTGTGTGCTCATACTTCAATTACTGTATAACATCAACAACAGAATTGGAAATGACACTACAGTCTCAGAAAATTTGACTTATGCAAATGATTCCATGCCACTTTAAAATTCCTGAACTAATATTTATATTGTGTCCCACACTTAGAGGCAATCCCTTTTATTGTTTCATACACTGGGCCACACAGCAGACAAAAAAGCTATGCTCAGCTACATTAAGTTGCAAAAGTGAAACTGTAAAAGCAACAGGCCTTTGTTTATCTAAAAGCCTCAGATGATAACACTTCACAATAAAGCGAAGTTTGACATAGATTCCATGCAAAACTACAGATCATTCTAGATGTGAGAAGCAAGTTCATGCAATTTAAACATGTGACAAATGTGGACTGAGTTCTGTGTTTCAATAAATGCTGAAACAAGGTTAATTTGGTGTGGTTTCAGATTTCATAGTTAATATTTCCAACAACTCTACTCATGATTCCCACTAGCAATAAATAATGAAGAGATGAGATTCAACTAGATAATAATATATAATACTCTTCTGCATCCATTCAATTCTAAAAGAATATTAACCCCCGTCACCTGCCCACTGTTTATCTACCTGCAGGATAACAGGAGGGTCAATATAATACTCCAGTATAATAAAGGTGGTAGGCACCGCAGTCTTAGGACCTCATCTAATTCCAACTGACTTCAGTGGGAGCTGGACTGGTCCTTAATGACCAGATCTATTTCAACAGCTATCTGTTATTCTATGAGGTAACAAATTAGCCACCGGAGAATCAGGAACTAAGGTGAACATGCCTTAACTTGCTATATATCACTGGTCTTGAAAAGTCCTCAACAACTTGTTTCAGAAGTGTTAATTGACCCGAATGGGCCATGGAGTTGAACTCAACTCTGCACAATCGACTGACTGTTTATATATGTCCCGTCCAGAATGTAGGCCCAAAATGGGGTCTGCTTTAAACTGCTACAATCTGAGAAGAATGAACTTTTTCCTACAGCTGTCATGAAAGTTACAGATCCCAGGATTTCCATTTGTTTATTTTTAAATATCCATGATATTCGACAATTTCAGAACTTTCTGCATATTGATGAGCATGTATGTGTATGTCTGTGTGTATACATGAAGGTAACACTGCAACAAATGTTAATGAGAATTGTGTGGGAGGCTAATAGAGAGTGGGAGCTCATTGATAACACTGAGGCAACACAGAGGACCAACCCATTGAGCTGTCAGAAAGAGCTTTAATTTCCCAGGGGTCAGGAGGTTCTCCTTCTAGGTTAGAAAAGGTAATTTTTAAATGTAATTAAAACTCTCTGCAAAAAAGTTTGTCCCAGGATGGTAACACAGCACATACCTTATTATTTTTGTTAGTTAAAAACATATAACAAAAGGAAAAATAAAAATTACTTACAAGTTCAAAACAACAGCTGTGACTTTTGATTATTATGATAATTGTATTACTTTTGCTCATCACCAATGTTAGGGTGACCAGATGTCCCGATTTTATAGGGACAGTCCCAATTTTGGGGGCCTTTTCTTATATGGGCACCTATTACCTCCCACCCCCATCCCGATTTTTTACATTTGCTGTCTGGTCACCCTAGTCACCATCATCTCCCTGTGAGTTTTCCGAAGAACTGCTAGCAACAAATCATGTTTGCATTCTAAACTTTGCGTGTGTGCACACGTGTATTCTCCTCCTACTCGAGATCTACAGCTAACGAATATATTGTTGAAGTACATTTCAGTCCTGGAGTCTCCACCTATATATAGGGGCAATCTCCGTAATATCTAAGTGCAAGTCAATAGGGTGGAGATAAAATCTTTAATTCTTACAAACTGATCTACTTCAAATAATCTTCATAGTGGGACAGCACCTGGGAAAGAAAACAGTCCTGTCATGAGCCTTCCAGTAGGCTGATAAGACATTTGTGGGACACAGTGTGTAGGCATTTGTCTAAACGTTTCTGGGGGAAAGAAAAAAAAAGGGGGGGGGGGATTCTGAAATAGGGAGAAAAAAAAAATAATGGAGCAAATACTCCAGCTCCCTTTCTTCCCCCAAGATGAACAGCAGTCTTTGCTGGTTGACTTCAGCATTGACATTCACTGAGATCAGCAAAGGACCACCTAAGAGAGAGTTTCTTCTGTTTGTATTGACAAGCTTATTAAGAAGCCCTGAAGAAGAATGTCTTGTCTGGATAGATAAGTGGACAGAGTACTGAATGGCTCATTAGACCCTGAAGCCATGTTCCACAATATGGAACAATTAAGATGGTTACCCTGGATTCTCTGACCTTTTACAGATGACTCTTGTGATCACCTATTCCAAGCTCTTTCATGGCTCTGTCTTTTTCTGTATCACATTCAATTTCCATTCCTCATCTTCAAAGCACTGTACAATTCTGCTTTGGACTACATCTCAGTACTTGTAATCAATGCCTACTGCCCTCTCTTCTAAGACATACTCTGCCACCTATTTCTAGCTTAGTGTGATTTTACTCTGAACATTGATCATGCAAAGACAGCATAGGCACTGGAAGTAGGATGCTGGGGGTGCTGCTGCACCCCCGCCTTGAAGTGGTTTACATCATATACAGGGTTTACAGTTTGGTTCAATGGCTCTCAGCACCTCCACTGTACAAATTGTTCCAGCACCCCTGAAAAACAGTATCATATTACTCACTAAATTTGATCTTTTGTGGTTTATTTTATTGACAAATCTAAGTTTTTGTTTTTATTTGTTAACAGTGAAAAGCCAACAGTTAAGAGTTGCGTCTCTCAACTGTTACATCACAGTTGCATCTGAAGAAGTGGGTTTTTTACTCACGAAAGCTTATGCCCAAATAAATCTGTTAGTCTTTAAGGTGCCACCGGACTCCTTGTTGTTTTTGTGGATACAGACTAACACAGCTACCCCCTGATTTTTGACAGTAAACTAGACTCTGTTCCTTCTTGACTCAACAACAGAATAATTATTAAATTGTGTACACCTCTGCAAACCCACTGAAGGCAATGGGGATACATAGGTGTCATTATAGGCATAATTTGGAGCTTGTGGGGTTGCACAGGTGTCACTGAGGGCACAATTGGGCCTGCATAACTGTTGTTACTAGGGAGGACATACAAGAAAGAAGTAACTTGCCTTGACCCTCGGAAGTCAGGTTGAGTTTGTAGGACTGACAGAAAAATCTTTTTACTTTAAACTAAACAGGAAATCATTGAGACGTTAGCAGAGACCACCGCTGTGCAATTTTAACAGTCATTTTTTCTATTTCAATGCTACTTTTGTCTTCTCCTGGTCTAAATTTGTTGTTTTTAATGCACTCCTGTAATAACGGGAATGCAACGTTCCATTTATGTCCTCAGTCTGTAAATCACTTTTTGTAACCCATTACTTCTAGTGAAGCTGCTACCCTTCACTTCAGAGTCAGAGACTTCCACTGTCCCCCCTATTTTTAGGTCTCATTTCTATTGCAGTAGTGCTTAGAAGACCCACTCAGTGATGTTATAGCTAAACAGAAGTTATGGGCTAGATGCAGGAATTACTGGGTGAGCTTCTTGGGCCCGTTATGCAGGAAATCAGACTAGAAGATCATAATGGTTATAGTGGCAGTAGTCTGGGTTATCCTGTATGTCTTGTAAGTGTATCCTTTCAGGCTCACATTCGCAGAAAAATTGAGGATCATGGGAGAAGGTAGAAGTTCGTCCTTGGACATGGTTACCTAGATGTTCCCACTAAAGTACATATTAAACTAAATAAATGTAGCTTTTGTGAAGAGGAGAAAAAATACTTCAGAGAGGCAGAAAATGATGGATATTTGTCCTTTCAGAGCAAAGCAGGAGTAGTCCTTCCCCTGTGCGATTTTAGGCAGATAAACAGACTGTCTGAGGAGAATTTGTTTATGGAGGTTGTAGTAAGAAAACAAGTGCAGGCTCTGGCCAGCTGTGATCTGTAGGGAGAGTAAGGGAAATGATGTATTTGAACTTTTAAGATTTGTTTTCTGGGAGCCAGAGGCTGAAAAAAAATGTCTGCTGAAGTCTTGGGGTAAAGCCTCCATGACCATATACACTTTCCAGCCACTGCTGGGTGGACACTGAGAATTCCCATTTGTCTTGCTAGCAACACTATCACTTGTCTCTGGCCCTAGGGATAGGGCATTTAAGCAACAGAATATGTAAATCCTTAGAAGATATACCAAAACTCAAAGATCACGATAATTCTTATAACGATTCTCAGGGCTGGAAAGTCGCCAAATGAAAGAAACATACATTAGCAGCAACTTCTTATAGCAGGGGTGGCCCGACCGCAGCTCATAAGCCGCATGTGGCTCTTTTACAGTGAAAGTGAGGCTCGCGGAGCGCCCCCCCCCCCCCGCATGGGATGGGGAATTTGGGACTTCTGCCCTCCAGTGGGCAGGGGTGGGGGGGCTAGGGACTTCTGCCAGAGGCAACTGTTGCCTGCTGAGAGTGAAGGGGGCACAATTGAAAGGTTCGCCCACCCCAACAGCTTGAGTCATATCCCCTCCAGGCACACACCCCTCCTACTCTCAGTGGCCCCTTCCTGCAGCTCCCAGGTGTTAGCTGTTTGCCGCTGCCTCTCCCAACAGTCGCAGCTCCCAGCTTGCCAACTCCAGCAGCTGCTGTGCAGGGAGGGGGCCTGGTGGCACCATGTGCTGCCCTCGCTGCATTATGTGCCGGGACTCAGGACTTCAGCAGGAGAGGGGCTGAAGCCCCAAGCCCAGGCAGGTGCCTCTTGTGGGGCTGAAGCCTCGAGACACCCCTCCACACAGGGCTGAAGCCCTGATCCCGGGCAGGCACGCCCCACGGGACTGAAACCCCAAGCCCCGGCAAGTGCCTCCCATGGGATTGAAGCTCCAAAACCCCCCTCTCCATTGGGCTGAAGCCCTGAGTCCTGGCTGGCGCATCCCAGCTCTCGAACCTCTGAAGATTGTCATATGCGGCTCGAAGTTGTCAGTAAGTTTGGCCACCCCTGGATGATAGGTTATGAGGGGTAGGGCTTGAAGACACATAAAAATGAGAGTTCAGAATAATATAAGGAACATGACAACTGAAGTGGACAAAAACAACCTTTTAAACCAATAGCTAAAAAGCCACCTCTTTCCACTAACCACAAAACCCCAAAATCCTCACAAAACAAATAGCTTCTTCATTTTAATAGGAAGTTTGCTGACTGTATGTTTGGCTTGAGAGCCCATTTACCTTGTCAATTGTGGGCGTAAGTGCTAGGTTTTGTAATTTACATTAAATTACTCTTGGAAAACAATTATCCCCATGTTTGCATATACCCACCCATAACAGTCTCAATCTATCCCTACTTCTAAATAAACCCATCAATTCTTTAGCAGTGATTGTTCCAAAATTAACTCTCATTAGCACCAGAATAACATTGTCTCAACTGCTTTCACTCCTTCCTGGATGTGTAAAGGACATTTTCTACAAGAATATGAGGCTAAATTTTCTGCATCTCAGATAAAATTAAATATATACTCCCTGCCCCCACCCCCCCAATGGAAAGAAATACTGATCTAGAAACACATATAGAGATACATATTCATATTTCAAGGGATGAAAAAATTATAACATTTCAAAACTCAATTAAAATTAGATTTTCCTTTTTTCTCATTTCACACAAGGACTTCTCACAAACTTCTTTCCATAGCACCCTGGGTAGAAGTGCACAGTTTTCACTCTAGTGTAAGAATTAGAGCCATTTACACATCAATTATATTTAGACTTTGATTGGAAATATGTGGGATCATGTCACAAATGTACTGGTCCCCTTCAAAGAAAGTTTCATGATCCTAATTCCAGCAAACAATGCTTATATGTTGAAAAAATAGCCATGGAATATTTTATGTTGAATCCAGAGGGAAAAAACAAACAAACCTGCATTAAAGACTGCACCAAACTAAGGGATAAGGTAGAATGATCAAGCCATATGATACAAGGCTGCAAGGTAAGAGCATAAAAGCTTGACTCAAAGGTTGAGCAAGTTATTAATAGATATTGCCTGTATGCAAACCAGTATAACTATACTAGGAATATACACAGGAACACAACTGGACCATTATTCTTTCTCCTAACTCTTCTCTCCTCCAATATTGACAAACACTAACTTGGCAAATACAAGTTATCATATTCACTGGAGAGCAATGTCTCTAATGTTTTCACCTGCCTTTTTTAGGGTTCATAAGGATGTTTTGTAGTTTAACTAGCCGAATGTTTGTGTATTTAAATTTGGTTGAAGTAGTATCACCTCTCACAGCCCCCCATAAAATGACCCATCAAACACAAAAAGTATGTGGACATAGCATTAAAGCTGTGATGGAAAATGACAAATCCCAGAAACTCACACATTTGTGGTGCTTGTTCTGAAGTTATAGCATTATGGAATGAAGGAAAACTGTGTCAGTCAACATGCTGGTCTTAAAGGGATACTGTCAGTTTGAAACGAGTCAGTTCTACCAAAAGTGACCTCATTTCATTTTGGTGAGGTTAACTTACTCCTGAGTCACCTGCACATTTTTTTATTTTAAACTGTTGGTTTCTGTTAATATTTTGCTCACCTGCTGTTTGGAAAGATGTACACAGACAACAGAGTGTGCACATACTCAGCAGGGACATTGAGGGCAGGGTGCGTGTGGAAGAGAAGTGGGCATATGAGGGCTCATAGCTTCCTGTTGTCCATAAACCGTGGAAAGGAAGCAGTGGGAAACAAAAACCAGTCTCCACTGTCCTCTGAGCTTCTCAGGTCCCCACCACCCACTTAGCCCCGGCTTCTTTTCCCATGGCTCTGGCACAAATGGGGGTGGGGGGAAAGGCTCCCATCTCACAGGTCTGGCTCTTGGTTTGCCACCGATGCAGAGACAGGCCAACCTACCGTTGTCTTTTCCAATATTTCCTGTTGTGGTAACCATTTTAGATGAGCAGACTATTTGAGTGAGATTCTCTGGCATTCAATATTTTCCTAGTTTTCTATTGATTCTGACTTTACAGGATTGACACCAGCAAAAGCCTTCTCCTTTTCACAGAATTTCACCTTAACTCAGCTGTCAAAAATCCGCATTCTTTGTCTCCTAGATGCGGATCACCTTTCTGTGACATTAGCAATAAAATGCACCACTATTTCTTTAAAAAATTGGTAAATTTCATCAGCCATCAAAAGGGCTGGCTGACTGATTGAAAGGTGAACTTCAAAGTTGTAATTACAGCTGATTTAATGTAAGATGAATATGCTGAATGCTCCCCACTAACCAGGCTGTGGGGGACACACATTTAAATATTTAAACTCATTTTAAAAAAATATTTTCTTCTCTCAGAAATCCTCCTGGCACTTCCTGCTCCTCTGCCCATACCCCAGAATAAATCATTCTCTAATGTCACTGATCCCTGGTTTCAATGAGGCTTCTGATTTTACTGATGTTGGAGAATGGCACATTTTTAGAAGTTTCAGTGAAGAATGTCAGGAGGAATTCCCAGATGGAATAATAATTTTTAAAAAGTAAAAGCTATTAAGTTCGGGCGGAGGGATAGCTCAGTGGTTTGAGCATTGGCCTGCTAAACCTAGGGTTGTGAGTTCAATCCTTGAGGGGGCCATTTAGGGATCTGGGGCAAAAATTGGGGATTGGTCCTGCTTTGAGCAGGGCGTTGGACTAGATGATCTCCTAAGGTCCCTTCCAACCCTGATATTCTATGATTCTATGAACAGAGGCTGGCTAGTGGAGGCATATATTTCCAGGCTTAACCCACTTTTCATTCCTCTTTGCAGTTTACACCATAGTATACACAGACGAAATAATGGTCCAGATCCTGCAGTATATTGCAGCATTTTGCACCCACCTCCCATCACACTGCTGCTCTACAATTGGCAGATTGTCAACAATCATTTATCATTTGGATTGTGGTAGTGCCTAGGAGTCACAGTCATAGACCAGGGCCCTATTGTGCTAGGCACTGTACAAATACAAAACAAAAAAGATGCTCTCTCTCTCACAGTCTTCTGGCCCCTGTGTAGCAAGATCCTTTGGTGGAGCAGAGCTGGTCTGGATCCTACACCAAACCCTCATTCAAGTCTCTGGCACAGCGGGTATGGCCAGAGCATGGGGGCTGTTGGTAGCTGGCATGGATAAGAGTAGCATTCAGGATGCTTTTGTTTATGCCAGAGACTGGCCTAGTGCTGGGGCAGCCCCATGATTAGGGGAATGCAAAGATGGCTTTGTGCTCCACCTCCTCAGGTGCACCGGGTACTTCATGCCTACAGTGAAGGATCTGGATCATAAGTAGTATAAGGGGGACGACGGTTGGGGATGAGTTTAACTTTGTACAGACTTACTGAATGACCAGGTCTGCTCAGTTATTAATCCTCCCTTTTTATTGTACCAAAACTGTAATCACCACTGCTCACCAGCTCAAAAAAATCTTACCCCTGTATCTGTACTACAGAGGGTATAATTAACATCATATTGTTATGACAACACAATATTTACCTTGCCAGTGGTGTGTCTGGTATTCCCCACATTAAGAATAAGAAATGCAATACACACTGCAATACATTTATGATCTGTAAGCAATACAAAGTCCAGGTTTTAATGGCACCAACTGATTTGAAACTTAGACATGTATTCTAGAAAGCATACTTATAAATGTTTCTCTCATTTATCATTTCATTACAAAATTAATTCCAATAAAACAATAATTATGCTAGCTTTTCCTGATGGAGCCAGAAGAGAGCCCACTTAGCAGCCCCTGGTTGAAAGGAAAGTAGTTGTGATAAAACTAGATTAGAACCAACCCAGGATTAGTGGAGTCAAAATATGGAGAGATGTAGGATTCTGTTTGCCCTTGGATGAAAAGAAATATTAAAGGAATACTGACAAGTTAAAATAATTTTAAAGAACTTTCTTTAAATGTGCTATACCATCACCTGAGATTATTATAATTGAAAGACTTTTAAAAATTCAGTTCACTTTCCATTCGGATGCTGATGTTTAATTTCATTTTTGTTTATATGCAGTGTTGTAGCCGTGCTGGTCTCAAGGTATTAGAGAGACAAGATGGGTGAGGTAATACCTTTTACTGGACCAACTTGTGTTGGTGAGAGACTTGAAAAAGAGCTCTGCATAAGCACGAAAGCTTCTCTCTCTCACCAACAGAAGTTCGTCCAATAAAAGACATTACTCTCACCCACTTTGTCACTTTTGTTTATAGTCCATTTCATTTCCATATGCTCAATATAGCAACGTTTGGGTTGTAGACACCAACTAGAAGAGAATTATTTTTGTTTAAAGCCATCTGTCAGAAATTTGGGGCCAAATTTGAGTAGATTATGTCCCACTAATGTATTATTTTCCCAAACACACAAAATATTCTTAAAGATCTTAAATCTGCATAATCACATGTGTGTTATATTAAGATCACACACACACACACGGTATTTAGGCATATTTTAAAGAAAAACGCATACTCATGCAATGGACAGTGACACTGTTCCTGTCAATTAGTTAGAAACAACGTTCTGTTTTATAAAAGTTCTATTATATTAATTGCATAAATGTGGAGTGTGGAAAAATGCTAGCCGAAACATCGCAGAATGAAAACATTGAATAAAAAGCAGAAAAGACACAGCAGATGACAGAGCCAACCAAGATGATTATTTATAAAGTAAGCAAAAATAATGAGATCATGTAACACTTTGTTGGAGTGCCCAGAGCTGTGAGTCACCTGTTATCCCCCAGCTCAGTGAGACAGACACTTCCTGGTGCTAAACTGAGTGTCAACTCCCTGACACTAGTCTGTTAGCTACCCCTACAATCTCCTCTGGCAGGGCCGGTAGGATTTATGGGGCTCTATGCAGTATTATAAAACTGCTGCCTCTATGCCTGATGGCAGCCCGGGCTTGCATGTGTATTTTAGATAAGGGTGGTCTTTTGAAGGATTTATTTAAAAAATGGTATGTCTGAAGATCCAAGCATTTAAGGCTAAAGATGAATACTCAGATTGTGCATCTGAAAATCTATGCAAGGATTTTTTAGAAATGTGATTTTATAATCTTCAGCAACACACTAATGAAATATTTTTAAAGCAAATTTTAAATTAAGGTCCTGTAGACTAACATGTTCTGAAAAAATATTACAGTAATGCACAACTGTTTTTGTCAGTAAATTCAGAAACTGACAGCATATACCTGGGGGTTGGCAAATGCCTGTTGAATGGCTTCATTACCACTTGAATGGATCTTTAATAGTTTCAGTGTTGTGCTAATAGGTCTGGCACCCTGGAAGACTTTTTCACTTTTAAGTCCAGAGGAGGACTCACCAGGCGGCAGCAGCCAGCTGTGGTGGGAGCCTGTAGGAAGGGTCAGAACAGGGATATGAAGAGGCGGGAGGGTGGACACTAAGACCTAGGGGTGCCCCAAATTTTCTGATGCCCTATGCAGCCGCATATGCCTAAGGACAGCTCTGTCCTCTGGGTTCTACCAGCCCTTACTTTGCCTCGCAGGTTAATACTTGATGTACCCCAGTCCCTGAGCTGCTCTTGAAACCTCCCCCTGTACTGCCCAGCCCTTGTCACGGGACACTCACAGTAACAACCATGTTCACTATTCCCAAGGGAACGCTACACACACAGCTTGATTGGTACATCTTACGATCAGGTCCTTTATAACACCACAGTACGGAGATATAGTGAAACAATCATAAGTTTATTATTAAAGGTTAAGATCTAAGAGACACTGAGTCAGGAGAATGGAAAGAAATGATTACATATAAAACAAAAGTATAACGTGTTTCTTAAAGGCTAAATGTAACAGGCTAAAATACTTGTCTAAAGCAGTTTCTCACCTAAAGCTTCCTTGCAGTATTTGTAGCCAGGCCAGCTTGGGATCCCGTTTTCATTAATATAATTGCACAACCTGATTAGTTCCTGGGGCGCAGGATGACAGGGTTATAGTCCAAAAAGCCTTTGGAGAGCACCCCCAAATATAGCCCTTTCCCCTCTGCTGTTCTCCTCTTCCTGTTAAATTTAGCTCAGACTGGTGATGGCAGCCCATTGTGAAACAATACAATACTTAATTTACATGTCAGTCAACTCAATGGACAAACACTCCTGGTCTGAGAGAAAACCTGCCTCTGCTGGTGACTCATACCTTGATAAAGACTCTCAGGATGTGTTTTCACTATAAACACATAACTTTTTAAATATCGTCAGAACATACATTTCACAATGATATTAATGACCATCAAGACACCAGCTTTCATTTGATACCTTACAAGACACTATTTGTGGATAAATACCATGACAGCGGTGTGTTAGGTGTAGTGAGTTTATCAGGAGCTGCTGATGCAGAGTAGTGAGCCCTTTGCCAGTTGGCACCAATGGGTCTCTGCAGCACAGATCATCCCAAATGAAAGCTTTAAAGTCTATACACAATCTACAAGTGACACAAGATAAAGCCTGCCAAAATGACAGCGGAAATAAGAGAGAGAGGATAAAGGAACTGCAGCATGGAGATTTAACAATTATTTTACATCTGTCTACATGGAGAAAGAATACCAGTCTAAAAGTGATAGTGCGGCGAAAATACAAAGTGACACAATATACCAAGTCACATGCAAAAAATCCCCAAAGCATTCATACTTTTATCCATGATTTTCTCTCTTTGAATCCGCCTGGCATGTTGGATGTTTTGTTTCATACTTTCCCCTGCTGTAGTGATTAGCTGAGATCACATGCTTTGTGATCTAGTATGCTTTCAACATGTTCGAAAGAAAACGCCCAACTCTAAACAATGAAAGGCTACATCATGCATTTGAGTCACATGCAGAACTCTCACTGAACTCAGCACAATGCTAGCAGGTGGATCCATGCGAACAGATACCATGATTTGACCATCAAGGAGTAGCAGGAAGACAGATATTTGTGGTTATGCTAGATGTTTTACAGACAGTAAGATGACAAAATCCCTGCCCCAAAGATCAGATATGATCAAATTTAAACCACCCATAAGAAAAAAATTAAGAAGACAAACAGAGTACTTTTATTGGCTACACTGCACTGCATTAAGTACATAAAATAACAATTACTAATCAGAAAGGGGTGTTTGTCACCTAAAGGACAGTCAAACTTTCATTCTGATTGCAGTAGCACATATAGAGCTGGGCATTATACCTCAAGGAAGACTATAGTTGTCACAATAGGGTACAGTACAGAACTACCAAAATGCTTGAGACTCAGAAATAGACAAGACTTATTAGAGCCTTAAATCCCACTGAAAGGGCAGGATATTATCCCGATAAAGAACATTTAAGATACTAAACGGATACCTCACTTGATCTTAGCAGAGGAGAGTGAACAAGTTAGATGAGTTCTCATTAGGAGACTGATTGAAGGTGACCTCCTGTAATTCAAGTTGCTAAAAATATAAAGGCAACTGATAAATCATATAGAAACTTCTAATATTGTTCCTTGGCTTATTAAAGTAGGAAATAATTTACCTTGTGGCAGAAAGTTCTGAATTCCACTTTAAAAACCATTGAAAGCTACAGGGACTGAATCTACCAGGACTTTCTAAAATTAATTTAAACTTTTAGCTCTAGGAAAAGGGTTTTGTTTTTCTTTTCTTCAGCAACAGTAATACAACAGAGCATAATGCCATGGTATGAATAAAATCCCAATTCCAGTTTGCAGTCACAGCTAAACATGTTACATTAAACATGTGGGGGAGGGATAGCTCAGTGGTTTGAGCATTGGCCTGCTAAACCCAGGGTTGTGAGTTCAATCCTTGAGGGGGCCATTTGGAGATCTGGGGCAAAAATTGGGGATTGGTCCTGCTTTGAGCAGGGGGTTGGACTAGATGACCTACTAAGGTCCCTTCCAACCCTGATATTCTATATTCTATTATGCAACTTCCAATAGGAAAGAAGCTAGACATCTCTTTCTTCGAGTTCATAGGATACAAAGTAACGGCTCATCTAGGTTTTGCATTGAGTAATGCAGCCTGTTTGCCAGCACAGAAGTTATTGCTTTGTTGTAACGTAACACACAAATATCAACATTCAAAGGCTGTGGTTCAACAGGCAGCTTCTAAATATTATTATTGATGGACACGTATACAGATGAAAGCAAAATGCCTCTTCCAATTTACTTGTAAACTCAAAACAATGTTTCATGAAAGAATACACAATACACTCGTACATTATTGGGGTACGCTGAGCTCTTCATTTGGGAATGAAACAATTCCACATCAATTTATAAAATGCCACATCAAAAAAGCATTGTTGTATGTCACGCTCAAAATGAAACATTCCTCAACACAAAGCAATTTAAAATGTCATTTCAGGAACACATGTTCATTTGTCAGCAGCTGGGAAGCCAGAGTTCAGAAACAGTAGAGGAAAACACCTGCTTGTGCCCCATTCTGGAAAAAAGTCTGGTTAATAGGAGGGATGGGGTTAACACCCCTGCCCCCATGCAAATAAATTGCAGAGATGGAAATCTCATGGATGACAAACAAACACAGATCAATCTCAGATTGTCTTCTGTCCCCACCCACTTATCCGGGCACCCCCTCAATCTGGTGACCAGTGTATGAGTAGGTTTAGGAGATGTCACAAATGTACTGTCTGTCTAGATTTTCCTCCAAGCAGAACCAGAGGCTTTGAGGGGGGCCTGAACCAAAGCATCTGAAGAAAAAATTCAGTTTAGTTCAAACCAAAACAGAAAATGTTAAAAAAAATTCAATTCTGAAACACCACTACATGGTGTTTCCCAGCTCTGCAGCTATGAGCCTGGAAGCCATGAGAACATCACCTGAAGCCAGGTTCTCAGGGCTTCTAGGCTCACAGCTGTGGAGCCAGGAGCCAAGCCCCACCTAGACACAGGGCTCCTAAGGCTTCCCAACTTCCTGTCACAGAGCTGAGTGCCTGGAAGTCCAGAGAGCCATAGCTGGAGCTGGATCCCCTAGGGCTGTCAGGACTGCCAGACTCCTGGCTCCATGGCAGGGTGTCTGGAAACCCTGGAAGCCCAGGCATGGCAGGTCTGCCCAAGAACTGTGGACCATGGAATCAGTGGGCTCTCCAGCAGGTCACCAGGAATCCTTGGCAGAGTTCCCAGGGGTTGAACATTTCAGGCTCATCAAATCAGTATTTCACTGGAAAATTTTGGATCGGCTCTACTCCTGGATCCAGAATGCTAGAAGGAGAAAGACAGTCAAGCTGCAAGACTAACATGCTGACAGTCTAGTGAAACTACAGACCTTTGTTCTCCTCAGTCATCCATACTCTGACTCCAAAGCTCTTCTCTTTCCTAATCCCTCACAGATCACCATGATTCACTGACAAACTACAGCAGATAAAATGGAAAGGTAAAAAGCTAGAACATTGCTGATGCAAAACTGATTCAGATTCTGACTGACATCATCTATCTAAGCAATTACATGATGATGATCACTCCAGCATCCGATCACTTGAACACTTGCAATAGAACAAGGAGTTCTTACAAGCCTAGTGTACCCACCAGAATTTGGCAGGATCCAAAAGGACCACCCTCTTGCGTAACATAATATCAGCAAAATCACAGTTGGCTTAATTTTTTTGTCAATGCCAGGTTGGACTATTACTGTCACTCACTCCCCCTAGGGAAGACCAAAAAAAGTCCACCTTACTCAGAAACTCCATCTTGTACAGCATTTAAGCAGTCATCTAAAAACAAACAAACAAACAAAGAGTCCTTAATTGACAAGAATCTAAGAACAACAAATTACCATGCTGTATCTAGCCAATCTTCCATTTGGTCCAATATCCTGACTCTTAGGCCTGGTCTACACTAGGACTGTCGAATTTAGCAGTGTTAACTCGATTTAACCCTGCACCCGTCCACATTACGAAGCTATTTATTTCGACATAGATGGCTCTTTAATTCGATTTCTGTACTCCTCCCCGATGAGGAGAGTAGCGCTAAATTCGACATGGCCATGTCGAATTCGTGTTACTGTGGACGGAATTCGACGCTAATAGCTCCGGGAGCTATCCCACAGTGCACCACTCAGTGGACGCTCTGGACAGCAATCCGAGCTCGGATGCTCTGACCAGCCACTCAGGAAAAGCCCTGGGAAAATTTGAATTTCTTTTCCTGTCTGGCCAGTTTGAATCTCATTTTCTGTTTGGACATCGTGGCGAGCACAGCAGCACTGGCAACGATGCAGAGCTCTGCAGCCGTGGTGACCATGACATCGCAGAATAGGAAGAGAGCACCAGCTTGGACTGATCAGGAAGTCTTGGACCTGATCGCTGTGTGGGGCGATGAGTCCGTGCTTTCGGAGCTGCGATCCAAAAGACGGAATGCGAAAATTTATGAGAAGATTTCCAAGGCAATGGCGGAGAGAGGATACGTCCGGGATGCAACGCAGTGCAGCGTGAAAATCAAGGAGCTGCGACAGGCATACCAAAAAACCAAAGAGTCCAACGGACGCTCCGGATCGCAGCCACAAACATGCCGTTTTTACGAGGCACTGCATGCTATGCTCGGTGGTGCTGCCACCACTACACCACCACTGTCCGTGGACTCTGACGACGGGGTCTTATCTACGGCCACGTCGTCTGACATTTTCGCAGACGGTGAAGAGGAGGAAGGAGAGGAGGAGGACGAGGCAGTCGACAGCGCTTTAAACGCTGATTTCCCCGACAGCCAGGATCTGTTCATCACCCTCACCGAGCTCCCCAACGAACCCTCCCAAAGCAGCAGCCCAGACCAGGGCCCAGGCGAAGGATCGTCAGGTCAGTGTTTTAAATATTTATTTTGAATAGAATAGGCATTGGTTTGTTATCAATGTGTTTTTATTGCTTACTTTGCAATAGGCACTTCAGTTTTCAATCTTTTCCAAGGCAACTACTCAAAAAGTCTGTCAATATGTATGGAGATAGAGGAGAAATCCCCATCGGAGATCTCCGCGAAACTCTCCTGTAGGTACAGTGAAAGCTTTTGCATCAGGTTCCCAGGGAGAGCGGCCTTACTATCTCCTCCATGGTAGGATACTTTTCCGCACCATGCAAGCTGCAGGTACTCTGGTATCATTGCCTTGCACAGCATGGCGGCATACGGCCCCGGGGTTTGCTTGCAGTCACGCAGCATGCGGTCTTTCTCTGTCTCCGAAATCCTCATCAGAGTGATATCAGTCATGGTGCCCTGGTTTGAATGGGTGTTTTTGTTAGTATAGTGACTCCTTGATTTTTCCTTTAAAGAACGACAAGCGGCGGTTGGCAGACATGCGTGGGGGTGGCAGCAGTGAGGCTAACCGCAGAAACTTTGCGGTGCGCCGGCAGGGAGAGTTCCCTGAACCGGCCACGCAGAGGGGGTGGGGAGGCTAGGCGAGCCGTTAACACACAGGCGTGCGCAGGCAGGGAGAGCTCCCTGGACCGGCCACGCGGAGGGGGTGGGGAAGGTAGGCGAGCCGTTAAAACACAGCGGGTCGCGGGCAGGGAGAGTTCCCGGTACCGGCCCCGCGGAGGGGGTGTGGAGGTTAGGAGAGCCGTTAGCACACAGCCGTGCGCGGGCAGCCAGAGTTCCCTGGACCGGCCACGCGGAGGGGGAGGGGAGGGTATCTGAGCCGTTACAACACAGCGGAGCGCAGGCAGGCAGAGTTCCCTGGAAAGGCCACGCGGAGGGGGTGGGGAAGGTAGGCGAGCCGTTAAACCACGGCGGGTCGCGGGCAGGGAGAGTTCCCGGTACCGCGGAGGGAGTGGGGGGGGGAAAACGTGTGTGCGAGCCCTTGTAGCCGAGCAGTTTTGCCGGCATCAGGAACTGGCCACCGCTAGGACCTGTGCTTGAAACATGGGAGTACCGCACTGCTGTGAAGTTAGGTCACAGCAGTCCAAAGGCACTGGCTTACCATGGTCTCCAGGGAGCAGTTTTGCAGTGTCCAGGTCCGCTTGGGTGATCTGAACACCAGGACCCCTGGCAGTTAATACAAATACATAATATTCGACCTTGTACTGAGTGCACATGTGATAGATAGTATGCATGGTCTTGTTCACAGGGAAAGAGTATAGGCATTGTTCGGGAAAATGTATCATTTTGAGGAATTCACTCCCTTTCTCCCATCCCACAGCTGCGAGTGTCTCCCTTCCTACCCATGGATCACCCTCCCAGAGGCTTGCGCAGATCAGGCGGTGCAAAAAAACAACAACCCGGGACGACATGTTTTTGGAACTGATGGTCTGTTCCCGAAATGATGCTGCACAGTGGAGAGAGGATGTCTCAAGGTCCGAGCGAGCAGTCAGCGAATGGGAGCAGAGGGCTGAAGCTCGCGAGGACAGGTGGCGGTTGGAAGATCAGCAGATGACTCAAACGCTGCTTGGACTAATGCGGGAGCAAACTGATACGCTCCGCCGCCTTGTTGACGTTCTGCAGGAACGGAGGATGGAGGAAAGGGCACCTCTGTATGTTCTTTCCAACCGCCCTCCCCTGCCACAAAGTCCTATTTCTCCCTCACCCAAAGTCAGTAGAACGAGGGGAGGCAGGGGCCGAGGAAAAAATCACTCCACCCCTGCGGACTGCTCCAGTAGCAGAAGGCTCTCCTTTCCAAAAATATAGATGGGACCTTGGCTTCCCTCCAAACGCACCCCACCCCAGCCCCCGTCCAAGTGTCATCCTAAAATTTTGCTCTCCTTAATAAAAAATTGTGTTCTGAACAGTACTGATTCCTTGACTGTCTTTCAAAGGGCTGTTGTATTGTGGGGGAGGGGAGGGGTGGTTTGTGATTTGAGACGATAGTCGCATATAACAGGGTGGGAACAGGGGAAAAGGTTCATCAGAAAGTCACACTCACATTGCATTCACTAGGCACAGTTGCCATTCTAGGAGGGGTTTTTCCTATTCTCGGGGGGGGGGGGGGGCTGTCACTTTCAGGTGGTGGAGGGTGGCTGCAGATCGTCGGCGGCAGGCAATAGCCTGCATGACAGATCCATGCAGCAGGGGATCAGTGGCCGCAATCCCCTGCAAAGAAGTCACACAGCCCCCCCCTCACAGACTTCCGAACAGGAGTGGTTGCAGGCTCCGTTGAAACAAGCAGTACACCATTGCGGACTGCTCAGGGAGCAGGAGTCTGTCATTCCCCGAGTTGGGAAGCGCCCTTTCCATCACTCCACCCGCTCCCCAACCGCGGTATTTGTCCCAGTCTCAGCACTTTACCGAGAAATCATTAATAAAGAAGACGGTTTTAATAAACAATGTTTCCTTTATTATACTTTTAAAGCGGGGACTGAAGTGGGGGGAAAGGGTGCTGGTAATTGTAGAGGATAGACAACGGTCACCGGGTAAAGAAATGGGGGCTGGTTCACCTTCAGTTTTAACAAGCGAAACAGTCACTGGTTACCCTGCTTGCTCTGGAATCTAGCTTTCAGGGCTTCCTGGACGCGCAGCGCGTCCCGCTGGGATCTTCTAATCGCCCTGGTGTCCGGCTGTGCGTAATCAGAAGCCAGGCGACTGGCCTCAGCCTCCCACCCTACCATAAACGTCTCCCCCTTGCTCTCGCAGAGATTGTGGAGCACACAGCAAGCTGCGATCACAATGGGGATATTTGTTTGGCTGAGATCGGAGCGAGTAAGTAAGCTTCGCCATCTCCCTTTCAGACGGCCAAAGGCACACTCCACCACCATCCTGCACTTGCTCAGCCGGTAGTTGAAGAGCTCCTTTTCAGTGTCCAGGGCGCCCGTGTATGGCTTCATGAGCCAGGGCATTAGCGGGTAGGCTGGGTCCCCGAGGATCACTATAGGCATCTCCACATCCCCAAGAGGTATTTTGCAGTCCGGGAAGAAAATACCTTCCTGCAGCCGTCTGAACAGACCAGAGTTCCTGAACACACAAGCGTCATGAACCTTGCCCGGCCATCCAACGTTGATGTTTGTAAAACATCCTTTATGGTCCACTAGTGCTTGCAGCACCATAGAAAAATAGCCCTTACGGTTAACGTACTGGCTGCCCTGGTGGGCCGGTCCAAGGATGGGGATGTGTGTCCCATCAATAGCCCCGCCGCAGTTTGGAAATCCCATAGCAGAAAAGCCATCTATGATCACCTGCACATCTCCAAGGGTCACTACCTTTGAGAGCAGCAGCTCAACGATTGCATGGGCTACCTGCATCACAGCAACCCCCACGGTAGACTTGCCCACTCCAAATTGATTCGCGACTGACCGGTAGCTGTCAGGAGTTGCAAGCTTCCACAGGGCTATAGCCACTCGCTTCTGGATAGTCAGGGCAGCTCGCATCCGGGTGTCCTGGCGTTTCAGGGCAGGGGACAGCAACTCACAAAGTTCCAGGAAAGTGCCCTTACGCATACGAAAGTTTCGCAGCCACTGGGATTCATCCCAGACCTGCAGCACTATGCGGTCCCACCAGTCAGTGCTTGTTTCCCTGGCCCAGAATCGCCGTTCCACAGGATCAACGTGACCCATTGCCACCATGATGTCCAGGGGCCGGGGTCCCGTGCTTTGCGAGAGGTCTGTGCCCCTCTCGGAGTTCATGTCCTCACGGAGCTTCCGTTTCCTCCTCGCCAGATTTATCTGCATCTGCCTCTGGAAAAGGTGGACGATAAGGCGCGAGGTGTTGACAACGGACAGAACAGCAGCGATGATCGTGGAGGGCTCCATGCTCGCTGTCCTGTGGCGTCCGCGCTGTCAATCACCAGAAAAGGGCGCGATGTAATTTCCCGCCAGCGCTTTCACGTAGGGAGGGCGGGAGTGTGGGTCGAATGACGACAGGTTCCCAAAACCACCCGCGACACATTTTTGGCCCCAGAAGGCACTGGGGGCTAGACCCAGAATTCCAATGGGTAGCGGGGACTGCGGGAACTGTGGGATAGCTACCCACAGTGCACCGCTTGCATTGTCGACGCTTGCCCCGTTAGTGTGGACTCACAAACTCGAATTAATGTCCTTGGTGTGGATTCGCACGATCGACTTTGTAAATTCGATTTTACAAGTTCGGTTTAAGATAAATCGAACTATTCCCATAGTGTAGACATACCCTTACATATAACTGAATACCAGTTATTCAGAGAAAGGTCAAGAAATATTATAGTGCACAATTATAGAACAAGCTGCCCATAATTTTTTTTTTCTAAATTAGCAGTTGGCTTATGACCAGGTGCAGGAGGATTTACAGGTGTTTTATTTTTTAAATTCTCATCCAAAGCGTGGATGTTTTCAACACCCTTTTAAACATCCAGCGTTATTTGAATCCTATTAATTTTTTGTCCTCAGTACTATGTTACAAGAAGTTCCACATGCTGATTTATGCATAGTGTAATAAAGTATTTGCTTTTATTGGTTTCAACACCGTTGTCTTTCACTTTCATTGAATGTCTTCTTGTTCTTATTCCTTCCAGTTTGCAGCCTGGAAGGAGTATTTTCCATCTCAATATATAGGCTGAGAGTACAAGTGCTTGCACACTTTTAACAATAGCATTTCTATTGAAACACTAAATTATTTGGTGAAGTTGCTGAGTCACACTGGACTATTTGCAGATTTCAAGTGCACAAAGGATTTCTTCGACATATAAAGTGCTTTTGGAAAAGTTGAGTAGAACATGTAAAAGCAATTCACAGCAGCTGATACATAGAAGAAAAGCCTGGCTTTCCCAAACAGAATCTATCTTCAGCAACATGAAGGAGAGTGTGTTTGACCCATTTTTCTAAAATTTAGTGACCTGAATGGCATTAGGTCAACCCGAGGCTCTTCCAGGGCCTTCTGCTGGAAACCTAGACTCAAACTGATGAAAATGCATGCTTTGTTCAGAGTTTGAAAAGTTAGGTTCAGCTCTATATCACATAACATAGGTGCTGAAAGTGCAGTTCTACTCTGAACAATGTATCTCTATAAAAAATGACATCATGGGTGGGCTTTCATAATGATTGTGACTTAATGACTTCCAAATGCATTTTGCTCATCTTGCAAGTTTAAAAGATGGGATTTCCAACTGCCACAATTGCAAACTCGATCTGGGATCAGAGAGTCAGTCTGTTTTCTGGCTGGTTTGTGCATCCTCACCTTAAATAAATAATTCTGCCCTCTGTTACATTTGTGCAAATCCCATAGCTTTCGATGCAGAGGAAAATATAGTCACTTAGGTGTGAATGAGGGCAGAATTTGGCCTTGAATCTGTAATTTAGAAATCCTGGCCATGATACATAAGTCAGGCAGAACCCAGTTGACTCTCCCATAGGATTGGAATACAGCAGCTAATCAGAGTCAACTGTAGTAATTTTGTATATTTTACACACATACGCTCTTGAGCCGTCTCTCTCACTGTCCTGGCTGGCACAGGCCTGGAAAATTGCTGGCTATAAAGAGAGGTGGAGAGCACTTCATGTCACTTTCTATGTGCGCCTTGACGGCTGATTGATGAATGGCACTGAGGCTAAAAGTCCCATTCTGTCCTCCTTAACGGCAAGGTCATTGGCCATAATATTGGGCTTTGAAAATTCAGGTAACCAGGAATTCTGTAACCAGGAAAATCTTCAGAATATAACCAGAGTGCAGAAGATACGAAAGACAAGTCTTGCATAATCCAGCAAATATACAGCATTTTGATGTCTCTTAAAGGAACACTGTCAACTTGAGAAATCACATTCCTATCTGAAAATCTGTACCTACTATTGTTACAAGCAACACGTAAAGATTACTATAACAAAGAGCATAGAGAAACACAATCTTTTTTCAGTTTACTTTGTGCATTTATTTCATTTATTTTGGTTTGACATAAGAACTCAAAAAGAACCCTACCTAATGCCTAGATGTGCCTTGCCCAACAATTAAAATTACATGCAAAACAACAACAAAAATAGCAACACTTTGTGTAATGTTCTAATGCTGCCAACCCCAAGCATTCAAAAACCATGAATCAGGCCCCAGAAATGATGAATGGCTTAAAAATCATAACATCATTAAAACAACAATAAAATGTGTAGAAGCGACAAAGGGTCCTGTGGCACCTTATAGACTAACAGAGGTATTGAAGCATAAGCTTTCGTGGGTCAATACCCACTTCTTCGGATGCAAGCAATGGAAAGGTCCAGGGGCAGATATAAATGCACACATTTATGCACACATTTATATCTGCCCCTGGACCTTTCCACTGCTTGCATCCGAAGAAGTGGGTACTGACCCACGAAAGCTTATGCTTTAATACCTCTGTTAGTCTATAAGGTGCCACAGGACCCTTTGTCTCTTCTACAGATCCAGACTAACATGGCTACCCCTCTGATACTAATAAAATGTGTGTTTTTATTTGCCTTCTGGTGTCTGAGCCTTCAGCATGACCTGGGGTAACACTTTTAGGCTTTTCTCTGTAACCACAAGAGCTAGAAACTTTCTTTTTTTTAAAAAAAAAAAGTAAGCTGAGATTCTCCTCTTAAAGGAGAGCTTTAACAAGAGTACAAGATATTGTGAGACTCGCAATAAAAGCATGAGTTGGCAAAAACCCTGTTTCACTTTTAGTGTTTTCTTGACAGGCTGTGGCACTTCTTGGCTCCGGCAGTAGCATGAGACCAAAAGCTCATACTCTGTCCTTGAGGCCGCTACTTGCATGCACATCTCTAGGCCCTGCAAGTGGACATTTACCAGCCACAGCAGCAGCAAAGCAAACTGAAAAGGCAAGAGACAGAAACGCACACAAGAGAAGAAAGGGATAGGAGCTGGAAGAATGGACCTGCCCACTCTGATTTGCTGGAAAGACCATTCTGAAAATTATCAGGGGAGCAAGAAAAACAACAAAAGACTGTCAGCTGATGATCTGAACCAGCATGTGTACCCCCTTCCCCCAGTTTTTGAGATTCTCAATGCTTTTGTACAGACTAAAGTGTTTTCTTTTCCAGTGTTTGAAATTCTAATTAAGCCTCACATTAATATTAGTTGATCGTTATGATACAGGAACAGGCGTCAGAGAGAATTTGTTCTGTTGTATGTGCCATACAATCTGATTTTCCTCTTACCCCAGTTTTACTCAGGTGATTTCAATGCAGGTACTCCTAATTTACACCAGGCTCAGTGGAGAATCAGATTTCTAGTTTGTCTAAGCTACTGCCTAATTAATCCTCTCAATTGTGCAGCCTGGGAACTGATTGCTAGTTCCAGTTTCTGAGATTCTAAGTGAGCCCTTCCCATATTTGATAACCAGCCATGATGAAAACAGATAGGTCAACCATATACATTTTATGTTAAGCAGAGGAAGGGGAAAAGATTAATCGTGTTACCAAAATACAAGGCTAAAATTTTAATACACAAAATAACTCTGAAAGTAGTTTTGATGTTACCTTGAATGGCAATTTATCCCTTACTGCATCAAAACAAGGCTGTGATGTTCCTTAAACTGTATAAGCAACTGAATATTTTTGAAACATATACAATATTTTAATACTCCACAGAAACTCTCTTACAACTTGTTCTTCTCCTGTTTCTTTTTCTTGAGTTTCTTCCTAAGCTGTAGGCCTGTGTCTAACTTCCCTCTTGACAAAATAAATCAGTATTGTAGCCCAGGATGTATAGACTGGATTCTAAGTTTTCTTATGAAAGAAAAACCTTTACAGGCTGGCATTGTTACTGAGGAAAGAATGAAGAATCTGTTGTTATGTCAACACCTCAGAGCGATTGCCTAGACAGATGTCCAAAAATAGGAGAAGAATGGAGAATGTAGAAGCTTGACAGATGACCAGGGCCGGTGCAAGGAAGTTTCGCGCCCTAGGTGAAACTTCCTTGCACCAGCCCTGCGCTGCGCCCCCCCCCTCAAATGCTGCCCCCCCCCAGCCAGCTCCCCCGCCCGAGCTCAGTCTCCCCCCCACCCCCGCCGCAGGCACTCAGCCCCCCCAGGGCCAGTGCAAGGAAGTTTCGCGCCCTAGGCGAAACTTCCTTGCACCAGCCCTGCTCCGCCCCCCCCTCAATGCCACCCCCACAGCCAGCTCCCCCACCAGCGGGAGCTCAGTCTTCCCCCCCGCTGCGGGCGCTCAGCCCCTCCCCCCCCAACCACCCACGGGAGCTGAGCGGGGAGCCGGGGGGCGGCTTGCTGCGGCTTTGCCCCGCCTTGCCGCTCAGGCGCTGAGGGGGGAGACAAGGGGCGGCCGCGGCAAGCCGCCCCTTGTCTCCCCGCTCAGCAGGGAGACAAGGGGCAGCTGCGGCAAGCCGCCCCTTGTCTCTCCGCTCAGCAGGGAGATAAGGGGCAGCCGCGGCAAGCCGCCCCTTGTCTCCCTGCTCAGCAGCTCAGCGGGGAGACAAGGAGCAGCCGCGGCAAGCTGCCCCTTGTTTCCCCGCTCAGCAGCTCAGCCACTGAGCGGTGAGGCAGCGGGCAGCCGCCCGCCGCCCCCCAAATCTTGGCACTCTAGGCGACCGCCTAGGGTCGCCTAGTGGGTGCGCCGGCCCTGCAGATGACTATACTATCCCAAATAGGTTCTTACACCATACTCATCACTATAGTATCTGCACCTTCCAGAAGTGCATTAAGCAACATGACTAACATCTGTCATGTGTTTGTTCTCTCCTCCTCTCTCCAGAGGGAGAAAAGTGTGCAGCGGAGTGTCTTGTCTGCTAGGATTGTTTAATACACGTGTTGCTATGTATTTATGTTACAGAAAGCAAGGTTACAGAAATGCGTCTTGCACTTAGGCCAGAAGGTGGTGAGGTTTGTGAAGGTCCTTAATTCCTGTGGGAGTTCATTCCACAATCTCGGACTACCCCAGAGAAAGTTCTGTTGCCCGCACAGACGAGTTTAACCCTTATTGTACAGAGTTCCCATGTGCCAGGGGAGCACAGTTATTCACCACGGTCTTCATCTCCCAGAGCTTTAGGCAGTATTTTAGATATCTTGAGCTCAAGGCCTGGAGCACCTTGAGGATATGAACCGAGACCTTGAACCTGATTTGAAATTCTGATGTGCTTGAAATAGCCTGTGTTGCTGAGGAGACACACTGCAGCCAGCTAGAGATGGATCCATCTAATTGTTCTTGCTTTCTTCCTTTGTCTTTGTTCCTTTTTTATTTTGCCTGTCATTCTGTATGCCATAACTTAAGAACATAAGCTTGGCCATACTGGCTGAAATCAAAGGTCCATCTAGCCCAGTACCCTTTCTCTGATAGTAGCCTGAGCAAGATGCTTCTGGCAGTTGGAGGTTTAGGGATTGATGGACCTATCCTCCAGGAATTTATCTAATTATTTTTGAACCCATATATAATGTTGGTCTTCACAACATCCCATGGCAACAAGTTCCATGTGTGTTGTGTGAAGAAGTACTTCCTTTTGTTTGTTTAAAGCCTGCTATCTATTAATTTAACCAGGTGACTCCTAGTTCTTGTGTTATGAGGAGTAAATAACACTTCCCTGTGTACTTTCTCCACACCAGTCATGATTTTATAGACCACTAAAATATTCCCCCTTAGTCATCTCTTTTCTAAGATGAACAGTTCCACTCCTTTTAATCTCTCCTCTGATGAAAGCTGTTCCATACCTCTAATCATGTTCATTGACCTTCTCTGTAACTTTTCCAATTCTAACAATTTTTTTTTAGATGGGGCAACCAGAACTGCCTGCAGTATTCCAGTTGTGGGCGCATAACGGATTTATATAGCAGCATAATGATATTTTCTGGTTTATTATCTCTTTCCTAATGGCTGCTAACATTCTGTTAGCCCCTCTAACTGCTGCTGCACATTGAGTGGATGTTTTCAGAGAACTATCCACGATGACTCTGTTGGAGAAAAACAGAATTATCACTCTTTCTTTGGGTGCAGCAAGGCAGATACATTTTATTAACTCAAGCAATTGTACAGAGGGAGAGAGTGCACTAGGACAGAGGGTTTCCCCCTCCTAGGCAGGTCTCTCAAAAGATAAACAATTAAGGCAAGCATTTATACTTTTTGTTACATACAGTAATGATCAACAGTTTGTTTATATTATGTCTTGCCCATTCCTGTATTTTCTCACTTCTGTTCTCAAAACATAGCTATCTCAAGGTTGGGTCACGCTGACTCTACTCTGCTGCCTTTTCACCCGCTTCTGACGTGAGCCCTGCGTCTACAAATCTCGTGTTATTACAGCTAGAGTTAGCCTGGCTCTTGCTCATATACAGGCCTGCATCCAAATTCCCTCTACCGACTTCCACAACTCCAAGATCTCTCTCTCAAGCGGTAACAGCTAATTTAGAACCCATAATTTTGCATGTATAGTTGGGATTATGTTTTCCAATATGCATTACTTTGCACGTATCAATATTGCATTTCATCTGCCATTTTGTTGCCCAGTCACCCAGTTTAGCAAGATCCCTTTGTAAATCTTCAGAGTCAGCTTTGGACTTAACTATTTTAAGAAATTGTGAATCATCTGCAAATTTTGTCACCTCACTGTTCACCCATTTTTCTAGATCATTTATGAATATGTTGAACAGCACTGGTCCCAGTACAGACCTTTGGGGGACCCTGCTATTGACCTCTCTCCATTGTGAAAACTGTTTATTTAATCCTACTCTGTTTCCTCTCTTTTAACCTGTCACTGATCCATAAAACGACTTTCCCTCTCATCCCATAACTGCTTAGTATGCTTAACAGCCTTTGAAGAGGGACCTAGTCAAAGGCTTTCTGAAAATCCAAAATCCACTATGTCTGTTGATTCCCTCAAAGAATTCTAACTGAATTTGGTAAGGTATGATTTCCCTTTACAAAAGCTGAGTTGGCTCTTCCCCAACAGAATAGGTTTATCTAATAATTTTGTTCTTTGCTATAGTTTCAACCAATCTGCCCAGTACTGAAGTTAGGCTTACTGGCCAAAATGAACAGTGGCAATTATGCTTACTAGAAGGAGAGTTACTCTAATTAAATTGTGAAAGGATTATAGAATTATGTTTTCCATCCCTCTTACTAAGCTAAAAAAAAAAGGTCTTTGCATCCAAATGAGCAGTGCTCAAAGTCAGCTAAAGGCCACATTTCCACACAAAACACTTTTTTCCCTTTAACTACTGAAAAGATGGCATATTCTGATTGAGTGTGTCGTTTTATAAAAGGTATTTTCAATAGTACACAGAGGCAGATCAGAGTTCTCGTGCTCTGTTTGTGGCACCGAAGGCATAGCTCATAACATAGAGAGGGCCAGCAAGAGCAGCAGCAGTTGTGGTTTTACATTCACAAAAGAAAAATATATTTCTCCAATAGAAACACAGTTATTAAGTGTCAGCAGCTGGAGCCAGGCCACAGGGACACACCCCAGCATCCTGCACACTGGCCATCGACCAACCTTACGGTTCTGCCTGCAGACCTTCAAGAGCAGCTGCAGAGTAAATTTTGGTTTAATTTACCACATGTAACCAACAATGAGGACCAAGTAATTAGGAATGCATTGCTTAGCCAGATGCTGGGGTGACATTTGACCACAGAGAGGATGAGACTATTGCCAAACTCTTGATGTGTAAGTTCTCCTGGATATAGATGGGCATGCTTCTAAGAAGTCTCTCCAACAAAGGGAGAAGAAATAGGAAGAAACCCGAAGTTAGTGAACAGAAGGCAGCTAACAGGTTAAGGTGATCCACCTGATTCTAACACTGAATCACGGAAAACACCTTCAGTGTTCAGCAGGCAGAGAAGCACATCCAACTGTTGCTTCAGATGCTGCAATTATAGCTATTGCTCCCTTTGTCACTTACTGTCTCATTGTCATCACTGATGTCATGATATCCTATGGCAGCAGCCTGGAGGGAGTGGGCTTATTTACACAGCTCCAGTCCTGTGACTGTCTGGGTAAAGCAAAATAGGTCACATTCAGCAATGCTTACATTAACAGTAGAGTGTTTGGAGACAAAACCTTGCATCATAGGGCGCGTCTACCATGTGAGCTGGAGTTGATCCCCAGCTCGAGGAGACATACTCGCACTAGCTCTGATCAAGCCAGCATGCTAAAAGCAGGGTATAGTGGCGGTAGTGAGAGGGGCTAGCTGCCAGGACTGTGTGCTTGTCAGAGACACTCGGTATATGCTCAGGGTAGCTAGCCCCTCCCCCTGTTTGTGCTGCCGCAACTACATTCTGTTTTTAGAGCACTAGCTCAGTGAGAGCTAGTGAGGGTATATCTCCTTGAACTGGGAATCACACCCCCAGCTCTAAGTGGAGACATACTCTTACTGTGTGGCTGCTATTCCTGCTACTGCTGCAGAGGCTGTGTGCGTGCAATTGGGTATATCCTTTCTTGGCTAAACTCGGCCCGTTTTTTTGACTCTGCTGTAAACTGATGTTTGCTATGAAGGGTTTTTTGGTGTGTCCTGCCGGGCCTAAATTCTTGTTTAACACCAAGCTGAGAAAAATCCTGGCTCTTGATTTTATTTGGACGTTCATTTGCTAGGCCCAAACCTGAGCATCTGCAACTCCTGTGCATCTGTGAAGCTAATGGGAGCTGTGGGTGCTCCGTGCGGCTCAAGCTCAAGGCCTTTTTTACAAGACAGGGAGCAGGTCAGAGGTCAGCAGGGTACCAGACTACATATGTGCAATTTCCAAAAAAGCACAGACTGCATTTAATCTGCTGCACAGATGCAGTTGCAATGCAATGGATGAATAACTGACAGACTTCTGTCTCTTGTACCCGTATTTGATGCCTCAGACAATGGAGTGTGTGGTGTGTAACAGTTTATCTATATACCCTGATATGAACATACCAGAGACCTAAGTTTTCAGACATTACACCAAAACCTCCAGAAAATGAATGACACGCTGCCATTCAAGAATTCACGACCACCGCATTTGAATTTGAATTGGCTTCTCACTTTTTTTCCCTATGCATAAATGAGAAAGATAAGCAACTTCTTTTTGTGGAGTGCAAAATTCTCTGGAATGAAATGGCAAAAACATTTTGCCACTTTCGCATGGACCTAAAAATGCATTCTTATTTTTTTCCTAAACTTTTAGATTTCACAGCTATCACTCAGTTTCATTTAGCAGAGAAAAACATGAAATGCAGAAACTTACAGAAAAAATTATCCACTGAGAACACTGACAACAGGCTGCTTTAAAAAATGGGCCAATACATGCAACTGTCATTAGCCATACAAATCTTTGTTAATCTTTTTACCTTTATGATATATGAATGGGCCAAATTCAGCTCTCACTTACACTAGTGTAAATAGGGAGTAACACCATCAAGATTAGTGTTCTAAATGAGAGCCAAATTTGGGCTAATATGCAATGGGTGAAATTCACACCAGCACAAGGCCGGTGCACCACTTAAGCTCCATTTTGAAGACTTCAGTGATGTGACTTTACTCAAACAGAAATAAGGAATGATTTAAAAACAGAAAGAAAAAAAAGTGTGATTTATTATTAGAAATCTTGTGCAAGAAAAATACAAAGATTATAGTCTGTAATTTGTTTTGCTATCCTACATCAAGATAAAAAAAAGCTGCTTGTCAATTAACCTTGGCATAAATATTTATCTGTAGAAGCAACAAAGAGTTCTGCGGCACCTTATAGACTAACAGAGGTATTGGAGCATAAGCTTTCGTGGGTGAATACCCACTTCTTCAGATGCATGCTTCCTTGCATCTGAAGAAGTGGGTATTCACCCACGAAAGCTTATGCTCCAATACCTCTGTTAGTCTATAAGGTGCCGCAGAACTCTTTGTCGCTTCTACAGATCCAGACTAACACGGCTACCCCTCTGATATTTATCTGGATAGTCTGATTATGAGTACGGTGTATTGCACACATTATTACTTTAATGTCATGAACAGTTGCAATCAATACACTAAGTAAAAAAAAAAGAATCTGATCAAGTAAAAAGAAACAAACAAAAACCACACTGATATCTAAAATTCAATCTATACATTGACATAATTTGCTATCATGGTATATGTGCAACACAGGATTGTGTTCAAGATATTAGGAAAAATTCCGCTCTAAGTCTGGAGCACCTCCACAGAAGAAATCGGTGGAGCTATTTTCACTTATACTGATGTAAATGAGAGCAGAATTTGGCCCATTTAGTTCAATACTATAAAGAGCTTTAAGACACATGTAATAGGATCAGTAATGGCAAATATCAGAATATGCATGAACACCAGGTCTACCCTCAAGGTGTAATGAGATGTCTATAAGAACAATATTGCATATTTAATTACATGATTTTTCCTTATGCTGCTAGGGATAGCATATTGTACTATTAGGTACTTCTACACAAAAAGTACAGTCCTGAAAATTATAGCTGCTAAATAACGTTATGTCTCACCTAACTGCTTTTCCCGTTCTTCTCTCCGTATCCTAGCAAGCCGTTGTCTATCATCAACTTTTAGTACAGGTGGATTATCTGCAACAACAAAAAACAAATTAAAAGGTCAGAAAGAGATTAAGATCTTATATTAGAAAATGCAAGTTTACTAGAACAGCAACCACTACCTATAATGGTAGCTATAATGGCAGTCTCAAACATATAAAATCCAGCGTCTCCAGAAATCTCTCATATTAAATGAAGACCGACTATTTAGTATAAGTGTGAACCCATTCTATTTATGCCAAGGTGAAAAGAACCAATGTACATGCTCACTGAAAAATCTAGGGTAAAGTGACAACCCTGATCCCTCTAACAAGGTTGGCTGTTCTTGTTATAACAAAGCTAGATTTTTTTTTAAATCTTTATAACTTAGAGACTTTAAAAATCACTTTGGAGTCAACTTTGATTCTTTTTTTGTGTGGGTACAGTTTGGGGAAAAAAAACAATCAACTTATCTCAAAGATGAAATACAGTAAGATGCCGTTTAGTAATGGGGACATTTCTGGAATTTTAATTTTGAATTTGTTTTGCGGAAGCTGGCAGGGCAATAGTGCAATATTTCATTGATGTTGCACTGTAATTTCCAGTAAGACACTGAAACCCCTCCTTGATGCATAACCACAGAGTATGCTCACTGTACAGTACATCGACCATGAAACGGTAATAGCTTTGAAAAAGCCATTTCTTTGAGGACTGTTGAGAAGTGCAGTACATGAAAAACCAAGTTAGATCTTGGCAAAGTAATGCGCAGAATTTATGTCCCCCACAGGTTTCTTTGCTTCCTCACAGAAAAATGACTTTCTGACAGGGAAGCAAAGAGAAGCCATAAGAGCGGTCATGCGACCCTCCCTAGTAGTATGTTTTGGGTGCCCAGGGCAGCCGGCAGAGAGGTAAATTACTGTGGGGCAGGGAGCGGGACTGGGGAAGACCCAACTGGTGGCTCCTACCCTGCACTGGGCTCAGTTGCTAGTCACAGCTGACCTGGGGAGGACGGGACTTCCTCTTCCACTGCATGGTATCCGGGGTTGGGTAAGACTCACCCCCAATTTCCCCCTCCCCCACTGCAGGAAGCTCTGCAAACCTCCTCCCCCTGCTTTCATCACTCCTCAACTGCAGGGGGAGGGATCCCTGTACAGGGAGCTGCTCCACCATCTGCCCAACCCCCATGCATCCAGACCCCCTCAGACCGAGACCCTCCCGCCGAGCCTCACCCCCCCACACTCAGAACCCCCCTGATGAGCCCCACTTCCCCTGCACCTGGACCACCCTGACAAGATACCCGCATCCCCACCCCACTGAGCCCCAACCAGTTGCACCTGGATCCCCACCCCACTGAGTCTCATTTCCACAGCATCTGGACCCCCCACTGAGGGTACTTTGTCAGGGGAGATGTGGTAAAACCTGCTTTGCCACTACCTATTCTTTACTTGTTCTTTAGATAAACGAGTTCAGTCTTTAGGGTTGTTAATTTGACACTCCTCACAAGTACTGAAAAGTTTACTTAAAAAAACCAAACAACAGAAAAACAGAATGATAGAAAAGATTTCTGGTTATAATAAACAGTCAGTGTTATTTTGATACTGGGAAGAATTAGACCCCAGTTGTTATAGTTTTCATATTAAAACAAATAATGGGGCTGGGACTGTGTCTTCATCATGAAAAGAGACTAGCACACTCTGGATGCGACTGGAATCTAAATAATAATGTAAGCAAGGTAACTATTAATATAGACAAAAACAACGAGGAGTCCTTGTGGCACCTTAGATACTAACAAATTTATTTGGGCATAAACTTTTGTGGGCTAGAACCCACTTCATCAGATGAATAATATAGACAGTGCTGTGCTTTTAGAATCTCAAATGCATCCATGTTCAAGTAAAGCAAGTGGCACTCAATTTATACATGCAGTTATGCAACGTGTGAGTGCACACATACTTGATACACACAATCATATCAGGTATATGGGTGCATAAATAAGTGTGTGGTAATATCTGCATATGACTGCACCTTACTTTGAAAATCTGGTTTTATAATATCCAAAGTCATGGTCCAATAGAAAAATAACACTTTCACTGAATAAAGTTGAGGCAAAACTAGCATATGTGTGGAAAATAAATGTTGAAGTGAGGTCGAGATGTTTAAAAGCTGATTTATGATGGCTATTTGAGTTACAGTAAATAAATAATTTAGATATAATCATCTCACTTGGTGCTGGTGCACTGGAATGACAGATCCTTGCCATCTTGGATGAATAAATTGTTGCTCCCTAGATTAAGTTTAATTATTTTTAAAATGTTATCAGTGAACAATGATCTGATTATGTAATACCAATCTGATTAGTGGTTAGAGATTACAGTCCTGATTCAATGAGTTACACTAATGTAAGACTAGAATAACAGTGGCAAATCACACTCAATGTTGGTAGAATGAAAGATACATTTATTAACTGAGCTACAAGCTGACAATTAGGTTAACATTACTAAAGTGAAGTGAAAAGTCATTAACAAGGATACAGGTAATTTGTTACCTAAACTCACCAGGCCAGATTCTTAACTACTGTATATTGGCCTAGATTACCGCAGGCTACGTAGCTATGCTGTTTTATGCCAATTTTGATTCTGGGTCCCATGCATGGTAGATATTCAGAATTTGGATTGATTTAAGAAAAATGGGGATTCTTGTGCATTGTTTTTAGCATACAGGGGCAGGATACAGGTTAACACAGCATTCCCTTCTGGAATGCCAACAACCCCCTCAATTCTTGTGACTGATCCAGAGAGGACAGTTTATGGATCTTTCCAAGTCGAGTAGGCTGTAGACATTTGGATCATTGCGCAATACATATGAAATCCCCCCAGGAAAGAGTTTGTTTTCAGCAACTTCAGCATTCTGTCAACTTGATGGCAAGCGATCGGGGACATCAGGAGCATCTAGAGTACATGCTGCTTCTTTCAGAACACACTATTCCCTACCTGGTTCTTTTCTACCTTCTGTCAGATGTTTACGTAGGAGAGAAGAATCAGAATCATAGAATCTCAGGGTTGGAAGGGACCTCAGGAGGTCATCTAGTCCAACCCCCTGCTTAAAGCAGGACCAACCCCAACTAAATCTTCCCAGCCAGGGCTTTGTCAAGCCTGTTAAAAACCTCTAAGGAAGGAGATTCCACCACCTCCCTAGGTAACCCATTCCAGTACTTCACCATCCTACTAGTGAAAAAGTTTTTCCTAATATCCAACCTAAACCTCCCCCTCTGCAACTTGAGACCATTATTCCTTGTTCTGTCATCTTCTACCACTGAGAACAGTCTAGCTCCATCCTCTTTGGAGCCCCCTTTCAGGTAGTTGAAAGCAGCTATCAAATCCCCCCTCATTCTTCTCTTCTGCAGGCTAAACAATCCCAGTTCCCTCAGCCTCTCCTCATAAGTCATGTGCTCCAGCCCCCTAATCATTTTTGTTGCCCTCCGCTGGACTCTCCAATTTATCCACATCCTTCTTGTAGTGTGGGGCCCAAACCTGGACATAGTACCCCAAATGAGGCCTCACCAGTGCTGAATAGAGGGGAATGATCACATCCCTCGATCTGCTGGAAATGTCCCTACTTATACAACCCAAAATGCCATTAGCCTTCTTGGCAAGAAGGGCACACTGTTGACTCATATTCAGCTTTTCGTCCACTGTAACCCCTAGGTCCTTTTCTGCAGAACTGCTGCCCAGCCATTCGGTCCCTAGTCTGTAGCAGTGCATGGGATTCTTCCGTCCTAAGTGCAGGACTCTGCACTTGTCCTTATTGAACCTCATCAGATTTCTTTTGGCCCAGTCCTCTAATTTGTCTAGGTCCCTCTGTATCCTATCCCTACCCTCCAGAGTATCAACCACTCCTCCCAGTTTCGTGTCATCTGCAAACTTGCTAAGGGTGCAGTCTGCACCATCCTCCTGATTGTTAATGAAGATATTGAACAAAAACGGCCCCAGCACCGACCCTTGGGGCACTCCACTTGATACCGGCTGCCAACTAGACATGGAACCATTGATCACTACCCGTTGAGCCCGACCATCTAGCCAGTTTTCTATCCACCTTACAGTCCATTCATCCAGCCCATACTTCTTTAACGTGCTGGCAAGAATACTGTGGGAGACTGTATCAAAAGCTTTGCTAAAGTTAAGAAATAGCACATCCATTGCTTTTCCCTCATCCACAGAGCCAGCTATCTCATCATAGAAGGCAATTAGGTTAGTCAGGCATGACTTGCCCTTGGTGAATCCATGCTGACTGTTCCTGATCACTTTCCTCTCCTTTAAGTGGTTCAGAATTGATTCCTTGAGGACCTGTTCCATGATTTTTCCAGGGACTGAGGTGAGACTGACTGGCCTGTAGTTCCCCGGATCTTCCTTCTTCCCTTTTTTAAAGATGGGCACTACATGAGCTTTTTTCCAGTCATCCGGGACCTCCCCCGATTGCCATGATTTTTCAAAGATAATGGCCAATGGCTCTGCAATCACATCGGCCAACTCCTTTAGCACCCTCGGATGCAGTGCATCCGGCCCCATGGACTTGTGCTCTTCCAGCTTTTCTAAATAGTCCCGAACTACTTCTTTCTCCACAGAGGGCTGGTCACCTCCTCCCCATACCGTGCTGCCCAGTGCAGCCGTCTGGGAGCTGACCTTGTCTGTGAAGACAGAGGCAAAAAAAAGCATTGAGTACACTAGCTTTCTCCACATCCTCTGTCACTAGGTTCCCTCCCTCATTCCGCAAGGGGCCCACACTTTCCTTGATTTTCTTCTTGTTGCTAACATACCTGAAGAAATCCTTCTTGTTACTCCTAACATCTCCGGCTAGCTGCAACTCCAAGTGTAATTTGGCCTTCCTAATTTCACTCCTGCATGCATGAGCAATATTTTTATACTCCTCCCATGTCATTTGTCCAATCTTCCACTTCTTGTAAGCTGCTTTTTTTGTGTTTAAGATGAGGAAGGATTTCACTGTTAAGCCAAGCTGGTCGCCTGCCATATTTACTATTCTTTCTACACATCCGGATGGTTTGTTCCTGCAACCTCAATAAGGATTCTTTAAAATACAGCCAGCTTTCCTTGACTCCTTTCCCCCTCATGTTATTCTCCCAGGGAAGAGGGATTCCTCTGAAAGGAACAAAGATTATAAGGAAAGATGAATTGTGAAAGTCTTTTCCAGAGATTGGCTAATAATGAGCAGAGGCTTGAATGAAAAAAAAAAGTTCTCTCTGCCATTCAATTTAAATAACTCAGTTACTCTTGCTACAATCCACATTTAACAAGCCTGACAGGTATGCTAGAAAAGCCTCATGGAATTCAGCAGTCTGTCCCAAATTGTGTAGGTGGTGCACCTGTATTCTATCATGGGTTGTTCATCATATTTTTTGGGTGTGTGTACCCAAAAGTAAATGTGTGTGTACCCAAAAGTAAATTACTTCCCCAAAAGAGGAAGTAAATGTTGGCACAAGGATGGGTATGAGAGCTCACAGATTAGTGGCAAACCAAGTATCACACCTGCCTCTGCTCTGCTGGTGGTTGGAATAGACAGGGGTAATGAAGCAAATCCTAATAGGTTAATTACATGTCTCTGCTAGGTCTGGAACTCAACCCTTCATTGTTTGGCCTCATGCCCAAACTCCAACAATAGAACTCTGGATCCCACTGATCAGTTGACACTCTGAGTATATAATTTTAAAATATGTGGTTAGGTAGAAAAGTTCCACAGGGCACTGCTACCCCTTTTGTCTCTCGTCTCTTTTCACATTTAGACAGGGTCTCTCAGTTCAATACACTCATGTCTGGGTCCCAGAGGGACTGGCACTTTAGAGGAGTGTAACAATGCCAGTCTGTATGTTCAGAGTAACATAACTCTGCCTTAATCTTATTTATCATGGTCACGTGCTCTGGGTTCTCCCACAGTGAGATGGAAGATGTGGTGCTAGGGGCCGCTGCGGCAGAGTCCCCTCAGCTCTCATTCACCTAAGTGGGAGCTGAGGGTGCACAGGTTCTTGTAGAAGGTTCTGAAGCATGTTGCAGGATCAGGTCGTTGGTGTGGAAGCTGCTGAGTGGTCGTGCTGTGATGTCTTTATGTTCATTATGCTCAGCTCCCCGTTTCATTATATTATTGAGATAATTATACCTAACAGAGTTTCAGGGCATAATATACAAATGCTCAATATTTTACCCGCCTGACAGGAGCGCTCTGAGGTTATCAGGGAGGCACTGGTCATGGCTCCACAGCATACGTTTAATTCAGAATTTAAAGCAGGGATGCAACCCCTATGCAAATACAGCGAATCCTCCTCAAAAGTTACACTGCTTCCTTTTTGAGTACTGAATGAATACATTTTCTGAGAATTTACAAGTAAATCTATGAAATTAGTTTAGGAGTTATAATTCAAATGGATCCCTTAAGAAATTTAGCACACAGTGTCAACCTTTTTTGTTTCCAACCATCTTAGCAATGGAATAATGGAGACTCTTCAAACTTTCCATACAATTAATATTAATTGAAATTTTCTGCATAGGTTACATTTGAAGAAATTAGGTTATAATTATGCTAAGTTACTGATTATTATATCTAATTATTAAGATTACTTCATAGACTATGGGCCAGTTTCAGTAGCTCAGGATACTCTTAACTGGGGCCATTGTGACATCACAGATAATGCTCCTTTCTTCATGCCCATCTTCACTCAAGACCCACAAGCTCTCCTCACACACAACCACTTCCCTTCTCTTCTTGACTCTCATGGTACTGCTTTGTGGTGTTGGGAGACCGGAGGCGGACAGTGAGGGAGGTCAGGGGAGAGAATGAGGAAGCGGACAGGATGGGGGGAAGCTGGTATGTGTGAAGGCCCATGGGAAAGGAGGACTGTGTGTTGCCCACCAGTGCTATTCAAAGGGAGAGCCTTCCCTCTATCTCCCTAATCCTTGCACTGTCCTGTTCTCATCTGCCTCAAGCCTTTTATAGATAACTTTTTTTAAAAAAATAGATGTTTCCTTTTAGCTATGACAGTCAAGGTTCCACAGTTTCACATCCTGGAAGATTACTTGGTAAGCATGCCTGCATATTTTTTACAAAAATAATTATAACATAAAAACACTACCACCATTGCCACTCCACCCACTCACAGAGTAAACTTTGTTCAGGACGGGACTTGGGGGATTTTTACTACCATGTCATGAAAATGCTTTGACCATGTTTTCATAACAGTGGTAAAAACAAACTATCATCTAAATCAATAAACCAATTGCAAGTTAAGGGCCAGATTCACTAGTAAACTCTGACTGGTTTGCACTGTTTCACTGATGCATAACAACTGTAAACCTGGTGTAATTGCCCACCTCACTGCAGCTATTTTGTGTTGCTCCAGAGTTCTGCAAAACACGCAAAATGTACCAGTGAATTCAGCCTTAAAAGATAAAATTTAAAAATGTAACGTTTGATACGAACACATAGCTTCCACTCATTCTGGACATCACACGGTAGCGCTCTCTTTTTTGTATTTTTTTGTAGCATTCATGTAGTTATGGCTTGGTATAAGAAGAAGGAGGGAGCATTTGGTGAGCAGTGAAGTGCTGCTGCTATGCCCAGTCCGCCACTGGTGCAAGGTCCCTGAGGGACTTTATTCTAGTGGCCTAGGTTACAGGTGGTCTTTTTAAGCTCTAACGTGCATGGAGCCTAGAAACTCAGAAACTGTAACTCCATCTCCACTTTGCCCAAGCTCCCCTGGGACTGACTGGAGAACCAAGCTTTAGGAGCTGAGTTTTGTTTGGGGTGAGGCAGGAACTCCACTCACTCACAAACCATGTGAGCAATTGCTTAAAACTGGACTCTGGCATTGTTATAGCCATGGAATGAAAATGCATGTGAGCCTTGTCTTGTCTATACTTGTCTTAGCAGGGGGAAACGGCACCATTTTGAACTATAGGTACTAATTTTACTAGTGCAGAGGCAGCCTTGCTGGCTTTAAGGTTGTGCCTCATGCACTGAGACTGGACTCCTTCCATTTAGGATCTAAGGACTTGTCTACACAACTATTTAAATCGTAGCAAGCAAGGGTGTGAAACTACTTCACGATAGACTGCTGGTTTCATATGCTTTTTCTGGTATAAGCACAGATAGAGAGATGACCTTTTTTCCATTTTTCAGAACTAAAATGAACATGGCTTTTTTCTTCTTTGTGCATCATCAGCACAGCTGAATAGGAATAATCATTCATAATTATTTTCAGCTGAAGTAGCAGCAGAGGCTCTACAAAAATAACAGCTTTTCTGCGGTCTAGGCAAACAAGTAGTGGTGGTGAGAAGTGTGTAATGGCGTACCTGCTTTAGCTGCAGAGTTATTGGGGCTTTGCCCTGAAGCAGCAGAAGCAGGATGGCTGGAAGAAGCAGCTTTCTTGTCTTGCACTTTAGAGTCTTCTGATTCTAAAAAAAGAAGGGAAAGAGATTACTTAATTAACCATGCTATTAGAAAACAGTCTCTCTCTATGACACTGTAAGTTATTCATGTTATATAGCATTTAATTAACAACTCTGGGCATGCCTGTTATTTTAGAAAAAGTATCCTATAACATTAGGTGCAGACATGGTCCTTACAAATTTCCCCATAAAACTTCAATGGCATGCATGATTATCTAGCCATGCAGCTCCCCATTCAGGTTGAGGAAAGATGTATAATAAAATTTCCCCTCTACAGTGCTCCCTTTAATACTATCTTTGAATTGTCTATGCTATACTACTAAAGGCTCATTTTTTCTCCTTTCCTCTCAGTGATGCTTAAATCCATGTTGAGTCATTACTTCTGACCAGCAAACAAGACCACTGCTTCCAAAACCAACCACATACCCCAAAATTCATCAGCCTTCAAACGCCTGCTCCTGATCCATTTCCTTCAGAGGGAGCTGGATTGGGTTCTTAATCAGGGCTAATAATAGCAAAGCAGCAGAAGCAACAACTGATTGAGGCTGCCCAGTGATTTAGGAGTGGCACAAACACTCCAACTAGAACTGGGCAAATAACTGATTTTTCAGTTCAGTCGGCAAACTGGAAAAATCAGAAAACACATTTGGTTTGGTTCCAAAAATGTTCAGAATATGTGTCAGCAAATTGGAAAAGTCTAGTCAGCTTCAGAAAAGAGGGACCGTCTCATCCCCGTCTGTTTCAGAGGAGGGATTGAACGCCATATGTCCTACCTCCCAGCGGAGTGCCTTAATCACCAGGTTATTGAGTCATTCTCACTCTCTCTTTGACCCAGTGACTAGTTCTGTATTCGTACAAAGTGAAACAGCTTCAGCAGGAGAATTGAGAGAACCCCCACCCCAGAACAGCCTAGAGGCTGGCGGTTTGGATGCTCACATAGGAGGGGGCAGATCTGAGTTCAAGTCCCTGAGTAAGAATTCAAACCAGGGTCTCCTATACCCACGTAAGTGCCCTAATTATTGGACTACATGTTATAAGGGGGGGAGCAAACGTTTGTGCATGTACCACAAACACACTGTTTCTGAAGCTGGCCCTGAAAACCATTTTCCCAGTTGAAATTAATTGGGTCAAATTTGCAAATAGTTTTGGGTTGACTGAAACTGCATTTATTTTTGGCAAATAAACTATTTGTCTGAAAAAGTTTGCCCAGCTATGACTCCAATTTATGCATTACCTATTGTACATTCTGTGCACTGAAGTAAAGAGGAATTTATATTGCTAAGCGTCAAATGCAAGTCCCAGCTTCCCGCATTTATTGCACAAAACATTAATAACACTTCAAAGACTGTTTATATTTTACTAGGTTTAAGTGTAGTAGCCGTGTTAGTCTGTGTCAGCAAAACGAAAAGAAGAAAGAAAAACTTGTAGCACCTTAGAGACTAACAAATTTATTTCAGCATAAGCTTTCGTGGGTTAATACCACGATGCATCCGATGAAGTGGGTATTAACCCACGAAAGCTTATGCTGAAATAAATTTGTTAGTCTCTAAGGTGCTATATTTTACTAGCACACCATAAACCTCTGCTATAGGTTCAGATGACAATTTAGGGCTTGATTGAAAGCCTGCTGAAGTCAGGAGAAAGATTCTCATTGATTTCAATGGACATTGGCCCTTTGTGGGTCCAGAAAGAGATGCGTCTGGGCTCTATAAATTCCTTTATGCCTACTGAGAAAGAAAAAATGGAAAGCTTCACTTTCAAGTGTATTTAATGGTAGGCATAAATCAAAATAGTAACCTTGCTCTGTTTATATTTGATGAAAACAAAGCCAGCCAGTCAGATTTCATGTCTCTTTCTCAGCTAATGGTTTGCCTCTGTGGTATACTCTTCGACTGTATGAATGAGTACAATTTCCTAAAGCCAAACAACCTGCGAAAATTAGATCGATGGTCAGACTTTGTGGAAGGGCTTTTTGGAATTATTTCCAATGGTTCGAACAAATTCTGAGTCAAAGGAAAAGGGAAATTAATAATGGTTTTGATACAACTTTTAAAAATCTAAATTGTTTAACCAAAAATCTCATTAGAAATGAGAGCTGGAGAAATTTGATTGCCATAGCTTTCAACACTAAAAGGTATTGCTCCATTAGGTTCACTTTGCTAAGTGAAGCTTTTAAGTCCCAGCTAATCAGAGAGATGGTATTGAAAATATAATTAAAAAACTTTCAGGAGGCCCCAAGGGATTTCCTACTATTGTTTGCTACATACTCTCCTTGGGAAAAAATAAAATCATTGAAGCACTATCTGGAACGATTAACAACAAAGCTTTGCTATTAAGCTCTTTACTGATCCTGCAGCCTGCATGAAGTGCTTTATTTCATCAGTCATAGCTTAGGGTGAGTAAAATAGAAAGGAGCATGACTAAGGTGCTATACATCTGGGTTTCTGATGAAAAAATGGAAACTGAAAATGTTCCATTAAAAATGTCAATTTTCAAAAGCCAGGAGTTTTCCTGTGAGCGCTTTTTGACAATCAAACTTTTTTTTTTGCTTTTTGGACAGAAATTGTGAGAGACGTTTTGGAATTTTTAAAAAAATGTCTTACAAAAAACTGGCATTTTTTGACCAGCTCTAATAAACATTAACCATGGAGCCACCAAGGGTATTGTCTACACGGCACCTGGGAGCTTGCCGCCCAGTAAGGTAGACAGACATGCACTAACGCGCTAAAAGTAGCAGTAAGGCTGTTGTGGCATGGGTGGCCACAAGTACAAGCCTGCCTGACCCTCTGGGTCCATGCTCAGGTGGCTAGCCTGTGCTACCACCCATAACGCAACATTCACACTATTTTTAGTGAGCTAGTGCAAGTCTGTCTACCTCTACTGAGAGGCATGCTTCCAGCTGTAGTGTGGACATACCCAAAGGTCAAGGAAAGTCATCCTTGTAGCACCTAGCTAGGCCTGGCTCTATCCACAATAAGTTACTCCACTGCTAAAAAGAAGCACAGTGGAGGTCAGGACCTGAGAACATTTCCATTGTAAAGGTTGCTCTGAGAGTTCAATATCTTGCTATTTTAATGTCCTATTGGATGGGAACTTAGCAAAAGGGTTTGTCCACCATAATAAGCAATAAAAATGTTACAGAATTTCAGATGCTTTGAAAAAATACAATAGAAAAATAATACAACTTTGTGAGCACTTAGACTCTAAACACACCATTTTCAAAACAGTTTATTTGAAACAGGCCGGATATTTTAGTTACTTTTTCCTTTTTTCATCGCTGCATCATTGACAACCCACACAGAAGTTCATCTTCAAAGTCCAATGGACAGTTTTTCCAAAGCCTGAAAAGACTTCGGGCTTGCTATAAGCCTAAAAAAGACTAACATAATATGCCAAGGAGATGAGGAAGCACCTTCCATCAAGATCAACAACTATGAACTTGAAGTGGTGAATGAGTTCACACACCTGGGGTCCACTATCGCGGTCAACCTTTCACTTGAAACAGAACTCAACATCCGCACTGGAAAAGCCATCACAACAATGTCTAGACTGAAGAGAGTTTGGCAAAACAACAAACTGACAGAACACACAAAAATCTGTGTGTATCGTGCACGTTTTAATCAGCACACTTGCATAGGAGCGAGACATGGCAGGAAAAGAGGCCCAGGGCCAGCTCCAGGCACCAGCTTTCCAAGCTGGTGCTTGGGGCGGCATCGAGAATGGGGCGGCAGTCTCAGTCCCGTGGCGGCAATTCGGCGGCAGGTCCGCTCTTCCCGCCGCCGAATTGCCGCTGTGAGGCTCGGACTGCCGCCCCATTCTCGCCTGCTGCGGCGGCAATGGGGCGGCACGTCCACCGCCCTTCCCTTGCTGCCGCGGACTGGGACTGCCTGCATCGGGGGCCCCGCTACGTCTGCCTGCGTCGGGGGCGGGGCTGCCGCCCCTGCTTGGGGCGGCAAAATTATAAGAGCCGCCCCTGAAGAGGCTCAACAGCTTTCATTGAATCTTTGGCATCTCCTGGAGGGACAGAGTCACCAACACTGAGGTGCTTAAGAGAGGTCAGCACCCAGCACGTAAACACTCCTCAAAAAGAGACACCTCCGCTGGCTTGGGTATGTGTGCCGAATGAATGATGGGTGCATTCCAAAGGACATCCTCTATGGTGAATTGGCATCTGGAAAAAGACCCAAAGGATGCCCCAAATTACGTTTCAAGGACGTGTGCAAGTGAGAAGAAATGGACATAGATGTGGACAAATGGGAAGATCACACTCAAGACCACAGCCTTTGGAAACAAGAGCTTGACAAAGGTCTCCGGAGTTATGAGAGGAAGCCGTCCAGCTTAGCAGAAGAGAAAAGAGCTCACAGAAAGTGCAGCCCAAAGGGTCAAAACATCTCCTTTAAATGTGACAGCTACGGCAGACACTGTCTCTCTCGAGTGGGTCTCTTCAGCCACATTCGCGGCTGCCATAAAACCAACTGAGTAAATTCTCTCTCCCCCATGGTTTCTCAAGACTGAAGGATGCCTACTACTAATCTCCTTTTTTATTTATATCAGCACTGTACTGAAACTCTGTCATACAAAGTAATCTTTGGTAAGTGGTTTACTACTCCCTTTTGGCAATGTTGAGTGTTCTAGGCCCCGATCCTGCAAACATCTATATACATGGTTAACTTTACTCATGTGAGTAGTTCCATTGACTTCAGTGGGATGAGCATCCAGTAGATATTGGGAAGTATGTATTAATACCATTGTACAAGACACTGGTAAGACCTCAACTGGAATATTGTGTACAGTTCTGGTCACCCGTGTTCAAAAAATAAATTCAAATGGGAACAGGTGCAGAGAAGGGCTAGTAGGCTGATCAGGGGAACACACACTATCTTACAAGGAGACTAAAAGAGCTTGTCTTGTTTAATCTAGCAAAACTAAGGCTGAAAGGTGATATCATTACTCTGTGTAAATACACCAGGGGAGTAAACACCAGGAGGGAGAAGAGCTATTTACGTTAAAGGACAATGTTGGCATGAGAACAAATTGGTATAAACTGGCTAGGAACAAATTCAGGCTGGAAATAAGAAGAAGGTTTCAAACCATCAGAGAGGTGAGGCTCTGGAACAGCCTCTCAATAGGAACTGTGGGGGCAAGAAACTTAACTAGGTGTAAAATGGAGCTTGATAAATTTATGAATGGGATTATATGATAGGGTTGCGATAGCAGAGGACTGAACTCAATGACCTAAGAGATCCCTGCCACTCCTATGTTCCTATTCATGAGAATTATGTTAAACACATGCATATGTTCATAAGATTGAGCCTGTGAACTACATCAATTGGAAACTGGATGTTCATATTCTTTAGTGTAAATGCTTTTTAGGTTCTTTATTTTGTGGTGTTATTTTTTTTTTTCAAATTGGTTTGACTCAGCTGTTATTTGTTTGCACACCTTTAACAGTGTATTTGCACTGCATAGTATAGATAGCACACTTATAATTAGAGCCAGGCACATTTTCTTATGTGCATGAACCATTTTCACTTTCATTTTGGAAATTTCCTGATAAAAGAAAACATTAATTAAAAAAAACAAAAACAAAGCGTCAAAAAATTGCTCTGGATTAAACAAATTGTGTCATTCCACCCCAAACAATTTTAGCTTGTTATGTTGTTAAGAAATTCAAATTTTCTTTATTTTGTTTCAAATCCAAAGTACATTTTATTTATTTGTTGATTGATTATTCAGTGTAGCCAAAATAAATAAATCAATCAGTTATTCACCCAGCTTTACTTGTAATAAGATATTGTGTACAAAGTACAACACTGGTGCTGTATTTCCTATAACAGTGTTTGTGGGAAGCAGTTTCAATACGTACTCATTTTACCGCACAAAGTGATGCTGAAATTAATAGGACACCACAAGCATGAATTTTAATGGTACAATACATGAAGTAAGAATAGGCAGTGACATTATGGAAATAGCCACTGTTAGTAGTATGTCATATGGGATAGATTACTTTATACCATAAATGGACTATCTAGACAACAAGACAGTCCTGTTTCCAAATCTAAAGCATATGGCTGTATTGGTTGCAGCATAGTCTAATAACTGAACATGGGCCCAGGAGCCAGAAAATTCTGAGTTCTCATCATAGAGCAACACTGAAGGAATGACCTCTTGTGGCAGACAGCAGCATGACAGGCAAACCTGCCTCAGTTTTCCCTTTCAGTGTCCTCAGTAACTCCACTTCAGATTCATTTGACACAATACCACCTTCCTTGGGGCTGGTTTATTATATAACATTGTGCAAATGGTCCAAAACCGAAGTCTCAAAATATACAGTTCATTTCTCACCCCAGTGGGAACAGTCAGTGAGTTCACCTGAAATCTCACCCCACAATGCCCCACGTACCACACACGAGCGCTTGTGACTGCACCCAGACTCTCTGGCAGTCCTCCCCTGTCCCATGGCAACCACCCCAGCCTATCCTTCTGCTGTGGAAACCTCACAGCGTCTCTGCTGGGGGATCATCTTTACCAGGGGAGCACTCCTAATTCATCCCTGATCCTCCTCATGGCTCTTCTGGGTCCAGCTCTCTGGCCCTGGAGATGGCAGCAAGTAAGCTCCTTCAGCCCACGACTCTGGTGCTCCAGCTTAGAGCCAGCAGGCATTTATCTCCCTCTGCTGTTCCTCCTGCCTTCAGCCCTGGATCTCTGGCTTGGGATGCCAGCCAGCAAACCCCTCCTGCTAGTCTCCTGCCTTCAGCTTTCTCTAGGGTGACCAGTTGTCCCAATAGTATAGGGACAGTCCCAATATTTGGGGCTTTTTTTTTAATATGGGCTCCTATTACTCCCCACCCCCGTCCCGATTTTTCACACTTGCTATCTGGTCACCCTAGCTTTCTCTCAGGTCCCAAACATGCAGTCTTTGGCAGCTCTCTCCTGCCCCTGCCTCCCACTCAGTCAGCTCTGATTCACCAAATCTTTCTAATACCCTGGCTCTCTCTAACCCTTTATAGCCCTCGGCTGCTGCCCCACACTCCTAATTGACTAAATGGGAGTACCTGCTCTGGCACAGGGGTGCCGGACCTACTTCATTTACTGGAGCCAGCCACCCTGCGACAGCTCTAACACATGCTCTGCCACTGACTTTGAGTGATTCACAACCTAAAGCACTCTGTGTGCAGACTAAATAGAATTTTTTTAATTGGGAAACTATCTACCTACCGTAGGTATTAAATTTTGCCTCCATCACTGTAGTACCTCAGCACCTCACAATTTTTAATGTGTTTATCCTCAACACATCCACTGAGGGAGGGGAGTGCTATTATCCCCATTGTACAGGTAGGGAACTGAGGCCCAGAGAGATGAGGTGACTTTCCCAAGGTCACACAAAGTCAGCATATAACACACTGAAGATCAATTTCTGCCAACATTTTCTCTCTCCCCGATTTTTACAGCTTCCCTGATTGACAAAGACTTCACATCTAGCTCCCAATGCAGCTTCGTTCCCCCGTCAAACAAACAGTCCCCCCTGCCTGACTCCCAACACCTCTCCATAAAGAATATCCCTTCATGCAACCCTCCTCAAATTAGCTCCCCACTATGGACTTCTGGTCAGTTCCTGCCTTGCTCTACATCCCGCAGCTTCCCTTTACACAGAGTGAGGTTTCCCAATGTCTGTCCCCTTAAAGGAAGCATCAAAAAGAATGTCAAACCATATTTTGCTCCAGTCCTGCAAAGACTTAAACACATGCATAACTTTACCCACATGAGTAGTTCCACTGATTTTAACATGGCTATCCATGTGGGTAAAGTTATGCATGTGCTTAGGTCTTAAGTCTTTGCAGAATCAAGGCTGGAGCTTGCTTCAAACAGCTTCCAATGCAACAACAATAAATAATACCACCTAGCTCTTATAGAGTGCTTTTCACCCAGAGATCTGCAAGTGCTCTATAAAAGTAGGCCAGTGTCATTATCCCTGTTTTACAGATGGGGAACATGAGTCACAGAAAGAGAAATGACGTGCCCAAGGTCATGCAGCAGGCCAGTACTAGAGTCAGGAAGAGAATTCAGGTCGCCTGAGTCCCAGTCCAGTGTTCTATCCACTAAGCCACACCATGCATTCATAAAATATATTTTAGAATTAGTGTTTTTAACAATAACAAATTTAGACACAAGATCCTCGCTAAAGCACTCCAGTTACATAGCCTCTGTGATTGGGTCTGAAATCCCTGGGAGATCACATATCCAGGCATAATGAATCAACTGGGAAGGCCTGTATTCCGCATTTCATTAATTTATGGGTTTAAGTGACATCCTTAACATAATTTGTATTTAATATATTCTTTATAGAGTGCCATCCTAAGTCACCACTATGTCTACTGCAAGGGTCTGCAGACCCTAGCTTTTGTGTTATGGATACAGTGCACAACTGGAAAAATGAGCTTTGACAATGCTGCTTCAAACTTGTGGAATAACCTGCAGTGGCTGCAAGAAACATGAATTCCATAAATAAGCCAACTACTTTCCCTCTGCACATAGTCTGCACTTGCAGACACCTTCTTTTTCCTTTGCATCACAATTTCCCTAGTATGTACACGTTGCCATGTACACACAACTCCAAATTAGCAATGGCAAGATTCTAACACAGCAAAATGAGATGTAGCAAATGCACAGAAAATACACTTAAGCTGCTGATCTGCTAAACTCCCTCTTGGCATTTTTAATATCCTTGCAACCCATCATTACCTGCTTAAGGATAGGGAAAGCAGCACAAAAGCAATATCTGTTGCAAATACACAGTAGGGAATTCTGTTTTGCTGTTGATTTATTTAAGTCATTTTAGCTCTTATTTAATCATTTTGGCTTTAAAATTCCAAGTTTTAAGATTGCCTTTGGGGATTTACATGTAGGCACTGAACCTAATTGAACAGCATTTGGCAAAGCTAAATTAAAAAAACATTTTAATTTATGTATCTATTTAGATATTTAGAGTGTAAATAACAATGGGGTAATAGCTAACTATCAGATTAAACAGAGTCTGTAGAAAAACTTGACAGACTTCTAAAAATAATGTTTTATTACTTCAATTCAGTATTTATTAGTCAATTTATCACGTTTCTTAAGTAACCAATGTAACACTACTCATTCCATTTACCTCAGCTGCGGTTAAAATCTTTTGTCTCAAGTAGCTGTAGTAAATTTCTGTCCACTTCCCAACAAGAAAAACAAAAACCCGCCCAAACAGAAGCTACAGTACAAAGTACTCAGAGACTATTTAGTGATACGAGAAGATACACATGCTGGTAAATTGGAGGCATCCAAATATCTGTAGATGTTTGACAAGTTAGTTACATTATTGGATAAAATAGATACTAAGCAGAAGAGGAGAAAGTGTTCCCTTTCAATTTTTCCTAGGGTTGCCAGGCGTCCAGTTTTCGACTGGAACGCCCAGTTGAAAAGGGATCTTGGTGACTCCGATCAGTGCCTGCGGGTGCGGGCAGTGCGCAGAGCCCTCTGGCCCCTCCGCCTAGGAGCCAGACATGCCGGTCACTTCCAGGAGCGGCCTGAGGTAAGTGCCACTCAGCCGGAGCCTGCACCCCAAAGCCCCTCCCGGAGCCCACACCCCCTCTTGCCCAAGCCCGGAGCCCCCTCCTGCACCCCAAACCCCTCAGCCCCAGCCCCACCCCAGAGCCTGCACCCCCTCCCACACCCCAACCCCCTGCTCCAGTAAGGAAAGACAAGTAAGGAAAATGGAACAAGGTCAAATAGAGGAAGAGGTTATAATAGAAGAAAATTTTCTTCCAGCAATATTGTCATCACCATTTGTTAGTTAGTCCCTCACCCTGCCAAGTAGCTCTTTCCTATCAATGATCCCATTATCAGAGAAGAACAAGGAACTAGTGTCAGAGGTGGCAACTGCAGTAAGGTGATATCACAGAGACAAAGTAACACCCAGGCATAGAAGAGGTAACAGTGTGGTACTGGGAAATTCAGAACAACTAGTAGTTGTAATCCATACGGGTTTTGTTTTTTTGGGGTTTTTTTTTTACACTAACTTCTAATTATTATACCTTTTCAGATTCTTTACTTATTGAGGTTGCTATATCAAACTCTTCAGTCTAATTCAGAAACAGCGCTACTTTACATGTAGTGTCCCCATGTTTACTACAGGCAACAATGCAGAAAAAGTCACCGAACTAGTCAGGGAGAAACCAAATATATATAGCATTGCAAAAATAAATAGGACCAGCATGGGTTATTCCACTGCCTTCTGTCACGGAGTGTGGGGGAGTCAGGCCTTGCACCCCCTCTGCCTGGGATTCACTGTGACGCCCATCCAGCCAGTAGAACAGAAGGTTTATTAGGGATGCCAGGAACACAGTCCAAACAGAGCTTGTCAGTACAAACAGGACCCCTCAGTCGGGCCCTTCTGGGGGCCAGGGAGCTTAGACCCTAGCCTTGGGGCTCCCTGCATTTTACCACCCAGCTCCAAACTGAAACTAAAAAGACAAAACCTCCAGCAGGCTCTTCCCCTCCCCCCGGGGCTCCTCCTCTAGGCTTTGTCCTTTCTCCCAGCCAAAGGTGTCACCTCCCAACCCCTGTCCTGGCTCATGTTACTGCCTCAGGTAAAGTCTCGCATTCCCAATGCAGCAGGTCCCAGGGAATCTCCTCCGCAAGCCTTCCAGGTCAAATCCATCTCGCTCCCTACTCCGTCACACCTTCTAAAGCAAAAATGCTGAATTTACAGACTAATGGTCCAATTTAGTATAGCAAACACTGTAAGAACAACAAATATGACATTTGAAAATGTAAGTTCACTCAATACTGTCTCCTTTTTTGGAAATATAACAAAGATGGACATAAGCTGGCACTAAACAGGTTTGGTAGCAGATGCTAAAAATTGAATAGTATGCCAATAATTAATTTGGAGAATCTTAAGAGACTCACCTGTCACAAAACAAGCTTATCCAGGACACAGCGTGGGTCAGTGGCCTTTCTGCTATAAAATGCACTGAAAAAGGGCCGTTTGATCAGCAGCCTGAAGATAATGGGCCATTATTCTGAGAAGAATGTTCTGCAAGACAGAAGATTCTAGCTTGGTCCCTCTATCTTTCCAAGGACTCCTTTTCTTCTAGCTATATCAGTCAGTTCACGGATAGAATCCACCCTGACATTTCCACAAATATCTTGTCACTGGCATAGCACTTCATGCTTTCCTTGTGCTTTAAACTCAGACAGTTCAGCTGCTGAGCTTGCTGGTAAGCAGACAATTGTCTACCTCAGTGGTCCCCAACCTTTCTGTTGCAATAGCATATTCATGTTCCCAGAAGAGTGTGGCGGGCGCCGAACGACCAGCCGCCGAAATGCCGCTGAGAAGCGGCGTCATCGAGAAGCGTCACTGCCGAAATACCGCCGAGAAGCAGCGGCATTTCGGCAGCAATGTTTCTTGGCGTTGCCGCTTCTCGGCGGTATTTCGGCAGCTGGTTGTCCGGAGGCCGCACTCCTCAGCGGCAGGTTGTCCGGCGGAAGCGCTCCCTTGTCAGTAGGCGGGCGCACATAAATGCCCCGGCGGGCGCTATGGTGCCCACGGGCACCACGTTGGGGACCACTGGTCTACCTTCTTCATTAATTTCATGAGCTGCAAGTTTCCCTTATTTGTTCATGGTCCTTCCGTTTGACATCATCCCCATTTGCCTTCTAGACTAATTAAGCCCAAAGGTAGTGCAAATATTTTTTGACTGTTTTCTGTTCCAGAAGTGGTAATGAAGTTCCACCTATCGGCAAGACTAAGTTTGGATCCAGATCCAAACTTTCAAAACATTCCCTTTTTCTAACCCTAGAGTTCATTTTTAAACTCTATCCAGTACAGCTGTACAGAGAGGGAGAATTACTCCAAGCCCAGAACCTTTAGACACTCCTGTCTGATTTGCTACTTGAACAGAAGATAGTCTGATGGACCGAGGGTGGGTAATTATAAAAATTGAAAGTCAGTGAGTTTATTTATACCTAGGGCCCTACCAAATTCATGGTCCATTTTGGTTGATTTCAGTGATAGCATTTTAAAAATCATAAATTTCATGATTTCAACTATTTAAATCTGAAATTTCACAATGTTGTAATTGTAGGGATCCTGACCAAAAAAGGAGTTGAGGGCGGGTCGCAAGGGCATTGTAGGGGGTTTGCGGTACTGCTATGCTTACTTCTGCGCTGCTGCTGGAGGCGGTGCTGCCTTCAGCATTGGGCAGCTGGAGAGAGGCGGCTGCTGGCTGGGCGCCCAGCTCTGAAGGCAGAGCCACTGCCAGCAGCAGTGCAGAAGTAAGGATGGCATGGTATGGTATTGCCACCCTTCTATGCTCCTGCCTGCAGAGCTGGGCCCTCAGTCACCAGCCACTACTTTCTGGCCACCCAGCTCTGAAGGCAGAAGCGCAGAAGTAAGGGTGGCATGGTATGGTATTCCCACCCTTCTGCACTGCTACTGGCGCTTGGCTAACAGCTGCCACTCTCCAGCCACCCAGCTCTGAAAGCAGTGCAGAAATAAGGGTGGCAATACTGCAAGCCCTCTAAAATAATCTTGCGACTCCTCTGAAAGTCCCTTTTGGGTCAGGACCCCCAATTTAAGAAATGCTGGTCTCCCCCTTGAAATCTTTATAGTACAGGGTAAAAGCACACAAAAGACCAGATTTCACAGTGCGTGACGCATTTTCCATGGGTGTGAATTTGGTGGGGCCCTATTTATACCCCCTAGAAGCAGCTACATGCCTCACTGGAGGTAGAGGATTCGTCTAGGTGGAGAGAGAGGGGTGGGATTTATCTAGCAGTTCAGTCTTTTCTCAGAGATTGGTCTGTTTCAGAGCCTGGGTTCACAGCTTTCCTAGTTGGCTTGGAAGCACTAATACAATGGACTTGAGTAAAGCCTCTGGAGAGAAATTTGGGGCCCTAGTACATCATATTCACATTCATTTTCCCCCTTTCCCACCACTCTCATCAGCCCTGGGTAAAGCTCTTGGAGTTTTAAATACAAAACCTTGTGAAACAAAATGTGATAGCTTGAAACATTCCAGTATAACATGATTTAAAGCTTTACAAGGTTCTTTATAGTGCTGCTACACTATGTATTAGGAAACTTGAGCTGTATCTATTCAGAAAAGGTTCATATTTAGTGCTTTTTGAAAATGAAGTAATTTCCCCCCCATTTTATTAGGTTTAAAAAAAAAAAAAAAAAAAAAAGCTTTAAAAAATAAATAGAAGTATTTCTATCTTAATTAAAATCAAGGACTCAGCTAAATAGTGATGCCACAAATAGATTAAGCAGTCCGACAGTCTCAAAACCACGATGAGTCCAAGATGTTGTAGACAATAGAGTGGCTTGTTATTTTATCTACTGTATTAGAAAGATTTTTATAAAAAGCGCTAACATCGTAAATGGGTTCACCTCCATGCAGAGGAAGATGCTCATTCTTTTAAGATATAAAAATGCAATGAACCCAGAACAACAACATTTTGCATGCTATTAACACAAATTATAGTTCTGTTTCTAAAGAGAGAGGAATACACAGTCTCTATATAATGCATACTATTACTTGAATCAAACAATGAATCTTTATTCAAGGAAGCAGTAGAATAAAACCCAATATCAATCATTCCATATTTAGATGTATACATAATTAATTTTATATACATTTAAAATATTTTTTCTTGGAAGTCTGAAACTGAATGTTTCCTTGTCATATTTTTCTTTCCTGCTTTATGCACGCACACACACACAAACACAAAGGGTCTGTTATTCTAGGATACCTCACAAGAACTAGCTTTTCCTAAAATAAATACTTATAAAAGAAACTTATTTGAAATGAGTTGGTGGGGTCATTTCATTTCCCATTGCTCAAGTGTCTGCATCACAAAATTTACCTATCACAGCTCCTTTGCTGGCAGTCTCTGTTCAACTGAGAAGTCAGACACTGAATGAATATAGATATGAAATATATTCTCACCACCAGAGCTTATCACGCCAGGTTGTGGTTGAGTCTCATGATGGAATGTAGAAAGGCCTGCACTGCCACTGCCACTATTCTAGGGATAATTATTAGACTTAGAAATTTATTTGGGCATAAGCTTATTGGAGCCTTTAGCCGCAATGATAATCAACACAATAAGATTCTAGGAATTTCACTCTGAAGCCTAAAATATCTGTTGAGCCAGTATAACGCAATGGAAGCGGCTACTAGCATGGTTGAGAGCTCTTTTTGTTCAGAGCATCCCCAGGTTCAATCGTCACTGGAATTCATGGTCTGTTACCCTCCAATTTTTAAGTTCTTGTCTATTTTGACTTTACAAATTGCACCCATGTGGTATGAAGCTACAATAAGGCATATATCTATGCCATGCTAAGAGTCCTAGACCAGGGGTTAACCTTTTTCTTTATGAGCTTCCCCCTCCCCCAAACATGCTATAAAAACTCCACAGCCCAGTTGTGCCACAACTGTTGTTCTGTATATAAAAGCCAGGGTTGGCATTAGAGGGTAAGCAAGCAGGGTAATTGCGGGGCCTCACACCACAGGGGGCACCACGAAGCTAAATTGCTCAGGCTTCAGCTTCAGGTGGTGGGGCTTAGGGCCCTAGGGTGCAGTCCTGTGCGGCGGGGCTTCGGCTTTCTGCCCTGGGGCCTAGTGAATCTTACACCGGCCATACTTGGCAGACTCCTTGAAACCACTGTCCTAGACTATTGTGATATGGAAGTAACAACCAATCACCATCCTAACTCTACACCTAATTTGTATGCAACAATTTAATTGGTTGTATGACGGGAACTGCACAGATTGTGGATTCCTTGGCCCAACTGCCACACGCATAAGCCTAACTGCCACCTGCACAAATTAACAAAAGTCTCTGAGCACAACATAACCCACACACAAATCACCACAAAAATCCCAAATATCACTCTGAAGTCTACAATGTCTGTTGAGTCAGCATGAAGTGACAGAAACAGCTACAAGTCTGGCTGAGAGCTCTTTGTTTTGAATATCACCTGATTCAATCACCACTGTGATTTACAGTCTGTTACCATCCCATTTTTAAATTCCCAGTTATTTACAGCTCTACAGATGAAAAACACTATATAAGAGATACAATAATAGTATCTAAGAACGGGGCGAGGGGGAGGAAAAAAGGATAAATATTTTTCAATATAAAGGTTTGCTTTGTATAGTAATTTGATTCCAAGATCGGGTTTTAATAATAAAAATAACCTAGTTTTCCCAACTTTCCAATAGAAGGGGGTAATGTTCCTTCCTTATAACCCAAACACTCTTTTGACACTACTGATGTCTTTTCTTTTTCCCCCAACCACCCCATTATAAATGCATTGCCTTTTTTTTTTTTTTTAAAGATGCAAAAGAGCAAACTCTGGCCATAAAAATTTAGAAGCCCTACACAATCTACAAAAGCCAGAGTCCTGAACTATCACAGTATCTTCCCCCTCCCCTCTACATCACATCCCTAATGATCTCTGTGACATATAGCAATTTTCTGTAACATCCTTGAAAAACCTTACTAAATTAAGTTTAATTATTTTGAAGTGCATTATATTAAATATAAAGTATGGCTGTCGATTAATCGCTGTTAACTCATGCAATTAACTAAAAGAATTAGTCGTGATCAACTGCAATTTTAATCGCATTGTTAAACAATAGAATACTAATTGAAATTTATTAAAAATATTTTGAATGTTTTTCTACATTTTCAAATATATTGATTTCAATTACAACAGAATACAAAGTATACAGTGCTCACTTTATATTATTTTTTATTACAAATATTTGCACTGTAAAAAGATAAATAAAAAAGTATTTTTCAGTTCACCTCATACAAGTATTGTAGTGCAATCTCTTTATCGTGAAAGTGTAACTTACAAATGTAGATTTTTTTTGTTACATAACCAACTGCACTCAAAAACAAGACAATACAAAACTTTAGAGCTTACAAGTCCACTCAGTCCTACTTCTTGTTTAGCCAATCACTACGAGAAACAAGTTTGTTTACATTTATGGGAGATAATGCTGCCCATTTCTTTTTTACAATGTCACCAGAAAGTGAGAACAGGCGTTCGCATGACACTTTTGTAGCTGGCATTGCAAGGTATTTACGTGCCAGATATGCTAAACATTAGTATGCCCCTTCATGCTTTGGCCACCATTCCAGAGGACAGATCATGTTGTTCATTTTAAGAACACTTCCACGCAGATTTGACAAAAAAGGTACCAATGTGAAATTTCTAAAGATAGACACAGCATTCGACCCAAGGTTTAAGAATCTGAAGCGCCTTCCAAAATCTGAGAGGGACGAGGTGTGGAGCATGCTTTCAGAAGTCTTAAAAGAGCAACACTGTGATGTGGAAATGACAGAACCTGAACCACCAAAAAAGAAAATCAACCTTCTGCTGGTGGCATCTGACTCAGATGATGAAAATGAACATGCATCGGTCCGCACTGCTTTGGATTGTTATCGAGCAAAACCTGTCATCAGCTTAGATGCATGTCCTCTGGAATGGTGATTGAAGAAAGAAGGGACATATAAATCTTTAGCACATCTGGCATGTAAATATCTTGTGACGCGGGCTACAATAGTGCCATGAGAACCCCTGTTCTCACTTTCAGGTGACATTGTAAACAGGAAGCGGGCAACATTATTTCCTGCAAATGTAAACAAATTTGTTTGCCTGAGTGATTGGCTGAACAAGAAATAGGACTGAGTGGACTTGTAGGCGCTAAAGTTTTACATTATTTTATTTTTGAACACAGTTATTTTTTGTACACAATTCTACATTTGTAAGTTCAACTTTCACGATAAAGAGATTGCACTACAGTACTTGTATTAGGTGAATTGAAAAGTACTATTTCTTTTGATTTTTACAAATATTGCAAATATTTGTAATAAAAAATAAATATAAAGTGAGCAGTGTACACTTTATATTCTGTTACAATTGAAATCAATATATTTGAAAATGTAGAAACATCCAAAAATATTAAATAATAATAGGATACCATTTATTTAAACAGTGTGATTAATCACAATTAATGTTTTTAATCGTTTGACAGCCATAATATAAAGGTTATGTATTACTCTGGGCCTCTCTTGGGAGAGGTTATGTGAACCCTGGGGAGTGCCATGAACTTCAAAGGACTATACTGAATAATGTGCCAGACAAGAAGGGACTTTTGGGACAAACAATGTCAAGTGGCAATCTCTAGTTCAGGGGTGGGCAAACTACGGCCCGTATGCCACTTCCGTCCCTCGAGCTGTTTTAAGCTGACCCCTGAGCCGCACCAAGCGGCTCAGCTCTGCTCTTGCCTGGGTGCAGGGTCGGGGCCGCACCCCTGAGCCTCTCCCCATGCACAAACCCTCTGCCCCAGCTCTGATCCCCCTCCTGCTCTCTAAACCTCTCGATCCCAGCCCAGAGCACCCTCCTGCACCCCAAACCTGTCATCCCCAGCCCCACTCCAAAGCCTGCATCCCCTGCCAGAACCCAAACCCTTTCCTGCACTCTTGCCCCAGCCCTGATCTCCCTCCCACCCTCTGAACCCTTCAGTCCCAGCCCAGAGCATCCCCCTACACCCCAAACTCCTCATCCTCAGCCCCACCCCAGAGCCCACACCCCTCCCTCACCCCAACCCCAATTTTGTGAGCATTCATGGTCCTCCATACAATTTCTATTCCCTGATGTGGCCCCTTGGGCCAAACAGTTTGCCCACCCCTGCTCTAGGAGGAGGTAAATGCAAATTCTCCTCCTCTGGCTGTGCAAAAGCCCAGCCATTTGAAGCTATGTCCTGAAGAGAGGACCATTGTCATATGACTACTTGTTCCCAGAGTGTCAGGATCAAAGGCCCAGGCTGTATAAAGGAAAGATTGACCCATTCTGAGCTAAGGCTGTTATGAACTGGTAATCACAGAAAAAATCCTTTGTGGGATTTGAAGGACTGTCTTATATCAAAGCCTTTCTTGGACTTGGGGGGTGATCTGGTGAGCTTATTAGACGGTGTGTAGGTTCTTTCATTATTTTTAATGTTTTCTCTGTAATGCTTTCATCTTAAGAATAAGTGTGCTTGCTTAGCAAGGACTGTCCGGTAACTTTAACAGTGGGCAATTACAGCTGTTCATAGCCTTTATAAAAAAAAAGAAAAGTGCAGATTCTGTCCTGTTTTGACAGTCCAGCTTGCTGGGGGTATCACAGTATAGGCCAGGAGCTGGGTAGCCATAACACTCTGAGCAGAAAGGAGAGAGGCCCCGGTCTCAAGAGCTGGGAGCCTACAGTGAGTGCCCTTTGTGGAGCACACAAGGGGAATACTTCTCACTTGCATATTGAGTATTCCTTTAGATAAGAGGTGTTCTTTCTATAGCCCTTAAAATTGTTCAATTTCCACATTAATCTTACAAGCCTTTATCCAAAGCCTACTGATGACAAAATGGGCATAGTTCCAGTGACTTCAATGAAGCTATGGCTCTGGCCCATAATGAGGAAATTTTCACCGTGACAACACAGCAGTCTTTTAAAAGAAGTGGGACAGAAATGCTTTTCCATCTTGCAAAAATTAATCCCTTTGCACAATCCAAGGCAACCACAATACCTTTTGGTTGTTGTACTCATATACATAGCTATTCTGAAATGTTCCCATCAACCATACATATAGTAATCAGGCATTGGACAGTCACATGGGCTAGGTTCCCTTTAGGAAAAGGACAATACTTGTTGCCTGCAGAGACATTTCACAGCTTCTATAAAGTTTTTTTGTGCATGTCTGTTTGCGGAGAAGATAGGAAGGAGAAAAGGGTCTAAGAATAGAGGGGAAAGGTGGGAATTACTTTTCAGAACAGGGAGCAAATTTTGCTTCTGTGTGGAGCTTCTGAGGGCTACCAAATATGGAGACTATTCTGGACTGGATAACACTTCAAGGGCAAAAATTGCTTACAAAGCACATGGATTTGTGAACACTATCCTATTTTCAATTCCAAGGACATTACTAACTCCCCATTTATAATTCCCTTTTAATAGCTTCACACAGTTGGCAGCATATGGTTGGCATTTAAATAACATAAAAAATATTTTTTTCTTCTTTGCATTGTGTACACAATGGTTGGTAAATGTAGGGCTACTCTTGAGTGCTAACTTGCCGCTGGAACAATTTTATTGGGTTATATTAAGGTTTGGTTAGATTAGGATAAAGGGGGAAATGGCTTTTAGGGAAGAGATTACATTAAAGATGAACTCATGCTGTGGCTGCCATTCTTTAATGTTTATGAATTTTCAAGGCAAGGAAGCATCTGTGCACACTGCTTGATGAACTGGTCTGTTAAAGTAATAGCTCCAAATATCACTTTACTTAAAAACTAACAAAAAACAATAACCACCCCCATTAAATGCAAAAATCTAACCCAAATCAAATAATTGTTTTACTACTATTAATGATTTGTATCACCTCAACCAAGATCAAGTTCCTCTTTCCTTCCCCCACCACTCTTCCTCCAAACACACTGAGTGAAAGGCTGTTCCTGCCTTGAAAAATCTGCATTCTAAATAGCTAAAGACATAAAAGACAGGAGAAACAGACGCACAGAGGGGCTGTCCAAGGTCATTGAGCACGTCAGGGGTATCGCTGGCAGAGTTTTTATAGGGTGGAAGCTGGAGCTCGTCCCTGCGTGCGAAGCAATTGGCTGGGCCTAGCTGTTACATTTGTTTTTTACATTGGAGATTTCTTTGAATAAAGGGTGGGTGAGAGAGTCAGTGGTAAAGCCTGTAATAAAACCTAGGCTACTAGTTCAGGGCCTCATGTTTAGGTTATGCTACTTTTCATCTCTCTCCTCCCCCGCCCCCCCCTTTTTTTTTCTAAAAGCAAAAAACCCAGGCATACTTAACTGTGGCTATGTAATAGCAAGAACCCTTTTAAACCCAGTGTTATGAGACTCATAAGAGGATTGGTTATTACAAAACAGGGGTCAGGGTGATAGGATTTGTCCACCCTTAAAAACAGCTGTAAATATAAAATAGATGACTTTTAGTATTTATGAACTAGGTCATACATTTTACATGCTGCAAAGATATTTGGAAATAAGATGCAACTTTTTAACAGTGAAATACCTGGAATCATCTTATTAAAGGAAGTAGTGAATTCATTGTCACTTGGAGTCTGAGATGGCTTTCTAAAACATATGATCTAATTTAACCACAAATTACTGGACTCAATAATGATCACTTATGTAGTGATGAAGAGTAATTCCCTCCACTGCAGGAATTAGTGGGTGAAATTCTATGGCCTGTTTTAGGCAGGAAGCCAAACTAGATGTGATCACCATAGTCCCTGCAAGCCTGTAAATCTATGAAGCAACAAGCTCTTTCAAGTACATACAGTGGGAAGGGATTAAGAAAAATGGAGGTTAGTTCCTATAGCTCATTTTTATCAATGGAAGCTTTTACACAAATGGTTAAATGTAAAATGGTAAGCTGCCATTTAGGAATTACATTTTTGGATGTAAAAGTGGTGGCCTGAACATTAATTAGTCCAGTATATGCTCTTCTCTTCCTCAGGCAAGATTTTCTGCTAGATCTGCACTCTTCTTTGTAATGAAAGTTCAATGGAATGGATGCTGTAGCCACTTCGAGCAAGTTCCATTTTCTGATTCTTCTCCTGTCCTATACATAAAAGATATGCCCTATCACCTTAAGCTACTTCAGATAAGCATTTAATGTGGCATGAAATGCATACATTCAGAAAGACTGGAGCAAAAGGAATGTTTCCTACAATTTTATACAGCAAACCATGTTGAAACACTGATTTATAGAATGAAAATATATTTCCCTTCACTATCAAAAATAAACTTTTACCAGGGGAAAATGGTCACATTTAAAGACGCATAAGGCAAATACAGCTGTTACCAGTCAACTGTAGTTTTAAAGTAAAATAATACAGTCATGGGTTATTTAATTGAAGTCTATAGGTCTCAGTGAAGCACTCGATACTTCATTTCCTGGATAAAGTCTTCCTTTGTGGAACTGATCCTGCTGGGTAAGCATTGCAAGGAAGTGGGAAAATCCCTGCCTTTGATTTATTTAGGGCCAGATTCTGCCATCCTTACTCACACTGAGTAGTATCTTACTTCACCTGGGGCTACTTACAGAGTAAGTGTGACTACTCAAGAAGTAAGGTACTACCAGGCATGAGGAAGGATGGCATAATCTAGACCTTGATGATTAGGTATAATACTGCATTAAAATAAATAAAACAAGGCCATAACTACAGTGCTGGTGAAGACTGACAGAACTAGACAAATGAAGCAGTGCACAAAACAGGTTTATTAAGTAAAGTGCTATCTAAGGTCCTAAAAGGGGCAAAATTACTGCAAGCCTCCTCGCACAGGGTTTGAGGGTGCAATCCAGATCAGTGAGGGGCTGTCTCACACCCTGCCCTGTAGCAATGGGTGCCTTATGATGCTTTACTTCTGAAGCTCCCAGCCTGGGATGCTCACAGCCAGCATGCAGGTCACATCCTAAAAGTCTATATGCTACAAAGCCCTGGTTCAGCAGCTCTGACTCCAGCTGCCTGTCTACAGCCCTACTTTGGTTTCTAGCAGCCTTGGTTACAACCAGCAAGTTGACCCCAGCACACTCCCAAGTCCTGAATTTCCCCCCCAAACTGTGTGCTCTGCAATGTTCAGCCCTCACCTGAACCACTAAAGGAAATAATAAGGTTTGTTGCTCCTTTAAAGAGACAAAAGCACATTACATCTTACTAATTTAACTGGGATAAATACACCCTTCCCTTCAAACACAGCACTAAGTTGGTTTATAGGGGGGAAAATCAAAGAAATCCATTAACAATAGGACATAGGTTAAGTGATGCCAAGTAAAAGAAATAAAAGAGATAGAGTTACAAGCAAATAAAAGTGAAAATGCATCTAAAAATCTAAAACTTAGTAAGGTACATCTTTGTTCAAGATGGTTTCTCTCACCAAACTTCCTTTTCCCCCAGACATGGCTGACTTTCCCTCAGTCAAGACCTTCCACAGAAGTATAAGATGCTGGCTTCCCTTATCTTCCTAGGTGAAAGATCTTTGCCTAAGCAGATTTCTCACCTATATTCAGTTCTCAGAGACTTCAGCCTGCTCCCCTGGGTTGAAGGGCCCCATCTTTTTTACCTCATGATGTTCTTCCTGTCCTGTGGTCTCCCCTTCCTCCTGCTGATTTCTGTGTAAATGGGGTTGCCATTGGTTTTGGTCAAGCCTTACTTAATTTCTTTGGAGACAGATAGATAGCTCTGATGTTTCCTCCTGTCTGAGGGAGACCTGGTTCTTCCTTTGTTTAGTCACAGACTGTAAAATCTAATATTAATGTGTATCCATAATTCCTGCTATAATATTAATGCTTACAATTCACAATGATATTCATCACCAGGGTATCACCTGCTTTCATAAAAGACCTTGATACACTTTTGTAAACAGCATTATTGTATACAATCAGTTGATTCAATTACTTATCCTTTGAGGTTCAGACCTCCTACCTTGATAGCCCAGATAAAATTTTTCTTCCATGCTAGAAGCTGTCTCCTTCCCTGTTTAACTAAACAAAGCTATCAAGTGAACATTTAAATAGGCCGTTGATTTGTCTGTGCCTGAAGACCGGACTGGTCAGAGAAGCAAATGCACATTACTTTGTCTAGGACAGACCCGTTTACCAGCTCCCCAAATATGCCTGGCTTAAACACATTTTAGTCATCATTCCAACATATATCCATAACTCTTAATACAGACCGCATATATACATAAATCAGGCAAGATTATTAATGATCAGTGAGTTATTAGCTTTTCAGTGACATATTACATGGCACCTTTCAGATACAGATTATAACGACAGTGAGTCAAGGTACACTGAATTGGGCAAACCAGCTGAAACTCATTACCTGATACCAACCAGCCCCTGGCCCTCTGGCACTGGGATGCTCTTAGTGTCACATTTCTCCCTTTACAAAGTTGAACAAGGGTTAGTCACTGGCTGACCTGTAGGTAGTAGGTCAGAGTTCTCTTTAGTGGACAGGACATCTGCCAACGTATTTTCTTTACCTTTTATATAGAAGAAACCTGTTTTGTCTCCTTTGTCTGTTTAAAATCTCTAGGACATAATCGGAGAGTATCCATAATTTCACCTACAGAGTTGTTACAAACATTTCTCATTGACAATGACCAGTGTGTTATTAGATTTCAAATGATATATCAGAGGTCATCTTTTAAATAAATATGACACCAGTGTGTGAGGTGTAATGAGGATATCAGGCCTGATAAGAGTTGCGGACACAGAGTAGTAAACCACAAATGGGCCTCTGTGTCACACATCCCTACACCATTCCACCATTGTGCCCCAACCCACTTCTGGAGAAAACACTTGTAAGGCTAGAGGTTAGTTCAGTTCTGGTCTGTTTTTGAATACAAATGAGGTTGCCAGTTTCACTACAACCAATATTGTAAGTCGACAACAGTGCACTAGGAACCAGTGCAAACTAATTTCATGTAGGCCACCAGAGGGCAAGAGATTTTAATAGCTATGGACCTGGGAATTATTTGAACCACTAGAGATAGCTGATCAGCTGTTATCCCAATGAAACAACAGAACTGAAATCCGATCACTACTAAGATGGACTCTTAGAGAAATTAAACATGGACAACATATTACAGTAAGCAGAAATATATTACTTTTCCTGTTCCAAAGATTATCTTTAATGGAACAATTCTGGCCACTGAATTTTATGTGAAGTTTTTTCAGATAGCTTTTCAAGGTTAATTATTTATTGATAATTTTCAAGTTAACTAATAATGGTCATAGAGCGACAAGAAATCAGTGGTTTAAAATGTATTTTAACCCAAACAAGCTGCGTCAAGTTCAGCCTGATGTAATTCAAAATGGTTAAGCTATGACCATAAGAGCATCCCTATGCCAAAAAGCAAGGGGCTCCCTGGTATCTATCAGAGAGTTTCAGCTGACCTGATCAGCTTAGTGTACCTCAACTTACTGTTGTAATAACCTGTATTTAAAGGGCATCATGTAGTATGTCACTGAAAAACTAGTAACTCACTGATCACTAATATTTTTGCATCATGTATGTACGGCTAATCCACAAAGGATTATACGGATTTTCTGGAATGATGACTAGAATGTGTTTAAATCAGGCATGTCATGGGGAGTTGATAAACAGGTTTTTTCCAGACACCGACAAAGAAAAGCAAATTTGCATGCCTGGCAAACAAACATCAGGAGAGCAAGTGGGGAAAAATAGTTCACTAAATAATCTCAGCGGGGGATGGAGACTGTCTCCCCCTCCTCCCTCCCGGAAGCCTTCCTGCCTCTTAAAGCAGGCTCAATGAACTTTGAGAGAGAGACTTTTCAAAGATTTACTTGACTATTAAGAGAGGGGCAAAGAAGCCCTATGTTATTCTTCACCTAAGGAGACAAGGAGAATCAGCACCTTGGACTTTGTGGGGATCCAGACTAAGAGCTAGTCAGTCATTGCTGGAAGAGTGGTGAGGAAACTACCTTGAACAAAGACTGTAGTTTGTTAAGTTAGGTCTCGGCCATTAGAAAGTGTATTTTTACTGTTGTGTGTTTGTAATCATTTTTATCTTGATCCCTTATACTTGAACCCACTTAAAACCTCTCTCTTTTTGATTAAATAAACTTGTTTTTTTTTATCCAAACCAACCCCATGCTTTGATTGAATTAACGTGATTGTTAACGCCAGTCAAGATAACAAGCTGCTGTTTCTGTCTCTTTAAAGAAACAGCAAACTTAATATTTCCTGTGAATGTACAGTGATAGGAGGCTCTGCATTACAGAGAGACATCTCTGAAGAACTAGGGGACTGGAGTTTACCGATTGTTACCTGCTAGGCAAGGTTTGGGCTGGGAGAGGCCAGAGGAGTTTGCTGGCAAGGCAGAAAAGCTGGTATGTTAAGGAGTTGTCACACACAGCTGAGGCTGAGTGGGGCAGCACAGAGTCTCACAGCTCTGTGTATTCCCAGCAATTTGTCACAATATCATCTCACCATCACGAGGTATCTTGACAAACCAGTATTGCTCAAAGCAACTTTTTACTCTACTAGACAAGAATCTCACACACACTGCCATTAGAACACATCAGAAATTGACCTTTTACTTAGAATAAAGCACTAATCTGGTCTCCACAACAACAAAGAGAAAGATGAATCATTTAGTCAGGGAGGTAAAGATCCAGGAAGGATTTAGCCCTACCTTGTGCAGGCAGATGCAAAAGGGATGATGGGAAGCCAAGAAAAATAAATCTTATGTTAAACCATCACCTATAATGCAATGTTGCGGGGGTGGAAAGTAATTAGATTTTTGGACAATAGACAAATGCTGCTGCTGCTTTCCTCTTTCTTGGACATCCAATCCTGACCATTACTCAACACATTTCCAAGTAAATAAACAAACTACCTTTGTCAAACCTAGTAATTCTCATTTACATAGGCGCCGACTTCGTAGGTGCTCCGGGGCTGGAGCACCCACGGGGAAAAATTGGTGGGTGCTCCGCACCCACTGGCAGCTCCCCGCCATCCCCGGGACCCGCGGCCAGCTCCCCGCCATCCCCGGGACCCGCCGCCATCTTACCTTAGCACCGGGAAACGTTGCGGGGCCCCGCCCCCGACGCTGGGCGACGTTGCGTTGGCGTCGGGGCCCCGCAACGTCACCCGGCGTCGGGGGGCGGGGCCCCGCCCCCGACGCTGGGCGTGAGCTCCCACTGGCGCCAGAGAAAGTCGGCGCCTGTGCTCATTTACAGTACTTTAAACAAAAAATGAATATTGCACAACGTTTTCCTGTTCTGGAAAAGAACATTAATATAAGTGTCTCTACTGGTATTGTGGATTGCATCTCCTTTTCACCAGAACAGGGATACGAAGCGCAGCATCCTTGGAAAATTTTAAATCAGCTAACAATATTCTGCCCTATCTAAAAATCACTCCAATGATTACAGCTGGAGAGAGATACACTTCTTAAACCATTGGATCAAAATAAAATACATTTATTCTCCCTAAAATCACCATGATCAAATCTAGAGAGACAAGGTGGGTGAAGCAATATATTTTATTGGACAAACTTCTGCTGGTGAGAGAGACAAGCTGTCGAGCCTACAGAGCTCTTCTTCAGGTCTGGGAAAGGTTCTAAGAGTGTCTGTAGCAGGGTGATCACCCCGCTCCGGCCTGAAGGGGTTAAAACCAGCCCTGCATAGGGCTGCGGCTGGGGAAGGCAGAAAACCTAGGCTGTGAAAGGACTGACTGGGGAAGCAGCCACAGCTGTGGCCAGCTCAATCAGGGCCCAGCTGGCCCTCATAAGAGGGCTGTGCACTGGAAGTGAGAAGTCTCTCTCTCCAGTCTTGAAGAGAGCAGGGCCGGGCTGCCAGAGGGACAGGGTACTTGAGCCAGAGCAGTGCTGGGAACAGGGCAAGGGAGCTCCAGCCTGGCAATTCCCCAGGCTATAGGCCTGGAGTAAGGACTAAGGAGGGTATTGGGGTTAGGCAGAGGCAGCTGGTCCTACCCGCCTTGTCCATGATGAGTGGTTTACAGACTGCAATCTGCCCCAGGGAGCGGGGGCTAGAAGCTGACTGGCAGTAGCCACTGAGGCAAGGTGGGGATAGTGGGTTGGGGATTCCCTGGGGAGGGGAGACCCAGAGACTGCAGGGATACTGCTGGGGCAGAACCCCAGGATAAAGCGGCACCAGGGTCTGGGAGGGACACGGGGGCCGGCAGCAAGCAGGACGGCGACCAGCAGAGGGTGCTCCGGCAGCTAGTGAGCTAATTCCCTGGACAACCAGCAGGAGGCGCCAAGCCGTTGAGTCCGTCGCACCGCTACAGTGTCACAGTTAAATAACAGATCAAACAGATCAATTAGCATGAGCAGTTAGGACATATTAATCTAAGGGACTATACAAGGTGAATGTATCTTGTATTTAGCTGTGAGACTCATAGTACCTTTCCCAGACCTGAAGAAGAGCTCTGTAGGCTCGAAAGCTTGTCCCTCTCATCAACAGAAGTTGGTTCAATAAAAGATATTATCTCACCCACACTGTCTCTCTAATATCCTCGGACCAACACGGCTACAATACACTGCATGTCTAGGCACGTTTGTCCCAGCCCTTCACACTCAATGGTTGATATTTTTAAAGCAGCATATGACTGAAGTTAAGCATATGCTTTAGTGTTTGCAGGATAAGGGCCTAAAGTGAGACAAAAAGATAACGGGGAAATCCTAAGGTCCTTTCACAAAGTCCTATTAAAGTCAATTTTATTGTTAATGGAACACAGGAAAGAGTGCTTTGGAGAAAACAGTATGTGATAACGTAATGACTGTCTCATAGTGCATGTGCACAAAGGGAATGAACTGAGGTTGCACAGACAACCATAATTATAGCATTTCCTAACTTTGAGTGTTTGACTTTGCAAGCATAATACCTTTCATTTTTATAATTACACACACAGTATATACAGTATATTTATTTGTATATCTCCATTTACTTATAAGAATATTCTACAAATATTGAAAGCACAACCACCAGATTTTCTCCCTTTCACTCATTTGTTATAGGAATGATTCATAACTTCAGGTATATTAATGACATTATAGTATATTTTTCCAATTTCAATATCTGGAAAGAAAGCCATATGTTTTATAACATGTTCGATGACAAGTGAATCTATATTTTATAGCCTCAAAAAAAAAAAAAAAAAAGGACAAGTGCAAATATTTGTGCAGGGTTTTTAAAAAGACTTTGCTTCTCTTTGGAATCCCCATGTGCAGCATGAGCACTTTATTCTATTATTATGAATGTAATTTAACTCTGTTTGCAGCATACAAACATTTGCCATGAGAATCCGAACATCAGTAAAGTTCCTTTATGCATAATGAGCACATAATGATTCTAAGTCCACGCACGTTTCATTTTAGTTCCTTGGGCATATATGTGTCTATTTTTCCAAGCATTTATTGGTTAGCTATCTTGGTAATTAAGTTGTCTGACTGCCATAATTTGCAGCTCTGGCCCTTAGGAGGCACTGATTTTGCTTTCTTTTCCTCCCAGTCTCCACGGAAACCTCTTGCCTCTGATTTACAAGCTTTAATAAGGTTCCATTGCTGCACAACCAGTTTTGGAAGATCCAGCAGTACCTAGTATTTGATAAGCCACAAAAGTACTTTTTCTGGAGAAGTAATAAATGCAAGATTGAACTGACACAGAAAAACAAAACCCCAACATTTAGTTATCAAGAGAGCAATATGTCTCTATACATATCAACATAGATTATTCTTTGACACTATCCTCCATCATATCAGTGGTAATGTGATGATGATGAAGTGCGTCTGTCTTTACACCAAAGATAGTGCAATTAAGAATAGTAAATCATCATCAATGTATTTGGTTGTCTAACTTGCCCATCTGCTAGAGATCTACCATGTGCAATGATCAGGCTGTATGTTGGACAAATCAAAGAACACGACTGAAAGTCGTTATATGCATTGTTTCACTCTTCAGTCTTTAAGGCCTTTTTGTGATTATTGCATTTCCTTTATTAGCAATAAACTTTATATGTAAATATTTATTATATAAATATCTACTTCTAGCAATATATTATGTAAGTGCCTAAGTGCTAATGCAGTTGAAAATCATATACAAACTCTTAGCTACAAATTGATTTTTTTCTTTAATATTAAATCAAAAATTCAGGAAAGTTATTTTTAAACTGAGAAAAAATTACTCTTTTTACAATGTTTCAACCACACACATCTCAATTTTTAAATCCAAAGTCTTTTAATTTGGACTAGTACCTTTAATTATTAAAACTGCCTATAAAAAGATTTTAAAAGTAGTTATTACATTTGGAACAAAGTGGTCATTGGTTATGCATAATCAGGTACTTTTTCCACAATGTTTTATTGTATTTGGATTTAAATGAATGTAATACAGTAGTACTGGATCCCCATAAGAGTAAATTTTGATACATGAGCCACAGAATTTGCCAATATATGTCTATGGGATACAATCGATAATTCTTTTTTAAATATGTAAAATAGGTCTAATTTAGAAACTGTGTGCACATGCAAAATTTGAAGGTAAAATCTTTAAGAACAAATCTTCAAAAACAAGTAAAATCCGTTTAATTTCAATTAAGATGTACGTTAATAAATAAATAATAACTGATGCAAAAGTCTTAAATGTGGAAAGTGATATACTGAAACCAGTGTTGCGGACCAAATATTGAGAAATCATAAGTCAGGCCCTCCAAACACAAGAGATTTTAAAATAATGTTTCTTACTGTACACACACAAAATAAGAAAAATTCCCTGTCAAAAAGAGTTTACAATCTAAAAACACAGGAGAGACAAAGGGTTTAAGGGAGATAGGAACACTGGTATGAAATGATTTGCCCAAGGTCATACTGCGGGTCTGTGGCGGAAGTAGACATAGAACCCAGATTTCCTGAATCCCAGACCAGAGCCACATATGCTGGATGACACTGCCTTTCCAATTAGCTAATTATTATATATGTTTTCTGACTAGACGAACATCCATGGTTTCATTGAAAGGGTATAGCCAACAGGTAGAAAGAGATGTGGAGCAAAAGAAATTCAGAAGAACTGTAACTGTAGAACCTCAGAATAATAACCTCAGAATAATAAACAAACCTCGGGAATGGAGGTTGTTCGTCACTCTGAACAAAACATTATGGTTGTCTTTCAAAACTTTACAACTGAACATTGACTTGATACAGCTTTGAAACTTTACTATGCAGAAGAAAAATGCTTTTAACCTTCTTATTTAAAATTAAACAAGCACAGAAATACAATTTTCTTATCTTGTCAAAACTTTCTTTTCAAACTTTATTTTTATTTTTTTATTAGTTTACGTTTAAACACAAATACTACACTATTTGCCCCCCCCTTTTTTTTTTTGGTCTCCTGTGCTCCCTAATAGCATACGTCTGGTTCCAAATGAGGTGTGTGGTTGACCGGTCAGTTCATAACGCTGGCATTCGTAACTCTGAGGTTCTACTGTACTTTATTTTATAAAGTATAATATGCTCTTCAGCATGTGCATCTCCTGTTGGAATTGTGCATATAGAGCCGCAGTTCTATGGCACACAAAGTATAATTAGACTAGGTATTGGCTTTATGTAGCAATACTCCATGTATCCCAAAGTGTTTTTGCTTTAATTAGTTGGGTACTGAAAGTACAATGATTTGTGCAGACGAATGTCACAGGTTGTTATGTGTTCAGCAATAGTTTATGGGCTGCCTTGGACGGGAGAACCTACTGATGTTCTAGAAGTATAACTTCGTATTTATTTTACACTTGTCTTATCTAAACACTGGCTAATCCCTTTTATTCTTTACATCTTTAAAATATTATTTTGAAAACGGCGGCTTTGCATGGTGCTTGCCTCTAGCTGCTTTGGATTCTGGCTTTTGCTTTCTCTAAAGAGAAAGAGAAATTGGAAGCTAAAAATGCTGCCAACTTTGCTTTTTTAATTGCAAATCTGGCACAGCAGCAGGTAAGCACTAATTAAAGTTGCAGCTGACTGGCACTTGAATTTTCAAAACTGGTGTCTAAAATGGCTCAGATGTACACAATGCAATTTGACATTTTGTTCCCCATTGTACAGTTTTGATATGAATCCTTGTTAGGTGAAATACAATAATATTGTGATGTTCTGAAGTTAAACTACATGTTGCATGTGGATATAGGTGATCTCACTATGTTAGGTGCATATTTTACAAGTACGCTAATGACTGATACTGAAACATCAATTGCCTGCATAAGGAGAAACCAATATACTGAACTCTCAGCTGTATTTTTGGTAGCACTTGACTTGGTGAGAGGATCATTGATAAGCAGGTAATCTGGAACATTTTCTGTTTATCCTCCATCCCCCTTTGGTGAAATATTCATTTTTGCCTGAATTCTTTCCAGTGGAGGACTTTGAATACAGATGTGAGTCTATCAGGAAGGGGGTCCCTTTTGGTAAGGCGGCGACCCAAGACATATAATTCACAGAGGAGAAGCAATCAATCAGCTGTCTCGAAAAGGGGGTAAAAAGGGGGTAATATGGCTCTCCCCACTCCACTTGCAGCACAAATGTCCAAGTGTAGCTGGACAGCGTGATCACAGTGACACGTACAAACATCCAAGGAGGGATGAATACCAAAGATATCATCCAAACGTCACACGTGATGTTCTCTTAGGGGACAAACACCTGATTCGTCTGTCGGTCATTCACCTGGCAGGGGACCAGTAACACAGCAATGATTGGTTCAGCATGTGACATGTCCACAAGAAAGGGAGATTAAAAAAAGAAAGAGTCAATTGCCACAGGATGGCAACCATACAAATAATCCCCTCGCCCCTAAAATCAACAGGAAGACAGACATATTTTAGCAAGATTACAGAACGTGGCTCTAGGGAACAGATACTTTATCCTTCAAGTGAAACTTAAACGAGGCATATGTGCTGTAACCCCAGCTAATGGTGAGGAAGGTACTACAAAAGATAGCCAGAACCATGGGAAACTTCATTCTGATCACTCTGGACAAGGGCCCAATCCAAAGCTTGTTGTAGCCAGTGAGAGTCCATTGACTGCAATAGGCTTTGGATCAGGTCCTAGATGAAAGGACACTGGTATCTGGTCTTGGTGGATCAGGCAGTGGAGACTCTACTCTGGTTCTTAGTGACAGAAGATCTCCTTACACAAGATCCAATCTTCCTCAATGATCCATCTTGCTTATGGCATAGCTGGTGAGAGGGCAAGCCTCAGAAAGAACTGCCTTTCAGACAATGTCATGTGCAATACACAAAGGCTTGGGAGGCATTTGTTACTTGGTGTGATAACGGTGGTTGATCTATGCTACTCACAGTTATGAATGTAATGTAAACAAAGCCTCAGGGTAACTAGACTATCCAAAAAGGAGTCAAGCTGGAGCGATTGCAATTAATTTGTGAGGTGAGAACCATTGTACATGCAGCCAGTTCAATGCAGCTGTTATACACAACAAATTTAATCCAGCTCTGACAACTAGCTTCCCAAACACTGACAAACTGAGAGCAAAGAATGATACAGCCCAAGATCCATTTAGAGTGTCTCTGGGCAGGTACAGCTTGACCTCTCGGCCTCTCTGCTATGGCAATAAAAACAATTTTTTTTCTAATTGCTTTTGTTCTCTGTAGATAAAAGCCCAATGCCCATTGGATGTCTAGAGAGTGAAGCCTTCTCTCCCCATTGGAGGGATGCGAATTTGGAAAAAATTCCAGTAAGTGGACAGTTTAATTAATGTGAAACTCAAATTACTTTAAAGGTGAATTTCAGATGGAGACAAAAATGCCTTCTCTTTATGAAAGGTGGTATATGGCAGATCTGCCATGAGCACTTCCAATGTAGTGATCCTTCTGGCTAATGTGGTGGTGACAAGGAAGGCAACTTTCATCGAATAATGTGACACAGCAGGAGGCTAATGGTTGAAAAGGAGATTTGGTGAGCACCAAAAGAACAAGGTTGAGGTCCCACTGAGGTGCTGGCTTCACCGCTGGTGGAAAAAGATCGAAGAAGTCCTTTCAGGAATCTAGTCATCTTCAGGTAATCCTTCCTGCTATAGTTGAGGATGGATTGAACTGCTATTGAACATGAGCACTCTACCTCAGATGTCCATTCAAATAGCAGGCCTGGGGTTATCATGGCCCTGGGTTGGGATGCTTGATCATGCCATCGTGTTGTGTCAGTAGATCTGGAAATCGCCAGATGCTGATTGGCAGATGGATTGAAATCTGCAGTAGGTCTGAGAAGCAGAACTGCCTCAGTCAATTGGGCACAAAGAGGATGACCCGAGCCCTGTCATGTTGGATTTTTCACAGGACTTGTGTTATCAGTGGGTTGAGAGGGAAAGCATGCCTGAGGTGGCCCATCCAGGGTAACAGAACGGTGTCACCCTTCAAGCTGCTCTGCAGCAATACAGGGGGAGTCTTCTGTTCCCTTGAGAAGCAAGAGATCCTTGGATGGTGTTCCCCATTGGTTGAAGATCTCATTAAGAACAGAATTGTGAATCTCCCATCTGTGGTCTATTGAAAAATGTCTTCTGAGACTGTCTGCTAGGGAGTAATTCTTTAGGATCCGTTCACGAGAACTTGTGCAACTTCGACCAAGATGGGGAGGGATCCTTTCTCTTAAGAGGCAGATCTGGACAGAGATCTGTCCTTATGACTATGTTCATGTCCCCTACTCTCATGAGAGGCTTAAGAGTTTTTGTCTCTATTCTGGATCTCATCCTTGGAGGGGTGCTGCTCACCATCTGAGGGCCATTGTACAGGGGATGTCTCCCCAGCCTGAATCTGAAGGGGCTCTCATGACCTGCGCTATGAGGTGCTTCTGCAGATGAAGTGCTTCCTCGTGAGTTCAGGGAAGGTAGGAATGGTAGATGCTGCACTTGATGGCAATAGGAGCTTTCCCAAAGCAATGAAGAGAGTGGTGGTAGTCATCACTGATGGAGAAGTAATAGGGGCAGGAGACAGTTCTTGAACCCCAGAACTCTTGCACAGTCCCTCTTCAGAGGGAGGAGCTCCCTAGGGCAGGGAGAACTAAACTAACTACAAAACACTAAAAGCATTAAAATATTAAACTATTAAAAAGTATTTACAAATTATATTCACAGGTTCACACTAAAGGAAAAATGATGCGGACACGAAGGATTCTGACTCAGGCCAGGCAGTGGTACAAGAAACTGGAGAGGTGTCGGTCCACATTGCCCTTTACGCTCTCAGTTTGGAGCACAAGGAGAACATCTGTGCATGTAGGACCAATGAACATTACTTACTCTAAATTTCTGGACTCAGGTGCATGGTGCACATGCATACCCACATGTGGAACACATATAGGGACCATCATTTGAAAAAGAACTAGGTTTTCTCTGCAGGCCTGTGTTGTTGGCTGCCTCCAACCTCTGTTTGTTTGAATCACAGACCACTGACATTATTTTGATCTCTTTGGCAGGGATAGGGGGGTGGCACGGAGAGGGGGGCAGGGAGTCATCTTTTCTCTTAATTTCTTCACATTTAGCATCAGAATCCTCATGATAGTACTAAAATTAGGGAAAATGATTTGCAGCTTAAACTGTGCTTTAGTGATTGATCTGTTTCTAGAGAAGAAAAGTCTATTCTAGAAAACTGGTAACTATTAAGCTGTAATACACAATAATTTATTATGGGTGGCGCAGGTAGCAATACTTTAGTTAATGTTGCTTAAAAAAATTCATAATCAAGCATTTAATATTTCAGCCCAAATGGCTAAAGTTTGGCAAAGTGATAGGCAACTGAAAACATGATCTTATAATGGGCAACCTTAACTATAGGGAGAGCTATAGGCTATTCATCAGTTAGAAGTTATCTAATTGTTTCCTAGGTTTACAACACTATCAAGCAGCCCTATTTTTCATAATATTAGTGTGACGGGTTGGTATCACAGAAACCCCCTTGGAGCTGCCACCTGGTGTGCCAAGACTACTTCTGCCCCTGCTTTCCTGCCGTTTCCAGCTTGGGACTCCAGAATCCTGTCTGTTTTGAGCCAGATCCACTGATCTGCTGCAAACTCAGACCCAGATCTGAACCACGTCCACTAACAGCTGTAGGCCTGCCTGGAAGCAGCTCAGGAAGTGCTCTTGCCTTGACACCCAGGTGCCCAACTCCCAATGGGGTTCAAACCCTAAATAAATCCATTTTACCCTGTATAAAGCTTATACAGGGTAAACTCAAATAGTTCGGCTTCTATTTCAAAGATAGAAAGATATGCACAGCTGTTTTCCCCCTCCAGGTACTAACACGTACTCCAGGTAACTTAATAAGTAACAAGTGATTTTAATAAGTACAGAATGTAGGATTTAAGTGATTCCAAGTAGTAACAGACAGAACAAAGTGAATTACTAAATAAAATAAAACAAAACACGCAAGTCTATGTCTAAGCAAACTGAACACCGATAGAAACCTCAAGTCCAGCAAACTTCTTTTTACAGGCTATAGTGCTCCTAGCCCGGTTCCAGCAATCACTCACACCCCCTATTGTCTTTGTCCTTTGTTCAGTCTCTTTCAGGTGTGTCCTTGGGGGGTGGAGAGCCTCTCTCTTTAGGCAGCTGAAGACCAAAATGGAGGGGTCTTCCCAGGGTTTAAATAAACTTTCTCCCCTGGATGGATGCTCCTCCCCACTCCCTCTGTAGCATCACGATACCCTGGAGTTTTGGGATCACATGGGCAAGTCACATGTCCATGCACAATTCAGCAACCACCCCAGCCAGTCGCATTCCTGGCCAAGCTCAGATGTGGACTGGGGTCTGCAACTCCTTTTGTCTGTTTAAGAGTTAATTGATTGGGCACATTCTTTTCTCCAGACATGATCCCATACTCTTACAAAGGCTAGGTATAAAACCAGCAAATATACAAGCAATATTCCTAACTTCAACTACAACAATGATACATGCATACAAACAGGAGGAATAGATTCAGCAGATCATAACTTTTACAGAGATATGCTACATGTGCCATGTAACACAAAACATATTCCAGTTACATCATATATACATTTATAAGCATCTCCTCAAAGTTTTATGGGGACACTGTCACAATGAGAAGGGGGAGAAATCTGCTACAAGGTACTAAGGCAGAAAGAGAACAGGACTATGCTGGTGCCAACAGACTCAAGGTGTCAAATTCTGGTCTCCATTATACCAACAATAATCCAGAGATACTGCTCGTGAACACTGACCATCACCACATGAATTTGCTGGATTTTTTTTTTTAAAAGGATAAATGTTGTTTTGGGGTAGGTTAAAAAAAGAATATTGGATAGCTTTTTTGCAGGGTTTGGAAAGGGAAAGATTGATATATATCATCATGTAATGCAACTAACACAGCTGGGACCTCTCAGTGTAACATCGCTAAAAAATTACCATGTTAGGAAGAAGTCAAAGGGAAACTACAATATTCATCATGGTCCCTGCTGAGAACTAGGTAAGATGTGGTTGATATACTTTAAAGGAATTGATTGTAGCTGTCAAAGTAAAATAGAAAATTGGAGACCACCCTGCTTGATGTAGTGATTTGGACTGAAGGTCCCATCCAACACTGCCTGTGATAAATAGTGGACTACAAGCATAACACGTCAAGAGCCTAAAGGACATGAAAAAAAATGTGTACCATCTCATATTGCAGGATGACACTTATCTGGGAAACATCAAGTAAGACTGGTGAAGAAAAATGGTGGCTCTTAAGAAAATAAAATGCATTTTATAATTTGCTGACCATGAAATGCACTGTTCAAAAAGGATAGAAACATATAAAATGCATTCTAATAAAGTCTGATGCACAGTTATGGAGCCTTGAAATTTAATCAGATCCATTATTCCTTTTAAGTGTACATAATTTAATCTATTGGGATGCAAAAATTGTGGTACCTGAAAGGATACAGGAATCTACCAATCTCAGTCCTATCACTTTTCAGGAATACTCACAATCCGTATGAACCTAGGAATTTAGCATGCCAAGTATCATTAACTGACCAGATCTTTCTATGCAACGTGGGTAAAGCAGATTTGTGCTAATCCACCAGCAGCAGACTCTCACCATAAAGCTGATATTTCCAGCCCTGGGAGCATCATCTCTGTAGAAGGAAGATCTTCTTGTGACACGGAGTCAACACAGAGAATCCAACACCATCCCTCTTCTTAATACTAGCATCAGGGGCATGGCTGGAGAAAGAATAGCTTGTGTACGTTAGAAAAGCCCATGGGGTGTACTGGGGTGTGGCTCTGCCTATAATGGTCCTAAAACTGGAGGAATAGAAATGTACTTTATGCCACATTTGCATCTCTCCCCACAATTTTGTTCTGTGTTTCCCAGCCAAGGAGGCAGCCCAATACATTTCCCCAATTTCCAAGCATTAAGAAATGAAGAAGCTTGCCAAATTTTCAACATGCCACACTACTACGAACATGTAGATCCAAAAAAAAATGATGATTTGATTTCTATAATCAGTCATGCATGATAGTGTTGCAAGTGTCTTTTTGGGAAGGATGCAACAGCAACAAGGAATTTTTGTTGGTTGAAGTTAAGGTTGAACTGAAATTTGGCTTTGAATATAATAGATTTTACTCAAAGCTCAACCAAAATCCTAATATACAAGTTTAGGCCATATATTTTTCAAAGCAAATAGAAACACCACATGGTACCAGCAATGCAGGTTGGATTCTCCCTTCCTCCTATGGCCACTTCTGAGAGTGTCCTAGCACAAGCTAGGAGTGAAAAATGCTTCCCTTATGACGAAGCTCCACTCCCTTCCATACACTCCTCCAGCGAACAGGCTTTTACATCCCCTTTCTTATAGGGCAGTACAGCTCAGACCATCCCCAGCTCACTGCCATTTCCCCTCCCAATGCAGCACTCCACTTGGGACAAACCATCCCATTATGGCCATCTCTCTCAATGAAATTAAACCAGGCATAAATTACGTCCAGTACTTTAATCTGCTAAATCAACAGCATAAGCAAAAGAACATTCTGAGCAAGGCCTTTAACCTTTCCAGAGTGAACTAGTTCTTTTCATTTTTGAGATCCAAAAATTCATTATTTAATAAAGAGAAACGAATTCTTTTTCAGACTAGATTTAACTGCCAATAGGTCTTTAATTATGGGCAGGGTGAACTGAAATTCCCATACACCTCTGTCATCACAATTAGGTGGCTCTGTCTGTAGTGCCTTTTAAAAAATGTGATAGCAAGTAATTAACAAAATAAAATACCTAAGGTAATAGCAAACTAATCCTTCTTCTCTGGTTTATTAGGTTTAGGTTGACTAAGTTTGGTATTGGTTTTTACTGCTGCAATAAATCAAACCGAATACATTTCCACAAGCAGGTCACTAGTTAGGAAGATAATTGAAACTTTGGGGGGTGGGGTACAGGTAACATTGTTTCCTTTGTTGATAAGATTATTGCCCCTAAAATGGTGCACTCTTTTCTCTCTGTCCAGTGCTCAGTTACAGTACTTTGTTCTGTTTCAAAGTTAGGGAGACAGTCAGAGGTGAAAGTAAGCCGGTCCAGTCTGGTATGGCATACCGGCAAGGGCTCCTGGCCCTTTAAATCACCGCCAGAGCCCTCAGCCACTGCTGCTACCCTGGGGCTCCGGCAGCGAGGCTCGGGCAGCAATTTAAAGGGTCCGTGGCTCCGGCCGCTGCTACCGCCCCGGGGCCTTTAAATATCCGCCATCTCCACAGCTGGTAGCTCCGGCAGTGATTTAAAGGGCCCAGTGCTCCCAGCTGGTGCTCTACCGCAGCCAGAGCCCCAGGCCCTTTAAATCTCAATTTAAAGGGCCCGGGGCTCTAAAGGCCCCGTCCCTTCCAGTCGAGGCCCCGCCTCTGCTCAGGACTCCGGCGTACCGGTAAGTCCTTTAAGTTACTTTCACCCCTGGAGATAGTAAAGTTCTTCAATGTGAAACTATATTATACGTATCTTGACAGTGCAGTCCATCTTTTCCTGTGTGTACCAGAAATTCACAGTGACATGGAAGAAATTAAAAGGATGGTCTTAAAACAAGTCTAATTTTAACTCTACCAATCTATTTTATTTGGATTCACAATGTGTGTATACTTTCCTTCACTCTTACAAGTTCTTCAGGTATTGGAACTTAAGGATCTTACCTCCAGAGAGCAGGATTCTGTTAATGCAATACTACACTGGCTCACAAGAACAGAACAAGCCCAGTGGAGGATAGCATGATGAGGATAACTGTATTTGGAAAGAAACCTAGTACACTGGATTAGACGCAAGTGAATCAGCCCACCCGAGTAATTGATGTCAATAAATGTTCCAATCTTCTTTTTGGGGAACCAGGTGATTTTTAAAGTATGGAGGACAGTAAAATTATATTTCAATGACGATTCAAAGTGTGTTTGTGAATGGCTCAATGGTTCCAGGCTAGAACAATAACTTAAGAACATACGAATGGCCACACTGGGTCAGATCAATGGTCCATCAAGCTCAGTATCCTGTAACCAACAGTGGCCAGTACAAAAGCTTCAGGGGGCGTATACAGAAGAGGGTAGCCACCCAGTCTTCCCCTCCCAGTTTCTGGCAGAGGTTTAGGGTTATCCAAGCATGGGGAGACATCCCTGACCATGTTGGCTAATAGCCATTGATGGACCTGTCCTCCATGAATTTATCTAATTCTTCTTTGAACCCAGTTATACTTTTGGTCATCATAACATCCCATGGTAATGTGTTCCACAGGTTGACTGAGCATTGTGTGAAAAAGTACTTCCTCTTGTTTGTATTAAATGGGCTACCTACTAATTTCATTGGGTGACCTCTGGTTTTTTGTACTGTGGTAAAAGGTAAATAACACTTCTCTAGTAATTGTGTCCACATCATTTGTTATTTTATAGACCTTTATCATATCCCTCCTTAGTCATCTCTTTTCTAAGCTGAACTGCCCTAATCGTTATAGTCACTCCTCATACAGAAGCTGTTCCATGATCAAAGGCTATCTTTGTTGCCCTTCTCTGAACCTTTTCCAGTTCCACTATATCCTTTTGGAGATATAGTGTCACTATTCAAGGTGTGGGTGCGCCATGGATTTATATAGTGTCATTATGACACTTTTCTGTCTTATTTTCTACCCCTTTCCTAATGGTTCCTAACATTAACTTTTTTGACTGCTGCTGCACATTGAGTAGATATTTTCAGAGAACTAACTATGATTACTCCAAGATCTCTTTCTTGAGTAATAACAGCTAATTTAGAGCCCATTATTTTTTCCAATGTGTATTACTTTGCATTTATCAATATTGGGCAACAAAATAGCAAATGAAATTTAGTCACCCAGTTTTGAGAGATTCCCCTGCAGTCAGCTTTGGACTTAGCTATCTTGAATAATTTTGTATCCTCTGAACACTTTGCCACTTCACTGTTCACTCCCTTTTCCAGATCATTAATGAATACATTGAACAGCACAGGTCTTAGTACAGCTCCTTGGGGGATTTTGCTATTTACTTCTGTTCATTGTGAAAACTGACCATTTATTCCTACCCTTTGTTTCCAATCTTTTAACCAGTTACTGATCTATGAGAGAACCTTCCCTCTTATCCTATGACTGCTTAGTTTCCTTAACAGTCTTTGGTGAGGGACCTTGTCAATGGCTTTCTGAAAGTCAAAGTACATTATATTGACTGGTTCACTCTTGTCCACATGCTTGCTTAAACAAAAACCATGTGGACTCTCTCCAAACAAATCATGTTCATCTGTGTGTCTGATCATTCTGTTCTTTTCTATACTTTCTACCAATTTGCCCAGTACTGAAGTTAGGCTCACTGGCCTGTAATTGCCAGGATCACTTCTGGAGCTTTTTTTCAAAATAGGTGTTACATTAGCTACCTTCCAGTCATCTGGTTTAGAGACTTTTTTCACCTATAGGTTACATACTATAGTTAGTAGTTGTGTAATTTCATATCTGAGTTCCTTCAGAACTCTTGGGTGAATACCTGCTGGTCCTGGTGACTTATTACTCTTTAATTTATCAATTTGTTCTAAAACCTCTTCTATTGACACACTAGTGTGGGACATTACTTCAGGTCTGTGGCCCAAAGAGAGCTCTGATGAAGGTATCTCCCTGACATCACTGCAGTGAAGACCGATGCAAAGAATTCCTTTAGCTTCTTTGCAATGGCCTTGTCTTAGAGCTCCAGTGGTCCCCACAGCCTGTTTGGCAGCCTTCATGCTTCTGATGTACTTAACATTTTTACTGTTAATTTTTGCGTCTTTAGCAAACTGTTTCTCAAATTCTTTCGTGGCCTGCCTTATTATACTTTCAGAGCTTTTGTTCCTTCCTATTATCCTCAGTAGGTTTTGACTTCTACATTTTGAAGGATGTCTTTTTGCCTCTAACAGCCTTCGTTTCTCTGCTGTTTAACCATGGTGGCATTCATTTGGTCCTTTTAAATGGTCTTTTCTGATTTGGGGTATACATTTAGTCTAAGCCTCTATTATGGTGTTTTTAAATAATCCCCATGCTGCTTGCAAGCATTTAACCCTGGTGACAGCTCCTTTTACTTGCCATCTTAGAAGTGTCCTCATTTTTGTGTAGTTCACCCTTTTAAAAGTTAAATGTTACTGTGGTGGGTTTGTTTATTATCCCTCCTATAAGGATATAAATTATATTAGGTTCACTATAACTGAGCGGTTCAGCTACAGTTCCCCTTGAACCAGATCCTGGGCTTCTTTTAGGACAAAATCAAGAATCGCCTTTTCCCTTGCTAATGACAGTTCTAGGAAACATCCCAAAGACCCTACATACTTGTCAGTTATTCAAACAAGCTCATTTTGGGAATGATCCAAGATGGAATGCTAGGACTAGCACTGGAAATTGTCGTCCCCCCCAAGAGATGTGTGAACAGAAGTTGAAATGAGTAAGAGACACAAAACAATAAGCAATTTGGGACAAGGAGAGTGTCCTCCAATAGGCCTCTACAGCATGCTGCACTTTTAGGTGCTGCTATGCTATAACCAAATGCAATTAATCTATTTAGTTTCCAATGAAATATATTAACATATCCTTCTTTGCAGTAATATTTCAGGCTTCTATCCTGGAAGCACTTACGCATGTGCTTAACTTTACATGGGAGTAGCCTCGCTGAAGCCAATAAAATATACATATAAAGTTAAGCACATTCCAAAGTGCTTGCAGGACTAGTGCCTAAATTGTCACAGGAATGCCCCATGTACAGTGGAACCTTACATAACAGATTCGATCTATTTAACACGAGGCCAGAAGATACCACTGTGGTCATCTAGTCTGATCTCCTGCATAACACAGGACACCAGACTTCCCTGAATTAATTCCTGTTTCACAGACAAGATGGAGAAAATGAACCTCTTATGTATCAGTTATATAAGCTTTCCACTGTATGTGGTGCATTCCTGTGCCAGTTTAGGCCCAAATTCTGAAAGCACTTTTGAACATACTTACTTTATGCACATGTTCCATTGGCTTCAACAGGTCTACTTACAAATGTAAAGATAAGCACATGCATTAGTGCTTGCTGAATAGTCCTATGGCCAGTGTTATACAAGTAGTCAGACCAGAAAAATCACATTGGTCCCCTCTAATAAAAGATAATACTGTGATGAGGGGAAACTTGTTAGCTAACTTAGTTATACCAAAAAAGCCTTTAATCCCAATAAACACAAGCCAGTTAGAGACTGAAGGCTTGTCTACCCAGTGGGGTAGTGCAATCTACAGGGGTGCGATTTCCAAAGCACACTCACATGTTGCATGTTAATTGGTCTGTGTAGAGCCTGCTTGTGCGCTCTAATGTGGTCCTGTTTGAAACTTGTCAAAGTGCACCAAGGAACCTTTAATGCACACCAGCAGGATCTACAGGTGCCCTCTTGCACTTTAACCTAGTACTGTTTCCAACAGCACTACATTACAGTGCACCAGCAGGGTCTACACGGACCAATCAACGCACATGTGAATGTGCTTTGGAAATCACACCCCTGTAGAGTGCATTAGCCCACTGTGTAGCCAAGCCCACACATACTTCACAAATACAATAGTGTATGACACAACTGAACTGGTTATTTTTGTTTTAAAAATGTTTTCACTGAAAAGATAATGTTTTTACTGTAACACAGTTTAGCTGCAATGTAACTGGAAAAATATTCACAAGTCATGCCAACGTACTGACGCAAGTAAGTGCCCAGAACTGCACCAGTGAAATGTATTAGTTCCATAATGAAGCAAAACTATCAGACAGCAAAACAGTAAAAGAAATCACTAAAGGAGACAGTTACAAATAGTTAACATTTTCTAGTATTCATAATGTAGAATTTAATGTTTACTAATGTTTTGTGCCCCTGTACCAACATCCTGTTTCGTGCAACTTTTTAAACCAGAAGAATAAGTGAAGGTTAAAGCAAGGAAAACAGGCTTTGGACCAGGCCCTTAAACATTAAATAAGTATGTATCTACTAATTGTCAAAATGAGTAGAATTCTTCCTGACAAAAAGGCAGATTGAAAAACTATTTGAGACCAAAGGACAGACTGATATGAAAAAGGCTATTTAAGTGTTTTTCCAAAAAAAAGTCCCTAATCAATCAATAATACATGATTTAAAATACCTTTTCTTATTTATGTAAATAAAATGCTGGTCAAATAAATAACAGCTTTAATGTATAATGCAATGTTAATATTTGTCTGTAAAAGCATGTTAGGGATTAAAAGTATTAGATATTATTTTTATTAAACACTTAAAATGACTAAAGAATACTGCACATCATAATTTGTTAACTAACACATTCTGAATATAATAAAGTGAAAAATCCCAACCCCTTTTTCTCTCTCTCAGCTGTTTCTATTGCAATCATTTACCTCTCTACATAAAACAACTGCAAAAGGTTCTAAATCTACTCTGGTTAAAAAGGCAGGCCATCAGCTAGCTGATTTTTTTTTTTTTTAAACAATGCTGCACTTTGTAATGGAACATGACTCAGAAACTTACTGTCTCCTAGCAGCTGATCCAGGTTGGCGTCTTCCATCCCACTGTCCCTTCTAAACAAAATGTTAGAAAATGTTTGTGTTTATATTCCTCTTCTCCTTTTCTGTCTCTCACCCGTCTCTCTAAGCCAGGCAAGCTACCCCAAATAACAAGTGAAAACTGATTAATCACCCTAAGTATTGTCTCCTACACAGCTTGAAGGTCAGTCAGGGTAAAATAAAAGGGTGACAAGACATACAACTCTACACCCCACTGTTTTCAAATCGCCACCTTGTTCACTGAACCAAGCTCAAACCAAGAAAAAGCTCTTTTCAAAATATGCAGTCAGGCTAAAATTGAGAGGGGAGGGGGAAACCTGGTTGAGAAACAGTTGCTAAACCATCAACTCAGCATCAGGAGCAGAGAAAGAAACCTCACGTGGGGCCCCCAACACCAAGCTTGATGGTGCAATAAAAAAAGTACACATTTTAGTGCAGGTTTTTAAGGAGTTCTCTATATTCACGTAAGAGTTGGCGAACATGTGATCTGCTTTACCTTTGTGCTTGTTAAAAGCTTCCGCAACAATTCACTGGTTTTATAATTTGGCTGGTCAAGGAGACGATGACTAGCATCTTTTTATTAGCTACTGACATGGATGCTTTGAGCACGTTGCAGGGTCTGAGGCCAGCGATATAATAAAGTGCAGCAGCAATCCCATTCATAAAACCGATCTGCCTCTAAAGTCGTTTCCTACGAGATTACATTTCAAATATGAGATTTCTAAGTTTTATGCAGCAAAATGATTTTAAAACGGCATTGAAGCTTTCATTTGTTTTTTAAATATGAAACTGTGGATGATCCTAAATAAGTAACCGAATATGGGTGGGATTTTCAAAAGCACTCAGCAAATGCCTAACTCTGGTCCCCCGGAAGCCAATAGTATCCACTGAAATCAGTGAGAACAATGTTAAGCCAATTCTGAGCACGTTTGAAAATCTTAACCTATGCCATGGTCAACACTACAAACTTATGTCGGTAGAAGTATATTGCTCAGGAGTGTCACACTGACTGAATTCCCAATTTACACATTGCTATGCCAACCGGAGGGCTACACCTCTTGGGGATGTGGAGTACACATGCCAATGGGAGAAGCTCTCCCGTCCATGTAGGTACCATCTTCACTAAGTGCTGTGGCAGCCAGCCGTGCTGCTACAGCGTGGTACGTGTAGACAAGCCCTGTGTGTGCAGCCTTAAAAATGTACTGTTCCCCTCCTTGGAGCTGAATTCTTCTGTACCACTCTGGGACAACTGGAATTAACCCCAGGAGATTCTGGCTATGTAAGGCCTGCAGGGAAAGACCTGTATTTGTGTTTTGTACAGTGCTGAAAAGATTGCCTGTGATTAATTTAAAATAGTTATGTTAATATCTCCTTCCAATCTGTCCTCCAGACCCACTATTCAGTGATGCTTTTAGAAGGCAAGGTAAGAACTTTTTATTAATTATTAGACAGATGAGAGAGACAGCTATATATATAATCAATTGTAGTTGTGCTTATATCTCTCCACGCCCCCACTAATAAATAGCCTGTATGTGAGACAGTGCCAAGATTTGCCTTCCATTAGACAATAAAGTAGGTTACTGACTGATTTATTAGTTTATTTGCAGTCCCACCAGCATGAAGTCCTGTTTGTTACATACTTTTATGGGTGTTACACATTCAGAACTTCCTTTTTCCTCTTACACTTGGTTTGCTTGCACAGCAGCTCAGTGCAATGACCGTCTGGAGCTGAACATCAGGAATTGTAATCTGGGCTCTGATTTAAGTGCTGTAAATATGGGCATGCTGCCAGGAAGGGACACACTCTCCTTGGTGAGGTAGGAAAAGTAGTGTGTGTGTGTGTGTGTGGTGGGGGGGGGGGGGAGACAAAATAAAAAAACAGATTCCATGTCACATCACCACCATTTTTAAGGTTAAATCTAGCATGTGTTGAAATGCTTAAAGAGCAATAAAGAACAATCTGCCACTAATGGTCCATGGAAACCAAGTTTCTGAAGTAGTAGTAGCAGCATCTTCAAAATGAGCTCCTCTTTGAATCTGCTCCCCTAAAATATGTCCAATTATATCATAATTGGATCTGACTATGATACTATGAAGCAGGAATATTTCCAGAATAGCAAACAATTTAATTTATATAGCAACTCTCTAAGAAGGAGATGAACCAAATGCAAGATGTTAGTGATAAATTATTTATCTGTTTTGCGATCTAGATTTTCTAAATATTATTTGTAGGCATTGGCGCAAGAAACTTTAAGAACACTGAAACAGGCTTTCTAGTAAGAGCCCTAGAAGACATGGACAGTGAGAGCTACCAACTCTTCAAGGACTTCTGGGACTCAATGAAAAGTCTAGTTTAGTATTCTTAAATTTCTTCCTCTGCTTCCTACATATAACTCATCAATAACACTGCACTTTTTCACCATCTTGTCATAGATGCAGTGTATAGATGCAGCTTATTCTTTATTATCATCATAGAAAAGAGTGGAATTTATTTTGTAAGAGACCGTAACAACAAATACGTATGAAGAGATTTTTTCCCCCCCATGTCTGGTGGCAGGAAAATAGCAGACCAAAATACCAAGGTGTCTTCATTTCTCAGCACTCAGGTAGTAACATCAGCCTGTTATCAACTGTAGGTGATAAAGGACTGGCACAGCAATGAGAAAAAACAAAGTGAGGAACAGATGTGGATATCTGCAAGTGCTCCAATCTTCTGACAGAGACCCAGCATTAGAGAAAAGCACAGTCTGAATACACCTGGGCAGTGTCCAGTGAGACTATAACTGAATTGCAGAGCCTTCTTGTGACTGCTGAATTATAAATAATTTTTCTTCAAAACTAGATATTCTATAATAGCATAGACTGTAGGACAATCATAACAGCCTTTTATAACTGCTATGTTTTAATAAATCTCAGTACAGTAATGATGCCTGTCTCAAAAGAGAGGGTTACTCTTGCATTTAGTCATGTTGGACCAAATTCATCTGCAGTCAACTCCACTGCGTTTCACCAGGGATGAAACCTACCTGCGGAGTGATAAAAAGTTGTACACAGATTGCAGGGGTTTATGACTTGTCCTCCATCTCCCAGCCATAATTTGCTTTTGTTTCTTAAACGTATGCTACTTTATTCTCGTTTTACCTTTTACCTTAAAAGAAAACCCCAAAAACCCACAAATGCAGGAAACAAGGCCATTTAATTAATTTTTACTTTCTCCACTAAATGCCTAAAATAGTAAATTATTTCCAGTTATCTGAGAACATCAATGCATTGTCACCATCTCTAGAGACATCAAATTAGCGTACACAAGGAGCTAGTTGACTTCAATTATTTTTTAAAGTTAAAGAGTCCAACAGCACCCACAAAAATATTTACCTGCCTCTCTCTCTTTATAGACTTTTTTTTTAAATCACAGTTTAAATTCTGCCCTCATGTATGTACTTGCTTAAGTGTTTGCAGGATTGGAGATTAAAGAATTTGCCTCCATGTCTTTCTCTCCTCACTTCATATGCTAAAAGGTGTGAGAACTTGCTACTGACTTCCATGCTGAAATTCTCTGAAAGCAGTTTACAGGTTAACACGTGAAGTATAGTTAATTCATTGACTGTGCAGAGAAATGGAACATCCACCTCAACCCAGTAGCTGTTCATACAAGCATTGCACATTACAACCTATTTTATTGGAAGAAAGAATAATTGCAGCTAAGACCCCACATTTATCTTGTATTTTATTAACTTCCACCATAGTCAGCGATGCAGCTCCATGGCACTGCACTGTGGTGTCAACACTTGGAAAAGACCCAAATTGTAGTGTGGCATTTTAACCCATGATGACCATCTGCTATAGACTCATAGACTTTAAGGTCAGAAGGTACCATTATGATCATCTACTCTGACCTCATGCACAATGCAGGCCACAGAATCTCACCCACCCACTCCTGGAATAATCCTCTCACCTGTGTCTCAGCTATTGAAGTCCTCAAATCATTGTTTAAAGACTTCAAGATGTAGAGAATCTTCCAGCAAGTGACCCATGCCCCATGCTGCAGAGGAAGGCGAAAAAAGCTTTCAAGAAGCTTATATAGATTCTGATACTTTTATAAAATTTAGACATGTTAAAAATAGCTGTGGATGGTTTCAAATGCTTTTTCAGCTACTTCTGGTTAAAGTATTACCTAACCTTGAAAGCCAAAGCCATACACTCCCTTAATCTTGTGTGTTCACGGGTATCCTCGGAGGTCTTTAAAAAGCTGAAATTCTAACCTTCTGAAAGTAGATCACATGCCTGAGTAGTAGCTATTTGCTAAATACTTCCACCACCTCTACTCTATCTCTCTATATCGATATCAATATCTATGTCACTCGCTAGTCACTGGATGAGCCTCATCCACTTCCAGGCTTTGATTTTAACGGAAGAACAGTTTCTAATAGAATACAACTTAAAATGTCATGCATGCAACACGGCAGTTACTGCTCAGCTAATACTGAACTGTCTGGTTATATTGGAAGAAGGACAGGAGACACTGGGATGTGGTTTAATTAGGCCACAACTTTTTTATTAACTGTCTATTGTGAAGGCCAAAACTATAACTGAATTCAAAAAAGAATTAGATTAATTCATGGAGGATAGGTCCATCAATAGCTAGTAGTCAAGACGGTCAGATGCAACCCCATGCTCCTGCTGTCCCTTAACCTCTGACTGCCAGAAGCTGGGACTGGATGACAGGGGCTGGATCACTCAAAATTGCCTGTTCTGTTCATTTCCTCTGAAGCGTCGTGCACTGGCTGCTGTCAAAGATAGGATACTGGGCTAGATGAACCATTGATCTGACCCAGCATGGTCATTCCTATGTTCTTATGAGTTCACTTCATAAAAGTGTGCACATTTCCTTTTGCTTCTGCAGAAATATTGTAAATCTTTTACTGTCTAAAAAATGAAGCAATTTCAATTCACTTCAGATATATTTCCAGTACTTTTTCATTCTCTTATTATATACAGATTAAAAAACAGTGCCGTCATCCTGTTCCTGAAAGTACCTTGGACAGTGACAAAGTTACATTGACTATTCTATTCAGGTTCTTATACCGAACCCTTTTCCATGGTCTCTGAATGCATAGAAGCAAGACAGATATATGTTTGGGGAAAGGAAGTGTTATCATCCCCATTTTGCAGATGAGGAACTGACGCACAGAGAGAGTAAATGATTTGTCCATGGTCTCATGATTGTCTACATGGGCTTTTTTCATTCTAGTAAAATCTTGTCTATTTCCATGTACCTCTTGAACACTACGCCGTTTGTCTCTTGAATACACTTTATTCAAAGCTAAGAGGTTATGAAGTGGTCATGATGCAAATACTAAGGGCAGCAGACTTCTGTTTTATAGAAACCCCTCTCTGAACAATACCTTACATACCCATGTCCCAGGCCATTATTCAAAATTTATACACAGATACCTCACATCTTGGCTAGGGAAAACACATATCTGGTAAATATTTACAGGCTTCCTTGCAGCATGAAAAAATAGAAATCATTCCAAATCTGTTTTTTCTTGCGTCATTTTACACAGCCTTCATTTTCACAGCCTGTTTGTCTCCCAATAAAGAATTTTGATCACCATACATAAATTGTCCATCATACTGACTTCCGAGTTTCTGTCATTCCCTAAGAGTAAGTGATACATGATTTCTTTTGCACTCAGATCTCTCTTGCTGTTGTTGACTATAACAAAACCCTTCAGATGGGCTGTAATGAGTATATATGACAATCACAACCAATCAAAACACCAAAATCCTCTCGTGCTTACATATTTCCTTTCGTACAAACTGGCTCCCAAAACACACTGACCTTCCACATTCCACACAATTTGGATTAATTTTATTGCCATGTGTTTCAATTAGAAGTTAAAAAATCACTTAAAAAAACTCATTGGCAAATTGTCACAGCTTAAACACGTACCCAGTTTTTTCTAATCACCTGTTTTCCTGCAATTCCATGAAGCCCTTGTGCCCAAAAGGCACTGTCTCTAATTTCATGTCCTTTCATGATATTGTGTTAACGTATACTTACATTTCCACTTTGGAATTTTCCAGCTAACAGATAATACAGCATTATCTGTGACATCAATACTGCAAGGGAATTAATCTGAAGAAGCGTTCGGTGGTGGTGCAGTGGATGAATGCAATAGCTTTTCACATATGAAAATCTGGATTAAGTCAAAAATGAAAATGAGGTTGCTGGTCTTGGCCTACTTCCTAGGGGATGTTTGTTCACTTAATGATTCCCTCTCCTCCCCCTAACCACACATAAAATCTGGTATGATTTGCAGTCTATGATCATGACTAGATTAGCAGGGTGCTATAGCTGTGGAGAAAGAAAAACTACCTAGAGCATGGCCTTTAACTGGTGCTATCCATCCCTTATTTTTTGAGGAGCATTACATATCCTTTCTCATGATCCCTCATTTAAAAAAATAATACTTCCAAGGAATAAATCAGAATCATTAATCTGTAGCATTAAAGTTCAGTTTTTACTTTAGCAAGAACCATCTCCCTTTAAAACACTTTCAGAGCAACCCCAGCATGGTGGGCAAGCTTTGCTAATACTATATCAGTATCTAAAATGGTTTCTTGCCAGCAGCAACCATAAAGTTACATGTGCCAGCCAACTAGTATCAATTCAGTATTTTACGCCAATTAGGTTATGTTACTCCTTAAGTACACTAAATACAAATTATGATGGAAAAATATTCTGAAAATGCACTATTATTTATATAAAGACATTAATAATCATGTTTATCATGGTAGTGCGTAATGACCAACCAAGAGTGGGGCCTCATGGTGCTTGGCACTGCACAAAGAGCTTACAGTCTAAATAGACACGGCAGACACTAGGTATGGAAGGGAAAGAACACACAAGCAGAGTGAACAATGTGACGCAAGCAAATGTTATGCTAGTGCCACAATATTTTTGGAGAGTGGGGGAAAAAGAGGGTTAGTTAGGAAGGGAAAGGCTAAATGGAAAGAAAAGTGAAGCATCTATACTAATACACACATAGGCCTCAATATATTTTTTCAAGTGAAATAAATGAAAAGAATTACCAGTAAACCCCACTAATTAGCCAGGAATAAGCCTCCACAATGATGTTTCATACATTCTTTCATCAGTATTATTGCTAGAGGGCAAGAGAGGAGAAGAAAACATTTTGATGTAGATGTCACAGTTCTACATCCTAACCCCAAATCTATCAGATGTTAGCAACCTCACGCCCAGTCTGTATTGTAATGAAATATTTTACAATAACCTAGCAGATCCCCTCATGTTCTGCTTTTCTTTGCATCTACCAGTCTTTCAAAATTTGCTTTAATTTAGGTCTGATCTTTTCAAAGTAAATTACTGTGTTGTTCTGAACAAGAAGATACCCTAGGAACATATTGTAGGTATGGCCACTTAACTGCAAAAAGTAGACTAGGCCAATAAAAAAGGTTTTAGGGTAAAAGTACAAACTTCAGTATTAAAAAAGTTATTGAAAAAGTTATGCACATTAAATATTATATAATATGATAAACTACTAAAGTTGTTTAATATACCATTCAATTTTTTAAATGAAGTTTTCCATTCAGATTACAAAACAAAACATCATTCCTTGCTGTCTCATATCAATGATAACCAAATCACAGGATTTGTGCTATGTATTTTAGAAAAATCAAATCAACGGATGACCTGTGTAATTTGAAATCATTCTCCTACAAACTGATGCATTACATTAGACTCCAAACTAATGCATTACATTAAACTCAGTAAACTTGATTAGGAAACAAAAATGCCAGGGAAAGAGGCTAGCTGTCCATTTTCTTAATGTGAATAACAATATTTCCATTTCCAAACTTTAAAATTAGAAAAAAACATTTAAAGGAAATATCTCAAGGAATATGAAAAATGAGGTGCTTACCTATTTTCTCCATTACAAGTATTGCATTCATATTCATGTGCATTTCAGAGGGTCTATCATAAATCCATAGCATGATCCATATCATAACACCTGCATGACTAACATTCCTCAGTTTTCACCTTATACTAAAAAAATATAAACCAGATTGGCAATCAAGCAACCCAAAAAGGAATGAAGAGGCTTTGTCAAATGTAAAGTTGAATGTGCAATTTCAGAAATGGCAAAAATATGTCCTAAGACAATACAGTTTTGAGGTCAAATCTGACTCGCTCTTACAATTTCAGGCCCAACTTCCGATCAAAATGGAGTTTGTCACATCCACAGCATAGGAGATTATTAATGAGGATAGGGAGGGGGAGAAGTCTGCCGAGTACTTCCCTGTGTACTACGTCAATAGGTTGAGCTGCTTAATAGAAGCTAAGCCCAAAGCAACTGGTTACTGGTACTGGCAGCTGTCTACCACACTGCCCTACTTCCCATTTCAAAACACACCCTTTATAATAGATGCTTTGGTCTAATTGCTCAAACTTGTCTCAAACAACAAAAAGAAAAGGAGCACAGCACAGCCTCCAATTTTGCCTGAACAAATCCCTCACTAAAATGAAAGAACAGGTGTTTTACTTTTAACTACATAATGAAAAGATTCATTTGTTGAAATACTGAAAATGTTAAGAGTTTTAAAGCAAAAAACATTACTTAATTTATCACGGCACCTTAGCTTCAACGATGGACCTCGACACTTGCTTTTTAAAGAGGAATACAACATTTTCTTGGATATCTGATATGTTAGTACTATGGACCGTAACATTCTGGGTGGGTATTTCTTCAATTCTTTGATAGGCTGATCAGTATTGAACAGTGTGTGTTCTTCAGTGAGTGCAGTGATATATTACTGAAGTCACTGCTGTGTCCAATATTATGCATACGAATGTGCTAGTAATTTAGAGTAACAGCTAATATTGACTTTAAAAAAAGACTACTTACAAAAAAAATGGATTTTAAATAACATCAAAAAAAGCCATCCTAGAAAGTTATCCACTGTATTTTGTATAAGTAATAATATTCTTAAAAAAAAAAAAAGGAAGGAAGGAAATGTCATGACACAAGAAAAAATGATCACACAATTCTTTTAAGGTTTCCATTATCAATTTATAAGGGATCCGTAACTTACAAATGTAATTCTGTTAAATTGAGATTGTGCCATAACATTTAGGTCTCAACTTTCCAATAGCACAGCTTTATAAGTGTTGCACTTTATAAATGTGCTCTTGAGCTGCAACAACTATTTTATTTATAACCATTTCAAGTGGCATGAGGACACTTCCTGCAATACATTACAGTACTTTGCTCAACAATTAGTTCTATTGAGCTCAATGGGGCTACTTTCAGAGTAAAGTACGAACTCAATTTGAGTAACGGTGGCAGAATGAAGAGCTTGATGATCAGTATAATGCAGAATTTTTATTCTAAATGGCAATGAAAAGCATCATTTCAGCATTCAAACCTGCTTACTATACAACTGTCAGTCCAGTCTGTGTCCCATGAGACAGAAAATCTAGTGGTTGCACATTTTTACTCATTAATATTGCAATATAAGGTCATCAAGAGTCTGAAACATAGGAATTTATTCTCTCACTGACATGTAGGGAAAATAAACTTGCTAACTCACCGTCTAACGCGCCACCTATTTAGCATGCAAGTATAGAGAGCAAAAAGGAAACATGAAATAAAATTAATTGGCTTGTATTTATATTTAAGAAGTCATGTCATATAAATACTTTTTTTTAAAGTATATAGGTTTTGTTAATATTTTACCAGACAAATAATTCCAATCACCCCACATGCATAGCATCTGCATGGTAAGCATATGCAGCCTCCCACTGCTCTAAGACCAACTAGACAGAAGGTATGTTGCCAAAAATAGTCACACAGCTTTGCTGTAGATTGTCCTACATAGATTTAGGTCTTGCAGATGAGCAGCCTGGCTCCTAGAAAGGGCTGGATATTTACCTTCATCATACTAGAACTGAAAAGATTTTTGGGGGGAGGGTGTTCTTTCAACAAGGCATTTACTACAGTTTATGAATAAGAATGATTTAGCTGAGGTTGAAAGGTATGGTAGGCTGACTTAATTGAACTGTAAGCTGTGTGCATGGAAGGGGGCAGCCAATAAGGGGAGGACTATATTAAAATACTTAATGAAAAACAGAGTGGCAGTGTAGTCCTATATAAGACTTCTATGTGTAACCCTTCTGCCAGGACAAGTTGACAGCAGCAAGGGCCAGGTTCAGTATATAGGGCTCCCCTTCTCAACAATGCAGTGCAACACCAGCTCGAGCCCCCACCCAGTAACCTGGGAAAATCTTGTACACACCCCTGGGCGCCTCAGAGAGGCAATACTTCCCCTCTCGCAAGCACAGAGCCTTGGTGTAACAGGAAATCTTTAATAGCAGCAGGTAAACGACACCAGCCTTAAATTGGGAAAACACCACAACTAGGGTCCATAAACCAAACGGTGAGCAAGACCCACCCCATGTCCTGTCCCTTGGGTTCTTGAGTCCAGCAACCCAAAAGTCCAGTCCCAGAGTTCAAAAGTTCATCTGCAGGGTGCTACACGCCACCCGCCTGGGCAGCAATGGGGAGGGGAGGGGCACCTTACGTGGCGTGAAGATGATTGCCTCACCCCTCCGTGGGGCTTCGCTCCGCTCCACCAGCCGTCCGGTAAGCTGCTCCAACTACCCCCACGAACTGCTCCGCTCTGCCAGCAGCTCCGCTCCGACTGTCCCCACGAACTGCTCCGCTCTGCAAACAGCACCGCTCCGACTGTCCCCACGAACTGCTCCGCTCTGCCAGCAGCACCACACCATCAGCTGTCTTGCCAACTGCTCCACCAGCCACTCAGCAATTTATCTTCAGGCTCCCCCACTACTTAACACAGTGCTCAGCGATTTCAGCTCAGTGATTTCAGCTCATAAGACTTTTAGCTCTTTAGTAATTTCAGCTTGTAGTTTAGGGGAGCCCTAGTGCCCATTTGCCCTATTAGCCCAGAGTGATTTCAATTCAGCAGCCTGAAACCAGATTCTCAAGGAACTCAACATTAGCTCTGATATTCCACAGTGGAGAGAAGAGGGGGTGCAATTGGTGTCTCAGACCCTCACAAGGGGCCTACACCACCAGATTTAAAATCCTTGTTCTTAGCCAAAAGGCCAGATCAAGATATCTGTCCCCAGCCTCTCTCCCCTCACTGGGCTTTGGAACCCATGTCCCTTGGCTGGTGAGTGCTGCTTAACTAATGGCGGATTGCCCTTTATCGTGACAAAAGGCCAAGTACATTTCCACTGTCCATGATTTACATAAGCAGTATAACAGTTTATTCTTCCTGCCCCAATAACAGAAATTCCTGCCACCATACAGAAAACTGGGGATCCTACAGCAGCCCAAAATGCCCATTTGGGCCACTATGGTTCGTACCAGGCGGGGTGGGTGTGCCTATGTAAATGGCATCAGCCCCTGGAGTGCTTTGCCACCACTCACCACCAGATGTCAGGGTGGGGCTCATCCTGACTCTGCTTACATCTGCAAAGGTTTTAGATAAAGACAAGCTAGAAGCCAGCGTCCAAAGAAGCTCATTGTTACAGTACCATGACAAGTGATGTGAATTCACATATTAACCACATGATGAAGTGGGAGGCACCTGATAGTTGTAAGGTTTTAATTATCTGATGAGTTAGATATTCAAGGGCTTCTGTCTTAACTTTCTGGTCATCCCTTGAGGTTCAAGAACCTTATGAAAGGGAACTATGACAAATTCATTTTTCTCAATAATATATGTGTGTGACTAGAGTTAAAGAACATTATTTTTTCACAATAGTGAGTCACTGCTATCTCAATAGATATTATCCTCCAAATCACCACTGGTTTAACAACTGGAAGATGTATCAGATTGGTCAAAGGGATCCCAGCCAGTGTCAGATTGTTGACGCAAAATGGATGTTCCTGGATTAGCAGAGGATTGGCCTAGACTGACAGGGTGTCTTCACCCATTCCAACTGGAACAGCAGAAAGAAAAAAGAAAAAAACTTCAGTTCCATGTAAAATTTGTTTTATAGGGCTGCCAAGTGAGAGTCATACGCAGTATTGTCATAGCCATGTTAGTCCCAGGATATTAGAGAGTGACAAGGTGGGTGAGGTAATATCTTTAATTGGACCAACTTCTGTTAATGAGAGAGACAAGCTTTCGAGCTTACACAGAGCTCATCTTCAGGTCTGGGAAATGTACTCAATGTACAGTGATGCAAGTAATGGAATACAGAACACAGAATTGGTGGTGGAGAACCAATCACCTTCTTTCTCTATTGTATGAAAGTTCTCCCTTCTCTTTGAGGATCTTCTGTTTTCTTTCTCTGAAGAAGGCATGGGGGAAAAATAGACTCTCTGCTAGGATGACCAGAAGTCCCGATAAAATCGGGACGGTCCCGATTTTTCATCGTTTGTCCCGCGTCCCGACCAATGCTGGGTCGGGACGCCTTTTGTCCGATTTCCGGTCTTCCGTTTTTTTGGGGGGGTTTTTCCTCAACAACTTCAGGCGGGAAGTCCCGATTTTCGGGTCTTCTCATCTGGTCACCCTACTCTCTGCACCTTTCTTTATTACATAGGGCAATCTTCATTTTCCACACACACCTGAAGCATGCTGGCCACCTTTAAAATGTCAGTATTTGCCCAGGCAATGGTTTCTGCAATATCTCATTTTCATTCTATATTTATAAATAATAGAACATAACTGTGGTTTACACTGGCAAGTGTTTGGTTGGTGATCATGACCACTGTAGCCGAAGGTGTCAGCTGACCTTTGTTGCTCCCTCCTTATGAGTAGTCAGCATCACAGCAAATTCTATAAGAGGCTGCCAGGGAAAGAGAAGTAATTCAAGTGGCACCATAAAATTGGCACTTTTGTTTTTATTTATTTTTGACAAGCCCATCATGTGTCTAGGGAATTACACATTGAAAAGGGAGAAGCTGATTCTGCGGCCAACTGTCTTCAGTGAGATACAGGTAGGGAGGTGGAAGCTAAACAAAGTGAGTGCCAAAGACGTCTTGCCATAAATTGTCTCAGCAGTGGAAGAGGAGGAGCAACCCATACATTCCATGCTGACATCTAATGGTGCAAAAACTGCCTGCAATCCTCTAATGCAGCGGTTCTCAAACTGTGGATCGCAATCCTGTTTTAATGGGGTCGCCAACGCTGGCTTAGACTTCTTGGAGCCTGGGGCTAAAGCCGAAGCCCCACCGCCTGGGGCCAAAGCCAAAGATCGAGGGCTTCAGCCCTGGGCGGTGGCGCTCAGGTTACAGGCTCCCTGCCTTGGGCTGAAACTTTTGGGCTTTGGCTCCCCACCTACCCTGGGGCATCAGGGCTCAGGTGACCTCGGGTTTCGATCCCCCCTCCAGAGGTCATACAGTAATTGTTGTAAGACGGGAGTAGTGGTACAATTAAGTTTGAGAATCCCTGCTCTAATGGCAAAGGCAGGACTTCTTGTGTGAAGGTCACACAGCAAGTGCTGTCTCTGGGCTGCCCAGGCATGATAGCTATCACCTGCCTTCATTTTCATAATTACGGATTACAACCCTGTGATGAAGAGTTCATGGATTTGCACCTTACATTTAAGATATGAAAACGGAATTTTGTTTTTAGCAGATTAACAAAAGTTTTAGTAAAAATTATTACTGCATCTCTTTCCAAGACACATTTAAAACATTCCATGCTATTTTAAGATTTTTTCATAAACAAGTACTGTAAATATAGGAAAGCCCATATGCCAGATATGAAGTTTTGATCATATTACAGTTCACCATTATAAATTAAGCAGCACTAAAAACAACATTCTTTTGGCGCTGTCTTTGGGAACTTGGGTTGCTATCCTGCAAACAAGCATGTGAGTAACTTTATACACATGCATAAGTATTTACAGATTGGGGCGTTATTCTTGTCCCTTTCTGTGTCTATAAATGGATACATACAATTTAAACTCATCTGGGGTTTGTATTGCATATACAAAGTTAGCATAAATCATGTACAGATATTCATGAAGTAAAAGATTAATACTTTTTTTTTTTTAAATGCCATCTAGTAACCAAAACCAGAAGTGACGTGATCAGACCTGCCAAACTAAAACCTGTCCCAACAAGCTAAAACTTACTTCCACCCTAGATGTGAGTGTCCTTGGAAATCCATTTCAGGCATATAAATGGAAAACAGTAGACCATCTGAGTATATAACCACAGAAAGAATGAAAATATTTAACTTTCCTCTGTTGCAGTAAATACATACCCTAATTTTTTTAGAAACACAAACCTTAATGGCATAATTGCTATAGTTTAGAGCTGGGCTAACATGATTTCTCAGATTGCTGGCAGTTCTGAATTTTTTAAAAAAATTCCATTTCAACCCAAACTGAAAATTCTGAAACATTTTGGCAAATTGAAAAAGTCAGCAAATATATATTTTGTTTTGGGTCAAACAAAACATTTTGTTCAATCGGAAATGAAATGTTTTGATTTCATCTTTTAAAATAAAAAGTCAAAGAAAATAAGTGCTAGATTCAAAAAAATGACCAGAGGAGAAGGTGATGTTAGTGCCATCTCCTGTGTAATCTCTAGCCCCAAGGTGAGGGCACTTAGCTGGGATGTGGAAGGCCCAGGTTCAATTCTCTCTTCTACCTGATGTGGAGCAGGTATTGGAACTTGGGTCTCCAACACTGTAGAGGCATGCCCAAACTACTGGGCTCCAGTTATTGCAAGGCAGCTCTCTCTCACTCTCTTCTTGAAGCTGTTCCACTGTGCATAAGTAATTAAATAGTCATAGGCACAGGGACTTCAACTTGGGTCTGTCACATCCCACAGGAATGCCCTAAGCCACCAGACTATACAGTCATTCTCACTCCCCTCAAGACTCTGGCCCAATGACTATTCAAGCTGTTCTGCTTTGTATTAAATACTTGAGCAGGAAAGATGGCCACACACCCAAATCACAATTCCCACAGCCTGATGGCTAGAGCACTGAGGGAGGACACCCAAATTCAAATCCCTGCTCCAATTTATCCTAAGTGGAACAATTTCAACATGAGAGATTGACAGAGACCTGCCCTAGAATATCCCATACTGCCGTGGGTAGGGCACTCTCTTGCAATTTGGGAATCCCACATTCAAAACTATTCTCCACATCTCAGGTGAATGCCCTAACCACTGGACTAAAGTTATATGGGAGACTGCCATCACTGCTTCCTCCGGCCATTTTGTGAATGAGGCCAAAAGTCCCCTCATAAATCCAGCCCAAATATTTATTTTTGGCCAAAACTATTCAACAAATGTGTATGAAATTTGAATAACTGAATAAATGTGAATAATTTTGGATCAACTGAAACTGCATTTTTTTGGCAAATAAACTGTAAATTTGAAAGATTTTGTTTAGCACTACAAGAGATCCCTTTGCAAAGCCCTTTATAACTTGGCAATCGATGGGCAAAACAAAAGGAGTGGCAAAATAGCATGCATTAATATTTCCCCCCAGGTAATCAGTGCTGGCTAGTGGTTAGAGCAGTGGAAGTCAGGACTCCTGGATTCTATTCCAACTTTGCTCCTGATACCCTGTGTGAACTCTCTGTGCTTTCTTTACTTCATCTATTAAAGGAGAATAACTGCTTTCCTCACAGTGGTTGCAAATCTTAATTAACAGAAACGTTTTGTTCTTAAATGCAAATTTTATTTTCTGGTGTCAGACAGGCCCTTAGCTGATAACAGTTGGTCTTCATCTGTCCTTGCTTCGTCAGAAGCAGAGATAAATTTGCTAGCCCTGGATGCAAGCTAAAGCCACTGAAGAGCGAGATGGTATGATGGTGTCCAAAACTGTAAAATACTCAGAAAAATCTAGATGACAGATTTGCTACTATTAAAGCAAATTATAACTAACACTGACAATACATTTTGCTGCTAAGCGTGAAGTCTGAGAACTAGAATATTATAATGTCCTTTGTGCCCTTTTCAAAGTTTAAGCACTTTAAAGGTTGCCCCGGAGAACCTTTACTAGGCAGATCATCATTAAAAAAAGATATTACCAGGGTAACTGGACTTTGAAGGATGTAGAAGCAGGTCCAATGGGAGGGTAAATATAACTTTCAACTTATGAACAATCTGCCGGAAGTGATGAGGTCTATAAAGGACACTAGTATTCCAAGAAGGCTCATTAGACTCTGAGTGAACACCTCCGTGCTAATCATTTTACCAAAGGATAAGTTGTGTACGTGCTCAATAAGTTGTTTTTCCACCATTATGAATTCAGTCATCTTTAGGGAAGGGGCTTGCATTAACTCAGTGCAGTGCTTGGCACAATGGGGTCCTCACCGTGTTGGCCTCTAGGCTCTACCATAACAAATACGTTAATTATTAACAAGGCTTTGAATTTCAGCTATACCCACTGATTACCACATTCATCATCTCTGCAAGTAATTTGATTAGAACGATGGCACAAGAAAACTATTCTCACTGTAATGAATCTGTGATTTTGTGAGGCAAACCCGCAGCCAAACCAGGACTGCTCACTTAGCTACCATGACTCTCCCCTCCAACAGAGCCACAGTCAGTCATCAATCAGGGAGGCGGCAGCAATTCAGCTGCACTGATTTACCTTTCCAACAGAGCCTGAAGTGACTAAGCCCTCAGGCATGCGGCGGCAGCCTATCCCTGAGCAGAGCCTGGGTCAGATGACCTCCAAGCTCTGGTATTTCCCCAATCCCGCCAGAACTGCAAGTTAGGGTATGTCTACACTACGGTACTAGTTCGATTTCTGTGAAACCGAACTTGTGAACCCGATATTTCCAGGTCGATTGTTCGAATCCACACCAGGGATCTTTTTTCGAATGTCTGAGTCCACAGTAGGGGGGCAAGCGTCGACATTGCAAGCGGTGCACTGTGGGTAGCTATCCCACAGTTCCCGCAGTCCCGCCTGCCCACTGGAATTCTGGGTGTAGCCCCCAGTGCCTTGTGGGAACGAAATTGTGTCAAGGGTCGGTATACGTAAATTTCGTCACTCGACCCACACTTCCGCCTTCCCAACGTGAAAGCGCCGGCGGGGAATGAATTCGCGCCCTTTTCCTGTGGCTGATAGCTCGGACGCCACTGGACAGTGAGCATGGAGCCCTCCGCGATTATCGCAGCTGTCCTGTCCGTAGCCAACAACTCGCGCCTTATAGCGCACCTTTTCCAGACTCTGATGCAGAGAAATCGGGAGAGGAGACAACGTAATCTCCGGGAGTACTTAAACTCTGACAGGGGCATTGATCTCTTGCAAAGCGCTGGACCCCGGCCCCTAGACATCATGGTGGCAATGGGTCATGTTGATCCCGTGGAACGGCGATGCTGGGCAAGGGAAACAAGCACTGACTGGTGGGACCGCATAGTGCTGCAGGTATGGGATGAGTCCCAGTGGCTGCGAAACTTTCGGATGCGTAAGTGCACTTTTATGGAACTTTGTGAGTTGCTGTCCCCTGCCCTGAAGCGCCAGGACACCCGGATGCGAGCTGCCCTCAGTGTCCAGAAGCGAGTGGCCATAGCCCTGTGGAAGCTTGCAACCCCTGACAGCTACCGGTCAGTAGCGAAGCAATTTGGAGTGGGCAAGTCTACCGTGGGGGTTGCTGTGATGCAGGTAGCCCGTGCAATCGTTGACCTGCTGTTCCAGAAAGTAGTGACCCTGGGAGACGTGCAGGCGATCATAGATGGCTTCGCTGCAATGGGATTCCCAAACTGCGGTGGGGCCATAGATGGGACACACATCCCTATCCTTGGACCGGAGCACCAGGGCGGCCAGTATATTAACCGAAAGGGCTATTTTTCTATGGTTCTGCAAGCACTAGTGGACCACAAAGGACGTTTTACGAACATCAATGTTGGGTGGCCAGGCAAGGTTCATGATGCTCGTGTTTTCAAAAACTCTGGTCTGTTTAGACGCCTGCAACAGGGGGTTTATTTCCCCGACCACAAAATCACTGTTGGGGATGTGGAGATGCCAACAGTGATCCTGGGGGACCCTGCCTACCCACTAATGCCATGGCTCATGAAGCCATACACGGGAGCCCTGGACACTGAAAAGGAGCTCTTTAATTACCGCCTGAGCAAGTGCAGAATGGTGGTGGAGTGTGCCTTTGGCCGTCTCAAGGCAAGATGGCGAAGCTTACTTACTCGCTGCGACCTCAGCCCTAAAAATATCCCCATTGTGATTGCAGCGTGCTGTGTGCTCCACAATCTCTGTGAGATCAAGGGGGAGACATTTATGCAGGGCTGGGAGGTTGAGGCAAATCGACTAGCAGCAGATTACGCTCAGCCAGACACCAGAGCCATTCGAAGATCACAGCGGGAGGCGGTGCGCATCCGGGAAGCTTTGAAAGCTCGCTTCCAGACAGAGCGGGTTAACCATTGACTGCTACACTTCCATAAACAGATACTGGACCTTCCCCTGTCCCTTTACACATGTCCCGTTGCCCATCCTCCCATTACCAACCCCCTTCCCCCTCCTTGGTTCAACGCTGTAAAGTCACAGTAAAGGAAAGATTTTTTTGAGTGAACCTTTTCCTGTACTTCTTATTGGGTAATGATTATCACCGTGGAGGCATACGGCGGTTGGGGGGGCGGTTTGGTTGGGGGACACTTCCCTTCAAAGGGGAAGCTCTTTACCCTGCCCAAAGCGCAGTGCCAAGAGGTGTTCCGCTTGCTTAAAGGGACAATCAACCTCTCCTAATCCCATGTGTGTGTGGTGTTGTCTATGTGCCTTTTACGTTGTGACTATCGCCTACGGATCCCACGGTGCATTGATCTATCCAGCAGGCTACTGTCAGCCGCAAAAGATCAGCGACCACCCTCCCCAAACATAAAGTGCACCACCAAACCCCCAATCCCCAGGTTTACAACGTATAAACCTGCACAACGAAGGACAGGTGTGCTTAATGCATGCAATGTGTACTGTGCTTGTCACTTCAGCAGTTACCCTGTGTGCACCCTCGTTTCTGCTCCCACTATCTGCACTTACAAAACATGTTAACCACTACCCAGACATACAAACGGTCCCATTTAAAACACTCAGGGAAACATTGGTGAACCAAAAAACCAGATTTATTCAACAGAACAATAACTTAACATGGGACCTGGGAAGGGAGGTGCTCAGGGGTGCTGCTGGATGGAGAGGAGGGAAAAGTCTAAGGTTTAGGGAATGACAGCCTTCTACTACTGCAGCGGTCTGCAGGGGTGGATTGAGTATTTCCACGCACCCTGGCTCCCCTTCTCCTAGTGACTTTTGGGGAGGAAGCCACTGGACTTGGTGGCGGGGGAGGGCGGCTTGAAAGAACATACAGAGGTGCTCTTTCCTCATGTCTCCTGTCCTGGAGAACATCCACTAGGCGCCGGAGCGTGTCTGTTTGCTCCCTCATGATTCCCAGCATTGTTTGGGTCGCCTGCTGATCCTCCTGCCGCCACCTGTCCTCGCGCGCTTCAGCCCTCTGCTCCCGTTCCCTGGCTGCTCGCTCGTACCGTGCAAACTCCTCTCTGCGGTGTGCCGCCTCCCTCTGTGACAGCATCATTAATTCTGAGAACATGTCGTCCCTGGTTCTCTTTTTGCGCCGCCTTATCTGGACTAGGCCGTGGGTGGGAGAAGCACGGGTTGGGTGGGAGACACTCACAGCTGTGGGATAAATGAAAGGGAGTGAATTCCTCAGAATGATATTTTTTCAAGAACAATGACCATACTCTTTCACCGTGAATAGGACCAAACACAGTGCCTATCACATGTACACGTACTACAAGGTCAAATACTATGCCTTAAGGCTGAATGAGTGTCTGGGGTCCCGGTATACGGATCCCAGAAGCCTTGCCGTACACAGAAAATCACCTCTCTGAAAACCATGGTAAGGTGCTGACTTAGGACTGCTGCGAGATTGCTTCACAGCAGTGCTCTACTCCCATGTCTCCCTCAGTGTTCCTGGCGGCGGGCAGGAAATGCTGCTGGCCAAACCGATAATCTACGGCGGCTGTCCTAGACCACCCCCCAGTCCGCGTTGCCGCTCCAGGGAACCAAAAATGCCCGCGAACCGCCCAGCATGAACGGCTCGCCTACCTTCCCCCCCCCTCCGCGTGGCTGCTCCAGGGAACATAAAATGCCCGCGAACCGCTCAGCGTGAACGGCTCGCCTACCCTTCCCCCCCCAGTCCGCGTTGCCGCTCCAGGGAACCAAAAATGCCCGCGAACCGCTCAGCGTGAACGGCTCGCCTACCCTTCCCCCCCCTCCGTGTTGCCGCTCCAGGGAACCAAAAATGCCCGCGAACCGCCCAGCATGAACGGCTCGCCTACCCTTCCCCCCCCTCTGCGTGGCTGCTCCAGGGAACCTAAAATGCCCGCGAACCGCTCAGCGTGAACGGCTCGCCTACCCTTCCCCCCCCTCCGCGTGGCTGCTCCAGGGAACCTAAAATGCCCGCGAACCGCTCAGCGTGAACGGCTCGCCTACCCTTCCCCCCCCTCCGCGTGGCTGCTCCAGGGAACCTAAAATGCCCGCGAACCGCTCAGCGTGAACGGCTCGCCTACCCTTCCCCCCCCTCCGCGTGGCTGCTCCAGGGAACCTAAAATGCCCGCGAACTGCTCAGCATGAACGGCTCGCCTATCCTATCCCCGGTTTAGCGTTGCCGCTCCCTGGGACTGTCCCTACCCGCGCACCGATATGTGGTACTGGTTTTGCTCCCGACACACTACCACCACGCGTTACCGTAAACAGCCGGGTGTCTGTCTGTAAGGGGAAAAGGAAGCATGCAGTATACTAATTATACCACTCATTCGAACCAGGACCCCATGACTGATATCACTCTGCTGAGGATTACGGAGACAGAGAAAATCTGCATGCTGCGTCAATGCAAGCAAACCCCGGGGCCGTATGCTGCCATGCTATGCAAGGCAATGATACCAGAGTACCTGCTGCTTGCATGGCGCGGGAAAGTATCCTACCATGGAGGAGACAATAAGGCAGCTCTCCCAGTGAACGTGCTAAACAAACTATCGCTGTACCTGCAAGACAGCTTCTCTGAGATCTCTGCTGGTGATTACACCTCTATCCCCATACATATTGACAGACTTTTCGAATAGTTGCACGGGAAAGCGACTCAAAGCTGAAGCGCATAAGGCCAATGAAGCCACAGTTACAGAGCGCTATCACACCATAACTATTGTATTGAAAATAAATGTCTAACACACTGACCTGATGATCCCTCTCCTGATTCCTGGTCAGGAATGCTGGCTTGGGAGTGTTCGAAGGGCAGCGCAGTCAGGGTGAGGAATAGTTCCTGGCTGTCGGGGAAATCTCCAGGGTGACCACTTTCGATCGCTTCGTCCCCCTGCCCTCCATCCTCTTCTTCGCCGTCAGCGAAAACCTCCTCCGATGTGTCCGTAGAATGGACCCCGTCATCGGTGTCCACGGATACTGGCGGGGTAGTTGTTGCCGCACCACCGAGCATGGCGTGCAGTGCCTCGTAAAATCGGCAAGTCTGAGGCGCTGAGCCGGAGCGTCCGTTGGACTCTTTGGTCTTTTGGTACGCCTGACGTAGCTCCTTGATTTTGACGCGGCACTGCGTAGCATCCCGGCTGTACCCTCTCTCCGTCATAGCCTGTGAAATCTTCTCGTAAATTTTGGCATTCCGTCTTTTTGAACGGAGCTCGGCTAGGATTGATTCATCGCCCCACACAGCGATGAGATCCAAAACCTCACGATCACTCCATGTTGGAGCTCTCTTTCTATTCACCGATGGCATCGAAACCACCGCTGTAGAGCTCTGCATTGCCAGTGCTGCTGAGCTCGCCACAATGTCCAAAGAGGAAATGGGATTCAAAATGGCCACAGAGGAAAAAGCATTCAAATTTTCGCGGGGATTTCTCTGAGTGGCAGGTCAGAGCATCCGAGTACAAAATACTGCCCTGAGCGTCCACCGAGTGGTGCACTGTGGGATAGCTCCCGGAGCTATCAGCGTCGAATTCCGTCCTCAGTACCTCGCATTCGACATGCCCATTTCGAATTTGGCGCTACTCCCCTCGTCAGGGTGGAGTACCGAAATCGATTCAAGGAGCCCTTACTGTCGAAATAAACTGCTTCCTAATGTGGACGGGTGAGGGATTACATCGAGTTAACGCTGATAAATTCGACATAAAGTCCTAGTGTAGACCTGGCCTTAGTCTGTGCATCACCACAGCCTTGCCAGGAACCCTCCTGCTGCCTCACAGTGGAACAGATTCTCTCGATTCCCACTTTGCTCTTGATCTGTTCCCTGTTCCTGCCCCAGCTTTGCTCAAGCTCTGTCCCAGCCTTGTCCCTGCCCTATTCTGACCTTGCAACAGCCCTGTTACAGATCTGCTCCAGCCCTGCATCCACTTCCTGACCCCGTTCCCTCCAGACCTTCAGACTCTGACCTCCTGGTTTCAATCTATGGCCTGCACCTGGACCCTGGCTACAGTAGTTATATGGCTTGTCTACAGACTCTAATCTCGGTTCCAACCCCAGCCTATACCTGGATCCTGGTTCCAGGGCTGTCCTCTGCCCCATCCTAACTCTAGATCTGGCTTCAACTTCTACTCCAACCAGTAGGCATGACTAGCTATAAACAGTGCCTGACAAACTTGCCTCTCTCCCATACAAAAGGGTATAAGGCACTGGAAGAGGAGAGACTGTGACTCCCTTGATTTATGGTTCATCCGTATAACAGAGAAGTAACAATGTGCCATGTGCTAAGTGGCTGTTAGAAAGGTCATCACTTCCACTGTTAAGCAACACTGGATACACTTCTTGCTGGTTAGAAGTTTGCATAAGCAACCGTGCATTATGATAAAAATTCATCCTTAGCAATCAATAATAACTGGCCTCAGAGAAACTGAGGCCTACGGAACTGCTGCATTTGCTTGTTATTTAACTGGAATGGACAGAACAGCCCATTAACACTGCAATGAAACATTTCCACTGTATTCTTTTAATTTCCTAAAAGCCACTTTTGGAGCTTCTAAAACTCAGTTTACAGTGGTGAAACTACAGCTCGTTAGCCAATTTCTTCTTGTTAAAATAATATGGGATCCTCTACTAGTTCAGGCAGGCCATGAAAAGAGTTGTATACAAACCTTTTAAAGTTCCATCCATCCCACCCTTCCCCATCTGTCCACCCTTTCTGTACCCTTTTTAGTGGGTGACCCAGGCCGCTCCTTCCCTCTTTGGGAATCCTTGCCCTGCCATAATTCTGAAGAGTCTTACGGAGTCCAGCCATCTGCAAATGTGTCTTTTGGGCCTTTTGGGCCTTTGGACTGTTACCATTTCCTTTGACACTCATTTAGTTTCTCCTGACCCTAGCAAACAACACTAGGACAGGAGATGCCCTACTTCACACATGAATTCAAGAGCATTCTGGGGATTCTACAGGCACGGCTGAATTATCTGGACCCTGCAAAGACCTTCAAAAAGGAACAGTGGCGAGTTGGAGTTGGGGTTTAAGGGTGGTCAGAGAATAAGGAAGTCACCTGTGACTTGTGGTCATGCCAGAAACAGAGTATTTTCCTGGGACACTGAAAGAAAGATGTCATAAAACCTATTGTAGATCACAGAGAGGAATGGAGTGGCTTATTTGCAGTCAGGGAAATGAAGAAAGATAAGGAGAGAGTATGTATTCATCCATTAAAGGAGATCAGTTGCCATTCAAAGAAAGGGTTATGATTTGAACAAGGCCCAATTTTCAACAGAACTGATTTACTCATCCTGCAAATCCTTTATTCTGTCAGTAGTAAAACATCCTTGGAGTTTCTTAATTATTATAGGTAACAATTTCCTAACTCAAAAAGTGTTGCAGCCAACATGGGGGAAATTCTATATTAGACAGGGATGAAAGTAAAATTTCTCTTACTGGTACGGGGTCAGCTTTGCCCCTCCCCCATCCCCCAGAAGGGGCAGCGCCTCGGGCAGAAGGGGCGGGGCTGGGGGGGGTGTCAGCCACTCTTTCCATGCCATTCCACCAATATTTCAGGATGATGCTAAATATGCTAAATATTTTTAAAATCAGCAGCTACAGATAACTGGCATCCAAGACCCTTAATGTTGATTTCCAATAAGACTTGGAACACCAGGGAAGTTCCAGAAGACTGGAAGAAAGTGAATATTGTGCCAATATTTCAAAAGGGTAGATGGAATGACATGGGTAATTGTAGGCTTGTCACACTGACATCAATTCCGGGCAAGATAATGGAGTGCCTGATACTGGACTCAATTAATAAAGAATTAAAAGAGGGTGATAATAATTAATGCCAATCAACATGGGTTTATGAAAAATAGATCCTGTCAAACTAACCTAATATCTTTTTTTGGTGAGATTACAAGTTTGGTTGATAAAGATAATAGTGTCGATGCAACATACCTAGACTTCTGAAAGGCATTTAACTTGGTACCACATAACATTTTGATTAAAAAACTAGAACAATATAAAATAAAATAGTCACATATTCAATGAATTAAAGGCTGGCTGATAGGTCTCAAAATGTAAATGGAGAATAGTCATTGAATGGATGTGTTTCTAGTAGGGTCCTGCAGGGATCAGGTTCTTGGACCTATGCTATTTAAGGTTTTTATTAGTCATCTGGAAGAATACATAGGACCATCAATGATAACGTTTGCAGATGACACAAAAATTGAGGTAATGGTAAATAAAGAAGAGGCCAGATCACTGGTACACAGTGATCTGGATTGCCTGGTACGCTAGGTGCAAGCAAACAGTACAAGTTAAATGTAAATGTATACACATCTAGGAACAAAGAAAATAGACCATACTTTCAGGATGGGGTATCTACCCTGGAAAGCAGGGATTCTGAAAAATTTGGGGATGAGGGTGGATAATCAGCTGAACATAAGCTCCCAGTGCAACTCTGTGGCCAAAAGGGCTAATGCAGTAATTTTACCTCTGTGTTTGTCACTGGTGCAACCAATGCTGGAGTACTGTGTCCAGTTCTGGTGTCTGGTTCTGGAGAGGGTTCAGAGAAGAACCACAAGAATGATTAAAGGATTAGAAAACATGTCTTGTAGTGATCGATTCAAGGAGTTCAATGTATTTAGCTGAACAAAGAGAAGGTTAGGGGGTAACTTGATTATAGTCTATGAGTACCTACTTGGGGAACAAATGTTTAATAATGAGTTCTTCAATCTAGCAGAGAAAGGTATAACACGATCCCATGACTGGAAGTTGAAGCTGGACACATTCCGACTAGAAATAAGGTGCACATTTTTAACAGTGAGGGTAATTAACCATTGTAACAACTTACCAAAGGTCATGGTGGATTCTCCATCACTCACCAATTTTAAATCAAGATTGGATGTTTTTCTAAAATATCTGCTCTAGGAATTATCTTGGGGAAATTCTATGGTCTGTGTTATACAGGAAGTCAGACTAGATGATCACATTGGTCCCTTCTAGCCTTGGAATCTATGAATTTATATCTACTTTTAGACTGATAAGATGCTTAAGATATTATAGCCAAGTGGAAGACATGGGCTTGAGCTTTGGCATAATTCATGCCCACTAGCTCATTAAGGAAGCAGCATTTTGACAAACAGATTGAGAAACAATATAGTAAAGCCTTTATACAGAAAAACCACACACAAAACCAGACAAATACATACTTCAATTATTAAAACTGTGATAATTATCAACAATAGCAGAGTAGCAGGTGTAGAGTAGATATTTGGCTCAGTCAGAATAGGTGCAACATTGAAAAACACTTTCTAAAATGCCCCAACAGCAAAATTATTTTAAGGCACAAGCAGAAAGACACATTGTGAAACAACCTCATTACAGGCGTTAAAACACATAAGGGAAGATGAGTATCCAAAACTAACCAAACCACTTCTGAAATTGGTTTATTATTAGATTGCTCACCAGATTTCAGAAATAAATCACTTGTGAGCCAAGAACGTCCTAATGCACTTTGCAGTGAATAAAGGGTAATAGATGGTTTCCTTAGGGTATGCATAAATGACATTTGTATAGTAGCATTTTACTTAGGAGTAAGACATAACTTTAGCCACATTAAGAGTTCATAATCCATTATCTTAATATTTCTCTCTGTCATTCATGATACATTGATTTCAAAGTATTTGGCTCAAATACATTTAATTTGAGAGCCAGGCTGCTCTGTTTAAACACTGTGACAGAATGTTCCACAGTCGAACTGTTGATTTAGTCATATACCGTCAATGACATGGAACAAACTAAGGGAATCTGGACCCAGTCCATTAGAGAAATGCCACTAAATGTCTCAACTTCTGCTCTCCTCTATGGGCATACAAAGAGAACTAGAGGAGTTACATGGCAAACGAACTCACGCTACTTCCTTAAGAGAGCCAGTCCAGCTTACACTCTTATGGAGAGCTTATTTAAATGGCACATTTCAATAGAGTAACTGAAAATGTGGGGAAAAAACAGATTTTAGATTATTATTTTTTTGAAAACCTAACTAATAGGAAACACAATAAAGTTGATAGTTTTTCTTTAATATGGTGCTCCTTTATTTGAGTCTTCCATTAAAAAAAAGCAAATTCAATTCTCCTGAAAGGTAAGAGGGTGTGTGCCCTCAAAACTGAAGTCCTTTCTTCATCCATAAAACAGACATCGCTTGTACTGCTGCTACTGTCCATGCTATCATGTTAATGTGCTCCAGCCCATACCCGGAGGAGGAGAATTTAGTGGGTTTTAGGAGTAGCCTATTTGGGTATTCCCTTCCGTAATTTGCACGCTGAGGTTCTAGCATAAACTTTTCAGGAAGGATTTGTTTTAACCTAGTGTATGTATTGAACACACCCACAGAGTGAAATAATAAGAGTTTGTTTTTAAAGAGTCTAATTGCTTTTGAGAATGGGCTGAAGATCACATCAAGGAATACAGACTCATTTATTAGTTCTCAAGTTAAGTTTAGGTATCCAATCCAAAGACCAATTAGAACCTAAACCAGCCTCTTCAAGGGTTTAAAGGGTTAAAACTTCTGGTTTAAAGTTCCAAACCAGAATGACTAGTTCATTCTTTCAAAGTGATTCTATACGGCCACTTCCCCTTAAGTACAAGTTACCCCAGTAAGTCCAATTATTATTCATGTTGAAACACAATTCAATGGATAAAGTTAAGAAGAACCGAAGCAGAAGGGTAATGGATGCTTTCAATCTATTACCAAAAATGGGATATTGCTCTAGGATTAAATGCAGAAATCCAAATCCATCCTTCATTTAACTCCATTTGCCTCTCAATAGTTACAATAGAGACAATTTTGGCCCAGCCTTTGTATTGGATTTGAGCAAGACCTACTATGCATCTTCGTACAGCAATCTAATTTTTGTAATTTGTACCGCTAAAGTATAGCACCTCTTCTTACGACCCAAAACTCACAGTGCATAGTTTGCATTAGCTGTAACTATAAAGGAGCAGATTACAATTGTGCAAAGCACTGACAGTAGCTCAGAAGGCAGTGTAATTAAACTTTTCAACTGCAACCTTTCCATAAGCTACCTTAAAATCTTCAATGCTAGTCAAACCATTGTCTTTGAAACACATTTATAACAGATTACACACCAAGTTTACATAAGCTTTGTAAAAAAAAAAAAAAAATCCTTCTGAAGAGGTTGTGACAAGGATTTGAAATCAACTTCTCTTGAAGTGTCAATGACCTGGAGTGCTCAAGTGTTTAATATGCTGGCTTCCTCTTTCCTACTGTGTTTATTTGGCTGAGAAAGTGACAAAAACCTACAGTTGAACACACCATGCTAGTTGCTACCAGTCTTGCTACGTTTCTCCCACTCAGATGGAAAATACTTGACTTTTTGGTGGAAAACAAGCAGGATCTAGAGTAATCATCTACAGAACCTGAAATGTCACTTTACACACTGTGTAGGTACTTGAGAGTTACAAAATACAAACAATTGCATTCTCCATTAACCATAACAACTGGCATACACGCCAACTGTCCTTTTTCAGGAACAATTCCTTTATTCATTGATAATCTTCCTAGTTTGTCCCATTTGAAAGGAAAAACCGTGTCTCTATCCATTTCCCCCCTTAGATACCCAGTTACAAATAGTAGCAGATATCTCTAAGACACCTTGCAATACACCTTTATTTCAACATGTAAGAATAATGGCTAGTTCCGCAAGAGAAAAATCTATAAGGGGAATATTCTGCAGCATCAGAAGGCAATTTGTGCCTTCCACTGTTCTATTTGAGTGCATAGCTAATTGTGCTGCATAGGATAGGAATGGAAGTACTGCATCAGAGGCAAGCTCCAACTTTCAAAAAGCTTCTGGGAACAGCATGAGCAGAGTCATATCAGTTGACACATGAACAACAAAAACAAAGCTATGCATTAGGGCATCCCTGGGCTCTGAAGAGAAACAACAGCCCAAAGAACTTATACAGCAGAAATATGTCTAATCAAAAGAGATTCAGCTTCCATTGCTTTTAAAAACCCTGTACTGTCTATCCATGTGTACCACACTGTATTACGTATTATGATGTCTGGTTTGAATGGAACAGATTGTGGGAAGATTCTCAGTGAATTGCAATCAGTATTTGCAACTTTCTGAGCTATTTGGGACAGGACGAAAGTGGCATTTACAACATACAGTAGTGTGCCTACAGTATTCTGATATGTTTTTAAATGAAATTCAAACAATTTCAAAGATTCTATGTGACACTGCTTTAAAACCCACTAACAGACTCCTACATATAGATTAGTTCAAAGACAAAGTCCTTTTTACAGTATGAACATTTTGGAACCAATAGAAGGTAAAAAAGTATGTTAATTTTTTTTATATAGAGACAGTTCTCATGACAAGTTCCTGAGCTAGGACTTCATGATTCTCCCTACTACGTACTACATTTATTCACTACACTTGTTATCCCGGACAGAGCATTTCTGAGAAATCAACGTTATTGACTCTCTAGCACAATTTTTTATTTTCTCTGGGCACTTGTGCAAGCTATTGTTCAGTATCTTGTTAATTACCAAAAGCTGAACATAAAGATCTGTAATACTCTTGGTTTTCTCCTCTACCTTTCTTAAAAATAGTTCATATGTTTCTCCTTTTCTACTTCTCTGGGATTTCGCCTTCCCTGAATTAGTTCCCCAAAAACAACAGCAATGGGTTTTTAATTCTGCCCCAATGTCTCTTTCTCAAAAAAAGAGCCAGGGTAAACTTGATATTGTAACTTACATCAAGCTGTGCTGATCTGAGTATGTTCAAGTTACATACTGGTAGATATTCTTTAACATGTCCTTTCCCAATTTTGCATTGTGACCTCTCCCTTTTTTCCTCATCGCTGGATACTGCATGAATCCTTCTTTTGCTACCTTTTTCAGGAAAAACTGAAGCAAGCTAGCTGTCATGCTGTCAGAGTCAAAATACCTAGCCACCACAGCATGTCACCTCCCTCTTACTTGACTGTACCCTGTTCTGTTTGGATAATGACATCACCCCACATTAAGCGGTGGGGGCAGTTATCTGGCTTATTGGAAAAGGTGTCTGCCTCTTTAAGGGCTAGAGAGCCAGGGAGTGACTTGACTGCAGTGGCAGAGCTTCTGTGCAGTAATAAGGAGAAGAATAAATAACTCTCCTCTTAACAACAGCCGTTATGTACTTGAAGACTGCTATCATGTCCCCTCTCAATCTTCTCTTCTCCAAACTAATCCAACCCAGTCTTTCAAATCTTCCCTTATAGGTCATGTTGTTTAGATCTTTAATAATTTTTGTTGCTCTCCTCTGGACTTTCTCCAATTTGTCCACATCTTTCCCGGTGTGTGTTGCCCAGAACTGGATACAATATTCCAATTGAGGCTTTATCAGTGCTGAGTAGAGCGGAAGAATTACTTCTCCTGTCTTGCTTACAACATTCCTGCTAATACATCCCAGAATGATGTTCGCTTTTCTTGCAACAGTATTACATTGGTGACTCATATTTAGTTTGTGATCTACTGTAACCCCAGGATCTTTTTCTGCAGTACTCCTTCCCAGGCAGTCATTTCCCATTTTGTATGTGTGCAACTGATTGTTCCTTCCTAAATGGAGTACTTTGCATTTGTCCTCACTGAACTGCATCCTATTTATTTCAGACCATTTCTTCTGTTTGTCAAGATCATTTTGAATGTAATCCTGTCCTGCAAAGTACTTGTGACACCACCCAGTTTGGTATCATCTGCAAACTGTATAGGTGTATTTTCTGCCATTATCCAAATAATGTATGAAGATACGAATACAACATCATGAAGATGTTGGCCTCCTTGTCAGGAAAGAGGAGGGAAATAGTCAGCTTGTTCAAGAATCTTAAGACATCTTATGAGCCACTGAAGAGCTATCATTACACAGGTGCACTGAACTAAGAAAGGACAGGGATAGTAAAAAGCAGCAGATGTATAGTGAAATACTCATCTTCTGTGAGCACCCAAGGGACCAGGAAAAAAAGTCGGACTATATTTGTCCAAGAAATCTTGGATACTTTGAAAACCTCAGTTACACTGGCCATGTGAGACTTGAGTTTGCCTAGAAGTGTTGGTCCTCAGTTTCACTGTATCTCATAAGAATGAGGAGGACGAGGAAAACTCATCATATGGATGGTTGCTGGTCATTTTGTTTGTTACTTAAACTGTAGAATAAGTGGGTGAAAGATAACCCTGCTCCAGAAAGTAAATAAGATATTGAGGAATGATTTCAGAAAAGACAATAGGGTGGGGAACTATATGTTCCTACTAAAAAGACATGACGGTGTGGTATTAGACTGTAGGTTTGCAGCACGGATTCACTGACAATATATCACTCTGCAGCTAGATATTGCTGTCCTTTTTTTATTATGCAATTCTGACAGCAGCTAAACACACAGTGATAATGTAGCTAGAGGAATGGAGAAGCATTCCTGCAAACTTTACTCTTCCTTCCACTCCCTCCAGCAAAAGAAGACACAGAGCAAGGAAAATACGCAATATATTTTGCTAAAAGAAAAAAGTGAATGAGCAAAAAGTTAAAACCACACTATCCAGGGTGTTCCTGGAGTGTATTGTATACCAAAAAAGGTAGTATGAATATATTTTATATTTAACATTTTTCAACAAACTAGTGGGAGTTACACCTCCAGAGGAAAAGTAAGAGACACAAGAAAGTCACATGATTTGTTTTCCAGTAGCCTCTTTACTGTTTTGCTGCAATGGCATCCTCAGCATCCAACATCACTTTAACATAAGTGTCAAGTTTAGTTCTAATTTGTGTGCAAGGTAAGAGATGTCTATTTCAATCTCTCCACAAATAGTCTAGGAAGTTAAAGGTGCAATATCGGAGTGTCCAACTGGGCAGGGTTTCCCATGTGTAAACAGTTATTCTGTGTTTACAGAACTGTATGTTATAAAAATAAGATATGTATACACTACAAACACACACACACACACACACCCACGATTCAGATTTAGATAAGATTCACAAATAGTGTATTAGAGGCTTATGTAATCAGTATATGCAGAAGTGGTCTGCACAACTCTTGTAAAAATTAGTAACTTATAATAAAATCCATCTTGGTATTATGCTGTTTAGGTACAATTTGAATAATGAATGTCATAACATACACTGTACTCATTTTAGTGGCAGAACTTTTATCACTATATAAATCAAACAGCAACAATGATGTAATACACTTGTAAAAGAGAGGCAAATGGACCCGGTATCTGTTTATGGAGCTATGCATAATGTGCATCACTTTTCCACACGTCAACAGCAGGTAACTGGATAAACCTGCATTTCCAAAAACTCTCTGGCAAGCTTCCTGAAGCAGAATTCAGAAGCAAAAGACAGTAGCTTTCTATGCTGAATTACATCAGTTTGAATAAAGTTCTGCCAGCCGTTCCACAATAAACCCTGCTTTTTCTGGGGGGTTATATTTAAATGGAAAAACATTTTTCTGAAACTTGGCAATGCAAAATGCAGCCTGCAAGCATGCTTAACATGCTTGAAGATGTTGGGAGTGTTCTAAAGGGGGAGAAGATGGGGAAATTTAGACCTCAGCTGATTAGATGCAACAGTTTGAACTATTGGTACTGCATTGGCTATCACATTCCTAGCACACAGGCTGAAACATTAATCAGCACTCAAAAATCATATACACTTCCGCAAACTTCTGTTGCTCTGCTCCCTCCCTCAACAGACAATGGGAAATTTTTCTGCTGTGGCTTTTTTTTTTTTTTTAATGTTAATTAGGTTTAATGCTAATCTTTATTTCATCAGACTATCCACACCCGCAAACCTCAGAGCCCAGGCAGCACAGATGAGTTTTTTGGGGTTTTTTCCCCAATTACTTGCCCTTATCTCAGTATGCATTTAATCTGCATTGTGTCTCTTAGGCTACATCCACACTACCCACCCGATTCAGCGGGTAGCGATCGATTTCTGGGATCGATTTATCACGTCTCGTCTAGACGCGATAAATCGATCCCAGAACAGCTCCCCGTCGACTCCGGAACTCCAGCTCCGCGCGAGGAGTAAGCGGAGTCGACGGGGGAGCCTGCCTGCTGCCGTGTGGACCAGCGGTAAGTACCTTTTAAAATCGATCTAAGATATTCGACTTCAGCTACGTTATTCACGTAGCTGAAGTAGCGTATCTTAGATCGAACCCCCCCCCCCCCCTTCCAGTGTGGACCAGCCCCCAGTCTCTGAAAATGTTTAAGTCCAGCTAGGGGTTTCTCAATCTTCTATGCTTTGTATTTTTCACTTACAAATAGTTTAGAGATATCAACAGACTTCATCAAATTAGTTGTCCACTTCCTCCTTCAAGAGGCACATAACCCTGTTTAATAGCACTGGCCTCAAATACATATGCCCCAAAATGCCCTGCCAATTAACTATTTTCCACTTTGAACTACCACCATTCACTGTAATCATTATTTAACCATCTTTAAATTCAGTTCTCATCCCTGTGGTTGTAGATTTTCCTTAATAATCTTAATAGAAGATAAAGCAGGGGCAGACGCAGAGGGGAAGCAACAGTTACCAATAAAGTCCCACGGTTGAACTCAAATCCATTATGCTTTCCAAAGGAAAACTGCTGCTTTCACTGCAGCCTAGCTGTGTGTTCATTAGCACTTGAGAGGTGGCAGGGTTTCTTTTAATTAACTTTTACTTACAAAAACTGAATTAGTAGCTATTTTGCAGATGTCAGTTTCCCCCAATGTTGAGGCAGAACAAAAAAGAGCAAAAGGGTAGCACTAAAATTTGAAACAAATTCAGTATTTCTGTTTACCACTCCCATGAAGACAATAACTGACCCAACAGTTTTCAACTCATTTATCACAGCTGCAGAACGGAAGTTCATGCCGGTTAATGTATAAGGAGGCTTTAACAGCACTGATATTACTGGAAGAAATTTGTTTGCGCAGAATAAGAGGGAGGAACCAAAGATTTACCCTGAAGTTTTTTTAAGAGGTTTCCTGGCTAGATTTTTATTTGAGAGAGAGAATCTTATCGAATTGTCATGCCATTGCAGCAGCAGATGGGATTATTACTGCCTGAAATAACTGAGTAATTATACCTAATATGTGCATAAAACTGAGGCATCTACAGGTCTGCGCCAGCACTGACATGACAGTGTAGCGTTCTGCTGATGTGGCCTGGACTCCCTAACTAGCTGCAATAATTTCTGTCTTCTGAATCAGAGAGTTTGATGATCTGGCCAACCTGCAATGAACTCTGTACATGTGGGGCAGTCACATGAGCCCTGGCTTAGTCCAACCAAATCATGAGCTGGCTGTTTACAAGTAGCTGGAAAGCTATAATAATTCGTGTGCCTCTTCTTCAAAACAAATGCTGCATAAAGAAAATACAAACTTCCTGCAGATTACTTGATAAAATTTTGCATGGATTTTAATTAAGAGATTGTTTAATTTACACCTACTGTGCACTGGATTGCTTCATAAACCTGTATTAGTAACTCATTCAGATGTTCAATTGCTGTCATAACCAAACCTGTAAATTGATGAGATCACATGGTAAAGAGAGCAAGGACTTATGAACTGCAGTTTAATTAGAATCTCCATTGAAGAACTGCTAAAAATGCCTGTTCTTTGAATGATTATCTGCCCTCTGAGGGTATGCCTATATTGCAATCAGGCGTGTGACTGTAACAAGTGTAGATATACCGGAGATAGCTTTAATCTGTCTGTTACAGCTGTCCCCCTGCTGCATTCCCTTTTCCTCTCTCCTTCCTGTTGGTACCGGGTGTGGCCACCCCTCCCAGCCATTGTGCTAACTAAACTCATAGCCCTATTCATAGGAATGGCTTGTACAGACTGACTGGAGCCATTGCTCTGCCTAGGGAGGGGGCTTCTTGCTTCTTGGTTTGGTTCCTTTGTTCAGGCCCGGGCTCGGTGTAGGGGGCACTGTCCAGGTATGCAAGACCTAAAGTGGCCACATAGCTGAGCATATGAGTCATACCTATGGCTCAGAACATGCCCAGGCATGCCTATGCTTACCTGTAGTTTTCCCTGCCTTCTCTCCTCCCCTGTATCCAGAGAAGCCAATCAAAAGTACTGGTGGGAAACTGCCTAAGTTTGCCTTTAAAACCAGACATTTTCTGATCAGACCCCTGGAGAAGGTCCTTGCTCTGCCACCTGGTCTGATCAGCTAGGGGTCTTTGGGGGTCCCTCTCCCCGCTCTCATTTGTTTTTGAGCGTACCCCCGTTTTAAACTCCCCTCCCACGAACAACGAATTTGTGCCTGGAGATCTCCTGATTATTGTAAGCGAATCGAATCTTCTCTGCGTCCTCTGATGCTGAAACTGCCGTTCCTGTCTCTGTGCTTGCTGCTGTCCTGGGGATTGGTAAGAAAAAACCTCTTGCACACTCCCCTTGTTTTAACTGCTGGCTTTCTTTCCCCAGCAGGCAGACCCAAGCTAACTCCTTGGTCTGTATCTGTAATCTGCTTTTAGCTCCACAGCAGCGCCTTTGCTGCTAGAAATAAAACTGCTGCAGCCACCACTAGTTAACACCCGCCCCCCCTTGGAGCTGTATCCTGGGCACACACCACTCTGCCCTCTGGAACTACCCCTAGTATAAGATGCACCATTAGTTTTAGTCTTTAGTCTAGATAAATTGTAATTTCATTGCATAGCTGTGGTTAAGTTAGCTTCTCTGTAAGTAAGTCGTTGCATTGTGTTTTGTTACTTGCTAACTTGTGTAATCTTGGTTAAGATAGATCATAGATAAGATTTTGCTATGTTCTGTATAAACCCCCCTACCTCATTTCTCTCTCTCTCTCTTTTAATCCCTTCCACCACGTGCTCAACCCCCTCCCCCTCCGATAACTGCCTAACCTCAATTGTCTAGCATAAAAACCCCATTGGTTACCTTTTTCTCTCTAACACACCTCACATTTTACATTTACACCACTGTGACCCATTTTTACCTAGAGTTGTTGGTTATTTAACACATTTTACCCATAACTGTTAGTTGGTTATATGCTGCTGTGACACACCCTTTACATAGAAATTGTTAGCTACCTGTTACATTTATACTTCAGTGTTAATTGGTTACCAACTGTATTGTACCCCACTACTGAAACCCCCTATCCTGTTTACTAAAAGAAACCCCTCCCCAATTGTCTACCTTAACAAAACCCATAACCCTCACTATTGAATTTTTCCCTGTTTTTATTAACTTTCTTAATAAAGTTTATTTTGCACCCCACCAGTGCAGTAATTGTCCCCCAAGATCCCCTACCTGCTGGCAGGGACATAATCTAGCTAGCTCAGGTACCAACAGTGGGAAGCCCACAGGAGCACAGCCTTCAGCATGCGAGAGCTAGCTGCCCAAGTACATACTCCAGGTCCCAGGTGGGTTTATACAGCTTGTGCTGAAGTCTACATTGCCACAGATGCTGAAGTCTACATTGCCACAGCTGTCTATACATGCTGTAATCGCATCCTGCTGTGGTGTAAACATACCCTGAGTGATGAACTGTGGACACTCGGGTTTTAGAAACTTTTAAATTAAATTTCTGACCTTTAATTAGTAAAAGAGCAGCGAAAACGCAGCCCATGGTCTCTCTCATCTTTCACATACAGGTTTGGCTCTCAGACACTGCAGTTCCCAGCATGTGGTTTTCCAACTCGATCCAAGTGGAAAGCTGCTTGGATGATAGTAGATTATTGCATGCTTGCAACTTTAGCACATTGTGGGATATGCCTTCAATACTGAATGGTAGCTCCAATCTGCTTCATTTTATAAAAAATAGGTATGGCACTCATTCTGGCGGCAAACTGCTACTGTGGTCTTCAGTTGGGGAAAGTTTGGATTGCCTTGAACTAAAGAATTATTAAAGAGTTATTATTCAAAATTGCAGGTATTCCCCCTTAGAGATGTGTGAGAATGTCATGTTCCTGAGTTCCTTTTACATAGAACTCTTAATTCATAAATACCAGAAGAACAAGTTATACTAAAATGTGAGGTGGAGATCGTATTTAAAAATAAAAAGGTACAAAAGGGACTTTGTGGATAGCTGAGTAAGCAGTGTACGTATAGGTGTGTTAAGGAGGAATGAAGAATGGCTTTATTGCATAGATCCTCCTGGCTTACATGAAGAATAGAGCCCCATAATTATCTTCTCTCAATCAGAGGTAAAACGGAGTGCAGACTGACACTACTCAGATTAAAAAAAAAATTCTCTAGAACTTCATGGGATTAAGTTTGCACTCTTCCAGCTGTGAAGATAGCCTGAATGTAAAGTGATGCAGCACTTCCTGAGTCTGCAAATAGGAACAATAGTTCTGAGGCCCTGACACTACTACAAATATAACCATGTTAGGGGACCCAGTTACAATATACTCCCATTTTGTAAAACTTTGCCTAGTTGTGGAACACAGTTACGGTCCTGTCTACACCACAGAACAGAACTGTGTTATAACTGGGCTCTCTGATAATGGTTGTATTGTAGTGCAGACAAGCTTTAAGAGATTCAAACTACCCCTAATCATCTCAACGGGGTGTTGACTCTGGAATCTACTGCAGTGAATTTAAGTGTCAAAATTGTTAGCTATTTCACTGCTGATCGTTTTAGCAAAAACACCAGCTACTCTGAAAGTGAAGACATCGGTAGGTATTATAGTCTAGATCCCAAACTCGCATCTGATTCCTACTGTGTAAGACAGATCTCAAACAAGAGACATAAGAAAATAGTCCAGTAAGACCTTAAAATCACTTGGGAGCCATTTCTATAGCATAATGGCTTTTTCTATAGTATCATTTCCTGATTTAGAATTTCTAAAGAAAATAATTTAAAATAACAAAAGATTACAAAAGTGATCTACAGGGCAGGCTCTCTAGATAACCAGCAATGTTCTGAGACATTCAGTCCTGCAACACTTGCTTTCTTGAAAGTGAAGTTTATTAAATCAAGTTCACACCTTTTTGAAATCTACATAGGCAGGCTCATCCGCTCTTAGGCAAGATCTCCCATCTTCTGTTCTCCATCTTCTACAACCCACTTGTCCTACTCTGTTCTGAAAGGGACAGCTCCCATTAACCAAGATACAAATGATAAAAATACAACAATAAAACGAATATTAAAACATCCAAATTCACTTCTAAACGCAATGCTTTGCAATATAAAATCATTTCAGTAATTACAATTATTCCAGATCCTCACACTAACTTAAGAGGGGGTTGTATAGATACATATGTATTAAATTATTTTTAAAAAACCCTTAAAACTAAGTTAAAAGAACATCAGTGTTGCAAAGTAAAGCACTCAAATGTAAGAAAATACCAAAAGTTACCTGTCCAACTTCAATTCTGCCCCCTTACTTTGTGACACACACTAATTATATGATCACATACGATTTTTTCACAAGTGGGTGATCAGAAGAGTTTGAACCCAGGGCCTTCAGATCAACAGCACAGAACTCTCCCACTTGAGCTAAAACACAATGGCTATGTCTATACTACATTGCCTATGCCAACATATTCCCCAAGTGTAGATTCAGCATATGCCAACAGAAGGAGTTTTTCTGCCAGTGCAGGAGCACAATCTCCCCAAACATGTTAGACATGCCGATAAAAGCCCTTCTCCTGGCATAACTACATCTACAGTGGGGGTTTTGTCAACATAGCTGTGTTTCTAGACAGCATGGTTTTTTCACACCCCTGACCAACACAGTGTTGCCAGTATAAATTTTAAGTGTAGACCAGGCTTAACATGTAACAGCAGCAGGCTGTTAGAATCTATGTGAAGCAGCCTCTAGATAGAGGACACAATACACACTTTGACAGTGGGTTACACAATTATTCATTAGATAGCACCACGCTGGTTACCAGGTGCCCTTGGATTCTCCTCCTAGTTGTGAGCAGGTGATATAGTGGATGGATCAGTGATTACTGACAGGATAGCCAAGTACATAGATTTAGTACATTCACTCTGAAAGCCAGAGTGGATTTGACTTGGCCCATTGTACTAAAGAACTGTGTTATATGCCCAGCTATGCCTGAAGTGACCTCGTGCAACTGCTTTGGTTTTTATTTTACAAATAAGGTAACTTAGGAATTGCCATACTGGATCAGACCAGTGGTTTCCAGTACCCTCTCTCATGTAGTGACCAGTACAAGCTGCTTCAGAGGAAGAAACTCTGCAGTGTAGGCAGTTTTGAAATTGCTTTTCCCAAGAATATCTCTGGAGATATTTAAGAGTAGGTTAGATAAATGTCTATCAGGGATGGTCTAGACAGTATTTGGTCCTGCCATGAGGTCAGGGGGCTGGACTCGATGACCTCTCGAGGTCCCTTTCAGCCTTAAAATCTATGAAATCTATGAAGAACAAACTTCCTCCTACCCACCCCAATAGCTGGAGGTTGTTTATGCCCTATATCTCTTCAATAATTCTTGGATTTTTGTTTTAAATATTTACTAATAAAACAATGGACATTTTTGGCTTCCTGGGGTAGGGATACAAGTCCTTGGTCGGTAACAAAGATGGTGAATTGCACAGATATAACGGCACACAGTAGAAGATGACAGCCCAGAAACCTTGGTCTCCTCAATCCCAGCTCAATGCACTTTCCCCGTAGGCCAAAGGGTATTCTGTGGGTAATTAATTATTTGAGTTTGTCTTTCCCCTCATTTTCTCCTTTGTCTGAATAAACAGATTAAAAACTGGCTGACAGGTTTTAAAATCTAATTGTAAATGTGGAATCATCATTGAGTGGGTGTATTACTAATCTCACAGGAACTGGTTCTTAACTCTATTCTATTACACATTTTTATCAATAACCTGGAAGAAAACTTTATCATTGATGATTTTATGTTTGCAGATGACACAAAGAATGGAGGTGTGGTAAATAATGAGGAGGATAGGTCACTGATAACAGAGCAATCTGGATCATTTGGTAAAATGAGCACAAGCAAACACTATGCCTTTTAATATGGATTAAGTAAAGTCATACCCCTAGGAACAAAGAATGTAGTCCATACTTACATGATGGGGGTTTCTATTCTGGGAAGCAGTGACTCTGAAAAAGACTCCGGGGTCATAGTGGATAATCATAGAACTGGAAGGGACCTCAAGAAGTCATCTAGTCCAGTCCCCTGCACTCAAGGCAGAACTAAGTATTATCTAGACCATCCCTGACAGGTCTTTGTCCAACCTGCTCTTAAAAAACCCCAATGATGGAGATTCCACAAGCTCCCTAGGCAATTTATTCCAGTGCTTAACCACCCTGACACTTAGGAAGTTTTTCCTAATGTCCAACCTAAACCACCCTTGCTGCAATTTAAGCCCACTGCTCCTTGTCCTATAAGAACAATTTTTCTCCCTCCTCCTTGTAACAACCTTTTATGTACTTGAAAACTATTATGTCCCTTCTTAGTCTTCTCTTTTCCAGACTAAACAAACCCAATTTTTTCAATCTTCCCTCATAGGTCATATTTTCTAGACCGTTAATCATTTTTGTTGCTCTTCTCTGGACTTTCTCCAATTTGTCCACAACTTTCCTGAAATGTGGCGCCAAGAACTGGACACAATACTCCAGTTGAGGCCTAATCAGCGCGGAGTAGAGCAGAAGAATTACTTCTTGTGTCTTGCTTACAATTCTCCTGCTAATAAATCCCAGAATGATGTTTGCTTTTTTTGAAATAGCGTTACACTGTTGACTCATATTTAGCTTGTGATTCACTATGACCCCAGATCCCTTTCCTCAGTACTCCTTTCTAGTCAGTCATTTCCCATTTTGTATGTGTGCAAGTTGAACACGACCTCCCCCAGTGCGACGCTGTGACCAAAAGGGCTATTGCAATCCTTGGATGCATAAACAGGGGAATCTTGAGTAGGAGTAGAGAGATAATTTACCTCTATTTGGCATTGGTGCAACTGATGATGGAATGCTGCATCCAGTTCTGGTGTCTACAGTTCCAGAAGAATGCTTATAAATTGGAGAGGTTTCAGAAAGGAGCCATAAGAACAACTAAAGGATTAGAAAACATGCCTTATAGTGATAGACTCAAGAAGCTCTATCTATTTAGTTTAACAAAGAGAAGGTTAAGGCGTGACTTGATTACAGTCTGTAAGTATCTACATGGGGAACAATATTTAATAATGGGTGCTTCAGTCTAGCAGAGACAGGTATAACACGATTCAATGCCTAGAACCTGAAACTAGAGAAATTGGAAATAAAGCACAAAGAAGCCACCATAACCATCACTGGCAATTTTAAAATCAAGATTGGATGTTTTTCTAAAAAAGATCAATTCTAATTCAAACAGGAATTATTGTGGGGAAGTTCTATGGCCTGTGTTATACAGGAAGTCAGAGATGATCATCACAATGGTCCTTTCTGGCCTTGGGATATATGAATCTATGGAAGTGGGGGTGGCAGGGCTACCAAATGTGCGAGTGCCATGCAATATGTTAGACACTTATCTGGTTTGTCAAAGGTTATTAGCATTTGACAGTTGTTTGATAGCCTGGGTGAAATGATTTCGAAGTCTCAGACCAATGGCCATAGTTCTTATTCCAAAAACCACTACTGCATACAGCATCACTGTTAGAAGTTGTGGTAACATTCAAAGTCTCAGTCAGCATGAAGTCTGAACTCTCATCACATGTTCAGGTAAAGTACATTGACTCAGCAGTGGGGGATAAGCTCACATTTCCAGACCCCATGTCATATCTCTTCTGGGGATATCAGATTTCACTTTCCAGGACTATCAGTTTGGCACCTTTCAAGGGCGTTAAACTCCCTTCTCTTTCAAACTTCCCCTGTTCTCCCCCTTCCCCCCCCCCCCCCAAAAAAAACAATGAAATTAAACGTTAGACCACTGTCAACGTTTAACAAGTAACAGAGATTCCTCCCTTTCCCTGACACCTGCAGAAAAATTAGACTAAAAGTATAACCAGTTGTATTATTAAAAGTATAACCAGTTGTATTATTAAAGGAAATCTATCTGACCTCTCTGGATGAATAAAATAAAGCCTGCAGTTGAAACACAAGCATTACATAGCAACATTACCATCTAGGCACCAGATGCAAAATCTTTCTGTGATCATCAGAGACATCGCGGTCATGCACCAAAGGGAAAAAATGACCCTTTTCTTGTTTTGTTTTCAAGACAACTGAGAGACTCAGTGTTATTGTTCAGAGACCAAAAGCACATTTGACTAGCCTTGGAATGAGCAGCTCTACTCACTCAGCATATTAAAAGGTACCTTCCCTTAACAGTTTTAAATCATCCAGCAGGTGAAGAAGGATTTCATTGTTAGTTTAATGGAGATGTATTTTCATTTACCATAAGCATTTCAAAATTATAGGGTAGATGTTTGGATGATTACTTATTCCAGTTTATTGCACAAGCCCATTGACATATGTTTCTGGCATGGATACATGTGCCAGACATATGGATGCAACTTTGTAGGTGGTTCCAACATTACCAGGTTCAAAAGGCAACAGCATACCAGCTACAGCACTTAAACGGTGTTATTAGTTCTGACACTGCTTTTTGTGTTCAAATATTTTATTAAATTGAAGTCATGAAAAGGATGGTCAGATATGTAGACAGTGTAAAGTGGAGAAACAGGAAATATGACCAGGTGAACAAGGGTGTTTGTGTGTGGCTTTTCAGATATACTTGTTATACATGTAGGGTTGCCAGGTGTCCGGGTTTTGGCCAGAAGGCCCAGTCAAAAAGGGACCCTGGTGGTTCAGGTCAGCGCAGCCATTAAAAGTCTGGTTGGCCAGAGTGGCCAGCTCCGTGCGGCTCCTGGAAGCGGCCGGCATGTCCATTGGGCTCCTAGGCACAAAGGCAGCCAGGGGCGCTCTGCGCACTGCCCCGCCCACGGTACAGGCACCACCCTGAGCACCGGCTCTGCAGCTCCCATTGGCTGGGAACCATAGCTAATGGGAGCTGCGGGGGCGGTGCCTGCGGATGGGGGCAGCACACAGAGGCCCCAGCCCCTCCGCCTACGAGCTGGAGGGACATGCTGGCCACTTCTGGGAGCTGGCTGAGGTAAGCGCCGCCCGGAACCTGCACCCCCACCCTCGACCCAGCCCTGAGCCCCCTCCCACACTCCAAACCCCTCAGCCCTACCCCAAAGCCTGCACCCCCAGTCCAGAGCCCATACCCCCCTCCCACACCCAACCCCCTACTCCAGTCTGGAGCCCTCTCCCACACTCCAAACTCCTCAGCCCCACTTCCCAGCCTGGAGTCCCCTCCTGAATCCCAAACCCCTCATCTCCAGTCCCACCCCGGAGCCCACACCCCCAGCCGGAGCTGGGGCAGGGGGTTGGGATGCCCATCCCCCCGCATCCCAACCCCCTGCCCCAACCTGGTGAAAATTTGTGAGTGAGCAAGGGTTGGGGAGAGCGAGCGATGGAGGGACGGGGGAGGGAGTGAGCAGTGTCAGGGCCTCGGAGAAGGGGGCAGGGTGTTCAGTTTTCTGCAATTAGAAAGTAGGCAAGCCTACAAGACATGCACAAGCTTGGTGGTTTAGGGGAATTATAAAGCTATAGATGAATAGTTACGTGCCCATTTTATCTGGTTTCTTTGCAGATACAGCTGGAGCCTAAGAAGCACTTAGGGAAAGCTGATTGATAATGAGTACAAAACAACTTGATTAGACAGACGTCTATAAGCCCTTCAAATCTGTGAATTATTTTGAAAGGAGTTTGTGTGTCCAGTAAGCCTCCAGTATGCCATCAGTAGCCTTCCTTTTCCTTGGCCATTAATAAGCAAATGAAACAGGCAATCAGGGATTTGGAGCAAATTTTTGAATTGCTCCGCTCCGGCCACAAACCTGCTGCTCCAGCTCTGGGCTCCGCTCCAAAGCCCTGCAGGCAATTCACCAAACCTAAAAAAAGGTGTATTATTATTATTATTATTTGTATTGGGGTAGTGCCTAGGAGCCCCAGTCATGGAGCAGGACCGCATCATGCGATGTGCTGTACAAGCTCAGAAGAAAAAGACAGTTCACGCCCCAAAGAGTTTATAATCTCAGGCCTTGTCTACACTTGTGGTGGTGTGTAGCGTATGAATAGCTACACACAGCAGAGGAAGGCTCTGCCAGTGGGATGCTACACTGCTTAAAATAGCAGTGTAGACATGGGAGGCACCACTTGGGGTGCAGAGAGCTGTGTAGGGTACATAAGGTTCAGGTGTGTGTCTACTCAACTCCCCCAAGCAGAGCCTCCCCATCTAAACTGCTATTTATACCTGCGGTAGCTGGGCATGCAGTGTCCCTACTCTATACGTCACCGTAAGTACATATACATTGTGTGCCTGATACAAATGCCAAACGATACACATTTATTAGAGGTATGGATTCCTGGATTAAGCAACCTTCTCTGAACTCTAGCAGAAAGGATGTATTTTCAGGACATCATAACCTACAGCTAAGCTCACTTAAATGTTTCAGAAGTAAAACAAATAATAAAAAACTTGCACAGTTCTGGTCACTTCATTCTAAAGTGAATCCAGACATTATGACAATCAGATCTTCCAGCAAAAATACTATTTCTGAAATAAAATTAATACAATTTTTGTTGCAACATAAAACCCTTTCAGGGCTTGCATTCTATAAAAAGGAATGGCTGGGCAATTTGGGAACTTAAGTACTAAATTAAAAGCAAGGTCAAAAGGGATGCTTCAGGGGCATACAGGAGTCACCTTGCTTAATGTTCACCATTTTCTAAGGCTACTTAGCAGAATGAAGACACAACGGTTCTATACTTAGCGGAAAGAAGAAACAATGGTTCCAGTTTAAGATTCATTTTAGATATGTGCTGATCCCCGTAGGAAGCTGACACCAGTTCAAGTTCAGACTTCAACTTTAAAGCAAATAGTGCCTAAGATTTATCACCTGGGAAACTCCTAGCTAATACAAAATTGTGATTAGCTTCACAGAACCTGGATACCAGGGCCACTACAACAAAAGAGAGCTTTAAATACTCTTTGTTCAGATATAGTGTTTAAGTACAAACATCTCTTTAAAAACAAGATGATTATATATTCCGTTCACCTTTAATTCTTATATTGCTTTTGTATACATTTTAGATCAAACTGAAAATCCAGAGTTTAAAATAAAAAGTACTTCCCCCGGTTAGACATGCATTTCAGTTCACTTAGATTTTGTTTTTATATCTTACTAGAACTAGCTTTGTTTAACTAATGGCCTGGGCACAAATACAGAAAACTTCAGACAAAGGAAACAGTCAAAGTCCACCGGAACAAAAGAAAAAAGAAAGAAGGAAAAGCTGTGTCTGAATGGTTCTGGGGTGATAGTCCTACTTCCTGACATGAGACTCTCCTGTGAAAACACAACATTCAGGGCTTCCAAGGAGCATATTATAGGAACTGGATCATTAACTAGTCATTAAGAACATCAATAATGAATAGACTAAAAAAAGGGGGGGAAATCTTGACTGGCAAGAAACTGCAGAAGATAATCCAGCCAAGGTCACTGCAGTCTTCAGAAACACAGAACATAGCACATGCGATTCACAAGAAATTCTCACTGAGGGATCAGAGGACAGAACCCACTTTTCTCATCCTTCTAACCAGCAATTAGCTAGCTGAGAGTGTGAGAAGGGCAGAGAAAAGTAGTAGCTAACACCAGTAACCCAGAAGTCAATCACTGCCACCTTCTCTTTATCCTAAAAGAGATTCCTACATTTATTTCTAGAGGAGGAGGAGATTAAAAGGTAAAATAACAAAATGGATTCAGATTAAACGAAATATAAGAACAGAAACATCAGACTGGACGGACCTTTGCGTGTTTCCAACATACCTTAGATTTTAAAAATTGCATGCTCAACATTTTCAATGTGACTTTGCATTGAAAGAGCAAACTCAAGGTCTATCAGACCTCTTTTCAAATTACAATAAGTAAGGACACTCAAGGACACTAGTGAAAGGAAATAGTTACATTTGAAGTCAACCCACTGAAACCCTCACAGAAAAAGCTGTTTCATATTCTCCATTAAACATTTATTCTTTCCAAGATGGTTGTAACAATTACCATACAACATCATATTCTAAACGAATCTAAATATTACTGAGAAGTCCTGAACGGTACACAAAAGTATTTTAAAAATATATAATGATATTACAAAACCCTTATTTACCCTGCTGAGTTTTTAAATGCATTGCTTCCTAAAAACCCAGGGCCACGAGTAGGGTTGCCAACTTTATAATTACACAAAACTGAACACCCTAGTCCCACCCATTCCCTGAGGTCCTGCCCCCTACCCCACCCCTTCACTGAGGCCCTGCCCCCCTACTCACTACATTCCCCCTCCCTCGGTGGCTCATTCTTCCCCACCCTCACTCACTTTCACTGGGCTGGGGGTGCAGGCTCTGGGGTAGGGCCAGGGATGAGGGGTTCAGGGTGTGGGAAGAGGCTCTGGGCTGGGGCAGGAGGTTGGGATGCAGGGGGGTGAGTGCTCTGGGACGGGGGTACGGGCTCTGGAATGGGACCAGGGATGAGGGATTTGGGGTGCAGGAAGGGGCTGTGGGTTTTGGGGGGGCTCAGGGCTGGGGCAGGGGATTGGGGCGTGGGCTTACCTCTGGCGGCTCCCGGTCAGGGGCACAGCAGGGGTGTCCTGACACTGAGGACTGCGCTGAGCCCCGGAAGCGGCCAGCAGCAGGTCCGGCTCCTAGGCAGCTCTGTGCGCTGCTCTCGACTGCAGGCACCGCCCCCCAAAGCAGAGCGGATGCTTGGGGCAGGGGCAGCGCACGGAGCTCCGTGGCCCCCTCGCCTAGGAGTCAGACCTGCTGGCCGCTTCCAGGGTGCAGCACAGTGTCAGAACAGGCAGAGATAGCCTGCGTTAGCAGAGCAGCACTTTTAACAGCTACCCGGTCAGCAGTGCTGACCGGAGCCGCCAGGATCCCTTTTCAAAACCAGCCACCTGGTCACCCTATCCATGAGTGACCTCCTGGTTTGGGAAGTGCTGTACAAGAGATCTCCATCACTGATTATAGAAATTAGTGATGGAAAAAACCTATTCGATTATTTTGCCCATGTCCTATTAAGAAGATGACATTGACCTACTACGCACTGGAAAAGCATCTCAGCAGCTGCACAAGCATGCTGGGCACATAGCTGATGAAAGAGAGAGAGAACTGGGATTAAGATGCACTAAGAGAATGGTGACAGAGAATTAATGGGTAACTGAAAACCAAAGAAAGTCACACCTGGACTGATCAAGTGCCTTTTGTTTCTGCTTTAGTGAGCTTTGATATGACCTTGCTTGGTACCAGGTAGGTGAAGGAGCACACAAACTTGGTTATATGAAGCAGCGACGCTGACTTCCATCAGCCTCGGTGGGTGCTGACGCCGGGCCCCGCCCCCCCGACGCCGGTGACGTCACGGGGCCCCGCCCCCCGACGCCGGTGACGTCGCCGGCGTCGGGGGCGGGGCCCCGGAACATCGCCCAGTGCTCCGGTAAGTTGGGCGCGAGCTCCGGGGCTGGCGGGGAGTTGCCGGTGGGTGCAGAGCACCCACCAATTTTTTTCTGTGGGTGCTCCAGCCCCGGAGCACCCACGAAGTCGGCGCCTATGATATGAAGCACAGGCATCCAAGGATTCAGCCAACAACTCCTCCCCCTCCCACATGCACAGAGTTGTAAACTGTACTTTAGAAATAGTAAAGGCCATTTTATGTCTTCAGAAAAACAATTAGAAAGAGCTACTCTTCTAAAATATTGTTAACAATCTCTCATATATCATGCACCATGTACCAAGTGCATCTGAACAAATTCACAGGTAAGCTGCCAACATAAATCTTATACCACTAGAAGAGGACCACATGCACTTGTTAATTTATGCCCCCGAATCCCCCCCCCACACACACACTTGTTTGTTTACATTTTACTGTACTCTGACTGGAATATAATAGACTCCAATTTAGATATAGGCGTTTTACACCAGCAAGTTGGGGGACTGGGAAGTTGCCAGTTGCAACATCCTTCTGCTCCCCTCTGCTGGCTGATACAAGCAGCCGCACATATCAATGGGGCCCTTTTTCACCCCACTGTTTCTTCGAGAAATAATGAAGGGCAGGGAGGGAGGAGGAGAATGAAAAAGCAAGAGAAGAGGAAAATGAGAAAAATTGCAATCAATCCTGACAAAAAGGGTATGGAATGAGATCTTATAGAAACGCTTTGGGATAAGGGCACACTTACCAAACATCCCTCTATGTAAACAAGGAGAAGACAAGAACCTGTATCTTGAAAAACTAGAAAGTGCTATTCAAACAAACCAAACACGGAAGCCGTTACTACAGAGCCTTGTGTACTACTGCTTCTGAAACTCTCCCAACGGTTAAACGAAATGAAACTGGCTTCTTAGAATACTGAAGGAAAAAAAAGTGTTCCTATCTGGAATATATATGGGCTTGTTCAAACATATACACAGTAGAGCAAGTAACTACATACATATAAGGCCCTGACAGTTGTTGTGCTAGCATTGACTATTGTGAAGCTCAGATTTGAGAGAGTTCTTTACCATCTTCAAGAAAAATTACAAACTATAACACACACAGTTAAAAACGTGGACTTTTTAGAAGCCAGCTAGCTATTCATTCAAGAACAAGAAAATAACTGTCCATCCCCAAACAACCTAACCCTACTCTGATATTTAAATATTTGCCTGTTAGGCTCTCCTTTTCAATTGTGTGGCTGAATGGAAAAATCTGATACCCTCAAGATACAGTGACTGATATTTATCAAGTGATATTTGTTTGGCAAGAAAAATAAGCAAAACCAAAACAAATCAAACCATGGCACCTAATTGTTTTATTTGCTTCTTGCATAAGGGAAAAGGAATTTTCCCGTATTGAGGGAATCCCTTGTGCAAGCAGAGAGAATTAGAATTGTGATGGGGCAAACTTAAAATTCCAGTCCAATTCAAAGATGCAGGATTGCTGCCACACCAACAGAATTTAAACCTTAGGGATCCTGGAAGAAGGATGTTACATGATGCAGGATATGGTGGCTACAAACGCTTGATAGCTCTCTATTATAGTCAACCATTATAAAAAACAAAACAAAAAAAACACCAAGGGCTTTTTTCTCACCAAGTATAGTTTGATGGGAGATGCCTCACTTTTGGCTGCAGACTTCTCAGAAGTTACAGTATTCGAATATACTTTTTTCTGCACTCTGTCATAAGTCATTCCATAACATGTACAAAAACTAGAGTACAGCAAATCTCATATGTCTTTGGCAAGGCTGCTTTCCACATTAGCTGCTATAGTCTCACTCATTCTGCAAGTCTACAGCAACCTGTCTTTAAAAGATATTCATCTCATGAGAATACAAACATTAAAAAAAAAATCCAACGGGTCTGTATAGGGAAGGTACATTGCAATTCATTTTATACCTTTATAATATAAGACCCTCATCTCTATCTGATAATGGGATTAGTAATAACTTTTTAAAAAGTCAGATTTTTCTGGTAAATAAGATTTCAAAACAGAAGTAGTAATTAAATTGGTAGGCCAGTAATCCAGCTCATTTAAAAATATAGCCATCATTAATATTGTGCTGCACAATAAATGAATATAGTATGAAAACATCCATTGACAAACTGCACTGATAGGTCACAACCACTCCTGACGACATGCAATACAGCTAGCAAAATGTACTGTATGCTACGCAGTATGTACTACAGAGAACACTAAGGCATACCTTTCAGTCTTTTGGAATTTCCATTCTTTTGCTGCTCATCTTCTTCGTTAATGGTGAATAAACTAGGGGGATTTGTCCTTGCAGTTGTCTTCTTCAGCCTCTCTTGTCGGATAGCAGTAGCTGCCCCAGGCATGTTTCTGCTACCACTTGCTTATTACAATATATATATATTTAAGAAACTGCAGTGCCTGTGTAGCAGTTAGCTGCAGACCTGCCTGTTCATCTGAGCACTCGTAATAGATCCCCTATGGATAAGCAGTATGCAAAGAGCTGACAAATACCAACATCCACTTGGCAGCTGAGGGCCTGCAATTTCACCCACCTTCGAGAAAAGCCCTAATTAAAGGCACATTGGTTTGGATGCCTCTCTTCCGCTGCTTTAACCTGTTCAATCAGATCCCAGCCCACAGCTTCTCTTTTCTGCAGCAGCACCTCTTCCCCAAGCTTCTTCCAGCTACAGCACACTAAAATATTCAGCACGCAACACAGGAAGAAAAAATACGATACGCCACCGTTAACAGTTGCCCTGACAACAGTGACATATCCTAATCAAAGGAAGTCTATGAATGTTGTCTCCTCAGCTGCAGAAAGCAGCCTGCCGGAATGCTTGCTCCTGCATGCTTAGCGCAAAGGGTTACAGTGTAAAGAGCTGTAACCACCTAGTCGACTGGGCTGCTCCTTCGCTCTGCGCAGGGCGGCAGGAGGATGGAGTTCTGCTTGCACAAGCAGATGAGTATTGAGCGAAGAGAAGCCTAAAAGGCTTGCAGGCATGAGCCTGCATTTTGCCAGCTGTTCTGTTTATTAAAGTTGACAGTTCCCAGCCTAACCAAACCTCAAACATGAGTTTGTCACTTAACACCTTCACAAGCATGGCATACCTTTCGCAACAAGAGTCCATACACCCAGGATTACTGGCAAGTGTTTCGAGTTATTCATGTTTGGAAAACATAAGTTAGTGTACACATTTTTTTTTTTTGTACAGACAATGTGGGCAAAGAAAAGGCTGCTTATGCTGAATGCAATAGGGAATATTCACTGTACAATGTCAGTTATTCAGCAAAGAGATCATTAATGAACTACAATCAGTTCTGCAGAAAGGCCAAATTACAATCAATTATAACCAGCTAAGTTTTCCCCATCATGATGGGGAAAACTAACATAGTGATTCTGGATTCTCATTCGCCATCCACAATGGAGGAGCTGCTCTCACTTTTGCAATCTTCTAATTTTTTTAAACTGTTTTTGCACAGAATCTAATGATTGCTGTGATATGCAAAGCCCTGAACAGCTGGTTTTGCAGGCAAGCTTAGCCTCCTTTAACACTTCCACCTTTTCTCAACCTCAAGCTAAGAGTACAGTTGCCACACCAAATACTATTAATTTTTAAATTTCAACCAAATCCTAAACAATTATTTGTACTCTCAGAAGTTGCTAGGTGTTCTTTTCACATCTACATTTCAGAATCAGAAATTTCATATGCCTGGTCTAAAATGTTCTCCCACCACCACCGCTCATATGTAGATGGCAAATGTAGATGGCAAATACACAGCAGCGTAAAGGACAATACAATAGCAATATGGAGCTCATCTTGCCAATGCAGATGATATGAGATATGCAGGTGAAAGGGTGTCTCATCTATAGGTTTTGTGAAGTAACGGGGCAGAGTTAAGGTTATTTGAGGTTAAACTGCACATCCAAATTGGTTGCCTGGAAATAGCAGTATAACATACCTTGCCCACCATTCTCCCTGAGGATAGGGCCTTGGGAGGTCAGCAAGAGGTGACAGCTCTGTTCTCTCACACATTAGTCATGTCACTTAACAGGGAAAAACTGGGGGATGATGAGGCATAGCATTAACTGAGCTCAGAAAGGGTAGTCATAGAGCACTCATGCTCTGTATCCGAGCAAGAGAAAAAGGTTCTTAAGAGAAACAGTAAGGTATTCACAAAAGCACAGGCTTTGAGCCAGGTCTACTATCTCACTTGCCTGATCCCCGTATTTCCTCTTGACCAGGGCCCTTGCTCTTGGCACTATCCCAGCTTATATGGGTATACCATGGAAGTTAGAGACTGATGACATTTGTACAATAAGGTAGAAGGTGCTTTGTATTGAAAGGTTTTGGCCAAACATAGAATTAAAAAACAAACAAACCACTTTGACATAAGTTGTTCCTACCTCAGCAATTTGCCTTCCAGTGTGTATTCAGGCTGCTATTTGTATTGGAAAAGAGAAACTGGAAATAAGCTTCAGTTGCTGAAACCCTGTCCACGTACATGCTTACTACAACAAAGATGTATGTAATTGTGGGTACACACCCACATAAATTAGAATGTGTTTAACCTCTTGTGTACCATTCACAGTTTTCACAGGTAGCTAGGCTCTGTTTCCAAAACAGACCCTGTCCACGTACATGCTTACTACAACAAAGATGTATGTAATTGTGGGTACACACCCACATAAATTAGAATGTGTTTAACCTCTTGTGTACCATTCACAGTTTTCACAGGTAGCTAGGCTCTGTTTCCAAAACAATAGAAGAATTTAAAGTGCATATGAAAAGTGCTTATACTATATGACTGTTTGGCTAATAATATCGTTTCACTTCCTTTCATGTTTACAAATATATATTTTAATAAAACTAAATTCCTTTTAACAGTTCCATTTTGCAGATATTTTAAAACAAACTATCAAATAGCCACCTACAATACCTGTTCTATTTAAACCATTAATTTAAAAATGAGAAAACTTTGTTGGAAGTTTCAGCATATACACCAATGATTGAATGGGCTATACAGACTTAAGTACAATTTCATTCGTACAGGTAGCCCCTCCAGTCAGGAGGACTGGCCCACAGGGATGACAGATGGGGAAGTTGGCACTGTTACTTCTCATGTGTTACCGCTATGGTGGATAAAAGAAAGGATATCATGCTTTACGTTTGAGAAGGACATCTTTCATGCATATTTAACTCACATGTAAGTGCATTTAATATGCTTAAATAGTTATTAAAGGAGAATGATTATTATTTGGGGGAAGCAACGTGGTCTAGTGGAGAGAGAACTGGACTGGAAGTCAAGAGACCTGGGCTCTATTTCCACGCTGCCATTGAGCTGATGTGTGACCATGTGCAGCCTACCTCATCTCTCTGTACTTCTGTTTCCCCTCCCAGCCAGGGCCGGTGCAAGGAAGTTTTGCGCCCTAGGCGAAACTTCCTTGCACCAGCCCTGTGCCCCCCCCCCAGCTAACACTGCCCCCCCTGTGGCAGCCAGCCCCCGCCCCCCCCCCGCGGCTCTCCACCCCCTCGCGGCAGCTCGGCCCCCTGCCTGCGGGCCGCAGCAGCCTTCCCCCCGCGCCCCAGCTCAAGGCTCTGCCGCGGAGGCGGGAGGCAGCCGCGGCCAGCCACCCCCCCGGCTCCACGCTCAGCCACGGAGCCGGGAGGCAGCCGCATGCCGCCCCCCAAATCCTGGCGCCCTAGGCGACCGCCTAGGATCGCCTAGTGGGCGCGCCGGCTCTGCTCCCAGCATTTGTTTACTTATCTGTTTACGCAGCAAAGCTCTTTGTGGCAAAAACTGTCTGCCACTACATGTTTGGGAATGCCTAGCCCAATGGGGTCTCAATCTCACTTGCAGTCTACATGCTACTGTAATGCAAATAATAATTAAAAACTAAAATATCGTGCAAATGCTCTAAATACATAAATGAAAAAATTATCTGGCTAGAAGTAGAGACCACTTGTTTATGTTATACAAACATAACTACAACATTTTAATAATTAAAGTGTACTGTACGATCAAATACACTGAAAAACGTTGTGCTCTTTTCCCTCTCTTCCTGATAACACTATAAAATACACTCAATTAAAATAGAGTACTGTGATTGCTTAAAAACAGACCATTTAATAACATGGATTGGACTCCTTTAAAATGATAATACTGAGAATCCCTAATAAGTAAGCCCAGTAGATTTTAGCCCAGACTTGCCTGGGTATATGGAGGCTCCTGTATCAATTCTTTGCTGAAAGTAACATTTTCTCATGAAAGAAAGTATGGATAACTTAGCATACCTATTTTCTACTGATTGCAAAAATTCTGCCTGTGGAATCTGGTAATTGCCTACCTCGTATATTGCTTGATGTGTAACACCCATAGGAAACAAGTGAAACAAAGAATACAGGATAATTAAACGGTATGCTAGGAGATAAAAATACTTATATGCTCAGAGTGTTAATCATAGTTTGTGTAATAAAACTCCATGATCTGGGCTCAATACCTTGATTTTTAAATTTGCACTGGCTTGCACCTGGATATCTAATGCTCCAATCGGCTACTCATGTGCTTAACTTTACACATGTGAGTAATCTGACTGATTCCAGTAGCACTACTCACATGCTTCAAGTTAGGCTTGTGTGTGACTGATTGCTGGATAGGGACCTAAGTCAACAACAGACAATATAAATATTTTCTCCAAACAACTGCTTAAGCCATTTTTAGGTAATGGAGATTGTAAAGCAGGAGTCTCAAACTCAAATTACCACGAGGGCCGCATGAGGACCAGTGCATTGGCCCGAGGGCCGCATCACTGACCCCGCGCCCTCGCTGCCCCCGGCCCCGCCCCCACTCCACCCTTTCCATTAGGCCCCGCCCCTTCTCCACCTCCTCCCCTGAGCATGTGGCTCCCCGCTCCCCCCTCCTCCCAGAAACCATGAAGCCACCAGTCAGCTGTTCTGGTGGCGGGAACTGCCTGGGGATAAAAATAGAACCTTGGAGCAGCGCGGAGGGAACGGGGATTTTAGCGATCTTAGCAGCCACAGAACGTAACTGGGGGCGGGGGTGAGGGGAGTTGGCGGCCATAGGACATAACTGGGAGGGGGAGGGGCGGGGGGAGCCTGGCGGCCCGCCTCTTCTCCCCCCCTCCTCCCCATGTGCGTGCTTCCCGCTCCTCCCCCCCTCTCCCAGAAACCATGAAGCCGCCAGACAGCTGTTCTGGCGGCGGAACTTCAGAACATAGCTCGGGGGGGGGGGGGGGGGGGAAGCCGAGGGGGCGCGGGGGGCCCATCGGAGCACTTCCCTGCGGCCCGCTGGGCTCCCCGTGGGCCCCCCCCCCCGAGTTACATTCTGAAGTTCCGCCGCCAGAACAGCTGTCTGGCGGCTTCGCAGTTTCTGGGAGGGAGGGAGGGAGGGGGGAGGAGCGGGAAGTGCGCACACAGGGGAGGAGGGGGGGAGAAGAGGCGGAGCTCCCCCCCTCCTCCCCTGTGTGCACGCTTCCCGCTCCTCCTCCCTCCCTCCCAGAAACCGCGAAGCCACCAGACAGCTGTCTTCAGAACGCAACTGGGGGGGGGGGGCATGCGGCCCGCAGGCCGCGTGTTTGAGACCCCTGTTGTAAAGTGAGAGAGATGAGAAGACATGGTACAACTTTAAAAACAGAAATTTAATAGACTGCATATATTTGAAAAATGGATCCATATGTTGATTATTAGTAATATTCAAAAGTAGTGAAATACTACACAAGTAATTAGCCTCTTGTAGAAATATAAAAGACTTGTATTGAGATAAAGTGCTTCCTGGAGAAAAAAACACCCTGTCTCCTTTCCTACACAGAACTGGATTTTAATTAAATACAAGATAGCAATTAGATTATGGGTTTAAAAAACAAACAAACAAACCACAGTCATGCTAACGACATGAATCACTGAAAATGTTCACGAACTATGGCTCCATCCTTGCAAAGGGATCTGCCCACTTGGAACCTATGGCAGGTCTTCACTAGGAAAAAATTGTGTTCCTACCATGTGATAGCTAACACATTGTAATTAACATGAGGTAAAATCCTAGTGAAAAGAAGGTACTTTGTAGTTTCCAATTGAATTAGCAAATCTAAGTAAGCCCTGGGCTCCTCCAGTGTCTAACTCAGTGGCTCTCAACCTTTCCAGACTACTCTAACCCTTTCAGGAGTCTAATTTGTCTTGCGTACCCTCAAGTTTCAAGTCACTTAAATTACTTGCTTACAAAATCAAACATTAAAAATACAAAAGTGTCACAACCCACTATTACTGAACAATTGCTTACTTTCTCATTTTTACCATATAATTATAAAACAAATCAATTTGAATATAAATATTGTACTTATATTTCAGTGTATAGTATATAGAGCAGTATAAACAAGTTATTGTCTGTATGAAATTGTAGTTTGTACTGACTTTGCTAGTGCTTTTTCTGTAGCCTGTTGTAAAACTAGGCAAATATCTAGATGAGCTGATGTACGCTCTGTCCCCCCTCCCACCTTCCCCCCAGAAGATCTCTGCAGACACATACCCGTGGTTGAGAACCACTTGTCTAACTTGACTTACTAACGTGTGTGAAAGCTACCAATTGCCTTGCCTTCACAAGGATTTTACTGTATCTCTTGCTAGTTACAACGTGTTCGCTATCACATGTTAAGAACAAACTTTTTTTCCTAGTGAAGATGCACCCTTCCACTTCAAGAGAATCTCACCAAAGGAATTGCTCAGGCAGCATGCAAAGTGTTTGCAGGATTGTGCCCTCTCTAAAGAAAGTTACCATGCATCATTACATAACATTTGACAAGTGCCACTGCATGTCAGTCTACTGCTCAGATATCACTGCTTCCCCTGTAGGAATAAATTTCCCTTCTACAATAATACAACTCCTTTAAAAGGGAAAATATCGATCCAACAGCACTTCGAAGACAAACTAACTGAAGAATGTGTGTGTTTAGCATTTAATGTTCCTCCCATGTGTATCAGCCTGGACTTAGAGCAGTCAAACCAAATGAACACAAGATCACTACATTTAGAACTTTATTATAACAGAGTAAAAATACTATGGGAGGGGCAAAAAAGGGCAAATGGCTTGTAACGTCTTTCTCGTACAATGAACAGAAGAACTCTGAGGACTCTATTGGAAGAGAGCTGGGTCATAAGTATGGGCAGATTTTTTCCCAGTGTAGTCCGCTGGGGGGAGGGGGAAGGGCCCCTCCCCCTCCAGGTCTGTGGGCAGCCAATCCGCCCCACTACATCTCCGGGGGTTGCCTGACGTGGGGAATCAGCGGGGCAACGGGAGTCATGAGCTCAGGGCTGAACAAACACACACAGTTATGGAGTCCCTGCCCCTGGTTGGGGTGGGGCAGCAAAGAGTCTCGGGCTCAGGCCTGCACTCAGGCTGGGCAGCAAACAGTCGGGCCTCCTAGCTCTGGCAGAGGGCTGACAAGCGCAGGCTTCTTCCCTAAGAGAAGGGGAGACTGCCACCCACGGATTGGAGTGGCACGGGGGGACGCAGGCCCACCCACTCCACTGTGTCCTGGCCCAGGGCCCTAGCAGTGGCAGAGCGGGCTGCCACTGGGTCAGCAGGGCTCCTGACCACAAGATGCTGACTCGCTTGTTCCAGCATTACAGCCAGACAGGGGTCGGCTACCCCTGGGCCACTTCCCAACTCCCCTTCAGGGTGTACCTGGATCTGTAGAGTGTCATCCTGGTTTTCGGGGAAGAAGGCCTCTGTCAGTGCTTGCGGCTCCTCCATGCTTGGGTCTGTAAATGACCCTGGGAGTCCTGGCCAGGCCTCTGCTCCCTCGGAGTCTGCAGCGGCCTCCCAGCTCGGGAACCCACAGGAGGCATCTAGCTCCCAACTAAGTTCTCTGGCACGCCTTTTGTACTTCCAGCCCCGCCCACTGACTTCCGGTGGGAGGATTGAGCATGGCCTGGCTCTGCCCACCAGGGTTCAATGAGGGGCTGCTCCCCCTCCAGGTTTGAGGGCAGCCAATCCGCCCCACTACACCCTCCTTTCAGTGAGAACTCCATTAGCAGATCATCACAGGAATACCTTTCTCTGGTGAGTTTCTTTTCTTATGTCAATTGCCAACGATGAAATCAATTCAAGTATTGCTGGTTTTTGTTTTTTTTAAAAAAGGCAAGCGGACAAAGATTACAAACCTTCCCTTTCCCTTCAGGGATTGATTTAAAATCATCAGACTCAAGGCAGAGTTATCAGTCAGTGCAGAACACGTAGAAAACAAGATATCATCATCCATTTACATAGGCAAAATTGCAATCTAGATCCTATCATCCACTGGAAATTCTCAGGCTCTGGGATCCTCTTCATTCCCACACCTATCCAATAAAAGGCATCCTACAAAGGAATTCGATGGTCCATTTTGGGAAAACCTGGACATCTATCCCATAGTGCCTTAAACGGGGATAAAGTGCCTAGAAAACATACACCCAAAACAGAACAGGGAGCAAGACAGTCTGGTGTGTCCTATTCCACAGAGAATTGGGATGAAGGAGGACCAGCCAAACTAGTTACAGGCATGGTTAAGGGTCCCCATTTTACACTGCAAAAATAATACACCAAAATTGCTTTAGGAAGACAACCATCTGCCAGCCCAGACTTCCTGTAAGGGAAAACAACTGTCTAACATTTTCACTCACAGCATTAACCATGTTGTACATTGACATTGAACATGTTTACAGTTAACCATGTCACTAACTTGTTACATACTCATTTAAAAATGTAGTGTTGACAGGGCTTAATGTAACAAATTCACAAACTGTACTCAATTCAAATTGATGCGCTATATTCCTATTCATGCCATTAGCCTACAACACAGCACAAGTAGTTTTAATAGTGAAGACACTTAAAAAAATTAAAATATTTTTATCAATTGGAAATAGTAGAAGTAGAGCATTATCTCAATAAAATATTACTGATAAGTCTGTCTGATTTAATAAAGCTGTTCACTAAGTTGTCTATGCAATCACATAATCTTATCATTGTTACCCTTGTGTTCCCTCCCCTTCGCCTTCCTCTTGCTTATTAAACCTACTTGTTATACACGGTCATAAAATCAGAAGAAAGGACCATGTCCTACAGCATCCTGAACAGCGTCTGTATGCACTGTTGTAATATAAAACAACAATTATGATTATGCACCAGTATATGTAACAATGTTAACTTCATTTAAACAACTTTGGTATTAAGTATAAATATCTGATAGGAATCAATGGTATTTTTCTATTAAACCCACATGCCCCTGCTCCACTCAAGAAATTCTGTCTTGCAGTAACCAGTGGTGATCAAATACTATTGAGTGAGAAGGAAAATGTCCATCTTTTTGACTAATGGGAATACCACTGACAAGAGTTCAGATGTGCTCTGAATAGATTTAAATAAGCAATGAGTTAACTCACTTCTGAAAGTCAAAGCCCTGAAAATACAGCAGTTTCGTGAACTAAGTCTCCATTCTTTGAATTAGAATATTTTAATTGAAGAATCAGAGAACACTGTCATTCATTTAAATTGGAATAAATGATCTAACATCCTCTAATATATGTATTTGGGGGAGAGGGGAACAAATAATGGGATAGTAGAGTTTAAAGAAAAATAGTGTGTTTCTTTAGAAAGCAAACCCAGAATGAGAAAGAGAATGAGACTCAGACTCTTCTTTGTTGGGATTGAAATAATATTTGTTAATTCTTATTTCTTACCCCCAACATCTCTTTTCTAATAAATAAGACTCTGGATACAGTTTATACTGTAAATTGTCAATATCAACCTATAGGTCTGAACCACAATACATAAAATATTGCCAAGGATATTTATTTTTTTTAATAAATGGGTCCAATAGTTAGAGTAAATATTTACATACAAGAACTATAATCATCCTGATCCATTTGATTGTATATTTATTCCTTTACTTTACCCATCTGTTTCTGACTGTAAGTTATTAGAGGCAAGGCCATGAACGTATTAGGTGCTACTCCAACCTAAGTAATAACAAAGCAGGCTTTTCACCTCCAAAATTAAAAAGGTGCTAGCAATAACAAACAAGAAGTCTAGAATTGGCTATTCTGTTTCAAGGGGTTAAACCTGCCACAGTGCACAATTCAAGTGGACAAACAAAGGTCAAAACAGAAAAAAAAACCACAAGCCCTACACCTTCTGACTCTGCTTATGCACACACCAGTGCAAAATACATATGAATTTAAGCAGCAGGAATCTGTGATCAGTGGGCCCCAGAGAATAATCACAGAATTCAAGGACACTGAGTACTAGATTATTATTGCTTGTTCTTGTACATCAAGTTAAACATTTTTTTTTAAACTGAAGTCTACATTGTATACAATGCTGGTATTAAACAAATTTTTAAAAACATCATCAATGAAACCAATGTGTAACATTAACAATAAAACATATTACTAGATTACTGTCAGTCGAATAATTTTTATTCATACAGGGCCTGATTCAGCTCCCACTGACATCAATGGAAGTCCTTCTATTGACTTCAAAGAGCGCTGTCTTGGTTCAGTAAAGAAAGAGGCACTAGCATGTGGATTGAGAATGAGGCTGCAAGCCTGAAATATTAAAAGCAAATTATTATTACTACCACTAATCCTGGCACTAACACCACTTCCCTCCATGACCTCGGGCACTACAATTAACCTCTTCTACCCGAGTTCCCCCAGCTGTAAAATGAGGATAATGTTGACCTACCTACTTTGTAGTGGATTAAACGTTTCCAAAACACTTTGAAAACAACTACGTGTACCAAGCCCTTTTACAGAAATGAGAACATACTTCAGAAGGAATCTTAATGTGCCAAAATCAAATTAAAGTTTCTCCATCACATTACCACACAGATAAGATCATATAAATGAAATCCTATGAATGACGTAGCCTTCTGTTCATTGCTATCACCAACTCAGCAGTTGAATTCCTAGTGCATTAATAATTAGAGAGAAACCCTTTAAGCCAATTAGAGTTGTTGGGTAGGTGGCAACATTTCTCAGAGGGATAGGACACAGGGTTTTTTAAAAAAAAAAAAACATCTGCAGGTATACCTATATATAAAAAGAAACATCTGCACCCTAGACCGAAAACCCACTGACCGCTATGCCTACCTACATGCCTCCAGCTTCCATCCCGGACACACCACACGATCCATTGTCTACAGCCAAGCACTGAGGTACAACCGTATTTGCTCCAACCCCTCTGACAGAGACCAACACCTACAAGATCTTCACCAAGCATTCTCAAAACTATGCTACCCACATGAGGAAATAAGAAAACAGATCAACAGGGCAAGACGTGTACCCAGAAGCCTCCTGCTGCAAGACAAACCAAAGAAAGGAACCAACAGAACTCCTCTGGCCATCACTTACAGTCCTCAGCTAAAACCTCTCCAACGGATCATCAGTGATCTACAACCCATCCTGAACAACGATCCCTCACTTTCACAGGCCTTGGGAGGCAGGCCAGTCCTCGGCAACAGACAACCCGCCAACCTGAAGCATATTCTCACCAGCAACTACACACCGCACCATAATAACTCTAACTCAGGAACCAATCCATGCAACAAACCTCAATGCCAACTTTGCCCACATATCTACACCAGGAACACCATCACAGGACCCAACCAGATCAGCCACACCATCACCGGTTCATTCACCTGCACATCCACCAATGTAATATATGCCATAATATGCCAGCAATGCCCCTCTGCTATGTACATTGGTCAAACTGGACAGTCCTTACGCAAAAGGATAAATGGACACAAATCAGATATAAGGAATGGCAATATACAAAAGCCTGTAGGAGAACACTTCAACCTCCCTGGACACACAATTGCAGACTTAAAGGTAGCCATCCTGCAGCAAAAAAAACTTCAGGACCAGACTCCAAAGAGAAACAATAGAGCTTCAGTTCATTTGCAAATTTGACACCATCAGCTCAAGACTAAACAAAGACTATGAATGGCTAGCCAACTACAAAAGCAGTTTCTCCTCCCTTGGTGTTCACACCTCAACTGCTAGAAGAGGGCCTCACCCTCCCTGATTAAGCTTACCTCATTATCTCTAGCCTGAATCTTCCCTGCATATTTATATCTGCCCCTGGACATTTCCACTGCTTGCATCCGAAGAAGTGGGTATTCATCCACGAAACCTTATGCTTCAATACCTCTGTTAGTCTATAAGGTGCCACAGGACCCTTTGTCGCTTCTACAGATCCAGACTAACACGGCTACCCCTCTGATATCTGCAGGTAAAACGCTGATGACTACATCTTCCTTTGCTCATAGCTGACCTTGGTTAACAAACTTAAGCACCAACCCTGAAACTACTTGTGCATGTCAGTAACTTTACTCAGGTGAATAGTCGCATACCATCCCCAGCATTGCCAACCCAGAGCATTCACAAAACATAAACCAGCCCCCCCAAAAGCATGAGATTAGCTTTAAAAATAATACATTTGGGGTTGTGTTGTTTGCCTTCTGGTATTGGAGCCTTTAGGATTCATGTTTTCAAGCTTTTCCCCACAATCATGTGGGCTGGAAACTTACTTTTTTATTTATTTTTAATGAGAGCTGAGATTCTCCTGTAATAACATGACTCAAGGAGCTAGGGCTTTAAGAAAAACACCAAACATCACAAGACTTGCAATAAAATTGCTAGAGTTGGCATGTGTTTGTGGGATTGGGCTCTTAGTGAATTTGACAAATGCATCTTTGGGTCCTATCATTTTTCACCCGTAAACAGATAGTGTGTGTGCATGCAACCTCTTTTTTCAAATTCTCCTAGGAGGTTGGTTCTTTAGCTTTATAAAGGTCAAGGATTCTGAGAATTTATCTTCCCTGGAGAAGATGAGGGTGTGCATGGAGTACTACTACCTAAGCTCTAACTCAGTGGTGAGCAAGCTGTGGCTCGTCAGGGTAATCCGCTGGAGGGATGCGAGACAGTGTTTATATTGACTGTCCACAGGCACTGCTGCCCGCAGCTCCCATTAGTTGGGAACAGCGAACCGCAGCCACCGACGGGCTGCATGCGGCCCCTGGGCCACAGGTTGCCCATCACTGCTCTAACTACATACTTATGAATGAAGGTGAATCCAAAATGCAAGCCCATTTTTCAAGTGGGAAGGAAAATATGTTGTTTAAAGATCACATAGTGCCTGCTTAACTGAGACAGTTATTACAATGATCAGAATTACATTTTCAGCAACAAATAATTTCAGCTTTAAAGCAACTAAACTCCTTCCTATGTATTTCCTATTTTCTTGCATTATTCATTAATCTGTGCTCAGTAATATATAAATTCTATTAAAATGTCAGCCTGAAACACACTGAAATTATTGCAAACTATGATTTTTTTATTTCAAGAAATAATTTAGTTGCACATTGAAAATGGAGGTATTCCTCAATACAGACTGTGTGCATGGAGCTTCAATTATATTAACAAGGTTCTCTTTCTATACTAGCATTGAAAGAAGGAAGTACACAAACCAATTGTCCATGCCTCACCTGACACAGATATTATTTTTCATGAACTGCAGAGCTTTTAAACCCTAGTTGAAAAGAAAACGGTGGTAAGAGGGAGAACATAAATAGTAGCACGCCCTGCATTATACAATATATATCTAAAATGGTCTCATACTTTTCCCCAGTGGATGGTCCTTGCATATACAATTACTGACCAAGAGAAAACACTAATGAACTGGGTTGTCCACCTTCCCCCCCCCAAAAAGGGGGGGGGAGAGGGGAGGTGGGAGAGGTTCCTAAATCCAGTTTTTTAAAAAAATCTCTACTACACTTAATCCAGAATGTATTATACAAAAAAGCCATGTCACATAAGCAGCTATAGAAAATAATACACGTGAATTGCAGATGAACCTGAAGCTCAATGATAAAGCATTCAGAGCTAGAGTTTTGGTTCAGCCCATTGTAAACATGAGGCCAACTGAATAGTTTGGAGCCAGATCTGAAATCCAGAATTTCAAAGTTCGGTGTAGTTTGAGCCACTGTTTTGATTAGAAATGAGCTCAAGTTAAAACTCTTCATCAAAAAGCCCTACACAGATAAATCAACAAGCCATGTCTCACATAAAGGAAAACAGTAACTTGAATTAGTTCCCAAATGAAATGGTAGGAAGCCCTCACAATGGGGATATAGTTGACACATTTAAAAATATATACATTTACAAAACTGAAAAGAGCGGGGGGAAAGGAAAAAAAAAGAAAAAAAGAGTGCAATCTCTTCTGCATAATCACTCTTCATAGCAAATGACAGTTTAGTTTCAATGTTTAAACTATCTTTGCTGTATCAAGTCTGTGCTACATTAGTACTAAGGCACCATATTCATGCTGCACTGCTTTTGGTGATTAGGTTTGTAAATCACTTCAGCAACCTTTTGCTCTATTGGGTCAGGTTTAGTCTTCACACCTCTGGTGCAAGATTAAAGAACACACACATTAAAAGCCTCGTCCAAGTTATTTTTGTGAATAATTACATGCCAATATTCTGGACTCCTACAGACCCTCAACACAGGAAGTGCATGAGATCCTCCTAGTGGTGAAATAATGAGAAGCTTGGATACAGAGCAAGTGATACTTTACTGAGAGGAACAGCTAGCAACAAAAAAACAGTTTTCATTCAGATTCTTATACTACTTGTGACAATCAGGATCCAAACACCCCACGGGGAAAACATGGGGTCTGAACCCCAAGGAATAAGCAAATAAAACAACTGATTGTATACGATATTATTGTACTACTGTATAAAAGCGTATTGAGTAAGGTATCTCAAAAACGTGTGACATGCTGCTCATGAGTATCATTGTATGATGTATGGATGGATGGTATAGAAAGAGTTGTGTGTGTGTGTGCTGGAAATATCTTCCTAAAATATGTTTTGGGGGCAGACTTGAATAAACAGTGAAAGTACATTTACATATAAGGTAAACAAAGCATTCAAGCTAACAAACAGCAGAAGAAACAGCTTGGTGAGCACAGCGGGGAACACTGCGAACTCTAGGCCCCATGAGGTCTGCCTGGCTCTTGAGACAAAGACAATGGACTTTGGGAAATATAAGGGGAGCAAAAATACATTTTAGAGACCCATCACTAAGGGGACAGAGGAGCCTTTTCAGAACATTTTGCCAGTAAAGAGACTCTGATGCAATCTTCTCTTGATGCTGATCATCTATGGTGGCCTTTAACCTTAGTCTCATTGCAAGCTCTTTCCACCTATGAAATGCTCTCTGGTGATTTGCTGCCTTCTCATGGCATGCGAGATTTCTAGCCAGATTTTTCCAGTCCTTTGTTCCTGTAGAACCCAATGTGGCTGGAACATTAGACTGGAAGAGTTTGCAACAAAAACAGTATGCAGAATTCTGGGTTTTTGAGTACATAAGCAAGGGCTTCTCCACTTTGTCACCATTGGGGATTTCACGCCAGTAATGTGTTGGATGGAAACTTCTATTTTCATTGTCTTTGGGGAACGAAGTTTTTCACTTGCTGTGGCCCATGCAGTACAAGGAAGTCCCTCAGGCTACTGCTCAAGTGGCTCCACAGTCCTGGATCATCTAGACTCAAGGAACTAAACTCAGCAGCAGCTGTTTCTTGTGCCTCCACCATACTCTTCTCTGATCTACACTTTTCTTCAGGAATGTGCATGGTTACATCCATTTGAAATAGAGATAGGGATGCTGCAGTAGCTGCCAGGTCACCTGCAGTCTGACTAACTGGAAGATCAGGCATCTCCTCACCACTCACATCCTCACTGGGGCCGGAAGGCTCACCGTGAACATTTGTGTCTATGTATCTCAGGAGAGCTCCTTCCTGCTTAGATAGAAAAGCTTCCTTTGCTTGCTTTCTTTTTCTGAATGTCGCCCCAGAGGGGCATTTTCTTCTTTCACTCATGACTGCTGTTCTATGCCAGCTATAGTGGCTCTCAACACTCAATTGAAGGGGACAGATAAGCAGGCTGGTAGCAGGGCCTGAGTGTGGGAAGATATCAGTGTCTTAAGGGCCTGCTGTTCTCCTCAAGTGGGTTCAGGGAAGCAGCAGGAAACAGGAAGCTCCCTGCGAAGTTGGTGTTAATCAGTCCAGGCTCCTGGGGGTGCTAGCAAGGTACATAAAAGGCTCCTCCTCCTCTCTCGCTCTGCAGCTCCTGCTGCTTTCTGTTATTCCCTCTCACCTTTTCTCCTGCCTGTTATGTCTCTTGTGCCCTCCTTCCTCCAGCACAGCACTCCACCATCTCTGTGCATCTAGAGCAGAGAGAATACATACGCACCAGCAGCAGACACAATTTTCTACACTCTGGGTCCTAGTGGCGCCTCCCCACAGTCTGGCACCTGAGGCGGCCGCCTCAGTTCGACTCATGGTAAGGCCAGCCCTGAGTCTCAAGGAGTTTGCTGGAGATGTGATGTGGCTTGGAGCTGACACACAGTCTCATCTCTAGCAAAGCTCACTCCAACACACTGGCTTACAATTCTGGGTGCCCTCAGGAGAGTGTCACAATCCTATATGATGTATTAAGGGATTCAATGTTCCCCCTCAATGCAGAGTATCTCCTATTACAGTAAATTGGATTTACCTGTGCAGACAGAAGGGACAATCAGATTCCCAAAATAGAATGTAAATCCAAGAGTGTTATAACACAACCTATCTATCAAAATATTTTAACTAGCAAATAAATGAAGGCTAGGAAGGAACCATATATAATCAGTAAAAGCAGCAAAGAGTCCTGTGGCACCTTTAGACTAGCAGACATATTGGAGCATAAGCTTTCGTGGGTAAATACCCAGATACATCTGAAGAAGTGGGTATTCACCCACGAAAGCTTATGCTCCAATACGTCTGTTAGTCTATAAGGTGCCACAGGACTCTTTGCCGCTTTTGCAGATCGAGACTAACACGGCTACCCCTCTGATATATAATCAGGTACATTTTAGGAATGCATCCACTGTATTTTTTTTCAAAATACCCAATAGGACAATATATGTTTAAAAAGAGTCTTGAACTGAACTTTCATACCAAGTTAAATCACAATATTTTTTTCACACTGTAACAGCATAAATAACAGACTAGACTTCTCACCAAGCTTAAGAGAGGGAAAGTTTAAATGGTTTGCTTTCCCAAGCTAGCAAGGAACACTTATCCAAATTAACAATATGAGTATATAGTTTTTGACAGAAGACAGGACACATTAGAATAAAGCAGTTACATCTTAAAACATTTTCACTGCAAGATCAGAGATTTAAACATAATTCCAATAGCATCTCATTTGCCTCACCCATAAGGAGCACCATTCTCAGCGTCTATCAACATGCAGCCAATATTAGCACCTGATTAAACAGAACCCAGACAAAAATGAGGTGGATGCCGGCAAGAAGAGGGAGGTGCTTCTGAAAATGTCATCTTTGACATCCCCCACTACTGAGGGGCTCTCCTCTCGGACTGATATGCTGGTCTGCAGCATTGAGTTCCTTTTGGATTTCTTAATGCTATTAGATGCTCAAATACCTATGGCAACAATTTTTTTTTTCAAATGAACACTTTTATCTAATACAGTAACTCCTCACTTAAAAGTCATCCCGGTTAACGTTGTTTTGTTGCTGATCAATTAGGGAACATGCTCGTTTAAAGTTGTGAAATGCTCCCTTCTAACGGGGTTTGCAGGTTATCAGTTGCTGGCAGTTCAGCTGTTCTTTCCCCCACTGCCATGTGCTGCTCCCTGAGACTCCTGCCTGCTTGCTGGGGGGGGGGGGGGGGGGAGGGAGAGAAGAAGGGGGCCAAAGGCAGGGTGCCTGCTTGCTGTGTGGGGCGGGAGGGGAAGAAGAGAGGGGCTAATGTCCCCCTGCTCCTGCACCTTGCTTACCCCATCTTCCATACAGCAGGTGGGGACACACGAGGGAGGGAGCTGCTGCCTTAGGCAGAAGCTGCAGCTGCCAGGCTTGCTGATCTAATTAACAAGGCAGTGTACTTCTGACCCCACTCTTGATACTTAAAGGAGAAATGCCCATCTCTATCTCTGAAACACATCTGTCTCTGTCTGCCCTCCCTCCTTTCCTGCTGCCTTGAAGAGTGTGAGAGTTAACCCTTGAGGGCTCACTCAACTGCTAGTTCTTTTAGCAGTAAGGCACTCCCTAGGAAATTCCCACCCTCTGACTCCTCCACCTCAACCAAGCTTCACAATCATCATCACTGTGTACCAGTATTCAATTGTTTGTTTAAAACTTTTAGTGTGTGTGTGTGTGTGTGTGTGTGTGTGTGTGTGTGTGTGTGTGTGTGTGTGTGTGTGTGTAAAGTTGCATTTTTCAGGAATATAACTACAACGTTAAGGGAGGAGTTACTGTACTGGCCAGAAGACTGTGCCCCATTTTACCAGTCCCACACCTGGCCATCCATGGTGAGCCACATCTTCAACTTCATGCTCAGTTATAGCAACTCATATCTAGGAACGAAGCCATTCACCCAGAAACAGGTCCCAAAGTTCAGAAGCCCATCTGCTTAACAGTAAAGGGCACTATGATCTCATCACCCCTTTCAAAGTCTCTGTCCTGATATTGAAAAACCTCCCCAGAACTGGCCCAGCTACCTGAGGATTGCATCTCCCTCCACAACAGCTACTTTTTACCAAAACAATAAAACTGTCAAGCAGTAGGGGGAGTCCCTTGAGCACAAGAGACAGAACCATCACAGGAGCTGGACCTAGATTATATTTGGCTTTCAAAACTAAATGAAAACTAATTTATTTGACTCAGCTTTCCCTGAATAAATTCCACACACACACACACACACACACACCTAACAGAGCTATTTTTCCTACTGGTTGGGAAGAAGGAAAGGAGATGATATTATTTTTAAATATTCAGGAAGCACTCAGATACCGTGATGAATGGGACCTACTCATACATGGACTATAAACAGATTAACTGCTAACGTTTAACTCAGACACTTCACACATGAACAAGTTGTGGATGAACTTCGACACTCCAAGCAAGTTTAAGGATCAATCTTTCTAGCAAAGAAAGCAAACAGATTTGCTTATTATCTATAAACAATGTTTAAATGGATAAAATGCAAATTAAATATAATAACATGAAACAGTAAATTGAATGTAAATCCAAAATTCTAAACAGAGACACCACCCTAGTACCTTTACAAAAGGAAGGAGGATAGGTCTCAATGATATTTGCATGGGTATGTCTGCTTTGTTTATTTACAATCACGTCACCATACCATTACATAAAATATTTGTTTAAAATATTTAGTTTGTTGCACAAACACTTTCAATTAACAAGCAAAAGTATGTCCTATTTGTACACTGTTTGAAGCAAAACCTTCACTTCAATATTTGAGAAACGCAGCCATATCCTAGGGGTAAGGTGAATACAAACTTTGTAAGAGAAAAGTGGAATCATGGTCTGGAGAGGGGAAAATAAGGAAGGATTTAATCAGTTCAGTTCAATATATATACACACCATTCTGAACATGCCAAAGAGACAACCCTTTTCCTGCATCTGATTGTAAGTCACCTCTGTGCATAAAGCAACAATAGCAGTTGATCTGATTATGTAAACCAAACTCCCCTATCCTCCTTCACTCCTAAACCAAAATAGAACAGTTTTTAAATGCTCTTAGGGTGGATATACCTCCTTACAGGAGATACCCTAATCAGTATAAAGCCAACTTTCCACCTCCCTCTGCACAAAGCATAGAGTTGACAAATTAAGGAAAGAGCATCAACATTTAATTAGTCACAGATTTTAAGGCAAGTTTGGAATCATTATGATCATCCAGTCTAACCTCCTGTATAATACAGGCCATAGACCCTCACCTTCTAATACCTGCATCAAATTCATAACTTCTGATGGAGCTAGACCATCTCTGAGAAAGACATCCAATCTTAAAGATTTAATTCAAGTGATGAAGAATCCACCATTTCCTTCAGTAAGTTGTTCCAGTGGTTAATTACCCCCTCACAGTATTTAAAAAAATAAAAAAATATAAAAAAAAATAAAAAAATGAAAGCCTTACTTCTAGAGTAGACTGAATTTGTCTAGTTTCGGTTTCCAGACGTTGGATCTTGTTATGCATTTGTCTGATAAATTAAAGAGCCCTCTGCTATCGGAAGTCTTCTCCACATGTAGGTTCTTAAGGACTGCGATCAAACCCCTCCTAATCCTCCCCGATAAACTAAATATATTGAGATTCTTTAGTATATTGCTGTAAGACAGGTTTTTCACATTTCAAATGATATTGTAGCTCTTTGCTGAACCCTTTGCAATTTGTGGCCATCCTTAAAGTGTTGACACTGAAAATGGATGCAGTATTCCAATAATGGTCTGATTAATGTTTCCCCATTTCCACTCAATATTCCTGTAGTTGCACAATCAAGAATCACGTCGGCTCTCTTGGCAACCAAATCAAATCGGAGGCTCATATTATTCATGTTATTGCATCCGTGACTAACTAAACTTTTGGGGAAACTTCTATATTTTAATGTTAAATGTTTTATCTTATTCTAAAACACTCAAAGGCATTGATCCACATTATGTAACAATGGCCTGCAAATTTCAGATACTGGTTTTGGCTTTTAACAATAGAAATAGCATCTTTAAACAATACACACATGAATATGTATAGCAATCACCACTAAAAACAGGATTGCAACTACACACTTTACTACACTGGAATATCTTTAGTGTGGTATTGTATGAATATGTTTAGGGTGAGAAATGCTGCAAATTCCACAGTAAATTTAACTACTGCCAATTATAATCTCTAATTTTTAATGCCATCCACTGCATTCACATAGGTACTTTTTAACAGAAAGTATTCCATGTAAATAAAACACACCCTGCAGCGCTGTATGCTAGGAGGCGGAGTTAAGCCGCAATGAACATTTCGAGTTGAACAATGAATCCCTAAAAATACAGGACTCTAGAATAAAAACAGGAGCAACCCAACTGCGGTGAGAAGAGCTGATGCCACTTTAATTAAAAGGGGACAAGTGCGTCTAAATTGGCTCAGAGTCTGACCCTGACCTCGAGAAGCAGGAAATGATCACCTTAACTATACATACATCCTGCCTAATGACTGCAAGCGGGTGACAGCAGGCTGCTCGGGGTCAGTCTCATCATCGCACAAGCGGATGGAAAGCCCTGCCCTGGTGGGGCTAGGATCCATAGACATGGAGCGATCAGATCCATTCCCCTACCCAAAGAGGGCTGTTGGCGGGAGATTTTTTAAGTAGTTTTGCAAGGGTTGGTGTGATTTAATTCCACCCCATCCATCCCGGGGGATCCTTCCCCCTCCCGTGGCCAGATCCTGCCCTCGTTACAAAGCCTCCCCTGAAGTCAGGGGGCCGAGCAGGGCATGCTGTGCACCTGTTGCGGCAGGAGGAGGACGATGCCGGGCACGGAGATCAGGCTATCCCCCAGGCGCAGCCCCTAGGCACAGTCTCTCCGCGCCTGTCCCAGCCTAGCGCCGCCCGCCGAGGCCGGGAAGCGGCTGGTGCTTTCAGGGACCCTTCGCTGCCCGCGGAGCAACCGGATTCTATCCCGGGGAAGGCGGCGCGGGGGGGTGTTTGGAACGCCGGCGCCCTCAACGTTCCGCGCGGAACCCGCGCCGCCAGCCCAGGGCTGCGCTCCCGCTTGGAGCGCCCGGGAAGCGGGGCGGGGGGGGGGGGGGGGGGGGGGGGGTCTCACCTGCAGGGCTCCGGCGGGGAGCGTCGCCGCTGCTGGTGCTGCTACCTCCGGCCGCCCGAGCCTCCGCCATGTCTCCTCGGTGAGCTCAGCCGCCCCGCCCCGCGGGAGCCGCCGCCACAGGCGGGCAGGTGAGCGCACCACGCACCAGCCGGGAGGGGCAACGCCGCGGCAGCGCCACCTCGCGGGCAGGTGCGGCAGGGCGCTGGGGACAAGCCCGCCTCAGCCCCCGCCCGGGGGGAGCGGTGGATAGGCTGGGCTCGCCCTGCCAACCTCCTACAGCGGGGAGCGGCTGCCCCCGGGCCGGTGGGAGTCGGCATTGCTCTTAGGGGGTTACTGCTGGCCGTGTGATCGCCCCCCCTCTCCCGGCTTCACCCGGGGCTGCGTGCTCGGCGTATAGCGCACGGCTCAGCGCGCAGGCCCGCCCCAGCCCCCCTGGGATCGCGGCACGTCCTCCCCACGGGCTTGGCGTGGAAGTAGCTGGAACTAAGGATCCAATGCCCGGCTTGGGAGACCTGGTTGAGACTTTGCGCTGATCGTGCCTGGGGATTTGCATTTCTTTTATTAACGCTTCCTGAGCCTGGTTCCGTTCCGTGTATGGGGTTGGGCGGGGGCTGATTGCTCCTGTCCTGTGGCAGTACGTGGGATGCGAGGTGGTTTCTAAGACCTAGGACCCAAGCTGTACCTGGGTTCCTTACTCAAAGAAAGAACATTGACTTGCACCCAGAGGAGACTAGGAAGTTAATGCAACTGACTAAAAACTGCAGTGACATGCTCAGTATTTGCCCAACACCACTCAGCAGCTGGGTATTCACCTTGAGTTAGATGTAACATCCCAGTGGTCTTGAATGTCCTTAACAGACCACATAGACCTGTGTCAGTCTTCAGACTCTGTCCCTTGCTGGGGGATTTGACCTATACACAATATAAACCACATCCTAAGCTTGCTCTCCAGGTTTGGCTGTTCCAAGAGCTTCTCTCTCAGACCTCTTCCAGTCCCCAAAGAGTTATAATCTAGTTGAAGGTAATTTGATTGAGGAGGGATCATGTCTAGGCAGTAAGGCTGGGAGCAATAAACATTTAGGTGCCTAAACCTCAGACTTAGGCACCCAAGTCCCAGTTTTGGCTCCATTGTGATCTGCCATTGAATGCTCTAGATAGTGGCACCTACGTTTTCAGGGTACGAGTTTCCTCAGCACCTACATGTCTCTTTCTGGGCATGTGCATTGCTGCCTCCCTCTAGGTGTACAGATGTTTATCTCCTGCCTAAACCCCACAGTGAATCAGAAACCAGGGGAAGATAAGCTTTGGGCCCCCTAGCCCACCTGGTAGTGGAGAAGGAGGTGCTGCTGATGGTGCCACTACCCACCTGATGACTGCACTAACCACTGAGGTGAAAGTTACCTGGGATGTGGGGAGTCCTTGGTTCAATTCCTCTCCTCTCTACAAAAGGGGAGATCCTGGTTCAAATACTTTTTCTCAAGAGGAGGCTTCAAACACTAAACTACTGGATATTCTGATGTGGGGCTTCTTCAGTCTCTCTTCTGGAACAATGACTAATTAAGTATTTATCCACAGTGAAACAGTCCTTGGTTGGGAGGGGAGGAAGAGAATGACTCTGTAGTCTAGTGGTTAGGACACCCATCTGGGAGGTGGAAGATTGAGGGTCTAGTTCTCCTGCTCCAATCACTCTTTCATTATTTATCCACAGTAGAACAGCTTCAACAGCAGAGCCTGAAAGAGCCCCACATCATAGCTCAGTGGTTAGAGCCCTTTCCTGAGTGGTGGGTGACCTAACTCAGTTCTGCAAGAAAAACCTAAGCTGCCTGACTCCAGGTAGTGGGTTCCCTTCAGTGAGCTCCCTAAGCAGAGTTAGGTGCCTATCTCCAAGAGAGGGGCAGTGCTTAGTTTACATCCCGCTCCTTAGCATCTCCCATTGGCCAACTTAGGCAGACGACTGTCTACTGTGTTGGCTTTTGTAGATCACATTCTTAGAAACCTCTCTCCCCATGCATTGTATAGGGAGCTAGGTGCTTAACTTGGCTTTGTGGATCATAGTGTTGTTCCCATGATTTTCTAGGCACCTGAAAGTTAGGGAGCTTGACACTCAGCTAGGGTGACCAGATAGCAAGTGTGAAAAAATAGGGGGGAGGGGTAAATAGGTGCCTATATAAGACAAAGTCCCAAATATTGGGACTATAAAATCAGGACATCTGGTCACCCTACACTCAGCATTGCAATGCCGAAGTCCCTTCATGGATCCCATCCTAATTACCAGGAATCTCAATGCAGAGTTTTAGCTTCTGAACCAATACAAGGTCTTAGTTCCACCTTTTTAAAGGAGTACATTGCAATTTAATCTGGAGGTCACAAAGGAACGGATAGATGTATTGGAGTACTGTTCGGCGAGATATAGACAGCTGTAAAGGGGGGGGGAGGGAGAGAAGGCACCATAGATTGCAGAAGCAGTCAGGGATCCCATAGCACACCCAAAATGAATTTCTCAAAAAAAAAAAAAATAGGACAAACTTCTTCAATAATGGGAGAAGGAACCATCCTCCTGATCCTTCCCCTACCCCACTAGCATCTCTTCTCTTTCACCCTGCTCCCATTCAACCACATCTCAGTCTTACCCAAACACTGGAAAAGCAAACATCACACCATTTGAATCTTTTGAAAACAAGACCAACATGTGTCTCATCGGCATTCTGATGCCAGCTCAGCCCAAATAATCAGTCTCTTTCAGCAGCCTCACACATACCCTATACATGGAAAGGGGACAAAAGCAGAACCTTTTGGCCCCAGGCAGGAAAGGTGAGCAATTACCCAAAACCTCCCTCTGGGATCTCAGACAGGAGGAACAAAACTACTCAAGAGATAATGGTTATATAATTGGCCAGATACCCGGTCCACTCCTTCGAAGATCCACATATCTCAACAAAACCTCACTGTCAAAAGGTATCCAAGGCTGCTGATACATCTGAAAGAATCAGTACGAACACCTAGATCAGCATAAAGACTATTTAGATTGCAAATGCTTTGGAGCAGGGACTGTTATGTTTGTACACTGCCTGGCATTGGGGGCCTGGCCTCTAAACACTATAATACAACCCACCTACCAACTGACCTTCATCAATTGCTAGGAGACAGTTAACCAAAGATAGTAGTTTAGTCTCATCATCATACCAAGGTGTAAAGTGAAGCCAAACTAGAAGGCTTTAAAGAAATCTCAGAATTGCAAGTGGGACCAAATTTGCATCACCCCACATTTTCCATCAGCTTTCCCAGAAAAAGAAAGGCAGAGCAATAGTGGCTTTAGAAGCAAGGACCAAACACATGCATGCTCGAGGGAAGATTTTGCTCCATTACCTGGAATGGAAGGTCCTTATACTTTCCTCTCTCCACTCTGTCAGTGGGGCCAGTAAGATCTCCAGAACAGAGATCTCTCCCTACTACTTAAGTGGAGAGAAATCTCTCTCACACACATGCACATAAACACACGTGCATACACAATTCTCCTGCCACTGACACAAATGATGAAATAAAATAAATCTTCGCAACAAACAGCCATCATACATTACAGCAAAATGTCATTTAGTCAGTACCAAAATTCTCCTAGACCTTTACTCATATCCTCATCTAACAACTTGTTAATTTCCTCATCCTTTTACTATATGAGGGAGGAGCTACTTATGAGAAGCTTCAGATCAATGAAACAGACTCAAAGGAGTGGACTATGAACCATAACTTAAACTGGAGTCAAAGTACAGTAAAGAGGAACAACCGCGTGTTGACACAGCTGTCAACAAATTGGGACAGATATTATCCTTGCTTCCGGAAAAAAGGTTAATCATTATATATGATAGTTGAGATACAAATATTTAATCACAATTGGAGAGAAAATATGGGTGAAATCCTGGCTCCACTGAAGTTTAATGGCAAAACACGCATTGACTTCAGCAGAGCCAGGATTTCACCCAATGTATATTTAACACTATCATAAATTTGTTAGGAATTTCTTAATGCTATATTAAGAATTTGTAGAATTCCTTGTGTATATGAAAGACACTGACACTTGACAATATAAAGTTGTGTTGTACACAGGGCTATAACTTTGGAAATACGTTGCTATAATTATATGCCTACCTTTTCTCTCCAGAGAGTTCAGTGGTAGTGAACATGACCCACTGCTTCACTCTCAACATATGGGCCTGCAGTCAAGTAAATTAGTACTGTTCTCGGATGCAGTGACCACTACTCACTCATATTTCTTGTGGTGAACTGCAAAGGCCTACTTTAAAGATACTCTCTGGGGCATGCAGGGATGAGAGATGTTTGAGGTCCCAACTGTTAGGGAGACCACCACTCTCCTAATGTACTGCCAAGATCAGCTGGTACCCTTCTCATCTTCCAGCTTATTACCATAAACTATGTTTTAAAAGTACTGATAAAGGAAATAAGCTAATGAAATTATACAGCGCAACCTGAAAAAAGTCTAACTCAGAGGTTTCCCAACCATAATCAGTGGAGAACTGGCTATTAATAGGTTGCCATATTGTTGCCATCTTACTTCCAGGGGGTGAATTAAATTAAGACAGTTTAAAAAAAGACATTTTCCTAATTTTACTTTTCCAAATAAACAATTGTTGTAGTTGCCTCAGCGACAATATATGTTGCTTTTGTCCTTTCACAACATATCCTCTGCAACTGACCTCTGCACTATTTAACTTGGAATTTCTAACTATTTCTGCCTTCTGCTGTTGTAGTATTGTAAATGGTTTAAAATTAACTATGTAGCCCCAAACATAGCAGCAATTCAGTGATGGATTGAGTTTCTCCATGTGTATAAATTCATAAATATGTTTGTAAAGCCCTTTGGAGTGAAAATGCTACTGTATATAAAGTATTTCATGTCCTTTTTGTGGTGCAGAGGGACTTCTTTGATTGATTTTTTCAGTCAGCATAGACAATCTAGCAATGAGTTTGCTGCTGTCCAGACAGATATGCACTGATATATTTATAAGGCAGTTTGTTACTTTATATTTAGAATAAGTAGAGAAATTATTCCATTTCCTTTGAAAAAAAATCTATGATCCATCACTAAGCCTTCAACGGTCAGGGCATAAGCCATGCATTAACTACTTAGGGTTTTGGTGAAGGACAGTACATCCGTGAAACAATCAGTCCCCCTTTCCTTTCTATTCAGCTTATTCCACAATTTTGCACTGTAGGGTTTCTAGCAACAGCCTCAAAAGCATCAAGTATTGGGAGTAGCTGGACCACTGGTCGGGTCCAATATAGCAATTCCTATGTTCCAAAACGTCAGTGGACAAATATTGTCCATTTTCATGATTTATGGGAAAGATACCTTGCATAATCAAAAGGCTTTCAGAACAGAATAAATGCCCCCAAATGATTTTACAACTAATAATTTGTGGCTAGGAAGCTGAAAGTCCACTTCTTACTCAAGGCCTTGGCTACACTCACGAGTTACAGCGCAATAAAACTGCCTGCAGTGCTGTAACTCAGTAACTGTCTACACTCGCAAGGCACGTGCAGCGCTGCATCTCCTCAGGTACAGCGCTGCATGTACTCCACCTCCCCGAGAGGAATAACGTTTGTTGCGCTGCTGCTGGTGCGCTGCGGCTACAGTGTGGCCACCCAATGCGCTGTTATTGGCCTCCAGAAGTATTCGGAAGTATCCCACAATGCCTGTTCTAGCCACTCTGGTCATCAATTAGAACTCTACTGCCCTGGCCTCAGGTGACCAACCGCCACTCCGACCCTTTAAATTCCCTTGGAATTTTAAATATCCCCTTCCTGTTTGCTCAGCCAGGCGTGGAGTGCTCTCAGCGCATCTTTCCAGGTAACCATGCGTCCACGTGTGAGACGAGCCCCAGTATGGAGCAATGGCGAGCTGCTGGACCTCATCGCTGTTTGGGGGGAGGAAGCTGTCCAGTCCCAGCTGCGATCCAGCCGGAGGAATTTCGATACTTTCGGCCAGATATCAAGGGCCATGATTGAAAGGGGCCAGGACCGGGACGCAATGCAGTGCAGGAGCTGCAGAGTGCGTACCGCAAAGCCCGCGAGGCAAACAGCCGCTCGGGTGCTCCCCCCAAAACCTGCCGATTCTACAAAGAGCTGGATGCAATACTTGGGGGTGACCCCACTACTGTTCCGAGCACCACCGTGGACACGGGAGAGCGGGATGAGGAGGAGGAGGAACGGGTTGAAGAAAACAGAAGCGAGGATGCTGTGGCTGGAGGAGACACCCCTGACTCCCTGGGTGCATGCAGCCAGGAGCTCTTCTCAAGCCAGGAGGAAGGGAGCCAGTCGCAGCGGCCGGTACGCGCTGGGAGAGAAAGAGAAGAACAGGTTCGCGGTAAGCAGCTTTTATTTTCAGGAAGGAGTTTTTTCGGTGTGGGGTCCTTGGGCGAGGAGGGTTTGGGCTGCATGCATGCCTAGATGCGGAAGAGCACATTGATGTGGTCTATCACATCGGAGAAATCGGCCACTGTAATCTCTTCAAAAGTCTCAGCCAGGACGTGGGCAATGCGCTTGCGCAGGTTTATTGGGAGAGCCGCCGTGGTCCTTGTCCCATTTAGGGTAACGTGTCCGCGCCACTGTGCCGCGAGGGGCGGGGGGACCATTGCTGCACACAGGCAAATTGCATATGGGCCAGGGCGGAAGCCGCATTGCAGAAGAAGACCCTCCCTTGCTTCCCCGGACACCCTCAGCAGCGAGATATCTTCCAGGATGAACTCCTGTGGAAAATGTGGGGATAGTGTTCAGTGTAGGTTCCCCCTGCAGCTGTTGGCTCTCCCCAAGGCACAGAAACCCGTCAGACAGTACATCCGTGAAACAATCAGTCCCCCTTTACCCTGTGCTTACTCACCATTTTGGGGCTCCCATGGGTTCTGTGCGCTCTGTTTGGGACGGGAAAATTGTGCTGTTTTGGAGACTGTGTGTGCCCTCCTTAAGTGTGGGGGAATCATTGCTCTGTCTGGCATAAAACAATGATGCCTCTGTTAAATGTTGCATTTTGCCTTCAAGATGCAACCTTGAGATCTCCGCCATCCTTCTTATCACCGGCTGAGAGACTCCAAAGGCTCAGGAAGAGGCCCAGAAGAACGAAAGAAGACATGCTGCAGGAAGTTATGAAACAGTCTCTTAAAGAGAATCAAAAGGCTTGGGAGTGGAGGGAGAGTGAAAGGAGGCTCCGCCAGGAAAACGCAGCGCAGCGGTAGCAAAGCATGCAGCTGCAGCACGAAAGCACAAAGGAACTGATTAGCATCTTGGCGCGCCAAGCGGACTCTATCCAGGCGCTCGTCGCCATGCAGGCGGAGCAGTACCGCACCCGCCCCCCCCTGCAGCCAGTGTCCCAAAACACTTGTGCCCCCATGTCACCACCTGCCCACTTCACCCAACATCCAGGTTCTTATCGCCCACACCAGATGCCCCCAACACCTGTAGCTTCACCAGACAGCCCTGGAAACTATGACCCTTACCCACTGCACTCAACTCCCATCCCGAATTATAGACATTCTGAAGTGCAGCACTCACTGCACAGCACTCCAGACAGGAAGCCCGAGTATGAAAGCAGGACATACCATACCCTGTGATTGAACCCTTCCCCACACCACCCACCACCCCCTTGCCCTTTCTGTCTCACAAGCAGTTGTGTTTCTTTTTAATACATGTATTTTCTCTGTAATAAACGGATTCTTTGGATGTGCAAACAGTCTTTATTATTGCATAAGGAAAAAAGATACCTTAGCCCGGGAAAGAAACAGGCAACGCAAGTGAGCTGAGCAAACACAAATCAGCTTAGCAAAGACAGATAACTGATAACATTGGAACCACTTCACTTCAGGGTCGTGCAGGGCAGCACACATTACTGGTGGTTTTCAGCCTCAAATTTCTGCCTCAAGGCATCCCTGATCCTTGCAGCCCCACGCCGGGCCCCTGTAATAGCCCTGCTCTCTGGCTGTGCAAATTCAGCCTCGAGGTGTTGAACCTCTGAGGTCCACGCCTGAGTGAATATTTCACCCTTCCCTTCACAAATATTATGGAGGGTACAGCACGCGGATATAACCGCGGGGATGCTGTGTTCGGCCAAGTCCAGCTTCCCATATAGAGATCGCCAGCGGCCCTTCAAATGGCCAAAAGCACACTCCACAGTCATTCTGCACCGGCTCAGCCTGTAGTTGAACTGTTCCTTGCTGGTGTCAAGGCTCCCTGTGTAGGGTTTCATGAGCCACGGCATTAAAGGGTACGCGGGGTCTCCAAGGATCACAGTGGGCATTTCAATTTCCCCTACCGTGATCTTCCAGTCTGGGAAAAAAGTCCCGGACTGCATCTTCCGGAACAGGGCAGTGTTCTGAAAGATGCGTGCGTCATGCACCTTTCCGGGCCAGCCTGCGTTGATGTCAATGAAACGCCCACGGTGATCCACAAGCACCTGGAGAACCATGGAGAAATACCCCTTCCGATTAATGTACTCGGATGCTAGGTGGGGTGGTGCCAGAATAGGAATATGCGTCCCATCTATCGCCCCTCCGCAGTTAGGGAAAGCCATTTGTTCAAAGCCAGCCACAATGTCCTGCACGTTACCCGGAGTCACGGTTCTTCTGAGCAGGATGCGATTAATGGCCTTGCAAACTTGCATCAGCACGACTCCAACGGTCGACTTTCCCACTCCAAACTGGTTCGCTACTGATCGATAGCAGTCCGGAGTTGCGAGCTTCCAGATTGCAATAGCCACCCGCTTCTCCACCGTCAGGGCAGCTCTCAATCTCGTGTCCTTGCGCCGCAGGGCAGGGGCGAGCTCCTCACACAGTCCCATGAAAGTAGCTTTTCTCATCCCAAAGTTCTGCACCCACTGCTCGTCATCCCAGACTTGCATGACAATGTGATCCCACCACTCTGTGCTGGTTTCCCGAGCCCCAAAGCGGCGTTCCACGGTGCATAGCATGTCCATGAATGCCACAAGCAAGTTCGTGTCGTACGCGTTTTGCGTGACAATTTCATCGTCATCGTCGGACTCCTCGCTGTCACTGTGGATCTTAAGGAAGAGCTCGACTGCCAAACGTGACGTGCTGGTGAGACTCATCAGTATTTTGCTCACCAGGTCGGGATCCATTTCCCCGCTGACCGAAACGGAGCACAGATCGCGCTACAAAGAAACCGTTGAAAGATGGCGCAAATTGTGGCCGGAAACACAGGGATTGCTGGGATGCGAAGCGATGCATCACGGGGCGTTGGGACAGGACCCAGAATGCACCATACCCCACGCCCCCTTCCCACAACCCACGGCGCCAGAATTGGAAGAGGTGTTCTGTGGGATACCTGCCCATAATGCACCTCTCCCAAAACTGCTGCAAGTGCCACAAATGTAGCCATGTTAGTGCTCGTTACTGCGCTGGCAGCTGCCAGTGTGGACAGGCTGCAGCGCTTTCCCTACTCAGCTGTACGAACACGGGTTTAACTCACAGCGCTGTACATCTGCAAGTGTAGCCAAGGCCTTAGTCAAGCTGTTTATTAAACCAGCTGGAGCACTAGGTGAAGAGTTTTTTCTGTCCTGGAAAAATGTGGATGCTGAAATTAGACTTAGTATGTGGGAAAACTGAATGACTTTGTAATACATTGTTTACAAAGGCAGAAGCACAGTAACTCTAAACTTCAATATGAGAAGGTTTTCTTAATATTCAGCCTACATTTTCCATGTAGTTTTCTCCCATTACTCCTAGCTATACCACATGTATCACATTTTGATTATTTTTATTATTATTACTATTATTTTTAGAAGCTCTTAAATAAGGAAAGTATCAACATTGTATTCTTAGATTCTTTATTTTTAAGAATGTATGTCACAATAGATAGCTTTAGAACAAGCTAACATTACTATGGTTCAGGCATATACAACTGGTACAGTTCAGTAGTACATAAACAACTCTAAAACAAATGTACTATAGACCAGGGAACTTAAGTTACCAAAAATAAACAATATTAAAATTTATATAGGGCAGTAAGTAAAAACAATTACTTTTAGGTTCTGCACACTAAAAGAAAAAAATGTAAGCTTTACATGATAATTGAAATTATGAAGTTCTACTACAGATTATTATGGTATATAACAAAAGAATAAACTTGAAAGGTTGTCACATTTTGGTTATGTTCCAGTGATGCACAATCACATGAAATCTTACATAGGTTTTGTGTAAAATTACCATCTGGTTACTTTATCTACAACAGATTTTAAGATTTAAAAAAAGCTTCCATGTAAAATCATTTAAAACTAAAATAATGTAAAAAGGTGTTTACAGATTTCTTAGGGATTGTCGGAGTAAATGCAGTCAAGAGCTGCAGTGTTTTTAACATTGGTAAACAAATACTGGATTAAAGTGCAACACTCTCTCTGACAGCAAACCTGCTCTGGGCTGTAGAAAATCTCTAAATCTCTGCAGAGACGTAGAAACTGATTTAGCCAGCATCAAGCATGTTCCTCTCGAAAGTCACTGATGGCCTTCCAGAGCATACATAGCATCCCTCCTCTGTGAAAGAAAAACCATAAAGATGCTTAGCTTAAAAAAACTGGTCTCCACTACCATAGTATCCTGATTCAGGTACGCTTCGATTCAAGCCATCCTGTAGTGGTAGTAATACATTCATTGCACTAATTAAACATAGTAAAAACACAGAGAAATCAAATGTGAAACACTAAAATGCAAAATTAAAACAAATGTTAATAGCCTTTTTGGTTATAATACAAACTAAAATAACATCTCTAAAGCTCACACAAGTCAATAAAAAGACTTCCATTGACTTCAATGAACTTTAAATAAGACCATAAGCACTGCCTCCAACTATGTATTTCAACTGAATTGAAATAGAGTTTTGGCTGAATTAGTAACTGTAGCCAATATACTTAAAAGTTAACACCCCAAAATTATCCGTAAGTGGCAGCTTTAATTTAAATCCACTTTTTCTGTATGATCCAGAATAGTCAAGGATTGAGTCTGATCACACAGCAGCACTAAACTGGTGAATCTCTGTTAATGTCAGTGGAATTACTCCTTATTGACATTGGTATAAAGGCATGACTGTCCTTCCATTGAAATCAATGATAAAATTAATGTAGGATTAATCACTAAATTAAGAGAATCAGGCCCTCATTGTTCAAAGAAGGCTAAGCTAATTTGAGCATAACTAGTAAATATTACATACTATCATTAATATAATGAAACACTAGCTAGAGTCTTACTATTTGTCCATGTTTTAATTTCTAGCTAAGATGATTGAGGGCAAGAGAGGCCTGGTATAACTGTATGCATTGCTTCTACTCAAATCCAATTCAGCTGCTACAGGCAAACTTGGTATGATTATGTGGCAGTTGCATAATTTTCAAACAGATTCTGTGGTTTATTGTTCTCAAAATGTTAAATTATCTGTGTCTAAAATTGTTTCTATAAAGCAACACTCCAAAGGGACCTCTCTCCAAGCAAGTCTTTTGTGTTAGCTAACTTGAAAAATAACTTCTTTCAAATAGCAAAATCAAACTAAAACATTTTTAAACGTTTAATCAGTACATATTCAGTGTCTCTGTGTGTGTAGAAACCCTGAAAACTAGATTTTGTCGTGTTCATTTCACATTTCACACCTTAAGAATGTAATTCACAATTTTCTATGTCTATAGTTTCATTACACAGAATACCTCTATATTTCAGCTATGTGAGATTACATAGAAGGTGAAGTGTTACCTTAGTCTCAGGCATTTCAGATCATCTCGTGTAACGTAGCAGAGAACATCCATTAATGTGTAGTCTTCTGCCAAAAACTTGGGGGGAGGGAAAAAAGTTCCAATTGAAAGTTAGGCTACTTTTCTCAGATATATCCATTTATTCTAAGATTTATATATAATATAGGGACATGATCCTGCATTCCTTGGGTACCCAAAACTCCCTTAAATCAAATTCTTAGTGCAGAAGGAATACAGGACTGGTCCAAAATATGGTAACTGTATTGCCAATAAAGAGTTTGATGCTATTGTTTTGTTTATATGTAGAGTTTGTCTAGCTTATGTTTTGAAAATACATTGAAAATACCTCATCTTTATACGGGATGTTATATGTTTGCATGTCAAAGAGTATATATGTTTGAATTGGTCCTAATTCTGTAGTTCAGATATTTTTGTCTTGTTTTGTTAATAGGCAATTCTATAGAGCTCGCTATGATAGCGGAGTACCTCAGACTTTAATTAATTAATTTAAACACTGCTGGGGATAGGGGAGTTGGGCGGTAGGTTGATATAAATACCCCATTCACCAATGTGGAAAGAAACACACAGAGAAGTTAAGGCCTTTGTTTTCAAAAGTGACCTGTACACTTTAGGTGCTTCAGTTTTTGTGTGATTAACGTAGAACACCATGGGCCTTCTCCTCAAAGGTGCTAACCACGGGTCTTAACTGAAGTCAGCTGAAGTTTTAGAATGTTCAATATCTCTAAAGGCTCTGTCTTCACTACAAAATAGGTGTATATGTTTTCATATCAAGATATCTAGTTCAATGTAAAATCCTAGTGGAGACAAGGCACAGGTAATTTTAATCTTGATGTATCTAGTCAAAGTCAACCCCCATTCCTCCTGAAGTTTACCAGCAGGCTTTACTCCAATCAACAAGAATTGCTGGAAGAGGCGCAAAGATGCTTAGGAATTAGGAAGCCAATCAAAATGTTTTTAGTTAACTGGAAAATGTGTTTTATTGTATCTAGCTAGCTCAGGGGTGGGCAAACTATGGCCCGCGGTCCGTTTTAAGACGGCCCTCAAGCTCCCGCTGGGGAGTGTGGTTTGGGGCCTGCCCCGCTTCGGCACTCCAAACAGGGAGTAGGGCCGGGAGCCATTCCATGTGGCTCCCAGAAGCGGCAACATGGCTCCGCTTCGGCTCCTACATGTAGGGGCAGCCAGGGGGCTCCGCTCTGCACGCTGCCCCTGGCCGAAGCGCCCCACCCGCAGCTCCAATTGGCCGGGATCTGTGGCCAATGGGAGCTGCACGGGCAGCGCCTGCGTACGGGGCAGTGCGCAGAGCTGCCTGGCTGCGGGTCTGCGTAAGAGCCGGAGTGGGGACATGGCCATTGCTTCTGGGAGCTGCTTGGGGTAAGCACCACCCAGAGCCTGCACCCCTGAGCCTCTCCCTGTGCCCCAACCCCCTGCCCCAGCCCTGATCCCCCTCCCTACAAACCCCTCAATCCCAGCTAGGGTGACCAGACAGCAAATGTGAAAAATCAGGACAGGTGGTTGAGGGTAATAGGAGCCTATATACGAAAAGGACCCCAAAATCGGGACTGTCCCTATAAAATCAGGACATCTGGTCACCCTAATCCCAGCCCAGAGCACACTCCTGCACCCCAAACTCCCCAGCCCCACCACAGAGCCCACACCCCCAGTCAGAGCCCTAACCCTACTCCCCAGTCCGGTGCCCCCACCTGCATCCTGAACTCCTCATTTCTGGCCCCACCCTGGAGCCCACACCCCAATTCCAATTTTCTGAGCATTCATGGCCCATCATACAATTTGTATTCCCAGGTGTGGCCCTCAGGCCAAAAAGTTTGCCTACCCCTGAGATAGCTACATGTATTAAAAGCAAGAGTAGACTTTTTATGATGGTCTTTCTATTTTTCACCCTTCCCTTGCCCCTCCACCCCCAATCTCAACTCCTCCAAAAGGTGTACAAATCATTCCAAGGTCTTCACTGTTTTTTCCCCCACTAAGCCATAGAAAAATGCACTGCTACTGTATCACAAACATACCTAAGAAAATATCTTTCCTACCCTATTTATAGTATCTTCATCAGCTCCATGAACTCTCAGCCAGTTTATGAGATCAGAGTCTTCAACCCCTGTGCCAGAAGGATTAAGGTGACAGACAGACAGTCCAGGGATATCTAGATCAAATATTTTGAAAAAAGTTAGGTCTTTTCAAAGTGTCCTCTTCACAATTTTAAATAAAGAAGCACTGTCTTCAGTGACCTTTCCTACTCTTTCTACAAAAATGTGACATGCAAGTGCCTCTACAGCAAAGGATATAGAGATCAAATCCTGCAATATTTACTCGGGTAATATTCCCTAGTGCTCTTAAATGTAGTACTGTTTCAAAACAGCACTATGTTAAAGCACACTAGAGACCCTCTAATGCGCACTACCAGGGTCTACACAGACCAATTAGTGAACAACGCATTAGTGCTCTTTAGAATTCACTTCCCCATAGTCCATACTATTGCTACGTGTAGTCAAGCCCTTAGATACATGCAACCATGTCTGGTGTTTTACTGGTGTCTCTTGGATAAACTTGGATTTCCTTTTTTTTTCTTGAATTGGAGGTGTTTTATCAGTGTTTATTAGTTAAAACTAAAAATCAGAAGCCCAAGGTATAAGGCACTCTTATGCCAATAAATCTGCATCTATACTTGGGTTGTAATAACTATCCTGGTATAATTTAAATTGGGACAGTGGTACAATCTGTGTGTGTAGACAAGCCCTTAACAATACTCATATTGCCCTCAATGTGATTTTACTTGAGTAAGGCTTCAGGACCAGGACCTGTGCTATTTTTATAATCCCTGTTTTGCCAGGGTTTTCACTCTGCTATAGAAATGCATTCCATGCTAAAATATGCAAGTGCCTCCACCCCTGCTACAAATAAGATTTCTATTGTTTGACTGCTTTTTAAAGCTTTTGCAGTAGTCTCTCTCTCTCTCAAGTATGATTCTTTTCCCTTGAAAATGGGACATGATCCTCTAAGGCCCTCACAAGGCTCTACTGATTCCTCCTCTACTTTTTCCATTTATTGTTCTCTTCCTCGGTGCCCATGTGAGGACCATATAGTTTTTTGACAACAAAGATCTGGACTCTTCACTTTTGTGTGAATGTATACTGCTTCTGAATCAACCAGTAAGGTTGCTGCACCTCTTCAATCCGTATGCTGCAGTCAAGAAACAAAAGGTGAAATCCTGGCCCCCTGGAAGCCAATGGCAAAATTCCCACAGATTTCAACGTGACCAGGATTTCACCCACAATTACCAGATAAATCATACACAGTGCTATTCTAGAACTCCGGTCCTTCAGCTCCAAAAACACCCAGCTTCTTCAGCTAAAATAATTCTCTGATACCTGGTGTTGATAATAGGTTCCTTGTGTGTTGAAGAGCAAATCACTGAAAGCAAACTCTCTCTCTCTCTCTCTCTCTCTCTCTCACACACACACGTCTTTCTTTAAAGCAGGTTTATAAATCTTGTGGATTAATCTCTCTTGACTTTTTAATGTGAAGGAAATGCTTAAAATAGTCTTTAAAACTCAGTAAACACACATACGCAGTACAAATAAGTTGGTCTTGTTTAGAAAAGAATACTTAAAATTAAAGAAACTAAGTGTGATAGAATAGCCCTGTCTACTCCAGTAATATATAACCACAGATCAACAGTATGATTTGAGTTATACACTTGCTTTTACTGTGGATATAGAAACAAAATGAAGTAACTTATTTCCACAGCATACTTGTTTGCTTCTACACAGTCCTGGCTAGGAGAAATGTGGTTAAAGACCTTTACTGACGCTGGACCAATGAAATGAAAAAGTTTGGCTGCCACAGCCTTCTTTTGTAGTTGCTGTGTGGAACAGTTTCTTTTGAAATCTCTACTCACTTACCTACTCGCTGTGACCTAAGCTTCAGGTTTTTGATCTCTTGATCCTTTTCTTCTATAGCTTGATGCAAAAGGGCGTGAAATTCTCTCTCCTTCTGCACTAACTCTTCTAGTAGCCTGCAGGGGGGAAAAAAGCTGGATTTTTAACATTTAATTTTATGTTTTCAGGAAAGTATCTGAAGAGTTTACTAATAGCAGTGAAAACTAGGATCCACCATACTGATGCTAGTAACATTGTAACTAATTTGGGAATCTTAAATGAAAAGGTGGACTGTTCCAGCTTTCACTAGTGCATACAATAAAGACTTAATACACATGTAAAAATATAAACATCAAGTGTTCTAATTCCTAGAGTTGGGGCCTTTCAACAAAACTAATTTTAAGCATTCATAGCAAGTGGGAGCTTCACAGAAACTTTCAATGAAGCTTCAGCAACTCAGCATTCCTACTTAACTGAGTTTAGTTCTTAAAGAAAAAAATTAAACAAAGCAACTGGGTAGTGTATTCAGCTATGGAGGAATCATAGAATATCAGGGTTGGAAGAGATCATCTAGTCCAACCCCCTGCTCAAAGCAGGACCAATCTCCAATTTTTGCCCCATATCCCTAAATGGCCCCCTCAAGGATTGAACTCACAACCCTGGGTTTAGCAGGCCAATGCTCAAACCACTGAGCTATCCCTAATTATCATGACAGAAAGTCTTTGGTTTTGCATATAAGAGCAGCATGTTGCTCACGCCTTACTTTTTTGAAACAAAAAACAAAGAAACTAACAGTATATCTTTCATCCATTCTTAGAGTGAAAGGAATGAAGCATTATTCTGAATAGTAACATGTTGTTAGGATGCCACTCCCCATCAGAAACTTGGGCAGTAAAGTGTGACCGGCTTAACTAGTTTATTTTTAATTCCTTCGCTTACTGGAGATTGCGGAGGCTTTTATACAAGGACTTTTGAAGTATATTGTAATTGTTTTATATACGGCAATCAGAATATGTCTTAACTATCTATTTATGTCAAGCTGAATATATTACATTGTAATATGAGAACTCACAAACTACGTTTACCCTAACAAGAAAATGCAGTGCACTTTAATACGAACGGGTAACTCAAGTGATGCTGAGTTACTAAAAAGCTTCTCTTGTCTAAAGACCTCAAATCAAGCCAAATCACACTGAGTTTTCTAATGTGCTTGGAAATGAAGTGTCATTGCCAAATATTTGTAATTTAATCATCAGTATAAAGGATTATAAAGAATATTCCAGCACCACAACATTTGTCCTATCAAGACACAATGTATATACACATTTTAAAATGTACAGACACATTTTTCAATTAGTTCAGATATCTATTTTCAAGCCTGTTTTTTTCATAAGGCCTTGCTGTTCTCCACCTTCAACTATCTGGGAGAAAAAATCGTTTTTTTAAACAATTCAGCCTTCTAGGGATCGATCCTGCTGTAGTGAATTCTGCACGCAAAACAAGACAAATGACAAGACTGGGCCCAGTTTAATTGTGCAGTGCCCCTGTTCAGCAGCTTGGATTTGTTCCCTGGGAATAACTATAGAAAGGAATAATGAGTTCTGCTTTTATGGAAACGAAATGTGTCATTTAACCATGAAAGGCAGGAATAGCAGAACCTTGGCAACAAGTTTAATAGTCAGTTAAAAACAGAGCACGCCTGAAAGCCAGATTTACACTCGTTTTTGTCAGCAGTGTACTGAAGTGAATAAGCCTGAAATAAATTATATGGATTTTTCCAAGCTCAGAGTTACAAATTACTGTTTATCATCAATTAAATGAGAAATGCACCGTATTATGGATTATCACAGCTGTCAGATTTGGAGAAACTTTTTAAGAGCGAAAGAAAATGCATCAATCATAACAAATACACTTGAATCCCTAGACATATAGACTTACCTATTTGTCTCTAATTTTAGCCTCCCTAGTTGCACATTCAGTGATCTATGAGCAGCCTGGGAATCGTGGGACACTGTAGAACTGAGTGTGCTCACACCTGAGGTAGCTATGGCATCTTCTATGACAATGCAAGGCCGTTGAATATTTTGATTCTGAGGCTGTTCATCATGATCTTCTTCAACTTCTATGTCATCCTGATCTGCTGTATCACTTTCAGATGCAAGACTAAAGTGTGGCCTCAGTTCTATTAGAAATAATGTTTATTATTAATAATCACAATAATAAAGTCATATTTAAATTAATACTTATAGCTCATCCTACAGTTTTGATTAAACCATGCCTGAAAATTTTGCAGCAAAAGGTTGTAATTGTGTTTCCAAAGGGTTTAAAAACAGCTTAAAATATGCCGCAATGGCTTAGTACATTTTGAACATTATTTGGCTTCTGATGATCATTTACAATCTCCAAGCACTGACAATCTGTACTTACTAATAGGATTCCAGACTTCGCTAGTATTTTTGTTATAAACCATGCAGAAATCCCAGAATTCACTGTGTGCCACATAAAGCAAACAAGCTGCAATATCTGCTCAAAGTTTGCAACATAACATGCTTGCATTCCTCTCACATAAAGCGTCATTCAAAACAGACTGAAGTCAATGGGAGTCTCTGTTAATTTCAATAGTCCTTTCGATTAGACCCTTAAAACTAAAAAACTCCTCTAAACACACTATGTAATGGATTTTAATGTAAATAAAACAAAATTCTGTAGGCAAGTGATTTGGCTAAAGTGTTAGCTTCAAAGATATGTCTCAAATCTTTTTTATTTTGCTTTTCAGATTTACAATGTATTTGTTTTAGCCAACAGACTTGGTTAAATACAGGACAGAATAAAAGTCAGATATTTAAATTAAGTATTCTGATATATTCTGTTTTCCTTTTCTTCCTCTCTCAACATCACTCTAGCTTCTAATCCTTGTTTTATATTTATTCTTGTTTTCACTCCAATTTTCAATGGTTCCTTGGGGTATTCATTCCGAAGGTTGTCACTATTTGTATGAAGCATATTTTGGTACTTTTCCCCCTTCTCTTTTATACTGTTTATGTTTTGAAACAGAGCAATAGCTGTTTGAGATTTATTTTTCATGACCACTGTTGCACACAGTATTTTAGGTTAAAGCAACAGTACCTATTAATACCACTACCATCACCTTGGATTTACATTATATCCATCATGCGATGGATGCAGTCTTACATCTTGTAAATGCTCACTGCAGCTGCACATGAGATTGAAGGCTTTAGGGATTTTTCTAAAATAATCCCCAAATCTCTTTCCTGGTCACTAAACTGGAGCACTTTCTATACAGCAAACGTTTCCCTTCTTTATTCTTTCTCCACAGCTTATAATTTTTCATATATCTGACCTGAACTGCATTTTTCAATCTCTTAAATTATCATAAATTCTTTATCTGGGGGCAGGGTTCCCATTCTTCCAAATTTAGCATGATCTGCTTTTTCACTTGTCAGAAGTCAGTTCTGACTATTGTATAAAGAGGGAATGTACTCTGGCTCCTGTTCCTTCCTTTACAGTAACTACCAATTCTTATCAGTTATGTAAAACATGTACTCCATTAGGTCTGTGGTATTCCTCTACAAAGTAACATCAATTTGCAAATTCCATCAAGTTAGTGATACACATCCTTCCTTTCCATCTTCAACTGAGACTGGTTACCTCTAAGCCTTTTCCCCCAAAATATTCTCCCATTTGATTCTTAATTTGTTCAGGCATTCCCCCTAATTGCTGGCAAACTCAGAAGCAGAGGAGAGTTTGCCCAGGATCCCCTCCATTTTCTTGCTCTTCACTTCCACACATTGCAGTATGCTCTTCCACAGCTGAACTAAGGTAGATTTTGATATTCGAAGCTTCCAAAGGCAATGAAACTATACTTGCCCCAAATTGAGGAAAGCAGACTAATCTTCCACCAATAATCCAAATTGATTTTTTTTTCCTGTGAAAATGTTTGGATTCCAGTTAAACTATTATGCTACACTAAAGGACAACAATGTATTAGTCTTATAAACAAGATCCAATGACTCCTCCTTCTCCTCCTGAATAGCTCCCTGTATGTTGGTTTTGGTTACAAATAAAGAATAAGCAGTAATAATTTTCAGCACTCTAGTAAAATTAAAATCAGACATACAATGTAACTTTGAAATATCAAATAAACAATTTATTGACAAGGTATTAGAAATTAGATTTTAACTGGCAAATGTCGATAAATATCCATTTAATCAACACACACACAAAATGATGAGAAAATATTTCTATAGATAATAACTGAAAAGTACAGATAGGCAAAGTAAGAAAAATGCTGCTTGAGAATTTAAGATAAGAATATTTACTTTGCATATTTTAACATGTGATATTGACGATTTCTGTTTTAATAGCTTAACTTTTAAAATCTTAATGTTTCCTCCCATTTAATAATTATTGTCTGACCTCTGATTGTCTGCCCCCCCACCAATTTCCCCAAAATCTGAAAATTTAAAAAAAAATGCTTAAAAGTAAACATTGATATTTGAGTCAAAATTATTTTTAAAAAATCAAATTCTTCACCGCCTACTTATCATTTACACTGAAGATAGCTATGCAAAACAGGAAGGACCTTAAATGCTTAGGACTTTAGGATGGGAGTTTTCAAAAGCACTGAGTGGCTGCCTGACTCTTCTCCCATTGAAGTGAATTAGAATTGACTTCAGTGGGAGCAGAATTTAGGTCAACACAGAGCGCTTTTTGAAAACCCCACCATTAATACCAAGAAAAATGCACCATGTGTGACAGTTAAGCTTGCAAAAAACGTTTAAAAGAAACATGCACACTTCTCTAGTCACTTTGTCATTACTACAGACCTATGTTTCTCCCCAAAACCATATTTGTGATGTGCGAAATTTACCCCTGTAAAAATGGCCCACACCATAGGGCTCAAGTAGAATTTAAGTAGTCCACAGGCCTTGTGGAATAGCTCTAGAGAAGGGCAATTTATACCCTATAGAAATTGCAAGGAAAATTGCCAGTCCCTATTAATCACTTGAATGCTGCAAATTTAGTACGCCCAAGAAGAATGCACCTTCCATACTGCTGAATGCAGCAGGTTCATTCTAAAGTTCCGTTGTTTTCAATGGAGGAAAGCAGCATAGTGGGTGTGGCAGACTGGAAACAAATGGGTTAGCGTTTCTTTAACATGGAATCCTCCTTGCCAACTCACACACAACAGAAGCCTCTTGGCTGTAGCAGGGAAGAATGTCTGGCTACTACCCCTAGAGAGAGTTTTTGTCCAGTGGAGCCACACATGTTGTTGTTATACTTCTTGGGTGGCCAACAGTTTGTACCTCAGGGCACATATTCAAAAGAGCTAAGTATGTTGGGTGCTGAGCTCTTTTGATCTCTCTTTCATATCCCATGTATGGCTGCTGAGTACCTGAAAAATCTGGCCCTCAAAATGCATCAGTAAGTCTACTACTGGTCACCCATTCGTCACTTATTTTATTATGCATCCTGGAAAGGTGCACTCCAAAATAGCTGTGACAACTCACCTATGAATACTTGGCTTGTGAAACAGCTAATGCATGTCAACAAAGCCAAAAGGAGGTCATTGCAAGTTTCAAAAGTTTTCGTGAAGCATCATGATCACAGCACAATTAAAAACATTTTAAGCAATCCGAGATTAAATGTTTGCTGTGTAACAGAGTGATTCACCTGGGATCAGAATAGTAATAGCAGTCTGCACAGCTTTTCGAATTATGCTGTCCAAGGCAAACATCCAGTGCGGCTTGATGTTGTGATTTCGTAAAACTTTATTGACCTGATGACAGAGAATGCAGTTCAGAAATCATTTTATCCCCAAAGCTGCACACAGCTGATAATATGATATTAAGCTCAGCTACACTGCATTAAAAACAGGGTTTTCTTTAAGTAACTTCATGGTGTCATTAGAAAAGAAAATATAATAGCACGCAATATTGTTGCAAGTCTTGTGACATTTGTATTTTTCATAAAGTCTTAGCTCCTAGAGTCAAGTGGTTACATGAGAATCTTAGCCTTCATTTTTAAAAAGATAAGATTTTAGCCCTTAGGGTTGTGGAGAAAAGCTTAAAAATGTGAACCATGAATGCTTCAGCACCACAGGGCAAATAGAAATAACCCTTAAAAAATAAATCTCATGACTTTTAAGCCAATCTCGTGATTTTTTTGTGGGGGAGGGCTGACATGATTTTTGACTGCTTCGGTTGGGAAGACTGTAATACAGTTGTCTATTTTAAAATAAAGATGGGTGTACCCTCTTCAAAAAACAGTGTGAGGCTTTTCCCACTTGAATGAGAAAGGAAAAATTTAATAGTTTACTTAAATGGAATTTTGCTAATTCTTTTATTGCTTGTAGTCTGGTTTGGGAAGGAAAGAGGATGTGGGTTTTCTCTGAAATTTAAAAATATCTGTAACACATTAAAGATTATTTTAGATTCCTTTCCATTGCCTCCTTCCTCCTATTTTTTGGCCCAGTATAACCCTGCTGATTTAGAGGTGGTGGCTAATGAAATTGTAGCCTCTTCCATATCTACTGGCCTGGTCCTGTCCTATCTGTGTATTCCTGCAGTGTTGCCTTCAAAACTTCACTCTCAACTACACTCTTAGTTCTCTGTAACTTATCAAAATATATTTTTCTGAGGCTGTTCCTTTCAAACTCTCAAAGGGCTGGAAGTGAGCCGAGAAAGGAGACAGCAAGGGTATGATGGGGTGGTGGATTATTCAAAACTTTACAAGGACACCTAGCCAAAGCTGGCAGCAACAGCAACCACTAGGTTTCACAAGCTGGCTCTCGAACTTGGCCACCAGGGCTATACAGGAAAAGCTGACAGATGAAACCAACAGCAGGAGGACATATAAGGGAGCAAGAGGACTTAAAACTTGTCAGCAAGACAAATTAAATTACATTTAGAAGTTCATTCTAATAAACATCCATAAATGCCTCATAGAAGAATTTCCTTTATAGAGACTAATAGGATATTTTCTCTGTCTTTTTCCTCAGGTTTTATTTTGAAGGCACTTCATGAAAACAGGATCAGCTTATTTCTGTCTTCTGAAGGTGGTCATAATTTTCTTGTCGGAAATGACAGTGATGTCACAAAGATGATGTCTTTTGGGGATGGATAGAAGTTCAAATGAAGATGTGTTCTATTATTGCCCAAAGACAACTGTAAAATCTATTCTCATTTCTTTCCTTGAGCTTGTTTGGAGGTTCTAGCAGGGGAGCAAAGCTATTCCATTCTAATCTATTCTCATTTCTTTAATACAATGGCCGCTAGATGGCATTCTGTCATGTAAGAGAATTGCTAGCAGGCTGAATGTACATCCTAAGAAGAATGCAATGCTGCTGAATAAGCCCAACCGCAGGGTTCGGAAACCAGTAAGGCAAGGTGTTGAGCACCTCCTGAGAGGTGGACTTACGTTATGAAAGTTGAGTCTGCTCAACACCTGCCTGGAAGTATTCAGCACCTTGCAGGATTGAGCCTTTAATGAGCACAAAGTTCAAGCTGTTTTCCGCATTGGAGAGGCATGATGTGACTTTGTCAAGGAACACAAACATCCACAGTAGTATGACTAAGCACTTTAGAATACAAAACAAAACTTTTTTCCCAAGTGCTTTGATCAGGATATCCTATCAGCCCTTATTATTACCCATGAGTCGTGGGAATAAAGGAGATAATTTCCCCCATTTTTAGCAATATCCTGATATCAGAGAAGAGTTTGATATCTCGATTTAAGCAGGTTTTCTGTGATAGAGGTCTGAGTCTACACAGCTCCCCCTGACTTCAATGCATTATCTAGGTCCCCTACAACATTGGGACCTGGATTCAAAAAGTTCCTGTTTTAATTATTTCCTGTTCCCAGGAAATGGAGGAGGCCTGTCCTAAAATAAGCACTGTATTTGGAAGAGGAGAAAGTGACAGAAGAGTGGCCTGGGATGCTGAAATATCATCATTGGTAGGACTGCCTTGCAACTGAATGATATATACTGGGACAAAAAGACTCCCACCAAAAGAGTCACTGTGTGGAAACAAATGCTGGCAATTACCATACTGACATTAAGTGCCACCCATTCTGATATCTCTAGAATGGTCCCTGTTCTCTCTCACGTGTCCTGTTTTCTGTATCAGTTTTCAGGATACTAAAGTGTCAGTTTTCAGGATACTAAAATTGCAGAACTCTTTCTGATTGGGACAGCATAGCCAGCCTGATTCTTCTCCCAAAACATCCCAATTGTTTTAAACAGTGATTCTTGGCCATTTGCCTTCACCAATAAATTGCATGGTGATACAAAGCCGCTTCTATTTGAACTTTTACCTCAACCTCTGAGAGTTGCAGTGGAGGATGTGTATCTACTGCTTTGTTACTCTCCACCGGGAAGGAGAAATTCCCAATAAGCCCCTGCTTCTTCACTGGGACTCATCTTGGTAGGATCCCAAGACTATTTTGTTTAAAGCCTTCTGTTTACTTTCTTTGTATGGCCTCTTCAAGGGCCCAGCTCATCATCTTTTACCCAATGACAAAGTTTAAAGAACTTCCTCAGGTCAGTGGGCTTTCAATTCAAGATATGGGTAATCCGGTACATTTACTATGGGACTGAGTACAAGGTGGAATAGAGCATTGTATTAGAAAGGTGGTGTTCAAATTGGAAATAAGATAATGTACATGCATCTGGAGCAACCATGACCAATGCCATGACAATTGTGAGGTAGCTGTTCTGCTGTACCCATTATTGTGCACATTAATGGAGTTCAAGTATTCTGAATTGTGCTATTTCATGCTTGTGACATCATTCGGCATTTTATACAAAGGGAATGAGTCAGGAGTGTACTACAATTTATCAAACATTTAGAGATTTTTTTCATTCAATTCGTATGATCATGGCTTAGATTTAAAGGGGCAAAAGGCCTCCTGCTTTGTTTTGGACTGAATATCTGATATGGGAAGGTTTGACTTTGTTGAGCATTATTAATGCTGCAGCCCGGGTTTGATCCATGACGTATTGCAAGACTAAACAGAAAAGAGGGCAGGAGGAGGACGACAATTCAAGGTGAAAAACTCCATGAGGGAGGGCAGGAAACCTTCCTACAATTGCTTTATTTTCTATGCTGGCCTTCTGGGGAAGTGGTATATAATTCTGTGCTCACTTACACCCTGTACAAGACCAGGCAACCTTTTCAAATAGCCTCTTTACTTTTGGAGAGCCCTAGATTTAAATGTTCGTGGGGGCATCACCTTGAGTGCCCTTCTTTTGTCTTTATGTCATTTTAACCTCATGGATCCAACCAGGGCACAAAGTCAAACTCTCCCAATATCAGTTATTCAGCCCCATACAAAACAAGATAACTTTTGCCTCTTTAAAACAAGTGTTAGCAGAGAATTTGTAATAACATTTAAAGCAGGCTCTGGAAGAGCAACATTGCTTTTTAATAAGATGGCTATTTAAAGGGACTCCATTTCTGTGTCCTATTTATCACTGTGGGGATTCCCAGTATTACATTAGCTACTGACACATAAAAAAATAACCATTTTATTATAGTTTGGGATGAAGGTTTGCAACTCAGATTTGGCAAAATGTTGCTACTGGATCACTTGCATCAGGACAGGAATACAATGGCAATATTATAAACTAGATATGGCTTAGTTTGTTGGGATTTTTTAAATGCATTAATTTCTTTGCTGAGTCAAGTCTAAGAGATCTGTATACACGCAGCACAATTTTGTATTTATTTACAAAAAAAATCCCAACCATTAAATTTTTTGAGGGTTTCCTACTTGAGGAATATGGTGTAATATTTTCAGAAGCATGCTGGACCCTCCTTCTGTTTATCTGTGAGGATGCATACATCTGGGGGGCGGGAAATCGCTATTGCGGTCAGGACATACTTGCTGCCCACAGGATCACATGGAAGCCAAGCCAAAAGCTGACTGTGTGCGGAAGGTTCCAATTGTTATTATTAGAATTGGAGCCCTCAAGTGTTCTCATCTGGGTAACTCTGGGCTGAGGTCAATGAATTTTCATCAGCTTATGCCAGTCTTTAATTTGGCCCTTTAACTAACTTCATACAGCAAAACTTCTGAAAGTGTCTACTTACAGCATCTTGAAAACCAAATAGCACCAACTGGACTTGACTAATACCATGACTGTCAAAGTCTAACTCAAGTTTCAGTTTTGAAAGAGTGGTCGCAATGATTTTGCGATCAGTTGACCTTACAAATTCTCTGAGGCTGGCAACGAGAGTTGCGATGTGCTCCCATTTTAGTTTGGGTTCTTCAGCTCCCTGTTAGAGGAACAAAAAGGAACAAATTCAGCCGAAAGCACATATCTTAAATTTTACATCCAATGGTTTTAACCAACATGAGTCGACGCATGATAAATAACCTTGCCCCTCTACATTCCAGAAAATTTACCTTTAAAACAGACATTCGTTTAATTACCAAAAAGTATATGCTGCACAGTGCCACTCATTTATTTTGTGCAAGTACTGTAATATATTTTAGCAAGATGTATGGAGAAAATGCATATTTCACTGTTATTAAAACTTTTAGGTCCAGAGAGTGAAATTCATCCTCTGCTGAGTGAGGGCCATTACAAGGTGAAGTCCTTATTTAGTCCTTAAAGTAGAGGTTAAGTGGTACTTCTTTGGTGCAGAGGGGTTTGTAAGGGGAGAATTTCATCCTGAGTGCTTAACTCCAAGCAGAAGATTCACTCCAATATGGAATTTTCACACTACACAGCTACACTTACATCTGGCCTGAATTTTTCACAGACTACTATCAACATACTGTGGATGCAATCAATGATCTGTCTCATTCACATATGTGCTCAGAATTCTTAAATCTCTAGTTTATGTTTAAGCTTCTGTCAGCTAAGAATATACCAAAATGCTTGAAAGGTAATTTTTGGAGAATACTACAGAAAGCAATTAGGTATGGGATCAGAGTTTTTTCTTTAAGCATTCAGTTATGCCAGCTGAAATTAAATCTGAATTACAACTGTGAGAAAAGAAATATGAAAATATCACAAGTCATTAAAATAAACTCAAGGGGAAAAATTATAGTTGCAGAATAATATTACAGAGTTATTTTGATTAAAGTCAAATAAATATTTTCAAAGATATTTAAAATTGATTTCCAAAGCAGAAGAGCATGTTGCTTTTTGCTTCCTGCTGTTTTTTCAATTCTTCTGTCATGACTATGTCATGCCTCAGGAATTCCTCTGTATATAAATAATTCAGTTTCATCCTCTTCCATTTATTTACATTGTTCCATTGACACATGCACTGACAGTTATATCTGTTATAGCAGCACTTCAACAAATAGAGGTTCTTGGGCACATCTGTTTTACTTCCTCCCGTTTTTAACCCTTCTCTACCACTATTTCAATGACGGATTCTACCAAGAACTAGAAAACCTCATTCTATTGTTATGGCAACAGTTTCTATCCACAGCAATAGTGCTAGGTACCTTTAGAAAGATTTACCACGCAAATCAGACATTTAAATTTGAACCGTAATTTCTTGAACGTACCTTTTTTTAGAACCTAAATACCATGGACCATATTTTACATACAAAGCATGATTTAGAGCAAAGATACTCAGCCTTGAGAATGAAATGCAGTTACAGACTGCAAAAACAATGACAAAAATCACATCATCTGACTACAGTGTTGCAACATTTGCAGTGTGATGAAGAATTGTTGATTATTCCACTTCCTCCCATACTGATATCAGAATGAATCACCCAGAGTAGTGTCAGGAAATAATGCGTTATTATTTTGTGGCTTTCTGCAGCTCCACCTGACACTCTCTTCTCCCTCCCTCCACCTCCACTCCTAACTGCTGTGAGGGATGGGGCTGTTTGTTCTCTCAATTGCTCCTTTTCACAGCAGCTAGAAAGGACAGAGATGTGTCTAGTCTATTTTACGTGGCACTCCTGCTGTAGTCTGATGAGAGACCAACTTGTAGCCAGATGTACGAACTCCAAAAGAGACACATGTAATTCTAGAGCCACAGGTTGAATATCCCCAGCTTACATCAGCCACCTATAGTTTGTCAAACCTTATTTTGTGCCTAACAACTGGTTTAATATATATAGTTACACATATGCATGTACATGCTTAGTGGAAACCTGCAAAAGTACATGCTATTTTTGTCTGCCCGAAAGTTATTTTACCTGAGCTAAGGCTTCCATTAAGTTCCTCACCACCTTCTCTTGGTCCTCTGTTAATATTCTGTGGAGAGTGGCTCTCCGTTCACTATCCTTTTTTAGCATGAAGAAGCCAGAATCTTTCTCTTCAGGTGAAGGAGGAGCACTATGATCCTCAAAATTCTCATCTGGGATGCTGAAAGTTTACATGATGAAAATTAACATTTTTTAAAAAAAAACCCTCCATTCCTAATCCATGAAGCAACATGAAGACAACATAGCTCTTTACCTCAGAAAAAGGGACTGAATTCCTTTTGCATCTTTTTCTCCACACGATTTGGCTCTTGATTTGAAAGAGAATGGATCAATTTTTAAGTCTGTGTCAGGTGAAACAGAGCCATATTCACTGCTACTGCTTGTATCTTCTACCAGAACAGGAACAGGCAAAGATATGCTCCGAAGGTATTCTACTCATGGAGGAACAATCAAAAAATTAGTGTTTCAAAACCATCCCAAATGGTCTACGCTACAATGGCTATACCTTAATTCTGAAAAGGAAGTTATTTTTTTAAGATGAGGCAGAAAAGGTAAACTCCAACCTCCCACCTCAGTTACACATATATGAAAAAGAGCATTTTAAGATGTTAGTTGAAAAGAGCTCTCAGCTACTGAAAGGAGTCACAACATATTTTAGATGAACAGATCTTAGAGACCTGGGACCATCTCAACTTACTGGGCATTATGGTCTTTACAAGGTTAAGATATAATAAACTCCCAGACCTACAGTGCTTATGTACACATTCATTCCCGAGCACCTCTAAGCATTCTCTCAGAGTATTAGATCTCAGCACAGAAGGTCTGCCCAAGACCCTTGCAACAATTTAAGCCTTACATTAGGGGCCCAATCCTTCTCTTTTTGAAGTCAATGGCAAAAATCCCATTGACTTCAACAGGAACAATTTCAAGCTTAAGTGGTTCTAGGCCCTTCACACAAGCCCTCTATACTAAGCTAAATTTCACCCTAAGTGAATTTGGAAGATAACCCGGCGTGGTTGTTTTTTGGACAGATGTGTGACACATGCAAGTTAACTCTGAGTTAGCTTCTTCTATAAACAGCACACTTGCTGTTGCAGCAAGAAGGTTCTGAATTCCCATTCAAAGTTAGGGTGACCAGACAGCAATTGTGAAAAATCGGGACAGAGGGTGAGGAGGGAATAGGTGCCTATATCAGACAAAGCCCCTAATATTGGGACTGTCCCTATAAAATCCGGACATCTGGTCACCCTATTCAAACTCTTATATGGCGTCTCAGAATTTAGGTAATTGAAAAAATGAATTAAAATGGAGACAGACTACTATTCCAAGCAAAAGTCCCTCTCACACCTTGCTGTTTCAGGTGCCATGTACCATTTCGACTGGAGCTGTTACTATAAACAACAAGGCCCATGATAGGCAAGATATTAGCCACCTGCCCTATCAAACCGTAACCTAACCTGATTATATACAGCAGCGGTTCTCAACCGGGGGTCCACGGCCCCCTTTGTGGGTCCACGAGACCTTTCAAGGGGACCGCGGGGCCCTACGGGGCTGAAGCCCCTATGCCTAGCACCCTCCTTGGGGCTGAAGCTGGGAGGCATGAGGCTGAAGCTGCAATCCCCAGCACTCTTTCCTCCCCTTCCCCCCACATGGGGCTGAATCCCAGAACCCCAAATCCTGGTGCTTCCTGTGGGACAGAAGCCCTGAGCCCCTGGGCAGAGTTGGGGACATGGAGAGCATTGCCCCCCCCAAAGTGCAGCGCAAGAGCACAACAGTCCTGGGGGCAGCTCCACACTTCCCCCCCGTCTCCTCTCCCCACCACCTGGCCAGATCGGAGGTGGGAAGCAGGATCCGGGCAGTGCGGAGCAGCTGCTGCTCCTGCTGGTGAAACTGCTCCTCAGCTCCCAGCCCTCTTCACTCACGCAGCCAGTAAGAGCCACCTGGGCAGGGAGACCTGGCTCCATGGCTGGCAGAGCCCTCGGGAAACAAGGACTGCAGGGGAGTCCTCCCACCACAGAGCCCCTAATACCCTTTTCCCTAAACTCTGAGCTACGCTCTCCCTGCACCCTGAGCTACCCCCTGCCCACACACAGCCCCTAGTACCCCCCTCCCTGCACCCTAAGCTGTTTTCAAACTTTTTGAGCTAAGCCTCACACCTCGGAGTTATAATTTTTGGTTGCGTGCCCCCGCTCAACCCAAACAGGCTGGGTGGCCTCTTGAGATGAGTCAAGGAGTGAAGGTAGCGCTCCCTCCCTGGAACCTGCCATGCAGAGGTGGCTTGAGTCCCACGGGCCCCTGTCCCCCCACCCCTCAAAATAGAAGTCAAACTATGCTTATGCCCAAGGCCCCAGCCCCGAGACACACACCCCTTGGTCCCCGCTGGACCCTGGATTTTTTATAGCATGTTGCGGGAGGCCTCAGAGAGAAAAAGGTTGAGACCCCCAATATACAGTACTTTAAACCTAAGTGATCAGGTTATGGCTTTCTAAGAATGATCGACTGCTCGGTTTGATAATTGTGTCCAATTATCTCATCTGTGCAGTTTTTAGGTGTGGTAATTTACCAAAGAGTGAGTAAATGATTTTCGTTTTATCAACATAGTTACATATTTTGAGGGAAAAAGTTAGAATATTAAAACTCACCATTTGAGCTAGCTGAAAGAGCTATGGGAAGAAAAGCAAACAAAATATTAATCATATGGTAAATTTAACTGAGCAAATATAGTGTAGGTAATAAATTCTTTCCTCTCAGTTGTACTGTGCATGCTAACAATATCTAGACTGTCATTTATCCAATCAGTCTCTGATTTTAATTGAAAAGAGAAATTGGAATTTAATCTATTTTTATTTGGGATTTTTTCCTCCAAACAAGTTAACATGGTGATCTAACAATTCTTCTTTATTTTAGGTATCTTGATAAAAATGTTTTCTTAAATGCAGCAGGCATTTTTTCCACATTTAAATAAATACATCACTTATGCTGTCAAAGAAGCCACTTGTACTCCACAATTTAACAAAACCAGTGGTATAATCTGTGTAATAACTGTATACAATAGCTAAAGAAAGAAGATTCTTCTATTCAGTTTAAGTTTAAAGTAAATTTCAAACATCTTAATATTTCTAGCAATGGTAACCTTTGAAAAAAATGAATCTCCATTTGTTTTAATGCCTGTCATAGAAATCAAAGCTTTCAACAAATTTTGCAGTCTTTTATATTAAACTATTTTTGCTTTGTAAACAACAAATGTTGCTGATTAATTAGTTTTGCAAGTATGCTTTAAATTAGAACATTTCTAAGGACTTTCAGAAACTATATAAAATACTTTATCTGGAATATTTCCATACAATTGGTGATAACAGAATTATGCTCTTACAGAATCATAGGACTGGAAGGGACCTCGAGAGGCAGGGCCGTCTCTAACGTTTTTGCCGCCCCAAGCAAAAAAAAAAAAAACCCTACCAAGCGCTGCCCCGCCGAAACAACCCCTCCACCCCCAAGTGCCGCCCCACCAAAGTAAAAAAAAACAACCGAGCGCCACCCCGCCACCCCAACATTGGCTGCCCCTTAGAAGGTGCCACCCCAAGCATGTGCTTGGTCGGCTGGTGCCTGGAGCCGGCACTGTCGAGAGGTCATCTAGTCCAGTCCCCTGTTATAGGCCTGTTCTGCTTCCATAGGTCATAGTTCAATAGAGGTTTACTGCTGAATATTCATCAAGACAGAGGATACATTGCTTTAGTCTCAGAGGTTATGACCAATGGTTATAGGAAACAGTCTCTTTAATGAGGTAAAATCTACCAGATACATCTCAGTGATACAATTACCTGAGAGTTTTGTCTGGGATTTTCTCTTCTTGCTTGAAATCTTTAAAAACTCATCTACAAGTAGTTCATTAGCAAAAGTTCGCTTGTCAGGGTCTGGTTCAAAGCAACGCAGTATGAAGGCTTTGGCCTCTGCTGACATGGATTCAGGAATCTCTGGGTGTATTTTAAACATTCCCACCTGAGAGAGATGAAAGAGTAAACAAAGAGAAACCAGAAGTCTTTTCGCATACACTTTGCTATCTGCTTTTGATACAGACTTATTTAAACCCCTTCCTTAAAACCTACAGAAATCAATGAAACAAAATCACCATTAAGGACTGCATTTTACTAGAATATCTGGAAAATTTTCTCGCTCCCAAAGAGGGTCTCACAGAAAGAGGATCCACTACTCACTGGCTCACCATGTTAAAATGGAATAGACATAAATTCTTTTAACAGATTTGTGAACAGCCTTTTGTTGCTCCATTTCTGTCTTCTTCGAAACAATACAGCACTCCCCCTCACTGAATCACATCAGATAACACATTCGTTCTAATATGCTCATTAAAGAGGCATTTCCTTTATCTTATCCTTGCTATTCTCCCACTCTCTGTCTTTTAATACAGTCATAAGATTTCCTTTGTTTACAAAAAACAATGGACCTGAACAGAACGGTCTAAGAAAGAGATCTTACCTTAAACATAGCTGCCTGTGGCTCTCCCAGTTCATAAAATGGAGGCTTCCCTGTGGCCATTTCTATGATGGTGCACCCCAAAGACCAGATATCAGCAGCTTTCCCATAGCCTCGTGGCCCTTTGTCTATTATTTCTGGTGCCATATACTGAAGGGTACCTGATTAAAAACACACTTTTTAAAATTTAAAACTCGGATGATGAGGTAGGCAGCTAAGAAGGACGGGGGAACTTTTAGTTGAGGCCACAAGTGAATGATGTTTGTTACTGATCTGATCTCCACTGAAGTCAATGTTGAAACTCAATGGACTTCAGTGGGCTTTGGATCAGGTGCTATTTTCACATAGTCACATTATATGCCAACAGAAAAATTAGGAGGGCAATTTTGAATTGGATTCAGCGATGGAAAGGAACTGATTAGTGAGGTGATAGGATTCTACTTCCTGGAGTGAAAGAGCCATTTAACCATAGCATTCTGCATTCTCAAATTCAGAAAGCAAGAATTTAGCAAACACTGAAAGAGGAAACTGAAATACACACATTGAAAAGTGATTATTAATTATATATATAATACCCACAGTGCAGTAAGTTTGAATTAGGTTTTAAAGCAGGAAGAAGGTCAAATTAAGGACAAATTCTTGAGGAGGAGTTAGGCAGACTAAGCAAACAAAGGAAAAGTTACTTTTGGGTCAGTGAGGCAGCAAGATTACAAACTGTGTACACAAGAAGGATAGTCAGGAACCTGGAGAAAAGAGGCCTATCTTGTCTAGGAGGATTTGAATCTCTCAAGTAATGTCAGCAATGGCATTCCTCTCTACCAGTGCATACAATTAAGCTTATTAAAATAAAGTTTATAATTTAAGGTTAAGCAAGTAAAATAAGCCCATTCCTCCAGCTACTCTATGCATTGATTTGAAGTCCATGGAAGTTCTGCATGTGAAGCTGCTGCAGGATCTGACCCTGCATTCATAGCTATTCTTCTTTTGCTTTCAAACTGGAAGACACTGTAAACTAGAAACATACCAGTGAAAGTTTCAGTACATGGATTGATCCCTGCAAGTCTCTTTGATGTTCCAAAGTCTGAAATCTTTAGAACTCCACTGTATGTGTTGATAAGCACGTTATCACCCTGAAGGACAGAACATTTAGACCAATTATTTTGCTCTAGTGACTGTTAATGTAAGACAACTTGCAGCACACATTTTCAAAGGGCATTCTTTTACACATAGTAATTACTCTAAAGGGATATTTAAGGAGGGTGGGGGAGAAATCATTGTTGCTGCCTTCTACAGTTCCATTTTAAAGGTGCTCCCTCTTAAGTGAAACATCAGGTCTTGTGTATGCTTCCCCATCTACAGAATTTCCGTAAAGAATATCGATAGAGGAAAGAAACACCAAAGATTCACAAGATTCTTCCAATTTTTTCTGAAAAATGATTTCCCATTGTCAGGTCTGTATTAAGAATCTCATTGTGGAAGCTTCTTCTTTCCTCCCAACCCTCTATAACTCTTTCCCAACTTTCCAAAGTGTATTTTTGATTAAGATATTGCCCTGAAACGCCAAATGTATTGTCACAAAGTTGGGCCATATTACAGAAAATACTACTTTAATCTTATCTTCATTTTTAAAACAGGTTTTTTATGGACTATGATCACGAGTAACCTTATGATTACTAAAAGGAAATATAAAATGAATTCCGTCAATAGGAAAAACCCAAGTTAATACAGGTAACCTAAACCACTAGAAAACACATTTGGTGGCAGTGGGATGGCTGGGGGGAAAGGGGACACTGAATTACTGGTAGAAATAGATTTTTAAATATATTGAGTGGGGGCATAGTTACACAGCTTCCATCAATATATGGGAGTTGTGCAGCTAAAACCCTGCATGCCTCTTTGGATGGGAGCAGCTCATCTCAGTCTCTATGTAAAATTGTAATAATATAATATAGAGCACCTTCTTTCCTATCTCTCATGAGTGTCTTGCGAAACCACATGATTGTCCATTTTACAAACATGACTTTTCCCTGTTAAGTGAACTCATGACTGTGATTCATAGCACCTTCTCACCTTTATGTCTCGATGCACTATTTGATTATCATGGAGGTATTTTAATCCTTCAAGAATCTGCTTGGTGTAAAAACCAATTGTCTGCTCGTTATCTTTTAGTGGTCCCCATTTTGAACGCAGAAGAGCAGAAAGGCTGCCTATAAAAAAATTTGGGGGAAAAAACAGAGTAAACTTAGCTCAGAGATTGTTCTTTCTGGCCTTAGCTTGTGTCAAGTAGTAAATGTAACCACACTAATAGGAACAGAATACACCTTTACTAAAACGTAGACATCCTCCGTAACACCGAACATTCTTAGATTTATCTATAATCAAACTTTTAAAAAATCTGTATTTCTTTTCATTCATGATGATTATTGGCTAAACCGTACTCTGTGTTGTTGCTTTTACATAATGCCAAACAAACTCAAAACCAGCACTGAACTCTCAGGGAAAAAATCAAGCAAGTCTCAATCCCTGACACAGCACAGTTAGTGAACTTTCCCCACCCAAACTCTGTCCCTCCTTCCCCCTGCCCCCAATAAAAAATCATCCCATAAAACTCTACACCCTTCAGATGCCTGGGCAAAAGGACAGGCCTGGCAGTATGCACTTCCAGGTCAACATTCCAAGACCGAGTGTGGAAACTTGTTCCATAACTACAGGCCCATCATGTAGAATGCTTTATAATCAGTCTCCCCCTTCTTTGTTAAACCAGGAGGAATCCAATTTGAACAGCTCCCCCAATCATACGTGGAGCAATATGGCCTATGGAAAGATGTGATCTTTCAAGTAAGCAGGTCCCACGCCATTTAGTATACTACTAATCAAAGTCACACTCTTTCCTCCGCCTGTAGAGAGGCAGACTGAAAGGAAGCATTAAGGAAGTGTCTCTAAGTATGTGTGGAGAGATTTTGTAGAAAAGCTAAATTCAAGGGATAGATTTTGTATTTAGCTCTGACTCTTCATTTTATGTAGGAGTGAGTACCATAGTCCAGGTTGGGCTTCCATGAAGATTCTATCTCCTCCATCCATTTGCCACCTTTTCCCAACAGTTTCATATTTCCAGTGGAACGTAACTGCTAATGGAGGTCATGGTCATAGAAGCAGAGGTGCTCTCTCAGATAGCTAGGGCCAATACTATGCAGAGCTTATATTAAAATAGAGACCTTGACCTGGATTCTGTTTTCAATCAGGAGCCTGTGTAGAGAGCACACTGTGAACAAAACACACTGTGGTGTTTTGTTCACAGTGATCTGTACTGCTGCACAGACAAGCTTCTACAATCTCTACCAGATGAAGCTTTTGAAAGATGTAAGGTATCATTCCTAGATATGAGTTGCAATTAATTGAGCCTACAGATCATGAATATGTGGATTACTACAGCCAGGTCTGTGCCTAATAGGACGGGGTGCAGTCTTGTAGCTAGCCACAGATAGAAATTTGTATTTTTTGCAGCTGTGGCAATTAGGACCTCCACATACATTGAAAATTAAGAAATCCTTGACTTTAAAAAAATCAGCAATGCCTTCAATCAATGATATTATGGAGGAGGAAAGGTCTTCAAACCACTTCCTTTTTCCTACCAGCATCACTTTTCTCTTGCCTATGTTCAGTTTCAGGCAGCTGCTCTTCATCTAGATTCTTCATCTCCCTTTGGCATTTGAAAAGCTCTGAGTTGGTGGTGGCTACATCTCATACGACGGTGGCATACAACTGGGTATTGTTTGCACATTGCTGACATTTCAGACAACAAACCAGTTCCCCACATGGTTTTATACAGATGACTAAGATGGTAGCATGACTGATCTGTGGGATTTCTCAAGTGATAATTCAAAGAAAGAATAATTGCCCATCACAACCTGCTGGGTGAGGCCTAACAGGAAGGACTCAAAATATACTAGGTAATTTGAGAACATCCCTGCAGCCTCTTTGGCAATCAACTATACTGAATGCTTCAAAGAAGTCTATCAGGACTTGTTTCCCCAGTCTATATCTGGAGGAACTCAACTGTCACAGCAAAAAGTTCTGTCTCCATACCATGCCCTACTCTGAAGCCTAATCAAGTTGGAACCAGGCACCATGGCAACAATTGCCCAACTATGCTGGAAGAAGCACAGGAGACACTGGATGTGGTTTAATTAGGCCACAACTTTACTCTTAAATGTCTGGGAGTATCTGGCAGATAAAATTGTATAGTGCAGGTAATTCCATAATAATTTCAATATATAACTGGGGACTTCCGGCAGCACTCCCTCTTACCCATCCTGGTCCCCAGCCAACCCAGTGCTGAGACATCATCATCCCCCTCCTTGAACGAGGGTTGAGGGGAGCCTACAAAGGAGGAGGGAGTTGGCTCCCTAACATACCAGTCATAGGAGCCCTGAATCTCCATTTCTTCTCCTTTAAAAAATACCACCTTTAAATCCTTTACAAATCCATTTTATCTGATCACTGTATTCCCTTCCCTAAGGAGTACCTGCACTGGACATGTGCCATAAGGAGGTGCCAGCAATTAGCATGGCTACCTCCCCACCATACCTTGCAGGGTTCCCAGATATATCCTAATACCCCCTTTAAAATCGGCCAAAAACATGTTAGCTTCCAAGTCTGAGAGGTGGGTCCCATACATCCTGTCTTTTCCTGCACTGACATGGACCTATATAATCCCTCCTCTCTGCCGGTCACCTGGGGGGGATGGGTCAGAGTCATGGTCTGCAGCTGCCTCAAAGTCACTCCCTGACTCTCTAGCCCATAAAGGGGCAGACACCTTTTTCCAACAAGCCAGACAACAGCCCGCACTGCTTAATGTGCAGTGAGGTCATTCTAGCCTTTCCCATTAGCTATACAAATCAACTCCCTTGTCTGTTCAAACCATCGACTTTACCAGATGCAGCCTTAGTGCAATTTTCATACAGAAGTGGTTTATAGCCATGGACATTTTTTAAAATATTATTCACACAAATTTACTCTATTGTTGCAGTATTCTAAAATTTTATATTTTAAAAATGTAAAAAAAAAGCACTTACCCCCTGGCACCTGCTCCATGAATATCTTAATAAAACTATTTTCACTAAGAGAACCTAAGTACTGCACAATGTTCTTGTGCTTGAGGTGCTTATGCAGGGCGATTTCTTCATGTAAAGGCTGGGAATACCTGGAAGTAAAGGAAGTTTTCATTTAATAAAAAGCTGGATATTGTATAACAATGTCCATCAAAGTACCTGAGGTCTCGTGAAACATATACATTGGAATGTTGTACACAATGCTACAATACACGTTACTAAGAACACTTATGATTGTATATACTGAAAAATAAATTGGCACAAAAAGGCAGTCACCCAGAGTTTATGGAGAAAGAAAGTATGCTCTAAGCCAAGTCAGCCAGAATGAGCAGTTGGGCAAAAAGCTCAATGCCCAAATATATCAACTAGTCCATCTGCAATAAAAATTCAAAAGTATGTTCTTAGATTGATAGTCTAATTTAGATGAGAACCTTGCTAAGTAGGAGGCTTGTTTGAAATGTCAGCTCTGGATATTTATCACAGCCAGAGAACAGCATATTCTCTTCATGGTGAGGTGCTCACTAGAGCTGGTTGGGACATGTTCACCAAAATGCAATTTTGTTAAAGCCAAAATGTTTCATAGAACGGTATCAGGTTTGATATTTTCATTTGGAAGATTTCTGAGGTCCAGGACTCACTGGTCACTTCTCATCCAAGGGAAACAGAGACCTGAACTGAAAATTTGAGCTTTTCCCTCCAAAAACAGCTTGTGACACACAATTCCACTTCACAAAAACGTTCCAACCGTTTTGTTTTCATTCCAGTGCAGAACAAAAACAAATTTCAAAACCTTGAAAGTTGTTGTGAAACAGAATGGTCATCCTTCAGGCAGGGCGAGTGCTCACTTTCCAATCCTATCAGATTGTCTGCCTGATTTTCTGTTTTCTCTGGCAGAGCTGAGAAAGTATATCAAGACTCTTGAGTGCCAGCTTCCACTAAGCCTTAAAATATATGTCAAGATTTTCAAAGAGCTCAGGAAGTCGGACACTGACCTCTTTTGAAATACTGAGGATTTTTGGTAATCTGGAGTTTACTCAGGTGCCTCAACGGATGTTAAGGCTTTCTGAAAATCTGACCCCAAACGTTCGGTACTGAGCACTTAAAAATCTTCCCCCAAATGTGCAATGTGTAGATTGTGGGTACTGAACTGTTATTTTGTCTGTTACAAAACCTAGCTTTATAGAGATGGATAGATTTTTCAAGATCAGAAGGATTTTATAAAAATCATTGCTATAGGTAGGATTAATTTTGTTCCTTTCAACCTTGGCAATCTCCCTTTAAGATAGAGTGATTTGCCATTTTCATTAAGTTTTTGAAAAATCAATTTTAGTTATAGCTTTTAGTAATAATTTTAACATAACTATGAGGTGTGTCTGAATGTTACTTCTTATATCCATTCCTTCTGGTCACATGCGAAAATGCTGTTTTTTAAAAACAACAAATTTGCAATACATGGCTAATTTCTTGATCACAACAGCACATCGGAATCCAGGGATTAATATAATTTTTAAGAGTCTAAATAATTCAACAATGTAATACAGTGGGCTCCATTAAAAAATTGACTTTTATTGCACGGCAGCATTTAGGCTTGCTCTGATCTTTACCACAATATTTGTGGAATTTCCCATACTTAGAATAGGAAATATTACAAACACCGTGATGAACGTAATTATTCTTGAGGGTAAGTATCCAGTTTTTAAATGGCACCCATTGCAAGTAATTTACAATTTAAATACACAGCACAGACTGAATCTGAATGAAAGAGGGTATGTAATAATTGTATTCTTCAAACCATTTATTCCAGCTTTTATATAGGCTTCACTACAAATTATGTGTAAACAAAAACTGAAATGCAGCTCAGGCTCAGCATCTTAAAGAACCCTACAAGTAACTAATACCAGGGTGTTCTGTTGTGGTTAATTATAGTTGTTGGCTTCACTCAGTATGCCAGGGTATACTTAAAAGGTGGAGCTGATCAGGAAATGTTAGGAGGAGTCCAGCACAAATGGGATGCTGCATGTCAGCAACATCTTTATCAGAAATATAAAACACATATATATGACTAGTTCCAAAAAATGAAGAGTAGCAACATAATGTATAACACCACCCCATGAGATAGGCAAGAACTATTATCTCCATTTTACAGATGGGGAACTGAGGCACACAGAGGCTAAGTGATTTGTCAACAGTCACACAAGAAATCTGCAGTGGAGCGAGGACTTGAACTCGGGTCATCAAAGTCCTGAGCTAGTGAGTACCCTTACCACTTGACCATCCTTCCTCTTCAACAGGGGAATTCATTGAGTTTGAGATTATAACGGGGCTGGCAATACTGAAAAGTATAGATACAGAGACAGGTGGCATGGCCTTGACAGAAAAGGCTTCAGAAAGTTTTCATAGATTTTAAACCCAGATGGGACCATTAGATTATCTAGTCTGACCTCATGAATATCACAGGCCATGAATTTCACGCAGTTACCCCTCAAGTGAGCCCAATCACTTGTGTTTTGCTAAAGCGTAGCCTCTAGGAAGGCATCCAGTCTTGCTGTGAAGGTATCAAGAGACGGAGAATCCACAACTTTCCCCCACTTGGTAGTTTGTTCCAATGGTTAATCACCCTCCCTGTTATTTCTGTATTTCTAATTTTATTTTGTTTGACTTAAATTTCCAGACACTGCTTCTTGCTATGCCCTTCTCTGCTACATGAAAGAGCCCTTTAATACTTGGTTTTTTCTCCCTGCAAAGAGACGTGCATACCGTCATGAAGTCACTTCTCAAAGTCTGAGAGGCGCAGTTAATGTGACACTATTATTAGTCCAAATCACGGCCCCTGAGATCAACAGGTGTCTTCCATGCTGAAGTGTAGTCAGGTCCTTCCATAGCATCCTCTTCCCCTTACCGTGGCCCTACAGAGCCCTCTAAGCACAACTCTAGAGTTCATGCAGTGGGGAGGTACTGGAGTCAGGATAAGGAATACACATGGTCTCCCTTCAACTCCCCCAGATCTTACACAGGAGAGTTAATACATCCACAGTGCTTATTAACTTTCTTCCCATTTGCTCTCAGGAACTTCAATGGGCAGGTGACAGATTCCTGATAGCACAGCTCCAAAAGAGTGGTGGGGTGAGGGCAGAACTGGTGGTGTGGGAGTTGTGGGGTGTCATAAATGAAGGGAAGGGGGAGAGGGTCTGATGCAGTGCTATAAAATCCTCTTACCAGTAAAGGGTTAAGAAATACAGGTAGCCAGGCTGACACCTGACCTGGCTGGCATCTGACCAATAAGGGGACAAGATACTTTCAAATCTTAGGAGGGGGGAAGGCTTTGTGTGTGTGTCTTTGTGAGTCAGAGTGATCTTGGAAGACAGAAGGAACCTGCAGAAAATCAAACCTCCCTTTTCTGAAGTAAGTTTAGATAGCATAGCGCATAGATTTCTGTTTAATTTTGGCATGGTGTATTCCCTGTGTTAGAAGGGGCAACGGGGGGGGGGGGGGGAGGAGGAGGGGGTTATTCATGGTTTTCTGTAACTTTAAGGTTTTGTCCAGAGGGGGAAATCTCTCTGAGTTTGGAAATATAGTGCCCTGTAAAATAGTTACCATCCTGATTTTACAGAGATGATTTTACCTTCTTTATTTTTAATAAAATCCTTCTTTTAAGAAGCTGACAGTTTTCTATGGTGTTAAAACCCAGGGGGTGGGTTTTTAGATCACTGTGTAGCCAATTGGTTGGGAGATTGTTCTCAAGCTTCCCCAGGAAAGGGGGTGTACGGCTTGAGGGGGTATTTTGGGGGGGAGGGAAGTTCAAGTGATTCCTTTCCTGGATTCCTGTTAGATACTTGATGGTGGCAGCGAAAGAAGCATTTCTCAGGGTGCAGGGAATTTTGTACCTTGGGGGATTTAACCTAAGCTGGTAAAAATAGGCTTAGGGGGTCTGAATGCGGGTCCCCACGTCTTTACCCTAGAGTTTAGAGTGGGGAGGGAACCCTGACATGGTGGCAGAGCGGTGGGATATATTGAACCAGAGATTTTTTTTGAACCAGACACAGGGAGTTTAGAATTTTTTTTCTTCTCTCTGACTCTTCCCTGTAGCTGCTGGAAGCAGGGCGGGGGGGAGGGGTTAAGCTGCTAGGAGCTAGAGTATCTACATATGAAAGTAGGTAGTTAACCCCTACAGGGAATACCCAAGCAAGTTTTTTTTTCTTTTCTAACTCTATCGGGTTAAGACAGATTAAAAACAGAAAGGCTAAGATGACTGCCAGTGAAGCAGCTATTAAACTTGAGATAGCCCAGCTACAAGCTGATGAGGAGGAGAAGAAACATGCAAGACTGCTACAAGTTAGACAGATGGAGATGGAGGAGAAAGAAAGAGAGAGGAAGCATGCTGAGGAGGAGAAAGAAAGAGAGAGGAAGTATGCTATGGAGGAGAAAGAAAGAGAGAGGAAGTATGCTGAGGAGGAGAGGAAACATGCTATGGAGGAGAAAGAAAGAGAGAGGAAGCATGCTGAGGAGGAGAAAGACAGAGAGGGGAAGCATGCCCTGGAGATGGAGAAGACCAGGCGGAGCAGAATCTACCGGATAACACTAATAATCCTTCCCCAACAACCCACAAATGGGAGCAACTATGTCCACCATATGATGAATCCCGTGATATTGCGGAATATTTTCTCACCTTTGAGAGACTATGCAATCTCCATACCATTCCTGATGCTCACAAAATGACCATATTGGTAGCAAAGTTGACTGGAAGTGCTCTGGACATATTCAATGACATGCCTCTTGATGAGGCTTCTGACTATGAGAAATTCAAGGATTTGGTTTTAAAACAATTTCAAGTTACACTTGAAACTTACCGAGTAAAATTTCGAACCTTTATCCGAGGGCCAGGACTAAGTAATGTAGCTTATGTAAACCGGATAAAGGAGCTGTTAAAAAAATGGGTCAAGGGAAGGAATGTTACTAGCTTTGAAGGAGTGTGTGATTTGATGGCTCAGGAACAATTCCTGAATATGTCCAAGGATGATATAAGACAGTGTTTATGGGATAAGAAAATGGACTCAGCAGACAGCCTTGCTGCTTATGCTGATCAATACGAACAGTCCCAGATCAGCAGAGGGGCAAGGAAATTTGGCACACAAGGGGTGCAGGAAGCAGAGAGGAACAACCCTGGTCATAGTTTGGGGAGATACCAGAAAGGAAAACCCGAGACCACACCCCCTCACCAGGAGCAGCCCAAGGCCCCACAAGGAAAAACCCAGATCCCTTATTGCCCCACCACCCCATTCTCCAGCAACCCACCTCGCCCCACTGACCAGTCAGCTGGGCGATGTTTCAAATGTAACAAATTGGGGCATGTGAAGGCCAACTGCCCCAAGAACCCCAACAGAATACAGTTCATTGCACCGGGGTCACACCAAAGGTCCTCAGGCCCAGATGCCTCCCAGATACCCTTGGAACGAAGGGAAACGGTGAGTGTGGGCAGAAAAAAGGTTACAGCGTGGAGGGACACGAGCACAAGTGTCGGCTATCCACAAATCCTTAGTGGACCCCAGCTTAATCAACCCAGAGGCACAAGTGACAATTCAACCCTTCAAGTCCAACTCTTTTGATTTACCTACAGCCGTGTTGCCTGTCCAGTACAAGGGCTGGTCAGGAAATTGGACTTTTGCAGTCTATGATGATTATCCCATTCCCATGTTGGTGGGGGAAGACTTGGCAAATTGTGTGAAGCTAGCCAAGAGGGTGGGAATGGTCACCCGCAGCCAGGCTAAGCAAGCTGTCACACCTAGCTCTGTTCCTGAGACTTCCACCGGAACCCCATCTGTACTACCAGAGACCCAGATAGAGGTGGTGGAACCGGATACCCTGCCAACGACTGCAACAGCCGTCGTAGATCCAATCACAGAAACCCGACCCAAGCCAGTCTCGGAACCGGAACTGGCAAAGCAACCAGCACCAGAACCATTGCCAGCACTGAGTCCAGCGCTTGCAACACCATCCTACAGTGCCAACACCAGAGGGCACCACCGAGCCTGCAATGGCAGCAGCAGCCGATAACTCAATACAAGAGGCTCAGCCAGAGCCTGAATTACCACATTGTGCACCAGCGGAGAGCGGTTCACAGTCAACGGAAACAAACCCATCACCTACATCGCTTCCAGAGGGACCCAGCCCAGGTCCACAACCCAGTGAGGAACTGATGTCTCCAGCATCTAGGGAACAGTTCCAAGCCGAGCAGGAAGCAGATGAAAGCCTACAGAGAGCTTGGACAGTGGGACGGAGCACCCCACTGCCTCTCAGCTCTTCTAATCAATCCTGGTTTGTTATAGAAAAAGGCCTTTTATATAAGGAGACTCTTTCTGGTGGACACCAGGAAGACTGGCGTCCTCAGAGACGGTGGTTCCGACTAAGTACCGGCTAAAGCTCTTGAGCTTAGCCCATGATCATCCTAGTGGTCATGCTGGGGTGAACAGAACCAAAGACCGTTTGGGGAGGTCATTCCACTGGGAGGGAATGGGAAAGGATGTTTCTACCTATGTCCGGTCTTGTGAGGTGTGCCAAAGAGTGGGGAAACCCCAAGACCAGGTCAAAGCCCCTCTCCAGCCACGCCCCATAATTGAAGTTCCATTTCAGCGGGTAGCTGTGGATATTCTGGGTCCTCTTCCGAAAAAGACACCCAGAGGAAAGCAGTACATACTGACTTTCATGGATTTTGCCACCCGATGGCCAGAAGCAGTAGCTCTGAGCAACACCCGGGCTAAAAGTGTATGCCAGGCATTAACAGAGATTTTTGCCAGGGTAGGTTGGCCCGTCGACATCCTTACTGATTCGGGAACTAATTTCCTGGCAGGGAGCATGAAAAGCCTGTGGGAAGCACATGGGGTGAACCACTTGGTTGCCACCCCTTGCCACCATCAAACAAATGGTCTGGTGGAGAAGTTTAATGGAACTTTGGGAGCCATGATACGTAAATTCGTAAATCAGCACTCCAACGATTGGGACCTAGTGTTACAGCAGTTGCTCTTTGCCTACAGGGCTGTACCACATCCCAGTTTAAGGTTTTCACCATTTGAACTTGTGTATGGCCACGAGGTTAAAGGGCCATTACAGCTGGTGAAACAGCAATGGGAGGGCTTTACGCCTTCTTCGGGAACTAACATTCTGGACTTTGTAAGCAACCTACAAAACACCCTACGAGACTCTTTAGCCCTTGCTAGAGAAAACCTAAAAGAGGCTCAGGAAGAGCAAACGGCCTGGTATGATAAACATGCCAGAGAGCGTTCCTTTAAAGTAGGGGACCAGGTCATGGTCTTGAAGGCGCTCCAGGCCCATAAGATGGAAGGGTCATGGGAAGGGCCATTTACGGTCCAAGAACGCCTGGGAGCTGTGAACTATCTCATAGCATCCCCCACCACAACTCTCAAGCCTAGAGTGTACCATGTTAATTCTCTAAAGCCCTTTTTCCCCCGAGAATTGAAGGTTTGTCAGTTTACTGCCGAGGGAGGAGAAGACGCTGAGTGGCCTGAAGGTGTCTACTACGAAGAACCAACTGGTTAAAATTGTTCTTGCAATGTGGACAATATGGGTAGTCTTTATCCAGTTATTAGTATATTGGAGATGCATGTGTCTTATTAATTTTGTTTTCTTTTAGAGCTCCAGGAAGAAATCACAGCCAGTGTTTCACACTATCGGTGATTTGGGGGGGCGTGTCATAAATGAAGGGAATGGGGAGAGGGTCTGATGCAGTGCTATAAAATCCTCTTACCAGTAAAGGGTTAAGAAATACAGGTAGCCAGACTGACACCTGACCTGGCTGGCATCTGACCAATAAGGGGACAAGATACTTTCAAATCTTAGGAGGGGGGAAGGCTTTGTGTGTGTGTCTTTGTGAGTCAGAGTGATCTTGGAAGACAGAAGGAACCTGCAGAAAATCAAACCTCCCTTTTCTGAAGTAAGTTTAGATAGCATAGCGCATAGATTTCTGTTTAATTTTGGCTTGGTGTATTCCCTGTGTTAGAAGGGGCAACGGGGGGGTGGGGGGGGGTGTTATTCATGGTTTTCTGTAACTTTAAGGTTTTGTCCAGAGGGGGAAATCTCTCTGAGTTTGGAAATATAGTGCCCTGTAAAATAGTTACCATCCTGATTTTACAGAGATGATTTTACCTTCTTTATTTTTAATAAAATCCTTCTTTTAAGAAGCTGACAGTTTTCTATGGTGTTAAAACCCAGGGGGTGGGTTTTTAGATCACTGTGTAGCCAATTGGTTGGGAGATTGTTCTCAAGCTTCCCCAGGAAAGGGGGTGTACGGCTTGAGGGGGTATTTTGGGGGGGAGGGAAGTTCAAGTGATTCCTTTCCTGGATTCCTGTTAGATACTTGATGGTGGCAGCGAAAGAAGCATTTCTCAGGGTGCAGGGAATTTTGTACCTTGAGGGATTTAACCTAAGCTGGTAAAAATAAGCTTAGGGGCTCTGAATGCGGGTCCCCACGTCTTTACCCTAGAGTTTAGAGTGGGGAGGGAACCCTGACATGGGGTAAGGGCAGAGCTGGTGCAGCAGGATACAGGACCTCCATGTGTGTGGCCCTAGCCTCCCAGAGATCCCAAAAATCTGCCATGGAAGCCTGAGTGGTGGAAACCTTCTGATCTTTTTGTGCAGCAGGAGATAACCTGGGCCACTGTTAGCCTCATATTAAACTAGGCCAATAATACATAGTTCTGATTGGAGCTGTAAGCGGTGCCTTTCCTCCCCACAACTCTTATTCTGAGATGGCCACATTCCCAACTGCTATTACCACTCATTGTTTTTCACAGCTTTGGAGACTGTTTCTTACAGAGCTGGAAAATGTAGCAGGAAAACCAGAGAGGTGGATAATTTATCAGCAGCTTTTCAGGAAAGGGCTTCATTAACCAGCAAAGTGGCCAATCGTACTTCAGGACTGAAGTATATAAACACAGCATCATTTGGATTAGACAAAATGACTGTACCTGCTATCTCTTTCTGGGATTTCTTTAATGGCAATCCTAACTTGATTGCTCAGATCTCGTCCTGCATAAACTATGCCGTAAGTTCCCTTCCCCAAAATGACTCTCTCACCATTTTCATCATATTCGTAGTCATACTGCAAAACAAACAATGTGAAATGAAAGGATATGAACCAGGTTTTTTTACCTGCATAACATAATCATGTAAATATTTCTTCTTATAATAAATTTACTTCTATTGTTGGGTATCATTATAAAAAAAAAAACTACAGATAGAGGGCACTGCACACCAAAATAAAAAATGGAGCTTACCTGTAACGGGAGGTTCTTTAAGATATGTGGTCCCTATCTGTATTCCACACGTGGGTACGCATGAGCACCATGCACCTGAGACCAGAGACTTGTTGCAAGTAGTGGCTGTTGGGGTCTGCAACTGTGGAGTTGCTTCCCTCATGCTCTGATCTGAGGGTATAAGAGGCAGCAAGGACCAATGCCTCTCCACTTCCTCTTTTTACCAAGAATCAGAGAGGATCTGAAGCAGAGGGGAAGGAGAGTAGGTAGTGTAATACAGAGAGGGACCATACTTCTTGAAGAACCTCCAGTTACAGGTAAGTAACTTCCATTTCTTCAAGTGCTGGTCCCTATGCACATTCCACATGTGGGTGATTGACAAGCAGTATTTAAACAGGAGGAGGGTGTAAGGATGCAGTTTATATGGATGCCTTAATATTGCTGCCCCAACAGCTACATCTACAGAAGAGGCCTGACTAAGGCTTAATGCTTCATAAAGGTGTGGGTAGGGGCTCCAGGTAGCAGCCTTACAAATGTCCGGTATACATACTTCTCAAAGAGATGCTGTTGAGGTTGCTTGTGCTCTGGTGGAATGGGCCCTCACTCCATCCAGGGGAGGTATGCTTGCCAACTTATAACAGAGAATTCTAAAAACTATGTACACACACACGCTCTCTCGCTCATATATTTTTACAGGGTCTGGAAAAAGAAGATCACTTTGGATACAGAGGATACTGACTCAGAAGGAACTGGAGAGACATCAGTCTGCACAACCTCTTATATGTGCTCAACTCAGAGCATGAGGGAATCAACTTTGCAGGCATGGACCAACAGACATTACTTGCTACAAATGTCAAGCACATAGGTACCCACTTGTGGAACATACATGGGGACCAGCACTCAAACAACTTCAGCTTCTGCATGGAACACAGACACTGCTGCCACATAAACTCATGCTGTACCAGTTGCTCTCCTGATCTAACCACATTTTCCAAATAATGTGGAATTTCAATTTAGACTCTCCAAATTAGCCAGAACTGTGTGTTAACAGAGGTCAGGTGAGGTTGTGCTGATCAAAGTTCCACTCTTCCTGAGTTTAGATTAATAGATGCATAGATTTTTAAGGTCAGATGGGACTATTAGATCATCTAGTCTGACCTCCTGCGTAACAGAGGCCATATATTTTAACCCACTTACCCAGTATTGAGCCCTATAACTTTGTTTGGATAAAGTATATTTTCCAGAAAGGCATCCAGCCTTGATCTGAAGATATCAAAAGATGAAGAATCTACCACTTCCCTTGGAAGTCTGTTGCAATTATTTCCCACTCTCCCTGCTATTAAATTGTGCCGTGTTTTTAATTTGAATTTGTCTGGCTTTAACATCCAGCCATTGGTTCCTGATATGTTATGTTATATATAAAAGAAATAAGAAATATGAAGAATATTTTGTTTCTAAACACTAGGGGAAAGATTTGAAAAAGCACTCAGTGTCGGGCTAATTAATCCCACTGCAGTCAATGGTAAAACTCCTCCTAAATTAAAAACCCTACCCTAGAGGCCTAAAGTTCTCAATAAATTGAAAAATATCAACTATGACATGTTGTCCTTACCTCCACAGAATCTCCATCACATTCCCCTTCCTCTGTGTTTTTCCCTATATCTTCAGTTATACTATTCACCATATCAAAAAACCTGTAAAACACATCCAGGTAAAGACTAGATAGTTACATCAGAATGAATCCTAAAGTGAAAAAAATGATCAAACAGAAGCTTTAAGTGTAATGAATATTAAACCAGAACAGCTCAGTTAGGGAGATCAGGTGGAGGGAGAGAAAAATCACTGCTCTTCTTGAAGTGGAAAGTTAACGTCTAAAGCTCGCAGTGATAAGTGGGTCGATATGTGTGTGTGTGTGTGTGTGTGTGTGTGTGTGTGTGTGTGTGTGTGATATATATGTAAAGTGTCCAGAAGATAACATTATACCTAAAAGTCAGGGATGAGGGTCTCAACCCCTCCTGTAGCGTCTTTATGCCAGGAAAGGGACTGAAGCATCAAGCATCCTGAAAAGGTTCTAAAAGCCCTGGACCGAGGAGGAGAATTCTCCTGCTGAGGGAAGGTTGCTGCAGACTCTTTCGAGGACCCTTTGCATGCAAAGGTAGTGTACAGGGCGTGTCAGAGGCAGGTTTGGGAGGTGTCTGGAGCCATAATGTGAAGTGCTGCAGAGATTCTGGACAGTGCTTCTGTCCATAGGCAGCCAGACACAGTGTGCTGTAACTCAGGCAGCCCTCCAGAGCTGTCTAAATTACTCCTGGTCCACTCCAGCCCCTGGAGCAGCCCAGACCCTCAAGAGGGTGGAAAGTAGCCTTAAAACCACCTCGGCAATGAGCACAGTGCTATGCCTCTCAGCAGTGCACACCCAGTCTAACTCCTTGTATTCTAAACACAAGTAGGATTAGCAGTAATGTAAAGAACTCATACTGTGTTTCTTTGCAATCAGAAATGAAACTATACCTACAGGGAAAGCTACGGTAGACCCTGATCTTGCAAAGCACATAAGCACATGTGTAAGTTTAAGCACAAGTGGCCCCATTGACTTCAATAGGCCTACTCATATGCTTATGTACTTTGCTGACTGGGGCTTGGCTAACTCATGAATTAAGCTTTAATATTTACATCAGGAATAACAGATCCCACAGGACTGGACCATGGTATACAAAAGTAAAGTTTGTTTAAAACATTAACATAAGTGTGGGCCCAACCCTTCAAAGTACTGAGCACCCCCCGGGAGATGCTTAAGTGCCCGTAATTTACATTTAGGTAATGAGAGTTGAGGATGCTCAGCAGCTCACTGGCACCATCCCAAAATAGACAACACCAGTCTAGTACAGGACTGCATTCAGAAATCATCTAAGTTAAGATTGTTTTGCAAAATAGTGACCAATACATACCTCTTGCAATGCAGTTCTGTGCAGAAATAGATTTGAAAGTCATCTGAGTTATGCAGTACATAAAGAAAACAGCATCTCTCTTCAAACTTTGAAATACTGAAAGAACAGCCAAAGTAAATGTCGGTTACTGAACTGGTGGCCGCAAGCTTCAGGGCACTGTAGGAAAGTGCTAGATTAAATCTTGTTATATACCATTATAGATCATTTTATTACGAAGACATAGTCTAACATGCTCGGCCACCATCTGAAATACTATCTCTGCTGCTTGGAGCCCAGCATTGCCCCCCACCATTGCACACACCCCTCAGGAGGGCATCAGAAGAGAGATGGGAGTAAGGGCCTAATCCAAAATCCATTTATATCCAATAGAAAAAAATCCCTTTGAGTTTAATGGTCTTTTGATGACACCCTTAAACTCGTTCACCCTGAAGCCACCACTGCTGCTGGATCACCCTTCCAGTATCGGAGAGTCAAGAGGATTTAAACTCGCCTTCCCTTTTAAGCTGCTACTGCTACTCATTACCATCCATGCATCCATCCACACGCTCCTCGGGCTACATCAGTGGCAACAGAATTTTAAAAAACCTCCCCTCCTTGAACCTTTATTTTTGGAATACAGAAGTGTCTTTTCCTTTTATAATCAGCCACAGTTCAGCCCACCATGGGCAAGATTCCTGTGGTGGTTACTGTAATTGACATATCTGTGTTGTACAACATAGTATCCCTTAAATAGTGTCTTCCTGTGCAATAATGAGCATCCCTTTCCCACCCACCCCCATTACTTTATCACCTAATCTAGTTTTGTTTTTATTTTCTATGTCAGCAGAACAAAGAGAGGGCAGGAATAGAGAAGGACTGGATGGGTTCATACTACAGAGATTTCTAAAGTGGTAGGAGGGGGGCCTCTTGTCCAGTCATCCTCTCTCAATCCCAGTTAACTGAGCTCTTGTAAAGCTGTTCACTCATCTGAAAATATTTCCCCTTCTCTGAGCTCCTTGAAGAGCATCCTACTTGAAGCAGTTCGTTCTGAAAATTGTGCCCTTGAGTCTCACTCTGACATTCAAGTGTAAACTTGATTCAGTGGAATTTTGTAGAATTAATATATTAGAAAAGGAAAATGGATGAAGATTTTATGAGAAAAACTGGATAATAAAGATATAAGATTTGCAAGACCAAGGCACATGTAACAAATCCCCTTATTGGCTCATTCTTAAAAGATATTGGGTGAAATCCTGCTTCCACTTAAGTCAATGTGGATTTTGCCTATGACTTCAATGGGGTCAAGATTTCACTTATCGTTTTACTCCACTGCAAACAGAAACAAAAGGAGAATAGTATTTATTCTTGCAACGTGAGAATTTGGGGCCACCACAAGATGTGAGGGAAGGACTCAAATACTGTGATGATGGGGGTTATGGAAGTATCTGGGTACATACAGACTTGACTCATATGATAATTTTTCTTTAGTTTTAGGAAAAAATACTTATACAGATATTTGAAACATCACTAAATGTTTTGAAGTTGATGCTACTTTGTAAATCTCTGATTCACACAACTCCTACTAAATTAGGAGAAGCCCTCATTGTCACTTTTAGATGTGAGGGTAACGGGATTTTAAATATTCTCTTTGAATAATGTGCATTTTACAAAAGCTACTTAGTAGAAGTACAGATGATTTTATAAATCAGAATGTTTGTCTGTGGGTATTGTTATTAGTACTGCAATAAATCCCAAAATGTGCTAGGTAATGTACACATCTAATAAGAGACGGTCCCCGCCCCAAGTAGTTTATAATCTTGACACCAATTCAGCAGGGCACTTAAGCACATGGGTAAATTTAAGCATCTGAAAAGTCCCACTGAAAAGTCCCACTTTATGTACTGCATGACTCATGAGCTTAAAGTTCCACATGTTTTTAAGTATTTTGTTGAACTGGGACCCTAATTAGTGTGTATATTCTTTTTGATGATGTTAAGACTGTTTTAACTGCCCCACTGGAGGGATAAAGATGATCTGCTTAGGGATATATAGATATTTTCGAAGATTCTCTTTCAAGATTTCTTCCTGAATTTCATTTAGCTTCTATGGATATTAACTGCTTTAGACCATAAACTACATTTCCTTAGAGCACAGTAACTAATACAATTTAGAAATTACTTGGAAATCTTTCCCCTGTAGAGATAAAAAATGAAACATCAATAGTTATAGGTTCAGATGTTTTTCCTTTGTACTAAGAATGAAATGATGATAGTAACACATTTTTAAATCCGGTACACTGTTTCCATATGGTCACTTAATAGAAGAGAGATGCTTCATAAAACACAAAATCTAACAAGTCAAATATCTGAGTCAACTTGTTAGTGTGAAACATTAAAAAAGTGTCTGATTAAAGGGTTCAATAACCTTCTATTCTTTCAGCCTTGATTTCTTGAAGATCTGTAGAGAAACTGTTACTTTGAGTAAATCTGATTATAAATGTGATCTACTTAGTAAGCACAGAAAATCGTGGTCTAACGCTTTCACAGACATTCACCCAGGTACACAAGACCAGTGCAATACTTTCCCCCCACTTCACAGTAAGCCCCCATGTTGAACTCTATGGCTGCAGAGGAGAGTTGAGCAACGGGTCCTCTGCACCTCTTGTGAATGGTAGAAGATGTCTCTGCAGTAGCTGTTCATAGTTTGCCATACAGAGCTGCAGTGGGGTGGAGCAATTGGGATCCCCAACAATGCAGAGGAGCTAGAGCCTCAGCCACACTCTACATGCTGAAGTAGCACCACAGGGAGAAGGCTGCACTGTAGCCTCATGTCATACCCTTAGGTTGGTGTGTGGGTTTCATCATCCCAACACCCATTCATTCAACTGTATAACACCATTTTACTTGGCCTTTACACAGGTGAAATGAATTTCTTGCAGACTGCAGAGAAGACAGTGTGTAGGTCACTAGTGAACCTTCTCTTCCCATTTGTGTGGGTAGATAGGAGGGTTAGAGTGGGGTGGGGCACCTGTCAGGGTGGCATATTTAGAAATATCAATGTCTTTGTAAATGAGTATGGGGTGTTTTTAAATTATGTGTGTGCTCAGTTGAAAAACTGACAAAAAACATTCAAGTTTGCAGTGTTGCTGTAGCCACACTGGCCCCAGGATATATGAGAGACTAGATAGGGGAGGTGAGGTCCAATAAAAGATATTACCTCACAAAACATGCAAGCACATTTACTATGATCCTTTACCAAAATCCTATATGCACTCAACACTCCCACTGAAGTCAATGAACAGGGGATGCATGATCAGGCACCATGACAGTTGCTTATTAATAGTTCTTTATGAAATAGCATATAGAGCAGTTAATCAGCAGATTATGCAGAAACTGTGGAGAAGAAATTTCAAGTGAATAGATTTTACTTCTTTGCTAAGAGTGAAAACTTCCAATACTATCATTTTAAAAAAAATTCTATTGACTGGATGCCAAGTACAAAGCAACTTAATCAGTAAAAACAAGAGCTGGGTCTGAACCAGAACAAAAAAATCTGACAATTCTTTAATAAGTAAGGGCCTTCGTTTTCAGTTTTTACCCATTTTACCTCCAAAATTTCCAAGTTTTATAAAAGCCATGATTCTGATTTTACTAATTTCACTGGAATTTTAGAAACGCTGGAATTCCCCGGACCCAGGTTCCTGCTCCGGAAGGAGAGGTGGTGGCTTGGTAACCTGGTCCGTTGGCTGCTGCTATCCCTAGATACAAGGAAAAGTCATTGATGAGACTTAAGATGACTGAGAAGTCCAGTTCATGCTCTACAGATATTTTCACATGTGACAGGTGGTTGCCTGGAGAGAGCACAACTGCTGACCGGGATGCTCTACCTTTCCTTCCTCCTCTGCCATTTCTCAGACTCTTGAGCAAGGCAATTCTCTTCAAAACGGATTGAGACTTGATGTATGATGGACGCCATTGCAGTCTATTGCCAGACAGCTTTTCCCAATTTGTGGGGTCAATGCCTCCCTTCTTAAGATATACTTTCAGGGTATCCTTGTGGCATTTCCTCTGTCCCCTGAAGGTCCTATCACCATGACTAAGTTGAGAAAAGAGGAGTTGCTTCGGAAGACGAGTATCAGCCATCCGCACACAATGACCAGCCCAGCAAAGTTGATGTTTCATAATCTTCACCTCAGCACTGGTGATGTGAGCTGCAGAAAGAACACTAGCATTGGCATGACAGTCTTCCCATCTGATATGGAGAATATTCCTAGTGCAGCACAGTTTGAACCACTTCAGACACTTAAGATGGCTTCGGTATGTCACCCATGTCTTGCACTCATAAAGAGGAGTCGGGATGATTACTGCACTGTGGACAAGGATCTTAAGTTTCCATCCGCAGATCTCTGTCAATAAAGACATGACGGAGCTACTTCCCGAAGGACACGCTGATAGTCCATAGGCGCTGACTCTGTGGGTGCTCCGGGACTGGAGCACCCCCGGGGAAAAATTGGTGAGTGCTGAGCACCCACCGGCAGCTCCCTGCCGGCCCCTCCACCCGCGCCCAGCTCACCTTCCGGGTTCCCGCCAGAGGCGCCTCCCGCCGAAGCCGATGCTTTTTTTAGCACAGCCGCCCGCCTCTCAGCTAGCTGTTCGGCGGGGCGGCGTGCGGGGGAAAGCACAGCGGGGTGGCACCTCGGTGTCCCATACCCCTTCCCATACCCCTTCCGGGGGTGGAGTTGGGGCGGGGCTGGGGGTGGATTTGGGGCGGGGCCGGGGGCACAAGCACCCACCGGCGCCGACAAAAGTCGGCGCCTATGGCTGACACAATGGATCCTATATTCAATCTCCAAGGTAAAGGTATTGGCTCAACAATTTGTGGGAGAAGGGGGCCAACTTGTGCTGAGACAGGCCGGTGGAGCTCTGTAATAGGCACCTGAGAAGAGATCTAGGGTGGATTGCAAGTCAGCCTCAGTGTGCGTGAGGATAGCACAGTCATCAACGTACTGAATGTTGGTGGTAACAGTCTTGGTGACTTTAGTTGTAGAATGAAGACACTACAAGTGGAAGAGCTGGCCGTCCATGTGATATTCAATCCCAATTCCAGAAGAAAAGCAGTCACGAATAAGAATCAAGATTAATGCAAGACAGATGGAAAGAAGGGTTAGGGCAATAACACAGCCCTACTTAACACCAGTACAGATGGTGAATGGGTCCATCTGCAACCCATTACAGAGGATGGTGGCAGTCATCCCATCATGAAGCAGCCAGAGAACAAGCTATATCAGGATGCTGGAACAATTTGTATAGGGAGGGTGCTGATAACCATTGAACCCAAACTGTAAACCCTGTGATGGAATGATGGAAACTATTTCAAGCAGGGGATGCGGCAGCAACCCCAATACACCTAGTTCCAACACCTATGAGCGTTATTACTTTGTTTCCATTCAGGTTCTCATGCCATGTTCATCAGATACCTAGCATCTATCTGTCCTATGGGTCTGCATCTATATTAGGCAGAACCAGAATAGAAATCCAAACACCCTTATAATTTGGAAGTTTTGGGACTCAGATCATGTCCAAACTTTGAGTCAGCAAATTATCCCCCTCTCTTACCTGGAGCCAGGGGGAAATAGGGAAGGAATTGTGCCTCAGTGTGGTCTCTCAAAAGGGGCACGCCTCTTAGGCCTACTCCCAGGTGCTCAGGACTGTGCCCAAGACACAATCGAGCGCTCAGTGACTTGGGCACATCTTTACTGCATAAAATAGAGGCTGTTATTCTTTTTTTTTTATTGTAAACGTTAAGCATTTATTAGATTGCATTTGTTCTTACAGCTTACATTAACCTCAGCTATTTAAAATGCAGAATAGTGCTTCTTTGGATAACTGGCATAACTGACACAACATGCATAGCGAGACAAGCTGGGTGAGGTAATGTCTTTTATTGGACCAACCAAAGTGCATAGAGGGGCTGGCCACATTTTAAAGGATTTTTGATGACTGAATGTAATTTCTGGCCCAATTCAGTAATCGATGTTTCGTGTGTGTGTGTGTGTGTGTGTGTGTGTGTGTGTGTGTGTGTGTGTGTGTGTGTGTGTGTGTGTGTGTGTGTGTGTGTGTGTGTGTGTGCGCGCACACAAGGATATATGATGCAGGCTGAGTAATGTATTAGTGCACAACCCAGTAACTGAGTTTATGCTCAAGCAAAACCATTTACCAAAGGTACAGTGTGTGATTCAGCACCATGTTTACAAAGTTATATACATGTTTTTTTTATCCCTTCTCAATTTTTAAGGGATGAACTCTATTACTCATAAGAACAAGAGGCTGATTATGTTGGCTGCTGGGGAACACAAAGCAAGTGTCTCCTCAGTCATTTCCCTACATTTCCCAGAAACATTAGTCATGCTTCAGTACTAGGTACCTCCTCAGCACTCCGGCTAAAGTGCTGGTTATGTAACACCAATAAATAGTTACTGAGGTCTGTACAGAAAAATGATGTGACCTTTTAAGTCTGGGATCTCTGGCCCTTCGAGTACTACAGAGAGCCCCCGGCCTTCACTGCTAGAGCTGTTAATCTCCCTTTCCTAGAGAGCTGTAAGGGATTATATTTCCAGGTAAGAATTATCAAAGGAGACAAAAGAAGTCGGGATCAGGAGCAGAGCCCCTTTGCACTAGCTGCGCCACAAATATAGCCCCTGACTCAAAGAGCTTCTAATCTAACAAGATTAGCAACTGCTGAAAGGAGAGGGAGATGATCCGATTATCATAGGTGCTGGAACAATTTGTATAGTGGGGGTACTGAAAGCCATTGAACCAAACTGTTAACCCTGGATATAATGGAAACCACTTCAAGCCAGGGGGTGCAGCCACACCCCCAGCAACCCAAGTTCCAGCACCTATCCCGATTATATACAGAAATGTTTACACGAGATGTGCGTATACATTTATTTAGCTTTGTAATTAAACAAACATCGACTTTGCCCAATTGCCCCTTAGCCAAGCCATCGAAGATTGTCTGAGTTCTGTCAGGGCCATGGCAGAAACGGACCTTAGCTCTACTAAGGCAGTTTAACATTTTCCAGGCTTTCTTGGACATCTGACCAAATAAACAGACTGGACTTAAATGATAACAACAGTACTGGAGGCATATAGACAACATTAGTAAACACAAATAGATGTTTTAGCAGTGCCAAAAAAACCTGCCACAACCATTTGGCAAAAAGTTTACAAATGCTCGAAAACGTATTGTAACAAAAACTGAAACCAGACTGAACCACATGCATTGTTGCAGTTTTTTCCCTAAAATAAACTGATTCGCTGTGTCTGTTGATAGCTAAAAGAGTTGTTAGATGCTGGAAAGGCAAAAATGGTCCCTCTGTGTAAGAATTTATTAGAGACAAAAGACAATTTTTGTGTCATTTTTAGAATAGAGGATTGGTTGGATAATTTGATTTTCTTTTTAAATAAATACACTTACAAATATGAAACTGGGATGTGACAGATTACCATGGTATGTGTATGCACAGGAAGAAAAGAAGATAATAAGGAAGTGATCTAAAGCAGTTCAGTGGTACTTTCCTAGATATTAACGTGTGCAAATTAAAACCTGGATCCTTCAAATGGTTCTGCACATGTTTAACTTCATGCACACAAGTACACTCTATGGTCAGATTCTACAGCAATTCAGTAATACTGAGGGGGCAGAATCTGGACACGAATGACCACCGGAGAATCCCACATGCAGAAGGGAGCTTTTTGCTGAAGTAAAGCCAACAAAAGTGGCAGAGCTGGTTTCTGTGCCAGCCATTTCCTGATCCCCATTTAAAGAAACATGCTGAAGAAAAAATGTGGGCATGCCAGGGCCAGGGGGAAGCAAAGATCTAAAGTTGAGTAAAGAGTCCTTAGTGCAAATGAGAACCAGCCCTTTACATTTCAGGGGCAACAGAGTTTACCTGATTTCTTGTTGTGACCATATACATTTAATTTTGTTAGTTGTAAATGTCAGTAAAACAATCTTTCAAAAATAATACAGAATAACAATTAATTTTAAAAATCACAACATAAAAAAAGTATACATCTTAATGGCCTACGTTTTCAATGTAACTAGTTATTTTTGCATGCCCTGAAAGGGGCTTGATATCTATAAGCTGGGCATCATCTTTGACTCAGCCCTCTCTCTAGCTCCTCACATCCAGGCTGTCTAAATCTTTCTGATTCTTTCAGCCTAACCTCTCTAAGGGCTGGTCCACACTAGGGGGGGGATCAATCTAAGATACGCAACTTCAGCTACGTGAATAACGTAGCTGAAGTCGAATATCTTAGATTGATTTCAAAAGGTACTTACCCCGGTCCACACGGCAGCAGGCAGGCTCCCCCGTCGACAGCGCTTCCTCCGCTCGCGGAGCTGGAGTTCCGGTGTCGACGGGGAGTGGCTCTGGGATCGATTTATCGCGTCTAGACGAGACGCAATAAATCGATCCCAGAACATCGATAGCTACCCGCCGAATAGGGCGGGTAGTGTAGATGTAGCCTTAGATATGACCTTTCTTTTCCATCCATCCAGCTAAAACTCTCATCCAGTCTCATTATCTTGCATTTTGATTACTATCCTTCTCTCTGGCCTTAACATATGCAATCTTGCCCCACTGATATTCCACTCAAAATGCAAAGATCACTATCCTAGCCCGTTACTTTGACCTTGGCACCCCTCTTTTTGCATCCCTTCACTGTTTCACCTTCTCTTTCGCATCAAATATAAGCTGCTTGTCTTCACTTGCAAGGCTCTTCATAGTCTATCCCCACACTGCCTATGATCTCTCATTTGTATGGAGATGTTGACTCCTGTCTCCAATCAGCTAAGGATACCAGCCTCCACTGCCCACTTGGTAAATTTTCAAAGAAGTCTCTTTGTGCTTGTCCCATGCTGCCACTCACGCTTGGGAGGAGCTCCCCATAAACATTCACAAAGCTACTGCATTGTCCTCCTTCAAACCTTCAAAACTCTACTTTGCCATAATGCCTACAAAAGAACTTAACAGGCAACTTAACAGAACACAGCCTATCACAGTTTCATTGTTTCCCTCTGCTCTCCCTGCCTGCATCCACGTTATCCCTTGTCTTAGGGCTAGTCTACACTTACCAGCTGCGTCGGAGGCGTCGGATCGATCTTCTGGGTTCGATTTATCGCGTCTTGTCTAGATGCAATAAATCGAACCAGGAAGTGCTCCCCCGTCAACGCTGGTAATCCTGCTCCACGAACGGAGCAGGCGGAGTCGACGGGGGAGCCTGCGCGCCGCCGTGTGGACCAGCGGTGAGTACTTTGAAGTTCGAAATAAGATACTTCGACTTCAGCTACGTTATTCACGTAGCTGAAGTCGCGTATCTTAGTTTGAACTTGGGGGGTAGTGTGGACCAGCCCTTATACTTTGACTGTAAGGTCTTTTGGGTAGGGACCATTTTTTTTGTTACATGTTTATAAAGAGCCCAGCACAATGCGGTCCTGGTGCATGACAGGAGCTCCTAGGTGTTATGGTAATGCAAATAATAAATAAATAAATAATACATTAAAAGTAACCCGTTATTTTAATTCTACTTATAACTTCACTTAAATGTGAATTTTGGTCAGCAAAATAATGTTTTTAAATTAGTAATTTTAATTTTTTTATTTTGTTTTTGTATGATAGCCATTGCAGGTAGGGTGGCCAGACAGCAAGTGTGAAAAATCGGGACAGCGGGTGGGGGGGGGGGGTAATAGGCACCTATATAACACAAGCCCCAAATATCGGGACTGTCCCTATAAAATTGGGATATCTGGTCACCCTAATTGTAGGTGGCTATTTTAGAATCACAAGACGACATTTCAGGGCTTGTGTTCTGTTGGAAATCCCCATGTCTCAGGCAGATGCAAAAGTTTTGTCCCCAATGCTCCATCCAAGTCACTGCACTATCCCAACAGACCACTCACCCAGTTACCTTGGTTTGTTTAAGATCATGAAATAAAGGATGCTTACCTTACTCCCCTGATAGAAGCAGCACTGAAGTTCCACTCATGAATACCTTTCTGTAACAAACAGAAAATGTGTAAAAATAAAACACAATAATAAAATTTCCCTTAATATAAAAGATCCAACATGTATTATCTTTTACCCTGTAACTGAAGAGGCTGAAAGATTTAGGAGTGTTACTCAAAACATTAGCATTTTACACTGTAGCAATTATTCTTTGTGGCATCTTAGCATAATGCCAATAGCATCTTTGAACAATCTTTGCCGAATAGAAATACTGCTCTGGAGAGCATTTTAGTAACTAGAACAATAAAGCCAAGAAACATTTCTTGCTGAGAGACAAGATTTAGAATGAAGCCTTGGTGCCAACCACAGTCACAATGAAATGAATTCCCAAAGACAAAACAGACATGAAGTTGAACAGTCTATGACACTTGTCAAGAATAGCAAGAAATAAAGCAGGAAGACACACTGTCAAAGTTGCTGCATTTTGCACAGTGAATTGTAAAGGAGGCTGAGCCAACAGTACTTGATAATCTATGACACCTTGATCAATTTCCCTCTCCTCCGTATCTTCTTAATCCTTCTTTCTTTTCTGTTCACATTTTATTACAGGTGGCTATGTTAATATAAAATACCATAATGTAATGTACCAAATACACACAATTGTATTTTCTTTAGACCTACATCAAACCTCAAATAATTTTAAAAATTCATTTAAAAGTAACTTGCTGTTGTAAAGTAGCAAATTCTAACTAGCCATGAATGATGTGGGAATGTCCTCATATTACGTGAGTTATTGGGTAAACTGATAGGTTACAGTGTAGTAGCCGTGTTAGTCTGTGTCAGCAAAAAGAAAATAAAAAAGAAAGAAATACTTGTGGCACCTTAGAGACTAACAAATTTATTTCAGCATAAGCTTTCGTGGGTTAGAACCCACTTCATCGGATGCATCCGATGAAGTGGGTTCTAACCCACGAAAGCTTATGCTGAAATAAATTTGTTATTCTCTAAGGTGCCACAAGTATTTCTTTTTTCTTTTCTTTTTGTTGGGTAAACTGTATCACAGGGACTCGTTTATTGCTTAGCACATTGCCATACAATGGGACTAAGGCTGTTAGCTGTTACCGCTATATAAATGTTCATAAAAACTTTCCATAATAGATTATTTTGCCAGTTTATGAAATGCATATAAAATCGCCAAAGCTCTTCTGCTCAGACCTAGTTTAATAGCTAAAAATGAATGCTCAATGTAGAAGGAGTAGAAGTGTCTCAGTATCATGGACAGGTACTGAGTGATTTCACAGACCTTGAGAAGGCAATGTTTGATTTGAATAACGAGGAAGGGGGATATTCAAATATGGTCAGCCTTGATTGATACAATGCCAATTGTGCTACAAACTTCTCCTAAACGCAGGCTCATCTCACATTGAAGAATGGAGTATTTAAAGTAATTTAGAGATTCTTAGCTGAATTCTAAGGCTTTAAACTTCTAAGGTTTTAACCTTTTAAGAGATACCTGAAATACTTTGTTTAGACCAGGGGTCTCAAACTCAAATAACCATGAGGGCCACATGAGGATTAGTACATTGGCCTGAGGGCCGCATTACTGACACCTACCCCACCCCCCCCGCCGCCCTCGGCCATGCCCCCACTCCACCCCTTCCACCCCCACCCCTTCCCCGAAATCCCCACCCCAACTCTGCCCCCTCCTTGCCCCCAGGGGGTGCAGGAGAGGTGTGAGGTGTGGTGGAGGCTCAGGGCAGAGCGTTGGGGTATGGGGTGCAGGGGGGGTGCGGGGTGTGGCAGGGGGCTCAGGGCAGGGGGGTCAGGGTGCAGGAGGGGTGTGGGGTACAGCAGGGTCTCAAGGCAGAGGATCAGGGTGCAGGAGGGGTGCAGGGTGTGGCAGGGGGCTCAGGGCAGGGGGTCGGGGTGCAGGAGGGGTGCGGGCTCTGGCCTGGTATGCACTGGGGACAGGTTCCCTGCCTGCCTGCCCTGCACTGCTCTGCCCCCGCGCTGCTCCAGGAAGAGGCTGGAACCTGGGGGAGGAGGGGCACAGGGGTCTGTGTCACTGTTGCGTCCAGGCACCGCCCCCAGCAGCTCCCGTTGGCCGCGGTTCCCTGTTCTCGGCCAATGGGAGCTTCTGGGGGCAGTGCCTGGATGCATCAGTGACACAGACCCCTGTGCCCCTCCTCCCCCAGGTTCCAGGCGCTTGTCGGAGTGGCGCAGGGGCAGGGCGGCCAGGCAGGAACCTGCCCTGCCCCCAGTGCGCATTGGGTCGGAGCCGCTGTACATAAACGCTAGGGGAGGCAGGGGGCTGCAGGGAGCTCGCGGGCCGCAGAAAATAACCCCGCGGGCCGGGCCGCGTGTTTGAGACCCCTGGTTTAGACTGACCTTTTGCTCAAGATCCCCTGCCTTCTGGCTGGCTACCCGTTCATAGATTCCCAGGCCAGAAGGGACCATCTGTCTGACCACCTGTATAACACAGGTCATAGAATTTCCCCAAATATAATTCCTAGAGCATATCTTTTATAAAAAAGATCTGATCTGGATTTAAAAATTGTCAGTGATGGGAGAGTCCACCATGACCCTTGGTAAATCCTTCCAATGGTTAGTTATTCTCACTGTTAAAAATATACACCTTATTTCCAGTCTGAATTTGTCTGCCTTCAACTTCCAGCCATTGGATAGTGTTATATGCTAGACTGAAGAACCCATTATTAAATATTTGTTCCCCATGAAGGTACACAGCCAGTAATTAAGTCACGTCTTAACCTTCTCTTTGTTAAGCTAAATATATTGAGTTTCTTGAATCTATCACTACAAGGCATGTTTTCTAATCCTTTAATCATTCTCTTGGCTCTTCTCTGAGCCCTCTTCAATTTATCAACATCCTTCTTGAATTGTGGACACCAAAACTGGACACACTATTCCAGCAATGGTCATACCCGTGCCAAATACAGAGGTAAAATAACCTCTCTACTCCTACATAAGATTTCCCTGCTTCTGCATCCACAGATTGCATTAGCCCTTTTGACCATACTGTCACACTGGGAGGTCATGTGCAACTGATTATCCACTACAAAACCCAAATCTTTTTCAGGGGCACTGCTTCCCAGGATAAGAGTCTCCCCTCACATTAGTATAGCCTACATTCTTTGATCCTAGATGCATACATTTACATTTGGCCTTATTAAAGCACATATTGTTTGCTGGAACTCATCTTATCAAGTGATTCAGATCACTCTGTATCAGTGACCTCTCCTTTTCATTATTTGCCACTCCCCCAGTCTGTGTCACCTGAAAACTTTATCAGTGATGATTTTATGTTTTCTTCCAAGTCATTAATAAAAAGGTTAAATAACTTAGGGCCAACAACCAATCCCTGCGGGACCCTACCAGAAACACACCCATTCAGTGATGATTCCCCATTTACCATTACGTTTTGATACCTAGCAGTTGGCCAGATTTAATCCATTGAATGTGTGCCATACTAATTTTAGATCATTCTAGTTTTCTAAACTAGCCTTTGCTATTTAATATTGCACCCCTCCCATGCTAGTTGCCGAAGAGCCAACATGGGCATTTTCTTTGCCTACAGGAGGGAACAGAGCAAAGGAATAGGGATTCTTGCCACATTAGGTCCCCTGGCTCCCCTATCTGAGGAAAGAGCACCACCTTAACCTCTGTTCCCCTATCCCCCAGCAACAGTGGGGAGTATCCCAGCAACCTCAGCTGCCCCTCTTCCCACATTCACCTCCCAATTCCCTCTGAATGCCTTCCAGCTATGGGTCCTCACCCCATTTTACCCATGAACACTCCAAAATAAACATTCAGGAAGGGTGAAGGGATTAAAAAAGCATGAGAATCCCAAGTCATATGTTATAGCTTTATAGTTTATGAAAGAGTCATCTCGCGCAGATTCATACAACCTCTTTCATTAACCACATCATTTTCTCAGGCTGCTGAATTACAGAAAAGCTGTGTTGCTCATGATTCTGCCAACTTCTAAACAACCTGAGTGAACATATCAGGGTGCTATCCAACTCCAGCATCTGTTCTTCGATTAGTAAAAAAATCACAAATTCGATTCAGAAGCCAACATGAAACCGAGGCAGCTTGGCTACTGCGTTTCCTACTGACAAATAGGACTGTGGCACTTCTCTAAAACCTATCAGAAAACAAATTGCTACATTCAGGGAACTACAGGGGAATGGTGTATGTGCTTATAGCAGAAACACAGCAGATCTACCACCTGACTTTTATAAGAACTTTTCCATTAATTTAAGTTTTGCAAGTTTCATCATTTAATTAAAACTAAGTAGAAAATACTCATTGGAAAATGGCTGTGGAAAAGGAAGAGGGCAATTTATTTATACTGGGCCAGATTGTGAGACCCTTTCTTGTTATGTAGTTACCAGCTGCAAATTGAGAAGTTGAGTTTCATTTCACATTTAAAACAAATATTAAACCTCTTACGTCTGAAAAATAAACCATACACTCCTTAAACTTACACTTATTCTTTGAGTGCAGAATTAATTTTCTGAGAATTCACCTGTAAATCTATTAACTCATGAGTAAAAAATTCATTAAAGCCTGGGTCCTTTAAGAAATTGAGGATGTGTTAGTCTTCTTTGTCCCAAATAATCTCAATAATGGAATCACACAGACTCTTCAAATTTCTCATATAGAGGGAAAAATCTTTAAAAATCAGTTTCATTTTATCTGTGGCCAAAACACTGTTCCTTAATCATAATCTAATGGTTATTGCATGATGTCACTACAGGTTAGAGTTAAGGTTGTTTGTGCACCCTAATTGTACATTTCCATTCCTAACATGACTGGATTTCTTTTAAGTACAACCTTCGTTCTGAATTTCCTGGGTTTGTAATGCTTAGTCATGGGAAAATTACAACATCCTTGCAATGTTATTTATCTTTAAGTTACTGATGCGTACTCTCAGCCTTCACTTATCCTAGATTATTGTCTTGAAATATCTATAGGCAGTTCCACTGATTGCAATGAATCTAATTAATTGCTCACTGATGGGAGTAAGGAGCCCATATTTTGACCTACAATGACATGAATTAATATTCTCACAGATTTCAGAGGAGTAGCCGTGTTAGTCTGTATCAGCAAAAACAACGAGGAGTCCTTGTGGCACCTTAGAGACTAACAAATTTATTTGGGCATAAGCTTTCGTGGGCTATAACCCACTTCATCAGTTGCATGGAGTGGAAAATAAAGTAGGCAGGTATGAATACACAGAACATGAAAAGATGGGAGTTGCCTTACCAAGTGGGGGGTCATTGCTAACATGACCAATTGAATTAGGGTGGATGTGGCCCACTTCCAACAGTTGACAAGAAGGTGTGAGTATTAACAGAGGGAACATTGCAGTTTCTCGTTGAAGACTGTTTTTGAAGTTTTTTTGTTGAAGAATTGCCACTTTTAAGTCTGTTATTAAGTGTCCAGGCAGACTGAAGTGCTCTCCTACTGGTTTTTGAATGTTACAATTCTTGATGTCTGATTTGTGTCCGTTTATTCTTTTCCATAGAGACTGTCCGGTTTGGCCAATGTACATGGCCGAGGGGCACTGCTGGCACATGATGGCATATATCACATTGGTAGATGTGCAGGTGAACGAGCCCCTAATGGTGTGGCTGATGTGATTAGGTCCTATGATGGTGTCCCTTGAATAGGTATGCAGACAGAGTTGGCAAAGCGGTTTGTTGCAGGGATTGGTTCCTGGGTTAATGTTTCTGTTATGTGATGTGTAGTTGCTGGTGAGTATTTGCTTCAGGTTGACACGAAAGCTTATGCTCAAATAAATTTGTTAGTCTCTAAGGTGCCACAAGGACTCCTCATTCTTTTTATTCTGGCAGAGTACGGGAGGAGAGAGAGAGACCGAGGTTCTTGAAAGTTTTAAAAGATATCTAGAGAAATTAAGGAATGTTGACCAAATGGCTATGAAGAAATTCTGTCCAGTAATGAATGATGCACGTTCAGTTAGTAATACACTACAGAATCTTTGCGCAAGGATGAGGGGATTTGAGGAGATCAGAGTAATAATCAATCTTTATATTTATGGTATAAGAGATAAGCCACCAAACAGAGAGAAGTGGGTTGTTTGAGAGTGAATTATTAAGAATCATGCATTTATGGGTAGTGAGATAATTCCAAATATGAAATAGGCTATAGCACTCTTCCAGAGTAGATGTTTTATGGTATCAGGGTTTCCTCTGCAGCACCAACATGACATTATTTACAATGCGTGGCAAATATATTTTGGTCTGTGTCCAGCAGCTGAGGCTATGTATGTATATTTGTCTGATAGTCTGAGGCTATCATGAATGATGCTGATCAAAGCTGTCCACATATAAACAGGAATTCATTGATCTGGATACAGTTTAGCCTGCATTTCGATTTGTCTTCTGAATGTTCTATTACTGCCATTACCTACATGCTTTTCCCGGCAGTCCATTTTCCCCAAGAAAACGTCCAAGTGCTATTGCTCATTGTGTTCCATGTACATTGTTCAAAGAAGGTGGAGTAGAAATAGAAAATAGCGAAAAAGGAGCATGTGAGAAATATTTCTATTGTAAGTGTAAAAGGCACATGACAGACTGATTCCAGGAAACAATTCCCCTCTACTGTACCCTGCAACTGAAGAAAAGTCATCAGAAAAGAAATAATGACAACTGTTCTGGTTCTTGGGAGCTGAGAAACCATCTGTAACATTTTTCTGGTTCCACATCTCCCCGACCCACTCATTCCCTATGCCTTCTTCTTCTCCTCTCCCCTTTTCCACTTCTCCCAGGCTCCTCTCTTTCTTCCTGCTTCCAAAACTTCCTGGCTGCCTCAACCCCCACCACTCTACTGTTTCCTTCCAAGTATCCCTGGATACAGTAATTCCTCCAGCTACGCCTCACTTCACTCCATGTCTCCAAAGCTCCCTTCAGACTCACTCACCTTCCAAATATTCCTGACTTAACCACAACTCAGCTTCCAAGTTTCCATATCTTTAACCCTGCTTTGTCAGCTTCTCAGTCTCCTAAACATCTATTTTCTTAATGATCTTTATTTCCTCTGCCATCATATTTATAGTGTCTCCACAAGGCTACAGTATAAACCAGTGAGTCTAGCTAGGGGCATGTTTGACACTCTCAGTGCATTACTGAGGGTCCAGTATTCAAAGATGACACAGATAAGCCATTCAGGTGAAATTGTCTGATTTGAAAGAACCACATCTTTCAAACGTTCTAATTCTTTTAAGCACATTTCAAAACTATAACATGGATTTGGGTAACACCAGAGGGAAAAAAAAGAGGAAAGTTCCATTTGTACAAATACATTTATATTACAATGTTACTGGTGTGTTGTACATATATTTTAAAAGCCAAGCTTTCAGTAATGTGCTACTGAATCTTTGTGCACTATATACTTAAATCAAGCCTTCTGAAATAATATTATAAATTTAACACTTTTAAATCATAAAAGAAATCATGAAAAAAATTCTTAACCATGAAACACTGTCTGCAAAATAAGCAATGCCCAATAATATATGTAAATGAAGATATTTCTTATATACCACAAATAAATTTTGTGTAGTCAACTGTAAGAAATCTTTAGTTACAGGATTTATGACACTTACACGATTCACAGACCACGAGGTACGAGTCATTATTTACATTTCTCATCCTAAAAAAAGTGCAGTGGTTTACCTTGTCATCAGGTAGGACATGCCAGATAGATATAGTCTTCTCCTCCGCCTCGCTATTGATGGACAGATACGAAGGTTGGTAAATTTTTGTTGGTTCTAATATTAAAACCTTGTGGGAAGGAATTCAAAGTCATTAAAAGGTTCCTGAAATTTAAAAAGCATTGTGATCAACTGAAAACATGTCTGAAGTCCTAGCACATTAGGAATCACAAGGGGAAAAGATAAAACTATGTAAAATTATCACACTAGCCTAAGGTCTGAAATTCTAGTTTACATTTTGTTTTTCTATAATCTGCCTTTCTCCACTACACACGTGATCACATGATACTCCTGATTCAACATGGTTCTGAATACCTTCATTGCCTACTGCCAAGTGTTGAGCAACCTCTGTAATATGGTAGGTTTTTGGACCCAGTGGAGGCAGTTTGAGGATGTTTACCTTCTAGAGGGAGGAGGTCAGCTTGTGCCTTTGTTTGCAGTTTGGGTTGGGAAAGGTGCAGTTGGGAAGTTCATCAGAGAAAAAGCAGAAAGTTCTTCACTCTGGAGCTAGACTGAATTGCTTTTAAGTCAGACCATTGTGAGCAGTAACTATAGAACTGAACAGGAGGGAATGGTTCCATTGGAGCTAAAAGCATCCAAGAGGCTGCATGCTGACAGCAACAGATTGTGGAACAATTCTTGGGCTATGTGAGAACAAAATTTGGAAGATTAATCCAGAGGAGGCAGAATTCAGTGCAGCAAGATTTGATCTAACCTAGTGTGGAAGTCGGTAAAAGGAATTTGGATGCAGGCCTCTATATGAGCAAGAGTCAGGCTAACTCTAGCTGTGATAACGCGAGATTTGTAGAAGCGGGGACTGTGTGAGGCGGAACTGAGCCTCTCGTTCATAATTCCTCAGTTCCCCTCACCTCACACAGTCCCCGCTTCTACAAATCTCGCGTTATCACAGCTAGAGTTAGCCTGACTCTTGCTCATATCGAGGCCTGCATCCAAATTCCTTTTACCGACTTCCACACTAGCCACCTAGTATAATGTTGTGCCATGTTATATCAAAAATGCTTAGCCAAAAGTAGCTGATGGCCCATCTTTAGGGCCCTACCAAATTCACAGCCATGAAAAACGCATCACAGACCATGAAATCTGGTCTCCCCCATGAAACCTCCTTAGAGGTTTTTAAGGCCCAGCTTGACAAAGCCCTGGCTGGGATGATTTAGTTGGGGTTGGTCCTGCTTTGAGCAGGGGGCTGGAGTAGACTATTTTTTGTACTGACCCAGCCACTCCCAGTCTTTATTCAGGTGATGGTGTTAAGTTTACAAATTAATTCCTGAGTTCTCTTCGAACCTTAATCTTCTATGATTCTATGAAATATGTTTTTTGTGTACTTTTACCCTATACTATACAGATTTCATGGCGACCAGCATTTCTCAAAATGGGGATCCTGATCCAAAAGAGGGTTGTGGGGGTGTCGCAAGGTTATTGTAGGAGGGTCACGGTATTGCTACCCTTACTTCTCTGCTGCCTTCAGAAGAGTGGCCGGAGAGCGGCAGCTGCTGGCCAGGCACCCAGCTCTGAAGGTAGTGCCCCACCAGCAGCAGTGCAGAAGAAAGGGTGGCAATATCATACCATGCCACCCTTACGTCTGCGGTGCTGCCTTCAGAGTTGGATGAGGACCCCTAAAGTTACAACACTGTGAAATTTCAGATTTAAATATCTGAAATCATGAAATTTACGATTTTTTAAAATCCTATGACCATGAAATTGACCAAAATGGACTGTGAATTTGGTAGGGCCCTATCCATCTTACTTCAGGCCCTTAAAGGAAAAAGTCAGCACAGTTTAGCATTTGTAGACATTTGGTAATATTTTATATTATTGTCTTTTTAGAGTATTCTATATTTAAATCGAATTTCCAGAAAAAAAAACCCTCCAAAACCCTTTAAGTCTATATTTACTACATGTAAGGTTTTCTGTTTCAGTCTGTAAATGTTTGTATTTAATTGGGGGAAAAGGTTAATGCATTTCCATTTATTCTGAACTGATATTATAAAATATTTCCTCCAAAAACTGTCGAAATATGTCAAGATATTTATTTGAATAGAAAGGAAATCAATTTAGAGAACAGCATAAATTAATTCTTCTACCTAAAACACCTGCCTCCAAACCCCCTGCCCACATACTTTAAGATCAGCATTTATCAATGTATTGTGTTTTTTGCAAGTGATTTCTATACTTTACTTTTAAAAGAAGAATTTTTAACTGCTTTTGTAAATAAATACTAAATTTATTGATTTCCAGACATTGTAAGCTGCATCTGCAACAAAGTGATATCGTAGAGCATTGTGTGTGACTAGACTGGAAAAGCAGAGATAAAAGCCACAACCTTCAGCTCAGCGTTCACAAACTCTGGGGCAGAGCTATAAAAGGGCAGGGTCGGACTATCCTCTCATGTCCAGGTCTTGGAGACCATCAAGAATTCTCTTAGTTGCTTAAAAAAAAATTTAAACTACCCAAATAGAAATTATTAGAAATTCCCAACGGTTCAAAATCTACACTCCATATACTGCTATAGGTGTCAATACGTTGTTGGTGGCACTCCACAGCTCTCAGCTGACTGGCAGGGGCCAGGCAAGCTAGGACCAGCTCCCAGACTAATTGCTGCTAGGCAACCAATGACCCCAGATGGAGCTGGCAGAGTGGCCACAACCCCTGATTGGCTGATGGTTTAGCAGCCCTGCTTATAAGCCTTGCCCCCACAGCACATCCTGCCTGCTCCAGCCCGTTCCCAGCTTCTGATTTCTGGCTTCGATTCCCTGGCTCTGCCTCTGGCTTATGACTCTGGTTGACCCTCTAGCGCTTGCATTTGGCTTCTGTCTCTCCAGTTCTGATCCTCAGCTTCGCCTCTGGCCTATGACTCCTGTTTACCCTCCGGCACTGACCTTCAGCTCATTCTTGGACTCTGCCCACCCTGTACCCAGCTATAATCAATAGGCTGAACTCTCATTTCAACCGCCCACAGGTCAGTTGGCTACAGTGACAAGTATAGCTCAGGGCCAGATTTTAAAGGTGTGTCAACACCTACAGATGGAAGTTAGGCGCTTTTGAAAATCCCACTAGGCACCTATCTGCATCTTTAGGCGCCTGAATACCTATAAAAATCTGGCCTTCGGCATCTCAGACTTGGGCCTTAAGTTTGTAAAGACATGGGTGCAGCAGAATTTTAGTATCTGTATTTTTCTACAAATATAACATTCTTGTAAATTGTGTCATGTCTTCCTCCAGTGTCGAGTCAGGATAACAGCTTTCTGCAGCTGCCAGTTGTGAAATTACTTTGTATGTTCAACTGGTAGAGGCTGGTGCGTTGGTACTGAAGTTTCTAGATCCAGACCATATTAGCAATCGGTGCTGAAGACTGTGACACAGACACAGTGTTACAAATGAGGTTTAAATATTTTTTTTTTATATAAATACCATTTATTTGTAAAGCTTTGAACAAAAAATTCCATAGTGCCTTTCCATTTCTCCTCTTTTGTTGACCTTTCTCCAGAGTATGCAATGCACAATCTGTTTTGCTTGTACATGTACATTTTTCAGACTGTAAGGGAGAAGAGGCCTGTTACTGGGTGACAGTAGTATAGTCACATGAACAAGTATGGGTACAGCGTGTAATCTTTAGCTGCATTGTGTTATTGACCAGATCTTCTCTATTTTAACGTTAAAGAAAAGAAGAGTGTTTGGCTGAGACAGTTCTGGAAGGCAGATCCTGTTTTCAATTTCTCATGATGTCATGTGATAAGTAAGAATAAGAAAGGGATGTGGTTTCGCCTGGGTGTCCGTTATGAAGCCCAGAGTAATCTGCATATTTTCTTGCTTCATATTTACATATTTTTGTGCTTTAACTCCCTCCAAACCTGGCCGTGTCACAACCCTTCCTTGCAGAAGAAAGACAGAATGGGATTCCCTGCAGAGCCTCGCATTGTCACTACTTACTGTCTGGAGCAGTTGCTCTTGTGCATTACAAAGTGCAGTTTTCCCTGGGATTGATTGTACCACCTACACATTGTGTCCAATCCCCAGCAGCCTGCAGAGCCGGACAAAACAGCCAATTTGCACTTCTCAGGAATTTGGGTGACAACATTGGTTGCCATTTAAAAATAATAAAAAAGCAGTATTTGCCAAAAGCGACCACATCAAAGTGTCTAAGATACAAGTTTTCCTCGATACGTAGCATACAGGAAACAGCGTAGTGAGGATCTTTTTATTGCATATATCCTGCACCCGCTAGCTGGGCATAAAGTATCCATTCAGCATAAAGCAATTGAGAAATATATTACTAGCAGGGTTCATAATTATTTTTCTAGGTAATATCTGAATGCATGTAATGTAGCGTGGTTGTGGATTACTGTCTAATACTATAAACAGTATGGTACTGGCTGCCTAGGCTCACTTATGGTCCATAAAACAGTGCACAAGTGGACATCATTAAGTGAAATAAATTGTGAGTCAGATCTGCTAAGCCTAACAATCTGTTGTTAATAACTGATAAGACAGAGAAAGAAAAACTCCTTTCCTCAATGTGTAATTTAATTAATCTGTGGTCATTTGGCACAGATTGGAACATTATAGATAGCTTAAATTATAAAATTCTGGCTATCTTGGCTTTTTCCTTGCCGTTTTCCTATAAAACAGACCAAGCATTGTCACAGGATTTAATCAACTAAAACCACTGCGCTACGCAGATCAAATATATTTCTTCTGAGAGCATGGTTTATTGCCTGAAAAGTTCTGAACAAGTAATATTTTTATTAACCATACTATGTGACAAAAAAGAAATGAATACAATTAGAAGTTAAGTGAGACAGTTAATAAAAAGCACACTTACTGGAAATCTAACTACAGACACATCTGTCTTTGTGGCTTCAACTAGGAAGTCCATCCAAAAGTCCACAAGTTCCTGTTTGGCAACATGTTGTTCTGGATTCAATTTCTTAAAATGCTGATATATCAAAATAGTTTCTACAATAGACTTGAGGTACCTACAAACAGCAAAGCACATACAGGCAGTAAATATAATACAGTTTGCAAATAATCATTTTTGTATCTTTAATCAGATTTTAAAAATTCAACATCACGATGCCAAGACAGCCAGTCAGATTCTGATTATATAGGATTGCTTTTAATGAATAGATTCCTTGTTTTAGAACCAGATATCTGTGGCAGTGACATAATTAACCTGAAACATTCCTGAATACTGGGCAATGTCCTGAGTATGTCAGTTATCCTGAACTGTGATAGTTTTGTGATGTAGCTAAATCTCCTGCCCAGGGACTAAGCTGAATCCACATCAAACTCATTTCAACTGTGACTAACTTCAAACTGAAACGCGGGTGCAAATTCACTGCATTAACCTTCTGTGTCATTGTGTCCTCTACACTGCATCTGCACTGATTGATTATTTAGCGTAGATGTTCAAAAAGTGATGCTTCTGGATTCAGGGCCTTCGCATTAACAATGACTCTGCCAGGTAGCCTTTCAAGAACATTGTGGAAAAGACAACAGCTGTGCTGGAATACAGAATGTCTCTTCTAACTGCAGTGTATGGCTCTCTCTTTTGTGTTTTGCTTCTTAAGGCATACTTACTAAGCCTTACATAATACTGGTCTCTTTCACCATTAAATGGAAAACATACAAATATGATTTTATGATTACGTCATTACTGCTTAATGAATTAGCTGCATATCCACAACTGAGCCATATATACCATTTTGACCCTTCTCTCAAAACTCCCACCCAAAGCTGTGTTACAAGCACTACTGCAATAGAATATGCACAGCCAAGGAAGATGGGCTCCCTATCGCATAACCTTAAAGAAAAAGTCACCACCGTTTAGCTATTCTAGAACTTTGGTTTTCTTTTAAGGGCAGTTTCTGTGCTTATGATAATGATACATATGGGGCAATACAAGGGCCCTTCAAGGGACAAAGTTCCATGTTGGGGTGAGGAGGAGGTCTATCAACAAGGCTACTCTATCACCTTGACAGAGCGAGACTGGTACCCAGAAGTCACCTACTACAGGACAGGCCCAACAAGGAAAATAACAGAACACCACTGGCCATCACAGACAGCCCCCAGCTAAAACCTCTCCAGCTCATCATCAACAATCTACAACCTATCCTGGAAAACAATCCCTCACTCTCACAGACCATGGGAGACAGGCCAGTCCTCGCTTACAGACAGCCCCCCAACCTGAAGCAAATACTCACCAGCAACTACACATCACACCACAGAAACACTAACCCAGGAACCAATCCCTGTAACAAATCCCATTGCCTTCTCTGTCCCCATATCTACTCTAGCGACACCATCAGAGGACCCAACCACATCAGCCACACCATCAAGGGCTCATTCACCTGCACGTCTACTAATGTGATTATATGCCATCATGTACCAGCAATGCCCCTCTACCATGTACATTAACCAAACCGGACAGTCCCTATGTAAAAGAATTAATGGACACAAATCAGACATCAGGAATGGTAACATACAAAAGCCAGTAGAACACTTCAATCTCCCTGGACATTCTATAACAGATTTAAAAGTAACTATACTTGAACAAAAAAACTTCAGAAACAGACTTCAAAGAGAAACTGAACTAAACAGAACTAAAATTCATTTGCAAATTTAACATCACTAATTTGGGCTTGAACAGAGACTGGGAATGGCTGGCTCACTACAGAAGCAGCTTTGCCTCTCCTGGAATTGACACCTCCTCATCAATTATTGGGAGTGAACTACATCCACCCTGATCGAATTGGCCTTGTCAACACTGGTTCTCCACTTGTGAGGTAACTCCCTTCTGTTCATGTGTCAGTATATAATGCCTGCATCTGTAATTTTCACTCCATGCATCTGAAGAAGTGGGGTTTTTATCCACAAAAGCTTATGCCCAAATAAATCTGTTAGTCTTTAAGGTGCCACCGGACTCCTTGTGGTTTTTGTGGATACAGACTAACATGGCTACCCCCGATACTCTATCACCTTTGAGAAGGGTGCAGTACCTGCTTCTGCCTGCACCTGGGCAGCTATGCTGGGTGGTGAGGTGGGGATTAGAATGTGTTGCATAGCTCCACCCCTTCCCCACTCTTAGGACAGGCTTGAACTAGCAGTGTGCTAGCCCTAAGTAGTCACTGTGCTCTCTGAGCTAAAGGGCCACAATGTGTCTGGGCCCTGAACAAGGACATAAAGGAAAGGAAGATGAAAAGGTAAACCTTACTGCCCTCTGTCCACTTGAACAGGGGCAAGACACAACCTAACTAAATGGGGTAGTAACCACAGAAAGGATTTCTCTGAGATAAATTTGAGTACAATCTTACTGTTCTGACACCCTGATAATTCCAGAAATTAGTCATTAAGGGGATTGGGGCGGGGGGGGGGGGGGGGAGGGAATCAGTTGAAGGAAGAAGTCTCTCCAGGGAGTTGGAAGCATTGTTAGATCTTCAAGCTGTCTCAACTCTTGAAATTCCTTTATTTAATTTGCATTGCATATGTATTTCTCCCGTCTAACAATACGATTTAAATTCTCTGAACATCCATTCTTGACCAGCTCTGAACAGATCCTGTTTGCCTTTACAATTTGAATGTTGTTGGCCTGCTTTATACCAAATGGTTTTAAATATGTGAGGGAAAACAAAACAAATTACACATTGACCTGATCTTACACACAGAAAGGCACATTCATCAGTTTTTAAAATGCTATATTCCCTTCTTGATGCATGCACACACTTTCACAAGAGGAAAAGATACCCCCAAGTATCTTTTGAGTCTTTTTTTTAATTATTAAAAGCAGTAAGTTTGAAGTTTGCTTAAAGATCACAACCATTGAAATACAATGCTATGTGTGACAAGTTCAAGTAGCTAAATTAACAGCTTTTTTAACATACAGAGGTGTTCAAAATATCATATCTTGTACATTCCCTTACCATGCCGGTGCCTTTAGCTTAAATAGCTTTTCTGAAGCCTGGATCACTCTTAGGTGGTCATTGGCCAGGACACTGGCCCCCAAGAAAAATCCAACTTCCCAATAACTCTGCAGCTTCTCCAAATTCCCCTTTTTACCAAGCAGGCTACTGATCTTTACCCCTGTAGTGATAAGAATACAATTTAATGGTAAGGTGGTTTTGCAGGCCAGTATAGAGGTTAACAATTATTTGATTTGTAACTTTTTCACTGCTCAAATTACTGTATGTCAAGAAATACAAATACATAAAATGAAGCTCTAAACATTATGAGATAGCAAATTGATAATGAAGGGCATTAACAGAAAAACAATTTTAAAAAACCTACTCTCTCCCCGCTCTCCCCCACACACCCCGAACACACCCACAGAGACCAAGCTCCTTTGAACACTAAAGGAAAATTACTAAACAGTAAGGCTTTATTCGGATAAAAAAAAATCTGTTAAACAAAGGAATCATTAAAAGGAGCTTTATTAAAAGCAATTTAGACTTTTCATTGTGATTATTCAGATGGAAATTACATGTACCATATTGTTTTTAAACCCTTCAAAGCTTCATGAAAACTAAAGGTACTTCTTTTTCCCTTCCTATCAGCCCTTCAGGAAAGGAACATCAAGACATCACTGTAGGGACAAAGCCACAGCTGGATTGTCTATGTCCCTGCATGGACCTCATCTGTGAAGGCAAATTTGGGGCCTTAAAATATATAATGTAACTTTAAAAACTTAACAGATGCTAAAAACTGCACCTATTATGGTTTTTTGAGTTACAAGTCCCAAGTTTAAAGCCCCAAACTTACCTTTATAGACAAGATCCCATGCAGGGTGAAGAGGTGATCCAGTGGGGTTCTTCCTGCAGTGAGCATCTTTTGTTTGGCAGTGAGTTCTACCCCAAGAAAAGACATCCATTAGTATTTATGTGCCCCCTTCTGCAAACACTAGAGCTTGTGGGACAGCCTTGGGTTTACCTGGACCTATTAACTCATGTAAAAACTACAAATTGCCTTGTCATCACTTGGATTTTACCTCCTGTTAGTAACTATATATTAGCAAAATACATGGTGAGGACACACCTCTTTTTCCTAGTGAAGACAAAGCTTCTTAGTCCATTGTCTGTGTTAAGACCACTTTTCCCCACTACAATTGCTCCCTCCCTTTTTCCAACCCTCGAGGCATTATACCAGTCCTCCAACCATTGCTCTCCCACCCATATCTTCTTTCTCTGTCCTTGCTCCAAAGACTCAATGTTTCCGGTGGAAATCCTGCAATTATACTGAAATTTGTCCACTCTTCAACTCCACTTCATAGCTTGCCAAATAACTTTATTTCTGCTTCCTGCAATACTCCTGTCGAGACCTATATTATTAAACTGCAAACATTACGGTCAATCTAATTTACGTTTCTTATGCTGTTTACTTTTTGCACATCACTGATGCTAGACAATATAAACATTTTTACATTTTAAAAAAATACACTCAATTTTCACTCACTGCGTCTGTCTGTCTTTAGGATTTTGTACTCTCTTACTAACAAGATGTTGCCATGTTTGAGTAGTGCACAGCGCAGGATAATGTTTAAATCCAAACCAAAAACTATCTGTTTTCTTTTTGAATTAAACATTTTCCCTAAAATGAAAATATTTCTATTAACAATAGATTTTGTAAAACCCTTTTTTTGTAATACAGCTTGGGGCCTCCGTTACTTCAGAGGAGCATGATATTTTTATGTCAGTTCTATTAATGTCATAATGTACAGTGTTCTGGTATACTACTGTTTCCACTATCATTTATTTCTATTACAGTAGCACCTGAAGGCCCTAATAAGGAATCCAGGCCCCATTGTGACAGGTACTATGTACACACACACACACTCACAATGCCCCATCCCAAAGAGCTTACAATACGACAAATACTTGATTTCATGCTGTGGGCCTAATTCAGTATTCATTGCGCAAGAAAACTGATTAAAATGGGACATTTTCTTGTATGGAGTATCTAAACAGACCCTATATTAGCTTCACATGGTTCCAGGCCCCAAACTATGGACTGTCTCCGCAGCACAGAAAAGGGAAAAAATGATCTCCTTCAAGGTCCTCCAGTTTGTCGATCTTTAGGACACGCTGAAAGCTTATGAATGTACTCACACTTTTGCCTCAGTCAAACTAGAATAATGTGCTCTCTTTTATAGTGCACAGGTTTTAGTGATGTTCTTAAATATGGCAGTGTAATATTGATATGTATTTTCTGTAAACAAAAAATTAATAATGAAGAATAATTGCATTCCTGTGAATTTCAGTCTCAGGGCCATTATCTATTTCCATCATTTCTCTTATCTGCACAGCAGGGATTATTTTGATTTTATCATCTTTACTCAAGTGCATGTTCTTTTACACTTACTAAACTTTTAAACTCAAGACAATGTTTTCTTTATGTGAAGAGGAATCTTACCAACGGGTGTACAAAAGACAGATTGTCCACAGTTCATTGTTAAAAAGATATTAGTTTTAAAAATTAATCTGCAAAAATGTAGAGCCTATTAATGCCATGTCCAAAATTATATTTACAATATCAGGAATTTGTTTGCAGCTTGCATGGAAAATAAGATATTTATCATAATCAGTTTTTCGTCTGTGATTCTATATGCATAAGAAAAAGAAAGCAGTCTTCCCATTAGCAAAATGAACTGCTTTGCAAGATCAAAGATGGCTAAACAATTTGCAACAGCTGCATCATCTGAGTATGCAAATCACATAACTTGCAGAGAATCGTTATCAGCACCTTGCAAAGCACCATGTTTGTGTTTTAGTCTCAAAAGTCTTTAAAATTTGTGATTCAAAGCAGTTAAAAAACTACAAATCAGAATATAGCAAGTGTGAAAGAGACTCACAAAAATTCTCCACAAGATCATTTCATCATTAACACTTATTCTTCCACAATTATAGAGTGAAAACTTTAGAAAGCAACTTTCTGATCAAATACAGATTGGGAAAAAAGTAGTTCTGGTCACTGCAGCTTTTTGATCGACTAAAACTAACTGGGAATGTAATCAGATCCCCAAGTTGTGAATTCTGGTAATAGCTGTCAGAAAACACACCATCAAAATAGCTGATATAATTTTGCTATATCCTCCAGTTGCTTTCCCCAACCTACCATTATCATCTGTGTCTCATTTGAACTGATTCTCAATCAACTTGCTCTCATGTATGCCCCCAACCTCCCCCAGCCACTGAAACAGACATTCTTTGGGCTATACAGGCTGCAGACATAAATTTGGGTGTCATCAGCATACTGAAAGCACTTCAACACATCTTGTGACTAACTCCCTTAATGGTCTCATATATGCATAAAAAGGTTGACAGCAAAGACCATCCACATGAAAGAGCTATTGGGGCAGAACAATTTCCCAGCATCATTCTTGTGGGTTCACTCAAAAAAAAAAAAAAAAAAAAAAAGAAGAAAGCAATCTGAAGCCAATCTAGTCCTGCTAGGGTCTGAGGGCAAATTAACACTTCTTTGGCATTAAAGGCAGCTGAGCGCTCTGATAATATCAGCAAGGACACCTGATCTTATCTGTTTGCAAGAGATTACTGACCAATGCAATAAGTGGACTTTGTGCCGTACCCAACTTGGAAGCCTGGCTGACAAGTGTCAAGGAAGTCAGATGCTTCAAGTGGAAATCACATTTCTTGAACTTTGTCTTCTCTAACATACATACATAGCAACATGTACATTTAAAAACAAAACACTATAATCCTACCAAAACAAGATACTCCACTGCCCACACTTCTCCCACCGGGGAGAGGATGAGAGAACAAAAATGCATGACAGATGTTAGTCACATTGCTTAATGCGCTACTGGAAGGTGCCCAGATACTACAGTGATGAGGACAGTGTCTGAATCTATAGATAACAGAATAAAAGAGAAGACATTGTGATCTGTGGAAGATGATGCATCACAACATTTTCAATAATCTTAATGACACATGGAAGAATAGACACAGGTGGGTAACAGGAAAGACTGCCGGAACCAAAGTTTTTGAGCAGAGGCTGAACAAGTGCTTTCTTAAGAGTGATGAACACCTTGCCCTCTTCAAAGAAGATGTTGACAAACTCCACCAGCAGATAGTGTAGTTCTTTCCTATTGATCTTCACCAGCCATGAGCATCCAGGATCCAAAGTCAGGCTGTCCTATGAAGTTCTCCAAACACAGTCAATGAGCGACACTGGCCAAAACTCAAGAAGAGAGGGCCTAGCATTTGTGCCTTTGAGATATTGTCCTAACTCCCTAGAATGCAGGCAGTTTGGTCCAAAACCAATTGATTAGAGCAGAAATGTCTGTGCATCAAGAAATGGCCTTATAATAGGAGAGACTCAAATAAACCACTGAGTAAATGTAGCTCAGATTAACCAGGCTGTCCACAACCCAAAACAGAGTTGCTGAGTGAAAATCTGCAGATGCTATGTTGGAGGCAAAATATGGTTTTCTTTGCCTCCCACACAGTCATGGACATAAGAACTTAGACTTCAAAGTAGGAGGCGATGGCATTGTATCCGTGCTATGGATAAAAAAAATCCAACCCAAAATCTAATCCAGAGTATGGAAAGCCATGAGTTGAGACAGCCACATGTGATAATCTAATAGTGGCTCTCACTGTCACAAGAGGGCAAAATGCCCGAAGAAACTAAACAGCTGGGGTATCCCTAAACAGTTCACCACACCAAACCAATACCTCAAATTCCCACATGCCACCCAACCCAAGCTCCACATCATCATTCCTACAGCAACAGCCATCCCCATCTATTCTCCACCCTCCAAAATGTCATCATCTTTAAAAATACATCACCATAATATCTCTATATTGTATGCAGTGTTATTCTAGCCGTCTTAGTCCCAGGATAGGAGAGAGACAAGATGGGTGAGGTAATATCTTTTAAAAATATCTTTAAAATATAGAAGATAAAAGATATTACCTCACCCACCTTGTCTCTATAATATCCCTGTCCCCACGCTCCCCTTCTCTAACATACTATTGTTGCCGATACTGAGCTGGAGGTGAGGTTGTCTCTCTTAAAAAGGGCACTCTTCTACCTGTACAAGTTAGTCTCTATGTGAGGAACAGCAGAGTATGTCTGACCAAGGCCACCTAGAGGTGGCTGAAAAATGGAATTTCCCTCTAATGGGAAGTTCCAAAATGTTTCAAAAAAAAATTTCATCTCAAATTGAGATGAAAAGTCAAAATAGCTTGGAATTTTTTGTTAAACGAAATATTCTAAAATATTTCTTTTCAATAAGGACAAAACATTTCATTTTTACTTTGTTTTGACTTTTACATTATAATTTTAACAGAAAAGTCCAATGAACTCAAAAACAAAACAATCTGATCTTGTTGAAATGAAATATTTCAACAATGTCCCATCAACATTTGGGCAATATATTCAAAATGTTTCAATTTGGTCAAATCAGCATTTTTTCTGATGGAAAACTATTCCACTGGCAGATTTTTGAACAGCTCTAAATAAGAGTAACCTCCACTTGAAAATAATGGAGGCTTTTTAGATAGGCAAATAGCAATTATGCAGGTTGGCACTTTCTTGTGACAGTGGAATTAACTCTGAAAAGCACCATCAGAGATGTAATGACCAAAAGTGGGTAGGTTCATGGGTTTATGTTGCATCTATAAGAAATACCCGCCATCTGATGCCTAGCTGGAATACTGATTCACTACAGCAATATTCAGCAACATGCTGTGGAGAAAGAAATAACCCTAGTAACAAAAATGGTATTTTCGCACATGTTTGCATGTGTCTTAGGAAATACAAATGGAAAAAAAAGTTTTACAACAGATTGTATAACAGATGTAATAAACATCCTTTTCTCTATGCATGGATTTCACTGGCACTTTAAATGCATGTATAAAATGGAATGTCATTATGTGAAACAATTTTATATGTATATATGTTTTAGAAGTAATATAGAACAATTTAACAGCCTCCATCATATCAAATGTCACTTTGTCCCAACCTTATTATCTAGAATGATGTGTCAAGAGTGTTCCATTAATGTGGATTTGAAAGTGAGTCCCGGGCCATATGTCCCAATAGGATGTTTCTATTATCCTGATAAAGTAGCTCTGATTAAACAGATTGACAGGGAAGACTGCCACTTACAGAAACTATATTGTAATATATATGCAAGTACTATTGGCTAGCCTTGACTTTGTATGTCTCCTTAGATCTTACAAAATCATAGCATAAGGCAACAAAGTGGTATATACAACCAAACCAATGCACAAAAGGCAAATAGAAATTTAATCTCTTCTCTGCCATCCTACCACACTCGAAGTCAAAGGCATATTTTCCCCATTGCTAGAATGACTTTCAGTTCATTGTCCCCACTGTCCTGTATCACCGTGATTTACCTCGAACACTGGTAGTAACATGCCTCTTCAGGGACTAGTAAATTCATTCCTAGGTCAACTGCAAAGTGAGCAGGTGATGAGACCACTATACCCTCTGCTGGCCAGGCAGTAAGAGAAAGGGCCCAGAGAACTGAACCAGGTCTCCACCAGAGCGCTAAACTCAGGATCACCAGGCAGGCTCGATGCCAAACCTTTTTAATAAGAAAGGCAGTTGAAGTGTTCAATTACTCACTATCAAAGTACTCTGAATACATCCATTAGATTGTTTCCCCTATAATAGTGGGGGGGGGGGGGGAGAGGAGAGGAGAGATCATGAATTTGATTTGCTTGTGAATCAGCAAGCTATTAATTACCAACTTTCCGTAGCTCAAAAGAAGTATCAAACTGGTGTCCAGCTGCCAGTAGGAGTACTGCATAATTAATTCCCGATTGCAATGTTGGCTCTGACTCAAACGCCTTCTTGAACCTAGAAAAAAACAAACACAAAAGTTTACTTTCTAAATAATGCAATCTAACACGGAGATAATTATACGTTTAGGCACTGTAAGTGCTTAGCTTCCGTTTGCACAATTAGAACTATCCATGCAAGTAAAAATATTATACTGTTCTCCACTCATGCTTCCTGCTTATTTTTAGGAGTCCAACATTTATATATCCTCTCCCATTTCTCTCGCTCTCTCTCACACACACACTCACTCACTCCCCCCACCCAAAAACAATTTTTGACTGGTATTTAAAACGCAAAAGCTGTTGAATTTTGCCTGTTGAACTCGCTGCTTGATTTATAGAGAGCAGCCTAGAACTCTAATGAGATCAGCAAACAGACCCTGAAAGTCAAGATGAGTGATGTAGACTTAATTTGCTCTGTACTTTGATCATCTGTCTTTACTTTTGCACTGTGAGGCTGAATGAAATGAGGAAGGAAATATATGCTAGCAAAACATTCATTTCTAGTAAAATACAAACAAAAAAAATCCTCCCACTCGCCCCAAACTCATATTAACTAGAATGAATAGCTTGGCTGGCATAAAGCATTTCACACTCAGGTCTTTTTCTTGCTTTCTTAATGCTACAGCTGCTTTGAGGTTTGGAATCCTTATTTCTCTACTGAACTTTTGTGCTACCTTCATCATGCAATGGACAGGAAAAGAGGGGGGGGGGGAAATACTGATGAAATAATTAGGAGAAAAGGGGAACAACATTTTTGTTGTTGTTCCAAATATAAAGAAGCCTGTTGTTGTTCCAAATACATAGAACTTCAAACTCTGGACTTCTAAACAGCATTTAATTTCTTCTACACAACACTGATTAAATATGCCCAAGTTTGACCTGTATACCCGTAGTTCTTAAAAATGAAGATAGCTGCTATGAATCTGTTTAAAATGTAGAGACATTCACACAATAAACAGGATAGAAGGACACAGACAAAGGAAATGTAAATTAATCTAAGCAGAGTATCTGTCTATACAGGTGCACCCACCATCCAGAACCTAAAGATTGGAAAGGGACAAGACAAGGGAAGCAAGGGAAGATCTTATTCGGACCAAATCAGCATAGCAGCTACTTTTAAAAAAAAATGCAGAGTTAGTATTTGTGGTAGGAGCTGGCGTAAAAGTCCTGAAAACTAAAGTCTTCTATTTATATACAGGAAAGACAAACCACAGACAGCGAAAATATCACTACACTGCTTTGTTAATATGTTATAACCCTGGCCTCGGCTGAGAGATCAACTCTGAGGATGACCGAGTTAGTCTGCTGACACAGACTAACACGGCTACTACACTGAAACCTATAACTATACTGTCATTCTTTGTCCTTTCTCTGTTAAGTGTGCCAATTAGTGTCAGCTGTGGTGGTGGCTTTTTTGTAATGTGCATAAGGAAAGTGGATCAGGCAACCAGACACTAGCTCCTTTTACAAAGTCCTCACCAAGTCTCTTTTAGTTCTGGCAATTCTGTGGGCATCAATGGTGTCATATGCACCAACGTGTCTGCCTGTTAGACCTCCAAGCCCTGGTCTACCCACAGAGTTGTATCAATATAACTAAAGGTGTAGTTTTATACTGTTGAGTTATACTCTGTATAATCTTTGTGTGGGGACACACTTACATTGGTTTAAACCTGGCTTATGGCAATGGAGCTTGCATTGGTAAACTGAAATAACCGTTTTTGAACAGATATGGTTCAAACACTAAGTTGATTTAAGTTAAATGTGTACTACTGGTGTGTGTATGCAAGCTTTCAATATCACTGGTTGTGCCTATGCAGAATTGTGAGCACAAAGTTGCACCCCCATTTATTTTCATCTGCAAACTTTAGGTTGAAAGCAGGAGGTCACGTTTTAAAAATCTGTATCTAAAGTTATGACACCATGTCAAGTGAGGCAATTACAAATGCCACCAAGATAATGAAAGCTAACATTTAGGAAAATGTTACAGCACTCACATTGAATTAGAGAGGTAAAAGAGCAAGGATTTGGATAGAAAAGACTGATTTATTGGTGGATCTGATTTACAACATTAGTAATGCAACAGTCTGACAAAAGAAGTGTCAGTTAATTAACCTGTTATTTCTATTCTCATATTTATAGGAAGGATTTATGTCCTTCCATCTTTTATGTTAAGAAAGGGTACTTCCTTCCCTCTTTATTTCTCTGGAATAGGCCAAACATTTTTCACACTACTAGCTGGTTGTAAAAATGATTCTTTGGCTTTTAACTAGAGGAAATGTGATTATCAACACACACACACACACACACACACACACACACACACACACAAGCGTCCAGCACAGTATGATTTCATTTTTTCCTCCCACAGAGAGAACAACATAATTCTGTTTTATAAGTCATAATATACGTAATGTTATAGCTACAGTAACAGTGGCATCCCTAATGAAATCATTAATGTACAAGTCTGCCTATTCTTTCCTGGATGCATCATAAGCATTTTTACTACTGTGCATTAGAGAACAAACCCTCCTGGGCTACTGAACCAAAGAGTGAGACAGTATTTAATACTCTTTTATGCACAGGAAGGTAATGTGCTTTGCCACTGACTTGCCTTGTGATCTTGGGGAAATCATTTAACTTCTGTGTCCCAGTTCCCCTATCTGTAAAATGGGGATAATAACGCTTACTTCAACATAATTAATCACTTTAAGATGCCTGGAATTAAAAAGCTCCTTAAGCGTTAAATAATATTATTAACTAAAAACAGTTTGAACCTATTGGCTGCTCTTAGGTTAGTTATGTTTGAGCCTCTCACTGCTTCTCTCTTCATAGCTATGAATGACATGGAAAAAGCAAATAATTTAACAATGAACTCAACATTATTTATGCTACTTCACCCATCATATTGCTCAGTTTTATATTCAAGTCTATTATTTTATCTACCTTAAAACATCAGCTCAAAAAAAATGCATTTAAATTACAATCTTGAAAAATCTCATAATGACCATGGCTCAGAGGAATTAGTGAATGACACTTTTTTTAAAATCAAAAGTTATGAGCTGGACAAAACCTGCTGTATTCTTATTTTTCAGTGTCATTTAAAGATTCAGTAGTGGTCACATATCTGTGATGTATTAGAGGCGTTTAAAAACTGAGCTTGTTTAAACATACTTCTGTCATGAATTGCCCCATGCACTAAAAGTATACAGAAAATATAGAAAAAAGAAATGTGCTTAAGCTGGTGATTATACGACCAGAACTAGATTCTGATATAGAGAACATGCACAAGCTAAGCACACATTGTATACATTTACAAATTAATTGAAAGGAAAGAAGCCCCATGATGGCAATAATCTACAATTGAGGCTGATACCTCAGTGCGCTCTTCTCAGCAACTAAAAGCTCAACAGACAAAATAAGGGAGACAGAGCGATGATTTATTCTCATTTAGTGAGAGCTCTCAGTATGTTCAGTATGGTATTAAACTACAAAACCAGAGAAAAACTCAGTGCCTGTCCCCAAATTAGTCAGACAGTACAGTCCAGGCACACAACACACAGGACAATCAGTGGTATTTTTTTCTATGTAGTGTAGTGTACACATACTACACTGATGGTGTAAAGGTTTTGTTGTCTTGAATATAGGACAGCCATGCTAGTCACAAGCAGGGAAGTCACAAATGAGTTGAGCAGTTGGCCCCGGCCAAGTGCCAATACTATGTTACATCACACCACACCAACACACATTCTATCAGCTATGTTTCATAAAATAAACACTCTTGAATTGAGAGTTTTTTATTATTTTGAGACCATTTTTGCTCTCTCTCCACTGGGACAACTAGCTTCCCTCAGTATCATGAGTCCCACTTTATAGGCCTCTGAAGGAGAAGAATATTATAACTAAGACCTTTAATACACCTTTAAAAGTGACCTAAGGTAGCTTGTCTATACAAAAATATCATCACAGTCTGATACTTCAGGACATTCCTGGGGTAGATTCAAATATTGCTCATCCCATTGGAAAGCAAAGAAAATCCCCTTTTCCAATGGTATAAAGTTCCCACTTCTAAACCGACACAGGGTCACTGATTATCAGCTCTCAAACCTGTCATTGGTCCAGGACTAACTATTGACCATCCTGAGCTTCAGATTACAGCAATTTAGGGGGGAAAATTCCACATCTTGGGGGAAGAAGGGAGGAAAATTCCTAAGGTGAGGGCTATTTGAAGGTACTCAGGGGTAAAGAATGTTATAAGAAGTTCCTGGAGATGGATTTATGGACAGAGGACCCACTCACCCCTAATGAATAAACTATGCTCATATGATAGAATAAGAGCTTTAATATGGTCATTTTAGAATTGTAAATGATTGGGGTTAGTGCTGTAAACCTTCTTTGTTTGGGAAAATTTAAGCCTTATGTAAGATTTGGTTTTTTTAATCCCAAGAGACACAAAGAGCAAGAACACTTACCAGGATGTCCCATTGTCTCTGCTTTCTATGTCTGTAAAACCAGAGTCCAGAAACATATCTTTGTAGATTCGTCCCACCAGGCAGTACATATCTGAAGCTACCTGAGTTTCATGTTGTACCAGGGGTATCATAATTTCTAAAGCTTTCTGTCTATCTCCAGGTAGATTTCGCCTATTTAAAAAAATACATAGATGAATATTTCCACTTAAAACCACTAGAGCAGTAGGGAAGAATTTCCCAAGATTTTCTTACACTGCATTAATAAGCACATACATTTTTGGGTGGTGAAACACATCTCTCAGAACCAGGCCATGGACTTTTTCCCTTTTAGGGAGGCCACTTTTTTGTACCATTTTATAAACTCTCTCCAACAACATACCACTTTGATCCAACTATTATTTTATGAGAAAAAACAAACAAACCAACCCAGCAGTTCTCAGATTGCATGATAAGAAACACTAAGAAAGTGCATGCTCTTTAATGTGTTAGGAGGGAAACAATGATTTTTAATTTGGATTGTAAGGTCTCTTGCCCCCTTTTATCTTTTGAGCATAATGAATTCCCAAAACACATCAAATTCCCAAGAAAATAAAAATAAAAGGACTATGGGAGTAATATAACTCACAAGAAAAATATTTCCTATGAGTACACAACATACTGTGAGCATTAGATACTTCCTGATGATTCATGGTTTGGATACTAATCTTCATTATCAAAGTTTTATAATTTGTTTAAATATGACTTAATTCTGCAATGAAATAGCAAAATGGTTCATTTCTCAGCACAGAATATTCTCAGTCTTCTTTGGTTTTGCCCATCTGTTTGTTTTTTTTGGAGAACTGTGTAGATGTCTAGGTTTACATGGTCCAGCTTCAGTGTAGGGGGCTGGACATGACGACCTCTTGAGGTCCCCTCCAGCCCTACATTTCTATGATTCTATGATGCTTCTATTAAAGTCAACTGGCAACAATCCCACAGGCTTCAATATGAGCAGGACTGGCACCATCATAAAACAAACTCTACTTAAATGAAGATGTAATAAGGGAATATTCTTGCGTTTGTGAATTGTATCTTGACTTTGAATCTGCATGGTTGGGATTTGCATCAAATATAAGAGATCAATAGAGGGAAACAGATCATACTTTCAGCTACATCACAGGTTAATTTTTAACTACAAATGCAATTGAGTCTGAAGAAAAGCAGGTGCAGATCAGAACAGTTAGATTGCTTCAGCAGTCTGTTAACTAAAGAATCATGCAAAAAAAATTTAAGGCTTTCACCACTAGGATGGGAGTTTTGCTCAAGTAAGAACTTAGGCCCGCAAAGAACACCAAGAAAGAAAAAAGGATTGTGGACTTTCAAGTACAACGGGTCATGTTCATGCAAGCTGCATCACTCCCAAGTTTTGCCTGGATTTCTAGATAAGGACTGTGACAAAGTTCTTCCTCTACCTCGGTGGGTCCTGCGCTTATTGGCGGATTTTTTTGTTTGCCTCAGAGATCTTCCCCTCTAGTAGAATCCACAGTCCAGGTTAACTCCTCCTGTGTCTGATCAGGAGTTGGGAGTTTTGGGGGGAACCCGGGCCCGCCCTCTACTCCGGGTTCCAGCCCAGGGCCCTGTGGATTGCAGCTGTTTAGAGTGCCTCCTGGAACAACTGCATGACAGCTACAACTCCCTGGGCTACTTCCCCATGGACTCCTCCCAACACCTTCTTTATCCTCACCACAGGATCTTCCAGCAGTACGCCCTCTTACTCTCAGCTCCTAGTACCTCTTGCTCCCAGCTCCTCACACGCAACCTCCTTCCACAGCTCCTGACATGCGCCCCCCACTGACTCACTGGGAGGCTTTTAACTAGTTTCAGCCAACCCCTGATTGGCTGCAGGTTCTCAATTAACCTCCCTGCCTTCTGGAAAGTTCTTAATTGGCCCCAGGTGTCTTGATTAACCTGGAGCAACTGCCATAAGGTATCAGGGATTTGTTTAGCCTGGGGCTAACATACTGGTTCCTTACCACTTCCCTATAGCCCTCTGGCCAGGAAGGAGGTAGAGAACTGCTGCTCCTGCTCATCTTGCTGGGGCTGCTGCTAGGCCCTGGGCCCTCCCAGCTGCTGTTTGCTGCTGCTCCAGCTTCTCCCCTGGCTGGGCCAGGCACCCCTTCCATTACTCTACTCTCTGGTTGCTGGCTGCCTGGCAGCCGAACCCCCTCCCCCCCCAACACCTTGGTTGCTGCTACTCCTGCTGCTGCAGCAACCCATTGGGGGGGAGGGGGCCTGCTGGCCCTCTCCCCAGAGGAGGGGTGTGAGGGACCCCTGCTCCAGCTGCTGCTGTGACCACCACCATCTGTGAGGGGTCCTGCCTGACCACCGGACCACCGCCTGGAGTTGCTGGAGCTGCTGCTGCTGCCCTGTTTGCTGCCAGGAAGCTGCTGGTACCCAGAGGAGGAAGACCCAGGAGACCATCGGCGGAGACTCTGCAGACCACCGTGGAGGGGGCCTCCAAGAACTGAGTAATTTTTCGAACTGTGCTCTAGTGGTGGGGGTATTGACTGTGTTTGTAGGGGCACAGGGGGTGTGGCGTAGAGCCTGCCCCCTGGTTCATCTGTGCCCCCTCCAACCCCCACCACCACCGCTGCCCCCTCCTCCACCACCACCACCTCTGCTGCCTGCTCACCGTCTGTCCTGGTTCCTGCCTCTGGACTCAGCCGCTTGCCTGGCTAGCCGAGCCCGTTTCCACCTTTTGGGCCTGAAGCAGCAGCCAGCCCAACAATTGACTTTGCACAAGCGCACGTGGGTGCACGTGCCCCTCCCCGTTCCCCTTGGCCTGACCCTCCCCCTCCATCAGCACGCCCCTTGCTTTGTCCCTTGCCACCTGCCCCATTTCCCCTTGCAGCTATCTGGGCCCCTCTCCTTTTTTGGTCCCAGCCCCTTGCTGGTTTCAGTTTTGCCTGCCCCTCTCCATCTACAGCCTTGTTTGTTTGCCCTACCCTAGCCCTGAAACTAGCCCCTTGTTTTTCTGCCCCATTCTTAGTTGGTTGTCTCCCTCCCCCTGAAGCTCTGTTTGCCCTGATTAGCCCCCCGCTTTCGTGAACCGATGCCCCCTCCCATGCGCTTGTGCCCCTCCCCTGTTTAATTTTGACCCTATCTCACTGCACCCCCATGCTGTTATCTCATCCCCTCCCCTAGTGCAACAAGAGGAGCCGGATTCCCATCTTGAGTTGGTGACTGAACCCTACCCCCGCACTAGTCCAAGATACCCCTGAACCCTGTCCCCACTTTTAGTGCCCTCCTCCCCTGCCTGCAGCCTAGCAGGGAGGAGTGGTCACCCCAATTCCTCTCCCCACCCCCCCCTCAAGAGTTTTCCCTTCCTCCCCTGCTCATCATGGCAGGCGATATGGAGGGAGAAGCCCCTCCAGACGGCACGGCCTCCCCTCCTCCGCCTGTTCCCCCGTCACCCTCCCTAGCCTCTACCTTACCCGCCGCTGCCGAACCACCTGCTCTCGCCCCCGCTGGGGCACCGGCAGCGGCGGACTCTGAAGTGACCTCCGCTGCTGCCACGTCCCTCGCCCCCCATGATCCTGGGGGAGCCCCCCCAGCCAGCAGGAAGGGCCAGGGTAAAAAGAAGGGTAAGGGCCCCGCGACAAAGGCCAAGCCCTCCATGGCAGAGGCAGCCACTACTGCCACGGCATCCTTCCCTGCTGTTCCCTCTACCAGCTCTGCGGGTGTCCCACCCCCAGCCCCCAGAGCATACGCCCAGGTGGCGGCAACCCCCCCACCTGCCGCAATGTCACCTAACCCGCCCACCGCCTCAGCTACCATCTATAGCGGCCGGGGCCCCTTTCCCACCTTGACCAGGAGGCATGGCGTCCGTTGCCTCCTGGTACCCACCTCGCCCCACGTAGAAACCTATGTGCGGGCGTTGGCGAGGGTGGTGGGGCCCACAGCCATCGTAGCGGCCTCCAAAATGTATGGGAAGGTAGTCTTCTTCCTCGCATCGGAGGCCGCGGCCCAAGAGGCGGTGGAGAAGGGCCTGGCGGTGGGGGGCGTGTTCGTCCCATTGGAGCCGCTGGAGGACTTAGGCGTCCGCCTAGTCCTCACTTCCGTCCCTCCCTTTCTCCCCAATGCCGCCCTGTTACCTGCCCTCTCCGCCCTGGGGAGACCCATGTCTGTAATCAGCCCTCTCCCACTGGGCTGCAAAGACCCCGCCCTCCGTCACATCCTCTCGTTCCGCCGGCAGGTGCAGCTCCAGATGCCGCCGGCTGCACGTGACGGGGAGGCGCTCGAGGGGTCCTTTATGGTCCCCTATCACGGGGCCCGTTACCGGGTATATTATTCCACGGGGGAGGCTCGGTGCTACCTCTGCCGGGCGATGGGACACGTCCGGAGGGACTGTCCCTTGGCCCGGCAAGGAGGAGCATCCGAGACCCCCGAGCCCCGGCAGGGCGTCGGCCCTGTCATCGCCGGCGCCCCTGAATGCCCGGTGCCCAGAGCCGCCCCTCCTCCTTCCCAGTCCACCGCTGCTCCCACTCGGGCCCTGGGAGTACCTCCCCCAGTGTGCCCAGACGAGTGGGAGAGGCCCGCTGCGAACAGTCTGCTGAGGCCTGTGGAGGAGGGTGAGGCAGGGATACCGCCGGGTGTGGGAGAGGGCCAGCCCCAGAGAGATTTTTCCCTCCCTTATGCTGCCCCACCACTACCTCCCCGAGTCCCTAAGAAATCGCCCCTCCCCCTTGACCCGACCCTTACTAGCCAGCCCCCAGCTGAAGCCATGGAGGACTGGGCCTTAGTACAGGGGAAGCGGGGCAAGCGGAAGGCTCGAGCCCCGCTCCTTTCCACCGATGCGGAAGCCCCCCGGAAGACCAGGAAGGGGGGCACTGATGCCGAACCGTCCGCTTTGCCCCCGAGCGGCTTTTGTCCGCCAGAACCGGCTGGGAAAGACGTGGCAGCACCGGAAGGTATTACCGCCCCTCCCTCGGAAGCCCCCGAAGGAGCCCCTTCTGCCCCCTTTGTCGACCCTGCGCGCCCTGACCCGAGCATCGCTTCAGGTGCCGGCGGAGAGAACCCCGGGGTGGCAGAAGGTGACCTGCCCTCTATCTACGAGGAGATCGAGGCCCTGGGTCTGACCCCGATCACCCAGGGGGAGGACGACCCTTTACCAGCAGGCCTCGATGTCAATGACCTCACCCCGGTGCCCCTTTCCCCCCTCTCCCCATGCTCCCTCCCCTTGACCGTCGGTTCCGCTCCCACCTCCGAGGATCCCCTGGGCTCTTCCACCTGCCCGGTCGCAAGTGACACCTCGCTGACGGCCGCCAAGCCTCCTGAAGCGACGGCCGGTGCCCTGCGGCCGGGACCCGAACCCCAGGGGGTACCCCTCAATATGGTGGGACAACGGTTCTCCTTCCCAGGCGGGGACCCCGCAAATGTCTGTCCACCTCCCGATGCCGTGGCTGTAACACGAGCCATCATACCAGAGCCCGGCATCGTGGGGGGTCCCCTTCCCAATTCCCAGATCCCTCAGCCACACCAAGAGAGGCCACCTCCCAGTGGCCCAGCTCCTGCGGCTCACGATCCTCTACCCGTTCCTCAGCCCGGCCCTGCTCATGTCCCTTTCCCTGCCCCTACTTCTGATCCCTGCCCTGCCCCTGATGCCGTCCCAATCTCCTACACCTCCCTTGGTGACACTGCCGCCCCTGGGGCTGTCTCCCTCCCCTTAACAGAGGATGACCCCCAGGGAGCGGCTCCAGTCTTTCCTCATCCCGAACCACCAGAGTCTGCTCTTCTCCCTCCACCACCTCCCCCAACTAAGCCGAATTTTGGGTTGGGCCCTAAGGTGCCGGCCCAGCGGGAGCTGCGTCGAGGGTCCGCCCCTTGCCTGTCTGTTTCGGTGGGCCATAGGGCTGTGTCAGGGGCCCCTTCTTTCGATAGCCGGGAGCCAGTAACACCGGCCCCCCATACGCTGCGAGAGGAGCTGCGGGAGTTCCTGGAGGACGTCCGGGGCTCCCGCAACAAAGTACAGCTCGCTCTCCAGCGATGGGGGGATTTCCACCAAATCCTCCAGGCTGCGAGGGCCCTCATGGGGGAGGGTAAAGGGACTGGGAAGCAGGCCGCCACGGCCTACCAACGGGTCCGCCTTTTCCGTGACTCACTACTCAGCTACGGGGTGGGTCACGGATTGTTACGCGGCCCGATGGGGGCCGTGAGTGAGTCTGCCAGCAAGGATCCCCCCCAGCCCGCCTCATGGCATCTCTCCTCTTCGCAACATTAAACACCCGGGGCTGTAGGATGGGTCTCCGCAGGAGCCAGGTGCTCTCCTTCCTTCGGGAGGGGGGGTACTCTGTAGTGTTCCTGCAGGAGACCCATACGGATCCAGCCGCTGAAGACAGCTGGCGGCTGGAATGGGGGGACAGAGTCTACTTCAGCCATCTCTCTGTTCGCCAGGCTGGAGTGGCGACCTTGTTCTCCCCCGACCTACGGCCTGAGGTGCTAGGGGTTGCCGAGGCTGTGCCGGGCCGCCTGCTGCACCTACGGGTCCGTATGGAGGGGCTCGTGGTCAATCTCATCAACATCTATGCCCCGACACCGGGCCCGGAACAACTTTGTTTTTATCAGCAGGCGTCCACCTTCCTCGGCACCTTGGATCCTCGCGAGTGCCTGGTCCTGGGCGGGGACTTTAACAACACCCTTGAAAAACGGGACCGCTCGGGGATCGAGCAGTGCCCGGCCGCCGCGGACGTCCTCAGGGAGATTGTCGAACATCACTCCCTGGTGGACGTCTGGCGCGACCACCATCCGGGTGACAACTCGACCTTCACCTTTGTCCGGGTGGAGGCCCATCGGTCGCACCACTCCCGGTTGGACCGCATCTATTTATCACGTTTTCACCTTTCGCGGGCCCACTCCTCCAGCGTCCGGCTGGCCCCGTTCTCTGATCATCATCTCGCTACCGTGACGGCCTCTCTCTGCGCGGAGAGGCCGGGGCCGGCCTATTGGCATTTTAATAACAGTTTGCTGGAGGATGTGGGTTTCGTGGCGTCCTTCCGGGAGTTCTGGCTGGCCTGGCGAGGGCAGCGGCACGCTTTTCCCTCGGCGCGGCGATGGTGGGATCTAGGGAAGGTACGCGCCCGGCTCTTCTGCCGTGATTACACCCGGGGCGCCAGCCGACGGAGGGATGCGACGATAGAGCAGTTGGAACGGGAGGTCTTAGAGCTGGAGAGGCGTCTGGCCGCCAGCCCTGAGGATCCATCCCTCTGTGGGGCGTGCCGGGAGAAGCGGGAGGAGCTCCGGGAACTGGAAGATCATCGGGCCCGGGGCGCCTTCGTTCGATCCCGCATCCGTCTCCTTCGGGAGATGGATCGCGGCTCCCGCTTCTTCTACGCCCTGGAGAAAAAGAGGGGGGCTAAGAAACACGTCACCTGCCTCCTCGCAGAAGATGGCACCCCCCTCACGGATCCGGTGGAGATGTGCGGGAGGGCCAAGGCCTTCTACGCGAGCCTTTTCTCCCCGGATCTGACCGATCCTAACGCTTGCAAAGTGCTCTGGGACGAACTCCCTACGGTCAGCACGGGCGACCGAGACCGGCTAGAGCTGCCTCTCACTCTGGCCGAGTTCTCGGAAGCCCTCCGTCGCATGCCGACTAATAAATCTCCGGGACTGGACGGGCTGACCGTGGAGTTCTACCGCGTGTTCTGGGACGTCCTCGGCCCAGACCTTGTCGCCGTCTGGGCCGAGTCCTTGCAGGGCGGGGTCCTCCCTCTTTCGTGCAGGCGAGCCGTGCTCGCCTTATTGCCGAAGAAGGGGGACCTCCGCGATTTACGGAATTGGCGTCCCGTCTCGCTCCTCAGCACGGACTATAAAGTCGTAGCAAAGGCCATCTCGCTGCGGCTTGGGTCCGTGCTGGCGGACGTGGTCCACCCAGACCAGACCTACACCGTCCCGGGCCGCACCATTCTCGACAACCTGTATCTGGTCCGGGATCTCTTGGAGCTTGGGTGTAGGGATGGTCTGTCGTTCGCCCTCCTGTCTCTGGATCAGGAGAAGGCGTTCGACAGGGTGGATCACGGGTACCTCCTGAGCACTCTGCGAGCGTTTGGCTTTGGGCCCCAGTTTGTGGGTTTTCTCCAGGTGCTGTACGCCTCCGCAGAGTGTCTGGTCAGGCTCAACTGGACCCTGACCGAGCCGGTCAGCTTCGGGCGAGGAGTACGGCAGGGGTGCCCCCTCTCGGGCCAGCTGTACGCTCTGGCGATCGAGCCCTTCCTCTGTCTCCTCCGCAGGAGGTTGACGGGGTTGGTGCTCCGAGAGCCGGAGCTGCGGCTGGTCCTGTCGGCGTACGCCGACGATGTGCTCCTCGTGGTCCAGGACCCGGGCGACTTGGTGCGGGTGGAGGCTTGCCAGGCGATCTACTCGGCGGCCTCCTCTGCCCGGGTCAACTGGGTCAAGAGCTCTGGCCTGGTGGTAGGGGACGGGTGGCAGGCGAGCTCCCTCCCACCCGCGCTTCAGGCCATCAGATGGAGCGCGGGTCCTTTGCTCTATCTCGGCGTTTACCTTTCTGCCACGCATCCATCCCCGCCGGAGAACTGGCAAGGTTTAGAGGGCAGGGTGATAGAGCGGATCCGGAAATGGACAGGACTACTCCGGTGCCTCTCCTTTCGAGGGAGAGCACTGGTAATCAATCAATTAGTCCTGTCCATGCTCTGGTACCGGCTCAACACCCTGGTCCCGGCCCCGGGTTTCCTGGCCAACCTCCGGACGTCGATTCTGGAGTTCTTTTGGTCAGGACTGCACTGGGTCTCTGCAGGGGTTCTCCATCTTCCTCTGGAGGAGGGTGGGCAGAGCCTGAAGTGTCCACACACTCAGGTCCATGTCTTCCGTCTACAGGCCCTGCAGAGGCTCCTTTATGGTGCAGGTAGTCCGGCGTGGAGCGTATTGGCACACGCCTTCCTACGCCGCTTCCGAGGGCTCCGATATGACCGGCAGCTCCTTTATCTCCATCCGAGAGGTCTTCCGCGAGACCTCTACGGGCTGCCGGTCTTCTACCAGGACCTCCTCCGGACCTGGAAGCTATTCTCAGCGACCAGGTCCGTGGCGGCCACCGAGGGGGCAGATCTCCTCGCGGAGCCCCTGCTACACAACCCCCAGCTCCGTGTGCAGGTGGCGGAGTCCCCCTCAGTGCGCCAGAGGTTGGTCCTGGCAGAGGTCACTAGGGTCGGAGACCTCCTGGACTACGACCGGGGAGACTGGCTGGATCCCCTGACGCTTGCTCAGCGCATGGGGCTCGCCAGACCTCGTACTCCCCGGCGCGTACTTCAGGAGGTGAAGGCTGCTTTGCCACCCGCTGCTCGGGTTTACCTCGACCGGGTCCTGCGAGAGGGTATGCCCCGCCCTCCCTTCACCCCAAGCCCTCCGGACCTTTTTATTGGCCCCCTGCCCCGCGGACCCAACCGGGTCCCCTGTCCCTTCACGGTGAGCCGGCTGCACGAACTACAACCCGTCCACTTCCAGACCGCGCCAAGGAAACGTCTATACACGCTCGTGCTCCACACCCTTCATCTCCTCGCCCTCACGTCCCGCCCCGATACGAAATGGCGGGACCTCCTGCCACCTCTAGAGGGTGAGAAGCCCCGGTGGGCCAGCCTTTACTCCTCCTTAGTCCCAAGGCCCGCCGGGGACGTCAGTTGGCGGCTCCTTCACGGAGCCGTGAGCACGGGCGTGTACTTGGCGCGGTTCACCCCTATTCCCGACACATGTCCCTTTTGCGGTGTGAGGGAGACCCTGGCGCACATTTATCTGGAGTGCGCCAGGCTTCAACCCCTGTTCCGGCTCCTCTCGGACATTTTGTTGAGGTTTTGGTTGCACTTTTCCCCTCACCTTTTTATTTATGCACTTCCAATCCGCGGCCCCACGAAGTCGCGGGACCTCCTGGTCAACCTCCTCCTGGCCATAGCTAAACTGGCCATCTACAAAACCAGGGTGAGGAGGTTGGCCGATGGAGGCTTCTGTGACTGTGGGGCCTATTTTCGATCCTCTGTTCGTTCACGCATCCGGGCAGAGTTCCTCTGGGCAGCGTCCACTGGCTCCCTTGACACCTTTGAGGAGCAGTGGGCGCTGTCCGGGGTTCTCTGCTCGGTGTCCCCTTCTGGTTCACTTCGTTTGACCCTTTGACCGCACTCCCGTTCCTGTTTTTTCATTTTTTGTCCCCCGGAATTATTTGGTATCCAGGTCCTGTGGATCCCTCCCCTTAGGCTGAAGGGGGGGATCCTTTAGCAGTGGGCGGGCTTACGCCCGCCCACTTCCCGGATCCCAATAAGAACATACTGGTTCCTCACCACTTTCCTATAGCCCTCTGGCCTTGCCCCGTCACAGGACTTATTGCAAGTGACCTTCAAAATATTGTTCTCACATCCGAGAGATATTTCTTAAAAGCCACATACATCACAGAGCTCTGTTTTCTCAATGTTAGAAGTTTAGGGACTAAAGGCTTTGGGCTTGTGAACAGAATTTAAAAAATGGATTGGGTTAGTTCAAAACTAACAAGTTTATCTCTCTTTAAGCTAATTACTTGGACTGTATTTTTAGGACTTTTTTTTTTTTTTTAAGGCCAAAGCAGGTGTTGAATGACTTCTCAAAACTGCATCAGCTAAATCTGCAAAAACAAAACAAATATAAAAATACATCAGCAATCATTTTTCACACAAGCTCCCTTTTTATAGCAGCTGTGCAAACTCCTGATAAGGTGATCTAGCCAAAAAGCACATTGTCCCTGCAATCCAAACCACTGACTTGAAGCAACTGTCCAGCTACTTAGTATAGGATTTGGCACTGGACACCAAATCTGCTTCCTCCATGGTACTCACAAGAGCTCATGAAATGTGGCTGAAAAAGAAAGCTACACAGCAGGATATGTTTAAATTAAACAGAACTAAATGATCTCTAAGTGATCAAAGAAGAAAAAATACCTGCAAAACAATTAACTGCATTTCAGCAGCTTTCTGGAGCACATAAGAACAGTAGGCTATACACCACTCTGCACTCAGCCAACCTATACAATTATATCAGCCTGGTAAGAACGCAAACAAATAAACTCTGTTCTGTGCCCAGGAACTACACAGATTCTCCACCTCCCAAGCGCCCCTATATTCCAAATTTCAGCCCACCTGTCTCCCCCTTCATTTGGGTCAGCCAGACTGGGTACACTGCCATAGCTCTATGGCTGTTGTAAACTCCATAAGCGGTTCCAGGATGGAACAGCAGTTGGTTTCCTTTTTTGTTTTGTAAAGACTCTCCCATCCCTGCTTACTGCTGATGAGCAGCTGGAGGCTCCTGTCTCTAACTGAGGGTTGTGGGCACTCTATGTCTGCACTGCTATTCTGACCTGTCAGCAGCAGGACTTGACCAATTGTTGAGAGTCTTCCTCATCCCATCTTCTCTTGATCACCACTGGTGTGAAGAGAAAAGGGGATGTGTTTGGCTGAGCTCGATTTTATAACTGTTCATTCTCAGAGTGGGACCTAGGCTGGATAACCCCTCTAGATTTCTCAATGGCTGGCCATTCGTCTTACCTGGTTGACTGTCTATAACTTGGATTTCATAGGACAATGAGCAAAACCAACAAAGCATGAGAATATTTTGTGATGAGAAATGAACCATTTTATGCTTTCATTGCTCTCCTCAGATAGAGGTCTCCACTGTGTTTTTCCTTTGGTTCTTTCTTCCACGATCCACACCCTCCTAAAAACTTGGTTTGTGTCTGACTGATTCTGACCAAGAGCTGCTCTACTCCTTCTTAATAGCGACCAACACTTAACACCTCATTTCTAGACTAGACGTGAAGGATGCTGCTTCTTCTACAGTCAACATCATTGCTACTTGCACAAATATTAAGTAACACTTCCAGAAATCTCACAATCACCACTCAGACTAGACTTACAAGAGAAAACACCTCATAACATGAATCTCCCAAAAGGGAGAATGTTAACACTGAGCGTGAGCTAGGGTGCCCAGACAGCAAATGTTAAAAATCCGGACAGGAGGTGTGGGGGTAATAGGAGCCTATATAAGAAAAAGACCCAAAAATCGGGACTGTCCCTATAAAATCAGGACAGCTGGTCACCCTAGCGTGAGCAGAACCCTCCTCACTGACTTAAGCACACACCATAAAGTGAGACCATATTCATGGCTACTGCTGATTCCAGTTGAATTTACAATCTGGAGAAAGAAAAGAGGTTAAATTAGATCTGAACACCTTTCTAGCTACTGTGCAAAATGCCTATATGTCAGATACCTTCTAAGGCTCCATCCTGCAATCAGAACTGCAAAGGTAGATCCTAACATATGTGTGGAGTCCCATTATAGTCAATGGAGGTCTTTATAGTCATTATAGTCATGGCCATAAGGGTCTGCCTGAGACGATTATATTCAAGGTGTAGAACAAAATCTCCAAAAGCACTAAGTGACTTAGGAGCATATGTACCATATTCAAAAGTGTCTTAGATGCTTTTGAAAATGTTACCTGCAGGGTCAAAATTACTATTTATTTATAAAGCACCATGGGTGTGACACTCCATGCATCTAAAGAAGTGGGTTTTTTACCCACAAAAGCTTATGCCCAAATAAATCTGTTAGTCTTTAAGGTGCCACCAGACTTGTAGTTGTTTTTGTGGATACAGACTAACATGGCTACCCCTCTGATAATGGGTGTGCATAGCGCTTCATGCAGGAAATTTTAAAGTGGCAGGTACATGCCATCAAAGAATATGCTGAGGTTCTTTAGTTATCTGCAAAGTACTGTGCGTATGTATGGCATGCTATAACTAACATACAGGGCATAGTATACATGCTTTCTCTATGATAGCTAGAAAGGACCTGGATCTTTTCCTCAGGCTGAACAATGCTAGACAACATTCAGAAATAATTGTCCCTAATTTTTCAGCTTGTCACCTGTAATCAGGGCCGGCTTTAGCAGGTGCGGGGCCCCACGTCAATAATGACGGCGGAGCCCCGCCACTGATCAGCCGAGCAAAAAAACCCCCCAAAAACACCTCTGGATGTGATTGGCTGAGCAAAAAAAACCAAAACGCCGGATCGGGGCACCCCAGAGCGGGGTCCCCTAGGGTGCGGGGCCCGATTCCAGGGAATCGGCCTAAGGCCGGCCCTGCCTGTTATATCTTCTCACAATAATTTTAATAGCTGGACAGTTCTGAATCTCTTTGATGGGGGAATACATGGCGTTCAAAGCTTGTTGCTTTTCTCTGACAATAAAGGCTGATCTTAGCCTTTATTGTTATGAGATTTCCTATATTTCATGTGAGATATTCAAAAAACGCTCATAGTTGGCCTAACTCTGTTCTCACGGAAGTCAAAGGTACAACTCCCACTGACCTGAGTGACAGCAGAGCAAGGGTGCAGAGTTCCTTGCTGAGCTCTTTTGAAAATCCCATTTGAATGTCTTGTTCAGTGGCCAGTATTTTTCTGGATTGTCATGTAAAAAATATGAGTTTCCTGTTTAACCTGTAAAAGTCATATATAGCACAGCACATGGCACATTATGTAAGTGCTAGCAAACAGTGGGAGGGAGATGAAAAGACATTTTTAAAAATGAACTAAATCTTTTGTCTGATGTTTTGCTTTGCTTAAGGTGACAGGAGAGTTTACTTTTTGCACCCCATTAGCATCATGTATCTTTCTGTCCCCTGACATGGGAATAGATAATATTTAGACACGAGGCTGTCTAAACCAGTGGGATTGATGCCATGTTGTACCTGCAGCACCCTGATAAAATTATGCTGGTTATTAATTTGAGTGCATTTTATGGAACATTTACTTGGCCTTTGTCCCACCTCATATTTTCTGTTTGCACAAAATCAGGTGTGGAAAGCAAAGTTAAATACTGATTTACACACATGGTAAGACAAACTGAAGGAGGAAGAATGAAGAAGGGTGAAATGGAATTTGAGGGCACAGAAGGGGAAGGAAATGTAGTTGGGGGATGAAATTCAGAGTCCTGAAAATGCTTCAGTGCAATACATGGGACTAAGACCTGTGTGAGAAGATTCCAGAAGGAGGTCTTACAATGGGATCACCATGCCCTATGGAGAGTTTGAAGTAAAACAATAAATCAGATTATTATTTCACGAGGAGAAAATTTATTCTTACCTGTTTAGTGCAAATGCATAATGAAACTTCACATGGTGATGGGAGGCCAAGTCAAAGGTAGGCAGCTTTTCTAAAGTTTCTACCAATTTCACAATGGAATCATAATCCTTCCAAGAGAAGGGGAGAATAATGAAGTTGTAAGTGATTGCTGCCCAAAATGTCGATATAAACTCTGCTTGTAAATTATGGATTTGGAATTTCATACAGAGAGATCTATTATGAATTCATAATAGGCTTTAGGGATTTCAATTTCTTCATATTATGATTGGCATCATACTCTGCCTCTTATTATAAGGGGACATGGCATTTAACGTGAAAATCAGTGAAGTCATGTCTGCTGAACTACATAAATATAGATTCAAATATTCTTCCATGGAACTAGAGCTTTTTAGCATTTATGTCCCACTGCTGTGAAATTGGCTCCAGAGGGTGAATCTGTATTATCTTTCACATTAAGACAGACATATTATGCGGTTAATTGTGTTTGAATTATAAAGTACCCTGGGGCTCTTAGTGAAGGTTACTATATAATTGAATGTAATTATTATTCATCCCTCAATCTTTAAAAAAAAAGTCTTAATACACCAGCTCGTGAACCTAAGAGATCGTATCACTTCATCTATAGACATACATTTAAAAACCATCATTAACCTATGATCAAACAAATAATTAATTGTAAAAAAGCAACATATATAACACAACAAGCAGTCTGTTATTAACCTCTGCCAAGTGAGTTAATGTACACACTAACGTCAAAATAAAGCAACAAAGCATCAGTCAAAATCAGTTTTGCTTCATTAATTTTAATAGTGTCTATAATGCATGTAACAAAAGCACTATTTTGTTAATGAACCATTTGCTTACCACACTCTGTAAAAACACCATGCCTTTTACAATGCAGAAGAAAAATAATTGAAGCAATGTATTCTTTCTGAACAGCAAGGTCATACCTGAATGTCTCTGTAGGACAGCAGCAAATTTATGACAATGTCCGCAGACAAGAGTTCAATATTATCCACTCGCTGTCGTATCCTTGCCAGTTCTGCAGCTAGCTCTTTGCCTGTGTACAGGTTGCGGGCCTTCCTGATATCATTAAGAATGGATTCCCGGAAATACTGGCTACAATTAAACACATTGTTTTAGACATTTGGGGCAAGGACTGTCTTATGTTATGTGTTTGTGCAGTATCTTAGTACAGTGGGGCCCTAGCTTATAATGCAATACGAATAAATAAAATAAACATTTTTTAAATGGGTAAAACAATAGTTTACAATTGTTTTAAAAAACAGTTACTTTCATTCAATTCAAATTATTCCATGGAAAATGCTACAGAATTTTTAAGAGCAGGTGTAGGATGTCACATCTCCCTGAGGAAACCTACCACCAATATCGAAATCATCCGTAAAAACATATGTGTTTCATGGGAGGATATGAGAGGAGATCTTACCTTGAACTGGCCTGTGCCACCTTCAAGAGTTGAATGAAGCGATCCACCAAAGGTAAACATATGGGCCCAAGGAGCAATTCAAAACTAGGCTGCATTAGCTCTGTTAATCCCTTCATAAAACTGCTATCACAGCAGTACACTTTGTTATGTGGGGTTATCATATATGGAACAAATATGTAGTTACCAGTGCACATCTGTGAAAACAAGATGCAATAGTTAAGACAATTATTTCATTTATAGGCCTCAAGTTAGAAATAGTTAATCGCAAAGAGTGAAATCCTGGCCCTATTGAAGTCAATGGGAATTCTGCCATTGACTTCAGATGGGTCAGGATTTCTCCTAAATGGTTTAGGATTATGCACTTTAATTTACAGATGGAATACGACAACCACCTGAAATATATTCTTTTTGATTTCTGAATTGTTTTAATAAAATGGGTCATTTTAAGGGCTTTGCTCTCACCCTACAATAGTCAGCATCTTAGTTTAAAAAAAAGATTCTTCTAACTACTTTAGTAGCCTGACAGTGTGTCCCATGCATCCCAGACCGTCGGCTTAATTCTAAAGTGGAGAGCAAAGTGGATTGTTTTCAAAATGACTTGTATTGAAAGGGAAGCAATATAACCCTCTGAGGGTTTGGTACCCAGTTTAAGTCAGCCCCATAGATGTTACAAGTCATGACCATTGTAAGCCATTTGCATTATCTTGAGATAATTATGTGAAGATAACCCTCCTATGGACTGGAAAATTACTAAAATGGTTTAGCACAGTGGTCTCAAACACACGACCAGTGGGCCGCATGCCCTGTTTGAGATCCCTGGTTTGGCACATTAAGCTTTTAACATCAAGAAATAAAATTTCCTTCTGCGTTGCAACCCCATTTGCCAGCAGTGCCTATAAGCATATGTTTATGTTGTCAGAAAAAGTATCTATACGATGTTTAAGAAAAAGTTATTGCATTCCTGAAACAGCTGCTCTATATGGGCATCCACATACTGTATCTATATATATATCAATGGATGAAAGCTACTTTTCATCAGGCTCATCTAAATTTGCCTTCCAAGTTGAGAAGGAGGCTCCTTATAGTAATACCAGTATGCAGAATGTGTACTGTATGCCAGCGGTTCTCAACCTTTTTCTTTCTAGGTGCCCCTCAATAGGCTATAAAACCTCCAGGGTCCAGCAGGGGCGATTGGGGGGTGGGATTCAGGGTTCACGTCAGGGGGGGACCGTTGGGCATAGGCATAATTTGACTTCTATTTTGTGGGGGCAAGGGCTGGTGGGGCACTGGCCAGATTCCACACGGCGGAGTCCAGGGAGGGAGTGCCACCTCCACCCCCTGACTCACCTCAGCAGGCCACCCAGCCTGTCTGGGTTGTGGGAAGGGGGCATAACTCAAAGGTGGGGGACTCAGTTCAAAAAGTTTGAAAACCGCTCAGGGTTCAGGGAGTGGGTAGCTAGGGGCTGGGGGGAAGCTCAGGGTGTAGGGAGAGGGGTAGCTAGGGGCTGTGTGCTGGGAGGCCTCCCCCTGCGGTGGTTGCTCCCTGAGGGCTCTGCCGGCCCCGAAGCCAGGTCCCCCCGCCCAGGCAGCTCTTACCAGCTGCATGAGCAGTCAAAGGGGGCTGTAAGCTGAGGAGTAGCTGCAACCCCGGGCACCAGCAGCAGATGGGGGAATGCCACAGCTGCCCGCTCCATGGCACCACCAGCCAGAGGAGCAGCTGCCGTGCACTGCCTGGCTCTGGCGTCCCACCTATGACCTGGCCAGAGGACAGGGCCTAAGGGGGGCTGGAGGAGAGAAGGAGGTGAGGGGGCTGGGGGGGGTGGAGCTGCCCCCTGGAACTGCCCCACTCTGGGTAAGGCACTGCAGTTTGAAGGGCCAACACCCTTGTGCCTACCCCCCAAGTCTGCCATGGGGTCAGGGCTTCTGCCTGCAGCATCACTGAGGCTCGGGGCTTCAGCCCCATGCCGCTCCCGGCTTCAGACTGGTCGGGGAGGGGACACCAGAGCTCCTGGCTTCAGCCCCGCGTCACTCCCAACTTCAGCCCCAGGGGAGAGGGGTGTCAGGGCTCAGGGTACCCTAGAGGTTTCAGCCACGGGGGCCTATGGCCCCCCCGAAAGGGCTCACGCATGAACCCCCAGGGAGCCGCAGACCCCCGGTTGAGAACTACTGCTGTACGCCACATGCACCAAAGGAACATGTGTGCATAGATAAACATGTTGAATGTCTGTATTTCTGAAAGACCATGAAGGGACTCCAATGGGACCAGGATTTCACTCCAAGTTTGTATTCCTTTAACTAGTGAATTGACATCAAAGCAGCAGGGCCACCTTTAGGAAGTAAATTGCATGGGTTCCTGCAATTTTGTGCCTCAAATTCTTTCCAAGGTTTAGTGGCTCACAGGCCAGCCCACTCTCCTTCTTCAACAGTGGAAGGAAAGAAGATGTCAGCTCACATATACCCTCTCTGGCAAAACGGGCCCCATGCTGTAAAACAATGCCAAAAACTCAATTTTCATGGGTTCATAGATTCCAAACCCAGAAGAAACCACTGTGATCATCTAGTCTGACCTCCTGTAGAACATAGGCCATGGAATTTCCTCAAAATCATGCCTAGAGCAGATCTTTTAGAAAATATCCAATCTTGATTTTAAAATGGTCAGTGATAGAGAATCCACTACAACCCTTGTTACGTTCTTCCAATGGTAAATAAGTCTGTTAAAAATTTACACCTTATTTCCAGTCTCAATTTGTCTAGCTTCAACTTCCAGCCACTGAATCGTGTCATGCCTTTCTTTGCTAGATTGAAGACCCTGTTATCAAATATTTGTTCCCCATGTAGGTACTTACAGACTGCAATCAAGTTACCCCTTAAGCTTGTCTTTGCTGAGCTGAAACTCCTTGAGTAACAGTACATCACTATAAGGCGTGTTTCTAATTCTTAAATGTTTCTAGTGGCTCTTCTCTGAACCCTATCCAATTTATCAACATCCTTCTTGAACTGTGGACATCAGAACTGGACACAATATTCCAGCATATTCCACAATATTCAAGATCACACGAGTGACCAACACAGAGGTAAAAGAACCTCTCTACTCCTACTCAAGATTCCCGTTTATGCATCCAAGGATTGCATTCGCCCTTTTGGCCACAGTGTCGCACTGGGAGCAAATGTTCAGCAGATTATCCTGGGAAGCAGTGACTCTGAAAAAGATTTGGGGGTCATGGTGGATCAAGCTCCCCATCCTGGCCTATATTGTTTGTTCCTAGATGCATACATTTACATTTAGCTGTACTAAAACACATATTGTTTTCTTGTGCCCAGCTTCCCAAAACTTTCAAACTCAGGAGCCTAAGTTATACCAACCATCCAAATGTGCATACACGCAATATGAATTGTACACAAAACATGTATTTGTGCATGCAAAACTGGTTTCTGAACATTAAATTGCTGGTGTTACCTGTATAAATCTGTTTTATGTACATAAACTCTGGTTACTAAATGCAGTTTAGGAAATTATTTTTGAAAATTTAGCCCATTATATTGAGAAATGGCATGAGGCAGATGGTACGACGGTGGTGGACTCTAGAAAACCCTAAGAGAGAGGCTGACCGTCTAGGTTGGGCTGCTGAAAAAGTATCCAATGCCTTACTAGACATTATTATTAGTACTAAGTATTTTCCAGGTGGGGACACACTGCACACAAACAGTCTGAGACAGGCCTTAGCCCAAGCAGTTTACAATCTAAATAGACCAGAGAGACAAAAGACGGGAGGGGAAACAGACATACACAGGTGAGTTCAGTGCTGAACCAGGAGTACTCCCAGACCAACAGGCTAACAACCAGGCCACACTGCTTTCTAGGATTATTATCTCTATTCAACAAAGAATGAAGGTACAGAGCGATAAAGTGATTTGCCCAAGGTCACACAAGAAGTCAGTGACAGAAGCTCTCCTGAAATACAATCCAATATCTGAACCACATGATCATTCTTACTCGCAACATCCAGCATTGTTCCTTCTGTAAAACAAAATTTAGCAAATAGATTTTTTTCCTACTTTTTTGCCCTTTATTTACAATCTTAAACTAAGTGATCTTCTAGGCAGTCTGGAAATATTTAACTTTTAGTCCCAGACTTGCTAAGTACAAAGTTTAAATTCACTTAGAGTGAAAGTCGCACCCAATTCAGATGCTTGTTGAAGGCCCCAGGCTCCACTTCTGACCCTAACTCAGAGCCTGAGAGGGGTTATTATGTGATGTGTAGGGGTTTACACGGGATGAATCTACAAACCTCCATACAACTACAAACCCCCTAGCTGAACACTTGGGTCACGATCCTGCACTTCACTGCGCATGGGCACAGCAGGTCAGTGGCACACCCGTGAACAGTGAATTGCAGGACCAGGGCCTTACAATATTTAATCAGCAGCAGTGGTGAGCAACGTTTTGCAACCTAACGGTGATGGGTCGTTATTGGGGGTGCCTGCATTCCTCTGCTGCTGCTGCCTCCTCCTTGCCCCACCAAGAGGGCACCAACCACCTGCAGCAGCACTTTCTGCCCCGGAACCACAACCCTAATCCCAGACCAGTGCAGAAGGGAGGCTCGGGGGTAGAGGGAGAAGGGGAGGGGTGTGCCAGACAGTAAGCCTGCCCTCCACTCACCCAGCAGCAGTAGTTCCAGTCCCATGGGCTAGCTCCTCACTCTGGCCATTGCTACTTGGCACACAGGGTCACAGCGCCACTCAGGTTGGCCCAGCTGCCCCTCTGTCATGAGGGAGTGGCAGCCAGGCCAAATTTGAGTGAGTGGCATTGTGACATGGTGCATGGGGCTGATCCCTTGTGCCATGTTGAAATGCCCTGAGCAGGGAGTCACACCCAGCCCTCTGTGACAGAAGCCCCTGTTGTCAGGTGACAAGACATTACATATACACCTAAAGGTCACGGGGGAGGCGGGGTACAGTAGCGTAGCCGGGGGGGAGCAGGGGGAGTGGCCGCTCCCCCACTGAGCAGAAGCGGCGCCTTTTTTTGCTCCCGATGCCTTTTCGTCCTACGCTGCAGCCAGAGGGGAGCTTCTTTTTTTTTCTCCCGGCGCTTTTTGCCCCCGGCGCCTTTTTTTAGCTCTGCTCCCCCTGTGCTCTAAACCTGGCTACGCCACTGGTGGGGTATCACTGCCTTGTTCCCCCTATTAGCTCCACCACTGAGGAGCAGCCAAGGAGTACAAGCAGAAGCCGAAATGGCTTTTATTCACCAGAGAGAAATAGTGCAAGACACTGCACTACAGTCATGGGCTGTGACTACACCTTGTGCTGACGTACCCGACCCATTTTTGATCTAGCTAGACTCAGGTACCAGGGAGCAGTGGAGCCCTGGCAGCACGAGCTTCACTGCCGGCTGTCCAAGCTCTCCTGCAATCCTGGATAATTACTCAGGTGGCTGAAGCCTGAGCTGCCGCAGCTTCACTGCTACCAGTACACGAGCTACAATCACACCCAGCGACTGCAGTGCAGACATATCCATAATGCTAATGGATGTACCCTCTTGGAACGGTGGGGTGCTTTAGCCCAACAGCCATTTTCACAAATGAAGAGAGGAAAAGAGGTTAGCCAGGCATAACGGTTAACCCGCCCTCTCTCTGCTGAAGTTATGGGAGAAGGAAAGGCAGCAACTGGCCGACAGCCAACACAGGAAGTGAAGGTACATCCTACCTCTAGCTAACTGTCTTTTCTTAGGAGGGGTGTTGGGGAGACAGAACTAGGAGAAAGGCTTATGTGGCTGGCGATTTATTCTTAGGGTATTTTACTTCCTGATACTTATTCAGAGAATTTAAAAAAAAAAACAAAAAACTGTGACTAGCTTGTGGGGAAGATTCTGAGACCTCTGGGACATTGTCAAGCGGCGTTCTTAAATAAAAAACAACACTGGAAAAGGATGTTTTTCAGCTTTTGAAACTCACAAGACTCAAAAGCTCTTCTGGTATGATTCTTGGATCACCTCCAGAAATAGAGTACTAACCCCTTCATAACCTTACTAACAGGAAAGCTGCTTTTTCTTCAGTGTATCTGAGTGTTTTTCATTCATTTTTGATCACCAGTTCTTGAGAACCCAATCCTGAATTTACTTTTTTGCACGAATATAATTTTGAATGGAATAATAAAGCAAGCAAACTTATAGTCACACACATTTTTCCTGTTAAAAACAAACAAAAAGCAACTGCTCAACTTGCACTGCCTGAAAAGAAATATAAATTTACTTTCTGGCCCTCAAGAAAGAAGCAAGCAAAGAACACAGAAAATTGTTAGACCTGAAGAAGAGCTCTGTGTAAGCTCAAAAGCTTCTCTCTATCGCCAAAAGAAGTTGGTCCAATAAAAGATATTGCTTTGTCACCCGCCTTGTCACAACTGACATGAATACAACACAAGGCCCAGTTCTCAATTACACATAGGGCCGGCACTTCCATTAGGAGACCCTAGGCGGTCGCCTAGGGCGGCAGGATTTGGGGGACGGCATTTCGCTGCCCTCAGCGGCATTTCAGCAGCGACTCCCCGGCAGCGATTTGGCGGCAAGAAAAGCGGCTGCTGAAACACTGCCGAGAACGCAGCTTCACAGGAGCTGCCGCCTAAGCGCCGAGCGCTGCCGCCTACGGCGGCAAAAGCCCTGGCACCGCTACTGATTACACAAGTGCCCTTTCTTTGCCACTCTGGCATTGTAAAGGAGCCTTTAAAGTGGGTAGAAATGGCACCCTGACAATACAATTGGACAAAAATTCCATTTTCCAATCAGAGAGACATGGTGGGTGAGGTAAAATCTTTTATTAGACCAGCTTCTGTTGGTGAGAGAGACAAGCTTGTGAGCTTACAGAGCTCTTCTTCTGGGAATCTTTCCAATCAGCTCTATTTAGAATCCCATCATTACTGAAGTCAGTGGAACTACACACATACAGAGATATGCACATGCATAAATGCTTTGCTGGACTGGGACCAAAATTTTCAGCACCTTGCAGAATCAGGCCTCTTAAGAGATTATCCATATTGCAGTAAAACAGGGTGCATTTCATCAAACCAGTCAGACTAATTAGAAAATGGAAGCACTAGGAGGAGTCAGTAATGTGTGAGCAAATGTTTATTGCCTAGTGACTAAACAAGTGATTCATTTTTACAAGTGTTTTAAGTGATGTATTTTTATAATATCCTTTCACAGCTCACTGCCTATTACTAAACAACCTTCAAGGCTTATTCTCTGAGCATTTTTCAGATTAAATCTAGTACCTAGAACTATGAAAACTATCAGAAGACTTTGTGTTGCTCACAGGTAGAAGTGTCCATATCCAACACTCCTTTTTGTCTTGCTTTTTCATCCCTTTTTACAAAAAAACCAAAAACGCTACTCTGTTTCTTTTAAGATACAATAAAAGTTCCTGGTATTTACTTTAATTACATTCTGAACGTTAGAAGGAGGAAAGAAAATCTAAATTCCTTTTGTTATTCACATCATTTATAAAGACCCTTTATCCTCCACACAGGTTATTCCCGAAAGAGGGAATGGAAACTCGGTACAATCTGATTCAGAGATCATGTCTCGGTACATGCTGATTCAAAGCACCTTACATAATATGGGCACTACCGTGATCTAAATAAATAAATAAACAAATAAATAGTTTATTTGGCATGCTGTGTGTCAATGTAGGAATTGACATCCTAGGGAAGGGTCAGGGGTTCCTCCCAACAAACCCACACATTTAGGAGAATTCACCCCAGGCAAGAGGCAACTATGCAGTTGCCTCAATCACTGTCTCCCATCCTCTTGGGTACCTGACCTCCTTGACAGCATAACTTCTATAGGGATCCCCTAACTATCAACTATCTTCAGGATCCCGCCTGAGGAAAGGGGAAATCTGCACAGGAGGAGGAGTCTTCATTAACTTGCAATGCTTTGCCTTATGGGCTGAGAGAATCTGCTAATGCACAGCCAACCAGCACAACCAGAACCCCTGAAATCTAGCTTTTTATTTTCATTATCTGAGGGGAAAGTTGCCAACAGTCTTGGTCATAGGAACTACTCTCCCTATGGGTTCACTCACATTATGATTCACTTCAGCTTTCTGCAATCCTCCTGCTGGCTCTCTTGAGGCATATCTATGATTATTTCAGCGTTTTTGATGTAAATTTGTCAAAGACGGCAGCTTTCTGACTACACATGGTGCTGTGTGTAACAGATGGCATAACCTTAAAACAAGTTATTAAACCTGTTTTCCCAGAGAATTTTCAGTAATCAAATCATCTTACCATGTGTTGATGTTACAATGAATACAAATACACAGTATGGGCGCTTCTACTCCCACTGAAGTGAATGGGAGCTTTGCTATTGACTTGAAAGGGGACAGAATTGGACCCAAGACTTAAAGTAAATTAAAGAGCAGGGCACATTGAAGCTATCATGAATGACCTATAAATCATGTCCCACTTTCATTTGGTGTCCAGATTTAAAGGTACATCTCACCTTGTATCACACATGAAATGATCACTGTGCATTTTATATGTGGACTAAGGGAAGAATAAGCCCCTTAGTCTTTATAAAGCCTTGGTGTGTCACAAGTCCATATAGGAGGACTCAGTGTCTGATTTTGATGGTCTCCACTCCAGATTTCCTCATAAAAGAGTCCTAGATTCTTCCAAGGAGAACCAGGTAATAGATAAATCGGTCAATGAACTCAAAATATCAAAGAGCCAGCAAGGTTTACTGATCTAAATTCACTTTATAGAACAAACCAAAAATATCCTACTGTATTTAAACAGACAGAGTGGGTCGCACTATCTATTATTTAGGTTACCCAACCCTTCCTGTCACAATATCCTGTTTTCAGGTGCTTATAACGTTGCCAATCTTTAACCATTTGTGATGAAATTGTGCAGCCTGGGTGGCGTCTCGCCCCAGCTGATTAAATGAGAGAGAGAGAGAGAGAGAGAGAGAGAGAGAGAGAGAGAGAGAGAGAGAGAGAGAGAGATGTCCCCAAGGATAAGGCAAAGCTGTTTTGAAGTGTTAATGTTCTGGTGCCCCCACACCTTGGAGCAGGGGCTTGAAATTTGGTAGGGAGTGGGCCCTTCCATTGGGGATGTGTCTGTTGCTGTTCCCGGGGGGGCGGGGGGGACACACACACACAAATTTGGCCAAATTATAAGCCTTTGAAAAATCACAATTCACTCATGCTCAGGAGAGACTTCTTAGAAGATTCCATCCTCACTGAGCAGGGTTGAGCCTCTCACAGCTCCTAGCACTGAGCAGACTGCATGCACCATCCCCACAGAGCAACTGAGCATGCTCCCTCCAAGTTCAGTTACTTGCACAGTGTGGACCTGCTCTGGGGACAAATCATGGTGATGTAGTGAAGGAGACTTGTCTTTAGGACTCCTGCCTGATTTGTTGCAGAAGATGGAAGGTGTTTAGTGAATGAGATGAGGATTGCAGGAAGAGAAAGGGCAGACTTAGGAGTAAGGCAGCTGAATGCCACCCAGGCGGGGAACTGGATTCTACCCCCGCCTCTGCCATAGAGTTCCAATGTGTTAAGTGGTTCCAAGTCACTTAAACCAAACTTTCCACAGATGATCACTGTATGTTCCTCAGTTTCCAGATGCCTGATTTGAGACCCTGGGGTTTGATGTGCAGAGAGCTGAACACTCACAGCTCCAACTGAAATCAACAGGAGCTGTGCTTTGAACATGTAAAGTGCTAAGTACTCTGAAGAATCCAGGTCCTACATGTCTCAGATTGGGCACCCAAAATCAGCAGATACTTTTGACCTTAATCTTTGTGGCTCAGCTTCCCATCTGTAACAAGGGATAACAGCACTCCTACATCTCACAGGTTTCTGAATCACTTACAGGCTGAAGGTATAAGCACCACAGAAAGGTCTACGAGGAAATTAATGACTCTGTTGTAAGAGCAGAGTTAGAGCGGTGTGCAGTAAATAATCCACTGAACAATGAGGAGAACAAATATTGAACAGTTGCTCATTAAGTGAGCACTGGGGTTATAGTATTTTATATACCACCAGACTTACTACCACTGACCACCTGATCGCCTCACCTAGCACAATGGGGCCTCAATATATTGATCATGGCCTATGGCACTACAGAAGCATGTCTATTATAAATAAGATAATGATAATAATACCGTGGATGGTTGTCATTAAAAAGGCAATAAATTATACACAGTTAGCCCCGTGTGGTATCTGCAATACCACATTAACATTCCTTTACTTAAATACCTCAGCATCAAACTGCCAGCCCCACAGGAAAACCTGTGGCAAGGAACTGTAATGGAGGATGACTTTGTGAGCTAACTCTCATAGGATTCCCTCCCAGATCATTCTGTCAAACATAGGATGCGGAACTGGTGGGGGCTGCCCATGCCTTGGCCCAACCACTTTTTGGCCTGCCACAGCCCAGACCAGCTCAGAGAAGGCAATACAGTGGCATCAGTGTCAGGAAGTGGGCAGGGAAGGATGTTGCAGGGGGAGAGCCCTGCCTGCATGCTGTACTGAGAGCCAACAGGCCAAAGCAGGCAGCCAGGTCAGCCCCACAGGATTGGAGCTGCTGTGGATGAGAGTAGGGCAGGCTCGACAACTTGAAATGGTGCACGGTCGCCCCTGGTGTCAGGGGATAGGTGGGGATTACAAAAGTTCTCCCCTTCCACTGTGTGGAAGGCATCATCGGGGCAGTCCCCAAACCTAAACCCATTCTACGGTCAGGTTTACCACCCTGAGGCCCCACACCTCCTCACCAACAATGGGTCTCTGGCATGCCCCACGCCAGATCCCTCACACCAGGGCTCCAATGGAGGAGCACTGCCAGGGCTTCCTAAACAATCCCTCAGGATATGCCTTAAATAGAGGCTCTGCCATCATAGAGAAGAGCTGTAGAAAAATATTACAGTCACAAACTATATAACATTTCCACTCATAGTTCCCAGGGGCCAGTGGGAAAAAATGTACATCCCTGGCCCACCCCGGCCTCCCTATTTCCAAACCCTCCCCCATGTGGATACCCTGAACCTGCTTTTTATGGGGTCCAGTGGAAGGGAATAACACTGCTGCAGAGGTGGTTAACCCTCCTTTTGTGTCGGACGCTATTCTCCTCTCCATCCTGCACTGATCTTAGAGGTGATCAGTCTAACAATTATTTTCTATTTCCATATACCTATGGAAACTGCTGAGATTATTTATTGCTCCAATATAGTGTAAGGAGGGGGCTTAAAACATATGGGATGCTCAATGATTCTTTTCTTTATCAAGGAGCTATTTCGTGAGTTTTCGTAATATTGGTAATACTGGTAATGTTTTTAGAAATACTGTACAATTAAGTAAACATTTATATAGCTTAAGCTTTGTTTGACTCAAAACATCCACATCAACTTTTCACATATTCCAATTAGAACTGAAATAAAAGTCACTCGTACTGCCATTAACCTGAACTGCAGCTATTTGTCCCAATAAGTAAAATGTAAGCCATAGAGGACTGAATTAAATAGAAATTGACCAGCTAGCATAAGCAAAGTGCATCCATACAACACAGCCTTTATGCCAATATTTTTTTTAAAAAACAGCATTCCTTTTAACAAGAATTTTTAGAATGGCTCCGCCTGCCGCCTTTTTGACTTCAAAAACTATGCTTAAACGCATAAACATCAAAATAGCTCTCTCTTATCAAACCACCTATGTTTCTAAGGTTATTGCAATATACAGAAGAAATACTTTTGTTGTTTTCAAACTTTATCCACTGGATTACTATAAAATCACATTGTAATAGGAAATGATCATTTGCTGTTATCTTCCCCTACTCTGCCCACAAAAACTTTGCTGTAGTTTAACCTACCAGTATAATATTAGCTATTACTCTGAAGGAGAAAATCCTGTTGCAACAAAAACCAAAACAGCTGGCAATGAATTTTTGTAGGAAGACAAAGTTCAAAAGAAACAAACACCAATTACTTATGACACATACATACACCTATTTTGCAACTCATTTAACCCCTTGGTGACAATTGCTGGAAATATATGTATATTACATAAACACCACTCACTAGTGTTTCAGGGAACAGAAACATTTTTTCAGATAACTATTCATATGTTTCAATTCAATGCCTAATAGAAGATCCTTTATATAACTACAACTTACAAGATCATGTATCATAATAGTGTTCCCTGAAGGATACTACTACTTTTCACTATATAGCCAGCAGGTTTAAAACAAACAAAAGGAAGTATTTCATCACACAATGCACAGTCAATCTGTGGAACTCATTGCCAGGGGATAGTGTGAAGGCCAAAACTATAACTTGGTTCAAAAAAGAATTAGATAACTTCATAGATGATCGGTCCATCAATGCCTAACAGCCAGTATGGTCAGGGATGCAACCTCATGCCCTGGGTGGCCCTAGCCTCTGAAAATGGGAGTAAACAACAGGGGATGGATCACTTGATAATTGTCTAGTTCCATTCATTACCTCTGATGCATCTGGCACTGGCCACTGTAGGATGACAGGATATCGGGCTAGATGGACCATTGATCTGACCCTGTATGGCTGTTCTTATGTTCACTGATTTATCTTTCTCTACTTTATTTTTTAGTCCAATTTAAAAGCACTGTACAAACATTGAATTAAACAGACCTCATAGATCCTATTAGGCAAGAATTATACCCACTTATAGCCAGGGAAACTGAGGCACAAATAAATTAAGGGGAAGATTTTCAAAGACACAAATGGAAGTTAGGTGTTTAACTCCCACTGACATAAACAGAAGCTGGGCAACTGCCCTTTGGAAATCCCTCTCCAAGTGACTTGTCGAGGTCACATAGTAAATCACTGAAGGGGTTGTGAAGAGAACCCAGATCGACAGACGCTCTCCCCTGTTCTAAGCACTAGGGTTTGCTTCCTCACAAAAAAGAGGTCTCTAAGCACAACCAGGTCAAACCAGTAATCCTCCAAGGACACATTTTATACAGAATTTATAGAAACTGGGTTTTTCTAAAGCCAGATGATAAATCCACCATTCTCCTTTCCAATTTAGGCCTTGGCTACACTTACGAGTAACAGCGCAATAAAACTGCCTGCAGCGCTGTAACTCACTAACTGGCTACACTTGCAAGGCATGTGCAACGCTGTATCTCCTCAGATACAGCGCTGCTTGTACTCCATCTCCCCGAGAGGAATAACATTTGTTGCGTAGTGGGTGGAACGCTGGTGCGTCAATGTAGCCAGGGAATTCGTAGTAACTTACCTCCGGAAGCTCCCTTTGTTTTGAAACGGCACTTCCGGGTTGGAGTTCAGCGCTCCGTTCTGGAGCTGCTTTACAAAAAAAAAAAGCAAACAGCTACTGTTTGCAGGCGGGGGCGGGGGGAGGGGGAGCTCTGTTAGGAATGCTGCAGCAAAGCTGGCTTGGAGAGAGGCGGGGTGGGGGGTCGGAAAGAACGGCGGGCGGGGGAGGGGAGGGCTCCGTTTCCCCGAGTTCTCTTTTATCTGCTCTTTAAAAACAAACAAAACCCCTGCTGCTTGCTTTCAGTGATTGAGAGAGAGGCGGGGGATGTGGAGGTGTGTAAACTTAGGAGATAATGAGCTGACACTCTGTGGATACCCCAAAAATCCACTCTCTCTCCCCACACGCTTCCTGTCACACTCCCCCTCACCCCCCCCCCCATTTGAAAAGCACGTTGCAGCCACTTGAACACCCATAATGCACTGCTCCCAATACAGCTGCAAATGCCTCAAATGTAGCCACATTAGTGCGCTGGCAGCTGCCAGTGTGGACAGGCTGCAGCGCTTTCCCTACTCAGCTGTACGAAGACAGGTTTAACTCACAGCGCTGTACATCTGCAAGTGTAGCCAAGGCCTCAGATGTAAAATAGAGCATCTCTTAATCAGAGTAGTAATGTCAAGTTACCAACCCTCTTACTGAGTCTCAGCAACTGTTGTATAAACATATTAACAGGCAATGTTTCCATATTAGTCTACTCTATGTGATACTGCCTGCTCATTTCCTGATAGCAGGGTTTCCTCCATTTGCCTTTCATATCAAGGACAATCAGCCCTTTACCAAAATGTTTGCTTTTAAAAACATTCTTGCAAAAAGGTAAGTACTGCAAGCTAATTCACAGCAGAAGTGGCATTGCTCTCAAACCCATCCTTATCTTTAAAGGCCTAAGTGATCATTTAGTCCATTTTTACCTCTGGAAGATGTGGAAGGATCTTTTTGTCGTAGTTATGTCATCAATTCTCAGAATGCCTGCACAAGCACTTTTATAGGAAGTTAAAAGATTGACAGATAAAAATTCTATCTTTTCAATTTCTTAACAGAAAATGATCAGAAAGTCTACCGCTACTTTAAGTTCAGTTTTAGGGCCAAATTCTGCACTGATTTCTCCAAGTCCTCTTAGAAACCATGCCAATTGTCTTAGATAAATTTATTTAGCTACCTAAAAAGTTATCTCAGTGTTTGCAGTAGTCAGCAACTGATATAAATCAGAGTATTTCTATGGTAAATACAGGAAAATACGAGGCAAGATTGCAGCTACTGAGTTTATCTATCATCCGAGGTAAAATTGGCAAATTCCTAAAATTAAACACTATCCGTCTTAATCAGGAAAGCCCGCTCAAGTAAACAGGATGGAATGGGTGTAAATGAAGAGAGTTTTGGACAATATTTCTGTGTCAACACTGTTATAAAAATTAATGGCGTAAAACCTGGCTATCCTCTCAGGCTCCCAGGGCACTCTGTCTATAACATAAGGAAAGTAAGATTTACAGAGCAATTCCAGAAAATGAATGGAGCTGCAGAAGTGTACAGAGCTTCAGTGGCTGGCAACCACAGAGCTAGAATATCAGATGAACAGCGCATCTCCAGCACTCTCAATTCCTAGTCATTTCAATGGAAGTCAAAGGAAATCCATACCACAGGCCCTCATTTTGTAAGAAAACCTTCTTGTAGCCGCCTCACCTTGTTTCTAGAACAATCTCATCAGATTTCCCTTCCCCATTCAGGGAACTAATACTGCCCCCAAATACCCAGAAGAAAAACACAGTTCATTAACCAAAATTTCCTGTCTGATTTACCCCTTTCACTGACAGTTCTCCGCTGTTACTTATCATCCATTTACATTCCAGTGATGACAATGGAATGTGAGGACACACTGGAAACATTCCACAGCAAATCAAGCTGTTAATTAAATTTAAACATACAATGAATTTAGTATTGTAAAATTAGCATATGATCATTTTATCTTGTTGCCCATACTAACTGTTGTCCACCTATCACACGCATTATTCACTTGCTAATGCCACCCAGCAAGTAAGTCTGCTCACAGCTTTGTACTGAGTAACATTAGTTTGATCAGACCTGGTCCACCCATGCCTGTTAGGTCTGTGCTGATGTATGCACAGCAGCAGAGGACAATCCTTTACTCTACGGCAACAGATCCAGCCAGTGTCAACTGCTGTTGCAGGGAGCCAGCAGGAACCAACAGTCAGTGCAAGGTGCTCTGAAATTGTATCATATCTTTCCTGTGAACAGAGGGAGTGGAAGTCCCAGCCTCTGCACAGGAATATGCATAGCAAGTGGATGGGAGTTGGGTGAGTTTGAGTATGCATGTATGACAAATCGAGAGAGAGACATACACACACAATGCTTGCGGTACCGTGTACATACTGTATACAGTTTTTACAAGCAGGAGGACAACACTGCATGTGTTTAAACCAGTTCTGGGGAAGAACACTAAAAGACAGGGAGAAGAAATTAGGGGAAAAGAGACAGAGAAGAGAGAACAAAAACATGGTGGCAAAGAAAAGGGGTGTGTGAGAGAAAAATAGGAGAGACTGAGAGGAAAACACTATTGAAGGATAGAGAAAAGGTAAGGGGGTGAGCATGCTACCTAGCAACTGCTTTATGAAATGATGTATATACAGTTTGCTACTGAGAGTGCAAACATTCAGAATTGTAGTTCAACAGCTATGTGAAATCACTACAATGGGAAACACAGTAGGATAATATTAAATGATCCAGGCAGGAAACAGGACAGTATAAATAATGTTAAGTGGGACAGAAATCAAAATTTAACTAAAATTAAAAAGACTCCTACTTACATTATTCTTCTGACAAATAATTTCCTGTAAAAATAAAAATGAATATTAAAAACAGAACTTGAACAACCTTTAGAAGATTTGTGTGTTTAATACTGTTGGGCACCAATAAACATTTACAGAAGACCTGGGGGGTAGACGTTATATTTTCATTCTGTCAAATTGCTGTAAATAATAAGCATCAGCTCTGCAGAGACATTAAGTATTTAGATATTAACAGATCACTGGAACTGTGGATTTAGCTTACATTTTCTTCATCAAAGTGCACACTAGTCATCCTTATCCCTGCCCTAAGAATGAATGCCATGCTAATTTGTGAGACATTTATACTCAACAGGTATCATTCCTACACCATCTGTAAAAGAGACTCTAAAACTAGCATAAATGGTATTTTAAGTATTTTTACAATATTCCCAAACTGCACTAGTAGTGTGAATAACTGAGAGCCAGTCCGACCACTCACTGCTTGAGTGGCTTGAAATTTAATTTGTACTAATATGTCTCAGGCAAGGGGTGTGTGAAAAATTCCCAGGGTAAATTTGCCGTTTTATAGTATTTTTAAAATACTGATCTTGGAGTAGACATGGTTTTGACACGGTAACCCACTATGGGTTACATATTCAAGGCTTCTTCCTGCTCACCCCATTGATAGTCTGCTTGCAAAACCACTTTTGAAGCCTGATCCTGCTCCTATAGGAATTTTGTTACTGATTCCCCAGAGGAAGCAGAATTAGCAAATGGTTATCCAGTGTAACAGTCTACACATGCTTCACTGGGTAGCACTGAGCTTATTCATCTCCACACTAAAAATAGAGGGCGTGTCAAACCAATGGTCTTTACTTCTCAGGCTGCGCCTATAAAACAACTACACAGCAGCCATGTTTAGTGTTGTAAGGGATTCGCCTCAGGCAGTTACTTCCAATGGGATCTGAAGTCAGGGATGGACCGTAACTTAACGTATATTCCACTACTTTACAGCTGCCAACTTGTCAGTTTATCCCCACCTGCCCTACAGCAGGACGTTATTTACTGTTTTTTGCTGATGCTTCTTTGAGCTGCAAGTGGCAGGCTGCTTTCCCCAAAGCTGGGTAATTATTTTTAAAATGGTACTGAAGTCCTACTCCCATACCCAAAATTTCAATTAAAAAAATCCCAAATTTAAAAATATGGGGGAAGAGGGAAGAAAAGCATAATTATACACAACCATGTGCTCATACATCACCCCTCTTCTAACAGCTGATTGGTGAAAATGCAAGGGGGGGGGGGGCGCGCATCTCACTGCATAGGAATCCCTCCTGAGCCACACACACACTTCCATAGCTGTTTTCCAAACCAGGAACCAAAGTAGCTAGGGAGTGGGGCTTTCCTCCTTGTGAACAGGATTTCTCCTGCACACCCCAGGGAGCCCTGCTTTTTGTTTTTAAAAAGCAATAAGAAGTCCTACCTAGCCAACTTAAGAAACATAAGGGCTTGTCTACAGAATGCATTAGTCCACAGCAGAGGGATGTAAATTCTAGTGCGCACTAGTGTGTCGCAGGCTAACTGACCCATGTGGACCCTGCTGGCATTCACTGAAAGCTCACTAGTGCGTGTTAACATAGTACTGTTTGAAACAGCGCTATATTAATGCACACTAGGGAAATTTAGTGCATGTCAGCAGGAATCACATGGGCCATTTAGTGTGCAACACACTAGTGCGCACTAGAATTTACACCCCACTGGTGTGGGCTAATGCACCATGTAGAGACGCTCTAGCAGTACAAATAAACCTAGAGTAAATCATTAAGTATTGTTATAAAACTTCAACAGGTTACCCAATAGTGGAGCCAGGTTTTGAGCAGTGGTGGAGCTGCGTGGAGGGCAGTGGGTCATTGGTGGTGGCACCTTCATTTATACCTATTGGCTTGAAATGCACCAAACATACACCTAAAGACTCCCGCCACCATTAGTTGAGCCACTGAGGTTATCAATTATCAGGAGGTTTTGTAACTGCGTAAGGGCCTAAACCAGAGCCTACTGAAGTCAATGCAAAGATTCTGAGAAGGAACCAAAACAGAACCTGATCTAAAATAGCTAAGAGATTTGTTGTACTCTTGCTAACTCCTATTAACATTACTGGGCCTGGTTCAAAACCCTCTGAAGTCCAGGGGAATCTTTCCATTGATTACAATGGGCTTTGGATCAGGCCCATTGAGGGGGGAATTTGAACACCTGTGGTCTTGTCCTATAAGCCTTATGCATGCTGAGCTCCCACCGATTTCAATCAGAGTCCTGCACATGGAGGACTTGTGGGATCAGGCCCTTAAAACTAGGAAGGGTGGAGTTTTCAAAAGTGCCTACCGGAGTTAAGTGTTCAATTCCCATGGAGAGTCAATAGTTCGGCATCTGACTCCTGGCAGTGCTTTTGAAATTCCCATCCTTACGGATTATGCAGTACAGTGGATAATAAGGCCATAGTAAAAGGAGTAATAAAATTGAATTCAAATAGGTATTTTGTCTTTAGATTTTTTATTTTGATGGCATAGACCAATATACTCTTGTGTTGAAAAGAGAAAGAAAGAAATATGGGTAAACCACAGACACTTACATGAAAGAGGCTGCTCCTAAGCAGAGCCTTCCTTAGCAGTGTACTCTGAAACTTGCAGCGTAGACAAACATTTCTCACTATTTATAAACTGAGAATTATATTTTAATTTAAATAAAACTTGTAATTAAAATGGGCATTTATGAAACTTTCTGGTAGCCACAAATTTGTTAGTACGTGACAGGTTATAAACACTGACTTCTCAGTGACTAAGTCATTTTCTGGGTAGTTTTAACACTGATTTTGACAATCAGAAGAACACTATGCTCAAACAGAAAGTATAACAATAAGATAGCTCTTATGATTAATAATAAAGCAGGCTAGACATTAGCTTAAAGAGGGTGGTGTTGTCCAGTGGATTAACACAAGAAGAAAGTTCAAAATGCTAGTTTTATTCACAAATCCAAGGGCACGTCTACACTGTCCCGCAGTTCAAACAACGGTGGTGTGAACAGCAGTGTGCACCAAAATGCTGCGCTGTAACTCCCCCCATAAGAGCACTGTGGGTATAAACTCCAAGGCTCCTAGTTTGTGTTAACACAGTCCTCTTTAATGAGAGCTAGGAACCTTTTAGTTCATGCCTGCAGTGTCCAGACAGGGAAGTTACAGCAGAGCGGGGAGGGATAGCTCAGTGGTTTGAGCATTGGCCTGCTAAACCCAGGGTTGTGAGTTCAATCCTTGAGGGGGCCATTTAGGGATCTGGGGCAAAAATTGGGGATTGGTCCTGCTTTGAGCAGGGGGTTGGACTAGATGACTTCCTAAGGTCCCTTCCAACCCTGATATTCTATGATTCTATGATTCAGAGCACTTGGGTGTGCACTGCTATTCACACCCCTGTAGTCCAAACTGTGAGGCAGTTAGACATGACCTGTGTGAGAGCGTTGGGTAGCCTCGTCCAAGTTTACAGTGGAGTTCTGCACTGGTTGGATATGAAACATTGGTGTAGTTCCAGAACTCCGATGGCAGTGAAGATTCAACAGAGGCAGTATTATTCCAACTATATCTTCTATACATATGCAGAAATCAACAGTGGGTAAGGAGCCAGCATCAATATGTATTAACAAAATTCTACTGTAAGATCATTTCTGCAGAAGTTTTAATGGCATGGATGTTCAAGAAAGTATTCGTAGTACAAAAGCAACACAGTGTTGAAGGGAAGAATCGTTTAGTATCACTACTTTTGCCATGAAAGGAGTCAATGCAAATCGTCGTATGGTTCTATTTCTAGAGAAATTACTAGCACTACCCACGGTTTCATAATGTATAATATGTGAAATGAGACCTATTGAAACTCAAGAGCAATAAGGTGCTATACATATATTCACAAGTACTGCAGTGACAATCCAAAGAGTTGAAAACATGTTTTGGAGGGTGGGGCGGCAGAGAGTTCATTCTCTTTTATGTTAACTGGAGGAGCATATTTTCAACTAAAACTTTGTTCCCCTTGTCCCCGCACACACAAATCGCATTCATGCAAAAATCCTTTTTGTTACTATTTTTTAACCTTTCCATACTTCATTATTGTAAAAAAACCCAAAAACATTTCTTTGGCATACATATGAAGTGGCTCCAGTATAACACTAAGCAAATTTTGGAAGCAGACTGTAGTATTTTGAGTGGGTGGTGCTTATGAATTTACTCACGGGTACAGAAATTACTACAAAACACACCTGTTCTGTAACCATGATTGGGTCAACCAATATGGATTCTAAAGAGAAAAAAAAAGTTACCAGTCTTGTCCAAAGAATCTTAGCAAAAATTGGAACCAACTGTATGTTTTCTTTTTGTGTGCGTGTCACGCAGAGTGCGTGTAAGAGCTTCCAAAAATCTGTTTGATGGGACAGTTCCTTAGGGAGAAAACGACAAGCAAAACCCTCTGAGCTCTCCAATTGCATTCCCTACCCTTCCTTTATTCCATCCAACCTTTCAAGCACAAGCTGAAACTAAAATAATTGTTGTCCAGATCTCCCTTCCTCTTCTTTTTAGCACCGTCGGAGAGAGACACTGGATGAGAGTGGCAGGAGCAGACAGCGGTGTACAAACTGATGAAATCCTGAGACTGCTAAACAGTCCAACGGGCTGAGGTAGTGGGGGAAGGGGGAAGAGGCTGAGTCATATGAAACTTAACTCATGAAGTAGGGCCAAACTGCAAACAACTTGACAAAAATAGAACCAGTCCTACTCCAGCCAGAAGCAAGGAGAACTGAGCCTGCATGGTAATCAAAAGTATACACCCATGCAGAAGGTAGCCCCACTCCCCATGCTGCTTCCCACAGCTGGCTCACATGCTTCTCTCATCAGTAATTTTACTTCTGGGGGCATTCTGCGCCAAAAAATTAAAAATTCTGTGCCAAAACTTTCAAAATTCTGCGCACAATATTTTAAAATTCTGCAAAATTCTGCAAATTGTATTTGTCAAATAAATGTGGAGGCTCCAGCATGGCATTGGGGAGCACAGGCCACTGGCTGCACAGAGGTGGGAGATCATTGTGCAGCTCCCCCCGCCGCCCCCGGACTCAGTGGTGAGGCTGTACCCAATCCCAACACAGCACAAGGACCAGACCTGCCCCAGAAACACACCAGGGCCCTGCCCCTCCGTGCCAGGTGCACCAGGTGTCGGCAGGCAGACTCAGCAAGGCAGCATTCAAGAGTGGAGGGGCTTAGTGTGGGGGGATCCAGGTGTGGGTTAAGAGGGTTTTGCGTGGGGCAATCTGGGTGTGGGTGGCTCAGTGGGGGATCTGGGTGCGGGGGGCTCTAGAAGCACAGGGGCTTGTTGGGGGGTTCTGGGTGCAATGGTAATAGGACTCTGCAGGGGGGTCTAGGTGAAGGTGGTTGGGGCTTAGCGGGGGGTCTGGGTGTGAGGGGGGGTAGAGCTCGGCAGCGGAGTCCGGGGGGCTCAGGGGGGATGTCCAGATGTTGGGGGAGTGGGGCTCAGTGGGGTGGGTATCCAGGTGCAGCTGGTTTTGGCTTGGTAGGGTGGGAATCTGGGTGCGGGTGGCTGGTCGGGGTGGTCCAGGTGCAGGGGGAATGGGGGTCATCAGGGAGGGTTCTGGGTGGGGTGGGAAGGAGGGAGACTCAGCAGAAGGGTCTGGGTATGAGGGGGTCTGGATGCCCAGGGGTTGGGAGGATGGGGGAGCAGCTTTCTATACAGTGCTCTCTCCCCCTGCAGCTGAGGAGCGATGGGAGCAGGAAGCGCAGCAGGGATGGGGAGGTTTGCAGAGCTTCTTACAGCTGGGGGTGGGTCTGACATGGTCCCGTATGCCATGCAGGGGAAGAGGAAATCCCATCCTCCCCCAGCCGGGACTAGCAGGTGAGCCCAGCGCAGGGTAGGAGCCACCAACTGGGTCTTCTCCAATCCTGCCCTCTGCCCCACAGTGATTTACCTCTCTGCTGGCTGCCCTGGGCACCTGGAACATACTGCTAGGGAGGGTCACATGACCGCTCTTGTGGCTTCCCTTTGCTTCCCTGTCAGAAAGTCATTTTTCTGCAGGAGAGCAAAGAAATCTGTGGGGAACATAAATTCTGCACATGTGCAGTGGCGCAGAATTCCCCCAGGAGTGTAGTTTCTACAACTGGACAGAAGCAACTGTTTTCTGTCCCATCAGGACTGAGCAGAAGGAGGTTCTTCCAGAGCCAGTCTCACTCTCCAACCACAGCACACCCCTCCTCTCTTGCTTATGCATCAGGATGCAAAGCTGGAACATGGGGGAGCCATCAGAAATGTGCATGCGATGTAGAAATGTGTACAGGATGCACACCTATAAATCAGCTCTGTCATGGACTGTTAAGAACTATCCACTAGCAAAACTGTCCACTAACAACAGTTGTAACCAAGCATGCCCTGTTTACATAGAATAGGAGTCTGTTAGGGCTCTCAGCTCAAACACTTGTTTTTTAGCTGAAACCATACAGACTCATGACTTCAGCTGTAGAAGTTCCTGGGCCCAATCTCCAGTGCTGGCCAACAGCACTCCAACTAAAGTGTTAGGTTTGGTTTTGATTTAACTGGATTTCCCTCAAGCTTTTACTTACTTGTATGTCTTGCAAAGTTGCTAAAGAAAAACACTGATGGTTGTTTTTGTTGTTGTTGGTTTTCATTTGTTTGGGTTTTTTTGACAAAAAGTAGGAAAACAATTCCTGCATTATATGGAGAATTTTCCTCTGACATCCTGTGTTGGCATTTTTGCCTTAGAGGGTGTGACAGAATGCGGAGAATCAGCAACTGAACCAACACTCTGGTCATTGTTTAACCAATCAGGTCCCCGGAGCAGGACCTGATTAAGGAGAGGAGTTCCTGATTACATATCAGATTGGGGCTGGGTAGCTAATAAGCCCATTAACAAGGAGACTGGAGAAAAGAGCACAGGAAGGAAGTGCAAGTGGGGAGAAGCAGAAGAGAGAGAAAGGCTAATAGAGCCTGACAAAAGGGAAGTTCTCTGGGAGGAGACATCTTTTCTCCCCCGACCTTTGGAGAAGGGGTAGTAAAACTAGAGGAAATAGTAAATACTGTGACTGCACTAGTAGGGAAAAGGTGCTGGAGCGAAATACTGTAAGTAATGCACAATATCTACATGAGAGATGGTCTCTGAGCCATTTGTCCAAAGCAAAGAGGATGGGAGCAGTGGGTGTCCCATCACATAGCAGAAACTATTAGTCCTTGACATGAAAGGGTAACAAATAGCGAGCAATAATGTCCAGTGCTACAAGTTTCCAACAGTGCTTCAAGTCCAACCAGACTTCACTATGTCAGTCCACCACACAATGGGTTTCCACTACAAGTCTCAATTCTAGTTAATATGACATGCACTAAGAGGTCTCCAATGACTGTGAATGGCCTGGAAGTTTCCTTTCCCAACAAGGGCCATTGGAAGGAACCTTCCTTTGGTCACAGGGACCAAGTCCAGAGGTAAATCTGTTGTTGTGACTTCCTTTTTAATCTGGCTCAGCGCATGCAAACTGCCCCATCTTAGACTTTCATAGGTCTACTTACCAATGTTTAATTCACACCCCATTTCCTTATGATCTCTGATTTGGGTCCGAGGCTTCTGCAAGCCTGCAAAGACAGGTACTAACCTAAATTTCCATTTTTAAATTAGCCTTTGGGAAATTTTTAGAGATTCACTCTCTGCCCAAACAGCTCTGCATCAGGCTTATTGGTGATGTATCATGTGAAGTAATGGTAGTAATGCCTTTATTTTCTGTATATTGCATCTTTAAAGGTATAAAAACTTGTGTGGAGGCAGCTGTCATGTTGTTTCCAGACTTCCTAACACAGAGTGGACACACTCACTGCACTCTCAAAGATACTTACTTTTTTAATTGGCTGTGTTCCTTAATCTACAAGGAAAGTGCACACGACTGCACTCTGCATTGGCAAGATATAATATGGAAATAAGGATGTGCTTCATAGGTTCATAGACTTTAAGACCAGAAGGGACCACCATGATCATCCAGTCTGATTTCCTGCAAAATGCAGGCCATAGAGCCTCACCCAGTAATCCCTGCATCAAACGGATAATTTGTGGCTAATCTAGAGCATCTCTTTTTAAAAGGACATCCCAAGTTGATTTAATGACTCCAAGTGATAGAGAATCTACCAAATTACTAGATAAAATTGCTCCATTGGTTAATTATCCTTACTGTTAAAAATCTGCTCTTTATTTTTAGTCTGAATTCGTCTAGCTTTAGCTTCTAATCTTTGGATATTGTTATGCATTTTTCTACTAGATTAAAGAGTAATTGACTACTAGAAATTTCTTCCCCATGTAGGTACTTTTAGACCATGATCAAGTCACCTTCTAATCTTTTCTTGGATAAACTAAACAGACTGAGCTTCTTTAGCCTGTCACTGTTTTCCAAACAAGTTTTCCAAACTTCTAATCATTCGTGTAACTCTTTTCAGAACCCTTGAATGGTTGCTGCATTATCATCAGTAATCTGTTTAGAGATTATCATCAGTAATCAGTAATCTGTTTAGGAGATATGCAAGTGTTAAACATTTTCTTGAGTTACCTTCAAGGACTGCAGAGAGTCTGCATTTGTATCACAGTAGAGGATAATGTTGTTGGCCATACTGAAGCTCTCTCTGACTCCCAGGTGGTAGAACAAGGAAGGCTGACGGAAAGCGTCACTCATCTCCACCACTGCAATATCTGCAAAAAGCAATAAAAGAATAATCGTAAATCATACAGTTCCGAAAGGGGAGTACCTAAGCTCTTCTCCTCCACCAGTTGTTGTTTGACAGAGTTTGCATTTTAAAGACGGAAATAAAGAATAGGAGGGTTTCCCCCTTTTCACAGCTGAATATTCAGTACATAACCAGCAGGAAGTGGTTTCTCTTTACAGCATTTTTTTTAAAGAAAGCAGAACTTCATTTCACTAACTAGAAAAGGACAGAATCACTGAACAGGAGATAATGGAAAAGCTCAATTTGAGCCTTGCATAAGCACATGATCTATTTGGCTATCCTATACATGATGATTTATGATTGTAGGAAAAAATAATGATATTTTAACTTGTACATAAAAATACTCAAAATGTATTTACTCTGGGAAAGAAGTACAAAAAAAATTGCACTGTATCAGTCTCGTTGCATGATAAAAGATAAACCCACAATCTCTGCATTTGAAATTCTACAGAACAATCTACCTTTAAAATTCAGTGCAGAAGAAAGTAAAAGACAAGAGAGACAAAGTGATGTATATTTATTTTGATTTATATAAAAAGAGGGAGGAATCCCAAATCCCTAGGTACCCCAACACAAATTACAAAGTAAACATAGACCTTGACCCAGCCAACAGGTCTGTGTATGCAGAACTCTGCTCACATGAACAAAGTAAAGCACATCTGTAAGTGCTTGTAGAACGGGGGCCGCAGTCCTTCCAGGCACCTGTACACCCAAATCAAGCACACAAAAATAAATTAAGTGCCTACGCTGATGCATCCCCAGCTTCACTTTTCCAAACTTATAGCAATGCCACGACCAAACCAACCACAAAAATCATGAATTGCAGCTCACATTTATGAGGATGTTTATTAAATCAAGTAGCTCTCTTCTCCTGCAATACCCTTGTGGAGTCAAAAATGTACTACATTAAGAGAACTGACTCATCTCTGCTTCTCACGCACACACCATCTGTCCCTTGCACCCACCTCACTTCCTCCTCGAGCCAGCCAAAATATACGGATTTTAAAGAAAAAAAGGAGTCAAATGGGTTATGTAAACTATTGGCTGTTATAAAGAATCTGCGTTCCTTTCAACCTCGATGATTACCTGGGAGAGGTTTTCTTTTAGAAGCTTCAAATGTTTTGTTTTGTTTGAGTGAATGGGACTGAAAGCAATTCTCTATACATTTACATTTTCTTTCAATTATATTCTATTACAGCAAAGAAGAACAGAAATGTAATACCCAAATATTACCTCTCGCTCTCTCCCTCTCTCGCACACACAGATATGTACCATAACATTAAATGGGAAGGGGTGGGGGGAGGAGGGAAGAAGAGAGTAGGAGAGAGAGGGGAAAGTGTAACAAGGGCCGAATAAGTATTATGAGAATACCACTGTACTTTATCTCTGTGTGATTATGCTTCTTTAGAAAAAAATCAAGTTACACTGCAGCAAGTTTTCCTTTTAAAGTATTTTTTTAACTATTGTTACTCATGTCTGCAAGTGTCTGACAGGTATGGCAATTTCTTGCAATACCCTTGAAAAACTTTATTGCACTAAGTTAAGGATCTTTGGAATCTATTGTATTCAATACAAAGGTTATGTATTATTGTGGGCCAGGATGATCAAAGGACTATACTGAACAATGTGTCAGACAAGAATGATCTTTTGGGACAAAACATGTCAAATGGAATTCCTGGGAAATATCTAGGGGAAGGTGGATACAAAGGCCCTACACTGGTTATTCAAAACACCAACCTTTTGAAGCTATGCCCTGAGGAGAGAACCACTGTCTGATAATTAGCTGTTCCCGAAGAGTGGAGGACATCAAAGGCTTATAAAGAAATAGGCTGATCAGAGCAGTCTGTGCGCTAGTTCTGAGCTGAGGTTCTTATGAACTTGTCATCACAGAAAAACCCGTTGATGGGTTTGAAGGACTAACTCCTATCAAAGCCCCTGCTGGAGTTGGGGGTGAACTCTGGTAAGCTTTTCAGCATGCATGTAGTTTCTTTTATTGTTTTTAATACGTTTTTTCTGTGATGTTTTCACCTAAAGAATACAAGAGGTTGCTTAGAAAGAGCTGTGTGTACCTTATAACTGGGAGCAATTACACTGTTTATAGCCTCTGGAGAGAGACCAAAGCACTAGGCTGTCTGGCATATAGTGGAACTGTGCAGCATGGGAAAAAGAGAGGTGATGGCTGAGAGCCAGAGAGGTGATGGCTGGGAGCCAGAAGCCTAAAAGTGGGTGTCCTCGATGGACCACGGAGAGGAAATACAGGTGCAGTTGCTCTGAACTGTGACAACGTGAGTTTATCTTGAGCAATTTTAAGCTATGGTATACTTTTCTTGTCATGGTGCTCAGAAGGGAATTTGAGCAACTTTCCATTATGTTTAACTCTTGAATTTTATAAGATGGTTTTGAAACTCTTATGGAAGTAAAAAAGAGTAACAGAAATAATATAAAATAAGAAGCAGCAAAAATAATGTAAAACCACGCAGGCTGTAACCAGACCAAAAATATGGAAGATATTTGAGATCATCCTTGGCGAGCACTGCTGAAATCTAATGTTCTCACCATCTTGGGAAAACACATAGTATAAGAACTCAGCCCATTAGAGATTAAACTCATCTTGCTTATCATTTTGCACAGCAGCAGTTTATGAACTAAAGAGATAGCATTTTATGAGCATGCTATCTCTGCCATCTCAGAGTATCATTATTATCTTCTAGCAGCAACAAACCTCCCTCAGGAGAGAATCCATTCCCTGCAGCCCCTGGAGCCAGGAGCAGAGAAAAGCCCCAACCTTTGGCATTGTTTTGCTGCAGGGGATCTAAAGTGTTTTCCTTGCACTGCCCCCACGCTGCCACTTCACTCTTGGTGTCCACATGGCCAAGTGCACTCCTGATCTTCCTCCTGACACTCTCAAATTAGGGTAATACATAAACACAGAGAAAGTGGGGCCATTAGAAGGAGGTGCAAGTATAGGTGTGGGTGGGAGTGTAAATTTCACAAAACTTATGACAGCATCCTCTCTTACTTATATCTATGGACTTTGTGACAGACCCAGACAAGTGGGGTACAGAAGTCTGATCGAAGGTAAATATACTGGCCATTGGACGAATAGTTTTCTGTTCCCTGAGTGACCAGTGCAGGGGCTGCACTAGAACAAGCAGGAACTTTCTGGAACCAATTTAAGGCAGGCAGGCTAATTAGGACACCTGGAGCCAATTAAGAAGAACCTGCTAGAATCAATTAAGACAGGCAGGCTAATCAGGGCACCTGGGTTTAAAAAGGAGCTCCCTTCAGTTTGTGGTGTTGCGTGCGAGAAGCTGGGAGCAAGAGGCACACAAGGAGTTGAGAGTGAGAAGAGTTGAAGGACTGAGGAGTACAAGCAGCAGCAGACCATCAGGAGGAAGGTCCTGCAGTAAGCATAAAGAAGGTGTTGGGCGGAGGCTGTGGGGAAGTAGCCCAGGGAGTTGTAGCTGTCACGCAGCTGTTACAGGAAACCCTATAGACAACTGCAATTCACAGGGCCCTGGGCTGGAACCCGGAGTAGAGGGCGGGCCCGGGTTCCCCCCAAACCTCCCAACTCCTGATCAGACACAGGAGGAATTTGACTGTGGGTTCTACCAGAGGGGAAGATCTCTGAGGCGATCAAAATCCGCCAATAAGCGCAGGACTCACCAAGGTAGAGGAGGAACTTTGTCACAACTTATATAGCTCTCTTCACCATAGTATAAGAGTGGCTCACAAGTAATTCAAAATAGAAACAACCATCTCACTCTTTCTTCCTGACTAGCCTGTAGGAGAAATAGCTTTATTCATTTATAGGTGTAGGTTTGGATTAGGGTATAGGTTTATAGACTTGGATTATGTTTGTGTGTATGAGACAGAGAATGTGTGTGTTGTGTGTGTGTGGAGAAATTGGGAGAAAGCTAGGTCAAATAAATGACGTATGGATTTAGTTAGGAATAATGTGAAGCCTATGGTCAAGCCCGTCTCTTGCAGGAATACTGTATGTCCGTATTCTAAATCCAGCTTCTGGGAAGTTTTGTCTCCCATTTTATAGGCTCCTGCAATGTAGCTGTCATAGGAGGTCTTAGTTAAGGAGGGACTGGAGATCTCTCTAGTAGATGAAGCTAGTCCAGTAGTTGGAACTCCTGAATATCAGGACAGAAACCATGAACTTTACTTTGAATTCAATAAGGAGTCAGCACATGGAGTGCAGAACAAGGGGGTGCATTCACAGCAGTCTGTGTTGCTAAGCAGACAGACTGCTGTATTTCATAGTGGATTTTTCAGGCTTCATTCCTAGATATAAACTGCAAGAATCTTGCAAAGAGTTCACAAATGGGTGGATCGCTGGGACCAGACCTGCATCCAACGGGATAAGGAACAATTGTCTAATAGCTGGGACATGTCCTGTCTATCTTCTTTCACAGACATCAACAGAGCAAATTCCTCAAACCAGGAGGGGATTGGGGGTGAATCTAATAGTTAATTTCTAAATTTGTTATAAAGAGCATAGGCGCCGACTTCGTGGGTGCTCCGGGGCTGGAGCACCCACGGGGAAAAATTGGTGGGTGCTCTGCACCCACCGGCAGCTCCCCGCCAACCCCAGGGCCCGCCGCCATCTTACCTTAGCACCGGGAAACGTTGTGGGGCCCCGCCCCCGACGCTGGGCATGAGCTCCCACCGGCGCCACAGGAAGTCGGCGCCTGTGATAAAGACCTTCTCATTTCTTCAGTGGGACCAGGATTTGATCTAGCCTACAGATATTTGTCATGAGTATATAAAATGCCAGAACCCCATTTCCCAGAGCTCTGTGAACATGGTATTCTATCACTGCCATCAAAAGAAGAAATTTATCCCTTTAATGTACTGTTGCAGTAGGAGACCTGTTTATCTGTCTTCCATTGACTGGAAAGTACTGCTTTACAAGTTATAAAGCAGCATTTCAGCAAAGTTTACTGTAATATTTACAGATTTGCAGTGAAGTAAAACAGCCTTTCAATCCATTTATCAAAATATTCGCACTTCCCCTTTAAAGAGAAAGGTCAGCAGGGGAGTGAAAACACAGAAAGAAACCATAATAGATGGGTGAAATTCATCTGTGGTACGAACAGAAGATAAAGCCTTCTCAACATCTAAACCCTATAGAATCATAGAAGATTAGAATTGGAAGAGACCTAGGAGGTCATCTAGCCCAACCACCTGCTCAAAGCAGGACCAACCAATTAAATCATCCCAGCCAAGGCTTGGTCAAGCCGGGCCTTGAAAACCTCTAAGGATGGAGATTTCACCACCTCCCTAGATAACCCATTCCAGTGTTTCACCACCCTCATAGTGGAATAGTTTTCCCCCACTGCAACTTGAGACCACTGCTCCTTGTTCCGTCATCTGCCACCACTGAGAACAGGCGAGCTCCATCCTCTTTGGAACCTCCCCTCAGCTAGTTGAAGGCTGCTATCAAATCCCCCCTCACTCTTCTCTTCTTCAGACTAAACAATCCCAGTTCCCTCAGCCTCTCCTCATAAAGTCATGTGCCCCAGCCCCCTAATCATTTTCATTGCCCTCTGCTGGACTCTCTCCAATTTGTCCACATCCTTTCCGTATTGGGGGGGCCCAAAATTGGACGCAATACTCCACATGTGGCCTCCTCAGTGCCGAATAGAGGGGAATGATCACGTCAGTGCTCTTGTTGGTGCCATGGCTGACAAACCACTCAGGAGGTTTCTGCACATCCTGTGTACTGCAAAGGGAGAGACTCTGCTCTGGCACCAAATAGGCTAGTGGACAGATTGAGTTTGGGGACAGGCTTCGGTAACATGTGGGGGTGGAGAAAGAGCAGTGGAGAAAGAGCACTGCAACCCCACAGTCTGCCAACTAGCTGTGGGGGGGGAAGGGCAAATGATATCCCTCGCACAAAGCCAGAACACTTGGGCTTTATGCAAAAGGCTGAATTTCATCCTCTCTGGATAAAAAAAAACCCTGATCTGACTACAGGTTATTGATAAAGGGTAGCCTTCTTTAAAAAGTGGGAATGATACTACCTTCTTTTGTAAAGCATTTTCAGATCAACGGGTAAGAGTGCCATGCAAAAGCTAAATATTATTGTTTGCTAGTTAGCAAAGTAAAAACAGGCACCATTCAAATGAGATGAAGTGGGGGGGACAAGACTATCTGTGTTATTGGGCAAAAAATACCTACACTATAAATAGTATCAACTGAATAGTTGTACCTTCAGAAGAGAAAGTTATTTACCTAATAGGTAACTGGAGGTTCTTCAAGATGTGCGGTCTCTATCTGTATGCCATTGCGGGTACACTTGCGCTACATGAGCCTGGAATCAGAGAATTCTTGCAAGCAGTGCCTTCTGGTCTGTATATGTGCCCTTGTTCTCCTTGTGCTTCTAAGAGAGGGTGTAAAGGGCGGAATGGACTGACAGCCTCTCCAATTCCTTCTCTACTGCAAATCTAGGTATGAGCTGAAGCAAAGGGGAAGGAGGGCAGGTAGTGAAATACAGATAGGGACCACACCTCTCAAAAGAACCTCCAGTTACTATGAAGGTAAGTAGCTTTCTCCTCTTCTTTGAGCGCTGGTCCCTATGTGCTTTCTACTGTGGGTGACTAACACGCAGTACTCAAGTAGGAGGAGGGAACGAGGATACAGACGGCAAAGCTGTTTGAAGATTCTCTGTCCCAAAGGATGCATCAGAAAAGGAGTCTCCGACCAGAGCATAATGTCTTGAAAACATATGGCTCAAACTCCGCGTAGCTGCCCTGCAAAATGTCAAGCAGGGGCACTTCTTGAAGCAATGCCACTGGGGCCACTTGTGCCACTGTAGGGTGCGCTCTTACCCCATCAGGGGAAGGTAGTTGTGACAACTGGTAGCCGCATAGGATACAGCTCAAGATCCATTTAAAAATCATCTAGGAGGATACAGCACAACCTCAGACTCGTTCTGTGGTGGCAAGAAACAGTCTAGGTGATTGGTCAAGAGAATGAAGTCTCCTCTCCTCCTCAGGTGCATGGGGTTTCAGGAAAAAAAAAAACACAGGGAAGTCAACTGCCTGGTTTCTGTGAAATTCTGAAACTACCTTAGGGTGAATTTTGGATATAGTCATAACAAGAATTTGTCCTTATGGACTATGGTGTATGGCATATCTGCCATTAGGGCTCCAAGTTCATCTACCCTTCTGGCTGAGGTGATGGCCAAAAGGAATTCAACTTTCATAACAGGTGAGACACGGAACATATAGCTAGTGGTATGAAGGGGGCTTAGTGAGTGCCAAAAGTACAAGGTTCAAGTCCCCGTGAGAAGTTAGTTTCCTTACTGGCAAAAAGGTTCTGATTAGGCATTTCAAGAATCTGCAGGTCAGCAGGGGAGTGAAAACTGAATAAACATCTGATTGCAGAGCACACACACACAGATTACTTCCAGGTGGACTCATACAGAACTGAGGGAGACACCAGTTGTTTTGAGAGAGAGAGAGAGAAAATATTCCAAAATGAGGGGGTATCTGTTGACTCTGGAAATATGTGTTTCTGCTATGCCCAGATGAAGAAACACTTAAACTTGGCAAAGTCACATTTCCTGGTAGAACCTTTTCCGATATTAAGAATGGTTTGTAAGGCTTCAAAGCAGGAATGCTCTAGGCTTGACACCCTTCCAAAAACCAAGTCCTGAGACGAAGTGCTTTAGGCTTGAGATGCTTGATCCTGCCATTCTCCTGAGTCAAGAGATCGAGAAAGGACTGAATACTGATTGGTGAATGAGATGATATTCATAGTAGATCTGGGAACCAAAATTATCTGGGCCAATTGGGGGTGATGAGGATGATTTTTGCCTTGCCCTCTTGAATTTCCCATAAGACCCAAGGTAGGAAAGGCATAGCTAAGATAACCTGACCAAGAAAGGAGAGCATTGCCTAGGGCTCCTCTGGAACAGTATATATTGCATTTCCTGTTTGTTTGGGAGGCAAACAGATCCCAGGTGATGGTTCCTCATTGAGCAAAAATACTGTTCACTACTGAATTGTACGACTCCCACTCGTGATCGATAGCAAAACGCCTGTTGAGGGTGTCTGCCAACACAGTATGAGATCCTGGAAGGTAAGCTGCAGACAGGCTAATTAGATTTTTGATATAACAATTCCATAGGGTTTCTGCTTCTACCCACAGGGGGTGGATCTCATCTCTCCCTGTTTGTTGATGTAAAAGACAGTTGTCATGTAGTTTGACATTATGAGGACATGGTGAAACTGGAATAGTTCAGGTAGTTCTGGATCCTAGATCTCCTCTAGGGAGATCCCAGTAGAGGGTCTGTGGATATGGATTCCCTCGTATTAGACTCAAACCTAATGGTGGGAGGTGCACTCCATGTTAATTCAAACCAACGTACAGGGGGGTCTCTTATCTTGGATCCAACTGCAGCCTCATGGCCTTCTCCATGAGGCACTCTTTGATCCGAAGCTCCAGCAGGGTGAAAGCGGCAGATATTTCACCTAGCCACAAGATGCGCTTCCCTGAGACAGTACAGGCAGCGTTGATGGTTGTCACTGACTGAGGAGCATGGACAGGAAACAGTTTTTGAAGCCCAGTTTTGGGCATAGTCCCTTATCTGTCACTGAGCATTGGGGTGAGGCAGTTCCCTTGGGGCAGGGAATCTATTTAACCACAAAAACTTTGCTAAAAAACTCACTAAAATCCATTAAAACTATTTACAAGATACACTGCAGGCAATCTTTGAAACATTTACATATCAAAAAATAATGAAGCAGTAGCAGCTCCGGACATTGGAAGTTCTGACCCAGGCCATGCAGCATTAAGAACTAGAAAGGCAGTCGGTCCACTCTGCCCTTTATGCCCTCGGTTGGAAGCACAAAGAGAGCAAGGGCGCGCATGTGGACCACCAATGGACATTGCTTGCAAGAATTCTCTGACTCCGGGCACATGGAGCACATGCACACCCACAGCGGAATACACGTAGGGACCAGCACTCAAAGAGCAAGTACAGAAGGTTGCTATTTACGCAGTCAGTGCAGGGCACCTGGCTCCGGTTGCCCTGAGAAACTAGCATCAATGTGCTGGAATTACAGGCAATCTGCTTGGCCCTTCTTGCCTGGGAAATGCTGCAAGGTCAGTGTACTTTTGTGTCCGATCGGTGAGACAAATGGGATGCAGTGGTGTACCATGAGCAGAGGGCACTGGCAGCCCTCAGCTCCTACAGAAGCCCTCTGCCCTGTTCTTATTCAGAGTCTCACCTTGCCTGCCTCAGAATGGTCTACCTCAGGACCAGGAGAAAACCATGGCATATTGGCTCAGCGGGACTCCCCTACTTCCAGGTAAGTGGAGCCTACAACCCCAGGTATTCTAGGAGATTAGCCAAGGACTGGGACATCGGGTCATCAACTGGCTCAAATCCAAGATGTCAGTAAAGTTTTGAAAATAAGAAAGAAAAACTTGTAGCACCTTAGAGACTAACAAATTTATTTCAGCATAAGCTTTCGTGGGTTAGTACCCACTTCATCAGACGCATGGAATGAAATTATATTTCAGACAGATATTTATACAGTCAGAGAAACATGATGGTCCAGGTGTATAGACCAATCTTAAGAGGCTAATTATTTGAGAGGAAACATGACAGCAGGGGAAGAAAAAGCTTTTGAAGTGATAAACAAGATGGTCACACAGGTGTGAATGAGGATCGTTAACTTAAGGGAAATAGATTCAATTAACATAATGGCCGAGCCATTCCAAATCTCGATTTAATCCGGAGGCAACGCAATCTAGTTTGCATATCAATTCGAGTTCAATAGTTTCTCTTTGAAGTCTGCTTTTGGAGTTAATCTGTCGCAACACTGCTATCCTCAAATCTGTCATTGAGTGATCAGGGAGGTTGAAGTGTTCTCCTACTGGTTTTTGAATGTTATGATTCCTGATGTCAGATTTATGTCCATTTATTCTTTTGTGTAGAGACCGTCCGGTTTGGCCAATGTACATGGCAGAGGGGCATTGCTGGCACATGATGGCATATATCACATTGGTAGATGTGCAGGTGAATGAGCCCCTGATGGTGTGGCGGATGTGATTAGGCCCTGTGATGGTATCACTGCTATCTTTGAACAGAGCCCTAGGGAGGGACCCATTCACTTGGGATTAGAGCATGGAAAAAAGGGCTATTGCCTCCCATATTCTGCTGATTCCTAAATGTTACAGAAGGTCAATCAAAACAAGGAGGGCTACTTAGAGGAGACTGCAGAGTGCCTGTTACAGAGCATGAAGCCGTCAGCTTCTTTCTCACTCCCATAACTTCTTTCATTGAGGACAAGAGAAAGGCAATTATGTTTATTCCTGCTCCCTTTAACATACCCTTAAGATCTACCCGCACAGTTCAAGGGGGGCCTTTAGCTGTATTCTCTTCAAATGCACAGTTCAGCAATTTCTGAAGGGTGAGCGTATTTGATCCCATAATATTAAAAGGTTTAGGTACTAATCCCGTATAGCCTCGTTGGGTAAAAGTCATATTAAAATCAGTGAAGTTCTGTCTAGAAAAGCGTACAAAGGTTGGGACCCTAATGAGGTATACACCCGAATTACGTATCTAAAGCTCTAAAAGACTGCAATTTTTTTATGTATGATAAAATAATTCACTAGGAAGGGTGAACTCCCATTACTGTGTGTAGAGCTGTTTGCCTTTGGCTATAATCAGTGCCTCTAACTGCTGAGAAAGTGATTAATGAGATGTAAAGTGACCAAAGTTCATCTCCCACTCGTTCTTTTACAATAGTACAAGGAAGAACCCGTCCAAGTTACTAAACAAATGCTGCATGGTAACATGTTATATTCTATTATACATACACACACCTTTTGGCTATGACCAGTGTACTTCAGAGGTGCAATTAAAAATAAATCTGCAATGAATACATCTATGTGACCAGATTATTTTCTGAATTTATCTTGTGCTAAACACATGACTGTTGTCTTTCATTCCCCACGCTCTAATTACTCAGCTAGGACAAGATAAACATCAGCAGTGGAAACTAATGGAATACCAGAACAACAATTCGCTTTTATACAGAGTAAGAGTGGGTTTTTTTCTTTTTTGCTTATGTAGCTCTCATTGTTCAGGGATTAAATAGGATGACATCAAGCTCATTAGATATAAAGATATCTGCAGTAAGAAGAGGGACACGTGACAACATTTGTTTGGGTGCCCAAATTTGAGATTTCATCCTTATTTCTAGCATGCAGGACTGTGCCCCTCATTTTAGTTTTTATAACTTCAGAGGTTTCAACATGCAATGAAATTTTTAATTGAGAAATCTTTTTGGGGTGGAGGAAATTAAAATGTGTCCTATGTCTAGTTCAACATCTCCATATCTGTATCTGTCTGGCAGTGAATCTATCATGATACTTATGAGAAAATCATTTACGTTAGCCAGAAAAACAATTCCTTCTAAAATAGAAAAGGTATTTTTGTTGCTGGCTCATTCCCTCTAGTGCTGCTGGAATAGAAATATGTTCCATAGGCAGATATCTACAAAGCTTTCATTCATCTAAATTAAAAGTAGCACTGGATGAGTGCATTTCACAAGTTATCTAAAAAGCCATTAGGGCATCTGGATGGGATGTGGAGACTCACAAGATTAAAAGCAGTTAAAAAGATGAGCTACAAAAATTGTCACTACTGAACAGGGACAGGAACAAAGTAACCAAACCCAGCAGATTACAGATTTGGAGAACTGATTAGTTTTTGTTGGTTTGTTTGTTTGTTTGGGGGGGGGGGGGTTTAAGAGCCATTTTCCTACATGCAATAATCAGGGGTCAAAGTAAAATAGAACTCTCACTGGTATGGGGCTGACTCCACGCTCCCACCCCCACCCCCAGAAGGGGCGGGACTTCAGGCAGAAGTGGCGGGGCTGGAGGTCAGCGTCCCCCCAGCCAGCCCATCCGCGCTGCCAGGCCAGCGCTGCCTGGTGCTCCAGCGGCGATTTAAAGGGCCCGGGTCTCCGGCCATGGCAGCGGCAGCTGGAGACCGCTTTAAAGCAGGGTCCTTAAAGTGCTGCCATGGCCGCGCTTTAAAGTCAGCTGTACGGGCCGGTACTGGCGGCCACTTTTTACCAGTATGCTGTACCGGCCCGTACCGCCTTACTTTTACCCCTGGCAATAATCAACCTTTACAAAAATGCCCTGAAGATTACAGTTGAAGAAACTCAATGAGCTACAAATATCATGAAAATTGGCAAGCACTAAGCGGAGAGAGCAATAAATTAGGGTCTATAGTATCCAGAAGAAATGCAACATGGAAATTTGAAAAGTTGCTTGCAAAATATTTATTATACATACCAGTATCATTTTACATCTGCATCTTGCCTTTAACCCCAAAGGCTTTCTAAGTGCTTTACAAAACCATGAGCAACATTTCCCCCAGACTCATGTGTGTGCACAGTAGTGAGAAGCTGCAAGGAATCGAATGCATTCCTAAGCAGAGTGTAAGCATAACAGCTGTCCATGAGCTCAGTCAGGGACTGCATCTGAACAGCACCACTTCTCCAGGAGCTCAGGTCGTGTGACTCTGATTGCTTCTAACTCTGGTAGTGGCTGAAGATCACATGATGACCCAATATATAAAGGAATCATTTCACCCAGCACAGAAATGCATACATCTCTGGGATATAAACTCCCCTCCTAAACCTCCAGTCCTTGTTCATGTCCTGTGGATGTCATATATCTTAGTTTGGTGGATGAGCTCTTCGGGCAAGGACATTAGGCCAAGATTTAAAAAAAACAAAAAAAAACATCCCTCTCCCCAAAATCAGGTGTCTAAAGTTAAGTGCTTAAATCCATATTTAGTTACCGGATTTTGACTCCAACAGGAACTGTTCAGTGCTCAGCACATTGAAAATCAGACCACTTATGTAAGTGCCTGAATATGGACTTCTATTTGTGTGAAAAATACACATTTATGGTGCTACCAACAAAAAATCAAACTTCCAATGTTTCTGATTATTTTAGCCACCATAGTGAACATTACACTGTTAAAACATCCTAAAAACCCCCACCCTACTTCCTTGATATGCACAATAACCTGAAAAAGTCATGTTTCATGTTTCCAAGCTTATTGAGATACATTGGTATTACTGACAAAAAGGTGTAGCCAATGGTTAGACTGCACTTGCAGTTTGTTCTTAAAAATGTTCAAGAGACCAAATAACTGAATGTAGCCAAATGTATTGTTCAAAGACAAAGCAGTACAATACAAAAAGTAGACATACATACCCTCCTCCTGGGAAGCAACTCTTATCTCACAGCATATCTCTTACACAGAATGTGGGCTTCGAAATTATGCATTTTAACTAGCTACATTTCTAGTATGGTTTTACATGTTACAAAACTCTCTCTATGTCACTAAAATCTAACCTGCCAGCTCACAACAGTTCCTTAGTCATTATTTTGTTCTGTACTTTTCTTATCTCTCTTTTGGATAGAACATTCTAAACCAGTTGCCCATGAAGGTACCTGTACTACTACTAGGACACAGAACGAATGTATCTTGCCTTTGACAAGTTCTCCATTAGCTAGTGCCAAAGCTGACTTCTGTTTTGCAGTATACTTAGTATGACTGAACAGAATTGGGGGGAAAGCACAGTCCATTGTTAAACTTATATGTATTAGCTAACAGTATGTTGATGATCATAGCAAGAGTTGGCACAAACATTCCATAATCTATTGTTATTTACATTCTGATATTGCATAGGGTCCCCAATTGGGATCAGGGTTTCACTATCCTAGGCACTGTACAAACATAGAATAAGACACAGTCCCTCACCTGAAGAGTTTAGTCACTTTAAGAAGATGCAACAACTAAGTGTGACCAAAAATAACACTTAAATCCCCCCATACTGACTCTTGCCAAAGGAAGATGACTTGCAAGGGGCCATTCAAGATGGAAGCCCATTCTACACACTACCATGGCTATATCATAGTCAGGTGAATCTGCTGCCTAGTCTAATATGTTCCACTCTACCTTTTTTTCTTTAATGTGTTAAAAAACAAACAAACAAACCAGACAGTGGTTTTATCAGTCCCAGTGCTGACTATAGTTTAAACAGCCACACCTGAAGCGGAAATCAATAACAGTGATTAAACACTGAGTATATCCTGAATGGTGCCTGCAGTGCTGTCTCAACACAAGATCACATGCAAACAATAATTAACAGACTTGCATGCCAGTCTTTCCCAGGAGATATCAGGATGCTCCTTAGAAACACTGGTGCAAATTAGTTCCTTGCAGGTTATCCAGTTAAGTGGCCTGGAGCAATCAGATTCCTGCTGTGTTCAGGGAAACAGGACTTCCTACATTCTTTGTAAACAAATAGAACTGCACTAAAAAAAATACCCGACTCCATCATCAATTCCTCCTCCAGACTGGAATAACTTGAGAAAGAGAAACATAGGAGCTCAAACAACAGACATCCAGAAGAGACTGAGGAGAAAAAACTGAATGAGTTCTTGGAAGAGCTACACAGCATCAAAGATGAGACTTTCCTGGTGAAATCCTGGCCCCAGTGAGGTCAATGGCAAAAGTGCCCTTGATTTCAATGAGGCTAAGATTTCGCCTTCTGTCTTTTTAAATGTATGGGAGAGGAGGGAAAGGGTCTCATGGCACTACAAGTAGGGCCCTATTCACAGTCCATCTTGGTAAATTTCACAGTCATAGGATTTTAAAAATCTTAAATTTCATGGTTTCAGATGATCTAGTCAAGTATTTCTCTGAGACAATCCTGTTTATTTACAATAAATGTACAAAGCTCTTTCCCTGAACATAGCAGGAATCAAATAATGAGACGGTATCTTTTCTGACAGTTACAAGCCTTTTTTCCTATCAGCACTTAGCCCAAAATCTCTCTCTCTGTTTGTCTTAATGCTTATTCTGAAATGTGTCTTTGGCTTTTCCGTCCCTCCTTTCTGGTGTTTTCTCCTGCTTCTCTCTCTGTGTCTCACACACATACACACACAGTTTCACCATTCAATGATCTAGCCATGTTTATTACATTAGTCCTCAATACGCATGAAACAGAATGAAGCGAACTCAGCCTTTTGGGTCAGAAGTTTATTGATTTCACATCTTAGATTGATGAGGGTTCCGAGTTTCTCTGGAGAGGGGGCAGAAGTCTAGTCTACATCAAAGTCCTTAATTTCCTTCATAAGGGTATCAATTCTGTGTTCTCTCAAGGTCATAATAAGAGATGATACGGCCTCGGATGAAGGCTTTAAAGGCTTCCCAAAGTGTGGCAGCTAATGACGCAGTGGAGACATTTGTTTCTAAGAAAAGTTCTAACTCCTGCTGCATAGAGTTAACAAGTGAGACATCAAACAGCAGAAAGGTATTGAATCTCCATATTTTAGTAGGGGGTACATACCCTGGAGGCCTAAAGGACATATGTATAGGAGTATGGTCAGATATAACAATAATACCAATGCCACGATCGGTGTTGGATCAAACCTTGTGACACTAAGAAATAGTCCAATCTTGAATATGATGAATGAGCTGCAGAAAGAAACTATAGGCTCTGATCATGAGATTACTCAACCCCCACATATTTTACAAGCCTAAATCACCTGTGTAGGTATGAAGTATCTGATGAGTAAGGCTACATTTCTGGCATGGGTATTTTTAGTAAAAGTCCTGGGCAGGTCGTGGGAAATAAACAAAAATTCACAGAAACCCACGACCTGTCCCTGACTTTTCATAAAAAATACCCTGGAAGCAGGGAGGAGGGGCAAACCGTGCTGCCGGGGCTTGCAGCTGCTCCAGCACCGCCGCTACTCCAGATCCGGGCGGGGTAGTGGGGGAGCTGACCCAACCTCAACCATTGTTCTGGTGGTCCCCGGAGCTGGTTGCCCATCAGCTGTTCCGGCAGCCCCCGGGGGTGGCCGCTATTCTGGTAGCCACGGCTGCAGCATCCCCAGGACTGACAGCTGCTCCAGCCCTGCCCCAGAAGTAGCCCTGGAAATCCCAGAAAGCCATGGAATCCATGACTTCCATGACAGAATCGTAGCCTTACCAATGAGTATCCGTGTTTTTATATGGAGCTGGAGAAGATTTATCAAGAAATAGGTATAGAGTTTCATTAAAGTCTCCAGCTATAATAGGATGGTGGCCCATGTCGTTTACACTCAAAAAAAAAATTATGAAAAAATTGGAGATTTGGCCCATAGAGATCAGCAAAGATGATTTTATATAATTGCCAATTTCAGCCTGGAGGAAAGTAAATCTGCCCTGTCAGACCTTGTGCTCAGAATATTAATTCAACTTCTGTATTAGTATAGCAACACCCCTCCTTTTAGAATAAAAGCAGCTAGAAACAGAAAGGCCTACGCAATCTCTATTCAGTTTACAAGCCTCAAGTTCTGTCATGGCAATGTCAACATTCCCTTTTTTAAAGCATTGAGTATATATTTTTTTCTTTTAATTCAGTTATTAAAACCCTTTATATTCAGGGAGACATATTTAATTATCAGCGCCATCATGGTTCAAATACAATGGATAAAATATAAAGTTGCTTTGTGAATAAATGAGAAATTGTAAATTTTCCTGAGCAGCATATAGTTCTAGCATATCTAAACAGCAAAAGATATAATCCAGAGGTAGGGTGTCGCTTCCCAGTACACATTCTAGGGAGCGGGACGGAAATTCCCAGCATGGGAGGGTAACAGGATGTGGTCAGAAAGAGGAATTATTTCTCCGGATTTCCACAATATAGTGGTAAACTCCCTAGTGGTAAACTTCAGGAACTTCACAATCAATACTGTAGTCCAATCTCCCAAACTAGCATGGGGGCAAGAGCCCGGTGTACCCGTTCTATATCAAAACAAAAAACTACTGGCATATGCAACAACTCTGTTAGCAGCTTAGGGACAAATGAAGAGGGTTTACCTTTCTCTGTTCCCTCAGGGACACCCACAATTCTGATGTTACATTGCCTTGACTGGCTTTCTAGATCAATTAGTTTGGACTTAATAGTTTTGATATCATTACAGTTCTTCATAACCTGTAATTTGTTCTCTTTGAAATCATCTTCCACTTCAGAAAATCTGTGTTCTGCTTCCCCTCTCTGGCTGGGTAGAGCTTGTCGCGCACTCAGAATCTCAGTCATGGTGGTCTTTAGGATGGAAACGGCAGATTTAATTTCAAAAGTATTTGCAGCAACCCATTGTAGCACAGCCATCTGCTGCATTCCATCAGCCTTAGGAACCATTTTGTTTCTAGAAGGTGGGGAGGCAGATCTCCTCTGATTTTTCAGTGCTTTCAGATTCAGAGAGGAAGACGCAAAGCTAGAGGGCATCTTGGGGGTTTCAGTAGTCAGGTGCAATGTTTCTAGAAGTTGGGTGGTGGATTTTAGGGGATGATATTTAGGGATTCCCCGTGGGCTGCTTCAGAGCTCAACTAACTTTCATCTGCCTCAGTCCCAGTGCCCTCCGGTATTCAAAAAAGTAACGTATTTATAAGCAAGTTACATGCATTAAGGCCCACTGCGCCTGGACTTATCCTAGTGAAACAGGGCGTCAGCCCCCACCGGCGCCACCGGAAGTTGGCGCCTATGCCTTTACCTAGGGTCTTGGTCTTCTTAGCCCGCCACAGCACTTCTCCAAACTCTCCTCTGCTTTCCTCCAAACTGCTCTCTGTTCCAACACCAATCCACTCTGCTTCACTCCTCCAAACTGCTCTCTGCTCCAACTCCTTCCCCTGGCTGATTGAGGCAGGGGCATTTTATCAGGTGACTGGCTTTAGGTGCTCTAATTGGCTTCAGGTGCTTTTAATTAATCCAGGGAATGAGGCTTCTCCTCATCCTGGGGCTTACATATCTCTCCTAGATCACACTCCTGCTGCCTTCTGGCCATGCTGTATCACAATATATAAAAGTAGTCATCCTAGAACCCAGAGTCGGTGTATGTCACAGGCCACCCTTCATCAAGGCTTCTGTGCATGGCATGTCACCATTTTGGATTTTGCTTCAAACGCAACTTTAAATAAGCCAGATAAAATGTCTGCCCGACTACTAAGAACGTACACAATATTAAGGCCAAATGGATAGACCTTAGCACATGGAGTGCAGACAGAGGCATGGAAGAAAACGTACTATCCACTCCAAGAGCCATCCTGGACAGTGAAATGTTGAATTACTGTACAGACCATTAGACCATCAGGCCTTCTTAAAGAAGGATGTCAGAAGAAAATCTACCCCTAATTTTGTTTCTCCTGTTGGGCAGTCATGCCCAAACTTTTCCCGTCGTGCCCCCTTACTAGTAATGGAATCTGTCCGTGCCTCCATTCCATCACTGCACAGGTGGCTCAGCAGAGGCGCTTGGTATGGGGAAGGGGCTAGGGCTAGAAGAGGAGCTGGCCTGCAGTCAGAGAGGGAATGAGGGCAGAACTGGGCTGGAGGTGGAGCAAGGGGCGCAGAGTGGAGCTGCAGCTGGGGCCAGAGCTGGGCTGCGCTTCCTCCCTTTCCCCTGTGGCCTGTTGCATGCCGCCCCCCACCCCCACCCCATCATTCCTCCAAATCCTCCTGCGGGGGTGTGCCCCACAGTTTGGGGGCTTCACTGTGCTGGATTCTACAATTACATGGGAAGACATGGGTCCCGTACCATGCTTACAGCCTAAATTAAGACACGTTTGTCACATTCACTTGTTACAATAGAGGAGAAAAAGAAGGAAGGCAGATGCCAACAATAATAAGCCAGCTATGTGCACAGCTCCATGGTTCCAAAGCATGTAATAGTTTGGTTTTGTTCAGAGACGGGTGAATCTGTGTGTCTGTCTGAGTGGGGAGGGGTGTCTCTAGCCTACCTATCCTTAGTGGTCTTTTTTTTTTCTTTTAAGGGGCAACAACAACGTGGGACCTGATTCTTAAAGGACGACTCCCTTACCATAGGTCAGACACAGAACTGTCCTAATACAGACAACCTGCCAGACTGATGAGATGAAAAGGTAGTCATGGTAATAGCTTGCCTGAGCATAGAACTAGATACAAAAGGAAGAAAAATCCTCATGCTCTCTCATTAGCATCAGAGAACACAGACCAAACGGCGCGAATAGGAAAGCAGCACTCAGGGATATCAATGGTGCGCTGGCACATTTGTACCCTGTAAAATCTGGGTGGGTATCACAGTGAGTGTGATTTAGCTAGTTATTTAACAGAAAGGCAGCAAAACCGTTCCAAAGTAGCTGGGAGAACTCTGTCTGTTCTGTCAGGGTGGGGCCGCTGCTATCTGCATGAAAGATTAGAAATTCCTCCTTGAAAACATATGGAACAGAACCTTCTACACAAACTGCAATTTTCTGTCGTTTTACTATTGGGAAGATACAAGCTTTATTATAGATCGATCGATCGATATTTTTTTTTAAAAATACATGCCACTGCTGCTGCCCCTTTATGACTCAATCCTGCAAGACACAGTACTCTGGCCCCAATCCATCAAAGCATTTAATCACATGCTTAACTTTAAGCACAGAAGTAGCCCCACTGATTTAAAGAGTAAGTTGCACCATTGCAGTAGGTATATAGATACACTGCGTATCTGCCTAAACGTAGACTAAAATACTTTCTGCACCTATGGAAAATCCCACAGGCATGAGGAAGTGACCAAAAAACTCAGCAATATTGAATTTGCTAAATTTTGAGGGAAGGTAGCAGGAGAGGAATAAAGTCTCTCGGGCTGGAGTAGGGAATTCAGCCTTGAGACCTTCAGGCTCCAAAAGGAACTCGGGGCCCAAACCCATTTGCACCAGAACCATTTGAGAAAAGGATGCAGATTGAGGAGGCAGTTCTGATCCAAACATGCAGAGGGAGCTCGCAGAAGAATACATTTCAATTCCCTGAAGTCCAGGGGACAAATATTTCCTAATCCAGTGCTTCCAAAAATGGTTTTAAATGTGAGCCATTCATGTAGTGCTGAGGACAGATAAGGGAATTGTATTCTTTGTGGTGAGCAAAGAGACAGCTGGAACTCTGGCGGGAAAGATTTTCCCAGACTTCATCAAAACCATTGATGTAGCAGCATTCTGAGTGCACTGTATTTAGACTTTTGTTTATTAAATGTTTTAACTTACTAATTGTCATTTTAAAAGTTTCTACCCTAAGGAAAACAAATCTGCTATAAATAACACCACATGTCAGGACACTCTTCCCAAGCCTCGAAATAGAAAGGACTGACCAAATGAACAGTATGAACGCAATATGCTTGACTTTCTTTAGATTCATAACCTAGTACTGTCCTTCACCCAAATTTGCAAATCAGCAATGCATCAATTGCTATGTGCCTAATATAATATATTGTTCAATATCTTCATCAACGACCTGGAGGATGGTGTGGACTGCACCCTTAGCAAGTTTGCAGATGACACTAAACTGGGAGGAGTGGTTGATACGCTGGAGGGTAGGGATAGGATACAGAGGGACCTAGACAAATTAGAGGATTGGGCCAAAAGAAATCTGATGAGGTTCAACAAGGACAAGTGCAGAGTCCTGCACTTAGGACGGAAGAATCCCATGCACTGCTACAGACTAGGGAGCGAATGGCTGGGCAGCAGTTCTGCAGAAAAGGACCTAGGGGTTACAGTGGACGAAAAGCTGAATATGAGTCAACAGTGTGCCCTTGTTGCCAAGAAGGCTAACGGCATTTTGGGCTGTATAAGTAGGGGCATTTCCAGCAGATCGAGGGACGTGATTATTCCCCTCTATTCGGCACTGGTGAGGCCTCATTTGGAGTACTGTGTCCAGTTTTGGGCCCCACACTACAAAAAGGATGTGGATAAATTGGAAAGAGTCCAACGGAGGGCAACAAAAATGATTAGGGGGCTGGAGCACATGACTTATGAGGAGAGGCTGAGGGAACTGAGATTGTTTAGCCTGCAGAAGAGAAGAGTGAGGGGGGATTTGATAGCTGCTTTCAACTACCTAAAAGGGGGTTCCAAAGAGGATGGATCTAGACTGTTCTCAGTGGTAGAAGATGACAGAACAAGGAGTAATGGTCTCAAGTTGCAGAGGGGGAGGTTTAGGTTGGATATTAGGAAAAACTTTTTCACTAGTAGGGTGGTGAAGCACTGGAATGGGTTACCTAGGGAGGTGGTGGAATCTCCTTCCTTAGAGGTTTTTAAGATCAGGCTTGACAAAGCCCTGGCTGGGATGATCTAGTTGGGGTTGGTCCTGCTTTGAGCAGGGGGTTGGACTAGATGACCTCCTGAGGTCCCTTCCAACCCTGAGATTCTATGATTCTATGATTCTAATATATTCCCCGGGCAGACAAACATTGGTCCAGAGATCTGGACTCTGAATTTCGAAGCGGTGTCACTGTTAAAATTAATAAACGGCAATGATGACTAGCACATGCATCTAACTGGACCAAGGCCCAGCAGGGGTCATCAGAGCTGATCTTTCATTGGGCTGGCTTAGCTTCTTGCTTGCTGTCTTATTTGGTATGAAGTTTATTGCAAACCCAGAAATGAGAGCAAATAGAGATCTACCTGGATAGTAAGCTGGTTGGAGACTGTCTTTTTGTGGGGTGTTTGCACAGCACTTAGCACAGTGGGTCCTACCACAGTATAAATAATCAATAGATCAACACCACTCACTAGCCTTGATTCAAGAGAGACACCGTGCACTGCAAAACAGAAACGACATAAATAGGTGGGAGGGGAAATATATTAATAATAATATAAATAAGGAGAACATAAGAACGGCCATACTGGGTCAGACCAAAGGTCCATCTAGCCCGGTATCCTGTCTTCCGACAGTGGCCAATGCCAGGTGCCCCAGAGGGAATGAATAGAACAGACAATCATCAAGTGGTCCATCCCGTTACCCATTCCAGCTTCTGGCAAACAGAGGCTAGGGACACCATCTCTGCCCATCCTGGCTAATAGCCATCGATGGACCTATCCTGCACAAATTTATCTAGTTCTTTTTTTAACTCAGTTATAGTCTTGGCCTTCACAACATACTCTGGCAAAGAGTTCCACAAGTTGAATGTGCGTTGCGTGAAAAAATACTTGCTTTTGTTTGTTTTAAACCTGCTGCCTATTAATTTCATTTGCTGCCATCTAGTTCTTGTGTTACGAGAAGGAGTAAATAACACTTGCTTATTTACTTTCTTCACACCAGCCATGATTTATAGACCTCAATCATATCCCTCCTTAGTCATCTCATTTCCAAGCTGAAAAATCCCAGTCTTATTAATCTCTCCTCATATGGAAGTTGTTCCATATCCCTAATCATTTTTGTTGCCCTTTTCTGCACCTTTTCCAATTTCAATATATCTTTTTTGAGATGGGGCGACCACATCTGCATGCAATATTCAAGATGTGGGCGTACCATGGATTTATATAGGGGCAATATGATATTTTCTGTCTTATTATCTATCCCTTTCTTAATGATTCCCAACATTCTGTCAGCATTTTTGACTGCCACTGCACATTGAGTGGATGTTTTCAGAGAACTATCCACAATGACTCCAAGATCTCTTTCTTGAGTGGTACCAGATAATTTAGACCCCATCATTTTATATGTATAGTTGGGATTATGTTTTCCAATGTGCATTACTTTGCATTTATCAACATTGAATTTGAATTGAGCTTTTAAGTAATATAATACCTGATGTTGTCCTTTTAATATTTTTATTTTGTATGTAGAGTGTTTTGAGAGTTTGAAGCAAGCTACTTCAACAAATTTAAATAAACAACATATTGTGGTTTTTTGGACTCCACAGTATTAAGATGCAATCTATGCCAACATTTTATATTTTTCTCCAGGTTCAAAAACTTTGAAAGCAATGCTATTTTTAACCAAGAACAGGAGGAACCTATTTATGATTACAACTGTGAACAGGGTCCCTATTGCAGGATATTAAGAAACAAAGGCTATTAACTTACATCTGCTACACTATATCTTGAAAATCAATGTGTTTCTACCATGCAATTGCTACACTGTCATTACTACACAAATATTAAAGCTAATTTCCCCCATCAAATTTTTTTATACAGAACAGGAAGAAAATTTGCCATAAGAAAAGTTCAATTTTGTCCAAATTTTTCAATTTTTTATCAGGAAAAAAAGAAACAAAATATTTTATTTCGAGTCAAGTGGAACTGAACCACCATAGTATCATGCCTCCATGCTCCTTTATGGTTTGTGCTGTAGAGAAGGACTACATTTTCTATGATGCACTATAGTCTCCCTTCTAAGCTGCTGCGTGTATCATGGGAGATGTAGTCCAGCCACAGAGCCCAACAAAGAGGAAAATGGTTGCATGAGGCACAACAGTAGGTCACGAAGCAAAAATCAGAGAGGATGATCTAGCCCTCACCAGAAGACAATTAATTGTTTTAAATGTTGAAAGAACCAGAAGATTTGAAATTATTTTAAAGAAGAGTGACAGAGCCTGAACCTGCAGTTCTTAATCATATAAAACTCCCACTGAAGTTCATGGAGGCTTTGCCAGAAAAAGGATTGCAAGATAAGACCCAGAAGGACTAAAAGAAGATGCTAGAGGTATTCTTGTCCAGGTGTGAGACACCCACCTGCAGAACTTCCCTAATGTACATCACAAGGTACAATGGCAGACTTCTAGATACCAGTAGGACTTGCACAGTTCCAGGGTGTGATTTTCAAAAGCGTTCACCATTGGCCTAACACTGTTCCCAGTGTTAAAACTCCCATTGGATCCAAACAGAGACCAGTTAGACCAATGTAGAGCACCTTTGAAAGTCCCACCCTGAACAGGTCTATAACTAGAGATAAAAATATACATAAGGAGTTGAAACAAAATCTTGAAAGGAACAATGGATTGGGAAGCACTCCTTCATCTTAACCATTTGTCAAGAATTAGTTTCCTTTCTACTTCTGCCCTTTGTGTAAGTATCCTCTATTAGAATAGAATCAATTTCACTAGAACAAAAACTCTTATCTGTGCCAAAGATTTGAGAATGTGTATACATCAGAAGAACTTTCATGAATTAGAGTAATTCATTTCACGACACTGCTTTTAAGTAAAGCAAACAAGCTTTTCAGACTCAAGATCTTTTTTATTTAAAATGCCAAGAAAACATAGTATTTAGTTGGAAAGCTAACCTTAAAACATGTAAACAGACTTTTTTATTATTATTCGGAAACACAACTCAATATACAAAACCTGCTTGGAGCATATTCCAGTGTAACATCATTATCTCCAGGGTAGGAGGTAAATCACTCAAAGGGAAAAAAAATTGTCTCATAAAGAGATTTATTTTGCTCTGTGTCAGAAAAATCTAGGCTCCAATCCAGTTCATTTATTTGAGGTGTTCTCACACAGAATCATGCACGTTTTTCCTAGCCTTGTCAAATTATAATTTTCTAGTGAGAAATGCCACAATATTTAGAAAGGTGTCAAAGGGAACCGAGTTACACGTCACCTGCCATATAAGAAATGAATTCAGGACAATGCCTTCTATAAATAGGCAGAATATATTTTCTGTTACTTGAAAGATTAAGAGGAGCTGGAAGGCTATGAGTAGAAGTAATACATTATTAGGTTAGCTACATTGCTAGATGAAAAATTTCTTAGGGAGTTATAACCACTCAGTGCATGTTCTTTGATGTCAATAGCTGCATCAACAGAATCTGTACCATCTTCAACCTACGCACAGACAACTCTACTTAACAAGCATGCTGTAGTTGACGGAAACCTAAGTGAAACTTCCAGGAGCCTGGGGAAAAGCATTCCTAGTGGGGTACTTAGGATTATGGAACTAATAACCCCTAAAGGTCAGGATGAGCTTGATTTCACTGGACTTCAGGTTGCCATTTCCTCTCAGCGAGTTCTTTCCTAAAGCTCTTGGCTCTGGGTTGGTTATCTAGGATTCACGGACTGCGGAGTCTTCACTCTTCCCTCTCCTCTACAGATCACAAGCTCCCAAACAGCAGGACCTAAATGCAACCCTGCCTACTTCAAAATCTTGAGATGAGCTGAAATACAACGTCCCTCGGTTGAGTCCTGCAAATGAAAATCAACGGGGCTTCTGCCAATGTATGACCACCTTGACAGCATGGTTCCTGAAGCTTTACTGTCAAAGAAATGAAGGGGCAGACCAGGTGGCAGGGCAGAGGCATAGAGAAAACTCCCATCAAGGACAACTCGGCCTTATATTTATTATCTGATTGTAAGATATGGATAGCATTTCTGCCCTCCAGGCAGTGTGCCAGATCTTCAGCCTGTGTGTAGCTCCACTGAAATAAATGTATACCAGCTGAGGATCTGCTGCCTGCAGCTACAATTGGCATTGCACAGAAATCCTTTGTTGAAAGTCTGGCCAGAGACCCATGCACATTTGTATAAAATTCTGTACTATAAGACTTTTCATCTTGCTTCTCTGGCAAACTGTTTAGAAGAATTTAACATCCTTTCTCACTGATCTTCCTCAGTTTTTTCCTGCAGCATTTGTTTCCACTGTGTTTTAATTTTGGCCAGAGTGGCTTTTGGACAGATATTTACTAAATCAGCCCATAAGGGAAAAAAAAGTGTTTTGATTCTCTCAGGTTTCCAAGTAATAATGCATGAATTTTCCCTACGGCTACTCCAATAAATCCACCATCTCTAGAATGTGGATTCCTTATTACAAATGAGTATCTATATGTAATGCCAGAGGTGCACATTGCTCTTTACTCACTTTACCTTTTACTCAGGCTACATTGCATGAAGTATTAATGGTGTGCCAGAGATACACAATACTAATCAAAATAAGGGTGCATATGTACTAACATATACTAGAAGAATACACAAATATTTTTACAATATTAAAAATTCAGAATTGTGATCAAGGTGATTTCACAGTTTATTTCATTTGATGAAAAGGTCTCACTTTATATTCAAAATCTCATTTCCCATTTTTACTCCCAGATGTACTTTGTTCCTTTAGAAAAGAAAAAGCCAAACTATGATTAATTGCCTGCAAACCCTGAAACAGAAAACAATCCACTGCAGTAATCTCTCTCCTCTCACTTATTCATTTCCTTATTTACGAAGGAAAAAAACAGCAATAATAAAGAGAAGACAGAAGAATACAGTAAGTTGTTCCTATCACCAAGGCCGGCACTACCATTAGGCGACCCTAGGCAGTCACCTAGGGCGCCAGGATTTGGGGGGCGGCGTTTCAGGTCCCGCAGCGGCTGCTGGCGGGAGAGGCTGCCGCCAAAATGCAGCCGAGATCCCCGGCGGCTGAAGAAGCTGCCGCCGAAGTGCCGCTTCTTCGGCCGCCAGGGATCTCAGCGGCATTTCGGCAGCAGCCTCTCCCGCCGCCTCTGCCTAGGGCAGCAAAAAAGCTGGCACCACCCATGCCTATCACTTAGCACCAGTATTAAGACTCCAACAGCCGAACACATGATGTGGGGGAGAGAACGAGAAAAGAATCCTTGGGTCTGGTCATGTCTTAATATTTATTTCTGTTGTGGTAATGCCCAAAGGATCCAGTCAGCCTCAGGACCCTACTCTACAAGACACCAGACTGTACAGACAGAGTAACCTTGCCTAATGACACACAAGTTAAAAGACAAAAGCCAATTCAAAGGGCCAAACCTAAACTACTGTAAAAAGAAGGAGCTTAACAAAATGAGGTAAACCCTCACTGTGGTCAGCGTGGTGCATGACGTTTTACACAAAACTCAGATTTCAGTGTTGCCAGCTCTCATGATGTTTGGTATTTTTCTTAAATCCCCAACTCCTGGAGTCAAGCAATTAAATGAGAATCTCAGCTTGTATTTAAAAGAAGTATATCGTTAACCCTCATTTGGAGAAACACTTGAAAACATGAACTTATGGCAATGTAATGTCTAAAGGCTCAAAGAAAAGGAAAGGAAAAAAAAAACCCCAGAAGGCAAAGAAGAACCCAAAATTTATAATTTTTTTTAATCTTATCATGCTGGCGGTCTGACTAATCATTTTTGAAAGCTGGCAACACTGCAGCTTTAATGGAAGTAGCACAGCTAAATCTTTCCCGGCTCCTATAATCTTAAAAAATGACTAGCGCATCTTTGTTGCTTTTTTGTTTCTCCTTTACACTGCAAAGGCAATTTTCATCAAATTTCTCTACATCAGTGATTATGGGCTATCTGCAAGTCTTGACCCACATATAGATTTCAGAGGCCATTAACCTGCCGCATATCTCCTCACTTTGCCTAAGCGGAGCACAGATGACAAGACAGCACCTTGTACTGACAGCTTTGTCTGTCACACAAAGGGTCTAAGGAACAGCCAGAAAAGAGAGAGGGGGAGATTTTTGCCTCTTTCTTATTAATATGAACTATTTGGCAACAGTTTGCTTGCTCTAGGTTTGCTACAAAATAGATCTGGATATTCAGTTGCCACGTGAACTTTCTGGATTTTATTATTTTTTAAACATTAGCTTTCTGAGAAATGTTTGTCAATTAGTGAAGCAACGTTAAATCTCACACCAGATCAACACATGCTTGAAATTGCGACCACTGTCAGTATCCTGCAATGTGTCACTAAGCTAACATTGACTGCCTAGCCTTAGAGGTAATTGCACTAGTGCATCCCACAACAGAAAGCGGATATGACTCATTTGAACTAAATTGTTAACACTTGGCGTAAAGGCTGTTAATCTCTGCAAGACTAGCTTAAGCAGGCCTGATAAACAGGTATATATTTGCTTTTCCTGGGGTATTGCCAAGCAGTCATCGACAGCAAAGATTTAGTTTTCGTTAATGTCAGTTCCATGGCCAAAAGCTATAGGTGGAAAAAAAATAGGAAAGTATTTACTCGTTATTTACATAGCAATCAACACAAACATTCATATCGAATCTTCAGAAACACATGGCAGTATAGTATGCAGAAATGACAACCAAAATCTATCATAAAACTGCTTATCAATTCATGTAGTATAATTTTAGTAGTGTTAACAATAGTCTAATGCCTAACCATTCTATAGGATATTATTGCTTTTGTGCATTGTTTCTATACCTGTTTAACAATAAGGACCACGTCCATTCACATTTCGCTTAACAATGCAGAAAATAAACCATATCCTACCCACATCCCATAATCAAGTGTGACGCAGTGGACAGGTCACTGGACTGAGATTCAGGAGACTGGGTTCTATTCCTTCCTCGCTATACTATCAGCTAACAGTGAGAAAATCACTTTAAACCTTTCCGTGCCTCAGTTTCCCTATCTAGGGATCCTGATACTTGCGTCATTTAGAAGTGGCTCTGAAATCTATGGATGAAAAGTGCCAGAGCTAGTTTAACCCCAGAATTTGACATTACTGTGCATAACCCCAGAAATTGGCAGTACTGCAGTCAGCCATTTTGTGTGTCCAGACACTGCTAGCTGAAAACCAAATACCATATAGCTAGGAATAAGCTTAGGCTCTGAGAGACAAGGCCAAAGAGCTGCATGACTGCAGTTTCGCTAATCAGAATGGGAGGATGTGACAGAGAGTTAATGTACCATGAGAATGGAAGAAAAGTTTGGACAGTCGACCTTGGTTCAGTGCCCCGACCTATACGTTTTATTGTTGTTATGACCAGAAATGCTTTAACGATAAGAGATGAGTGATTTGCTGAAATTAGAAGAACTGGTGACCCATTAGGGGTTACTATGGTGACCCACTAGGAGTCACTAGGAGTTATGTGCGTTGTTTAAGTTAACTATAAAAGATTAAGCAAAAGTATACACTTTGGAGCAGTCCGAGGAAGGAGCTGACAAGGAGCTGTCCTTTGGGCAAGGAGCTGAACTCCCCAGCAGCTGGATGGAAAGAGAGTCCCCGGGGAGTCCCTGGCTGTTGATTACCTGAAACCATCTCAGACTTTGGGTAACTATATGTTTAGGATGCTCTGAACCTACTGTTACAGCGTGCGTGCGTGTGTGTGTGTGTGTATGTGTGCGCGCTTGAGACCTAATAAAAGAGTAGTTTTAGATAAAAGCACTCTTGTTTGCACCTATCATTTAGCTGTGTCCCCACTGATTTATTCCTGACACCCCCTGGAAAGAAACAGTTAAGTTAGCACTGCTTTGGGTCCTGAAAAACCTGGGTAACACTAGGCATTATTATAGGTTATTTCACCTCTACATTTGGAACTGATGCGACCACTGCTGGAATATTGTGTTCAGTTCTGGGGCTCACAGTTCAAGAAGGATATTGATAAATTGGAGAGGGTTCAGAGAAGAGCCAAGAAAAGTATTAAAGGATTAGAAAACATACCTTATGGTGATAGATTCAGAGAGCACAATCTATTTAGTTTAACAAAGAGAAGGATAAGGGGTGACTTGATTACAGTCTGTAAGTATCTATACGGGGAACAAATATTTAATGATGGGCTCTTCAATCTAGCAGGGAAAGGTATAACGTGATCCAATGGTTGGAAGCTGAAGCTAGACAAACTGAGACTGCAAATAAGGTGTAACATTTTTAACAGTAAGCGTACTTAGCAATTGGAACAATTTACCAAAGAGTTAGGGAGGAGTCTCCATCACTGACAATTTTTAATCAAGACTGGATGTTTGTCTAAAAGGTATTCTCTAGGAATTATTTTGGGGAAGTTCTATGACAGGGATGGGCAAACTATGGCCCAGGGGCCGCATCCAGCCCTTCAGACATTTTAATCCGGCCCTCGAGCTCCCACTCCAACCAGGGAGTGGGGTCAGAGGTTTGCCCTGCTCCACGCGTGCCGTGGCTCCACACACTGCCCCAAGCACGACCCCCGCAACTCCCATTGGCCGGGAACCGCAGCCAGTGGGAGCTGCAGGGGGTGGCGCCTGCGGACGGGGCAGCGTGCAGAGCTGCCTGGCCGTGTCTCCGTGTAAGAGCCGGAGGGGACACATGCTGCTGCTTCCGGAAGCGGCTTGAGGTAAGCGCTGCCTGGAACCTGCACCCCTGACCCCCTCGCCCCCCCACCCCAACCCTGATCCCCCTCCCACCCTTCAAACCCCTCAGTCCCAGCCCAGAGCACCCTCCTGCACCCCCAACCGCTCATCCTCAGCCCCAGCCAAGAGCCCACACCCCCAGCTCTCAACTCCCTCCCCCGTCCCCACACCTCAACCCCCTACCCCAGCCCAGAGCCCCCTCCTGCACCCTGAACTCCTCATTTCTGGCCCCACCCAAGAGCCTGCACCCCCAACCAGAGCCCTAACCACTGTTCCCTCTAAGCTGTGAGCGTGTGTGCACCACACCGATTCTAAACCCCGCCCACAGGGCGAAACACTGCGCGCACAAAAATTTGCACAGAAGCACAACAATGTGCATAGAAGAAACTTTTTGCGCACACAGCCTCTCAAAAATTAGAGGGAACATTGGCCCTCACCCCCTCCCACACCCTAATCCCCAATTTTGTGAGCATTCATGGCCTACCATAAAATTTCCATACCCAGATGTGGCCCTTGGGCCAAAAAGTTTGCCCACCCCTGTTCCAGGGCCGGCTCTAGGCACCAGCAAAACAAGCTGGTGCTTGGGGCGGCACATTTATAGGGACGGCATTCTGGCGCCAGCCATGCCACCCCTAGAAATGTGCCCCAGCTGCCCCAGCTCACCTCCGCCGCCGCTCAGCTTTCGCGTGCCGCCGCCGCTCGGCTTCTCTCCCTCCCTCCCAGGCTTGAGAACCTGGGAGGGAGGGGGAGAACCTGAGCGGCCGCGGCGCAGTTATGCGCCACAAGCCTGGGAGGGAGGGGGATGCTTGGATTGAAAGCCTGGGGGGGAGAACCCGTGCGGCGGCGCGGGAAACCCGCGCGTGGCAAGCCTGGGAGGGAGGGGGAGAACCCAAGCGGCGGCAGCACAGCGGAGGTGAGCTAGGGTGGAGGGTTGCGGGGGGGGGGGGGGGCGGGGGCGGGCCACAGGAAGCAAAGGGGTGGGGGAAATATAGCACCTGCGGGGGAGGAGGCGGGGCTGGGGATTTGGGGAAGAGGCGGAGTTGAGGCGGGGCCGGGGGTGGGGCAAGAAAAAAAAGGGGGGTGGGGATTTTTTTGCTTGGGGCGGCAAAAATCCTAGAGCCAGCCCTGCCCTGTTCTATGTTCTACAGGAGATCAGACTAGATGATCACAGTGGTCCCTTCTGGCCTTGGAATCTATGAATTATCCCTCACTTGTGCATCTTCCTCCTAAGTAAGATAGAGCCAAATTTAGTGTCAGTGCCCTCAGAACAAAGGGCCACTCCTTTGGCTTGAAGGAGAGTTGCAGCCAATTACATCTATGCTGAATATTGCTCTGTAGCTTTAATCCACAGACAATTTATTCTCCAATCTAGCAATATCAGCTTTCAGAATAATTTAACTGTCCAGGTAAAAATCTCTGCTACAGGGGTAACACTCAGAGTAACACTGCCCATGAATTGGGTTGTGCTATTTTAGCCTCCTTGTATGGCTTCATATTTGTTCAATAAGACTCAAGCCCAAATGGGAAGTTTAGGTAAGCACTTCATTAGAGCTAGAACAATGGAAGATTTACATTATTATAGTCTGTTAGAGTATAGACTGCAAGCTGATCCTTTAGATGTCGTGCAGTGGTTTAACAGTCTCACATTTTCACTCCTCCCTATTATATGTGCACATTAAAAAAAATGTTTACGTCCAAAACAGTTTCAGTGAGCTAGTTCATATGGTACATTGGCTGCAATTTATTAACTAGAATTTGTGCATGTGAAGGATCTGGCTGTAAGACCTTCTAGGCTTTAGGGCTGATCAAAGCAAGAGAGAGAAACAAACATGATTGTGCTAAGAAAAAGACATTCTTTACATGTTATTTTACTAGAACAATTAATACCCTATTGTTTCTGGTGTTAATAGCAAAGTTACATAGACACAAGTTGGTATCTTTTTCAGTAATTACATTATGAAATATAACCTTAGCTTGACACAAGTCAGACAATTGAGCACAATTTCTAAGGATAATATATTGATTTTGATGTGCAAAACAATTCATGCATAAGCCACTGTGCATCCAGATTATGCGCCTCAGTCTCCATTCAGAACTGTAAATGTGGGGAAACAGTTTAGGGTTGTGATCTATCACACAAGGACTACGCAGAGACACTTCACCACCACCTGCCCACAGTATCTCCCATTCTGGACAGCTTTTCATTTTTATAAGCAATGAGATTTGTCCAAAATAAAAATATATAAACCCACACTTGAAACCACAAAACCCAGGTTCTTTTTCTGCTATTTACCGTTTTATTGACAATAACTTGGGCCCAAATTAAGCCTCTAAAATGTTTTTCAGTTCTTTTACAACACACCCACTTCCTTCATCTTCCACATTATGGTCTAATTATAAGACCTTCTGGTATAGCATTTTCACCACACAGGAACCCTGCTAGACTGAAATTAAATAGCTGCTAAAAAATACCAAATTCTTTATGAGTATTGGAATGGACAGATGTACACTTAGTTGTGTCTAGTGGAGTGAAGGTCAAGGATGATTTGTTTTTAAGATAATTTTTGCAAGATACTGAAAATTTAACTAATAATAATTAATTCTACTATTAGGGAGTCAGCATTTCCCCATGCAAAGTGAAGACTCAAGGAGAATGTACAGTCTATACCAGACATTACAAATTAACAGACAAATCCTGTACATTGCCATGCAGTCCAATTAACTGAACTCTGCAATGGGGAGATTATGGGCGAAAGATTCCTCTTGCAAAGCAGCAGCAGATTGTTTCATGCAGGGCCGGCTCTAGGATTTTTGCCGCCCCAAGCAAAAACAAATTTGGCCGCTGCGCCCCCGCCCTTTTTTTTCTCCGCCCCTTCCCCAAATCCCCAGCCCTGCCTCCTCCCCCCAGGCTCTCAAGCCTAGGAAGGAGGGAGGGGTAGAAGCGGCGTGCGTACCGCAGCCGCTCAGGATCTCCCCCTCCCTCCCAGGCTCTCAAGCCTAGGAGGGAGGGGGAGCAGCGGCGCGCAAATCAGCTGGTTCGCGCGCTGCGGCCGCTCGGGATCTCCCCCTCCAGCAGCAGCGCGCGAATCAGCTGTTTCGCGCGCCGCAGCCGCTCAGGATCTCCCCCTCCCTCCCGGGATCTCAAGCCCAGGAGGGAGGGGGAGAAGCGGCGCGCACGCCGCAGCCGCTCAGAATCTCCCCCTCCCTCCTAGGCTCTCAAGCCCAGGAGGGAGGGGGAGAAGCGGCGCGTACGCCGCAGCCGCTCAGAATCTCCCCCTCGCTCCCAGGCTCTCAAGCCTGGGAGGGAGGGGAGCAGCGGCGTGCGAATCAGCTGGTTCACGTGCTGCGGCCGCTCGGGATCTCCCCAGCCGTGGCGCGCGAGCCAGCGGTGACAGCGGAGGTGAGCTAGGGCGGCTGGGGCACATTTTTAGGGGCGGCATGGCTGGCGCCAGAATGCCACCCCTAGAAACGTGCCGCCCCAAGCACCAGCTTGTTTTGCTGGTGCCTGGAGCCGGCCCCGGTTTCATAGTGACCACCAAGGCCTTAGATCTGCAGTTGCCTCTACTAACAAACACTGTGGTCACTGTGCTCAGACATGAGAGTGGTGAATGCCAAAATAACCACCCAAACAGACACACAACCATCCGAGCCATGTATTCACAGATTCAATGTCTGTAACCCCAAGTCCCACATCCAAGGCAGCCAACAAGCAACCCCTACTGAACTGTGCTTTGTGGCACCTAGAAGGTTTGTGCCCTCCTTCATCCCTGCATGCAAGCTCCCTGAATTCTACCTCCAATACAATGCAACACACACTAGTTTCAATGCATTATAATTAGGGCCCTACCAAATTTACAGTCCATTTTGGTCAATTTCACGGTCATAGAATTTTAAAAATCGTAAATTTCACTATTTCAGATATTTAAATCTGAAATTTCACAGTGTTGTAATTGTAGGGGTCCTGCTCCAAAAAGGAATGGGGGGGGGGGTCACAAAATTATTGTAGGGGGGGTTGTGGTACTGCTACCCTTACTTCTGCACTGCTACTGGTGGCGAAGGTGCCTTCAAAGCTGGACAACCGGAGAGCGGCAACTGCTGGCTGGGATCCCAGCTCTGAAGGCAGAGCCAGCACCAGGAGCAGCAGCAGAGAACTAAGGATAGCATGGTATGGTATTGCTACCCCTACTTCTGCGCTGCACTGCTGTCCTCGGTCAGCAGCCACCACTCTGCGGCCGCCCAGCTCTGAAGGCAGCGCAGAAGTAAGGGTGGCAATACTGCAACCCCCCTAAAATAACTTTGTGACCCCCCTGCAACTCCCTTTTGGGTCAGGACCCTCAATTTGAGAAACACTGGTCTCCCCGGTGAAATCTGTATAGTATAGGCTAAAAGCACATAAAAGACCAGATTTCATGGAGAGAGAGAGAGAGAGAGAGAGAGAGAGAGTGTGTGTGTGTGTGTGTGTGTGTGTGTGTACATACACACACGCTATATTTTTTTCCCATGGACTATTTTAGCCTTTGTTTTCACATTAGTATATTAAGCTCCATTGAGAATTTGAGTACCTAGGAGTAGATATCAATTTAGTTTTATTTAATCTTCAAATTAACAAAACTATTTCAAGATAATCTGAGCTTTGCTACTGTATCCTTTATAGTTGTAAATCAGAGTCAATCTGAGAGATAGTCATTACCTAGCCAATTCTCTCATCCCGTTACTAAGAGAATACAATTTATTCTTCTGCTACTCTGACAACGTTGTGAAAGCATCACATTGAGTTTTGCATTTTATGTAATTTGATTTTATAATCTACTTCTCCTGCTCATCTCTGCAATTACAGATAAAAGCCTCAATATTACCTTTAACAAAAAGCACTCACATCTGCTGAAGTCCTACTATATTTATTTACTGGCATTTCAGATTTTTTAAGATTCAATAATTAATATAAACTCTTTCCCCAGTTTTGTAAATCTAATGCAGGTAAATGCCATTTGCTTTTCAGGTCTGTTGAAACCAGACACTGACTGATTAAGACAGAAAAAACTGTAGTTCTAAAAATTTCAACTTATACACTCTTTCTTGTGATCTATTCGTTTGAATCCTGACAATGGGCATAGGAAATTTTGCAACCAGTAATAACATATCATGGATTTCATTGAGGCCAGCTGGCAGACAGCTATTCTTGAAGAAAATGTTGAGAAACCAGACAAAGCACCTATTTATCAGCACATTGCTCATTCATACACAAACACAATAGGAGACAGAGCAAGACAGAAGTAATTAAACAAAAGAGACTGGACGTTTTCTCATTTACACATCCATCTAGCACAACCCACGACAGAGGAACAGGAGCGCTCTTGCCTAGAATTTAGTATATTTTAAAAGTGCCACTACTGTATTTTGGCCCTACTAGAGGGTTGCTAGGTGTCCAGTTTTCAACCGGAACTCCCAGTCGAAAAGAGACCCTGGTGGCTCCGGTCAGCACCGCTGACAGGGCGGTTTAAAGTCCAGTCAGCAGCGCAGCCGGGCCAAGGCAGGCTCCCAGCCTGCCTTGGCGCCACGCGGCTCCTGGAAGTAGCAGCACGTCCCCCCTCTGGCTCCTACACATAGGGGGAGCTAGGGCTCCGCATGCTGCCCCACCCGAAGCACCGACTCTGCATCTCCCACTGGCCGGGAACCACGGCCAGCTGCAGGGGTGGCGCCTGCGGACAGGGCAGCATGCAGAGCCGCCTGGCCGCACGTCCACATAGGAGCCGGAGGGAGAACATGCCGCTGCTTCTGGGAGCTGCTTCAAGTAAGCCCCACCCGAAGCCTGAACCTTTGATCCCCTCCCGTGCCCCAACCCCCTACCCCAGCCCTGATCCCCCTCTGATCCCCTTGATTCCAGCCCAGTGCACCCTCCTGCATCTCAAACCCCTCATCTCCAGGCCCACCCCAGAGCCTGCACCTCCAGCCAGAGCTCTCACCACCCCCCAAACACCAAACCCCTGCCCCAGCCCAGAGCTCCCCCGCATACCCTGAACCCCTCATTTCTGGCCCCACCATGGAACCTCCACCCCCATCCCAGAGCTCGTACCCCCTCCAACACCCCATCCCCCGCCTCAGCCCAGAGCCCCCTCCCATACTCCAAACCCCTTAGCTCCACCTCCACCCTCACCCCCTCCTGCACCCCAAATGCCTCATCCTTGGCCCCATCCCCAAGCCCACACACCCAGCTGTAGCCCTCACCCCCTCCCACATCCCAACCCACTGCCTCAGCCCAGAGCCCCTTCCCGCATCCTGAACTCCTCATTTCTGGCCCCACCCCAGAGCCCTCACCCCCCTTCCGCACCTCAATCCCCTGATCCAGCCCAGTGAAAATGAATGAGTGAGTGAGGATGGGGAGAGTGAGCAATGAATGGGGGATGGAGTGTGCAGGGTGCAGGACCCCAGAGAAGGGTTAGGGTAGGGGCGGGGCCCAGGTGGAGGGGCGGGCAGGGTGTTCAATTTTGTGAGAGTAGAAACTTGGCGAAACTACCCTCCTGAATCAGGTGTAAGTAGGGACGGGATAGACAGAATTTAGTAATATGAGTTCTTCACTTTCTTGATTCTCTGTGGAACTTTTCTGCAGTGCAGACCTTCAGTGTTCCTTTTAGTAAGAAAGTGGCTCCTCCCCTGTATTCTTTTGAATTAGGTGACACTCCAAAGCTTGAGTGGGATTTTTTACCACGTTATATCACCTTGCACCTAATGATCGCCAAGCTTAATAGTTTAATATTAAGCCTCAAAATACACCAGTGAAACAGGTAAACTTTATAGAATAGCTTTCTAGTTGCAAGGGTATATGTGATGCTCTAGTTTATGCTGGGCTATCGTGCAGTCTTTCACATGTTTTACTTCTGGGGAAATTCTGCGCCACTGTGAATGTGTAGAATTCATTCCCCTTGCAGATTTCTTTGCTTCCCCACAGAAAATGATGGGGAAGCAAAGGGAAGCCTCAAGAGCAGTCATGCACCCCTCCTCAGCAGCACAGCCCTGTTGTTTCAGAAGCCCAGAGCAGCTGGGCTGGCAGAGATGTAAATCACTGCAGGAGGGCGGGGGGGGGGGAGGGCAGGGGACACCCTGGCTGGTGGCTCCTACCTGGCACCAGGCTCACATGATGGTCCCAGCTAAGCTAGGGGTGGGGGAGAATAGAACTTCCTCTTCTCCTGCAACAAACAGCCAGGGCAGGGTCAGACCCACCCCCAGAAACCTCCCCCGGCAGCAGGAAACTCGGCAGACCTTCCCACCACTTCCTTCCCCCATCACTCCCCAGCCACAGGGGGAGGGGGTCACTATGCTGAGAGCTTCTCCCCCATCCGCCCAACACCTATGCATCCGGACACCCCTATACCCAGACACCCCCCACACCCAGAACCCCCACCCATCCTCCTGCACCCATCCCCCTTGGGGAGCCTCCCCCCAAAAAAATCTGGAGCCCCGTGAACCCAGACCCCACACACACACTCAGCCCCAATCACCTTCACCTGGCCCCCTCTGCAGAGTCCCGTTGCCCCTGCACCCAGAACCCCCCAACAAGCCCCTGTGCATCCAGATCCCCCTGCACCTGGACACCTCCCCCAGCTGCCCGTACCCAGATTGCCCCACACAGAATCCTCTCACCTCACACCTAGACACCCGCCCCCCCACTCAACCCCTCTACACTTGGATCCTGCCAGGCTGAGCCTGCTTGCCCCACACCTGAATCAGGGCCAAGACTGGGCATACATGTGAGACTCTGTACCTTTCACTTACTATCTTGGTGTACCTGGTACAGAGGAGCAGAGTCCTGGGGTGTTTCTGGGGCAGGCCTAGCCATTGCACTGTGTAAGGGTCTGCTGCAACCTCATCACCAAGTCCGTGTCCCGGGGGAGGGCTGCAAGGTGATCTCCCACTTCCGTGCAGCCAGTGGCCTGTGCTCCCCCCTGCCATGCTGGAACCTCCACATTTATTTATTGACAAATAAAATATGCAGAACTTTAAAATATTGTGTGCACATAATGTTTTACTTTTTGGCACAGAATTCCCTCAGGAATAATATTTATAGTGTATATATGTCCATTTCCCCACTGTTGTCATCTCCCCTCTCTGCTTTGTGATCAGAAATTCTTCAACTTTAATGCTCCCTTTTTCAAAGCCAAAACAAGTTCAGACAGCACTGATGAAATGGAAGCAATCAAACTACTCACCTTTCAGGCTACCTAGTCTTAAAAAAAACCAACAACATAGCTTTCTGTTCCTGCATTCATGAATGTATTTTTGTAACAGGCTGCTGTTGAAGGGAAAGCCTTTTACAATCATGTCATCAACCCCTTACAGAAATGTGTCCTCCCATTGCAAGACATTCATGCAACCCTGCACTATTCTACTCATTGCATAAGTACTTTTTTTTTTTTTTTAAACAGGTCTGGTTTTTCTTTAGTACTTTCTTCTTCATCATCATCATCATCAGGCTAGAAAAGTAGGTTTTGTTCTGGGGGTAGTAATTTTCATGATGATTTTTGCAAGATTACTGTAAAAGCTTTAAATAAAATAGATGTTACAGGATTAGCTCTCCAAATACCAAATTAAATGATAGTAGTATAGTGTTTGGTTCTGAAGCAAAAAATACAATGGATCTCATGAAAACAGATATGTAAACTTTAAAGAAGTTACATTTATCTGGATCATTCACAATGATAACAGCCATTTATTTTTGCCCAGTGTGATCAATAAAACCTCATTGATTCTTTTGACTGCACTTCACACAGGGATTCAAATGCAAGGTCTTTTTTATGATGCTTGAACCTGAACAAAGGCTATTCCCAGGGAGGCCTGGAAAGCTTTCCAGCCCTTCGTTCCAGGTATCTGGCAAACACTTACTAGTTCCAACTGTGGACTGGCTAGCAAAGAAGTGTCCATGCAACAAACAGCTTCTGGTCTTCTCCCTGGATGCCAAGCATGCCACCTCCACAAACTGCATGAGCTCCAAGGAGCAAGAGACCAAAGGCTGCTGTTGGTAACGGAGATCCAGGTTGCCAAGTCATAAAACGCCAAGACATTGGGCCCACCCACTCCTGCATGCCGTGTACGATCAGTCTACATGTGTCTAGGTTAAAACTAATCCAACGTGAGATAGATTTGCACAGTTCCTGCAGGAAGTTTGAGGAACTCAGATATCACTGTGGTGAGCATTATAGAAAACCCAAGAGATGCACAAAAGAGCGCAGCACAAAAATCCGGAAGAAGATTGTTTGCTCTCTGTTCTTCCAAAGGCAGAGCATGACTGTGTGTAGGGTTTTGTATTTGTTTATAAAAATCCATTCAAGGGGGTGAGAATTTGGGAGACAAAGAGAGCTGTAAGCAAAGGGTCCGTCTTCACTAAACGTGGGTGATCAGCACCTGGGTTAACCTCGTTGGAGTGTGAGAAGCCGTACTTCAAAGCCACACTCGAGTTACTGGGTCTTCACTGGTGCTGCCCTCACCTGTGTGTGTTGCTAAGACTTTTAGGGGCATAGCCCATAGCTCTGCATGCTGAAGTAAGTTGAGCTGCTGCATGATTCCATTCCAGTGAACTGTGGGGGACATGTCTGTCCTTCTGGGCACACAGGGGGAATTATCAATGCTCAAATAATTTATCCTGAGCCCTCACTGCAAAATGGGCAGATTACCAGCTGAAGTGAACATCTCACTCAGGCTTTAGCCTAAACCCGAGACGAGCCAGAAAGCCAATGCTGAAAGCACCACTAAACTTGTGTGAATGGGCTTTGTGCGTGTGTGGTCAGGACCCAGGTTACGGGCAATGCCCCAATAAGCATCCTGGTTAACTCTGCAGTGAAGAAATACCCAACTGCTTACTCAACCAGAACATATCATCTTCAAGAGCCATCAACTAATTCAGTCATAATAAGGTTCCAGAGTGACTCCCAGAATGGGTTTGGGACCAGATTTTTTTAAAAGATATTTAGGCACCAAAAGATACTGATAAAATCTCACTAAGTGCCTAGCCATATATTTTCGTGCCTAAATATCTTGTAAAAATTTAACCATTGCTTTTTAAAAGGACGATTTGAAGGGTGGGGAGGGCAGGAATTCAACCCTGGCATATAGCTCTGCATCTGCTAATAATACTCAGCTCTTATTGACTTAAACAAGAGCGACACTTGCTTGTATCAAGGGATAAACTTGTTTTTAGAAGTACTTGTTCTTTATGCCCTTAATGGCTACAAAAGAACAAATGAAGATACTGTGATGTAAATGACCAATGTTTATCTCTAGTTGAGCTTGGTCTGCAGTTCAACACAAATTATTATGGACTTGTGACAGGTGCTTACTGATGTGTTGGCTCACGGAAGCATTCCCAGCCATGGGACTGAACTCCTTTATTGTCATCAGAAAAAACACCTGGATGGTCCTCTGATTCTTTACAATAAGAGGACACTTCACATTGTTGTTTCAATGGTGTAGACAGAAAGAACAAGTACTTCTAAACAAAGGAAATGTTCACAGTGGTTGAAGGAGGTACCACCAAGAGAAATTAAATGAAACCAAGCAAATAAAATGTTAACAATGTCAAGACATTTTCTCTTAACAGTGAGCTCACACTATAGGATAATATTCCATGAAAGCATGCCATAGCTTTACTCTTTGAAACAGAGCAGTGCACTGGAGAACTCACTGCAGAGAACAGTCATGCATTGGCTGTGATAAAGATGCTAAAAGACCTATTAGGTCTTTTCACTCTCTTATTTGCTCCTTTTAGATCTATATAGGAATACACTGCCCTCCTCTCTAATAGAATTTTTTGTATTCTGTTGTCTTATTTTCATTTGTTACAGTTATTCAAGCTCCTTTTGTATTGTGCTTTTATATTTCATAAGCATATTTAAAATTAAAAAATGAAGTAAACGTCTCATTATGTAAGGTCAGGAGTCATTTCCATCTGCCACACGCCCTTGTCAGTCACAGCTAGAGAAGTGGCAACACCAGAAGGTTAAAATCGTTGGGGGGCAGGGTGGGTGAAGGGAGTGTGTTCATTTTATGTTACTCCTGAAAGTAAAAATTACTGTTGCAACTAGCTTAGGGACTCACGCTGATAATTTTATAGCTATACTGTACTTTAAGAGGCACCAATAGTTCCATGGAGCAGCACTTCTCCTGGCATTTTAGTATGTAACAATGTATTAATAAAGGGGAGGGAAATATTTCATACACCATGCTCAAATGTCAACTCTATTATGCTATTGCACTTTACACACTTGCTGAGATTTGGCCTTTTCTATCTCCAACTTCCACGATACAATTAGAGTTGGAATCTGTACACTTTACTGAAGGATCTCAGTTGTATCCACAGGAGATCTGATTGACGAAGGATTGCATGAACAGGCTTTTACTGACTCATTTTTATAATTATTGGAGTAGTGCCTGGAGACCCCAACCAAGATCAAGGTCCCTTTGCCCTAGGTGGTACAGTGCACACACACAGTAAAAAACAGTCCCCGCACTGAAAAGTTTACACTCGTTAAACAAAGGGACGGGGCGAGGGAAACAGAAGCATAAAGAGGCAAGCGACTTGCCCCAGATCACACACCAGGCTAGTGGCAAAGCGGGAAAGAACCTAGGTCTCCACTGCACATTATACTGTCCCCATACTTCCATCATCTTCCCAGCTCATACAGAGAGAAGTGGCAGAAGTAGCTGGGATATATTCTCTTCGGAACACATACTGGCAAGTCCAGTAGCCTTAATGGAAGTTATGCATAAATAACAAGAGGACACCTGGAACCTGGGGGACATTCTTCATCTGATTATAACAATTAGAGCTGGCCGAACAATGGCAGATTTATCTATGAATAACGAGTTAATTTCTCAAAATCCCCAATTTTGTAATATTCTTCACAAGTTACCTGACCAGCTCGCTCAGTGAGCAGGCAAATTAAACTGTGGGCCTACAGTATGTTTAGATCCATCTTTGAAACACACTGAGCTAAACCCAAATGAGTACCCCTTTTTCAGAAGTATGTGGCACTCTGTTCTTAAGCACTTGGCCAATATCTATATTTTATGCTTTAGGATGTATCCTAAACTGTCCACTGATTGAAAATCCCAGCCTAAATCTTAAAACCAAAGGGGCCTAATGGTGTCTGGAGTTGGGTACCCAACTGCCTTAATCCTCTCTGGAAATCTCAGTCTAAAATGTTATCCATCTTCATCTCTCAGACTCACAGTTCAACTCACACAGTGGTTTAGTGGCTTTTACAACTGGGAGCTGATTTCTCCCAGAAGTGATTCTTCAGACCTCCATTTATCTTCTCTGGGCTCCATCCCACCTTAACCAGATGACTTAGTTAGGCAAGTAATCGGCCTGTACCCATGACACCTAGCAGCAGCAATAGTAATGTTTTGTGGGGATATGACCTGAGCCATCAGCTCTACTCTCCACAGCAAGAGTGTTATTAGTTCTTTCAGTCACTCAGCATCTCTTGGTCCTAACCCCCTGCAGCAGTACAGTGTGTTTTAGTTTGACCTGTCTCAACATGAGTCCCATTGATACTGGGGAGTGGGAAAGGGTTGGGGGTAGGGTTGCCAACCCTCCAGGATTGGCCTGGAGTCTCCAGGAATTAAAGATTAATCTTTAATTAAAGATTATGTCATGTGATTAAATCTCCAGGAATACGTCCAACCAAAACTGGCAACCCCAGATGGGGGATGGTTTATGGCAGCCCTTCTCAGTCCTGAAAATGAACAAAAACAATAATACTTCAGGATAGCTCTTTCTGCCACAGACCCTGTAATCAGAGCTGTTATTTTAGCATAGCCTGTCTCGGCATGACTCCACAGAGCACTGGTAGTGATTCAGCCCCCTCCACCGTTTTCCCATCTGCTGCAGAAAAGACCATGTTCAAATACTAAAATATAGCAATGTAAACAAATGCTGCATAATCACAGGTGGAGAGTGCAGCATTTCAAATGTCTGAAACTTTGCATCAGTAAAATAAAATCAGGAAGTAGAAAGAATTAAACGGTGAGCGGAGTAACTGTTCACTTCCATTCCATGCTGCCTCACTTTGAGAACTGGTAGTAATTACAACTCAGCTGTTTTACTGCTACTATAAATAGTCAATATTGTGGGAAGCATGTATTTTTATGCTGAGAAAAACATTAAGTCAACTGCTCGGAATTAAGAATATTAGATTTAGCTCTTAAGAACATCAGTTCTTTGGATTTCAAGGTCAGAAAGTGAGAGCTGGTGTGTCATTAAGTGTCAGAATTCCAGGAAAGCTTAAACTCAGATATAAATCACTTTATTGGCCAACTTTCTGGATAAGCTCTAGTGTGGGTAGTATGCCAAAGAAGGAATCATTGGAATTTAGTGTCTCCTAAGGTAAACAAAATACTATCAGAAAAGCAGCCCAGGAATTTAGATCAGCACTGATTTTCTTCACTCTGATGTCCTTGTAAAGACTTGCATAGCAAGCTATGCAAGGTATAGAGGAAATGTAGCACAGATGTTGTTATACATCTTCCAAGCAAATTCAGCCTTACCACATGACTGTACTAAGTCTCTTAAGATTTGCTCCTTTATGCCAAATTTCCCCAAGTAAAGTACATTCCAGTACTGCTTTTAAGCCATGGAGTTGACACCAAGTTTCCAGCCAAAACCTGTAAAAGCTACAAAACCACTGATACTAGACCAACTACTTTTCCAGGTGTTAGTGAACCCACCTTGCTTTATTCATTAGTTGCCTTTATGGGGAATTCCTTCCCTGACCCTGACTCAATACTGGTATGTCTGATTAGATCAGCTTACACTATCAATTCAATATCAACATTTAATTAACATGATAAACTCACTACTGCAGAATATTATTGAGCCATACAATTTACTAGGATTAAAAGGAGGACTAGAGACCCAAGAACAAGAATAGTATTTGCAATTATATTAAAAGTTTCAAAAATAAGCAGCTGAAGCCAGGAAAAAATTCCAGAGCAATACACTCACAAGGTTACAATGAGATACTTGCATGGTGCAAAATACACATCAGTCAAGTTGTTTAGTCTGGACACTTTTTTAAAGTAAATGACTCGGTATAGATTGAATCCCCCTGAGTTACTCACTATATAATTTATCTCCGTATTTTCCATCAATTTTTCTGCAACATTGGGTATAAAGAAGAAATCTAGATATTACATTTCCTATGTAAATAACATTACCATTCACCAAAAAAAGTTAATATACGTTAAACGTAGACAGAAAACCTTGCAAAGCAAACAAGAAATAGAAACACAGATATTTGCCTTACTGCAGCCAGTGGTCCAGGTAGCCAGGGCCGGTGCAAGGATATTTTGCACCCTGGGCGAAACTTCCAGCTTGTGCCCTTCCTCCCCAGCTCCCTATCCACTCCCTCCCACTTCCTGCCCCCCACAGAACCCTCAACCCATCCAACCCCCCCTGCTCCTTGTCCCCGATCACCCCCTCCCCAGACCCCTGCCCCTAACCGCCCCCCCGGGACCCCACCCCCTATCTAAGCTTCCCTTCTCCTTGTCCCCGACTGCTCCCTCCTGAGACCCCCCCACCCTAACTGCTCCCCTAGGACTCCATCCCCTACCTGTCCCCTGACTGCCCCGACCCCTATCCATACCCCCACCCCCTGACAGACCCCCGGGACTCCCACATCCCATCCAACCACTCCCTGTCCCCTGACTGCCCTCCCAGATCCCCCCCAATCCATCCAACCTCCCTGCTCCCTGACTGCCCCATCCCACAACCCCCTGACCAATCTAACCCCCCATGCTCCCTGTCCCTTGACTGCCCCAACCCCTCTCCACACCCCTGTCCCCTGACAGCCCCCCCGAACCCCTGACCCATCCAACTCCCCTGCTCCCTGACTGCCACCTCCAGAAACCCACTGCCCCTTCTCCAACCGCCCAGCATGCTATGGTAGACACGCTGCTGGCCGCACTCCCCCGCCGTGCTGGAATGCAGGGGACGGGGCAGCAGGGCAGGGGAAGAGAAGGAGGGAAGGGGCGGAGCGCTAGAGTTTCCGGAGGCCTCGATGCCAGCTGCCGGCCACAGGAGCCGACTTCCGTCGGCACCCGTGGGTGCTGTCGCCCGGCGTCGGGGGCGGGGCCCCGCAACGTCGCATGACGTTGCAGGGCCCCGCCCCCGAAGCCGGGTGACATTGCAGGGCCCCGCCCCCGACGCTGACGCAACGTCGCCCTGCGTCACGGGTGGGGTCCTGCAACATCGCCCGGTGGTGAGGTGAGCTGGGCGCGGGCACTGGGGCTGGCAGGGAGCTACCGGTGGGTGCTGAGCACCCACCAATTTTTCCCCGTGGGTGCTCCAGGGCTGGAGCACCCACGGAGTCAGCGCCTATGCGGCCGGCCAGCAATCTGGGCTGTGGGGGGCACGTCTGCTCCCCGCTAGCGGCGGCGCCGCCTTTGCAGGGCTGCTGCCCCCCGGCGCGCGCCAGCTCCTCCATGGCTGGGGCTCACCGCTGCCACAAGCACGACGCTCCGGCTCTCGGAACCCCAGGCAGGGGCAGGGAGGCTGGGACCAGCCCCACAGGCAGGGTGCCACTTTTTGGCGCCCCCCAAATCTTGGTGCCCTAGGTGACCGCCTAGGTCGCCTAGTGGTTGCACCAGCCTTGCAGGTAGTCTGATTCTGAAAGCAGCCCGTACCAATTCTTTCAGAGGAAGGTACAAGAAACCCCATCTCTCAGTGTATGCGCAGTGTGCCCAGCCATTTGATAACATCGTCATCAGCCAGGTGAAGAGCCAGTAGCCCACAGTCGAAGTAAATCAGTGGCAGGGCCGGCTCCAGGCACCAGCTTTCCAAGCTGGTGCTTGGGGCGGCATCCCGAATGGGGTGGCAGTCCGAGTCCCATGGCAGCAATTCGGCGGCAGCTCCGCTGCTGTTCCCGCTGCGTCAGGAATTCGGCGGCAACTGCTTGGGGCGGCAAAATTGGTAGAGCCGCCCCTGATCAGCGGGCACTTGTCAAGGATATGCAACATAGTCTGAAGTGGACCACATCTACATTGCAGGTCATTAGAGAAACCCCATTTGAAGAAACCCCCATCATAGACCATAATGGAAAAACCTGTCCCTCAGGGAAGTTTTTCCTAACCCCCTTCAGTTTGTTTTTGGCTTGTGCCCTGAAGCATAAGGACCTCTAAGATATTACTTATCTTTAGAGCAGGCCTGCAGAACATACGGCCCGTGGGCCGCATGCGGCCCGTGGAGGCTCACTGTGCGGCCCGCGGGGGGTAGAGCAAAAAAAAAAAAAAAAAATTTTTTTTTTTTTGCTCAACAACTTTGGTGGGCGGGAGAGGGTTTTGGTTTTTTCTTTTTTTTCTCAACAACTTTTGGGGCGGGAGAAGAGTTTCGGCCCTTGGCTGTTTTCTTCGAAGTAATATGGCCCTCGCCGCTTTATGAGTTGTGCAGGCCTGCTTTAGAGTATAAAGTATTTTTATAAAAGCATTTTTGAAAGACCTTTCCCCCCCCCAATAATAACAAAACCGAATTGCTTTCAGCACATCTATCCAACTTATTTTGCTAATCAAGTGAATATTTAGCCCTACTCTGCAGTGATTTTCAAATACAAATATAGGGAATTGTCCCATCAATGTAAAGGAAACTGCAGTAGGCAAAGCACATTTCCTCACCTGGGTTATTAATAATGGGCCTGACTGTGCAAGCAACTCTGCACTCAGAACTCACCTCGACTCTGAGGAGCTTTCATTAACGGAGGGCATGCAGGAGCAGGCCTGGTACCTTACATTGTTGAATTGTATCTGTTTTCCTTTGTATGCTCTTTGTTTACATTTTGCTCTTCATTCAGCTGGACTGTGAGGCGTTTGTTCTTATGCCGCGTGTGTAATAATAAGTGACTGTATAAAGAGCTCCACAGCAAACAATCAATCCTAATTTTCAGTCTTCTAAAATAAATAGGTAAGCAAGACTAAATGAGTCATTTACATGAGCTAGATCTACGCCATGGCTGGCCTACTCACTTATGGCCTGATTTTCAGAAATACGCTGAGCACTCATATATTCCATTATAGTCAACAGGATCTCCAGGTGCTGAGATCTGGCCATATAATATTACGTATAATTATTTCATTTTCTACAAATTTCCTTTTTAGTTTAAAAAGGAACATTTGGAACACCTTATGCTGGTATACTGCATTTTTGGTTTATATATTGATATTTCTCCATCTTATTGTTTGCTGATTTTACCATTTGTATATGCCTTCATCTTTTAATTCATGAAGTACTTCTGCACTGCTTGGCAATTAAGATGAATGAAGAGAACTTGCTGTAACTCAACTACAGTAATGCAACACTGCTGTAATCTAGTTTGAATGTGGTCTTTCTTGACAATCTGAATCCATAATTCAGGTACTTACTCCCAGGTATTAGTTCAAATACACATCACAGTATGTCTTTGTTTTGCAGGAGGTCAGACTAGATTATTATAATGTCCCTTCTTACTTCAAATTCTGATTTTTTGGGGTGGGGGTGTGATGAAAATGGTAACCTACTTACTGTTCCCAAATACTCATTTTACAGCAATTAAGGCTGATTTGGCACTCATTACTCAAGCAAAGCATCTGTTAAAAAAAAAAGGAACTTAGCCTGAGTAAGGAGGAATGCTGAAGTAGACCAGTTAACTGCTGCTTGAATGCTCCAGGTATAGGCAATTAAAACTCACTTGTTGGGTGTAGACAGTGCTAGCTTCTCAGCACTTACCAACTTCAGTGGAATGCTAGGCAAAGATGGCAGAACAAGACTGAGTAAAAAGGCTATATTGTATATGTAGTGCTGATGATTGGTGTATACTTCTGACAGTGGATGCTACTTAATATTCCTCCAGGATCTCAGTGGTGGGTGATAAGCGAAAATGCAGAAGTGAAACTACATCAGAGATCACCTAAAATTCAAACTATTCTAAAAGGCCGAGACAAAGCATTAAGAAAAAGAAACAGTGTTACCCTAAATAAAATCTCCTGCTTGAAATTGCAGTTGATTTGTATGTAGGGTATTATTTGTGAGGAGTATTACCCCCAAAAATGATTAGGGGCCTGATCTTCCAAATCTCTGCTCAGACAATCAGGCAAAAATCCTCAAAGGTATTCAGGTATTAACTCTCATTGGGAGTTAGGAACCTAAATACCTTTGAGAATCTGGATCTTAGTCCTTACTGACACAGATGACTTCTTCCTTATTCACATAACTGGCCCATTGACTCCAATAGGTTGTTTTCTGTGCAGTCCTCTCTGTCAGATTGCACCGTTTTCATACATTATATATTTTAAAGGGACTCTCTCAAAATTAAAAAACATGAAGCAAGTTTCTTCATGTGCATTACATACATAACATACAAGTATTTTTTACCTATATTATATAACCAAACTAGGGGGAAACAACCTAGATGGAGCTAGATGGAGTGGGTACATAAATGGTTGGAAAACAGTTCCCTGAAAGCACTTATCAGTGGTTCACAGTCAAGCTGGATGGGCATATTGAATGGGGTTCCGCAGGGATCAGTTGTGAGTTTGGTTCTGTTCAATATCTTCATCAATTATTTAAATAATGGCATAGAGTACACGTATAAAGTTTGCGGGTGATACCAAGGTGGGAGGGGATGCAAGTGCTTTGGAGGATAGGATTAAAATTCAAAACTATCTGCACAAACTGGAGAAATGGTCTGAAGTAAACAGGGTGAAATTCAATAAGGACAAATGTAATTACTCCACTTAGGAAGGAACAATCAGTTGCACACATACAAAATGGGAAATGACTGCGTAGGAAGGAGTACTACGGAAAGGTACTCGGGGGTTGTAGTGGATCCCAAGCTAAATATGAGTCAACAGTGTAACACTGTTGCATGAAAAGCAAACATCGTTCTGGGATGTATCAGCAGAAACATTTAAGCAAGACATGAGAAGTAATTCTTCCCTCTACTCCACGCTGATTAGGCTTCAGCTGGAGTAATTGTGCCCAGTTCTGGGCACCACATTTCAGGAAATATGTGGACAAATTGGAGGAAGTCCAGAGAAGAGCAACAAAAATTATTAAAGGTCTAGAAAACATGACCTCTGAGGGAAGACTGAAAAGATTGGGTCTGTTTAGTCTGGAGAAAAGAAGACTGAGGGGGGACATTATAACAGTTTTCAAGTAAATAAAAAATTGTTATGAGGAGGATATGACAAGAAGCAATGGCCTTAATTTGCAGCAAGGGCGGTTTAAGTTGGACATTAGGAAAAACTTCCTGTCAGGGTAGTTAAGTACTGGAATAAATTGCCTAGGGAGGTTGTGGAATCTCCATCACTGGAGATTTTTAAGAGCAGGTTAGACAAACATCTCTCAGGGATGGTTAGATAATACTTAGTCCTGCTATGAGTGTAGGGGATTGGACTAGATGACCTCTCGAGGTCCCTTCTAGTCTTACAATAGCACCTTAAATTATGAAAAAGTGAAAACATCTTACTTGTCACTATGTATGTATTCTCTTTGCCCCTTTCTCAGCTTGGGAAATGAAAAAAATCAATTAAAACGGGTTCATTTTCAAATTCTTAGTGGTGCAAGGTGTAGGTTTCAAGCACTACTATATTTTAGTCCAAATTTAAGTTGATAGTATCCCTTTAAATACAAAGAACACAGTCCCATATGAAATCACATAATTTTAAGTCTAATTCATTTTTTGTCCTGAGTTCTCCTGCCTTTCATTCCCCCTATTTACATTGCTTCCTTCCATGTTTTTCTCTTTATTTCTTTCAAGACAATGAAGATAGTCTGATTATGTTCTCATGCACACCAGCTCAATGCTGCTGTCACTGCGTTTAACACAGTAAAATGGAATGTTTAATTCTCCAAAATATATCATTTAAATTGGAAGCAGGAGAAGAATGAAGAAAACATTTGAATTTGTATAGGGCCAAATCCTAGCCCCACTGAAGCCAATAACAAAACTCCTGTTGACTTCAGTGAAATCAGGATTTGACCAACTAGAATTAATAAAAAATCTTTTACACTAAATTTCATGCCTGAATTATTCAACAGTTTCCTTCTGTTACTTCTTCATTTTAATTCTGACAGAATTTTAGGCCCATTCAGCAATTGTAATGAATTAAGTTTCATTAATTGTTGACTAGTTAGGTAATGCCAACAGTGTGTAAGGCAATCACATTGCAACCCTTTATTGTTGCATAGATAATCTTTCAAGTCAAAGTGTTGACATCTTCTCTTCCTGTCCCCAGACAGAATGCTCCTGTGCCTTTGCTGGTTTTGCCAAAGGGCAGCAGAGTGAAATTAATAAATTTAGTAAATTTCCTGGCTGCTATTCTAACCCATGTAGAGATCAATGAAATTGTCAATAATCATGTCAATTTCATGCTAATTGGAAAGGCTATAAAAGCAGCAAGCTGCAGCTGGAATTCTTTGGGAAGAAAGGAAGACTCATAGTAATAGGGCTAGATAAGGAAAAGAAAAGTAAAGACAAGACCCCTCCCTTGGCAGTAACCCAGAGGCTTTGAAGGAGGCATACAATGGCAGAAACATTTCCTTCCCTTGGCAGCATCTAGAAAATTTTCAGTGAGAAAAGTAAAAACCCCAAGAGTCTTCCCAAAATCTAGTGATTGTTGCAGCTTCAAATTATCAGACACTTTGCATCCAGAGGCTGATACATAAGATGGTGTACTCCAGAAAAGTTCAGAGATCATTCCGTGGGGATGGGGGGATGGGCGTCTCAGGAGAGCATTACCCAGGGCCTCATTTATGGGGTCTCCCATTCCTATCTTTCATAAGTATGTCTAGATAGCAGACACCTACTAACTGAATTAGTTAGGAAACCTAAGATTTTTTGAGCTATATTTTTAAAATAAATTAGGTTACAGACGCATGTGCCTATGGACAGTATTTGGCTTTTGCTGCCATATAGAGGCAGAATGACATGGTACATTTCACAGTACTTTGATTAAATTCATATACATTTTGGCAATGAAAGAAAAGCAAGGTTTTTACATTTACAGAGCTTTGTTCAAAAGCCACTGAAATAAGTAAGCAAAAGATGCATTACCTAAGTGTGCAATTATGCTATTATATGCCAGAGTTCCAACTGCCAGAACTAAAGGAGCTCACTTTCAAGTCTGATCTCCCATCACAAGAGTTTTTATCCTGAAGTTCTGATGCCAAACCTAATATAATCTGAATTTGAAAACCTGATGCAGGGACGTGAGGCTGAAGGGAAAGTGAATTTATCATTCTATAATCATAAATACTGGAATCTATTGATAGTCCTACAAGGAAATAAGATGAGAAATTGAGTGGCAACTCCAAGGTTTTACCCACTCCAGTATAGCAGGGTGTTTTGGTCCCCAAAACATGTAGTGCCCCTTTATCAGCACATGGAGACAAAAGGGGTCTATGTGGAACCTTTCTGCCTCCCTACTGCCATTTGACAGCACAACTCCTCTGGCAGCCAACTGCCACTGTCTCTGAACTCCCATCAAGACCAGGTTTCACAGGATGGATAACCACACAAGTTACTGCAGGCCCTGCCACCACACACCAAACCCTGTGTGGTGGGGCCTGCAAAGAAACGATATGTGTGCATGTGCACGTACATGTGTGTGTAAGGGAGCATGCAGTAGAAGTGGCACACCATCCAGCCAGGATATGCAGGTATCATCTTACCTCTACTTGCAGAAGCAGAGGGGATTACTGATACCTGCTGTTACTCCACTGGTTTAAAAAAAAAAAAAATTATTGTAAACATTTTAGCTAACATGTTCCAAACATATACAGACATGGTCAAAACTTAGCTCCAAATTCTCTCGCAGTCAGACTTTTCCTCTTATTTTACAAAAGGAGGGAGAAGAGCATTTAATATGATCATTTTGGTTCTATAAAGTCTTTATGACTCTGATAGGCCACTGATATTTCCCCCCGCCCCTATTTACCTTACCTATTTGATAACAAGAAGCTCTTGATGGCCTTGTATATGCAAATCTTTTTTGCCAGTGGAGCCAGACAGATTGTAACAGATAGTTTACTGTACACATTGCCAGCAAGTCAAATAGTTTCAAATTTGCTACTGTGACTGTAGGTAAATCATGGTAGAGCTCGGAGTTCAGGAACTTTCTTGGCAACTGTTTTATTCTATATACATAGTTCTGTTTAATCCCATCTGTCATTAATGTTTTATGCAATTGATATATAATGTATACACTTCCAAGCATACAAACAGAAAGACTATCCCAAATTTGGGGTCAGCACAAAGGAATTGTTGAAATATTCATACTGGACCTAATTTTTAAAAGTGCTGAGCTCCATCTGAAGTAAATGGGAACTGCAGGAGCTCAGCACCTTTGAAAATCAGGCCCAGTGTGCCCTGGTACAGAAGCAGGAAAAACAGTCAAAACACAGTATATGGATATTTTAAATTGGTGGTTCCCAAACTGTGCTCTGTAAACAACCAGTGCTACAAAGAGCACTACCTGGTGGTTCCTGGAGAGCTGGCTTATTATTAGTTCCTCCTTCTTTTCCCCCAAATCACATTAAAGGAAACTATTTAATGTAGTTTAGCTAGTATTATTTTTTCCATGTAAATAATGTAGTTGCCTGAGGAATACTATTTAAGCACCAATGGAAGAGACGGTGGTCCGAGAGCTAATCTCTCTGTCAAGACATGGAACAAACCACAAGTGTGTCCAAGAATCTGTTTTAAACTATACTGCCACGTGATAGCTCAATAAAAGAATAAAAAGAAAAGCTTTGTAAAATTTAAAATACTACTTAAGGCCTTGATCATATAGTTACATCAGATGGACCCTTATTCCCACCCAAAACCCTGTTGACTCCACCCCAGCAGAATATGCAAAACTCAGGCAGGCGCTCACCTAATACAGAATCAATGACTAGAGCAGAAAATTGGGGGGAACTGACTAAAAGGAGAGGAGCTACTAACCAACTAATGTGGCAGAGAGTGAGACAGTGACACACTTTCTACTCCAATGTCCCAACTACTAGGAAGTGTGAGAAAGGTATTTTCTCAAACTGTCAGGAATCATAGAAAACATCAGATAGGAAAAACTGGGCCTGACCCTGTGAGAAAGGGGAAGGGATGGCATTGTGCTACATAGCAATCTGCCACCATATCAGGAGCAACCAGGGATGATGGATGGTCCAGGAAATGGAACCGCAAACACAGTGCGTAACCCCAATCTGAGTGGGATGCACCTATCCCTATCAATCACTTGTGGGGAGTCTGTCTTTGGTCTACACTGTGATAAGGTTTGTAGAGCCTGTCATCCCAATAAAGTGAGTTGACTCCACTGAAGAAAATGTGAAAGTACACCAGTTGGATCAAACTTGTGTGTGATATGGACCGCAGGTGGTATGTTAGCTAAAAACTCCGGTCAGCCCCAGGACAGGGGTGACACAGCCCCTCACTGGTCTGGATTGCACCCCAGAATGTCACACCCAGGAAAACAGGTAATCAAGTAGGTGAAAAAAAATCCCACCACCGCCTAGCTATTTGAAAGAGCGAAGCAGAGCCCTGGCAGTGGCTCCCCTGGGGAGCTGTACACTGTGGGCTCCCACAGGAGGTAGAGAACTAGGGCCCACGCCCAGCCACCGACACCGGGGCGCCGCTGGGGCTGAGGGGCGAGGGCTGCGGCTCCCCGAGCGGGAACGAGAGAGAGAAGGGGAAGCGAGCGGGGCAGGAAGCAGAGCGAGGGGCGATGGGGCAGAGGCCGGGGCTGCCGCCGCTCACCTGCGTTGTAGAAGCGGTCCAGCACCGTGGTCTCCCCGAAGTCCAGCTTGGCGAAGTGCAAGGTCTCCAGGGAGGCCCCGACCGCCTCGCACGCCTCCCGCAGGCTCTGCAGGGCCCCGCTCTCCGCCGCCACCAGGAGCCCCTGGCTCGCCTCGTTGATCACGTAGGTCACCGTGGTCCTCCGGGTGCAGCCGCCCTTGACCCGGGCTCCAGTCCCCGCCGCGGGGCAGGCAGCGCCGCTCTCCTCGTTCCAGTAGGTGCCGGCTGGCGGCGCGGCCGGGGCCGGGAGGAGGCTCCGGGCGCCCCCGTCGGCCCCCGGCGCTCTCCGGCTGACCCCGCCGAGCCCCTCCTCGTGCAGGCAGCCGCCGCCCGGCGGGCTGGGCACCGAGAAGCTGATCCCCTCGCTGCTGTCGCTCATCCCTGCGGAGCCGCTCGCCGGGGCTAAGCCGATGCCATGCTGCGCCGCCCGCCGGGCTCGCCCTGGCGCCCTGTCCCTCGCCGCCGGAGGCTCCTGCAGCCCGCCGCCGGGCGGGGAAAGCGGAGACGGTCCCCGCTTAGCAGCTGCCGAGGTGTCGCTAAGCCGGGAGGGCAGCGCAGTCCCGCCGGGTGCCTGCCAATGGCACCATGGCGCGCCGGGCTGCGACCCCCTGGCAAGCGGCTCTGCTGGCAGCCGGGCACAGGGCACAGCCTCTCCCCGAAGTCACCGCACTTCTTCGCCCGCTCCTTCCCGGGCAGACGCTCCTCCTTCGCCTCTCACCGCTAGCGCAGCTCCCTCCGGCGGACTGGCTGCCCTGCGGCTGGGCCGGGCGCTCCGATCAGCTCCTCCTGCAGCGGCAGCGCACAAACCACTTGTGGGATTGCTGCTGCTGCTACTACTGTGTATCGCCGCTTGAGCCAGCCATGGCTGCAACCGCACCGGAGACAGCCTAGCGCTGCCCGGCTCCTCCCTTATTCCCTCCCCTTGCCTAGGACTAGAAAGAGCCGCATTCCGGCGCTGAGCGCTCAGAGCCGCGCCAAACTTTAGGCAGGGTTTGGTACGCAACGTCGCAGGCTTTCTTGGGCTCGTACCAGCGCTTGATTCGCTTCTTCTCTGCCCAGCGCCCTCTGCTGCTCCATTCTGTGCTTGCTCCTTTGGATTTGTCTGCGGGGGTGCTCAACAGGTCATGCTGTTGATTTGTTTTTTAAATAAGTTCAGTGGTTCCTAGCTATGTTTATTTTTATATGTCTCCCTATAAGTTTATGGGAGGGGAAATGCCAATAATAATTTAACAATAGTATATGGTGAGATTCAAAAAGTGAACGCTTAGAACTACGGCCCTACCAACTTCACAGCCACGAAAAAGGCATCGCAGACTGTGAAAGCTGGTCTCCCACTGTGAAATGTGATCTTTTGTGTGCTTGTACCCTTTACTATACAGATTTCATGGTGGAGACCAGCATTTTTCAAAGTGGGGGTCCTGACCCAAAAGGGAGTTGCGGGCGTATTGCAAGGTTATTTTAGAGAGGGTTACAGTATTGCCAGTATTGCACTGCTTTCAGAACTGGGTGGCTGGAGAGTGGCAACTAGTGACCAAACACCAAGCTCCGAAGGCAGCGTCCTGCCACCAGCAGCACAGACGTAACAGTGGTAATACCATACCATGCCACCCTTACTGCTGCCTTCAGAGCTGGGTGGCCGTAGAATGGCAGCTGCTGCCTGAGGACCCAGCTCTACAGGCAGCAGCACAGAAGTAGAGGTTGCAATGCCATACCATGCCACCCTTACTTCTGTGCTGCTGCTGGCTCTGCCTTCACAGCTGGGCGCCCTGCCAGCAGCCACCGCTCTCCAGCTCTGAAGGCAGCGCTGCCGCCAGTAGCAGTGCAGAAGTAAGGGTAGGAGGACCGCAACACCCACCCCCCACCATAACTTTGTGACCCCCCTCCACAACTCCTTTTTGGGTCAGGATCCCTACAATTACCATGACATTTCAGATGTAAATTTAATGCTTTCAGCTATTAAAATTTTTTTAAATACTATGACCATGAAATTGACCAAAGTGGACCGTGAATTTGGTAGGGCCATATTTACAACCATGAAAACACAGATTGTAGATTTTGATGTGACATTGACAAAGCAAATCATGTTCTCAAGCAATATTTTTCTTATGTTGCCAATCTGTACATTTTGGTCAGTATGGAAGAAAATATTTTTTTCAGGGTGTGTGTTTTTGTACAGTGAAATCAACATTTACTGATAAAATATCTAACCCTTCCAGGCCTACATATGTCCAAATATCCCATGTCACACGATACATGTATCATCTGGTAACACCACTCATTTCAGCTTTGGAAAAGGGAAAAGCTAATGAACATCAGCTCACTCTGTCTCCCAAGACAGACATTTCCCTCCCTTTCATATATACCTTTGTATTTATCTTAACCTTTTTCTTGTAAACTATCAGAAATGCTGAATTATGAAAATAAGCTTTAAAATATATTAATCTTTTAAAAGACTTGCTTAAAGAGACAGATATATCTAGGCCTCACAGGTTTGGTGGTTAAAAAATGTTCTACAAGAAGCTAATAGAAATACAGCTTCAATAAAAGAAAAACTCTGATAAATTCATGTTTATTTGGAGATATGCATTTCCCTGCTGTGTTTACAACCGCTAAACATTGAAGCATAGAGAGTCAAGTGCAAGAGAACCAGCCACTGGACCTGACTATAATACAAAATGAAACTAACTAATCTGCTTTCATTGCTCCCACTGAATGCACAACATAGAATCATAGACTATTAGGGTTGGGAGAGGCTGCAGGAGGTCATCTAGTCCAATCCCCTGCTCAAAGAAGAACCAACACCAACTAAATCATCCCAGCCAGGGCTTTGTTAAGCTGGGCCTTAAAAACCTCCAAGGATGGAGATTCCACCACCTCCCTAAGTAACCCATTCCAGTGCTTCACCACCCTCCTAGTGAAATAGTGTTTCCTGATATTCAACCTAGACCTCCCCCACTGCAACTTGAGACCACTGCTTCTTGTTCTGTCATCTGCCACCACTGAGAACAGCCTAGCTCCATCCTCTTTGACCTTCCCTTCAGGTAGTTGAAGGCTGCTATCAAATTCCCCCTCACTCTTCTGCAGACTAAATAACCTCAGTTCCCTCAGCCTCTCCTCGCCCTCCGCTGGACTCTCTCCAATTTGCCCACATCCCTTGTGTAGTGAGGGGACCAAAACTGGACACAATACTCCGGGTGTAGCCTCACCAGTGCCAAATAGAGGGGAATAATCACTTCCCTTGATCTGCTGGCAATGCTCCTACTAATACAGCCCAATATGCCATTGGCCTTCTTTGCAACAAGGGCACACTGCTGACTCATATCCAGCTTCTCGTCCACTGTAATCCCCAGGTCCTTCTCTGCAGAACTGCAGCTTAGTCAGTCGGTCCCCAGCCTGTAGTGGTGCATGGGATTCAAAAAGTAAACAACATGAACAGTGCCAATAATGATACTTTTCCCTTATAGCAGTTTTTCATTGTTGATACAAAACAAGTGTATACAAGTAAAAATAAATTTCCATTTAGATACTCTTGGGTTATTGGCCAAACATGCAAAAGCCTTGCACTCAGTTTGATGGCATTTCTCTGTGTGTAAGGCAATAACTTCTGAACACCGCATCCGATCAATTCCAAATTCCAGGGAACATGCTTGGCATTAATGGGATGAACTCTGTTGATTCTGGGGAACCCCTTGCCAGCTGGTAAGCACAGCCATACAGTCTCCAGCACCACCTCTGAAATTGTCTATAGATCAAAGCAAAGCTAGACAAACAAAGAAATGCCAAAGAGTTGAGAGTAAGGCCTTCGCAAGCTCGGCCAATTATAGCCCCGATCCTGCAAACACTTAAGCATGATTTTACCTGTACCCATTTGGGGCCTAATCCTGTACACTGAAGTCAATAGGTAACTTGCTATTGACTTCTGTGGGCACAGGATCAGGCCTCTGGCTACTTGTGTGAGTAAAGTTAAACGTTTGCAACATGGGGTCTATGTTATTTGTGCACATACCGACTAGATAATTTATATTGGTTTATAGTGGGTTTAAAAATAATAAGGATTAGAAACCTCATTGTTTACAGCCTGACATTATTTTTGAGCACTTGGAGTTGGCAAGCTAGTCGTGAAATGACTGCTAGCAGCAGATTCTTAGTACAATAGGTATGGGTTTGATAGTTTGGAAATAGAATTAATTTTAATATTTCAATGTGTGCAGAAAAATAATGGTTAACTTCTAAAACATAACACTGAAACATAGAAACAGACCAGAAAGTTGAGATACTTTGGTAACCCTGTTTGCTCTTTGCAAGTCAATCCCTTTTTGGCAAAGATTTGCGTTGCAGATACTTCGATCAAAGTAACAAGGGTAAAACAAATGGGAAGAAAACAAAGTGGAGAGCAAATAAAGGGAAAAAAATAATATTGGTTAATCTACAGTATAAAATTTTAAATGATTTGCGTGACAGTCAAAAATAACAAGTTATTTGTAAAAAGAACAAAGCCATTTTTCTACAAAATGCTGAGCTGTCATGCAAAATCACAAGTGAAAACACATTTGTCAAATATAAACGGAAATCATTTACTGAAAGGAGGAAAATACATGTTTAGTTCATTGGTCTGTTTTATAGACCTGTGCCCACTATTTTAGTATTAATACCAAGATCCCAATCCAAATCTCACTGAATCAATGGGAGCATTTCTATTGACTTTGGTTGGAGTGAGATCAGACCCTACATTGACTGAAACAATAATTAAAACACTTAGATTAATATCAGGCAATAGGGACAAATCAGCTATATTTTCATGCCTTTCAATCTGTTAGAATTTCTTGAGGTGACTTCATGGGTACTAATCATGCGTTTAAAGTTACCCATATGTTTAGGTGCTTTTCTGATCAGGGCCTAGATTAGGGAATGGTATTTTTCAAAATTATTCTTCATTTTTTAAAAATGGTGCTCTATTTACTTTTTCCTAGTCTTTCACCTGTTTGATTTTTCAAAAAATAATCATCAGTAGGAGAATAAGCTTGTTAGTTAACTCCCTAAATACCTTAACAATAATATAATCCGGACCAGACAATTTGCATATGTTCACACTGGCCAAGTATGGGAATCCTCCGGTTCTGATTGAAGTCAATAGCAAAACTCTTATTGACTCTAATGGGAGCAAGATTGAGTGGTTAGATGTAAGATGTTCAAGATGTAAGATGTTCAAATATTCCATCTTTTTGTTCTGTTGTTTGTACAATGCCTGGCCCAATGGAGCCCTGAATCTTGATTGTGGCCCTTGGGAGCTATTGTAATGCAAATAAATAACATTTCCAAATTATTCTCTGCATTTTTCTTGCAAATGACAGATTTTAAAAATAAGCACAGTATCTCAGCCAGCCCTTTAAGAGCCCACATTAATGTAATTTTCTTTACTTATAAAACCCAACAATACAATATAAAATAGCAAGTTGTTTGGTTTTTTTAAAATCACCCTGAAAGCACTAGAATCTAAAATACTGTCATAACAGCCAGAATTGTTAAAGTTTTTTCAGTAAAAATTCTATAATGGTGTCCTAAACTTCCTTCATTTCCACTGAGAATTGATCCAATGAAGAATGATAATTATGTCTAAACCTCTATAATGTTAAAATCCAAAAAGTCATATGTCAAGGCAGATTTTATCAGTTCAGTCAAGAAGTGTAACTTGATATATGACAAACAAAGCTTATGACAGAAACCACAGAGATGACTTATCTGTCAAAGCCAGTGGTAATCAGGTAGGAGTCATATTAACAGTATTTCACACCCCTAACCAACAGAGCTATGCCAGCAAAAGCACTAGTATAGATACATTTATATCAGCAAAAAAAAAGTCATTTTGCTAGTCAGCATAGTTTATTTTGTTCAGATAACTCCTATAAAACATACCAGCAAAAACACTCTTGCCAGTATGAACTGCATCTCCACTAGAAGGGTTTGCAGGTCTAGCTATACTAGCAAAACCTTTCTAGTGTAAATAAGGTCTTAGAACATGAGATGACATAAGATTTTGTGTAAATTTGGGATTAGAGTTTTTATTACAAAGTCTTCTCTCATAAAGCAGCAAAAAGGAGCATGAAAAGCAGAGTCCAGTCTGGTTCAACTAAACAAAAATCAGGAATTTACAGATATGGAAATCTGGAAGACTGGGTGGTTTTTGAAAAATGTACCCAATGTCTTCATGAATTATTCAGTCTTACCTCAAGGAATTTTGGATCAGGTCTCAAACAAGCAAAGGCAATTAACTAAACAAGAATAGTCAATTAGGTCATAAAAATGAAGTATATTCATATTGTTCTAGACTAAAATCTACAATCAGTAGGTCCCAGTGGAAAACTTTGAGTACTCTTTATAATCAGGCTTGGCAGAATTAGATTTTTATTGATTTATAATTTTGACAGATAATAATCAGATCACTATTTTTAACTTTTTTATTTTTATCAGTTTAAATTTTCAGTTTCAGGAAACTATCAGGGATCAGACAACAATAACTGTTTAATGATAGTAGATATTGAGATTCAAAGAGATAAAGCTTTATAACTCTGAAAAAACAAACAAGTTGTCAACATCACATGTCAAAATATACAAAGTAAATATCCTTAAATCAAATAAATTCTCAAGCAGCATTTTTCTTACTTTGCCTATCTGTAGATTTCTATATTATTGATGGGAATATTTTTTTCATGGGTTTATGTGAATATGGTGAAATTCATGTTTACCATCATTCATTGATAATCTAATTCTTTCTATCTCTACTTATAATCAGTTAAGGAGAAGGAGTTATTTTATGAGAATGTGCCAACAGTCAGAGGGGGTCCTGCGTCTCAAGTGGGACTACCCCCACTGGCCCAATGCAGGGTGGCACATCCCATCACACAATCACCACAACTCCCTTCTGGATCAGCAATTGCAATGAGGGGGAGCCAGGGCAGGGCCCAGCAAATACTCCATTTATGCCTCACAAGCCTCTTGGCTGGGGCAAACAATAGCAGTTGGGGGCTCTAACCCTGTGGGCAGGGCAAAGTAAACAACCCATCTACGGCTGTAGCTCCCAGTAGCCACACAGAGGTGGGGGCAGGGAGAAATAGGGGAACCCAGTCCCACTCTTCTCTACTGGGTTCCAACCCATGGCCCTATGAAGCCAGGAAATTCCCAGTTGAAGGTTCAAGCACAGGCAGTGGCATCTAATATATTCCCTGGGTCACTTCCTAGCACAAAGCTCATCTCAGGCATCTCTCCAGCTAGCAGCAGCACAGAATGCCAGTCAGTCTCCACAGTTGGCTGGTGCTCTGCAGCATAGTCCAGGGACACAGTTCCCCCAGCTTGGAAATTCACAAGCACTGCTGCAAGAGCCTGCAGCATACATCCTTCCTCCTCCTCAACGGGCCCAGACTGAACTGGGTTTGCGCTGCCTCCTTTTTATCTGTCCCTTCCACCTGGAGCATGCACAGCAAGGGTGAGGTGGGCGTGGTTTCCAGGGTCCACAGTGATTTGTCAGGCCCTGTTGGCCCAGGGCGGGGACACCCCTGTCACATCAACTCCCAAGCCTTGACACCAAACAAAGGATTAGACCAAATACTCAAAACAGTGTTTAAGCACAGAACAAAGGTCAAAGAAAGACTGCCAGTCATGTTATGTTCTATAGGGATGCAGCTAAAGCATTTAAGATTATGTAGCCAATCAGCAACATGACAACTATGGGTACTGTGATATTATAGCATTTGGAAAACTAGCTCCTCAGACCTCAGTAGGGAGTTTAAATCTCTTCAGAGGAATAAAAAATCACTTTTCTACCCAAATAACTCTTATAAACATATGATGGAGCCTTTGAAATCTTTAAATAATAATATCTATATGAAAACATCAGCAATTCATGCAACAGATGAGGAAATAATACCATTTTAGTTAAATATACATGACCAAATAAAGAAAGTGATCTAAAATGCCTTGTAATTTATCAATAACTGGCCTGGCACCAATGGCTCTACTGTTAATGTTGTATTAACCAGCACACTACATTAGACTGAGGAAATTGAATTAAGGAGTATGCACTAAATTGTATATACTTGCCCTCCGCTATTCATCTGTTCCTCTTTATACAGTAAGTCTCACACCCCTTTCCAGATTCCTCCCTCTTTTTTTCCTACTCACAAGGAACCATACCATCTTCTCACATCTTTATGCACCTTTAATTCCCCCAGAAAAGTCTCTATCCTAATCCCTCACACTTTCCATCTGGTAGTTATCTTGCTTTCCCCCAGGACTTTTTGCCGCTGCCTATCTAGTTCCAGCTAGCTGCTATCCACTCCCACTCTCTACTGGTTTCTTCCAGACCCAGTGTTACGAATTATTATGATTTTATCATAAGCTGTAAGATATGTGGTGCTTTGTTTAGAGTCTTATGATTACACGAGAACCTCAGCTTTAATTACAAAAAGGAAGTTTCTAAGTTTCTACTAGTAAAGGAAACAGAAAAGTTGGACAATGTGACTCCTAAAGGCTTAAAAACTAGAAGGCAAATAAAAGATCATCATAGTAGCTGAGCATCCCACAATCTTTAACATACTTAGCCTCACAATGCAGCTGTGAGGTAGCGAAGTACTATTATCCCCATTTCACAGATGAAGAACCTAAACTCAGAAAGATTAAGTGACTTGTCCAGGCTCACACAGGAAGTCTGTGGTGGAGTAGGGAACTGAACACAGCAGCCTAACCCCACCTTCTTCTCTGACCCCACTTGACATATGCTGCCAGCCAATCTGCATCAGTTCCAAGCCAACTGTTGGATGAAAAACACTAGCAGGTCACACTGGGGGCTATAGTTCAAAGAAGAGGAATTCAAAGTGTCCTATTTCCCCTGCTGGTGGAAGTTCTCTCCTTGGACTAGAGATCCCTACTTGCCATTCTTGCAATCCACCTGGCAGCTACCCAGTTTTCTAAGGATTAAATGCTTCATAGTTGGGCAATAAACCTATAGAAGTGGGGTTGTGTTAAGTAGCATGGGGCATCATCAAGCTATTTACACATTTTAGTGTTTATGAGCATAAGGAAATCTTCCAATGTTGCTTAGGAGTTTTTCGTGGAGAAGTGGAATCTTAATTTTTAGATAGAACTTGTCTGCCACCTACTGATGATTTCTGAGAACATTTTTTTGGTTGGTTGGTTCGTTTGTTTTTACTGTTGAAACACCGCTGAATCTCTTTTACATATTTCTACATAAAATGCAGTTGTCAATGGTTATGCTTCATGTTGAAAATGACCAATTAAGCACACATTTTTGTTGACTTTTAGATAGCTAAAGAACTAGTTCTTGCTTTACATATCTTTTCAGGGACTGGGGAGGGGGAAAGCAGTAGTGTTTGTTTACTAGTTTTGTTTGTATCTCCTCTTTCTGTTTAAAAGTACCTTTTGCTTTAGTTGTTGATGTTGAGTAATATGTGTCTCTTCAAAACTTTCTGCATCAGCTGCTTTGGCTTGCCAAATTATTTTGCTTGCTGCTGTACTAGAGCTGGACATCATGGCTGCCTAGGTCTGCACACAGATCTTTTCCATTTCACAGGAAAATGGGGCTCAGGTACTCCTGTGACACCAAGTACTTTGTGGAAACCATTTTGCATGATCTGGGGCTTAGACTGTGGTCAGGATGTGGAGACAGGGAGAGAACATGGGCAGACTAGGGGAGTCTGAACAGTGGCCTGATCCAAAACCCATTGAAGTCAATGAGTCTTTCCATAGACTTCAATTAACTTTAAATCAAACCTATTGTTTTCCGTCCAGACCCAGAAAAATTGAGAACAAATGATAATATAGTCCCAGACTTCGTTATCTTTTCACAGAGCCTTTTTCCTCTGTGTTCAGTGGTTACTGTGACCAAAGGAACACCCTACTAGCCATACTGCCAGGGAACCAGGGTCATTGAGAGTCAGAGCCAATATGAAGGCACAAGGGCTTTGCATGAGATGGCTTTGGCCTTCTACATGATCCTGGTATCTGTCAGGTTTGGAGGCAAGTCTCTTAACCTTTTGTGTATGCATGGGCGCAACCCATGGGATGATGTGGGTGATCTCGGCAAGGACCTTCAGAACCTCCTCTCACAGGTTTTTCTAAAAAAAACAACAACATTTGAGCCTATGTTACGAGTGAGGTTCTTTTTCAGGATTTTCTTGTACCCCTCCATCTACCTCTTCATCTCGTGCCTATTAAATGTTCTCTTTGCAAGATTTTCCTTGAAATTTTGGCCGTTCTCTAGGTGTGATGTTTTGGGGATCACTCAGACCAATAAACAGTTCTGTCACTGCCTGTCTGTAACCTGGGGTGCCTTAATGCTGAGCTGCTATGGCTCAAAGCCCTGACACCAGTAGCCTGCCCTTAAGCACAAGGTCTCATCCTGGCTTCTACCAGCCTAGTTACACTTCGTAAGGTGACACCAACAGCTCTTCTGGTCTCAAGTCTCCCCAAATCCATCCACCCCGAGTTCTTAACTACTAGATACTCGGATTTTCCCCTTCTGGTTTGTCACCTCAAAGGCATAAAACTAGTCCCGCAAACATCAGTCTGCTTTGCCACACATGCTCCACACAGTGTGCACTCCAGAGACCTACTTGGGGTAAAAATAAACTAAAGGTTTATTTAATAGAAAAAACACAGATTCAAAGATGAAATAGTAAGAGAATGCAAACACATACAAGTTACACACAAAATAAACATAAAGACACAATCTCAGGTCTTAAACTTTCAAATTAGATAAAAATCCCTTTTCTAACACAAGTTACTTATTGCCTTTGAACAGTTTCCCAGCATACCCCCTAACTGTAGCGGGGAATCTAGCATTTCATAGAGAGCTTCCCACCTAGACAGTGTCCCTCAGTTTCTGAATAGATTTCACTTCAAACCCCAACTCTTTTTAAAGGATTTGTCTTTTTTTTTTTCTTTCTCTCTCTCAGACTATGATGTTTCATGGTTATTCAGAACGGGAAATTCCCTCTTGACTTGATAGCCAGTATATCTCACAGAATGAGAAGACAAGACATTAATTGTCCATCATTTGTCTTTTCCTGGGTTGTACAATGCGAGGTTCTTGGAGCTAATCTTGTCTGGGTGAGGAAGCAGCCCCTCCCTGCCTGACTGTCCACCACCCTGCTGAGAGATGGAGCTAACTCAGTGGTTCTCAAAGTTTTGTACTGGTGACCCCTTTCACATAGCAAGCCTCTGAGTGCGACCCCCCCTTAGAAATTAAAAACACTTGTTTATATATTTAGCACCATTATAAATGCTGGAAGCAAAGTGGGGTTTGGGGTGGAGACTGATAGCTTGCCACCCCCCCATGCAATAACCTTGCGACCCCCTGAGGGGTCCCAACCCCCAGCTTGAAAACCCCTGAGCTAAATGATAGAATCATAGAAATTTCCTTTTTCCTGGAGGCACTGCAATACCAGGTCAATGCATGGGGTGGACAGAGCAAGCTCCTATTCCGTCCCCCTGTTTCAAAAATCAATTTAATATACAGTCCTCAAATAAAGGACATATCAGATATTAAACTGATAAGAACAGATATAACTTAATAGATCATAGAAATCTAGGACTAGAAGGGACCTTGATAAGTCATCTAGTCCAATCCCCTGCATTGAGGCAGGACTAAGTATTATCTAGACCATCCCCTTAAAAACCTCCAATGATGGAGATTCCGCAACCACCCTAGGTAATTTGTTCCAGTGCTTAACTACCCTGACAGTTAGGAAGTTTTTTCTAATGTCTAACCTAAATCTCCCTTTCTGCAATTTAAGCCCATTACTTCTTGTCCTCTCATCAGTGAATAAGAACAACAATTTATCACTTTCCTCTTTACACCGACTTTGTATGTACTTGAAGATTGTTATCATGTCCCCCTTCAGTCTTTTCTTCTCCAGACTAAACAAACCCTGTTTTTTCAATCTTTTCTCATAGGTCATATTTTCTAGACCTTTAATCATTTTTGTTACTCTCCTCTGGACTTTCTCTAGTTTGTCTATATATCTTTCTTGAAGTGTGGTGCCCAGAACTGACCACAGTACTCCAGATGAGACCTTATCAGTTCTGAGCAGGGTGGTAGAATTACTTCTCATGTCTTGCTTACAACACTCCTTTTAATACATCCCAGAATGTTTGCTTTTCTCACAATAATATTATATTGGTGACTCATATTTAGTTTGTGATCCCCTCAGATCTTTTTCTGCAGTACTCCTTCCTAGACAACCATTTCCCATTTTATATTTGTGCAGCTCCTTCCTAAGTGTAGTGTTTTGAATTTGTGCTTATTGAATTTCATCCTATGTATTTCAGACCATTTTTCCCATTTGTTAAGATGATTTTGAATTTGAATACTGTCCTCCAAAGTGCTTGCGATCCTCCCAGCTTGGTATCATAAACAAACTTTAGAAGTGTATTCTCTATGCCATTATCCAAATCATTTATGAAAATATTATAGAATAGAACCAGTCCCAGGACAGACTCCACTTCTTAACTCTCATTATTTTAGCCTCAGATCCTACCCCATTTACACTGATGTTTGCTATGTTAGTCATGCAATGACTGCTAACCTTTTTGGTGAAAACTGAAACAAAAAGGGCATTTAACACTTTGGCCATTTCTGCGTTTTCTGTTATTGTTTTTCCTCCATATTGAGAAAATATTGCAGCATAAATTATGACCAGTTTTATATATACACAAATACATAAATTCATAACCACAGTATGTATACACGTCTCATGATCATCAACTTCAGAACATTAAAAGCTTCATAAAAGACCTTACTTCATATACATTTATACTACAATAACATTGTATATAATCAGTTGATTCAACTGCGTATTCTTTAGGGTTCAAACCCCCTGTTCTCTCTCTGGGGTGTCTGAATCCTGATTGTCACACCAGGTAGAAGACATGTCTAGTGCAGCAAAGATATGCCTTTTATGATTACTTCCTGGTTGTGCAACCTCTTTGCAGAATTTCATCATATTTATCTTTCTACCGGATATGCAAAATCAGTTGATGAAACTTCTCCAACTCTTTGATGCATTAGTGGTAACCTGTCCATAGAGTAATGTGAAAATTGCTATAGCATAATAAACGAATGTTGACTTGGGCCTTTGTATGGTATTGTTCTGGTTCTAAGCTCAATGTCGCAAGCTGCACATGCTTTTTAAAATTTCAGTAAGGACTTCTCAGTCATTGGAGGTGCTACCTGACAAAACACCCACCAAGTTCTGTTTTGATTTACACGTTAGATAAACCCATTGACTTACTAGGGTTAAGTAGCATGTCCCCTTTTAATAGGGTTTCAGGAGAGGAGGAACTACAATAAAGAGTTCATAAAGTCCTCACCTCAGGAGCCTGGTTCAGAGCTCCAAAACTTCAGAGGTCACAAAACAGTCTCTGAGGCAGAGGTAAAAGTAAGCTGGTATGCCGGACTGGACTGGCTTTACCAGGTCGGCAATCTAAAGGCCCCGCCTCTTCCGGTTGAGGCCATGCCCCCTTGGTTAGGACTCCGGCGTACCGGTAAGTCCTTTAAGTTACTTTCACCCCTGCTCTGAGGGTATATCTGCTCTTCAGCTGAGAGGTGTGATTCCCCACGTGGGCAGACAGGTTCACACAATAGCTCCACTCAAGCTAACGTGCTAAATATAGCAGCATGGATGTTGTGGCACTGGCAGGAGTGGCAGCGGCTTGGGCTGAAAATGTTACAGTGTAAAGCCGCAGGCATAGGCGCCGACTTCGTGGGTGCTCCGGGGCTGGAGCACCCACGGGGAAAAATTGGTGGGTGCTCCGCACCCACCGGCAGCTCCCCGCCATCCCCGGGACCCGCGGCCAGTTCCCCGCCAACCCCGGGGCCCGCCGCCATCTTACCTTAGCACCGGGAGACGTTGCGGGGCCCCGCCCCCGACGCTGGGCGACGTTGCGTCGGCGTCGGGAGCGGGGCCCCGCAACGTCACCCGGCGTCGGGAGCGGGGCCCCGCCCCCAACGCTGGGGGTGAGCTCCCACCGGCACCAGAGAAAGTCGGCGCCTGTGGCCGCAGGGGACATAAAGAGCCTGATTCTGAAAACATTTACTACTACCTTGCATACTCTTAATGATGTCTATCAGGCCCAGAGTCTGTATAGCAGACAGCTCCTCAGCTGGTATATGCTGGCACAGCCCTAGCGAAGTTAACAAAGCCAGGCTGATTTCACCAGCTGACAACTTTAAGGGTAAGTAGATTCATATTAGATTCCAAGGCCAAATCATCTAGTCTGACCTCCTGAATAACACAGGCCACAGAACTCCCCGCTAAATAGGTGGGGGAACTCACTGAAGTCAGTGGGGCTGTTCACATGAATAAGATAAGCACGGCGGTGCATAAGTATTTGCAGGACTGGCCCTAAAACCAGAGCAACCCCTGGAGGGGGTGAGCGCCCCGTGAGCTGTGTGTGCTTCACACTCTTCAGACCCGCTGTGGCTGCAGGCGGGGCGGGAGCTGGTTGTACATCAGGCAGGAGGCCAATGTGGGTGAAGGTGGAGGATGATGGTCGGGTTGCCAACTTTGATTGGACATACTCCGGGAGGTTTCCTCAGATGCCATAATCTTTAATTAAAGATCAATCTTTGATTCCTGGAGACTCCAGGACAATCCTGGAGATCGGGCAACCCTAGCTGTTGGTGCCAGAGAAAAACAGGGGACAGGTGATAAGGCTAGGGTGACCAGACGTCCCGATTTTCGATCATTTGTCCCGCGTCCCAACCAACGGTCGGTCTGGACGCCTTTTGTCCTGATTTTCAGCCTTCTTCCGTTGTTGTTTTTTTTTGCTCGACAACTTCTGGGCAGGAAGTCCTGATTTTCGGGTCTTCTCATCTGGTCACCCTAGATAAGGCGTGGGAGGGGATGTCAAGCCCACGGCACGGGCCCAGAGAGGGCTGGGGGCGGGGCTCAGCCCTGCCTGTTGCCCCTGACAACAGCCCCTCTGCCCCCACTTCCAGGAGCTGCGCAGCGTCTTGCCCAAACCAAAAATGGCGGCGCCGCGCCCTCAGCCCCGCCCCTTTGCCGGGCGCTTCCGGAGCGGCCCCACGTGTGTGTGTGTGTGTGTGTGTGTGTGTGCGCGGGCGGGCGGAGGGGCTAGAGCGAGGGGGACTCGCTTCTCCCAGCCCGGCCACCCGGCGCCGCGGCCATGAGCGGGGCCCGCGGGGGCGCTCGGCGCTCCCAGGCCTTCCGGCTGCCGGGGCGACACGGCTACGCGGTGGAGTTCTCGCCCTACCTGCCCGGGCGCCTGGCCTGCGCCGCCGCGCAGTACTACGGGATCGCCGGTGAGGGAGGGGTCGCGTGTCCCCCCCCATATTACCCTCCTTGGGAGCTGCTGGGGGGCTTGTCCTCCACCCCCCCACCCCGCCCCTCTGCTTCTCCCACCTCCGCTGTGGCGTCAGAATATGCCTCTTCCTCCTCCCAGCCCCCTTTCCCCGCGTAGCGCTCCCTGCTCTGCCTCCCCTCAAGTTTGCGAGCTGCTCCGCGTTATACCTTGCATAGGCTGGCGCTGACCTTTGCAAACATACCTACATCTGGATAACTTCCATGCGCATAAGTGTGTTTGGACTTGAGGCCTGTGTTACTGGACGGGGTCGTTTATCTCCGCCCCTTGCTTGGAGACTTTTGGCAACTTTGACTCCCAAGGAATCTTAACCGTTTCTTTCCTCCTCGGTGCTGCTTCCTGAGACTGCGTTGAGGCTGCTGCCTGTGGAGTGCAGCTGCTGATTAGACCAGTGTGCTTTGTGGGGGGTTTCTCTCTTGCCGAGGGGGAATGAGAGAGACTGCTCATGCTAGCTAGCATATGAAATATGCACTAGGATCTTTTGACCTGTAAGGTGCTGAGCTGAAGAGTTATCACACAGTCTCACTCTGTAGAAGCGACAAAGAGTCCTGTGGCACCTTATAGACTAACAGATGTATTGGAGCATAAGCTTTCATGGGTGAATACCCACTTCTCACTCTGTGTTTCATCTGACTTTTCAGTTTTGCTGTGTTTGGAGGAAGCAAAATCCTATGGTTACACAGACTACAATATGTTATAAATACATATAAAATGTAGACTACTGATTTGAGGGTTTTCTAATTCTAGTTAAAGGGATACTGTCATCTTTAAACTTGGGTATTGCAAACAAACATTTATTCTGCTAATAAGACCTTACGTTATTGAAAGTGGGTGTTTAAAAGCCAATTTATTACTTATAATTTTTGAAAGGGTGTTAAGATAAATTGTAGTTTCACTTTGCGGGAGTCACTATAACCATTCTTTCTTCTGCGCTGCCTTCAGAGTTGGGTGACCGGAAAGCGGTGGCTGTTGGCCAGATGCCCAGCTCTGAAAGCAGCACCCCTCCAGCAGCAGCAGTGCAGAAGTAAGGGTGGCCATACCATACCATGCCATCCTTACTTCTACCGGTGGCTCTGCCTTCAGAGCTCGGCTCCCAGACAGCAGCCACCGCTCTCCAGCTGGCCAGCTCTGAAGGCAGCATGCCACTAGCAGCAGTGCAGAAGTAAGGGTAGCAGTACTGCAACCCCTCTTACAATAACCTTGTGCCTCCTCAACTCCTTTTTGGGTCAGGACCCCTACAATTACAACACCCTGAAATTTCAGATTTAAATAGCTGAAATCATGAAATTTACAATTTTTTAAATCCTATGACTGAAATTGACAAAAATGGACCTTGAATTTGGTAGGGCCCTAGTTATAAGGTGAGAACCAGCAACATCACCACCTCCAGCCAGCCAATCTTGTAGGTGTGCTCAGAGGCCACCTGTCGGATCAGGGCCCATACATGATACAGGTGGCTGAATGCGTGTTTTCCCTCGGTTTATGATTCACTGTTAGGCTTAGGTAGTCAGTAAGTTCCAGATGCCTAGAGAGAGGCAGCAATGCACATGCTCAGAGGCAGAAACTTAGGCACATGGGAACTTTTTTACCTTGAAAACATAGGAATCAAGTTAGTTTAGGAGCCTACAGGGCTCAGTGGGAGTTTTGTGCATTGCAATGGAACCAAAACTGGGACTTAGGCACCTTAACCTGAGACTTAAGTGTTTAAGTACCTTTGTGGATCCCACCCATAATGTCTAAGCTTCACAGTATGCAATGCATGGTATTCAAAATACTTTTTTGGCCTGTAAGTGCAATACGTCTATTCTCCAGACTTTTTATTCAAGTTTTTTTTTCTTAATGTAAGCCACTGATTTTTTTTCCCGATTTATGGATACAGCACAGTTGTATTAGAGTTTAGCTGATCTTTGTTTTATTGTTTATAACACATATAGCAAAGGGAAAAATGATACGCAGAGTGTTAGGTGGTCTTATTGTAAACCTTATTAAACCAAAATAGCTCATATATTTTTATATCTTCAAAGGCTGTCCTGTTAAGTTTTTGTTCAATTTAAATATATTGTTGGATTCATAAGTTGCTTACATATTGTCAACATATCCCAAAACATTTACTGATTTCCTCCATTTCTTGATTCTGTTTCATACAAAGACCATCTATATTGCTACTTTTTAATGAGATAGTGAGTTGCAGATTCTACATCTGCCCCAGACTCCCTGCCAATTTTTCCCTGAGTCTCCTTCCCAACCATATTGTCCTATATTTACATAATAATTTCTCTCTCTCTCTTGCTGTGGGAAAGATCCTCTCAAACAGAGGAAAACTGACTATACAGAGGCAAGAGTGAGTCTGACTAGAATTAAATAGTACTATAATATACAAAATAAACTAGATGAAAAAATTATAGTACTCTTAGCAACTGCTTTCGTAGGCACATCCTAGCACCTGCAGGGAGCTCTGTTGGCTCCCTGTGCTGCACTTATTACAGGATTGTAGCCTTACATCTTTCTTGTAAGAACAGCATGTTTAATAATATTCAGATAGAAATGTTATACTATTTTTTCACTTTGATAGTATCCCTGTCGTATAGGAGTGTTTTATCTGAATTCCATTTCCTTAGCATCAAATGTCCTACATTTCTCATTTTACCCATAATAAGCTTCATTCTTTTCACATTTTTCTGTAGTATTATCCCTAGTATATTATAAAAGGATCTATATAATCCCATACTGATGTGTGTTTGCAACATAAGGTTATTCAAAAGAAAATATAAAAATTCTTTATTTGCCGTGAGTTGTCCCTTTTTCCCATTTTGCTATCAGAAGTATCGAAAACTGACACAGATGAAGTAGCAGAAGGGCATAAAAATAGGCAAATAGCCTATTTATAAGCACAGCTTCTCTAATTGCACGGGTCCCTCTATCAGATTCAGGTGCCTTCCACATTTGCACTGTAGTATAAACCATCACAGTGCATCATAGTTTCCAATAGATTAAAAAAATTGGCTCTGTTGAATTGTGCTGTTCTTGTTTGTTCAGGTTGTGGAACTCTGGCAGTGCTGGAACAAAATGAAGCTGGGATTTGTCTTTTCCGGAGGTAACAACTTTATAACTTTTTAATGAAAAGTATTTGTTATAGAAACTTTAGTGAAAGAGACCAACTTGGATATTTCAGTATTTCTATTAGTGATAAATAATGGCTGTATGATATATTGAATATACACTTCCATTACTTGGGTACAAAGATCTGGTTATATTATCTGGCTTAAAATATTAAACGGTATTTTTAAAGTTAAAGTTGACACCATCCTTAAGTAAGCCATTTAGGGGCAACAGACTGGTGCAAGTTAAAAGCAGTGTCTCTGCCCTAGCTTATTGTTGCGTGTTGAGTCTTGCTGCCCTTGCATTGCTGCTTGGACCCAAAACTTTTCACTGAATGGGTTTGAATGAATGAATGAAGTGGAAACCTGTGGAAACTAAACTTTGTAGGTATTTCCCTATTGATCTTTTCTGGGGAATGTGATACTTCCGGTAGTTCTCTTTGGGCTATCTCCTTTCATAGCTCAGCAATGCCCCACCTAAAAACGTGTGGTGCTCTGATTGTAAGAGAAGTGTTGACACAACTTGAAACATAAAGTTGACCATTTGGACTTATCTGAGATGAGAGTTTAAATAGAAATATAATAGCTTACCGTACTCTTAGATACCAGCAGATATTTTTTCAGTTGGTTAATTAGATGGCAGGCTACTTATAGCAGTTAAATATTGTACTGCTACTGCTGGGTATAGTATTATAGTAATAAATGAATATTACTGATTCAGTAATGAAAGTACTTTCTATCCCCTCATTGTTTGTAGTGGGAGGCCCTATGTTTCCTTGTTAGAACTTTGGAGGACTGCTCCATGTTGACCACTCCCACCCTGGAGGCTCTGAATTACGATCAGCATCCTTATGGATAAGAACGACTGGATGGGACTCTTCTAATCACTTAATGATGTTTCTCTGTCAGCCAGTGTGTTCACTATAGATCAATGAGTGGCATGCCCTTCCTTCAGTGCAATAGAAATAGAGATTGACTTGGATATTTTGGTATCTCAGTTAGTGATAAATAATAGCTCTATGATATATCCAAGTTGGCACTACCTCTATAGCGCTCCCATTTGCTCAGGAAGGTTAGGATGGAAATCAGACCTCAGTCTCTGTATGAAAGGTGATGGTCTTTGGTTCTCTTGTGCAGACCTGTTCTAACATTAATTTTTAAAGACTTTCAAGGTATCATCAAAATTTCTTCTAAGAAGATTCTTTAGAAAGTCAAACATACAAAAAAGTAATATGTTCAGAATGTGGTAAATTAAAGAACGTGTTGATTAATCTTTGAATATAACCCAACCAGCTATACAGTCATTTCTCATGGATGAATATCTTGATTGCCCTGGTTTTTAGTTTTGACTGGAATGATGGCCTGTTTGATGTGACATGGAGTGAGAACAATGAACATGTGCTGGTCACTTCTAGTGGGGATGGAGCTCTGCAGATCTGGGACACTGCTAAACCCACAGGTCCACTGCAAGTCTGTAAAGAGCACACTCAGGAGGTAAGAGGCAAACTTTAAAATGTTAATGGCCTACTTTTTTTACTGCTTGGATTATTAAAGGACTTACTTGCAGAACCACTATTGGAAAATGTTTTTTCGTTGCTTGGGGCTATAGCATGAACTTACAGCTTCAAGACTGTTTAACTTGAGGTAAATTACATAATGTGTTTATAGTAGATGACATTTGGGCACATAAAATTAATATATTTTTAGAAATACTTCGAAGACTTTATTCTTGAATCCGCCAAGATTAGGTTGGGGTACTCATTCAGTAGAATGTGGCATTGAACAGGCCAAGTCTCAACTGGAAGGATGGTGTCTGCAGCAATGGTACCATGAAGGTTGTAAAGTGAGACATTATGCAGATCCTCAGGACTCTTCATGTTCAGGGTGGGAAAAGGCAAGAGCCTTCAAATATCTATGAGAATAGTTTTGTGCCCTTTAAGCATAAAAAGAAATCGTAAACCTATTAATATAACATGCCTAACCTAAATTTGTTCGTGTGTGTACACATCTCAAGGTTATAAAGAAAGAGTAAGTAGCATCTATTTAAAGTTGGACGCTTTCTCCCTCTCAATTTATATTCACTCTCAGTGATAAGTAATTCCTGTTGTTTTTTCAAACTATTAAAATTGGAATATCTCCTTCAATAGTATTTTACCTCATCGCGTTTTTAGGCTGACAGTTACTCTTTTAATTATTTGGTTCTCAAAATGGGGAATAGGTGGAATAACTGTAACCTGTTTATCTTTGGCATGTTGGAACCCTGAAGTAGAGGCACATGGGAAGGAAAAGTCATGTAACATTGTGAATTCAGCCTGCTAAAGGGAACCCGTTCAAAGTGATATAACATACTTTGGGTGGGAGAGGCAGATAATTGAAAATCTTTCTAAGGAACCTTCTTCAAAAGAGGTGACCCACAATTGGTCCTGTTGTGTTAACTGGATCTACAAATGTACCCTAATTGCAAGCTCATATCTGAAAAGTGACTGAAAATTCATAAGATCTATAACAAATGTTGATGAGGAAAAGTGCAAAAGCGGGACACAGTGTACTAATTCAGTCTAACAAAAGGCCTGCTGATATAACTCAAGGATTGTGTTAAGATCATGTTTGGTAAACAAGAAAAATGTGGAGCTGGAAATCGGCGAACCAAAATTGCTGTATTGGAAATTAGGCTTGATTGATGGACAAAATAATGAAGGGATGGGCTAGTCCACCATCCCTCCCTTTTGGGTTTGTGAAAAAGGGACTTTGGGGGTAGGGGGAGCTAATGGACTGCAGTGCTGCCTGACTGACTGAAAGATGAGAGATGGGGAAGGGGCAAGCTTCACCATCATGGCAGCCACCCTACTGTTTCCTGAGACCCCAAACCTTTATTCTCACCCTGAAAGATGTCCTGACAAGACTGGGCCAAGAGAGGGACCCAGATGACCCTGCCACCTCTATTGGCTCCAGCTGAATCCCAAACACCACTCGGGATGTGAGACTTTGTGTCCTTTTCCTTCCCTTTCTTATTTCTTCTCTTTCCTATCTCTCTGCTTTTTTACTTCTCTCTAATAACATTCTTGCTTAGCCAGCCAGGACAGCATATTTTGCAACACTGCTGTAAGCCTGTGACCAGAAAGAGGCAACTTAAAGCAATCACCTAAACAGCCCAACACTTATTCAAGTTTGCCAGTTCTTGAAGTGGCTGATAAGACCATGTGCCGTAGCTGTGTTTTTCCCCGTAATAAGGTTGCTAGTGAAAACATCAAAGACAGAAGCTGCATTTTCTGTCTTTACTATTCTTTTCTCTCCCCTTTGTGTATGTGTGTTTTGTCATCTTATGAAACAGGATCAGACTTTAACAGCTCCAGCCATCTCAAGTAACTTCTCTTTTCCCCAAAAACAGTTATTACTATCTTTGATACCATCTAAAATACTGTCAATCAAGAGGTGTATTCCTTTGAAAAACTCTCTCCAGATAAAGTAAAAGGAACAAGGGATGTTGTTAAAATGAAAGCCTTATTTAAGACTTTTCATTTCAAATGCTTTAACTTTTTTTCCTTCTTTTCTGTATCTCCGATAAAAGGTTAAAAGGATTTTTAATGGTGTTTGCGCCATGGATTAAGCAGGCTGAGGTGTCTCTATGTGAAACTCCAAACCTTATTTAAAACAGTTTAATGTTGGACAGTAACTGGGTTATGTTACACATCTTTAACTCTTTGGATCCATATATTCCATCTGAATTAATACAACAGGTCCAAATGCATAAGATTTCAGGCCCACTGTTTAAATGGAAAAATTGTGACTAGCATGGATCTTTATATTGGTCTGACTAGCCTTGCATTACATCTATTGACAAAATTAAGACTGAATTGAATTCTCTTAAAGACTAACATTTATTTGGGCATAAGTTTTTGTGGGTAAAAAACCCATTTCTTCAGATGCACATGCACATGCATCTGAAGAAATGAGTTTTTTATCCACAAAAGCTTATGCCCAAATAAATCTGTTGGTCTTTAAGGTGCCTCCGGACTCGTTGTTGTTGTGGATACAGACTAACATGGCTACTCCTCTGAAACCTGAATGTTCTTAAAGATAAAATACTACAATATCAGAATTTTTTTCATATTTAGTAACATAAATTGGTGTATAATTTATAAATATTTAGACCTGATGTGACTGAGGGAAATCTTTCTGAGGTGCAGAAATCATTAGCTTGGGTGGTTCACCTCTTTTTGCAAGACTGAAACTCCTACAAGTGAATGATTGTCTGTTAGCTCTCATAAAGATGAGGAATTATTTTCTTGCAGACCTGAAGCAATATGATGATGTTGCTTTCGGCATTGACTTGAAGTGGTTTTGCTGACCAGTGACTTCTTAAAAAGTATCTGTCAGGAGTTATAGCCAATTTCATTGCAGCTGTCTTCTGCCAAGAATAGTATTGATCATTTTAATTTTCCTATGCAGTGTAAAGAGTATAAACGAGTCATTAGTGGCCAGGATTAGGAAGAAATTTTCCACTGTGGGCAGATTATTTCATAATTGGACCATATGCCACTTCAGATGAAGATGAAAGAAACATCTGGTACCAACGGCTGTTGATCAGCTTGCAGATCAAGTTTAAGATGTGACTGACATGAATGATGGACAGTACTGAGCAACCAGTAGCAATGTTGCATTTTACTTCACGGCAAGGAGAACTAACATGTTTTTACATCCAGGAAATACCATTGTACATTTGCTGCTGATGTATGTTTCAAGTGTGATAGAGTATGTTCAGTATAAACTGAAGTAGAGAAGAGAGGGTCAGAGAAGGAGACAAGGCAGTGTGTCGAACCGTGAGCCTGGAATGACTCCCTGGGCAATGTTCCCTCTAATTTTTGACAGTCCATGTGCGCAAAAAAGTTTCTTCTATGCAAATTGTTGTGCTTCTGTGCACATTTTTGTGCGCACGGTGTTTTGCCATGTGCGCGGGGTTTAGGATCTGCGTGCATGCGCACAGCTTAGAGGGAACAGTGTCCCTGGGTAACACAGCAATATTTGTTGCAATGGCAGGGTCATGCTGAAAAAGCTGCAAGAAGGAGCAATGTGTCAAGTCTCTTAAGTAATACAGGTTTAAATAATGATTTGAATGGCCCTACCATGGATTAAAGCGTGGAACTCTGTTGTCCCGCTTCTGGGAAATCCAGAATGTTGACGTATGTCCATCTCTCTATAAAAAAGTAATTGACTAATTGTGTTACCTTTCAGCACAATTTCTAAAAATTGAGGAAATCTCCAGTTAAGCAACATTTACACCAACCACTATGTATGTGCCTTACCATAGAGTCGGCACTATGCATGCAAGTGTGATTGAGGAACTGGATGTGTATTTTGTGGGTGGGTGTATAATGAAAGTGAAAGAGAATTAGTTGTGGTACTAAACCCAAAGAAATTTAAACTGTTTGCTGACTAGGGATGTAGTTTTACATAAGAACAGCCGTACTGGGTCAGACTAATGATCCATCTAGCCCAATATCCTGTCTTCTGATGGTGCTGGATGCTTCAGACGGAATGAACTAAACCGAGCAATTATCAAGTGATCCATCCCTTGTTGTCCGGTCCCAGCTTCTGGCAGTTAGAGGTTTAGGAACACCCAGAGTGTGGGGTTGCATCCCTGACCATCCTAGCTAATAGCCATTGATGGACCTATCCTCTATGAACCTGGATATGAACTTTAGATACGTTTGTCTCTTTCTGGTATGAAACTTGGCTAGTATCACATACTAACGCCTCAATATAGGTTAAAGTGGTATATTATGAGATTCAGCTATCAGATGTGGAAACAAGTATCCTTATTTAGCCAAGGAAGAGGTGACTTGGGCTTTGAATGGTGTCCTTGTAGTGTGCTATCTGCAGATCTCATCACTGGAGGCAATATTCTGTATAAAATGTGATGAGATGATGAGAAATGTGGAGATAGGAATTTATCTATATGTGACTTTAGTGTACGGTATTTATTCACAAAATGGAGAATGAAAGTATCAGTGCTGTCCCGATAGGTCTGTTTTATTTTCCCATCCCTGCCTCCTTCTCTTTTCCATCAGTACTCTGGAAAATTGAGGTGAGTTGTGGTTGAAGGGCACAAGGATCTGTAGTATAATCAGTCTATAACCTTAACAGCCTCAGCAACATTAGTAAATGCTCCTGGTTGATGAGCACATTTAAGTGTTTGTGAGTTCATAACTAAGGTTTTGTGTAGTAATGTGAGGGGAATTAATGTGTTGCGTGTACTGTATTGCCATATCTGTTGGAGGCAGAAATAAGTTCCTTGTGATGAGGAGTCCATTGTCAGTGGAAACATGGTGTGTGGGCATTAGAGTACTGTTGAGAAGTGGGCTATAATTTAGGATTTTCTTGCTTTTTTAGGTTTTTTGAGGAAATATTGCATGTAACCTATCCTACAATTTCTTGTTTGTGATGTGTGTTTAATATTAAAAGGATGACTTTTTTTTTGGAAAAAAAATACCTCTGTATAGCATAGTATTGTGTATGTTCTCACTTTTTAAAATCTAAGCAATCCTAAGTAGAATCAAAATTAAGACAAAAATGTGGGCTCTCTGATTGCATCTATTTGCTTAGCAGATAGAGGCAGAATTTATTCCATTAGTCCAGTTGAACAGATATTGTGGCTTAGACCAGTGGGTTTCAAATGTAAGGCACTGGGTCGCGACAGCTCCGGTCAGCACCGCCGACTGGGCCGTTAAAAGTCCTGTCGGCGGTGCTGCCCGGCTAAGACAGGCTAGTCCCTACCTGTTCTGACACCGTGCTGCATCCCGAAAGTGGCCAGCAGCAGGTCCGGCTCGTAGGCGGCGGGGCCACGGGGTTCCTGGCCAGTAGGAGCTGGGAAGGCAGTGCCTGCGGACGAGAGCCGCACAGAGCTGCTTGCGCGCCTCTGTCTATTAGCTGGACTGGCTGCTGGCCGCTTCCGGGGCACAACGCGGTCCACAGTGCCAAGACAGGCAGGAAGCTTGTCTTAGCATCCCCGCTGCGCCTCTGACTGGGAGCCACCCAAGGTAAGCCCGTACCCCAATCGCTTGCTCCAGCCCTGAGCCCCTCCCAAACCCAAAGCCCCTTCCTGCATCCCAAACCCCTTATCCCTGAATCCCCAGCCCAGAGCCTGAATCCCCAGCCCAGAGCCTGACCCCCTCCCACACCCCAAACCCAGAGCCCCCTCCTGCACCCCAAACCCCTCATCCCTACAGCCTTCACCCCTGCACCCCAACCCTCTTCCCCAGCCCTGAGTCCCTCCCACACCCCAAACCCCTCATTCCCCGCTCTGTTGGGTCGTGGGTATCAAAAATTTTCTTAAACTGGATCTCCAGGGAAAAAAAGTTTGAAAACCACTGTCTTAGAGTACTGACCATTCATTTTAATATGCTCCATTGTCCTTTATACCAAGACAGATACAGTAATAACATGCTAGCCAATGATACTTTCAGATTAAGCAGTGGGTGCTGGTAGACTTGATTGAGTGCAGCATTCACCTGCTTTGGTATTCAGGAAAACCTATAATTAGAAACAGGAAGAAAAATAGAAAGTGTATTGTCATGTGTTTCCTTATACAATAAGGACTAAATCATGGTTCCCTGTGCAAAGCCTGAGTAAAATGGCTTTATGCAGGTGCTGCAGGCTAGAGTCGTATATTACTGTTAAGTTTTTTCTTAGGTCTGTAATGAAATTGACTAGTTGCTGTTAGCAATACTGCCTTGCATTGAATTCCATTTGAGGTTTGTCGCATTTCCTTTTTCATTTTTAATTTAATTATATTTTTTAGAACTTAACTCACTCCACAATCTTTAGTATGTTTAACTTTTCTAAAAGGGCACACATTACATTTATCTGTTGTTTTTATATTACACAGTTGCTTATTTTCCAATGACTTCTCACTTATAGCAACCACCCCATGAATCCTCTTTATACTTCCCTAGCCACTCCCCCTGCACAACTAAACATTGCTTTTGTTACCATCAGCTCGATTCTTCTCTGTTGTCTGAGTTACTGTCAGATTAGCTAGATAAAACGCATTATCTTCATTTAGTGAGCTGGTGGGTGGGTGAGCAACAACATACAACTAGATATGGGATCCAGTTATGTATCCACACAAGCCTCAGGAGAGGCCCAATGAGGCACAAAGCTAAAGTCTGCAACCATCTGAGAATTGTGAGTCTCTGCAGATTAAGAATTTGGATGCATGAATTTTTTGTTCAGTTATGATTATTTTATATTTATGATGGTGTCCATAGTTTCCAAACAGGAATAGGGCTCAATTCTGTTGGTGGTTGTATAAAAATGTAGGGAAGATGTGATCACTGCCCCTAAAATCTTGCCTCTCATTTTCCTCCTCTTCTCCATGCCATTTTATAATTGTAAATCTAGCCCAAGGATTATTATTAATTCTGCTGCGCCATCTGTGAAACAAGAGTTTTTCAACCAACTTCTTGGTTTAACAGGAAGAGCAGGGAGTCAAAGGCAGTCAACCATGGGTTGGAAAGACCGTGCAGAACACATGGGCTGACTGTTTACTCTGAGATGTGGAAGAATTGGATCAGTTGTGCATTAAGAGAAACCAGATTTTAATAGTATAATTAATATTTTCTGGTAAACACTGATGGACAATGCTTTTAAAGATGACTGACTGCCTTCTTAATTCTTAATCCATTTCTGATACTTTTAATGAATGCTGCCATTGAGTTTTATAGTGTCTTTAATGGTAAGATTGGCAGGGATCAACTTTGTCTTCCAAATAAGATTCAGTCCTCCCACTTCAAGAAGTGTAAACAATTTTAATGTAAATGCGCATCTTTAGTATCATTGAGTGTTATTCTCCTTTTAGCCAATTACTGCACCTCATGAATAACCAGAACGAAATTAATTCTCTGATTTACTCCAATTGGGTTGAAACCTCATTAGAATGCCTATTTGGTTAAGGTTTTACTTTCCTCTTCTCCTTAATTGATATGTATCAACTATTACTGGACATGCACAAATGAGCATTATGATTGAAAACTGATACCTGGAAATTCTGAAAGTTAGGGTTTCTGCTGCATTCTTAGTCCTTCCTCCATTGCTCAATCCAGTAACTGCTGAGGCAGCTGTAACTGTGAGTGTGCGGGAGGCGGGAAGTTTGGAGATAGAACTGATCCAGGCTTGGTGGTTGCTTCCCCCATCCCTGCTTTGCCCACTACTTAGTTCCCTCACATGGCCACAATGGCCCCTTAGGGGGCACCACATAGAACAGGAGCTCCCCAATCTATCCAGGGCAGACAGATAGGCAGCTGCCGTGGCTGGAAGTAGCACATCTCCCTTTTGCAGAGGCTTAGGGCTTGTCTACGTGGTGTGACGTGCATTAGAGGAGTGTGATTTCTAAAGAGCTCCAGTGTGTTGGCCCATGTAGATCCTGCTGGTACAAACAAAAATTTCCCAGTGTGTGTTAATGTAGTGTTTCCTGCAATATGTTAATGTGGACATGGGAACTTTTTGTTGGATCCACGTGAGCCAGTTAGAGTGCAACACATAGATGTGCTTTTGGACGTCACATCCCTCTTGTGCACGTGACAACACAGTGTAGACAAGCTCTTGGGAACCAGCTTGGATAATTTTATAACATTTCCTTTTTTAAAATTGTGAGTGGGTGGTACATGCTCATTTCCTTTTTAGAAGGGGATTTTTCTCTGGGGTATGTGCATTTGAAAGGAGGGCTCTTCTGGTCAGCCACTGTGGGCCAGGTTGGCTTGGACACATACAAAACATAGGGGGATACAGGAACAGTTTGGAGAAACTGGTAGGTGGTTTTTTTTTTTTGTTTACTAAGTTTTGTGTCTTTTAACACTTTGTTCATATATCTTCTATTGATTTACTGTTTGACTGTCTTGTTAGTTAGATTGTAAGATCTTCAGGGCAGGAACATTGTGTTTTGTGAGGCATCTAGTGTATCTTTGGATTTAGTAGGATTTGGTATGTGTTCTCTTGTCTGGTACACATAGATTCATAGATTTTTAGGGCTGGAAGGGACCTCGAGAGGTCATCGAGTCCAGCCCCCTGCCCTCATGGCAGGACCAAATACTGTCTAGACCATCCCTGATAGTCATTTATCTAACCTACTCTTAAATATCTCCAGAGATGGAGATTCCACAACCTCCCTGGGCAGTTTATTCCAGTGTTTAACCACCCTGACAGTTAGGAACTTTTTCCTAATGTCCAACCTAAACCTCCCTTGCTGCAGTTTAAGCCCATTGCTCCTTGTTCTATCCTCAGAGGCTAAGATGAACAAGTTTTCTCCCTCTTCCTTATGACACCCTTTTAGATACCTGAGGACCGATATCATGTCCCCTCAGTCTTCTCTTTTCCAAACTAAACAAACCCAATTCCTTCAGCCTTCCTTCATAGGTCATGTTCTCTAGACCCTTAATCATTCTTGTTGCTCTTCTCTGGACCCTCTCCAATTTCTCCACATCTTTCTTGAAATGCGGTGCCCAGAACTGGACACAATACTCCAGTTGAGGCCTAGCCAACGCAGAGTAGAGCGGAAGAATGACTTCTCGTGTCTTGCTCACAACACACCTGTTAATGCAGCCCAGAATCAAGTTTGCATTTTTTGCAACAGCATCACAGTATTGACTCATATTTAGCTTGTGGTCCACTATAACCCCTAGATCCCTTTCTGCCGTACTCCTTCCTAGACAGTCTCCTCCCATTCTGTATGTGTGAAACTGATTGTTCCTACCTAAGTGGAGCACTTTGCATTTGTCCTTATTAAACTTCATCCTGTTTACCTCTGACCATTTCTCCAATTTGTCCAGATCATTTGGAATTCTGACCCTATCCTCCAAAGCAATTGCAATCCCTTCATATCCTCCAAAGCAGTTGCAATCCCTTCAGTTGCAATGCTTCATAAAAGCATGAAGATGTTGCTGTAACAGGACTTACCACTGGCAGTAATAGACACACCTGGGTGTCATCTTTGTATCCCTTTTCTACATAAGTAACAAACACCTTTGCTAATCTATTTACAAGAAATCAACACCTGAATAAAAAACCTGGCTCAAACTGAAACCAAGATAGGTTGAAATGATACTGATTGGAAGGGGGAAATGCTTTTAACTACCTGGAATGATGTTCTCTCCTCCCATCAAAAGCATCTGCTCTTTGTTCATCAAAGTGGTGTGAATGCTTGGGTCTCACTGGATCAATCATTAACCCTCCTTGTGACCATGGCAAAAAATTGCTTTCTGTCCACCTCAGCTGGCTAGGAACTTTCATCCCTTCTTCTCAGATGAGGTCCAGCAACAGCTATCCAAATATTTGTCATCACCGGAACTGGATTATCAGAATTCACTATAAAAATCTCATACACACTAGAGAATTGAATCAGTTGTATTGCACCAATTTAAGCACAGACTTCTAGTGCAACTACACTAACACCAAATCGTATTAAGAATACTTGTAGGTTTGTTCCACCTTCCCATTAGCACTAAACTGATTTACTTTCAGTGCTTTCTGGTACCTATCTCTTAGTTGGTGTCAGAACTCTCAAAAGCAGTGCCACAAACTGGTGGGTAGATGCTACTGTTGTGAGAGATTTTGAAGTGTCACTGGTGGGCTGTTGGACAATAGCCAGAACTAGCTGAACAGTTTCAACTAGTCTGTGTCCACACTGGTGCTGAAATGATTGAGTGCAATGGTATTTGGTCCTGCTGTAGCATAGTCTGCTCCAAACAGCATATGATATACTCATGAACTGTTCTGGCGCTTTTGTGTGTGGATGTGAGGTGTATTACAATGGATGGAGGGAACAAACTACTTGGTACCACAGTAAATGTACTATCGTAAATGTGTCTAGTGTAGACAAGGCTCAAGAGAGATTGAAGATGGAAGCAATGTAGACTCGCCAGTTTGGGTAGAGATCAGTGATCTCAGCAGGCCAAGCTACCATGAGAACATCACCACTGGTGTTATTAACAGACCCCAAAATTAAAAATAGTTTGAATGTACTGGTAAATGTCCTTAGTGTAGACAAAACTAATGTGCTCTGCACTGGCTCATGGTTCACTTGTAATGTCTATTCAAGGCCTTACTCCTGGATTATCAGAATTATTAATGGGTTGGGATCCAGCTATCCAGTATATCTGTATTTATTTCTGTATCCATTACCCACCAGGACAGCTATGCTTTTCTGGGACAATGGAACTAACAAAACCTATCATGAAAGATTGGAGGTAAAGTATTTTCAGTCTAGGGCTCTCAATTATGGAATAAGATACCAGAAGAGACTAGACTGTTTTTAGAATACACTGCAAGACCCAATTTATGGTGATTGATTCTCTTGGGTGACGTCTACACTACCAGCTAAGGGTGTGATTCCCAGTTTGTGTACACATATTCGTGCTAGCTCTCATTGAGCTAGCGTGAGTATAAATAGTAGTTGTGTCTGCAGTACCACGGGCAGCAGCAGCATGGCTTAGCTGTGCTGAGCACAAACCCACTGATTTCAGGTGGGTTGTACTTAGCACAGGAAAGCCATGCAGGACACATGGGGCTGAGCAGGACTTTCTTGAACGGAGGGATGGGAAAGACTGGGACTACCTGGGCAAGGAGACTGTTATAAGGCATGTGCACAAGGCAGGCAAATTAAGATTGTGTGTTCAACCTTAATTGCAGCTTTTTCGGTGCTTGATCTTGCAACTTGAACTTCCTTCTAATGTAGTTTTTATATTTTTATAAAATATATATATAAACATGAGAGAGAAGAGTTTCAAAGGTATAAAATTCTATGTAGTGAGTTTAGCTTTTAAATTTCTCTATTAAACATACCAATAAGTTTCCAAACAGGCCAACTATAAGGTTCTGTTTCACTTTGTGTAAATAAAAAAGGAGAGATTTTGAATTCTTGAAGGGTACGTCTACACTGCAATTAAAAACCCATTGCTGGCCTGTGCCAGCTGATTGGGCTTGGGCTAAGGGGCTTTTAATTGTGGGGTACACGTTCTGGTTTGGGCTCCAGCTCGGGCACTGGGACCCTGTGAGGTGGGAGGGTCCCAGAGACCAGGCTGGAGTCCAAACTGGAACGTGTCTCCCGCAGTTAAATAGCCCCTTAGCCCAAGCCCCATGACCCTGAGTCAGCATGGGCCAGGTGTGGGTTTTTAATTGCAGTGTAGAGATACGCTAAGAAGTGACTAATGTATCTTTCCACAACAAATAAACAACACGTCTCAAACTTGTTTCCTCATTCGTCCTAGTTTTAAGAGGAGTTGTTGTTGAGTATCTATATATGACAAAAAGCAGAACTCATAAAGAAAAACTGTTTGAAATGTTAAATTTAATTTTCTGCACAGTTAAGTGGCTTCATGACTGCTCCTTAGTGCCAGATGTGCACATTTCCAGCTGATTGTGATACAAACTAGAAATCCAGGTACACTTTATGAAATTCTGGCTAGGCAGAGTATCAAAATTGGATGTTTATACTGTTGTTGTAATATTTATAGGTTTACAGTGTTGACTGGAGCCAAACTAGAGGAGAACAGCTAGTGGTGTCTGGTTCATGGGATCAAACTGCCAAACTGGTATGTCTGTTTTTTACAGAAGGTCAGCACTGTGATTTGTTTTGGAACTTGCAGTTCTTAATTTGTGTTGAGAAACGGTATCCTCTCTTATGCAGTTTTCTCTCTCTTCTGCTTTCCTCTTTATTTAAACTGATGCTGTCATTTTTATTTTTATTTTTAAATTTGGCTTGCTGCATTGCCCTTCATATCTGTACACTTTCAAAACAGATGAGGTCTTTCAGTGCTGTGTGTTAAAGGGAAGATCCTGGAGTCCCACCATGACATAGAATTCCCAAAGAAATCCCTGGGAGATTTTGGGCTAAACTAATTGTAAGATGGGGCCTTTAAACAGATATGTTTTTAACTTTTTTGTTTCTATGTAATATAGAAGGGTGCATGTCTGTTAGCCCCAAGATATCTAAATAGCAGAAAGACCAGACACATTTCAAAGGATAACTGAAATGTTTTCAGTTTTGTTGGGTGCCCAGATACTGTTTGATAGACACAGTAAAATATTATATTTATAGCTATATCTATATAATATAAAAACATTGAGAGATTCTGGTCTCTTTGCATAACATTTTTTAGTTTCTCTATGAATGCATATGTGAAAACCTCATCTTTTTATTGTACATACACCCCTGTAGAATAAAAGTGTACATTTTAATAGCCTTGGAAAGTTGTGTTTAGCCCAAAATAAATAATTGATTTAAATATTGCTATGTTCTACCTGCAGACTTTTATTTTTCATTTTATTTAGTGGGACCCAACTGTGGGGCGGTCATTATGCACTTTTAAAGGCCACGAAGGTATCATTTACAGCACTATATGGTCTCCGCACATCCCAGGCTGTTTTGCATCTGCCTCAGGTAAATATTATAGTAAAATGGCATTCAAGTCAAAAGAGCCTGCATTGTATTGAATTATTTCTTACTTTGTCCAGCAGATGGAGGTGTTTATCATATTTTTTTAAATGAAGGAAGAAAAGAGAAATGTATAGCCATGGAAAATTTGCAGGTTCTGTTGTGATCCTTAAATCACTTCTCTTAGTTTCTCAACTGGGATCAGCAGTTATCTAGCACTTGCTTCACTTCAGTGATCCTGAGGCAGTTTTTCACACTATTGCATGTATACAACTCCACTTCCCACTCACAATTTTTTTGTTTTTGGCTACTAAGATGTGCTTTATGCTTTCTTGTATATTCTGATACATCTTTAAAAGACTGCCTCCAAAACCATGGTAGCAGTAGACCATTTGCCCTAAAGTATGAGACATCTGTTTAAGATACACTGTATAATATACTGATATGTATTGCTGTGCCCTGTCCTCAGTAACGAAAATCAGCAATTTTACTTTTTCTGCCTCCTGCCAGTTTTGTAGATCCTACTAACTAATATAAAAAAAAAATGAATTGAGTCTCTTTGGGACCAAATGAAGGACTGCAAAGTGATTTGAATAGGGATTTGGGACTACAGCGTATATGTTCATTGCAACTAAATACTTGAAAAACTTAATGGGAGCATTGATAGAACCATTCAAAAGACACGGTCTTGCCCTTCTTGAAGTCTGAGTTTGTTTTGGTTTTGACCTAAACATGAGTCACTTCAGTCCTATTATTTCAATTCAAGAGATGCAGTCAAAACACACATGCATGCACAATCTTTCTTATGAACAGTTTAGACTATAAAAACGTTAATGTTTTCTAAAAATCTGATTTACTTTTCATCATTCATGCTGACTGTTTCCATTTGACTCAGCTTGGACAGTGGGAGTAGAAATGTCTGATAGTGAGTTTCTTATTTGTTCTAATGCACATAATTAGGACTGTCAAGCGATAAAAAAAATTAATAGTGATTAATCACGTGATTAAAAATAATATAATACTATTTGTATACATATTTTTGGATGTTTTCCACATTTTCAAATATATTGATTTCAATTACAACACAGAATACAAAGTGTACACTGCTCACTTTATTTATTTTTTTATTATAAATATTTGCACTGTAAAAATAAAAGAAATAGTATTTTTCAATTCACTTAATGCAAGTACTGTAGTGCAATCTCTTTATCATGAAAGTTGAACTTACAAATGTAGAATTATGTACAAAAAATAACTGCATTCTAAAATAAACCATGTAAAACTTTAGAGTCTACAAGTCCACTTATTCCTACTTCTTGTTCAACCAGTCACTCAGACAAACAAGTTTGTTTACATTTGCAGGAGATAATGGTGCCTGCTTCTTGTTTACAATGTCACCTGAAAGTGAGAACAGGCATTCGCATGGCACTGTTGTAGTGGACTTTGCAAGATATTTATGTGCCAGACCGCAAAAGATTCATATGTCCCTTCATGCTTCAATCCCCATTCTAGAGGACATGCGTCCATGCTGATGATGGGTTCTGCTCGATAACGATCCAAAGCAGTGCAGACCAATGCATGTTCATTTTCATCATCTGAGTTAGATGCCACCAGTAGAAGGTTGACTTTCTTCTTTTTCGTGGTTTGGGTTCTGTAGTTTCCGCATCGGGGTGTTGCTCTTTTAAGACTTCTGAAAGCATGCTCGACACCCCATCCTGATCAGATTTTGGAAGGCATTTCAGATTCTTAAATCTTGGTTTGACTGCTGTATCTATCTTTAGAAATCTCACATTGGTACCTTCTTTGTATTTTGTCAAATTTGTAGTGAAAGTGTTCTTAAAACGAACAACATGCTGGGTCATCATCTGAGACTGCAATAACATGAAATATATGGCAGAATATAGGTAAGGCTCAAAGCAGGAGACGTACAATTCTCCCCCAACGAGTTCAGTCGCAAATTTAATTAACACATTATTTTTTTAACAAGCGTCATCAGCATGGAAGCATGTCCTCTGGAATGGTGCCCAAAGCATGAAGGGGCATGTGAATGTTTAGCATATCTGGCACATAAATACCTTGCAATGCCGGCTACAAAAGTGCCATGCAAACATCTGTTCTCACTTTCAGCTGACATTGTAAATAAGAAGCGGGCAGCATTATCTCCCGTAAATGTAAAGAAACTTGTTTCTCTTAGTGATTGGCTGAACAAAAAGTAGGACTGAGTGGACTTGTAGGCTCTAAAGTTTTACACTGTTTTGTTTTTGAGTGCAGTTATGTAACAAAAAAAAAATCTACATTTGTTAGTTAGTCTTTCATGATAAAGAGATTGCACTTCAGTACCTGTATGAGGTGAATTGAAAAATACTATTTCTTTTGTTTATCATTTCTACAGTGCAAATATTTGTAATAAAAATAATATAAATTAAGTACTGTACATTTTGTATTCTGTGCTGTAATTGAAATCATTATATTTGAAAATGTAGAAAAATATCCAAAATACTTAATAAATATAAATTGGTATTCTATTGTTTAACAATGAGATTAAACGCTGAAAAATTTCACTCCAATACCTAATTTTTAAGGTCTCTTTCAAACGACTCAACCTTCATGGTAATATCTCTGATCTGCAATGTCAAATGGCCAATGGGTTTAACTGACTTAGCTAGTCATTTCAAACTTGAGACAGTCCACTAACCCATGCCTTCCAGTTAGTACAACTGCTTTATAAACAATTCCAAGGAGACATAATATTGAGATTATGGTAGTTTACAATTCAATGTCTCTTTGGGATGGCTCATATGGTAGTTGCACTCACTGGAAAGTTTTGTCTTAGTGGCTTCAGAAGTAAACTTTTGCAAATCTGAGTCTGATCTTTATCATAGAATATCAGGGTTGGAAGGGATCTCAGGAGGTCATCTAGTCCAACCCCCTCCTCAAAGCAGGGCCAATCCCCAACTAAATCATCCCAGCCAGGGCTCAAAACGTTTCCATTAATATCCAATCTAAACCTCCCCCACTGTAACTTGAGACCATTACTCCTTGTTCTGTCATCTGGCACCACTGAGAACAGTCTAGATCCATCCTCTTTGGAACCCCCTTTCAGGTAGTAGAAAGCAGCTATCAAATCCCCCCCCCCTCATTTTCTCTTCTGCAGACTAAATAATCCCAGCCCCCTCAGCCTCTCCTCATAAGTCATGTGCTCCAGCCCCTAATAATTTTTGTTGCCCTCTGCTGGACTCTTTCCAATTTTTCCACATCCTTCTCGTAGTGTGGGGCCCAAAACTGGACACCGTACTCCAGATGAGGCCTCACCAATGCCGAATAGAGGGGAATGATCACGTCCCTCGATCTGCTGGCAATGCTCCTATTTATACAGCCCAAAATGCCGTTGGCCTTCTTGGCAACAAGGGCACACTGTTGACTCATATCCAGCTTCTCGTCCACTGTAACCCCTAGGTCCTTTTCTGCAGAACTGCTGCCTACCCACTTGGTCCCTAGTCTGTAGCAGTGCATGGGATTCTTCCGTCCTAAGTGCAGGACTCTGCATTTGTCCTTGTTGAACCTCATCAGATCTCTTTTGGCCCAATCCTATAATTTGTCTAGGTCCCTCTGTATCCTATCCTTACCTTCCAGCGTATCTACCACTCCTCCCAGTTTAGTGTTATCTGCAAACTTGCTGAGGGTGCAATCCACACCATCCTCCAGATCATTAATGAAGATATTGAATAAAACCGGCCCCAGGACCGACCCTTGGGGCACTCTGCTTGACACTGGCTGCCAACTAGACACAGAACCATTGATCACTACCCGCTGAGCCCGACGATCTAGCCAGCTTTCTATCCACCTTTATAGTCCATTCATCCAGCCCATACTTCTTTAACCTGCTGGCAAGAACACTGTGGGAGACCGTATCAAAAGCTTTGCTAAAGTCAAGGAATAACACGTTCACTGCTTTCCCCTCATCCACAGAGCCAGTTATCTCATCATAGAAGGCAATTAGGTTAGTCAGGCATGACTTGTCCTTGGTGAATCCATGCTGACTGTTCCTGATCGCTTTCCTCTCCTTTAAGTGGTTCAGAATTGATACCTTGAGGACCTGTTCCATGATTTTTCCAGGGACTGAGGTGAGGCTGACTGGCCTGTAGTTCCCCAGATCCTCCTCCCTCCTTTTTTTTTAAAGATGGGCACTACATTAGCTTTCTTCCAGTCATCTGGGATCTCCCGCGATTGCCATGAGTTTTCAAAGATAATGGCCAATGGCTCTGCAATCACATCCGCCAACTCCTTTAGCACCCTTGGATGCAGTGCATCCAGCCCCATGGACTTGTGCTCGTCCAGCTTTTCTAAATAGTCCTGAACCACTTCTTTCTCCACAGAGGGCTGGTCACCTCCTCCCAGGCTGTGCTGCCCAGTGCAGTAGTCTGGGAGCTGACCTTGTTCGTGAAGACATAGGCAAAAAAAGCATTGAGTACATTAGCTTTTTCCACATCCTCTGTTACTAAGTTGCCTCCCATATTTAGTAAGGGGCCCACACTTTCCATGACCACCTTCTTGTTGCTAACATACCTGTAGACACCTTTCTTGTTACTCTTAACATCTCTTGCTAGCTGCAACCCCAAGTGTGATTTGGCCTTCCTGATTTCACTCCTGCATGCCTGAGCAATATTTTTATACTCCTCCCTGGTCATTTGTCCAATCTTCCACTTCTTGTAAGCTTCTTTTTTGTGTTTAAGATCAGCAAGGATTTTACTGTTAAGCCAAGCTGGTCGCCTGCCATATTTACTATTTTTTCTCCACATCGGGATGGTTTGTTCCTGCAATCTCAATAAGGATTCTTTAAAATACAGCCAGCTCTCCTGGACTTCTTTCCCCCTCATGTTATTCTCCCAGGGGATCCTGCCCATCAGTTCCGTGAGGGAGTCAAAGTCTGCTTTTCTGAAGTCCAGGGTCCATATTCTGCTGCTCTCCTTTCTTCCTTGTGTCAGGATCCTGAACTCGACCATCTCATGGTCACTGCCTCCCACGTTCCCATCCACTTTTGCTTCCCCTACTAATTCTTCCCTGTTTGTGAGCAGCAGGTCAAGAAGAGCTCTGCCCTTAGTTGGTTCCTCCAGCTCTTGCACCAGGAAATTGTCCCCTACATTTTCCAAAAACTTCCTGGATTGTCTCTGCACTGCTGTATTGCTCTCCCAGCATATATCGGTATGATTGAAGTCCCCCATGAGAACCAGGGCCTGTGACCTAGTAACTTCTGTTAGTTGCCTGAAGAAAGCCTCGTACACCTCATTCCCCTGGTCTGGTGGTCTATAGCAGACTCCCACCACAACATCACCCTTGTTGCTCACACTCTAAACTTAATCCAGAGACTCAGGTTTTTCTGCAGTTTCATACTGGAGCTCTGAGCAGTCATACTTCTCTTACATACAATGCAAGTCCCCCACCTTTTCTGCCTTGCCTGTCCTTCCTGAACAGCAATTACATGTATAGTATTTTGTGTATATATAATACATGTATAGTACACATTTATAACAGTTACATGTATCATATTGCTAGAGGAGGTTTAAACTAATCATGGTAAGATTTCACAAACTTGACTTTTGTGTTTAAAAAATATTGTATTGTGTATATAATTCAGATGTGAAATAAAAATCCTATAATGTGAGATGTTAGTCAAAAAGTTAGGAGACTTGAACATAAATAGGAACATTGCATTACTAATGTTTTCTTGCTTACAATGGAAAAGAGAGAGAGAGAACGGGATTTGAAGATTTCTTTTTTTGTTTGTTTTTGAGACACATTTGAGTCTATGGTACTTAAGCCCTAGTCTTGCAGACACAAGAATAACACATCTATCGAACTCTAGGCACATGAGTAATTACATTGATGTCAGTGGGATTTCTTGTTCATAAAGATAAACATGTGTAAGTGTTTGCAGAGCCAGCTGTAACTTAAATCAGGCTACCAAAACAAAATCCCCTGCTCCTTCCTGCCGGACACCTTTGATGCATAATTAAGATTTCAGTGGGTGTTTCTAGTATGAGGAATTATGTGTAAGGACCCCATTTGTTGAACTCTATGATCTTTCCATTGAGTTCAGTGGATACTGGATTTGGGTGCTAAATTTTCAGTTGCAGCCTTTACTAATTTATATTGCAAATAAAAGATAAAAAGGGTATGTCTACACTGCGGTTAAAAACCTGCAGCTGGCCCAGGCCCCATGGGAGAGTTCCAGGGCTCGGGCCCAAACTGGAACATCTACTATGCAATTAAATAGTCCCTTAGCCCCAGCCGGCTGGCACAGGCCAGCTGTGTTTTTTTAATTGCAGTGTAGACATACCCAGAGTCGTCATATGAAAGAAACTGATGCACTTAGAATACTGTTAAATCTCCTTCTTTATATCCAAATAAAATATGTTCTCCTGAATAAATTAACTTTGTCAGTGAACTTGAATAAAAAACAGAGGGTTTTTTATGGAGGGTTTTATCCTTCAGTTTTTTTTATTATTTTAAATCTTTACAAAATGGCTTTACAACGGTAGACATATAATGGAGCTTTTCATGCCGTTAGTAATGACCCATCCATCGCTATTCTATCTAGTAATTGAACAACTCTGATGGTTTCTTGTTCTTGGGTCCAAATAGGATTTCCTAAAGCATCTCAGACAGTGCATTTACAAGGTGTTCACTTCACTTTTTGGGTGGTTAAAGGCATTTTACCCTTACACTCTGATAGAGGATGGTGTTGGAGCCAACTGACGTCTACTGTGGCATTAGGTCTTCTCCAGTTGTGGAGGAGAATAGGAGACGGGGATCTTCATTTTAGATTTTCAGGATCCTCAAACTTAATAACAGAAAATAAAAGATCAATAAACTTTGTTTCACTAGGAACTAATGCTGGCCTGAAAACTTGTCTCTCAGAAATTTTGACCAGAATTGGGATGGAAGGGAATACTTGAACTTTTTCCTCGCCCCCATTCCAAAAGAGTGCTGAAATGCTTTAGATGAATCATTTGAGTGATGCACACTCACCATGAAGTCTCAGAATGTTAAGCCAGAAATTAATTGTTTCATGTCCCAATGTCTGTTGCTTTTTACCTGTTAGGAAAATGGTGATCTTTATGGTTAACAATTTACTTATTCCATGGTTTAACAAAAGTTTTTAGTCCTGATACAAACTTAATTAACTTTGAAGTGTTTTGTTAAGCATTTGGCACTGCTATTGAAATAGATGAACAACTGTTGCACACTTCTTTTCCTCTGGGTTTCAGTCTTCTTGGGGGAAAAGGAAAATGTTCTTATCTAGTCTCTTTTGGTGAGGAGGAAGGTTCACTACTCAAAAAAGGCTCTGGATTGGACCAGTGAGTTTTGTTCCAGGTCTATATTGAAAGACACTGCCAGCTACCTGAGAAAGCTTGAACTAGTCTATATTTTGCTCAAGCTGATATTGTTCCTTGGTTCTAGGGATGATAAATTCATTTTCAATGTATTTTTCTTTTAAGAAAATGGGGGAGAAGGAAAGAAGGGGGATCCCTTGCCATGCTGAAATGTAAGCCAAATGAAAAAAGGAATGAATGCTACCTGAGAAATATGTAATGTGATTAAAAGTCCTCAAATTAAGTAAGTCATATCAGTGTGCAGCAAGATTCAACTGGTGTGGAGTGGACAGGAGAATGGAGTATGTCTGTCTGTTATTTCAATTACATTAACTTTTGTTTTGTAGCTAATACACATCTTTCAAAATGTGAAATGCAAGTGTGAGGCACTTCACAATGTTGCTATTATCGTGTGCAATGGTTTGTACTCAAGCTGGTTATTTGATTGCCTCTTACCTGTTGTTGTTTGAAAATATTAACAAACAGGAGTTGTTAATTCAGTGTACGTAAATAAATTCTATTCTGATGTCAATAGCAGTTTCTGAGCTGATAAAATAAGCTGGGAGATCAGGTGGACGTGCTGCATCAGCTCAGGGGCCCAATAAATGTCTGGCTGACATCGAAAGACCAGTCATGTGGAAAATGTGATTAAAGACATGACATAAATAACAACGGCCTGATGGCTAAAAGGGTTTAATGACTCATTATGTCGTTTGTCCAGAAGGTGTCTCTTTCTACCTGGAGAACAAAGTGATGACTAGCACATAAAGAAGGTGCCAAATCCACACATCATTAGCTTATAGCCAAATGTAAATCAGTTCAGCTCAATGACCCTCAACCACTGCAGAGCAATAGATCGTGCCTTTATAGAGCCAACAAATTCTTATTGTCCTTTAAATTTGCCAGCAAGAGGAACTAACAAGTATCTTTTTTTCTAATTACATGATGGTGCTGCTGTCCAATACCGCACAGCATTGGTAACTTGGAAATGAAGAGTCTGTTCTATACTGGACAAAGCCCAGCAAGGCTTAGCATAATAGCTAGCCTTTATCTTCTATGACTTCAATTTTAATGCTGCATTCATGTATATATAATTAATGCAGTCATTACATTTAATGAGTAGGGTAAATACAGACTGTTTTCATTACAGCTTTAACAAGTCATGAGTGCAAGGGAAAGAAAAGATTGTCTCAAGTAGTATGTGCTCTGCAAGATTCTCCCTCATTCATCATGGTTTTAGCTCCATTAATTGTAGTCTTTCCTCAAGGAGTCATTTTGCAAACGCAGGATGGAAAGTGCTCTGGTGCTGTGGGAAGGTGTGGTCTTTACTATGGAATTTGCATACAGTGAGAGAGAAGGTTTGAAACTGCAGCTTTTCCGGCTTATGAGTGAACAAATTCAGTCTGCATACTTTGTAAACTCCTGTATTCAGCACACTTCATGTATATAGAATCATAGAATATCAGAGTTGGAAGGGACCTTAGGAGGTCATCTAGTCCAACCCCCTGCTCAAAGCAGGACCATGTATGAGAGAGTGACAGCATTATTACCCTTGTATGCCATCTCTGACTGCATTGTTCTTGTCACCAAGGAGATGGGGCATCTGTTTGAGATTGACCTTTCTAAAAATGTTAATCTCTCTTACTAGAGTCTTTGAATACATTTTTTTTTACTAACCAGACTGTGTAACCCGGAGATTTCCAAATTTTTACATGGTGTTGGCTCTTCTCCTTCTTTTCAGAATCTAAGCCAGGGTGGGGAAACTTTTTGGCCTGAGGGCCACATTAAGGTACAGTATTAAAAATTGTATGGCGGGCCATGAATGCTCACAAAATTGGGGTTGGGGTGCGACGGGGTGCGGGCTCCGGGATGGGGCCAGAAATGAGTTCAGGGTGCAGGAGGGGGCTCTGGGCTGGGGCGGAGGGATGAGGGCTCCGGCTGGGGGTGCGAGCTCTAGGGTGGGTCTGGGGATGAGGGGTTTGAGATGTAGGAGGGTGCTCCAGGCTGGAACTGAGAGGGTTCGGGGGGTGAGAGGGGGATTCAGGGGTGCAGGCTTCAGGCGGCACTTACATCAAGCGACTCCCAGAAGCAGCAGCATGTACCCCCTCTGGCTACTATGTGGAGGCGCAGCCAGGCAGCTTTGCTGCGTGCTGCCCTGTCCGCAGGCACCGTCCCTGCATCTGCCATTAGCCACTATTCCCAGGCAATGGGAGCTGCGGGGACAGAGTGCGGAGCAGAGACCCCCTTAAGAGCCGGTTGGGGGGACATGCTGCCGGTTCTGGGAGCCACGTGGGAGGCCCCAGACCTCGCTCTCCAGCGGGAGCTCAAGGGCTGGATGCAGCCCATGAACCGTAGTTTGCCCACCCTGATCTATGCTAACAAAAGTTAAAATATGTAAATACGCTTCCTTGCAAATAATTGTTGTAGTATCTTATGATTGCAAAAAGGGGAGGATAAAGTCCCAAGTGATCATGAATGAGAGGGGAGTTGTATGCAAGATAATTTCTCTGTTAACATGTTGTTTACACTGTGAATGTTTCTGGACCCAATTTTGACTTGCTAAGCCATCACATTCTCCAGTCTTCAGATGTTTCTATCAAGAAAGGAGATGTGATAACACTCAGGTTTTGCTTTATATCCATCCCAGAAGTGGCTCCCCAAGGCAAAACAACCCTTGGACAATCAAATTTAAATTCCAAGATATTTGGGTTTACCCAGTTTCCAACAAAACCAAAGTATGACTCAAATATTTGTGGTGATGGGAGGTGAGGCACACACAAGTTCCTGAAAAGATATATATTGATATGCTTATATTGCAAAGGTTGCCTTCTACTCCTAAAATTAGTGCTCTTTTTCTTTACTTCCTAGAAGTGCCTTGTGCTTATTTATAGGCATTTAATGTGCTAAATATAAACACAAATATTGCTACAAAGCACCTTGAATGTTTGTACGTTTTTACAAATGACAGTTACTAGCCAGAAAGAATGGTAAGTATTTGGAGATCGAAAACTTTTAAGAAGCGGAAAAATAATGTGCATTAATTAACGTGTATTTTCTGTACATAGCATGCCTTTAAAAAGCAAAATATATACTGGTAATATGCTCAGTGCAGTATTGATTGCCACTTGCACTACAAGCTATTACAAATACATACAGTAATTTACTTGCTTGTTTGTGTCAAATCAAATACATGTTAAAGTGAGGTGGGTATCTTCATTTGAAATATTATCTAACTACGTGTCTTGTGCTAAGTATGCTTGATTAAATGAACTTCTAGTTTTGCAAGCTGTAGGGAAATACCATACCAAAAATGTGTGGCCCTTTTGTTTATAGTGTGTGCCAATCAGGATAAAGAATTATCTACAGCACTTAGTGGCTATAAAGTATTCTCAAGTAAAGTATTCTATGGTAGAGATTGTCAACAAGTAAAAGGGTGTTTAAAAGTAGAGCAGGAAAATACATGAACTTTTTTTCACAGAGGAATGGTGTACAGTAAAAGATTTGAGAAAGATCAAAACTATTTTGATTTAACTTAGGGCTGGTCTACACTAACTCCCCAATTCGAACTAAGATACGCAACTTCAGCTACGTGAATAACGTAGCTGAAGTCGAACTATCTTAGTTCGAATGAAAAGGTACTTACCCGGGGTCGACACGCAGCACGCAGGCTCCCCCGTTGACTCCGCCTACTCCGTTCGTGGAGCTGGATTACCAGCGTCAACGGGGGAGCACTTCCTGGTTCGATTTATCGCGTCTAGACAAGATGCGATAAGTCGAACCCAGAACATCGATCCGACGCGACGGGTAAGTGTAGACCTACCCTTAGATTCTTGGCATACCTGAAAGTCATTTTATCTCAGACTGAAAAATTTAAATTGGAGACTATGGATATCTTGCAGTCAGTTGTGTTTAATTATGTTCTAGTCTTTGCTATGTAAAAATAGGCCTCATGCATATATTATAGCCCTATTGAGTGACCTTAATTAAAGCTATATATATCCTAACATTTTTCATTAATACTTTTCTGGATCGTCTGTTCAAATTTATTTCTTATGACTGAATAAAACTGATTCAATTATAATTTTAAAAGACCCTACAAGGATTGATTTGAGAGTCAGAACACTTGGGTTCTGCTTTTCGCTCTACCTTAGGCTTCTTGTGTGATTTTGAGCAACTATCTTAACCGCTCTCTGTTTCCTCATTTGTAAAAACAAGAATAATACTTACCTCCCATAAGCAGTGTTGTGAGACTAAATTAATGTTAAGTAGTGATCTTCGGATGGACAACACCATAGTGAATGCTAAATTCTATTTGGGTTTTGCTGAGATACTGTACGTGGATATTTGTGTTTATGGCCTTTTACTGGTAACTTCTTCCTTCAGTGGATTAAAGCCACTTTTATCCAGTTTGTTCCTATGTAGTGACCAGTTATAGTAGGGTCAGATTCCTGATAGTAGTTTTTACCAAACCAGTTTCTTCATTTAAGTAAAAACCTTTCAGTTAAAAGTATTTGGTTCTTTGAAAACTAATTTGTAGCTGCATTAACTGGACCCATCTTTGCCTTCAGGACAGTTATTTTTTGTTAATCTCTTAAGTATCTAGCCTTGCTGAATTGTGATCGTTCTGTCTCAGCACAGTTTGGCATTAATTGCGCTAACTGGTTCTTGTCTTGCTAGACTTTATGTAGTGTGGGTTATAGGTTGGGATGAAAAACACGCGCTGACAAAAAGCCTGTGCACCATTTAAGTCTAATGTAAACTTTAATCCTTTAGTGGGACTTATGTAATATATAGGCATTGTCCAGCTCTATGCACGGAGGTGACTTTTATACTTTGTGTTTGTGTTTGATCTCTTTTTAGGAATCTTTGGGTCAGTGCATGGATGTTTAATTATCTTCATTTTTTTAGTTTAATTTATAAAATTTAAGGTGAATCAAGTAGAATACACAGACAAGTCTGTGTTCAGTAACCACCCTACAGACCAGCAATAATCTGTTGCCTAATAGCGGTGACTTGTTACTAAAAGTAGAATGAATAAATGAATAAATAAATGCATTTTGATTGGAAAGTTTTGGGCATCTTTGTGTTTGCTTAATATCAGAATGCTAATTAGTGATGACCCTTAATGAATATGATTGTACTTGGTATGCTTCAAACAATCTTTAACGTTGTTCTGTCCTGTTGATCTTACAAATGTTTATCAGCCCAAGTTTTTTGTTTTTTAAAAAGGGTAATGTTTTATTTGTGAGTCCTTCTACCTGCAACTGAGCTGGGGAAACGGGGAGCCAGTTTTGGCTTTAGTGTTGACTCTTCCATTGAGCAAAGGGCTCAGTAGTAAGGTCGCTTTATAATGTATTATTTTTCCTCTCTGAAGTAGTGCCATCCATTGATAATGCTGTTTCTGGAAGTCACCAAAGTTGTATATGCTATGCTATGTTACCTCCAGATTACTAGGTCAAAAATAATGTCTATTTCATATGGTCAGGCATATTTTTTTTTTACCATCGGGAAGATTGCTTATATTCTGCCAATATTATTTAGTTGGCTCAATGGGCTAGTTTTCCAAATATCTTTGGCCCTAAAAATGCTTCTTTGATTAACTGCAAAGGTAATGGACCAAAGTACACATGTATTTGTGTGTTGATTCTCTTACAAAAATGTTGTCTTGTCAAGTAGTTTGGGTTGCGAAATGTAAGCTACCTCTTTAAAACTGTATTATCTGATGAAAAACATCTTTCAAAGATAAAATAGCTTTTTCTAAAAAAAAAAAAAAAAGCCTATTATTCTATCACTGAGAAATTTAAAACCCAAAATGAAGTATGTCCCAGTACAGCAAGTAACATTAGTAGGGCGGGAGCTATTTGATCACATAATCTTCAGTGAATCCTGCCTTATGTAGTGAGAACCCCATAGGTCACATGTTCTCTGTAGCCATACTCTTAGGCCCTTTTGAAAATTTTACCCCATATCCTTTTTACAAAATCTACTCAAATTGAGAAAGCAACAGAGGGTGCTAGTGATAAAACAAAGCTAGTTGTTAGGTTTGAGTATCTTGTTAATTAAATGATAAAACCCTAATCATTTCCTGTGTGTGTCTCAATGAAATCCTGTGTATAATTAGCCATTCTTGTTTGGACTGTAAGTGACTCATGCCAGGACCTATGTTTTGTAGAAGGGCGAGCAAATTATTGTCACTTTTTGTACTGGTAGATTTGAAGTATTTCAGAGTTATAATGGGAAAACTCCCTGCAATTACCCTTGGCTCATCAATGATTCCTTTGTTTCAGGTGATCAGACTTTAAGAATTTGGGATGTGAAGACACCAGGAGTCAAAGTAGTGATTCCAGGCCACCAGGCTGAGATCTTGAGCTGTGACTGGTGCAAATATGACGAGGTATAATGTGTTGTGCCAAACTACAGTAAATATTCCTAAGTGAACCACTTTTCTTAAAGAGTAAAGGTCTTTTACTGCCACATCAATGTCATTTCAGCTTTACTGATGTGCGAGTAACAATCATGTCTAGTGGCTGGTTAGATTATTTTCAGTCACTAACAAGGGCTCTCATCCCAGAAGAGTCATTCCCAGGAATAAATGGCATAGGTAGGACTCAGTCTTTGGTTACACTGTTAGACAAACACTTGCATAGTTTACACAAAATTGTTTCTTGTGTGTAAACATATTTGTAACTTACATTTCCATTTTCTTTTTAGACTGTACACTGGGAATCTCATAGGCTGTATTTTTATCATTGCAGTTTAATAGTAACCCTGTTCTAATGTGTCTGCATGTGGTGTTGTTTTTTTAATAATCAGAATTTGCTGGTAACTGGCGCAGTTGACTGTAGTTTGAAAGGTTGGGATTTGAGGAATGTCCGGCAGCCAGTATTCAACCTCGTTGGCCATACCTATGCTGTAAGGAGAGTAAAAGTAAGTTTAGGTCTTTATCTTACCCTGTCAATGGACTCCAATTTCTATTAAAGTGTCACTGATGCAAACAGTATATATGTAAGAACTAGAAATGAAGAAGCAAGTAAGCAGGTACCGAAGATTTTTGCTTGTTTAATAGTTCACAGACTAGTTATTCTCCGAGTCCTTCCTAATGGTCCACACATACAACATTTTGACATTCAAAGCAAGTTTTTGGGGTGTTGTGAGAGAGAGTAGTTTCAAGAGATGGTCTTTTCGTTGTAAAGGGCTCCACAGAATAAAAAACTTAAAGAAAGCCTGGTCAACTTAAATTCTTCATGTAGTTTCAGCTGAAAACAATATATGCCCTCATTCCTTTCTTAAATTGTGCTGTATTATTGCTGTGTGCTGTTTAACAGAGACTTCTTTACACTCTACAGGTAGCAGCATTTCTTTAGAATAAGGCTTAGAGCTTGCTGAGTGTGCGTTTGTGTGTGTATAAAAGGGCTTGAGGAGCCTTAGGAGTGAAAGGCACTAATAAGGGGCAACAAAGCCACCACAAAATTAAGCTTGCAAATGAGTTTCCATTATAAGCCCAGTTTTTCCTCCCTTTCTTGCCATTGGCCTCAAAATTGGTGGGTTAGAACTGTAGCAGAGGTAGAACCTTCCCCTATCTCCCAGTTTGAAGTGAATTAGCTCTGAACTGTGGCACCCTAAGAGTAGAGGGGGTCAGAATTTTCAAGTCTATTTTCCTTCCCACTTTGTGATATCTAGAGCACAGCTCTCAAGATTTTTGACAGGTTCTTAAGCTATTAAATAGTAATAGTACTATGGCTCATCAGCTCTGATGAGTTATTCTTGATTCTTCAAGAGCTGCATGGAACAATATGTGAGAACATGGGGACAATGAGCCCCCTCTTTTGTTGCCTTCAAGTCTCTTGCTCTTACTGTTCATGCTCCCGAGGCCCATGGGAAAGGAGCTCTCCTACAGACTATAGGAAATCGGTGTGGGGGGAGGAGAGACAAAAGCATTCCCTTGATCTGCTAACCACATTTCCTTCTCATCCACCAGGGATGGGTAATCCTGATGCAGCAGATCTACCTTGATTCTCAGAGGAAAACCTAGAGAGGAAATCCAAGCTCGCGGCTCCCTTCCTGCAGTGGCTAGGAGGTGAATAGGGGTGGGACTCCCCATCAACCTCCTCATGTCCACAGGACTGGAGCTCTTCTCTTACCATCCACAAGAAGGGCAGGAATGTGCAGCTGGCAAGAGTCTTAAGGTCAGCAAAGAGGATGGTCTCTCTCTGCTTTCTGCTGTGCTGCAGTCCCAGACAGGGGTATCCAGCTAATGAAGACTCCCTCCCCATGAGCTTCTCTCCCCGCATCTCCTCCACTGTGAGGATTAAGAGTCAAATAAGGGGGAGGCAAAGAGGGACAATGCAAACCCCAATTCCTACAAGCCAAAACAAGCTAGCCAGCCTCCTGACAAGCCCAAACAGGGCTCATCAAAGACAAACACATACTGAAGTTCACGGAGACCTAGAGGTGGCTCCCAAGGAACCTCCTATGACCTGAGAGGTGTGTCAACAAACTCTTAAGGCTCACTGGGGAGTCTTCCCTCCTGTAGACCTCAGTCGGGTCACAGAAAAGGCAAGGACACCTGCTGCACTCCTCCCCCCACACCGATTTCCTATAGTCTGTAGGAGAGCTCCTTTCCCATGGGCCTCGGGAGCATGAACAGTAAGAGCAGGAGACTTGAAGGCAACAAAAGAGGTGGCTCATTGTCCCCATGATCTCACATATTGTTCCATGCAGCTCTTGAAGAATCAAGAATAACTCATCAGAGCTGATGAGCCATAGTACTATTACTATTTAATATCTTAAGAACCTGTCAAAAATCTTGAGAGCTGTGCTCTAGATATCACAAAGTGGGGAGGAAAATAGACTTAAAAATTCCTAACCCCTCTACTCTTAGGCTAGGTCTACACTAACCCCCCCAATCGAACTAAGATACGCAACTTCAGCTACGTTAATAACGTAGCTGAAGTCGAAGTACCTTAGTTCGAACTTACCTGTGGTCCAGACGCGGCGCGCAGGCTCCCCCGTCGACTCCGCCTACTCCACTCGTCGAGCTGGATTACCAGCGTCGACGAGGGAGCACTTCCTGGTTCGATTTATCGCGTCTTGACAAGACGCGATAAATCGAACCCAGAACATCGATCCCGCGCCTCCGACGCGATGGGTAAGTATAGACATACCCTTAGGCCTGGTCTACACTAGGAGTTTGTCGAATTTAGCAGCGTTAACTCGATTTTACCCTGCACCCGTCCACATTAGGAAGCTATTTATTTTGACATAAATGGCTCTTTAATTCGATTTCTGTACTCCTCCCCGACGAGGGGAGTAGCGCTAAATTCGACATGGCCATGTCGAATTCGTGGTACTGTGGACAGAATTAGACGCTAATAGCTCCGGGAGCTATCCCACAGTGCACCACTCAGTGGACGCTCAGGACAGCAATCCGTACTCGGATGCTCAGGAAAAGCCCCGGGAAAATTTGAATTCCTTTTCCTGTCTGGCCAGTTTGAATCTCATTTCCTGTTTGGACATCGTGGCGAGCTCAGCTGCACTGGCAACGATTCAGAGCTCTCCAGCAGAGGTTACCATGCAATCCCAGAATAGAAAGAGGGCTCCAGCATGGACTGATCGGGAAGTCTTGGATCTGATCGCTGTGTGGGGAGATGAATCCGTCCTATCCGAGCTCCGATCCAAAAGACGGAATGCAAAAATTTATGAAAAAATATCCCAGGCTATGACGGAGAGAGGATACAGCCGGGATGCAACGCAGTGCCGCGTGAAAATCAAGGAGCTGCGACAGGCGTACCAGAAGACCAAGGAGTCCAACGGACGCTCCGGATCGCAGCCACACACTTGCCATTTTTACGAGGCACTGCATGCTATGCTCGGTGGTGCTGCCACCACTACCCCACCAGTGTCCATGGACTCCGACGACGGGGTCCTATCTACGGCCACGTCGTCGGAGGTTTTCGCGGACGGTGAAGATGAGGAAGGAGAGGAGGAGGACGAGGCAGTCGACAGCGCTTTCAATGCTGATATCCCCGACAGCCAGGATCTAGTCATCACCCTGACTGAGATCCCCTACGAAGCCTCCCAAGGCAGCATCCCTGACCAGGAAGCAGGCGAAGGATCAGCAGGTCAGTGTTTTAAACATTTATTTGTAATACAGTAGGCATGGTGTATAAGCACTGTGTTTGTATTGCTTAATTGGCCTTAGGCGCTTCAGCTTTGAGTCGTTTTCCAGTGCAACTACTCGAAAAGTCTGTCAATATGTATGGGGATAAAGGAGAAATCCCCATCGGAGATCTCCGCGAAGCTCTCCTGGAGGTACAGTGAAAGCTTTTGTATCAGGTTCCCAGGGAGAGCGGCCTTATTGTCTCCTCCATGGTAGGATACTTTCCTGTGCCATGCAAGCTGCAGGTACTCTGGTATCATTGCCTTGCATAGCATGGCTGCATACGGCCCCGGGGTTTGCTGGCATTGACGCTGCATGCGGTCTTTCTCTGTCTCCGGAATCCTCATCAGAGTGATATCAGTCATGGTGCCCTGGTTTGAATGAGTGGTTTTTTTAGTATAGTGAAGTCTTTTTTTCCCTTTAAAGAAAGACACCCGGCAGTTTCCATCCACGCGGGGAGGGGAGGGAGTTGGGAGGCTAACCATTCGAACTTAGTGGTGCGCAGGCAGGGAGAGTTCCCGGGACCAGCCACGCGGAGGTGGGGAAAGGGTAGGCGAGCCGTTCAAACAGAGCGGTTTGCGGGCACTTTCAGTTCCCGGGGCCGGCCACGCGGAGCGGGGGTAAAGGGTTGGCGAGCCGCTGTAGATGACCGGTTTGGGAAGCAGCAGGAACTGGCCACCGCCAGGAACTGTGATTGGAACATGGGAGTAGAGCACTGCTGTGAAGTAAGCTCTCAGCAGTCCAAAGGCAACAGCTTACCATGGTCTCCAGAGAGCAGATTTCCAGTGTTCAGCAAGCCTTCTGGGATCTGTACACCGGGACCCCAGACACTCAGGATAAAGACATAATATTCGACCTTGTAGTAAGTGGACATGTGATAGGTACTGTGCTTGGTCTTTTTCACAGGGAAAGAGTATAGGCATTGTTCTGGAAAAAGTATCTTTCTGAGGAATTCACTCCCTTTCTCTCATCCCACAGCTGCGAGTGTCTCCCGCCCTACCCGTGGATCACCCTCTCAGAGGCTTGCGCTGATCAGGCGGCGCAAAAAGAGAACCCGGGACGACATGTTCTCAGAATTGATGGTCTGTTCCCGAAAGCAGGCGGCACAGCGGAGAGAGGACGTCTCAAGGTCAGAGCGAGCAGTCAGCGAACGGGAGCAGAGGGCTGAAGCTCGCGAAGACAGGTGGCGGCAGGAAGACTAGCAGGCGACTCAAACGCTGCTGGGACTAATGAGGGAGCAAACTGACACTCTCCGGCGCTTGGTAGACGTTCTCCAGGACAGGAGACAGGAGGAAAGAGCACCTCTATATGTTATTTCCAACCGCCCTCCCCCGTCACAAAGTCCAATCCTCCACTCACCCAAAGTCACTAGAACGAGGGGAGGCAGGGGCCGTGGAAATAATCACTCCACCCCTGCAGACTGCTCCAGTAGCAGAAGGCTCTCATTTCCACAACTTTAGATGGGTCCTTTCCTTCCCTCCAACCGCACCCCACAACAGTTCCCTGCCCAGGTTTCATCTAAAAAATATGCTCCCCTCAATAAAGATGTTTGTTTTGCACAGTGCTGTTTCCCTGACTTTCTTTCACAGGACGGTTTGGTTTTGGGGGAATGGTTAAGGGGGTTTGTTATTAGCGGCGACAGGCGCCTAAACCAGGGTACAGACACGGGGAAAGGATCAACATAAAATCACTCTCACATTGCATGCACTAGGCACACTTGTCATTCTGGGAGGGGGTTGTCTTGTTCTCTATGGGGGGGGGGCCTGTGACTTTCTGGTGGGGGAGGGTGGCTGCAGATCTTTTGCGGCCGGCGATAGCCTGCATGACAGATCCATGCAGCAGGGGATCTGTGGCCGCAATCCATGGCCAAAAAGTCACAAAGACCCCACCACACACAGTTGCGAATAGGAGGGGTTGCTGGCTCCCTTGAAACAAGCAGTCCAGCACTTCGGACTGCTCTGGGAGCAGGAGCATGTCATTCCCCGAGTTTGGAAGCATACTTTCCAACACTCCACCCGCTCCCCAACCGCGGTATGCATCCCAGGTTAAACCCTTAACCGAGAAATCATTAATAGAGACGGTTTTAATAAACAATGTTTCCTTTATTATAATTTTAAAGCGTTGAGTGAAGGGGAGGGGGGAGGAAGGGGGTTGGTAATTGGAGAGGATAGGCAACAGAAACTGGGTAAAGAAACGGGGGCAGGTTCAGCTTCTGTTTAAACAAGCGTAACAGTCACTGGTTACCCCGCTCGCTCTGGAAGCTAGCTTTCAAAGCTTCCCGGATGCGCAGCGCGTCCCGCTGTGATCTTCTAATCGCCCTGGTGTCCGGCTGTGCTTAATCAGCAGCCAGGCGATTTGCCTCAACCTCCCACCCTGCCATAAACGTCTCCCCCTTGCTGTCACAGAGATTGTGGAGCACACAGCACGCTGCAATCACAATGGGGATATTTGTTTGGCTGAGATCGGAGCGAGTAAGTAAGCTTCTCCAACGACCTTTCAGACGGCCAAAGGCACACTCCACCACCATTCTGCACTTGCTCAGCCGGTATTGAAGAGCTCCTTTTCAGTGTCCAGGGCTCCTGTGTATGGCTTCATGAGCCAGGGCATTAGCAGATAGGCTGGGTCCCCGAGGATCACTATAGGCATCTCCACATCCCCAACAGTTATTTTGCGGTCCGGGAAATAAACACCCTCTTGCAGCCATCTAAACAGACCAGAGTTTTTGAAAACACGAGCATCATGAACCTTGCCCGGCCATCCGACATTGATGTTGGTAAAACGTCCTTTGTGGTCCACTAGTGCTTGCAGCACCATAGAAAAATAGCCCTTTTGGTTAATGTACTGGCTGCCCTGGTGCTCCGGTCCCAGGATAGGGATTTGTGTCCCATCAATAGCCCCGCCGCAGTTTGGGAATCCCATAGCTGAAAAGCCATCTATGATCACCTGCACGTCTCCAAGGGTCACTACCTTTGAGAGCAGCAGGTCAACGATTGCATGGGCTACCTGCATCACAGCAACCCCCACGGTAGACTTGCCCACTCCAAATTGATTCGCGACTGACCGGTAGCTGTCAGGAGTTGCAAGCTTCCAGAGGGCTATGGCCACTCGCTTCTGGATGGTCCGGGCTGCTCGCATCCGGGTGTTCTGGCGCTTCAGGGCAGGGGACAGCAACTCACAAAGTTCCAGGAAAGTGCCCTTACGCATCCGAAAGTTTTGCAGCCACTGGGATTCATCACAGACCAGTCAGTGCTTGTTTCCCTTGCCCAGAATCGCCGTTCCACAGGATCAACGTGCCCCATTGCCACCATGATTTCTACAGGCCGGGGTCCCATGCTTTGCGAGAGGTCTGTGCCCCTCTCAGAGTTCATGTCCTCCCGGAGCTTCCGTTGCCTCCTCGCCCGATTTCTCTGCATCTGCCTCTGGAAAAGGTGGACGATAAGGCGCGAGGTGTTGACAACGGACAGAACAGCAGCGATAATCGCGAAGGGCTCCATGCTCGCTGTCCTGTGGCGTCCGAGCTGTCAATCACCAGAAAAGGGCGCGAATTAATTGCCCGCCGGTGCTTTCACGTAGGGAGGGCGGCAGTGTGGGTCGAGTGACGACATTTACCTATAACCACCCTCGACACATTTTTGGCCCCAGAAGGCACTGGGGGCTACACCCAGAATTCCAGTGGGCTGCGGGAACTGTGGGATAGCTACCCACAGTGCACCGCTTGCAATGTCGATGCTTGCCCCGTTGCTGTGGACTCACAAATTCGATTTAATGTCCTTGCTGTGGATTTGCACGATCGACTTTGCAATATCGGTTTCACAAGTTCGGTTTAAGAAAAATCGAACTAGTCTCGTAGTGTAGACATACCCTTAGGGTGCCACAGTTCAGCGCTAATTCACTTCAAACTGGGAGATAGGGGAAGGTTCTACCTCTGCTATAGTTCTAACCGACCAGTTTTGAGGCCAATGGCAAGAAAGGGAGGAAAAGTTATCTTCATTACTTATTTGTGGAAAGTTGGTAAATGTATATCTAAGGTTTTTGCTTTAAGTACTTTTTTTTCCCCTTTCTTGCAGTTTTCACCATTTCATGCAACTTTATTGGCCTCCTGCTCCTATGATTTTACTGTGAGGTACGGTGTCTTTTATTACACATGCGTAGGAAGAGAATCTGTTTTTGATTGTGTGTCATATATATAAGAGATGGGGTATGTTTGCTATGCCAATAGAAAAATGTTCTAAACTGGGCACGCTTAAGTGTTTGCTGTCGGAATTATTATTCATGGTTTCCATTTTCATGAGCTGGCTACAAATGCATGGATTCTTCTCTATTTAAAGGTTATCTCAGTGGCCCTTTGTGAATGATATCTGCCCTAACAGATGCTGCTTGTGAATATTTTCCTACCGTTCTGCTGAACGGGATTTTGTCCAGTTGTGATGTGGTTTTTTTTATTAAGAAGGTAGCAGCAACCGCTTCATTGAATATATTTGGGTAACTTATCTTACCTTTTTGTGACTTATTTGTATTTAAATCTGTTGTGAAGGAAAACTCCACCTCCATTTTTTTATTTGAGGAAGCTGTCTTGCATGCTCTTTTTCAGAACATGCCTGAAGAACTTTGATACATCACAGACCCTTGGACTTTCATGATATTTTTAGGTTTAAACCTATTGAATTGTACAGTAGAACTATAACTTGGCTAAATCAATAAAACTGATGGTGCTAGTAAGGATTTTATAAGAGGACTGTAGAGAGGTGTCATATTAAGATTTCACTCTCTACAAGATATATTAATTTATGATACTATACTATGAAATACCCCACTAAATACTGTACTTACATTTACTACTCAAAGGTGTGCTTTGAGGTGTAATTAATTTTTATGCTGTAAAGCGGATTGAAGATGCTATGTTTAACTAGTAGGGCTAAATCTCTTCCCCTCCTCCTTCATAATCCCTTCCCCCCCAATGACATGGTAGAAAACTCTTCCAATTTTCCTAATTTTCCAAAATCATTTAAAAATTAAGTGATGCTTTAATTTAGATTGCAGGCTCTTTGGGTTATCTATTTTCATTGTAGTCTAGCACGAGGGCTCCCAGTTACTGATAGGAAACCTCCCAAAAACAACCACAATACAAATAATAAAAAATTGTGTTCTATACATCCTAGTGTTGTTTTTCTAAATAGTAGCATTAGCCATAGTCAGCTCACTCCACTCGACTCCATTTCTCAACAACCATTCTTAGCTATAATGGTATTGATGCAGCATTGAGACATTTATAGTGAAAAGTTGCATCATGAGGCTGCAGTGTTCCAGGTACCATGGAAATCCAGTATATATCGAAACAACTTTACGGCAAGACCATTCTGCTGTACTTGAAATGCTGCATCATTTCATGTAGAGTTCATGCGCCTGTCATGTAGAGTTCTTATATTTTTAATACTCTTTAGGTCTTTAAGCTGTTATCGTATTTCTTAATATTTGTATTAAAATATGTGGTTTGTGAAATCAAAATAATCATTTACTAACTCATTCTGTCAGGACAGAAGAAGTTAAGGAGGATGGGAGAAGGGAGGAAAATATATACAGTCCAGAATAGCAGGGCATTGTAATACAGTAAGCCTCTTATCTACTGTATACTCCTATATCAAAATAGTCACAAGGTAGGGAGAGGAGAGAAAAGAGAGGATAAAGTGTAGGGTGAAGTAATGTTAAAATACTCAAAGTAAAAATCAACATCACTTAATATATAGATGCATTTAATCATCCCTCACAGAAGAAGAGAAAACCAAGACTCAATATAGGAAGTGTGTATATGAGCTTTAAAATGAAACAGACTTGAAGATATGATGCCAAGTTGGATGAAAACTCCATGCTTTGACCTAGAAAACTAATAAGGTGGTCTGGTTCTTTTTAACTAGGCTAACAGCAGGCTCACTGGAGGGAACAGGCTTTCAGACCAAACTAATAAAACACTTCAACTTGTCTGGCAAGCATTTGTGAACTAGAAGGAGAAAAGACTGAGGTACAGGGTTCTTTATGTCTTGGGTGGCTGGTTTGAATCCAGATCATGTTGGCATTCATGAAAGGTATTTACTGTCTGATGGCTGAAGCAATTGACAGTCTCTATCCAGTTCTTAATGGACAGGTGCTCATTGGAACTAACTGGCTTGCTTGTTGGAAATATCAGCAGAAGGGAAAGGTGATCCCTTAAAAAGTTGAAGGGAACTAGCAGTTAGTGTAAGTAAGCTTAAACCTCTGGTGCCAGTGCTGTATCTGTTCTCTGGTTAGGATTCCACACACCTGTCTTGTCAGAAATTTTTCACCACTTCCAAATTTCTGTTTGAACAAAGGACTGCACCATCACAATGGCAGAGTAAGAGTCTCTGTGAACTTGTATGAAAAATAATTTCCACATTTTACTTTATGTATGAAAATGGTCATCTAAAAGATTCAGTGTTTTATTCTGTATTTGTTTTGCACTGACAGCAATTTAAATGCACCTGGGACAGGAGGCCAAAAATTTGATAAACCTTAAAATTATGTACTAATTGCGGAGGGGGGAATTCTTCTAACTAGACTCTAGCACTCTCAGTAGCAAATGCTATAATTTTGAAATAAAAAAAAATCTAAAAATGTGCTTGCCTTCAGGAGACAAATTTAGACTGAACTCACCCATATGACCAAAAAGAAATCTAACTATAGACACCAAAACCACAACATTGGTCAGAGACTAAAAACGTTTCTATAGAAAAATCTGTTGTTGCAAAACTCTGATATATTGGTTCACATTGAAAAGAACCATTGTTACAAAGAAGAGTAGGAAATACAGTGTAGCCAAAATTACAGACCTTTTGTTAAGGAGGTGCTAGTTGTCTCCATAGTTAAAGTTGAAATGAGTTTTGTACTTAAATCAGGGTTTTGACTTCTTTGTTAAGTACATCCTTCCCAAACTTACAGCATTTTTTGTGAGAATTAGAATTAGGTGAAGTTTGTTTTTGGTGAATGGCTTATTCACCAAAATATGTAGTCAGATACTTTTGACAATTAAAATATGCAATGTGAAAACATTTCATGTTTAGTATATTGCCAGATATTGATATTCACCATTTTTGCCACATACTAAATAACTACATTTCTGGGGAAGGGGAAACTTGCCCATGCCAAACCAATATAAATCTTTTAATACGTTTATACTGTTTAATACATTTAGTAGCTTTGACCAATAAACACTGCATTAAGGTGTTGAAATTAACTTAAACAATAACTGTAGTTAGTCATGTTGCAGTGTTTCTGGGACTGTGCAAAACGTGACACTTTCTCACTTTGGGTGCCATTGTTTCACGTCGTCTATAGGCTTATGGCACCACTTGACGACTCCACATCATATCTCATCTAAACATATGTAAATAAGCTTTCAAATGATCTAGGATGTTGGGTGTATGTCGGTTGGGTACATTAAACTCCAAAAATATGGCCCTTTTTGGAGAATTGCCGCATGTCTATTCTGTATTAATAAATACATTGCATGCATTTTTTTAAAATATAAAACTGGAGGCCATATTGACACCTGGTATGGGGGGGGGGGGGTTGGTTCAAGTCCATTTAAATGGACACACGGTATTCTCCCATGCCATGACTGGCCGATTCCTTAAGGGGTTGTATCATCTCTTCCCATACGCTAGGCCCCGTCCTGCAGTGTGACCTAAACTTGGTGCTGGCCCAGTTGACGTGCCCCCTCCTCTCCCCCTGTTTGAGCGACTAGCTACATGCTCCTGGTCGCACCTCTCATGGAAGGTTGGCGTCCATTAGTCTCGAGAGACGATGGATATGCGCCCATGGGGAATGTTTAGTTGATGGTTGTGCAGCGTCTGTTGTGGCTGTAGAGCCCCACACGAGAGTGGCAGTCTCGATTGCATTTGCTGCATTTGAAGGCGGTGTCAGCTGTGGGTTGGAGCCGCTGCTTCCTTTTTCGTTGAACCCGCTTTTCCTCTGCAAGCTGCCGCAGCTTGTCTTCACCAGTTTTCAATCCAGTAGTCAGAGCGTGTCTCCATCTGCATCTGTCCTGGGCGAGCTCTTCCCAGCTGTTGATGTCGATTTGAACAGTCTTCAGGTCCCTCTTACAGACATCCTTGAAGTGAAGGTGGGGCCGTCCTGTAGCTCTATTTCCGGAGGCAAGTTCGGCGATACAACAGGTCTTTGGGGATCTGTCCATCTTCTATGCAACTTAGATGGCCAAGCCATCTGAGGCGGCGTTGATGGAGGAGAGTGAACATGCTGGAGATCTTGGCACGTTCCAGCACCTCGTTGTTCGTTATTCGATCACTCCAAGTGATCCCGAGTATGCGATGGAGGCAGCGCATGTGGAAGGCATTCAGTCTCTTTTCTTGCGAAGCGTAGGGGGTCCAAGTTTCGCTGGTGTAGAGAAGAGTGTTTAGCACACATCAGCGGTACACAGCGACTTTTGTGTTGATGGTCAGCATGTTGTTGTTCCACACTCTCTGTGACAAACTGGCCAAAATTGTGAAGGCCTTGCCGATTCTACGGTTGATCTCCGGGTCCAGTGAGAGGTTGTCCGTGATGGTAGATCCGAGGTACGTGAACTGACTGACCACCTCTAGCACATAGTCATTGATGGCAATGCTTGGATGTTCCACATCCTGGGCCATAACTTTGGTCTTCTGAAGACTGATTGTCAACCCGAACTCTTCACAAGCTCTGAAAAAGCGGTCAATCAGACGCTGGAGATCGATTTCTGTGTGGGTGGCCAGGGCAGCGTCGTCTGCAAACAGCATGTCTCTTATTGTTGCCTCCCCCCTTGCTTTTGGCCTTTATTCAAGCCAGATTGAAAAGTCTCCCGTCAGACCGGGTGTGGAGATAGACTCCCTCTGTGGAATTTCCAAAGGCACGTTTCAGCAACGCTGCGAAGAAGATGCCGAAGAGTGTGGGAGCAAGAACGCAGCCTTATTTTACTCCACTGTGGATATCGAAGGCATCGGAGGACGAGCCATCATACAGTACTGTGCCTTTCATGTTGTCGTGAAAAGACTGGATCACGCTCAGCAACTTCGGTGGGCAGCCAATCTTTTTGCCAGGATCTTGAACAGCCCATCTCTGTTCACAAGGTCGAAAGCTTTGGTCAGGTCTATGAAGGCAAGGAGTAGCGGCTTATGCTGTTCTCTGCATTTCTCTTGCAGCTGCCTTAAGGAGAAAACCATATCGGTTGTGGATCTCCCTGCTCGGAACCCGTACTGTGACTCTGGGTAAACTCTGTCAGCAAGCTTCTGCAGTCTGTTCAGGATCACGCGTGCGAAGACTTTACCCACAACACTCAGGAGTGATATGCCTCTGTAGTTGTTGCAGTCGCTTCTATCACCCTTGTTCTTGTAGAGGGTCACGATGTTGGCGTCTCTCATATCCTGAGGTACTGCACCTTCATCCCAGCACTGACAGAGGAGGTCGTGGAGGTGTTCTAGGAGGACATTGATGCCACACTTGATAACTTCTGGTGGGATGCCATCCTTTCCTGGAGCCTTTCCTGTGGACAAGCTCTGAATGACTTTCTTCAGTTCTTCCATGGTGGGCTTCTCGTCCAGCTCAGTTTCAACGGGAAAACCGTCCACGGTATTGAGGGCAGCTTCGGTGATGGTGTTTTGCCTGGAGTACACTTCAGAGTAGTGCTCCACCCATCTATCCATCTGCTTGCTCTTGTCCTGGATGTTATCGCTGTTGCAGACTTTAGTGACACTCTCCACTTCTCTGTGGGTCCCATGGCCTTCTTGATGCCATCATACATTCCCCTGCTGTTTCCAGTGTCAGCAGATAGTTGAATGCTCCGGCAGAGCTGGAGCCAGTAATCATTTGCACACTGTCGAGCTAGTCTCTGTACTTTGCTCCTGGCAAATCGATACTCTTGTAGAGTCCTATGACTGGGGGAACGCTTATACTCCAGGTGAACAGTGCGGCGTTCTTCAATGGCTGGAGTGAGTGTGGCGGAGTTGGCCTCAAACCAGTCATTGTTCATTTTTCGTTTCTTTCCAAAAACTTTCATGGCTGTGCTGTGTACTGCGTCTCTGATGTGGTCCCATCTCTCTTTGGCACAGCCACTGGGAGGCATACAGTTCAGCACCTCGGAGAGCTCATGGGTAAATTTCTCTGCCTTGTCTGGGTGTGCGGTCTTGCTCACATCAATGCGGGGTTTGCCCTCTGGCCTAGAGCGATGAATCTTCTTTGGCTGTAGCTTCATCTTGCTGCACACCAGCGAATGATCACTGTCGCAGTCAGCACTGTGGAAGGTGCGAGTAAGCAGGACGCACTTCAAGGCAGACGGCCTGATGATGATCAGGTCGAGTTGGTGCCAGTGCATGGAGCGAGGGTGTCTCCAGGACACTTTGTGTTGAGGCTTTGTCTGGAAGAATGAGTTGATGATGCTGAGGTCATGGTAAGAGCACAGTTCCAGAAGTCGTTGTCCATTCTCATTCATTTCTCCAACGCCAAACTTTCCAAGACAGGTTGGCCAAAATTCGTGGTCAGCGCCCACTCTGGCATTGAAGTCACCCAGTAGTATCACGTGCTCTTCTTTAGGGATACTCCTGACGATCGTGTCTAACTGGTCGTAGAACTCGTCCTTGGTATCCCTTGTGGCGCCGAGTGTTGGTGCATACACGCTGATCAGGTTGACGGGTCCAGTGGATGTGTAGAGTCGGAGTGATAACAGTCTTTCAGTTCCTTGTTGACCAGGTTCCACCATCCCCAGTAAAGAATTTCTTACGGCAAATCCAACACCACACTCTGATTTCTTCGGCACTCTTCCCTTGCCAGAAGAACGTATAGTTCTTTTCCCCGAGAGTCCCAGTGTCTGGCAGCGGTGTCTCCTGCAATGCGACTGTGTCGATTTGGAGTCTTGCTAGCTCATCGTTGATGGAAGGTAGCCTTCCTGGTAGCGATCATGTTGGCTAGACAGGTCTCGGAACTCAGGGCCCTGACCTCCGAGTTCCCGTACACGGTGTTCCATAAGGATAAGGTCCAGCTCCGCCCACACTCTTCGGTCCTCCCGAAGATGGTCTCCGCCTATCACATGGGTCAGGACATTTTCCTGCCGGTCCTCTTCCCCCATGCGTCCAGCGAAGAGCGCCGTCTCCACAGACTGGCTCTGACTTTTTACCTGGAGTAGACTAAGCCATTCAGGAAGTCTTCACAGCTATTTGTCGTGTCGGCTGATCTTCACTCAGTGGCTCTCCGACTGGATCACCACGTGCATCCGTACCTGTTGTGACATGGCGGGAATCCCTCCACCACCAATTGAGAGGGCACACTCAACTAGGGCGCAGGCCTCGTCAGCTGCCTTTTTAGCCCATGTCCCCATTCAGGACATTTGCAGGGCTGCCACATGGTCTTCAGTTCACACATTCATCTCACATTATGCGATCATCTCCTAGACCAGGGAGGACGCCAGGTTTGGCAGGGCTGTGCTCCGCCCCGAGAGTTTGTGAACTCCTACCCACCTCCAACAGATATAGCTTGGAATCACCTATTGTGGAATACACATGAGTAATCACTCGAAGAAGAAAAGACAGTTACCTTTTCCATAACTGGTGTTCTTCGAGATGTGTTGCTCATGTCTATTCCACATCCCGCCCTCCTTCCCCTCTGTCGGAGTTGTCTGGCAAGAAGGAACTGAGGGTGGGGGGAGCACGCAGCGCCCCTTATACTGCACCATGGAGGCGCCACTCCAGGGGTCGCTAGGTGTGCTCCCCTACGGGTACTCCTAGGGGAAAACATCTGACACCGGTGCACGTGGCAAGCACGCACACCTATTGTAGGATAGACATGAGCAACACATCTCGAAGAACACCAGTTACGGAAAAGGACACGGTCTTTTTACTGTATATGGGCAAACCCCTAAAATCTACTACATACTCTGTTGCTGATGTTTCTTTCAACTGAATTTGTGCTCTATTGATGACCCAAAGTTTGGGTGATGTAGAGAAGGCTTTCTAATCCGCATTGCTTTCCTTTATATTTCTAGGTGCAAATGAAAGTGTTGATTGTAATTTGTAGATCCTCTAGTTATCCTAAAAAAGCCAGGTCCTAATTATGTGTACACTGCAATTAGACACCTGTGGCAGGCCCGTGCAAGCTGATTCAGGCTCATGGGGCTTGGGCTAAGGGGTTGTATAATTGCAGCATAGATGTTTGAGCTCAGGTACCTGAGCCTGAACATCTACACTGCAATTATACAGCCTATTAACCTGAGCCCCACAACCCCGAGTCAGCTGGCATGGCCCATCTGTGGGTTTTTAATTGCAGCGTAAACATATGCTTGGCGATTGATTCTCGCTTGTGATACTGCAGTAGTTGTGGTCAACCGAGACATCCAGACTGACAAGACTGCATTCTTCAGAGGCTTCTGTGGCGAACTAGGACTGTCGTTAAGGTTTCCCTGAGTACTGTGTGAGTGCCTCAGTTTCCCCTATGCGGTGCTTGAGTATCTAGGTGGTGGGACAACGGTGCATGATTGTTACAAAGCCCTAGAAGGCAGAGGCCTGGACACAGAGAATGGCTCTGTCTCCTGGCAACAGATGGCCCGGCCCCTTCCCCGGCAAAGGTGAGAGCTGAAGGTGTGGGAACAAAGGGATCAGGTGACCTCCTGGCCCGGGAAGCAGACAAAGGGGGAGGAGGGGCTGGAGAGTTTTGAGTTTGGAGCTGGCTTGGGAAGAGGAAGGGAGGGGGGCAGACAGGGTCTGGCCTCCCTGCCCCGTTTGGAGCTGTGGGGCGAAATGCAGGGAGCCCCCAGGCTGGGGTCTAAGCTCCCTGCCCCCCGGAAGGACCCGACTGAGGGGTCCTGGATGTACTGACAAGCTCTGGTTGGACTGTGTTCCTGGCATCTCTAATAAACCTTCTGTTCTACTGGCTGGCTGAGACTCCCAGTGAATCTGAGGAAGAGGGGTGCAGGGCCGGACTCCCCTATACTCCGTGACAGCTTCCTTTTCACTTGGGCTTCAGAAGGGGATGATACATGGGTCAATAGAGAAACTTTTTTATTGGCTTAGGAATTTCTCTTGTTAAAAAAAGGTCGGGGAATGAATTTTAGACTCATATATTCATAAACCTGAAGGCCAGAAGGGACCATCATGATCATCTAGTCTGACCTCTTGCACATTGCAGGCCACAGAACCTCGCCTACCCATTCCTGTAATAGAGCCATAGATCACCTCCGGCTGAGTTATTAAGGTCCTCAAATCACGATTGAAAGACTTCAAGTTACAGAGAATCCACCATTTACACTAGTTTAAACCTACAAATGACCCATACCCCATGCTGCAGAGGAAGGCAAACAAACCAACCCAAGATCTCTGCCAATCTGACCCAGGGGAAAATTCCTTCCCAACCCCAAATATGGCAGTCAGTTGGACCCTGAGCATTTCAGCAAGACTCAGTAGCCAGACACCAGTAAAGAATTCTTTGTTGTAACTCAGAGCCCTCCCCATCTAGTCTCTCGTTACCGGACTTCGGGGATATTTGCTACTAGCAATCGTAGGTCAGCTATATACCATTGTATGCAGTCTCATCAGACCATCCCTTCCATACATTTATCAAGCTCAGTCTTGAAGCCAATTAGATTTTTTTTCCCCCACTGCTCCCCTTGGAAGGCTGTTCCAGAATGTAAAGCACTTTAAGATAGTCATGCAATACATTTAAATAAATGAAATGAAACCTGTTAATGATCTCCTCTTAAAGTCAATCAGTGCAGAGGTTCTCAGTACTTCTTGAGTTAAAATTTCTAATGTGCTCAAAGCCACTGAACTTGCAGTAGTATTGGCTTACCTTGAAACACTTTGCAGAGATGTTCGCAATAAAAGGGCTTTCAGTGGGATATATTTAATCCTTTGCAGCAGAGGCATACATCCATAAATACACTCTTAAAGCTGGCCTGATACCAGTTTAATACCTTTTTTTAATTTATCAAGCCTCTGGTTAGGTGCTGGTGTGCAGTGTCTGTGCCTAATGTGTTGTGGAGCTGGAACAGTTATTGTGAAATGATGCCAAAAAAACATAAAATACTGATTCCGGTTAAAGCTACAACTGACATTTTAAAGATGAATTTTGATGAAACAACAGTTTATAAATGGGTTCATCTCAGTGAGTCCTGGAAAATTTCATATAGGCCAGTGTGTGGTTTCTGGTATTTTAAAGATTCAAAATGTGATGAAACTCCTCTTTAATTAATGCTGAATTTTTCATCTCTCCGAAAGAAGCTATGGGACCAGAAGAAAGTTTAATTTTGATGCAGCATGTGTTAGAGATGGGCAAGAATCAAGCCCCTGCAGCCAAATATTCAGAACACCGATGAAGCTCAGATCTCAATCTGAACTTCGTAGTTGGCCTTTGTTTATCTAACAGTCTAATCTGAAGTCTTGATCCAAATCTGAAGGTGTCATGAGAAATCTTAAATTACTAGTACGCTTACCACCTCTTATTTTTGTCTGTCTAGATGAGCAGTGGGGTTGGTGGATGGCTGTCTGTGTTGATTCATAATACGCATGTTCACTGTTCCTTTCTGATTATCTATGTTATGAGCATGCCCATATTGGTGATATTTGCAAGTGATGATCCTGCAAACGCTACAGACTTTTATTAAAAAGTTAACACACATCTGTGCACAATATTGTAGTTCTTTCTTTTGTGTCTACGTGGACTTGAAACAAATATTTTAGTATGAAAGTAAACTTTTTGACACACAAACTCACATGTAATGTTTGCTTAATTGATGTAAATACCGTGGACATCTTCCTGCCTACACATGATGCTATTCTTTGAGATAAAGTTTGTTACAGTGACTGAGGTGGAATCCCTTTAAAACTTGGAAAATGTTGGCTGTAGACAGTCCTCATAATATAGTTCAGTAATTCAACCTCATAAGTAGATAGGGGATCGTCAGCCATCTGTGAAAATGAAATTTCAGTGAATGGCCACTATAATATTATAGAAAAATACAATCCAGAATGCTTGTATTTTCTATATTCTGTATCCTTAAATATTTTTAATTAATAGCCAGCTAAAAACTGACAAGTGGAGAAGATTTTATAAGTGAGGTTATTTCTGAACTATACCAACATCTGAAATAACCTTTCTTTTGGCAAGTATATCAAACTTGCCTGTACAAACAAAAAATTAGGAGGTTTTGTCTTTGTAGTTGTTACATGTGTATTTGTGATACAGATAAATTTAAACCTTTCACTTAGGCCCTGTCTGCATTAGGAAAATGATTTTGTTTCAATTAAGGGTAGAGCAGGCTTTCTGTAATGTGTGTATGAAGAAATTAAGAGTGTTAACAGGCATAGGCTACAGTGTTTTCTGTAGGTTAGAGGGACCCAGCTCTATAAAATAAATCTCAATAAAAATAGATAGCACAACATGCCTTAAACCTTCAAAGCATGAATTAATTCTGTGAGGTAGATATTATTAGTATTATGATTATCATCATCACTATTTTTACAGTTGGAGGAAGCTGAGCTGCAGAGTTCATCATCATCATGTTCCTATTACGCCTCTGGCATTTAGGGCAGTGATGAAGCTCCTCCACTCCTGTCTGTTTCTGGCAAGTCTTTCAATTGTTCCCCAGTGTGCCCCAGGTTTTTCAGCTCGGTTTCCACAGCTCTTTGGTGGTTTTCGGGCGGCCTCATTTTCACCCGCTTTCAGGTGTCCATCTTATTGCTGTTCTGGTGATGGAATCAGTTTCCATCCGAAGCACATGACTGATCCATCTCCAGCGCTTCCTGGCAATGATGATGCTCAGATCCTCTTGGCTGCACTGTGTCAATAGATCTTGGTTTGAGATTGTTCTGGGCCAAAAGATATGGAGGATTTTTCTGAGGCAGGTTGTATGGAATGAAGGTAGTTTGGACATGTAATACTTTCTCATTCCCCAGCATTCTGCACTATAAAGTAGTGCTGAAAGTATGCAGCTTTGATAAATCTTGAGTTTGGTTTTGGTGTTGTATTTTGATGATTTCCAGACTGTATTTACGCTCTTGAAGATGTTCCTGGCTTTACTGATTTTGTTCCAGATGTCCAGGCTTGTTCCACCGCCCTGGCTGATGGTGCTGCCCACAAATATGAATGTTTCTACATTGGTCAGAACATAATCCTCTATCCGTACTGGTGGTGGTGAGGCAATATTAAAGGTCATGATATCTGTCTTATTGCGATTGATTTTCAGTCCAATTATCAGGCTGAATGCGTTGAGTCGAGTTGTTTTTTCTTGTATATGATGTTGGATATGTGATAGGAGCGCGACATCATTTGCGAAGACCAGGTCTTCCAGGGATGAGAAGAGTGTCCATTTAATGCCTCTTGGCATGTCTTCTGTTGTACACGGCATTACCCAGTCGATGGCAATGTTGAAGAGGATTGCAGACGTGACACACCTCTGACATACTCCTGTTTTGACTTTAAATCTGAGCTCACTGTGATCAACACTGCATGTAAAGTTGAAATAAAAGCTTTTGATGACGTTGATTATACAGAGAAATTCCATATGCCCGCGGAATGCACTATAGGCTGGTCCTATGAATGCTATCAAAAGCCTTCTCAAAGTCTATGAAATTTATGTAGAGTTGCGGTTGCCATTCTAAGCACTGTTCTATTATGTTTCGAAGAGTGAAGATCTGGTCTGTGCATTTATGCCCTTTCTGAAAACCAGCTTCCTCTTTTCTGAGAATGCTATCAACTGCCTCTGATACACACTGGGCTATGATCTTACACAATACTTTGCTTGGCACAGGTAAAAGTGTGATACCACGCCAGTTATTACAATCACTGAGAGTTCCTTTCTTTGGTATCTTCACTATAACCCCATTGGTCCACTCATCTGGCACTTTTTCCCTTTCCCATACTGATGTAAATAGAAGGGCCAGGATAGATGTTGCTAATTTAGGCTTTACCTTGAACAATTCTGCATTCAAGTTATCCTTGCCAGGAGCTTTCCCATTTTTTAAGGGTTTGATGGCTTGAATGATCTCTTCCTTAACTGGGGTTTCTGTTGATATCACGATCTTCTTCTGTCTCCTGGATGTTTGCTTCCTCTTTAGATGTCTCCCTGTTCAGCAACTCTTTTAAATGCTCTGATCAGCGCATTTCTTGTTCTTTTTCAGTTGTTAATAGGTGTCCTTGTTCGTTCCTGATGAGTGTTTGTTGGTGTCTGCCGTTTACCACTGATAAGGTGTGTCATTTTGTAGACGGTTCCTTGTTCACCATGAGCAGCTGCATCCTCTGCTTGTCTTGCTAGATTACCAATATAATGCCGTTTGTCCGCTATCACAAGGTATTTGACCTGGTGTGCCTTGCTGTACTGCTCGTGGTATTCGTCCTTTAGCTTCTGGGATTTTGTGTCTAAAACCTTTTTCTTTAGGGCTCTTCTGGTTTCTATGGCGTTCCATGTGCTGGGTGTAATCCATTCCTTCCTTCTTTTCTGCCTATAGCCTAGACAGGCTTCACTGCTCTCTTTGTAAATTGCTGTTCCTTTGTCCCACTTCTTGTTGATCTCCTCATCTGCATTCCCCTCCTCTTCATCAAGGTCTGCAAGTGCTTGAAACCTGTTCTTTAACTGCAGGATGAAGGCTTTCTTTATTTCAAGGGACTTTAGCTTGTCAATATCATAACGTCTATGTCCCTTGTTTGGTGGACCCACACTTCTCAGTTTTAGCCTGATGGAGGCTGTCACAAAGTGGTGGTCGCTGCCAATATCTGCACCCCTTCTCACTTTCACACCTGTCAGTGAGTGTCGCCATTTGCCACTGATCATGAGATGGTCAATCTGGTTCTTATTTCTGCCATTTGGAGGACACCATGTCAGCTTGTGAATTTCACGATGTTCTAATAGGGTTCCGCCGATGACTAGTTCATTCATATTGCAGAAGTCAACAAGCCTTTCTCCGTTTTCATTCATGGTGCCACACCCATGTCTTCCCATTGCTCTGTCGTTGTTACCGACCTTGGCCTTTAGGTCTCTCATGACAATAGTTAGGTTGTGGCGTGGTACTCTCTCTAACTCCACCTGTCATAGGTGCCAACTCCGTGGGTGCTCCGGAGCTGGAGCACCCACGGGGAAAAATTAGTGGGTGCTCTGCACTCACTGGCAGCCAAGCTCCCCTCCCCCCCCCACCTCCTCCTCCCCTTGCCCCCCTGAGTGTGCCACGTCCCTGCTCCTCCACCTACTTCCCAGCGTTTCCTGCCCGGCCACTGCCAAACAGCTGTTTGCACGCTCTGGGGGGGTGGGGTGAGGGGGGAACGTGGGGCGCTCAGGGAAGGAGACAGGGAAGAGGCGGTGCCGGGGCGGGGATTTGGGGAAAGAGTTGGAATTAGGGGCAGGGAGGGGGAGGAGTTAGGGCAGGGACTTTGGGGAAGGGTTGGAATGGGGGCGGGGGGGAGGAAGAGATGGGGTAGGGGCGAGGCCTCATGGAAGGGGTGCAGTGGGGGCGGGGGCAGAGGGGAGGTCGAGCACCCACGGAAAAGAGGGGAAGTCGGCACCTATGCCATCTGTAGTGTAAGGTAGAATTTATCCTTTACTACTTCATCACTGTCATTTGTCGGAGCATAGCACCAAATCAGGATGAAATTATGATGTTTCCCTTTCAGTCTGGCTCTCATAAGTCTGCTGATGATGAATTTCCATTCAAGCAGAGAATGCTCCACTCCCTTCTTCAAAAGGATGACAACACCCTCATGATGTTGTCCATCATCCGTCCAGAAAATAGCAAAGTTTCTCCCGAGGCTGCTGTTAATCTTCCTGATCCCATCCATCTGCTCTCGCTGACACCCAGGATGTGTAAGCTGTAGCATCTCATCTCTGCTGTGACCTGAGCCAGCTTCCCTGTTTCGAACATGGTCCGTACGTTCTGAAAACCAAGTTAGGTTTTTACTTGGTGTTGAGCACTTCAGTCTTCATGCCAGTGGCTTCCTTTTGGCTTTCACCACTGGCAGTCGTACAGGTCATTGACTCCTGAAGGCTGTCACACACAGCAATGGTCGATTTCTCCGTTGGGGTTTCCGTAACATATTTTGTTTTTTTATGGGACAGGGTTGTTAACCCTGTGCCTAACCCCCAACCTAGAGGACTAGGGTGTCTGTTTTGTCTGGCCCCTCCCCCACAGCCCAATCTGGCATGGTTGAACCTCCCAGGAGCAAAAAGCCCCCTGCCGACACAGACTCTGGGGATCATTCAAGCACACAAGCTGTCCTGCCACAAAAAGGCACAGACACCAGAGGACAGGAGCTGCCAAGTTATTTACCATTTATCCTCCAGTAAATTGCTATCAGCCAAGGTTAACTCAGGAGTTCATGGCTCTCAGTCCTGTACTCAGGCACCTAAAGTTCATATCCTCTCTGTAATCCTGTGTTTAGGATATATTTATATTCAAGTAGGTCTGTTCAGAATATCTTCCTTAAAAATGTCTATGAAACTTGCACTGGACTGTAAGGCTCTGAAATTGTGTTATATGTGAACTTTTGCTGACATAAGTTTGTGTAATAGTAACTAGACTGTCCTATTATACTTTAAAAGGCTTTCAGCTCAGTTTTTGTTTTAATTTCTTTCCACATAAAATCTACAGCTCCCTCTGAATCTTAAATTTGAACTAAATTTAAAGAGAATGCAAAATGAACACAAGGAAGGCCCCCACTAATTCTTAGAAGCTACAAGACTTGCTTCCTTATCTGTTTGAACAGACAAATTTAACAGTGACATTGTTCATTCTGTGCTTAGACGTTCTTTTGCTTCCATTTCCCTGTAAAATGAGCTGTTTATATTGCCTCTCTGGTACTAGGAAGATGTAAAGAGGGTTGTTGCTATGGCTTAGCCATTGTGTCGATACCACTCTGCTCATTTATTAAGGAAATAACACAGGCAGGTTAAACAAACTAATTCTGTTAGCTCCACTGTTTGCTGTTTACCTGAACTGATCTGCTGAACCTACAGTCCTTTCTGTGTAACTAGCCCTGATGATTATTTCTCTCATTCATTATTATCAGGTCCACTAGGAAAAAAGAACAAGGGTGTGGCATGCATATTATAGAAAAACAAAGGAATATCTGTAATTGCTATGGGAAACCATAATGTGTATAGAGACTGGCACTAGCTGCCAACCACAATAGCCCAGTAAACCGTGCTGCCCCTGGGTTTTGCTGCATGTTTTCCCCCTGTAGACAATACCACAGAATTAAAGAAGTTTGACCCTTTGTTATTTCTCTGTCCTCATTATAATTTAGAGTCCCTCTCAATTTAGTCATCTGAAAATTTCATTAACATGCTGAATGCATTTTTCCAGATCACAGGTAGCAATTTTTATGGTAACCCATTAGACACTACTTTCCTCCCCCCACCCCGGCTTTCTATATTTTGCCTATTATTACTAATTTTTAATGCTTATATTATACCCAGTATGGTTCATACCGTGTTTTGGGGAGTGACTGAGGTTAAAACTGTAGAAATAGAAGAGCTTAGAATTACATTTTTTTCCAAAAGTCTTCGATGAGTGAATTATCAGTGAAATTAAAATTAAGTCAAATCATTCCCTTTAATCATAGAATCATAGAATCTCAGGATTGGAAGGGACCTCAGGAGGTCATCTAGTCCAACCCCCTGCTCAAAGCAGGACCAAACCCAACTAAATCATCCCAGCCAGGGCTTTGTCAAGCCTGACCTTAAAAACCTCTAAGGATGGAGATTCCACCACCTCCCTAGGTAACCCATTCCAGTTCTTCACCACCCTACTAGTGAAAAAGTTTTTCCTAATATTCAACCTAAACCTCCCCGTCTGCAACTTGAGACCATTACTCCTTGTTCTGTCATCTTCTACCACTGAGAACAGTCTAAATCCATCCTCTTTGGAACCCCCTTTCAGGTAGTTGAAAGCAGCTATCAAATCCCCCCTCATTCTTCTCTTCTGCAGGCTAAACAATCCCAGTTCCCTCAGCCTCTCCTCATAAGTCATGTGCTCCAGCCCCTAATCATTTTTGTTGCCCTCCCCTGGACTCTTTCCAATTTATCCACATCCTTCTTGTAGTGTGGGGCCCAAACTGGACACAGTACTCCAAATGAGGCCTCACCAGTGCCGAATAGAGGGGAATGATCACGTCCCTCGATCTGCTGGAAATGCCCCTACTTATACAACCCAAAATGCCATTAGCCTTCTTGGCAACAAGGGCACACTGTTGACTCATATTCAGCTTTTCGTCCACCGTAACCCCTAGGTCCTTTTCTGCAGAACTGCTGCCCAGCCATTCGGTCCCTAGTCTGTAGCAGTGCATGGGATTCTTCCGTCCCAAGTGCAGGACTCTTGCACTTGTCCTTGTTGAACCTCATCAGATTTCTTTTGGCCCAAACCTCTAATTTGTCTAGGTCCCTCTGTATCCTATCCCTACCCTCCAGCGTATTAACCACTCCTCCCAGTTTAGTGTCATCTGCAAACTTGCTAAGGGTGCAGTCCACACCATCCTCCAGATCATTAATGAAGATATTGAACAAAACCGGCCCCAGCACCGACCCATGGGGCACTCCACTTGATACCGGCTTCCAACTAGACATGGAACCATTGATCACTACCCGTTGAGCCCGACCATCTAGCCAGTTTTCTATCCACCTTACCGTCCATTCATCCAGCCCATACTTCTTTAACTTGCTGGCAAGAATACTGTGGGAGACTGTATCAAAAGCTTTGCTAAAGTCAAGAAATAGCACATCCACTGCTTTCCCCTCATCCACAGAGCCAGTTATCTCATCATAGAAGGCAATTAGGTTAGTCAGGCATGACTTGCCCTTGGTGAATCCATGCTGACTGTTCCTGATCACTTTCCCCTCCTTTAAGTGGTTCAGAATTGATTCCTTGAGGACCTGTTCCATGATTTTTCCAGGGACTGAGGTGAGACTGACTGGCCTGTAGTTCCCTGGATCTTCCTTCTTCCCTTTTTTAAAGATGGGCACTACATTAGCTTTTTTCCAGTCCTCCGGGACCTCCCCCTATTGCCATGATTTTTCAAAGATAATGGCCAATGGCTCTGCAATCTCATCGGCCAACTCCTTTAGCACCCTCGGATGCAGTGCATCCGGCCCCATGGACTTGTGCTCTTCCAGCTTTTCTAAATAGTCCCGAACTACTTCTTTCTCCACAGAGGGCTGGTCACCTCCTCCCCATACCGTGCTGCAGAGTGCAGCTGTCTGGGAGCTGACCTTGTCTGTGAAGACAGAGGCAAAAAAAGCATTGAGTACACTAGCTTTCTCCACATCCTCTGTCACTAGGCTCCCTCCCTCATTCAGCAAGGGGCCCACACTTTCCTTGACTTTCTTCTTGTTGCTCACATACCTGAAGAAACCCTTCTTGATACTCCTAACATCTCCGGCTAGCTGCAACTCCAAGTGTGATTTGGCCTTCCTAATTTCACTCCTGCATGCCTGAACAATATTTTTATACTCCTCCCTGGTTATTTGTCCTGGTTATTTAGTGTATAAATTAATTAGAAAAATGCAATGGCATATTGTGTTTTATAGAAGTCTGCTCCCAAATAAAGCTGATGTCAGGAGCGATCAATATTTATAATCCATTTGTAATTTTCAGTAAACAGACAGCCCCACATCAGACAATGCAGGAAAAAAATTGAGTTGCCCTGAAGTGTGTCATAGATATAACTTGGCAGATATTAAGAGGAATTGGATCTTAATAAAGAAGGCCAGCCTACCATTTTTTACAGATTATCTGTAGGGCAGATCATTGGTGCCAGCTCTGTTATCTCAGTTTCCGTAATGGGATAAAGGAGATGGTTTTCCTTAATGAAGTCCTTATTTATGTAGATCAGCAGAGGGTTTTTCAGAAATAGGATTAATTATATTCCTTAAGTGGGTGGGTTTGGTTTTTAAAAGGTTCTGGCAGCATCAGGCATATCAGTATCCTGCATTATATTTTTTAAATGCCCTTTCAGTTACCATCATTGTTCGTTTTTTTGTTTCTTTCTGTAGATTCTGGGATTTTTCCAAGCCTAACCCCTTGCTGGAGACTGTGGAGCATCATACAGAGTTTACATGTGGACTAGATTTAAGCCTTCACAACCATGGTCAGGTAACAGATAAGATGATTTTATGTTTCACTTGTCTATTACAGCCAATACAGTCACAGCTGAATTGCAGACTCCATCCATTTGTAGAATGCCTCAGGCAAAGGGTCTGGCTGAATGCAGGTTAAAATAAAACACATGTAGTTCCATTTTTATTTGAGAAATGATTACTTCTCTGTAGATGGGGGCCTGGGAAGAAGTTGCAAAAGCAGACAGAGTTGAAATTCATATTGATTGCAGGTGGAAGCAAAATTATTTTGATTTGGGAATGAGAGTACTAGAGAAGGTGCCAAATTCAGATGTAGGGTTCAGAGCTGGTTAAAGATGGGCCAGTCATTAAATATGAATCTAGTACTAGAACTGAACTTCTCCAAAATCCAAGAATGCTTGGATGTTGCCTTTTGCTTTAAGCCCACCTCCAGAGGAGACCAAATACGTTATTTTAATTGTAGAAATCCCAAACATTTAATGTCCTGGGGGATGAGATTTGATAAATCAAGGCTAATCATTTGAGTATTGATTGTCTTGGGGTTACTTGATAGTCTCAATCTGTGTAATAGTTTAGCAGCTTTAGTTTAGCAGCTAGAGTAAAGCCAAGTAAACTCACCCTTTGGCAGTGGATAATATATACATACAGATGGTATTACATTTAACTGCTCCTGAGTGTGTGCAACAGAAAAAGGGAAGTGATGCCTTATAGGTGATTCATATGCTTTGTGTGTATTTGGTTTTAATATATCGTGTGACATCTAGTTATCATAGCAATGAGTGCTGTAAAAATGCTGAAATAAAGAAATATGTATAATGAAGTCAAAATATGACTAAGAAGTAATTGAAATAAATCTTTGAAATGAACACCTATAGAATCTCAGTGGCTTCCAGTCTGAATATCTGTTGCCTCTCTCTAGCTTCCACTTTGAACCTTTTCTTGATAATCTAAAGATTTGGAATGTGTATCTAAGAGCAATACTGTTAGTACAGTTGTAGTTGTTTAAGCCAAGAGAGTGGGTGAGCTTTAGTGCAAATTGAATGAATCAGTTTGCTTTGTCAGAAACATTAAGGATACAGGGTTTATTTAACCAGACATGATTGGATATTTTACCCCCAGGTTGTATTTAGATATCTCTCAGTACTGAAATAATTGAAACCTGATTCTGTTTACTGTACAGCTGAGGTAGGTACAGCATGTTGCCTACTGTGCACAAATCAAATCAAAATGGTATTCTGATATATAATAAACATTATTTCTCCCAATATCCAAAATATGCTAGACCAAACAGTGGGCTGTTATTACCCTGTACAGATGCCTACTTCATCTAACTTCAAATATCAAATAATTTTTAGATCATAGTGGCGGGGGGGGGGGGCAAAGGCTCCTAGGTAATTGAGAGAAATACACAAGATGAGCCAATAGAATTCCCCTTAGGCTCAGACTACACTAGGTTTCTGCTTTTTGTTTACAAACTGTGTTTAAACATCTGTCCAACTAAAACAGCTTCTGACATGGTGTGGGCAGCTAGTGTCAGGGCAGGTCTACACTTAAGAAGCTGCACCGCTGCAGCATTTTCCGGTGGTGTAGTTAATCTACCTCTGCAAGAGGCAGTAGCTATATTGATGGGAGAAGCCCTTCCATCGACAATGATGTGGTTATACCTATGTACGTTTGTAGTGTAGACCTGGCCTCGGTAAGGCCAAATGGTTTTAAATGTTTAAAAACCCATGAAAAGATTGGGTAGGGACTTTTATCATAGGGCCTCTTTGCCATACAATACTGACCTTCCCTAGTTTTTCTGCTCATGGTCCATGGGCTCTTTTGAGACTCACCTGGGTATATATTTAGACACCACAATAAAGGAAAACGTCCTTTAGACTTGAATTCAGACCACACCGTGGAATCACCTACGGCTGTTCCAAACCTAAACCGAAAACATAGTTGCAAATGGAGTGGTTGTTTAGTTTTGTCTATACAGAGTTCAATGGGTCTGGCTTCAGAGGAGGCCTTCTGGCACATTCTCTTCTAGAGTGGGACTTCATTGATGAATACCTGTGCACAGGGTGAATTTCATCTATAATGAATAGTAGTACTATATATAATGAAAATAAAACACATCCTACAACCATATCATGTTCCAGCTCATATCATATGATCCCTCACTACTTCTTCTTTGGTTGGTTTTTGTATTGTGATAGCTCTTGGGAGCTCTTGTGATGAACCACTATCCCATTGTGAAGGTGCTGTACAAAAACAGAACAAAAAGACAGTTGCGAGCCCATCTGAACTAGCTAAGGGATGTGCCAAATTCATTTTGTTGGGGCAGATTGTGCCAAGGCAGTTGAACAGTTGAGCTTGGGGCAGGTTATATCAACTAACAGGGAAGGTTCACACTTAGGGCTGGTCTACACTGGGGGGTGGCGGGGGGGTGGGATCGATCTAGGAGACGCAACTTCAGCTACAAGAATAGCGTAGCTGAAGTCGACGTTTCCTAGATCGAAAGTAAAAGTGGACATCAGGTCCACGCGGCGCAGGCTCGCTCCCCCGTCGACTGCGCTTCCTCCTCTCGCCGAGCAGGACTTCCGGAGTCGACGGGGAGTGCTTCTGGGATCGATTTATCGCGTCTAGATGAGACGCGATAAATCGATTCCCCAATAGATCGATTACTACCTGCCGATTTTGCGGGTAGTATAGATGTACCCTAAGTAAGCCTTTCAAAGAAGTAGCTGTTGCCACCAGGAAAGTAATCTTAAAACTTGTCAGGGGACAGCTTGATTGAAAATCAACAAAATTTTGTGTTTTGCAATTTGAGCAGGACTCTGCAATCATGAATTAGTGTTTAATAAGCTCTTATTTGTGTGACAGACGATAGCCACAAATAGCAAAGTTTAAAAGTACAGCTACATTGAACATCCAGTTCATCTTGTCATTACACTGAAATTATTTCAACAGGAGTATGAAGAAATAAGAGGAATATTACTTTGCATATCATAAATTGCATGAAATTGTGGACTTTTGTTGTTCTAAAGCTGCCTAATGCTCAAGGCAAACATGAGAAAAATGAAAGCCCTGCATTTTGTTTGAAAGCCTTTCTTCATTTCTATGCCTACTTATCAGGTCCGCTCTGTACACCACAGAGAGCACCCAGTGCAGTGTGTAAATGAATTCTTTCTATAAAACAGGTTCTTTCTTTGGTGGCTGTCTGAGAACAGGATGAGGATTTTAAAAGTGGGGTGGGGGAAATCCCTTCAGCTTCTCTTTATCGGATCTGTGAACTATGAGCTGCAATTGAGTTTCCAAAATTGCAGTCCTGTGTGATTATTTTTATTTTTTTATTTTTTTTAAAGAACAACGGTGGTAACCATTTTCAAGCACTGATTACAGGAAGAATGTATTAAACATAAGTAACAGCAACATATCAAATCAGAACAAGACGTTTACAATGTACAGTGCTGAAAAGTACAGCCTGGGGATTAAAAATGAATATGAAGAGGAATAAAAACACATTATTCCAGTTTGAGTTGTCATCTAAATGTACGATCAGGCCTGGAATTTAAAATAGCTTGCATGCAACAGGGCACACAGTGTGCATACTTGATTTGCATACTTGTTTATTATGGTCGCATGCATAATCGTAATTCTATATACAAAAGGATAGATGTCAAGTGGCCACTTGTACTGACAATTATGCATTGTGCAATTCTAAGGGCTAGTCCACACTACCCACCCGAATCGGCGGGTAGAGATTGATCTTCTCGGATCGATTTATCGCGTCTCATCTGGACGCGATAAATCGATCCCAGAAGCGCTCCCCTGTCGACTGCGGAACTCCTGCTCGCCGAGAGGAGGAAGCGCTGTCGACGGGGGAGCCTGCTTGCGCCGCGTGGACCTGCAGTATACTTAGTTCGATCTAGGAAACGTCGACTTCAGCTACGCTATTCTCGTAGCTGAAGTTGCGTTTCCTAGATCGATCCCCCGCCCCAATGTGGACCAGCCCTAAGAGGTGTGGGAGCCAGATTCTCTTGTTTTCTCCAGACCTTTTGTGCTGGCTGCTGAATTTCCACAGTTGTGGATTTCCCACACAGCTCAGGTAACATAGATCTGGTTCCTTTTCCACCCACTCAGTACCTGACATAGGGAGTGTATCAAGATTGAGAGAGACATGGTCAGAGTGCTGCTGTGCTCCAGCTAGAATGTAGCTGCTTAAAAGCCATAGCCAGCCTATGTAGATTATGCCCAGAGGTCTGGTGAAGAATCTGGGCTTGGATCTGAAGACCTTTCAGCTGAATGGGGACACTGTTGATCATGTGACACAGAGTAGCGGTTTTCCCTGGTGTTCATTTTCTTTCCTTCATCCCTCATGCTGTTGTGCACTATACTACACACCAGCTGGCTGCATAGGTGCAGCCCTCCTCTCCAGAGAAGAGATTGCATTTCAGTGGGATTGTTTGCATATAATTTGTGAAGTGCTCGGGGCTTCTGCATAAAGGGTGCTATACAAATAATATTTTGCATTGTTCTATAAATGTCTTCTAATTTGTGTGAGTTGAGGTGCAATATTTAATTTAAAAAAAAACAAGGGTACAAATTAGAACATGCGTGGAAGTGACATTGTCAGGTTAAAACAAGCAGGCCCAAGTCCTGAAGGGGAAAAGACATGTGACAGCAGGGTGTGAAGGGAGCAGAAGGTCAGAGGAATGGGCAAGAGCATAGCGTATGAAATGAGAAGCAGGTAGATATGAGAACCGAAGATGTAGAATAGTATTTTCTTAAGCATTTATGAAATGTTACCCATATTCACATGGTGAATTGTGGGTGCTTCTAGGAGTTAGAATTTTGATATGGAAAGAGAGTCAATGAAGGGGGTCAGAAAGGAACTGGCATGGTCAGAGTGGCACAGAAAAGTTCTGATCCATTTTAAAAGAAGTCTTCAAAGAAAGAGAGATCCCTCCCTACCCCTGTGCAAATACTCCCTTTGTCATCTCTATCAAACAGTGGAAGGCTCAGCCACCACCAAGTTTCTCCCTTTGCCAATGAGAGAATGAATGGAAACGCTCTCTGCCAAGTATAGATATCTATAATACACGATCCAGTGTATCTTTGGCTCTGTGTATGTTGTTATATGTGTATTACTCTCATCTCTCTTCTCCAAAGAGGGATTGGGTTTTGAGGCAGGCTACAAAATTACTCCCCTTCACTGTCCTATATGTAAAGTGGGCGCCATTATAGCTCGGGTGTACATATCCAGCCTGAGCTTTGTAATAGTTCCTGTAGAGGGTGGGGTCCATGTAGCTTGTTAGGATTGCCACTCTGTTTTGATTTTAAACTCTGTCTTTCAGTGACAATATCATCTGAATAATGCTTACTCTCGGGGGCATAATGTAGTTTAATGTATGTGATAGTGATACAGTTCTTTGCTCTCTTAGATGGCACTGACCCTCTGCAATAAGAGCATATAATAGTTTCCCTCCAACATTGCCTCAAATCTGTATAGTTGTAAGGATTTCAAGGTCCCTGTAAATTCCACCGTAAATGCAGTTTTGATACCTTCACTGAAGAACAACCCCAAAATGTAGGTCAGTACCTCCCGTTGGCAACGAATAAAGGCAACATTGAAGGCTGTAAGTCTAACCTTTTTGCTCACTGTGTCAGAGATGACAGAGTATTTTCCCCGGTGTCCATTTCCTTTGCTCCATCCCCCAGACTGTTGTGTAGGTACAAGTTGTCTGAATGGGTTACTCCCTCCACTCCAAAGGGTATTTCAGTAGGATTGTTTGCAAATGGCCTCCCTACCAGCCACTCAGAATGGTTGCTAACAGCCAAGTTCATGTGTTTCAGTACTTGTGGAATGGATGAATAATGACTCTTTTTCAGAAAGAAGTTCATTTTTTAGGACCAAATATTAATTCAAACGGTGTCTTCAGTGGAGATGGTGTATTAGGTGTTCTGTTTGTATTTACACTAATCTCTTGTAACTGTTGTAAAGCTGGAATTGTATTTTGTGGAAATGTTATTGGAAGATGCATAAACTCCCTTTGCTTTTTTTGTTTTGTTTTGTTTGTTTTTTGGGGGTATTTTTGTCTTGTTTGTTCTTTCTTTGTACACAAAGTTGTGGAATGTAGATGTTCCACATGACTGTTGAAGCTATCATGCCCCTAGAACAGGGATGGGCAAACCTTTTGGCCCAAGGGCCACATCTGGGTATGGAAATTGTATGGCGGGCCATGAATACTCACGAAATTGGGAGTTGGGGTGTGAGCTCTGGGGTGAGGCCAGAAATGAGTTCAGGGTGCAGGAGGGGGCTCTGGGCTAGGGCAGGGGGTTGGGGTGCAAGTGGGGAGTTGAGGGGTGCAGCTGGCAGGGTGGGCTCTGAAGTGCAGGAGGGTGGGAGGGGGATAAGGGCTGGGGCAGGGGGTTGTGGCGGTGGAGGGAGTCGGGCGCAGCCTCCAGACGGCGCTTACCTCAAGCAGCCCCCGGCAGCAGTGGCATGTCCCCCTTCTGGCTCCTACGCGGAAGTGTGGCCAGGCAGCTCTGCGCGCTGCCCCATCTGCAGGCACTGCCCCTGCAGCTGCCATCGGCCTTGGTTCCTGACCAATGGGAGCTGCGGGGGTGGCGTTTGAGGTGGGGGCAGCGTGCAGAGCCCTCTGGCTGCCCTTTCATGTGGGAGCCAGACGGGGTACATGCTGCTGCTTCTAGGAGCTGTGCGGCGTGGGGCAAGTTCTAGACCCTGCTCCCCGGCAGGACCTCAAGGGCCAGATTAAAACATCTGAAGGGCCAAGTTTTACTGTTTGAAATTCCTTGAGAGAAAAAGATCCCCTTTTTTGTTTAATTTGTGCATCTATTTCTTGGCTGGCTTTCTTAGTCATTATGAATGTTATTGGTGCAAAGGCCTACAAAGGGATTCAAACATCCCCTTTGTTTGGGTAAAATTCATCCTTGTGCATAAGGAACCAGTGCAAGACAAGACCTTATGTGCAACTTGCCCCCTCTTCCCCCCCCCCCCCGCCCCGCCCACACCAGGCTGCTAAAATGAGACTTAAGTGGTACATAAGCCTTGAGCTGGCCCTCTGACAAGGGTAAATTTCACCCTTTGTCATTTCCTAGTTTTAAAAATTCTTGGTATTTTTAAACTGTCCCGGTATAGGTAGACTTTCACCTGTGAAGTGGAAGGGTTAATATCAGCACATTAGAGCTGCGTTTTGTGAAATCTAGAGTTGCTACAGCCATAATAAAGTTCCGTGAAAGCTAGAATGTCACTATGCTGGAAGAGGTTATCATAGCAGCAGTCAAGTATTTCCATCTCTTGGATTTTAAAGTGTTATGAAAAGTGACTGCATGGATCACCTTCTTAGTCAACAGATTTTTCACCTTGTATGAGTGTTCAGAGTCATCTGATTTAATGACTTAAAAGCCCTGACTGCTTTTTACTTTGGTTAACCATGCTGAGCCAACACAGCAGAGAGTGAGCTGAATTCTGATTTTTTAACAAAACTGTTTGCTTAGTGACAATGAGTTATACTAGTGCAACTAGTTTGGGGGGAGGGATAGCTCAGTGGTTTGAGCATTGGCCTGCTAAACCCAGGGTTGTGAGTTCAATCCTTGAGGGGGCCATTTGGGGATCTGGGGCAAAAATTGGGGATTGGTCCTGCTTTGAGCAGGGGGTTGGACTAGATGACTTCCTAAGGTCCCTTCCAACCCTGCTGTTCTATGATTCTATGAACTCGATAGAAGACAAACAGGGTTTTGAGAAGAGAACATTTGGCCTGTACAACTTGTTAATTACTGGTGATTATTTAAAAACAACAACCCACCTTACTTGACTCTTGGATACGAAGGTGGAGATTGCAGGGCTGGTGGTTAGGAAGCATGTTGTTTTGCTTGTAAACTGAATATATTTGCTATGGAGTCACTGAGAAACAATAAACATGGATCCCCCCAGAGTGCCACTTTTAGAGTGTCATATGTCAGCATAGAATGGCAAATTAAAGTTTTGGATTAAACCTTTCCACAACACTGCATTGATTTTATCAGTAACTAAAGGATGGACCTGGTGTTCTTTAAAGTAGCTCTTTAAAGATTCTTTTCTTTAAGCTATCCAACTTTGCGAGAGTGTATCCATTGCTCCAAATAGTTTTGAAAGCCCTCTGCACTTCACTACCAGACTTGTCTTTCAGACCTTCAACTCAGGCAAATTTAGACAGCACATCCTTCACCATTAAGATGTAATAACTGTTGTGCTTAAAGGATTGTTTCAAGTCTACAAAATCAGCTCCCTGTTGCATATTCCATATCATATCAACAAAACAACTGTCATCTATCTTTTGAAATCGATCCTAGCCAGGTTGTATAATGTTCCAGAGACTTGATCATGAAGCTAGTCGGTTCCTGTTTTCAGCACAGTGCTGTGTGACGCTTTTTAATAGTCTGAAAAACAGGAGCAATGCCCCCTCCAAATCTCTTCCCTTCTTGGGAGAGTAATACATTTCTTTAGCAATGTCTGGGACTTTGCTATTTCTGGTCAGTGTATATAATTTGAATCCAGGTCTATGTAAGAACTTCTGGCCAGTTTTTTATTCTGTATTCATCACAAATGATTATACCAGAGGTAGGCAACCTATGGCACGCATGTCAAAGGCGGCACGTGAGCTGATTTTCAGTGGCACTCACACTGCCCGGGTCCTGGCCACTGGTCTGGGAGAGTCTGCATTTTAATTTAATTTTAAATGAAGCTTCTTAAACATTTTAAAAACCTTATTTACTTTACATACAACAATAGTTTAGTTATATATTAGACTTATAGAAAGAGACCTTCTAAAAACGTTACAATGTATTACCGGCACACGAAACCTTAAATTAGAGTGAATAAATGAAGACTCGGCACTCCACTTCTGAAAGATTGCCGACCCCTGGATTATACAAATTAGAAACAATGTGTAGTTTGAAAAATACCACACAAACTAGAATGCTTGCAAATTTTTTTTTTAAACAAAATTACAATATGCACCTCTCAATTTATGCATGAGGTTAGGGTTCAGTTACAGTTCATCTCTGATGCCTCTTGACCAAACATAGGGTCACACTAATGCTTGGGCCTTTCTAATCCAAGATGGAACCCCTTATTATTTTAAACCAACAGATCTAGACCTAAAACCCAGCAGGTTAAGTGCATGGGGGAGGGGGTTAGTGCCACATGGCAAGGGACTTCCTGGTACGTAGCAGTGAGTTTCAGCTTGCCTTACCAGCCCAGTGTACTTCAACTCACTATTGTCATAACCTGCATCTCAGATGGGTCATGTAAAATATCGTATGCAAACTGGTGACACACAGGTAATTAATATCATTGTGAAATGTATGTTTTAACACTGAGGAATTATGGGTTCTCACTAATATTGTGCTTTAAAGTCTGTGACCAAAGAGAGGGAGAGAATCTGATTTTATCTCAGCTGTCTTCCCTCCACTCTATCTACCTATCCCCAGTGCAAATTAAGTTTGGTGGAATCAAAACAATGGCAGTCATACAAATCAGCAAGGGGATGGGAAGAACAGCATGAGGTCTTCCTATGTCTGGGGACAAAATAGCAAGTTTAGGAAGATAGAAGAAGAGAGAGGAAGCCATCTCTGTATCCATCATTGAACAGACACTAGGGGGCAAAGCTCTTGCAAGCTGAGAAAGATGGGCCCTTCATTCAAGGGGGTCGAAGTCTCTCAGAATTGAATACAAGTGAAAACTCAGCTTAGACAAAGATCTTTCACCTAGGAAGACCAGGGAACCCAGTATTTTGTACTTCTGTGGAAGGGCCTGACTGGAAGAATGTTAGCCATAGCTTGGGGGGAAAAAATTGGTAAAAAAAAAAATCTACCTTGGTCCAAGGCTCTGGCTTGCTGAGTTATGTCTTAGCCACTAGAAAGTGTATTTTACTTGTATTTGCTTGTGACATTTTGCCTTTATCCCTTGTTCTTAAACTCACTTAAGCCCTCTTTTTGTTTGTTTTACTTTTAATCTAAACCTGCCTATTGCTGTTGAAGTGACCACTAGCGCCAGTTAAAGTAATGAGCTGTGCTTTTGTCTCTTTAAAGGAGCAATGAACCTTATTATTTCTCTGAGTGTTCCAGGAGAGGGCTGGACACTTCAGGGCAGACAGCTGGGGGAAAATTTGGGAGTTAAGAGTTTGTTGGGAGTCACCCTGCAAGTAGTAACCAAGGCTGATGGAGACCAGGATGGGGCAGGCTGCTAGGGGCAGAGTGTTGAACCAGGACTGCACCACACACAGATTCAGGAAACTATTCCTGTCTGTTGGATTAGTGTCCAGGTGCTGAGCCACGGCACCAGAGCATTTAAGACACCCAAGGTTACAGGGCAGGTGGTGAGATGACCTTTCACTGGTCTGGGTTGCGTCCCAAAATGCTAGTGGGTCTTCTGCCTACCGTGACTTACCAAAGGTCAAGGGGAGTGGGAGTGAATGCAGAAGTGTTACCTACCCCTTGATTCACATTTACCTACTGTGACAATGTTCCTCCGCTACCTCGTAGGGTCCTGCGCTTATTGGCGGATTCTGCTTGCCTCAGAGATCTTCCCCTCTAGTAGAATCCACAGTCCAGGTTAACTCCTCCTGTGTCTGATCAGGAGTTGGGAGTTTTGGGGGAACCCAGGCCCGCCCTCTACTCCGGGTTCCAGCCCAGGGCCCTGTGGATTGCAGCTGTTTAGAGTGCCTCCTGGAACAACTGCACGACAGCTACAACTCCCTGGGCTACTTCCCCATGGACTCCTCCCAACACCTTCTTTATCCTCACCACAGGATCTTCCAGCAGTACGCCCTCTTACTCTCAGCTCCTAGTGCCTCTTGCTCCCAGCTCCTCACACACAACCTCCTTCCACAGCTCCTGACATGTGCCCCTCACTCACAGGCTTTTGACTAGTTTCAGCCAGCCCGATTGGCTGCAAGTGTCTCAATTAACCTCCCTGCCTTCTGGAAAGTTCTTAATTGGCCCCAGGTGTCTTGATTAACCTGGAGCAACTGCCATAAGGTATCAGGGATTTGTTTAGCCTGGGGCTAACATACTGGTTCCTCACCACTTCCCTATAGCCCTCTGGCCGGGAAGGAGGTAGAGGATTGCTGCTCCTGCTCATCTTTCTGGGGCTGCTGCTTGGCCCTGGGCCCTCCCAGCTGCTGTTTGCTGCTGCTGCTACTCCAGCTTCTCCCCTGGCTGGGCCAGGCACCCCTCCCATTACTCTACTCTCTGGTTGCTGGCTGCCTGGCAGCTGAACCCCCTCCCCCCCCAACACCTTGGTTGCTGCTACTCCTGCTGCTGCAGCAACCCCTTGGGGGGGAGGGGGCCTGCTGGCCCTCTCCCCAGAGGAGGGGTGTGAGGGACCCCTGCTCCAGCCGTTGCTGTGACCACCACCACCACCAGCTGTCAAGGGTCCCGCCTGGCCACTGGACCACCACCTGGGGTTGCTGGAGCTGCTGCTGCTGCCCTGTTTGCTGCCAGGAAGCTGCTGGTACCCAGAGGAGGAAGACCCGGAAGACCGTCGGCGGAGACTCTGCAGACCACCGTGGAGGGGGCCTCCAAGAACTGAGTAATCTTTCGAACTGTGCTCTAGTGGTGGGGGTATCGACTGTGTTTGTAGGGGCACAGGGGGTGTGGCATAGAGCCTGCCCCCTGGTCCACCTGTGCCCCCCCATAACCCCCACCACCACCGCTGCCCCCTCCACAACCTCTGCTGGCTGCTCACCATCTGCCTTGTGCTACGGCCTCTGGACTTAGCTGCTTCCATGGCCCGCCACAACCTTTTAACATCATTTGGGCCTGCAGGGCAACCAGCCCCACCCATTGACTTTGTGCAAGCGCACATGCCCCCTCCCATACCCCTTGGACTGACCCTCTTCCCCCCAGCTGCACGTCCCTTGCTTTGTCCCTTGCCACCTGCCCCATTTACCCCTTGCAGTTGTTTGCCCCCTTTTTTTTTGGTCCCAGCCCCTTGCTATTTTCAGTTTTGCCTGCCCCGCCCCTCTCCATCTACAGCCTTGTTTGTTTGCCCTACCCTAGCCATGGAACTAGTCCCTTGTTTTTCTGCCCCATTCTTAGTTGGTTGTCTCCCTTCCCCTGAAGCTTTGTTTGCTCTGATTAGCCCCCCGCTTTCGTGAACCCACGCCCCCTCCCATGCGCTTGTGCCCCTCCCCTGTTTAATTTTGACCCTATCTCACTGCACCCCATGCTGTTATATCATCCCCTCCCCTAGTGCAACAAGAAGAGCCGGATTTCCCATCTTGCGTTGGTGATTGAACCCTATCCCCGCACTAGTCCGAGATAACCCTGAACCCTGTCCCCACTTTTAGTGCCCTCCTCCCCTGCCTGCAGCCTAGCAGGGAGGAGTGGTCACCCCAATTCCTCTACGCACACCCCCCCCTCAAGAGTTTTCCCTTCTTCCCCTGCTCATCATGGCAGGCGATATGGAGGGAGGAGCCCCTCCAGACGGCACGGCCGCCCCTCCTCCACCTGTTCCCCCGTCACCCTCCCTAGCCTCCACCTCGACTGCCGCTGCCGAACCACCTGCTCTCGCCCCCGCTGAGGCACCGGCAGCGGCGGACACTGAAGAGACCTCCGCTGCTGCCATGTCCCTCGCCCCCCATGATCCTGGGGGAGCCCCCCCAGCGGCAGAAAGGGCCAGGGTAAAAAGAAGGGTAAGGGCCCCGCGACAAAGGCCAGGCCCTCCATGGGAACCCGCCCACCGCCTCAGCTACCATCTATAGCGGCCGGGGCCCCTTTCCCACCTTGACCAGGAGGCATGGCGTCCGTTGCCTCCTGGTACCCACCTCGCCCCACGTAGAAACCTATGTGCGGGCGTTGGCGAGGGTGGTGGGGCCCACAGCTATCGTAGCGGCCTCCAAAATGTACGGAAAGGTAGTCTTCTTCCTCGCATCGGAGGCCGCGGCCCAAGAGGCGGTGGAGAAGGGCCTGGCGGTGGGGGGCGTGTTCGTCCCATTAGAGCCGCTGGAGGACTTGGGCGTCCGGCTAGTCCTCACTTCCGTCCCTCCCTTCCTCCCCAATGCCGCCCTGTTACCTGCCCTCTCTGCCCTGGGGAGACCCGTCTCTGTAGTCAGCCCTCTCCCACTGGGCTGCAAAGACCCCGCCCTCCGTCACATCCTCTCGTTCCGCCGGCAGGTGCAGCTCCAAATGCTGCCGGCTGCACGTGACGGGGAGGCGCTCGAGGGGTCCTTTATGCTCCCCTATCACGGGGCCCGTTACCGGGTATACTATTCCACGGGGGAGGCTCGGTGCTACCTCTGCCGGGCAATGGGACACGTCCGGAGGGACTGTCCCTTGGCCCGGCAAGGAGGAGCATCCGAGACCCCCGAGGCCCGGCAGGGCGTCGGCCCTGTCATCGCCGGCGCCCCTAAATGCCCGGTGCCCAGAGCCGCCCCTCCTCCTTCCCAGTCCACCGCTGCTCCCACTCGGGCCCTGGGAGTACCTCCCCCAGTGTGCCCAGACGAGTGGGAGAGGCCCGCCGCGAACAGTCTGCTGAGGCCTGTGGAGGAGGGTGAGGCAGGGATACCGCCGGGCGTGGGAGAGGGCCCGCCCCAGAGAGATTTTTCTCTCCCTTATGCTGCCCCACCACTACCTCCCCGAGTCCCTAAGAAATCGCCCCTCCCCCTTGACCCGACCCTTACTAGCCAGCCCCCAGCTGAAGCCATGGAGGACTGGGCCTTAGTACAGGGGAAGCGGGGCAATCGGAAGGCTCGAGCCCCGCTCCTTTCCACTGATGCGGAAGCCCCCCGGAAGACCAGGAAGTGGGGCACTGATGCCGAGCCTTCCGCTTTGCCCCCGAGCGGCTTTTGTCCGCCAGAACCGGCTGGGAAAGACGTGGCAGCACCGGACGGTATTACTGCCCCTCCCTCGGAAGCCCCCGATAGAGCCCCTTCTGCCCCCTTTGTCGACCCTGCGCGCCCTGACCCGAGCATCGCTTCAGGTGCCGGCGGAGAGAACCCCGGGGTGGCAGAAGGTGACCTGCCCTCCATCTACGAGGAGATCAAGGCCCTGGGTCTGACCCCAATCACCCAGGGGGAGGACGACCCTTTACCAGCAGGCCTCGATCTCAATGACCTCACCCCGGTGTCCCTTTTCCCCCTCTCCCCATGCTCCCTCCCCTTGACCGCCGGTTCCGCTCCCACCTCCGAGGATCCCCTGGGCTCTTCCACCTGCCCGGTCGCAAGTGACACCTCGCTGACGGCCGCCAAGCCTCCTGAAGCGACGGCCGGTGCCCTGCGGCCAGGACCCGAATCCCAGGGGGTACCCCTCAATGGGGTGGGACAACGGTTCTCCTTCCCAGGCGGGGACCCCACAAATGTCTGTCCACCTCCCGATGCCGTGGCTGTAACACGAGCCATCATACCAGAGCCCGGCATCGTGGGCGGTCCCCTTCCCAATTCCCAGATCCCTCAGCCACACCAAGAGAGGCCACCTCCCAGTGGCCCAGCTCCTGCGGCTCAGGATCCTCTACCCATTCCTCAGCCCGGCCCTGCTCATGTCCCCTTCCCTGCCCCTACTTCTGATTCCTGCCCTGCCCCTGATGCCGTCCCAATCTCCTACACCTCCCCTGATGACACACTGCCGCCCCTGGGGCTGTCTCCCTCCCCTTAACAGAGGATGACCCCCCAGGGAGCGGCTTCAGTATTTCCTCATCCCGACCCACCAGAGGCTGCTCTTCTCCCTCCACCACCTCCCCCAACTAAGCCGAATTTCGGGTTGGGCCCTAAGGTGCCGGCCCAGCGGGAGCTGCGTTGAGGGTCCGCCCCTTGCCTGTCTGTTTCGGTGGGCCATAGGGCTGTGTCAGGGGCCCCTTCTTTCGATAGCCAGGAGCCAGTAACCCCGGCCCCCCATACGCTGCGAGAGGAGCTGCGGGAGTTCCTGGAGGACGTCCGGGGCTCCCGCAACAAAGTACAGCTCGCTCTGCAGCGATGGGGGGATTTCCACCAAATCCTCCAGGCCGCGAGGGCCCTCATGGGGGAGGGTAAAGGGACTGGGAAGCAGGCCGCCACGGCCTACCAACGGGTCCGCCTTTTCCGTGACTCACTACTCACCTACGGGGTGGGTCACGGATTGTTACGCGGCCCGATGGGGGCCGTGAGTGACTCTGCCAGCAAGGATCCCCCCCAGCCCTCCTCATGGCATCTCTCCTCTTCGCAACATTAAACACCCGGGGCTGTAGGATGGGTCTCCGCAGGAGCCAGGTGCTCTCCTTCCTTCGGGAGGGGGGGTACTCTGTAGTATTCCTGCAGGAGACCCATACGGATCCAGCTGCTGAAGACAGCTGGCGGCTGGAATGGGGTGACAGAGTCTACTTCAGCCACCTCTCTGTTCGCCAGGCTGGAGTGGCGACCTTGTTCTCCCCCGACCTACGGCCTGAGGTGCTGGGGTTTGCCGAGGCTGTGCCGGGCCGCCTGCTGCACCTACGGGTCCATATGGAGGGGCTCGTGGTCAATCTTGTCAACATCTATGCCCCGACACCGGGTCTGGAACAACTTCGTTTTTATCAGCAGGCGTCCACCTTCCTCGGCACCTTGGATCCTCGCGAGTGCCTGGTCCTGGGCGGGGACTTTAACAACACCCTTGAAAAACGGGACCGCTCGGGGATCGAGCAGTGCCCGGCCGCCGCGGACGTCCTCAGGGAGATTGTCGAACATCACTCCCTGGTGGACGTCTGGCGCGACCACCACCCGGACGACAGCTCAACCTTCACCTTTGTCCGGGTGGAGGCCCATCGGTCACACCACTCCCGGCTGGACCGCATCTATTTATCACGTTTTCACCTTTCGCGGGCCCACTCCTCCAGCGTCCGGCTGGCCCTGTTCTCTGATCATCATCTCGCTACCGTGACGGCCTCTCTCTGCGCGGAGAGGCCGGGGCCAGCCTATTGGCATTTTAATAACAGTTTGCTGGAGGATGTGGGTTTCGTGGCGTCCTTCCGGGAGTTCTGGCTGGCCTGGCGAGGGCAGCGGTACGCCTTTCCCTCGGCGCGGCGATGGTAGGATCTAGGGAAGGTACGCGCCCGGCTCTTCTGCCGTGACTACACCCGGGGCGCCAGCCGACGGAGGGATGCGACGATAGAGCAGTTGGAACGGGAGGTCTTAGAGCTGGAGAGGCGTCTGGCCGCCAGCCCTGAGGATCCATCCCTCTGTGGGGCGTGCCGGGAGAAGCGTGAGGAGCTCCGGGAACTCGAAGATCATCGGGCCCGGGGCGCCTTCGTTCGATCCCGCATCCGTCTCCTTCGGGAGATGGAGCGCGGCTCCCGCTTCTTCTACGCCCTGGAGAAAAAGAGGGGGGCTAAGAAACACGTCACCTGCCTCCTCGCAGAAGATGGCACCCCCCTCACGGATCCGGTGGAGATGTGCGGGAGGGCCAGGGCCTTCTACGCAAGCCTTTTCTCCCCGGATCCGACCGATCCTAACGCTTGCAAAGTGCTCTGGGACGAACTCCCTACGGTCAGCACGGGCGACCGAGACCGGCTAGAGCTGCCTCTCACTCTGGCCGAGTTCTCGGAAGCCCTCCGTCGCATGCCGACTAATAAATCTCCGGGACTGGACGGGCTGACCGTGGAGTTCTACCGCGTGTTCTGGGACGTCCTCGGCCCAGACCTTGTCACCGTCTGGGCCGAGTCCTTGCAGGGCGGGGTCCTCCCTCTTTCGTGCAGGCGAGCCGTGCTCGCCTTATTGCCAAAGAAGGGGGACCTCCGCGATTTACGGAATTGGCGTCCCGTCTCACTCCTCAGCACGGACTATAAAGTCGTAGCAAAGGCCATCTCGCTGCGGCTTGGGTCCATGCTGGCGGACGTGGTCCACCCAGACCAGACCTACACCGTCCCGGGCCGCACCATTCTCGACAACCTGTATCTGGTCCGGGATCTCTTGGAGCTTGGGTGTAGGGATGGTCTGTCGTTCGCCCTCCTGTCTCTGGATCAGGAGAAGGCATTCGACAGGGTGGATCACGGGTACCTCCTGAGCACTCTGCGAGCGTTTGGCTTTGGGCCCCAGTTTGTGGGTTTTCTCCAGGTGCTGTACGCCTCCGCAGAGTGTCTGGTCAGGCTCAACTGGACCCTGACCGAGCCGGTCAGCTTCGGGCGAGGAGTACGGCAGGGGTGCCCCCTCTCGGGCCAGCTGTACGCGCTGGCGATCGAGCCCTTCCTCTATCTCCTCCGCAGGAGGTTGACGGGGTTGGTGCTCCGAGAGCCGGAGCTGCGGCTGGTCCTGTCGGCATACGCCGACGATGTGCTCCTCGTGGTCCAGGACCCGAGCGACTTGGTGCGGGTGGAGGCTTGCCAGGCGATCTACTCGGCGGCCTCCTCTGCCCGGGTCAACTGGGTCAAGAGCTCTGGCCTGGTGGTAGGAGACGGGTGGCAGGCGAGCTCCCTCCCACCTGCGCTTCAGGCCATCAGGTGGAGCACGGGTCCGCTGCTCTATCTCGGCGTTTACCTTTCTGCCACGCATCCATCCCCGCCGGAGAACTGGCAAGGTTTAGAGGGCAGGGTGATAGAGCGGATCCGGAAATGGACAGGACTACTCCGGTGCCTCTCCTTTCGAGGGAGAGCACTGGTAATCAATCAATTAGTCCTGTCCATGCTCTGGTACCGGCTCAACACCCTGGTCCCGGCCCCGGGTTTCCTGGCCAACCTCCGGACGTCGATTCTGGAGTTCTTTTGGTCAGGACTGCACTGGGTCTCTGCAGGGGTTCTCCATCTTCCTCTGGAGGAGGGTGGGCAGGGCCTGAAGTGTCCACATACTCAGGTCCATGTCTTCCGTCTCCAGGCCCTGCAGAGGCTCCTTTATGGTGCAGGTAGTCCGGCGTGAAGCGTATTGGCGCACGCCTTCCTACGCCGCTTCCGAGGGCTCCGATATGACCGGCAGCTCCTTTATCTCCATCCGAGAGGTCTTCCGCGAGACCTCTATGGGCTGCCGGTCTTCTACCAGGACCTCCTCCGGACCTGGAAGCTATTCTCAGCGACCAGGTCCGTGGCGGCCACCGAGGGGGCAGATCTCCTCGCGGAGCCCCTGCTACACAACCCCCAGCTCCGTGTGCAGGTGGCGGAGTCCCCCTCGGTGCGCCAGAGGTTGGTCCTGGCAGAAGTCACTAGGGTCGGAGACCTCCTGGACTACGACCGGGGAGACTGGCTGGATCCCCTGACGCTTGCTCAGCGCATGGGGCTCTCCAGACCTCGTACTCCCCGGCGCGTACTTCAGGAGGTGAAGGCTGCTTTGCCGCCCGCTGCTCGGGTTTACCTCGACCGGGTCCTGCGAGAGGGTACGCCCCGCCCTCCCTTCACCCCAAGCCCTCCGGACCTTTTTATTGGGCCCCTGCCCCGTGGACCCAACCGGGTCCCCTGTCCCTTCACGGTGAGCCGGCTGCACGAACTGCAGCCGGTCCGCTTCCAGACCGCGCCAAGGAAACATCTATACACGCTTGTGCTCCACACCCATCATCTCCTCACCCTCACGTCCCGCTCCGATACGAAATGGCGGGACCTCCTGCCACCTCTAGAGGGTGAGAAGCCCCGGTGGGCCAGCCTTTACTCCTCCTTAGTCCCAAGGCCCGCCGGGGATGTCAGCTGGCGGCTCCTTCATGGAGCCGTGAGCACGGGCGTGTACTTGGCGCGGTTCACCCCTATCCCCAACACATGTCCCTTTTGCGGTGTGAGGGAGACCCTGGCGCACATTTATCTGGAGTGCGCCAGGCTTCAGCCCCTGTTCCGGCTCCTCTTAGACATTTTGTTGAGGTTTTGGTTGCACTTTTCCCCTCACCTTTTTAGTTATGCACTTCCAATCCACGGCCCCACGAAGTCACGGGACCTCCTGGTCAGCCTCCTCCTGGCCATAGCTAAACTGGCCATCTACAAAACCAGGGTGAGGAGGTTGGCCGATGGAGGCTCCTGTGACTGTGGGGCCTCTTTTCGATCCTCTGTTCGTTCACGCATCCGGGCAGAGTTCCTCTGGGCAGCGTCCACTGGCTCCCTTGACACCTTTGAGGAGCAGTGAGCGCTGTCCGGGGTTCTCTGCTCGGTGTCCTCTTCTTGTTCACTTCGTTTGACCCTTTGACCGCACTCCCGTTCCTCTTTTTTCATTTTTTGTCCCCCGGAATTACTTGGTATCCAGATCCTGTGGATCCCTCCCCTTAGGCTGAAGGGGGGGATCCTTTAGCAGTGGGTGGGCAAAGCCCGCCCACTTCCCGGATCCCAATAAGAACATACTGGTTCCTTACCACTTTCCTATAGCCCTCTGGCCTTGCCCTGTCACACTACCCATTGATTCACATTGTTAAAGAGATGGAATGGGGGAGGAGGGAATCGAGGGCAAAACTTCCTTCCCATAATTGTCCGATTATGGGCTAGAAGAAATGGCCATCTCTCAAAATAAGTAGCAGGCCTAATAACCATCTTTATTAGCTTCACCAAATTTCCATCCCCTGTGTACTCAAGAGTGCTCGGGACCCTTTTACAGATATTTCATCATAATATAAATAGCCCATAGAAGTAAGCACAAAAAGACAGAAGAAATGTTTCCTAGAGAAGAGGAGGAAGGAAAAGTATTGCAAATAGGAGTGAAAATGTAGCTACAGCTTTTTTAAAAACCTATTGTAAAAGAAGTGTTGTATGTCTTATTGAAACTCAGCAGGACAGAGACAAATGTTTAGAGCTATTTCCACCCTTGAGTGGTCACCATGTAAGAGACAATTGCCTGTCAACATAAGATTTGACTGGAAACCCTGGAAGGATATCTAGTGATAATCACTTCTGCCCTCCTGACTGTTGTTCAAAAACGTATTCAACTGTGGCATCAACATTTCTTTACCAGGGTAAAGAAAGTAATTGCATCTGGAGCCTAAGGAAAATACAGTGTCATTATCTAGATACATGCATATCTTGCTGAGTTTCAGTAAGAGCTTTGTTTTTGCAGTTTTTAGTTCTTTTCTGAAAAATAGTACTTGGTTATTGGGTTTGTGGGTTTAGTGTCACCTTAAAGTACAGCAAAAATCAACCAGTATCTTGAAGGATTTTTTTTCTCTTTTCTTGATCCTAAACAGTAAAGAGACCGTATGTCATCTAGGTAATTACACTAGGCTGAATGGATTGCCCTAGGGTTCTGGAAAAGGTCTCTGTCTATTGCAAAGCAAGGCTGTAGTGATGAATAGAAGACAGAGGGCCTGAAATAAATCAGCTAGTGGGACAACTGAAATGGCTGTGATAAATAAAAGAATATTGGTATTAAATGAGTTGGTGGAAAACAGCATTACTATCAGACACTAGGACGAACACTTTAAAGTGAAACAGTCATTCCATGTTTTATTAGTCAAACTATGAATTTCCAGTGCAGAATTTGTTTTCTGAGACTGTATCTGCACAATTCATATTTTTGGTTTTATATGAAGGGGAATAAAGTAATGTCCAGTTTGATTTATCTGCTGCAAATATAGTCACCTATTCCAGAAAATTACCTGACATGATATTTATACTGCAGCAATAATAAAAGTACCGTACACTCACTTATGCTCTGGTGTTGCAACGTTACTGCTGAAACGAGAGGGCTAGAGGCCACTGTGACGGAGTCCCCGGGGTGCAACCTGGACTGTGGGACAGCTGAGTCCTCCAAACCCACCAGCCTGAGCTGTCTCATGCTATGGGCTAACATTAAGCTACAAGCCTCTGATAGGCACTGCACTTACACAGCCATCCACAGGCAGGGACACACCCAACTGAGTTACATGAACAGTCTCCCAGCCACTCATGCCAATTCCCCCCAACTCCAGCCCCACACCCCAGAACTGCACCATTTTGCAGTGGTCAGAAGCCTGACCAGTGTAAACTCATTACGTAGTTGGCCACTTCTTCATAGGAAAGTGGACATGCATTTCAACCAAAAACAAACTTTTAGGTAAAATATAAAACAGATTTATTAACTACAGATAGATTTTAAGTGATTATAAATAGCAGGCATAGAGATCAAAGTTGGTTACTTAAGAAATAGAATGTAGACTGCATTTCTATTTTTAACTTATCATACTAAGCAAGATTTGAATCAAGAAGTTTCTCAACCTAAGATCAGATGTTACAGGCAGCTTATAGTTCCTCAATACTCAGACTGGTCCCAGGCTGGAAGGAAGTCCAATCTCCCTAGTCCAGATGATCTTTCAGGTGGTGAAATGGAGGTGGGGGAGAGGACAAGTAATGATGTCACTGTCTCTCTCTCTTTTTATACCTTCTTCCAGCTGCTAGAAAGATACTTGCTGTCACATGGGGGTCAGGCAGTCCCCATTGTGCACATGCCTTCTCTAAAGTGCCTCTGGGATAGTGGATTCTTTTTGATCAGTGCCTGTCTGGCCCTCCTTTGTTGCAACTGAAAGGCTGGCTGTGGCTCCCAACCTCACAGCATATTTCAATAGCACATATAGCAATACTTCATAACTTCACATACACCGATAGCACATACAATCCAGCAGGCTATTCATGTTCAGCAGATGGAGACTTTTAAAATGATACCTCACAAGGTATATTTTGTACAAAAGATATAATTATATGACAGTGGTGAATATGGGGGTTCCAGAGTGCTACTTTGAGGTACAGAGTGCCACAGACATTAACAAATGCATCCATTTTGTTAGATTGTGGTTGCACCGTGTAGTTGTAACAGTAATGGCTAACAGATGGGAACATTGCCAGTTTGGGGTTTTTTTTTGTCTTTTTCAGCTGCATTTTTCCCTGAGCAATCAGTATTCAGTGGAATATTGTTGTTTTACAATTAACCTTTAATTATTCCATTTCTCTCTACAATTTGTAATGGCAAAAAAATTGATACACTAGAACTGTATATTCCAACACTAAGCAATATTGGTGTATTTGTCAGGTGTTCTGCAGCAGATCTGTACAATGTTAATGGAAGTGTAGTGAAAATAGCTGCCCAAAGCTAATTATTCATTTTTTTTAAACGGTCAGAAGTATTAAAAAAAAACCTCTACCGTTTATAGAGTAGCTTTCACCCAAAGAACAGAGCATTCTGCAGGCTCTACCTACCGATATGCAGACTTGATCCAAGTCTGTTGGATTGAAGGCAAAGCTATTTCAGCAACATTGTACAGTAGCTTCGGACTGAAAATGAATACTTCTTTATATTTAAACTTCTTGTGAAGGGTTTGCAGTTATGAACAGTGGCTCAAATAATCTCTTCATATACAATAAGATAATGTTATGTGGACTATCCTATTGAATACTGTTCTAAGTAAGAATTAGATAAACCTGTATAAAAATATCAGTAAGTTGGTTTTGTTTTGTTTTTTTTAAATACTGAAAGAAAAACTTAGAATCATAGAATATCAGGGTTGGAAGGGACCTAGTTGGTCATCTAGTCCACCCCCTGCTCAAAGCAGGACCAATCCCCAATTTTTGCCCCAGATCCCTAAATGGTCCCCCTCAAGGATTGAACTCACAACCCTGGGTTTAGCAGGCCAATGCTCAAACCACTGAGCTATCAGGAGCACTTCCAAAATTATTGGGATATCTCCAACTGTGTATGAGGTTCTTGCACAGTCACCAAATCTGATAGAGCTCATATTCCGAGTTATTCCTGTTCAGTTAGCACAAACACATAAGCTGTGGTTAATGTTGCATTAAAAGCTTGATCAAAATTATTGTTAAATCAATTGTGACAAAATATTTTAGATTGTGTTGGCTTTCCCTTCCACTTAAGTTATAAAGCCATTGGCTTTATACAAACAAATTCAATAACCAAGGGTTGTATATTCACATCCTTACCAGATATTATAGGACCATTAATAAAGAAAAACACTTCACACAGTCACTCACTAGGGCCTTCAGTGGGACTGTTCATGTACTTAAAGTAGTCAGATGCTCAAGTACCTTGCTAAATTGGGGCTACACAAGCCACCACATCCTCTCTCAAACTGCAGTAGTTTTTATGGCAGCCATTTTAAGGGTGTAGTTTGTGTACCAAAAGCCTAATGAAAGTCACCCAACTATTTTGAAACATAGGTAATCCCATTGCACATAGGATTCCTTGGATGATTGGGATGCCATCTATACATTGTTGTTCATTGTAAACCTGCCGAGATATTAAATAAGAATGTCTTAGTTTAACTGTCTTGATTTTTCTGACTGGAGTTTACCAAAGCAAAGGCTAGTTACAACTGTAACTTCATAAGGTTCTTCCGCTCTTGATTCATTAAAAGGTGGAGTCTTGGAAAACTTTTCATAAAATGCGGGTTGTTACAAACACAGAAACCCATTTAGTTGGCATATTTGTATTGAATAATCCAGTAAAACCACTCCACTCTTGAAATTAATCTCCATAGTCATGTCCACCTACACATTATAGAAATAATTTATTTCTGTGCCGAGGTCTTACTTTCCGTCATCTGTTTTCGACATAGCACTTTATCATATTTAATTTGAGAGGACAGAATGATATTTTGTCAAGCATATGTTCTGGGTTGTTAACTCAAAACTTACCGTTTTGAATCTTGCTCAAAAGGTTCGCCCGTATGTTACTGATGGCAGATAAACACTCTTGGACTGAATTAAGACTTTTATTAAATAAGTTATATTTTAGGAGTTAGCAGATTTGAAATTCTACATAAGAATAGCCAGACTGGGTCAGACCAAAGGTCCATCTAGCCCAGTATCCTGTGTTCTGAGAGTGGCCACTGCCAGGTGCCCCAAAGAGAATGAACAGGACAGGTAATCATCAAGTGACCCATCCCCCTGTCACCCATTCCCAGCTTCTGGCAAACAGAGACTAGGAACACCATCCCTGCCCATCCTGGCTAATAGCCTCCATGAACTTATCTAGTTCTTTTTGAGCCCTAAGTTTTTTTTGAACCCTAAGATGATGGAAAGTAAGATTCAAAAATTCTGCAGGACAGTGTCCTGTCTTGAATTAGCTTTAGACCTCTTGCTGGTCTCTGAGACGTGTAACTTTAATAAACTTTTCCTTTGTTGAAAATTTGTTCTTTTTTCCTTTCTATGTACATATTCATACTGCACTCATCATAGTATGACACACGTGAATAAAAATTTTAATAATCATCTAGTAAATAAGAAATGTATCAGTCAGCATTTTCTAACATAATTAAAACATAAAAATAGACACTGAATAAACGGGTGAAGCTAAAATTGCTTAACTGTATAAATTTAGTGTGTCCTCATAGTTAGCAAAAAGAAGCACCAAAGTTAGTGTAAAGGCTATATTTAATTGCTAATCAGCATTTTGACCATTACCAATGAGTGAGAATCAACCTTTCTTGAGGAAAATAACTGAAAAGTACAAATGCAAACCAAAATTCAAATTAGGGATTTTTAATCAAGGGTTTCTGCTTGCTGTTTTAAATCAATGATTTTAAGTCACTTTGATTTAAATCAGTCATCCCTGCTCTTTGCATAGAATTTGTTCATCACCATAGGCGCCGACTCCATGGGTGCTCCGGGGCTGGAGCACCCACCGGCAGCTCCCCGCCAGCCCCGGGGCCCGCACCCAGCTCACCTCACCCCCGGGAGATGTTCCAGGGCCCCGACGCTGGGCGACGTTGCGTCGGGGGAGGGGCCCCGGAACGTCACCGGGCGTCAGGGGCGGGGCCCCGCAACGTTGGTCAGGGGCGAGGCCCTGCCACGTTGCCCGGCATCGGGGGGCAGGGCCCTGATGCCGGGCGTCAGCCCCCACCCGGCGCCGCCGGAAGTTGGCGCCTGTGTTCATCACCATTTCCAACATGAGTTTTAAGTATGAACATCACACTGCACAGGAAGATATGACCCAGAGTTATTTGCTGTAGGTTTATTTTCCTTCTCCTAACTAGCTACATTTATGTACTATCAGAGAAAATCAGCATGTTGGGCAGAATTAACCCAAGTGGTCCTAGTCAAACTGCCTTTTGTATAGGCTCTATTTATTCTTACTGTCACTAGATTAAATGGTTCTGTAACTATATTTATTCAGAGCTTGCTGAGATACTAATTAGGTTGCTCATAGGTGGGGATTCCCCAGGGATTTTTCAGGTGCTATTCCATGTCTCGTTTCCTCATGAAAGAAAGTATTGCCAATGTAGTATCAACCCTTACCTGTGGGAAAGATAAAAATACTTACTGTGTGTTTTATACAATTGTGAACAGACATAATGTCATGAGATTTTGTTCCATTCTGTTTTAGGGTGTAAAGTACCTTAAATAACTAAGCAGTTGCAACCAATTAAGGAAATACCACAAATGAGCAGTAACTATGGAATGGGACAACTGTAGTGTGTATCCTACAAAATGAAGTTTGATTTCCAAATTTCTAGTGTGCATCTGTTCATTCTAGTTTTATACTGAAGAATGGGAATTAGATTTATAGCAAAATGGTACCTGTTGTGTAGGGCCTGATGTGACTCCCATTGACATCCTTGAGAGAACGCGACACTTTGAAGATACTTTTCAAAAGTTGCTTTCACCCTCGTTTAGTGGCTTGTATTCATAGGCCTTGTCAACTTTATTCCTCTTCAGATCTCATCTTTTCTCTTACCTTTGCCTTACCTTGTTTCTTTGTCCCTCCACTGCTCTGTAACAATCTGCGTATTATATATCATTCTGTTACATAGTTGTTGATCTAGTATCTGATCTTGTTACTTTGTTAGAGAATCTTTAACTGCATTATCAAATCTAAAGCATTTTGTAATCTGGTTTTATGAAAGTTTTTTTTCCCTGTCTGTTAATATTGATTTTATCCAGTACTATAGAATCATACCATCCTTCATATTGTGATACTGCAAATCTGCATCAAAAAGGGATTTTAGAGGTTTGTTGTTTAGAAAAATTCAGACCAGTTTAGATTCTGCTGCTGAATTGTTACGGTGGGGTCAGTGTAGATGACATCATAGTCCCATCAGGTTAACGTGGAGCTCTCCTTGGAAAGGATAGATGATTGAATGGTCAGGGCTCTAGCCCTGGTCCTTGGGAGACCAGAGACCTTCTATTTGCTGTTCTGCCACAGACTTGTGTGTGAACTCATGTAAATCGCCTTAGGGTACGTCTATACTCACGCGTCCTGTCGGAGGCACTGGATCGATCTTCTGGGTTCGATTTATCGCATCTTGTCTAGACGCGATAAATCGAACCAGGAAGTGCTCCGCCGTCGACGCTTGTAATCCTGCTCGACGAACGGAGTAGGCGGAGTCGACGGGGGAGCCTGCGCGCCGCGTGTGGACCCCGGGTAAGTACCTTTTCATTCGAACTAAGATAGTTTGACTTCAGCTACGTTATTCACGTAGCTGAAGTTGCGTATCTTAGTTCGAATTGGGGGGTTAGTGTAGACCAGCCCTTAGTCTCTCTGCCACTGTTCCCCATCTGTAAAATGGGGATAATAGCACTTTCCTATCTTACAGTGGTATGAGGATAAGTACATTTAAGATTTTGAGGCATTGAGGTAGCACAGTAATATAGGCCATACCTGAGAGAGAGAGCCAGCCACTGGTGCCTTGTGGGGAGGGGAAGTGGCCCTGGATCCAAGCCTTCATGGATCTGCTGGTTCCTCTCCTGGTGCATCCCCGATCACCCCTCAGAGCCAGGCTATTTATGCTAAAGTTACTCAGCTCCCTCCATGGACTGTAAGTGATATAGGAAAAATATGGCCTTGCAAGCTCCTTCCCAAATCCATGCATTTCATCCAACAGAAATGAAATCAGAATTAGTGTGACATTTCCGGGGTACCCAGGGTTGTGAAGCACCTCGCTACCACCTGCCCTTAGTGTGGGGAAGTCTTGTCTGAGCCGGCCATATGTCAGCTCCCTGACTCTCCGGGACACGGGCAACACAAATAGATCTCTTTAGGCCTACGCAGACTCTTCTGTCCCTCTGCAGGTTAACAGTAGGCACCCTCCAGTCCCTAATTCCTCCAAGCATCTCCCTGGAGTGACCAGGCCATGGTCCTTTACACACGTGCATTATTTGCAGGATCACTGCTCCCAGCGGAACAGTGCACCCCGCTTACCAGTTATACCTCAATTGCCACTGCTCTTTACGCGCAGCATTTATATTGGCTTATAGTGCAAACAAGCAAAAGTTGATTTGACAGAGCACAAACTCTAGTGAAAGCAAGTAGAAGTATTGGAAACGTATATAAAATATTACATTACACACAAAATAAAAACCTTGCACGCATTCTAGAATCTAGGTTTATTGTGTGTGTCCATTTTTTTGTATAATTGTTTAATGTTTTAATAACCTAAACCAATACTCATGGTTTGTAAAATCCTGGTTATACGTTTAAAATAAATTGGTTTTGTTTTGTTTTTTAAATTAAAAAAAACAACAGTGCCACTAAAACTCCATTTGAATCTCTCATTCAAAGTTGCAACACTGACAGACCCTTGTGCTAGACAGGGGCAGCTAGTGTCACAGTTGAATCCAAGATCGAGCAGACTGTTTAGCATAAGTAGTTAGCACATATTCTAAGGGACCATTCAAGATGAATGTATCCCTTATTTAGCTGTGAAACTCTTAGTACATGTCCCAGATCTGAAGAAGAGCTCTGTGTAAGCTTGAAAGCTTGTCTCTGTCACCAGTAGAAGTTGGTCCAATAAAAGATATTCCCTCATCCACCGTCTCTCTAATATCTGGGACTGACATGGCTACAACAACATTGCATTTTATCATTCATGTCAGAAATTAAGGAATTATTAAAAACAGGCACCAATCTGAACCCCAACACCAGGCATATTTTTCTTTAATTCACAGTACTTTGATCCTTCTGATTTTTGAGGTAAAAACTACTTTCCCAGTAACTCCTAACATGGACTATGTTTGCTTTGTAGGTGGCAGACTGCGCTTGGGACGAATTAGTGAAGATCTATACCCCATCATGTCTGGCAGCTCCTGTGTAGAGAACACCACTTTGCTCAGTGAAGAAAGAGAGCTGACTTGGCGGGAAGCTTTCTCTGCTCCCAAGAAACTAAACTCATACTAGATGTGTCGATAATGTGGCTTTAATCCTCATGTCTCTTTTTTTAAATACGATTTGTAGTTTGAACTGAAGATGTTATGCATTTGAGGATACATTTTCAGTGCAGCATGTGGGGACCCATATTAAGGATGGTTCAACTGTACACACAGTGCTTAAGGCAGCAAAATAATGCCTGGGTGATCAAAGGCTGGCAGGGGTAGACATTTTGCTGGGGGCAGAGCCAGCCAGATTTGTCTTTGAGGAGTTACATGAGTAAATGTTTTAACAGTAGGAGATGTGAATCAAATTTCCTAATCCTGATAAAGAATAAAGACAAATGGCAATTTATGTTGAGAAACTGGCGTATTTAAAAAAAAAAAGAGAGGAGGCATATTTACTGTAAAATAATGCAGCATCAACTTGAGGCTAGTGTCACTTGGTTGATTTGATATTGATACGTTTTGCTCCAAGTTCGTGTCGCATTATTTTCTTGTGTAATATGATGAATGCTGTTGATAGACCGTTAATGTCATACATTATAACAAGCTGCTTCTTTTGACCTTTTTGTCCACTGTTTCATGATGGCAGAAAAGATTATTTCCATTTAGTCTCCTCCCCACCCCATGTTTTCAGATAAAATGCTTGAGGGAGGGTCATACCAAAATAAATTCTTTTAGATTATGCCCAGAAATCACAAAATAGAGATTGTGATGGGAAATCCTCAAAAGAATTAGGCTTTTTTTTTTTTTAATGCTTATCCAAACTTCTTTGAGGCTCTCACACAGACATTGTAATAATCCTTGCCTGCATCACACCACTTTGCCTTCAGAGACTCCTTCACAGGGCCCAGCACTTCCGGCAGTCTCTCTGCAGGGCCCTAACTACTACTGAACTCAAATGTTGTATGCTCCTGGGTAGTGTAGCCCAGAGTTGGTGAGATTTGCAGTAAACCATGGCCAAATGCCAGAGTGCGCCCAATCTGCTGGAGCATTTGAAGATACGGGGTGGGGAGAGAGCATTCAGAGATGAGGAACTGGATCTTATTTAAGAATTACAGGTAAAGGAGGAGTGTGTCCTATTTTAGAGATAGGAAGCAGGGGCTACTGGACAGCTATGCACAGAGAGCTGTGCCTAGATTAGGAGGCAGGGTGAAATATTAAATTCTTTTCCACTTATGAGATGTTTGGATTCTGCATGGTTCTTTAAAAAAAAAAAAAAAAAAATCAGGTGAGCTGTTCCTGCATGCCAAGCCCTGTAACTGAAATAGAAACAAAAGTTTTGATTGAATGGTGTTATAAAATATGACACAGATTTTAAAATCATTATGATGCTTTTTCATTTTAGGTGCTAAGAAATGGCACAACCATAAAGCTATGCTGCTTATAGCTTTTACTAGTACTATGGGCCATAAAACTCACGCCTATGCATTAAAATTGATTATTTCTAACCTTAACAGTCCTTTCCTTTCATCTCCCTTTTCTGCTTAATATGCAAGCAACATGTCCGAGTGGGTGGAGGTCATGGAATATCTGTATATATTGTGTGTAAGTATGGAGGATATTTTTAATCAGATAAGATATACTGTTATAGTACAGCCATTGGAAAGCTAAACATGGAAAAGCCAGTATGAGGCTACAAACAATCTCAGCCTTTCATCTGAGTCGTCATTAGCAGGATGAAAAGATGCTTTCGGTGTGTAACCTGTACATCCAACAAATGGATTAAACTTTCTCCTTAGCTACCTCCCTTCCCCTCCCCACCGCCCCATGCACTGTCTAACTTTCATTTAAGAGCTGCTGAGTCAAGATTTTACTCTATTGAAAAATGAGTGAATCCAAAAGCTCAGTGTGGCTTTTAGCCTTGCCTTATAATCTCTACATGGGAAGAATGTGCTGTTATAAACATTTTTGCAGTGCAGTGAAAAATGTTTCTTTGTCAGTAGCTGTAACTAATTTGTAATTCTCAGGGTATGCTTGCTACACATGTTCACTTTAAGAAAAGAAATTGCTTTTATGGATGATAGCGCTATCTTCTAATTCTTCACTAGTTATATTCAAAATAGACCTTTAAATACAAATGTCTTGAACATTGAATCCATTCTTTCCATTTTTAAGGACAATTTTTAATAGTGCACAGGCTTTTTCTTGAATCAAGAGCAATATTGTCAATTTAAAATAAAAGTGTATTTATTGTTCTAGTATGCTTAAATTAATGGCACACTGTGGTAAATTGTAAGTTTAGTATTCTTGGAAAGATTGTTGTATTTATTTTACCAATAACGTCCTAGCAGTAGTGATCAGAAAGGCAAATACAGTAAAAGTGTGCTTAGGGACACCTTGTAATACGCATGAGTAGTGTCTTTTGGGTGAATGGTAGAGATCATATTTTCCTCAACATTGTTGGAGACCCTCTTACCTTTTATGTAACTTTTGCTAATTGTATGTGTGATGGGTTCCCCCCCAGGGTGCCACCTGGAACTGGGGTACCCTGAGTCCCCTAACCCACCAGCCTGGGCTCCCTCTCGCACTGTGCTGCTGTGACAAGCTGCAAAGCCCTCCAGCCTGCACTTTCACCAGCATTCACACAGGTAGGGACACACCCAGATGCAGTTACACACGGGCTCTCTAACCACCAGCCTCCCAGCCTGGGACTCGACCTGCCCTGGTCAAATCTGGCCAGTATATGGGTTTAACACCCAGTCCGCCTCTCCCTCAATGTGAAGAGAACAATGCACACTTGTAGTAACCAAGTGGAGATTTTCCCCAAGCACTCCAGTCAAAGCTCACTGGTTTAGATTAAAATAAAAAGTTTATTAACTAAAAGAGAGATTTTAAGTGATCAAGTGATAGCAAACACATCAAAGCAGATTACCTAGCAAATAAACAAAAAAAACACACACGAAGCTTAATATACTAAATAGATTGGATATGAATTAGCAGGTTCTCACCCTGAGAAATGATACAAGCAGGCTGCAGATCCTTAAGGGGATCTTGCTTTACAGCTTGAATCCCCAGCTGTTTCATATATAGGTGGGAACCCTTTGTTTCAAAACTTGACCAGACCAGTTTGTGGAAAAATACTGACATCCTAAAATGGAGTCCAGAATCATGGGGCCTAGTTGCATGTCCTTGCCACATGATGCTATTGCTTACAGGCTGGCCAAAACCCCTACAGGAAAGTTAAGCTATTCCACAGTCCATTGTCTTTGCTAATGGGCCCATTTGAAATGCAGCTCCCTAGTCAATATTCATAACTTCAGATAGAAAAATGATGCATGCATACAAATAGGATAATCATGTTCAGCAAATCATAACTTTTCCAATGATATCCTACATGATTAATCGTGCATGATATGCATCATAATTATGCCATAATCATATAATATCACTGAAGAATATGGGGTGCAGTGTCACAGTATTTGACTTTGTTTTGGTAAAGTAGTGCTATTTAAATCTGTTCTGCTTGTGCAATTGTGCCAAGAGTGCAGGTGTCCTCACTGTTCACTACTGTAGGCTAGCCTTCAGTTCTGGTGTTCCCCTACATGTTCCCTTCACAGTGAGGGAATATGATAAAATGAGGTTTCCTTCTGTGGTAGTAAGGAGGTTCTTGAATTCTACCACTCGCAAGGCTAATTTTCAGCTTTACATTTATTTATTTTTTTTAGGAAAGGTTTCTACCATTTTCACTGCAGAAATAACACATCGCTGTGTCCACACACACACTGCACTCATTTGTGTGTGGTACTAAAACTTTTGGGGTCACATCCCATGATACTTAATACTGCAGTAACTTGAGCCACACTGATTTTTTCCCCAGTGAGATATGTGTGTTCCCCTGGGCATATGGGTGTAATTACGGGGATGTATTGGAGGACTAGCAATGCTCTAATGGCACTAGCCCTGTGTCCACATTGCAGAGTGGTCATGTTAGCTGACAAGTTGTGCTCTCTTGAGCTGTAGCTGGCCAGCCACCTTCTGTTTAAAAACAACACTACTCAGGGTATTTTGTGTGTAGATGCGGGTAGAGATAGGGGCAACACCTGAGTTATAACTTAAAGTTAACTTTGCAATGAAGACAAGCCCTGGGAGGCAGCACATGCTATTGTGGAGGACTAAGCATAGGACTGAGAGTTCCTGGATTATGATTTTAGCTCTATCACCCACTTCTTCTGAGGCCATGAGCAAGCCACTCTACCCCCCTGACTTGCACTTTGTTTGTCTGAGGCACAAGCATCTTCATCTGATAGTGACACCCCTGGCTGAGCTATTTGTTTCACACATCAGCAATTTAGGTACATTAAATCCTGGGTTACTCCTGTATGCCCTAGAAGTGGCTGTGGCAAAAGTGCTTTTTTCATCTGCGTCTGGTGAGAGGAGTGGGACCGATGCAGACTTCATCACAATTATCCACACATTTGTCACCTCAAGATTAGATTGCTGCAAAGTGTTCTATGTGGGTCTACATCAGGCCTGCACAACTCGTAAAGCGGCGAGGGCCATATTATGCCAAAGAAAACAGCTGAGGGCCGAAACCCCCCGGCCCTGCGAAAACACCCCCCCCCCCAGCGCTGCCCGCCCCGTGGAAACAACCCCTCCTTCCCCAGTGCTGGGGTGTGGAAGCCTGTAGAGGGGGAAAGAAACAGCGTGCATAGGGTGACCAGATCACAGCAGTAAAATAGGACCCGCCCCCTCCCCGCTTGGCCCCACCATCACACCCCTCTTCACCGCCCCCAGGGGTCACTATATTACTGCACACAACAGTCAATCAATGCAGCTGTAGATAAATCTCTGCATTATGCATTTTTGTATAACTTTTATATGACTTTGTATTGAACCTTGGTAATGTTATAGCGGGCCCCTAAGGTAGTATAATTAAGGTAAAAGAAAAATGTCTTTTTGCTAGAAGTAGACTAAGATCTTCCCCCCACTTTGTATTCAATTGCCCTGTTGAATGAATGAGGCGTGAATGAGGAAGGCAGGCACCTCCAGACAGCTGCAACCCTTGGAGAGGGGATGGGAACCAGACCAAGGACAATCAGACTTGTCAAGTGGGCTGACTAGAGAAGAGCAGACATACTGATGGCCTCGGGGGTTAGAAGCAAGCACCTTCCTTTGGGAACACCCTCTTTGCAGCATTGGGACAACCCCCCAGCCCAGAGACAAGCAGCAAAAAGGACCAACGGACATAGTCCCAGATTTTGGGCCGCACAGTGAGCCCACCTACTCACACCCCCCTGCGGGCCACATAGTGAGCCCACGCGGGCTGCATGCGGCCCCCGGGCCGCATGTTGTCCAGGCCTGGTCTACATCATGAGACCATTGGAAACTGAAGCTGGTGCAATATGCCATGGCCTACTTATCTAGTGGATTTTTCATGCCAACAGCTCATAAACCAGGGCTCTGGGATCTGCAGTAGCTTCTAGTAAGTGTCTGAATGAAATCCAGCATGTTAACCTATATATAGATCCTTACTCATCTTGGCCTGTTTAACTGTGAGTTTGTGCTTCTCCTTAAACTGGGCTGCTGACATTGAGCAGTGAAGGCATGTGAGCTGGAGCACCTTTGCTATAAAAGGGAAGGAGCTGCTGCAGACAGGACATTTTATCTAAAAGCTCTTAGGTTTTGACACTCACTTTTTCCTAGTCTTGGTCCATGAGAGCCTGGACGTTCTAAGTACACTGCAAAACCATCTTTTCCCACAGGCTTTTTGGAGAGGAAAAGGGTGGTTCAGAATTATATTATCCCCACTTTACCAAGTGGATCTCTCTCTCTCTCAAGGTGGATGAGCAGTCCTTTATTGTGTTGTGTATTTTACTGTTCAGAATGCATCTAGTAAACAGCATGGATGCCCATGGGGCCTTTTATAAATACAAATATTGATATTAAAGGGGTAAGAATGGCAGACAACCATTTGGGGTACAGGACAAACCAAAGTTGAAAATGTACAGAGCAACAGCGTACAGACGAGGAAAGAGGCCAGGGTGGAAGATAAAAGATGGGAGAGGGCAGTAGGGGAAAGGAGTAGAGGTAAAATTCAAAGAGAAGGAGAGAATTTGAAAACCAGTAGGCGTGAGAAAATGGTGTTGGAGTGGACAGGATGGGTGAGACAGGGAAAGAGAAGTATGAGGAGATGGAGGAAGGAAATAATCTAGAAAAGATGCAATGCTGAGTTCAATTGGCAAAAATCTGGTCCCATTGAAGTCCATGGAAGTTTTGTCCTGGATGGGGCCAGGATTTCACCCACTGAACTAGCAGAGTCAAGTAAGGGGTAAGGGCAAAGATGAAAATAGAGTAAAATAGGACAGGGGGAGGCAAGTTACAAGATACAAATCAACATGGGTGGGGGCAGTCAAAGAATATAAAACATGGACATATATCAGGAACTGAGCCAATATCAGAATATTCCCTTGGTTGTTGGAGCTGGTGGAAGCAAAGCTGCCAGGAATAAAGACCACTTGACATGCATTCGACTTGAAGCTTCCAGAAATGTATGTTGTAAAAAATAAACCATGTGAAAGCTGTTGTAATTTAGTTTTTGCTCCTTATGTTCACATATACCTGTTGGAAAAGAAACATCTTTACATTTTATTTCAAGGGCAACCCTTTATTTCAAGGGCAAGAGTAACCTGTTTTCCCCTCCTGCAATTGCTCTCCATCGTTGGGTTTCAATGATTCTGCTTGTTTCTTCTTTTCTTTATTCTAACTAGTTACCTATTTTAACTCTGAAATATTAATCTGAAAACCACACCCGGACCTTAATTGCTTCCTGGCTTCATACTCTGACTTTATGAATCTTGCCCTGCACCTGGTCCACTTTATGCAGCTATGATTTATATGTGAAACTCTGGTGAATCTCCCTTCAGGGGCTAGTCTAATATAGAGGATGAAGAACCTGTTAGAGCTGCCAGCAGTTACTCTTGGTTCAGTGATGAAGCCATGTGCTTTGGTGCTGAAAGTCCCCTAGTTCTGTCCCTGCTGAGTGCAGGTCACACATGACGTGGGTTTTAGGGGATACTTGCAGACATACAAATTGAAGTCCAGAGGTTACTGTTGTCTTTCTATATCTTCCATGTAAAACCTTTGACATCACTGGTTTTGCTATCAACTCTATTGACAATCTCTAAATATTGAGCTGGTTTTTTAATTATTTATGTTGGGACACAAGTATAAACTCATATTGAAATGACTGTAAAAGAGCTGATTTTGGAAATTTCTCTAGTTGATTACAAAGTCCTTGAGTCTCTGAATTGAAAATAAAAGATACTGAATTTATTTTCTGCAGAAATTTCACATTCAGGTAGAAGTGGTTTGGTTTGCTAGTGAAATAAATCTTACTTAATAAATTGTTTTAACACATTGTGGGCTCCAGTGTGTTAGGCACTGTAAAAGCCCCTAAAAGATAAGACCTTACCGATTTTTTTTTTAAATCCATGTTTGATTTGATTACGTAGGATGAAACTCGCAACTGCAGGGGATTAGGCCTTCTATACTGTTGGTTTTCAGCAATGGAAACCATTTCCTCAAGATACTTGAATGACCACGGATCTTACCCCCTTCAGAACAAAATGTAAGAGTTGTACTAGTTTTCCGACAGTGATTTCCCTGAAGTCAATAACAAAATCTCCCTTACCGTGCTTCACAGGAACAGGGGGACAGAGAGTAGACTTGATTTGGTGGTTTGGTTTTTTTGTATGATTGCACACACAATGTATGATGATAGTTGTATTTAAAATGTCTGGATGGAGGGGTATATGTTCTTGTTTTGAAAATATTAAATTGTAAAGAGTTCTATCTCTTTAAGGAAAAGTAACGCTCGTCTGTTATCACCCACCTCCTTTCAGGCAAGTTTGATTGAAAATAAGTTTTAAATCTCAATTGGGAGAACTATTGAACTCATGACAGCAATTATGTAAAAGTTACCTTTTGAAGTGAGAACCTGTTTTGTTTTTCCCCAAGCATCATTCCTGGCAATGGACATTGCAAAGCCAATAGCCATGAAGCATGAACAGGTGCTGACAAATGATCAGCCATCAGCCTCCTCCATGCACATTGAAGTGTTGTTTAAATTGCACGAGTCTAAGGATGGCTACAATATTTCCCACTTCTGTTAAGTGCTGTGGTAGGTCTTTAGAAGGTGTTCCTTCCCTGTGCACACACAACCTCTATCCAAAGCAATAAGAATTCAGGATCAGGGCCACGCTATAACACAAGTGAGCCATTACAATGAAATTGAAGACAAACTTAGAGCCCTGAGTTCACCATTCCCTATTTGTCCAAATTCTTTCCTTTCTCGTACATTTTTTGTAAACAAAAAGGAAATATAAACTCATTACTGTGTTTAAAATACAAAATAAAAGTTTGTTTACCATACACCGCTAGCAAGAATGTATTCTTAGTTAGTGAATGAGATCTGGGCATGTACAGTTTTCAAAGGCTAAAGATTGAAAATTATAAAGTTCCATCACTTTTCCTGACCCCACTGATTATTGAAAAAGTGGGTGTTGGGTAGGGCAAAAGGCTAGACCTTTCCACAGATTCAAGGTGATCTATTTCTACTTCAATTAATATTTAAAACCTTATGGACAATCTTCTTGACTACCTCCGATCGTGCAAGAGAAAGAGTGCCCTCTTTTTGAAGCGAGGCTATTTACCATTTGTCTAGTGAAAATGATTTATCGTACTATTCTGTATCCATCCCAGAGAACTGATGGTGGCCAAAGGATTAAATCCCTGCACAATAGATGTCATTTAGTAGATTATCTTCATGATTTCAAGGAGATAGAGTTCAGCGGCATGTAAATTAGCTATACTAGTGGGGACTCCATATGGCAACCCTTTATTGACCATTTTTGAACCATAAATCTTACCAATAGAAATGTAATTAACAGAGAACACGAAGTAGGAAATTAGGGGAGGAATTATAGCTTGAAGGGTATGATTATCTAATGTGCTGACTCTTCCTAGAGAATGGAAAACTGCGAGTCAAGAGAAGAGAGGGATTATCAACAGTGAGCGTAATGCGCTTGATCCGTCCACACTGAAGTTGTTTTCAGTGAGTTCTGGAGCAGAACCATGCGTGAACTTTTTCCTTGGGCTCTACTGGACAGTTTAAGGGCAGGCGTTTAACAGCCACCGCGGTAGTCTGTTTTCATTCAGGATCCTAGCAGGTGAACCTGTGTTGATGCCCCGAATTCTAAAAACCCGTGCAAACCAGCTTCCCGCCCGTACACTGCAGCACGGCGAGCCTGCTTTTGGTGGGTTTAATTAATGGTTTGGCTGATGGTGTCATAAAAACATCTGATTTAGTACTGAAGTGTATGGAGACCCTGGGCAGTCAGAACTAGATTGTCCGTGCGATATTGCAATAGCGGGTTAGATTTGACATCATCTGAGAAAATTCCTGATCTAATGTAACCAGCTGCTGATTTTCAGCCGTCCGCGGATTAAAATGCACTGTTGGAAATGCCCTTGTATTACATCTTTAATCTGTTAAAGTTACAGAAATTAAATTTAAATTACTGCCGGGTCTGTGCCTTCGTGTTGATATGGTGCACATATTCTGTGCGTCTTTTGATTAGCGTTTTGTTCGATTTAAAAGGTCCGGTTGTTAGGTTAGGCTGTGGCGCTTTCCTTCCGAAAATACTGCCTTACGCGATTTTTAAAAGCACTCAACGACCTTTACAAGACAAATTACTAATCTTTGCTTGGACCTGGTTAATTTTAGAAGACCTCTGTGCTTTTAAAAGGAAAAAACCAAAGCAAACCTGCCTCCCACTTGCGTGGCTTTTGCAGAGGGCAGGCAGCCCGTTTCTCCTGCACTTCCATAACACCTGGTTACGGATGTTTTGACTATAAAGGTAAGGCGGCAACCAAGCTGCAACGTGGTGCCGGGGAGACGTGTTGTGTCTGCACAGCGTGCAGCGGTTCCCTAACAGCTCGGGGAGATAATCCCCAAATTGCTCTTTCCAGCTTCCAGTGTCTGCTCGGGTACTTTGCCCTGAAACCGCCGGCCAGGACTTTCCCCTTCAGTCTAGTGGAGAAGCAGCAGGATCTCTTCTGATCTACGTCGAACTGCCGCAATTCAAGGCGGGGTAAAAACAAAAGCCGGAGGTGGCGTTTCATAATGTTTTCTTAGGTACTTAAAACTTTGTGTCAACAACAACAATCACTGCTTCGGAAGCGTGTTGTTGATTGCCGACGGGTTAACCCCTCCTGGGTGTTTGCCGAGTACACGGGAACAGACATTGGAGGCGCTTGAGTCGAGGCAGAAGCGAGATTGGCATTTCCTTCGGGAGCCCCCTTCCATCGCCCCCTCCCGCATCCTTTTCAATGTCACTGACTAGGCAAGACTCTGTTGATGTCAATTAATTCCATGCGGACCCTCCCGTGGCTCGGGCTTGGGGGAGCAAAGAACGTTTGTGGGTGAGGAAATTGGGCGATTTCGTTGTTCCCCCCCGATCCCACCCTCCCTGTTTAAAGGGAGGTGTTAGAGCCTCAATCGCTTGCCCCCCTCTGGACCGGACAGTGTAAAGAGGCGGGGGCAGGCGCTGGCCGAGTGTGAACCCCCCCCCCCTTACCTTTCAGGGCACTGGCTATTTTTTTAAACCGACCCGGCCAGCAGTGACTCGTCCCCGGGGCCATGTAAGCGGCCAGGAAGGAAAATCAGCAAATGCAAGGAAAGGATCCCGCTGCAATGAAAGTAATGAGAAGTGCAGCGCGGCGCGGGCACCCAGCCCCGCGCGCGTCAGCAGGAACTCGGGCTCCTGCTCTGGACGAGGGGTTTCCAAGGGCTGCAGAGAGATCCCCCCCCTCCCGCCGCCCCCAGATCAGCCCCTCCCCCGCCCTCCTGTCCCTTTGCTGCGAGCGAGCGGCGCTGGGATCAGTGTCACTTGCCCGGGCGCGGGACCCACAGACCGGAGCTGCTGCTGCTGCTGCTGCTCGGGCGGCGGGAAACCCGGCGGCGCCCAGGCGTAACGGGGATCGCAGCCTCCCCCCGGCAGGTGCTGCGGGAGCCCGGCCGCAGCGGGGGCAGAGCCGCGGGCTGCCATGCGGCTGTGCCAGGGCCGCGCGCTGGGCATCGGGGTGGCGGTGGCCCACGGGCTCTTCTCGGGCTCGCTGAACATCCTGCTCAAGTTCCTCCTCAGCCGCTACCACTTCGCCTTCCTCACGCTGCTGCAGTGCCTGAGCAGCGCGCTGGCCGCCCTCAGCCTGGCGCTGCTGCGGCGCCTGGGGCTGGTGGCCCTGCCCCCCTTCGGCCTCAGCCTGGCGCGCCCCTTCGCGGCCGTGGCCGCGCTCTCCACGCTGCAGTCCAGCCTCACCCTGTGGGCGCTGCGCGGGCTCAGCCTGCCCATGTACGTGGTCTTCAAGCGCTGCCTGCCCCTGGCCACCCTGCTGCTGGGCGTCCTGGTGCTCAAGAACGGCGGCCCCTCGGCCGGGGTGCTCGGCGCTGTGCTCGTCACCACCTGCGGGGCAGCGCTGGCAGGTGAGCCCGGCCCCTCCCTCCACCCTCAGCCCAGCGCCCTGCGCTGCTGTCCCCAGCGCCCCATCCACACCCACCCCATCGCCCCGTCACCATCCCCCATCACCCCACCTCCCATCCCCCCACCCTCAGCCCAGCGCCCTCCGCTGCTGTCCCCAGCGCCCCATCCACACCCACCCCATCGCCCCGTCACCATCCCCCATCACCCCACCTCCCATCCCCCCACCCTCAGCCCAGCGCCCTCCGCTGCTGTCCCCATCGCCCCATCCACACCCACCCCATCGCCCCATCACCATCCCCCATCACCCCACCTCCCATCCCCCCACCCTCAGCCCAGCGCCCTGCGCTGCTGTCCCCAGCGCCCCATCCACACCCACCCCATCGCCCCGTCACCATCCCCCATCACCCCACCTCCCATCCCCCCACCCTCAGCCCAGCGCCCTCCGCTGCTGTCCCCAGCGCCCCATCCACACCCACCCCATCGCCCCATCACCATCCCCCATCACCCCACCTCCCATCCCCCCACCCTCAGCCCAGCGCCCTGCGCTGCTGTCCCCAGCGCCCCATCCACACCCACCCCATCGCCCCGTCACCATCCCCCATCACCCCACCTCCCATCCCCCCACCCTCAGCCCAGCGCCCTCCGCTGCTGTCCCCAGCGCCCCATCCACACCCACCCCATCGCCCCATCACCATCCCCCATCACCCCACCTCCCATCCCCCCACCCTCAGCCCAGCGCCCTCCGCTGCTGTCCCCAGCGCCCCATCCACACCCACCCCATCGCCCCATCACCATCCCCCATCACCCCACCTCCCATCCCCCCACCCTCAGCCCAGCGCCCTGCGCTGCTGTCCCCATCGCCCCATCCACACGCACCCCATCGCCCCGTCACCATCCCTCATCACCCCACCTCCCATCCCCCCACCCTCAGCCCATCGCCCTGCGCTGCTGTCCCCAGCGCCCCATCCACACCCACCCCATCGCCCCGTCACCATCACCCATCACCCCACCTCCCATCCCCTCACCCTCAGCCCAGCGCCCTGCGCTGCTGTCCCCATCGCCCCATCCACACCCACCCCATCGCCCCGTCACCATCCCTCATCACCCCACCTCCCATCCCCCCACCCTCAGCCCAGCGCCCTGCGCTGCTGTCCCCAGCGCCCCATCCACACCCACCCCATCGCCCCATCACCATCCCTCATCACCCCACCTCCCATCCCCCCACCCTCAGCCCAGCGCCCTGCGCTGCTGTCCCCATCGCCCCATCCACACGCACCCCATCGCCCCATCACCATCCCCCATCACCCCACCTCCCATCCCCCCACCCTCAGCCCATCGCCCTCCGCTGCTGTCCCCAGCGCCACATCCACACCCACCCCATCGCCCCGTCACCATCCCTCATCACCCCACCTCCCATCCCCCCACCCTCAGCCCAGCGCCCTGCGCTGCTGTCCCCAGCGCCCCATCCACACCCACCCCATCGCCCCGTCACCATCCCTCATCACCCCACCTCCCATCCCCCCACCCTCAGCCCAGCGCCCTGCGCTGCTGTCCCCAGCGCCCCATCCACACCCACCCCATCGCCCCGTCACCATCCCCCATCACCCCACCTCCCATCCCCCCACCCTCAGCCCAGCGCCCTGCGCTGCTGTCCCCATCGCCCCATCCCCACGCCCTCATCACCTCCCCTCCCGTCCCCACCAACCCTTCACCCCATTCCCGTCACCTCTTCTGCCATTGCGGCCAACCCCGCACCCCATCACTTAACCCCCATCAGCTGCTCTCCCATCCCTGTTCCACCCTCTCCAGTCCCCCCATCCTCATCTTCCTCTTGCAGACCCTCCTCCCCCAACACACTCCCACCCTACCACTCCCCCTCCTTCCCTCCTTAGCCCCTCTCCGACTTGTCACCCCTCTGTTCCCACCTCTCCTTCCTACCTCCCTTATCTCCCTCGCCCGCGCGGATTTCTCATCCCTGCTTTCCTCTCGCATCCCCTTTCCCCCCGGCCCCTTTTGAGCTTCCTTCCCTCGTCTTGGAAAAGGTCAGTTCGCGGGACTGTTATTCTGGGGGGCAAGAACTGAAGGTTATTTCAATGGTTCCCAACTCTCTGTGGCTTGGGAGCAGCGATCCCGTTGTGCAGGGCAGGGCTGGTGAACAGGGGCTACCCGGGGCTACAGGGATCTGCGAGGAGTGTCACGGTTATCCTGGTGGGCTACATAGACATAGGAGTTGAGAGGGCGATCACCCTTGTCCCTTCTCCCACCCACGAGTTCTGCGCCCTTGGGGGCTGCCTGGCTTCTCCTTGAGAGGCTGGGGTAGCTCGGAGGCTCCAGCAGGGAAGCCGGGGATCCGCAAAGGAGGCGGCAGCTGGAAGCTGCAACCGGGCATCACTAGGGAAAGTCAAACTCTGCCCTCGGATCCTCACGCTTTACTCCCATTAACTGCAACGGTGACATCCATGTGTGGGTTCTGAAGGCAGAATGTGGCTCTGCTTGGGACATGGCAACACACGGATTTATGAACTATCCATGGAACCGGAATGAAAAACATACGGTTCATTTTGCACTGAAACCAAACCTTGGGCTCTTTCTCCGGAGGCCAGAAGCTTCCTGCTTTATTGTGGGGAGGTGGGAAGGGCAGGATCAGGAGACTGAACACTGAAAGCTGAATGGCACGTCCCAGCTGGTACTGAGCTCTGGGGATAGTTTGAGGGAGAGACAGAAATACAAAAATATTTTCCTGCTATGATTATATATCAGCTGTATGTTTCCTTTCTCTTCCTTCCTTCTCTCCTTCCTCCCTCTCCCCCTCCCCCCAAAAAAAGAGTGGATGCAAACTAATTTGGGCTCTGAGGTAAAACTCTCTGGCTGGGTAAGATCTGGAGAATAATAAATTAAAGGGATGACTTTGAACTAAGGGGGAGAGAGAGAGAGAGATTTTGTATGTCATGGTGACTTTTTATCTACCTATTTGTCAGAAGATAGTGTAATTTAGGATAGTAATCAGAAATCATAGAACTCAGTAACATTCGTTTAAACGGATGTTGTCTCTCTGTTTGGTCTTAAATAATGTCACCAATAAGAACATGGTCCCCTCTCCTTTTCATCTCTCTCTTGTAAATACATTTTTCTTTCTGTCTCTTCTGGCAGGAGCTGGTGACCTGACTGGTGACCCAGTAGGGTACGTGACAGGAGCGCTGGCTGTGCTGGTACATGCTGCATATTTGGTGCTCATTCAAAAGACAAGTGCAGATAGTGACTATGGACCCCTGACAGCCCAATATGCCATTGCTGTTTCGGCTACTCCTTTTCTCATTATCTGCTCTTTTGCCAGCATGGATTCCATCAACGTCTGGTCTTTCCCAGGCTGGAAGGATCCTGTCATGACATGCACCTTTATTGCTTGCATCTTCTTTGGTTGTGCCATGAACTTTACCACCCTTCACTGCACCTACATTAACTCAGCTGTGACCACGAGCTTCGTTGGGGTGGTGAAGAGCATAGCAACCATCACAGTGGGGATGCTGGCATTCAATGATGTGGCGCCCACAACGCTGTTTATAGCAGGTGTAGTGGTCAACACCTTGGGCTCTGTCATTTACTGTGTGGTCAAGTACATTGAGACCAGACGGCAGAGCAACTATGAAGACCTGGAGAAAGAAGCTAGAGAGGAAGAGGAGAAGGAACATGCTGGAGGCCAACCACCATTTGTAATGGAGGAGATGTCCAAGGAGAAAGGGACTGAAGAGACAGCTGTAAAGGAGTCAGCAACTGGGGACAATCAGTGTGTAGAGGAACAGAAGGACAGCACTGTGGAGACAGCAAAGGTGCCTATTGTCCATAAAGAAGCTAGCACTGAAGAAGTTAACAAGAACTCATTAAAAGAGGCCTACCTTGGAGTATGGAGGTTGGTTAGGGGGACTAATTATATAAAGAAAGATTATTTAATAGAAAACGAGGAGTTACCAAGTCCCTAAAAAGCAGAATTTTTAAAATATATTACTGGTTGAGGACACATCTACATGGTTCCTTGTGTAGGGAGGAAGACGGGATGTACATTTTAAGCACCTTTATGTGGTTATACCTTATACTGTTGTAACAGTGTAACAGCATCCATGCTAAGAGCTGTACCACACTGATTATACCAGTATAAAATCAGAACTCTAACTGAAACAGTTAATTTGATACACAATCTATGTGTAGAGCGGGCCTTAAAGTTGCTTTACACTGTTGTGGAAAATTAACCACTCCTTGTGTTTGGATTAGACATCGTCTGAGACTCCTTTATTTTGGATACAAACGCGTAGGGGGAGGCAGATGATAGAACTCCCTCCCCTCTCCCCATGCATGGAACACACAGCTTTTTAAAGCTTAAAACCGCAGACAAATTACACATATGTCCGTATTAATTACCTTATTTGGAATACATTGCAAAATTTATAAAGGTCAAAAGCAAAGCCAGCAAAACGAGCATTTTTCATATTAGGCTTTTCCTGATTTTTACTGTCTACCCTTTTGCCTAACTGCAGTTATCTATTTTTAAAGCTTCTGCTATTGCAAATTGTTCTGTTTGGGGACTTTTTTCCACTTCTGCCTCCCCCTCCTTCCTCCTATATACAGAGACAAGCTTAACCAAAGTTCAACACAGCCTAGCAACAAGCTTATTCAAAGTTTTAAGGCCTACACAGCTTGGCCAAAGTCTTGGGCCCCCCAGATTTTCCTCCACAACACTAAATGTAATTCCATTGTCTTCAGTGGAGTTACTCCTGATTTACAACAGTGTGAGAGCAGAATCAGACCTGAGAAGCTCTGATCAGCAAAATAAGGATCTCATCCTACAAATGTTTACTACTTTGCCACCATCCCTCATTGAAGTTAATGGGAGTTAAATGGGTTTTGGATTAGACCCATGGAGCATCTTTCAGTGAAGTCACTGGAACTACTTAAAACCAGTAGTAAATATTGTCAGAATCAGGTTCTATAGCAGTTTATTTGTTTTAGATTATGTCCATATATATGTGTGTGTATATATAAATACAGATCAGTATGCAATAACATTTTTTAATGTAGCATCCAGAAACATAACATTTAAAATATATTTTTGGAAAAGATATTGTTCAGGGCTAAAGATGTGTATGACAGAACCTAAAATTGCTGAGCTGTTGAAGAAGTGGCACATAGAGCTGTATGCTCACTTAATGTACCACTGCACTGAAGTAATGAGAGTCATTTACTGTGATCTGAAATATCATGTTTACCTTCTGTTCAACCGTCCTAGTGTATTTTTAAATAAATGCTCTATTTATTGTTTATAAAGTAAACTAATTTTAAAAAATGCATTCTAGAATAATGAAGTCGGCTTTTCTTTCTGGTAACTGGTCTAATATTAAAATCTTTAGCATAGTCAATTTCGTTGTAATCCATGCAGGCCACTGAACCCCACATTTATTGCCAATCTGTTCTCACTGTGTTCAGTATTTTGTGTCTACGGGTGAGGTCAAATACTGACTGCATCACAGCCTTAGATTTCCTGGCATATAACACTGTTACCTGTTTGGCTCATTTGAAAACATGCTGTAGAAAGCTATACGCCTGCAATCTTATTATAACACCTTTTCCACATGCCTGATGGAAATGTAATGGTTTGCTGCCTATTGTTAAAGTACGATAGTAAAAACATATGGGAATTCTAACAGTATTTAACTGTTAAAAGCTGCTGTTACAATTTTGTACATTTGCATATACGGTAAAATGTGGTTATACTGTACCTTGTATATAACTTATCTTGAGTGTTTAAGAATTCCTTACATTAAAAATAGGGATTTGGTAAATAAAACTGAGTTTTCCAATGAAGGAGACTGTTGTGAAATAAAATAAAAATATTGCCTCATGCTGAGGCATGTTAATTGCATTAACGGAAGACTTCAATTAATCTGGAGAATGACACGTGGAAATAAAATGCACTGCTTTACAGAAGCCTCCTGGTTTTCTTATTGCAGCTGTTCTAGGGTGCTCGTTTTTAGTACACTTTCATAATTCCTGCACCCGTATCACTTCTAAATTTCCTTCAACATGTTACACCACCGCTGTAAGCATTGTCAGACATCACTGGTACAAGAATTAGGGGTATGCAGAGGAATACAAGAATTCCCAAGTGGCTGTAAGCTGTGGAGCTTTAAGCATCTGTTGCACTAGCTAGTGATTTCCCTGACCAAATCTCTAAGATGATTTGGTAGCACAACTGTCAATCTGTTATCAATTTAGAATTAAACATTGATGAGACAAGATCCTATTTATTATTAATTTAATAGTTAGTTACATGATAATAGCCCTGATGTCTTTCTCATGACATCCCTGTGAGATGAATTAACTATGATTTCCACCTTTTAGCATTAGGCCAAGGTAACGAATGGTTTAGTGTGGTAAAGATGTGAATATCAGACTTGTGCAGTGCACTTGGTGTGCTGATTATATTAAGGTGTTGATTGGTCATTTTAAATGTCCACAGAAAGGTGCATTCAGAAAGCTGGAAAGATAGAAACTCTCCTTGTGCCACAGTTGTGATAATGGTGCATAATGACTTCTTTCAAAATAAACATTAATTTTAATGTCAATATGCCAGTGAACAACACCTGCTGTAGCATTACAAAACAGTGAATTAATAGAAACCAGGCAAGGAAAACCAGACTGGCATCTTTATTTTGTTTCAAAAAGCAATATAAATAATGCCAGATAAATGTGGAAATGACAATATTGTTTTATTAAGATATATGTTTTTAACTTATTTTACTATAGTAAACCTGATCTTGGCTTTGCCTTTATTGCCAGAAGGAAAGCACCACTGCCTGTAAATAAACAGGTGAGGCTGAAAGAAGATCTACTTTAAACATGTATTCACTTATTTATAAACTACTCATGGTCTGTTTATTGCTATTGTTTAATAGCCTCCATTAACCAAATATTTAGTTACCTCTGTGCGGCAGGCAAAGGTTTAAGTACCTAGAAAGCCACAGGTTTTTTCAGCTCTGACTTTTAAATTAACTGTTGACAATTTAAAGTTTTGGTGATAAAAATCCAAAGCCAAAGATCCCATCCTCCTTACTTTCTCTCCTCCTATCAGATATATTTTCCCATATTGCTTTGATGTTTCCCCATATTGCCTGGTTTTTAATCTGAAGCCTTTACAACCGCAGAGCAGGAAATCAACTTTGCCCATCAATTAGCTGCAATGTTCATGCTTCAATAGTTTGCTGGAGGTCATTGGAAAGCTGTTCACTTACTGCACGCTTGTTTCTGTAATTGATGAGCATGTTGTTGTTGTTTTTCTTCTCTTCCCACTCACCCCCCCCCCCCCCCCCCGCCTTCTAATTCACTCTGGGGCAAATCCAGTTGCCAGTGCCCAGTCTAAGTACCTCTGCTGAGTGCTGGGGAGATCCTAAGGGAGAAATCATCCTCTCCCCAAGTTAGTGAAATGACAGCGTGGACCTACCCCATTGACACTTTTGTGGCACTACATAAGACATAGGTCTGAAAAGGACTTTACCCCTACTATGTTGGGAAGAAGGACCAAAGGAATCTTTTAACAGCAGATCCTGTGTTCCCACCATTCTGCATGTGGCAATGCACTGATTCCCCATGGAGTTGGGCTATTGGTAAAAAAAAAAAAAAAAAAGACCTATACAAGAAAGATCCAGCTCTGCCAGGCTCTCAGCAGCAGAACTTTCTTGTTTTACACTGCAGTAGTTGCTCCCCACTTGTGGAGATACGGGTAGGATTTTGTATTGTTTAGATATATATCATAGTTATACAATTTGGGGGGAAATTCTTTGTAGTAAGAGCAATGTGCCAGTGAAGCTGTAAACGAAAAGGAAGGTGGTTGAAAACCAGCACTATAGTTATTCAAGAATTGGCTAGATAAGACATTATCCTTCTTATTGTGGTAGTGCCTTGGAACCCCAGTTGAGGGCAGAGCCCCATTGTGCTCAGCACTACACAGACAAGTAACAAAGAGGGCTCTCTCTGCTCCAGAAAGCTTTGTCTGTAGAGCAGTACAGACTGGTCTACACTAGCCCACAAGTTTGAAGTAAGATACGCAACTTCGGCTACGTGAATAACTTAGCTGAAGTCGAAGTATCTTATTTCGAACTTTAAAGTACTTACCCCTGGTCCACACGGCGGCGCGCAGCTCCCCCGTCGACTCCGCCTGCTCCGTTCGCAGAGCAGGATTACCGGCGTCGACGGGGGAGCACTTCCTGGTTCGATTTATCGCGTCTAGACAAGACGCGATAAATCGAACCCAGAAGATCGATCCGACGCCTCCGACGCTGCGGGTAAGTGTAGACTGATAAATTAATGCAGATTCCCATATGTCAATGCAGAGCAGTAACTGCTACATCTTCTACCAAGGCATGAGTCAGCAGTCTTTCCCTAGTCAGCAAAGCACTTAAGCACGTGCTTAACTTTAGCATGTGCTTAAGCCTCATTTACATCAGTGGGATTTAAGATCAAGTTTAAGCTTAAGGGGCCTTAGTGAGCGGTTTGCTCATCTCATGGCCCTCAGCTGAATGGAATGTGAGGTGTAATTATGGGAATTGCTTTTTTAGCTCACCAGGCAAAGGTTTGTGTTTTTGCAGCTGAAGGTCGAATGTATGCAGTTAGCTGATGACTGTAGTATCTCTCTCTCTCTTTCTCTGTGACTACAATTATTACAGCTTGCCCATAACACAGAACTACAACAGATTCTGGCATATTTCAGCTTGTTTAAAAATGTGTCTGCTCAGGGGAATCCAGGTACTATAGAAAAAGATCAGCACTGGCTTACACTGGCACTGATGCGTGAGGGAAGCTTGCACAGATTTTACCTCATCAATGCTATAACTGAGTAGTCACGGGATAAGAGGGAAGGTCCTCTCATGGATCAGTGACTGGTTAAAAGATGGGAAATAAAGGGTAGGAATAAATTGTCAGTTTTCACAACGGACAGAGAGAAACAGACGGGGACCCCCAAGGATCTGTACTGGGACAGGTGCTGTTCAACATATTCACTAATGACCTGGAAAAGGAGGTGAACACAAAGCTGACAAAATTTGCAGATGATTAAAAATTATTCAAAATAGTTAAGTGCAAAGCTGACAGCAAAGGGTTACTAAGAAAACTAAGTGACTGGGCAACAAAATGGCAGATGAAATTCAGCATTGTTAAGTGCAAAGTAATGCACATTAGAAAAAATAATCCCAACTACACATATATAATGATGGGGTCTAAATTAGCTGTTACCATTCAAGAAAGAGATCTTGGAGTCACTATGGATAGTTCTCTGAAAACTTCAGCTCAATGTGCAACAGTGGTCAAAAAGGCTAACAGAATGTTAGGAAATGGACATATTAGGAATGGGTTAGAAACTCAGACAGAAAAAATCATAATGCCATTCTTTAAATCCATGGCACGTCCTTGAATACTGAATGCAGTGTTGGTTATCTCAAAAAATATATAGTGGAACTGGAAAAGGTTCAGAGAAGGGCAACAAAGATGATCAAGGGTATGAAATGGCTTCCATATGAGGAGAGACTAAACAGCTTAGGGCTGGTCATCTTGAAAAGAGATGATTGTATGGGGGGGCGGGGGAGAGGGAGGGGAATAGGATAGAAGTCTATAAAAGCATGAATGGTGTGGAAAAAGTGACTAGAGAAGTGTTCTTTACCCTTTATCACAATATAAAAACCAGGGGTCACCCAGTGAAGTTAATAGGTAGTCCACTGAAGACAAACACAATGCACAATCACCCTGTGGAACTCATTGCCATAGGATGTTGTGATGGCCAAAGGTATAACTGAACTCTAAAAGGAACTAGATAAATTGATGGAGGACAGGTCCATCAATGGCTATTAGCTAAGTTAGTCAGGGATACATACAATCCCATGCTTGTGTAACCCTAAACCTCTGCCTGACAGAAGCTGAGAGGGGAAGATGCGGCGTGGATCACTCCAATTGCCCTGTTCTGTACACTCTCCCTGAAGTGCTGGTATTGGCCATTGCTAGAGATAGGATACTGAGCTAAATGGACCATTGGTCTGACTCAATAAGAGGCATGTTACGAAAAGAGCCTTTTTTAAAAAAATCACATCTCCCTCTCCATTCTTGGAAAAAAATTCTATTCCATTAATATTTTTTAGAATAAGAGATCTCTTTAAGAAGTAAAATTAAAATCCAATTCCCACAAATGGTATAGTGTCAGCTGAGCTTGCAAAAGAATTTGATGTATTGTATGGATTAGGTTGGTTGCCTCTTTATTTCCAGTGCTTCTGAAGTGGTTGGGGAGCTTGAGATGTAAAGCTAAAGAACATAAAGAATGAGCACTGTGAAGTTGCTTTACCACTGTTAACCTTAACACCCCTTTGGAACTCCGGAAATCTAGCCTCACTTTTGAGCTGACTTGACAAATGGATCTGCCATTCTTACAGTGCAGCCCTGGAATATTATAAAATGCCAAAAGTTTAATCTCCACTGTTAGATAAGGACTAGCCAGCTCCGTCCCAGTACATGGAAGACAGTGATGTGCATGCCGTCTGAGTGCAGTCTGCTGGGAGAGAGAACTGCACAGCAGCCATTGCTCTACAACCCAGCATGAGGCAGCACCTGCCACCCCTTGTGAGGTGATCTCCTCTCATCCTCTCTCTTTCTTCATCCTTCCTGACCTCTGTGGTGCTTTTTATGCTGTCAACTATGACATCCTTCCCAATCGCTTGGGACCAACTGCCGGAGTCTCAGAGAACTGGCCATCCATTGATTTATACCTTTGAATTAATTGTATGAAAGTCTACAGTGGTTGAGATCAGGGCTTTCTAACAAATATGAAAAATAAAAATAAGGTGCCAGATTCTGCTGTCACACTTCAGTAAGGTCAATGGAGAGGAAGAAGTTGGCCCAGACTAACTGGCCCACAAGCTGTCACATTCTTTACCTATAGTGGAGTTATTCAATTCTTTCTTGTCCTTTGGCAACATCAAAGAAGAGCTTAAATGTAGCATGGGAGAGTACAGTAATTCAGTCTGACTATTATAGGGTTAGTGGGATGCAATTAACGAAGAGAAAATGTATGCTACCAGGGAGAAGTTAATAGTAAAATATCCTATGCTGTGGAATATTCTTCTGTTAGGATAATTATTTGTTTGTATTGAGGTTGTGCCTAGAAACCAAGAATCGGGACCCCACGGTGCTAGGAACTGTACATATATAAAATTATAAAAGCCCAATTGCTTTTGATATTTAAAGCTAGAAAGGACTAAATCATTTGCAAATACACATCGGAAGGGAGAGGAATTATACTTTCTATAATCCTATGAAAGTAAATTCGTGAAATTGTTTCCAATCTGATCCTTACAGCTGAAAGCCCAATTATTCATTGCAAACAAGTTCCAAACACATCAGAGCACACGGTTTTTGGAAAATAACATTTGTTCCATGTATCCAAATGGTCCCTTGATACGCATGGGGGCCACTACAGCTGAAATCTACTACATAAAATAGTGAAGAATTACAACTCAAGATGGTGTGGTGCACAAAATGTCTTCATGTGCTTCTCTTTCTATCTATATGATCCCTAGGGAAAAAAGTCCAACAGTATAAGAACTGACTAATTAGTTTAACAGTAGTTTGATTGTTTTGTTCATTACAAGTGAAACGTGCATATAAAAGTTAAAATACTGAGGGAGGGAAAGATTCCTTTTATTAATAATGTCACTCATTTGAATTCCAAGTAGCAATATTACTAAAGAAAAATGATAGAGCTTTGTTAGCTTAATCTTGAATCCCAGAGGAACATAAAAGTTATTATTCATTAAGGGAATGACTGATATGCTCCACCAGATCAGGCATGGAATTGATCTGATATAGGCAATTCCTATCTTGTTACGGAGGAGCAAGTGTTTAGAAACATTACTCTCAATAGTATCAAAAAGGGCAAAGCTGCAAAGCCACCACATGGTGCTCTTTCTAATCTCTCCTTAAAACCCTCATCTGCTGTGATACCTACAGAACACTCAGCTGTGGTTAGGCAGCTGGTTTGCTGTGACCACTGCTTATCACACGGATCTTAATCATCTCACTGTTACCTTGGGCTTCTCCCATCTGTTTGTTGTATCCCACTGTTGCCCTCATATTTCGACTGTAAGCTCTTCAGGGCAGGGACCCTCTGTTATGTGTTTTGCAGTGCCTAGCACATTAGGGCTGGAGCTTCAAGGGACTACTGTAATACAAATAATAATAAATAATAATAATAATAATAATAAATAAATTAATTAATAAGTAGCTATTCAGAATCAATATATCCATGCCATGTGTGTGGTGGCAGAATAGATCCTTAAAGTAGCAAAATACTCCAGTGAAACAACCCTAGAGAACCACATACAACAAACTTTACACCATGAGCACAATCATCTGTTTACTGGAGTTCGATTATTGTTGCCAATATTACTTTAGTTCTGGCACGGAGATGAGAGCAGTTGTAAATGCTACTAGAAAATAAAACTGAAGCCAACTGCATAATAAAAATAATTGAAGTACAGAAACCTGTAAGAGAAGATTGCATTGCTTCATCTAATATGTGGTTGTATTGAGTATTACTAATGTCTCTCTCATTAAATACATTATGCAACATTCATTAAATTAACAATTTCATATCTGATGATAGAGAGGTGAGCTAATGGCAAAAGTTAACAGCTGTAGAAATGAGATAAAGAAGCTATGGAAACATCTCCCACAATATAACTGCTCAGAAGGTCTTTAAATCTTTTAGCAAATGCTCTTCAAGCCTGTTTTCCATTGTTTTCAGTGGAATGCTCACACTAGCATTCACTTGGGAACCACAAACCAGAAGCCAAATAGATTTATGTCTGAGGGGAAACCATCTTATTAACTTCAACAACACTCTTCTCTTGGCAAAAAATCATGTGACTGTAAGTGACTTTGCAGTCAGGAGAAAAAAATTAAATTACAATTTTTCAGTGGTTTCTTGTTTCACATTCACATTTGTTGCAAGCCTAGCTCATATTGGGCTGTGCATGATGTGCACCATTGTCACACCTGCTCTTTCTTTTCTCTTCTAAAGTAGGGATTGGGGAGAGATTTTTGAAAGTAATCAGCATTGGCCTAAGTGCTCCTATTGAAATCAATGAGAATTTTACAGTTAGCTTCCGTGGGAGCAGACTTAGACCAATCCTGACAGCTTTTGTAACAGACAAAAGTGGGGAGCTCATTTATGTTATAAGGTGGGCATAGTACAAATTATCATTGAGAAATATTAGTCTGTAACATAGTTAAGCTCGACTTTCATCCCTGCACAACTTTGCCTGACCAAAACAATCAACTGGTAATTTCATATGCATGATCTTAGCCCCGGGTAGCATTTTTCTGAAAGTGTCTGGGTACGTCTGCAAATTTGATCTTCTTCAGCTCCTGTGCAGCTTCTGCCTCAGTAATTTTGTCTTTGACATTAGGGTTGACATTTGAGTGGTAATGTAATGTAGAAAGAGGATATTTTAACAATTTGGTATAACATAGATTTAGGCATTACCTTTCTGGGTACCTTTATTGTAAACTAGTGTATATTAACTGAGCATTTGTCTATGAAACAGTGGTAGCCCAACTAAAAAGTTGGAAGTTGACTTGCATGTATTGCATACATCTGATGAGAAATACATGCCCATGTTTTTAGGGTCTGATTCTTTTTCCTACTTACACCAATGGTTTCAACTGAGTTATTCCTGATTTACACCCATGTGAGTGGGGGGAAGGGTCAGGTCCAAAATCTACTATTGGCTAGAGCAAGGGAATAAGCAGAGTTTTTCTATTGGTGGTGGTAATATATGTGTGTAAGAGGAGTCTGGAAGAGGGCATTGCAAGGTGAATTACCAAGCAGGTAGGAGCCAACACTATGTTAGTTAATATACTCCCAGTGAAAGGACTAATTTTCTTCCCCTTTCAGTATTTGTTATGTTGATTTGAGACTGTGAACTTATTGAAGAAACACCATTGGAAATTACTATGGGAGGACTTGTTTTTGTGGTTTGAAAGTTTTATTTTACTCATTTTCTTTTATCGATACATCCTGGCAACTGTGCCTTTACAGTGTCAGTCAAGAAGATGGCCATCACTGGGTTACAGTGCTCATTTGGATTGAAGGACTGTCATGTTAGTCTGGTTTCCAGCTTGTCATGTGGATCTTTTTGCATTGTGGCAATAAACACAAAACAATGTGTGTTACAGTAATCTTCGCTAACTTCCACATACTTTCAATCTGTAGGTCTTTTATTATTAAGAAGAAACAAGATAGAATAAACAATAAAAGAGAAGTAGGATGGTCCAGTGGGTCTGGCACTAGCCTGGGTTCTGGGAGAGCTGTGCTCAATTCTCTGCTCTGCCACAGACTTCCTGTGTGACCTTGGGCAAGTCACTTAGTCTGTCTGGGCCTCACTTCCCCATTGGTGAAATGGAGATAACAGCATTGCTTTAACTCATAGGTGTGTTGTATGGATAAATACATGAAAGGCATGAGCTACTCAGATACTATAGTAAAGGGAGCCATATAAGTACTTTAACTCGATCTCCATGAGAGAGCACAGTGTGTCTGTCTTCTGTCATAGGTTGTATCTGAAAACACAAAATGGCCTCTGCAGCAGGAAAAGGGATGTCTCTCCATTCAGAGATGCAGTACACAGAAAGTAAGTTAAAACAGATATGAGCCGCATACACTATAGTCTACATTTTCTCTGACTGAATGTGACATTAGCGGATATAAAGTGGTGGCTGTAGAATGGAGAAGAAGCCTATCTCCTCCATATTCATCTCAACTGGCCTTCTGTTTGAGGCTGCCCACACAGTGGTGCTGGAACAAGGAGTGATGGTGGGTGCTGCCTGACCTCCTGGCTTGAATTAGTCATAACAAAACACCAAATATATGGTTTCCATCATCAGCACCCCCACTATAAAAATTGTTCCAGCTCCCCTGTACCCATAGTGAGAACCAGAACTAGACTTGAGTTGCAAAGTTTGAATCTGAACTTTACCTTAGAGTTCCAGGGTATTTGGAGCCATGGTTTTGGGTAGGACCCATGTTTAATGGAGGGAAGGAGATGTTTCACCTCATTGATCTCAGGGTTTCAGCAGCAGAATGGCACTGTCATATGCATTAATGAATAAACCGAGAAAGCAAATTCCTTTCTAGCCACCTACACTCATCATTTCATAGTGCCTTGTTATAGTGAAACCACCTCTCCCACTCCAAAGAAATGAGCATAGCAAAGCCTCAGAAAAATGTAATGCAGCCAGTAGCTTTTTCAATGTACCTGACACTTGCTGTAATGTATTTCATTGTGGCAAGCACACAGCACTGTGCTCCGAGTCTTTGCTTTTCTATAGCCGTGGCTCTTTCACGTTCTGCTTCTTGCTGAAATGTACTTGGTGTTTATGGGAGCCCATAGGCGTCTTCTGCCTTCTGGAACAATATGGCTATGCCAGAAATAATAGCTCCCGATGAATCAAGAGGCACAGTGCTCTAAAAATAAAATAAAATTACATTACATTAAAAAGAGGATATAAAGGACTGATGCACTGAATGCATTTTGATGTTATACTTGAAAGAGCGATCAGTAGGCAAATTGTCTAAAACTCTAGCTTCTTTCTGAGCACCAATGCAAATTATAAAGCTGACAACACAGTTCTGATGTTTGTGGTACAGCAATATGGCATATCTAGAGCAGCATTATTATTTAGTATTTATTTTACCAAAGCATGTCTTCCCTTTGAATAAAGATAATTGTAAGTGGTGACGCACTTTGATTTATGGTCCCTTCCATGTGCAATTATTCTCTCAAGACTATACTCTTCGCATTGCATTAGCTACATATGATTGAAGTTGATTTCCTGCTCCTTTGGAAGGCATCTGGTTGTTTTTAGTTCAAATTGCTGCCTCTGCTAGGCTGAAGCTACATGCATGGACATAAAAGCACACTAGGACTTTTAATAAGAGAAAATAATGGATAGAGAAGTTCTGGGCTGTATCCTGAACTGGGGTCCTCGGCGACAGGAGGGTGCCTGCAGGTCGGTAAAGACACCCCGTCTCTGTGGCCTATGGGTCCCTTAACATTGCTTCTGGGTCTAATGGGTTTGGAAGAAGCCATAGTCTATTTAACCCTGCCTCAGCATGGGGGTAGGGGGAGTTGGACTAGATGACTCCTTGAGGTTCCTTCCGACCCTACGTTTCTGTAGTTCTGTGGCACTGGTATGGTGGCCACACCCCTGGAAACCCATGGCCTGATTCGAAAGGTACTGAGCCCTTGCTGCTCCCATTGGTTTCAGTAGGATTATGTCTGGTCAGAATGTCTGACGATCAGGCCAGCAGTGAGTGCCATATGCTGGATATTGGGTGGTGGTTAAGGAAATGGTGGCTCAGACAGGCATTTAAAATAGGGTTTCTACAGGATTAACCACATGCAATCTATTTAGTAACATTACCATAGTACAACCAAGGAAAATGGCCATAATAGCTTGTATTCTTATCTTCCCAAAGTTGCCATCCAGATACATCCATCGCCTGAGCCCTAATATAGTATTTACACCACATAAAAGAACATGATCCTAGGGCTGCTGATTAGACTAGAAGTCAATAAGAGCAGGCTCCTTATAGCTTCATGAAATTTTCCCAGTAAAGCTGAAAAAATGTGCATTATCTTGAATGACTTTGTCTGTAGCGGGTCCTTCTAGCCATCAGAACCTTCCTTTTCTATCATTCCCATTGAACACAGACAGGTGCAAACTCCATAGATTGGTTTACCTTGTCCATTGGCAAAATTACCATGAGGACTGGCTTACCGTGTCAAGTGCTAGTGCATTGTGAATGCTGCTGCCTCTTCTTTCCCTTGAGTGCTCTGGTGGGGGTTTTTTTGCGCACAGCAGTAGCAGAAATGACAAAGAGATATTTGACACAGAAGAGGAATCCTTTGCACTTGCACAACAGTGCACGTTGCATTTATCATCCTGCCACTTCATTGGCCAGCACCTATGCCGTCAGCTTGACAGATTTGTCACTGGACCCTGTGTCCTTCTGCTGGAGAGCCATAAGGACAGGCAGTGGGGACCTGTAGCAGGTGTACATTTCCCCATGCAATGGCAATTCGATGTGCCCGCTCGAGGGGACCTGCAGGAACTAAATCCTGATCATGAAGAAAATAATGAGCTGACACAGTGCTTGTGTGAAAACGATTAGCTGAGTAGTCTGAGCTGGGAATATGAAGTTCCATCGCCATAGCTACATCCTAGAGTCAATGGACATACTCAGGTATAACTGGAGGAAGAATTTGGCCAGCAGTATTTGGTTCTTATGCCATCACTAATCTAACTCTGAAATGAAACGATGTCATCCTAATAGCATTTTCAGGTCCTATAGGGAGACAAAAATAATCTGTCTCCCAAGTGCTTCCTGGGAAGGACCAGCCAAAATGAGTGTCCAAGATTTATCACTGTTGATAAAAGGTAAATGAATGTCTGTTCCATAGGAAAACCTGAAAAACGCTGGACAAGGAATTATCTCAACAACACAAAGCTTCAGGATTACTGTAAAAACCACTTATTTTGAAAAGGGCTTGTGGTCCTCGGGGAAAAGGAATAAAATGACCATGGCAAAGGCTCAAAACCGTCATGCAGTTAGCGAACAGATTTACCTATCTTCCTTCTCCTTAACGGTCTGTAGCCTATGTCTACTGTCTCTGGATTTTTAAGGGGCCATTCTCATATAGACCACAAGAATCCTGCTGTCCTATAACCTCCCTAGTGATATTTTTTTTTTAGGCAGTGACTGCACCTTTATTCATAGACTCATAGACTTTAAGGTCAGAAGGGACCATTATGATCATCTAGTCTGACCCCCTGCACAATGCAGGCCACAGAATCTCACCCACCCACTCCTGGAATAATCCTCTCACCTATGTCTCAGCTATTGAAGTCCTCAAATCATGGTTTAAAGACTTCAAGATGCAGACAATCCTCCGGTAAGTGACCCGTGCCCCATGCCACAGAACAAATGCCTCCTACTGCTTCTGTCCCCGTGTCATTTGTTTTCTCCTTGAACGTAAAAAGTCACATCATCAGCTGATGAGATGAAATAAGTGAGGGGGAACATTGGGACCTTTTATGGTTGAGAAACCCAACAGAAATATTCAAAAAAATTAGACATAGGCTTTGATAGTTTAGAGCAGTGTTTCTCAACCTTTTTGATCCTAGGGACAAGCTTGCTGCCTTCCTAAACTGTGTCAGGGAGATCTTAGGGACCGGCGCTTGTCCACAGATTGGCCATTGAGAAACACTGATTTAAACTATCAGAGTCAGTCACTTAAGCTGTATTTTGAATGATCATGGTCAGGTTAAGAGTCATAGGTCAAATTCCCCTCCTCCCCCCCCCCACCAAACAATGGAGAATCAGAAGGGAGGAGGCCAGAAGATTGTTCTCCCAAAAGGGACGAAATTGGAGAGGGTGGTGGGCTAGGGACCGGGATCTAGGGAAAGGCACTCTCAGTCTATGCAGACAGAGCTATCCCCATGTGCAGCTTCTGCCTCCCAGCTGCTCCACTGGCAGCAGCACCTTTGGTAATTGGTGTTTGTGAGTTAGGTTGAGGACAGTGATCATTAAATGAACGGCATTTAATCAGCTTCCCCTCCTTGCTTTCATAGCAAATGATGTGAGGGCCTTTACCACAGACAAAGATGTAGCGTGAATCCTCTCCAAGAGGAACGAAGGAGCAAAAATCATTACTGGAAGCAATTTCAACCCAGGCCCATTTGCTATAGCCCCTGGAAAGCTGTCAGCTGTAGCAAAACTTACATTTCACTTGGGTGACACACAGCAGAGCTATCTCAGACCTTTCTGCGTGCTCAGTTAAGTAGATCACGTTCCTCCCCCTGAGTTAACAGTGAGGCAATTGGAGAGGGGGAGTGGGTGTGGCTGGATGTGAGGGTTTTTAAAGATGTAAAACTGAAGTCCTAAGAGCTCATGGTCTTTACAATTTCCCTGGGCCTTTTGGCAAGAGTAGGAGGGTTAATCTTGGTGTCCTCACCCAATCCCACATCAGATGATTCTGAGAATCTGCCTGCTTAAATTCCTTTGTAGTTTCAATGAGATACAGCCTTCTTCTCCCTTTGCTGACCTAAAGCATTACCGTGTGCTAATAGCTGCAGTATTTCATCCCCAAGGTGGCTGCATTTCAGTGGCGTATGAAATTAGTCCTTGGAAGCTTTAATGACTGCAAAGCAATTTGTGATTGTTGGATGGACAGTACTATAGAAATGTATTGTTGCTCGCTCTCTCTCTCTCTCTCTCTCTCGCTCTCTTACACACACACACACACACACACATTAAGGCTGCAGGTACATCTCAGTGAGTGATCTGGGAGTATGTTATCTTTCAGGAATGTTACCATTAAACCACACACAATAAATAAACAAAAGTAAATCAGGGAATGAAGAAGAAAGGTACAAGAAACCAAAATTGTAAACCTATGGACATTCCCAGGTAAGGTAAAGGTACCTACTTCTGCCCTCCTCATTGAGGCCTCTTGGCCTCTGCCAAGCCCAGTAAGGTTCCCAAGGGCATAGGAAATGGTTTTAATGCACTCCAACAAGACTATAAAGAACAAATCATGTCAGACCAATCTGATAGCTTTCTTTGATAGGATAACGAGTCTTGTGGATAAGGGAGAAGCGGTGGATGTGGTATACCTAGACTTTAGTAAGGCATTTGATACGGTCTTGCATGATATTCTTATCAATATACTAGGGACATACAACTTAGATGGGGCTACTTTAAGGTGGGTGCGCAACTGGCTGGATAACCGTACTCAGAGAGTAGTTATAAATGGTTCCCAATCCTGCTGGAATGGTATAACGAGCAGGGTTCCGCAAGGGTCTGTTTTGGGACCGGCACTGTTCAATATCTTCATCAACGACTTGGATATTGGCATAGAAAGTACGCTTATTAAGTTTGCAGATGATACCAAACTGGGAGGGACTGCAACTGCTTTGGAGGATAGGGTCATAATTCAAAATGATCTGGACAAATTGGAGAAATGGTCAGAGGTAAACAGGATGAAGTTTAATAAGGATAAATGCAAAGTGCTCCACTTAGGTAGGAACAATCAGTTTCACACATACAGAATGGGAGGAGACTGTCTAGGAAGGAGTACGGCAGAAAGGGATCTAGGGGTTATAGTGGACCACAAGCTAAATATGAGTCAACAGTGTGATGCTGTTGCAAAAAAAGCAAACATGATTCTGGGCTGCATTAACAGGTGTGTGGTGAGCAAGACATGAGAAGTCATTCTTCTGCTCTACTCTGCGTTGGTTAGGCCTCAACTGGAGTACTGTGTCCAGTTCTGGGCACCGCATTTTAAGAAAGATGTGGAGAAATTGGAGAGGGTCCAGAGAAGAGCAACAAGAATGATTAAGGGTCTAGAGAACATGACCTATGAAGGAAGGCTGAAGGAATTGGGTTTGTTTAGTTTGGAAAAGAGAAGACTGAGGGGACATGATAGCGATCTTCAGGTATCTAAAAGGGTGTCATAAGGAGGAGGGAGAAAACTTGTTCATCTTAGCATCTGAGGATAGAACAAGAAGCAATGGGCTTAAACTGCAGCAAGGGAGGTTTAGTTTGGACATTAGGAAAAAGTTCCTAACTGTCAGGGTGGTTAAACACTGGAATAAACTGCCCAGGGCGGTTGTGGAATCTCCATCTCTGGAGATATTTAAGAGTAGGTTAGATAAATGTCTATCAGGGATGGTCTAGACAGTAATTGGTCCTGCCATGAGGGCAGGGGGCTGGACTCGATGACCTCTCGAGGTCCCTTCCAGCCCTAGAATCTATGAATCTATGAATCTATAAAGGGCTATGCACCAGGGAAAGGAGAGCTTGAGTAGGGTGTCTGTGTGTGTGGGGAGGAGGGGTGTGGATGCGGAGGTAAGCTCCCAAGAAGCATAGTAAGGGTTGTGGTGGGTTTGGACTGTCATGAGTCTATTACTGTATGGGGGAGGTGGGAAGATAATGAGCCTCAGAAAGTGTGTAGGAGGGGGTGAAATATTTCCCTTTCTACTGCCCTTCATAATCCCCTTCCTCATGCTCCGCTCCTTTGCTGCCCCCTTTCCTCCCTTCTCCCCGACTGGCACCCTCCATTCCCCCTTTCCCTGCCCAGTCCCAAGTTCAGTGTTGTCTCCAATCCGCTCCCTCAACACACCTACTCTACACCCCTCAGACCTTCCATAGGCAGGGCAGGCCCTAGGAGGTGTCCAGAAGGGACTGCTGGGGCTAGCAGGCAGCAGAACAGAACAGGGACCCCTCTCCCGCCGTGCAGCTCCCTGGAGTAAGTCAATCTAATACATTTAATGTTTGTCATCATCTTCCACTACTGGGTCTCAAGGCAGGGTCCAGAATAAAAGCGTTTGATGATGTTTCTAGTGGTAATGCCCAACACTTTTAGTGTATCAGGAATTACAAAGAGCATGTATGATTACCTGCAGGCTAGATGGCAATAGTCTCATTTTCCCAATGAGACCTTGGTAGTGGTCAGTTTAGACTTGAGATTTATCTCTGTAAGAAACAGAGCTACTGCTTTTCTTTTTTGAAATGAAAGTTTCCGTCTGCAGCTGTCATTTGATGTTATATATTAAGCCCCCCAAACCTACAATCCATAGCTGCATCACACACAGAAATGTTAATAACTTTTCGGATTTGTTTCTAATCAAGTAAAATTTGGGCTTAAGCAATAAAAGCTCAGCGAGGGGAGTCCAATCTGTGGTTATCTTCCTGCTTCTTTCTGGTTTTGGCTATCGGTTATCAAAAGAGTTAGGCCGCTGAACACCTCGTCTTTAGGCTGTCATAACGTTGAGATCCCTTGGCTGACTTCAATCAATTCACTCCATGATTAAAGTGCTACCGTTACAAAATGACTTCTTTGTATAAGCATAATATTCCTAAGCACATTTAATGAGACATCTATTCTGAAGCTTCCCTCACTTCTGTTTTCCCTCTCCCTTCATTTAGATTCTTCCTTCATCACAGCAGCTACATCCACAAGGGGGCAGCAGCATCTTCTTGACTGCAGAAAGTTCCGGGCATAGATTTTTGTACCCTTACAGCCTGGCTTCACTGCTCACAAAGTGAGCATGAAAAACAGTTACCCTGATGACGGAATGATGGCATGTTACATCTCACTTTGTACAGCAGGTGGAGTATCAGTCTTCTCGTCTTCTGAATAGTGGTGGATGTCACATTTCTTCACTTGTCTCTGACTTTACATGAACAAATATTTTTCTTCAACAACACAGAAAAGGATGAAAGCTTGGTATTCGCCTGCTTAGGGAGAAGGGGAGGTAGGACAGCCCTCCGCATGATTAAGTAAGATACTGGAGCAAGAAGGGTTTCTTCCATCTCTGGCTCAGATCAGTCCCCCTCTTCCACAGGAATGCCAACAAGTTAGGGAGAAAAATAAGGTAGCAATCCCTCCCCCCGCCCATTGCATGTTGTCTGTATTCTTCCATTGTAGGAGTCGGGTTTGCTTCCTTGAGGAACAAACACTCGGGCCAGCACCCAAACTTCTCGAAAAGCTCTAGTTCAGTTGCAAGATCGGGAGTTTGTTGCAAGAGTTACTGGGTGAGTTTCTGTGGCTGTGCCATCAGGACTAGATGGCCACAATGGTTCTTTCTGGCCTTATAATCGATGGACTCCCCCCTGGATTTTCGAAGGCTGGAACACTGGAATTGACCAGAGGCTCTTGGTCATGGGCCTCTTTCCTTACTCCTTCACCCTCCCATCTCCCTAGCAGCACAGCCACAGCTCCTGAAGACACTTCTACTCGTGTCGGCAGGTTTTACACACCAAAAAGCACTGACCAGAAAAATTAAAAGGGAACCGAGAAGAATCACAAGTTCCTTTTTTGTTAAAATAAAGTCATTGCTGGAAAGAATTTTCAGTCATTGCTGATGTGTGTTGGTCACCTAGAGAGGAAAGGCTCATTTCCACATGATTACTCCCCTGGGCTGTCACACGTACCATCAACAGTTGTGGTTGTGCTTGAGTAAAAGAAATTAGATATTAAAGTGAAGTATCTCCTTAAGTAGCAAAAAGGCACATGATAAAAATTAACATGTGAGATCGCAGAGGGTGAGATTGTGGCTTTAAGCTGCTCTCCACGCTGGCGGGTGTGTGAGCAGGGTTTACACACCTACAGCAGCTTCCAGTGACACACTGCAATCCCTGCCTGTGCTGCGTGTTCCTCGGCTAGTGATAGGGGTGGTAGCATTCTTTAACCCTACGGGGTTCCTAGCACTGCTGCCCGAGAGCCCTCCCCTCCCCCACTTGATGTGTGCCAGAATGCAAAGCCAGAGATGGGGCCTCACTTTTTGGATGCCCAACTAGAGACAATTTAAAGGAGTCTGATCATCTGAGGGCAGGTGCTCAGCCCTTTCTGAAAACCGAACCCCTTTATGGAGTCTCAATGCTGGGCTTCTGAAAATTGACCCACACAAGCTCACCAGTGATAACATTTCTTCAAATGTTTATCAAGCAGAGGGCATATTGCTAATTATATTGAAACCTTGGGATTAGAATATTGTTTTAAAACTGACTCTCCAAACTCCAGACAAGTTTTTCTTTCCCCTGGGGGAATGCTGCAAAAGGAAGAGGGTACAATGCAGAAGGAGCACTGCAGCTGTGAGCTCTGAACATGTGTATCAGGACAGAAATGAGTAAGAATGAGGGGGAGAAGCGCACACTCAATTTTAGGACTGTTGGAAGCTCAGTGGATAGGCCCTGTAATAAATAATATACACATAATACTGCAATGAAAGAACAAATATCACACATACCTGCTCTTCCCCTTTTGGTAGCCTTCTTCCTTGCAAGGGAGTAGCTAATGCTGTTAAAGGGGAAATCATTTGTTTATGGGCCTCAGACAGACAACTACACTGTCGAACAATACATTTGCCAGTTACATTAGTTTTAAAATGTCCCTCGAGCGCTGAGGGATGGGGACAGCAAATCCAGGCAGTAGCCTCTTCCACAGAGAGCAACAACAAAGAAGAAAGAAGTCAAGGTTCCAAAGCCAGTCTCGACAGGCTGATATGGTCACTTAGTGTCAAACTGCTAGTAATGGCAATAACCGAGCCTGGAACTTTTCAGAAGACTTGGACCTCACCTCTGCCTGTGACCAAAGATGTTAAGGTCAGACGGCACCATCATGATCATCTAGTCTGACCTCCTGCACATTGCAGGCCATGGAACATTGCCTGCTCACTCCTGCCATAGACCCATAACTTCTGGTTCTGTTCCTTCCTGAAGTCCTCAAATCATGATTTTAAGACTTCAAATTATAGAGAATCTGTCATCTACACTAGTTCAAACCTACAAGTGATCCATACCCCGTGCTGCAGAAGAAGGCAAAAAACCTAACCCAGGATCTCTGCCAATCTCACCTGAGGGAAAATTCCTTCCCAACCCCCAAATATGGTGATCAGTTAGACCCTGAGTATGTGGGCAAGACCCACCATCCAGACACCTGGGAAAGGATTCTCTGTAGTAACTCAGGGCCCTCCCCAACTAGTGTCCCATCACCTTGGCAACCTTTCTTCAGCAATCAGCATCCCATGTAGGGAGGCAAATGGCAGCCTCCTGCATGTCCTGTGCTTTGCACTCAAGCTATTACTTAATAGCCTTGATGCTGCCTTCCCTGAAGTCAGACATTAGGCTCTTCCCAACGAGGCTGTGGGCCATGTGTCCACTGCATGCTAATCACAGTTATGCAGTTGCAGGTTAGTCAATGTGTGGCAGCCCAACCTCCATATTGTCGAAGTAAGCATGCTGTAGTAAGCACAAAGTCAGTCATGCCCTGGCTCCTTATCTGGCCCCTAAAAGTACTACGACTAACTGGGCACATATCCTGAGATTCATTGTACAACTCCCTGCGTCACTCTGTGCTCATGTTCATAGGGTGTTGTAGAGCAGCTTGTCTGCCCAGTGTGACCCAAGAATCTCTGGATGCTGATGGGAAGAGGGCACGGGGGTGTATAGTGGTACAGGAGTCCCCTGGGTTCACCAAAAGAATGTCATGTAAGGTCTCTACTGAAAGTCTGTGTCACACTGGTCATAACCAGTATGTATGGTCAGTATGTGAGAACTTATGTATATATACTAAAAAAATTGTTCTCTAGGGTTAAAAGCAGGTCATTCAAAGATAGTGTGTCTTGAGAAAAACTCCTCTGGGCAGCGAGATGGGAGACCCTTAGCTCCAGGGTGGACCACTGTGTATTGTATGTCATACAATAGGAGTTTATTGTCATTCTACATCAAATGCTAATGAAGAACTGGACTTGAGAAGGAAAGTAACAGGAAGCGGTAAGCTGCAGGGGAGGAAACGTATCTTGAGGTGAACAACAAAGGGCTGTTCTGGTATATTTGCGGGGGTGACACCCTTCACCTAGGAAGTCAAGTCAATCCGTGACAAAGGGATCTCAGTCAGGCTTGGTTGAAAACACTGGAGAGAACGTCAGGTCAGATAAATGTCTTCAGACAGGAGGAGAACTGGTTAGTTAAATTTAGGCTTTGAATGCATATTATGGTGGTGGTGTATGTGTGACCATTTGTGTCCATCTCTCACACTGGTTTTTACTTGCATCTCTATTGTTCCTTAAATTAATCCCCTTTTATACTTGAACTCAAGTTCTGTGTGTGATATAGGAGCAGTGGGCTAAGGTAAACTGTGGTATGCTGTTCCTTGGGGAACAGAGGATCTGGGATTTCTGGGGATATTCAGTGATCTGGGTCTGGATACCACAGTGGGACATGTTCAAGGGACTCAGCGCTGGGTGCATCTGTTGTCAACCTGCAAGGGAAGGCCAGGGCTGCTATAGTAGCCCTGAGGAGAATGCTTGAGTGGCTGACAGGCTGGTTGTGTTCGGGAGCTAGCACCCTGCTAGTCCAGGCAAGGCTCCCTTGTGCTGGAGGAAGGTGGTAACAAGGTGACTCATAGCCATGGTGGGTATTGTGGCAGGATTGTGGATGTGGCCTACACGTGGGAAATTCATGTTCTGGCAGGACCCAAAGAGGGTGTGGTGTTCTGTGCCAGAGGTCTGGATCCCCGCTTTCCCTAATATCCTAGACCAACAGCTGCTGCTTTTTATGAAGCCAATGTTTCTTCTTCACACCTCTGCAGAAGCTGCTACCAAGAGACAGTGGTGGGTGTTTCAGAGGCTGCTTTTGGCCCATAGAAGACAGACAGAAGCTTACAAGCAGAAGCCTAACAACCGAATGACAGAGCTGACACTCTTTTTCATAGCAGACCTCACCCAGACAGACAGCTGCTTCTGGACCAGGACCACAAGCACAGAGTGGTCGGATCATGTCATGATGGAAATTGGGTGACTAGCAGTAGGCCCAGAACTGTTGAATGAGAAAAACCACATTCCTGGAGCTGTGTGAGGAGCTCAACCTGGGCCTGAGCACAGAACACCCAGATGAGGTGTTAATGGTCCAGAAGCACATAGCTATCGCCATGTGGAAGCTGGCAATAACAGACTTTAACGAATCTGTTGGTAATCAATTCAGGGTAGGCAAATCCATGGTTGGCACAGTGGTCATAGAAGTTTTCAAGGCAATTAATGCTGTGCAGACCCCCACTGTAAAAACTGGAAATATTCCCAAAATTATTGCAGAGTTTGCACAAATGTGCCCCCTGGATTTGTCCCTCTGGTTCTTGAGCCTGAATAAGTTTCTCAAAGATATCCCTGTGAAACTCAGTTAATCATGCCCTTATCTCATGATCATGGCATAGATACTTTGCTAGCAGCTTCTCCTCACATTCTTACTCATCCTTCCTTTGCTTCTCCTCACATTCTATGTGCTTTCCTGGTCTGATGGAATAGTCCATAGGCACTTCAATGATTAAGTCATTTGCTATTCTCTGTCATTCTGACCACAAATTCGGAGACCTTCCAATGATATTGAGTGCTCTCCTAGTTGGCCTCGCATCCCTGGAGCAGTCTAACACAGTCTCACTTGGTCCTGACAGATAGATGGAAAAGACATTGGTGAATGCCCATGACTTCCTATAATTTCATACTCATTACTGGCAGCTACAACTAATTAAATAGAAACTTTATCTCATAAGAATGCCATTCTCTTGGCTGACTCTCTTGCCCAGCAAACTTTGGCCTGTGGTGAACCTTTATAAAGGTGTTTTCTCAGGAAAAGAAATGGTGAGATGATTTTACTTTTCAGCTCTCCAGAAAATGTCTTTTTGGGAAAGGCTTGTGGGCCTGGGGGTAGGGGCAAGCCCTGGGAGAGACAGCTGCAATTGTGATTATGTTGAACCAAACTCAGGCGGCTGTAACCCTATTACATAGTCAAATTCCAGAGTGGAAGAGGGACCAGTTATTCCAGGACTCAGAAGGAGCTTTTCCATGTATACAAGAGAAATTGTGCCGTGTCTTGTGGCAGAGGAACTGATAAGCGACTGAAGAGGGACTGTAAGTTACACCAGTGGCAGAGGGAGGCTTGCCTTACCAAGGACTCTCAGAGACCGCCTGGAACATTTACTGAGTGAAAACTCTTTATTTTATTACTTTCCAGGAAAGGCCAAAAATAAGCTCCGCAATAAACCACCTTCTGCACTAGTGGGAGGGGGCCTTAGCAGGGGTATTTGGATGGGTAGTGCCTCTAAGGACTGTGTTATGGCAAGTTACATTTTGTCTGGGCTATGACCAAAAAGGTTTTTACTTTTGGATTAATGCTTTTCCATTTTAATTTTTTTTACTGCATTCAGCCACTGTAAGCAGCCAGTTTGCAGGGTTTTTTCCTCTGCTTGTCTGCCATTTAAAGCAGCATGGTCAGGGTATGGGGAATTGGGGGGAGGAGGGGTTGGATCAGTGTAATGGCACAGCATCTGCCCTCAACTTAAGTGCCAGCAAGAATTATAGTGTAAAACCCATCCAAATATGTCATGGTATCCTTCGTAATAATATCAAAGATGGCTGTGCCCACATTTCCTGGCTGAGATGCTGTGTCCTCCCCAATGCTTCTGTTTAGGGCCCCTCAATCCCGCTGGGCTTTCCCTGTTCCAGATTAAAGAGTTCCTGACATGACTAGGAGCTGATGTCCTTTTTGAGGATGGTGTCTCCCCCCACGCCTGAGTTGTTTGTCTGGTGTGTGTGTGTGTGTGTCTTCACAGACATCCAAGTTCTGAATTTACACCTGTCCTGGCTCCAAAGATGAGTCCATGCTGGAAAAGGGCTCTGTGTTTGGAGCACTGCTCAAAAACCACTCCATTTCATCATAAAACAGACAGGTAGCCAGGCCAACAACAGATTTCTTATAGTTATCTTTGGCCTTTTGGTACCTCAGCTTGAGCCCCTTTATCTTCTCCCTGCACCACTGCCTGGTTCGCTTGATCCCGTGGTCAGCCAGCTGCTGCTGAGATGTACCATCATACAGTTGGAGATTCCTCTTTGAGGAATTAAAGTAATGGGTTTTGTTCACTTTGGCCCAAAGCTTCACCATCACACTGAAGGTGTGATCCTTCAGCTGGTGGTTGAACGCTGATACATGGGCTTATTATTACGTATTCTTCTGCTGTAGCAAACACTGGAGATAACTGAAGCAGGAGAAACCACAAGCAGTAGGGAACTAAGGACACTAAGCAGAGGCTTGTGAAGGTGGGTGACTTCCATTGAAGGGTCAGAGTACAGATAGATGGCGAGGTAGAACACAGGAATGGGTGCAAAGGGGCTTGTGGGAAAGGATTGGTGGACCATCATGTTAATTCAGGTGATTGGCCATTACTGCTTGTTTTCATTACACTTACCTTAGGTTAGAAACATGGTGGGCAGACTAACCTCGGGGTCTACCTTATGCCTCAGGGCATGGTGGATACCTCATCGTGCAGCACGGATAAATGTATATGGATGTGTGAACATAGAGCGTGGTAAGGGGAAAACCTGTGGTTGAACCCAAATTAAGTCTGCAGTGAAGACAAGGCTTCAGAGACTGCTCCAACTAACAGTCCTGAGCCTCAGGTCAGGGTATCTTTAATAAGATAAGAGAAATATTTTATGGACAATGGTACAGTTAAAAAGAAAATAATACAATAAAAGATACCCAGAAATAAACACACTTGAGACAGAACATTAGAGAAAGCAGCTCTAGTCTTGCACTAAGTTTGGGTTACAGAGTTTTACTGAAATGTAAAACATCTGAGAAAAAATCTTTGTCTCGTCTCCAGCTCCCTAGCTATCTACCCTCTCTCAGTCCAAGTGTGTAACCAGAGCACCCTCTCTTTATAGCTCAGGTGTGGCTGTGTGAATAAGCATTATAGCTAAATTACCATTGTGCCATTACATCATTCCCCAACCTCATGCCTTTCTGAATACCAGCTTCAGCTCTTTCGTCTTTCTTTCTACGCTGCAACATTTTAATGTCAATCCAGCTGCTGTTAGGGATTCTCATCCGCCATGTTCTCAAAGGCTTCCCTCAGCTGAGTTAATTGGGGAGTGCCTCCAGGGTAACTAGCAATGCTGAATATCTCACAGCTAAAGTAAACAGCTAGTTGAACAAATAATACCAGAGAAATTACTTAGCTAAGAGGCAGCAATTATAATTTGAGATCAGACATACATTTATACACAGTTCCGTAGGTTTAATGGAAAACTAAAGATCAGAGGTAAGTAAGGTACTTGCCCACCACACTGGGGTTTGTGAGACTAATTAACCTTTGCAAAGAGCTATGAGGTTCTCTGTTGAAAGGTATAAATTATTATTTAAAGAATGTTCAGAATGACGGAGTGCACACACTGGTAACATGTGTTGATTTGTTGTTTGGCTTTGAGTCATTCTTAGCATCTATGCCAAGAATGCTTCAGGTAGCTGCAACACCTGCAATTAAATGAACTAGATGTATTTCTTAACAAAGACTCCGTAGGTGTCATTTCCTATTATTATCATCACATATTCTTCTATACTTTACAGAAGGGCTAGATTCATGTTAAGGGTTATTTTCTTAATATAGTGAGAAGACTAGGTAGAATTCACCCTGAGTGACGTACTCTCGATTTAAGTACTCAGATACATTCGAACAATTCACCTTGTTAAAAAACAAACTGGGAAACCGACAAGCCCAAAACCCAGGTGGGAAATAGAGTAAAGAGTCCTAACATGGGTAGGAGTCATCTCTAGGAAAGTGTTTTCTCCTGAAAGCCCCATGACCTTCCCCCACCTCCCAGGTGGTCTTTGGACTCTGCTCCCAGCTGGGAGCCGAAGCCTGGGCAGGTTTGGACCCTGCGCCCAGCTCGGAGCCAAAGTGAGAAGCCACAGCTGTGGGCTAACAGCTGCAAAACATAGGGGAGAAAGAAGAACTAGGTGGAAGAAGAAGGAGGCAACTAAAGGAGTCCTGGACTTATAGAAGCATTTGGTTTGAGGGATGGTTCATGCTTCTGGTTGTACTAGTTTTTCCATCTTTAATAGCAAATGGATTCCCTATGCGCATATCTTCCTTAAGGGTAAATTTTCAGAGCATTGCACAAGGCTTCAGTTGTGTGACTCCTGCAATAAGCAGCAGAACAGCTTTGTTAAAACCCTGCACAACCCTTGGAAACCTTATAGCTGATGGTCAGACTCATCCACAGAAGGGTAGATGGGCCCCTAACTCTCTTATGCAGGCAAAATTTTCATTGAATTAAATGGGCAGTTTGCCTGAGGAAGGACTGCAAGGTTTCCCTATGAAGGTTTACCTGTACAGCCAGCCCCCACCCCTTGAGCAACATGTTGCAAATGGATGCTCCTCCACACTTGCAACAGAAAAAGCCACAATGGGGACCCTGAAGAAGTCACTGCTGCTGTTAGCAGTGAAGACCCATGGTATTACTGACATGATGTCACTGAGGTTTAAACTCATGTAGAAACTAAAGTCTGGATTCTCTGATGTATCCAGTTTCCACTGGTGCAATTGTGGGCAGTGGGGCGGGGAACGAACTACAAAGTTGAGGCTCCTTGATCCTGAGGCTGGTTCTTTATGAATCCCAGCTGTGGTCAGCCTGAGGGCTGCTCTACTCTACACTGGCTGGCTGTGGCCTCCAAACTGGGGCTTGCTGAAGTGCAACCCCACTCTGCCCCAATACTGTGGGATACAGAGGGGTGGCATATTTGCCCACCCACACACCACACCACACCAGCTCTTCACCCAGTGGGGCTTCCTATACACTTGGGGAATCCTCAGCTGAGACATCCGCCCAGAATTTGCAGTGAGAGGGGGATGGAGTGGGGCAGAGAATCTGGCCCCAAACAGACAATGTAGCAATGGAGGCTGGGCTGCAACAAAAAGGAGTGGACGAGTCTGCCCAGCAATTTAGCTTAAATTCTCAGCTATTTGCTCCTTTCCAGGCTGCATAACAGAGGGAGCTAAGGATGTTATTGAAAGTCAGTGGGCATTTGGGGGCCTAATGACCAGCTGTGCCTTTGAAAAATCTCCCCCTTAGCTTCTGGTGACAATGGGATTTAAGTGCATATCTCCCCCTTGCTGCATGAAGGAAGCTAAGCTATGCAGAGGAGTGTGAACCAGCTGGAGTGAAGCAATCATTCATCCCCTGAGCAAGTTATTACTGTACCCCATCCTTGCCTGTTCCCCTGTTATTCTTGCTGGGGCAGGGACTTTAAATGTTTGTGAAGCATTAAAAGCAACACAAATAATAATGGATTCCACTGGTTCAAGGAGACACACAACAGTCTGTAAGAACAAAGTTCACAGTCCCAGGCATGAGAGTAACCAAGGCCCCTCTCTCAAAGCTGAGCTGGAGTTTTCCAGCATATCGCTATTGTCAAAGCCTAGATTTTGTCGGGAAGGCCTGGGAATTTCTATGAGCTTTGGAAGCAGTCAGTCTTTTGGCCCTTAGAGACTGGATTTGATGTAGGAATGACTGGATGAAATTCTATTGCCTGTGCTATGCAAGAGCAGATTGTGACAATGATTCCTTCTGGCCTTAGAATTTATGAATGGCATAAATTTCCCAGATGGGATCTCTAGCCTAGGCCAGCTGCCTCTTAACCTGCTCCTGCCTCCTAGGAGCACAGCACTGTTTGGGTAACAGCCCTAAAATTCTAAAGAGGTGCATGAGATACAACTAAAATCATTTGTTTTGCTGTGTGGGTTTCAGTTGCGTCGATAGGGTGTCAGTGTGAACGGTCAGCCTTCTGTGGTTTCCGTCAGCAGACCATCCTCCCTTTCATGTATAGGAAAGTGGCTGCTTGGCACCAGAGCTCAGGGGTCCTTTGTGATCGCTTGCTGGTGCAGTAGCTACACAGTAACTGAACTCCTTTCAAGGGACTGAAAAGGGTGAGGACCAGTCCCATTTCCCCAACACACTCATCCCCTGAGCTTCTGCAAAGAACTCATATATTCTTATATTCTACCAACTCTTGTTTAACTCAGCCGTCCTTGGCAGCCCATGTCTCTGCAGCCAAACAACCATGGCTTGGCTCAGAGAATTAATTAAAGGGAGTTCCCATGGCTGCTTCTGTTATTTGGCAGCAGAAACCTCTATTGTCTCCCTGGCTTAAATATTGGCTTTGCTGCTAGTACACTACAGCCCCTGCTGGGCTGCTACATACATTGAACTTGAATTAATATGCAAACTAGATACCGTTCACTTAGGTTTGAACAGAGACCGAGAGTGGCTCGGTCATTACATTAATTGAATCTATTTCCCCTAGTTAACCTCACACCTTTGTGTCAACTGTCCGCAATGGGCCATCTTGATTATCACTTCAAAAGTTTTTTCCCCCCTGCTGATAATAGTTCCTCTTAATTAATTAGCCTTTTACAGTTGGTATAGGTACTTCCACCTTTTCATGTTTCTCTGAATGTATAAATATCTTCTTACGGTATGTTCCATTCTATGCATCCAATGAAGTGGGACTGTAGCCCACAAAAGCTTATGCTGAAATAAATTTGTTAGTCTCTGAGGTGCCACAAGTACTCCTGTTCTTTATACATTGCACTGACATTACAATGAAAGGACTGCAATGTTAGCATGTACCTGATATAATGAGAATAGGTGTTTTTCCTACAGGCAAGCCAGGAGTTAAAGCAGCAGTCCAATGTAGGATGCAAAGTCAAGGATAGACCTTGCCTGATGTTAATGGCTCAGCTTTACAGTCAGTATCTAATCGTAAAGGACTTGAACCGCAGGCAGGCAGTACTCTGGCTGGCACAGCGAAAAAGGGCCATTTAACTTGCCTAGCTCATCTGTGTATTCATAGCTGAAATACTAATGTGATGTAATAGTTACAGTCATCAATCACTCTTGGGTCTGCCAACAATCCACAGATCATTAAATATAAATGCTTGTTAAGGTGAAAGTAGTTTGGGAGAGGGTAGAGACATATATCGTGTCTGAACTTTCCCTAACACTTTCCCTGGTAAAGAAAAAAAGGTTCTAAAAAGATTTTAAACAGTACTTGAGTTTAATCTGATAATTAATGTTGGCAGGATGTAACCACAGGGGTGTTTGCTACTCAGTAGGGGCAGTGTCTGTGCTGTGGAAGGCTCCAGAAATAAGGACAATTTTCTCCAGCTGATTCAGCAAGAGCATTGAAGAGCCCGTTAGATTTTTCATTAGTGACCCAAATAAAGTCACTAGATGCAATGCCAAGCTCCAGAAAGTCATGAAGAAAATGGGAAGGTGGCAAGCTTGGGCAAAAAAGATTTCTCTCTTCTCATGAACATGGCTTCACTTGATTCCATAGTTTTCAACTCACTCTTTCTCCCATCCATTAAAAACATCAAAGGTGCATAGTGCAACCATCTAGGTCTATAGATACAACCACAAATGCAAGGATAGGGTCAACAGCCTGTCTTCAAATGTGACATTTTGTTTAGGTATCTGTTTTCCCTATGTGGAAATATTCCCCCCCATCTGTCAAAATTCTTTATGCTGTCACTGGCCTCCATCATGGTATTTTCAATCTTCAAGCTGTTATCCCTCCTCCTTCCTTTTAAAATAATTGAAACAGTTTTGTCTATTACTTAGGGCCCTCATTTGGGAGTCAGGAGACCTGGATTCTCCCGCTGATCTGCTTTCTGACTTTAGGCAAGTCAGATCACTTCTCTCTGCCTGTCAAACCTTTCCACCCTTCATTTGTCTTGCCTATTTAAGTGTTGTTGTGGGACAAGGAGCATCTCTCACTATGTTTGTATGAGGCCTAGTACAATGGGGTCATAATCTTCAGGCTTCTAGACACTACCATATCAAGACATAACTTCTCAAGACAGGAACTCAGTTTTTGCACAGCACCTATGACAATGCAGACCAATTCTGACTGGGGCTGCTGGGCACTATATTTTTATAAAGACCCAATGCTTAACAGAAACGGAGGCAGAGAGAGGTTAAGCAATTTGCTTCAGGTCACATAGGAAATCTGTGTCAGGAAATGAACCTAGCTCTCTTGAGTCCCAGTTCTGTGCCATAACCACAAAGCCATACTTCTCTAAACTAATCCACGCATCTGCCTTGACATTTATACCACACTCAGTACTTTGGTCTGTAAAAATGAATGTGTCTCAACCTAAAAGTATTGGGTCTCAACCATGTTTTTCAGGTGTGATGAAGGAATCCAACCATTTTGGGGAGGTGGACTCCTGTCCATGTGACTACCTGCCTGATGCCACGAAATCATTTCACATAATCCACTGAGCAGCCATCAGATGGGTAAGGATTTGCTGGGTGCAGGTAGGACGCTGATGGAAAGGAGTGGTATGGAAAGCACAGTGGGCATTCTATAGTCATCAAACAGAGGAGATACATTTGTCCAAGTCAATTTGGATTAGCTTTCAGAGATGCAAGGCTATAAGGGTTCTGCAGCCTAGCAGCCATTAAGCCGGTAGATTAATTATTTGATCACTTGAGGAGTACAGCTACTTTGTAAAATAAAATAAACAAATCCTTTAGAAAATCCAAGTTGAACTGATCTCACTTTTCATATAAAAGTGGCTTAGCCCAGTTTCAGGGGCTTTTGATTTTACTGTAGCACCAGTCACTGAAAGAGATGCTTGGTATATATTGGTGAGTCTATAGTCAGGCTAGGCTACAGTTCAGCTGTCTCCTACCTCTCTGCAGGTTTTCACGTACTCCACTGAAGAGCATGCAGAAATAAGTAGTAATCAAATCCAATTGGATGAAACAGAGCTATCTGCTGTGTATCTCAGGGATCAGAAGTTAGAGAATACACTACATTTACAAAACAAGTGTCACTGAGGTTGCATTTTTGGTTCTTTAAATAAATTTCTCAGGAACGCTGATGTCAGTGCTGCAGCAGAAAGCCTGGAGATAAATGTTAACTGAATTATGAGAAACAGGTCTGTCATCTTATTGATGAAAACCATAAGCAGTAAAAAGCAAGTAAAAACACTATACCATCCAGTTAATTGATTGTGATTACTCTGGTTTTCCATTTACTGGAATATTTGACTTTGGATCAGAAATGTCGCTGTCGCATCAGAAAAGAGCCTTCATTTTCCACTCCTCGGGAAGATGGGCATTTTAACATCATCCCTGGCACTTAAGATGCCAATCTTCTAAAGTAACTAGTAGTAACATTGCCCCAACACCTCTCAATCTGTGCCTGGTAGGTAGGGTAACCTTTTCTCACATATGCAATTGGAAGGGGTAGCAGGTATTGGAGGATACCACTAAGTAACATCCCAGCTGATATTTCATTATGAGGCCTCATAGAAGCCCTTGGAAACCATTCTGTTCATATTCTTTCAATTTTTTGAATCCCCATTTCCTTCATTATGTTTTGAGGTAGATCTTTGTTCTACATAGAAATACCCCACCCATCTGCCTAACACTAGTGCTGTAATGGTCAAGGGGAGGCGGATGTAGTCTTTGCTTCTGACCATTTTTCACACTCTCTACTATGAAGGGAGGCTACAGAGCCTGACCCCGTTTTGGTGAAAGTTCAGGGTGAGGCATGTTCTACTCCATTGTTCCCTGACAGGCCATGGATACGATGCATTGGGTCTGAGGCAGGAAGTGAAAGATCTGGCCAAGATCTCCCTTGAAATTAAACAGCAACAAAAGGAAGCTAACTTTACTATTCAGTGCTTACGCCACATAGATGGACTTGGGGGTGGTGCCTTAAGCAACAGGATTAAAACATCTGTTGCAATAAGAAAGTAACAGAATTCGAAAAACTGGCCAGAAGGGTGTATCTCCGTGGCTCCCTTTGCAGGATCGGGGCCTTACAGACCAAGATTGGACTTTTACTCCTGTGGTACGTCCCTCATTTTAAAAAGTGAGGATTTTTTCCAACAGAAATAGGCCTCAGTCAAAAGCCTGGATCTAAAAACCCCACCTCCCACCCCCCAGCCAAGGGTCTGAGAGAAATCTGGATCAGCCTCTAAAAAAATAATGGAAATGAAAAGCCAGGCTGTAACAGGTAAAGCGCCAACAGTTTCAACATGCAAAATAGCTGGGATTTCCCTCTGCTGGTTGGGCTGGAACAGCTTGCCGGCGGATAGCATCAGGTTGCAACATGTTGCTTTTAATTTCACTTTTAATTATAACAAAACTGCTTTAGGGACACAATTTTATATATTTATGTAAGAGTACAAATGTAAGTTCAGGTTACTGTGTTTGCAATTTAAAGGTAAATAAAACGCTATTAGCAAGAGAAGTGATTCCCCAGTTTATCATACACTAAACAGAAACATTACCTTTTATAGGTTAAAAATAATCTTAAAACCTTATTAAATATAATGGCAGGGGGAAAGATAACAGGGGTCTAGGGATCAGACTATCTGGGGTTGATTTCTGGCTCCAAAGCTTATCAGACTTGCTATGTGTCTTCAGTCAACCTTCCCCTGCCCTCCGCTTTCCTGTCTGTAATATTGGGGTAATAACACCTTCTTTGGAGTAGGGTCAAGATGATACTTTGTTTAATGTTTGTAAAGTGTTTGGGAATCCTTGGATGGAAGATACTATAGAACAGGGTGGACAAACTTTTTGGCCCGAGGGCCACATCTGGGAATAGAAATTGTATGGCAGGCCATGGTTGCTCACAAAATTGGGGTTGGGGTGTGGGAGGAGGTGAGGGCTCTGGGAGGGGGTGCGAGCTCCAGGGTGGGGCCAGAAATGGGGAGTCCAGAGTGCAAGAGGAAGCTCTGGGCTGGGGTGGTGGAGTAGGGTGCGGGGGAGGGCTCCAGCAGGGGGTGCAGGCTCTGGGGTGGGGCTGAGGATGAGGAGTTTGGGGTTCAGGAGGGTGCTCCAGGCTGGGATCGAGGGGTTCAGAGGGTGGAAGGGGGATCAGGGCTGGGGCAGGGGTTTGGGGCATGGGGAGAGGCTCAGGGGTGCAGGTTCTGGGCAGCACTTACCTCAAGTGGCTCCCGGAAGCAGGGGCATGTCCCCTCTCTGGCTCCTACTCGGAGGTGCGGCCAGGCAGCTCTGTGCGCTGCCCCATCTGCAAGCACCGCCTCTGCAGCTTCCATTGGCTACAGTTCTCGGCCATTGGGAGCTGTGGGCGTGGCACTTGGGGGGAGGGGCATCATCCAGAACAGAGCCCCCTGGCTGCCCCTACGCATAGGAGGCAGAGGGGGACCATACTGCTGCTTCCAGGAGCCGCGTGGAGTGGCCCCGATCCTGCGCCGCGGCTGGAGCGGGGCAAACCCCAGATCCCACTCCCCAGAGGGAGCTTGAGGGCTGGCTTTAAACGGCTGGCGGCCTGGATTCAGCCCGCGGCCCGTAGTTTTCCCACCCCTGCTGTAGAAGGAGAATGCATTAAAGTCAATAATAAAATATACAAATACTGCATTTAAGGATCAACATTCAGAATAACCACAATGTATTAAACTGATAGAGTTAATAAAGATTAAGTTTCCTGATGTGTGTTGATATTTATTCAGAACTATTTCCATAGAGAATTCTGCTTTTAATAAAGGGCATGAGATGACCCATGATTTGCAACGGGAAATAAGAAACCACAAGTAATTTTCAGCATTGCTACTATGCCAGGCTATTGCCACCATGCTGACCTGCTTTTGATCAACTGGCACACAACATTTCTTAATGCCATTTGAGGCATTTATTGTAAATCAATCCTGCTAATGCCTGTTTATGTCAGGTGCTGCTGCTGATAAGGACAACACCTGCACAAATCATTAACGTAAATGAGAATTGATTCTGGCACTGTGAAAGTCACTGCGGGAGTCATGCTGGTGAACTATTTCTTTCTCAAGCTGCCATTAGACCGCAGGGTCAGTAGTATCTTTGACCTTGATGAATGAGTGGTTGTAACTTTCACAAGGGAATAATTAACAGCCTACCCAGAGTCAGATTTATGCCACTAGAACTTAGTCTTCGAGTGAGGGAGGATCTTACACAGCCATTGGTAAGCAGTTCTAATTGTTAATTACACTTGCTGTTAAAATTTTTTTACTCTAATTCCAGTTTTAATATTTCTAGCTTCAACTTCCAGCCACTGGACCCTGGTCTATACTTAAAATTTAGATCAACCTAGCTAGGTCGCTCAGGAATGTGATAAATTCACACCCCGTAGAGTTGTAGCTCAGTTGAGCTAACCCCCAGTGTAGACACAGCTAAGCCAACAGAAGAATTCTTCCGTCAACCTAGCTACTCAGGGGTGTGGATTACCTACAGCGATGGAAAAAACACTTTTGTCAATGTAGGAAGTGTCTACAGTACGGCACTACAGTGGCATAAATGCAGTACCAGACCTGTGCCACTGAAGTGCCTGTAGCGGAGACATGCCCTGGGTCTTGTTATGCTTTCATCTGCTCCTCTGTTATAATGGTATCTTCTCCAGATGTTGGTACTTATGGACCAGGATCAAGTCACACCTTAGCCTTCTCTTCAATAAGGCCCAAGGCCTTCTATTCAAGACATCCCTATTCAATAAGTACATAAGCACAGGCTTAACTTTTAAGATTTACCTTGAATTCAGTAGGAATTCAGCATGTGCTTTAGAGCTGTCCTGAATAGGGATGAACTTAAGCATATACATTCGCAGATAGGAGACTTGGTCTTTTATTGTAAGGTGTGTTTTCCAGACCTTGAAATCATTCTTGTACCTCTTTTTTTAACCCTTTCTAATTTTTCAATATCCATTTTGAAATGTGGATGCCAGAACTGGACACGATTCCCATAAATGGTTTTACCAATGCTGAATGCAGAAGCAACAGCACCTACTTACTCCTATTTAATGTTCCCCGTTTATCTGTCTGAGGAATGCATTGATTTTTTTTATCTACAACATTGCACAAGGCGCTCCTATTCAGTTAGTTAACTCCAGTAACCCCCTGTAGCTGCAACTATGCTTTCACGTGAAAGTCTTTATTTTGTCGCTGATTATTTGGGCTTGATAAAAGTACCTAGCCTATTTTAATAAGATTGATTTAGGGTTATTAGAATGTTTACGGGTAATATATGCACTTTCCTTGAGGGTGTTAAAAGTGTCACCAATAATTGACTGCTACTGCATTGCTAGAGATTGGGATAGTGACTCGGGCGTGGCTGGTCAGGCAATAACAGTATTTCTGTTTTTCCACGTTTGTTTTGATTGTAAACATTTTGGTGCAGGGACTCTCTTTTACTAAGTACTTGTACAACACTAATACAATGGGGCCCAAATCTCATTTGGGGCCTCTAAGAGCTTCTATAATATTACTGACTACAGTCGAAAATGTTTCTGCAAAAACAATATATAGTGGAAGTTGTTAATTCCCACAAAAATTGGCCTTTTCTCCCCACCTCTCAGTAAAGATTTTATAGTAGAGGCTGTAATGAGTTTATTAAAGCTTGATCTAATTCGCAAGAAAGCCTACAGCAGTCTCTCAAGCGACTTCAATGGGGGCTGGACTGAGCCTTTAAATAAGTCTACTTATTTTTACCAAAACATGTGAAAGAACTTTCCCATGGAAATCTGTCATGGCCCTTAGAATCCTTGTGGCAGAAGATGCCTCAGGTTCTTTCTCTGCTTCCTTCCTATTTTTTAATGATTTATTCAGTGCATAGTGAGAAAAGCTTCCTAACATTCTCTAAAATAATTGTTTTCAAGCACAGATAATTTGTTTCAATGTGTATAGCATGAGGAAGACACCTATAAGGATTATTCTGAGCATCCTCTTTACAATACAAGTCTTTAAATATATGACAACATAGCAGAGATTAGATAATTCCAGTACAAATCCAGCCTCTAGGCCAAATCGAGCCATGATTTGGATAAAATAAATACCTCGTGAAGGTATAAACAACAATTTACATTTAACATTTTAAGATCTTGAAGGAAGCCTGTTCAGTCTTCCATTTTTACATGCAATCCCCATTGATCCTTGAATTGCAGGAGATACGGTTCTTGGTCTTCTGATGGCTCATCAGACACCTGCCTCTCATAGAGTTTGGACAAAAGCCCCTCTTTAGCAGGCTGATTACGCGCTTCATGCTCAAATACTTCTTCATGTGCATCACACTCAAAACTGGACAAAGTAGGTATATAAAGTCTTCCAGTATGAGGATCCCAATCTACTAATATGGTTTGTTCATCCTCCTCTTCTACCTCCGTTGTCCTAGTTTGGTCTTGGAGGCTCTGTGTTATTGTTCTTAACTGGGGACAGTAAGACTGTCCTATTTTTTCAGTACCCAAATCAATCTGTGGATCATCCGGTAGTTCCTCTGGTGCAGCAGCAACCTCCTTCCAATTGAGTTCTTTTAGTTTCTGCACTGAACACATGTCTGTAACCTGCACATCAAGCTGGGGACAGTATGACTGTTCCATTTTATTGTCAGCGAAATCCCTCAAAGTGAGCTGTGGCTCACCTAGCAGTTCTCTTGGTGCAGAAGACTTCTCTGTCAAACCACATTCCTTTAGCTTTTGCACAGGAAAAAGGTCTGCAGGCCTCACCTCAAGTTCATACTCTACAACCCCTTCATTCCTTTGACCCAAAGCATAATGGAATCCATGTTGGCATATCCCATATTGCTCCGAGTCAGGTAAAATGTTCACATCTTCAGAAGTATCAACCAAGTGTTTCACTTCCAATGCTCTTTTCAGAGGCTTATCATCAACTCTGCTTTCGTCATGAATAGAACTGCAACTATGGCTGGTCCTGCCTATTAAATTAATGGTTTCCTGGGAAGTCTTGTACTCACCCATCATATTAATAGTGATGAAGTTAACCACTATTTTTTCAGAAGGGATAAAAACTCTTTCATCACATTTATTGGTGTAGTGCAATACCTGGAATGGAAAGACATTTTGATTAAAAAAAAATACAAGAGATACCATCTAAGAGGAGGTTACTCCCTCTGTGCAGTAACTGACGTTCTTCGAGATGAGTGTCCCTGTGGGTGGCTCCACTTCAGGTCAAGGTGCGTCCCAGCGCCTTCGATCTGAGATTTTTACAGCAGTACCCCTACAGGCCATGCACGCGCTGTGCCTACCTCTCGAGCTGTTAGTGTTTGAATAGCTTGTGCACGGCCCGAGCTCCTCAGTTCCTTCTCTACAACGAAGTGCGTTCCAGATTCTGAAGTAGAGGGGAGGAGGGCGGGTAGTGGAGCACCCACAGGGACACTCATCTCAAAGAACGTCAGTTACTGCACAGGGTGAGTAACCTCCTCTTCTTCTTCGAGAGATGTCCCTGTAGGTGCTCCACTTCAGGTTATTGTAAGCAGTATCCCTTAGGATGGTTGGGACTTCGGATCAGGTAAGAAGGCTGTTGACAAGACAGCTCTACCCATCTTGGTGTTGGATGCTGCAGTGTGGATGAGTGCGTAGTGATTGGCAAAGGTAAAGTTTGATGCCCAGGTAGCTGCCCTGCATATGTCAGAAAGCGGGATATTATGGAGAAAGGCAGTGGAGGTGGAGACAGCTCTAGTGGAGTGTGTCCTGATTGATGTAGGAGGGTGTATTTGCCTCAGTTGGTAGGAGAGATGTATGCAGTCTGCAATCCATTTGGAAAGTCTCTGTGTAGAGATAGCGTTTTCCTGTGAGCTCTGACTAGTAGAGAGAAAAAGTCTGGGGTTTTTCCTAAACGGTTTTGTTCTATCCAGGTAAAAGGATAATGCTCTGCGTACATCAAGAGTGTGCATTGCTGTTTCAAAAGCATTAGCGTGAGGTTTTGGGGAAAATGTTGGTAGGTTTATGGGCTCACTGAGATGAAAGGAAGCGTGTATCCTAGGTAGAAACTTTGGATGCGAGCGGAGTGTGACCTTATCGCGGAAGAATGTGGTGTACGGAGTGTCCGCCATACGCGCTCCCATTTCTCCTACTCATCTGGCAGACGTGATTGCTATGAGGAAGGCGGTCTTCATGGATAGGTGGAGAAGGGAGCAGGTAGCCATTGTTTAGAAAGGGTTTATCCATCAGGGCTTTGAGGACTAGGTGTAGGTCCCAGGGTGTAGCAGGCGGTTTTACATCTGGGTATAACGTCTGGATACCCTTCAGAAACCTTTTGGTGATTGGATGGGCAAAGACCGTAGCGTTGTCAATCTTATGGTGAAAAGCGGTGACTGCTGCGAGGTGGACCTTGAGTGAGCTTGTGGAGAGACCAGCTGTTTTAAGGTGTAGCAGGTAATCTAGTATCATTGGGAGTGAGGCAGAAACTGGAGAGGTCTGTTTGTCAGTGCACCAAGATGCAAACTGTTTCCATTTATGCAGGGAGGTAGTGCGCGTGTTGTGTGTTCTGCTGTGTAGCAAGACAATGCGCACTTGATCCGAACAGGTTAACTACTCAGAGAGCCATTGATTAGCCAGGCCCTCGGTGGCAACGTTGTACGTTGGGGTGAAATAGCTGTCCCCGGCATTGTGAGGTTGAGGTTACTCAGCGGGGTAAGGGGAATGGGTGGCTTGACCGACATGCGCATGAGAAAGGGGTACCATGGTTGTCTGGGCCACGCTGGGGCTATGAGAATGATGTTGGCATCGTCTCTTCTTATCTTCTGTATTACTCTGTTCAATAGAGGCATTGGTGGGAACGAATACATGAGAGTTTTGGTCCATGGGAGCATAAAGGCGTCTCCCTGTGAGAGTTTCCCCAGACCTGCTCTAGAGGAGAATGTCGGGCATTTTTTGATTGTTGCTGTGGCAAATAGATCCAGTTGGGGATAACCCCAGTTCTGGAAAATGTTGGAGAGAATGGTGTCATTGAGTTCCTACTCGTGCTGTATGGGGAACGATCGGCTGAGCTCGTCTGTGGTGGTGTTCTGAGAACCTGGCAGGTATGAGGCGGAGAGATGATATTGTGTTGAAGGCACCAGTTCCAAAGTTTTACCACCTCTGTGCAGAGGGAGTGGGACTGGGCTCCCCCTGCCTGTTGACATAAAACATGCATGCGATGTTGTCAGCCGGGATTCAAATTTGGTGGTTTTGGATAATGGGAAGAAAATGGAGGCAGGCATTTCGTACGGCCCTGAGGTCTAGCAAATTTATGTGAAGCTTGGTTTCCGAAGAGGACCAGAGGCCCTGAGTGGTGAGGTGGCCCATGTGTGCTCTCCATCCTGTGAGGGATGCATCTGTAGTGATGGTCACTGAAGGGGGATCTTGTCAGAAGGGAATCCCGGTACCGAGGTTGATGGGAGAGGTCCACCACAGAAGTGAGTCCTTGACTTTCTGGGGCATAGTTAGTAATTTGTTTAGCCTGTGCATGTTTGGTTTGTATACCGTGGCTAGCCAACCCTGAAGGCATCGCATGTACAGGCGAGCATTTGCTACCACAAATGTGCAAGCGGCCATGTGTCCTAAGAGCTGCAAGGAATCTCAGACTGTAGTCTGTGGGCTGGCACGTATCTGGGTAATGAGGTTACCCATTGTGTGGAATCTGTCCTGGGGAAGAGATGCAAGACCAGTGGTGGAATCGAGGTGGGCACCGATGAAGTCTATTTGTTGGGTAGGTTGTAAGATAAATTTGTTTTTGTTTATTTGCAGATCCAAGGTGCGGAAGCAGTGAAGGGTTGTAAAAGTTGTGTGGTTCGCTTCTAATTGAGTGGGGGGACTTGAGGAGACAATCGTCCAGGAAAGGAAAAATGAGGATCCCTTTTTTTCTGAGATGTGCTATTACAACTGCTAGCATCTTTGAAAAGACACGTGGTGCGGTGAAAAGGCCAAATGGGAGGACTCTGTATTGGTAGTGTTGCGCTCCCATGGCAAATCTGAGGAAACATCGATGGGCAGGGTGGATAGAGACATAGAAATATGCATCTTGGAGGTCGAGGGTTGAAAACCAATCTCTTTGCTCCAGTGTTGGAATTATCATTGGGAGAGTAACCATCAAGAATTTCTGTTTCTTGACGAACTTATTTAAACGTCGAAGATCGAGGATAGGGCGCCATCCGCCGTTTTTCTTTTCCATCAAGAAGTAGTGGGAGTAAAATCCTTTCCCTCTGTGTTTAGGGGGTACCTCCTCTATTGCTCCGAGATGCATGAGGTGTTGTACCTCCTGACGGAGCAATTGTTCATGAGAGGGGTCCCTGAAGAGGAACGGGGTGGGAGGGTGGGTGGGAGATAAGGAGAGGAAGGGGATGGCATAACCTGATCTGATAATTTCCAAGACCCATCTGTTCATAGTGATGGTTTCCCAGTTGGCAAGGAATGGACGCAAACGCTGTCCAAAGAACTGGATGATTGGAGTTGGCGCTGGAGAGGGTGTGAGGTTTTCTATACCCTCAACCAAGACTTCAGATTTGTTTATTTGGGTTAGGAGGGTGAGTCGCCATTGTTTGCTGGGGGGCGACATTGTTGGTTCCTGGGTCTATGTCGTTGTTGTGGCTGCATATCACATTGTCTGAAAGGTGGATGTTGTGCAAAGGTATGGTAGCGCGGTCATTGGTAGGGCTGATATCTATATTGTCTCTTTTTTGTGACAGGTGTATGGATGCCTAAGGATCGGAGTGTGGCACGTGAGTCCTTCATGGAATGAAGGACCTCATTGGTCGTAGAGGCGTAAAGCTTGTCCCCATCGAAGGGGAGATCTTCAACAGTGTTCTGTATCTCCTTGGGAAAGGAGGAGGAAGCAAACCATGAGGCATACCGCATGATGATGGCCATGGCTATGGATCTGGCTGCTGCACTCGCAGCATCGAGGGTGGATTGAAGAGCTGTCTGGGAGATCAATTGGCCCTCGGACACTACTGCTTTAAATTGTTATAGTTTATCTTTCGACACATCATCAATAAATTGCATTACTTTGGCATAATTTTTGTGTCATATTTTGCTAAGAGCGCCGCATAGTTCACTACTCTAAATTGTAAAGTGGAAGAGGAATACACTTTGCGCCCAAAGGAGTCCAGTCTCTTGTTATCTTTGTCAGATGGTGTGGATCGGAATTTAGTTGGTATTTAGTTTTCTGGTTGGCTGCGTTGATCACTAGTAAATTAGGTGAGGGGTGTGTAAATAGAAACTCAGAACCCTTAGACGGAACAAAATATTTGCGGTCCAGTTTCTTGCTAGTGGGGAGTTATCGTGGCCAGGGTCTGCCTGATAGTTTTAGCAGATTCCATAATGGCCCCATTAATTGGTAGGGCTATTTTGGAGGTGGTGGTAGCTTGCAAGATGTCGGTAAATTCATGGTGGGTTTCAGATACCTCCTCCAGGGTAATCTTGAGCTCATCTGCTACTCTCATAAACAATTCTTGAAAATGAGCGAGCTCATCAGTAGTGGGGGCACCATGGCATCTTGTGGTGGTATTGCTGTAGAGGAGGTGTGTGGGGCAGTGTCCGCTGTAGGTGGGGCAGCCACTTCAGGTCTTATCTGGGTTTCAGTGTAAGCCGGCAGTGGGGACGGTCTGACAACTTTCCTCCGGGCAGCTCGGGGAACACCCGAGCGTGTTGTGGTGTAGTTCCACGGACCTCAGTGTTGCCATTGCCCCGGGGGAGGAGGGGGCATAGGTGGTCCCATCCAGGGATTGCCATACCAGTGTGGGTAGCCACTAGGATATGGAGACCGTGCTGTAATGCATCTCCCAGTTACAGGTAACTGAACCTGGGGAGAGTATTGAGAGGAAAACATCTGTTCATCATATTCCTCTTCCTCCTCCTCTTCATTTGAGAGGCTTGAAGCGGTAGGGGAGTACTGAAGATAGGGTGCTGGAGGTCTCAGTGATAGATTAGTGCTGAGAAGTGGAGACTCAGGGGCATGGAACATCCTTAATTCTCCTGATGTAAAAACTGAGGTGGAGCTGAATGACCAGGGGCTGGTGCCGGTGTAGATGGTGGAGGCAGAGTCTGCTGGGGCATCTGCTGATGCACCAAAGGGTGTCCTGGTGGTGCAAGCTGTATCAGAGGAGTAGGTGCCCCGAGATGGACACTGCTAGGGAAGCTGGAGACCGCAGGAGGCTTGGTGCCAGGAGCGTCGGCTGCAAAAGCGGTGGCGCCAGATCAAAGCATGGTGCCACGGCAGCCGCTTGTATTCTCGGCACCGTGGCAGCTCTCGGCACCGTTTTGACAGAGATGGCTGAGGGAGAGCTGAAAGAGGCGGGCAGCTGAAAGCCCTGAGCCTCGGCACCAGGTAGTGGGGCAGCTGACTCACAGTCGGTGCCTGCCCAGTCACAGAGGAGCGGCGGGTATCGGGGACAGTAAAGCCGGTTTTGACTTTTTTCCTGAGGAGTGGCCCCTGAGCGGGGAGGAAGCTAGCCGTTTTTTTGTTTTGCCTTTGTCTCTGGAGGGTTTCACAGAGGTTTGCTGGCCAGGATCAGATGCTGGTCTGAGGGAGTTTTCCAACAGGAGCAGTTTAAGTCGGAGCTCCCTGTCCTTGTGGGTTCGCGCTTTCAGCTTGGTACAGTGGATGCATTTTTGGGGTACATGAGACTCCCCCAAACAGCGTACACATTGCGAATGGCCATCTGAGATGGGGATGGCATCATTACAGGAGGCGCATCTCTTTAAGCCTGGGGAGCCAGGCATGTCTGTAACTGGGGAGGGTTTTTTTTGGGGGGGGGCGTATTTTGTTTTATTTTAATAAATAAATGTAGTAACTAAGGTATTTTATCAAAATATTAACTCTAATAGCTAAAACTAACTAGCTAATTCTGAAAGAGCACCGTTGAACTCCATTTCTAGCCAGGGACAGTACAGAAGGAACTGAGGAGCCTGGGCCATGCACGCACTATTCAAACACTGACAGCTCGAGAGGCAGGCACAGCGCATGTGCGGCCCGTAGGGGTACTGCTGTAGAAATCTCCGATCGAAGGCGCTGGGACGCACCTTGACTTGGAGTGGAGCACCCACAGGGACATCTCTCGAAGAAGAACTGCAACTTATTTGGCATCTACTTTTAAAATGTACAATTAGATCCCATCTGGTTAGGGTTCAGGAGGAGAGGAAAGGAGAAGTGCAAAATGGCCCACTCTCTTTAAGCAGTGGCAAGAGGAGCTGTACGTCCATTGGTAGGATCATTCAGAAAGCTTCCACCTTAAGGCAAAGTTCACAGTGCATTCAGTAATCAGGCTTAACTTCACATTGGAAGTTGTGGGTTCAAACACAGGACTGAGAGTCCAGAGATTTGTGTTCCACTTTCGGCTATGCCACAGAGTGCATTTCTGACCCTGGGGCAAGTTACTTTCACCCTCTATGCACTTCCATCTCTCCATTTGTAAAATGGGGATATCACTAGTTACCTACGCCTCACAGAAGTTGTGTGTGTCATAACTTGCTCGTTAGCATTTGCAAGGTGATCCAAGATCTTCCGATGGAAAATGTTACAGGATTGCAAAGTACTAGTTAAATAATAGCTGTAGTTAGGTTTCTTCCAGCTTGAGAGGTATTACTAGTGTCTACCAGCAACCCTCATTTTAAGTACAAAGAACCTCTCTCCAATCAGCAGACCCTTTCAAATGCAGTAAGTGCAGCCACTGAACTCCCCTGAGTGCAAAGGCTGCTCTATGCTAGTGACACTGCCAGTTCCAGTCTCCCCAGATGAAGCTGGCTCCATATAAAAGGGAGGGAGTGGCCCAGTGGTGGTGCAAAAACAGCACAATGGTTGCACTGCTCCTGGGTTTTTGAAAGTATTGCACCCTCCTGAGGCACAATCCCTGCAAGAACTCTTGTAAGATGCTGCTGGGCTGGGCTGGGCTGGCTTGTAAAATGCTGCTGGACTGGCTTCTTTCAGATTTAATCCCATCATTCTCTCTACCTCCTTCAAACTCTCCATGCCATCCTCGGTCACGGAGAGTGAGTTAACATCACAAATGAGAGCTGGTCCACACAACAAAGGTAGGTTGGCTTAACTATATGGCTCAGACCTGTGAAAAATTTCCCACCCTGTGAGATGTAGTTAAGACAACCTAAGCCCTGTGAAGACACTGCTAGTCAACGGAAGAATTCTTCTGTTGACCTAGTTAGAAATACAGAAGAAGGAGTACAATTAACAACCAGCACGTGATGCTCTTTTCTTGACGTGAGTGGGACTTAAGGCACTGATCCTGCAATATATGGCATGCAGGCAGGCTGGAGGCTTAGTGAATTCAATGGGGCTCTGCACAGGTGCAGTGTAAATGGCAGGGACTGGGGCCTTAGTGAGTAATGAGGAGCACTTACCAGGTTAGCCGGATGCTTTTGCTTGCTGACATGAATATACCTGTGCACATAATAGCCTGCCATAGAGATAATGAGGCCTGTTAAAATGATGGGCAGAACACATCCAAATACAATTGTAATAGTCTGCTCTACTGTTGGGTCTGTTAATAAAACAGAAGTTATTGCATTATGTAGTTTACTTCTTAATATTACAAGCTGTTACAGGCACCTGTCACGCTGCTGTCTGGATGGAGGATGTGAGTGTGCTACATTCAGGGATTTTTGGCATCTGTAGGGGATGAAAATGGTAACATTTGATCCAGAGATCAAATTTTGATAATTCCACTTGTCTTTGCAGGTGGAACTAGCTAATCTAACTCACCCCCACTGTGAGAAAAATGCCTACTGAAAGAACTGTTTTAATCCTGATTTCTCTCAGATACAGAACCCCCCCTTCTTCTGAGAAAGCATTGTTTTACCCAAAGACCCCAGCTTCATGCAGCAGAGCTGAATAGTCTACTGTGTTTCCTGGTGCTATTGGTGTAGGCATACGCCTGTGTGCTCTGGATTTGAAGACTGGGTGGGTGGGTAAGGAGGGAGAGAAAGAGAAAGAGCATGCACGCACACAAACGGATCCATTAAACAAAGACCATAGGGCTACCTGGGAAAAGAGAATAGAAGGTGATGGGCTTTATGCCCTGAGGAACAGCCTGCTCACAGTTGAATTCATTTCATGTGAGCCCCAGTCAGTAGGACCCCTGTGTTTTGAAGCCAGGGAAAAACATTTTGGGAGATTCTTCATCAGTACAATGGTTCAAAATCTGGTACAGGAAGAGAGAAGGGGAAACTTTCCAAAATCAGTTGCCCCTTTCATTTGGCACCCTAGGCAGTTCTTACCTGCACCTATTCCTAGAATTGTCCCTGTTTCAACAAGACATATAACTGTGATAATCTCAAACTCTGATCTAAATGTCATTCTCTTCACATGTTGCAGATTTGTACATACCTTTCAGAGTAGCAATGCAACATTCTTTGGAAAATCCACTGAGCAAAAGTGGTGTTGTAACATATGTCTGAACATTGACACAGTAAACTGTATTGGATTCCAAACGGGGTACAACCAGTGTATTGTTTTTAATGGAGAAGACCCACTAGAAAAAAGAAGATGGTAACTTTTATTTAGCGCCTACCCTAAAACACAGATGATGGATTTTATTAAAACAAACAAAAAACAACTTGGAAAGAGCAACATTCTAACCATTATCATGAGCTAGACCATGAATCCTAAATTATTTCCACTTTTCTGAACACTGATGAAAACAGAATTAGTTATTACATTACCTCATCTGAGCATTTTACCTTCTATTTAATGTAATATTCTGTAACATTACTGACGAGTTTCCCCCTTTACAGAAAGGAGAGCAAAATGGAACACTACTAGCATATACTCAGATGGATATTGTGATATATAAGAAACATCTCTCTGGTCTTTCTGTAGGGCATACTAACAAGGTCCAATAAAGTTACATTTAGTTTTCATTTTAGGTAAACTCATTGAGGCCAACCTTGCTTCTACCAGAGCTAATGAGAGTTTTAACTTTGACTTAAATAGGAACAGAATTAAGCCCTCTCACTTCTCTATTGGCTTGGAAAGCCGGACCATTATTGAACAGCACTGGTGGAGTCCCACTATGTTAAAAAAGCAAACTGTGACATCAGAGGAAAAAAGGCTGCTAAGAATGTCTCTCCATAGTTCATCTGTGGAATAATTTCAGCTTTTAGGCATTTTAAAGAAACAGCATTATATTAATACGGAGCAGTTGATAGGGTAGTATAAAGAGTCATGGGTGTAGATTGGTAATAGTAGTCATGAATGGTGAATCCACAAGTGAATTATGCAGGACAGCTCAAATGAGTATTAATAGAACCTTCACACTACACCCTTTATTCTCTACATGCCACATGTACAGGAAGACTGCTTAAGACACACGTTCAAGTTTTACAATACTTTTTTTAAAATTAGGATAAGAGTTTGTTAAACTCTGCTTGTTAAACTAGGTGCCTGATCTTGGAGGCAAATTAAAAATAGCGATTACGTTTAAAACAGCTGCAAAAGAGATCTAAAAATAACTTCCCTATATATAAAATTGGTCAATATTTTGGCACTTTGCAGGGCTTGCCCCTAGCGATGTCCTCTTTGAAAGCTGCACATCTCCCCTCTCCAGTAATATAATGCACCTGTTTCTAGCCCTGCAAAACTATGAGAAATTGGACCTGGCCAGTGACTAATTTTGCTTATCCTGCACTTCACGGCATTGTAATTTGGAAGAGGTGTGTGTGTGTGTAGGGACGGGGGGTGTTAGAAATATTTTTATAGCAAGTCATTGTTTTTTCTTTTCTCATGTGCCTGCTTGAAGCTGCTCCATGATTTGGAATGTTAGATTGAATCGGGTGAGATGGATTGGTGGCCAGTGTTCAGATGTGGGAACGGAACACTGGAAAGACTCTGCCGGCGTGTAGAGCTATGGATATGTTTGCCTGGAACTAACCCCATAAACATCGCATTTCCTGCACTTCGGACTTCTGCTTTCTGTCTGCGTGACAAGAACCAGGGGAGAGGATGAAGGAAAATCCCTTGAACAAAATGAAGTAAACCAACCATGCTATTACTTACAGTGCAAGTTACATAAACATGTGAAAAGATTTATTATGTACTGTTCTACTGCCTTTTCAAGCTTACCCTTTTCTTTGTTTTTTTGTTGAGTACAGACACATTATATTGCAGGCCAGAGTAGACTTGATACAAAGATACAGATTCCTCTTCAGGGATTCTTTTCCATTTCTCAGGAGCAGTCAGAACTATTGATATAGATTTTTCAGTGGAAGACACAGTAACTGCTGGTGGATCAATTTTAGCTGGAAAAATAAGTTTATACACTTACATAAAGCAATTTCAGACAGCAAAGGTACATTTGATATGACTACTATGATATTAAAATTTCCTAAACAGTGGATGATATTAAGTTTCATTATAGATTTTTGGGACTTAACTGTAACTTAGCATAATTCCTTTTATATTGTTAGAAATGTATTATCTGGATAAGCAACTAAGCCATAATATCAACAGTGGGGATACTACTGGATTGGGAGTTTGGGTTAGAAATCCTTGTGCCTAACAGACTAAAAAGCCTTGAAATTTACATGACTTGACTTATGTCAATGTGCATAAGATATCAGCTTACTAAAATGAGCTAAGTTACTGGGAATTTCTGGAGAGCACTCTGTCTGTCTGGCACAGATGAGAGACACGGCACTATATGTTATTGTTATGACCACTGTCAGGTTAGTAGGAGGTATAGTGGAAAAGTATTATTATGGGCTGCAGAACATTTTTCCTTCTTAGTATGTGTTCTCCAAACCATACATGCGCTGTTGCCAGCTTTTCAAGTAGAGTGAAGTATTACCATACCTTCAAACACCGGCCATCTATTATTCAGCACACAGTAGATACTTTCCCAAACATACTTAATATGCAATTGGCATAGAAACTCAAATTCTTATCAGATACACTCCAACTAGTTCTGCCAATAGCAAACACAGTTTTGACATGCTATGAAATAAAAGCTCCTTCCTTTGCACTGGAGGGTGAGCATCCAATGTTGTTAAATGTTTCATGATGTAATCACAGCTATAAATCTCTAACTTTATTGTCTTTCCTTACTATCAGTCAGAGGATTGAACCGTGCCGTTTCTGTCCATCTGGAACAGTTGCCACTGAAAAAGGCTTTTACACTTGCATAGTATTGGTCCTCATGGTTATATGTTTCATTGGAGAGGTCACACCATGTTCTACTGATGTCCTTGCATTCTGACTTTTTAATCCATTTACCTATGCCGTATCTGCATGACAGAGAGAGAAGAGAGAGCTGAACAAGAACCATGGCCAGAAACATAGTAGTCACCTAGTAAACTGCACACATGAAGAACAGAACTCAGAATCTTCTGCTCCCAAACCTCAGGCAGCTACCATTTGTATTAATGGAGATTTCCTGTAGTTGGTTGTAATTACTAAAGGTTTACATCTTCTTTATAAATCAGTGCAAGATAATTACTTACCTGCCATCCACCAGAGGGCAGTAGTGAACATACACACTAGCTAAGGAGCTATACTCCAGAGATGTAATTAAGGGTGTGTCATTGCTCCCCTGACAAAATCCCTATGTTAAGGGGTTATCATTTGGATGCAAAACACAGAAAAGAGATCTGTTTATATGTCTACAAAGTTCTGCTCCTTGGGTCCTATTTGTCAGTCTGGTTGGGCCATTTTGTTCCCGAAACCCAGCTTAGCCAACCACTTGAGGCTCTCACTACACTGAGGCAATCCTGAAGCCATGAAGGCCCAGACTCAGAAAGGTACTTAGGTGTCTAAATGCCAGATTTAGGTGCCAAGGTCTGCTGAGATTCACAAAACTCCCACCAAACCCTGTAGGTGCCTAAACTAACTCAGTGCTTCAATTTTCAGGGTAAAAGTTCCCTGGGTGCCCACGTTTCTGCCTTTGAGCATACACTCTGCCACATTTCTCTAGGCATCCAGATGCCCATTTGAGAGGCTGCCTACCTGATCGGGTCCCATTCAAAAATCTGGCTGCTGGAGGGGCTTATGGTGAACTTTTAGCCCAGTGGTTACATCCAGCTGGGATGTGGGAGACCCAGGTAAGATTCAATTCTCCGCCTCAGGCAGAAGGGGAGAAGGGAGACCAAGTTCAAACCCTATCTCCCATGAGCTCTGGCATATTCTGATAGGGATCTCTGTCAGTCTCTCCTGTTGAAGCTCTTCCACTTTGGAATCATATTTAAAGAGCCATTGGGCCGGAGAGAGAGACAGAAGGGAGAGAGAATGACTGTAGTCAGATGAGCATCACAACACCTAAATATCTTAGTGACTAGAACAAGGAGCCTGTGCTATCCCTCTGATAGCACAGAAAGCCAGGCCCAGGGAAAAGGGGCATGGTGTGGATTCCCTTATGCCTGGTTGTTGGAACAACTCCTGAAGGCCTTTAGCAAAAGGCTTAAGTACATCAATTTGCAGGTGGTCTGATTTTGGCTTCATGTTATGACAAAGCTATTACAGTAAGGAAGGGGTAAAGTCACCTAGTAGCAGGGGGGTCAGACAGAAGCACTGTGTCCATCATCAATACTATTCAAGGGCCAAATTCTTCCACCATCATTCACATTGAATAGTATCTTATTACACAAGTGGTATTGATGCTTCTTAATGTGGGTAAGGGTAACCAGAGTGTGGCCCTAAGCCACATTCTTAATCATTCTGGGTCAGATATAATCCTTCACAGATAAAGGCCTGATTCTGATCTCAGATATATTGATTTTACACCAGCATAATTCCATTAATTTCAATAGGGTTGCATCTAATTTCCAAGTGCCTATGAGATCAAATTTGGACCCTTAGAAAATCTGAAAGAACAGGCACATTCTATCTTCCATCAACTACCACATCCCATGCACAAGTGTTAACAATGTACACAGTTCCGCTATGATTTGGATCCAGCTGCTCTATGGCACAATCTCCCTTCATCTCCTATCTCCGCAATGCTCCCATAAGCTCTTATTTTATACCCTTCACATATTCTGTCCGCACACTTCCTTTAACTGGGTCTAAACTAAGTAATAACAAAATAAATAGTTTAAACTATTTATTTTTATTTACATCTCCAAGCCCTGATTCATTCTCAAAATTGGGTTTCCATCCCTGCCTTTCCATAAAGGTGCCTTTACTTTAGTTACTAGAATGGGAAGAGAGACATTGGGCAAACTTACATCAAATACTTCACCTTATAGAGTACTCCCTCTCCGAGTCCTTCGGGTGGTGACCAATCCAGGATATTCTTCAGGTTTTTAGATTCAAAATGGACATTTTTAGGACTGGGCAAAGAACAGTACAGTTCTGCTGGAAAAGAAAATTAAAAAGGAACAATATAAGCTAAGAATCGCAAAAGACATTTGCTTCAAAGCGAAGTTATTTATTTATTTTTTAAAGAAACCCTAAAATGTGCAACACTTTTTTTTTCCCTGCCAAAAAGCAGAGCTGTATTGGTCATGAAACTTGGGTTATTTTCTGATGTTGCCTCATAGGAATTGCCCTACTGGATCACACAAGAGGTCCACCTAGTCCAGTATCCGGTCTCTGATACTGGACAGCACCAGACATTCAAAGGAAAGTGTAAGAACCACACAGTATGCACATGTGGGATAACCTGCCCCTCCTATTAGGTCTCACTCTAATCTTTAATAGTTAGGGCTTGTCTTCCCGGATCGGCGGGTAGCAATCGATCTATCGGGGATCGATTTTTCACGTCTCGTTAAGACGCGATTGATCGATCCCCGATCGCGCTCCCCGTCGGCTCCGGAAATCCACGTCATCGAGCGGCGCAAGCGGAGTCGACGGGGGAGCTGCAGCGATCGACTCGCCGCCGTCCTCATGGTCAGGTAAGCCGATTACGATACGCCGACTTCAGCTACGTTATTCACGTAGCTGAAGCTGCGTATCGTAGATCGACCCCCTCCCCTAGTGTAGCCCTGGGCTTAGAAGATGGCTTAAACCCTGAAGCAATTATTTCAACCTATTTGCCAGAAAGGCTTACTGTTCTGTAATCCTCTGGAGCCATTTTAAACCCCCCTGGAGCCTTTTTAAAAATATGGGTGACAACTCATTCTGGCTCACTGAAAAATTCAGTTGAGAGAGTTTTTTTAATCTACAGTCAGCTATTTCCCAAAATAATATTGTGTGTGTGTTTTTTAAGAGCTCGGTGTAACTCAAAAGCTTGCCTCTCACATCAACAGAGGCTGGTCCAATAAAAGATATTATCTCGCCCACCTTATCTCTCTAATTGTTTGCTTTTGTGAAACAAAACTATCCTACATGAAGCCTGCGAGGCGAGTTCCTATGTAATAGCAGCCTTTCTTGGTTAAAAGAACAATGTTTTGAGTAATGCTGCTGCATATCCTTATTGTAATACTGCTGTAGACTACGATCTCTTATTATTATTACTGAGACAGGCATGATCCAGAATAGTAGCTTCTAGTGTACAGTTGCTGGGATAGTAATAATTTTGTTACGTTATTGTTTAAAATGGAACGTTATTACCTTTAACATTACTCGCTGACACTTTGTCTACACTGGAACTTCATCGCCAAAACTTCGGGTGTTTTACCTCTCCCCAACGACAAAAGTTTTGCAGACAAAAAGCGCTGGTGTAAACAACACTTTGTCGGCAGGAGTGCTCTCTTGATAAAGTTGCTGCCGCTCGTCGGTGTGGAATATTTTTGTCAGCAGGAGAGCTCTCTCCTGCCGACAAGCAGCAGCTACACAGCCGTGTGGCTAAAAGCTGCGTAGTGTAGACACAGCCTGAGGTTACAGTCAAGATTCTGATCTTACTTACACAGGTGTAAATCTGTACGTCTTCATTGATGTCACTGTCTGTATTCACCCAGACATAAATGAGATCAGAATCTGACCCTATGTTAGCTACAGGAGTGTTACTCAGCTAAATTACTACTCATTGAGCCAGTTCTTGAAATAAAGGATTAAACAAGGAATTTAGTTTTGGTCTAATATGGGCCTCAGTTCAGTAAAGTACTTAAGTGCCTAACTTATAGCATATTTCCATGTCAATGGGAAAGCTCACATGCTTACATTCCTTGCTGAACTGGGGCCTTAATGAGGATATAATAACCAGGGACCAAACCGTGCACTCTTTACTTACAACTCAATCCCATGTGCCTCCTGCCAGGAGTATTGTTTGACATCACTGGAAGCTGAAGGCACTCAGCAACACTTAGGATCAGGCCTGAAATTTCTGAAGTTGGACAACAGCACAACTGTCTTCTTTGCATTATCTCTTGTCATAAGTATGAGGCTATGAGAGCATAAGAGGGAATTAAAAAAGGGAATCTGTGGCCACTCTGGACTTTTCAAGTCCCCCTAAACCCATCCTCTAGGGATGTAGTTGTAGTTCTTCTTTAGCTGAACAAAGAACCAGAGGAATGAGGAAGTAAAACATTATAATGTAATGAACAACAGGAACCTAACAGAAGGGTTAGTCCTTGTGGTGAAACCTGACCTTGTTACTGCCTTAAATGGCCTTAAAGAATTATTTGAAGTTTATTTCAATATCATTTAAATATTTAGTCTCCAGATGTGTAACACTTGATTACACTTGTGACACTGGTCTATAAATCAAATCAATGTCACCACTGCTTCCTTAACTGACTTCTCTCACCTTAGGATGTCCTAAGGCCAAACTGTAAAAACAAAAGTAGGAAAGACTTTCTAAAAATCTATCTGAAAATATTATACTGTTGCAATTCTACGGGGGCAGAGTTAAGGTTACTGCTTTTATTTGAAAGAGACTTTCTGGTTTAGGGTGGAAATATAATCTTAACTCTGAATTTTCCAGTCTTCAAAATATATATATAAAACATTTTTTGGAAGGTAATATACAGTCAGAACACTAGTATGTGCCTGCATGCTTAACGTCACCTTATAAATATCCTCCACAAATCTCATGATTAATGTTGCCCCTTTTGGCCTGAGCGGTAAACCAATATTTGGAGCCTTGCAAGATTGTTGCAGCTAGTTAGAGAAATTAATGATATGAGTTATGTATTTCTTTTGTGCAATCCTGTATATTTACAAAGAATGTACACAAAAGCCAAGTACCCTTAATGCAGTAGAAACAAACCAGCAGCAGGCAGTTCCCTTGCTCTCTCTTTCCAAGTCTGCCTCTCTAGTGATTTCAGTGCCCAAAAAGCAAGTGCCTCTCTGCTCCCTCCAGGGCCACACTAGGGTTTCCAGGTGCCCAGTTTTTCACCAGAAAGTCCAGTCAAAAAGGGGACCTGGCAGCATCTGGTTAGACGTACTGACTGGACACCTAAAGTCTGATTACTGAGGGTGGGAGGTGCCGAGGCATCAACCTGCACCAGCCCCTGCTCAGCTGGCGCTGCCTCCTACCGGCATCTCGTGGGCAGGCGGGCAGGCTCTGCATCAGGCTGCAGCTCTGGAGCAGAGGGAGCCCAGCCCTCCCTCTGGGGAGAGGGAGGTGGAGAGGATCCAGCTACGAGGAAGCGGGAGGGGGAAGAGCAGCAAGTGACAGGGGGGAGGGAGGAAGGGAGTGGAGGCAAGGCCTTGAGGGAAGAGGCAGAGCAGGGGCGGGGTCTATGGGGAAGAGGCCAGGCAGGAGCAGAGCTTCGAGGGGAAGACGCGGGTCAGGGCCTGGTTGTCATCAATTAGAAAACTGGCAACCCAATGTTACACTCCTGACTGCTTAGCTTGCTTTCTGCTGGCTTCTTCTTGCTTTTTTTTGTCTCTCACACACATCTTACAGATACACGAGCTATAGGATTATTAGGCAACCACTCCCAGAAAAACCCCTCTTAATCTTCTAGGGTTACCTTTTGCTCAGGCCTTGCCATGTGGCCCACTGCCTTGTGTGGTGGCTTCTAATGTTTCCAGCGATCTCACAACATAAAGAGGCAATTAATTGCTCCTTCCATTTAGCCTGAAAGGTGCTTAGGACACCCACTTGTATTAAGCAGCTCTGTGATCTTGTAGATCAAAGACCTGCTTGATGCTTGCCATTAATACCTTCCCGCATAATAAGAATAATCAGAGATGACCTGGTTTGGACAAAATAATCATCACAGGTAGATTTTCGAAGATACTTAGGTGCCTTACTATCATTGAAAGTCTACCTCTCAGTCACAATTGGCCCTGACCCTCTTATTGAAAATGCCATTTCCACCCTCCACCTTCCCCGCATTGTCTGGTGCTCAAACCCCAAAGTCCCCAGCTTCTCTCTACCCTTGAAGATCATAGTGGAGACCATCAGGCATGATAACGTCATAGGCCAGGTCTACACTATAAATGTACATGGGTAGAACTACATCGCTCAAGGGCACTTCCCTCTAAGCTGTGTGTGTGTGCACGCAGATCCTAAACCCTGCGCACACGACGAAACACCGCGCGCACAAAAAATTGCACAGAAGCACAACAATTTGCACAGAAATTTTTTTCTGTGCACATGGCCTGTCAAAAATTAGAGGGAACATTGCTCAAGGGTGTGAAAATCCACACCCCTTGAGTAACGCAGTTCTACTGACCTAGCCTCTAGCTATGGCTACACTTGCAGATGTAGAGTGCTTTGGGTTAAACCAGCCTTCGGAGAGCGCACTAGGGAAAGCACTGCAGTCTGTCCACACTGACAGCTGCAAGCGCACTGGTGTGGCCACATTTGAAGCACTTGCAGCGGCACTGGAAGAGATGAATTATGGGCAGCTATCCCAGCGTTCAAGTGGCTGCAACATGCTTTTCAAATGAGGGGGGTGGGGTGGAGTGTGTTGTGTGTATGTGGGGGAGAGAAAGAGAGTAGGTTTTTGGAGTGATGAGAGTGTGTCAGCACGCTGTCTTGTAAGTTCAGACCTCTCCCCCCTCCGCCTCTCACTCACTCACAGCAAACATTTACTGTTGCAGATAAGCAGACGGGAGCAGATAAGCTTCCGCTGTTTGAAACGGAGCTTTGAAACGGCACTTCCACATTCCTCATCTGATTTCACAACAAAGAGAAGAGAGGACACTTGGCTTAATGGGATTATGGGACATTTCCGGAGGTCAGTCAGAGCGCAGAAACTTTACTCCTCGTTCACACTGGCCCTGGGGCATCTCAGCCAATACGCAACAGCTGTTATCCCTCTCGTGGAGGTGGAGTACCAGGAGCGCCCTACATGCCTTGCTAGTGTGGATGGGGAGTAAGGTAGAGAGCTCCAGGAGGCTTTATTGCGGTATAAAGTGCAAGGGTCGCCAAGCCTTATGTCTATGGCAGGGCTTCTCATCTCAACATAGCTACTGCCTCCCATGGAGACAGATTAACTATGCCAACGGGAGAAGCTCTCCCTTTGGCAGAGGAGTGTCTTCACTGAAATGTTACAGTGGCGCTGCAGCGTTTTAAGTGTAGACCTGCCCCTAGTTGTGCTGTGTTACTGTTTCTTTCACATTTCCCAGCACAATGATGCATTCTTGTTAGGTCACACATCTGATGGTGAAGCTCTGCAGCACACAAGATTCCACCAATCAAATGCTACTTGCCCTAAGTCACCCTGTCAGAAGCACAAAATGCACCCTGGCATGGGTGGTGTGCCAACAGGTTGGGGAAGGCTGTGCCTCCCCAAACAGCCCTGCGTGGTCCTGCCCATGAGCCCCCAAAACCCCTCCTGCTTGCCCTTTCCCCCTTGGCCTCAGCCCAGGCAGGCTGCTCCTCTTCAGTGCTGGTGGGGCTGGGGTGGCTGGGGCCACCCAGCGTTTGGGGGGCCATGCGTGTTGGGGCCATGTCACTCAAGGCCTGGAGGGGCTGGGACTGGGGGGGGACGGACGCACACCCTGCGCTTAGGGGGTTAACGGTTAAGGTTGGCTAGTGGTAAGCCTAATGCTTACCGGTTAATATTTTACATCCCTACAGAGGATCAGAAATTATATCCAGATGAAAAGGTGAAACCTCCTGACCAGGGGAACCAACAAAGCTGCACAAAGCTGGAAAGAATGATTCATATGCGAGATCTGCATCTAAAACACCAATACACACATCACTGCAAAGAAAAAATCAAAGCCAGCAATAAACTAGCCTGCTAAAGACGTATGCCCACAACCTTCACACAAGCAGGCTACCTCACTGCAGTGAAATGTATAAAACTAAGGCAAACTCTCAGCAAAAACAGAACCAGTGACCACAAACAAGAGCTGAAAATCGGGAAGCAATCTTACAAAAGAGGGATTGTGCAACCTATGTAACAAAGGACAGATTGAGAGAAAGAGGCACTTTTCACTCCAATGCTCAAAATATGAGGAAGTGCAAGAAAGGGATTTTCTCAAATTACCCAGAGTCAGGAGTCAGAAGAGACTTCTCACCTAAAAGCTATGAGGAAAAACTGTTCCTGACTCCAGAAAAAAGACAGCAGACATGGCATCAGACTGCAAATCAACCTACCACCAGATCATAAATGGATGCCACTGACAAACAGACACCGGGGATCAAACTCCAAACATGGTGTTAAAACCTATCCTAGGTGGGTTGTAAAACAAGTTTGACATATCCCAAGGGGTCAGCTAGTCTTTTAAATAGCGTATTTGGCAACACTTGTATACTTGTGATGCCAATAAAGTCTCATTGAATTGCGCCAGATAGAGGGAATCGGCTCTTGTTGCAGATACAGGCGATATCAAAACCTATGGAAGTCAAGCATCTGAATTTTATTTGCCTACCTGAACCTTTCAAAGGTTCATCACATGAAAGTAATTACATTTTCTCAGCATATTTATACAGCAGATCTGAGTCACATATTTGTTTACTACACTTAAAAATATCTTTTAAAATATACTAAGTGGGCAGTTGCAAGGGAGGTGGGGGGTGTCATTTCATGTTTTGCTTCCCTCCTCCCTCCCGTGTGGTTTCTGTGAAGTGAGGAGTATTCAAGACAGAGACATTGCCTCGTCCGCTGCAGGTGATCTCAGTGAGCAAACCCCACGAACTTGCAAGATTAACTTTAACTTACACACTCAGGTAATGTTAAACCTAAACCTCCCCCTCTGCAACTTGAGACCATTACTCCTTGTTCTGTCATCTTCTACCACTGAGAACAGTCTAGATCCATCCTCTTTGGAACCCCCTTTTAGGTAGTTGAAAGCAGCTATCAAATCCCCCCTCACTCTTCTCTTCTGCAGGCTAAACAATCCCAGTTCCCTCAGCCTCTCCTCATAAGCTCCAGCCCCCTAATGCCCCCTCCAGCACCTCATGTGCTCCAGCCCCCTAATCATTTTTGTTGCCCTCCGTTGGACTCTTTCCAATTTATCCACATCCTTCTTGTAGTGTGGGGCCCAAAACTGGACACAGTACTCCAGATGAGGCCTCACCAGTGCCGAATAGAGGGGAATAATCACGTCCCTCGATCTGCTGGAAATGCCCCTACTTATACAGCCCAAAATGCCATTAGCCTTCTTGGCAACAAGGGCACACTGTTGACTCATATTCAGCTTTTCGTCCACTGTAACCCCAAGGTCCTTTTCTGCAGAACTGCTGCCCAGCCATTTGGTCCCTAGTCTGTAGCAGTGCATGGGATTCTTCCGTCCTAAGTGCAGGACTCTGCACTTGTCCTTGTTGAACCTCATCAGATTTCTTTTGGCCCAATCCTCTAATTTGTCTAGGTCCCTCTGTATCCTGTCCCTACCCTCCAGCGTATCAACCACTCCTCCCAGTTTAGTGTCATCTGCAAACTTGCTAAGGGTGCAGTCCACACCATCCTCCAGGTCGTTGATGAAGATACTGAACAAAACCGGCCCCAGCACCGACCCTTGGGGCACTCCACTTGATACCGGCTGCCAACTAGACATGGAGCCATTGATCACTACCCGTTGAGCACGACCATCCAGCCAGTTTTCTATCCACCTTACCGTCCATTCATCCAGCCCATACTTCTTTAACTTGCTGGCAAGAACACTGTGCGAGACTGTATCAAAAGCTTTGCTAAAGTCAAGAAATAGCACATCCACTGCTTTCCCCTCATCCACAGAGCCAGTTATCTCATCATAATAATGCTAATATAAATGTTAAGACATAAGGCATTTGCCTCATCAAGAGGATTGATAAAGTTCCTATTACAGATTTATTATTGCTGATGTGTGAGCCAGCCAGGAGAAAATCAGCTTGACATTCAGATTCTAAGCTGAGGTTGAAGAACCAGCATTTAGAAGACAGTTGTTTCCATGTGAGCAAAGAAAATTTGACCTGGACACCATTGAAAGCTACTCAAAAAATTGAATTGCCTGTGACAACCAATGGCAGCAAGAACCAAAGCCTTCTTGGAAGCTGGCTTACAGTCCGAGAGTTGCCTTCTGAAAGAGCTAAGAACCATTACAGATTTCTCTGCCTTCAAAACAAAATCATCATCATTTATTGTTTGTATTATAGAATCATAGAATGGTAGGACTGGAAGGGACCTTGAGAGGTCATCTAGAACAGTCCCGCACACTCATACCAGGACTAAGTATTATCTACACCAGCCCTGACAGATGTTTGTCTAACCTGCTCTGAAAAATCTCCAATAATTGAGATTCCACCTCTCTGGGCAATTTATTCCAGTGCTTAACCACCCTGACAGTTAGGAAGTTTTTCCTAATGTCCAACCTAAACCTCCCTTGCTGCAATTTAAGCTTCTTGTCCTATCCTCAGAGGTTAAGAACAATTTTTCTCCATCCTCCTTGTGACATCATTTTATGTATTTGAAAACTGTAATCATGTACCCTCTCAGTTTTCTCTTTTCCAGACTAAACAAACCCAATTTTTTCAATCTTCCCTCAGGTCATGTTTTCTAGATCTTTAATATTTTTTGTTGTTCTTCTCTGGACTTTCTCCCATTTGTCCACATCTTACCTGAAATGTGGCATCCAGCACTAGACACAATACTTTAGTTGAGGCCTAATCAGCATGGAGTAGAGTGGAAGAATTACTTCTTTTGTCTTGCTTACAACACTCCTGCTAACTAATACATCTCAGAATGATGTTTGCCTTTTTGTTATTGTTGTTCCAAGTGTTTCACTGTTGACTCATATTTAGCTTGTGGTTCACTATGACCCTCAGATCCCTCTCCACAGTACTCCTTCCTAGGCAGTCATTTCCCATTTTGTATGTGTGCAACTGCTTGTTCCTTCCTAAGTGGAGTACTTTGCATTTGTCCTTATTGAATTTCATCCTATTTACTTCAAACTATTTCTCCAGTTTGTCCAGATCATTCGGAGTTTTAATCCTTTCCTCTTAAAGCACTTGCAACTCCTCCCATCTTGGTATTGTCCGCAAACTTTATGAGTGTACTCTCTATGCCATTATCTAAATCAGTGATGAAGATATTGAACAGAACTGGACCCACAATTGATCCTTGCAGGACGCCTCTCCATATGCCCTTCCAGCTTGACTGTGAACTACTGATAACTACTCTCTGGGAACAGTTTTCCAAACAGTTATGCACCCACCTTATAGTAGCTCCATTCAAGTTACATTTCCCTAGTTTGTTTATGAGAAGGTCATGCGAGACAGTATCAAAAGCCTTAGTAAACTGAAGATATACCACATCTATTGCCCCCCCTCTATCTACAAGGCTTGTTACCCTGTGAAAGAAAGCTATTAGGTTGGTCTGACACAATTTGTTCTTGACAAATCCATGCTGTTACTTTTCACCTTATTATCTTCTAGGTGTTTACAAATTGATTGCTTAATTATTTGCTCCATTATCTTTCTGGGTACTGAAGTTAAGTTGACCAGTCTGTAATTCCCCATGTTGTCCTTATTTTCCTTTGTATAGATTGGCCCTATATTTGCTCTTTTCCAGTCCAATGGAATCTCTTCTGTCTTCCATAACTTTTCATAAAATGAATTCAAAAAATAATTCGACTGCTAATGGCTCAGTTATCTCCTCAGTCAGCTCCTCGAGTATTCTAGGAGAATGTATTTCATCAGGCCCTGGTAATTTGAAGAGATCTAACTTGTCTAAGTAATTTTTAACTTATTTTCCTATTTTAGCCTCTGATCCTACCTCATTTTCACTGGCGTTCACTCTGTTAGACATCCAATCACTACCACCTTTTCGGTGAAAACCAAAACTCACTTAGCACTTCTGTTGTTTCCACACTTTCTCTTATTATCCCCCTCCTCCCACTGAGTAGAGAGAATAGCCAATGAACGACTTGACAGGGGGAGTAACAGACCGAGACAGAAACCGCTAGCCAGGCAGATTTGAACATGTGACCCTTGGTTTACTAGACCAATTTGCTAACCCCTGAGCTACGGCACCTAAAACTGGTTAGGCATTTTAAAAAGTGACCTGATTTCCAATAGAGTGGAGTTGGAGGTCTCCTCTATGTACTAATATGGCACTGCCAGACCAGGCACCAGCTCATGCCAAGGTTCCCATGTCTCAACTGGATACAGTTACACAGCTGGAATCTGGCTGGCTCACTTGTAGGTTAATATAGAAAAAATAGGCATTAGAATGATAAGGATGTGTTTAGTATTTAGATTCTACTGCATGCTTGTGAGTTGCTGCATGCATTAATCTTACTCATAATATTTGTGTTCCATATTGTTATGTAATACTTAAGCGATTGTATTGTGAGCCTCTGTGATTGTATGCATCGCCATACAGGAGAGGGACATTAATTAGTGTGAAGAGCTGCTTTTCTTCAGAAATTGTTATGCCCTTCCCAAAAGAGGAGGCCAATCAATAACAGGCAGGCTATGGCTGGATATTGTGACTGGAAACTCCCCACATCTGGATAGAGGAATCATCAAAAAAAGAACTCAAGACTCTTATTGTTTTGCTCTCCTCTCCGTGAAGTTGAGTCATGCAAGTGGACTCCTCCCGGCAGCTGAGTTTGCAGCTCAGAGCACATGGAAAAAGGGGGATTAAAAAACCCCATGCAAAAGTAACTAGGGATCTATGTGCTGCTTGGACTCTGGGTGGAAGGCAAGGTGTTTCTAGGCATAAGGAAGAGATCCCCAGCTGCGTAGCCTGTCTTAGCCCTAAAGGTCAAATGCACTTGCTGATTATAGAAGCCTATAGTAGCTTTTGAAATTTCGGACTGTAACTCATTTGTGTGTCTATGTTCACTTGTTTTAACCTTTAAATAACTCTCTAATTTCCTTTTTCTATTTAATACATCTGTATATAGCTTATTATAGGATTGGCTACAAGCATTGTCTTTGGTATGAGACCTAAAGTGCAATTGACCTGAGGTAAGTGACTGGTTCTTTGGAATTAGGAGTAACCTGAATATTTCTGTAGAAGCGACAAAGAGGCCTGTGGCACTTTATAGACTAACAGACGTATTGGAGTATAAGCTTTTGTGGGTGAATACTCACTTCGTCGGATGCATCTGATGAAGTGGGGATTCACCCACGAAAGCTTATGCTCCAATACGTCTGTTAGTCTATAAGGTGCCACAGGACTCTTTGTCGCTCCTACAGATCCAGACTAACATGGCTACCCCTCCGATACCTGATTCTTGGTGTATGGAGCAATCTATCATAGAGACACGCTCATGTGGATGGCAAGACAGACCGAAATATCCAAGGGGACTGTCCGTGACTCCTTGTTAAAACTGTTAAAGAGCCTGCAGAGTTTGCAGGTGGTTGGTGAAATCTCAGCTTAGAACTCACAACCAATGTTTTGTGACCTGTTTTTTTTTTAATTAGTCTGCCCCGAGATTGGTACTCATGCTTTTGCGTCACCATTGGGAGCATTACAAGTGGCACTCTCAAACGGCTCCAGAACAGGATGGGAGGAAGAGAACGATATGTAGGTTGTAGTAGTTGTAGCCCAGCTATATTTTCTCTCATGTGCTGCTAGAGTTCTGTGGCTGGTAAATAAGAAGGCAGGGACCGAAGCAGAGTTATAAGGCCAAAGACTGAGGCCAGGTCTACACTACAGACCTATACCAATATAACTATGTTGCTCAGGGGTGTGAAAATTGCATCCCCCAAGCAATGCATTTATACTGACTTAACCCCCGGTGTAGACAGTGCTTTGTTAAATGGAGAGCTTCTCCCCGTCGAGACAGCTACCACTTCTCGGGCAGGTGGATTAACTACACAGATGGGAGAAGCTCTCCCATCAGCATTGTAGCGTCTTCCCTAAAGTGCTGCAGCGGCACCATTGCTGTAGCACTGTACGTGAAGACAAGACCTGAGACAGGGAGGAGGTGAAGGAGGCAGCAACAACAGTAGTCATCAGGGGAGAGCAAGGGGGTACGGTGGTGGGAATGAGAGAGAAAAAGGGCCTGGAGCTTGAGGAGTTTTTTTAGAAAAGCAGCATGAATTCCAGGGAAAGCAGGTGAAAGAAAGGAGGTGTGTGTGTGTGTGTGTGTGTGTGTGGGGGGGGGGGTTGGAATAAGAATGGCAGGAAGGTGGGTATGAACACATGGGAGAGAGTACAGTGTAGGAATGGAGGATTGGCTTGGACTGAGAGTGACAATCACCAGAGCTGAGGAGGAGATATGACTGAGGTGAAGATAAGGAGGATATTTGAGAGAGAGTCAGCAGTGGGAGGAGGCACTGAAGCAATAGCAGGAAAAGTCAACAGAGTTGATGTAAAGGGAGAGAGGAGATGTTGGGAATCAGAGAGAGAGCGAGAGAAGGGAAAGGTGTGGGGGGCAGAACGCCTAGAAGGGGGAAGACAAGTGCAGGATTTGTGATGTGAAAGTGGAAGAAGGCAGAGGAGGGCTCAAAGTTCATTGCTTCAGCAGGGCTCCAAGATATGGAGACATGCTGGGGAAAGGGAGCATTAGTTGAGGGGCCACTGAGAGACTCCAGGGCAGTGTGGGGTCATCCACAGGCCGGAGGAGATAAGCCAATGCACCCAGCCCTCTGGAAGGGTTACTGGGAGGCTCCTGGGGAGGCGGTGTGGAGGCAGGCATCTTGGAACCCACGCATGACTATTCTTTTTGGCTAACTTTGCTGACAGGATGAAACAAGCTGAGTGTTTGTCACTGAACTTGTCATGTTTGCTCCAACTCACTGGCAGGGCTGGTTCAACCAAACCCCAGGCTGCGTGCAAAGTATTTGCTTGAGGCACACTTGATAATTAAGGGGAAAGTTGTTATGGTCAGTCTCTATTGCTTTATTTTGAATTCAAGTGATGGAAAGTCAGTGCTGGCCTCAGACTAGTTGTTGTGAAATGTAAAGTATGTTTGTGTGATATTAAATACAACGCTTTTTTCAGATTTGAGCAGTTTCACATCAAATATTCACAAAAATGACTATTTTTGCAATGGAAACAGCTAAAACTGAATTTATGTGTTTTAAAAGCAAAACCATTTTTGCCTAAAGAGAAATAAAAATGGCCCATTCCTTTAAAAAATATCTTATATACCAGTAGTTTTTCAGAAATAGGTTTATTTTGAATTTATAACAAAATGTGAAAAAATAACCCCATGTAAGTAACCATTTGTGAATATTTTTCACACCTCTCTCAACTACACTTAGCATTGCCCCTTTATCACCACTAACATGAGCTTCCGGTGCCCCAGGACAGGACATCACCATCTGCTACCAAAAACACAGATTCAGCCAGGAAATGAAAAGGTTTTGTACGAGGATGCCTGAGCTGGGAATAATATTTTTCAAAATTCTCAAGGCTGGAACCAAGGGAAGCTTCAGGAATTAGCCTGTGTTTTGCATTTTTAGTGAGCACAGAGTTAGAAGAGGCTTCATGAAAGTTATAATCTGATTTTTGAACATGGATGTGCTGGTCCAGCTCCTAAATTATACATGTGGGACATTAGAATGAGCCTTTCTTTGCACATGTCCTCAGCAACGAATGATTATGATGCTCACACTACAGAGTGCTATTATCCATTAAGCAACAATGGTCCAGTTAAAATCGATAACTTTGTATTTATTGCCTGAAGGGTGTTTCTGACCTTATTATTTGACCTATTAACAAAGCTTTGTCTGGACTAGAGTTTTTGCTCCTGTGAAATTAGAGTTAATTTATCGAGTTAAACTCCTATGCCTGAATCTCCACCTTTTCCTAGACCTAAGATCATGCTTCTGGATGGTGCGTGAGACCTTGCTCCCCACCCCCGATTTTCCAGGGCTCATTGCTCCTCCAAAGTGTCAGTTCAATACTTCTCTCTAGCTTAGAATCCCAAAGGTGAGACAAAAATGGCCTATAAGCCTAACTAAGGCTTCTCCATCTCCTGACCTATTGCAGGCAGCAAAACTATCAGGTCAGTCTGATACGCCAGCTTGAAAGACAGCAAGACAATCTCCTTGAACATCTATCTCCAGCCTATAGCTAGGCTTGCAAATGTCAGGATACTATTCTGTGAGACAGCAACTCCATCCCTCTGATCCAGCCCAGCAGAGCAGAGCGCTCCCAATTCAGTGTCTGCAGGGAACATATACGAGCTAAACATCCATCAATTCCCCCAAAGCCAGCAGCCAAATAGCAGGAAGTGCAAGCGGAAACCCTGCCCTGTGTCATTTCCAACCCAGAGAATTCAGAAGGTGTTGGGACTATCTCCCTGCCTGTCCCAGAAGAGCACTACAGTTTATTCCCACATGGTGAGCTCAACAACTCTGCTATGTTGTGATCTCTCTCATGAAATTAGGGGACAACTGGAAGTATCCCAGTAGATCTGAAAGCATCATCCTTCAGTTCATGCCATCGGGGTGCTTTTCACTGTTCGATATGCACACAACTCCTTTCTCCTCCTTGTGCCTGACACTCGAGCATCCAGACACATGGAGCATGTGACACAATCACATCTGGCAAACCTGGTCCCATCACCCCCAAATCCAAGTCCCCCCCTGATGCTTCAGGTTTTTCAACGTGTCTGAACTAGCCTTGCTCACTGGTGTGGTGAAAGGTAATTGCGTGAGAAAAACCTGGGTTGGCACATAAGCCTCAAGGAAAGGAGTCTCAGGTTAAGCAATTGCTCTCTGATAACACACAGGACAAAAATTGTTGAGGTGTTCAAACATTCATTTCATTCTGCTGCAGGGAGGAGTCCACGGTGATCTGAGACACTGCATGCTTCTGTCCTGCTGCTTTATATAGCAATATAACCATTCATCTATTTATAGCTGGAGCATTGTGTTTAGCAGTCTTCCTGTATATTAAAAGTGCTTTACGATCATTTTTATAATCTGCTGCTGTTTTTAATTAGCCCACAGTTTTAAGTGACTGTTGCTGAACATGGAATCATAAATGGGGAGGTATTTAGCCTAACCATCTGCTTCTGTTACATATAGATACTAGAGTAATGAGCAGCAAAAAAATACCTTTAATCAAATAAATATATACAGTAGGACTAGAGAGACAATGTTTTACACCGACCAGGGGTGGTCTAAGGGCTGGGTACACATATTTCAATTACTTTCCGGACAGAACCCTAACTACTGTACTTGCTATGATCAGTAAAAGGCTAGGATTCTTGGATGGTGAAACCTGAAATACTGCCACGGTTTAATTAAATTTGGACAGTTGAACAGCTTCATCCCCACTTTGGTCTGCCACCTTTCAGGGGTGGCAGGTTTGTATAATTTTTGGTGGTGCGCAGAACGGGTCCAAGTCCCTCTCCTCCCGACACCTGCCTTGTAAGCCAATATATATTTTTTAAAATAATGTAAAAATGTGTGGGCTCTGGGGTGGGGCTGGTGATGAGGGGTTTGGGGTGTAGGAGGGGCTCAGGCAGAGGGCTGGGGTGAGGACTGCGGGGTGGGGTGAGGGGTTCATGGTGCAGGAGGGGGCTCAGGGCTGGGGCAGAGGGTTGGGGTGGGGGGGGGGGTGAGGGCTCTGACTGGGGGTGTGGGCTCTGGGGTAGGACCAGGGATGAGGGGTTTGGTGTGCAGGCAGGCTGCCCCAGAACTGGGGCCAGAGAGGAGGACTCCCCCAAGCCCTCTCCCCGCCAGCAGCAGCGAGGTCCGGGGGAGGGACACCCTCCCCCCCGGAAGCACTCACCTCGCACCACTGTTACTGCACGTGCTCCTAGGGCCCCTCTCAAGTCCAGGAAGCCTCCTTGCCCCCCCTGTGGCGGGTGCAGAGGAAGGGGGGCTGCCATCACATGTGTGCCTCCTCCCCTGCTCCTGCCCCTCACTGTAGCCTCACTGGGGATGGGGCTGCCCCTTGCCCAGCGTAGGGCAGGACTGGTGACTGTGGGCGGGCGGCCCTCTGTGCTGGTGGAGGGTCCCACCAGAAAAGGGAAGTGTCCGTCCGTCCAAGGTGGAAGGGCAGGGTCAGCCTGCCCTGGCACTAGTGGTTGGGGGGCACTAGGACCCTGCAGCGGCAGTTGATGCTAGGAGCCAGCAGAGCGTAGCTGCAGGGGGTAGTCGCCCACTGCCCAGGGTGCAGGCAGGGGTGCTTGGGGCAGGTGTGCGGGGGTGGCAGGCAGGGCCAGGAGAGAGACCCGGCCCCGAATGTTGGTGGAGCCGGGCCCTGAATATTGCTGGAGCACGGGCACCATGGGCCCATATAAGTTGCCACCCCTGTTTATGTCCAAACCTCCATGACAACCACACGTGCCTCCTCCTTCCTAGAGCACAGCCGCTTTTAAATGTTTCTGATCTACATCCTGTACATTATCAGTTCAAACATTATACACTGCAAAAACAGGATACTGCTGTACTTTCAGAAGAGACAGCGAAAGACCAGTTAAGAACAGTTAAGTCTTATGCAAACCACAGGCAAGAACACCTACTACCTTCACAGTGTCTGACAGTTCTTGGAATCCCCTGAGAATCTAATAGAAAAAATGATCTCCTTTCATCTAAAAGCTCAGATACCCATTCCTTGATGTCTATGTTTTTCCGGTGTACTCAAGCTCAAATATAGAGATCGCTATAAGCGGATTCAAGGTTCTATACCACCCAATAAAGTAACACTCTACCAGTCTGATCTTTCTTATGCCATTCCTATGCTCAGCCTGGGAACAGAGGTGGAAGCCAGAGGGGGAAAATAGAGCTTCTTATAGTCAAAGTTCATCCAAGGGCTTGCCTGTGGCCCCTGGTCAGAGTAGCCTCAGGAGCTGTGGGTAGCAGAGAATAACAGGGGTCCAGTGTGCTCTGGTCATGCCCCCTACGCTAAGGGCTGGGAGGAGTGTTGGGGTAGAGCCATTCTACCAGTTGGGAAGTGTGTTGTGCAGGCCAGGGAGATTGGGTAAAGCCCCGTTACATTGCTGGAGCAACTAGTTCAACACAGAATCTGACTCACTGACACACACTCTAAACAAGAATCTTTAAAGAAAGGCTTATTTAAATCTAGAAATGTATACACTGAAGTGTAAAATCCAGATACAAATCTGAGCTTCTTCAGTTTGGTCTGGATCTGGAGCTTTGTTTTGGATTCCCATCTTTACTTAAAAGAGGTGTTTTCCTCTCTCTTAATCATTGGTCATATATTATTGGGAGGAGTTCCCCAAAAGTAACAAAATCTCCAACAGCAATGACATAGTTTGTAAGTGTTCAATAGTCACTTGCAGAGGAACAATAAAAATGAAGTTCCACACAAGTCACAATCATAAAAACAAACATAACTGAAACCACTAAAGGGAAAAAAAATACTCGAATACCACATGATCATGCTTGTCTTGGAATTAAGAAAGGCAATCACATTAGAGAGCAATACTCCAGGGAGAGTAAAGTTAGCCACTGAAACTGAACGTTGACATGTGAAGCTGCAATACAAATCCAGCTTTCTTATTTATTCCACACCCCACTGCTATTTTATGTTTCTATGCCTTCTATGCTCAGCTACTTCTATTTCAAATTAACAGAGTAGTTTGTATGTTTAGTTCTGGAAATCAGAGTCAAAAGCATGAATCACACCAGGAACTGAAACAGTTTCATATGAGAAATATATAGATTAGAAGGTAACAAAGAACAGCTTGATTGTATTCAGACATCATTTCTTTCTTACATAGTTTCCCTTATGCTTACACCTCTTTACTTCTTGAATCCAGCTCTTCTTTTCTTCTTTCTGAATGAAATTCGTCTTCCTCCACAACCTACTGCACAAAGCTTGAGAATACCATGTAATTATAGACCAAATAGTCATGCCAGACCCGCCCCAGGGTTCCCCTGAGTATTGGCTGATCTAGGGCTGGTTCAGAGTCCCTTTCCCTAATATACAGGGGGTAGGGGGGTTCCCATGGCAGCCATAATTCAACCCTGCTGCATGTATGCATTATGTACACTCAAGAGTAATACAAAATATTACATGTCCAGAAAGGGGTCAAATTTCTGATGCTGTGAGAACTGTAATCTAGAATGTACTGAGTTTTCCCCCCACTGAAAATCTCACTTATGACATTAAGTCAACAACAGAATTTTTCCACCTTGAATGATATACCTAAATCAAACAATCATTCTTTCACAATTTACGGTAGCCCATGTTTTCTCTCGACCCATTAAGACCCACTGATCCATTCCCCCAAGTGACTTACACCTATTCTGAGGTTAACTCCATTTTTTATCAATGAATTGCAAAGACATACAGTGTATAGCCACAAGTCTACACAATGACCTGGTTTTTAGATTAATGTTGCATGCCTTAAATAGGAGATTCTCTATTTGACACTGTTAGGTTAGCTAATAAATATTCTGCTCCTTTATCCTCTTGCTCTTCTTTATTTCTCAGACAACAATTACAAAGTGCTATTGTGTGTATTCAATGCTTCAGTGAGTGTAAAAGGAAAACATATCTTTGAGTTTACTTAATAAGATGGCTAGGGTTGCTTCTGGGCACTAAAAGACTCTGGTTACTTTCCAAATCATGGAAAACGTGTCGTGATAGCAACAGAGCAGCAGATTAACCACGAAGAAAATAAAATCAGATTTGGAAGCCCATACACCTTTGGGAGCCTTAATTACAAACAAAATATCAGGAGGAATTTTGAGAAGGCACCTTTGAAGGTCTCATCTGGTATTCCCAAACTACAATTACAGTGCTATTTAAGCACTAATTAATAAATATATCAGAGAACTTGCATTTTGAAGATACAACCCTTCTAATTTTTGCTTCCTAGAATGAAAAGATTATGGGTTGGATTTTTTTTGTGGAGCGAGGGATGGTGGGGAAGATGTTGGTAGGAGGATTTATAGAGCTGTTCATGAAAAGAGCTGAGTGCTCTCACATGGTCAAGAAGAATTGATTAAATTCTCCTGACTTTTTTGCTGATTCAGCAGTGAAATCAGTGAGTGGGAGAAAAGGTCCTAAATTCTCCTCTTTCCAGAGGACAGATTTTTAAGAGGAGATTAAAGATTGATTTACAAATATCTTTTCCCACCCTCCACCAAAAAGCCTTCATTAACATAGCATTAAGATGTATTACATATGAGATTTCTCTCTTTAACACACATCCAGATAATTGTGAGATCATGCCCAGAACATCAGATAATGGGACTTCAGAACTGGGATGTCTAAAATTTCAGAGATGGATTGTGCTATGATATTTTAGACAACTACTATATGAACCATGCACTAAAAAAACCCCAGACCAAACCAACAAAAAACAAAACAAAAAAACCAACCCCCCCCCCCCACCTCAAAACACTAGGTGATCAGTGACTTTGAAAGTTAAAAATCCAGATTAAGGCTGAATGCTGGTGCCCCACTGTTGTACAGAAGGTTGCTAAACAAAAGAAAATCCAAAGCAGAGGGATTATGGGACAGCTCTTGGACCATGCCAGAACTGAGTTTGTGCAGCTCAGTTGCAAAGTTTTCTTTCAACCCCATTTATGCCTCTAACAACAATCCTGGCCTGTTCCAGTTCCAGACTAGGCCCCGAGGACAACTCAAGTAGCTTTAGGATTATATTAGGCTCATCTGTCCAGGTCTGACAGCAGGGGCTCTCTCTGCAGCAAGAAAGGTGCTGTGGGCACAACCCCTCTGCTGAGAGACAGGAGGAAGACGGAGTAGCTCAGCTGACTTTGCACCACATGGGGATTCCTTTATAGAAGCATAATGTTGAGAGAGGCCAATTAAAAAAGCTTTCCAGTTGTCTTGTGCTGCCAGAGTGTAGGGAAGGACTGAGGCTATGGCTCTACCCCTGCAGCTAAATGCACAGCTTCTCTGTTATTCCTTCATGTGGTTGACTGCACATGGGACATTTGAGGGCATGCTTAAAGCAAATGAGGATGAGATTTTGGGGCAACATGCTCTCAGCCAGTGGCTGTTCTCATCTCCTGTTCTGCTGGAGGAGAACAATGAGGAGCCATTTCCCGCAACCAACAAAACTCTTTTCACTTTTCTTTTTAAACCTTCCTCAAACAATAGAAAGTAAAAACAATTTTCTATCAATCAGAAAAGCAATTCTATGCCAATTTTATAAAACAATTGTTTCAGGACCTTTGTGCTAGCTTTTGACCAAGAGCAATATTCACTACCCTCCTGAATACTGGGGATTTCTGACTGATTCATATTGACAGCATCACTGCCCTAATCTCATGAATAATTAGAAGTTAGCCCTGGTGCCATAACCCCATCAAAACAAAGCATGGTGATTAAGGCCATAATTAAGAAGAGCCAAATCAAACAAGGGCTCTCTCTGCTTGTCTCTGGAAGACAAGCAGATCCTATGGATGCATTTAAATTGGTGAGGACCCTGCATTCCATTTACTGAAATGTTAAAGTTGATGAAGTACAGACAATTAATTGCCCAAAAGGAAATGAGCTGTGTCAAATAGAGTGCACACTGTGAACTCCTATTAAAAAAAAAAATTCAAAACCATAGATGCAGGGGACTGGACTAGATGACCTCTCGAGGTCCCTTCCAGTTCTATGATTCTATAACAAAATAGGTTGTGAAAAGAGGTAACAGACACCATAACTACAGGTATTCAAAAGCATCCAGGATAAACCCACTTTTGGGCAATTCTGTTTCTCTTGGAACCAACGGCAGATTGGCTATGGATTGAAATGGAAGCAGAATCAAGCCCTTTTGGGTTTAGGCCCAGATCCTCAAAGGTCCTTAACTTCCAAGAAAATCAATGGGAATTAGATGCCTAAATACCTTGGAGCATCTGGGCCTTAGTGTTGTGGAGACCAGCAGTAGTGAAATGGAACAAGATGCACTAGGTTTCCAAAGGGTCACTTCCAGTCCTGACATCTACAATTCTTTGAGCTATTTTATCTTGGAGGTGCAAAAAGATTCCTGTAAGATGCTAAGTAGCATGGGCCCAATTTTCCTCTCACAGCATTTAGCTCACTGATGTCACAGGAATTACTCTTGATGTACACCAGTGCAAGATGAGGATCAGGCTCTCATAGATCCTCAGCACTGTGCAGTCTAAGGGCCCAATCCTGCTATCCTTACCCAGGCAAGGCTCCCACTGACCTCAGTCTGAATAAGGACTGAGCATGCACTACAGGACTTGGCACTAAGGGTATGTCTACACAGCAGCTGAGAGGTGTGATTCCCATTGTGGGTAGACAGACTTGCACTAGTTCTGATTGAGCTAGGATACTAAAAATAACAGTGTGGATGTTGCTACACTGGTGGTGGCTCTGACTAGCTGCCCGAGTCCAAGCCTGCCTGACCCCTGCTGGGTCCGCGCTCTGGTGGCCAGCCCAAGCTGCCACCAGTGCAGCAACTTCCACATTGCTATTTTTAGCACGTTAGCTCAAATCTGTCAGTCCATGCTGGGAATCACACCTCCAAGGCATACTCTAGGTGACATTACTTGCAAACAGAAAAACTAAAGTCACAAGTACTCTTCAAAACAATTTTGCATGTAGGTATTTTCTATCTACATTTCTAAGTGGTTTTTACTGTTTCCGTCACTGTGGTTCCTTTTGACTTGGGCAAAAGAAGGGTGATTCTCAGCTAGGAGGTTTGGGAACAGTTCAGGGTGAGAGGCTGGGGTTGCTGTGTTGAGGGAGGATCCAGGAGAGTACTGGCATAGGTTACCCAGGATGTTACTGTTTCTTTGTTTTCTATAACAACACAACAATGATTTGTAGATGAGAGCTGAGTCAGAAACCAATAATGGTTTGGAGAAGAAGGGGTTGGGGATTGTTTATATTTAAAACAAAACAGGGAACTAATATGGTGTGTAACTATTACTGACCTGACCAGTTTGTCTATATGTTGTTTCCCTGCCCTTCATCTCTCTCTAGTGCATTCAGCATGAATGTTCTTTGGGATTGTCTTCTTCTGTGATGGGCATGTACCTGGAATATTCTGGGCACCACCCCATCTAAATAATATTTCAAAGGGACTCCATGAACTTACCTTTTGCTCAAAATTTACCTTTGGTAAACATACACTTTTAATCAAACCTGAAACCAATAAATTAAAAAAAATATCCAGTGAAAACATTTCTTTTAAAATACTACTATCCCCTTTAGCATTTGAAATCCTGCAGGCTAGAGAACCTGAAAGTGAAACTAACTATAAACAAGAGAGAAATTTATTTTATTGTCTCAAATGAAAGGTACTAAAGGTAAACAAAGAGCACAGAGAAGTGCTCAGGGTGTTATATTTTTAAAAAAATTTACATTTAGTCTACAATGTTATTAGTGACACTAGTAAGGAAATTTGTCTACATATGATATTTAAATGGTCAGTGTCCCTTTATTTGTTGGTTTAGTGGCACTTCCAATTTTTTGTAAAACTAAAAAAACCAAGATATGCTTTATGCCAATGACTCTTTTTAGATAGAGGCTTAGGCAAGTGATCTATCTGCCCTTTTGTTACCTAGTCATCTTTCCCCATTTCATTATTGTCAGACAAGGGTTTGAAATAAAAGCCTGGACATGAACTTCAAATAGGAATTTCATAGGTATAATCACTGCCACGGCCTGGGTTCGATTCCCAGTCAGGGAAAAGTGACTTTATATCACAAAACTTTCAATTAGTCTTCACTTGCATAGGTATAATGGGCAGCATCAAAACCATCATTCCAAACACTCTCAAACTCCCAGGGCTGAATTCCCAAGCCTACCCAAAGTTCAGGGTGTTTGGATTCAGTGACCCATTGATGTCCATTACAGAAAGCAAGCTGCACCTTGCAAATACAGGTCCAGATGCTGCTGCTGAATCCATTCCAAACGGACAGACCTCTGCTGCTGCACAGTTCCAGCTGCAGGATTGGGACCACAGGGGCTACTCCTCTGAACAACTAGCAAGTGAGTAAGTTCACTTTTGTGAGCTGTTCCATTTGGCTCAAGTGCTTCCGGTGGGCAAAGCTACTCAGACCCCCAAGTATTTACAGGATTAAGCCCTTGGATCTCATCTGGGCATTTCCAGTAAGGCCTCACATCTAATAATTAATATAATCATATGGGCTGTCTCACGGGGCCACTAATTAGATGGGATCTGGAGAGCCACTCCGCTAAAACGTGCTTAGCTGCAACTGGATCCCACGGGACGGGACAAAACCCTTCAAGAGCTTAAACTTAAAAGGAGCAAATTCAAGCCCCCAAGCCCTGGAGAGAGGGGGAGGCGCGCACACGCCCAGACCCCGGGCCCCAGCCTGCACGTGCCTAGGGAACGGGGCAAAAAGCCGAGGGACAGAGCGGCTCCAGCCTACCTTGCGCCCCTGGAGAAGGCAGGAGGAGCAGCGGCAGCATGAGAAGCCAGGGTGCTCCCGCCCGCCTCCAGGACCTGGGGGCGCACATGGGGCGGGCGGGAAGGTCTCACAGCTCCGGCCTCCGCCGGGGGCCTCTGTCCGCCTCAGCCGCTGCAGCTCCCCGGGCAACAGTTGGGTCCCTCCAGCTCCTCCACGCTGCTGCTGCGGCTCGGTGCAGGTGGCGAGCAGCAAACACTCGGCGGCAGGGGCGGAGCCGCAGCTAAGTGCTCCGCGGGCCAGGCGAGGCGCTGTGAGCCAGCCTCCTGCTCGCTCCCCCGTGCGGCCCCTGTCCCCCGCAGAGCTGGAGCAGGCCAGGAAGGGCCCGGCAAGCCCATCAGGCCGTGGGAGAGACTAGCGCAGCCTGGCATCCAGCACCTTGGAGCGGGTGCAGCCCGTAAAGACGCTGCCAAACTCGGTGGAATTTGGACCTGAATGAGGCTGGTGAGGTGGGGCTGCTTGATAAAGTACAATGCAGGGGTTGTTTCATAACGCGCAATTCAGGACCCCATGGGGCTGTTGAGTAAATTGCATCAGAGGCGGGGGGTTTTTTTTTTGGTTTTTTTTTTAGCAGGGGGGGTCTCATGAAAGCTTAGGCCCAAATACATGTGTTAGTCTCTAAGGTGCCACAAAGACTTCTCCTTTTTGCGGATCCAGACCAACACCGCTACCACTCTGAAACCTGTTACAATAACCGGTGGTGCTGTTTAATAAAACCAAACAAGGCAAACTGTTTAATGACACACACAAAACAGCTACTTTAAAGGAATCTTAGTAAGGCTGTAAAACCAAGCACTCAAAAGTCAGGAGGTTGCCTGTGCAATCTGAGTTCAGTCCCTTATGCATATTCATTATCATAGCCTATATACATTTGTACATTACAATAGCCTATATTTATACAGTCACTGTCTTTTCTTTTTTTTTTCAATGGGCAACCTTAATTCTGGCCTTTCCTAACTTTTGAGTGTTTGACTTTGCAACCTTACAGGGGTGCTGGAACAATGTTTATAGTGGGGGTGCTCAGAAACATTGAACCAAACTGTAAACCCTGTAGATAATGGAATCCACTTCAAGACAGGGGATGGGGTATCACCCCTAGTTCCACCGCATATGCAACCTTAATAATGTTCTCTTAACATAGTTTTTGTGTGTGTAATTTCCTAGGTTTAAAAAAAAAAAGCAACCTGAAAAAACAAAAATTCCTTCATATAGCACCATATTGACCCTCCACATGGGTCATCAGAAGGGTTGGATGCATTAGATCCACTGCACAGACTACTGCCACTTGAGCTAGTGGAGTAACTGAAGGCAGTGTGTTGTCATCCTCTATGGGTACCAGCATTTGAGGGGGACGGGACACTTTGCCAGTGGGTTTTGTACATACTTGCTGACAGTGAGGGGTGGTGAGAGCCAGGAATGTTGGTTCTGTTGCAGGTTCTGGAAGGGAGTGTGCTCTAGTGCCCAGACTCTTTTGCCCATTTCCCTCCAACCTGTCCCGTCTCCACTACTTAGGCTTTCCATCACAGTCCCAGTCTCCTTTCTTGGAAAATTCTAGACTCCCCATCCCTGTCTCTCCCCACTTCCAGTCCCAGTCTCCTGGCCCAGCCATACCCAGTTCCCACTGCCAGTGTGCCATCCAAGCTATAGAGCCCTGCAAATCCGCGGGTATCTGCTTTATATCCGCGGATATCCGGAGCCGGGTCGGGAGAGCTGCGCTGGCAGCTGTGGGGAGCCTGGGTCCCTCCACCTGCCTGCGGTGTGTGGCGGGGGGAGGGAGGGGGGGCGGCTGAAAGCTGCCCTTGGCCGTGTCCCTGGCCCCAGGCTCCCCGCCCAGCCGAGGGCAGGTGGAGGATCCACGACTCTGCACAGGCTCCCCACAGCTTCCCGCGTGGCTCTCCCTGTCTGGGCTCCAGCAGGGGGAGCCGCAGAGCCTCAGCCCGGCCATGGTAAGTAGAGCCCTGCAAATCCACGGATATCTGCGGCTATCCGCATCCGTAGATGTGGATAGTCACAGACAATCTTTGTGGTTCGAATGCGGATACACATTTTTGTATCCGCGCAGGGCTCTACCAATCTACCTCTTTCCCCAGTTGCTCTCCCACCCAAATTCCTCATGGGCTCTGAGTCCCAATCTATCTCCCTAAACTCCCTGTTGAATCTGATTCTTCCACTGCTGGTGTCTTCTTCTAGTCTCCTTTCCCAGTCAGTCCCAGACTCCCACCCCAACTCGCAGGCTCAGTTCCTTCTCCTCCACCCCCAGTCTCATCACCCCAAGGCTTTTTCATGTCTCAATCTGTATTTCTCCCCCTCGCAGATCTGGTTCTTGTCTTCTTTGCATTTAAATCAGGCAGCTTCTTCCTCCACACTTTCTGGACCCAGCATATATGAATGTATGTGGGCATGTCACGGAAAGCATGGGAGGCAGGCTCCCTGTTCTCAATTCAGTGGGCATGGCTCACAGCAGCCCAGAGCTGCAATTGCAGGGAAAATCCCGCTAAGCTCCAGGCTGGAGCATGGCCAGAGTGGGTGGAGTCTTTGGGGAATTTGGTTATTCAAATCTAAGAAGTCTCTACTGAGCACATGCAAACTGCAGTATTTCAAGGCTTAGAACTTGGCCAGATTTGAGCAGATTTTCACATGGATGGCAAAAGGATATCCCCTTGCCACAATTTAAGTCCATTCTCCAAATCATGAGGGCACTAGAGCAGTGGTTCTCAAACTTTTGTACTGGTGACCCCTTTCACATAGCTAGACTCTGAGTGCGACCTCCCCATATACATTTTAAAAACTTGTTTATATATTTAACACTATTATAAATGCTGGAGGCAAAGCGGGGTTTGGGGTGGAGGCTGACAGCTCGCGATCCCCCATGTAATAACCTCATGACCCCCGGAGGGGTCCTGACTCCCAGTTTGAGAACCCCTGCACTAGAGCTAGTCAAAGAAAAGATAGCTTTTTAAAAAATTCTAGCAAAAACAACATATTTTTCCCTGTCTTTGTTTTTGGAAATGCCTGAGCCATTTTGCCTAAAATCCAAAAAAGTTCAGCCTCAGGCAGACCCCCAACAAGGAAAATTTCAGCCCAAACAGTTAATATTTGGCTAAGTTATAAAGAACTGAAAACAGAATCTTTTAATGGGAAGTGTCAACCAACTTTAATAATAGGCTGTGCTATGTACAATAAAGTTAATCTGGAACTTGCCTTTGGCACAAGTGACACAAGCACACACACTGGGATCTCACATTTTTTAAGGGCCAAACTCTGTAATCTTACTTCGAGCAGAAAGTTTGGACTGTGAGGCCATTTGAGAATCTCCCATCCAGGAGTCTGCATCTTGGTGCCCCTACAAATCGCACAGCTGGTCATGTGGGTGAATGCAAAATAAACAGTCTCCTCTCTTGCTCTGGGTGTTCTTACTATGTGTCCCTTCTCAAAGGCTGACAATTTCATTTCTGTCAAATGACTTATCTGACTGCACAGCTCCAAATGAGAGGACAATTGTGATGAAAACACCCGTAAAAAGCAATTTCATTTGTGAATTTTCTTTCTTTTATTCTCTCCTTTCTATATAGTGTGGTGCATATGCACACAATCAAATGGAGATCTGTCAAACTGTGTGCACTCTGACTACCAGTTTAGCATAAGAACATAGGAGCTGCCCTACCAGAACAGAAAAATGGTCTCTGCTTCTGACAACAGTCAATGCTAGATGCCTTAGAGCAGGGGTGGGGAAACGTTATTCTTTCAGGGGCCACTGATGCACAGAAAAAATCATTCATGGACCACGCACAGCCCTGTGGGGGGGTGGGGTGTGGAGGCTCGGGGCTTTCCCTAGGCTCTGGGGTGGGGCCAGAAATGAGGGGTTTAGGGCATGGGAGGGGGCAGGGGTTGGGATGCAAGAGGAGGTTCAGGGTGTGGGGTCTGGGAAGGAGTTAGAGTGTGGGAGGGGGTTCTGACCTGGGGCTGGGGGTTGGGGTGCACAACCCCCTTAAAATAACCTTGCGACTCCCCCTGCAGCTCCCTTTTGGGTGAGGACCCCCAATTTGAGAAACACTGGTCTCCCCGGTGAAATCTATGTAGCATACAGTAAAAGCATACAAAAGACCAGATTTCTCAGTCCGTGATGCCTTTTTCATGGCTGTGAATTTGGTAATACCCTACCAATGGCTTAGGAGAGGAGAGAGTAGTGAGTCATTCCAGCAATTGCCTTGCAGAGGTGGAGAGAAGCCCGGAAAACCAAATCCATTGAGATGAAGCCCTCATCACATGCAACTGTCTTTGGAAAAAGATGAGGCATTTATATATACCCGAAACAACATCTACAGTTATGCTAGTTGGCATATTAATTAAGAGGGATGCCTAGCCCCTCTAGACACCCCCCACCACCCCATCACCAATATTTCCCAATGTGGGCATAGTCTGATGTCTGAATTGTTCAGCATTAGCTCTGCATTGCCTCTGAATTGTCCAGCGTTAGCTATTTGTAGATGCATTTAACTGGATGGACCAGTATAGACTAGATGAATCATTTATCTATGCCATTATAGTCCTTCCTATATTCCCATGATAAGCATGTCTTTATTTCTCAAATCACTCTGTGCTGACAGTCACATTATTCCTGCTGAGTTAGACGCTCCTTTGCTTCCTCACCAGATTGTGAGCAAAAACTGTTTTATTTTGATCGCAAGTAAGTGCAGTCAAGTTGAAAGGTTGTGCAGTTATGCTATGTTAAATTTAAATTGCTTAATAATTCAGTTTTATTTTGTGCATCATGATGAATGCTATGTTGTATTCATAATCTGTTTTTTTCCTCCTTTGGAGTGGCTGTTGTATATGTCTCAGTGCAAGAAGTGAGTCCAGGTTGTTGCTGTTTATCTTATTTATCTATCTATATTGGAGTTAGATCACCTTCAGCAATGCTGTAATTAAAAGTAATCCCACATAATTAAAAGTAACAATAACAATTGTTTGTTTAAAAAAGCTCACTCACTCTCCTTTCACCACTTGGAGGGAAAAATTGAATAAGTAGCTGATTTCTTTTCCTCTTTTTAAAAAAAGTGGTAATTAAAAGGGGCGAGGTTGACTGTGTGTGTGTGCGTGCATGCGGGGAGAACTGTTGAAGGAAAACTAAGCTGAAGAAATGGGTTTTGCATTTGGTTCTGAATGTCTAGAGGTATGTGATCAGTCTCATGTCTTGTGGTCTTGTGAGCAGGAGTTCCATAGTCTGGGTCCAGTGCCCATTAAAGTTCAGTCTCCTGCACTCAGATGCCTCCCCTAATGGCCAGCAGTTTCATTGTTCTAGTGAAATGTAGCTGTCGAAGGAGGTCATAGTCATAGTGGGCGAGTTGGTCCATTGAGTAGCTTGAGCTGATCCCATGGAGAGCTTTGAATGTTTGAACAGAGACCTTGGATTAGGCTCTGTATTAAAGAGGGAGGCAATGTAGAGAGAGAAACACCAGGGTGGTGTGTTTACAGGCACTCCTCTTACTTAGTAGATGGGCTGCTGTGTTTTATTCTAGTTGGAAGTGTGAAGCTTCATTCTTAGGTATAATGAATCACAGTAACTAAGCCTGGAGGAGGTGGGTCACAAAAGCATGGAGTGCTGTGATTAATAGATGGCTCAGGCAGTGGTGCTATAAGGAGGGCTTTGGGATGTATGGCCACTGGGAGGCATTCATGGACAGAGGACTTATAGACTTTAAGGTCAGAAGGGACCATTATGATCATCTAGTCTGACCTCCTGCACAATGCAGGCCACAGAATCACACCCACCCACTCCTGCAATAATCCTCTCACCTATGTCTCAGCTATTGAAGTCCTCAAATCATGGTTTAAAGACTTCAAGATGCAGAGAATCCTCCAGTAAGTGACCCGTGCCCCATGCTGCAGAGGAAGGTGAAAAACCTCCAGGGCCTCTGCCGATCTACCCTGGAGGAAAATTCCTTCCCGACCCCAAATATGGCGATCAGCTGAACCCTGAGCATGTGGGCAAGACTCACCAGCTAGACACCCAGGAAAAAGTTCTCTGTAGTAACTTCTAACATCCCATCATTGACCATTGGTCCTATTTACCACTGATGGCAATTAATTGACCTTTGACTAAGATCATGTTATCCCATCAAACCATCCCCTCCATAAACTTATCTAGCTTAATCTTGACGCCAGATCGGTGTTTTGCCCCCACTGCTTCCCTTGGACTGTTCTCTCGGGATGAACTTCACCAGAGTAGGGAGGGAAATAGACTTCTAGGATGGAGGCTGGCACAACTGATTAAGAGAGCTTTAAAGTAGGAATCCGGGGGAGATGGTTGGGAGATGTCCAGGTAATCTCCACGCCGGATTTTAACATTGAGAGGGAAGAAAACGAAGTAAGAAAGGATACAGCCGTGGGTAAGAGAATGGACATAAGGAGGAAGGGTAGTGTAGATACCAGTCTAATAGGTGATACTGGTGGTAGAATGTCCGTGCCTCATCGGGTAAAGAATGTGAATGAGGCCAAACAGCAAAAATTAAGATGTTTGTGCAGATGCTCCCTTGTGTAACTTGGAATTTGCGTAAGTCGGAGACATATCTCCAACCATTATGCAAAAAAACCCAAACCCCTCCTATTTTTAGCTTATGGAGCTTTTTCTGTAAGCGCGGATTTCAGTAAGTCGGGGAGCGTCTGTACACCAATGCGAGGAGCCTAGGTAACAAAATGGAGGCACTAGAGCTACTGGAGCAGGAAGTGAAACCAGTTATTATAGGGATAACAGAAACATGGTGGAATAGTAGTCATGACTGGAGTACAGGTATTGAAGGGTATGTGCTGTTTAGGAAAGACAGAAATAAAGGTAAAGGTGGTGGAGTAGTATTGTCTGTCAATGATGAGTAGACTGTAAAGAATTAAGAAGTGATCAATGGATAAGACAGAGTCTGTCTGGGCAAAAATTACATTCGGGAAGAAAGCTACTAGAGCCTCCCCTGGGATAGTGCTTGGGGTGTTCTATAGACCACCGGGATCTGATTTGGATATGGATAGAGACCTCTTTAATGTTTTTAATGAAGTAAATACTAATGAGAATTGTGCGATCATGGGAAACTTTAACTTCCCAGATATAGACTGGAGGACAACTGCCAGTAATAATAATAGGGCTCAGATTTTCCTAGATGCGATAGCTGATGGATTCCTTCACCAAGTAGTTGCTGAACCAACAAGAGGGGATGCCATATTAGATTTGGTTTTGGTGGGTAGTGAGGACCTCATAGAAAAAATGATTGTAGGGGACAACCTTGGTTCGAGTGATCATGAGCTAATTCAGTTCAAACTGAATGGAAGGATAAGCAAAAATAGATCAGTGACTAGGGTTTTTGATTTCAAAATGGCTAACTTTAAAAAAATTAAGGAAATTAGTTAGGGATGTGGATTGGACTGAAGAACTTGTGGATCTAAAGGTGGAGGAGGCCTGGAATTACTTCAAGTCAAAGTTGCAGAAACTATCAGAAGTCTGCCTCCCAAGAAAGGGGAAAAAATTCATATGCAGGAGTTTTAGACCAAGCTGAATGAGTAAGCATCTCAGAGAGGCGATTAAGAAAAAGCAGAAAGCCTACAAGGAGTGGGAGATGGGAGGGATCAGCAAGGAAAGCTACCTTATTGAGGTCTCAGAACATGTAGGGATAAAGTGAGAAAGGCTAAAAGGCATGTAGATTTGGACCTTTCAAAGGGAATTAAAACCAATAGTTAAAGGTTCTATAGCCATATAAATAAGAAGAAAACAAAGAAAGAAGAAGTGGGACCGCTAAACACTGAGGATGGAGTAGAGGTTAAGGATAATCTAGGCATGGCCCAATATCTAAACAAATACTTTGCCTCAGTCTTTAATGAGGCTAATGAGGAACTTATGGACAATGGCAAGATGACAAATGGGAATGAATATGGAAGTAGATATTACCACATTTGATGTAGAAGCCAAACTTGAACAGCTTAATTGGATTAAATCGGGGGGCCCAGATGATCTTCATCCAAGAATATTAAAGGAACTGGCACATGAAATTGCAAGCCCATTAGCAAGAATTTTTAAAGAATCTGTAAACTCAGGGGTTGTATTGTATGACTGGAGAATTGCTAACATAGTTCCTCTTTTTAAGAAAGGGAAAACAAGTGATCTGGGTAACTACAGGCCTGTTAGTTTGACATCTGTAGTATGCAAGGTCTTGGAAAAATTTTTGAAGGAGAAAGTAGTTAAAAACATTGAGATCAATGGTAATTGGGACAAAATACAACATGGTTTTACAAAAAGTAGATCATGCCAAACCAACCTGATCTCCTTTGAGAAGGTAACAAACTTTTTAGAGAAAGGAAATGCAGTGGATCTAATTTATCTCAGTTTCAGTAAGGCATTTGATACGGTTCCACATGGGGAATTATTAGTTAAATTGGAAAAGATAGGGATCAGTATGAAAATTGAAAGGTGGATAAGGAACTGGTTAAAAGGGAGACTACAGTGGGTCATACTGAAAGGTGAACAGTCAGGTTGGAGAGAGGTTACTAGTGGAGTTCCTCAGGGATCGGTTTTGGGACCAACCTTATTTAATCTTTTTATTACTGACCTTGGCACAAAAAGTGGGAGTGTGCTAATAAAGTTTGTGGATGACACAAAGCTGGGAGGTATTGCCAATACAGAGAAGGACTGGGATATCATGCAGGAAGATCTGGACAACCTTGTAAACTGGAGTAATAGTTATAGGATGAAATTTAATAGTGAAAAGTGCAAGGTCATGCATTTAGGGATTAATAACAAGAATTTTAGTTATAAGCTGTGGACGCATCAGTTGGAAGTAACAGAGGAGGAGAAGGATCTCTGAGTATTGGTTGATCACAGGATGACTATGAGCCACCAATGTGATATGGTCATGAAAAAAGCTAATGCGGTCTTGGGATGTATCAGGTGAGGTATTTTCAGTAGAGATAAGGAGGTGTTAGTACCATTATACAAGGCACTGGTGAGACCTCATCTGGAATATTGTGTGCAGTTCTGGTCTCCCATGTTTAAGAAGGATGATAGCCTGGTACAGAGAAGGGCTACTAGGATGATCTGAGGAACGGAAAACCTGTCTTATGAAAGGAGACTCAAAGAGCTTGGCTTGTTTAACCTAACCAAAAGAAGGCTGAAGAGAGATATGATTGCTCTTTATAAATATATCAGAGGGATAAATATGAGGGTGGGAGAGGAATTATTTAAGCTCAGTACCAATGTGGACACAAGAACAAATGGATATAAACTGTCCATCAGGAAGTTTAGACTTGAAATTAGACGAAGGGTTCCAAGTATCAGAGAAGTGAAGTTCTGGAACAGCCTTCCAAGGGAAGCAGTGGGGGCAAAAGACATATCTGGCTTCAAGATTTTAAGCTTGATAAGTTTATGGAGGGGATGGTATGATGGAATAGCCTAATTTTGGCAATTCATTCATCTTTGACTATTAGCGGTAAATATGCCTAATGGCCTGAGATGAGATGTTAGATGGGGTGGGATCTAAGTTACTACAGAGAATTCTTTCCTGGGTGTCTGGCTGGTGAGTCTTGCCCACATGCTCAGGGTTCAGCTGATTGCCATATTTGGGGTCGGGAAGGAATTTTCCTCCAGGGCAGATTGGCAGAGGCCCTGAGTTTTTTTTTTTTTTGCCTTCCTCTGTAGGCTGGGGCACCGTTCACTTGCTGGAGGATGCTCTGCACCATGAAGTCTTTAAACCATGATTTGAGGACTTCAATAGCTCAGACATAGGTTAGGGGTTTATTACAGGAGTGGGTGCTAGAGATTCTGTGGGCCTGTATTGTGCAGGAGGTCAGACTAGACGATCATAATGGTCCCTTCTGACCTTAAAATCTATGAGTCTATGATTAAATCAGTGCTGGTTAGGATGAGGGCTTAGCTTTCAGGCCAGCTGGAAGTGGGCATTTTCAGCAGCTATAGTTATTTGGGGACCAGAAGCACTAAGGAGTCCAAAAGGACATTGAGGCTGCAAACGGACATTACATTCTATGGGCAATTGCTTTCAGTAGTGGAGGATGTTTCAGAGGTGGTGAGTTCTCTGAAATGTTCCCCTTTTCCTACCAGCATCACCCCATTCTGCCTGGGTTCAGCCTGATCCAGCTGCTTATCATTCAGGTGCTGATCTGTCCTTGGCATTGGGAAAGCTGGGAGAGAGTGGTATTTATCTGTGTTAAAAGAGATGTCGAATTGGGGATAATCTGTGTGTTGCTGGCATATAAAACCATGTTTTCTAACCAGCTCCTCACCATGGCTTCGCACAGACGTTGAATGAGATGGAGCATAGGAATGAACCCTGCTGGACGTGACAGGGAGTCTTGTTAGATTTGTAGCAGAAGAACTGCTCATCATGACTCTCTTGGTGCAGCCTGAGAGGAAGAAGGACTTGAGCCATTTCAGGACAGGAGTATTTGGTAATCAGTGGTATCAGATGCCATAGAGAGGTCCAGCAAGCCGTAGAAATTAAGTAGCTCTCTTGCCTATGGATAGGAGAAGAGACACAGCATAATCTCAACGAGTTTCTTCGTCTCCCACAGGTTTTACACTTGCAAGGGAGTTAATTATACAAATCCCCATTTTAGACTAATTTGGAGTTTGGGAAGGGGGGAGTTGGAATAAAATGGAGATGATCCTAAACTGCAAAAAGTTGGTTATGAGCTGGAAATCTAAACCCTGCCAATATTTGGGGTTGGTGTGTTGGTTTGGCTCATCCCTTAAGTAAAATACACATATAAATTATTAGAGCAGCAGAAGAAAGGGAAGGTCTGGCCATCTCCACATTTTTAAATATTAAGAAGCTCAGCTAAATTTTTAATTAGATTGGGAGACAGATTCATTAGAGACTGTGCAGTCACAAATAGAACGGTAATTTCCTATAACCTCCCCAGCTATGATTTGATACATTAGTTTTGTAATAAGGGTGAGACACATAGGAGTAGTACCAAAAGATTAATCTTTATTTTGAGGCTGATTGTAATATTAATTGTAAAATATATATATATATACACACACACACATATCTTGGAGATGATGCAAGAGGACTTAACAGATATCTAACAGAAGAACCCATTGAAGTATTGTGGGCCAGATTCCTTTCTCATTTACATCAGTGTAAACCTGAAGTAATTCTACTGACTTCTGTAGCTCTACTCCAGATTTATTGAGCAATAAAGAGCGGAGATCATAACCTGGCCAATAACTGTAGTTGCTGCCGTTAAAAGATGATTTACACTAAATGGTCTGAATAACTCTCCTGTTCTCTCAAGGGAGTGGTTACAAATATGGTTACAAATATGAAGGGGTTATTCATACACCAGAAGAAATTAAATCACAGTTTAGGATTATATACCAGATCGTTTTTCAGTATCTCCCAGCCCTAGATTTGTTGCTTAATATTCTATTCTTGCTGTTGTGTTTGTAAGATGTATCTATCAAGTACTCTTTTGCCTTCATTAAACAGATGTGGGAAAGAGTTTTCAATCTTTCCCGATAACATGCAGTTGGTACTGGTGGCTGAAGAAGTGAAAGATTAATTCTCTGCCTATTCACAAAGGACTAGACTGGATCTTTAACTAAAGGGGTGTGCAGAGCCAGACTGCCATAGATGGTACAGCCTGCTCCTCAGTTAATCTGTTCTATGGGTAGGCGTTAAGGAGTGTGTGACTTCTGGGGCTGTACCACTCTGAGCAGGGGATTGTGCACAGTGGCCTGGCATTGGGACCAAAGGAATGTGGGAGAGCAGCAAGCTTCTCATACCCTTCCTCCGCTTGTGCAAGAGCCAATCAAAATCAGGTCATGTTTCATATTATAGTGGTGTGGCAGTGCCACTGTGGTTAAGGTTGCATCACAACATCTATTTCAACGTCGACCTTTCTAAGGCCAGGTTTACACTACAGACCTATGTTGGTATAACTATGTTGCTCAGGGGCGTGAAAATTCGCTCTGGGGTGATGTGGGTCACAATGGTCTCACCTGTCGAGAGCTTTTCCTGTCGATGTAGCTACCGCCTCTCGGGGAGGTGGATTAACTATGCCAACAGGAGAGCGCTCTCCCGTTTGTGTATGAGCATCTTCACTAAAGCGCTACAGCAGTGCAGCTGTGCCAATGCAGTGTTTTAAGTTCCCTGAGTCCTCTAAAATCAATACACTAGAGTTCCATGAAATTTGGTGTGCCTCAGGAGGGTGCACGGCAGAGTTATTGACTCTGTTTTAGTCATTTGAGCCAGGGTTTCTGAAGATATAAGCCCTGAAAAAAATTGCTGTTTTTCAAAAAGTTTCTACGTGGTTTTTTTTTGCTAGCCAGAGCTAGAGGTCATGCTATTGATGTGATGTACGTCAAAATGGTCTCACCTGTTGAGTTTTACCCAAAGTAGTGCATGGCATCCACTAAATATTTTGGGGCCCAAACTGAGAATGGAATTTAAGAAAATGTATGTTTTTTACACGGTGCTCGTGCGAATACAGAAAAATGGCTAGAGGGTTTCCATTCCTGCCATTTTATATGCTTTAAAGCTCAACTGTTGTAAGTACTCTGAAATCTGAACTGTTAATCAGATTGCTTTGAAATTTGGTATGCCTCATGGAGGCACGGAGTAGCATTAGTGACCCTAGTTTGTGGTCATTTGATTGAGGGGATCCTAAATTATAAACCCCCACCCCCAAATCTAGTTTCTTTTTGCTGCCTTTGTACTGTTAAACTGAGAGGTACTAATGACTCGATGCATCACATGCCTCGTTGAGATTGATGGTGGTGAACTCACTCTTTAATTAACGTAGTTAATGATAAGTTAATGACAAGCCCCCACCTAAGACCTAAGAGCATTTTGTCTTCCTTCCTATCCTCCCTACTATACCATTTAACTTTGAAAAAAAGAGAGAAAATATGATCTATACTTGGCAATCTCGTAAGTTATCAATTTGTGTCTGTTGAAGTTTGGCATGTTTGTGAAAGGTGGTTGATTGATACTCTTCTCTAAACTCACAAAAACAAGATTGCAGTAGTACAAGATTTCAGGTTCCATATTCCATGTCCCAGAAGAGACATGAATCTAGGGTTGAGCATCTCAGTTCATAGAATCATAGAATCTCAGGATTGGAAGGGACCTCAGGAGGTCATCTAGTCCAACCCCCTGCTCAAAGCAGGACCAACCCCAACTAAATCATCCCAGCCAGGGCTTTGTCAAGCCAGGCGTTAAAATCTCTTCAGGTAGTTGAAGTAGCGTTCAACTACCTGAAGGGGTGTTCCAAAGAGGATGGAGCTAAACTGTTCTCAGTGTGGCAGATGACAGAACAAGGAGCAGTGGTCTCAAGTTACAGTGGGGAAGGTTTAGGTTGGATATTAGGAAAAATGATTTCACTAGGAAGGTGATGAAGCACTGGAATGGATTACCTAGGGAGGCAATGGAATCTCCTTCCTTAGAGGTTTTTAAGGTCAGGCTTGACAGAGCCCTGGCTGGGATGATTTAGGTGGGGATTGGTCCTGCTTTGAGCAGAGGGTTGGACTAGATGACCTCCTGAGGTCCCTTCCAACCCTGATAGTCTATGATTCTATGGAGATTCCACCACCTCCCAAGGTAACCCATTCCAGTGCTTCATCACCTTCCTAGTGAAATCATTTTTCCTAATATCCAACCTAAACCTTCCCCACTGTAACTTGAGACCACTGCTCCTTGTTCTGTCATCTGCCACCACTGAGAACAGCTTAGCTCCATCCTCTTTGGAACACCCCTTCAGGTAGTTGAAAGCTACTATCAAATCCCTTCTCACTCTTCTCTTTTGCAGACTAAATAAGCCCAGTTCCCTCAGCCTCTCCTCATAAGTCATGTGCCCAAGCCCAATGCAATCATTTGCATTGCCCTCTGCTGGACTCTCTCCAATTTGTCCACATCCTTTCTGTAGTGGGGGCCCCAAAACTGGACACAATACTCGAGGTGTGGCCTCAACAGTGCCGAATAGAGGGGAATAATCCCTTCCCTCAATCTGCTGGCAATGCTCCTACTAATGCAGCCCAGTATGCTGTTAGCCTTCTTGGCAACAAGGGCACACTGTTGACTTATATCCAGCTTCTTGTCCACTGTAATCCCCAGGTCCTTTTCTGCAGAACTGCCGCTTAGCTCAGGGCTGGCCAACCTGAGCCTGAGAAGGAGCCAGAATTTCCCAATGTACATTGCCAAAGAGCCACAGTAATACGTCAGTAACCCCCCATTAGCTCCCCCCCCACTCCCAGCGCCTCCTGCCCACCGGCAACCTCGCCAGTCAGAGCCTCCCCTCCCTTCCCTCACCTCCCGATCAGCTGTTTCATGGCGTGCAGGAGGCTTGGGAGTGGGGAGGGAGGAGTGAGGGCACAGCAGGCTTGGTGGAGTGGGGGCAGAGCCAAGGGTTGAGCAGTGAGCACCCCCCAGCACATTGGAAAGTTGACGCCTGTAGCTCCAGCCCCGGAGTCGGTGCCTATACAAGGAGCCGCATCTTAACTTCTGAAGAGCCACATGTGGCTCCGGAGCCACAGGTTGGCCACCCCTAGCTTAGCCAGTCAGTCCCGAGCCTGTAGCATTCCATGGGATTCTTCCGTCCTAAGTGCAGGACTCTGCACTTGTTCTTGTTGAACCTCATCAAATTTCTTTTGTCCAAATCCTCCAATTTGTCTAGGTCACTCTGGACCAGGGGTTGGCAACCTTTCAGAAGTGGTGTGACGAGTCTTCATTTATTCACTCTAATTTAAGGTTTCGCGTGCCAGTAATACATTTTAATGTTTTTAGAAGGTCTCTTTCTATAAGTCTATAATATATAACTAAACTATTGTTGTATGTAAAGTAAATAAGGTTTTAAAAATGTTTAAGAAGGTTCATTTAAAATTAAATCAATATGCAGAGCCCCCAGACTAGGCCAGGACCCGGGCAGTGTGAGTGCCACTGAAAATCAGCTTGTGCGCCACCTTTGGCACGTGTGCCATAGGTTGCCTACCCCTGCTCTGGACCATATCTCTACCCTCCAGCGTATCTACCTCTCCTCCCAGCTTAGTGTCATCCGCGAATTTGCTGAGGGTGCAATCCATCCATTCATCCAGATCATTAATAAAGATGTTGAACAAAACCGGCCCCAGGACCGACCCCTTCGGCACTCCGCGTGATACTGGCTGCCAGCCGTTGATCACTACGCGTGAAGCCCAATGATCTAGCCAGCTTTTGTTGTGTATTTGGTTGTCGTGGTAATAGCACCTTGTTGTTGCTATGGCAACTGAGTGATTATTAGGGGATAGCCCAGCCAGTTTTGGCTGGTTTGGTTAGTTCAGTGTGTGTGAAAATAAATGGCTGCGTTCATGGCTCACAGCTCTGTGTCTCCCATGATTTCTTCCTAAACCTGCTGCCCCAAGGATACAACAAAGTGGCAACGAGGATGGGATCCCTGTGCTGCCCCAGCAACAGAAGGAAGTAGAAGTCAAGGTAACAAGAAAAAAAAAAACCTACCAAAATCTTTTAGCTGTTGGAAGGGGGTGAGAACTGGCTTGTTTGCACTGACTGTGCTGGCTTGTTTGCACTGACTGTGAAACCCGAAACGAAAACCATGGCTACACTTACAGGGCCACTGAAACTTTTTGAGGAGAATATAGTGCAATAGCACATGTATACTGGGCGTTTTGAGCTTTTTGTTATTGCAAATGACATTACAGAAGAGAAGAAGTGCCACTGCATGTTTTGTCTTTGGCAGTGGGCTCATATGGATACTGGGTAACCCCGTTGTTGGATGGCAAACCTATACGCATGGAACTGGACACCAGTGCAGCCGTCTCGCTGGTCTCCGAGACTGTGTATAAAAAAAAGCTACAGCATCTTCCGCTTAAGGCAACAAAAACTGTTCTGAAGATGTATACAGGAGAAGCTGTGCCCATGTTGGGCACTATTGATGTTAAGGTGGAGCTCAATGGACAGACTGCTAAATTGCCACTGTTTGTGGTGAGAGGTAATTACCCAGCCTTAATGGGTAGGCCTTGGCTTGGGAAGATTCAGTTGAATTGGGCAAAAGTGCACCGAATGACTAAAGAAGAAACCGGTCTGGCCACTATACTAAGGAAACATGCTGCTGTTTTGGAGAGGATCTGGGAAGTATGAAGGGAATCACTGTGACATGGAACATTAAATATGACAGTCAACCAAAATATCTGAAAGCCCGAACTGTGCCATATGCCATTAGGCCGAAAGTTGAAGCGGACTTGGAGCGCCTGGTCACCAATGGAGTCCTAATACCAGTTACCCATAGCCCATGGGCCACTCTTATCGTTCCAATAGTGAAGAAAGATGGCTCCCTCCGGATTTATGGTGATTTTAAAGTCACTGTCAACCCGGAGTTATGTGCAGAGCAATACCCGCTTCCCCGCATCGATGACCTCTTTGCGGGCCTAGCTGGGGGACAAAAGTTCAGCAGTAAGATTGATCTTCATCAAGCGTATTTACAGATGCACATCGATGAAAAGTCCCAAGAGCTGTTGACTATTGTGACTCATAAGGGGCTTTATCGATACTGTCGCCTACCCTTCGGAATAACGTCTGCTCCTGCCCTGTTCCAGAGGGCTATGGACCAGATCTTGCGTGGCTTGCCAGGAGTTCAGTGCTATCTGGACGACATCCTGGTCACTGGAAAGAATGATGAGGATCACCTAAAGAATTTAGAAGCGACAAAGGGTCCTTAGTATCAGAGGGGTAGCCGTGTTAGTCTGGATCTGTAGAAGCGACAAAGGGTCCTGTGGCACCTTATAGACTAACAGAGGTATTGAAGCATAAGCTTTCGTGGGTGAATACCCACTTCTTCGGATGCAAGCAGTGGAAATGTCCAGGGGCAGATATCCTTAATGGCTGGATCTTTAGCTAGGGCGAACCCATGGTTATGGGGCAAAATAATCCCCGGGGTTTAGCCGGGAATGGAGGCAGTCTACCCTCCTTCTCTAGTTTAGTGTTTTTTTATTTAGGGGATGGAGGAATATGTTGTGTATTTGGTTGTCATGGTAATAGCACCTTGTTGTTGCTGTGGCAACTGAGTGATTATTAGGGGGTAGCCCAGCCAGTTTTGGCTGGTTTGGTTAGTTCAGTGTGTGTGAAAATAAATGGCTGCGTTCATGGCTCACAGCTCTGTGTCTCCCATGATTTCTTTCTAAACCTGCTGCCCCAAGGATACAACAGTTTCTATCCACCTTCATTCATCCATTCATCCAATCCATACTTTTTTAACTTGCTGGCAAGAATACTGTGGAAGACTGTATCAAAAGCTTTGCTAAAGTCAAGATATATCATGTACCTGTAATCAAATGTAACCAAAGTCTTTTTGGGGAAAAAATTAGGCATGGGATGCTTCCTGGGAAGGGTATTAGGAAATGGAGGAGCGAAGGAATAGGGGTAGAGAGGTTTGGGGCTGCAGCTAGAGGAGGGAGTTGTGGGGGGAGGGATAAATGGGGATGTATGGGGAGGCAAGAGAAGTTGGGGTCTCAGGTGCGGGAGGTGTGCCCCCCCAGCTCCACCAGTGCACCCCAACCCCTCTGCCTTCCACAGGTCTGCCAGTGCACCCCAACCACCATGCACCCCAACTTGCCTACACACCACAACTCTGTCAGTGCACCCAATCCTGCATCCCAGCCCCCCGTGCACCCCAACCTCCCTGCTCTGCCAGTGCACCCAACCCAGTGCACCCCTCCCACCCTGCACCCCAACACTATTTCACTGTAACCCTAGTTGTTTTTCACACCAGGCACTGGCACTGCATGTGAGTCAGGTTATAGGAGGGTGGGGAGTAACAGCAATAGACACATTTGTATACCAGGGAATGAAGACTGCAGGGAGATGCTGCGTTTCCTGCTTGCGGTGGGGAGGCCTAGATACAGTCATGGCATTGGGGGCTAGGTTGGAGGAGGGAGTGCAGTCAGAGGTATATGTGTTAACAGGGTGTATTGGGGTATTGCTAAAAGAGGCAGAGTTAAATTTGCATTTCCTGGTTTTCAGAAGTTTGAGTTTTACTCAGCTAAAAATTCTGCAAGGGGACAACATACCACCAAACAACCGTAACTCTGTGTTTAAGTTGTTTTTTGCCACTGAATTATAACTCTCCCTGATTATAACTCTCTCATACAGGGGCGGCTCTAGGTACCAGCAAACCAAGCACATGCTTGGGGCAGCACATTTTCAGGGGCAGCATTCCGGCCTTTTATTTTTATTTTTTTTTTGCTTGGGGCGGCAAAAGGACTGGGTAAGGACTGGGACACTATTGGGCTGGGGGCCGCCCCGCAAGGCACACGGAGCTGCCCTCAGGTGCCGCAGGGCAGCTGCTCCCCCAGCACCACAGCCGGGGCTGGGTGAAGCGCCCGAGCCGCTCAGGGGCTGCGGCAGGGTGGCCAGGAGCAGCAGCAGCAGCGGGGCCATAGAGGGGACTGGTGCCCAGGGTGCTACCGTGCGGGGCCTGCGTCCCGCTGTCTGGGGCTCCGCTCCCCCTGGGGTTGTCCTGCCCTGGCTCCTCAGCCCCCTGCCAGGGAGGTCCCCCTGGCTCTGCCCTCCTGGGTCCCGGCCAGTCCTGAAGGCGGGAGCCCCGGCTGGAGGGACCCTGGGCTGAGGCGCAGCCCGGGAGCCCCGCTGCTTACCCCGACCCTGCCAGCACCGGACAGGCTGGAGGTGAGGGGGGAGCAGGCAGAGTCGCACTGGTGGGGGGGAGCCCAGGGCTGGGGCAGCAGGGTTGCGGGGAGGGGAGAGAGAGCCCAGGGCTGGGTCGGCAGGGGATGCGGGGAGAGGAGAGAGAGCCCAGGGCTGGGGCGGCAGGGGATGCGGGGAGAGGAGAGAGAGCCCAGGGCTGGGGCGGCAGGGTGGGAGAGCCCAGCCCTGGGGCGGCAGAGAGTGCGGGTGAGGGAGGGCACTGATGGGGCTGAGAGCCATGGGCTGGGGTGGCAAAGGGTGCGGGGGGGAGCACAGGGTGGGGTGGGGGGCAGCCAAAATTTTTTTTGTTTGGGGCGGCTAAAAACCTAGAGCCGGCCCTGGTCTCATATTGAACAGTGTGTGTACATTATGTGTATATATATATAGAGAGAGAGTGTATATGCTCTAATTCTGCACTTCTGACTTGGGCAAAACTGCTATTGTAAATTCTGCCTCAGTAAGGTACGCAGGATCTGGTCTTCTGTTTGTACCAGAATTGTGAAAATGTATTTTTGTCACTATTTATGGGAATGCGCCTGAAAAAAAGAACAAAAAGCATAAACTATACAGATTGAATAGATATTATTACAGATAATGTTTATGAAGACAAAATAACCAAGTGAATAAAGCATGATATAATTTGTTTTATTACTTTTACTGCACTCTTCCCTCATGTTCCTTGTAAATTTGTGTGCCAGGCAATTAAGATAAAAATTTACAAGAGAGCTGATAACACTTTTCTCTTCCAAATAAAATTAATTAAATGGAAAGATGCATTCCGAAGATGAAAACCTATGCATGCTGCTGGAAACACTTTACATTAGAAATGTAAATGAAATGCTCAGATTCAATCCAAATCGCATCAAACACAGCCAGATGGTTTAAGTCAGCCAATGCAGGAATTTGGAAGCAATTGGAGAACTCAGAGAAATGCCAAAAAGCTCAGAGAAAGCTGAATAGGGCCAACCAAAATTGTTCTCGGTCTTGGCCAAGGAATGTGATTGATGATTCAGGTTTCTCTAGTCATGAGTTTAAGGGTTGTTCTGCAAATGCTGTTAGATTCAGTTTAACAACAGCTCCTTCGTCATCTTCTTGTTTATCCAAGACACTTTTATCATCTGTTGGAATCATATTTTAGAAATCATAAAATTCCAGCTATTTGGTATAGACATAGTCCTGTGTTCACTTTCAGTTACAGAAGAATAAGTGGATCAGATGTTAAAATTTTTCTAATTATATGAACTCAGACTAGAATATAGAAAATACATTAACAGATCTCTTCTAGGAAAGTTTACTTCACAGAATTTACCCCATTTCTTTCCCCTCTTTGGCGCTAAGGAGCTTGTCATTGCTTACCATGGACTGAACCAAGGTTATTTTTCATTGTATTCCCAAGGAAAGTAGAGCTGAATTATTCTAAGATATTTAAAATGTGTCCACTGCATTTTCTCATGGCCTGTGTACATATATTTATAAACACAACAAACAAATAACTCTAACAATAATAAATGTATTAGACCAATATCAACACAAACTAAAATCTCTTCCTCATATTCAGCTATAAACAGAAATAAACCTTCACCAATATGCCATCAAGCTATCGCCTGAGTAAACAGCTGGGCCCTGCGCCATGCTCTGAAAGTCAACACCTCCAGGTTTTCCAAGTGGGTTCTCTAAAAATGCTCTACCCCCAGCAGTTTCAAGCTTTTGCTAACAACTGCATAGTTGGCCCCCACCCCAGTATCATTTATGATCTGACTTTGTACAGATGTTTATCTTGCTGGTGGAGTGGCCCACACAGGTTCTCTTCAGGCCAACACAGACGTAACTGGATACACTAACAGCACTAGGGTGACCAGATGTCCCGATTTTATAGGGACAGTCCCGATTTTTGGGTCTTTTTCTTATATAGGCTTCTATTACCCCCTACCCCCATCCCCATTTTTCATATTTGCTGTCTGGTCACCCTAAACAGCACTGATGTTCAGCCAATGAGTGGACATTGGAGCCATACCAACATATCATTGTCTGGCTACATTGGAAGAAAGACAGGAGGTAATGGATGTGGTTTACATAGGCTGCAACTTTATTCACTTAAAATACCTCGGAGTACCAGGCAACAAATTGTACATCATACCTTCTTTAATCATCTCCACATAATGTATTGAGACGCTACTGCTTTACTTTGCATGAGGTGAATAAAGGAGAGGGATAAGCTTCTACTTTTCCAGATGTAGAAACCCCAAAATCCCCTTCCTGAGTTCTTTTAGAGGGGGGGTAGGAGAAGGAGACGGGTCAGCTCCCTGTTGTACAAGATGTAGGAGCCCCATCCCCTCCTTTTTACGCTCCCATAAGGGATGCTTTCCTTTAAATCCTTTTCCAAGCCATTTTACCATAACTGTATCCCTTCCATACTGAGTACCTTTTCTGGACATCTGCCACAAGTGCAACTAAGGTGACAAGATAGCAAGTGTGAAAAATCAGGATGGGGTGGGGGGTAATAGGTGCCTATTGTAAGAAAAAGCTCCAAATATCAGGACTATCCCTATAAAATCGGGACATCTGGTCACCCCAAGTGCTATCCACTACGTTGCAACATATAAACTAATCCCCCTGCTCCACCGTACTGGGTCCCAGACCTCCTGTGGGGAAGGTGAAAACCCCACCCTGCCTTGGCCAATCTAGCAGTGAGCGAAAAATTCCTTCATAGCGCCCAAAAGAAAAGGGCAACTAGCATAATGCCCACAGGGAGTCAGAAGGGAACCTTAGCCCTGTTACTAAGTTCATGGATGGGTGGGTGAAAGGTGGTGCCAGCCCAATCCTGGAAAAAGAGGGCCTCTCCAGGCTATCTGGGATATAAATACCCCTGCAGTCTTCCAGTCAGCAGGAAGGGCAATGCAGTGACCTTCTCTTGCCCTGGTCCCAACTACTTCCTGCCCTTCCTGTTCATCCTGGTAAATGTTCCCCTTCTCCTCACCTACTGTAAGAAGCTCTTAAAAAGGCAGTGCCCCTTTTCTTCCAGCTAGCTGGACAAAGACCCCCTCACATGAAGATTGTGGTCAGCACATTCTCCTCATCTAGGTGAAGATCTGGTCTGTGAATCCACCAAGCTTTCAGTAATCCCTAGAAAAACGAGCTGCCCAATTTAAGGATTGTACTGATGAGCTGGAGGAGCATTATAAGCCCGTGGTGATCAGAGCTGTTAATGCCTTCGCCCAAAGTTGCCCCCTCCCCGTACATTAACTAAGCATCTCAGGAGCGGTGGAAGCTCCCTAAAAGTGTATGTGTGGGGTGGCACCAGTGCCTGAACTGTGGCCCTGCCCATGCACTGCCCCTTCCCCTGAGGCACTGCCCCTGTGGAGCCCCTTTCCCCCAATACCCTGACCCCCTGCTTGCTCCTCTTCTCTCTCTCCCCCCTGCCACTTGCCCTTACAGACCATCATGATTCACTGATGGACTGCATCAGAAGATGTGCGTGGGCAGATGTGGTGAAACTTCATTTGAATCCACCTGCCAGCATCACTCATAGGACTACACCACTACAGTAAAGGAAATGAAAATGACATCTTCATCCTCCCCAGCTGCAAAATCACAGTTGCAGAGCTATATTGAATCGTGTACTAGCTAATCAACGTAGACTGCCTAAACTAATATCTGAACCAAGCACTGACCACACCAAATACAAGGTGGACTCACTGAGACAGAAAAACTTGAACTAGAGAGAAAAAGATTCATCATGCCACCAACCATGACTACGCTTGGGCCCATCACGCTCAGTGAAGCACAAAAAGCCCTGGGAAATCTTCAAGTCACCACCTGTGATACGGTTGAAGCCCATAAACACCTACTACTAATGGAACTGTTCCGCGCCTTTTTCAGGAGAGCAAACCTGCCAATCCCTGAGGCGATTCGATTTGCCCAGTCCTCAGAAACCATACCAATAACAAGTGCTCCAAACAAACAAGCCCTCCAAACAAACAAACAACAAATCAAAACAAAACACATACCGCCAGCAAGAAACAACCACCACTTCCAGCAGCAGAACATCTTTCCAACCACCACCCCTTCACCACTCTTGGTCTGGAAGAGCCTGAGTTTATTGATCTCCAGGAGGCATTGAAAGTTGCATTTCTTTTTGCTGGCTGTGGCTGGGGGCTGGGTTGTGTGTGGTTGGAGAATAGAGTGATTGGGTGAAGCAATTATTTTAGCTTGGGCGATTTTATGAAAAGGGGCTAGGTCAGCTGAGCAACCCATGACTGTGGATTTTTTTGTCCTTATTGTATACTTAGTTACTGTACCTGCACCTAGAGCCATGGGATAGGCAATTTGTAAAATTAAGTTATTTACTATATTCAAATTTACCAGGTCTGACCACAGGAGCCCAGTGTGTAAGCTGCCTTCCAAGCTCACCAGACTGACTTAGAAGTTACATGTTTATGTGCCTTAAACTTTGTCTATGCAGGGATAAAAAACCCGCGGCTGGCGCAGGTCAGTTGTCTTGAGCTGATGCTCCAGGGCTGAAAAATTGCTATGTAGATGTTCGGCCTTGAGTTGGATTCCGAGCTTTAGAACTCTGTGAGGGTGGAGGGTCCCAGAGCTTGGGCTCCAGCCCAAGCCCGAACACCTGTATGGCAATTTTTAGCCCTGCATCCTGAGCCCTGTTAGCCCAAGTCAGCTGACCCGGTCCAGCTGTGGCCATGCTGTGGGGTTTTTATCCCTGTGTAGACATACCCTCTGACCCTAGGCCTAGCTAGGGTCTCTATGAACAGCTCCCTATGCAAATTATTCCTAGTTTTAGTAGTAACAGATTGGTACATTTTAAACTGGGCTTAGCCTGGTCTCCCTATTTGTGGGCACAATCTGCACTCGCAAATGAACTGCAGATACAGATCTTAGCAGTTGCGGCCAAAATTTTAAAAAGTGACTAATGAGTTTGGGTGCTTCCATTTTTGGATGTCCGACTGGAGACGCCTTTAAAGGGACCTGATTTTTAGTTATGCTGAGCTCCCAAATTATGAAAATGAGGCCTTTTTGGGATGTCTCAAGTTAGCTATCCAAAAATGGAGGCACCCAAAATCACTAGGCACTTCTGAAAGTCTTGGCCATGTAGAACTACCATGTTGAACTACAAAAATGAAAAGGTAATTAGCTTTGAAAAGATAATTTGCTACCGATACGTAACTACTCAAATAAGCACTCATCGTTCCATTTTGTGTGCATAAATATTGGCATACTGCAACCTGTGCCTGAAAGAAAGAGGCCAGCCATTTAAAATGTTGCCCCATAATGTATACCCACTTGTGTGTGGTTTCTCACAGCATTTGTCAGAACTCTTAGTTTGTACAATTCTTTAAGATCCTTTAGGATGAAAGCTATAAAATAAACGTTGATATTCACTTGATCAATTCTTTTCCTTGAGAACGCAATGAAAAATAACATTGATTTTCAGTTCAAGATAGTGTTAAGCTACAATACTTAACAGTGACCAGAGGAAAATCTTGAAAACCGCTAAAAAAAACCCGTTGAGACATTTGAAACATTCATTAAAAAGAATGGAAATAGTTTAGTACCATATAAATAATAAATTGCTTTTCTCCTACTTGACCTCTGAGTGGCATATATGTCATTTATTTAAGAGAGCACAATATCTTTATACAGGAGTTTAGTCATCAAGAAAAAGAATATAACTGAAACTGTATGAAGACTGTAACAATATAGCAGTTTTGCTGATTAGGGGTAAATTTTTCAGAAATGCATAAGTGACTTAGAAGCAAAAATACCAGTCTCAAAAGTAACTTAAGCCCCAAACCACAAAGGTATTTAGGTGCCTAACTCTGATTGACTTTCAAAGAAATGTAGGCTCCTAATGTCTAAATCACCTTTGAAAAGGGGACTTAGTCATTAAGATCACTCAACTACTTGAACTAGTTGGCGGAAAAGAGATAAGTCTTGTAAATGTAAAATGATCTTGGTATTCAAAGTACCAAAAATACACCAGTGAAACAAGCATTGATGATCTGGTGTTTGCATTAGATTTTGATGAAAGTCAGGCCTGGACTACACTAGGAAATTAAGTTGGTATAGCTACATCACATAGAGGTGTGAAAAATCCACACCCCTGAGTGATGCTTTTAACTCGACCTGACCTCCCTCAGTGTAGATGGGAGAATTCTCCTGTTGACCTAGCTACTGCCTCTTGAAGAGGTGGAGTACCTAAGGCCTTGTCTACACTTGAAACTTCAAAGCGCTGTCGTGGACACGGCAGCGCTTTGAAGTGTGAGTGTGGTCGTGTGGGAGCGCTTGGAGACAGCTTTCCCAGCGCTCCTGTTAATCCACCTCCACGAGGGGATTAGCTCAGAGCACTCGGAGCCCGGCTCCCAGTGCTCAGAGCCTGTCCACACTAGTGCTTTAAAGTGCTCAGACTTGCTGCGCTCACGGAGGTGATTTTTCATACCCCATAGCCAGCAAGTTGGAGCGCTATAAAATGTCAGTGTAACCAAGACCTATGCTTCCATTAGCAGAGATAGTGTCTTCACTGGAGCCCTGCAGCTGCACTGCTGCATTGTTTTAAATGTAGACAGACTCTCAGACATGGTAATTTGCAGAACTACTTTCATGTGTGAAAGTAAATTTTCCACACTCACACCTTTGGGAGGAAAGGATTGCAATGTTGGTATGCTTTGTCTCTCAACAAAAGCAGCTGCCTATCCCTCTGTCAGAGTGCCCTCTTCTGTCAGCTTTATGGAATAATGGAATTATAGTATACACAGCTGCAGTGACTCTGTGGTTAAAAACACATGCTAGGGGAGAACTTGCATGTTGTTAAACTCACCAAGTAATACATATTTTAAATTTATTAGCATTATCGGTTTAGCAGTTATTTAAATAAAACATCATTTTCCTAAAATTAATTACTTTGGTTTTACAATATTTGAAAAAAACCCACCTAAAAAGCTCATTAAGTAGAGAAGCATAATTAATCCGGCTCCAGGTAGGAGCATATCCTTGTTGCAAAAATAGTCTTTATATATGCCCATATTCTGATCAACCGAAGGAAAGCTTTCCTCTCCACCTTCCCTTAACCTATAGTTTAGGAATAAATTTCACAAATCACATACACCATATCGATATTGAATTAAAAAATCATTAATACACCTTCTTTTACCCCTTCTCACCAACCTTTATCCCTGGATCATGATGGTGCATTTAGTATGTAACCAGAAAGTTGAAAATAATGTTGCCCTTTTTGGCCTGAGGAGTTAGCCAGTTTTCAGATTTGTGTGTGTTGTCTCTGTTAGGAGGAGAAATTGATGATGAAGTGTGATAAAGGAATGAGGGGGGCAGTTCCCTTTGATGGACACCCAGCCAGCCAGTAGCTATAAAATCCCTCTTAGTAGCTGTTCTCTAATTGCTCTACCTGTAAAGGGTTAAAAAGTCTCACTGCTATGCATAGGTAAAGGGAAGTGAGTGGGCACCTGGCTAAAAGAGCCAATGGGAAGGCTAGAACTTTTAAAAATGGAAACAAGACTCTCCTTTTGTCTCTGTTGTTGTTCTTGGGGAGAGGCAGACAGGGAGCAGTTATGCTGTGAGAAGCTTGGGCGAGGTATGAAAAATCATCAGTATCATACCTAGAAATTATTTATCTAAAACCCCAGATATGTAAGTAGATCAGGAAATGTCTAGGAAGTCGTAATTAGGTTTATCCCTTTTATTTCTTTATGGCTTGTGGATACCTCTGTGCTAACCACAGGTGCTTTTGTTTTGCTTGTAACCTTTAAGCTGGACCTCAGGAAAGCTACTCTTGATGCTTAATCCTTGTAGTTGTTTTTTTTAAATCTAGCAAAAGCCTAAATTTCCAGATATATTCTCTCTTTTTTTTAATTAATAAAATTTACCTTTTTTAAGAACAGAATTGGATTTTTGTGTTTTAAGAGGTTTGTGCACATGTTGTTTAATTAGCTGGTGACAACAGCTGATTTTTCTTTTCTTTCTTTCTCAGCTCTTCCCCAGAGGGGGGTGAAAGGGCTTGAGAGTACCATACAGGAAGGAATTCCCAAGTGAGCCTTCCTGGGCTTTCAAAGGGGTTCTGCATTTGGGTGATGGCAGCATCTACCAATCCAAGGTCAGAGAGAAGCTGTAACCGTGGGAGTTTAATATAAGCCAGGAGTGGCAAGTATTAATTTTTAGAGTGCTTACGGGCTCCCACCTTCTGCACTCGAAGTGCCAGAGTGGAGAATTAGCCTTGACATGGTGGCAGGGGTGGGATCATTTTGAACCAGAGGCACAGACCTCAGGATTTTAAAATAACACATTTTTCCTTTTGTCAGCCTACAAAGCCAGGAAGTTTCTTTTTTCTTTTCTTTTCTTTTCTTTTCTTTTCTTTTCTTTTCTTTTCTTTTCTTTTCTTTTCTTTTCTTTTCTTTTCTTTTCTTTTCTTTTCTTTTCTCTTTGTTGCCTGAAGGGGGAACAGGCACGCAAAGGTTTCAGCCTGCCAAGCCAGGGAGTCCAACAAGCAGTTTATTTTTTTTCTAGCTTCGTGGCAATGAAATAGCTAGGCTAGAGTAGGGCAGCCCAGTGCATGAGGTTGCGGTCGGGCACCGAAACTCTAGAGCAACCAGTCTTTCCTAAGCAGCACGCCACGGAGAAGACAGACCCAGATCAAGTCCAGACATCCAGCTCCTTGACAGAAATGCAGGGAGGGGATGGGGGACCGGGGATTTCCCAGGAGGGAAGGGCCAGTCCTCCCTAACCCGAGATCCCGGTGCTAGGATGGAGGGATGCCCTTAACCCAAACCGAGTTCTAACTGTGGAAGACAGTGATTTCTTCCTAGAGATGAAGATGGGGAGTGGTGTGTGACCGCTCTTGTGGCTTCCCTTTGCTTCCCTGTAAGAACGTCATTTTTCTGTGGGAAAGTAAAGAAATCTGCGGAGGACATGAATTCTGGGCATGCACAGTGGTGAAGGATTCCCCCAGGAGTAAAGGATGAATTTGCATTTATAATTTTAAAAAATAACTAAAGAGAAATTCCTAATCTATTTTGGTTGTTCATGAGGGAACAAGCCTCTCCGCTTTTGGCTGAACAAACGCCCTAACATTATATCCTCTTTGCTTAAGTCCAATATGATAGTTTATTCTTGAACTCAAGTCTTTACCAGACATTTTGTGCTAATGGAAAACTAGTTGTAATTCTTGAAAAATAATAGCATATCAAGCTAGATATTATCTCTCAGCACATTTTGTTGGTATTGTACAAGTGTTATTACTCAGACGCCTAAATTTTTAACTTTTCTGAGGAAAACAAGTGTTAAAAATACCACAGTTCTATACAACATTAATGAAAACTACATGTCTGTATGACTCTCTTGATATTATTCCATAACATGTGCACGCTTTATAGTGTGAGCTATTCAGTCAATGCAAATCCAACAGTGCATCCAAGGAAGCAGAGCTGCTAGAATCCCTTGGGAGGGGAAGCAGTGAGAGCCTAAATTGTGATGGGTGAGTGGAGGAACTGTTTTGTTTGTTTGTTTTAAGTTCGGACAATACACCTGCCTAAAAGAGTCTGTGGGAGTGGCAGCAAGTCCTTAGCAAGCTGGGGAGAAGCCCTTCCTTGTGACACTCTGACCTTCCCCTGTGCACACATTTCCAGTTGGGTTAGATTTGCTTTCCTGGGGTGTCAGAGAAATAGGGAGCTGCTCACTATGAAGACTTGGGGTGACCACAAGGCCACTGTCTCTTACTTTGCTCATAAATGTCTTCACGGGGGTAGGAAAATTTGGGGGCCAAAATTCCCTCCTCTCTATCAGTGTCCCATCTGTCTGCCCTTTATTCTGTCTCTCTAAGATAGTCAAATTCACCTAACTAACAACTGGATGTCACTGTTCTCTCACATTTCTACTGTGGCTGTTTTACAGCAATGTTATAACTTGCTTGTGGGCTGCCAGTGAATGTGTAATGGGAACTTAAAACCATGGTAAACTGAGGTACTGCATCCCTAAGCAATGAGTCTCTTAGGGACTCACTTTGAGATTAAACTATAGTCATTTTCAATATGGCATCGTTTTATTGTCTGGGTGCATCTGCATATAAACTTTACTTTAGGTTCTGAGCAACGCATAAAGGCTTGCAAGAGATAAATTAGAATAAGTATAGCACTCACCATTAATCAGGAGACTAAACAAGCAGGAGCTCTGGAGGATGTACACAGCTGCTAGGCCATTTATCTTGCTGTCAAAAGATGATTCTCCTGCAGAGAGGAACTCAGATGTGGTGGTTTGGCCTCTTTTGTGTCTGTGTTTCACAGTTTCCAGAAAATACTTGTGTGTGTGTGTATATGATACTAAAATCACCTAGACCTACATCTTGCAGTTCTGTGCTGAAAAATGACTGGAAAAGTGTCACTTTCCTGCTCAACAGATCTGTATCTTATGTGCACTGAGTTGTGCCTGCCTATGGAAGGGACAAAAGTGTTTACTACTTTTAACTTCTGAATGAGTAAATTAGATTGTATTCTGGCTCACTTGACAGAATTCTTAACTACATTCAAATTACAGGCCCGCATTCTGCCCTCAGTTCACCTGTGCAACCCAACAGAGGACACGATGTATCTCATGGTGATGTGGTAAGACAAAAAGTGCACAGTTTGACCTTCAGTTCAGGTTGAATATGTGATGTTGGAGCTGGCAGTTAGTAAAACCCTTTTTTTTTTCTTAAACAGAGTAAATAATTGAAGAACAAGGCACGCTGTATCTCTCAATGCCATTTTCAGAGTGATTTTTCAATGTCAAAGCCCACTTTAAAAACAAACTAACTGAAGAATAATCTGTTACTAGCTTTTCTTGTGAGCCTTAAAATTACCTCAGACCTTAAATTTATAGGGCAAAAGACTCCAATGATTTGTCTCCTTAGTTTGACCTTTCACATGAAACCTATAAATCAACCAGTTTTGCACTTCTCTGGTTATTGTCCTGAGCTCTTGGGAAAAGAATGATTTAATCTGGATCCTGACACAAGGAAGAAAGGAGAGCAGTGGAATACAAACCCTGGACTTCAGAAAAGCAGACTTTGACTCCATCAGGGAACTGATGGGAGTCCCCTGGGAGAATAACATGAGGGGGAAAGGAGTCCAGGAGAGCTAGCTGTATTTTAAAGAATCCTTATTGAGGTTGCAGGAACAAACCATCCCGATGTGTTGAAAGAATAGTAAATATGGCAGGCGACCAGCTTGGTTTAACAGTGAAATCCTTGCTGATCTTAAACACAAAAAAGAAGCTTACAAGAAGTGGAAGATTGGACAAATAACCATGGAGGAGTATAAAAATATTGCTCAGGCATGCAGGAGTGAAATCAGGAAGGCCAAATCACACTTGGAGTTGCAGCTAGCAAGAGATGTTAAGAGTAACAAGAAGGGTTTCTTCAGGTATGTTAGCAACAAGAAGAAAGTCAAGGAAAGTGTGGGCCCCTTACTGAATGAGGGAGGCAGCCTAGTGACAGAGGATGTGGAAAAAGCTAGTGTACTCAATGCTTTTTTTGCCTCTGTCTTCACAAACAAGGTCAGCTCCCAGACTGCTGCACTTGGCAGCACAGTATGGGGAGGAGGTGACCAGCACTCTGTGGAGAAAGATGTTGTTCAGGACTATTTAGAAAAGCTGGATGAGCACAAGTCCATGGGGCTGGGTGCTAAAGGAGTTGGCGGATGTGATTGCAGAGCCATTGGCCATTATCTTTGAAAACTCATGGCGATGAGGGGAGATCGGACGACTGGAAAAAGGCTAATGTAGTGCCCATCTTTAAAAAAGGGAAGAGGCGGATCCGGGGAACTACAGGCCAGACAGCCTCACCTCAGTCCCTGGAAAAATCATGGAGCAGGTCCTCAAGGAATCAATTCTGAAACACTTAAAGGAGAGGAAAGTGATTGGGAACTGTCAGCATGGATTCACCAAGGGCAAGTTATGCCTGACTAACTTAATTGCCTTCTATGGCGAGTAACTGGCTCTGTGGATGAGGGGAAAGCAGTGGACGTGTTATTGCTTGACTTTAGCAAAGCTTTTGATACAGTCTCCCACAGTATTCTTGCCAGCAAGTTAAAGAAATATGGGCTGGATGAATGGACTATAAGGTGGATAGAAAGCTGGCTAGATTGTTGGGCTCAGCGGGTAGTGATCATTGGCTCCATGTCTAGTTGGCAGCCGGTATCAAGCAGAGTGCCCCACGGGTCGGTCCTGGGGCCGGTTTTGTTCAATATCTTCATTAATGATCTGGAGGATGGTGTGGACTGCACCCTCAGTAAGGTTGCAGATGACACTAAACTGGGAGGAGTGGTAGATACGCTGGATGGTAGGGATAGGATACAGAGGGACCTAGACAAATTAGAAGATTGGGCCAAAAGAAATCTGCTGAGGTTCAACAAGGACAAGTGCAAGAGTCCTGCTCTTGGGACGGAAGAATCCCACACACTGCTACAGACTTGGGACCGAATGACTAGGCAGCAGTTCTGCAGAAAAGAACCTAAGGGTTACAGTGGACGAGAAGCTGGATATGAGTCAACAGTGTGCCCTTGTTGCCAAGAAGACTTACGGTATTTTGGGCTGTATAGGTAGGGGCATTGCCAGCAGATCAAGGGACGTGATCATTCCCCTCTATTCGGCATTGGTGAGGCCTCATCTGGAGTACTGTGTCCAGTTTTGGGCCCCACACTACAAGAAGGATGTGGAAAAATTGGAACGAGTCCAGCGGAGGGCAATAAAAATAATTAGGGGGCTGGAGCACATGACTTATGAGGAGAGACTGAGGGAACTGGGATTGTTTAGTCTGCAGAAGAGAAGAATGAGGGGGGATTTGATAGCTACTTTCAACTACCTGAAAGGGGGTTCCAAAGAGAGTGGATCTAGACTGTTCTCAGTGGTATCATATGACAGAACAAGAAGTAATGGTCTCAAGTTGCAGTGGGCGAGGTTTAGGTTGGATATTAGGAAAAACTTTTTCAGTAGGAGGGTGGTGAAGCACTGGAATAGATAACGTAGGGAGGTGGTGGAATCTCCTTCCTTAGAGGTTTTTAAGGTCAGGCTTGACAAAGCCCTGGCTGGGATGATTTAGTTGGGATTGGTCCTGCTTTAAGCAGGGGGTTGGACTAGATGACCTCCTGAGGTCCCTTCCAACCCTGATATTCTATGATTCTATGATCTGAACTAATAGTGTTACTCCGTTGGATTTAATATAACAGATTAGGTCATTAGCTGTTCAAATCCAGTAGCCTGCCTTCTGCATTACCCTATATGTGATGCTTCAGAGGAAAGCAAAATAGTCCCCATAAATGACTTGACCAGTTGTGCAATATTAGTGCATAGTGGGAGGGGGAATTCTTTCCTGATCTTCCTTATGATCAGTTTAATGCCCTGAATCATGAAATTTGCTCACCATTAATTTTCTTGTACAAAAAAGTACTAAAACCTTAGGTTTTGACAGTCATCGGGTCCTGAAGCACACTTCCCTGTCTGTGAGCCAAGGACTTGTGTGGAAACGTCAGTATCCACCCTAAAGGACTGAAAGTGCCAAGATAACTTGTGTTTTGTGCACACAAAAATCAGGAGCTTAACACGTTACCACAAATAACTGTGGGAGGCAGCGTTAAACCCTAACAGAAATGAAAGGAGGTGCTGAATGATCTCGCTGCTTTGGGAATCATGCCTTGCCATATTTTCCAAGACTGCCTGCAAACAGTTATGCAGGCTGGAGATAAGGTGAATTATGCTGGCCTCCGAGGAGACATCCTGCATCATGAAATCAGCATAGGATGGGGGGGGGGGGGGGGGGATGGAAGCTCACAAGCTTTTCTCTTTACAGTACAGCATATGTTCTGTAAATGTATGTATATAGAATGTAATGATAGAATCGAACTGTCTAAGAGAATGTTTCTCATGCTCTTTAGGGTCATGAACATATGCTGCCAGTTAGAGTTTGTGGCAAACTTTAGGATTCAGGACTGTGGTGGGACATTAGATGGGGAGGGCTCTGAGCTACTCCAGATAATTTTTTCCTTTGTGTCTGGCTGCCCACCTGCTCAGGGTCTAACTGATCGCCATAGTTGGGGTCAGGAAGGAATTTTCCCTTGGGTCAGCTTGGCTGAGACACCCTGGGGAATTCTTTGCATTCCTGTGCAGCATAGGGAACGGGTCAGTTGCCACTTTAAATCAGTGTAAATGGCAGATTCTCTGTAACTTGAAGTTTTTAAACTATGATTTGAGGACATCAGTAACTCAGCCAGAGGTTATGGGTCTGTTACAGGAGTGAGTGGGCAAGGTTCTGTGGTCTGCAATATGCAGGAGGTCAGACTAGATCACGGTAGTCCCTTCTCACCTTAAAGTCTAGGAATTTAGTGTTAGGGCTTGCTGAACTACTCCTCCTCTATTGTATTCCTGCTGTGTTTAACCTCATTTTCTGCAGTTGTCAGACTTGGCTTCCTCCAATTCTCCCATACCCATGACTTTTCATGGGATCTATGATTCTGAAAGTCTTTCTTGCTAGGCATGGGCTGTCCCTGTTTTGGAACGCCATGTGTTCTGGTTTTGTACCTCTTTTGGAAGAGAGTTCAAAGAGATTTAATCATGGATGCCTTAAAGTTTTTATTTCATCCTGACTGGCTTCTTTTAGAAAACAAATACTTGAATATCACAATATTTTACACTTATATGCAAACTCTCTGGGACAAAAATTGTCTTGCTGTTCTCTATGTATGTATAATGCCTAATCCCTCGCTGATACTACTACCACGCTGACATTTCATTATTAAATACTACTAATAAATAACAATACTTTCCATGTCATGATCTCAAAGAACTCCACGTATGTATGTGTTTTCTTTAACCACATTTTACAAATGGGGAATTGGACACAGATGTTAAAGGCAATGTATTCAAACACGGGTGCCTAAAATCCCTATTTGGATGGCTAAATAACTAGCCTGCTATTTAGAGGACAATCATGCTTGTGGGTGCTCAGCACCTTTGAAGGTTGCTGGATTGAGACCAAAGTGCTCCATTTATTCACAGAGAAGGTACACAGAACCCCAGGCAGTGAGAGCATAAGCTTCCCAACTCTCTTCCACCACTGGCTCTCAGTTCTACCCAGAAGGGACCACCTCTAGGTGATGAGGACAGAGTTAAGTCCTGGAGCCCATTAGCTGAAATTGCTGACAAGGTTATCGAGGGTGCCGGCTACGGAAGTGTCTTTGTGCTGTGGACCTTTCTTCGTTTTGGAGCTGGACTTGAGACCCTGTTTCTTCACAGAGGCCAAACTGCTATCACATTTCATGACCACTTTTGTTTATTATGTACCTGGACTAAATTTGAACCAGCATCTCAGAAATAAAAAGGTCTGTGTCCCACTTCCAGTCCTCTTATCCATCCATTCCTCCTATGTTTTTCACTCCATGTTAATCCTAATAAACGCTGCTGATCAGCACTGTCTTTGTGCTGCAGGGTCCCATTCTCTCAAGCTCTCAACTATAGGAATTGTCTGCACTATGCTTGAAGGCCAAAGCAGCTCAAATATGTGAATTCTCCTAATAATGCTAATAAAATTAACTTACTCATTCCCTCCTCTAGACTTCCCAGTGCTTGCTTATTCTGTGTCTAGTTTGTGTAGATTGTAAAGCCTTTTGAGCAAGGAATGTCTGCATCTTGTAGAGAGACATGGTGGGTGAGGTAATATCTTTCATTTGACCAACTTCTGTTGGTGAGAGAAACAAGCTTTCGAGCTTATACAGAGCTCTTCTTCTGGTCTTGTACACAGTGACACTTATTGTTGGAGCTTAATAAATAATAATCTTGATGCTACTTGCCACCTATTTCCTGTCTCCACTTTTCCTGCTCAATTGTTTCACATCCTAAACTGTGATGAGCTGGCAGGTTGGAAGGAACTGAATTATTACTCTCCTTTCCTCCTCACTGCATCTAGTCTTAAAGGGGCAGGACAAGAAACAGAATTCCTATCCCATATGATTAACTATTTTTAGAAGACTTTTGATCCCCTTAAAACATGGACTAGTGAGCATTTATTTTGAGGGATTTCTTACTGAAATAAATCTGTTGGAGGGAGCTGAGTTGGTGACTTTATCGGGTCAGCCCCAGAAGGTCAGGTGATACAAATTAGCCAAGTGCTTGATGCAGTTCTGGTAACTTTGATGAGCACATGTTTGCAGTGTGGGTCCATAAAGTAGTTAATCTCTATAAAATCCTAGACTTTATGCCTTTGGAAGCATTAATTCATGTCTTAGCAACATCGCACACTGATTATTATAATTCTTTGTGTGTTGTCTTACCATCTGCCTACCTACAGAAATTACAATCGCATTGAATTCTACTGCCAGAATCCTGAGCCATGCTAAGAAATATGAGAATACCTGGTTGGTTGATGCTGTCATGGTTTTTCAAACAGCAGCCAAAACTAATATATCAATCTGAGCTTCCTTAGCTCAAGGGAACAGTACTTGGTCTAGGGAACAGTACTTGGTCCTGCTAGTGAAGGCAGGGGACTGGACTTGATGACCTTTCAAGGTCCTTCCAGTTCTATGAGATAGGCATATCTCCATATATTCTTGTTATTGTTAAGCCTCCTCACAGTTGCAATGCCTTCCATACTTTCCCCTCTCATTGTACGCTAACAATAAATAGTAGTTGCCCAGCGGCTAGGAATGACGGGAGTTCTCCTGTTGACTTCAATGGAAGCAGGAGCAGGTCCCAAAGGTAGTTATTCACTCGTTTTCAATATTGTCATTCCCACTTGCTGCCAACCAGATGGCACCGTGCAGATATTATGGAACCATGAAATTAGAGATTGAAAAGGCGAGAGCTATTGGGCCCAGTTTTCAAGGCCTGACACCTGAGATCCATGTGCAAAAATGCATTTCAGAATTGTGCTATATTTGCATGTGTTGCTGCCATGATTGTGTGTGCAAATCAGGTGACTGCACGCTCCCGGGACTAGTTAGGTATCTAGTCAATCATTTGGATACACCGTCACCTGACTTGCATGTGCAATCACAATAATTGTGCACAAAAATGTGTGAAATATTTTGTGGGCCTGAGTTTTCTCTTTGAAAGATTGGCTCATTCCTTTCCAACCCATCATCCTGCCATTTCATTATTGGTCCCCTACCTAACAGTCTCCAGGACTTTACCACCATCAAGCAATAGGACTTCTGCCACTTCCCTAGTAGGCAAAGTGTATCCGTAGTCTAGTGGGTCTCATCCTCAAAACGTTTCCTGATAGTTGCTGCTTATGGCGTATGTCTGCATAAGCAAACAACAGATTATTGCTCAGAGCTTGGCTACGTGTGAAAGTTTTGCCAATTATACCAGTATAGTAATAGTTATGCTGGTATAATTCCCTGTGTGGAGGTACTTAATCCAGAATAAGAGTGGCTTGTATTGGTTTAGTTTAAATCCCTTCCAAAGTGACATAGGTGAAACCAAAAAAAGTCCTCTTGCACCAGAATACGTATGCCCACGTGGGAATTGTACTAGTGTAACTGTATCAGTTTAAGTTCACACAGTAGCTGATGCTAGTATAACTTTCCCATGTAGACAAGCTTTCACTCTCAAGGAGGCCGAAATCTGAATGGGCACGATGACTGAAGTGCTCTCACCCCTCCATGGGATTGCTCCAGGTCAGAATTCAGTCACAGTCGCAAGGAAGCGTGCAAAGCTGCTGCACCCACTCTCTGGCTATATGTAGGAGTTCAAGGTAAATTATAGGATGTAATTGTATAATCCAGAGTTCTGTTTTTAAAATGATTGTTTCGATGGGATAACGTACCACATTTGAAATGTCTATGGAATTTTAACCATTTTCTCTTGAATTCAAGCTACAAGTCTCAACTTCTTCCTTGTATTTTTCCATGTTGTGAACATTAGCCTAGTCTGATCTCTTTTAGAGCTTCACACACAAGTGAAATCTGTCTCTACTCTCCTCCTCCCCTTCTCTCCATATATGCACCCTGCTGTTAAGGAGTCACTTTTATTTGTGAACTAGATTTTTTTTTAATCTTACATTTTGCTGACAATACCAGAAATTTGGGAGTCGTGAAACGAAACCATCCAAACCTTCTCAGTTTATACTGCTCAGTACAATTATAAATATTTAAGATCAGAAAGTATAGATCAGACGCAACACGTTTAAAAGGCCTATGTGACTTAGAACCCTATTAACTTTTAATGAGGTTCAATTAGGCTCCTAAGACCCAGATTGTTAAAGGTATTTAAACACCTAACTCCCATTGATTTCAATGGGAGTTAGGTACCTAAATACCTCTGAGGAACTGGGTCCTAAGTCACTTTTAAAAATGGAACTTAGGGTATGTTTACCCTACAATTAAAAACCCATGGTTGGCCTGTGCCAGCTGACTCAGGCTCGGGGGGAAGGGGCTGTTTAATTGTGGTGTTGCTATTCGGGCTTGGGCTGGAGCCCAGGCTCTAGGACCCTGTAAAGTGGGAGGGTCCCAGACCTTGGTCTGCAGCCTGAGCCCCAAAGTCTACACTGCAGTTAAACAGTCCCTTAGCCAGGGCGCCTCAAGCCTGAGTCAGCTGGCGCAGGCCAGCCACAGGTGTCTAATTGCAGTACAGACATACCCTTAGGCTCCTATGTCACTTAGATTCCTTTGAAAATTTTACCTCAGCTCTTAGACAGATTTATAACGTGATCAAAGGAAACATGCAGGTTAATAAAGATTTTAAAAATCCCAAACTTTTTTTGTTAATTTTGTGAGATTATTTCATAGGTGGGTTTTTCTTATAGGGGAATATCAAGCTAAAGGAATGCTGTTTACATCATTATATAGAAAGGAGAGTTTGGCAGTGGGTTTTGCTAGCTGAGTGAAAGTATCCCATCATGTTCCAGGAACAATACAGCAAATTGCTTGTTTTCCTGTAAGTAACAGTATGATAGTGGTGTCTCTCGTGTATATAGTCGCTGGAAAAGGATAATTTGTCTGAGTACATCATTTCATTATTTTGGTGCCTGAATTTTATTAAATCATACAATCGTAATAAAACTAAACTAACAACTTTGTCACTCCCAGCTACTGATTGTTCCAAGGAACTCACATAAGAGAGCACAACAAAAAAAGGTCACATAATATTCAGAGTTTTAGCCATTTGTATCCAGGCTAAAGTGATGAGGGGCAAGGTTTTAAAGGTATTTAGGCACCTAAAGATGCAGTTAGGCACCTACTGGGATTTTCAAAAGAGCCCAACTTGCTTAGGTGCTTTAGAAAGTCTCACCATATACTCAGGCAAATCTTTAAGTGCCTAAATACCCTTGAAAGTCAGGCCCAAAGTCTTAACAATATAAACTTCCTCCTTGGTAAAATATTACATTCCTCCATATACACGGAACAAACAATTCCAGGCTTAATGTATTTTATTTTAGATTAAGAAAACTGAACCGGAAAAGAAAATAAAATCTTCAGGGGAGAGCACATTTTGTGTATCTTCTGTTTAACATTCTGCACTAAGGAACACATTACTTTTTTCTGTAGACAGCACAGTTCTTAGAGAAGCAGAGTCATAACTGTTCCTTATGTAGGGAAAATTAGGACTCTACCATAAGACAGTGAAAAAGAAAACGAAATAAGCTTGATTATGAAGGTCAGAAGTAGCCAAAATGTTGCTTCCTCATTGCACTTTCTGTGAACATAATGGCATGGGAGAAATCTAGCTCTGCATAAAGTTTATATCAAAAATGTAACTAAACAAAAAATCCTATACACTTCTTTTTTCCAGAAGCTATGATGGCAAGCCTGGTATGAATCTCCATGTATTAACTGGTTAAAACGGCAGTTTTGTGAAAAATTGCTGCTGCTGGTAAAACTCCATTTTTGCTGGCCTTGTGGAGCACAAACAAATTGGTATTTTCTACCTCAGCAAAAAGGGTTGTTTTTTTTTAAAATGAAAACTTATTTTCCTACTGTTAAATACATAGGTGCTGGAATGGGGTGGTGGGGATGCAGCTGCACCCTCTGGCTTGAAGTGGTTTCTAGCATATACAGGGTTTACAGTTTGGTTCAGTGGCTCTCAGCAGCCCCACTACACAAATTGTTCCAGCACCCCTGATTAAATATCTCCCCCACACAGCAAAAAAAATTATACAGGCCGTAGGGTATCATTAAATGAATGTGCAGAGTATAAAGAGCGACAACAGCAATGTGTCGTAGATGCTGCTGAGATGCAGACTTGTGCAAGTCTCTGCTTCTGTCAAAACACAACATGCCGGAGGCACAGATACTTCCTCCTGAATTAGCCTTGTTCAACGTTTCTGAATGATGAAATCTGACAGTCAAGTACTAGCTGTTTGGGTGGATGCAGTTGTAATCAGAGAAATAGATGTTACATGAACACACTCTATCGTAGCATGTGTCACCTCCTTGTGTGGAGGAGTGGCTTTAGGGTGACCAGCCAGCCAGTGTAAAACATCGGAACAGGGGGTGGGGGGTAATAGGAGCCTATATAAGAAAAAGCCCCCAAAATTGGGACTGTCCCTATAAAATCGGGACATCTGGTCACCCTAAGTGGCTTGTTCATAGGTTTTATTCCTAATTCATAAAGGTAGTTCAGCCAACAGACCTATGTTCTGAAGGACACTGAGACTTTCTCAAGCTTGCTTCACGTCATCTTTTGTAATATAATATATAAACGTTTTCCTTTTTATACAGTGCACAACAATTTTAACACATAGCTATATCCTTTGTCCATTCCATCCAGGGAATTTTGTGTTTCAAGTGAGTTCACGACCATACTTAGCTCTTACACACCACTTTTTGTCAATGCTCTCCACAAATAGGGCTAGAATTATTATCCCCATTTTACAGATGGGGAAACCAAGGCACAGAAAGGCTGCTCTAGCTTGCTTAGGGGCTAATGCCTGCTGCCCCCAGGATTAGGGAGTTACAAAAAGCTGCATCAGCTACTGTGTGAACTTAAACTGATACAGTTACACTAGTACAACTCCCACATGGGCACACTTATTCTGGTGCAAGAGGACTTTTTTTGGTTTAGACTACGTCACTTTGGATGGGATTTAAGCTAAACCAATACAATATTTTGCCCTGTACCTTAGACTTGCACTGGGTCCAGCTCAGCTGGTCCAGCAGATCTGGGCTATTATTCCCTTCATTTGATTTTGAAAGCATCAACCTTTGCCTATTAAGCCTACCAATGATGATATAAATGATAGTATTTTCTTAATTGGAAGAGAGAGCTTTTGCTGCTGTTGTTGCGGGCTTTTACATGCATGAGAAAGAATTTAGTTCTTGTGAAAGGTACTGATCCGGCAGGCAGGATATTGTCATTCGTTCTTCATTTAACCACAGAAGAGGTATAGCATGAACAGCAGCAGTGCAACCTTCCTCACCAATGGGGCCTTAAACCTGAGCTGGAGGAGTCATTTCTAGGGATGAGAAGACGGTGAAGTACCTGAGAAAATGCAACACTTAAAATCAGTAGGACAAATAGAGCCCATGGTGTAATGAGGTTCATTGGCTTTAGCAGTTACACCCACTTACACCAGAGCTAAATTTGTCCAGTGTGGGTCCATGGGTGAAAATGAGGGTGGAATTTGACCCTTCATAATTACTGGAAGTGAACTGCTCCTGTTTACTCACTCTTCAGGATTTATGTATTCAGAAAGGAAAATAATAACAAGTAACTCAGGATTTATGTATTCAGAGAGAAAAACAATAACAATAACTTGTAACAGACAGAGGACATTAGAGGAACAAGATAACATCAGTATGCCAAGTCTATGCATTTCCCTGCTCTGTGATCTGTCTCATTGTCTGATTATTTCATCTGGGTTGTAAATTTTGGTTGATTAGATCTTTCTTGTTCTGCAGTTAGTCCATGTGTGAACTTCCCACTGAAATTAGTGGAAGTTTTGACTTATGGGGCTACTTTCTTTTTGCCTTAAACAGTATATAAAAAAGGGACTACTTTATGGTGTTTTACTTTACAAGGTGGTGTTTTGGTAGATCTTGTGTAACACAGTGACAAGGCATGTGTAATGTCCCCCTCTAGTTATCGGTCTACATGGAAGATAACAGTCTACTACTGCTGCCAGCTAATACTTAAGTTATTCCTTTAGCTTAAGCGATAACGGTTTGTGGTCAAATGCTGAAGGTCTTGGGTTCAACCCTTCTGTTGACCCACATGAGGGAGGTCATTATATCTGTAATGCCACAAGTCATTGTGCAATAATGTCCTCTTTAAGTTTGTGTGATGAATCTGGTGAAAAAATTTTGCTTGAAAAGAAAGATGTAATTAATAGGTCAACTGTTTCTTCTGGCTGGGATGAATCACTTGCCTCTGCCAGTAAGTTTGGATGTGACTGGGGAAGGAAATTAAAAGGCTCCCTAAACTTGTGCTACAGGAAAAATTAGCAGTCTAAATCTATGGATGAGTGTGAATGTTTTATCATTTGCCTTAAAGATAATTTGCTTTGACGGTAGACAGGCTTTGGATCAATCTTGTCTGCAACCATTGATCAGATTCATACTGGAGAAATATAATGATCATATTGATAATATGTTGTCTAGCTACCTTACTGCTCAGGCTGAAAGTTCAGAAAATAAAAAATCTTAACTGGAATTTGAACTTTGGTCCTAATGGTCAAAATATTAAAAGGAAGCCAGTTATGTGTTCTCCTGAATCCTTCTGAAAAGGACCTTCTGTTTTGGCATGGGTGACACATGTGGCTTTCACACTAGAACTGTGGGAGATCCAGGAAAGATACATCATCTGGGTCATTCAGGCTGGCGTACATTGCAGTGTATTCAGCTATTTCTTCCGAAAGCAGGACACCTTCCTCTGGCTCGTGTCTGATGCAGACCAAGGCACTAGGGTTTGGTAGCACTCAAGCATGCCCACTGGTAGCATGGCATCTGGGGTTTTACAGCTCCTGGTTCAGAGCCAGAAGAATATTCTGTTCTGCCTTTCTGTGGAATTTTTTCAAAACTGGAAGGAACAAAAAGACAAGCTCTTTCTCTTTGTAGTCTCTTGGATTCTCCTCCTCTGTTCTCAACCCAGAGAGATTCTAAAGTCAAAATAACCCTCTCCCCCAAATATCTCATATGGGCCAGCTTAGTGAGTCTAAACTGCAGATCTGAAATCTCGTCCCTTGATTTGTGTTTAACACATGAATAATAATAAATAATTAAAGTAGCAAATAAGATACCATTGCTGTACAACAGAAAGAGAATGGATTAAGAAGTTGGACTACTACTGTTTTGCCACAGAGTGTCACTCTTATTCTGCATATTGCTTAGCTGGGCTATTCTCTTGGTAGTTAAATGGCTTGTTCAGGAACCTCAAGATGTATTGGTTTGGCTCAGACTAGATTCTGCAGCCTTGTTTTCCCATGTATGGAGGAATATCCATATCTATTGAGTGAAAACATACATTTCTAAAGAAACATAGTGTAATTATTTCTGATCAGGAAAAAATGTCTAACAGAAAATTTTTCACCGAAACAAATTCTTGAGATTTTTTTCCTTCAAAGAAATAAAAAATGGGGTCAAAAAAATTCATTAAGGCCCCAGTCTTGGAATGTGATGTATCCATGCACATCCCGTGACAGGTTCAGAGTCTAGAAATATATCCCTAAATTATTGTAATGAACTAGTCATTCAGTTGTAATGAGGAATTCCTCAGCATGTGAACTCGCAAAAGATTTGGGAAAAATTAATTTGGGGGGCGGGGATCAGAGCTTGCGCATGTTATTACATTTGGGTTCAGATTCTGGTTTGGATGTGTGAAATATTGAGGGGAGAAACCCTGTACTCAACCTGATCTTCTTGCAGTTTCCACACCTCTCTATTTATTTCTATCCATTTCAGTTTTAAATCATGAAAATTTAGGACAGCAAGACTTTTTTTCCCCCCCTAAACTGTCAGTAAGAAACCAGAATCCAAGTTATATGCAGCAAAGCAGTTCAGTAGCTATGGGATGGGATGAAGGGTGGAATGGGTTTATCCCTATGCCAGTGCTGAGCCTGAGTGAGGGAATGGGAAAGGGAATGTACTGCCCCTATCCTGGGGTTAGTGGTAGCTTGTTCAGACCCCAGCACAGATTATAGGCCACTGAGAGTCTGCTTATACTTGCAGCTGCAATGGTCTCTGTGGACTGTTTGGAATGTAAGGAAGAGTTGTTTGCAATGATATTAGAGAGACAAGGGTGGGTGAGTATGGCAGAATACACCCATGTGGTCCCACCCTATACCCTGTTATAGTAATCATTATACAGGGTATGCCTTGTAAGGTATCATTTGAAAACTCATAACTTGCTGATCAGTAGCATCATGGTAAAATGTGTGTAGCAGCTTTATGCATAAAAATATACATTTCTCCTGTATGATGTTAAAAATACATGTTCAGACTCATGTTACACCAAACTGGTCAAACCAACCTGTCTTGAACAAAGGAGAGTATGGTTGTATTAATTTGCATTTAAGCAGTAAACAGAGTTATCAAGCACAAAGGGGGAAGGGAAAAAAACCAAAAATGCTCACAGAGGTTCAAAATCCCAACAGGGTAAATCCTTCCTCCGGCAGACTTCCTGTCTCCTGGTTCTCAGCTGGAAATATTTTTAAAAGAGGGACTAAAAAACTATAAAAAGAAGGGGCAAAAACCCCTGAGGCACCCTTCTCTCTCTCTCTCTCTCTCCCTGCCCATTTCATTCACTGCACCTGAGAAAACAAAGGAAACAGTGGTTGGACTCTGAGGGATTGGTCCTGACCTGAAGAGTTTGGTCACTAATGCTGCTAGAAGCATGTGGTGAGAAACTTTGCTGGAATCTAATCTAATCTAATCTAGTAGTTATGCACTAATAAGCATTTTGTCTTTATTTATCTTGTAACCATTTCTGACTTTTATGCCTCATTACTTGTACTCAAAATCTCTTTGTAGCGAATAAACTTTGTTTTATTGTTTTAGCAAATCCAGTGTGTTTAAGTTAAAGAGCTATTTAAGATAACAAGCTATTTAAGATAACAAGCTAGTGTATATTATTTCCTTAAAGGAATAATGGACTTAATATATTTGGACTGTCCAGGAGAGGGCAGTACAAGACATACATTTCTGGGGGAAATCTGGGAGTGTATTGGGGACGGGTCCCCCTGCAGCATAACCAAGGTTGGTGAGAGCATGGGTATGACTGGTAGGTGGCAGTTACACACAAACACATCTGGGAATGACCTGCACACTGGAAGCTGTTTGGGGGCAGTCCAGGTTGGAGGTTATAGCAGCAAGGCATTGTAAGGCACTAAAGATTGCAGGGCAGTGGTGACAGAGCCCCGCATTGCTCCTTGATAGCACCCTGGTATTTCACAGTGAAGTAATATCTTTTATTGGGCCAACGTCTGTTGGTGAAAGAGAAGCTTCTGAGCTGAATTCTAGTCCCTTCCTTTACTTCTGCTTGACCCAGTTGTTAACTTCCAAAAAGATATGACTTTTTTCTTGGCAATGGGATTTGGACTGGATTGTAAGCATAAAACACATTTTCACTTGATGCTGTTTAGAGGTCCATCGTGTTTGATAATTTCACACTTTGGACTGAAGATAACATTTAATTTAGCACTCATGGCAAGATGAAACTTGACTGGACCCTAGTGATTACACCACAAAAGCTTTGTACTAACCAGTGTAGCGGGAATTGGTGCTTTGGGGTCTGAAGTATATTTGTAATGTTTACAAGAAATTCTGAAAAGCCAGATTACGAGCAGAATTCCAGCAGCAGGCACACCTGACCCCACTATGATCTTCTCTTGTTTCACACCTACAAAACCCCCAAATGCCAATCTGAGAAAAGGGATACAAAAGGAAATTTCAAGTTTATTTAAATTTAAAAAAAATAACATAAGAAGAGAGCCAAAAATCAGGTACAACTTGTACCTTCAAACTGGGTATCCTTACTAGGCCTGAGATTTGTTTACTGAGGTATTTACATGTCTCCTACTTTTACTCCTGGGGGAATTCTGCGCCACTGCACACATGCAGAATTCATGTCCGGCACAGATTCCCTCCACCCCCCCCCCCCCCTGAAAATATATTCTGCCTGAGAAGTGCTGCAGTTCTGCCTTTCACCCACCAGAGGCCTATGTGGCACCACAACAGCCAGCAGCAGTCAAAAAACGTTTCCTGAATCTTTTTTGTTGTTTTCTGTATTGTTACAGACATACTTGCTGTCAGATATTTTGAAATAAATTACCAAATAATTGAAACTGACATGATTATATTGTGTTATTTTGACAAATAAAATATGCAGAAATTTAAAATATTGTGCACAGCATGTTTATTTTTTTTGATGCAGAATTCCCTCAGGAGTACACTTTAGGCCATTTACTTATTCTGTGGGTATGTTTACACTGTAATAAGGAGGTGCAGTTGCAGCACATGAAGAAGACATAGTGATCTAGCTTTGATGAAGCTAGTTTGTTAAAAATAACAGCGTAACCATGGCAGCATGGGCCAGCCACCTAAGTAGGTGTCACTTTGGCGGCTAGTCCATGCCTACACTGCTATTTTTAGTGAGCTAGCGTGGGAATGGCTGCACGTACTGCATTCACACCTCCCAATTGCAGTGGAGACATACGAAGTATTATAGAAAGGGTTTCCAGTTTTCTTTGCTCTTAAAGAGATAGCACTCAATTACAAACACTGAGACACATCTGCTGCTTGGAGTATCAGTTCTGATATTTTTTATTTGTCTTTCTTACTCTGTTTTAGAGATGGTAAGAAAACTTCCTCCCTTCCTGGAAATTTTTGACTTTTCACTGAAAACCTGAATAGTAGAAAAATCAAACATTTTGGTTTTTCAGTCATAGATTGTAGCCTTTTGGGGGGGAGTTGATCTGAAAATCATAATGGTTTGGGGGTTTTGATGAAAATCTAAAACATTAAAGGAAGCAAACACTTTCTTTAAAACTTTTCATTTTATCCAAAAGCCAATTTGATAAAAGTTTTGACACAATTTTTTTGACCAACTGTACTCCATATACTAACCTCGCTAGTTATTATGGAGGCTAATGGAAATTATCACACACAGATTAGAAGCAGAGTGTTGTGTGCTTCCCTCTCCTACCTTCCCTTTTATCACATTCTGATCACCATCAGATTGTTTGAAAGGGCCTTCTTGGATACTACCCACCTGGTGTGTCCCCTGTAATACACTGCTCCTTACTTGGTTCACTTTGTTTGTCTAGGTCTAAAACATTTACTTTAATGGAGATGCAGTACTTTGTTCCAGGAATTAAATTGGATGTGTTCCATAATTGTTTATCTGTAATATAGGTCCTCAGGGTCTACAAAGTAAAGATGTAATGGACAATCTCATAATTTCTCCATGTTCACAGTCATCAGCTTGTTTCCCTTAGCATAGTATACTTTGGACAACATCACCATTAATAGCTTCTGTACTCCAGGGGGAACACAGTCAGATGATGCTTATCAGTTAGAGTAACTATACATCTCATATAATATATACGAGAGATGTAAGTTTGTTATACTCTGCATGATCCACATTAAATACAAGGGGAAGTTGTTTCTTCAGAGAGCTGAGGGGGAAGAAGAGGAAGCTTACTACAAGCCATAAAAATGGCATTTGTTTTTGTTTATGAGTACGTTCACTTCCTATTAAAAGGGCTTTCCTGACTGAAAGTGGTACATGTTGATAATAGAGATAAACCATTGAAAGTTTGTTCTGCTTCTGCCCCCAGGTTTCTCACAAGCGTAAGAGTGTTAATGAATGGAAAGGAACATTTTATTGGTTTTCCTCCTCCATCAAGCTATTTTATGAGCTTCTGGAGCTTTGAAAATGATTATACAATTAAATGTACTGCTTTGTTTTTGTTTTTTTACTTCTTGCTATCTGATAAGAGAGAGAGCATGACAGAGCATGTCTATACAGCAGCTGAGAACACGCTTCTCAGTGCGGATATATACATGAGCTTGTTCTGCTTGAGCTAGCATGTTAAACACGTTAGCATAGCCGCAGCAGCATGAGCAGTGGCTTGGTGTACCCATCTGAGTACTAACCTGCCCAACCCTTGGGTACATACTTGGGTGGCTAGCCCGAGTGGCTGCCCACGTTGCTGTGGCCACACAATTTTTAGAGCACTAGTTTGAATTTGTTTCCCCAGTCTATAAGCACATTCCCAGCTGCTGTGTAGACCCGGCGCAAGTGATACGACATCTTGAGCTCTAATCCCAGCTCTGCCACTGAGTCACACTGTGGCCCTGAACAAGTCACCTAGGGCCCATCTACACTAGATTAAAAGGTGTATTTTTCTGAGTGTTAGCTACCATGTTTTACCACCCTAGTGTAGACAGGGCAAGGTATATTGTAACATGCATTAGCTGGTCGAAGTGAATGCTAGTGGGGAGCCTGGGCTACAACACAACCAGTTAATACATGTTAAAATACAACTTGCTTTCTCTACACTAGATTTTATTTTTAATGTTAGTTTCATGTTAGCTAACACACTGTTAAAATTACAACTTTTATCATAGCATGGAGTATAGTTTAGGTGAGGTTCCATGGCCTATGTTAAGCAGGAATTCAGACTAGATGATCACAATAGTCCCTTCTGGCCTTCAACTTTATGAATGTATAGATAGGCCCCTAATCTCTCTAGGTTCCAGTTATTTTCTTTGTAAAATGAAATTGATAGCTGCCTCACAGGACTCTTGTAAAGATGAATTTCATTGATGTTTGTACAGTACTTTGAAGATAGAATGCACAATATAGGTGCAAAATAGTATTATGTTAAGTTTCCCTTGAGAGACCCTTCCTCAGAAAACATGCACTGCTTTGATCATTAAATCCTGCTACTGATGTGTAATTCCCAAGTGGTGGTGGTTATAGCATGCCCCTGTAACTCATTTGTGGTTGCCACCATGCCTCAGTGGGTCACAGCTGAGGATGCCAGATTCAGGACAAACTTCCTGAGGAATAGGACAAACTCACCCCACACTGGTGGTTATTCTATCATTGGATTATACCATGCCAGTAACAAAAGTAAACTTCTGTCTCACCACACTGATTAACAGGAAGTCAAAAATGCAGTCTCCTGAGGCATTCTAGCCCTTATTTTACCACTCACACATTAGATTTAATGGTGAGTAGTTATTGAAACCAATTTAATCAAATATAGGATCCTTCTAAGAGATCAGCCCCTTAGTCAGGTCAACATATCACTTGGATCTTACCCAATAATCACGATACTGCCAATCCTTGAGTAACTAAAATCTAAAGGCTCATTAATAAAAGAAGCGTTAAAATGGTTAATAGATCATATACATGCAATAACTGCAATGTTCTTTCATCAGGTTTGTAGCAGTGGTGTGTTATACTGCTGTCTTGTAAAGTCTCTCTGGTAACTTCCAAAAGATTGGAAGGTCCTTTTAGTTGTAAATCCAAAGTCCAGAGTGTGACATTTTGTACCTTGGGGGACCGCCCTGTAACCCCCATATTCCTCATTTATATATGATTGTGATCTTGCATATAAAGCGGGCTGTGTGAGGTATCAGGGGAAAGGTTATATTTTGTTGAAAGTCATTTCTCTACCCATATATGCATATCATTAATGCATATGAAGTTATGAGAATTGTGTTGTATGGTTGCCACTAAAACATGCTGTAAGTTGGGGAATCAGCCAGATATTAGCTCCCCAGAGGCAACAGCAAGGAAAGTAGCCAACACCAGGGCGGGGTGTCAATCAACCCATCAATGGCCATTGTCCAGCAAGGGAGCTACAATGAAATGTCTCACCTGCAAGAGGCCACACCTGGGGAATTGCTCAACCTTTCCTGGAGACTCAGCAATGGCCCCAGACATGCCTGGACTGGTGTTTTCGAAACACATGGACTGAGGGTATAAAACCGAACACAGGGAGCCCATGGTTGGCCTTTCTCCTTCACCCACCCATGCTGCAAGCAACAAGGGCACTGAGAAGACTTAAGCTGAGGGAACTGGCCCAGATTTAAAGGGTGAAATCTGTGTACTATGAACTGCAGTATCCAGTGGGGTGACAAAAACTGCTTAGTCTAGTTGTTGCCAAGCCTAATGAAGTTGAGAGTTTAGACTGCGTGCTTATGTTTTATTTCTTTTGGTAACTAACTCTGACTTTTTGCCTATCACTTAATATCACATAAAATCTATCTTTTGTAGTCAATACATTTGTCTAACTGCATCTTTACCAGTGAGTTTGTATGAAGTGTGCGGCAAATCTGCTCAGTGGTATATATCCACTTTTCATTGATGAAGTGGTGAACCAATTAATAAGTCTGCATTGCTTGTCTTGAGCAGTGCAAGACGGTATATTCCTGAGGTACAGTGCAGGGAGCTGGGTGGATTTGGCTCTGGTGCCTTTCTCTGTGTGATTCATGAGTGGCTCTGGGAGCATTCATGCAATCTAGCTGGGTGTGGGGCTCCACATGCAGTTGTAGCTGAGTGATCACAGCACCTGGAGGGGTTTGCTGCTGGTCACTAGCAAGGCGTTGTGAGAGACAGCCCAGGCTGGAGAGAGTTAGGGGGGCACAACGGTCCCACGGTCTCAGGCTGCAGCCCGGGGATCCCGTCACACAAAGAATCAGGGCAGGAAAGAGGCAAAATGGAGTCATCCCAGGGGTCTTTTATACCCTTTGCTATGTGCCTGGAAATCTTCTGTTTCAAACAAAGCTCAGGCTATCTCTACACTGCACTTTTGTCGGTAAAACTTTTGTCAGTCAGGGATGTGAGAAAAACACACCCCAACCGACAGAAGTTTTGCCGACTAAAATCGCCGGTGTGGACAGCGTTTTGTCGCCGGGAGATGCTGTCCTGCCGACAACGCTACTGCCACTTGTTGGGGGTGATTTTATTTTTCTGGCAGGAGAGCGGCTACACAGGAGACCTTATAGCGGCACAGCTGCACCGCTGTGGCTCTTCAGCATAGATACTACCCTTGCTGATGGGAGGGATTCTCCCCTTAGCGTAGGTAATTCTTCTGTCGACCTAGTACTGTCTACAGGGGGACTTAGGTCAACTTAACTATTTCACTTAGGGGTGTGGATTTTTCACACCCCTGAGCTATGTAGTTGTGCCAATCTAATTTTCTTGTGTAGACCAGGCCTAAGTACATGGGTTTGGCACAGAGAATATAAAAGGGGCTGGGGAAAAAGAATCCTCAACCCCTTCAACACAGTGGCGTGCTCTGGAGTGACTGTGTAGCCAATCCACTGTTGGTGTTACAGGCTATTACACAGATTATATATAGATTTGTGAGCAGCTAGGGCCCCTGTGAGCACTGTTGACCTGAGGGCTTTGATCTTTGGCTGGTAGGGCCATCAATCTTATGCACTGCCCCAGCACATCACCAAACTCCTCCATGTGGTCTTCCTAGGCATAGCCTGTATCCCTCTGCACAGTGAGGCTACTGGAGTTTAGAGCCTCCAGAAGGACACATGACTTGATGTAAACAGATGTAAGATGCACTTTGCATGTTCATTTGAACTTTGATAAATTTGTTAGTCTCTAAGGTGCCACAAGTCATCCTGTTCTTTTAGCAATCTTGAGTGTTTCCCAGCTTTGGTGAGTGGAAGTATAAAACTAGCTCACTGTTCCAATAAATGAGTGTTCAGAATTTCATATAAATGTCTTTTCAACATTTCCTCATTGAGAATGATCCCTGCTTTTAACAAAATATTAATCACTTTTCCCACTCCACCCTTTCCCAAAGCCCTACTCCATCCAACCTATTTCAGTGGAATTAAGTTTCCTGTGGTATTTGAAACACATTTTGTGACTTGCACAGCGTGCTCAATAGGGAGCAGAGAATTTAAAGACAAATTCTACTATGCAGCACACCTCTTACCTGATGGCAGAATTTGGCTTTTGGGAATAATTCATAGGTTCATAATAGGTTAAAACCAGAAGGAACTATTAGATCATCTAGTGTGGCCTCCTGTATATCACAGGCCCTTAAATTTCATCCAGTTATGATTGTAGTGAACCCAATAACTTGTGTTTTGACTAATGTATATCTCCTAGATAGGCATCGGGTCTTGGTTTGAAGATATCAAGAGAAGGAGGATCCACTCCTTCCTTTGATAGTTTGTTCCAATGGTTAACCACCCTCACTGTTAAAAATTGTGCCTAATTTCTAATTAGAATTTGTCTGGCTTCATCTTCCATCCATTGCTTCTTGTTTTTCCTTTCTCTCCTCAATTAAAGAGCCCTTTAGTCCCCCATATTTTCTTCTGGTGAAGGTACTTATGCACTGTAATCAAATTCACTCTAAATCTTCTTGATAAACTCAACAGATTGAGCTCTTCAAGGATCTCACTGTAAGCCATTTTCTCCGGCCTTCAGATCATTTTTGTGTCTCTTTTCTGCACCATTGCCAATTTTCCAACATCCTTTTTAAAATGTGAACACCAAACTGGATGCACGATTCTAGTATCAGTCTCACCGATGCCATATATAGAGGTAAAATGTCACCCACACCCCTACTCACTTCTCCCCTGTTTATATATCCAAGGATCGCTTTAGTCCTTTTTGCCCCAGCATTGCAGTAGGAGCTCATGTTGAATTTAGGGGTGCACTATGACTACTAAATCAGTCACTGCTTTCCAGGCTGCAGCCCCCCTTTCTATAGAGCTGGCCTGCAGTTGTTGTTCCTAGATGTATAACTGCATTTGAATGTATTAAAACACATTTGCTTTGAATGGGTCCAGTTTACCAAGCGCTCCAGATCATTCTATGTGATTGTCATACCCTTGTTGTATGCAGTGTTGTTATAGCCATGTCGGTCCCATGATATTCAGGAGATAAGGTGGGTGAGGTAATGTCTTTTATTAGACCAGCTTTCGAGCTACACAGAGCTGTTCAGGTCTGGGAGTACCTTTCCCCGATTTGAAGAAGAGCTGTGTGTAAGCTCAAAAGCTTCTCTCTTTCACCAACAGAAGTGGGTCCAATAAAAGACATTACCTCACTGACCTTGTCCTATCCTTATCGTTATTTACCACAAATTTAATGTGTCTTCCACACATTTTAATAGCAGTGAGACCCTGTAGGTGCAGTCTGCATCCTGCACAAACATTCACAAAAGTTTCAGACACCCACCTTCTGCCCTACGGTATCTCACACCCCAGTGCTTTGTACAGCTTATCTTGAAGCTGTTTGCTGTAATTTTAACTATATTTTAGCCACTACTTTAGTTGCACAAACTGATTTTCACTTTATCTCGCCCTTTGCTTTTATTTTAAAAACAAGCACCAAGGAGGAAGAGCGTTTGTTACTTTCATCAATGGCATTTAGAGCTAAATTGACAGACCTGCTTAGAATACATACACTTTGTATTGCACTAACTAAATCACTAAGGTGCCGTTTAGAGCAGTGGTTTTCAAACTTTTTTTCTAGGGACCCAGTTGAAGAAAATTGTTGATGCCCGTGTCCCGACAGAGCTGGGGATGAGGGGTTTGGAGTGTGGGAGGGGCTCAGGGCTGGGGTAGAGGGTTGGGGTGCGGGGTTGAGGGCTGTGGGGAGGGGCCAGGAATGAGGGGTTCTGGGTTTGGGGGGGGGCTCAGGGCTGGGGTAGGGGGTTGGGGATGAGGGAGGGGGCCAGGGCTCCGGGCTGAGGGTGCAGGCTCTTGGGTGGGGCTGGGGATGAGGGGTTGGGGGTGCAGGAAGGGACTTACCTCTGGCGGCTCCTGGTCAGCGATGCAGCCGGAGTGCACCGCAGACCGTGCTGCGCCCCAGAGGTGGCCAGCAGCAGGTCTGGCTCCTAGGCGGTGGCACGCGACTCTTGCCTACATGCACCGTCCCCCTCCCCCAGTTCCCGAGTGTGGAGTCGGTGCTTGGGGCGGGGGCAGTGCGCAGAGCCCCGTGGCCCCCCTGCCTAGAAGCCGGACCCGCTGCTAGCTGCTTCCGGGGCACAGCGCGGTGTCAGAAAAGGTGGGCACTAGCCTGCCTTAGCTGGGCAGCACCACCAACGGGACTTTAAACATCCTGGTCGGTGGTGCTGACCAGAGCAAGGCGACCCAGAGCCTTACATGCCGCGACCCAGAAGTGGGTCGCGACCCATGGTTTGAAAAACACTGGTTTAGAGAACCCCATCATAGGACAGTCTGCAGATTCCTGGAGTAGATTTTCACATTTGGAATATTTATAAACGGTGTCACCACTTCTGATGTACCTGTAAACATAAAAATAGGTTGAAACTTCCCCTTTAACCAGGAAACCTAGGATTATTGATGAGTTTCAAGTTGTTGTTTTTTTTTTAGATTATTCTCTGATATTTGATATAATTTCAAGAGTGTTTAACTTCTGGCAGCTAACTTCATGATATACAATCTCCTATGACTAAGGATCTGATCCTTCTCCTGTTAAAGTTAATGGAAAGATTCTGATTGACTTCAGTGAGGAATGGATCAGTTGCTAAATAGTAGACTAGATAGGCAGTGAGAGAGTGATGAAATCTACAAAAGGATGCTTAAAAAACCCAGGCTGACATTCTATAAAATAATGTCTCAACAAAGGGTTAAAATACTATGTACAACTACCAATAGCTACAGTAATATGAGAAGTACTGTGCATTTCTATAGTACCTAAGCTCAAGGAGCTTAATGCTGTTTACAGACATAAATGAATTAAACCTCAGAAACCTCTGTGGATGAGGAAAGTACATTTAGTATCCTCATATTACAGACAGGGAAACCGAGGTACAGAGTGGTTAAGTGGCTTGCCCAAGCTCACCCAACAAGCTGGGAGAGTACTGAGAACAGAGTCCTGAACTCCTACTCCCACACTCATGCTTTAACCAGAATGGGCCTGATGCTGTTCTCTTCTACAGATATAAATTTGGATTAGAACCACTGAAGTCACTGGTCAGGATCTGGACCATTGTCATTATATAGTATATTTTCTTAAAGTAAAACAAATACAGATTATTTTGTACTAAAGCTCCTTTTCAGTGACCTAGGCAGGGCCGGCTCTAACATTTTTGCCACCCCAAGCAAAAAAAAAAACAAAAAACCCAAGCGCCGCCCCCCACCGAAACAAAAAAAACAACGCCCCCCAGCGCCCACGGGACGGAAACACCCCCCCGCAAACAACACCCCCCCCAGCGCCTCTCTGTGCCGGAGCGCCGGGGAGTGGGCGACAAGCCCGGCCGCGGCTCCGCTCTCCCGGCCCGCCGGAGCGAGGGTGGCAAGCCCGGCCGCGGCCCCGTTCTCCCAGCCAGAGTGGCAGTATGGTTTTTAAAAAACCAACACCCCACACCTGAGCGCCGCCCCGCCCAAGGTGCCGCCCCAAGCATGTGCTTGGTAGGCTGGTGCCTGGGGCCGGCCCTGGACCTAGGAATAGATACCTAGAGACAGGACTCTGAAAACATCTGATTCATATAATCAAGGTATAGAGATCTAGTAATAACTATACTAGAATCTAAGCAAACTATTATTTTTCTTTAGGTATTAAGAGATTAGATCGAAATCCATTGAAGTTAATGGAAGTCTTTGCATTGATTTCAGTGGGTTTTGGATCAGGTCCTAAAATGGGATGACTATACCAACTGATAATGCATCATCATGTTAGTATTTCACTTTCCTAGCTCATGCTGCTATTGAACTTGATCAGCAATTTCAGAGACAAAAGAAGTTGTAAAATGATTCCAAGACTGTAGTGAACAGAGAAGCCTGCAGAGAAATTATTTTGTAAATCATTTTGGTATATTTAACAATTAGCTGATCATAAACAGATCATTTAGGATCACATGCTTTGTTGATACAACACATAGGACCTGATTCTGATCTCATGCTGATTTTATTGGCATTATTCCTCCGCTGTAGGACCACTGAAGTCAGTAAAGCCACATCAGGTTAAATATGGCCCCACATATTATGGTGTTTTGGTTTGGTTACTATATATTGACTTGTAGGTTTTTATTTTGTCACCTTAAAGAAAATAATATTTTTTAAAATGACAAAAATTTTAAGGTGAGAGAACCACATTTGCTTATCTCCCAGGTTCCAAACTGTGAGCAGTAAAAAACAGGGCATTTTAACTGATGTCCTGGTATCATTTTTTAATAATGAAACTGCCAGATAGTCTGTGAATGTCCATAGTAGGTTTAAATTGACTTTTTGTTAATGTTTTGGTGATTCAAATAGAATTTATTTCAACTTCTCCATTTAAAGCAGGAACTACTACAGACTTCATATTTACCCTGGTGTAATACAAGAAGGATCCTGTTTGGTTAATTTTCCAGTTTCACCTATTGTTGAACTGGTGGATAATCAAATTCTGCTTCTAGAAAAAAATATAGTTGAAAATAGGTGTGCGTGTGTGTGTGTGTGTGTGTGTGCGCACACATACGATAGATTTTATAAAGTATATTGTTGCTTCTTCTCCTGACACCACTATCACCTGTCCTCTGAGCTCATGTGGGGGCCTTACACGTTGGCTTCCCAGTGGAGTAGGAAACGGAGACACAGTGTTTAGGTACATTCTAAGTGTAACTTGCTTTGTTTACACACATACATCAAGTCCTGGAGCAGAGATACCAGCAATCCCTTCTTGCAGGAATCTCAGCCCAACACCAATGCCTAGTTCTTAGGGACCAACTCTACCTCAAGAATGACTCTAATGAGAGACCAAGAGAGCACTCTCCTGCTGCACATGCAGCCCCCTCTACCCCGATCGATGTATTGTTCTTAGTTTTCGTTATACAATCATATCTTCCAGACTAAGAACTTGCTCTTACATTAAGAAAATGAACTTGGAGGACTGTGTGATAGCGCCACCTGGTGATGCCATCATTAGAATACGAAATGTTATACGTGCGAATGTTAAGCTTTCAGGGCTAGGCACAATGTAAGTGCATTTAGGTTAAGGTTTTAGGTCTCTTTCAAAGTGATTCCTGGTGTTGTCGTTCCATCACTTGGGTGATACAGGGCCCTAACTTGAAGTGACCCATTTTGACCAATTGTAATGCATCCCTGTTACATTTGAGGCATCTTTTGTTACAAAAATTTCCAGATGAAGCAGAACTGGTGCAGTTTTACAATGCAGAATTAAAAGGGGGATTTGTGGAGGATCCTCCTTAGCTCCAATTACCTTTTTTGGGTCTCTGATTATAACAGATGTGTGGAGGGGTAGATATTTATTAATACTACTAGACTGAGTAGAGCAAGAGACATCAAAGGGCTGTCCCATTCACACCTCCTTTGTGCTGTCAAAGCATCAGTACCATCTATTGACAATGTGAGATTATCTAATAGGCTTGTAAACTTTGTAGATTCATGAAAATTGTTGGCATGCTGCAAAAGGCCTCCTGGTGACAGCAGTAAACACAGTTGTCCCTTATATTCAGAACTGTTCTTCAGTTTGAAAACAAAAATAAATATGTATGTGTGAAGCCCATTGTTGTCATGCAATGGATTCCATTAAATCCCCTTCTCCACATTTCCCTCAGTGGTGCTGCCAACCACAGGCACTTAAAAAACCCAGAATCAGGTCCCAAACATTTATGAGATTTTTTTTTTAATCCTACTTTTTAGCCAATCAGTGTTGGGTTCTCTGTATTTCCCCTCTTGTTTTAGAGAAGTGGTCGCCAACCTTTTTACGCCCAAGATCGCTTTTTGAATTTAAGGAGAAACCAAGATCTACCCCGCCCCTTCCCCGAGGCCCCGCCCAGTCACTCCACTCCCCCCCCACCCCATCACTCACTATCCCCCACCCTCACTCACTTTCACTAGGCTGGGGTAGGGGGTTGGTGTTCAGAACGGGGTGCAGGCTCTGCGCTGTGGCCAAGGGATTCACAGTGTGGGAGGGGGCTCTGGGCTGAGCCTGGGGTAGGGGCTTGGGGTGCAGGAGGGGTTGAGGGGTGCAAGCTCTGGGAGGGAGTTTGGGTGCAGGAGGGGGCTCTGGGCTGGGTCAGTGTTGGGGTGCAGGAGGGCAACAGGTGCTGGCTCTGGGAAGGGGGTCAGGGCTGAGGCAGGAGGTTGGGGTGCAGGAGGGGGTAAGGGGTGCTGGCTCTGGGAGGGGGTTCAGGGCTGGCTTGAGGTGCTGGCTCTGGGAGGGGGCTCAGGACTGGGGTTTGGGGTGCAGGAGGGGGTATGGGGTGCTGGCTCTGGGTGGGGGCTCAGGGCTGGGACTTGGGATGCAGGAGGTGTTCAGAATGCAAGAGGGGGTTCAGGGTGCTGGCTCCAGGAGGGGGCCCAGGGCTGGGGGTTGGGGTGCAGCCTCCCGCCGGGCAGCATTTAAATCCAGCGGCTCCTGGTTGGCGGCGCAGTGTGGCTGCCACTAAGGCAGACTCCCTGCCTACCTCAGCCCCACACCACTCCTGGAAAGGGCCAACACACCTTTGTGGCCCCTGGTGGGGGCGGGTGGCATGTGGCTCAGTGTGCTGCCCCCCTCTGCGAACACCGCCCCCGCAGCTCCCATTGGCCACAGCTTCCCATTCCCAGCCAATGGGAGCTGCAGGGGAGGTGCTTACAGGCAGGAGGGAGACCCTTGCCCCCAGGGCCATGCCGGCCACTTCCAGGAGCGGCATAGGGCCAGGGCAGGTAGGAAGCCTGTCTTAGCGGCAGCCACACTGCGCAGCCGGAGATCGCGATCGACTGGTTGGTGACCACTGTTTTAGAGCATTTATAGGGGTCACCTGTTGGAGTTTTTCTCTGCTATCATGAGGGCTAGAGACTTTTTAAAAATAAAAGAAGAGATTCTGACATAATCGTATGTCTCCAGGAGCCGAGCTTTAAGAGACCCACCAAATATGATGAGTCTCACAATAAAATTGCAAGACATTGCAATTCTATGTGGAATTAAGTTATCACACTGCTTCTGTGGGGAATCAAATGACAAAAAATCTCTGAACATGAATTCCACCCGATGCTGTAAATTTTCTAAAAGATAAATACAGGTACCACTCCCGTCTCTCGACATCTGTGCACAAACATTATTCGTTTGTATCCTGCTTTCTTTGTGGCAAACTGTGGCTCTCATTTTTAAAGCAATTTTGACAGCTGCATTTCTTTCTTCAAAGCATAGTGTGAGGCAACAGTGAGCCCCACTGAAAAAGATCTATTTGCAATGAATAGCCCCGCTATATGGAACTCCTGCTCCGTCAAACGACTGCGTGCAACTTTAAGGAACTGATAGCCTTGATGCAAAAGAACATAGTATCATCTCACAACACAAGATGAGACCATAGGAACAGTTCCCAGCTGAGATAAAGTTGTGCATGTAAATAAACCCCAAGTCCATGCCTCATAAGAATAGATATATGGGAGGTGTGGACAGGACTGACCAGATGCTAGACCATATGATAAACACAAAGGATCATGGCAGAGTATAAAAACAGAGCATTTATATGGTACAGCTGGCTATGCATAATTTCTTAATTTATAAAGCTGGAGCATCTGGTCTGTTGCTGTCACTCTATCAGATATTTCAGAGCCTTATTCTTAAGTCCCCTATTTAAATAATGCAGCACTGGCTGACAGTGAACACGAGTTGTTGTTGTCTTATACAGTGAGATGAGATGCACTGTGGCTGAATTCTATATGAGTATTAGGGTAACACAGAGCAAGGAAATGTGCTTTATTGTTCCTTTTCTGGCTTTGTCCTTAACATTAGAGGAGTGCTTATGAAGCTCAATTTGTATAAAATCCTAAGAGCCAAAATATTTATTTCACATCACCAAGATGCTCAGTTGCATTGCTGAGTTAAAGGGGTTTGGAGAAATAGTCAGGCAAGATGTTTTGAAACAGGACATGCCTAACACTACGAATATTCCATAAAATGCAAAGAACTGTGCCAAGAAGGCTTGTATCTGGGAGGTACAATGCTAACATTTTTTTGTAATGCTACCTCATCCCATCCACACACCTCATTTAGATGCCTCGAGACGAGGAGCCATTTCACTGATATTCCCTGAAACAGAGGATGTCTGTAAATTTTCCCAGAATTATTTCAAGGTAGAGATTTTAACAATTGGTAGAAACTGAAGTAATTCATGCTGTAGAAATACCTAAGATTACAATATCAGGGGGGGGTCCTTGCAGCAAGCAGATCAGGTACAGACGTAGTAGCGGTAGATGGATCCACACGAACACTGATGTTGCGGGGATTCTCCCTACACCCACATATAGGAAAGGGCAGCCACAGCCCACAAGCCAGTTAACCCTGCGGTGCATTTGCAGTACTGGTCAAGAAGAAGAAGCAATTGTACTTCCAGTCCACAGTCTGGAGTAATCATCCTGAAGAGCAAAAGCAGAAGGACTTGATGCAGGGGCATAAGGTACTAAGGCTTGGCCTACACTAAAAAGTTACATCGAAGGAAGCTGCCTTAAGTTGACCTGTTAATGTTTGTGTCTACACGGCCGGGTCCTTTACGCCCACCTAAGTCGCCTCTAATGCCGACTTCTGTAATCCACCTCTGCGAGAGGAGTAGCGCTTAGTTTGATTTTCATGGGTCGACTGTGAGGTAGTGCAGACGCAGCATTGTGTAATTCGACTTAATTGGCCTCCAGGTGGTGTCCCACAATGTTCATCTGTGACCGCTCTGGAGATCATTCTCAACTCTGCTGCAATGCAGCCAGGTACGCAGGAAACAGCCCCTCCCCTGCTAAAGTCCCGGAAATTTTTGATTTCCCATTTCCTGTTTGATCAGCATTGGGAGTATGCCAGCTTGAGCACAGCTGATCATGGAGACTACACGTCCCAAACGCGCTCCAGCCTAGTCTGCACAGGAGGTGGTGGATCTCATTGGTGGAATGGGGGAGAAGGGCTACATGAAGGACACATAGCAGTGCTATGTGAAAATAAAAGAACTTCGCCAAGCGTACCAGAAGGCAAAGGAGGCAAACAGTTGTTCTGGTGCTGAACCCCACACGTGCTGGTTCCACAACGAGTTGCATGCGATTCTGGTGGACACCTCACAGGTGTGTGAGTCTAGGGACAACAAGGTGGATGAGGAGGAGGAGAATGGGAGACAGGCGAGCGGTGGATCCATTCTCCCTGAGAGCCAGGAAATATTTTTTTAACCCTGGAGCCCTGGGGGTCGCAGGACATCATGGTGGCTGACCGGGATGCCGGGGAAGGCACCTCTGGTGAGTATACTGTTACAATCAAAGTCCAGTTAAACTTTAGCGGGCACACACATATTCGGTGGTATTGCATGTTTACTGTGAAGAAAAAGCGAGGTGCTGTGGTTCTCTGCTTACAAGAGGCCGCTCCAGCTATGCACAAACATTTTATTCCTGTACAATGGCTCCTTTATTTTTTTTTTCCATGACTGACAGCTGGAAATGTGTTCTTTGGCGTGTCAACACCTGAAAGCAGATTTTCGCTGATTAGAAGGAGGAGAAAGAGAACTTGGGAGGACATGTTCACCGAGATAATGAACGCCTCCAGGACAGCTGACGCAGAGCTGAAAGCGTGGAGGATTTCACTGTCTGAGAAGTTAGACATGGAGAGCAGGAAAGCTTCCAATGAGCTAGAGCGTGTGGTGCAGGATGAGATGCTTCGGATTATGAGGGACCAATCAGCCATGTTGAGGTGTCTGGTTGAACTGCAGAAACAGAAGCAGGAGGGTAGAGTCCCTCTGCAGACCCTGGTGGACAGCCAGACAGCATCGCATGGCTCAGAATCACCCTCCCGCAAGCGTTCCATGAGGCGTGGAAGAAAATTCCATTATCCCTTTCACTTAATTCAGGAGGACGGTACAAGGAACAGAAGGCGCCCATTCACACACCTTCGATGGTCTGGAATGTGGTGTTATGTTACACAGCTGAAAATGTTTCTCCCGTTCCAATTTTACAATCCCTTTTCCCCAAGGTGACTTTTTTTTCCTGTTTTCCCTCTTTACTGATGTTTGTTAAATAAAGTAAATGAATTTGAGAAATAAATGTTCTTTATTGAGTAGAGCAGTGGGCTTGGGTGAGGGGTTGGCTTTACAGGGACAGTGATACAAGCCAGGTGAAGGTTTGGGAAAGCACAATGCAGACAAGCAGCTCACATTACTGTGACTCATTATTGAAATGGCTTTTCAAAGCCTCGCGGATACGTAGCGCCCCTTGCTGTGCTCTTCTTATTGCCCTGGTGTCTGGCTGCTCAAAAATGGATGCCATGCGATCTGCCTCAACTGACCACCCCTGGGAAAATTTCCCCCCTTTTTTCACAGGTATTATGGAGCACACAGCTGGCAGCTATAACCATGGGGATGTTCTCCTCACTAAGGTCCAACCTTGTTAGCAGACTTCTCCAGCGCCCTTTCAAACGACCAAAGGCACATTCAACCACTATTCTACACTTGTTGAGCCTATAGTTCAGGGGTAGGCAACCTATGGCACGGGTGCCAAAGGCGGCACGCAAGCTGATTTTCAGTGGCACTTACACTACCTGGGTCCTGGCCACCAATCTGGGGGGCTTTCCATTTTAATTTAATTTTAAGTGAAGCTTCTTAAACATTTTAAAAACCTTATTTACTTTACATACACCAATAGTTTAGTTATATATTAAAGACTTATAGAAAGAGACCTTCTAAAAACATTAAAATGTATTACTGGCACGCGAAACCTTAAATTAGAGTGAATAAATGAAGACTCGGCACACCACTTCTGAATGGTTGCCAACCCCTGCTATAGTTGAACTGTTCCTTACTGCTGTCCAGACGGCCGGTGTATGGCTTCATGAGCCATGGGAGCAAGGGGTAGGCTGGGTCCCCCAGGATAACTATAGGCATCTCAATGTCATCAATGTTCATTTGGGGTTTGGAAAGAAAGTCCCGGATTGCAGCTTTTTGAACAGACCCGAGTTCCTAAAGGTGCGCACGTCATGAATCTTTCCCAACCATCCTATGTTGATGTTGGTGAAATTCCCCGTGATCCCACCAGCACTTGTAGCATCATTGAAAAGTATCCCTTTGGGTTTATGTACTCTTTGGCAAGGTGGTCTGATGCCAAGGTGGGGATATGCATGCCATCTATCACCCCACCGCAGTTAGGGAACCCCATCATGCCAAAACCATTCACTATGTCCTGCACATTTCCCAGACTCATTACCCTTTGTAGCAGAAGTCGATTAATGGCCCTACACACTTGGAGCACAGCAGCTCCCACGGTTGGTTTACCTGCTCCAAATTGATTCCCCACTGACCGGTATCTGTCTGGCGTTGCAAGCTTCCAAATAGTGATCACCAGTCGCTTCTCCACTGTCAGAGTAGCTCTCGTTTTTGTGTTGCTGAACTGCAGGGCAGGGGAAAGCTCTGCAGAAAGTTCCTGGAAGGTGGCCTTCTGCATTCGAAAGTTCTGCAGCCACTGCTCGTCGTCCCATACCTGTGAAACGATGCAGTCCCACCAGTCAGTGCTTGTTTCACGACGGGACCAGAAACACACTCCCTCCCTCAACAGAGTGCAGCTACTCTCCGACTGCCAGCAGCAACTGTGAATTGTTTTTTTCAATGGCTTGCAGCAGGGATGCTTGCAGGACATCGCTATGTTCCAAGCGGCAGACCCTACTTCGGCTCTGGAAATACTACAGGAGAAGGCGTGAGGTGTTTGAGATGTTCACAGCAAGCGTGGACAACTGAGCAGGCTCCATACTTCTGGGGTTATGGCGTACGCGTGGTGGTTTTAAGGCGTGAAAACCACTGGGTTGTTTGCCGTTGATATGAGGGAGGGAGCACAGTGCATCATGGGATGCCGATGTAATGTTCCCATTCTCCCCTGCGGCGATGTTTTGGTCCCATGAGGCTGTGCACAAACTTCCCAAAACACACTGCAGGAAGTTGCACTTTGGGATTGCTACCCACAATGCACTGCTTTGTGCATCGATGCAGGCACTGCTAGTGAGGACTCACTCCATCGAGACAATGAGCATGGTGTGGCCACGCACAATTGGCTTAATTAATTCAGCAGCTCGAGGTCAAATTAGATAAAGTCAACTTAATTTTGTAGTGTAGACAAGCCCTAAGTAAATGAGCATTTGACCAAAACTTTCTGGGGGACATCTTAAAGCAGTGTGCAAGATTCACTCAGTTGGTTCCAGGAACTGCATAGTGGATGTCCCTGCATGAGCCTGACTCACCCCGTCTGCCACAGAGTGCGTCATGGGACTGTATCATTATCATTGTTTGGCTGGGGCGGGAAATATGCCGCCAGCAATTTTACCAAACACTGTCCCAGTAAAAATGCTTTTTAGAGTGGCGATGGAAGGAAAGTTGCATTACAAATGGAAGGAGAACTTTGCCTTTTGCAGGGCATTACAGGGTTGGGGACCATAAATAAAGGTATTCTCAGACTGGAAAAATACTGGAGCAAATACCGTTCCAGCTTTCAGTAAACCTGTCTTATAGTTAAGGAAGGGACTCTTGGTTACAGTGTAGGTATTACTGGCCAAACTTCTTCATTTCTAGTCTGCTAACGCGATTTTAATGTTAGAAAAAAATGTAAATTTTGTTGAACCTGATATTTCCAACTTCTTATTAGGGCCATATCCAAAATCCTTACTCCATTTCTACTCAGGTCTGAACACTTTAGGCACTAGTGTAATTTTAAGACTGTATGCGCTCTGGAGAAAGGATCCTGTGTTTTAATATTATATCTATATATATATGACCTTTAGCACTATGGGGATCTGTTCCCGCTATGGTGCTACCTCAATACAAATGAATACCATTAAAAAGGCAAATTCCAAAGGGATGTGGGCCTCCCTTGAGATAGAGCATAACTCCGATCTGCCTCTAGGTAGGTCCTTAATACAGTCTGGCTGGATATTCAGTTTGTCTGTCATTGATGATCTTGCGGTGTCACCAAAGCTTTTAGTGCCCACGTGATTGCCGACTTGTATTCCTTGGTCAGTGCACTTTGTAATTCATTGGACTTCCATCCTAATAATGTGCCCATAAGAAGAAAGCTGCCAAAGACGTGACACTGCTGATGGAGGCAGCTGGTGGGTTGGTTATGAATATCTAAATTGCTGATCTTGTCCTGCTGCTTAACATGGAGCAGCTGAAGAGGTACATTCCCATTGTGAGGGTGTTTCTACCAAACCCAACCACTGGCAACAATCTGGTCAGTTGCTCTTGAAGCTGAAATGGCCAAGAGTTTGTCTCTGCCACTGAGGTGAAAATGACTGATGGAACAACCTGTGGAACTCCTTGCCTGAGGAGGCTGTGAAGGCTAGGACTATAACAGGGTTTAAAAGAGAACTGGATAAATTCATGGAGATGAAGTCCATTAATGGCTATTAAGCAGGATGGGTAAGGAATGGTGTCCTTAGCCTCTGTTTGTCAGAGGGGGGTGATGGATGGCAGGAGAAAGATCACTTGATCATTACCTGTTAGGTCCACTCACTGTGGGTCACCTGGCATTGGCCACTGTCGATGGACAGGATACTGGGCTCGATGGACCTTTGGTCTGACCCAGTACGGCCTTTCTTATGTTCTTATGTTCTTAACTTGGTGAAAAGGCTAACCAACTAGCCTTCATGTTGGCAGCAGATGTGGAATATACCTATATTTTTATATAAGGGAAGGAAAGGTTTAGCATTTAAGAAACAGCTAGCATAACTTTTTTTATCATTCTTAACATAGCCTGGAGAAAGGGGGATGGGGTGGATGAAGTAGCCATTGCTTGCTACGGGGCTCAAATAGCTTATTAGCTATTAGACAGGCTGCTTTCTGGATAGCGTGGATGCATGATCCTATCACAGACTCCCCATCCAGATACCATAGATTCCATAGATCAGTGGTTCCCAACCTCGGTCCACGGCTTGCTCAGGGTAAGCCCCTGGCGTGCCGGGCCGGTTTGTTTACCTGCCACCTCCGCAGGTACAGCCGCTCGCAGCTCCCACTGGCCGCGGTTTGCCGTTCCTTGCCAATGGGAGCTGCGGGAAGCAGCGGGCCGGCCCGCTCTGCTTCCCACAGCTCCCATTGGCCGGGAACAGGAAACCGCGGCCCTACCTGTGGAGGCAGCAGGTAAACAACTTCCCCTGTTAAATGGCTTCATTACCACTTAAATGGCCCTTAACAGTTTGTGATCTGCTACTAGGTCTCTGGTTTGGAAGGCTTTTTCACTTTGTAAAGTTACTCAGAAATCCCCTCCTCTCCCTACTCCCCCACCTGCCGCTCCCATCCTCACACACCATGCCTCGCAGGAATGGAGGGGTGAGGAAGAGCGACGCGCCAGCAGCTGCAGTGGCCTCCTAAGTGGGAGGAGGGTGGAGTGGAGGAAAGGAGAGGAGGAAGACTCACCAGGCAGCAGCAGTAGTAGGCCATGGGAGCCTCCAGGAAGGGTCAGAGCAGGGAGGGGAAGAGGCAGGAGGGGGCGGGGCACCACGGCCCAGGTGTCGGGCAGCAGGGACAGCTGTGCTAGGGGAGGCACCGCCTCCCCTTGCCTATTATACCCGCCGCCCATGAGTATCATCCTTTTCTCTGGCCTTGACAAGTGCCACCTTGCCCCACTCCTAGCCTAGATGGATTACCTCTGACAGATCTTTTTTAAAAATCTAAATACAATATCTCCCAGGATGGCTCAATCAAGGTTTGGATGGCGCTTGGTAGATTCATGGACCAGTATAATATAAATGCTAAATAGAGCATGAAAAAATTTCACATTCTTATACATTGGATTATGTTGCTCAGACTGAACCAATTCACTTTACATTATAACTCTTATGTAAATTGCAGTAAATATGGTTGAGTAACAGGATACATTAATAATGAACCATCTTACATTATACCTTGCTGACAATTCCTTTAATCTAATTTACAGTAACTGGTGATGCAATAGGGGGATTAGATAGGAGCTTCTTTGTTGCAGTTTTCACAGAACTACAAGTCACTTCCCTTCTCCACCCCACAGAGTCCAAAGGGCATTGAGTTAGATTTTTAAGTCTGGAAATCTTTTTCCCTGCTGCGCATGAAGATCAATAGAAACTGATTTCTTAGACTGAGAGGAAGCAAGTCTTGTGGATGGTGAGTCATATGCTGGTTTACCATGAGTCTCACCCACTTTTACACACATCTCCTTTGTCCTACCTAGCTGTCATTGATAGAGTGAGGGGGCGGTTCCTTTATGACTTTTAGATTAGCTCACGTTTCAGTGGGTTTGGTCATTCAGCTCCTATCCAGTCATAGGGTGTTTTTCCTAACACAAAGGCTATGTCTACACTACAGCCAGGATCAATGCGTTGAGATCGATCCACCGGCAGTTGATTTAGCGGGTCTGGTGAAGACCCGCCAAATCAACAGCAGATCGCTCTCCAGTCAACCCCTGTACTCTATCCCCAATGAGAAGAGTAAGGTAAGTCGACGGGAGAGTTTCTCCCGTTGACCCCCTGCAGTGTAGACCCCGCAGTGTGGTAACTCGACCTAAGGTAGATCAACTCCAGCTACATTTTTCACGTGGCTGGAGTTGCGTAGGGTAGGTTGATTTACCACGGTAGTGTAGACATAGCCAAAGTTACACCTGAACTTTGAAGGCAAACTGCAGCCTTGGTGAGGATAGGCTCAGGGGAGAGGGCGGGAGAGAAAAGGAGACTGTGTGGCTGCCCCTATACTACACACCAGTGTTGGCAGCGTGTAGTGTATGTAGAGGTACATGCTGCTGTGAAAAGCAAGCTGCATCCACACTGCTGCGTGTACCTCCCCATTTGGCCTCCACATACCTCCACATGTGAAAGTCTCCAGCCGTGGGGAAAGGCTTCAGCAGCTCCCCACTGCTGGAGTCTTTCACTGTGCAGAAGAAAGGCTCGAAGAGGGGGAGGAGGTGGGCAAACCCCCTCCTCCTGCCAGAGCCTTTCCCTGTGGAAGGGGAAGACTCACGCAGTGGGACACGACACTGCTAAAAGTAGCAGTGTAATGAGGGAGGCACTGCTTGGGTGAGTAAAGAGCCATGAAGGGTACCTACCCGGTACATCCCCACATCCTGCTGGTGTGGCTTTGCTTGCCTAAGCTGTGCCTTGCTGGCTATAGTGCTATTTATGCCCGTACCGGGGAAGAGGGGTAGTATGCTACATGCTGCCAAAGAAAGCATGACGTGTAGCCATACCCGGTGTGTATTTTAAAAGCAGCAGCACACTTTTGCTAGAGGGTGTATTTTGTTCTTTACATTGTTCTGGTAGGATGCAGCTGTTTACTCCTGGGGGAATGCTGCACCATTGCGCAATGCAGAATTGCATGGTTTCCCCCGCAGAATTGGGGCTGCAGAGCTGCTGGCAGCCATTAGGGGCTGCTGGACTCTGTAGAGTCCAGCTCTTCAGCTCGCGGTGAGCAGAGCGCCCAGCCTGGCAGGGATGGAAACTGCACGTTCTGGCTGCCTGGCTTGATCCTCATCTGCCCGAGGATGGGAGACAGCCTGGGAGACCCACCTGTGGCAACGGGTGAGGAAGGGCCGGGCCACAGTGCACCGAGGACAGTAAAGAAGCTGGTGGGAGTAAAGCCTCTGAGGGGAGGAAGGTGTGGGTGTCTGGGCTGGGGCGTGCCCCATGGCTGGTTGGGGGCGGGGGGATGCATGGGCTGTGGAGGGTGGGGGATGCATGGGCTCTACGAGTGCCACATGGCTGGGCTCTGGGGGGGGAGGGGGATGTGTGGGCTCTGGGAGGAGGGGGGTGTCTGGGCTCTGGGGGTGCCCCGTGGCTGGGCTCTGGGGGGGAGGGGGATGTGTGGGCTCTGGGAGGAGGGGGGTGTCTGGGCTCTGGGGGTGCCCTGTGGCTGGGCTCTGGGGGAGGGGGTGCATGGGCTCTGGGAATGCCCCATAACTGGGCTCTTGGGGGCAAGTGGGTGCAGGTGTCTGGGGACTGCCTTGTGGCTGGGTACTGGGGGGAAGAGAGGTGTGGGTGTCTGGGCTCTGGGGGTGCCCTGTGGCTGGGCTCTGGGGGGAAGAGGAGTGTGGGTGTCTGGGTTCTGGGGGGCCCCATGCAGCGCCCTCCAGCACCCACCAACTGCACCTGGGTTGTCATAGGGGTTTCTTTAACTCCCTATTCCTGGGGGAATCTTTTTTTGTTGTCTGTGTTGTTGACAAGTAATTTGAAGTAAATTACCAAAATATTTGAAACTGGTGTGATATTGTGTTATTTTAACAAATTAAATATGCAGAATTTTGCAGAATTGTAAAATATTGTGTGCAGCATTTTTAATTTGTTAGTGTAGCATTCCCCCAGGAGTAGCAACTCCACAGCACCCTTCTTTTGGTGGTGTGTAGTGCACATAAGTGTGTAATCCCTCTAACACGGGTAATAAACAGCAGTGTAGATGTTGAGGCATGGCTTAGGCAAGTACAGACACACCAGCAGGATGTGGGGATGTGCCTGGCTAGGTACCCTACATGGCTCTCTACTCACCCAAGCTTTGAGTACACTGCTATGTTTAGCCGTATAGTGTCCTGCTGCCTAGGGCGCCAAGATTTGGGGGGCGGCCGGCAGCTGCCTCCTGGCTCCCCGCTCAGCGCCTGAGCAGGGAGCCGTGGGGCAGCCACTGCGAGCTGCCCCGCTGCCCCCCACTGAGCGCCTGAGCGGGGATCTGGGGGGCAGCCACCGCGAGCCGCCTCCCTGCCCCGGGCTCTCAGCTCCCGCAGGTCATGGGTGGTGGGGGGGCTGAGCGCCCGCGGGCGGGGGAGCTGGCTGGGGGGGGCGGCCTTGGGGGAGGGAGGCTGAGCTCCCGTGGGCGGGGGAGCTGACTGGGAGGGCAGCATTGGGAGGGGGGCACAGGGGTGGTGCAAGGAAGTTTTACCTAGGGCGTGAAACTTCCTTGCACCGGCCCTGGGACACACCCAGCTGCAACAACATACAAATGCTAAGATCAGCTCTGCATGGGAAGGCTTCAGCTAAGGAACTGCCCGGCTACTCAAGTGCACACCCCTCTCTGGGGTGTAAACCCAAAATTATACCATCTTGCAGTGCACAGAGATCTGTACAGTGTAAGCTCATGAAATTCATCCCCTCCTTCCAGGTGAAGAGAGATATACACAGCTTTTTGTCCCAAGTTATAGCTGCCACACACTGGTTTGTGATAAAGCAAAAGCAAATTTATTAACTACAAAAGATAGATTTTAAGTGATTATAAGGAACAGCAAACAGATCAAAACAGGTTACCTAGCAAATAAAAACGTAATCTAAGCTTAATATACTAAAGAGATTGGATCTAAGTAGCAAATTCTCACCCGAAATGATGATTTAAGGTGGCTGCAGGCTCTTAAAGGGCAAGCTGCACTTGCTTGCAGCTTAAAACCCCCAGGTATTCCTTTCACAGGCTAGAAATCCCACTAGCCAGGGTCCAGCACTTCTCTCAGTATAGTCTTTGTTTCTCAGGTGTTTCCAAGAGTTTCCTATGGGTGGGGAGTCAGTGAAGAACCACGATGATGTCACCCCCTGCCTTATATAGCTTTTGCATAGGGCAGGAACCCTTTGTCTCCAAGTTTGGATCCCACGCCCGATCAGTGGAAAAACACTGGTATTCCAAGATGGAGTCCAGGTGGTCTGGACACCAGGTGGTCTGGTCACATGCCCCTGTAATGCCATAGCAGCCAGGACTCAGATGCTGTTTAGTCGGTAGGAGATTAGCCTCTTCTAAGACCTATTGTTTTCTCTAATGGCCCTTCCCAGCCAGCCATCTAGCCTGAGTGCATTCTGCCTAGTGGTCGCTCTCCAGGTGTAAACATATTTGTAATACAGATACACAGTCAATATTCCTAATTTCAGATACAAAAATGAGACATGCATACAAATAGGATAATCAGAGTTAGTAAATCATAACCTTTCCAATGCTATCTCACATGACCTATCTTATATAAAATACGTCATAGTTATGCCATAATCACATCATAATAATATTACTGTGAAGAATAGGGGGTGTAATGTCACGCTGCTGCTTGTGATGTGTAGTGTAGATATAGAAATAAAGAATTGAAACTTTTTTTTTAAATTCCAAGGCTCAACAAGAAAAATGAATTCTAGAAATAATCCTCCTGCATATTTTCAACCACCAGAAGATCTCTAACATATAAAAAGGTCTCCAATTAAACGATTTATGCTGTACATGGCAAGAATGTATCAGTTGTATACCTTTTTAAGATGTGATATGTAAAGATTTTATTTCCTGTGCTTAATGTTACATTAATTTGATTTGGTGAAGCATCAGAGTCCATTGGTTATTTTAAAGGCATTTGAATGTGGACTTGCAAATGTTCAAAAATACAGGAGTCCACTTGAACCACTAGAGCCGGTAGAGAAGGCAGCATTGAGTGTATCCTCTTCCACTGTTATCTGTAATACTGGGAGTAAAAAAGAATGGAAAAGTCACCAGAGCACTGTTAGCCAAATACACAACAACCCTTATGATACTGAGTTAACTCTGTTTGCAGTGTGTTCAGTTATCCCTATCCTGTTTGCCAGAAGCTGGGAATGGGCGACAGGGGACGGATCACTTGATGATTACCTGCTCTGTTCATTCCCTCTGGGGCAGCTGGCATTGGCCGCTGTCAGAAGACAGGAGACTGGGCTAGATGGACCTTTGATCTGACCCAGTATGGCCATTCTTATTCACATAATAATATAACAATTCAAGGGGAAGAGTAAGTTGCTAAAAGATAATGGCAACACACACGAAGATCCTGCATTCCTTTGTATGCAGAACTTCTCCTGAACAGGAGTTCTGAGTCTACAAGTGACGGTAAGACACCAGCCTGCACAGCTGGAGCATTTCAGATAGAAGCAGCTACTCCATCACTGAAAGCAAATTCTTCAGCACCACATCTGCCTCTGTAGAAAATGCCACTGACTGAATTTTCTGAGAAGACACCACTCTGCAGTCTAACATGAAACTGACAAGAAGGATAGTCTTGGGGTTAAGGCATTGTTGGCGTCCGTTAGTCTCGAGAGACGATGGATATGCGCCCATGGGGAATGTTTAGTTGATGGTTGTGCAGCGTTTGTTGTGGCTGTAGAGCCCCACACGAGAGTGGCAGTCTCGATTGCATTTGCTGCATTTGAAGGCGGTGTCAGCTGTGGGTTGGAGCCGCTGCTTCCTTTTTCGTTGATGTGGTGATCCCTCCCACCGTCGGAAGCAACCCCTGGCGCCAGCTCTACGCCAATCGAGCAGGAGGCTTATAACTGGTAAACTGTTGCTTCCCGTGTTGTATCGACACTGTGAGGCGAAGCTGGAGTGTCCTCTCCAGGGCACAAGCCAGGGCAGGGTAATATGGAGGAGCAGCTGTTGCCCATGCAGCAGAACCCCCCTCTCCACGCAACTGATGGATCCAAGGGAAAGACAATGTTGATACAACTTGGCACCAGTGGCATCGCAGGAGTTGCCGGAATGACGTTGAGGACAATGTCAGACTGCCATCGGGACTCCAACACCGGATTTGGTTTCAGGGTTGACTCCCTTAGCCTTTCCCATGAGTGGGTATTGCCACAAGGCAACGGAGGTTTTAAATCAGAGTTTTCCTTCTCCTAGGTGGGCTGCCTTCCAAGGCTAACGAGCCCTACCTGCCCAGGCATTACCATGGCACTTAGAGTATATGGGTTCAATTCCTGGTACTTCCACACATTTCCTTAGTAACCCTGAGCAAGTCATATAAGGCAGGATCCAAAGCCAATTGATGAAAGTGACTTGAGTGCACTTTGGATCAGGCCTTTAATCTCTCTCTGCCACAGCTCCTGTCAAATGGGGTTAATACTAATTCCCTGTCGCTAACATTTGTGAAGCACTGACATGCTGTGGTGGAAGGCCATATAAACAGATAAAACATTTATTGCTGTCATTTTTCAGATAAAGTAACTGAGTTTGTTCTCCACTTTAGATTGGGCAAAGGGAAGTTTGATAGTTGATGCCTATAAAGCACATGGCTTGGAAATACAACAAATGAGAACATAAAGTATGACATGTTCCATAGGAGGACCCAGACACTAACTACTGTTAGAAGTTTGGGTGGAGCTTTGTACATTCCTGAACAACAAACAACTTTTATAGCCCCTCTTTGTGCCAGAGCTTTGCAATCACTCAGGGCATGTCTACACTTGCCATTTAAAGCGCAAAAAAAAAATGGTTACTCACTTCTCGTAACTTTTGTTTTTTGAGATGTGTTGTTCACGTCCATTCCAATCAGGTGTGTGCGCATGCACATGCACGATGGCCGGAAGATTTTTCCCTTAGCATTCGTCGGGCCGGCCTGGGTGCCCCCTGGAGTCACGCCTTCATGGCGCTCAATATAGAGCCCTGCCGACCCACCACCCCTTCAGTTCCTTCTTACTGGCTGCGCCGACAGAGGGGTAGGAGGGTGGGTATTGGAATGGACATGAACAACACATCTCGAAGAACCACCGTTACAAGAAGTGAGTAACCGCTTTTTCTTCTTTGAGTGCTTGTTCGTGTCCATTCCAATCAGGTGAGTCCCAAGCCACATTCAGGAAGTGGGATCAGAGCTGTCCACTGATTGGAGTATTGCTTTTCCAAAGGCTGCATCGTCTCTGGCCTGCTGGGTAATTGCATAATGCGTGGTGAAAATGTGGATGGAGGACCACGTTGCCATTGCAGATTTCCTAGGTGAGAACCTGAGCCAGGAATGCTGTCGATGAAGCCTGCACCCTAGTAGAGTGTGCAGTGATTGGCAGTGCGGGAACACCTGCCAGGTCGTAGCACTCACGGATACAGGACACGATCCATGACGAGATGCGTTGGGATGAAACCGGCTGCCCTTTCATCCTGTCCGCCACTGCCACAAACAACTGGACCGGCTTTCTGAACGGTTTCGTTCTCTCGATGTAAAAGGCCAGCGCCCTGTGGACATCCAGAGAGTAGAGTCTCTGCTCCCTGCCGCTGGAATGAGGCTTAGGGTAGAATGCTGGGAGGAAAATGTCCTGGTTGATGTGAAACTACAAGACAACCTTTGGGAGGAAAGCAGGGTGAGGCCTGAACTGAACCTTGTCCTTACAGAACACGATGTAGGGAGAGTCTGATGTCAAGGCCCTGAGTTCAGACACCCTCCTGGCTGAGGTTATTGCTACCAGGAATGCGACCTTCTAAGAGAGGCAGAGCAGGGATCATGTTGCTAAAGACTCAAAGGAGGGCTCCATGAGCCTCGAAAGGACCAAGTTGAGATCCCAGGCAGGGACTGGCTGACGGACGTGAGGATATAACCTGTCAAGCCTGTTCAGGAATCGGCTGACCATGGGGTTAGCAAATACTGAGCGGCCCTGCACGCCCAAGTGGAAGGCCGAGATGGTGGCTAGGGGCACCCATAGAGAAGACAACGAGAGACCCTCCTGTTTCAGATGGAGGAGGTAGTTCAGAATGTGCGGCACTGAAGCCAGCGTGGCGGGTGAGTGGTGCTGCGCCGACCAGATTGAGAATCTCTTCCACTTGGCAAGGTATGTGGCTCTTGTAGAGGGTTTTCCTACTGCCAAGGAGGACCTGTCTGACCTGGATTTAACCATGGAGCTTCCACACCGTAAGATGGAGCGACTGGAGGTTGGGGTGTTGGAGACATCTGTGATCTTGTGTGCGAAGGTCTGGGGAGAGCGGCAAGGTAATCGGGGCTTCCATAGACATATCTAGGAGGGAAGTGTACCAGTGCTGACGGGGCCAGGCTGGTGCTATCTGTATGACCCGGACGCTATCTCTGCGGATCTTGAGCAGTACCTTGTGAATGAGCAGTATGGGCGGAAAGGTGTATAGGAGAGAACCTCCCCAATGGAGGAGGAATGCATCCGCGCTGGAGCCCGGGCTGTGATTCTGGAAGGAGTAGAACTGCTGGCACTTCCTGTTGGGTCGCGTGGCAAAGAGGTCTATCAGGGGAAACCCCCACCTCTGGAAGACTGAAATTGTGACATCCGGGCAAAGGGACGACTCATGGCTGTGAAATGACCTGCTGAGGTGGTCTGCCAGCTCGTTCTGAATCCCGGGAGGTATGACGCCTGCAGGTGTATTGAATGTTCTACACAGAAGTCCCATAGCATGAGGGCTTCTTGGCACAGGGGAGAGGAGCGTGCACCCCCGTTTGTTGATATAGAACATTGCTGTCATATGGTCTGTCATGACTGATACACATTGTCCGGTTAGGTAAGGACAGAATGTCCGACACGCCAGGCGCACCGCTCTCAGCTCTCTGACATTGATGTAGAGACCCAGATCTGCTTGCGACCAGAGGCCTTGAGTTCTGTGGTCTCCCAAATGAGCTCCCCAGCCCAAGTCTGATGTGTCTGTCACCAACGACCGAGATAGTTATGGGCAGTGGCGTATCCAGGTTTAGAGCACGGGGGAGCGGAGCTAAAAAAAGGTGCCGGGAGCAAAAAGCGTCAGGAGCAAAAAAAGGCGCCGGGAGCAACAAAAAAGCTCCGCTCTAGCTGCAGCGTAGGAGCAAAAGGCGTCAGAGTACGAAAAAGGCGCCGCTTCTGCTCAGTGGGGGAGCGGCCGCTCCCCATGCTCCCCCCCGGCTACGCTACTGGCTATGGGGCAGCAAAGGGGACCCCTGCGCACACCTGCTGAGCGTCGATCCACCACCGGAGGGAGTCGAGGACCGGGCGAGGCCGGGTCACGATCCTGTCCAAGCTGTCCCAGGTTGGGTGATAAACTGATGCTAGCCACGACTGGAGTGGTTGAACCCTGAGTCTGGCATGCTGCACCACATAGGTACAGGCCGCCATGTGCCCGAGAAGTTTCAGGCAGTTTCTCACGGTAGTGGTGGGGAACTGCATGATGCCTCAGATTATGTCGTTGAGGGCCTGAAACCTCGCCTGTGGCAGGTATGCTCTGGCTTGGGTCGAGTCCTTTCTTTAAGAGTTCTAGGGCGGAAGTTGCAGCAGATCTTACAATGATCCTTTTGGTGTCCCTCCCCTAGGCACCGTAAACATCGCGACTGTGGATCGCTCTTCGGCATGCGCTTCCCGCAGGCCATGCAGTTTTTAAACCCTGGGGACCGCTGCATACCACTGCTCCGGGGAGATGGGATGTGGGTGGGGGAACCCCCAGCAACTCTATACTAAGAATTCTAATACTAAGAAGACACTAAGGTAACTATATACAATGAGTACAGAACGTGCTTGCTAAGCAAGGGCTAAGGGAAGTTCCAGCCACTGTCGCTGGCGGCAAGAAGGAACTGAAGGGGTGGCGGGTCGGCAGGGCTCTATATTGAGCGCCAGGAAGGCACAACTCCAGGGGGCTCCCAGGCAGGCCTGACGAATGCTGCCAATGCAAAGGAAAAAACCTTCCAGCCATCGTGCACGTGCGCACGCACAAACCTGATTGGAATGGACGTGAACAAGCACTCGAAGAAGAATGTCCCTTTTTTGTGCAAAAACCATGGGAGCATCTACACTTGTTAATGACTTTTTGCGGTGAAACTCAGAAGTTTCACCGCACAAAGAAAAGCACCTTCATGAGAGGCGTACAGTTCTTTCCGCTGTTCTTTTTGCGTTGATGTGAAAGTGAAGACACGTTCTACCTGTATAATCACCTTTTGCTCTCCGGAGGATATCCTACAGTTCCAAAAGTGAACACTCTGGCCAGCGCCCCTGCTGCTCTGACGCCAGGTAAACGGACGTCCGCCCTGTCCCTGGTAAAGCCCCGGGAAGTTTGAAACTCCCTTTCTTGTTGCGAGTGCTCATCTGCCCAGCTGACCATGGCTGCTCCACGTAGCAAGTGATCCCCTGCTTGGAGCAGTGCCGAGCTACTGGACCTGATCAGTGTTTGGGGAGAGGAGGCTATGCAGTGCCAGCTGTGTCCCAGCCTTAGGAATTTCAATACCTACGAGCAGATTGCACGCAGCTTGCAGGAGAAGGGGCATAATAGGGACACCCTGCAGTGCAGAGCAAAGGTGAAGGAGCTGAGGAGCGCATACCACAAGACAAGGGAGACAAGCCGTCGGTCTGGTGCTGTGCCCCAAAGCTGCCATTTTTACAGTGAGTTGGATGCAATCCTAAGTGGTGACCCCACCTCCATTGCAAAGAGCCCAGTGGATACTTCTGCATGTCTGGAGGCCATGGAAAGTGGCCCTAGCCAGGAGGAGGAGGAGGTGATAGATGAAGAAGAGGAGGCTGAGGAAGCTGTGGAGCCTGTGGCAGCATGCATTCAGGACCCCTTCTACGCTCTGGAGGTGTCCAGCCCGTGTGAGCGGCCACTGTCTGCAGAGGCAGGAGAGCAGAGCTCCGGTAAGTTGCTTTGCTTTGACAATGCATAAAACAGGTTGTGGGCACAGAAAAGTAGTACAGTGGCTGTGTTTGTGTGCTGGGTGCCCTCCCTTCATGATAGCCCTTTTCAGAATGGGTGTATGCAATAAACCCTCTAACCCTGCGTTCCCTCACCATTGCTGGGTTCTTGTGCATCATGGGTGCTTGGCTTTTGTCACCAGTGATTTCTTACCAGTGGTGTATTGCAATGTACACAGTGATTCCTGTATGTATGTTTCACAGCAATGTGTTGCTCTTGTCTCCCCAGAAAGGACTGTGGAAGACCCACCCCCCCACTGTAGCAGACGGTCTGCGCCGCATAAGAAAGCAGCCAAGAAGCACTAAGGCAGACATGTTTCGTGAGGTGATTCTGCACTCCCAAGAGGAGACACATGGTCAAAATAAATGGAGAGAAACCATGACAAAGTGGAAAGCGAGAAAGAACCGAGACGGAAAAGAGAACAGTGCTTTCCATAGGGAAGCCGCGGAGAGGCTAATCAATGTTCTGGAGTGTCAGACGGACATGTTGCATTCTCTCATTACACTGCAGAGTGACCTGATTTGTGCCCGCCCCCCATTGCAGCAAATGCAGAATTCTTTCCCCTGCACTCCCCAAACTCCCACTCCACATTCTTATAGGCTCGCTGCAAATTTTTTAATTCCTCCACAATCCACACCCCCAGACAGCTTGTCAAACGACAGCTGGAGTTATACACAGCTGTGAGGTATACAGGCACTCCACCCTGTTCACCACCATCACTCAGGATTGATATATGTGCATGTGGGGTTTTCTCTGTTTTTAAAATAAAAGCACATTTTTTTTAAAAAGCAGCAAGCTTTATTTGTGTGTTCACATTTCTGTACGTCATCACAGCTACATGTCAACTAGCACTTCATCTTCACTGAAATTACATTCAGAACCACCATGTAGCACAGCACATGCTGTTAACACTTCCTTCCCAAGCACAGCAGCAAAGTTTAATGATTTTCATTTTCAAGCTTTTCCCTCAAGGCATCCCGGATCCTAACTGCCACACGTTGTGCCCCTCTAATAGCCCTGGTATCTGGCTGCTGAGATTCACAAATATGACAAAGTACAGCACGCCGCAATGACCATGGGAATATTTTCCTCACTCATTTCCAGTCTGCAATACAAATATCTCCAGCGCGCTTTCAATCGGCCAAATGCACATTCGACAGCCATTCCGCCCCTACTCAGCCTGTTGTTGAAACGTTCCTCACGTCTAGGTTTTCAGTGTATGGCTTCATGAGCCATGGAATCAATGGGTAAGCTGGGTCTCCCAGGATCACAATGGACATTTCCATTTCCCCCGACGGTGAGCCGCTCGTCTGGAAAGAAAGTCCCCACTTGCAGCTTTCTGTACAGGCCAGTGCTTTTAAAGTTACGTGTGTCATGCACCTTTCCGGACCATCCAGCATTAATATCAGTGAAACACTCACAGTGATCCACTAGCGCCTGCAAAACCATGGAGAAGTACCCCTTACGATTTATGTACTCGGTGCCAAGGTGGGCCGGGGCAACAATAGGGATGTGCGTTCCATCTATTGCTCCACCACAGTTAGGGAAGCCCATTTCTGCAAAGCCATCCAAAATGTCACACACATTACCAAGAGTCACAGTCTTGCGCAGCAGGATGTGATTAATGGCCTTGCACACTCGAGTTACCACGGCACCAGTGGTCTATCTCCCCACTCCAAACGGTTTGCAAACGCCCGGTAGCTGTCTGGAGTCACCAGCTTCCACAATGTGATTGCCACGAGCTTCTCTACAGTGGGTGCAGCTCTCAGTCTGGTGTCCTGGCGACACAAGTCTGGGGAAAGCTCAGCACACAGTTCCATGAAGGTGGCTCTCCACATCCGTAAGTTTTGACGCCACGGGTTGTCATCCTAGACATGCATAACAATATGATCCCACCACACCGAGCTAGTTTCCCTAGCCCCAAAACACTTATTTCCATTTCAGGCAGCTCATCAGGCATCTCTGACTGCAGTTCTCTTTGCATGTTTAAGAACAGCTGCACTGCCATGTGCGATGTGCAAGTGACAGCTATCAGAGTAGTGGACAGCAATGCAGGATCCATTCCTGCTTGTAGATGTGGCGGGGAAAGAAGCCAGACAGCAGGGGATTTTAAAAAATGCTGTGAAAGCAACAAGACAGTAGTGGTGCTGCTGGGACATGAAGCAGTGCATCACAGGGCACTGAGCAGAGACCCAGAATGCCATTTGCTCACCCCCCCTTTCCCACAAGACCTATCGAGAGAGCTGCACTGTGGGATAGCTGCCCTAAAGCGCTGCTCTCATTGGTGATGCAAGTGCCGCTAATGTAAACACTCTCTGAAGCCTGAGGAATTGAGTACACAAACCAGCACTTTACTTTCACTGGTTCCCTATCACTGGTGAAACTTGCAGCGCAAAAACTCTGCAAGTGTAGACATACCCCAAGTTACAGGTCTGAGTTATTTGTTACTTCCAGGCCATCAAAGCTGATGGAAAGAATACTGCGTATCTATATTTAAACACAGGGAAATAAGGGGCATTCCTGATCTATTTAGATGAGGGTTTTTCCTAAAGCAGATACTGTGGTGATCTAAGCACTAATGTCAACAAGCAAATAATCAGCCGGGTTGTACCTACCATATTTCTTCTGCTTTGGCTTCCTGTACAGTTGTGACATCAGCACAGTTTTGAGAGAAGTGTGTGAAAGCTTTGGGTATATTGCCTGAGTTTCAAATACAATAGCAGTTTCATGTGACATTTTGTTCTATCTTGTGCTGGTGAGGGTATGGACTAGGTAGTCTGGTAGATCTTCACCATCTCGAGCTTCTGGGAGCCCATGCAGCTTCTCTTTTGTTTACTTACCATGTCATAGAGGTACCGTGCATGTCTTACTGCTGTACCCACTGCTGCGGTCCAGCACCGGCAAGTAGGTTGCAACCACTACGCAGTAGCTGACTTCAGGTTTCAAATCTTCTATTTTAACAACTTTGTCTGTTCCTTCATACACCAGTTTTTTGTTTTTCTACATATGGGGAATGGGGGGAAATCACAATCAGTATGCTCCTGTAATAAATATTTCTATGGCCTGGCTTCGTTAAGGACAGCAGCATTGTACAGCCATGTTTAGGATGTGCGTGAGCCAACAACAGTATGTAAATAAAATCATTTATTAGCTTGTAGCATCTAAAAAGACCTAGAAAGACAGAGCCCCTCCCCAAGGAGCTCATTTAGGAATGATAAAAGAGAGCTGAAACAGACTAACAAAGGGATAGGATAAAGATTGGTGACACAATGATAAAGTCATGAATTATTTTCTAAAACCTCTACATTTATTTAGTTATGCACAAGCAAATCTGGAGGGTTAATTCAATTGTAAACAGAGGCTGTGCTGCCCACTGAGGGCCCTAAGCAGAAATATTTTTGCCCTCTCCCCCCCGCCCACATACTAATAAACTTGTTAAATAGTCCACGTTAAATGAGAAAGCGAATAGGGGGCCCCCTTGAGTTGCTCGGGGCCCTAAGCAATTGCTTAGTCTGCTTATGTCTAGCACCGGCTCTGTTAAAACAGGAGGGGTTTGCACAGGCTTATGTAATTCAATTTTTAGAAGTACAATGTGTACATGAATGTGCACTTACTTCTTCTAGCATGTTGTTGATTAGAAACACTCGATAGACTAGATCATAATAGTTTGTCATTGATATCTTGCTGCCTCTTCTCCTTGTATAAGGTGAATTTGGAGCCTGGAGCTTTAATTTTATGGATTTGTTTCTAGGAGTCACATTTACTGATGGAGGTCCTATCTTTGCTAGAGTAATAAACAAAAATATAAAAATAATTATAACTGATTAATGCTTACCTCACAGTCCTGAATTGTGAGCAATTGGGAAAAATAGACCATCAAATAATGTAATTAGTAATGTTACTATCTTTGTATAGTGGCATCATGCTAGTAAAGCGGTACTTACAGCTGATGGATTGCTTTTAAGGTTTTCTTTTAAAATATTGCAACGTTTTAATTTACAAACATGAGAAATACCAGCTCAAAAGATGAAAACTTGTGAAAGTTTGGTAACATTCTATGTTGCTGTTCACAAGGTATATTTGTTGTAAGCAAAAGGGAATTTTCATGAGCTAGGACTTTCAGAATTGTCGGTGTGTTTGGATTACACAAAATGGCTACCTTCCAAAAAGCAGCCTTGCCATGGACATAGTCCTCAGTGAGACAGGAACTTTTGACATATTTGAAAAACATCTGGGTTTTTAAATAGCTACGGGTTAAATCTTGTGCAATTCCCAATGACATGGGAAGGCAGAATCAACCCAATGTTATTTCTTTTTTGGGTGGGTGGATGGCGTAGGAGGGGGAAGGTGAGCAAAGGTGCCGGAATTAGTATTGTAGGCAGTCAGGTCTGGTGCTGCAGCATCCTCTGGCTTGAAGTGGCTTCCATTATATACAGGGTTCACAGCTTGGTTCAATGGCTCTCAGCACCACCACTGTAAAATTGTTCCACCACCTCTGAAAGTGAGACAGGTGAATATGTTCCATCACCCAAGCTACTGTCATAAAATACTAGCCTCTGTGACAACGCTTAGTCTCAAGCAAATGGTTAAGGAAAACCTCAGTCCCTTAAATTGTAATGGGGATTGTTAAGTCTGACTCTCACAGGTCCATGAGATCAACTGTACCAATCAAAAGTGAGCTAGAAAAGCATGCGATCTGTCACCTCTTCTGTTGCTGTTTCTCTGTAGATCATCACTAGGATATATACCATCAAAAGAAAGAGTTACACATACACCAATTTTACCAACTTCTAAATACAAGCTGTAAACCTACTGTGCCAAAACAAAGGTTCATCTGCTATGAACTTCCCTTCAAACTTGTTCCCCTGACCCCAGGTGGAAGGAAATGCATTAGCAAGAAACTTCAGCAGGCAATTAGGAAACAACACATAGAAGAGACTGCAGTGCGGTAAAGGATGGTGATCACAGCTATCCACCAAGCTTTACAAACTTCCTTCATTGAAAGATCTACTGTGTTCTTGAAAGCACTGAACTTCCATGGGACAGGTGCTGGTGTAGACCACTGGCAGGATGTTCCCATGCAGCCTATAACTCTTGACTTTCTGCTCTTTTTTTTCCATTTCACCCCTTACTCTCGGGTTTCTCCATCCTTTGTCCAGACCTGGCTGTGGTGTTGACCGCTAATGAGAGTGCTTGTTCCAGCTCCATGCCATTTAGTTATCTTGGGAATACCCATTTCTTAAGTGAAAGAGAGTCAGCCTCCTCTGGTTTCTCAGGCATCTAATTAGTACTTGTGTGTACTCAAGCTGAAAGGAATTTTGTACAAAGTATTTGTTTTGTAATAGCAATTTTCTTGAGAATGGCTGATTCCTGAGACCCAGATGTCTGACTATTAATGCTCTGTTTCTGAATAAGGTTCTGACACCAGATGTCTGGATAACACATGCTTCACCCTTGGACTTGTACATCTTTTTGTGGCTCTTCTGCCACACCCTGATTTAGCTAACATATCTTCTGCCTACCACCTGATGCAGATCGCATGTTTGTACTGTACAGCAAGACTACACAGCTGTTTTATCCTGCCTGGAGATTCTTACTTGCTAAAGCAATTGAATTTTACTGACCTTCATAGTTCGGAGCCTCCCCCCAAGCAGTTGAACATTTTCACTATTTCCTCAGCAGCATACTCTAGACAGAAGCATTGAATGGGAGTAGGCTCGGGCTGGTGGTAGTTATATATAGTCCAGTCTTTAGGGAAGTGGGCATCTTCCACCAGCACAAAGTGTACCCACTGCCAGCTAGCTCACAGCACAGTTTTGCTAAATTCATTCTTTAGGCAGACAAAGGAACTTCCCCATCCTTCTCATGGAATTAACATCCTCTGAGATCAATAAGCCAGCAATGTGGAGGAGAACAAATTGGACACGATGTGTTCTCTCTTACTATCTCAACCTTCACACTTTGCTGTAGAAGGCTAAAGACAACGTGCATTTAGCATTGTAGAGGGCATCTTCAGTGAGGCCTCTGATTTTGCACCAGCACTTTCGTGTTTGCTGTCAACTATGAGTACAGTACCGAGGCTGCAACCAATTGCGGTCATAAGCAATAGAGCTTTGACTTCTAGCCACCCATTTTGTGGGTACAAATGTGCATTCAGAACAAAAAAGATCACAGCGTGAAACAAAAGATGTACCCTAAGATTTAAGAACCACAATGTTAACTTGGGCTGCAATGTGATGATCATTTTTCTTTTGTTAAACTTTTAGTTATAAAGTGACTATTCAAAATTTACAAGTTACGGGGAAAAAACAGACATCCCTTGAAGAGGGAGCCCATATTTCTGTATGCAGAATGGCTCCACACTTTCAGACTTACTTTCCCTCCACGGAGTAAATCTGCTGCTGGTGTTCCAATCGGAATGGACTCCAGCTGAAACAGATTTCACTCTGCCATAATAAGGTTCTCTGATATCAGATGTCTCATGTGTTAGGTCACAAAAAACTTCACGAATACCCCAACATTCTTCTTTATTTTTCCATAGGCTTTGCCCATACCTGTGGAGGAGGAGGGAGAGGGAGAGAGGGTGTAGACTTCGGTAATTTCGGACCATTGGTTTAAGGTTCTGACATTATAGTTCCATATCCAGCTGCTGAGCTGCACCCAAACACCAGATCCTCAGATCTGCCATGGCAAATAGCCTTTTTATCCAAATTGATTGCAGGAAAAATTGATGTCATAGGTGCTTTCCGAAGTGTATTACTGCATTTTTCTAAAGGAGACATAAAACTGAAGTGCTGACCGCTTCTTGTTATTAAAAACCTATTGCACTTTTTTCCCCTCTAGATAAGGGGTGCTAGCTGCAGCCTACTAAATATTTTTCCGTCTAGGCAAAATGTCAAAATTGCCAATCTAAGCCTTCCTGAAATTCCAATCAGCAAATGAAGTCTTGTTTCTCACTTCCTATTGCTGGGCACTGTGGCTTAAGTTTTCAAAAGTGACTATTTATTCTGACAAAGTGGGTATTTACCCATGAAAGCTTATGCTCCAATATGTCTGTTAGTCTATAAGGTGCCACAGGACTCTTTGTCGCTTTTACAGATCCAGACTAACACGGCTACCCCTCTGATAGTAATTTAAGGTTTCAGAGGGGTAGCCGTGTTAGTCTGTATCAGCAAAAACAACGACGAGTCCTTGTGGCACCTTAGAGACTAACAAATTTATTTGGGCATAAAAGCTTATGCCCAAATACATTTTTTAGTCTCTAAGGTGCCACAAGGACTCCACGTTGGTTGTTTTTTTTAGTGATTTAAGGTGCCGCCATGTGGGATGTCCTGCTTGATATGCCAGAGGGCAGGAGCTCAGTATATATAATAACCAACCCCCTTTAAGGTGTCTCAAAAATTGGACAATTAAAAACTGAGGCACCCAAGATTGCTAGTTGCTTTAGAAAATGTAGGCCAGTGAGATAACACATTCCACCCCAGAGACAATGAGTGATGACGATGCTCAGCACATTGCAGGGAGTTACTTGACATCACCCTTTGTCAGGTTCTAAAAAGTCATCTTTTGTGCTCTTTGTGGCAATTGACTAAAAAGTCACCTCTTTTGAGGTAGCAGAGTATGGCTATTCCCTGAACATAGGAAGGAAGAGAAGAGTGAAGTTTTTCAGTGAAAAATGCAGATTCAGCAGCAATGAAACGTTTTGCGAATTCTTGTCAATTTCATTGAATGGTCGTGGAGGAGAAAAAACAACACATTTTTTGAAGTCAAAATGTTTCATTTGAACATTTTTGCATTCAAAAAGACTTTCAAAATTGCACACTACTTTACTAATAAATAATAATAAAACTATCTGAAAAGCTCAACATTGAAACAAAACACTTTGTTTGACCCAAAATGAATTTTTCGTTGACTTTTCAGTCTGCCAAATATTTTGCAAAGCATTTCCTTAAGGTTAACCCAAAACAATTTTTGTTCTTGACTTTTTGGAACTGCCAATGAACTGAAAAAAATGAGTTCTTGCTCAGTTCTACTTCTCAGCCCAGTTATCACAGACATAAAGACAAGCAGGAGCTGGGAGTTCCTCACTGTACTTACACTTTGTACTGCACAAAGTAGATAATGTCACCTGTGGCAGCCCTCCCAGGCTGCCAATGCAAAGTATTGTTGAAGTTTAATGAGTGAAATTCGACCTTTTGTGGTTTAATTAATTCCTGCAATTCTTGATTTCCTGAAACTAAAGGAAAAGAAACTGCAAATAATAAGTAATAAAGGATAGAAAGCATTTGTTTTAGACACATATAGAATTCAAGTAGTTAAATTGTAATTTGTGGTATTATTTTCTTTTACATAATAGTGAATTTAGTGCCAGTAAAAGGGGCCATATTGACATCCTGGATAATTGAAGCATTTTAAGTCAATTCACATCAGTAGCTTCTAGTTTCCCCAATGCCGTCCCACCCACATGTCTCAACCATAAACTATAGGGATTATTATTGTTACTATTTATTATTTATGCAGTGCCCATAAACATGCTAAGGAGTGAGAGACTCGGCATCTTAACGGTCCATCAGGGTTCCATTTGCTGTGATAGTTTGTGATGTCAACTCCTGTCCAGTTAACAGTGATCTGAAATTGACCAGTTTATGCCACATAAGAAACTGAAAATTTGTCAGATGGTAACAATTTTCATGCTAATCTGAACCAGTTAATAAGCCACAGAAGCATCCAATTTCCCTCTTTCAGTGATACAGCCAGACTACCTATTCTGGCTCTGACACTAGCATTATAACAGAATGAACTAAAACACATTAGTTAAAGTGACTGATGATACAGCTATAAAATGATCTTTAATAGGGAACATTTGTCTTAGCTTCTAATTCAGAACCTTGAAAGACAATAAAACCAACTAACATTTGAAAATGACAAAACTTTATACATTTGTGAAAACACCTAGCGATCCTGTCTGAGTCCAAATTCATTAAGAAAACCCAATATTGCCTCCACATTAAAGAACTAGAAGTGTTTACTTACCAGTTACACCAGTCCAAAGCAAATTTATCAATAAGTACCGGGGGTTGTGTTTAATCAGCACGGTTAGAAGAGCAGCTGCATGGATGGAGGGCATCTCTGTAGCTCTTGGTCATATATAACTAAATGTATCACTGTTTTAAAAAGGAAGTGTGTGTCGTTCATAAGTATTGTTCCATATTTAGTTCCCCTTTCGTTGGAGACCCACCCGCCCATTAGGAAGGGTAGGTTTGGGCCCCGGGGGGGATGGGCAGGAGTTGACAAGACCCTGGGAGGCGGAGGAGCCAAGGTGACATGGCCCGAAGTGGGTCTCCCTGCCACAGGATCCTTGGGCTTGGAGGGGGGAGAGCGACCCCTCTCCGGCTTCTTCTTTTTCCGGGGCACTGGGGACTGAGACCGATGCCTCACAGAAGATAGGCTCTGGACGGAGCCGTGGCATTGCTGTGACTCCTTGGGGTCCTCCCTCGGCACTGGCTCGTGCACTGTTGGCACCAGAGCACTGCGCATCGATGAGGAGGTGCTGGATGTGGGTTCTGCTGACCCTGGGTCGGATTGAGGCTGGAGTGCTGCCTCCATTAGAAGGATCTTGAGCCTTTGATCCCGGTCTTTTAAAGTCCTAGGACAGAACCCTTTGCAAATTCTGCACCTCTCCTTCTAGTGGCTCTCCCTGAGACACTGCAGACAGGAAGAATGTGGGTCACTCTTATGCATATACTTTCCACAGTCCTCGCAGAGGACTTGAACCCTGGGGACCGGGGCATACCCCTGTACCGGGGGAGCGTTGGTGGGGGGGGAACCCCCAAAAGGAAACTTAAGAACTACTACTAACTAACACACACTAGTAACTACAACAAACTATAAACACGAAGAGTGGACACTGCCCAAACCACTCGCAAAGCAAACGCAACCGTTTTTTTCAGCTAGCCGTCACCGGCGGTGAGAAGGAACTGAGGGCGTGGCAGGTCGGCAGGGCCCTATATTGGGTGCCATGAAGGCGCGACTTCATGGGGGTGCCCAGGCACCTCAGCATCACAAGCCACAGCCCCCAACACTCCTCACTCACCCCACAGCCCACCAATCACTCATCCCCAGCCTCTCATACACTGCCCCCAGGACCTTCCTGGCCACTTAGCAGTGCCTCCCAGGCCAGTAATCCTGTCCCAGGCTAGGGCAGCTCCCTCCTGATCCCTGAGGCCCAGCTTCACTCGCTCCACATTCTCACATCCCCACATGACTCAGGTTTGGCACAGCTGCCCTTCTGTCATAATGGAGGGGCAGTGCCACTCACTTAAGTTGCCCAGCCCAACTTCAGTGAGTGGCATAGGGACCCAACACCCCGGGGCGCAATGCTGCTCGGGTTTGGCTTGGCTGCCCCTCCATCATAACTAGGCTAAAATTAAAAAAACAAAATACCTGGGTGCCTAAAGTTAGCATCTTAAGACCATATGTAGGCACCTAAATAAATGAGCTGATGGTCAGAAGTGCTGAGTACCTAGCAGTTCCCCAAAACAACATAATGTTTTATGTCCATCCTGAGGCCACCAAAAATGTCACACTTGTCTGGTTTTGGCTATCACTTGCTCTGCTGTCAAGAGGCTTTTGCTTCTTATTCTGCTTCGCTGTTCACCCATCCAATGTCAAAGAACATGACAAAACTGCTCTTCAAAATGTACAGCACTTTGCCATTAAAGGTAATCTGGCTTGAAAGCCTTGGTTTTGGGTCCAGAATGCTTTTAATTTCCAGGTCTATTTAACACATTCATTTTGGAATGTACTTTCGGAGAGATGTGAGTGAAAATACAATTGCTTTATGCCTTTAAACAGCAGAAAGGTGCCAAGCACCCAAAACTCCCACTAACTTCTCTACGAACTGCAGATGTAAGAACATTTAGGAGGAAAAAAAGCAGTTAAAAAAAAGAAATCAAGCCATTATGACTTAAGTGCCATGTTGTACAGGAGCCTCGGAGTTCAGTCTCCAGTATGCTTCACTGTGCTACCCAACCTGTTGTACCAACTGCTGTGTTTATGAACTTATTTAAATGCACTTAATACAGTGTTGCCCCATCTTCTGACACCCCTGTGCCATTCAAACCCCAGCATCACTCTGCGGAGAGGTAGCAGATACCGGGGCTTTGCGGTGGACTTCCCAGTGAAGGAGGAATCCGTGAGACGGAGTCTGGGTCTATTCGAAGTGTAACATATTTTATTTACAGATCTACCCCAGTCCTGAAAAGAGATCATCAAACAACATGCAGCCAATCCTTTCTTCCCGGAATATTAGCCCAACCCCAATGTCCTGTTCCTAAGGCCCAAGCCTGTTTCAGGAACAGACTCTAATCAGAGACCAAGCTCTCCAGCTTCTTGCACAAGTCCCTCTCTTTCTCTCTCTTGATGCTGCCTATACACAAAACCTTACAAAGTTAAAAACAATAGAGCATGTCTTTCCAAGAGGCCCCATTTGCTCACTCTAGCCTCCCTCTCCCGGCTAAGACTATTTACCAGTGTCACCTGCTGATGCTTCTCAAAAAGATATAACTAATGCACACACACTACATAGGTGCAGACACATTAGCCCGGATGCAGTCTGTCCTGCAAGGACAAAGTCCTGGTCCAACTGAAATCAACAGCAAAATACCCATGAACTTCAATGACTGAGGGATCTGGCTGCAAATAATGGTTTGAATGAAAAATAAATGAATTAAAGAGTGTCCTATGTGAAGCTGTGACCATACTTTAACACACTAGTAATCTGGAAAAAAGCCACTGGCAGCTGCTTCCACATATGGGGCCCAATTCAGCTCCAGTGTAAGTGGGGACATGTTCTACTTCCTTAGTGAAGTTGTACCAACATACATCAGGGCTGAATTTGCATCAAAGATTGTTAAAAATTGATATTTCTCTCTCTGACCTTCTTGTCAACTGTTTGAAATGGGCCACTCTCATTACCACTACAAAAGTGATTTTTCCTCCCTTGATATCCTACTGTTAATTGAACTGTTTCATTAGACTGACCTCCCACTTGGTAAGGCAACTCCCATCTTTTCATGTGTTGTGTATTTATACCTGCTACTGTATTTTCCACTCCATGCATCTGATGAAGTGGGTTCTAGCCCACGAAAGCTTATGCCCAAATACAGACTAACTCGGCTACCACTCTGAAATCTGACTAATTAGTCAATCAGACCATTGGTGGGCCAGGAATTATAGGAATATGAGGAATGAAATCCAGAAAGAAAATAAGAAAAATCAGCAAGGGCAGAACATAATCCCAAATAGTACATGTGCCACTGACTGGGAAATTGTTCTTATCTCTTGATTTCCCTGACACACCTCAAACAACGATGACCTTTAAGCAGTTCCCCTCCCTAGAAATAACTGGTATTTATTTCATAGTTTTATGAGCTCAAATTCAGGAATAAGGAACCTTTACACAGTCCAGTAACAAGACTGATGTCATCACTGAATTTTACAGCCATGCTCCCTTCAACACATGATGTGCTTATAGACTTTGTGCAACACAATTTACAGCATGTTTTCTGCTTAGCTGTAGGGTGATGTGTTTTAAATCCCTGTGGCTTTTCAATGATCATTCTTATTCTTCAGTTCCTTCCCCCAATAAAAAATAATTGAAACCCACTCTTTCAGAAAGGGCAAAATCCTGGTTCTTTCAAGGTCAATACCAGAACGTCCATTGATTTCACTGGGGCCAGGATTTCACTCAGGTGGCCTATGAAAGCCTTTTGTTCATATTCTAGTTCTATTAGAGAGAAGTTCCTCTCGCCATGCACAATTCATGGTGTTCTGATTAGTGCTATGGTTCAGGACAAGTTCTAGTTCACACTGAACTTTATTTGTAAAATGATTAGCAGATATTATGTTGATCTGTTTAACTATTTCTGTTTATTGAAAAAAATCTTATTAAAATGTGCATATTAAGTATTTATATTCCAGTAGCACCTAGAGACCCTAATTTCTAGGGCTGGTGCCCCACTGTACTCACTCCTCTACAATGAGCTATGTTCCCAAAAGATTGCCATCTACTTATAACCTGTATGAAATGTAAGACCTATATGTTGCATTAAATGTACACACATTTGTCAAAAAAATAACATGACAGTATTTGAGTATGGCAATACTGTATATTTCAAACAAGCATTTATAAATAGGAGAACCAACCTTTTAAGAAAAAAGTAAGAATTGTGACATGTCACTGAAAACAGGAAATATTAATGTTCCCTGGAGGCTTTTACAGAAATTGTTTTAATTATACTCATGTTAATTTAAAAGGAAGTATTAGTTGGACTTAAGAGCCTACTCCTCCCATTTTATTTCAAAGCACTTGACAAATAATGGATTAAGCAGCAGTAGTGTGATAAATGTGCAGGTACAGTAAAGAGACACCCTTATTTACTTAGCATGAGTGCACACATGGAGTACTGTTCCTTAGAAGTACTTTTATTTGAGGTTAAATATAGACATCAATGCTGGCATGACAGTATAACCCATTTGTGAGACTTGGGTGGAAACAAGGTCGCACTCACGTAAGCAGCTGATTGGAGTTTCCCTTATGCATTAAACCTTTGACACTACCAAAACATAGACTTGCTGTAGAACGAAATGCATTTCTCAGTTGTGAGAGGAATTATTCACGATGGGTGAAATTCACCCCTGCAGAGGATCTGTACCCACACTCTGCATTATTTAATTCCCACTTAAAGCTCTACTCTCAAACCTATGACACACAAGCCTGGAATTGACCCATTGCACATAGTTCAATTTAACTTCTGATATGCACACAGATTTGAAGGAAGTGGTGGCAGGGCAGAGCTGGAAATCAGATAACCTAGTTTACAGTGAACATTTCTCGCAACCAGCACAGCTTCCCTGCAGAGGCCACACAAGTATGAGATCAGCTCCTTGCCAAATAAATACTAAGATAAGATAGTATGGTGGGTTATATGCCTTAGTACAGAACCTATGGAATGCTGTTGAGAGCAGTGGTGTCATCAAGTGTTCTGCTCAATACAGAGGAGAATGTTTAACATTTAGTACGTGAATGAATCCACTTTCTTTTCTTATTTTTTAAGCAACAGGGACTTTTTGCTTCTACCATTCTTTTACCACAGCCCAGGGACCAAGCTAGGAGAGTACATTAGCTGTTTGAGGAAGGGGTATTGCACTGCAAGATTTATTGCAGGCAAGTTTCCAGGAAAGCATGTACTGAGCTGCTTTGTAGAGTGAGCATAGCTACAGCTTCCCAGGCAGCGGTGTGGGCCTTAACGTTTGATACAAAAAAGACTGAGATCAAGCTTGTAAATTACATGTCTAAATCCCAAATGCGATAAAGTATGAGTGCTTGAAAAAGGTGGGGAGGTTGGAGCTGTGAAGGATGATATGTTAGAGGTTTATTAGATATTTTAAAAGTTACTTATTTTCATTTAAAATATTTATTTAGCATTATGAGAAACCTTGAATTATGCCAAAATACTCATACGTGGTGCTCTGTACGTTGAGACACATGGACATGGTCAAGCAACAAAAAACTCTGAATTATTTCATGTGAGATACCAAATTTATTTCAGGATGGAATTAACTTCCTTCTGCTTTTTAAAAAGTGCCAGAGTGATCATGCTGGAGAAGAGAGACCTCCATTTAGGCCTAGATAGGTATAACCCAAGCAGTGGCCACGCAAGTTTCCTGATACTGTTGCACCAAGGTATCTCAAACCTAAGGGAAAGGGGACTCCATGCCCAATCTGTCCTTCACACATAGACTGCTATGAAGAATGGCAGTTGGGGGAGATGAATCATATTTTACCATCACTACAAACATGGCAGACCATCCATTGGGCATTTAACATAGGCCACTTGCACAACCAAATGACAGTGATGACTCTCGATTCAACAAGGGTTCCATAGCCCTTAGTCACTAACAAGTTGTAAATTTGCTAAATCCTCCCTCCCCAATAAAATGGCCCCTGTGTCTTACTATGGATCCTGAAAGTCAGAAGTTTATTAACTTACAGTATTATCAAACTGAATAATTGTTTAATTGCCCAAAATCTATGATTCATTTGGTTCAAACTAGGATGGCTTTGTAGAAGGAAGAATACTATACTGGTGCCTGATGGAAGCAGAGACTTGTTTGAAGGCTAGACTCTCACTAGGTAAGGTATGAGGGCAGTACATTTTTCTTCTCTGCAACCTGTTTTATCCCCAAAGTTTGTGGGGGAGAAGAATAAGGAACTGGCTTCATCAATGAACGCCATTCTCTTCCTCCTGAAAAGCCTCTAGCAAAACATTCACAGCTCCTGTGTAGTGCTTGGTCTGCACCCACTGGTCTTGTCCTCTTTGCTGCCACACCTTCCCTTTTAAGTTATCCTCGCAGAAGCACCTTCCTCCCCTCCCATTGGGACGAGGCCTTCAGAAGCCCTAGGTCTCCTTCCACGTGGCCAAGCCTGGGTAGAGGGCTCTTCCTCATTCTTCTTCCTGTGAGCACAGCTAACAGGAAGCTGGATGGATTCCTCCATCTGGCTCGCCCTGCGGCCCACATCTGGCATTGCATCTGCTTTTTTGCTATTGAGCAGAGCTTTTGTACCCTTTCATCAACTGTTAAAAGGCCGCCCTACAGGAGTGCTGAGTCTGCTACACACAGCACTTTGGGGGTTGGGACTGGCTCCTTTTCTAGGTATTCATGTAAGTTGGCAGTGTATACAACCTGGTACAATTCTGCAGTATCAGACCAGTTAACAAAAAAAACATTTCACGGAGCCTTGCAGCAAAACTTCCACTCAGTAATGAGAGAGCAAACAAATATGTACTTGAAGATGAAGCATGTATGAAAGAGTTTGCAAGCTAAGGAAAGGCAGCTCTACTTAGATTGCAAGCTCCTGAGGACAGGGACCATCTTTTTGTTCTGCATTTGTACAACTAGCACAATAGGGTCCAGTTCCATGACTGGGCTTTGAGGTGCTTAATACAAATAATTACGTTAACCACCATTTGCACACCTGCTAGTTAAATCACTGTAAGAGTCCTTACAATTGTCCAGAGGAAAGGGGCAGAGGTTGCGACTTGGCTTAAAGTCCTTGTAGGCTGAAACTTGGGCTCAGTTGGAGTTTTTTGCATATGTACACTCTTCCGCTCCTCTCCCCCCCCCAAACATGCACAAACTGTATGCTTAGATCCTGGAACAACTCAGTATTACACACAGTATGCGGCTTGATTTTTAATCTTTATTTAAACAGACTACTGTGCTAATCTGAACAGTATGAACCAACAAAAACGTTTCCTCAGGCATCCTATACTGTTTCTAGTTTAACTACAGTTACTCAATTTGCTTTAATTTTTAATACAACCATAACATTGGTTAGTTTTGAGTTGGAGAATGGAAAAGGTACATATTTAACTGCACACAGCTGCAAGGAAGATCTGTGCTTGTACATACTGTTTTATGAATTTAAGTTGCCCAACCTCTGAAACTTGCATAACCACCGCTCTCCTGTAAGAATTCAAAACCTTAAGGCAATTGTATTACTCATCTTACTGGAAGTGTGTCCACAGATAGCTCATTCCATATTACCAGAAAAAGTGGCTTTGAAAGCAGAAGTTTTAAACTACATGTGTTAATCATGAGCAGACTAAATCTTCATGGGAGGTGCAATGTAAGAGCTTTACATTATAGGTTTTGTTTTACACTAGATGTTGGATGGCCCCAATATAAAAATTCTATTACCAGGTTCCAAGTTCTTCTGCCTAATAACCGTCTAGAATTTGGAGGAGCAAAAATGAAGAGCTTTGTGTAAGCTCAAAAGCTTGTCTCTTTCACCAACAGAAGTTGGTCTAATAAAAGATACCACCTTGTCTTGTTAAAATGACAGTAGAACCTCAGAGTTATGAACACCAGAGTTACGAACTGACAAGTCAACCACACACTTGATTTGAAACTGGAAGTACAGGTAGCAGCAGAGACCAAAACAAAAACAAACAAAAAAAACCCAAATACAATACAGTACTGTGTTAAATGTAAACTAATAAAAAAAATAAAGGGAAAGCAGCATTTTTATTCTGCATAGTAAAGTTTCAAAGCTGTATTAAGTCAGTGTTCAGATGTAAACTTTTGAAAGAACAGCCATAATGTTTTGTTGAGTTACGAACATTTCAGTTATGAATAACCTCCATCCCTGAGGTGTTCATAACGGAGGTTCTACTGTACAGTAATTCTCCAAGCCAGTGCAAGTTCCATATTGTAATATACATGTCCCTAAGAAAAAGCATCAGTGCTTTAAACTGGTAGTTCATTATTTATGTAATTTAAATCTTCAAACACTTGACTTTACTGACAACTTAAACTACTTGGTTTAAAACTCATCCATAATAGATAACTGGAACAGGTTGGCAGTTTCAAAGCAGCCCAGCACTCTTTGTACTGCAACAACTAATCTATTCATTGTAATGGGGCTGCATAAGCGTCTTGATAATTTTCAAGAGAGTTGTTAAGGCACTAGCCTAAAACTTGGGAAACCTGGGTTCAGTTCCTTGCTCTGCCAGATTTCCTGTGTCCTTAGGCAAGTCACTTACTCTTTCTGTACTTCAATTCTCCCACCGTAACATGGGGATAACAGCACTTCCTTACCTCAAAGAGGTATTGTGATAAGTACATTAAAGATTGTGGAGGCACTCAGATACTATGGTGCTGGCGGCCATATTAGTACCCAAGATAGAACATAGCAGCTGTTTTCTCTAAGCTGGACTACAGCATACACTACACACATTGGTTTGCACTGTAGAAGCTTGCTTCCATAGAGATGGTCCAAAACCAGGATCTCAGACCTGATCCCCTTTCCTTATTTTTTTGGAGGGTAGGGGTGGGTGGGAGGGAAGAGGGCCAAGAACAGGCTGGACCTATGAAGGGTGCATTTCAAATCTGAATCTGCCTTTAGTCTTCACCTGTTTATTTAACCTAAAGGGTTGTTTCTGGAAGAAATCTTGTGAGAAGCTTTAAAATCCATCAGTAAAAAAGGTAGCATTGTTACATAGTATCACCTGAAGAGGTTAAAGAAAATCCAATAATCCTTAAACATATGTATTCTGCTTTTTAACTCAAACATTCTTTATTTATGATGGAGCTTTTACAAGGAAAGATTTATCCCCATAGCAAGGAAACAAGCCTTTCAACAGAAACATTATGTTTTAATACTTCAAAAAAATAATATTAAACTATGGCACAGAGAGTACACTTATAAAGTCTGTGGACGATACCAAGCTAGGGGTACGTCTATACTTACGCGTCCGGTCGGAGGCGCGGGATCGATGTTCTGGGTTCGATTTATCGCGTCTTGTCTAGACGCGATAAATCGAACCAGGAAGTGCTCCGCCGTCAACGCTGGTAATCCAGCTCGACAAACGGAGTAGGCGGAGTCGACGGGGGAGCCTGCGCGCCGCGTGTGGACCCCGGGTAAGTGCTTTTTCATTCGAACTAAGATAGTTCGACTTCAGCTACGTTATTCACGTAGCTGAAGTTGCGTATCTTAGTTCGAATTATGGGGTTAGTGTAGACCAGCCCTAGGAGGGGTTGCAAGTGCTTTGGAAGATAGGATTAAAATTCAAAATGATCTGGACAAACTGGAGAAATGGTCTGAAGTAAATAGGATGAAATTCAATAAAGGACAAATGCAAAGTACTCCACTTGGGAAGGAACAATCAGTTGCACACATACAAAATGGGCAATGACTGCCTAGGAAGGAGTACTGCGGAAAGGGAGAGGTTGATCTGACCCAGCCCCAGCTGCTCTGGACAGGGAAGGGGGAACTCCATCTCTGTCATACTGCTCCCCCCCGCCCCGGCCTCAGCTGGGACTAATGTCCTTGGGCAGCCCCAACTCCCCTCTCCCGCGTGGTGACTTACCTCTCACCTGGCTACTCCCTGTGCCCGAACAGACACACCCTGTGCTGCCAGGGAGGTGTGAGTGAGCACTGGTGAAGCTTCTCTGCTTCCCCACAGAAATAATTTTTCTGTGGGGAAGCAAAGAGAATCTCCGGGGATACATGTTTCTGGGCATGCACAGTAGGGCAGAATTCCCCCAAAAGTAGTAGTTGCGGAGCCTGACTGCTACGAACAGAAATGGCTATGCAACCCATATTCATTTCATTTGAGACAAAGATTTTGTTTTGTAACAAGCTTAATGTTTACAAACATGTTTCTTGTCCAGCCAATTGATAAGAAGCCAGGCCCATGCAAAAGGAAAGTGATAAATAGTTTAGGAGAAAGTTAAAGTACAGATATTAAAACAATGGTTTGGAATGCAATTGGCATGGGATTTCTTATAAAGAATGAATAATCTTTGGACTCTTATTTCTAAGATACCTTTGGGGGACAGAGTGAGAGGAATATGAAGCAGCCATTAACTACCTTATAGAGAGTAAGAATTTCCTGAAGCAAAACTGAATGTGGAAACTCCAATCCATATGGCACCAAGAAGCTAGTATCTTGCATGCCTGTAGAAAGTATTTATATTAGAGTCAGAGTTTAAGGACAGAAGGGACTACTAGATCTAGTCTGACCTTGTGTATATCACCAGACAACACCACCACCCAGCACTCACACACGAAACTTAACTGAAATTAGCCCCAAGCATTGCAGCCTACAAGAGGCTAGACTAAAATATAGACTAGACATTCGAATATAGACATTTCTTACTCTGCTGAAGGCAAAGGAAAAACATCAAAATTAAGATTTTAAGGCTAGATTTCAAACCTTTAAGACTATTATTGATACCATGGTGAAGAGTGGCACAGAAGAACCTATAGATCCCTAACCAAACGTCTTTCTTACCACAAAAATGTTAAGGCTTAAATTTAAATGTTAAAAGAAGTTTCACCAATGAGATTCGAAATATAACTGAATGCTTCTAAAGTACATGGCAGTTGGTGGTAATACAGAATTGTGATAATGCAATAGTTAGAAATAGAATATCAACTAAATCTCATTTTTAGTTAAAACTCAAAAATTAGTGTTCAGACTAAAATTTTTCATACTGAGTACAGCCCAAAAGGGGAGGAGGAAAACGCAGTTTTAGCCAGTTTCTAATAGTTTATAAGTCTCTGCCACAACTGCCAAAGAGGCAATGAAATACCATTTCTCTGACAAAGAGGTGGCAGAGTCCAAGCCAAGAGAGCTTTTCAGAATGTAAATCACTTAGGGTATGTCACATTTCAATAAGAGACCTGTAGCCCAGCCATGGCTCATGGCACTAAGTCTCAGAACTCAGGTCAGCTGACTTGGGCTTGCTAGACTACACGATTGCAGTATAATGTTGAGGTTTACTAAGGGTATGTCTACATTGCGATCAAACACTTGCAGCACCAATTCTCAAGAGCCCAGGTTCCAGCCTGAGCCAGAACGTCTACACTGAAATTTTTAGCCCTGCAGCCTGAGCCCCACGAGCTTGAGTCTGCTGACCTGAGCTCTGAGACTTGGTGCCATGAGTTTTTTTAATTGCAGTGTAGACATACTGTTTGTAAACCCACATTAATTCTACACAACCCCAGAAGGCAGCAAGTCTTGTTGCCAAGGGATTATCTTATTTCAAAGAGAAATCAGAATTTCATCCACATGGACCACTGAAACTATAACCCCCAAACTCCCTTTTCAAGAATTTGGCCAATTCACATAAAGCAGGGGTGGGGAACCTATGGCCCGGATCCGGCTCGCTGCTTAATTTCATCCGGCCTGCAGCTAGTCTCTGCATTGTGGGCCGGAAGCTAGGGTTATTATAATAAATGGAGATATGCCAATCTCCTAGAACTGGAACGACGTTGAAAGGTCATCGAGTCCAGTCCCCTGCCTTCACTAGCAGGACTAGGTACTGTCCCGACAGATTTTTGCCCCAGATCCCTAAATGGCCCCCTCAAGGATTGAACTCACAACCCTGGGTTTAGCAGGCCAATGCTCAAACCACTGAACTATCCCTCCCCCCGTCAAAGGTTGCCAGGCCATTAAAAGTCTGGTCGGCTCCACACAGCTCCCAGAAGCGGCGAGGATGTCCCTGCAGCCCCTAGGCACAGGGGCAATCAGGGAAACTCCGTGCAAGGCCCCCGACCCCAGCGCCGGCTCCACAGCTCCCATTGGCTAGGAACCGTGCAGAGCCACCTGTCCGCACCTCTGCCTAGGGGCCAGACATGCTGGCTGCTTCTGGGAGCAGCATGGAGCAGGGTAGGCAGGAAGCTGGCCTTAGTCCCACTGCGCTGCTGACGGGGAGCCGCCTGAGGTAAGCGCCATCTGGCCGAAGCCTTCACCCCAAACCCACTGCCCCAGGTCGAAACCCCCTCCTACACACTAACTCCCTCTCAGACCCAACACCCCTACCCCAACCTCCTGCCCTGATCCCCTCCTGCACTCCAAACCCCTCAGCCCCAGTCCAGAGCCCCCTCCTGTACCTCAAGCCCCTCATCCCTGGCCCCACCCCAGAACCCATAACCCCAGCCAGAGCCTGCACCCCAACCCCAATCCTGCACTCCAAACCCCTTGGGCCCAGCTCAGAGCCCCCTCCTGCACCCCAAACCCTTCATCCCCAGCTCTACCCCGGAGCCCTCACCCCCTCCCACATCCCAACCCTCTGCCCCAGCCCAGAGCTCCCTCCTGCATCCTGAACCCCTCATTTCTGGTCCCACCCCAGAGCCTCGGGGAAGCCCCGAGCCTCCGTGCCCCCGCCCATGGAGCTGTGTGTGGCCCATGACTGATTTTTTTCTGTGGGTCAATGGCTCCTGATAGAAAAAAGGTTCCCCACCCCTGACACAGAATAGTTTTAGAGGTAGGCACCAATCAGGACCACCACCTATGACTGATTCCTGCCTTTCCTACATGGTAAAAGGAGTAGCAAATCTTTGGAACATCAACTAAACAGAGAGGGAAATCTGCTAGCCACCCTAAAATATGCAATAGTCTGACCGATTCCAGAGAAACCACTGCTTGACACTAATGATTTGGCAAACTAATCCTTAGTGTCCAACTTTTTCTAAGCAAACTAAAAGACAATCTAAGCACTCTGTCTTCAACTTCTGCCCATTTCTATTTGAAATCTGAGATTGCTCCCCGACCTGTCAGTCTCAGACCTAAGCGATCTAAACATTTATGAAATCCAGGCTTGAGGATTACAATTCATATTTAGGTATAACCACAACCCCCCCAAAAAAGTCACCTGGTACAAAATGCAGCAGTCCAAATGCTCAGCAACATAGTGAAGCACAATGATGTACTCATGGCAGTCTGTGTTCCACTCCATTCACTGGCTTCCTACTGAAGAAAGTCCAATTCAAAATTTCTGTCCTGATAATCAAAGCCTTCAATAGCAGTTGCACAAGAAACTTGAGGTTTCTCCCTCTACAACCAGGTCACCTATCTTCTACAGGAACTTGAAGGATGCACCGAATATAACTTTCTTGGGGCTAGACCTAGAATACGGAATTCACTCTTGCAAGAGCTGAAAGTGACCAGAAGTCTCATTTCATTTAGAATTAAGTGCCAGATCCAAAAGCCAGGCATGCAAATGGAAATCTTTCTGCGGACTTAACTGGTCTCTGGATTAGGCCTAATTGCAAAATTCACATCTGGCTTGGCTTTTCCTCAGATTTTACACAAACTCATACGTGAACTAATCAGCTGTTTTTCCTGTAGGCTAAGAAGGGGAAAACAAGAGGAAGATACAGATGCTATGGCACTTGAGACCAGACAAATACCCTTTTTCCCTTGGGGAAACTGGACGGTGGTGGGGGGTTGTTAATCCAGTGATTGCTGTGGAAATTAACTCTGGATTTCCTTGCTTGTGAGTGTTCATATCAGTGAAAGATTTGTCTTTACATTTATTGTTCTTTGGTGAAGTTCATTAACGGTTCCCCATTAAAACATTCAGTTTGTGCCAAAGTGCAAATACTTTGGCAAGAATTAAGCATTTTCAAACACATAAAATACCTCGACAATGCACCCATTAAATAAAGATGAACATTACTATGAATACAGTATGTACCTGCAAAATTATATATTTCCTGCCTTTTTCCTGTATTGTTTCCTAGCTTCATTTGGATCCATTTTAAAACACTTCTGGCAACACAATAAGATCGTGTCTCCAGGAGGTACTATATTTAGATTGCAAGCATCTAGCCTTAGAGGCCTTTAAATAGTAATAAAGAATTGAGATATAAAATCCAAACCTTCTATCTTCAGTTTGATAGCTTCATGCTTCAGAGTTCCATCAGGGGATCTAATTAACTACACCAAATTACCAAAAAATATTCCGTTGTCTCAAGAAGATGAAAAAATGCTATTAAATGGGCATTTTTAATTTGATAGGAAAACAGTTATTATTTCCACAAAGAATGAATAGCAATCCACATATTTCTTTTAAGAATTAGGATAAAAATGCTTTACAGGAAAAGTGCTAAACATTTTTAATAACTGCTGCTTAACAGTATTGCTTCTACAAGAAATAGTGCAGCTAAGAGTTCAACAGTAGTCTTTTTCAATGACGGTCAGGTAGCATGCTAACATACCGGTTTCTCAGAGTGTAAGACGTGATTGCACAATATGGCTTCTGTACACAAAACAAGGATAAAGCTATAAGCACAAGAGATAGCTGTTTCAATAAGTGTGAATGTGGGCATTCTGAAGGGGTGACATACTGTCTTGCTATTAGTGCAGATGTACAGATTTCCAGAACAGGCGCCAATATAATCTGTTCTTGGCCATGGAGTTGGGAATTCCCAACTGATATGGTGTATAGATGATCCTTCATGCACTTTATTTAGAAGATACTGCAGAATCTTTCCTTTGTATAAAGTTAGTTCTTTAATAGCCTAAAGGAAAATGTCAAAGGCAAATCACCAAGTGGCTTAATGTGAGACATAGATCTTCACAGCAGAAACAATATATTGCAGCCACTTCCCCCTTTTCTACACTGTCATCAGAGACAGCACTAGTTGCAGTTTCCATTCGAGTCCCCTTCAATTTTAAGAGTCTGCTCTAAGAAGTCACATTGATAATCCCATTAGGACTAAGATGTTCATAAACTTCTAAATGTCTCTGTTGTAGACACCAAAAGGGACTCCCATAGTCTTCAATGATTCTCTTCATGACTCATGCACTTCTTCAGGATGCCTATATGCAACCACAGACTCCTCTTCACCAACATCGATGAGGAGATCCACTAGTACATGAGGTTTGTCATAACCAGAAAACTTGGTGCAGCTCTTTAGGACAAGGGACCGTTGCACCTCAGTGTTGGAAGGCTCTGGGTCTGAAGGAATACTACTTAACTCCGTTTGGCTACTATTAGAATGAAAATAATTCTCTTTCACTCTTGGGCTTTGTTCATCATCAGGGGTAATTTCAGCAATGCTTTCTTGGATAGACATCTCTTCTATTTTGTTTGATATCTCCTGGGAACTGACAGTGTCTGTTTCTTCACTGCAGTCTTCAGGATTAGGGGTCCCTATTTCTTTAGCTTGGTCTACTTGTTCTATCAAGTTTACCTCATCGCTCACTGAAAACTCTGGCTTGGGTGACGAGGAGGCTATGACCGAGATATATTTTGCTTCTGGTTTTGTTTCTAAAACGTTGCGCGAGTTCAGATTTCGTACCACAGTGACCTTAAAGTAAAGAGGAGGTACTTTTAGTTATACATACATTACATGTTTTGGTGATAATCTAGTTTACTGTTTACCGTCTATATAAATCAAAGTTTAGAGGCAAAACAAAATAATGCTTTAAAAGAGATACACGTGATAATTTAACTACATTTTCCTTTCAGGAAATCTGAATTCAAATAGGAAGTGGAAATCAGTGGAATTAAATGGAAATCAGCAGTTGACATCAGTGTATGGCTTTGACACCAACAGACCTGCTAGACTTTTTAAGTGAGATGTCACAAATTCCACAACCACCTAGCAGGGACCTAAAAAAAGGTTTCATCACCCATTAGATTAGAAGAGGTAGTGGTAGTGGTCCTATTATTTAAGCAATCTTACAAGCTTCAGCTACAAAGGAAGTCAAATCCTGAAACTAGCCACTTTCTTCACCAACTTCCAGCCCAGCCACTTCACTTGCAGAAAGCTGGGCTCTTTAGGTTATTTAAGCTTTGTCTACACCACCACTTTTGTCAGTAAAACCTTTGTCGGTTGGCGTGTGGAAAAAAAACAAACACCACCACCCCCAATCAACATAATTTCACCGGCAAAAGTGCTGGTGCGGACAGCGCTGTGCCTCTCCTGCTAACAACGCCGCTCATTGGGGGTGGTTTAATTGTGCCAGCAGGCAAAGAGTGGCTGTGCTGCTGTAAGGTCCGTAGTGTAGATATATTCTTAGTCTTACAACAACATTAGAGCGCTAAAACATCCCTTTTATAATCCTTAAGTATGTTAAAAGTGATATTTCTCCTTGAAAATTAATCCACAAGAAGAGCACCTGAAGTGCTTTGGCTGATTTTAACTTGCTGAAAAAAGATGAGTTGAGGGGTGCTTTAGGGCTCTCAATTTCTTGGGACTAGAAACTGAGGAATATGGGATGGAAAACAATGTAATTTTTAAACTGTCATGAGCCCTTCTGCCTTTTTGGCAGCTGTGTCTCTCTAAACATTTGTCACTTCCTTCTGTTCTAATGGAGACAAATGTTCAGGATCTATTTTTTGCACGTGCACACTCAAAATGATCTGAAAGTGGCCACTGGGTAAAAAGCTGTTAAAGGACAGTCACATAACATATAGGGGAGTGTTCATGCATCTCCAAGTAGTTATGAACTGCTGCAGTTAATCCCTAACTTTTTGTAACGGGGTGGGAGGGTGGGGAAGAGAATCTTACATTGCTACTTCTAGGAGGACACAAAATAGTTAAAAGAAGTCCAACATGTTAAAAGTATGCTGGTCCTGGAATGAACATAAAGGTTCAAGTCTCAACATCTGGAACCAAATTACAGTTAACTCCCTCTCAGGTACTGGAAAACTGGATGTTAAGATTTAGATATACACTAGATAGAAACAGGAATTGAGATGTGTGTAAACTCAAAGCTTCTCTCTTCACTCTTAAAATAATATTATGCTCTGACATTCATTTAGTTCCTTGGAGCAGCTACAAATCCAACTCCAATATCTCTTATAATTGGAGGGTAAAGAGAGAGAATTCCATATTTAAGCCCGAATATGAACCACAGGAATTAAACTGAAATGAAAATCTGTAAAAGCTATTAGCAACAAGAGAACAAAATGTGCATCTGTGATAATGGGTAAAACATCTGCATCTTGACTATACTACAGCTTCCAACATTTTAGCACCAGCGTCAAAGATCTCTACAATTTTTTCTAACAGTAGACTATTCCTATGAATGAGGAAGGGAGCCTTAATCTTGATGTTGTTCTTAACAGATGTTCAGAAGGGACCATTATCATCATCTAGTCTTGACTTCCTTAGAGTTTGCAGTGTTATGTTATAATATAGTTTTTTATACCGCCTCTACATTACACAGTCATGTTAGCAATGGATACTATGGGGACAGAGGCTCTCTTTATAAACACAGAGGTTCTTGCAACTAAGGCTTTTGTAACTGACAGTGGAATAGACTTCTCTGCAGTTAGTTTTTGAACAAAGCAAGCCCTGGTACACACACATGGTATGTCTACACTGCAATTAGATACCTGTGACTGGCTTGTGCCAGCTGACTTGGGCTTGTGGTGCAGACCAAGCTCTAGGACTCTCCCGCACTCGCATGGTGCTAGAGCCCAGGCTCCCGCCCGAACCTGAATATCCACACTGCAGTTAAACAGCCCCTTAACCCAAGTCACCTGGCATGGGCCAACCACAGGTGTCTAATTGCAGCATAGACATACCCATAGACCTACCTATTTCTCTTGCCATAAAACAAGGAAGTAATTAGAAGGAGGAAAAAAACCTCTCCTAAGCAGAGGTTTCCTAATATCACCAGATAGATTTACTGAAGCTAGGTCTAAAGGTTCCTTATAAAATATGACTCAGTGACTTCAAAAAGAATTTAGCAATTCAAGGAGTCCACATCCCATGACAAACTTAAGTACCACTCCTCCCATCACAAAGGCACTTCCAGTAACATAAGAATAACTTATGTCTTAATTGCACTTAATGTTTTAAGAATGGAAACTAAGTACTTGAACCTGGCCTACTGGAGTAAACTCATTAGTAAGGAGAAAGTCTAGTATTAAAGGAAATACAAAGCATCTAGTTGGAGTAAAAAGCTTACTGGTGTATAATTCAGAGCACATATAAGATCATGGTGGAAGGATGAGACAAGTACAAAGAATTTAATTTAAGAACCCATACAGATATTGTGACAAATAAAGGCTATTTAGTTAGTTAATGTTGTGGCTATACAGTTTTGTTTACTGATGTTTGTTTTCTCCTACATGTTGCCCACTAGGTATTTCAATAAAAATACTAGCTGTAAGACTAAGCTTGTTAGATATTAAAATGTACTATACAATAACAGACTGACACCAAATGTGCTACTGAACAGTACTGTAAACTTACCAAAGACTTGGGTAGTTCAATTTTTCTCCTTTTTAGTTGCTTGCAAAGACAATACACTGCCAAAATCAGTCCAACGCCAAAGACAATGGCAACACCAATAATAATACTTTTTAAGTCTAGAAAGTTAAAGCAAAACATAGTGAGAAGTTTGGAAAACAGGACGTTGCACTTTCACAAAAATCTTAAAACAGAAACAGCACACAATCTTTAGAACAACTAAATCCACAAATTAGGGTTTTCACAATTGAGTGTATATTCTGGAATTAAATGTATGGTTTGGTCCAAGAGAATTCTTTAAAAACAGCTTTACGGTTGTTTTTTTTATTGATTATGTTTTCTTTAATTATGAAGAGGACAAGAAATGCATGAGCCAATTGTAGCTTTTTCTGCTCTTTAGAGAGAGATTCAATGTGGATAAATAACTTGATATTTTTAAAAAACAAAGTGCCCCAAAACACAAGAATTGTAGAACTACTGATTACAGACATAGTGGTAACAGTGGAGTTGGTCCCTTAAATAGAACTGGTCCCAGCTTTCGTGTTCCAGTCCAGGTGTACCCTAGTTTGGTGTAATGAGGAGGATGGGGTTGCCCCAGGAGTTATGAATGAGATACTCCCAAAGGCAGGAGAATTCAGAACTCAGTGTTGAGAGAACACATAGTAAGGAAGATTAGCCATCCTCCCTCATTTTTAAGTTCAGGAGTGTAGCGGGACAGAACCCTGCTTATGCCCTGAGGGGCTTGAAACAGCCCTAAGCAAGGGCATTGCTAAAAGCTGGGCTGAGTGGGAAGGCAGGCTCAGCTGGGGGCCACGCCCCAAACAGACAAGCCTGGCCTTATAAAGGCCAGGGCAGCCAAGAGAGAGAGAGAGAGAGAGAGCCTTCCTCTGCCTTAGAGGAAGGAGGGCCTGGCTGCAAGGACCTAGAGTGGAGCAGGGCTGGGGGAAGGCTTGGGGAGCTCCAGCATAGGAAAGCTCCAGGCCTGGTTAAGGCCCAATAGGTACAGGGGTTACAGGGGGTAACCCACGGGTAGGCCGAGGCAGCAGGTCCAACCCAACCTTGCCTGTGATGAGTGGCTTATACTGCAGTCTGCCCCAGAGCGTGGGGGCTAGCTGGTGACTGGCAGTAGCCTAAGACTGAGGCGAGGTGGGGGTAGTGGGTTGGGGGTTCCCCTGGGGAGGGGAGACCCAGATCTGTGGGGTACTGCCGGGAGGAGCAGCACCCTAGTTAAAGGGGCAACACCCTAGTTAAAGGGGCACCGGGTCCCCGGCCTGCAGAGGGCGCTCCAGGGCTGGACGAGCTAATTCCCAGGACAACCAGCAGGAGGCACCGCCGGGTGAGTCCGGGCTCCCTTACAAGTTTAAAAAAAAAAAAAGAGAGAGAGACACAGACACTTGCTCTATATTTTTATCACAAGCTTATGGTTACCTTAAACCCAGGAAAGCCTACACATTTTTACTGGTTATAAATTTCAACTGAATATCACTTGTGCAATTCCAAAGTCTGTCTTCCAACAACTAATTTAATGATCTATTTTTTATTCAGTAAATTACACAACTGTCTAGCTGCAACTGAAACAAACTATGGTACAAATCAAGTAGAAAATGACAGCCATACAACTGCTGGACAACGTTAATAAAATACCAGTTAAAAGTCTTCAGAAATATGGATCAGATTTTTATAAATTAATTTTACCTAGTGGCCATTTCAGAGGAACATGAATGCAACTTTCATTTGATTTGGAAAATCCTCGATCTGAAACAATCGGTGAACGTCCTCGAGCTGAAACACAGTAGGTGGAATCGGTAGAAAAAACTGGAATGTATATGCTACATGTATGCTTCTTACATTCCTCTGCTTCAAGCTCTTCGATCTGAAAGAAAAGTAAAGTTAGATTCAGGCCCTTAATTATTTTGAACTTACAATATTGACTCAATATGTAAAGATAGTACTGTCACCTTATAGTGCAATAACTTTTAAAGTGCTGAGTATCAGACCTGTGGCTCCTGCATCTTTGTGCATTGCAAAAGCTGTGCATCTCAGCTAGCAGCTATTTGCAAGGCAACAGCTCTAACTTCTAGCATTATTAAGAACCCATATTAGACCATTGTGCCCATAGGTAAAATTTTCAAGAGCATCTAAATGACTTAGGCTCTTAAATCCCATTGATGTTCAAACACGACTTATGCTCCTAAATCACTTTTGAAAATGGGATTTAGGTGCTTTTGAAAATTTTAGCCTATGATGAAACATGCCTGTCTCTTGATCTCCCTTCCAGGGACTCACCCACCATCCTTATTGAGCAAAAGAGAAAGCACAATATATTGGAAATTACTCCTTGAAATATGCTTTAATGTTGAAGGAGTGAAGTGGGCACATATAAAGTTATCAATATTTTGAACACAATTTTTGAAGTCCCTTGAGGACTTGCAAAAATCCAATTTTGAACTGAGCCAGTTTGCAAAATTTGAAGTAATTACAAATGGAATAGAATAGCTAATACTGCTTAAACATTTCCATTCTAACGCTCTTTCAGTTGCTTATAACTGAGAAACTTTCCCGTCAGACTGAACTGGTTTCCACCTAGAGACAGGGGTTGTTGTTTTTTTTTTTTTAAATTTAGGAAGTTTGAGCATAAATGGCTTAGCATTTTTTGAGAGCAAAGCTCTCATTTCCTATTTTAAAAAGTGTTGCAAGCTTTTTTTGTATTGCTTTAGTGGCTTACTTGATAGGGATATAAATTTTAAATCTTCCACAGAGGTGGTCCCTAGACTGGATATGTGCCTTTAAACCATCTGGTGAAAATCTCCATGAATTTCAAAATCAAGGATGTAGATGTGTACAGAGTACAGTAACTTTTAGATCATTTAAAAAACCCCAATCACCCAATTTTGCATTGGCACCAATTTTTGGATCATACTAAAACATTTCCCCTGAAGACCGAGGCTTCATTCGGTGTGCAGAGCAGACTGGATGGTGTTCAGTGAATGAGGTAGCTCAACGCACTAAAGAAAATTTGAGTCTTGCCATATATGGGTTCAAATTCTGTGTGTCATTATCATGCAGTAAATTCATACAAGTTAATGGATGTACTTTGAATCCACAGTGGTGACTGATTATTTGGACAGGGTAAGTGGGATACAGTGAATGAGTTAGTGGACAAACACATTTAACTATGAGAATAAAAGCAAATACTGAACAGCTCCCTCCATTCAATATAAGGTTCTCAATCATCACAATGAGGGACATGAAAGAAAAACCTAAATGGATTAGGTGTCCAAAAGGCACACTTAATAAAGCAGAGGTTCTACAAAAATAATGGCATGTGACCACATGATTAAAGACTACTGCAATGGATACTCAAAGGACAGAGCTATGGTTAAGGTTCCATATTCAACATTTCAGGGATTCACTTTTGCATCATTAGTAGTTTTTAAATAAATTTCTCTTGGATGTGTGTGTGTAATTTAAGGTAATAAAAACATATTATTGATTAACATATGCCCTTTCTAAAACTATACATCTTTGTAAAAAAGGCCAAAATACACTCAGAAACTTTCAATTTAAAACATACCGGTTCTCCACTGGACCAAAAAAACACCCTGTACGTGAATTCATCCTTATATCGTCTAAAAGCAGATGGAAGTTTCCGATATGGGTGGCGAATCTCAACCCTGATTTGGTCTTTCTCAATTGAGACATTCAGAGTAGGTGGTCCTATTTTTCCTGAAACAAAAGGTGTACTTTCACTATTAGGTTGAAGGATTTTGATACAGAATTCAAAGACAAATGTAGGGCTAACAGATATGGCATTTATCGTTCATTTTCAAGAGGAAAAAATTATTTCCAAAGACATGCCAGAATAATGAGAGTGATTACACACCTGATGGGACAGATGCTGCAAAGGAGTTGAGTCCTTGTTAAGGGAATATGAGCTTTGGGATGGGCACAAATCTAGCAAGAATGGGCAGTACCAGTGAGGACACTGGGCAGAAATGTCTGCCAGATGGCTTATAAAACTTAACATAGAAAAATGTAAACATATGGATGAGCCACTCCCAGTCTTTAGTCAAGCCTAAATTAATGGTATCCAGGTCATTACACAAATTGAATCTATTTCCCCATGTTTGCAATCTATTTCCCCACGTTAAGTATCCCCCTACTGTTACTCACACCTCCTTGTCAACTGTCTGAAATGGGTCATCCTGATTATCACTACAAAAGTTTTTTTTCTCCTGCTGATAATAGCTCATCTTAATTAATTAGCCTCTTAGCGTTGGTATGGCAACTTCCACCTTTTCATGTTCTCTGTATACATCTTCCTACTGTATGTTCCATTCTATGCATCTGATGAAGTGGGCTATAGCCCACGAAAGCTTATGCCCAAATAAATGTGTTAGTCTCTAAGGCCTGGTCTACACTAGGACTTTATGTCGAATTTAGCAGCGTTAACTCGATTTTACCCTGCACCCGTCCACATTACGAAGCTATTTATTTCGACATAAATGGCTCTTTAATTCGATTTCTGTACTCCTCCCCGACGAGGGGAGTAGCGCTAAATTCGACATGGCCATGTCGAATTCGTGGTACTGTGGACGGAATTCGATGCTAATAGCTCCGGGAGCTATCCCACAGTGCACCACTCAGTGGACGCTCAGGACAGCGATCCGTACTCGGATGCTCTGACCTGCCACTCAGGAAAAGCCCCGGGAAAATTTGAATTCCTTTTCCTGTCTGGCCAGTTTGAATCTCATTTCCTGTTTGGACATCGTGGCGAGCTCAGCAGCACTGGCAACGATGCAGAGCTCTACAGCAGAGGTTACCATGCAATCCCAGAATAGAAAGAGGGCTCCAGCATGGACTGATCGGGAAGTGTTGGATCTGATCGCTGTGTGGGGAGATGAATCCGTCCTATCCGAGCTCCGATCCAAAAGACGGAATGCAAAAATTTATGAGAAAATATCCCAGGCTATGACGGAGAGAGGATACAGCTGGGATGCAATGCAGTGCTGCGTGAAAATCAAGGAGCTGCGACAGGCGTACCAGAAGACCAAGGAGTCCAACGGACGCTCCAGATCGCAGCCACACACTTGCCGTTTTTACGAGGCCCTGCATGCTATGCTCGGTGGTGCTGTCACCACTACCCCACCAGTGTCCGTGGACTCCGACAACGGGGTCTTATCTACGGCCACGTCGTCGGAGGTTTTCGCGGACGGTGAAGATGAGGAAGGAGAGGAGGAGGACGAGGCAGTCGACAGCGCTTTCAATGCTGATTTCCCCGACAGCCAGGATCTATTCATCACCCTGACTGAGATCCCCTACGAACCCTCCCAAGGCAGCATCCCTGACCAGGAATCAGGCGAAGGATCAGCAGGTCAGTGTTTTAAACATTTATTTGGAATACAATAGGCATGGTGTATAAGCACTGTGTTTGTATTGCTTAATTGGCCTTAGGCGCTTCAGCTTTGAGTCGTTTTCCAGTGCAACTACTCGAAAAGTCTGTCAATATGTATGGGGATAGAGGAGAAATCCCCATTGGAGATCTCCGCGAAGCTCTCCTGGAGGTACAGTGAAAGCTTTTGTATCAGGTTCCCGAGGAGAGCGGCCTTATTGTCTCCTCCATGGTAGGATACTTTCCCGCGCCATGCAAGCTGCAGGTACTCTGGTATCATTGCCTTGCATAGCATGGCTGCATACGGCCCCGGGGTTTGCTGGCATTGACGCAGCATGCAGTCTTTCTCTGTCTCCGTAATCCTCATCAGAGTGATATCAGTCATGGTGCCCTGGTTTGAATGAGTGGTTTCTTTAGTATAGTGAATTCTTCATTTTCCCTTTAAAGAAAGACACCCAGCGGTTTCCATCCACGCTGGTGGGGAGGGAGTTGGGAGGCTAACCATTCGAACTTAGTGGTGCGCAGGCAGGGAGAGTTGCCGGGACCGGCCACGCGGAGGGGGGTAAAGGGTAGGCGAGCCGTTCAAACAGAGCGGTTCGCGGGCACTTTCAGTTCCCGGGAACGGCCACGCGGAGGGGGGGGGGGGTAAAGGACTGGCGAGCCGCTGTAGATGACCGGTTTTGGCAGCAGCAGGAACTGGCCGCCGCCAGGAACAGTGATTGAAACATGGGAGTAGAGCACTGCTGTGAAGTAATCTCTCAGCAGTCCAAACTCATCAGCTTACCATGGTCTCCAGAGAGCAGATTTCCAGTGTTCAGCAAGGCTTCTGGGATCTGTACACCGGGACCCCAGACACTCAGGATAAAGACATAATATTCGACCTTGTAGTAAGTGGACATGTGATAGGTACTGTGCTTGGTCTTATTCACAGGGAAAGAGTATAGGCATTGTTCTGGAAAAAAGTATCTTTCTGAGGAATTCACTCCCTTTCTCTCATCCCACAGCTGCGAGTGTCTCCCGCCCTACCCGTGGATCACCCTCCCAGAGGCTTGCGCTGATCAGGCGGCGCAAAAAGAGAACCCGGGACGACATGTTCTCAGAATTGATGGTCTGTTCCCGAAAGGAGGCGGCACAGCGGAGAGAGGACGTCTCAAGGTCCGAGCGAGCAGTCAGCGAACGGGAGCAGAGGGCTGAAGCTCGCGAGGACAGGTGGCGGCAGGAAGACCAGCAGGCGACTCAAACGCTGCTGGGACTAATGAGGGAGCAAACTGACACGCTCCGGTGCCTGGTAGACGTTCTCCGGGACAGGAGGAAAGAGCACCTCTATATGTTATTTCCAACCGCGCTCCCCCGCCACAAAGTCCAGTCCTCCACTCACCCAAAGTCACTAGAACGAGGGGAGGCAGGGGCCATGGAAATAATCACTCCACCCCTGCAGACTGCTCCAGTAGCAGAAGGCTCTCATTTCCAAAACTTTAGATGGGTCCTTTCCCTCCCTGCAACCGCACCCCACAACAGTTCCCTGCCCAGGTATCATCTAAAAAATATGCTCCCCTTAATAAAAATGTTTGTTTTGCACAGTGCTGTTTCCCTGACTTTCTTTCACAGGACGGTTTGGTTTTGGGGGAGTGGGTAAGGGGGTTTGTTGTTAGCGACGACAGGCGCCAGAACCAGGTTACAGACAGGGGGAAAGGATCAACATAAAGTCACTCTCACATTGCATGCACTGGGCACACTTGTCATTCTGGGAGGGGGTTGTCTTGTTCTCTATGGGGGGGGGGCGCCCTGTGACTTTCTGGTGGGGGAGGGTGGCAGCAGATCTTTTGCGGCCGGCGATAGCCTGCATGACAGATCCATGCAGCAGGGGATCTGTGGCCGCAATCCATGGCCAAAAAGTCACAAAGGCCCCACCACACACAGTTGCGAATAGGAGGGGTTGATGGCTCCCTTGAAACAAGCAGTCCAGCACTTCGGACTGCTCTGGGAGCAGGAGCATGTCATTCCCCGAGTTTGGAAGCGTACTTTCCAACACTCCACCCGCTCCCCAACCGTGGTATGCGTCCCAGGTTAAACCCTTAACCGAGAAATCATTAATAGAGACGGTTTTAATAAACAATGTTTCCTTTATTATACTTTTAAAGCGTTGAGTGAAGGGGGGGGGGGGGAAGGGGGTTGGTAATTGGAGAGGATAGGCAACAGAAACTGGGTAAAGAAACGGGGGCAGGTTCAGCTTCTGTTTAAACAAGCGTAACAGTCACTGGTTACCCCGCTCGCTCTGGAAGCTAGCTTTCAAAGCTTCCCGGATGCGCAGCGTGTCCCGCTGTGATCTTCTAATCGCCCTGGTGTCCGGCTGTGCGTAATCAGCAGCCAGGCGATTTGCCTCAACCTCCCACCCCACCATAAACTTCTCCCCCTTGCTCTCTCAGAGATTGTGGAGCACACAGCACGCTGCAATCACAATGGGGATATTTGTTTGGCTGAGATCGGAGCGAGTAAGTAAGCTTCTCCAACGACCTTTCAGACGGCCAAAGGCACACTCCACCACCATTCTGCACTTGCTCAGCCGGTAGTTGAAGAGCTCCTTTTCAGTGTCCAGGGCTCCCGTGTATGGCTTCATGAGCCAGGGCATTAGTGGGTAGGCTGGGTCCCCGAGGATCACTATAGGCATCTCCACATCCCCAACAGTTATTTTGCGGTCCGGGAAATAAACACCCTCTTGCAGCCGTCTAAACAGACCAGAGTTTTTGAAAACACGAGCATCATGAACCTTGCCCGGCCATCCGACATTGATGTTGGTAAAACGTCCTTTGTGGTCCACTAGTGCTTGCAGCACCATAGAAAAATAGCCCTTTCGGTTAATGTACTGGCTGCCCTGGTGGTCCGGTCGCAGGAGAGGGATGTGTGTCCCATCAATAGCCCCGCGGCAGTTTGGGAATCCCATAGCGGAAAAGCCATCTATGATCACCTGCACGTCTCCAAGGGTCACTACCTTTGAGAGCAGCAGGTCAACGATTGCATGGGCTACCTGCATCACAGCAACCCCCACGGTAGACTTGCCCACTCCAAATTGGTTCGTGACTGACCGGTAGCTGTCAGGAGTTGCAAGCTTCCACAGGGCTATGGTCACTCGCTTCTGGATAGTCAGGGCAGCTCGCATCCGGGTGTCCTGGCGCTTCAGGGCAGGGGACAGCAACTCACAAAGTTCCAGGAAAGTGCCCTTACGCATCCGAAAGTTTCGCAGCCACTGGGATTCATCCCAGACCTGCAGCACTATGCGGTCCCACCAGTCAGTGCTTGTTTCCCTTGCCCAGAATCGCCGTGCCCCATTGCCACCATGATTTCTACGGGCCGGGGTCCCGTGCTTTGCGAGAGGTCTGTGCCCCTCTCAGAGTTCATGTCCTCCCGGAGCTTCCGTTGCCTCCTCGCCCGATTTCTCTGCATCTGCCTCTGGAAAAGGTGGACGATAAGGCGTGAGGTGTTGACAACGGACAGAACAGTAGCGATAATCGCAGAGGGCTCCATGCTCGCTGTCCTGTGGCGTCCGAGCTGTCAATCACCGGAAAAGGGCGCGAATTAATTGCCCACCGGCGCTTTCACGTAGGGAGGGCGGGAGTGTGGGTCGAGTGACGACATTTACCTATAACCACCCTTGACACATTTTTGGCCCGAGAAGGCACTGGGGGCTACACCCAGAATTCCAGTGGGCAGCAGGGACTGCGGGAACTGTGGGATAGCTACCCACAGTGCACCGCTTGCAATGTCGACGCTTGCCCCGTTACTGTGGGCTCACAAATTCGAATTAAGGTCCTTGCTGTGGATTCACGCGATCGACTTTGCAATATCGGTTTCACAAGTTCGGTTTAAGAAAAATCGAACTAGTCTCGTAGTGTAGACATACCCTAAGGTGCCACAAGTACTCCTCATTCTTTTTGTGGACACAGACTAATACGGCTGCTACTCTGAAACCAGTTAAACCACTGTAACTTTTCCCACATATAAGGCCTTGAAATTCAGCTCTTTGACAGCAATTAGAAAAGCAAAATAAATCATGTATACATGAGACTAAAGCACAAAATAAGGTACTATTGACTGATGAGATTTCACTTGAGTATCATGCAGAATGTAAGCCCATCACATTAAAACAAAGATTATTACATTTGAAAAACAATCTCAGGAATTATCAGGACAACAGGCTAGAAAGTTGCTCATAAAAAGGTAGTATCAATTTATGTAAGATTAGGCATTGGAAATGGATATGATGAAACTACCCTAATGGGAAACAGGTTTAAGAACTCAAGACACCTAAGTTTAAGGCAAGGATTGGGCACTTAAAGAATTTAGGGAAAGGTTTATACAAAGTTTAAAATTTATATGAGCCAAGGGCCTTGCAGATGGCCCTCTCTTTTTTTTTTTGGTGTAAATCTAAATGAAATGCTATTGATTCTGAATGTGCCCAAAACATTTTATAATTGAAAACTATATATGCAGTACAGCCTTAATTATCCAACTACAAAAAGTACATTAAATGTATCTGGATAATCCAAAAAAGAGATTGTGATATGCATAAGGACTGCAATGCATAACTTTCAACACAGGACATTATGCTCTGCAGTCATACTACAGGGGACTTCCGCTTCAAGGTAACAGTTTCAGTTGATCAGAAGATGGATAACTGAAGCCACACTGAATAGGGATCACTTCACCCAGCATTGTAATACAGCAACTTCTGGGATGTCTAAGAAGGCAGTACTTTCCAAGCACAACAGTGGTCTCCCTACCCCATATTGGGGCATTGGGACAGTAGCAAAATAAGGAAAGCCACAGAGGGCATCACCAGCACCACTTCTTTTTAAAATATTTGGAAAGGTGCTCAGACATTACTCAGGGGGCCATACAAGTAACTACCTATAGAGTGCTCCTAAGCAACTGTTATGCTCATCTTTCATCCTGAACCCCAAGTTACTACTATGATATTCCTAACCAAACATACAATATCGCACCAGAAATATATTTATATTCATCTTTAAATTTAATAGAAATACTATACATTCATCTGAAGTGATCTCAATTCACTTTTCTGGATGTAAAATTTATGTTTAAACTTACCATCCCGTCGCAGAACAAATTCTTTGGTCTCAACGTACTCAGACTCTTCTAACCCAATGAAAGCTTTAACTCTAGCCCAGTAAGACTGACTCTGTTCTTCTATTTCATTAGAGAGGTCACAATAATGTTTTATTGTGTTCATGCAGGTGCTGACTGGCTTATATTTCCCTAGCCTGTAAAATAGATTTAAAAGAGTAATTAATGTAATTTTTACAGTCAATGTATTACACAATACAGATGTCAGAATGGAGACAAATTCTGTCTTCATTTACGCTCATACTGAATTCCATAGGGACTGCATGATTTCACTGTGTAGAAATAAAACTTTCCTAGAGATATGGCAAAATCAAAGGAATCACTACATGAATGCCTTTTAAAGAAAATAAGGTAAAGGTATAATGCAAGACATAGAAACTTACTCATAAGGTTTGATTTCCACAATAAAGCGAGGGAGTGTAGGCATGCTCATGTAATCCCAGTGCAATACAGTATTGAAGTTCAAGGATTCTATTACAACTTTTGTTGGCAGAGGCACTAAAAAAAGAAATCAAACAGATCAGTACCTTGATGGAGTAGATTTTTGTGATGTATGAGAACAGCCATCAATATTCCTGAAATATTCAGAAGACAATGCATTTACTGGAAGTTACTTCAGAAGTCATTAGAGATAAGACTCTGCTTGCTGCCTATACAAACAGGGCAGAGCCTGGCAGGTTGATTTGCTGTTCTTCTTACACGAAAAGGCAATTAATCCTTTTTGTCCAAGATTGAGCTGAATGCCTCAGAGTTTCTCTTTCTTCTCTCTCTTTTCCTATATTATGTTCTCCCACCTCCAGTATATATTCTGTCTCTTCTTCCACTGCCTCCACTCAAGGGGTGCTCTCTCGCGCTCTCTCTCCATACTGGATTTCATTATCCGGACACCACACACACTGTGCTGCCAATCATCCACTCACACAGAGGGTTTGGAGATATCAAGCTCCTGAATCCCAAGAAGAATGAAGCCTAATAACTAAAGGCAAATATGAAAGATGAACCCCCATCCCTCACTGGCTGGGGTAATGGCCCAGGGGATACGCTATCTCTTACCCCTCCAGCTTCTGGGTAAGGGGATGATGCTGTTCCTGGACCCACGATCAAAGGCTACCTATGGGACGTGAAGAGGAGTATTTACCGCTTCTTTCTCTAATCATAGACATCAGCTCCTGCGATGGTTGTAGAATCCCCATTATTCTACTCCTTTCAGCCTCTTGGGTGCTGCAAGGGGTTTGTGTCCTCACTATTCTATCTTCTGGCCTCCATTTTTGGGTCCTCAGCTAAGTGAATGGCTTCAGTTTCTAGCTCTGAGCTCATAATTCCTAAAAGCAGTGAAACTAACATGATACTTTTCAATGTTACTACTATCTACAGGGTTCTGAACAGTAGCAGTGAAAACTGACAAGACTTTTGTTGTTAGTCTGCTATAGCTTTTAACAGCTTTGAGCAGCAGCAACACTAGAGTTACAAGCAGACTAGGTCTTGTTTACACACAGAAGTTACACCAATTTAACAGTTTTAAAACAATTTAGTACAACTGTGTGTTCAAAACCCAATATTAGCAAGTTTAAATTGACTTAACTTGTTAGTAAATGTACAGAGGCAAGTTATCAGTAGAAGACAGGTTTAAAATTGATGTAGGTGTCCACACAAAGTTGCAGTGGTTTAACTACATCAGCATTTAAAAAAAAAAAAAGCACTATTAGTTAAAACAGTGCAAGGCCTGCTTAGACCAGGCATAAATGGGTTTAAGCAAACGAACGAACAAACAAACAAAAAATCACACCTTAATTTAAATAGTGCACCTTTCCTCACGTAGACAAGCCTACAGAAAGGTTACACTGCATTGTTTTCCACAGGGTTCAGGTTTAAGAGGTTATCTTTTTTAAAAGAAAAAACCCCCCCAAAAATCTTAAATTCTGCAGAAGTTGAAGACACCTATTTAGGAAAACTTCCTACTTGCCCAGGGAAATGGATTTTCAGGCTCTGTCCATGCTTAGACACTTAAATGATTACAAGATAGAGGATGTAAAGAGTTTCTCTTAGAAGTATCGCTGCTCACCTGAAACAGATAGCCAGAACATAAGCAAAGAAAGACCTGACCTGTCCAAAAGCATGTTCGCCTCAAGTGATCAAAAAAGTATATGCTTTTTGACGTCCCCCTCCCTTACCTTTAAAGAAGGACACCAAATTGGGGGGAGGGGGCGGAGAATCACATCTGTTTGAAGTGTTTATAGCTTCTATTGGTTGAGAAGTAACACCTATCATTACTACAACTGAAAAATTGTTAAAGAGTGCCTCTCCTTCGGTTTGTTTACATTAAGCTTGAAAGTCCACCCAGACTCAGCAGAGTTATAAGCCTTTGAAAAATGCTATTTGCACATGCTCAGTGGAGCTTGTTAGAGGCTTGCTTACTCCTAAAATCGCCAAAATTTAATCTCCAATACAGTCCAGCCTATAGGGATCCTTATATCACAGCAAAAGCACTGGACATGCTCCCTGAATGGGGTGATAAATCCTAAATTAAGTCAGCCTGGCTTTTCACACTTATTATTAAAGGTAATGAGGATACTGTCATTTCAGGCAGAACTAGGACCAGAATGCGTGTCTCATAGCATTTCCACTTAGTCACACTGCTTTTCAGAATATGCAAACTTTATGTAGTTGGCTGTGCTGTCTATAATCACAAGCCTATACTCCTCCCCCCCGAGTTAAGAGTACAACCCAGGATTTCTCATTTCCAACATATTTCTGCAATCTGGCAAGTAGTCATGTAAGCTCTGACAAACTATGTGTACCATCGCCCTCTAGTAGCTGGTTCATATAAGATAACAGCATACTACAGATACAAGGTATTGCTTTAGCTCAAGAGGTAGAGGTCTATGCTGGAGACCTAGAAGTCCTGGAAAGTGTTCAGCAAGTGAATCAGGGTTGTGTAGTGAATGTAGCTGTCTGTAGGACATCTGATTCATCCATTGTAGAACTACAAGGTGTGGAGAGAGTGAGGATGAGTTAGGAGACTGCAGAAAGAGAAAGGACTGCCTTCAAAGGCAACTGAATGCCACCCAGGAGAACTGGGTTCCATCCATACATCTGCCATAGACTGCATATGTGATGGTGGGTAAGTCACTTAAATGAAGATTTTCACATTGTATTCCTCATTTTCTGGGTACCCAAATTGAGACAGGGGACCTTGTTTTCAGAGTTGCTGAGCACTCAACTACAAGTAAAGTAAATGGGAACTGCAGCTGCTCAGCATCTCTAGGAGCAAGACGTGGAGTTGGGAAGTCCTAGGCTTCAATTCTGGTTAAACCATTGACTCACACTGTGGTTTTGCACAAGTCACTATCTGTTTTAGTCTCCTTGTGTTTAAAAATTGGTTATAATATTTACCCATCTACTTCACAGGGGTGTTGGCAGCGGTTGGTTAGTGTCTGTACATTGCTTTGAACATATACAATTATTAAAAATGCAGAATACTCTAAAAATGGATCCTTAGTTCTCAAGTTAGGTATCCAATCATGGAAGCAGCCATAATTAGTGGACACTTCTTCAAATTATAGCCTAGGTTCCTTATCTGTAAAATGAGGATAATTCTTATCTCAGAGGAGTTGTGAAGATACATTCATAAGACACTCATACTATTATCATTAATACCATAGAAAACTAATTAATAATTAGGCATTAGAAATGAGTAATTCTGTATCCAGCATAGCATTTGGATGGTGTTCAATAAATACAGCGTGGGGCCAAACCCTAAGTTATAAGCCTAAGAGTAACACTGAATAGTTTGATTAAGGCAAGGGTTCTGTGGTTAAAAAAAAAAAAGTTTGTGATCATGTAGTTAGAAATTAATACATATACACAAGGGGGCCAAATTAAGGTTGAATAGGAAATTTTACTTCTGGCATTTCCTAACTTTTAAATGTTTGACTTTGCAATCTTATTTTAATGTAGGTTTTAATGTAGGTAACAGACCATAACTCAAACCTGACCTCTGCCAGATTATGTTTTTGTTTACAAAACATAGCAGATAGACTTGAGGCTGTAAGTTAGAGAGCCTAGACTTTGCTTCATGTTATACTAATAAGGGAAAGTAAAAAACATTTCCCTCATCTTAAGAATGAGACCACGAAGATTTAATGTGTGCAATGTGCAAGGTTAGAAAGTGGTTTAGTCATTCTCTAACACATGCAATGTGACATTTCAGTTATTGGAAACAGCAGCAGATTCTTAACCACAAGAAAAAAAAGTGTCAAAGTATTTATCTATTCTAAAATGCCCAACAATAAATACAATACTTGCTGCAATAAGCCATGCAGAATACAAATGCAAATTAACATACTATTACACAAATAAAACTACATAGAAAATATTAAGGTTGCAAAATCAAGCACTGAAAAGTTAGGAAATGCCAGAATTATGGCTGCCTGTGGAACCTTAATTCAGCCCCCTTGCACATGTACCATCTTTAATTACATGATGATATACTATTTTTTCCACAACCCCCCTGCCTCTTTAAGTGCACCGTAGGGATGGTGCTCACTTTTCTCCACATTCTTGAATGTGTCCCCCCGGGCCTTGTTTACATCCATTGTTCAAACTCTGTTCTGAAGGCAAAATTTTTAGTTTCCTTGTAGGCTTTCTATGGTGCTTGTCACTATGGTATCTGGTTGTTTCATAAACATTAATTAATTAATAACATCCCTGCGAAATGAAGGGGCATTATTCCTATTTTACAGATAGGGAATCGAGACACAGAAAGATTAAGATCAAAATTAATTTTAGGTGTCTAAGTTAAGACACCTAGAAACAGATTTTCTGAATGCTTAGGATTATATAGCATTTTATCTGTTCAAAGCACTACTCTGATTAGCTACAATTGCAGCTACTGAATGCTCTGCACGTCAGACCCCAGGGCCTCAGGTCAGGCATCCAGAAAATGAGATGCACACAATTAATGACTACCTGTGCAAAGTTTGGCTTAGGTGACTTGCCCAGCATCATACAAGAATTCAGAGGCAGGGATAGAATCCAATTTTTCAGGGTAGCATTCAATTGGCATAACCATGAGACCATTCTCTCTCTACCTGCAGTTCCCTACTTCATTCACTACACACCACCTTCCAACTTCTGAAACAAACGAAGAAAGGGTCTTACAGTCACCTTCACTAAAGAATACATTCATCTCCAGAGTGTGTCTACCTTGTGCATTGAATGAGGCAGGGATCCGGAGGGAAAAAATTGTCTTCAATTATATGATCACATATTATATGCGCAAGGGAGGATGAATTAAGATTGTGCAGTTAAATGTTAGGAAATGCCAGTATTAAGGTTGAGTGCAGACTTTACACTGACACTTGCATGGGAGACATCAGCATGGGTAGAACATATAGGTCCATTGTAGAGACTTCTGCCCCTTGAAATAATGGAGTAGTATCTGATAGCAGTACTAGGCTGTCCTCTTCTATGGGGACCAGCACTAGAGGGGAATGAGACACTTTACTATCTGTGAAACCGGCTATTTGCTGACAACCGCAGAGGAATAGTGAGACTCAGGAATCATGGATTCCATTCCAGGCTCTCAAGAAGAGTGTACTGTAGTGGGCATAGACTAGGGGTGGGAAAACTTCAGCCCAGGAGCCGCATCCAGCCCTTCAGACATTTTAATCTGGCCCTCGAGCTCCCACCAGAGAGTGGAGTCGAGGGCTTGCCCCCCTTTGCCCCCCCCTTTGTCGCTCCAGTGGGGTCGGGGCTTGCCCTGCTGTGTGCCGTGGCTCTGCGCAGTTCCTGGAAGCAGCGGCATGCTCCCCATCCGGCTCCTACGCATAGGGGCAGCCAGGGTGCTCTGCAAGATGCTCCCACCCCAAGTGCCGCCCCCGCAGCTCCCAGTGGCCGGGAACTGCAGCCAATAGGAGCTGCAGGGGCAACGCCTGTGGACAGGGCAGCGTGCAGAGCTGCCTGGCCACGTCACCACTTAGGAACCGAGGGGGACATGCCGCAGCTTCCGGGAGCTGCTTGAGGTAAGCGCCGTCAGGAGCCTGCACCCCTGACGTGTCCCAACCCCCGCCCCAGATCACCCTCCCACCCTCCAAACCCCTCAGTCCCAGCCCGGAGTACCCTCCTGCACCCCCAACCCCTCATCCCCACCCCAGAGCCCACACCCCCAGCCCGGAGCCCTCACCCCCCCCCCCCGCATCCCAACCCCCTGCCCCAGCTCAGAGCCCTGTCCCGCACTCTGAACTCCTCATTTCTGGCCCCACTCCAGAGCCCACACCCCCAGGCAGAGCCCACATCCCAACCCCCAATTTCATGAGTATTCATGGCCCACCATACAAATTCCATATCCAGATGTGGCTCTCGGGCCAAAAAGTTTGCCAACCCCTGACATAGACTAATCTGTGAATTTCCTTCAACTTTGACCCCTCCTGCCTCATCCCCTCCAACTTGCATAGTCCTGCATCTTCCTTGCCCCTAGTTCCTCATCCCAGTCCCATTTTCCTCACTTGACCAGTCCCAGTCTATTCATTCATCTTATTATCCCAGCCCATCTCCTTGTCCAGCCTGTTCCCCACCTCAACTCTTCATCAATTTTGTCTCTCTTCCCACCTCCAGCCACTCCTCCCACCCACATTATCCATCTCATCTGAAGGGAACACTTTAAGAAGATATTTGGAATCCCCCCAAGCCCAACAAAGACTACAAAACCAAAGGGACTATACCAAAGGCCTTCTCAATTAGAACACACACAACTTTAACAGTAAGTTTAACCTGGCATGCCAGTTATCATGATACTTAAAAAATAGCAGTTTCCAAATGATCATTAGTCACACTCTTCAAGAATATTACTGTTACACATTACATCACAGTCTTGAACTAGTACGTTGTTTTTATATACCCCCAAACAAAATACATAATTAAACATTTATCCGTTCTACAATATCCCATCCTGCTCTGCTGGCCTAGCCACAATTCTGGGACACCAATCAATACTGGTTACAGACACAGTGGTTACTCAAACATAAAAGCCTCCAATTAATACCTTAAATCTAAATAAAATGCACACAAAGTACAACAACATTTGCGATGCAAAATCATATTTAACCACGAGAAGTTAAGCATGAAGAAGTCAGGAAATTCAGCAGTAAACTGGGGCATGCGACATATCCTGTGTAAATATACAACATGACCCAATTTATCACGGAATTTCTTGACTTCTCATAACTATTTTCTTAGCCTTAATGTTAACAATTCAAATGCTTACAAATAGGCACTTCCACAGCTCTAAAATCCTCTCTCATCCCTGTCCAATTCTCTCCTTCTTCCAGACTCCCATCTTTTACAATGTTAAGTGCAAGTAAAACTAAAACTTATCTAACTGAAGGATAGGTGTCTGTACTACACAGTGGCTGGAGAGGGTTTTTTTTTGCTCAACAACTTTTGCGGCGGAAGAGGAGTTTCGGCTCTCAGCTGTTTTCTTTGGAGTAATATGGCCCTCACCGCTTTATGAGTTGTGCAGGCCTGATCTACACAATGGACTATTAATATAGTGTGTCAGGTAGGTGGGAAGAGTATCACTATCTTTCCCCCCTCCAAATGTCACCCCTGCATATATGCCACAGTGTTTAGACCCTTTCATGGGAAGGATAATATACAAGGCCCGATCTAACTATTCTTGAATATTAGGTGCAACTGCAATGATTTAAACATAATTTAAGCAATTAAGACTAGACAGGATTAAAAACCACTTCTGATTTTCTGCCAGATCTGAACCACACTTATATGAACCATTTTTAAAGAAAAGTGTTTCCTGATCTCTGCTAGCACATATTAATCATTCTTAAAACCTGTTAAAATGTTAATTATACAATGTTCTCAAGAAGACAAGTCTCAACCAGGCAATTTTTTTTTGGCTTCTGGCAACACCCACGGCCGTCCCTAGGGGAATGCGAGGCCTGGGACAACCCTGAGGCCACGCCCCCACTCCACCCCTTCCCCCAAGCCTCTGCCATGCCTCTTTCTGGCTTCTGCCCCCTTCCCCGAGCGATGCCAGGAGCCAGCAGGGCAGAGTGGGGCAGGGCCAGGCCCTCCACTGCTGCCGGGCCAGGCCCCCCCGCTAACCTCCTCAGGCCACCGTGGACCCCACATCCTGAAGCGCAGGGCTAGGGTGGTTGCCCCGGTCCCTCGGGATGGCTCTGCCCACAGTTGCTGCTTTTCTCCACTGTACTACAGGCAGACATTCTTCCTAAAAAGGAAGTCATTTGGAGGCAAGTTATTTTTTAAAAAATCCTAAAGCGCAGTGCTATGATGCTATCCAAGGCACTCTTTGTAGGCAGGAAATCTGAACAAAACCAAAACAATCACATGGGAGATGAGGAATAGGGATAAAGAGGTGGGAACAAAAGGAGGAAATAAACATGCGATACCCTCCGCATCCTCAAACTCAGATAGGCACACACAACAACATGCCCTCTGTGACCTAACAAACCCAACAGGGGCAAAACCTTGTCTTCACTACATCTGCAACACAGAGTCTCTCATCCTGTCCTAAAACCCACCACGACCACTCAGAGTCCTCTCTCTTACCCCAGATCCCACCTCAACCACAGCCCCCATCCCATCACTCCACAGCCCTGTTGCCAAAAAATATCCCTCTCCTGTGCAACCACCCTCAGCATAGCTGCCTTCCCCTATTCCCTTGCTACTACTTCCCCTTCCACCGCAGCCCCGCCCCATGTCAACAACGCCCCCCCCCCCCCAACACAACACGGGCCTGCTGTTGTTTAAAGCCCCAGATTCTGGAGTCCAGGAATGACATGAGAATCCCATTACCCCTTTACAGAGCAAAGTGCGCATTTCTAGCTGCTTGTGGCTGGGGAAGAAGAGATTCAAATCAGAGCCCAGTGCCCCCTTCAGGCTCAGAATCCAGGGGGCAGAGGCAGACCCACCACCTGATTTTTTTAAATACCATGGTTTTCTCCCCATCTTATTGGGGGAAGGGGAGAAGAAAAGAGTCCGATGTGAGATTTGAACTCGTAGGGCTGGTCAGTTACTGCTCCCATCTCCCCGATAGCGCCCCCCGCCCCTCTCCACATCCCCCGCCTCCCCGATAGCGCCCGCCCCAATAGCGCCCCCCTAACGGATAGCGGCCCCCGCCCCAATAGCGCCCCCCCGGTACCTGTTTCCGGGAGTTCCCCGGAGCTGGCCCGACTCCGGGACAGCAGCATGGGGAGCAGGAGGAGAAGCGGGGCCGCAGGCCGCATCCTCGCCCGGGGGGCGCTGGCCGCACCAGCCGAAGGCGCGAGGGGGAGACGGGCTCGAGCGCAGCAGCCGCGGCCCGGCCCCAGCTCAGACCCCGGCCCGACTCGCGAGGAAAGTGGCGCCCGCCGCGCCCGGTTCTGGTCACGTGACTGCGGGGGGGGCGGGGGGGAGGCTGCAGTTCCAGTCGCGGGCGGGGCCGCGTGTCTGACTCTGCACTGAAAGGTCCGTGTCTCTGCGCCGCACTGTTAACAACCCGCCCGGTTAACCCTCAGCTGCCTGCAGCCCAGCACGTGTGCTCGCCTTCCACGCAAACAGTCGAGGAAGCAGCACTCCCGCAGCAGCCCCAAACGTGCAATATCCGTGATCTCTGTCTCACCCACCCATCAGCTCATAGAGTCAGAGAAGATCAGGGTTGGAAGCAGGGCCAGTGCTACCATTAGGCGACCCTAGGCAGTTGCCTAGGGTGCCAGGATTTGGGGGGGGCGCATTTTAGGTCCCTCGGCCGCCGCAGTGGGAGAGGCTGCTGCCGAAATGCCGCCAAGATCCCCGGCGGCCAAAGAAGCAGCCGCTGAGGGGACCTCGGGGGCAGCAAAAGAGACCTCAGGAGGTCACCTAGTCGAGGGCTGGACAAAATAAGGCCCACCTAACATTTGTGTCAGGTTCTGGCTGCCCACACACGATCTCCGGGCCGCTAAAAGTCCCACAGTGCAACGGGCACTCAGGCAGGCTGCCTGCCTGCCATGGCCCCATGCTGCTCTCAGAAGCCTCCCGCTGCTGCTAGCATGTCTCTGCATGCCCCTGGCAGCGGGGCAGGGGTGCAGCTCAATGCGCTGCCCTCACCCCCAGCACCATCCTCACAGCTCCCATTGGCCGGTTTCCAGGGTGGTGCTTGCAGGCGCAGGCAGCACACGGAGACCTGCTGCCCGCCCCCCCAAAGAGGCACACAGAGACTTGCCAGCCGCTTCCGGGAGAGCGGCATGGGGCCATGGCATGCAGGCAGCCTGCCTGAGCCCTGCTGCACTGCCGGCTGGGAGCTGCCTGTGGTAAGCGCCTCCCAGCCAGAGCCTACACCTCGCACCCACTCCCCAACCCCCTGCCCCAGATCAGAGACCCTCCTGCACGCAAACTCCCTCCCAGACCCCCACACCTCCTCCATTAATATAGTAGAAATGTGTGGCCTGTGACGACTTACCAAAATTCATGGAGTGGCACTGGCCACCCCTGCGAAAATTATTGCCCACTCCGATCTAGTCCAACCCACTGCTCAACTCCAACTAAATCATCCCAGCCAGGGCTTTGTCAATCCGGGCCTTAAAATACCTCTAAGGATGGAGATTCCACCACCTCCCTAGGAACCCATTCCAGTGCTTCACCACCCTCCTAATGAAACAGTTTTTCCTAATATCCAACCTATACCTCCCCCACTGCAGCTTGAGACCATTGCTTCTTGTTCTGTCATCTGCCACCACTGAGAGCAGCCGAGCTCCATCCTCTTTGAAACCCCCCTTCAGGTAGTTGAAGGCTGCTATCAAATCCCCCCTCACTCTTCTCTTCTGCAGACTAAATAAGCCCAGTTCCTTCAGCCTGTCCTCATAAGTTATGTGCCCCAGCCCCCTAATAATTTTTATTGCTTTCCGCTGGACTCTCTCCAATTTGTCCACATCGTTTCTGTAGTGGGGGGCCCAAAACTGGATGCAGTACTCCAGATGTGGCGTCACCAGTGTCAACTAGGGCCTGCAAAAATCATGATTTTTCTTTAAATTAAGTCTTGCTTTTTGGTCTCTTTTCTTCTGATTTAACTCCCCCCTCCCCATCCTTACTATCTGTGATAAATACAGTGCTGTGGGCTCTCACAAATCTGTAACAAGTAATTTAAAGTGATGTACAGCAATTTTAGGACCTGTTGCAGGAGCCAACTGATATTAAATTACACAAATCTGTATGAAATTGCACAAATGTATATGAAGTGCTGCATGACAGTGCAAAGCTTCCAGCCTCTCCCAACCTGTCCATACCAGTTAATTCTGTGCCTTCCCAGCCCCACATCAGTTCTACGCCCCCATATCTGCCCCAAACCTGCATTTGTCAACTTAGCGCATCCAGCCATACATCCGTCTATGGAGGTTCTTCTCCCTCCCCAAACGCAGGCCATGTGAGGTGGGGCAGGTCCAGGAGTTCTTTGACCCCCCTCCCCCACCTCCCAGACCGAGAGGTGGAGCAGCTGTAGGGGCTCTTGGAGATCCTGATCAGCACACAGCTCCAGCTGCTCTTTACCCACACACCCTTCCCTAACCTGATGTTGCAGGTAGGGTTGCCAATTTTTATTGGACGTATTCCTGGAGGTTTAATCACATGACAATCTTTAATTAAAAATTAATCTTTAATTCCTGGCAACTCCAGGACAATCCTGGAGAGTTGGCAAGCGTAGTTGCAAGAATACAGATGGGGGAGACTGACCAATTTTTTTTTTTAAAGAGAGGCAGAGGGAGCATAGACATCCTCTTTATGCTGCCTTCTCCCCAACTGCCCTCCCCCCATCAAAAAACTTACCTGTTCCTGTGAGGAGTGGATTGCTCTAACAGCCAGGTGCAGCAGCTCTGATTGGCTGTTCTTCCTCAGGAGGTGGGGACATGGATAAGGCAACCAAAGGGAGGGGTTTTCTGCTTGACAAGTCTGAAAATTGCTTAAGTACAGTGCTTCTAAGGTGGTTAGATGGCGGGGGGAACCTCAGGACAAACTCTGATTTTGGGAAAAATCATACTAATGCAGGTGTAGGCAACCTATGGCACGCGTGCCAAAGGCGGCACGCGAGCTGATTTTCAGTGGCACTCCTACTGCCCAGGTCCTGGCCACAGGTCCAAGGGGTTCTGCATTTTAATTTAATTTTAAATTAAGCTTCTTAAATATTTTAAAAACCTTATTTACTTTATAAACAACAATAGTTTAGTTATATATTTTAGACTTATAGAAAGAGACCTTCTAAAAAAATTAAAATGTATTACTGGCATGCGAAACCTTAAATTAGAGTGAATAAATGAAGACTCGGCACACCACTTCTGAAAGGTTGCCGACCCCTGTACTAATGTAAGGAGAGTCTGGATGAGCTCTCCCCTGACAACTAGTGGTGAGCTGTGGAAAAATACTTCAGAAGCTGATCTTGTTTGCATAGACATACCCACCCTGCCTAGGTCCTCAGCCTGATGGGATTGCTTGCCCAAATGATCACTTGTGGCTGGTGTTGGATCCCCAGTCTACTTGTTATTGGGACAGGAGTAATAAAGGGTTGTTATCCTTGTTGTGTGAACTGAGGGCAGCAGAAATGTACCTGGCATTCCCCAATGGAAGGATTCACCCTCAACTCAACAGCACTTGCTAGGCAGGGGCCATGGGTTCCAAAGCCTAATGAGTTGAGTGAGATATTTGTACTTGATAGTATGGGTTTTGTTCATAGATGGTGAGTTATATGGGCTGGTGGTGTCCATGCTTGAGGAATATTCAGGGTGGGGTGCCCTGCTCCACCAATATTTGGAGCTGGGTCTCTCCCCTGGCCCTGCCTGGAGCAGGCCCCAGCCTTCATTGCTGGCCCAGCCCCAGAGGAGGAGACATTGAGGGGGCTTCTGGGAGATATGATCATCTGGACCTCACTCACCTGAGCAGCTGCTGGGGCTTTGGAGAGTGTTTGACCCTGTGATTTGCACTGCCCCTTCCTCCTCTCTCCCTCCCCCGCCTGCAGCCACTGCTCCTGCCCCATGCTGGGCAAGGGGCTCCCCCATCCCCAGAGTGTGCTGCTGGGAGGAGAAGGAAGAGCCCCTCCCCCAGAGCTCAGGGGGGGGAAAGTGATTGGGGGGGGGGGAGTCCTCTCTGGCCCCAGTCCCAGGGCAGTCCACAGCTCATCCCCAGCCCTGTCCCACTGCAAAGCCCAGAACCCCAGCCAGAGCCTGTATGCCAGACCTCCTTCCCCACCCAAACTCCCTCCCAGAGCCTTGGGTGTGTGGGGGGTTCTGGGCACTACCAAAATTTCTACAAACCTGCCACCCCTGGCTCTGTTTAAGGGTCTTAGACACCATTTGACCTGTCCTCTCTCCATGATATGATAGAGTGAATTTGGACTCAACTGCAGGTCTTGTTAAACACTGTAGAGCTGAAATCACTGATAGCTAGGTCTAAGTATTAGACCTACTTTGGGACAGTGTCTCTATTGCAAGAGACTGCCCAGTGTGCACCAGCAGTGAGGCTCTCCCACTAACAGCTGAAATCACTGACAGCTGTATTAAGTGTGGGGGAGGGTGGCCTGAAGACATCTTGGTGGGCAGCTGGTGAAGAGGTGTGGCAAGCGGCAGCAGGGTGGCTGGTGGAGAAGGCCAGTGGGATGATGAGTGAGTGCCCAAGCAGTGCAGCGTGAAAGGTACCTTCTTAGCCCCCCACCCCATCCTGCCTTCCACACAGGGTGGGAGGTGAACTCTGCGGATGAAACTCTGAACTTTTGTGCTGCACTGGCCAAGGGCAGCAACTGTGAATGGGGTATAGAGAAAGGACAGGCACCTTGAAGGGATTTTTGGGTTGCTGGACTTAAGACCCTGAGGGGAAAAGGACACTGCCCAATTTACTTGGGGGTAGGTCTTTTGCTCATGGTTTGTGTTGATGAGCCCTAATTGCAGTGTTTTCCCAAATTAATGCTGAGTTAATTCCCTCCTTATATTAAAAGTTTTTGCTACACGCAGACTCTGTGCTTGTGAGAGGGGAAGTATTGCCTCTTAGAGGCAGCCAGGGTGTGTGTGTGTAATTGTCACTGGGTGGGGCTTGAGCCAGTTTTGTGTTGTAGTGTTGAAAAGGGATCCCTCGATACTGAACCCAGCCATTGTTGCTGCTGGCTCCACCTGGCAGAAGGGTTACACTAAGCAGAGGAAAAACTTGAGGCAATGGTGGGTAGAACTAGAAACCAGCAGTGGTGCAATCCTACATATTCTAAAATCACGAACTGCACCCACCAAAACAAGGAGATTGGCTTAAAAGTCACAAGATATTTTTTTAAAGATCAAATACTGGGGTCTTTTTAGTAACCTTTTTGTTTTATAGCCTATCTTCTACACACAGGAACACTCAGAGTGGAAATGGCTCAACCCAGAATTGGTGACAATCTGCCTCTGGAGTCAGTCCAATTTGGCTAAGTGGCAGCTTTTATTTCAGGCTATGAACCAGGCTGCTCATTGCTCAAGGCTTGGTATGCTCCTGGGCCTCTTCCATCAGACATGGTGCCACACTGGGACCAACTGGCAGCACTGGGCACTCACTCAGAAGTGTGGAGGAAAGCTCTAACTTCATCAATCCAGGCCTGCCTGAACTACCCTCCCCAGGACCAGCAAGACTCCCTATAGCAAGTTGCTCCAGAAACCGCTCCTGTTGCTGGTGTTGGGCCTCCTGTCACTGCCTCCTGTTGCTGGTTTTGGCTCTCCAGTAGTTGTAAGAGGACTGCTGGGGTCTGCTTCTGCTGTTCCTCTTGTTGCTGCTGGGCCACTCCCACCAAGCATAAAATGTCCACCATCTCTTCCCCTAAAACACCCATACAAGGGGAGGCGTCTGACAAACCATGAGCACTATCACTTCCACGCCATCTCTTTTGTAGCTGTTTTTGTTGTCTCTTCTGCTTCCTCAATTTCCTCTGAGGGGCTGACCACCTGCCTGCATTCTCTACCAGATGCAGGCTGGTCGACTCCCTCACCAGCCCAGGAGAAGCTAGCACCACATCTATGTTTCTTTCAGGACATGGTTTGTTAACTCCAACTTGCAAAGCAACACCAAACACTGACCAACAGCAGCTGCAGAAGCCTTTCGCCCTGTGGCAATGGCTCTCCAGCTGAGCGCTCTCAGCCCTTTGTAGAAACATCTGAGCCCTTCTGATGATCAAACTGTGTTGGCTGGCCCCAGGCCCCCTGGGCCTTAAGGGGATAGACCACTCTGTTACACTGGACTCCTTTGTTTCAACTGGATTAAAAGAGGTTGTTGTTGTGTTGCAGAAACGAGGAACTGATAGAAATGTCATGTGGGAAAACTGTTCCCTTAATTTACAACCCTTCCTTTGCTGTATTTCTACAGTTTCACAACAGAAGTTTTTCTTCTAGGCCTGGTCTACACTGACATTTTACCACCATACTCCTATTGATAAGGGATGTGGGTTTTGTTTTTTGTTTTAACTGAGATGGCACTAGTGTAGACAAGGCCTGGCATTGTGGATCATAGACTGGAGCCAAGTAGCTCCAATATTAGAAAGAAAAAAAATGGAGGGGGAGGGGGAGGGGGAGGAAACTGCAATGCTATACAAGTAGATGAAAAGTACGTAGGATGAGATTTCCCAACACACTTAGTGGTTGTCTAAATCTGCCACCACTGAAATCAATTAGTTTTATTGTTCATTTCAGTGGCAACAAGATGAGGTCAATGATGACACTTTTGAAAAATCCTACCCACAAGCTGCTATCCTTCCCTCATCTAGCAAAAAGGAATAGTTTTATTACAGCAGCACCTGGAGGCCTCAGTCAAAATCAGGGCTTCAAACATAGCGACATTCCATTCCCTGAAAAGCTTATCTAAATAAACAAGACAAATGTGGGAAATAGGGAATGGTGTTGTCCGGAGAGCGGAAAGAGAGACAGACAGCAGCTTCAGGGATAATGGTAACTTATTATAACTTTTTTTTTTCTTCAGTGCTAGAAGAAATCAACTGTCAGTGTTTCTTTACCATTGTCATTTTGCTTCCTCCCATATTGCATTTTGGAGTAAGTACCACATGTTTCTAATTTGCTTTATGTAGTATGAGAGTCCACTCGCTGAACGGAGCCAGAGCAGGTAGCAAAGTAGCAAGCCTGATGCACAAATCCTTCAGTTCTTCCACTGTTCAGTGGTGTTTATAAAGGAAAGCGAGACAGGAGTTTTAAGTGCACTTTGTCAACTTTTCCAATAGGTCGCAAGTAATTAATTTCCTGTTTCCCAACTAAGTATTAAACTACCAAAATAATTTATCTAGACTTCACAGACTGAAGAACTGCTAAGTCTCAAGGGCCTAAAAAGCATCAAGTCCAGTTTTGGGGAAAAACTTCTGATTAGATGTTCTGTTTTGTTTTCTTTCAATAATGGTCTTGAATTGCAAAATAGCAGTGGCGTGTACAATGTTGGCCTTGATACATCTACCATGCCACATTCCAGTTCAGTACACTTCCATAAATAAGCCAGGGTTTCAGGGGTTTTTGGTGGTTGAGGATTTATTTTTTTTACAAGTCTTTTTCAGTGTGAATATTCCAAAAAAGACAGGATTCACATTACTTCAGTCAGTAAAGGGAAAACTTTCAAGTTTTCACTAATTTTGGTTGCCTAAGGTTTTGGGTCCCAGTTTGAGAGGATTGAAACTGAATTTCAAAGGTGCTGAACTTTTGCAAGTCCTAAAAAAAGAGGCACTCAAACCAGTGGACACATTTACATTTTTTGCATGAGTGTCTTGCCTACAAGTTCACTGTCTGTTACTGTAAAATTTGTCTTCAATCCAGCCTTCCTTAGTAACCAAAACTTGTTCCTATTGGTAAGTCTTTCTACATAAATGGTTGGTGGTCTTCTTTCCACTAATGAGCACCAAGTCTTTCTGAATTGGTATCCTCAATGGCATTCCCAGCAGATAACCCAAATTTGGAATAGGCATGGAAACAACTGTTTTTGAGAGGTTTTTAAGGTCAGGCTTGACAAAGCCCTGGCTGGGATGATTTAGTTGGGGTTGGTCCTGCTTTGAGCAGGGGGTTGGACTAGATGACCTCCTGAGGTCCCTTCCAACCCTGAGATTCTATGATTCTATGAACTGAGATGCTCAACCCTAGATTCATGTCTCTTCTGGGACATGGAATATGGAACCTGAAATCTTGTACTACTGCAATCTTGTTTTTGTGAGTTTAGAGAAGAGTATCAATCAAGCACCTTTCACAAACATGCCAAACTTCAACAGACACAAATTGATAACTTACGAGATTGCCAAGTATAGATCATATTTTCTCTCTTTTTTTCAAAGTTAAATGGTATAGTAGGGAGGATAGGAAGGAAGACTAAATGCTCCATTGTTCCTCTTTTAATACAGCAAAACTGAATAAAAAGTTGAGCTGAATGTCAGGGGAAACCTCCTGACCTAAAAATGACCAGAAATAAACTTCCTCTCTCAAAGGGATCCCCCTTAGCCAGTGAAAACACATCTGGCCACGGCAGGAGCTCCAAGCTGCAAGTCATAGGTGAGGAAGCAGGACTCCTAGAACTGGACCTAAAGTTTGGAAATCTGTACTTCATCTTCAGAAAGCATAATACAACAGGTGCAGCCCAGGTGGCTTTATGCCAACCTCGTGCCCTCCAGATTCTGGGCTACTTGAGAGACCAAAACAGCCTCTGGCTGCTCTACTTTATGGCTTCTGCTGAGCTGAGTTGCGGTCCAAAACGCATGCAGCACCATGTGCTGTAGGCCTGCTCTCTATCCAGGGAGGTGGTGTGGAAATCACAGTGGAAATATTGCAGATGCTGATGTATGTTTCTGACCCCCACCCCTGATGTTTTCCAGCCCTCCAATATCTCATGGAGGTGAGAGTGGGACCCAGCATGTTTCAATGATGCATGGGATTGGGCTGGCCACCAGGGAGCAGGAAGGAACAACACTCCTTTCCCTGTCTTTTTTTCCCCACTTAACCAGTGGTAGGGGCCATGCTAGCCAGGGCTAGTGTGTGGGGACCATGTAGGGTGACAGTGTATGCCCCCAGCTGGCCCAGCTCAATAGCACCTTCCAGCCACTGTGGCTCCTGATGAAGACACCCAGACTGCGGGAGGGACAGCACAGGGCATGGGGCACCAGCCATTCAGGAACTGCCATAGGAGAAGCATTAGGAACTGCTGGGATATCTCTCCCCTGCCTGGAGCTGTGTCCCCCCCCCCCCCCCCCCGCCCCCCAACGTATGCTGAACTCAGTAATGTCCTTTGCTCTCCTCCCTTTCCCTTCGCCCCCTCAATCACACAGCTTCCATGCTTCCCTGCCCCAGTCTGCTGTCAGCATGCCATCTATTCAAGGGCTGTGAAGGGGTAGCACAGGGCCTCTTATAGTGTCCTTATGTTGTGCTTTCACTAGGGGGTCAGTTATGGTACATTACCAGTCCTTATAAACCATACACAGTGGTGTATAGTGGTCTGAAAGGGGGGAAAGAATCTCTCCCATTATATTTAAAAGCATAGACTTGATTCCCAAAAGACTGGACTTGTTGCAAAAGTCTGAGCAGAGTTGACAAACTCTTTTCCTCAAGAAGACAACTATAAAGACAGAAATGATGGACAGGGACATTTCTTGCTTAAGTTATGACAAGTTTGCTGTTGTTCTGAAAGCTAAATGAGAGAGTCTGGCAAAATAGGGCCAGTGAATTTGAGACTCTAGTCCCCAGGCTTTTATTATCCAAAGAATGAATGGGCTTGTTGCAAAATACGCTTCTGGATATTGAACTTGCTCATGAGAGAACTGGAACATGTATTGCCATTCTGGTGTAAAACACTCTTGCTCTGCCTGTGTTTTAGATACAATCTTAAAAAGCTCCTGGGCTTAAATGAAAGATTGCAAGAATGGTGCTGGTACGGCAAGTCTGAGAGGTCAATTGTAATATTCCAAGATGGGCATTAGTAGAATTTAAATGTTCATCAGGGTTTGGAGAGTGTCTGAGAATTTGCAGAGGACAAGAAACAGAGATATTCTACAGGGATCTCCTTTTTCTGTTATAACATGCATCAGTAATTTGCAAATTACTGATGTGATTTGCAAACCAAATCTATCTATATGTATATATGCATGCAATCTGGGTGAAAACAAATACTTGTTATACAGGGGAGGCAGGAAGAACTAACCTTGGAGACAATACTGTTCATATTTTTGGATACCAGTATCTGTTTTAATGTTTCTCTCTTTTTAATGACTACTATGCTAACCTTTATATGCTAAGTTCTTTGAGACTGATACTTATGTACTTGTATAGCAGAATGGACCTATGACCTCCAATAAGGTGTATAGGCTCTATTGTAATATAGATAAACAAGAATTATGCAAACATTGTTTCACTTGTATAAGGAAAAGACTTTCCTGCAAACCATTTGTATGTGACGTGAAATACCTTTTGAAGTAGCATGCTAATGGGATGATGCAGCAGTGTAAAAGACCATTTACCCAAGGAGGAAATTTTGCTGACGCGTTCATTTGCATTATAACACGTATCTTGTACATGATCAGTGATATGTACATTTACACCTAAATACAGTTTTTTACAACAGTTTAAAGGGCGATGGACTCAAACTCTCACCAGCTTAATTGGCTGGATAAGTGTTCTCACGAATGAGAACAATGTATCAGTTCTTCAAAACAAGGACTTAAACCCTCATAAAAATCCCAACTTCTTAGCCATGTGTTCTGACCGCAAATCTAGGTTTGTATGAGATTGTGGCATGCATATAGTATCTTTCATTGTTCGAACACATCACCGGCCACCGACAGTACCAGGAGGCGTGAGCCGAAGCGACATCGTACAGCATCTATGAGAAAGGGACCGAGAGTCCTTTTTCCCACTGGACCATATGAACTGGAACCATAAACTCACTGAACATTAAATCTCACCAAATGAGGGTAAATCCATCCTCATCATCGTACCCACTCATTCTACTCCACACCTGAACATAGCCATTATATATGAACTTACCCTCATATCTCAATCTCTGTACTTTGACCCGTTAAGCCTTTACCCCCAATTGGGGATGTTACAGATTATGTATTTCTTACATCATCCAATCCTAAAACCGAACTTCGCTCTCCTTGATAATCTGTACCTTATCCCCTGATAACCAGAAACTTCTACGCTTAAACTCTGTACCGTTGCTTTTATTTTTAACATTATCTTAATAAAATTTTTATATCTTTCATTGTTCTGCTTGTTCTTGTTTGTATGTTAGGATAGTCTTGAAATAGATAAGAATCATATGATTTAAGAATTATATTGGCAGGGTAACTTGATGATTATTCCTATCTGAACACTAACATCCACAGAACAAAATAAACCTTGTAGCTCTGACTTCCTGATTTATCAGCTTCCCTTCAAATTTACTACATATGCCATATTGAATGTCAAAATCAAACTTTAGTACAGGAGCAGATGAGATCAGTCTGCTTATAAATATCTGCATGGCAGATATTTGAGAAACCTAAAAGCACTGATTATTCTCTTTTTCCAGGCATTCACTAGGATTATTATAAATGCCTAGATTAGATAACCCTTCCAGAAGAATAGTAACTGAGTGCCCTTATGTGACTAAGATTATAGGCAAAGATGTAAGAAACAATCTTAAAAAATGGACTTGCTGTCCTGCAACACCATAACTTAAAGGACAGCACATTTTCAAGGAAGGTGCAGGGTGTATTATTTAAAGCAATACCACCACATATTTTCCTCTTTTTGCTGCAAATCAAGGACAGCTGATTGATTTGATACAAAGTTGTATGTAGTTTTTTGTGTAATCAAGGGAATATGTAAGAAAGGCTCTTAGTGAAGCTCATAGGTAATGTGGAGGCCTCTGGGGAGGGTGGGGAGTTCTTAACTTGCTTTAGTTAACCTGAGGTTAGCAATGAAGACATGGTAGCTTGGCTTTTAACTCAGGTTAGCAATTCATGTTCAACCCCAGGATCTCTGCTCAGCTTTAACCTAAGTTAAAAAGTGGGGAGTTGTGTCTTCTCTGCTTTTTTTTATCTGCGGGTTAGCTAACCTGAATTAAGTACACACCTCTTTTTTTTTTTTTTTGGCAGTACAGACATACTCATTTACAGAGTTCCTAAGGTGAGACGTATCTGGGGAGAGTACTGTTTGGAGAGTATTGGAATACAGTGCCTGTGGTTATTACATTGCATGCGGACATTTCATTGAATGTACTTGTGACATATTAGAAATTCTGATGTGGCATTAGATAAGGTGGGCGATATAGTACCAAATGAAGAATCACTTTTTTTTTTTTATACCTGTGGCAGCCAAGACCCTGCTGGAGTCAGTGGAAGTTTATTTCCTTTCCCCTATGGGGAATAGCTAAAGAATGGATGTTCAGAGAGTAGACTTGCACCTGTTTTATAGGGGTATTTATAATGCATCCATATTTTCAGAAGTACTCACTATTTTGTGTGTCTCAGTTTTGGATTATCTTAACCTGAGATGCTTTGTGCCTTATTTTCATAGGCTCTGAGGACCTGCCATGCCCATTGAACCCCAAAATGGAAGTGTGACCATTTTTTCAGGGTGCCAAGGACTGTGAGTCATCCCTTTATGGCCCTGCCTCCAGCGCGAGGGACTTTCTTGTAGTAGCTGGGTGTTGGCTCACTGACTGTGCCAGCCTTCAGCCACTCAAGCATTTTCCTCTGCTAGCCCCTACTTTGCCTTGCAGGTTAACAATAGGTGCACCCCAGCCTTGGAGTCTCTCTGAAAGCATTCCCCTGTAGTGTCCAGTCCCTGTTTTGGAAACGTGCAGTCATCACCAGATTCAGTGTTCTTCAGTGAAATGATGTAAACGGACATTTTGTTATTCTCCTTTTTCCTCAAAGTTCATTGTCTTTGTTCCCAGAGTCAGGATGACTCCCTAATGTTTAATCTCTGGTGCCTGTTGACGTCACATGTCTGTTCTTTATTAGCATTCAGTTCCAACTGGAGAGGGAGGCCCATTATGAAACAATACAATGCTTAATGTACTTGTCCGTTACCTAGATGGACAAATGCTCCTGATCTGAGAGAACCTGTCTCTGCTGGTGACTCATACCTTGATACAGACGCTCAGGATCTATTTTCACTATATAGACAACTTTTAAAATGTCAGTACATACATGTCTCAATGATGTTAATGACCAATGTGATGCCAGCTTTCATCTGATACCTAACAAGACGCTATTTATGGATGAAGACCATGAAAGCTGTGTTGAGTTTGTCAGGCCTGATAGGATTTGCTAACACACAGTCATGAACCTTTTGCCAGTTTGCACCAATTGGCCTCTGTCACAGGAGGCACACACAATGAGTGAAAACTTCTGCAAATGCTGGTTTTACCCTTATTTAAATCCCAATTGTGGAATGGGCAGGGTTCATGTCTCTCGTAAGCAATTGTTCTAGGTACCTATTCTGGTTGAAATTGCTGTTCTCCAATTAAAAGACTAGGCACACAGATTTCATAATGAGAGAAAATGATGACCTCAGTTTAAAATAGGTTTGCTATTTATAGAGAAGTCAATGGTTCGATCTCACATAGACAGCAATCTATAGCACTTATTAATATGGAGGATTTTATTAGATCTGTTTGTACTTAGTGTGATGTATTTTTCAATAGATAAAGTATTGAACTAAGTACTTATTTTGTTACTTTATATTGGGAACATGGACTAGTCACTAAAGCATAGGACTAGGTGTCAGGAGTCATGAGACCTATGGCTCTGTCACCTCAAGCAAGTCATTTATGTTCCTTGTTCTCAGTTTCCCAATCTACAAAAGGAGTAAAACAATGCTCACTTCCTTGTTCTTGGGTTAAATTTGTTGACTACCTCAAAGCACTTCACAGACAGAAGCTGTGGAAGAACAAGCTATAATATTAAAATGACTTGTGCCTAGGTGGCTGTATATTTGCAGTTGATATGAATAATCAGATATGTAACTGATACATATAGAAATCCAAATAAAACACAAGGCACATTCAAATGTTGATAGAAAAACATTTTATCAACATGGCTGCCAGATATACAGTGAAGTGGTGGATTCTCTGTCACTTGATGTCTTCAAATCAAGACTAGCTGCTTTTTTTTGCAAGATATGCATTAGACAAAGGTTAATTTGTTCACTGTAGGGGTAACTGGTGAAATTGTATGCTCTGATATACAAGAGGTCAGGTTGCATGATCGAATGGTCCCTTTAATATCTATGAAATACTTCTATGTTAAGCTACAAATCAACAAGTTACAAGACAGAAGCCAATGCAAAAAAGGAAAAATACTTCAAATATTTTAAAATACATAATGGTATTGTACTAGAGAGAGTAAATAGCTATATCTTTATATGTTAAGTATTTATTCTATGTTTCAACACTGAAGCCATTTCCTCAATCGAAAACATCATATCCTGCTCAAGATAATAATCTGTTTTATACAAAAGCTCCAAGCAGTGAACAGGAAACAAATCACCAACACCATAATTAATACTAAGTAAGATAATCACAAAGCCATTGCATACAACCACTCACTATGTCACTTCTAAGGAATTACTTGGTAAAATAAAACACAAAACTTGACGATTTCTTTATTTACCATGAAAGAAATTCCTTAAAAGCCTGGCATTTTTAAATAGATCAAACAGTATGGCAACCAAAGAGTAAAATGCTTGGTTGATTTTATGAAACCCAATACTTGATCAGTTTTTAATCAAGATGAATTGAAAAACATTGTTAAAGGGAAAATACTAATTGATGTTAAGATATTTAGCTCCATTATGCTTGCCCTGGCCTCTATTACAGGATACACAGCCAGCCCGTACTCCTGCGCTGAAGGCACTGGCCCCCCCCGATCCTTGGTCCGTTGGGGCGCGGCAGCCACATCCACATTCCCCTCGAGCACCCAAGCGGGGACACAAACAAGTCCTTCGTTTTCTCCCCATTGTGTTCTTCCCCCTCCCCTTTTTTCAAGTTTCGGTGCTCACGTCACCCTGGGTATATCTGTCCTGTTCCACAAAGGAATGGGAGGAGAGGAACCGAAGACTCACACAAGTCACTAATTCGTAATTCGGGCCTGATCAACCCGAAACCTTTCCCGACTCAGCGTGTGCCGGCCGTAATGTTCGTGTACGGGTTTGTATTTGTAAGTATTCTTTAATACCCTATTGCTTAATATTTTGCATCACCCTCTCCCTGTAATTGCAATTCATCCCTGCAGAAGCATCCTATGTATTATCCCTCTAATTCTACTAGTCCGTGGCTCATCCCGAGTAATTATTGGGACTTAGAACAACTCCAAGGACTGTTGCTGTTTTTAATAGGAATAATCTTGTTTTTTGCATTAGTTGTGTATTGTAAACCTAGGTTATAAGTGTCATTTGCAATAAAGCTGAAATTTCAGGCCTTATTGTCTCGGTGTCTGTGTGGTTCCCATCCGCTCCAGGGGGGTTCCCTCCGAACATCCACGCGAACCTTAGTACTGTGCCCTGGTAGATAACAGGTGCACACATACCCTCGCCCAGCCAGGTGGCCCTCGAGGGTACTCGCTTCCACATGGCGTCACGAACACTCCCTTGAAAAACAATGCTCTACCGCCCCATGGGGGGCACCCTTCTTCACCTCCGGTTCGGATCCTGTTCGTGACGCCATGTGGAAGCGAGTACCTTCGAGGGCCACCTGGCTGGGCGAGGGTATGTGTGCACCTGTTATCTACCAGGGCACAGTACTAAGGTTCGCGTGGATGTTCGGAGGGAACCCCCCTGGAGCGGATGGGAACCACACAGACACCGAGGCAATAAGGCCTGAAATTTCAGCTTTATTGCAAATGACACTTATAACCTAGGTTTACAATACACAACTAATGCAAAAAACAAGATTATTCCTATTAAAAACAGCAACAGTCCTTGGAGTTGTTCTAAGTCCCAATAATTACTCGGGATGAGCCACGGACTAGTAGAATTAGAGGGATAATACATAGGATGCTTCTGCAGGGATGAATTGCAATTACAGGGAGAGGGTGATGCAAAATATTAAGCAATAGGGTATTAAAGAATACTTACAAATACAAACCCGTACACGAACATTACGGCCGGCACACGCTGAGTCGGGAAAGGTTTCGGGTTGATCAGGCCCGAATTACGAATTAGTGACTTGTGTGAGTCTTCGGTTCCTCTCCTCCCATTCCTTTGTGGAACAGGACAGATATACCCAGGGTGACGTGAGCACCGAAACTTGAAAAAAGGGGAGGGGGAAGAACACAATGGGGAGAAAACGAAGGACTTGTTTGTGTCCCCGCTTGGGTGCTCGAGGGGAATGTGGATGTGGCTGCCGCGCCCCAACGGACCAAGGATCGGGGGGGGGCCGGTGCCTTCAGCGCAGGAGTACGGGCTGGCTGTGTATCCTGTAATAGAGGCCAGGGCAAGCATAATGGAGCTAAATATCTTAACAATTAAGTAGTCATAACTGAACACAGTAAAGAAATTGATGGGAGGTCAGAAAGGACAAAGATATTTTGCAGATATTTAGGTTTTTTCATGCCCTGCTGTTCCAATACAATCACATAGGTGGGGGGGAGGGGGAGAGGAAAGAGGAAAATAACTCTAAAAATAAACTCAGATATGCAACACACATGGCCATCATCCTCTTTTGTTGAATGCTATGCTTTTGCTTCCTCGTTGCTTTGCATCTAGTGTGCTTATATTTATGCAAAGCAAGTGATAAACACTACCGTTCTGATTTGGAAACATTTTACACCCACCTTGCACTGGGATAAAATGACTACATTAATGAAGGAGAATCTGGTCCATCCTATGGACATCTATTACCATCTTTCTCAATCTATTCATCTCTTCTCAAAATAGATTTTTGCTGAACTTTCCAGTGAAAGAGAGAGAGAGTTCCTAACTGGAATCCCAGATCCTGACACCTCTGAACAATGGGAAACTCAGCTCCAGTTCCGAACTCCTATTTCTACAAAAAATAGTCACCTCTGGTCTCGGAATAAGCCCAAGAAATTCTATTCCACAGGGTAATTTCTTCTGTAAATTATATGTGCCTGAAAATAGGGACTTAGAATGAAGTTGTCTTCCCAAATAATACCTTAATGTATGTGCTACTATGGTGTTATGAAGCATTTATAATCTGGGGCAAAAACTGGTGGAGTGGTCAATAATGAGGTTGGGTCAATTATTCAGACTGATCTGGGTGACTTGCTAAGATGCGCTCATTTGCACAATATATGTTTGAATACAGCCAAATGTAAGGAGATACATTTAGGGTCAAAGAATGTAGGTCACACTTACAAGATGTACTGCTGGGGGAATTCTGCACCAAAAAATTAAAAATTCTGCACTCAGTATTTTAAAATTCTGCATATTTTATTTGTCAGAATAACGCTATATAATCACACCAGTTTCAATTATTTTGGTAATTTATTTCAAAATACCTGTCAGCAAGTATGTCTGTAACAATACAGACAACAAAAAAGATTCAGGAAATATTTTCTGAAAAATAGATTCCTTACTAGGCATATTAATACAGTTCTGTAGTGTAGTTTAAATGAATTATTACTCAGAGTTCTGTATTTTCTGCAGCCTTAAGAAACAGTGCAAAGGCTTGGGGGAGTCAGGGGTAATGTGGAGGAGCTGAGGGAGCGGGAAGTAAATTGCTGGGAAGGAGCGTGCGTGTGAACTTGGAGGGTTGTTGGGTATGGGTGGGAGGTGTGTGTGTGTCTGTGTGTGTGTTTTTGGGGATGGGGCAGGAGGGATTGTTAGGAAGCTTCCCCCATGCAGACCCTGGCTGACAACTAGCCTCTCCCATTCAGTCAAGTAGATCTGCCCCTGTCCCCATGTATCTCTGTGCCCCCACCCAGCCACCCTGTGTCCCTGTACCCCCTCCCCATGTCCCAACCCAGCCCCCCCCCGTCCCTATGTAGCTCTGCACCCCCTCCTTTATCCTCATGTGTCTCTGTGCCCCCACCCAGCCACTCCCCTGTCCCTAGGTAGCTCTGCACATAGAAGATTTTTCCATGCAAAAAATTAGAAATCTGCAGGGCTCATTAATTATGCACATGCTCAGTAGCGCAGAATTCCCCCCAGGAGTAAAGATGGGGGACAGTATCCAGAAATACAGTCACACTGAAAAGGACTTGGGTGTCATAACCACCTGAACATGAGCTCTCAGTGCAATGCAGTAGCTAGGAGCACTAACATGATTCTTGCCCCTGCTTTTACAGCCATATTGAGTAGGATAATGATATTACATTAGTGAGACCACTACGAGAATACTATGTCCAATTCTGGTGTCCACACTTCAAACAGGCTGTTGAAAAATTAGGAAAGGGTTCAGAAAAGAATTACAAGAATGATTTGAGATTGGGAAAACCTGCCTTATAGTGAGAGAATTCAGAAGCTCAGTTTATTTAGTTAACCAAGTGAAGGCTAAGATACCTCATCATGGTCTACAAGTACCTACACAGGAAAGATTTATGATAGTATATGGTTCTTTGATCTAGCAGGTAAAGGCATAACAAGATCCAATAGCTAGAAGATGAAACTAACAAATTCAGATTAGAAATAAGGCATACACTTTAATTATGGCAGTTAACTATCAGAACAAATAGAAAATCCAACATGTTCCTAGGTTATCACATTATTAAAATGAAGACTGGCTATATTTCTAAAAGAGATGCTATAGCTCAAAAGAAGTTATAGGGTTGATGCAGAAATTACTGGGTGAGATTCTATGGCCTGTGGTTATGCAGGAAGACAGACTAGATGACCACAATGATCTTTTCATAGATCTTAAGGCTGGAGTCTACAAATGGAGTCTACAAAATAATCATGAATACCCAGACTGATGCTGCATACTGCTCAGACTGCACACTTTGTGCAAGAATGTTAAGTAATACGGGAAGGCAGTAACTCTCACTTCCCCGAAAGAGTTCTGAAATCATTTCTGTAAATAAACTTAACCACAGAACTAAGATAATGAAATAACTTTAGGTCCTAAACAAGCTAATACTAGACTTCTCTCTTGAAAGTCAGCAAGAAAAACTCAGACTAAGGGTTTTAAAAAAACCTCTTTCCTGCTTGCCTTCTGTGCACTGTGTTCATAAAGTGTAGTAGCTTTATTTCTTGCATCTAGTAATGGAAAGTTTAACTTGTGTTTAGTGTAGTAGGCTTCATGTTTTGAAATTATTTAGATATGTAACTACCACTGAAGAGTTAAACAGTTCTTTTACTATACATATGCTAGTTCTCTTAATGTACTATTCCTAATCCTAAGAGTACAAACTATTGTTATTCAAATGCAAGATCAGGCATCGCGTTCTCATATTATATTTCATATGGCTATATTATGTAATCTTCAGATGACAGTTCAAATATCTAGAAATAATACCAATGAAATCTGATCCTGTGTTTTGATGATACTACCTTTGTTGAAATCTTTAGTTCTTCTCTATTAATTTAGATGTGTTAAGATATTATAACTGTTTCAGTTAGTGACTATTGGCATTTAATACAGTATATGTATCTTAATGCAATAATGTGAGAATATCATAGTTTAAGCCTGCTTAATATTAAAAGGATTGAGAGTCAGGTTCACTGGCCTGTTAAATCAGCTTCTTAATGTTTCTTAAACCAGTTTACTCACCTACATGAGGATTTCCCCTGTGTAAATAAACCAGACAAGCAGCTGTCAGATGAAAACATTCATAGAAGCAGTCCCTGAGCAAGAGTCAACAGGCACCATCTAGGACCTCCAGAAACAACCAACTAGCCTTGGAGGAACACTGCTGGTGTGGAGGAAGACATATGAGATACCACTGGGATTGAGTAACACCCGGGGCTTTGTCCTACCTTGATAGTCCTCTCCTGGAGCCCCAAGCCTCACTTCCAGATGAAGTCAAACACAATAGCTGCTCATTTGGGGTCCAAAATAGGGTCATTCCACTGTCTTCCAGCCCAGTGGTCCTGATCCAAAGCCTAGTGAAATCAATAGAAAGATTCCCATTGTCTACAGTGAACTTTGGAGTAAGGACAAAATGACCAACTACCAGTCTGATCAGAGCAAAATGACTGTTTTCTTCCTGACACCAATTCTAGTTGCTTGGCTGTGTCATGTAAATCTTCCATTTTAAGCTGATTAAGGTATCACTCAAAATTCAAGAAAAAGGTCTTTGATTTCTCTGCTATTGGCCTTGTGTTTGTGTGCTTTCCAAATCTCCCATAGGAGGAATAGTCAAATGTGGTGATTCCAGTCTGTTGTGTCTCTGAATGGAAAAGGGGGATGGGCTTAAAATGGTCACTTGAGGGACTGAACAGACCTTTATGAAAATAAGACTGTGACACTCACTCACAGTAATGTCTCCTGGTGTCTGCCTGGGGTGGGGCTCTCCTTTTCTGTACAGAGCTCTACTGAAATTTGATTTATCTTAATGTTCTTTTGACTTGAATTGGATTTCTCTGAAACTGCAAATATTTTGCCCAATAATGGGGAATAGCTATCAGCCATGGTGAAGGGATGGTTCATCTAAAATACCTTCCTTCCCCCTGCATCTTCCTCTCTTCCTTTTTTTTTTTGGGGGGGGGGGGAATTGCTACCTTTCTCATTGCTGATAACCAGACCCCCTGAGGCAGCTCCTCTTCCCCCCAACACCCCATCCCCATTGTTCGCTCCTTTTCCCCCACACCTCCATTTCTCACTGGATCTTCTCAAGAAGCCTGCCTACAGGTAGGAGGTGGCTCCGGCTGAGCAGGGTTAAATCTTCTTGCCTTGGGTCTTATCTGTGCTGTGAGCAGTGAAATGGTTAACAGTATTTACATTTAAATACATCATCATTGGAATCTGTGTTAACACCCGTTGAAATGAATGGGACAGCTGACTCTTCCAGGCGATAGCTTCTCCCTCTCTGCGGGCTCTGGCAGATGCTTCTGCAATGAGTCACACTGCATTCAAACTTTGAAGATGAAGGACTTCATTATTCAAAACTGGGGAATCCTTCAACTAGAAATTTCCTTTATTAAAAACAAGAAATCTGGGACTCTGGCGAACTAGTTAGAGGTCCGTCCTCAACCTTCTGCTCCTGACTTGTCCTTTATCACTCCACCCCCTCAGGAGGGATGCCCCTATATGTTACTCTATGGGACCTAAAAACCAATACCAAAAATATGTTCTGTCTTCTACAACTCTGCATTTGCAACCATTCATTTTGCCAGAGCATAAAAACTAGACCGTAAAAGTGTCTGGGTCTGTTTCCTTTGTCCAAACTGAGTGAAATGCAAAAAGTAAGCAATCCGTATTAAAGGGGAAAAGATGTTTCAAATTATTTCAGTTCTAATCATCTATAGTATTAATAGCACAGACAAAGAAACTGTCTCTCTCAAATATTGTAACCTGTTAATCATAGAATCATAGAATATCAGGGTTGGAAGGGACCTTAGGAGGTCATCTAATCCAACCCCCTGCTCAAAGCAGGACCAATCCCCAATTTTTGCCCCAGATCCCTAAATGGCCCCCTCAAGGATTGAACTCACAACCTTGGGTTTAGCAGGCCAATGCTCAAACCGCTGAGCTATCCCTCCCCCAGGGGGCAGATTTTAATGCCCTCTTAAAATCCACAGAGCAAGAGACCGTGAGAGCATGTTTATTGTCCAGCAGGCATCTACACATGTAAGTAGAGTTTGTCTGGTACAACATCTTGAATCATCTGGGTAACAACCAGGTTTCATTTGCTTTTCTGTGTAGCTTGGAGACAGCAGAAGGATATTTGAGATGGCTGACCAGCTTCCAGCCAGTTGCAACCAAGTTGGCCATTGAAGGTATGTCTCCTCTGCAATAAAAATTCCTGTGGCTGGCCCATGTCAACTGATTTGGGCTTGTAGGGCTCAGGCTGTGGGGCTATAATATTGCAGCATAGATGTTTGGCCTGTGGAATGGAGTCTGAGCTCTGGGACCCCACAAGGGGAGAGGAAACCATTTTCTCCACACAGCATGGCCTCATACGTATGGTGTGTGCAAGGTCATGCTGTACAGATGATGCCATATTTTAGAGCATATTGTTAATTTCCCCATCCACCCATGAAGAAGTCCATGCAGAAGCCTCATCCCATAGCGCTCAGCGGTTTGAGCATTGGCCTGCTAAACCCAGGGTTGTGAGTTCAATCCTTGAGGGGGCCATTTAGGGATCTGGGGCAAAAACTGGGGATTGGTCCTGCTTTGAGCAGGGGGTTGGACTAGATGACCTCCTGAGGTCCCTTCCAACCCTGAGATTCTATGAGAATGCTGGAAGAGAGAAATAAAAATAGTTGACGGAAGACTTTTAATTTCTTTGGTTTCAAACAGCAGAAAAACCAAACTGAAACCAGAGATCCCCCAGAGATTATCTTCTGGGTCTGCCCTGAAAGATCTCTACAACTCTGTTAATTTTAGGATTAGGTGGTAACTAATTTGTTCACAGGCACCAACTTTCTTCTTTCCAGGTGAGTGTTCTGCTCCCTCCCCTGAGTGCACCTCACCCTTGCTTTACCTCTTCCTTTCCCTGCTCAGCCCTCTTTCCCCCCCACATCCCCAGCACCTCTCACCTGCTGCCAAACAACTGATTGGCTGGCCACTATTCCCCCCACCCCAAGTTAATAAACCACTCCAGACAGTGTAACAAGGAGGAATAAATGAGTTTGGTTTTTAGAGTTAGTTGTGACTGGTATTCCTTTGTATGCCACAGTATAAGAGGCCTGTGAGATGTTCTGTAATGTGTACAGTATCAGACTATATGAAATGCTGGAATACAAGTTAATGAGATGTTGCAACAACTTTTTACTTTGGGGGTAGTGTAGACTAGAAATTCCTTTTGGAAAATCCAGGCAGTGAAAATAATCACACTTAGAGGCAGATTCAGTGGAAATTCTGGATGTACAGAAGTCACTGAGCATTTTGGGTTTGGAGTTTAAGGAGTTTAAGTCACTGAAGCCAATGGGGCTACTTGTGATCAAAGCGATGTATGTGCTTAAGTGTTTGCAGGATTGGATCCTAAACCTTCATGTTAAATCTAATCTATTTTATCTATCTATCTAATCTATCTATACTTGCAGATTTAGGCCTTGATCTGGAATCATGCACATGAATAACTTTAGTCATATACATAGCCTTAAAGTCAATCTAAGCATGTGATTAAAGCTAAAAAATCTTGGCTACATGTTTAAACACAGGAATGGGGTCTTTTTCAAAACTCGCGAAACTGTCTCGGAAGCTCAAGGTAGATTTAGGCATTGTAGTAATGCCACAAATCCACTTGGAGTCACTCGAACACAGCAACGAGCCCCACAATGACACTCCATCCAAACTATTTGTTGTGCAAGACTCTGAACTTTATGCCTGAGGTGGGAGAAGGGGAGAGGAGAAAACTGCAACGATTTCATATGGACTAACACTTTGATATGTTCCTGCCACTTGCTAAATCTTCAGCTAAGACTTTCTCAGGCGTGTGAGCACAAACATATTTGTATACTGGTGGTAATGAAGAGTGTTGTGCTAGTGGCAGGGCTGTTACACTTTTCTTTTTTGGATTATGTTTGGATGGTCTCATTATTAAAGTCTTCAGTATTATCTATTTAGAACAGACATTCAATTATTTTTTTACAGTACTCTCACAACCCGTTCAGTGAAATCCCCAAATAGTGAAGATTCTAATAAGTCTAGCCCCCGTACCCCTTTTGTATTAATGTTAGGAGTTCCATTTGAGATCATATTTTGGTTTCAAAGGAAGATCTATCTAATGAATTGATCTCGTAGGTCAAAGTTACCAGGGATTTCAGGAATAGGAGATTGTAGGCCATGCAGGGTGAAATAAAGAGGTTTGATTGAACATTACATGCTAATTAAAAAAATACTTGGGGCCTGATAGTGCAGACACTTACCCATGTGAGCACTGTTAACCATTGAAGTTAATAGGTCAGTTCATATGCTTAAACTTAAACATGCACATATTTTTGCAGGATGGGGTCCATGATAGAAATAGGTCACAGAAGGATTATAACTAGGAAGAAAAGTAACATTTCATACTCAATTCAAATTCACAGAAAGAAGAGATTGAATGTCATATATGTTGAAAATAGCTAATGGTATATTTTAACTTGGCGTTCCCTTCATCCCTTCCCCCACCCCCAAGTTTAGGACTTTTCTGGTATATGAGAAGAAATGATCGGAGATACTAAATGAAACTTTCTTTATACAACTAAAATATTTTCCATGCTAAGTAATGTGGCAAATTTTTGCAAGTCTTTTTTTAAACACCCACGTTTTAATTAACCCTTAAAAAAAAAAAAAAAAGAATCCGTCCATGCACTGGGTAGAGAGGGGAAGACAAAATAAATCTTAGGTGAAGTAAACAGCACCAACACTATATTAAACTGTCACCTTTCAGTTTCTTAGAGGATAATACTAGTGGATTCAATTTCAGTCTTATTACAGACATGAGTCTATTTCAGTTTTGTATAGGAACTGAGTGTGGGTTTTGGAGCCAATGTGAGGTTTTCCTCAACAAGAACTGCAGGGTCAGGTCCACATTGCAATCCTCATCTCCCTCCCTCCCCCCATTGTGCTTCTATTTTATGTTCTGTAAATCTGGAATATGAAATATGCGTACTGCATTGCCATATTCCTTCATTCCTAGCCACCATCATCTTTTTGCCTAAGGTATTCTTATTTGAAGAGTAACAGGGTTACTCTTCAAATAATTACTTAATAATGTTTGCTAAATAATGATGGATATGTGTATTCTGTACCATGCAGTATGGACCCAATTCTATTTCCATTGTCCCATTAGTGGTAATGGGAGTTTTGTTACTCCCTCCAATGGGAGCAGAATTGGGCTTAATATTTTTGAATACCAGTGTTTTGATGTATAAAATTAGTTAATATAAATAGGAAACTGATTCTTACTGCCTCTTCACTCCTTAGTCAAAATAATTCAATCATGACATTGATGTAAGACACATTCACATATTTACTGCTAAACCCTTTCAACATTACAATTGCTTCGAAGACTAAAGAGACACCATTATTTCCTTATGTATTTAAAATGAATTTTCAATATATAAGATGAATGCTTTTCATTAAACTGACATCTTTTGAGTCTTGCTTTTAGTGAAAATAGGCTGATAAGAAAGATGCGCACGATTTTATTTTGAACACTTATATTCAGGTGTTACCACAATAATATAACACGTAATTTTATGTGGAGTCCTAAATGCACATGATCCAACGCACCTTGTAGTATTATATAGAGTGACATTGTGCAGAATTTCACTGCATTTCTTGCAGGATTATTTAAAAAAAGACTTTTAGCATGTCACTGTATAAGGGCTCCGGTCAACTCCCTTTAGGAATTGGAAAATCTCCCACTGACTTCAACAGGAGTGTTATCAAGCCTTAAAATAGCAACTGACAATATTAAAATCAAAACAAACATTTATTTTAATCACTGACTTAACCTAAGAAAGGCTTTTCATCAAAAGTATCATTTGTCTTTTTCTAAATTGGATAATTTTAACTGTTTAATTATAAAGAACAAATTTAATAACTTACCCTAATGGATATTGTAAGTGCTACAATTTAGCTATTTTATTTATCTTTATTTAGTCTACTCTAGCATGTAGCTTATAATTGATTATATTTTGCTGTAAAAGTAAATGTGTTGCAATGTATAAATCTATATACTATTTGAAGGCCTGATGCAGCATTTGTCGCTCCCTAAAATTTCTGACTTCAACAAGAGTCTGAGTTTGTAGTAATTGAAAAGCTCTGGAATATTCTCAAGAAATAAGTATACAAATAAATTAATATAGAAGATACCAATAAAAAATCTCCCATGAAAAGGAAAATAAAATCCCCTATGTAGCTAGGTTGCATGGTCAGGTACAATAACTGTAATTTAAGAATAGCGTTTACAGTGTAAATATGTTAAATTGGCTCTCTTAAACAATTTAGTAACAGATAAATGACTCAAACAGCAAAGAACTTTCTTAAAATTCTTTAGTCTTTACAGATTTCAATAGAAATGAGTATTTAATGCATAATAAAAAGCAGTGTTTATGAATACATGAATTGGTAATTGCTGTGTATCTATAAAGAACTATTCATTTTCAAATAGGTCACTTTTATTGCTGATTATGAATTTATCTCATTGAACACAGTTTTCAGGACAAGACATCAGAGATAGTATTAAAACCATCCTGAATGTCAATCAATGGTGTTATATTTGTTTTGATTTTCTCTTATTTCTGGGGTGCCTGTAAGGTTAACCCAATATTAAATCAGCTATGACCATGAAAATTACGCTTATTAAGTCTAAAGGGGCATTTTGTGGGTTCCCCCTCCTGCAGACTTGTTAACTTGTTATGAAGAGTGATTGAATACCTTATGTAATGATGCATGGCTAAAATTTTCAAAGTGAGTGACTAAATCTTAGCACCCAAGTACATATCTAGGTAGTTTTATCAGGAAAAATCCATGGTAGGCAATGTAATTACATGATAGTAGTAGGGCTGTCAAGTGATTAAAAAAATTAATCGCACAATTAATTGCACTGCTAAACAATAAGAGTGCCATTTATTTAAATATTTTGGATGTTTTCTACATTTTCAAATATATTGATTTCAATTACAACACAGAATACAAAGTGTACAGTGCTCACTTTATATTTTTGATTACAAATATTTGTGCTGTAAAAAACAAAAGAAATAGTATTTTTCAATTCACCTCATACAAGTACTGTAGTGCAATATCTTTATCATGAAAGTTGAATTTACAAATGTAGAATTATGTACAAAAAAACTTTTATTTTTAAATGCAATGTAAAACTTTAGAGCCCACAAGTCCACTCAGTCCTACTTCTTGTTTAGCCAGTCACTCAGACAAACAAGTTTTACATTTGCAGGAGATAATGCTGCCTACTTCTTGTTTATAATGTCACCTGGAACTGAGAACAGGCATTCGCATGGCACTTTTACAGCCAGCATTGCAAGGTATTTGCGTGCCAGATGTGCTTAAGATTCATATGTCCCTTCATGCTTCAACCACCCTTCCAGAGGACATGCGTCCATGCTGATGACAGGTTCTGCTCGATAACATTCCAAAGCAGTGCAGACCAACGCGTGTTCATTTTCATCATCTGAGTCAGATGCCACGAGCAAAAGGTTGATTTTCTTTTTTGGTGTTTTGGGTTCAGTAGTTTCTGCATCAGTGTTGCTCTTTTAAGACTTCTGAAAGCATGCTCCACACCTCATCCCTCTCAGATTTTGGAAGGCACTTCAGATTCTTGAACTTTGTGTCCAGTGCTGTAGCTATCTTTAGAAATCTCACATTGGTACCTTCTTTGCATTTTGTCAAATCTGCAGTGAAAGTGTTCTTCCGAACAACATGTGTTGGGTCATCATCCACAACTGCTATAACATGAAATACATGTCAAAATGCAGGTAAAACAGAGCAGAAGGCTACTATTCTCCCCCAAGGAGTTCAGTCAAAATTTAATCAACACATTATTTTTTTAAAGAGTGTCATCAGCATGGAAGCATGTCCTTTGGAATGGTGGCCAAAGCATGAAAGGGCACACGAATGTTTAGCATATCTGGCACGTAAATACCTTGCAATGCTGGCTGCAAAAGAGTGATGCAAATACCTGTTCTCAATTTCAGGTGACCTTGTAAACAAGAAGATGGCAGGATTATCTCCCGTAAATGTAAACAAACTTGTTTGTCTGAACAAGAAGTAGGACTGAGTGGACTTGTAGGCTCTGAAGTTTTACATTATTTTGGTTTTGAGTGCAGTTATGTAACAAAAAAAAATCTACATTTGTAAGTTGCACTTTCACAATAAAGAGATTGTATTAAGGTACTTGTATGAGGTGAATTGAAAAATACTATTTCTTTTGTTTATCATTTTTACATTGCAAATATTTGTAATAAAAATAATATAAAATGAGCACTATTCACTTTGTATTCTGTGTTGTAATTGAAATCAATATATTTGAAAATGTAGAAAAACATCCAAAAATATTGAATACATTTCCATTGTTATTCTATTGTTTAACAGTGTGCTTAAAACTGCAATTAATCACAATTAATTTTTTTAATTGTGATTAATTTTTGAGTTAATTATGTGAGTTAACTGCGATTAATCGACAGCCCTATATAGTAGCCAGTGTAAGTGTGATCAAAATCAGTCCCTTTGTTTCCTCATCTATAAAATGAAAATACTTCATAATCTGTCTCAGGGGTCTTATGGGAATTAATATATTAAGACTTGTGAAGTCTTTTGAAGACGGTGTCCTTGCTCTTGGCCTGCACTTTACTCTTTTTATCCTGGGAGATGAGTGCAAAGAAGACAAACCCAGCAGATCCAGCCTCAGGAAGTTTTCCCTTAGTAGGAAGTTGTGACAGGCAGGACTTATCAGTGGTAACACACAGCTATTCGGTACCTGGGTCACAACTCTCTCCCATCTCTATGACCTTTGCAGGTGGTCATTCCAGCACAGTGGCAGTTTCCTTTCTGGTAGAGGGTGACTCGGCCCCCTGGCCATGTCACTAGTTGAGTCCATCCCCCGCTGGAGGGTTGAGTCCAATGTTCTCCACAAAAGAGAAGCTTCAGCCCACATCTAGGCCTTTGTGGGCTGCACACCCTTTGCCTCAAGGCTTATAATATCTCTATCCCCCCTTAGCTCCAGTGGGGATTTGTGCCCTTTCATGGGAGCGGATGTGGTAGGGGAGCTCAGGCCCTCCTTTTTCACTGGGATCCATCCCAGGCCCCTACAAGAGGCAGCAATATCAAATACCCAAGGAGTCCTTTGGGGCTGCCTCCCCAGGCCACTTCCTACCACTCACCCTCCCTGCCCAGGGCATGGTCGAAAGCCTCACAAATGATCCACCAGAAAATGAGATGAAGGGCTCCTTAGGGCTAGGGAAAGACTGCTCCCTCCTCTAGGGCCTGTGGTAACTGCCACTTGCAGACCTCTCCCTTGCAGCTAGGACTCCAGGACCACCCTTACTCAGGCACTCCCAAGATACGTCTTTCCTATCCTGCCTGCCCACCTTTGAGTGGCTCTTTTAAGCTCCTCCTGCTGCAGCAGGCTCTGCAGGCGCAGTGAGATGGAGCCATCTGGGACTAGAACTGTTCCCTAATCACTTCTATCCCCGTGTGGCTATATACCCCAACACAGAAGTTTTTTGGTGGTCTAGAGATACTGTAAGAGCTCTGACACCACCCACCCTTCGGTCTGTCAGCCCAGTGAGCGTGGCCAGGGAGAAAGAGGCATAGTTGGGTCTTGCTTCCTTGGGAGTTGTGGCTGGGACTTAGCTGCTGGCACAGGTTAAAGCATGTAGCATCTGCTCTGAACTCTGCACCCCATGATCAGGGAGCTCAAGGACAACTTCACATCCCAAGCTGTGCTGAGCACTCCACAGATGCATGCAAGAGAAGATGTGGATTGAAGAGATCAATATAAATACTAAATAGTGATGATATTAGAACAGATGCACAGGCAAATGTTTCATATTGTATAATATTTGAAATAAAAATGGTGGGTTTTTTCCTGCTTCTAAACTGTTGTTGGTGTGCTCATTTGTATGCAAAAATCCCATAATGCTTCCCGATCTTAAACAGTTTTGAAAGGATTTACTCTATTTTAATTGAGGCAATAAAATTATAGCTTTTGGGGCTCATATAGATGCAAAATAAATCTCTGCTTTGCTAATGAAATGGTAGAAAGCTTTCTTGTCTTAGTACAATATCATTATGCTCATGTTAGACTAGAATCTCAAATCCACCTCAGTCTGATAATGGGACTATGGTGATTCTTGAGAAATCTGAATTTATTTCCTAGCTGCTTTAACTACTTGATTTGAGTATCTGATCCTTGGTGCTACTTGATCCTGTCAATAACACTACCTAACGATCTGACCCTGCTCTCAATGAAGTCAATGGCAAAAACTCCCATTGAGTCCAATGGAGCAGGATCAAGCCCTAAATTGAGGGTTGTATATGTCCCTGAAGTCTCATCCAGTAATCATTGTAGTCAATGATTGTTTTTATATGCACAGCCGTATCCAGAATGCTTTCTTTAAACATGCATCCTTTTGCTTTGACTGCCCTAATTTCAAATGTTAGAAACAAACTGATACGTTTGCATGCATGCATTTCTTCAGGGACACTGGTTTTTTGAAGAAAAATGTGCCCTAGACCTAATGTGAGAAAAAACATCAGAATTTCTTCAAAAGTTTTTGGGTTTTCATCAAAACTGACAATTAGGTGGTTTTTGGAAATTGAAAGCTGAAATTTCAGCTGATACCCATAAAATTTAAAATTTTTTGGATGAACATTTTTGGGTTTTTTTGGTTGCCAAAAAACTGCAACTTTTTTTTACAAAATAAACAAACAATAAATGTAGTAAAAACAATGAGGAGTCCTTGTGGCACCTTAGAGACTAACAAATTTATTTTGGGCATAAGCTTTCGTGGGCTAGAACCCACGAATACTACCACTCTGAAATAAATTTAGTAAGTCAGAGGATATTTCCTGTGAAGATTGTGGATTTAAAAAAGCTATTTTTCATTAAATCTCTTTGATGGAAAATTTTAATCAGCTCTAGTTATGGTTGTTAAGAAATGGGGGAACTATTCTAAAATTCCTTTCTAGTGTTAAAATGGAGCAACTGAACTGATAAAAGAATGAACTTCTAAACAGCCATATTAAGAGCACAGACTTATTTTCCTATTTCACACTTATATGTACTAATATTATCTGTGAATCTGAATAGGTATTCTGATAGGCCCTGATTCAGGAAAGCACTTAAGCACACTTCAATGGAACTTCAATCTGATTTAAGCATGTGCTTAACTTTAAGCAGGTGTTTAAGCGCCCTGCCTGAATAGGGATGCTTTCCTGAATCAGGTCCATAGCATGCAGTCCTGAGAGGTGCTGAACACCTTCATATTCTATTTTCTTCAGAGGGATTAGAGGGTACTTGGTACCTTTCAGGATCTGGCCCTTACCTTTAAAAAGGTTTTCATGGTGTCTGAGTTGGCAAAAGACAACTGTTCAATTTTAAATTTTCCTTACTCCAGAAATCAGATTTTTCCCAGAATAAAACCTATACCAGCAATATGCACACAGAAATCTAATGTCTATATGCTTTAACATCTTGACAAGACATATGGGGCCTAATTCTGCTGTCATTAAGACCATGGCAAGATGCCTGTTGATTTACACAGGTGCAGGATCAAGCCATTTGACTTGCAAACTATCATAGTCACCTCTGGACTTTCTATATGCAATTGCTGTCTGTTGTTGCAAGTGTTTATAGCTATATTAGTTCTCCAGCAAAGGTGGGTAATGTTATATACCTAGTAGACCAGTTTTAATAATTACACTGACAACTGGCATCTTTCGTCCCTTCTAACTCAGATCACTGGAACTGTTAAATGTATAGTGAAAACTTGTTTATATTTAAGAAAATATTAGTTTTGTTCCTTAATTTATTTATGCCACAATGTGCAAAAATATTAGAATTGGCAACATTAAGCCTGATCAATCTGATCATCCAGCTACGTTTTTATATTACATATATGTATATTTAAACATACTACATACCATGTACTGGTATTTACAGTGAAAACTGTACATTTGATCTACTGTACACTCAAACTTCTAGTCTAATCTAATACATGTGACTGTACAATCCAGCTGCCACAGGATTTCTCTGCCGTTGCCAACTTGCACAATTTTTTATATCATGAGTCTCATGTTTGATGCTTTTCTTAAATCCTCTGCTCCCGGATTATGTGAGAATCTCAGCATTCATTTTAAAATATAAGAGATAAGTTTCTAGTTTCATGGTCAAAGAGAAAAGCTTAAAAATGTGAACCTGAAAGTCTATGATACAAAAAGAATCCAAAAGTTATTCTTAAGACTCTCATGATTTTGAAGCCAATTTTGTGATTTTTTTGAGCCGCCTGACTCATCACGTTTCAATGGTTGGGGGTCAGCCATGCTGCTTTCGCTACTCACTGTGACCAAACTTCCAAATTTATCCTGATTTCTGTTACAATTTGAAGTTGTGCATTCAGGTGCTCAACAAGTGAGTAATTTTTACCTTTGCTTGGGTTCATTCTGAGAGTTTTACGGTCTATCTAGTGCTAACTAAACCCTCTAATTTCTTTTCATTAAGTAGCACAGTACGTGTGTCTAGTAATGTCGCTTGTGAGAGGTTTACCATCTAAAGTCCTAATCCTGCAATGAGTTCTACCTCTGCAGATTCTGGTACCCTTATTGAGCCTCATAGGTAACAGGTAATTGGAGATACCACTGAGTAGAGACAGTAAACCATGGAAAGAAGGGGAAGAACAGTGGGGGTGCCCCCTCCTTTTCCTGGATTAAATCTTTTTTGGTGAATACTATGGCTTGAGTGTTGCACTAACTGCTGAGCTTTGTATTATATATTATGCTTGGCTTTTTATAACCCTGTCCTGCTCAGACATGGGGATTACCCGTGAGATTAGCAGCCAAACTAGCTAGTTTTAGACGCAGCTTCATCATATCCTTTTTTTTTTTTTACGCTGATGACAGAATTCTGCCATCATGATCATACTCTAAAGGTCTCTGAATTGGGCTCTAATTATATAAACAGAAAGTGCACATCTAGGTCATGCAAATGAATTGTTGTCCTATTAAACAAGGAAACTATCGATCTAGGTATCCTTCTGATAAATTGCATTCAAGTACTGACAAGGGTGATGAGATTGGAGAGGGATTCTCTCATGATGCAATTATAAATATTTTGCACCTAACTATGACACCTTACAAATGACACTTCCAGGTCAGAGAAAAAAAGAGAGTAACAGTTCTTCAATTAGAAGTGAACATTCATCTATGAGGAAAAAACCCAGTCGTCCTGTGATAAGACTCAGAAAGCTTGTTTTTTTGGCTAATGTGATTTCATACATTTTTGTTGCACGGTAGGCTGAGCAGCATTCCTGCTTTGTTGCCTCGGATGGGAGTTGTTCGATATCATGTCACACATAACTGTGCACTGAGTCCTCATGCTGAGCTGTGAACTGATCCCATGGTCAGTCGATGACATTTTGAGGGGGCTGGGAGAAAGCAGGGGCAGCCTGATTCATTCTCTGTCTCCTCTTCCTCCCTGGCTCTGGCTCCAGCCTGGGCTCCTTTCAGCCTTATTCATGAGCTGATCACTGGCAGAGACGGTTGGGGCGGGGGGGAGTGGTTTGCATTCTAACATTAAATTTAAAAGCTATAAATTACAGGCAACTATAAACACTGCTCCTTGCTAAATGTCAGTGCTCATAAAATCTGTGTGTACACACAACCCCCGCCCCCCCCAAACACCCACACACCCTCCCCTCTCTCCTACTGGATTTTTCTCCCTGCAACCTAGATGTGACAATAGTATTACATCTTCTGGGTTCTGAAACCTAACAGCTAAACGATGGACCTTCCTGCTGCATTTTGTGTGCTATAAGGTCCCCATCCAAAGCTCACTGAAACTAATGGAAAGACTCTCACTGACTTTTGTAAGTTTTGGATTAGGCCCTAAATTGAAAGGAAATTTTTTTTTTGTTAGTTTATAACCAAGGGGGAGTGATGAGCAAAGTGTTTCAAAAGCAATTTACTACAGCTAGGAACTGTCAGCCTTCTAACTCAAACTGAGTAATGAGAGCAATGAAGTTGGGGGAAGGAGAAAAGAGAAGGGTAAAAAATGTAATAACTTTTGCATCTGACAATCTGTGTTGTCCAAAAGAGAGACAAACATGTCTACAATGGAATTGCTGAATACTACTTATGTCCGTTAGTTTTACATTCACTTCATGTTACTATAATTAAGGCTGTTTTAGTCATTTGTATTTTTAGTAAAAGTCATGGATAGGTCACAGGCAGTAAACAAAAATTCATGGCCCATGACTTGTACTATCTACCCCTGACTAAGTCTTGGGGGAAAGAGGGGCCCTGGGGGTGCTGTGGGTGCTTGGGGGGTGGCGGAGGAGCTGGTAGGCTCCCTATATGGCTCCTTGCGGCTTCCCAGAAGCAGCGACATGTCCCTCCCTCAGCTCCTAGCTCCGTGTGCTGCCCCAAGGACCTGAGGGAGGAACATGTCGCCGCTTTCGGTGAGCCCCCCAAGGTAAGCGCTGCCCTGAGCCCCCTCCCCCACACACCCAAACTCCTGCTGCAGCTGGAGGGGGAGGGGACAGTGGCCTGAGACTGCCCAAGCAGCAGCCAGTGCGGCTGGCCCAGGGGCTGCCAGAGCTGCTCAGGCAGCCCCCGGGCCAGTCGCACCAGCTGCTGTGGAAGTCACAGAGGTCCCGGAAAGTCACGGAATCCATGACCTCCATGACAAACTCGCAGCCTTAACTATAATAGCAATTTTATTCCTACCATTCCTATAATTCCTGATATATAGACATGAAAACTACTTACAGGATAAGTCAACTACTACTACTACTAGCATAATTTTGTGGTGTCATAACTCTGTCGAGGTCAGTGGAGTTATGCCAGCAGAGAATTTGACCCAGTGGCTTCAGGGGGTAGCATGGATATAAATGATATCAAAACTTGGCCTAGAGAGCTGCTTATTTACAATTTACTCTTTCCCTGGGTTTGTTGCATAATGAGGGCAATGAAATTCTGCTGGAGAAAATCAGTTGGTTCCAACATTTTATTTATATGCACACAAATACTGGATTTCTCCAAGTTTGCAGAGTCCCTACACTCGTACATTCTTTGATATTTGAGGAGTTTGACTATCATACTATGTTTCTACAGCAAACAGAAAAGATAAATCTATCCCTGTTATGATAAACCAAGCTTCACTCATGTATTGATCAAATGAAGACTTGGGAAGGGGGAATGTTTCAGATAACTATATCTTTAGCAGATTTCAAAATGTATGCCTGCTGCAACGACATCATGCACCAAATACATTCATTGCAAGAACTGAGGTTAAAAATAATACTCAGTTAAAAACAAACAAACAAAAACACACCCTCACCCTGCCCAGTAACCTTAGTTAAGAGTCTAAGACATCAAGGTTAAAAAATGTTTTTGTGAAAACAACAGTGAAACTCTTCTACAGTAGTGCACTCTGCCTCTGAGGTGGGAAGGAAATTGTAACCTACAATAATGAACCTTCCAAGCAAGGGTTCGCATGCTATGCCTTCAAACAGGAATGCTCCTTCCTGCCTTCATAGAATGTAGAGGACCCATTGTTCCAAAGTTGTGGCATTGGGGTTCCTCTGCTTTGATGGGATTCCTCATGGGGAAGCAGCCATTCTCAGTACTATGTTCCCCTGGCTAAGTGGTAGATTTCTTAGTGAAAATCCACTCAGGAATTTCTGCTGCTGGGACCAGAAGTAACCCCCTGCGCTTTTGTGCCTTCCAAGGTCCTAAAAGAAGTTGTAGGGTGCAGGCACAGAGATATAACCAGTGGAGAAGTGGGAAAGCAGGTCACTAGGAGTGTGCTGTGTAGGTAGAAAGCCACAGAGATGCCTTCTGGATTCCCCCTGATCCTGCTTTCAAAGACCACTCCCCTAAATCCTCTGCACCCCTCAAGCTCCTCCCTTCTAAGGAGAGAATCAGCCAGAAATGCGTAAACTTGGTTTGTTTTCCGCTGTGATTTTTACTCCACTGTAGGACCTTCCTCTGAAGGGAGCATGTTCCATGATAGTAATATTTGTAAGACAGTTTTATCTGCTAAGATTGGGGTAATTAAATCTCATGTTTCAGAGCATGAGCTGATCCTGCAGGGGCCAGGAAGATAATAGCTGTCATTGTGCACAGTTGGTGCTACGTTTTATAGAGGTGTTTGCCTTCCTCAGCAGGAATTGGTTATTACCACCAAAGCTGAGTGAACTTGGTAGGCTAGATCCCCAGATGTGCCAGAGCTGCACTCAGTGCACTGGGTGAGTTGGGGCTTAGGCAGCTCTCCTGATTCTGAGGGCTGCCATGGGTTGAAATGGCCATTGGGACAGCTTAGAGCAGCTTCAGGGATGCTCTAGTTTGTACTGGCACATAATGCTTCCCAAGAAACCTCTTTGCCAGCCAGGATGTCTAGAGTGCAGTATGCTCTGGCCTTGCTCCCTGGGATGCCTCCCCACTGCCAACCTGCCCCAGAGTGTTCCCTACATCTGTGACGGGATGGCATTGGGCTGCCTTTGCTACACTAGGGGAATCTTCAGCAGCTGTCATAAGGGGTCTTCAAGTCCCCTGTGTCCCTCTGGATTGGCACAAAGGGGACTAAGGAGTGGCCAAGAATCGGGCCTAAAGATTGAAGTTCAAATTGTGTGGGTTAGGGATGGGATAATAAGCTTGGCCAACATGAATTCATTTTTTAAATGTAAGCTACTATTCGTAGACATTTCCTCCTCTGTATTCACCCAGATCTATTGGCCACTAGTGACGGCAAATAACAAACTTGCTGAACCAATAGTCAGAGCTGGTATAGTGAACCTCTATGTTCCTGGGGTTCAGGGGATGTGCTGACGGGCTCCAAAGGCATTCCAGGCTGTCCTTGTTAAATAGAAGGTTTGTGTCCACCTATGGGCTCTCTGTGACTGTGGTGGTGGTAGCTTTGTTAAAGAGGAAAATATGGGGCTTCATAGAGCATTGACAATAACACAGATTCTACTGTGGGCAGAAAACAGCTCCTGAGCTGAACCTCCAGCTCTAGCGTCTGCTGAGTTGTGAAAATGAAAATGAGTAAAACATGTCAGACATTTATTTGTATAAGTCTTCCTAGTTCACTCTGGACCCTGTGACCATTTCAAAATGGGATCACTCACTCGCTCGTCCTGGTGCTGCAGCTCCGTTGTTTGTGACTTCACAGCAAAATCCTGGGTGGGTTGTCATTAGGCTCTGGTCTCGCACACAAAGCAGACTGTGGAATAAAGAATGCACTGTATGCTTTGGAAAGAAAAAAAAATATGGTTTAAGGGGAAGGATATGCCATGCTTCAGTGGCTCCTATGTTGCATGGGACAGAGTGGACAGCATTTGATTAAAATATTACTCCCTGAAATATGAAGCAATTCCTTGCCAGCCTTTTCCTGACTGTTAGCGGGAGAGAACAGGCCCTATAGATCTTCATGAGAAGCGCCACTCACTCGGCAGGGAGAGTGAAATGGGCTAAGCCCACAGTTCACATCTCCTTTGTCAATGGCATCCAGCCCCTGGCCTTGGGAACTGACTGGCGGCAGTTTGCAAATGTATGTGCTTGGCTGGGAGCCTGCAGTTCCCTTTGTCCCAGCTATGTAGGGGGCCTAATAGGGAAGCCGGAGCGTGTCATCCCCGACTGCCAGAGCTTCCAAGCAGTAACATGACGGGCAACTTCTCAGACAATATCCAACATGAACATTCAAGGCTGAGCCTATTCTTCTTCTAGACACTGGTACTGACTGATTCCACATGCTGTTTTCCAGAGCCTATTGCTGTAACAAGCTAGAGTCCTGAATATAGGCCTTACCCCTTGTGGAAAAATCCTACAGGATTTAATAGGGTTCGCTAGAAGTTTAACAGAGTTCTGTAGAAATTACTTTAAAATATTCAGTAGAATTTAACAGAAAATTGTAACCATTGTTTGGGTATTTTTGATCCATCCCAAGCAAATCTATAGAGAATTTTATCCCTGCTATAGATTTCTACAGGGTGCTTCAAGAAACCACTAGGTAGGCTATTATCCTCCATTACATTGTATAGGACTTTTCCATAATTGGCAGAGCTCCAGCCAAGGAAGATGCCAAACATACTTTCAGACACTTATGTACTTCTCAAGAAACAGTCCTGGCACTGATAATTCCAGGGATCATTTTGACATATAATTAGAAAAGCAGCTTTACTGTCTGAAGAGATGCTGTATACTTGGACACGCTGAAAAACTTTGCCCTCAGTGTCACGTAACTGATCCAGAGGGATACTACAGGTGATCACCACAGAATACACCACAGGGGATCACCAATGTGGAAATATTTTCTCATTTCCTACTTTCAGATTTATCAATATTGTTTGTATTCAAGCTAGAAACACGGGTTTGAAATTGTGCTGATGACTGAACAGACAAAACTGTACACACAAATGAGCTTCCTGTGCTGGTATTTATCAGTTGTGTGTGTGTGTGTAATATGTATAGTCAGACATGAAGGAACAAAAGTACAGGCTTGCAAATTCTACCCTAACTCTGTGCATACACAGCTCTCATTGTCTTTAATGAAAGTTGCATGGATGCATATCTGAGTGAGGGCAAAACTGAGCCATCAGAATATATTTTGTGCCAATGTGTTTCAAGTCAGAGTGGAAATGGCAGAGGAAGTATAGGCCTAGATTGGCTCCTCCTGAGGAAAAATCAGTAATAGGCAGTTGTGGGGAAGAATTTTGTGGAATTTCCTGAGAACTGTTCCATCAAGATGTCTGAGATTATCCCTCTGGTAGAAGTATGGTACAAGATCCCTGCAGATTCTCTGAGATTTACTGGTGGACAAGGTCACCTGAATGGTGACCCCATGTTTCAGAGCCCCATGCTTTCCTTCCTGGCTGTTCAACTTCAAGGTCTCCCCTCCTGCCACGGCTGCTCAGGTGGGTTCCACATCCTGGGAGAGGGGATCCTGGAAACATTCCGCCAGCCTCAGGTGAATGGGAGAAGGATGTGCAACACAAATTTTAGAGCCAAATTCTGTCTTCTGATGAATTCTACAACTCTGACTCAGTTGAAGCCACCCACAAATATCCAGTGGCTGAATTTGTTCCATTTCGGAAATGAGGTGCAATGATCACTGATGTGAGAATAATGGTCTGGGAAGCAGATAACAAGACCCTGGAGCCCTACTGCAGATGCAAGCTTGGGTACATGTATTTGTTGTTATTACATACTTCTCATGCCAATGGTGGAGCGCAGAAAAGCAACTAGTCTCTTCCATCCCTCCCTGTCATTAGCTGCTGCTTCCTTCTGCTCTATGGTGTTGAGATTGACTGTTCTGACCTCCCTGCTGAGGTTCTTCTTAGGGGTTCCCTTGGAAGCCCTTGTTTTCTCCCACCAGTTGGTTTCCACTTGGCAGCTTCATGTGGAAGTCTGCATGCTGGCATCCAGAGTACAAGCCACAAATACGTCCAATGCATCCTTCTAATTGTAGTGGAGATGAGCTACTGGTTGGTAATTTCTTGGATTTCTTCATTAGTGATATTCTCCTTCCAATGCCCAGAGTCTTTCACAGGATGTATTTTCAAAGGCATTTAGTTTTCTGTCTAATGTTTTGGTAGATCTCCAGTGCTCACAGCCATACATTAGCACTGAGATTATATTTGACTGAAAATTCTCAGGGCTAGTCTACACTGAGCTGCTGTAGCGCATCTATTGAAGATAGGGTGACCAGATGTCCCGATTTTATAGGGACAGTCCTGATATTTGGGAATTTTTCTTCTATAGGCACCTATTACCTCTCACCCCCTGTCCCGATTTTTCACCCTTTCTATCTGGTCACCCTAATTGAAGACACTCTATGCCAATGGGAGAGAGCTCTCCCATCGGCATAGTTACTCCCTCTCAGTGAGAAGCGGAAGCTATGTCAGCAAAAGAGCATTTCCCACTGACTTAGCACTAGTGTGGACAATGCTTAGGTCGACATAACTTGCATTGCTCAGGGGACTGGATTTTTCACACCCCTGAGCAACGTAAGTAAGTTACATTGACTTAGGTGGTAGTGTAGACAAGCCCTCACTTGTGTTTTAATGCTATATATTTTGATTTCCATATGTTGTTGAGTTAAGTGAATGCTGTGGATGCCTTTCTTTTACTTGATGTCGCTTTGTTTTTGAGCTCTCCTTTGGCTAGTATGGTGCTGCCCAGGTAAATGAATGATTCTACTTCCTTGATGCGTTTGTCTTCTAATTTGATGTTCTGGGTTCCAGGGACGTTTGTTTTGGCTTACCTAATTTTGAGCCCTGCTTCATCTGCTGTTTTTGCCACAGTTTCTGTCTTTGTTAGTAGCTTTTCAGGGGTGTTTTTCAATAGCACAATTCCATCAGCAAAGTCTAGGTCTTCTAGGCATTTGCCATCTACCCAAGCTATGTGTTGTAATGTAAACCAGACATGTTCCAACTTCTTACAGTATTAACAGTCTTTTTATTCAGGCAATATGCATATAACTTGGCAATAGCTCCACAGATTCTCATTTTTTTCAGTTGCCAACAATGCATGACCCAACGCTGGAACAGCCACACATTTCCTTGTTTAACTATCTGCCTACTCTCCCTCATGGCTGGTTTATTATACACATTATAACACCATGCCAGTGTTTGTGTTGCTACTGCACTTCTTCATTATCTAATCTGTGGCAATGCTAAGCAACACCAGATACAGAATGCAGCCCTGTTTGATGCCAGTGTCCATGTTGAATGACTGTTGTTTGGCTGTTCACCTTCCGTTTATTCACCTGCTTTGTTGTTTTTAGTAGTCTTTCAGCTTCTTGATTACAGCATGTACTTCTGACCATCTGTATTGGACCAATGTAGGAGAACGTGTAGACAGGAGTAAAGGAAAGTACCTGAGAATGTAGAATGTGGCTTGAAAATCTTAGAGCAGAAAGACAGCCTTGAAGACACATAAAGGGAGGTTCAGAAGAAAGTAAAAAGCTGACAATACTGGAGTTGTGGAATCCATATCAGAAGACAGGAATCTTGAGACGGAGCGTTGGGGCAGAAGGAAGAGACAACATTAAGGCTAGCATTGCTGAGAGAACCAACATTTACGTGAGCTGTCCAAGCTGGATGCTTGGGAGAGGATGCTGGGAGAGGATTAAATATTTCCTCACAAAAGCAACAGAGGTATATGAATAATACTAGAATTTAGAGCTCAGAATGAGCTGTTACAGTTGTCCCATCCCCGGCTTAGTTAAAAGTTAGTTATTTTCAGGAGTCAATGTATAACACACTGCAGTCAACACCTTTTCTTTGTGGTCAAATATTTGTATTCTGAATCAGATTCAGACATAGTGCAACACTGCATAACAATGCTTAGCTCATGTCCTCTTACTGAGATGTGTAAGGTCAGGTCTTGGGGTAAGTGGATGTGATGCAACAAACAAAAACTGAATTCCATTGCTTAAGGTTTCATCCAGTGCATCCTTTCATACCTGCTTTACCTCCCAGCATGATCAGAGGGGCAATTACTGGAAAATATATTAAAGTGACTTTTAAGGCAAACAACCCTCAGTAAACTGTACTGAGAAATTGAAAGTGAATCTATTCACCTCAGCTCTTCTTCATCCGTCTCTTTACACCCACAAAAGGCATTCTGGTTCACCACCCAACTCACTTCCCAGAGAGATCTAGCCCACTTTCCTGTAACCCCACACTCTTTCCCACTGCTGGTTACCCCATACTCCCTATCAGCCTTGGCCTTTGCTTCCCTTCTTCCCTGACACACCCACATTCACTCTCCAAACATGGGCTTTTAGCCAAGAGTGAGAGTGGGAAGCAGAACAAGGGAAATGGATCAGGGAGGGAGGGAGCATATACCAGGAATCAGGGAGCTCTTCTCTCCCTGAGTATCTACAGCTACAACCAGAGGGGACTACGAGTCTGTAGGTCTCATCTTGAGAAGGGTGGAGAAAGGGAGAGTGCTACTGCTATAGCATTGTTCCTTGACCTCAGAGAAGTGCTTCTTCGAGGTTTAGGCTCCAAACTGTGGACTGAGTGAGCAGCTACTCTTTTCAGAGAGCATCATACCACCAGCTTCGTAGGTCTTCCGTGCTTTCCTGCTCCCTGCTTTCCTTCCCTGTGATACAGAATGGCACAGCGACTAGTGGCGTGAGAGCATGTATGGACATTCTATCTATGAAAAGCGTCAGAGAGCTGGGGATACTTTCTGCCCATAATTTCCTAAAATAGCAAAAAGGGAAATGACAGTTAAGATTAGCCTAACCAGCTACTGAATTTCATCATTGCTTCTTTGGAAAACAGCTGCAGACTCATGTCTGTCTGGAAATGCTGTCAAGTGACCGTGAAAGACAGATGTTTTGCAGTATTAGAGCTACAGCTCTACTTCTTCCTGCCAGAACTGCAGTAGAGGTAACATCTGATTGACAAATCTGGTGTGCAGGCACCAGCCCAGCTGAGAACAATTAACAGCTGTTTCCTCAGTGAAAGTAAATATATTGACATGTCCTCAAGTATCAGAGGGGTAGCCGTGTTAGTCTGGATCTGTAGAAATGACAAAGGGTCCTGTGGCACCTTATAGACTAACAGAGGTATTGAAGCATAAGCTTTCGTGGGTGAATACCCACTTCTTCGGATGCAAGAAGAAGTGGGTATTCACCCACGAAAGCTTATACTTCAATACCTCTGTTAGTCTATAAGGTGCCACAGGACCCTTTGTCGCTCCATATTGACATGTGTTGACAATACACTGATTTTGTGCACTTTTGGAAAGGGTGAGTGCATCTCCCATGTTTCTGCTGCTTGAACGCATCAGAAATTGTATGCAGAAATATAGCCCTTTGAAAGTACATAAACATTCTGGGTACACTTTAAACTAATGGGCTGAAATATACATATACCTGTATGAATTTCTAATCTATTTTAGGTATTTATAGAGTATCCCGTACCATCATGCTTAAAGACAATAGTTTGGGTTTCACAGAAATCATTGTGTAATTGAGTAAATCCCAAGCGATGTCTAAAAATCTAGGGTGGTGTGGGGTTAGGATTAATGACAGATCAAAAGCTGTTTGTCTGACAATAATTCCTTAAGCCCCAGTGAATATTAAGAAATCATTCACTGGTTTAATTTTGACTTAAACATGTTACTTTATTGAGATACAGTCTTATCAAATGATTAATTTTATGTAATAGGTACATCTCTATTTTATAATGATAAACCACCATAAATATGAGTTTTAATAGGCATGTAGGCCCCACATCAGCAATGTACTTAAGTACTAACTTAACTTGATTGCAGAGCTGCTTATGGTTAGGCACATGTTTAAGTACCTTGCAGAACTGGGGTCATAGTATATAATTTACAGGAAATATCTGTTTATCATATCTTCAATGCACACTTGAGACACCTCATTTAAAGGTGTTAGTAACCACAATACTGAGCAAGCTGTGGTCAGACTGAGACAGAAGTTCTCAGCACTTGGATGCCGCTGAGGTATCTTCCGAGGTGTCTTTTAATAGTCACTGTTCTCAACGGCAAGTGGAAGCCAGCAGAGGAAAATGGTGGGTTTGGAGTGAACACTTGTTGCGTGTTCCTGATCTCTATTAATAAGGAATGGTTATGACCACTGTGTCAGCAGTTTCCTTTATTATTTATAGGCCAGATTGTGGAGCCCTTACTCACAAGAGCAGTTACAGTGGGTAAGACGCCTCATGTGAATAAGTACTCACCAGCCTGAGCCAGGGTTCTACAAATGTAGAAGTAATACAGCTATAGCCACAAGAGTAATAGTAATATACCTAGAGCAGGGGTTCTCACAACAATTTTTTTGGTGGCCTCAGAATGCGGCCACCAACTCTTGCTAGTGGCCACACTGACACTTTTCCCTAAAATACTTAATTAACTTTAGGAAAAACAAATAAATATGCATGTATACACATCCCGATCATTGCAATTTATTTATGTCGGATTTTTTTTGCAGACTCAATAATAAAAATAATGCGGTGAAAAGCGATATTTGTATGTTTAATATCACTTTTCACAGCAAGCCCTGGCAAGTTAGGACCTGGATGAGGTGGGGTGGAGAGGTGAGGCAGCAGAGGACGGGGCAATGGCTGGGCGGGGCCGCCACCGCATGGTCGGAGGTGTGGGTCGGCACCTGGGGCTGGAGGTCGGCGCCCTGGGCCAGCACCCACTGCGTGGCCAGGGATTGGTACCCACTGCCCCGCAGCTGCAGGTTGGAACCTGGAGCTGGCACCTGCTGCTGTCCAACCGGGGCTGGGAGTCGGCAGCCAGGGTTGGTCCTTGGGGTCTGCACCTGCAGCTGCACAGCCGGGGCTAGGAGTCAGTATCGTGGGCCAGCACCCACCAGAGCCTGCTGCTGCGTGACTGGAGGTCGGCATCCAGGGCCAGCACCTGCCAGAGCCTGGGGGTGGTGCCTGCTGCTGCGTAACCGAGGCTGGGGATCTGCACCCGGAGCTGGCACCTGCGGCTGGGGATCGGCGCCCGTGGCCAGCACCTGCCGGAACCGAGGGTTGACATCCAGGAGCAGCGCTTGGAGTCAGCAGCCAGGGCTGGGGGTCAGAGTATGTGGCCGGGGGTTGGCTGCCACCGGGGTTTGGGCCTGGCGCTTGGGGTCTGCGCCTGCTGCCACATGGCCAGGGCTAGGGAGCGGCATCCAGAGCCAGCACCCGTGAGAGCCCGAGGCCAGCACTGGGGAGCTGGAGCTCAGGGTCAGTGCCTGGGGCCGGCACCTGGGGTCAGTGACTAGGGCTGGGGGGTCGAAGCACATGGACGGGGGTCAGCGCCTGGGGTCAGCGGCCGCCGGCGGGATTGGGGGTCAGCACCACATGGCCAGAGCTGGGGATCGGAGCCAGCTGCTGCGCGGCCAGGACTTGAAGTCTGAAGCCCCATGGCTGGAGCCCTAGTCTGCAGCCAGGATCCCTAAGTCCCCACCGCCCAACCACCCCAGGGCTGAAGTCTGAGCCCCACTAAGCCCCTGTTCCCTCCCAGGTAGAGAACTCACCTTGCTCCTTCAGCGTTGTGCCCCACCTGTCACCTCTCCGGAGACATGCTTTGCTGCCCCCCTCCCCTTCCCATCACCACCCAAGAAGCTGCTATGGCCTCAGGGGAACCCCCTGGTGGTCGCATGCGTCCACAGTTGCTGCATTTGAGAAACGGTGCCCTAGAGGACCAACAAAGCATCAAAATGCCAAAGCCCGCCTAAAATGGACATTATAGAGTCTGAGATGGATCTGGTAGGCTCAGCATCAGAGTAGTCCCATGTGCTTTCCTTTCTAAAAAGAATGTCAGAGGACATTTTTCATATACAAATTGGGACCTGACAGTGATATACTTAAGGGGTGACTGCCTGAATGTAGTAATAGCTCTTATATAACACTTTTCAGCAGTAGATCTCAAAGTTCTTTACAAAGGAGGCCAGTATCATTATCTTCATTTTACAGGTGGGGAAACTGAGGCACAGAGCTGTTAAGTGCTTACTGGGTGTCCTGGGGCAAGTTAAGGGGCAACATTGAATCTAGGTTTCCTGATCTCAGTCCGGTGCTCTCTTCCCCTATGAGAAACCAAGCAATTTAATCCCTGGAGAATTCTGTGCAGGACTCATGATACAATAAAGAAAAAACAACAATTTTACAGAACGAGGTAGCAGATTTAGAAGACCTTGGTGCAACAATTCTTCCCCCCACCCTCCATATCTACCCCTACTACCACCCCCACAGCTTCCCCTTGAGCCCTCCCTCATGAACACCCTCTCACTGCCAGACCAGGCCCCTGCCATCCCCCTTGCTCCCAGGAGCTTTCCTCTCCTGTTCCCCAGCCGGTGTGGGGAAAGGTGGAGGGGAAGGGAGGGTCTCTCATCTGTTTGGTGTGAAGAGGATTCCATAGATCAGGGGTGGCCAACTTAAGCCTGAGAAGGAGCCAGAATTTACCAATGTACATTGCCAAAGAGCCACACAGTAATACATCAGCAGCCACCCATCAGCTCCCTCCCTCCCCGCGCCTCCCACCCACTGGCAGCCCCGCTGATCAGTGCCTCCCCTTCCCTCCCCATCAGCTGTTTTGTGGCATGCAGGAGGCTCTGGGGGTGGGAGGGGAGGAGCGAGGGCATGGCAGGCTCAGGGGAGGAGGTGGGAAGGGGTGGAGTGGGGGCAGGGCCTGTGGCAGAGCCAGGGGTTGAGCAGTGAGCACCCCCCGGCACATTGGAAAGTTGTTACCTGTAGCTCCAGCCCCGGAGTCGGTGCCTACACAAGGAGCCGCATCTTAACTTCTGAAGAGCAACATGTGGCTCCGGCCCCACAGGTTGGCCACTCCTGCCACATATAGTGGTGGGGAAGTGCTGCTGCCACCTTCTGCCACTGCTCAGCATCTACTGATGGACCTCGCTGGGCCACATCCCTTCCCATTGCTAGGCCATGCCCTCAGATGAGTGCTTGGCCAATGGCGAGGCACGACGGGGCAGGGACACCCATTCCTATCTCCAGCAGCCCCTCAGGGATTTTTCTCTGGTAACGTGGGACAACTAGAAAAATGGGGGCCAGACATGGGATGCCATACGCAAGACGGAAGACTTGAGAGACGTGGGTTGCTGTTGTGGTGTGTGTGTGTGTGTGTGTGTGTGTGTGTGTTGTTTGCATACAAATAATTTTGTTATTAAATACCAACTCTTGGTGCCATTGCAAGTTAAACAATACAATAGCTATCTAGGCCTAACAGCAATATATGACACTATATCCGGGTCTACACTATCGAGCCTACCGGCAGAGCCTATGTTAGCATAGCTATGTCAGCATAGCCCCCTAGAGCAGACACAGCATCTGCCAACAGAGGAGTAGCTCAGCTAGTGGAGGAACACCACCTCCCCATATGATGTTTGCTATGCTGACAGAGGCACTCTTCTGTTGGCATAGCTACAGGTACACTGGGGTTTTTGGTGGCATCGCTGTGTTGCTAGACAGTGTTTTTTCACACCCCTGACCACCACAGTTATTCCAGTATAAATTTTAAGCGTAAACCAAGCCTAAAAGCCTAATTCATTACATGCATAAGCAATTGTAACGCCGTGGAGATCAGCCCACTCACACTAGCTGAGAGTATGGCCCTGAGATGTCTGAAATATCTGCTGAGAGTGTTTTACTCATTAATTAGGCACTAAGGTCCTTATTCAGCAATGTACTTAAGATATGCTGAACTTTAAGCATGTTTCAGCCCTGGTAAGCATGTGCTTAAATGTTTTGCTGAATCAGGGCCTGAAGTTGGAGAGAATAATTCTTTAACTTGTGTTCATACTGCTGCTTACTACATAAACATCTTCACTGTGTAAACACTCAGACAGAGGCACCTTCCTGTGAGCAGCACTCTAATGATAAATTGTAATAGAATACATACCTTTTTATAGCTTATACCCTTGGATAGTGAGTTCTTCGGATGCCACAAACTAAGTAAAACTGGCCCTGGTCAGTATTTAAGATGGCGCTGATTGGAAGATATCAAGTATTTTTTGTGGGAAATTTTGAAAGAAAAATATTTTTTCATTTTTCTCAAAATTTTCAGTATTTTTCCGTTTTTGTTTGAAGAACAAAAACAAAAGTTCAGAATTGGGAAAACATTTTCTGTCAAAAGTTTGTTTTTAAAAAATGGAAATATTTACAGAAAACCAGAAACTTTTACTGAAAATGTTTGTGTTTTGAATTAGTTTTTTTCTATCAAAAACCTAGACGGTTTAATTGAAATGAAATTTCTCAGTGAAAAATTGTTTTAACTGAAGAGCTATTTTTTGTTGAAATTACTTTTTGAGAAAAAAATGTCAATCAGCTCTGATATCAGAATACTCCAACTTGTGCATGGGGTCCAGATTAGCACAGAGTGAGGGGGGGAAGGTGTGCAAAGTCGGCTTAAACCCCCATCTGAAGGAAAGAAAAATACTTTAAATCACCTCTGAGGGACTGTTCCATAGGTTATGAATTACCATAGAAGAGTTCTATTCTGAATGCACTCACTCACTCTCCCTCCCATCCTTCCTTTTATCCCCTTTAAAGTACACATTTTATATTGCCTACCTCATTTACAAAATTAAAGTGAGCAAGGTCAACTATAGTTTTACTTCATGTGATTTTGATCCATGACAACCCCCAAGAGAAATACATGGAAGCCTGTTTTAAAGAAGGACCAATGGGTCTGGGTTATTACAAACAGATTTAAAAACAAATTATGAATAGAGCTTTTTATGTCCATGTTCTAAGAGGAAAAAATTGTTGAAGCTTTAATTGTAAGTATTTACCGCTGTATGTTCAAGCCATTGCGCTTTATTTTAGCTGCACAACTGCCATTACAAATCTCATTGCAATGAAACAGACAACTAAAACTCTGTACAATTCCTTGAAAAAAGCACTAGTTAGAATCTATTCTAAAATGCCATTGTACTCTGATTTGATAGGGAACTAAGTGACAGAAATATCTTTCAAGAGGATGAGCAATAGAATAGAGTTAACAGTGCTAAAACCAGAGTGTGAGAGTTGGTGAAATACTGTGGAAGTCTCGTTTATATGAAAAAAAAACATTTTAAAATATAAATTCATGACTTTCTCAAAGTGCATATTAAACAAATAAGCATTCTAATGTATGTATAACCGGTCAGAATTTACCACTAACACACACAGATATATATATATGGATTGTATGCATCTATAAATCCAAAATCTTAATATTTATAGCCACCTAACTTTCCCAAATAACTGTCCTGGCTGCCTAGTTATAATTCCTTTGGCAATCGAATTTGACATTATTCACACACTGCCTCAAATGCTGCAAAGTACTTTCTAGAGATATTTCCTAAGTGTATAAAACACTGAAAGTGGTGTGGCATTATCAGTCACGTGGTTTGATCAAGATCTTTGCCCCACGAGAAAGCAACTAGTTACTTTACTGTGCTAGAAGATTGGTGGCTATTTATTTACGCATTTATTATCTGCTCTATGCTGAGGATAAAGAATGAGTTTGAACTACAAAAGCTGAGCCTGCAGGAAGCCCCATCAGTCTCTCCACACTTCTGCTGTCAACCCTATTATAGAGGAAACATTATTCAAACCGCAGGCTCCAAACTCCCAGGTAACTAGAGACAGCAGGAAGCTCTGTTTGATATCAAGTATATTCTTTATCAACCTTTTTGTTGTGATGGGAAGAAATGATCTAACTTTACTTTCATCTTGCTCTGTCCTAACATCACCCAGTAGGTGAATTGCTTTATTGGTACGCCTTGGCCAGAAGTCTTTGATATACAGTGCCCTTTGCAGCCATAAATTGTCCATCTTTCAGACAAGGTTTTAAACTTTCCTCATCTAGTTATGCTACCCATAAATGATTAGATGCTCCTTTCAAAATAAGAGATGGGCATTTATTGAAACACTTGGCCCTCACTTAGATACCATAAAATAACCATAATTTGACCTCTCTAATACCCAGGAAAGTTGTGTGTATAGTAACTGGACTTACTACCTGAATATTTTGACTCTCGGATATTGTACCTAGTGTTCTCTCATCAGCATTCAACAGCACTGCCCTATCACAAAAGCCAAAAATCTACCAGAACAGCCAGTGTAGTAGTGGCACTAAACAGAAAACAGAAACAATTTTTCTTATTTGTGCTGTGGTTTTCTAGTAACATATGCGTATAGTTAGTCAAGGGAAATGCAAAGAGGTGTGTTTTCTGGAAAGTGCGGCAGCAATGTACTTGGGGTTATGCTTTACCACCACAGTCATTCCTTACCCACTTCCTTGCACTCTCTAGCTCAGGGGTTCTCATAACAAATTTCTTGATGGCCTTAGAGTGCGGCCACCAACTCTTGCTGGTGGTCGCTCTGACAATTTTTCCTAAAATAGTTAACTAACTTTAAGAAAAACAAATAAATATGCACATATACATGTCCAAATCATTGTAATTTATTTATGTAGGGTTTTTTTTTGCAGACTTAATAATAAAAAATAATATACATTTGTCTCTATTCTTTACTGGATCTAAATAGAATAGAAACAAATACGGTGCTTTGCATGTTCTTGTCCTTTTTGTTGTTGCTGGGTGTTTTGCTTTTTTGATTGCTTTTTTAAAGATCTACTAGCTAGTAAGTCTGTTTCTGTGAAAAGTGATATTTATTTGTATGTTTGTTAATATCACTTTTCACAGCAGCAGACTTGCTAGCTAGCTGTGAGGCAGTGAAAAGTGATATTAACAAACATACAAATATTACTTTTTACAACAGACTTAGTCAGCCTTGGCAAGCCGGGGTACAATTAAGCCCTGGATGGGGAGGAGGGTAGGGAGGCAGCTGGGGGCCAGGGGTGATGGAGGGATGGATGGGAGGCCAGGGGAGGCAGCGGGTGCCTGAAGGGATGGATGAGGGGGATGAGAGGCCAGGGGAGGCAGCGGGGGGCGGGGTGAGCCCGAGGACTGGAGACCTGTGGCCGGGGACTGGGGCTGAAGGATGCAGCCATGGCTAGGAGCGATGGAAGGGTCAGGGTGAGCCTGGGGCTGGCACCCGTCCCCACATGAGTGGGGGCTGGGGATGGAGCCTGAAGCCCAGTGGCCAAGGGTGGAATATGCCACCATGCAGCTGAAACTCAGGGCCAGAGCCTGAAGTCCCGTGGTTGGAACCCATGGCCGGAGCCCACCACTTCACAACCAGAGCTGAAGGCCAGAGGAGGCAGCAGGTGCCAGGGGCGATGGGAGAAGGGGTGTGAGCACGGGGCTGGGGCCAGAGCCCAAAGCCCTGGGGCTGGGAGATGGAGCCCACTGCCACACGGCTGGAACCTGCTGTCCGCCATCCCAGGTCTGAAGTCCGAGCCCCACTGCCCCCAGGAAGATGGGGAACTCACACTGGCTGCCTGCTCCTCTAGCGTTTGTGGCTCCCTGTTGGCTGCCCTGCGGGAGGGGCCACTGCTTTGCCCCCTGCAATCACCACCCAGGAATCTGTGGCTGCACGAAAAGCCCCTGGTGGCTGCATGCAGCCACAGTCGCTGCATTTGAGAAATGCTACTCTAGCTCCATGTCTTCTCTCCTCCACACCTAGCTACTTACTCTCACTCCCCAACCCATTCTCCTCTTTCACTCTCCGCCACTAGTCAGCGCACTCTTCCTTTTCTGTAACGAGGTGAGGAATTTTATAAAATCCAGATTTGCGCAACTACTATAATATGGGGGGAGGGATAGCTCAGTGGTTTGAGCATTGGCCTGCTAAACCCAGGGTTGTGAGTTCAATCCTTGAGGGGGCCATTTAGGGATCTGGGGTAAAAATCTGTCAGGGGACAGTACGTGGTCCTGCTAGTGAAGGCAGGGGACTCGACTTGATGACCTTTCAAGGTCCTTCCAGTTCTAGGAGATTGGCACATCTCCATTTATATTTATTTATTCAGTATTTCCTATGCGGCATCTGCAAGGTCTTTTGTTATTACTCTGGCTATCTGCCCAACAACTCTTGGTGTTGAACTGTCCATGCAGCGCAGAGGGAAGAAGGCAGAATGAGCCTCTGATGTTGTGCAGGGCTGATTTTCTCATCTTGTTAGCTACCAATAAAATGCTTTTATTATTCACAAGGATGGACTAAGAAAGTCCTGAGTTCTGATTCTGCCTCTGTGTAGTGGGGCAGTCTGATAACTACCTGGCCTAGTAGTCAGGCTGTGGCTCCACAGTCCTTTTCAGTCTCTCTGTTCTGGAGAGAGCCCTGCTGGGTCACACACAGTCAGTTAGAGCTGCTCCTGTATGTCCCCTCTCCTTCCCTTAGGGCCCTGTCATGATAGAGGAGAGGGAGGACCAAGGTAGGTACCCAGGCCCGCCTAGTGCGTCCCAACCCAGGGGTCTAAAAGGGTATTGCAGTGTCCAGACCAAATGTTTGTCCACCCCAAGTTACACTCCTTGCTGGATCTCTTTGTACTAGGCTGGACTTCATCTCTTTGAGGCATGGTTATAGGCTTAGTAGTGGCACTTTAGTCCTCCTGCGGAGGGTGAGAGAGGGAACATCCTGCTCTTCAGGACCTCTTGTGGGTTCCCCCCTCCAAAGAGGGTGTAACGCTGGCAGACCAGGTGCTAGCTCATGCCAAGGCCCTGAGGCCTCAACTGAACACTGACCAATACACAGCTGGAAATCAGTCGGGCTCCCCTGTGTGTTAATATTGTTAAAACAGATGTGAAATTTATAAGAATGTGTTTAGTGTTTAGACTTTATGAAATTCTTGTAAATTGCTGCATTCGTTAATCTCACTTATAACATCCGTATCCCGTGTTATACATGTAGTATTTAATTGTTTGCTCTGAAACTGTAAAACCACCAGTCAAGGGAGAAGCATTCCCAAGTGTGAAATACTAGTTTGCCACAGAAGGTGTTATCTCCTGCCCAACAAAAGAAGGCCCATGCACACCAGCCAAACCATTGTGGAACATCTGAGGACAAATGATTTTATTGATTGCTCTCACCCATGAAAAAGAGACGTGCACATGAACTCATCCCATCATCTTGAAGTCTGGGGGAAGGGAATACAAATTCCCGATGGGAAGAAAATGTGTCTTTATGCTACTTCGACTCTAAGGGGCAAGGATTACTAAGCATACGCAAAAGATCCCCTGTGCTTGACTGGGGTTATCCCTCAAGGACATATAGAGCTTGCTTGTTATAGATGCTTTTACCACCTTTTAAAACAGGGGTAGGCAACCTTCGGCACGCAGCCCATCAGGGTAATCCGCTGGCGGGCCGCAAGACTTTTTGTTTACTCTGACTGTTCGCAGGCACACACCCCCACAGCTCCCAGTGGCCATGGTTCACCGTCCCTGGCCAATGGGAGAGGCGGGGGGCCGTGCCTGTGGACAGTCAATGTAAACAAAATGTCTCACGGCCCACCAGCAGATTACCCTGATGGGCCACGTACCGAAGGTAGCCGATCCCTGTTTTAAAACCTAATACTATAACTCATTTCTGTGTGTGTGTTTATCTGCTTGAACTTTGTAAATAACTCTCATTTCTTTTTCTTAGTTAATAAATCTTTAGTTAATTTATTATAGGATTGGCTACAAGTGTTGTCTTTGGTGTAAGATCTAAAGTGCAGTTGACCTGGGATAAGTGACCCATCCTTTGGTTTTGGGAGTTACCTGAATATTGGTGTGATGTTTGGTGTAAGGGACCATTTGTCAGAAAGGTAAGCTTGCCTGGGTGACAAGGTAGATTGGAGAACCCAATGGCACTATCTGTGACTCCATGTTTAGGATGTTAGAATGCTAGAAGAGTTCACACTTAATACTTGGTTAGTTAGTTAAATCTAAGTATAGAGCTCACAGCCAGTTTGGGGTTTGTACCCTGCTTCTTAACAGGTTGGCACTCATGCTCTTGAGCCACTCCATTAAGAAGACAGCTTAATGGAGCAGGGAGGAAAGGGATCCAGATCATTGCTTTCAGAGTGGTTTTATCAGTATTTTAGTCACTCTGCCCACAGCTCCAGGCTTCACCCTCACTTCCTGGTGCAGCCTGTACCTCCTTCCTCCATTTCCCCGGGCTGCCCCTTTTAAAATTGTCCCTCCACCTGGACCATGCTATGCAGTTGCTGAGGGGCAGAGCCTCCCTAGCCCAGTATTACCCCATGCTTTGCCCTGGTTTAGTGTGGGGTCTGTAAACCCCATCACACTCTACCACTGACTTGCTGTGTGGCCTTGAGCAAATCACTTTATCCCTCTGCTCAGCTTCCTCTCTATAAAATAGGGGAAATCATAACGATGTGTGTTATCTTACTGATGAGCATACTATCTACCCCTCACCTTCACCCCCTCTCCCCTCCGCACACACACTGGAGAGCTGGGGAAATTGACAACATGGTCAATGTTAGTGCAGTGGCGGTCAGTGTGTGCAGGGTTCTGAACATGTAAAATGCTACATCAGGGCTCCATACCTAGTAGTGGTACCCCAGGGACATTTGACAGAGCAACCAGAATAATGCTGCTGGCAGCCTGCCCTGATTCAAGGGTTTCTGGTTGAAATAACCCATCCACAGAGCAGGCTGAGAAATTATTTCCAACCCACCACTGGAACATTTCAGAGATAAGGAATATATTTCAGTTTTTCTACAACATTTCTTTGACAAATTTTTGAGTTTTCATTCAAAAAATCAAAACCGGAATGTTTTCATGGGTTTTTTCTTTTTTCTTTCGGTTGCTGGAAACCTAAACATCTCCACTTTTTGACAAAAACTCAAAACTGTTAGCCAAAAAATAACAGCTTTCCCATATTGTTGAGAAGCCATTTTCCATCAGACAAACATGTCGATGGAAAATTTTAGACCAGCTCTAAGCACATCACTCCCTGCATCACTTCAGAGAGTGAGAGCCTGATCCCAAAGGAAGGACACCTGCACTGTCATTTTGCTCCTTTGTGATTTTGACTTTTGTTGCCTTTGACATTATGGTCCAGATACTTTGCAGTGGCTGAGGAGTGCACAGGAGAGCTAAGGAAGTAGGGATGGTACAAAGTTAACCTTCGTGCTCCCCCAGTCCTGTGACATCTGTGCACTGGGCTGGTTTCCTGACAGCTGTCCAAAGGGACTGGTAAGGCAGGCAAGGCTCACTGGGGCGGAAAGAAGCCCTGGTTACATCTCCTTTCCACCAACCTCACCTCCTTGGCTGGGAACAGGATAGTGCAGGAGCCATAACACCATCTCTGTACCACCTACAATAAGGTGATGCTCACAAGGCTGATTAAGCCAGCTTTCAGAATACTTTGTGCCGCAGAAGATTCTGGGCTTGTAGGCTGAACAGTTCATTCTAGTACAGTGTGGGAATTTCTGGTGACAGACGGAGGAGGTCCAAGTTCACTGAAATGTAAAGCCCACATGCTCAAGAAAGGAATGTGTTTGCTGTTGAGATAGCATGTTTTTAAAAGCGGTCCAAATTCTTCCCTAGTCCTACTCCACTGACAGCAGCCAAATAACATGTGCACACAACATGCCAAACAAAATTCAAACTGCATAGAAAACCATAGCTATCAGGTTGTGCCAGTTGGTTGAATCCTGACGCTAGTGACGGAACTCCCATTGACTTCACAATCTCGCTATCTCCAGGCATCCTGCTCTTCCTAGATGTTGAAACTAGATGCCGGGATCCTTTTAGAATCAAACTATTAGCTGCTTATTCACTGTTGAATGTTAATGCACAGCAATGCCGGTCATTGGTTCTGGTTTAGAAGAACCCACTCTTGGATGAACACGAGATCATTGTGTGATAGGTATCCTTGGGATGGAGCAAAGCATAGATATTGGGAACTTTACATTAAAGTCTTTTTCTGTCATAATAAGGGGTGAGCACAAATTTGATTTCCATCAGGCTATACAAACATCTACTGGGTAGTGGCGATGGACATTATTCTGGGTATAATATAACTTTAACCTAGTAGGCGTGATTCTGATTCACTTATTGCAGGTGTGAATCTGGAGCTACTCTATTTAAGACGGTGCATTTACACTGTTATAAAACTGGTGTAAGTGAGATTGGAATCAGGCCCAACGTTTAAAAAAGACAGGAGAAAACAGCCTGGTTTAATAAATAACATCCAATTTTCTGGACAGCTGGCAATCTACATGCCCTAAGTGCCCAGTTGTAATGACCTGGGTCACATTTTAAGGATTTGATTAGCAGACTGACCAGACTGCCAGTAGCACCCAGGGTAAGTGGCTCCAGCCAGAGCCCTCAAGAATGGAGTGGGTTCTTCAAAAGGAGAACAACCTTCGACCCACAGTCATCATTTTGGCCATCAGGTCAACAGTTGTTTCACAGAACATCGGCAATTGTCTTTCTCCTTGTGTCAGGAGGCTCTTGAAACATTATACAAGGATAATTAAGTGGTGAATAAGGGTCAGTGTGGACAAATAAATCAAACTGATAGTTTGAACACAGACCGATTGAGCAAAAACAAGGAATTCCGCCATGCTTGTTATCGCAGCTCTTGATGTTAACTGACTTTGTTAACATTACATCCAAAGGCAGCAAGTGGAAAGCTTTGTGAGGAATCAAAAGCTGAGCAAAGAGACATGGGCTTTAATTGTTCAGCTTTATTTTTGAAATAAAGACATGCAGTGCATCAATTTAGCTGACTTTAATGGACCACAAAACTGAACCTATTCTTTAGAATGCTAATTGAGTTAGAAGATTCTTGCCTCTCGCAGAACAGGGCTGCAAGAAATGCCAGTGTCATAATCAGACTTGTCAGAAACTGGAGTACAGTTTCACTGAACACGAGCTAGAAACATCCACGCATCAGTGCAAGAGGAATGGATATAAATACACACACACACACATATATACATTATAATGTAAACTTGATATTGTAGAAATCAAAACAAAATACTATGTTACAAACCCACTAGATGGCTTATGTGAAAGCTTTCATGATCAAAAACTATAGAAATGAAGGTCATTAACTTATTCAGAGGAGTTTGTTGTGCAAAAGGGGCAGCCAGGCAGTTCTTAATTATTTTATTTTATTTTATTTTGAAAAGGCCACAGTATGCCCACAAATCAAAGTATTTCTTAGGAGAAAAATGTATTTGCACATCAATGGGTGTGTAAAATCTATTTTTTATTCAGACGTCAAGGGAAAATATCACTGATAAAAGACAGTGGTGTTCAAGCTGCTCAGAGAAAGCCAACCCAGAGTTAGCAGAGTTTTTATCTGTTATGTTTTTGACATTTCATTGAGACTTCTGTTTGTAGGCTTAAAAAAAAGACCGTTATGATAAAGCTTCCATGCGTGTCTCTAATTCTGTAGCTGCAGTCAACAAGTATATATGGCTGTTTAAACTTGTTCTTCCCCTACCAACATGCACAACTACAGTATATTACTTCTACTGTGTCAATAGTTGCAGTAGAATGTATTACAATTTCAAATAAGGGAAGAATTCTAGTGTTGGAGCCATTAGTGTCGATGTCACGGTACTAAAATATGACTAGATTTTATAGATTCTTGTGTGGCAGCTTCTATTTAATGTGCTCTTTGATCTCAAGCATATGTACTTAATGGGCCATATCCTTAGCTGGCGTAAATCGGTGTAGTAACATTGACTTCAATGAAGCTATACCAATTTACATCAGCTGTGGATCCAAGTCGTGATTTAGACAAAAACATAAACCCACATAGTTTAACAACATTTTATTTAAAAAAACCCAAACCACAATTTTCCCATGCTATATTTTGGGAGGTTAGTCTAATATATTTCATCATATAAATGTATATCAGCTCATTTATCCATCCATTTACAACAGTTAAAAACCCACAATAGGTTATGAAAATAAAAATAACATTGGAAATAAAATGATTTTTCTCTTGTTTATACATCTCTCTGTGAAGTAGAGGTTTCAGTGTTTGTTCATAATATTATTATTATTTTCTTTATTATTTGTAGCGCTCTGTAAGTGTGCGTGACATGTTATGGACACATAAAATACAAGATTCCTGCCCCAAATATTTTAGTCTAGTTCAGACAATTATAAAATATAGCATATAATATAATGTTCATAGTTTTTATATGGCTTCACTTGGTTATTTTGCCACATCAGGTTATTGTGAAATACCTTTGTGTACATTTATTTTTGCACTGCAACAACTCTCCTTCAGACTATAGTAGCTAAATTGCTAAGACTTAGATACTTCAGACTAGATAACTACACATTTACTATTGTTGGGGTTTTTCATTGTAATGCACTGAATTACATCTTCAGTAAGTCAGCTAACTATAAATACATAAGGGCAGACAGCTAACATTTAAAATAGCAACAGAATTATATAAAAGCATGTAAATGATAAGGGATTAATTTAATGATAAGCACGCCAAAAAAAAAAAATCTATGGGAAACCTATCTATGAGCCTACATAAATTATGAGAGTTTGCTAAGAAAGGTGTAATGGATTATGGTGAAAGATGAAGGGGAGCTTATACCATAACCAATCAGCCTTTTTCTTAAAGGTCAGGACATTCTGTCTGGGTCCACTTGAGTTTTTGATTCTGCCGTTTCACTATTCAGTGGCACAATGTAACTGTCAGTCTCAACAACAGTTCCTCGATCCACTGGCTCCACTGCTCACAGGGCAACACACAATATTTCACAGCCACAAAACAATTCACCGTCTGCATAGGCGAACCATACGATTTCCATGGGGAGCAATATTGACACACCCTATTGAGTGTTCTTATGAGGACATTGAAAAGAGCAACATCTAAAATCAGACTCTGGCTTTCCTATTCTTTCCTATTACTGAATTACCAAATTGCATTTTAATGTTCTGTCACCATAAGATGAAATTAAATGCAAATATACTCTCTCCCTCCCACCTCTTCTTCTCATTTTAGCCATTGGAGACAGTTTTACTGCTATGCAAAGTCTTCCCGGTCGGTAAGGAGTAGCATGATAGATATTAGGAAAAATTTAACACATGAATGATGGTCTGTTATGATTTCCCCCAGTGTTTCCCGTACCAGTTTATTCATTTCTGTCTATAAGAGAAATCCAGAGACTGTCCTTGGAGGGCTACAGCACTGGGCACTGGCTCACTTTGGAGATATGAACTGATCTGCAGGGAGAGTGTGAACACTGAAAGGATTTGACAATAGGCTGTAGAGTAATTTTAGCGATAAAGTTATGGGTGGTGATCAAGAAGCTAGCTCTGCAGATTACCTTATGAGGCCCCTACCTAGGCTTTAACTCCACTGGTTTGGCATGCGGTGAGTGTGACTTGCCTACACTAGCCTATTAAAACATGTTAGTTAGCATTAGCTAACCTCATACCTTAAATCGAAGTATAGGCAAGAGTCTGCTGCGCTTAATGCCTTACAAGACTTAACATCTTGACTTGCCTTTTCAAAAGCTAATTTTATCCCATAGTTTTTGCATCACTTTACTAGCTCTCACATTATGCAGCAGCTGCAAACTGAAATGGGCACAGGACTGTTAACTGAGGCTGGTGCTGGAACTGACACCCTGATCTCTGTGAAGACACAGATAGAAGAAAGTCCCTGTTTACTGTGATACAGACACAGAAGAGACTAGAGGCTGCCTCCAAAATGAAGCCCCAGAACGGTGACTTGGCTACAATGAGGGCTAATAGACTAGGGTTTACAACGTCAATGCAAGGATTACAATTCAAGGAAAACTCCGTTCAGGCTCTGGCTTGGGGTCTGTTGGTGAGGCAACGTGGGGAAATTGGCACAGCCTCTGACCTTGCCTGTCCTCAACTTGGCACTCTTTATGGAGCACTAGAGAGAGAACTTTTAATAAGAATTTAGAAATACGTATTACCCATGACTCGGCAGTGACCTTTCTAATGCCTGCACATCTTTAGGTTTGATAACATAAGCCATTCTCACTAGGAACAGGTCAACAAAAACTTGGATCACCAAAAACCTATTTTTGACTGCTCTTTAAGTAACAACTTAGTTACTATAATTGGTGTAGGGTACCACGGAAGATTGTTTTACGGCATAGCAAGGGTGTTTTCGCTTTCTCATGCTAGCCAGGGTGTTTTTGCTTTCTCACACTCTTTTAGCGGCCAGCCACTGTAGGTCATGGCCGGCCAGCTGCAATCTGTTTTGAGCTCATTAAAATTGCTTTTGCTTTGCATGGCCTTGAGCCAGGAGGCGGCCCCTGCTTGCTTTGAGATGTTTGTATATAATTGTATGAGCCCGGCCCCGCTTTGGACTCCGCACCCAGGCCACGCTTTCGGTGAGCTGGGTTCCCCGTCTCCGTGACAACAACTCCAGGAGTCCCCGTTGCGGATGTGTCACTTTGCCTTCAATAAAGCCAATAACTCACAGAGTGTGTGGGCCTCGTTCTTGCAGAGCACCCTGGGTAGGCCCGCAGCCTCCCACGAATGTAACATTTGGCGCAGCGAGCAGAGTGCTCTGGGAGACGATGCCGTTTTGGCTGAAGGTAGGGGAAGTAGGAAAGCCACCGCTGTCCCTACAGCGCATACCTGGGTGGCCCCAGACAGAGCTCTGGGGGCCGGTAGCGCGGGTTCTGGCCGGGTGGGCTGCCCCGGCCAATTGGCCGGAATTCCAGCAGGTGGCTGGGGTTACCCTCGCACAGCTGACTGAGGGTTTACAGCGGGTGCGGGCGAACCAGCGTTCTGGGACGGAACGGCGCGCGATGGGGGGGCTAGGGGGGCTCCTCCTAACCGCCCTCCGGGCCCAGGATGAAAAAGTGCTCCGCTTACTGCGGGCACTAAAAAAAAAAACGTAAAAAATTGTAAAAACGTTTCGTCAGAAGCCTGGGGAGGGCGTCCTGCGGTGGCTGGTCCGAGCCTGGGACAACGCTGGCAATACGGTCATGCTCCTCCGGTATGAGCTACAACAGTTGGGTATCCTGTCACAAAATTCCCAGGTACATGCACAGCTGGCTAACCCCCCGCAACCCCCCAAAAATACTAAATTGCCCTCCCTGTACCGCTAGTTAGCAGCAGCGGTAAGCGCGGCTTACCCATCAATAAAAAAACTAAAAGCACTGGCAGGCCCCTAAAAAACTATTGCCAAGGGAGGGCAAATACTTCGGCAATTAAAAATGGCCTGGGCCCTAAAAATAAATAGCACAAAAAAGCCAAATAATATACTAGTCACAAAATCCATTAAAGCCACCCTATTGCGCTTGGCCCCAGACGAGCTAAAGCCCTCACTCCTCGCAGTAATTATAGCCACGGATGGGCGTGTCGGGGACCTGGCTGCCCGTCTTATGCAATTGGAGACCGCTCTGGCCGGAGCACGGCCCAGGGCCATCCAAGCCACAAAAGGGCAGCAGGGCAGGGGACAGGCCGGCAGGGGACAAGAGAAGGGAGAGCTGCGGGTGCCCCCAAAAACCCTGTCGTTAAATCTTTTGCAGGCCAATATCCCTCAAAAAAAAATCAACAAAAAACCAACAGCGAACCTGTATAAGCGGTAAATGCAACTACCCGCCTCAAAACAAAGTACCGGAGGCGAGGAAAAAAAAGGCGTAAAACAAAGCAAGCCCGCAGCGCCCGCTGCTCCACCCGCTAAGTGGCAACTGCCGCGCCCCTATTAAGGGCGTGGCGGGTCCTCTGTTCCGTGCGTGGCCGCAGCCACAGGCAGGAGGGAAACGGGGGACCAACGCCCCTACGTGCCCCTAATAATCCATTAGCCAAAAAAAAAAATTCAATATGTTTTAGCGCTACTCAATACAGGTGCTAAAGTTACAATTTTACACTCTGCGCAGGCTCAGGGCCAAGCTACTCTAATAAACAGCCTCAAAAAAGCCAAAACCCCGGCGTATAAGATCATGGTCACCCTGGCCCAGCTAGCGTGCACCAACATGGGCACTAAGCCAGTGCCGTAAAAGCAAAAAAAAGCCCTGTGTAAATTTATTCCCTTACCTCCTGCAGGTTTGGCGCCCCACGTCCCCAGTAAAATGGAATGGCGCGTGCTAGCCAACGTCTGGTGGACGGTGCCACAGCAAAAACCGCAAGCCGCCGTGGTTCTGGCCACTAAAAAAAAATGGGCATATGTGCTACCAAAAAAACCCAACTATCCTCGTATGGCCTCGCTCTCCCGCTTATTGCTGCGCTCCTTATAAAAAAAAATACTGCCCAGGGAGCTGCTGCCCGCCCCCCCAATTAATGCATAAATAATACTCGCCCAAACTGCTGTAAATGCAATATCTTTTTGCCTTCCCCGTGTATATGCTGTGGGTGCCCTTATAAAAACCTGTTTTATTGGCGTGTGTGCAGCCCCAGCCTCATTGCAAAAAATATTCCCTATTTAAAATAATTGCAAAAGCCATTATATATAAAAATGTGTATGCTTTGGGCCCCGCCCAGTATGTTTTAAATACAGCCATGTATTCTTTTTGTTTTGCTACTATTTTTAATGTTACTAATGCCGGCCCCTTTATAGCAGCCGTTTTAAAGCACCTCCGCCACCTAGCAAAAAGCCTTTGTTAATAGCAGGGGGATTCCTGGCTCTGGTCCTGGCTCACCTCCTTACGGGGATGGGCGGCGTACTTGGTGCAGGGCCTCTGCCTTGGCCTCCTTTGCTTTTTGGGCCTTTTTGTGTGTGGCCTGTATGGCCGTTGCTGCTGTTTTTGCTGTCCCGCACCAGCCCCCTCGGGGTTTATATAGCTGCTAATATCACTCAAAAAAGCAACAACAAAAAATATAAAGTACCACAAAAAATTGTGTTACAACATAGCAAAAATATATTCGCTTTCTCACTTTTTCTCAGCGGCTAATCACTATGAATCAAGGCCTGCCAGCTGCAGCTTATTATAAATTAATAAAGCTACTTTATATAGCCTTAAACCAAAAAATAAACACAGCCTATAAAAAACCTCTAATTAATTATATATAAAATGCTTATATATAACTGCATAAGCCCAACCCCGCTTTAAGCTCCGTACCAAGCCAAGCTTCGGTAAGCTGGGTTCCCCGTCTCCATAACAGCAACACCAAAAATCCCCATTGCAAATATATCACTTTGCCTTCAATAAAGCCAATAATAACACACTATGTGTATAGGCCTCGTTCGTGGGAGGCCTGCAGCCTCCCACGAACGTAACAATTGGTCCCCTGGGGGAAAGATCCTCTAAGCCCCTCCTGGATGACCAAAGAGACCTGCCATCTTCTCCCTTTGGACTGCCCACATCCTAATGGCCTCTGCATCACAGCCACCTGTTGTCGATGCAGCACCATGGCTGGTTAGGGTGACCATATTTCCCAAAGGGAAAAATGAGACACAGTGCGGGGCAGGCCCAAGCTGCTGGCCCGAACACTTTGCCCTCCCCTCCCCCGGGCTGGCCTGAGCTGCTTCCCCAAGCTGGCATCACTGCTCGTCCCCACCAGCACATTTGTCCGCACCACACCCTCTTTTTTTGACAAAAGTGGGCATTTGTCCTGTTTGCTCTTGCCAACTGATCAAGTTGGGATGGCCGGGACTGTCCTGGCCAAAATGGGACATATGGTCACCCTAGGGCTGGTGATTATATAATCTGATGGTCCCTTCTGGCCTCAAACTCTAACTTTAAACTGGAGCAACAGGATCTTGTACAGCAAGTACGGAACAAACATATAGACAAAGACCCAGATCCTCAAAGGTATTTAGGTGCCTAACTAAGGGGATTTGATCTGGCCTCCCCACTGTCATGATGGAGGGGTGGCTGGCCCAAATTTGAGTGGCTGGGCATCCTGCACCAGGTCATAAGACCACTTGTTCAAATTTGGCCCTGCTGCCCTTCCGTCATGAGGGAGGTGCGGCTGGACAATTTTGAGTGACATAGGGTGCAGCACATAGGGTGAAGTGTTGTCTAGCCGAGCAGATTTTGTTGAGCAGCCTCTGCCTTTGAGGATCTGGGCCTAAGCCCCTCTTCTGCCTTTTCACTCATGGTATCCTCTGTCTTCCCAGACATCGACCCTCCTGAAGTTCATGCTTCAGCCTAGTTTTTGTGATACATTTGCTTTCCGCAAACAATCTTGCAAAAAAAGCCTTGCTCACAAAAATTATTTGCCTGATAAATGGAGTTACAAACACCAGTCTAGCTCATCTGTGTGTTTTATTCACAAGAATATCTGTGAATACTTTCTGGCTGTATTCACCTAGCTACAGTTGATACTGTGATGAATCAGCTCTTACAGTCTGGGTCGACTATGAAAAGTGGCTTTGTGTAAATGGCCAGGGTTCTAGATACGTGATCTCTCGCTGGCTCCCAGACCAGATGTATTCAGTTTACAAGTAAAACGATGCTCTTTTCCTGCAAACTCACCTTGGAATGTGAAAGCCAAACTGAGTTCTTTCCAGCCCACACACCATTAACAAAAAAAGACTTGGCAGAGTTAGCAAGTCTACTGAACAAGCCAAAATAGGACCCAGCTTGCTCTCCTGGAGCTGTCGTTGTTCTGTAGCGTTAACAGGAGTAAAAAGCAGTAAGAATTCATTCTAATCAGTCGGCTCAGTAGGTCTATGTTAACTATTTTAAAGGGACAATAGCTGCGCTCCAGTATGACTCAGTGTACACCGGAAACAGATGAGCTGAGTAAGAAGATGCTACATTTGTAGTCACTTTTCAAAGTAGAACTGTATTCCAAGGGGAAAATTCTCACCCCGCCCTGCTCCTGTTGTGCCAATCAGATGACACAAAGGGAGAAGGGACTGGTCATAGCTTCCCTGCTATATATTCCTCTAGCAGGGGGGAAACCCCAGCTAGCGTAGACACAGTGGACCTATGCTGTTTTTCCCACAGTTCTTGGTACAGGAGGTGTGTCAGGGAAAAGGGTGAGTCTGTCAGAGGTGGGGATGGGTGTTGTGTATTTGGTTGTCATGGTAATAGCACCTTGTTGCTATGGTAACTGAGTTAGATTATTATGGGATAGCCCAGCCAGTTTTGCCTAGTTTGGTTAGTTCAGTGTGTGAAAATAAATGGCTGCTTTTAAGACTCACAGCTCTCTGTGTCTCAGGTGATTTCTTCCTAAACCTGCTGCCCCCAAGGATACAACAATGGGGTGTGAGGTACTCTGTGGAGTACCTGTGGAGTGTGAGGTATTCTGGCTATCACCACCTGGCGATGGTACCTTGGGGACCATTGGCAGTTGGTGTAGGTTAGAACAGCTCAGACACTGCTCTAACTTGTGCCTGGGGGGTGGGGCTAGCAAGAGAATCAGAGAACCATAACAGGCTCCTTGACAGCCCTCCCTCCCCTGTGCCTAGTGTAAACTGGACATAGCAGGAATCTGGGGCCTGGTGTTGAGATTCACTATTACATCTTTCATTTGAAGCATTATTCTCACAAATGAAAGGCAGTTAAAAACAGAGTTTCTCTCTCCTTAAAGGCTACTGATCCCAGAAAATGACTGCTTCTAACCCAGGCTTTCTCAGCCGGATCTCCTTCTTTATCATCATCACAGCCTGAGAATGAAAGGATCCAGTGACCTCTTTCACTTACTGCTGCATTAGATTTGATTCATTGATTCAATCCCTCTAATTGTTTACAGTACCCCTAATTCAAATGTATTACAGCACACTGTGCTGCTTTCACAACAGGACAGGAGAAAAATGGCAAACAATAATACCAGGGAGCACAATATATGGTATGTGAACACTGTATTAAACGGAGTATGCTATGTATGGGTTTCTGAAGGGAAGCTGAGTGTAAATAGACTTGTTTCTTGTCTTGACGATGTGGTCAAGGTCCCCTCTACAAGATGGGCAAACTTGTGCATTTAGCAGACCATGGCAAGCACATGTGGAGCCAGACAGTTCTGAACTGAAACACTGCTTGCCTGATGGACACCCGGTCCTGGAATGACGTGGGATGTTAAAGGCTGTATCTGTCACCTTGGATAGGAGGTTACTAGAGCAAGTTAGGAAATCCATGTGAGATAGTTTATTCTGCTTTGGTTGGCTGGAAGTGACTCTGCATGCACTCTGTTCACCTTGTGCTCTGACCTGGACAGAGGAGTATATTTATGTTCAGGTAACTCACATATTTCCTGTAAGGGGGGGATGATGACATGTATAAACTTGAAATTAATTTAAATTGCCCAGGCATATCTGAGGGACTAAAATTAAAAAAAAAACCCTTTAACTTTATTTTATGCAGCAATTACCCTAGTTTTCTTTTTTATTATGAGACAGCATTCAATCCTGTGACATGCTCAGCCCTCTAGCTATTGTACTGGAGAAACTCACAATCTTTAATGTAGTTATCCTTGCCATGCTCTTGGGAAGTTGCACAGTGCTATTACCCCATTTTAGAGATGTAGAATTGAGGCCCAGAGAGACTAAGCAACTTGCCTGAGATCCCACAGGAAGTCTGAAGTTGAATGGAGATCTCTTGAGTCCCAAGCTAGCATCCTAATCACTGGTCCATTCTTCTGCTCTTGCAAGGTGCTGATTGACTTCAATGGTGCTTGGCATCTTGCAGGAGTACCTACACCTTGCAGGTTCAAGTCTATATAGTGCCTTGTCATCAGCAGTTACCAAGACAAACATGTCATGGATGTACCTCCTGTGCAGTGGCAGGTTCCCTTTGACCTACCATTTTATCACTGGACCCATTAAGTTACAATCCGCTTTTGTGTATTATTACTGATCTGCAAAACAGTGGGCATCGCGCAGCTTCACAGTGTATTGTAAAATGTATTCTGAATGATTAATCTAGAAAACAAAGGACTCAATCCAGAGCCCACTGAAAGTTAATGGGAGTTTTGTCTTTAACTTCAGTGAGAGCAGAATCGGGCCCCAGATGCATGTAGCTGCTTTTCAGATGCTGTTTTTAAAAATATATATTCATATTCTACAAGAGTGGAATCCTTACTGTATATGCCATGAATGGGTATGGCAATAGATTTCGTTAACGTGTTTTGGCTTAAAAATGCTAAAAGTGCGTACAAATTCCTATGCAAGGATGCAAAGGATACTGCAGATACACAACAGCATTTTTCAGACCGCTATAACTTGGCCATTTTACAGTTTGTTTAGTCCTTGTTATGTATTGCTCTCAAGTAAGATGACAGACGCAATCATAAACAGGGCAGGGTCCCTTTTTATTCTTATTTACTACAAACAACCAAGCTATCAACCAAGCTATTTTTGAAATCATTGTTCTAAAAACTTGCGATTTAAAGAAAAACCTGGGCTGAAATCCCTCTAAGGGAAATCCACCAAATTTCCTAGGTAGCACTGAAAATTGCAGACCCAGGAACCTGATTAGTCTGACTTACATTCCTATGTCTGAGTTTCAACCTCCTGAAAACTTGGAGTTGTAAGAGAAGCAGTAACAGTTTCTTTACTGGGCAGCACTTGTACAGTATTTAAAATAATTGCTTTAGGAAGGCAGTATGTGAGAGGACATTAATTTCCAAAAGTAGTAGTTTGTCCTACAGATCAATGTTTTAATGGAAAAACATCCCTAAATTATGTGGTTCTTTACTTAACTACAATAGCAAAGTCTGTAACCAGAGCTGAAATACAAAATGTGGACTCATTTCAATAATTCTCACTTTGGGTCGAAAACTCTGTATATAAAATATATTCTCTATGTTCTTTTGATTCTTATTTACATTAAAACCACGCTAGGCCACTCTTGTAATGTGAAGGAGCCTTAAAGTCTGAGCAAATTATATTTTACTCCTGGGGGAATTCTGCGTCACTGCGCATGCGCAGAATTTATGTCCCCTACAGATTTCTTTGCTTCCCTGCAGAAAAATGACTTTCTAATGGGGAAGCAAAGGGAAGCCACAAGAGTGGTCATGCAACCCTCCCCAGCAGTATGTTTGGGTGCCCAGGGCAGCCGGCAGAGAGGTAAATCACTGTGGGGCAGGAGGCGGGACTGGGGAAGACCCGGTTGGTGGTTCCTACCCTGCACCAATCTCAGCTGCTAGTCCCTCTTCCCCTGAATTGCATTCGGGGCTGGGTCAGATTTCTCTCTCGGCTGCAGGAAGCACTGTAAACTCGCCCCCCCCACCCCCCCCCCCCGCCACACACACACACCGCTTCCTGCACCCATCACTCTCAGCTGCAGGGGGAGAGATCCCTGTACAGGGAGCTGCTCCCCCATCCACCCAACCTCCATGCATCATCCCCTCATACCCAGATCCTCCTGCTGAGACTCACCCCCCTACATTCAGAACCCCCCATGATAAGCCCCACTCCCCCTGCACCTAGACCACCCCGACAAGCAACCCGGACCCAGATCCCCACCCCACCAGGCCCCAACCAGTTGCACCTGGATCACCACCCCACTGAGCCTCACTCCTCCCAGACCCAGACCCCTCTGCCAAGCTCTATTTCCCCCACACTAACCCTCCCTCCCCCCCGCTGAGCCCCAACCACCTTCACCTGGACCCCCCTGCAGAGTCCCATTACCATGGCACCCAGAACCCCCCAACAAGCCTCTGTGCATCCAGATTCCCTCCGCACCCAGATCTCCCACTGAGCCACCTGCACCCAGGTTGCCCCACACAGAACCCTTTCAACCCACACCTGGATCACTCCACACTAAGCCCCTCCACATTTGGATCTGCTTTGCTGAGCCTGCCTCCCACACCTGTGGTGTTTCTGGGGGGCATGCCCAGTCCTTGCACTGTTGGATGCAGCCGCACAGCTCAGTCCATGTCCCAGAGGGAAGGGAGAGCTGCACAGTGATCTCCCACCTCTGTGCAGCCACTTTCCTGTGCTCCCCAAAGCCACGCTGGAGCCTCCGCCTTTATTTGATAAATAAAATTTGCAGAATTTTGCAGAATTTTAAAATATTTTGTGCAGAATTTTAATTTTTTATGAAGAATTTTTAATTTTTTGGTGCAGATTGCCCTCAGGAGTAATATTTACACACCCACTTTAAAATCTCTTTATGTCACGAGAGGAAATCCTGGCTCCAGTGGGAATTTTGCCATAGACCAGTGGAGTTGGGATTTTGTTTCTAAAGCGATGTGAAGTTGCCTTAGTGTAAATGGAAATCGAGCCCATATTCCAAAAATGTATAGCCTAGGGGCTTGCTAGATTTCCAAAACTACTTTTTCAATGAAAATGTGGTAGATGAGTAATTTTTTATTACTATTTATCAGTGCTATGGTATTTGACATTTGCTGCTTACAAAATAAACAGCTTGATCAAACCTTCCAAATATCAGCAGATATCCCCTAGGAGAAGGGCTGAGTTTGTTTTCTGCTTTTATCAGAAAATAGTACATGTAAAATATAACACTGTGCAGGAGAGAATCAAAAAAATGTTACATTTAGAATGGAACACCATACAGAAGAGAATCTCTCCCGGGGGCGTCTCTACCATAGTCTACAGAGTGCCATCCTCAGATTCTAACAGATGCCCAACAGAGAAGTTCCAGGCCCTAAACCTCACTGTAGTCTCTTGTGTTAATGAGGACTCTTGATGCAGTTTAAGGTACACTGAGCAGCTTTAAATCAGAGCTCATCCTGCTGCAGGAAAGTTTACAATGGATACACAGGCCAGTCTGTTAGCATTCCAGATGTGGTGCCTGTACCCTGTCTATGACCAGCATTCATTTCTGCACTCCACAGCTGGTCCATGTAAATGTGCCATATTGCAGCCCATCTGCTCAGAGAGCACACAGTGGCCCATCTCTCTCTGACAGTGGACCATTTTATTGAACACTATAAATATTGAAATTCATAGGCATGAAGCAGCAGATTTTTAATGTTACTTAGAGAGACATTTGAGCCACAACCTTTGGCAGCAGCACACACTGTTAGTATCTCAGTACACTGTGCACCATTTGGTTCAGACTCATGAACAACTTTTCCAGAGATTTCATGGCTCTCCAATCCCAGGTAAAATGGAGTACGGACCCTGTGGGATGATATTTAGTGTGAATGTCACCCTGCATACAATGTGCATTTGGGATATGGACTTTCCAGCCCTGTGCTGTGTTAAACCATATGTTAATGTTTTTATACTCAGAAAAGATTAGACTGGGGACCAATAAAGTTTCAAAACTACAAATAATAGGCTAACCATAATGAAATGTGAGGTATTCCTTAGTCTGTTTTTTTTTTCTCCCAAAGTCTCTGCAGTTTTCATTTTTGAAACGGCAACACTATATTTTGCTAAAGGAAATCAGCTTATTCATATTTTATAAGCTAATATGTGCAAATTTTATCCTGGAGAGTAAACATCCCCATTAATTTGAAATTACTGGCATCTGATCTGGAAAAGAAACAAAACACTGCTTTGTGGTTTTTCTCTTTGTTGCGTAATCTCAAGCAAAGTCTGCAGTTAGATGGAAAACGCCCACACCAAAGACAGAGTCACATATATGTTCTCTGTGGATTTTCTCTTCTTGTCCAGGCAGCGAGTCTTTTCGAGATTAACCCTTTTCCTTTTGAAGTCAATGGGAGTTTTGGCATTGACATTCATTAGAGCAGGATCAGGCCCTTAATAAAGGGAACTTCATTAAAAATGAATGTCATATTTAAAATTTTCTAAAACACTTTGAAAAAAATCATTTTTATGTATAAGATTGAATCTGTCATAACATCCACTATGAAAGGTTTAGATAACTGGCTTTTCACTACTGGAATCAGGCGTTCATACCCTGAATTACATCACGCCCATGTACAGTAGCTGGCGGAATTAGAGAAAAATGCTTCCAATGTGGCATTTGTTTTGTTCAGGGCTTGTGTAAAACCCTTAATGTGATAAGCAGTCTAAAAAGTTGTTCATGTATATTAATTATATGAAGAACTGAACACTAAAAGAAAAGATCAGCTTGGAATATTGTTCTGGCACGTACCTTTCTTAGAACTGTGCTGCTTTGTAAGTTTGCTTCATTATCATTTTTCAGTTGCTCAGTTGTCTTTGTTACAATTAAAAAGAAAAGACATCTTTAATAGTGAAGTTGTAACATTCCAACAATAAGCTGTGTCATTGTTCAAACAGTTCCCTGAGTTCCCAATCAGCAGTGTTATGTAAGGTGGCAGGTTAATAAAAGCGACACACTGAAATCATTTGTACCAGATTATCTCTCCTTCCAAACTCTGACAGATGCTAAGTCCAGCTGGTAAAAAAAGTTTATAGGCGAGTTGGATCTGGGGCCTTCACACACTCCACAATGTTGGCTACCAATGCTTGTTTTAATGAGTCACGAATTGCCTGTTTATCTTCTGCTCCCTGCTGTTTCTGCATTTTCTCTTCCAGAACAATCCTAGAAACACATGCTGCTACAGACGCTGGAGCAATGTGTGTAGACATTTGAGCCAAATTATTATAAAGAACTCTTTCTTCTCTGATATTAAAAAAAAAGGGTGAGAATTGCACATTGCCTAGCAAATCGTTATCTCAGATGTTCACTGTGACATGCTCAATATGGCCTACCAGAGAAAGTTGGAGACATTTGAAACCTTAACAACTACACAAAATGACACTGTAATTGGCGGGTTTTGTTGTTCATGTTCTGGCTCTGCTAAAACTACTCTAAACACTTTGTTTAATGATGTTACATTATGACAACACATGGCTTCTATAGAACAAGTCATCATGTTTAACATGCAACTACACAGGAAAAGTAGCAAGTGGCCAGAAAACAGTACCAGTTAGAGGCATTTTTCAGGTCTCAACTCCAATTACAAAAATGCAGTAACAAACAAACAAACAAAATAGAGGCAGTCCGGCGTCAACTTGCCTGTATGGGGATGTACTCACTTCCCATCCATTTTCAGTTACCATAATTACAGGTACCTAAACCCAACAGGTTAAGTCATTTCCAAAATGCTGCCTGCAGAAAGGGGTCTTCCTGGAAGTAATGTCACCGTAGTGGCTAATTTGTGATACGTCAATGTCATTCCTTGGGACAGTTGGTCTGATACCCTTCTACCTTGTCTGGTTGTTTACATCTGTGCAAGGTGTAAAATGCTGCATCCATTCTAGGTAGTGTTATACTCTCACTTTGCATAGGTGTAAACGCCTCCACCTGGTGGGGAATTGGGCCCATGAATGTGAGAACAATGCAAAAAACTATCATTACCCATGAGGTAAGCAAGCACTGGCCTGTTAGTAAATCACCTGTCTCAAAAAACTGGCTTCTGAGCACTACCTGCAAACATTTTTCTTTATTTTCTGGGTGATACTGAAATAACACCACCACCAAATACCCCAGAAGAGCTATGATATTAATGGAATGGCATAGTGTTTAAAGGGGCACTGTTGAGAGAAAAGTAACAAATAAAAAAACCCAAATCCGAACAATTTAGCTTAGTACAATGAAAATAATTCTTAAAATCTAATTTCTTTCCACCGTTTATGTTATTTATTGTCATTATGCACTTCACTGTTTGGACAGTTGAACTAAATTATTAATGTAATTAACTACCTGGTATTCACCTCCTTGGATATATAAAAGATTTCCAATAATTCAAGAAGTGGTCCTCCTGCATCCTACCATTACAATTAAAATTACAGTCACACCCATAGCATAGTAATACACAATAGACTACTCGTTCCATCACAAAGACCTCACTCCTACAGTGCTCCAGTAACAAAAAGTGCCTGACCCAAAGCCCAATGACATCAATGAAAAGACTCCTATTCACTTCGACAAGCTTTGGATCAGGCCCCAAATATTGACGTGTATCCCCCTTCCCCGCCCCTCCTAACTCTAAGGGTCTGATTTGTGACAGGATGGCAAGAGAGATTTCCAGATGCAACAGTAGATGTGCCAGTACACCAAGCTCTGGAGTATTAACAATAGTTCTAAATGGACACGGGGCACAGAAACTATATGTTCTTACATCCGCTTACATTGATTAAGCTATTATAGTATTATTATAGTAATGCCTAGAGGTGCCAACCAAAATCAGAGCCTCATTGTGCTAAGCACTGTACAAAGAGTCAATAATAAGCAGTGACAGTTCCCACTCTAGGGAACTTACACTCTAAATAGACAATAGAGGGAAACATAGGCACAGAAAGGTGAAGAGTGTTGCCCAAGGTCACATAGCAAGTCAGTGGCTAACCCAGGAACAGAACCTCTGTCGCTCATAACTCCATGCATTAGTGCATTGCCTCAGCCTATGACTGCTATCACCACTTGAGCTGCCATTGCTTGTCTTGTGTGCATTTTAAAATGCTTTATATAGATATACACTCACTATTAGATGTTATATTGAGGGGCCCTAGAGGAGTAGTCTCTAAGATAAGCTACAGTACTGCATCACTGACTCATGAATTGAAAAAGCACTAAGGGGTAATGCTGCTGGTCACTTTTTAAATCCATGAAGTCAAATTTTTCCACTGTGAACCTCAGCTCCAGTCAATATATGTTGTATTATAATAACCTCTATAAATGTCTGTTTGCCCTAAATGTGCTTCAGCTTTAGTTACTTGCTACTGAACTTCCTTTCAGCTCCCAGCATCATGTGATTCCGTCAGTTAATGATAGAGGCAACTCAGTAATAACCGCATTCACCTGGCATGGATTATCTGCCATAAGGAAAAAGTAGAATATGACTCACAATTTCCACATCCTTCAGAGATCCTTCAGGATTGTTACTAGTAGTGACCTGTACTAAATAGTCTACATCTTTATAAGAGTGTCTTCAACAATAATTTTTATTTCGTGGTCTTGTTTGAAGTGTGTGTTTTAAAAACTTTATTACATGGCATCCATACTGCCCATTTACGATAAACCAGATCGTCGAAAGCAAACTGTACACATGCAGTGGGCCAGATCAAGCCTGTGTACTGGGGATCCCTGTGGGAACAGAGGGGAAAGAATCATGTCTGACATCTAGAGTAGCCTCTGCCCTGTCACTCTTGCTTTGCAAGATGCGATGGCCAGTGCATCCAGGCAATGGCAGGTTTATCTATCCCCCTCTCCACAGAGCTCCCTTGTGCAGCCCTTCAGGAAGCCCTGGTGAAGCTGGGTTCTGTGTGCTGATTCAAGCAGTGGTGCTCACCATTCAGCAAGCTAAGCTGCTTTGGTTCGGATGTATCTGAAACCATTCCACACAGCTGGATGGCTGCTCTTGGATGCCACATTTGGGACATGTCTTTATATGTAGTGTTGTAGCTATGTTGGTCCCAGGACATTAGAGAGACAAGGTGGGTGAGATAATGACTTGTTTTGGACCAACTTTTGTTCATGAGAGAGACAAGATTTGGGCTTACACCAAGTTCTTCTTCAGGTCTTTATAGGCCTGTTGGCCATATCATTGGAAATAAATGTTAGGACCAGATGAAGCAAAAAGGGAAAGAAAATGAAAGAAGATAAAAGTGATTTAAAACAGTCCCAGGAGCACCAGGAGTTTCCCCCAACAATATCTGGAATAAGCAGGGTGATATAGACTGCAAAAATTGAGATCGTATTTTTATTCCAAGGATGAGATCCTCAGCCCCAGGTAGGTTCCCTTTGCACAGTGCAGCTGCACAAGGAAATCCTCTTCCCGCCCCACACATTACACTGCCAAAGGGGGCATTCAGAGCGATCTTGGGTGGGGGGTGGGGGATGTCAGGGTTGGCACAGAGTAGGGAGCTATTTCTAGGGCCAGCTTGATTCCTGACAGTCCTCAGCATCATGGGAGGTGGAGGCTGAAAACTACCTATGTCTGTCATATGTGCACTGAGCACCCAGGTCGTCTAACCCTAAGTACAGATCTCACTGGGCCTAATTTTGTGAACTGCAGAGCCACCTCAACTCTGGCTTAGTGAAAATAATGATATGGTGCATCTCTTGGCAAACACGGCGTTTATTATATTTTCTTTGATGCTATAACAGTGGCTGCTGAGTTCTCAGGTTTCCCAAGGTTCCATTTTGTATCTGTTGCCCGACTGAACACACTTATTGACGTCCTCGGCAAGACAGGGTAAGGAGAGCATTTCCGCCAGTGTCCCCAATTATTAACAGAATGTTTGGAATTTGTCTATTCTTTGCACATGGGAAACTGTATGGTCATTTGGCAGATGTTGAAGCCCACTGATTTTATATCCAGCAGCTTGGAAAAACAATGGCTGTCATACTCCGCTTAACAAAATATATGCCAGGGAGAGTCCATCATCTGCGCTAGCAAAGTGAAACTTATCCCTGCCAATTACTCACTGTCATTCTGCTAAAGGAAGCACCATAATTCCACACGTTTATTTTCTTTTCACTCCCATCTTTCATAAAATCAATGTGACGCTCCCATGAGTGCAGACACAGTTATTTATAGCAATGCCTTATGCCTGTGTTCTCTTTTTATTTAGTGGGTTTAATAATATGCTAATGACAGGAAGAAAACATACATATAAAATATTGTAAGCATCAAACTTGGAAGGAGAGGGTAAATTTGGCTCCCAACCATGAAATCTTATTCTGCAGTTGCCTTCTTAATGGCATCTCTCGAGGTCAGTGGCTTTGAATTCTCCCAATTGTATGGGGTCACTCTGGCAGCACTGACCAAGTAGAAAAGATTCAGCTAGGGGAAACAATGGCAGAAGTCACCCTTTAAATGTCCTGCCTTCTATATCGCGCAATTGATTCCAAGGCTCCCCACTACGATGTCACTGTTTGACCAGTTTGCTTTAAAACAGCTTAATTAGCTGAAAGGAAAGCTATGTCTGAGCATGTTTGTGAGAAAAAAACAAAAAGCTCTCCCCTTTCAGAAAGCTCATGCTCTGTCTTGTCGGAAATCTCTGGTTCTGAAATGAAACAACATTCCTTTCATACAGAATTAAGTCCCTGACAACAAATTTTCCTGGACCGGGGAAACAACTGATTCTGTAGTGTATTGATGTTGACATTTTTATTTTTGTTTGTTCTGAAAGCCTGTTTTCCCTGCATCTTTGTTAAATATAGGAACTCGGTGGGGAAAGTTCACAAATCAGTAAAAGCCACATTTATTTCCTGATGTGAGAGGAGATGTAAACAAATCAATACCAATTCAATACTTTGCTGTTACTTCTGTTTTACTATCCAGGCCAGTGGCAAGAGAACGTCCAATTTTTGCATAAATATCAAGCAGAAATAGGAGCCTTTAAATCTCATATTTATATGCTTCCTCAATTAAAACCCACCCAAGAAACTAAGTAAATGAAAATTCATATTAACAAAAGACACACTTCTAATTTCAGCAAAGAACAAACTGGAAATAAAGGTTCCAGGCAGTCCTGCACTCCTTACTCAGGAAAACCTCGTACTGAAGGCAATGGTACATTTTTTTGTCTTATGAAAATACTTACTTTTCATCTTCAATTTGTTTTACAAATATTTATCAATTCATTACCTCAACAGGAATATTGTGTGGCTTGGAAAGTAGCTATAGATAGGTAAACTGATCCACAGAAAGGTTAAGTAACTTGTCCAAGGCCTCAGGGAGATTCAGTGTCAGAGCCAGAATTAGAACTCAAGATTCTCATTCTTGGGTTCAGACCATTAATCCATGGCTCCCTCACAGTTACGATTGTGTGTGTGTAGTAATGGTGTTGGCACAGGGACCAGAGGGGAACACTTACATCCAAATCATTGCCAGGGGTCGTCTAGTTAGAAAATGATAGGATTAGGGGACATACTGCATCCCTAATCTCCGAGTTCAGCAAACCAAGGCTCCAATCCTAAAAACACCTACACATGTGAGTAACTACATGCAAGTCAATGGGTTCAAGGACATTACTCACATGTCTAAAGTGTTATGGGCGTGTTTGCAGAATTGGGGCTTTATACAGTTTTTCTTTTTTCGAAAATTGAGGAAGGAAAGAAATTTCCCCCACCTCTCCCACAAAACACCCCACAAAATGACTGTGACCTTCTTACTCTTAACTTACAGGAGCATGAATTCATCAGCTGCACTCATTTTCTTGTGCATTTGTCTGAAATTTCAGTCAACTGCAGCTCATTTTCTCAAGTGCAAAACTGAAATGAACAGGATTTTTTTTTTAAAGATGCATTTTGCTTTCATTGCATGAAGAATTGTAATCGGCAAATATGAACAAAGATGCCATCCTTCACTGCCGATCTCCAAATCTTAGCTAAAACAAGATGATGTCTTTTGCAAAGAAATATACTCCCAGTGCATTTTACCTCAGATTTTATATGATCAGTTGTTCTCCTCTACTTAGATTTTTCGAAAGGTGAAGGAAAGGATGATTAAACCAGAAACAAAGTCAGTAATTAGCAGTATAAATCTCTCAGTGATTTCGGTAGGTCACAAAATTAACTGGTACAGACTTCGGACACATCTGCTCTTTTGGCAACTACTGCCCTTTCTGAGCTTTCTCATTGGCTGACGCTAATCATATGATAGGTCTCCTGGAACTTATTTGTGTTCCCAAAGCTAAAGGCAGGCACGGTGATGAAACCTTCCATTTCCAAAATGCTAAAACACGTTCCAGAGTACAGAGCTCCCAGTAACTGACACACAGTGTCACATTTTTTTTAAACACTGCAGTCCTTTCCTAGGACACATGAAGGGGAGAAAATGTCGGGGTTTACTGTGTACTGCTGAGCTGCAGCACATTGCATTGCAACACTCAGGAGCACATTATCAGTCTTAGGGAAAAGGTGGCTAGATGCAGCATCACAGGCTGTTATTATTGAAGGAGGAAGGGGGCCATGCCCACAAGGTGGCATCAATGGTGCCATCTTCAAAAGGCGCTGCTCGGTTTTAATCTTGGCTAGAGGTTTGATATCCTGGTGGCAGAGTAACAAACAGCATAGAGCTAAAGTAAACAGGAAAATAGGAAGAAGTAAAATGACTAGCCTGTTTTAGTCCTTAAAATGTGGGTTTCCAAAGGAAATTACAATGAAGCAATCAGATGTTGTGTGGCATCAGTTCTTGACAACTGCACTGTCAAGAAAGAGGCCAAAGGTCAAGTGCCTTCAACAAAACCACATCTGATTTGCTTGTTCTAAATAATTCTTTCACTTGCGAGTCTCTCATAAGGTATCGTTATAAAATGTTAATGAAACATTTATATTCTACATTGTTATAACTAGTTATGTGATGGAGCTAATAGGGTCTCAGCTGTATAATCTATAAAATACGTAGCACAAAATGGAAAGCTGTGAATTGTAGGGATTATAGTTATGTGCCTGTTTTCTTAGCGGCTGATCACATCCCCAGGCTATTTTGTTACAATGCAGAATCGACTCTGCAGTGGCGAGTGACTGCAGCAAAGTGCACAACTGTCCCGTCAGAAACCAACAAATGCAGTGGCCAGAGCTGTGGGAAACATGGTGTTTTTTTCTTCACAAGGAGTTGCATGGCATTGTCGTGGATTTCACTCCTCACGGCTTTGAACAGCACAAGTTCTGCTGTGCATTTAGGTTTCAAACACTCAAACACTGCAAAGCAAAACTGAACTGAAATTCCTGGCAGGCTTCCTCTCGTTTGTGTTGAAAGCTTGCAGAGCCATGAATTCCATAAGCTCTGTATGGAAAATGAAAGCTCAGCCTAGGTTCTTATGAAAGGTTCATGAATCTCGGGGAGACTTCTTAGGAACATGCATGTGATGCCATTGAAAGAAGATGAATTTTGTATGGTTTCTAGTTTCACTGCAAACATTCAGCTCATCTCTGGTCACAAATAGTGCACTGTTAAGATAAAACTCCCAATGACTTCAGTGAGAACAGGATTGGGCCACATATGACTAACATATATCGCTCAATGCAAAGCATTTCAGAGATGGGATATAACAGGCAAGGGCTCATTCTTCAGTCATTTGCCTTAGAGGATAGACACTGCACAGGGAGGACCAGTTGAACACTTGCCCTAGAAAGCAGAGACGATAACTAGCTGTGCTTTGTTTAGGGAAGCCTGCAGAGTCATTGTGGCTCAGTGCTATTCAAGAGAGAAAATAAAAAGAAAGAAAATTAAGAAGATCTAGTATTTTTGAAAGTACCCCAATATATTTTACTATTTCATTTGGGATTTTCTACCTTCTTTTCTCTCTCCATGGGCAAAAAGGGCCATATTGAGACCTCTGGGAATTATATTTTGCTTCTTGCATTTGCTCAGGAAGTAGATGTCGCTGTTAAGTTTTGCTTCTTTTTTCTTCGTGTTGTGGAGTTTCCATTTCAGATGGCTAAATTCAATATCTTCCAAGACGGGACCACCTCAGACAAGAAATCATCGCATACTCCCACGCACTGGAGGGGGGGAAAACAGGAACGTTAACTAGAAATTATGCAAACAATCCAAAACAACTATCAAAAAAACCCCTGATGACAGCCATCTGACACAAAATCAAAAAGTGGAACCAATTACAACTACTCCATAACCCAGAGAACTCCATATCTGGGAGAAACCATGGCACAAGTACTCACCACATGGAGACTACATGACACCTGAACATCATCAGTTTATCAAGACTACCCCTCACTGGAGATGAATTATCTGTACTTTCTAAAGGACTCAACTTCTGCCTCACCACAGAACCTGATACCATACTAAAATGTGGAGAACGAGAAGAATCCTTCCACAGTCTTTGCCTCATAGAATTCTTTTGCAACAATGATTCTTTTGCAACAATGATTCTTTTGCACTCATAATTACCACATTCCTTCCAACAATCATTAAAAAAAAAAGAATCATCTGACTGGACACCACAGAGCAGACAAAACCACGCTCTCGACCATTGCATTGATTGCTTCAGGGAAAAAATTGATTGTGAAATCCTTAACAAACATCACACCCACCACAATCTCTACACAGCCAAGAGGACAGACATATAGTCCCTGAAATCTAACCAGCAGATAGTGAGCAAACCAGCAGTCAAAGGGGGCACCACTGTAGTCCTCAACCATGATGACTATGTTAATGAGGCCAACCAACAACTGTCCGACACTACCTGCTATTAAGAACTCAAAGAAAACCCCACACCACAGTTTATCCAGGCATTTAAGGATATCATCAAATCCTTCCCCAAACAACTCCAAGAGAAACTCTACAAACTCATCCCCCATAAACTCAACCCAGGGATCTTTTACATGCTTCCCAAGCTACACAAACAAGGGAACCCAGGCAGACCCATCATATCTGGTCACAACACTCTTACTCAAGGAATATCGGGATTCATAGAAGCCATTCTCAAACCATTCACCACACAAAGGGCCAGCTTCCTCCAGGACACAACTGACTTCCTCCACAAACTCTGCAACATTAACAAACTCCCTCAGAACACCATCCTCTCCACCATTGATATCAATTCGCTATACCCCAAAATAATGTAATAACCTCACAATGATGGCCTAGCTGCCTGCCTCAAATATTTACAAGACAAAGGACAACACTCAGATCCACCCCACACACACCGTCAAACTTATCCATCTTCAGACATAACAATTTTACATTCAACAATAAACACTTTGTCCAAGCCATGGGAACAGACTACTAGGATGGCTCCCCAATATGCCAAATTTCTGGACAAATCGTAAAATCATAGAATCGTAGGAATGGAAGGGAGCTTGAGAGGTCATCTAGTCCAGTCCTCTGTACTCAAGGCAAGACTAAATATTATCTAGACCATCCCTGACAGGTGTTTGTCTAAACTGCTCTTAAAAATCTCCAGTGATGGAGATTCCATAACCTCTCTAGGCAATTTATTCCAGTGCTTAATCATTACATTGATTGCTTTAATTGCTACATTGACAGTTAAGAAGTTTTTCCTAATGCCCAACCTAAACTGCCCTTGCTGAAATTTAAGCCCATTGCTTCTTGTCCTATCCTCTGAGGTTAAGGAGAATAATTTTCCTTCCTCCTCTTTGTAACAACCTTTTATGTACTTGAAAACTGTCCTCATGTCCCCTCTCAGTCTTGTCTTGTCTTCTCTTCTCCAGACTAAACAAACCCAATTTTTTCAATCGTCCCTCACAGGTCATGTTTTCTAAACCTTTAATCATTTTTGTTGCTCTTCTATGGACTTTCTCCAATTTGTCCACGTCTTTCCTGAAATGTTGTGCCCAGAAGTGAACACATTACTCTAGCTGAGCCCTAATCAGCGTGGAGTAGAGTGGAAGAATTACTTCTCGTATCTTGCTTACAACATTTCTGCTAATACATCCCAGAATGATGTTTGCTTTTTTTGCAACAGTGTTACACTGTTGACTCATATTTAGCTTGTGATCCATTATGACCCCCAGGTCCCTTTCTGCAGTACTCCTTCCTAGGCAGTCATTTCCCATTTTGTATGTGTGCAACTGATTGTTCCTTCCTAAGTGAAGTACTTTGCATTTGTCCTTATTGAATTTTATCCTATTTTCTTCAGCCCATTTCTCCAGTTTGTCCAGATTATTCTGAATTTTAATCCTATCCTCCAAAGCACTTGCAACCCCTCCCAGCTTGGTATCATTCCCAAATTTTATAAGTGTACTCTCTATGCCTTTATCTAAATCATTGATGAAGATATTGAACAGAACTGGACCCGGAACTGATCTCTGTGGGACCCCACTCAATATGCCCTTTCAGCTTGACTGTGAACCACTGATAACTACTCTCTGGGAACTGTTTTCCAATCAGTTATGCACCCACCTTATAGTAGTTCCATCTGGGTTGCATTTTCCTAGTTTGTTTATGAGAAGGTCATGCGAGACACTATCAAAAGCCTTACTAAAGTCAAGATATACCACATCTACCACTTCCCCGCATCCACAAGACTTGTTCCCCTGTGAAAGAAAGCTATTAGTTTGGTTTGACACAATTTGTTCTTGACAAATCCATGCTGACTGTTACTTATCACCTTATTATCTTCTAGGTGTTTGCAAAGCGATTGTTCAAATATTTACTCTATTATCTTTCCAGGTACTGAAGTTAAGCTGACTGGTCTGTAATTCCCCAGTTTGTCCTTATTTCAGTTTTTATAGATGGGCACTATATTTTCCCTTTTCCAGTTCTCTGGATCCTCTCCTGTCTTCTATGACTTTTTGAATATAATCGCTAATGGTACAGATACTTCCTCAGTCAGCTCCTTGAGTATTCTAGGGTGTATTTCATGAGATCTTGGTGCCTTGAAGACATCTAACTTGTCTAAGTAATTTTTAACTTGTTTTTTCCCTATTTTAGCCTCTGATCCTACCTCATTTTCACTGGCGTTCACTATGTTCGACATCCAATCACTACTAACCTTTTAGGTAAAAACTGAAACAAAAACGTCATTTAACATTTCTGCCATTTCCACATTTTCCGTTATTGTTTTCCCCCACCTTATTGAGTAACAGGCCTACCCCGTCCTTGGTCTTCCTCTTGCTAACGTATCTTTCAGGATCCATGGATCCTCACATCTGCCTATCACAACATGTGGTGTACCTCAGCCAATGCATTAAATGCCCCAACAACTACGTGGGTGAAATGAGGCAATCACTACACCCTCGAATGAACTCACTCAGGAAAATGATAAAAGACAAAAATACCCTGTCGCCTGTGAGTGAACACTTTTCACAAAACGATCACTCTATATCTGACCAATCAGCCCTCACCTTCAAAGGAAAACTGCACAACACTTTCAAAAGACAAGCCTGGGAGCTGAAATTCATAACTCTGCCAGACAGCAAAAATCATGGACTGAACAGAGACACTGGCTTTATGGCTTATTACCACAATCTGTAACCCTCTATCCCTCTCTTTTTGTCCTATGACTGCAGAGATATTAACGGGACACTCTACCTTGAATGGTCCCTTACAATATGTGCTAACTACTTATGCTAAACAATCTGTTCTACCTTGCATTTAGCAGTGATGCTGGGAGTACCTTTCCCAGACCTGAAGAAGAGCTCTGTATGTCTCGAAAGCTTGTCCCTCACCAGCAGAAGTTGATCCAATACAAGATATTACCTCATCCACCTTGTCTCTATAGTACTGGAGAGCTCATCAAGATTTTGACAGGGCTCTCAAAGCTGCTCCTGAGGCTATGCTAAAAGAAACAGAATCCCAGGAAATCCTCTTCTACTATCAACAGATGCTGTTATCTTCACTTGTGTTCAGCAGCAATCCTCAGACATGACTTGACTTCTCTAAATGAAGCCTTTGGAAGAGTGTACCTGAGAGTATCATGATATTGTATAAAGATTTGTTTAATTTTCCAATGTCAAATTCCAGGAAGTGGGGTCAAGGCTGAGCCATTATACTAAAAATTCCAGCATCAGCAGCCCAAGACCAATTAGGCACTCTGCAAAGTTAAACACTGAATGAAAATAGTGAATCAGGGAACAATCTGACCAAGAATAAAGCTGCTTAGACTCAGTCCTTCACTTCAGTAAAGAGGAATAGAGGGCACTTGCAGGATCAGGACCAATGACTGTCGGTAGCAGCTACTAAATACTCAGCACCTCTGAAAATCACATCATTTTTATTTAGCAGCTTGATTATGGAGTTAGGTGCCCAACTTAAGGCACCTATATTTGAAAAGGTTGGCTGTAGTTTTTAGATACATAGATTTTTAAACACAATCCCACTGTATTCATTGGACACGTTTGCCTTCAGCCCCACCCAGCGCCGCTGGATTCTGCATTTTTATTTTATTTTATTTTTATTTTGATAAATATATTCACAGTGCACATCCATGTATCCTTGACAAACCTCCTCAGTACATTCACAAAGTTCCCCACTCACTTCATCTCTCATTTTTGCAGCACAAAACCTGTATGTGAACATGACGACGGCTCTGATGCTCTTTGTGAACATAGTGCAGTTCAAAAGAACTTTGTTCAGAGGGGAGCTAATTTTCTTTCTTTCACACCCCAACCATTGTTGAAGTGTCAAGGGAGCATCCCTCTCATCTCTCAGATTGATGGCATCGTCTAGGACTTCCCACATAGACAAGATAAACTAAAGGCTTCTGCAGACAGGTATGTAACTGTGGAGACAGCAACACTGCAGAAGAGGCCTCCTGATCAGAGGGAATGTTTGTCCCACAGTCAACTTTCTGGCATAGCGGTCACCTTTGACATGACTTGCTGAATAGGAGTTTGTTTTCTAATTTCCATGGTTCAGCCATAGGCCATGCAAAGTAAATACAAGTAAACGGGCAACAGTGGGTTCAAAGGAACATAAGACAAGTATTTCCCCCCTTGGAAGACAGTTTGGGTAGTGTTCACATGTGAATCAATCTGTTTTGGGTCTTTGAAGTGATTTTGATTAAGAAGAGTGGGGTTGAGTACTGAAAATTGATGGGGTCAACAAAAGAGTACCCATCTTTCAGTGCATACTACTCAGCCGCATCGCCTGTACGCTAGCATGCAAAGTTGCAAATGCGGCTGACACAATACAACAGACCTTGGGAGATGTAACAAAAAAGGAATACTTCCTCAAACAGGAAAAGGTGTAGCCAACCTGGTCTTGAACTATCTAGAAAAATGGGAATTAGCCCTGGGAAAGTAAGGGGGAAAATGACAAGAAACTCCTATACATGGATAAGTGTGCAGTTGCTAGATCACTGAAAGGAACACAAATCAAAATCTCGCACCACATGTATATGACCTCTTGTCTGTGAGATGACATGTAATCAATTGAAGCTATCTCCCACAGTGCTGGAAAGGCGATGGTCTGAGAACTTTCTGTCATGCTTAACGGGCACATTCAAAAGCACAAATATTCTAAGAAACATCCAAAAATATTTTTAAAATAATTAAATTGCATCTACTTTTACACCTAAGCACTTTATTCTTATTATTGCAATTATGTGTAGGCGCCCCGGTAATGAACCAGGAGCCCACTGTGCTAGGTGCTGTACAAACACAAAACAAAAAAAACTGTCCCTGCCCCAAAGAGCTTACAATCCAAATAACTTTCCAGCTGGACTTACTCTCAAACATTGTCTTGAGAAGCCACAAAAAATGATGTGCTTACTTACACCTCTCTACCTCTTCTCTAACCCTAGCCCAACTCTCCCAAACAAAAAATCCCAAATTCTAATCTAGAAAATCTCTCAAAAGAGAAATTGAACCAATGTCTACAGGGAAGAGACTCATAAATGGACATAGAGTATAAATGGCTGAGGAATCAATATCACAAAAATGATTTGAGGGTTGTGGTGGATAATCAGCTGAACATGAGATCCCAGTGTGACACTGTGGCCAAAAGAGTGAATGTGATCTTGGGATGAATAAACAGGGGAACCTCGAGTAGGAGTAGAAAGGTTATTTTTTACTTCTATAGTTGACACTGGTGTGACCGCGGCTGGAACACTGTGTCCAGTTCTGGTGCCCACAGTTCAAGAATGTTGGTCAATTGGAAAGGGTTCAGAGAAGAGCATTGAGAATGATTAAAGAATTAGAAAACATGCCTTGCAGTGATCGACTCAAGGAGCTCAATCTATTTAGCTTAACAAAGAGAAGGTTAAGGGGTGATTGATTACAGTCTATACGTATCTACACGGGGAACAAATATGTAGTAATGGGCTCTTCAATCTAACAGAGAAAGGTATAACATGATCCAATGGCTGGAAGTTGAAGCTAGACAAATTCAGACTGGATATAAAGTGTACATTTTTAATGGTGGGAGGTATTAATCATTGGAACAATTTACTAAGTGGTGTGGTGGATTCTCCATCACTGACAACTTCAAGATTGGATGTTTTTTCTGAAGATCTGCTCTAGGAATTATTGTGAGGAAGTTCTATGGCCCGTTTTATACAGGAGGTCAGACTAGATGATCACAGCCGTCCCTTCTGGCCTTTGAATCTATGAACTACAAAACACCTAGTTCCACTTTTTTAAAGACTCCAATGGTAAGTTTCAATATATGACTTACTCCTCTCATATTTATACTGCTAATAGACAATGGGACAAATTTACAGTTTTAAATTACCGAAAACTGGTGTACTTTACACTTTGTTCTGACCCTTTCTGTATATATGTTACACCAAGACTTAGGCCATGTCTTCACGAGCACTTATGTCACCAACATTTTTGTCTTTTTTGTGTGTGAAAAAACACCCCCCTGAGCAACATAAGTTTTGCCGGCATAAGTGCTCATGTGCACAGTGCTATGTTGGCGGTTTTATTATGTCAACGGCATAAAGCGGCTACATGAGCGCTCTTTCAGTGGCACAATTGTATCGGTACAGCTGTGCTGCTGTAAGCTTGGAAGTGTTGACATAGCCTTAGACTCGTAAAATATTCATCCACTCGCTTAGATGCAATTTATACCTCCTTACATATCATCTTTCAATTTGGTCCAAAGTCTCATGGAGCTGCATTTAAGGATGTCCGAGTTGGTGTAATGCATACTACAAGAAGGTTGTAAGAGAGATGTTTTATTACTTTTAATGTTGTAAGTATTTGTTATTTGTTTAGAGCCAACAATTTGCTACGCATTGCAAATTACACAAAGAGAAATACAGACCCTTTCCCAAACAGCTTACAATGAGCAGAAGTAGAAACAAAAAAGAGGATGCAGTTAGGTACTAGGATTGTCTCAGACTTCTAGACACGTGTTCAGTGGTTTTTTTAGGGCATGGTGTATTATACTTACAGAATTGCAGAATCTGCAGCAAATTACTTGAATATCTGATTATCCGGGTTAAATTTTCTCCAAGTGTTAATTAATACTAAAGAGCTTAGCTTATTAGCAGAATGCATCATTAAAAGCTGCCAATCTCTTCTATACAACATGCTTAAATTGCCCAGAAAGAGAACTAAGTTACTGGGAAATTTGTTCTTGCACATTACTGGAATAACTGATGAGATTCTGTTTGCCAATTACATTACATTGTTTCTGACTTTATATTACCTCATGACATCTATCTTCTGTACAAAAGAAAGCGTGTTTAATAAATGTCTTACTTCAATTGTTATCTTTGCATGGAATAATGTGTTAAAAGGATCACAAATTCCTGTTACTGCATGTACTATAGAGACAGCATTACTTGAGAGGAGATCACTTTTCTCTTGGAGGGCAGTGCAAATCATATTAAGAATCTGGCTAAGAAGTCTATCCCATGGAGGCTACAGGGTTAGGGCTAGTCATTCTAGTTCAGTTACCTAAGGCCTTGGCTACACTTACAAGTTACAGCGTAATAAAACTGCCGGCAGCGCTGTAACTCATTAACTGGCTACACTTGCAAGGCACGTGCAACGCTGTATCTCCTCAGATACAGCGCTGCATGTACTCCACCTCCCCGAGAGAAATAGCAACTGTTGCGAAGTGGGTGGAACGTTGGTCTTTCAGTGTAGCCGAGGAACAACGCAGTTACTGATCTCCAGAAGCTGCTTTGTTTTGAAACGGCACTTCCGGGTTGGAGTTCAGAGCTCCGTTGTTGAGCTGCTAAACACAGCTGCTAAACACAGGCTCTGTTTCCTCTCTTTTATCTGCTCTTTAAAAACAAACAAAGCCCCTGCTGTTTGCTTTCAGTGATTGAGAGAGAGGCAGGGGATGTGGAGGTGTGGAAATAATGAGCTGACACTCTGTGGAGATTCCAAAAGCCCACTCTGTCTCCAAAACCGCTTCCTGTCAAAGTCCCCCTCACCGCCCCGATTTGAAAAGCACGTTGCAGCTACCTGAATGCCCATAATGCACCGCTCCCAATACAGCTGCAAGTGCCGCAAATGTAGCCACGTCAGTGGTAGTTACTGCGCTGGCCGCTGCCAGTGTGGACAGGCTGCAGCGCTTTCCCTACTCAGCTGTACGAACACGGGTTTAACTAACAGCGCTGTACATCTGCAAGTGTAGCCTAGGCCTAAGTACAAGTCTTTTCTAGCATTATACTGCAGGCACACCCCCTTGTGCTGAGATGGTGTCACTTTTCACAACACGTTTTCAGCAGGGTGCAGCAGGAAGTGAAGCTGGTGATTTGATAGGTGTTGCTCTTCTCTCTGAATTAGTACTGAACTAATACCCTCACCTGGTTAAGGACTATTTGATGATATAGGTGACATCCTTCAGACAAGACAAAAAACTGAGTTATGAGCACTGGTGGTCGTGGCAACATTTCTAAGAGTAAAGGGTCCTACCCAACGTCCAGGAAAGATGCTCTCTGTGGATTCTAGAAGTGCCACAGTGAACAATAAAAGCTGGTGCTAGGCGAGGATGCCCCAGTACTATGTTTCTCAGAAAGTAAGCTAGTTTAGAACACAAAATTAAATGTCATGGCACATGAAGGTACAGGAAACCTCAGAGCAGAACTGTTGAAGCTCTCACAGCTCTAATGAAAATATAATGAATTGGCCTTTTTGTTTTTAGTTTGTCCTAGCCTTCCTCTAACAACCCCATCAAAATGGTCTATTAAACTAGCTAACTGAAATAAACAACAACACCACTCCCTTCAGAATGGGGGCAGAAGATGCAGATACAGAGATCACCTTGTGCCCATTTTAATAATAGATATCATGGTAGTGATCATAGCACAACAACCAAGAGAGAGAGAACTGATCTCTCAAAGCATTTTCCAGTGGGATAGATTGTTCTGAGGCAGTCTCTTCTTTGGTTGCCCTCTAGTCCTGCTCAAACTCTTCTCAGAATGCTGCATCTTGCAAATCAGACTTGAAATTATTCAGCTATGTCTGAACTCGGTTCACGTACTTAGTCAGCTCTTCTACTGCTTCTGTTCCCACCCTGTTAACAGAACAGACTGTGAGTGTTAATGCATGTTAATTTGCAGAGAAAGGGAACATCAACAAGGGGGAAAGACAGTGAGAAATGAACCAGGTTTCATGATTGCTCCTCACATCAGGTCCCAGTTACCCCTGGTCTTCTACGTTGTCCACTCTAGTAGTTGGTGTCTGGGTGGTCTGTTACCTCAACCCTCATTCTTTTGGTGGAGATCTTTTTCTTTTTTGATGATATGTTGCATATGCAATAGAGGACATGGATTTCCCTGCACCAAGGAGTAATGCAAACTTCTGAGAATATTTCCATGCATTTGTTTGGACTATGTAGTGCAACATGGCTAGAGCTGGCTGGAAAATGGAAGAAAAAAAAAACAAATTACATTTTGTTTCTGTTGTTTATTGACATTTTCCAACCAGCTGTAACCCCTTAAAATACATTATCTGAAAACCAGTATATAGCCATCATGTGTCACCATTGTTATCACTGATTGACACAACGAGGGCCTAATCACTTGCGGGTGGGAAGGGGAATAAGTCACACTCCAAATTAGTGCAGCAGCACAATGTGGTCCTTTTCTACCTTTATCTTGTGTTGTGCTGCATGTTTCTCGAGAACATTTTCTCTGGAGGATCTGGGTGGTGCAGAGCCAACAGCCTGGAACATTTACTGTCTGGTGACTGACGTATAAATCGCTGCTTGACCACTGACTCACACATTTGGGATGATGTGTGCACTTAGTGTGACTCAGCTTCCTTTTGGTCACACACATCTTCCTCATGTGCAAAGCTCTGCAAAATGGCGCAATAGCCTTTGAAAGTCAGTGTGCGAAAGAGCTGCCCAATGGGGATCAGATTAATCTATAAATGTTATTCCTGATTATTATGTATTGGGGAGGAGGGATAGCTCAGTGGTTTGAGCATTGGCCTGCTAAACCCAGGGTTGTGAGTTCAATCCTTAAGGGGGCCACTTAAGGATCTGGGGCAAAAAATCTGTCAGGGGATAGGACTTGGTCCTGCTAGTGAAGGCAGGGGACTGGACTCAATGACCTTTCAAGGTCATTCCAGGAGATTGGCATATCTCCATTTATTTATTTTTATGTATTGAACTAAAAATCCCAATCCTGGACCCATTGTGCTAACATTGCACACACACACATATGGAGTCCCAAATGTCTTATAATCTTAGTATGTGATGAGAGAAAACAGGTGGGTACAATAAACAAATGAGGGAGCAGCACAAGTAGCATTGAGACTATTATGATTAGCATAACAAGCAGCAGTCACAGTATACCAGCTGCCTAACCATTGTCAAGTGTTGTGTAGGCAGTAAATAATTTCATGTCTGTATTACTGTCCACCAGATTTAACAGAAGCATGAAGCCACATGTGAACTCTTCTTTTTGCTTACAGCCTTGCAGTCAAATGACTTGCTGTATATTTGGGTTTGGGCCACTTGTCTTGAACCAGCCATTCAGACTCACAGTGGTACTGAAGTATGTTTGTCATATGTTAGTTTCTTTGTAAGAGTCTTATGCTGCTTCGGGGCCAGCATATCAGCCCATGTTTTGGGAGGTGAATTATCCATTTTTCCTGAGCATGTAGCCCAACTGCCACTCTTTTTCTCCATTAATTGTGCAACAGACCAGGAAAGCAAGGTCTTTGTTCTGGACTCACTTTTATCGTCTCCTCTCCCAGCGCAATGGCAGTGGTGCTGACTGTGATAAGCCTAGTTATCTGACTACTTCTGGGTATGTACGTTGCATCCTCACACTGGGTGACTCAGACCAATGCCATCTCTGTTTTAACAGTGTTTTTTTCCTATAAGAAACACAGAAGTGAGGGATAGGAAGAGAGAAGACCAGAGAGACCGGAGAGCACAAAGTGCACAAAATAGGAGTGTAAAATGAATCCCCTCAACAACAACCCTTGAATAGCGACAGTTTGACAATACTGACTCTTCATATATTTGAAATCAAAGTAAATCTCCCGCTGAATTTGAATAGCATAGGATTGGATCTATCTATCTATCTATCTACCTCTTCTTCTAGCCTTAGTCTCATCTATATGGGGTCAGCTCTTCCAGTCCTTCTTTTCCATTCCAGTCTGTCTTGAAGCAGTTCCTCTGAAACGCCACAGCTAATCAAAGCTTTTTTGTATGATAACCATCCAGCTAGCATTGGGTCTTTTGACCCTTCTCTAACACTCCGCTTCTAAGTTGAACACTCTCTTTTTTATACATTCTTCCAATCTTCTTTTCACCCAAACCATCTAAGCCTAGATTCCCTCAGCTTTTCTATGATTGGCACCACCTTCTCTTTTCCCCTATTTCATTCATTCTGAACATGGGCCATCCCAAGAGTCCAGCTTAACATTTTCATTTCCACTATATTCATGATCTGCTCCAGTCTCTTCCACAGTGCCCAGCATTCAGAGCCATACAAAAGTGCAGGCCTAATTACCATCTTGTAGATCTTACTTTTCTATTTCATAAGGAATTTTCCTATCACAGATCACTCTGCTCACTTCTCTCCATTTAGTCCATGCTTTTGCTGTTCTGCTTATAAGTTCATCACTGAGTTCACCATTATTCTGTACTATTGAACCTACGTACTCAAATTTCTGTACATTTGGTAGTGGCTTCCCCCCCACCCCCGACTTACAGTCTTGTCTTCCTGTAAGGTATCATTTGACCTCCTGAGGTCCCTTCCAACCCTGAGATTCTATGATTCTATGATTTAATCTACAGCCCTTATACATTGTTTTATTAATGCTGGTGTCCATGCCATTTCTTTCGAGTATGCACTTCAAGCTCTCTAAATCTTCTTCTCTTTTCTCTTTGTTCTCCCCCCACAAGCACTACATCATCTGCAAAAAGCATTCCCCAGAGTACCACTCTCTGGATGTTTTCTGTGAGTGCATCAAGCACCTAAATGAACTCGACAGGCCTTAGTGCCAAGCCTTGATGAACTTCAACTCTTACTAGAAATTTTCAGTTTCTCCACTTGGCCCTATATGAACACCTTTGGCATAAGTAGTAGCAGTGTAAAGTTCTCATGTGGACCCAAATGTAAGTCTCTGCCCTGACCTAGACATGCTGGACCATATTCATGAAAAGGTTTATAGAACCTTTTTTTCTGGCTCCCTCAAATTGCAAATTATACCATCTTAGTGTCCATAATTGCACCTTTTGTATACTTTCTGAATATAACCTAGTGACTTTAGAAGAGCCTAAGGAAATTAAGTAAGTGTAATTTACAAGATGTGGAGACCAGGAGAAGGTATACATATTTTCCACCTTAGACTCCACTGACTTACTTCTGAATCTGCTCACTATCTCTAAAGGTACAGAAAGGTCTATCAGCAAAAGTGCTTATGTTGATTTTTCCAGCTGTATTAATTAAACTTGCTTCAGTGACTGTCTTGTCAACACAGAAAAATTTGCTCTTGTGTAATTCAGCTAAGCTCAAATTAACATAGTGGTCCATAAAGCTCTGATTTTTTTCTGATGATGGCAATGAATGGGATAGGACAAAGAACAGCCCATATTGCAGTAACATTTACCACCACATGTGAGAGGAACAGGCTTCCAGACTTTATTATTAGCTCAGATTTTTAGTTCTAAAAGACTTTCCCCTCTTCTTCTCTCTCTAGTGTTTTTTTGATACCTTAATTCCCTGAAGAAAAACGTCTGAAGTATTCCACCATTCTAGTCAGTCAGTTCTAGAGCTGAATGAACACATAAAAGCAAATATAAATCAAGATATGTGCACGACTAGATCATGATTTCCTTGAATTTATCCATAAGTCAAAAATACTAAGTTACTTTTTTTTCTACTCTCTGGACTTGATCACAAACAATTGGCAGCAAGTATTCAGTTCTCGGTATTTAAAAATCAGTCACTGTTGGTTAGTTGTGATTGGTCACATAAGTCAAACAGTATTGTTTCCATTATCTGAATGAATGAATGTATCTCTTAAACTCAGACTAAGGAGTTGACTGGAGCTTTGACTCTCTCATGGGGAGGCAGAAATGTAAGGGGAGATTAGGAAAATTTAGAAAATTGTAAGTCTCAACAGAGCCATATAGAATTTGGCCAAGACATGATTCTGGGGCTGGGGTGGGGGGAAGGCCTCTGCTTTTCTGACTGGGTATAAAGTTTAAATGTAATTTCTTCCATTGGGGGTGGGGGGAGGAATAGCTCAGTGGTTTGAGCATTGGCCTGCTAAACCCAGGGTTGTGAGTTCAATCTTTGAGGGGGCCATTTAGGGATCTGGGCCAAAAATTGGGGATTGGTCCTGCTTTGAGCAGGGGGTTGGACTAGATGACCTCCTAAGGTCCCTTCCAACCCTGATATTCCATGATTCTATAACATTCGCACAAAACAACTGTGTGAATTCTGAAGGGTGCAGTTATACCTTGTGTGGCTGATTTAATTGCCTCTGTGCCTGAGCTCTGGAAGGGGGCTTTGGGAAGCCCTGTCCGCCCTCTGAGTCAATAAGCAGTGTCCCATTTTAAATAAAATATGCCATTTCTGGTGTGACTACTCAAGCATGCGAGCTTCAAGTTCAGTTTCTGCAAACCTTGTGCAATTGAAACCTGACCACTCATATGTTTGCAGGAAGTGAATTAAACAAGGGTGGAACAGCAAGGCCAAAAGCAAGATCATTTTTAAATTCTTGTGAATGCTCACAGTAACGTTTTCAGGGTATGATCCCAGCTGTAGTCGATACACAAAGTCGTTTCATTGTCCCAGGCATTCCTACTTAAAGAAGGCCATTTCATCATCAAGGAACAAATACATTTTATATATGTCATGTATTTATCTTTTACCTTCCTTTCAGAAAAAGGTTGTTGGAGGGGTGGGATTTGGTGTAAACTGAGATTTACCGAGTGGTGTGAGGACACAAAGGGTTCATTGTTAGGACTGCAATCTGTCATGCAGGAAGGCTGTCATAGAAGCCTAGAAAAGGAAAACAATGAAACACAACAGTTATGTTACAGAAAGCGACTTTAACTCACCTTGGGTCTGCTCGGCTTTAGCTTTCCATGTTGGACCACCTGCCAGGAAATGTGTGGCAGGCTGACCCTCCCCAACTTTAAATCACTTCTGAGAGGTAGAACTTCATATAAAATGAGATGGACGATGGGCCTGGTAAAGAAAGAGGAGAGATTTATAACTATACAATATTTCTCTCTTTTGAAAATTAAATGGCACGTTAGAGAAAATAAAAAGGGGTCCACTGAAAGGGGCAATCCCATGCATGACCAGTTCAATATTTAGGACCTAGTGGACGAATGGCATAAGTATATAAATTAAAGGAAGTTATTGTTTTGTAAGGTAAGAGTTACAAAAATGAAGGGAGTTCTATGCTTCTCCAGGTCTTCAATAGAGTTTATGTCCTTAAAAAGAAACACTGAACAATAATCTCCCATGCATGCAGTGTGTGGCTGGTATTTTAACAGGCCCTCTTTAGAAGTTGCATCCACAATGAAGAAAGAGAAGGAATCACAACATGATCCTCATGTCAATCTGTAGGGACAGCTTCATTAGATTCAACCCTAAGCTGATTGCAGGTAAGTGACTTTGTAAAAATATAGGATAAATGAAGGGGCAGATGTTATCCTTGGAAACATAAAAAGATGTGAGATTTTCAAGGGTAGTTGTGTACATCCTCTGGATTTTGGTAGTGTGTCAGAATGCACGATATAGTTGCTACATGCCATCTTACCTAATGGAGAGGAATTAATGGGCACTTTCGGTTCTGAAATCACGATATTAATATCTCGGCCTTAGGAGTTACTATACCTACAGCAGTGCCTGAACACATTGCCCCCGATCCTCAGCTGGTGCAAATTGACATAACTCATCTAAAGTCAATGCAGCAATGCCAGTTTTCATTAGCTGAGGATCTGGCCCTTTGTCTTGAAAGATATGGGATAAAAAAAATCTGTCGTAAACTGCTGAAGTTTGGCTTACAAAGTCCCAACAAGTTAGCTCTTTATTCTTTATCAGGGAAGTCTGCACACAATGAAAACGTGGACAAGGGAAATTTGCACAGCATTTAACTTAGGTCAAAAAAACAAGTAATTTGTTAAGTGGCAAGGGCACCAACGCGTGCCATGTCACGCTGGATTTTCTTTAAAAATAAAAAAAATAACAAAGTTAAACTTTCAGTCAACCTGAAAATATTTGCTTTTTATGGGGGCAGTGCGGAACGAATGGGACAGCAAATCTTTCTTCAGTGGTCCATTTTCAGAGACTGAAAAGCTCTAAAGAGTGAGTGGGAAGAGAAGGAAAAGGAGGGGTTGCTGAGAGCGAGAAAAGATGGGGTGGAAGAGAGTAAGCAAAAAAGGAAACAGAAAAGTGAGGACAAATGAAGAAAGAAAGAAAGAAAGAAAGAAAGAAAGAAAGAAAGAAAGAAAGAAAGAAAAATCCAGTACGCACTGAAGTAAATATGGTGTTATCAGAGGTCACAATATTAAAAAGTATACCAGGCATAGAAATCAAACCTGACCTCTCCTGTGACTAGACTAATACATTTTTGCTAATTCAGTATAATAGATTATTTTAAAGAATCATTCAGCTGCACAAAAGAAAGCCTCTGAAATCAGCCAAGGAAAGAAAGAAAGAAAGAAAGAAAGAAAGAAAGAAAGAAAGAAAGAAAGAAAAATCAAATGTCACACAGAGAGAATCCAGGAACAAACCACAAAGCTAAAATGAAAATTCCTGGTGTCCATGAACAGCTAACAGAGTCAGTTCAAACCCGAAAGGCCAGGGTGTTCTCTATTTTTAACAGGACGATTTCACCCCATCAGATAATTAGTCAATATTTATAAAATGTGTGACATTCTTGGATCAAGTGCAAATGAATTACTTCTTAATTATTGATGAACTTGACTATTCACAGAAAAGTCTTAATTTTACTGAGTACTTTCCAAAAAGGAAAATATGCTGGGAGGAATCTAAAAATTGAATTATCATTTTAATCTACAAATATATGCTAAGAATATTTGCTTCTAGCTGATCATGATTTTTAAAACTGTTTTGTTTTGTAAATTACACACACCCTCTCCCTTGCTCAAACCATTTTTTCAAAGATGCACTCCCTTTCCCTTGTTATTAATGAGCGTGTTTCCGTTATTTCAATGGGCTTTTTTCTTATTGCTCAACATTACTTTTCCCTGCTCCTACCACTGCACAACAGACCTACCCTCTCTAAGCAGGCATTTCTATTTACTTATTTACTATATTACTTCCCTCTCCCCTTTACACATGCAAGGTCAGAACAGGCAGTTGTTATCATCTATTTATATGTGAATGCACATTATTTCAGCCTTTTTTTGTTCACAGTAGCTGTATTTTAGATTTAACAGGGGTATATACATTCTGCATTTTTGCACGGTGCTTTTGAACAGTCATTGTTTTAATAATTAATTAAAATAATAGAGTAAAACAATATTGTACTTGTAATCTCTCTCTATCTCTCTCTCTCTCTCACACACACACAGTGAAAGCAGGACTGCTGGATAGTTTTGACCTCCAGTGTCCGCAAAATGAGCAATGGACAATATAGAAGGTTGGCTGCTTCTATACAGACCTGCTTTTGTGTTCTTGTCCAGGGCTTGATCCTTGGAACCCTGTGCGCTCAGTGGATGCCAGGGAGATAGATGTGATCTGTTAGCCTCATCCGGAGCCGGCAGCTGAGCCACTTTCACACAGGGAGGCAGGTATGGCAATGCCTGGGTAACAGATGAGAACCCATGGGGAGCCCTTGACTATGGAGAATGAAAAATCAAAAGAAACCATATTGGGCACAGATACAAAAGGAGTCCCCTGTTCCTTTTCTATCCTCCCTTGTTCCTTTTCTCTTCTTCCTTACTAGGCTGTAATGAATGTGGAAAACTGCTTTCCCTCTGGAAGTATTCGAGTACACATAGGCTCCAGATGCTATTCTATGCAAATACTTCCACTGCTTTCCTGCCCGAGAGCATTTCATGTTAACCCTTCTGCTGATCCATTTGCTGTTTTGCTCTCTCCATATAGTGTGTGTAAGCAGGGGGGCGTTACTTCAAATACATAATTTTCCTCAAGGGGCAGTTTTTTACATATCATGTAGTGCATTTTTAATACGTTTCTGGTGTTAAAGTAAATTTGACGCTTTAGTCACGTCACCTCCTGAAAAAAAAAATCAGTTGGGTCAAATTCTATCATTGTTGATACACACACAGCTCCCACTGAAATCAGTGCAAGCTGATAAGCCAAGGCAGAATTTGTCACAATGTAAACAATAGCTAAAAGAGTTTTATAGATTTTCAAAAGCTCTGGCTGGTCTAAGTGTTTTCAACTGGGTGAAAGGAAAACACAATGCAAAAGAACTCTAAAGAACTCCTGTCAGGTACTGAGTGACATTCGACTCCTGTTGACTGTTGATAGGTAAATAATACAGAAATTATCAACCACTTAACGTTTGCCATCACTTACCTAATGTAACCACACAGAGCTTCCTAAGATTATTCTTATATCTAGCAAGAAAATAAGAATCTTGCTAGAGCAGCATGCCCCCTCTAATGTGTTCCCGTTAAGCTGAAACTTCTATCTTAACTAAATCCTTTAAATTTTTGAGGAAAAGTAAACATATTTACTGAGGTTTTGTAGCATGCTACACCTTTAACTATTTTTATAGCTATTCTTATTTATAATCACCCAGTTTGGAACAGTGTCTGGTTATGATGATACCCTCTTTTCTGGCATTCACATACAAGTTATTCTTTTTTCTAGGAGATCTCTCCACACATGGTTTTGAGGATCTCTTACCTCATTATCCTGGACACCATTGTTGTTGTTTTTTCTATTGAATACCCAAAGGTGTACTCCTGGTCCCATTGGGACCCCAATAGGAGTTTTGCCATTAACTTCATTAGGGTCAGGATTTCTCCCAAAAGATCTTCCCTCTCAAGACAAATATCAACATGAAGGGAGAAAAGCCACAGAAATATCAGCAGAAGGCAAGTCATTAGGCAATGAGATACCAAGGAGAAGAAAATATGCTTCTTAATTGACATAGCAAGTCATGAGTCAATGTACTATCCAATCCAGGCCTCAATGCCCCAAAGAACACACAAATGAGGAAGTTAGTTAAGTAGAAATTAAAAGGAACAATCACAAGGATGAAATGCTTGCTAATTGCATGGAGACTATTTAAAAACACCATTCTAGAGGCTCAAATTATATGAATACCCCAACTTAAAAAAAACAACATTAAGAGGACCAACAAAAATACCACCATAGCTAAATAGCAGAGTAAAAGAGGCAGTTAGAGGCAAAAAGACATCCTTAAAAAATTGGAAGTCAAATCCTACTGAGGAAAATAGAAAGGCACATAAACTCTGGCAAGTCAAGTGTAAAAATATAATTGAAGAGCAACTACCTAACGACATAAAAAATAGCAGCGATTTTTTTTAAGTACATCAAAAGCAGGAAGGTTGCCAAACCATCAGTGGGGCCACTGGACAATTGAGATGGCAAAGGAGCACTCAAGGAAGACAAGACTGTGGCAGAGAAGCTAAATGAATTCTGTGCATCAGTCTTCACTGAAGAGGATGTGGGGGAGATACCCACATCTGAGCTATTAATTTTAGGTGAGAAATCTGAGGAACTGACCCAGATTGAGGTGTCAATAGAAGAGGTTTTCAAACAAATTCATAAATTAAACAGTAATAAGTCAACAAAACCAGATGGCATGCACTGAGAGTTCTGAAGGAACACAAATATAAAAATGCATAACTACTAACTATGGTATGTAATCTATGGTTTAAATCAACCTCTGTACCAGATGACTGGAAGGTAGCTAATGTAATGCAGGTTTTTTAAGAAGGCTGGAGGTGATCCTGGCAATTACAGTGAAATAAGCTTAACTTCAATACCAGCCAAATTCATTCCAACTATAGTAATGAACAAAATTATCAAACACATAAACACAATATATTGGGGAAGAGTCAACAGGGCTTTTGTAAAGGGAATTCATTCCATACCAATCTTTTAGTATTCTTTGAGGATGTGATGTGTTAAGAGTGATACAGTCAATATTGTGTAGTTGGATTTTCAGAAAGCCTTTGATAAGGTCCCTCACCAACAGCTATTAGGCAAACTAGGCAGTTATGGGTTAAGAGGGAAGATCCTTTCATGGCTCAATAACTAGTTAAAAGACAGGAAGCAAAGGGCAGGAATAAATGGTCAGTTTTCACAATGGAGAGAGGTAAATAATGGGGTCTCCCAAGAATCTGTACTGGGACCTGTACTGTTCAATATGGTCATAAATGATCTAGATAAGGGTCTGAACAGTGAGGTGGCAAAATTTGCCGATGACACAAAATTATTCCAATTACTTAAGTCCAAAGCTGACTGTGAAGAGTTATAATGGGATCTCACTAACCTGGGTGACTGGGTGACAAAATGACAGATGAAATTCAGTGTTGGTAAATGCACAGTAAAGTGCGCTAGAAAAAATAATTCCAAATATACATACAAAATGGTGGGGTCTAAATTAGCTGTTAGATGTATTTGAATTAGAAAAAGTATACAGAAGGGCAACAAAAAGGAATAGAGATATAGAAACTCTTCCAAACTTGGAGAGATTAAAAAGACTGGGACTGTTCAGCTTAGAAAAGAGATGACTAAGGAGGTGGGGGATTTGATAGAGGTCTATAAAGTCATGACTGGTGTGGAGAAAGTGAATAAGAAAGTATTGTTTACCCCTTCACATAACACAAGAATTAGGGGTCAACCAATGAAATTAATAGGCAGCAGGTATAAAACAAAAAAAAGGAAGTACTTCTTCACACAACACACAGTCAACCTGTGGAACTCGTTGCCAGGGGATGGTGTGAAGGCCAGAAGAATAACTGGGTCTAAAAAAGAATGAGGTAAGCTCATGGAGGATAGGGCCATTGATGGTTATTAGCCAAAATAGTTAGGGATGTAACCCCATGCTCTGGGTGTCCCTAAACCTCCAACTGCCAGAAGCTGGGACTGGACGATGGAATGAATCACTTGAAATTGTCCTGTTCTGTTCATTCCCTCTGAATCAACGGGCACTGCCTAGCGTCAGAAGACAGGATACTGGGCTAGATGGACCATTGGTTTGACCCAGTAAGGTCATTATTATGTTCTTCCCAAAAATATCTTTCCAGCAGAACCTCTCTCTCTCCATTTATGGACCTTAATTTCCTATGTCACTCCTTAATAAGAGTGATATTAAGGCCCTATGTTTCTGATCAATCAGAGCCACAGTCAGTCTAAGTCCTACCCTGGACACATATGTCAGTTACTTAGTTTTGTTGGAAAGAATTGGCAAGGGGGTCTGATATAGAAGAGAAGGAGAGAGAGAGAGAGAGAGAGAGAGTGCCCAGGGTCTGATCCTGGACTGAACACCAGGCATTCCCATTGATTCACAAATGGAGATAGAGGAATATTTTATTAGACCAAATATTTTAAGGCCCCCTTTGGGTCACTGGACTGGATGATACAATGGCTCATTCCTTAATATGCCATGATAAATGTACTGCAGATAGATTTGAAGTACTACATATACAGTAGTATAAAAAAACTGCAAAAACAGACTCCAACGAGAAACTGCAGAACTGGAATTAATTTGCAAACTTGACACCATCAAATTAGGCCTAAATAAAGACTGGGAGTGGATGGGTCACTACAAAAAGTAATTTTCCCTCTGCTGATACTCACACCTTCTTGTCAACTGTTGGAAATGGGCCACCTTGATTACACGGCCTCATTAGCACTACAAAAGTAATTTCCCCTCCCTTGGTATTCACTCCTTCTTATCAACTGTTGAGAATAGGCCACTTCCACCTTAATTGAATTGGCTCATTAGCACTGACCCCCTACGTGGTAAGGCAACTTCCATCTTTTCATGTGCTAGGATATATATTCTGCTTACTGTATTTTTCACTCCATGCATCTGATGAAGTGTGTTATAGCCCACGAAAGCTTATGCCCAAATAAATTTGTTAGTCTCTAAGGTGCCACAAGGACTCCTCGTTGTTGTTACATATACAGTAGTTATTCCAGGCTTGATCCTATTCCTAGTGAAAGAAAAAGCACCCCTCCCACACAATTATCCCCTCAGATTGTATCTGCTAGATAGTCAGGCTGCAGTCAGATATTATAGGAATGTGGACACATCCATAGTAGTTTCATAAAATGAGAGAGTGATCCACATTGTGTCTACATGTAAAATGAGATTTTCAAAGTGGACTAAGGGATTAAAGCCCAATTACAATTAATTTTAGTAAAAACTGTGAATCAAAATCCCCAGGGCTGCTTTGAAAATTGCAGCAGTAGTAATCCTTCCTTTTTTCTGAACTAGCTTCCTTCTAGCCAATGAAAATAAAGGTTGCAGATACAGCCAGATTCATCTGCTTCAAAACAGAGACAATTCTAATTTCAGTACTAAGCAGGGTCCTTCTTTCAGTAACAATCATTAACAGAGCTGAAGAAGGGCTTTGCATATTCTGTCAGAGCTTGCCTCAGATGGCTTCTCGGTTTCCTGCCCAGTACAGTCAAGGATCTTCCCTGGCATCTCCAGTCATGGAGATATTCTTCTCCTGATATAACGGCAAACTTAATTTTTTCTAGATAGTCCTGCTCTGAGGTGATGGGGAAAGGTGCAGTCTGTCTGGATGCTTTTTATGACACTCACAAATAGTGCAATTCCCACAAATAATTCTTTCTGTGTCTGGTCCTGTTGGGACTTGGTGCTGATGTGGCTTTTGTTACTGTTTCACTAGACTTTTCCGCACTTCCAAGGATTCCTGTAGATATTCTCTTCCATGGAATATATTGTATCTAGCTTGCACTTGACATCCAGGATAGAGTAGAAGGACAATAATGATATGGACTCATGTCTGGGATTGTTCTTCCAGAAATCTATGAACATCTCCCTTACTAAGCCTCCCATTGATTCTACCAGACTCCAAAGAGAAACTGTAGAGCTTCAGTTCATTTGCAAATTTGACACCATCAGCTCAGGACTAAACAAAGACTATGAATGGCTAGCCAACTACAAAAGCAGTTTCTCCTCCCTTGGTCTTCACACCTTAACTTCTAGAAGAGGGCCTCACCCTCCCTGATTAAGCTTACCTCGTTATCTCTAGCCTGAATCTTCCCTGCACATTTATATCTGCCCCTGGACATTTCCACTGCTTGCATCTGAAGAAGTGGGTATTGACCCACGAAAGCTTATGCTTCAATACCTCTGTTAGTCTATAAGGTGCCACAGGACCCTTTGTCGCTTCCTTAGAAGCTAGGTTTTCTACCAGTTTGCTAGAGTCTTTTTTGCTGATATTTCTCCAGCAGAAAGCACAGGAATCTGCTAAGTGCCGAAACAAATCTCATACATTATCCCCATTGATTTCCTAAGTGACTGGTTCAAATGGGCCAGGGATGTTCACTGAACTGTCAGTTTACTGGATAGTGGTATATATGGCCTTTTTGTTTGCTGATAAAGGTATAGATGAATTTTAGTTCTATTAGAAGCCTCTCAAGCAATCTGAAAGTGGAGTTATAATATTTATTTACTTCACATGAGTGATGTGAAGCTTAATTCCAGGGTGGATTTGATTTTAATCAAATTGATTTAAATCATGATTTAAATCGCTAGTTAGGAAGACTTGATTTAATCATGGATTTCTACATAAAAGTGCATTCTTGTTGGTTGCTTATAACCTTAATACATATTTTTCACAACTCACAAATAGATGTAGGTTTCACTTTTAGAAGGTACACACTATACATTTTTAAGTGATTTATTTTGAAAACATTTCAGATTCGTTTTACAGCTATATCAGAAAATGAATGATTGTTTGGTTATTTCATTTACCAAAGGTAATTGAAGCAGATATTTATGAAGTCATTGGGAGGTGAACTATCTCCAATTCAACAGGTTAATCATTAATATTTGGAGGATTTTCTTGCCATGCTGTATTAGTAGGAGACCATCACCAGACAAACATTTAAATTGTTTTATTTAACTAAAACAACATTATGTTTTCTGCAATTTTTTCTTCAACAGAAAACATATAACATTTTAACAAAACAAGCATATGATTTTTTAAATTTAAACATTCAAGTTTTTAAAATCAGGTTTGTTTTTGTTAAAATTGTTTTTAACTAAAATTGTTACATGAAATATTTTAAAAAACAAAAAAACAAAAATTAAATCAACTATATCGGCCAGGTCTTAATATATTGGCTTCTGCAGCTAACTCAGTTGTCTTCACCTTCATTTTCCTGTTTGTTCATAATCTGGAAAAGAAAAACAAGCTTTCCTGCTTTTTCAGATCCCAAACGATTTCTCAATTTGGAATGAATTTGTCCAAAGGAAGAAAATATTCTTTCTACACTGGCAGAAGAAACTACTGCTGTTAAAAGTGAGATTATCACTTCAGCAGTCTCTGAATCCAAGTGCTTAAGTGACTTCCATCAGTTCACTGGTGTGCCTTTCTTTAAAACATCATCAGCAAACATATATCTCTTGAATGGTTTTTATTCCCAAACTGGGTCTCTTTTACGGCCTGCTACCATTATAGGTTTTCCCTTTTAGTGAGAGAATGCTGTGGTAGATCTCAAATCAATGAAGGTCCCTAATCCATGAACTATTGGAACACATTTACAAAACTTTTCTTAAGTTTCTATTCATGAATATATTGTCTCATACTATAGAATTAGAATTTATAAACCCTATTCCATGATGAGATATCTTTGAACTATAATGTATCTTAAAACTATCTTTAGATAGATTTTTTCCTCAAAAAGCATTTTATCAAAAAAAAACCCCTGATTTAAATAAAAATATCCGATTTTTTTATTTTAAAAAAAACCCATTGATTTTTATCCACCCTTTTTAATTCACAAATGTTTATAACTCACTTTGAAATCTGTAGGTGGAAGAGGCTACAGAACTGCAAGATACTAATAAGGAAAAAAATAAATAATTTAAGACATAGAACTTTCTGCATCGGATATTTTTGCACATTTTTGTTTGTTTTTTGGTTTTGAGCTAAGCCACCACCAGCAGCAGTTCAGAAGTAAGGGTAGCAGTACTACAATCCCTCTACAATAACCTTGCGACACCCCCCCCAAGTCCTTTTGGGGTCAGGACCCCTACAATTACAACACCGTGAAATTCCAGATTTAAATAGCTGAAATCATGAAATTTATGATGTTTAAAATCCTATGACCGTGAAATTGACCAAAATGGACCGTGAATTTGTTAGGGCCCTACATATAACACATTTGAACCACTGGTAACTGTTGGTTATACTAGAAAGTAATTTAGGGCCCAACTTTACAAAAACAATATGTGAGGCTTCTGCTCCCACACTAGGAAAAATAATCTTTTCCTTTGTATTTCAACAAAAATTAAACCACAGTGCTGGGGTAGTGGCTTCCCAGGAAAACAGAGATGTCAAAGCATTTAAGTGTTAATTCAGGCCAGTTCTAAGAGATACTCTGGCGATAGGTGCCTTAATAATACCTATGAAATTAGTGTGAACAGGACATAATAAAGCACAAGCAAGCTGGGATCTGAAGTTCAAGGTGGAGTCTGCCTCTTACATCATCACTTGGCTTCTGTTAAAATGTAGCAGACACTGCTGTTGGTGTACAAGACAGAAAAGACCCAGATCATCTTAGATGCCACCACACACAAAATGCTGGGGGGGGGGGGGGGGGGAATAGTCATTTTGACCCAGACATGGGAGAGGGACAAGGGGCTGGCAGCACAGATGACCTTGGTTCTTCTCCTCCCAAAATCTCCTCAGAAGCATCATGTCCTACATTTATCCCATAAAGGTGTTTGTGTGCATGACTGTGTCTGTGCATGCATGTGTATATGCGTACAGTGCTCTGTACCCCACTAGTTTCCCCATAGTGCCCTGTTTCCCCCCCACACACACATACCCAATGCTGTGTCCTCCTCTTTCCTGGCTTCTTCTCCCACCTGCTCTGTGTTCCCCTGTGCCACCCCTGTGCTCTGTGCCACCCCATCTCCAATGTTCTGTAGCCTCTGATGTCCCCCTCAGTCTATGCTCTGTGTATCTCCAGTGTCTGCTCCCCCTCAGTGTCCTCTGTCTCCCAGTGTCCTCCCCATACTCTCTGCCTCCCCTTTTGGGGGTCCAGTCCTCCCAACAGCAATTCCTTCCCCCATTTGGAGAGTATGTGGGGGAGGGGAAGGGAAAGGGGATGAGGGGCATAGGTACCCTCTGCCCTCTTCTCTCTGCCCCAGGTCTGTAGAGAGAGGACTCTTGCTCATACTTCCTGTGAGTGCAGCCAGCGGGAGGGAAGCTGAACCCTCCCTCCATTGGCTAAGTCTGGAGCTGCCTCCGCCTTGTGGGTGAAGTCTCCAGTTAGGCAGCCCACAGGGGTAGGAGTGGGGTGATCTCAGAAGCTGCTGCTGTACTTTTGGGGCTTGAACTGGCATCCCCTTTCCTCTCTTGCAGCCCCTCCACCACAGTCTCCTGGCTGGGGGAGACATTTTTGTCCCCCCCTCTATGAAAACTGGATGAGAAGCGGAATGTTCCTCCCTTGCCCCGAACCTCTCCCATGCTCTGTTAGGAGAGCATTCTGCAAAAAAAAAAGATGTCTGTATATATGCAGATAGTTAGTTGATAGATAAGGTGCCAGACCCAGTAGATGGCACTCAAAAATACACAGCATTGTTTTTCTAGGACCAATTAAAGTTATTGTTGTGTTTTGCAAATGACTTCTGGTGTGCAGCTCTTTACATGCAGCTGTGGTTGCATCTGTGCAAGCCATTCTTCTAAAGGTGTGTTTGCTTTGCAACTCGGGCAGTAATGAAAACTTGGTTTGGTCAGTAAAGCAAACAATTAATGTATGGCTGGAAAACACACAGGGATTAGATATGGGAAACATGAATGTATCATTCTTACAAAGCCACTCTTCTGATCTTTTAGGCAGTCAGTTTTAGGGTCTTTTATTTTTCCTCTTGGTAAATATATTCTACAAAGTAATTACTACTACAAGTTTAACACTGTATTTAGTACTAATGTTATAATATACGATGACCAAGGGAGCCATTCTGAGTTAAACCACCGTAAAAATATATATATAGGTGAATATATAACCTATAAAACGAAATGTCTCTGTGTGTGCGGTTTGTTTATAGAATTTCCTGTGCTTCTGAAAATGACTTTAATTCAGAACCAGAATGGCACTCATTCACTCACTGGATCACCAAAGCTAGTGGAAAGGCTTTCTTTCCTCAGTCTTCACTGCCAAAGAAGTTGGAGAGACACCTACCCCAGTACCAGGGAGGACTTTGAGGAATTTCAGAGAGACCTAAACAAGGTAGGTGAATGGGCAACATGATGGCAAATGAAATTCAATGTTGTTAAATGAAAAGTAATGCACATTAGAGGAGGAAATGTAAACTACTACCACACCTTCAAGAGTTCCAAATTAGCTGCATCAGCTCAGGAAAGGGACCTGGGTGTTGCTGAGGACAGTTCAAAAAAGACATCTAGTCAATGTGCAGCTATGGTCAAAACACAAACAAGACGTTAGGATACATAAGGAATGGGATGGAGAATAATACAGAGAATGTTATGCATGTATATAAACCAGTGGTGTGGCCTCACGTTGAATACTGTGTGTGCAGTATTGGTCCCTCCATTTCAGAAAAAATACTGCAGACTAAAGGGGGTGACAAGAATGACCAATGGCATGGAGAAACTCTCTTGAGGCGCAAGTGGTGTTCTCGTCCATTCTCCCTGTGGCAGGAAAAGGCCGGGATACAGACCGTCGAATCGTGGAAGTCAACGAATGGCTACGCAGATGGTGTCGGAGAGAAGGGTTTGGATTCTTTGACCATGGGATGGTGTTCCAAGAAGAAGGAGTGCTAGGCAGAGATGGGCTCCACCTGACGAAGAGAGGGAAGAGCATCTTTGGAAGCAGGCTGGCCAACCTAGTGAGGAGGGCTTTAAACTAGGTTCACCGGGGGAAGGAGACCAAAGCCCTGAGGTAAGTGGGGAAGTGGGATACCGGGAGGAAGCACAAGTAGGTGAGTGCAAGAGGGGAGGGCTCCTGCCCCATACTGGGACAGCAGGATGATCGGTGAGTTATCTTAAATGCCTATACACAAATGCAAGAAGCCTGGGGAACAAGCAGGGAGAACTGGAAGTCCTGGCACAGTCAAGGAATTATGATGTAATTGGAATAACAGAGACTTGGTGGGATAACTCACACGATTGGAGTACTGTCATGGATGGATATAAACTGTTCAGGAAGGATAGGCAGGGCAGAAAAGGTGGGGGAGTTGCGTTGTATGTAAGAGAGCAGTATGACTGCTCAGAGCTCCAGTATGAAACTGCAGAAAAACCTGAGAGTCTCTGGATTAAATTGAGAAGTGTGAGCAACAATGGTAATGTCGTGGTGGGAGTCTGCTACAGACCACCAGACCAGGGGGATGAGGTGGACGAGGCTTTCTTCCAGCAACTAACAGAAGTTACTAGATCACAGGCCCTGGTTCTCATGGGTGACTTTAATCACCCCGATATCTGCTGGGAGAGCAATACAGCGGTCCACAGACAATCCAGGAAGTTTTTGGAAAGTGTAGGGGACAATTTCCTGGTGCAAGTGCTGGAGGAACCAACTAGGGGAAAAGCTCTTCTTGACCTGCTGCTCACAAACAGGGAAGAAATAGTAGAGGAAGCAATAGTGGATGGGAACCTGGGAGGCAGTGACCATGAGATGGTCGAGTTCAGGATCCTGACACAAGGAAGAAAGGAGAGCAGTAGAATACAGAGCCTGGACTTCAGAAAAGCAGACTTTGACTCCCTCAGGGAACTGATGGGCAAGGTCCCCTGGGAGAATAACATGAGGGGGAAAGGAGTCGAGGAAAACTGGCTGTATTTTAAAGAAACCTTATTGAGGTTGCAGGAACAAACCATCCCGATGTGTAGAAAGAAAAGTAAATATGGCAGGTGACCAGCTTGGCTTAACAGTTAAATCCTTGTTCGTCTTAAACACAAAAAAGCAGATTACAAGAAGTGGAAGATTGGACAAATGTCCAGGGAGGAGTATAAAAATATTGTTCAGGCATGCAGGAGTGAAATTAGGAAGGCCAAATCACACTTGGAGTTGCAGCTAGCCGGAGATGTTAGGAGTAACAAGAAGGGTTTCTTCAGGTATGTGAGCAACAAGAAGAAGGTCAAGGAAAGTGTGGGCCCCTTACTGAATGAGGGAGGGAACCTAGTGACAGAAGATGTGGAGAAAGCTAGTGTACTCAATGCTTTTTTTGCCTCTGTCTTCACAGACAAGGTCAGCTCCCAGGCGGCTGCACTCCGCAGCACGGTATGGGGAGGAGGTGACCAGCCCTCTGTGGAGAAAGAAGTAGTTCGGGACTATTTAGAAAAGCTGGACGAACACAAGTCCATGGGGCCGGATGCACTGCATCTGAGGGTGCTAAAGGAGTTGGCCGATGTGATTGCAGAGCCATTGGCCATTATCTTTGACAAATCATGGCAATCGGGGGAGGTCCCGGATGACTGGAAAAAAGCTAATGTAGTGCCCATCTTTAAAAAAGGGAAGAAGGAAGATCCAGGGAACTACAGGCCAGTCAGTCTCACCTCAGTCCCTGGAAAAATCATGGGACAGGTCCTCAAGGAATCAATTCTGAACCACTTAAAGGAGGGGAAAGTGATCAGGAACAGTCAGCATGGATTCACCAAGGGCAAGTCATGCCTGACTAACCTAATTGCCTTCTATGATGAGATAACTGGCTCTGTGGATGAGGGGAAAGCAGTGGATGTGCTATTTCTTGACTTTAGCAAAGCTTTTGATACAGTCTCCCACAGTGTTCTCGCCAGCAAGTTAAAGAAGTATGGGCTGGATGAATGGACGGTAAGGTGGATAGAAAACTGGCTGGATGGTCATGCTCAACGGGTAGTGATCAATGGCTCCATGTCTAGTTGGCAGCCGGTATCAAGTGGAGTGCCCCAAGGGTCGGTGCTGGGGCCGGTTTTGTTCAATATCTTCATCAACGACCTGGAGGATGGTGTGGACTGCACCCTTAGCAAGTTTGCAGATGACACTAAACTGGGAGGAGTGGTTGATACGCTGGAGGGTAGGGACAGGATACAGAGGGACCTAGACAAATTAGAGGATTGGGCCAAAAGAAATCTGATGAGGTTCAACAAGGACAAGTGCAGAGTCCTGCACTTAGGACGGAAGAATCCCATGCACTGCTACAGACTAGGGACCGAATGGCTGGGCTGCAGTTCTGCAGAAAAGGACCAAGGGGTTACAGTGGACGAGAGCTGAATATGAGTCAACAGTGTGCCCTTGTTGCCAAGAAGGCTAACGCCATTTTGGGCTGTATAAGTAGGGGCATTGCCAGCAGATCGAGGGACGTGATTATTCCCCTCTATTCGGCACTGGTGAGGCCTCATTTGGAGTACTGTGTCCAGTTTTGGGCCCCACACTACAAGAAGGATGTGGATAAATTGGAAAGAGTCCAACGGAGGGCAACAAAAATGATTAGGGGGCTGGAGCACATGACGTATGAGGAGAGGCTGAGGGAACTGCGATTGTTTAGCCTGCAGAAGAGAAGAGTGAGGGGGGATTTGATAGCTGCTTTCAACTACCTAAAAGGGGGTTCCAAAGAGGATGGATGTAGACTGTTCTCAGTGGTAGAAGATGACAGAACAAGGAGTAATGGTCTCAAGTTGCAGAGGGGGAGGTTTAGGTTGGATATTAGGAAAAACTTTTTCACTAGTAGGGTGGTGAAGCACTGGAATGGGTTACCTAGGGAGGTGGTGGAATCTCCTTCCTTAGAGGTTTTTAAGGTCAGGCTTGACAAAGTCCTGGCTGGGATGATCTAGTTGGGGTTGGTCCTGCTTTGAGCAGGGGGTTGGACTAGATGACCTCCTGAGGTCCCTTCCAACCCTGAGATTCTATGATTCTATGATTCTATGGTTCTATGTGAAGAGTGATTGAAAAGATTAGGATTGTTTCCCTTAGAAAGGAGACCCATAAGAAGGGACGTGACAAAAGTGTATAAAATAATGAATGGCATAGAGCAGGGGTTTCCAAAGTGGGGTCCCTGAACCCCTGGGGATTTGCCATGGGTTACATGGTGGGGTCCATCCCTTGAACCAGGGCCAGAATGTGTTCTAATGGCATTCTGGCACTTTACCCGCACAGAGGACGCCATTTTGTTCTCAAAATGGCATCCTCTGCACCGCGTGACCTTGCACATACAATGCACGTAAGGTCACATTGGTGGGAGCATTCCCACACTGCCAGGAGCATTCCCACACTGTGGGGGCGTCCCACTAGTACCAGAAATGAACGGCGTCCAGGACACTTGGTAGGATGCCAAAAGGAACCTTGGGAAGGGAGGGAGTTTGGGAACCACTGGTACAGAGAAAGTAGAGATGGAAAGTTTGTTCTCACTGTCTTAATGAAATTAAAAGGTAGAAAACTGAAAATGTGTAATTAAACTGTGGGACACGTTGCCACAGGAAGTCACTGAAGCCAAGAATTTAGCAAGATTCGAAAAGAGACTGGAGATTTCTATGAATAACAAGAATATCCAGTTATAATTAATAACAAAAAATTGGAAGGGATACTAAACCTTTTGCTTCAGTGTTTAAGCCAACCTCTAGCTACTGGAGTCCAGAATGAGACTTAATGTGGGGGACAGATTATCCCACATTTCTCTATTGCAGTTTCTGACACTTTCCTCTGAGGCACGTGATTCTGGCTACTGACAGAGACTGAATATTGAACTAGACAGAACTCTGCTGGTGAGCCAGTGTGACAGTTCTTATGTTCCTATGTGACAAAGGCTAAGCAAGCCGTTCTGAGTTCACAGTAAAATTGAGTAACTGGGAGGGATAATGTGTCTGGAATGTTTTTCTTGTTAAATTCTTAGCTCCTGGTCCTGCGAGCAGCTCTGTATGGGTGAATTCCTGTGCCTATTCGGAGCAGCTCTTAGCTGTTACTTAACCGTGCTGTCATTCTCTTTTTACTCTGTCTTCACAAATGAATGTCTCCACCCCTCTAACGCTTTTTATTGCTTTTCTGATTATGACATGCCCAGAACTAAATGCCACATTCCAGGGATGGTTGTCCCAGAGCTTATGGTGAGTTACTTTACTTATTATTAATGATTAATTATTATTATTGTTGTTGTTGTTTGTTGTATGACCATACAGTCATGGAGCAGGACTCCATTGTGCTAAGTGCTGTACAAATACAGAACAATCAGACATTTCCTGCCCCAAGGAGTTTACAATCTAAGTACTGTTGACTCCTTGCTCTGTGATGTGATGCCTGTGCACATGCAGCCCTAATCTGTGGTCCAGATTCTGATACCCTTTCTCAAGTTGCGCAGCTGAGTCAGTGAGACTGCTTGTGGCTATTCAACAGATGTTGAGTATGAACCTGAATCTGCCCTTTTAGTAACTATTTCTTCTGCCCATCACACTTCAAACTCATATCTGATTATAGTCTAAGAAGCATTCTTAAATCTCTTTCAGCATACCTGCTTTCCAGGTGTCTACCTCCTATTGAAAATTGCTGGTTTGGATTATTCTCATTATATTAACTTGCATTTTCCAAAATAGATTCATGTTTTGCTATTACTTGCCTACATTTCTAATCTGTCTGAGTCCCTTTGCATTTTTTTCTCCATTGCCACTGGTACTGCTTTTCTATACTTGCTTGTCTGAGGGCCAGATTACTGATGATGTTATTGAGACTGTAATCAACTCTGGAACTAAGAAGATCTGGATTCAGCTGCCAGCACTTGGGCAGGTCATGAGATCTCTCTGCACCTCAGGTGTCCATCTGTAAAATGGGAAGACCAATATTTTTTCCTTTCTACTACTCTGTCTGTCTTTTCTCCTTAGATTGTAAATTCTAGTGCCTTGCACACTCGGGCCCCAATCTCAGTTGAGGCCTCCAGGCAGTATTGTATTACAAATAAACAATAAATAATCATTTTCATTAGTAATATGCCTGCTTGCAGAGCAGCAGCTGAGGGTGGGCCTGCTGGAGGCTGTAGCAGCAAAGAGTTCTTCAGATGTAAGCTGGGTTTGTAAATATTTGTGGTGCTCTTGATCGCAAAGCAGAAAACTTTGTGTAAAGAATGTTATGCCTCTTTAAAAGCCTAACACACATGTGAGTGTTTTCTTCAGCCAGAATCCACAGCAAAAGCATGAAGTGTGTCTCTTTTCTGCTACATTCCAGAGAGGAAAATGAAGTCCCTGCCCAGTTCTTATCTAATCATTCTCAGAGAGATTCTTCTATCCTGATTCATATTTACACACTTAGTTGCCTCCCTGTTCCCTTTTCTAGTGTGTGAGTGGGGGTGGTGAGCATGATTAATTGATTCCTCACAGATGGCCCAGCCCTCCTCCCTGTAAATCCCTGCACTCCTGGGAGGCAACCGTGGTCCTTCCATTAGCCAGAGGAGAGAGTTAACCTCTTTCTTGCTGAGCTATGCTGCTAGTCCAGTGATTCTCAAACTTTTGTACTGATGACCCCTTTCACATAGCAAGCCTCTGAGTGCGACCCCCCCCCCTTATAAATTAAAAGCACATTTGTATATATTTAACACCATTATAAATGCTGGAGGAAAAGCGGGGTTTGGGCTGGAGGCCGTCAGCTCACGACCCCCCATGTAATAACTTTGTGACCCCCTCAGGGGTCCCAACCCCCAGTTTGAGAACCCCTGTCCTAGTCGGAGAGGTGTTCATAATGTTAGCTTTTAATATCTCATATGAAAGTATTGGCTTTTGTGTTTTTGCTTAGGCGTGGGGGATGGAAGGTTACTTGCCATTAGCTGGAATGACAGAATAGATCACTCCACTGGAATCATATTAGAATCATAGAACCATACCATAGGGTGAGAAGGAACTGCAGGGGTCATCTAGTCTAACCCCCTGCCAAGATGCAGGATTTGTTGCTTCTAAAACCATCCAAGACAGATGGCTATCCTGTTACCTGGGTTCATAGTTAGTATGCAATGAAGCCTGAGTTTGAATATTCAACAAATCCCCCAAAATGGATGCACTCAGATACTAAGAAGGAGACTGTCTCCTTATCATAGGCGCCGAGTTTCTAATTTGCTGGGGGGTTCTTCCCCTGGCTCCGCCCAGACCCTGACCCCATTCCACCCCTTCTCCAAGGCCCCACCTCACCCTGCTTCTTCCCACCCCTGCCCTGCCTTTTCCCCGCCCAGTTCCACCCCCTCCCCCGAAGCGCGCTGCACCCTCACTCCTCCCCCCTCCCCCCAGTGCCTCCTGACACCGTGAAACAGCTGATCTGTGGTAGGAGGTAGGCGCTGGGAAGGAGGGGGAGGCACTGATCAGTAGGGAGAAATATTCTTCCTCAGAACTAGGTGACTATTAGTGGAGTTGTGACAGGTTAGAGAAATATACCTGCTGAGCAAATTCCTCTTTAAAAAATGCAAATATTAATAATAAAAAAGAGCTTCAATCTCATAGACCTAGGGGGCAGCTTAATTAAAGATTTGGGAGCAATTAAACTGGAAAGTAAAAATTAAAATAAATCATCTAGAAAACATTAACTCTCCCTTTGGGGTTCATTGACGTCTTCAAAGCATTAACAGAAAACTCTGATTTAGGGTCCAAACAATAAGGGATTTGTGGTAGTTCTCAGTGTTTCATAAACCACCAGGTCCTCCATTATTCCAGTGCTCTTGGAAATCCTGTGAATTACATGAGTGTCACTTGGAACTGGATGGTTCATGTGACACAACTGACCTATATGCAATCACTTCTGTTCCTGTTATCAAAAATGAGCCAAGAGGTGAAATACGGGTAGCGTGTATTGCTGTGGTGAAGCAGGAACAAGAGGGGTGTTTTGCTGTGAGTGTTGCTCATTGAAATTTGGGACCATAGTTTTAAAATTTATGTTTTTTCCTGATTTCATTAACCTTTCAAAATTCTCAGTCTGGTTCTAATTAAGAACCAATATGGCCAGGAATGCACCCACGTGTTTTTTTTAGCTAAACCAAATCTCTGTTGAACAGCTGGCTGCCAGTTGGAAAGACAGGATTACTGGAGACTGAAGGCCAAATTCAGCCCTAATATAAGAGATTCCTACTTTTCCATTGACTCCGATAAGAACTGCGGCCGGCTACTCTACAGCTCAGTTTGGTCCTGAGAATTCGGAAAAATAAATAAATAAATAAAAACCACCCACCCACCCTAACCTCGGGAAGCTCTGTCTTGTGTGTCTGAGTGGAACAGGAGTGGAGGGCAGGGGTTGCTGGCTCTCATTGCCTTCGTCCACCATTCTTGTCAGGGGATCTTTACTCCCCATGTTAGTTTGGCAACTAAAGGGTTAATGCAGAAACTGCCTGCCTGCTGGGCCAGAGCTGACTGGCAGCCCCACAACAGCTGTAAGGATCAAAGCCTGTAAGGCAGGATGGTGGGGTGGCTGCCAGGGAGGCTGTGGGGAGACGGAGAGACGCATCCTGCCAATGACTGGTGAGAAGCAGCCAGGCCAGCGAAGCCAACGCTCCAGAGAGAGAGAAAGAGAGGAAGAGGCTGGAAAGCCCACAGAGTTAGGAAGCAGGTGAGGGAACAGCAAGGGACTTGAGAAGGGTTAACTCTGGCTGCTCTGAACAATGGCCCTGAGCTGGAAGCCAGTGGAACAGGTGGGCCTAGGTTCCCCTACTTCTTCCCCAGACTAAGATAAGAGAGGGAAAATGGTCAAAGATTATGAGGGTTAGAGGCTGGAGGAGAGACTCTGAGACTGTTGGACTTTGAGTTCCTTAATTCTGGACTTTTCTGTTAACCATGACAGGCTGTGCAGTGACTTAGCCGGAGAGCTGGGCCATGGGAGATGGCCAACTGGCTTGATGCTACAGAAGGGATGCAGGGGGTGTTAGACTGAAAGGACCCCTGCAGCAAAGCGCTTGGCCAGAGGGAGGTGCTCTAGAGTTGAGGGCAAAGCTCCTGCATTGCCATATAACAGAAATGAAAAATGTATGTTTCAACCTGTCTGACAACGGCTGCGGAGGGAGTTAATTTAACTTCTCCTGACACTTGGCTCACACTTGTCATTTTTATTGATGTAACTTTGATCTGTGCCTCCCAACCAGTCTATCAAGATTAAATAAACTGTTTCTCATCATTAATATGCCTAATGACAAGGAGGATGGAACTGCAGTGCCCGACAACACCTCTTCTTGCTGTGCAAACCAATGAGGTAATTTTCCTATAATCCAGGCTATCATCTGTGAAAAAAATTCCTTCTTCCACCTCATGTGTATTGCGTGCCTTGTCTTTCCTCATTCGGATTGGATCTGAGTCCTGGACTAACTCCTAGGGTTAGAAGTGAATTGGATAAACTAAACCAATGCAAAAAGGTTTCTGTTCTAGTATTTGATGTCAAATTGATGGTTCTTATTCCCAGATGTGTCATGCTCAGTTAGTGAATAACAGATTGTCAAATAAAACAATAAATCTTCTTGCTTGCTGACTGCTGTGCAGAGCTGCCATGCTAAAACACTCACATGCTCACTAATTCTGTGTGATGAGTGAGGCTGGCTGCATCCATGCCATCTCCAGAGGCCACCCGAGAGGTGCAAACATATTGAGTTGGGATGAGCGCTGGATCAGCACTGCTTTCCCAACACCTTGAGGCCATGACTGGAAATCTGACGGCAATATGCCATGTAAATCCTGTTAATTCTGATTTAAATGGGAGTGACCATCCGGTCTGGTACTACCCAAAGTGGGAAAGGGTGGCACAGCTGGGCCCTCTGTTAGATATGAATCTGTTATTTGGCTATTTTCTTTAGTAAATGTTTGTGCTGGGAAAATGTGCTGGTTTGACTGGAGCTCTGAATCCTCTATTATGTATATAGAGTATATATAACATGGAGGACACCAGTACAAGATCTCTCAGGTCCTGTCCACATGCTTCAATCTTGTTCTGCAAGGACCATCTGAAAAGATAAAAGAATAGTTCAGACCCCAGGTCATTCAGTCTTTGGCTTCTATATTGTTGCTCTCAATAAGGGTGTTGATTAATTCTAATAGGGATGTGGGTTTTATGACATGGACTGGACTGAAACCACCAACTCACTTCACCTAGGGATCAAGAGAAAAAGCTGACAAGAATGTCACTAGGAAGAAAGGCAACAGCCAGAAATTTTAAATGTTTCAGTAACATTTTGACACACAAATGAAAAGCAAATGAATGAACAGACATGAAGTACACTGCTGAAAAGTCAATGTGTTGCGAAGTAGTTGGCATAGACTCCTGAATAGCTGCCACCTGATAACTTTTGGTCATTAGTGACCGGGTCAGATGATGTCCATACTGGTGACCTGAAGATGAAATACTCTCTTTTCCATAGGGCCCTCAGCTTCCTGTTGTATTCTGATTCTTGATGGAGGAACTTCAGCACACTTTCCATCCTGTGCCATTGAAAGAGATATTTAGGAATAATAGCCAAGAATTATTAAAATATTAGTATGAACTATCTCCAATGTAAAAAGCAAGCACATGTGTATATAAATAAGCATGAGAAATGCCTCTCCCCTGGCTTTTTTATACCTCTCCCCTGGCTTTTTTATACCCCTTTTTTTATACCTTTTATACCTCCATCAATATTTATTTTAATTTTGTGCACTTCACCTTGAATATGATGGGTATGCTTGCTTATTTTCATCCCCCTATTTTGTATCTGTGCTCTGTATTTCCTCTGACTGGGTGAACAATTTCTGAATGGTTCCTTGTTCCCAGTACATACCGCTCTCCTCTAATCTTTCTAGGGAACGTTTCAATTTGGTTCTGCTCTCCTGTGTGTGTGCACTGTCTCCCATAGTTTGATGCCAGCTGCAAGTCTCACATATTTAAGTTTACACCAAAGAAATGCCTGACAAAAAGAGATAGGAAGGATTCAGAGAAGGTGCTTGGGTTTAGGTTTACTGTAGTTGATCAAAATCTTAAAAATCTCTGGGAACCCAAAAAGAATGGTGGACTGGGCTGCATCTAGCAGGAAGTGTCAGTACTTTAAGATTGACAGGTGCATCCCCATTGTTATGTAAAGTGCACTTTAGATTACCAGTTGCCCATGACCACTGTTTCAGTTGATATGGGACATTTCTTTGAAATGATCATTAGGGCCCTGATTCAGGAAAGGACTTAAGCATGTGCTTAACTTTAAGCGTGTGCTTCCATTGGAATTTAACATGTGCTTTCCTGAATCAAGCCCTAGGGTGTCAAGTATCAGGCGGTAGCCGTGTTAGTCTGTATCCACAAAACCAACAAGGAGTCTGGTGGCACCTTAAAGACTAACAGATTTTTTGCATAGGACACATGTCACTGTCACTGATCGGTCCAGCAGCCCTCACCGAGAGAGCGCCGATCACAACACATCAGACGTGTTGTTCTAGCCAGTCCTCCAACTACCCGCTGGCCAAGCTGTCAGTAGCACCGGACACCCGATTGACATAGCGCACAGCAGCCTAGAACTCCTGAGCGATCCGCCAACCGCAGCCTCCCAAGCAGCTGGGATTATTTAAATTTATTTATTCAAATAAATCTGTTAGTCTTTAAGGCCGTAGGGTGGAATTCTGCATCCAGGAAGAGCCAAAGAAGATCACTCTTTGTGCTCAGAGTGAATGGATTTGGTGAGCAGTGATCATGATGAAGTTCCTCAACTGCCCATAACATGGCTGATTAGTAGTTTGGGTGGGATTCTGTTACCGGGGTGGTGGGCATGGAGAGAGGGGTTAGAGAGAAAAAGGGAGACCAATATTTTTTTAGACTAGTTCCTTGCTACCATGTTGTCCACTTGCTTGAGGGCTGTAAAAGTGAATTAAGCCGTAAAGTTTCTGGGCAAAGTAAGATGGTTTTATTCAACCAGTCGGTCTCAGCTCTAATTTGTTTTGGATTAATTTGATTACTTATCTAGTGTTTCACATCTCTAAACTGCGTATAAGCTGCGCTCAATCTTCACACCACTATGAGGTAGGCAAGTGGGTTTTTCCCCCTCCAGTATGGCTCTGGTTCAGCAAGTTACTTAAGCACATGCCTAAATGTAAGCATGTAACTAAACCTGCTAACATCAATGAAACTACTCGTGTGCAAGGTTAGGGATATGTTTCAGTATCAGAATCAGGACTGATGCCAATACAGGTGAGGAAACAAGGAGGGGTGAAGTGACTTCTCCAAGTCAGTAGGAAAGGAGCATTAGAGCTCGCAGTCTCTCATTCCTGGCCCATTGCTCAGCCCTCCGGACTATGCCTCCTCTTTGAGGTGCTTTTTCTCCTTCCTAGGCTGCAAAGTCGTTCAAAGCTCTGGTACTGTCACTCTACCAGTGTCTGAAGAAAATGAGTATTTTGTAAATTCCGTAGTATCTTCGCCAGATACTTTTCTCTTGGTTAGGTTTTTATAAAACATCCAAGAAAGAAAATCCAGCAAGTGGAGGGAGGGGGAGGAGGAAGTACAGCAAAGGCTTAGAGCTGTCTATGGCATAAAACTGGATTATAATGTCATTTGCTAACTGACAGATCATTTAGTGTCCTGGAAGAGTCTGTTTTCACACTGCTGAAGCTCTCACCGGGGAATTCCATGTAGGCTTCTTATTGTCAGAGCTATTTTTCACCCAATTTGTTTCCAAATGATGTCTAACCTGAGGTCTTCCCACTGAGAGGGGTTTAAGCAATGATTAATGAGAAGTGTTTTGCCAGACCCACCTGGGGAATGGCCCATCTGCAAACTCAGGTAAGATAGAGCTGCCTACAAGGCATCGGCGGGTGAATGGCAGGCAGCTTCCTGTGGCTTGAGGCGTTGCTCACAGCCAAGGCAAGGTGTTCGCTGTTAGCATCACAGTGATTCGTAAAAGGTCTGGAGATAAATGTCACTTACTCTATCATTAACGTCTAGTCTGAAAAAACAAACCCTTTTAGGTTTGGCTTTAGAATGCAGTCTCTCTCTCTCGATGGAGCCCCTTTCTGTTTCATAGAAATTTGTTCACTTGTGTTATGCAGTCAGCATATGTAAAATCCTTCTGTGGGATAAACTGAAAGTGGCTTGATTTCATGTGCACTATTAATTCTATTTTAAATGCTGCAAATAAAACAGCACACAGATCTGTCTGTCTGAAACATAGTCAGCTTTATATTTTGAGCTATGCACTCATTATTTTGAATGAATGTGTCACATACATGAGGTTTAATAATGTCAGCCGTAGGTTTTCCAGTTATATGGTAAAGTGTGTAGGAAATGTTGAGGTTTTTCTTTCCCCACAATTTTATTAGATAGCATTGTTTTGCTGGCAAAATGTGATAGTCCAAGGTTTTGAGAAACACAATCTCAAGTATATGTGGGGATGGCACTTGCTGGGAAAACATGTTGGTTTCTAATCCTTTGCTGAGATAGAATACCCATATTTACAATGTTCCAGTATTACTATATTACATTTGAATTCCCTAACAGATGCCCATAATCATTTTTTTAAAGGCCCACAGAAGGCTAAGAAGCCCTGAAAATTTGGTTTCTCTCTGGATTTGTAAGGCAGAAATCTGGACATATTTCTTAATGAATAATTTCCCTTCTTTGATTTATGTGAAGGCTCTAGGCTCAGTTATCATCTGGAAATACATTCCTGTACAGTCTGTGTCATTTAAATGCAGCATCCCACAGTCCTGTCTGTCAAGACAAAAACATAATGGATCCAAATGTCTACAAACGAAACAGATTGTTTGTAGGGAATATGTATTACCAATAAAGAGCAAGAGTTTATATTAGCAAAGCCGTCCTTCTTGTAAATAGAGAAAAGCTCCCAACATTTCCTGACCTTCAGCAATATTTATTCCACTGTCAAGGGATCAAAACATTTCTCACTCAGTGTTTGGCTTGACCCAAAATGTGTTTGACACTGTTGTTTTTAACCAACTGTTGTGATATCTTCAGTTTGATTTGCCTGAAATTTAGCCTACAAAACAATCTCACACTTTCTTTAACTACTTCTCTTGCCAGCAATGTGTTTACCATGATTTAGATGTCTATTATACGCATGAACGACTTGTCTACTTAATTTCATCAAAAAAATGAACCCTCGTAAGTGGCACAGATGCTGGTATGATGGTAATCAAATTAGTTTTTGGACAGGTTTATGGCCACTTGCTGTCAGTTAAGCTCTCTTTGGCTATCTTCACTTTGAATACAGTTTTGATGGTGATTAATGGCTCCATTAATACACTGTTTGTGTTATGATAGACACAACATTATGGCCTGGTTTGCTGACCACAGATGATCATGTATTTCTTTAAAATTCAGTTCTGAAAAAAATATTAGTTGTATTTAATGTGTCAGTATTTCATATTAGTAGGCAGGGATTGAATGCATAGGCCTTCCAAATTGTTTTATATCCTCTTCACAAGGGAGGCAGTGCTATGCTGTTAAGAGATATAGCATAATTGGACACAGACTTCTTCAAGGTTCCTCTAGTTGTTAACATGCCCAAGAATTTGGCTGCACAGATTGTTCTCTGCTATCCTGCCAGGTCACTTTCCTTCTTCTCTCCCAGATCTTTCCCAGTTAATTCCTTTATCCCCAAACTCCAATAAGGTTTTATCTCTCTCACTCGGTTTTCTCTTCTCTCTGTTTAACTTTCCCCCCTCACTCCCATCCCTGGTAGGAGACTCTTCACACTGGAAACTTTGACTTTTCTGGCTCTTATTTAAACCTCTCCCCTTTAGTCTTCCGGTGACTTTAATTCCTTTCATACAGGGCAATAGGGCACATTCACCAGTGTCTGACACAATCACGTCTGGGCCTTGCATAGTATGACTTCCATGAGCTCATTCACGAGGCCCCTATCCTGTTCATATTTCAGTCCCTTTTTAAGATCCGCTTCTGCTGAGGTGCCAACAGTGAATCTCGTTAACTGATATCAGATAATTCTGATCTATTATTCCAAATATTTCCAAATATTCAAAAAGGGATGGTCCCTGACCCAAGGAGCTCACAGTCTAACAATTATCATAATTAATATCACACTGACCAATATTGTCTCACTATATCCTTGTGCTCCCCTAGCAGTCTACATCCATCGGTTGTCTCTTGTTTTATAAACTAAGTATAGTAACTAAGAAAAGAAAGTTGTGGGAAAGAAACCTGTTAGTCTATATATGTCCCAAACCACATACTGGAGCTTTGTGCTGGAACTTTTTTTGTGTAAACTTCTGAGATGAAGTTGTGCCCATTTTTTTGCCTTAAGCATTAGTGTGGGCTGGCTTTATTTGGGAATTCTGCCTTAGATCCTCATACTATGCGCTTCACTACTTGTCATTTCTTATCTCTCTCTCTCAAATCATTCATCCATTTACAGTTGGAATAGTACAGTGCAATGGAACCTAGATTCCATTTTACTGTTTTCAGGAACAGGAAGAAAATGGTGGCCATGAAAAGAGCCAACAAACATATTAGGGGTGTTTGCACAGGTTTTTTTTATTAGTTAAATAAACATGTTTTATTTCAATAATTTTTCTGCCCATATTTGATTTTTATGTCCATCTGTGCACTTACATAAGCTCCACCCACTTGCTGCTCTGCAAATATTTATTATGCAAATGGTTTGTTTTGAATTGGCTGATCGGAGCAGATGCCCATTTCTGCATAACTGTTCTTCAGCAAAATTGCAGAATAGCTGGGTAACATATTATCTTACTAGTTAAATAGTTATGATGGATGTTGAATTGCTAGAAATGTTCCTGGAGGGTTCTGTTTTCCAATACTGATATTTAAAATCTTTGGCCGCAATATACAGTTACATTTTGAACTATAATCTCCCAACAAAACCTTCAGATCTCCAAACCATTGCCTGAAAACAATGGACAATTGCAGTGGATCTACCCATTTTCTTTGAACCTATTAATTTATTGTAATCCCCCTTCACATAAGTAGGCATGATCCCATCTGTCTAGTAAATTACTTTTATCTAATGAGGGCAACTTTACTGACAGTTTTATCTCATTATAATGGAAAAGCTTATTACTAGAACCAGTTATCAAAGCACTGTATAAATAGTCTGAATCCTATCAATGCAAAACCAATGGTGTTTCAAATACTGTTTTATTCTACTTCAGACCAAAGGGAAAAATACAATATTAGAGAATGTTAGCGAGATGATGAACCTGAAGAGGTGGAGAAGGCAGAAAGGGAGAGAACCCATCTGAACAATATAACACCGAGGATGGAAAACGATTGAGGGGCTAAAGCAGGCCTGCACAACATGCGGCCCGCGTGGGCTCACTGTGCGGCCCGCGGGGGGGTGAGTAGGCAAGCGGCGGGGTGGGGCAAGCCAATGGCCGGCTGGCCAGCTGGCAGGTGGGTGGGTGGGCTGGATGAAGAGGCCAGTGGCAGGCTGGGGAGTGAGGGTGAGCCAGCGGCAGGGGGCGGGGGCAGCGGCAGAAGGTAAGAGGCAGCGGGCAGGCAGGTGAGCTGGTGGCAGGGGGGCTGTGGAGGCGAGTGGGCGGCGCGGGGTGAGTAGGCAATCTGGGTGGGGTAGGGGATGACGAGCCGAGTGGGCGGGCAGTGGCAAGGCTGCAGGTGAGCCAGTGGCGGGGGAGGGGGGACTGAGGAGGCGAGCCAGGGGGGAGGGGGCATGATGAACCGAGCGGGCAGGCAGTGGTGGCGAGGCTTTATACTCGGGGGAGGGGAGGGGCGAGCGGCAATTCGGTGGCTGGAGTGGGTTTCAGCCCTCAGCTGTTTTCTTTGGAATAATATGGCCTTCGCCGCTTTATGAGTTGTGCAGGCCTGGGCTAAAGAAATACAGAAAAATTCCTAAGTCACCTGAAGATGTATGCAAAACTGTATACATTTGATTTTTCTGTCTTTAAAGATATGTCTGAAATGTTTTCCAAAAGATGGTTTTATAGTTATATACTATTGTATACTCTTAGATAGTGCTGTGTGGGTATGTGTGTGTGTGTGTGTGTGTGTGTGTATAAATAAAATTTACCCCTTTTGACCAGAACTGCTCGTGCACGCACACACACTCACATGCTCACACACATTATACACACACTCCTTTTGACGTAAGCAGTTAGCCAGTACTTGGTGATAGGTATTTCTTTGATGCAATCCTGTTTATTTACAAAGAGTTGACACAAAGTCCTATTTCCTTGAACACCCTGGAAATCAAACAGGAGGCAGTTTCTTTGCTCACAGTTACAAGTCTAGTTTTAGCCAGCACTGTACCCAAAAGCTCTGTCTCTGAGTTTTTTCTCAGAGTCCTGGCACAAGTCTTTCTTTGGCTGGGGCTTCCTTGCTGCTTCTATACATACACACACACAAACCCACACCTCTCCTCACAACACTATCCAGCCCCCTGGATTTTCATTTAGTCTACAGTGGAACCCCTCTGCCCACATAGCACTAATTCCTGACTGGCCTTATATGTGACCTGTGTCTTTGGGCAGTGGCTCCTGTTAGTGCAGCTATCTATTCCATAAAGGAGCTTGATTGCTTTTTACAATTTCTCCTGAATGAAGGGCAGCTGTTATGCTCACCAGTTTCAATGAGGTTTCACCCAACCTCCGCTATAACAATACATACTTACAGCTAGATTCCTCTCTAAAGAAGTCAGCAAATTCAGAATTCTAAGTACCATGTGAACATTACTTCTGTTCCCCTGAGTGAGTACTTTGTAATGGGAGCAGCCGAGGGTGATAAAATTTCCAGTATAATCTAATATTTAACTATAATGGGTATATGCAGTCTTTCTGAACCTCCACCTAGCTAACACATATTTGGAAAGTAAGCATTTATTCAATGCTCTTTCCTGTCACCCAATGTTATGTGACAAATAATGAAAGAGTCTCCATGTAATCACATATGAGCAAGGGGTGGAGTTAAAGGCCACCATCCTCAATGCTGAACTCCTTGCCAACGATCTGGCATTAAATGCACCAGCCAAGTATCTAACCCTGTTCTTCACAGCTCCCGCTGTACGCAAATACACACCACTCAAATGACTGTACTCAAATGATTGTATTGCTGACAGAAAATTAGACACCAGTAAATGCAACAGAGCCTTAGTATGTTGTTTTAAATGGATACAGGACACTGATTAGGGCCCAGATTCAGCAAAACATTTATTAATCATGTGTTTTTGTCCCATTAATGGAAATGGAACAACTCACATGTTTAAAATGTGCTTAGGTGCATTGCTAAATTGGAACCTAGGCCATAATGACCCAGACATGTAGCTGACGTCACCATTGACCACGGCAAGCAGGCAATGATTGACAGACATGTGGGCCGTGTTTAAATGGCAGGCTGCAATTTTATTAATTATACCTTGAGGAGGGGCACAGCATTGCCTGTTCCACTTCTCACATACCAGGCATTTAATTTGAAGGCTTTTACCACAAACCAAACAATTACTCGGGGTAGCCCTGCCATTGGACTCAGCTGAGTTGTGAAACCTCATCCCCCACCCGCCGTGCAAGGGGATGAACTGCCAGAGGCCACAAGGCTAGGTGGGTGGGGGGAACTTCAGTCCACAGAGACTTCAAGCTCCTCCCCCATTATTAGAGCAACTTCCAACTGCATAATCTCAGGTTTCATTTACCGCTGGTCCTGGCCCTTTTAGCCTTTGCCCACACTGGGCATCTGCCGGCCACAAGTAGCATTATATGAACCTCAGATCCTAGTGTTTCTAACCCAACTATACTACTGGGAGGCTGCAAGGAAGATGAAAAAATTCACTGGGCTACTTGCCAATTTGGCCCAATGGGAAACATTCCTTCTTGACCCTTAAAAACAGGTGATTGGTCAGACCCGCAGCATCATAAGTGGCACCATTCCTAATCTACAGCTAAGGAGAGGGAGGGTAGGGCAGCTAACTGGAGTGAAAGAAGTTTTTCAAAGCCTGGGCTTAGCTTAGATAGGAAAGGTGGGGTGCAGAGCAACCAGTCAGCTGCCCCTAGCTCCCTTTACCCCCATTCCCAAGTGGCTAAGCAGACACCTGAAGAGGGGACAGACCTCTCCCTGCCATGTATACATTTGGACTTTTCTCATTCCCTGCTGTCCAGTCAAAGTATCTCCTCTGCTTAAGGTGGTGAGAGGGTATTCACAGGTAGAACCATGCCTGCACTCTGTGGGAATGTGGAGAGGAAAAAAATTAAGCTCAGCACTCAGTCAGTAAATCCTATAATCGTTTAATCTTGCTAAGAATGATACTTCAAGCAAAGCACAGATGGAAATTCCCCCCCTGAAAATTCCCTAAGACTGCCTATTCATAGAGTTTATGGCCAGAAGGTTAGATCGTTTAATCTGACCTTCTGTACATCAAAATCCATTACATTTCACCAGTTACTCCTGTATTGAGTCCAATAACTTGTGTTTGACTAAATTATTTGGGTGATCTGCTGCCACTCCATAGACTGCTACCTTAACCTGAGCAATTCAAAACCCCAATAGCTTCTCCTAAACTCTTCTTTATTCCCAGAATCAACATGTCTTTTGTAAAGGAAAATCATTCCTCACCAATCTATTAGAATTCTTTGAAAATTTCAACAAGCATGTAGACAAGGGTAATCCAATGGATATAGTGTACTTGGACTTTCAGAAAGCTTTTGACAAGGTCTCTCACCAAAGGCTCTTAATCAAATTAAGCAATCATGGGATAAGAGGGAAGGTCATCTCACATATAAGTATGAAATTTAATGTTGATAAGTGCAAAGAAATGCACACGGAAAAAAATCCCATGCATACAAAATGATGGATTCTAAATTAGCTGTTACCACTCAAGAAAGAAATCGGTGTCATCATGGATATTTCTCTGAAAATATTCATTCAATGTGCAGTAGCAGTCAAAAAAACTAACATAATGTTAGGAACCATTAGGAAAGGGATAGATAACAAAACAGAAAATATCAGAGGGCCACTATATAAATCCATAATATTTCCACACCTTGAATACTGTGTGCAGTTCCAGTCACACCATCTCAAAAAAGATATTTTAGAATTGGAAAGGTACAGAGAAGGGCCACAAAAGTGATTAGGCGTAAAAAAATAGCTTTAGTGTGAGGAGCGATTAAAAAGACTGGGACTGTTGAGCTTAGAAAAGAGATGTCTAGAGGGAATCTGATAGAGGTCTATAAAATCATTAATGGGATAGAGAGGGTGGATATGGAAATGATATTTATCCCTTCACAGAACACAAGAACCAGGGGTCACCTGATTAAATTAATAGGCAGCTGGTTTAAAATAAACATAAGAAAGTGCTTTGTCACACAATGCACAGTCAACCTGCGGAACTCATTGCCAGAGGATGTTGTGAAGGCCAGCAATGTAACTGGATTTAAAAAAAATTAGATAAGTTCATGGAGGATAGGTCCATCAATGGCTGTTAGCCAAAATGGTCAGGGATTCAACCCCATCCTCAGGATGTTCCTGAACCTCTATCTGTTGGAAGCTGGGACTAAATAACAGGAGTCTCGTGATAATTATTGCTTTCCTTAAAGCTCCAGCTCCTGGAGTGAAATGGATAGGTGATTATTTCAGCCATCATTCTTAAACAAAAAGTAAGTTTCTAGGCCTCGAGGCTGAGAAGAAAGCTTCAAAATGTGACCCCAATGAACTGTGGACGTTCTGTACCTCAAGGGAATACCCTGCACCCCCATGTTCATCCTTATAACATGGTTGTGTGGTATCCAATGCAAAGTTTGTCATGTCAGGTGTCCTCGGAAGGCTCACGATGCACTGAGCACTGTTGTTATAGTAATGTTATAGTAATGTTGTAGGTTGTAATTTAATGCATATAGTTATGAGGCTAGAAATGTGTCCTCATGGCTTAAAGCAAGCCCAGGCAAAAACTCTCTAAGAGCAGAGGGGCAGTTCACACCTCATCAGGGCATGTATGGGACAAACCCAGCCCAGCCTCACAGGAACAAAGGACATTGGCTTAGGCAACAACAAAGGATCTGTTGGACTCTCAGTTGAGTCACCCCCCTCCCTTTGGTCAGTTTGGGACTGCAACGAGGTAATGCTCACCTGACTTGGGGGGAGGGGGAGGCAAAGCCAAGAGGGAAGAAAGAACATGATAAAAGGGAGAAACTTTTGCCATGCTCTTCCTCTCTCTTCCACCTCCATCTACAGACATCACCATCAAGCGACTGAAGCGCTGATCAAAAGCGGGAGCCTGGCTGAAGGGCAACCAGCCAGTCTGTGGTGAGAAGCATCTAAGTTTGTAAGGGCACTGAAAGTATTAAGATCAGCTTAGAATGCATTTTGCTTTTGTTTCATTTGAGCAAGTCTGACTCGTTATGGTCTGACTTATAATCACATAAAATCTCTCTTTGTAGTTAATACATTTGTTTGTTTATTCTACCTGAAGCAGTGCGTTTGATTTTAAGCATGTCAGAGACTCCCCTTGGGATAACAAGCCTGGTGCATATCAATTTCTTTGTTAAATTGATGAACTCATATAAGCTTGCAGTGTCCAGTGGGCATAACTGGACACTGCAAGATCGAGGTTCCTAGGGTTGTGTCTGGGACCGGAGATATTGGCTAGTGTCATTCGGTTGCACAATCCAAGGAGCAGCTTACATGCCAGAGGCTGTGCGTAGGGTGACCAGATGTCCCGATTTTATAGGGACAGTCCTGATTTTTGGGTCTTTTTCTTATATAGGCTCCTATTACCCCCACCCCCTGTCCCGATTTTCCACATTTGCTGTCTGGTCACCCTAGCGTGCGTGAACAGCCCAGGAGTGGGGGTTCTCACAGCAGAGCAGAGTAAGGATGGTTCCCAGAGTCAAGGATTGGACTGACCTAGCAGATCACTAGTCCAGATAACACTGGGGGAACGTCACATGCACCCTAAAGGCTCAAAAAGCAGAAAGCAAATAAAAAGAACACCAAATCTATTATTTTACATAATCTCATGATTTTCAAGCCAATCTCGTGATTTTGGTGAGCCTGACTCATGATTTTTGAACATTTGGGGTTGGCAATACTGGTACTACCTCCGAGCACTGATCCACCCCAAATGGTATCCCATCTCTAGACATAGCACATATCTGATGTTTCAGGGGAAAGAAAAAACCAAAACCCACCAACCAAACAAAAACCAAACAAATAAAAGCCCCACCCCCACACAAAACAAAACAAAACCAAGCAAATAAACCCAACCGTGCATTGGGAGGGCTGAATTCCTTCCTCTTCGACTCCTGTGAGTGACTTGTAATACATATAAGCTCGTAAGATTTCCCAAAATTTTGTGTGGGTTCATTCAGTTGCAAAGATTTACCACATACCCAGCTATTACAAATTTGGGGCCTGATCCTGACAAGTGCTCCACAACTACTACTGACTTTGGTGCAAACTGAAAGCTTTCACCACCTTGTAGGTTTGGGCCCTCAGTTGTGTTCCCACATGAGAAGAAACAGCCAGCTAAGTTTCACATAGTTTCATAAAATAGCAAAATGTTTCCACAGCTCTGCTCTACCTGGTGTCTACTTGCATTGCTTTATTACCTGAGGGAGGTGGGGGTGGGGAAATAGGTAAAGCAATGCAATAAAATAACAATGGTTCTTGCTTTTAAATGATAAATATCTCCCTTGAAAGTAACATTAACAGCCATGAGCAATGATACTTTTTCTAAATCGCACAGAATACTTTGTGCGTATATGTTTCTGAATGTGCAGAGGTAATCTCCAAGGGACAGTGATAGGCCGTGAATCTTCTCTGTAGATCTAACGAGGTTTTGTCATTCCTGCAGATATTATAATTCTTCAAAAGAAAACAGTCTTAGGGGTGCTAACGTAACGAGATTCTTGTTTTGCTTTATTTTTGGATATTTTTTCACATTATGTCAAAGAAAAATTATTTTCTACAATGAACCATGTTGTAAAAGTACACAAGACAGAAGGGTGAGGGACGGGGAATCAAACTGCACTTGAAAACAAAAGCTTTAACTTCTGGCACCTAGACGATTCGTTTTTGCTTCTCCTATTGTTTGTGCTAGTGGTTTCATCTATAATATGTATAGTGATTGTTTGCAGCCTGGCAACAGCATGAAGGAGTGTGGGGGAGGGAAAACTACAGCCCCTTGTTAGCGGCAATCCAAACTTCAAAGGCTTTGGGGACATTGAGCAGACAGGTTTCAGCAGCCGTTAAGGCAGACATGAAAACAAAAGGGGCTGCTTCCATCTAAGCAAAGCAGGGGTGACTTTTTGGCCCACTTTTTTGGGGGGGGGAGGGGGATTGAGTGTGGAGGGAGCAAAGCTCCTGGCACTGGGAAAGATGCACTCTGCCCATGATTGTGTGCCCTCTTGATTCTGCATCACAAGCAGAAATGGGCATTTATGGCACCATAAATCAAGGGATAAGCCATACATGAGCAGCTGGCACATGTGCTAATAACTATAATTATTAATCATGTCAATTTCACACCCTTCAAATTTATGCTATGTGCTTTCTGTAGGAAAGCCATCCCTGGCGCCTTGAGCTGTTTATGGTATGAAAATATGATGTGCTGATGGTCTTTGATAATTGTCCTATGACAGTATTGATCGGCCTACAATTGGGTTTGTGGGGTATCGCCGCCCAACAAAAGTGGTTCTCCTCGTCTTTTGGTATATATCATTGTCACACATTCCCCATTGTTAACGCTTGGAGTGAATTACTTTCAGCATTTGTCCCAGTCTTTTAGCTTCTAGGTCACCATTATTCTATCCTTATGTCAATGTGGGGACAGTTACTTTGATGTCTCCTTTTGTATGTTTCGTAAAGCAAAAGCATCTAGCTATATAAAGTTTGCTACAAAGAAAATCAGCGCTTCAGGTTGGGTTGTCTATAAAAAAGCCGAAGAAATATGGCCCCTCCCCCACCCCCAAAAAGAAACAGTCAGGCTTTCCTTGTCCTTGGTGCTGGCTGCCTTGATCTGAAAGATGCTTAACCCAGCAGCGTCCTAAGGATTACTTCCAATCTGAAATAAGGCAAGTTTTCAATCTTCTGCAAGAAAAAAGCTCCACATCCCTAATGACGTGACAATGAGATTTCTTTCCACTGCAGAGGTTTTTATTTTGTTATTTAGTATAACCATGGCCAACAATATTGGACAATAAAGCAGAACAGCTTTATAGATGGTAATTGTTCAATGATTCAATGATTTTTAAAAAAAAAAATCTCATTTTTCCTTAACAACAAAATAAGCCCTCGGAAGGCTGGCTAAACACACCTTGTAGACTAATCTGCATGTTAACTTGACATTGCAGCGGCCAATCATCTCCTACTGGCCTGAACAAGTGCATGGGACTCTCCCCACTTGTTCAAAAATCTGCATGGTCTGCACTGGGCAGTTTCTAAATTACTCCTGCTGTCTTTACAGCTGCTCTGTTCCAATGACCCCCAGAAGGTTGCGGGAATTGTTAGAAGAAATTTCTATTAATCAGCCACAAACAGACTGTTACAATTTCACACTTTTTTTCCCATCATTTCACACATTTAATGAATTTGAGTGTCTGTTAAACTCAAAACATTTACAATCGCACCAAAAAAAAAAAAAGAAAAGGGGAAAACTAAAACCTCAAAACAATAGACAGCAGCAAGGCAGCAAGCACTACTTCCAAAGCGTTCCTGAAACTCGCCTGATAAGGGAGAGTGGCTGAATGTGAATGTGGGTTATTACACTCAGCAGACTGTTGGCTCTTTTAGGGCCTGATCCTGCTCCCATTTAAGTCAAGGGGAACTTTGATTTCAGCTGGAACAAGAGCATATCCCTAGTTAGGTACTGACAAAAATCTTAAACTTCATGCTTTAGAGCTTTAGGGCTTTACCCATAAAGGACTAGGGGTACATCTATACTTACCTCCGGGTTCGGTGGTAAGCAATCAATCTTCTGGGATTGATTTATCGCGTCTTGTCTAGACGCGATAAATCGATCCCAGAAGTGCTCGCCGTCGACACCAGTACTCCTGCTCCACGAGAGGAGTACGCGGAGTCGACGGGGGGGCCTGCCTGCCGCGTGTGGACCCGCGGTAAGTACCTTGTAGTTCGAACTAAGATACTTCGACTTCAGCTACGTTATTCACGTAGCTGAAGTTGCGTATCTTAGTTTGAACTGGGGGGTTAGTGTGGACCAGGCCTTAGAGACAGATTATCCCACGTCTGCCTACTCTGGGGTCTTTTGCACCTTTCTCTGAAGCATCTAGTGCTGGCTACTGTCAGAGACAGGATGGACCTTGGGTATGATCCAGTTTGACAATTCTTATGTTCCTAAAAACCTTTACACTTTACTGATGGTCTTTTTTGAACAGACCCAGCCATAGAATCCTTTCAGATCCGGCACTAGGCAAGAATCCAACTTGCTTTTGGATGTTATTTTATTCATGCTAACTAAGTTGGCCTTACCACATGGGACCCCAGCAGGATTCCAAGCTTCCAGGAACAGAAGGAAAAATGGGCCTGGAGTTGACTGGTCCTACCATTCCTGCTCCCAGGCAGTGCATTGATGCCTCCTTCGGTCTCACTGCCAGACAGAAAGAGAGGCCAGGCGGGTCGATGAGCTGCCCTATCAAGTGTTTGCAGGATCCCCAGAAGTGCATGGTCCCATACAGTTCCTTATAGTGCTCATGCTTAATGCTTGCCTTGATCCTATAGATACCTTGAGAGTGCTTTAAAATATGGCCTTACTCTTGCCTGGTTGCTGCATCCATGACAATAGGCTTCTTCTTTTTGGGGAAGACAGTAGGTTTCCAAACTTGGGAGGAGACCCTCTTTAAAGATCACTGGAAGAGCTGTGGAGGCAGCATGTGCATTCAGCCCCTCTGGGCAGGGCTGGCCTTATCATGAGGCGAACTGAGGTGGCCTCCTCAGATGCCAGACTGTGTGGGGGCGCCACTAGGACCCAGAGTGTAGAAAATTGTGTCTGCTGCTGGTGCGTATGTATTCTCTCTGCTCTAGATGCACAGAGATGGTGGAGTGCTGTGCTGGAGGAAGGAGGGCACAAGAGACCTTTCAAAGTTTTGGCCCAAGTGAGGGGGCATGGGGGCGTCCCCGCCTCAGGTGCCAAAATGTTGTGGGCTGGCCCTGCCTCTGGGGAGGGAGAGGAAGCCCCTCATCTTGGGTCTGTGTGTCCCTATCTGGCTAATTATCAGTGTGGCATTGACAGGTTCGGGGGAGCTCTTTCCAGCCCTCTTAAGATATCCCCACTCATGTCACCTGACATGGCTCAAGGTTACAGTGGGGTTAATACTTCTGTCATGTGACCGCGGTCAGCATCCATTTTCTCCAGTGACTACCTTTACTTCTTATTTTTCTTCCGGAAAATCAAATGCAAATAAAACAATGTCAGTGGAAAACACCAGCCAGAAACTAATTGAGTCTATTAATAAAACACATAAATAGAGACACCTAGGATGATGGGCAGGGTAAATAAGTAGAACCCCCTACAAATGAGATTATTTAGCCTCTTACTGGATTTACTACCTGTCAATAACTACAATCACTGAACCTTGGTGGCTTTCTGAACACACGGCCACCTCTTGTTCGTAAGACAATTCCTTTTGCAGCGGCTTGTCCAGAGTTTGAGGTTGTTCTGCTCTCTGGAATCTGTTTGCTGCTCCTCTTGTTTTTTGCATTGTCAGTGGCAGAGTAGGGATGTGTTATGCATTATATACAGACAAAGAGAGAAATTCCATCAAGTTGTGTCTAGGACCTTGCTTTGTTCAGCCAACAATGCTAAGAATGAATCCCTTGAATTTGCCAGGTTATTTTTATTTTAAATTAAATTATTTGTTAATTATATTGATTTTTTTGCTAACTAGTATGATGTTGCATAGAAACATCTTAATGTGGTGTGTTTGGACTGATATAATAAAAAAGAATAGTTAATATGAGCCACATGTGAATTGTGAACTCATCTGGAATCACATGACAGACAAACTTCAATCTAAAACATGCTATTATATGTTACTTGATGTGTTGTACAAGAGCTCATTTTAAAACTTTAAGAAAGCTGCAGTCCACTAACAATAGGTAATCAATGCTTGACCAAGAGCAATCTGGGATCTCCTAGTTTCAGTGCTTCTTTTGCATTCTGTTTCCTGTATTTGTTGCAGATTTCATACTTGTCTTTCATGGCAGCATTCATGCCTAGTCAGAATAGGATATGTCAGGCTCCCTTCTTTACACTTTTTAATTCCCAGAGAGGTACTATAGATTTGGCATAGCACTTCTGATCTCATACTGTCTAATATTATGATATAATATCCTGTATACCAATTCCTGTCAAATGCAGCAGTTCCATTGCTGTAGTCCCAATAAGTTTTAGTCTTGGAGGTGGCCATCCATCTAGAATGACTCCCTTGTGTTTCTGTATGGTTGTGAGTTTGTTCTTCTCATTTGCGCTAAGGGGTGTCTATCCCTAATCAGACATATAGTCTAGTTTTGTTGCATGGGCTTATTTTGTGCTTGCTGTATGAAATGCCCTTAGTTTTCAGTGTTCGCTGTGGGTGGTCATTAATTATTTGGTTTACATTTGTTGTGATTACATTGAAGCCAGTTCCTTGTTAATTTCAAAATTCATGTTTTGCTCATTTATTTCCAGTGCCACAAAGAAAAATGGTGGAGAACCTTGCTTTGTACCTTGCTCTTTGTTTCAACATCAGCATCCACAGAGTTTTTTCTTGAGCTGTATGTTCCTGAGTGCATTTTGCTTTTGTATTTCATTTCAGTGTGTGCTAAGAGTAACACATTTTTGCAAGAAGAGTGCTGATATTGCATTAATAACAGCACACCCCTTGTGCTGAACAGCTCTGTGTGTGTTGTGTTATGATTGCCTCCACATTTAATTACAAGCAAATCTAGTTTCTAAGCCTGGTCACATTCCCATTAAAGTCAGTGGAAACTCTTCCATTGACTTCAGTAGGAGTTGGATCAGACCCTATGTTATTCCTTTGCTCTTGTATTCTGCCTTTAATTCTTAAGTAGATGCATTTGATTTGATTTTGGAAGCACAGTTTTTACTAGCTCTCCAAATATCTAATTTTCTTTGCCGAGTCAAGTTAATTTCTAGTGATAACCTTGCTTTAACCTGATTATAGTTGGGCACAAGTAATCCAAGGTAAAAAATTAAAAAGTACTTATGTGATTTAGAAGCCTAAATCCCTTTAACTTTCAATTAAACTTAGATTCCTGAGTATCTAAGTCTCTTTTGAAAATGTGAGTTAGGCTCCAAAGTCACGTAGGGCCAGATTTTTAAAGGGATTCAGGCACCTAAAGATGCAGAGAGGCACCTAGCAGGATTTCTTTGAAAATCCCACTAAATGCCTATCTACATCTTTAGGAGCTTTTAAAAATCTGACCCTTATGCACTTTAAAATTTTTACCCCTCTCTCTAATTAATCCCACTGTTAAATGTTCAGATTCACAGAATTTGGCTTTATTACCTAGGTCTGCCACAAGATGGTCTATACTAGTTTCACCTAGCAGCTCATTTCTTGGAAAGAAAATGTGACTTATTCAAGTGGTGCTCTTATATGGATAATAGGATTCTTAAAATGTTTGAATGCTTTTGTCTAGTAGTCTGTAATCCCCTTCATGTTTCCACTAACAGACATTGTAGACATCCAGTGTTTCTGGACCTACAATACAGCAAACTGGAGGAAGTCACTCTCTCTGATTTGTCTTTCAGGACAATTTGAAACAGCTCCCCCCTCTTGTTCACTGCAAGGTTCCCCTCCATACTGAGGGATTCAAGTGCTTTCATTTGCTGCATTTATGTCAAAGATTTAGCTTTCTTCAGTCACCACATAATAAAGGTGTGACACACAGGAATGATTGTGAGAGACTAATCTTTATTTCCTGGCCTTGGTCATGTAACATGTAGAATTGATTGAAATTTTTCAATCAAAGCTTTTCCCCCATAGAAAATGGCCTATCTTAAAAAATGACAATTTTTTCTGAAAGGGTTTTCAAGGGTTTTGAAATGTTCTGACATTTTGATGAGAAAACTGAAAACAAAAAAATTTAAACCAAAAACCAACATGACTTTGGTTCAGAAAGGGAAACCTCATTTTTTTAGTTTGGGGATTTACAGTTCATTGGTTCCCTAACTCTTTCTATTCCTCCCCCCCCCCCTCCTTTTTTTTCAGTAGCAAAAAAGGAGGAAAAGATATGGAAATGAAAAATGGGGAGGGAGGGCATGGAGAGAAAGGGAAGAAAACAAAAAGTGAAAGCTGTGGGGGTGGGGGGTTGTGTGTGAAAATTTTTCAGAAAATGAAAAACAACTGAATTTTTTCACAAAACATTCCCTCTAGCTCCTAATAACATAGATCACAGTTACAAAAGAGTTCCCCCCCCGCCCCGCCACTCACATGTCAGGAGTCACTACCCACTGAATCACGTGGCTAATTAGGTATATTCTTATATTGGCACGCATCCCTGTAGTATCTGAGCAGTTTCTGTGACAAGAGAGGCATTATTCTGCTCTCACTTCCACCATTCACTGCTTTTACTATACTGGTGAAACTGAGAGCACCATTTGGCCAACAGCTTATTGCCTGTGCTGCTGAATTTCCACTTTCTCCACAAATTGAGTTGGCTCCTATTAAAGGTTGGAAACAAGACTTTCTAAAATGTTTCTGGAGAATCTGAAGCTAGGAAGCAAAGAGCACCAGTTCTATTTGTCTCACTGTTAAGGTTCCAAAGCGAAGAAGAAGAAAAAGGAAAAGCGTAAAAAAACCTTGAGAGAAATACTGCTGTCACATGAATTGGTTTAAAAGAGGCTGGGTTCCTTGCAATGTGCATTAGGTGCATATAATGCAATTCAGTAAATTCAGCCTAAGAGGGTACAGAGGATGGAGAAGGCTGCTTCTTTTGAAGAAAAGTCTATCAGGCCAGAAATACAGGAGAAAAGCACAGCTTCTTTCAGCTGTCCCCTTTTGTGTGCTTTCCCATACGAAACTATGTTACCGCTGCTGCTCTGCACTTTGTTATTATGACAGGAAAAAATGAATTTCTAATGAGCTATCTGTACCAGCTGCAAGCACCTGGTGGATCTCCATGGTCCACAAGTGCTGTCAGCCGCGAGCTTCTAAGTGCTAACCAGCCTCGGGGAGGAAGGGCAATTGTCAAAGCTCGTTCCCTGGGATAAGCTCTTTTTTGTTCAGAACCAAACAGATTGAAACACCCCCACTTTCCTATTTGGGACATGTACTTCATTCAGAGGGAAGAACCCCAGAGTCACATGGGGCTCAGGAAACCTTTGAAGCTTTTCCTGCAAGTTCTGACATGCTATTAAAATTGTAAAAAATAATTTACTTTTAAAAATAATAATTATGTACATTGATAAAGCCCCTGTTATCCCCGTGATTCCAAAAGGATTTTGATATGCAGGAATCACTCCATTAAAATGCAGCTGCTTCACCAGCGGAACATGGCAGCTATCAAACAGAGCGTAGCAACACAACAGTTTTGGACAGGAAGCCAATGAGAATACTGTATCCAGCTGCAACTACAGGGGGACCTCAGGTAGGAGGTCAGAGTGACTACCCAAAAGAAAGAGGCCAAGACATTGGTCTGCACACCGTTTTCGTGCCGCTATGACTACCGGTTTAGAAGTTGCTATAGTTAGAATGGTACATCCCCCTAGTGTGGACACAATTATACGCTTAAATTTAGGGGTGTAAGCTATATCCCATATAAGCATCTTTATACTGGTATAACTGGACCCACAATAGTACCATGTTAGTTATATTGGTTCTAAAGTTAGACTGGTACCAAAACTATGTATAGACCATGCCTAAAGCCAACACTACTTTTAAAAGGATTATATCATTGTGATGCCAGATGGGCATTAGTTGATCTTTTTCTTATCAGGATGAGAGACAATGGGAAGGGAGATGGTTGTGTGTAAATGGGCACTTTTCTGCTGGTAGAAAATTACCCTTCCTTGTGTTGTCTCTCTCCCTTTCTTTCATCTCGACTTCTTCCTGACCACTTCTTCACTGCCACCAGCTATGAATCTCCTCCAGTGACACCCACTGTCTGTCCACAAAGTCCAGTCTGGTAAGACTCTTGAGAAAAATCATTTCTCTTTGAGCTGAAGTTGGATACACAGGGACTTACCCCCAGGAGAGGGGGAAGTGTATTTCAATTTTTAAAAGAGTTTGGAGATTTTAAAAAGTAGCCTCTGTATTTCCATGTCCAAAGTTAATTTTAAAACGCTTTTAAAAAGTGACTGGTGACTGGTTAAACAACAGTTATCAGGTTTGCCCAGTATTTACTGCAGTGTATTTTATGCATTGGTTAAGCACCTATGGTACATCACCTGATGTTATGAAGTCTGCAATATACGTGTATCAGAACAAAAAAATACAATAGTGAAACTTAACAGTGTCTGGGTTCCCTTCACTATCTCTTCTCTCTTAAATCTCTCAAAGGTTTACAGCTTTTCATTGCTCCTACACTGGAGTGCTTCTGCATACGCGCACAGTCACCCCCTCTCCTACCTCTCACCCTGATGGACAGGAATGAGTGAGTGAGTGAGTGATTGCTGGTACTATCCCTGCAGGTGGTGATGACATTGATGGAGAGTGATGGATGACTGTGCCACAGCCCCACCCCACCCACTTAACCATGTGCATGACAGAAGGTCCTGCAGGCCGGGGCTGGCTATTCTAACAATGCCCCTGGTAGGCATTTAGATGTGTAAAAACAATGCATTTGGATCCAGCAGTGATTGTGCTACAAATTTGGGGCTATTTAATGAGTCGCTAATGTGAAAATAATTTTCTTTCCTGACTTTAGAATTGCAGGGATAAAGACAGATGGAGAGAAGCCATAGAACTGATAATGGCTTTGCCAAGGAGTTAAAGGCAGCTCTTCAGGAAATGCAAAAAAGGGAGACCTGTCCCTGTCAGAAGTTGACAGAAGCCCACTGACATTTTTTCTCTTTTTTTTCCTTCTCGCCTCTCTCTCATAAGCGCGCCTGCCAGAGCAGGGCTTTAAATTTCCAGGTAATTGTGATTGCAAAAGTGAGTGGCGTGTTTCAAGTTGAAATGCCTGCTTGGAAAGGGAGGAGAAAGGATTACTGACGTATCGCTTGGCATGCCAATTGATTTCTAACCCAGACACATGAGGAAGTACCCAGTGATGGATCATTTGATCTAGATGTCAAAAGAGAGAGAGAAAGAGTGTGGGTTACTAAAGAAACAATGTTAATGCTAGCAAGGAATCTATTTTTTTAAAAATGCAGAACACAGTTAAGCAGGAATACTAGTGTGTAAAGAGGAAGGGTTAGATCCAACAAGCCTCCACATTTAGGTTTTATAAAGCTAAACTTTCACAAAAACTATGACCAATAAAAATGTTTCCACACAAAAAACACACAAAAAACCCAACCCCACAACAATTCCAGGTTTTCAATAGATAAGCATCCCCTCTGCAGTCTAAATGCACAGGAACCAGGCGGTGAAATGACTCAATGTTTTCATTATTGAAGATGAGAGAAAGTAAAAAGTTAACAAACTGTATGTAAAGAGGATATATTAATTCACTCCGTTTTAATGCTCTTAAGTGTAGTTAACAACAAAGGTAAAGCCATTCAATTTTCCCTAAATGTTAGCTCTTCAGCTGGCGTAAAGCAGCGTGACTTTTGCTCCGTTATATGTAACATAACGGTGTTTCTTTAAGCAACGAGGATAACGGGAAAATCTGTTCTGTCTTTAATTCCTTTTAAAATCAAGGAGCAATATTTCCAAAAGTGACTGGTGATCTGGGGGGCTCAACTGGACATTAGTTCTTTAGTAAATCAGGCTCTTTATTTGGCAGTCATTTTCAGAGGGCAGATGCTCAACTTTTTCTGAAAATCAAGCCCCTGTCCAGTGTTTCAAGCTGAGCACTCCAAAACAGAACCACCCAATCACTAAGCAGTTCTGAGACTCTTGGCTAAGCCTGTTTAGGCCTGGGCATTGTATGCCCAAAGGAATTAAACATTGAAATGAAGCTCAGAAGGTTGGATGAGAGTTGATATTTGGAGTCTGCAGTTTTATAAGCTAAGTGCTTAACTTTGTAAAGCCCTGTTTGTGTGGAACGGCCAACAAAGATAATGTTGAGGCCTATAGGGGGCTCCTACTGAAAATAAGGTTGTGAGAATATAGGAAATAACTACTTTTGTCATTTATTTATTCAGTGCCAATGAAGGTGGTCCATGCAACACGCTCTCTGTGGCTCACTCCATTAAAAAGTTTGAGAATGCCTGTGCTCTGTGATTTACAGAACAACTAAAATTCCTGGCCCCTGCCCTACTGACTAGATCAGTGGTCTCTACAGCACAATATTTTTGCCCCAGTACTGGCCTAGTCCCACTTCACAGGAAGATGAACATTTTAAAACATAAACCAGAAGGTATTTGACCAATTTTACAAGCTGTAAATGGAGAGGAATTATTCTTTCTTGATCCCTGCAGTGATCAGCTGATGCCCCAAAGCATGAGACTTGGATACCTTCTGTGAGAACATATAACTGGACAAATATATGAGTGCAATTGTATGACAGCATTGCTTATGATGGTGGTGGGGGAACGACTCAACAGCCCTGGGGCTCATTTCCGGTTTATGTCTTGGGTTCCTAAAGCTCACCCAGTGTATTCTGGAAGGGTTTTTAATCTCCTTCCTCTAAAGCATCAAGGATGGCCACAGTTGGAGATTGGACATTCGGTGGGATGGGCCAGGACTCTGAGGTGGCACCGAGCATCCTCTCTCTCTCTCAGGTGCTTGTCTGGCTGGTTCTTGGTGATATGGCTCAGCGTCTAACGGATTGCCATATATTGAGTGAAGAAAGAGTTTCCCCCCAGGTCAGAGTGTCAGGAACCTCGGCGGGAGGGGGGGCGGGGTTTGCCATCCTCATCAGCATGTGGGTATGGGTCACTTGCCAAGATTATCTGGGTATATCTCGTTTAATCATTTCCCTGCCTTGCGGGGCTCTAGAGCGTTGGTTCACCTTGGTCCCTCTTTTTCTGTGCCTGTGGCACATCATAGTCTAGTCTCCTGTGATATTTTGGTCTCATTTTGGTTGCTGGGTTCAGTGTGTGAGTGCAGGGGCATGTGCTATACAGGAGGTCTGACTAGATGATCTAGTGATCCCTACTGGCCCTAAGCTCAATGACTAGGACTCTTTGATTAACTACAAATGTTATCATTGATCACAAACGTATTCATCCCCTTTTAAACACAAGCATCAGTATTTACCTTGGACCTCCTTCAGCAGTGAATTCCACAGGTTCTATGCCTGCCTCTGCCTGAACATAAGAACAAGAACATAAGAATGGCCATACTGGGTCAGACCAAAGGTCCATCCAGCCCAGTATCCTGTCTACCTAGAGTGGCCAATGCCAGGTGCCCCAGAGGGAGTGAACGTAACAGGTAAGGATCAAGTGATCTCTCTCCTGCCACCCATCTCCACTCTCTGACAAACAGAGGCTAGGGACACCATTCCTTACCCATCCTAGCTAATAGCCATTAATGGACTTAACCTCCATGAATTTATCTAGTTCTCTTTTAAACCCTGTTATAGTTCTAGCCTTCACAACCTCCTCAGGCAAGGAGTTCCACAGGTTGACTGTGTGCTGTGTGAAGAAGAACTTCCTTTTATTTGTTTTAAACCTGCTGCCCATTAAATTCATTCCCTAGTTCTTATATTTTGGGAACAAGTAAATAACTTTTCCTTATTCACTTTCTCCACACCACTCATGATTTTATATACCCCTATCATATCCCCCTTAGTCTCCTCTTTACCAAGATGAAAAGTCCTAGCCTCTTTAATCTCTCCTCATATGGGACCCATTCCAAACCCCTAATCATTTTAGTTGCCCTTCTCTGAACCTTTTCTAATGCTAGTATATCTTTTTTGAGATGAGGAGACCACATCTGTATGCAGTATTCAAGATGTGGGCGTACCATGGATTTATATAAGGGCAATAAGATATTCTCCATCTTATTCTCTATCCCTTTTTTAATGATTCCTAACATCCTGTTTGCTTTTTTGACTGCTGCTGCACACTGCGTGGGTGTTTTCAGAGAACTATCCATGATGACTCCAAGATCTCTTTCCTAATTAGCTGTAGCTAAATTAACCTCCATCATATTGTATGTATAGTTGGGATTATTTTTTCCAATGTGCATTACTTTACATTTATCCACATTAAATTACATTTGCCATTTTGTTGCCCAATCACTTAGTTTTATGAAATCTTTTTGAAGTTCTTCACAATCTGCTTTGGTCTTAACTATCTTGAGCAGTATAGTATCATCTGCAGACTTTGCCACCTCACTCTTTACCCCTTTCTCCAGATCATTTATGAATAAGTTGAATAAGATTGGTCCTAGGACTGTCCCTTGGGGAACGCCACTAGTCTTGTAACCAGTTCTCAATCCATGAAAGGAGCTTCCCTCTTATCCCATGACAACTTAATTTACATAAGAACCTTTGGTGAGGGACCTTGTCAAAGGCTTTCTGGAAATCTAAGTACACTATGTCCACTGGATCCCCCTTGTCCACATGTTTGTTGATCCCTTCAAAGAATGCTAATAGATTAGTAAGACATGATTTCTCTTTACAGAAACCATGTTGACATTTGCCCAACAATTTATGTTCTTTTATGTGTCTGACAATTTTATTCTTTACTATTGTACTATTGTTTCAACTAATTTGCCCGGCACTGACATTAGACTTACCGGTCTGCAATAGAGGGATCACCTCTAGATGATATTGGCATTTTTTAAAATATTGGCGTTACATTAGCTATTTTCCAGTCACTGGGTACAGAAGCTGATTTAAAGGACAGGTTACAAACCATAGTTAATAGTTCCGCAATTTCACATTTGAGTTCTTTCAGAACTCTTGGGTGAATGTCATCTGGGTCCCGGTGACTTGTTACTGTTAAGTTTATCAATTAATTCCAAAACCTTCTCTAGTGACACTTCAATCTGTGACAATTCCTCAGATTTGTCACCTACAAATGTCAGCTCAGGTTTGGGAATCTCCCTAACATCCTCAGCCATGAAGACTGAAGCAAATAATTCATTTAGTTTCTCCGCAATGACTTTATCGTCTTTAAGTGCTCGTTTTGTATCTCCATCGTCCAGGGGCTCCACTGGTTGTTTAGCAGGCTTCCTGCTTCTGATGTATTTAAAAAACATTCTGTTATTACCCTTTGAGTTTTTAGCTAGCTATTCTTCAAACTCCTTTTTGGCTTTTCTTATTACATTTTTACACTTAATTTGGCAGCGTTTATGCTCCTTTCTATTTACCTCACTAGGATTTGACTTCCACTTTTTAAAAGATGCCTTTTTATCTCTCACTGCTTCTTTTACATAGTTGTTAAGCTACGGTGGCTCTTTTTTAGTTCTTTTACTGTGTTTTTTAATTTGGGGTATACCTTTAAGTTGGGCCTCTATTATGGTGTCTTTGAAAACAGGTGCTTTGCGAACAGGAGCTGCAAACAGGGGAGTTTGAGAGGAATTGCTCCAGGTAAAGCAGGAGCAAATACAGGACCCTTGGGGTAAGTGGCTGTCTGTAGTGTGTGTTTGGGGGTACTTGCTGTGTGATCATTTGTTTGTTTGTGTGAAGGACCGTGTGCTGTGGCTGGCAGTTGGAAGCTGAGCTTCTACACCAGGCTTGAAACCAGGAAGCCTTAATCAGGGGGCGGGGCTAATCAGGGAGTCCAGGGCTTTATAAAGCAGTGAGCAAGCGACCAGGGAGCTTTGCGACCAGGAGCTGCAAACAGGGGAGTTTGAGAGGGAGTTGCGAAGGGGGCAAGCTATCCTTGCCATTCCTAACTCCTTTAACCCAAACTAAAGGTAGAGGCAGAGCAACCAGGGGGCTGCAGACGGGAGAGTGAGTATCTGTTGTGGGGACAGTTTGACCGTGTGCTTGATTGTTTGATTGCCTGTTTGAATAGTGTGATTTGGGAGTGCTTTGTTCCAGGATCTTCTAAAAAGACAGTCAGTCAGCTGCGAACCAGCTGAGCAGCGAATAGCAGAGAAGCAAACAGGTGGAGTTAGCCTGGGAGTTCGCCTGGTGAGAGCCTACTGCGGCATCCCCCTTGCAGGTTTCCCTGAGTAGCTTCTGCCACAAGTGAGGAAACTCTTCGAAGGAAGGGACTATGGATGCTGAGTGATCCGCTGTCGTGACCTGCACAGGATGTGCCATGTTTGTCTTTCTTCCACAGGATAGAAGCGACTTTGTCTGTACAAAGTGCAAGCTTATCTCCATATTGGAGGAGAAGATTCAAGGTCTGGAGAAACGAGTATCAACCCTGCGTTCCATAAAAGAAAATGAGGAGTTCCTGGATAGACGTCAGGATAGGCTTCAGCGGGCACAGTGTTCTGAGGATTCAGAGCAGGCTACGCAGCGGGGACAGAAGGCCAGTGAGGATAATTGGCGGCATGTGACCTCCAGAAGAGGAAAGAGTATGAGACAAGTCCATGTACCAGAAACGCATATTCAGATGAGCAACCGTTTTCATGTTCTCTCCACAGGTACTAGTGCAGAGAGTGGAGTGAATGATACATCTGAGGGAACAGAGCAGAAGGAGACTCCACTGATTGGAAGGCATGAGATGCACAGTCCTAGGGATGGGGGTTCCACGACCACCACTCCCAAGAGGAGGAGGAGGGTGGTGGTGGTCGGGGACTCTCTCCTCAGGGGGACTGAGTCATCTATCTGCCGCCCTGACCGGGAAAACCGAGAGGTGTGCTGCTTGCCAGGGGCTAGGATTCATGATGTGACGGAGAGACTGCCGAGACGCATCAAGCCCTCAGATCGCTACCCCTTCCTGCTTCTCCACGTGAGCACCAATGATACTGCCAAGAATGACCTTGAGCATATCACTGCAGAGTACGTGGCTCTGGGAAGAAGGATAAAGGAGTTTGAGGTGCAAGTTGTGTTCTCGTCCATTCTCCCTGTGGCAGGAAAAGGCCAGGGTAGAAACCGTCGAATCGTGGAAGTCAACGAATGGCTACGCAGATGGTGTCGGAGAGAAGGGTTTGGATTCTTTGACCATAGAATCATAGAATCATAGAATATCAGGGTTGGAAGGGACCTTAGGAGGTCATCTAGTCCAACCCCCTGCTCAAAGCAGGACCAATCCCCAATTTTTGCCGCAGATCCCCAAATGGCCCCCTCAAGGATTGAACTCACAACCCCGGGTTTAGCAGGCCAATGCTCAAACCACTGAGCTATCCCTTCCCCCCTGGGATGGTGTTCCAAGAAGAAGGAGTGCTAGGCAGAGATGGGCTCCACCTGATGCAGAGAGGGAAGAGCATCTTTGGAAGCAGGCTGGCTAACCTAGTGAGGAGGGCTTTAAACTAGGTTCACCGGGGGAAGGAGACCAAAGCCCCGAGGTAAGTGGGGAAGTGGGATACCAGGAGGAAGCACAAGTAGGTGAGTGCAAGAGGGGAGGGCTCCTGCCCCATACTGGGACAGCAGGACAATCGGTGAGTTATCTTAAATGCCTATACACAAATGCAAGAAGCCTGGGGAACAAGCACGGAGAACTGGAAGTCCTGGCATAGTCAAGGAAATATGATGTAATTGGAATAACAGAGACTTGGTGGGATAACTCACATGATTGGAGTACTGTCATGGATGGATATAAACTGTTCAGGAAGGATATGCAGGGCAGAAAAGGTGGGGGAGTTGCATTGTATGTAAGAGAGCAGTATGACTGCTCAGAGCTCCAGTATGAAACTGCAGAAAAACCTGAGAGTCTCTGGATTAAATTGAGAAGTGTGAGCAACAAGGGTAATGTCGTGGTGGGAGTCTGCTACAGACCACCAGACCAGGGGGATGAGGTGGACGAGGCTTTCTTCCAGCAACTACCAGAAGTTACTAGATCACAGGCCCTGGTTCTCATGGGTGACTTTAATCACCCCGATATCTGCTGGGAGAGCAATACAGCGGTCCACAGACAATCCAGGAAGTTTTTGGAAAGTGAGGAACAAACCATCGCGATGTGTAGAAAGAAAAGTAAATATGGCAGGCGACCAGCTTGGCTTAACAGTGAAATCCTTGCTCGTCTTAAACACAAAAAAGCAGCTTACAAGAAGTGGAAGATTGGACAAATGACCAGGGAGGAGTATAAAAATATTGTTCAGGCATGCAGGAGTGAAATTAGGAAGGCCAAATCACACTTGGAGTTGCAGCTAGCCGGAGATGTTAGGAGTAACAAGAAGGGTTTCTTCAGGTATGTGAGCAACAAGAAGAAAGTCAAGGAAAGTGTGGGTCCCTTGCTGAATGAGGGAGGGAACCTAGTGACAGAGGATGTGGAGAAAGCTAGTGTACTCAATGCTTTTTTTGCCTCTGTCTTCACAGACAAGGTCAGCTCCCAGGCGGCTGCATTCCGCAGCACGGTATGGGGAGGAGGTGACCAGCCCTCTGTGGAGAAAGAAGTAGTTCGGGACTATTTAGAAAAGCTGGACGAACACAAGTCCATGGGGCCGGATGCACTGCATCCGAGGGTGCTAAAGGAGTTGGCCGATGTGATTGCAGAGCCATTGGCCATTATCTTTGACAAATCATGGCAATCGCGGGAGGTCCCGGATGACTGGAAAAAAGCTAATGTAGTGCCCATCTTTAAAAAAGGGAAGAAGGAAGATCCAGGGAACTACAGGCCAGTCAGTCTCACCTCAGTCCCTGGAAAAATCATGGAACAGGTCCTCAAGGTATCAATTCTGAACCACTTAAAGGAGGGGAAAGTGATCAGGAACAGTCAGCATGGATTCACCAAGGGCAAGTCATGCCTGACTAACCTAATTGCCTTCTATGATGAGATAACTGGCTCTGTGGATGAGGGGAAAGCAGTGGATGTGCTATTTCTTGACTTTAGCAAAGCTTTTGATACAGTCTCCCACAGTGTTCTTGCCAGCAAGTTAAAGAAGTATGGGCTGGATGAATGGACGGTAAGGTGGATAGAAAACTGGCTGGATGGTCGTGCTCAACGGGTAGTGATCAATGGCTCCATGTCTAGTTGGAAGCCGGTATCAAGTGGAGTGCCCCAAGGGCCGGTTTTGTTCAATATCTTCATCAACGATCTGGAGGATGGTGTGGACTGCACCCTTAGCAAGTTTGCAGATGACACTAAACTGGGAGGAGTGGTTGATAAGCTGGAGGTTAGGGACAGGATACATAGGGACCTAGACAAATTAGAGGATTGGGCCAAAAGAAATCTGATGAGGTTCAACAAGGACAAGTGCAGAGTCCTGCACTTAGGACGGAAGAATCCCATGCACTGCTACAGACTAGGGACCGAATGGCTGGGCAACAGTTCTGCAGAAAAGGACCAAGGGGTTACAGTGGACGAAAAGCTGAATATGAGTCAACAGTGTGCCCTTCTTGCCAAGAAGGCTAACGGCATTTTGGGCTGTATAAGTAGGGGTATTTCCAGCAGATCGAGGGACATGATTATTCCCCTCTATTCGGCACTGGTGAGGCCTCATTTGGAGTACTGTGTCCAGTTTTGGGCCCCACACTACAAGAAGGATGTGGATAAATTGGAAAGAGTCCAACGGAGGGCAACAAAAATGATTAGGGGGCTGGAGCACATGACTTATGAGGAGAGGCTGAGGGAACTGGGATTGTTTAGCCTGCAGAAGAGAAGAGTGAGGGGGGATTTGATAGCTGCTTTCAACTACCTAAAAGGGGGTTCCAAAGAGGATGGATCTAGACTGTTCTCAGTGGTAGAAGATGACAGAACAAGGAGTAATGGTCTCAAGTTGCAGAGGGGGAGGTTTAGGTTGGATATTAGGAGAAACCTTTTCACTAGTAGGGTGGTGAAGCACTGGAATGGGTTACCTAGGGAGGTGGTGGAATCTCCTTCCTTAGAGGTTTTTAAGGTCAGGCTTGACAAAGCCCTGGCTGGGAGATCTAGTTGGGGTTGGTCCTGCTTTGAGCAGGGGGTTGGACTAGATGACCTCCTGAGGTCCCTTCCAACCCTGAGATTCTATGATTCTATGATTCTATGAAAAGTGTTCATGCAGCTTGCAGGGATTTCACTCTAGTCACTTTACCTTTTAATTTCTGTTTAACTAACCTCCTCATTTTTGCATAGTTCCCCTTTCTGAGATTAAATGCCACAGTGTTGGGCTGTTGATGTGTTCTTAGCACCACAGGAATGTTAAATGTTATTATATTATGGTCACTATTTCCAAGCGGTCCTGTTATAGTTACCTCTTGGACCAGATCCTGCGCTCCACTCAGGACTAAATCGAAAATTGCCTCTCCCCTTGTGGGTTCCTGTACCAGCTGCTCCAAGAAGCACTCATTTAAAGTATCTAGAAATTTTGTCTCTGCATTTCATCCTGGGGTGACATGTACCCAGTCAATATGAGGATAATTGAAACCCCCCACTATTATTGATTTCTTTATTTTGATAGCCTCTCTAATCTCCCTTAGCATTTCATCATCACTATCACTGTCCAGGTTAGGTGGTCGATAATAGATCCCTACTGTTATATTCTTATTCGAGCATAGAATTACTATCCATAGAGATTCTATGGAACATGTAGATTCATTTAAGGTTTTTACTTCATTTGATTCTACATTTTCTTTCACATATAGTGCCACACCCCGCGCCCCCCTCCCCCACACACGACCTGTTCTGTCCTTCCGATATATTTAGTACCCCGGAATGATTGTGTCCCATTGATTGTCCTCACTCCACCAGGTTTCTGTGATGCCTATTATATCAATATCCTCCTTTAACACGAGGCACTCTAGTTCACCCATTTTATTATTTAGACTTCTAGCATTTGTGTACAAGCACTTTAAAAACTTGTCACTGTTTATTTGTCTGCCTTTTTCTAATGTGTCAGATTCTTGTGAATGTTTCTCATCTGATCTGGCCCATAATTTATCCTCTCCCATCCTCTCCTCCTGACTGAAGCCTAGAGAATCTCTATCAATAGACTCTCCTCTAAGAGAAGTCTCTGTCCGATCCACATGCTCCCCTGCAGCAATCGGCTTTCCCCTATCTCTTAGTTTAAAAACTGCTCTGCAACCTTTTTAATGTTAGGTGCCAGCAGTCTGGTTCCACTTTGGTTTAGGTGGAGCCCATCCTTCCTGTATAGGCTCCCCCATCCCAAAGGTTTCCCCAGTTCCTAATAAACCTAAACCCCTACTCTCTACACCAGCGTCTCATCCACGTATTGAGACTCTGAAGCTCTGCCTGCCTACCTGGCACTGCGCGTGGAACTGGAAGCATTTCTGAGAATGCCACCATAGAGGTCCTGGATTTCAGTCTCTTTCCTAGTAGCCTAAATTTGGCCTCCAGGACGTCTCTCCTACCCTTCCCTATATCACTGGTACCTACATGTACCACGACCACCGGCTCCTCCCCAGCACTACACATAAGTCTATCTAGATACCTCAAGAGATCCGCAACCTTCTCACCAAGCAAGCAAGTCACCATATGGTTCTCCCAGTCATCGCAAACCCAACTATCTATGTTTCTAATGATCGAATATCCCATTACTAACACCTGCCTTTTCCTAATGACTGGAGTTCCCTCCCCCAGAGAGGTAACCTCAGTGCGAGAGGATACCCCAACATCATCTGGAAGGAGGGTCCCAACTATGGGAAGGTTTCCCTCTGCTCCCGTTGACTGCTCTCCTTCCCTGAGCCTTTCATCCTCCTTAACAGGCAACATGAAGGAGGCAACATGCTTCCACCACTCACCTTTCCCCACTCCACAAATCGATCACCTGACCAGACTTTAAGCCCAGGTGGAGAAATCATACTGACTGTCATTTGTTCCTGTCTACATTCTCAGTGAAACTATGGCTGGGCACCGCGGTGTTCAGCTGCACACATTGCTGACCCTCCCCCCCTTATCACCAATTAATAGGGCTTTTAGTGTAGACGGAGCTTCAGATAAGCTAGCAAGCTTAATAAAAAACAATTACAGAGAAAGCCAAAGGAGAGCTAGATCGTGGTTGGCCCTTGCATGGATGCTCAGGGTTGGGGCAGGAGTAAAGAGCCTCCCTCAATTCCTAAGCAGATTTTCAGTCCTTGCACTCAGGTAGCATAGGCCTGCTTTTGAGAAGCAACCGTAGGGAACGTGGTCTGCCCTACTCCTTTCCACTCACTGCACCAGCCAATGAAGCTGCATATTAGGACATATTGATGACTTGCTGATCTGTCACATGATGTGTTTTCAACCAGCCATGAGCTAGGGTCTCTCTCTTGGATATAGCAATACAAACGACTTCATTGTAGTTTCACAAGAGCCATGAAAATGTTTTCTTTCTCATTCTCTCCTAAGCTGCGACCGTGGCAGCAACAATCAGATACACTAACATGAGGCGGATATTCTCCACCAGCCACCCTGCTTTATTGAAATGTGACAGAACTGTGCTCCTGTTTTCTGGGAGCTTGCCTTCAGTAGCTAATCTCCAGAGAGTGAACGTCTACAAAGCGATAACATCTGGTGCCCATTATTTCACCAGCTCTGTTGTGATTAGTCCATATGATAAGTCTGGCCAATTGCTATTGGAATGGGATTGCTACACTCCCCCCACCAGCCTACTTGAGCTGTCACTTCTGGTTTGTGGCCCCTGCTAATTTGCCACTGCAATTTCCAATATTTGCTAGAATCCCACAAGGAAATCTCCCTGCCTTTCAGGGGCAATAGACTGTATGGCTTCAGACAGAAGGCTAGCAGTGGTAATAAAAGGGAAGGTTTATCAATTAACTCAAACAGTTCTATGGAAGCAGTAACAGGACCCCTCCCATCTTAATTATGTGTGACTCATGAAATGCTCTGGTAAAACTTTTGCTCAAGCAAGCGTTTAGTGAGAGGGCTGGGGGGGATTCGCTGAGGCTTTAACAAGTTGGAAAAAGGGGGTCAAAAATCTTTTCTGACTTACTAAAAAAATCCTCATTTCCCAAAGGCTTGTTCGGTTTCATGCTAGTCAGTGTGATAGCTGGAGTGCATCCAACTGGCAGAATGGCTAGTCATCTGAGATGCACAAAGGGGAGTTATGTCCTTAAAATGGGCAGTTCCACATCATTCTCTCCCCCCACCCTCAGTTATATTTTCCCCTTTTTCCTTAATGCAAAATCAGGGGGGGAAATCAAAGTGTAAAATTAATACAAAAATTGAATTAATGGTAATATGATCATTGCAACTTTCAGCATATTTAGCAGTCATGTGGCACTTTGCATCTTGAAATTGCTTTACAAACATTAACTAATTAATCCTCACAGTCCCCCATGTGAGGAACACTAGGTAAGTACTAATATCCCTGTATTATTTACAATTAGAGGAACTTAAGCAGAGTTAAGTGACTCTTCCAAGATCACAAAGGGAGTAAGTGTCAGAATTAGAATTAAAAAACCTGCATTTCTGGCTTCCAGGCCTGAGCAAAGACGGCTAGTCTAGTACTATACCTAAAAGGTTTCAGCAGATTTTTTGACAATACAGAAGCTCATTGAAAATATATAAAAGAAAGAGCCTACCCAGAGTAAGTTGTCTGAAATGAAAGTCGATATGATTCACAAATATATTAGGATCACAATTTTATAGATACACCAGATAGAATAAAATAATTCCCATTATTTTCTACCCTATAGTTTATTTTTCTGTAAATGCTGTACTGGAAAATTTCCCCACAGTTCTGCATGACACTTACATATCAGCACAGTGTATACATGACATTATATAAATGTCATCAACAACAAACTTGCTGAACTCCGCAAGTGAATTCAGCTGTGAAGTCAACTACAGAACTGTGCATTTCCTCCACAACTTTAGCATGGGTACAATACATTTCACTTTTCAAATGTTCAGATTTTCTGGGTGTTTTAAATTTTTATGTTAAATTGTAAACTTTTACCTCTCAACACTGGATAATATTTAAGAGACATCGGTCTAACACTAAACCACCACAAACCACAGTGCCGTCAATGAGACGGCATCACTGATTTATTCTCTGCTGCAGTCCAATAGGAGTGAACAGGTATGTATGTGCTAAAATTAAAGGAAAAGGAACTCATCTGGTGCTGCAAAGTGAAGCGGAGCTCATTGGGAGATATAAATTCTCCAAGCTTCTCACTTTACAAAACAATATCAACCCTGCACATTCACATCAATGGAGCTATGTTAATGTATACCAGCCAAGGAGCTGGTCCATTCTATACAGTGCTTTTCATTCAAGGATATCAAAGAGTTTTACATTAATTAAGTTTGACAAGACCCCTTTTGAGGTAGGAAGAGTAGGTATTATTACCATCCCATTTTACAGATGGGGGAATTGTGGAGGATTTAATTGAAGTGCCCAAGGTCACTTGGAGAGTCAGCGTCAGGATTACAACCTCAGTATTTTGACTCCCTGCCCTGTGCACTAGCCCTTAGACTATGCCAACTACAGGAGCACTAGGCAGACTGTGTGGGTGGGTGCTGCATGCATGTATGCACACACACACACACAAAACAGTTCTTATAATAAACTCAGTTACTAATTAAAAGGGAGTCCTGACTGGGTTCAGTGGACTGCAATCTTAAAACACCATTTCCAATGGCAGTTAACCTCAGCTGCTCATGAATTTAGTCCGTTAAAATAAATATCTTTGCTTTATGAATAGGGTTAAAAAGGATTTTTTATTTTTAATGCGGGTGGGGGAGAGACACACTACCCCAGCCCCAACTCTCAGCCGAACTCCAGTAGCTCCAATTGGTTGGTACTAGATCTTCAGGAGGTCAGATCCTCTCCCTTGATACTACTGGGCCATTATGTGCATAGCAGATCATTCTTCTGAATGGAACCAACGTGTCTGGAGTGGTGGAGTGATTCACAAAATCACTTCCCGAACCCTGCCCTTCTAGCAGGGCTGTCCCTTTTAACGCAGTGTGACTCAACGCAGACTGACATACAACAACAGAAAACGAAACCCAAGTTCTAGTTGCTGCAGTTAAGACAATGTAATTGTTTAGATGATAACAACATGCGCTAATGGAACTTTGTAGCTCCACGTACTAATAGGATTCTTGCTTTTGGTGTAGAGCCACTGTTACATGCTGTTGACTGTTTTTTTTCTCTTAGGTGTTGTTTTTGTTGTCCCTTTCAGAAGAATTTACAACATTGAAGAAGTCAAATTACATTTCAGGCATCCAGAAGTGCTGATCCTATTCTCACCTGCATGGTTTTTCCCTTCCTGTCTCAATACAACAGTAAAATCTAGATTGTGGTTATTCAACTCCAGCCATTATGAACTGAATCAGGTTAGTTACTTACACATTTTTAAAGGGGCCACTCTTTATTTCTTATTGGCACATAATGATGTTCTCTGTAGGGAAGGACAAATGAGCTCAGAGAAAATGAGAAATAACCAAGTCTCAGCAGACAATATCAGACAGAGAATCCTCTTCCTTCCCTACAGGAGGGCTAGGAGGTCTGAGGTTCTGTGGATTAAACTAAATGGGGAAAAACAGCTCCGGTTGAGGTTTGAGAGGATGTCAGGCAGAGACAGCAGAAGGGAGATCTCGGAAAGTTTAGAGATCCACACTTTTCACGCCTATCCATACTAAACTGGATCGCCACATTTTCTGAGGGCAAATCATCACTAGTCTCATGTATGTTCCATACTAGTGTTGCGTAGTTGTTCACTGGAGAACATCGTGGACTAGAAGACTGAGCCTGGAACAGGGAACCAGCAGCTTCTACATTCTCTGCCACTGACTCCTCTCCTGGGGTTTAGTAAATGACTTGGCTGTGGAGTTCTCATCAGTCTAAAACAGGAGAAACAATTCTTATTTGCCTACCTCACCACCAGGCTGGGAGGATGACTTGGTGTTCAGATAGTGCTCCACATAGTGCGGTATTATTGTTAGTATAATAAACGGATTTAATTAATCTCGATTTTGTGTGCTGTGTCTATCCTTCCCTAGGAAGGCCAATTCTCTTGGGCTCCAATGATAATTCTTTAGACGTCCTCAATAACGCTCCTTTTAAACGCACAGGAAATTGGCTTTGTCCCTTTAAGGAGTCAGGGACCAAGTGCCTGTAAAAGGTCCATTTTACCATTTCACTGCACTTTGGGCAGCCCTCACCTACTCAGAGCTCAGCTGCACCAGGCTAATTTCCATAAGCATCATGTGGTGTTACAGAAACCACATTTTGCCAAGCTGTCAACTGTACAGCCTTCTCTTTGCTAAACAGACTCCCATTAAAACTGTCTGCACAATTTGTCAGTTAAATGAGGTACAAGAGGGACGCTCTATTTGCCCCTAATTAGCTGTGCAGACTACCTTTGTCTGTTTGATTAAGTATTCACATTATCAATTTTGTTTAATCTGATTCATTTCACACACCTCCCTTGGGACTCAGCCCATACGGTTAACTAATCTCTGATATCATCTCTTATATCAGGCTGCAATGATCTCCCACGGAACACATTCTACCCATTTCTACAGCCATCGCCAGAATCTTCAGAGAGGAGGCTGTTTCATGATGAAAAAAAATTAAACGGCCTGATTGGAAGTGAGCATTGACATGTTTAACCCAAGCCATAAAGAAGCACATGCAGCCCCAGTGCTATTCCTGATCATCCTTTTAATATTTTCCCCCAAGCAGCTGCACCAAAACAGAAAGTGTGTGAGTTCAGTAGTATTATGGTAGCTCTGTCGTCTGATGGCCACTGCTCTAAATGGCTACCTATCACTTGATCCCTTACAGGATTGAACAGACCACAGATTTCAGTTGAAAGCAATGGTCAATGTCCAGTGTACGAGACTCTTTGGTGAGGGAAGAGAGAAAGGAGTTCTTCAAAGAACTTGTATGTGAAGTCAAAGAGGCTTTGAGTGATGGTGGCTTCCAGACAACACTTCATATTTTGAAATGGGCTGGGTACCCCTGCTAAGAAGTCTAGAGGGAAGACCCAGCCCAAAGCTGCAGTGGGTTTACTTGAGGACCTGGTGTTAATTCATTGAGGAAAGGCAGGAAGGATTGAACTGAAGGCAAACAATTAGAGACCTTCAAAACCAGAGATTATTTTTATCTGTGTCATATGCATCAGTGCACCACAAGTGCTTATGTCTCTGTAGGTGTGGATATTTGTGTACACACACATATATGTGTGTAATATAAAACATTCACACCAAACTTCCAAAAATCTCTAAATGTGAGGTTTTAATGTTTTGCTATGAATTCATGAAACTGGACTGCATTAATGAAAAAAATGCACATTTTTGCTCAAAAATAGGAACGTTTTTGAAAGGAAATGGACCCTTTGCTACGCTAACGTGGTTACACTTTTGATGAAAATAAAACTTGGAGAATTTCAAAATTTAGAGTTTCATCTGGACAGAGATCAATTTTTTGCATCAAGTCACCACAAAAAAATAATTGAAATTTTGGTTGTTTCAATGTAGGACAGTCCATTTTGTGATAATTTTGCAAGAAGTGACTTTTGAAAAGGTACAACATGCAATTGTGAACTGATTTTGCGAAAATTTGCAAAATATATTTATATCATTTCCCCGCACTGCTAATACCACACCCCCACGGCCATCCTATGCACATGAAGAAACAAAATATCATAATCATTCAAAATTCCGTTATACTTTTTTCACTGGGCCCTATTCTCCCTATGAAGGATACGAGTAACTTTCAGGGCCAGTGCAAATTAAGGGCTAGATTGTGACTTGGACTACGTGCCTGTGCAAGTTCGTAAGAAACTCCCATATGCCTCACTCTGGATACCCAGACCGTGGGTCCAGGTGCAAAGGAGTAAGCAGGGCTATTTGCCTGCTTATGCCCTCCCGGGAGCAAGTGGACTGTGAGGAGCAGTGAATGGGTAGATATTGGGCAAAGTCTTGACTCCACCTCCTCTTTCTCCTGGGCCAATGTAGCTGAGCCTATGCAGGGTGGGTAGTAATTTGCTGCTGGCTTAGGCCAACAGTACATTGTCACTTTCCAGGAGCAAAGAGGAAGTGGGGAGACATTGTGATTCAGAGGGATGTCTCTGAGGCTCATTCTCTCCTGCTAGTCCTGGGATGGGGCAGTTTACCAAACCTCGCTCAGGTTAATATTGCCATCTAGCCCAACATAAACTTCCATCCCAATCCAATCCAACTTTCTATGCAGGCTTTTTGAACATGGAGCTCCTATTAAAGTTAGCACGAGGTCCATGAGCAGAAGGATTGCAACTGGGCACTTGGCTGGAAAACAGAGCAAGAGCGCTGGATGGTCACAAATCACAATAAGATCGTAGCAAGTGTTTCTTTCACACTAGTCATAACCAAAATAGGCACAGATACGAGGTTTTCAAAAAGCCTACAACTTAGAAACCACAAGAAGAAGCAGACGGGGTCTGAGCTTGCTCACTACAAAGCTCTGATCAATTGTTGTGTTAAAGCTTTTATAACAGTGGCACTCTTTCATGATTCAAAAAATGGCCACCTTAATGATCCTCCTTCCCAGTCTGCTACACTGAAATATTAAGACACAGTAGGTTGTGTATTGATGCAGACATAGGTGCATCCCAAGTGCCATAAAATATCTAGCAGTGAGATGAAGGCTAATAATTCAATGTATTGATGTATGTATTTGAATTTTTATGAACTACAATAAAAGAGCTCCCATCCAGTGCTTAGGGTGCCCTTGATGATCTTTCCAGGAGGCGTGGACAATCTCACAGAGAGACCTCCAGCCAAATCCACTTGGTGTGCTCCTCTTCACTCATGGAAGCAGAGGGGTTGATCTAACCTTATGTCTCATGTATTTTTTCTTTCATCTTTTTTCTGTATTTTCTTTAGTCTACACTTTTCTATTGTTCGAAGATTCTTCCCATGCCATTCTATTTCTACTCAATGCTCCTGTCCTGAAATCATCTTAGCCCAGATAGGGTTGTAGACAATTCTTCTTCTGACTCATTTATCTTCATGTCAATTTCTTTCCCAGTACCTTCTAGATAATCTGCTCAAAACCAGACTTTATGGAAAACTCCAAATAGTTCACTTTACACTTTCTGGAGGAAAAGCAATTCTGCACCACTTTGACCAACAGTGACAATATTTTTCCACAGAGTGCTCTATGCATTGCCATATTATTTTCTGTATCCTTGAAGATCATCCATGATACTTGCTTTGACTGAACATTGTACAAGGAGCAATGGTCTCAAGTTGCAGTGAGGGAGGTCTAGGTTGGATATTTGGAAAAAACTATTTCACTAAGAGAGTGGTGAAGCACTGGAATGGGTTACCTAGGGAGGTGGTGGCATCTCCATCCTTCGAGGTTTTTAAGGCCCGGCTTGACAAAGCCCTGGCTGGGATGATTTAGTTGGGGTTGGTCCTGCTTTGAGGAGGGGGTTGGGCTAGATGACCTCCTGAGGTCTCTTCCACCTCTAATCTTCTATGATTCTATGATTGTACTAAAAGCAAAAAGTGATATTTTCACTCTCAGGGATCAAAATGATTAAGGACAAAACCTCAAATTTGCCCCAAGGGGGTGGCCTTTCAAATCAATGCTCCTGAAGAATCTTGTATTTACTATACATTTTACAACAAATTTGACATTTTACTGCATGATTTTTTTTCCAGTCTGATAATGTTATAGCATCATCATCATCATCGTCATCATGCCTGGTAAGGTTATTACTGCATTTTTAATGATTGGTGGGCATATTTTAAATTATTTAATATGCAAATCTTATATTTAACTTTCTATAATATTACAGTGTAAGGAGTTGCAAAATAGCATGGCTCAGAAAATTAAACTGCAGTTTATATAACAAAATATCTGAAAGAAGTTTATCTTAGTAACTCCAGCTGCCTGTGCAATAGTGGTTTTCAGAGTTTTTCACCTATAAACACTTTGCAAAATCACTTTTGCTTTATTTATTCTAAACGCCGCAGAAATTGTTATTTCCCTGAGAACAAACTGTTTTATAGTGAGCACAAAGATTAACGCCAAAATCAGACCTCATAAGTTACTTGATTGTTCTTCCCAGCTCTAAACTTCAGTGAATTGACACATTTTGGAGTACTTAAAAGCAGAAAGAACATCTGGCTTTTGGCGCTAATAAAATGAGCTTTAAGTTTTTTATTTGAAAGGAATGGAGACTGACAAAACCTTGTGTATATATTGTTCCAGATTCTACAGAACTTTAAAAAAGGAAACATTTTGAGAGTGATAAGCAAAAAAATGCTGTGAAATGCAAACAAAGACCCCAGTTCAGGAAAATGCCCTTATTTAGAATAGCACGTCAGTATATACTTCAAGTTCAGCACATATTTAACTTGCCCTGAACATGGATGGTATTAAGCATGTGTTTAAGTGCTTTCATGAATGGGACCAAAGGCAAGACTGGAGAAATGACATGGTTAAATGGGTCACACTTAACCTTGTAATTAATATTTAATCTAATCAGCCCCCATATTTACAGCAATAAATTGAGGAAATAACTATTTCTGTTATATTTTAGGCTGTCCTCTGGCTCATTAGCATATATTACATCAAGTCATTAAGTATCAATACTTATGCTCATTGGCATTGACATCAATCTTATATCAATCTTATTATATGGAGTGTTAATTAAAAGTGATACTGAATCTGAGACATAGCGGTTTGATTCCCAGTTGTACCACTCAGCTCAAGTATTACAATTCATTAGGAAAGAGTAGTATGTCAAACAAAGGGAACCGAGGGGTGATCAAATATATCTGCACAGAGGTAATTCAGTGCTGCTGGACTGGGAGGTAAGATATATTTTTAATGTGTTTGGGCCAGTCAGGTTCCAAAAATAATGAAGTTTTAGTTCCAGTCAAGAAAATACCCGTTTTGTTTGCAATATTTCCTATTAATATAACAGTTCACTTCAGTTTTCCAAATAACTAACACTTGATTGCATAGGAATTGCCTAGACATTTTATGTTTAATTAATTATTAATGATTAATTATTATTATGATTGCCTAGGAGATGGGGGTCACAGACCAGGACCCCATCGTGCTGGGCACTGTACAAACACAGAACAAAAAGACAGTCTCTGCCCCAAAGAGCTTACAATGTTTGTAGCACATCCTTCTTCACAATGGGCCAGATTCTGGTACCCTTACTCGTGTGGGGTTGCATCTTATGCCATGAGTAGTTTCACTGACTTCCATGGGACTACATGTGGAGGGAGTCGACATGAGCAAGGGTATCGGAATCTGGCCCTACCAATGTGTTATTTTGAGTTCTGGGCTATGCTTATGTATTTGTCTGTAAAATGTATGTTGACTGTTATGATGAATTCAAAGGACAAGATGTTAAACTAACCCAAGTTGGTAGAAACTGGAACATGTAGACGTCTGAGGGCTGTTCAATGATCTATGGGAAAAAGAGTTTGTGACCTCAGTTCATCTCCGAGTGGATAAGTGTCCACTTGACAAAAACAGCAGTGCGGGTTACCTTGGGTGAGAGCTACAATGGTATGCCTGTCTCATCACAGTGTCCATTAACTCCATTGGTGATTGTTAAATTTGCTATGGATAGTTAAGTCAGCTCCAGCAAGAACAGTATAGCACATCATATGACTGCTGGAAACCTATTTCTTGCTTTCTCTTTAGTTTAGTTTGGCTTTGTTTCTTAATAAAAAGAAGCCACTAGCCCTTTTCATTTCAGAAATAGACTTTAAAATCAAGGGATTTTCCAAGGCGTTGTCAGTTGTGATAAGATATTTCTTACCCACCAAAAAGTTCATAAAGGAAGCTTCTAAGGGCTAGGCTACACTCACCCGCTGCGTCGGAGGCGTCGGATCGATCTTCTGGGTTCGATTTATCGCGTCTTGTCTAGACGCGATAAATCGAACCAGGAAGTGCTCCCCCGTCGACGCTTGTAATCCTCCTCATCGCAAGGAGTAAGCGCTGTCGACGGGGGAGCCTGCGCGCCATGTCTGGACCCTAGGTAAGATCGAACTGAGATACTTCGACTTCAGCTACCTTATTAATGTAGCTGAAGTTGCGTTGTGACAGGTTGGGGCCACAGAGACCTGCTTGGTGCTGCCACCTGGTGTGCCAAGGCTACTTCTGCCCCTGCTTCCAGGCCTTTTCCAGCTTGGGACTCCCGAATCCTGTCTGTTTTGAGCCAGATTCCACTGATCTGCTGCAAACCCAGACCCAGGTCCGAACCAAGTCCACTCACCACTGTGAGGCCCCTGGAAGCGCTCTTGCCTTTGACACCCAGCTGCTCAACTCCAAGGAGGTTCAACCCCTTAATAAATCCGTTTTACCCTGTATAAAGCTTATACAGGGTAAACTCATAAATAGTTCGCCTTCTATTGCAAAGATAGAAAGGTATGCACACCTGTTCGCTGTCCCAAGGCACTAACTCGTACTCAAGGAAACTTAATAAGTAAAAAGTGATTTTAATAAGTACAGAAAATAGGATTAAAGTGATTTTCAAGTAGTGACAGACAGAACAAAGCAAGTTACTTAGTAAAATAAAATAAAACACGCACATCTATGTCTATTCAAAGTTAACACAGATAAAAGCCTCACCAGATTCGGATATTTTCCTTTTTACAGGCTGTAGAATCAGCCTGGGCCCAGCTGAGTCCAGCAGACTCTCACACCCCTTAGTGTCTTTGTCCTTTGTTCAGTTCCCCTCAGGAATGTCCCTGGGGGGGTGGAGAGCCTCTCCCTTTAGCCAGCTGAAGACCAAAATGGAAGGGTCTTGCAAGGGTTTTTATAGCCTTTCTTCCTCTCCCTGCGTAGGATCCAGTTGCCATGGAGTTTTGGGATCACATGGGCAAGTCACCTGCCCATGCGCCCTAACCAGTCTAACCAGTTGCATTCCGGACCCGGCCCCAATGTGGATTGGGGTCTGCAACGTCTTTTGTCTGTCAAGTGCTCGCATTTAACAGGCATTCTTTGCTCCAAAGATGATCCCATGCACTTACAAAGGCTATGTACAAAACCAGCAAATATAAAACCAATCTTCATAACTCCCACTACAACAATGATACATGCATACAAACAGGAGGAGTAAATTCAGTAGGTCATAACTTTCACAGAGATATGTTACATGGCACATGTAGCATAAAACATATTTTAGTTACATATATACATTTATAAGCATCTCCCCATAAAGTTTTATGGGGAACACCGTCACATGCGTATCTTACTTCGACAGGGGGGGTTAGTGTAGACCAGCCCTAAGGCTTGCTGGAGGTTGTTCTCTACTGAAGACCTCAGGAGGGCAATGGAAGATTTGATCCTTTCAAGTCACCTGCTATCATTCAGTCCCCGCTCTCTGTGGACCTCCTGAGGTCCATAGGAAGGGAGCCACGGTTCTGCAGACCTTAGATGTGGTGATGGGAGCTATCTGGAGGGAAGAGATCAAGGATTGGAAACCCCCAAGGAACCTTAGGAGGTTTCTTGAATCCCCCTTTCCTGACCTAATAAGATTGAGGCTCATGGGGACCAACCCAGTGAGCTTTAGGAGGCCTGTTAATCCCCATGAGCTCTTCAAAGGCTTGTGACATTACCTTGACTTGTCAGAAGCCGACAAACCTGTTTTGGCTTGTTTGAGGTAGCGGAGTCAACTAAAGCTGTTTGTAGGCCTTCAGGAAGGTGTCTGAGGCTTGGTCTACACTACAGAGTTATGTCGAAGGAAGCTGCCTTAAATTGACCTGTTAATGTATGTGTCTACACTACCAGGTCCTTTACACCAACCTAAGTCGCCTCTAATGTCGACTTCTGTAATCCACCTCTGTAGCACTTAGTTTGATTTTTATGGGTCGACTGTGAGGTAGTGCAGATGTAGCAACTTCTGAATTAATTCTGCTGGCATCATTGCGGTACACAGCATAGCAGCATAAGGACCGGGTGTATACCCAGATGCTTGCAGCATCTCCTTCCTTCACACCTCTGTTACCCTCAGGAGACTGATATCACATAGGGTTGCCTCAGGGAAATGGGGGAAGTTCTCATTAACAGTGCTCTTACAAGAAAAAAAGAGCATGTAGACCCACCCCACCCCCTCACATTCTGGATCACCAAACCACACGGCCACTAATGTGCCTTTACTGTGTTCGGCATGGGTCGGCAAGTAGTTTAAGTGGCTGATAGGGACTGGGGCCCCACATGTGAGATTCCGCAATTTGGGAGTGAAAAAGTCCCCTCCCCCCATCACATTCATAAACAGTTTCCCGTGGTGCTATGGGGAAGGGCCATTGTTCGACTAGCTACCTCTGCTCCCAACATGAGCCTGCCATAAACTACATTAAAAGTGCGGTCAGCCATGACTTGGGAGAGGCCTACTCACCATGGCTAGAGCAGCAAAATGGTTCAGTGAAGGGTTACGGATTCTGATTATGTTATGGCTTGCACCTAGTGTAATACGGGTTGGGTTTTTTTATGAAAACGGACTTGCTGTGGAAAGATTTTATGCATGTACAATGGTCCCTTTCTTGTTTCCCATGACTGACGGGTGGAAATATGTCCTTCAGCATGTCATCAGCACCTAAAAGCAGACTTTTGTTGATTAGAAGGAGGAGGAAGAGAACGCGGTAGGACATGTTCACAGTGATAATGAACGCCTCCGAGACAGCTGACACAGAACTGAGAGCGTGGAAGATTTCACTGTTTTAGAAGTTAGATAAGGACCTGGAGAGCAGAAAAGCTTCCAATGAGCGAGAGCCTGCGGCGTAGGATGAGATGCTTCGGATTATGGGGGACCAGTCAGACGTGTTGAGACGACTGGTTGAACTGCAGGAACAGAAGCAGGAGGGTAGAGTCCTCAGCAGACCCTGGTGGACAGCCAGCATCGCCTGGCGCAGAATCACCCTCCTTGAAGCGTTCCATGAGGCGTGGGTGAAAAGTCCATTATCCCTTTCACTTAACTCAGGAGGACGGTACAAGGAACAGAAGGCGCCCATTCACAGACCTTTGATGGTTTGGAATGTGGTGTTATGTTACACAGCTGAAAATGTTTCTCCCGTTGCAACTTTACAAACCCTTTTCTCCAAGGTTACCTTTTTTTTCTGTTCTCCCTCTTTACTTTTGTTTGTTAAATAAAGTAAGTGGATTTGAGAAATAAATGTCCTTTATTGAGTAGAAGCAGTGGGCTTGGGCGTGGGGTTGTCTTTACAGGGACAGTGATACAAGCCAGGTGAAGCTTTGGGAAAGTACAATGCAGACAAGCAGTTCACATTACTGTGACTCATTATTGAAACAGCTTTTCAAAGCCTCTTGGATACGCAGCGTCCCTTGCTGTGCTCTTCTCATTGCCCTGGTGTCTGGCTGCTCAAAAATGCCTGCCATGTGATCTGCCTCAACTGCCCACCCCTGGAGAAAATTTCCCCCTTTTTTTCACAGATATTATGGCACACACAGCAGGCAGCTATAACCATGGGGATGTTCTCCTCACTAAGGTCCAACCTTGTTAGTAAACTTCTCCAGCGCCCTTTTAAATGACCAAAGGCACATTCAGCCACCATTCAACACTTTCTGAGCCTATAGTTGAACCATTCCTTACTGCTGTCCAGATGGCCGGTGTATGGCTTCGTGAGACATGGGAGCAAGGGGTAGGCTGGGTCCCCCAGGATAACTGCAGGCATCTCAACGTCATCAATGTTCATTTTGTGGTCTGGAAAGAAAGTCCCGGATTGCAGCTTTTTTAACAGACCCAAGTTCCTAAAGATGCGTGTATCATGAACTTTTCCCGACCATCCTACATTGATGTCGGTGAAATGCCCCCTGTGATTCACAAGCACTTGCAACACCATTAAAAGTATCCCTTTCAGTTTATGTACTCTTTGGCAAGGTACATAAACCGGTGCCAAGATGGGGATATGCATGCCATCTATCGCCCCACCGAAATTAGGGAACCCCATCGCAGCAAAACCATCCACTATGTCCTGAACATTTCCCAGACTCACTACCCTTCACAGCAGAAGTCGATTAATGGCCCTGCACACTTGGAGCACAGCAGCTCCCACAGTTGATTTACCTGCTCCAAATTGATTCCCCAGTGACTGGTAACTGTCTGGTGTTGCAAAACGATGCAGTCCCACAAGTCAGTGCTTGTTTCACGGGACCAGAAATGGTGCTCAACAGAGTGCAGCTGCTCTGTGACTGCCAGCAGCAACTGTGAATTGTTTTTTCCAATGGCTTGCAGCAGGGATGCTTGCAGGACATCGCTATGTTCCGCACAGCGGACCCTACTTCGGCTCTGGAAATACTGCAGGAGAAGGCGCGAGGTGTTTGAGATGTTCACAGCAAGAGTGCACAACTGAGCAGGCTCCAAGCTTCTGGGGTTATGGCGTACATGCGGCGGTTATTTGCTGTTGATATGAGGAAGGGAGAACAGTGCATCATGGGATGCCAATGCAATGTTCGCATTTTCCCCTGCGGCGATGTTTTGATCCCATGAGGCAATGCACAAACTTCCCAAAACACACTGCAGCAAGTTGCACTTTGGGATAGCTACCCACGATGCACTGCTTTGTGCATTGATGCAGGCGCTGCTAGTGAAGACGCACTCCATCGAGACAATGAGCACGGTGTGGCCACGCACAATCGGCTTAATTAATTTGGCAGCTCAAGGTCAAATTAGATAAAATCGACTTAATTTTGTAGTGTAGACAAGCCCTAAGATTTGTGCGAGTATGTGGATTTGCAATCCCCCTACCCTCCCACCAAAGAGTCTAGCAGGCCCACGGGGAAAAGAAGAGGCATGAGACTAAAATCCCACAGCACCATTACCCAGCATTTTAGAAGAGAGCTGAAGAACACTGTATCCCACTGAGCATGCAAGGGAAATTTCAATAAGCAGAAGAGGCCAAAATGTGCACCTAGATACACACTCAGTACTCTCATTGAAATTGACAGCAGCTATATGTGTGCCTGTGAGGACAAAATTTGGCTGAATATAAATATCTGGGAAGCTAACACCCCCACACTTGTGAATGGTATTATAACTTCTTTAATTATGACAAATGGTCAAGACCTCAGTTTTATGTCTCATCCAAAAGATAGAACCCATTGGCAGCACAGTTGTCCTTATCACCCACATCCAGGACACGGGGTCGAACATCTGCTTCTTGTTCATCAGGTCCCACTAAATGTCTTCTATCTTGCAACTATCATAATACTAATATAATATTAATATTTTTTTAAAAGATATTATGAAGTCAAAAGTTGTCACCTCCTACCTGAGCAGTAGCTGTATTTCCACATTAAAGTGAGTTCCACATTATGGAGAGGCAGTAGCTTTGCTGTAGTTAAACTGAAACTATCTTTCCATTATAAACTGGATTTCCAACATACACACCACTCTCTAACATCCTTAGAAAATGTCCTTTCTGGCAAATTAGCTCAGGGTCAAAAAGATTTTTTTCTTCAAAATTTGACGTGAATTATTCCATCTGATTCTGAAGTATGGGAGTTTGAAAAAGTAGGTGTTTTAACCATTTGGCAAATTCTTATAATCATTTTCTGTTCTATTTCAAAAGAAGAGAGGCCTTCAAACTTCATGTCTGGTTTGCTGTGAAGCTCTTGAATGGCACTATTGCCTTTTCCCCAGAAATTGTGGTAGTTTTGGGGAAATTTTTTCCCTGGTGACTTAGCCATAGCAGAATTCTCCATTGGCATGTCGTAATCTTCTAAGCTTTGCCAAAAGCCTGGAGGATCCAATCAGGTTGCCAAGTGTCTGACAGGCTTGGCAAATTCGTCTAATTAACTTCAGGACCCCTTCAGAGCTTCTAAGCCTCATGAGGAGTCCAGCAGACATTTGGAGCCATGATGTGCAGCAGATCTTCTAAATCCCAGAGGGATTCCTTCTATTGATCTCCTTACCCCCCCAATGCTCCTTAGCCCTGTAGTGACTCCTGCAGAGTTCATAAGCTCCAAAGAATTTCTAACCCCAGAGAGTCTCCGGGAGGGCTCTGAGGCAGAACTGGTTGGGCTAAAGGGCTTTAAGAGATCCACAAGTGTAGCTTGGAAAAAAATTGGGTGCAGTTCAAGCAAGCAGGACACCAAGGTATGCTAATTGACACAGCTGTCATCTAGGATGTAATCTAATTTACATACTTGGTGGCGAATAAATGCTTCTATATGGCAGAGCACCAGTATTTTTCCTTGACAACTTTATCAAAAGGCTAATGAAATTCCCAGACAAAAGTTTGCTCAGCTTGATTTAAGGTTGTAACTACAGTAACTTAAAGATGCTATTTATAAACATTGGAAAGCCAATAAATTGCACATTAAAAAGCTGCTTAAAAGAAAGGCTGTGGGAAAATATGGAAATACAGTGCTAAGGCTCCCCAGTTGACAATTTCCCCATATTCCTAGCCACTCACCAGCCTCATTCATGAGATATCCTTACACATGCTCATCATACAACTTCATCATTGACAATATGAGCGAGACACCCCTGGACATATCCAGCTTCCTAAATGTATGAAACACCCACCAACCCTCTCCACCTTCACAATCACAAACTGTCCTACAGTTCACCCTCCACTGACAACACAATAACACCAACATCCTGAATCTCACATTTCACTCACACACCAAAGGATGATTGAACCACCATGTCATCTTCCCAATATACTGAAGCTCCTTGACACAAATGAGTCCTTAGGCTGGCCAAGTATACAAGAATGTGATGTTCCCAGCCAATGAAGTTCAAGGCCAAATCATTAAAGTAATACAAGACTTAAGAAGTCAAGTAACTGAGACACTTGTCCTATACACAAATATCTGCCATGGTTGTTGCATGGAGTGACAGGGATATGATGGAAGAGCTACACTTATTTGGCTTCCTTAATTCTCCATTTTCATTCTTTCTAATGTTTGTTTTATTTACCTTGAATTGCAATTTTATCCATGGGTTAAGCTGGAAAAAAATCAGTGCGGTATTCTTCCAAGCTCCACCCACAAACCAAGCTAGGCCCAACTCAGTTGCTAAAATGAGATGCTCCCTCATTATGCTGGTGTTGAAAATATGAGCATACATGCTCTGCTGGGCTCCACGGATTTGGCTCATTTTCATTGGGACTCAGATTCCTCCTCCCCCCTTCCCCCCCTCCCCCTCTTCGCGCCTCTGTTTTTTGGCTTTAGCTCCTTCTCACTTGGGAGAATAACAAGTGGTGGTACTCTCCAATGTGCCAACCAATTGCAGCACCAAAATGATGTCACTTACAGTAGATTGTGCAGATCTTCACCCAGGAGATGACACTTATAATAGATTGTGTTCAGTCCACTCCACTGAGTGATCTGGCTCCAAACCAGCAGGCTCCTTAAGCATGTTATGTGCTTAACTTTAAACATAGGAGTTGTCCGACTCAAACCACACGCTTAAAAGCTTTGCTAAATCTAGGCCAGAGTGCTCAGTACCTAGCAGGACCAGGCCCAAAATGGTTTCCTTCTCTTTCCTTACATGATTTGATCAGCAGTAAAATAATTAAAAATGTTGATATTTGAATTATGATCATTGGGTGCCTGAGTTACCTATTTATGTAAATGAACGGAACAAAGTCAGGCAGACATCTCTGTATTAGATACGGATGATCCACATTTTCAATATGCACATGGTTATCCTCACAACCATCAGGGGTAGAGATTAATGTATTTATATAACCATGTACCAGACCCCAACATAAGCCCTGATTTTAACTTAGCATTATTTCTTGGCTTTCCAATGTTTGGATTCTGTTTAACTTCAATATTCTTTAAAGTTTCTTTTTCGCTGAAGTGATTGGTATGTGTTCACAGCCTTGACTCGAGCTAAACAAAATTGTTGAGTTTCTGTTGCTGTTGGAGAGGTGGGGGTTGAGGGGGGCTTGTCAGGGAATTCTGTAAAGGGGGGTTGAAAAATTTCCAGTAGAAGAGTTTTCCATCAGAAAAACCTGATTTGATTAAATCAAAACATTTTGTGGGAATGGATCGATTTAGTTGAAAATGAATTATTGAAATGCTTCCTTTCAATAAAGTCAAAACCTATTGTTTTGATATGGACAAAGAGCTTTGTTTTGACTTTGACTTTTATATTAGATTTTATTACAAAAATTTTGCATTTATACCTCAACTTTAGTCCTGTATGATATAATATAAAGTCAAAATGCAGTGGTTTGACCTTTATCAAAATGTTTAATTTTGATGAGGTAATTTTGATATTTTCCTAAATGAATTTTTTCTGAATTTTTGTTGTGCAGGAAATTTTGACTTTTTGTTCCAATTCTGGACAAAAGGAGATTCTGAAATGTCCAAATATCACGTGGAATGGAAATTCTGAGCTTCAACCAGCTCTAGACTTCTGTTTGTAAATTGGTCTGCCAAAACTCTGCATTCAGGATAAAAAGTGCTGCATAAATGCAAAATTATCATCACTAACAACTGGCATCAGTCCCTTCTGTTTTCCTTGTGCACCACTCTAGGATTTTTGCACTAATTTGTATTTACTTTCATGAGGCTTTCCTAAACTCGGGAACTTTGAAAAAGTGTGAGCACACTCGATACCCAAAGGAAAGAATTACTCAGCAGCAGTCCCGACCAGCTGAATATGAGTAAAGTGGAGTTGGCAGGTTCCAAAATGGAGTCCCAACCACTTAGCCAGAAGGATAATATACGAGGAAGGGACTATGTGTGTCCAGTTAGCCCAGGCAGAAAATGGGAGCAGTTAAATACTCAGAGCAGATACAATTTCTGGCTTTAAACAGAAATTGGTTTTCAGCCATACAGAAGTGGGACACCTTCAAACGATTGCTGTGAAAGGTATTTTGCACTAGTTTTATGGGCATATCTTTGAGAGTGCCGTAGAAATAACTAATTTTGGTTTGATAGTGAATGTATTTAAAATGCTGGATATGTGCCAAAGGGAAATGGTTATTGTTACAAACTGATATAAAGATTTCCCAATTGGTTTCATCTTGGGTGATGGGGAACTGAAGTGCTGTGTACCTGATCTACATTATCACCATCGTCCCTTTCTGTTCACTGCTATCAGTGCAGGGTTACAGCCACAGAGGACAGCACTGTTGGCTGGCTGCCTTCTAGTTGTGCACATGTCGCCAACAGCAAATACGACTGGTGCAATGGGACCTTTACCCACTCTGTGGATTTTGGCTTCTACAGACAATGTCACTAAACGTTCTCTCATTTTGAACTACCTTAGGACAGAAAAAAACTAACGTAGCCTGGAAAAATGCGGTAAGCTTAATTGGTAAAACACTTTTAGGCTGGTATAAACACTACTGCCATAAAGGCTGCATTTCCTATTTGAGCTGTGCTACATCCATAGAACGAGAGCTCAAGAAATATCAGCTGGGCTGGCACAGTCCTTATTTCTTTCATATCCCCCTTGTCAACAGTTTGACAGTGAGATGGCTAATTTTGTGCCTGACAAGAAAGGACGGATCATTTTCTCAGATGCTGCTATCAGCAGAGTCAGGGCTGGTACACTCTCTGAGGGAGTCCCCAAACTACAGGTTACTGGCAGGCAGACAAACACTCACTGACAGCCATTTGTGACCAACTATGAAACACCATCTGCTGTTGTTGGGGGGAAAGAACATATCCAGCAAGTGATACCACTGTGAGAAATGAGTCTCTGTGTTGACACACAGCAGTCTTTAGCTGGCCCTAAAGAATAAGCCTACTTTGTTTTCCTGGATTTGTGAGTGTGAGGGAGAGAAATGTATGTTGATGTAGCTCCATAGGTGAAGCAGTCAGGCTCTGTTTATATCAGAGCTAGAGAAGGGAAGCATTTGATGCATTAGTATTATACATATGAACCAAATGCATCCATCAAGTGAACTCAATGTGTATGGAAGAGCATGCTAAGGAGAAACAACATTGTCTAGTAATTAAAGCAAGTGGTAGAAAGCTGGAGTATGGGATTCTATTCTTGCTCTGCCACCGATTTGCTTGTAATCTTGGGCAAATCCCATAACTTTGGTGTGACTCCATTTGTGAAATGGTAATCATAATTCTAGCTTATCTCACCGAGGTTTTGTGATGATTAATTAATGTTCATAAACCACGTTGAGATCCTTGGATGGAAGGTGCTGAATATTTTCATTGATGCTAACAAGCTGCTGCTGCAAATTATTAAATACACAACCAAAGCCGGAAGATAATTTTCCTTCCACTGTGGAAAAATCTGACTTTTGAGGAGCTCTCACTTTGCATATATATATATCAAAAGGTGCGGGGAGTATATTTACATTAACTTAACTGAGTGTAAAATGTTACAACTGGTGTAAATGTTGTCCAGAATCAAAAGCTATACCAGTTTAACCAAATGGCATGCACAGAATCAAAAGCTACACCAGTTTAACCAAATGGCATGCACATCATTTCAGTTCAAAAGTTTCCGGATGACTAAAGGGCCCCCAACCTGCTAAGAGGGAAAAGAAGTCTTACTTGTTCATTAACACGCGTTGCACGCAGCCAAAGGCATATGCCAACTCTTCCCTCTCTGGTCAGAAAAGTAGACTTTCATTTTTAGGAGTCTTAATAGTTCTGTGTCTCATGATTAAGTAATGAGAGCTGGCATCCAAAGTGACTGAAATTCCGCTGATCTTGCATTAGCTTTGTAGGCCCTGGCGGACTATAAAGCACAATGCTTTCAAGCAAAATAAATATAGACTGTAGAATCTCAGTTTGCTCCCACAGCAGAGAAGTGTCAGGGTTATAGTATTTGGCAAGACGTCTGACTAAATTGTTGTTGGCGCGGTTGTTTTTTAAATGGTGAAAAAAGTCTGTATGGAGACTAACATTTGAGTTCCCAGTTCTAACTGCATATCATATAAAATCTGTTGAGACAGTGCTCAATCCAAATTCCATTGAAGTCAATGGGTGTCTTTGCATTAACTTCATTGGGAGATGGATCAGGTACATAATCACAAAAGAGAAATGTATTTCCAAAAGCATGCATATGTGGTTTGTGTCTCTTTAGAGGAGAACGGAAAAGGATCCATTTCCTTGTAATTCAGTCTTCTTTGACAGAAGTTGACTGCAGAAATCCTGCAAGCTCAAGTGAGCTGCAATAGAGATGAATCAAAAACGTTATAGTAATCTGTGCTAGTGGAGAAGCACGTTACATTACACCAGAGAGCCGGAGTGACCTGTGCATGAGAACATAGCAAGTTGATGACAGAGGGAGAAAAAGCGGGGTAGGGGGAAGCCTTATGATTTAAATATGCTCTCATTTATGGCTGTGCGATATGAAAACCAAATCTAAACATTTGTCTGTAGAATCAGGTGATGATTGGCCCTCTACTGTCTCAAGGGGGGCAGGAAAATGGTCTATGCACCTGCCACCTAATTCAGTTTAAAACCTGACACATTTTCCAAGAGTGGGCTGGCATAATGAAGTTCATTCAGGCTGTCAGTGGAGTCAATAACTTATCCCCAACTGCTTTTGTTTCAGTGGCGGCAGTGCCTCTGATCGGGCTGAGGTACTTATCCAAGTAAAATTTATTTTCAATTGTAGGCCATAATACAACTGGCACAAGCCTGGCTTTGACAGAAGCTTTTGCTCAAGGCTAAACTATTGTTAAAGTTTGTGCCCATTGTCCAGGGTCTTTGATGTGTCAAAGCTGCTTAACAAGCTGGTTAAAAACTGTTTCAGATAACAGGTGTGTCCTTTGAGGACACTGAGACATTTTTCAACTTCTTTAAAAGACTAGTCCAGTGGCTGACTAAAATGTACATGCTGGTTGGTGGTGATATATGGAAAGCACTTTAAAGCAAGAAACGAGATTTAGTGTTTTATTTCCCTGAATTTCTGTGTGTGCCTCTCCTGAATTGAATTAGATGTAAAATCATTTATCTGCAGATTTGCAGAAATTTAGCGTGGCAGTGAAATATTCACCAGAGCTGCAAACTCTAGCAAGCAAGTGCTTTGTCGTTTCAGAGAGAGCTGCCATTCTTGGTGCGTGACAAGGGGAAGTCCTAGAGGAAAAGGTGTGACTCATACCAACATGCCGGCGGTCAAGTGAAAGTTTTACAAACACTGCATCCTAAGGCAGTTGCTGTGCTGTTATTTCAGTAGTTCAATTCCCTTTCTCTCATTCACCACCTTTGGCATATATAAAGCAAGCCTGAAACTGAAATGGTGTCTGGGCCAAGGAGAGAGAAATCCCTTTATAAACATCGGAAGGCTGACTCCTGCGATCTGGGAAAACCCATCTCATTGTAGTAAATCCCAATCTGTATTCTGAATTTAAAAAAAAATAGGTCTTGATTTTTAGCCTGAATGCGCAACAATCTACAGAATATAAAATGTTTCCTTTTAGGGTGAGTGAAGAATGGATCTTTGGTTTTGTTTTTTACTTGCTGTACTATTCCCCACTTTCCCCATTGACTTACTGAATGTACCCAAAATCTGTGAGCAGAGCCAGCCTTCGCATTTTTGTGTATGGTTGCAAAACTGTAACTCCCCCCTCTCCCCACCACCAATATAACCAACTCCTGTCCATGAGTACTTTACAGTGCAGAGGGCCAGCCAAAGGATTTGGGCAGGGGACTGGTGGGTGGGATGATTCTTTAGGCTACACCCCATATTCAACTCATTTCATATAAATTCGGTATGCATGTGAGCAGAGACAACCCGTGCCTGCCGATAGTGGGAGGGGGAGCAGAGTGAGGGCCGCCAGTTTCAGCTATGTTACTGAGCATGCTCAGTCCATGTGAGCATGCTCAATAAAGCCAAGCAGCAAATCTTGGGAGAGGCACATGACCTTGCTTGCTCCCTCCCCCATGTGTCACCTCTGCATGTGTGTGTGTGTGTGCGCGTGCGCGCGCGTGCAGGGTGGAGGAGGTCAGGCTATTTAGATTTCTCCTTTCTCCTTACCAGGTCTGTTACTACCTGCTCGTGGAGCTCAGCAGCTTGTGTTGGGGTTTTGCAGAAAACCAACACTTTTACAAGTTTTGCAAGTCACAATTGTTCAAATAAGCTGGGAACTCTGCAGCCTACTAGGCCTCCAGCCAGTGTAGCATTTTATGTATATCCTGCTGAATTTTAGTACACACATACCGTTTACAAATATTAACTACTTAGTCGTCACAAGCCAAATACACCGTGAGGGAGGTAAGTGTTATCAGTATCACTGGCTGGAACATTTTTGACTAAATGAAGTTTTTGTTGTGAAAGCTGAAACATTTTGAGGAGACGTCAGTTTTGATGAAGTTTTCATCAGGAAGGGGGTTTTTGGTCTAGGACTCTTGGATCAGAAGTGACCAGAGAGAGAGAGAGACAGAGAGATTATATGAATTGAAAAGCTCAGGTGGTCTTCAGTCAGAAAACAGATATTTTTACACAATTCTGTTTCTCAAAACCATTTGGAAGGTTTTGTTTTCATTCCCACACAGAACCAAAACAAATTTCACAACCTTGAAAGTTGTCACTAAGTAGAATTGTCATCCACTGTACAGCTCTAATTATCAACCTGAGATTGCAAGATGGGGAAACTGGGACAGAAAGGTTGACTGAGGTCACAGAAGGAGCTGATGTCAGTGCTGGGATTAGAATTCCTTTTTCTGTGTCCTATGTTTAGTCCATGAGACCAGTGGTTCTCATAGCCGGTCCTCCACTTGTTCAGGAAAAGCCCCTGGCGGGCCGCGCTGGTTTGTGTACATGCAGCGTCCGCAGGTTCGGTAGATCATGGCTCCCACTGGCCGTGGTTCAACCTTAGTGACTAGTCTATGTCAATTTATATTGTCAACCCTATCTTCACAAGAGAAAGAGCTAGACACTTTCTTTAAAAAACAAAATCTGGGATTCTCTTTTATGTATCTAGCCCCACCCTCAAATCAGGGAGGACCGAGGCCATGGACTTCCCGGACACCAAAAGCTGACTCAGCTTGTGAGCACAATAAACGAAGACAACTTTGCTTGAAAAAGTGAGCCTGCTTGCTAGGCATATTTTCCCCAAACAACCCCATCTGCACAGAAAATCTGTCACTAGCTTGTTAGTTCATGGCAGCTGGAGAATAAAACAAGCACTTTTGCAAAATGTAGAGGTTTGTGAGCATTCCTGTACCAAACTCAGAGATGAAAGGGAAAAAACAAGCTTTCTCCTACCACTCAGCAGTGCTCACCATTAGGGCCATTTGGACTGTTCAAGAATTACTTTGGTGTGCTTGATTGTCATCAATTAGCTGCAGGGCTATGCTTTTTGAGCACTTCGTTTTTATCATTCAAGTGTCGCTAGAAAGGTGAGAGAGAGAGAGAGAGGACAAATTCCTTTTCTAAGGACTCCATTCTGCTGTTAGCCTCTGAGCAAAACCCTCAATGACTATGGGGATGTCTACAAAGCAGCTGGAAGCATGCTTCCCTGGGTTGGTAGAGACACACACTTGCTCCACTGGAGCTAGCATGCTAAAAATAGCGGTGTGGCTGCCACAGCCTGGCTAGCTGCCCCAGTATGGACCCACCGGGTCTGGTGGATTTGTATGTGGGCAGCTAGTCCAAGCCACTGCCTGTACCACCGCATTTACACTGCTATTTTTAGGTGCTAGCTCAAGCAGAGTTAGCACGGGTCTGTCTATCCGAGCTGGGAGGCACCCTCCTAGTTGCTGTGTGGACATACCCTTATTGGGAGATCTTGGATGAAATCCTGTCCCCACTGAAGTAAATGGCAAACCAATGGATCCAGGATTTCACTTCTTCTGTAGGTCAATGGCAGAATCTGCATCTGAGAGAGTGTCTAGATGAGGGAATGACCTGTTGTTGACAACATATATCAATACTGGGTTGCCCATGTCTCCTTTAACTGGAGTTGAAAACAGTTTGGCTGTTAGGGCAGAAGAGGCCATGTCATTTTGAACCCTAGGTAAGACAAGATCTGGAGGAGAACACTGCTCACTACCACTGTCAACAATGAGTCATTTTCCTAATGTAAACAATTTCTATAGGAGTCTGGTTTTAAAAGCTGATTATCCTTCAAAGTCTGCTACCACCTTTGCAACTGATGTGACATCCTTACAACCATGGTAAAAAATAGAATAAGGGAATTACTCTTTAAAATAAACTACTTCAGGGATTCCCAATTGGTAGGTTGTGACCTTCCAGAAATATCATAGAGGGGCTCCAGAAGAGGGAGACATGGGAGGAGACACAATATACAATAAAAGTAATTTAAAAATTAGTGTAAATTATTTTAAAAAAATATTTAAAAAAACCTGAAACACAACAGTGAAGATGTGTTTCTTTAAGGCTACCATATTATTGTAATCTGAGAAGCCCAGCTCAAGGTTCAGTATAAAGTGCAAGATATGATGAAGAGATGTAATGATGTTTCCAATTAAGGCAAGCCTTATTGTTGTAATCTAACATGTCTAGCTAGTGTAGACTAGAGCAGGATGTGAATGCATATAGCAGACTACTAGAGCCAGTGCTAATCACAGAATCATAGAACTGGAAGGGACATCGAGAGATCATCTAGTCCAGTTCCCTGCACTCCTGGCAGGACTAAGCATTATCTAGACCATCCCTGGCAGGTGTTTGTCCAACCTGCTCTTAAAAATCTCCAATGATGGAGAATCCACAACCTCCAAAAGCAATTTATTCCAGTGCTTAACCACCCTGACAGTTAGGAAGTTTTTTCTAATGTCTAACCTAAACCTCCCTTGCTGCAATTTAAGCCCATTGCTTCTTGTTCTATCCTCAGAGGTTAGCAAGAATAATTTTCTCCCTTCTCCTTGTAACAGCCTTTTATGTACTTCAAAACTATTATAATGTCCCCTTTCAGTCTTCTATTTCCAGACTAAACAAACCCAATTTTTTCAATCTCCCCTCATAGGTCACGTTTTCTGGACCTTTCATCATTTTTGTTGCTCTTCTCTGGCCTTTCTCCAATTTGTCCACATCTTTCCTGAAATGTGATGCCCAGAACTGGACACAATATTCTAGTTGAGACCTAATCAGCAGAGAGTAGAGCGAAAGAATTATTATTAATAATAAAACATTATTTAACCTGGGCCCCTGTGTTCTTAGATTTATCTTGTTTAAAACAATCCATGGCCCATTAACATTGTTATGTATGACACGAAGTTCAAGTAAATACCCAGACCCACAGACCATGAAAAAAACATGTCACTAACTTCAAACCTCAGACATGATTACTATAATTGCTGTGGGCCAAAGGCACTGCTGAGCCTCCGACAACCGTGTTGCCTATCATTTGGTCTCTATTGGAGCTCGTTCCTGGCCAAGGGGATTCAGAAAGTTGGATTATCCATTAAAGGACAGTGGGAAGTTGTTTCAGTAATGTCATAAATTAAAAAGCATGTGCAGAAATACAATGACACATACATGGCATATGGATTTTACATGGACTGACTTGAAATCACAGTATGGAGTGTGTTCTGAACCACTGCCTGCCACAAGTATGCGGCCTTTTGAGTTGCTGAAAAATAAAGAACATCCATCACTGGCAACTTTTAACTCAAGAGCGGATGTTTTCTAAACGAAATGTTCTAGTTCAAACAGGAATCAATTCTGGGAAGGCCTAGGGCCTTTGTTATGTAGGGCTGACTAGATGATCACAGTGATCCCTTCTGGTTTCATAATCTATGAAGGATAAACCTGAGGGGGGTTTGTTCCAAGAAAATTTGAAGCCTTGAAAAATCAGCAAGACTTTACTCAAATTGGCTGTGTCAATAGAAATGACCTTTGGGCATCTAATTTGGCATCTCTGTGAATTGTACCAGTGTACAGCTCATGTTGTTGCAGAAAATCTTATCCTTCTCTTCATGACAAATATGATTTCAAAAGTGATAGGGCCTGAAACAGCTACTCATGTGAAAAGAGACCCTTCATGAAATGATGCTGTTTCGCACTTCATTAGTGACATAGGCCCAAGATCCTCAAAGCTATTGAGTTGCCTAATTCCCACTGAAATCAATGGGACATACACCTTTGATGATCTGAGCCATAGGCCTTGGCTACACTTGCACTTTATACCTCAATAAAGCCACCTAGAGCGCTCTACCTCACTCCCCGTCCACTGGCAAAACATGTAGAGTGCTCTGACTCCGCGGCTGGAGCGCTCCTGGGACTCCACCTCCCTGAGAGGAATAACTCTTGATGCGCTCCCGCTGGAGCGCCGCGGCGCCAGTGTGGACACCTAATGCGCTCTGATTGGCCTCCAGAAATGTCCTATAATCCCCTTAAATCAAGTGGCCTCTCTTCTCTTTTTTGTGAAATCATCTGAGGAATGTGGAAGTGCCATTTCAAAGCTTCGTTTCAAACAGCCAGCTGCTTATCTGCTCCCGGCTGTTTATCTGCAACAGTAAATGTTTGCTGTGAGTGAGGGCGGGAGGGCAGGGAGGTCTGAATTTACAAGACAGCATGCTGACACACTCTCAGCACTCCAAAAACCCACTCGCTCTCTCCCCCCGCATACAACACACTCCTGTCACACTCCACCCCACCCCCAGCATTTGAAAAGCATGTTGCAGCCACTTGAACGCGGGTTAGTTGCCCATAATGCACCGCTCCCAATGCCGCTGCAAGTGCCGCAAATGTGGCCACGCCACTGCGCTTGCAGCTGTCAGTGTGGACAGACTGCAGCGCTTTCCCGAGTGTGCTCTCTGAAGGCTGGTTTAACTCAAAGCACTCTACATCTGCAAGTGTAGCCATAGCTATAGTCAGTGATCTTTCAAGGCTAGAAAAGTTAAGCTTGATGAACCAAGTAATGGCTCTGGTGCTGCATAGCTTCTAGTACTTGTGAGCTTTGTTTCTGATAGGTCTACTGAAGAAGACTTGAAATCTAGTTGCATGTCCCTGACCTGTGTTGAATGAATTGGTGTCTTGGCTCTGTTCCTAGTGGTCATCATAAAAATCACCACCATAGTTGTGACTAATTTGCACTGTAGTTGACATTCTTAGCAAAGTGGTCTACAAGAGATCAAACATTGAATTGAAGGGTAGATGAGGAAGTCCTCCGGATATGTTTATCATGTAAATAAAAAATGTGTTAATAATTAGTTTGAACTATCATTTCATTGCTCTCTTGGCTGGGAATCAGCATGGTAATGTAGGTATTAATAATAGAACTTCTCTTTTATAGTGTGTTATTTTAAGACACTCTTGTATCTCATTTAGGTTTTATAAAAATAATTTTTTATAAAATCTAAGATCAATAAAAATGTTTCCATGATTTCTTAAATAGTATGTACCTTTTAGCAAATAAATGTTCACCTGCAGTTTGCATCCCAAACATTGTGAGGTAGTGCTTGTGCATGAGAATCAGAAAGTGATATTGAGTACAAACTGATAAAAATAAAAGGGAAAGTGACTATTTTATTATTATTGACCAATATAAGACAAATGTAACAAGTAAACAAAGTGTAAAAGTACTAAAAGTACATTATAATATTACAAATATTTATCTGTTTAAATAATATAAATTGTCATTGTAACATAGGTGAGGACATTTATTATCTGAAAGTATTATTTTTAAATTGTGTCTCTTGAATTAGATCTAAAAACATATGATTATGCCGGAATGCCTCATGCACACAACATGCCTAGTGTCTACTACTGACACTGTACAAGGATCAGGAATGGTGAGTTCTGTCCCCAACAGACAGCTGATTCTCTGTTCTAATCTTCAGTTCAGTTATCAGATGTTAAATTTACCTTTGAGAGCATTGCAGGGATTCCGCTACTATAGTTCTTGTAGGACTATGGAGAAGTTCTGGCCCCTTTGCAGAATTCTCTTCTTCTTCATGATACATAACCAAATGTCTGTGCAATGATCATGAAACCATATGCACCAATATGTAAATACCAATAAACTACCCTCTCATCTATAAAAGTGGCTCGTCCAGATCAGGACTGAGAAGAAAATCACATTGCTCTGGCTTGAGCCTGCTCTTTATTATAAGTCTTAATGACCTGATTCTGATCTCAGATCACCTCTGATTTAAAAATGGAGTCACTTCTGATTACCCTAGTTAAAGTGACATCAGATTTCACCTCCCCTCCCCATCCTCTAACTGTCAGTCCTATGCATTTGACAAGCCCTAAATTCACTTTTTGAAATGTTTGATTTTGAATTCAGAAGGAAATGTTTTCAGTATAAATGTGCCTGCCTGGAGTCCCCCAAAAGTCTTTCCCTCACCGCCAGAGTAGTAGGACCTGGTCCTCCGCTGCTTTGCATCTTTTGGAGTCATTTACCCTCGGGCACAGTGGATGGAAAATAGGGCTGGCTGACAATATTCAAGATCTGAAACATCAATGACCTTTTTCGTGGATAATCCCCCACCCCCATGCAATTAGATTTTCATGAAGGACGTTGACCTGGTTTTCTTTATGTAAAATGCTAGTCTTCTGATTAAGGAGCACTCGCTTCTCACCAGTGTAATTGACTCGATAAAGTGCAGAGGAGAACTAGCCAAGATTGAGGTGAAGGAGGGAAGCAGACCAACTGGTCTGGAATGAGCATCCTGCAAGATCTTCTGTTCACTGTTCTGGCAAATTCAGTTCAATAGCTCTTCTTGGCATATGCACTAAGGAACAGTCTTCCACTCAACACGTGTATTCTCCAAGCTACCTCTGGGTTAAACAAGACTCTATAACATGACCTGAAATATGATTAAGTATTAATTCCTATTGGTTATTATTTCTGAAATGCCCAGCTCTTGCCTGGCTTGAAGTCACCAGTGTCCACTTACAACAATCGCAAGCAGCTTTCAGCTGACTCTGATGAAGGCAGGACAAGGTGAAATTACTTGGCAAGCATTTTAGAAATGCTTTTCTTTCTCACACGTGGAGCCTAGCGGTTACTGATGAAGTCACATTAACCCTCTACTTCCCTTTATGTTAATATATTGTAGCGTATCTTGCCTAGTGCCATATGCGGATGGGAAATTTGGTGTCAGGTTCAAACAATGAAATCGGTCAGTTGGACGTTTTAGATGTGTGTGTATTGAAATCGGTCAGTTGGACGTTTTAGATGTGTGTGTGTGTGTGTGTGTATTGAAATCGGTCAGTTGGACGTTTTAGATGTGTGCGTGCCGAGATGCTTAATACACGAGAATCTGCGGTAAATTCTAACTTTGTTTTAATTCCTCTGAGTTTGAGGCTGACAAGGGAATAAAAGGTTTAGAAATGGGAGCTAGAAGCAACCCGGCCCTTAAAAGTTCGTGCCGCTGTCGGGACGGTGGAGAACACAACGCAGAAACTTCTGTGATCTTCACCAGCAAAAGAGCTGCAGCTGGAAGTCCATCCGCGACTGTCGCAGGCACAGCTTCACTGGGGGGGGGGGTTGAATTTCTGGGTCCCCAGGGGGCTCGGAAGTAGGGTGACCAGATGTCCCAATTTTATAGGGACAGTCCCAATTTTTGGGTCGTTTTCTTATATAGGTTCCTATTACCCCCGTCCGGATTTTTCACACTTGCTGTCTGGTCACCCTACTTGGAAGAGGGTGTTACTCATCAGGGATTCCGATTGTTTCCCCTTAATTCCTACACTGAATTAGAGCCAGATCCTCAACATTTGTAAATGGAAGTCAATGGAGCTAGGCCGTTTACATCAGGAGAGGATATGAATGTTTAAGAAGCCACTCCCTACTGCCGGAGATCAGTATATAACAACAGGCGATCTCAGCTCTGCTTTGGTGGGAAGCAATCCCCCCCGCCAAATTTGAGAAGAAATAACTAGACACCGATTTGCTATCCAAGGCACTGGGTTTGGTGAGCTAGCCCAGTCGCCAACTGCAGAGCTTCGGAAGCTCAAGCCTGGAAGAGACAACGCCACTGAGTCAATTCAAAAAGATAGTTCACATTGAAAATGAGCTGCTCATTTGGTAATAACTGCTGGGAACGTGAGTTGCCCCAGACACGAGTTTACCTCCTGGCCAATCAAGCTCTAAGATGAAGCAACGAAATTTACGTACTGCTGCTATTTCTTCTTTTTCTGTCCATCTGCACATAACGCCCCTCCCCTCTTGTGAGCAGAGGAAAAGGTGTCCCCGAAGGCAGCGGGGCCGGGGCTTCCCTGGTTTGTCATACTCACACCAGTGAAGGAGAAGAGGAAAATGAATGAAAAGCAAAGGAGTTAAATCAAGCACTGGGGACAGCCCAAGGGGGAAAGGGAGGTTTTTGTGGCAGTCTGGGGAAGAGAAAAACGAACCACACCCAGGTAGCATCAAATGTTCTCGAGGTATTTAAAGCAGGGGTCCTCACAACAATTATTTTTGGTGGGCTCAGATCAGAGTGTGGCGACCAACTCTTGCTGGTGGCCACTTGACAAGTTTTCCTAAAATACTTAGTTAACTTTAGGAAAAACAAATAAATATGCACTTGTATATGTCCAAATCATAGCGATTTATTATGTGGTTGGTTGTTGTTTTTTTGCAGACTCAATAATAAAAATAGCGTGCAGTTGTCTCTATTCTTTACTGGACCTAAACAGAATAGAAACACAAATAAGGTGTTTTGCATGTTCTTGTCTTTTATTATTAATTATTATTATTGTTGTTGTTGTTTCTTTTGCTTTTTTGGCTGCATTTATTAGACTTGCTAGCAGTAAGTCTGCTTCTGTGAAAAGTGATACTTGTATGTTTGTTAATATCACTTTTCACAGCAGCAGACTTGTTAGCTAGCAGAGAGGCAGTGAAAAGTGATATTAACAAATATCACTTTTCACAGCAGACTTACTGAGCCCTGGCAAACCGGGAACAAATGAAGACTTGGATGGGGGAGTGGATAGGGAGGCAGCAGGGACAATGAGGGCGGTGGTGAGCCCGGGGATGGAGTCTTGCAGCCAAAGCATGTAGCCCACCACTGACTAGCCAAAGCCCAAAGCCCCGCGTCAGAGCCCACGTCAGGAGCCCACTGCCACCCCGCCGGAGCCTGCCGCCCGCCACACCAGGGCTGAAGCCAGAAGCCTGAGAGCCCCACTGCCCCAGGAAGATGGGGAACTCACACTGACTGCTCCTCTGGTGTTTGTGGCTCCAAAGAGGGGCAAGGCCCAACCCCTCCTGGCAGCCCCAAAGGAGGGGCCACTGCCTTGTCCCCCTCTTCCCCAAATCACCACCCAGGAGGCTGTGGGCGCAAGAAAAGACCCTGATGGCCGCATTTGAGAAAATCTGGTTTAAAGGGAGCTGGAGAGAGAGCACCAGCTGGTCTGACCTCCTGGAAGAGCACAGGGGCGTTTTAAGGCGTTGGAATTGCTGCTGCTCTAGATTACATTATGCTCTGCCCCAATCCACGTCTCTCTCCTCTCCAGACCCAGACCAGTTTTGCGTCAAAGGGGTCAAACTTTTCTCCCCGTGGGACTTGGGAGAATTGCCGAGAAAGGAGCCGCAGAGTCCTGCCCCTCGCTATGAAGTTCTGACGGTCACCATAAGTGAGGGGTTCGTTGACATCCCTGTGCGCTGCACCGGGCAGCGCTTCCGGCTCTTAGCCCCACATGGGCCCGCTTTCTCCACGCGGCCCCAGGAACGAGAGAGTCTCCAGGCACAAGGCAGGCCGAGCTTCCCCCTGGGGTCGGAGGGAGGCAGCCTCAGAACGGGACAAGGGTTATCGAGGCAGGAGCCTTGGAAGGGCTTCTTCGCAGGCTGCCCGGGAGCGTGTTGCCCCAGGAAAATTAAGGCAGAGATTCTGAACGCTTGAAATCAATAGCGAACTTCGTCGGGGGAGCAGGATCGGGCCCTAAAATCGGCGCCTGCTGCTCACCTTCGCTAGGTGGACAAATGCGAAGCAGCTAGTGGGGCTCGCCTCTGTGTTGCTTTTCGCGCTGTTACTGAAAGGTAGTGTTGGCTGTCAGCAGAGGTGCGGGCGGGGCGCGCTGGTGGACGCTGGTCGCCGGGACCGGGTGCTCTAGAAGAAGAGATCGGGCGCTTAGACGTTGTCAGTTTATTTCCCATCAGTTGTTGCAGCCGGCGTTGCTGCTGGTGTGTTATTGCCAAGGTGTTCAAAGGGCACATCACAACGCAGCCGCTGGCCCCAACTCGCAGAATCCCAAAGGAATGATTCTGAATTACAGCCCGGGGGGTGGGGGGGGAGCGGAGTTGCACAATGGGAAGGAAATGGGTTTCCCTTTTTCCAGCAACCCCCGGACATCAATAATTATCCGTGTTACATTTCTGTGATTACTCCCCTAACACAAAAGCCGGAAACTACAAAGGGAAAGCCGGTTGGACCTGAGATCTATTTACTTCTGCCTACTTATAAAATGAGCAAAGGTCACCCAGTAAAGGGACTGATTTTCTAGAGGCGACGACTGGGGTTTGGAGCTCAGTCTCCAGCCCTGATCCTGGGTTCGCTCTAGGAGGAAAAGATTATCTGTGAAATGGGTGGACAGGGGCGATTCACAAAGGTGTGGCTCAAATGTCAGCGGCTACCTTGTAGCAGCAACTGTCAGGGGTCAGAGATCTTCCCCTATCAGTCCAGAGAGAGACATACTTGATCAGTGCCTTTTTTTTTTAATCCAGCCCTTTAAACTTCGTGTGGTGAAGAGCAGAGAGACTCCTCTTTCGAGAGATGAGAGAGTTCCTTTCCCCTGGGCCAGGAGAAAGGAAGGGCGTAGGATCAGGGAGGCGGTAGCAGTTGTAAAAGTCTGATTAAATTAAAAACAAGCCTGACAACTTGGAGAGACCTTGAAAGAAAACCAAAGGAGCTGGCTGGAAAAAAATATCTTTCAGCGTTCTTCAGCCTCCCAAATCAATGAATGAATGATTTGAAATAGTTCTCTGTTCATCTGATGCAATGAATATGCATCCTGAATATGATCATTAACAGCAAGATAGATTTGTTGTATAAATGCATTTCCTCATTGGTTTAGACCTAGGGGGAAATATGCTCTCTAAATTCTACCTTGGGAGATCTGCTGTGTATGGGGTTTGATATGCTGAAACATGTTTTTGAATTGTACAAAACTGGCTTCATTGTCACTCCCCTTTCCCTGCCTCCGCCTGTAAAACCACAACACAGCAGCGCTCTCGCTCGCGTTCTCTGTTGCGGTTTTCCCTCCCCACCACCACCACCAAGATGAGAATGTATATACCACGCTCGAATACAAAGCAGAAACCCTCCCTATCTGCTTTGATCCTACACCCCTGTGGGAGGAAAACCTAGCAGCATCCGTCCTTCGAGAAACAAACTCTCTCTCCTCGTGGCTGGGACAGTGAACTCCGCCAGGGACCCGGAGCCTGTGATGAGGGCGTATATCGAGCACATGTGAGGAGGTGAAGTGGCTGGAAGAATAACCAGCCCCAGTGAAGTCTGGGCACCTCCTGACGCGTCTGTTTGCAAACTCGCACCTGTGCAGGGAGGGGTTGACGTTTCTAGTTTGTGGGGTGACACTAAAGACGAGGTAGCCGAGCTACCCGCTGCTCCTTGCCCAAGTATCGCAGATAACTCAGTGAGTGCAAAGAGTTTCTGTCCGCTCCGTGCAGGGGCTGGCAAACTGCTAGGGATTTCCCCACCCCAAACACCAGAGAGGCGCGAGAGATACACCGAAGATCCTTCGTGCTGCTGTTTCCTCCTCCTCTCTCTCTCTCTCTCTCCGTGAAATGCAGCCCCAGCGTGCCCGGGGGGAGCCCGGGGTCTATGTTAGCTCTCGCCCGCGTAGGAGCCGGGGCTGGGAATGGGACATTTGGCTCCAAGCTCTCGCATCTGGCTGTTAAATCCCCCGTTTGATTCGCACCCCCCCCCCAGCTCCCCGGAGTCCAGAGCACTCCGCTGATGTATTGGGTGTTTCTTTATCGAAGCCGGCTCCAGCTTTTGCGGCTGTCAGCTCGACCCCTCCCGACTAGGAAAGCCGCCCTAGCCCGCTTCCCACCCCAGCCGTCTGGGCTTTGCGGCGAGAGGGGCCCGTGCAGATCCCCAGGCCGTAAAGAGGGTTTGTACAACACGGGTGCTGGGAGCGGCGCACTATCCCAGCTGGCTCGTGGGTTTTAAAGTTAGGAGAAAGAGGAAATGAAGGGAGAACAGTCTCCGGCTGCCGTTTGCTGCTTCTCTTCGCCAGGGGATTTGCAGGTTGTTGTGCCTGGCTGAGCGAGCTCAGAAACTGCACAAAGTGACCTCAAACCCAGCCCTACGGTCTTTACACAAGCGCAACTCCCCTTGGTCCAGGAGAGCTCCAGAGGAAAGGGAGACTGGCGCCTTTGGTGGTGTTACCCTCCGAAATGTGCCTGGAGGGAGAAACAACGTGGGGAATTCAGTTCAGTCACTGACTCAGGTGATGACGCCGCTAATATCAGGGGGTCAGAAAGCAGAGGGGGAAATTGTGTCTGGTTTATAAAGCCGGTGGGAATCCAGAAGCGTGCAAAACGCCCCCAGGAATAAAAATCACCTCTGCTAGGTCCTAGTAGCAGAGACAAGATGAAGGGTCCCTGTTTCACTCTCTATGAAACGTTAGGAACTTTCCAAAGCAGAAAACTGCTCGTCTTTCCCTTTACAATACCTGACCAGGGAGTCAGCTCAGCAGACAAAGTGTTTATGCGCCCAGCTGATGAGAAACCACGGGGAGGTCGAATTGGAGTAGTCCCCAAACATAATACACGGAACTTTTGGGGCTCTTTTTTCAGCTCTCTACACACTGACATTTCCCCATTGCCAACTTCCCTAATCTAAATGCCAGAGTGGTGTGAAGAAAACGCTAACGTGTGTCTTGAGGGAATCCACATGGGGAGAAAAGGCGATACAGCTCAGCATTGTTAGGCCTCACTTGACCCTAAAAGGGAGGAGGATCTAAGCATCGAGCTAGAGCTGTCTACAGAATGAGACTAGAATCTGATAGAGTTGCCTGTAGAGGAGTCGTTTAGATAAGAGTTTGAAAGATCAGGGCGCAGTGAATAAGAAACTTTCCTTGCACTGAGCTTCTTGCCACTTTCTTTAGCATTAATTTTAACTTATTATCGACAATATTTAAAAATCTTTATTGGGCCCTGGTCTCCAGCCAGCCCCAGGATTACCCACACTTTGACTAAATTATGCTCCCTTTACTTCTCCATTGTAGCTAGTTGGTTTTCTGTTGTTTCACTGGAATAACTCTACTGCTTCCCGTGGGGTTGCTCTGAATTTACACTCGGGTCACTGAGAATAAAACAGAGCCCCCAAAGGGATTATTTATGTGTATGTGTGGGCAGCATTTGGCCCAAGACCTTTCTAATCTGGGTTTGTCACTGTGTTTCCTATAAACAAGCACTTGCTTTTTCAGCCTCCTGGTAGCCAGCTCCCAAGCCCAGAAGAGGAAGAAGGACACGGTGATAATTCTACACTTCTCTCTAGTCACTTGCCCCTTCCCACAAATTTGAGGGCATCCGGCCAGGTTCTGGGTGCGGCAAACGTTTTCGGGGGATCAGATTTCGAATGAAGGCGGATTTCCATCAGATCCCATCACGGCCTCACTGTTTCTTTGGTACCAATGACCGCAGTTTTATTTAAAATACGAATTCTGGCCAGTTGCATCTACTTTCCCCGTGTAGCGCTGCATCCCCCCGGTTTAGTTCTATGTCAAAAAAGTCCCCGTCTCCCAATTCACGGGGCCAAATCCTGCTCGCCTTACTCGATGGGATAACTCGCTTGAGTAAGAAGAACCAGACCTGGCCCGCCATATGCAGGGCTTGCTCTAAGTTTTGTCCTATCTGTCTTCAATTTACATATTAGATTTTGTGTGAAAGAAAGAAAATGTAGCTGTTACTAATTAGTTCCTTTTCGAAGGGGGCTGGATTAATTTAAATAAGAGAAAACTAAATTGAAGAGGCCCTTTTCGTTAGTGTAACATATTCCCACTGCAAATATGTATTCGCTTTGTGCTTTTCGTTGGTTTACAAATGAATCAATTGCTGTAGCACTTCGCAATCAATGTATTAAAACAAGCAGGGTTACTTTGGCTGCATTCGAAAAGCTGCTTCACTTACTGATTCGGGTCTCCCCGCCTTGGAAAGATTAAACTTCCCGAGGAACGGAGCTGAGGTTACTCTGTTTGTTTCGAGTAACTCCTCGACAGCTCCTCCATCACCCAGCGGAATGAATCACCAAAGGGAAACAGACCATTATCCCCCTATTTGTCTGCCTAACTCCACTGGAAATAATCCCCTGCCAAATTAGATCTTCGCTTTATCCCTTTCTCCATTCCATGGACTCTACGGGCAGGTTTTCGGTTAAAATGAAAATAGGGAGTTTCTTTCAGACTGAACAACATAAACTTTCCTCCCTCTGTTCGTTCCTTCTAAACGCCGAACCCGAGCCCCATTCAGGAATCAGAACTCACTCACTTCGCATCGTTTTTATTTGAACATAAACAGTTCGGTTTGCGGTCAGACTTCGTTTCAAATCCCTTCTAGGAAACTTCTTTGAAAGTTCTCAGTAACCATACGTTGGTTGTTGTTGTTTTATTTTGTTGGAGGATGGGGGGGTTGTGTTAGGTTTTTTGTTTTTGGAGGGTTTTTTTTTTTTTTTTTAGTAATGGACAATAACTACAGCTACTTCACAAAGTCATCGAGTTCAAAACACATGGAATTTGCAGTGACAAAAGTTGTCGGTGTACCTAGCACAGTAAAAGTCTGAAAGCAATTCTAAATGGTCGAGTTTCTCTTACCGAATTTTTATGATGTCTAATTTAGAGGCAATATAGCGAGGTGTTAGAGATGGGGTAGAAGAGGGAAGGAAAATAAAAGTCCGATTTCCAATTATTTCCCTGTATTATTAGTGCCTCCTTCATATGCAATAAGTAACTGATTCTTTTCTAGTAATTATGCAAAAACCATCCTCTCTACAGAAGATAACAATCTCTTCATAAATATCTGAGAAATGGGGAATTTCGTGACTGCTACCCAATCAACGCAGAAACACAATTTTTCCCCAAAATATTTTCTATTATTTTTCTTCTGAGATTCATTTTGAGCTTTTAATATTTTATAGTTGATTTTCTGTAACGGATTTGTTTTTAAAATCTATTTTAGCCTGGAAAATAAATGTTATTTGTAGACATAAAGAAAAGTTAACTTATTGCTTCTCCTCTTTTCCGTGAATGCGTCTGCATTTTGCACCAAGTGTCATTTTGAATTGATCCTTCTGCATGCATATTTGACAATCACTTTATGGTGATTTGTTTATGCATTCATAAAGATTTTCCATACTGTAAAAAGAGAAATAGCCCTATAATTCAAGCAATTCATTTACACACGCAAGAACACACGGGAGAGAGGGGGGGTGGGTGAAGGCTGGACAATTGGTTCCGTTTTTATTGCTATCTTAAAGGCAGTTCTTGTTAGCCTTCTTGAGTTTGTTGAGAAAAGTCACAGCAAGAGACAGATAGGCTTTCCTTTTCTTGTCTTGCCGTCCCAGACAAAGGCGAAACCAGAACTTTTATTTCATTTTTTTTATTTGAAATCTCATCCAGAAACACTGGTCCATAATAAATATATCGATAGTTATCAAGAATATATAAAAAATAAAGACACGTTGTTGTCTTTGAGGCCCTAACAAAATATTTCAAGCAAATGCCCAGGAAAACATAACAAAACCAAACATAAAACAACAGTCAAGTTCCAATGGAGTAACACAATGACCAATCCGGCCAGAGTCGACCCTGCATGCAGATAACTGAGCAAGGAGTACGAGGGCAATGTGAAACCCAGCCAGCGGACTACTACACTGCACTTACAGCAGGAGAGCTGGCAAAACAGACTTCGGGGATGTTGTGCGCGTTCTGCACTATTTCTCTTTCTTGTTTTATACAGCCACAGACGGGGGGGGGGGGGGGAATGAATCGCTTTAGGGAATTCACTATTAAATCCTTGTTACAAGGAAAACTGCACCATTGCCAGTACAACATGTTTAAACGAGATTCAATTATAAGCATGCATGCATTCTTTTAAGCTACATTGTGTAAAAAAAATCATCATTCCTAGCTGTCATATCCTGGAGTGGAGCAGAGAAGATTCCCAGAAACGTAGGTGTTGCCTTTAAAAACAAACAAATAACAAACAAACAAACAAAATCAAACCCCAAACAACTCATTGTCTCTTTGCAGCTGCGAACAGTACAACGACCACCATGTCTTTTTTTTTTTTTTTTTTTTTTTTTTGTGTGTGCATCCACGTTAAGGAAATATTTACATTTTCGTTTTGTTTTTACAACAGGGATTTTTGTTTTAGTATAAGAAGAAAACATGGCCCGAGAATCCAGCTAAAACATTACCTTTGTAAGGTCCTTACTACACTAATCCCTTGTTACAACGAATGCGGTTTTGACAAGCTGGGATGTCAGTGGGAGGAAACACGCTGGCGTTCATCAAAGGAAAAGAAGCATGCATGCGAACGCAGGACTTCTTGTGTGGAGTCTTCAGGCAGCATCACCTAACAGGACTTGTTTGAAAGTGGGGTCTCTGGTATAGCTAAAAGGGCTCTGGAGCTTTCAGGGTCACTTCAGTAAGTCCTTGGATTCTGCGGAGAGCCTGCTCATGTTGGCGGTGGTGAGGGCAGACAGGTGTGGCGGAGGGGGCATTTGACAGATAGTGCAAGGGCAAGGCAAACCTGCCCAGTGCTGGAAGCCACTGCCAAGCTGGAGAGCCGGGGGAGCAGAGGGAGTCTTGAGTAAAGAGTGAGGCGGCCTGATCGTGCCGATCCCTGGTAGGGAGGCGGACAGCGGGGAGGAGGTGTTGGCTGAAGACAAGGCACTGCCGAGGATGGGGTGGACCTGGTGGACCGTGCTAGCTGCGTGGGCCGGGTGCCCGCCTGAGTGTCCCACTGTCCCGCAGTGAAAGGCGGAGTGGTGTCCTCCATAGATTTCACCCACCAGCCTCTTCATCTCCTCCAGGGAGCTGGTGAGCATCAGGATGTAGTTTCTGGCCAGCAGGAGGGTGGCAATTTTGGAGAGTTTCCTCACGGAAGGTCCATGCGCGTAGGGCATCACCTCCCTCAGCCCATCCATGGCCAGGTTCAGGTCGTGCATCCTTTTGCGCTCCCGCCCGTTGATCTTCAGCCTGAGCTGCTGCAGGTCCTGCTCCGAGAGCTGCTTCTTAATTTTGTACTTGCTGCTTTCCCCTCCGGCCTTGGAGCCGTTTCTGGAGAGGCCTTCCCCGGACATCTTCTGCACCAGGTCGCCCTGAGTGGAGGAGACCGAGTTGAGCCGGTTGTCCTGAAGGTGGTGGTGGTGATGGTGGTGATGGTGATCTCTCAGGTACATGTCATCCATGTCTGGCGAGGAAGCTCTGCTGGAGACAGAGCTGGAGTCAGAATTCATTGTACTGGGGCTTCGGAGCAAGAAATTTCTTCCCTGCTCTGGAGAGTGTGAAATAGGGTTGTTAAACAAATAAAAATAAACTGCAGGCTCTGGGAGGGGGGGAGGGGGGAGGTTCAAACAGGAGGAAAACTCTTCTTTCTCCCTCTAATCTCTCCCGCTGGCTACCCAGCCCGTTTACAGGATAGCTGGTTGGTGTATGCTTGAACTAACCTCAGCCTGGAAAAGAGGGGCTTTTATAGCGCTGCAGCAGAGAAAAGAGACAAAAGAAGCCCTCCTATCTATAATGGTCTTGTTAGGATGACGTGCAATTATTCAGGGCGGTGCGCTTTGACTGTCCCATTTAGCAAGGACTCCCATTCATATTCATTGTGGTGCCACCCTGGGACACCTCAGCCATGGACCATCAGGAGTCAAGCAGACACAAAACCTCTCTGATTGACAACACGCACTCATCGCGGCATGTTCACGCCTTCTCCTCCCCCTGGTTCTAATTTCCAATATAAAACTGCATCTAGTGCACTGTAAAGAGCAGAGGGTCTGATTTGGATGTATATTTGCTTGGGGTCATTTTTCAGTCTAGCATCTCAATGTTAGGTAACGTTGTAGCAAATTCTATTTGTCTGAAGAAGGAGAGGAGGATTGTTTGCTTTGTTTTTTCCCCTCGTGTGTGTGTGTGTGTGTGTGTGTTGCTCTTTCCAAGCCCGAAAGAAAATAATCGTCTTCATTTCTGAATCTTTTTTCTATACATATTTGAGTTCCCCGTTGTTTTCATTTGCCACCGATCTTTATAATCTCCTTGCTTATCATTTCTGCGCGCAACTAACTCTGCTTTGTAGGTTTCTGTTAAATTGGATTGTACTTAACTGCCTTAGTGTTGTAGGTTTTTTTTTTTAATAAGTAATTGTTATGGTGACTGCTGTCCATCCACAAACAATCTCTTTCGCTTTAAAATATTTGGAAATTGATTTCTCTGGCTGCAACCGTTTGCCTTTCTTTGCACTTTAAATAAATGGGAAACTTTGAATTTGTGTTGACAAGTATTTTTTAAGATGGTCAGTCTAATTGTTTCCAAATTAGAAGAGAGACTATTATATATTCCCAGATCTCAAAGTATTTCTTTCGATACACTGAATGGGAGGAGGTGGGGAGAGGAAGTCATCTGTGAATTGAACTGACTGAGAAGCTGCATAAAAGAACTGGACACATGCAGGCAAAAGCAAACAAACATCAAGTCACAAGGGAGAGAATCTTGCAAGCCAAAAGCTAATATAGATGCGATGAATGTTTGTGAGAGTAAGTAACTGGCTCCGTGAAGTAGTTTTAGTTTGTTTTGGTTGGTATATATTTGATAACAGACACAGTAAGAGACTGGTGTGTGTGTGTGTGTGTGTGTGTGTGTGAGAGAGAGAGAGAGAGAGAGAGAGAGAGAGTTGGGATGCTGGAGGATGACAGTTTGTGTCTATAGCTGGAAGTCTTTATGTTGCCCTGCGTGTGTGGGTGTGTTGTGGCGGAGCTTGTGAGAAGCTTAATGCAAGAGGGTTCCAAATATGCGGCACTCTGGGTACCGATATGTATGTAGGGTTTGTTTGTGGGCATATGTGAGTGCTTTCTGTTGGGGCCGGGCAGAGATACTGTGCATTGGGATGCGCCTTTGCGAGGCTGGGGAGAGGGAAGCTTGAGGGGGAAGGGGAAGCCTGCCAAAGGCAGGTGTGCTTATGAGGAAGAGTGTACTTTGGACCCCAGGAGTAGTTTTGTAGAAATCAGGTGTTCATAGAGGCTGCTCAGCCCCTGGGATTGCCGGGGACTGATCTGTGTGTGCTCTGCACATGCTGACTGCATGGGTGTGTGAAAGGGAAAGGCGTAGGGAGTGAATTGTGAAGAGTGACAGCGAAGGTTTGTCTTGACTAAGGTGTTTGGTTAGAAGGTGTTAGCTAGCACGTGACAACCAACCCCTTCGACAACGCTAGTGTAGACAAGGCAGTGGTACTTTTAACATGTGCAAACTGGCTCAAGTCGAAGCCTGGACTACCCCTTTAACAACACACCTGATTGGAGAATGAAGCCTTGAGAGGAGTTTTCAGTCGGAGGATGGGTTTAATGAGAAAAGAAGACCAACTGCGCCGCTCAGACTAAAAGCAACTGCTGGCAGTTAGGGCCCAAGTCATTGTTACTCCAGAGGGACTTCAGACCCACATGGAGAAGCGTCAGAAAGGGATGGACGCGTTCATCCCATTGAGTCTAATTGTACTTAATCTGCTGAGACAAATGTAAGACGTTCTAATTGTCATTGTTCGTCTGTAAATCCCGCGGTGGGCACGGGAGCAGATAGATTGGTAGAACAGACGCTTCTCTCACTTTAGGGCAAGTTTAGACCAATAACTGGACCGAGAAACAAGGTGCATTACCCCTTGTTCGGAAGAATGTATCACAGACAGAAACACAGCTGAATTCAATTCCAGCTTGTTAAGCCTCTGCTGAGAGCCTTGGAGACCCGGCGTTTCTCGTAGCTGAAACACTCCGTGTGTGGAGAGAAAGCAAAGCTGTCTGAACGACATGTCCCAACCCCCGTCTAATCTGGCGCTTGTAAAGCGATCCATTCCCTTTTAACGATATATCAATAACTGAATAACGCCTCTGATGATCGCCCCCCTCTTCTCAGCCAAGGGAAGCGAAGGACCAAGCAGGACTCAACTCCTAGCGCTATCTTTATTCCTGAAAATACACCCGGAGTTTCTCCCTCGCTGTCTCTTTCTCTCTCGGGGACATTTTTACTTGCTTCAAAAACGGCTGGCACAACATGTAAACTCCAACTGAGCCGACCGATTCTCAGGAAAAAATGTATCTATTTTAAACACCTGAAGAGTTAATAAAGGGAGTGTTAATTGCTGAACTATCCACATGCTAGAAGGCAAATGTGTAACTATTATAGACGAAGGGCAAAAAGAACCACACCCGCAATAAAACCCCCACAAGTGATCATAGCAATAAGATCGCTGTAACCAAAGGAATTCTGCTCGGTCTGTGTTAAGAGACCTTCATCCTCACAACCCACCTTAAGAGAACTTCCATGGGGCCAGGGTCCGGGTGAACGGCGCAGCCTCCTGCTTGGTCCCCAGGCGCCGGCGTTTATGAAGAGCCCTGTCCTCATATTGATATGGTTTATTTCCTCTTAGCAAGAGGCAGCAGCGCCAGTTCCCGGCTTTCTACTCAAACATCTGCTGCTGCACGGGAGAAGCGAGGCAGCCTTTCCCCAGGGACTAATGACCCGCGATTGGAATCCGGGTGGCTGCTTCCCTCTTCCGAGGGGAAAGTGCGGTGGAGGAGAGGGAGGCCCTGTCAGCTGGGCCAGCCCCGCTCCGGAGGAGGAAGGGGGACCAGTAGAGAGAAATGGAGCTCCTGGCTGCCTTGTCCCCCCCTCTTGCTCATCCCTGTGGGATCAGGGCGCTTAGATCTGCTGCAGATTCCAGCGTCTCGCATTGCCCTGGGCAGCTCAGCACGTGCGATCTGTCTAGAGTTGCAGGTTACCTTCCAGCAGTGACTCAGGGGGAGTTACAGACTGAGGGCCAGGTTAATGGCCGGTGACACGTTGGCATGTGTTTCTCTTTCTGTCCTCCCCAGGGACAGCCAGATTTGCTTTGCATGTACAGGCCGGAGACAGAAACCCTAGGGGTGGGAAACCGGGATCTGTACAGGGAGCTTTTAAAGCCGGGTGTATTGAATGGGCGGATGGGCCAGACAATGGTAGGGGAGCTGGCTTCCCGGGTGGGAGGGATGCCAGCATCAATGATGGGGTGTCAGTGGGCAGAATCTTGCTGCGAGGACATTACACTCTGGGCCCCGTCTTTCAGCTCTTATTCGGAAGATCCACAAACACACACACGCCTTGTAATGTTTTCTCTTCCTCCAAATGGTCACGCCCAGCATGTTGACCTGCAGAAAAGGGGACACCTGCGACCTACTTGTGTACGTGGAAGGAGCAGAAAGGGGGGCCGGAGCGGGGGAGGGGAAAAGACTGGGAGGCACCGGGTTGGGGATGAAGCCATTTGACTGCATAAATGGCCTTCGGGCTGACTTTTCCCGCACTACAGCAATCCAGCCCCCATGTCCCGTCCCAGCTCCTTGGCAGTTTAGATCCACCGTACCGTACACACCCGCATGACTCCCATTACTTCGCTTCTCCCTTCCACCAGCCTCCTGAGACGGAGCGTTGCCTTGCTGACTGGACAGCAAATCGCGGCTTGTGGTTTTTGTTGCGTTAATTTGAAATCCAACGTAGAAAGACAAGTACAAATAAACAAGTGTCGCAGAGCTATTTTCGGGGCATCCGAGTGTCCCCAGTAATCGGGTTCCTCCCGAATGCAATGAAAAGACGCGGAACAATTGTTATTTTGCAGTTGCTGCAACTTTGGCTGGTGCATTGGTACGTCAAGGCGTTCAACCCTTTCTCCTTTTTACTATCGCAAATTTTGCTACAGCCGAAAGGACACAAACTCTGCTCCGCATATTGCAAACCAAGTCAGCGATATCAGAGAAGCAGTAATGTAAGATTCGACAGAAAACTTCACTGCACTGAAATTCTTGTACATAAACCCAGTCCTATGCCAGAAATGACTAAAAGCTTCTTTGCCCCGTGCATATTATCTAATCCTTCCCCTGTACCATGTGGGAATATAAATAAGCAAAAAGAAATATCAGACTTCGAGAGAATGGCTTTGCACGGCAGTCTACAATTTAGATAGATGGGTTAGGTATTAATTATTATTATCATCCTCGTCGTTTCAGTCTTCATCACCCCTTCTTGAAGTTTGCTAATGCAACAGGGTGTTTCCCAAAACTGGACTTTTTTGTTTAAAATGGGCCATAAGTGATTACTATATTGCAGCAGAAAGATTAAACGAGCAAAACACCCGCCTGTCAGTTCTATTCCTTGGGTAGGAATGTTCCCTACAATATGTACTTCCCTCTAGTCTATATCTCTCTTATGTGTGTGAATATAAAGCAGTGTATCATACTCCTATGTCCTATGTATTGATTACTCTCAATTACCTGCCACACTTTGCTTTTGTTTTGTTTTGTTTACTTGAAAAAGTGAAATAGGGCCAAAAGCAAAACCAGTCTGAGACAAGATTATTAAGGATATTAAAAACTAGATCTTTCTCCCCTTTCAATCAATAGCAAAACTCTCAGTGACATCAATAGGAGCAGAATTAGGCCCTAAGATTCTGTAAGCTAGACAAATACATATTATAATAATTGGGGGGAGGAAATAATAAGAAAGCTAAACTGTGCTGGGAAAACTAACACTTTCCTTCCCTTTTGATCCACTTCTTAAGGGGAGAATGCCAGTTTGATGAGAAAGATACATATTTTCTGATGAGAGGTAGATGCCCAACTGCCTTGCACTATGTGGCATGTGAGATTCACAGGATGTGAGGAAGTGCCAGAATAGCACGAGTGCTAATGATGTGACTATATATGAAATATAATCCATTGGCAGGACTGGAAGTTTAATTTTAATGATGCATAAATATCATGGCTGATTAGAACTTGCAGATTCATTATACAGTTCTGATTTTTAAAGGCATATTAGAGTGGAAATAATGAATTTCTATAGACATTGTTTACCTGATTTTAATTAGTGAATGTACTTCAAATTAGCAACGCCTAATTCTGAATTCTTGTGCAGTTTCTGATGGTGCATGGATGTGTCCTAAATATTTTTAGCTTGGAGGCATGTTACATCCTGGATCACTTCAGTGGTGCTTTTGTTTTGGCAAGGAACACAGGATCTGACCCCCTAACATAAGGACTGACTGATTAATTCAATATGGTGTAATTTTAATGTATTACTACTGTAGGATTTTTAAGAGGTTGTTTTGTTTTATATTTTTTGCCACCTAGATTTTGCTTCTTATTTAACCAAGACATTTTTAAACTGTGCTTTTAACAGCAAGTATATCAAAAAGGAGATGACAGAGTTTTGAGATTCTTATGATACATTATATCGTTACTATTTTATTAACTAATACTGGAAAGAAAGAAAGAAAGAAAGAAAGAAAGAAAGAAAGAAAGAAAGAAAGAAAAAGAAAGAAAGAAAGAAAGAAAGAAAGAAAGAAAGAGATGACTGTTATAGATACTTTATCATAATATGTTGTACTGAATTCTGAAATCTGCTTGTACTTCTAGAAAACATGTTTCATTCAACAGAAAGTAGTCTGTGTTCCTTTGTTATATTCTCTTTTTGCTCAAAGTGTGTTGCTGATTTACAGCCAGATTGATAGTACCTTATGATTGGATATTCATACATCACTTAATTGTATAGTCTGTAAGGCTGATATTTAATTTTTGTGATAATCACAAGCTTGTTTTCCAATAATTGACTTGATCCTATTCCCAGTGAAACCAGTATCAAAACTCCCATTGAGTGGAATGGGAGTAGGATCAGGCACAAGAAGGATGTCACTCTCCAGATTCCAGTCAAATAAACCTAATGGGGCAATTTCCCCTTTAACTCCTACTCCTTTTCAAATTCATTGACATCCAGGGTAGAAGTCTGAGCAGAATACGATGCCATTTATAGGGTATGATCCTGGAGCCCTAACTCAGGTCAAAGTCACATTGAAATGAAGCAGGATCAGACCTTATAGATTCTGGTTTTTAGACAGAATATAACATACATTGTAGAAAGTAACAGAGGTGTGACTACTTTCTCTCCGCAGTGCAGTTGATTGGGGTTGCCATTTTCTTCCTACATTTAAATACTGCTTTGCAAATCTTTATGAAAAAGGTAGACATTTAAAAAACTCTGAAAAGTCAAAGAGACAGAATTAGAAGTCAGTTTTCAAAAACTAATTAATTTGATTTGAGGTGTGTGAATTGCTAATCCTTGGTGACATTTGCTATGAACAGCCTGAAATTAGTTTCTGTAAACAAGTAAAACCACTTAATCAACAATTTGCATTTTGTTCATGTTTTTTTGCCTTGCACTGAAGATACCTGAATCATACGTTTTACATTTAATGAATGGATTATGGTAAATAAATCTGAACATCTATAAGATATACCTTCAGATATACCAGGGTATTAATCAACAGTGAAATACTTTGCTGTCTTTGGATTTTAGAGAGAATAAAACCACCCAGGATTGCTCATATGCATTCATTACAGAATTTATTTTTTAGGTGCCTGGCAAAACCATTACCTCCACTCTGCACCACAGTTATTTGCTTTGTCAGTCATAAAGAGTTGTGATTATCACCTTCCCATTATGTGTGAAGAATGGACTGAATCAAGCAGTCTTTATTTATGCAAAGTTCCCATTTACTTTTGGAATCAGGACCAGTTTGTATTAAGTTTAAAAGATAATCATAATACTTTTCAGTGGTCCTTATTTAATTTATTTCCTTTTTCACTCTCTGTTGACCACACACACATATTAAAGACTAGAATGTTTTTAATTAGTGACACTGGGATTTTAAAATAACTGGTACATTTTCCTCCTCTTCCCTTCTGGACCCTTAAACCACTTACATCTGAGTCTCTATTAACCTCCTTTAAACACTGGCATTAATAATGACCCTTTGCCACTGACTTTTACCAGTGGGTATGAACAGAGACATAAATAACAATGTCAAATGAGAATAAAAAAGGGACAGACAGAGAAGACATGAGAAAATATAATGGGGGAAATCAGCTGTGTTGTTCTTTGGTAAGTTCATAGGCAATTTAATATTATATTATACCTATAGCTAAAATATTAGTGAAATAATCAAATGAAGTGTAAAAAGGGTGCTAGGGTTCCAAACATTTTGTAGAAAGAGTAAGAGTTCAATTAAATTCAATTACAAATTGGCATTAAGAAGACCAAATAAAAACAGCTGAGTCATTCAATAACCCCAAGTACACAGGACTCACTAAAGAGAAAAAACCAATCATCTTTCAATATATACATACTGAAATCAGTCAGGCCATGTATAATGTCAATAGCACTTTAGGTACATTTATTCATGTAAACTCATTTAGATAAATGGAAAATAATATGCTTGGGGAAAATAATGTCAAGCACAAGCAGAAAATGGAAGAATGAGGTTCAGAAAGCAATGACACAGGCAAGATTTGGGCGGATAGTGTGCAATCGGATGGACACCAGATCAGACCCACAAGAAAAGATAAACCATATTCTGATATGTATGTACGTTTTGAGGTGTTTCTTGTATAAGGGAGACATTCTAATTTAGGAATCTATGACTGTTCCTAATCCACGTCCCCTTTCAGAAAGGTACCTAAGCATGTGTGTAACTTTAAGCATGACAGCAGTCATGTCGTCAATTCAGAACATGCCTTTTTGGTTTTTTTCCCCCAAGAATATTCTAGGGAAGAGGTTTACTGGCAGAGATGGGGAAACAGCAGGTTTGGAGTGATTATGGAAAGTAAAATAGAATTAGTTTCCAATCTCAATAGACAATATGGATAAAGGATGGGAGAGGAAACAGAAGCACAGAGAAATAACATGAGTTGCCACATGTCACACAGCAGGTCAAAGGTAGGGCTGAGACAAGAACCTAGGTCTCTTGGTGCCAAATCCAGCACCCTCTCTACGAGGCCACATTGCCTTCCATATTCTGCAGTGAGGGTTGGAAATTCCAAACACACAGTACAGTCTGATACATTCAGAAGGACAAATGCACTCTTTGGAAGCATTTCCATGAGCCCCAGCAATACGCCATCTTTGGCAGGAAAGATTTAGCAGCATTCAAATAGGAGGTGAGCTCAAGCAGAGGCAGAGAAATTGTCCCAACCCTCCCTTCAATTTTGTAGTGAAATATTAATGAGAAGTTCCTAAGAGGACCCATTCCAGTACATCGGCACATAAACTCTACTTCCATGACAGCTGAGATAGCTAACAGTCTCTACTAAGCCATGATACTGCTTTAAACTGGTTGCTCATAAGCATTCATGAATGACACCACATGCTCCTTTCCCCTTCTATCTAGTATCTCTCCTCTGTGGTCAGCCTTTGCTATTATTAACCCATTGTGTGAGAGTTAGATTCCAATCAGTGGCAGTGTCGTGTGCCCAGGAAGTCTTATGAGTTGCCCCATGGTCTGGCCTGAAGCCCTTTTCTCCTTACAAGTAAAAAATCCTACCTCACAGGAATGGTACAAGAATCACTGATGTACCGATGCCTTCATCCTGGAATGAAATGACTTTAAACACTGCTGGCAAACGCCACTTTGAAGAAAAACCTAGAGAATAATGATTCCATTACTGAAGGCTGGATTGCGTACATTTCACTCTGCCCCTACACTGGGCTGTGGTGTGAAGCCACAAACCCCTCCTCATTACCACCAATCTGCACCCATATAGGGAAAAGGACAAGGCATGGTCGAACTGATTTACTCCTGAACATTTTCCACCTCACATATTTCACTTCATCAGTACTTCAGTGTCCTTGTGGAATAATAAAATAATGACAAAATAGTAACCATAATGATAATATAGTGCCGAAAGGCCTTAACCAAGATCAGGGCCTTACTGTAAAAACACATGGTCAGAGACAGTCTTGGTATGGAAGAGTTTACACTCTAAATAGACAAATTAGGTGGGAAAGGCAGAGAAAAATAAGGGACACACCAAGTTACGGGAGAGGAAGCAGCTGGATTAATTTGTCTTGAGATGGGTGCGGTTTTAATTTCAGATCTCCACATTAATACCGTCCTAAACTGCAGTGTAAATTAATCTGGAAACACTAAGTTTGTGTGTAAGATTGCAAGTTAAGTGTAGGTGTAAAATGAGTGATATTTGTCACTCACGTAACTAATAGTTTATTTAAAACAAGAGTTTTACAAAAAGTAGCCTTTGAATTATTCTATCCACCAACATCAACTCTGATACCGAGTGAATTTCCACACCAAGTCTCAGGTGCTTGAGATGAGTATGCCCTACGGAAGGGCTGCTCTTTGGCTCTGCATTCTGCCTGTTCTGTCACTTCCCTACAAACCCACAGAGTCACAGCCATGTGATGTTAGCACACATGGATTCCCCTGGGTTCCCAAGGGAGTTGGTGATGAATATGCCAAGAAATTGCCACTCCCCACTTTTCTCTGATATTGGAGCATTTCTGCCCACCTTTAATCCTATTTGTTCATCTCCAGGCTGCAGAACGGTGTTTTGGGCCCTCAACAATTCGACTACTTCTCTGAATAGGGTGACCAGATGTCCCGATTTTATAGGGACAGTCCCAATTTTGGGGTCTTTTTCTTATATAGGCTCCTATTACCCCCCACCCTCTGTCCCGATTTTTCACACTTGCTTTCTGGTCACCCTATCTCTGAACCACTTTGGTCTGGAAATCTTATGACAGCTTTTCTCATATGTTTTCATTAGAACCATTTCCAGCCTTGGACAAATCCAGAAATTGCAGAAATGGCAAATTAACCAAATGTTGGCTCAAATCCTGCCCACTTTACTCACGTAAAGACCATCGGGCCCCATTTGGATGGCAAGTGAGTATCTGTAATGGTGTTAGTAAGATCAGAATCAGCGCCATTGATGTCAGTGAGTAACCTGCCCTGAACTCACTATATTTTCGAACATCAAAAGAAGTAAGAAGGTTCCATTTACATTTTCAATGACATTTCAGTTCAATTCTTATTGAATTAGACTGGTTCACCCATCCTTAAATTCTGCTGCCTGTGTGCCTAGTTTTCAGACAAACTCACATCTTATCTGAAGCTAAGGTTAACTTATAACAGTTATTATGCAGAGTATGAGAGTTCTTCATTTTGTTTTTTTAATGTGGGTATGTATGCTTCTCTCACTTCCAAGTGCTCATGAACAATATGTTATTCCACAAGAGCTTTTATCCTAGTGAGCAGGAACTTGAGTGAACAAAAGAATGAATGAATGAATTAATGAATGAATGTATTAAAAAACCTCCACCTGCTCTGCTCCAAAAATCTCTCACTCCACTATATAGAGGCTTGTTAGTTTTGGCTGGCTACAAAGTACCTCCTCCCCCCCCCTTATTTTTACACAATACAACAAATAGGAGGTGTTTTCAATTGAGGTTGATTACTGAAAATGAAAACTTTGCAAGAAACCAAAAATTGCTAGTTAACCTCTTGCTGTGGCTAGTATGGGGTAACCCCCATTGTCACTGCCCAAGAGGTAATGATGGAGTGAGTAAATCAACAGCAGAAGAGAGAAAAGGTAGATTTCTCTAATGCCTTTCCAGAAATCTCATGCAGCTCTAAGGCACATGCATACCCTAGGGGTGAATCCTGCAAGCCCTTGCCCACATATGCAGTACTTACTCACATGAGGAGTCCCCATTGACTTTGCAGGAGTATGGATAACTTACATGAACATGAGTTTTGCAGGATGAGGCCCCTAGAACCCAAAATATTGGTAAGCAATATTCATCTCTTCTCCCCCAAACACCAGACACACACAGTGGCTATAGGAAAACAGAATCTGCTCTGCATTCTTTATCAAATAAGTGCAGCTATTGCCAGAAGTTTGTATCGGGGATGCCCTAAAGATGAAATCCAGGAAACTAGTGCTAGTTCTGTCTTCCTGGCAACATCTGGTTGATTCGACTTGTACTGGAGACACACCTGTGGTACTGAAGTGAAGGAGTTTATGGCTAAGGGCTGCTGATGATGATTAAACAGAAGAATTTGTTTATCCCCAGTAACCACAGCTTTCAACACCAATAAAAAAGCACTGTGTCCCGCATGAAGGTGCTGAAATGCTAAGCTAGCGCTCAGCTCCTTTTCTCTCTCTTGGTGGCATTTGAAAGTGTAAAGCTTTGAATACCAATTGCTTGAACTGGACATATGTGAATCTCTTCTAATCCTACTAATCCCGTCCCCAAGTGCTTCTTTGTATGGGAAGGCAACACACATAGATCTAAGTGAAAGTGGCCGTAATCCTGGAAATGTGGAAAAAGGTCCCAGTGTGAGAGCTGGGAGAGGGGAAAGCTCCCTAGCAGAGGGGACCTGCTGGAGAAACCATTGTGTTTGTGGGGGTAACTGAGGGTGGAGGGAGACATGAAGGAGAACTCTCACCTTTTCTGGGCTGCTGGGAGGAAAGCAAACCCACCCAGCAGGAACGCTCCCTCGCCAACAGCCATCGCACACTTGAGCAAACCCACAGAACTGAGACAAAGTTTCCAAACGCTGGGAAATTCACCCACTGGCAGCTTTCAGCAGTGTGAACCCAGCAGGCTAGGCACTAATGTGCTGACTTCATTATTTCCCACTCTCGCCTTTCTGAATGGCCGATTTGTTTATGGAATTGTGGGCTAGTCCTTCTTTTCTGTACACAGATATATGGAGAGAAACTGGGATCACAGCCCTAGTAAAAGGGCTAGACAGTGAGAGTAAAGGGGGCCTGAGTGTAAATGAGAATCAGGCCCCATAAGCATTTGATCTTTCCCAAACAACAACAAGATATGCACGTAGAGTCAGTTTGCAAGGGATCTGGTGCTCTCACACAGCTCTGTGTGAATATCGAATTTTAAAACCTTTGCAGCTAATATCTTGATCACAGGCAGGTAATACAGTAGATGCAGTTTACAGCAAAATTAAGATTTCATTTTTAGAGTTTTAAAAGTAATGTTTTAAATTGAGCAATTGAAAACATAATTTGCCAGCCAAATCTTTAGTTTGTTGAATAACTCTCTAGATAAAACTATGTTAGGTGAGCAAATTGAAGCCTGTATATTCTCTGTCAGTTGACGTTTTTATTACCTCACCAGACTTTGTGTTTTCACAAATAAGTGTCAGCCGAAATTGACCTGCTGTTTAGTGATCGAATAAAGCGTCCCCAATTCAATCTGGAGATTATCTGAACAGTCTTGGCATGTTAACCCACTGAATGGAGCAAGAGCTCTGGGTGACAGGAGGATGGGGGAAGAAGCAGAGAGCCCTGACTTTGCACTGAGTAGAACAATCTGATTTTCAACAGCAATAAATAAGGAACTAGGCAAAAGTCCCAACATGCTGAAATGATTTTCATGCAGGCAGAACAGTTTATTTGAAAAGCTGTTTTAAAAGTGGACTGCAAAATTGGCAGGTTTCTTACCATCAAAAATGAAATAAAACCGTCTGAGATTAAAAATCAAGCTGGGCCTGGTTATTATGGGTCTGAGTGAATTCAGTGGCATTGCTTGTGGGAGTGCTTTATTGCACTATTCTTGCAATAAAGTGTTCCTAGCCTAATGACAAACTTCTAGACCTTACACACAGCCTGTTTGCTTAGGTTGTGTGCAAGAGTTTTGCAAGGGGGTCCGGAAGGAATCCTCCCTGTCCCACCTGTTAGTGTGGCTTCAGGAGACTGCACAGTGGCTTCACTACACCACCTCTGCAGGTGTGTTTGGCAATAGACCAGCTTTTGCAGGCTGAATGGAGGAAGGCCCAGCAGAGCACAGCTGTTCAGCACAAAGGAAATCTTCGGCGCTGTGCAAGTTGCCCATATCCTGCCCAACACCACTAACCACCCCACACATCCTAAACTGGAATCACACTGGTGATTACCCTAGGGTATTCAGGGTCTTCCTCACCCAGAGAGACATGGGGTAAGAATTTGCTTGTCAATTATCTCTGACTTAAAAATCAAACCGATTTTAAAGATGAATTGAAAAGATTTTGACCTACCAGGACCTGAATTCAGAATTCTCTCTTACACCTACAAAAGCTGGCCTCGCTGTTACTCTAACAAGGCAGAAAGCAGCATTTCGTTTTGCTACCTATGTCTTAATTATGTCAATTCTTGCAATGGAAAGGCAGAGCTCTGAACTCAGATCTTGGGAGCTAAGTGATTGGGGAAGTGATTTTCAAATAGTTTGCTTTTTCAAATACTTTTATTTGTGATTCAAACATGTATAATTATTCCACAACTAGGAATCTTAAACAGTTCCTTGCTTGCTTGTTTTGTTTAAAAGCATTTTAGTACACGTTAGTGGGCTAAGAGAAACTGGGATGATTAAAGGGCAGCTATCCATTGGTGGTGTGCCATTTTTGTATGCAACGTATATGCTGCATGCCCCAGGACTGGCTGTGCCTGTGGGAGTATTCCGTCATTTTGCATACAGCTGTAGAATTGCATGCTTGACTAAAAATATCATGGGATGTCATTGGCGGGAAGATTATTCCATTATTTAATGTGCAATATGTGACTATGTAAGTGTTCAGTGTTATGATTCCATGTTCCTTGTACTGTGCCTTTCAATGTGAGGAGTCTCTCCGCTTACCTCCTATGTGGGATAGTGCTATGAGGGTATTCAAAATGGAGGCCCTTACAAAGTGAGTGACACACACTATGATCTCTCTCTCATGGAGACTCTTTCTTTCTTTCTTTCTTTCTTTCTTTCTTTCTTTCTTTCTTTCTTTCTTTCTTTCTTTCTATTAATCTAAAAGGTAAAGTAATCTAAAAGATTTTGCTCTTGTGTGGAAAACATAACATGGCTTAAGGATGCTAAGCCTGACCCAATGACTTCAATGGCAGTGGGACTAGGTACACTGCAGAGGCTACTGTAATCTGGATTTATAAATGCTTAAATGCTTAATTTCTAAACAAGTCTGTGATGCACTTATTAGCACGTGTAGTAAAGAAGATGAGACCTACGTACTGCTTTCCCTGCTTGTCTATAACCAGTTTAGTTAAGATTCAATTTAAGTGGGCCAAATTCATCCCTGGTGTAATTCCAAATCAGTGATATTATATTAGGGCTGTATGAGCAAGTAGCTTCACTCGTGTAAATCAGTGTAGCGTCACTAGCTTCAGTGGATTCATACCAGCTGACAATCTAACCCCAAGTCCTCTGTTCAAAATACAGAGCAATGAAAAATAATTGTAAGTTTCAGCTGAGATCAGTGAACAATTAATACCTTTAAACCAATCTAGTGTTAAATTATTGCAAATACAGTAAATAAAGCAATTTAGCACTTTCTATCCTATGGGCCAACTTCACACCCAATGTATCACCATTTAAGTCAGTGGCATCACACCAGGAGTGAACCTGGGCCTGTATGTTTTCCATTGGAACTGTATTCTTCATTGACATATTTAACACATCCTTTTTATGACATCAAAGGAAAACAATTGTAAAACCACTATTTTCCCCTAACTCAAGGGCTCCCATGCCAAAGGCCTTCAAGATGTTATAAGTACTCCTAGAGTTAAATGCAAGATTTGTTGGCTTTCTGCTTCAGTAAATCCTTCATTATCCATTTCTCCCTCAATGAGGTGAGCTTTGTCTTCAGTCAAGTGCTCCTACTTAAATCCAGGGGTTGAAGGATTCAGGCACAGTACATGCTGAACAGGGCCAGCGCAACCACTAGGCGACCTAGGTAGTCGCCTAGAGCGCCAAGATTTGGGGGGCGGCATTTCGGGTCCCTCGGCGGCATTTCGGCGGCAACGCTTCGCGGCGGCAGGATCTTCGGCTGCCCGGGTCCTCGACGGCATTTCGGCGGCAGCTTCTCCCGGAGGTGCCGCCTGTGGCGGCAAAAACGTTGGCGCTGCTCCTGATGCTGAAGCAAGGACATTTGGGTTGTTAATCTTCTTTACAATACTATCACTTTTTACTTATACAGCACCTTTAATTAGAGGCTGTCATGACCAATGAGTCTTGAACCTATGTCTGCAGGAGCAGCCACACACCAACCCTCCATCTGGCAGCCTGCTGATATTTGCTTACCTGGGAGCCAAGAAGCCCAGTCTCAGTTCGAGGCTCTACCCCTGCAGGCCTATTGGCAGAGTCCAGGACCAGCTGATTGGCTTGCTGGCACTACTTCAGCCAGCAGCAGGAACAGGAAGCTGCCTGAACAACTGAGCACTACCTTGTTCTGGACCGTGTGCCACTACCTCCTACTGTCCCTCCTCCCCCCCATCCCCTCCTGGCTTGATTTCCTGGCATGCTGACCCAGTGTGACTCCTGGCATCTGATTTGTGGTTCTGACCTCCAGTTTCTCTCCTGCTTCTGACCTCCTGGTATCCTGACCCAGCTGACTTGGGACCATGGACTCTCGCTCTGTGACTACTAGGGCTGGCAGCCCATGACCTGGCTGTGACAGTAGCTTTCAAAGAGCTTTTCCAGCATTACATCTCACAACACCTCTTTGATACAGAGAAGTATTGGAATATCTATTTCACAGATGGAGAAGCTATGGTGTACAAAGCTTAAGTGACTTGCCCCAAAAGCACATGGCAATTCACTAGTAGTGAATCAAATCCCCGTCCCCATTCTGGGCTGTCTGGGCAGAAGTCTAATTTACACTGATTCCTGGGCTGTTAGAGCAGATGGGGCATTGCTGGGGTGTAGGAACATCTTCCCTTCTTCCAGAAGTGAGGAGGCATGTACGACCCACTGTGGCAGTTCAAGGCCAAGGATTCCTTATGGTAAAGGAATCCTCCAATGGCTGATTATGCTAACTTTAGGGCTGCAGTGTGCTGCTGGGGCAGTGCAAAGCAGCTCTGACACTGGAGAATTGGGCCCTACCATCTTTGGTATGTGAATAACGTCAGGTGCGTCTGTGTTGTGGAGAGATTAGAGCTGGAAAGGATTGGCACTAGAATCAGAGGGGTATAGTCTTGGCTCCATGAAGGGAGAATGAGCCATGTATTGCCTATTGTTACTAATCTGCGTGACCGGGCTATAGACACCCCCCCCCCCCCATTGTTCATCCGTTGGGTAGAAAATGTATCCCATCGCTTCATTTCAACTAGCTTTTCAATAATGCTAAGGTTTCCTTGCATTAGTACAATATAAATATGACAGCATTACTTTTTAAATGTCTCGCTGTTTCAAATGCTGTTTAATTAGGCACACTGCCATCCTGGAAAAATCTAAGAAACAGGAAAGCGATATTGATTCTTTATCACTCTAATTGTCTATTTTGATGTTTTAAACCTGAAACAATCTTCCAGCTGCAATGTCTAATGAACTCCAAGATCAAACAAGATCTTGCTAATTACTAAGTTAATGAGGACAAGTTCACAGGCAGAGTTAAGTTAGTAATTACATGTTTCAAAGCATCTTGAAGCTAAATAAGATTTTGATTTGTGGCTATAATGGTAAATATTTTGCATTTTTTCCATCTGAACACGGTATAGAAGGGCACCCCATGTATAATATATGCTGCTAATAATGTGCAAAGGGGGCACAAGGAAGACTTCAATAAACTAAAACTTGTTGTTTAAAAATCCTTCAGCTAAAAACTGAAATCTCACTTATATTTCTGCTATCACATGTAATTTGTCTGTACATAAATAATTTCAATATTTGCAGGGTGCATGTGCAGGGCTATTCTGAATTTAAATTACAGAGCATGTGTCTCAACCCAAACAGCCAAGGAAAGGCTATCAGAAATTTAAATGCACATATTAATGACTACATTTTCAAAATCTTTCCCCACTAGACCAGGTCTCTGTGTCTGTAGTAGCAGGATGCAAGTTTTGTATGTTCCTTTGGGGGCACAAATGTGGCCACACACATTTGTACTTAGTGAGAGGTGTGTTGTTCTCAGTAAAGCCAGGAGACCTTATATTTAACAATTAAACTATTTTTATGAAAACTTAGTAGAACTCAATAATCAATCTGCTTTGCACTGATCTACCTGCAGTCCTGAGCATCACCTTTCAAGATGGAGGAGACCTTTGGTCTCTGTAGTCACACCTCACTTCATAACTTAACATTAGCAGCTGCTCCATGCATGAGGGGCCCGTGGAAACTGTGACCAAGAAAAAACACGTACAATCGGATTCTCAGAGGAGCACACCTGGGTGCAAGTGGTAACTGGGCTGCAAATATTCTGCATCAGAAAATGCTCCCAACAAGCATCTATACCAAGCGAGCAGCCCACACCAGCTGCACTGCTCATTAGATCAGCCATGTTACACAGAGAAACCACACACTGGCTTGGCAGCTCTTTGTGGCTGTATGTGCAGAGCAACCATGTTCTTCCAGCAAGTGTTCTGGCCAGCCTCAGGCCCAGAAATGGAGGACAAGGGAAGAGGAAATGATCTCCAAGCACTCTGGATAGTATAGGGCCCAACTATATTTCCAGAACAGGATTTCCAGGTGGCAGGTTAGTATATACAGCGGTAGCTTCTCATAGTTCAGGTATCTGTCATTTTATAATTGTACAATGTGAGTTCATTCTGTCTCTTCTTTTGTGTTTCTCTTCCAGGTATCTGGGAGTTGTTTCTATTGTCAAAGGAATGGGTGACTGTCAGACTTGAGGTATTGAAGTACCATGTTCCTATTATGTCTCTTTTCTACTAGTTTTAGCTTACATTTCATAACTTGTTTTTCTCCTCTCCCAAACCCCCGAATTGAAATTGAACAAGAAAAACCCGCTGAGTGTTGAAACATTTTCCAGTATAGAAATTTATTTTTCAGTTTCTCTGTCTTTTGTATTTCTCCAGAGATAGCTGACACCAATCCAGTGAAAGCTTCTGTGAGCCCACAGCTCTGTGGGGATTAGGGGACTTATTGGCCATTAGTTGAGCCAAAATTAGAAACGTATTTAAATACATATCTGAATCCTGAGGCCTGGCCTACGCTAGGAAATTAGGTTGGTATAACTACATTGCTCAGGGGTGTGAAACATCCTCACCCTAAGGTGCCTGAGTGACACAGTTAACCCAACCTAACCCCCGGTGTTGACAGTGCTAGATTAATGGGAGAATTCTCCCATTGACTGAGCTACGGCCTCTTGTGGAGATGGATTACCTGTGCCTATGGGAGAACCCTTCCCATTAGTGTCTTCACTGAAGCGATACAGCAGCACAACTGCAGCTGCTCTGCAGCAGCGTTTTAAGTGTAGACAAGCCCTGAGACCAAGAGGTCTCACAATTGGGCCATGTACACTACCAGGCATGATTTTTTGGTAAACCCACACTGACTGACAGTCAGGTGATGCTCAGCTCTTTCGGCTAGGTTTTTTTAACTTTAGATTTGGGAGTTCATTTCAATAAGATCAACATGAAAATCAGAGGATTTGAACACCTGTGGCACCAAATTCTGCAGGGCCCCAGCCAAAATTCATCTGTCCCCAAGTTAGCTTTTTATTTAGCTAAACCTTGAAGTGAGTTACTTTAACCAGGGGACTCTCCTCCCCTTAGTAAATGCTTTACTGCCACCCTATTGCCCTCTCATCAGACTAGTCCTTCCTTTTTTGTCCTGAAACCACCAGCAGAGAAGCCCTTCTTATAACTCTGCTGTATGTTCCACTCCATGCATCTGATGAAGTGGGTTCTAACCCACGAAAGCTTATGCCCAAATAAATTTGTTAGTCTCTAAGGTGCCACAAGCACTCCTCGTTCTTAGCCCAGTGGTTAGTGCACTTACCTGGGTTCAATTTCCTCTGCTTCCTTCCAGAGGGGAAGAAAAGATTTAAACAGGGGTCTTCAGCGGCTCAAGAGAGTTCGCTAACCAATAAGCTACAGGATATTCTGATGAGAGACTCCTCGGCCTCTCCTGCTGAAGCGATTTCACTGTGGATAAATAATGGGAGTGATTGGAGCAAGGGGTCTGGAGCAACAGGTTCTGTTTAACCAATGAATTGTGGCCTGAGGCAGGGGCCTGAAACAGATTCAGCTGTAGCCTCCTTGCAGCCCAGGCTTAGGCATCTATATCTGAGGGGGCGCAAGATAGCGTGCACCTCTGTCCTTGGCATCTCCCGCTGGCTAGCTCTGGCAATGCCCACCTAGGATGCATCCGATTATTTGTAGAGGGAGCTTAGGTGCCAAACGCTGCTTTGCGGATCAAATACTAGGCACCATGACACTCAGCATTGCAACGCCTGAGTCCTTTTGTGGATCCCTCCCCTAATCATTATGGGAGCATCACACAAGGACGTAAATGCCTAACTGCCACTCCAGGTACTTAAGTCCAACAGTTAGGTGCCACTGAGATCATCAAAACCCCTACTCAGCTGCTGCTTAATTCTGTAGGCACCTACGTTCCCATGGCACCTAAATTTCTGCCAGTAAAGTGCCCCAAAATCTACCCGTGATAATGTACACAGATGCCTCAGTCTAGGTGCCCAAGTGCCTATCTCCTGCCTTAAACCCCACTCGACCAGAGAGAGAGAGAGTGAGAATGACTCATTAGGGCACTCCCCTGGGATGTGGGATACCTAGAGTCCAGTCCCCCTGCTCCGATGTATATTTAATTATTTATATGCAGTGGAACAGTTCCAACAGGAGAGGCTAAAAGAGCTCCCACCGAGAATAGCCCATAGCCTAACTGGTAGGGCACTCTCCTGAGAGTGGGAGCCATGTTCAAATCGCTTCTTCACGTCAGGCATAAGGGGAATTTGCACCTGTGTCTCCCACATCCTGGATGAATGCTCCGATCACTGGGCTAAAGGGGGTGGGCAGCAGCACCACTGCCTCCTCTTGCAGTTTTGGGGAAGAAAGTGCGTAGGCGACTTACTGCAGGAGAGGGTTCACAGTTGTGAAACCCAAGCACAAATAGGTGCTTAAGTCCTTTTGTAGGGCGGGACTTAGGCCACACCCCTCTCCTTGGCATTTCCTATTGACTAGCTTAGGTGGCTCCCTGCTCAGCTTGCTGGCTTTTGTGGATCCCATTCTTAGGTGTCTAACTCTCCCTATGCAGCGTCACAGTGTAGGGTGGTGGTGCCTAACTCGGGGCTGTGGATTCCACTAGGCAGGAGGGCACTTAAAAGAAAGATGCTGCAATGCTCAGCAAGTCCCTTTGTGGATCTAGCTCTATGACTCCCAGGCAGGTGGTGGCCTGGGGAGAGAGAACTAACTGTAGGGATCAGAAAGGCTTCTACAGGAGTTCCTGGGTCAGGGAAAGGACCTGGAAAGAGACCTGAAAGAGGTAATGGAAATGCTCCTGGGAATCATAGCCTATGTCGGCAGAGGAACTACTTTATTTTGGTGTTATGGTTAAATTTTCTCTTTAACTAATGAATTGCGGCCTGAGGCAAGGGCCTAAAACATGTGCATTGATTCTTCCTGGGCTGCTGAGTTAACCTGCTGTCTTACCAACGTCTTGCAGCCTGGGAACTTTATGCTATTGGTTCCTGATGAAACAAAGTAAGACTGTTTTATTTTGTTGGCGCTATATGTTAATTTCTAATGGATTTGTTTAATTAGTTTTGTATACAGCTATGCAACAGCTTGGTTTGGCAGTCTCCAGGCATTGGCTGTGGATTATTTTTCATCCCTTAAAGAATGTTAATATTTTTCACCCTGGTTTGCTATGCTACATGTCGGTTTGTGTCATTTCTCTTGTCTTGTTTCTATGTTAGGAGAAGGCTTTTACTAAGATAATGAGGTTTACACACCTTCTGCTCTGACTGCACCATGGGACTTGTGGGCTGCTGTTGCCTAGAAATCATCCCTGGGTTTAGCTCAACTGCAGAGATTCCGAACAGTTTCTACTTGTCTACTGGCAGTTTCCAGTGTGTCCGTGTATAGCTGACGCAGTAGGGGGCTAATCCCCACGACAAACATTATACCCTATACTGACTCACTTATGCTTTGGAATCAAGGGTAAAATTTCTCTTTGAAGCTCTCTTTCTCTGAATAGTCTGGCAAACTAACTTGGACTTCCCAGTCTTGGGCCAGAATTCAGATAAACTGGAATGGAGATCAGTGACTATACCAGATTGTACCAATCCCTACCAGCATACTAGTTTTCCAGTGGCATCAGATCAGTAGCTCCCACTTCTTTTTCCGAGGCAGGAAACCATTCACTTAAGATAAAGTTTGTCTATTTTACACCAACCTTGATCAAACTACCTTTCTCTAGTTTTGTATTCTAATACACTTTTTAAAAAAAATATGAAAAATGTCATTTGAGATTTTTGTTTGTACGTCATACAACTGGCATTTTGGTGACAATGTTCATGATCACTTGGGACAGGTTTAGCTGGCAAGCCCAGCCAGTTAGAATGATGTTCAAAGTCCATGCCCTTTTCTGTCACAGTAACAATGAGACAAATTCCATCCTCACTCTGGAAACAATGGCAGAAATTCTACCCATAGAATTCTACCCACATTCTGACCAATGGGAGTCATACATGCCAGCATTTGACCCAAAGAATTGTGTTGCAAAATGCCATTTTCTTTTCTTCCTGGGCCAAATCTTGCTCTTAGATATTTGTGTGACTGCCATTGATTTCAATGGGTGGATATGTGCAAGAGTTAGGGGCAGAATTTTGCCTAGATAAGATTATGAAGGACAATGGTGTAAATATGGAGTAATTCTACTGAAGTCAGTTGAGTTACTTTGGAGTTACACTGTTGCAAGTGATACTGGTTGGGTGTTTATGTAATATATCCTCTGCAGCAGTTCCTTCAGTTTTGATAGGTAGAGCCACATCCAAGCTGGCAGTGGCTTTAATGTTGGGAATATGCTGTAGTTCCAAAGAAGAGAATTTTTGGAGTATTCTTCTGCTTTAGCAATTGCCTCTAATAGCACACCTTATTGGTGATCTTCCACATGCCTAATATTCGGTTTTTTTCCTGTACTTAGTGTAGTGCAAGATACTAGGTGACATTTTCTACCCTCAGTTATGTCTGTGTAAATCCAGTGGAATCAATAGTTAGACAGCGGCGACCGAGAGGAGAATTTGGCCCAATTTAGAAGGGAAGCTAAGGCAGTCTAAGTTGATATAATGTGCCAATGTTTAACATGTCACCAATTTACACTCCCTTGTACTCACTTGGTATAAGTCTAGGGGAGACTAACCCACTTAATAATGTGTAGCTTACATATCACCTCTGCTTTTGGCACATGAGTTTGAAACTGGCATAATCCTTAAAATGGGGCCACTCTCCCCTTATGGGAGTATTGCTATAGCCAGTGCCAGAGGACATTGGATGTCAAGATTGCACCAACTTCAGCATAATTCCACCACCAGATAAGCTCCTTTCCCACCTGTCAGTCTTCTGTCTGACTGCAATGGAGTTATTCCTGTCTTTCAGCAGTGCAGGTAGGATCAGAATCAGGATGATGTATTTTATCCTTTTAGACATTTTACTTTGGGTTATTTTTCTTGCAGAACGTTCTCTCTGGCAATTTATTCCAAGAGCAGCATTCCCTGGAGTTTGTGGCATAAATGTGAGTTCTCTTATCACTTTTACATGAGGACTGCACATCAGTCATCAAACATTTGGATCACAGAGAGAAATTCCAAATCTGAAAACTGATAAAAGATTACCTGGTGGGAATGAGTGTGAATCCACTCATCTCCTCCCATCTACCGGGTTACTCTTAAAGGGAAAAACAATTCCAGTGCATCACCTCTGAGGCAATGAATATTAGTAGAGACCTTGAATGGGAGAAGCATTGTGTCAAGTTTGTATATAATAAACAATAGCAAAAAAAAAAAAAAGTATGGAGATCAATTTCTTTTAAGTGACTAGCTTAATAAGCCAAGCCTGTGACATTTTTCAGTGACTACTGTGAGAATACCCAGCCTTCACCCTGAAAGTACTAATGTAAAAAGTACTGGTATTAACTGAAAGGTTGTCTGAAGGGACTGCTCACATGCAATTAAATGTAACACTATCTCAACACGCACTGTGTTAGATTCCACTTGCATCGCACCAATGGAAGCATGACACTTTAAGGCCCAAACCTATATGGTTTAAATCTTTCTTGTTTAACTATCTTTTCAGTTTGCCTGATTACTTACCAAGGTCTTTTTTTCTCTCTCTCTTTCCTTAGACCCCTTTCAGCCTTGTCCTCTCTGTTCTGGTTTGAATGTTGCTGTGTGTTTGGTTCACCCACTCCCAATGTGCTCGGATAACCTGAAAGAGAGAGGATTTTTTTCATCCCTGGGAGGAGACAGAAGAGAAAAAAAAAGATTAAGATGTAAGCTGGCTAGATAAGCCTGGAACTGAGTTTATTACTATTGCTGAATGAGGGTACAAGGATATAAAAGCAGACCTGCTTTATTGGAGCTGGAGCAAGGTTGGTGGGAGCCCTATGCTGATTGTATGCCACTCCAAGAAGGGATGTTTCATTAATTACACATTAACTATGTGCACTGAGTAGGAGGTAGAGGATGAAAAATGCAGATGTTTCTGCTGCCCAACAGAATGAAAACCACTCTTGATCCTGTCAAAAGAACATTTGGAATCAAAGGGGCTTCATGGGAGTGAAAGAATGAGTTTTGTGGCGGAGTGCAATGGTGCGGCCTTTTAATCATTAAACCCTTTTATAGTGGTAAAATGAACATCCATTGTCATGGCCACTCCAATGGGGCCATCAGACCTGGTGAAAAGGGAATAGTTTACGAAGGGCACTAAAGCAGGACACAACCAGCCCAACTGCTGGAATTCTAAAGATAACAACAGCAGTGAATGACAAAGAATGAAAAGGCAGCCCAGGTTAGTTTGCTCAAATTACTTTCCTCCCCAAGCCCCTCATACAAGCTGAACATGCACCAGCTATAATGAGCATTAGTACTTTACAGGCTGGCAGTTCCCCTCCTTTGTTTTGTCAGAGTTTTACTGTCTTGGTTTAATTTTTACTGTTCTTTAAGTGACGGTTCCTTAGGAAAACTGATTGAAATGTTGTTTTAATCACTTTCTACAGTGGTAGTAAAGCCATTTGCATTGTGAGGAGGAGTGATCCATTTCCCTCCCTTCTATGCAGAGGCAGGCAAACTGCAAGACTGTTTTTCAAATGAAACGTTTCCAACCCACTGTGAGAAAGCAACCCTAATTTCAATCTGGCTGCCAGCCACCCTGGAGTTTCAGCTATTCTCCTTTCCTTGCTTTCTTCTCCCTCCCTTTATTTGATCTCTTAACAGTCAAACTATTTGTGAAAAAGTTGGATGAACCTGTACACTCCCTGGTTCCTTTTTGAGGTAGAAATAATGCAGTTAAAATATCTCTGATCTCAGACCTGGAAGTACTGGAAATCTTGGCAGATTTCTCTCTGATTTCCAGCCCAAAGAGATTACCAATTCAGATAAGCTTTGGAGAAGTGCCAGAACCAAACCTTCAAACTTCTCAGTTCTGCTTGAACAGAGCAGTAAGTTCATTTGTGGAGGATTTTGAAATTTGGTTTTGTTCTGATTCAAAACAACCCCCCCACCACTTCCCCCCACCCCAATTTTGAAATTATCTGTCAAAAGGAATGGATCTCTGGCTGTGGACAGGCTTCCCTGGACCCTGGGAGCCCAGGCTACTGCGGAACTGCAAGCCAGGGCTTCCAGGATCATGGCTCCTGGTCTGCCCAGCAGATGGATTGCCAAGGAACCAGAGGGCAATCTGGCAGGAAACCAGGCAGGTAGGTTTTGAAAGCTGTCTGGTGGGCAGGACTCCGTCAGCCCCCTGCTCGAGCTCGATTGGAATGAAAGCTGTCAACTGGAAAATTTTCAATGAATAAATGTTTTGTTGAGATTTTTCTGACCAGCTCTATTTTTGAGACTAATCCATCAATAATTAACACTGATCTGCCATAATGATGAAATTAATATAACTTTTATGAAGTTTGGAATATAAAGAGATGTCCCAAAAGGAGGCAAGTGTGAACTAGTGGATAGAACAGTGGACTGTGGCTCAGAGAAGACCTGGGTTATATTCCCAGCTCAGCCTGCCTGCTGATCTTGGGCAAGTCACATCCCCTCTCTGTACCTCAGTTTCCTCATCTGTAAAATGGGGATAATGATACTGACCTCCTTTCAAAAGCACTTTCAAATCTACTGATAAAAGAAGCTGGGTGGTATTATATAAAATAAAAGATATTTCTATCTAAATACATCTAAATACACAGTAATCTGTAAAGATACTCCATTTAAGGTTCTGATGACAATCTCTGTGAGCTCCCATCTCATGGTTGCTGATGTCATTAGACTTCCTCAATGAAATTACAGTCTTATATTACATGGTGGCCTTATCTACTTATCTTAATATGTATTGAGGGACAAAACTTCCCCAAAAAGGTCTCTCAGATTGCATCTGTCATTTTTTGTGCCTGCATCTATTTGAGTTGTGAAAAAAGTTAGATGTCAACACTCAGTTATTGGAACCCAAAAGTGACAGGCACAAATTTGTGGGAGCAACTTTGAAGGCCAGGTCGAGTCCATTTAAAATTGGCCATTTGGAGATATGATTATTTTGATGTTTCCTAGTGTGTGGGCCAGATTGAGACATTTGGCCACTAGCCCACGTTATGTGTGTGAGGATATGTGCATGGTTTCTTTAAACCTGTTGCTGGAAGCAACGCTGGATGTGCAGGGAAAGGTTTTAGGCAGAGGCTCTGTAGTGAAACAGACCCAAATCAACTAAACAATATTGTTTTAGTCATTCTAATAAAATTCCTTGCTCAGTATTAGAGGAAAGAAATGTTTTCTGTGATTCTCTGCCATTGGCACATGGTTTTGGAAGCTGACTAATTTATGAACTAACATAAATAGGAGGGAAAAATGCCAAAGTTCCATCTCCTGCATCTCTCCTCCCGATTAATTTCCATGTAATAAACCCATGAAATAGGCTGAATGGACAGAGCACGTCACTAGATTCTGAACTTCAAAGAAACTTAACACAGAATCAGGAAGTACAGGTCATCCCATTGATTTATTCAATGGCAAATGAAGCAGAATATATTTATAAATCACGTTTTAAGCAAGGAAGAAGATAAGAAAAACTATATCATTATTAGTCTGACTATTATTAGTCTGAGTCCAACCAGGAATGTAATAAATGCTCATACATGCTTTTAACAAAGAGGGCAGAGGTCTGGAGAAAGCCTGGGAGCCTTTATAATGTCCCAATGAGAAAAAGAGCATTGTGACTTCAGTGTAAAGTAAGGGAAACACCTCAGCTAGCATCTAGTGCAGTAGTTTTCAACCTGTGGTCCATGCACACCTTGGGGTCTGCAGACTATGTCTAAGGGGCATGGTCGGCGGGTGAAGCTTCCCCTGGGGGAGGCTAGCTCCTGGTCCCACCTCTTCTGCCCATGGCCCTGCCCATACTCCACCCCCACTCTACTCTGCTCAACTAGACTAAACCATAGCCACTCGGATATACTCAATGTGCAGAAGGAACTGGGATGGTATTTGGTGGGAAAAGGCTCCTTGCACTGTACCTCAGATTAATAAATAATAATAATAATTAATTATATTATACTATTATTTGATTATTAATATTTTAATTATTATTATTACAGGATCATTTTTTCCCTGTTCTGATCGCTGATCCAGGATCGGTGCTTGGAGAAGTTTACTGGATCTGAAAGTAGTTGTACTGATTTGTTCGAATATTTCTAGCTTTAGCAAATCATGAGGTATTGGGCTATCATTCTGATTATTGTCTTCCTGTTTCAATTTGTCCATTTCACTTACAAGGTTTTAGCTGCTGATAGTTCATAGACTATTTAAGATGAAAACCACTGCTTTATGTAATTTCAGCAGTATAGATACATATTATTAGTTTCTTGCTTTAGAAGTTTTTGAGCTAGCACATCACAGCTGAAGTGGGGGGGAAAAGGCAAGATAGTAATCAGAATGACATGAATTGAAGGATTGTCATCTTGTGACCTGCAAAGAGTAGGAAATGACTGCTTTTATACCATTGGTAAACTAGTTTTTCTACCTCTTATCGGTCATGACAAATTGGTCCTTATAAAAATTCCAGGGCAGACTATAATACAAGCATGCAAACTAGTGCTTTCAATAGCTGCGAGCAAATCTTAATGAGTTTAGAACCTTTTGCCACAAAAAATACTTCCAAGAAAAAAGGTCCAAAAGTTTCTGACATGTATGGTGATAATTAAACTGGGTGCTACTCAAATGTGGATCTATTTTTTGTTTATCATGTTATATTTGGAGGATGTGTAGCATCATTACTGAGCCAACTGATCCTCTTCTCTCAGAATAAGTCATACAAATAACTCTACACATGAAGTAGAGACATTGTTGTACCAAAAGCAGATCCTGGTTGAAATCAATGGGAGTTCTGCCAATGACTTTAATCAGAGCAAAACTGGATCCTTGCATTTTGCCTTTTATCTTATGGTAGCCCAATCAAAAAGGTATGATAGCATTTATCAGGCAGCTCTCAGGTCTCATAGAAAATACTAACATCTTCTCTACTGAGATGCTAATGTAGCTGGCATTCAGCAACATTTCTTCATTTGTTCAATTTTTCAGCTGTGTAAAAGAAAATTTAATAACCGCCTGACACCTTGCAACAACAGTCCCTAATGCACTGCAAGCACACTCACGCTGAATCCTGGGCATCATACTTTAAAATCATTCCACCAGATTGTGTCTGCTCTGGGTTCCAGAGGGTGGGCTGGGGAAAGTGCCAAAGGATCAGAACTCAGGCAAAGCTGCAGTCCCTGAACAGTCCTGAGCATGGGTAATCAGGATCACTGGATTCTATTCCTGATTTCGCCACAGATTTTATTGTGGCCTTCAGCAAGTCACTCAACTGCTCTGAGCCTCTGTTTGCCAACCTGCAAAATGGATATAATGTCTAGTCAATGGACCATATATCTGAAAGTTCTTTAAGACCCTCTGATTAAAGGCAGTTGAGCCATGCAAAACATTATTATTAATTGTTAAAATCAGCTCATCTTAAACCAAATACCAGAAAGAACGTCTTTTCTCTTACTGGTACATAGATGTTGTTATTTTTCTGGAGCCACCAGAGAAGGAGATAGACACACAGAGGCGGGGGGAACTGATGCATACACAGCTGCCTTACAAAAATGAGGCTTTCCACTGGGGGACTTTGGAGGTGGTAGGGGTGAGGGCGAGCACAGAGCCTCCGGAACATTAAAGGAACAAGACATCACAGATATAGGGATGCCTCAAATATTTCAGCTGTCAAAAGCTTTTCAGGTACACTGAGACATGCTATGAAGTGGTTTAAAACCATTGATTTTCATGCTGTGGTTTGGTTGATGGATCTCATTCCCAGGCATGATCTTGCCCAGGTTCTCAACAGCAAATACCTTACTAAAATTTGCCAGACACTCATTTATTGATGTGCATCGCACAGAAAGACCTTACCCTGGCAGTGGAATCAACTCTCCTGAAAGACTGTCCAGCTGGCAACTTTAGTTATGTAGCAGGGGCCCCGCTAGCTATAGGCAAATTAGGGAGCTGCCTAGGGCAGCAGATAAGCTAGACCAGTAGATTTCTGGGAAAAGCAAATTTTTTTTTGAAATGCTTGACCAAGGAAATGGCTTGTCTACATGGCACCGCAGTGGGGTCTATGGGGGTGTGAATTGCAGAGCTCTCGGATGTGTAGCTCCACGTAGGCCCCGCTAGCACAAACTAAAAGATACCTAGCTGGCACTGATGTAATCCTGTTTCAAACAACACTATGTTAATGCTCACTAGGTACCTACACAGGTCAATTTGAGTTCTATACACAAGAGTGCTCTGCAGTTCACACACCCATGTAGACCAGTCTGCAGTGCCCATATGTCTGATAACAGAAAGTGTTTGGTGCAGAATATCTTTCAAGTTAAAGCTACTGAATTTCTAGGGGCATGTCTACACTGCAATAAACCTCAGGGTCTGTCAAATTTCTATGGATAGGTCTGTCCTGCAATGGAAAACTCATGGCAGAGTCTCAGAGCCCAGGTCAATTGATTTGGGCTCCCAGGGCTAGAGGCTAAAAATATCAGTATAGATGTTCGGGCTTCAGCTGGAACCCAGGCTCTGAAAACCCATGAGGGGGAAGGGTCTCAGAGGTCAGGCTCCAGCCCGAGCCTTAACATCTACACTGCTCTTTTTAACGCCGCAGCCTGAGCCCCGCAAGCCGGAGTCAGTTGACCTGGGTGCTGAGACTTGCTGCGGTGGGTCTTTTATTGCGCTGTAGACATACCCTAAAAGGGTAGAAGTTTTGCAGAGGGTGGCAGATTGTCTTGAGTGATCACTGTCTGTTAGTGGCCATTATACTCAGAACTGCAGGCATCAGGTTGGGGAAAAAACGGTGGTGCTGCACTTCCAAGCTCTGCCCACAAAATAAGCTCCACCCATTTGAGTTATCAATATGAGATGAAGCTAATAGTAGATTGTGCTGATGTTGAAAGTATGACTTTGCAGGTCTCTGAGCAGCACCTTAAGCCCGGCACCCCCTTGATTATTCTTGACTATGCCCATAGATTATTAGCTCTTTCTTGACGGTGGCAGAGGGGGAAAAAAGACATGTACTCATGGCACCAAAATGAGACATCATTCATAGTAAATTGTGCAGATCTGTGATCCTTCCTGTCCTTTCTTATATGAAGAACAAAATAGTTAGCAATGTTGTTGACATTTAAACATATCATTGAGTATCTGAGTTGAATGGTGCATCATTGAATGGTAAACATCATCATTGAGTATCTGAGTTGAATGTATCTGACTGCCGAGACTCATCAATCCCTCAGATCGCTACCTCTTCCTGCTTCTCCATGTGGGCACCAATGATACTGCCAAGAATGACCTTGAGCGTATTACTGCAGACTACGTGGCTCTGGGAAGAAGGATAAAGGAGTTTGAGGCGCAAGTGGTGTTCTCGTCCATTCTCCCTGTGGCAGGAAAAGGCCGGGGTAGAGACTGTCGAATCGTGGAAGTCAACGAATGGCTACGCAGATGGTGTCGGAGAGAAGGGTTGAGATTCTTTGACCATGGGATGGTGTGCCAAGAAGAAGGAGTGCTAGGCAGAGATGGGCTCCACCTGACAAAGAGAGGGAAGAGCATCTTTGGAAGCAGGCTGGCTAACCTAGTGAGGAGGGCTTTAAACTAGGTTCACTGGGGGAAGGAGACCAAAGCCCTGAGGTAAGTGGGGAAGTGGGATACCGGGAGGAAGCACAAGTAGGTGAGTGCAAGAGGGGAGGGCTCCTGCCCCATAAAGGGACAGCAGGACGATCGGTGAGTTATCTTAAATGCCTATACACAAATGCAAGAAGCCTGGGGAACAAGCAGGGAGAACTGGAAGTCCTGGCACAGTCAAGGAATTATGATGTAATTGGAATAACAGAGACTTGGTGGGATAACTCACACGATTGGAGTACTGTCATGGATGGATATAAACTGTTCAGGAAGGATAGGCAGGGCAGAAAAGGTGGGGGAGTTACGTTGTATGTAAGAGAGCAGTATGACTGCTCAGAGCTCCAGTATGAAACTGCAGAAAAACCTGAGAGTCTCTGGATTAAATTGAGAAGTGTGAGCAACAAGGGTAATGTCGTGGTGGGAGTCTGCTACAGACCACCAGACCAGGGGGATGAGGTGGACGAGGCTTTCTTCCAGCAACTAACAGAAGTTGCTAGATCACAGGCCCTGGTTCTCATGGGTGACTTTAATCACCCCGATATCTGCTGGGAGAGCAATACAGCGGTCCACAGACAATCCAGGAAGTTTTTGGAAAGTGTAGGGGACAATTTCCTGGTGCAATTGCTGGAGGAACCAACTAGGGGAAAAGCTCTTCTTGACCTGCTGCTCACAAACAGGGAGGAAATAGTAGAGGAAGCAATAGTGGATGGGAACCTGGGAGGCAGTGACCATGAGATGGTCGAGTTCAGGATCCTGACACAAGGAAGAAAGGAGAGCAGTAGAATACAGAGCCTGGACTTCAGAAAAGCAGACTTTGATTCCCTCAGGGAACTGATGGGCAAGGTCCCCTGGGAGAATAACATGAGGGGGAAAGGAGTCGAGGAAAGCTGGCTGTATTTTAAAGAATCCTTATTGAGGTTGCAGGAACAACCATCCCGATGTGTAGAAAGAAAAGTAAATATGGCAGGTGACCAGCTTGGCTTAACAGTGAAATCCTTGCTCGTCTTAAACACAAAAAAGCAGCTTACAAGAAGTGGAAGATTGGACAAATGACCAGGGAGGAGTATAAAAATATTATTCAGGCATGCAGGAGTGAAATTAGGAAGGCCAAATCACACTTGGAGTTGCAGCTAGCCGGAGATGTTAGGAGTAACAAGAAGGGTTTCTTCAGGTATGTGAGCAACAAGAAGAAAGTCAAGGAAAGTGTGGGCCCTTTGCTGAATGAGGGAGGGAACCTAGTGACAGAGGATGTGGAGAAAGCTAGTGTACTCAATGCTTTTTTTGCCTCTGTCTTCACAGACAAGGTCAGCTCCCAGGCGGCTGCACTCCGCAGCACGGTATGGGGAGGAGGTGACCAGCCCTCTGTGGAGAAAGAAGTAGTTCGGGACTATTTAGAAAAGCTGGACGAACACAAGTCCATGTGGCCGGATGCACTGCATTCGAGGGTGCTAAAGGAGTTGGCCGATGTGATTGCAGAGCCATTGGCCATTATCTTTGACAAATCATGGCAATCAGGGGAGGTCCCGGATGACTGGAAAAAAGCTAATGTAGTGCCCATCTTTAAAAAAGGGAAGAAGGAAGATCCGGGGAACTACAGGCCAGTCAGTCTCACCTCAGTCCCTGGAAAAATCATGGAACAGGTCCTCAAGGAATCAATTCTGAACCACTTAAAGGAGGGGAAAGTGATCAGGAACAGTTAGCATGGATTCACCAAGGGCAAGTCATGCCTGACTAACCTAATTGCCTTCTATGATGAGATAACTGGCTCTGTGGATGAGGGGAAAGCAGTGGATGTGCTATTTCTTGACTTTCGCAAAGCTTTTGATACAGTCTCCCACAGTGTTCTTGCCAGCAAGTTAAAGAAGTATGGGCTGGATGAATGGACGGTAAGGTGGATAGAAAACTGGCTGGATGGTCGTGCTCAACGGGTAGTGATCAATGGCTCCATGTCTAGTTGGCAGCCGGTATCAAGTGGAGTTCCCCAAGGGTCGGTGCTGGGGCCGGTTTTGTTCAATATCTTCATCAACGATCTGGAGGATGGTGTGGACTGCACCCTTAGCAAGTTTGCAGATGACACTAAACTGGGAGGGGTGGTTGATACGCTGGAGGGTAGGGACAGGATACAGAGGGACCTAGACAAATTAGAGGATTGGGCCAAAAGAAATCTGATGAGGTTCAACAAGGACAAGTGCAGAGTCCTGCACTTAGGACGGAAGAATCCCATGCACTGCTACAGACTAGGGACCGAATAGCTGGGCAGCAGTTCTGCAGAAAAGGACCTAGGGGTTACAGTGGACGAAAAGCTGAATATGAGTCAACAGTATGCCCTTGTTGCCAAGAAGGCTAACGGCATTTTGGGCTGTATAAGTAGGGGCATTTCCAGCAGATCGAGGGACGTGATTATTCCCCTCTATTCGGCACTGGTGAGGCCTCATTTGGAGTACTGTGTCCAGTTTTGGGCCCCACACTACAAGAAGGATGTGGATAAATTGGAAAGAGTCCAACGGAGGGCAACAAAAATGATTAGGGGGCTGGAGCACATGACTTATGAGGAGAGGCTGAGGGAACTGGGATTGTTTAACCTGCAGAAGAGAAGAGTGAGGGGGGATTTGATAGCTGCTTTCAACTACCTAAAAGGGGGTTCCAAAGAGGATGGATCTAGACTGTTCTCAGTGGTAGAAGATGACAGAACAAGGAGTAATGGTCTCAAGTTGCAGAGGGGGAGGTTTAGGTTGGATATTAGGAGAAACTTTTTCACTAGTAGGGTGGTGAAGCACTGGAATGGGTTACCTAGGGAGGTGGTGGAATCTCCTTCCTTAGAGGTTTTTAAGGTCAGGCTTGACAAAGCCCTGGCTGGGATGATCTAGTTGGGGTTGGTCCTGCTTTGAGCAGGGGGTTGGACTAGATGATCTCCTGAGGTCCCTTCCAACCCTGAGATTCTATGATTCTATGATTTCACACCTCTGACAGCTGCTGTGGCAGACTCTGCAGGCTCAGAGAAACATCTCTGCACCAGTGGTTTCACATTTTTGAGATTTTCTTCTCAACCATAGCAGCTAGAGACGTACATATTTTAATGAAATTTGAGATTCTGATGAACAATATAGCACCATGACAGAAGATCCAGTACTCAGTACCATCACGAACTGGCTCACTCCTGGTGCAATTTAGGTTATAGTGGCGGTAGGATGATCCCCAGGACAGAGTAAATTTTAATCACTTGGGGAAATCCTCTTTCCTTCTTTCCTCTCTTAATATGTATTAAACTGCATTCACAGCTCCCTGTCCCAGTTATCCCTTAATTCAAACCCTGAATATCCAGTCCCTTCTTTCTTGTTCCTGACAAGGAATTTGATGGAATCACTTCAGCCCTGTTTCAGATGTTCCCTGTTACAATAAAGAGTCATGGAATCATAGAATATCAGGGTTGGAAGGGACCTTAGGAGGTCATCTAGTCCAACCCCCTGCTCAAAGCAGGACCAATCCCCAATTTTTGCCCCAGATCCCTAAATGGCCCCCTCAAGCATTGAACCCACAACCGTGGGTTTAGCAGGCCAATGCTCAAACCACTAAGCTATCCCCCCCCCCCCAAATTAAAGGGAATGACCAGAGTCACTCCCATTTATGTCCAGGCACCCCCAGCCAACCACACCATGGCTGGCCAGGAGCACACAGGGGACAACGATGACCAGTCATACTGCACCGTTTTCTGCCAGAAGGCAAGGAGCTGCTGTGTAGTCCTGCAACTACCAGCCTCAGGCAGAACGGCCCCCTCAAGCATTGAACTCACAACCCCGGGGTTTAGTAAGCCAATGCTCAGACCGCTGAGCTATCCCTCTGCTCCAGTCTATCACCTGTCATTATTATCTAAGCAAATACATTTCACCCTGACTTATTTATTTTCCCTCTCTCTTCCATTTGGTCTAACACACACCTCCTCATTAGAGATAAACAAGATGCCTGAATCTGTGAGGTGCTAATCGGCTCCAGTCAGACAATCCTCAACTTTCATTGATCGAAACAAGAACTGAGGGCTCTTGCAGGAAGAGGCCACATTGACTATCCATCCATAAACGTGGAATATCCATATTGTACATTGCAATCAACATAGTACACTATCCATATTGTGTATGTATTAACCTAAAAAATTTAATACATCCAAGTGAGGATAAGAAAATTGGAAGAATTGGCTAAACCCAGATTTCTGTGCTGGGTTCCAAGGGCAACATTATCAAAAGCAGCTAGTGATTTTTGGGTGCTTAATTTTTAGGTGCTCTAAAAGGGCCTGATTTATCAGAAAGTGCTGCGCTTTGAAATTCAGGTGCCTCCAGTTTATCACCCCCAAAACTGAGGCACTTCAAATCATTGGTCACTTTAAAAAATGTAGGCCAACATCTTTATAAGGGAGGTGACAACTGAGGGTGTTGTGAAAGTCATTTATTTGTAAAGAAGCAGTTTACAATTCCAGCGCGACATTTTAAGTGAGACTATGTCACATAAAGTTCCTCTGGGCTCCATAACAGCAGCACACAAAACAGTCACTTCTCTTGCTGCACTTTATTCTGTTGTCATGTTAAAAGCAATGAATTTATTTCCCCCTCTCCGTCCCCCTCCACTGCTGCAGTCCTGCAGTAAATCAAAAAAGTAAACTCTCACTCTCATTGTGCAGGGCTTACTTCCAGGCCTCTACAGTTTCCACAGTAACTAATTAGAAATTTGCATCTCCAAGAGAGAATTATTTAATACTGATGTAAGCCCTTTTATTCTTCGGAGCTTGGCCTTTTGCTACTCAACTTCTGGTAGATGTTGGGCCTTAAGGTCATACTGTACAAACTCTGAATGTAGGTGGCCATGGTCTCTCTTCTTTATTTCAGATGATTCATATCCTGTGAAGAAAATGTCTTGCCAGGTTTTTGTTCAATGGCCTAGATTTGAAAGGCCGCGCCCAATTCATTTAGTCACCATTTGTTTTAAACTGTAACATCTTCTCCATTCCTCATTAGCTAACTCTTGTGTAATTGAGTCATGCATTTTTAGTTGTGTTATACCAGTGGAGCTAGGTCACATTAATGCACCTTCCCCATTAGTTCCCTTGCTTTCTAAATCTAAGCGAGGCTTTTATTTTACGTGGCAGAAAAGAAAGGCTTGATGCTGGAAGTGCGCTGGCATTTACTTTGTGGTCATGTCACAGGTACTGTATGTCTGATATACTGTCCAGGCCTAAATAATGAGGGAAGAAGGGAGTAGAGGCTGCAAATGAAACAAAAGATTTCTTTCACATCCATGTTGACAACTGGAAATAAAGGAGCCAGACCCACAAGCTTCCATTGCATAGAACTCTTGTTGAAGGCAATAGGAGCTCTGTACACAGTGCTTAATCCAAAGCACACTGAAGTCAATGGAAAGTTTCCCATTGACTTAAATGGATGTTGGATCAAGCCCATCGTGAGCTTGCAAGAGTTTCTTCAATGTCAATATCTTTTCAGCCATGGGGCATTCCTAGAAAGGATCTATAAAGAAAAACAAATAGATGCTATCAGGATGAGGATCTCTTTCTGCCCCTACATGAACCATGCTCACCCTGATTCTCCACTCACTTATACTAGCTTTCTACCACTGTAACTTCATTGACTTCAGTGGGGCCACCTCCATTGATGGCAGTGAAAGAGGAATCTGGCCCATTGTATCTTCTTCCTTACACATTGCTCTTGAAGAAGACATCATGGTTGCAATGTAAAAAGTTTTGGGTGTGGAGTTATGATAAACCTTTTGTTCCAGTCGCTGAAAGGGTGTTTGATAAATATCTACCCTTATGAGGATAAACTAGATGGAACTTCACGAACATCCTTGTACAATAATATTTCTTGTGCCAGAAACAGTTCACACTAGCAGAATTTTCTGGACCCTTTTCAAAGTAACCATAAGATTCTATTCTTCTTCTTCTTCAGAGATCTTTCACACAACATCTGAATTTTCAGATCCCTCCTTTGTGCCCCATGGCAGGTAATAATGATGCTTTTGCTTTGATGGACCCTAGCACTTGAAGTTGCTTGGCATCATTCAAGTCCATCTCTTCCTATTTAAAAACAAACAAAAACCTTTAAACTCTTACCCCTAAAGATGTTTTTTATTATGATCAAACAAGTTGGACTGATATTTGCTATCTTCACTCTACACTCCATTTTCAATGGATGTTTCAATTTTTAATATTATTAATTTTAGGCCTTAATTACATGATCTCATCCTGGTTCCCAACATGACTAAGGGTGACAAAATCTGGATGTTAATGTTTTAAGGGTTTGGTGGCTTACATTTTATAGTGTTCTAGTTGTAGTTTGTCATGTTTCTATGACATCCCAGATGCCTTGGCATGAGGACAATTTAAAAATGCTGTTTCAGATATAGATATAGTTTAGGACACAACTCTCTCTTCCACCTCTTGGCTATCCCTGGATGCAAAATAGGGTTGCCAGCTTTGGTTGGACGTATTCCTGGAGGTTTCATCAGATGACATAATCTTTAATTAAAGATGAATCTTTAATTCCTGAAGACTCCAGGACAGTCCTGGAGGGTTGTCAATCCTAATGCAAAACAAGTATGCAAGCAAACAGAGTGTTCCTCTACAGCAGCCTGATGGAAACAGAGTAGTGGATTGTAAGGAACTCTGACACCACACATCTGCCACTTCACTACCCTCTAATCCCCACAATAAATATATGTGTGACAAAAGGAAGGGAGCCACAAACAGACAGTGTACCAGGTACTTTACTGCTAGCCATACTACCAACAAGCCACACATGGAGGGGAGAACTGGAACTGGCTTTTAACTGTAAAAGCCAGTGCCACTTCGGCGGATTAATTCGGAATTAAGTGTGGAGGTAGTTTTATGGGTTCAGTGGGAACTCTGAGGAATGGGTAGGCTGGTACTAAAAGCCATGCCATTTGAACTACCGTTGAGTAAAATATTACACTCCTGACTACCCAGCTCATTTCTTGTTCAGAAGCAAAGGGATCAGGTTCATTAAAGCTGTGAAGTCGTGTGCTAAATGTGACACTGAGAACTTAAATCACAACTTTATTATTTAAAAAAAAGAAAATGAGGGCAAGCCAGATGGAGAGTCTGACTTTTTAAAGTTTTTGAGTTATTTGTGTACAAAAACGTCTCACCCTTTTTATGGGAAAAGTAAATATACATATTTCCTGCTGACTTGGCTAAGAAATTGCTCCATGGATTTTAGTGATTCTTTCAAAAACAAAGCAAAACAAAAAAATCACCTCTCAACTGAAACAAAGTAAGCAAGAGATTAAATACACAAGGAGGCTTTTACAGAGAGTTATCATTACATCATTATTCATATTTTAATGAGAATTGATTTTTGATTCTCCCCTGTTTGTTTGCTTGTCCAAGAATATTTGTTCACATGGCTGTTTGTGCAAGTACACACATACATATGTGAACAAGTGGCTATTTGCTGGCACAGGCAGGCATGCACTATTTATACCAGAGATACCTTCCTTGTTTAATGAGTTTCAGTCTCCAGTCATGATGGATCAGAAGCAATGCCATATGTTTTAGATGATCACTCAGATACCTGAAATAACAGACAGCCAATAGTCAGAAACATAATAAAAATGAATTGTCCAGAAACAACCCATCATCTGAGATATATCTGCATAACACGTTACTCAAACCAGTATGAATACCTAAGGCCCTTCATTTTCAGTTTTTACTGTTTTTTACCAAAAAATTCCCAGGTTTTACAAAAGCTATTATTCAGTTTTTACCAATTTCCACACAAATTTTGGACCACCCATGTACATGAGAATACTGATTAGGTTTAGAAAACCCAATACATTACAATAGGTAAAGGTATTTATGTTAATAATAAATTAGTGTAAGTGTAAATGTGAGGCTGGCTGTTAAAGTAAAGGAAAGTAGTGGAAGGTACACACACACACACATTCATGCATGCAAATGTGTGTATGTACTGTTAATGTATAATTCTTGAAATAAAGCAGAGCATCAAACAGCTTTTATAATCAGTACTCTTACTTTTCTCAATTTGTTTTTTTTTTTCTGTCTTTCTGTCCCCAATATTAACCCTGGTATTTACCTAGAACTTTTTTGCATTGATTTTCATCTGTTTTTAAAAAAATTTTCCAGGAAATTTTAAACAAAATACAAACCAAAAATGAGTAGCCTTATGGATAATGAATACCTTCATTAAAAATAAAATAAAGAAAGGTCAAGATTTGCAAAACCAACTAGTGACTGTGGATGCCTCATTTTGGGGTGATTTCTCAAATCAAAACTCCTGTAAGGTGTCCCAAGTTGGCCACCCAAAACCATAGCCGCCCATAATCACTAGACATTTTTGAAAATCTTTTCCAAAGCCTATGCATTGCAAGCAGAAAAGAGGCAAAATTAATCAGAGGCATTGTTCTCTCTGAGTTGTTCACACAGCGCTAGTGAGGAAGTGACAACAATGAAACTTAAGTAACAGCCACATAGTCTCCACTCCTGCACCTGCTACAGTAAAAGTGAAACAGAATGAATGCCGAGGCTAAGCACTCTGAGCAGATCTGCCTTCTGATTACAGTGAGACAAGGTGGGTGAGGTAATAACTTTTATTGAACCAACTTTTCTGCTGGTGAAAGAGAGAAGCTTTGGAGCTGCACATAGCAGCTGATTTCACTGTCAGTCATTTGGCTGTAATTACCTAATCACAGAGAGGTAGTAAATGGAAAACTCCCATTAAGAGCAGCCCACCTCCACACATCCCTCCCTGGAGGCATCTCAATTCATGTCACCTCATTAACACCTACTTGTTGAGAGCTATTAGCTGGTCAGGTAGACTAGTTGGTGTCAAGAAGCCTGTTTCATATAGTACTGACTACTAATTAGGGTCATTAGGATGAAGCTAGACCGCCTAGCCACCTGCACACCAGAGCTAGATATGTGGCTTTGCAGGGAAATGGTAGAAATCAGCAAGAGATGCATAACTAAGGGCATCTAATTAGATTAGTAGGTTTCTGTGCTTTGGATTTTTCCATAATTCAGTCAATTAAACTACACTTTCATAGTGAGGCCTTACGTGCCATATATCCCCAGGCACCGCACAAAATAATAAAATTAACAGCTCGTGTAATTATTATGGAGAGATGGTTACTTCTTCCTAGTTAAGATTGTGGGGCTTTCCATCAGGAACGCTTATTTCTGCTTCAATTTTTGCATGTGTGAGCTGTGGCCAGAGAACCATTTTTTTAAATCAAAATTTGAGATGATTCCTAATGCACCTGTAGAGGAATTTAAGGTGGGGTCTGCAAATCCCATGGCCTGGAACCTGGCTATCTAAGGGCAAGCACATCTCCCTCTGTAACCCATGATGGCAGTTGTAATCAGTGAGAAATCTGATGTCATATTGTATTCTATGTTCATATGGAAATCATAAACACACAAACTCACTCACTTCACCCACCACTGGAATACAGCCTCTTCTGGGGCCAAACAAAGACATTGTTTAAACAACAAATCAACAATTGTTTTAGTGAGGAATTCTTTATGGGATTGAAAATAGGAAAGAAGTTTAAGTAGGCAGAATATAATTTACCAACATCAAAATCTAGCAGCTAATCTCAACCCTTGTACAAAATACCAGGAAATTATTTGATCACCATAAATTATCTGGACTTCATCACATATCTTAAAAACACCACAGCTCCCACAGCGCATTAATGGACAAGCATCCCATTAGAGCCCAGGTAATGTGCTCTCTGTACCAATTTCATATTTACAGTTAACAAAGCAAGGCATTTTTCAGTCATTCTTCACTCTGCTTGCTGTCTATATGGGTCTTAAAATCCTGAAAATCAAATCTGCTGTATATTATATGGCACTTGTTTTAGAGAAAAATCAAAAGAGACACAAATACAATGGTCAGGGGTGTAGTATAAAAACTGAGATAGAGAAGAACAGAATAAAAAATAAATCCTTTAAACTCAAGAGGGTGGCAGATAATCTGAAAGCAAAATTTGGATATTGTTTTATTTTACAAACTAAGTTCAATACTAGTTTAGTTCCTGTGCATTCAGAGCGCTGGAGACTTGGCTCATCAATGTATAAAACAGGTACACACCCATCACACATATTGGTGAAGGCTTCCCCCTACAACTCAGTCAGTTCTGCCTCATCAGGGACCTGGAGAGATCACCAACAAGGGTGTGAAAAATGCAGTTTCCATGCCCTTCCTGCCATTTAATTCTCTGCTAAAAAAGGGGTGCAAAATATAGTGATAAAAGGGTGGTGCTAACACCTATCTATCAATGCATTTCCTATGGGATAGTGAATAATCATCAGAGGACCGTTCAGTTTGGTCACTATTGAGCTGGGCTGATTTACAGACTGGATATTTTAATTACTCAAACTTCCACCTAATTGGTGTGCTATGTAGTCTGTTCTCAGTATAACTTAGAAGATGACACATTCTATTTTAGAATATTTTCCTGCTTAATTATCTTTTGCGATTGTTATATAAATAACAATGATTTAATGCGGTATATATTTTCTTTGTTTTAAGAGAACGGATCAAATCCTCAGTTGGTGTAAATCGGTGTAGCAATTGAGTTATCCCAGTTCACATGCACTGAGGATCTGGCTCAGTACGTTTCTAATTGTTCTGTGAGGCACTGGTTGTCGCTAGGAGGCTGTCACTGATGTCTTTGCTACTATGTTATAGTTCTGTGTTTCAGGCACTTCAAATTATTACTATTATTTTTTAAAATATCCAGTGTGAGTCACCCACATTACTAGGGCCTGCCTGAAAAAACATATTTTTAAACAAGAACATCTAAGAATCCCAACAGCTATTTATTTCTCATAAACACACACAAAAGGGCTAACCTGACTTTCCTGCTAGGTCAACCCTGCAGTTTGCTCCTTTGCTAAAAGCTTATACGTCAAGTTGTCTTCCTTTAATCCAGTGTATTCAGCTGAGTTGCAACAGAGTTTAGGAATACAAGCAGTTGTTCCACCTTAACTGTCTATAGGGGTGTTACTGTATGCAGCTAGAATATATCATACATCAAAGTCTTGGAACCTACTCTCTGCACTTCAGCTCTTGATATTCCTGAATTTACTCAGCTGACAAACAATTGTTTTGTCCTAAAAAAGTCTGCATACTTTCTCCTCCATTGCTGTGACAAACTAATTCCTGAATGCATTGTAAAGCACTGAGGGCTCTGTGGGGTCCAAGACAATATTACTGTAAGGTTCAAAATTAAAAAACAAACAAACAAAAACCACAACTATTTCCCACTCTCTACTGTGTATGGAGGAAATTATGCTACTCCTCCTTATAAATAATAGGGGTGTGCAATGTGTCATTCCTATTCACTGTTTGTGGGTTTTTTTGTGCTTATTGATGCTGCATCTGTTTTGTCAGTGCGTCAGCTAATGGAGAAAGTTAATTGTGTTGGTTGTAAGGCCACCTGTCACACACATGCCTCATTTCCATACTAATGGTCCAACAGAGGCAGGCAGTGTACTCCTCTGCAGTAGCAGCTACTGCCTCTTTGGAAACATGGGCCAAATGTGCCTATGCAGCAACTGTAGGCCTCTTATGTGAATGCCTCTAGTGTTGTGTCAACCCCGGGCTTGCGTTAACCCCCTGCAGACGTCCCAAAGGTAGATTTATAAGCATTTGGCAATACAGTAAATGTTATGCTTGAACCACGTCCACGTGCAGAACACAATTGTCAGAGAAGGCAGGACATGGCTTTCTGCTTCTTATGCTGGTTTGATACGACCAGCTGGATTCAGAACCACACCTTCCCTTACACGCACGCTTTGTCTTCAGGAGCTGGAAGTCCAAGTGATCATCCCTCAGCAGAGGCAGATAAAGTCACTCTCAGTTCTTCATTCTTTAATAGCTGGATCGTTTTGCTCCCCAAGTTCCTTCCTAAATTGTTAGTGAATCCATAGCAAAACTGGCAAGCGCTGTGAGTGGCTGTGCTCATCCAGAGGAGAAGGGGCAATATCAATGTCCACCTCTTTTGTCCCCTTTGTTAAGATTTTGAGTGAGTAGAGGAGGGCACAGACCATAACTTGGGAAGGAAAATGTTACTGACTACTGAGGCAAGCAGGAGTACTCTAGGCCAGAGAAACTTTTAAACGCTCCACTTTGATTATAGAGCTGGTGCCAGAAAAGCTGCAGCTGATGAATATTTTATTTTAACATATGGGAAACTATTCTCTCCAGTTGAAATTGTGGAAGGCTTTTTTTCTTTCTTTTAGAAGGTTATGTTAATAAAGGGATTTATTCTGAACTGCCAAGGCTGTCCCTGGCCCTAAGAAATTTAAAAAACAAAATTTGCCAGAGTTTTTGTGGCTCTTTTTTTGTGGTTTCCTGTGCCCTGAAAAATCACTCATAAAACACTGATGGATTTTACACTGAAAACATGATTCGGGAAGTAATGTTTAGTTTTGGGACATTCAATGGGTTTCTAAAATTTGTTAAAGTAAAGCTTTGCTGAACTGCACTCTGGCACAGGCTGTAGGAGAGCGATCAGGGCCTGGAACACCTGCTGAGCAGCTGGATGTACCAAATATTCCTTAATTCCTTCTGTTTTCAATGGAGTGTGTTCTGAGACTCCATAACCATAAGTACCTGAAACAAAAGAGTTAAAATGATTTGCTAAATCTTGATGCATGTATGGGCCACAAAGAAAATACTCCATATATGTAAGGGCCTAATTATGTAGGCCAAAAATTCGGGAGTACAGTGTGTGCACATAAATCAATTATGGTGATGATAATATTTCCTATTTCCTATAACAGGGCAGTTAACTAAGGCCACGTTTCTGCTTTTGGTGGCTTTGGGTGTGCAGGAGGGGCTGCACTATTGCTGGAGAACCCCAGGTAAATTCTTGTTGATTCAGCAGAATACTTCCCGGGGGTCTCTGTGTTGTGCATCCTAGAGCACTAGCTCTTCCACCCTTCGAGAGGACGCAGCATATCCTCCCACTTAGCGCTCAGACAGTCCAGCGGGCCGATGCAGCGTGTGTGGTGGGGCAGGAAGTCACTTAATTCTCATCTGGTCCCACTCTCTTTTGGACACCCAACCTATGTGAGGCACTAGGAAGGAGCTGGGTCTACACGTTCCCAATGGGATTCTGGCCAGCTTTGCGCAGAGGCACAAGAGTGAGGGAAAGGCTCTTTGTATTGTGAGAGAAGTATGCTCCTGTATAAATATTTAATAGATAAGGTGCCAGTAGAATATGTAGCACAGTCCCTGGGTTTTGTAGGACCCGTAAAACTTATTGTTGTGCATTGCAAATGGCTTCTTGTGTGCTGTTCTTTACTCACCTCCCTTGCTTTTCCTATGCAGGAGTAGGCCAGAATATGGCCCTTAATCACTCAGGAATCGATGAATTAATCCATTGTGAAAGTGGAAAAAGTGGCAGTGATATGCCAGGGCCAACGAATAGGTTTTACTCCAGGTAGGGAAAATCCAGGATTCATACAAATGTAAAGCTAAACAGTTGCAGGAATTTCCATTTTCTTTATTGGATCTCCCAATTACCTCCCACTTCAAACGATCTCTCAGGTCCTGTGTACATGAAGCTTTGTTCTTAGCTTGGCCTATGGGTTCTGATTGTTTCCCGGGGGGCAAGGGTGATTGTGTTCACTCACATACAACCAGCACTCCTGCCTCTGATCCACTAACTTATTCAAGAGCTGCCACACAACAGGCTGCTACTACGTGACCAAAAGGGCCACTCTGACCTTAGCGCCTCCCCATTGGTGGAATCATGGATCCGAGGTCCCTTAAAGCATATTACCAGAACTGCCAACCACAAGCAGCCAAAAATTGTGAGTCAGGTCCACAAAAAAGCACAAGATCGGCTTAAAATCATGAGATTTAAAACAGATGTGTGATTCTTTTTATTTCCTTCTGGTTTTTCAGCTCATGTGGTTCATATCTTCAAGTTTTCCTCTGCAACCAAGAAGGCTAGGAACTTTGTTTTTTAATGAAAACTGAGATTCTTACACAATCAAATGACTTCAGGGGCTTTAAAAAAAAGCAGCAAATATCAGAAGAATCAGCAACGCTACCTTATTCAGAGAAAAATAATTCTCACACTTCTTTCAGTTAAATATAACAGGTAATTATTTTGAGATATTTTCTAAGAGAAACAGAGAGGTGTAGTACAGAAAACAAGTCATATCAGGTCCATATCTTGATGTACTTTTATCTTTCCTCTCTCTTATAATCATCAGATTGCTTTCTTGGCTAAATACTCCTACATCTCTGGAGAGAAGATATGTTGGATACTCTTACAATCTGGTCTATTCCATCCTTGCTGTTGTGGGTTTGTGGGAAGCAGTAATTTTGCAATATTTTTACATTCTTTGTGTGGGTGGGGGAGGAGAAACTAAACTTTACCCCCAAAATTTAAAAACATTACAATATATTCATCCACGGAGCAACAACTGTCTTTTGGTTTGTTTGCTATACTGCTGCTTTCTATTTGGATGATGCAAGAAGCACACTGAAAGCAAAAGATATAGCCAGTGCTGGATGTGTTGATACAGTAACAAACTTGTGACCACTTGGGGTGAGCGTGCTGCACACAACAGACATTTGAATATAGTGCCAGAGGGAACAGAACTCACATCCTGCTGCTCCCGAAGCACAAACCCACACCACTTTAGTTACGGAGAATCTCCGTTAGCTGATAGCACCCTTTGACTCACAGTTGCACAGTTCTGCATGTATCCAGCAGAGGGTACTATCACACTTCCAGACAAGCCATTTCTTCACAATACATTGCCTGCACCTTCATTTTTTCTTCTACTTAAAAAAATAATGTATTATATTTTAAAAACTGTTAATGGGGAAGGAAGGGGATGAAGCAAATCAATGGTAAAGACAGTAAGTGTAGACCAATTAAATAAGTTAGGAGCATAATGGGGGAGGGGGGCACTCTGCTCCTGGAGGAGCCATCTTTTGGCTGTGATGTAAAACAGAGGTCTCTTTGATCCCTTGCGGTCACTAAAAATCCCATGAAAGATGCTTTGGCAAAAGAAAGGAGCTGTGTCTGCTTCAAAATCTTGGGCAAATTCCAGTGTTGTCACTACATCCCGATTGTCTAAATTTATACATACATGCTAATCTGTCCAGGTTAGAGCGTGAGCACATATGTGTATGCACTATTTAGGAGGTCAGATCTTTTTTTGCAAAATATTTTCCCCCTTTCCACTCTGGTCCTCTAAAAAGCTATCCTAGTGCAATGCTTTTCAATTGAATTAAAAGCCGTGTGCCTGTTTTTGTCCTCAAATGCCCCTATTTATTTCACTCAGGTGCTAAATTTTATGCCTAATTTCCCTCCGACTTCTTCACTTGCTGTTTCTAAACTGCTGTGTAGTATTGCTGACACTTATGTAATGGCTAACATGTCCTAGCTCAGAGGATGCTGCATTTCAGCAATGCGTGAAGTGATCACTGTATATGTATAGTATGTCATTCTGTGAAAATGCTTTGAGAGGCTTGGGAAAGACACTAATAATATGTAATAGTAACAAATATAGTTGCCAGATGCTAACACCTTTTTCCTTAAAATATTTCACCAGCATACCCAGAGTGCATGGAATCTTTGGGGACTTTAGCTGTTAAAAATCTCAGGGTTCTCTACTGAGGATGTGTGTACTGTGCTTTTTCAAGGGCTTCAACAGCTGAAGCTTGGGGAAGGTATAAACCACTGAAAATAGAGTCTTATAATGGGAAGTGTTCATCAGCCTTACTAATAGGTGGTTTTGCCTTGCCTATAACACAATATTTTCGATTAGGCTGCAAGGCAGAAAATTAACTCAATGATGAAGGTACTCACTCTCTGTGTAGATGGGTAAAGAATGAGTGGGCAGGGCTGGGGAGTGGGCAGAGCCTTAAATCTTCACACACACACACACCCGCTGGCCTCCCCAGCACACCAGTTGCACAGATGGAGTAGTATCTGCACCTGGCAAAGGGCTTCCACAGATCACTTCCCCCTTGGAGAAAGGGGAGGACCAGGGACCAAATTACGACTCTCCGAGTCACAATTCAGTTCCTGGTCTGCTTCCCGGGGCAGTGCTGCCCTTTTTTCATGGCTTGTGGTAACTCCAAAATGGGGCCCTTTCACAATGAGAGGAAATCAAAACCACTCAGCCTAGTTATGGTCACAAAAAATAAAAATTTCATCGCAACATAAAAATCAAAGTGAAAATGTTTTTCTGTTGGGAAATTTCCATAAACATTCAGAAACCGACATTACAGCTGCTTTAAGTAATGCTAGGCAAATTACTATAAAGTAACAGGCTGATCATCTATTTGGCCACAGATCTTAGTAGGTGCCAGCTAGGGATCTGTACAGTTGGCTGATTAATCATGGAGCAACAGAAAACACAGTCTGGTGTTTTCCTCTACTTTAAACTCATCAGTGAAGTCTCAGTCAGAAAAGATGTCTCAGCCAAGGAAAGTGTCACCCTCTTGTAACAACACACAATTAAGATCAGGTTACTGCCAAAACCTAATATGCTTAACGGAACGGGAAAGATACTGTGTATTGTGGGAAGTGCTATGCAAATTGCCCTAAAGGTGTGGCAGCTAGACTAGAAATGTTCCTGCAATATCAGTATGTATTAGCTAAAAGCTGCCATAATTCTTTCCCCAAACAACTATAGACATGTTTTGTTCATCTTTCTTGGAGTTCTTTTACTTTTCAAGCCATTCATTCTTGGCACTGATCCTAACCAAATTAAGCATTTCAGGTTCCTGATGTTATACCACTGTCTTTGTTCAATATATAGCAGAAGTGAGATGTGTTTGTACCTGTTTACATATAATGTTGTTAAAATATAAAGGGATTGGACATTTACATGGCTATCAAGAATATCCAGAGTTATCATAATTAAGGATACAAATGTTAGAAGGGATATTAAAAACACGTTCAGGGTTTAGGACAGTCTCTAGCTATTTGAGACTAGGATGAGGCCTAAGGTGGTGGGCAAATTATCCCACATCTGCCTACTAAAAGGTTCTTACGCCTTCTTCTGAGGCACTTGGTAAAGGCCACTGTCAGAGACAAGATACTGGACTAGATGAACCTTGGGTCTCATCCAGTAGAGCAATTCCTGTGTTTCTAAAACACTGGTTTTAAGATGTAAAGTACTGTATTCTGTTTGGGCTCCATGTTCAACTCACATCTTCAGGTTTTTTAAATGTCTTATTAAAAATACTTCTTTACACATCATATAAGCATAAATGCTGCAGCAGTAGGTCAAAGAGTCAAGTACTACAGCCAGATTTAAAGAGAGGTCAGACAATTTCATAACAAATATCATTTGAGATTCTGATATCGTTTAATATTTGTGAATTACACATTAATAATATAAGAGCATGTGTAGTAGGCTAATAAGGCTAATCAAATTTCATGCATTAGAGCATATGTTGATTGTCTCAAGGTTCAGGGAGATATTTCCTCTTCCTAGAGCATTGCACAACTGCCAGTGCCGCTTTTCAAAAGAAGAATTACAGGACCCTGTGTCCTTGGTCAAAATTTCCTCCTTTCCCCGACTTGTAGGTGAATCTGCTTCTGTTAGTTGAATTGATCTCATTAGTCTGTTTATATTATATCCTCCTGAACCACTCCCAGTCCCTGCTTTGGGGTGAGAGAGACAGAGAGTTCCTTTTGTGTTAGGCCTGGTCTACACTGGTGGGGGCGGGGGGAGGTGTCGACCTAAAATACGCAACTTAAGTCGACGCATTTTAGGTCGACTTACCTGGGCGTCCTCACGGCAGCAAGTTGACCGCTGCCACTCCCCCGTCGACTCCGCTTCCGCCTCTCGCAGCAGTGGAGTTCCGAAGTCGATGGGGAGAGCACTCGGGGATCGATTTATCGCATCTACACTAGATATCCCTGATAGATCGCTCACTACCCGCCGATCCCTTAGACAGTTATACCTGGTAGTCAGAATAAACAGTTGGAAATTAGACTCTGATTCCTAACAAACTGTGATTCTAACATGATAAAAACAAGACCTAAAATATTACACCACTGTTGTGCAGTGCAGCAGTTGGCTACTGCCCTCTATCTTGGCAGTGGTTGCATTTCCCAGGTGATCTACGTACGTACAGGAGCTTGTGAACTGCCTATGGAAATATTGCTGTAAAAGGTATTTTAGAAATATACAAAAAATAATATACTGATTCCCCCATCTTCTTCCCTTTCTTCCCCCGCAAACACACTTCCCTGTAACTCATCAGGTATTGGCCACTGCTGGAGTCAGGATATAAAACCGGTTGGACCAAAGGTCTGATCTAATATGAAAAATGCTATATGTTTATACTGAAATAAAAAGACCTCTCTCATATTTTTAAAGCATTAATCCTGCAAGATGCTGAGTGCTGTCATCTCCCACTGACTCAGCACCTGGCAGGATGAAGCTCCAAATGACTGAAGAATTACATTGCTGCATTTATATGCTGCTGGAACTATAGCTTTTGCTTTCAGCCAGATAAGCTGTTAGTTGAAGCTAGGCCTGAGTATCACATTTTAGTTTTTCATATCCTTACTTGCTGATGATACCACGCATCACCACCAGATCGTGGTTTAGCTTGGGCTGCATTAAAGCAGTGATCTATCTATCTGTGCTATTGTTCAAGCGGCTCATATCTGCTGAAAACATTAGTGAACAAATTCTTCTCTTTTACACTAATATACATCTGGAATGCCTTTACTGAAGCCTGTGGAATCACTCTAAACAGATTTCAGTGCAAGAGTAGAATTTAGCCCTTGGTCTTTCATGCCCTTTATTCATTTTTTCTCCCACATCCCTAGGAACAATAGTTCATCAGACACCATTCCTGTCACCCAAACTGTTTTGTGCATTTTTCCTTTTAAGTTCAGTTGTCCCAGATCAGAAGCCTAGATGTGTGCAGCAAGATGTGCTAGCATGCTAATGTGCTCCGTCACTGCTTAAACCTTCAGATGGGGGAAAGTTAGAAGTACTTTGTTTTTCGTTTCCTTCTCCCTGCCCAAAATAATCTTCCCAGGCCGGTAGCTGAGACCAGATCCCAAAATGTGAAAGAACAAAGGCTTGATTTGGCGTTCATCCTTCAGACTCCAATATGCATCATTTTGGGGCACCCCCTGAAGGCAAAATGACATCTGCATTCTCAACACTATAGAACCAAAACACAATGCTTTAAAGCCTCTCAGAAAATCTACGGGACAGTTAATATGATTTAAGCCTATATTTAAATTTTATGAGACTCATTTTCAAGGCTAATAACCCAGTTTACTGTGCACAATATCAAATGCAAATTTTATTACTGACTTAGTAAAAACCAAGATGATATTCATTAGCATATCTCAGTGCATCACCCTTTTTAGCCAAAAGGTGCACCAAGAGTAACAGTGGGAGTTTTTATATGTGCTGTAAATTACAGTTACTATCTCATTAGATAAACACATTTAAAATCAGGTTATCATTCACTTATATATCAGAAAGTTGTTTGTTCAATTGCAGCTAGTCTCGTATTACAACATATGGTGCATGAAATTCTTAGACTAATAAAATTTCAAGGTACAGGGAGCTGGTGTCTTGGAAAAAACTGTTTCTGCTCAACGAATGGCTCGATGTAATCTGTAATTGCTTTGAAACAATTATGCAGCAGGCTGTTTTGTACTTAATAGTATTTACATCCTTGGTTTTATTAGCAACAAAATCTAAGTGGAACTTGTGAAAGAGAAATTAATTTTTGCACTAAAAGATGTACACTTTTAAGTTAAGGATCCAGCAGATTGTGGAAGTCTAAAATATATGAAATAGTCTCTAATTTAACTTTTCTTACACTGAAATGTTTCATTGGTGTGTGCAACACAAATAGCAGCTAGATTCTAATCTTGGTTACACTTATGTAAATCCATTGACTTTAGGGGAATTTCTTTGGATTCACAGCAATGTAAGTGAGAGCAGACTCTGGCCCTATGCATTTAGTTATCTCTTTGAAAATACTAAATACCACATATTGAGTATCCACATATATTTCTTTGACCATGTGCTCAAAAACTCACTACGTGCTCATGAGATGTTTTCCTCATAAATTAAGATTTTTCAAATATATTAGATTCCATATCATACATGTATATTAGTTATTGTTTGTACAGTGCTTTGAATATGTAAAATATAGTAAATATTTTCTAAATGAATGAGATAGATAGAATATTACATATCAACAAACATGCAATCACATATCAACAAACATGCAACCACAGTTCTTGGGCCATATTTTCAACTGGTGTAACTTGATATGGCTGCATCAACTTCAAAGGAAGCTAGTTTACACTAACCAAATATCTGGTCCCTTGAATATAATTTTACGTATATTTTGCCAAGGTGCTTCTTTGAAAATGATGCATTGAGTATGCAAAAAAAATGTTATAGTTGGTTGCATTATAATAAACCTTCTAACTACATGCATGTATTTTTAAGGTTGAACTTACTATAATAGCATCCATTTCAAAACCAGGAACTGTACTGTGCTGACTGTATGTCATACATTTGACCTCAAGAGTGGGGGGAAAGCTTGAGGACAGAGTCCGGATCAAATGTATTCCTATAGAAGTAATGGAATTACACCAGGGATGAATATGGCTCATGGTAGCGAAGATAATCTTCCAGTGCTTGTCTGAAAATTAGATATGTGCCCTTTTCTTTCTTTCATGTGGTATGTAATGAAGACCTAAAAGTTTTGGGGTTGCTTGTGTTTTTGTTTTTTGTTTGTTTTTACCTTACAGTACCAGAAAATTCAGTTCTGTTCTTTCTTGGTTTTGCTGAAGGGTACTTTGGTGGGTGTTTCACAGATGTTTATTGAGCTTTCATACCTTAACTGAAGAGGTGAATTTAATATTTACAAAGATGGCCTTTCTCCCTACTCTTCACTAGGTATTGTTGTTAAATAGGTATGAACAGAACCAAATAAAAACAAAGCATTAGGGGCCTTATCTATAGTAGCAGAATTGAGACCCATAACTTACTACCAGGGCAGAGCTACATGTGGCTTCAACTATGGAAACTATAGTGTAAACAGGGGTCTGATGTTTTAAGTACTGTGTCCTCTACCCCGGCTCTGCACTATAGCTTCCATCATTGCTATCACCAGGGGAACTGCACTGCCGGTGAATTACATGTCTGAATTTTGCCAGTATAAATACAACCGTAATCACTCTGACTCAAATTCCCCTGTTAGTTGCTCAGCTTTCCCCCTCCTGTCTCTTGTCATACCATAATTTCACTGGTTTCTCAGTCACTGTGGCTGGTGTCGACACTGATTTAGCTTCTTACTAAAATCTCCTACCATTGCAATGCCATGATTCCAGCTTCACCTGTGGGAAGAGCAGTGTAGAAAACTTGCCAGAATTATTACTCTATCTAACCTATCATGTCTAGGTGACAGAATGGTAAACATTTGATTATCAACAACAGCCTCTCTACATTGGCCTCAACATTGTTACCATCAGAGGATCTTCAATGGTGGGAAATTATAAGAAAAAGCCCAGTAGAGACAAGGCCATAGAATCTTCCAGGGCAGACAAGACATGGATTTTTCATGTTATAATCAAACAGATTTCCCCCCTTCCCACTGCTCTGCCCCCCAAAACCTTCTTTATAAGAAAGAAAGAAAGAAAGAAAGAAAGTTGGGGAGACACACAAGCCATATTTCATTCTCATTGACTATCATTTTAAGACACGCAGGACTAAAACCACAAAGAATTATATAGAGCAAATCAAACACAATAAATAGCACTTGGAAACAAAATGAAAGTCAGTCATCCTGTCGTGCTGAAGTTTTGCTAAATAATGCTAATCATTTGTTATTTTATAGCATTCACAAATATGATAGGTGCTTCACATTATACACAGAAGCCAGGTCCCTGAATGATGGAAGGAGGCAAGTAAGCAGGCAGTCAAAGTCTAAACAGACTGACATTTCCAAATAGTCTGGTCAGAAAGTTGAAATTCAGTATCTTCAGTGGCATGAAATGCAATATACAGTCAGTGTTGCCAAAAAAAGATACATGTGCAGAGGCAGTTTTTCACACTAATTATAGGGAAGATGAGGTTTATATAGTGTATCCATTAAAAAAAAACTGCTTCCACAATTCATGTGGTCAGTGTTTACTTCGGAGTGTAAAGGTATAATTTCTCGCTGGATTTCACCTCTCTCTTGATCAAAAGTACCATTTTCTTTTCTTCCTTTTTCTAGTAGGTATGGAAGACACCAGAAACATTGAAAGAATTGGAAATCTTTGTGTACTGGGAATACAGTTAAGGAAGGCCATAATCAGACTGGATATCAAAAGATATTGACGTAGTGCCTCTTGGCAATGCTATGATCTACACCTTGTTGCTATGTCCCAGCTCTCCGTGTCCCAGCTTTTCCCCTTTGGTATTTCTTGTGCTTCTTTATCAGTTACGATCAATTCTAGCTCCTTTTGAGATCTGAGATACTAATGTCCCACCCTCTTTAGTCTCACTGTAACATGTGCTCCCGTTAATACACGCACAGCCACTCCTCATGATTTTCATGCTGGTCACTCAGTCAGTCCAGCTGATGCCCAATATTGTTCTTACCCAGAACATCCCCAAGGCATTCAATCCTACCTCTAAATCTACATCAGAGACCAGCTCTCCGAACCCTTTCAGAAGCCCCAGCACACAAAGACTTTATACACTCACAGAAATAAAGGACAGGTTATTTATTACCTAGATTTTTTTTTTCAAATCAGGAAGATTTTTGTTTGTTTGTTTAAACAGGAAGGCCTAGGAGTTTTCTACTGACTAAACTCCAAATCCAGAGCAATGTCTCAAAGGTTGGTCTTCATTGATAACCAACACTCGTTATAACCAAGCCTCTGTGCTTTCATAAGCAAAGAGGGGAAGTAGCAGGCCAGCTTTTTGTTTTCTTTGTTTTAAAAATTTCGGAAGGCCACCACCTTTGATGCGGCCAGGCCCTCTGTGCTGTCCAAAAGAACAATTAGGAGTAAAACACACAGGCAGGAATTGAGAGGAATTTGTTTGTCTGCTATATCTCTATCACTTCCTGCTATGCCACTTTCATTTTAAAAGTCCAGCTGGGGTGACCAAAGTTAACACTAAAACAAACAGTGCCATCTACTGCCTGCATAACATTATTACCTAACTCAGACAACACATTCGCCTCTAGTCTCCAGGGCCTCTCTCTCTGAGTCCTCAGACTCTTCATCGTCAGGGTCTCTCTGTCTCTCATTCTGATACCTTACAGCCTCTCTCTGGGCTACCAGGCCATCTGTCTCTCCCTGCATATAGTACGAGGCCTGTTTTTTATGACCAGACTGTCTCTCTGTGCTGCCAGGCTTTTCTCCTCTGCCCCCTTTCTGTCCTGCACTACATGACGACTCTGCTTCTCTGCCTCTCAGTGCATCCTCTGGTTTCATCTGATTGGCTGGGTGTGGATAAAGTGTGCGGGGAAATGAGTCACTTACGCTCCTTTTTCTTCTTTTCTCCATTAACTTCAATGGAGCCCTGACAATTTACACCAGCTGAGAATTTGCCCCTATGTGTGTTTGTTTGCGCCAGCTCTCTCATCCCTAATCCAAATGACACTGATTTTTACCCACTGTGCATTTTTGAGATGATAACTAATACATGTTAGTTACACAGAATAACTCTTAAAGGAGGAGTAACAACATTAGACTGTATGCTTCAATTGGTCTGTAATGTAGTTATTCTTCTGCATGTGAAAAAGATCTTATAGTAACTTTATGGAGGTAATGGATTTTTTGTCTGAATACTTCTATAAGAAGTGGGGTTTTGAATCCCATGACACCCACAAACATAGTGCCAGATAATCCTGATATTAAACAAGGAGTTCTAACTTTTGCATCCTGTTTATAACATAACATGTATACACACATAAATAAAACATATATATATTAGATATTCATAAGACACCTAACATCCTGATATCTAAGCACCATATATGAGGTCAAGAGAGTCAAGGAATAAACTATGAAACTATGGAATAAATTGGCATTATCATACACTTCTGACTACCTCACCTACACTTTTCCTATTAATCCATTTCCAGAACACCCATCTGACATGGCACCTTGGGAGGTATGCTGCCTGCCAGGGGCCCATATCTGAGACATTACGAAGGGATTGTTGAGGATCATCCAGCCCTCTGACTAGTACCCCATGCTACTCATCCATGTGGGCACTAATGATACTGTGAGGTATGACCCTGAGCAGATCAGAAGTGACTACAGGGCTCTGGGAGTAAGGATGAAGGAGTTGGGGGCAGGTGGTGTTCTCTTCAATCCTTCCAGTCAAGGGTAGGGGCCCAGGCAGAGACAGATGCATCCTGGATGTGAATGCCTGGCTGTGAGGCAGGGCCGGCTCCAGGCACCAGCTTTCCAACTTGGTGCTTGGGGCGGCATCAAGCATGGGGCGGAAGTCCGTGCTCGCCGCAGCGGCAATTAGGCAGCAGCTCCGCCACTCTGCTCGCCGCCGTGGGAATTCGGCGGCAGCTCCGCTGCTCTGCTCACCACGGCAGCAATTCGGTGGCACCTCCGCTGTTGTGCCCGCCGCCGTGGCAATTTGGCGGCAGCTGCTTGGGGCGGCCAAATTAGTAGAGCTGCCCCTGCTGTGAGGATGGTGTTGCCAGGAAGGTTTCAACTTCCTTGACCATGGGATGCTGTTCCCGGAAGAAGTACTGCTAAGCAGAGATGGAGTCCACCTATAGAGGAAGAACATATTTGGATACAAACTGGCTAATCCAGTGAGGAGGGATTCTAAGGGGGCAGGAGACCAAAGCTCACAGGTAAGTCAAAAATATGAAGACCTGGGAGAAGGGTTGGAATCTGGGGGGAGCATGGGCAGTAGCGTAGGCAGGTCCGGAGCACAGGGAGAGAAGCGCTATAAAAAGGCGCCTCCCCAGGCTCCCCCTGCACTCACCCGGCGGCGCCTCCAGCGGAGCTCCGGGTCTTCGGCGGCACTTTGGCGGTGGGTCCTCACTCGCTCCGGGTCTTCGGTGGTACCCGCCGCTGAAGTGCCGCCGAAGACCCGGAGCGCCACCGGGTGAGTGCAAGAAGCGGCGCTTAAAAAGAAGCGGCGCCTTTTTTCCGCTTTCTTTTTAAGGCGCCGCTTCTGCTCACAGGGGGAGCGGCTGCTCCCCCTGCTCCCTCCCTGGCTATGCTACTGAGCATGGGCCATTATAGCGGGGATAAGGGAGAGACAAGAGAGAACGGGGGGTGTGTGTGTCAAATCAGTATCTTAGATGTCTGTATACTAATGCGAGACGTGTGGGGAATAAACAGGAAGAACTAGAAATGCTAGTGAATAAACACAACTATGATGTAGTTGGTATGACAGAGACTTGGTGGGATAATACACATGAGTGGAATATTGGTATAGAAGGGTGCAGCTTGTTCAGGAAGGACAGGCAGGAAAAAAAGTGAGGAGGTGTTGCCTTGTATATCAGAGATGTATATACTTGGACTGCGGTTGAGATGGAAATAGGAGACAGACTTGTTGAAAGTCTCTGGGTAAGGATAAAAGGGGTAAAAAGGGTGATGTCATGGTAGGGGTCTACTACAGACCACCTAACCAGGAAGAAGAGGTGGATGAGGCTCTTTTTAAACAATTAACAAAATTATCCAAAGCACAGGATTTGGTGGTGATGGGGGACTTTAACTACCCAGACATCTGTTGGGAAAATAACACAGCAGGGCACAGATTATCCAACAAGTTTCTGGAATGTATTGGAGACATTTTTTATTTCAGAAGGTGGAGAAAGCTACTAGGGGAGAGGCTGTTCTAGATTTGATTTTGATAAATAGGTAAGAACTAGTTGACAATTTGAAAGTGGAAGGCAGCTGAGGTGAAAGTGATCATGAAATGGTAGAGTTCATGATTCTAAGGAATGGTAGGAGGGAAAACAGCACAGTAAAGATAATGGATTTCAAGAAGGCAGACTTTAGCAAACTCAGAGAGTTGGTAGATCCCATGGGAAGCAAGTCTAAGGGGAAAAAACAGTTTGAGAGAGCTGGCAGTTTTTCAAAGCGACATTATTAAGGGTACAAGAGCAAACGCTCCCACTGTGTAAGAAAGATAGGAAGTATGGCAAGAGACCACCCTGGCTTAACCAGGAGATCTTCAATGATCTGAAATTCAAAAACAGAATCCTACAAAAAGTGGTATTTCGGTCAAATTACAAAGGATGAATATAAATAAATAACACAAGTATGTAAGGATAAAATTAGAAAGGCCAAGGCATAAAACAAGATTAAAATAGCTAGAGACATCAAGGGTAACAGGAAAACATTCTACAAATACATTAGAAGCAAGAGGAAGACCAAGAACAGGGTAGGCCAGTTACTCAATGAAGTGGGAAAAACAATAACAGAAAATGTGGAAATGGCAGAAGTGCTAAATGACTTTTTTTGTTTCAGTTTGCACCAAAAAGGTTAGTGGTGATTGGACATCTAACATAGTGAATGCCAGTGAAAATGAAGTAAGATCAGAAGCTAAAATAGGGAAAGAACAAGTTAAAAATTACTTAGACAAGTTAGATGTCCTCAAGTCACAAGGGCCTGATGAAAAACATCCTAGAATACTCAAGGAGCTGACTGAGGAGATATCTGAGCCATTAGTGATTATCTTTGAAAACTCATGGAAGACGGGAGAGATTCCAGAGGACTGAAAAATGACAAATATAGTGCCAATCTATAAAAAGGATAACCCTGGGAATTACAGACCAGTCAGCTTAACTTCAGTACCTGGAAAGATAATGGAGCCGGGGGCTGGAGCAATTAATAATTAAGCAATTAATTTGCAAACATCTAGAACAGGGGTGGGCAAACTTTTCAGTCCAAGGGCCACATCGGTGTTGCAAAATTGTATGGAGGGCCGGGTAGGGAAGGCTGTGCCCCCACAAACAGCCTGGTCCTGTCCCCTATCTGCCCCCTCCCACTTCCCGTCCCTGACTGCCCCCTCAGAATCCCTGACCCATCTAACCCCCTCTGCTCCTGGTCCCCTGACTACCCACTCCAGAAACCCCTCGCTCCTAACCAGCACTCCTGGGACCCCACACCCTATCTAAGCCCCCCGACTCCCTGTCCTCTGACTGCCCCGACCCCTATCCACAGCCCCGCCCCCTGACAGATCTCCGGGATTCCGACGCCTATCCAACCCCCCCCGTTCACTGACCGCCCCCCCCCAGAACCTCCGCCCCATCCAACCTCCCCCAGCTCCCTGTCCCCTGACTGCCCCCTAGGACTCCCTGCCCCTTATACAACCCCCTGGCTCCAGCCCCAGCCCCCTTACCACGCCACTCAGAGCAGCGGCCGGAGCCAGACATACTTCTGCGCTGCCCTGCAGGAGCGCACAGCCCCACCCCCCAGAGCGCTGCCCACGCGGTGGCATGGTTGCGGAGGGACAGTGGGGGAGGGGCCGGGGGGAGTCTCCCTGGTGAGCTCAGGGGCCAGACAGGATGGGCCCACGGGCCAGATGTGGCCCGCAGGCTGTACTTTGCCCACTCCAATCTAGAAGATAATAAGGTGATAAGTAACAGCATGGATTTGTCAAGAACAAATCATATCAAACCAACCTAATGGCTTTCTTTGACAGGGTAACAAAGATTGTGGATTGGTGGGAAGCAGTAGATGTGGGATATCTTGACTTTAAAAAGACTTTTGATACTATCTCATATGACCTTATAAACAAACTAGGGAAATACAACCTAGATGGAGCTACTATAAGGTGGGTGCATAACTGGTTGGAAATCCGTTCCCAGAGAGTAGTTATCAGTGGTTCACAGTGAAGCTGGAAGGGTATATCAAGTGGGGTCCTGCAGGGATTAGTTCTGGGTTGAGTTCTGTTCAGTATCTTCATCGATGATTTACATAATGGCATAGAGAGTACACTTATAAAATTTGGGAATGATACCAAGCTGGGAGGGGTTCAAGTGCTTTGAAGGATAGGATTAAAATTCAAAATGATCTGAAAAAAATGGAGAAATGGTCTGATGTTAATAGGATGAAATTCAATAATGGCAAATGCAAAGTACTCCACTTAGGAAGGAACAATCAGTTGCACACATACAAAATGGAAAATGACTGCCTAGGAAGGAGTACTGCGGAAAGGGATCTGGGGGTCATAGTGGATCATAAGCTAAATATGTGTCAACAGTGTAACACTGTTGCAAAAAAACCAAACATCATTCTGGGATGTATTAGCAGGAGTGTTGTAAACAAGAGAAGTAATTCATCTACTCTACTCTGTGCTAATTAGGCCTCAACTGGAGTATTGTGTCCAGTTCTGGGTGCCACATTTCAGGAAAGATGTGGACAAATTGGAGAAAATCCAGAGAAGAGCAACAAAAATTATTAAAGGTCTAGAAAACATGTCCTTTGAAGATGGAAAAAATTGGGTTTGTTTAGTCTGGAGAAGAGAAGACTGAGAGGGGACATGATAACAGTTTTCAAGTACATAAAAGGTTGTTACAAGTAGGAGGGAGAAAAATTGTTCTTCTTAACCTATGCAGATAGGACAAGAAGCAATGGGCTTACATTGTAGCAAGGGAGGTTTAAATTGGACATTAGGAAAAACTTCCTGTCAGAGTGGTTAAGCACTGGAATAAATTGCCTAGGAAAGTTGTAGGAGATTTTTAAGAGCGGGTTAGACAAACACCTGTCAGGGATGGTCTAGATAATACTTAGTCCTGCCCAGCCGTGTAGCCAGATCCAGAGCACAGGGGGAGCGGAGCTAAAAAAGGCACCTCCCCCTGTACTCACCCTGCGGCGCTCTGGCGGTGCCCCAGCTGTTTGGCGGCACTTCGGCAGCGGGTCCTTCACTCGCTCTGGGTCTTCGGTGGTACCCGCCACCGAAATGCTGCCGAAGACCCGGAGCGAGTGAAGGACCCGCTGCCGAAGTGCCGCCGAACAGTTGGAGTGCCGCCAGGTGAGTGCAAGAAGCAGCGCCTTAAAAAGAAGCGGCGCCTTTTTTTAGCTCCGTTCCCCCTTTAAAAAAAAAGGCACCACTTCCTTTTTAAGGCACCGCTTCTGCTCACAGGGGGAGCGGCTGCTACCTCTACTCTCCCCTGCACCCCGGCTACGCTACTGCCTTCATGTGCGATGTAGTTATACCCGACCTAACCCTGACAACATAGCTTTTCCCGTTGACATAGCAACTGCCTCTCAGGGAAGCGGATTAACTAAACTGATGGGAGAGCCACCTGGTGTCGCCACTCCCCCCCAGACATTCCTCCGTGCCCCTCTAGGGGGGCACATCCCACAGTTTGAAAACCTCTGTTCTAGATCCAGAGGCATTGCTTGGGGTGGTCACATGCACCCTCAGGCCCCCTCACCCCCCAATCAACAGTTACCTGTCACCTCTGCTAGGAGGGATTGTCTTGCCCATAGACATTAGAGAACTACTGGACATCTTGTCTGTCCTTCGACCAATGCAGGTTTTTGCTACCATGAATGCTTTGTCCAGTCATAGTTTAAATGAATCAGGCTATTTCTTATCGCTCCTTTTGTGAGACTCCTTCATAGCCCAATAGCCTCATTGTTAGGAAATCTTTCCTTTGCTTTGACCATTTTTGTCCCATTGTAGGGCAAAGGTGCACATTTTAAAAATATACTTGTCATCTTCTGGATGAAAAAATTCAAGCCTGGGTTCCTATCCAAAAAAAGTCCGGAGTTCAGTGGGATTCCTGTCTTTTGCAACAAAGCATTGTTCACTAAACATCAACAATTGCCGTAGATTTTCCTGTTGGGTGTCCTGTCAGATCCTACGCAAATGACAGTAACCTGAGAGGTTCTGTTTCCCAAGGTTGCAAACAGCTTTTCATGCTGCTTTCAGAAGGATATATTTTAGTCACTTTGGATTTGAGGTTTAAAGTAGGAAAACTGCTCTTCAACTTTCTCTCCATTTCAATGTAACATTTGCTCAGTGTTTAAAGAACTCATGTTTATCCACAATGACTAGATGAAAAGCTATAAAGTCTTTTGAACTTTATTGCTCTGGAACATGTGTGCCCTCTATGCTCTTTTCTATGGAGCTCCCTGTTCCCTTCTTCTCCCTGTAAATTCCTGGGAGACTGCTGGCAGAGGTAGTTGAGAGCTGACTGCGGGGACAGAGCTGATGAAGAGGCACAAAGCCTCCACACTGATGATCCTGTCCTGTCTCTGGGCGACTACTAGGTTTGAGTAAATGACCCAGGGTCATTTGTGTGCATGGCGGGGAAGAAGGTAAACCCCAGAACCCTCTCCTCCGAAGGAAGATATGGGAAGAAACTCGGTGAGGGAATCCCCATAACAATTTCCAAGAGCCCCCTCCCATGGGTTTTTCTACAGGAAGAGCCATCCACATCAGACTATTTTGGTGTGATTGATTTTTGTCAACTTTGTCCAGATTCGTGGGGCCACATTACTTGTAGCTGGAATTTCTGAAGGTTGATGTGACACTGGCAGACCAGGTGTCAGTTCATGCCAAGGTTCCCATGCCTCAACTGAACACTGACCAATACAGAGGTGAAATCAGTCTGGCTCATCTGTGTGTTAGTATAATTAAAATGGGTATAAGAATGTGTTTAGTGTTTAGACTTTATTGAATGCTTGTGAGCTGCTGCATGCTTTAATCTCACTTATATCTGTATCCCATATTGTAAAATAATATTTGAGCATTTGCATTGTAAACCTTTGTAGCTGTGTAAATCACCAGACAGGAGAGAGACATTAACTAGTGTGAAATGCTGTTCTCCAATGGAAGATGTTATGTCCTGCCCAGTGAGGAAGGCCCATTGACACCAGATGGACTAGAATGGAATGTTAAAGAGGACAAAAGACTTTGTTGTTTACTCTCCACTTCCCCATGAAAATGAGTCTTGCAAATGAATTCCTCCTATCAGCTGAGTTTACAGCTCAAAGCAGAAGTGGGGAAGGGAAAATTACCCCTAAGAAGGAGGTATATTTCATTGCTGTTTGGATTCTGGGGGCAAGATTTCTAGGCATAAGCAAGGGATCCCCAGCTGCTTAGCCTAGGTTAGCCCTAAAGGATATATAGAGCATGCTCATTATAGGAGCTCATATTACCTTTTGAAACTTAAGATTGTAACTCATTTGTATATGTATGTTTACCTGCTTTAACCTTGTAAATAACTCTCTTATTTCCTTTTCCTCTTAATAAATCTGTATATAGTTTATTATAGGATTGGCTACAAGCATTGTCTTTGGTGTGAGATCTAAGGTGCAACTGACTTGGGGTAAGTGAGGGTCCTTTGGGATTGGAAAATTGCTGTGATTTGTGGTGCAAAGGACCATCTATCACAAAGGTAGATTTGCCTAGCCGACAAGTTAGATCAGAATAACCAAGGGGACTGTCTAACTCCATGCCTGAGTTTACACTTGATAATTGATCAGCGATATCTAAGTGTAAAATTCACAGCACATTTGGGGTTTGTGCCCTGAGGTTAGTACTCACACTCTTGAGTCACTGGAGGACAGCTTCACAGTTTAAAATCATTTTAAAACAAATAATACCCCCCTTCACTCCTCCTCTGCTCCACTGACAAACTTTAGCATTCTGCTAGTGTATCAGAACCAGAACATGGAAGACCAAAAAAAAATGACAAAGTGAAGAGTTTCTTTTCACTTTCCAAGATCATGAACAAACAGCATAAATTATGAGATGTAAATTCACTTTATAGAATTATTTTGAAAATATGATCTAAGTTGCTACCAATAATACAGGGACAGATTTTTTTAAAAAAAAACTAGTCAATGTCCTTTTAAAACTTAAGTTACAGTTCTCAGCATCATCTGTCTTTCTGTGGCATTTCTAAGACAGGCATCTATCTCTTTGACATTTAAGCATCAATCTCTCTCAGACCTCTCATGTGATGTTAGGAAATCATGCAAACTACAGTTCCACATATAATAAAAGGCACATACACACAAATACTTTGTTCTAAAAGTGTTGCAAAATATCACATCAGATTTAAAACAATCACAATCCAGAACCAGCTAGAAAAGCCTTGTAAGGATATGTGACTGTTACTGGCAAGTGGAGCAAAAACAAAAAAGCAGCCTTTCGGAATAGATCAGGGAGACAGTGATTAAAAAGGAACTGAGCTTCTTGAGAGAAGTAGTTTTCTGCTTCTGAACACTGCAGCATGCAGTCTCTTATTGCAGGGGGGAGAGGGGCGATACACAGATCCCCACAGATGAATGAATGCCCATCACACACACACAACTCCAAACCAAAAGTTGTTTAAGGTGTCTAATTAAGACCCCCTCATAGAAAAGCTGTTGCTAGGTAAACAAAACTGTTTAAAACATGTTCATCATTAAAGTGTCCCTTGACAGAAGGATGAGGCAGCAGACTTGGTGACAGAAGGGAGAAGAAGAGAGGCATATGGCCCCCAGTTCTGTCCCCTGCTGACAGGCTGCCTAGCTGCAAGCCCCCTTTCCACTGTCTTCCTTGCGCACAGCAGATTGCAATGCCCCAACTTTCCCATCTGTATCCAAGGCTCGTGCCCCCAACAATGTGGCAGCCATGTACTTTTCATCCATGCACTAAAGGCGGGGGAGGGGAAAGGTTACTGGGGTAGGGTGGAGAGAGAAGGAGGGAGAAAGATTAACAACCAATAATCACAATGCTATACATAATGCATTGTCTCCACAAGATTACATGGTATATTTCCAGTGGGGATTAGGCCATCCATCACAGGCCTTTATTGGCCCTTTTTTTGTTGTATAAAGCCCAAACACTGCCGTAAAATTCTAAACTGCTTAATTGCTGTGCTGTAAAAATTTGCATATCAGAGATATGTCATTCCATCGTTAAATGGCACTAGGCATTTGTTACAAGGCCCTAACAATCATGCTAGAGCACCTCTGAAAAAGGTCACCTATTGGCATTATGCAAAGTTCTCTGCTGAATTCTAATCAGCAGCAATTATGGGTTTAAATACTATTGTGAATCAATGTGTTTTGATTTCATGTGATTCAAAATCCCTAGGCGCACACCCCTTTTTTCTACATGATCAGACTGTCTAAGCAATGCTGTCTTACCAGCTTGATCTCTATTTGTGCTAGGCCTGCAAACTTTGCACTCTTACAACTTTACCATAAACTAAAGAGTGCGTTTGGAGTAGAATTTCCATAGTAGGCATTTCTCTATCAATATTTTAATTGTTGCAGTTATTACAGACCTCTAGATACTGCACCATGCTACAGCCATTCCATGAGTAGCTCACTACTACATAATTAAAGACAGCTTCTGAATTTAAGATAAAAATTCATGTATGTTTATTGACGAAAAGATTTTTATAATAATACTTAGCTTTTACATTGCACTTTTTATCCATATATCTCAAAGACATGTTTTATAAAGGGGTGAATGGATCATTATCTCCTTTTTTACACTTTGGGAAACTGAGGCACAGAAGAGGGTGGGGCTGGAGTGTGATGTGTTCTGCAAGAAATAATCATGACTATTTTTTCCTTTATTTAGATCAGGTAATGGTAACTTTATTTTTCTCTAAAAGCAGAGTCTATGGGACCGTGCTCCTCCTTCTTTTGAAATCACTCGGGATGAGACATCACACCCACTCCAGGGCCTGTACGCTGGATAAAGGGGCCAGAGCACTGCATCAAGGGGCTTTAGAAGCCCTGGATCTAACTGGGGGAGCATAATTCTCTCTGGTGCAGGAACTGAGGAAGATAGTCACAAGCTGTTCTCCAAGGACCTCCTTGTCAGCCTGGCCTGGTGTAGCTGGCAGTAGGTGGCTAAACTTCAGTATGCAGTGTTGCAGGAATTATGAGCCAAGGCAGCTGCATGCAGGCAGCTTGGCTTGAGCTGCTGTAATTTAGGGCTACCTAAAGTCCACTGAGGGTTATTGTGGCCTCTGGAGTAGCACAGAATCAGGAGAATGCAAAAGTGGTTTAAATCTGCTTGAGCTTCCCTCTCCATGGACTGTGCCTCTGAGAACTTTAAAGAGATTTGCTATTGGCTGCACTGTGAGCAGGATCATATCCTGTATGTTTAGATGTTCTGGGGGAAAGGGTTAGATGATTTGGCTCTCTTCCATGTCCTCTCTCCATGATCCCATGTATCTGTTGTGCATGATTTCTATAGAGACTGAAATATCCTCAAGATATATCACAGGTATGTTAATGGTTATCTTATACCCGCTAGAGAGGGTCAGCTGTAGTGAGGCTGTTCAGTGAACCAATTCCTGTAGAAATGTTCCAAAGACCAGATGAAATGTATCTTTTAGATCTCAGGGGCTTAAGTTCCGTTTATGAGAGCCAAATTCAGTGCCTTCTCCACAAGTGCACAGGTTCCTCTGGCATTAGAACCAGTGAAGCTCCACTCCACTCCACAGTAGGGCTGCCAACTTTCTAACTGCTGAAAACCAGACACCCTTGCCCCCACCTCTACCCCCAAGGCCCGGCCTCCTGCCCTGGTTCTTCCCTGAGGTCCTGCTCCCTCTCCCCTCCCAAGAATATTGATTCAAGATTGAGCAAGATGATTCATGAGACTTAGAACAGCATGAGAGGTTTAAAAGAAGTGTTTGTTCTTTGCCTTTTGGAAAACTTTTTTTCATACTTGATTCCTTTCTACAACAAAATTCTCAACAGAAAAATCATGTAGAAAAAAACTCTAGCCTTAGGAGCGTTGGTTAACTGTCTCACCTGTTCTGTAGATAGGCTTTCCCCACACACCTTCTCAGGAACTTTTTTTATTTTTAAAAAAGAAAACTGATTGCACACTCAAATGAAGCAAACCTAATGAGCAGATTCAGTGTTTTATTACTGAATACATATTGACATTTACCCAACGTGCATCTATTTGCAATTGTGTCCTAATACTTAGGGCTTGTCTATATTAGAAAGTTTGAAGGTTAAATAGTTGATACCTCCTAATGCAGATGTATTTAATCCTTGTTTAGCACATACTAGTAAATTACTAAATTAAACTAAACTGATTTAAGTGAGGGTTAAGTGCATCTACAGTAAGTGAGAAGTACCACCACCACTAATATCCAAAACCAAAGTTTAAAAATCTTCCTATAACTTGGGTACAGGAATGTAAGTTTTTTCTTGGGGTGAGGGCAAATAAGAAGTTCCACAAACTTAGAAAAGGAAAGTTTCAGCTACACAAACAAGAATGCCTTGCTAAAACATAATATCCCAAGATAATGTCAAACAAACCTGGCAGCATATGTAATTCTGTTATAAAATGCAGCAACCCATTTGCCAGTCTGCTGTTAGCTACCCAGCCCATTTTCCATAATCCTAATTATCTTGTGTCTGTTTTAGAATTTCTAAATTTGGTACAAATGTTATGGCTTCTGGCATAATGTGCACAGTAAGATTTGTTTTGTGGAAATTAAGTCTTTTTAGGTGTCTAAACATTTCTTTGAAAAGCTGGCAAGTGATTTTGGGCTGTTTAAGAAAGTATTATATTTTAAATCAAATTTATTTTAAAAATTGTCACTAGAATAAACGTCTCAGAATATTGTCTAAATATAAATGTATTCATCCACACTCTTGATAACTCACAAAAAAGTAGCCTTGCCCTACTTCCCAAAGATGGGGGGGAGCAGTAACTGGCTTTGAGGGGTGCTGGGATTGTAGGGGCACTAACTGGAATTGAGGGGGAACACTGTGTGTGGGGGCACTAGGATTTTGGAGAGACAGTAAATGCCATTGAGGCGGTGTTAGGGGTGTGGGGGGAGAAGTAACTGGAATTGATGGGACATGCTGAGGCAGAGAGGGAACACAATGACTTGTAGATTTGAGCATCTCCAGCAGCATGTTACAGTGCATATTATTTTTTTATTATTATTATTAATTATTATTATGGATAGCCCAGCATGAGTCATGCAATCTGGAAACACGGGTTCAAATCGTGCTTAGGGATGCTGGTGATTTGACCGTGTGTCAGCTCACTACCACATCTGTCTGGCTTCTTCACCAGCATACTCCTCGAGGCTCTCCTGGCCCATATCTCACCTAGCACGCAGCAGGCAGTGAACTCTAGCCCCCAAGCTCCTCAGAGATGTTTCTCAGCAATGCACAGCCCCTAACACGGTGCATGCACAGAAGATATTAAGTTCGCTGCGCTGTGAAAGAGTCAGTACGTCACAGCTTATCAGTTTAACTAAGGTAAATACACCCTTCCCTTCAAACACAACACTGAATTGGCTTATTGTAAAAGTAAAACAAGTTTATTAACAAAAGAGCCTGGCTTAAGTGATACCCAGTAAAAGAGATAAACACAGAGATGCTTTCAAGCAAATAAAAGTGAAAATATATGTCTAAAACTTACTCTAGCAAGATAGAGTCTTTGTTCAAAATGGTTTCTGTCACCTCCAATTTCCTTTCCAGCTTTTTACTGACAGGCCTGGCCAGGACTCATCACAGAGATCAAATCACTTGGTTTCTTTGGGCAGGTCTACACTATGGCTTAAGTAGATGTACCTTACATCACTTAGGGGTGTGAAAAAGACACACACACCCCGGAACTATGTAAGCTACATCGACCTAAGCGCTGTCCGCACCAGTGGTATGCCGGCAAGAGACGCTTTCCCGCCAAGACAGCTTCCGCCTCTCTCTCGGAGGTGGAGTAATTATGCCAACGGGAGAGCTCTCTGACATTGGCATTGCATGTCTTCACCAGACGCACTACAGCGGTACAAATGTTGCTGCAAAGCAGTGTGTAGGGTGTGAATATGGTCCATGCACAAATGTAAGACTTTTAATCTGTCATTCTCAAAAGCTATACACAAATGCAGGTAAGCATTATTGTCCTCCTTTTACACACTGAGAAAGTAAGCATCTAAACCGGGTTTTTTTTTAAACCAGGTCATCTGCTTTCATCATATAACAACTTTTTATTAGTAAATATCTTTATAAACTGAAAAATCAAGTGATCTAGGGCCTGATCCAAAGCTCACTGGAGACAGTGGAAAAGACTCCAGTGACTGGGAATGAATGCTGGATCAGGCCCTTACTTATTTATATTTCATTTTCAGTTATCCATGAGCTGCTGAAGCCTTTTAAGTGACATAAACTATATTGTGTCGAAAAAAATGAGCTAAAATCCATAGACTCATGGGGACATTTTGGAAATTCCTATTTCATTATGCCATGCAAAATAAACCATCTAGAGCACAATAACGCTCAAGAAGTGGCTTGAAATGAGATGTGGGTAAGGAACCTTACAGTAAGGTTCTCACATGCTCATTTAGGGTTAGCTTCCTGTCACCAATGCACGGCATGAATAGTAGGAAACATATGTCATGCACATCAATCAATTAAAAACATTTTTATTGATAATATCAATAGTGCCTGTGGGTACTCGGCACCTCTGAAAATTGGACCATCTCTGAAAATTCACCTATGATGAACAAGGTCTTCACAAGTCCTTCTACACCACTTAAATCCTATATAGGGGATATGCTGGGGGTTGCTAGCGGAGTGGCTGTATGGGAGTAATAACACAGAGCTCTTTCCGTCAGGCCAGATCTGTGAATAGAACCCAGCTTTCCGGAGTTCCAGTCCAGTGCGCTATCCTCCCCTCCATACCTTACAGAAAGGGGTTCTAGGCAGGCTCCACATAATCCAGTATCAAAGAGCACAATGAGGGCATTCAAGGAGCGAGACTGTGAATGAGCGTATGCACCTGCCTTCATGAAGCTTCAGTGACGCTGTAGCTTATGCATCTGGCTTGGAGGTGCTACAGTCATCGTTATAGCTCATGTCCCAGCCCTGGCTTGTGGGGATGGATTTTGCTTCCCTATGCATTCTGTACTCCAGGCATGTAAAACATGAAAATCTTTCTATTGACTTCAGTGGGGTGCTAATTACTGATGTAACTCTACCCCAAACCCTTGGTGTGCCAGTAGCTTGCCCAATGTACTGCGTCTCAGAGGCAAGCAATGTAGGTGCTACAAAGTTGGCCTTGTAGGTGCTAGCCCTGGTGGGTCCCAATAGCCACCCAGACACATGGCTAAGGGAAAAGTTTTTACTAGGGCTGGCAGAGGGGAAGGTTGCAGAGATCCTAGGCACCGAGGCTTAAACAGTTACAGCTCAAAGTGAGCAATAACAGCTCCTGTTTGGTTCTCTGGGGGCAGACCCTTTGGGAGTTGGGGCTCTTCAAGCCTGGCACCTGGGGGTGCCCTCTCCAGCCCAGTCTCTATTCAAGCAAACATGCATTTGCAGCTGTCCAATCCAAGCTAAGTTAATATCTCTCATAAGACCCCTATGCACTGGCTCCCCGCCCAGCCGCTGCTGATTCCACAAGTCCCACACATACCTGTATTCAACTGTGATGACCGACAGTTAGAGCCCATCCCACATGCAGTCCTGGCCACAGTCCTGGGGCTTTTTTCCAGTTCCCTGCAGCCCTGTGGTGCCCATGCCCAATCAGAGCCCAGCCACACCCTGGTTCAGGACCTTTCCTTCTCCCTGACCAGGTGAAAGGTAAGTGCAATGGGGAAGGGGCTGATGGGAGTTGTAGTCCCCTGCTTTGCAGATCCATCACTGGGGGTTCGATCAGACCCAGTGAGCCTGCACAATTGGACACCCTGAAAGTGCAATGAATTACACCCTTATTGAACAGTAATAGCTACATAATAGCTTTTATAGTGCTCCTCCTATTACATATCAAATGCATATGTTTCAGTTGGGGTGACCAAATAATTTGCAATGATTATTCAATGATTTTTGCTTTCCCTCCCCTCTATATGTAAATGTTCCATAAACAGATACCTCAAATTTATTCATTATTCAAATTTATTCACACAAAAATGTATTTGAACTGTAGTTCATTTGCTAGCGATTTGTTGCAAATATTCACCACTCAACATTTGAGCTGTCTTGATTGCACATGTAGGTCACATGGTATGTTTTGGTTCCTTTTGAATGTAACTAGTAGGGAGTATCTACACTCAAATGTGCTCCAGTTTAGTTAAACTAGTGCAAACCCCTGTGTGGACTGGACAATCTTATTTCACTTTTAGAGTGTTTATTTTAGTTTAAACTTGTTCCTAATCAAATTCAGTTAAACCAAAATTAGTCAGATTTAAACCACAATAAGAATGTCCACACAGTCTTTTGTGCTGGTATAACTAAGTCAGTTTAAAATCATATCTTTAGTCAAACCGATGCAACTCCGCATGTAGATAAGCACTTAGATATAGGCTTCTGGTGTGACACTCTGATTTATAAATTCAACATTTGCTTCTTGTGAATTTTCTTCAATAGTTGCTGAAAAATGTGCCCATTAAAGTCAGTGGAAAGGCTCCCATTGACTTCAGCAGATCCTGGATCAGTCCCATAAAGAAAAATTGTTCCAGTAAATTCATATGCTAGAATATTTACAGAAAGTGGAAACAAAAGGGGATGCAAAACACCGTAGGCCCAGAATTCACGGAAAAATTCCCAGAATTGTTTTGCAGTAATCTATTTAACATAAAATAAATGTATTATTAAATCTGGACGGCCAGATTCTCAGCAGGCATACATCAGCTCAGCTCTGCTGACGTCCGTGGAGCTTTGCCTGTTTGCATAAGCTGAGGATCTGGCTCAGAACGTTAGTCTGAGTAGTGTAGTTGCTACATGTTATTTGAATATAATTGAGCTACCTAAAATGTTCCTTTGGAGGCTTTGTATTATTTGTAACTAGATCTGCATTCATTACATTTTCATTTTCATTAATTCTCAGTAAAAGTGTTTTAATAAGCATCTGTTTTATATCATACAACAACTGTTTTATTAAATCTATATTAAATGAATATTTGTCACCTTAATTTAAAGGGTTATCAAGGATGGAAATGGGAATTTGCCTTCTTTCTTAATTTCTTGGGTCTATAAACATCAACAGCCCCATAAATGTATTGGCATTCAGGGATGGGAACTGCTAAAAGCCTTTGAGGACACTATTAACTCATTCACACAAACATATTCCTATCATTATCAGTTTGACAATTAAACGGCTTTAAAAAAAATGTTAATTGCAGGCTTTGCCTTCAGTTTGTCAGCTCTGCATTCATTCTTCCAAACTGCCTGTGTGATTTGTAACCATTAGAAGCACTGAAAAGTCAGTGGATCAAATGATCAAAACGAGACCCCCTTTCCCCAATGTGAAAAAAAAGTCAGTGAGTTAGAAAAAAAATAAAAGTGCAAAAAACACCTAAAAAGGGGTATGGGGAATCAGAGGGAAAAAAAACAAGTCTCCACCATTGGAATGCTAAAACGAGTGCCATTGACTTTTTGTACTGCACGGTCCTTCTCATCTGCCCCCTCCCACAGGCCATTCAGTTAAAAGTTCGTATCCCATAAAACTAGGTTAGTTTCACCAATAATTAACTGGAACTTAGTTCATTAGGTAAAACACGGGGTAAGCAGGCATGTGAAAGTCACTACAGCCTTTGAAAGAGAAAGGAAAACGAAGGCAATCCATAACCATCAAAGCACTGGGTAGGGTAAATGGCTCATGTATTACAGCCGCCAGCAAGGTGTAAAAAAATAAAAAAATAAAATAAAGTTCCACAACTGTCCTATTAACATACCAGAGTTGATTCGACTCCATTATATTTCATCAAATAGTTTAGAAAGCACCCAGCATAAAACATCATCATAATTGTAATCATATATTTGGCGATTTAACGTCGACACCATAATGTACCATTAGTTACACAAATAACTAATAATTTGCTAATGACAATATTATGTTAAGTCAGTTTAGGGGCAATTAAAGTGAGTGATATTTACATATGCCTAATGAATCACAGTCGATGGCAGATTAAGAGACTCTAATGAATATTCATCCAGACATTCGCAACCAGCTTCACAGTTTATAAACTGAATTATGGTTGATTTGCCCTTTTAAAAATGAATATGTGAGTATCTTCTGCATGGGAAGAATGAACAATTGGGGCTGATTGTAAAAAAAATTTTTTTTAAGCAATGTACTGGTCAGGACACAAAACATTTTTATGCACTCTCATACCCTTGGCTTCTCAGCTTTTTTTATATCACAGATCAGCATTGATGAACTATCTTCATTTTCATTCTCACCCATGACATGAAATATAGAAATTGTTTTGTGTCAAATTAAATGCAATAGAAGTTTTATGCAGCCTCACTAAGGAAATAATTACACAGGTAGCCTTGTCTTTCTAAGCGGAGAATACAAACTCTCCATGCCACAGCCAGCAACACTAAACCTCTGAAAACAGCCATTATACACATCACAGTCCCAATTCAACCCCCATTGAAGTAAATGAAAAAAATTCCCATTGATTTCAATGGGAGTTGGATAAAGCCTTTGCATGATAAAGTTTGGGTTATGTCATGTCTTGTACAGGTCTCTCACCATTATTATTATTAATAATAAAATGAATCACAATACTGCAAAAAAAATAAAAAATAATAGCATGAGATACTGCTTCCTAATTTGGCCATCACAAAAGCTGTAAAGTAATCTTCAAAAAATAGAGGAAAAAAATTAAAGGAAAGATTTTTACTCAAATATTTCTGTAATGCTTTGATGAGATTTGTATGGGTTCTGTGCCTAAGTTGCTTTTGAAAATGGCCATCTAAGGCACTTAAGCCCTCTACCCTGAGTGGAGCAACGCGTGAATACCTTTAAATATCTGTGCCTATGTGACTTGTCCAAGGTCACACAGGAAGTCAGTGACAGAACCTAGGGGTGAAATTCTTGCCCCATTGAAGTAAAATAAATGGTAAGACTCCCATTGGCTTCTACAGGGCCAGTATGTCACCTTAGGTCTCCATTCCCACTCCTCGGCTCCAACTTGGATAAGTTAGCTAAGCATTATGGGTGAAATTTACCACATGTAGAGGGCCAGCCCAAAGCCTATGTGCTACTCAATATTCAAATTAGGGTTTAACTGGCCTTGTGCATAGGCCTTGTGGTGAGCAGGGATGAATTTCATGCTCTCTGACCTATGCCACCAAACCTTTATAATTTACCCACATAACTAATACTTTGTACCCCAGGCACATACTGGTCATGACATTTTCCTGGTGTAAGTATATAGGTAAGTAGTTTCCCTTTTGCCCCATGCAGCAGAGCTGAGAGCTCCACAGTCTACTACCCAACCAAATTCACTGCATGGAGGTGTTCTCATCAAAGCTTAGTTGGAGCAAGAGGAACCATGTAAATGCTAATGTTACTAAGGACAGCAGTCTGAAAACCAAACAATCATTACGAGCCAAGGCATGATTTAAAAAAAATCTCTTTATGTCCTTACCCCTATTCCTCCCTCTTTTAATCCCAGGCTTTTTGCCTAGGCCCTCCAAAGCAGGACTGTCCCTGATGCTGTCTCTGCCAAAGGGAGGTTGGAGATTTCCTTGTCTCTTCAGCGTTAGCATTTTTCCATTTCAGTTCCTAGTCTTTCTAAGCAGAAGATGAGCACACCATTCTGCTGCTCCGTTTCACTGCTGCTACTAATTGACATGTAAGTTTGTGATGACGTGAGCATTTGAAATTCCTCATAGTTTTGGGAACTCAACGGAGTCTTCCATATGTGTGTTTGAAAGAAATCAAGTACAGATGTGACTCTGGGACATCAATTTTGTTGTTGCTAGGTGAATTGTGGCATTAATAGTGAACTGTACTGGCTAACCTGGCAATAGTGACTGACTGGCCCATATGCCTACATTTCAGTTATCTCCATTTTAACATATTTCTAAAGCACCTTTTGAAAAGCATGTAAGTAGAATACACAATCAATATGCACCCAAGATGAACTCAAGGATCTGGCATAAGAGCAAAGCCATCCAAAAGAGAAAATTTACAAATGATTACAAAGATTAAGATGAAATGGGTGTAGCACATAATGAAAAACAAGAGAACAGGACAGAGAGCAGAAGAAAAAGTGAAAGATAAACCAGTCCCAAATAACCAGTCATTTACCCCAAATCAATGGTACTTTAGATCTTACACCGAAGACAATGCTGGTAGCCAATTCTATAGTAAACTAACTAAAGGTTTATTAGCTAAGAAAAGGAAGTGAGAAGTATTGAGAGATCAAAGCAGGAAAAATATATGCACAGGTGACTCACAGTTTGCAATTCCAAATGGTGGCAGTGATGTAATAAACTGACAGTTTCCCAAAAGTCTTTTCAGGGTACCCTGTCTCTGGGGATTTCCACTTTGCATCTGGTACACTTCCTTGTAATAATCCAAACAGTCCAGAGATCCAGGATCTTTCCTTGAATCCACCCTTAGAGCTTCTTCTCTCAGAAAACAAGCTGACAGGGTCACTACCCACATGGGCTTTTCCTTTGATGATGGAGAGTGAGGAATGCATTTTGAGTCTTTGACCTCCAATAATCACACACAATGACTACTTACTTTGAAATTAATTACTTTCTGTTAAAGTTCTTCATTTGCATTCCATAAGACTGCTTTCTCATTTGATGGGTTATTTAGTTATAGGGGTATACACAATGTAAATGTTTGCTATTACACTATAAGAGGATATAGATAAGTGAAAACAATGCAAGTAACATCCCATTAGTTTTCATGAAGTTTAAACATCAACTACACTCATACATTTAACAATCATTTTGATTTATACTATACACAGGTGAATTGGCCTGAGGCTCTGGCGTGAGCTAGCACCTGGTCTGCCAGCATCACACCTAACAACATGGTTAGTGTCAGAGTGTTAAGGAACAGGATCATGTCAACAGGTATAATTCCCGATTCCTCCATGTTTGTTGTACCAAATAAGATAACTGATAGGCATTTAATGAATCTCTGTCTAACCTGTGTGGAATAATTTTTCAGCTAATCTAGCTTGTTTCTATCCATCTAGCAGCAGCAGTATTTAAATCTCTTGTTTGCACTTTACTAGCTGCAGATTGTAAATGTTTTATGAACCGCTGAGCTTGCAGCATTACTATTTTATTAGGAAGTTGAATAGCTTGTGTTCATTGCTGTCTTACAAGCAAATTTTGTATAAAAAAATTACCTTCATACTTCTTATGAATGACAGTTTGGTAGCTGGATGGATGTTGTTTGTTTCAGATCATTTTGGGTTTATAATTTGGAAATAGCCCCATGGCTTCGTTAATGCTATCACACCCCATTGCTCACTTAAAATAAATAGCATGACATTTACTTTTGACAACACAGAAACATTCCGTTCAGTTTGGTTTCTGGGGGGAAAGGCCAGGGAGCGGGTCATTTTATCATCAGAGACATGTGCTATTCACAAGTAAATGATTAGTGAGGAAATGAAGAGAAGGACTTCACGATATTAGGGTATATGAGCTGGAGTACTTCTTTCACCATAAAATCGCAGATCAGCAGTGCTTAGCTGACCTACTCAGGTGCTCCAGAGCTTAATCACTCATGGAGACTCAGTTATTCGCAAATCATATCCAAGCTTGATAGCTCTTTGTAATGTAGGCAAGTCCTTAAATGATGAAAACTGAGGGAATTTGTCAGCTGCTTCCATGGAAGCTCTATCATTCAGGAAGATGGGGCACTCAAAGAGGAGAAAATACAAGCAAAGCCTTTCTTCCAATTTTATGTGCCAGTCAGAACTGTCATTTAACAATAGCTCCCATGGACAAATGCTCAGTGCTCAGGCAGCTTCTCAGGTGTCTCAGCATATGTACTACAAATTCCAGTAGGAGGATCTGATCTGAAGCAGGAGTATCTGGATTAATTGAAGAATCTGGAAGCCAGAGCAGAGCACTGAGGAATACTTTCAGTGAAGTATCCCTAATTAACAAGTACAAGTAGAGGTAAGGCAAGTTAAAAATCGTGAGTCTGAATACACTGAGGTAAGGCAGTGACTGGGACTGTCCAGTTCCTTAAGGGTTCAGAAATTCGCAGTGGCCCTGTCTCCACTGACATTTAGAGGACCTTCTTTAAGAAGTAGTGAAAATTTAAGGGGATAGAAGCAAAACATCTTAATTTGGTTTGGGAGGGGTGCAAATGATGAATTGATGACCAGACTGCCAAGGCCATTTTTACAGTGGAGTCCTTTTTATTGAGTTTCAAACCAAGTTGCTTATAGTACTAGGTTTATTGAAGACGCCTGCTGTGAGTCTCCAGCTAGGACTTGAGTAGGTGACCAAGGTATTTGCAGATAGAGTGGAAATACCTGCAAACACATAGCAAAACACAACTCTGAGGTAAGCTTCTTTGGAGGGAGATCTTCCACAGGAACTGTCTGTTCCGGTTTGATGCCCAGAAAATCTGTTTACCTTATGCTAGGGATTGAGAAGCTGACTTTCAGCTACTTGGGGAAATTAAGATAACTGGCTTCTAATGTTCTAAATCATTTTACCATGACACACTTCATTTTTCACACATTGTCTCACAGGCTCTGATGGTTCAAGTAAACCAAAAAGTTGTTAGCAAAACAATTGGTATAAATTAGTATAAAGGTGCTTTATACTGGCATAGCCACTCCAGTATGGGATGTGGAATAAGCTCTACCATTGTAGGGCACTGTCGCATGGTATGCACACTCTGTCCTCCTTTGGGGCGGGTCAGGTTTGAGATACCACCGCGGTTACAATCTACCAGACTGTCCTTAGGCGGAAAGTGGCACGGCCCAGAGGCCAGAGTCAATATGGCAGCTCTTGGAGTCAGGGCAGTGCGGCCTAATGGTCAAAGTCAATACTACAGCCCTTGCTTTCAGGGCACCGTGGCCAAGCTGCCAGAGTCAATTACAGCAGCCCTCGGGCTCCAAGGTTCTATTTTTACCCCCAGGCAGTTCCCGCTGCCAGAACAGCTGTCTGGTGGCTTCGCGGTTTCTAGGAGGGAGGGGGGAGCCACGCACTCAAGGGAGGAGGCGGAGAAGGGGCGGGGCCTAATGGAAGGGGTGGAGTGGGGGTGGGGCCGGGGCAGTGAGGGGGCGGGGTCAGTGATGCGGCCCTCGGGCCAATGCACTAGTCCTCATGCGGCTCTCGTGGTAATTTGAGTTTGAGACCCCTGGCCTAGAATAACCTGGGCTGCTCCCTTTTATACTGAGGCAGCAGTTGGAGCATGCCCAGCATGGTCTGAGGGGGTGGGACTTCCACCACCCATATTGTGGGGTTAACCCTTTCCTGCCCAGTGCAGGGTATGCACACCCCATCACAGGCACCTTTATACTGATATAACTGCATCTGCAGTTGTACTGGTAGAACTCTATTGGTAAAAAATCACACCCCTAATCAAATAGCCCAGGCATAAGCCAAGAGTTTTAGTCCTGGTCCACACTTTCTAAGCAGTTCTCCCTTCCCGCATCCATAAATCTCGACATGTGGGCACATTCCCCACTTGAGAGTTAGGCTTGGGGAGGGAGGGCTTTGTTTTATAACTGTTCCAGGCAGTCTGATGATCTGTTAATCATTTGCTCTCTAAACCAAATTAAAATGTTTCCATTCCCTTAAATTCTCTTTGGGGGGTATCAATGTGTGGGGGTGGTGCAGAGGAGAGTATTGTGGAGTGGGCGAGAATATGTGTGACCCCAGATCCACCCAATACTTCTAGCGCCACTGAAAATGTATTCTTGCTGCTGTGGCATCATAGCCAGGTGGTTGATTGAAAGCTATCGGCCTGTCCTCACTCCACCTATAGTAGCCCCCAGTGCAGCTAGTCATGGGAGCAGCTCCTGGGTAAAGGGCTCCATGCTCAAGCAACAGTCTGCCAGCTCAAGCTTCTTTCCTGAGGCTCTCAGCTCAACCATCAAAGTATATAAGAACCAGCCCCATGGGCTCACTAAGGGATGTCCCCTCCCCTGAACCGGCATGTAGCTTTTCGGTGAATGAGGTAACACAGAGAGGGAGCAAGAAAGAAGTAAAGGAGCAATATGGTGGGTGAGACAAGGTGGGCGAGGTAATATCTGTTATTGGACCAACTTCCAGGGCCGGCTCCAGGCACCAGTGTTCCAAGCAGTTGCTTGGGGCCGCAATCTGCAAGGGGCGGCAGTCCGTGTGCCGTTAGGTAGCACGCGCGTTTCCGCAGTGGCGGCAATTCTGCGGCAGCCTCTCTCTTCAGCCACCCACGGCGGCAATTCAGTGACAGCTTCTATCCTCAGCCGCCCGCAGCAGCAATTCGGCAGCAGTTTCTATCTTCAGCCGCCCATGGCGGGAATTCGGCGCGCTGCTTTGGGCGGCAAAAACGGTAGAGCCGGCCCTGCCAACTTCTGTTGGTGAGAGAGACAAGCTTTCGAGCTACACAGAGCTCTTCTTCAGGTTTCTGGAAGCTTGTCTCTCTCACTGCCAGCAGTTGGTCCAATAAAAGATATGTCACCCACTTTCTCTCTGAAATATCTTGGGACAGACATGGCTACAACCACACTGCATACAAAATCGACCAAACAGAGAGAGAGAGAGAGGATAGAAATAAAGAACGATGCTGCCAACTGTCCTAGGACTCAGAGCAAGGGGACATATTAATCCTTTATAATGGGAGGCTCCAGCAAAAGGCTTGAAACTGCTGCAATACTAGGCTGAATTTGCTAGGGGGTTGGTTTTTCTGTCCTGTGCTGCCATCTTCCGGTCACTACCAGCTTCAACAGCACCAGTTAGTGCTACAAATGGGAAACCACCAAAGTGGATACCTGTCCATGATTTGACCTTACAAATAAAGCACTGTTTGGGTGATACTTGCCATTCAAATATGTGCTAAGAAAAACTGTTACTCAACAAAATCTGTCATTTAGCTCCATACATGCTACTACAGTAGGTGGGGGGATCTAAGAATGAGGGGTACATGTTTCCCAACCAACCTCTAACTATTTAATCTCCTGTTTATGTCCCCCCTTCCCATTGTGGTTTTAGGTCTAACACATTCTCACCCCTAATCCTCCACAATATTTTTAATTTGCAGTGTGAGCCCGAGGATTACATTGTTACCAGGACAAAATTCTCTTGTTACTCACACAACCTAGGGCACCACCTTTACCCAGTTCCTAGGGCTTAAGGCATAACCCTCTTAATTTAGGCACCCCTGCCCTTTCCCAGTTCCTAGGGCTCCAGGCGAAAGGCACCTAACTTTACCCCTCCGTGGGTAACACCCTTTCCCTATGGACTCAGGGCTTAATCTTTTGTGGGTTTACGGGGCCTTTTACCAGTGAAAGACACAGTAATATACTGCATAACCTCTATTTAGTAACAATTACCAAAACCAGACTGCACACGCTACACATACAGTGCTCACCACTCCCAATAAGACAGATGAACTTTTCTTGATGGCCAGTCAGAATCAGGTCCATCTGGGGGACTCCAGTTTCTCCATGGTGTCATTGGCAGAGTGTTGAGGTCTGGCATCTCTGTTCTTGGGACTGTGTCCTGGAGTTGGTTCCCAAAAAACTTCCTTTTGGAACCCAGTTTATACAGTGAAATTTGAGTTCTTTTTAGCTGTACCTTAACCCATCATTATACTAAAATTTTACTAACCAATCCTAACATAGTGTAACAAAATTCTCTAATCCAGGGGTTCCCAAACTTGGTTCGTGGCTTCTTCAGGGTACCTGCGGACACTCAGGTAAACAAAGCATCTTGTGGCCCACCAGGGGCTTACCCTGAACAAGCCGCGAATCAAGTTTGGGAACCCCTGCTCTAACCAATCCTATCCCACCACCGTAATTAATTTACACCTAGCAAAATTAATTATGTAACAGACAGAAACAATCAAAGAACCAGACAGAGACCATATAGATAAAAAATAGGGAAGTGGGGACCATAATGACAAACAACAAAGAAATGCGGATTTCACAACCAGAACTATTGATAAGTGATTTCTTGCCAGACAGAATGCTATCAAACTAAGTTTTCTTTAACCATCTTAAGATCTGTTTCTTTATCTGGTGATGGTGGGTGCCATTAGGACAGGGTCTCCTTTTTAACAGCCTGATATTACATTGTTTTAATGTAATTTAGATGGAATATGAGGATGTGACTTCCTGCTTCTCAGCTAATGGCTGCTGCTCTTTTAATCTGGCTACAGACGAAGGCCTTAGGCTTTAGGCCTTGCGATATGGCTACAGACAAAGGTCTTATCCTTACAACATAACCCATGCATTCTATATACCTGCTCCACTGGACACACGAAAGGAGAGGGAATGATCCTATTATGGAGACCTTTACAACTGACTGTGAATGTCAGCTTATTTTGGGATGACGAGTGGGTAGAGCTTTGGAGAAACCCACCACTTGTTATTCCAATTCAAACCCTGCTCCTAACGGAGTCCTTTGGCCAGAAGAATGGAGGCTGTCAGGGGCATGGTAGGTGGTGAAGTGCAGTGGGATGAAATGGAGGATCCTCAGGATTGGTCCCAGAAAAATAATGTAATACAAAAAGTAATATTTTGTCTGTCTAGATTTTAATAAGCCCACTTTGTATTAACCCAGGCTTCTCATTCTAGGCTTTTTAAGCAGTTCACCAACCTTAAACAACCCTTTGAAGAAGGTGATGGGTTCCCCCCTCGGGATACCACTGAGCTGCCTGACCCACCAGTCTGGGCTCCCTTTCACACTGTGGTGCTGTGATAAGTTGCCACGCTCTCCGAGATTGCTTTTTCACCAGCACACACACAGATAGGGACACACTCAGCTCAGATTCACACACAGATGCTGAGCTCAGCTCTGTATGGGAAGGCTCAGCTAAGGCACCTCCCAGTTGCTAAGGCACGCACCCCCCTCTGGAGTGTAAACCCAAAATTATATTGTCTTGCACTGCACAGGGAACTGTACAGCATAAGCTCATGAAATTCGCCCCTCCCTCAATGTGGAGGAAGATATGCAACAGCTTTCTGTCCCAAGTATGATTTCCACACTGGTTTTAGACAAAACAAAAACAAGTTTATTAACTACAAAAGGATCGATTCTAAGTGATTATAAGTGATAGCAAACAGATCAAAGCAGATTACCTTAGTAAATAAACAAAACCACAAACTGAGCTTAACACACTAGATAGGATATGAATTAGCAAATTCTCACCCTGAGTAATAAACAGGCTGGTAAATTCTTAAAGAATAAGCTGCTTTGGCTTTCCTAGGTTTTCATACACAGGCTAAAAATCCCTCTAGCCTGGGACCATCACTTCCCCCCTGTTCAGTCCTTGCCCCTCAGGTGTTTCCAGGTGTTTTGTTGTAAGGAGAGTGAGGTACCATCGTGACGTCATTGTCCCCCTTTTAGATCTTCTTCCCACTTGCTGGAAAGCTCTTTTGCTGTGACCTGGGTCAAACAGTTCCCATTGTGTAGTGCTATCTCTGAGAGGTTTCTATTGTACTCAGTTCCTGGGGTAATCCTTGTGCTTGTGTGCATTTCCTCAATAAGCCATTAACATTGTTTGGCCTTTTTACTGTTGTACCTGAAAGGCTGCTTGTGGGTGTTTTCAACCTCACAACATGTTTCAGTAACATATACATAGCCTAAGTTCACATACGATGACAGCACACACAATCCAATGAGATATCAATGTCTAGTAGAGCAAGACTTTTAGAATGATACCTCACAAGGCATACTTTGTACAAAACATATCCTAATTACATGACAGTGGTGAATAGTGGGGTGCCAGGGTGTCACAGAAGGTAAGTGTTATTACACTTGTTTTGTGGCTGGGAAAATTAAGCCACAGAGGGAAAACTGAGGGCCTGATTTATACAGTGAGTATGTGGCAGACTTAGAAACAAAACCCAGTCCAGACCCCTGTCCTGTGTTCTCATCACTAGACAACACGAGTTAAGCGTCAATAGTACATATTCACTAAGTAGGAAATAGAGTCTCTATCTGTACAACACAGGCCAATCTCTGCTCTCCATCATATTGAATGTAATGGTGCTGCCCAGGTGTACAGTGCATGGGATATATCAGCCAATCCCAATGCTACAGCCACTCCATGATGAAATCTTTATTTCCTGCTCAATGAAGCACAAGTTATATGAAAATAGAATAGTCCTTTAAAACAGATCAGAAATATCACTGTGCTGTGCTAGCCAATGGGGTATGTGCTAAGTTCGGGCCTCTCTTGTAGATAGGTGCCTAAGTCCAGGCTGCAGTAAGGCATCTCTGCTTAGTGATCCATGAACAGGAACCAGCCACCTGTAGTCAGGTGGCTTAGGTGCCTAAGGTGTTTCTTGCAGGAATGAGTTAGGTGCCTGCCTCCCTCTGCACAAAATGGCCAGAGGATGTCGTGGTGCCCACCTTATAAATTTTAGCCCACTCACCTGGTATGTGGGAGACCCAGGTTCAATTCCTCGCTTTCTGTCTGCAGGGGATAAAGGATGGGAATGGGGTTTTCCCACTTCTCAAGAGAGTGCTCTAACCACTGAACTATGGGATATTCTGATATGAGGCTTCCTTAGTCTCTCGAGTTGAAGTGTCCTAACCCCTAGACAACAGAGTCATTCTCACACACATATACTCTCTCTCTCTGGCCCAGTGACTGTTTCACTGTGGATAAATAGTTATTGGGCCAAAGAGAGAGTTTTGTGGACTGTGGTGGAGCCAAAACTGGGACTTAGGAATCTAAATGTGGGTTTCGGCACCCAAGTCCCTTTGTGGATCTGGGCCAGTATTCCTGTTCCTAGCTAACGTGTGGATAATTTGTATTATCCTGGTTTGTCTGAGGATAAATAGACCCGAGGCACACATCAGTGTCACAATGCAGCAACATGGGCATTTAAATCTCTGGAAGATAAGGTTTCGATTGTGTGGAGTTTTACCCTATGTTTACATACTTTCATATAGTCCTGTTTACAGTGTAACATATGTATTTAGTGACAGAAGACTAGAGTACTTGCTCCACAAAATGCACAGCATGCACTGGAGTAGGAATACAAATTGCACTGCAATTGTTTTTATGGTCCTATTAAGCAATATGGAAACTCTACAAGGGTATTAAATTGTGTAAGAAGTGCTACCTGCAATTGGAGGAAATTTGGGGTTTTACACCAGATATATTGCTTGCATGGTGTGGGGAAAGTCATCATTAACATTCCATACAATGTTAGTAGATCTGTTCCAATCATAGTCCTTTCTAGAGAACACAAACACAATGGAATTTCACATATTATATGGCTCACTAGGACTAGGGTACAAATGACAGGCTATACGTGACACACTTCCAGAGAAGGTCAGAGAACCACCAGCAGAGCTTGCAAGCCTTAGAGACACCAGAAGAAGGGAAAGTGTGTGTAGCCAGTCATACGAGGCCTAGAAACACTTAAATGTAAAAGTGGGAGAGTTTGGGGAGGAGCACCGTGAATTGAATGAGCCAGCAGGATCAGTCCATTCATCCTTAGATATCACTATAACATAGACTCAATTAACAGTTAGCTCTTACTTACCAATTTTACTGGAAATCTGTAACTGAATGGGTGTATGAATAATCCTTAACATTAATTGTGTGAATAAATGTGTGTACTGATACATTTTTATGCCCATAGCACATTTTAAATGATATGCTCAAAAGTTTATGAATAACCCCTTCATATTAAGTTGTCTGTTTCTGATGTATTTTCAGTGTGGTCAGTCCTTATATGATTTTCTTCTTTGAGAGAGACCAGGTGGGCGGAGTATATCTTTTATTGGACCAACTACTGATGGTGAGAGAGACAAGCTTTCGAGCTTACACAGAGCTCTTCTTCAGGTCTGGGAAGTACTCAGAGTGTCTCAGCTAAAAACAAGGGGGAACAGATTGTTTAGCATAAGTAATTAACCCATATTTCAAGGGACTATTTAAAGTGAAGTGGCCTGTTAACACCCCTTTAGTTGTAGAGGGATAAGGGTTTAAATGGATTATAGATGGTTGTAATAAGCCATGAATCCAGTGTCTCTATTCAGCCCATGATTTTTAGTAGCTAGCAAAGTTATAAATTTAAGCTCCCAGGATCCTAGTGTTGTGCAGGTGTACCTTGAGGATGTCCCTAAGAGGTCTGATTTATTTCTTTGTGAAAAGTGTTCACCCACAGGTGATTGTGTGTTTTTGTCTTATATCATTTTTCTGTGTAAGTTCATTTGAGAGCATAGTGATTCTCTGGTTTCACCAACATAGTTGTTATTGGGGCATTTAGAGAACTGGATGAGGTACACCCCATGTCGTGATAGGCATGTGTAGGACTTGTGGATTTTGAAAATTGTGTTGTGGGAGGTGTTGGCATAGAGAGTACACTTATAAAGTTTGCGGGTGATACCAAGCTGGGAGGGGTTGCAAGTGCTTTGGAGGATAGGATTAAAATTCAAAATGATCTGGACAAACTGGAGAAATGGTCTGAAGTAAACAGGATGAAATTCAATAAGGACAAATGCAAAGTACTCCACTTAGGAAGGAACAATCAGTTGCACACATACAAAATGGGAAATGACTGCCTGGGAAGGAGTACTGCAGAAAGGGATCTGGGGGTCATAGTGGATCACAAGCTAAATATGAGTCAACAGTGTAATGCTGTTGCAAAAAATGCAAACATCATCCTGAGATGTATTAGCAGGTGTATTGTAAACAAGACACGAGAAGTAATTCTTCCGCTCTACTCCATGCTGATTAGGCCTCAACTGGAGTATTGTGTCCAGTTCTGGGCGCCACATTTCAGGAAAGATGTGGACAAATTGGAGAAAGTCCAGAGAAGAGCAACAAAAATTATTAAAGGTCTAGAAAACATGACCTATGAGGGAAGATTGAAAAAATTGGGCTTGTTTAGTCTGGAAAAGAGAAGATTGAGAGGGGACATGAGAACAATTTTCAAGTACATAAAAGGTTGTTACAAGGAGGAGGGAGAAATTTTTTTCTCCTTAACCTCTGAGGATAGGACAAGAAGCAATGGGCTTAAGTTGCAGCAAGGGTGGTTTAGGTTGGACATTAGGAAAAACTTCCTAACTGTCTAGGGTGGTTAAGCACTGGAATAAATTGCCTAGGGAGGTGTTGGAATCTCCATCATTGGGGATTTTTAAGAGTAGGTTGGACAAACACCTGTCAGGGATGGTCTAGAGATAATACTTAGTCCTTCCTTGAGTGCAGAGGACTGGACTCGATGACCTCTCGAGGTCCCCTCCAGTTCTATGATTCTATGATTATCATAGCAATGAGGCTATGTCTACAAGTTTTGCATCTGTAATTCTGACAGAGTCTGGTGCTGCTTTGAGTTGGTTGTCCTGGTCTGTGGGGAGCTTGCTTCTGATGGTGAGCTTGGAGAGGTTCAGGGGATGTTTGAAGGCCAGAAGAGGGGTTCAGGAAAGGTTTCTTTCAGAATGTTGTCCCCACCCAGTATGGGTTGCAGTTGTTTGATGATAACCCATATGGGTTCCAGTGTGGGGTGGTAGATGACAACCAGGGGTGTACGGTTGGAGAGGATTTTATTTCTGTATTGAAGCAGATTCCCTTTCAGTATTTGGATGGCCCATTCCACGATGCAATCCACTCTTCTGGTGGAGTGTGCTTGTTTGATGAAGGCGGTTTTAAGTGTGTTAAAGTGTGTATCCCAGACTCCTCAGAGCATGTTCTGTGGTGTCTGAGTGCCTGGCTGTAGATAACAGATTTCTCGGTGCGTTTGGGGTGATTACTGGATCTGTGACGGTGGGTGTGGTGACTCATGGGTTTCCTGTATATAGTTGTCTGTAGGGTTCTGTTGTTGAAGCTCATCATGGTGTCCAGGAAGTTGATGCTAGTATGGGAGTGTTCTAGAGAGAGTTTAATGGATGGTTGGTTGTTGAAGTTGTGGTGGAAATCTAAGAGGGAGTTAAGGTCAACTGTTCAGGAGATGAAAGTATCATTGATATATCTCAGGTTTATCACTGGTTTTGTGGTGCATTTGTCCAGACGTTCTTCCTCAGGGTGAAAGAGGCTGGCTTACTGGGGAACCATCCTAGTACCCATGGCTGTTCCCATGCACAAAGTGTTTGCTGTTGAATGTAAAATTGTTATGGGTGAGGATGAATTGGATGAGTTTGGTGATGTGTTTGGGGTGAATATCTGAGTGTGGTCCATGGTCTTGTAAATATTTGAGGCAGGCAGTGATGCTATCATTTGAGGGATGTTGGTGCACAGGGGAGGTGACAACAAAGATCTCTTAAAAATTGCAGTACTATATAACTAACACAAAGTGGCAGCACTTCTCAGTTTCTCTAGCACAGTGGTCTCCAACCTTTTTACGCCCAAGATCACATTTTGAATTAGAGGGCAACCCAGGATCTATCCCTCCCCTTCCCCAAAGCCCCTCCCCTTCCCCAAAGCCCTGCTCCACTCACTCTCTCTCACCCTCTCTCCATAACTCGCTCTCCCCTACCCTCACTCACTTTCACCGGGCTGGGGTAAGGGGTTAGGGTTTGGGAGGAGATGCGGGCTCTGGGCTGGGGCCGAGGGGTTCATAGTGTGGGAGGGGGCTCTGGGCTGAGCCTGGGCCAGGGAGTTGGGGTTCAGGAGGGGGTGAGAGGTGCAAGCTCTGGGAAGGAGCCTGGGTGCAGGCGGGGGCTCCAGGCTGGGACAGAGTGTTGGGATGCAGGAGGGGGTACAAGGTGCTGGCTCTGGGAGGGGCATCAGGGCTGGGGCAGACTGTGGGGGTTCAGGAGTTGCTGGCTCTGGGACAGGGGTGAGGGCTGGGGCTTGGGGTGCAGGAGGAGGGGTCGGGGTGCTGACTCTGGGATGGAGCTTAGGACTGGTGTGCAGCCTCCTGCCAGGTAGCACTTACCTCCAGTTGGTGCTGTAGCATGGCTTCTGCTAAGGCAGGCTGCCCCATGCCACTCCTAGAAGGCGCCAACACACCCCTGCGGCCCTTGGGGGGTGGGTGGGCGGCACATGACTCCGTGCACTGCCCTCTCTTCAAGCACCGCCCCCGCAGCTCCCATTGGCCAGGAATGGAGAGCTGTGGCCAATGGGAGCTGTGGGGGTGGTGCTTGTGTAACGCCAACAGACCCTGGTTGTCGGTGGCCAGGATTGAACCGCGGATCTGTGGAGCTTAGGGCTAGTCTACACTACCTGCCTGATTCGGTGGGTAGTGATCGAAGTTCTGGGATCGATTTATCGCGTCTCGTCTAGACGCGATAAATCGATCCCAGAAGCGCTCCCCGTCGACACCGGAACTCCAGCTCAGCGAGCGGAGGAAGCGCTGTCGACGGGGGAGCCTGCCTGCTGCCGCGTGGACTGGGGGTAAGTAATTTCAAAATCAATCTAAGATATTCGACTTCAGCTACGATATTCATGTAGCTGAAGTTGCATATCTTAGATTGACCCCCCCCCCCCAGTGTGGACCAGCCCTTAGTGCATGAGCCTCTACCGCATGAGCTAAAAGCCAACTGGCTGTTAGCTAAAGCTGTAGAGCAGACTCATTTTATATATCTCTCTAAGTGGTCTCGGTGCCACTAGATGGGACAGAACACCACACCCAGGAGGTGTGTGTGGGTTACACTTGCAGGCAGGAGTAGCGTGCAGAGGGAGACCCCTGCCCTCCCGCCCCCGGGGACGCGCTAGCCACTTCCAGGAGCAGCGTGGGCCCGGGGCAGGTAGGGAGCCTGTCTTAGCAGCAGCCCTGCCAGAGATCACGATCGACCGGTTCATGACCACTGCTCTAGCACAACAGAAACAGATGTTGAAAAACCTCTTGTGAAAAAAGCAATAGTCCGATAAAAAAAGTGTATGTATAACAAATAAAATGTTCCATATTAGAATGTAAAACAAATACCACGGTAGCTCTCTCTTCTTTATGATGTCTCCTGCATGGTCAGGAAAGAGCAATATGTGAGTTTCTACACTACTTTTATTGCTAAGGAAGTCGCATGCTCAAAATTGATCCAGTAATTTTAGCCGTGTGATTTTTAAAACACCTGTTCATAAGAACATTCCTGTAATGCTGCTTATGGGGTAGCATTCAAAAATGTGTTGGGGAGGAGAATAAAGCAAAATTGTGAAAGCTAAGTTACAAAAAGTTATCTTTTTTACCACAGTGTTAGGGAGCATAGGTACACATGACTTGTTATAATGGATCAAAATCCCTTCCCCATAATGGGTGCAGAACTGTCTTTCCAGAGTTAATATATGTGGATATTTTTCCATGATGAATATACATGCTTTACTATGAGCCCTCCCATCCTCTACATGAACTGCTCTTATATACAGGACATTCAATTGTGCATTCGCACTAGGACAGAGTCTCATATCCTTATTCATGTTGGTTAGTAACTTCAGGCTAGACCCACAAAGATACTTAGGTGTCCAACTGTGTCTTTAGGCACCTAAGTCTACCATTTATGTGCCACTGGCATTCTCAAAATCACCATTCAGTTGCTGCCTAGCTCCATAGGTACCTAAGTTTCCATCAATGTACATACTGTGACGGGGCAAGGCCAGAGGGCTATAGGAAAGTGGTAAGGAACCAGTATGTTAGCCCCAGGCTAAACAAATCCCTGATACCTTATGGCAATTGCTCCAGGTTAATCAAGACACCTGGGGCCAATTAAGAACTTTCCAGAAGGCAGGGAGGTTGATTGAGACACCTGCAGCCAATCAGGGGCTGGCTGAAACTAGTCAAAAGCCTCCCAGTGAGTCAGTGAGGGGCTCATGTCAGGAGCTGTGGAAGGAGGTTGCATGTGAGGAGCTGGGAGCAAGAGGCACTAGGAGCTGAGAGTAAGAGGACGTACTGCTGGAAGATCCTGTAGTGAGGATAAAGAAGGTGTTGGGAGGAGTCCATGGGGAAGTAGCCCAGGGAGTTGTAGCTGTTGTGCAGTTGTTCCAGGAGGCACTCTAAACAGCTGCAGTCCACAGGGCCCTGGGCTGGAACCCGGAGTAGAGGGTGGGCCCGGGTTCCCCCCAAACCTCCCAACTCCTGATCAAGCACAGGAGGAGTTGATCTAGACTGTGGGTTCTACCAGAGTGGAAGATCTCTGAGGCAAACAAAAAAATCCGCCAATAAGCGCAGGACCCACTGAGGAAGAGGAGGAACTTTGTCACAATACACAAAATTGTCTAAGAAGTGCTGATACCACTCGAGAGCTGCTCTGAGTCCTTGCTAAAGCTGAAGCCCTGGTGGCACTGAAGCAGGAGTCTCAAACTAGGGCTATGTCTACCCTACCGCGGTAAGTCGACCTACGCTACACAACTCCAGCTATGTGAATAATGTAGCTGGAGTTGATGTACCTTAAGTTGTGTTACCGCGGGGTCTACACCGCGAGGGGTCGATGGCTACACTGCCTCCCCTATAAACTCAATACATTTCTCTGCTGACAATTCTGAAATGGCAGCATAATCCTCTTTTTCAGTTTTTCTTGTCAGAGATCTAGGCAGTTTGGTCTACTTCTTCTTTGTTAAATTAGTTTTCTTAACTTCTTCTGCAAATATCTGCATGATGGAAGGTTTTTGTGTTTTGTTTTGTGTATGCTTAAGGAGTGGATTTCCTTAGCAACCATGTTGTTTGGCTTCCCTTAAGCTCCCCTTGCTTACACAGCATTTCAGCTGTGTTTTAGGAAACTTATTATTAGCTTTGACTAGCTTCACATTAAACATATTTTGATCCACTTTCACAATTAATGGCTGGCCGGCTAGTACTCTGATATTTATAATATTTGATGTATGCTTTGGCAGAAACAGAAGGCAACTCATGAGTCTTTCTGGCAAGTTTTATACACTTTAAAATGCATAGCCAGCAGTAGTATTGACTGAATTAGTATCTTTGTTTGGACACATACCACTTCAACCCATAGAGTGTTAAGCTCCATTTAATTTGCTCTTCATACAACTCTCTAGTAACTACAAAATTCATCCCAGCTTTTAATTTTTATAAGATCAATATTTAATTTTTGCTCTAAACCATTTTCCTTCATTGCAGAATCCCACCAGATATTTTACTTTTATTAAGCAACATCTAAAGCTACCTCATTTTAGAAACAGATTCCATGGGTGTAGGAAGGCAGAGGTGATATTGTACAATTTTCAATGACTTAGGAACAATATTTCTCACAGCAACTGATACTGTTTTGGTTGGTATATCTTCCAAGCCTTTCATTAAGAAACTTCTTGATTTCGCTATCAAGGTGCACCTGCAGTATTACTGAACATAATGTATGGTCTGTCTTGAGAGTTGTGGGTATGCGACAGGTGGAGGAAGTGGCAGATTGGCTGCTTTGTGTGCACATATCAACCGATCGCACAGGATAGCTAGCAGGAAACTGAGGGCCTGATTCTCCACTGCCTTGCACTTTGTGCAGTTGTTTACATCCAGTGCTTAATTTGTAATGAAAGAGGCGCATTAGGTGCTGGGGCTCAAGCAATTTTTGTACTTTCATACCTCATGCAGCAAGCCCAGAGATGCCAGGGCTATGAACTGCCAAGCCTAGACGTGATAGGGCTCAGCCCTGGCAAACCTTGGCATAAATTAAGCACTGTTTACCCTGTGCAGTGAACATGCTACTAACTCAGAATGTGCTAGGAAGTGGAGAATCACGCCCTGAGACTTTATTTCCTGGCTTCAGTTACATGACTAGGGTCAGGATGAACACATTTTTCCTGGGTTGCCCATTGGTGCATTGTCTCCTGTTCACAGCATCCCACACATCCACATGCACACAGGGAGAGTAGGAAAATCACAGCATTTACCACTGAAATGCAGCTGTCCCTAGAGTGAAATGTGGGAGCACTTTAACAATGTTACGAAACAGTATCCTCTTTTTTTTGGAATGTAAAATCAACAAAACCATTTTCTTTCTGCTGATAACATAAAGGGAAAAGATATGGAATGATCAGACGTCATCTTTGTCAGCATTCCAAGAAAGAACACTTCTTCGGAAAGGCATGTTTAAGGGATTCCCTACATTGTCCCAGTCAAGTGAAATCCCCTGTACATTGTGTACAATACAGCACAACTGTTGGGAAAGCTGGGTAATTCTGGGCTTCCCAAGGGGCGTAGTGATAAGACTGGCTTCTTCTAAGGAAGATTTCCAGGCCACCTCAGCTTTTCAACATGCTTTTATGGAAGGTCCGTGGCTGAAAATTAAACAAACGCACCTCATTCTATTTCATCAATGACTCTAACGTGTTACCTTTTGTTAATGAGTAACAGGGGAGACTGTCTTCCCTGACTGTAATCAAAAGTTCTATATTGAAAATGAAAGTAAGTGAGATATCTCACCAAATATTCTCAGAACAGTCCAGCGATGAAGTCAGAACGCTGATTATTATTAAAACCCCCGCAGGTTTACCTTGCTGCTGCCTGGGAATTTCAGCTAGAACTTCAGCTGTACGTCTTTGCATCATCCCCTGCATGAAAAGTACCATATTCCTGGCAGCACTCAGGAAATACAGCAGTTGGGTTTGGGTTGGAGAATCAGCTAGTAGTTTGTTAAGTTCAGAACTTAATTGGCTGGCATAGGTCGAATTCAGCCCTGATGTAAGGTTTAACTGTTGAGTTACTGTTTGCCGCAGGGCTGACTTTGGCCCTTAGTATCTTGCTCTCCTACTGTTGCACAGAATAGCTGTAGTCACATTTGGAGCCTGATGCAGTTATACTGGCCTAAAGGTAGAGTAGTGAAGTGGTGACCCATGCCTTTTATCTAGAGATGGGATAACGTCATCACCTTGATTCCAAATGCCTTTGAATGTCAAGGGAGAGAAGATCAGGATCAAATTCCCAGCTCTGAACCTGTCCCTATGGTGATTCCAGGCCAGATCCAAAACAGGAGAGAGCCAATTTTCAGGTTCCACTTTGGATGTAGTGAAGATCTTATGAGAACAATCAGTCCCAGCTGGAAATCTCATGAGAATAGCTGATTGGTCCCAGATGGTGGAAGTCTCACACAAAGTCATGCAAGAACAGCTTCTTGAGAAATCAGCACTGAACTCAAAACTAGTTCTGATTCAGACTCAAGCCCAAACCTTGACTCCTAGTCTAAACCAAATGGGGATACAATCACCATTCATTGTCTTACCTCTGATTACACCACTTGATTGAGTGGAGAAACAGGAGGAAACTGAGAGATGATCTTAGCAGTTGCATTAGGAAAGGACTGGAAGGATTTGATATGGGGTGGGGGGAAGGTCAGCACAGCCAGAGAATAGTCAAGATGGGATATTATGAAGGCCTAGATTAAAGTTGTAACTTTATGGATAGAGATCTTAGAATGTTGTTGTTGCAATGTCTGCATGTGTATTTATGTGGGTGTATGTATTGAAATCCATATAGTACCTTTCTGGACCAATGTAGTTCATTTCACCAGCACCCTCGTTGTTTTATAGGAGATTAGAATACCAAGGTTATGTAGACTAAATAGTTCTAATCCCTGTTGTTATTCAGTTGTCCTATAAGAACATTAGTTGAAACCTGCATCAGCCAATTTTTCTTTCCTGTTTTTTTAATACAGCATACAGCATGGCTAAAACAGTAACAAAGAACAAATCAGTAGGTGATGATTTAAACAATGTTATGTGCTGCAATAATTCTACAAGATGGATCATGCATTTCATTGATTTTTCCTGCCTTCCTTTTTTTGATGAAAATATTTGTAATGGAGTGAAAAACTGTTTCTTGTTTACAGACTTCATGTAATGAAATGATGCCTGTGCCCTGAAGTTATCCATCTTCTGTTTGTGCACCAGAGGGAGAATACTTTATTTTTAATAGATTCCTTTCTGAGAAATTCTTTTTAGTAGCCAGAAGGGCTGACATGAGAGTTATATGAAGTTTTGCAATGGTACTAAAACACACACAAAAATCAAATATATATTCAGAAAAACAATGCAGAGTTTTAACTAAAAGATTTTTTATAAAATGTTTGGTACATGCATAAGAACTACCGACAACTCACTCAAAACCCATTTGCCACTGCTATTTGATCCTGTAGTTTAGATATAAAACAGGTTGTGTGATGTCATGAGTATGTCCATGGCAACAAACTGATGTCAGGGCAAACATTTAATTGCAGAATCAAGACGGAAATTAAACGATGAAAAAAGGGGGAAATTTCACAATTAATAAAAAGATCCTTCCTTTGAAATTCAAAATTCCAAAGTATTAAATTTGAACTTTTCAATTTAATTTTTAACAAATTCTATTGATTGCTTTAAAAGGATGGGGAAGAGTGAAATTTCATGACATTTTATAGATATTTGTCTTGTTTCCTCACAATTTTTTTAAAATTCATTTTGAAAATTCAAAATTTCAAAAAAAATTGACCAGCTCTAACAGAGGATACTAGAACAGGGACTGCTGTTTAGTAAATCTGTCTCACGGCACTCAGTAAACAAATAATAGTAGTAAGATGGGATTGAAACAAAACCAGAAATATTTGTAAAAAACAAAAGAAGCACAATGTTACAGGTCAAGTATATATATTTATGAACAAACATTGATTTTTCTAAGGTTCCATCAATGTGAAATTATCTCTTTCAAATACTGTTCCTAGTAGGAGAAAAACTAAATGAAAATTATAAGCATCTCAGTCTGTTTCTGAAGAGAAAATAGAGAACATCTGAGAATGTTTAAATGACCTAAACCAGTGGTTCTCAAACTTTTGCACTGGTGACCCTTTCACACAGCAAGCCTCTGAGTGCGACCCCCCGCCCCTATAAATTAAAAACACTTTTTAATATATTTAACACCATTATAAATGCTGGAGGCAAAGCTGGGTTTGGGGTAGAGACTGACAGCTCGTGACCCCCATGTAATAACCTCACGACCCCCTGAGGGGTCCTGACCCCTCCGGTTTGAGAACCCCTGGCCTAAACTCAGGTATGGAGTTTGCAGATTTGTTGGATCCATGAGTTTGAATCCCAGCAGAGTCAGTTTGGTTCTTCATCATTGCAAACTAAATAAATTGAAGTTAATTATGTGGCTTTCTCCTAAGAACCTGAAGGTCTGGGATCTTTCAGAAAGAAAGACATTATAAGGTAAAACACCATAGTGTTTTTCATTGGTCCCATGACAGTTCAGAATGAAATGTGGTAAGGCAAAAGGTATTTAACTTTTCATAAGAGATTATTTTAGCTTATGATCATCTTTATTAACATGACATGCACAACAGAGACTCTTTATGGTGCATCACCAATGTGGTGTGTGGGTTAAATCAGTGGGAGCCATGGTGTTATGTCTCAGAACAACTATTGGAAAAATTACCCTCAACTTTCTGTTGGTGCTCTCGTGGTGCTTATTTGGAGTGGAAACGGGGGTTTACCCTTGTACTTTTTGTGTCCAATATATCACAGAAGAGAAGTACCTAACTTCTACTACAAGTGGACCAAGTAGAAAGATCAAAGGGGAAATCCAAACTGCTTTATTTCCCACCATGTTCGCTGCTCTGCATCCAAAATATCAAATAACCTAGCTCTGCCCCTTAGAATAATATCCAAGCCAGGAAAACACACCTACTTCCAGTGTAGTCATCTTGACTTCACAAAGGTTGATACTGAGTTCTAAGGGCATCCTAAATAGTCAATAGGAGACTTTCCATTGATTTCACTGGGCTTTGTATCAGGCCCCAAGAGGTCCATCATTTAGGAAAAATTTGCTCCCCTCTGTGACTCTTCCAAATTTGGCTCTGCTATGAAAACACATAAACTCAGCTCTTCTGCATTGCAGGATGTTGTATCTGAAAACACTGGGCTAAGAAACCTTTATATAATCCATTAAGGAATATCCTGTTCTGGGACTTGTGAATACTTTATTTATGGCAGTACAATAATATTAATTAATAACAATTATTCTAACATTTTTTCATTCTGTAAGACTCCAAAGAGTATATCAAACTGTAAATCCTACCTTTCAATCTCTCACAAGTTTCCATTGATTTCAGTGGAGGAGGATCAGATTCCAAATGAAGTTGGGACCCAAAATATGTAAATAAATAATTTCATCCACCACACCCATTTCTATAGTAGAAGGCAGGAGGTGTTTCACAGGCTATAGTTATACCACACTGGAGTTTAGGAAAGGAAAGGAAGAAAATTACTGTAACCACCTGAAACTGCAGAGGGATTGTAGCCAGGCAGAATGTAGCTACTTCAAACTTGGATAGGATGTTGGGGTTAACACCCTGACACCTGCCAAAAAGTGCCATGAGATATTTGACCACAACAGATAGGACTTCGGTTTCATGTCTCAACTTAAAATATGTATGTCCAAAATATGAGCTAAGGAAGGAGATAGCACGAGCATGCACAGGTAAGTATTATTTCACCCATCAGTTTGAAAAACAGGGGTAATGATAAAAGACAAGGATAAGTAGAATGAAAACAAAATGGCTCTTCCCATTTCTTCACTCGTGTGAGGTTATTTTCTGTCACACTGAGATACAGCATAAACCCAACTTCTCTAGAGAGTATCTGTTTTTAATGCTGAATTTGACCATTGCTCAGACTCTCACGTTAAAGGCTTTGCTTAGATTCTTGTATTTGCTAACACAGCACTTTCTTGTCTTTGTTTGTTGTGTCCCATTTCCCTTTGTACAATATCCAAACAAATCACCAAAGCTAGCAGAGAGTGCAGTGTCTAATATCCCAGTCAGAGGGTCCTTCTCACATGTCCTGCAAACTAGTTGATGATTTTTTTTTTATGAGAGGTTCCTCAAACTCTCCCCAACTGCATTATCAGCGAATTCCAGTGTTTAATTTGTGCCAGGGCTTGCCAGGGCTGAGCCCCAGCACCTCCAGACTTGGCAGTCCATAGCCACGGCACCTCTGGGCATCAGTTATGAATGTAAAAAAAATTGCTTGACCCCCCCGCATCTCTTGCATTACAAATTAAGCACTGATATGATTCCTGCCATTCCTGCATTTGGATTGAATATAGCAGCAAGCCCCTGCACAGCTGTTATGCGAGTATGGCATTCTGCTCCAGCTTTTCAACAGAAGCAGTGGGGGCAAACAACCTGAAGAGCGGTAAGAGGGAAATCGAGGCGTTTGTGAATGGAATTATATGACAGGGTTCTCTGAGAAAGCAGGGGACTGGGCTTGATGACCCAGCAGGTCTATACTGCAGCTGGGAGGTGTGATTCCCAGCCCGGGTAGACAGACTTGCACTACTTCAGATTGAGCTAGAACACAAAAACTAGGAGAGTGGATGCTGTGGCATGGGTAGTAGCTTGGGTCAGCTGCCCAAGTCCAAGACCGCCCAGCCCCCGGGTCGAAGCTCAGGTGACTGCCCGCTGCCGATGCAACAATATCTACACTGGTATTTTAATGCTCTAACTCAAGCTGAGCTACTGGGAGTCTGCTTACATGGGCTGGGAATCCCATCTACAGCTGCAGTGTAGACATACCCGGCAGTCCTATATCCTGCGTTCTATGCCTGCACCACACGCTAACGTAAGCCGTGTAATGATGCAGCCAGTTGTCACTGCATTACTCAGCATTATTCACGTGATTCATGCCCATGATTGCATAACTTAGGTGTTTTATGCTTCATTGTGTCTGCAGCAGACACTATACACGTTATCACTCTGACGCAAGGTTAATTAGCCAACTTTATGGTGGCTGCTTGCAACATGGTTTCTTCAGCTTCATGATGTCTCAGACAGTTCCCCCGGCGGTGTTGCTTCCAAACAATTTCCCACAGGAAACAGTACGCTGCCTGAAAGGGTCTGCAAGCACTTCCATACTGTTGCATTAGGAACCCACTGTTCAGGATTCTGTCTCGTTGCTGGCAGCATTTAGTGCTGCCCCAGCATGGATACGCTGTGGAAGGAGAGGCTGCAAGAAGCTCCTCCTCCTCCCCAAGTGCACCCATGTACAAGACAACCACAGTGTCACTGTTTGTGCTCCTCTGCACCCAAATGCGAGAGCCAGCTATCACTGCCAGCAATGTTCAGTGCCCCAAAGAGGATGTGACCAGGGCCCCACCCCCACCTGTGCACCAGCTAGCAGTTGGAGGCCAATGCGGAAGGAATACATGCTGCACCTTTTCACATATATAGCAAGTGCTGGTCCTGAGCCTGCTTTCACAGCACACCTCTGCTCTAGCAAGCATAATAAGAATAAGAATACATAGCTCTTCTATAGCACTTTTCATCCATAGATCTCACAGTGCTTTACAAACGCCTGCAGAAAGTCCTGGTATAGGAAGGTGAAATGAAGTCAATCAAGCTCCTCTTGCTTTCCCCAGGACTGAATCTGGCCTGTCTGCAAAGCACCTTTGAGGTCTGCTAGATAAATTATTATTATTGCCCAAGTCACACAGCTCTACTAAAAGTCTTGTGGGGGGTAATAGAACATTTTCTGTCTCACTTTGATTTTTTTTCCATTTAGATGATCTAAGTTGTAGACAGTAAAATAACAACACTAATAATATTCTGTACATGACTGATAAAACAAGAAACCTAAGGTTTCACCCAACAGGCTGCTACCATCTTACAAACAGTCAAACACGCTTGGCCAGCACCCGCATGCCTTTTTATTAGGGCTGAAGGGGGAAAGGCACATCTACTTGATCCAGTCAAATTGTCAGAGAGTTGATTTGCAACTGGACAACAGCTTCAGACATTTCGGAAAAGAGCCCCAGCCCAGGTTACAGCACTTAACGTGTTTATTTTCAGTTCTGTTGTACTCTGAGTGCTGAGAGTCCTGGACTTTCCCAGCGTATCCCGTTGGAATGCAAATAATCTTCAGATCCCAACCAGATGCCAGCATATTTCTTGGGTTAACTAAAGGGCAAATTCACATGAGAGGTTCAAAGCAAACAGTAATCATTTTGATAGGTTTCAGTGTAGTAGCCGTGTTAGTCTGTGTCAGCAAAATGAAAATAAGAAAGAAAAACTTGTAGCACCTTAGAGACTAACAAATTTATTTCAGCATAAGCTTTTGTGGGTTAGTATCCGATGAAGTGGGTACTAACCCACGAAAGCTTATGCTGAAATAAATTTGTTAGTCTCTAAGGTGCTACAAGTTTTTCTTTCTTAGTAATCATTTTCTTTTCTCCATGGAGAACTAGTTTGAGAAAATACAGTGTTCACCCATATAGACTGTTATTCAGAAGGAAGCATGTAGGCTTAAATACAATAGGTGCTGACAATGTACCCCTCAATTGGTTATCGTGGGTCTGGTGTGAAGTTTCTGACGTCAAAGGGAATGTTTTAACTGACTTTGACTGTCTTTGGATTAGGCCCTTTAAATACCGATTCTGGGACTAGAGATAGATGCATACAGCAAACTCGTATTCATAGACATTTATGATCTTAAAGAGCTTGAATATTTCCACAGTAGTATTCACACCACCTGGATAGAGTGCTGGACTGAGAGGCAGGAGACCTATTCCCAGCTCTGCTACTGAATTGCTGTGTGACCTTGGGCAAGTCACTTCACCTCTTTGTTTCTGTTTCCCCATTTGTAAAATGGGGATAATGATACTGACCTCCTTTAAAGCTCTTTGAGATCCACTGACGAAAAACTTTATATAAGAGCTTATTATTCATACAAGTGAAAGCTCTTTTCCAAGACTATCTGTGAAAAGGGAAAATGTCATAGATATTTTCCATATAAATTCTTGTGAATATAGTTGCACAAATACTTGTGCTAGAACTGTTTATGTAGTCATCTAGAAAGCTCTTTGTGGGTTTGGGAGGCATCCAAACAAGAAGCAGAAACAACAGCCTGTGACGTAAGTGACTGATCCCATTCTCAAAGAATGAAGAAGAATCATGAATCCTCGGCACGTTACTCACAGCTAATGCTTTGTGAACAACCCTAGAGCTGAAATTCATCGTTCATCAATTTAGAAGAACAAAGCATGATTATCATTACTCTGTGGTTTAGAACACAGTAATGTCTATGGGTCTTCACTGAAACGAGGGCCCCATTGTGCTACATGCTGCACATTCACATACCGAGAGGCAGTCCCTACCCCAATGAGCAAAACGTTATCTACAAACAGAACAAAGGCCGGGTTAAATTGGTTAAAGTCATTTCCTACAAACAGTTTCCCCTGCTCAATCTGGATCTGGCTAGGAAGCACTCCTGCATTTCTTACTCATGTTTGTAGCCTCACTGTTGGTATGTGGCTTTGTGGCTAAATTAAACAGTACGTGTTATGTATGAAAAGTAATTAAGAAACTCTTGTTTAGAAAAGTATCACAGGGGTAGCTGTGTTAGTCTGGATCTGTAGACGCGACAAAGGGTCCTGTGGCACCTTATAGACTAACAGACGTATGGGAGCATAAGCTTTCGTGGGTGAATACCCACTTCTTCTGTCGCTTGTTTAGAAAAGAGAGTGGTATTAAGATACGTAAATACATGCAACATATATATGAGGATATCAGAAAGTTAGTTGAAAGATATCAGTACTGAAATCTTTCTTATTCTCTAGCAATTCTGTTTTATTACTTTTCTTTAATTATTTTCTTTGCTATTTCTTTTCTTTCACCTTCTGATCTTTCAAGTCAGTGTGTCTTTAAATCATTGCTACAATGCTCACCTCTTCTGTGTTTCATTTGCCTTCTCTCTTTAACCAATAAGTGTCTTCCTGTCAGCTCCTTCCATTAACATCTCCCCTCTGCTCTGACTTCTCTATTTTTCCCTCTCCCAAATTGCTCGTTTCTCAGCTGGACTTTCTTCTGACTGGGCCATCTTGGTTGAGTTGAACAACATCTGTTTCCCTTTTCTATGCAAACTTTTAGAGAGCCTCCACATTACCTGCTCCGTGCTGGGCTCTTCGGGCTAATTGAACCATTAAATATGCAATTGGGATGAAATTCACACACTCTCTGCCCCCATTTCCCACACTACAAATAGAGGCTATATGGGGAACTATCTGAGGATTTCAAAGTCTGTGGTCTCAGATGAAGGCTAAAATAGGGGCCATGATGATCCTTGGGACAGGTGGGTATTAGACCTGTGTAACTATGGCATAGTGGCTCCTGCCATTCCCCTGCTCTCCCTGCAAACATCTCCATGCAGGGAATCTGGAGTCACCCACAGGGTCTCTCTGCAGACCACAACTGCAGTTCTGCCGTTTCAATGGCCACTACAGCAGTGGGCACATTTCAGTGTTCAGTCATACACTGGCAGGAAAGCTACTCAGGGTATCCGCTGGTTGAGAGGTATAATTGCCACATGATGGAAGGAAACAACCTCACTGGAACAACGAGCAGGAAACTTCCCAAGCTAAACAGTTTCTTGCCCGTACATGGAAATAACTCTCCTGGGTTAAAATATCACCCCTTTGTTAGAATTGAACTAAATCAGTCTACATGTACCCTGAATTGCATAAGGAGTGTGTGTGTGTGTTATCTTCCTACTCCTGCTTCCTGAAATGTAGTGTTCCGGTTCCTGTTTCTTTGTGTGACTGGGCGGGGGGAGGCGCACATAGTGTTGGGTATGTGCCGCTACTCAGGGTCTGTTGCTACATATCCGCCTGTCAGACTGTTATGTTTTGATCAGACTGTTGCGGATTTAACCTGTTCATGGTTACTACATGTTTTAATTGATAACTTACTTGCATGTGTTCAGTGGGGTTTTTTTTGGGGGGGGGGGGGGAGGGGGGTTGTGTGTGTTTTGGGATTGCTGTTCTGGGGCACATCTGAGTGTAACATTATGGCTATGAATGCTTCAATTCTCCAACCCATACTGCTTGCACATCCTTGGGCTGTTGAGTGAAGCTGCTTTATTGAGAATTTCTGGAATGATGTGCCCATCATGCCATTCTCTGAAACTCCGAAGTCACCCTTGCTGCAGAGCTGCTTAGGCCATGACGGCATGGATATTCATAATGGACTCCCAAAGTCCGAGTTCTCCTTTGAGGTGGCTGTGCAGTGCCTCAATGAGTATTTTGTCACTGGAGAGTCTGTTCCGTTAAAGAGGAAAACATTTTTTGAAGCTTGTCAGCAGCCCAATGAAACCATACATAAATCTGCATGTCGCTTGTGGCGGTTGGACCAGGACTGTGAATTTGGTGACATTATGATAATCGTGCTTGGGGATATTTTTGTGATTGGCATAGCCATTGGCGCTGACTTTTATTTTTCCCCATAGGTGCTCAACCCCGCCCCCGAGGTCCCACCCCCACTCCACCCCTTCCTCCGAGGCCCTGTCCCCGCTCTGCCTCGCCCTGCCCCCACCCCAAAGTCCTCCACCCACTGCTCTGCAACCTCCCCCAGGCGCCTCCTGCCAGCCGCCAAACAGCTGATCTGCGGTGGACTGAACAGCTGTGGCTGGTGGGTGCTGAAGATCCGCTATTTTTTTCCATGGGTGCTTGAGCCCCCGAGCACTCATGGAGTCGGCGCCTATGGGCATAGCCAGAGCCAGTAATCACCTGTGAGAATGGTTGCTGGTGAAAGATGATAGACTATTAACTTTGGACCCCATAGTTACTAAGAGTGAGGCATTTGAGAGGACTCAGGCTGAAAGAGGTTCTACGTATCAGATTGCTGCTACGTTTGTGTCTACTCTTAAACTGTCAGCTGCTCCTGTCACCCAGAGTCAAACGACACTACCTACTCCTGCTCCAGAGCCACAGCAGAAAAAGTTGCCAGCTACTCACTGTTTCTATTGCCACTTGGCTAATTTCTCTGCCTGCCAGGCTAGAACTGCTAAGTGCTGGCTTGTGGGAAGGAAGGACACTCTAAGTTAGTATGCCATGGTATATTGGTTCACGACGAGGAGAGGCCTGACGTTCATACTGGATCTGTGGGGCCACATGAGACTGCATTTACCAGGGACCCTGAGTTGCCTTTAATACCATCTTCTCATGTGGCAAGGCACTGGAGCTGGTATCCTCTACTGTAGAAATTAGTGGTACGCCACTGAAGGGCACGGTGGATTCAGGCACTGAAGTTAACCTCTCTGGGTTAGGTCATAATCTGGACATTTGCCTGACTACAGCGGTTATAAAAGCATGGAATGTGTATGCGTTGCAGGCAGAGGGTGAAGCTGTGTGCTCCATGCTCTGTAAAGGCATAGCCTTGCCTGCAGATTTTACATGGTTAAAAGTGCTGCTGCAAATGCAGTTCCATTATTGTCCAACAATCCGTGCTTACAGCTTGATATCAAGCATGGACTCACACAGGACCCCTCTGGGGTGGTTATGTTGGCTGGAATAGACGGGGATACCCAACACATCATGAAGAGACACTATGATTTATTTAATGCTGACAATGTTTTGGCCACACCATATGTGTACTCTCTGCAGTTGGAGTCAAATGCTAAGCACTTTGCACCGCCTGCATGTAGTGAGCCTCCTTCCTTTGCGGCCAAGATCCAAACAGAATTGCAGTGCATGAAAGATAATGGTACTATTCAGGAGGTGGAAGGGCCTATGGATTGGAGCTCACCCATGGTGATTGTATATAAGAAGAATGGTGACATTCGGTGGTGCACAGATTTTAGGGCATTTAATAAATATGTGAAACATAAGCAGTTTCGATTGCCAGCCATCAAAGAGGTGACATGCTGGGTGAATGGATCACAGATTTTCTCTGTGTTAGATTACCAACCCGGTTATTGGCAAATACCTGTGGCTGAAAGTTCATAGCTGTTACTGACTTCCATCACATGAATTTGGGACGTACTGCTATCAGTGATTCCCTTTTGGTTTAGTTTCTGCTCCTGAGGTTTTTCAAAGAACGGTCTCCTTGATAATATCCAGGGGGCATGTTGCTATTTGAATTACATCCTCATCTTTTCTAAAATCCTTCCTGAGCATAATGCTATTCTGGATCAGGTGCGAACCCGACTCCAACAAGCTGGCATAAAGGTGAATGTGTCCAAATGCAGTTTTGCAAAAGATGTTTTAGTTTTTAGGGCATTCGCTGTTGGCCAATGATGTGAAGCTGACATGTGAATGGCTACAAGCTGTTGCTTTCCTATCATTATCTACTGATTGTAACAATTTATGTTCATTCCTTGGCCTTGATCAATACATAGGTTGCTGTGCTTTGCCCCATTTTAGCACCCATGCCAAACTGCTCTGGGCTTTAATCCAGGGGCAGTGACAGTTGGTTTGGACTAACGAGGCAAAGCGGGCTTTTGAAAACCTGTGTCAAGCCCTCTGTTGGATCCAATCCCATTCTTATTTTAATCCCAGGGAGCCTGTAGTGATTCAAACTGATGCAAGCAATTGTGGTCTGGGTACAGTTCTGCTCCAGTAGGGACAGCTGGTTATATTTGTGTCTCGTACTCTCACCAGACAGAAGCAAAGTATTCCCCAATTGAGCTAGAGTTCATGGTTTTTGCTATTGTATGCTTCAAAGTCTAAAGTTTACAGTACTTAGTGGGAAGACATTTAACCTCAAAAGCTGATCATTTGCCTATTCTTGGCCTCCATCATAAGGCCATTGGCCTGCTGAACGTGAAGCTGCAACAATGGATTATTCAGTTTCAGCAAGACTGTATAACTTTGATTTGGTATACGCAGATGCTCTTTTGAGAAATTCTTCTGGGTTGGCACATATATGCAGAAATGGCAGAGTTCACCCCTATGCTTTTTACTGAAAGATTTACAAATTGACTCAGGGCAGCCCACTGAGATCACTCTTCAAGATGCTGAACTGAACTGTGCAAGGTGATACGTGCTGTACAAGTGGGTTGGCCGGATTCCGTGACTTCCATGACCTCCGTGACATAAACATAGTCTTAATTATAAGTCTGGTGTGTACCATTCCCAGGGAAATGGGATAGTGGAGAAACCGCATGGGACTCTGAATAAGTGTATGGCTTGCATACTGAACGAACATCAAGATATGCCTTTCCCTATTGAACTAAGTCTGCTTTAAATATTATTTGGAGTACACTTCATGAAAATATTGGAGAAACTCCATTACATCAGCTCTTCAGCTTACCTATGAGGACCAAGTTGTCTATGCTGATGGAAAAGGTTCATTTCACCTCTTCACCATCCTCAAAGCCGACTGATGTGACTAGGAAATATGTGAGTTTCAACAAGTATATCCCTGCAAGACTCATGAATTCTATCCTAGATAGCAGTGTGTGTTAGGTGAGAGTCTGGAAGAGTTTCCGATAATCATGACTTGATCTTGTGGGCTGCAAAGTATGGCGCATGGCAAGTGCATTTACCACAGGGAGAACCTCTTGGTCAATGGAACCACATGAGGGAGAACCTCATGTGGTCAATGGGGAAAGTTGCACCACTGCCACAGCGTCCACCTCCTGAATCAGAGGTATAACCTACAGCCCCAGGGTCACTTAATGCCTCCCGCAAGGTACCACTGAACTTCTGGGAAGAGTAGAAGGAAATTGTTTTGACGGGTGCATGTTGCCTTCCGGCTCCCTGTTCCTGTTTGTTTCCTGGTTTCTGCTGCTGAACTCACTATTCCAGTTCCTGTACCCATAGGTGGGTGGGTGTGTAGCATTGGGCGTGTGCAGCTATTCAGGATCAGTTGCTACATTTCTGCCTTTCAGACTGCTATTATGTTTTGCTGAGTCTGTTGCTGACTTAGCCGGTTTGTCGTTATTACATATTTTGATTGACAACTCACCTGCATGTGTTGCTTTGTTTGTGTGGTGCTTTGGGATTGCTGTTCTGGGGCACATCTGAGCATAACAGAGAGGATATATAGCATAGTAGCAATTATTTTGTGCATTACTTGATAGGCAAATTATTTGCAAATATTTTCAGTTTTTCTCCTCATTACATAAATGAATGGCTTGACCCATATTGTACTGCTATCTGTGCTAAGCTTCCTAGCTGTTTGGAATCTGGTGAAGTTCTCTTTCTAGTTTGGGCCATTCTGTGAGCTTATCAAACTGCATATCTTGTGGAGGGCAGAATTCAAAGTTTGCATTTTCTTTTTCATTTATTTTTGCTGGTTCAGAATGATTCATCACTGGACACCATGTCATGTGACAATGGCAAAGGGTCACAGAAAGAGTTGCTTTCTTCTAATATTGAACAAGAAGCTATATAGAAAAAGGAAAATAGAATTATCTTAAAGCGATCCCGATTCTTTCTGCTTCATTGTTCAGCTTTCACCTAGAATGTTTCCCAGCTCCCTCCTACCTGGCTTCCAACTAGGGTGACCAGATGTCCCGATAAAATCGGGACTGTCCCGATATTTAGCCCTTTGTCCTGTGTCCCGACCGATGTATGATCAGGACGCCAATTGTCCCGATAATCAGGTAAGGATGTGAGCAGGAGGGGTAAGCAGGCGAGTGGCGGAGGGTGAGTAGGCAAGCAGAGGGCAGAGGCGAGCGAAGGGGTGGGGTGAGCCAGCAGCAGGCCAGCCAGTGGGCTGGCTGGCTGGCTGGCTGGCTGTCCGGCGGGGGGAGGCGGGGTGAAGAGGCGAGGTGGCGGGCGGGGACGGGGCATGAGGAGCGAGTGGCCAGGCGGCGGGTGGGGTGAGGAGGCGAGTGAGTGGCGGGCTGGCAGGCAGGGGGGTGAGCAGGCCAGCGGTAGGCGGGTGGGCGAGGGTGAGCCAGCGGTGGGCAGGGAGCATTGGGGGTGAAGAGGCGAGCGGTGAGCCAGCAGCTGATGGGGGTGCGAGTGGCGGAGGGCGAAGGGGTGAGCCAGCGGCCGGCAGGCGGGCGAGGGTGAAACGGTGAGCAGGCAGTGGTGAGCAGGCAAAGAGGCAAGCGGCGAGGCAACGGTGGGCAGGGGGGACGAGGAGGACAGCAGCAGGTGGGCGGGCGAGGGGTGAGCCAGTGGCGGGGGGCAATGAGGAGGCAAGCGGCAGGCAGGTGAGCGGCGGGTGGGGAGTGATTGAGGAGGTGAGCGGCAAGCCAGTAGCAGGCAGCGGGGGGCGGGGGGAGGGAGCGGGAGGTGAGGAGGCGAGTGGCCGGGCAAGGGTGAAGAGGCGAGTGGCGAGCTAGCGGGGGTTCTCAGGGTGGGCATGGGGGTTTCTGGCAGGGGAGTGAGGAGGTGAGTGGCAGGTGGGATGGGGTGAGAGGAGGCGAGCGGTGGGTGGGGGACAGAGGAGGAACTCAGCAAGCCAGCGGCAGGCCGGGGGTGAGGAGGGGTGCGGTGGTGGGGCTGAGCAGGGACAGGGCGGGACCTGGGGTAGAGTGAGGGAGGAGCCTGGGAGGAGCAGGGGTGGACTGTGGACAGGGCCTACAGCACCCCAATGTGTCCCGATATTTTACTGTTGTGATCTGGTCACCCTACTTCCTACTACAGTTTTAAAGAAACAGGACACACCTATCCTCACACCAAATTAATGTAGTTGCTGATGCACAGCAGAGGTGGATGGATTCCAAAGCAGAAAATGGTAAAACAAAATGAAGCAGTGGGTGAAAACTAAAAGATTCTGTTCATTTAATCTTCTGTGCCAAATCAACAACAACATTGGCATATACCTAGGCTAGGCAGGGTAGGCACCAGAAAGTATTCAGGTGACTACCAGATCCACTTCTCCTCCCTCTTGCTGAGTGACTGTAGGAGCCAGCCAATGCCAAAGACAATGTTATTGTGAAGGCACCAGTTTAAAAACAAGCTGCAATCTCCTTTAATGGGAGGTTCACACGCACAATTGGTCAATTCAGTGCATAGCCTAGGATGACTTTTGGATTCCTTGCTGACACTAAGCTCTCACACCACAATAGCCACGAATAATGTTTTCTACCATCTCCAGCTGGCTAAGAGAGTCTGTGCCATTCTGGTAGATAAAGGCCTGGCCTCAGTTGTTTATGCTTTTGTCACCTGTTGGCTGGATCACAGCAATACAATATACCTGGGTATGAAACCTTCAGCAATCTGAAACTCCAACTAGCACAAAACTCTGCAGCGCGTCTTCTCAGCAACATAGCTACCATGAGCACATCACACCTGTCCTCCGCTCTCTACGCTGGCTTCCCTTAGAATTTTGAATCAAGTTCAAGGTCTCTGTCCTTATATTCAAAGTGCCCCATGGTCTGGTCGCAGGATACCTAAAGGACCTTCTTAAGTTCCAGGACGAAGACTGTGGCAGACAACTTCGCTCCTCTGGTGCAATGGAACTCTCAAAAATAAGAATAAAGCTTGTCTGCATAGGAGACAGAAATTTCTCCGAGGTTGGTCCAAGACTGTGGCATGAGCTCCTTCATGAACTAAGGACTATCACAAACCTCACCATCTTCCGCTCCAAGTGCAAGGTGAATTTCTTTGACAATTGCCTTCTTTAATACCAACACATAGCAACAGGTATATTTATGTAACAAAAATAAAACCCAATCACCCTACCAAAACGAACACTTAACTGTACATGCTTGTTCCTCTGGGGAGAGGATGACAGAACAAACAACATGTGACGGATATGTCATCATGTTGCTTATGCGCTACTGGAAGGCGCTCAGATACTATGGTGATGAGCATGGTGTGAAAACCTGCATAGAATAGAATTTTAGACCATGAAGCCAAGTTGTTTTGTGGATTTTGGTTTCACATCTGAGGGGTTCATAAGATTATTGTGGAAAAAAGCAACTCTTCTCCTTTTGGGCCATTCTGGCTCTAAATCACATATCACTGATAAAACAAAGATGGCATTCCTTTGAATTCTTCAGGAACAAATACCAGGTGAGACTGGTTTGCCTTGTTAGTTTTTGAGGTCTGAATGTGCTTTCCATTTCACCAGCCACCTTCCTCCTCTTCATGCACAAGAGCTGCAGATATCTTTTGGCAGAGTCACAACTGACAGCCATAAATCACATTCTGAAAAGAATCAATTTCTTAGATTCCCCATTGAATATATATTGTTTATTTTTCATTTTTCTTTTAGTTTAAAAAAAAACATGTAAATGTAAACAGATGTGGTCCATTCATTCATCATTCATAGAGACTGCTCTGTGACGGGGTGTACCAACCCCGCATTGGGTCAGCAAGGATGGACCAATCACTGTGGGCCTAGGAGGCCACGCCCCCTTCCCGCTGCTGTGCATGTTCCAGGTGGAAGAGCCAGATAAAAGGAGGCAGCCCATCTCAGTTGGGGCTGGCTGACGAGGAGGAAATACGTGTACTGCAAGCTTCTCCAGAGGTGCCCGTGATGCTCCAGGCAGCCGAGCTGTGGACCCGGACTACGTTGTGGATGACTCGTGGACTGCGGAGACTGATGGGGACACCAAGCCGCTGCCAGCCAAGGAGATGCCTGGGACACAATTTGTGGTAGGAAGTGACCCAGGGGATGTAGTAGAAGCCGATGCTTAAACCCTTAATGGGAAAGTCCCTGGCTTCATAGGGCCCTGGGTCTGAACCTGGTGGAGCGGGCAGGGCCAGGTTCCCCTGCCACACCCCACGGGCCATGAGGCATGGCTTCTGTTTGCTCTTGGAGGTTCAGGGGCCACAGACCATTCATTTGCCCTGCTCTACCCAGGGGCTACAGACTGATTGCTCTTCTGCTCTGCCCAAAAGAGCTGATTCCCCAATTGCTACTGTCTGCCCCATCCCAGAGGCTCAGGAGCCATGGACTGTTTGTTTGCCCCAACCCCGCCGGGGGCTATAGACTGATCATCGTTCTGTCCTGCCCAGAGTGTCAGCCCCAACCTGGAGACTCAGGGCTACTGACTGTTTGCTCAGCCCCACCAGGGGTCTGGAGTCGACCATGCTGCAATTACCTGATCTAACAGGGAACCCCGATGACTGGGTGGCGGTGGGCACTGGGCCAATGCCCCGCCCCCACCCTGGCACATGCTCTTTCCAGTGCCTAAGAATGATTTGTTTGTTTATCTTTCTATCTATCTATCTATCTATCTATCTATCTATCTATCTATCTATCTATCTATCTATCTATCATTAAACTCATTAAGATCCCGATCCCATTGTTGGTTAAATCCATGTAGATCCAATGTAATTTCATTAACTTCAGTAGCTGAGATCAGAATCTAGCCCTAAGCATATCTCTGCCTCCCCTTCAGAAAATACCCACTTTTATATACTTATAAGATTCAGCTGACTGACTTTGAAGCTACTTTGAGAGCAAAAGTTTCCTAGGCTGCATGAGAGGAATGTGTTAAGAAATTTCGAATCAGATGACCATAGCAGTTAGAGGATGGGAAAAGCACTTAAGCACTGAGTCCATTCCTATGCAAGGACAGGATTCAGTTCTACTTTCGAGGATCTATCATTTATTAAATTGATTTATTAAACACATCCTAGTTTCAAGGTTTCCCACTCTGCTGAGTAACCATGATTAAGGCTAAGATTCTGTCACAGAGATCATGGAAGTCACGGAATCACGACCACAATGACATTGGGCGCCCCACGGCTGACCAGCCACTGCTGGCAGCGGGGGCCCTGCAGCAGCCCAGCCTCCACGCGTGGCGGGACCCCCTGCAACTGACCAGCTGCCACCACCGGCGGTGACCCCTGAGTTGCCCAGCCGCCGCCGGCTGGCAGGGGTCCCCCCTGCAACGGATCAGCCGCCACAAGCAGCTGGGGCCCCACCACAGCTCCCAGTTGCCAGCGGCAGAGGGACCCTGGAGCTGCTCAGAGGCCATGGGCAGGGGGGGACCCCCTAATTCCCCAGCCTCTGCCACTAGTAGGCCCCCCCTGCAGCTCCTCTGCCATGGTGGGCAGCAGGGGACACACAGCCTGGCAGCTCCCAACCCTGCAGGGCAGTGGAGGGACCCCCCCAGCTCCAGTCCTGCACGGTGGCGGGGGACCCCTCTAGGCCACTGAGCAATGAGGTCCCTGCAGCTCCCAGCCGCTGTGTGTGGGCAGGGTGCTGGACCCTCCTCCCTCTCCATTTTGTCAGGGATGTTTTTAGTAAAAGTCAGGGACAGGTCACAGCTTCCGTGATTTTTTGTTTTTTGTCCATGACTTTTACTAAAAATATCCCTGTCAAAATGGTAGCCTTAACCATAGGGTGACCAGACAGCAAATGTGAAAAATCGGTACAGGGGGTGGGGGGTAATAGGAGCCTATATAAGAAAAAGACCCAAAGATCAGGACTGTCCCTATAAAATCGGGACATCTGGTCACCCTACTTAACCATGATCCACACAACTGGGGGATCACAGAAATGACATTGTGTAATACTATCTACCTGTCTACACACACACATTTTATCACTTGTTAACAAGAATAAGGAAGGATGAGGTTGGCCCACCAGACAGCATGAATGGAAAGGAGATTAAAGTTAATCTAGGGGGAGATAGGAAGTAGCCCAGGGGAACTAGACAACTGTCTGGTTGAGATCTGGCCTGTGACCAGGTCAGCGTGTTGTGGGAGGATCCCTGCTGACCCAGTAGCGGCCCCCTCCACCACTGGATAACCTTGAAGACTGGAGTGACAGAAATGGGTTGAAATTCAATAGTGCAACGTGCAAGGCCATGCCCTTAGTCTGTAATGATAAGAATTTCTGCTACAAGTTGTGGGCTTGTCAGTTGGAAGTGACAGAGGAGGAAAGAGACCTGAGGGTGTAGGACAATCAAAGGATGACTGTGAGCCACCGATGTGATGTGGCTGCGAAAAAGGCAAATGTGATCCTACCTAGGATGTATTTGGCAAGGCATTTCCCCTAGTAATAGAGACGTATTAATACCACTGCACAAGGCACTGACGATACCTCATTTGGAATACTGTGTGAAATTCTGGTCACGTGTATTCAAGACAGATGAATTCAAAATGGAACAGATGCAGAAGAGTTACTCGGATGATCAGGGGAATGGAGGGCCTGTCTTATGAGAAGAAATCGGAAAGGCTTGGCTGGTTTAGCCTAGCAAAAGGAAGACTAAAAGGGGATATGATTGCTCTCTATACATACATCGGCAGGTAAACTCTAGGGAGGATGACGAGCTATTTAAATTAAAGGACAATGTTGGCATAACGACAAATGGGTATAAACTGGCTAGGAACAAATTCAGGCTGGAAATTAGAAGGAGGTTTCTAACCATTAGAGGAGGGAGGTTCTAGAACAGGCTCCCAATAGGAGTTGGGGGTGGAGGGTAAACAGATTAATTAGTTTTAAAAGAGAGCTGGACAAATGTATGAGTGGGATTCTATGATGGGGTTGTTTGTGATAGTTGCAGGGGAGAGGGAAGGACAGGACTCAGCAGCCCTGGGGCGGGGGGTCCCTTATGTTCCTGTTGCTCATGCTGCAGGGGTTTGGCCGGTCACCTTCAGGGGTCAGGAAGGGACTCCCTCTCTCTCCCCCCATTATATTCTGGTTTTATTGTTGTTCGTTGTTTTGTCTTCTTCTGAAGCATCAGGGATGGCCACAGCTGGAGATGGGACACTGGATGGGATGGGCCAGTGCTCTGAGGTGTCATCAAACATCCTCTCTCTCATTTGCTTGGCTGGCTGGTTCTTGCCCACATGCTCAAGTTCTAACTGATCCCCATATGTGGGGTTCGGAAGGAATTTCCCCCCAGGTCAGATTGGGTTTTTTGCCTTCTTTTGCAGTGTGGGCTGCTGGAAACTCATTTAATCAATTCCCTGCTGTTATAGGGGCTTGGTGCACCTCAGTCACTCTTATTATCTACTTGTGACACATAATCATTTAGTCTTCTGTGGTCTGTAACATTTTGGTCTCATTTCCATTGCTGCGTTTAGTGCGTGGGTGATGGCTGCTGTTGGTGGTCTGTGATATACAGGAAGTCAGACTAGAGCAGTGGTCCCTAAACTGCCCCCCTGGGGGATTGTGGAGGAATGTTCAGAGGAGCGCGACGGGGCATGGGCCAGCCCTCACAGAGAGACGGGAGAAGGAATGCCACCCAGCCCCGCTCTGCCCCCAGCCTCACCTCCGGCCTTGGCCCCTGGCTCCCGGCTCCCAGCTCCTGACCCAGCCGTGGCCTCAGGCCCTGGCTCCCTGCCCTGGCTGCAGCCCCACCCCCGCCATGGCCCCCAGCTCCCAGCCCCAGCTGCAACTCTGTCCCCGGCCCTGACTGTGGCCCTCCCCCCTGCCCCGGCTGCAGACTGCGGCTCTCAAAGGAGAATGGGCAGATTACATTCGGGTAAGAGGGGGTGCAGTTTAAAAAGTTTGGGGACCACTGGACTAGATGATCTGGTGGTCCCTTCTGGCCTTAAATTCTATGGCTATGACTAAAGAGAGAAACCATTTCTTTGCACACACCGTTAAGATGGCACTTTTTCTTTCTGCTCATTTCAAGTGCTTCCATATAACAATCAAATAGCAGTTGGGGTAGGAAAATGAACAATATATTCTTGACAGCACAAATAAGTCATGGTTCCCTCAGGCCATCAAAAAAGGGAAGTAAGCACAGCTGGAATGGTGACAAGGGGAAATCACCTTTTCTTTGCGCACCCCTTATTTGTTTTACAAGGTGGCTGTTTAGGGGTGGGGACACACGCAGGATTCCCACCCTAGAGCTTCCTCATTTTGAAGTCCTGGAATGATATGTGTGGAAAAAAGCAAATGAATTAGCCTCCCAATGCAATCTATTCCAGTTACATAAGCGACCTTTATGCCGTGATGCTCTGTTGTTTCAGGACAATTCCAATAGATGGCAGCACATGATCCATCCTTGACTGGTCTATGTGGAGATGAATATCCTATAGACCTGTACTATACTGAGCAGAAGATACAATGAAAGCTTCTTTTCTCCTCTAATGGGACAGGGAAAATTAAATGCAAAGTGGCCATTATTTTGAATGAAAGTTATCTGTGTAAATATTCTGCAAGACAACAGAAGACTAGATCCCTATGTTTTTCCAACAAGAAAATATGAAGAAGGTAAAACATACACTGTTGTTAAATTGCCAGCATGAGAGGTTTTGAGACCCTAGGGTCAAACACCCTTGAGCCAGTGGCAAAGCCCAGTTTGCAGTGGGAAGGTGGGACGGGTGATGAGTCATGAGTGGTGGGCTGGAGAGTAAACCCACCCCTCAGTCACCTGGCAGCGGTGGCTCCTGTTCTGTGGGGCTGGGGCTGGGTGGATCCTTACTCCAGGTGTTGCGACATGGCTACAGAATGGCTTCCATCATGATGGAAGGGCAAATAGGCCACATTTGAGTGAGTGGCATTGAAACATAGCCAGTGGGGTTTCAGTGCCGCACAACCCCATCTGCCAAGTTGCAATCCCGCAGGACAGGAGCCAGATAAGCGCTGGCGGGGCTCATTCTCCCACCCGGAAATAGCACCACACAGACATCTAAAGGTCACCTGGAGGGGCAGTCCAGTCTGCCCCCTCTACTCCAATTCCCTATTAGCTTCACCACTGCTGTGAGCTTTGGGAAGGCCACGCTCTGGATCTAAGATTTGTGTCTCAGGCCTATCTCTATACTTACTAATTGATCTAGCTGAATCCATAGAGGAATGTGTTGTACCACAGGAACAAGAATCACCCTACTTGCTTCATGCAGTACACTCAGGGTACAGCTCAAATCAACAATTACAGTCTACTGCAGTCACAGATTTGAAGCCATGGATTAGGCTTGGCCTTTAAAGGTTTGGAAAGATGGTCTAGTCTACTGACCAGGGGCGCTAGGTCGAGATTTAAGAGAGCTGGGTGCAATTCCTAGTTTAGCTATGGATTTCCTATGTATGTTGGAGAAGTTACTCAGTGTCTCCTGTTCCTTAGTCCCCGAGCTGTAAAGAGGAGGTAATATTTTCCCACCTCACCAGGAAGTTGTGAGCACAAAAATCCCTTAATGATCATGAGGTGCTCGGATACAACGACGACGAATTAGAGACAGGTAGCTTTGCAATAAATTTAAGTCAGCAGACTGCAAAAATGCTACAGATATTTAAAATGTACATGCTTTTATAAGGGTACGTCTTCACTACCCCCCGGATCTGCGGGTAGCGATCGATCTTTTTGGGATTGATTTTTCGTGTCTAGTGTAGACGCGATAAATCTATCCCCGATCGCTCTGCTGTCGACTCCGGTAATCCACCCAGGCGAGAGGCGGAAGCAGAGTCGACGGGGGAGCAGCAGCAGTCGACCCTGCGGCGTCCTCACGGCACGGTAAGTTGAGTGAGGTACGTCGACTTCAGCTACATTATTCACGTAGCTGAAGTTGCGTACCTTACATCGAGCCCCCCGCCCCTAGTGTAGACCTGGCCCAAGAGTAAATTCCCCCACTAAAACTACAGTGGTCAGTCATCATGTTGCATGTAGTGTTCTCCCAGGTAGAAAATACAGGACTCAGGTGTAATGAATATAAAGGGGATTGTGGATTGTTTACTGAGGCTACTGGGAACAGATGAGACCCTGCAGTTCTCCCTGGACCTCTAGCTCCCAGATTAAACAACCTGTGATGCTTTGTGCCACCACACAGGGTCTCCTGAGTCCTGGCCTAGACTAAGCATTCACAGACAGGACTGCTGATTATACTACAAGGTAGAACCACGGAAACAAGGTGTTTCACAGATAAGACAAAAAAAACCATTAATTCATAGCACACTATGTACATACCATCGATTTTTAGTCTTCTTTAGCTGAACATAATATCAGATCTGTAACTCCTGCAACAGAGGCAGTAATCTACCCACAGCTGCCTCTCCACAGAGGCCCTGCAAGCCCCTTTTGCCTTTCTGTCATTTTCAAACCTTCGTCAAAATCCTTTGCTAGTTATACTGATCTAGTGGATTCAAATTACACCTCGTATTCAAAGTAAGCAAGATCTCTTTCTAGCTGGAGCTCTAAAGCTCTCTCCCCCGCCCCCCGAAGTAAAAGAGAGAGAGAGAGAACTACCTTATTCTGAAGAAAATGATGCAAAATGTAAAGTGAAGATTAAAGACAATAAAACTTGAAAGAAAGATGGACAGATTGTAGGATTCCTTGAGACAAGATGTGACAGCCACACATCTACCTTTGGGACAGACTCTTTCTTCTGCGTTTGTATGGCGCCTAGCACACTGGGATCCTGGGCCATGACTGCGGCTCCTAAGGGCTACCCCAACACAAATAAATATTATTATCATTATTAGTGCATTACCTTGCCATATACCACCTTTGCTCGGCCTCCCTCTTCACACTTGTCCTGCTTGGGCATCATCCACACCACAAAGATGGCATGGTATAGAGTGTAAAATGAGCAAAAGTACATGCACCACTGACATTGCATAGGTGTCAATGAGAACAGAATACGGCTTCATTGTTTTCTCCTACTCTTCAGCTGTATTTGTTTGCTGCTGTCTCTGGCCTGCAGTGCAGCTGATATCCTCTGAGCACCTGAGTCTTTCTATATTCTATCTGCTACCCCTCCTCTCCCAACAGTGGTAGCACACCAATGCCCCAGAAAGCTGTCATCTTGTCACTTCACAATGGATCAGCTCATCCCCTGTCTTTGTGTGGGTACATAGCAAGGGGAGAGGGAAGGAAAAGCCGGCCGGAGTTCCGCTAAAGCAAAAAAAACAAAACAAAACTGGAGCGCCGCCAAAGCTGTGCCGCCCAATTGGCCTGAATGCCGCCCCTTACAATGTGCTGCCCCAAGCATGTGCTTCCTAGGCTGTTGCCTAGAGCTGGCCTCATTTTCTGATATAGCTTATTGCAGTTGGGGAACTGGTCTCAGCTATATACTAGTACTCTTTTGCGGGTATAAATTGCATCTCCATTAGGAGGGTTTGCCAGTATAGCTATACCAGTAAACTCTTTCTAGTGTAGGCAAAGTCTTAGCCCTGGTCTACACTGGGTGTGAGGTATCGACCTAAAATACACAACTTCAGCTACGAGACTAGCGTAACTGAAGTCGACGTATCTTAGGTCGATTTACCTCGCGTCCTCACGGCGCAGGGTCGACTGCCGCCGCTCCCCCGTCGACTCCGCGTCCGCCTCTCGCTGCGGTGGAGTACAGGAGTTGACGGCAGAGCTATCGGGGATCGATTTATCGCATCTACACTAGACATGATCAATTGATCCTGATAAATCGATCACTACCTGCTGATCCGGCGGGTAGTATAGACGTACCCTTAGACAATCTTCCATTTTAGTAAGAGACATTTTAGTTTCCTTTGAACTTTGGGTGTAATTAGCTTACATTACCAATATAGCCATTAAGATATGTGTTCATGGACACTGTTAAAGTCCCAAGTTCAGATCGTGAGGGTACATTTATCATGGCGTTCTCTCAGTCACAGAAATATTTTGCTGGACACTCATAAGAACATAAGAATGGCCCTACTAGGTCAGACCAAAGGTCCATCTAGCCCAGTATCCTGTCTTCTGACAGTGGAAAGTGCCAGGTGCCCCAGAGGGAATGAACAGAGAACAGGTAATCATTAAATGTTCCATCCCCTGTAGCTCATTTTCAACTTCTGGCAAACAGAGGCTAGGGACACCATTCCTGCCCACTCCTTTTACTGATGCTGCTTTGACACTTATGTAACTCCATTGCCTTTGATGGAGTTACTCCTGATTTACACCAGTGAAAGTGAAAGGAGAATCTGGCCAACTGATGTTTCTTTATTGAAATTACGCTCTTTAATCTGCATTTATGAGACAAACATAATTTTAAAAGGTATTTGCTAACATCTAAAGGTGCATACAGGATGAAGTGTCTTCCCTTCAGTTGCCTCTCCTTTGTGGAATGCTGGCAATCACCATTTATGAAGATATTTTTTTCTAGAGTGGGCTGTTAAAATTCCTTTCCCAACCACTACCACAAGGCAACTCCCTTCTTTTACTTAAGGTCCTTTGGTATGCAAATAAGGCATCCATTGGTTTAATCTACAGCGTCAACTACAAGGGTTTTCATCTGCATCCTGGAAGTTATTAAAGATGTCTCTATTTCTCCATCATTCCAGTCTATAATAAATATGACTTCCGATTAACATTGCCCACCTTCTACAATAACACTCTATCACTACAGCATTACATAAAGTCACCCACTTGGAACACAATGCTATAGATAAACCACTTATCAAATGCACAACTACAAAATGGGGACTAACAGGCTAAGTTGCAGTACTGCTGAAAAGGATGTGGGGTTACAGTGGATCACAACATGGAATATGAGGCCTGGTCTACACTGGCGGGGCGGGGGGGGGAGGGGCACAGCGGGGTAAGTCAGTCTAAGTTAAGCAACTTCAGCTACGAAAATAGTGTAGCTGAAGTCGACGTGCTTATAGCTACTTACCATGGTGTCTTCATCGCGGTAGGTCGACTGCTGACGCTCCCCCGTCGACTCCATGTGTGCTTCTTACTCCAGAGGAGTACCGGAGTCGGCAGGAGAGTGCTTGGCGGTCATAGAATCATAGAATATCAGGGTTGGAAGGGACCTCAGGAGGTCATCTAGTCCAACCCCCTGCTCAAAGCAGGACCAATCCCCAATTTTTGCCCCAGATCCCTAAATGGCACCCTCAAGGATTGAACTCACAACCCTGGGTTTAGCAGGCCAATGCTCAAACCACTGAGCTATCCCTCCCCCCCTAATTCGTCTAATTCGTCTTCCCTAGATGTGATAAATCGATCCCAGCTGGATCAATCACTCCGGAGGTAAGTGTAGATATGCCCTGAGTCAACAATGTGATGTAGTTGCGAAAAAGGCTAATGTACTGAGGTGTATTAACAGAAGGGTTGTATTGTGAGACACAGGAGGTAATTGTCCCACTCTACTAGGCAACTGTGAGGCTTCAGCTGGAGTACTGTGTCCAGTTCTGGATATTTCACTTTAGGAAAGATGTAGACAAATTGGAGAGAGTCCAGAGAAGAGCAATAAAAATGATATTTTTTAGGTTTAGACAACCTGACCTATGAGGAAAGTTTAAAAAAACTGGGTATGTTTAGTCTTGAGAAAAGAAAATTGAGTGACCCGATAGTGGTCTTCTACTATATTAAGGGCTGATATTAAGAGGACAGTGATCAATTGTTCTTGATGTCTGCTGATGGTAGGACAAGAAGGAATGGGCTTAATTTGCAGCAAGGGAGATTTAGGTTAGATATTAGGAAAAACTTTCTAACTATAAGGATAGTTAAGTGCTGAAAGAGGCTTCCAAGGGAGGTTGTGGAATCCCTGTCATGGGATGTTTTTAAGAACAGGCTGGACAAACACCAGCCAAATATGGGTTAGGTTTACTTGGTCCTGCCTCAGTGCAGGGGGCTGGACTTGATGACCTCTTGAGGTCCCTTCCAGTCCTACATTTCTGTGATCCTATGAGCTCCCTCAAAACCCAAAGTCAATGGCTAACGCCCTTCCAGAAAGCTTCAGCATTACACAGAATTGTAATAGTACATCCCTTTCAATAGTACATCACTGTCTGTATCCTTCTGTTGTCTCTTGTCTTAGATTGTAAGCTCTCTGGGGCAGGGCCTGTCTTTTTGATCTTTGTTTGTACAGCGCCTAGCACAATGGGGTCCTGGTCCATGACTGGGGCTCCTAGGCACCATAATACAAATAAATAATAACAATAATATATACTATATAACTAAGTCACTCAGGGCTGTGGATTTTTCACACCCCTGGAACTTAGAGAGTCTAGAACAACACTGTCTTTATTTATGATAGTATCATTATAGCAGCTCTCATGTGGATGACTGATTTCCATTCACCTAATTTACAGGCTAGTCATGAAGTGGATGTGGCTTGCATTTAGTTTACCCAATTGAAGATATTATTTGACAATGTATTTCACTGCATCCCCATCATCAGGAAATGTGGCTAGCAGCTGTAACACTGCCTGTTTCATAGTCAGGGAATGCTACATCAGATGATCCTGTTTCTGATTCAGGGAAACATATTTCCCAGTAGTGGGTGTGGGAACAGACCTCCACAGCTACGTTTCTGATGCAGTTTTCTCTGATTGGCACTGGGGTCGGTGTGGTATAGCGTCACAACCTTACCCATTCCCGCTCTGCTTTTCCACTGACTATGAAAAACCCCAGAAGGGGAACCACATCAGACACTCCATTGGCCCTGCCAATGTCAGAAACATCACAAAGAATGGTGAAGAAGCCAATATAAAATTCCCAAACTAGATTTTACATCACTGGGGGCAGTGCAGGATGAAGTGGAGATGCTATCATAATTGACAATGCACATGGTCTATCCCTCAGTGAAACAGAAAGACCAATGGAAATCAGTCATCCACATGAGAGCTGCTATAATGATACTATTATAATTGGTGCACTCTCTGCCTTGAAAAGCCAGTGGGAGAAAACTCTCTCCATGGAGGAATAGAATAACTAGGTTTTCAAGACATTAACATTCCTGTCATGTGACATACAAACATGTTAGGCAGCTGAATCACCAATTCCATCTCTTGTTTATATTTACTCTGTAATTTTGCAAGCCTGGAACTTCCAAGCAGACAAAGAAGGAAATTAGAGTTCATATTTATTAGCGCAAGATTCATTTGATTGTAGCATATTGTCAACTGGTTAGACCGCTTTCAACTATATTAAAGTGAAAAATATTAAGAGTGAAATCCTGGATTTATTGAAGTCTATGGCCAAAACTCTCATTGACTTCAACGAGGTCAGGATTTCACCTTAAAAGTCTCTGTAAACATCTCTTCTCCAGCCGGTTACACAGGATTTCAGTTTCAGTTAATTTTGTTCTCTCTTGTTTGGGAATTTCTGCCAGTTACTCTGACTTTATTTACAGGAATCTTGAATGTGGAGTTTCTTGAGAATTTTATTTGGAAATAATGTGGCTTATGAGGAAGGATGGATTTATTTTTGTATGTCCATTGCTTGCAGCGTAAAGATTTATGTCCCTTCTAAAAGAGACCTGCCTGTAGGAGCTAGACTGTCCTTTCCCCAAATTTTCCTGCAGAAGGATGGGAACTGAAAAGAAAACAAAGAGAACATTATTTTAAAAAGTCATAAGAAGAGGTGGAGAAGCAGAACTGGCACAATGGGATTCTAATCCATGACTGGGCCTCATATTTCACTGCAATGTATTCACTGTTTCTGATTCGGGGAAACACATTTCCCAGTAGTGGGTTTGGGAACAGACCTACACAGCTAAGTTTCTGATGCAGTTTTCTCTGATTGGCACTGGGGTCGGTGTGCTATAATAAACAAACACATACATAATAATAAGAATAATAATAGCTGTGATAATGGGGAATTACAGGCTGGGACAAATTTAAGAAAGTTTGATTTGTATAAAAAGCAATTTTTCTACTTTCCACGGTTGAGGCTGTTTTGTCTAGTGAAAATGCTACCCTTGAACGAATTTGTGAATTCTTGCCAAAACTTCACCCCAAATCTGTTCTGTTAGGCAATAATTCCAGAGGAAAACATTGACAACTTCACATAACTGTAAGAAGGAAACTTTCAGTGGATCTCCCATCCATAATTGGGGAGGTGGATTAACTACAGCAACGAGAGACCCCTCCCATCACTATAGTGCATGTTTACACTCAAGCTGCCGCTGAGCCACTGTGGTGTACTAGGTGTAGACATAGCCTTAGTGATTATGGGATTTAACTCAAACCCTGAATCCAAACAACCCTGAAGTTTGGGTCTGGTCCTAGCCCTGATGTGGACCCATTTCTACTTTCTATATATTTCAGGAATTTTTGTATACAGATGGAAAGAGAAGACAGAATATTTTGTCTGTGGAATAATCATTCTAGATTACATCAATCATCAGCAAGCTGATGTCAAATTATTTATGATTTTGCAATTACCTCCTTAGGCGAGAGTAAGCAGAATCCCCCAGGTAGCAGCCAGCAGGGAGGTGTGCATTTCTCTGTATGCGTACATTTTCATATGTGCATGTAAAGTTACATTTTAAACCTGAAATAATTGCACACAAATTGGAGACAGGGACGGTGCAAAAGTCAGACCAAAAACACTAATTTGATTTATTGATATTTAAATCTCATGTTTTAAAGTCAGTATTCTGATTTTTTAAGGGCTCTGCCCCATGATTTTTGAATGTGTAGAGTTGGCAGTACTGTAAAAAGTTCACCAACAGTTCATCTCATTTTCTCCTGCTTCTCCTATTATGCTCCTTTTTCAAGCTCAGGTAGTAACATCAATCCATTCTACTTCTTGCTATTGCTGGGCACAGTTGGTCAAAATATCAAAATTGTTTCCATTTTGCAGGGTTCCAAATGGAACAATTTATTTATTTGTTTGTTGAGAAATTTTATGATTATTTTGGGGGGAGGGGTGTTGAAATTTCAAAATTTTGAAGTTTTGTTTTTCTCCTTTCCTCGCTCATTCCCCCGCCACTTTTTTTGTCACTAAGTGCAATAAAATAAACAATGTGCAGGATTCACACACACACACAAACTTTTTTCCTTTTTTTAATTTGTGATTTTTCCAGATTTCCCCAATTTTAGAGAATGTACAGAGTGGTAAAAGGAAAAATGAGACTTTGTAACTCTGCCATTCTGAAACTTTCCAAAACTTCCTTAATTTGAAAAGTCACAGAGTGGCAAAGTTAAAGTGTATTTTCCTTTTTTCCCCCTGTGTAATTTGGCCAAAGCTGAGAAAGTTTTGAAAAGTTAGAGAAGAAAAAGGGGGAAAAAAATCAAAACCTAGAGATCATTAATTCTATTGCATCCAGTGACAAAATAGTGGTGGTGGGAGGGACAGGGACAAAGAGGAAATAACTAAAACACAACATTTCAAAATCTTTTTTTTAAAAATGGTTGTCGTGAAAGAAAATGAAAATGAAAATTTCAATTCAACATGAAAATTTTTATTGTGCTTTGAAACTTCCCATTTTAAAAAAATCAAAATTGTGTTGAAATGGACATATTTCCATACAAATATTGTCCTTGATTAAACCTAATTTTTCAGCAGGAAAATTTTTCAGTTGAAATATTTTGACCTGCTCTACTATTGGTTTATGTCCTTTCCCTGCTAGGAACACACCTACATGTGTGTCTGGCTCATTGGTCTTCACGTGTGAGAGGTCCTGGGTTCAAATCCTAGATGAAGCCCATTGGTTGGCCTTTCTTCCAACCCTTATATTCTATGATTTTATTGACAAAGCCTTGGCTGGGATGATTTAGTTGGTGTTGGTCCTGCTTTGAGCAGGGGATTGGACTCAATGACCTCCTGAGGTCTCTTCCAACCCTAATCTTCTATGATTCTACCTGATGGTAATTAAATTACTCTTAGTACTCAATAGAAGTTTCTTGAAGGGATGCTTCCAGGCTCTGTGAGAGATGAAATCAGTCTCTCATAACTACCAGTGAATCTTAAGGTTCATCAGCTCAGTTTGCTGGGAGTAAACAGACATTTAATGTCTGGTCCACTGGGGTGTATTTATTACTATTACAAACAGTTGAGTATTCATCTGCCTTTAGTTATATGTACAGTCAAAACAATACTTTGTCTTCCCCTCCTGCTGCTCTGACCACATCATCAACCGTCCCTGCATCCTGCACTGACTCCCTTTTGTTCTATAAGCTTTTCATTCTCACGGTCAAGGCCCTGCACTACTCCACTCAGCCTACACTTGTGTTCTAATTATCTCCTGCTTCTGCAATGATGTTCATCCGCAACCTCCCTCTCTTAAATGGCTATTTTTGTGTCCTTCTCCCACTCCTTATAACATGCCATCTTTCATACCACCTCCTATCTTTAGAATGGCCTCCCACCTCTTGTGCACAAAGCAACATCCTTCTCCCTGACACTTCTTTTGCTAAGCCTTCCACTGCTCACTGCCGTCCAATATTTCTCAGGGATGTCTACTCCCATGGTGACTGGAACTATTACTCAGCTATCATATATGTCTGAGTTATAGTGTGTGCTCCTTGAAGCAGTCACCTTGCCTTTTACCTGTTCTGTGAGGACCATGTTTACCTTTGGCACTATATAAGTAATCCCTAACAATAGTAATCACTGTGCACTACTATATGATTAGTAATAAAAATTAAACTTCTGCTTTGAAGCAATATTTAGTTTGGCACTCAAAATAGCTAGCTCTTTACCACATCACCTACTGATTCACAACACTCTTTCTGGAGAACTGCTGAAGAAACTAACCTAAGGAGCACAGTTGTCTTCAGATCTAAAAACAAAAAACAAAAAAAACAGGTCGCTACCAAATATTAATGCAAAGTTACAGCTTTCTTAATAAAGCAACAATTTTAAACCTGCTAGATTGTCTTTTTTTAATTAAACACATGGCCAGTCCAATACCATTCCCACTATGACAATACCTATGGCAATCTCCACCTTGCATGGCAGTCTTTGAGAGGACATAAAGACTGAGGCCATGTCTGCACTACAGTTATTTCAGCGCTTGTGCATGGCAACACTTTGCTCCTTGTGTTGGCAGTGCACCTCCTCACCAGCAGCACTTGTATTGACGCGGAGTGCAGTGCACCGTGGGTAGGTATCCCACTGTGCAACTCGCCAAAGTCTTTGCAATGCCTGATGGGGCCAAAATGGGTCACACGGGGTGACTGGGGAGCATGGGGTCAACTTCCCAATAATGCAATGTTCTCCTTCCCATAATTTCATCCGCATCCCATAATATTTTGCACCTTCTTTTCAAAATCTGCACAAACCTGCATGTCCCTCCTCACTATCTGTCCATCTCTGACCGAAACATGGAGCCTGCACAGCTCTGCACTATTGTCATGAGCATTGCAAGCACAGAGCACATGATCATGCAGTATTTCCAGATCTGCAAGAGACGCCATGGGGAACATGATGATTCCTTGGAGGCTAGATTGCTGTGGGACATAGAGAGAAACAATTCAAGGTTGTTGGTGGCATTCACAGAGATGGTGGAGTGCCAGTTGTGGGCCCAAGAAACAAGCACTGACTGGTGGGATCGCATGTCATGCAGGTTTGGAATGCTGAGTGGTGGCTGCAGAACTTCCGGATGTGCAAGGCCACGTTTCTGGATCTGTGTGCCGAACTCACCCCAGCTCTCCCATGCAGGGACAGCAAAATGAGAGCTGCACTGACAGTTGAGAAGTGAGTGGCCATTGCACTGTGGAAACTCGCAATGCCAGATTATTACCAGTCAGTCAGGAATCAATTTGGAGTTGATCCACTGCAGGGGGCCATTAATTGGCTCCTGCTAATGTGCATGACATCGTGGATGGTTTTGCAGCAATGGGGTTCCCAAACTGTGGTGGGGCAATAGAATCATAGAATATCAGGGTTGGAAGGGACCTTAGGAGGTCATCTAGTCCCACCCCCTGCTCAAAGCAGGACCAATCCCCAATTTTTGCCCCAGATCCCTAAAGGGCCCCCTCAAGGATTGAACTCACAACCCAGGGTTTAGCAGGCCAATGTTCAAATCACTGAGCTATCCCACCCCCCAATAGATAGCATGCATATCCTTATACCACCTTGTCACAGAAAAGGCTACTTTTCTATGGTTATTCAAGCATTAGTGGGTCACTGGGGATGCTTTCCTGTCAGAGCTTCAACTACAGGCCCAGCTGATGCAGAGTTACAGTTAAATGTGCCTTTGGTCATTTGAAGGGGTCTGGCATTGTTTAATTACAAGATTGGATCTCAGTGAGAAAAATATACCACTCATTACAGCTGCCTGCTCTGTCCTTCATAATATCTGTGAAGCAAAGTGGGGAAAGTTTCCACTGGGGCAGAGGTGAAGTGGCTGTCCGCTGAATTTGAACAGCCAAATAAAAGGGGTATTAAAAAAGCTCAACACAGAGCTATATGGCTCAGCGAGGCTTTGATAGGCCATTTAGATAGTGAGCCAGAGCAGTGTGTATTGCTGTAGTGTGCTCTACCTGGCCTTGCTCTTTCACAGCCCAGTATGAATCTTGTAGTGAGTGCCTGTATGTAGGACTATAACACTGGCAAGGCACCAATTAATATTGTCTGTGAATGGTGTTATGGGTTCTGTGACAAAGTGAAGTAACAGGAAATTGGTGGGTGTCAGACCTGCTCAGCACCAGACAGCATATGTTGTGAACTAATAAAGAAGACTTTTATTCCGAAAAATATAATTTTATTCTCAAACATGAACCAGGCAATTAAAAAAAAACATTTAAAACTTAATAAATTAAGGGAACAGAACTTACGAAGGGCAAAGAACACTCCATTTCAGGCACACATGCACCAGCCATAGCACATGGAATGCTGAGGGCGGCAGGGGTATAGGAAGGTCCCGACATTGAGTTCTCTATGGACTGCAGAGGGAGGTGAGCACAGGATTGCTGGACCCGCAGGACCACCAGAGTCTGCAACATCTCAGTTTGCTGTCTGAGAAGTGCAAGCATCTCCTGCAGCACATCCCTCTCCTTTTCCTGCACCTTTCACATCTCACTCTATCCTTGTCCATGCTGTCTGCAAGGGTGATCCTCCAGGCCCTGTGCTAGTTCTCTGACGCAGCACTGGCTTGCAGGATCTCCTGGAACATGTCATCCTGGATCCTCTTATTTCTCCTCCTTATCTGGCTCAGGCATTCCGCGGATGTGGAGGGGGAGCCATGGTGAGTACAGCCCTCAGGAGGGTTGGGAAAATGAGAGGAGAATAAATAGCTCATTGGCACGATTATAGTGAGGGCAATGTAACTGAGTACTGGCACCACGTTCCACAGGCGGGGGTGATTTTAGCTGATACCTCACTCCTGAGGGTAACAGAGGCAGAGACAGCGCAGCTGCTGCTGGCGTCCCAATGCTGCCCGGGGCCGTATGCTGCTAGCCTGTGTACTGCAATGGTGCCTATTGAAGTAATCACTGAGTGGTGTGGGAAAGTGTCCTACCACCATGGAAAAAATAAGGTAGCCCTCCCCAGAAACCTTTGGCAGAGGATTGCAAACTACCTTCATGAAAGTTTCACTGAGAGCTCTACCGAGGATTCACGGAACACCCTGGTGTACATAAACACACTGCTCCTCATAGTCCCCTGTGCCTAACTCTAGAGGGAAATGAAAAGCAGATGGCAGCTCTACCTCTCTTGGTTGTTCCACTGGTATTTCTAGCACAGTAAAAAAGAGTAAATCAATAGATGTGTCCTGCTACTTTGGGGCTGCCATCCCTGTCATTTCAAAGCAAACTGCATACTTACCAGAGGTTCCTTCCCCTGCATCAGGCTCGCCTGTCAGGACTGCAGCAGAGTCAAAAACACATTCTGGCTTGCTGCACAGCTGGATCATCTGTCCTCCATCCTCCTCCTCCTTGCTGTTCAAAGCAATGGCCTGTGAATCATGCTCCTTGGAAGTATCCACAATGCTCTTGGGTGTGGCGATGGGGTCTCGGTTGAGCGTGGCATGCAGCAAGAGATCTGCAGCTCTCCACCAGACAGGGGTGAAAGTAACTTAAAGGACTTACCAGTACGCCGGCGTCCTGGGAGGGGTCTGTGGGGTGGCTCAATTGGAAGACTCAACTGGGGTAGCAGTGGCAGCCGAGGGCTCCAGCGGTGATTGAAAGGGCCAGGGGCTCCCAGGGGCTGCTGCCGGGAGCCCCAGGCCCTTTAAATCGCCGGCCTGGGGAAGCCGGTCCGGTCCAACACGGTGTACTGGCTCTTGCCGGTACGCCATACCATACCGTACCGGCTTACTTTCACCTCTGCCACCAGATCAATTGTTGGCCTCGCTGGCCTTCTGGTACGCCTGCTGTAGCACCTTGGCTTTCACATGACACTGCTGCAGGTCCCTGTCGTAACCCTTCTCCTGCATCCCTTGAACAATCTGCTTGTAGATGTCCATGTTTCTATGACTCGATCAGAGCTGCACCTGCACAGCCTCTTCTCCCCACAAACCCAGGAGATCCAACACCTCCTGTGCACTCCAGGCAGGAGCGCGTCTGCAGTGTGTAGCCGGCATGGTCAGCTGGGCAGTTACACTCTACAATGGAGAGCTGCTAGGTGTGCTCGCTAAGCTGGGCAAACAGGAAAAGGAATTTCAAAAATCTGTGGGGCTTTAAAGGGAAGAGGTGCCTTCCTGTCTACCTGACCTCTGGGCAGCGGAGTTCACAATGCTGACCAGAGTGATCAGTGTTGGGCATTGCGGACAGCTCCTGGAGGCCAGTAACAGTCGACATAAGTAATGCAGTGTCTAAACTATCACTGCGTCAACCTAATTACATTGACTGCCACTGAGCGGGTGTTATTACATCGCTGTAGCAGGGCATTTACGTTGGTGGGAGTCAAGTTTAAGTGAAGATGCATCCACAGCTAGGTCAATGTAAGCTGCCTTGAATCAACCTAACCCTGTTGTGTAAACCAGGCCTTATTCTCTCTTCACTAAATATGGCCTCTCTAGTCCACACTGGCAGTACAATAGGGAAAAGTCTGCCCATGCTGCAGCTTGTTCTGTGGCTCTATGACTTCAGGCTGTAGGGCTGTCAATCAAACATCTTTCACAATTTATCTACCTAAAACAAGTTTACATATGAGCTGGCGGCTTAAACAAAATGCTGAACTCTACCTACAACTTCGCTAAGGCAATGCTATAAACAGTATTTTTCATCTTTTGCTTCTTGTTAAGAAGAAACTATTTTAATACCAGCAGAGTTCATTTCCTTGGCTGCAATTGGAAGTGCTGATTGCGTCAGTGCAGTAGAGCAAAACTGAAAGAAGGAGCATTTGGTAGTTGATCTTTTCTTTTGGCCAAATGTACTCAAAGGTCTCCAGCATTACACTGTTCACAGGGCCACCAGAAACAGAAGATAGTAGAGCAGAAGATCATGGTATGTATCAGCCTATATATGCAGACCTTTTACTTCAGTTCAGACATACGGCCGATCAAATGGGAACAGTGGAATTAACCGAGGGAGTTTCCTCTGAATTGTACTTTTTTCTTATCCTCAATCTTTGGTTAGGTATTTTTACTATGATTAATAGAACCTCATGCCATTGCAATCCAGACAACACAATTAAGATGAGGAACTCCAATCCACATCCTGTATCAGCACGGTTTTCGCAGTTCCCCTTTTATCAAATGTGAATTTAATGAGATCTTTAAAGATCTGTCACCCAATCTGTGACCACTCCCTTCTCTGTCTCCATGGCCTGATTAAGACACTGTAGTGGTTCTTGATAGCTCAGGGCCCATTTCATTTCTAGCTTCATTTAATTATAGGGATTATCTTGCAAATTCTTGCTTGTTTATTTTTGGGAACAATGGAATTGTATTTCCCTGTGCATCCATTTCTGTTCTGCGATAATCTCTTTTAGTGTTGACTGGTAATTGACATTTCCATATAAACATACATGTTTATGCTAACCTATCCAGACACTGAATGGTGCAGATGTGTAAAGTATTATTATTTAATTATTACAAGCACCAGTTGTACATACCCGCTCTGCCAGTAGACATGTTAATAGGCACACATAGGGCTGCATCTTGCAATCTTTACTCAGACAAAAATCTCACAAAAATTGCAGCATTTGGCCCATAATAGCATAGGCTTTGTAACCACACATCTGGCATGCAAAGTACATGGTAAGGCAAAATGGCATATACCTTACTTGGGGCCCATTGAAGTCAATAGGAACTTTGCCTGAGTTGGACTTATAGGATCATACCCTTGTGGCCTGAATTTCACAGGGACTTTGCCCTTCCCCAGATCAAACCATTCGTGTCACTATTCTTTCTGCAAAATTACTTTATTTTAATTCTTTTCATATAAAATATAAACACATAATGAAACAAAACATATATACACCATTATCTCCTATCAATTATCCCTAGTGAGCAGAGACAAAGGCCGAGCATACCAGGACTGACGACGAGCACTGGCGTAAGTGCCTTTTGCAAATTCATTCATCTGCATCATCAGACTCCTATTCTGTTGAGTACAAAACGTCAGCAAAGTCCCCCAAAGTTGGTTTTTTTAAAGATTATAGCACGATAGGCAAATCGCCAGTTCCTGTAACTTAACTTGATTGTCAGATGCTTCAAACCACAGAAAGAATATGTCTGTGTTCTGAAAAATTCCCACTTTAAAATTTGGAGCTCATTCAGTACAACTGAAAAAGGGAAGGCCAGGGTGTTCTCATCCCTAAAGTCCACAGCCACTTCCTCCCCCAAACTCCCTACTAGATCAATTATTTAATATATGGTTTGACCTAAAGTAGTTTAAACTGCATAGGAGTGTTATGTGAACATGCTCTCACAGCCATGTCCACACTCTCCACCACCAGGGCAGATGGGTGTTGCAATGCATGGAATAACAGGAAGCATCAGGCAATGTACCTTCTATTCATATTGCTCACATTCTATGGAAGTAGCCGGAGCTAGGCCAAACCTTTTGAGCAGCCTACATCCTTTTACCCATAACTCTACTCAAGTTACTACAGCTAACGGTTCTGGTCAAATGAGGGGAATTACAATACTGTGAGGTTTCCAACAGATCCTACATGCTGAACCCACATGAGTGGAAAATATGCATTCAGGTATTTCTGAGTTAACATTGACAGTAACCAGCAAATTGCCCCGTGGAGGTGGGGGCAGGTCTCGATTGCCATGGATGGGGGGAGGAGACGTAGCTACCAAAATCAGTGGCTCTGATTGTAATGCCATGTAGAACCCTGTGCACCTCTGTGCCATCCCCACAGACAGCCATCCCTTTTAAGTTACTGGCTGCCTACACTACCCCATTTCCCTAGTGGCACTGGAACCTTGCTGCCATTGGCTATGTCCTTCGTGCCTGCCCTTTAGCAGGCTATCCGGCAGGGTGCGGATGGTGAAGGGTAATGCGACTGCACCAGCGGTAATTCCCACAGAGACTGTCCACTTGGAAATCTGCACATTCCCTCAGGGAACATCCTGTACCACAGAGAGCAGTTCCACTCCTTCATATCTCTGTCCCTACTTCCTATGCTAGCCCAAGTTGCGGAGTTTGTGAATGGGCTTCTGTGGTCTCTGAGGGCCACTGTATAGCAGGGGGAAGTATATGGCGATAACTATTTTGAATTTTCAGCAAAGGTGACGAGGCCTCAGGAAAGGTGCTTTTTGTACATCTTTATTTTAAATGAAAATAAATACATTGTTTAAACTATGTTCGGCAGATGTTGTGTTTAGGCGGAGTTTGAACACAGTTGTACAGAACAGCTCTAGCCTGATTTGTGACCATTACCACCACCATGCTTTTAAATAGTGCTCTGCATCAGTAGATCTCAAAGCACTCAGTATCATTATCCCCCCTTACAGATGGAGAAATTGAGGCATGGAATGGGGAAGTGACTTGCCTATGGTTACCCAGCAAACCAATGGCAGAATCAGGAACTGAATGTAAGTCTCCAGAGTCCCAGTCCAGTGCCTCTACACAAGGCTGCACTGCCTCCCTTGAGGATGCAAACTATATCTGCCTCTTTTAAAATGTAGAGACAAGGTGGGTGAGGTAATATCTTTTATTGGACCAACTTCTGTTGGTGAGAGAGACAAGCTTTCGAGCTTACACAGAGCTCTTCTATGTTATTTATCTTACTATGGTTCTAAAGTTATAGGTCCTCCTGACTATGTAGAGAATGGTGGTATTGCAGCCCCTGCTTCAACGCCCCCGTATGTCCGTAATATCCCATGTCCATCCACTAAAGTGCTGGCATCTGTTCAGAGGCATTCATACCACCATTGCGATGTCACTTTTGAGAATGACTAAGCATGATGTCATCCACCACTGTGTCATCCTGCACACTTGCAGTGCCATTATAGACAGTAAGTGCTGACATACTTTGGTCCTCCCACTGCAGTCCTACAATTCACAAGCCCACACTTTAGTACAACTTTGACACCTCAGAGCACTGACTCAATACCACTGAAAGTCAAGCCACTATTAGTTGCCTAAATAAGAATTTGCTGTAGGTGCCTAACTTTAGGCATTCAAGTTTGAACATGTTGTCCTTAGCCTTTAACAAAAGGAAGAAGACACAGCAGACTGTAATGGTGTAATGCAGAAGGACTATGTCTAGTGATTAGAGCAGGGCACTAGGTTGCCACAATTCTGACTCTTGGGTTCTATTTACAATTGTGTACAATTGTGTACAACTTTAGAACCATCGTGCAGCTCATTAATCCCCTCTGTGTTTCTATCACCCAGCTGTAAAATAATAAGAGTTCCCTGTACCACAGAACATTAATTCATTAACGTTCATACAGAACTTTGAGATCCTCACACGAAAGCCATTGTGCAAGTGTAATGAGTAAGTGTTTTATATTCCTTCCTGTCAAAGTAGCTATATTTCCCACTTAGCCTGTAAAGATCATTTACGTCAGTGATAAAAGTTTTCTGCCAATCATTGCTGAATCAATTAGCATATTCTCTTATTAGATTGAATGTGGTGGTGGAATCTAGTCCTGAATAAATTGCAAAAGAAGCACTGAGTGTTACTGGGTTTTTTAGCCTTGTGACATACAGACCATCAACTATGGTGCATGTTCTTTTTTTTGAAAGTACATTCAATTCACTCTGTACTTTCCAGTTTTGCTGTTCACTTCCTGTATATGTTCAGTCAGCTGACACTGAGTCATTCACTGCAGATTAGAAGAATTTTCACAGAACATCTGCAAAAACTATCAACTACATGAGAAAAATGACATGCATAAATGTATCCACCCCCCATTCATAAACTTTCACCAAGTTGCAAAAGCTTTGATCTTCACGACAGGCACTGTAATCCCCCACAACAACAACAACATCATCACAAAAGAAACTCACTTAACAATTTCCAAGAATAACAGATAGACTCAAAGACTTTAAGGTCAGAAGGGACCATTATGATCATCTAGTCTGACCTCCTGCACAATGCAGGCCACAGAATCTCACCCACCCACTCCTGGAATAATCCTCTCACCTATGTCTCAGATATTGAAGTCCTCAAATCAAGGTTTAAAGACTTCAAGATGCAAAGAATCCTCCAGCAAGTGACCCATGCCACATGCTGCAGAGGAAGGCGAAAAACCTCCAGGGCCTCTGCCAACCTACCCCAGAGGAAAATTCCTTCCCGACACCAAATATGACGATCAGCTGAACCCTGAGCATGTGGGCAAGACTCACCAGCCAGACACCCAGGAAAAAGTTATCTGTAGTAACTTCTAACATCCCACCATCGGGCCTATTTACCACTGATAGTCACAGGTCAATTAATTGCCAAGATCATGTTATCCCATCAAACCATCCCCTCCATAAACGTATCTAGCTTAATCTTGAAGCCAGATAGGTCTTTTGCCCCCACTGCTTCCCTTGGAAGCCTGTTCCAGAACTTCACTCCTCTGATGGTTAGAAACCTTCGTCTAATTTCAAGTCTAAACTTCCTGATGTCCAGTTTATATACTTCTTGTGTCCACATTGGTACTGAGCTTAAATAATTCCTCTCCCTCCCTGGTATTTATCCCTCTGATATATTTAAAGAGAGCAGTCATATCTCTCCTGAGCCTTCTTTTGGTTAAGGTAAACAAACCAAGCTCCTTGAGTCTCCTTTCATACGACAGGTTTTCCATTCCTCGGATCATCCTAGTGGCCCTTCTTTGTACCTGTTCCAGTTTGAATTCATCCTTCTTAAACATGGGAGACCAGAACTGCACACAGTATTCCAAATGAGGTCTCACCAATGCCTTGTACAACGGTACTAACACCTCCTTATCTCTACTGGTAATACCTCCCTAATGCATCCCAAGACCGCATTAGCTTTTTTCACGGCCATATCACATCGGCGGCTCACAGTCATCCTGTGATCAACCAGGACTCCGAGGTCCTTCTCCTCTTCGTTACTTCCAACTGATGCATCCCCAGCTTATAACTAAAATTCTTGTTATTAATCCCTAAATGCATAACCTTACACTTCTCACTATTAAATTTCATCCTATTACTATTACTCCAGTTTGCAAGATCATCCAGATCTTCCTGTAGGATATCCCGATCCTTTTCTGAATTGGCAATATCTCCCAACTTTGTGTCATCTGCAAACTTTATTAGCACACTCTCACTTTTGGTGCCGAGGTCAGTAATAAAAAGATTAAATAATATTGGTCCCAAAACTGATCCCTGAGGAACTCCACTAGTAACCTCCCTCCAGCCTGACAGTTCACCTTTCAGTATGACCCACTGTAGTCTCCCCTTTAACCAGTTCCTTATCCACCTCTCAATTTTCATATTGATCCCCATCTTTTCCAATTTAACCAACAATTCCCCATGTGGTACTGTATCAAATGCCTTACTGAAATCAAGGTAGATTAGATCCACTGTGTTTCCTTTATCTAAAAAATCTGTTACTTTCTCAAAAAAGGAGATCAGGTTGGTTTGGCACAATCTACCTTTTGTAAAACCATGTTGTAATTTGTCCCAATTGCCATTTACCTCAATGTCCTTAACTACTTTCTCCTTCAAGTTTTTTTCCAACACCTTGTATACTACAGATGTCAAACTAACAGGCCTGTAGTTACCCGGGTCACTTTTTTTCCCTTTCTTAAAAATAGGTACTATATTAGCAATTCTCCAGTCAAATGGTACAACCCCTGAGTTTAGAGATTCATTAAAATTTTTTGCTAATGGGCTTGCAATTTCATGTGCCAGTTCCCTTAATATTCTTGGATGAAGAAAAAATCCTAGTTTCAGATTTATTTTTAAGACATCATTTTCATGAATGAATTATTTATTCAGTTGCAGTAATCCTGACACATCTTTTTTAAAAACAAAATTCAGTATATACTATGGGCTGATGACAACACTGTGTAGTGCTGGGTTTGGGGGAGAGAGGGCAGACCAAAAACTAGTTTCTAAATCCAGAGGGAAAGATGGGATGGTAGCTCTCTGGTGGCAACTTTGATTTAGTTGGGGTTGGTCCTGCTTTGAGCAGGGGGTTGGACTAGATGACCTTCTGAGGTCCCTTCCAACCCTGAGATTCTATGACTCTATGATTCTATGAACTTCAGTAATGTAGAGGACCTGGGATGGTAATCTTGGTATTTTCCCTGCGGTCTGGAAGTACAGAAATTTACACATGGATAACTTTTGACAATGACTGAGTTAAAGAGACAAGATTAATCTCTTTTATTGGACCCACTTCTGTTAGTGAGAGAGACATGCTTTTGAGTTTACACAGAGCTCTTTTTCACGTCTGTGTAGCTTGAAAGCTTGTCTCTCTCATCAACAGAAATTGGTCCAGTAAGATATTACCTCACCCACCCTGTTTCTCTAATATCCTGGGACCCACACGGCTACAACAAACACTGAATACAAACTGGGTTAAAACAGTTCTGTCATTTTTTTAATGTTTGGATTTTATAGTGCTGATTTTACATCCTAGCTGTTCTATGCAGACTAAAACTACCGCAGCCTGAACCAGTTCCCCCCTGTACTGTCACCAGTCTATTGTGAGCGGACCCAACCACTGGCTCCCACGCTTCTAAGTAAACCAGGTCGGGGCAGAACTGGCTCACTATTCAATTAAAACGCAAACATCTTAACACACTAATTAACTGAGCCACCAATCCAACATTAACACAAGCCTATTAAGTGATCATACTTTGGGGCTTGTCTTCACGTACATCGCTACCGCGGAGCAGCTGCACCGGCAGAGCTGTAGCGCTCTAGTGAAGATGTTCCTACGCCAACGGGAGATGCTTTCCCGTTGACATAGTGCTGTCTACACTGGGGGACAGGTTGGATTTTTCACCCCCCTGAGTAAGGCAGTTATACCAATATAAGTCTGTAGGGTAGACCTGGCTATGGTGACCACCCACATTCCATCTCACCAGCTCATTAATTATAGAATTCAAAAGAAGTGCCAGTGCTGCTGGATTTGAACAACATTTTTTTTTGAGGGGAATGAGGCATGTTCCTCTTATGCTCCCCAACGTTCAGCCCAGTTTTGAGACTCTGTCGGGGACACAGGTCATGTGTGGCTCTGAGGGACATTTTGCGATCCTCCTGACCATCTTCCAGTTTGTGCCGGATGGGATATTTCTTTCCTTCTTCAGCTGATCAGGTGCTTGTGAACTGGAGGTCTGCGGTCAGCTGCAGAAGCAACTGGAAAAGAATGTTTACTTTAAACCAGCCCTACAAAAGCAGCTTCTCTATGTTTTTTATGAAGATTAACAGGACTTATATTTCTTTAGGATGTAATCAGCATTAGTGCAGAAAGGTGAAATACATTTCTGATGCTATTGCTTTCACTGAGGGGACAGGAAACTGTTTCTCAATAGTAAATAGGAGAGGCAGTGTGATTATTGAGGTATTCTAATAAACTGTAGATATTTTAGTTTGCCTATGTGGGGGAGAATTGCATGAGGGTGACCTTGAGCAAGTCACATCACCTCCCTGTGCCTCGGTTTCCCCATCTATAAAATGGAGATAATGATACTTAAGTCCTTTGAAAAGCACTTTGAGACCAACTGATGAAAAGCGCTATACAAAAGCTGGGTATTATCATTATCATCAGTGAATCAGCCCACTGTAGAAGATATAGACCCAGAGTCTGAAATGTTGTTCTCTGACTGGCAAATGACACCACTGTCACACCTAGTAGCTCAGAAATTAAAAGACAAACTGAAACGATCCCAGATTCTGATCTCAGTTACCCTTCTATAAAAATCCAGCATAATTCCATTGATATAGATGGTGTTACTTCGGGTTTGCACCAGAGTAACTGCAATCAGAATTCAACCCAGGAGATTTTATTTTCATCTCAATGGCACCCAAAACCTATTTACAGCGGGCATGTCCCTCTCCTGGCTATGTGCATACAACACAATTGCTAGTAACAACACTCCTGATAAGCAGGGTGAGCAGACAGCAAGCGTGAAAAATCGGTACGGGGTTGGGGGCAATAGAAGCCTATATAAGAAAAAGCCCCAAATGTCGGGGCTGTCCCTATAAAATCGGGACATCTGGTCACCCTACTGATAAGGTCAGCAAACTTATTCAACCTATAATTTGGAATGGCCAGTGTTTCTCTGTTTGCCAAAAAAGGAACAATCGGATTCACCCACGCCACTGCCCCCTCCCCAGCCACCAACCCACCTAAGAGCTCTCTGTTTATTTTTGTGCCTGAGACACCACATGTTCCAGCCCACTAAAAAAAATTCAGGTTTAAGAGGGGGCAGGAAGAACACCCACGATCTCTTTCCTGCTAACAGAAAGTGTCTGAAACTTGAGCCCCCTCTTCTGCCCTCACACACACCTACTTCTCCTACTCTGCCGTAACCAAAATACCTTGGGAGGGGACATTCCCTTCCCTCGGATGACACACAATGTGCAGTTGGTGTGTTGCACTATGATAAGCACTGCAAATGTCATTCACATGCACAAAGAACTGATGAAAAAAAATCAATGATGAAGGGTGAAGTTTAACGGGTTGCAAGTCACCCCCCATCGCCAAACTAGAGAAGCATGATTCTAGCTTCTTTTACCATGTAAATCAGGAAGCCAAGAAATGTCAATAGAGGCAAAGTGGTGTGAAAACTGAGTATATGAGATCAGCTTTAGGTCTGAGCTGCCATACGCGAAATAAGTTCTTGGTCGCTGTTGGCAAACTGAGTGATGGGGGGGGAAAATCACACTGCAGCATGTGCGTGTGAAAAAAGACAAACTGACAAACCCAGCTTTTGTTCTTGTTTTGAATTTACTTACATTACAGGAAAGGGTGACGGGATGGATCACTTGATTACCTGTTCTGTTCATTCCCTCTGAAGCACCTTTCATTGGTCACTGTTGGAAGCCAGGATACTGGGCTAGATGGACCTTTGGTCTGACCCAGTATGGCTGTTGTTATGTTCTAACAGAAGTAAACTTCCACAAATGGGAAACTGACATTAGAGCTAGTCAAACGTTTTTGAAACAGCTGGTTTTTGACTAGTTAAGTGTGGTCCAAATCTTTCAAAAATTCTAAATTTCGATGAAAAAAAATCACCATAATTTTGCATTAAAACATTTCTGAGTTTTTTGACCAGCTGAACTCAAACATCATCTGTACAGTAGCAATGGTGACATTTTTAAAAATGAAAGTGACACATTTGCACAATTGTGCTAATTTCACAGTGAAAGTCCTCAAGGTTCACTGATGGAAAATGGCTTCATTTTATCATAGATCAAATTAATAAATGTTTGCAAAAATATCAGTTTCCACACATGGATATGGTTCCTAGGAAATGAAAAGTGGTATCAGTTTCCCAGGGTTATTTCCCTTGAAATTCACATTGGTATGTTGTAATTCGTTCTTGTGAAACTACTACATATCTTCTGAAAAAGTAACAGGAGATAGAAACACAGTATTAAGTACAAGGTAAATATACAGTGATTCAGCATTTCTTATTATGTAATCATAGATACCAGTTCAAATAATACAATATTCGTGGCAGTCTCAGCGGGGGAAAAGGAATGATTGCGTATAGAGACTGATCTACCCTCTGACTCTTAAAACTGATCCATAAGGATAGAGTTGCATTGACTGAGGAGAAGGGGACAGTACTGGAAAGCTTGTATCTGTTCTATGGCCAAATACAGGATTTCAATATCCAGGCCTGCAGTAACTTCATTTTAAAATTTGGGGCCAGATCCTCAGCTGGTGCAAATCAGCAGAGTTCTGTTGACTTTAAGTGAGCTATTCAAATGTTTACCAGCTGAGGATCTGATTTTGTTTAAGTATCACTAGTAGGATGACACGGAATGTAACTCTTTAGGACAGGAAAATGTATAGGCTCTGTCCCTAATAAGTGGAAAGACTCATTTACTTCACTGAGGTTTAGATCATGATCTTATAAAAAATTGACTGTCACACAACATATGAGACATAGGCCATTTACAATTTTTGTTATTAAACTGAAGAAACCAAGTAATTTCAGGAGCCTCCATTAGGGATTATGACTTCAATTGTTTGGAAAACGGTGGAAATTAACATTTGATATTTCTGTGGTGCTTTTCATTCAGAAGGATGCCCTGGTCTTTTCTCGGATGCATGGAAAGATATACTTTCAGACAGACTTATTAAAGATAGACTTAGAATATCAATTTGTAACAATTGCCATCTTGGCTGATGAATCATGGATTGAACTGGCAAGGACCAGAGTAAAACACAGGAGCTCTGCTAGACGCTGTAACAGACTTGTAACCTCCACAGATAAGCACAAAGGGTGACTTCTAGCACACACTCATCAGTGGGTTACACACTTCCTCTGCTCAAAGGAAGCTTGTCCTGAGCTTCAGAAGTCCACAGTAGTTTGAATCCTAGGCAAGCCTCTACTTATGTAACATTTTCCATCTTGGCCAACAGGCTGGCCACTGAACCAGGGATCTCCAGAGCCAAAAGCAGGCATAGCTGTAGCTTGAATTAATGAGCCAAAGCTTTGTATGCTAGCAGCATAATCAGTCATGTCCTCTGCAGACCAGGCACAGAGTGGGGCCTGACAGACACTCACCAATGGGTTACATTTACCCATGCTTGAATTTGGCTATAGACATAGAAAACCAGTTTTAATGTAGGTGTTTATAATGTAAATACCTAATTAAAACTGGTTTTAATTATAAACACCTAAATAGTTTTCATTGGAAACATTATCCTTGACTTCCCTCCTAAAAATTGGATGGGGAGTGGGGTCAGTGCAAAACGGCTTTCTTGTAAGTGTAACTACCTCTAGCTCCAAACGTAGGTGACCAGTAGAGCATGATTAATAATAATGTACTCATATAAAAAGTGCTGTGGTATCTTCTAATGTTCACGAATGTCAAGACCTCAACTTTAAGTATCATCTGAAAAGTATCACTTGCAACTAATTCCTCTCAACACCATTCAGGGGCTCTAGTTCAGCACTGACTAAGAAAAGAATACTACCTACTGAATCATTGCTTCCATTACTTCATTATTCTCTGCAGCACCCTGGAATTTCCTCCAAAGTCTCCCATCCAAGTACTTAAACAGGTCCAAACCAGTTTGTTTTCTGATGTTTGGCAAGATCGGACAACCCAAGGTGGTACATAGCTAAAGGCAACAGAATAGGTAAGGATTATCACCAGTAATGAACTCTGTGATTATTTGATAGAGAATAAAGTTCACCTGCATGCAAAAAGCACTTTCAGTTCTCTACAGTCTATAAAAGTTGCTATTTCCTCAAGAAGATAAGCAAACTGAAGGTAACTGGCAACTCAGTCCCTCTCTCTGGCTGACTAAAGTGGAGTACTGCTGTTAGTGTAGCAACACATGCATTTTTAACTCCTCTGCATAATAAAACAGAGATGTTGTCATTTTGGAGGCCAGAGTGCGGCAGCATATTCTGCTGTCAACCTCTTCCATCAATTTGGAGTGAATTAATAATGATAAGATCTAGGTTTTATACAGGTCTTTTCTTCAGTAGATCTCAAAGCACTTTACAAAGGAAGACAGGATTGTTATTTCACAGATGGGGACACTGCGGCACAGAGAGATGAAGTGGCTGGCCCAAGGTCACCCAGCAGGATAGTGGCAGAGCTGGGAATGCAACCTAGGTCTTCTTTGTCCTAGTCCAGTAGCCTCCCAAAACCAAAACACACAATAGGCACTAAATATTAGACAAGCAGTCACTCCTCATGAAGGAGATCCAGTCACATAAATAATATTGCTACGTATCTTTAGAAAATGGAAAGTAAGGTCACTCTTTGTTGGTGCAGGAACCCAGACAGAGAAATCAGGTCCGTGTGTTGTGGGAGGAGAAGCAGGGCCGGCGCGCCCACTAGGAGACCCTAGGCGGTTGCCTAGGGTGCCACGATTTGGGAGGCGGCTCGCTGTGGCTGCCTCCCACCTCCTGGCTCCACGGCTGAGCCAGGAGCCAGGGGGGCGGCTGGCCGTGGCTGAGCCAGGAGCTGGGGTGGAGGGGCAGCTGGCCAGGGCTGCCTCCCGGCTCCGTGGCTGAGCCGGGAGCTGGGGAGGCGCCGCGGGCAGGGGGAGGCTGCCGTGGGTGGGGGGCTGAGCTGCTGGCCTACGGGGGGTGGGGAGCCGCCGGGGTGGGGGGGGACTGGCTGCCATGGGGGGGGGGGCGGGCGGTGTTAGCTGGGGGGAGGAAGGTGCGGGGGGGGGCGGTGTTAGCTGGGCGGGGGGTGCCGGGCTGGTTCAAGGAAGTTTTGCCTAGGGCATGAAACTTCCTTGCACCGGCCCTGAGAAGAAGGGCTTGTCCTGAACAAGTAACTCAAGTAACTAGATCCCCTGATGCTGGCCAGAGAGCTAATGTATCCAAGCCCCAGGTGAATCACTCCAGTGCAAAAGGACTCCTCTGGTGATATAGTGGCTTCTGGGCTGCCAACTGCTTGCTGACAGTGTAGGTGGGGTGACTGCAAGAAGGGAACATGGCCGGGATGCCTCTGTGCTGCCTTAGTACCCCGCTGAGATTTCAGCCAGTTGGGCCATTAGCAGCTGGCTTAAGCAAGACCAGCCCTCCGTCTGCTCTAACTTATGCTAGGGGACTGGCCATGCATGCAGTGGCCCCAGGATCTGAGAAGTGCAAGGTGAGCTTTACACCATTTTTGCACACACACATCCATGCAACCTGCTCTGTATGTAGTTTGGCCAGGCCTAGGGATCTCTCCCACAGAATCCAATGGAAGTAATCATTGTATTTTGTGTGCCTTCTGAGCGTGTGTCAGGGGAGGGTTGTCACAGCTGGCCCTTATTTTCCTAGGAGGTCTATGGCAATTGTGATTGTTCTTATTTCACTGGAACTTCTACATCTTCCTTAAGATTCACTTTTCCTGTGATGCCTAAAGAACACGGCCTATAAATAACAGTCAAGCTATCTAGTGGACTGTTATATAGTGGCACAGAGCTAGTCTACCCAAAAACTTGCTCATAGTCACCTTGGCCTCCATTCCCTGACCCACCACCATTTTTTTCTACCCACCGGTTGTATCTTGTCATTTTCCAAGGCCCCAATCCTACAAAGACCAGTGGTGGATTATCCAATGGGCTCATGGGACTTGTGCCCAGGGCCCAAGGCCAAGTCGGGGGTCCCAGAAAATGGGCTCCCCAGCCCCCAGCAGAAATCCGTCATGGGGTGGCAGAAGCCTGGAGCCCTGTCAGAAGCCATGGGGTGGCCCAGCACCCCAACCCCAGTCCCCAGAAACAGCGCCGGGTGATGCGGGGGAAGCCCCAGCGCCCCAACTCTGGTCCCCGGCATCAGAGCTGGGTGGGCAGGGCGGGGAAAGCCCCAGCACCTGGACCCTAGGTGTGGTCCCAGGACTGGAGGAGCTCTTTCTCCCTGCTGCAGACCCAGGGATATGGCAGGGGGAGGAGAAGAGAGACAGAGCTTTTCTGGTTTTGGGACTGCAGTGGGGGGGACAGAAAGAAGCGAACGGGGGTAGGCAGGGCTGCAGTGAGGGGGTGGAATGGGCCAGGGCTGCGGTGGAAGGGGGAGAATGGGGGCAGGGCCATGGTTTCAGCACCCTCCTCTCCCCCGCCCCTTGCTCTGGCCCAGTGCCCCAGGACCCCTTAATCTGCCTCTGAGATTAACACATGTGCTCAACTTTACACACAGTGAGTAATCCCATTGAAGTCATAAAAGTAAGCACATGTGTAAACCTTTTTCAGGATTGAGTCTCAAGACTGCAAGCCCTTTGGGTCTGGAACGATCTTTTTCCTACATATGTGTACAGCACCAAGCACAAAGGGGCCCTGATCTCTGACTGGAGCTTCTAGGTGTTACTATAATTTGGCCATACCCAGCAGAGAACTCAAATAGTTCATTTAAATATTAACATTAAATGTGTATACTGCAATGACTACATACATTTAAAGATCTCATTTTGTTTTGTTTTTAGTGTAGTAGGTCTACTCTGCCTTTCAGTGGTATATTTCTGCTTCAAAACTCATCTAGTACCATTCTCAGAAGAGAAATTGCACAGAGTTCTTCATCTTATTTCATATCTGGTGTAGGTAGGTGCAACTCACCTAGGGTCTATGGAGATCTTACACCAGATTACAATGGAATCATTGTCTGAGATGCTTACTGCAGTTTTAGGTCATAGTACGTGTATCATTTATAATCATGGGAAAGTCACTAACCACGTTTTGAAGGAATCAAAGTGCTCAATTTCCAATTGAATTGGCTTTCCCATGGACTGTCTTCCAACAATTGTACTTTTGTGCAAGTAAAATTTGCATAAGCAAGTTTGAAGTCGTTTAAAGGTTTTCCCTCACCAGCTGCTAAGATTATGGCTAGAGGCTTCCTGTCAAGGAAACATTTAGTCTGCTTTTGTCTTTGTTAGTCAAGTCTGGCATTCCCCTCTTTAGAAAAAAGTAGATATTGTGTAAAAAAAGAATGCAAGCAAGCAAGACCACATATATATATAGATACTCATGCCACAAAGCATGAATATCCACCGGTGTGTGCAGTGGCCTGAAATATTCACCACAACGCTTACCACTTCCAAAGGCCATCCATTTCTAAGAAAATAGTAGCTTCCGATTGCCAGATGTCATAGGTCAGCACAATATGATGTGAAGAATATCACATGCACTTTTTTCCCAGCCCAGCTAAGCCCATTATATTGTGCATTTTCACTGCATGAATCGGCTAAGGAACAAACATGATGTGCCAGCGACTTAAATCTTATCTGCCCTCTCCTCAAACGGCTATTCCTGCAAGTGACCCAGATAAGCCACTTTTTGTGTGATGCCCATCGTGTGACCAGGGTGAAGAAAAATGGTTGTGTGTCAGCAGTTGCTCCTAAGCAACAACTGATCCGTTCTGGCCACTGACAGTGATGAAAAGAGGGGAAGGCTGACCAAGATTTAAAAATCTGGAGTAGAAAATTCATCACTTTTGGAGACCTACTGTCATAAATGTAAACATGTTATGCTTTCATATATCGGGGAAGCAGTGGGAAAGGCTGGGGCGGTTTGACCTCATTTCTCAGATTAGCAATTCTTATTGAACAATTTTCCTTCTGGACATATGTGCATACTAAGAGAAAAGCACCTGCTGTCTGTAGCTGCAGTGGTAATGCGAATGACCTCCCACACTACCATGTAACTCCACTGAATGGAATTATTGCGTAACATGTCATGGTATGTAAGCCACAATATGTGCATTCACAGGTGAACATATACACACACCATTGAGCTGACTATCCTAACATCTCACAGGCAATGCCTATCGACTGGCAAATGCACACACTGAAATGTATGATTGTATGTGTGGGGCAAGATTTTCAAAAGTGGCTAGTAGAGGTGAGTAAGCAGTCCTCCCTTTGAAAATCAGGTCTCTATAAAGTTGCCTAAGTTAGGCATGCAAAAATTGAGGCACCCAGAATTAACAAGTCGTTTTTTAAAACCTTAGTCAGAAAGTAATTATTTTAATTAAAAAAAAAACCTGTTAATGGTTTTATTGTTTACAAAATGCAGCCTACATATAATTTTCTAAACAGGACATTGGTCCTTTTTATTTGTACACATTATTCAGTTACAAGATTATTTTTGAAATTGTTCATTACCTAATTTGGCGGTGGTTGTTTTTCTTTAGAAATCAGATCTGCTGTCCTGATACTGCCACTCCAGGAGGGAGTTAAAACAACTCTTCTTCCTGAAATGTTTAATAGAATGGTGTCTTGTTACATATTAAGTAGAAGGGATAATGATTTGGTGGGAGAAGAGAATTTATATCCTAATGCCTCTCTTGTAGGAAAATAATTCCATGGATTTGGAATCCACTTCAGCCTAATGGATTGCAATTTTCATCCAAGATATCCTATAAATGTCAGTATCTCACTAGCTAACTAGAGCGAGCATGAAGACTTTGTAAAATAATAACAATGGCATGAGTTAGCCTCTAAGGCCTTGGCCACACAATTTTTATACCAGTATAGCTGTGTCAGTCAGGGGTGCGATTTTATACTAAAATATTTTACCAATAGAACCCATAATGTGGAGGCAGTTACATCAGATATCTGCCCCTGGACATTTCCACTGCTTGCATCCGAAGAAGTGGGTATTCACCCACGAAGGTCTATGCTCCAATACCTCTGTTAGTCTATAAGGTGCCACAGGACCCTTTGTCGCTTCTACAGATCCAGACTAACTCGGCTACCCCTCTGATACTAAGTGACCTAGAAGCCTAAGTCCCATTTTCAAAGGACACTTAAGAAGCTAAGTCTCAATGAAAGTGCCACTTAGGCTCTTAACTTTTTAAGTAAGTTAGAGGTGTGATTTTTTTGCTGACATAGTTATGCCAATAAAAGCCCCAGTGTATATGCACTTATACCAGCACAAGGTGCTTTACACCGGTACACCTTATTTCATTTCCTGAACTACAATGAGCTCTACTTGCATAAGCACTATTATCTATCACTACCTAGACCTAAGGTGTTTAGAATCATGTGACATTCAGAGATTGGATCCAACCCTAACAGATTGATGTCCAATCAGGGACTGGGAATTGACCAGGTTGTGAAATATGGCAAGCATTTTTGCAGCTTTAACTATGTCAGCATAGTTAAGTAACAGAACTTAGCACACACAAGGCCTAAGATGCTTTTGAAAATGAGGTACTTTTGAAAATCTCACTCAAGCCTTTTTTATGCAAAGATTACATGTGGTTGGTTTTTGTGACCAGTTTATCTGGCATTGGGATGTTTCAGTGTATGCGTATCTGCAAAGTGACCAACTGATATTTCATAGATTCATAGGCCCATTAGATCATCTAGTCTGACCTCCTGTATATCACAGGTCATTCAATTTCATAGAATTAACCCCGTAGTGAACCCAATAAGTTGTGTTTGGCTACAGTATAACTTGTGTTTGGCTAGAGCATATCTTCCAGAAAGGCATCCAGTTTTGATGTGATGACAGGAAGTGGAGAATCCACTCCTTGCCTTAGTAGTGTATTCCAATGGTTAATCACCCTCACTGTTCAGAAATTATGCCTTATTTCAAATTTGAATTTGTCTGACTTCAGCTTCCAGCTGTTGGCTCTTGTTATGCCTTTCTCCTCTAAATTAAAGAGCCCTTTAGTGCCTGGTATTTTCTCCCTGTGAAAGTACTTAGATACTATAATCAAGTCACCTCTTGTTGGTAAACTAAACAGATTGAATTTTTTAAGTCTCTCACTGAAAGTCATTTTCTCCATCCCTCAAATCATTTGTGTCTCTTTGCTATACCCTCTCCAATTTTTCAACATCCTTTAAAAAATGTGAATGCCAGAACCATATGCAGCATCCAGTATTGGTCTCATCAATACTGCATACAGAGGTAAAATCACCTCTCTATTCCTACGCACCAGTTTATACATCCAAGGCTCACATTAACCTTTCCAAGTATCTAGAATTTGAAGACCATAGAATGTACAGTAGATAGTGTGACAGTCCCTGGAGTACCCAGGACTGTGAGTCATCCTGTTATGCTCTGCCGCAAGCATGAGCGAGTACTGCTTGTGGTAACTGGATGCCAGATCCCTAGCACCACCAGACTTTCAGTCACTGAAGCACTCTCTTCTGGGTCACTCCAGCCCTGTTTTTGCCTTGCAGATTAACAAAAGGTGCACCCCAGTCCCTTGAAGTGTTCCTCTGATATCCAACCCCATGACACTGGCTACTCACAGAAATCCCGGATGCTCTGTCCCCAAAGGAGCATTGTGCCCCAGTTTAACCATAGCCCACCGCTCTTGTATAATACAGCCCTTGTAATGAAACAAAAGGTTTCTTTAGGAAAGGATAGAGATTCTACTAGACACAGGAGAGTGATGGAGACAAATGGTTACAATTCAAAACAAAATCTTAAAACATGAACTAGGACCAGCGCCTTTCCTGTCTAATAACGTATGTATCCCACTCCCCCCAAAGTTCAGTCCATTGCAGAGCTACTTAGGAACCAGCCGTCACACCTGGGGCCAAGGAGAGGACCCCACATATGGCCGAGGCCAAAGATAGACAATGTCAGACACCTCGCTGACAACTGTCCTCTGACCAGATTTGACAGTGGTCTGCACTTTGCTGATGAGGCTGCTGCAAATTGGCCTGGCAAGCTCTGTACCCAGTAAGAAGAACTGAATGACTGCAGAGTGCCTCTCCCCACTCTGTGTTAGGTTATGTCTACAGTACATCATCCACAGCGGTGCAGCACTGTATACACCACCATAGCACTGTGTACACCGGTGCTTAGGTCGGTATAACTTACGTTGCTCAGGGGTGTGAATTATTCACACCCCCGAGCGACATAAGTGATAATGAAGTAATTTATAGTGTAGACATAGCCTTAGACTGAAACAGATTTTGTTCACAGACAGGGTGATCCCCTATCTGTTATATGTTCCCCTTGTTACCTCCAAGTGGTTTTGAGCAGGTACTCAGCATTTACTGTTGTTTTTATGGATTGGTCTAAGTTTCATTTGGTCAGTCTGAAGGGATATGAAGGGAGCAGGAGACATTCTCTCAGTACATGGTAATCACTGGGGAGAACAGTGAAATACTCAGCACGCAAAAGGCAAATAACCTAATTTTAGATGAATTTGACCAGTCTTTCTATTGCCACAAACTCTTTTGGGGCTTGTGCTCTTTGGGGCTTCAGTCTTGCTCAATCCCAGATAACACTGATATAGACAGTGCTAGAGCAAGACAGCAGGGGAGCAGAATAGGTTATTAAAAGCACAGGAGAGTCCCTGTTCGCAGTCCTGGTGCCCAGGCCCACCCCAGTCCAGAGCAGCTGGGAGCAGCCATTATAGGGAAAGGCCAGCTTCACCCCTGTAACTCCTGGGCTTGGAAGGATCATAATCAGTGGCTCTAGGGGAAAGGTTCATGCACAGTCCTCTCAGATACAAAAGCTGTGGGGGGATGGAGCATGCTCAGTGAGGATGGAATCTTCTGAGATTTTAGTTGTTAAACATTAAGTCTCTACTAATCATGTGCAAACTCTGATTTTGCAAAGGCTCATAACTTGGGCAAATTTGGATCGATTTTAATAGGGGTGGCCAAAGGCCAGAGCCGGATTTACACCCCCCTAGGTACAGCATCGTCAGTGCCCCCCTCTCTACCCGCCTACAGCTGACCTTTGTGTTTTCCATAAAAAATTAAACTTTTAACCCACTTTTAACTTTTAGGTGCCCCTAGAATGCTGGCACCCCTAGGCATGTGCCTACTGTGCCTAATTGGAAATCCAACCCTGCCAAAGGCACATTCCTAACACATCCCTGCCAAATTTCAAGCCTCTGCTCCAAAGCAAGGGAGCACTAGAGCTGTTCAAAGAAAAGGTTACCAGAATTTTTTCACATGGACAAAACAATGTATTTTCTCCTACCCTTATTCTCAGAAACAGCTGAACGATTTTGGCTGAAATTTTCCTAAAAAATCAGCTTTTGAGGCAGACACCTGACATGGAAAATTTTAGTACAAAAGGTTAAAGTTTGCCAAAGTTATCAGCAACTGAAACCAGTTTTATAATGGGAAGTGCTGGGCAACCTTAATAATAGGCGGCACTGCCAGCCATGCCTATAATTGCGAGTAAGGGCTGCAAATCATTTTTTGACATGTTAATTTACCCCACTGGGATTCATTGTCTTGGGCATCTCCAAACAATAATCAACATGGTGCTTTAAAATGATGGTGGCAGCCAGTGATAGTTGAAGTCTGGAGTAAAAGAACTTCTGTTGTTAAACTCTAAGTAAACAGAACCCGCTGCAATGTCACTTGTTCTATAAGATGTTCCCACTGTAAAACAGGATGACTGCTATGATCCTTTCTTTGTTACGGCCAGATTGTAGCTGGACCTTATACAGCTGCACAGGAGTCAGGAGAGCACAAGGAACCTTTGTTATGCAAGATGTGTAAGAGGCAGCCAAAAATGCAAGGTGAGGAACAGAGACTGCTCCCTCCCTACATCCAGAGGGATGCAATCTACCACAAAAGGGGACAAGTGAAGGCCCGGCTATGGCCTCATTCTAGCCCACAGAGGAGTAGCACATAGGGTGAGAGTATGCTGCAATTGCACCACAGAAGGTGTGTAGCAGCAGGAGCTCAGGGACTGTCTTTTTGTCCAGTGCTTGTACACTGTTAGCACAATGGGGTCCTGGTTCATGATGAGGCTTCTGGGCACTATTTGCTACTACTACAACTCCTAGAAACAACGATGGAGGAATTCTGCCTCAGAGGCAGTGTATCTCGGCTCCGCACAACAACCGCTTACTCCAGGCTTTGTATAATTTGTACAATCACGCCTTTAATGACCATGTTACAGGGCACCTCTTGAGCCATATGGAAGTTGAGAAATGGTACCTTGAACAGATGATCTGGTAGTATCACAAGAAGAGTCTGAAGCTTATCACCACACTTTATTTTCCATCACTCTGAAATGAATCAGGTTACTGCCCTGGCTGTGTGTAAGCTCTGAATCACATTAATCACTGAGCACAATGCCTGTAAACCCACGTGATACACAAACGTGGTATTTTCTTGTTCAGATTGGTGAGGGCTAATGCAGAAGCAGCAATGGAGAGAATTGAAAGTTCAGTTCAGTTTGGATCATTTTTGTTAGTGTAGTAATAGTAGCAATCATTTAAGCAGAATTAATGCACACAACATTTCACAAATCACAAGGTGTCAAAGGGTTCATGGGGCAGGGTCAGAAAACCCATTGCTGAGTGCATCAAAAGGGAAAAGTGTAATTGGGAAATTTATGGAGATGACTTCTCCAAACTATGGAGTTTCAGTCCTCAGTGTGGGAGAGCTCCAAGATCACTATTCCTGTCATTCACGTTTGGTTGCCTCTTTCACCCTGGCATCTGGCCTCCTGCGTTTCCTCCCCAACCCTCATGTCCCTGTATTTGTTTGGTGATGATAAAACCACTGGTAAACACAGGAATTACATTGTACATTCTGCTTGGCTAAGTTACTAATTCAGTTAGAATCAGTTTAAACAGGAAATCCATTCTGATCTTAAACAATGAGGAGCCCTCGTGGCACCTTAGAGACTAACAAATGTATTTGGGCATAAGCTTTCATGGGCTAGAACCCACTTCATCAGCTGCATGTAGTGGAAAATACAGAAGCAGGTATCTTACAAAGTTTTGCATTTAGGAGCTGCTCCCTGATGACTCCCATCTTCTTGAAGGTGTGTGGAATAGTGTGGGGGGTAAGAGAGTTCTGTGTGGGGCAATCCGGATACGGGTAGCTCAGTGGGAGATCTGGATGCACAGAAGCTCATTGGGGGTGTAACGATGCTGGCTTTGGTGGGACCCAACTGAGAGTACCAATTCAGGACAATCACAGCTCCAGGCTGATGGTTCTCCACCTCTAAGGCACACCAAACCGCTTCTCCTATTCCCTTCTCTTCCCCATCCCATGCTCCTTCCCTACCTCCTTCCCACCCCATCCTTCGTCCCCACTGCCTCTTTCCCTCTGCCCCTGCTTCTCCTCTACCCCTGCTTCCCCATCCCCTTCTCTTCCCCATTCCATGCCCCTTCCCCACTCCTCCATCTCCTCCCCGCCCCACACCCTTCCTTCCCCACTGCCTCTTTCCTCCTAGCCCCAGCCTGCTCCTGCCGTTCCCCACCATAGGCACTCAATGTTGTACAGAAAACAGGATGGCTCCCAGCACACAGAAGGGGAGCACAACCAGCACTAGGACCCAGAAAGTGCCATCTTCTGAGCAGCATCCTCTTTTTTCAGCCGGGCAGCTCTTCACTTCCAGAAAGGGGGGGGGGGGGGGCAGTGGCATGCGACTCCGTGTGCCCCCACACCTCGCCTCTGTTTGGGGGCACTGCTCCCCAAACTAAGCCCATGGACATTCTCAGCTGCCACCCCCGCCCCCCCTTTGCTTCTCGATCACTTTTTAAAGGGAAGCAAAGAAATCTGCAGGATATCTGTTTTCATTCCCCCAGGAGTACCCCACACAGAACCCTCACTGCCCAGTGCCCCCCCACAGACCCACTCCCCCATGCCCTTCCTTCCCCCCAGCCACACCCCCCGGCTTGCTGGAAGTGACTATGTCCATGCATGGACTGAGCCTGCAGCACTGCTGGGGCCGGTCAGGGACCCCTCTAGCCCCTCGGAAGTGACACAACCAGCCAGGACAGAGTGGGAGCCTGGCCTGCCCCAGAAAGGCTCCCTCAGGACCCACATGCCTGGAGGGGCCCAGCCCACCACTCATGCCCCAGGGTTAGGCAGGAGAGAGGGGGATGAAGAGGAGTGAGCGATGGGTGTGGTCTCATCCGGGCAGAACCCAAGCAGAGCGGGTTGGAGAGGTGGGGCCACAGTCCAGACACAGGGGCCCCTTTTGAGTGTGGGCCCGGTGCCATGGAGCCACTGGTGCCATGGTAAACCAGGTACTGGTTTGTACAGCACCTAGCACAGTGGGATCCTGGTCCATGATTGGGACTCATGGGTGTGACTACGATTATAATAATGTGGGATCCCATGAATGGGGTAGCATGCTGAGATGCTCCCATCTTCTGTGTTCTCAAAATCATCTGCAACAGCTTTTGCTTCTCTCCACCCACATATCTAGAGGAGAGCACCAGGCTAATAGTAATTTACAGCAGGCAGTTTGTTGGTTGTGGTTTGTAGTAGCAGCAATTATAGAAGTCAGGGCATGTAACAAGACTACCAAAACATTCCCTATTTGGAGATGGCAGGATTTTACACACAAATCTCTATTTTAGATCAGAATAAAGGCTATTATTAGTCTCAGCAATAAAAACTGTCACTGTCAAGATGGTGAGCCTGATTCTCCTCTCTCTGACACTGGTGCAAATCAGGAGAAATTCCATTGAACACAATAGACTTAAGCCAATGTAAAACTTGGTCAAGTGAGGTCAGAATCAGGCCCACTGGAGCTGATTACATTGAACCCATATATGTACAGCAAATACCTGATTTCCCCTCAAAAGGTTTATTTCCTATAAATTAACAAAACCATGGAACTCTTGTTGTTTCATTTGGGAATAAAGTGCTGTAATTCCCATCCACGTCCAAACATCCTTCTTTGGAGGATTTTTCTTGGGGACATTCTGATTGTGCGGACTCAGGATGAATACAGTTCTCACCATATGACATAATAGGCTAGATTTCCTGGACACTCATTTGGGCACGTTGTCGTCGCTGGTTATTCCCCGTGCACAGGATATGCCTTATATTCGGGAAATGTCTTTCCTTAACTTTTGAAAGGACAGGAATGAATTGCGTTTCCTTATTGCCGTAAAATGTGTCCACATACTTGAACTTTGAACGTAACCCAGGTTTATTTAACCAGTTAAAATACAAGCTCTTGGGCCCAAAATGATACCAGTTCTAGGGCAAAACACTAGAAAAACTGCTTTGCTGGTCTTGTCAGGGATTGTCTGTATCTCCTAGATTTACTTTGAATTAGGCTTTAGAGTAAGCTTTTTGGGTCAGAGATGTCTTTGCACACTGATTAAATCAAGACTGAATCTCTTTTGAAATGACAGGCTATAGCTCAAACAGATGTTAAGGGTAGAGCTGGTTGGGAATTTGTTGAAAAATTTGTTTTTGTTGGATTCAATGCTGATTCATTAAAACGGAAATGTTTTGCGGGAAGATTTGGTTTTGATGAAACTTCCATTGGGAAGGTCTCTTAGGTTCAGAATGGACTTTCTGGTTAAAAAGAGCAACAGCCCCCAGAAGAAACAACCAGCCAGTAGGAGAACCAGGTTTAAATCCCTACTCAACCTGATTTGGAGGAGGGACTAGAACCTAGGTCGCTTACCTCCCAGGTGAGCACTTAACCAGGTGGCTTCCTTTCAATCTCTCCTGTTGGAGCTGTTCCACATCTCAGGTGAGTGCCCTAACCACCTGGCTTTTCAGGATGGGTCTCTCTCTCTCTCTCTCTCTCTTTCTCACCTTGAAAGATCTCAGTTTCATCTTGATCTAGAATGGGAGAGTTATTTGAAATCTTAAATTTTTTTGAAGGGTGGTAAAACAATTTCCCACCCAGCTCTAGCTGTGGGTTTGCAGGATGCAGAAATGATTGGGTGAGGTTCTTCGGCTAGGGTTACTTAGGTGGTCAGAATGGATTATGATAATGGATCCTTCTAAACGGAAACTCTATGAATGTTGTGTGTGTAACCTTTCTGCCCGTCAGAGTTGGCAGCAACAAGGGCTGGGTTCAGTATCCAGGCGTTCCATTCCAATAACACAATGCAAAACCGGCTCGAGCCCCCACCCAGTGACCTGGGACAAATATATACCACCACCCCGGGTGCCTCTAAGAGGCAATACTTCCCCTCTCTCAAGCACAGAGTCTGAGTGTAGCAAAAGCCTTTTAATGACAGCGAGAAACAATGCGGCATTATGTTGGGGAAACACCACAAACAGGATTCATAAAACAAACCATGCATGAGAAGACCCCCCCCATCCCCAAGCAGATTGGGCTGTGTCCTCTCCCTTTGTTTCTTGAGTCCAACAACCCAAAAGTCCAGTCCCAGAGTTCAAAAGTTCATCTGCAGAGCGTTACACCCCCACCCCCACCATCCCGCAGTCTGGGTGGAAATGGGGAGGGGAGAGGTAAGGGGCACCTTACATGACTCGAAGCTGACTGCCCAACCCCTCCATGGGGCTTCGCTCTGCTCTGCCAGCCGTCCCATGAGCCACTCTGCTCCACCAGCCGTTCCAGCTGTCTCGCAAACTGCTCTGCTCCACCAGCAGCTCCAGTCCAGCAGCCATCTTGCAAGCCTCTCCAACTATCCCACAAACTGCTCCACTCCGCTCCGCTCCACCAGCCGTCCTGTCAGCCGTTCAGCAATATAACTTCAGGCGCCCCCCACTACTTAACACAGTGCTCAGTGATTTCAGCTCAGCAGTCTGTAACTAGACTCCTAAAGAACTCAAAATTAACTCTGATATTCCACAGTGGAGAGAGGAGAAAATGCAATTGGCATTTAGGGTCCTCAGAAGAGGCCCATACCACCAGGTACAAATACCTATCCCTCCCCAGCCTCTCTCAATTCACTGGGTTTTTGGAACCCATGTCCCTTGCCTAGCGAGTGCTGCTTAGTTGATGGCGAGTCCCTACATCATAACAAAAGGCCAAGTACAGTTCCACTGTCCTTGATTCACATAATTAGTATAACTGTTTATTCTTCCTGACCCAATAACCAAAAAACTGGGGATCCTACAGCAGCCAACATGACCATTTGGGCTACTATGGGCTCACACCAGACGATCAAAAGGTGGGTGTGCCTAAGCAAATGAGATCAGCCCCTGAAGTCCACAACTTGCCATAACTCACCACCAGATGTCAGGGTGGAGCTCATCCTGACTCTGTTTACATGTGCTACTTAAAAAAACCAACAATAAGAATATAATCTTCATCTGGAGTGCATTAGCAGAAGACAAACAGTTCCACACTGCCTAGAGGAAAAGCAGCAAGATGAATCAGGGGAAAACTGTAAATTACACAGGAGGAAGGGGAGCATGCGAGTGACTCACCACTAATGGTTACCCTAATGTGATCACTTCGGATTCATAAAGAAGGCCCTAAACAATTCCATTTCTGAGAGTTTTGATGAGGAGAGGGGGCTGTTTCCATCCTGATAGAGGCCTCACTGATTCTTCCGCATTAGTAAGGAATGATACAGAGTCATTCATATACATATTCACAGAGCATATGGAAATTACCTAAAATAGTGTTATGTGAACCACACAAAAAAATAAAAAAACATAAAACATTGCAAAGGGGAGCTTACTGATGGCTTAAGAAATGAAAATGCAAAGGAAAATACAATGGGAAACATCAGAAAAAAGTAAGAAAAAGTTATACTGAATCTTCACATTCAGGTTATATAAACAGCATTTGTTATAGCACAGAATAATAGCTGCCAGAGAAACCAGATTTCACCCTGAAAGGTGACTGGAAAGGACTCAGGGACATTCAGCCAAAGTGCTAAAGGCCAGGGCTATGTATGACCAGGAAACCTGAAAATGCCAAAGAGGCAACGAGCTGACCTGTCTAAGGAAACTCATCCCATTTCATTATGCTTGTGGAGCTGTACAGGGAATGGGAGACAGAACAGACAAGGCTTTTATTAGCTCTGCAACTTCCCAGCTGGATCCTGGACCCAGTTTTCTTCCCTGATTGGGTTGCCTCGACCTCGCAAATTATTTCAACCCTAAGGCTGGAGTTACTCCCTCAAATGACCCTCTCATCCAAACAGATGGATCTCTCTCTGGTTGCCTTTTTGTCTAATAAAAACAAGAGTTTGAGGAAGGGGACTCTCCTCCCTTGCTAGCTTTTTCAAGGTAACTCCTGCCCCTGGTCACGTTATTTGCTACACTGGGCTGGCCTGATTGGATGAGAAATGCTCCCTCTTCATCCACTCTGCCACTGATAGGGAGGCATTTTTGGCCCGGTGGTCCCTCTTCTCCTTCAGGGAGATGTGTTTTCATGCCATGGAATCCCTTTCAATTTTTATCTATGACTGACTGGTATGAGTCAATTATTGAAGACCTCTCATCCATATTAATGTACTGAATGTGTGTCCTTGGACCCCATTTCCATAAACCTAACTACCCATACAATTTTGGTTAATGGCCATGTAACCCTATATCCTAACCCTATATCTTTGATCTGATGATGTCTCATAGACTATAGTCACAGGATGAGAGGTGTTGAGGTCTCATGATGTCTGGTGAACAGGTAGGTAGGAAACCCAGAAGAAAGCAAAACAGTGGTAACACTAGGTCACACTTTAGATGAGACATTGTCTATAATTCACCTCAGTTGCACATTTTCTTATTAAGGAAGCAGCAAAGCTGTTCACTGAAGTGAGAGTTCTCTCTTGGAATTCCTGATACTATTTTGGAGCCCCCGGCTGTGATTTGGCAATAGAACAGCTACCCCAGCATGGAAACTGATATAAAACCTAAAACAACATTGGCCCACTCTAGCTAAGGGACAGTCAGTTGCTCTGTGCAGTTGCGGGGTGTGAATTGCTAATCATCCCATTTTGAAAAGAGAGGCCCATCTCTGTAAAGAACCCACAACCAGGGAATATTCTCCCTTCAAATGTTTGATTATTTGTATTGCAACAGTGCTTAAAGCTCACAACTTACATCAGGGTCCCATTATGATATACAAAAACTCATCGAGAAAGTTAGTTTTCTTAGCTGATACACTTTTGGGGGGGCAGAGATCATTTTTTTAAAATGTTTGTACAGGGCCTAGAACAATGGGGGACGGGCCTCTAGATACTACTACAATACAAAAAATACATAATAATAGCCTCTACACTGAAGAGTTTACACTCTAACTTAAACAGAAATTACAGATAAAAGTAGGAGAAAGGAAATATTATTGTCTCCACTTTACAAATGTCTACACTTTGAGCTGAGGGTGTGATTCGCTGCTTAAGGAGAGATACTTGCACTAGCTCTGATCAAGCTAGTGTGCTAAAAGTAGGGTGTAGCTGCAGAAGCGTGACCAGTGGGAGGGCATAGTCACCTAAGTACACGCTCAGTGTCTTGGACAAATATGGACTCAGGCTGGCTAGCCCCTCCTGTCACTAGTACTGCTGTACTAAGCAGCTATTTTGCCTGCTAGCTCAATCAAAGGTAGTGTATGTACGTCTCCTCAAGCTGGGTATTACACCCCCAGCTCAAAGTGTAGACATACTCTGAGGCACTAAGGCCCAGGTCTTCAAAGGTATTTAGGCACCTAAGGCCTTGTCTACACTTAAGACGGCATGTAGAGCAGGTGTAGCCACACACCACAATAAAAGGCAAGCTGTATCCACGCTGCGGTGTGTAGCTACATGTAGCAATGAAAGGCTCTGGCAGCGGGCAGGCAGCTGGGAAAGACTCTGGCAACATCCCCCCTGCCAGGGTCTTTCACTGCTGAGGGGAAAGGCTCCAGCAGCAGGACAGTACACTGTTAAAAACAGCAGTGTAGACATGGGGGGCACTGCTTGGGTGTGTAGAGAGCCATGCAGGGTATATGCCCTAGGGTTCTGGCATATACTAACCAAACCCTACTAGCCTAAGCAGTGCCTCACCATCTACACTGTTATTTATACCTGTGCTGGGGGGCATGCAGTGCCTGAACACTGTAAGTGCAGACCTGCTCTAAGTTACACTGAAATCAATGGGAGTTAGGCATCTAAATACTTCTGAGGATCAGAGTCTAAGAGATGAACTGACTTGCCCACGGTCACAGAGGAAGCCTTGGCAAAGCTAAGAACAGAACTCAGAACTGAGTGCCAGTCAAGTAGCTTAGCCACACACCCCTTCCACTTCTTTGACTAGGTATCAAAATCCATTCATGGCATCTTTTTAGATAAATCTAAAAACATTTTTGTTGTGTGTTGCGCTGCTTCTTTATTGCTGGTGGCTTGTTAGGTTTTTCTACACTGGCTCACATATTACATTTGGTTATTAATACTGAGTCATGTTTCTCTGTCCAAAGTGTAAAATTTTAGCGATATATTTTTGTGCAACTCTCAGAGGCCTTTGAGCTTCGGGTGTTCATATACCACAGTGATGGCTTCCATCCAGAACCCTAGGTGGAAAGATATTATTATTTAGAATGGTTACTATTTCCCAAACTTCCATAGTGTGCTGAGGGGAGGGGAGGAAGATGAGCAAAGCACAATCCAGTGATATGAGCTCAGGATTAGGGACCAAGGAATGCCCTGCATTCTAATTTAGCCTCTAATGCTGACTGGGAATCCTGAGTTTATTTTATTGTATTCAAATGAGTACAATGGAAAATTCGCAAAACAGTTTAGCTCTTGCTAAGTGGCGGCGGTGAGTTTGGTAATTTTTACTCGTAGTAACTGACTCAGTAGTAAGTACCAGTTCTCTGTCTGACAGATATTTTAGGGATTTTCCTCCCTCCTTCTCCCATTCATAGTCAGGCACGTCTCATCAGCGCTCTTTGGTCAGGACAAGCAGTGAAGCAGCCAGATGACCCCTGGAAGTCATGGATGCTGAACTCAAGCATGACTTCAGGCTGTGGTATTGCAACAGAAGGAATTTCCTTCTTTTCCCTCTCACCCTCTTCCTCCCTTAGAGATGACTCACAGCTTTTCTAAGACTGTCTGGGGCATGAAGAGTCTCTAGAAGGGCTGGCTAATGAGAAGGTTATTATAACCCAAATGTATTATTAATTATAATAATAATAATTATGTGTATACCATAGTTTCTAGGAGCTCTGGTCATAACATCATAGAAATGTAGGGCTGGAAGGGACCTCAAAAGGTCATCAAGTCCAGACGCCTGCACTGAGGCAGGACCGTGTATACCAAGACCATCACTGACAGGTGTTTGTCCAACCCGTTCTTAAAAACCTCCAATGATGAGGATTCCACAACCTCCCTTGGAAACCTATTCCAGAGCTTAACTACCCTTATAGTTAGAAAGTTTTTCCTAATATCTAACCTAAATCTCCCTTGCTGCAGGTTAAGCCCATTCCTTCTTGTCCTACCTTCACTGGACATGGAGAACAATCAACTGCAGTCCTCTTTATAACAGCCCTAACCATATTTGAAGACTGTTATCAGGTCCCCCTTCAGTCTTCTTTTCTCAAGACTAAGCATGCCCAGTTGCTTTTTTTAACCTTTCCTCATAGTCAGGTTTTCTAAATCTTTTATCATTTTTGTGGCTCTCCTCTGGATTTTCTCTAATTTGTCCACATCTTTCTTAAAGTGTGGCAGCCATAACTGGACAAAATACTCCAGCTGACGTCTTACCAGCGCCAAGCAAAGCAGGACAATTACCATCCGTGTCCTATGTATGACACTCTTGTAATACACCCCAGAGTAACATTAACTTTTTCATAATTGCATCACATTGTTGACTCAGATTCCATATTGTGATCTACTATAACTCCCAGATACTTTGCAGCAATACTACTGTCTAGCAAGTTAGTCCTCATTTTGTAGTTATGCATTTGATTTTTCCATTCTAAGTGTAGTTCTTTACACTTGTCTTTACTGAATTTCATCTTATTGATTTCAGACCAGTTCTCCAAATTGTCAAGGTTGTTTTGAATTCTAATCCTGTCCTCCAAAGTGCTTCGCAGCTTGGTATCATCTGCAAATGTTATAAGCATACTCTCCACTCCTTTATTCAAGTCATTAGCGAAAGACTGAATAGTACCAGACCCAGGACTGAGCCCTGCAGGACCCCATTGCATACATCCCCCCACCAGTTTGACAATGAATCATTGATAACTATTCGCTGAGTATGGTCTTTCAAACAGTTTTGCACTTGCCTTATAGTAATTTCATTTTAGTCAGCTGTACAGAACCAGAACAAAAAGATAGTCCCAAATGAATTCCTGTTGTGCTGTTGGTTACGGCACCAGTCATTCTTTGCTAGGAAAAGACCTGTACTATAAACACAATGCCTATCCATAGCAATGTGCAGCTCACCTTTAAGCTAATCAAGGCCAAGAAGATTATTATACATGTTTAGATATATTCATGGTTTGTAATAGCAATAATGACCTCTTGTCTTGTCAGGTATTTCCCAATAGTCAGTGACTTCACTGTGAGCCCACCACTCCCATTATTCAGAACAGACAGGTAATACCTGACAGGGTCTAAATAATTTTCTGACTCATACCCATCTTCACTCTTCCTTCCCTCCAGGGCTAAAATTGAAGGGGAGCAGTGCCACTTGCTGCTGCTTCTTGCACATATCAGGTACACTGGATAAACCACACCTCTAGGTCTGCCCTGCTTACCAGGTAAATCACTTAGGACTAGATCCACAAAGGAATTTAAGTGCCCAACTACCATTTAGGTGGCTAAATCCAAAATGTAGATTCTCCCAAAGGCCTGCCCCCCTCAGTTGCCTAACCCTGAAGGCATCTAAATTCTCTAGGTGCCTAAGTTTCTACTGGTAAAAATTTCTAGGCACCTAAATTTCTGGTGGGGGGCATGAGCCCAGTGGGCTTCTCAAATTAGGCATTCCCCTGCCTCTCTCATCTATGGGGCTTGCCTACCAGATTGGACCCTACACAAACCATAGCTAGAGGAAGAACCCACTTTTACCCTATCTCCCAGCAGTTAGAGCACCCCACCCCCCCAGATGTGGGATTTGGGAAATATGGATTCAAGTCCCTCTTCCAAAGCACACAGAGGGTGGACTTGAACCTGGGTCTCCTGCATTATGAGTGAGTGAGCAAAGAACTTTGGTTATTAGGGGGAGCGGGGCACCACCACTTCCTCAGTGTTTTCTGAGAAAGGACTGTGTTGACTAACTCCAGGAGAGGTTTCATGGCTGTGAATCCCAAATAGATAGCCCAGAGTTAGGCACCGCTACGTCTCTTTGTAAGGCAGGTTTTAAGCCCCATCCGTTACACTGGCATTTCCCACTGGCTAGGTTAGGCAGCTCCCTGCTCATCTTGCTGGCTTTTCCCATTCTTAGGCGCCTAACTCTCTCCATGCCTTCTATGGGGAGCCTGTGCAAATAACTCCAGGCTGTGGATTACACTAGGCAGCAGGGCACCTTAAAGGTGGAACTGCAGTGAAAAAAGTTAAAATAAATCAGTTAGTTTAATCTAGAAGGGGATTACCCTTTTCCTAAACACAGCCCTGACTCAGTGAATACAGGGCAGAGAGAAGGGGAGGGCATATGGATGCCTAAATCCCACTTTCCTCCTTAAAAAATCCACTTTTCTGTGATAACATTCCAGATTTTGGGCCAGATACAGCAAGGTGCTGAGCAACCCCAGCTCCCAGAGAAGTCAATGGGGGGTGCGCAGTACCTTGGGAGGGAGGAGTTCAGTGCTTTGGGAGATCAGGCCCTTTATTACTACATGACATTCCATTGTGTATAATTCTGTTACCCTTCTGTGTGCCTTTAGGTTGTCAGCTTTCTGGGCAGGAACCTGTTTGTTCTGTACGAATCACTTACACAAACAGCAACAATGAGTGGCTGCTTTGTTTATGGTATGTTAGAAGGTGGCTATTGGGCTTTTCCAAGGCACAGTATTGAGAGTATTGCTTTAAAAAATACTTGGTGCTTATTAATTAACATGATATGTATATAGCCTGATAAATAGTCAGGAAGGAATTTTCCTCCAGGGTTAATTGGCAGAGGCCCTGAGGTTTTTCGCCTTCCTCTGCAGCATGGGGCATGGGTCACTTGCTGGAGGATTCTCTGCATCTTGAAGTCTTTAAACCATGATTTGAGGACTTCAACAGCTGAGTCATAGGTGAGATTCTGTGGTCTGCATTTTGCAGGTCAGACTAGATCAGGAGTCTCAAACACGCGGCCTGCGGGCCACATTCAGCCCGCGGAGTTATTTCCTGCGGCCCACCATAGGCGCCGATTCCACTGGCAGCCAAGCTCCAAACATTACTGAGTGTTTATATTTTATTAAAACCCCTCTTTGCATTACAGTTTTTAAAAAGTTAATACATTGACTTTTAATAGAATACTATATTACTCTTCATTTTTTTCATTTTTGACTATACTTGTGTATCATTGTATGAAAAGGTTTCAGTGATGCGGCCCTTGGGCCAATTTACTAGTTCTCATGTGGCCCTCGTGGTGATTTGAGTTTGAGATTCCTGGACTAGATGATCAAAATGGTCCCTTCTGACTTTAAAGTCTATGAGTCTAAATATAACTGAATCTTTACAAAGAGATAGAAATTACAGGTCTCTGTCTCTCTTAATGAATTTACAGTGTTAGGCCCTAGTCTTCATATGAGTAACTTTAGTTATGTGCGAGTAGTCCTGTGGTCAATTGCATGGAACTATTCACCTGCAAAACCAGATTAAGACATATTAAAGCATTATAGACCCACGCCTAAAGCCCCATCCCCTGGAGTTATGGGATTACATCAGAATCTAACCTTTCATTTAAACAAACAGTAAGTTTCTATCTAAGTGAGGTTACCAAGCAAAGCTTGAAAATATGAACCAAGTATAACCAAAATATTGACGGCTGTTTGAGTGAAACAACTGAAACAATAGTTATGAATGGGGTGAACTGCCCATGCATCTTAATGGAGTGTCAACTCCATGACCTCCTGTTCTGGGGGACCCTGCTAGCAGAGAGCTTTGTGCGGCAAGAGAAGAGTGCAGTGGTCCTGGCCCACCCACCCCAGCAGATACATCCTAGCAGGTGGGGTAAATACTGGGAACCTCCATCGCCACCTGTACCTGTCTTGGGAATGAGAGGGAACCCACACCGATCATGAAAGAGAGGACAACTGTCATTCCTGGCAGGGGAGAGATGAGGGCCGCATGTTGCTGCCCTCCTGTCTTTGCAGGAGGGAAGAAAGCCCCCATCAGTGCCACCCTAAGTGGGAGGAAGAGTGACCAGTGCAAGGGCAGGGCCATGAGGGCAGAGCTACAGGTGCCTAGGGCACCAGATTGCCATTATTCACCCCGGGGGAAGTTAATGGTGCAAATAAGGCCTGAGTTACAGGCACATTTGCAGGGGTGTATCTGTTGGTTAGGGGCGTGGCTTTGTACTGATGTAGTTATACCAGCACAAACCCTGGTGTAGATGCAGTTATACCTGGACGAGGGTGCCTTTCTGCACTGGTGTAATCCCTATTCATACCACAACGTACACACTGGGAAGACTAAACCGCTTTAACTATACCCAGGATAAACAGGGTCAATTTTGGTGGTTAGACCAGGGCTAAACGTTGGGACACTTTTCACCTACCGGGCACCTGACAAGCATTGCGTCATGTTTGTACTTAATAGGGTGACCAGATAGCAAGTGTAAAAAATCGGGACAGAGGGTGGGAGGGTAATAGGAGCCTATATATTTAAAAAGCCCCAAATATCAGGACTGTCCCTATAAAATGGGGACATCTGATCACCCTAGTACTTAATTAGTCCTGTCATTAGTTAAACACATGGCTGTGTGTGCGCGGGTGCAGAACAAGCCCCAGGTCACAGCCTGCCCCCGGGGGTTTGCCGCGTGCCCCGCGCAGCTGGGCTGTGCAGGGCGAGGGAGAGCTGAAGCCCGCGGGCCCATCAATCCCCGCCCTGCTGCTGCTGCGCGGAGAGGAAAAAAGGAATAATGCCCCAAAACGCACAGCCGCAGCCAGCCGGCCGGCGCCGAAATGCCCCGCGGTGACTCACGCGGGGCAAGCCCCGCTGCAAAGGGCGAGGAATTTCTCCGGCTCAGACGTACCGGGCTGCCAAGCGGGCGGGCCTGGGTGAGCTGCCGCCGCAGCGCGGTGCCCAGTGGGGCCGGCCTGCTCGCGCAGCGCCACCCAGGGGCCGCTCCGCCGCAGGGCGGGAAGGCGGCAGCCGTTCGGCGGCGTGTCACATGTCGGAAAGTCCCTGGCGCTGGGGGTGGAAATCCCCGCGCTGCTGGGGCTTTTTTTCTCTGCTTAGTAAAATAGAAAGGAAAAAAAAACAAGAGTCTTTACTCCAGCTTATAGCCAGAGCAGCTGCAGCAGCAGCAGCAGCAGCAGCAGGGAGGGGGCGGCTGAGGGCAGCCTGATTCTCTTGCAACCCCGCCTGGTCGGGCGTTCATGGCTCCCGAGCTTGGCTCTGCCCTGACCGTGGTGCATTGGTTTTGAGGAGGATTTTATCCGCCGCGCTGCGCGTTTGGAGCAGCCCTTCTGCAGCAAGGTACCCGGCTCTGTGCTGCTCTTGGCCATGGCTCTGCTTGCCGGCTCGGTGATGGCTGCTCCGGGCCTTGCCTTGGAGCACCGAGGGGTTTTGGGGGGGGCCCTGAGCAAGGCCCCGGCGTGGATTTCTGGCTTGTTTCTGTGGGTGAGGAGGGTGCAGTGCACACGGGCAGACTCGCGCGGTGGCAGTTGGATGTAGCAGGTCGAATAGGGCTGTGTTTTAATGCCCCCATCTCGGATGGTTTGGTGCGTTCTTAACTTTAAAAACTTCGCTGGCCATTCCAGCACGTAAACACGAGAAGGCAAGGCGATTTGGAGAGCAGACCGAAGAAGGGGCCGGTATACGCGCAGTTACGCCCTGACACACCGCTGTGGTGGTGTAAGTTACATAATTATTGTGGACAGCTCGTGTAGGTAGTTATGAAAGACCTATTGTGCTGATAGTTATACACGGTACGTTTTTAAAATAATTTGGTGGGTTATGGAATACTAACGATGGATGAGGAGAAGTGCATTGGCTATTATCGTCTTGTCTACACTAACAGTTTTGTTCCTGTTTCCCACCATTATAACGCCACTAATGCAGTTCCACTGGTGGAGTGTTTAGTGTAGACCGGTTGCCACTGTCATTTGGGCCTTCACTGGGTCGAGTTCAACAACACAGTGGGTAAAACACCAGTGGATTGTCTACACTGGTGTTCCCCACCATTGCTGGGTTGCAACCGTGAGAAATTTTGAAGAAAAACAACTTGCATGTACACATGTCAAATCGCCCAGTAGGGGGTACAGATCTGGACTGCAAACTCGGAGCCAGGGTCTGTTCTATTAAAACCTTACAGCAGCAGTATAATCAGGGCCGACGAGAGGAGGGGTGGGGGAAGCCAGTACAAATTACCGGGGATCGGAAGGGGGCCCGGGGCCCGACTATGTTGCATATGATTTTGTTTTTTTCGGTATTATCATTATTTAGTATCATTATTTGTCGATTGTGGGGTTTTTTTGCACATCAGTACAAATCCCGTGTAAAGATTTTTAGCCGGTCTGCACTTGCTGGGGGCGTGGGGGGGGGGGCATTTTTGTTTTCATCGGTGGCCCTGAGTATAATGTAAGTAAACATATGCTTAAACCTTCCATTTGCGATTTTTTTTAAAAAGCACCTCCTTGTTATTACTTAGTAGTTCCGGATTTCTTTTTAAAGTAAGAATCTGGCCTTAGTTACAGAGTGCATTAATATATACTACTTTTCACTTGCGTAGCACATTCCATTTGAGCCCCTAGAATGGAAGTTGCTAAACATTTATTAATTTGTACTGTACTTTATAAATATAAGTGAATCAAACTTCCTATTGCGCTCATGAACTAGGTAGGAAACTGTGGCAAGACAGGATAACTGAACACCGTATACATTAATAGGAATTTTACATGGAAAGGGGAACATAATTGGTTGTTTACCTATACCCAGTTCTGTAAAGTGTTCTTTCCTTATTCTACCACTTGCTGTAAAGCATACTATGATACTGTATGAAGATTAAATACAGTTTAATTAAATACAGTTGATATATATCAACAATGACAATTTTGGGTATTACTTTGGATAAAAACTAATAAAAAATAAGTGTTACGGTAGTTAGCATTCAGAGATGTTACATTTTTTTGGTTTATACACTTATTACCTAAGAGGCTTCTAATGAAGTTGTTGGCCCGCCCATTTTGTTTGGACCTGGTGTCCCACATCCTGCTACCCAGTGGCCTAGGGAGGCCTCATTCTGGTTTCTCTGGTGTACTGAAAAGCCAAGCTATTATATTTCTATTCGGTTTACAAATCCTGCTTCTGCCTGACAACCAACTTTTCACCTTGAAACAATGCCCCCTCAATCTGCTAGGTGAATTACACAACCACCCATTTGTTTCTTTCACAATCAGACCATCATAATGCACCAACAAGCCTGATCCAGCTAGATTTTGATTGCCTTGTGTGAGATGTTAAAAACCTTCACCTCCCATTCTTTTAACATTGTTATTTGTTTAACGTTGACAATGTGCCCTGCAATGTACAAGGCCCACACAGACCATCCCTTCCCCACTGAAGTCAATGAAATTTGAGGGTACTAGGTATCTGGCAAGATTGTCCTAATAATACCCACCTGTTATATACCACATTTCATCAGTAAATCTTAAAGTTCTTTGGTTGATAACATTATCCTATTCCCATTTTACATATGGGGAAACTGAGGCCGAAGGTGATTTTTAAATAATTTTTGGTTGCTCCTTTTCACAGAGTTCTTATAAATGACTTAGATCAGATTTTTTTAATTTGTTTTTTAACACCTGAAGAATTTTCTGTGCTTTGGTTTCTTTATCTTATCTGGGTGTAAACTGTTTTTTGTTTTGTTTTTTAAATTGTACTATTTTAAACACTTTTTTTTGTAGTTAAAGAATTGTTCTTTTTAAATTGACGACTAATAATCATAAACCGCACAGACAGCAGTTTTCACATGTAATGGGAGGGGAGGGGGAATGCACTTGGAATAAAGGGGAGGTCGAAATCTAGTTCTGAATAACACAGAGATTTAATTCACCTTTTTTAGTGATAAACAAATTGTGTGTTTCATTGTTTCTTAATACTGGAAAGATCCATTTCCAGGGCCAAGCTTGCAACACATAATCAGGTGAGGAGTCCTTATTCATACAAAAAATTCCATAGACACAATGAGTCTCCTTGTGTACGTAAGGGTTTAATGGATCAGGGATTGGAAACTGCTGAAGAGGGTAAAGAAAAGTACAGCTGGGATTATAATATATAATAAATTGATATTTTAATATTTTGTTGTCTCATTCCATTCTTAACTTTAAAAGTATGATGTTTAAAATAGGTGCAGTTCTACTCATGCTTGGGACTGGGGGAAATGGACAAGATAGGAAATGAGTTAGTTAACATATATTCTTTATACAAACATCCAGTAGTGTGTATGTTTTTTAATATGCAGTCTTTGCTTATAAAAGGTGCCTTCTTTACATATTCCAAGACATAATGGCCCTGACAAACAGGGCCGGCTCTACCTTTTTTGCCGCCCCAAGCAGCGAAACAAAAAAAAAGAAACCTGCTGCAGCAGTGCCGTCGAATCAAAAAAAAAATTAAAAAGCTGCCACAGCAGTGCCACCGAAGAAGAATTAAAAAAAGCCGGAGTGCTGCCCCAAGAACGGCCACAGTGCTGCCCCTTCAGATTTGCCGCCCCAGGCACCTGCTTCCTTAACTGGTGCCTAGAGCCGTCCCTGCTGACAAATGGCCAAATCTCCCACCCCCATTTGTATGAGCAGAGGAGATGCTGTGTGGACAGAACTCCCCCAGATTGAGCAGAAATGGGGTATACAGCTTTTTCAGCATCAGACACTCCACCACTTCCACCCAAGACTCCATAGAAACTCTTCTAAGCGTGCCCACTGAGGTCTTCTGTCACAGATTCTTGGTAGGGGATGGACAAAGTAGCTCTGGGCAGAGCAGTTTGGGGCAATAATAACTGCTAGGCAGTTCCCTTCGTAGCTGTTGACCAGCTGCAGGGGAACTCTCACAATGGCAGCTATCAGAGCCAGGCAGATGTAGAGGGAGGCCAATATAGCTATGTGGAGGAGCAATCTTCCATGCAGGATAGCTCTGCCTCTGCAGATAGGGGGTTCCCTTCCTGGTGTATCTGTGAGATTGTAATACCTTTCCCCTTGCTTACTCTGTGCCCCTCCAGGCTCTTATCACTAGAGAGGACAATTTCCTGACAGATGTGATGTTTGGTTTTCATTTGCCATTGGCCCCTCTCTGTTTGGCCCAAAATTAGAAATCACAATAGAAGTGTCATATTCTTTTAAGACATTTGATGAGAAAAGACTTGCTGAGTTCTCAAGCGCTAGAACGTTTAAGGTGTATATGCATTTACTTTCCTAGAAAAAAAGTTAATTTTAAAACATCGAATGGGGTGAGCACTGAGAGAACCAATGAAAGTACATGAGTGTGGATGTACTCTGTGTTCACACTTAGCTCTAGGCTGACACTGTGAAAAGACCTGATTTGCCTAGAACAAGCGTGAGACTCTGGTCCCCAGTGGAATGCCATTCATATCTATGGATTTATGTTCTCCTCACCCTATCCAGTGTGATGAGGAAAGGGGCAAATGGTGGTGAGCATTACTTGCCCCTCAACGGAAAAATATTGGGGTTTTTGAGCAAAGTGGAAATGCTTCTTCAGCTCTGTTGATTTACCATTGAGTAATAATGGGCCTCTAATTCCGTACCTCCCCATCCCCACGCACACATGTATGTGCCTCTGCAATAATTCTAGCGTTAACATAACCTAAGGAATGTTCCTCTTATGTAGCTGTCTTATTCAGTACCAGGTGCCTGCCTTGTTAGAAATGTTTCATTTGCTACTTGGTTAGTTTTAAACATCATATGAAGTTATATGCCTGAGCTGGGTGCTAACATTACATGTAACTATTCTAGATGTCTGGGCGCTTTTTAATATTGCACTGCGCATCACATTGCTTTATGCATGCTCTGCTACTCATGTGTAAATCTGAAGTGGTCAGAATCCGTTTTCGCTGGCATGTGGTCAAGTTGAAAGCTTAAAGTGTGCCTAAAGTTCAGCAGGTTCACTGGAGATTACCTTGCTCCATTGTTGATTAGACAAAGCTCTTGTAATTTCCCCTCCTCTTGATCTCCCCTCCTCTTCACCCCACTTCCATTTAAACTTCTCCTTTTAAAAGTTCTGTAATTTCATTATGAATATATTCTCTTTTCTCATTAAAGAGAAGACAGAGTAAAGAGCCTGTGATTAGTAGTTGAGGATCTATAGTCGAGTAATGCTAAGAGATTCTTGGGTATGGATTTCATATTAACTATACAGTGCTCACCGTGGACTGTGTGGTTTACAGACAAAGTTGCAAACAAGATCTCTTCCTAAAGAATTTGCAGTCTCAATCTTTATACCAGCAAGAGTCCTGTGATGTACATTAAGTGAGACTAAAATAATTGTCTTTTTCTTTTTTTCCTTCAGGTTTCTTCTCGTCGTATGACTGGCCAACAAGTTCTTCCCCAAGCTTTATATCTGAGCAAATATGCTGAAAGCCGTGAAGATTAGGGAGAGACTTCATGAAGACCTTGTCAAACCCGCCAATGGAATAATTTATCACCTTAAAACAATGTACAGATACACAGTAGAAATGTTCAGAACGTGCCAGTTTTGTCATCAGTTTCAGAGTGTCCTTCAGAAATCTTTAATTGACCAATCCACCCAGTGCTCACTGGAACATAAGAGGCAGCTGAACTGGTGCAGGGAAGTTAGGAAACTTGTGCCGTTAAAGACTAATGGTAAGTTGTATGTGTGTCACTCCACTAGTATTAAGACAGGGTCATAAGGATGTAGCACGTTGTGTTAATAGGCTTGTAGTTTGCATTGCTAAGATAAAAACATAGTTGCTTTATTAAAATAACTTACCTGTTTTTATCTTAGCAACACAAATTAAAATCCTATTAACACAATATGCTAAACCAATTCTTAATCTCTAAGGGTGCATGGTGTACGTCATTGATATATCAACAGGTTGAAAGTTTCATGGATGTTTAATAATATCATAAATCTTTGGTACGGTAGAGTGATATGTCCTTATCGATGAGGACCTCAACTCTTACAATGCTGGCATTTTCCATGATGCCTTCTAAGGACCTGATTCTGTAGTAGTTAGTGTAGTACTATGACCCCTCATCATTGTAGTTTGCAGGCTGAACTCAGTTGCTAATGATTTTTTGGTATTACTCTAAGTACCGTATCAGTTGGAGTGTCTTAGATTTCCAGCCTTTAGCTTTCTGGCTGTGAAGTCAGCCCCTGATTAAGCGAACTAATCCTGAATTGCATTATCGGATAAGAGGGATTTCCTTTTCCCCCCAATTCTTGTGCATAGCTCCTATTTTCATTAATGACAGTTACATACATGTATCACAAGATGCATAATTCCCCTTGATTTTAAATGAGAGTTAAAGAAAAGTAGCATATGGTGCTGCTTTTAATATATTTTATATTATTTCAGGGCCTTGGGGATGATTTGGGAGAGGTGTTTTATAAATGTGTGTCTTATAATATCCCCTAAAAAAACCAGGGCAAATATAGTAGATCATGGGGCTAGAGTCCAAAGATTTTGTGAGCAAGAGACTTATATTTAAATTAATTAGCGGGAAGTTCTAATGGATATGAGAGTGTGAGCTGAATATTGTATGTTCCTCAATCATATCTTTTCATATGGACATATATACACACTACCCAGTCCCCCTAGTTCATATTTCTTCCTCAAAATCTACAGTGTCCTATTACTGCTACTCTTCCTACATATGATTAAATTATACAAAGACTCATGCAAATTTAATCATGAACATAGAAGCATCGTCTAGTGGTAACTAACACAACTACTAAGAAAACAATATAGGTCTGTAACAGCAGCCCCAATGCTGTAATGAACCCCACATAGATTGTCCGCTGTACTTGCACAGAGTTCCACTGACTTCCGTGAGCCTCTGCATGGGGTCCATCCATGCATGTGGAGCTCATTGCAGGACTGAGGCCACATTTAGCACTTGTTGCAGCATTTTGCAAACACTAAATAAGTAATCTTGTCACAAGTGTTGTATCACATGATCTATTTCATGCAGTATAATTGCAGCAATGCCGGTTCCAGAATATTAGAGAGGCAAGGAGGTCCAATAAAAGATATTACCTCACCCACAATCTATTTCAGTCAAACAGATTTACTAAGAAAATGTATAATCTAGTGGATTTCTCCCTGAAATGAATAGAAACATTTTAGGCCCAATCCTGTTATTAACGTATCAAGGAGCTGCATAGCACCCACTGAATACTTTTTACTGGGTTGGATCAGGAATGGAGGACATTATTTGAAATGGAAATAATGCCATGGTTTCAGAATGTGACTTATATACCACCTGTACATGTCTGTACTAGAGGCATTTCTGGGATGTTAAAACTGCGATTTCTTTCTTTATTTTTAATTGCATTGAGTTCAGTCCCCTGCTCCCAGGTCAGTAGGGACTGTTGGTACTGCAAGGCATTGAGGAAGAAGAAATGCATCTCGTTACCTTCTGTGATTTATGCAAAATCACCACAACACAAGGGCCTGTTCAGGAAAAAAAGATTAACAGTGTGGGTTGGAGGGAAGAATGCTTCAGAGTAGGAGTGGGGCTTGCAGGAACCCCTTAATTTCCCTGGAAACAATGTTAAGCCTTAATGAATAGAACCCGTTTTTCACATAGCATAAAATAACTTTTTTATAGGAGTTCATTTACTTAACCTTTAGACGTGTACAGAGTGAATTTGACAGATCTTTTAGTCAAAGACGGATTTGCTATTTACGGCTGCAGTTTTTTTGAAAGCCAAGGAAACCAATGCTTCTTCTAGGATTTTGGTAACGTGAACTTTACCTAATATGTGCAAAAGAGTATATATCTGGGTGATTCACCATGTATGCTCTGAGGATATGAGAATGGATTAAATGAGGAAGGGAGTAGGAGGTATAAAAATTGAAACCACGTTTTTAAAAAAAAATTCCAGTGTCTATTGGCTGTAGAGATTTCACTTGTATAATGATTAGGCAGTCATTCCAGCTCACCCTAACCACACCCACTTGGAAAGTCCAGTATGAACTTCATGGTTCAAATGTGTATACATCAGAACAAGAAGTACAATAGCTGTTGCTCAATTGCTAGTCAAATAACATAACCCTGGGGAATTCCAAGTGTCGCATAGGGAATTTTGTACGGGTGGTTCTCAATAAAGAACTGAAAGTAAGTGCTATAATAAAAAAAATCTTATCTTTGCTCTCGATTTTGCAAAGGGAAAATTTTAACAGGATGCATTAATTGTCTTACTTTTATGTCAAATGTCTTCTAGTTCAGGCAGAAGACTTTTCAGTTAGTATTGTGTATTTTTCCCTGAGCCCAAAATGTGTGGTCTCATTTTAAATAAGATTTTGCGCAAGAGAAGGTTAGGAAATCAGAAAATGAATTTCACTCTATTCAGAAGGCCTGAGATTATGCAGCAAGTCTGTAACCAATTACAAATTTACAAAGGATTCATGGAGTGCTCAATGCACCTTGTGCGGGCATTGTGTATGGCTTTGATCTCATTAGGCCTTTGGAGAACAGCAATCATGAGAATGGGAAGGGGTTTAAAGCTTCTAATGTATGTAACAAACTGATACATTGGAAAATAAATTGTGGTAATTTTTTTTTTTTTAAACCTGAAGATACCCACAAGTACAAATTCTTGGTGCTTTGTTAACCTCCTTGCAATGTTGTAGTACAAGGTTATTAATGTATCTTCATGTCCTTAGATGACTTAAGTACCCTTGTAGTGAACAGTAAATCCCAGGCTTGAATCCCACTGGTGTCCAAGAATAGTTTCTTTGTGCCTTCCTTTCAGGATACTGTTGGGGAGGAAGAAGGGACATGTAATTAAAAGCCCAGGATTGGGGGGCGGGGTTAAAAAAGGGTTTTATTCCCAGCTCTTAACATACTTTCTTGTGTTTACCTTGGGAAAGTCACTTAACTGCCCAGAGCAGGGGTGGGCAAACTTTTTGGCCTGAGGGCCACATCTGGGTATGGAAATTGTATAGTGGGCCATGAATGCTCATAAAATTAACAATTCAGAGATATTCAAATACACTTTATTTAATAAAGATACATTTTAGTGGAAACAAACATTAAACCTTACTTACGTTGTTATGATGGTATATTTATAATCATATTACAATAATTAAACCAAACTAACCTCCTTTCCACGCCCTCTTTGATTAATGTGAACAATGCAGCTGGCACTTCCTGGCCAACTACTCTTTGTTTTATCCTCAACGATGGAAAATTAACACTACTAAAACAGCAGAGTCACCTAAGCCAACAAGTAGCAGGCACGTGGGCTTGCATGTTCCAGGCTCTGATGGCACATTTGAGTTGTGCAGCCGCAGTAACGTGTGCCCTCACGCAGGTCCCACCTGAACACATGGGAGCGTCGGGCAGGCAGAGCTGGGCAAGCCCCCAACCCCGCTCCTGGGGGGCCGGATTAAAAGGTCTGAGAGGCCCGTAGGCCGTAGTTTGCCCACACCTGCCCCAGAGCCTCCGCTTCTCCTTCTGAAAAATGGGATAATACTTTCCTACCTCTCTGTGGAGTTATGAGACTTCAGTCAATAATGTTTGTGAGGTATTTTGAGATTCTTAAATGGAAGGGGCTATGTGTAAATGAAGACCAAATTATTATTTTATTTATCATTTTTATTCTGTCTTTCAAAAAGAAACAAGTCTGACATTTTTCACCAACCTGACATTGAACAATACACTTCAGTATTAGTTTTAAGTGTAGTAGCCGTGTTAGTCTGTGTCAGCAAAATGAAAATAAGAAAGAAAAACTTGTAGCACCTTAGAGACTAACAAATTTATTTCAGCTTATGCTGAAATAAATTTGTTAGTCTCTAAGGTGCTACAAGTTTTTCTTTCTTATTTTCATTTCAGTATTAGTGTGAGAGGTGCCCTAGAAAAGCAGCAGAGATTGTTTCATGTGGGTCACTTATTACTTTCTTTTTGCTTTTCCTCTTGACAGGACTCTTCTGTCATATATAACAAAGCAACATGCAAGGACTTGCAGTGCAGTGTCATCTGTTATAGTTGAGCCCTAGACTGGCACCCCAGCTATGCAGTATTACATTTTTGGCAGTCCCCAAATCTGGACCAGTGTGTTTTCAATCCCTGTCTTCTACATTGCATCTTAAACAAGTGTAAACAATGCTTGTGGAGTAGAGGAAATCCCGCTGTTTACTGAGTTTATTTAATACGTTCTCTTAAGCTTTGTAGTTTTGTTTAAATTTATGATTGATTTTATCCTTTTAAGACAAATTTAGTTATGTACGAGGCATTTGCAAATAACCCCAAAATTTAGCTCATGTTGATTTATTGTAATTTTTCATCCTTTTGCCCATCAGTGTCAGATATAATGGGCTAGTTTACCCAAATTGGACAGGAAAGGTGGCCTTTATACCTCCCTGCCACAGCCTGCCCCCCTGCATCCAGCAGAGAATCAACTGAGGAGGGTGGTAGTTTTTGGCATCCTCTCCCTCAGGGTTTTCCTAATCTCTAATCTCCACTTTAGGAACCCCACTAGTGGAGGCTGTTGAGAGGAATTCAGAATCAGGTCTGAACTATATAACTTGGAATTTGTTCGCTGTGCTTTATGGGCCAGTTGCTCCTTTTGCTACTTCTTAAGGAATGGGTTTTTTTTAATTAACCAGTAACTTTCCCATAGGTGATGGTAATTGCCTCCTGCATGCTGTGTCCCTTTCCATGTGGGGTGTTCAAGATGCTGACCTGGTCCTGAGGAAAATACTGTTCAGCGCTCTGAAGGAAGTGGATACGCGCAACTTTAAGCTTCGTTGGCAACTGGAGACTGTTAAATCACAGGAGTTTGTAGAAACAGGACTCCACTATAACACCAGGGTAAATTAATTTGACTGCATAGTGCTATGATATCGGGGTAAGCTAACTTGAATGCGAAGACTTGGTCATGTTTACTTGGTTAGGTTTGCTTGGGTGGGACTATAGGGTGAGAGACAATTATGTCAACAATCCTAAGAAAATAAAAAGGATCGTATGTAGATAGCTTGAGTAACTTCTTCTTTGGAAGAAAAGGAAAAAAGTTAATATCTTGGGAACAGGTTTTGACATGCTTTGCTGCAACCAGTTCTTGATCTAAATGTCTGTGAGCTGGTGCTAATGAATATTTAATTCTTTCCTCAGAACTGGGAAGAGGAATGGGAGGACCTCATCAGAATGACATCCACAGAAATATCAGAGGCCCGAAGCGGGCTTCGGTACAATTCGCTGGAAGAAATCCATATATTTGTCCTTGTTAACATCCTCAGAAGGCCGATCATAGTTCTTGCAGGTGAGTCCTCCATGCCAGTTGCCTTTGATGACTTAATGTTAAGTGATATAAATATATTTATATATATATATTTATATATGTCTTTGTAAGTGTTCTGTTGCAGTGTTTTAAAACCCCAGAACTAACACATCACACTTGTGTCATAGTTGGAAGGAATTTGACCTTACTAATATTCAGTGTTTTTCCTTAAATAGATAAAATGCTGAGAAGCTTGGAGTCCGGTTCAAGCTTTGCCCCTCTGACCGTTGGTGGAGTTTACTTGCCTCTCCATTGGCCAGCTGAGGAATGCTATAGATATCCTATTGTCCTGGGCTATGAAAATACGCACTTCACATCACTGATCACTCAGAAGGACAGCGGGCCAGGTATGTTGTATTTAAATTATCTACTTGGGCCGTATGTAGAATGTGTATGATTTTTGGTATTTGTGTTTGCTCTCCCCTCCTTTATTGACAGTAAAATATTTAAAATATAATCTGATCAAGAGTTGCATTTAAAATGGACACAACAAATGTAAATGAGATATTCCTATTTAAATGTTCGACAGTCTTCAAAATCTAAATAGTTTGCATGATGTATATACCTGCTAGGACAATGGTCCCCAAACTGTGGGGCACACCCGCTGAGGGGGGGGTGCAGAAGAACATTTTGGGGGGGCACAGTGGGGCCTGGGCCAGCCCCCGTGGGGGGCAGGGAGGGAGCACTGTTCTGCCCTCAGCTCCGCTCCGGCTCCAGCCCTGCCTCCAGCTAAGGCCCTGGCTTCAGTTCCCAGCCTCAATGCCGGACCGACCCTGGCCCCGCTCCTGGCGGCATCTTCTGCTCCTGCCTTCCTGCCTTAGCCCTGCTCCCGGCAACAGCTCACATTCCCAGCTGCAGCTATTGGCCTTGGTCATGGCCCCAGCAGCAGCTCTGGGCACAGCCTCAGCTCCCAGCCCCGCTCCCAGTCCGAACTCCCAGGAGGGGGCATGGACAGATTACATTACAGATAAGGGGGGTGGGACATAAAATGTTTGGGGACCACTGTGGTGGGGCTTCCAGAGAGGAATCAAAGGTTGCGTCATATGGAGCCAAAGTACCTATTGCTACTAAAGCACCATTTAGTAGATGGCTAGCTATAGGTGGGTTCAATCTAAAGCATTGCCTTTGCTGCAGACTATTGACATTTATTGCAATGCACTGACTTTAATTGTGTGCCTTGCAGCAGAGGAAGCACTTTTTAGGGTTCGTCTGCATCATGTGGTTGGGATTAGTGACGTCTGTGTCCATGTGTTTGTCCGTGTATTTTTTGTGTATCCTGTTGTGAATGGGAGAATACATTTCTAGATCCATAATGGGAAATTGTCCTGTAATAAGGTTCAAGAAACTAAACCTACTGTCCTATCCATGTTAAGTATAAAAAAATGTATTAAGACGTTGAAAACCCCAAATGGTTCGTTCTCAGCATGCCCTAGTGAGCATCTTCATTCCATCTGCACTGTTTGGGAACACGGATGTAATCATGCATCCTCTTTACAGGCACTATTGCTGAATTTCAGAGAAGACCGAATGAGGGGATGATATTTTGCTTATCATATTTCACGGTTATTCCCATTTGGTAAAACTCACCCGTTTTGTTTTACACAGAAATCCGGGCTGTCCCATTAGTCAGCAGTGAACCAGGCAGGTTTGAAGACTTGAAGGTGCACTTTCTGACGGACGATGAGGAGATGAGAAAGGAGCAGCTACTGAAAGAGTACCTAATGGTGATAGAGATTCCAGTGCAAGGTTGGGAGCATGGTACAACTCACTTAATTAATGCTGCAAAGTGAGTGGTGTTCTTCTCTTCCTACAGCTTTTTAGTTGTTGATAAAAGTCTTATAGGATAATGTATTCAGTCTTTTCTTTGTTTCTCAGCAACATGCATATTATATACACCATTGTGAAATCATGTCACTATTAATAATAATGTACCTTTGGTGGCATAAGACTCTAGCTTGAAGCAGGCTCAAATTTAAATTCTGAAATTTCCAGTTTTCAGTTTCAGAAGGTAGTTAATAAATTAGTCCTGTGTTCTGCCAGGTAGCTAAAGGGATGTGACTGAAAATGAGAGAACTCAGAAATAATAGTTAAACTCTCGCATTCTTATTTAAACAGCTTTTGGGCAAATTGTGCCTTGAAGCACATTCATTGCACTGTGGAAAGTGTGCAGCTGTTATGACCAAGTGCTTCCGGCATTCTGCTTGTGCAGTGCAGCTTCAGGCAGAACCCTGCAGGGGTGTAGTGTGGAGGAACAGGAGGCTGACTCTATGCCCACCCTCTTATGCTTAGTAAATGCCCCTTTGGATGTAGAGGGCTTTTGGCTGTGCTAACCACCTCCTTGCTCTGAGGATACACTAACAGCAACATTCTGCCCAGTTCCTGAACAGATGCATAAGGGAGAGACGCCCTGCAACCTCCCTTTCACTCCAGTCCCCTTGTGCAGGAAGGACTCTTTCTGCTCCTGTAAGGTTCTGGATTGACAGCCTTCAAAATTAACATCCACCCCTCACCCAGGTGCAGCATGGGCAGTGGTAAGACCACTTCCCCAGTTTTGCTGGGCTCATGTGCCTCAACCCTTTACTGACTGGATCACTTCTCCACATCTGCTCAATTGTGGCCTCTAATGTAATTGCAGCGTGGGTATTTTTGTGTGTTTTGTTTTTTGTGATGTGGACACTAGACAAATAGGAACATCCGAGCCACCATCTGCTCATTTCACATAAGCAGGGTTTCCAGTTTTAGATATCAAAGCAAAAATGGGAGTAGGTGTTTATAAAATATATATCAACATCTTTAGAGATGGAAATTGTTTGCAAAGTGGGCTGATGGGCCCTACAAAGCTCCCAGTTTACTCTGTGCTGAGTCCTGGAGTGCAGGACTTCAGTGGCAGCTAAGAGATTGGAGTTTTTTAACATCAATTTATTCCATTACAAATTACCTGTAATGTGCCTGCAACTAAACGCTGAAAACCGCATTGGCCAGCATTCTGAGAATACTACCAACTAGGATTGTATCCAACCACTTATTTAGAGGTGAAAGGCTCCATTTAACTTTTACTAGACACCTAACTTTCAAAATATGTCACTTTAAGCTGCAATTTACCATCATGTATTTTTAATTCAGCAATATGGATATGTAATAATGATCTCTTTACCTCCTTACATTTATATTTCCTTGTCCAGTGTTGCTTATATTCAATACCATGCCCACTCCTTGCCCCTTTCAGACACTGATATACATGTTGATTATTTGTTTTCTTATTTGGCCTTCAGGTTAGATGAAGGCAATTTACCCAAAGATCTAAATCTGATGGAAGATTACTTTAAACTGGTACAGAGCGAGTACAAGATGTGGCAAGAGAACACTGATGTTATTGTGAGGAAGCCTGTGTTTATTACAAGGGGGCCTTTCATGATGAATCAAAAATCAATGACCTTCACCGAAATGTCTCTTATAGAGGTGAAATGTGAAACTCCCAATTGCCCCTTCTTTATGTCTGTGAACACCCAGCCCTACTGTCATGAGTGCTTTGCGTGGAGGCAACAGGGAAATAAACCAAGGAGACCGAGCACCAAAACAGCATCTGAAAAGCCGTGGACAACTGGAGCAGGCTCATCTAGGGTTGAGTTTTGTGAGCTCGTGGGAGGGCTATCTGAAGAGCCAGTGACAGGGCCTCATTCTGCACCGCCAACAGCTCCAAGCCTTTTTCTGTATAGTGAAACTACTGCTATGAAATGCAGGACTCCAGACTGCCCGTTTACGTTAAATGTGCAACACAATGGACTCTGTGAACGCTGCTACAATTCCAGACAGCTCAGTCCCTCTAACAACTTGGACAACGTGCGACTTTTAAATAGTGTGACATGTAAAATCTGCCTTCAGGACACGAACAGGACCTTTAATGGCACCTGCACCTCTTGTCTCAAAAGGACTAGAGACTGTCCTGGCTTCCTGCTTACATTCCATCAGAGATCTTACTCCGACCCTTCACAGCTATCGCAGAGCCTCCTTCAGCATTCCTGTCGTGCAGCACCGAGCAATGAGCTGGAGGAACTGCCTTCCGCAATGATGCTTGAGGCTGCTCACAATTCAGAGGAAAGAAATGGAAGTAGCCAGTGCAGAAAACCTGGCTGCGAGTTTTTTGGGACTCCTCAGAAGGAAGGCTTTTGCACTATATGCTTCTTTGAGTACAGGGAAAACAGTAAGTGAAGCTAGTTTTAGTTCCCTAACACCTTAGCTTCAGGTCATTGTCTCTGAAGATACAGGGTGCTTTTGTGGGAGTTTTTTGTGGGAGGGAGAGGGCGTTGGAAGGAGGTGGCGCTAATACAAAAATATCAAGGATGGGCCAACCAATGGTGTAGAGCAGCAGCATTAACGTGATGAGACTATATCTTTGACACACTTATTCTTGTGTAAACCATGGTACAAGATAAGGGTGGGATTTTCAAAAGCACTCCGTATTGGCCCAGTTCTGCTTCCACTGAAGTCAATGATAAAATTCCCATTGACTACTGTGGAAGGAGAGCTAGGCCAGTGCTGAGTGCTATTGAAAATCTCACCCATAAACCACTTTTCAGTTGTGTTTTGGTGTGAACTGTCTGTAATTCACGTGCCTTAATGTCACAGTGACAGGAGTTGTAGGAATCAGTCAAATACCAACCACTTCATTGTCTCTGCTTAAAGTCAGGTTTTGTTAGTAATGCAAGGCCCACATTCATCCTTGATGTAGCTATTGAAGTTGCCTGTGCAAGTTAAGTAAGAAAGTCTCTGTAAGAAATGTGGTTATATTAGAAGATCAGCAGTCACTTTAGTAGTGGTCATGTTTGGGAAGTTACATTATTAAAATGTACCTCTTTTAACCATTTTTTATTAGTGCTGTGTTGTATGTGAAGTCAGGCCTTCATATGGGCAATATTCTGTAGCTAAATCAAAGGATACAGTCCTTACCCCTGTTACTACTCTTCTCTGAAATGAGCAAGGACCTCTCAGGAGTAGTACCTGAGAGATGAATGTAGGAGGGGAAATAATGCATCTGTCTTGCAGAATAGCTCATTGATGACACTAGTGGAGTACAGTCTGAAACTTTTCACATATCTTCAAGTTATGGAAGCTCCCTGGTAGATCATGTGGTAGCAGTTATCTGGGCTAGTAGTTTATTTTCAGAGGTCATTCACAACATCATGTTTTCCTGTTATTGTGGAATACAGTATAGACAATCTGTATATGTAGGCTTTTTAATAAACCAGTGAAATGTAACCCATTCATTGCTGGTCCTTTGCGCTACCATTTCTATTTAACATTCCCTTGAAATTGTGGGGGAATATTGGGATGAAATCCTGGATCCACTGAAGTCAACTACAAAATTTCCCTTGACTTCAGTGAGGTCAGGTTTATGCTCCTGGTCCTTTTAGCAACTGTGATCTAACTTGAAAATACAGAAGGAGGCAAACTTTGATTGAATTGTTTCAACAACTTTTGATTTAAAAATAAGATTAGTAGCCACCATTATTTATATATCTTTTAAAAAAAAGGTGAATCTGTTCTGAGTATTTGGGGTGGCCTCATACCTACTTGAGGCTAGATGACTTGTTTTGGAGACCAAAGAATTCTGTGTTGCCTTTTCTGTCCTCAAAAGTGGTGTTCGCATTCAAATAACCTCTCTTCTTGCTTTGTATGGTAGGCAGTGCCTCACTACTTCAACAGAGACGGTCTCAAAGGAATTCTCCTGCTTCTGGTCAGTCTGGGACCTCTGCTGCCACATTCCATAACACCATTTCCTGCCTGGGGCGAGAATGTGGCACCCTGGGCATCAGTATGCTTGAAGGGTATTGTCAGAAATGTTTTATTGAAGCACAGAGTCAGCGATTCCGTGAAGCCAAAAGGACTGAACAGCAGCTATTGGGACAATCTGAAGTAAGTGAACTTATGGGAATCTTCCCCCTGTGTTGAACCCTGTACCCTTCACCCTAATATATTTTAGTGAACAGTTTCAACTAGAATAGAAAATCCCCACGTTACTGCACCTCCACTTTCTGAAAAGGAAAATTTTGAGTAAGTCACTACTCTGCCTTCCAGAACTGAGCCCCAGGGAGGTATGGAAGTCTTTCCCATGTTACATCTACAGCGAACACTGTGGCGATGAACACCACAAAACATCTTGCAAGAGCCTTTGTCCCATTAGCATGAAAAGCCTTGGAGCAGTCATAGAAGAACAGCATCAGTGGCTACAGAGTTTTCTTTGACACTCCTTTGAGATTTCATTTAAAAATGAAACTAAAAGAAGCAACACAGCCAAGCCATTTCACAGTTTCTAAAATCTAGTACAACACATCAAGATTACTGTATATAGGAGTTAGCCTTGCTTCATATTGATTCCAAGGTCGGGTGGGGAAGATTTTTCAACCATGTTCAGTGTTGCCCTAGCTCTGCTCAGATTTAAGTGTATGGGAGTTTAATCATAGAGTTCACTAGGAACAGATGGGCTAATGCTGAGTGCTTTTGGAGATCTCCCCCTTCACAGCTGTGAAACCACATCAGACAAGTTGGTCAGCTTTAGTAATGTCCAGCAGCACCTTTATTTAGTTAATTTGGAGAGAAGGGGCGGGGGTGGAGGTGTTGAGTAGAGAGTTTTCAGGGAGGAAACTTTTTGTAATAAATGAAAGCCTTTTAAGATTCTGTCTGATAAATCCTGGCCCATAACAAGCTTGGAGCTTTGTGCTCTACTGTATTCTCAGAAGAGGGAAGTCTCTACCTAGAAATTGAAAAGACTGGTGCTTTGGAAATCAGATTCTTGGAAAGCTGTTGTAAATAGTGCTGCAGCACTTCTTGCTGCCACTGTATACTGAACAAACCTGAAGTGGTTAAATATCAAAACATAGCAGTGTCCAAAGCAATTAAAAGCCACTTATGCTGCCAGCATTGCAACTGACAATTTTTTTTTAACCTTTACAGAGAACTGGGCAACACAGAGACTTACCGGTGTCAACAGTGGGGAGCCAAAAGCGAAAGTGTGCCGTGGCTTCTTGTAGGAACAACTTAGCCTGCAGAAATGATGAGCTGTGTCAGGAGTGCCAGAGAGTTCAGTCTGGGAATCCTAGAGGGCCAGCTGCAGAAGAGCCTCTGAAACAGCTCTGCCGAGCCACTGGCTGTGATCATTATGGCAATAATAAGCGCAGTGGCTACTGCAATGAATGCTATCTGTTCAAAGAGATGTATGGCTAGCAGAGAAGTGCTGGCAAAGAGCAAGGAAGCAACATCTGCTTCTACCTCGCTGAAATGGTGCTATGTCCAAAACACTTAAGAGGCTAGCCATTGCAAGGTCTATTTGAACGGTGTGACATATATATGGCTTTGGGGGAAAAATAAGCCGTCTGGTTTTGTACATATCTATGTCCATGGGTATGAATAAATATCCACTTAATACAAACACTGCATACAAGGACCAATGAGAAGTTAGTTTGCTTTCTGCACAGAGGAATCTTGCAGGAATGATCTGCTATAATGCTGACTCCAAACTCCCTCTCCTGTCAGATTTCAAAATTCCTAGAGTGCGTACTGTGGCCGAGTGAAGCATTTGAATACAGAGGACTTTGTAACTTTGCCTCTGCACTAATACGTCCCCTGCACCTTGTCAGAACTGATCATTCAGAGTGCAAGGACGCTCAACCAATGTCTGAGATGCAGAGCTTCTTGAATTGGCCTACATCAGTGTTTTGCTCAATGTGAGGCTGGCCCTTCTTGAGAGGACTCCATTCTCGTCCGGCGGAGTCTGGTGCAAGCTGGGGGCGAGGACATAAATAAGAAATTTGCTTTTGCTTGCTTGCTTAGTTGCCGTCGTCTAAGAGCTCTGTCTTGCATGTAGAGTGTTCTGGTTGGTTTTGTGTTTGCTGAGCCCTGGGTAGAAAAATCAGAAATGAAGGACAACTCGTTGTCTGTCCAGTCAACATGTTTAACCAATGTACCTCCCTTTCCAAAACCCAAAAATAATAGGGACCCAGTGAGTAAGCCCATAACCATCATCTACAAATGCATTTATGTGAAGGGAGGCCTGGACACTCCCCTCCCCATCCCTAGGGAAGGAAATGCCACCACAAGGTATGAGAAACACAGCCCTAGGTTTCAATGCTGATGCCAAACTGACCCTGTCTGCTTTGGTGTAGGAGAAAGCACAGTAGCAGTTAGGGCTGTGCAAGCTGCTCTTTTCTTATTTTATTGCCTCCTGCCCCGTTTTTCTGGCATCAAGGGCCCGATCCTGCAAAATGATGAGCACCTCTTGTGCAGCGGTGAGAACCATCACCTCCTATTTTGGGAGTTAAGGTCACAACACATCCCAGGATTGGTCCCTGATTATCTCTGCAGTTGCTGCTCAGATATTTGTATGCCTTCCAGGGTATCTGTTTGTTCAGCTGAATGACTTTATTTTATTTTTGTAACACTTGGTTTTCTACAGCGGCAGGGTATCCTGGACGTAATATATACGTATAGTCATTCATGAGATCCAGCCCCTGCCCTGCAGCTGAGAGACCAATTCTGCCGCTTACTCTTTCATATGTTAGAGATTACTTTATAACCAACCCCAAAACACAAGGAAGGTTTTAAAAGTAAGTTCCATGGTACACAACAATGGCCACTTTTGTGGCTCCTGTAGCTGTTGTCCATGTCTAATTATTGCGAGTTTGTATCCCTCCTGGTTTTAGAGCAGGGGTAGGCACCTATGGCACGAGTGCCAAAGGCAGCACGCAAGCTGGTTTTCAGTAGCACTCACACTGCCCAGGTCCTGGCCACCAGTATGGGGAGGGTGTGGGGGGGAGAATCTGCATTTTAATGTAATTTTAAATGAAGCTTTTAAAACATTTTAAAAACCTTATTAACTTTACATACAACAATAGTTTAGTTATATATTATAGACTTATAGAAAGAGACCTTCTAAAAACGTTAAAATGTATTACTGGCACGCGAAACCTTAAATTAGAGTGAATAAATGAAGACTCGGTACACCATTTCTGAAAGGTTGCCAACCCCTGTTTTAAAGTGAGGTTGGGATTTACATTTGCAAGAATGGTATGGCCTGGCTTTTGTTGCTGCTGTTTGAGGTTGGAAATCAAAGGGAGCGTTGCCATGGACTTCAATGGGGCCACAATTTCACTCCTAGAGTTCAAGCCTCCACTTTTCAAGCTATATTTCTTTCTCTAGCAAACTTGCCTTGTTTCCCTCTGCTTTTCATCCCACCCCATCCCTCAGTTTTTCAGCTTTTATTGCTGCTATTATTTTGGAGGAAGCAGCACGAACGACAGCTGCTCTGATCTACTTTTCAGATGAAATCTTTTGCTACTGTTTACCCAAAAGTACTCATTGAACTTTTTTATATATATTTGTGAACTTTTACAATAAATGTGAAACTGTTAAGATATTTATATTAAAATGATGTAACTTCAATTTTGCACATTTTAGGAATTTTTTTAGTATAATAATTTAGTCAAAGATTGTGACATTCAATGAGTAAGTAAATGTATAACTGCAAAAAAAATTCTCCAATATAAAGAAATAAATTATTGAAGGATTAACTTTGATATTTTACATTCATGATTGGTGGGAGAAGAACATATAGTTAGGTGCACAGGAACGATCCAGGAAAGCATCTCTATTCAGGACAGCACTTCAGCATGTGCTTAAAGTTAAACATGCCCTGAAGCGTAGTCCTGAACAAGACTTAAGAATGTGCTTTCCTGAATTGGGACCATGTAGTCCAGTCCTTTCGAGGCGCAAAGTGCTATTGCTGCTGAGCATGCTCAAGTGTTACTGAAGTCAGTGGCCTTGCAAAAAGAGCTCCACACCTTTCAGGATACTGCACGTGAAGCAAACAACATCCTTAGGGATGTGGATCCTGAGTAGCTTCAGTTCTCATTGAAGTCCGTGTGAGTTCAGGGGACTCAGCAGGACCTGAACCCATGGTGAGTAACGAAAAGAAAGCTAAGAACAGTCGGCCATGTTGCTTGGAACTTCTCAGTCCGGAATGGAAGTTCTTGCAACCGAAAGCATTAAATCCCCATGATATTTTCTCTGCAGCTTTCTGGGGCCATTACTCATAACTCTAAAGTCACATGAAGTTCTTTATCACTTTGATGTATCTTATGTAAATGAGCACACACCCTGTCTCATTTGATCTAGTTGTGGGGGAACGACAGAGCAAATATATTTTACACACCCTGGTATTTCCCTAATCTTTTTGGGGGGGATTTTGATCTTTTGAAGCTTCATGACCTCTGCCTGGGCACCTAGTCTTTCTCCTTGGGCTTCTACGTTTCTTTCCTGTAAGGCAAGAGAAGAAAATAGTTGGGGTTTCTCCCTTTTTGACCACTACTAAAGATCTCTGCTGTTAGATGACTAAATAAAAACCCTAGTTTGGCCAGGTTTATTTTCTTACCAAAAAAGTAAGACTTTTATGAAACAACAGGCTTGGAAACAGTCTTTTGTAGCTTTATAAATTCCTATAATACAGTGCAACATATCAGTTATTTTTATTTTTGGTAAGGCCAGGGTGCCCTATAACCTACACAGTGATTCTAACGCGAGTCAAGCTGGGAAAATGAATGGTCAGCGTGTTAGCTGTGACCTTGAGGTTAAAAACCAGCATTCATTGTGATGCAATATTATGCTAGTAGATAACCTCGGGTCCAGAAAAGAAGAAAGTCACGTGCCATCCTTTACCCTAGGTCTCAGAAGAAATGCCTGTGTTGATATTTCACTAGGCTGCAAGACAGCTTTCAGCGTGCTGATCTAGGGTAATGGACCATTTAGGCAGAGGGGGGTGGGAAACAGTGCAGTGAGACAACATGAACCTACATGTTACTTATGAAAGAAATAGACTTCACCTAACTACAGTTACTCTTTAACACTGATAGTCCAAAGGCCCCAGTCAGGGTCACAGCCACATTGTGGTAGTATCATGCAAATAACTTCAGGAGAGGTGGCCCCTGCCTTGAAGAGCTTACAGTATAAGGGCCAGATCATGGCTGAGGCAGTACACCCACACAAGAGCGTAAAACTTCACTTTTTTTACTTTGGGCCATAGAGCCGTATCAGTAGGGGTAAACAGGTTTATGTCAATCCTTCCCATCATCACCTTCAGCCAGTGGTCAAATGTCTTATTTAATTAGCCTGTCTTGTTATAGTCCCATACACCTCGGTGCAGAGATTGCTGTTAATCCATTAGCAGTCTCTGAAGTTAAGGATTTTGAAAATCAGGAATACAATCAAATGGAAATGAGAGAGGTGTGTTTGACTGAGTTAATCTAACAGTATGCCTGACCTAATCCCAACTACCTAATAATAATAGTAATTTATGCTATAGCAGTCTTTCATTCCGAAATAGCCATCAGTGCTTTAGACTATAGATCTCAAAACAAAGAAGTGCCCCCCACCACCACACACACACTAGCAGTATGGAAAAATTATTTCCAAAAAAAATCGTTATGTACAAAGCCTAATTCTCCTGCTGCAGGATACAAGTGACTCCCATTCAAGTCAATGGGAGTGTAATCAACCATCCCCTCTTGGCTGAGGAGACAGCAGAACACCAACTCGCTGATAGCAGTGAATAGTAATAGAAATTTAGGAGTAAATTACAGATTTCCAATGTCCCAAATGGGTGGCCATAAAGATTGTCATGATGACATGATATCAGGCCTTGAACCCAGACCCATGGGGGGAGAGAAGGTGGGGGGGGGGGTTGGGGTCACCCCATGAGGTGTTGGAAGTCTTCACACTCCAATCCTCCACCTGGCAGCTTGCAGGCAGCAGCTGGGACCAGGGTCCATGAAGCCCAACTGGGGCACAAGCCCTAACTTTACACTCTGTGAGAGCTCCAAGGCTCCTGATTGGGCCACAGCCCCTAATTAAGAAAGGCAGAAACTGGAAGTTCTCTGAACAGTGGAGCTACATCCTGCCTGTTCTTGTCTTCTGGTATCCTGGTTCAGCCTGACCAGGTTGACTTGGTAACTGCTTCCTGGTTCCTGTCCTCCAGTTGTCATCTGATTCTGGCCTCCTGGTAACTTACCCTCCCAGTATCTTGACTTGGCCTAATTCCTGATAATTGGCTCCTATGTCCTTGGTCTGAGCCTGGTGCTAATCCCTAGGCCAAGCTGCCCACAGCCTGGCGCTGGCACATACAGTGATCTCTAAAAATAAAGTGTGATCCCACATGCAACATAAGGGGTTTCCACGGGCTATATGCTGCAGATGATACATATTCTTAGCTGGTGTAAATCAGCCTAGCTGCATTACCTTCAGGAGAGCTGTACCTATTTACACACCTGAGACTATTGCCCAGAATGTACAGGATAGCTTCTTCCCAAATTACCTGTACCCCAGTGCTTATGTTCATTATAGCCTAATTGGGCACCTAAAATGGGCATCTATGTTAATTTTTAGGAAACTCAATGCCATGAGTGGCCAGATTTTCATATTTTTTTCAGAGGGAATTTTCAAAATTGCCATTGAAATCAGTGCACTGATGAGCCAGAGTTAGGTGCCTCCCTCTGCTCATGATCCTCAGCTGCGAACCCTCTCCTGGGGGGCCCTATGGCTTAGCAGCTGAAACTGTCTCTCTGTCTCCTGCTCACACTCAGTACCTCTCCCATGTTTGCCCTAGGTGTGCCTGTGTACCCAGCTGTCTTTTGTACAGGTGCTCTGCTGCCGTTCAACCTATCCGTTGCCTGCCTCCTGATGAGGGGACTGGGCAGGTAACTGATGTTAGGTGTGCTCTGATCATGCCTATGGGATTGGGCCTCACTGCCAAGATAGTTGTTCCCCAGCCTAGTTTGAAAATCCATCTTCATGGCATCTGGGGCTTTGACTTGAGTTAGGGCTCAGAGTAGCTCGTTAGATATGGAGCAGTGTCAGGATGTAGCATTTGCAAAGCCACCCATCAGCAGAAACATAGGCGCCTCAGGGACTTAGGTGCCTAGGGTTAGCGGCCACTGAGAAACAGCTTTGAAAATATCAGTGGTGCCTAAATGGTGGACTTGGGTGCCTAAAGAGGCAGCTAGATACTTAGATGCTTTTAAGGTTCTGGGACATTTGGGTATGTCTACGCTGCAATTAAATACCCCTTGCTGGCCCGTGTCACCTGACTCAGGCTCACAAGCCCGAGTCAGCTAACACGGGCCAGCCCTGGGTGTTTAATTGCAGTGTAGCCATACCCTCACTTTCCCATGGGTATAATAACACTTCTCTACGTCAGAGGTGTGGTGTAAGGATAAATACAGTATTAGCTTGTGAGGTTCTCAGATACTATGATATGGGGGAGCCATATAAGTACCTAACATAGAAGTTCTATTTATTTACAATGTTGGTCATTGGCATAACTGTGTCTATTTAGCTAGCTTAAGTATTACTAAGGTATTTCTATTTGGCACAGGTGAGGCCACACCTGGAGTACTGTGTCCAGTTTTGGTCCCCCCACTACAGAAGGGATGTGGACAAATTGGAAAGAGTCCAGCGGAAGGCAACGAAAATGATTAGGGGGCTGGGGCACATGACTTACGAGGAGAGCGTGAGGGAACTGGGGTTATTTAGTCTGCAGAAGAGAAGAATGAGGTGGGATTTGATAGAAGCCTTCAACTACATGAAGGGGGGTTCCAAAGAGGATGGAGCTAGGCTGTTTCTAGTGGTGGCAGATGACAGAACAAGAAGTAATGGTCTCAAGTTGCAGTGGGGGAGGTCTAGGTTGGATATTAGGAAACATTATTTCACTAGGAGGGTGGTGAAGCACTGGAATGGGTGGTGGAATCTCCATCCTTAGAGGTTTTTAAGGCCCGGCTTGACAAAGTCTTGGCTGGGATGATTTAGTTGGGGATTGGTCCTGCTTTGAGCAGGGGATTAGACTAGATGACCTCCTGAGGTCCCTTCCAACCCTAATATTCTGTGATTCAATATAGCACTGTAGTATCTAAGGCCCCAATCCTTACATTGAGCTTAACTTTATACAGTGTGACTAGAACCACACTGCACTAAGTTAGGTGCCGATCTTGCAAAAACTTATGCATGTGCCTAGGTGAGGAGGTCTGAGAAGCATAGCTTGGTTTGGGGAGGGCCCCAGGGGAACAGGAATCATACCGTTTTACTCCAGCATACTTCACTATAACACAAAAGAAAACCACACCACCGAACAGTCACAATTTCAGTTTGTGTTATACTGACAAGGCTTTGTTTAAAAGGGGGTTAAAAATAGAGAATTTTAAAACCAATCACTCGGTTTCTCATCTTGCTAGAGTCACATGTCATACAGCAAACATATTCTAGATGAGAAGGGGTTAAAAATTAGCATGACTTGATATAGCAATTTGTGTCCTAGTGCATGTTTCTCCCTCATTAGTGATAAATACTGTCATGACACCAGTGTTTGCTGGGGACCAAAGGGTTTTTCTCAAGCAGTAGCTTTAGGTCACCTGCTGTATCCTCTTTGATAACTTCTGGGTTTCAAAAAGAAACATGAAATAAGATCAGGTAATTTTACTTGGGAGTTTTATGGTGACTGCCTTTTGTTCCAACGTTAATTTTCAAAAAACTCCATATGTCTCATCTTGAAAGACAACCTACGTCATGTTACCCAGCCTACCCCCTCCTCCAGCCTGTGCTTTCTGAATAACGTGACATGTAGCAAAGTGTCGTCCCCCCATCTCCCCTCCCCACTCTCTGATGATTAACCATGATGATTCTTTTGGCTACTGGCTTTTTAGTTTAATGATTATACGAATGCTTAGTGTTAGGCAGGAAGTAAGATTTCCCCTGGTGAATTACTGCAGTGGGGAACTTAAGTTTTGCTGTCTGGTTATGGTTTTATTTCAAGGCATTCATGAGCTACTAAAATACGTGCATCTTGCCCAAATGATCTGGCCTAGTTACATCTCTCTAGGGTTTTATCATTTTAAAAATATTTGTACTGCTTTTTTAGTGTCGTTTAACGTAGTGGGGCAAATTCTTTTTCAGTAACACTGGTGTAAATCCAGAGTACTTCCACTGACTGAAGTGTTTTATACATTGGTCCGAGTTCTTTTTCCACTGGCTATTCTGAATATACACGAAGTAACTAAAAGAAAATTTGGCCCAGTGTGTTAAACTTTTAATAGAATGATGTCACAGAGACAGAATCCCCACTTACTAAAATAAATCTCTGTAGGAGTAATTTCATTTCCTCTTACCTAAATCACTGGAGAGAGAACTGCATGTTGCAGAGAAACCTGCTAGATATTTTAGACCAATTCCGATCAGTTATAGTGGTTTAAATCTGTAATCATAGAAGTATAGGACTGGAACAGACCTCAACAGGCCATCTAGTCCAGTCCCCTGCACTCAAGGCAGGACTGAGTAATGATTAGACCATTCCAATATTTCCATTAGCTTCAACAGAGTTATTCCAAACTAATACTGGTGTAACTGAGATCAGAATTTGTCTCATGTAATTGGCTTCTTGTCTCCTTCTGTGCAACCTGGAGTGAATAAATATATATATATATAATCATCAATGCACCAGGACAGTGTTTTGGGTCCGCATACAGCAAGATGCTTAAGGCTAAGTAGTCTCATTGACAACTCGTGCTTAAAGATAGGTGCATGCTTATGTACCTTGCTGAATCAGGGTCTTAATTCTCTATATAAAACCTCTTGTAAAAACTAAAATAGTTAATCATTAGTTTAAATTAGACTAAAACTAAGTTCTATTTGAAAGAAAAAGATTTTCTAATATTTTACTTGTCTATTGTAATCCATTGTCTAATATAAAATTATAGTGCTGCATGGTTTCTTTCTAAAACACACATGCCAGGCTACATTAGTCCTAAAATGATGATAATTTTCAGAGCTTTTTTTTAAAAAGAGTAGCCACTGGAGGCACTGACAAAGTTGCTTGCCTTCAATACCCTCACCCAGGTTTTGCGATAGAAGCCAGGAAATAAGATTCAACTGGGATTCAAACCTACACCCTGAAAGTTCATAAATCATCAGACCCCGCCCCCCCCCATCATGATTTACAAAATGAAATCATGGTTTTTTGTCTTTTGGGGCGGAGGGTTGAACTCCCTTGCCCACTGCAAACATGTGAGCAGCTTTGAGCTACCTTGTTGTCTCACACACACTTTTGCTTCTCCAAAACCCAAATCTTGCAAAATACCTTTTATCAAAGGGTGTGTTGTGACACTAGTAGACTAGGTGCCTGCTCTTGCCAAGGCTTAAGGCCTCAGCCGAGCACTGACATATTCATTGCTGGAAACTAGTCCAGCTCACTTGTGTGTTAATTCGGTTAAGACAGGTATTGTACTTCTAACACTGTTTAGTGTTCAGACTTTATGAAATGCTTGTATGTTGCTTCATGCATAGGTCTACACTGAAAAAAACCACCCAAAAAACCAAAACAACCCACCACCTCTGCAGCAGTGAGTCAAAGAGCCCTGGTCAACTGACTCAGGCTTGTGGGACCTGTGCTATGAGGCTAAAATTAGCAGCATAGATGTTCCCATTCAGGCTTGAGCCTGGGTTCTGAGACCCCCTGTGACGAAGTGGGGATTTTTCCCTTGTTATGTTTTATAGGAGTCTTACTATTGAGCCTATGTGAGTTTTACTGTTTTGCATGAATACTGTGTGTGCCTCAGTTTCCCTGTGTGCTGCACCAATACCTCGGTGGTGAGAATAGGGGTATGTGACTTTGGCTGAGACCTCTGGGGCAGATGAGGCTGCTCCAGCTGCCTGTACATATGCTATGACCGGTGCCCTTCATAACCTGAGACCCAAGAGGGGGATGCAACCAGGTGAGGACCAGGTGACTGGGAAGGGAGACAAACAGAAGGAGGAGGAGCAACAGGGGTGTCTGAGGTCGGGTTGCTGGAAGCTGGCAGTCTGCTTGGGGGGACTGGAAGAGGGGGAGTCCAGGGCATCTGGCCCAGGACTCCCCAAGATGGACATGGCTGAAAGTCACTGATTTATGTGCTAACAAGTTCTGGTCTATGCTGTGTTCCGGTCGAATAATACACCTTCTGTTTTACTGGCTGGCTGAGAGTCACGTCTGACTGCGGTGTTGGGGTGCAGGGCTCTCTGGCTTCCCCAGGAGCCCCGCCCAGGCGGACTTGCTGCAGGAAGCGCATGGTGAGGAAGGGGATGCTGAATGCTCCGAGGTCAGACCCAGGAAGGTCGAAGCTGTGTAAGCTTCTTGCCCTGGTGACACTATGCTCAGAGAGGGGAGGCATGCTACACCAGAGTCCTGACTGGCTTCGTATGGAGTAGTTACAGAGTATCACCCAGTGACTCCGTGACACCCGCCTCCCCACCCAGTGGGCGCGCTGGCCCTGCACATGGCTAATTTTAGCTCTGTAGCACAAACCCAAGTCAGTTGACCCAGGCTCAGAGACTTGCGGTGGAGTTTTGGGGGGAACTGTTCGTTTGTTTGAAGTGCTGGATGTATCCAAAGAACCAAGCAGTAAAGTTGATACAAATGTGTCTGAGTGTTGCCTGATGGTATGGAGCTTGGAGCTAGTTCCCAAACTACCAGCTAATTATTTCTGTACCCCCTGTCAGCCCTCACTTCTGCCCCTTGTATCCCAGATTTACAAGGCCAGGCAGTATGTCAGCTCCTGGGATTCTTACACCCCCAACTGGCCTGGTGTACACACTACCTCCAGCAGGGCTCTGCTTCTCCCCCTTCCCAGGCCTGGTGGTATTGGGATAGAGAGGAGGGGAGGAGGAGAGAGGAGTGCAGAGAACCACTCTATTTTCACAAGAAGGGAGGAGGGAGCAAGGTTGCTTTTTGCTGCTGGGCTCTTTGCAGGGGCGGCTCTATGATTTTTGCCACCCCAAGCATGGCAGTCAGGTGGCCTTCGGCGGCACGCCTGTGGGCGGTCCGCTGGTCACACGGATTCGGCAGCATTTCTGCAGGTGATCCGCTGGTCCTGCACCATCGGCGTGCCCGCCGCCAAATTGCCGCCAAAGCCGCGGGACCGGCAGACCTCCCCCAGAAACGCCACCGAAGGCTGCCTGACTGCCACCCTCTCAGCAACTGTCATGCTGCCCCCTGTGGCTTGCCGCCCCAGGCACGTGCTTGCTGCGCTGGTGCCTGGAGCCACCCCTGGCTCTTTGTTTCATCTTCCCCTATTCCCCTTCATGCCAATGATATCAGCTGCTCCCTCTCTCTGCTCCACTACCCATACACTTCTATGGATTCTTTGGCCTCCTGCTGCAGCTATGATGGGCTGTTCTTCCTCGGGACGCAGGGAAGTGGGGAAGGCAGCCAATTGGAGGGGGTTTTCCCCTTGGCTGGTCTGAAACTTTCCTGGAACTTTTCGTGTTATCATGAGGCTGCCTAGAGCAGGGGCCAAAATTGTGAGAAAGGGCCACACTGTTACTACAAATGCCAACTAAACTCTTACTCTTCGTTGTATCATTACACAACATATTTTTCAGGTGGCTTGCTTTTTTTAAATGTTTTAATCCCTTATTCAGTGTGTAGACCTGCATTTGAGACTAGGCAGAAACTGGTATTGCTGTAATGGAGAGAATAATGACTCCGGACTTGTACACTTGATTTCACGTGATGAAAACAAGAGAATTTCTAATTATCCCAGAATTGTATCTACCCTAGGGCCTACTCGTAGTTCACAAAAGGAATTGTTTGACACCCAAGAGGTACTAAAGAAAGCACCATTTAGTATGTAAAAATGCATCCAGCACCAAGCTGAAGTTCTGTGATTTTATGTGAGACCATTAGGGAAAGCCTGGATAATGTCACTTGTCTCCACTGAAGCGTCTCAGAGAGCTTGGGCAAGTGAGGGAGGTCTGATGGTTTATATAGGGAAACAGTGCTTCGGCTTGCTTTCACCCAGGATTCCAGTGCTCTCAGCTGCCAGAGACACCAAGGTCTCTAGATGAGGTCCCCAAAAGAATGAGGTTGTATATTTACTTTTATATGTATAATGTATATACTGTTTACACATGCCTTATTCAAGTTAAACTCCTATCAAAGCTAAAGGGTGACAAGAGCAGTTAGGCTTTATCTCTTTTTGTGTTCTTTATAGCTTCTTTTCCTCCTTGCATTACCAATGCCTCTAATCTAGTTCTCAGTATTGTGGTTTATTTCATAATATTCGTTTGTCATAATGTTTCCTTTACTGTGTTTAACCTTCTATGTGGTACAAATAAATCTTTTCAGTTTTGTATATAATTTAAATAAATCATATCAGGACTTCTTCTGTAAACAGTAGAAAAATTAGCCTAGTATAAAGAACAAGGAGTACTTGTGGCATCTTAGAGACTAACAAATTTATTTGTGCATAAGCTTTTGTGGGCTAAAGCCCACTTCATCAGATGCATGGAGTGGAAAATACAGTAGGAAGATATATATATATATATATATATATATATATATATATATATATATATATATATATATATATATACAGAGAAGATGAAAAGATGGGGGTTGCCATACCAACTCTAAGAGATTAATCAATTAAGGTGAGCTATTATCAGCAGGAGAAAAAAAAACTTTTGTAGTGATAATCAGGATGGCCCATTACAAACAGTTGGCAAGAAGGTGTGAGTAACAGTATAAGAAAACTTCACTAATTGATTAATCCCTTAGAGTTGGTATGGCACCCCCCATCTTTTCATACTCTGTATATATATATATATATATATCTTCCTACTGTATATTCCACTCTATGCATCTGATGAAGTGGACTTTAGCCCACAAAAGTTTATGCCCAAATAAATTTGTTAGTCTCTAAGGTGCCACAAGTACTCCTCATTCTTTTTGAGGATACAGCCTAACACAGCTACCACTGTGTAGCCTAGTATAGATTTTCTAAATATCTTATGAAAGAATGAAGAAAACTGTGTATAGATAATATAGTGATGGATGCTCTAGAAATAATAGGTATATAGATTTCATGGGTTTAAATCTAACATGGAGAGTGATAATGATGGAGGTCAGTAGAAACTGGCAAGTAGTCAGCGGTTATCTATGGATGTGGAAAGGGCCAGGGCTTTAAACTTCTGCACTCAAAGCACTCTATTGTTTTGAATTGGGTGAAGCAGGGACTCATGGAGCAGCAGTTTCAGAAAAAGGAACAAACAAATTCTTCAGTCTGGAGCTATATTAGGGCATTCTAAAGATAGCTGTGTGATGGAATGCTGGGAAACTCCCTGGAACCATTTCTGTAATTTTGGGGGTTTAATCCTAGACAAGATGATCAAAGTCACTGTATGTTGGGTTTTGGTCTCTCAGACATCCCTTTTCTAGGGTCACTCTGCACCACACAGAGAATATGGAGCAAGTCTATATGTCAACTTCCTCCCATCTCATTTTCTCCCCCGCTCTGTTTGTTTAACATTGAGTAGTCAGATGTTGACTGTCTCACTTTTCCCATTTGTAAAATTGAAATAATATTCACCTACCTCACAGGCACGCTAATGAGGCTAAATTAATTACTGATTGTAAAGGGCATGGACATCCTTAGATAGAATTCCCAAAAGAAATGCAAAGTATTATTTTAATATTTATATTGGGAATAGGCTTCGATGCTTGCTAACGACAGGACTAACAGTTGGGATCACATGGTATCTTCACTTTCTGAAACTCATCTTCTCCTTTATTTCATTAAGTTGTCATGTCTTTTTCTCTCTTTAGGTACCACATAGGCTGGGCTCTTTTTAGTCACATTTGGGAATTATCAGAGACCTGTCCTCCTTCAAAAAGTCCTTCCAGCTCTCGGGGTGCTCAGTCTCCAAGTGGTTAAAAAAAAATCTTGTTTATGAAGATTGGTTGCCTCCCGTTCCAGTGACAAACTCTCCCTTTTAAGCTAATTTTTCCAAGTGGAGCAGGGCAGGCTCTGTAAGTATAACTATTTAGTGTTGATTGATCCCAGAGCTGTTTGTTAGCCTTTTCCTGATTGGGAAGTGGGAGAAGATGCACCATCACAGACACCAATGGAACAAAAATAAAATCCCTGGCCAGGATACTGCATCCCACATCAATTAGTCATATAAACGTTAACTGTACCTGCTTTAACTCTTCCCTAAGTTAATTTACCATTGTTTTAGAAAAAGATTCAGTCCCCACAAATGACCCAACTTGGGGCATCAATACATTTAAAAAAATGAAATTTTCTTGCTTTCAGTTACTGCTTTAAATAATCTTATTTTTACCAGATTATATGGGATCTAGGATCACCCAATCTAGCACAGGCCTGGGTAAACCTTGCTTCTTATCTAAATGAAAAGCATTTTTGACCAACAGCCTATCTGCTATCCAATTAATGCTGCTGTTAGCATCCCCATCACTGGTTTGATGCTACCCAGTACAGATGATTGCAAAGTGACTCTTCTGGCCTCTTTCTGACCTCTTGTCCACACTATAAACCAAATGTTACTCCACTGAAATAAAACTAGTATGAGATCAACTCAGGCTCCTGCTCTTAAATAATCTGTGCTTGGTTTCCTCCACATTACCTCCGTTTAGAACCTGAGCAATTCCCCATGGTCAGAGGAGTTATTTCAGTGTAAAACTGGTGGGAGAGCTGAAATAGGCCCTTTAATTTGTTTTCATAAGCAACTATTTTTTCTGGCATAGTGATACCTACATAAGATTTCTTCTTTTTCAAATTAAACTTGTTAATGTTCCAAAATATCTGCTGCCATTTCTTAACATACTGTACCAGCAATAAGCCACAATAAGATTTACATTACATGGCTATTGGTGCACTTTCAGTTCATTGAAATCCCTTAACTTTAGGCCCGGGGCCTCACACCACACTAAAATATATCAAGCCAGGGCCGGTGCAAGGAAGTTTCGTGCCCTAGGCGAAACTTCCTTGCACCAGCCCTGCGCCCCCTCCCCTAGCTAACACTTCCTCCCTCCCCCCCGCCCTGCAGCTGGCAGCTCAGCCCCCCTACCCGCGGCAGCCTCCCCCCACCCGCGGCGCCCCCCTCAGCTCCCAGCTCAGCCACGGAGCCGGGAGGGCGGGAGGCAACCACGGCCAGCCACCCACCCCGGCTCCCGGCACCCTAGGCGACAGCCTAGGGTCGCCTAGTGGGCGCGCCGGCCCTGTATCAAGCAATGCACACCCTAACCTGCCATTGCTTACTGCTGCAAGATTCAGGAAACAGCCGATCTATTTGCCCGTTTTGAGATTTCAAAGATTATCAAGAGGGGCAAAAATAAACCATTCTGACATGAACAGGGAAGCTCAGTGATAATCATCTCCTTCTTTCTTGCTTGCTGTTGTCTATTTCTACAGTGATTTATCATCATAATCCAGAAACTGCCACCTACTCTAATGGAAACTTTCTTCATAAAGGGAAGAATAAGAGATGTTGTCATAGAGTTTAAGGCCAGAAAGGACCATTAGATCATCTAGTGTGACCTCCTGTATTTCAAGGCCCTTAAAGTTCACTCAGTTACCACTGTACTGAGCCCAGTAACTATGTCTGACTAAAGCATAATATATTTGGCTAAAGCTTATCTTCCAGAAAGGCATCCAATCTTGATCTGAAGCCATCAAGAGATGGAGAATCCACCTCTTTCATTGGTAATTTGTTAATCACTCTCACTGTTTTAAAAATAATGTGCCTAATTTCCAATTCAAATTTGTCTGGCTTCAGCTTCCCGGCCATTGGTTCTTGTTATGCCTGTCTCCTCTAGATTAAAGAGCCCTTTAGTGCCTGGTATTTTCTTCCCGTGAAGGTACTTAAACACTAATCAAGTCACCTCTCAATCTTCTTTTTGATAAACTAAACAGATCTTTAAATCTTCCACTGTAAGGCATTTTATCCAGCCTTCAAATCAATTTTGTGGCCCTTTTCTGCATACACTACAATTTTTCAACATCCTTTCAAAACATGAACACCAGAACTGGATTCTGGTATTGATCTCACCAATGCCATATCTAGAGGTAAAATCACTTCCCAACTCCCCTGTTAATACATCCAAGGGTTGCATTATCCCTTTTTTGCCACAGCATCACACTGGGAGCTCATGGTGAGATTCGGGGTCTACTACATCCGTAAATTCTTTTCAGACTCACTGCTTTCCAGGATACAGTCCCCCATCTCTGTAGGTATGGCCTGCATTCCTTGTTCCTAGATGTATTACTTGGCATTTGGCTTTTTTAAAATGCATTTTATTTGAATGGCCCCGGCTTACCGAATGATCCAGACCTATCCTCCTCATTATTCACCACTCTGCCAATCTTTGTGTCATTTGCAAATTTTGTCAGCAGTGATTTATATTTACTTCCAGATCATTGATGAAAATGTGGAATAGCGTAGGGCCTAGTACTGATCCTGCAGAACCTTACTAGAAACACCACCATTCGCTGATGGTTCCCCATTGACAAGTATTTTTGAGATATGCCTTACAAAAGTCTAAATATAAATCATCTACACAGTTACCTTTATTTACCAAACTCATAGTCTCTTCAAAGAATAAAATCAGGTTTGTTTGACAAGACCTATTTTACATAAAATCAGTTGCCTGGCATTAATTATAGAGCTGTAATATTGCTAGGTTTCTTTTGTTCCTTTTAAACTTTATAAAACACCTTCTTCTTGTCAGCCCTGCCAGCCCTGGATTTTCTTCTGATGTCTGGGCAACCTCGACTTGGAAGGAGAACCAAGGTTCCAAGAAGGAAGATAACCCTCTATGTACAGATAAGCTGTTAATCCATTCAACGAGGGACGCTCATTTTTATGGTGTATTTTTGTAATGTGAAACTAGACTGAAAGGATCAAGTCATTTCACATAGGTCATCCCTGTCCCGTTTTTTTCACAGTTGCTATCTGGTCACCCTAGAAACGAGGAACAATAATGTAAATGATACCCACTTTCTCTACAAAGAAAACAATCCAGTGCTACTGTATTGTAAATGTGGGTGCTCCATGCTAAAAGCCATGCCACAGTAAAGTCCAACTCATTGGCAAAAAATGAAACAAAGCAGAAAATCACTACATAATTATAGATTTTGTGTACCATGCATGCTCTCTAAATACTGAGTTGTATACAAGCTCCATAGTGCAATTAAAAGAAATCTTGAGAATATTTTTCATACCAGTGGGAACACTGCTCCCACTCAGATTATTTTTCAGAGCTTAATCAAGTCTAGTCACATTTAGACAAGACAGTGAATTAAAGAGTTGCTAAATCTACCAACAGTGCAATGAGCCTAAATTGATCCAGTATGGTTAATCATTTGGTCCTCCAGCTAATCCAGTACTTTGCTTCTGGTGATGACTAAGGCTAGGTCTACACTAACCCCCCCTATCGAACTAAGATACGCAACTTCAGCTACGTTAATAACGTAGCTGAAGTCGAAGTACCTTAGTTCAAACTTACCTGTGGTCCAGACGCGGCGCGCAGGCTCCCCCGTCGACTCCGCCTACTCCGCTCGTCGAGCTGGATTACCAGCGTCGACGGCGGAGCACTTCCTGGTTCGATTTATCGCGTCTTGACAAGACGCGATAAATCGAACCCAGAACATCGATCCCGCGCCTCCGACGCGATGGGTAAGTATAGACATACCCTAATACTATATCTGTCTGCCTATGGCATTTGTAATCCCATCACTGTAGTATGTTGACCTCAAGTCACTACTTATATAATACATAAAAGTCATCACCTATATAATACATTTAACCAGTTAAGCAATGCTGTCTGTATGTGAAGGGAACCCTCCAAAGCACTGGGGATTAGAGTGCAGCTTGGATCCCAGCACAAGTACATCACTTACGAAGAACCAGTTGATGGGGTATGTGTCCCACACTGTCAGTAGAGACTTCAATTAGGCATGTGGTGGGTGGGCTAAGCCCATCTGAAGATGAAGCCCATCTAGGGTAGAAGCTGGGTGGTAAGCATCAAGGGAAGAAGCCCAGATACGAAAAAGGCTACAGTAAGAGAAGAGAAGAACTCTGCAGTTTCTCTAGTTGCTAAAGAATAGAAGAAAGGACTACAGAGAAGCAGATGTACAATAAGTGGAGGGAGGGGCTGTGGGAAAGAGCCTGAAGGAAGGCTGAGGTAGGAAGAAATCCAGGGAGGCAGAAAGAGGTCTGAGGGAACAGACCTTAGCTACTCACCACGGGTTCCCTGGACTGGAACCCAGAAGAGAGGGAAGGCCTGGTTTCCTCCACCAGGCCAGTAGGAAGAGCTGCATGGAAACACCTTAGTACAAAGGGGAGATGCACTTTGGATCTGGCCCTTCAGGATAGGGTTTTACTCGGACAGTCCGGTTTTTGGCTTCTGTGTCCAGGTGCCCAGTTTTTGATCGGAAAGTTCAGTCAAAAGGGGGACCTGACAGTGTCTGGTCAAATGTACTGAACGTACACCAAAAGTCCGGTTACTGCGGGGCAGGGGGAGGCACTGGGTCATTAACCCAAGCCAGACCCTGCTCAGCCGGGGCCGTCTCCTACCTGCAGGCAGGCTCCTTGTCAGGCTACAGCAGCTCCCGTCCAAGCCCCAGAGCAGAGGGAGCCCAGCTGGGGTGGGAGAGGAAGATGGAGACAATCCAGAGAGCGATGGGGAGAGGAGCAAGTGATGGGGATGGGGTCTTGGGATGAATAGATGAAGCGGGGGCAGGGCCTTAAGGATCCAGTTACCAGCCATTAGAAAGATGGCAACTCTACTTCAGGAAGACAGTCCTGGGAAGTATCATTCCTCACTACCCTGCAGAGCCTAGGAAGGGATGCCCATGCCCTGACCCTGGCAGTTGGACTCTGTTTACTCTGGAATAGGGAGAGAGGAGACTATAAGAGACCCTGCCACAGGGCTAAGTCACAAGAAAGGCAGACCACCACAGGGTGGAGCAGCTGTAGGAGACCCTGCTACACTGTAGCCAGTCATCAGGGGGCACAACAGCAATGAGTCCACCACACTCTTACAAACCACTAAGTGATAAACAGGATGCCATTTTTTTCCTCTTTAAAAAAAATGCTACTGTGGTACATCATTTCTCCTTGTGATATTAATAGCTAAACTGTAATTGAAGGATAGGCAAAATAAATGGCAGGATATTTTGCTTGGTTGTTGAAAAGACCCTTTTGTTTTGGCTGGAGAAGAGTGGTGAAAACTGCCTTATTGACGTAAGAGAGATGGGAATTCCCAGGATCTCTCTTAATCTCTTAACTTCAAACTGCTCTGTGTGTGTGTGTGTGTGTGTGTGTACTAGACAATAGTCAAAGAAGTCTTGGTTCCTGTTTTGATTAGGAGAGAGGGCTTCCAGACATGAGGATGCAGATGCAGGGGACTTTTCTGGTCAACACTATGACCTATATTTTAGTCACTGGCCCAGGTCAGGGACTTGGCTCTATAGTTAGCTGCTCAGTCACTTCTCGGAGCAGAAAATTAACACTCCAAAGATCAACTACATTCTAAAAGACTCCTTCGCAAAATAACACATGACTCTAAAGGTGAGCCGCAAAGTGGTCAGTGTTGCATGCTAGGAATATAACAGTGGGCTTGTCTTCACTACCAGTATAAATCGATCTAAATTACACTACTCCAGCTATGTGGATTAGATCGATTTACCCTGGTGTCTTCACTGCGCTGCGTTGACGGGAGACGCCCTCCAGTCAACTTCCCTTACTCTTCTTGGGGAGCTGGAGTACCGGGGTCAACCGGAGAGCACTCTGCCATCAATTTAGTGGGTCTTCACTAGACTCGCTAAATCAGCACCCGCTGTATCAATTGCAGCAGAGTCAATCTCCCCAGTAGTGAACACAGGCTCAGTGTCAGACTGTGTTTCACCTAGGAACAAAATAGTTAATCATGAGTCTGTGCTGTTCCCCGAGCATGTGATACTATTCAAACATGTACAGCTCTTCCGAACTAATTAAACAGATTAAATGAATGTATCACCACCTGATGTTGGGGACAAAAAACTTTTATTTTCATGAATTAGGACAGCTAAACACTTCATTCACAAGTGTAGAACAGAATGGAATATTGAGTCAGTGAATGGTCCCCTCAGTAGGGGAGGAAGTTTTGGGGTTTGGCAAATGAATTCTGTAAAAACTGCTTGGTGTGTAACCCTCCCTAGGTGCTTTTGTCTGCTGTATGCTGTATTTATGATAGTTTCCTCTGCAGGATGTCTTTGGGTGTCACTACTTTAACTAACATTCAGATTTTAAAGCAGAGATGAGACAAAACAATTTTTAGAAATATGTTTCCACTATCTCCATAACTGTAAATGCTACCATGTCCCTTAATGGGAGCTGCCATTTTAATCTTACTTCCCATTCAATCTGTTGATGACAAATAGGATATGATTAATGAAGCTCCCGTCAACATGCCTGGGAAAGCAGAATTTTCAAAGTTCTCGTCAAACATACCTTACATCTACCCTTACAGTCTCCATATTCTCCAATATTTTAATTGAAAGTGCATTCTTTTGTCCCCTAATCTACATTATCCTGCTGTCAGGCAGAAAGCTAACTACTTTTTTGGTAATTATTTTTATTACAGTATGTTTACCAAACTTCAAAAGTACTTTGATTTAATGTTATTGGAAATTTGCATTATGATTTCTCATTCCAGTAATTCATGATCTGATAAATGCACACTGGAACAATACAAAATAATGACATTAAGGGGGCAACTAGATTTGTTGTGTTGATATTCTGAAGATGAGCGTTTCCTACCATTTGAAATTTTTGTTGAGTGCTATAAAACAAATATGTGGAATATCTCTATGAAGAAGCAGGTCACATGAGAGCACTGTGATGACAGATGGAAGATCACGAGTAAAATTTTCAAAAGTGACTTAGGAGCTCCAGTCAACTTTTCAAAAGTGAGTTATGCAGTGGTATTTAGGAGCCTATTTGCCTCTTTAAGGTGTTTAACTCCACAATTTAGCCACCATTGACACTTTCAAAAGTGTTCAGCTGCCATGTAACCCCACAGGAGCCTATGTCCCCTAGACAGCTGGTTATACTAGATGATCACGATGGTCACTTCTGGCCTTAGAATCTATGAAGTTTCTGTCAGTCGGCATTTGCAAAGTTGCCTGAGTCTTGATGCTGCCCCACAGCTAGTGAGCAGCTCAGAGAACCTCCCTTACACTAAAGAAGGATTCTCAAATTAAGTAGGGGACCGTGTATCTTGCCAGCAGGGCCCAATCCTGTAGGCATGCTCTGGGCATGCCTGATGCCTGTCAGATGTTACAGCAGGGAGGCTGGATGCAGACTATTGATAGGCAGCACAGCACTTGCACCAAAGACAAGTGGAGCCACAGAATAACATAGGGTGAGTGTGATACAGATATCAAGCATGAGCAGAAGAAAGATCTTTCATTGTTGTAGCCCTGTTGGTCCTAGGATATTAGAGAGACAAGGTGGGTGAGGTAATATCTTTTTTATTGGACCAATTTCTATTGGTGAAAAAGACAAGCTTTTGAGCTCACACGGACTTCTTTTTCAATATGCCTAGCTCCAATTGACTTTCAGAGGAAGTCAAGTGTCTAGCTCACTTAGACACATCTGAAAATCCCATCCTAAGTCTCATTGGAAGTCAGGACTCCTAAGTCACTTACATAATTCTGAAAAAATTTTCCCATGGATTTTTTGTTTTCACATTTTTCATTTATTTGACACCATAGCGTAGCTTCAAAAATGAACATACCTTATGTTCTTGAAAGACAAGGTCAAAAACATTACCTAAAATAAGGCTAGATACACACAAAAAATGTATCACCTTTCCGTAAAGTTTAATCTGACTACTGTAAGAGTTAGTCAGTCTTCATACCACATAAAGATTTATGCTTGAATCCACATTCATTAGCAAAATGAGATCTGTACTATTGATTAATAAGGCACTATAATACTACTTGGAGTAGCTTTTGCACTAGGATAAATCCTACACTTTTATTAATGGTGGCCTAGTAATGCATAGTCTGATAATATTTTTCTTAAACTGTAGTTAACAAAGATAAAAAAACCAGTGGTTAAAACAAAAAACCGGTGGTTAAAAAAACAGTGGGTTTTTTGCCAGTCTGCAGATTTGATCTAGTCTCAGTAACACTGAGAGCAAACCATACCTCTGCTAAATGGTGCTAGACTCTGAATTATTTCAATGGCCATCTGTGGGAGGGAAATTTTCAGCCAACACCTTTGTAATTATGACAGTTACTGAATAAATGACATTCAGTGTGCTAAGTGCAATGTCCAACCTCAGACTCTTGGAATGAATGTGACATTGAACCAAATCTTCCTCTCAGATGTGTCAGCACAATTCATTGAACTCCATTTAGTTGCACCAATGTAACTGAACAGGATATGTAAACTTAGAAAATGCTGTGGACTTGATTTTCGATTCCATCCTAGCCTATTTTCAACTGTTGTGCTATGTTATAACTATACTAGCAGCAAGCAAAGTGGAATAAGAGAATTTTTCAAAAATCAAATAAAACCCTATCCATAGGGCAGTTAATATAATACTCATCTATATGCTATGGATTTGCCAGCCAATCAATCAAAACTTTGTGGAAAGACACCAGTGTTAAAGGAAAAAATAATGTATACATCTTAGAGGTTCCAAGGAGAGATTTCAAAGCAGAACTATCCACTCCTAAACATGTACTTACTGAGATAAATGGTAATGGAGTCATATAAGTGAGACTGTTATTTCTACAGGAATGTTGTTTCCATCAGATAATATGAGAGAGGAGAGTCCTTCCAACAGATCAAGCCACTTTTCCCCAGCATTTTTGACTAAAGGAATATAACTAATGTAAGAATACTGTAGGCCAGTGGTCCCCGGAGCATTTGCTTGTGGCTCACAAGAGGTGGCTGATCAATATGGGGCCTGATCCAAAACTCACCAAAGTCACTAAATTTCAATGGACTTTGATTCAGGGCCATAGCGCTGACTCTCCTCTTTGTTTACCCCTGCTGGTTAACATAAGAACACAAGAATGGCCATACTGGGTCAAACCAATGGTCCAACTAAGCCAGTATCCTGTTGTCTGACAGTCGCCAGTGCCAGATGCTTCAGACGGAATTAACAGAATAGAGCAATTATCGAGTGATCTAGTCCCTGTTGTCTAGGCCCAGCTTCTGGCAGTCAGAGGTTAAGGGACCTCCAAAGCATGGGGTTGCATCCCTAACCATCTTGGCTAATATGCATTGATGGACATATCCTCCATTAACTTATTTAATTATTTTTTGAACCCAGGTATACTTCTGGCCTCAAAAAAGAATCCTCTACTTCCTTAAGAAATTCATTTCTGTAGTTTGTTGATGGGGTTTTTTTTTTGTCTTTTATTTGTTGTTGGGATTGTAGCCAGATCCTATATCCAACATAAAAGTACCCAAATGCCTATTTGGTCAACTTCTGAAGGGCACCCTCTCACGTAGTTGTCAACTGCGTGAAACAAAAGACAAATATCAGTGTCTGTGTGACAACATAAACCTTCAGTGTTCCCTTTGGATATTAATTATGTGGATACCCTACCAACAAAGATATGTCCGGGGACCTTTTGCCAGGCACAAGGCCTTTGCACAAATGACAGGTGGATAGTTATCAAACAGCTATTTCTGTCAAGTTATGTGGCTATTTTGCTAAATAAAGTAGTTTCTACAAATTTCTTGTAGTTAAAATCTTCCCTATATATGACAACATTTCCATCTTAGTAGAGATGAGTATGTAAAATATAATCCAGCCATCTTTTGAATTAAAATGATCAGGCATTCCAAAAATATCAATAAATCCTAGATAAGACGGTTGGGAAAGATTTCTTAATTAGTGTAATCCATCTCTTTCCTCTTCTCTCATGTGGAGAGGAACTACTTTCTGTCCTTCAAGCATTTGATCTTCCCTGTGTAAGGGGACTGTTGTCCCGCTACTAAAACTCAGTGGGGGTGTTTTGGTTGGCTAGCTCCCAGTACCAAAAGAAAGGGGAAGGGTCAATGGGAAATCAGGGTCCTGAGACTGATAGTCCCCAGGAACAATGGAGAGAAGCCAATGCTACAGGTCAGCCTGATTGACAGGGTGGGCAGGCTAATCAGGGAGTCACGAGGCCAGAAGGGGTCCTGTCCTCCATGTGAGCTGGAATTGCCTGGGTCAGACAGAGCGGGGCCGAGCTAAGGAGAGAGCAGGGGCCCAAGCTGAGCTGGGGAGCAGAGCCCTGCCAGCCAGAGGGGCCAGAGAAGCAGCCCAGGAAGCAGGTCAGCTGGAGTGTCTGTGAGCTCAGGAAAACCGGCTTGGCTGCCGCGGTGCCTGAGGAGGCGGAGGTTAGCTGGGCGACGGGGGCGGGGCTGGCGGGGAGCTGCCGGTGGGTGCTCTGTCCCAGAGCACCCACGGAGTCGGCGTCTATGGCAGCAGCCGTGCTGAGGCAGAGGAGCTGGAGCTGAGGCAGAGCGGTGGAGCTGGGGTTGGAGCAGTCCGAGCTAGGTGTGGTGAGCAGCTGGGAAGAGTGAGGGGGACCGTAGGCAGTGGGCCCATCACATGGGAGATGCCCCCAGCCAAGAGGCCTGGCAGGCCAGACTTGGAAGGGGATAGTAACCCTGACGGGGTGGGGGCGATGCTGGGAAGAAGGGTCTTGCCACCTAGAGGCTGAGGGTGTGTGGCCACCGCCAGAGCAAGTGTTCAATCCGCAGCATCCCTGCAGCACAGCCAGGGCCTGGGCAGGAGGCCTGGGACTTATGAGGAACAGACTGAACTTCCCTTACGTTCCAGAGACACTGGGTGTGACGTCCCCGTGCCACAGAGCAGGGTTATGTGTTTTCCTTTAACTTAGGGGTTCTCAAACTGGGGGTCGGGACCCCTCAGGGGGTCATGAGGTTATTACATAGGGAGTCGCGAGCTGTCAGCTGCCACCCCAAACCTCCACTTTTCCTCCAGCATTTATAATGGTGTTAAATATATAAAAATGTGTTTTCAATTTATAAGGGGGGGGGGGGGTCGCACTCACAGGCTTGCTATGTGAAAGGGGTCACCAGTACAAAAGTTTGAGAACTACTGCTTTAACCTTTCCCATTTTTTCCTTATTTTTTAAAATTGATTGCTGTTTAATAAATTGTATTTGCTTTGAACTGTATGTAATGATCAGTGGGTCTGGGAAGCATCCAGTGCAGAGAGAGCACCCCGGAGTGGGGACACCCTAGTCCCTGCCCTAAGTGACCACAACAAGGTTGAGGGGTCAAGCCCCCCAGAAATCCTGGGCCCAGCCTTGTTGGGGTTACATGGACTTTGCCACCCAGGAGAGTGGAGGGGAGCCCTTGAGGTCAGGCAGGCCTCTGGGTAAAGGAAGTGGGAGCGAAAACTCAGATCCTTTCACTAGCCCACTTCACCGGGACAGTGTATAAGCCAGGAAAGTTCCTCACAATAGCGGGACCATTCCCCCGCTTACACCTGCTTGCAGACACCTTTTAGCACTGGAGCCTCAAATGCTTATTCATAGATCTGTTTTCCTGTATCTCAGTTTCAGGATGTGCTACTTCAGACCCTACTGTCATACCCTGTCTCTCTTTTCCCCTCCTCCACCCCTTTCAGCCCTGTCTCTTTTTCTCCAAGCCACACAAAATCATTATCACATTGCTTCAAAATGTCATCTCTGTGCCAGCTATAGCATGGGCACTTTCATAGGCTTCAGAATTATTTCAATTATAGGCCCAGAAAACCTCAAATGGGTGGCAGCCGTATGACTCCTTTCCCTCCCCCCTGCCTATTTTGTGGGGTTTTGTTTATATGTTGGGCATTATTTGTCCATCCCCAGGCCAGTCAGCTGCCTATCCAAATACCGCCCACCACTTCCCCTGTATGCTGCATGGGTCAGTGAGTGTTCAGAAGCTGGGCTGACCTGAGAATAGGCATCAGAACTTCTTCCCCAGTTCTTTGTCTGAAACGCTGTTCTTTCCCAAGCCAGAAGCTCCTACTCTACAGTTCCCCTCATTCCTGAGGTGATCAGTTCCTAGCTCACCCGCTCCATGGATGACCTTTCTCCTAGGAATCACCCGTGTTCCCTGGAGGGACTGTTACTGACAGGACATCAGGGAAGTGGGGGGAGTTAGGCTGGGAGCAACATAACTACATGGACAGAGCAGTGCACTGGGTTTAATAAAGACCAACTTGTTCAATTTAACCTGTGCTCAGCTTCACTGTGCACTATTAAAACATGGTGGCAGGGGCAAAGGTGTGAGTTCACTGCAGTGCAGCAACTAGCAGCGTGAGCTGTTGAATATGAAGCCCTCCAGTGCTCTGGATTTTGCAGACACCAACCTAGCCCAGCAATGGACTCAGTGGAAGAAGTTGTTGGAGCTCTACCCAGACCTGGCCATGCAGAAGGCTGACAACCACAGGAAAGTAAAACTGTTATTTTACTTTATCTGAGAACAAGCAGAGAGAGCTGCACCACTTTTATTCCTGGGAGAATTTTGTGCCACTGCGCATGCAGTATTTACGCAAAAAATTAATGTTGTGTGTGCAGAATTTCCTTTTTCTCCCACAGAAATGGGCTGCAGAGCTGCTGTCTGCCACTAGGGGCCACTGGACCTGGCAGAGCCCAGCTCATAAATAGAAGACACTGGTGGGGGAAAAGAGAGGAGGAGCTGGAGGATTCCCGGCAGCTGCAGTTCTCAGCATGCCCTGAAGGAAGAAAGCAGCGTGCAGGAAACTCCATACAAGCCCAGGACCCAGCATCAAGCTGTTTCTCCCTCTGGATCCCTGTGCTCTGGGGGTATGGGTGTCTGGGCTGACGGGGCCCTCAGCTGGGGTCCTGGGCGGTTGAGGTGTGAATGTCTGGGTGGGGAGGCTCTACAGCTGGGCTTTGGAGAGGGCAGGGGGTGCAGGTGTCTGGGCTGAGGGGGCCTCAGCTGGGCACTGGGGAGGCCCTATGGCTGGGCTCTGAGGGTTGGGGGGGGTGTGTGTCTCGCCTGGGGAAGGCCCCGCAGCTCAGTGCTGGGGGGGGGTCCTATAGCTGGGCTCTGGGGGATAAGGGGTACAGGTGTCTGGGATGGGGTGGGCCCCATAGCTGGGCTCTGGTTGGGAGGGGGTATATGTCAGTGTCCAGGAGGGGGGGCTCTGCAGCTGGGCTCTGGGGGGTCAGGAATGTGGCTGTCTAGGCTGGGGGGCACCCTGTGGCTGGGCTCTGGGTAGGGGAGGGGGTGCATTTGAGTGTCTGGCCTGGCGGGGGACCATTGCTGGGCTCTGGGTAGGGAGTGTGGATGTCTGGTCCCCCTTCTGGGCTCTGAGGGGGAGGGGTCAGAAAAACAGGGGTTCCTTTAAGCTCAGTACCACTGTGGACACAAGAACAAATGGATATAAACTGGACATCGGGAAGTTTAGACTTGAAATTAGACGAAGGTTTCTAACCATCAGAGGAGTGAAGTTCTGGAACAGCCTTCCAAGGGAAGCAGTGGGGGCAAGACATATCTGGCTTCAAGACTAAGCTTGATAAGTTTATGGAGGAAATGGTATGATAGGCAATTAATTGATCTTTGACTATCAGCAGTAAATATGCCAAATGGTCTGTGATGGGATGTTAGATGGGGTGGGATCTGAGTTACTACAGAGAATTCTTTCCTGGGTGTCTGGCTGGTGAGTCTTGCCCACATGCTCAGGGTTCAGCTGATTGCCATATTTGGGGTCGGGAAGGAATTTTCCTCCAGGGCAGATTGGCAGAGGCCCTGGGGTTTTTTCGCCTTCCTCTGCAGTGTGGGGCACGGGTCACTTATTGGAGGATTCTCTGCACCTTGAAGTCTTTAAACCATTGTCAGGGATCTTTAACCCAGACACTACACAGGGTCCGCTGTCTTAACCGCAATGAGTCAGACTGCACCAGCAAATAAATCCAATTATATGCCCTTTATTGAGTGTGCACGCATCAATACAGAGCAGCCCGTCTCCAAAAAGAACCAGCTAGCTCCTTCAACAAGTAAGAAGTTTTTATAGACAGTTCCGTCGCGTCACAGAGTATTCATGAAGCAGCCCACCTCCCTTTGTTAGAAGAAACTAACTATTATACATGCATATCAAAACAGTACCTAATTTATAACTGTTTGAAACACTACATGCTGTCTCAGTACTTTCCTTATCAGTAGATCAGCCTGCTCCAGAGAACCAGCAGGAGACAGGAGAGATAAACAAACAACAAAAAGCAGACTAGGGAGTACCTCTGGTACAGGAATGCTTTTAGCCTGCAACTCCTTCTTGGGGTCAAAAAGAGATTGCAGTCCCTTCTGTACTTCTGCGTAAAGACTACCCAGAATCCCTTGGCCTGACTGTGGTTCGGTTGGCATATCTGCTCTGGGTAATTTTTAGTCCCAACACCACGATTTGAGGACTTCAATAGCTCAGACATAGGTTAGGGGTTTATTACAGGAATGGGTGGGTGAGATTCTGTGGCCTGCATTGTGCAGGAAGTCAGACTAGATGATCATAATGGTCCCTTCTGACCTTAAAGTCTATGAGTCTACTCCTGGGTGAATTTTTTGTGTGTCTGTACTATCACAGACATAGTTGCTGGCAGGTATTTTGAAATAAATTACCAAAATACTTGAAACTGGCGTGATTATGTAGTGTTATTTTGGTAAATAAAATATACAGAATTTTAAAATATTGTGCACGGAAGTTTTAATTTTTTGTCGCAGAATTCCCCCACGAGTACATTTTGAAGCTCATCACTGCTTCAAGCCTCATAGGAGTCTTAGGAGCTCTGGGGAACTATTGCTCTCCAAAGCAAAACAGAACTGTGGAGCAACACAGGCTTTTCACTAGAGACTAGTCTGAAGGGGCGGGGATAAACCCCTGTGTTACTGCTTATGTACACTGACTGTTACATGCAATTATGGGGACTTTACAGATTCCCTGATTCAGAACAGGACAGTTTGGAGCACTTGCAATCACCACCTGCAGTACTGGCTGCTCCAGAAAGGTGAACAGTTCTACTTGTTCAGCCTTCATTCACCTTTACTCTGGTAATGAAACAGGCTAAGGGCTAGATTCACAATGGGACATAGCACCTATTTGCTTCTTTGGGTGCCTAAGGCTAACACTTAGGCACCACGGACATTCACAAAACCACTGCTCAGCTGCTGCCTATCCTTGTAGGTGTCTAAATTTCTGCCTGTAGGCATGCGTAAAACTGCTTACATGTGCCAATCTGCTGGGCACCCTCATTCATGCCAAAGTCCTGTTGGAATTCTCAAATTAGGCATTCCTCTGCCTAGCTCATCTATGGGGCCTGATCTGGCAAGGGCCTGAACCTGCAAAAGACTCATAGACTCATAGACGTTAAGGTCAGAAGGGACCATTAAGACACCTGGGGCAAGTTAGCTGACTCCTTATGGATGTCAATTTACCCAATAGTGAATAGTCCAATGTTTAGCACACTCAGTGGGGATGTCAGAGTCCCAGGTTTGAGTCCCCACTCTTACTGACTTCAAGCCGGGGATTTTATCTATGTCTCCTACTGTGACATTACGCCCCATATTCTTCATAGAGATATGCTTATGATATGAATATGGCATAACTAATATAATGTTATGCAAGATGGGGTATGTGGGGTATCATTGTAAAGGTTATGATTTACTGGATGTGAATATCCAATTTGTATGCATGTATCATTTCTGTATCTGAAGTTAGAAATATTGACTATATAATAATTACAACTGTGTTTTCACCTTGGGAATGCCCACCAGACAGTATGGAATCAGCCTGGTTGGGTCATTAGGAAGGACAATAGGACTTTGAAGATGCTAATCTGACTCCTTCCTGAGAAGTTTCCTGGGATGCTACTTTGACACTGCAGGGTCAGATGATCCTGTCGCTCGGAACTAAACCCCTTGATACTGAACGTCTAGTGTTTTTTCATAAAGAGGGTGAGGATCCAACTGGAAAACAAAGGATTCCCACCATATGCAAATCCTCTTTAAGACTGGGAAGTGAGTTAATCTTGGCTCTTCTCCACTGCCACCCCACCCAAGAAGGGCAAGGAAGAAGAGAAGAGCAGCTAGTCCCATAGGAAAAGGGGAAGAGTCGATGGAGACAACACCAAATATGAGCCCCCGGAGGATACAGGATGGGTTGAAGAGGATTACAAGGGAAAATAGGAATGGAAAGGACTTGCAGCCAGAGGGAACAGGGGATAGACCGGAGAATCACATTGTCACCAGGAAAAGGCAAGTCTACGTGATTGGGGACTCCTTACTTAGAAGAATAGACAGACCTGTAACCAGAGCTGATCCAGAGAACAGAAGGGTGTGCTATCTACTGGGTGCTAAGATACGGGATGCGGACCTGAGGTTGAAGAGGATCCTAAAGGGAGCAGGAAAGACTCCATTGATCATCCTTCATGTAGGAACAAATGATACGGCTAGATTCTCGCTGGAACGAATCAAGGGAGACTATGCCAGGCTACTGGTCCAGGAAGTGAAACCAGATATTATAGGAATAACAGAAACATGGTGGAATAGCAGTCATGACTGGAGTACAGGTATTGCAGGGTATGTGCTGTTTAGGAAGGACAGAAATAAAGGTAAAGGTGGTGGAGTAGCATTGTATAGCAATGATGAGGTAGACTGTAAAGAAATAAAAAGTGATGGAATAGATAAGACAGAGTCTGTCTGGGCAAAAATCACATTGGGGAAGAAAACTAGAACCTCCCCTGGGATAGTGCTTGGGGTGTGCTATAGACCACCGGGATCTAATTTGGATATGGATAGAGACCTCTTTAATGTTTTTAATGAAGTAAATACTAATGGGAACTGCGTGATCATGGGAGACTTCAACTTCCCAGATATAGATTGGAGAACAAGTGCTAGTAATAAATAATAGGGCTCAGATTTTCCTAGACGTTATAGTTGATGGATTCCTTCCCAAGTAGTTGCTGAACCAACAAGAGGGGATGCCATATTAGATTTGGTTTTGGTGAGTAGTGAGGACCTCATAGAAGAAACGGTTGTAGGGGGCAACCTTGGCTTGAGCGATCATGAGGTAATTCAGTTCAAACTAAATGGAAGGATAAACAAAAATAAATCTGAGACTAGGGTTTTTGATTTCAAAAGGGCTAACTTTAATAAATTAAGGCAGTTAGTTAAGGAAGTGGATTGGACTAAAGAATTTACATATCTAAAGGCAGAGGAGGCCTGAGATTATTTCAGGTTAAAGTTGCAGAAGCTATCAGAAGCCTGTATCCCAAGAAAGGGAAAAAAATTCATTGGCAGGACTTTTAGACCAAGCTGGATGAGCAAGCATCTCAGAGAGGTGATTAAGAAGAAGCAGAAAGCATACAAGGAGTGGAAGATGGGAGGGATCAGCAAAGAAAGCTACCTTATTGAGGTCAGAGCATGTAGGGATAAAGTGAGAAGGGCTAAAAGTCATATAGAGTTAGACCTTGCAAATGGAATTAAAACCAATAGTAAAAGGTTTTATAGCCATATAAATAGGAAGAAAACAAGAAAGAAGAAGTGGGACCGCTAAACACTGAGGATGGAGTGGAGGTTAAGGATGATCTAGGCATGGCACAATATCTAAACAAATACTTTGCCTCAGTCTTTAATGAGGCTAATGAGGAGCTTGGGGATAATGACGGCATGACAAATGGGAATAAGGATATGGAGATAGATATTACCATATCCGAGGTAGAAGCCAAACTCGAACAGCTTAATGGGAGTAAATTGGGGGGCCCAGATAATCTTCATCCAAGAATATTAAAGGAACTGGCACATGAAATTGCAAGCCCATTAGCAAAAAATATTAATGAATCTGTAAACTCAGGGGTTGTACCATTTGACTGGAGAATTGCTAATATAGTTCCTATTTTTAAGAAAGGGAAAAAATGTGACCCGGGTAACTACAGGCCTGTTAGTTTGACATCTGTAGTATGCAAGGTCTTGGAAAAAATTTTGAAGGAGAAAGTAGTTAAGGACATTGAGGTCAATGACAAGTGGGACAAATTACAACATGGTTTTACAAAAGGTAGATTGTGCCAAACCAACCTGATCTCCTTCTTCGATGTAAACTGGAGTAATAGTAATAGGATGAAATGTAATAGTGAGAAGGGTAAGGTTATGCATTTAGGGATTAATAACAAGAATTTTAGTTATAAACTAGGGACACGTCAGTTGGAAGTAACAGAAGAGGAGAGGGACCTCGGAGTCCTGGTTGATCACAGGATGACTATGAGCCGTCAATGTGATATGGCCATAAAAAAAGCTAATGCGGCCTTGGGATGCATTAGGCGAGGTATTTCCAGTAGAGATAAGGAGGTGTTAGTACCGTTGTACAAGGCATTGGTGAAATACTGTGTGCAGTTCTGGTCTCCCATGTTTAAGAAGGATGAATTCAAACTGGAACAAGTACAAAGAAGGGCCATTAGGATGATCCGAGGAATGGAAAACCTGTCTTATGAAAGGAGACTCAAGGAGCTTGGTTTGTTTACCTTGGTTGAGGGGAGATATGATTGCTCTCTTTAAATATATCAGAGGGATAAATACCAGGGAGGGAGAGGAATTATTTAAGCTCAGTACCAAGCATTGTGCAGGAGGTCAGACTAGATGATCATAATGGTCCCTTCTGACCTTTAGTAGCGACAAAGAGTCCTGTGGCACCTTATAGACTAACATATCTGTAAGTCTATAAGGTGCCACAGGACTCTTTGTCGCTTCTACAGATCCAGACTCACACGGCTACCCCTCTGATACTTGACCCCTTCTGACCTTAAAGTCTATGAGTCTATGAGATCAGGGAATGATTAGGCAGGGACACAGAAGTGAATTCTCACCCCTAGAAGAAATCTCGTATTTCCCATCAAAGAAACCTATAGCTGCATGTTTTCCTCACATTTGCATATGTCCCATTCCTGTTATTAGAAGCAACAGTCCGAGGTGAATGCCTTGCCATTCCTATTCATTTTCTAGTAATGAACGTTCTCAGGTTTACCGGCAGAAAGCATAAAGGGACAAAATATTAATAACAAAATCACCACTCTGCAGGAGAGGTCTCTAGGGTACTCTAGTGTAACTCCTCATTTGCATCATCTGAAATGTATACTGATTTCGATTGCTCTGACATTTAAATAAGAAAAAGAAAATGGTTTCACCCCATTTTTTAAAAGTACTGTAGTAGTATATGCTGTCACCACTTTCACAATCTATACTCTGAATGAAAGGTCTTTCTTTTACCAAAAGACTGAGATGAGGCTAGAAGTTTGACCAAGCTGTACTTCAGCGTGAGCTAACACTGTCAGCTAACACTTTCCGTTTCCTAAACTCCATTCTTATTTGACACACCTGGCTAGATTTCAAACCTGTCTATAAACTTTCTGCGGGAGGTGGCACAAGGCTTTGAAGACTTTGTCATGGTTGGTAAATTGCATTAATCACTTACTGTAGATTATTTTACCGGACCATCCCACACCCCATTCTCCCTCCATTTTCTTCTTTTTAGAGAACCCATAGCAACAGTAACCATCAGTGCAGGAACAAGCCCTCACTTGTCTCTACCAACAATTGGCTAGACAAGCTTAGGGGTGCCACAATATATTTCATCATAACCAGGTACTTTATAATAGCATATAATTAGTTGTTCGTTTCATTTGGATTGTGTCTGTGATGGGGAAGACTGGCCCCGCACTGGCCATGAGAGAGTTAGCCCTTCTCTGCTGGCAGAGGAAGCCACGCCCCTGAGGCCCTGCTGGGCATGCTCCAGCAGGGGGCCAGGTATAAAAGCCTGCAGAGCTGCTCAGTCAGGGCTGGCTGCTGAGGAGGAAGGATGCCCAGCAGAGGCTCCAGCCCAGGAGCTAGGGCCGCCCTTAGCAGGGAGAGCTAAAGAGCCCAGGACCGGGACTGGAGGCCAGCCGCTACTGGAACCCCAGGAAGTTCAGGGAACTGAGGAGCCTGGGGGCTCAGAAAGCACATGGACTACTGCATCAAAAGAGCCGGTAGGAAGTGACCCAGGGGGGGTGCGGGAGTGGTACCTCCCACCCCAGTGAGGGCAGCGTGTTTCAGTGGGATTCCCCACTGACCCTGGCGGGCTGTGTTACCCGCTGTTAAGGCCCTGGGTTGGGCCCCAGGTCCCCTACTGAGGACCGCCGCCCTTGGGGGGACGGGCCCCAAGCTCAGAACTCAAGACTGCCTTACCTGACTGGGAAGGCACCCTGAAGTAACCTAGGCCCCTAGGCCGTGCTGTCCCTTCAGGGGAAGAGACTAAGGGGGACTCTGGCCATTGAGTCCCGCTGGACGGGCTGCCAGGAGTGGCATAAAAATCGGACTGGGAACTAGACAGGCAGGGTACCTCCTAGCCCCCTGCATCTCGGAGGGGCAATGGAGTGCAAACCCCGCCACAGTGTCATACAGGACAAATAACTCTTTCAGGGTAAATCAGCAAAAGGATCTGGTAAGAGAATTAGATATAACAGCACACGGCAACAGGAATGGATTCTTGTCACTCAACATTTAAGATGTTTTAGGGTATGTCTATACTACGAGAGTAGTTCGAATTTATTTAAATCGAACTTGTGAAACCGATATTACAAAGTCGAACGTGTGAATCCACACTAAGGACAGTAATTCGCGTTTGTGAGTCCACACTAACGGGGCAAGCGTCGACATTGCAAGCGGTGCACTGTGGGTAGCTATCCCACAGTTCCTGCAGTCCCCGCTGCCCATTGGAATTCTGGGTCGAGCCCCCAATGCCTGCTGGGGCAAAAAATGTGTCGAGGGTGGTTTTGGGTAAATGTCGTCATTCAACCCTCACTCCCGCCCTCCCTCCGTGAAAGCGCCGGTGGGCAATCACTTCGCACCCTTTTCTGGTGATTGACAGCGCGGACGCCACAGGACCGCAAGCATGGAGCCCTCTGCGATCATCGCTGCTGTTCTGTCCGTTGTCAACACCTTGCGCTTTATCGTCCCCCTTTTCCAGAGGCAGATGCTGATAAATCGGGGGAGGAGGCAACGGAAGTGCCGTGAGGACATTGACTCTGAGATGGGCACACACCTCTCAGAAACCACAGGACCCCGCACGCTGGACATCATGGTGGCAGTGGGTCATGTTGATGCTGTGGAACGGCGATTCTGGGCAAGGGAAACAAGCACTGACTGGTGGGACCGCATAGTGCTGCAGGTCTGGGATGAATCCCAGTGGCTGCGAAACTTTCGGATGCGTAAGGGCACTTTCCTGGAACTTTGTGAGTTGCTGTCCCCTGCCCTTAAACGCCAGGACACCCGGATGTGAGCAGCCCTGACTGTCCAGAAGCGAGTGGCCATAGCCTTCTGGAAGCTTGCAACGCCTGACAGCTACCGGTCAGTTGCGAATCAATTTGGAGTGGGCAAGTCTACCGTGGGGTTTGCTGTGATGCAAGTAGCCAATGCAATCGTTGAGCTACTGCTCTCAAAGGTAGTGACCCTGGGAAACGTGCAGGTGATCATAGATGGCTTCGCTGCGATGGGATTCCCAAACTGCGGTGGGGCTATTGATGGAACTCACATCCCTATCCTGGGACCGGAGCACCAGGGCAGCCAGTACATTAACCGAAAGGGCTACTTTTCTATGGTGCTGCAAGCACTGGTGGACCATAAAGGACGTTTTACCAACATCAACGTCGGATGGCCGGGCAAGGTTCATGACGCTCGCGTTTTCAGGAACTCTGGTCTCTTTAGACGGCTGCAGGAAGGTATTTACTTCCCGGAGCACAAAATAACTATTGGGGATGTGGAGATGCCTATAGTGATCCTTGGGGACCCAGCCTACCCGCTAATGCCCTGCCTCATGAAGCCATACACAGGCGCCCTGGACAGTGAAAAGGAGCTCTTCAACTACCGTCTGAGCAAGTGCAGAATGGTGGTGGAGTGTGCTTTTGGACGTCTGAAGGGGAGATGGAGAAGCTTATTGACTCGCTCTGATCTCAACCAAACCAATATCCCCATTGTGATTGCAGCTTGCTGTGTGCTCCACAATCTCTGTGAGAGCAAGGGGGAGACGTTTATGGCGGGGTGGGAGGTTGAGGCAAATCGCCTGGTTGCTGATTACGCGCAGCCAGACACCCAGGCGATTAGAAGAGCACAGCGGGACGCACTGCGCATCCGGGAAGCTTTGAAAGCTAGCTTCCAGAGTAAGCAGGGTAACCTGTGACTATTACCTTTGTGTAAGCAGAACCTGAACCTGCCTATGTTTATTTACCCAGCTAATGTTGCCTATCCTCTCCAATTACAAAACCCCTTTCCCCCCTTCCTACACTGCTTTAAAAATAAAATAAATGCAACATTGTTCATTAAAACCGTCTTCTTTATTAAGGATTTCTCAGTAAGGGGTTGAAACTGGGACGCATGCTGCGGTTGGGGAGCGGGTGGAGTGATGGAAAGGACGCTTCCAAACTCGGGGAATGACAGGCTTCTACTCCTAGAGCAGTCCGCAGTGGTGGACTGCTTGTTTCAATGGAGCCTGCCACCCCTCCTTTTTGGAACTCGGGGGGGGGGGGGGGGGGGGGCTATGTGACTCTGTGGCCGGGGATGGCGGTTACAGATCCCCTGCTGCGTGGCTCTGTCGTGCAGGCTACTGACCGCTGCATAAGATCTGTAACCGCCCTCCCCCACCACAAATTCACAGAACATGAAAACCACCTCCCAGAATGACCACGGTGCCTAGTGAATGCAATGTGAGTGTGACGTTCTGGTGAACCTGCCCCCCTGTCTGTACCCTGGTAAAGGCGCCTATCGTCTCCAATTACCAACCCTCTTTCCCCCCTTCAAGCACACCGTCCTTTAAAAGGAAATCAAGGAAACAGTACTTAACAGAAAATTAATTTTTATTAAGGACAGCACAGGTTGGAGGGAAGGAAAGGACCCATCAAATCTTGGGGAATGAGAGCCTTCTGCTACTTGAGCAGTCCGCAGGGGTGGAGTGATTATTTCCACAGCCCCTGCCACCCCTCCTTCTTGGGACTTTGGGTGAGGGGGGGGATGGGACTTTGTGGCAGGGGAGGGCGGTTAGAAATCAAATTGAGCGGGGCTCTTTCGTCCTGCCTCCGGTCCTGCAGAACATCTACAAGGCGCCGGAGCGTGTCCGTTTGCTCCCGCATTAGTCCCAGCAGCGTCTGAGTAGCCTGCTGGTCTTCCTGCCGCCACCTGTCCTCACGAGCTTCAGTCCTCTGCGCCCGTTCACTGAATGCTCGCCGGTACTGAGAGATGTCCTCTCTCCACTGTGCCGCCTCATTTCGGGAACAGACCATCAGTTCCGAGAACATGTCGTCCCGAGTTCTTTTTTTGCGCCGCCTGATCTGCGCCAGCCTCTGGGAGGGGGATGCACGGGTAGTGCGGGAGACACTCGCAGCTGTGGGATGGGAGAAAGGGAGTGAATTCCTCACAAAGATACATTTTCGCGAACAATGAATATACTCTTTCCCTGTGAACAAGACCATGCACACTACCTATCACATGTGCACTCAGTACAAGGTCGAATTTTCTGTCTTTATATTGAGTGCCTGGGGTCTTGGTGTACAGATCACACAAGCGGGGCTGGACAACGGAATTCAGCTATCAGGAGGCCATGGTAAGCCGTAGACTTTTGGCTGCTGAAAGCTTACTTTACAGCAGCGCCCTCCTTTCATGTTCCAAGCACAGCTCCTAGCAGTGGCCAGTTCCTGCTGCCAGCAAACCGATCAGCTTGAACGGTTTGCCTCCCCGGCCCCACTGCGTGGCTGGTCCCGGGAAAGATCCCTGCAAGCTGCCGGCGAACCGCTCAGCTTGAACGGTTCACCTCCCCGCCCACAGCGCGTGGCTGTGCTTGGGAAAGATCCCTGCCTGCTGCCCGCGAACTGCTCAGCATGAATGGTTCGCCTCCCCGCCCCCACCACGTGGCTGGTCCCGGGAAAGATCTCTGCCTGCTGCCCGCGAACCGCTCAGCATGAACGGTTCACCTCCCCGCCCCCACCGCGTGGCTGGAAACCTCCGGGTAGAGTTATTTAAAGGAACAGGCAATCAGTCCCCATACTAAAATACCCCTAATTCAAACCAGGGCACCATGACTGATATCACTCTGATGAGGATTACGGAGACAGAGAAAGACCGTATGCTGCGTGAATGCCAGCAAACACCAGGGCCGTATGCCGCCATGCTTTGCAAGGCAATGATACCGGAGTACCTGCTACTAGCCTGGCGCGGAAAAGTTTCCTACCATGGAGGAGACAATAAGGCCGCTCTCCCCGGGAACCTGATGCAAAGGCTTTCACAGTACCTCCAGGAGACCTTCGTGGAGATGTCCGATGAGGATTTCTCCTCTATCCCCAGACATATTGACAGACTTTTCGAGTAGCTGCACTGGCAACGACTGAAAACTAAAGCACCTAGGGCAAACTAAGCAATAAAACCCATTGCTAACATACCATGCCTATTCTATTCAAAATAAATGTTTAAAACACTCACCTACTGATCCTTCCCCTGATTCCTGGTCAAGGTTACTGCCTTGGGAGGGTTGGTAGGGGATCTCAGTCAGGGTGATGAAGAGATCCTAGCTGTCGGGGAAATAGGCGTTGAAAGCGCTGTTGACTGCCCCATCCTCCTCATCTCCTTCCTCATCTTCACCGTCCGCGAAAACCTCTGACGAAGTGGCCGTAGATAAGACCCCATCGTCGGAGTCCACAGACACTGGTGGGGTATTGGTGGCAGCACCACCTAGCATTGCATGCAGTGCCTCGTAAAAACGGCATGTTTGGGGCTGGGATCTGGAGCGTCCGTTTGACTCCTTGGTCTTCTGGTACGCCTGTCGCAGCTCCTTGATTTTCACGCGGCACTGCGTTGCATCCCGGCTGTATCCTCTCTCCGTCATTGCCTTGGATATTTGCTCATAAATTTTTGCATTCCGTCTTTTGGATCGGAGCTCGGATAGGCCGGATTCATCTCCCCACACAGCGATCAGATCCAACACTTCACGATCAGTCCAAGCTGGAGCCCTCCTTCTATTCTGGTACTGCATGGTAACCTCTGCTGGAGAGCTCTGCATCGTTGCCAGTGCTGCTGAGCTCGCCATGATGTCCAAACAGGAAATGAGATTCAAACTGGCCAGACAGGAAAAGGAATTCAAATTTTCCCAGGGCTTTTCCTGTGTGGCTGGTCAGAGCATCCGAGCTCGGACTGCTGTCGAGAGTGTCCACAGAGTGGTGCACTGTGGGATAGCTCCCGGAGCTATTAGCGTCAAATTCCGTCCACAGTAACCCGAATTCAACATGGCCATGTCGAATTTAGCGCTACTCCCCTTGTCGGGGAGTACAGAAATCGAATTAAAGAGCCCTTTATGTCTAAATAAATAGCTTTGTTGTGTGGACGGGTGCAGGGTTAATTTGAGTTAACGCTGCTAAATTCGACATAAAGTCCTAGTGTAGACCAGCCCTAAGTGAAAGCAGACATGGTAGGAAAGACTTCATGTCTTTGAACAATGAAGTATAATTATGCTTAGGATGGTAGAAATACTTCAGATGAAGTAAGGACTGGACATGAACATTTTCTGATTTCTCAGACTGAGACTTGAGTAAATCCCTAATAAACCTTTAGTCATATTTCAAATGGTCAGCAAACTTTTAAATAGCTTCTATTGTTTTTAATTACTCTATGCTTTCTAGTTCCCATGGAAACAGAAGAGCTCAACCATTGAAAAAAATGAGAGAATACTAGAACTCACCTGGGTACTGTGTGTGAAAACCTGTCCTCTTTGAAGTCAATGGGAGTTTTGCCATTCCCTTCAGTTGGACCAGGATGTCACCCAATGTCTGTTTAAAGCTATGGCTATTGACTAGTGATAAAGAGGTGATAGACATAGAGAAAATCAAGGACCAGATGTTAGCTTCACGTACAGAGCTCCTCGGAAAAACTTTGACAGGACAGGTTTCAGTGTAGTAGCCGTGTTAGTCTGTGTCAGCAAAAAAAATAAGAAAGGAATACTTGTGGCACCTTAGAGATTAACAATTTTATTTCAGCATAAGCTTTCATGGACTACAGTCCGCTTCGTCGGATGCATAGAATGGAACATACAGTGGGACGATATTTATACATTCAAAGAAACATGAAAAGGTGGAAGTAACCATACCAACTGTAAAAGGCTAATTAATTGAAAGGAACTGTTATCAGTAGGAAAGAAACTTTTGAAGTGTTAATCAACATGGCCCATTACAGACAGTTGACACAAAGGTGTTAACCGTATTTAACTGGGGGAAATAGATTCTATTAACGTAAGGACCAACCCATTCCCAGTCTATATTCAAACCTAAGGTAATGGTATCTAGTTTGCATATTAATTCAGGTTCGGCAGATTCTCGTTGGAGTCTGTTTTTGAAGTTTTTCCTGTTGCAAAATGGCCACCTTTAAGTCTGTTACTGAGTGATTAGAGAGGTTGAAGTGCAATTCTATGGAAATCAAAACACCTGTGTGAAATAATGTTGACTTTGCCAAAATTTCATTTCAGAGGGGGGGAAAGGGGGAAAGGTTTTGCCATTTTTGGAATGGAATGTTTTGATTTTTCCATCTGAAATTACTTTTCATTCCAAATTTTCTATTTTTTAATATGAATATAAATAAAGTTGAAATAAAAACAATGTTTTGCTTTTGTTGAAATGAAACATTTTGTTTGATCCTAAATGATTTTTTTAAATGTTTCTTTCATGGAGATTTTTGAAATGTTTGAGTCTCATTCCAAATTGGAATAAGAACAAATTTAGAAATTCTCCATCAAATGGAATTTCCATTCTCCACACAGCTCTATTCACATGGCTTTCTCAACGACTTTTTTCTTTTGTCATAACAATTTGATCCCCTAATGATATAAGAAGCAAAACAGTACCACATAAATGGAGTGAACACAACATAGGTAATATATGCATTATGGGTTAGGACCAACATTTTCAAAATTTGAGTGACTAAAGTACATGCTTAAGCATCTAAATATATGGCTTCATTTTCAGAGGTGCTCATTTTCTTTAAGGCTAGTTGATTTTATTTATATATAAAACTGTCAGATGATTTGGTACCATCATGGTGAACAATAGCTAACCTATGTAGTAGCCACACAATCTAATTTTCATTATTCTTGTTCTTGACCCTTTTCCTCTCCTTTTGCTTGCCTTACTCAACTGTTGCATCTTATTTCAGAATAGATTGCAAACGTTGCAGGGCTCAGACCAGGGATCGGCAACCATTGGCACACAGCCCATCAGGGAAATCCGCTGGTGGGCCGGGACGGTTTGTTTACCGGTAGCATCTGCAGGTTCAGCCGATCACAGCTCCCACTGGCCGCGGTTTGCCGTTCCAGGCCAATGTGGGCTGCGGGAAGCAGCATAGGCCAAGGGATGTGCTGGCCGCTGCTTTCCGCGCCCCCATTGGCCTGGAGCGGCGAACCGCAGCCAGTGGGAGCCATGATCAGACGAACCTGCAGACGCTGCAGGTAAACAAACCGTCCCTGCCCCCTGGCGGCTTTCCCTGACGGGCCGCATGATAAAGGTTGCTGATCCCTCCCCTAAGATATCTCAATACAGATTAACAATAGTAAATAATGTTTCAAGAGCATTTCATAGACTTGCAGCAGATGCTTTCAAAATATAGACAACATGGGCTAATGGGTGAACTGGGAAATAGAACTCATAAGGAAGTGTCTGGATTTTTTTAAAAGTTCTTGCAACCTGATGTCCCCGATTTCTGCCATTCCTTGAAGTCACAAGGCTTTTACCATGCCTGGCCCTGATCATTGCAGATGGTGCCTTGATGATCCCCTTTGTGCAGGTACCATTTATGCTGCCCATCTCTGAGAACAGAAGTTTGTTGTGTTTGTCTCTGAGAATACGCCATAGGGATTTTTCTGTGTAACAGAAGTATTAGCCCTTTTAGACTTAGAGGAAGACCTCCTTGGCTAGCATTACCCCATTCCAGGAAGAGTGGGATAGAGACATGGTCAGTGATGGGAAGGAGACAGTTTATGTGGTGCACTGTTTTAGGGTCTGAGACGAGTTTCAAGAGCAAGATGAGCTGAAACTTCCCTCTTCCCTAAGTGGTGAGAAATCAAGCTGACCCTTTCTGGCTGCCAGCCAACCTCTCCTGTGGAACCAGGACCGTAGGGCAGGCTTGCAGTTGTCGCTGCCAAATGGCATTGTAGTTCAAGAGTTCTGGCAATGCCTGCTGGGAAATAGTCCTATCTATGTAAGGAGAGCCTTCAGCAGACTGAGAAGTGACCTGGAAGGAGTGGAAGGCTCTCTCCAACTGTTGAGTAAGCAACTCACTTTTTTATTCCTTATTTTACTTATGCAATTTCTTTGGTTCCTAAAGAAAAAAGAAAAAAAGATAAACCCTTCTGGGAAGGGGCTGAGTACGTCTGAGACAGACTGGTACAGAAATTTTGGAGAGCAGGTATTTTTCTGGGCATGGCTTTCTTTGTTTGGCTTGCTGGCCACCCCTACTAATGTCTTAAATCCAAAATCATCAGAGGGGTAGCCATGTTAGTCTGGATCTGTAGAAGCGACAAAGGGTCCTGTGGCACCTTATAGACTAACAGAGGTATTGAAGCATAAGCTTTCGTGGGTGAATACCCACTTCTTCGGATGCAAGCAGTGGAAATGTCCAGAGGCAGATATGTCTTTGTCGCTTCTTAAGTCCAAAAGTATCTTAGTTTTCTAATAAATATTGTTTTCTTTAAGAGGAAATCAAAGCAATCAAAAGTAAGCAGTATAAAAATTATGGATCCAGTGGTCTAAAATAACACCCTTGTTAGAAAGGTTAAAGGGGATCTTCATCAAGGGGATCCAGTTATGGAACAAACTTCCAAGGAGATAAGGAGAGTCCCTAGTACTGCCATTTTTAGGAAACATGGCAAAAACTTCCTCTTTGAAAAGACCATTCCACCATAAGAATGATATTCTCAACACTGCAATCCCTCTTCTATCCAAAAAAACACAGCCAGCCAACCTACCTCATAAATAAAAAATGCAAAACAAATTAACATAAAATGAACAAAATAAATGAATAAAATCTTAAAATAAAATAAACACAAACCCTAGCCCAGCCAGTTTTTATCCTAAAAAGGGAGAAGTGCCAGAGACCCCATGAAGTCCACTAAGAACTTCCACATTGCTATTGATTTTATGTGGAAGGTGCTCAAATACTACAGTAATGAACAGCAGTATAAAACCCAAAGAGAAAGAGCTAGATAAAAACTTGCATTTTCAATAGTTCTGTATCTTCTGCCCTTGCTGACTTGTACTTTCCCCCAGCTTCTGAGCATCTGAAATCTGTGTCCATCAAGTTCTCCTCTCTGTGTTTCCTTCCTTGCTTATAATTTGTACAGGATTTCCATTCCAAAACCCTTAAGTCCCTTATGTAGGTTGGGTCCTCTCTGGCACAGTGTACAATTGTATACTATTTTTGACTAAAGCAACAATTTCTGGATATGCATGTTTATTTCCCCCCCCAATTTCCTCTTACAGTACAGCACAGTACATATATGTATAACCTTGCAGAGTTCCGTTTTCCTGCCTTTCTGGTCCCTTCCTGTGAGTCCCTCCATGGAAAGGGCAATCTCGTCTAGGGGAAAAGTCATAATTAGGGACAGTTTAATCCATAATTTATTCCCATTCTGGTCTGCCTCTTTAGAGGTTGAAACTGTTATTTTGTACAGCCATCTAGTGGACAGTTTATGTACCAACCAATGGGGATCTAATTCTGAACCCACTGCACGGTATGTATGAGGGATGCATTGATCATTTTGATTTTATGGTGCCTAAATCTTCTCAGATACCTTCATGTCTAATTTGAAAATTCCATTTGGCCAACCAACCCTTTGGCCCAGTAACCCGTGTGAAAAATGCTGAGGGAGTTGGGTGACAATTAAACACTAGGTTAAGAATTTAGAAAGCAGTTTAGGTGGTTTAACTGTTAACTGTTTATGATTGGAATTTTTGTAACTCTGTAGCATATCATTGGCCTTTCTGTAGAAATATACTTAAAAATACCCCACAACTACATGTAGATTTACTTCCTAAATAGGTTGGTTTGGTTTGTTTCATTAGTTTGGAATTTTCATTTCCAGTCCTGACTGGATTCAGAACTTTAGAAATGCATGAAAATGAGAAAAAATGAAACAAGTTTTCAAACCATAGAAAAAGTTCAGTTGAGATTCAAAGTATGGGCAAAATTTCAGATCAGATTTTTTTATCTGAACCAGTGCACACATCCCTAAATGACATCTTGCTAATGCTAGGGGGAAAAAGGAACTATACAAGAGAGAATCTGAAAAATAAGTAGCCATTAGTCTTTCCATCCAGTTTATACCCTCAGAGGAATATTTATGAGCCCTCTAACTAACCAGTAGGAAATCTTGCTGATCCATATAAATAGAGTTGGAGTAGTTTTTCTTTGGCAGTTTAACAGCAGAAACTCTAAATGTTAATGAAACTGTTAGAATTCAAACTGATTCTCTACTTCTTGTACCTTCACACTGTACTTAAAAAAAACCCTGTTCCTCAAAGGCATGTTATAGGCAATCGAAAAACACACAAATGTACTGAACATTTTATCTAGGAAATAGCTGCTTATAGGGAAGAAACTGTGGGAGAGAAGGGACATGGGAGGCTATCAGGAGAAAGGAACAACAGCTTTGAACCTGCTGTAGGTCATTCAGGGCTAGACTGCGCATGTAGAACTTGTCATGTTTAAGGAGCAGTATGTAGCTTTGCACCCCCAGGAGCAGAACAGGCAAGGAGGCATGATGCCCTTCTTACTCCCCCTTGTTCTTCAACTGGCCCTTACCTAGTGTGCCTTTCCTGTGGGTATATAGGCGGGGCTGTGGTCCTGCACTTAAACTTGCAAAGGAAAAGTTTTCCAGTTTGAACCTCAATTCCTGTCAACATTTATATGCCTCTATTCATATTACACATGTACAGTGAGAGAGAGGCTGCAGAAACTGCCTCACAATGTGTAGCAATCTGCCACAGAAACAAATATGGACGCTACTATACTAGGGATACATTTGGCCAAATTGCACTCTGATGGTGTGTAACTTCACTGTAAATAACTCCATTACTACCATGAAGCCGTGTCCTGTGTACAGAAACCTGATGTAATAACTTTGTAGACACTTGTATACTTTATGTTAAAAATAATGATAATTAAATTGATTTGAGAGTGATTCTTATAGTTTAAGGTCAGAAGATGCCATCATTATCATCCAGTCCAAACTCCTGCATAATACAGGCCGTAGATTTCACCCAGTAATTCCTGCATCAAGTACAGTAGCTTGGGGCTTTGATTATATTTCTGTGAATGGGGATTACACTGATAATTTCATGAGAGTAGGACTTTGTGTAAAATATGAGCCCAAGTAGGGGGGAAATGCAATAGACCCACCCTGAAGAAGAGTTCAGGGTAGTTCGAAAGCTTGTCTCTCTCACCAACAGAAGTTGGTCCAATAAAAGATATTACCTCACCCACCATGTCTCTCTAATAGAGCAACCCTGTCAAGTCTCCTGCATCGATGATGTAACATTATTATTTATTACCATAGTACCAAGGAGTCACAGATATAGACCAAGACCCCATAATGCTAGGCATTATCCGAACACTTGGTGGCTCCATACTATCATCCACATGAGTTTCCTCCTGAAATAGCTTTGGATAGATGCAACACCAGCATTACATCACAACCTGCAATGCAACATCAATATTACGATATTGACACTGGGCTTTCCATTGGAGACCGGAGTCTAATGTTGCAACTCCTCCCTCCCAATCCCAATCAACAGCACTATCCTATACTAGAACTGATTAAGAATTTTCTGTCTGCATATTTTCATGTATCAATCGTATGTGAGATTTTTAAATGTCTGCAGCGTGTCTGGATTGGAACAGAACATGTCATGTCATGGTTTTGTGATATGATAAAGCAGCTTGTGCCATTGCCAAACCACTTTCAATGTAGTCTTTTATTTTTAAAGGACACAAAGAGTAGGAGAGTTGGGATTGTTAACAGGAACTCAGCCTTGCCATTAATACCATTGCAATTCTACCAAAGGTTAGATCTGCTCTAACTTAAAAGCTTTACATGCCAATGGGGGGATCTAATTTTACTGTGTAACCAAGATATAAGTAAGAGAGTAATATGGTGACTTGAGCAGCTGGAGACCAGGGGTGGATTAAGGCCTCCTGGGGCCCTGGACCAGAGCAAGTGTGGAGGCCTCGGCGTCAGACCAGTGTCCCCGCCCCCCGTTCCGCCTGCGGTCTCGCCTTCCTTCTGCCCTTTCCGCCTGCATCCCACCCACTGCCCCACCCCATTCCGCTCCTTCCCTCACAGCCCCACTCCTGTTCCACCCGCGGCCCTGCCCCTGTTCCGCCCCTTTCCCCTTTGCCCTCATTTCACTCACAGTCCTTCCATGTGTGCCGCATCCCCCCAACTCTGCAGACCCAAGACCAGAGAAGCTTTGTTCCCCCGCCATGGCCCTGGGGCCACAGTGGGGAGTGAGAGCTCCTCCAACCCTGAGGCTGCAGCAGGGAGCAAGAGCTCCTCCAGTTCTGGGGCGGCAGCCAGGGTCCGGGCGCTGGGGCTTCCCCCGGCCACCCAGTGCTCTTGCCAGGACCGGGATCAAGGCACTGGGGCTTCCCCTGCCCACCCTGTGGCTTCTGCCAGGGCTCTGGGCTTCTGCCACCCCGTGGTGGATTTCTGCAGAGGTGCCTATTTTTCCAGGGCCCCCCAGTTGGCTGAGGCCTCTGGCCACAGGCTCTGTGGATCCATTGTATAGTCCGCCACTGCTGGAGACATGCTGCTAGAGGCACCAGCTACTTCAGAGCTCCCGTGAGGCAGAGAAAGGAGCCCTTTGGCCTTTTTCCTTCCTCAGATTAGCACCAGGCAAGCAATCGAAATGCAGGCACATGGGGTAGAAAGGCACATATTCACCCCTCACTCTCAACTGCACACACACTGCAAAGGCCATACACAATAGCAACCCCACTAACACCCAAGAAACTAACACCCCAACTCCGGCCCTTCCTTGCCCCCATTCCAACCCCTTCCCCAAATCCCCAGCCATGCCTCCTCCCCCAGGCATGCCGCATTTCCCCTCCTCCCCCATCCCTCCCTGGCAGCGTGCTCACGGGAGGAGGTGGAGGGAGGTGAGGGCGGGGGGCACGGGGAGGGCCGCAGGAAGTAACCCGGGGAAGAGGAAAAAAATTGGTGGGTGCAGAGTGTACCCGGTGGGTACACTCTCCCTGCCAGCGCCCCAACCCAGCTCACCTCCGCTCCACCTCTGCCTCCTTCCCTGAGCGTGCTGCTGCTGCTCCGCTTCTCCCCCCTCCCTCCCAGGCTTGCCGCAGGAAACAGCTGTTTGGCGGCAAGCCTAGGAGGGAGGGAGGAGAAGCAGAGCAACGGCAGCATGCTCAGGGGAGGAGGAGGTGGAGCGGAGGTGAGCTGGGCAGGGGTGCCAGCGGGGAGCTGTCGGTGGGTGCTCTGCACCCACCAATTTTTCCCTGTGGGTGCGCCAGCCCCGGAGCAGCCATGGAGTCGGCGCCTATACCAGAAGGGATTGTGCCTAGTGGTAGTGGAGGATCAATGTAGCTGAGCTCTGCTCCCCTATACACTGCCCCTGACATGGCTCCTCTCTTGCCTGGGAAGTCCCCGATGGCATTGTTGGGGGAGAGTGCCTGGCACAGGAACTGCCTCTGTCAGATTTGTGCCAGCAGGGAATTCCCTCCAGCAAGGGAATTCTCCAGTGCTGGCCATTTATTGACAGAATCCACCCACTGTGCCCTTCCTGAGCTGCACCTGGTGGCCAGACCATACCAGAAAGTCCATGTCTGTGCCAGCTTTGAACAGGGTTTGATTATTGTAACCTTTCTTGAGGGTCTGTGAAATTTTGCTTAAGGGGCATCTCCCTGCATCTGCCTTCCAGAGGTTGCCCCAATATGACTTCTATACTCTCCCTCCATCTTCTCTCCCCTTCTGCCATACACTGGCAAATCTTCTGGGGTAAGTCTCCATATTCTGCTCTCCTCTCCAGAACTGTGGTCTCCCTCTTTTGCCTCCCAGTGTTTTTAGTGGGCTGGCTAGGTAGCCTATAACCTCTCAGGCCACTTAAGTACTATAATTTTAGAGCAGTGGGATCCAGTAACTCTGTCATTATGCTCACCCTTCAAGTTTAGAAGGCACTATGGAGCTCACATTGGGAGTGCACTGACAGCGGGCCATATATTTGGAAATCCCAAAGATCATGTGAACTTTCTTTCCCGCTCTACTCAATAAAGAACAAGAAAGATCTCGCACAGCTGTGGATTTCCCAATCCCCCTGTAACATTTCTGACAGTATGGTGGCCACTATCAGGAGACTGCAAAATTCCTCCCTTTCCTTTTAAATATGATCAACAGTTTATTAATAGCAAACAGAGCTTCTCACTGAGTGAACTTTCAGAGTGCTGTATTCAGCAAAATGGGTATCATCTTTTCAGTAGGCCTCTGGCCACAGCAGGTTTCCCTGTTTTGTTGCCGGGTATGCAGTGCATGAGCGATAAAAGATGGTGTCAGTTAAGCCATAATGGCTCAATGTTTTTGGAGAGTCATGTCAGTGCAAAGCACTGCACCAAAATGGAAAATTTTAGAATTCTCCAAATGAGAAGTGATATAGGAGATGCTAGGGTCATAAAACAAGAAATTACTGTTAACTCTGCAACAGACACGTTAGTTTGGAGGCATAAATCACTGTATTTAGTAAACCTGGTGTTTGGTGTTTTTGAGGGAGAGAGTACCTTATTTTTGGTGTTATGATATGAGAGACAAAAATATTAGCTTCACTATCAGTCTATCAAAGATTGAATTATGTATGCAAAGACAGAAATTCTGGGTGAAATTCTGGCCCTAATGAAGTCAATGGCTGTTTTTTCCATAGACTTCAATAGAGCTAAGATTTCACCTTCTATCATAGACATTGGCCAGATCAATGCAGAAATGGAACAGAAATGGCAGTATGGGTGGATGCTCCAATACTATGAAGTGCTCAGATACTCTAGTGAGCACAGCATAAAAATCTATACAGAATAGAATAGATGGACTCAGGAGGACAACTTGTTCATATACCATAGAACAGGGGTCTCAAACACGCAGCCCGTGGGCCACCTGCGGCCCGCGGAGTTATTTCCTGCAGCCCACCATAGGCGCCGATTCCACTGGCAGCCAAGCTCCAAACATTACTGAGTGTTTATATTTTATTAAAACCCCTCTTTGCATTACAGTTTTTAAAAAGTTAATACATTGACTTTTAATAGAATACTATATTACTCTTCATGTTTTTTCATTTTTGACTATACTTTTGTATCATTGTATGAAAAGGTTTCAGTGTTGCGGCCCTCAGGCCAATTTACTAGTTCTCATGTGGCCCTTGTGGTGATTTGAGTTTGAGATTCCTGCCATAGAGAATAATCGTGTTATTTGCAGAGAGATCATCTAGAGACCTGATAGGTCTTTTCTGTCTCTAATTTCTATTCAGATGGACCGTCACTGGCTTAATTTAATTTGATTTCTCAAGCACTGTAATGGATTTCCTCTAGATGGCGCATATGTACAACAATACACTGTATATATATATATATACAATGTCCTTTGGTTTAGATTATAAGGTGCTGTCCGCACTGTATTGAACTGCACCCACATTGTTAATTTTACTGTTTTAAAAGTTCACAGCAAAAGCACCTCCCAGCACAGTGTAAATTAACCAAGTTTAGAGTGAAATGCACTTGAAATTAAAAGGCAAAATTCTGCCCTTATATGTATGTATAGCGCGGATTGATTTCATTGAAATTGTATGTGTTTTGAGGGGAAAATTTGGCCCAAAAGACAAGGGTCGACTGTACTCATTGTGGAATGGCAGTATGAGGACCAGGGCCAGATTTCCAGTTAGGCACAGTAGGCACGTGTCTAGGGGCGCTGACGTTCTGGGGGTGCCTAAAAGTTAAAAGTAGGTTAAAAGTTTCATTTTTTAAGGAAAACACGAAGGTCAGCTGTAGGCGGGGGGTGCTGAAGATGCTAAGGGTGCATAAGGTGTAACTCCAGTCCTGATGAGGGCCCTCCATAGGATACTGTAAATCAACAAACTTCTTTTCTGAGTATTAAACTAGTGGTAGGATGGGAAATATTTCACCATCTCTTCCAGTGGGTATGTTGCATGTTGGCTTCTGCCTTTACAGATGGTAGATCCATCTGCACCAATTCTACAAAGTTGAAACTACAGGGGGGAGGGGATGTGGTCAGTCAGGCTGGAAGGGGTAGAGCACTATACGTGTCATACTCCCCTCAGTTATGAGTGGATCTCCATGAAGTAGTTATTGCAGTGGGAGAGGCAGCATGGAGGTGCCATAAATGCCCCAGAATCTAAGGGGCTATGCTATAAATTCATCCTTGATCCTCACATTCACAGGCTTTGCAGGTCCCTTTCTCCTTGTACCTTGCTGCAAACTTCTCCCCCGCCCTCAGAGTAGAACTGATGGAATCTCTTTGTTCTGCATGTTTGTCTTTGGAAGGACAATATGTAGCCCTAGATATGGGAGTCACTTCACTTCACATGCAACTAGCAATGGAGTGTGGAATATAGTGGCTGTCTAATGACGGAAGGTGACAGTTTATGGTGAGCAGAAACATTTCATCTGCAATGGGTTGTACCATCTAATGTGAAGTCCAATTGGGTTATCATTCATGGCAAATGCTGTAGAACTATGGTGTATAGATATGAGTTTAAAGAAAGTGATCTTTCCACTTAGAAGGATCAATACTACTCATTATAGCTTACAGTGCTTGACTAGCTCCTGACAAGTAGGACAGAATTGCTGTTCATGCAGTTCCCTGCATTATCTACATAACAAATTCTCCACTCCACCTGCTCCGTCCAGCCAGTCTTTCTGCACTCCAGTCTTTTTATATTTTGAAATAATGATTTACAGGCTGTCATTGGAGCTAAATGAGCAACTGAAGGGCCTCACTGAAGTGAGTAGGAGTGTTGCCATTGAATTCCGTACAGCCAGGGTTTAACCCCAGGTGTCCAGTGAATTCTGGCATTTTCCTGGTTTGTGGAGAAAGTGAGTCCCAGTTTTCATAATGAAATTATTGACGTCTAGTGAGAGATTATCACTTTTTCTTAGATAAATGCCCCCTCCTTTTTTTTAAACCATATGAAAATAGAAACATTCACAAAAGGAGAGCAAACATGGCAAATTTGATAAATGGGTGACATTTTGCAAGGCAGATGTTTTCACTACACTATTCAGAATGTTGTTACTAGCTTTGTCCAGACAAAAAGTGACACTTGGCTCAATTTGTCACACTGAAAATTGAGACAGCTGAGCTAGAAATACCCTGCTTGGCAATTACTGTGTGTACTCCAGAGCATATAATACTCCTTAATGTTTTGCCTTTGGATTCAGAGGACTACAAGCCTGCAGCCATAGTATCTAGAACTGCGGTCTCTTCAGTGCATACACCACAATAAGCAGGACTGAGCTTGGATAGCAAGTCAAGCACTGGCTGCTGCAGTAAGTAGTGTTCGTTATTTCAATGACACTCTCTTCCAACTGAATGATTTAGGAAATATTCTGGTTTGAAGGGCCCATTCTTTATCAAGTGATGCAAACCTAATACCCTTAAAATTCCCATGGTTCTCTGCAAAAGTAGGACACTAGACCTGATATCTTTCCCAAATTCCAGATTGGCTGACAATGTTCTGCCTACTTGAGTTCCCTCTACAATTTCAATCAGATACAGTAATCTTCACCTGTCTACCACAGTTATTTCTGAGACACCCCATACAGTGAAGTATTTATTCTCCTTAATGGTTGTGCGTTGCTGATATGTGCAGTTGATCAGCTGCCATATTCCAATCTCAGGTGGTTGCATTTCACTGATTCTTGTATAAAATGATTTGTAATTCTTTGGAATGAAAGTTGTTACAATACATACATTTCAGATATTATTTCTTTCACAAGCAATATGCAGCTACAGAATTAATCTGGTCTGCACCAAAATCTTAGCCAGCACTGCTCTTTCTCTGGATCTAAAGTGTCTCCAGGCTTAAGAAAATGGAATGTGATTGACAGAAAAAAGAGAGAGTTAATACAGAGTTGGAACTTTTCATAATAACCCTTTTTGATCACCTTCCTCTGCATAGGCTGAAGCTGAGAACTATGTGTGTGGTTTGAATTAAAAGGACCAGACCTAATCTCATAAATAGTTCAGCAACTTTATCTTTTCCTGAGTTCATGAATGTGTCTAACCAATTTGAAGACACAGAAGTTTCAGTAGTTTACCATCAAGTGTGTACTCAAGGAATAAACTGCAGTTCAAAAGAGCTAAGCAACTGGAGAGCTTTAACATGTTTTTACTCTACCTGCATCCTGGGATATAGTAAACCCAGTTTGACATGTTCTCTTCCACTCCAAATTGTTGGGTGGGGTAGTGCTTTACATTAATCAGATCCAGCTACAAAAGTTTCATTCTGTGATTGATGAAAGAGTGGAAGCAAATGACACAGAATGTCACTAACAATAAGAAATTAGTCCATGCCTCACTGATGATTAACTCTTTAAGTGTCCCAATGCTTTCCAGACAAGATGCTACCTAGCTATAAACATGCATATTTAACAGATTACTGTTCTATAAACAGCTGAACAATAACTGCTCTGCCAGAATGCACAGGCTTAAGTAACACATCAAGGTAAGAGAGTATGCAAGACTTCTTTATACACCACTGTCCCACCTTGTGAGGCTAGTGTAATAAAACCAACCAGCCAGGCATGTGTCAATCATTGCCTTGAGAAAGTGGCTGCTCTGAGATACAGTAAAGAAATTACCTAGCAGTGGCACTAAACTTTTGAGATACAGTTTGGTTTAGGAGCTTCTGAAGGAAACATAAGTGTCAGTATTGTACATACACTGTTCGTATTTCCTCTGTATTTCCTGGGGATAATGGAATCAGCTACTTTGGTCTTGATCTCTAACATCAGCTGGTTTGAGAACCCAGTTGCACATGTTACTTTGTTTGTTAACATTTCAGTAACTAGCTAGAACCCCAGGGTTTGTAAGGCGAGGGACCATTTGATGTGATACAGCAATGTCTGGGTAAGTTTGGTCTCACATTGGCTAAAGAGAAGTTATGTAGGTAACTATCTTATCCCTGAACTCAATGGGCTCTATGTGGTTAGGATTTTTGTTCATGATTCTAATAAGTACTGTTCCCCATTCAAGGGATTGATGCTGGACAGCATACATATGGAGTGTTGCACATATAAGCACAAAGCTTATATGAAGCTGTTCCGCAGTGTATAAGTAATGCAATAGTCACTGGAGCAGGGCAACTAGATTCTGGATCTGCCACATGGTTGCCCTCACCATCAGACTACAGAGTCATTCTCTCTCTCTCTCTCTCTCTCTCTCTCTCAATATCTCTCTGTGGCCCAGTGACTCTTTAATTATTTAATTCAAAGTGAAACAGCATCAACAGAAGAGACTGAGGAGCCCCATATCAGAATATCCCATATCCCTGTGCTTAGCGCACTCTCCTGGGAGACCCCTATTCAAATCCTTTAGTCCCCCCCTCTGCCTGACAGGGAGAATTTAACCTGGGTCTCCCACATCCCAGGTGAGTGCTCTAACCAATAGGCTAAACGTTTTAAGGTAGGCATCGTCAGTACCCATCTATCTTTGGCCAGATTTTGAATGGGACCTGATTCAATAGATGACCTTTGAGCATACCTACCGGCTTGGGCGCTGCATGTGAGGTAGGTGAGTGAACACCTATCTTCTCCCGGTTCATGAATCACTCTAAGGCTGAGGTCAGAGATAGGCATGCCCAGAGGCAGAAACATAGGCACCTAGAGAACTTTTACCCTGAAAATGTATGTGATGAGTGAGTTTAGGGGCCTACTGGGTGAAGCAAGAGTTTTTGTGGATCTCAGTGTAGCCTAAAACTGGGACTTAGGCACCTAAATAGGAGCCCAAGTATCTTTGTGGATCTGGGCCAAAGTAAAAAGTGATGAGCAGGACAAACAGTGAGTTGTATTGCACACTGATCTGTATTAATGAAAACAATGTTGCATGGCCACCAAGTTCCTCTATGTAACCTATCTGAATGTGCTGATATGGCCTCCAATATCATAGAATCTAAGTGCCCCACAGTCTTTTTATGTATTGACCATCACAACACCCCATAGTTATTCTTTCCATTTTTCACAGATGGGGAACTGAGGCACAGACTAAGTGACGTGCTAAGGAAGGTCACCCAGAAAGTAAGTGACGGAGCAATAAATTGAACCCAGGTCACCTGAGTCACACACACTAGCCCCCAAACCACTGGACTATCCTTCCTCCAATGTAGTAGCAGACTGCGGACACATAAATACACAGCTACGCTTTTCATTTGCATGATGAGTGTTGCACTTGCAGCAATAGCTCATCTGATACCCTCATTCTCCACCCACAAGCTCTTGAGAGCAAGGGAGTAAGTGTGCCAGGGGACTGAAACTTGTTTTTGCTCACTGCACTGTGGAGGATTTTGCCTGGGATAAAGTGAGGTGAGGCACTAGGTCTGTTATCAGCTAGCAGACCAGCTACTAGAAGGAGACAAAACAGACATGTAATTAGCCAGTGTGCTACATAACCACTATATTTCATGTGGTATTCTACATTATGTAAATAGACTTAAAGTGCATCTTACAGTCTTCTGATTTCTTGCTTAGTCTGTTCTGAGTGTGCTAATGATTATTTTGGTTTGTACTTTCATTATGTTTTAGCTTTGCTGTACTGAATTACATGAGCTGCTCTTTTCCTCTGGTAATAATAATAACTAATAATATGCAGTGCTTCTATAGCACATTACATCTTCCAAGCTCTGTACAACATTGATCAATAAGGACAGGTCTACACTACTGCTTAAGTCAATCTAACTTACGTCTCTCCAGGGTGTGAAAAAGCCCCCTCCCCAGCTCCCCTGAGCTCCCAACGACTTTGCACTCTCCACATTGGCGCTATGTTGGCGGAACACACTCTCCTGCTGACATAGCTTCTGCTTCTCGCCCAGGTGGAGTAATTATGCCAGCGGGAGAGCTCTCTCCCATCGGCATAGTGTGTCTTCACCAGATGTGCTAGAGTGGTGCAGCTCCGCCGATGTAGCTCTGTAGTGTAGACTTGCCCTAAGATTGATCTATTCAAGACCTTGTGAATGTGTTTGTTCTCTTACACAGCGCTGGCTGCTTTCCACCCACCCACTCTACGTAAGATTTTGTGACATCAGCAAATTTGGGAAATTAGACCTTCCTCTCATGCACTACATAAAAAGGAATCTCTAGCTGACTCAACAGCTCTTTCTCCTGAGCTTACTATCTCTAGATTTGCAGATACTGGTATCTGTGCAACAGCCATGTTGAAGATAAACATCTCAAAATGTCATCTGAGACACGCCCATGCTGTGCTTAAGTGATGTAAACAGATGCCAACTAACAAGAGAGCAAGGGCATGGCTGGGCAAGTTTGTTAATGATACACTGATTACAAGTTGGAACAGAAATTGGTGTTTGCATTTAGGAGAAACTGTCTGAAAAGAGCTAAGAACTGGGAAATGTTCCCAAAGGGGAAAAAACAATCTAACACTCTATAGTGTAGAGCACTTGGATTTCAGGTTTGGTTTATTTGATTTAAAGTAGCACCAGACTAATATGGACATTAGAGTAAAGGTCCGAGAGCATTTGTGTGGTTTCAACTGTACTGAGCCAACGACTCACTGAGGGAACTTGGGCAAATAATTTGATTTTTCTTATGTCTCTCTATCAAGTCAGCTGTGTAATTAGGAAAGTGACGGTTACCACTAAAAAAACAGATGTTGCATCTGAGTAAGCCTCTGGGAAAATGTCTTACAGTAAAAAAAAATTTTGCTCAAAGGAGTCAGGGAAAGCTGTAAAATCTAGCAAAGAGAGCATAGTACGTCTAGCTTCCTATCCACCTCAGAATCCACTTCAGTAACAACTTCCTGGTTCCCAACATTCTCCATAGATTCACCTCATCCACTTATTTCTATGACCTCCATAATCACCAGCTTTCCCACCCCTTCACTCTGTTCCTGGCCTCCTCTTTGTCATTTTCCACTGAGTGGAATGTTCTTTTATTTTTTCCCCTTTTGTGCTGCCACATCTCTCTCTCTCTCTCTCTGGGTATGTCTACACTGCAATGTAAGCCCAGGGTTAGTGGGACTCAAGTCACCTGACCCAAATGGGAAATGACTGCCTAGGAAGGAGTACTACGGAAAGGGATCTGGGGCTCATACTGGATCACAAGTTAAATATGAGTCAACAGTGTAACGCTGTTGCAAAAAAAGGAAACATCATTCTGGGATCATAGAATATCAGGGTTAGAAGGGACTTTAGGAGGTCATCTAGTCCAACCCCTTGCTTAAAGGGGGACCAATCCCCAATTTTTGCCCTAGGTCCCTAAATGGCCCCTTCAAGGATTGAACTCACAACCCTGGGTTTAAGCAGACCAATGCTCAAACCACAGAGCTATCTCTCCCCCAACTATGTAGTAGTAGGAGTCTATAAGGTGCCACAGGACCCTTTGTCATTAGTAGGAGTGTTGCAAGTAAGACATGAGAAGTAATTCTTCCGCTCTAATCCGCACTGATTAGGCCTCAACTGGAGTATTGTGTCGAGTTCTGGATGCCACATTTCAGGAAAGATGTGGACAAATTGGAGAGAGTCCAGAGAAGAGCGACAAAAATTATTAAAGGTCTAGGAAACCTGACCTATGAGGGAAGATTGAAAAAACTGGGTTTGCTTAGTCTGGAGAAGAGAAGACTGAGAGGGGACATAACAGTTTTCAAGTATGTAAAAGGTTGTTACAAGGAAGAGGGGGAAAATTTGTTTTTCTTAACCTCTGAGGATAGGACAAGAAGTAATGGGCTTAAACTGCAGCAAGGGCAATTGTCTTATGCCTTGGTTGTAAACCCTTTGGGGTAGCCACTGCCTTTTTGTGCTGTGTTCGTTCAGTACCTAGCACAACATGGTCCTGGTCCACGAGTGGGCTCCTAAGTGCTAATAAATAACATATAATCAGGGGATGTATTTCCCCCATCACACACTTTTTCAGTTTAGATGTTCATTTGCTAACTAAAGATATTCACGCAGTCTGATTCCAACTAAAGTCAATGGAAGTTTTGCCATTGGCTTTAGTGTGTGTAGGTTCAGGCCCACTTATAACAAACTATGTATAGTACAGCTGTGTACATCTCTCAGACCTTTGGGTTGTATCTGCCCTCCAACCCCAGGAATTTCACAAATAAATCTCAGTGTTAGGTAACAGGACTTGTAACCCAGTTCTAAATAAGGGCATAGGAGGCATAAAGAACCTATGTAATATTTTAGTGCGTGGGAAAGCATGAAGATGAGGCCATTGGCACAACATGCTTTCTTGTCTCTTCCTTACCATGGGAAAGGAGTGACCTCATTTAAATCTCATTCCCACTTATATATAAACCAATCTTGCAGCAAATAGGGACTCTCAGCCATTTTTAGCATCTGCTCCTTCACCCTAACCTCCTTATACTGTAAATTCTTCCAGAGCCTCCATAAAATTCTAGAGGACTCTAAAAGACAGTGGAGCCTGACTTATGCTGTCGCTCGTGGGTCTAGGAAAAATTGCTCTTTAATAGAGGCATAAACTGAATATTTATAACGGAAGCTTCCAGCATACCTTAAAGTGGTTGCTTAGAATAAATTACATGTTGTTAGAGATGATCCTGAGTGCAGGGTTTTACATATATCTAAATTAAAGTTGGGTTTTTCAAAGGAAACTAAGGGCTGGTCTACACTAACCCCCCAATTCGAACTAAGATACGCAACTTCAGCTACGTGAATAACGTAGCTGAAGTCGAACTATCTTAGTTCGAATGAAAAGGTACTTACCCGGGGTCCACACGCGGCGTGCAGGCTCCCCCGTCAACTCCGCCTACTCCGTTCGTCGAACTGGATTACCAGCGTCGACGGGGGAGCACTTCCTGGTTTGATTTATTGCGTCTAGACAAGACGCGATAAATTGAACCCAGAAGATCGATCCAGCGCCTCCGATCTATCCGGTAAGTGTAGACTAGCCCTTAGGGAATTAGGCACCCACTTCCCACTGAATGTCATTGAGAGCTGGGCCCTACCTGAAAATCCCACCCAAAAATCGTACCTTTTATCTTAAAGCCAGGGGTGAAAGTAACTTAAGGGACTTACCAGTACACAGGGCCGCCGGGGTCCTGAGCAAGGTGGGGGCGAGGCTCAACCAGAAGGGGAGGGGCCTTGGGCAAAAGGGGCGGGGCTGGGGCCAGACTCCCCCAGCCAGCCCTTCAGCGCTGCCCGGCCCGCGCCGCCTGCAGGCTCTGGCAGCAATTTAAAGGGCCCGAGGCTCCCAGCCATCGCCGCTAGCACTATCCCAAAGCTCTGGCAGTGATTTAAAGGGCTGGAGCCCTGGGCTCTTTCAATTTCTGCCAGAGCCCCAGGGCTCCCGGCTGCCACTACTGCTACCCCAGGGCTCCAGTGGTGATTTAAAGACACTGGCTGCTGGCACAGTAGCGGCAGCAGCAGCCAGGGGCCCTGGGCCCTTTAAATTGCCTCTGGAGCCCCGGGGTAGTGGTAGCGGCGGCCAGGAGCTCCGGGGCTCCGGCAGCGATTTAAAGCTCTGGCCACTACCAGGAGCCCCGGGCCCTTTTAAATGACTGGGCCCCAGAGAAACTCCCAGTGTTGTTCCCCCTCATCAGCGGCCCTGCCAGTATGGTCGGCTGTGTACCGGCTCTTACCACTATGCCGTACCAGTCCGTACAGTCTTACTTTCACCTTTTCTTAAAGCTACATTCCCAATGTAAATATTTCCCTTATTATGCTACATTGCAAATTAGCCCTGTCCCAAAGAAGAGATCCTTCACATGTCCATGCATTCAAATCTCACACATTTATTCCTAACCCTGTGAGATGTGGAGCTCTTACTTCTAAGCACTGAAAGCTAAATTGACAAGTGGGACATAGGCATCTAACTGCCCTTTTGTGTTTAGGCACCACAGACATTCACAAAACCATTGCTCAGCTGCTGCTTAACCCTGTAGTCACCTGAGCACCCAGGTTTATGACAGTAAAAACCTCTAGGAACCAAAATTTTCTACCAAGGCATGAACAGATCTGTCTAAATCCTGACAATGCTGCCCAGGCCTAACCCCTGGCAGGATTCACAAACTAGCCATTCCCTGCCTGTTGCCCCAGCCTGGTGTGCTCAGAGACTGCCTACCTGACCGGAATCTGCACAAAACACAGAGGAAGTAGTCCCATAGACTTCAGTACTCCACCTCCCCAAGACGCAGAAGCCAAGTCAACAGGAGAGCCAGGCAGGAGAAGAATTTAAACCTGCCTTGCCTACATCCAGGGTAAAGGCACTAGCCAGGGGCTTATTGTAGGCACCCCACATCCTTCCTGTTTTCATGTGAGAGGGGGTTGGCTTAGGCAACTAACTCCTGGAAAAGATTCACAGCTGAGAATCCCAAGCAAAGCTAGGTAACTAACTATCAATGAAGGGTGGGGCTTAGGCTTTCCATTCTCCTCAACACTTCCTACTGACTAGTTTAGGTTACTCCCTGGTCGAAGTAACCGCCTTCTGTGAATCCTTTTTTGGGCTCCTAACTCCTGTACGGGGCCTAACTCAGAGCTGGGAATTCCATTAGGCAGCAGGGTGCCTAAAAGCTAGAGGTTGCAATGCTGAGCATTGCAACACCAATGCCCCCTTTGTGACTCTAGCCCTGAGTGACCTAACTTTGCACTGATGTTAATGGGTGCTGAGAGTGCTCAACACCTTGCAGTGTCCAGCCCACTGGAAGCTTTCCCATAGCTTCTAATTCAATTGAATGGTGTTAGGACAGAGGTAAAGGGATATTTAATGAATTCACCATCTCATCTATATACATGCATACTTTATAGTCTGCCCCCCGCCCCCAACTCCCCCCCCCCCCGAGTGAGCATACCATAATATCCTCAACTCCAGAATGGCATTAAATTCTGTCAGATGATGGAATAGATTTATGGAACATATATATCGTTACCAGTTAATCCATATGGAGCAGCATGTAGAACAGAGCACTGCCAGCCCCCTGGCTCTAAAGATACAAGCCCTAGCCCTTGAGCTAAAGAAGGGCCTCCCTGAGATGTTAATAGTAGACATGGTTATGGTTACTATGTAGGCCAAACAGCAGAAAGGGATATATCCACTAATGACTGAGGACCCCATCCCGTCCCTTCCTTGATAACTGAAAAAACAAAGGCTCAGATAAAAACAAAGGTACTTAGGTACCATCCCCCAGACTTAGGTGTCTCAGTATGGTTTTAGGTGCCACTGTGATCACCAAAACTCCTGCTTAGCTGTCTCCTCCGACTAACTCACTTGCAGGGCTTGATCTGGTAGGAGTTGTATCATGATCAGTGGAACTGGAGTCAGAGGGCCAGTGTTCCCTAGAGAGGCTGTTATTGACAGGTGTGTGATGGGTTGGGTCACAGAGACCCCCTTGGGACTGCCACCTGATGTGCTGAGACTACCTCTGAGCCTGTTTTCCCTGGCAGCTTGGTACTTCAGTACCCTGTCTTGTTGAGCCAGACACGCTAGCCTGCTGCAAACACAGACCCAGGTCTGAGCCACGTCCCCCAAAGCTGCAAGCTTTAACTGAAAACAGCTTAGAAAGTGTTCCTTTCTCTAGCACCCAGATACCCAGTTCCCAATGGGATCCAAACCCCCAAATAAATCCATTTTACTCTGTATAAAGCTTAGTTAACTCTGGATAAACTAATGCATTGTTTGCCCTCTATAACACTGATAGAGAGATATGCACAGCTATTTGCTCCCCAGGCATTAATTACTTGCTCTGGGTGAATTAATAAACAAAAAGTGATTTTATTAAATATAAAAAGTAGGATTTAAGTGGTTCCAAGTAATAACAGACAGAACAAAGTAAATTACCAAGCAAAATAAAACAAAACCATACAAGTCTAAGCCTAATACAGTAGGAAATTAAATGCAGGTAAATCTCACCCTCAGATATGTTCCAATAAGCTTCTTTCACAGATAAGACTCTATTCTAGTCTGGGCCCAATCCTTTCCCCTGATACAGTTCTTGTTAGCTCCAGCTCAGGTGGTAACTAACGGATTTCTCATGACTGGAACTCCCTTTGTTCTGTTCCACTCCCTTATACACCTTCGGCACAGGGCCTTTTGTCTCTTTGGGTCCCCACCCCTCATTCTAAATGGAAAAGTACCAGGTTTAAGAAGGATTCCAGTACCAGGTGACATGGGCACATATCCTGTGAGACCCCAAGCCTTCATTCTTCCCGGCCTGACTCACAGGAAGGCTTGCAAGTAAACAGAGCCATCTACAGTCAATTGTCCTAGTTGATGTGAGCCATCAAGATTCTGAACCACCATTAATGGCCCACACTTTGCATAATTACAATAGGACCTCAGAGTTATATTTCATATTCCTAGTTTCAGATCCAAGAATGATATATTCATACAAATAGGATGAACACACTCAGTAGATTACAAGCTTTGTAATGATAGGTTTCAGTGTAGTAGCCGTGTTAGTCTGTGTCAGCAAAACGAAAATAAGAAAGAAAAACTTGTAGCACCTTAGAGACTAACAAATTTATTTCAGCATAAGCTTTCGTGGGTTAGTAGCCACTTCATCGGATGCATGGAATGAAACATACAGTAGACAGATATTTATACAGTCAGAGAAACATGATAAGGTGGAGGTGCATAGACCAACCTTAAGAGGCTAATTAGTTGAGAGGAACCATAACAGCAGGGGAAGAAAAACCTTTGAAGTGATAAACAAGATGGTCACACAGGTGTGAATGAGGATCGTTAACTTAAGGGAAATAGATTCAATTAACATAATGGCCGAGCCATTCCAAGTCCTTATTTAATCCGGAGGTAATGCAACCTAGTTTGCATATCAATTCGAGTTCAACAGTTTCTCTTTGAAGTCTGCTTTTGGAGTTAATCTGTCGCAACACTGCTACCCTCAAGTCTGTCACTGAGTGATTAGGGAGGTTGAAGTGTTCTCCTACTGGTTTTTGAATGTTATGATTCCTGATGTCAGATTTATGTCCATTTATTCTTTTGCGTAGAGACTGTCCGGTTTGGCCAATGTACATGGCAGAGGGGCATTGCTGGCACATGATGGCTTTTCAAGTGATACCATCACAGGGCCTAATCACATCCGCCACGCCATCAGGGGCTCATTCACCTGCACATCTACCAATGTGATATATGCCATCATGTGCCAGCAATGCCCCTCTGCCATGTACATTGGCCAAACCGGACAGTCTCTACGCAAAAGAATAAATGGACATAAATCTGACATCAGGAATCATAACATTCAAAAACCAGTAGGCGAACACTGCAACCTCCCTAATCACTCAGTGACAGACTTGACAGTGTTGCGACAGATTAACTCCAAAAGCAGACTTCAAAGAGAAACTGTTGAACTCGAATTGATATGCAAACTAGGTTGCATTACCTCCGGATTAAATAAGGACTTGGAATGGCTCGGCCATTACGTTAATTGAATCTATTTCCCTTAAGTTAACGATCCTCATTCACACCTGTGTGACCATCTTGTTTATCACTTCAAAGGTTTTTCTTCCCCTGCTGTTATGGTTCCTCTCAACTAATTAGCCTCTTAAGGTTGGTCTATGCACCTCCACCTTTATCATGTTTCTCTGACTGTATAAATATCTGTCTACTGTATGTTTCATTCCATGCATCCGATGAAGTGGCTACTAACCCACGAAAGCTTATGCTGAAATAAATTTGTTAGTCTCTAAGGTGCTACAAGCTTTGTAATGATACCTTACAAGAGACCTTTTGCATGAAGCATATTCCAGTTACATTATATTCACACTCATTAACATATTTTCATAAAATCATATGGAGTGCAACGTCACAAGGCAGACACCAGTGGAACAGGGAATGTGGGGATTTCGCCTGGAAGCAGCTCAGCCATATGGACAGAGCAGTCCACATGGTTTAATAAAGTTTCATTTGTTCACCTCAACCTGCACTCAGTTTTGCACTTTTGTGAATGAAACAGGCATGCTCAGAGGCTTCTCAACTCAGCACAAAAATGTTGGGAGAAGCGGCACTCTCTTGTAACCTTTAGCCCATTGGTTAGCATACTCACCTGTAATGTGGGAGACCTCCACTTCAAGTCCCCCCTCTGGCTGATGAGGAAAGAGAATTTGAACAGAGATTTCCCATTTCTCAGATGAGTGTCTAGTGAGAAATAGTGCCTTGCTATTTCTTTGTCCCAATGAATATTTAATTAAAGTGGAACAATTGCAACAGGAAAGACTGAGGAAGCCCCACATCAAAATATTCCATATCCCAGTGGTTAGAGCACTCACCTGAGAGTTGGCAGAGCCGTGTTCAAATTCCTGCTCTTCAACAGGCAGATGGGGAACTTGAATGGGTGGTCTTGGAAAACATAATCCCAACTATACATATAAAATGATGGGGTCTAAATTAGCTGTTACCGCTCAAGAGGGAGATCTTGGAGTCATTGTGGATAGTTCTCTGAAAACATCCACTCAATGTGCAGCAGCAGTCAAAAAAGATAACAGAATGCTGGGAATCATTAAGAAAGGGATAGATAATAAGACAGAAAATACATTGCCCCTATATAAATCTGTGGTATGCCCACATTTTGAAAACTGTGTGCAGATGTGGTTGCCCCATCTCAAAAAAGATATAGTGGAATTGGAAAAGGTTCAGAAAAGGGCAACAACAATGATTAAGGGCAGGGCTGGCTTTAGCAGGTGCAGGACCTCCAGCCGCTGATTCGGCCGAGCAAAAAAAACCCAAAAACCTCCCGCCAGAGCGGGGCCCCCTGGGGTATGGAACAGCTTCCGTATGAGGAGAGATCAATAAGACTGGGACTTTTCATCTTGGAAAAGAGACGAGTAAGGGGGATATGATAGAGGTCTATAAAATCATGATTGGTGTGGAGAAAATAAACAGGGAATTCTTATTTACTCCTTCTCATAACACAAGAACACAAATGACACTAACAGGCAACAGGTTTAAAACAAACAAAAGGAAGTATTTCTTCACGCAACGTACAGTCAACCTGTGGAACTCTTTGCCAGAGGATGTTGTGAAGGCCAAGACTATAACAGGGTTCAAAAAAGAACTAGATAAGTTCATGGAGGATATGGCCATCACTGGCTATTAGCCAGGAAGGGCAGGGATGGTGTCCCTAGCCTCTGTTTGCTAGAAGCTGGGAATGGGCGACAGGGGATGGATCACTTGATGATTACCTGTTCTTTCATTCCCTCTGGGGCACCTGGTATTGGCCACTGTCAGAAGACAGGATACTGGGCTAGATGGACCTTTGGTCTGAGCCAGTGTGGCCATTCTTATGTTCTCCCACATCTTGAGGAAATGACCTAACCCAGGGGTGGGCAAACTACGGCATAAAAATGTCCTTGTAATTTCTTTGGACAAACTTATGCCAAAAAAGTAAACACAAAAATGGAGTTTAGCATTTAGAAAGAAGTACTGGTTGTCATCACTCAGCTCATCTTTATAGCAGGTTCATTTATATACCAGTTTAATGACAAGCATATGCATGCTGTATGTTCTAATTACAGATGTCAGCTAGTATTTAATTAGTGAATTAAGAATTCAGAATATGTGTTATCCTTAATAGTGACATATAATTAGTGAGCATCATGTTTTAGCTACTCCTTAAGTGATGGCAGTATGACTGTGAGCTTTATTGGTAAAAATAAAACAATTTATATGTATGTGCTTATAGATGACAATTTTCGGATGAAAAGCCACTGACACATAATGAAATGTATAGAGGAAAGGACTAATTCTGCATCATAAGGGAGGTTGAACTGCCCGGTGGTTAGAACAAAGGAGGGGAAACTATGAGGATCATAGGTTGCAAACCGAGCTGAGACAATGACTCAGTGTGGGCTTGACCCTGTACTACTTATTTATTTCCAATGGGGGCAACTTAATGGACCTTGTGTGACTGTGTGCAACTTAATGGACCTCTTCACGCCCGTCAACCCATCTCAGAAATTGGGTGAAAGTCATGGGCTTGATCCTGCTCCCCTTGAACTTAATCAACCAGAGTTTTATCACTGATATTATGACATCAGTGGGAGCAGCAGACTTGCCCATACAAGTAGATGCAGGGCTTCCAAACAAAACAAATCTCACTGACATACACCTATGTGCAAACCCTGTCATACCTCCTGGCAGTCTTGCGAAGTTGCAGTACCTCCCAGTGCCAATGGGGGACACATGCCTGCTCTGCAAGCTTTCAATCAGTCTCTCTGCTGCCTGTCTCTGTTCCTGGCCCCCTTCACTGCTCAGATCAGTAGCCAGTGGAAGTAAGGATGGAGTGGCAGTCAGAGACTGGCCTGGAGAAAGAAGGGAGGGAGCTGAATAGGTCAGGACAGACATACTATTTAATAGGGGGAAAAAACCCAAACCTGTACTATGTTTATGGCCTGTATCTATAGGATCATAACCGTCCATTCTGGTCTTAAACGCTGTGAATCTGTACTGAAGTTGTTACACAGATCAACACCAAGTAAAATGATCAAAGATAAGACAGACACTAGGATCCATTGTTACCTCTCCTTGTTTTATTTTGTGAATTCATTTCTCATGAACCGTACCAAATGATGAAATCCTTTCTTTATTCACAAAGTGGGTATAGCATGGGAAATGAGAGAGCAATTCCCTGCCACTGTAACTTACCGACTGTACTCCAGCCCTGATGTGGAGGGACCGCCCCTCTGGGTGAAAGGTTAGTTCAGTTTCCAGGGGTCAGCCAATCCTTGGCCTCTCTGCTGAGTCCATCACCAAAGATGCAAATCAACTAACGCTGGGATCGTTTTAAGAGAAACAGGTAATAATTTTGCCTTCTGTTAAATGGCGTGAAAAGAGAATTTATTTGTTAAAGAGAATACGATTCCCAACATGTAAATAATTTTAAAAACCCATACATTATACTGAATGTCAATCGAGTAAAACTAATATAAACTGATAATGTGACTGTTTTGGTTTCTGCTTATTGTTTAGTGTGGGCAGGGAAAGAGAGGATGGAAACCAGCAGATTCTGACCCCCTACAGATACATATTTATACATTGTTTGGAAAGATTGTGATTTTTTTTTTACCCTGCTATACGCTTTTATTTTCCCTATTGTAAAAAATATTTTTTTGCATTGAAACTGAAGGTGGATATTTATTACAGACAGTGAGGGATGGTGATATATTAGCTTATACAGTAGTCGGTAGGTACCTTAGACTACAGTAGTTGGCAGTCTTCTTAGGCCAGGTCTACACTAGGACTTTATGTCGAATTTATCAGCGTTAACTCGATTTAATCCCTCACCCGTCCACACTAGGAAGCAGTTTATTTCGACATTAAGGGCTCCTTGAATCGATTTCGGTACTCCACCCTGACGAGGGGAGTAGCGCCAAAATCGAAATGGGCATGTCGAATGCGAGGTACTGTGGACGGAATTCGACGCTAATAGCTCCGGGAGGTATCCCACAGTGCACCACTCGGTGGACGCTCAGGGCAGTATTGTGTACTCGGATGCTCTGACCTGCCACTCAGAGAAATCCCCGCGAAAATTTGAATACTTTTTCCTCTGTGGCCATTTTGAATCACATTGCCTCTTTGGACATAGTGGCGAGCTCAGCAGCACTGGCAATGATGCAGAGCTCTACAGCGGTGGTTTCGATGCCATCACTGAATAGAAAGAGAGCTCCAACATGGAGTGATCGTGAGGTTTTGGATCTCATCGCTGTGTGGGGCGATGAATCCATCCTAGCCGAGCTCCGTTCAAAAAGACGGAATGCAAAAATTTACGAGAAGATTTCACAGGCTATGACGGAGAGAGGGTACAGCCGGGATGCTACGCAGTGCCGCGTCAAAATCAAGGAGCTACGTCAGGCGTACCAAAAGACCAAAGAGTCCAACGGACGCTCCGGCTCAGCGCCTCAGACTTGCCGTTTTTACGAGGCACTGCACGCCATGCTCGGTGGTGCGGCAACAACTACCCCACCAGTGTCCGTGGACACCGATGATGGGGTCCATTCTACGGACACATCGGAGGAGGTTTTCGCTGACGGCGAAGAAGAGGAAGGAGGGCAGGGGGACGAGGCAATCGAAAGCGGTCACCCTGGAGATTTCCCCGACAGCCAGGAACTATTCCTGACCCTGACTGCGCTGCCCTTCGAACACTCCCAAGGCAGCATTCCTGATCAGGAATCAGGAGAGGGATCATCAGGTCAGTGTTTTAGACATTTATTTTCAATACAATACTTATGGTGTGTTAACGCTCTGTAACTGTGGCTTCATTGGCCTTATGCGCTTCACCTTGGAGTCGCTTTCCCGTGCAACTATTCGAAAAGTCTGTCAATATGTATGGGGATAGAGGTGTAATCACCAGCAGAGATCTCAGAGAAGCTGTCTTGAAGGTACAGCGATAGCTTGTCTAGCACGTTCACTGGGAGAGCTGCCTTATTGTCTCCTCCATGGTAGGATACTTTCCCGCGCCATGCGAGCAGCAGGTACTCTGGTATCATTGCCTTGCATAGCATGGCAGCATACGGCCCCGGGGTTTGCTTGCATTGACTCAGCATGCACATTTTCTCTGTCTCCGTAATCCTCATCAGAGTGATATCAGTCATGGGGTCCTGGTTCGAATGAGTAGTATAATTAGTATACTGCATGCTTCCTTTTCCCCTTACAGACAGACACCCGGCAGTTTACGTTACCGCGTGGTGGTAGGGGCTCGGGAGCAAAACCAGTAGTGCATATCGGTGCGCGGGAAGTGACAGTCCCGGGGACCGGCAAAGCTAAACCGGGGATAGGATAGGCGAGCCGTTCATGATGAGCGGTTCGCGGGCATTTTTTGGTCCCTGGAGCGGCCACGCTGAGGGGGGAGAAGGGTAGGCGAGCCGCTCACGCTGAGCGGTTCGCGGGCATTTTTGGTTCCCTGGAGCGGCCACGCTGAGGGGGGGGAAGGGTAGGCGAGCTGTTCACGCAGAGTGGTTCGCGGCCATTTTTGGGTCCCTGGAGCGGCCACGCTGAGGGGGGGGAAGGGTAGGCGAGCCGCTCACGCTGAGCGGTTCGCGGGCATTTTTGGTTCCCTGGAGCGGCCACGCTGAGTGGGGGGAAGGGTAGGCGAGCTGTTCACGCTGAGCGGTTCGCGGGCATTTTTGGTTCCCTGTAGCGGCCACGCTGAGTGGGGGGAAGGGTAGGCGAGCCGCTCACGCTGAGCGGTTCGCGGGCATTTTTGGTTCCCTGGAGCGGCCACGCTGAGTGGGGGGAAGGGTAGGCGAGCTGTTCACGCTGAGCGGTTCGCGCGCATTTTTGGTTCCCTGCAGCGGCAACGCGGACGGGGTGGGGGGGGTTTAGGACAGCCGCCGTAGATTACCGGTTTGGCCAGCAGCAGCTACTGACCGCCGCCAGGAACACTGAGGGAGACATGGGATTAGAGCAGTGCTGTGAAGCAATCTCACAGCAGTCGTAAGTAAGCAGCTTACCATGGTTTTCAGAGAGGTGATTTTCTGTGTACGGAAAGGCCTCTGGGATCCGTATACCGGGACCCTAGGCACTCACTCAGCCTTAAGGCATATTATTTGACCTTGTAGTACGTGTACATGTGATAGGCACTGTCTTTGGTCCTATTCACGGTGAAAGAGTATGGTCATTGTTCTTGAAAAAGTATCTGTCTGAGGAATTCACTCCCTTTCATTTATCCCACAGCTGTGAGTGTCTCCCACCCAACCCGTGCTTCTCCCACCCATGGCCTAGTCCAGATAAGGCGGCGCAAAAAGAGAACCAGGGACGACATGTTCTCGGAATTAGTGATGCTGTCACAGAGGGAGGCGGCACAGCGCAGAGAGGACTTCGCACGGTACGAGCGAGCAGCCAGGGAACGGGAGCAGAGGGCTGAAGCGCGCGAGGACAGGTGGCGGCAGGAGGATCAGCAGGCGACCCAAACAATGCTGGGAATAATGAGGGAGCAAACAGACACGCTCCGGCGCCTAGTGGATATTCTCCAGGACAGGAGACATGAGGAAAGAGCGCCTCTGTATGTTCTTTCAAGCCGCCCTCCCCCGCCACCAAGTCCAGTGGCTTCCTCCCCAAAAGTCACTAGGACAAGGGGAGCCAGGGTGCGTGGAAATACTCAATCCACCCCTGCAGACCGCTGCAACAGCAGAAGGCTGTCATTCCCAAAACCATAGACTTTTCCCTCCTCTCCATCCAGCAGCACCACTGAGCACCTCCCTTCCCAGGTTCCATGTGAAGTTACTGTTTTGTTGAATAAATCTTGTTTTTTGGTTCACCAATGTTTCCCTGAGTGTTTTAAACGGGACAGTTTGTATCTCTGGGTAGTGGTTAACATGGTTTTTAAGTGCAGAGAATGGGAGCACAAACGAGGGTGCAGACAGGTTAACTGCTGAAGTGACAAGCACAGTACACATTGCATGCATTAAGCACACCTTTCCTTCGTTGTGCTGGTTTGTACGTTCTAAACGTAGGGTTGGGGGTTGGGTGGTGCACTGTATGTTTGGGGAGGGTGGTCGCTGATCTTTTGCGGCTGACAGTAGCCTGCTGGATAGATCAATGCACTGTGTGATCCGTTGGCGATACTCAATACGTACAAGGCACATAGACACCACCACACACACATGGGATTAGAAGAGGTTGATGGTCCCTTTAAGCAAGCGGAACACCTCTTGGCACTGCGCTTTGGGCAGGATCAACAGCTTCCCCTTTGATGGGAAGTGTCCCCCAACCAAACCTCCCCCCAACCGCCGTATGCCTACACGGTGATAATCATTACCCAAGAAGAAGTACAGGAACACGTTCAAACAAAAAATTTTTTCCTTTACTGTGACTTTACAGCGTTTATCCAAGGAGGGGGAAGGCGGTTGGTAATGGGAGGATGGGCAACGGGACATGTGTAAAGGGACAGGGGTAGGTCCAGTATCTGTTTACGGAAGTGTAGCAGTCAATGGTTAACCCGCTCTGTCTGGAAGCGAGCTTTCAAAGCTTCACGGATGCGGACCGCCTCCCGCTGTGATCTTCGAATGGCTCTGGTGTCTGGCTGAGCGTAATCTGCTGCTAGTCGATTTGCCTCAACCTCCCAGCCCTGCATAAATGTCTCCCCCTTGATCTCACACAGATTGTGGAGCACACAGCACGCCGCAATCACAATGGGGATATTTTTAGGGCTGAGGTCGGAGCGAGTAAGTAAGCTTCGCCATCTTGCCTTGAGACGGCCAAAGGCACACTCCACCACCATTCTGCACTTGCTCAGGCGGTAATTAAAGAGTTCCTTTTCAGTGTCCAGGGCTCCCGTGTATGGCTTCATGAGCCATGGCATTAGCGGGTAGGCAGGGTCCCCCAGGATCACTGTTGGCATCTCCACCTCCCCAACAGTGATTTTGTGATCGGGGAAATAAACCCCCTGTTGCAGGCGTCTAAACAGACCAGAGTTTTTGAAAACACGAGCATCATGAACCTTTCCTGGCCACCCAACATTGATGTTTGTAAAACGTCCTTTGTGGTCCACTAGTGCTTGCAGAACCATAGAAAAATAGCCCTTCCGGTTAATATACTGGCCGCCCTGGTGCTCCGGTCCCATGATAGGGATGTGTGTCCCATCTATGGCCCCACCGCAGTTTGGGAATCCCATTGCAGCGAAGCCATCTATGATCGCCTGCACGTCTCCCAGGGTCACTACTTTGTGGAGCAGCAGGTCAACGATTGCACGAGCTACCTGCATCACAGCAACCCCCACGGTAGACTTGCCCACTCCAAATTGGTTCGCTACTGACCGGTAGCTGTCAGGAGTTGCAAGCTTCCAGAGGGCTATGGCCACTCGCTTCTGGATAGTGAGGGCAGCTCGCATCCGGGTGTCCTGGCGCTTCAGGGCAGGGGACAGCAACTCACAAAGTTCCATAAAAGTGCACTTACGCATCCGAAAGTTTCGCAGCCACTGGGACTCATCCCATACCTGCATCACTATGCGGTCCCACCAGTCAGTGCTTGTTTCCCTTGCCCAGCATCGCCGTTCCACGGGATCAACGTGACCCATTGCCACCATGATCTCTAGGGTCCGGGGTCCAGCGCTTTGCAAGAGATCAATGCCCCTTTCAAAGTTTAAGTACTCCCGGAGATTACGTTGTCTCCTCTCCCGATTTCTCTGCAACAGAGTCTGGAAAAGGTGCGCTATAAGGCGCGAGTTGTTGGCTACGGACAGAACATCTGCGATAATCGCGGAGGGCTCCATGCTCACTGTCCAGTGGCGTCCGAGCTATCAGCCACAGGAAAAGGGCGCGAATTCATTCCCCGCCGGCACTTTCACGTAGGGAACGCGGAAGTGTGGGTCGAGTGACGAAATGTACGTATACCGACCCTTGACACAATTTCGTTCCCACAAGGCACTGGGGGCTGCACCCAGAATTCCAGTGGGCAGGCGGGACTGCGGGAACTGTGGGATAGCTACCCACAGTGCACCGCTTGCAATGTCGACGCTTGCCCCCCTACTGTGGACTCGGACATTCGAATAAACATCCCTGGTGTGGATTCGAACAATCGACATTGAAATATCGGGTTCACAAGTTCGGTTTCACAGAAATCGAACTAGTACCGTAGTGTAGACATACCCTTAGAAGGTATGACAGGGTTTGCAGACCCCAGGCTTACCTCTAATTAGAGAAGGACACCACAACTTCCTTCCCTCAAAGCAGGGCTTGCCAGAGACTGGGGCCATGATGAGAAAGTGGCTGGGCCCAGCTGATGGGAGTTACCTAATCTCCCAAGAAACTACCAAAAGTTGTGTAGCCTGGGGAATCTAGCAGACTGCCTCAGTCAGGTCTAGGATCTGGAGATTCTGTGGAAGTAAAAGCCCTTTTCATGGTTCATTCTGACCAGGCAAAGCTGATCTTTCCAGCATTGCCAATCCCAAGCATTCAGAAACCATGAATCAGGTCACAACAATAATGACTGGATTAAAAATGAGCATTTTAACCAGCAATAACGGTGGGCTCTCTTTATTGCTCAGTGGTTTGAGCATTGGCCTGCTAAACCCAGGGTTGTGAGTTCAATCCTTGAGGGGGCCATTTAGGGATCTGGGGCAAAAAAATCTGTCAGGGGACAGTACTTGGTCCTGCTAGTGAAGGCAGGGGACTGGACTCGATGACCTTTCAAGGTCCTTCCAGATCTAGGAGATTGGCATATCTCCATTTATTATTTATTTATTTATTTATTTATTTGGCTTCCAGTTGTTGAGCCTCTGATGTTCATATTTTCAAGTTTTTCTCTGCAACCGTGAGGTCTAGACACTTTTTTTAAATAACAGGTGAGAGTCTCACATAATCATATGACTTCAAATGCTGGGCCTTGAAGAAAAATGCCAGCTATTGGACTCACGATTAACCACACAAGTTGGCAAAGCTGTGTTTCTATTTCAGGGATTTGCCTTGATACAGGCAAACCTTCCTCAGTTGTTCTGAGTTTATGCTTTTATTGGGAAAGACCTCCTTTGGACTTTGTTCAGGAAATGGCCTTGAAAGCTTCTCTCCCCCCACTAATTTGTCACAAGGTAGTGAGAGTGAATCCTGATTCCCACAGTAATTTTCTTCACCAATCCCTGTGGTCCTGGCTCCAACTCACCTGCTGTGTTATGGAAAGATTTTTGTTTTGCACGTGAATTAAAAGTAATAGTAAAAGGGACATCACACACTCCAGCTCTGCCACTACAGAGCTCACAAGTTTTTGTCACTTTGCCCAAATTCGATAATATCTAATGTTAAAAAAACCTTTGTAGTCAAAAATGAAACTCCTAGTTAGAAAAGAGATTTCTACATTTCAGTGCCAACACTCTATCCGCTTCATCTTGTTTTCATTTTTTTACATTTTTACTGTTTAAACTGGTCAGGTTACAACTTGTGAAACTGGGGCAGAGGCGAATTTTAAATCAGTTCTTTTTATGTAACAAAATTCCAGCTTGGAATTTCCCTAATAACTGTCTTGGGCAAAGAATGTTTTTTTTAAGGAAGCTTGTGTCAGTAGTTCCAAATTGTCTCTTTAGTCTCTTAAAAGTAGAGACTGAAAGAATCTGAGCAGGATTTTCCCCATTTGCATTACACTGCTTTATGTCCTGCAAGTAGTCCTATTAACTTCAATATGATTACACACAGTGCATGAAATTAAGTAAACGGGTAGATCTTTGCAGGATCAGGGCCTTAGATTGTACATTATTTTGGGGCAAGAACTGTCTCATTATGTGTTTTTACATAGCCTAGCAAAATGGGACTCAGGGTGCTACAGTAATATAAATAATAATATAAGAGCTGTATAAATATTAGCTATGAGAAACATACTTTTCTTTACATCTGGTTTAAAACACCAAAACATTCTGCAACAGGATAAAAATTAATCTTTTACTTGAGTGTGTTTACTATTGCCTCCAAAACCAGTTCCAGTTTTCAAAACTGCTAATTCTGTGGAAAGCATTAAAAGGCATTTAAACCAACTGTTCATCAAGTGACTGTTGCCTTGCCCCTATTATGCCCCCAAAATCTGCCTTTGTGTAATACAAGCCAGATTAATTTTGACAAAGGTGCAAGAGGTAATTATAACTTGCATTTCATGTATTCAATAGGTGTTGTTCAAGGACTAAATCTTGCACCTCTGGCTAATCACAAAAATCCTTTCAAGACTCAGCCTTGCTCTCATTTCTCCAGTATTGTGTACATTATTCGCTGTTTCAATACTTCCTCCTTTCTAAAAATGCACATACATTATTATATTACTACTTTCATAGCTTAGCGCTTGGGCTTTCTACATTTTCCCAGTAGTTTAATGGGAGAATGAAATCTCTTTGAGCTGTACTGCTGATCCCAAACCAACACCCTCATGACTCACGCTGTCTTATTGTGACAGAGAGAGATTGTGTTGCTCAGTTACCAAAATAAATGGATCTGTACATATACAGAGGATTGGGGATTGGTCCTGCTTTGAGCAGGGGGTTGGACTAGATGACCTACTAAGGTCCCTTCCAACCCTGATATTCTATGATTCTATGATTCTATGAGAGTGGTGCAGCAAAGTTCCCAACCAAAAACTAGAGTTAGTCACCGCTGTACTGTAAGTGAGGAGAGTTACAGTTTGATATTATGGTGATGTTAATAATTAATATCTCTTCCCTTAGTTCAATGACCTCTCTATATTCAACTGAGACGAGGAAAGGGAGTTTGACCGATGCAAAGTCTATTGCAGTAGACTTTAATTTAAACACTTTAATGTACAGATCTTCAAACCTTTAAACTTAAGCCTGCAAAAAATATAAAAAGTCACCCATGTAAGAAAGCATAGCTTATCTGCTATGACTCTATGTACAGTTTCTCCCTGGCAACGCACCAGCTCTTCTGAACCAGCTGCAAAATAAATGACAAGCTTCCTGCATAGTGATAAGGTAGCCCTATTGCTCTTTGTTGTTTTCAATATCTCTGGTGTCACCGTTTTTTTAAAGGAAAGGCTGACTTTACATGTTCCAGCCACCTGGGTGTCTGATGAGGTGAGCAGATTGGGACTGTGAGGCACAAGGGAGTAGAAACGACTAATGAATTCTTCTCCAGGAGAGGCTGGTGGTGTCTTTGGTAAATGCCTGGTGCTGCTTGGGTGTTGTCTTTGGAAAGAGGGTGTGGTGGTATCATGAAGAACAACAGTCTCAGTGATTGTTTGGCAGCTTTAGACACCAATTATAACTAACTACTGATTAAAATTTAACAACTCTACATCTTCAAAGTGCTTTACAAACATTAAGCCTGGCAACAACCCTGTGAGCTAGGCAAGCCTATATTATTGAATTTGTCCCCATTTTATGGGGAAACAGATGCATGGAGAGGATAAGTGGCTGGCTCAAGGCCACACAATGAATCATTGGCAGGATCAGGATTATAACTCAAAAGTTCCTAGTTCCCAGTTCTGTGCTCAGTCAGTGATTGCATGTGCTTTCCTATCTACCTTTTGCACTCAAGTACACACTTCTGGGCACAAATTTGACTCTTGTTCATTAAAATCACAACTAGAGCTCACTCTCCTTTACTCCACCTCCACTAAACACATTGTACAAAAACTGACTTTTCAAAAGTAGACTCTAATGTCTGATGATCACCTCCATCAAAATCTGTCTACATTAAGAAAGCTCATTAGCTTCTTGCTTATATATATCCATCCCAACAGACAATGAAAGGTGCCACACAATTTTAGCACTGCAATAAACTAAGCTGCTGTAAGTATCATTTGGAGTTATATCATGGGAGAACATCTGTCTTTCCCCAGAGTGTGTGTTTTATATCTGTTTGTTGGGTTTAATGATGTTTTTTTCTCTGTAATGTTTGCACCTTAAGAATAAATGTGCTTGCTTAGAAAGAGCTGTGTAGTAACTTGTAATTGCTGGCAATGCACAGGTCAGAGACCTCAGAAAGAAAGCAAAGAATAGGTGCTGACCTTTAGGCAGTCTGACTTGCTGGGGATATCATAGTGTGAGGTAGGGAGCTGTGCAGCCTCCACCCACCCTGGTCAGAAGGGAGTGGGACAGGAATCCCTCCCCAAAATAGGTGACAGCATGGGAACCCAAGACCTGACTGGGAATGCCTGGAGTGGACCCTGGAAGGAGAGAATTGTGTGCAGTTACCCTGAAACTGTGACACATGTCAACATAGTAAACTATAGCAATTCTGACTCTGCATGCTCCTCACTGTTGTCCATTCCAGCTGGTGCCAAGGCATGGATCCAGCTCAGGATGAAGACTCATGTCTGCTTTTGGCACTGTTAATGCAGTAAGATGCAGGTGAAGGGCATTTTGATAGCAGCAGGCTTTGGTGAAGAGACCATGCATGCTGACATGGCTAAGTGGAGACAGCTGATGCTGTTTGCAATAGCTGTGAATTCCCCGCTATGTGGACTAGCAGTTCTAGTGCAGAGCTATAAGCACAGAAGTATGGGATTGCATCACCATGCAGACCTGGGATGACCAGCACTGGCTTCAGAAATTTTGCATGAGGAAGCCAACCTCCATAGAGCTATGTAAGGAGCTTGCCCCAACCTTCCAGTGCCAAGGCATGCACATAAGGGAGGCCAAACCAGTCCAGAAATGGGTTACTATTGCCATCTGGAAGCTGGCTTCCCCAGACTGATACCGGTTGGTGGCTGTGACAGTGTCCCCATAAAACTTTATGGGGAGATGCTTATAACTATATATGTGTAACTGGGATATGTTTTATGCTACATGTGCCATGTAACATATCTCTGTGAAAGTTATGACCTACTGAATTTATTCCTCCTGTTTGTAGGCATGTATCATTGTTGTGGTTGAAGTTATGAACATTGGTTTTATATTTGCTGGTTTTATGCATAGCTTTTGTAAGAACATGGGACCAGGTCCAGGGGAAGGAATGTGCAAGTTAAGTACAAGTACTTAACAGACAAAAGAAGGTGCAGACCCCAATCCACATCGGGGCCCCAGTCAAGGATGCAACTGGTTAGACTGGTTAGGGCGCATGGAGAGGTGACTTGCCCATGTGATCCCAAAACTCCAGGGCAACTGGATCCTACGCAGGGAGAGGAAGAAAGGCTATAAAAGCCCTTGCAAGACCCTTCCATTTTGTCTTCAGCTGGCTAAAGAGAGAGACTCTCCACCCCCCACCCCAGGACACACCCGAAAGAGACTGAACAAAGGACAAAGACATTAGGGGGGTGAGTGATTGCTGGACCCAGGCTAAGTGGAAGATAGCCTGTTTACTGGACCTAGTGAGGTTTTTATATCTGTGTGAAGTTTGATTAGACATAGGACTGCGTGTTCTATTTTATTTTATTTAGTAATTGACTTTGTTCTGTCTGTCACTACTTGAAATCACTTAAATCCTATTTTCTGTACTTATTAAAATCACTTTTTATTTATTAAATTTCCTTGAGTACGAGTTGGTACCAGGGGAAAGCAAACAGTTGTGCATATCTTTCTATCTTTGAAATAGAAGGCGAACTATTTATGAGTTTACCCTGTATAAGCCTTATGCAGGGTAAAACAGATGTATTAAGGATTTAGACCGCTTAGGGAGCTGGGCACCTGGGTGTCAAAGGTAAGAGCGCTTCCAGGAGCCTTACAGTTGTTAGTGGACTTGGTTCGGACCTAGGTCTGTGTTTGCAGCAGATCAGTGGAATCTGGCTCAAAACAGACAGAATTCGGGAGTCCCAAGCTGGAAAAGGCCTGGAGGCAGGGACAGAAGTAGCGCTGACACACCAGGTGGCAGCACCAAGCAGGTCTCTGTGACCCCAACCCGTCACAGTGGCTAATCAGTTCGGTATTGGCAAGTGTCACAGAGTGGCTGGCCCTTTAAAGGGAGATGGGTCTCAGCCCTACCTGTGACATAGCCAATTCTCCTCCCCATGTGAGGAAAAGGAAGGTCACGTGACCTGTGAATCATGTGACGCATCAGACCTAAATTTTTAGCCCCATGGTTAGAGCATTCATCTGGGATGTGGAGGACTCTAGGCTACAAACATCTTTGGAATTTCTAAACATTATGAATGACAATTTCCCAACTCAAAATGTAATGCAGCCAACACAGGGGGATTTTTTTATTGAACCTTGTCCTAACAGATAAAGAGGAACTGATCACAGAACTAAGAGTTTTTGGTATCTTGCGTACAAGTGATCATGACTTTATCACATTTATAATCATAGAATCATAGGGTGAGAAGGGACCACAAGAGTCATCTAGGCTAACTCCCTGCCAAGATGCAGGAGTTGTTGTATCGAAACCATACAAGACAGGTGGCTATTCAGCCTCTTTTTGAAAACCTCCAGTGAAGGAGCTTCCACAACCTCCCTAAGCAGTCCATTCCATTGTCCTACTATTCTTACTGCTAGGAAGTTTTCAGCAGCATGTGCTTCAGGAGCCCATTTCAAATCAAGTGTCGCTACATTCAAATTCTCTTATTTTCTACTCCTGGATTGTTTTTCAAAGCTAAACTGAACTGTGGAACTGAGACTAAACCTTAGTACAGGTCTTTCTTCTCTAGTGTAGGCTCACTTGATGATGCCTACTTTGTCCTTAGTGTGCCAGAAACCACATTACTATTCTAAATGTAAAATTCAATGCTGTTCAGTACAATAGTGTAACATGGGGGTGGGGCAAACTACAGCCCACAGGCCACATCCGGCCTGTGGGCCCGCCCTGCCCAGGTCCTGAGCTCCTGGCTGGGGAGACTAGCCCTTCCCCCCTCCTCTGTTGTCCCCCCTCTCCCAGAGCAATGCCGCCGCGCGGGCAGCGCTCTGGGAGGCAGGGCTGCATGCTCCGACCGAGCTGCACGGCTGCCAGACATGCTGCTCTGAGTGGCATGTAAGGGGGCTGGGGGGTTCGATAAGGGGCAGAGGGTCCCGGGGGGAAGTCAGGGGACAGGGAATGGGGGGCGCGGGTTGGATAAGCATGGGAGTCCCGGGGGGCCTGTCAGGGGGCGGGGCTGTGGATAGGGGTTGGGGCAGTCAGGGGACAGGGAGCAGAGGGGTTGGATATGGGGTGGGGTCCTGGGGTGTGATTAGGGTCGGGGGGTCTCAGGAGGGGGCAGTCAGGGGACAAGGAGCGGGGGGGGGTTGGATGAAAGTGAGGGTGGGGGAGAGCAAGTGAAGGAGGGAGGGAGGAATGGAGTGAGTGGGGAAGGGGCTTCGGATAATGGGCGGGGCATGGGCAGGATCTATGGGAAGAGGCGTGGCTGGAGTGTTTGGTGTTGTGCAATTAAAAAGTTGGCAACCCTACCACAAAGGGACTTAAGTGTTGCGTGACTGAGCGTCACGGCACCTGCTGATGCTCACTGAAAGTTCACACCAGTGTGCACTAGGGAAATTTTAGTACATAGCAGTGGGGTCCACACAGATAGTTAGTGCATGACACACTGGAGCACTGTAGGGGGGAGGTTTGGTTTGAGCATTGGCCTGCTAAACCCAGGGTTGTGAGTTCAATCCTTGAGGGGGCCATTTAGGGATCTGGGGCAAAAATTGGGGATTGGTCCTGCTTTGAGCAGGGGGTTGGACTAGATGACTTCCTAAGGTCCCTTCCAACCTGATATTCTATGATTCTATGAACAAATGGCTCATTTCTGATAGCTAATAGTTTCTGGTTAGTCCCCCCAAGTGTGTTGGATCCTGAATAGTTAAGAACACTCCAAGTTGTTGTTGACCCCAGTCATTAACAATGAAAGTGATATTTATCACCAGAAGCATATGGAAAGAAGCTTCTACTCAAGAAGTTTAAAGAACTAAACATCTTTGTTTAAAAAGAGACTTAGAGGTGATGATCTTATGAAAAGTGTGCAGATACCCCAACTGGTGGATAGGAGTAAAGAAAGGGGTGTAGGAATATTTTGTGTGTGCTGGGGTGGAGGTGGCAGGGATTTGGTGCAAGGAGTTGTATTTGAAAGTAATTTACATATCAGACAGGACTTTTCATCCATGCGATATACCCAGTGACGTGGTTGGAGGGAATATAAGCCTGGAATGCAATAAGAATGTTAAGAATAACATGAATGGACTACATCTACTGAGATGCAAAGGAATCGTGCAGTAAAGCTTGTGATGGAGTAGGTGAACTTGTCCTTCATAAATTTGTGCTGCTTAATAACTCTCAAGTTACATACAATTGAATTCTTAAATGTGTTCCAGAGTGGCGAACATATTATAACTGAAGGAGAGATGAATTCCAGTCTTACCAAAGGGTCTAATTATTTCATCAGGTTCATATGGAGAGCAGCTTTTATCATAAAAGAACACAGGTACTAGCAGTTTTCTAGCACACTTTCCTTAGCAGGATGTTTATTTTCCTGAAAATCATAATAGCCAAACCATACTACAGACCAGTGGTTCTCAACCCTTTTCACTCTTTGAGCCACAAATTTGCTGAAAAATGCTCCCATTATCTCAGTCTTTTGCAGATTTCTAGCAGCCTGATAGTAAGGCGGCGGCGGGAGAGGCTGCCGCCGAAATGCCGCCAAGGACCCCGGCGGCCGAAGAAGATGCCCTAGGCGACCGCCTAGGGTCGCCTAATGGTAGCGCCGGCCCTGCTGATAGTATGGTTAATGTCCCTTATGACAGCCTTAACAAAAAATAGTTATCTCAGAAGAAGGCGCCCCATAGAGCAACATTTTAAAATTAAAACCAAAAGCAAGGGGGAGGGGCATATTGAATCCAAAGTCATGATGTAAATTACTGATTTGGTTAATAAAACAAAGGAGGAAAGGTTGGGGTTGTTACTGGCAACACTCAGAAAAATGTGTGTTTATTTATACGTGATGTAAGGCATTTCACAGTTAATACAATGAATGAAAGATCCAATCTTGTAGTCCTTATTCAAGCAAACCACCACATTGAGGTCAATGGTGAAACCCAAAGTGAGCATCTGTTACACCTGCCACTACCTACCAAAAGCCTAATGTTATGAGGTCACTTTGAATAACTATGGTGTTTGTTCTAGTCTTGATGTTCACAGTGTTCCCCAATCCCCATTACCTCCTAACATTATATTTCACTGCAGTTACAGAATGCAGAACATTTCATCAAAATAACTGGCAGCCTGAATTATTGCAGCATTCGTGTACTGCTGCCGCAATGCATGACCAATAGAATCAAGATCCTTTTTACTTCCATCCCACCTCCACTTTCCTCTTTTTGACACTTTTCCATTTTCTTATGTGGTTCCTCAGTAGGGTTAAAGAGACATTTAATTAGGCCACATAGCTGAGGAACTCCACCGTGTTATTACACAACAATCTTTGTCATATTGCACCTTGTTATGGCCTTCACAAAATGGTCACGTTTGGCTTGCTTGAATCATTTGCAGTATGAGTTTGTAACTGACTATTTGATAGAGTACATTTGTTAATTGAAAATACAGGGTGGAGACTACTGAATGTAATTATAAAGTTCCAAACTCTCTGACTGCTTTACCATGGGAAAGCTGCCTGTAACTTTGATTTCAGCGTTTAGTTGGCTTCCCTGCTAAGTGTCTCATTACCCTCAAGCAATCTCAGGAGGGCTGCTCCTCAGTAAGTAATGTTATCCAATGAGGTGTGGAGGAACCCAGCCCTAGCCTGAGGCAAAGAAAGGAAAAAAGTTTCAGCTGAAGAGGGGATGGTGAATGTGTCATCTCTTGGGTTTCAAGTTAGGATTTTTTCCTGATTCAGCTTTTCAGGGCTGTTTGGTCATATTGTTCTAAATCCGTTGAAACTGTCAGTAGAATAATTTGACTGTTTCAAAGTTTAAGAGGAACCATCTTATTTTAATTGTTGCTTTTCCACAGAGATGCCAGAATTAAATAATTCATGTCAGTTTTATTTGCGTATGGACTATAACTATCTGTGTAAGCTAGGATCTGCACCTTTCTAGTATCTTGACATTCCTGTACCTGATATAGCCATTGGTTATTTGAGGTGTGTCTAATTCATAATTTTGCTTACTGAGGGTGAATTGCAGTATTTACACCTAATATTTAATTGCATAATGTAAACAAAAAGCAAAATGATAAAACACTACCACTAGGAACACCTACGTTTGACATGCCTATTGCATATGAGTTTATCCTGGGACTTGTGTTCTACTCTTTCATTCCTAGATTGACTTACATTTTCAACATTCTCGTGCAAACCATATGATCCACCCACAAATATAAAAACTAAAGCATCCACAGGACTGAGAGTGAGATTTAAGTCAAACTCTTAGGGCAAGTATGTAAGTCAGCAGCACTATAATAATACTGCTTAGAATATCTATAGTGCTCAATATAGTCACTATGCTTTACAAACATTAGTTAATTGTTCACAACAGTGCTGTTGGCAGTTGGTGTATGTTTGTGTTTGATTTGGCATGCAAATTAAAGGAATAATAAGCAACACCAGGAGAGTAAGTGAGGAGGAGTTCACGTACAAGACCAGTCATATGTAACATAGCTTAGCCATCTGTGATCTCGGCTATGATAACATTAAAAAACTGCCCTCCTCTGCAAATGTGTTCCTTCATTGTTTTAGAGTCATTCATGCCACAAATACTTAAGCTTCTCTTTTTACATTGCTACAGTCTGTTAGCAGCACAGAACTGTTATGTTCTTAACAGAAGTATGTCAGGGATGCAGAATTTAACATACCGGATCAAACCATTAGTCCAGCTACGCTACCTCCAGCAATGCCTAATACATTAGACCATTGTTTTCCCCTTCCAATTGTGCACTTAGATGATTTGTGTAATGTTACATGGGAGAAGAAACCCTTCTTGACACCTGAAGCAGTCCCTGAAGCACATTTAAATTAAATATTTTCTTTATGATCTTGACTCACATTTCCTAAGTCTGCTACCTGTGCTCAAGGCTGAGATCCCATCCACACAAATCAGCTCCCTCTTTTGAGACCCCTGGTGCTCTTCTGAACCTTTACTGGAGACCACCCTTGATGGCATTCCAGTTCAGGAATGGTGTAAGTGGCTTAGATGGCAAAGCTAGAACAGTTCAGCTCAGATCAACCATTGCCCCCTCAAACAAACTATTTCATAATCAAATAATTGCTCTAACTTTATTCCATGTCAGCCATAGTCATGACTATAGGCTTTTGTGAAGGGGGAAAAGCTCGTTTGTTTTCTCCAATTCCTTCTGTTTTTCTGCATACACCACCTCATTTGGGGCTAGATTGTCACAGCTGTTACCCAAAAGCTGCCTCTTGTTCTCTGGACAGCCCTGCTCAGGTTCCAACTCCAGCTGAGCAGGGGTGGGGGACAGGGAAGGGAGAAGTGCTTGTCCAGTACTCCCTCTGCAAGCGAAAGGATGTGGAGATGTAGATACAAGTGGAAAGCAGAAGGAGCCCGGCTTCCACCTCCACTACTTGCTGTCCACAGTAGCCAATGGTTACACAGAAGTAGTAAGCAGTTCCATGAAAAGGAGTAGAATAACTTACACATGCCCAGAACAAGGGCAAACGCAAGGACTGAATGGTAACTCCCTGCGTTCTCTGGTTTCCTCATGGGGTAATGCAGCTATGTGTCTCCCTATACTCAAGGCAGATTGTGCTTTCCCCATTACTAATTGAGCATTTCATAACACCTAAGAACCAGCTGTAAGAATCACTAAAGATCATTTAAATTGGAGGGTCGTGTTTCTTCTCTTTTCCATTTGATACTCATGGAAATTTGTGTTAAAGAAGGGAGTAACTCCTAGCAGAGTGGACCCGCAATTGTACTTCAGTAAGGTTCTACAAAAACCATTAAGTATGTTTTCACTGTGGTTAATGCAGGTTCTTATTCCAGTGTTGCCTTTAACTCTGCTTCTGTCCACACACAAAGCCCTCTCACCTGAGTTTAGTGGTGCTTTCAACCCAGCCTAGCTGGGCTGTCTAGGGCTATGGCTAAAACCCAACTTAAGCTTTTACTTGGGCTGGTAACCGGCCCACTTTGCAGTAAGGACACACGCTAAACCAGTCAAGTGCTGATAGTCCATCCCATGCCTTCCCACAAATCCCCCCCTCTGCCCAGAAGGGCAGACAAGTTCCCCCACAATTCACAGTAGCAGCTCAGCTTCCTGCAGCACAACGAACCAGCAAATGTGCCCCAAGAAGTTCTAGTGACACACAGGGTGAGTGCAGCACCAGTGAGGACACAGTAACTGTAACTCAGGTATGGCTTTACAATGTGGCTTCTCACATCCAAACTAGGCTAGCCTGGATGCTCAGACGCCAATCACCTGAGTTAATTCTGCAGTGAAGACATACCTCTTAAGCTTTCAAAGGTTATTTCCGTGTTAGACTAAGCTCTAGTCTACACTACAGAGTTAGGTTGCCGCAAGGCAGCTTATGTCAACCTAACTCTGTAAGTATCTACACTACAATTTCGCTGCCTCCAATGTAACTCCCCTGCTACACTGACTTAGGGCATGTCTACACTGGCAGAGTTACATCACCGGCAGTTACGGCGCCATTCAGAGAGCGCCAAAGGAAAACTGCTGTTGTGTGTTCACACTGACAGTTGTCTGCGCGATAGCATGTTCACACTTGTGGCACTTGCAGTGGTATTCGGAGCAGTGCACTCTGGGCAGCTATCCCACAGAGCACCTCTCTCTCTTTTGCTGCTAAGACTTGAGGGAAAGAGGAAAGGGATCGTGGAGCATCCTGGGTCCTGTCCCAATGCCCCGTGATGCATTGCTTCACATCCCAGAAATCCCTGTGCTTCTGTCCACATTGGGCACCATCTTTCAACAGTTTGTGTACTACGCGCCCTGCCCTGCCTCTTTCTGGCTGCATGAATGGATCCCAAGCTGTTGACAAGAATGCTGTTTGCACTGACCAACACATCACAAGGGGCAGTGGAGTTATTCCTTAAACTACAAAGTCAAGAGGAGTGCGACATTGATCTCGCCACATGTAGTAGCTATGACACAAGAATGCTTGTGGCATTCATGGAGGTGCTGACCACAGTGGAACGATGCTTTTGGGCTCGGGAAACAAGCACTGAGTGGTGGGATCACATTGTCATGCACGTCAGGGATGATGAGCAATGGCTGCAGAACTTTTGCATGAGGGTAGCCACATTCATGGGACTGTGTGATGAGCTCACCCCAGCCCTGTGGCACAAGGACACGAGAATGAGAGCTGCCCTGTCGCTGGAGAAGCGCATGGTGATTGCACTGTGGAAGCTGGCTACTCCAGACTGCTACCGATCAGTCGCTAACCAGTTCAGAGTGGGAAAGTTGACCGTTGGAGTCATGTTCATGCAAGTGTGCAAGGCCATTAATTGCATCCTGCGCCAAAAGATCGTGACTCTGGACAACATGCGTGAGATTGTCAGTGGCTTTGCACAAATGGGCTTCCCTAACTGCAGAGGGGCGATTCTGACACCAGACCACCTAGCCACCGAGTACATTAACTGTAAGGGGTATTTCTCAATGGTTCTGCAGGTGCTTGTGGATCACCGTGGGCATTTCACAGACATTAACACGGGCTGGTCCAGAAAGGTGCATGACGCACGCATCTTTCCAAACACTGGCCTGTTCAAGAAGCTGCAAGCAGGGACTTTCTTCCTGGATTTGAAGATCACCGTAGGGGAAGTCAAAATGCCCATTGTGATCCTGGGAGACCCTGCCTACCCCTTAATGCCATGGCTCATGAAACCATACACGGGGCAACTTGAAAGCAGCAAGGAGCGGTTCAACAACAGGCTGAGCAAGTGCAGAATGACTGTGGAGTGTGCATTTGGCTGTTTAAAAGCCCGCTGGTGATGCCTGTATGGGAAGCTGGACATGACCGATGGCAATATTCCTATGCTTATAGCCACGTGCTGTGCGCTCCATAATATTTGTGAAGGGAAGGTTGAAAGCTTCACTCAGGGCTGGACTGCAGAGGCTCAGCGCCTGGAGGCTGAGTTTGAACAGCCAGACACCAGGGCTATTAAAGGGGCACAGCGCAGGGCCATAAAAATTGGGGATGCTGTAAGGCAGCAATTTGAAGCTGAAAGCCACTAATATTTGTTGCTATGCTCAGGATTGCAGTGCTTGTAATGCTAGGAGGTGATTGGTGCACATGATGCAAGAAGGGGCCTTAACATAACTGTATCTTGCTTCGCAGGACTCTTTTTGCTTTTGCTTAATAGAATAAAGATTTCTTTCAAACAAACACAATTCTTTCATTGAAAGACAACAACCAGAGGAGAGAGTCAAACGAAAAAATTCATCAGCAGGGAGGGGGATGGGAGAATGGAAGGACTGAGGGAATGGAAGGTCTTAAAATGAGGAGGGGTCCTGGGACCGCTACAGATTTGTGTATGTCCAGGGATCATACCTAACCTTCTCCTTTGGAGTACAATGAAGCAGGTGCTGTACTTCAGCAGGGCCAAACTGCAGAGGGTGTTGAGTGCAGTGAGTAGTGGGAATCCGCGCTGCTGGACTGTGAGGAGTGAGGAGTGGAATGCTGCAGATAGAGAGTGGAGCCAGGAGGTCGATAAGAGTGTGTTGGCGGTGTGTGGGGGGACTCATGGGAAAGAGTTTTGAGAAAGCAGCTGAAGGGGAGGGCGGCCGCAGAGCTGCTCAGTTTGAAGAGCTAGTATCTCCTGGAGCGTGTCCACTTGGGGCTCCATAAATGTTAACAGCCGGTCCATGGCTTCTTTCTGGAGTGCCTCGTTCTCCTTTCATTCCCTCTTCTTGCTGTCCTGCCACTCCTTCAATTCCTTTTTCTCGGCGGCGGAGTGCATCATAAACTCACGTATAAAGTCCTCCATACTGGCTGCTTTCTAATTCTTCGCAACCATTCTGCCACTGATAAGAAAGGCTGGCCTCCCAAGGTCATCTCTGTGAAGTTTAAATGCAACATTTTACAGAAGCAGTATTGTTTGCAACACAGACAACACTGCCCCACAGGGGATTTCGCAGTGGAGGTGGGGTCGCCACCAAGTATCGCGTCCAGCTCTTTGTAGAACTGGCAGCTCATGGGCTCAGCACCGGAGCAGTGGTTTGCCTCCCACGCCTTGTGTTAGGCGTTCTGCAGCTCCTTCACTTTGACCCTGCACTGCAGTGTGTCCCGGTCATGGCCCTTTTCTATCATACATCTAGAAATCTGTCCATACGTATCATAATTCCTATGACTTGAGCACAGCTGGGACTGCACAGCCTCCTCTCCCCAAATACCGATGAAGTCCAGCAACTCGGCGTTGCTTGAAGTGGGGGATCGCCTGGTGTGTGGAGCAGGCATGGCCACCTGGAAAGATGTGCTAAGACCACTACATGCATCACCAAGCAAACAGGAAGGGGACTTTCAAATTTGCAAAGGAATGTATGGGGTGGGGCTGACACTTGGTCACCTCAGGGCAGGGCAGGGCAGTAGAGTTCAAACGGATGGCCAGAGAGGTGAGAACAGGCATTGTGGGACACCTACCAGAGGCCAGTCATAGCGCTATAATCACCACGGTGTCTACACCGGCACCGCAGCGCTGTAGCCCTGGCGCAGAAAGCTCTATGCCTCTCGTCAGGGTGGGTTTTTTAGAGCACTACAACTGCGCAGTTTCTGCGCCCTAAGTGGCTTGGCAGTGTGTACACCTCGGGAGTTACAGTGCGCAAAGCTGCTTTACTGCGCACAAACTTGTCAGTGTAGATGGGGCCTTAATAACTCCACTGCCACGAGCAGTGTAGTGTCAATGTCGATGGAGTTATATCGACGCAGTGTCAGTGTAGACACTGCATTGTTTACATTGAGTGTTTCTGGCTTTCAGAAACCATCCCACGGTGGCCCAAATTGGTGCAAGTGCTCCTGATGAGGACATGCAGCACTGACACAAGGAGCAAAGTGTAGACCCACACAAGTGATGTAATTACTGTAGCAGCTGTATGCTGACATAACTTAGATCTACTTAGTTTTGTGGTGTAGTTTGCTACTGACTCCTAGTCATTTTTTTTTTTTTTTCATTTTGATTGGTTCTTTCTAAGCATGCCAGCCTGGGAAAATCCTCCCCAGGCCCTTCTCTTTTTCTAGTCCACTTAATGTCACTAAGCTTTTCACTACTTGTACTTCAAGTCTTTGTTGTGAAATGCTCAGGTTAAGTACAGACCCAGAGGGCAGGTAAAGAGGAAAAAACTATGAGTGTCAATACTAACAGTAGGTGTGAGCGTCTGAATTTTTATTTAGTTATTTTATTTTATTTTGGTTACTTTCCTTGTCATGGTTGGGTGTGGCAAAAACTCCAGTGTAAGCATTAAAGAAGCAGCTTTCCAAATGGCAATAGCAATTTTAAAGAACAGAAGTGGGAACACCTAGTACTGCTACACAGAAGGAGAACAGAATGGGGAAACTTGAAAAACCTGTGTCAGATCAAACGTGTTTTATATCATCTGGGCCCAGTCTTGCTCCCATTGAAGTCAATGGGAGACTAAGGATCCAACATACGTTTTTGATATCATCTTGGTCTTCCCCACTGCACAATTAAAGGCTTGGGGAGGAGTGGGGATGGGGCACGCTCAGGGGAGGGGATGGGGCAGGAAGAGGCGGGGTGAGGACTTGGGGGAAGAGGTCGGGTGAGGGTGGGGGCAGGGCCTGGGGCAAAGCCGGGAGTTGAGCACCCCCCCAAGCCTGAAGGACTGTGGCCCTCTTCTTTAAGGAGCCTGGCAGACAAGTCCTATGCAGATTTTTTCTAGTGCAATAATAGGCAAGTATTTATTAATTGCTTTCGTACAATATCAGTTTAAATATGCAAATGCAATTAAGAAGTGGCCAGTGCAATGCTAGAATAATATAGGAGGGTTGGGGTTATGTCTTCAGTTACTGTGCAGTAACTGGTTTAGATCACAGGAAAACATTCATTGGTGTGGAATAACGTGGTGATTCTTCTAACAGTTTTGATGAGTTGCCAGTCATGTGACTCTCCCTGAATTAACTTGTTCACCACATTTTTACAAAACTTTACTCTTTGTGTCCTGTCCAATGCCCATTGAAGTCAATGGGAGTCTTTCTATTGACTTGGATGATCTTTGGATCAGACTCTCTTGATGGGATTTACAAGGGGGATTTAGGCACCTACATCCAAAATGTAGATGATCAAAACCTCCACTAAGCTGCTGCCTAACCTCTAGGCACCTAAGTTTCCACTGAAAAAGTCCCCGAGGACCTACATTTCTTCTGGTGGGCATGCACGCAACTGTCCCAGGGCTGACACTACTGAGCAGTCAGGCACTGAACTCACACCTAAGCTCCAGCGGGATTCACAAAGTGGGTGTTCCCCTGCCTATCTCACCTGTGACATCTGAGCCAGTAGGGGTCCTCAGAGGTCATCTACTGGATTGGGTCCCCCACAAAATACAGCCAGAGGAGGTGGAGCGTTTTTCCTCTCTACATGCCCAGTAGTTAGTGCACTGAGCCGGGATATGGGAAACCTGTGTTCAAATCCCCACTCAACCTGACAGAAGCAGGGACTCGAACCCAGGTCTGCGATCTAGGCCACAGATATTCTCATTCTCTTGTTGGAACTGTTCTTCTTTGTAAAAGTCTCCCACATCCTGGGTGAGTGCTTTAACCACTGGCCTGTTGGGCAAACAGGGGACTCCTCCTTGTTTTTTCATAGAAAAGGGCTGTCCCAGATTAGGCACCTAACTCCAAGAGAGGATTCATGGCTGTGAATCACACGTGCAGGCAGGTGCCTCTCTCCAGCCCAGAATGAGGTGCCTAACTCCCTTTGAGGTACCTAACTCCCTCTTCTCAGTTTTTCCTACTGACTAGCTTAGGCAGCTCCTGACTCAGACTGCAGGCTTCTGTGAATCCCTTTCTTAGGTGCCTAACTCTCCCCATACATTGTATAACAGCCTGCACACTTAACTTGAGGCTGCGGATTCCACTACGCAGCATTGCAACACCTAACATTTAAGTCCTCTTTGTGGAGCTAGCCCATATCTAAGCAATTCCAAGAAATCGAAGGGTTTGTTTAAACGTCTGTCTTTCATTTCTGAGTAGTAACTGCATTTGACCAGAAAAAAACACTGTTTAGAATTGTGTCAAATGATAAGAATCTACTGTCCTTTTGTGAGGGAGGTGGTAGTGGTGTACCTATTAAAACCCAGTTTTATTAATGGCCAAATTCTGCCAATCTTGCACAGTCTGAGTAGTATCTTACTCTGTGAATAGTACCATTAGGCCAGATTCTGGTATCCTTGCTCATTCTGAGTACTATTTTACTCCCAAAGCAGTCTCATTTAAAATGAGTGGATTATTTGTGGAGTAAGATACTACTCAGCATGAGTAAGGATGGTATAATGTGGTCCTAAAGGGTTTTTATCCTGATAGTGAGAAATCCTGGCCCCACAGAAGTCAATGGAAGTTTTGCCTTTGACTTCAACAGGGCCAAGAGTTCACCCATTGTGCCCGTTTGTACAATGAAATATGCACAGATTTAGTACAGCCTTAAGATTACTTCAGTTTAAACATTTTTAAGGGTTTATCAGGCAAGCTATTTCTTCTGGAGGGGAAATAGGAAGTGCCCAAAGAAAATAGAGTGAAAGGGGTATTTCCTCTGCAAATATTTGAAAAGATCAAGACCTAAAATTCACGATACAAATTCTCCTAACTACTAGAAGCTGTTGCAAACTGATTTGCAAGATATTTTATTAAGCTACAGGTTGAAAGTTTTGTAGCTTTCTTCAGTTCTTTTGCTTCCACATGAAAGTCCATTTGAAGAACTGCCTGTTTTCAGCACATTTTGTAATTTGATCTTATATATATATATATAGAGATATGCCTATCTCATAGAACTGGAAGGACCTTGAAAGGTCATTGAGTCCAGTCCCCTGCCTTCACTAGCAGGACCAAGTACTGTCCCCTGATGGATTTTTGCCCCAGATCTCTAAATGGCCCCCTCAAGGATTGAACTTACAACCCTGGGTTTAGCAGGCCAATGGTCAAACCACTGAGCTATCCCTCCCATCCACCTGCAGCTTTTTCTCAGTAAATAATTTGGATCCTTGCCGGGAATGGGCAGGAATGACTTCAGCAGCAAAATCTTTTGAATGCTGGTCATTACTTTCCTTCTTGTTGCAGCAGCACTAAGGTTCTGAAAATAGCAAAAGCTTGTGACCATCAGTTTATTTTTGATATCTTTTCTGCACTGCCATTAAAAGTCTCACCCTGTCCCTGAAGAGATATACAGAGACTTCTACTGTGCTGCCCATCATGCTTCACTGCCCCTTCCCTGTAACAGCCTTGTTTAGAAATGAGGTCCTCCTCACATTGAGATACAGAAGTTGAGAGATGTTTTGTCTCTCCCCTTACTCCCCCCATTCCACTATGTCTTTAATTTCTCCTCTGACTGGAAATTCCAGCATTCTAAAGTTGATTTGGCTCAGGCCTGATTTTTCTAACAATGAGGTTTTTGTTTTCGTAGCAATGGAATCTCTGCCATCAATTTTTCTTTGGCCATTCCTGTCTGCCTCAATTTCCTACCTGTTGTTTCCAAAAGATCAGCATGAAAGGGATTTAACTTCATTACAAGACATTTTTCTCCTAGAGATGATTGTGTTTTGTCTGTCATTTTAGGATTCCAGGTAGCTCCCAGCTGGTTGGCTCCTCTAATCTGGTTGTCAGAGGAAGAGAAGGCACCAAAAGGATCTACAGAACAAAGGTTGGGAAACATAGCTTTCCACCATTTTTTCTCCTCTCACCTTTTCTCACATCGCTGGGGCTTAGAAAGCTTGTTCATCCTTTCCACGGGTCTGTGATAATCTTTTTCTGGGGATTAATTATCCAAAGTATTTGCTGCAGCACTCTGATATTTTTTAACTTCTCAATGGCCAAACCACACCCTTCTCTCACCCTTTATTTTAAAAATAGCCTTTTCTTGAAATCCGCACTATCAGTCATTAGTTTAATGATTATTCCAGAGCACTTTTGAACTAGTTCTTGCACAGCTCAAATAGCCAATATAACTCTGTAAGACTCTCACTTGGGAATGTGCTGCACTGGCTGTTGACCCAAACTTCCCCAGAACTAATTAGTTACATAGCCAGTGTATAAAAATGCTGAAGTATCACAAACCCCCCTCCCTCCAAGTTACTTTATCATTTGTATTTATAGGATTTTCTGTGGGTTGCAGAACAAATGTCCTCGTTTCTTAAAGTTTTGTGATAGCTACTGAAAGTATATTGTTTGTGTAGGTATCATCTGTTATTATTCACTGAGGATTATTGCTCTAGGAAGCTACAAAATAATACTAACCAGTAACCACCTAAAGGATGCTACGTGTTTAGTGTTTTCTAAATCATCCCCACAATAGTCTGAGGTAATGAAGTGATATTTTCTTTCTTTACAGAGAAGGAGTCAGGAGTTCCTGATTCCCTTTTCTGTGCTGAAACCAATGGAGTCTGTCAGCACATGCTAAAGCAAGCATTCAAAAGAAATGTATACAGAAGCTACAGGAACAGGAGAGAAATATTCAGGATATACTTCAAGGTGCTTGCGGCTCCCATGTAATGCCAAGTGCAATGATGATAAATGTCGAGCTGGGTAAAGCTAATCTGTACCTAGAATGCTTTATTCAATGAAAAGCAAAATCAACCACTGCTGACCTGTTTGTTAACTCTTGCCGTCTCTTGTTTGATCTCATGTTTCTTACATATGCAAGTTGATCAGTCCAGAATGTTGAATACGGGGGCCAGAGCCAGAGTCCATGGGCAATGAAACCTTGTTTGCCAAAAATCTAAGGCTCTGTTCAGATTTCAAGGGCCTCAGTCCCAATGATTTCTTACACAATTCCTTTGAGGAGAACGTATCCCCACCACCTGTGTTTTGAGCACCTCCCCTTGCACCCCGAAAACTACAAACTATTAAAAGTGAACAAATTATTGGCCAGATTCTGCCTTTTCTCCTTATATGGATTGGCTCATCAGAAGTCTGTTGAATTTTGGGGAGTGGAAATAAAGGATCAGGCCCATTTCCACTTCATAGTTTGGTGAACATCAAATTCATTGTTTATTGTAAATATTAGCCTGGAAACTGCCTCTGTCAATACTTCTTCTCATCAACAAACTGTGGTGTTCACCTCAACAGTTGATGTGCATTTAATAAGAAAGTATATAACATTGTACATATGATGTATCCCTCTACCCTAACCATTATGTGCTGTAGCTCTTCATAATTTGTAGGCTCTCCTGGGAAGGTTCAGTGTCTTCCTGTGCATGTCAGCCATGAATTATTGTGCTACCAGAATATAAATGAAGAATAATAGAAGTCCTATTAATATTAAATAATACATTTGCAAGTTACTTTCCCACCCTCCACTTGCTTCAAAATTCTACTGCAATGGAGTGTAGTTATGGGTGTTTTATCCCTCCCTTTCCTTCCTATCCCCAAATAGAATTAAATACAATCACCATGTTTGAAACAAGACACAGATGACCATCATTTATTGAGTATGGTTAGCATCATGAAACTATCTGCAACAGTTTTTTCCTAAGAAGATGAACTGCATGTGTAGCAATTGCACTCTGTCACTTTTTTATACAAAATATTTTCTAAATTTTTTGGCCAGGAAGAACCATAATAATTAATTACACAACTCTTCTCTCTAACCATTCTCAAGGGTTTATATATATGCTTTGGGTCTGATTCATCTCTCACTTCTATTGGTCTAAGTTAGGCGTAACGTCAGAGCAGTAAATGGAGTTACGATACATGGAGTTACACTGCTGCAAAATTAGTGAAATATAATAATCTAGTTATATGGCTTAACTTTTTTTAACTGTCCAAGACCTTTATCAAGGAAGACCAGGTTTCCTTCCTGCATTTCATATTTTATAGTGTGGAATACTCAGTGTAGCAGTTTTCATCATCTGCAGTATATAAAGAGAGGCAAATTTATTACAAGGTAATATTCGTCTTAGAAAATGATGTAATGACTTTGATGAGAGTTCTTGTTTGAGAAGGATAATAGGATTTGGTCTATAATTTTTTTACCTACAGCAAAAAATGGAATATTATAAAACCAGGATGTAACACAGAAAACAGCAAGCAAACTTCATTACTTTTAACATATTTTTAGTGTTGTGGAATGTGAAATATATCTGAAAATGTTTTATAAAATGTGCTTGTGTCTTGTTATACAAGTCTTACTGTGGGAGGTTGTGTGAGAGTGTATTTGTGTGTGTGCATATTATATATACATCACACACACTTTCCACTCAGAAAGTAATACATCTAAATGAAAGAGCTCAATAAGAAAGGGATTTTGTTTTACCTTGTTTAATAACTCTACATTCAAATTCCACAGTTCAATAGTATAGAGACAATTGGATACTATAGGGATGAGGGCCATAAGGGTAAACAGAGGTGAGATTCCCATGCCAGCTCTGGCCCTTTGAACCAGGTAAAAGGGCTGCAATGGCGTAAAGGGGCTCTAAAAGCCTTAGATTTGTTGGGGGAAGAATTCCAATGGTGCAGAAACTGAAGAAGACAGAAGCAGGCTGTCCTTCAAGGACTCCTGAGGAGTTGGCATAGGGGATGTGCCAAGGATAGGGTTAGGAGCGGAGGAGGCGGGTCATGGGTGGAGCCACAGCGCATAGGTCTATGGAGGTTTGGACAGTGCTACTGCCACCTGGTGAGGCTAACATAACTTAAACAGTTCCTCAGGACTCTCTAAGTTACAGCAGGGGGCTCTCCAGCCCTCAGAGCAGCCCAGAATCTAAAGGGTGAAAGGGTGTCTTAAAGCCACTTTTGTCCCCCTCTTGCAGTGTGCTAATCCTGTGCTGCTCCTCTAAGTAGCAGCCCAGAATCTCACCCAGGACTTTTAAGACTGCTTGGACTGCAGCGCACACTACACAGTGATAATACTTGTTTATTATTATGTTTAGTGGTATTTGAAAATAGTTTATTTTTCTTCTTATTTTTGGTTCACCTTTGACAATTTAGCAACTAAACTATGCAACAAAAGCATTGGGAGAAATGAAAATAAAAATGGCCTGTTAAAAATGAGGAAGCAGATTTCTCTATCTCGTCTCTGACTCTAAGTGCTATATTTTTAATGAATAAAAGAGGAAACAAAGTTATGAAGTGGTGACTGAATTATTGGCAATGGTGGCACAAAGTGGGTGGGCAGGTTTTGTAGGCAACCAAATATCAGTTTTCTGGTTAAACTAAATAAATAAACCCACATATCATGGTATCTGGTTTTCCTGAGCTGCTTTGCCTCAGGGAGCCAGGGTTTCTGTTGTCTGGCCCTATAACTGATTCCCTGAGGAATTAAAGAGTTTGTTGGAACTTAAATAAAAACACAAATGCTTGAAACACCAATACCAGAACCACCCCACACCCCTACTAGTGGGAAGTAATGGAGCAATACAAAATGGTAGAATAATTAACCCTAACAAACCCACATCAAAGAGGAAAATTCAGAACAATTTAGATCCTCTATTCTATAACTCCCACACTATATTTCTACTTGCATAAAAAAGTTTCCAAGCCTTTCTACTAATTCCTGGTCATAATACTCTGTAAAAATAAGAGAGTCTGTATGTATCTCTGGAATCTAAATATTAAAACAACAGTAAGGCACCTCTCCTGTTGTTTCTAGTATTTATGGAGAAGTATAAAAATATGTGGGCTTGACATTGCCCAGGATCTGATCTTCATAATTCGGGAGGCAGCAGAAGAAGAAAGCCAGGCCTATTTCCATAATGGTGGTGGTCCAAGCAAAGCCATAGGCCCAGCTGAACATATTGACTCCTTCCATGTAAATTTCTTTTGTGAACATCACTGGGTAAATGACCAGGCCCATGATCGAGAACACAGCTGAAGAAAGAAAAGACAACAACAACAAAAAGTCAGAATGAGTGATTAAACTGGTATCCATTAAAGTTTCTGCCTTGATGTTATCTCTAGCTCAATCCATCTTTGTTTTAGAGGTTTGAGGATTTACTACCTGGATGGACTTTCCATTGATTTTAATTGAAGTTTCCAAGGGCCGAGTGGCTATAGAACAGGGCACAGACTCCTTTGTTTGAAAAATCAAATAAGGCATGTACCAGTTTGACAACAGGTACCATTTTAAAAGACAACCTTTTCCTCATACACAGTCTTACCAGCAACAAAGAGCAAGCCTCCGATTCCTCGTATGAAGTTCATCAGAAGCGTATTAATGGCGAATGCTATGATGGCCAGGGCAAAACAAATGACCAGAATGATATAGCCAAGAAGGAATGTGGCAGCAGCAGCTCTACCCCAGGCTGAAATCAGAAAGAAAACATATTATGAAGGCAACAACGCAATAAGGTAGAGTCATGCCTGCCTTAAAAATGACGTGTTTTCATTTCAGACAAATGTGAGAAGAGGGTAAACTCTCAAGGAGAGAACACAGCCACCTACTCTCCTTTGACTGGTTTAGAATGTACAAAGTGGTTCTGATCCAGCAGAGAGTTAATGCAAAATGTATGATGTTCGAACAAACATTAATTTCAAACACTATGTTATAGGAATGTCAAAGAATTTCAATATTAAGCACTGAGGCAGAAATGTAAGAATACCCAGATAACAACCTTATCTTATTTCACTAATACAGGGCATTTGTTCAGCAACTGGCAATCATGGCTCTGTTGTATATGTCTATCATGGCACCAATGGGTATTATGCATAGGCATCAAATTAAGAGGAGGCTCTTCCTCAAAGGCAACTTAAAATCTTCCATTTTAAAATACTGTCTATATTAGCATACCATGCCGGTATGGAAACATCAAAGTTTAGCATTATTTGGCAAATCTATACATCAGACACAAACAATCAGGGATAGATCATTACCCTAAGATCCGCATGTGGAGAGGGCACCTTTCATGTATGTTGTTCCTCTGGCTCATCCACCAAGTCTTTTAGCATAGTGATGACTGCTTCACTTTCAGCAAGCAACATTGGTGATTATAGAAATAACCTGTGGCCAGATCCATAGGTCCTTACTCAGGTAAGCTCTCACTAAAATTAATAAGTTTTGGATGAGTAAGGACCCGAGGATTTGTCATACCGCACATAAGATCCAGTTGGATCTTAATCTCTGTCATGTCTAGGGTAACCAGATGTCCCGATTTTATAGGGACAGTCCCGATTTTTGGGTCTTTTTCTTATATAGGCTCCTATTAACCCCCACCCCGTCCCGATTTTTCACACTTCCTGTCTGGTCACCCTAGGCATGTCACATGTTTAGTTATAGTTACACATCCCAGATCAGTACAAAGATTCTTGCTCGAGTGGTAAGGTTTTCAAAAGATCCTAAGTGACTCATTGACTTTCACTGGGACTTGTGCTCCTCAACCATTTGAGCCCACCCTAAATCTATAAAGCTCCACACAGGTACAATCGATGATCATTAGATGTCATGATGAATTCAGATCTCCCACGCCCTTATGATTTGCACTCCAGAACACACTAAGGCCTCCAGAGCTCAAGGTGTTTGAAATATGTGAGTGGTGAGATGATCTTTGGGCCCAATAAGCCTTGGTTGGGGGAGGGAAAATCAAGGCCAATCCTTGGCTCCCTTGTTCCATTGGATAGCAAGTTCCAAATGTACTCTCTGGTTATCTTGTTTTTGTTTTCTTCTTTCCTGTGGTGTTCTGTTAAATACTACGCTTACGTGCTCACTTCTTAATATGTAGCTGTAATATTGCTAAATGAAAGAAGCGCACACTACTTAAAAGCAGCAGTAGAGTACATGAAATGGACTTGTGCTCATGTGGGCTGCATTCTTTTTCTCCTTAAAGGAAGCAAACAAATTACATGTAACCCTGTTAACACAATACTGTATAAGATGATGCAGTTTAAGAACCACACGGTATAAGGATATGCAGAAGATGAAGTTCCCATAGCACTGTTACCTTGTCTGTGTTACTCAGAGCAAGTACTTCTGCTTTACTTTTTAAATCATGCTACATTATGTTTTGTTAGAGTATGCCATATAACCTATGGGTTGTGCAGAGTTAACAATGATTCCAGTGGCAATCAAATGTGCATCCATAAGGTTCCATTAATGCAAACTTTTGCATTTCATATATAAAATCTCAATCAATGCAGCTATTTCTGAGGTGATGTAATAACTACCTAACACCATGAACTGTACCAGCAATAAAACTAATGCAGCAGCAAAAAGGCTTCAAAGCTGCTTTAACTGGGCAGCTAAGTATTCTCCCCAGCATGACGGAGTCCCTAAGGGTATGTCTACTGCCATTAAGCACCCACGATTGGCCCGTCTCTGCTGACTTGGCCTCATGAGGCTCAGACTAAGAGGCTGTTTATTTGTGGTGTAGACATTTGAGCTTGGGCTGGAACCCAGGCTCTAAAACCCCACGAGCGGGAAGGGTCCCACAGCCCAGGCTCCAGCCCGAGCTCAAATGACTACATCGCAATAAAACAGCCCCTTAGCCTGAGCCCCATGAGCCTTAGGGTACATCTATACTACCCACCTGATTCGGCGGGTAGCAATCGATCTTCTGGGATCGATTTATCGCGTCTCATCTAGACGCGATAAATTGATCCCGGAAGTGCTCGCCGTCGACACCGGTACTCCTGCTCTCCGCGCGAGGAGTAAGCTGAGTCGACGGGGGAGCCTGCCTGCCGCGTGTGGACCCATGGTAAGTTCTTTTTAGTTCAAACTAAGATACTTCGATTTCAGCTATGTTATTCACGTAACTGAAGTTGCGTATCTTAGTTCGAAACCCCCCCCCGCCCCCCAGTGTGGACCAGCCCTTAGTCAGCTGACATGGGCCAGCCATGGGTGTTTGATTGCACTGTATACATCAAGCTTTACACACCTTAGGATATGCCCACTCTACATCACCTCACCCAGCACAGGAAGTTTGTCAGTTTATGGCCAGGTGATGGGAACGTGGCCACTGCGTTGCTGTCACAAGCCCCAGAGGGTGTTATGGCCCTTTGGGCTCTTAAATCGCTCTAACTTGCATAGTGGGCCAAACCAACCCCCAGCAGCAACACTGGAGACTGGGAGAGTGTGGAGGTGGCAGTGAGCCATTCTCCTCACTCAGGTTCCCAACCAAGCATAGCACAAATGGGGGGGAATTCTGACCCAATCCTCTGGTCTATCTCCCTTTCTCTCAACAGTAAATTGAAGGTTTTGACCATCTCCCATTACTTTATGACCCATGTTCCATTTCTATTCATTACATTTCACTAATTCCCCCCCCCTTCCCCCATTATAAAACTTTTTTCTCCCTTCCCACCCTCAGTGCCAGCTGATCCAAGTGCCCTGAGGGGCCTCTGTCATTTGGCCGGGGAGGGGGAGGGGTGGTACTCTCTCATTCACGCTGTTCCCCACCTCTTCATGCCACTAACCAGTTTTTTCTCCCAATAGTATTGCAAATGCCATGACTCTCTATGAAGGCACACTGGGAGAGACTGGCATACTCCCTGCCTTAAGGGAGCTAGCTATATGGCAAGAACAAACATGCTCGCTGCAGGATTATTACATCTTATGTTTTGCTTAGTTACATAATCATTGCAGGTTTCTGACTCCATCTTCTGCAGCAGAGGAAAATTTTAAATCAAGGTTTTAAAGATTCAGTTTTGAAGATGTAAAGACTTTAAGATGCTGTGCTCAAACTAAATCTAAGCTGCAGAATGCTACATCAGAGATCTAGTCTAAGAACCGACTTTTTGTTAATTAACTCTATTAACAATTTTGATATAGATCCTAATTTTGTGTTTCAATAAGGCCCAGTCTGATGATGATTTAGATTAACCCAGGGCCAAACTGTGACAGGGACCTGGATGTCATTGTCAACAGCTTAGTGAAGATCTCTAGTCAACATGCAGCTGCAGTCAGAAAAACTAACATGCTAGGGGGCATAAGGAATGAACAGGAGAATAATACAGAGACAATTATAATGCCTTGATATAAATCCTTTGGAATGCTGTGTGCAACACTGGCCACCCCATCTGTAAAAGAATATTGCAGAACTGGTGGGGATTCCAAAAAGAGTAACAAGAATGACTGAGGAAATGGAAAAAAACTCTCCTATGAAGAGAGATTGAAAACACTGGGATGTTTTCATCAGAAAGGATATGAACAAGAGGGAACATGATAAAAATATATTACAGTGATGCAAGGTTTAGAAAAGGTAGATCAGGATCTTCTGTTCTCTCTCTCTCTCTGTTCTTCTGTCTCATAACACAAGAACAATGAAATTTAAAGGTGGGAAATTCAAAATTGATAAAAGGAAAACCTTTTTCACTAACTGTGTGATTAATTCACTGCCACAGGAAGTCACTGGGGTCAAGAACTTAGTAAGATTCAAAAAGGAATTGAACATTTAGTTATAAAAATTAATTGTAACAAAAATGTTAGAAGGGATATTAAAACTTGTGCTTCAGGCCTTAAGCCAATGTCTACCTATTAGAGAGCAGGAGGGTACCTAATATGGGGGTCCGAATATCCAGTACCTGCCTACTATGGGTTTCTTACACCTTTTTCTGAGGCACCTGGCACTGGTCAAGACAGGATACTGGATTAGATGGACCATGGGTTTGATCTAGTGTAGCAATTCCTATCTGGTCTTAAGTAACAACACAGGGGAGTAACAAGCAGTAAAACCACATGGCTCCCTGCACAGCCACATTAGTGCTTCCTACATTGTGGCTGGAGTCTGAGGGGTGGGCCATGAGCAGGTAGGCAAGGAGGGTATGGGAAGAGGGCCAATAAAAGTCATTTCCCTCTGAAAAAGGAGGGAGTAAAGAAAGTATTGTGAGTCCTTGGGCCCCTTGCAGAAGACACAGAACAAAAGCTCAATCTAGTTCAAAACTCATTGGGCCAAATCCATCTCACATGAAACGCCACAATTTAGTCGGGTTGAAAATTATGAGGTTGCACTAGTGTAAATGAGGGCAGAAATTGGTCCTAAGTCTCTCACGTTATTTGTTATCCACTGTGTTTTTATGTTTTGCTTTAACACGCAGGTAAAGTATAAAACACCTATGCAAATGTTAACTCATTTCATGGGAATGCGAAATCCAACAAGGTCAACAGTTTTTCACAAATATACACAGACTCAGTATACATGAGACAGAGAGGTCACAGGTTCTAGTCCAGCCCATTTAAAACCAAAACTAAACAAAATACAGAGAGAGCAGCAGTTTACTTAGCTTTCAGGGTGTCAAGCTAAGTCCATAAAAACACACAACTATTTGCCTGAGATCAATTAAGCAGCTGAGAGAACCACAGAGTATTTTTGTGTGTGTGTTTAAAGGTGGTCAGCAGAGGAAAAAAAAAACAGAAATGTATCCCAGAGAATCCCTAAATACTAGAGCTGAACAGGAAATGATTTTCCTGTCTTGTGAGAATTTTCAAAATTTTGAAAGTTTTTCCATCCTAAATCAGGACAAAAAGTCAAAATCTCAGATTGTCATGAACTGAAAATCCAAGAAAAGTTTTGGACTGGGTTGATCGAAATGTGTTGTTTCAATTTTGACTTTTATATATGCAATATATGTATATTTTACTATAAAGTAATGTAAATTTTGAAACAAAAAGAATTTTCAAACAAAAAATGAAAAAGTTTTCATTTAGAAAACTTTGAAATTGAACATTTTGAAACTTTTTTCAAAAGTGGAAATTTGTCTAAACTGATCCTTTCCTGCAAAAAGTTTTGGTTTTGGTGAATTGGCATTTTCCAATGTACACCATCATTCTAAAATGATATCACCATCATTTGAATGGCATGTCTGCTGCTTCCTTCTTGTTTCTCTCTACCATCAAATCAAAGAATGTGTATGATAATTATTAAATGCCAGGAAACTATATACTTTCCAGTCTCAAAATCTCATTACAACTGGCAATTTTTTTGTTTTTGTCTTTGAAAACGGGGAAGGCCTTGTATTAGGACAAGTAGAAGAGAACCCAAATCTTTATTTTCATATAAAGCAGAGTCAGGAATGGTCCTTCTAGCTATATTTGTTTGATTTGTGAATGGTTAGGCTATCCAAAGGAAATGTTGTAGCAACAGTGTAACTGGGAATCCGAGTATTCTTTGATAAGGCAAGTCTTCAGTCAAATGTTGATGTAAGACTTTTATTAGGGATTCAGAGCTACTAGGAATGTTGCTTTCTGATTTTCCTGACTTACCTCCTCATGTATTCCAGTTTTACGTACAATCAAAGGGCTGTTTTATACACAAAAGGATGCAAATTTAATTTGGAGTATTGTCTGCCCAGTGATGTATTATATTCAAAACCTTGAAACCCACACTGACATTTTTTTTACATGTTTGTTGTTCCAAATTTTCTCTGATAACACAAGGGTCACAACATATTGAAAATACACCTCATAGCCTAATTGCCTTGTACAAAACAAACCAAAGATTCTGGGTTCTTGTGTACTAGCCCACATTGTGAACAAGTATTCCCATCCACGCCATTCCACCCCTCAGTGTGTTTATTCATGGCCTGGGTACTCCACTTCATGTGAACTACCAAGTACCCTAGGCCTGGCTCATCAGGATGAAATCATGGCGAGGTCAGATATATATCTCCTTGTCTGATTAATAAGAGCACAATTCCTCAACTTTTAATTCCTTCTGCCCTGAAACTGAAAACATAACCAGCATTTAAAAGAAAAATAAATCTATTGTCAGCTGTTCATACATCTCAGCAATTATTTACATTATCATCAAATTATCATTTTAATAGGAGCTGTTCAGTTAACAACCTCTGCAGCCCCTGCGTGACATTGTGGTGAGTGACACAGCTGTGTTAAACAAGGGTAGCTTTAATTTAAAAAAATGGAAGACGCTATGAAATGCCAAACCTGCATTGAAAATGGAATAATACTTTGATCCTAAGAGTATCCCAATGTCAGAGGGCTAGGGGCTCCCTGGTATCTAGCAGTGAGTCTCAGCTGGCCTGAGCAGCTGAGCGTACTTCAACTCATTGTTGTCATAATCTGTATCTCACAGGTGTAAGGTATCATATGCTAACTGGTCATTAATATTGTTGCTTGGTGTATGTACAGGTGATATATGAAAAACTATAAATGTGCTGGAAATACGTTCTTAACATGTGTTTGGTAGGTAAAGCTTAAGTGGCCCCACCTTAGACCAAGGAGTGTGATTCCGCCTGCTTGAATGGATCTTCAGTGTAAACTGAGCAAGGAGCGACAATAGAAATACATCTACATAAGAGATAAACAAAGCCATCAAACTAGCGAGTGGGGGAGACAGCTACTTAACTATCCCAATGAGGGGAGGGGACGAGACAGCCAACATAGCGCTGTCCACACCGGCGCTTCTCTCGGTGTAACTTGCATCGCTCAGGGGGGATGTTTTTTTCACATCCCTGAGCAACATAAGTTTTGCCAACATAAGTGGTAGTGCAGACATAGCCTAACTGCTGGTAATCAGAGGCTTCTCAAACTCGAAACAGACGGTTTCTCATTAAAAGCAAACAGACCTTCACCTTCTCATCATCTTTCTATTTCCAGACAGTATCATCTACACACTCATCAACATATTTCTTAAAAAATCCAGAGCCCACGGTTTTGACATGCTTGAAGACCCTTCTCCTTTTGAGGGAAGCAGTTCAGTTTAGGAAACATTTCCACTTGAAGAGTTTTGTGTTTGGTCGGGGGGTTTCCCCCCACCATCTAGAGGGTGTGGTTCAGTTTCAGCTACGCTCCTCGGCAACTCACCTGACATGCAGGAGCTTGATTTAGAAGGGAGTCCAACAAAGCTTTGTGCTAATGAGGGATCCTCCCTGATGCTTAGTGCTACGAAGGGAACAACACGGGGTGTAGAAGAATCATCAAAGGGCGCAGCAGAGAAGTGAGTTAGGTATTAAAAGTAATGTGCATGCCAATGCCTCAGAATTGGCTTGATCAGGAGAGAGGCCCCAAGTACCCACAGTTCACACCAATTTCAACAGGAATTGTCGGCATCCTCAGGATCAGACCTTAATTTTGCATGTTTTGATGCTCGGTTTGATACATGGTTTGCTCGTTCAGTCTATTTTGAGCTAAATTTTAACTAGTGATTTTTGGAAAAAATGTGTAACATACTAATAAGCCAATCCAGGTAAATCATGTCAATTAATCCCAATGTAGCATGTTATATCTGTTTTCTAGCTGTTACTACTATTTGGACAGAAGACCTTGTCAAGGATTAAAGATGAGTTGATTAAAATAACCTACAGTTTAAAAGGGATCTTCTTCTTTATAACTCAGCCTTACAAACAATGACTATTAAGCAAAATAGCAGTGTATCCTTTTCCCAAAGCTTTCTCGCACTCTTACATCTGGCTGAAGCACCATGGATTTACATCTCATTTCCAAAAACAAGATTTTTTAAATCAGATAAATCTTAGTCTATAGTTTGCAGCAGAGTATGAGCAAACTGTGTTCAGAACTGTGTTCTTTTTCCACTGCTTGCATCCGAAGAAGTGGGTATTGACCCACGAAAACTTATGCTTCAATACCTCTGTTAGTCTATAAGGTGCCACAGGACCCTTTGTCGCTTCTACAGATCCAGACTAGCACGGCTACCCCTCTGATACTTGTGTTCAGAAACCTTGCTGTGGCTAGCCTTAATTGCAGTGAAGGAGTTTCCCTGGGTAGGGAGTGGCTGTGAATCTGGAGCTAACTTTCTGATAGAACCTAAATCCTTCCCACCCAAGAAACAAAAAAGCCTGCAGGAAGAGACATGATGCTGTTTGCTCATTTCTTCTCCCTGTGACTGAACAAGAAGGCGATATTAACAGTTTTTGCTGCTGCACTGTTATTGGCTGTTGATAGGTTGCTTAACATGTGATTGGGGATTACAGAAAGAGTCTATGTTATAGTTGTATATTTAGGGCCAGATTCTGATACTTTTACTCAATATAGATGCATCAAGGTCTAGTGGACAAAGCACTGGATTGGGTTTCAGGCAGTTGGCAGTTCAATTCCTGTCTCTGGCATGTTGGTGACTTTGGGCAAGTCACTTTGCCACTCTGTGCCTCAGTTTCCCCTACTGTAAAAGGGGGATAATGATGCTGACCTTCTTTGCAATCTATTGGTGAAAAGCACTGCATAAGAGCTAATTATTATTACTCTTATTGGACAGAAGCTTCCTCTGCAGGTAGCTCCAGACACTTCAGGGGAATGAAATCGCTTGTGGAATAAGGCTCTATTCAGTGTCAGTAAAGGCATCAGAAGCTGGCCCTACAGTAATCATCAAGCAGCACTTAGATCAAAATTAAATGTCATTTGCAACACATATATGTGTCACATCTATATGTCTGCACATATTAATGCATTCACCCATATAGCATGTACAGTGCCTCTAAGAGTCATAGCCCCTCCCCCCCACACACCTTCCTAACTCCCCTCAAACTGATTTAAAATCCAGTGCATTAAATGGGATGGGAGTTTCCAGATCAGCTTGGACCTTCTTTACCATGATAGTGTAAAGTCTTCCTCCTCTACTAAACGTCTAGCTGTGGTCCGAGTTCTCTTCCTTTAGCAGCATTGGGCTAAATCCTGCAGTTTTTACTCAATCAAAGCTGACTAATTTGAAACCATTGGGATTTTTGACGGATCAAGAACTTTCTAAAGACACTTTGCAGAAGTTCCCAGGAGGAGCTTGGAAACACTATAATATTCTCCTACAGTCTTGTTCAAAATTGTTCAGAATAGATATTAGCTGTCAATAAGACTTGCCCTGAAAAATGTGAAAGTATGAGGCTACGTCTACACTAGCACTGCTGTCAGTATAACTTTTGCCAGTGAGGGGTGTGAAAAAACACCCCTCTGACCGACATACATTTCACCGACAAAAGCACTGGTGTGGACAGTGCTATGCCAATGGGAGCGCTCTCTCCCATCGGCATTGAGCAGTTACACGGGAGACCTTACAGCAGCGCAGTTTGTGCTGCTGTAAGCTCTGTAGTGTAGACATAGCCTGACAGATTGTCTTGTTTGCTTGTTTATCCTCCCAAAGGCATTCAAAGTCAATCTTATAATGGGACTTATATCCAGCTCTTCCTAAGGCGGAATCATCATCACTCCATCCTATCAGATTCTCTGAAGAGATGACCCAACTAAAGAAAAACGACAATGCGGTACCGTTTTTACCCACATCCATTCACAAATCCTCAGCACAGTTACCTCCTGTGTGAAAGGTTAGGAAAAGTAACTGCATGGTGCATGCTTAAGAGAGTTCATTGTCTGAGCCTGCAAAGTGCTGGGCTCTCTGCAAGGTATTGAATGTCCTCAGCTGCCTCTATTTTCATATGGTAGCTGAGAGCCCTCAGCATCTCACCCTATCAGCACAGTTTTAGCCAATTCGACTGTAATTATTAGGGAAGCGATTTGATTATAAAGAGTATTTGTTGCCATCTGAGTGGGCTCTTTGTTTCTCTTCATGTATAATAATGCCTGCATCTGTAATTTTCACTCCATGCATCCGAAGAAGTGGGTTTTTTACCCACGAAAGCTCATGCCCAAATAAATCTGTTAGTCTTTAAGGTGCCACCGGACTCCTCGTTGTTTTTGTGGATACAGACTAACACGGCTACCCCCTGATACTTTGTAGAGTTAGTTACCCAACTAAGGAAATAACTTATTTAGCAAAGGTTCTGATGAAATGCACCTGGCAATAAATGTGTAAAAAGGTGAACTGTGAAATGATAAAGAAACGTACGTCAGTAATTACAAATGAGGAATATGAACTGCCATGCTGTGAGCCTGATTCCCCTCTCACTTACTCCAGTAAGCAAGAGGAAAATCAAGCCATGTCTGTTCTTTTCTTCCCCTCTTATCAGCATTCCTTAAGAACAACACAACTGTAACATTTTCAGTATTGTAACTATTACATTTAACTAGGACCCTATTTTTTCTAGCATTTAAAAGTCTAGCTACTTTGTGAAGAGTAAATTCTGTGCATGTTTTGTATTAAGGCTTGACCTGAAATAATGTTACGCTTTTTTGTGAGATGATTTGGAAAGTAGTGTGTGGCTAAGAACCTGTCCACTCTGCAAATTGAAACTACCTAAAAAACCACATTGAACCTGTTTGTTTCAGGTTTTAGCTGTAGTATGGACAGGATAAAGTTCTTATCTTCAATTTGCCCTCCAAATAAGGGGGAGGGATAGCTCAGTGGTTTGAGCATTGGCCTGCTAAACTCAGGGTTGTGAGTTCAATCCTTGAGGTGGCCATTTGGGGATCTGGGGCAAAAATTGGGGATTGGTCCTGCTTTGAGCAGGGGGTTGGACTAGATGACCTACTAAGGTCCCTTCCAACCCTGATATTCTATGATTCTATGATTCTATGATTGTCCTGTGATTAAGCAAGTGGACTGGGACTCAGATTGGGGGGGTCCATTTCCAGCGCTACCACCAACTCCCTGTGTAAATCTGGGCAAGACCCAATCACTCTGCCACAGTTCCCCCATAGAATGGAGATACTAATGCTACCCTACCTCGCAGAGGGACTGAGAGGATTAATTCATGAATGTTAGTAGGTTTCCACTTACTACTGTGGTAATGATCATGTCAATAACTAGACTAGAACATGTATGCAGTGTTATTGTAGCTGGGTCGGTCCCAGGATATTAAAGAGTGACCTGGAGAGCTCTGTGTAGCTCAAAAGCTTGTCTCTTTCACTAACACAAGTTTGTCTAATAAAAGCTATTAGCTCACCCACCTTGTCTCTCTAGAACAGAACAATTCAATAAAGATTCTGTGAGAGATTTGCAAGGAGGATGAAAGTGGAGAATGTTGCTTACATTATTATTATTTGTATTACTGTAGTACTTAGGGATCATGGATCAGGGCATCATCATACTAGGCATTCTACAAACATGTAACAAGAAGACAGTCCCTAACTTACTCAAGAGAAAGAGATGTTGTACAAAGAAAGCTGCTGAATTATCCCGTTGTGTTGTTTCATATAAATACACAATCTACTACAATTGACCTCTGTGCTGCAAATAGCATTTGGTCTTATTGATACAAAAATTCAACTGGTATTAACAGGCCTTGTATGTTGGCAGTGTAGTCACTAAAGGAGCAGTAGCTCCACATTGTCGTACCTAGATTCAGAGGTTGGCTTGAACCAAAGCCATATATATGAATATGCTTTAATGAAGGGAAAGTTTAGATTCAGATCTGGAAAATAACTTTATGGCTCAAGACTATCTGTTTCAAATGTGGCTCTTTGTTACAGTTTTATTTCAACCACAGTCCTTCAAAGTAGTACACAATATATGATGTGGTCAATGTACTCCACTGACAGATAGAAAACCTGGTTCTCATACCACTCAGTGCTGAGAAAGGCCGTTCCCTAAATCTGGCAATATGAAAAGCCTTATAATGTTCTGCTCATGGTGATTTATTGAACTAAGTAGAAATTAAGTCTCCTGTGTGTTAATTTGGGATCAGATTCTGGCTGCTCATGCACCATGGGGAGATGGGGGAGAGAGTCACACCAGCCAAGGCCCAAATCCACAAAGGGATTTAGACATTGCAACATTGGGCGTGGTGGCACCCAACTTTTAGGCACCAAGAATGTCACAGGAACAACATTGTAATCCCCAAAGCCTAGACTACCTATACAATGAATGGCGAGAGATAGGCACCTTAGACTGTGATCCCCAAAGCCAGCATGCTAGGCAGGGAGCTGTCTGAGCTAGCCAATGGGAGATGTCGACCAGAGGGGGTGAGAAAAGTCCCACCAATCTTTTGGAGATAAGCACCGAAGTCCGCACTGCAGAAAGGCACTTAGCTCTGGTGGTGATCCGTGAACTGGGTGAAGATAGGTGTTCAGCTACCTTAGTTGTAAACAGAGCCTAAAACAAAATGGCCAGGGGAATGGATGATCTCCCTTGCAACCATTAGCCTAGGGGTACTCACCCATGTTATGGGAGACCTTCCGTTCAAGTTCCCCTTCCCCGTGAAAGGAAGAAAGGATTTGCCACCTCCCAAGTGAGTGCCCCATGCACCAGGTTATAGAGTTGTTCTAACTCTTTCAAGGGCCCAATTAATATGTAATTAGTCAGTTATTTAAAGTTGAACATGTTCAATAGGAGAGATTGTGGGCAGGTGGCATGTCAAAGTATTCCATAGCCTAGTGATTAGGGCACTCACCTGAGAGATGACAGGTCTGTGTTCAAATCCCCTCTTCCCTTGACATGGAGAGGGGATTTAAACTGGTGGTCTCCCACATCCTGGGTGAGTACCTGATCCACTGGGATAAAGGCAGAGGTGAAAGTAATATTAACACTTACCGGTACGGTGTGTAACTCTCTCCACCTCGGGCAGAAAGGGCAGGGCCTCGGGCAGAAGGGGCAGGGCTGGGGGCAGGTAGCGGCGGCTGGGAACCCCAGGCCGTTTTAAATCGCTGGCCCCGGGGCAGGTGCCCCTTTTGCTCTCACCCCTGTCGGTGGCCTGGGAGCGGGGCAAAAGGGGCAACGATGTTAAAGCGCTGCCATGATAGCACTTTAATGTTGGCTGCATATGGGCTGGTATCGGCTTCTTACCGGTACACCATACTGGCCTACTTTCACCCCTGGCTAAAGGTATAAGAGAGGTCATTCTTTGCCGCCCTTCACCCCCATGCTTGAGGGACCTAATCTGATAGATGACCTCTGAGCATGCCTACAGACTCAGGCTTCACACGTGACTTAGGCAGCCCAACATCTATCCCTCCTGATTTGTGAATCACTTTGGGGCTTAGGCAGGAGACAGGTGATGAGCTGGCCGCTGCTTCCCGCCTCTCCCATTGGCAGGGAACAGCGATCCACAGCCACTGGGAGCTGCAGGGAGGCCGTGCCTGCAGATAGTTAACGTAAATAAAATGTCTCGCGGTCCGCCAGCGGTTCCTGATGGGCCACGTGCCGAAGATTGCCGACCCCTGCCCTGTATAATGACTAGAATCTAGTATTGGATGGTATGTGCAAGTCACTGCAAATATTGAAATTCCACTTAGTATGTGCACAAGCACTGTGTGGATTTTTCAAGATCTGCATTTACTCAGTGCAACTAAGCCTAACATTTCACACTAAACATGAAAGACTCAAACCTATATTTGTCCTATGCATGGCATTTTTCATTGAAATTAATGGAAGTTCTGCATGTCAAAGGACTGCAGGATCAGGCATGATATGAGAAAATACACAGATTGCATGTATTAAAGATTCTTTCATCTTACTGTGCACCACATTCAACTTAGCAAAACAGGAGCAATCATTTTCTAGGAACAAGCAACAGGCATGTTCAAACATGTCAAAAGCCTGCAGTCAGTAGCGCAGCCAGGTCCGGAGCGCAGGGGGAGCGGCGCTATAAAAAGGAGCCTCCCCCTGTACTCACCCGGCGGCTCTCCGGGTCTTTGGCGGCACTTCGGCGGTGGGTCCTCCTCACTCGCTCTGGGTCTTCGGTGATACCCGCCGCCAAAATGCTGCCAAAGACCCGGAGCGCCGCCGGGTGAGTGCAAGAAGCGGTGCTTAAAAAGAAGCGCCGCTTCCTTTTTAAGGCACCACATCTGCTCACAGGGGGAGTGGCCGCTCCCCCTGCTCCCCCCCTGGGTACGCTACTGTCTGCAGCACAATACATTAAATATTTAGAAGGTGGCTAAGGCTTTCAGAGGCATACCTTGTTCTGGAGAGCTCAGATAGTCAAGAGTCAGGAAAATAAAAAGGTGTTGTGCCAGCTTCACAAAGTAAAAATGCAAGCATGTGTTCACTGTAAAAAAAACTTTGCAAGCCCCGCCAGTTCCCACATAGACAGTCAGCAATGTAGTTGTCATTCTTTCACCCAGGCTTTTGTCAAAGCTCAAGTGTACTATCCTTTTGGTAACTTTATATTATCTAAATCGTTTGGCACTATGGCGCTAAAGCACACCTTGATATTTTATTGCAGCTCTTTCTTTTTTGACCATGCTAATCTTCCTTGAGAATAAAAACAACCTACCTTTCACCTGATGCGTCTTATAAGTGGCCTTTAGAAAAAAGGAGATTTGTTTTTTCCTGCAAAGATTGCGGTTATCTCGGCAAGATGTATTTGAGAAATAAGTATGTGCACAAATAAAACAAAAGTTTAATGCTTTTAACTATCCTATCTCAAATGACTTGCTCTAGAGTTGAGAAATCAAAATAAAAAATTGTCCTCAAAGGAAACTAAGGTCTTAAAGTATGTTTATAAGGTTGGATAATTAAATCTGAATATTTGAAACTCTTGAGGATGCAGTAGAGTTTATAAACTCCTCAGACTCTCACTTTTCACAAAGTTATAAACTTTCTGGGGCATTCAGAAGCACTGCTAGGACATAGCTGCACCAGTGGGGTTTGCAAGATCTGTCACTTTAATGGCATAGGTTCCAAAAGACTTAGACTCCTCTTGTGATCCCTGTGAGGTTTGTAAATTCCATCAGCTGAATCACTGAGGTTGCGAGAGATTACAAACTCTACTGCTGCAACCAGTGAAGTTTGTACATTTCATCCCTTCCCAGTCTGATTAGGTTCAAAGATGTTCGATTTTTCTAGTGTAGCCTCTAAAAGGTTTATATAGGATAAGTCAAATTGCTCAGATTCAAATTCCAAGCTTTGCTAGTGAAGAATTTAATCTGAATTTGTGTATTTTATTGAATAACATGCATGGTCTTTATAATTAAATCGAATTCTCATTGGAGTAAAATATATTCACTGTTCCACTAATGTTGATAAGTTTCACTGGCAGCAGGCAGCTGACTCCCAGATGAATACAAATCTATCACACCAGTGGGGTCAACCCCACTGCACCAAGCCATCTTCCACAGGACTTGCAGAAGATAACCCTTTTGGGCCTGCACTAAATTATTGGTGGGGTAGAGAAGCTGGAAATCAAGCCAATAGGAGGGGAATAGGGAAGAAACAAGGAGTTCACTCCTCACAAAAAATGTCAAGTCACTTCTGCCCCCTTCTATCTAAATCTTTATGTCTCCATGCTTATGAAAGGGGAAATGTAATCATACTTGTGATATGGTTTGTGATATTGGACACTTGTCCTCCTTAACATTTTTGTATTAGTATAGATAAAAGGAAGCACACAAATAAAATGCATCTTTTATTAAAAACCTGATCATAGGTGCACCATTTGCTTTAGTTTTCAGTCTACACTAATAGCAAAGGCAACTTTTAAATTTTATTACAGGAGTTTATTACAGGCACAGGAAACCTGCCATGATGCATTCAGGTAGAGGGCTATGGAGCCAAAAATTAGCATTCCCACTCTAGCCAAAAAGGATCCGTGGAAGACAGTTTTGATTTCCAGCTCAGAGCTGGTCAATAAGAAGTGGCATTAACTTAATCCAAAGGGCTCAGTTTGCCCATTCTCTCCAGATCCAAAGCACATCCCAGTACAGAGGGCGGAAGCATGAGCTTGTGATTAAAACACAGGATTAAGAGCAGCCAGGAATTCTAAATTCAGCATCCAAATTTTGCCAAAGACTTCCTGTGCAACTTTAGGCAATTCATTTAGTCTCACATTTTTAAGAGTGTCCATTAATCTGGGGTGCCCCCCTTGATGCACCTACAGACTAGTTTTCAGAGGCACTGAGCATGCAGAGCAACAGATAAAGTCAATGGGAGTGTCAAGTTGGATACTCAAAATTAGTAAACATTTTTTTAAATGTGGGCAGTCGCCTTTCTGTGCCTCAGTTTCCCCATCTATAAATAGGAGATCATATTTGCCTATTGTGTTTTGAGGATTAGTTCACAGATGTTTTTTTATTGACTTGAGATCCTCGGTTGGAAGGTGCTACAACTCCAATGCATTTGTCTGAGAAAAATACAAAAGCAGGGAAAAAAGACCATCATGAAAAGCCCAGGGCCAGCCTGGACCCTAAATTCCAACCCTTTGTCTGTGAGGGACATGGGCCCAGATCCAGAAAGGAATTTAGGTGTTGCAATGCTGAGCTGAACTTTTAGGTGCTTAGAAAAATCACAGGAAAAGCCTGAGGGAGGCACCCGGGCTGTCTGTACAATGAATGGGGAAATATAAGTGCCTTAGACTGTGATCCGCAAAGGCAGGGAGCTGCCTACACTAACCAATGGAGATGCCAACCAGAAAGGGGTGTGCTAAGCTGTACCCCTCTCTTGGAGAAAGGCGCCCAAGTCCAGCTGCAGGGAGGCGCCTAGCTCTGCTAGTGATCCACAAACTGTGAGAAGATAGGCATTCAGCTGCCTAAATGCAGGCCAGGCCCAAAGCAAATTGGCTGGGGGAGGACCTGCCTTACAACTTTTAGCTTTACTCACCCAGGGTGCGGGAGGTCCCTGGTTTCAGTTCCCCCTCCACTTGAAGGGGAGAAGGGATTTGAATAGGGCTCAGCCATCTCTCCGGCAAGTGCTCTAAGAACTAGGCTATAGTAGAGTCATTCTAAATCTTTTACTGTCCCAATTCATATATAATTATTCACTTGCTTAATTAAAGTGGAACAACTTTGAGAGGAGAGACTGAGGGAGCCCCAAATCAGAATATTTCATAGCCTAGTGTCTACTAGGCCACTGACCTGAAAGAGATGACAGATCTGTTGGTGTCACTGGGCGTGACCCTAGATAACTCGTCAAGATGGAAGGCCACGAGTGCCGATGAAGTCTTCTCGCACTAGGCCCAGATTAACCAAACTTCCTCCATGTTGAATTATGTTTGAATTTTCCTTGACCTAACAGACTAGCAATTAGAATGGAATGTGCAGATGGCCTGTTATCTAGCTCTCACATCTTAAGCCTGTGTAAAGTAAAGGGGAGGTAGGAACAAGCAGGGGAGTGAGAAGAGATAACAGTTCATGGACAGTTACTAATGAACCAGGGTCATAAATTGCTTTTTGTTTAACACTGACTTCACTGCTTGAATGTAAGCTTTGTAACTGTCGTGGGGAGGGGGAGAGCGGGTGAGGAATCCAGCTTCAGTAAAGCTATAAAGGGAGAAACTTTTGCATACGCTGTGTGCATGATTTGAGATTTTTTCTCCTTGCACCACTTTGAGATCTCAAATAAACTTTGTTTGCTTCTCCACCCTGGTGTATTCATTGGAGCGAAGCACACCTGGTACGAATACCAACTGTCGCTTGCGTTGGGCACGCTGGTGCCGGTAACAGATCCCTATTCAAATCCCTTCTACCCCCTCCAGGGTGGGGAGAGACATCCTAGGTGTGCTTCTTAACCACTGAGCTGAAGCAGGGGTTCTCAAACTGGGGGTAGGGACCCCTCAGGGGGTCGCGAGGCTATTACATGAGGGGTCGCGAGCTGTCAGCCTCCATCCCAAACCCCACTTTTCCTCCAGCATTTATAATGATGTTAAATATGTTTTTAATTTACAAGGGGCAGGGGGTCGCACTCAGAGGCGTGCTATGTGAAAGGGGTCACCAGTACAAAAGTTTGAGAACCACTGAGCTAAAGGGTTATTAGCGAGGACTGCCTCCTTTCCCTGCAACTGCTTTGTGTGAACTCACCTGAGGGGCTGGATCTGACAGGTGTGATCAGAGGCCACAACTTAGCCATCTTGTTGCCTGTCTTTCTTGTAGTCATCTTGCCGACGTTCCTCTGTGAATCACTCTGGGAGACAGGCGTCCAGACGCCTACAGTGCGGCCAAAGTGCGCCTGCTCAGGCAGGAGATAGGCACCCGCTCGCCTACAGTGAGACTGCAGTGCACACATTCAGAGGAAAAAACATGGGCGCCCAATGAATTTAGGCACCTACAGGATTAGGCAGCAGTGGGAGTTCTGTGGCTCATAGCAGTACCTAAAGAAGGGACATAGATTCCTGAGTCTGTGGGCTAGGTGCCTAAGTACCTTTGTGGATCGCGTCCCTGGCGCCTAGAGAGAAACAATACCATTGTGGAACTGATTAATATAACATTCATGTGGGATTGGGGAGGGGAGGGATACCCAAAGGGCACCAGGGGTAGAAATAGAGTCCCCAAATAGAGCAAATAGCAAACATGCTTGAAAAATTCCACTAGCCCAGAGTGAATAATTTCTTTCTGACTAGTGAATAAATCACCATTATCTTTTCATTACCGTCAGTCAATGCAGAGCAGGGCCAGCGAGCACAATTTGTGCATGGGGTTGTACATTTTCACGATAGTTTTGGAAGGCTGCACCAAATGGACACTAAGGGTCTGTGTCTCTACTGCTGTGCACCTTGCACAGACATTGATACTTACAAGGTGAGTGTAACATGTTACTATTCTGATTTGGTAGTATTTATACACACACTTTATACAGGTGTAAATAAGTATACAAGCTGCAAAACAGTTGAAAATTAGGCTATTAGCCAATGGGCCCTTATGACTTGAATTAACATTATCTAAGTGACTTCATCAGAGTCCAAACTTTTATCAAAATTCCTCCAAGTATGAAATCCTTAATTCAGACCCTTCTCAAAGAAAAAACACTTCCTCCTTTCAACATTTTGTTTCATAACCTCGTCACAAGTAGTGGTGTGTGCCCCCTGATATAATTTTAGAGACACGTTCTGCAACCTGATATTTATTGTGGACATCTCTGCTTCACAGCTCCTTTTTTACATCCCAACCGTTCCTTGCCAGTGAAGGATGAGCCATATTGTTAAACGCAAGTTTACCCATACAGCTTGCTATTTATTGCTTTATGGACTTGGCCTGCAATAATTATTCACTTCTGGAAAGCAGAGATTGTAGTTATTTCTAAAGAAATTAATCTCACACGGTTCAAATGTTCCCTGCACTATGTTTCCATATGTGTCTTTGTACTATGAACATACATACCCTCTAGCCCTATGAAAATAGCAATCATCCCTCCTTTTTTTTTTCTAAAAAGATCACCCTTGTTCCACTCTTTCTCCAAAAAATGCTCAATGTATTTGAATGGTGAGCCCTATTTTTTCCCACCAAACTGATGAGACGTGAGTTGAGTGGGGTAAGCTCAGTCATGTGATCTAGACTCACTAGGGGCTGCCACCCTCATTGCAGTCACTTACCGTAGTCCATCAGGGAGGTGCACGTCCAGTCGGGGTCACCGTTGAACTTTGTACAGCTTTCCCATAACGAGGCATAATGCTGATAGGGCAACGTCTCCGACTCCAGCCAGCCCTTGCCGGCCAGCGCAATAAGGCCAAAGATGAGCGCTATGCCTAACATCAGAGGCAAGATCCATCTGCACCTTGTGTAGTCAAGGCCATACTGCACCATCTTGTGGAATGGTCAGTGGCTTCTCGAGGCCAGGTGCACAAACTGAGGAGCTTTTTCTGCTACTGACTCAGCAGCGTGGGGCAAAGGTGTTTTATGAAGGCTCCTGAAGAGTGTGTGTATCTGTATGAATGTGTGAGTGAGAGCAGCTTTAGAATCGGAACAGACACTGAAGGAGGGAGCTCCACCTAAATTCCAGTGACTAAGAGCTGTAGCGGTGGCACCAGAAACCTGTTGAGCTGCACTGAAGTTGCAGGGCTGGGCTGGCTCATCTGTCTGGCTCCTCTTTCCTCTATGCTGATTCGTAAACACATCAGGCACCATTATACTCCCTGGCCCTGGGCTTTTAACCCTTTCCTGGCTGTCACTTCCCACTCTAAGGAGCAACTTGGATTAAACAAGGTGCTTTTGCACTAGAGTGGGTGCAGGTAGCACAATTACACTAAAAGCTAAAAACCAATTTGCATTGTACGCTCTTTTGTCATAGTTTTCTGAAACTTTCCCCTTTAAGGCTGAAATGTTCCATGCTGGGCCTCTGCTCCAAGGGGAAATCTTTTGAGCATGTTTCCCCAGCCATTACTAAGTTAGGGCAGTGAAGAAAATGTCTGACTCTTTCTTGAAAGAGCTGTGGCAAAAATCAACAGCTGTAATTTGACAGTGACAATAGGGCATAGCTTGGAAGTATTGAGGAGCAGTGCATGTTTCTATGGGGAGAAAATAGGTTTGATTTGACTATGTTCTATGAATATTCTCAGCAGACACAGTAACATATTTGGGCCTAATTCTCCACTGCCCAAATGTAAAATGCTACTAAAACAGATTACTCCATTCACCGCTAGTGATAGCCTTTGCTTCCTCTTTGCACGGAAGTAAGGCTAGATAGTGTAGTGGAGAATTGGGCCCCTCTGGGATTGGGGACTGTGCTTTAACTGCTGACCGTCCCAGAGAAAGAGCCTGGGCAGGGTGCTGTGAAGCCGATGTTGCGTTATGCACCACCAGTTGGAATGGACACAGAATAAAGCAGATCTTCTGCAACCACCCCTTAAGCACAGTGATCACTGAACACCATATAGCCTCCAGTAAGATATACACATGCATGGCTAGATGCCATAACTCAGTGGTACTCAACCTGGGGGTACTCAGAGGTATTCCAGGGGGTACATCAACTCATCTAGATATTTGCCTAGTTTTACAACAGGCTACATAAAAAGCAGTAGTGAAGTCAGAAACTTGCCAGTGTATATAAGGTTTGTGTCTAAGCAGATGGAGGCTCATCAGTTCTGGGGAACTGGTTCTGGAATGTATGGCTAAGGCAGGCAGACTGCAGGCTCCCACTGCCCAAGAAGAGTGTCAGATGTGAAGTCTTTACCAGGTGTCTAAGAAGCACATGACCCACAAGGGCAATTGGGTCCACTCACAACAGACTGGTGGTTGTCCAGAAAGGAACTAAGCTAGATTATGATTGCCCCATTTTGCAAATAGGATAACACTGAGGACTTTTCACAAATAGGATAACACCAAGGAATTGTCTACACTGGCACTTTACAGCGCTGCAACTTTCTCGCATAGTGATTGTCTGCTTTCACCCACATAGTTGTTGGGCATTTAGTGCACTGGATTAAGTACACCACATGTTGTGATACGCAAGTATAGGACCCATGGCTTTTGAAAGATGTGTTATGGGGGATGTTAATCATTGTAGCATTGGAGATATGTCTGCAGGTTTTACATCTGTTGTTCTGAAAGGGTCTGGTGCCATTTTGAGTTGGCATGTCCTGGTCTGTGGGGAGCTTGCTTCTGCTGATGAGTTTGGAGAGGCTGGGGGGTTGTTGGAAGGCCAGAACTGGGGATTCAGGAAATATTTTTTTCAGGATGGGGTCCCACGAGTTGTAGTTTTTTGACAAGGTTGTAGGTGACAATTAGGGGTGTGCTATCAGAAGGGGTTTTAATTCTATATTGATAGGTTCTCTCGGGGTATTTGGGTGGCCTGTTCCTTGACGAGATCTACTTGTCTGGTGGAGTGTCCTCATCCTCAAAGGAAAGGTGCAGGCAGAGGTGTTAACAAGCCACTCTACCTTGAATGGTCCCTTGCAATATGTACTAACTACTTATGATAAACAATCTGTTATACCTTGCATTTTGCTGAGATGCTTGAAGTACCTTTCCCAGACCTGAGGAAGAGCTCTGTGTATCTGGAGAGCTTGGCTTTTTCTACACTGCATCTTATGTTAGCATAATTTATGTCTCTCAGGGGGGTGAATAAACACCCCTTGAGCACCATACATTACACCGACATAAGCGCAGATGTTGGCAGTGCTATGTCGGCAGGAGAGCTTCTCCCGCCAACATAGTTAGCGCCATGGGCGCTGACTCCACGGAGTACGCACGGAAAAAAAAAGTGGATGCTCAGCACCCACCAACCACAGCTGTTTGGCAGCGCCCCCGATTAGCTGATTGGGGGCGCCACCAAACAGCTGTGGGAAGGGGCTTGGTGGAGGGCAGAGAGCAGCAAGCGGCAGGCGGGGGCCTTGTGGAGGGGGTAGAGCGGGGGAGGGAAGAGGCAGAGTGAGGGTGGGGTCTTGTGGGAGGGGTGAAGTGGGGGCAGGGCCACAGGGCAGAGTGGGGGTAGAGCACCCCTAGTGGAAAAAAACCCTCAGTGCCTAAGGCTACGGCCCCTTGCAGGGGCTGGAGTAGTTAAACCAATGGCTTAGAGCAGCTACATTAGAGAGCCTACAGTGGCATATCTGCACCGATGCAGCTGCGCCTCTGTAAACCCGTAGCTCTTGTCTCTCTCACCAACAGAAGTTGGTCCAATAAAAGACATTATGTCACCCACCTTGTCTCTCTAATATCCTGGGATTGCCACGGCTACAATAACACTGCAGACAACCCGGGTTTTTTTTTTTCAATAACAGAAACAGAAACACACTTCTTCGAAAGCTTATGCCCATTTTCATTCTGATATGACATACAATGTCAAAAACATTTCAGCATTTTGTGTTTTGTGCAATTTCATTCTGATTCAAAACAGAAACTAATTTCAGGGTAAAAATTCTGTTTTCCAACCAGCTCTATTTATTAATCCATTGTCCAGATGGGTTAACTAATACAGAGAGAGTTCAAAGAGTCATTTTACTCTGAAAAAAGACTGCATAAAAATGTACCTCTTGTCCAACATGACTGCTCCCTATGTTTATCAGGAGTCATATCTACTGACTAATTCCCTTTTATTCCTAATAGTTTTCCAGAGCCAACATAGCTAAGAGGGAGCTAAGAAAGTATTTTTTCACGCAACACACTGTCAACCTTTGGAACTCCTTGCCAGAGGGTGTTGTGAAGGCCAAGACTATAATAGGGTTCAAAAGGGAGCTAGACAGATTGATGGAAGATAGGTCCCTCAATGGTTATTAGCCAGGATGGGCAGGAATGGTGTCCCTAGCCTCTGTGTGCCAGAAGCTGGGATTGGGTGACAGGGGATGGATCACATGATGATAACCTGTCTGTTCATTCCCTTTGGGGCACCTGCCTTTGGCCACCGTCAGAGGACAGGATACTGGGCTTGATGGACCTTTGGTCTGACCCAGTATGGCCGTTCTTATGTTCTTATGAATGAGCTGAATTCTATTCCTCTCTATGAATCAACAGAAATTCCAACTGCAGGGCCAAATAGTGCCCTCATTCACAACAGTGTAACTGAATTGAAGACCATTAGTTACACCTCTTTAGCCTAATTGTTCAAAGCAAGTGCAATTGTTGGCACAATCGGCTGCAGCCTTTAATACTAGTGGGATGCATGCAAAGGAAATAAGTCTGCTTAACTTTCAGATCTCTGAATGAATTTGCAGTTGGAAAAACATGTTATCTGTAAATTAAGTTGGTTGGATCTAGAAATCATAATGATGTCAAATTTGGAAGCCAGTAGTACTGGTTTTGGTCACTTTTCAGAATAGATCCCCAATGTAAGTATTTTGACCTTGAGGCACTATCAGGGCCAGTGCAAGAAAGTTTCGCGCCCTAGGCAAAACTTCCTTGCACCAGCCCTGCGCCCCCCGCCCCAACTAACGCCCCCCCCCCCCCCCCCGCGGCAGCCAGGTCCACCCCCCGTGGCAGCTAACCCCCCCACAGCAGCTCCCCACTGCCCCCGCAGCGGTGGCTCAGCCCCCCCACCCGCAGGCCGCGGCAGGCTCGGCTCCTCATCTCCCCGCAGGGCCGCAACGCACTTGGCTCCCCGCCCCACCCACGGGCCGCAGCAGGCTCGGCTCATAAGCTGTCTCTCTGAATGGGAGTCAGTGGTTTAAGTCTTAAGGTATCTGTGCCTCAGTCACTATATCTATAAATTGGAGCTACCTACCTTTGTAAAGACCTCTGAGAGCCACAGAACATGACAGTGCCAAGAACTTTATTACTCCTAAAAAAACGAGGAGTCCAGTGGCTCCTTAAAGACTAACAGATTTATTTGGACATAAGCTTTCGTGGGTAAAAACCCCACTTCTTCGAAAGCTTATGCTCAAATAAATTTGTTAGTCTTTAAGGTGCCACCGGACTCCTCATTGTTTTTTGTGGATACAGACTAACATGGCTACCACAGCTAGTTTATAGATCAGCAACTGACATTCAGTAAGGCAGAAGTCTTGTCCAGGAGCTTTATAGATGGAAATCCTGGCTCTGATGCTTATTTGCCATGTGACATTAGGCATCGCTTTGCATAATTTAGTAGGCCATATGCTCTGTGAGGGTCATTTCCCCGAGGTCTAACTTCAGTATATAACTCTTTGATTGTTTATTTTGTTACTATTTTTAATTGTCCTTATTTCTTTGTGGCTCCAGTTATTTGCACAGAAAACACAGGGCTAGAGTCACAAAGATACTTAGGTGTGGTGACTCTATGCATTGCCATACCTACTTTTTTGGTGCCTAGAAAATCACCGGGATTCACAAAGCCTGTGTTTGACCACTAAGCTCTGCTGTCTAATGAATGGGGAGAGAGAGACACTTCAGAATGGAATATATATATATATATACACACACACACACACGGCAGCTCCTCACCTAAGGCAGTTAATGAGAGATGCCAAGCCAAGGGGGATATGCCAACTCCTGCCCGTCTCTTGGAGCTAGGTGCCTAAATCTAGACTGCAGGGAGATACCACTCTGTGGGATTCTCAGCTGCAAACTCTATCTTGGCCTTAGGTGCCTATGCCATTTTTTTCAATGTCGGGGGTGGTGGAAAGGAGCTCTCTCATAACTTTTAGCCCCATGGTTAGTGTATTAGTATAGTGTATTAGGGTTAGTGTAGACCCTGGGGTTCAAGTCCCCTGCCAGCTGAGGGGGAGAAAAGATTTGCACAGGGATCGGCCACCTCTCAGTGGTGAAGGAGGTCATTGAGGAACGCAGGGAAGAGAGAGAAAGGCTCGATAGCCTGATAGTTAGCACACTGTCACTTGTGAGGTGGAAGATCTAGGCCCCCCATGCCAATGACTCTTTTGAAACTATTCCATTGTAGAAAAATAATTTTAACTGGAGAGATGGAGCCCAGCCCTCAGAATATCCCATAGCTCAGTGGTTAGGGTACCCACGTAAGAGGGAGCAGATCCCTGTTCAAAACCCTTCTCCCTCTCAGCTGGAGGGGGGAATTGAACAGGGGTCTCCCATGTCCTCAGAGTGTCCGCTAACCTCTGGGCTAAAAGCTGTGAGGGAGCCCGCCCTCCCCCTGGCTGTTTTGTGTAAGCTTGCCTTATAGGGGACCAATCTGATAGGCAAGCTGTGAGCATGCTTACTGGATCGGACCCCACAGGCAAGTTAGGCGGAGGGCCATCTCTCTTCCCTGAGTTTGTGAATCACTCTGGGACTTAGATATCTTGGTGCCTGGTGTGCACATGCCCAGAGGCAGAAACACAGGTACCCAGGAAACTTTTACTACAAACACTTAGGTGCTGAGTGAGTTTAGGTGCCTAGTCTTCAACAGCAGTTGAGCAGGAGTTTTGTGAATCTCAGTGGGGCTTGATTCTGGGATTTAGGCACCTAACTGGTAGTTAGGCTCCCAAGTCCTTTTGTGAATGTAGCCCTATAATCTTTGGTAGGGGGCTTAGTAAGAAGTCTTAGGGGGCTTCTCTGTGTTGCAGCAGCCTTCATTGGCCCTGGGAAACCATTGCATCAGCTGACACCATGGCAGACTTTCTTAGATGAGGCAAGCGCAGAAGAAAAATTAACTTACAACACAAGTTCCATAAACCATTTTTTAAAATAAATTGCAGTATACTCTTACACAATGTATTTGGAACTCATTGTTTTACTTAAATGCTTGATCGGAGAGGTTCTTTTTTACAGTTCATTTAATTGTTTATACGTATAAGCGTTTCGATAGTGCTCATCACCATACTACTACTCCCCCACCCTACCCCCAACAAAACATCATCAATTATCTGGACTCCAGTGCTTTACTTTATGTAAATTAACCACAGGTTTTTAAACTTAAGCTCGGCCAGATATTTTAATGAACCCTCTTATTAACGAATTGTTTTTGAATTTGTCCTTAATTTTACTAAATATGAAGAAAAAGAAAGAAAATCTCAACATGGGCCTAATGCTGCTGCACTTATTCATGGGCATACTCACTAGTTATCCCGTTCAAGTGAATAGGCCTTCTTAAGCGTCCACTTCTACAAGATAGCGAGTGCCCTTGATTCATCCAGAAATAGCTAGGAATAGCAGATGCTCACACCCCAGGATTGCTTATTGTCTCCCAGGATTGGGCTGATCCTGCACCATTGAAGACTGTGGGAGATTTTCTATTGCCTTCAATGAGAGCAGGCTCTGGTGTATGAATACAGAGCATTCATGTGAGCAAGGGTTGTAGGAGAGGACTTTTAATGTATAAGTGTGTTTGTAGAAAACACCCGAACCAAACTTACATTCTCTTCAAGCCATTTGGGAAAATCTAAAATCAACCAAACTGACCCAGTTGTGTACTTAAAAATTGTGAGTATTTTAAAACATCTAAAAAAAACCCAAAACCAATAGTCAGATACAATGTGGGGTGAAGGATGGGAGAAAGAAGTCACGTGTTCCCTACAATTGTACTAGCAAGTCTCTCAAATTCATTGGGGATGAAGGAGGATGGTTAATTAATGCAAACAAAGAAGAAAATCCTGTCTTATTAGCTGGAAACAGTTGTTAGATGACTCTGTTGTTTACCTGCTTCAGAGATCAACAGTCCTGGGGTCTGGAACAAAATTATCCAATCAGATCACAAATAAAAATGTCCGTTTTCCATCTTCCTCATCAGATGCATCTTACACTTAATCTCTTTTGAATGCTGTTTATTTTTTTAAATTATTACCTTTTATAGGTCTATCAGCCTAATGGAGAGTTTTCCAGATACAGTACTTTTGATGAAGGTATTCAGAATATGAGGTGCAATATATACCTTGTATTGACTTCTCATTTCAGTGAACATTGCAAATTGTTGCCCTCTCATATAAATAATAGCTCTCCCTCATTTATTTACCTTTAGAGTTCATACATTTTGATGTTCACATTAAAAGTCAAAAATTCCTTAAATTCATGCTTTAAGTGAGCCCCCTTCTCAAACTACTCCAAATAGTTACCACTATTAATTATACATTTTTTGAATAACCGCCTTAAACAGAATAAGTGAAACCACTATATTTGAAATTACCAAAATATATTACCATCATTTATTGAAAGTAGTTTATTAATATTTGCAATTACTTATTCCTGAACAGCTGAATAGAACATAACAAGCTGTAACATTTTGCTTTTGTTTCCTTTCAGAATACTTCTGGAACTCAACTTGGTTTATATTTAACTTTCTTTTTTTGTCAAGTATGACAATGATTACAAAGACATACAAAACACTTCAGTAATTCTGAGCAACACACTTCTACTCAATCTCTCTCCAAGTGTGTACATCCTCATTCAAGTCTTGTTTTGCTTCACATCTTTAGCTGTGCAAGGTATTTGCCAGACAACATCACTATTCCTTGTTGTGTTTTGTGCTTGATGTACAACTATATATTATCATATTAATAGTACAGATTAATTTATAAGGCAGTCCCCACCAGCAGTAGTACTGTACAGAAATGGAGAAAATTTTTCTCCTTCCCAGCAAGAATAATAAATTCAGTTGAGTGGCTAGCCACGGTTGAGATTATAACATGTACAATTATTCATTTTCCAAAAGCAAAAGGTGTATTACAAAACTACAATATAATACAAAATATAATACAAAAAAAGATCGGGCATTGAGAAAACTTAGTTTTAATGTATTTTAGTTCTACTGTGTTCTGGTTATGTCTTATAGGTTATATTTTTATATGTGTTTTGTACATTATATGTAAATAAATGTATGCACACACACTCCACCTTCCGTATGGTATCATGATAACTTGGAATAAGTTATTTTATTTCTGAAGCCATGTGATATAAAGCCCAGACCACTTGACAAACACTGGAAGGATGTGACCACGTGCATTTGCTTTGCATTTTTCACCACTTCATCTGTACCGTACCCAGTAATATAGCTGTGCCAGAGCTACTTTCAGGATTTGCAACCTCTGAGCAGCTTCAAATAGTCACCACTTAAAAAAAAAAAAAAATAGCCTGGCACAAAAAAAGTTTCCTTCTTTCTCCTCAAATGAAGATACGGTGAAAAGTACAGATCTAAAATTACATTTGCTGCATCAGTGAGGGATCCACAGTTTAGAGGCCTGATGTCACTGGTGTTGAGATATTAAGGTGATAAGTCCCTACTTCCAAATATGTCTATATCTCTTAGGTATTTCTTTCAAGTCTAGAATCACATGTGTTATCCCACTCAGCTGGGATTTCAGATTATCCAATGAAATGTGTGTAAATATATGCAAACGCATACAAAGACCTGTGCATTTGTATCCCTGGTGGTCCACACCGTATGAGACCTTAAATGTGCTATACGCTGAAATACAGAAAAAGTATTTTAAATCACTTTTGAAACCTTTAAAATTGTATTTTAAAATTTTCCTCCAAAGCCTGACTGATAGATAAGGCAACCTGGTTTTAAAGGTGGAGGGATGTGAAAAATAGTACCTATTTAAAAACAAAATACAACTCTAAAATATTTTCTAAACTAACATCTCTAAAATGCAGCATAAAAAATACATGATGGTGTTTGATGGTTTGAAGGTTTTATTGGTACCCTTGGAATGATTTGTGTTATTCACTCATGGTTTCATCACATATGAGTACTGCAGTCTTCACAAACGAATGCCAATAAATATTACACCAGCGCACACCATTAATATTGTACACAGAGATATTCACTTTATGCTTTTGGGGAACATGCCATCTAACTGCAACAGTCAGTGGAAAAATATTTTATTTTAAGTTTCTAATTTCTCTAGATCCAATTTCTACTATTTAGTATTAGATATCAGTCCAATAATATGGAGGGGAGAAGAAATTCTTAGGAGACTAAGGATTGCAATGAACTTGCATAGCAAACACTCTTCTTTAGGACTCCTTATATTGGAAGGAAAAAAAATGTTCTTTGAAAGATTTTTCTTTTAATTCTATTTCACTACTGACAAATTTGCATATAAAACATAAAAACAAAAATACCAGGAAGGGAATAAAAGGGCTCTGCAGTGTTTCTGGTTAAAATAAGAATGCACTTCTGTTTCTCTCCTTTTGTTTAAGTATTAAATTATTTTTATATATATGGATGTCTAAACAAATGTGTGGAAGAGAGTGACTTGATTAGTAGGAACTTTTGCATGTAGAGAAAGGCAACAACCCAAATCAATCCATATCGGATATGAATATGAAAATACAAACCTTCTGATCTTTTACCTAAAATGTATAAAATATTTGCTTCAAGTTGCCAAGCCTTTCTGCTAACTCAGCGTCAGCACAAGTTCAAAACACTCTGGAAAAATAAGATTTTTTTTTCAGTCTGTAACATCCAATTGTCAAAGTTCCTGCGCTGTAATTTTTAGTGTGTTTATATTTTAATTTATTCTTTCATTGTATACAATGTGCTTTTCAACTCCTCTCTGGGGAAGAGTACTAATATGCTGGCTTGATGTTACCCAGCACCTCATCCTCCCAGTTGGGGAGACAGCAGAAGAAGAAAGCACAGCCTATAATAATAATAGTGCTGGCCCAACCAAAGCCATACGCCCAGCTGAACATATTAGATCCCCTCATTGGGATGTCTTCTGTGAACTTCACTGGATAGATGACCAGGCATATGATCTGGAATACCGCTAAAGGAAGATAAAAATAAACAAATTGAAAATGAGTGACAATTAATCTCATTACATTTCCTGCTATGACTTTATTGGCAGGTAGGTGCACTCCTCTCTCAGATATTTAAGGACTTGGCTGCAATCCTACAATCAGATCAAGGCAAGTATACCCTTGCATTCTTGCAGAGGTTCATTGACTTCAATGGGACTCAGCGCAGGTGTGAGGGTCTGCCCACACAGATCTAATGGCAGGATCAGGGCCTCATTCTGGAACCATTCTACACACAGATCTCTCACTGACTTCAAAAGGTTTTGAAGGGTTTTGGGTGCAAAGTGACTAAAGAATTGGGTCCTTAATCCCATGCTTGAGAAGAATTCAAACTAACACAATGGCAATAAGAGGAATGTACATTTTTTTAACCAAGCATAGATGCAGAGAAGGAACAATCTGGACTAAAAGAATCAAATGTAACAGTTAAAAGTCATTTACTTTAGTATTTGCATAACAGTTTCCATGGCAAAACATACTTGTGTGTTAGCAACATTGCTGCTGGGATTGTTGTTTCGCTGTTTAGTTACTGCCACAGAACCATCAGAAAGAGTTCAAAGCCAAGCATTCTAGTTTACCTGCTTGCTTTATGTCTCCCCCATCATGTCACAACACCCACATCCTGTTTTAATTCTGAAGTGAAACTTGATTTGCATCCTCGGACATTGTAATTGACCATTACAACATCTCTAAGCTCTGAGGATGCAAACCAAGTATCACCGCAAAATTAAAACAAGCTTTTCTCATTCATGAAAATGAATCATGAACCCAATTAGAAATGTGTGGGGTGGATATTTTTAGGGGGAGAGGTAGGGAGGCTTTTCTCCAGCTAGCAGGTATCAGATTTAGAACAAACATCAGTTTAAGAAGCAATCATTAGTCTTACCAGCGAGAAAGAGCAAGGCACCAATTCCTCGCACAAAGTTGAAACGAAGTATGTCAATGGAGAACGCAATGACTGCTAGGGCGAAACAGATGACTAGGATCACGAAGCCGACAAGGTAGGTGGCAGCTGCTGCTCTTCCCCAGGCTTGAAAGGAAAGGGGGAAACATGTTATACAAAACAGTACATGGAAGTGGGTGTCACCCTTAGGTGAAAATAAAAAATATTTATTTCGTTTGCTTTAATTCTATCATTGTGGAGATTGTCCCTTATAAGCATACAATATTGCTTTGACTTAGTATCAGAGATGTAAGTGTGGCTTTTAGGGAACCATAGAGGTCTGAGCAGAGAGTAATTGTTTATTATCACTATTTATAGGGTGCCATAAGTATGCACAATGCTTTACAAGAAAAAAGACACAGGTTGGGATTTTCAAGAGCACTCAGCATTGGCCTAGCTCTGCTCCCATTGAAACCAATGGTAAAGCTCTCACTGACGTTAGTGGGAGAAGAGTTAGCCCACTTTTGAAAATTCCATTCATGGTCCATGAACAAACAGACAAGAAGGATGGTGGGGCAGACAAAAGCAGACAAATGAAGGGATATCTCCCTGGACAATGCAGTTTTCTGCTGAGAGCAAGAGATCGAAGCTGTTTGACATCATGAATTTGTAGTTACTTTAACTGATGAAGAAATGAGTAATGCTGTAATGGAGGACTAGCACTGGAAGGCTTAGCAGAAGAAGTTAGGATTAATGCGAGATCTGAATAAGGAAAGGGTGATTGGTATACAAAGATAAGGGAGCCTATGCCCACATAGAGGGAATGAGAGATATGAAGGCAACCAATGCAGAAAGTTATGGGTAGTCATAAAGGGAGTGGAATAAGCCACATTCAAGGAATTGGATTTTGGCAGCTTTATTCTGCATGAACTGGAAGTGAGAATTAAGAAGTGAAGTGAGAATTAAGGAGAACAGAATGGGGTAGATTTGGAATAGTTAAGGTGAGAGATTACAAAGATTTGGACATGGGTTGTACCAGTAGAAATAGAAGGGAATAGGTGGCTCTTAAAGATGATGTAGACTCAGCACCAAAAGGACTTGGAACCATCTTAGATGTGTCAGGAGAAGGAAAGTGAGCAGTCCAATGACTGGTGGAGTTACCCAAACTTGCCAATTTTAATTATTTTGATAATACCATATGGGATAAGAGGATGAATTCAAAGTGGACAGGTTCATGGGATCAGGATAGGTCTCAAGTATAACTTCAGGTCACTCAGAGGCAGAAGAAGAGGACCAAAAAGACATTCAGAAAGTAACCTTATTCCAGTAACCTTATTTCAGAATGTTCTCCTCCATTTGCCAATGCTAAATAATAAATCCCATCATGGCAACAATGGACATCAATGTCCAGGCACCAGAAAAATAACATCCCTCCCTGAAAAGCAACCTACAGTTTTCCTTTCTAAAATAAATGCTGGCTTCTGAACATTCAAATCCCATTCTCTTTCCAAACAGTAGACACAAGCATAGGCAAGCATCATGCAAACAACAGGCCATTTCTTAACCACAAGGCTGAGTAGTTGACTATTTTGACTCTGAAGAGTCCAAAGGTACTAATCCAAGAGTTTTGATTTTATAGGTAGACAGTTGTCATGCATCACCCTCCAGCTACTCTAAATACTGGTTACCTGCATATACACAGAGGATTAAAACAAGGAACTCATGTAGGCCCAGATCCTGAGCCTGTCTCGTATAGGACTAAGGGGCATAGCAGAATAGACATGAGGATTCCACATGGGCATGGCCAGATCCTGAAGACAGTTAGGCAGGCATGGAAAGAATGTGGAGAAGCTCCACAGCAGCCCTGCAGTCTGGACCCTCTTTGCTGCTGAAGAAAGGAGGGAGTTTGTGCAAATGAGCTTCCGCCTCTCTGCATTCTTCCCCAACCACCCCTAGTATATCCTATCCCTTTCCTCCCCTGTGGAACTGATGCAGGGTTAGGAATGGAGGAAGGGAACAGCTTGGTTGGAATTACTGGTCTGAAACCTGCACTAATTCTTTCATACCAGATGTTGTTCACTGATGCTCCCAATGCTGGTATTGGCTATTGTTCAAAGCTGCCACAGCCAAAGGATTCATTTACAGATCATTACTGTCTAAATATGCTTAAACATAGAATGGAATCAGCTCAAGAAAAAATGTTTCCTGGATTAAACCATCTATTTAAACTACTTATTGGAATTTGTCATACAGAATAATTCACAAAACTGTTAATTATAAAAGTTCAGTAGAAAGCCAGATCTGTACACTCCCCGTTCAAGCGGAGTTTGGAATGTTAAGTACAAACATGCCAAGGACTCAAACATCTTATAATCTGGATGGACTCTGAAAAGTTGACTCTGTAAAAATATGGCATGGTAGGGGTCTCACATTTATTGAGTCTCAGAGATCTCCTTATCAAATACACTTACTTTACAAATAAAACGACGTTTTTGTATAGCTGCCCACTGTGTAAGCTCAGCCTGGCATCCATTTGCTGTGAATTATTTGCTCAGCTCTGGTAATAATAAACTAGCAATGTATTTAGCTTTAGGAGATGTCTAGTGACAAAACTGCAAAGATTAGTGTCAAGTCCAGTTTTATTCAATGTCTTCATCAGGGCCGTCCTTAGGCATACGCAGAATACGCAGCTGTGTAGGGCACCCGAAAATTTGGGGCCCCCTTCCCCTCACTGGCCATGGCTGGAATCCTCTCTTCTCTGGTGCCTTCCCCGCACTGGGCCGGTGGGCTTCTCCCCGCCTCTCCCTCCCTCCCTCCTCAGCCAGCCGGCTGAGGGCTCCAGCCTCCGGTTCTGCTGCCCCAGCCCTGGGGAGCCCAGAGTGGCACGGTCGATCACTGGCGGTGCGGCGGCCCAGCCCACCGCCACCCGGAGCAGAATCCCTCCCTGGAACCTGCTTGCCTGGGCTGCTCAGTCTCCGGCGGGGGCCGGGCCAGGGCCAGGAGGAGCGAAACCTCCAAGTCAATCAGCATTGAGGGGGGCGGGAGCACGGAGCTGGGCCAAGCCGGAGAGGGAGCACTTACACACACACACACTGTCTCTTTCACACACAGACTGGCTGTCACACCCATATACACTCTGCCTCTCATGAGTCACAGTCCCCCCAATACAGACTGTCACACACACACACACACACACACACACACACACACACACAGAGTCTCACACTGTCACACAGTCCCCCAACACACAATCCTACACACACACACACACACACACACACACAGGCTCTCGCTGGCTCTCTCACACGCACTGGGTCTCTCTCACACACACACTTGTATTGTTATTGCTGTTATTACTGCTTGGTACTTCCTGTCAAAATGCTCATGGTGAGCCAGGAGAGGCGAGGGGCTGCAGGAAGGACGTGGGCTCTGGCAGGATGCAGCCTCCATGTGACAGCGTGAAGCCTGCCTTGAGCCACTGCCACAGCGTCTGCTACATACGAAGCTGTGTGTGTGTCAGCAATGGGGTGGGTTCTGGGGGTCTGCAGGCAGGGGTGGTGGCTGTGCCCCCTTGACACACTGGAGTCAGCGGCGCCGGCTGGGGACCACCTTCAGTGAAACATAGGGGCACCAGCCTAATAATACTGCATAGGGCCTCATAAATCCTAAGGACGGCCCTGGTCTTCATAAATAAAGAGGGAGTAAACAACATGGTCGTGAAATTTACAAATGATACTGTGGTTTTGTCTAATTTGGCCAAAATTTTTCTATTATTGCTTCCACCATTTCAGCACCACTAGTGGCAGCAAGAGTTGGCATATTAGTATAGATAGGGATGAAGATAGCTGGTGTTTTTTGCCATTGTGTCGTGTGGACCTGCTCTGAGTAGGATTAGACAACATCATGCTTGAAACAGTGAGTCCTACAGCCCTGTTTACACTAACACTGCTACTGTTCCTAATCCTGGTGGAAGCAACAGTGGCAAATGTTTGGCAAAAGAAACTCAAAAAACCCCAGTGTAGATATGCCCTGAATGAGAGCATTTGACAATATCAAGGAATACAGGGCTTGAAAAATGCACCAGACACCTGTGTTAAGGATCAATATAAAAATTGGGGTAGGAAGGATCATCACAGAGCACCTGGTGAACACCACTTTTACACACACACATACAATTTCCAGATCTGAGTGAGAGAGCTAGGATTCCTTTAGGGTGCTGTCCCTGGACTCTAGCTGGAGGTCCTTCTTCCTGATCAGACAGCCTCACAGCTGTCTGACAAACGTGAAAGACTCCCCTGTCCATGAGTTTGCTAAAAGAGATGACAGATTTTTGCTCTCTTTCCACCCCAGAGCTTTCTGACTGTTGAGTGGGCCTCAGCTGATCCCCAGCTCCCAGCCTCTGTTTGTGGGGTCCTTTGTCTATCTCTGCTCTACAGCCTCTCTCTGGAGTTAGCCATAGCTTGTCTCATCATTTTCATGCTGTTGTTTCTTGGGCAACTTGAAGCTCTCTCTCTCTGTCTGCAGGCATAGAGAGAGAGAGAGAGAGAGAAAGTACTCCACTAGTTTCTATTTGGTTCACATTTGTAAGGCTAGCTTTGCAATCATAAATGAGAGGTGTTTATTTGTTAAAGCTTCATTTCTGGAGAAACTGATGTATTCGATCCCTTTTCAGCCAAATAGTTTCTTATTCAGCACTGGCAAATAGGTACTCATGATACAATCACAAAATCACCAATGCAATTTTGGGCTGCATATATAGAAGTATCAGATCATGCAGCAGTGAAGTAATAGTCTCTTGTTATGTGCTCTGGACCAGCTTCACCTGAAATACTGCATTTAATTCTGGACATCTCATCACCAGAAATATATTTACATATTGGACAGAGTTCACAGAAGAGCAACTAAAACTATTCAGGGCTGAAAGGATATAATTACTAGGAAAGATTAAAAGAGCTAGACCCATATATCCACATCTTAGCGAAGTGATTATTTAGAGAACATAAGTCTACAGATATTAGAGGACTGCAAGTACCAAGTAAGGAGAGGAGTTATTTAGGGTGGCATTACCAGAAATGGGATGAAGTTTAAAAAAAAGAGGAGAAATTAGCCTGAATGTCAGGAAATCTTTTTGGCAGTGAAATGTGTTCAAGGGAAATGGTGAAAACTCTATTTGTAGGATATTTAAAACTAGTTTGAACAAAAACCCTAGGAGAACATGCTGTAGAGAACAAGTCTCCAGCAGCAGGTACATGGACTAGACCATTTAAAATAGCAGGACTTTTCCCATCTACAACTTCTGGTTTTATAAGTCTCATTGCAATGATCAGTTGGTGAGGTTGTGAATAATTGCTGTTCTAATGGCTGAAGACTGGGAACTGCTGATAGTGATGTTTTAGATATTTTATATTACCATAAATGGCTGCAGGTTGTTTGGTTCAGCAACAGGGCAGCAGGTATGAAATGTGATCTTGCTGACCAAATAAGAATGTCTAAGCTCTCTCATGGTTCATCCTGAGCAGGAGTCCAAGGTAAAGGGGATTTTCTTGCACACATAATGACAGAATAAGGTGGATATGTCCACATCATGAGTGCAAGAAATGCAGGATTCAGAGATTGTTTTGGGGGAACTAGGATAGTCAATTGCACCCTTTATTTTATTGGTATGAGTTTTGAATGAGCCATGGCTACATCTGGAAATTGTACAAAACAGTGCCCACTAGTACAACAACAGGTTGACACTAGGTGGGGGTCCTATTGTAGACAAAATGCCAGCAGCTTCTAGAGTCTATATAACCATTGTACTGTAGTTGAACATGCTGAAAAGCATGTAGTAAACTGGTCAGGCAATACTTATCTCCACTAGGATGCTTAGTCTGGTACCTGGCAGGAATCTTATATAATAATTCTTAGTTTAAGTAAAGTTTTAATACTTGATTTGGGTGGGGTTGGACACAGCAACCTTGATAGTGTCTCTTTTACTATAATTTACCTTTGCTAAGCACACACTGCAAACTCCATTCAACCTTCCCTAAAGCAACCCTCGTATCACAAATCCGATAGAAATACGCACAGAGGGGTAAGGCCAAGAGAGCGTAATATATACATTGCTACCTAACTCATCTGAGCTCCCCAATAAATCTACCAACACACGTGGCTGAGAGCTTGCTGAATCAAAATCCACTCAGTCTCCCAGCTACACTGTTAAACATCCCCAGATGGACTTAACAAATGACTCATGGCTCTTGGCTCATGGCTCATAAGCTTCTAGCCTTTTTATTTTCTGGTAAAAATCCAAATTAATGTTTCCATGTACTGTATGTATTTTTTTCAAATAAAATTATGAATTTAATAAATGCCAATGGATTATTAAAACGTAACCAGCAGGGCATTAACTACCCTGTTAGGTACTTGACCGTATATACTTTCTGTTAGAGGATGGTAATTCAAATCTAAAATAACTGTGAAGCTAAGCACCTTTAAAAAACAACAACATTTATCTAGAATAAGAGGACATTCCCACACACAAATATTGGGCCTAAGTTTACAAGTGTCTTTTTAAGGGACAAAGGCAGAAAAACAATTGCTTTGCAAACAAGCCCTTACCAGTAATACATCAAACACAGTATGTCTGAACAGCACAGACTAGACACAAAAGGAGGATTATTAATCCAGCAGCATTCTGGGCAACAATAACCTCAATTCAAAATGCAGTGCAACGCGCCAGCTTTTGCATGTAGTATATTGGTAACATGCACATGCTAGCACTCAGGAGCTTCCTGGCCTCAAATCAGAATAGTTCTCATTTAAAACAAACCCTCTTTCCAGCTACAAGCTGACCTCCACTCTTCTTTTTGTCTTTCCACCCTTTGTCTGTTGTAGGACACCGGAGCCCCAGGTTTCAGACATGCATTAAGAAGCAGTTCAGTTTAGGAACCATTCCAACATGAAGATTTCCCCTTCCCCCCCCTAGAGGGTGTGGTTCAGTTTCATCTCTCTAATCAGCATGCAATGGACGTGCAGACGCTTGATTAAGAAGCTGATTCCAATGTAGCTTTAAATTAATGAGGGGATCCACCTTGAAGCTTTTTTTTCTTATCACTGGGAGGGGAACAGAATAGGGTGGAGTAATTAGATATTACAAAGAGTTATGCATCTAGACTAATAGATTATTTTTTTTAACTGCAGCAGCCCTGTACATGCCTATTTTGAGTTAGATTTCTTAGCGTTTTTTAAAAATAAAATAGCATGTTGCATATTGGTATGTTAAGCAAATCAAACCATAGTCTGACATGTTATGTCCTTTGCCCAGATGTAGATACCATTTGAACAGAATAATTTTGATGGTACAGCATTAACCTCATCAAGATTATTCAAGGGACAAAGTTAAATTGGTTAAAATAACCTGTTGGTAATTAAGGCTATTCTTCATTTATAACAGCCATAGGAATAACAGTTCTTTAGCAAAACAGCAGAATGTGGCCCTTTCCCCAAAGCTCCTGGTTTTCTGAGGTGAAGTATGAAAAAGTTTATCAATATGCCATATAGCACTTAATCTACAGCGTGTATTGAGAGAAACCTAAGTGCAGTAACCCTGCTGTTAGCCTTTCTTCCCTTTGTAGGAAGGCTCTCGGACCATGGAGTTACTTTCTGAGGGCAGCCAAATTCCTCCCACATGAGAGTAAAATCTACAAACATCATTAGGGTAAAAATTATGCTGTTGCTCTCACAATGAGTCCTGCATTTTGCTTGCAGGCAAGTGCCATAATGGAAAACTACTAACAGGCATTAATACTTCCATCCACACAACACATACAGTATCCCAAATAGTTTATCCTCTGTGTCCACACTCCTGATACCCATTTTAAATCCAACATAATCCAAGGTTTCTGAGTTTCCAGATCATTTTGGATCACTGTATCTGTTCCTCCTCCACTAAGTAGGCTGTAAAAGAACCAATATGTACAAAGAACAGCCTCTACCTTTTAGAGAGAAAAAAATATATTCCATTTCCCTAGTCTCATCCTCCCAAGCTTCCCCAGTCCAGTGCATTTCAATGAAGTTTTGAAGGTGTGTCTCTATATTTGACCCTAAATGTTTCATTTTATAAAACAACAAATGTAATCAGCAAGTACTTTGGCAGCTACTATTAGCAAAGGCCATACCCTGAGAATGTGTGGTGAGAGTATTAAGAGGAGGCAGCAGAACCGAATGTAATTTACTAACATTTTTAGCCACTTCAAAAATATATACACATTATTCCCCTGGTTTAGGTTCTGATTTTTCAGCTGCTTCATATAGTGACTTCCTTTTCTATAATATACATATGTGTATTAACTAAATACCATTTTCTTTCTGTGCTCAAAACACATTTGACTCTATTTGAAATCACAGGTTGAGAGGCACCAAAGCAGCAGAATTTCCCTAGTCCAGAAGGGTTGGACTCCTGTTTCCCTCACTCCCTCCAGACTCCAGAGTACTATGAGGAGGATAGTTAAGATCTTGTGCAGATATGGCACTCCAGAGGCTGGGCATGTGTGCTGTGCTAGCAATGGCCGGCATTTATCAACACACTCATTAGAGGGCAAAGAGGTTGGTGACTTCAAGGAGCCTCATGTAAGTCACAAATAGTGCTGGTGGGGAGCCAGCAACAAAGGAGAGAAGACATGCAAAGAGCCAGATCTGTTCACTTGATTTTAAAAGACCCCATCTGCTATTCTTTTTTATTTACTTCTATAGTGAGTCCCTAATCCAGTTGCTTAACGTTGGACTGACAGGGAAGCCTGTTCCAAAGCAACCAGAGGCAGATAAGGTCTGGTTTTCTGTGTAACTATTAACCAGGAAACGCTGTTAATGCTAGTCCTGCAAACACCGACCTGTCCTGAACCCCCCATTAACCAGCCACACAAGGGGGACACATTGGACCCTTCCTAAGTGAGGAAAGGGGTCATTTTGCTAATGGCCGTTGGTAGAGACAAAAAGTTATTTTGCTAATAAAGATGGCACCAATTTACAGCTGTCAAATATTGGCAGGGATAACTGGGGTGGTTGGAGTAAGGTGAGCTCAGGCATGTGACCTGGACTCTGACGCCCCATTGCAAACACTTACTGTAGTCCATGAGGGACTGGCATTCCCAGTTGAAGTCATTCTCCCACTGGGTGCAGCTCTCCCATAACGACGCTTGGTGCTCGTAAGGCGCTAACTCCGATTCCAGCCAGCCCCGGCCAGACAGTGCAATGATGCCCAAAATGATAGCTAAGCCCAGGAGAAGGGGCAGGAGCCACCTGCATCTCCAGCAGGCAAGGGTACACATCGCCATCTCAGGCAGCAGTCAGGGCCTTCAGCAGAGAATGGGTGCACAAGCCTGAGAGCGCTTTCTGGATTCTGCAGGGCGGGGTATTTTAAGACAGAGAGAGAGAGAGACAGAGAGCTGCTTTTTAATCAGCAGAAAGGCACTAAGGGAGGAGAGAGCCCCACCTAGATTCCAGTGACTAAGAGCAGCAGCAGCAGCAGCAACCTGTTGAGCCAGAGAGGAGTTGCTGGGCTGGGCTTAACTGCCTTGCTGCTCTGTTCTTTTCCCCTTGGCTGCTAAACAAACCATGGTTCCAATTACACTCCCTAGTCTAGGCACTTAACCCTTTCCTAGCTGGCACTGCCCAGCGTAAAATGCACTTCATGCGCTCGGCTCACAAGTCCTTTTTTCAGTAAAAGGAGGTTCAGGGCTGTCCTAGGCTGTGAGAAAATGAGATTTCATAAAATATGCGATATTTAAAATTTCATTGAAAGGCACTACAAACAGCATTCTGTAGTGGTGCTGATCAAAATGTTTGATGTAAACAAATATTTACTATAAAATCAGCCACCTTTTTTTTTGGTCAGCGAATCAGCCACAAACTGATCTTGAATTTCTTTTAACATTGTCATTATCCCAGGTTAATTTGAAGTATTAGTTTTCTGTAAGTTGTTCATGAACTGATCACTTCAACTCTTCACTGTTCATTATTCATGTTATTTTGTAGCTTGTAGCTGGTTACTTAAGTCTAACAGATCTCCTTCCCCACATATCAGGCTGTCTCTTAAACATCTCCTTGTGGGTGTCCTGTTGGCAGTTGCAACTAAACATGGCTAAAACTAAGATCCTCATTTTATCTCCCATGCTTTTGTATCTTCCCTTCTTCTTGATAATTTACTATCCCTCCTGTTGCTCATACCCAGAGTCTGAGCACTGAAAACAAGTCAGTTACCAAAAATTGATAGTATTAATTATGAGCTACCAAAAACTGATATTATTAATATGTTAATCATCTCATATATTGCAGGCTTAAAACCTGTTGTTATTGAATTAAAATATGTGACTTCTCACCCAATTTTGAGATAGCAAAAATGCAAATTAGGGGCAAAAACTGTGTTTACAATGGAAGTGAGAAATTATTTAACAAGGAAATCTGCTTGTTTTAACTATAGCTTACCTGCTATTATGGTCAGCATTATGCCAGGTGCCTGTATGTTGACTGACAACTAAATGATTTATTGGAATATATGGCCAGAAAAATTAAGTCAGCATCTGGCCCCAGAACGTTTAGACCCTGCAAAGACTTGTGACGTGGTGACACCAAACAGCTTATAAAGTACCACCCTTTTTAGTTTTTCCTAAAGTCCTTTTTCAAGGACTCCACTGGCAAACTCTGGAAAGAAAACACAGCTGTTCATAACAATTTCAATGAAACCTGAATGAAAGACGTGGCTCAGTTAATAAAGTTATTAAGTTTGTTTCCCATAATGTATGTAATTTGTTCTTTAAAATAGCTCTACATCATTATCTGCATATTTGATACGTAGTATGTGACATATTTGTTAGTGTATAAATCACAAGGTGTGGCTATGAATTATTGTTACCTAGAAGGTACTTTTGAACTAAATTGATATTTTTAATTATTAAATAAATTCCTAAATTTGAAATTGTATTGGGTTGAATTGATGGACGGTCCCACCATTTAATTAACACATCAAGTTTAATTGGCAAATTAATGAAGGATTTCTTTTAAGATCCATTGTTCTATACTGGTATTGAAAATACCTATCTAGAAAAAATACAGTATATTTACCACTGTGTGTTAAGATTTATTGTGAAAATATATTGGTTTATTGATTTGACATAGATTTTTGTATAAAGTTTTAGTATTTTAGGTCAAAATCATTTGTTTAGAAATTATGAACACTATTATCTAACCAACTTTATTTTTCATTCTGTAATTTCTAATATTACCATAAATATTATTTTAGTTAATAAAATGTATAAACATAAGAATTATTAGCTAAGTCAACTGATATACAAATAATGGCAAGAAGTGTAAGATGGGTAAGTGATTAACTGAAAATTTCTTAATGAATATACATTTGATACCATATGTCACATATCATGTCCATATTTTTGAATGATCTCTCTCTATGAATCCTCACATCGAGGCTACATCCAAATATTGCTGCTTATTCCTTTATATCATGTCCTGTTTTCTGTCTGCTCCAGACTGCCAAAGCTCTCATCCAGGCCATTGTCATATTGCATCTTGACTACTTTAATTTTCTCTTCTTCAGCCTTGACTACTGCTACCATGCCCCTGCAATTTTATCCAAAGTGATGCTCCCAAATTCATCTTAACTTTCAGGTCTTTCCTGTTGTTCAGATTCCATCCATTTTTCACATAAACAATAAAATATAGGGCCTAAATTGAATGTACATGTAACTCCTCATTGGGGATTGCATAAGGTATACATAAGGGTAGAATATGCCCCCAGAGTACCTGTTTGTTTGTTTGTTTGTTTGTTTGTTTTCTGTAAAAAGTGTAACCAGTGCCAGTTCAGAAGTGCTTGGTTTGTTCGGTGGTGAGATTTCCCAACCCACCCACCCTCATCACTCAAACAAATAACCTCAGAAGTGGAAACATTGTAGTTTCTTCAAGACTAAAAAGAGATTCTATTGAGTGCAATACACTAATGGTAAGGGAAGAAGGGAGAATTATGTTAAGGTTAAAATATGCTTTGTAAGAGTCACAAATGTGTTGCAGTGAAAGTGTGCCGCGCAGGCAGCGGTAGCGGGATTCTTATGCTATCTAAAGTTAGAGACGCTAACCCCAAATTCAGGAAGGTATTTTAAGCGTATGCCTAACTTTAAGCATGTGCATAGTTCCATTCAGTGAAGGGATAATTCACATATATAAAGTTAGGAACATGCTTTAAGTACCTTACTGTATTGGGGTGTAAAGGGAGTATGGGGAGAGGCAAACCTTGCTACATCTCTTAAAACCATGTAATCTATGTCCGTCCCCGTCCCCACCCCTACCCCGGACCTCCCAGTGCAGCCATCATAGTGCTGTTCAGTGTATTGCTGGAGACTTGGACACTCACCTACCTCACCCAGCCACACTCCTTCTTGTTTCACAACACTGCCATCAGCGCTAAACTGGGCTTCTCCTACCCCCCTCTCCAGTGCAACCGCACAGAGGTATATCTAAGTTTTCCCTTCATTTTTAAATGAATGACCATCATTGAAGTCCAGCATATATTTCTCCTATCACTGCCCTCAAACCACACTTCCCACTCCTCAGCAGTACTATCCTTTGCACACTAGGAATATCCTCAATCACCCTAGAACTGATACTTTTTTGGGTGGCACAGAGTAGACAAATTTGCCCAAAAAGAAGAATTCTCCTTACGTTTTGCATTGCTTTCTGGACTCTACTTCTGGGAACCTCACTGAGCTGTGCAAAGGAGCTGCCTCACTGAGCTGTGTAGAAGAAATACCTGTGACAATCCAGCTGAAGGGAAGCCTCTTGGGAAATCAAAATAAATCCAAAGACAAACTAAAATCTATGGTATATTATCTGTGGCCAAGTGTTCAATGACATATTACTGACCTTTACCTGCCCTCAGTCCTAATGTTCCTGTTATCTAGCACTGAAAAATCTAACAAACCAATATGGCAGCCTTAGCAGAGCAGGAAGCTCCATGTGGGTATGGTGCGTCTCTCCTGTCAAAGGTGCATTGACTGCTTATGTCCAGAGGGCAGAGGGTAGCTATCAACTCTGAGGCTGCAAAGAAGCAAACCAAAACCTTAGTGATGCATGTGATCACGGGAAAAGGATGCCAAAACCTCTAATGAAGTGAAGTAGCCTTTGCTTAAGCTAACCTACTCAAATGTCTTGGGCATGTGGAAGCGACAAAGGGTCCTGTGGCACCTTATAGACTAACAGAGGTATTGAAGCATAAGCTTTCGCGGGTGAATACCCACTTCTTCGGATGCAAGCAGTGGAAATGGGACATTTCCACTGCTTGCATCCTTGCATCCGAAGAAGTGGGTATTCACCCACGAAAGCTTATGCTTCAATACCTCTGTTAGTCTATAAGGTGCCACAGGACCCTTTGTCGCTTCTACAGATCCAGACTAACACGGCTACCTCTCTGATACTTGGGCATGTGATTTACTTGGGCACAAAACATTCTGGAACAAGATGCTATCTCAGACATGCAGGATCCTAAATTACAACACAAAGTCATGTGTACTGTAATTAGAGTGATTCTAGACCCTTCTTTATAGTGACAACCATAAACCAGGGAAACCATAAGTAACCTTGAATCCCTTGTTCCTCCTCCCACCCTTAATTATTGCGTATAAAAGGGTTGTATAGCCTTTGTTTCAAATCCGATAATTCCATCATCTTTTTTATTTTGTAGCAATGTTTTTTTTCTGTGCTCCACAGCTGGGGCTCTGCCTGCATTTGGCTATTTGATATGTGGTGTAATTTGTGTCATCAAAACCATATGCTGCCCAGAGCTACAAAGCAAAATTTCTATTTAGTAATCACTTGTAGTCTATTTTTTGAAAGGGCCTAGAGCCTGATCCAAAGCCCATCCAAGTGAATGGGAGTCTTTCCATTAATTTCAGTGGGCTTTGGATCAGGTCTTTTTAGAGAGCGTCAACATCAGCCTCACAAAACCATTATAAACATTGGAATACAGCTCCTTACAAGGCTTATACCTAAAGGCTAAATGCTAGTACAGTACTCTGAAATATTCCTGTTAGAAACTTTTAAGTCTATGCAGGTTTCTTTCTTATTTGTTTTGATGGCCACCAACACACAACTACAGCGATGGATTTACAGTGCCCCCTGCTGGATCCCGTGGAGATGGAACATTCTTTGTGGTGACTCATGGCTTTAAGCTACTGTCTGGCACATTTCACCTTTTATGAATCACTAAGTTAAACAAGTCCAATATAAACAGAAGTGATGGGCTAGACTCTGACCTCAGTTAGCCACATAGAGCCTTAGTGACTCAGTGGAGTTGAACAGGTGTGAGTGAAAAATTTGTTTCACATCTAGTCTTCAGTAAGTAAATATCCATACTTAAGGTATTTTTATTCTTTGTGATTATACTCCATTTTCATTGAGCGGCATACATTTTGAAATTTGTTTCCACTCCACCAGTACTTATCAGAAGCTTACTACACTGTCACTCTCATTATCTGTCTCTGAGGGTGGTCGGCAATGCTCTATCAAAACTGTTTTACAATGGCAAGTTGTGTTTTTGCCTAAACAGATTTTTTTCACGAGTGTCTGCTTTCCATGAAAAATTTGGATTTTTTTTAAAAAAAACAAGCACCTGAAAAACCAAAATATTTCTGCTTGGCTATGCCACCGTGGTGCCTCCTGCATCTTGTACTTAGTCTCCTCTCGGCAGGCTCCCCAACCAGGCTCTGTTGACACACCAGAGCCATGGGAATCTTATGATATTAGGATTGCCACCCCCCAGGATTGTCCTGGAGTCTCCAGGAATTAAAGGCTAATCTTTAATTAAAGATTATGTCATGTGATGAAACCTCCAGGAATACGTCCAACCAAAATTGGCAACCCTATGTGATGTATCACCTCCCCGCACCAAGAGGGGCAACCGTCATGCATCATGGATCTATAGTCTGACCAGGTAGCCCAGCCTACAAAGGACAATAGGACCATGAGGCACCTGAACTATAACTTGCACGAGGCACTGCGGTGGCATTCCTGAATCAAACGTTGGTTCTTGATTTTTTGCTGAAAAGGTGATTGATTTTCTGCAGGACATAAAAAAGCCATTTTCTGACCAGCTCTAGTCAGCAGCCTGCATTTTATTGGATTGGTACAAAGCCACCTGGAGCCAGCTCAACAGAGATTGTCCCCACCCTTAAAACTCAAAAGGGATTGTAGGTAGAAAACCCTCTTATTCCACATGCTGTTCATCTGCTTGCTGTGTAGGTGCCAAGGCATAGGATTCTGAGATTAGAGGCTCTTCATTTATAGCTTTCTGGGTTTATGTCAGCATACAGGCCTCTCTGATGTCACAGATATATGGAGTGAAGTCCTGGCCTGATTGAAATCAGTGGCAAAACTACCATTGACCTCACAGGAGCTAGGATTTCACCCCAGGGCTTATTTGAGGACTCTGGCACAGCACATGTAGCTTGATGGGGCTCACACAGCGTCCAGGGCCTAAGCCCAAGCTAGGGGCCCATGACTGAGGGTCAGGAAAGTGTCACTGCAGCCTCTCCTCCCCTTTTCAGGAAGTTCTTTGGCCATCTTCTTTCCCTACCAAAATGTAAAGAAGGAAAAAACAAGCAAACAGAAGAACTAATTACAACCTTAACCTCCATTTTAAAGATCTTTTTATCTAGAAATGTTTCTTCTGCAGGTTGCTCACATAGGTCTGCAAGACCCTAAGGGAGTGTAATAAGAGCTAGGATTTGTCTGGATTACATAGAAAACCTCATGTCCAGGAATGGTACCACAGCACAAGAAGTTGGACATTATTTCCTACAGTTTTTAATGTTTAGTAAAATTGTTCCAGCACCCCTGTGTGCAGGTCCTTGTGTGGTCCCCTCTACTCGGGTGAGCTAATGCCTTTCTAAAACCTTGATCCTAAAAACACTTATACATAAGAGTTGCCTCATTTAGTTCAATGGGGCCCCAGGTATGTAAGTCTTCACTGTACCAGGGCCTAGGTGTGTCTAGGCCATTTCAACTTCTCTAAATTCAGTTCTGTGACGAACTAGGACTGTTGTTAAGGTTTCCCTGAGTACTGTGTGGGTGCCTCGGTTTCCCCTATGCGGTGCTTAAGTATCTAGGTGGTGGGACAACGGTGCATGATTGTTACAAAGCCCTAGAAGGCAAAGGCCTGGACACAGAGAATGGCTTTGACTCCTGGCAAGAGATGGCCCGGCCCCTCCCCCGGCAAAGGTATGAGCTGAAGGTGGGGGAACAAAGGGATCAGGTGACCTCCTGGCCCAGGAAACAGACAAAGAGGGAGGAGGGGCTGGAGAGTTTCAGTTGGAAGCGGGCCGGGGAAGAGGGGAGAGAGGCAGACAGGGTCTGGCCTCCCTGCCCCGGTTGGAGCTGTGGGGCGAAATGCAGGGAGCCCCCAGGCTGGGGTCTAAGCTCCCTGCCCCCCGGAAGGACCCGACTGAGGGGTCCTGGATGTACTGACAAGCTCTGGTTGGACTGTGTTCCTGGCATCTCTAATAAACCTTCTGTTCTACTGGCTGGCTGAGACTCCCAGTGAATCCGGGGAAGAGGGGTGCAGGGCCGGACTCCCCTATACTCCGTGACAAGTTCAGCCTAAGAATCATCAGAAAAAAAATCACTTCCAGCTGAGACCTGAGAAAAGATCAACCCAGCCCTGAAAACACACAGGAGAGAGAAGAAATATTTGTTAAAAATTAAACAAGAGGTTTATTTTTAAGAAAATGTTTTTGAGAAAAATATTTTAAGAATATTAATGTTAGAAAAGACTTTAAAATTAATTTTCAAAAAATGACATTAATAGACTAATAGATTTGAAAACCAGAAAGGACCATTAGATCATTACTTATGACCTCCTGCATAGCATGGGCCATTCAGTTTTACTCACTTACCCTTGTATTGTGCCCAATGCATTGTGTTATGCTAAAACAGATCTTCCAGTCTTTTGATCCAATGGTTAATCACCCTCGTTTTTAAAAATGTGTGCCTAATTTCTGATTTGAATTAGTCTGGCTTCAGCTTCCAGCCATTGGTTCATGTTCTCCATTAGATTAAAGAACCTTTTAGTACCCTGTATTTGCTCCCTGTACTTATACACTGTAATCAAGTCAGTCTCACTGTAAGACATTTTCTCCGGCTCTTGAAGAATTTTTCTGGCTCTCTTCTGCCTCCTCTCCAATTCTTCATCCTTTTAAAACTGTAGATAACAGAACTGGATTCAGTACTGCAGTATCGGTCTCACCAGTCCATATACAGATGTAAAATCACCTCCCTAGTCACTACTCTTCTGTTTATATATTGAAGGATTGCATTAGCCCTTTTTGCCATGGCATCGCACTGGGAGCTCAGGTTGATTTGTTTGTCTAATTTGACCCCTAAATCCTTTTCAGAGTCATTGCTTTTCAGGATACAGCCCCCCTTTTTATGGATCTGTTCTGGATTCTTTGTTCATAAATGTATGATCCTGTGTCTGACTGTATTAAAATACTTATTGTTTGAATGGGCGCAGTTTACCAAGTGATCCACTTCGCTCTGTATGACTGCCCTGTCCTCATCATTATTTTCCACTCTGTCTATTGTTATGTCATCTGCAAATTCTATCAGCAATGATTTTATATTTACTTCCAGATCATCGATGAAAATGTTTCATGGTATCAGGCCTGGTACTGATCCCTGCAGAACTCTATAGAAACCCCCACATGCAGTGATAATGCTCCATGGACAACTACTTTCAGAGATCAGTCAGTTTGCCAGTTCTTTCTTAATCCACTTAACATGTGCTTTATTGATATTGTAAGGTGCAGTCTCCCTTTCTCTCTCTCTCTCTCTCGCTCTCGCTCTGACCCAAATGACTGTTCCATTGAGGATAAACTCGTAACCATGGGCCAGAGAGAGAAAGGACAAGATAGTGAGACTGACTTTGAAGTCCAGTGGCGAGGGCACCCACATGGGAGGTGGGAGACCCTGGCTCCAGTCCCCTGGCTCCAGTTATTCTTTCATTATTTAGCCACAGTGGAAGAGCTCCAAAAGGATAGAGTGAGGGAACCCCAACATCAGAATATGCCATAGCCCAGTGATTGGAGCCCTGCCCACTCCTGAGAGGTAGACAACCCCTGTTCAAATCCTTTCTCCCTGGTGGGCAGAGGGAGGGTGAGGGCAGTTGAACCTGGATCTCCCATGTCCCAGGCAAGTGCTCTAACCAGTGGACTAAAAATTATGAAGTGGATTATGCTACCTCCTTTGGCTGTTTTGTGTGGAGTGAGGCAGGTGCCTAACTTATTCCCAAGAGAAGTAGATCCAGCGCCTAAGCCGCCTCACAGGAGGCAGTGGGTTCGCATTCACGGGTCACAAGCAGAGCTGACACCTCCCTGCAGCCCAGACATAGCCACCTCGCTCAGTGAGGGGAATGGGACTTAGCACACACCCCTCTCATCAGCATTTCCCATTGGCTACCTTAGGTGTCTTCGCACCCAGCATATTGGCTTTTGTGGCCTGTGTTATAAGGCACCTACCTCTCCCTATTCATTGTATAGGAGCCTAGGCATTGAACTCGGCTTTAGGGATCACACTGTGAGTCTGTGATTTTTCAGGCATCTAAAAGTGAGGTGTCACGACACTTAGCAATGCAACCTGAGTCCCTTTGTGGATCCGTGGGTAAGTATATTACATCTACGCAGTTACCTTGATCAACCCACTTGCAATTTCATCAAAGAGTGAAATCCAGTTTGTTTGACAAGACCTGTTTTTAATAAAACCATGTCGACTGTCATTAATTATTTTCCAATCCTTTAATTCTTAATCACTTGACTCCTGTATCAGATTTTCTGTTAATTTGCTCTGGATTGATGTCCGGCTGCGTGCTCCCACTTTGCCCTTTTTGATCATTAGCCCTCTTCCATCTTCTAGAATTTCGCTGGTATTTCAAAATGTATTAAAAATTAATATCCGCAAGTGAGAGCTCTCCCCACCATCTGTTTTAGTGCTCTTGTTTACCAGTTATCCACATCTGCTGACTTATAAATATTTATCCCTCCCTAGTACAGGAGTGGGCAAACTTTTTGGCCCGAAGGCCACATCAGGGTTGCGAAACTGTATGGAAGGCAGGGTAGGGAAGGCTGTGCCTCCCCAAACAGCCTGGCCCCTGCCCTCTATCTGTCCCCTCCCACTTACCACCCTCTGACTGCCCCCCTAAGAACCCTCAACCCATCCAACCCCCCCTGCTCCTTGTCCCCTGACCGCCCCCTCCCTGGGACCCCTGCCCCTAACCACCCCTCTGAGACCCCACCCCCTATCCAACCCCCCCTGCTCCCTGTCCCCTGACTGCCCTGACCCCTATCCATCCCCCGGCCCCCTGACAGGCCCTCCCCCGGGACTCCCATGTCTATCCAACCATAGAATCATAGAATCTCAGGGTTGGAAGGGACCTCAGGAGGTCACCTAGTCCAACCCCCTGCTCAAAGCAGGACCAACCCCAACTAAATCAACCGCCCCTGTTCCCTGACCACCCCTCCCGCAGAACCTCCATCCCATCCAACCGTCCCCTGACCGTGCCCCCCCCCCGAACCTCCGTCCCATCCAACTGCTCCCCGCTCCCTGTCCCTTGACTGCCCCCCAGGATCTCCTGCCCCTTATCCAACCCCCAGACTGCCCGCCCCCTAACCATGCCGCTCAGAGCAGCAAGAGCTTGCTGCGGCACTGCCCGGCAGGAGCGGCGGGCCAGAGCACTGGCGGCGCAGCAAGCTGAGGCTGCAGGGGAGAGGGGACAGCAGGGCTAGCCTCCCCAGCTGGGAGTTCAAGGGCAGGGCAGGACGGGCCCGCGGGCCGTAGTTTGCCCACCTCTGCCCTAGTAGATGTTCTCTAACATTCTCCTCAGTTACTAATGGACTGGAAAGTTTTCAAAAATCTTGGGGAAAACTGGTTTATTGGAGGAAAATTAGCTTTGTTTTCTACTAGGTGCAGCAAGAGGATGGAGAGAGCTCAGCAGGCCTTGCTGAGAGGATAGTGCCTGTAATCCCTGCAATCCTGAAGAGCTGGGAGAAAAATAACTAAAACAAAACAAAAAAACAGGTGCTGCCCTGGCAGCAGTGCAAGAGTGCAACTGTGTCGGAGCCATATTGGCAGGAATAGTGGAGGAGGATGATCCGGTCAGAGGGCAATCTAGGGGTGGAGGAAACTGAAAGGGAAGGGAGAAAACGAAAACCGCTGGCACTGGGAGTGGAAGAAAGAGATGCCATCGGGGAGAGAGGTACTGCGAGGAAAAGTCTCTCTAGCAGGCGGGCTGGGGGACAGCACCTGATCATTGCTTCTGAGGAAGATTTTGGGAGAACAGGACCTTCTCTTCACTTACTCCAACCCTGACTGTTTCTGTTCTGTACAGTAATAAACAATGAGATATCAGCACCAGACTTGTGTAGAATGGGAAGGGAGAGGAATTATCTTTATTGCCATCACTGGTAATCAGGTAGCATTGAAATGTAGGTATACTCAAACATAGTGGGGCGCTAGCCACAAATGAAACAGTCACATCTTTCTGGTCTCTCTCTCTCTCTCTTATTTACAGCTGGTAATTACATTGAAGGTACAGTCTGATCAGTTGGGAGAGCAAGACCACAAGAGACTTCAAATAGTCATGCACTGACAGATAGATGGGACAATATAAAACTGGGGCAATTCAAAATATTTGCAAAACAAATGAAAGATCACATTTCTCCATGACGACCCCTGTGTTATAAACGTAGGAAGAGGCAAGGGTTAAAGCACTATCTAAAAAGCAATTTGGTGAGAAGAACATATGGCCACGTAGGTAGGTGTTAAACACACAGAGAGATAATTGTAAATTGTCTCATGCTGCAGCCCTGCTTCTGCCCCTTTGGGTGCCTTTCATCTCCATAGGTCATGTCAGCACCAGCCTTGAGCTGCGAGCAGTGCAGAGTCATACCACCACATGGAGCAAAGGGGAGCATCATGCTCTAGGGAGGTAGAAAGGCACTCAGAGGTCACAGGTATGCAGAGGCTGTGTATCCACTGCTATACCCCTTCCTCAAACTTGGGGTGGTTGGATCCAGGGTTTTTGGTTTGGGACCATTTCTATGCACACCCAGTGTGTAAGATCCTCCTCTGTTCTGAGGCCTCTGAACAAGCATTTCAGTGTGGATTAAAGATAGAATGGTGGCTTGGATCCTACAGTGCCTTCCCTTGGGTTTGGTGAGGAATTTAGGTCCAAAATGTAGCTTCTGTAAAAATTAGAACACAATAAAACAAAAAAAAGGGATGACGATTTACAAACCCTGAGCTGAACAAAAATGTTCTCATGATTTCTCTCTCTTTTTAAAATTTCAGTGCAAATCACTGTAAAGTGGATTTAAACATTGCCTTGCAATGTGGCACTAGTGCCAGAAAGTGAAAGTGACTATAAACAGAAAGTGAATCTGACCTAGCTAAACATTTATGCCCTGCTCATCTCTATGGTATCTGAGCACCATTATCCTGGCTAGTGAAATTGGCCACATGGCTGGGAAATGCAGAAAGCAAACAATGTAAGTGTTGAAGACTGTCAGATATTTAAATCTCTTTCATCTTTAATACTCTACAGTGAGCTCCATGAAGGCATCGGGATCTGCCTGTGCCGAGTTCATTGCAAGATTCATTCCAAGATTCATTGCAGAGCCTAGGAGGGGCAATCAAGGAAGCTCTACAAGCTGCTCCACCCCCTGCGCCGGCTCCGCAGCTCCCATTGGCTGGCAACCACTGCCAATGGGAGTTGCGGGAACAGTGCTTGCAGGCACAGGCAGCGTGCAAAGCCCTCTGGCCCTTCCGCCTAGGGGCCACAGGAACTTGCTGGCCGCTTCTGAGAGCTCCGCGGAACCAGGGCAGGAAGGGAGCCTGCCTTAACCCCACCGCGCTGCTGACCATGAGCTGCCTGAGGTAAGTGCCACCTGGCCAGCCCCCAATCCTCTTCCCGCACCCCAACCCCCGACCCAGCTCTGTACCCCTCACGCACCCTAACTCCCTCCCAGAGCCCACACTCCTTCCCCAGCTCTGAGCCCCCTCCCAGAGCCTGCACCCCATACCCCCTCCTGCTCCCCAACTTCCTGCCCCAGCCCGGAGCCCCCTTCTGCACCCCAACTCCCTGCCCCAGTCCGGAGCCCCCTGCTTCACCCTGAACCCCTCATTTCTGGCCCCACCCGAGTTCACACCCCCAGCCAGAGCCCTCACCCCATCCCACACCCCAACCCCCCCTGAGCCAGCCCAGTGAAAGTGAGTTAGGGTGGGGGAGAGTGAGCGATGGTGGCAGGGGGGATGGAGTGAGTGAAGGCGGGGCCTCTTAGAAGGGGTATGGCAGGGGTGGGGGTCTCAGGGTCGGGGGGGGCCAGGGGTGTTCGGTTTTGTGCGATTAGAAAGTTGGCAACCCTACTTGGCACTGCCAAGACTTACACATGCTATGAGTAGTCCACTAAGTTCAATGGTCTCAAGTATCAGAGGGGTAGTCGTGTTAGTCTGGATTTGTAGAAGCGACAAAGGGTCCTGTGGCACCTTATAGACTAACAGAGGTATTGGAGCATAAGCTTTCGTGGGTGAATACCCACTTCTTCGGATGCAAGCAGTGGACATTTCCACTGCTTGCATCCGAAGAAGTGGGTATTCACCCACGAAAGCTTATGCTCCAATACCTCTGTTAGTCTATAAGGTGCCACAGGACCCTTTGTCGCTTCTAAGTTCAATGGGACTGCTCATGTGCCTAAAGTTAAGTATATTCATAATTCTTTGCAAGACTGGGCTTACGGGCTTTACCTAAACAAACACCGTCATGGTTAAAATCGTATATTTAAAAGTAACTTCCTGACCCTTGTCTCCGTGGTTGTTGGGACCAAATTCTTTTTAGTATTGTAATTTCCCTTTTTTATGATAGTAGGAACAAAACCAACATAAGAAAATTTAAAAAATAAAAACCCTGCCAGAAACATCATTTGAATGCACTATAATGAGACTTCTCATTCACGGCCGTATCGAGCTGACAACGCCCAGATAATAGCACTGATACTTATCAGCTGTGCTGCACTGCAAAACACTCTTTGTTATGCTCTCAGCAGAGCTGCTTCTATATTATGACTCACCCTTTTATACACTGAAAAATTAAATCCTTGCAAATCAATACACAATAAGGGAGCAGCAGTTATTAACTGGAGTCCAGCTAGATGGGGCCCAAGGTAGAATACCTGATCTACGTCCCCACATCTCTCATTTGGGGTCCATTTGGATCCTGATCTCAATGTCCTGACTAAGACCTGACTGGGTTGGAATGGAGCATCAAGCCCCACCACCAACAACCTTTCGGGAAATTCAAGTTAGGATCAATATGTAATTGACAGGACTCAGGCTTTGCTCTAATTCAAACACAGTATGTTGATCAAAATAATGAAACAAAACAAGTCCTGACTTCATTCACCAGAAGACCTACCTGCTGTTGTTAAGGAGAAAGGAAGATACAGAGGACTCTGTGCTAGAAAAAGGGAAGTGGAGAGGGAGGGAGACACTGAAGAAGTCTCAGGTGACATAAGCAGCAAGGGAAAACATAGGGATTCTGGACTGAGGAGTAGCGCTATTGATATGAGTTACCCCCAGGTGTGTCCTGATCCTATGATCTTCCCAGCTGACTTTGGGCGCAGGTCACTGTGTGAGACTTTTAAAAAAAATAGAATGTGTATCTATTTTGTTATAGAGTTAAAAGTAACGAAACAGAAGTTGTAACAATGAAGAGATGTGTAATGGAGTCAGGCTAGTGGCCCCCAGTGGCTATGACCACAGAGACTACTTAGCCATGCAGGTGTGCCCTCTTTTACTGTTACCACATTCTGCACCCCACCCTCATTTCCATTTTTCTCCATTTATTGTGTCTCATCATACTCCTGGACTGTGAGCACTCTGGGGCAGGGATTGCCTTTGTCACGCTTGTGGGTACAGCACATAGCACTTTGGGACCTCCACCCCTGACTAAGACCTCTAGGCACTACCACCACAACAACAATAATACTGCAACAGCAGAAAGGAAGTGGTAGTGCGATATGAGTTTGTAACCACTATGGGGTGCAGTGACGTGTGTGATGTAATTCTGCGTGAGGCTGCTCCTTTCAGGAAGCCAAGTGTGGAAGCTGTAAAAAAAGCCAGAGGTAGAGGGCCCAAGCCTGAGAATGACTCTGCAGCCTGGTGGTTGGAGCACACACCTATGATGTGGGCAACCCAGCATCTAGATCCCCTGCTCCAGTGACTCATTCATTACTTAACCACAGTGCACCAGCTTCAAGAGGAGGGACTAAGGGAGCCCCCCCAAGAGAACACCCCATAATTCAGTGATCAGGGCACTTATCTGAGAGGTGGTAGATCCCTGTTCAAATCCTTTCTCCCCTTCAGGTGGAAGGGAGACCTGAACTGGGGGGGCCCCCACATCCCAAGTGAGTACCCTAACCACTGGGCTCACAGTAATGAGGGAGCCCCTCCCTCCCAGTTGTTTTGTGTGAAGTCGCATGCAGGGCCTGATCAAAGCGAGCCTGCTGGATCAGGTCGCACACATGAGTTATGTGGATGAATGACTATCTTCCCTGGCTGATGAGTCACTCGGAGGCTTAGGCAGGAGATAGGCGGCCAGATACTTCGAAGGAGGCAGTTGTGCACATGTCCAGAAGCAGCAATGTAGGAGCCAAGGGAAATTTTTACTGCGAAAACTTAGGCACTGAGTGAGTTTAGGCATCTACAGGTTTTGGTAAGAGTTTTGTGAATCGCAGTGGAGCCAGGACTGGTATTTAGGTCCCTAAACCCAAATGTAGGCACCTAAATCAGGGGCTTATGTGCCTAAGTACCTTTGTGAATCTAGGCCTTAATCTCTCTGTGCATCAGTTCCCCAACTGTAAAATGCACATAATAATCTTTTCTTTCAATCACCCTTTCTCTGCTCTATTTAGATGGTGAGCATTTTGGGGCAGGGACTGTCTCTTACTGTGTGTTTGTACAGTGACTAGCACAATGGAGCCCTAGTCTTGGCTGGCCCCCTTGAAGTGCTACTGTAATACGGATAATAAATAATAATCTTCCACCTTCCTTAGACCACAGTTGTAATTCAAGGATATATTTAGGAATTTTTTTCGATATTTTCGATAGCTAAACCCTAATCTTGTGAACTCGATGAGACTGAACTGCCCTAGGTAACAAGACAGTTATTTTTCTCTTTGAAGTCACAGTTTCTCACAATACGTTCCAGCGAAGGAAAAATGCTATTGGAAGTGAAATAAACTCCCGTTGGAGAGACAGATCACTGACAGCTTCCATTATTTTATGGACATGTTACATCAAGCTGAGCCTTTGCCATCTGCTCTGCCCCCTAATTGTAAATGCAAAAAGAACAAATCACAGGAACATCTAGAAGATAAAAATGATTTAACTGCCTGTATATATCCCTCCAAAAATGCAGCCTGCACCAAAGATGTTCTTTCTCATGATTCAGACACAAATCAGGAGGAAAACCGTTCACACCAGACAGAGTAAATTTCCTGCCTACCGAAGTTTTCATGAACAAACCTGACTCCAGAAGAGGGTCTAACTGTATTTATATTAAAATATGTGAGTTTTATGTAAAGAGCATCTCTAAATATCTGGCATGCCCTTTGCAGCTTCAGCAATAAGGCACAATGGAATGTGAATTATTTAAGGGATAATGCTCATGGCAGAGGAATCTATGAGGCAATAAATGGCTTTTGCAGGTGACTGAATGCCAAAGCAAGCTGTGAAATGTTTGATAAGCACAAAAGCCATTCATTGCAAATATGCACCGATGCCATGGGAAGTTCTCTTATTAGATTAGAAGAAGAAAGAAAGAAAGAACAATATCAAGGATGTATTTTTTTTTAACCTTGTGAGGATTTGAAAAATCTGTGCTACTGCTTTCCCAGACTTTGTATTAATGTTCCTTTGGAGGGTGGAGACATGAATACTTTTCTGAGGGCACATAATGGTGGGTAGTCTATGTGGAAAAAAGTGCTTAGGCTGGATACATACACGGGAGGTCAATAAAGACTCACATTTAATTTTTCTGGGCTGCCACTGACTCAGAATCCTGCTATTGATGCGCAGCTTGTAAGGAGTCCTCCTCATTGCATTGTTAAACACAAAGCCAAAGGCCAAAGGCCATCTGCACAACACAATATGGATCATTACGCCATAATTCGAATGTCTCATTTCCAAGATAAAATCACATTTCTGAGGTGTGGCATAGATCTGCCATATCCCATCTAACTGGATTCATTATAGCAATAATGGAGAAGCATTAGATTGATAACCAACATACCTATTCCTTATTTATCTACTTTTGATGCTAGTGAAAATTGAAATAAAACAGGTTTGGCTGCATAAGACACATGCCTTTTTCTCTTTGACCAGCCGATGATATTAGGGATCTTGAATCATGATCTAGGTACAGTGTAGTATTAAAAATATAGGCCCAGCTCCTCAGCTGCTGTAAATTGGTGTAACTATTGTCTTCAATGGCCGTATGCTGATTCATATCAGCTGAGGATCTGGTTGCCCATAACATAGTTTTGTAACATCCGTCCAGGTTTTTTGACAGAACTGTGCTTTGACTGATGGCATTGTACAACGTAGGCTATATACAGCCACTCTTGCATATGTATACGATGACTAACTTACATTTATCACATGAGCCTTTCAGGAATGATAGAGAATACATGAGTTATTGCATTCCTCCTCCTGGGTGAATGTAGGTATACTGAAGGATCAGCTCTCATAAAATACATGTCTTGTGTTAATGTTTGCTCTTGGGGAGGGTTGTGACAATCGGAGAGTTTCCTCTTCTCAGTCCTGAACATAAATGTCATAATAGAGATTAGGCTTTGTGTGGGTCGGCATGCCTGTTTTCATCAGTTAATGGCAGTAAATCGGTTTACATTTTGCTTCAGGTTGAAATTAGAACTACGAACAGACCCTGGGAACTGTATTTTTCAAAACCTTCTTTTCAAAAACAGCAGAGATGCTAACTTACACTATGAATGTCATGTGTTCATGTAAACTCAAACAACTGGAACAAAACTGAAATCCTGTTTGTCTGATAGATGCACTGATGTACATTTGTGATGCAGCAATGCTCTTCTCTCCTGCACCCATTCAAGTCAATGGGAAACTTTCCATTGACTTCAGTGGACAATGGACCAGGTTCTTAATGAATGAAGACATCATAAAAGTGAGACACTTTATATATAAAAATAAAATAACCCTTAAACCTTCCAAACCAATCAGAGAAGGCAAAGTAATTGAAATATATAAATGTACATCAGTTACTGCTATTAGTGACATTTTGTTGCTATATTAACTAAGACTAAGATAAGGTTCCCCGGGATTCAACCTGGAACTGGGGTACCGCTGAGCCCTCTGGTTATCAACCTGGGATCGCTCTCACACTGTGATGCTGTGACAAGCTGCAAATCTCTCCAGGTACTGCTCTTAACACAGACTTCCACAAGCTGGGACACACCCAACTAAGTTACATGAATGCTTTTGCCAGCCACTTACACACCAACAATAGAGAGGCTCCAGCCAATTCCCCACAGCTCTCCAGCCTAGGATGCCAGAGCTGTATCGTCTTGCTCTGGTCAGAAGCCTGACCAGCATAAGTTTATGACCCAGTCCGCCCCTCCCTCAATGTGGAGAGGATATGCACCAGGTTTTTTTCCTGAGCAGATTTCCCAGGTACGTCAGCCAGAACACACTGCTTTAGGTAAAATATAAAACAGATTTATTAACTACAGAAAAATAGATTGTAAGTGATTATAAGTAGTAAGCGTACAGATCAAAATTGATTACCTAAGAAATAAAAGTAAAATCACAATCTGAGTTCTATAAACTAGACAGGATTTGAATCAAGCAGTGTCTCACCCTGATAGTATAGTTCCTTCGACACAAGTTGGGATTCTCCTTTCCAGCCTGGGACCATCCCCCCCAGTTCAGTCTTTGTCCTCCAGATGTGTTTACAGATGTGGAGTTGTGGGGGGAGTGAAGCCAAATGATGATGCCACTTCCTCTCCTTTATAGGTTTCTCCAACTTGCTGGAAAGATCTTTTGTTATGACATGAGTCAAACAGTGTCAATTGTCTACATGATCCCTCTGAGAAGCCTTCATGTGTACAGATCCTGTGGTAGTCATTGGTAGTGTGGATTCCCCTTAATGGGCCATCCATGCTGTCTGGCTGCTCCAGTTGTTTTACCTGAAAGGCTGGTTGTGGGAGTTCCCAACCTCACAACATATTTCAGTAATACACATGTAGCAAAATGCCATAACTTCACATACGATAGCACATACAATCCAACAGGATATTAATGTTCAGCAGCTCAAGACTTCTAAAATGATACCTCACAAGGCATACTTTGTACAAAACCGATCATAATTATATCACCATGGTGAATGTGGGGGTGCCAGGGTGCTGCTTTGAGGCACAGAGTGTCACAAAAGTAATAACTTTATCACAGCTATGTCAGTTATAACAGGGGTTCTCAACCTTTTTCTTTCTGACCCCCTCCCAACATGTTATAAAAACTCCACAGACCACCTGTGCCACAACAACTGGTTTTCTGCATATAAAAGCCAGGGCCAGCGTTAGTGGGTAGCAAGCAGGGAAATTGCCCAGAGCCCCACACCAGTGGGGCTTCAGCTTTCTGCCCTGGGCCCCAGGAAGTTTAACTCTGGCTTCTGCTTGGTGGATCTCCTGAAACCTGCTTGCACCCCCCTGGTTGAGAACCACTGAGTTATAATAAGACTGATCTGTGTTATAGACTCAGATGGTAGACCAGCCTATCATTAAGGTTGCCCGGCACTTCCCATTACAAGACCCTGTTTGCAGTTGCTTATATCTTTGCCAAATTTTAACCATTTGGGTTCAAATTTTCCATGCCCTGCCTGAGGCTGAATTGTTTTCAGAAAACTTAGAACAAAATGGTTCAGCTGTTTCCAAGGGAGAAGCTAGTGAAAAATACATTGTTTTGCCCATGTGTAAAAATTCTGGCAACATTTTCTTTGAGAAATTCTAGTGCTCTCAGGCTTTGGAGCAGGGACTTGAACTTTGGCAGAGGGAGGCGCTTGTGTCCGAGACATGCCTTTTTCTGTGCCTGTGTAAATCTCACCAAACTTGGCCGATATTAGCAATTTTCAAAATAAATCTTTTTAAAAATGTGAATATTATTAAATAAGTGGTGTTCCTCTGCCCTGCTAAGTAATGTACTTGGCAAAAAGATATTATTTCAGGTTTGGAGTGAGCTGGTAGTGCAGTTAAAGCTCTTCTGTGGTTCAATATCCACTTAGTATTGGATTTTCTGACCATGATTTAAAGGCAATTACTGTTGCCTTCGAACATGATGAAATCTGAATAATACATTCTCTATGATATTTCCAAAAGTATACGCCAATAATAATTGAGCATTGATTTCATAGTGACTTTTACTAGTAAAGGGTAATAATTGATACATAAGGGCATTGCTGAAAATTAAAGTATATTGGTCATTTTTGTTTCTCGGTGTGCAATCTACAGTAAAACTTAAACCTGAATCTTTTGAGAGCGTATTCCAAGATAACTCTCCAAGCATGTAATGGCACAGCTAACCTGAAAGCTGTTGAGCTGATTCATCATGTTATTCTCTAGGTTCATGGGCTCAAATTCTGTTTTCAGGAGTCTTGCACATGCATTTGAGGACAGAATTTGACTTGTGGTATGTGAGTTACATACACATGCATTTCTCAGTCTCCTAAACTGATGTTATCATTGTGAAGTATTTCAAAAGCCATGTATCTGCACATCATGGGATAATGTGAGATAATGTTCCCATATATAGTAGTATATGGAGTGTGGTACCCCCTTGCACTTTTTGGTGGCCCCGTCAGAATATAAGGCCTCATTTCTTTAAAATAAGTTTTTACCTTTATGGTTGTGAAGAGCACATACCAGATATGAACCAGTGCACTGCAGTCTTTCTGGATCAAATTTGCTCTCTTAGACAAGTGCAAAGCCAGAGAAACCCTTTGAAGTCTACATAGAGCAGAATTAGGCCCACTGACTCAGCAGATTGATAGAAATAGGAACTCTGAGAGACATGAACTAGCCTATTCATCACAGTGATGAGTTAACTCTGAAACATATTGATGGCAATTTAAAAATCAACATCAACCATTACACAGATGATCATTTTACCAAAACATTTGGTACAGTAGTGTGAGTTTAATGCCATCACTATTTTTCCCAATCTAAGCTCTGGCCATCCATCCTATGCATTAAATTAAGTGATGTTTATCAGACCCAATATTCCTTCTCTCAGACAAGCTGTTGTTACACAATGAAGGTAATGAACCATTCTTTAAAAACGATTGTCTCCAGCTTTGGTAGCATGTTTCAGATCTTCAAATGTTCTTTATTTGATCATCTCAGGATCTGATACTTAGACACATTCTGGAATATTGATGACATCTCTTAGAACCCGTAGGCTACAAGCAAAATGACAAAGCCACTTTATAATACTGTGGGTAGAGAAACTTTTTTTAAAATTAATGAACTGTAAAAGCTTTTTCCCTGACAAGATCTGAATTCAGGGTTCTGTGTTTCACCTATCACAGTTGACACCCACATTTATTTCTTTTTACATTTTCTAATGTTTTGGGGGGTTGAGGTGATTACTGTATGGTTAGATGTTTCATGGTGAGGCGCATTAATGGACTGATTAAATCATGAATAGCAAAATCAGAGCAGGAAGCCACTTTCCTTACACAATATTAGTTATTAGTAATGATGATGATGATGATAATAATAATACTAGGGGGACAAATATAGACATGGCGTGAGCATGTCCAGCACCATTTATGTAAATGCAAATGCACCTCTTTATGCCATGTGTGAATTTTTCCCAGAACCTTGACCCTGAGTCTTGAGCAGATAAGTTATGTAAGAACCATCTGCAATTATTTAAGCTTTAATTTGTAAATGTTAAGCCTACACATAAAACTCCAGATTCTTATTTTAATTACATCTGTGTGACAGTGTAAAATTGTCATTATGCTATTGAAATCAATGATGTTACAGATCAAAATTTGGCCCACATTCTGTAAAAGTTTTAGGCTCTTAAACAGGCTTTTTATTCATTTGCTTTAAACAAAAATAGCATTTCACTTCCATTTTCCTATGTCACTACGGATATAAAATAATGGGATTGGTCACTGGTGAACTCAGCACGAAGGTTTGATAATGCACAAGCAGTCTGGCTTGTAAATCTCTGGTCTCACAGGGATTTTTATTTTAAAAAGGAACCTGACACCATTTGAGATTTTCTGGTAATATTTCTGGCATTTTAACCATATTTATAAACCTGCCCATAGCCAAACAGAATAAATAAGTCACTGTCCATTTCCTGTCGGATCTTTTCTGGACTGTGCCTCATTAGTACCTGACAGATACAGAATAGCAGTCATTACCTTCCAACCTGCCTTTTTTCCTGATAACAAGCAGCATATGTTTTTCAATCAAAGGCTATAACAGGTGTAAAAACAGTAAATGGCCTAAAGAATTGTGTTTAATGCATTTTTAATTCTGTCAGTGACCTGAATTTTATTATGTGAGAACTAGGTATGTGATGGATTCCTGTTTGAACACAGATCTACTCAAATTGAAGCTATTTGGACTTGTCCATTCAGGATCCTACTAATATATAAATATGGGTAATAAATCAGTGCCTGATCTTACAACCCTTTCTGATAGAAGCAGCCCTAGAAGTTAATGTCAATACTTGCATAAGAAAAGGCTGCAGTATTGGGCTTCAAGGAGCAAATTTTGCTCTGTTACCCAGATGAAGTCAATGGGATTACTCTGAGTTTACCCCATTGCACCAAAGAGAAGAATTTAGTCCTATGTCTTTAATCCCTCTCTATATATAGCTATATATACAGCAAAAAATCATAGCGATAAGGTGAAGCCATATAAGAGAAATATCAATAATTAAATCATAGAAAAAAAGGCAGCCCAATATATTATTCTTTCGGGGGAAGACACTTCCATTATCCCTTTAGCACCCTACTACCTCTCAGTTTTGAAGCTGGTGAAATGTTTTTATGAGGGAATTAGTTTAGGGCTTTTATCATCACTCCACTGGTTATCGGGACCCCTTAGGGCTCTTTTTGATAAAGGAGCTGCTGTAGCATCCCCTTTGCCCAACCCTGCCCTACAGAGTTTTTGCAATGGGTTAGGAGGTGCAGTGACTTCTCTGACAGCTGGCTGAAGTTTATCTACGCCCAGCTCAAAGCACTTGTGCTATCAAGCCCTGTCCTTTGGTTCACTTAATTTTCCTTTCCCAGGTGGCAGTGTTTTCAGTGCTGTGGACTTCTGCCAATATTACATTTGTGTAGATTGTTTGTGTACACGTCTTTTGTGCTGCCTTTTGTCCTTTATTCATTTCCCCTCCCGAGACCCTCCCTCAATTGTCTTTGAAGGTCTCCAAGTTCCTAGGACATTACCTGTTTGCCTCCAACTCTCTCTTGGTCTTGCGCCAAGAACTGCTCAGCAAGGCCAGAGAATCTAGCCTATTACTTATATCCTTATATCAGACTTAAATGATACCTACAAATAAAGGCAAGGCAAATTTAAATTGAATAAATAGAGGTAAATCCCACCTCAAAATGCTTTTTTTCTAACACTGCTAATCTCTGCTGCCTGCCCCACCCTATTGCCACTAGCTTCACAAAGCTTTTTCTCAGTTTACAAATGTCACACACTATGCAGGGGCGGGGTGAGTAGCACTGAGCAGGAACAGCTTTAATGAGTACTAAACAGAGTGTATGGTGGCTTCCTACCTGAACAGGGTAAAAATTACAGTGCCCTCCCTATGCTAAAACTCAGACATGCAAAATATAAAACAAGGGCCCCATCCTGCTCTATTTACTCACGTGGTCTCTTTGCAGTCTAGGGGACAGAGCCTCAGCCAACACCCCAGTTAGGGTGACCAGACAACAAGTGTGAAAAATCAGGACAGGGAGTGGGGGGTAATAGGAGCCTATATAAGAAAAAGTCCCCAAAATTGGGACTGTCCCTATAAAATTGGGACATCTGGTCACCCAAGCCCCAGGGTAAATTAAGAGAGATGCGCTCAGATTTTCAAAACAGCTCAGCATCTGCAATCCGGGCCAGATTTTCGAAAGAGCCCAGCTCCAATTTAAGCATCAAAACCTGTGGTCAGGTTTTCCAATGCACTCAGAGCATGCTGGGTGTTGGGCTCTTTTGAGAATCTGGCCAGTGGAGACAAAATGATTGCAGCTGGATGCTGAGCCGTTTTGAAAACCTGGCCCTGACTGTCAGTGCAGAGCACTTGAAAACCTGGCCGGAGCTTTTTTGAAAATCTGGACCCAAATGTTTTTCAGGTGTTTAGGGAGGCCACCCAAATGTTATTAATTTCTTACTTAATATTTTCTCTTTAGACTGCAAGCTATTTGGGACAAGGCCTGTCTCTCTGTCATGTTTGTACAGTAGCACAATAGGGTCTTGATCCATGACTGGACTCTTAGGCATTACAGTAATGCAAATAATAAATACAATAATAAATAAATATGTGTTACTTTTCCACTCTACATCACGCCCCTCATTGGTACTTGCATATTTGGTGCCTCTTTAGGAGCTCAGTGCTGGGTGTGGTACGGGGACTTGAATATCGTCTGCAGTGCTGCAATGCAAAAGATCTGCAACACTTCAGGATGTGCTTCCCAAAAGCATCTAAGAGAGTCAGGCATCCAGCTTCCATTGAAATCAATGGGTGTTAGGCTACCTCCCATTGCATCCCATGGATCCCAGTTCTGTATGGCATCCGGCTACATCACTGTCCAACAGGGCTTGAGGGACAGGTCAACATGTGTTAAGGAAGGAGCTGAGATGAGGCCGTTGCATCTGCCACTATTCAGACCTATTGGCCCTTGCTTCCTGCATAGCCAGGGTACAGCAACAGTGTGCCATAGTAGTAGCCATGGAGCAGCAATGCTGCCATCCCATGGCAGGGGCCAGAGGATTCCTTCCCTTCTCCCACCCGACTTCACTCTGCACCTGCCACCCAAGGCCCCAGTGCCATTCCAGGCCACGCAGGCTAAATGTGGAAGGGAGCCATTATATGCAAACAAATTTGGCCCACTGTATGTAATGTACATTACAGGGCGTATCAATAAGCTCATGGACTGATTCCCAGTGTGCTGAAGCTGATATGGTACGTGCACACTTATGTGGTTACCATAGTAAACAGAGACAAGGATTGGTGGACTGCTGTTCATTTGTTGTTGGGCTAATAACAAAGAGAAGGGGCTTATGTCATGAATGTCGGCAAACCATAGCATCGTGGCACTCTAAAACTTATCTATTAGGAAAGGGACATGATTGTTTACTTTGACTTTTCCCCTCCACCTACTATCATGGAGTGGGTTGCAGAATTCAAGCATGGCCTGAGGGTTTGAACATGAACCTGCGTCCTCCCACCCTGCTGTATGGGCCCTGAAGAAATGCTCAGCTGTGCAAAACCCATTTTGCTGGGAAACAAACAGCAGTGATTGTGGCTGCAATGCAAACGAGTCTGAGTCTTGATTCCATGGGCAAAGATTGTGGCTTTAGGAGGAACCCCAGCTGCAAAAGGCAGCACTGTCAAGACCACAGAGAGATGAATTCATGCACTTGTAATGCAGTAATCTAGAAAAATTATCATAAATTTGACTGGAGTTAATTGACTGTCGTCTCTGGCTTCCTGAAAATAAGCAAGTGTGCAAACAGTGGACAAATGTACTATTAATTATTCATTATGAATATTTAATCTGATGGCCTAGGTAAAATGGTGGTCGCTATCCATTCCCCAGCAGATAGATTCCCATGTTATAAAAACCCTATCACAATCACAACTGGCTCCCTTGTAGTCAACATCAGGAAAGAGGCCAGGCAGTGAATAGGTACAGAGACTGAACTGTCCTCTGCCCCCTGCACACGGCCTCTCCAGAATAAAGCTGAGACATAATGGAGAGCTAAAATCATGGCAACCATCTCATAGCAACATAGGACTTGCACTGCTGGATCAGATCATTGGACCATCTAGCCCAGAATCCTGTCTTTGTCAATGGTCAGTAGAAGACAAGTCAGAAGAAGATGCAAGAACCCTGCAGTGGCAGTTATTGAAGGATCTGCATTTGGGGAAAGTTTCTTCTTAACCCCTGTTGTTTAGAGTTGGCTCGTGCCCTGAAGCATGAGGGTTTTACATCCCTTCCATCCCTTTATATCTCTTGTGGTTTTTTATCTTTAATATTATCACTAGATATTGTTGTTATCCCTATAAATGTTCAGTCCTTTTTCTGAATCATGCTAAGCCGTTGGCTCCAGTGATAACACAGTGGAGAATCAGGCTCAGCGTTTCTTATTGCTCCATAACGGAGTGCCTTTAGATGCTTTTGCAGCCATATCACCAAGAGTGATTTCATTATATTTCAAATGCTTTCATTAGATTTCAGAACATGGGTGGTGTTGGCCCTTATAAGTGTTTGGATGGGAGACTTTTGAAAATCCAAGATCCTATACAAAATGCTGTTGATGATTCATTAGGTGCCAATATTCTCTCGATGGCCAAGTGATAATTCACTCTTGGCACTGCTCCAAGCAGCAACAGCAAAAACAAAAGTTTTTACCATCTAACATAGCCAGTTAGTTACCACCTTGATCACTTTAACTATCTGTTGTCCCCCTCATTCCTACCCTTTGTCTCTTGCTCTGTCAGGCTGTAAGCTCTTTGAGGGGCAACACCAGAAGGTTTTTATAGGTGCCTAAGTCCCATTTTTAGGTACCACTATGATCCTAAAACTCCTGCACACCTCCTGCCTAGCCCTGTAGGCACCTAAGCTCACTCAGTGCCTACATTTTTTCCTCTGGGCATGTGCACTGCAGCCTTACTCTAGGTGCCTGGGCGCACATCTTCTGCCTGAGCACGTGCACTTCTGCCTCGTGATAGGAATCCAGGCGCCTGTCTCCTGCTAAGCCTCAGAGCGATTCACAAACCAGGTAAAATAGGCAACAGGATGCCTAAATCACAGGAAGGGCCCAATCCAGTAGGCAGCCTCTGAGCATGGCTATCAGATGAAGTCTCTCAGGCAAGTTCATACAAAGCAGCTGGGAGGGCAGACTTGAACCAGGATCTTTCATATCCTGGATAAGTACCCTATCAAGGCTAGACATCATGAGGTAGAGCTGCATTACCTGCCCTGTTATTTGTTTGCGGCCCTGCATGTGACTCAGGTGACCAAACACTTATCTTCCCCTGGTCCATGGCTTGCTAGCAGAGCTTGGTGCCTACCTGCAGCTCAGTCTTAGGCAACTATATCCAAGAGAAGCCAGCCCACATTGGTCAGCATAGGCGGTGCATGAATCTTCCATTTAGGAGGCTTAAATGCAAGCACTGGAAGTGCCTTAGAAGTGGGGGGACACTGGTGCCCAGACCATGGTCCCGCACCCTGAGGCTCCACCCCCACTCCACCTCCTTCCCCAAGGCCCGCCTGCAAGCTGCTAACTTCTCTCTGCCTCTTCCACCGAGGCCCACCGGCTCCTTTCTGTGGTGGAGAGGAGCAAGTGGCGGGTGGAGGGCACCCAGGGGGAAGAGGCCGAGCAGGGGTGGGGCCTTGTGGCGGACCATGGGCAGGCCCATGGTCCAGGCGCCGGTGCCCCCACCCCCACTTCTAGGGAGCTTTGCTTCTGCAGCTCCAAAGGCAGCAGGCTGATGCACCTCCAAAGTGAGGTGACCCACACCGCATCCACAACATTTGCCCTCCTGCATGATCAACCTTTTTTGGGAAGGCTTAGCCTCCCCCAAGCCTCTGATATGCACCGCCCATTACTCCTGGGGGATTTCTGCACCACTGCGCATGCACAGAATTTATGTCCCCCGCAGATTTCTTTGCTTCCCTGCAGAAAAATGACTGAAGGGGAAACAAAGGGAAGCCACAAACCAGCAGTATGTTTTGGGTGCCCAGGGTAGCCAGCAGAGAGGTAAATCACTGTGGGGCAGGGGGCGGGACTGGGGAAGACCAAGCTGGTGGTTCCTACCCCACGCTGGGCTCAGCTGCCTGGGCTGGGGAGGATGGGATTTCCTCTTCCTCTGCACAGCATCTGGGCCTGGATCAAACCCACCACAGAATTTCTCCCCCCGCTGCAGAAAACTCTGCAAACTCCCCCTGCTTCCTGCACCCATCGCTCCTCAGCTACAGGGGGAGGGATCCCTGTACAGGGAGCTGCCCCCTCATGCATCCAGACCCTCCCACAGAACCCACCCCCTGATGAGCCCCACTCCCCCTGCACCTGGACCACCCCAATGAGCCACCGACACGCCACACCCGGATCCCCACCCCACCAAGCCCCAACCAGTTGTACCTGTATCCCTGCCCCACTCCCCCAGCATCTGGACCCCACAGCCAGACCCCCTTGCCAAGCTCTATCCCCTCCACACCCAGACCCCTCCACTGAGCCCCAACTACCTTCACCTGGAACCCCCTGCAGAGTCCCATTACAGTTGCACCCAGAATCCCCCAACAAACCCGTGCATCCAGATCCCCCCCCCACACCCGGATCCTCCACTGAGCTGCCCGCACCCAGGTTGCCCCACACAGAACCCTTTCAACCCACACCTGGATCCCCCCAAACTAAGCCCCTCCACACTTGAATCCTGCCTTGCTGAGCCTGCCTGCCCACACCTGGTGCTCCTGGCACGGAGGGGCAGGGCCCTGGGGTATTTCTAGGGCAAACCCAGCCCCTGCACTGTGTCAGGGTTGGGTGCAGCCTTACCACTGAGTCCATGTCCCAGAGTGGGAGCTGCACAATAATGTCCCATCTCTGTGCAGCCAGTGGCCTGTACTCCCCAAAGCCATGTTGGAGCCTCCACATTTATCTGACAAATAAAATTTGCAGAATTTTACAATATTGTACACAGAATTTTTAATTTTTTGGTGCAGAATGCCCTCAGGAGTAGCCCATGCTGGTCAGCATCTCTCACTGGCTATCTTAGGTGGTTCCCCATCTAGCATTATGGCCTAAGGTGCCTATCTCTCCCCATTCCTTGTTTAGGAGCCTGTACACCTAACTCAGGCTTTGTGGATCTTAGTGTTATTCCTATGATTTTCTAGGCACCTAAACATTAGGTGATGTGACACTGAGCATTGTAAGTCCCTTTCTGGATCCCACCTGTTGTGAGATAGAAACTGTGCCTTCTTTTATTTCTGGAGTGGTGAGGAAAATTGTGGGTGCCAGTGCTTCCAAAAACAAATAATACAGTTAGTCTAATGAACTTTGAACCCTCAGCACATAGCCACAAACAGGCCGAATACATTTTTGAAGTGAAGAATCAGCGTAATTGTAAGGGGAGAGGAAGGCAGCATGGGGATGGTTTTGGGTGGTGGTCATGGGGTTTTGGAAGTGTGGGGGAGGATTGATGCTAAAGAGGCTGGGCTTATTAATGAATTTATGAATGTGAGAAATAAATATCCATATCTGAAATACCCATAGATCCCTTCACTTTGCACTTAAAACACTTTTTTAAAGCCAGACTGCAGCCACAGTTGCATGGCCTCCCCAGATCTTGGGTTCCAATGCGTAGGGTGTATGTAGATGCTGCAGGCATGCTACTCCTTCCATTGAACAGGTGAGCGTAGAAAGGCAGGGAGTGGGATAAGCCTTGGCCCTGGTAACCTTACTCCAGATTTGAAGTAAATTACTGCATTTCTTTACAGGGCACAATTTACTGCCCTGCATTATGCTGTCTCAGCTCTTCTAGCCAACTCACAGAAGGGAGTAGTAGTCCCATGGAACTGGTGTCTGAAATGGTTCTCTATTCAATGGCTAGCAAACAGGAGCAGCTAACAGGGGAGTTTTCCATGTAAAAGACTATGTGATCCTTGGGGGGTGAGTTTGTTGTCCTTAAGTTTGTTTGTTGTATGCTTGCTGCTTTGCAGAAAGATATAGTGTGGTCTGTTTGTTTGGAGGTCCATGTGCTGAGCCAAGCAGCTTGCTAGGCAAGGCTGAGCACGTCTTAATGAGGCTTTGATCCCTAAGCCCTTTAGCACCCATTAACCCTGAGCCAGGGGACAGGGCTACTCAGGGAGAATAGGGGCTTAAAAAGCCAGTTCCTGAGTTACCAGAGGAGCTAATGAACAGGAGGGAGTTCTCCAGGTAGAGAAGAAGGTAACCAGTTTTTCAGGGGGCCTATAACGCAGGATCCCCTTGGTCGAATGATCCCAAATTTGGATCATTAATGCTACCCCATGCCTCTATAAGGGACACCAAATTTCAAAGCAATCTGATTAACCATTTGGATTTTAGAGCACTTACAAGAGCCAAGTTTTATATATATAAAATGGTGGGAATAGAAACCTTTTTGCTGTTTTTTCATGAGATGTAAAAATGTGCATATTGTTTTCAATTTGGGTACCCAAGGTTTTAATGGGTGCCATGCATTACCTTGTGTAAAACTTGACAGATTGAGATAATTTTGAGCTGCGTCACATCATAGGAACATAAGAACGGCCATACTGGGTCACACCAAAAGTCCATCTAGCCCAGCATCCTGTCTTCCAACAGTAGCCAATGCCAGGTGCGCCTAGGGTGACCAGATCGCAAGAGTGAAATATCAGGACACATTGGCCGAGTGGGGGGGGGACGGGGACGGGGGGGGACGACGACAGGCACACATGCACAACCCCAACCGGAGCCATGACAGGGGGCACACAGCCCTAGGAAGCTACAAGAGGGGTTGTACGGCCTGCCCTGGGTAGGCTCAGCATGTGCAGAGGCAGGTGCCTCCTTTCCTTGGCTCTGCCATGAGCAAGGTGGACCGGTCTGCACACGCTCTGCTGGGGAGGAGGATGCAGCCTCTGACACTTACCTGTCGGCCGCTTCCTGGGAGGAGGTGAGCAGCAGGAAGGGCGGGGCCGGCCAGGGGCAATGGGGCATGCATGGCATGGCCAGAGGCACACTGGTCCGCCTGACCCTGTGCTACCAGCATGCCCCTTCCTGTTGGGGGTGGGCCTATGCTGCGGGACACAGCTCCCCTGCCCAGTGCCCCCTGGAGCCACTATGTCTTGCACCCCCTGAACCCACTATGCCCAGAGCGCCCCCACAACAAATGCACAGTGTTGTGCACACCACCACCGCTAGCCAGTGCCCTCCCACCTACAGCCCCACCACTGCTGCCCAGCACCCCACACAGAACCCCCACCCACTCACTAGTTTCCCAATACAAAGATTTCCCCTCCCTCCCTTCCTCCCTCCCAGTGCCCTTCCCCACAGCCCCACCACAACTACACACTGCCCCACACAGACCCCCACTGGCCAGTGCCCTGACACACACAGATCTCCCCCACTGCCCAGCACCCCCCAATAGGCCCCCACTGCCTGAACCCCAAAACACAAACCTCCCCCACTGCCCAGCACCCTCCACACACCTCCCAGACACTCACCATCACACCCTGCCCCCTTCCCTGGCCACACTCACCAGCTCTGCTGGGAGGTCTCTGGCTCCTAGGGTCAGAGCTGGGAGGGGAGTCTCCAGACTCTCCACGTGCTGCGCCCACCACAAGCACGAGCTCCGAGGCTCCCATTGGCCGGGAAAAGCGCCAATGGGAGCTGCCGTGGAGCGGGGCTTGGGGGTACCAGCAGCACGCAGAGAGCCCTCCCCCCCAAAGAGCCAGAGGGACCTGGGGGCGAGGTGGGGAGTCCCGGCCGGCGGTGCTTACCTGGGGCGGCTCCTGGCCTGGGAAGCATCCGCAGGAGGTCTCTGCGGTTGCCGCGTGCTGCGCCTGCAGGGGCTGGGGGGCTTGCAGGCGCCGGCCACCAGGAGCGGGCAGATAGCCCCCCCCACCCCCCTCGACCCACAGCCGCACGGCAGGCACAGAGGCAGCAAGCAGCCCTGGCCAGGAGCTCTCCACGTGCTGCGGGGGGGAGGGGGAGGCTATCTGCCCACGCCCAGCGGCCGGCGCCTGCAAGCCCCCCCGCCCCGCCCCTGCAGCACGTGGAGAACTCCTGGCCAGGGCTGCTTGCTGCCTCTGTGCCTGCCGTGCGGCTGTGGGTCGAGGGTGGGTGGGGCTATCTGCCTGTTCCCGGCGGCCGGCGCCTGCAAGCCCCCCAGTCCCTGCAGGCGCAGCCGCGGAGACCTCCTGGCCGGCGCTGCCTGCTGCCTCTGTGCCTGCCAGCTGCCCTGCATGCAGCGCCGCTGCGCCGGCGACTGCGGACGTCCCGATATGGGGACAAAGGGCGTCCCGACCTTCCATCGGTCGGGACGCGGGACAAGTCCCCTAAAATCGGGACTGTCCTGATAAAATCGGGACATCTGGTCACCCTAGGTGCGTCAGAGGGAATGAACAGAACAGGTTATCATCAAGTGATCCATCCTGTCTCCCATTCCCAGCTTCTGGCAAACAGAGGCTAGGGACACCATCCCTACCCATCCTGGCTAATAGCCATCAATGGATCTATCCTCAATGAACTTATCTAGTTCTTTTTTAAACCCTGTTATAGTCTTGGCCTTCACAATATCCTCTGGCAAATGGTTCCACAGACTGACTGTGAGTTGTGTGAAAAAATACTTCCTTTTGTTTGTTTTAAACCTGCTGCCTATTCATTTCATTTAGCGACCCCTAGTTCTTATGTTATGAGAAGGAATAAATAACACTTCCTTCTTTATTTTCTCCACACCAGTCATGATTTTATAAACCTCTATCATATCCCCCCTTAGTCGTCTCCTTTCCAAGCTGAAAAGTCCCAGTTTTATTAATCTCTCCTCATATGGAAGCTGTACCGTTCGGGACTATTTAGAAAAGCTGGACGAACACAAGTCCATGGGGCCGGATGCACTGCATCCGAGGGTGCTAAAGGAGTTGGCCGATGTGATTACAGAGCCATTGGCCATTATCTTTGACAAATCATGGCAATCGGGGGAGGTCCCGGATGACTGGAAAAAAGCTAATGTAGTGCCCATCTTTAAAAAAGGGAAGAAGGAAGATCCGGGGAACTACAGGCCAGTCAGTCTCACCTCAATCCCTGGAAAAATCATGGAACAGGTCCTCAAGGAATCAATTTTGAACCACTTAAAGGAGGGGAAAGTGATCAGGAACAGTCAGCATGGATTCACCAAGGGCAAGTCATGCCTGACTAACCTAATTGCCTTCTATGATGAGATAACTGGCTCTGTGGATGAGGGGAAAGCAGTGGATGTGCTATTTCTTGACTTTAGCAAAGCTTTTGATACAGTCTCGCACAGCGTTCTTGCCAGCAAGTTAAAGAAGTATGGGCTGGATGAATGGACGGTAAGGTGGATAGAAAACTGGCTGGATGGTCGTGCTCAACGGGTAGTGATCAATGGCTCCATGTCTAGTTGGCAGCCGGTATCAAGTGGAGTGCCCCAAGGGTCGGTGCTGGGGCCGGTTTTGTTCAATATCTTCATCAACGACCTGGAGGATGGTGTGGACTGCACCCTTAGCAAGTTTGCAGATGACACTAAACTGGGAGGAGTGGTTGATACGCTGGAGGGTAGGGATAGGATACAGAGGGACCTAGACAAATTAGAGGATTGGGCCAAAAGAAATCTGATGAGGTTCAACAAGGACAAGTGCAGAGTCCTGCACTTAGGACGGAAGAATCCCATGCACTGCTACAGACTAGGGACCGAATGGCTGGGCAGCAGTTCTGCAGAAAAGGACCTAGGGGTTACAGTGGACGAAAAGCTGAATATGAGTCAACAGTGTGCCCTTGTTGCCAAGAAGGCTAACGGCATTTTGGGCTGTATAAGTAGGGGCATTTCCAGCAGATCGAGGGATGTGATTATTCCCCTCTATTCGGCACTGGTGAGGCCTCATTTGGAGTACTGTGTCCAGTTTTGGGCCCCACACTACAAGAAGGATGTGGATAAATTGGAAAGAGTCCAACGGAGGGCAACAAAAATGATTAGGGGGCTGGAGCACATGACTTATGAGGAGAGGCTGAGGGAACTGAGATTGTTTAGCCTGCAGAAGAGAAGAGTGAGGGGGGATTTGATAGCTGCTTTCAACTACCTAAAAGGGGGTTCCAAAGAGGATGGATCTAGACTGTTCTCAGTGGTAGAAGATGACAGAACAAGGAGTAATGGTCTCAAGTTGCAGAGGGGGAGGTTTAGGTTGGATATTAGGAAAAACTTTTTCACTAGTAGGGTGGTGAAGCACTGGAATGGGTTACCTAGGGAGGTGGTGGAATCTCCTTCCTTAGAGGTTTTTAAGGTCAGGCTTGACAAAGCCCTGGCTGGGATGATCTAGTTGGGGTTGGTCCTGCTTTGAGCAGGGGGTTGGACTAGATGACCTCCTGAGGTCCCTTCCAACCCTGAGATTCTATGATTCTATGATTCTATGATACCCCTAATAATTTTTGTTGTCTTTTTCTGAACCTTTTCCAATTCCACTATATCTTTTTTGAGATGGGGCAACCACATCTGCACGCAGTATTCAAGATGTGAGCATACCATGGATTTATATAGAGGCAATATTATATTTTCTCTCTTATTATCTATCCGTTTCTTAATGATTCCCAACCTTCTGTTTGCTTTTTTGACTGCTGCTGCACATTGTGTGGATGTTTTCAGAGAACTATCTACGACTCCAAGATCTCTTTCTTGAGTGGTAACAGCTAATTTAGACCCCATCATTTTATATGTATAGTTGGGATTATGTTTTCCAATGTGCATTACTTTGCATTTATCAGCATTGAATTTCATCTGCCCAGTCATCCAGTTTTGTGAGATTCTTTTGTAGCTCTTCGCAGTCTGCCTGGGACTTAACGAGTTTGATTTTTAGCTCTAGGCAAAAAAATAAACTATCTAGAAACATTTTTGAAAAATGGCTTTTTTGGGGCAAAGGGGGGTTTAAATCTCCTAAACTCCTGGCTCAAATGACTCCATATCTGCATCTTTAACCTTACCCTGCACCCTCCTGAGGCACACCAATTTTCAAATTTCAAATTACTTAGCACATCAATTTAAAGGTCAAATCTAAGTCCTCTCAAACAGAGGTCTTGATGCTATCTGAATTATAGCAGTGCTGGTGGGTTGCTATAATGCAGGAAGTGGAAGGGGAGAGTGGTTTACATCACTGAGAGAGCATGTTTATAGACTCATAGTAGTTAAGAGTAAAAAAACAATAATTGTTATCTAACAATTCAGACTCCAGCAAGTACAGAACTTATTCACAGAAAACAAGTGTTATATAAGAGATACATATTCATTATTATTATTTTAAAGAGACGCGGTAACGTAAATATGGCTCCAAAGTAAATGCTATAAAACAAACTTTTAAAAAAATCTAAAACCAAGATAAATATATACACAACTTTTAAAAGGTGTCCAATGGAAACAATGGGTTTCTTAAACATTGCTTTGCAATGCTTCAAGCCCAAACATTGGAGTACTACATATATGACAGTGAAACTAATTATAAATAAATTGAAATTGTCCTTAGTCGTTTTCATAGTCAAACAAAGAAAAAAGCACAAAGTAAACAAAGTGCATCAGCAGTGACCAGACCATTAGATTGGTCAAATACACATTGATTTTTGGTGGTGAAAGAATTTGATAAGGAACATAAATACACATGCTGTGGATAGTTCTTTGAAAACTTCAGCTCAGGACACAGCATTAGTCAAAAAGTCTAACAGAATGTTAGCAACTACTAGGAAAGGGATAGAAAATAAGACAGAAAATATCATAATGCCACTATATAAATACATGGTATGCCCACACCTGTGTCCCGTTCTGGTTGCCTCATCTCAAAAAGGATATACTGTAGTGGAACTGGAAAAGTTTCAGAGAAAGGCAGAAAAAAAAATATAGGGTATGGAATGGTTTCCATATGAGGAGAGAGTGAAAAGATTAGCATTGTTCAACTTAGAAGAGACAGATATGATTTAAATCTATAAAATAATGAACAGTGTGGAGAAAGTGACTAGAGAAGTGTTATTTACACTTTTTCACAATACAGAACCAGGAGTCACCCAATGAAATTAATAGGTAGAAGGTTTAAAACAAACATAAGGCAGTACTTTTTCACACAACACACAAATAATGTGTGGAACCCATTGCCATGGGATGTTGTGATGGCAAAAAATAAAACTGGGTTTAAAAATGAATTAGATATGTTCATGGAGGATCGGTCCATCAACTGACGGCTATGGGTGACCTGAGCCTGTGACTGTCAGAAGCTGGGAGGGGAAGACAGTGATGGAGCCAGGGCCGGCGCTATCACTAGGTGACCCTAGGCAGTCACCTAGGGCGCCAGGATTTGGGGGGCAGCTGCTGAGCTTGCAGCCGGAAGGCAGCCGCGGCGAGCCACCCCCTGCCTCCCCGCTCAGTCGCTGAGCGTGGAGCCAGGAGGCAGCTGCAGTGAGCCGTCCACTGCCTCCCGGCTCCACGCTCGGCTGCCGTTTGCGGGCATGTGGGGAGCTGCCGTGGCCCGAGGGCTGAGCTGCCACGAGCAGGATGGGAGCTGCCTGCCGCAGGCGGGGGAGCTGGCTGGCGGGGGCGGGGTGTAGGGCTGGTGCAAGGAAGTTTCGCCTAGAGCACAAAACTTCCTTGCACCAGCCCTGGATGGATCACTGTAAAACTGCCCTGTTCTGTACACGCCACCTGAAGCACCTGGCATTGGCTGCTGTTGGACACAGGATACTGGGCTAGATGGACCATTGCTCTTACCCAGTACGGCCATTTTGATGCTTTATTTACAATTTATGGTTTCAAGATTGATACTACTCCTTGCTTTAAACTAATGCCGCACACAACAGGGAACGGTTAGGTATTTAGGGCTGCTCCTGATCAGGGCCGGCTCCAGGCACCAGCCAACCAAGCACGTGCTTGGGCCGGCACCTGGAGGGGGGCGGCGCTGATCCCACTGGAGACGGTGAGATTTTGGCCACCGCCACCAAAGGCAGCAGGATTAGGCTCTAAATGCACAATGAGACCAGGTCGGGGGTCACTTAGTGCCCTGAGCAGTCTCCAGGTCGCTCCGGAGAGCGTTTCAGCGCCGCCTGCGCACCCAGGGCGGGCAAGAGGAGGCGACTGCCTTGGGCTGCAAAGGCTTAGGAGCAGCAATACGTGCAGCGACAGTTCACCACGGGAGTGGCCATGGGCTGTTCCCCCACGCCCCCGAGAGCCACGTGGCTAGAGCCGGGCTCCAGGTGTGCACTGGAGGGAAAGCCCGGACCCCCCCTCTGTGCTCTGCTCGTGAGATCCGCGCTCGCTCGCTCGCCCTCCCCAGTCCTTCCCTTCCCAGGCTAGGAAATCCTCTGCCACCTTTTCCCGGAGCCTCGCTGGGCTGGGGAGCCCGGCTCCCGGCCGGGGCTGAGGATTCGGCCTCCTGGCAGCAGCAGCGACACCTCCCGCCGCCCAGCTGCACCGCCGGGACCTGCCCGCTGGGAAGCCGGCAAGGGGGAGGAGGCAGCGGCACAACCTGACGTGTCTCCGTCATGGAGCTTAGCGTGATTCATCAACAGCAGCAGCGCGCCGGGGGCTGGATGCTGCGCACCGGCCCCGCTTAGAGCCGGGCAAGGGGCGAACCTGGCTCTCTGCCCTGCCGTCCGCAGCTGCGTCTCCTTGCCGCGGGGTGCAGGGTCCCTGGAGGAGCCAAGATGGAAGAAATCCTGAGGAAGCTGCAGAAGGAGGCGTCGGGGAACAAACACAAAGCGATCAAGGAGAGCTGCGGCCGGGCCATTGGTAAGGAAGCGGGCACCTGCCCCCTGGCGCTTTCTCCCAGGGCGTGCCCCAGCCCCCCGCGCCGGAGAGCAGACAGCCCCCTGCTTTGCCCGCCTCCCATTATGGGCAGCCCTCGGCCGCCGCCGCCGCGGGGCTGTTCATGTATTTGCAGAGCTTCCCGTTGTGCTCCCGCCGTGCCTGGGAAATCTCTGCCACTTGGATCCTTCCCTACATTGATTTAAAGGCACCCCTAAGCCATACCTGTGCTAGAGTATTTTTAACTCCCCCCCCCCCTTTTTTTTTGGAGGCTCTAATGCACACATTGCTATCGATTTGTTGGCCTTCAGCGTGAGCTCCAATCGTTCAGGAAAACCGAGCTGTTTGCGATGTTTCCTTTTCCAGCCAGGGCGCAGACAGGCTTAAGTAGGATGGCTTTTAATGATCTCTGTTTCGAGCTGCATATAGGACTCAGTGGTTCACCACTGCTGGAAGGCTGATGTGAGCCCACTGCAGGCAGTTTCCTTGCACTTGTAGCACCACTGGTTTTACTGAAATATGTTAATTGCATTTGCCCTAGTTGCCAGGTAAGCACGTTCTTTTGTCAGGCTCACGTTGTAAAACTTCAGAAGGGAATGACCCAAAGAGTGCCTGGTTGACACAACACTGGGGAGCTGACGTGGTCCAACACCGACTGGGCATAGACTCTGTAGGGTTAGCTATTAGCATATGAAAGGGTGTTACTACTGCTAATTAAATTTGAAAAGGAGGGATAATGACCTAATGAGGACAGCTGTTGAGGTTGCAGTACTTCTGGGTAGAGGAATCACTTATCTCTCACAGGTGTCAAGCTAATGTCCCTTTTGTAAAAAAAAATGCTTTTGATTTTACTATTTTCAGTGCATCATCATCTCATATTCAGGTGCATTCTAATTGCTGTGAATCACATGATATGTTAAAACTAGAGAGACTAAAAAATGAATAAACTTATGTTTCATTGGCAGGTAACTTATTGTTATCCCTCAAATGTATATGCTGTGATTCAATCACTTGATGTCATTTAAAAAAGTACAGGTTACCCTGTGTGGCCAAACCGTGCTTTGCTAGAGCCCAGTGATTTCAGAGGAAATCTATATTTTCATATTGGTGCCTAGACACTACTGTGATTGGCACAGTATAAATATATGTATAAACAGCTATTCATTTGTTTTTCACTTGATATGTAGTTTTTTTTCCTTCCCAGACTCAAACCACCATAAACCTATTTTATGGATATTTTAGTATTTATGTTAAGGGAACTGTGTGTTTGGTGATTACGTTGGACTCATTAACACCTTTCTTTGAGAGCAAGCTCTGGTAGACCCTTAAGTTATTTCACTGGAAAGAGAAGTAATATTTTACCATTCAAAAGTGCCAGTGATAGAGATGCTGAGCAAACAAGATGATTGCAGAACCACTGCTTGTTTTAATAACATGCAACCATTCAGTTTAATATAACACAGAATTCTTAAAAAATATGTATCTTCCATACAAGGATAAGGCTGGTTGAGCGGTATACCAAATACAGTACATTGGAAATATTTTCTCTTAGTTCAGTGAGCACATACATAAGTGTCCTTTGATGAATGTGCTTTCTGTTACAATGCAATTATTTTGTACTATGACTTCTCAACCACTAATTTATGCTAAGAGATCAGTTCTGAGAGAACCTCACTGCACATACCTTGTTGTTAGGCACTCATTTTATTAGGTAGTTGTTTTAGTGAAAATGAACTAAGTGTAATGAGCTGCACACACATTTTCAGAGAGGATGTGACTCAAGAGAAATGGTTCAAGCAACATAAGTCAGTGCTGGGGTTGATCTATACTAGGGCTGTCAAGTGATTAATTGCGATTAATTGCACAATTAAACAATAATAAAATACCATTTATTTACATATTTTGGGATGTTTTCTACGTTTTCAAATATATTGATTTCAATTACAACACAATACAAAGTGTATAGTGCTCACTTTCTGTTTATTTTTGAATACAAACATTTGCACTGAAGAAACAAAAGAAATAGTATATTTCAATTAACTTAATACATGTACTGTAGTGCAATCTGTTTATCATGAAAGTGCAACTTACAAATGTCGAATTATGTACAAAAAAAAACTGCATTCAAAAATAAAACAATGTAAACTTTACAGCCTACAAGTCCATTCAGTCCTACTTCAGCCAGTTGCTCAGACAAACAAGTTTGGTTACATTTGCAGGAGATAATGGTGCCCGCTTCTTGTTTACAATGTCACCCGAAAGTGAGAACAGGCGTTCATCATGGCACTGTTGTAACTGGTGTCGCAAGATATTTACGTGCCAGATGCGCTAAAGATTCATATGTCCCTTCATGCTTCAACCACCGTTCCAGAGGACATGCATCCATGCTGATGACAGGTTCTGCTCGATAACAATCCAAAGCAGAGCGGACTGATGCATGTTCATTTTCATCATCCGAGTCAGATGCCACCAGCAGAAGGTTGATTTTTTTATTTTTATTTTATTTTTTTGGTGGTTCGGGTTCTGTCATTTCCGCATCAGAGTGTTGCTCTTTTAAGACTTCTGAAAGCATGCTCCACACCTCGTCCCTCTCAGAGTTTGGACGGCACTTCAGATTCTTAAACCTTAGGTCGAGTGCTGTAGCTATTTTTAGAAATCTCACATTGGTACCTTCTTTGCGTTTTGTCAAATCTGCAGTGACCGTGTTCGTAAATCAAACAACATGTGCTGGGTCATCATCCGAGACTGGTATAATGTGAAATATATGGCAGAATGCAGGTAAAACAGTGCAGGGGACATACAGGGTACATAGATGATCATAATGGTCCCTTCTGACCTTAAAGTCTATGAGTTTATGAGTTCTCTCCCAAGGAGTTAAGTCACAAATTTAATTAATGCACTATTTTTTTAACGAACATCATCAGCATGGAATCATGTCCTCCAGAATGGTGGCTGAAGCATGAAGGGGCATATGAATGTTTAGCATATCTGGCATGTAAACACCCTGCAATGCCGGCTACAAAAGTGCCATGTAAATGCCTGTTCTCACAAGTGACGTTGTAAATAAGAAGCAGACAGCATTATCTCCCGTAAATGTAAACAAACTTGTTTGTCTTAGCGATTGGCTGAACAAGAAGTAGGACTGAGTGGACTTGTAGGTGCTAAAGTTTTACTTTGTTTTGTTTTTGAGTGCAGTTATGTAACAAAAAAAATCTACATTCGTAAGTTACGCTTTCATGATAGAGATTGCACTACAGTATTTGTATGAGGTGAATTGAAAAATATTTTTGTTCTTACAGTGCAAATATTTTGTAAAAAAATATAAAGTGAGCACTGTACACTTTGTATTCTGTCATAATAGAAATCAATATATTTGAAAATGTAGAAAAACATCCAAAATATTTGAATAAACAATAGAATACCAATTGAACTTAATATTGCGATTAATCGTGATTACTTTTTTTAACCACAGTTAATTTTTTTTTTAGTTAATAGCATGAGTTAATGGCGATTAATCAACAGTCCTAATTTGTACATAAACTTGCACCAATGTAACTAAATCAATATCTTAAACCCAGTTTAGTTATTTTGTTGCAAGTCCAGGTGGATGCTGATTTTGGAACAGTGTCCACACACAGACTTGGACTGAAATAATTAAATCATTTGTAATCCACAGCAGCTGCTGTTTTGGTGCAAGTTTTTAGATACAGGACCCTGGAACAGGGTAGTCTATATGTCACCATGCTGACATCTAGAAGGGTTCCCTACAATGAGAAAAGCACTCAATACCTCACACAGGATCATGGCCAGAGAGAATTTTTTCAAATTATAAATTGTAAGTTAACTGTCAGTGCTATTGATAGGAGTCAGGGTTGGGAACAGTAATTCAAAACTGTGGAAATGTGCAGTATCTAGATCCTGAATACATTGTCTCCGTTACAGTTCTTATTCTTTCCTTTACTCGTATAGAAACTTTGGAATCTTCTGATGCTGCTGCTACCAAGATCCTGCCATATCAGCTGAGGTAAGGAAACATAAATGTCTTGGATCATGTGACGCCATGGGTATTGGCAAAACCTACAAAAAAGATCATAAATGGACAGAAGTATATTACTGATGTTCAGTGAGAAAGGAAGGCTGGACTGTGGCAGGATGACACTCATGATGGAAGCTTGCTTATTCTCACTGCTCCTTTCAGTCTGATATACTGTCTTGTTAAATATGGATCAATCAGTGTGTACTGGAAATTAGCAACCATTGGGACAGGCAGTGTGGTCTTAGGGATAGAACAATGGGTTGGGACTCAAGAAACCTAGTGTTGGTTTTGCCACTGGCCTGCTGAGTGACCTTGGGCAAGTCACTGCATCGTTTTGTGCCTCAGTTTCTCCATCTGTAAAAGCAAGGATAAAGATGCTGACTTCCTTTGTAAAGCACCTTGAGATCTCCTGATGAAAAATGCTATATAAGAGCTAAGTATTATTATTTTAGTTATTCAGTCTACCGTATTATAAAGTGGCAGTGAACTCACACTGTTAGCCAAGCAGTAAATTGAAATTGAGAAAAGGGGTATTGTTTCCAAATGGTCACTTTTTAGGTTTGAAATCCCTGGTCTGTCGTTTTAGTTCATAAGTTGCTTTAGGGTTCCTTAGCAAGTCTAAGCTTTTACCTTGTCTACACTAGACTTTTTTTCCTGACAGATCTCACTGCATTGTTATCCCAGGTGCAGTTGCATGGCTGGTAGCGACATCAGGAGTGCTAGGCTAGACAAGGCTTTGGCAGCCGTCAGTACTTTTACTACCACATCATTGAAACTTGCTCAGAACAGGGATAAATAGAATGGTTTTAAAACAGGCAGCAGCAGCCATAGGAGCCTTTCCTGCACTAGCACTGCCAAGTGACTGGAGCCGTAGCAGAGGGAGCAGTTTTTTTTTCAGAAAGAAGCCTAGAACAGACCCCCCTTTGTGTGCCATCTTGCACCCTAAACCTCCGATCTTGCCTTCAAAATTCACTGTCAGTGGCATGGTGCTCGCAATTGTTTCTGAGGACATGTTTTTTTCCTCTTACAATCATCTGGAGGTGTATGTGGATTGTCTGGCATAGGGTACAGTGGGCTTGGGAATGGTAATTCTGTTTTGCAGAGGATTTTGATATTTTGAAATCTGATTTCATTCCGATTTGGAATAAAACTCAAATATTTCACAATCTCCCATGAAAGGGAACGGTGTCCCAGCTCTGGGGCAGTCAGCCTGGTGGACTGCCTTGGAGCCGTGGACCCCGGGAGCTCAGGCTGCTGAGGAGCTACAAGCCTAGGAGTTTGGGAGCTAGCTCTTCCAAGCTACTTCCTCTTCAGTCAGACTGGTGAGCTGAAGGGCAGTTGGGAATCTGCAGGCTTGCCCTGGCTGAGTTGGGAGCTGGAGCTCCCAGGGTTTCTAGGTTCTGACTCCCTGTCAGACTGCCTGGTGAGCTGTGGAAGAACCAGGCATCTGGAAGCACTCTGAGTCCTGGCTAACCTGAGAGCCTCGGAGATTTGGAAAATGGCTTCCAGGTTCCTGGCTCCTCATCAGATTGCCTGATGGGCTGAAAGGGAGCCAAAATTCTGGGAGCCTTTGGAGCCCCACTTGGTGGCAGCCCACTTGGTGGCAGCCCACTAGCTGAGTTTCAGAAGAGCCTGAGATGGGAGCTTAGGAGCTGGGGCTCTCAGGGCTTCCAGGCTGTTGGTTCTTGTCATAGAATCATAGAAGTGTAGGATTGGAAGGGACCTCAACAGGTCATCTAGCCCAGTCCCCTGCAATCAAGGCATGACTACGTAATAACTAGACCACTCCTGACAGGTATCTGACTAACCTGTTCTTAAAAACCTGCAATGATGGAGATTCCACAACCTCCCTAGGCAATTTGTTCCAGTGCTTAACCACCCTGACAGTGTTTTTCCTAATGTCCAACCTAAAGCTCCCTTGCTGCGATTTAAGTCCATTGCTTCTTGTCCTATCCTCAGAGGTTAAGATGAACAATTCTTCTCCCTTCTCCTTGTAACAACCTTTTATGTATTTGAAAACTGTTATGTCTCACACACACACTCTTTTTTCACTCTTCCCTCATAAGTCATGTTTTCTAGACCTCAAATCATTTTTGTTGCTCTTCTCTGGACTTTCTCCAGTTTGTCCACATCTTTCCTGAAAGGTGGTGCCCAGAACTGGACACCATACTCCAACTGAGGCCTTATCAGCATGGAGTAGAGTGGAAGAATTACTTCTCGTGTCTTGCTTACAACACTCCTGCTAATACATCCCAGAATGATGTTTGCTTTTTTTTTTTTTCTCTTCTCAACAGTGTTACACTGTTGACTCATATTTAGCTTGTGATCCACTCTGACCCCCAGATCCCTTTCCGCAGTACTCCTTCCTAGGCAGTCATTTCCCATTTTGTATGTGTGCAACTGATTGTTCCTTCCTAAGTGGAGTACTTTGCATTTGTCCTTATTGAATTTCATCCTATTTACTTCAGACCATTTCTTCAGTTTGTTCAGATCATTTTGAATTTTAATCCCATCCTCCAAAGCACTTTCAACCCCTTGTAATTTGGTATGGTTCTCAAACTTCATAAATATACTCTCTATGCCATTATCTAAATCATTTATGAAGATGGTGAAGAGAACTGGACCCAGGACCGATCCCTGTGGGGCCTCCACTCGTTATGCCCTTCCAGCATGACTGTGAACCACTGATGACTACTCTCTGGGAATGGTTTTCCAACCAGCTATGCAGCCACCTTGTAGTAGCTCCATCTAAGTTGTATTTCCCTAGTTTATGAGAAGGTTATATGAGACAGTATCAAAAGCCTTATTATAATCAAGATATACCACATCTACTGCTTCCCCCCCCCCCCCCCCCAATATTGTTACCCTGTCAAAGAAAGCTGCCATCCTGCCAGGTGAACTCCCAAAGAGCCCGGTGGGCATGCTGGCAGGAAAACAGGTAGATTTCCATGCAAATTTGTTAAAAACAAGCCATCTCCCCAAAATGTTTCAATTTCAATGCATCAGCATTCTCAGAATTTCCAACCAACTCTAATAAGTTCAACTGCCAAGTACTGGGAACATTGGGAATCTGGGAACAGATTTCTTACTCTTCCAAGATGTATTTGGCAAATGTATGTGGAGAGTTGGGGGATCGGAGATACAATTATGCCTCTATAATTCATTGGTTGTCCTGGGATAAGCTAAAGCAGCCTAGAGGTTGCTCTGATTTATGCCAGTTGGATACAATCCCTGTGGAACTATATGTCAGTACAGAACTGGCAGAATACATCTTGCTCTGCTTCTTCCCATGCACACTCTCTCCCATCCAGACATGCAGCCTGTGTCAAAATAGAGGGCAGGGGACAGCTGGGGTAGGAGCTAGCTATTCTGCCTCATGCTAGCTGAGAACTCCACCACACCTGAGTAATTTTCAGGTGACCTGTTAGGGTCAGTTTACTCTGCTTTGCACCATGGCTGAAGTGGAAGGAGTAAGTCTGGCCCTTTATCTTCCCATCTATGGCATAGTGTGTTCACTGTAGTTTGTTTTTTTCACACTAATCCTTGTGATAGTGTTATCTAGCATTGTCCTCATTGCCAACCTTTCCACAGATCAGCTTTTTCATTTGCTCATCATCTCTTAAGAACTCTTTTCCCCCAGCATTATTAACGTGAATTGGCTTTTCCATTGTAAATGCTAATTTTTTGGAACCAGAAATCTTGACAACTTCAGCTGTGGTGAAGTGAAATCTAACAGACAGGTTTGTCAGGAATGATGTAATTAGGGTTACTTGTTTATACGCACATTCCATTTTTTGTAGAAAATGTTTGGTGTTGGGCCCTAGGTGTCAAAAAATCGGCTACCACGCTGGATGCTGTGACACTTCCTGGGAGTACCCAGGGCTATGAGGCACCTTACACTTAGTGTGAGAGAGGTATACATTTATTAAACAAAGGACAGAGATTCAAGAAATAGCAAGTAGACGTTTTGGAAACAAATGGTTACATATAAAATAAAAATATAGCATGCATTTTAGAGCCTAGACTTGACTAACTAGATACTCTCGTATCTCGTAGAATTTGGCTCACTCCAAAATCCTTGTGGAGTTTTATAGCTAAGCTGCTGTGACCCTCCTTTTGTGAGACCGACATGTCAGCTTCCGAGGTGAAGGATCCAGTGTGTGTAGGGGTTTTTTTTTTGCCCCCGAAGATATACCAGTCCTATCCTTTGTCTTTATTCATAAACAGGACATGCCCTGTCGTTTGTTTCATTTTGTAGACTTCCGCTCATAGATTTTTTGCAATCACTTATTTAGCCTGTGGCTCAGTACACAAATAGTCATAAATTGTGAGGTATACAATACACAAATGACCAGGCAGGGAGATAGGTGTCTGTTCTCTCCTGTCTGAAAGGAACATTTTTGAGGCACGCCACCTCCTGGTGACCCGCCTTAACTCCAAGACCATAAGAACATAATTTTCTGTATAGCTACATAACTCCTCAAATATTATGATTATGTCGACCTGTGGACAATTAGCTCTCAGTAGAGCTGTTACATGCCACTTTTCGGTGAACTATTATGCATATATCTGACCCAGACAGAGAGAGATGCAACTCTGTGCCCTCTGCCCATTAGCACCAAGGTGTCAGGGCTGGGTAATGGGCAGCCAGACCTAGTAGTCAGAGCCAGAGTCATGAGACAGGAGTCAGCTGGGTCAGGATACTGGGGTGGTGGGAGGAAGGGGAATAAGAGGCCCGAGACAAACTGGAGCTCAGGAACCACAAGTCAGATGCCAGGAGTCAAGCTGGGTCGGGATGCCAGGAAATCAAGCTGCAGGAGCAGGGTGGAGCCTCGTTCAGACAGCTTCCTGTTTCTGCTGGTGGCTTGAATAGGGCCAATCAGCTGTTCTGGGACTTGTGCAGAGCCTCACACTGAGCTGAGCTTGGTGGGTCCCAGGCAAGCCATCATCAGCAGGCTGGCAGGTGGAGTATTGGAGTGTGTCTGCTCCCATGAGTCCTGAGGGCTTGGGTTCAAGACGTGAAGGTCATTATATAAGGGGTCTCTGAGTCACAGACTTCTAAACCAGGCATTGTCTAGAAGACCGAATGTCTTCACCTATCCTTTCCCCCGAGCTTACTCTTCATTCCTTATTTGTAAAGCATGATCCTGTGTTTTATCGCAGAGCCACAGAGGTCCGAGAGAGTGCAAATGGAGAGTGGATTGAAACTCCTCTCGGCACTGCACTCATCCAAGTGCGGGTCTGTGCAGGCTGGTCCCCTACACTTAATGAGAACAGTCTAAAGACAGCTGTGACTTATGCTGAGCTGCAGTGACTGTCAAAGGCCAAAGCAGTTGTCAAGGACAGGTGCGACACAGAAATGTCCTGATCACGCCTCATTTCCTGCAGCCTCTTTTCCTTGCCATGTGGCAGCAGGGAAATTCTGGGCTGGCACAGATCGAGCCAGGGCTCCTCCAGTTCTCATCCACCTTAAAACCACCCTTCACTCCGTCTGCTGTTATTGTGCTGAGTGCAGCGTAGTGGGGCTAGGGGATCTGACCCAGAATGTTTAATGATGTCAGATTATGATAGAAAACGAATTTGAGCTCAGGTGCAAACCAAATATCCCAAGTTAACAGAGCCCATCGATGTGTGAGCTACATAATGCCAGCGTGTGGGAAAGATTAAAGAAAGTGCAAATATCTGAGGAAGACAATATAGACAGTTTAGGACATAAATGTGTTTTACAGTGTTCTCCAAAGGGGACAGTTTAGTGGATTTCCTAGCTCAGTTACCCAACATCCCGAGTCTTGTGTGCACAAGGAGTAACACCACCATTTATCCCATAGGAGTGTGTGGTGTGTTCTTACAGTGCACAGAATCCGAGAAGGATGTTTTAGCCAAACATCTAGGGAATGTGCTTTATTGCATTACGTGTTTGGTAGCAAGTTCAAAACTAAGCTAAGGACACGGAGGGCTTTTCTTTCCCCTGTTCCCCTGGCCTATAAGGAGCACATTGGGCTTCTGAGCAGAAGGAAGGGGAGATGTGGTGTGATGTGTTGGGAGACCAGCACTAGCATGTGTTTTTGCATCTTTGTTTCATAGTGATTAAATGAAAAGCCAGTGAGTTAAGTTTCAAAACCAGCCCCTGTAGGTTTAGTAGGGGCTCTTCATAATGTTTTCTCTTAACATGCTGGGTCAGGTCTAACTGAGCTGTACTTCACACAGAACCTAAGGTAGTTCTCAGCCAGTTTTCTGCTTCCTCGGTCTTGGGACTGACCAGGGGCCAATTTAGTTCTGCAGTTCGCAACAAAACTTTAGAGCAGCTTAAGGTTTCTCTAAGTTATGCAGGCAGGAATGGTTCCACTGGCTGGGTATCACCAGAATGCAAGGCTCTCTGGCCACACCATATCCCAGTCCTGGGCCATGTGTGACACACATTCTATTCTGGATGCAGGGAGCTAACTGATGCTAGTGAAAAATACCCAGCGCCTTTAGAGCTGCTTTCCACAGCCTGAGCAGAGCAAGCAGTTGAAATAGGGATGGGGGAATTGGTCCACGATGTGCCAGATTGTGACTGGCCCTAGTAAGTGTGTGCAAAGAGCAGGAGGGAGCAAAGATTCTTCCAACTTGTGGCAGTGTCTCTTGCAGTGGTACCAGCTACAGTGCAGTCTCGACTAGCTCGAGATGCTAGCCATACCAGAAGGGAGTGAGGCCATGGTCCTACCCCCCATTTCCGCCTTCACCCCACTCCATATTGGCCCGCAGAGATGGAGGAATGCACTAGGGGAGTGCACCTTTGTTTGTAAGGGATGGTGCTGTGGCTGTTCCGTCGGGGAACTCCAAGAGGAATTGTGTCTCCCTAAACTCTTCCCTGGGTTGCTGCATTTAATCTGGCCCAGCGTTTCTCATATTGGGGGTCCTGACCCAAAAGGGAGTTGCAGGGGGGTTGCAATGTTATTTTAGAGGGGTTGCGGTGTTGCCACCCTTACTTCTGCGCTGCCTTCAGAGCTGGGTGGCTGGAGAGCAGCAGCTGTTGGCCGGGTGCCCAGCTCTGAAGGCAGCGCCCCGCCAGCAGCAGCACAGAAGTAAGGGTGGCAATACCGTACCATGCCACCCTTATTTCTGTGCTGCTGCTGGCGGTGGCTCTGCCTTCAGAGCTGGGCTTCCGGTCAGCAGCCACCGCTCTCCAGCTGCCCAAATCTGCAGGCAGCGTCACTGCTGCCAGTAGCAGCACAGAAGTAAGGGTAGCAGTACCGCAACCCCCCTAGAATAACCCCTCCCCAGCTCTTTTTTGGGTCAGGACCCCTACAGTTACACACTGTGAAATTTTACGTTTAACTAGCTGGAATAATAACATTTACGATTTTTTTCAATCCTCTTGATTGTGAAATTGACCAGAATGGACCGTGAATTTGGTAGGGCCCTAACTATATCAAATCCAGTGAGCCAGACGGAGCTAAGCTGATTCATGTTGGCCCCAAAGTCTAGAGATCTGATTTGACATTGCGGAGGGGATGCTCTCCAATTGGCTTTAAGATTACTCTTAAAAAGCTAAGGAAATTGAGTGTACAAAAACTACATTAGAAGAACATTAAGGATCTGCCTAATTCCAACACAGTGAAGGCAATTCTGATGTACACCTGCTGCTCTATTCTTAGTTCACCCTGTTGGGTTCCTCCTGTGTATTCTTGAACATATGGCATGTTCGAGCAAATGGTTTCCTGAGGCCTTTGCAACAAATGAGTGAGGTCTGCTGCAGCTTTTGTATAATGGTTGCTTCCAAGGCAACCTCAGCACTTCCCGGATGAAATACCTATTACGTAGGACAACACCTGAGGTGTATTTTGCCCCACAGGCCAGCTATGTTCAGCAGTATTTGGACAGTTAAGGAAGGAGAGGCAGCCTTGAATGTCACGGCTTTACTTAGCTTAACTGAGACCCATTGGGATTCATCTTCCCAGCACAAAGTAGGGAGATGTAGCCATTCAGCTCCCCTTGACATTAATAGGATTTATGGGGTTAAATCCTTGAAAACCACTGTGAAAATTAACCCAGTTGAGGGATTGCAATTGTAATGTCTTACTTCCTAACAAAAACACCCAGCTCCGGACACTGAGGCCTTTCATTTCCCCACTGAACCTGTACATGGGTTTTCTCACACTACTCTGTCAATGTGCCTCACCTTGGACGTATCACCTAACCTCTCTGTGACTTTGTTCTCCATCTGTAAAATGAAGATAATAATGTTTCCCTAACTCGCAGGGGGTTGTGAAGATAGATGCATCGTCAGATCGGGGCTTTATGAATACTTAAATAGATCAAATGGAAGGACTACTTTGAATGGCCACATCTATCCAATGGAAAATGGTCTAAGATAAAGGGTTGCCAACCCTCCAGGATTGGCCTGGAGCCTCCAGGAATTAAAGATTAATCCTTAATTAAAGATTAATATGTCACATGATGAAACCTCCAGGAATACGTCCAACCAAAATTGGCAACCCTAATAACTTTGTCTAGCCCAGCAGCCAGCCCGCTGATTCTAATGACTGTTAGTTGCTACTCAGCAGAGCTAGATTCCTTTTGGCATCTTCAAGGTGAAAAGCTCTATATCCTATTGCCAAACACCTGAGCTATCCCATCTTCTCTATTATGGGTCTAATTTCTAGTGATGTTTAATGGTCTACTAACAATAACTGAACTGAAATAGAAAATGGGCCCTTAGTGAGGTCTATGAGCCATACCATGGAGTAAAAGGTACATAGGTGCTGGAACTAGGGGTGATGGGGGTGCCGCAGCACCCCCTGGATTGAAGTGGGTTCCGTTATCTGAAGGGTTTGACGTTTGGTTCAATGGCTCTTAGTACCCCCACTATAAAAATTGTTCCAGCACCCATGTAAAGGATGGAGCCAGAATCAGTTTACTAATGCAGAAATCAGAGGGGTAGCCATGTTAGTCTGGATTTGTAGAAGCGACAAAGGGTCCTGTGGCACCTTATAGACTAACAGTACTGCTTGCATCCGACGAAGTGGGGATTCACCCACGAAAGCTTATGCTCCAATACCTCTGTTAGTCTATAAGGTGCCACAGGACCCTTTGTCGCTAACGCAGAAATGTAGCTGCTATAGTTCTTTTAATTGCTATCTTCAACCTTCATCAGTGACAGCTAAAGGGGGTTAATGCTGGGGCAAATTTTTGTGCACATAAAAAAGGCAAAGCCACCTTACTGATAATATACCCCTCGGTACACTTTGGAGACTTGTCTTTTTTGCCCTGAATTTTTTGTGTACAATGCTTCTACCTTGGCCGGGCCATTTAGCATTAGAAAATATTATTCTTTTTTTCCCCTAAAGTGATTTCCTCAGAGCTCTAAGGTATATTTCCACAACCCCCAAGTTTTTCACTACCCAACTGTAAAGTCCCTTTCATCTAACTTTTCTTCTCTCCAAGAATGGCTGGGTTTAGTACTTCATAGCTTATTGCCTCCTGTCAACCCACAGAAGTGACACTGCCGACCTTGCTCTGGACCATTACATGGAATTTGTGTCTCAGTAGTGCCCCACCCGTGAAGCAAGGTGAGGCATGGGGGGAAGACATGTACGCTCAGGTTCTCAGCAGGTGTAAATTGGCACAGCTCCATTTCTGTCAGTGGAGCTACGCTGATTCACACCAGCTGAGAATCTAATGCTCAGTTTTTACAGTGACAGGTAGGAGATGGATCAGTGTGTATGTTATGTTAGCATAATGAATAATTAGGGCCCTACCAAATTCACAGTCATGAAAAACACATCACAGACTGTGAAATCTGGTCTCCCCCCATGAAATCTGGTCTCCCCCCCGTGAAATCTGGTCTTTTGTGTGCTTTTACCCTATACTGTACAGATTTCACAGGGGAGACCAGCGTTTCTCAAATCGGGGGTCCTGACCCAAAAAGGAGTTGCAGAGGGATCGCGGGGTTATTTTAGGGGGTGGGTCGTGGTATTGCCACCGTTACTTCTGTGTTGCCTTCAGAACTGGGCGGCCGGAGAATGGCAGCTGTTGGCCGGGTGCCCAGCTCTGCAAGCAGCAACACAGAAGTAAGGGTGGCAATACCTTACCATGCCATCTTTACTTCTGTGCTGCTGCGGGCAGTGGCGCTGCCTTCAGAGCTGGGATCCTGGCCATCAGCTGCTGCTCTCCAGCTGCCCAGCTCTGAAGGCAGCGCCGCCGCCCGCAGCAGCGCAGAAGTAAGGGTATCAGTACCGCAACCCCCCTACAATAACCCTGTGACACCCTCTGCCCTCCCCCAGCTGCTTTTTGGGTCAAGACCCCTACAATTACAACACCGTGACATTTCATATTTAAATAGCTGAAATCATGAAATTTAGGATTTTAAAAATCCTATGACCATGAAATTGACCAAAATGGACTGTGAATTTGGTAGGGCCCTATGAATAATATAGTATGCATTCATTGCTCAGCAAAGGTTCTCCAAATGCTTTATAAATACTTATTTATTAAACTTCACAATACTTTGCTGTGCTGTGTATTATGGTGCCCAGTTTAGAGATGTGTAAACTGGAACATAGAGAGGATATCCCAACATTTTCAGACGTGTCCACTAATTTTGGTGCTCAGTAAAGAGACACCTAGGTCCTATTTTTCAGAGCTGGTGAGTTCATTTCAACTGTATTTACTAGCGCTCAGCACCAACAGAAATCAGACCCTTAGGTATTTTATGTTGGGCATCCACATTTAATGAATACTTTTGAAAAATTTGGCCTAAGCAATTTTGTGATAGAGTCAGAACTCGTGAGCCTTGACTCCCATGCCCCTCTTCTAACCATGATACTGTGGCCACCTTCTTCCTTCTAGTGAGCTTTGTTAGGTCATACACCCCCAACAGCAACGCCCCAAATAAAACTAAACTGGGTATTGCCAGTGCTAGCTATAAATTGATAAAAGCATGTTAAGGGAAAAGTGACCAAGCAAATTTAAAAAATAATCTGGCAGCAACTCTCTCGGTCTTAGTAGCCAGCAACAATGATGGAGGAAGAGTCAAAGGTACATGATATGATGTTAGTGGATAAATAGAATTTAAAAAAATAAACCTTGCCTGAGTGTAGCAGTGGTCCTTTAAACTTGTTTGGTCTCTATTGCTAGTCTTAACGTTTTCCAAGAATGTGTAAAGATCTCATCGGTGTTGGAGTGGGAAACTCTCTTTTCAAAGCACATGTATCCAGTAGCGGGATAATATTCAATAAGCATCATACCCTATGGACCCAATCCATTAAGTAGGAGAAGAGAGTTGCATATGTACAGTATATGAAGAAAAGAGACCTGAATGTGTCCTCTGCAGTAGATTTCACATGTACTTTATTTTTTTCCCTTGTTGTTTGACATAGACTGTCATTCCACCGCAGCAAATAGAAATGATGCAATTGCTATGACAGTGTGTATCCTCCAGTACCTACAAGATCATGCCCTGCCTATATATTGTTTGGGGTTTTTTCCATTGCTGGAGAGGTTTCTCCAAGTTTGGAGTGATACATTCAGCAAAGGGGCTCTGATTTTTGCAGAAATGTTTGCGGAGGAAAGGATTTCAGGACTAAAAGCAAAATAAAAGCTAATGTCAAAAAGTGACAACATTTTGTAGTATTCAGGGTAAACTGTGATGAAGGCACAGCCTTCCCGATGAGTGGATAAGAAAGAGACCATTGCATCTTGGCTTCTCATTATCCTACCTTACTCAAACTAGACTCAGTTCCTGTGCATCTAGCTTTTTCTCAGTGTGTTCTTTCTGCCATGGTGCATTTCATTCCAGTGTTCATTATTTCAGACTGACGTGTGAACTTCAGGAAGCCTGCTCAGTGAGGAGCAGGAAGTTAGCATCAAAGGTAGCTGACCTCTGAGGTATGTGTTTGAATTTTTCTGTAGTTCTTGGAGCGCTGGACAAAAGCAGATAGCAGATCAGTTCAGAAAGAACTTCTCTTTCCGTCTCTGAGATCCTCCTGCAGCTTCTCATGTGACAGAGGTCTATGTCCTGAAAAGCGATAATAGCTTGTTAAGCTCTCAAGGTCAGGGACTGTATTGCCTTCTGTACCATATGCACACTGTCTCCACTCAACAACGTGGGTTGTGGCCTTTCATGGGATTATTTGCATGATTATCACCAGATTTCCAGCACTGCAGAGATCTGACATCCAGCTAATCGCATGGATGGTCCATACAGCTGGAGAGTCCTGAGACTGGAATGTAGTTTGGCCCTTCCTTTATGTTTGAATGTTGGTGATTTTTATCATTTCATTCTTCTCCTTCCTCATTCCGGATAGTTTCCTTCCACTGGGAAAGAGTGGGCAGGGAGAGCTGATCCTTGTTTGTTTATTTTTTGTTTAAATAGACTTTTTTTTTTTTTTTAAACTTAAATCAGATTTTTTTTAAATTACATATTGGTGTCTTTCTTCCTATTTCATATTGTTACATTGCTAAAGTTGATATTTTAAATGTTTTTCTTTACTTAGTTTCCTAATTGATAGTAGAACTTTAGATTTTTTAAAAATACTGAATGTTTTTTCTGCTAAGGAGTTTCACATTTAGAGTGCTCATGTATGCTGAAAATGACAAATTCAGGGCCTCATCTCTAGAGCTTAGTGGGGAACAGCTTCTCCTTCCTGCAAAACTTTTTTTGGAGATTTCAATAATTTTTCCTATTCTGCTTTGAAATGGACCACAGACCCCCTTGACATTTTTCATGAAAAATCAGAGCAAGGGAGACCCAAGAATAGTCAGTAAGCAAGTGGGGAGGGCACTTACCTTGGCTTTGGGAGATCCAGGTTCAAGTCTCTCTGAATCAGGCAGAGCAGGGTCTTGAACCTGGATCTCCTAAATCCCTGGTAAATGGATCATTAACTATTTGGGGGGCAGAGGTGGTCCTCTTTTTCTCTCTGTGACCAGAAATACCATCCTTACTTTGAGAATAGCACAAAGACAAACCCCAAATTGATAAGCAAATAGCCTGTGCTATATTTGCAACAAACCCAACCAATACTGAACTTCTACAAATCAAGAAAGCTGAAATGCTTTAACCAGGCTATATTCCCTCTCGCGTTTACAGTTTGAAGTCAGTGGGACTCATGCTCCTAAGACACTTGGGTCCTGTTAAAAATCTTAGGGACCCAAATATGGGCCTAGGAGACTAGCTTGAAAATTTTGGCCCGTTGTGCTAGGTACTATACAAACACAGAGCAAAAAGGCCCTGCCACCAAGATCTTACAATCTAGTGTAAACCAAGACAACAATGGATACTAAAAAGCAGATGGGGGAGTATGAGGAAACAGTGAGACACTGTTGGTCAGCATGATAGGCAGTGGTCTCCGCACACCAGTGGTTTTTGTATACCTGGTGGAAAAGGAAGGGTTTTGAAGGACGATAATGAGATAGTTCTTATGCTTAACCCTAAACACGAGTAGTGTTTAGTGAGTGAATCAGGCAGAGCAGGGTCTTGAACCTGGATCTCCTAAATCCCTGGTAAATGGATCATTAACTATTTGGGGGGCAGAGGTGGTCCTCTTTTTCTCTCTGTGACCAGAAATACCATCCTTACTTTGAGAATAGCACAAAGACAAACCCCAAATTGATAAGCAAATTGTCTTAGGAGCACGAGTCCCACTGACTTCAAACTGTAAACCCGAGAGGGAATATAGCCTGGTTAAAGCATTTCAGCTTTCTTGATTTGTAGAAGTTCAGTATTGGTTGGGTTTGTTGCAAATATAGCACAGGCTATTTGCTTATCAGTGAGACTGTTGATGAGAGTAAAGTTATGAAGCTGCTTACATGTCTCCAGGATTAGGGCCTCAATTTGCTATAAGCAAAAAACCAAAATATTGAAATCTTATAAAATAAAATAAGACACTCTACTTCTGGTGGCATTTAAAAACCCCAGCATTTATAATTCAGTTCATTCTAGATTTTAATCTATAAAGTTGCAGTAGCACAAATTTTCAAATTGGTTGTACAACATTCCTACCTGATTTAAAAATCAGTGATTACAAAGAAGGTGATTACAATCATGATTTCATTCAGTGATTGAAACTGCCGTAATTTAAGTTGCTGTACCTTGTTTGCAAACCACTTGATATATGTGCCCCTTTGCATGTAAGAGGATGGTAGCACCGCAGAGTCCAGTTAACACTGCCTTCAACTTTAGGCTGAATTTAGCATTGCTTTTGTTCAAGGGTATTTTCTCTGGGTGTTGAATCCACTGCAGAAATAGCAAAAAATTATAGGACTATGAATGTATCCCGTGTACATTTACTCGTAGTCAGCTAAACTTTATGACAAAGTAATGTTAAGAACATGAAGCAAATTGTTTTGCCTGCCACAGCCTACCTGGTGCTAGTGCTCTTGTGCCCTCCTCCTCCATCTGAGTGCTGGATAGGAGAATCACCCCACGCCGCTCTGCAATTACATGGTCGCTATCTGATAGTAAATCGAAGCAAGTCATTCAGGGCCGGCGCTATAACTAGGCGACCCTAGGTGGTCGTCTAGGGCGCCAGGATTTGGGGGCCGGCAGGCAGCTGCCTCCCAGCACCACGCTCAGCCGCCCGCCGCCTGAGGGGGGGGGGGGCTGAGCTCCCGTGGCCCGTGGGTGGGGGTGGGAGGCTGAGCTCCCGGGGGCGGGGGAGCTGGCTGTGGGGTGTGGGGCGGCGCAGGGCTGGTGCAAGGAAACTTCCTTGCAGTGGCCCTGAAGTCATTGATGCACTGGCGGGGAGGCCCCAGCAGCACCATAGATTTGCTGATTAGTGTGCCTGGTGGTTTCCAACACTCAGTTTGCTGGCTGGATCCATCCTGCTTGGCATATTTCTGCGGCCTGCTTGGCTTATTCAGATTCTGCAGAATCTCAACTTTAATTAAAAAAAAAAAAGTTTCTAGCCCTCATGGTTGCAAATATAATCTTTCAGTGAGAACCATTTGTAAGAGTATGCAGTGTTGTCTGCCTGAGTATGCAGATAGCCTGAAACAATGCATCTGAGATATGTGAACTCCTGTACTGCCTATTAATGTCACTGGGGTATTGACTCTAAAGCCCAAGGGTGACAATTTAAACATCTCTACGTAAAAGAATTAATGGACACAAATCGGACATCAGGAATGGTAACATGCAAACGCCAGTAGGAGAACTCTTCAATCTTCCTGGACATTCTATAACAGATTTAAAAGTAGCCATACTTGAACAAAAAAACTTCAGAAACAGACTTCAAAGAGAAACCACAGAACTAAAATTCATTTGCAATTTAACACCATTAATTTGGGCTTGAATAGGGACTGGGAGTGCCTGGCTCACTACAAAAGCAACTTTTCCTCTCCTGGAATTGACACCCCCTCATCAATTATTGGAACTGAACTACATCCACCATGATTGTATTGGCCGCACCTGTCAACACTGGTTCTCCACTTGTGAGGTAACTCCCTTCTCTTCATGTGTCAGTATAATAATGCCTGCATCTGTAATTTTCACTCCATGCATCTGAAGAAGTGGGGTTTTTACCCACGAAAGCTTATGCCCAAATAAATCTGTTAGTCTTTAAGGAGCCACCAGACTCCTTGTAATTTAAACATCGGTACTGACTTAGCAGATGGGATGAGTAAGAGGATCGGAAAAGCAAGTGGGAATTGGAAATTGCCTGAGGGAAGGGAATGTAAAGGGGACCGGGGGGAGGAGGGCAAAAGTAGCAGCGATCCTAAATGTGAACATATTTTCTCACTGAATAATGTTGAACGTGACAGTAGGAACTGAATGAATAATAAATGATGACTTAGAATTTAGTTACAAATAAGGGTCCTTGATCTTTTTATAAACCTCCCACTGATATCAGAGCATATCTAATCATTAGGGCCCTACCAAATTCACGGCTGTGAAAAACATGTCACAGGTCATGAAATCTGGTCTTTCTTTTGTGTATTTTTAACCTATGCTATACAGATTTTTTTTTTTTTTAAATCCCATGACTGTGAAACTGACCAAAATGGACCATGAATTTGGTAGGGCCCTACTAATCATCACAATGGTGGGAAAAGCTCCTGAAGCCATAAATGCCCTTTACATTAGGGCTCCCAACATTACTAGCCCCAGTGCAGCTGAATTGTTGTTAGCACCAGCAGTGTAGATGAAACTCCAGAGAAGTTTCATTAAGAGTGTGCCTCACCTGTCCTATAGGCCATCATTCCTGGGAGCAGAGGGCGGGGATAGTGTTTAATCCTGGTTGGAAAAATTTAGCTTCACAAGTGATCATTGCTGAAGGAATGACCCATTCCAGAATTTAGAAGTAACTAAGATGGAGGGAGACACATTGATGGGCACAGAAATCCATGTAACACAAGGAATATGATTATTTTATATCATTGCCATCAGTTTCAGCCTGTGAGAATCTTCCATAAGACCATTAGGAATACTTCTCCCTGGCAACGAGCTTATCCGCTGTTGTTCATCATTCTCAATGATAAAAGGCAAATGTTTAGCAGTTTCAGTCAGATGCATTTCTGTGATGCCGGTCTACAGGGCAGTGCATCCTACAGGCTCCGTGCTCATACAGTCTGCAGGCCAGTCGTGGCCCCGGACCATTTTTTTCATAGCCCTTGTTGATATTCATCAGTAGAGCAGTTAAAAATATATGTTCCTTATTTAGTTCCCTTTAAAACCGCTGTGATCCACCTGAGGTTTGGTTGTGGACCCCTCCCCTTAGTTCTTAGCCCTTTACTTCCCCTAGGTTGTAACTCTCTTTTCAGAGTCATTTCAACCAGGTCTGCAGATGTCCACCCCCATCTTACCTTCTCTGCCTCTTTATTTTTGTACCTTTGGTTTAGCACACTCCTCCTTTGAGCATGGCTCAGCTGCAAGTGCCTTCCCCAGGCTGCCAGGCAGAATCACAGCTTTTAATAGCAGTGGGCTAGCCAGCCACTTCCCAGGGTGGAAGAGAGATGGTGGGGATGGGTCTGCACACTTTTAGGAGAGAAAGGATGTTTCTGTGGTGAAGGGGCATGGGAGATCTGTGTTATTTCTGGGCTCTGCCACAAATTCTGTGTGATGTTGAATTTCACTGAATTTCTCTGAGCCTTAATGGGGATATTAAACATCCCCACTTTACAGACTAAAAAAGATTAATAGCTGCATGTAAAACAAAGCTTTTCCTAATGCACGGAAAGTACATTGCATGGTTGGTTTCTTTTAATCCTTGTTTGCTTAGGAAAGTAATGCTTTTTTATTGTTGAATACACTAAGGCCCAGTGAGTGTAAATGCACAGTGCATGGCAAATGTGATGTTTAAACAGCTCTGTTTATTTTAATAGCCATCCTTTAGATCTGCTAAGATTTAAGACTCTTTGCATTGCTGCTAAAGCTAAATGCAGTCCCAAAACACAGGACTAACCTTTAAAACTCAGCCTGTAATAATTGGAAATGCAACTCATCCCCTCTTGTCTCCTCACAGAGCTTTTTTTGATTGTATGGCCCCAGGTTTGCTTACACAGTGAACAAATTAGCATAGAATTCATCCCGCTCATCATGCAGGGTCGGGGAGCGAAGAATGTTTTAAGTGTCAAAACAAGAGACTTAACCAGAAAGAGTTTTTCATTCCTTTATTGCTGAGAGTCCAGATTCCCACTTAATATGTTCCTGGCTCTAGTCCTGGAGGTGGTGATGGAAAATGTTTGTGTTGTACAATGTAGTTAATAGTGAATGAACTCTTAAGATTGTCATGCATCTGTTGGAAGAAATTACTGCAGATTGTGGTATCTTTTCACATAATGGAAATGTTAATGTTTGATTGAATTGTACTAGGTGAATGCATGGCAGAAAATATATACTATAGTTATGGTCCCAACCAGCATCCGGCCACATTGTGCTAGACAAATTTTAAGAGACAGTTCCTTCCCAAAAGAGCTTGCAATCTGGACAGTCAAGGGTTGGAGGAGAATCATGGGAATCGCTCTAACTGGGGAGCAGTGCTTTCCATTGTTATAGAGAGAACTGGTTTGGATTTGACCAAGTTGTTAGCCTTTTAAAATGACATACTGGGCATGTACAGGAAATCTTTTAGCTAAGGTCAGAAGGTTCACCAATAAGGATAGATTTGCTGACCCTTATCACACATTCACACTCTATTTCAGCCAATAATCTCTTAAATCTCGCTCTTGTGCTTTTGGAGAAACACTGAAGAAACTTAATAGCTGCAAATAAAATATGCAATAAATACATAAAGGATACTGGTTGTCGTCTAATAAAGGGCCCTTTGGGATTTGTGTGTGCCATCAGATTCCTTCAGAACAGAGTTAGCTGGAATCAGTTACCCATGGTACACACCGTGCAAAGAAAGAAGAGCTTTTGGGAGAGATGTGGTATGAAAACTATTAGAAATGTATCAAAAAGAAGTTCCTCTGGAGATTGACATCCTGGTTATTTCTTTTGGCCTTGTCCACAGACTGACACATTTCAATATCGCGATGTATGTTTTCTTTGTTGCTCTTTCCTCACCTTTTCCTTTGTACAGTACTGCTACCCTCTGAGCATAGTACATTATGTGCCTAATGTTCTTTCATCTTGACATTAGTGTCAAGCTGCTAGCTGGGTGGACTCTCTCTGTATTTAAATAGAGATGTTATTAAGGGGCATAGCAAAGCAGCTAATAACCTTAGAAACTATCTCCAGAGGGTGACGGTTTCAGAGCTATTTAATTAAGCAAAATAGGGTAAGAAATCCCATAAAGATGTTGCAGGTAGAGCAGGGCACACCCCAAGGAGTTGCTGTGGCTCACCCATTTAGTTTGTTAGGAGAGAGGTGAGCCTCTGGGGGAGGAATATGGATTTTGGTGGAAGCCACTGTATATCTGGGTAAGCATCCACAGCGAAATCCTAACCCCGTGGATACTAATGGCAAAACTCCAATTGACTTTAGTGGAATGAGGCTGTCACCATCCAACTTTAGGATGCTAAACCCCAAAGCTTAGAAGTTTGAACTGTTTTCCCATCACTGCTTTTTATGGATTTTTGCAACATTGATGCTGACTTTGTGCATGCTCTGTCTTTTAAAAAAATATATATATATTTTTTTGGTGTTGTCTCATTGTAATGCAGGATAATCTTGTAATGATGCAATAGCACAAAGGAATGTATTATGTGAATATATATAAGTGGCAGAGAACATCAGTTTTAGTGGATTTTTTTTCAGCTTTTGCCTTTTTTTCCTCTTGCTCAAGAACATCTTTAAGGACAGTTTGAAGTCTGAAATCAGTTTTAAAGACATGTACATTTTAAAGCCAGAAGATACCATTCTGATCATCTGTTTGACCTCCTGCATAAACGGGTGATGGAACCTCACCCACAATTTCTGCATCAGGCCCATAATGTCTATGTGAGCTATAGCATAATGGCCTTAATAAGTAAGACTCAAATAATTTAAAATTACCCAAATGCACAAAAACGCTTTCCTGCTTCCCAGATCCCCAGCCTATTTAGAGAACCGTCACTTGAAAGATTTTTTTTTTTATGGTTGCCAACTACTTAGTTTCAGCCATAGAGTTGACAGAGACTTCACTAGCTTTAACTAAACTACTGCAGCTAAAGAGAGCTGTAGATATTTAAATTTTAAAAAATCCTCATGTCTGCAGGATTACATTTTAACCAGTTTGGGGTAAAATTTGCCGCCTTTTTGGACTGAACCATTTTTTATTAATATGCATGTTAGTAACTATTTGGACTATACCTAGATTCACAAAGGGACAAACTCAGGGTTGACAGGCTTCTCCCCACCAACAGTCTGAGTCTGACCTCTCATGACAGGCTCACCTTATGAGTATGCCCTTCAGGTACAGATTATCAGACAACGGCAATCAGTATTTTTATATGCCATTCTTTGACTCGGCTCTATGTTACGTTGTAGAATGTAAACTGCATGTAGTTATGCCCTGAGGTTCCTAATTTTATTTCTACATAATTTGCCGTGGAAGATAATGCGGAAAGATAGTTTATTTTGAATGTCATCTTTTTTTTTTTAAACCAATCTTATGAAAATGAATTCTGTCACTGGCTTTTATATGAAGAGGAATAACGTTTATTGCAATGACAAATTGTTTGCATTTGAAGTGCACTTTTCCTTGTGCTGCAGCAGGCCGTGTGATTCCATTTCTATCCTCATTACAATTTTCATCATGAGATTAATGAGAAGAGAATAATGGCTCATTAATTCAAAGTCTTTTCCCACTAGGATGAGGTAGCAGGATCTTCACGAGCTCTTATTTATAATAGTCAGCTGTCTTGTTCGGATCTTTCTAGTGTTGTGTTTTGATTGGCTGGCCATACTATCCCACACTAGTGACAGGTTCTTGGATCTGAAGGGTAGATAGACAAGTCATTACCAGCACAGAATATTAAAGGTCATTGTATCCCACTCTGCTGAATATAAGTGGCATGTACATTCTAATAATGCATTCTACAGTCTAACAAGTTAATAACAACAATGGAATAGTCCACAGCAGCATGAAACAACATCCCTTGAGGGAGCAACATGTGCTTCTGTTTCAAACTAGGGACTGGGAGACATGGCTCCGAGCTTATATTCTTGGTTCTGTCACTGAATTGCTTTGTGACTTTGGGCAAGTTGCTTATTATGAGTCAGTTCCCATGCCAATGAAGTCCGTGGCAAAACTCCCATTGACTTCAATAGGAGCAGGGTTGGATCTTCCTCAACTTACCCCAGCTGTGAAATAGGGACAATAAGGCTCACCTCTGCAAAGAGTTTTGAGATCCTCTGATTAAGATCCCCTACGTGGAAGCTGCTGTTGTTTTTAATCTAGAGTTGTGAAGATCCAGTAAGTATGGTCTGCACTGGGGTGTCTTTTTTTTTTTTTTTTTTTAATGTAAGAAAAATGGTCTGGCAGCATAATACATTCATTGGTTCAGTATTTATTACTGTTCCCCCAGCTAGGAAATGGGAGCAGCATGTCTAGGAAGGCTGTCTGGTTTCTCTGTTGTTTCTGTAAGTACCGTTGTGCTCTCTGCTGAAGCATTGCTCCTGGGTAACATTATTCTGCAATGAGTCACACTAAATTCTGCACAGCGGGTAGTGTGACCTTACACTTCCCATGGCGACAACACAACAAGGGAGCTCTCGTTATTGTCTCTTATCTAGCCAGGAAAGAACACCGCTGCCAGGAGGCTGCGCTGAATCTGGGCATTCACTCTTTCTACCTTTCTTCCTTTTTAATTTGAGAGTGGCTCTGGCATTCTTGTGAGCAAGTGGCTAATAGTGCTAGCTTGAGGATGACACTGTGAAACTCGCGGACATGATTAATGGCTGCCTACTAGCATGAACTTCACACTGTTTGGCTCTGCTTAGGAACACAAATATTAAAGATGCAGAGGCTGAACATCATTTATGTCTATCTCTTCCCATTTCCTTGCCCACCCGCAACTTCCTTAGGTTTCAAAGTCCTTCCCTGTGCTCCCTGACTTCCCTTCATGCTTTCAGCATCCTCCCTGCTACCTCCCTTTCTTCTCACCACCTCCCTTCCAGCTCCTTAACTCCCACACAGCACCTCTGCCCCCTGAAACTTCTGACTGCCTCTTTCCCCATGAGCCATCAGCAAGTAAAGGACTTGTGCTTCCTTTGATAATCCCTTGTGTGAAGGTAAGCAGTCTCATTCATGGCTCTGAGATGTTGCCTGGCGTAAATCTCATACTGAGTTTTTTGGAGCTTCCCCTGTGCACCGCATTCTAGCGTGTACAGTGTTGGAACAGAGAAGCCCTAGAGCTGCAGATATGCAGCCAGTGAGATTCTCCAGTGAGATCATCCAAGGCAAGGTGCAATTACCTAGAAGTTATGTGAGGGAGCATGAGGAGTCCAGGTGGTCATGGATAGTAGCAGGCGGAGGTGGGGAGGACGGGGCCAAATGGACAGTGAGTGATAAACACAGTATCAGCTTTGGTACCTCAGTCAAGACTATACAATCTAAACTCCAAATGTTGAGGGCATGTGGATACCCCTACAAACTGCCATGCAAGCTCCACCAATGGATCCCATGCCTGACTTGCTGTAGGCTGGTATTCATTCATGGGTCTCTCTTGGACCAAACTGGTTTGGGGATGTTCACAGACAGAGACCAGAAGGTGTGATCCTGTCTCTTTTTTTCTCTTGTTTTCTAAGCAAAAAGCTTAATTCTGGGGCAAACGTCTACCCCATCTTACACCCTCTGCAACCCCACTAAGATCAACTATTAAAAGTGATGGACATCCGTAGTGACATATTGTGCTAGTTTACCTTCTTCTCCCAGGATTAGCTCTTTGTACACAGACGCTGTTAAGTTTTGTGATTAAAGTGAAGGTCGAAGTATTGGACTATTCAGTGAGTCCAGTATTGGCAGGATATCTGTAGATGCAAGGAGATGATAAAGATCTTATTGACAGATATTGTAACAAGAACAGGAAATGACACAGTGGCAGCTCATTTTCTCAGAGAATGTAATGGGAAGGGAGATTGCTGCAGCATTAATCAGATCTTCAGTTAGACATTTCTAGCAAGGCTGGGAAGTTCAGCTAATTGAATCTGTTCTCATTTCCATCCTCCTGTTGTAATTTTGTGCTCAGCTTGGGATGATGTATCAAGAAATCACTTTCATTATCAGTTGCAGTCTCTAGCTGCAGATGGTGGGCCCTGTGCTGAATTGCGTGGTAGCTATACAGTGAGCCAGCCATAAGGGCTCCAGGCCATTTTCATTGTCATGAACGTCAGCTGGCTCTGTTCCACTGGGTTATGACTGCCCTCCCCACCCCCACTTCTCAGTCCATTTTAATAAAAGAGCAAACATCAGGTGTATTTATTATGTCCCACCTATTAACATTTGTTGTTTGTACTGCAGTAGTGCCTGTAGCCCTGACAGCTCTATTGTGTTAGGCACTGTACATAGTGCATAGGGTGGAAGACAGTCCCTACCCTAAAGAGCGAATAGTCTAAATAAGTGGGACCTTTTTAACACATCACAGTGGCTGCGCGTAAAATATGCTTTTTGTGTGGTTCACTTCTAAATGCCTGTTTACATGAGTTCATGCACAGCGACCTTGATTGCTACTTGTTGGCCACATAAACCATTACAAAACCTGGATTCAGCAGCCGAAATGGGACAGCACTGAGTATTGGCTGGCCTAATAGCTGTGATATTTTGTTTTAAATTTTTTTTTTTTAAAAAGAAAACAATATTTTGAGTGCGTCCAAGTCTTGGAATATCAGATACCGTATTGGATAGAGGTGGCATCACCATGCATCTCCATAATCTCCCAAAGTGTCCTCCTGTCCCAGCATGCTCAGATAATCCACATTCCCCCTGGGCATGTAGGTTAAAAACGGGTTATTGTGTAAAACCTGTAATAGATTTTTTTTTGTGGGTTATCTCTGCTTTGGATGTTCCAGTCTTCAAGTCTGCAACACTCAACAGAGATCTTTCCCACGTGTTGCACTGTTCACACAGCTTTGGATGCTGCAGCTCATACTTACAAAGAGTCATTTTAGCTAAATATGTTCCAGAAACATTTGAGGAGCTTCTGAAATAGGTACACTTTCTGCATGTTTGTTCTGCAAAGCATCCTAAGTGAGGCATATTGATAATTTCCAGTTAAATAGCTGATTGAATATATGTGTAAACTCTATTCCAGTTTAAAAATTAAAAAGCAAGAATTCCACCTACTGATGTTTGTGCTGCCACCAGATATGTTAGGTGGAGTTTTGTAAATTTGCATCAATTCGGGAAAGAGTATGGGAAGTCCTGCGAGTTCCCAAACAAGCTTTGCAATTACCTGAGTTCACTCTTTTACTGTTTTGCTAAATTGTGTTATGTTGGTAGCCTTGGGATGTGGCGAGATTTTTAATTGGCGCTAACGACGAGGGCCTATGTTCTAAAAAGTGACTTGTGATTTTGAGCGCCTTGATTTTTGGATGCCCAACTGAAGACCCCTTAAAGGGACCTGATTTTCAGGGGCAGGCACTCAGTATTTTCTACAAATCAGGTCCCTTTAAAGGGTTTCAAGTTGGCCTCCCAAAAACAGAGACACATGGTCTCTTTTATAATTTAGGTTGAGACCACCACACTCATTTCATTTGTGAACTGCCGTTTTGGTTAGCGATTGACATGGTGTGGGAATTCCCCACATAGCTCTGCTGATATGTCTCAATTATGAGCTGCAGTAGTTTGTTATTCCAATTCAGGGCCTCTCTTCAGCCAGATTATTGTGTGAGAGGATTTGTGAGACGAGCAAATGTACACCGACTGGTCCACTAACCTCATTTTTTTTGTATTGCAAGTCAGAATTTTAATCCAAGTCTCCAGTGCTTATTGACCTGCTTGTGCCCATCCTAACTCACAGTATCTTTTAATATGCAAAAGCTTGCTGCATTCTACAGTCCAAGTACATTTTGTAATCGTGTTTTTAAAATGTGTTAATTAACTCATTGTAAACCCTACCCTTTAATGTTTGTTCTTTGCACAAATTGCTTTCGGCTTAGTTAATACATGATTACATTTTGTACTGTACACAAGGCATGGAGCAAAGCTTGTTCCACAGAAGATGAATGTGGAACTCGGTATCCGCTTCTGCAACTTGACTAGTAAACAGAAGACAAGTGACTGAAGCACAGTGCTTCTCAAGCTGTGCTATAGGTCCATGAGTGGTTTGCAAATCACATGTTTGTGCTGCACAAAATGAAACATTTTAAGGACCAAGCTGCTTGGGAAGTGGGTCCGTAAGAGGCTGTTTCTCTTGAGGAACGCTTCTTTGAAAAATTTGGAAAACCACTGTGCTGTTTTCTTTGGGAAGATAAATATCACATTGCAGCTGTTTGCTGTTAAATTCTGCTCAATGATTGTTTGAGTTTGACCCTGTTTAAAGTGAGGAAAATCCAGAAGGCTGTGCTTTTTGTGAATGCCAGTTTCTCAGCACTCTTTTCCTCTCGTTTGTGTAGGGAGAAGTGTCTCCTTCCACTGCAGCTGGCTTTGGAATCAAAGAACGTGAAGTTGGCCCAACATGCTCTAGCAGGGATGCAGGTATGGTTTGGGACTTGGGTAGATTTTGACTTGCTTGGTTGGAGGGTGGCTGTAGAACATGGCAGCTCCCGTATGATTTAAATTCAAAGGAAGTGTAGGTGTTTAAAATGAAAAAAAGTACTGTAAACAAAGCATCAAACCATTGGGTCTGACCTAGCGATAGCATGGGCACTGCTGAGAAGGCATCCAGGAGCTAGTCTCTGCGCTAGCAGAGGCAGAAGATTCTGTGGAAGCTCCATGCTCTGCAAGTAATGGAAAGTGACTGGCTTTGCTCTTGGACTCCAGCAAACGACTAAGGAGCTGCATTGGCAGAGTCTGAAGAGAGTCCCATCTAGCTCTCTTTGATCAGCTCAGAGGACAGTGGTGCTTTGAGTCTGGAATGGGTAACGTAGACATAAGGAGTAAGGGCTCTCTGTTATACATTTATGGGACCCCCCCACTGAAATACTGAAGTCAAAATTCCCTACACATTCAGTAGGACTAGCTGAACTGAAGGGGTTTTATAAATTACAACTGAAAACAGCCATGCAATGCATGTACCAAGAAAATCAGATGCAGGCTTCAGAGAGCTAAAGCATTTGTAGATAACGAAATGCAAACGGAGCATATGTTTTCACTTCATTGAAGGAAAATGGACATTGTACTGTACCAGTATGCAATTAACATTTATTGCTAGGAATATAGTTTTGTAGGGAAGGCTTCATACTGCTATTCTATTAAATACAAGTTGCTGTTCACTAAGGTGCAATTCATTCCTGTGTGAAGGGCCAGTATGAGGTCTTGTTTTGAGGGCATATAGGACTTAAGTAGTGCACACGCCTTTTGTGTCTCTGTGTTTCACCCCCATGTAGCTGAAAGTAGTTTTGTTTTTTGAGATAAATAAAAAGGCCAATATTTAGATTTGAAAATGGGCTCCCATCAAAATTCACTTCGTCCATTTTATTATTTTTTTAAGTTGGATTTGCTCTTTTGTGCCACCTTTTCTAGCTCTATCATCCTGTCTGGAAATACCCACTGTGCCACTCCATTACTCACGTACTGGGTTCTTTCCAAGCAAAGGGAGCCTGATCAGGCCATAAAAATCAGTAGGACTGTGTCAAATCTGCCCCTTATACAACCTCTCCACTCCTACCCCCAGCAAATACACACAAAACTTCATACCACCAGCACAACCCACTGATGAGGCTGCCTTCTCTTCAGGGGCTTAGTTAATGTTTTATTTTTTTTCATCTCTCGGAAGATGCATAAATACTTCTTCCCACCCTCTGCCAGTGATTAGCAATGCCACCTCCACAGTGCTTCGTCCCCCTGGCAGCTCAAAGGGAGAGAGTGGGATGATAGCTAAATCTTTATCTCCCACTAAGCAACATGTAAAGTCGTGGTAGCTCTAGGCCACCAAACCAGCCTCATTTTCCACTCTGTACTTGTGTTGAAGTGTTATTTCTGAAATGGCATTAGCTGAGGGCTTCACCAAAGCCAGGTCCAGCAGCCTTGAGAAATGGACATGTTGAGAGTGCCCTGGGAAACAACCTTTTTGAGATCATTTGAGGTGCCAGAAAAGAAATAAAAACTCACTTTTAGAATTCAGTAATGAACCCAAAAGTGTTAGTTGCATCAGCAGCAAAGCCTAGATCCTGTCCTGATAGCCTTCAGAGAAGGAAGGGCAGGTATGCAACTAGTACTCTGATTACCAATACATAATAGGTTACAACTGAGTTAAATAATGGGGAGGGGGGGAGGAGAATCAACAGTCTCTGAGACTGACCTACCTCGTGCCTTATTGCAGAAGCTGCTGTCTGATGAGAGATTTGTATCCGTGGAAACAGGCTCAGATGAGAAGCAGCTACTAAATCAGATGCTGAATGCCGTCAAAGTGACTCCTTCCCTGAACGAAGACCTGCAGGTAGAAGTGATGAAGGTGAGTGATTTACCGATGTCAGTGCTTGCGACAGAGACTGTCTGACTCACTCCAGGGCTTTGTGAGCAAATTTAGAAGTGTCTTGGATATGTGCTCGTCCTGCCAGGAATTGATCCCCCTCCTTGTTGACAATGAACACTCATTTGCAATGCTATTTGAATCGTGTTACACACCAGCTTTCATATGTTGCCCCTCAACACAGTTATCTCCCTTGTTGCTGTTACCCCACGTATGTGATAGGAGGCAAATTTAAACAGCCTAAAGCATTCACTCTGGTTTGAAAACTTCCTTGGAAGGAGTTCAGAGATGTCACATGGGCTCACATTTGTGTGTGCTCAGTGTTTGTTGTGTGTGCTCAGACTGAGGATTTGCGCACTCAAGGATTTGCGCACTCAAGGATTTGCGCACTCGAAACCCTGCACACACACTTTAGAAAATTTGGATCACATTCTCTATCTGTTCTTTGCCTCTTTCTAAAAAAATTGATTACAAATAGTGGTTCGCCAAAGCTGGGGGGAAATTTTGACTTATCTGGGCACCTGCTGGTTACCCCCAAAATATCTTTGAACTAGTGTATGGGAGCCACCCACATTTTGTATGATTAAAGGAAGCTTTTATTCCTAGAAATACTTGTACTGCTCCAGGATGTTAGCTATATGAGTCAGAATGCTCAGTTGGCAGCTGCCATTGTATCAGAAGTGAGCAGATGTCAAAAAATGACCTGTCCTGCCAACAGGCCTTCATTTCAGATGCCAGCTCATGATCCCTTATTAAAGGTACAGTAGAGCATCAACTTCAGTTAACCGCGTTCCTGACAGGCAACAGTACTGTGATGGATGGATTACAGTCCTTTTGATGTGAATTTTATACTTGATGTAAAGAATTTCTCTTTGATATCCTCTTCCAAATAGGTGCTTACTGTTAGGAAGGGAAACTCATCCAGGAGAAACTCTTTGAGGAATATGCTCAGAGAGGCCCTTTCTGCATGTTTAAGGCACCCAACACTGCAGTGTATAGGTGTCTCATACAGAATTAAGATTCATGAAACCATTTGTCTGAAGGGACCTGACTCACCTCTGCTCCTAAATCCAACTACTCCTACTCATTTGCCTTACAGATTTTGTTTGCTTTTCTGTATTTCTTCGTGGTTTTCAGCACTGAATGGTGCCCCTGCTTGAAGGATTAAAAATGGCCCTTGCTAAAACTACTCCATATTGGCCAGTCGTGCAAATTGCTGCTTTTTCTGTTTTTTATTCAAAGCCCATCATTTCCTTTGTGCCCCTGGCAAAGATCATTTGTGTGTACTGTACCCAATGCACATATACAAATTGAAGAGTGAAGCCTACCAAAGAAGATGTGCAATGGGTGGGGGTTGTCAGGGAACTGGGTTCAACTCCCTCATTATTGGGGTAAGCCCCAGCTCTGATGCAACAAAGCTGATGAGAGGGATTCTAAGCACTGATCAACTATGTATCCTGCCTACCTCAGACGCACTGCCTGCCTCCCTCGACATACCCTCTGTGGTGAGAGGGGACTGGCAGAGCGCTAAGAATCAACACATCTGCAATGATAGGGGGTTCTCTTCTGTCAGGGGAATTCTCTGTGACCAGTGGCAGCCAGCTTCCTGTGTTGTGCAAAGTAGCTGGAAGCAGAGTAGGGAATCTGGCACTGTGTGTAGGATGTTTTAAAGGTCATTGGACCCTGACAGACTGGCCTTAAATGCCTAGTTCACTGTGAAATAACTGCCAGAATATATAGTGCCACTTATCCAAAATGGTGATGTGCGGTGCGTCTCATCAGAAATATTGGCATACATTAAATATGAAGTTCCTGACCCAAGTCATTTTGGTATGTAACATGTCAGAAAAGAAAGCATTATAATAATTTACTAAACTTGATTTACATTTTTTTCTCTCAAACACCACATCGTAGAATATCCTATCCAATTTTTCTTTGGCTCTGTATCGTCCTGTGCAGTGTTGAAGTAGAAATGCTTATTTTAAGGGTTTCAGAGGCCATGCCAAAATCGGGCTTGCCACAGAAAGCAGGCCTCAACCTTAACTGCAGAGAGGCTGCAAACCATCCAGTATTTAGTTATTTATTATGATTTATATAACTAAAAAGACACCTATCCAAGACTCTAGAGGTCTTAACGCACCATGAACAATACAGTTAAATCTCAGCAACAGTAAATCTTTTTAACCTTCTTCAAAATCCCAGTCTTTTGCAGTGTGACCTGAAGGTTATCAGATTTGGGCTACTTCAGAATTCTGGAGCTTTATTTTATGTAGTGCTCCTAGAAGGAGGTGGCAGTTTTCAAACTCTGGGCTGCGTCCCCGCCCCTCCCCTCCCCCCCCCACCCAAGGGAGCACACCTCCCAGTTTGAAATCCTCTGTGCAAAATGGAAGGCAGAAATCAGGGGCCAGCAGAGCACATGACAATGCGTACCCTCCCCCACGCATCCCCTCTAGGGGGCACAAATATGCTTACTCGCTCCAGGCACTAAAATGCTTTGTTATGGCTCTGATTCATGGCCAGAAGGGACCCTTAGCTCATCTGGTCAGACCTCCTGTATAACACAGTTCACAGAATTTCATCTAGTTACCCCTGTATTAAGCCCAATCACTTATGTTTGCCTAAAGCATATCTTTCAGAAAGGCATCCAGCCTTGAAGTGAAGACTTCAAGAGATGGATAATCCACTGCTTTTTGTGGTAGTTTGTTCCAATGGTCAATCATTTAAACTGGAGGGCATGGGAAAAGTGGGATACCACAAAACTGGAGGCCACTTTTGAAATTTGGCATGAATGTGTACCTGAATTACCCTCTCATTCCTGGAGATGGTCCCTTCTGGGTCAAATTTGAAGCATCTCAGCTGGATAGTAAGCATATACTGTTCTGCCCACTTTTTTACTAGATTTATGGATAAACAGAGGACTTAATCTCCAAGACTGCCAATCAGGCATCGTTTCACTTAGTTTAACTTGTATCACTTAAAGAAAATATTACAAACTGAGTTACAAAGAAATCTCCTTAACAATAAGAATACCTCATTAGAGCTAATAATTAACTTATTAACTACTTAAGATTCACTGATAGCTTTGGGTTTTTTTTAGGAAAAAGGAAATTACCCAAAGGATAATTGTAATTTCTGTTGGTAACAAAATACACAGCATTAAAATGGATAAAAATGAGTAATATTAAAAAATTTAATTACAATAACTGTATATTAATATTGTCTAATGTCCCCAGCTAATTGCAGTTTTTTGCATTCCTCTTGTTCTGGAGAGTTAGCTGTTTTCCTTGATCTATTTTCATCATATTTTAAACTCCTGCGTTTGTTACTAACTCCGTCCCTGATATACTTTTGGGACCTGATTCAAAGCCCACTGAAGTCAATGGAAAGACTCTCATTGACTTCAGTGGGCTTTGGGTTGGTCCATTAGGGACACAAGCAGATCCCCTGCTATACACTGTCCAAAATGAAGGTGCCAAGAGGAATTCGAAGCTCTCATCTCTCATAGTGCTTGTCGCTCTGGTATGTAGCAGGATCACATCAGCACCTCTTATCTCTTCTAGGAAACTAGGAATTTTAATTAAAAATGGAATTTCACTTTGCAATAAGCAGACAAGATTAAATTCATCAAAACTCAGGTGTGGATTTGCTGGCAGTAACGTTAATCCTTCTGAAACCAATCGTGGACTGACTCTCTTTTCATAAAGGCCATCCCATATAGAGTGAATGCATAGGGTTGCCAACCCTCCAGGATTGGCCTTAAGTCTCCCAGAATCCGCATTGATCTCCTGGTGACTATTGAAAGCAGTCCAGGAGATTTTAATAGGACATTACGTAATGTGGGGGTGGAGGGGGAGAGGGAAGAATCTCCCAGAATAGCTTCAGTCAGAGTTGGCAACCCTATGAATGCATGAGGATTCCCTATCACTTCCTTATTTAAGAGTACTGTTTCTCTTCTTGAAATCCTAGTCTTCTTCTCACTTCTTGATCATTGTGAATGTCAGAGGCCCAGTGACTGACCCATCTCTGAGTCTAACACAAATATTTTTCCATGGACTGGTAACTGGGTGATCCTTATGTAAACTTTTCTGATATTTGGCACCCTGGTGCTTAACTTAACCCATTGCAAAGCTCTGAAAGTTCCACAAGGCAAGGAAATGAAAGATCCAAGACCTTTCTGGTTTATGTCTGTGCAACACCAAGCATATATGGCAAATCACAAAGGCTTCTGTTAGGTTGCATGTGATCTATCTGGCCCCCTTCCTCCAACAAACTTTTGCACTCAGGTCGTGTGTTCTTTGATAATTGCCTAAAAATCTGGTATTGTTGTTCTTTGTCTAGAAAAAGATGCATTGATATAGTGAGCATGATACAAGGTCTATCTCAGTAATTGTTCCGTCTGGGTCATTTCACACTTCTTCTCTACCTCCAACCCCATTCTATGCTGTGAAATATTCAGACACAGACTCACTATTATTCCCATATTGTTAATTTAATGTAAGGTTGTTCAAGCGCATTTCCTCATAACAAAAACACTAAAAAGCAATGAAATCAGGAGGTAAGACAACAACTGTACCCAACACAATACTAGTCTCCAAGCATTAGTCCACTGTCTTCGCAACACTAATACCCCCTCGAACATGGTTCATTCCAATTCAGCAACTCATACAACTTTAGGATAATCAGATCAACTATCTATATACAAGTGGTAGTGTGGCCTGTAGGATGGAGCAATGGACTGGGACTCTGAAGACTGGGATTCAAGTCCTGGCTGTGCCATTGACTTGCTGGTGGCATTTCAGGGGTGCCTCAGTTTCTTCTTCTGTAAAATGAGGATAATGTTACTTAGATCCTTTGTAAAGCACTTTAAGATCTGCATTATATAAGAGCTAGATGTCCTTAAGTATATGCTACTAAACTGAACCAATGCTAATTACAAATGTGATGTGTTGTATATTGAAGTAATAAATAGGTTAGTTAACATTCTGCATTGCAGAGATTTTCAGGCCTTTGACGTGCACTGAGGACAAGGGTCTTGTTGAATTGAAATTGTTTGTGTTCGCTTTAGGGGCCACATCTTAATTTCAATGAATTAAATGCTAGCATGAATCTGACTTTTAGGGTTGTATGGGACTACCTTATACAGCTGGTACTTGTGGCACTGAAAGAGTTAGCAGAGAACTAGCCTAGAGTCTGAAGAGATGCTGGGAAGGCTCTTGATTAATGTAGGGACAAACACAGACTTTTTTGTCTTGAGCTCGAAAAGCTTGTAAAATGGTTTTAATATTTGTTTTCCTTATTAAATTAGACCACTTTACTCGCAAGATCATGTGCAGTGTTGACAAGAATACTATCCAATATGGTCAGGTCAGCAGTGCAGGAGGAAACTAATCTGCTGCTCAACAGTTTTAGTTTCTCTTTTTGTGATAATATTACAGGTGAACGACCAGCACCTTTCTTTTCTGGGTCTGCTGGTAGCCAAAAGAAATTTAGCTCAGAACGTGACCTTCTGGCTCTAAAGTAAGTGTATATAAAAGGAAAGTGTGTTAAACAAGAAAGCTCCAAAGAGCAAGGACAACTTTTTTTGCACAGTTTTATCATATGCAATATTCATTCTTACCACATTATTGTGACATCTGTTTGTAAAATGCCAACCTTCCTAATTAATTTAGTTTTCAGCCTAATTCTTTATTTTATAAGAAATTAATCAGGGGGTTCCTCTCAAATGTCCCAATGCAAAACAGACTTAATGCTCTTTTTTAACAGTCATGGATGGAGGCTCAGAAAAATCATATATGTATGATGCACTTGCTTCTGATCACTGTGGAGGAACAGCGGTAATGTTAAAACAGCAGGCAAATTCTTCTGGAAAGTAACAATTGGCAATTTAAGGTGTGCCGATCTCTCACCAGCGTTTTTGTTTGCGCTTTGTAATTTCAGTTAAATTAATGAGCTCTAGTACGTGACTGAGAAGCTTGGGTATGGAAGGAATGAGGGATTAGACCCTATAAAAGAATTTGGATGGAAAACCTGAAACTACTGAGACAGACGCTGCATGGGAGGATCACGAGATGGAAATACTTAATTAAGGCCATTTCTGATGGAAAGCCATTTGCCCGAGATAGTGTCAGTGGTGACCTTTTCTAGTATTTATGAGTCATTATTTCACTCTTAGTTAATGTGATTGTCAGGGTTCCCTTCCCACTCTAAACTCTAGGGTAAAGACGTGGGGACCCGCATGAAGAGCTCCTAAACTTATTTCTACCAGTTTAGGTTAAAACCCCCAAGGTACAAAATTCCCTGCACCCTGAGAAATGCTTCTCTCACTGCCACCATCAAGTGTTTTAAACAGGAATCCAGGAAAGGAACCACTTGAAGTTCCCCTTCCCGCCAAAATACCCTCTCAAGCCCGTACACCCCTTTCCTGGGAAGCTTGAGAATAATCTCCTAACCAGTTGGTTACACAGTGATCTAAAAACCCACCCCTGGGTTTTTAAAACCATAGAAAACAGTCAGCTTCTTAAAAGAAGGATTTTATTAAAACAAAGAAGGTAAAATCATCTCTGTAAAATCAGGATGGTAACTATTTTACAGGGTACTCAATTTCCAAACTCAGAGGGATTCCCCCTCTGGACGAAACCTTAAAGTTACAGAAAAAACAGGAATAACCCCTCCCTCTAACACAGGGAAAGCTCACCAAGCAAAACAAACAGAAACCTACTCGCTATGCTGACTAAACTTACTTTAGAAAAGTGAGGTTTGGTGAGAAGATGACTGGTTGAGGAGATTGATTTTCTGCAGGTCCTTCTTGTCTCCCAAGATCACTCTGACTCAGACAAAGAGCCACACACACCTTCCCCCCTCCCAAGATTTGAAAGTATCTTGTCCCCTTATTGGTCAGATGCCAGCCAGGTCAGGTGTCAGTCTGGCTACCTGCATTTCTTAACCCTTTACTGGTAAGAGGATTTTATAGCACTGCATCAGACCCTCTCCCCCTTCCCTTTATATTTATGACAGTGATGAAGATGTTCTGGTTATAGGCTCTGAATATTTCCTGCAGCTCTAATTGGCAGGGCTCCCCATCTTCTTTTCTGAGCCCAAATAAACTTATCTTCAGGCATTTAGCAGCCACTGATTGGTATATCGCATGGCATGGTTTGGAAACAAGCGGCATTGTGAAAAAGGATAGTTTACAAAAGGGTGTTCAGAGGAAGGAAGGGCTCTGCTAATCCCTGTTTTTATGTGTTGTCCATAGTGACCCGCTGTTTGATTTAGTAAAGATTAGTTTATTCCCAGCAACTCCAAACTCGCATTTGTTGGTGGATTAGATGTACTGCTCTCTGATTTGTATTATCTTTCGTGTTCTATTCTATAGGCTTTCATTGAGGAACCAGACAATGCTCTGTTCAATCCATGCATGAGATTGAATGAACTTTTGCTAAAACTGTTTTAAGGCAACGTTTTCCCGTACCTCTTCACTTACCCATTAATACAGTATTTGGGAATCCTACAGCAATAATATAGACAGCATTTTCTGTGATTTCAGCATTCACTTTGTCTAAATGCATAAGGGAAATCCAAAAATAGAAATTACAGTTCTACAGTCATAGACGTAGGTACAGCCAGCACAGACAAACCACAGCAAATCATTCTGTCTCTAAAATACTGATTGAACAATCGTAATTAGGGCACTATCAAATTCACAGTCCATTCTGGTCAATTTCATGGCCAGAGGGTTTTAGAATTGGTCAATTTCACGATTTCAGAGGTTTACATCTGAAATTTCACAGTGTTCTAACTGTGAGGGTCCTAACCCAAAATGGGATCATGGAGGGTCCCAAGATTGCCACCCTCACTTCTGTGCTGCCTTCAGGGCTGGGCTAGAGGAGGTTGGTGGAGGTGGGTAGGTGCCGGGGGTTCCTAGATGCTAGTCCAGGCCAGTGACCGATTAAGGCAGGGCCCCTGGCCAATTTGTGAGCCCCTGAGAAAAATGGGTGCCGCAGCCCTGGAAGAAGCCCCAGTGGCGGTAGCCCCTACCTGGTCACCCCAAGTCCCGACAGGAGCTGTGGGGGGAAAAGCCCTGAGCCCGGGCACACTGAGTGTGGCTGCAGGGGCTGAAGCCCTGAGTTCCAGCTGGAGCCACGGGGGGCAGAAACCTCAAGCCTGGACTGCCCCAAACCACAGCTGGAGCAGCAGAAGGTGGAGGCCCCAAGCACAGGATGCCTCGGCTTTAGCCGCCAGGAGTAGAAGCCCCCAGCCTCAGCAGGAGCCGCCGGAGGGGGAAGCCTCGAGCTAGAAGCTGGGGGGTGCGGGAGGGAAGGGCACAGAGGGGTGGGGGCGGAAGCGGGGAGCCCTGCTCCCGGACTGCTCCAGTGCAGAAGAGAGGGTATAGCACCCTCATTTCTGATCTGCCTCTCGAGGTCTTTCTGATCTGCCCACCAAGAGTGGCCATGCAGGGGAAGGACAACTCCGGTCCCTCTCCAGCCCAGCCAGACTAGCACCTAGGAGCCCCAGGCTCACAGCAGCATGGGGAGATCAGATTTCACGTGGAAGAGCAGATTTCACAGTCTGACACATTTTTCACGGCAGAGAAATTGGTAGGGTCCTAGTGATGGTGTAGGAAGCAGAACCCAGGGAGAGTTTTACAAAAGATTTTTCTATTAAAAATGTTTTTTTATGGAGAATTGGGGGCGGGGGGGGGTTGATTAAACAAAACTTGTTGTGGGGAGTGTCTGCTTTCCTCCAAATTTTTGGATTTTTTTTTCCATCAGAAAACTTTAGCAATGTGTGGATTTGGGGATTTTCAGTTTTTCAATGAAAATTTTGTATGTGGGCAAAAAATACCCAGTTTCTGACCAGCTCTAGATTTAAGAGCTAATAGTTAGACATCATCTTTTGATTTATAAAACTGATTGTGTTTGATCTGGAAATATTGAGAGAGCATGAATGAAGCCATTATTGTATATAGTGAAACTGCACTTCAGATCTTTCTCTGAATTACTAAATTCTGCACTTTATGGATAAAAAAATTATAAAGAATCTCATTAAAATAGTAAGACAGTGAAAAAGTTTGTGACTAACCTGCACATTTGTGGGTATTTAAGGGTCAGTGTGTATGAAATATCTCTCTGTCTCTGATGCATACAGTTGGTTACATTTAATGGAGCAGCATTTTTAGCTACTGTGCCTTTCCTTGCACAGCATAATTAAATTGAGGAGGTTGGATTGAAACAGCCATGTTTTAAACTGTATATAAGCTGCATTACTCCTTATGCTGCCTCTTTGAGATGTTATACATATAATGACTGGTTTTATTGTAGGAGTAAGAGTCATTTCACTGTCCATAAAAACAGGAATTCATTGCAGGAGCTATAAAAATGGTAATTTGGTAAACAGAGACACGCGGGGCGGGAGAGGGGGAAGACTATCCTGAGCATACAGACTAGGAAGCAATTGCTGATCTCTGCTGCCAATGTGTAGTTGAGTTTCCTCTTAAATAATTTATCACTTTGGTGCTTTCTTGGATTTTATTCCAATCATTTTTACTCTCTAAAACAGCTAAATTTGAGAGACTAATATTAGCAAAAAAAAATTCGTACGGGCCTTTGGTGGTTTTTGTAACAGAAATGATCCCTCTCCCACTAGAAGAAGTGTGCCAAATATTTGCAATGTAAAGGGAGACTACTTAAAATTCAGGTTTGAACATTTTGGTACAAACTTAAATGGGTCCATTTCGCCATCAAATTAAATACGTTCCAGCAAAAACAAATCCCTTTCTGAGCAAAGATAGTCCTGTTCCAAGCAAAAGGTGGATTTGAAATGTGAAAGTCAAAATGTGATACTTTTGTGTTTAATGCCCCCCCCCCCCCCCCAAAAAGCAAAAATTGATCAAATTTCACAGAACTAATTTTGAGGGAGTGGAATGGGAAGGAGGAAAGAGAAATGGTGTAAAATTTCACTATGTTCAGCAGATAAAACAGTGATGAATAAAGAGCTGAAATAGATAGTGTCCTATTTCACCACCTTACCATCTAGAGGCGTGCTGTAAATCTTTGCACTATGGGAGATGGCCTGTGTAGCATGTGTGATCACATGACCCCTTCCCTTGCGTCCCTCAGTTAAGTTGTTTACTGACTGAAAATTGATGTGCGTTATAGACCAAACTTACAGATGCTGGTCACAGTTACAGGGAAACCACCTTTGACCCCCTCAGTGTTCTCTTCAAGGTACATGTCTGTAGGTGTCGGGCCTCTAGCATTCACCTCTGCCTGCGCTGGGCCCCGCGTCCCTCTCTATCCTGAGAAGGGATTCAGGCTCTGCAATCCACTGTGACAATCCCAGCAGGACTGACCTTAGAGGGACTATTTCAGAGCAATATTTTGCTAGGATTTAACTTTCAGGGCCAAACCAGACATAGTACAAGCCATTCTAATATCATTCAGCAGTGAGCCTGAGCAGAGCAGAAAGGCACTAAAGGCTCCAATTGGCATTGTCCGTGCGACGCCTAACGGTTCCACAGATGAATACATGGCAATCCAAGGACATGAAGGATTTTTTCCTTCATATCCAAAGAACCTACCATGAGGAAATGGGCAGCACCTGGCAAGAAAACCAAGCTTACTCAGTGTTACAGCCCCAATTTGGGGTATGGATTCAATTAAATTCCTGCCCCCTGGGTTACTTCTCTCTGATGCATTTTATATCCCTTATGAGCCTTCTCGAACTAGCAAAACTACAAAGGAGCAAAATAAGCATTTCATGTTATTGGCTCAGAATCTCTGCAAGTTAGGTACAAAGAGTGACTGTGGCTGCTACTCCAAAATGAATTCACTGCTGACTCGGCATGGCATTTTTAATGTAAGGTTAAATGCAAACGTAGGTCCGTCAGTGTTTTTATGAAGCATTTGCAGAGAAGAAAGGCCTTGGTCCCCATCTGTGTAAGCTTGTGGCCTGAAACGCTCGCTCTGTTCAGCATTGTAGACACCTGAGACGAGGCCATTGATCAGCTATAACAGATGGAGGCTGTAGCTACAGGATTGTACCTCTCATTCCTATTATACTGCTCCCTGCTCTCTCTTGCCTTACGCTGACTGAAACCCAGTGGAGTTGCACTGGTGTGACAGAGAACAGCATTTAACCATTATGTGCAATGCTGGCATGTTAATATTACAATGAGAACGTCAACATTTTCATATCCTTACACTTACGTTTGAAATATATAGTCTTAACATCGCATTATTTTTCCCTATTTAATGCATGCAAAAAAATTCCGCATGCAAAAAAATTACATCAAAAGAACATTAAGGGTGAGATTGAGACTTTACCTCTAACCCCGTGTGAGGGACTGCACTGAACTCCATCAGCCTAGGAAAGGAAGTGTAACTCGGGCTACGTCTACACTGCAAAAAAGCCTTCATGACAGTGAGACTCAGACTCATGGAAATTGCTACTGTCTTTAAAAAGGAAAATGAAGAAACAAAGAAATTCTATCATGCTTATCTATTAATAGGGCCCTACCAAATTCATGGCCCAGAAAAATGCATCACAGACCGTGAAATCTGGTCTTTTCTGTGCTTTTACCCTATTCTATACAGATTTCATGGGGGAGAGTTTCTCCCCCCTCAAATTTCTCAAATTGGGGGTCCTGACCCAAAAGGAGGTTGCGGGGTTGGGGGGCACAAGGTTACTGTAGTGGGGTTGAGGTATTGCCACCTTTACTTCAGCGCTGCCTTCAGAGTTGGGTGGGTGAAGACCAGCAGCTGCTGGCCGGGCGCCCAGCTCTGAAGGCAGCGCCCCGCCAGCAGTGGCACAGAAGTAAGGGTGGCAATATCAAACCATGCCACCCTTACTTCTGTGCTGCTGCCTTCAGAGCTGGGTGGCTGGAGAGTGGTGGCTGCTGACTGAGGGCCCAGCTCTGCAGGCAGCAGCACAGGAGTAAGGGTGGCAATACCGTACCATGCCATGCTTACTTCTGCATTGCTGCTGATGGCAGTGGCTCTGCCTTCAGAGCTGGGCGCCCAGCCAGCAGCCACCGCTCTCCAGCTGCCCAGCTCTGAAGATTGTGCCAGCAGCAGCAGCACAGAAGTAAGGGTAGCAGTATCGCAACCCCACCCCCGCTACAATAACCTTGCGACCTTCCCTCCCCCTCCCCCCCAATGCATTTTTGGGTCAGGACCCCTACAATTACAACACCATGAAATTTCAGATTAAAATAGCTGAAATCATGAAATTTACAATTTTTAAAATTCTATGACCATGAAATTGACCAAAATGGACCATGAATTTGGTAGGGCCCTAAGTGTTAGTTTAACTAATAGAAAAATGCTGTGTACTATATACCAGATGCCATGGTGATAGTATGGTATAAAATCCTATAAAGTATAGAATAGTACCATGCAGCAAGTGCAACCAATGAGTCAGCCTCCCTTGCCTCATTTGATGCACATCTTTCTATGTCCCATGGAAGGAGGTGGGGCTTTGAGCCCTGCATCCCATCATAAAAACTCTCAGGTATAGTGTGGGAGGAGGCAGAACTCCCTACAGATTTTCGTAACCCACACATGCTGTCATAGAACCGGAGAACATTGGTAAACCATTAAGGGATTGGATTGGAAAGGTCACTGTGTGGGCACAAAGTCATATTTTCAAGCCCCTTCACTTTCACAAATCGCTACCAGGGTTTTTTCAAACCACCAAAAACTACATCTATAATCTAAGTATCTATCTTCTTGCCAAATTTCAAGTTTCTACTTCAAACTGTTAAGACACTTCAGCTGTTTAAGAAAAATTCCCCCCAAAAATATACAATTTATGATGGTAAAAATGTATTTTCTTTTCACTCTCATCAGTCTTGAAAGTGGTGGAACTGTTTTAGCTCCAACCTTCCAAAAAATTAACAATTCACCCAAGAGCAAACTTCCATCTTTTGTCTCAAAAGGAAGAACACTGAAAAAGTCATAAGCCACTGAAGATGACCCTTAAATTTTAGCACTTCCTAAGGTAGCTCTTTAACTTTTAAGTAGTGCTGTGTGCTTCACCCATAATTAAGGCATTAACATGAAAAATCCTGTGCAATATTAAAATATAGATACTAGGGCTGTCGATTAATCATAGTTAACTCACGCGATTAACTCAAAACACTTAATCGCGATTAATTGCACTGTTAAACAATAGAATACCAATTGAAATGTATTAAATATTTTTGAATGTTTTTCTACATTTTCAAATATATCGATTTTCAGTTACAACACAGAATACAAAGTGTACAGAACTCACTTTATATTATTTTTGATTACCAATATTTGAACTGTAAAAATGATAAACAAAAGAAATAGTATTTTTCAGTTCACCTCATGCAAGTACTGTAGTGCAATCTCTTTATCGTGAAAGTGCAACTTACAAATGTAGATTTTTTTTTTGTTGTTACATAACTGCACTCAAAAACAAAACAATGTAAAACTTTAGAGCAGAGGTAGGCAATCTATGGCACGGGTGATTTTCAGTGGCACTCACACTACCCAGGTCCTGGCCACCGGTCTGGGGGTCTTTCCATTTTAATTTAATATTAAGTGAAGCTTCTTAAACATTTTTAAAACCTTATTTACTTTACATACAACAATAGTTTAGTTATATATTAAAGACTTATAGAAAGAGACCTTCTAAAAACGTTAAAATGTATTACTGGCACGTAAAACCTTAAATTAGAGTGAATAAATGAAGACTCGGCACACCACTTCTGATAGGTTGCCGACCCCTGCTTTAGAGCCTACAAGTCCATTCATTCCTACTCCTTGTTCAGCCAATCGCTAAGAGAAATCGCAAGTTTGTTTACATTTATGGGAGATAATGCTGCCGACTTCTTAATTACTCTGAAAGTGAGAACAGGCGTTCACATGGCACTGTTGTAGCTGGCGTTGCAAGATATTTACGTGCCAGATGGCTAAAAATTCATATGCCTCTTAATGCTTTGGCCATCATTCTAGAGGACACGCATCCATGCTGATGACGCTTGTTTAAAAAAATAATGCGTTAATTAAATTTGTGACTGAACTCCTTGGGGGAGAATTGTGTCTCTTCTGCTCTGTTTTACCTGCATTCTGCCATATATTTCATGTTATAGCAATCTTGGATGATGACCCAGCACATATTGTTCGTTTTAAGAACACTTTCACTGCAAATTTGACAAAATGCAAAGATGATACCAATGTGAGATTTCTAAAGATAGCTACAGCACTCGACCCAAGATTTAAGCATCTGAAGTGCCTTCTAAAATCTGAGAGGGATGAGGTGTGGAGCATGCTTTCAGAAGTCTTAAAAGAGCAACACTTTGATGCGGAAACTACAGAACCCAAACCATGCAAAAAGAAAATCAACTTTCTGCTGGTGGCATCTGACTCAGATGATGAAAATGAACATGCGTTGGTCTGCACTGCTTTGGATCGTTATTGAACGGAACCGTCATCAACATGGATGCATGTCCTCTGGAATGGTGGTTGAAGCATCCAGGGTCATATGAATCTTTAGCGCATCTGGTATGTAAATATCTTGCAACCCCAGCTACAACAGTACCATGCAAACGCCTGTTCTCACTTTCAGGTGACATTGTAAATAAGAAGCAGGCAGCATTAGCTTCTGTAAAAACAAACCTATTTGTCTGAGCGATTGGCTGAACAAGAAGTAGGGCTGATTGGACTTGTAGGTTCAAAAGTTTTACGTTGTTTTATTTTTGAATGCAGGCTTTTTTGGTGCATAATTCTACATTTGTAAGTTCAACTTTCATGATAAAGAGATTGCACTCAGTGCTTGTATTAGGGGAATTGAAAAATACTATTTCTTTTGTTTTTTACAGTGCAAATATTTGTAATAAAAAATAAATACAAAGTGAGCACTGTACACTTTGTATTCTGTGTTGTAACTGAAATCTATATATTTAAAAATGTAGAAAACATCCAAAATATTTAAATGGTATTCTGTTATTGTTTAACAGCACAATTCATATTTTTAATCACTTGACAGCCCTAATAGATACAATTGCTCTGGGAAGAATTATTTTTTATTTCCTGATTTCTAAGCAAATAAAATTAAATATAAAAATATATAAAATAAATGCTAATACAATGTTGATATTTTATTTTTATAAAGCATTTTCTCAAAATATAACATCATAGCAGAGGTCCTAAAACTATTTCCTCAGGTACACTACCCATAATCCCTTTCTCTTTGAAAGTTCTCTGGGTCAGACCTGTGGGTTTTATGTGCCTGGTATAGCCTGGCTGCCAGGCACCAGTTCTGTTCAAACGTGTGACATAGAGCAGCCTTCAGGCGACCCTACATTTTTCCAGCTGATCACATCCGAACAGTCATTCTTGTACACTCAGCCATGTCTACTCTTTAGCAGAATTGCTACTGTTCATCAAACACCAGGTAATCTGGATGTTAAACAGACCACACCAAGCTATATTATCGCATACATACATGGGCCATGTAAAAATACATTGGCACATTTTTACATAAAGGGGTGATTGCAAATGACTTACCTTTTGATAGAGATCCATGTGACTTTTTTTTTCTTATTACTTTCATATTTTCTCTTGGATTCATGTAACCTCAGCTTTATTGTTTGTTTATTTGTGATCACAATAAAAAAAGAGCGAAAGAAAAGGTAGACATCCTTATAACATTTGCCCAGAGAATTGTTAGGACAATTTGGAAAGGTTCACTGACATTACTATTGTGACATTTATTGTGTGGTATGATAAAATGATCTTAATACATCCGGAATACCTCTATCACACGTCAGAGAAATACCCAAATTAATGTAATGTTTTTAATGTTTTGGCCTCTATTGCCTGCCTGTCAATGATAAGCCCTTTCCTTACCCTGTCTTTTCTATCTCTTGCAAAATCTTTTTATTATACTAATTGCTTTTTAAAATAAACAACATTCAGTAGCATTAAAAACTGGAGGAAACAAATTGTTTGTTGTTTTTCTCTCTCAAATGTGATCCCCTGTGGAATATAGATAGTTATATACACTCAATGTGAAGTAGCTCAATGGTTTCTTTGATCCTTTATATATTTTAAAATTTCCCCTTTGTTGTTTCTTATGTTATCTGCAATTTGCCAGTAGCTATTACTTTTTGCTTCTCTCATTTTTCTTTTTACTTCTTCCTGGTTGGGTTTACTACTCTCCCAATCACCCATCTTCTTGTATTTTTAAAAAGCCTATTGTCTAGCTGTCATTTGCCTTTTTATCTCTTCTCATCTGTATTAGTTTCTGTTGCCCTTATAGGACCAGATTCTAATCATGCTGAGCTGAATCATACCTAATACCATGAGTGGTTTTATGGATACCCCTACTTAGTGGAACTACCCATGCAGTACTGCTCAACATGAGGAGCGGCACCAGAGTCTGGCTCTGAGTTTTTCCATTGGGTAATGGAATTCATTTGTCTTTCTTTATAGTTTTTCTTGTGATTGCTTTGGTTTTGCTTGTAATTTAACTGTCGTTTAATTTATGGAGTAACACGATATATACAAATATTGCTATAGCTGGTTAAGCAGAATACCTCATCCTGACTTTGCCAGTCAGCTTTTTATAATCCTCCTTACATTAGAGTATCATAATTTTGAAGACAAAAGCCACTGCCAGAGCCATTAAAAAAAGTGTAAAATATCTATTAAGTGATTTGCTCTAAATCATTTTCTTCCCTCCTTTCCCTGTGCTACATGAGCAGAAGTTTCACACTTAAGTAGCTTTCAGCGGTAGTTTTTAGTCCAGTGAATTAGTGAGCATGTTCTTCTGGGAACATTCAGCATGTCATCACTTATCATTTGAGAGGTTATTCCACACCAGATATGAGTCTTTGTCTGAAACCGTGGTGCATTCATAACCCAGAACACCAGTTCCTACTGATCGCCAAGCCTTTCACAGCACTGCTGATTCATGGGAAACCACTGTCTTCATCCTCCCCAGAATTAGAAGCTGTCATGCTGTATACAATGATACAGGATTGAACAATCCATGTAGAGTCATTAAGGTACTTCTTCATTTCTTTTGCCCTTGTTTTCCTTACAAGGCCAGAGAAACCTGTATGATCAGACTAACAGATATTCCATCAGCTATCAAGATGTTTCCTGGTTGCGTTTCTTTGCAGAAAGGTTCATATTTATTAACAGTATTCAGATCCTAGCACTACAGGAAACCAGTCTCCATTCCCTCCCTTTCTCCCCACCCCCAAAAATAATAATTAAATGTAATACCGTAGGACCCTATTGGTCTTGTGGATATGGCACTGGACTGGGACTCAGGAGATCTGGTCTAACTTCCCAGCTCTGTCGCAGACATTCCTGTGGGACCTTGGGCAAGTTGATCTCCCTGGGTAACATTTTAAAAAGCACCTGGGTCTCATTGGACTTAAGTGCCTTTGAAATTTTTATCCTCTCTCACCCACTTTCCCCATCTGTAAAATGGGGATAGTACTTACTTTGTCCCACTCGTTGTCTGACTGCAATGCACTGCAGGGTAGACATTGCAATTCCAATTAAAGTGACCCTCTTTTTATACAGTAAAGTCCTTCTGTGAAAAGTGACTTTCAGTGTATTACAAAAAGCAATTATTTTTTCCCTTTGCCCATTGTGAAAACCCATCTGTGCATGTAGTTTGATATTGCCTTGTAATACCATTTGTATCCTGGTCTCTGGGGAGAAAGACAGTATTTCTTGTTCCATGACGGGCAGAGCTCCACCAATAATTAAAATGAACAGTTTTCTTTATGGCTCACCCATTGCTAGAAATCAGATTTGATCAGAACCTTTACAAGATAATAGAACCTGTTTGACTTTGCAGGAATCACAGCAGTAACAATATTCCTTATTTATAAGATTGTTTCTTTACAGGCTCTCCTAACTGTGTACGGCTCCTTCACTTTAGCTTCTCTCCTCATTGTACTTTATAGTAAAGTCCCCTTTCTAATGTCCACCTTGATATACTAGGGAAGAACGTTTTTTGCTACGAAAGATGCCACTAGGAATTTGCCTGGTAGTCTGTTTTACACTTTCACAGCCATTCATTGCGAAGGTAAAATGTCATGGCCCAGTGAAATGCACATTATTTCTTTTCAGTACAGAATCTGCCTGTGTTGTTGTTTATGCTTGTGTTTAACAAATTTAGTCTGGGGCTGGAGCATGTTAGGTGGAGATAAGTATCTTAGCAGTGTTTTTAGTAGATCTAAATAATTGTTTGTAATACACCAATAATTTGCATTTCTAGAACATCTTCCCTCTAAGACCTCAAAGAGCATTCATGAACTAAGCCTCAGGTCGGGAACTCTTTTTATACCCATTTTTGGACAGATGGACAGCTGAGGCACAGAGAAGTTGCAGGTTCTCTATGATTTGGCCAAGGTCACAAAAGAAGCCTGCAGCAGGGCAGGGAAAAGAATCCGAATTCCTGACTAGTACTGGGCTTTAGTCAAAAGATCATCTTTTCTATCTTGGGTCTAGTCTACATAGAGTTGTAGAAATGTAGGACTGGAAGGGACCTCAATGGGTCACCTACTCCAGTCCCCTGCACTGAGGAAAGACTAAGTATTACAGATTCTAGTTCATCCCTGACAAGTGGTTGTCTAAACTGTTCTTAAAAACCTCCCGTGATGGTGATCCCACAACTCCCTGGATAATTTGTTCCATTGATTAACTACCCTGACAGGAAGTTTTTTCCTAATGTCTAACCTAAATCTCCCTTGCTGCAATTTAAGCCCATTACTTCTTGTCCTGTCCTCAGTGGTTAAAGAGAACAATTTATCACCCTCCTCTTTATAACCACCTTTTATGTACTTGAAGACTGGTATTATGACCACCCTTAGTCTTCTCTTCTCCAGACTAAATAAACCCAATTTTTTCATTCTATCCTCATACGTCATGTTTTTTCTAGACCCTTAATCATTTTTGTTGCTCTTCTCTGGATCTTTCCCCAATTTCCTGAAGTGTGGTGCCCACAAGTGAACAGAATACTTCAGTTGAGGCCTTATCAGTGCTGACTAGAGTGGAAGAATTACTTTTCGTGTCTTGCTTACAACATTCCTGCTAATACATCCCAAAAGGATGTTTGCTTTTTTAAAAACAGTATTACATTGTTGACTCGTATTTAGTTTTTTGTCCACTATAGCCCTTAGGTCTTTTTCTGCAGTACTCCTTCCTAAGCAAACATTCGCCATTTGTATTTGTGCAATTGGTTATTCCTTCCTAAGTGGAGTACTTTGAATTTGTCCTTATTGAATTTCATCCTATTTCTTTCAGACCATTTCTCCAGTTTGTCAAGATAATTTTGTATTCTAATCCTGTCCTCGAAAGTTTTTGCAACCCCTTCCAGTTTGGTACCATCCGCAAACTTTATAAATGTACTCTCTATGCCATTATCCACTTCATTTCTGAAGATATTGAATAGAACTGGTCCCAGTACAGATCCCTGCAGGACCCCACTCATTATGCCCTTCCAGTTTGGTTGTGAACTATTGATAACTACTCTCTGAATACAGTTTTCCAACCAGTTATGCACCCACATTATAGTAGGTTTGTCTAGGCTGTATTTCTCTAGTTTGTTTGAGAAGGTCATGTGAGATGATATCAGGAGCCTTACTAAAGTTGAGATATATCCCATGTACTGCTTCCATCCTATCCACAAGTCTTGTTCCCCTCTATTAAGTTGGTTTGAGATGATTTGTTCTTGACAAATCCATTTTGGCATACAGATTTTGTACATAGTATAACTATCTCAGTTAGGGATATGATTTTTTTTTTAACCAGTACAACCCCTAATGTGGACACAGTTATATCAGTATTGAAGTGCTTATACCAGTATAGCACTTCTATACCGGTATCATTGCATCCACACTGGGTGGCGGGGAGGGGAGGGACAATCTTAACTATACTGTTTTTGTCACTAGACAAGGCCTTAGAAGACAGTAGGGCCCACAGCCTGTGTGTGAGAGTGGCTTCCCCACTCTGTTGTAAATCTAACCCCTACAAATTATTAGCAGTCAAATCTACTTTTGCCAGAATTCCCTGTTATTTCAAAACATGGTTTTCATTGTCACCTCTTCATCAGCAACCAGCTGATCACATTTGTCATGTTTTGTGTCTGACCCCCGATACCAGAAACTGAGTCAGTTGCCAACTACTTGAGGTTCACTGGTATCTCTGACAGGAAAGACTAGACACATTTCCTACCTGCTCAAATTGTAGCCACTTAAAGACAGAAGATGGAGAGAAAATTAAATGAGAGCGAAGAAATAGGCATCATCCTTTCAGTAAGCAGAGCCGCATAAGAATACACGGTTATGGGATATATTCCCTTGTGTTTCACAGAATGTTCTACAAAGTACAAAATCTTTTACAAAGCTATCTTTGGCTGAGCTGCCATAAAAGAGCAGAGAAGTCACACAAAGCACACAAGGGGTGCTGTGTGTCATTAGTGCCAGGGAAAAGACTGTACCTTACATTGGCGTAAGGCTTTGTATTCTAAAGGGTACAATAGCACTTTGCAAATTGTGGACCAGATATTCCGATGTGGGTGTTTAAGATGCACCTGCACGCCTTTTGGAGACCTGTGGCATGTGAAATATGACATCTGTATGAGATAAGAACACAGGAATTGCCAGATCAGACCAGTGATCCATCTGGCAGTTCATCCTGTCTCCAGCTATGAGCAGTACAAAACATTTCAAGTGAAAGGTGCTGTGAATCCAGTAATTAACAAGTATGGAATATGTTTATGGCATACCAAATCATGGGCAGAATTCACCCATCAATGAAATGGGTATATCTGGATGGAGTATCTGAATTCTTCTGAATGTTACTTTCTTTTTTACAATATTCTTTATTATTTGTTTTGTGGGAGTGTTAGAGTACTATTTTCTCCTCTCTTTTCTTCGTTTATCAACTTAGTGCTGAGGATGTGTGTCCCAGCACCCAAATTCAGGTGATGTTTCTGTCAAAATGAGTAAAATATGATAATGTCAATATCTTGAATGTACCCAGAGAGGATTGTATTTTTTGGCAACACCAGGAAATAATGATACTGAGCAACTTGCATCTGATAATCTAAAGGTACTTTACAGACATGAAGCATTACAACGCTTCTGTGAGGTGAGGAAATATTATTGTACAGATGGGGAAACTAAGGCATAGAAAGTTTAATTGATTTGCCCAATGTCGGACAGCAAAATTGAAAGAGCTGAGAATAGAATCCAGAACTCCTGTGCGTCACAAGGCTATTCTGATCCTTCCTATTCCATTCTCCTGGGTCTCTGGCATTTATCTACAGTATTCAGCTCATATTTAGAAAGAGCTGAGGGTTGAAGAAAATAATATTGGTGAAGGACTTCGAAATTCAGTAATTCCTATTTGCCTGGTTTTGAGGATTTAATTCAAATCTCCTCTTTTCTAGATTAAGATTATTGACTCAAAGGTATAGCCAATTGCTTGACTACTCTCATGGTCCATTCTTAAAATGTTCAAGAGACTAAGTAACTGAATTTAGCTAAATGTATTGTACAATGAGAAAAGGAGACATATTTACCCTCCTTCCAGGACGCAAATTCTCTCAGCTTGCTTACCTTACACAGAAGATGGTACTTCAAAGATATGCATTTTAGCTATTATAGTATGATTTTACACGTACAGTAAAATAGTATAGTATGGTATTTGTAATATGATTTTTATAAGTTACAAAACTTTCTATATGTCACTAAACTCCAACCCACCTGTTTGTACCAGTTCCTTAATTATTTGTTCTGTATCTTCCTTGCATTAATTTCGGATACTGGTATTCCAGGTACTGGTCCATGAAGATATGTCCCTATACTTTCCTGTGTCTCATTTTGAATACTACATTCCAAGTGTTGACGAGCCATGAAAGTACTCCCTAACTGTGCTTGGTACAAAGTATTCATTCATCTTTGCTTTGACATGTTTCCTATTTTCTAATGCTAAAGCTAATGTCAGCTTTGCAACGTATTGTGGGATATTTGATATGAATTAACTGAATTGTGGGAAGATTATAACCTGTTAAATTAGCATAATTTCCCAACATATCATATAATGTATATCATATTACTGCCATGCACCTAGTATCAATTAATGTGGTATATACTACACCTAACGTATATGTATTGGCTAACAAGGTTCAGCTTCTGGATCTTCCTGACTTGTTTGCAGATGTTTTTTAAAATTGGGGTAGGGCAAATTATAAATGCATGAAATCAGACTTGTGCGTTTCTGTGCTCTGGTATTGTTTAGAGTCATTTCTCATACCATTTTTAATGATCCATCATGTTTCTGAGTGCAAGGAACACAAGCATTTTTCAAGCTGACAGGCAAGTGAATACTTAAGAGGATACAGACATTTGTATGCTATGGGGAAAATGACACATTTTTCTACAGATGGGTTTTTCCTCTCTACCTGTAAGAGCTGACAGATGATGATCAAAGGATCCTTAGTACCAAAGCTTGAATTCCCTGCACTTACCTCCAGTAATGGATGATTTTTGTGTCTGGTACAAGTGAGCTGCACGGAGGAATCTTTCTCCCAGATTTGGAGTCTACAGTAAATATATTGGGAGGAGGGGAGAGAGAAACACCAGGGAGATGAAGAGCTATTTAAGCTAAAGACAGTGTTGGCACAGGAACAAATAATCATGAGCAAATTTAGGCTGGTTAGAAGAAGGTTTCTTTATAGGTGTTGGTACAGTGCCTAAGACAATGGGGTTTTGATCCTCTAGACACGAATGTAGTATAAATAATAATAAGATGAAAATATTGTCACACAAAGGAGATCCCTTTAAGCCTCCCCAATCCTTTTCAAGACCCTCTCTTTTCTATTTTCCTTCTTGGCAGGGATATTTTGTGGATTAATTAAAGTTACTGATTGTAAATCATTTTTTAATCTTTATTATATTGATGCCAATGCAAGGACTGGTTTCTAAATTGTTCACTGCTTTCATTCATATTTATTTGCATGACTCCTCACTTCCTATAGTATCTGAGTGCTTTACGGTCTTTAATGTGTTTATCCCAACACCATCCCTGTTAGGTAGATTGTAGATGGGGCACTAAGTCACAGAGAGACTAAGTGATTTTCCCAAGATAACACAGGAAATCAGTGGCAGGCCAGGGAATTCAACCTGGCTGTCTCAAGTCCCAGGCTAATATCCAAATCACTGGACCATCCTTCCTCTCCGAAAGACATGTACATATAGAGCAACATAACATCTGCGATTGTGGTGACTCTTTCCTTTTTGGGTCAACAGACACGATTTTCCAAGTGGGAACCAGTCAGCAACTTCATTGCCCTCCCCAACCCTAGTAATTGCTGCTGTGGAAAATGGAAGGAGTTGTGTCTAAAAGGGTATGACGAAGAAAAAGTAATTAGGGAACACAATAGACAATATAAAAACTCAACCACAGACTAGAAATGGTGGATGAAACTAAAGCTCTTGTGCTTCTCCCCACTCTCTGTGTTCAAGGTTTTGCTCTGTATCACATACACCTCCACGTTTGACCTGAATGGAAGTTCAGTGCTAAAGATTGCTGAGGTGAGTGCCCTCCATCACCCACTAACATTGCTTGTTTTTCTTGACTTGTTGCCACTAACTAGAATGTGCTTTCTATACATAGACTGGGATTGATTTAGTCAAAACAATTGCAGTTATTCTTAATGATTGCTATTACCCAAGTTACTGTTTATTAGTCAACATGATTAGCAACCACAGTGCTGACAGCTGTAGAAATGCACTGGAAGATGCACTTTCTACTCATGGTAATTCTTCTTAGTGGCTGCTGTGTATTACAATATTGTCTGTGTTTAAAACTTTGCATGTTTTGCTTTACCTTTCACAGTAATAACATTTTCTCCTTCAACTTTACAACATGTAGGGCCAAATTAATCCCCGGTGAAACTCCACCAAAGTTAATACAGTTACATCAGAGATGAGATTGACCTATAATATGCATTGTTAGTGTGTCCCTTATTCCTGATGTGTCCAAGAAAAGGATTTATTCCATCCCTAGATTTATTACGTTGTCCCAGTGGCATTAATCAGTCTTCCCTTGTCCTCATTACATTTGTCTGGATTAAATTGTAAAAACAGCTTAGGCAGATGGAAAATGCACCTGCCAACAGCAGATCTGTTTATAAGTGAGCATTTTCAGACAAGTGCCCTATTTAGTTGCACAGTGAGTTTCAAGCAGTGAGCCTCCGGTGTAGCCTGGAAGGAAGAAATGCATAGAAATACTCAGCCCTATTGCATGGCAGGGGCTGTTGTGTGTGTATATAACATACTATAAAATTATATTGAATTACACAGACTAGGGTTGAGGGGAATGTATACACCCTTAACATCAATGTATAATACAGCAATGAAAAGGTTTGTATGAAAATCTTTGAAAACCCCATGGCATAACACCCCTCTGGTTTTTACAACACTTGTTAACTGTTCTTTTCAGTAGTGGGGAATAATAATAATAATTGTTATTATTTATTTGATATCTCCATCTGTAATTATCAATGCAGAAATAATAGTCTGTGTTCTGCTCTTATTTAAAAGACAGCTTGGAAAGTTACAAGTGAAATTAGTGAGCAGAGAAAGAAAATGACTGACAATTGCGAGTCAATGTCAGTTTTTCCTTGGTGCGTGAAGAGAAGAAAACCTGATGGAAGTACCTAGCTTTACCTGGCAGTGGTAGCATTTTATAAATCTGGGAATGAAATGGATCCTGCATCAGCATCACCCCGTTGCTACCTAGGGGGGAAAAAGCATGGTAACTAAGAAAACTAGCTGTCTTACCATGGTAACTTAACTGTTAAAACGTCACTAATTGACTTTGCAGGCAGACAGATACAAAAATAGTCTCCATACAAAATGTTAAAACTCTCTAAGACAGTCCTAAAAACATGCCATGTACAGAATACATGATAGTACTCGTTTAGGGTGACCTGTGTAACTCATGGTTTCACCCCTCTTGAGTAATGTTAGGAAATCCAAACTCATGAAGAGTAACTTCTGTTTTCATGGGGGCTCTGTAGGAGCCTCATTACTTGGGGCTGTAGCAAAGATGTACTGGATCAGCAGCACCTACCTCCTCTCTGCCCATGCAACCCCCTTTCTCAGGCTGTGCTAAACCCCTGTTGCCCCAATCCCCCATACAGAGGCAAACTTATGGCTCCTTTCCACTGCTGCAGCCTCTCTTTGGCAGAATTTCCACTGTGGAGGGCAGAAGCTGGTGAAAATTGACGGTGAATCTATCCCAATGTATCTATGAACTGTAGATAGAGAGATACAGTAAGATACAATACACATTGGAAAAAGGGTTTAATAGTATTTCAGCCTTTGAGCTGCTACTTCAGGTAGTGGAAATCAATTGTCAGTGCTTCATGTTCTTTGTTCCCTGGGGACATCCCCAAGACTGTGAGCATTATCTGAAGTCATATTTTCGATTTGTGCTGTGCACTTGCAGATAACGATAGGTAAATGACACATGACTGTTTTCTCTTTAAAACACCCTGATAAACACCAGCTTTGTTTCATGTTAAGTGTTGGATCCTGCCATTGTTTAGTGGCTCTGACATATCCTCCCTCTTAAAAGGCCATGTCTACCCCTAAAACTTTTGCCGGCATAGTAAAGTCAATTAGGAGTGTGATTTTTTTTTTTTATTTTTTACCGGTAAAAGCCTGAGTGTAGATGAAACTATACTGAACAAAACAGTTCTTTTGCTGGGTTAGCGCATTTTGTTCAGGGAATCAGTCTCTGCTATACCAGCAAAAAACAGTATCAGCTCTGACTACATTAGGAGCGTTTGCTAGTGTACCTGTACAGAAAAGCACCTATCAGCACCTTTGGCTTTGTGATTCTGGCCCATAGATATTACAAAGGCTTTAACCTTTGAAGCCCGAGGACTCAGTTCTCCCCTGCACCTGAACTCTTCCCCATGCTGGGGTGGTAGCCATTAGAGGACTGGACGGATATGGCTCCCTGATTCAGTACTGGCCTGGCCGCAGCATCAGCTGCTTGAACTTATTCCAGTGGAGAATTGGCATCGTTCTGTTCTACCATGTGCCCATTCTTGCTCCCTTCCCCGGTGTGTCCCATACTAGGGTGGAGCTGGTGCTAGAGTCAGCTCTTCTGTCTCTGCTCATCTCTTGCCAATGGGGGTACCCCTCCAGTGGGAATTATCTTCTGGCAAGTTACAGCTAGAACCCGGCCACTTTGCGCCACCTGATCAGTCCATAATGGAGGCACCCCAAATTACTGGATGCATCGGAGCATTTTGGCCTTAACCCCAGCCTCAGTTTCCCCATCTTTAATCTGGGGGCCATAATGCTTATTAACCTCATTGGAGTTCTGTGAAGGGTAAGGAGATAATATTTGTGAAGCACTCTGACCATGAAGAGTGTTGTATAAATGGCTTAAATATTATTAATGTTGAACCTACAGTCAACCTAGCTATGTCTAACTACAGACAATACCTTTAATGTTGGTCAGGCCCCTGCATGAAAGGTTATTTCATGCTTTGTGACTTGTTTATCTTCTTTTATCTATTCCCACCCATGTTTTGAGAGATTGTCTTGTTTAACCCATTGCATTGCTTTGTCTAATCCTTTGTGTTTTGCTTTCTTAGCTGTGCTTTGCATGTCACAAAGCTGGAAGCCCCCAAATGCATGAAATGATCAAAGTGTCCATTGCACACCTCTTCAGTGCCCTGTGCTCTCGCGTTTTTACTGGTGCATCCCTACCAATGACATTTCACAAGGTATCATTCTTGGCTTGCGAGACTGAGCTGAGCAACAGTGCTGCACGTTAACACACAAGGGGTGGGGGAAGAAACAAGGGGAAATCGATTCTGCTCTTTCCAGAAAGTCAGCCTGCCTTTAAATTTAGTCTTTTCACAGTTCTTTCAGTAAGTTGAATTAGACAAGAATATTACTATTCAAACCCTCGCAGCAGCACAGTTCCTGTGAATGGTTCGGCCTCAGCAAGGTCTGAATTGCATGATTGTAAGTGGTCGACAGGATTTTGTATTCCTTGCCCACTGGAATTCTTGTGTGATATATGATGGCAACCTCTGTTCCACGTCTCCTTTTGAAAATGGCAGAAGAGTAAGGATTTTCTTGTGCTGTCAGAGAAGCATAAAGAGGAAATCACACTGGCTCAGCAAGATAGCGCATTACACTATCTCTAAACTGAGGCGTTTCATATGTATTTCCTTAGGCCCCAGTCCTGTAATGGATATGTATTGGCAGATCCCTGCTCCTCATTGAAGCCAATGAGGTGATGCACAGTTCTGGGGTCTGTTCATGTAGGTCTGACTGCAGGATTAGAATGTACACTGTTCAGTGTAGGAATTCCGTATTTGTTTCGATGGTTTTCCTGTCACAAAGCACTGTGCACTATATAAATAACAGTAGTGACAGCTGCATGGCACCTTTTTACACATTTAAGATAAAAAGCTTTAATCTGCATTGACAGTCTGTGCAGTGTGAGACCTCATGCATCTTTGGAATCTTCCTCACACATCTACTAATTAAGATCATGCTGAATGAAATTCCTCACTTACCTTAGGAAATATAACACTCTCAAAGGTCAACAGATGTCCCAAAGGCCAAGATGAACTGTAGGTTCTGTCCATTATCTGATGCAAATGGCTTTAGCTTTATCAGGCTTTAATGTATAGTTAAGATGGGAACACAAGCAAATCTGAGAAAGGAAATATTAATTTTGTCTTTATCTTGCCTCTGTCACATAAGAGGCACAAAATATCACGTGCTACATATAGTGTTCTCACAACGCCACACTGGGACATAACAGCGTGACTGGGATGAGAATGGTGCAAGAGCTATAGTTCAGATTATTCCAGGGTGTAGCATTTTGGCTCCCACACTTTACATTAATCAAGCATATTATATTTCTAACCAAGGAATTCAGTCATGCTTTACTGTGCCCAAAATTTAGCCATGAGGCAGAAATCCTAAAAGCATTAGCACCTCTCACATCTGCTGGATATGTCTGCTGAAAGGAGCAGAGATGATAAATTCAAAGGGCTTCTGGGATCTGGTCTTATTATCCATTCTGTTAGATTAAAAGTAATGCACATGGACAGCAGTTCCATTTTAACCTTACTCCCTGTCCTTCTCCCACAGAAGTTAATGGCAAAGCTCCCTTTGATTTCAGTAGGAGTCGGATCAAGCTCTTGATTGTGTTACTGTGTACATATCAGCATTGATTAGTCCACATAATGAGCTAACCACCTTCAAATTTTCACCTTAAAAGCTGGATTTCCTCCTCATTAGGGAAATATAAGTATCTAAAACAAGAATTTTATTCCATCTATGCTCTTATACTTTGAAAAAGGACAACCAGTTAAATTCAAATTTTGTTTTAAAAGATATCTGTACAGAATATACCAGTTGTATATTAATCTGTGTACATATAGTATATGTAGTGTTGTTCCTTTTCTCCCTATGACTGGAGTGGTGTTAGGCCACTTCACCTTGAAATACGTGTTAACTGCTTATGCTAAACAATCTGTTCCATCTTGTATTTAGCTAAGACACACTGATATATTTCCCAGACCTGAAGAAGAGCTCTGTGTAAGCTTGATAGCTTGTCTCTCTCACCCACAAAAGGTGGTCCAGTAAAAGATATTACCTCACACACCTTGTGTCTCTCTACATACAGCATATGCAGAATGTATGTATTCATTGCTAGGATGACTTTACAGAGGAGTTATAACCCTTCAAAGATGACTGTATGATAGAAATGCTGGCGAGTACAACAGATAGTATTACGAACCCATGTACGCAAAGGCTGACCGAATAACTTCACAGCCATAGACAGAATCACAGAGTTCAACATATGCCAAAGTGAGTGGAGTTGCTCCTTTGGATCACAATTTATTAATAAGTTTTCATTAAACAGTCTGGTTCCAATCCCATGATATAGATTACAGGAGGCACTAATTACCTCATATCTCAAACCAGAGGCTGCTGCATCAAAAATGAAACACAGTAATTACAAACTCTCTTCTTGAGATAAACACCTCCTAAAAGAAATCTGGTAAAGGACATTGCAGTGGGCATAATACCATGTCCTCAGCATTCCATTGCATTTTGATAACTATCTGCAAAACATTGTCTTTGGGCAGAGTCCAAGAATGGAAAAATTCAGCCCTAAAGATGAAAGTTTGCAAAAGTTATGAGCAGCTGAAAATGTAATTAGAACATAAACTGTGATGTAACATGAACTATAGCAGTCACTGTCACTCTCACTATAATAAAACTAAATGGATACAATATTTCCCATTTATGGGCACCAAACGGCTATTGGACACTGTAATAAACATAAATTAAAACCATGATTTACAATGAACAATCAAGATGCCTAGTGGCATCCTAGTAGCAGAATCTGTCTGAAAATCCCCAACATATTACTCATACAAAAAACCCACGGAAATAACAATTTACGCAAATAGAAACAAAAACCTTTTTGAGCCTCATATGAAAGGATGATACTGCTTATGTACTCGGGGCAGAATTCCAGAGTAACCGTCCCTGTAGGTTCATTTGGTCCCTGTTGATGTCATGAATACATCACTGGAATTAAACAATAGGGCTAATATTTGAAAGCAACATCCACAGCACAAGCCACTGCGTGGGCATCATAGTTTGACAGGATGGGGAGTCGTTGCCATTTTTGTCTTGCCACCTCAATGTGCACAGCACTTCAGAAACCTGACAAATTGCATGCTGCTTTTAAACCATATTGTTTTTTGGCTATTTGCATGGCTGAAAAATTTTCTAACACTATTCACTCGTAAATCTGGCTGACTTTCTGCATGAAGAGGGCTTCACTTCCTCCCGAGATGGTCTACAGTTAAATTGTTGTTTATATCTATGTGCTGCTATCTTGTTTCCTCACCAGGTTTGCATTGAGACATATGTATCTAGCTGTCACCAGCGGAGTATTAACACCGCTGTGCGGGCAACCCTCAGCCAAATGTTGAGTGACTTGACTTTACAGTTACGGCAAAAGCAAGAGAATACGGTGAGCCTTCCGGCATCAACAGATGGTTCAGTATTCCATGGCTGTGTCCTTTTTGTGTCTCTGCATGCAGTGTTCTGTGGCTGGGTGCTGTGCCTTCTAGTGTTGTTTGAGCATTCCAGCATCAGTCCTATTTAAAACTGCCTCCTTTTGGGGTTCCGTTTGTATGAATGCCTAACAAATCCTTCAACAGAAACAACTCTTCCCTTCCAGCAGACAGGCTCTACGTTTTGATTTGCAAGAAAGGCTTCATTCCAATGTCAGATTGTCTTGACTTTGCTTCCTTTTTCTGTTCTTTTATTTTGTGTATTTATCTTGGCAAAGTCCAGTTGAAATCCTTTTGCCAAAACTTTCTTAAATATTAAATGTTGCCCATACCAAATAAATTCTTAGCTACAGAAAATATATTGGAGGGGGTCTTTTAATTACAAAATTTAAGCCAAATCCTTTTGAATGTGTATCAAATTAAATTATTTGGGCCAGAGGGATTCTTCACCTGCTGGCTTACTGGCAAAAAATAACTGGTTTCTTTCTATTGCCTTTATTGTGTTATTAAATTCCGTAAGAGCTGTTTGCATTAAACTCCGACTTATTGTCTAGATGGAATTATAAGCACCTCTGGGCAAATTTGAAAAGACTTTGGCTTCTTGCACTTATGAGCACTTCCTTGCATATTAATGAAGAAATTATTTGCCTTTGTGTGTTTGTTTGGTTTGTTAGCGGATTTTGCAGCTGTCAGTTGTGTAGAGGTTTAATCTTAAAGCAGTTGTGCTAGGTTCAGTAAAATGGAGATCTTTTTTTAAAACTAAATAACCAAAATGTAAATATAGCATTAATCTGAGAAATAACTGTAAAATGTAATTATAGGGTTACTTATACTTGTCTCCATATACAGTGTGTCCAGTTTATAAGTAAAAAGATGGTTTTTTTCCAAGCTGGCAGGTCTGCAAATTCTATCTGGATCTAAAAACTGAGTTGATTTACTTCTGCTTGTACATCCTGACTATAATAGAGATTCTGAAAACTGCTCTTAGTTCCTGACAATTTTCTGATAATACATGAGAGACAAGAGAATTGACCTTGTTCTTCTGTGTGCTGTATGCACCACAGGGAACAGTCCTGCACTGGCAGAGAAATGAACTAGATGATCTAAGAGGGCATTTCTGGCTGTAATGCCTCTGTAGTGTTAACAGTGATAAAGTATAAAATTTTCAAGAGCACTGAGGTGATTTTAGAATATAAGTCCCATTTTCAAAAGTTACTTAGGTACCTGGAAGTCTGTCCCAATGGCTTTCAATGGGATTTAGGTGCCTAAATCTAAATTACTTTTGAAAATGGGACTTAGGCACATTTGAAAATTTCTCCCTCAAAATTAGTAAAGTAAGAAAAACAGGTATGACCGACACCCGAGGAAGTTGTGACTTTTACACTTGCTTTTCTGACCATTATCCCACACTAAGGCTTTTTCAGATTTGGAACCGAGTACTTTAAAGTGCTGCATATACCTACAGCCCTTTTCTTCCACCTATTCTAATTACAATGTTTCTTTTCCCCCAATAGACAACTGAAAACCATGAAGCCATGCAAGACTTCAAGAGCCAAGGTATCTATGCCACTTTATTTTATGGTGACTCTTTAAAATCTGATTTTCTTTTCTTTCTCCCTATCCCTTGTATTTTCCTACTGTTGCCAAGACACCCGGTTGCCATAGTGTTTACATATTCTGCAGAGTCACGCTGCTTCTTTCATTTTCCACTGCTCTCACCTTATTGATATCCCCCCCACTCATTGTACAAGGGCTCTGGTTACTTTCAGAACTGAGAAGTGTCTTCAAAATCTTCTTGGCTCGCAACACTTTTAATTATACCTTCATCTGCACTGTGTGAATGGTATTCCATACGGGAAAGCAATAACTAATTATTACAATATGCTGTCTCTGCAACCTAAGGGCTTCAGTGTCGTGGGAAGGGTTAAAGTGAAGTGGGTTCCCTTCCAAAATTTGAACAGTGTTCTAAGGACTTTTTCTTCAGAGTTTAGGAGGGGTCTGGAGACAGACACACAATTTCTTACCTGTTGGGCCAACCCTGTTATATAATTAGCGAATAATTTTAATATTTTTGCAGGTCCTGACAGACAGCTCTGCGAGAGGGGGAGTGCTAATATGCCTCACCTTTATCATGCCACAGCATCAGTTAGTTTCCTAAGGTTTTTCCTAGGCCCTGTCTCCACTATAATCTCTGATTGCTAAAGTTTTTATTAGGCCCTGATCCCGCAATTGGATCTGTGGAGGTGGACCCTTGTGCCCCCGGTGGAGCCCATTGACTCCAATGAGACTCCACACAGGCATTATGTTCTGCCCACACAGTTCCATGTACGGGACTGGGGCCTTGGTGGCTACATAGATTTCTGGTGGTTGGAAGGAGCAGCACAGAGACAAACAATAGGAAAAGCCACCAAGATTTTAATAATCCTGATGAATTGTCTATAGTCAGGTGCCATGCAGAAGTACTGGAGCCACTTGCTATTTTTCTTCTTGTCTGAGTTGGAGGAAAGGGCCCAAACTTCCATAAATGCATTTAAGCAATTAGTGTTATCCTCCACGTTAGTGATACTACTTTTTCATTTTGTGGATCACTCCCTCAGAAAGAGATTCTGTAGCAGAATCACTTCCCGTCCCACTACATTTCCCACAGCATTCTTTTTGTGAATTCTGGTAGCCCACGGTCCACAGTTGAGAACTATAGACCCAAGTCACGGAAGATGGGTGAGTTTTGAAAGATGCGGGGGAGAGTTGTGGGGATAAACCAGCTAAGCATACATAATGCCACTGACCTTTGTCCTTTTTGGAGGTTCTGCAGTAGAGTCCCTATGCGACGATGTTGTGTCTGTCCTCACTGTGCTCTGTGAGAAGCTTCAGGCTGTCATAAAGTAAGTGGGTTATTTAGCTATAATTATATTTGTTGCTGCAGATTCTCTTGTGGAACGTCACTTATAAATGATCGTATTGTCCTAATTCTAGGATAACAAGGCAAACAATTCTTGTACTAAGTTACTTGTCAGAGGTACCTCGCCTCTGTTGGGGTATTGATCATGTATTAATTTAGCCCACAATTGTGGTGAGAAATTGATTTATCGCCCACATACACAGTTTTTCTCCAGTAAGTGATAGCAACCCTTATTTGTAGATAGGTTCTATATAGCAACAACACCTTTCAGGAAAATGCTTGCTTTTTTGCTATGCTGTGCATAATGAACACATTCGCAGAAGAGCGAGGGAGAAGGATGACAAATAGTATAGCAAGACTAAAATACAATGATCTCTTGGAAGGTATTACTGGTACTCCCTAACCTAAATATTGGGCCTATAATGACAATTTTACCCAGATAACTCTAATTATTTGCAAATGGTATGTTTTCTTTTGAACTACAACCACCATATGTATGATAATATTGCATTAAAATACCATGATGCTAGACATCTGAATATTGATGCAGATTCTCAGGTGGTTTTAAAATGCACAGCTTCATTAAAGTAATGAAAGATGATATTCAAGTTTAAATGGTTTATTTATCGTTATTATTGTATTAGCGTGTTTTTTATAGAAGTCAATGGAGCTTTGCTGATTTGCACAAACTGAGGATCTGCCCACTGATTCTTTAATATATCTAATACTATTTTCCAGATTCCTGAGCATATCTTGAATGGAACAGAGACTGAGTAAACTATTAAAAACAAAATAATTACTGATTTACCCTCCCTGCGACCTTTCAATCAAAGAATTCAGAGCAGATCGCCAAGGCGATCATTATTATCTCTATTTTACACAGGGGGGAAATTGAAGCACACACAGAAGGGACTTGCCCAAGGTCACACAGTGAGTCAGTGCCATAAGGCCAGATTCTGTGAATTACACATGGCCGTGCTTTGAGAGTGGCACAGAGCCATACAGCTCTGGAAACACAGGCCCTTCTGGAGCGGTCCAGCACTCTGGGGAAGTGCACATGCTGCACCATTTCTTGAGGACTAAATGTAGCCAGTTTTCATTTTTAATGCATTATGAATTAACTGAAAAGCCCTCTGGATGTGATCCTACAATTCTTACTCTCACAAGTAGACCTGGCTTGTGCAAGTAAATCCATAGACACTAGTGGGACTGTGTAGGTGAGTAACGACTGCCTATAGGAGTCAGGTTTGCAGGATCAGGCTTTTCATTTGCAATGCGTTGCTCTCCATATTAACCTTACTGAAGAACAGGGTAGACTGTGAATTTATTCCAAAAATGTTGTAATTTTGAAATTCCTTTGACTTCAGTGGGATCCACACAGATGCAAGGCTCTGCCAGCCCTGTAGTTGCATACAAAATCAGAACCTAAGGCCCTTATCCTGCAAAGACTTACTTATGTGCCGAACTTTACACACTCTGAGTAATCCCATTGAGAGAGGGAGCCATGACTTCAGTGGAGTTAGAATTTCACCCACAATATATAAAGTTAAACCCATGTATAATTCTTTGCAAGATTGGGGCTAAGGCTACATCCACACTACCTGCCCGATTCGGCGGGTAGCGATCGATGTTGTGGGATCGATTTATCGTGTCTCGTCTAGACGCAATAAATCGATCTCAGAAGCGCTCCCCGTCGACACTGGAACTCCAGCTCCGCGCGAAGAGTAAGCGGAGTCGACGGGGGAGCCTGCCTGCTGCCGTGTGGACCGGGGTAAGTACTTTTAAAAATCGATCTAAGATATTCGACTTCAGCTACGTTATTCATGTAGCTGAAGTTGCGTATCTTAGATCGACCCTCCCACCCCTCCCCTAGTGTGGACCAGGCCTAAGAATGGAAACCTGCATGTGAGTAACTAATTTATGTATCCAAACATGCAAAATTCCAGAGTTTCACATGTTTCAGTACCATTATAGTAATAGTTTGTAGAAAGCAACATTTTGTGGCCTCAGAATAGCCTACAATAAATTGCAAGTCCTCTGAAATAAATTGAATGAAAAAATCCTAGCTGTGTTATTTTAAGCCAAGCCCTGCTAACATTCTACTAATTAATCAACCAGGAAAAAAACCCAAACTGTGAGAAAATAAGTTAATCAAAATGAAAAAGTAGCATAAACAATATGGGACAATTATTTCAGAGGTATAAATATGACAAACTAAAATCTTGGTGAAAATTTGAGAGACATTTGGAGGGAAAAAAGTTATTTTTAATTAACAAAACCGCCTCCATATCATTAAAACTAAGCTCTCTCTTGCTACTGCTCTTCTGCTTGGTTACAAAAGACTATAGCTTGAGTGAAAAGGAAAAAGGAGCTGTTAGAAGCTGTTTTAAGTGGTACAAAATTAAAGCACTAATTGGAGTGGACAAGTTTGTTAATGAGCAAAGAGACATTGATCAGTGTGAGCAGTAGGAAGCGCACACAAAATTTCCCTGAATGTTCTGGAAATCATTTGAAGATGGGGGCTGCATGCACATTTAGGGGGTGATAATTTAGGTCTGCAAAATTGTGTGCACAAAAATAATGATGTTTTCAGTTGTCCTAGGCACTTCACCCTCTGCAACAAACTGGAGTTTTGTCTGTGTGCTAATTTTTTTTTAATGTCATCTGATAGGTTTTCCCACAAAAAATATAACCATATCAAATCACGGGGGATGTAATACCAATACTAAACTATTTTATAGGATCTTTCCTAAAAACTGTTGACTTGAAAATAAATAAATGGAAAGAAAGATCCTTTGTGAAGTTTATCTGTAATCCCAGCTCCCCAGGAGACAGCACTGAATTTGAGCAGATTGTGTTCGTCTATAATTTGCCTTAAAGAGATTAATAGAACCTAAAAATATGGTCAGTGAACCATGATTTACTACAGTAATATATCCAGGTAGCACAGAAGCACTAACTTGTAATTCTGCACCTATTTTCTTAATTGGGTCTTTTAATTAACAGAGAAACATAATGAAGGACTCTAATTAGTTCTGGAGGAAAACAAATGTAGCTGGCTTGTTAAAAAACTTACTGAAATAATTATGTGAGAGGCTGGGAGAAGAAGGTTGTTCTTCCTTTCGGCCAAGGGTTGTTTCTCCTCAGAAACAACCTGTCAGAGAGATTCACCCTGTGCAGCCTTTGGGTCACTGAGGCGAGGCTTTGGGTTATTAAGCTGTCTGCTCTAATCTCCTAGCCTGATGATTACTTTAACACACTGTTCTTAATTTCAAGCATATTGTTATTTGCTTCTGAGGGAGGTAAGGCGGGGGTGATGAAAGAGGGGTTATGGGAAATGAATTCTGGTCATTATAGTTCCCAGGGCCCTGAAACCATGAAACCTGCTCTAGCAGGTTTATTAGCAGATGGGCAGCACTGAGGTATACAGCAATACAGGCTATTTGCCTACTGCAGATCAACTTCATCCTGGCGGGGAGATGTTTTTGTAATAAATAGACCTTGGAAAGAATTCAGAGGCAAGGGTATCTATGTGGATCAAAACTCCATTAATGCCATATAAGTAACATGTTCTGTATATATTGGATTTATATGACTCTCATATGAAGTAATGTGGGAATGGCCCATTTCTTATATGGCAGGCCATATCTTTATGAAACACATGCAAAGAAAGTAGGCCGGCGTTTTCAAACCATCCATAATATGGATTTGGATATCTAGTTTTACACCTCCAAGCTTCAAATTGTTGGCCAACAGACATGTGAAAGGTGTCTTTTCTACTTAGGGATAATTCATTCGGCAAACCACACAGAAATATATTCAGCAAAAGAACCAGGAAAAAGCAAAGATGATGGATCAAGATGAGTCGAGTCTCTATAGCTTTGCCTACTTTTTGTTGTACCTCAGAAAATATGGTTTCATAGCCCTCAACATATCAAAAACAATAATCCAAAAGGAATGGAAAGATTCCTCCCTAACTTGCTGAGTGAAAAACAGAATGTTAATCCTAATGAAAAAAATGATCTTTACATGGTGAAGCAACTTTAAACCTACCTATTGTCTGTACCTTGCAGTTAATTCTCAAAATATGCATAAGAACATGTTCTGTTTGTGGTGTCCACAGATCCTTCCATATACTTTCTCTTGGGACTCATCTTGGTATCCGGATTGTAGCTGACTGACCAGGAGTTCTCAAATTTCATTGCACCGCAACCCCCTTCTGTCAACAAAAATTACTACAAGACCCCCATGAGGGGGGAATGAAGCCTGAGCCCCGCTGCCCTGGGGGACCGGACCGGACCAAAACTGAAGCGAGAGCCCCACTGCCCAGGGCGGGGGGGAGGGGGGGGCGGCCAGGGGAGGTGGCCAGGGGAGTGTAGCCCAAGCCCCACTGCCCCAGACTGAAGCCTGCGCCTGAGCCCAGCCACCCAGGACTGAAGCCGAAACCACCCTCAGACGGTGGGGTTCGGGCTACGGCTCTGGGCCCTAGCAAGTCTAACACCAGCCCTAGTAACCCCATTAAAATGGGGTCGCGACCCACTTTGTGGTCCTGACCCAAGTTTGAGAAGTTAAGAATTAGACCCCCAAAATCACATTGACCCCAGAGTCTAGCTTTCCTGATTTTGCGTTCTTTGCCATGATTCCTGTCATCAGAAGAACAGGAAAGGATGACAGCAAAAAGAGGGAGAGAGGAGCAGAAAAAGATAAAATATCTGTGTAATAATAAGAATGTTAGGCAGCTGCTGAGTGTTCTCAGTTTGCATGAAGAGACTGTAACAACTCTGTTGGGGTTTGAAGAGATTTCTATTCATTTGTGAAAAAATCCCATATTCTGTGTCAAGTCAAATTTAGATAATGGCATCCGTCTTCGATCTACTTTTTCTTTTCTTTTTTAAGACGACTTTTATACCTCATTTCCTCGTCGTGAAATGGGACGAGCTAATCACCCTGTTGTCTTCTAATGAGTGTCATTAAGTGCAAAGCAAATGGGGCGATAAAGGAGATCATACATTTGAAATCCATACCATTTTCAGGCAGATGCAAAATAACACTGTGCTATAAATTACAGGATAATATGCAGATGAACTAATGCAGTTCTCCAAACAGAATAATAATGATGATGATGATTGATGATAAAGTCTCAAAAATTTGTTTTAGTCATTGGTGAACATTATGTTTCATTCCATGCATCCGATGAAGTGGGTACTAACCCACGAAAGCTTATGCTGAAATAAATTTGTTAGTCTCTAAGGTGCTACAAGTTTTTCTTTCTTATTTTCGTTATTCTTTGTTTCTGTTTGTCAGTGAAAATCAGCAACTGCAGCTTCTCTACCTGGAATGTATTCTCTCAATGCTAAATAGTTCCTCTCCCAGCATGCACAATCACAGGGGATTCACTGACCTTATTTGGTGAGTACACATGTTTTGCACCTCCCTGTAAAAAGAACTGGAGCTTAGATTTCCACTGATTAAATGTTTAGGGGTGGGGCAGAAGGGGGGGTTCTCCTGAGCAAATATAAACCCCCACCACCTCCACCATCAGATTTGACATTATAGAAGCCATGCCCAGCCCTCACTGGAAAGCTCTTCATTAACACTTTGTTGGGTAATACAGGTTGCTCAGCACTGGGTCCCAGCTATATGAAACCCTATAGTATATCTCATCATTATCATGGAATCCCAGTTATTTAGGCCTTGAAAGGAATTCATTGATCACTTTGTGTATCTTTTTGCCACAGTGCAGGATTGAACTGTGCATTCCACATACATGCTTTATTTAAATTCAAACAGAAGTGACTGGGCTCAGGAGTGGTACTTATGTACTAGGGAATAATAATGTGCAACACTACCTGAGTTACTGGCCTGTGTTATGCAGGAGAGCAGATTAGACTATCCTAATTGTCCCTTCTGGCCTAAAAATCGGAGTCTAGTATATTCTTGAAGCCTCTAGTGATGATACCGCCAAGACCCATTTTATCAAGTTATTCCCCTGTCTAATTGACCTTACTACAAGGTCCCCTTTTTTTCAATTTCAAGCCATTAACTATTTTACTATATGGTGTACCACCTGCTCAAATCACCTGAACTAATCCTTGCCCCACTTTCTGACTGTGGCAATGCCTCTCTATAGTGTTTAGATGCTTGGCTCCCAAGAATGGTGTTAGAAATAAGGGAAAAGTGTAATTAACACAGTCTACCAGAGTCTGTGAAGAGCAGCGATGTCCAGCCTGTGGCCTGCGAGGCTCTAAATCTCCCTTGAGGGTGACTATGTTGAGAAGCAAATGTGTATGTGATTGTGAATTGAAAATGTGTTCCATGAGCTACTGGACCCGGTGATTTTTAAATAGAAGTGTTTGAATCAGGCCCACCTCTGTGGGGAAAAGGTAGGGGCATGGCTTTTCCAGCTCCCTTCCACCACTTCCCCTGCAGCCCCAGGCACAGCTCTGGCAAGAGCTGGGGAAGCTCTAAGTAGCAGCTGTCACTTCCCCAATGCAGCTGTTCAACAGCTACCCTGCATCACAGGGTTGGAAGGACAGAGTATTCCTGGCTACTCCTTTGCCTGTTCACTTGAGTGTTGGAGCCCTGCCGTGAGCAGGGTGGGAGCGTTACTGGTGCCTACAAGCCTAGGAGAGCGTCTAGCGTGCGCATACACGCATACAAACACAACCAGCACAGCACAGGAGAGGGGGAAAGGAGCTGAGAACCAACAACCAGTTGCAGCTTCCTGATTCTCTACCACAGTCCTGTCACAGGTTAAAGCAGGCTGACGACTACTCTAACTTGTCCCAGCTGCTGTATGGTCCGTCAGGGACCATGTGCCATCTGGGAATAGCCAGAGTGCAGCTCATTCCAGCCACCTTCCCTCTGCACCCCCGACATGCCCGCTGTGCCAGACGGTGAAGAGAGAGAGAGAGGCATAGGAGTCAGCTGTGCTAGCTCTATGCCCATAGGGGACGTTCTCACCCTAGGGGAATCCCCAGCTGGGGGCTTGCTAGTGGTTTCTGCTCCTTTATGCTGTTCCTTTTGGCCCTCAGGCTGAAAAGATTAGACAGCAAGAGTGTAGAGCTTCTTCTAGATGAACACAGTCAGCTAGAGAAAGAAGACAGTAAAGGGTAGATAATCCTCCCCATTACAGATATGTACAGTATTTTATGTGCACCTGGTACTGAGGGCTAGAAGGCAGCACTTTTAATATGATGGCTGTGATGAACTGCAAGGAAGTGAGTCCTTACAGAGAGAGGCTGGGGATGGGAATAGCCGGTGTGTCTCAGAAAAAATATACCGTATCTGGTGCTGAAAAGTATTTTACATGCTTCTGGTGCAATGTGGCACCTAATTACATCAAGTAGCATCAAATGGCCCTTCCCATTGTGTGTTGTATCTATATTGTGTAATCGGTTTGGATCAGAGATTTAAGAAAGTAGCACAAATATGTTGCTCGACGCTATTAATCTTTTGTGAATATTAAAAAAGTCATTAGAAGGGACTTGAATGGCAATGGGATACATACAGGCGTTTTTGCTCTGGGTCACTGGTTTGAATCCAGCCTTGGCTGGCACTAGACTAAAAGTCTTTACCAAGTTGTTACAATCCTGGATGAGTTCTCCCTGGATCCCATGTGCTCTTAAGGTGGCTGGGGCTGGATAGAGGCTCTCTCTCTTGTGACCAAATAATGGATCACCTGATGCAGGATTTGAAGCCGCAGAGGAGAGTCGCCTGATGGAGGGGGGGACTAGAATTTTATCAAAGAAAGGCTCTTTTAACAGCTGTTTCGGGGGTAGATGAGACCCTGAGGTGACTGACCAAAACCCAAAGAGCTCAGAGTGGTGAGGACAGCGAGAGGGTTTCGCATGCAGGTTTTGTCTGTGAGTAAAGTGTGATGGGTTTCAAAACTCCTTTACAAAGTCTGTATGGCCCTGGCTTTCGTTGTCACGTGGTCCCTGAAGAAATAACAAAACCTGCACGCAAAAGAGCTCCAGAGATACAGGAGAGTTGAGGTTTAGGGCTTGAAAAGGGTTGTAGGATATTGTAAAGCTGTTTCTGGGAGATTTTTTTCATATTTCCACCTGTTCCTTTTCCTCTTTCCCCAGGAAGCAATTGTGTCCAGCCCTTGTAGTAATCCTGGGAAATCCAATCCATGACAAAACAATCACCTCTGCCCACAGTAGCATCTGTCTCGAGGCCGATTCGCCCTCCTCGGGGGTCGCTGATCATGGCCGAGGGTCAGGCTGCTCCTCCACAGCACCTGCCCTCAGTGGCCCTGTTGCTCGGACCATATATTACATTGCAGCGGAACTGGTTCGATTGGTGGGGTCAGTAGAATCCATGAAACCTGTGCTCCAGTCACTCTATCACCGTATGCTGTTGTATCCCCCACCCCAGCACCGAGTGGAGGCCATCAAGATCATGAAAGAGGTAGGAAAATTGAGACATGAATTCAAACAAAATGCAATGGAAGTAAACACGTGCTAATTGTGAAATGATAGTGAGGTGTGTGTAGAAGTCCAGTATATGGGATAGCCATATGAATATCAAAATAATCCTTTCTGATCAGAGCTGTTACAGTCAAGGCTACTCTGCCAAATTTATTTAGTCTGACCAACACTTAATACTCCCTTCTGATCATATTTGCCTCAGTCATACCAGCTGCTTTGGCAACACTAGAAATATTTGTGCTGTATTACTCTGTGGGAGCAGGTCTTGTGACTGAGACATGACAGTCCTGATGGGTGATAGAAAGTAAAATGATTCTGTTCCCAAGTTCTCTGGCATCTTTTCCCACTCTCTCCTCTTGCTAAAAGGAGGCAGTCAGCCTGGCACTGCAATGTTCAGAAAGCCAAGATGGAGATATCTTTTGATTCGGTGTGAGGTTTTTGAAGTGCAGTAGGATAGCTACAAGGTAATTGTCAGCTTCTTGTGGAGCTATGCCAGTTCCAGTGGTTTCTCTAACCATTTTGGGAAGCATCTCAGGACCAGAGACACTGGAACAGGAACATAAGAATGGCCATTCTGGGTCAGACCAATGGTCCATGTAGCCAAGTGCTCTCCCTTTGTGGGTTCCAGGACTAGCTGCTCCGAGAAGCAATCATTTACAGAGTCAGGAAATTTTATCTCTGCATCTTGTCTTGAGGTGACATATACCCAGTCAATATGAGGATGGTTGAAATCCACCATTATTATTGTGTTTTCTATTTTTGTATCCTCGCTCATCTCCCGGAGCATTTTCATCATCCTGGTCAGGTGGTCGGTAGTATATTTCTCCTGCTATAGCCGTATTATTCAATCATGGAAATACTATCCATAGAGATTGTATGGTACAGTTTGATTCATTTAAGATTTTTACTGTATTTGATTCTATGCTTTCTTTCACATATAGTGCCGCTCCCCCACCATCATGACCTACTCTATCATTCCTATATACTTTGTACCATGGTATTACCGTGTCCCATTGATTATTATTGTTCCACCAAGTTTTTGTGATGCCTACTATATCAGTATCCTCATTTAATACCAGGCACTTATGTTCACCCATCTTCGTATTTAGACTTCTGGCATTTGTATACAAGCACTTATAAAATTTGTCATTATTTAGCTGCCATTATGTGATGTAACTGAATGGTACTGTTTTTCATTTGACTGTTCTCTTCAGTTCCTACCTCTACTTTATCAACTTCTATCCTCTTCTCTTTTCTAGAGAATCCCCATTAATAGATCCTCTCCCAAGGAATGTCTCTATCTGGACCATGTACTCCTCCACACCTGGCAGATTTCCCCAGCCCTTAGCTTAAAAACTCCTCTGTGACCTTTTTAATTTTACATGTTAACAGTCTAGTTCCATTTTGGTTTAGGTGGAGCCTTCCTGTATAGACGCCTCCTTTCCCAAAAAGGTTCCCCAGTTCTTAATAAACCTGAACCCCTCCTTCCTACACCATCGTCTCACCCATGCATTGAGACCCTGTAGTTCTGCCTAACTGGCCCTGCGCGTGGATCTGGAAACATTTCAGAGAATGCTACCAGGGCGGTCCTGGACATCAATCTCTTACGTAGCAGCCTCAATTTGGGCTCCAGGACACCTCTCCTACTTTTCCCTATGTCATTGGTACCTACGTGTACCACGACCACTGGCTTCTCCCCAATACTGCACATAAGCCTGTCTAGATGTCTCAAGAGATCCACAACCATCGCACCAGCACGCAATTCACCATGCCATTCTCCTGATCATCATAAACCCAGTTATCTGTATTTCTAATGATCGAATCCCCCATTACTATTACCTGTCTCTTCCTAATAACTTGCAGAACCACCAAGAATCAAAAAACTTCCATGGAGCTCCTTTGAGCTGTTGCTGACTCCATGGAGTACCTTTTGCTGGGATTGTGCTTTACTTTACAGTCTCCTTCACTTGTTGCATAACAACAGTCTCAACCTACATAATTGTTAAAAAATATAATATATTTCACCCTGAGGGCACTTTTATAGCTTAAGCACACAAAAAACAGGTTGTGTAGAAGTGAAGTCTCTCTAAACAGGACATACACAGCCACTAGGTTAGTCTTCACAACTCATTGCCGTTCTGTGGGTTTGCCTTTCTTTATGGTTTAAATAATAACAAAATGTAAACCTCAACCTAAGCTTTTCCTGGGGCTTCAAATTGTTGTTAAGGTTTTATAACGGGCCCACCATTCCCAAACACCTCCTTGTGGCCTTTCGGATGGCCCTCTGACCAGGTTCCTTAGAAGCCCAAATAATGCCCACTATTGATTGAGTGGAGAATTTGTGAGTTACTAATCATATTCTGCCTCTCTTGGGACGGGGGAGGGTGAGCTGTCTCTTCAGTCCCGGTCTCTACACCAAAGGATGACAAACAAAAAGAATACCATAAAAAACTCTCTCGCCCCTGCGGCCTCATGACTTCAGTCCTTCCCATTTCTCTTGTTCCTTCATTCTATTCTCAGGACACTTACTCACAGGACCACCACCTTTGAGTGTTGTTCCTTCCCAGGAACTAATCCATCCCTGTGGCTTTCCCAGTTCCCCTTATTTCTGGCTCTAGACAGCTACTTCTCCTCCCTAGGACCGTCTCTCTCCTTGACTACCCTCAACTCCCTGTTTTAACTTCCTCTGTCAGCCTACCACACCCTCTCCAGATGTACCAATGACGTTAATCACCTCCCCCGGGTGTTCATTAGCTCCCTTTCCTAGGCAGATATTCTTTACCAGCCCTGCCCTAGGCCACTCACCCTGGGTAATGGACCAAATCTCCTTAAAGGGCCCAGTCAACCTGTAACAGGGTTCTTCATATCTGACACGTATCCCATCCTCTTATTCCCTCTCCCCAGAGAGGCACACTACCTCCACTTTTATTTCCTGATTGGAGTTAACAAGAGCCACCACCTGCCACTATGAATCAACAGAAATTCTTTTGCATTGTTATGCAAGATCCTAGCACCTAACAACTGGGTGACTTAGCAAAAGATATCCCCCCCCCCCCCTTCCAATCTTGCCCTCCCTGTGCAGTGTCCTAGATCTGTTATACTATCAAAGATGTTTGCTTTTTGCTTAATATTTGAATGGTCTCCTATGCAGTTTCTCTGCATTTACCTTTTTGTCTGTACAAAAGTACAAAGTGAAATGCATTTGTCCGTATTTTTAAAGTGTTGTAAAGCATTCTGTATTTGATTCATAGTTTGTTTGCAGTTTCCCGTGTCTTCCTCTTTGTTTAAAAAGAAAAGAGCGAGAGAAGTGTACCCTTAATAAATGAAATAAAATATATTTTCCTTTGATGTGACCTGTCCTTTGACAGTGTTAATAGCTCAGCTTCTCCGTTATCCGGATTACTCCATAGAACAAAGACTCATGTATTTGAGCTGCATACTGTTTAGATAACCCTTGGGTAACTTGGATTTTCTTTTCTTTTAGATACTAGGTAGTCCACGTCGGCTCTGTGATTTGGCAGGACCCTGCTCCTCTGAACCAGAATCCAGGAAGAGGTCAATCTCGAAAAGGAAGTCCCATCTGGATCTTCTCAAACTGTATGCTTTATTTCCTTCTTTAATGTCTTCTCTTTTAGGTGTACACACTTGTTACAGTTGAGTAGCTACTGAAAAACCACCCTACCAGGAACGTACACAAATGAGAACCATGTAAACTTCCTCCCTAGTTAGAAATGCTAGTGAACAGAGCTGTGAAAATGGAGGAGGAATAAAATTAGGGTGACAAGACAGCAAGTGTGAAAAATCGGGACAGGGGGTGGAGGGTAATAAGAGCCTATATAAGAGAGAGACCCAAAAATCAGGACTGTCCCTATAAAATCGGGACATGTGGTCACCATAAATAAAATGTAGTAAAAATTAGTTTCTTAGGACCAGATTTTCAAAGGTGTTTATGTAACTAAAGATACAGATAGTCACCTAGTGGAAATCTTTAAAACACCAAAGCAGGTTAGGTATCTAACTCCATTGAAATCCTAAATCCACCTAAATACCTTTGAAAATCTGGCCATTAGGTCCTGACCCTGAAAACAATTATGCACATGCTTAACTTTAAACATGAGTAGTCCCATTAGACATTAATGAGGCTGCTCACAAACTTAAAGTTAAGCACATACATAAGTGTTGCAGGATCAGGGCCTACAACAGGCAGTTGTAGCTCTGAATACACAAGAAGAGCAGATCTGTTGAGTTAGAAGGTATCATTTTGTATGGCTACTTTTAAAAATAGAGACTCACTTTACATAATTTTAGTTTTAGATCTCTTGATTTGCCATTTTAAAATCTAAGTTAATTACTTGGGGATATTAATTTTTTTGTATTTATTTATTTTAAATTCAAGTTCATCTTTAAAGGAACATCAGGATGGTGATTTGCCATGAACAGTCTTGCAGGACTATTCCACTGTCTTATTTTTCTGCTTATTATGAAAATTAATGATGATTGTTAGCAGTATCAGCTTATTCTAGGAATCTGATTAATCAACTAGAATAAACGTCATTTATTTTTTTTATTTTGAAATTGTAGTATCATGGATGGGATGACTGAAGCTTGCATAAAAGGTGGTATTGAAGCATGTTATGCCTCCGTTTCTTGTGTCTGTGCCCTGCTTGGGGCATTAGATGAACTAAGCCAAGGGAAAGGCCTTAATGAGGAACAGATCCACCTGCTACTCCGACGCCTGGAAGAATTGAGGGATGGGGCTGAGACAAGCCGAGACTCCATGGAGATCAACGATGCTGACTTTAGGTGGCAAAGGCGCATCCTGTCATCGGAACATACCCCCTGGGAATCGAGACATGAGAAGAGTCCTGATATTAGCATTAGTGTTACCACAGATACTGGTCAAACCACTTTGGAGGGAGATATGGGGCAGACTACTCCGGAGGATAATCCTGAAGAACAAAAAAACTCTCTGCAGTCTCCAGCTGGCCAAGACTTTAAAGAGATTGAGTGTAAAGAACCAGAGTCAGAAACAATAGAGCAGCCAGATGTGGTTCAAAGAAGTCACACTATCGTTTATCCAGATATAACTAATTTCCTGTCGGTTGATTGCAGGACACGGTCCTATGGATCCAGATATAGTGAAAGTAACTTCAGCGTTGATGACCAAGATATTTCGAGGACTGAATTTGACTCATGTGATCAATATTCCATGGCAGCAGAGAAAGACTCTGGGAGGTCAGATGTCTCAGATATAGGGTCTGATAACTGTTCCCTGGCTGATGAAGAGCAGACCCCAAGGGACTGTCCAGGTCATAGGTCCTTGCGTACTGCTGCTCTCTCTTTGAAATTATTGAAGAACCAAGAAGCAGACCAGCACAGTGCCCAGCTGTTTGTACAATCCCTTGAAGCCCTTCTTCCTCGGCTTATAACACTCCATAGTGTAGAGGAGGTGGATTCAGCACTCCAGAATTTTTCCTCGACCTTCTGCTCAGGTTAGAAAGCAGATATTTACTATGCAATCAACATGCAATATGTTTGAAGAGCCTCTCTTCTAATAAGCAATCATAAAACACTTCTAGAATTGGCAGGCTGATGGTGTACCAAGCATGTAAATGTTCCTTTAAACAAACTATTTTTCTTTGGCGTGAAACAAAATTATCCAAAGTTTACTGAAGTCAATGGGAGTCTCTCCATTGATTTTAATAGATGGGCCCTAAATCAATAAATGGAGAAGATAAACTTTGATGTGGTAGCTAAGTTTCCCATTATATTGTACTGTACATCAAAAGAGCAGAGTTGGGTAAAACAACCTCTTCTGAGTAAGGAGAGTTTTGAATAGGGATAAAAGGGGCATGAACCCATCTCCTGTTTTAAAAACCGATTAAATATAGCTTGCAATGCACCTGCATTAGTATTAACAATTCAAAACCTCACAAAGAAGAAACCAAACGTCTCACAGTAGTGAATTTTAAAATGGGCATTTGTTCCTATTACTACTCTATATGTCACCTAAACAGACTCTTGTCCCACAGCAAGTGCAAATAGTCAAGGGCATGGGCATTATAAGAGGTCAAATAGTTACACTCAACTTTTCAGGGTGAGGATCTTTGGGAGTTTGATCTTTGCAAATTAAACAAAAGATGACCAAGTGAAGGCTGATTTTCTATTGAAAATATACTTTAGGCTAGTATGAATATTTTCTATTTGTAAAAAGATTTCTTTATCCTGACAATGAGCCAACATGCAAAAATGTTCATTAAAATATATATTTCTGTTTCTTAACTGATTTCACCATAACGACCTTTACCCTTGGTCCTCTTTCATTCATTCATTCATTCATTCATTCATTCATTCATTCATTCTCTCTTGCACACACAAACTCAGAAATGATGTATTTTATATCCTCAGCCCAAAGAACACAGGCCAAAGAACCTCACCCACTAATTTCTGCATCAAGCCCATACTTTCTGTTTGAGCTATAGCATCTCTTTTAGAAAGATATCTAGTCTTGACTTAGATTGCAAGTCATGGAGAATCCACCACACCCATAGCTAAGCTATCACAATGGTTAATTACTCTCACTGTTAAAAATTTTCACCTTATTTCTAGTCTGATTTGGCCAAATATTTAAAAACAAAAACAAAAAAAACCAAACCACTCAACGAGTCATAAAAAGCTCCCAGGTTTTTTTACATGGGAAGAAGTATCCTAATATTTTCATGGATCCATGGTTGCATATTAGCAAGGAAAGTTGTTGTGTCCTCCCAACGTGTGTGTGCAAGTCTCAGTTGATGATTCAGTGTTTAAAAGATCTGTTGCTGTTTTCTTTGTCAAGGACACAGGTGGAAAGCTTAGCTTCCATAAAGAACCCAGTTACAAGATCTGACTGATAGCTACAGTTAGATACAGTTAAATCCATTAAGTGGGGATGTTCACAAGGTAACGTGAATTTTTAGTAAATCAGTGTTTCTACACAGAGAACCCCCATCCTACCTGCTTTGTTCCATTCATATTTTCTATTCTGCACTGGAACAATGCAGTACAGTATTATTTATAATAGTGTGTTTCATACCAGCTATGTCCCAAAATACTTATACAATTATAGAATTGAAAAACAGTTGAGAGAGCACGAATTTATGAGGTATAGAGAAGGTAGAACTGGTGTGTTTTCAGATGAGATTTGAAAAAAAAGATGCAAAGTCAGCCAGGTAGAGAAATGCAGGAAAGGTAAGAGTCAGAAATATGTCAATGGGAAATCTTATTATTACAATTTTTATCTTTTTCCCCCCAGAAAAATCTTCCCCTATTTGTTGCTGGATCAAAACAGTGACAACAAAAACTAATAGCACTAAGTTGGGTGCTTGTTTATACAGTATAATTTAATACTTCATTACCAAAAAGCTCGTGTCACACAATCTTGATTTAAACAAAATATTAAATCTGTGGTTTGACTTCTGTGACCTGTCTACACAATTAAATGAATTGTTGTCCTCATCCAGACAATGTGTTAGTTTGTTATGGGTGAAGCTTTTTATAATTAAAATTAGTAACCAATATTCCTTATACGTAGACACAGCTATTTTCAGAACAGTACCACGGAGTTAATTGTAACAAACCAAACATCATTATTTGGATAATCAAGCAGGACAGTTAGCACAGCTTATCAGTCATCTATCCTATTCTGTTACTGGCAGGGTTTTATGGTGTTTATGCCTTGCAAATAGTTCATGAATGCAGGCCTACACATTAGCGGTTAGTTTCCTTTGTGAGGCTGAGCATCTGCTCAGTCCATTAAATGTACGTGAGGGAACTGCCACTCTCCCGTGTTTTAGAGGAATTGGTAACTCGGGGCCAGATTTTCAAATACTTTGGGCACACAAATGCATACTTAATTTGCATGCACGCTTAGCCATTTTCAGTTGCAATTTTGCAAATTATTGCACTTTTAATTGCAGTAATTGTGCACATCAGTTTTGTGTGCAATTTTATATGCAAAATTTTGTGCTAAGATAATTGTTCATATTTTCTTTAAAATATCTCTTGAATGCCTTATTCTTCTTTCATGTATCTGATGTATTTTTTATAAGCTGACCTTAAGTAGCAAATCGATATATTGTAGCTGCAAGTTTCATTATCGTGGTCTCAATCCACCAAAGCACTTAAACACATGCTTAACTTTAAACACATGGGTAGTTCCATTGCAATCACTCGGACTGCTCATAGACTTAAAGTTAAGCGCATGGTGAAGTGTTTTGCCAAACAGGGGACTATTACAAGACAAGATAAAGATTTCTGCCAGGTGTGACCACAGGAATATCAAACATTCTCCCCCTCACAAGTAAATATGGAAATCTTTGTGGACACAATACATGTCCAGTCCCATCACTACTTTTCCACACACACCACTCCCTTAGACAGTTATTCATTTTTTAGACCCACCAGTGAACAATTATTCACTTTCTAAATCCACCCTCAAACAGTTATTCACCTTATCCACGCCCCCAAAGTGACGTCAATGGAAAGTCCAAGGAGGCAGCAGCACAGAGCTTTCAAACTCTCACGAGGCAAGAAAACCATTATTTTTTTTCTGTGTGTGGTTTTTTTAATGTACTGGTTGATTGTATCTTTTTTTTTTTTTTAATCTTGTCTAAGAACAGGCATGATCTTTATGGTGGGAGGAGTATACTCACAATAAACCACTGGGAAGTTATCAAATGACTCAGCTTTGCTGAAACATTTAACCAACCTCAGAAGTTGTTTCTTGCTTCATATCAAATACTCCTCTAGGATGATCATTATCCCTTAATCAATCAATTAATAGTCTATAAGTGGAGTTTAACAACAGAGGTGAAGGCCCTAAAATACTGTGGCCATCTATAGTTTAAAAACAAAAACAAGGATTCAGATAAATTTTCCAGTTACTTGACTTATGTTTTCCTACCAATAAGTCAATTAACTAACCCTGAAGAACATGTATAGTTCTGCCTAATATCTGCCTGAGAAGAAGGGATCATGCCATTATGAAAATGATCAGACGACATAGTTACATATAAATACGTAATGCACCTGATTCTCAGAGGTACTGAGCCAGTCACAGCTTCTGTTGAAGTCAAGTGGAGTTGGGAGTGCTTTGCACGTCTGAAAAGCAGCTAGTTGTGCTACTTACATGAGCTGTCCAGCATTTGCTGACAATTTGAGGTGTGCCAAGTTAGCACCAAATATTTCTCCCTGTCATTATAACTGTAGGTCAAAGAGTGGATGATGTTCTGGGACTTGATCCTGCAAGGTGCTGTGCACTTTGCTCCTGATTTCACAAAGCATTTTACCATGTGCTTAAAGTTAAACATGTCAGTTGGCCTTTTGGAGTCTTGGACTAGTCATATGGTTAAAGTTAAGCACATGCTTAAGGACTTTGCTGGTCTAGAATCAGAGTGTTCAGCACCATTCAGGATCAAACTCAAGATTGGAGAATGGAGAAAAATATTGATCATATTAATTGTTCACGATAGACACATATAATATATATTCATTACTACTGAAAGGTCTGTGCTTTACTAGAATTAGGTTACGAGTGTTCAAGAGCAAAATCTATTTGAAGTGTGAGGGCTCACTCTGCCTTTTCGTTAGATATGCTGTTCTCACCAGGATTTGAGGGGAACCCCAATTTCGGCCTCCAGGCTCTGATGAATGCAGACAGTATCTACATGGTCTCGCACTACACCCTTCTCCTCAACCTGAAGTTATCCAACTGTGACTACTACAGGAAGAAACCTGCCCAAGCACCTGTGTTGCTGGTGAGTGAGGAATATAGAACAAACCATGGTGAGAAGTAAAAAGTCCTGTGGGTGAGTGTTGATGCAGTATTTATTTTATTTGGAGCAGCTGAAATATGTTCATTTCCTCTCAACCATTTGAGAGTAGGCAGAGAAAGTAACCTGATACTTTCAAATCGTGAAGCTACTATAAACTACTCACTAAATTTGACCTAAATTTGCAAATTATTTTTGTTACACACACCCCAAATGCATTTTTTGATGAATAAACGACAGACGCTCCCTGACATACGCAAGCGTTCTGTTCTGGAACGCCTTGCGTAACTCGGAATTTGCGTAAGTCAGAGCCATATCTCCAACCATTATGCCCCCCAAAAAACCAAAAACCCTCTTATTTTTAGCTTAGAGCTTTTTCCGTAAGCGTGGATTTCCGTAAATCGGGGAGCATCTGTATTGGCCAAAATAAATTCTAAAAACTGGCTCTAGTTGACACCATGTGGGGCAGGAGGGGGGAAGCAGTCCTTGCCAGTAATATCAGAGTATTTCGATTCCAGTGACTATCAAAACTAATCCTTGAACATTATTAGTGTTTCCCATATGTTTTTTATCAATTATTATAATTCAGTTCTTACAAAATTTCCACTGAAGTCTCTAGGGGGTGCATCCCTTGCACCAGGCCTGAACTTGGCCTTGTGTGTCACTGGGAGTTTGGCCTGAGTAAGGACTTCAGGAATGGGCCCTGCCTCATTAAGGGCTTAGTTGGCCCATGAAGGCAGAGCCTTGTATTAGAGGGCAGTGCAGAGCCTATGTGCCCCATGGAGAGCAGCAGGTGTCATCACATCTCCCTACACTCAGGTCCTAGTCAACAGGCTGAAGTTGAGAGTGTTGGGCCATGGCCTGCCTCCCACACCCTTTTTGGTCTCGTACAGCCCAGGAGAAGTATTGAAGGACCAGTCCCACCAGTTACCTCACCATAGAAAAGTGTAATTGTGCCTGTCTCCTACATGAGCTACGACAAAGAGAGGGAAAAGCTCCTTGCACCATCTCACTTGCCATTGTCCAGATGTGTATGGGCCAGGCACAATCTAGTCCTAGGTCAGTTCTTACTCTTACAAAACCTCCATACCCCCATCCTTTTCCTCCTCATTTCCCCAGCAGTCTGATGCACTTAGAGAGGCGTAGTGGATCTGCTGGTTGAGGCTTACACTCTGGTGACTGACTGTCATGTTACATTTGGATTTGTATTGTTCTCTGCAGAAGGAGTTTATGAAGCAGGTTCAGGCCAGTGGAGTATTGATGGTGTTCTCTCAGGCGTGGGTTGAGGAGCTCTACCATCAGGTACTGGAAAGGAACATCCTGGGCGAGGCTGGTTACTGGGGAAACCCTGAGGAGCACTGTCTTCCGCTCATCACCATGTTGACTGGTCAGTATTATATTAACCTGGCCATATGAACACAGTAATATATTCGTATCAGTACAGATTAACTTCTAAATGCATTCTGCAGATGCCTAAAATATTAAATACTTGAACATTAGGCTTCATTCAGTTACCTGCAGATCAGGATGCAATAGGGATAAAATATGGTGCTTACTAAAGTGCCAGTGGAGAAGAAATTGGATTCAGTTATGGTATGTATCTGGTTGTTTAATCTGGATCAGACACTCTGTATTGAAATCCTGGATCAAATAAAAAAATACCTGACAATACCTTGATTCCCTATGGCCAGTATGACCAAAAAATGAATAGAGTCTGAAAGGATTGTTTTCTTTTGTTTGTGTTTATGGCAGTGCTGCAAGCCCCAATGCAAAGTCATGAACATTGGAAAACATAATTCCAACGATGCATTCAAAATGATGGGGTCTAAATTAGCTGTGACCACTCAAGAAAAGAGATCTTGTAGTCATTGTTGATGGTTCTCTGAAAACATCTGCTCAATGTACAATGGCAGTCAAAAAAGCTAACAGAATGTTAGGAACCATTAGGAAAGGGATAGATAAGAAGATAGTAAATATCATAATGCCACTATATAAACCCATGGTACGTCTCCACCTTGAGTACTGTGTCCAGTTCTGATCGCCCATCTCAAAAAAGATATCTTAGAATTGGAAAAGGTACAGAGAAGGGCAACAAAAATGATTTAGGGTATAGAACAGTTTCCATATTAATAGAGATTAAAAGACTGCGACTGTTCATCTCAGAAAAGAGACGACTAAGGGAGGATATGATAGAAGTCTATAAAATTATGAATGGTGTGGAGAGAGTGAATAAGGAAGTGTTGTTTACCCCTTTGCAGAACACAAGAACAGGTGTCTCACAATGAAATAAATGGGCAGCAAGTTTAAAACAAACAAAAGGAAGCACTACACTTCACACAACACACAGTCAACTTGCAAAACTCATTGCCAGGAGATGTTATGAAGGCCAAAACTATAACTGAGTTAAAAAAAATTAGATGAGTTCATGGAGCATAAGTCCATCAATGGCTATTAGCCAAGATGGCTAAGCCTCTGACTGCCAGATGCTGAGACTGGACGACAGGTGATGGATCACTCAATATTGCCCTGTTCAGTTCGTTCTCCCTGAAGCATCTGGCACTAGTCTCTGTTGGAAGACAGGATACTGGGCTAGATGGACCATTGGTCTGACCCAGTATGACCAGGTTTATGTTTCTAATCAGAATCGGGGCTCAATTGTGCTAGGCAATGTGGAAACATGCAGTATAGGAATGTTCACTAACTGATTTGAATGATCAGAGCATGTTGAAGGAGCTCTGTAGCTTTCTCAGAAATGTTATAGGGACGGATCCTCAGCTGGTGTAACTGAGCTTGAGGGATTGTCTCCGACAGATGCTGAAATTATCCTCTTTTGATATTTTGGAATCAAAGACCTGCTGCTGCTCCAAAAATCTATCAGCAAAAATATAAATCTAGGATTTGTGTCCAGAACATAAAGAACATGGTGTGTGCCTGTCAAAAGATTCTCCTTCAGAGTCCCAGAGTGATAAAGATAGAATGTGGTGGGTTAGACTGGGGAAGCAGTGTGCCCTAGTGGATCGAGCACTGGACTGGACCATAGGAGCCCTGGATTCTACTCTTGGCTCTGCCATTGACCTGCTGGGTGACCTTGAACAAGTCACATCCCTCCTGGTGCCTCAGTTTCCCCACCAGTAAAATAGGGGCAACAACACTGACCGCCTTTGTAAAGCACTATATAAGATCTAAATGTTGCTGTTGTTATTGCCGCTCCTTGGCACTTGTGTCCCAAAAAACTTCCTTCTCCATTCATCAATGTTTATTAATAACTGATTGAAGTCAATGGAGCTATTTCAGTTTACACCAGGGAAGATGTGGCTCACAGTGTTCTATAGAGTTTGTCTTCTACAGAATTCAACGGCATTTGCCTCCATAGTAGCAAGCTGCAATTATTGTTCAAAAAATGTGTAGTTTTGGAAAGAAGTCAAAGGTGTTTTTAAAACTTGACCAGCACATGTAGGTAAATACTGATGAATGGGAAAGGAAGCTGTGTAACTGCCTAGAAAAAGTGTGGTTCAACCCTCAAAATTCCTTTGTCACTGCAGGTGTCTTGGGGAATCTTTTGAAAAGAGCATTCCATGTTCTTTATGTTCTGGGCACACATCCTAGATTTGTATTTTCACAGGCAGATTTTTGGAGCAGCAGTAGGTCACTGGTGACATGATATCACAGGAATGTAATGTCAGTGTACCCAGGGCTCTGTACAAGCATAAATACTGGGAGTCTGAGCCTGCAGTTTTTCCACTGATTGAACTCCCATTGACTTAGATTGATACTATGCCAGGGATATGCTGAAATACTACTGCTGAGACATAACTCTGCTAAGACGCTAAAAGACCAGAACTCCTCTGACAAACACTTCCCTAGAAAGAAAATGTAGGGTGAATATTGTGAAGGAGGTGGGGATGCCTGTAATATTTTATCAATATTATACATTCTGTTTCAGTGTTATGTGCAATATGATTACACGGGGCTCATACAAGTAGGGGTTTCCTGTATTAAGGAACAATAACTTCAGGTAGCCCCATTTACTGGTAGATAAAGGACAGGTGTCATTCATTGTAATGCTTACATCTAACAATGCTGAGTTCAGTCATCCAGCTTGTAATAACGGGGAAAGGGCTGGAACATAAAACTTTGGGATGGATAAAAAGGCAGCCCCCAAAGGCAGAGACTGCTGGGGACTGGACTGAAACCCAATCCCTAAAGTTTGGAGTGTCTGGGCTAAACTACTAGGCCTACCTAAGCCTACAGGTAAGATGCGTGTACATCTTTCATTGTGTTAGAAACAATACTTTGTTTTGAAAAGTCTGTTTTGGGTCACTGTGTTACCCACTGGTCACAGCTCCCGAAGGGAAGTCTTGCAGTACTGCACCCCAAGCACCCACTTAGGCTGGCAGAGTCAAAGATGTGGCTTACCCTGAACTGTGACTAACACCAGGAGAAAATTTCCTATCAGTGAGGTTTATTGGACTATGGACCAAGGAAAGTGATGAATGCCCTTCTCTTTGGATCATTTAAAATTGCACCATTAAGAGAACACTCAGGGATATCATTCTTATTTACTCAAAGGCCCTTTTGCACCCTCATTAAGGTCCCTTCACACTGCCAGAGACGTATCACTGAGAATCAGACCCTTAAAAATATACCATCAGAAATTCTGGAACTCTCTTAGTGCAGTGGTTCAATATGAAATGTTCTTCTGATCCCATATGTGTGTGTTTTTATGGTCTGGCAGACATTGATGGCTTGGGGAGCAGTGCAATAGGTGGGCAGCTGATGGCATCTGCATCAACACAATCTCCTCTCACCCAGAACCAGAAGACTGATGATTCTGTTGTGGCAGGTAGTGAGTCTGTATTGTGTACGTGTGTGTGTCCACTATTAGTAGACTTATAATATACAGTAGGACCCCATGGAATTTATTCAAGTGTGCAAAGGCTTTAGACAAACAGGGGACTAAGCCCAGTGACGTTATACCATGGATTAATGTAACCTAATGTGCTTAAGTGTTGTAATCACAGCTGGTGCTGCAGCAGGCATCAAATAGTTTAACTGTGTTTTCATAAAAAGTAAAACACATTCAAGAACAAAAGATCAAACATTTAGAATGTAAAGTGGCCTAAGTCAATAAAGCCTATGCACTAGTCAAAAGATCAGATGGTCCAGCAAGTAGAGAAGGAACGGGGCCTGTTTCCCCCTAATGACAAAGCAGCAGCTATTTCACTTTCCAGGAAAATGATGGATGCATTTCTTACTCCAGGTGTTGCTTTTGCCCGATACCTTCTGATCGGTTGCTGGAAGAATTTGATTGATACCTTATCCACACCTTTGACTGGTCGAATGGCAGGAAGCTCCAAAGGTTTAGCATTCATCCTGGGAGCTGAAGGCGTCAAGGAGCAGAACCAGAAGGAGAAAGATTCCATTTGTATGAGCCTGGATGGACTGAGGAAGGCAGCCCGGCTGAGCTGTGCTCTAGGTATCAGTATGGACTGAATTCCTAGATGGATTCATGTAATTGGATGAACCACTGCATAGTAAATGTTCTTAATGGGGCGGGGGGGAGGAATTTGGAGAAGAAGGAAGCAAACTGGGAGGCACAGTAAAGCTGGTGTAGAAGTCAATAGCTCTGGTTCATGATGCTGTCTGATGGTAAGATTGCATAAATCCAGGAGATAAATGAAAATGTTGATTAGACAATAACTGTTGTCTCTTTGTAGGGGTTGCTGCTAATTGCGCATCTGCCCTTGCCCAAATGGCTGCTGCCTCCTGTGTTCAAGAAGAGAAGGAGGAAAGAGAAACCCAAGAACCCAGTGATGCTATAACTCAAGGTAGCTACTATTGGCCAAGTAGTCCTTATTATCTAATGTTCCTTATAGTAATGACATTGTAAGGGATTTTGTAATGGGAAAGGTAGGGATGGGGGGATTTCACTGCCACATTACATTGACATGCAAATATATGGGAAGTGCACCTACAGGAGGAACCATTAGTCTCGCACAGACTTCACTGTACCAGGATCTTGTTATTACTTCACACTCCATTTTATCCTGTATAAATCTTCTGCTGATTCACTTCAACACCATTAAACTCAAACTGTATTTTAAAGTTTAATCTTTTAAAGTTTGGTGACACAAATGCAGCCGTAGTGGCACCTGGGTAATAATACGTTATAAAAACGTACATCTTATGTATCTGACACTACCATGAGTTCAGAAGGACACCAAAATGTGCTCAGTCTTACCTATTTTCATGACGTTCACTCAGCTTGATTATTTACATATACATCCTTTACCATCACATTTTCCCAGATGTTTAAAACTGCCTACCTCTAAAGTGTAGTAAGTTAAGCTTGATGAAGCTGAAAAAATGTTGTAATGGGATAAAAAGTCTGTCACTTCTAGATTACTGCTTCAAAGCCAGTGCAGATCATTAGTGACCCAAAGTTGTCAACCTCACATGTTTACTTGGTGGCCTGAGTGAAATGAATTTGGAAACCTCACTCCAGTTCCCACTGGATAGAAGTTCATGACACAAAAATGGCCATCACAACTGGCCCTAAGTGGCAGTCAGCAGGGGCCAAAGACTGAATAGGTCTGAGAGTGAAAAACCTCTGACCCCTAGAAGAAAGCCCTGGAAATGAAACTTTGGGCATATTGGCCAATCAATATGTAGAACTGGAAGTAGAACTGGCTGTAGGATGACAATTCTGTTTTGTGACAACTTTCAAGATTTCAGAATTGGTGTTTGTTCCCCCTTGGTACAAATACAGACCTTTCCAGGGTTTCAGTGAAAAGGAATGGCGTTGAAACGTCCGTTTTCTGATTAAAAAAAAGATCAGGTTTTCGATTTGGGTCTCTCTCAGTTATCAAGTGACCAGGGAGTCCACCCTGGACCTCAGAGACCTTCCTGTCATGGAACTTGTCAAATCTAATACATCTCCATGAAGCATCTCCGCTTCAGTGAAAAGACATTGTCAAAAATTATTCCAACCAGCTGTAGAGGGAAGCTTGCGCTATGTCTTGCAATGCTGTGTCTGTTGTGAATAACAAGAAGATGTGAATCTGTAATGGAGTCAGTTTAGCACCTTCTATGAGCAGTACATTCTCTCACATACACACAAATAAAAAGGGATTTTTTTTTAAGTGTAGCATGTACATCCGAAAAAGGTGTTTGCTTTTATATTTTGCCTAAACGCCATCTTAATATAGATCTTTTTCATATTGTAATCCTCTCCATCCCCACCATCTGTGAGAACAAATGTTTGTTTCTTTCTTAAGTGATGGATGTTCTCAAATAATGTTCTTTTATTGTTAATGGGACAGTGAAACAGAAAGTGGAGCAGAAGCTGGAACAGATGGGGAAAGTGCAGGGAGTCTGCCTGCACCCTGCTCATGTTTTGTGCATGGATGCCATCCTCAATGTGGGTCTGGAAATGGGAAGCCACAATCAAGACTGTTGGCCGCATGTGTTCAGGTACAGGAATCTACTGACTTTGGGTCAGAAAATATATTTTAACAGAATACAACTCCTGCTACCTAGAGCGAGAGAGAAATAAATCTGTATGCATTCACGTTATCATTCTGGGAGGTGCTCCAGTGCGCCACACAAAAATAGTGGACCTAGGAAACTGAGTGCAATTCAGTGGGTGAAAGGAGAATGAGGAGGAGATTTTTAAAAGGGCCTAAGGATAATCTTAGATACACCCCTCTGAGTGCTTTCCAATCCTTAATATATTGATCCTCACAGCACTGATGTGAACCAGGGCAGTGCTGTTATCCCCCATAGCACTGATAGAGAACTGAGGCACAGGGGAGCTATGGCCTAGATCCTCAAAGGGTATTGAGGCATCTAACACCCCTTGTGCAAGGACACATAGGAAGCCTGCGGCAGAGCCAGGAACTGAACCCAGGTCTCTGGCGAGTGCCCTATCCACCAGGCTCCTTCCTTTCTAAGGTAATTGAAAGTCCAGGCATTTAGGAACAACAAACGCCAGCAGGCTCTTCTGGAAGTCTCCCCCTCAGACTGTAAATAGGTGCAATATCACCTTCAGAGAAATTCCAGCCACATGACATGAAAACAAACCTCCACTTGCCTGGCACCAAATAGGCTGGCTCCATAGGCAGAGTGGCTCCAAAGCAGATGTCACCACCTGTCCGTGATCTCCATTGCCATTTTCTGGTAGTGGGATTCTTTTCACTTTTATGTCCCCTTTTTATTGTGATTGGCCTACATCACTATGCGTTTTCTAAATGACTAAACTAGCTGCAGAGACGGACACTATTAGAGACCAGTAAAACAAATACATTGGACTTCATTATTAGACAGATGTTTCCAGATTACCTTTAAGGAGCGAGTGCAGTGCAGAACCAAATAGTTCTATAGTGACTGACTCTTGGGATTCACAGTCCATCTTGTCCCATTTGTTCTCAGGGTGTGTGAATACATCAGCACTCTGGAGCACACGCATTTCAGCGATGGCGCATCTCAGCCCCCTCTCACTATAACCCAATCGCAGCAGGCCACAGGAGGATTGCAGGTGGATTATCCATCTGCAAGCTCTCCCCAGGAACTGACCCCTGAGCCGGAGACCACCCTGAGCAACAATCCCGTCATCCAGCCCATCTCCATCCAGGACCTCATCAAGGAGGGCAGCAAGGGTAGAGCTTTTGACTTTCGTGGCGGCAGCCTGCTAAATGGAAGCAATGCCGCCAAGGCTGTCCTCATCCTCTCCACGCAGGCTGACAGGTATGGATGGCAATGTCTGAAACTTGGTTTTGGCTTCTCAAAACCTCTCCTGAGCCTTCCAATAAAGTAAAGGGCACAGGCGGCCAGTTCTGGACCTTACAAATGTTTATACCATTCGCTCTGCAGCCAATGCTATAGTTGAGGGGGGGTTAGATTTCTATTAGCACATCCTATTTTCACACACTCGTAACATGCTAAAAAAATAAAAATCTCCTTTTTGCTGAAATTTTCCATGCTTGGGCTCCATCCCCAAGAGGAATGTATTGTAAATTATGAGCAAAAAATAGTTAATGCCTTATTTCGTATGCTGCATCATTTTTTATTAAATTCAGAATTGCAACACTGGGCACAGGACTACAGAATAATACAAATGCTTAACAGCGCTCTTAGTTATATAGGTGTGAATTTTGTAATCTAACTTCACTGTGGACCTCAATAGGCACCTGATCCTGTCCCATTCAAGTGAAGGAGAGATTTTCTGTTGACTGAATGAGAGCAAGATTAAGCCCTGGCTGTCTCGGTTTTTGACTCTGCTGTTATGGAATTTCACTGTGATATCAGTCAAGCCTAGTGTTGTGATCTCCTTTTTTAAAATATATAATAAATAGAGAAATTAAAAACCCAATTTTACATTAATGTAAAGTTAAGGTTACAGTTTTAAACTCAGTGGGAGTTTTGGATGCGCAGTCTTGCTGAAAATCACACCGTTTGCCTAGGTGCTGAACTTTAGGCTCCCGTGTCTGAAAATTCAGGCCTAAATTTCTCAAAATAAGATTAATTCATTTATATTACATATATATGGGGCTTGCTCCTCAGATGGTGCAAATTGGTGTAACTGTGAAGTTAATGGAGCTATGTCAATTCACCTCCGCTGACCCATGTCATATTTTGGATTGCTAGCTATTGGACCGATTGTGGCATTAAACCACTAGATGTATTTTGAGATGGGATTAAGAATGGTCTGTGCCGCAGTTAGAACCCCAGAACGAGTTCTGGTTAATTTTGGAACCCCCTGCTCTTCCTCCCTGCAAAAATAATAAAGATGGTGGATAAAAGTGGACTCAGTAACACTATATAAACTAATAAATTCTCAGTAAACTAATCTGGCAGGCAGTGGCTGCATGTAGGTGAGGTTCTTCAATGCACATAGAAACTTTCAACCTCCATGGCTCATTTTCCAGTTACATTCTCTGCACTGTTGCTTACAGGCTATTTGAAGATGCTGCTCACAAGCTAAACCTGATGGCACTGGGTGGCTTCCTATACCAGCTCAAAAAAGCTTCTCAGTCCCAGCTCTTCTACTCAGTCACAGATACAGTTGATTACTCCTTAGCAATGCCAGGTAAATCTACTAAAGGCCTCGTAAGGATTCAGGTGTGTCTTGTATATTTTCTGCATTTCCTACATGATTTACTTTGTGTTCATTTTGCTATAATATACCCAGGACAGATAGCTCAAAGGCAACAATAAAATACAGAGGGGTGGTTTTTTTCCAAGCATTTTTAAAAGATAGCTACAGTCCCTGACCAAGAGAGCTTTCAACTTCTGTGATACAGCACCTACCACAACAAGGCACTAATCCTGACAGACATCTGGGTGCTACTATAATATAAACATTAATAATAATACATTTTAAATGTCCTTTAAGGTTCCAAATTAGTAACATCTATGGGCGAAATTCAGGTGTGACCTAGATGGTGGGTGAAGGTTACATGTCACTAAGTGGATATACATGGCAATAAGCCATGAGTGGGTTGTAGACCGAGCACCCAACAGGAGCTCTTAAGATCAAGCAGGGGAGATATGTTCTCCAGGTTTCTCCCTCAGTGTGGAATCCACCCCTCTGTAGCACAAGGGCTATGCAATACTTAAGTCTCCCGTAGGTCTTCAGACTGGGCATAAGGACCTGATCTCAAAGAAAATTTTCCATTGACTCAAAGAACTTTGGACCACAATCTAAGTGAGACTTGAGTGGTGCACAGGATTAGCACTGTCCCTCTGCAAAGGGGTGAGTTTCACCCCGAGTGAATTCAAAATGGTTTTTGTGCTACTTAGCATTGTTCCAGAATGACACTCAATTTGTTATTTTCTGCTCATATGTCTTCTCTCTCCAGGACTCAACAGCATGTATTACTTTATTATTAATAAATGATCTCCCTCTGTGTTCTGTACACAGTGTTCCATCAACAAATGTTAGTAATAATAATTCCTTTTTAAAGATTCATACCATTAATAATTAGCCTAGTACACACAGCTGCTTAAATATTTGTTTTCAGTGTCAAAAAGAGGTAAGCTTCCTAATTATGTTTTCCATTACAGATAAAAGCAGGGGCATCCTTTTGAGCCAGTCAGTGATGTGAATTTCCCAATATTTCGAAAGCAGTGGGAGATTAAATTCTTCATATCAGGATGGTTTTCAAAGTGTTGGGGAATTAAAAATATGTACTGTCTGTTGGGAAATTCAGAATAGATTTTTAAGTTCTCTTTGTCCTGTGTTCTTCAATTCAGTAACGATAATTTACAACCTTTCACTACTAAGAAAATAAAGAAATTGCAGTTAATACTCGTAAATGTTACCAAAGGCTTCTAAAGTCAGCTCCTTGTACTCAGGATGAATCATAAACCCACTTGCCCACCTAGACTGCATATTCGCCAGTACTGAACATTATCGTTATCATTGATTTATAATTTTATACTTTCCCCAAGTGTTTACACTTTAAAAATGCATTTGAAAAAATCCACAATATTTGAAGCCAGTGAGACATGCCTAAGATGCATAGCTGTGTAAGCCGTTCCTACAATGTAGGTCCTTTTCTCAGTCTATTCCTATGCTTTTTGCAAGCACAGACTGCTTGCTATGCTGAATGTCTTTCTGGACTGGTCTTGATGTATATGTAATTAAAATCAAATAATTTGTGACCAGATCTGAATTCCAATCCAGACCTGCAGAGATGAAATGCTGCAGATGCCTAATTTCTGTTAATTACCCCTCTGGTCGTAACAATTAATTTTCACATTTATTTACTTAATGCACCTTATTTTTCTTGTAGGTGAAGTAAAGTCTACCCAGGACAGGAGAAGCGCACTCCATTTGTTTCGTCTTGGGGATGCCATGCTCAGAATTGTACGAAGTAAATCCCGCCCATTGCTCCACCTCATGCGCTGCTGGAGCGTGGTGGCACCTCATCTTGTAGAGGTGAGGGAGAAAGAAGAACCTGTGGAACTCACAGCTACAAGATATTATAAACGCACCTTACTTAGAGATATTCAGAAAAAGTTTGAACCTTTAAATGACTAAAGCAGAATATCTGCAGTTATACTGGCTAGAATAACATTTTAAGGCTTATTAATCTTCATTAGCTAGAGTCAAGAAGAAATACCCTCCTCTTCTTATAGTACAGTATTGCACAGCTAGAGATAGGTACATTGTGGGCACTTTCACACCTACCTCTCAAGCATCTGGTAATTGCTACATTTGGAAACATGATTCCAGAGACAGACCATTGATCTATTTCAACATGGCAATTCCTATATTCCTGGGGAAACTAGTTGTGCCTAAAATAATTGAAAACTGTTCTGTGTAATGGAGCTGGGTTTCTTGGATGTATGTCATTCATATGAATAAGTGTGTGCGCCTAAACTTTGTTTGTTAATGAACATGTGTCATCATGCGTTCAGGTTTTTAAGGTGCACAGGAAGCACATTTCTCAGGCGCTTAAGATCTACGATAAAGAAAATATTTGAAGTCAAGTGTTAAGGCTGTTGAAGTGCCCATAGTGGTATGTTTTGACTCTACAAGTGGTCTAAATTTTCAAAATGACTAGTGATTTTGGATGCCCAGCTTCAGATACCTTAAAGGGGACCAATTTTCAGAAGGTACTGAGCACCCGCCTTCTGATATCCAGGCCCCTTTAAAATGTCTTAATTTGGGCATCCAAAGAGTGAGACTCCCAAAATCGCCTGTCACTTTCAAAATGTTGGGTCACTATAGTTCTCTGTTGGTGAACTTTGGCATAGGTGAAAGCATCAGGAGGAAGCGGCTGGATGGAGTGAAGGGACTGAGCTTAGAGATGCCTGGATAGTCCCCCAGTGTGGAATAATTTTCTGTCCAGATTCACTCCAGCCCTGATTTTGGAATAGCTCTTGCCAGATGAGCAGTGTACTGTTGACAGCATGCAATTTCTTTTTTAGTAAACTTTATTGCTAGTCATTTTTATTGTGCTATAGAGGTAGCCAGTTCCAAACAGATACCAGGTCCCTTTCCCTAGAGGCTTTTATTCTGGAGTCTAAGAATATACTAAGTACAGTACTTATCCATAAATGGCCTTTTAAGAAAACATTATATTTATACAATGAGAATGAAGAGAAATTGGATCTCTCACATGTTAGCCATTCAAATCAACAGTAATCTGAAAAAGCCGGGAAGATTGTAGACCCATTTTTTAACTTTCGAGTTTAGTGCTTTCTTTTAACTCTCAATAAATCTTCCTGCATCTCCAGAATACTAAGCATCTTGGATACACAGCACCTTGTTTTCCATTGGACAGTCACTCTGTTCATTCAAGCAGGACCCTCTGGTCACACTATGCTGGAGCTATTTTTGGAGTTTGGCACTATCAAGTTGCTACTTCTGCCTGCCCCAGAAAAGTTTAATGAAAAAGCAATTTTTTTTGCTTGGCCAACTTTCTGGTATTTCTTTCTTCATCCCTTCTGTCCCTGTAGGCTGCCTGTCATAAGGAGAGACATGTTTCTCGAAAGGCTGTCTCCTTCATCCATGACATCCTCACCGAGGTGCTGACAGACTGGAATGAGCCCCCTCATTTTCACTTCAGTGAGGCGCTGTTCCGCCCCTTTGAGCGCATCATGCAGCTGGAGCTGTGTGATGAGGATGTCCAGGACCAGGCAAGTCAACCCTGATGATGGTGTCTACACCCTGTGCACCATATAAACAATGAGGGCGGTCTCAGGTGTACACCTAGTGGCTAAAGTATATGCCTACTTTCCTTTAATGGGGTACTATCTCTATTCAGGGTTTCAGAAGGGTCCTTTCTCCCTAGCTATAGCACCAACACAAGCTGTGATAGACAGAGCACAATTATTTTTGTAATAAGCTCGTCTCTGTAAAAGGAGCCCTGACCATTGTCACCCCAATGCAGTTCAATACAGTGCAGTGTATTGTTGAGCAGTACTCTGTTTTGCTCTGTTCCTTTGTCAGGACTCACCTCAGGTTCAAATTACTTACTTCTTTTACGAGGTAAGGGATTCCACCTAATGTACACTGTGCATTAGAGCCACATAAGAGGGGGCACATTCAATTTGCAGCCAAGAAGCACTAGGCTTTTGGAATATATGCCTGGTGGTTTAGCTGTTCTCTTTCCTTAGAGCAGGAACATGGTTATTCAACAGAAATCCACTTCCAAGCCTATAGACGTTAATGAAAAGTAACTTTCTCTGAAAAAAATTATCGAAAAATCTACATTTTTTCAGTTACTTCTGTAGATGTTTGTATGGTAATTTCTGTTCGTCATTCCTTCCACCTGTTCTGCTGGGCGGATTTATGTTTGTAAAGTCCTCTCTGCTTTGCCTACAACAGGTGATCACATCTATAGGAGAGCTGGTGGAGGTGTGTTCCATTCAGATCCAGTCCGGATGGAGGCCCTTGTTCAGTGCACTGGAAACAGTGCACAGCAGTAGCAAGTCAGAGCTTAAGGAGTACCTTGTTGGAGAGTATTCTATGGGTAAGAGTTTTCTCTCTTGCTTGTTTTATATGTCTTTGTTTCTTCATCCCATTATCTCTAGGACATAATAAATAAGTAAATAAAAATACTGCTATAATCTACAATAAGGGTCCAAAACAATGCACTGCAAAACTCAGTAGTGTCAGTAGTGTGGAGTACTGCCATATCTAGAAGATTTTTTTAGTGAGAAAACAAATGTAAATCTCTGAATACTTTATCCTGTGATTCCTGCCAGACACTAGCAGGGGTGAGAAAGAGAGGACGTTAACAGCCGTTCAGCAGTCTGGCCACGCCATGTTCTGCTGCTGGAACATTAGGTCTATCAGGTTCCTCTGCGGGTGTCCTACTGGAGGAAAGAAAGATGCTCCTTATTGCCGTCTCTTGTCTATGCATCCAGGCCAGGCAGCCTACATTTTGCCCCCAGTGTGAAACAGATGCTCCTGTAAGTGTTGGGCAGATGGTGACCAAGCTTCATCTCACATAACACTAACACATAACCCCTAAAGTCTAATCTGTAACAGTCTTGGTGTATCAGTCCCAGATCTCTCCTGGACACAGTGTGTCACTTTTATGGCACTTATATGGAGAAATATCCATTATTCTGGCTTTTGATCAACTTAACAAGTATTTTAAAATGTTTTAAAGTCAGATATAGGCATGTATTATGTGCCTGTTGGAATCTAGTCTTTCAGATCCATCATGTACATTAGGCAGGCTTTAAAAGGCTTATTTTCAACTCAGGAAAACAGACCAGTTTTGCCTCTGTCAAATAGTGTCAAGATTGTGAATGTGACAGCCACCATGTCGGCCAGCAACACCAAGAATTGAACCAGGGACCTAAACGAGAGCTAAAAGCATGAAGTGCTACAGCCTGAGCTAGAGAGACAAGTCTCTGTAGCTGGGGCAGATCTGCTCTAGGAATTATTTTGGGGGAGTTCTTTGGCCTGTGTTATACAGGAGGTCACAAAGGTGCCTTCCGGCCTTGGAATCTGTAAAATTGTGATTCACTCCTCTGCTGATCAGGCACAGAGGGGAACCTGTAAAACACTCACCAGTGGGTTGTGAGAGTACTCTCAGGTTGCTAGTCCCTTGGGAGCAAGGAGAAAAGGAAAGTAGATGCAGCTTCCAAGGCAGTCACAACATTTGCCTTTCAGAAAGTTGCCTAGCGATCACAGGAGAGGTATGGTACATTCAGCTGAACTAGGGAACCTCAACTTTTATTAAAAAAAAAAAAAAAAGCTGCCTTCACCTTCTACTGTTATCATAGGAAAATGCCAGGCTCCAGTTTTTGACGTTTTTGAAGCATTTCTCAACACAGACAACATCCAGGTCTTTGCCAATGCCGCCACTAGTTACATTATGTGCCTTATGAAGTTTGTCAAAGGACTGGGTAAATATGATTTTTCCTTTTCTTTCATTAAGCTCAGCCTTTCTGTGGTGGGGGTGGTTATTCTGGAAGAAGTGACTTTTGTTTATTATAAGGTACAAAATATGTTTGGAGAGAGGTTTAGCAGGTGGTAAGCAGGGGTACCATATAAAAGACACAAAAATAAAAGGATGATTCAGAAACACTTCTGATGCTGTTGGATTTAGGGCATGTCACAGCAACAAAGATTCAGCCATCTAATTATTAATTTTTTCTCATTTTCACTATGACCTACCATACCCCTATGTAGTACAGTAATAGTGCAGAACTCTGCAGTCACGGTATTGTAATATTTGGGGGTGGGGTTGGATTAGGCACAAAGAACAACTGTAGCATTTTTTCATAAGGGCAGTTATTCATTCAGTGATCAAAGCCACATTTTTCCCCAGTCCGCTAACAGCAGCGTTTGGCACACAAACTGCCAAAACTCTGCTGGAACCTTCAGTAAGAACACGAGTATCACAGGTAATAACAATCTGTCAGCAAGATTAACTTTTCTTTTCTGAGAGTGAGGGTAGAGTAAGTGGGAGAGAAGATGATAGGGTATTCCAAGTCAAGGTGACCCTGTACTTTAATTGTAGTGCTTGGAGAAATTTCAGAACAAAGGCAAATTTGGATGGGTTGTTCTGCCTTCTTATTCACATTTCCGTGCTTTCTTTGATCATTAAAAAAACAATTGTCAGAAATTCTAAGAAATTATGGAATGGACTCTCCTCCTACTAATGTAAATAGCAAAATGCCAGGGGAAACTGGATGGGGCCCTACTTTGTCTTTTATTTAACTCTACCTTTAATTCATAAATGATGCAGCAACTTTGTGCCTGACCCCACCCACTAAAGTCAATGGGAGTTTTACCACTGACTTCAATGGGCACAGGATCTAGCCCTGGAAGGGGGGGAAGGGTGTGGAACTTCAATTATTTGCTACTTTTTGGAGAAAATTTAAATTGTATGCAAAGAGGAAACTGGTAAACGCTGAACCTGACTGTCTTCAGAAACAGATGTTTCTCTTGCTGGTTTAAAAAATATGTTTTCCATTTGGTGAGATGGATTTATCAAAGGGAAAAGAAATGGATATTTCTTGTTTGTAAAATTGGGACGGACAAATGGAATTCCTACTCCATATATCTAATTCTGAATTTTAACGAACTGTCTCATTAGATGTAATATTTACCTAGAAGTGTTGTTCTAGTTATCTGGAAATATAGAGCATCAACAAATGTTACTAGGGTTTTGCTAATACTCAGTAACAAAGGAAAGGACATGTATGCATTGTGGGTTTGTTTCAAAACTTACCAAAATCAACAGATGTCTCCCCATTGACTTCAATGGGCTTTGGATAAGGCCCTAGAACTTGCGCACCTACAGTACACTGCTTATGAGGAACTATATTTTTAACAATAGAATATAATAGTCTGGTAATCTGCTTTAACTATTGGAAAGCACCTGCAGCTTGCAATAGGCACTGAAAGGTTTAAATAAAATTGTCTAAAATTCCTTGAACAAAAAACAAATGTCTCCCATTATCTCATTAACAAATCCATCTCCAGAGTAACTGCTAAGTTAGTGAGATGCAGTGGTCCAAATTTATCCCTGGCAGCACTCCAGTGACATTAATGCAGTTACACCAGGTTTGAATTTGTACCTACATGAATCAAAGATTTGTCACCTCCCTATTAAAACACTGTGGTCACACTTTATATTAAAGGTACATGTATAAATAGTTCATGAATGAGCAATAGATAATATGATGTGTGTAGTATGTGTTATAGATGGTTGTAAGCATGTCAGTTGAAGATGTTATAGATGAATATAAACTCTGGTTATAATATAAGTAACCTATTGGATCTATAACCATCTGTAATAAAATTAATTATCCATTTATTAAAGCATTTATCAAATATTAACACTTTATTACAAAGTATTTGTAAAGCTACTCTTAATCTAAAGTATGACCACCATTATTATGTTGTTCAGTGGGAGAAGTCTCCCTAAACTCTTTGGACTGAGGTCTAAAGGCTGCGTTTATGGAAAGCGTAGTCAATAGCACATAATAGCCAGATTGAATGAGAAATGTGCGTTGCAGAACTTTTAATGCTGTGTTTACATTTCTTTTTTTCCCCCTTCTCCTTCACACCCTGCCCTCCCACCCTTAGGAGAAGTGGATTGTAAGGAGATTGGTGATTGTGTGTCAGGATCTATGTCTACTGACTTGTGCCTTCCCGCTCTTGATTACCTCAGGAGGTGTTCTCAGGTATGCCTACAGAGAGGTATAGACCTGAACTAGAAAACTGCTTCTAGGTTTCTTGACTCTCAGCAATCATTGGAAATGTGTGCATGCACATAATAGACTATTTTATGTATACAACCTTTGTGGCAAGCGTAGTGGTGATATCCTGCACTGCCATAGAGGAAGTCAAGGGTCAGTTCTTTATTGGAGTTTCTTACTCTCTTGGCCAGCTAAAGGGGGCAAAACTCAGGATATGGTAGACTCAGTCCTGAGGAGAGAGAAATGGATTGTATGCTCTGTGAATGAGCAAGATATGGTACTAGCAGTCTTACTCCAACAACACTGGGACTTTGGGGAGTGGAGAGATTTCAGAGAGAAAAAAATAGTGAGAATCCTCACATCTCTAGAAGTGTGATGGACTCCACCTGCTGAAATAGGTCAGCAGCCTAGTTATACTATAATAATATATGTAAAGGCAAGGGCAGAATTCTAAAAGGTCAGAATGCCAGCATATTGTGTATGCAGTGTTGTTGTAGCCATGCCGGTCCCAGGGTATTAGAGAGACAAGGTGGGTGAGGGAATATCTTTTATTGGACCAACTTCTGTTGGTGACAGACAAGCTTTCGAGCTAAGCGGAGCTCTTCTTCACGCCTAGGGAAGGCCCTCAGAGTGTCACAGCTAAGTGCAAGAGCAAACAGATAGTTTATCATAAGGAGTTAGCACATATTCTAAGGGGGGCCATTCAAGGTGAAGTGGCCCATTAACACCTTGTAGCCATAGGATGAAAAGGAGGATTAGTGGATTACAGATTGTTGTAATGAGCCATACAGCATCCAGTGTCTTTATTAAGACCATGATTTTTAGTGTCTAGCAAAGTTATACATATTTTGTATGAACCCAGTGCTCACCGCATAGGTTTCTGTTCAGGGCTGCGTGGACATTTTTTGTCTGCACTTTGATATTATTTTAATTTATTTGTACCACAGTAACACGTGAGGGTCTTAATCATGCATTGGGGCCCCATTGTGCTAGCTGCTGTACAAATACATAACAGAGAGATTTCAGTGTAGTAGCCGTGTTAGTCTGTGTCAGCAAAAAGAAAACAAGAAAAATACCCTTGGCACCTAGAGACTAACACATGTATTTCAGCATAACCGAGAGAGTGTCCTTGCCCCAAAGCAATTACAATCCAAGTATGAGATGAGAGACAACAAGTAGATGCAACAGACAGACTGCAAAAGGGGAATGGGCACAAGGAAATAATGAGACAGTACTGGTGAGCAAGATAAGCAGCAGTCACAGCAAATCATAATTAGTTGTTGTTGTTAATATTCTGTGTGATCGTGTTAAGCATTTGGTGAATGGGAAAATCTGCTACACATCACATTATCCTTTCCCCCCACCACAACCACAGAGAAAGGGTCTCTCTGATATAAATTTTAATTAATCTTACCAAAAAAGAAAGAAGAGTAAAAAATACAACAGGTACATTGCAAATACCTCTATTATAGTCAAAAATGTCTAAGAAGCAAAGTACAGGACTCCTCTCTGTTTGCAAATTGAAATTTAGGTCCCAATTCTACCATGCTCAAAGCAGTACCTTACTCTGTAAATAGCCCTATTGAAATCAGAGGGATTGCTTGCAAAGTACCTATTCAATGCGAGTTAGGGGGCAGAATCAGGCCCTTAAATTAGGGTTTGTTTGGTTTTAAAATACCTTGCTGTCTGTTGGGTATCGCAGTCTGATGAAGATGTTGGAGAACCAGGCTACGGAGGCTGCCTCATAATTTGAGAAACACTGTTTAGTTCATAGAGATTGGTATGAGACGATACAAATGCAGGGAGTGAAAATGTTATTGGCACTACACTGCTATAGTTTATTTAGCTCTGGACCATGGGCACCAATGTGCGATTGTGAAGGACCATTTTGAATACCACATTGAATTGTAATCCATTCAGTTCATATGGTTAGCAGCCTCTCACTCAAGAACTTCTAAAGTTACTTAGGTACCAACGATTTATGGCACCAGAAAATGTGGAATCACAGCTTTCAGAACATTTAAGGCATTAAGGTTATTTCTGGTGATATAATGCTGCAAAGATCATTGGCAGACCAGTATATATTGTTTCAGCAGTGATCAACCTTTACTGGGCTAGTGATCAGAAAGGAAAAAACCATCTCCAAAATATTCTGCAGATAGGTGGATGGCTGATAGATAATGATAATATTTAGTATTTATTCAGTGCTTTACATCTTCAAACTACTCTGTATACAGCTAATCCTCAGAATACTCCGGCAGGACTAGTACTGTATTATTTGAATTTCACGGCTTGGGGAACTGACACACAGGTTATTTAAATGACTTGTCCAAGGTCACAGAGCAAATTAGCAGTAGAGGGAGGAGCTCTTGACTCCTCATCCTGTGTTCAGTGCCCTAGACTATGTTTCCACAAGATGGACTATATCATGCCACTATCCATCCCAAATATTACTGTCACTCTAATACTTATTTCCCCTGTGTGTGGCATGACGGCACTTTCCCATGTTACATTTTTTCTTTGTTTAGTTGCTAGCCAAAATCTACAAAATGCCCTTGAAGCCAATTTTCCTCAGTGGCCGACTGGCCAATTTGCCCCGAAGAGTGCAGGAGCAATCAGCCAGCAGTGAGGATGGGATTGAGTGTGTCCTTTCTGACTTTGAGGATGACACTGGTAGGTGAATTTAAAATAATGGCGCTTGCATAATTGCGGTTACACACAGAAGTTAATCAGCTCCACATGTAATTGTGAATTTGGCCAACTGCTGCAAATGTTCAGAAAAAAGCATCCAGAAATATGGTGTCGCCCTGTGTCTATATTGTTTACATATCCACATATGTTGCAAGTTAAGCTCTGTTGTGATGATTCCTCCCATGCATACTCAGGTGATTTCACCTCGTTTATACTCAGTGATGCACTGCATACATAAGAGACCCACACTCCTCTGGGGTGAGGGGATCAAGTAATAACAATGACAACCTAATAATCCTAACCATTCCATCCACTAAATGGGTATGAAGGGAGAAAGAAGGCAGAGTAAGGCGGGAGGGGGATAGATGCTCTACAAATGAGTAGGGAGTGGAGAGCAGAGATTCAAATGGGCAATGCCCCGTCACCACTGCACACACAAACTGTATTGGGATGGGTAGGGGGTAAAGACTAGGAACCCATTATCTAGCTCACAGGAGTTTTTCCTTCATCTCCCTTGCATTCTGAAACCAACCCCAGCCCATGATCAAACCAGTAAATGCATTATAAATAGCTTCTAGTCTATTACCCCAAACCTTGCTCTTAACTTCTCATTATATGTCCATATTTCTAGGCCTTATCAATGTCTGGATCATTCTGCTGGAAGAATTAACTACTGCCATATCCAACTGTCCCCGTCAGCACCAGCCACCCACCCTGGATTTACTCTTTGAGCTGCTGAGAGATGTTACCAAAATTCCTGGTAATTTCAATGACTTTATGGAACATCTGCTACTGAAACACAGACAAATCCTTGTTAAACTAGCAAGGACTGTGAAGATAGTTTGCTTAGCTCCTCTAGAGAAGAGATGTTGTCCTTGTGGTGTTCATCAGTAACTTCTCAGCTTGGTTAAAGATCACATTGACTGGCTCCCAAGGGAGCTTCATCAAAAAAGATTATAGTCTTTGCATAGCGGAGGGGAAAGGGATAACTGTGGTAATTGTATGATAGCTGTTGGCATGTGTTAATTTTTTTTTATTGGTATTGTTGTCTAGTGTACACGATTCTCCTTGTTCTTGACACATCATGATATGCAAGTATTCTTTTCTCCACTCCCTTGAAGGCCAATATGTGGAGTGATAAGACATCACTATATATTGGTACATTCCCAGCACATCTACTATTTTATCCAGAACAAATACTTCCAGCTTTTACCTTGCTCTGTTGTATCTGCTTGAAAAACTTCTCCTGTTTCTTGAAGTGCTGGACTGTTCTCTGTATATCATAGAATATCAGGGTTGGAAGGGACCTTAGTAGGTCATCTAGTCCAACCCCCTGCTCAAAGCAGGACCAATCCCCAATTTTTGCCCCAGATCCCCAAATGGCCCCCTCAAGGATTGAACTCACAACCCTGGGTTTAGCAGGCCAATGCTCAAACCACTGAGCTATCCCTCCCCCAAATAATGTCAAGGAGAGTACTGAAAAGCTGCTTCTTGAAGTATACCACAGGAGGAAATGATCCCCCTATACCTTACCAGGGACTTGAACCCTGAACCCTTATTAGACACTTTCCATGAAATCCTCCTTGAATGTTCATCCAGCATAAAAGTGCACTGCTCAGTTTGCATTCCTGTAGTCAGAACCAGAACTGTGCATCAGACACCCTAATATAGAAATGTATGCCTTTACACCACACCATATATGGTTATAAATGTTTTATATTAAAACCACACAAATAATTGGCTTAATGAGTAAAAAACATGGTGTTGGTGTCAAACTCAAAGGATTAAGTATTGTCATGACCAGTATTTATTTTATTAACAGCTGAATATCTTGCCATGCTCTTGATCACTCCTCCCCAGAAAATAGTTGCTCTGTCATCTCTTACATCTTACAATAAATTTACATTAAATTCAAGAAGACAGTTGGATTCTCCATGTGGTAATTTATACACCTTCAACAGACAATCCAAGGTGTATGCACTGCTGCAAACACTACTGGCTCTTAGTTAAGACAACACAAATGTTTCAGATATTTTGGAAGTAGTTTTCGTTAACATCACTCAATCCATAATCTCAGTCTGGTAAAGGATCCTGGATTTCTTAGTTTGGGCATGTGTATTTGCAGTCAGAAATTCTTACCATGGTTGTTTTCTCCTTCCAGGCCCAGGATTTGGCATTTATGCAGTTGTACATCTTCTACTCCCCACAATGTCCCTCTGGCTCCATCGTAGCCATGGTGACCATTCTTACTGGGATGCAGCATCTGCTAATTTCAAGCATGCTATTGGACTTTCCTGTGAACTGGTAGTGGAGCACATTCAAAGTTTCATACATTCAGGTAAGCAGGGTCCCTTCAACATCAGAGCTAGTGATTCACTAACGATGCAGGGTTTTACTGTGTGACATGCTTAGAAGATGGCTTGGTTTTGGTTGCTCAAGAACAAGTCAAAATCAGGGAGAGTGGGGGAGTCATTTTTACCTTAAAAGGGATTATGTTAAACTTTCCAAAAATATTAAGTGATCAAGTATTACACTCAAGATTCTAATGGACAGGAATTGGCAGGAATAGGAGCTAACACAGTACTTTTCCCGGTATCAGTGGGAATATTTTACATTCCCATATACTTGCCTGAAGAGAACAGCTGTCCTCTTAATTTGCTGTGTTTTGACACCTGCAAAACAGCCATTAGTGTTAAAGAGAATCAAGTTTGTAAAACATCCAGAAGAAGGACTGCTGTTTGTCTAGATGATATTGCGAAGGTGAGAATGCTAAAAACAACTTTCTTTACCCCATAGACATTGGCTACGAGAATATGATTAATACAATGCTAAAAGATCTTTTCAAGTTGTTGGTAGCCTGTGTGGCTGAGCCTACAGAAACAATCTCCAGAGTTGGCTGCTCATGTATCAGGTAATATAGAAGAGCCTCTTTCCCCATCAGCATATTAAAAAGAGGAAGCGATGCAAAGACTCCTGACTAGAGAAGTCTTGGCCAAACATACAGATTGATCATTCTGGCCAGTAACTCCATAGTAATCTATAACCTGTCTCTTGTTCTTTAAAAGCAAAATCTAGAGTTAGAAAAAGCTTCCAAGGGGTGAAATCAAATTTCCATCAATTAGCCAGACTCTGTTTGCTTGTTATCAGACCAAATTCCCAGTCGCAAAGGGGAAGGTAGGAATGTGTGGGAATGCCCATGGCCCGTCTGTATTGACTGGATGCTGTCAGAGCAGAGGGGAAAGTCCATAATTTGGGGAAATAATGTAAATAAACATGCATGTTCCTCCCATGAAAATATCTGCTCTACACTAATATCTACATCACTAGTCAATACGCAGCCTCTAGAAAAAATAATCAAACTGCTGTTTGGTGTGATTCACAGATCTCCTGAGGTAAGTATCCCCATCACATTGTGCAAATTATTATTGCAGTCAAACCCAAAATGTGGTGCACAGCACTGAACAGACAATAAAGAAAGATGCAGCCCCTGCCCTGCAACGCTTGCAATCTATATAGATAAAAAGCACTCAAATAGCAGTCAGGAAAGGAATACAAAGTCTAGGCAAAATGGTCAGGGTGATGGTTGGCACCATCTTACTAGCTCAATGTTTGTGAAGCAGCTTCCTAGATTTTGCTCTACCCAGTAGCCCCATTTCTACCTTCTTCCTTTGAGTCAGAAAAAGATTGTAGGGCTTGCAGGCCTGATAGATTCTAGTGTCCTTACTTGCAGGTATGTTCTGGTGACAGCAGGGCCTGTTTTCACTGAAGAGATGTGGAGGCTTGCATGCTGTGCATTACAGGACGCATTCTCTGCGACTCTTGAGCCAGTAAAGGTAAAACCAACATCCCAACCAGCCTCAATTCACTGATATTTGCTAGATTCCTTTTTCTGAGAAATTTTTGTGTCTAATTTCACCCAAGCCACAGTAAAGACTGTTTGCCTGAAAATCAAAAACATCAGAGAAGTAATTTCAGATCTATTATCATATATTTTAGTTATTGTTATGTTAATTTAGATGTAGTGCATGGTCTCAGATTAATAACCCCGGAAACAGAAGTGTTCTATTTTTTTCAAAGAACGTGTACATCATGGGCAGTGGCATGGTGCCATGCTTCCTAAGAGAGTGCTCTAGTATTGCACCAAAGATCAGGGAGGGAAGTGACCAGGCTTCTTTATGCTGCCCTGCCAATGTGAAATCAGCAGGGTTGAACAGGTGCAAGTGAGAGCAGACTTTATCTCCATGACATGTCTTTGTATCCAGTTCTTCAGCTGGATTTACAAAAGCAATGGGAACACAAATGATTGCCTGAGTGATGCCTTCGCTACAAACTGAGTCTGGACTAAAACACTTGTCTCTTTTGACTCAGTCTTTGGTTGTAACCAAAAACCCTGGTAAGTCATCACAGTCCAAGCTGCTTAAAAGGGAATCACAGTGCATTTGTACAAATAAAATATCAGGGGAGATGCCAGGGCAATTATGGGAGATCGCTCAGAATCTGACACTGCACATGTGCTCATAAGGATAGAGGGCTCTACAACTACTTAGTTGATCTTACATACAGTGAAAGACTAATGTTGTGTCTCTCTGTAGAACCTCTTGGGCTATTTCCACAGTGGTTCTGAAAGCTTTAGTGGCGATGCCTGTGAAGTGAAGGTGGCGGCCCCATCTCTCTCTCCCAGTGCCGAAGCTGAGTACTGGAGAATCCGAGCCATGGCACAACAGGTAATGATCTCATTACAAAGGAAGCCAGAGAATAAACTATATACTAAGAGTTAAACCAACAGGCAGGTTGGGAATTTTCTTTCCAAAAACTCTTGGAAAGGGCAAATAATTGTACTGTGGGAAGAGTCTTTGCTCAGAACCTTTGTTACTGGAGGCCTGGGGAAGCATTTCCTTCCAACGATGTGTTGTCTCCTCGTGGAGGGCAGTAGGCTTGTGAAGCTCCATATTAAAATAGCATCTTGCTGGAGTTTACCTTGCCCTTTTACTTTGCTTGTCACTTAAGGCAGCACCACATCAACTACTTCTCCAAACAGCCCTTTGTGCAAATCCAGGGAAATGTCCTATTAGACATAGAAATAATTATTCTCCCAAAAGAAGTAGTGGAATGTCTGTCACTTTGGTCACATTAAAAATAAATTGGACAAGCCCTTGAAGGTAGAGACAATCCTGCCTGGGGAAAGGGATGGATTAGATGAACCAACAGGTCACTTCTGTCAATATCTGTGTGTAATTGATTGTACCTACTGCTTCTTGGAATGCCCAGTCCACAGATAAGATGCAGACCTGGAACTGATGGGCAATAACAAAAAGGCAACCCAGTAGGTGACCGAGACTAGTGGGTGGCATTGGCAGTGTTTGTTTTGTAATTTGTTAGGCATATCTCTATATATTATGTGTTATCTCATAGAACTGGAAGGACCTTGAAAGGTCATCGAGTCCAGTCCCCTGCCTCCACTAGCAGGACCAAGTACTGTCCCCTGACAGATTTTTGCCCCAGATCCTTAAATGGCTCCCTCAAGGATTGAACTCACAACCCTGGGTTTAGCAGGCCAATGCTCAAACCACTGAGCTATCCCTCCCCCTATGAAGTTCAGAGAACATGAAGTTCAGAGAAGCCCAACTCCCATAACCCCTATCTGGTTGCACGTGTGCATACACAGTGTCTCTTCAGTGACATCTCCTGAGATTAACTCTGCTCGGTTGTGCTTTACCACAACTATCCAGTTACAATACAAAGCGTGACAAGCCACAAGAGTTGAGATTTGATTCACATCCCATGGGAAGTCAGTGGGAGTTGGGTGCCTTTGAAAATAATTCCCCTCAGAATGCACAGCCCTCACAGCCATGCGAAGGGGCTGTTCTGTTCCTATATGTATTACCTTTTCAAACGGTGCAGGTGTTGAGCTGCTTGTCGTGCATAATGTGTCCTTTTTTAGGTTTTCATGTTAGACACCCAGTGCTCACCAAAGACCCCCAACAACAAGGAGGGATTTGAACATGCTCAGTCCTGTGTGCTTATCATTGAGCTGCCTGCTGACAAGAAACACAACGGGCATACCCAGAAAAGGTGAGCCGCCATTCCAAAAGGCCTTCATATGGCTACATCAGGAGGCAAAGAATGTTTTTAGCCAGGTAGTGAGGTGAAAGCAGAAGAGCAAATCTGTCCTCCAGTTTTGCTAAAAATATGAATTATCAGTGAATAGAATGGAACTTAGGGAAGAGAAACAGCCATTATCAGCACACAAGAGACCCATTTGTGAGGAAATATTGATTGTGCAACCCTCCCACTGGTGAGCACACACTCGTACGAGTAGTCCCATTGAAGTAAATAAGGTTACATGTGTGAGCGCTCACCTATGTCAGGGATCCACAATCAGTTCGGTAGCCTCATCACATGGTACGTGAAAACTAGACTGGAAAGAGAACTAGCAAATCATTTATAGGGGAGTGTGTGTGTGTCAGATGGAGTTGGACTCAATAACCTACAGTGCTAGTTCTTTTCCATCTCCAATATCTAGGGTTCATTCTGTTTCCTTCAGTGCAGCTCTCTGGATTTTTCATCAGCCAAAAGCGGAAATTCCCTTTAACAGTTTTCAAAAATTTCCAGGCACCAGGGAGACAAATGGAAACATGGTTATGCTGTTTTGTAAATAACCATACTATGTAGAAATTAGAACCAGATGTCAGTAAAATTCCCCTTGCCCCCCTCCCCCCCTTTTTTTTTTTTTTACCCATAACACCAAAATTATGCAGAGGAAACTTTTGCTTGTTCCAGCTAAAGGACTGTTAAAATTATTGGATTAAGAACAAAAGAAATGTAGAACAGTGGGTCCAGTGGAGCAATGTATGCTAACCCTAGGTTAGCAAAAGCATTGTCCAAAACTACCAGGGTTATGCTTGATATACTAAGCTGAGGAATGTTTTGTGTGTTTGTAGATAAAACTCTTCAAGTATTAAGTCATCCCATCACAGATCTTTCAGCATGTGATTGCCTAACACTTCACATTCTGAGTTCATCACATAACATTTAGGTTGATACTTTTTGGCACTGCTGAACACGAACGTCAACCCCAGTAGCACAAATGAGACACAGAGTCAGAATTGTGAATCCAAGACCTGCATTTATATTGTTGGAAATGTATTGCCGACAATGAAACATTTGGGGATGAAATGTATGTAATCAATGGCCTACAAGCAGGCGTTGTGGCAAGTCCCCCTTTGCTCCTTATTCAGAGCTGTAGTCTTGTTCACAGTGAGGGGCAGATCTTGATGGTCCTTCCTTGGCTGAGAAGAAAGAAGGACAATGCAAGAAGCCTCATTTCCTTGCAGGGGTGTGCAAAGGTCTCCCACTGCTGCAATCCCTATGCTGCCTCCTCTCTAGGGTGCACGGGGACTGCTTTCTCCTGCTTCCCCTCAAGGAACCGAACTCCAAAAAGGGGTCAGGGAGGGTTGGGATCATGACCGTAACCCTTTCCTTGTTTGGGGGGGGGGGGGGGGAATAACCAGCTCCATTGTAAAGAATGGGACAGATTGTACAACATTCCTTTACCTACTGAGTGTGCATAGAGAGGTCCCAGTGGAGACTGTAGCACTTCCCAGGGCAGTGGCATAAGTGTCGATCTATACCCGAGCATTTATAAGGGAACACGGGCCTTTCGAAAGGATCACTGTACTGAACATAAGTACTCTGAACCATTCCAGCACCATTAGTCCTGTGTAGTGTCTAAACAATAACCGGGAGTTTGGTTTTGTTTTCATAAGTGGGTTTCCACTATTTAGCCTAGTCTTCACCAGAATAAGGCTCAACCTTGACTGTGCCATTGTTTTCTACAACAATACATCTGGTGCCAATCTTGCATGCTAAAAATTGTAACCATTCTGAAGCTTTGTTTTAACCTCGTGGGATTTCTCTTTTCCCATTTGATTTTTGCTTCATTAATGCTACATTGTTCCACAGGAAGCTGGGGTAAGGGAGCTTTTTTTTTTCCCCTACAATATAGTTTTATAATTTGCAATCGCAAACAAAAGATAAAATAATGTTATGCTTACATGGGATTGGTGTCATGTGTTCTCGCTTGTGTCTGTGCCAGCACCTTAGTTTGGTGTTTTACCTAGGAAATGACATCCTGGCCAAGCAGTACTGCAAACAAATATCCTGTTAAGCTGTAAGGCCCAGATTTTTAAAGGTGTTTAAGCACTACGGTGCTCAGCATTGCAAAGCCTAACTGATCTATGATCCTAAATCTAATTTTCAAAAGGAATTTAGGCACTTCAAAGTCTAATTGCCTTTGAATGTCAATGGGATTTTGGCTCCTAAGTGCCTAAATCCCTTTTGAAAATCTGATTTAGGCTCCTAAATCAGTATAGGTGTTGCTACCCTCAGTATTGCAACACCTAATACCTTTAAAAATCTGGGCCTAAGCCTATTAAAGGGTGTGCGGATTTCCCTAATTCTGGTCTTGTTTCTGGCACATGATTAGTCCCTTCAAGACAATGGAAGTACTCATTTGCTTAAAGTTATGCACATGCTTAAGTACCTTGTTGAATCAGCACGTCTGTCAGTAACGCTTGTAAAGCAGAAGACTACCTGCTAGAAAAGAGCTCCTGTATAATCATCAGGATTTTGTCATCATGTAATATGAGACCATTCCAGATTTCACAGCAGTGTTTACTGAGTCACCTGCACTGACCACAGGTGTCACAGCAAACACACATGCATGGATAGATTTGCCATGACAGCACTGATACTACATTGTCTGACCTGTGACCACTGCACGTGTATGCACACAGGAATTGCATCACAGCTAGCTCCTCTACGAGAGTTACATGTATTTGCACATCCAGCAGCATGTTGCGTAAACTCTATGATACTAGCACTCAGTTCCTCCCATCATGACAGGCACTGCTATCCAGGTATGTTTACCACAGCATCAGTTCCAATTCTGACATCCAAGCAACCGGGACTGTATGCAAAGACTAAAGAGCTTAAGAAAATTATCATCAATGAAGATGCTAGTGATTTGTAGGATTAAAAAAACAGTGCCTTAAAAATTATCCTAGCCTTTCTTCCTAGCCTGGTCTATGCTATAGGATTCTAAACATGACTAACTGGTGAATTATCTGCAAAATTTGATGATGTCAACAAGACGACATTTTAGCATTCCTGGGTTTAATGTTCAGATCATTAATTCGGTGATGTGGTCGCAGGATGTTCCTGATCTCATTGAGAGGAGCAGGGATATATATATACACACACACTCAAGTCTGGGTGTCTGGGAATAATACCCACTAGGAGTGGTTCTGTAATTTCCATCCCATATTAGGTGTATATAAATTGAGGAATCTGTTCTTAACACATTCAGTCTGGATTAAATTAGATAGTTTTACCAACGACCATGTAATATGCTTTAGAACAAGAGCCTCTATGCAGTCTCCACCATATTCCTTATGCTTGTGTCCTGAAGTTCTGGGGAGAGGTTGTTGGCCTTACTAGAGGGGAAATGGAAACCTGAAATTAGTCTTTCAGAAGCATGTCAGTTTGTGTCTAAATCTGCCATAGCAAAGCTGAGCTTTCATTACGTTTATAGAGAGGAGTGGCAGGGTTACCACTAGAGAGAGTCGAAGTGCAATAAAAAGAGAAGAAAGTACAAGGACCTAAGCGAAGCAAAATCAGGAGGCACTGTAGTCTACAGTCTTCCCGTTATAGTAGTGTACAATGTTTGGAATAAGCTTAGTTACAATGATACTGAAAAAGAAAACATTTAATCCTGCAGTTGATGTCACGTGCCAAAAGGCTACAGAAATAGCAAAAGCATAGTACAGTATTGAAATAACTATTACAATTTGAATGAGGGTAGCTAGGGCCTGAGCCAGAAAACTTTTACTCGGTGTCCTTACCCAACCAATTGTAATAAATGGGACTACAGGTGAGAGTCATGACTGCTAAAGCAAATAAGGGTTTGCAGGATTGGATCTTTAGTTTGTAGCTTTCATAAGTCATTCTAAAATACAGTATATGCCTATAACTCATAGTGAAATAACTTGTGAATTATGAACTGTTAATTTATATTTTTTTTCCTTTTTTGGTGGTATCAAGTATCCCTTTCAGGACAATAGTGGTGAGTCTGTTGTCTCATCAAGTGCTGCTCCAGAATTTATATGATATCTTGCTGGAAGAGTTTGTGAAGGGCCCTTCTCACGTGGAAGAGAAGACAGTACAAGTCCCAGAAACCAAACTGGCTGGTTTCCTCAGGTACATTTCCATGCAGAATTTGGCTGTCATCTTTGACTTACTGCTGGATTCTTATCGGACAGCCAGAGAGTTTGATACCAGGCCTGGGTTGAAGTGCTTGTTGAAAAAAGTGTCTGGCATTAGTGGAGCTGCCAACTTGTATCGCCAGTCGGCAATGAGCTTCAACATTTACTTCCATGCCTTGGTCTGTGCTATACTGACAAACCAGGAGAACATCACCGCAGAGCAGGTGAAGAAGATCCTATTTGAGGATGATGAAAGAAGCACAGACTCCTCCCAGCAGTGCTCTTCAGAAGATGAAGACATTTTTGAAGAAACTGCCCAAGTCAGCCCCCCAAGGGGGAAGGAGAAGAGACAGTGGAGGGCTAGAATACCATCTTTGAGTGTTCAGCCAGTGAGCAATGCAGACTGGGCTTGGTTAATCAAAAGGCTTCACAAGCTATGCATGGAACTCTGTAACAACTATATCCAAATGCATCTGGATTTGGAGAATAATGTGGAGGAACCTCCAGTTTTCAAAGGCGACCCTTTTTTCATCCTACCATCCTTTCAATCTGAAACCTCTACCCCATCAACTGGAGGGCAATCTGGAAAAGATACACCCTCAGAAGATGACAGAAGTCAAAGTAGGGACCACTTGATAGACAATCTAACTCCCAAGGGAGGGAGCGGAGAAATACTGCTGCTACCACCGTTGAGCCCTAAAATGGAGAAAAAGGACCAAGCCAGGAAAAAAGAATGGTGGGAGAGTGCTGGCAACAAAATCTACACCATAGCCACTGATAAAACGATCTCCAAACTCATGACGGAGTATAAGAAAAGGAAGCAGCAACAAAACTTGACCTCTTTCACCAAAGATGTCAAAGTGGAAAAGAAGGGAGAGTTGTTGGGCTCAAGAGGGCAGGATTCGCCACTCCCCCAGCGACCGCAACATCTGGTGGACCAGAGCCAAATGAGGCATTCCTTCAGTGCCGGCCCAGAGATCTTGAGGCAAGAGAAGAGGCCGCGCTCAGGATCTACTGTCAGCTCCCTGAACATATCTGTGCGAGATGCAGAGGCACAAATACAGGTAGGACAATTGGTAGACTATGGTAGGATAATGCCAAAAGGGGTAGAAAAGATTAAAGCAAAATGTCTAGCATCAGAGATCTACTGAGTATCCCCACAAGCTGGTATTGATGTGATCCTACATCATGATCAAATCAGAGAAAGAGTATTCTGTGGAAGAATCGTCAGAGACTTAAGGGAAATTGGAATGGGAGCTACTGGGTAAAATTTTCTAAAGCACCTAAGTGACTTTGGAACCCATGTCCCATTTTCAAAAGTAATTTGGCTAATTAGTAGCCTAATTGACTTTCAATGAGACTTAGGCTGCTAATTGCTTGTCTGTTTTGAAAATGGGACTTAGGCATCTAAGTCACTGAGGGCTTGTCTTCACTACCCGCCGGATCGGTGGGTAGCAATCGATCTATCGGGGATCGATTTTTCGCGTCTCATTAAGACGCGCTTAATCGATCCCCGATCGCGCTCCCCGTCGGCGCCGGAAAACCACGTCATCGACTGGCGCAAGCGGAGTCGACGGGAGCTGCAGTGATCGACGCGCCGCCGTCTTCATGGTCAGGTAAGCCGATTACGATACGCCGATTTCAGCTACGTTATTCACGTAGCTGAATCTGCGTATCGTAGATCGACCCCCCTCCCCTAGTGTAGCCCTGGGCTGAGGATATGTCTAAATTCCAGCTGGGAGGTGTGATTCCCAGTGCAAGTGGAAACATTCGCACTAGCTCATCTTGAGCTAATGCGCTAGAGCTAGCAGTGTTTACCTGGGCTGGGACTCTCACCTCCCAGCTGCAGTAGAGACATACCCTTAGGTGCTCTTGGAAATGTTACCAGTTCTCTCAGATGTCTTATGATTAAGGCCTTACTTAATTTGCGATATTGCAGAAATTGCAGATCCTGCAATATTAGACTTCCACTACAATTTTGATTTTAATGAGCTTTCTTTGCGCAGTCCACAATTTTGCAGACATTTTGAGGTTTGCCCCACACACTTTTTTCCTCAGTAGTACAGTCAAATTCCATTTATCCGAGCTGGTAGCAGCTGGGGCTTGAGCTGTCAGCCCCATGCAAAGCAGGACTCCCATTGTCAGCCCTGTGCATTAATGACTGTAATATAGTTGCAGCAAAATATCTAGTTATCAAAAAAATTAGTAGGCATAACACAATACTTGAGTGTTTTTATTGTTCCAGCAAATTTTTCTTAAACAAATAGGTCTTCTCTGGCTTTTCCAAATTACCACAATTAATAAAGGTCCAGTATTACTTTTCTGCAGTTTTTCCACGTCTTGTCCGCAATTCAGCTGCAATTATTTGACAATCATCCCGCAATTCAAGTAGGGCCTTACTTATGATGCTCTTGTAATAGAACTGCTTCTTTTGTCAATTCCAGAGCAGAAATATTGAACTGATGACTGGTTGCTATTTTTATCTCTGGATGAGAGACAGACACTACAGGCACCAAACTTTGGCTTTGTGCTCATTTTGTGATAGGATAGTATGTGAAGAAACACTACAATGGTGATGTGCTCACTTTTAAGCCAAAAAAACCCCTTGGATATATTGTGGGTCTTCCTGATTCCTGTTGTACCCTATGAATACGAAACATGCTAGCATCATTCTAGACTTTTCCTGCTGTCATAGCCTCAAGATATTTTTATTTTCTACCATGTAATGTGACCCAAGAGGAGACTGTTCTCTGCAGAAAGTGCGAGTAATTTCTGTCTTCAATGGGGTTTACTCATACACTGTAGGTGGAGATTTCCCCCTGGAATGTACCTTGCTGCACCTCAGAAAAACCAAAGCAATTTGCGTCTCCCTCTTAGCATGTGCACTGTCTGCCAGGCTGGCTGCCAAGCTGGCTTTAGGTGCCCAGAGGCACAATTGTAGGGGCTTCCTCCCTCTCCATTACAACCTGACCCTAACCAGATGAAAGTATCATGTGTAGTGCTCTTTCTTTAAGAGTCTGCAGTGTTAGTTCAGTGAAGAGAGGACCCCATTCATCCTAATCCCTTATTCAAATTTCCTCTGAATGTTCCCTTTGCAAAACACTGCAAAGATGAAGATGCTTATGTCCATCTTATTTTGAATTTAAAGGAGCAAGAGTGTCCCTCGCTGAATCCTTTTTCTCTTGGGAAAGAGAAGGAGGACCCCAGACTTTATTTAATAACAACAACAAAGTGGATTCTAATGAAATGCAAGGTTTGGAAGAATCTGCTTTTAAGATGTAGTGATGGGATTGAGACAAAGAGCCTGATTCTCATGTCAGTTGTATCAGTCATACCCTAGTGCATCTCCATTAACTATTGAGTAGTTACTTCTGATTTACACTGGTGCCACTGGTAGCAAATTGAAACCCATAGTGTGCTATAGTCTTCCAGTGGCTATTTATGTGGCTCTCTTCTGATTCTGAACAGCAAAGCATTTTTTTTCCTAATTTTTCTAATTTTGTTTTAGGCATGGACCAACATGGTGCTGACAGTTCTCAACCAGATTCAGACCCTGCCTGACCAAACATTCACAGCCCTCCAGCCAGCTGTGTTCCCCTGCATCAGTCAGCTGACTTGTCACGTGACCGATATCCGTGTCCGTCAGGCTGTGAGAGAATGGTTGGGAAGAGTGGGAAGGATCTATGATATCATTGTATAAAAGAAACATGTTTCATTAGCAAGGGGAGAAGGAATCAAAGGCTTTTACAGGTATACAAACATAATGCCATTACTGAAAGTAACTGGTACGGAGCTGCACATGCAATGCCTGTTCGGGGTGATAACTTCTGAAACAGCAAGCTCTCCAACATGTCCTCTACCCACTTAAGATTGTATGTTTGTCATTCTCACCCCAACAAAGGAAGTGCTACACTTCACATTAAGTAGCATGACATGACACCAAGAGATTAATCTGAAAATTGCTGGTAAATCAGGCTGGTACATAAAAGCTCAGTAAATTTCATAGTGGGTATTTTCATTTATGGATGTGTATGAATGCGCTTCTGCAGGGAGGAAAGGAGAAGAAATAGTCAAAATCTTCCTGGATGCAGCTGGGATGAAAGCCACTGTGTTCACCTAATATGGGTCTCTCAGATGATACCTATAATTCCCAAGATTTAGGATTGAAATTATGAGCCTGGCCTTACCTGGCCTCCATTTTTTGAACATGTAATATTGTGGGCCCCATTCATTGAAGGTTCAGAGGATTCAATAATTGGTGGACACAGCTCTCACTTAGATGTTTAAGTACAGGAGTTGATTGTGCTTCAAAACCCAGCATGTAGACAACTGGATCGCCTCACTCTCACACCTAGATTACTGAATAATTGTGAGGAAAAAGCTGAGGGCATAACAAGTGAAGGCAGTGGGGAGTGGTTGTTTGTGGTACTCTTAAATTTTCCACATGAAACTAAACCCCATCTGGGAAAAAAGTCACCATAAAGATTACATATCCAAAAAAATATATTATTGACCTCACTGCGTAGTAGTCATTAAAATTTACATTCTGTGCAGAGGCTTTAAGCCTGGGCTGGTGCGTGGCTGCTTTCCATTGCACCTTAGGAAGATCCTAGCTGTCAGCTAGCCACAGGAGAGTCACCACTGGGTAGGAGAGGCTGCTGTAGCATAGGGGTAGTGGGTCCTTTTTGCAGCTAACATATGGGGCATGGCTTGAAGTAAGGTGGAATTGCCAGGGCTCCTCTTCATCCCACTATCAGCCACATATACACCAAAACCCACTCCGCTAATCCACATTGCAGCGACTCTTACATTCATTCCACATGCATAACTCCCACCGAGGTCACAGGGGCAGTTCTTCGGTGAAGCTAGTAAAGAATATGCACTAGTGAGCTCAGTTGCAGCCTGGCCAAGAGAATTGTGGCAACCACCTAGCATGTAACCAAACATGATGGAAATATACTATACAGTGGAGTCCTATACATAGAATTGGCTTTGTATTTTCATGTGTACAGCCTGTCTGCTGTAGCTCTGAGGATCCCCACCATTTGCAGCTATATTTACCGCCACTGCCACTCTTCAGTTGGCCAGAGGAGGCCTGTGGTGGACTGAGTTCCCTGCTCCCTCATGCTCCCAGCTTGTGCAGAGTTGACCAGTGCACAGTCTGTGCGTGTATTGGTGTAAAACAAAATCTTCATTTCAAAAGATAAACCTCAGCCAACAAGAACGTCCATGTGAGTGGAACACCTTTTAAATCTGTAGAATACCATGTAGGTGCAGGGTTTCTCCTGTGCTGATCTCCTTACAGACTTGGGGCCTAAGTTTCTAATAGAATCTCAGTGCTACTTCCAGTAATTTGTAATTGCTGGCTGATGAATAAGCACGGTAGGTGTAATGGAGGGTCAGCTCTGTGTGTGGAATCTTAACACAGTCCCTCTGACAGATGGACAATGTCCACCTGGTGCTCCCTTAATATGTAGCCCCAGGGTTGATCAGACTTTGTTTCTCTATTGTACTTATAGAGATTTTAACAGTTTTACATATACACTTAACTGTACTGCTATACCTTAAGCCTCTCTGGATATGTCTAAACAGCCCATGGCAGCACGTCTCAGAGCCTGCTTTGACACTCACGCTATGGTGCTAAAAACAACCATGTAGATGGTGTGGCTCAGGCTTTGAACCTCACTCCCCTCTTTAGGCTTCAGTGCCCAACCAGCTACACGTCAATTGTAGTGCCGTAGCACAAGCTGGGCAGCATCTGTTGCCACAAGAGTTTCACCCATTCACACCAGACCTGAAATGTGCCCATACATACATTGTATTTAGGGTTGCCAACCCTCTGCGATTGGCCTGGAGTCTCCCAGAATCTGCATCCCAGAATAGCTTCCTGAATCTCCCAGAATAGCTTCAGTCAGAGTTGGTAACTCTAGTTGTATTGCTTAAATGTGCATTTTCAACAGCTATCTAAAAGGCACATCTCTCTAACTGCCAAAAAAAAAAAGTTGATTCGGTTTATCTGATATGTGTTTTACATTTTGTGCATGCACCTTTACCCGGCATACTACAAGTGAGCTAGTACATTCTGTGGGGTCAGCTCTCACCTACCAGGCTGGAGTATGTGGAGGGTTTTTTTTCCTTCCACTGACAGCACCATGGGAAATGAAGGCCAAAATATATGATTAAATTAAATTAGAGATCTGAAATTAACAGAAGAAAAGAACTTAAAATCATCTTCATGAGCCATGTAAGAATTGCAGCATATTCTGTACACCTTGACTCTTAATGGCAGCTGAGTCTGCCCTGTTCCAAGCTGGCTGTAATATGTAGGCACAGTGGCAGCATCCATATGGATGCAATCTTTCCTCTGAACTAGTTCCTGTGCATTGCTCAAACACCATGAAGGAGGCAGAATGTAGCCATGGCTTGCTAGCTGCGCATTCCCCGACGGAGGCCCTCTAAGCTTGCATGCAACGAGAAAAACTGACTTCTGCTCCAGCCACCCTCCCCACTCCCAGCATTGGGATTACTTTGGAAGGGATGGAGAAGTTATCTGCTGGCATGTGGTTCCCCAGCATCCTCTCGACTCACACGGGGGCAGATGGGCATACATAGGGAGCTGTAACGGGCTCCCTCACTCCCACCATCCCCACAACTATAGTGGGCAGGAAATGGTTTGCCCACCTCATGAGCCTTTGAGCTTTAAAAAAAAAGTCTAAATCTCAAAACTTTTCACTACCCAAAAAACTGACCCATTTTTGCTTTGACTTCAACTTGGTTCTGTGGTTGGTTGGTTGGTTTGTGCTATAACTTAACTTGAATTTTAAAACAAAGTCATTCTCACCTGAAAAATTGAACTTAAAAAAAAAATCTATTTTTTTTTTTAAGAGGGGGAGGACAACATTTTTACACACAAAATTATTTTCCCCACAAACACTTCTGGCCTCAATCTCCATAAATGGGCATTTTTTGTATGAGAAATGTTTAATTGAAAAATTCCTGATGGCTCTAGCCCCCATCCACCTTTACAGAGTTCATTCCTAGTAAGAGCATGAGAGAGACTAGTCCTTCATTTTTGACTTTTGTTGTATGAAGCCAAACCTCCTGCATCTAATTGGCTCCATTACTGCTTTAAGCTTCTTTATGTTGTTGCATTTAAAAAAGTGCCCACTCTTCCCACCAACGCCTAAGGTTTGAAGAGGACTAACAACTGGTGTACAATATTGCTGGCATTTAAAAAAATTAAAAATTAGGGAATTTTTTTCTTGAAAATAATACAAGTGTAAAAGGGTACTTCTAGCCCACTACAACAGGTCTTTAAAACAGTCCCAGTCTAACTGCCTCACTTTGGTGATGTTTTAACATTTTATGTAAACAGCAAAACAACCACAACCATGATAACTTCATGAATAATTTGTGTAGAAAGCTTGATGAGGCACAATGAACTCCAGGGAAAAGCAAATTCAGTGGGGCTAATTCTCAGTTATGCTTAGGCCCAGTTAGGTTTATAGAGGGAAGAAATGCTCTCCCCCCCGATTGTAGCCCCTCTGGGAATCTCTCCAACCACTGTAGAGGAAATGTGACAGCTCTCCCCTCCTCCCCCCCAGTCCTCCTCCCAGCAATCTGGTGTGTGGGGCAGGATCAGGGACATGTCTGGATAGCACAGTTCTATGGCCACTTTCTGCTTCCCGTGGCCTGATGGAACACAGAGTACAAAAAACCCAAAATATGGGGAGTATAAAAGTGGCTTAAAACTACCATTACCCTCCCCACCCTGATCCAGGTAACACAGGGCTTTTCCACACAGCAAGTTAGTGCACAAAAAGCCAGGGTGTGAATCTACCACACACACCAGCTTGCTATGCTGCCTGTGTTTTTCCTGTCTGCTTGCAAGCCAGGGTGTGATGCTACAGCCCTCCCTGCTTACAGTAAATTGTATGATTAAATAGAGAGACAAGGTGGGTGAGGTAATAGCTTTTATAAATATAATAAGAAAAGATACTACCTCCCCCATGTCATGTCACCAATAATATCCTGGGCCCAACACAGCTGCAACACTACACACCACAATGTGATTAAATAGTCTGTCCTGAATCATGGGCCTTTTGTTCCAAAATTAAAGCAAAGGGCCATCATAAGCTTTAAACACATGCTTGAGCTGATTTTATTTTTAATCTGGTAGTGGTATAAGTAACAGCTACTGTAGTAATTGAAAGATTAGAGTAAAAAAGTATATTGCTTGAAACTCTGCATTTGATAGCATTTTATGTACAACAGTTTCACTATTTCACTACACGTAGTGTTGGGGTAGCTCTTTCACAAAGTAACAGGAGAAAAAAAAACATTTTAAAAATAGTAAAATGTGACTAAAACTTCAACAGTTGGCTGATGGAATCTGAGGCAGTTGTAGTACCAGAAACTACTTGAAATCTAGTCAGTTTTTTTTAAAAGGAGTTAAAGGTGGTGAAAGTTTAAAGAAACTCTTGTGGAAAATGCAAGGTCTTGGCTTTAGGAAAAGAACTGTATACTAATCAGGTAGTCGGGGTAAAACAGATGTTCCCTACTGGTGAGTGTGAGCACATGTGTCCATGGAGCAGACACTGTTGGATTTCCACTTAAGAAACACAGTATCCTCTTTCACACACAGAAGTCCCACAGAAATCATTAAAGTTTATATTTCAAGCCCTGCTAGCATAATAGTGTGAGGTGATAGGAGAATTTTAATTACTAGTTAAATTGGAGAATTCTTAACAGCCTTTAAAGTCAGCCTGGTTTACAATGCATTACAGACACAGACAATTCTTCCTAGCTCTGGGTTAAAGACTGGATTCTTCACCTGACTTGCTTGTGTTTCTTATTTCCATTTTCTGTGTCACACATTTGTGTGTGTTTGTTTTTAATTAGAAAGAAGACAATGAATGTACAAGTTCTGCCAGCTTCTGCACCTTTGTAAATTGCAGTAAATTATAAAATGTTTTCTCTCATCGTTTTGTCAGTGAAAGAAACTGCTCCTGTGCTTTGATAAGATGCCATGAATCCGTTTTGTTCTTTTTTCCTGTTTTTAAGGTGATTTTTAATTTAAATATGCAGTGTTTTTATAAGGCCGCCCTGTCAAGGTGGAGCTTTTAAGGGAACATTTTTCAAGTGTTGCATGGCAGTCCTGGGTATTGTTTGTTAATGAGATTTTATTTGTGGAACTCCCTCATCATATTTAAAATGTACCCCCTTCTTTTTGTTTAACACAACAACCAAAAGCTCAGAGCCCCTCCCCAGATTTTCTGCCCCTTCAACAAAACAAATTTGAGATTCCAAATTCAGCTTTGGAACTCATGGGCTGTACACAGGGATCCAAACTGAACAAAAATAGCCTACACTGGAGAATTGTACCACTGGTGCAGTGCATCCACCAGAGTTAACCTGTTTCAGACGCAGCATGTCCACACTGTGCTTGTCGCTGTACCACCGCATTGTGAGCTCTCTTCTGATAAAACTAGGCACAGCTCTTGAAGGGTCCACAGGATAGGAACCCTGATGAGATGTGGCCCTTTATACATACCTCCTTAAGCATGCAGAAGAGAAATCGGGTACTGTGCCCTTCTTGAGATTTGTATCTCCTTAAGGCATTTAGGACTCAATCCTGCACTATTGAAGTCTGAAGGGAGCAAGATCAGACCCTTATCCTGCTTACCTTTTCAGCTTCTCAGGAGATTGAAAAGCTTCTCAAAACCCTCTGGATGTATACAGGCCCTCATTCTAGTGCATCTCCTGAGATACTCATGCACCCCTGCAAACAAAAACCTCCAGGTTTAGGACAGCTCTAGTTTTATGTTTAGTGGTCTGATCATATAAGCCTAAGTCATAACTATCCTGCCCAGGTGTTCTGGGTGAAACAGAGGAATGTTAACATTCCCATGACCTTGAAGAATTACAAATATCTAAAATGTGTGCTAATGACTTGTTCGGGAGATACCATTACTCGGTTTGGAATGTTTCTATACAATTTCATTCCTCCCCTTGCCCATACTGTTGAGTGTGTGAGAGAATGAGCCTACTCTTGAGTGGCCCATTTGAACATTCTACTAGGTAAAATCATTTAGGCGAGGCCATACATGCGTTGCTAACTAATCACATGTCATACGTCGATGGTTTTGGTTTTGCTCATTTGAAATGTGAGGATTCCCCCATCACCCCAGTTTTCAGAAACTCTTTGGATTTTGAAGGAATGAGTACTGGCACTCACTTTTTTACTAATAAATGCAAAAGAGGCCAAGGTAACATAGCGTACAAGCACAACGTTTGATTTTGTGTAATATAAATCATAGCACCAGGCTGCAAAGGATCCATTTTTTTCCACATCCCCCGCATTCCTTACAGCTCATGAGGCTACAGCATAGGATTACTTTAGCAACCATGACTGGCAACACACCAACGCAACCCCAATATGGGCATTGAACAGATCACCATCTCCCTCTCCTGTGCTCCCTCCAATTCAGTTTAATGCCTCAACTTGGAACACACACGCCCCCAGCTCATTCCTCAGCGCAGTCAGTGTCCTAATGTACCAGACAAAGAGGCAGGACCTTTGGCCAGAAGTGGTTTTGCCTTGGCCATAAAAATACAAATAAAGGAGTGCTGGTTCTGCTTCTGTAATGTCTGCATGTAAACAAAATAAATTATTTATATTCAAAGGGAGTTGACGCTCCATTTGCCCTCTTAAAATTATGCCAAAGATCTAACTCTTGCCTGTTTGAAAGTGACCATGAGATTTAACTACAATATTCCCACAGTGATGACTGCCCTGACGAGCATCTTACTACAAAAAACACTAATCCCAGGACTTTACCTCCATGGTCATATGTTCATGAGGAGCCTCTGATAATTTTCCAGAGACTTTAACTGGTCTTGGCAAGGGAGTGAATACATTTGGTTTACATTCTACACAATTCAGACAGTTATCTACACCCTGATCCTCAAAGTTATTTAGACAGTGATGTTAGGTACCTAAATACCTTAAGGATCTGGGCCCTAATGCTCATCTAGCTGTGATTCCCAGCTATTTTGTCTCCTATCTTTCTTTGTGCCCTTTAGACATGAAACACTGCCTCATACCTGCTGTGTTCTTTTGTGCCGCTGCATTTGTTTATTGTGTCCATTGCCCAACAGGTCACTGTAAGCTGGCTTGCAAAATGTATTTTGTGTATATTTTATTCAAACTGAATTGAGAAAGGAAAATATTTTAAAAAACATATTATAAACAAACTGTATTTATGTTGCTTGTGTTGTAGAATAAAGAAGCAAATGCAAACAAAAAAAAAATAGTATCTACATTTTGTTTTTGATACTGTCCTATCATACAATCCTTTCACAGTTCAGTCAACTGAAGGAGCAGAGTGGGGGAACCATGGAATACTTGTTATTTAGTGATATAGAATTTTTAGAGCTGACGCTGGGGATTTAGCCTCCCATTAAAATGAACAGGAGTTGAGAGACTGAGGCACTTTTGAAAATTGTATCCTAAATCCCATCTTCAAAAAAGGGACAACGTATTTATGTGCCTAAACATGCAAACTGGCACCTTGTGGCATATTCAAAAGTGGCATAGGTGCCTAATGCCCATTTAAATCAACGAGAGCCCTTTGGCTTTGATTTCAATGAGAGTTAGGTACCTAACCTGCAAAGATGCTTTTGAAAATCCCACAAGGCACCTAGCTTCATGTTTAGGTGCCTAAGTGTCTTTGAAAATACTTGTCCCCTTTGAAAATGGAGCGTATGTCATTTAGGCACTTTTTACCCTAAATCTCCTAATCAGTTTTTGAAAACCTCAACCATAGTCCACCAAATATATAGCTAATCTAATTTGTATTTAACTAGTTTGTTACACTCAGCAACCAAAATATATGCTTAAAAAAACAATTCTTGATAATTCTTTGAATTTAGATCTATGCCAACTGCAACTTGAGAACACTGGTTGCTAAATTACCAGATCATTTACTATAGTGTCACCATGGTAAGAGAAAGCTAAGGTACAATAACCTGTCTTGGATGCAAAATTTAATAAATCATCATTGAGCATGCTGGCTAGTTTTACTCAGAGGAGGAAGAGGTACCAGATGTACTCCACCAAATCAACAGTGCCAAGGTCCCAAAAAGTGGAGGTTGGGATGGGGCTGCCATCCTCACTATATGAGGTGTACAGCTGGCAGATGGAGTGAAACCAGATTTTGCGTTGCCATACAGGTTAGAAGCCATAAGCTTAAAGATAGCACCAATGGCACCTCTCTCCTTGAGCCACTCCTGCCTGTTATAAGCAAAACGGAAGGACAGCTGGAGCAGCTCAAAAAATGGGGACACTTTTTCACAGTGTTTGCTGCCAGACTTGAACTCCCTTTTTTAGCATTTGAAAAAAAAGTGTCAACTAGCCCTAGTGTTGGTCAACAAACTAAAAAAACATGTTATACACTGTTGACATTTCCCCCATCCCCCTTTTTAAGTCAAAAATTTGCTTAAATTCAAAAAAATTTAAACCAGCTCCAAACACAATGAATTGTTGTACTGGTGTAATGAGAGTGCAGCCTCTGGTTTGGGTGCAGTACGAAGAAGCAGTTACATTAATACTTTGACGTGAACAAGGATTGTGGGGTCCAGGTCTAACTCCTTTGCACTCAAAGTGTTTTGGAATCTAAAGCAAGGCAGGATCTGTCCCTTGATGTTTATAATAGACCCTTACTTCCATTGGACTGTTGTGCAAAGAGAAGTGTATTAAAGCAGATTACAAAGGAATAAAATTTGGGCATTATGTTTTAATAATCTGATGGCACTTTTGGCAAAAAGTAGTGGGGGGGGGTGTTAAAACCCAACATCAGGGTTAACAGTAGCTCCTTTTCAGGGGGGGGAGTGACTCCCTGTCTCTACAAGGTCTGTCTTCTCACTTGCACTGATTTTGCACCATTCACGTTAGGGGCATGACACTTGGTTTAGACCAGTGTTTAAAGTAAGCGCATTGCACACAAAGTAGAAAGTATCAGGTTTCTTTCAGTTGCACAGAGGACATTTGTTCTTCCTCCGTGTATTGGCTTAAATTCCAACCATTTGTCAGGAAAGTGGCTGTGATAAATATTTAATAGGTAGGGGGTTTTAATCTCAAGTGCTGTGTGTCCTTCAGCAGCGTCAGTGACCTCATAAACCAGACAGAAGAAAAATATAAACTTAATGCATTGCTTTGGCTTTCATTAATTGACTGGTGAACAAAACTTCCCATTATCTCAGGCATATGAAACTACTGTACCTAATCCTTTCATCAACTATACATTCTCTTTTTATTTATAGTTGCCTGATTTAGCAACATGACAGCCACTGTACCATACACCACCTATTTTGGCCAATTGTGCAAACAGTTCTGTCATCAACTAGTCATTCCCCCCACCAAAATTCTATAATTTTAGTTTTCATAGTAGTTCTGGGAGATGCAAATGTAGGCATTGAACACATGAAGGTCCTCTCAGTTTCCAGAATTGAAAGCAAGTCTCTCTCTTTTGGAGCATTTCTGTCTGCACAATTGCATCCTGATTTGTGAGCAGAAGAGAAATGGATCCCACTTTTTACAACCCACTTGCATCGAGAATAGTTCTAAGATCAAGATGCAGGGGTAAAAACCTTCCTTTCATAGTGATTCCCATTTTCTACCATCCTTATTCCAACCTTCTTTTCTGAGTCACTCTCTCAAGATACTCCTCAGTATCGGTTCAAAATAGAACAAAAAACTCAATGTGGGTAACATTTACAACACTGAATGTGAAGCAGGCCCAAGACTGAAGGAGAAGAGGCTGTGCTGCCCTTTTGGGTCCTACATCCAGGGCATGAACTGGGGACCATGTAGTTCCACTTGGTCAGGTAAATCCATTTATTGTAATATTTTGAATTTCCATATAACTGTCGCTCCTGATTGAGCTCAACGCACTTGACAAATATATAGCATGCCACAGAGGAAATAACTACATGAATAGACAATTAAGGCATTTCCCTCAATTGCAAAGCTTCTCAGGTGCCCCAGAGCAGAACTTCCTCAAGCACACCTTAGGGGCTGGCAAAGGGCTCCTTCCTTTTGCACACATGATACAGTCCCTAGGAGAGAGAAACCCTCTTTGGGCCTTCCTCATGCTCAAAATAGCTTTGGAGATGAACCGCAGTAAGGTCTCTCATTTGCACCATGGAAAGGCCACAGTAGTGCCTTCTATACCCCTTTGAATATTAGGTTCCAGAGGGACTGAAGCAGTAGTTTAGTGCTTGCCATAAGGAATCCAATTTTAATAAGCTCAGTGTGCACCTGCACAGATCCCTAGCAAGCCCTTCCCCAGAGCAGGGGCTCTCAACCCTTTTTCTCAGCCCCCCCAACATGCTATATAAACTCCACGGTCCATCTGTGCCACAACAACTGGGCCAGCATTAGGGGGTAGCAAGCAAGGTAACTGCCTGGAGCCCCATGCCACTGGGGCCCCCACTAAGTGAAGTTCAGCTTCAGCCCCAGGTGGCAGGGCTTCAGCTTTCTGCCCTGGGCCCCAACAAGTCTAACACTGGCCCTGCTTGGCAGACCCCTGAAACCTGCTCACAGCCCCCACAGGAGGCCCCACACTCCTGGTTGAGAACCACTGCCCTAATAAATCTCCTAGGATGTGCAAGAGTGAACCCTTCCCCTGTGCATCTTAGCCATTAGCACTCTCTACATGGCCTACACAAGTCACCAGAGCCCTCCCTCAGATTTTAACAAGGCCTATAGGATTGCTTCTCAGAGCCCCAGGTATCCAGGAGCCACAGCAGAGATATGAATGGACTTTTCTGTCTGTGGGCAAGTTAGTCAGTCACCCAATGCACGACCCATGAATACTTCCTTAGCTACATACTTTATCCAAAGCCCATAGAAATCTTTCCATTGGTGTCACTGGGCTCTTTTATGAGCTTCAATTTAAAACAAATCTCATGCAGGTTCAGCATGTGACTGCAACTGCTCAGAAATTAATCAATCAAATTTAAATCAAATTTCCTATGAAACAAGAATGGCCCTTCCCAGGGAAGTTTTCCATGCCCAGTTTCTCTTTGCAATCCCCATGCTGTTCAAAAAGAGAATGCTATAATTTTAGTTGCTAAAATGGGGATGTAGCCATGGCGCCTCCTGCTGGTCATCTGGGAATTAGCTCTTTTCAGCCTTGGAGCGCCCTCTGCTGGCTGATGTCCCACCATGTCCCTCCCAGACCCCAGTGCCTTTTACCTTGGGGTGCTGCCCCTTGGCAGTGCCCCCACACTCAGTGTCCCCTTTCCAGGGGAACCCCCAACTCTCTAACCCCACCTTGCCTCAGTGGCTACTTCCAGTCGTCATCTAGCCCCCACTCACTGGGGCAGACTGCAGTCGGTAATGGCCACTCATCATTGGCAAGGGGTTAGGACCTGCTGCCTTTTCCAATCCCCGGGCTGCACCTCTGCAGGCCCAGTACCTTTTGGCCTTAAACAAAGCCTGCAGCCTGGGGAGTTGCCAGGCTGGAGCTCCCCAGTTCCTCTTGCCTTTCCGCAGCCCTGCTCCACTTCAAGTACCCATTTTCTCCCAGGCAGAGAGAGAGAGAGAGAGAGGGGCAGGCACGCACGCACACACACTCTCCCTGGGCCCTTATAACAGGGCTAGGAGGGGCCTGATTGGGGCATGGCCCAGCTGTAGTTGCTTCCCCAATCAGCCTACCCTATTGGCTCCCTGGGGCAGCCCTTTCCCAGGGCTGTTTTAACCCCTTCAGGGACGGAGTGGGGTGACCGCCCGCTACAGGGGAATATGTGTTTTGTCCCCACTCTCACTACATTCAAGCAGCTGAACCATTTTCTCTCTCACACTTCCATGAAGAGTGCAATACGATGGTATTCATCCTAAATAGTAAAGGGTGTAATTCAATTAGCACGCTCTAATGCATTATCCTCATGCTGTGAGCTGAAGTATTATGAGACTACAATAGCAGTCATTACTGAGAACTGTAACTTTTGGATTAATCAGACAAACAGGGAACGGGCATGAGAGTAACTCCAGATCACAGACCCGGAGCTCAAAACATCCAGCTTCTCCTCGTGGAGCTCAAAAACAGGGTCAGAGTCATCCCTGAAAGAAACATCAACAGCCGTCTGAGACCAGCCAGACATTCAGTTACATTCCCTTTTCTCCAACACAAATCCAAAGAAAATAAAGTGGGTATGGGTGAGAGGGCCAAGAGCTTCTGGCACTTTGTGCTGGGTTTTTGGCTTGCATTTCTGAAAACAAAAGCAGAGATTTGGAGGATGGTCTTATTTCAAGTGCATTTCATGAAAAAGGTTCCTTTTTGTGAAGAACAGTACTGCGATACAAAAAAATAATCAATTTCCTTTAGCTCTACGTTTTTATAATCCACCAGGAAACTATTTGTTGCAGGGAATGTACTTCTAATATCACATAACATCCATGTCCATTTTTTTTTTTTTTTTTTTAGAGTTCCTAATTTTCAGCATCCTTCCAGCAATGTGACTACAAACTCTATCAGAGTACCCATGGGAATTTGTGCACCAAAGTCAAATCCAGGTGTTAGGTGCAAAATTAACTAGTTTGTGCAGGGACTGTCTTTTACTAAACGGCTATAAGATGCCTAGCACAATGGGACCTCAGTCTGCTTGAGCCTGCTACCTGCTACTTTGATGCAAATAATAATTATACGTGCAATTAATTAACCGGGGCCATGAACATGGGTTTTTGCACCTGCACAAATTTTGCTGGCTGCCACAGCCCTAGCTGAGTTGCCCCTGCTAGACACTCACCAGGCAACTGTGTTTGGGTCCCACCACGCACATGTGCTCTTAAGCTTCCCTTGGTTTGTGTAAGTTCCAAAACCAGCCCTTTCCTTAGCCTCTCTGGCACACTCCCTGGGCAGAGACTCTGTTACCCATTCAAAGAAATGGAACCACATGGCCTACATCCAAAGGACCAGTGCTGACCTCCCAAGATACCCCAGTTGCTTAAGCTCATCCTTTCCCACTCATTGCCAGCAGCCTAACAATGGGCAGTGTCGACTATTCAGTAGTAGTAGCTACCATAGTTAGAGGATAATACAGAAGATATTACTCCAAGCTATTGACTGAAATACCACATATAATGTAGCATTGAACAGAGTGATGTTGGCTATATAGAAAACTCTTGCTTAGTCCATCTGAACACTTAGCGCTTGTCTACATGAGGCACAGTCCATCCAGCCTCTGGGGGGAAAAATTGTAGAGCACCGTAAGATGTTACACTAACTGCCCCATGTAGACTCAGACTCTAAGAACAGAAGGGGCCATCGTGATAATCTAGTCTGACCTCCTGCACATTGCAGGTGACAGCACCGCACCCACCCACTCCTGTAATAGACCCATAACCTCTGGCTGACTTACTGAAGGCCTCGAATCATGATTTAAAAGACTTTAAGTTATAGAGAATCCGCCATTTATACAGCAAGTGATCCTGTACCCCATGCTGCAGAGGAAGACAAACTAAAAGGTAACTAGTTCATGTTGTCCCAGGACTATGTTAACATGCACTAGGTACCTTTTAGTTCATACCAGTGGAGTCTACATGGGGCAGTTAGCTGTGTCTATACTGCAGCTGGGAGCAAGTCTTGCACTAGTGGGGCTCAAGCTAGCACACTCAAAATAGCAATGTGAACATTCTGGCTCTGGCAAAAGCTTGGTCTCTCAAACCCACCCAAACTCCTAGGCTTCAGAGCCTGATCTGGAACGCACAGATTGCTATTTGTACATTATTCTTTGTGTGATTTTTAATCTTCAGAACAAGTATTTCAGTGTTTTGTTGTTTTCCTTTAATCAGGAGGGGAGGTGAAGTCTCTAAAACACATCACAGTAGAAATACATAGCATGCTAAATTAAAAATCAACCTTGAATGTAACCATACAAATATATACAAGAAAGTTAGTATGAACAAATAGATTTTGATAGCCTTCCTCAACTGAGGAATCTCTCAAAAATCTCTTTAGCTTGCCATAAATGTGTTCTTTAAGTAATGGCTGTTATGGAAATGAATGATCCATGTTATCAAGAAGACAATCTGCAAACTTGCTATGTCCAGGGCAAAAGGACCTTCATGTCCAACAACTTGAATTAAAATACCAAAATGGAAAGCAAATATAGAGTCAAGCAGTGTTAAAACGAATATTGCCCCAAACAAGAAACACTACCTGCTTGGCAGGTTTTTGATTAGGTGTTATTTTGCTAGACAATAGAGGTTTCTAAATATTGTTATTTATAAAATTAAAACAGAAAGAACAGAAGGAAGTTGAGAGAACATTCATAAGAGTCCTGTGGTAAATTTGCAGATTAATTTGTTGTGTAATAATGAGTTCTTCCCAAATCCACAGTTTTAGACTCTCTACCTGATGACCTTATGGTGCTGCTACCTCATCTATTCAGTAATGACCTAGTGTTACTCTACTGAAAAATATGAGTGAAAGAGAAGATGAAAGCTTTGGAGCCAGCCCTGTGATACCTGTTCAAAATGTGATGTGAATATAAAGGACTGGGCAGTGATCCACCTCACCGAGTCTAACATGCTTTGATGAGATTTCAAGAATGAACCCTAGTAAATAAATTACTGCCCACAGGATCAATGAGACAAAGGTGACCAGAGGTAGAAGATCAAAATGGCTTCAAGCCTGGACAATCAGTGAGGATATCAACTCTCATAGAAAGTGAAAGAGGACAAGAGGAAAATCATTTTATAAAACGTACTGCACATATCCCGTATAAGGGAGAGAAAGGTGACTAAGGTTTTCAGTGTCAAAATGTTCCACACAGCAATGTAATTAATCCCCTCATGGGAAAAATATGATATTGGATTCCTGGATTGAATTACGATGGGCTCCACTGAAAAAGCCATGGAGTTTGAGCACTCTGATATATCTAATTGTTCATGTACAGTCCCAGCTGCTCTGCTGTTCATCAGAGCGGATCTTACATCTCTCTTGCATACATTACCTTTTCTTTTAAAAGAACACTAAATAATTAAATACTTTCATTTTAGGCTCTTGTGGCCAGCTTGAAACTCCAGAGATCAAAGATTATTAGTTTGCAAAGCCGACCATGAAAAAAGAAAAGAAGGTGCAAGTTGAAATTTAGCTCGCCTAATTATTTTTCTAGATACTCAATCAAATCTTCTTCATCCTTTTTTAGGGGAGAAGGGGAAAGGGAAATTCCTCACAACATAGTTTGCTATAGACTTTTTTGTGTTTCTCCTAAATTAAACTCACTGAGTTCCAAGACAACACATGCTTTCAGGAGAGCAAGCGTCCTTCTTGATGGACATTATCCTTTCTACCTCGGAGACTGACACCAGAAACCAAATGCATCCAAAGATTTGAAAACAGCAGCAGGAAACAATTGAAGACCAGCAAGGCCCTGGTTCTGCCCCTTGGACTTAGGCCTGTTTAGGCAACTCCACACTGGGAGCACCAAGCCTCAAGCAGTTCCCTCCATGCCACATCCTGCCATGTGGCCTGGGAAGGAAGAAAAGCATTCCTACACCACAGCCAGTATCCAGAGATACCCCCTAAATCTCCTGACAGCTTCAGTGGATCAAACACTGTGGGGAAAATGGAAACAGCAGCCTAAGACATATCTACATTAATGTTGCCACCAATGGAGCTGTGCCAGGAGAAGTACATCAGTGAGAGACTTCCAAGAAATATCTAGCAACAACAAGGCCAGGGAGCAACTAATCCTATTGCAAATGATTTCATCACTTGCAGGTATCTCAGTTAAGTAGGAAAACTGTCCCAATTAAGCAGAAGTCCTTGCCTGTAAGTAATTTTATACTTAATTTCATTCCTGGTAAAACTGCTGATTAAGCAGGTGCTGATTATGTAGGGTGCATATGAAAACATCTGCTCAATGTACAATGGCAGTCAAAGAAGCTAACAATGCCAGGAACCACTAGGAAAGTGATAGATAAGACAGTAAACATCATAATGCTACTATATAAATCCATGGTATGCCCACACGTTGCATACTGCATGCAGTTCTGGTTGCCCCACCTCAAAAAAAGCTACATTAGAATTGGAAAAGGTACAGAAAAGGGAAACAACAATGATTAGGGTATGGAACAGCTTTCATATTAGAAGAGATTTTTAAAAAGACTGACTGTTCATCTTGGAAAAGAGACAACTAAGGCGGGGATATGATGGAGGTCTACAAAACCATGAACGGTGTGGAGAGAGAGTGAATAAAGAAGTGTTATTTACCTCTTCACAGAGCATAAGAACAGGGGTCACCCAATGAAGTTAATAGGGAGCTAATTTAAAATTTAAAAAAGGAAGTATTTCTTCACACAACACACAGTCAACCGGTGGAACTCGTTGCCAGGGGGTGTTGTGAAGGCCAAAACTATAACTGGGTTCAAAAAAGAATAGGTCCATAAATGGGTATTAGCTAAGATGTTCAGGAATGCATCCCCATGCTCTGGGTGTCCTTAATCTCTGACTGTCAGAAACTGGGAGTGGATTACAAAGGACGGATCACTTGATAAATTGGCCTGTGTTGTTCACTCTCTCTGAAGACTGGCATTGACCATTGTCTGAAGACAGGATATGGCGCTAGATGGACCATTGGTTTGACCCAGTATGGCCATTCTTACAACAAGTGCAACCTTCTCATGATGAGTGTGTTTGGGAACATCTAATTGCAGCAGATATTTCTCAATGTCTTTCTTTTGTGATGGTAGACTGCATGTTGGATTTTGGAATAGTGATCAGTAAACTTGATAGAACTATGTATGTCACATATGAAAGAACTGTTAAAATCACCCATTCTGCCTCTCACCAATGCAGGATTTTTCTCTATAGAATCATAGGCCTGGAAGGGACCTCAAGAGGTCTTCTAGTCCAGTCTGCTGCATTCAAGGCAGGACTAAAGCATTATCTAGATCATTTAGTAGGACATATATGCTAGTGTGTTCCCCCCCCAGTCTAGTCTTACAGATCCCAGGGTAAGAGTCTCCACAGCTTTCCTGAGGAGATTACTCCATAACCTAATACATCTCTCTATCAAGCCCTCATTCTGATATTCAGCCTACATTTTCCCTCTCAGAAAACACATCTTGGTATATTTCTGTGTATCATAGTAAATAATCCCCCTCTCTCTGGTGTTTACACCCTTCAAATAGTTGTAGTTTGTAATTATGCCCCTCCACCCACACCTACATCATCACTTAAACATGTATTGACTAACTCTTAATCTTATACTCTCACTTCCACATCCAGCAGAAACTAGGAAATTGCATCAGCATGTGATTATTATTTTTTTTAAGAACCCATACCTTTAAAAAAAGAAAATCTATGAGATAGGCATATCTCATTATTTTAAAAAAATGAATGTTGTATTTTATCCAATTACCATTTACCTCTATATACTTAACTACTTTCTCTTTTAAAATTTGTTCCAAGACCTTGCATACAATTGAGGTCAAATCAACAGGCCTGCCATTTCCCAGATCACTTCCCCCCCCACCCTTTCTTAAAAATAGGAAATATATTAGCAATTCTCCAATCACAGTGTACAACCCCTGAGTTTATAGATTCATTAAAAATGCTTGCTATTGGTCTTGCAATTTCATGTGCCAGTTTCTTTAATATTCCTGGACAGAAATTATCTGGGCCCCCTGATTTAGTCCCATTAAACTATTTGACTTCCACCTCAGATGTGGTAATTTCTGCCTCTATATTCTTGTTCCCATTAGCCCCGCCACTACCCAAAGCTCTTCATTAGCCTAATTAATAACTGACGCAAAGTATTTGTTTAGGTGTTGGATCATGCCTAGATTATCTTTAATCTCCACCTCATCCTCAGTGCTCCCACTTCTTCTTTCCTTGATTTTTTTATTTATATGGCTATAGAACCTTTTACTATTGCTTTTAAATTTCCTTTTGCAAGGTCCAACTCTGCTTGGCTTTTGGCTGTTCTCACTTTATCCCTACAGTTTCTGACCTCCAAGAGGTAACTTTCCTTGCTGATCCATCCCACCTTCCATTCCTTGTAGGTCTTCTGCTTTCTCCTAATCACCTGTTTGAGATGCTTGCTTATCCAGCTTGGTCTGCAACTCTTCCCTGTGAATTTTTTCCCCTTGCTTGGTATGCAGGCTTCAGATAGTTTTCACAGCTTTGACTTAAAGTAAATCCAAGCCTCTTCGACATTCAGATCCTTGAGTTTTTCAGTCCAGTCCACTTCCCTAACTAATTCCCTTAATTTTTTAAAGTTTGCCCTTTTGAAATCACACACAGTGAGAGCTTGGATCAGGGTGATGTTCCAGCTCGGAGTCTGCTAAATTAAATCAACAGGAGAATTCCCAGGAGCCTGTTGGTGAATGCTTTGTTAAATAATGCAGGTTTCAATTCAAAAACTTTTGTCTGGATTCAGTAGTCCATGGACTTAGTACAACTTTCTTACTTTTTAGAAAGAAAATGTATTGTAGGGGAATGAACACAGGACTGGGAACCAAGGCCTTTTGATTTCTAATTCCTACTTCTGACATTGATGGTCTCTGTGGCCTGGGATTTTAGTTTCCTCTTATTTGCAATAATTATTAATAGTTGTTAAACTATCTACCTCATAAGAGTTTTGTGGGACTGTATCTAAACGGCTGTATCTAAAGCCCTTTGGGAAAAAAGTGTGAAAATAGATATTATAGAGACTGCTGAAATGGAGTACAAATATTGAAAAACCAAAAAAAGCTTTGATCATATTGCTGAAAGATTCTTTAAAAAAACCTTCATTCATGTCAGTGATTTAGATGAGATTTGTCATATTGACAGGTTCTCATTCTGCTATGTGTGTGGTTATGCCATACCCTACTTCTCAGCTCTGCTGGTTGAAAGGGAGGTGAAAATGGGGAGGGGGGAGTAAAAGCATCCCATCACTTCCTACCCATCCCCAGTTCAGGCACTGCCAATCTTAGGAAAATGTGCTTACTTTAGTAGTCATCACAGTTTAAATTCATAGCCATTATTATCACTACATGTCTAGAAGGATCAATACATTGGGTATATTTACTGTATGAGTGTATTTTGGAAACTCCATTTGACAGCTTCTCAAACACTGCTCATCTCTCTAACAAGAGAGAAATAAGATCATGCAGACCAAATATCATCACATTAATGACAACATATAGGATACAGCAGTCTACAGAATTCTGTAAAAGAGTACTAGAGAAATGTCAATATATACATATCTGCTGGTCTGGAATCACATTCCAGTCTCTAGAGACTGGTAGAGGAATTTATTAACCCATTATCATCAGGCATTTTCTAAGCTTCTTGACGAATTGGGTTAGTTTCAGATGACTAAAAGTGCAGCTTTTTTTCCAGTCTTTAAACAGGGAAAAAGAGTTATCTTGACTCTCTACGTCCAACTTCAGTCCCTAATCAAGTAATGAGGCAACTCTTCTCATTTAGCACCTAGAAGATAGAGCCATTAAGAACAATAAGTAGCATGGGACTGTGACGGGGTTACGACTCACCACTGCAGCGCCCCCTGCCGGTCGGTCTGGGAATTAGCTCACAGCAGTCCCGGAGCGCCCTCTGCCGGTGGTGGCCCATCCACCGCTCCCTTGCCGGCGTCCGAACCCGCGTTGCTCCTGACTCACGGCGCCCTGTTCAGGACGCTGCCCTCTGGCAGTGGCCCCTAGTTCACGCTCTCCCCCTTCCAGGGGGGGGGTTAATAGACTCATAGACGTTAAGGTCAGAAGGGACCATTATGATCATCTAGTCTGACCTCCTGCACAATGCAGGCCACAGAATCTCACCCACCCACTCCTGGAATAATCCTCTTACCTATGTCTCAGCTATTGAAGTCCTCAAATCATGGTTTAATAGCAGTCCTCCAGTTCACCCCTGCCGCAGCGGCCAACCACACCCCAAAGTCTATCCGCTTCTGTCAGGGGTCTGGTGCAGTCTGTTATGGCCACCTCTCACGGCCAGGTGCACGATAAGGGGGAAGGGAGGGGACCCAGGCCCGCCCACTACTCTGGGTCCCGACCCAGGGACCCTCTAGTGGCAGCCTCCCTGCCCTCCTTCTCTCCCCTCGTCTGCTCGCTCTCCCTGGGTCACTTCCCCGCTGACCCCTTTGCACCCTCCAGGCCCTTCCAGTCAGGGCCCGCAGCCTGGCAGGTAACAGGCTGGAGCTCTCCTAGGCTCCCCTGCATCTGCCCAGCACTGCGCTGTCCGAGGTGCTGGTCTCCTGAGCAGGAGACCGACCTTCCTCTCCGAAGGCCTGGGAGAGACTCCCTGCTCCTCTGCTGAGCAGCCTTTTTATAGGGCTGAGCCTGGCCCTGATTGGCTCCCAATAAGCCCTCCTCTCATTGGCTGCTCTTCTACGCAGGCTCACTGGCCTGCTGCAGCCCACTCATGCAAGGGGGTGGGGCATCCACCCCACCACAGGGACCAACAACGAATAAAGCATGCTAGGAAGACATGATCAGGTTTCATTGATCCAATTTACTGAATCAGCAGTGAAAGTTAAGACAGTAGAGTGGATATCGTACTTGGCCTTCGCTTAAGCACGAGACACCGCCTCACAAAATTCTATTAGAAAAATTAAATCACATAGGTTTGAACAATGGTACTGTTAAATGGATTCAAAACCAATCAACAGATTGTAGGCAAAGCAGAATCATAGATGGCAGTGACTGCGCTTAGTTGGGCTCAATTGTTTTAGCGAGGTCATGCAAAGGTCATTGTTGGATCCTACTTTGTTAAATGTTGTCATTAACGATCTTGGAAAAGGAAATATAAATGCACATTAACTACATCCATGCACAATACAAAGTGAACGGGAACTGCAGACACATGAGAGTCAAGAGAGAAAATATAAATGGATCGAAACAGATTAGAGAAATGGCAGGAATTAAAGTGAGATTCAACCTGGAAAAATGCAATCTAATACATCAAAGAGAAAAGAATACAAAACACATGTATGTAACAGGAGGGAGATGCTTGGAAAGCCATATTGCTGAGAAAGGCCTGGATCTAGGGGCTAGAAAATGAATTATAAGTTTGCAATTATGAAGAGCTGACCTCACAACCTGTGGGTCCAAATCAATAGTGTTGGAAAGGAGCATCTTTGAATTGTCCCCATGTTGATCAGTTAGAAAAATTGGGCCTAAAAATGTACCTTAATTGTGAGCTCAACTGCAAGAAGTATGTAAAAGTTCATAAGATGTTACACATGGGTGATGGGTGGAACCTCCCTTCAGGGAGGCTCCCTTCCTAGGGTTGCCAATTTTGGTTGGAAGTATTCCTGGAGGTTTCATCACATGCCATAATCTTTAATTAAAGATTAATCTTTAATTGCTGGAAACTCCAGGACAATCCTTGAGGGTTGGTAACTCTCTCTTCCACCTGTGCCCATCCCCTTCCCCCCTACCACCCCAGAGGTTCAAGTTCCCCCCTCTGCGGCCAGAGGAGCCCCAGGCCAGCTGGAGCCCCCTCAAGCCATGCCATGGGAAAAGCTCTTGTTTCTTCTCTTCTAGGAGAAGAACCTGAGCTTTTGATATGTGCCATGCGGGTTCTGGGGTGGCTGAGGAGGTGGTATGTGTTACTCAGCTGGATTCCAAGGAGATTACTGATGAACCCAGGAAGCAGAATAGCAGATACTGCCTCCACAGCCACCCCAGAACCTGCCTGGAGCATAATAATAAGCAAGGACTTCCCCCGCCAAACCCGCAACTAGCGCCCGGCAGCTGCAGTTGTGCCAGGGCAGACTTAGCCTACCCTGGCCTATTATACCCACCGCCCATGATGTTATTATAACTTATAACAACAAATGTTGATGGGAAAAAGTAGGTAAGGGAGACAGAGTGAATTAGTCTAAACAAAAAGGCCTACTGATGTAACTCAAGAACTGTGTTAAGATCACGCTTGGTAAACAAGAAAATGTAGGGTCGGAAATCAGTGAAACAAAATCGGTGTCAGAAACTAGGCCTAATTGGTGGACAAAATAATAAGGGGATGGGCTATTCCACCCATCACTCCCTTTTGGGGTCCTTAAAGAAAAAGACGTTGGGGTAAAAATAGGGAAGAATAGATGGAGGCTACTGAAACAAGTTTCACCATCATGGCTGCCACCCACCATCTCTTGGGACCCCTCCCCCAGACCTTCTTCATCCTAATCCTGAGAGATGTCCTGACCAAGATGTCCTGACCAACGAGGTCACAGAGAAGAATGAGTGATATTGCCACCTCTGCCGACTGACTCCCAACTACCACATGGGATGAAATGGGATCAGACTTTAACAACAGCTCCAGCCCATCTCAGCTAACCTTCTCTTTTCCCCACAAGGAGTCATTACCATCTTTGATACCATCCAAGAGCCAGGCAAACAAGGGGGGAGGGGGGATATTTCATTCTAAAAAACTCTCTCCCGCTAAAGGGAAGGAGAACAAGGGATGTTGTTAAAATGACATCCGTAGTGAGTACATTTCAAATGCTTTTACTGTTATTCCTTCTTCTCTTTAACAGGATTTTTAATGGTGTGTTTGCCATGGTACTAAGCAGATTGTGTAACAAACCCCAAACTTGTTGAGTGCTGCACAGTGACTGGGTTATGTTAACATCTTTAGCCCATGTATTCCACCTGAATTCACAGAAGCCGACTTCCGGCGGCGCCCGTAGGTGCCGTCGCCCGGCATCACGCCAGGCCCGCCCCCGGGTGATGTCGCCCGGTGTCGGGGGCGGGGCCCCGCAACATCGCCCGGTGCTGCGGTGAGCTAGGCGCGGGCCCTGGGGCTGGCGGGGAGCTGGGCGCAGGCCCCAGGGCGGGTAGGGAGCTGCCGGTGGGTGCTGAGCACCCACCAATTTTTCCCCATGGGTGCTCCAGCCCCGGAGCACCCACGGAGTCAGCGCCTATGCTTGAATTAACAGAACAGATTCCACTCTGTAAGGGAGAGATCTGTGGCAGGAGGTGGGTTTTTCAGCCTTCATTCCTGCTGCCAGAGAGGATGAAATCTGGATTGAGGATGAGTTTAACTCATCCAGGGCTTTCTGCTGGAGGAGATGATCTGAATAGGTCCTGAGTGAGAGTTAGTACAGTCACTTGGGGTAGGTCTACACCATAATAAAAAGCCTGCAACACCAAGTCTCAGAGCCTTGGTCAGCTGATCCAGGGTCATGGGGCTCGGGCAGAGGGGGCTAAGAATAGCTATGTAAACATTTGAGTTCAGACTGGAGCCTGGGTTCTGAGAGCCTTTCCCCCGTGGCGAGGTCTCAGAGCCTGGCTCCAGCCTGAACATCTATACTGCAGTTTTCTGGCCTCACTCTAAAAGCCCCATGAGCCTGAAGCAGGTGACCCAAGCCAACCACAGGTCTTTTATTGCAGTGTAGACATACCTTTGAATGCTTGTATCTAAGGCCAGCCTTGGAGTGATGTTATACAGAGTTTTGAGTCAGGGCACGCACCACAAAAATGGTGAACTTCAGAACCTTAGAAAAACAGATGTCCTCCAATAATGGACAAGTCTCAAAAGATTCAGCACTTTAGTATGGATGCTCATCTGAACTGTATGAAACATTTATATTATATTCAGAGTAATGGGAAGAAACTGGCAACGGAAAACAATCTGTATTCAGTAGGGACCACTTCAAATTCAATATTTGTTACACCTCAATATTGGTTTATAGTAACGTGGTATCCACTTCTATTGCTTTAGAATCTTCTAAGCACAGAGCTACTGCAATTCTTACAGCTCCAAGAGGTGGTGAATACAGTATTACATTTTTAAATAGTCCCCACATTGATTCATAGAGTCATCTGCATTTAACATCTGTATTAGAAATTCTACTGAATTAGCTTCTCTCTGTGATCCAGAAGGGGTTTTAATTCAGAAGGTCAGAGTTCAACTTTATTGTTAATTGTTTAACCTTTAAACCTTAGGTTTAATTGCTAGTAATAACATGGTATGTGTGTCTGGACTTCTATAAAAATGCATACAAATAGGTAGAGAGGAGACACTTTTATGGTCCATTTAGTTATCAACTTTTGTAAATCCAAAAAAAATCTCAACCATCAGTTCTAAAGACATACAGGGAAAGGAGTTGCAAAGGACTTTGATTCTGACTGGAGTGGAGTTTTGTAGATTAATTCATTTACTTTGATGTATCTCTCGTCTTTCCAAGAGGTTTTGAAGAAATAGATTTATCGAGCTAAGCATTTCTAATGCACTTGTCCCCGTAAGAATAAGCTCTCTACACGTAAATTATGAACCATCAGTTCTGCCGCTATCACTATGGGGTCAAACTCCCTAGATGCGTTTGAAAATCCCACTAGACACCTAGCTCGATCTCTAGGCACCTACACACCTTTAAAAATCTGGCCCTCAGTGACTATCTTTCAGGGGGAATGCTGCTGGACTTGCTTTCCAGATTCTTTATTGGGGGAAGGCCTTTGTAAAGCAATGAGTCAAATATCCAAAAGCTGGCTAGAATCAGGTTCTGCCTCATCTCTGGTGGTAGGAAACACAAAAAATGCCAGAGAAGCTTGATCAGAAAAATCATCAAAGGACTAGTCATGTAATTCTCATACATACAGTAGTAGGCTGAAGGGCTGCTATTAGCAGGTCAGCTTTCTGTACCAGATATGGACTGACTACAAAGCTTCCATCATGGAGAGAGAGAGAGAGAGGAGAGGGGGATATATATATATATATATATATATATATATATTCTCTCTGAGATACTTTAAAGCACTGCCCGGAATTGCTGTTACCAGCTCAGGTACGGTATGTTACACATAGCTTGACCTAGGGACAGTGGTGCAAGTAGATTTTAACTTACTGGTGCAGTACCGACCCCCTGACCCTGCCCTCTCCTCACAAAACATGTTCCGTGACTAGAGCCCTGCATGGATACAAATTTATACCGTGGATGCGGATATCTGCAGATAGAAATCCGTATTCGCTGAACCACAGGGCTCTCCTGGGAAGTGCAGCAGCAAAAGGAGCAGAACGTGGGGCTGCCGTTCCCAGGAGCCAGCACCCTGTGCAGGCAACTCCTCCGGCATGACTGTACTGCCCCCAGCCCTTCCACGCAGTTGCATCTCCTGTCTGGAGTCTGTACAGCCCTGCCGGAGGAGGGCTGTACAGGGGAGGGAGGGATAGCTCAGTGGTTTGAGCATTGGCCTTCTAAACCCAGGGTTGTGAGTTCAATCCTTGAGGGGGCCATTTAGGGATCTGGGGCAAAAATTGGGGATTGGTCCTGCTTTGAGCAGGGGGTTGGACTAGATGACCTACTAAGGTCCCTTCCAACCCTGATATTCTATGATTCTATGAACTGCGCCAAACAGGGTGCTGGCTCCTAGGAGCAGCAGCCCCACATTCTGCTCCTTTCGCCGCTGCACTTCCCAGGAGAGCCCTGTGGTTCAGCGGATACAGATTTCTATTAGCGGATATCTGCATCTGCGGGTATAAATTCACATCCGTGCAGGGCTGTACAAATTCATTCTTGAAAATGGGTCTCTCTGGTATGGTGTACTGGCAATAAATGTCTTAATGGTATGGCATACCTGACCATACTGGCTTACTTGCACCACTGCCTAGGGGCTGAACTTGTTAATACCATTTTAGCATTCCATCACAGGGCCTGCCTACTACAGAAAGCAGTGAATAGCTGGGAGTCACTCCTCACCCCTGAAAGTCAGAGGAGAGAAGATGCAATGTGATTTAGTAGAGAATAGGGACTCAAGAGACCTCAGCTCTATTCCCGGCCCTACCACTGACATGCTGTGTAACCTCTGTTTGCCCTCTACCTTTTGTCTTGCCTATTGATACTGTAAGCTCTTTGGGACAGGGACTTTTTTTATTACGTGCTTGCATAGCCTAGCACAGTGGGGCCTCATCTCAGCTGAGGACTCTAGGCACTACTGTACTACAAATGGATGGCTGCTGCTACACACAATATAGGGTCTGTGTCAAAGTTGCTTTCTGCAAGTCTAAGAGTGGAGCAGAGACGATGTATTTACATTTTGTATGCTTTAATAATGATTGGAAATCTTGCCTAGAAAATAAAACCTGTGATTAATTTAGTAATGTCATTAATATGCATTTTTATTCTGTATGCTTTTCCTTCTGTGCACACATTAGTTCTTGTTTCCATATAAAGTCTGTGCCTTATTTACCAAAAGATTGACACATACATTCTATATACTTTCAGCATCCTTTTTTTTCCCTCCTACAAAAACACACTTCAGTCTTATCTCACACCAGAAGGAGAAGAGAAGAGTAACATTACCCATCTCTTTTCCGCACCTGAGAACAGTTTGACTCATTAACAGGGGAGCTATATGGAGTTTGAGCAACATGCTCAGTTCTGGTCTGTGGGCACATAATGAGAAAATCATCACACAAGTACCAGCTGGTGACAAGCTAAATATCAGCAAACAATTAGTCAGTTAAGCTGTGGAAATGAAGGAAGGGATGAACAATGAAGAGAAAGGGATGAGGAAGTGTACTAAGGCCCCAATTCAGCAAGGAACACAAGTATGTGCTTAGTTTTAAGCATGTAAAAAGTCCCACTGAGAAGTCAATAGACTGAAATTCTGCTTCGGCAAGAGGAATGGACTGGATGCTCTAACAGGGTTTTTCCCCTATCTCTAAATTCTTTACTTCTAACTCCTCATCGCTAATATGATACAATCTGTGAGATGCTTAAGCATGTGCCTAATTTTAAGCATGTGAGTAGTGGTGTTGCATAACCCTTGCTGAATCAGGGCCTTAGTCTCCCAAAGCAATATAGTGGTGGTTTTGAATCATTCAAAAGTAATCTGAATTAAAAAAAAACACACTAGAAGATGCACTAAAGGGAACAATGGTGACTTGGCAAGAGGCAGACTACATGATCTAAGAGCTCTTTTCTACTTGCAGATGTTATTATATATTGCTTTGAAGTAAAAACATTGCTTGCCTCTGCATCTCTATAGATAGAGTGCTGGGAAGAGCAGAGTGCATAACCAGCAGTTAATTTTAATTATTGATTGAGATATTTACTTATGGCTTTTGTATGAAATTGCAAATAAACGTACTGTAGATTATTGGAGTAGAAGGTAGATGGCTGGAGAATAATGGTCCCTGGTGGAAAGGCAGAAAACAGACCAGGATAAAGAAATGTGTTTATTCTTCAAGTCGGGAGGCACCCTATAGGTCTATGAGACAGCGGGCCCGATTCGCCATTCTGTTATATCCGTTTTACACTTGTGTAACTCCACTGATTTCAGCGGAGTTACACTGGGGTAACAGTGATGTAACAGAGCAGAGAATCAGGCCCAAAGCGTGCTTTGCATATGCCAAGCAAGTTTATGCACAGTAGCTAAAGGCCTAATCTTCCAGCCATTGAAATCAAAGTCAAAGTTCCCATTCACTTCCATCATGTGATATCAGGGCCTACGACAGCAGCAGAGATAGAAACATTTACAACACTGCCAGCACTACCATAGGAAGCAGAGGCTTTTGACAGCATAAATACTTTCTATCTATGCAAAGAAAGATATAATAATAAATAACATAGCACCTTTCAGTCTGAAAAAAATCTCAAAATGCTTCCAACAAAAACAAAAAAACAAAAAAACACAACAACAACAAAATAACCAAATACAGGAAACCAGTGCCACTGATGCCAACTCTCAGCTATTTAATCAACACACAACAGCTTATGACAGGAAGTGAAGAAAAATATCACATACTTTTGAAAGTGGGCAGAATGTATATTAGAACGTGGCTGTGACATCAAAGTTAACATAATGTTGGGTCCTCATTACTGCCTCTGAGTGAACAAATTACTGTGCCACCTACCTGTGGGTTATGAGAAGGAGGACATTTCTTACCTTTCTGTTGCGGTTAGTTTCTGTTTTATTGTTTGATACCCAGCCCGCCTAACCTAATGTAACCCACTACCCACTCCCTCTCTCACAAATGTGTCCCTTCTGCTGCTGCTTGTGTGTCACTGTGAGAAAAGCCTGGAAAATGCTCTCAGAAAGCACATTCACAAGAGGCAAACAAACACTTATAACAAGAGCCCATTACAAGATTCAAGGATTTGCCTTCAAACGCCAATCAGGTTGTGTTTTCTTATGTACTCTTCCAACACAGCACAGCAGCCATTATAACAAAGAAGGTGCGTCATTAGGTGGAAGAGTAGGAACAGAGACAAGAGACAGGTGTCATAGTTTCAAGGCTAGCTGCAAATTGGACACCCCACCCCCCAGTCTTTGAGGGCACCCACTTACGGTTTCATGCTAAAATCTCCAAAGGCTCCATCCCCACTGGGGACACTTTAGTGCAGGACTGAGCAGGATTTTCCCTACAATTGCTGCATTAGCTGTTATATGTTGGGATAGAGACAGTTACCTGAAAGGACAGCAGAGACACTCTCTCCTATGCTTTCAATGATCCCCACACTGGGCCAAGGCAGTGTGATTAATAGATTATAAAACCAGAAGTGGTCACTTGATAGTATAGTCTGACCGGTACAATACAGGCCACAGAACTTCCCTGAGTGAATTCCTGTCTAGATCATATCTTGAATTGCAAGTTTCCAGTAGAGGATCCACCACAACCCTTGATAAATTGTTCCAATGGCTAATTACTCTCATTGTTAAAAATTTGCTCCTTATTCCTAGTCTGAATTGGTCTACCTTCAACTTCCAGACATTACATCTTGCCATACCTTTGTCTGCTAGATTGAAGAGCTCTCTATTATCAAATTTCTGTTCCCCATGTAGGTAGAGGAGGAAGTTGCTTGATTCAAATGCAGATGGGACAAGAGCCAGACCTAAGGAAGGAGTAGATTGGGACTGGAGGCAACAGGGGAGGAGAGGGAAAATAGATTGGGAGTTGCGGGAGGGGACACCCTGGGAAAGGAGACTGGGATTGGGGACAAATTGGGCTGAAGAAATGAAATGGAGGAAGGGGGGATAGAACGGATGGAGGATGCAGGGTGAAGGGAAAGAACTGGGGCTGTCTCAGCAAAGAGACTGGGGTAAGGAGCCAGGAAAGGGAGAGACTGTGACAAGGAATGAGGAATGGACTGTGTGTGGGAGCAGGGGAGGATACGGATACTGGATGAGGAGCCTTGGACTGGCAGCCAATGGTAATTGGCAATATGGACAGGTGGGAGGGGAAACAAGAGACAGACTGGATGAAGAACTGTAAGGGGGAAACTGGGACTGGCTGGGAAAGGAGCCTGGAACTGGATGCATGGAGGGAAGACGGGTATTGGGATGGGGAGTTTGGAGGGGTAAAAATAGGACTTCTGGGCAAGGAGACTGGGACTGGGATAAGAAAACCTAAGGAGTGGAGACTGGGACTGGGTGTCAGTTTAGTAAATATCTGTAAGACCCATTGGCAAAATAGACGTCTCATCCCTACCTAATGCAGTTCCACACCAAGGAGAAACTACTACTGCTGCACTCAATTATTCCATTAGTTCTGGTGCCTGAAATCTGTGGTGGATCTAAGGGTTCCAGCCCTGCTCATGACAGTTGTGTGTTTTGACAGGTCAGATGATGGAATTCTGGTTGCAAGTGAAGCGCTCAAAAGTTAGCAGATGCCAAAATTAAAGTTGCTTGAGCAACCTAATTCAGCCCTGTGGGTGCATGATTTTGGATAGTCTTTAATTATATGATCACATACAATTTTTTCCACACAAGCCCTGCCTCATTCAGTGCACACAATAATACCGTGTTTACATAATAAGCAGCTATTCAATATTTTGTTTTCTCCTCATTGTGTGGGCCCAGGGCTTATTTACTGCATACTATTCAAACCCTGCTCTGAAGACTGAATTATTAATTCCTCAGACTTTTCTGCAGCGTCATCACTACAGTGTCTGCGTGCTTCACAAACTCAATGCCCCTGCGGGTTTTATCCCCATTTTACAGATGGGGAACTGAGGCACAAAGATTAAGATTTTAAAAATCCATAATTTTGGATGCCAAATTTGAGACACCTAGGACCTGATTTATCAGAATAATTAGTATTCTATAAACACTTCATGTGTTCAAAGCACAGCTCCCATGGACTTCAGTTTCAGCTAGGAGTGCTGAGCATTTCTGCAAATTATACCCAAGGTCTCAAGTAAGACATCTGCAAAATAAAGGACAATCAGCAACCACTTGTGAAGAATTTGGTTGCAGTGACTTCCCAACATCACATATGAACTCTGTGGCAGAGTCTGGGATAGAATCCAATTCCCCAGGGTGGCATTCTAGTGCTTTAACTAGGAGACCATCTTTTCTCTTCCTCCAACCCCCTGCCTCGTTCACTACACGCCTACCAACTACTGCAAGAAATGGCAAAGGGCCCTGCAAACAGTTTCCCTTACTATAGAACCCTGATTCATCACCAGAGCAGGACCATTCTGTGCACTGAATGAGACAGGGGTCCTGTAATGAAAGACTATTGTAACGCTTAGGCATGAACGGACTAATTTAAGGTTGCACAAGCAATCATAATTCTGGCATTTCCTAAATTTTCAGTGTTTGACTTTGCAACCTTAACAATGTTCCTTTATTACTTTTTTTTTTATTAATGATTGTGTGTGTCTGTTATATATACACACACCCACAAGTCCGTTAAACTGTGTGTGTATATATACATACACACATATACACACACACATATACACACACACATATATATATATACATATATATACATATATATATATATATATACATATACATATATATATATATATATATATATATATATATATATATATATATATATATACACACACACACACCTTATTATATGAGCCTGATTTTCAGTTGGGCTGAGTACCCACAGTTCCCATTGCCTTTTACTGGAGATTCAGGCTCTAAATCTTTTTAGAGTGTTAAATTAGAGAAGAAAAATGTAAGTCTGTATCAGAGCAGGGAATAAAAGCCAGAAATCCTGCCACCCAGACCTGTGTTCCCACCTCTAGGCCATGTTCCTTCTTCCCTGCACAACCAAGCCTTTCAGGTTACTGAAAGTACATGCAAACTGCAGGAGCAATTACTAACAGTCCCTCCTTCTACTCAGAATGAAAAAATAACCTGTCCACTTTTCCACACAAAAAAAAAAAGTCCTCCCTCCACCTATCTCTAGCTAAATACCACCTCAATGAGATGTGACTACACCATTGTTGAGATTTTTTTTTAAACTAAACTGATTTCAGTCTAATAATGCTTATCTAAAAAGGAGTAAACAAGGGCAGAATTAAGCAGTTATCAGATTTGTTATTATTATTAAAAGTAATCATATATTCTCAGTGACCAAAGCCTTTGCTGGCAGAGATCGCTCACCGGATTTATCATTAACATCTACATTCTAATGCTCCTAAATAATTCAGCAGAGCATTCAGCCTTATGTCCTTGCCTCTCTACCCAGAAACCGCTCACTGTTTACTGTGTGTTCCAGCAAAGGTAAAGAGAAAATTTGGATCGATTCCCCCTGTCCCCCTTTCTTACAAGGTGCACAGAACTTTCTCTCTGGGCATGGAAACTCTTTTAAAAACCCCAAAAAGATATTTATTAGATATCTACATTTAGAAAATTATTTATCCACAAAGAGTCAGGACCATGTGGTAACAGCTTCACATGCAAATTCCCCTTTAATAATCCTAGTGCAGGGAACTCTCCAATCAGAATGCTATCCCATCCCTGATACCTGATGCCAGCTTTTCTGGTAATGTAGGCCACTGAAGCAAATCCAGAGAGATTGAGTTGGAACTGAGAGTAGCATCTGAGATCTATTTGGTTGGGTTTTCACTTTTTCCCTCCTCACCACTGTCAACAAGGAAAGAATTTATAAAGGATCATTAGCTGAGAGCCTCCCATCTGGGTCTGGACTAAAAGGCGAGGGCGCTGTTTAAAGCTGTGAAGCAAGGTGGAAGGACTAAGACAGAGTATCAGGTTAATGAAAGTATGAGGTGGCTCTTAGACAGCAGCTGGAGGGAATTTGGACATGCTGACAGAGGAAACTACGACTGGTTAACTAGTGAACCAGGTGTGCCACTTCTGGAAACTCAGTTGCAGGTCAGTACCATGGCTTCTCTTTGGGGAATGTTCTTTGGCTTTTTTTGTGAAACGCCTTGGTGTATGTGACAGTGGTAATGACTGGATGTTGGGACACTAGGATTTATACCAATGGAAACAGAGATAGCATTTTATTACAGAAAGTTGATGCATTTCCTCATTGCATGTAGCTTTTTTTTCTCCTACAGAAACACAAATATATTTAAGCTTTAAAACTTGAGAAGGAAAGAACTTGCAGTTATAGGCAGCAAAAGTAGTTTCATTTTCTAAATGAATTAAAAAATGAGTATACTGCATTCTACATTTTATACTTCCTTTCCTTTGTTTTTAACTGTACACATGCACACTCTTTGATCCCTAGAAGCCCTTCTACAGCTGTTAGAGTGAGTAGTACTCAGCAGTGAACTCTTGTTCTCTAAGCTCTACAATGATTACTTCTTAGTGGAGGGGAAATATGTAGGGATGTGGGGGAAGGGAAATGTCTGTCAGAGATGAAAACACAGCCTGCTTTTCTATTGTTGCCTGGGATGTACTGAAAGCAGTCTCAGCTTTAAAGGTGCAAGTTTAACCCTGGTGTAAATCCACCAACTTGAGCAGAGTTACACCAGGAATGAGATTGAAAGTTGCAGCAAACAAGACATCAAGCACACTGAAACAAAATAAAATAAGGAAAGTGGGGTTTATGTCCCTGAGATTGTAACTAATTTCAGATTAAGTTAAACAGAACCAGCCCATTAGTGGCACTACCAGAACAACAGTAGATGGCAAAATCTTTATCCTGTTAAACTAACATCCTTTTGTCAACAGAAGTGACTCGTAATGAAATAAAATATAAATTCTTTGCAACAAAGAAACTCACTCCTGTTGTGCTTCCATGCTAACAGGCATATGAATAACTTTGAAAATTGAGATTAACATTACTCGGCAACAAAATAATGTTTATATAGACAAATAATTACTATTAAAATATGATTTTATACATATTAACATAGATACACATCAAATGAATATTTTCCGTCAATGTAACATTCAATAATGCTGTGAAAACTGTTTTTTAAAAAACAATAAAAGAAACCTATTAAAAAATGAAGGTGACATTTTTCAAACGTGCCTAAGTGAGTCAGGAGCACAAATCCAAATGACCTCCGAGAGGATTTATGTTCCTAACTCACTTTGGACGTTTTGGAAATTCTACCTTCGTGTTTATCGCCTGTGCCACCTTAAAAAAAAGCATGAATATATTCAATTCATCATTCAGCCCCTCTCGTTTCATATTTATTTAGATTTAAAATAATTCAGATATACTATCCAAGGCTCTGGGTGTCCTAACAAATCATTAACAACATAATAAAATCCCAGCAGCAGTTAAAATAATAATTTTAGTAGGAACTCAGCAGCCAGGCATCTCCTTTCCACCCTTACATCATTCTAGGAAGCACACCTTCTCATAACTTCCCTTATTAAGTCATCATCTACAATGAGTCCGTATGTGGATAGCAACAAGTTTCATTTTATCTAAATAGAGTTGACAATTGAGTTCCTCCTTAAGGGAATGGCATACAACTCATCTGTTCTCTAGGTTTCATTCCTTTACCAACTAACATGGGTGAAAAGCCCATCCAAACTGACAAGGGTCATGTAACCTGCAAGCTGGCAGTTGTACATACCCAGCATGTTAAAACAAGTACAGGCTGACTTGTAATGAAAGGCTTTACTCCTTATGTTCCTTCCCAGTGCTCAGTTGTTTGAAAATTGACCCTTTCTTTCAGTTCCTAGTAGGATATAAATTAAGGGAGAGAGAATACATTTCACAGGAAGTTACTTAAAATACCCAAGTAATTTCATTTCTGTTTAAAGCACTATAAACCAGTGAATGCTAAGGGAAACTTAACTTTTGAAGTGTGTGTCACACAATTTTCTTAGTTTCTCCTTCCCCCCTACTTTATTATGAAGGCCATTTCTCATGAAAAGAAGAGACGTTCATCTGCTCCTGTTGCTTCTTTCTCAGAGTCATAATCCTTTGTTTATGATATCATAATATCCACAACATCTAACTATGTCATCACACACAGAGGCTATCGGCATCATCGGAACAATTTACCAAGGGTCATGGTAGATCCTTCCTCACTGGCAATTCTAAAAAAAATCAAGACCAGCTGTTTTCCTCAGAGATATGCTCTCGTTTAGGAAGTCTTGCGTGTTATACAGGAGGTCAGGCTAGATGATCACAGTGTTCAGGCCTTAGACTATGAATTAAAGGATAAGCAGCAGGAGCAAATGAGTGCAGAGAATGCCATCATTTTAATTTTAAGGAATTTCTCAGTGCATGTTTATGCTTTTTCATTTCACTCAGTCTAGACACTGAAACTTAGTGGGGGTTTTTTTTAAGACAGTTTCACTTTCTGGTACCCATGCACTTGTACATTTCTGCCATAGGCACCGACTTTCGTCGGCGCTGGTGGGTGCTCGCGCCCCGGCCTCGCCCCAACTCCACCCCCAGCCCCGCCTCCTCCCCCCCCCCACCAGCTTGCAAGGCGGGGGGAGGGGAGGAACCGCAGAGCACCCACCGGGCCCGGCAGCTCCCCGGCAGCCCCCTCCCCTCCCCACTCCCCCAGCTCACCTCTCGGCACCTCAGCCAGACGCAAAGCGGCAGCCCGCCGCTTTTCTTGGCTCCCTCTAGCTGGTCGTGGGAGGGAGGGGTATGGGGAGGAGGCGGAGACAGGCCCTCCACCTCCGCCTCCTCCCCATACCCCTCCCTCCCCCGAGGCGCTGCTGACCAGCTGGAGGGAGCTAAGAAAAGCTGGTGGCGGCTGCCGCTTCCCATCTGGTTGAGACTGGAGGTGCAGAGGTGAGCTGGGAGCGTGGGGGTGGGGGCTGGCGGGGTGCTGCCGGTGGGTGCTGAGCACCCACCAATTTTTCCCCATGAGCACCCACAGAGTCGGCGCCTATGATTTCTGCTATTTCACGTCTCTGCTTGTGGCCCCTGCTGGACCCCTGGTTGACAACAACTTTTCTATATGCTCCATTTTTCTGGAGGGAGCTGAAATTTAATTTTACTTTCTTCTGACTTGTTACTTCTTCATGATCACATATTTGTAACCAAATATGTTGGTGGAAGGGTGATGGTACATAGCCAGTTGAACATGAGGTCCCAGTGCAATGCTGTGGCTAAAAGGGCAAACACAATTCTTGGATATATAAGCAGGGGAATGCCAAGTAGGAGTAGGGAGGTGATTTTATCTCTGTATATGGCATTACTGAGACCATTAATGAAACACGGTCTCCAGATCTGGTGTCCACACTTCAAAAAGGACATTGAAATATTGGAAAGGGTTCAGAAGATCACCAGGGGTGGCCAACCTGTGGCTCCGGAGCCACATGCGGCTCTTCAGAAGTTAATACGTGGCTCCTTGTATAGGCACCGACTCTGAGGCTGGAGCAACAGGAGCCAACTTTCCAGTGTGCCGGGGGGTGCTCAACCCCTGGCTCTGCCACAGGCCCTGCCCCCTCTCCACCCCTTCCCATCCCCTCCCCTGAGACTGTCGTCTCCTCGCTCCTCCCCCGTCCCAGCCTCCTGCATGCCATGAAACAGCTGATTGGGAGGCGTGGGAGGGAGGGGGGGAAGATGCTGATCAGCGGGGCTGCCGGTGGGTGGGAGGTGCTGGGAGTGGGGGGGGAGCTTGTGGGAGGCTGCTCAGGGCCGGTGCGCCTAGGGCCTGAAACGTCCTTGCATCAGCCCTGCGTGCACACCCCCCCCCCCCCCCGCCCAGCTAACGCTGCCCCCCGCCCCGTGGCAGCTCAGCTCCCACCCACGGCAGCCGGCTCCCCACCCCCTCCCCACCGCGGCAGCTAACCCCCCCTGCTCATAGCAGCTCCGCTCCCTGCCCTCAGGCCACGGCAGCCTCCCCCTCCGCCCGCGGCGAGCCGTCCCCTGCCTCCTGGCTCCACGCTCAGTCACTGAGCCAAGCGTGGAGCTGGGAGGCAGGAGGCAGCCGAGGTGAGCCGCCTGCAAAGCCCAGCTGAGCCCCAGTGGCATGGCAACAGCCCTCGCCACAGCAGGGCTTCGCAAGGAAGCAGGCAGCTGCTTCCTGCCTCCCGGCTCGAGCATGGAGCCGGGAGGCAGGAGGCAGCCGCCCCCCAAATCCTGGCACCCTAGGCAACTGCTTAGGGTCTCCTAGTGAAAGCGCCAGCCCTGGGGCTGGTGACGTATTATTGTGGCTCTTTGGCAATGTACATTGGTATATTCTGGCTCCGTCTCAGGCTGGCCACCCCTGAGCGACACGAATGATCTCAGGTCTGGAAAATCTGCTTTATAATTAGTGTCTTAAGGAGCTCAATCTATTTAGTTTATCGAAGAGAAGGTTAAGAGGTGACTTGATCACAGTCTATAAGTACTCACCTGGGGAAGAGATTTCTGATAGCAGATAGGCCTTCAACCTAGCAGAAAAAGGCACTACAAAAGCCAATGGTTGGCAGCTGAAGCTAAACAAATTCAGACTAGAAATAAGGCACAGATTTTTAGCAATGAGAGTAACTAACCATGGGAATAATTTACCTATGAATGTGGTGAATTCTCCATCACTTGAAGCCTTAACATTATGATTGAATGTCTTTCTAAGAAATGTGTCAGCTTGGCAGAATTTGATTTTTTTATTTTTTTACATAGTTTAAGTATTTCCCTCCCAATATTTAATCAATTTAAATTCTTGTGGCTGAGTAAAATTATTGGTTTTAAGCATTTTATTTTTCTCAATTTAAATATTTAAATTTTTACACACAGTTGTGGGAAATTATGTGAGGGTCAGGCAATAGACGAGTGACTATTATTTAATGACAGTAGATTCTGAAATTCAAAAAGTTAAAGCTTTATAACCATTAACACAAATTGTCGACATCATGTCAATATACACAAAGTAAATATCTTTTTATCAAACTCTAATCAGTTCTCAAGCAGTATTTTTCTTACTTTGCCTGTCTAAGCTTTGATCATCAGTGAAAATGTTTTTTCATCAGTTTCTGTGTCTATGGTGAACTTGGCATTTACCCACATTTACCAATAAAAATATAATCCTGCCAGGCCTAAAGATATGTTATCACTCAAACAGAAGTTATGGGCTTCATGCAGTGGCTGTCTGACCTTTTTCCTTCTGTGGACCACTTCCGAGGAATCTTCTTCTAAACCCTTCCTCCCCCACTCCCAATACGGCAATTCTTCCAGTCCTTAGTTCTCAAAGTGTTTCATTTTGTGGACCACCAGGGAGAGCTCTGCAGACCACTGACCTACAGACTACAGTTTGAGAAAGGCTAATAAGGAAGATAGGAAATCACCAAATAGAAGCAGAAGCATTTGGTGATGAAGGAGGGGGTATATGTATCCACCAGTTAAAGTAAAAAGGGGGGGGGGAAAAGTTAAAGAAGTTTTTGTTTGTTTTAATTACAGAGCAGACATCAGATCAGCTCAACCAAAGACGATATAGAACCATTTCTATGCATCATCCTGCCTGCCACCATGCTGCTCTTCCTGGCATTCCTGCTGCTCTTCCTATACCGCCGCTGCCAGCGACCCAGCCCCCAGGGGCAGATCTTCAGTATTGATCTCCCAGAGCACCTACCTGAGCGTGATGTGTCCGATTTCCTTTCAGTGCTGCCCTGGAATAGTGAGCAGAATTTCCACTACTCCACTCTACTCCCTGAAGCCACCTTCCTCACTGTAAGCTTGCCTCCATCATATGAGGAGGCCACTATGAAACCGCCTATGGGAGAGGCTCACATTGAGTTTTCTCAAGATCCAGTGCCTCCTTATGAAGAGAGTACACACTGGTCAACCAACAGTAAATAAACTTCCTAAAGGAAACAGCTTTGGCTGAAGCTTGCAACCCATCAAGGCATAAATATGAGACCACTAGTCATTAACATTAGTGACAAAATTTTCGAACAAGGAAACAACAAAATTAATGGAGGAAGGAGCTTGGGTTGATGTGGGATTACTTTAACACATTTAATGATTCAGCATTTCTAACCTCAATTCAGAGCAGCAAACACCGATAAATACCAGGTTGGTGTGGGATGGGAGGAATTGTGGGGATAAAATGAACGATGTACCTCATAAATTAACTAAATTGAAGGACACTCACTTAGGTTAGAAAGCTAAATCTAGGATGTGGGCTATCAGCTATAAAGGGAGGCAAACAGCTGGATATATGCCAATTACTGAAAGGGCTTTTATCACAGAAATCTCTTCCTTTGTTTGGTTTTTTAATTGAGTTTTTGGTAATTTTAGGAACTTAATTTGAAGTATCTGTATTAACAAACTCACTGTACTGTAATAACGCAGATCTCAGGGAAAAGTGAAGAAACAAGGCCTACAAAGTACTGTCAGTGAATACCACCACTAGGCTCAGTGTCAGGCCTATAAACAGTAGATCAAGATTTTGCAGTCTGCCTTTCAGTGCAGCAATGAGACTGAGGGCTTGGCTACACTTGCAAGTTAGAGCACATTAAAGCAGCCCCAGGTGCCCTAACTCCCAACCTGTCCACACTGGCAAGGCACCTAGAGCGCCCAGACTCTGCAGCTAGAGCGCTCCTGGTAATCCACCTCCACGAGAAGCATTAACGCTTGCTGTGCCTCGGCTGAAACGCCCGGGTGTCAGTGTGAACAAGGTGCTGCATTACTGCGCTGTGATAGGCCCCTGGAAACATCCCATAATCCCCTGAAGTCAAGTGGCCACTCTTGTCATTGTTTTGAACTCGGCTGTAGGAATGCGGATATCCCCTTCCAAAGCTCTGTTTCTGACAGCCTGCATGCTTATCTGCTCCAGGACAAAGCAAACCATTACTGTGGAATGCTGCTTGCTGTGTGTGTGTGTGTGTGTGTGTGTGTGTGTGTGTGTGTGTGTGTGTGTGTGTGTGTGTGTGTGTGAGAGAGAGAGAGAGAGGCAGGGGGGAGGAGGGGTCTGCTGCTGTCTGAACTGACAAGACAGCATGCTGACACACTCAGCACCCCAAAAACCCACTCTCTCTCCCCCCTCCCCCACATACACACAATACTCCCTGTCATACTCCACACACACACCCCCATTTGAAAAGTAAGTTGCAGCCACTTGAACGCTGGGATAGCACCACAATGCACTGCTTTCTGTGGCATTGCAAGAGCTGCTAATCTGGCCACACCAGCGCACTTGAATCTGACAGTGTAAACACACAGCAGCATTTTCCCTGCTGTGTCTGTGAAGGCTGGTTTAACTCCCAGCGTTCTACATCTGCAAGTGTAGCCATGCCCTGAGTGTAACAAGCAGAAAGGATCAGAGGTGATTCAACCATTTTGGGTTAAGTGGAAACAGACATCATGGCAACTGGTGGCACAGCAGGATATTCATACAGCTGATAAGCGGATGTGCAGTCCTATAAATTGTGTGGGGCTGATGGTTTTACTTTGTTTTCTCATTTAAAGTTTAAAAAGAAACCAAACCCTGTAACCTTTCAGTGCTGGACATGAGGTGCAATGTATAAAGATTTAGAAAAAAAAGTTAAAAAAATAAATTAACGGTGAGAAAACTATTTTGTGTTTCAAACAAATACCCATTTCCCCTTAAATCACTAGACAAATGTAAATGCAGCTGTTTAGATACAGAAGTAGAATTAAAGGAACTGGAGGAAATATAGATGCAATGGAGTTTACTCAGCAACTGTCTAACAATGCTTACCAAAAAAATGCAATTCATGTTACTCTGTAACATGTAATTCCACACTGTGGAGGAAAATAAGTACCCATTTTTGATAAATTGTGCAGTTACAACAGTACTAAGCCATTTGTGTGGACAGGGCTCAGGGATTATAACATGGCTTCATGAAAACCTTCTATGAATGAGTTACTATGTAGACACTCTTACTGTGAGCAACAACAACATAAGATATACAGGTTATTTCCCTTACAGAATGCAGCCCTCAGTGTATTTGCCTCAAAACATTACGCAGAAGTGATCTTACTGAAAACAAAATGTATGAGAAGAGAAATCACAGTACAAGAAGAGAGTAAGGTGTGCACACATCTCTAGCCTTAAAATTGTCAAATTCATGTAGAGAGGTCCACTTTTAACTAAATTGACTGAAGTAGCAACATAGTTACATCTCTAAGGGCTTGTCTTCACTACCCGCCGGATCGGCGGGTAGCAATCAATCTATCGGGGATCGATTTTTCGCGTCTCATTATGACGCGATTAATCGATCCCCGATCGCGCTCCCCGTCGGCTCCGGAAATCCACCTCATCGAAAGGCGGAAGCGGAGTCGACGGGGGAGCAGCAGCGATTGACTCACCGCCGTCCTCATGGCCAGGTAAGTCGATTACGATACGCCGACTTCAGCTACGCTATTCACGTAGCTGAAGTTGCGTATCGTAGATCGACCCCCTCCCCTAGTGTAGCCCTGGGCTCAATAACTCAGCCTCTCCACCAAGCTGTTTCTATCTGGTTTCTTTACCTTGCTAGTGTCAGAGACCCAGACTCTGGTCTCAGGTTTCACTTGCAGTTGGCCCAGTTATATTTGCCAGTGATTTTACAGGTGATTAAGGGTGACTTGCCATGACAGTTATCTCCCAGAAGGGTATTTACACAGCTGTCCTCTCCAAAGAGATGAGGAGTGTCATTGTCAATCTCTTGCTCACTGATTATTTTCTCAAATCTATCTTTGGACAAACAGTTTGGGGTTCCTATTTGTTTGTAATCCCATGTACATTTGAAAGATGAATGAATTCAGTATATTTCCCCCCGCACAGAATGCTTTTTGTACTTTATTCAGAGTTAGCATCTCTCACCCCACCCCAACATAGTGGCATCTGCTTTAGATATTAGTTGGTCCCTGGCTGAAGTTATGCCTAAATCCACTTCAATGTCCCCCTTAAATCAAGTTTCATTTTCCCATAATTTCATTTTAATATTATGTCTACTCAATATCAAGTGTGGATTTTAAGTAAATTAACATTGATTTGTCATAATGGGCCTGAATCCAGAAACCCCAAAACTATAGTTCCAATCAAAATCAATACCTCCACCGCAAATGTGAATTAACTCGTCTCTAGAATCATACAAAGTTATTTTAGATCAATTCAGCATATGACCTGTCTGAGCCTGTTGGTAGACGGGTACTTATTTTTAAGTGCTAAATGGTTATTGACCAGTTAGATCACTAAAGCAAACTTATTTTAGGTCAGGTTTGATGACTTAGGCGAATCCAGTTGATTTGTCTCTGACAATGCAGTAAAGTAATAAATATACAGATAAGCCATGATTTTCAGAACTCCACTGATCAGCAAATCAGATGATTTCAAATTCATTTCTGTTCACCATTTCCAAAGTTTATGTAGAAATAGAAATTTGTTTTTTGAAAGTTTTTATAAATTTTGCAAATTTCTCCCTACACCACTGTAAAATTGTTATTTACTTATATGCAGAGTACTTATGCATATTTGTTTGAATTTGGTGAAGTTTGGAGCTCATTAAAAATTAGAGTCTTAGCAGATATGTGTAGTATTTATGGAAGTGAATTCATAGGGATTTGAAAGATAATTATGTACAGTTCTCTCTCCAAAAAGATGCTAGATGCTCTGAATAAGACTATGATGTATGCATAAGCTCTCCCAGTAATCATTTGCTGGTCTTTACAAGCAGGGCCAGCTTTAACGTGTGTGGGGCCCCACGTGAATAACGATGGCAGGGGCCTGCCGACTTTGTCGGCGCAAAAAAAAAATAATCGGGGAATCGGCGGAATCGGCTTAAAGACAGCCCTGCTTACAAGGAGAATTTGCGAACTGCAGTGCCCCAGTTATTAAAAAGGCCTTCTGAAGCTTGAAGGGCAATCTCTGTTTCTTGGCCTCTTCACTAAGGCTGCCAACAAGAGTGCAAATAGTGATGTGGTTGTGGTTATTTTGAGAATCAAAAGATGCAAACTGGAGTAAATTAATTGTATGTAAGTGCTGTATTATTTTCCTTTTACACATGGGGGCTTCATTGCACAAAGTCTAGTATGTGCAGAGTCCTGATCTCCAGTAATACATACAGGTTGTAGCAATGCTAGTTTAGTTACTCCGGGTATAAGAAAGCAAATGAGCTAGACTGACGATCTCCTTTGCACTGTAGGAGCTTATAAACTAGACTCTTAAATAAATGGCTTTATGTTTGCACCCTGAGCTGGCCCTTGGCACCCATTCTTTGCTGCAAGCTAGCTCATGAATATTCACTAGTACTCTAGCTGTGACCAGCTATACTTTAAACACCGTTCAAGGGATTCTCTTTATAAGTGAAAATTCCTACTATGCTTCTGCTACAGGGCTTTTAATTTTCACTATTGCTGAGTGGCCTCAAGGCATCAACATTTAAATGAATGCATTTTAAAAAATTCTCTGGTTTGTAACAAATTGCCAATATGAATATTTATAGCCTTGATTTCAAAGATTAAAGAAAAACCACCACCAAGTGATTATGTCTATAGGGTCATTATTATCATGCTGATTGAAAACAGAGCTGTTCAAAACAAACAAACAAACAAACAAACAAACATTTTTCTTAGATAAAGTACCCTTTTTTCCCCAACACCAGAGTTTTTCACACAAAAAGTGTTTACAATTTTTTTATATTTAAAAATTATTTTTTTTTAAATCGCCACCTTCCCCCACAAATCCCATCATTAGACTCAACTGACCAGACAATGAAATATTTAAATGTTTTAAATTTGGAAAAACTGAAAATAAATGAAACACACAATTTTTTTAAACCCAGCTCTAGGTAAAATTGTAACTGTCATAATAAGAATTGGGGGAGCAGTTAATTGAGAACAATTTATTGATTGAATGGAGTCCCTTTTCTGTTCACAAATTATCGATGAACAGAGTGCAATTCCTATGAAGGTGTATGTTCACATTTATTCATTGTTCAACGTGAATGAGTTTCAGCCTACAGAATGCTTGTAAAGGGTCTGTTGAGAGTTATGGCTATTTGCTATTCAGGAGTCATGCTATGTGATTGGTCACATGGTATCATTTCTCTTCCTTGACTGGATGATCATAGTCTCAGTAAAAACAGGAAGAGGGGGGTGAATAAGGATCTTTAGGTTTGATTCTCTCAAGAGGTTCAGAGAAGTACTTGCAGAGGGGTTGGGGGAGGGAAAGAGTTTTCCCATTAACATTTGTGTAAATAAAATCTGAACCTTTTCCATGAATGTTTGTGGAAAGTGAATAAAGAGGGTGTGAAATGGTCAAAATAAAAAAAAATGTCTGCACTATTCACTCAGCTCCAGTTCTAATCTAATACAGAGTTCATTGTCAAAAATAAAATACCAGGGCAAAACAAGAACACAAGCCTGTAATACTCAAAAAGTCAAACAAGACATCCCAGTATGTAAATCATTACTACAGTACTTTGTCTCCTTGGCTGTTCTTAAGAGTCCAGGATGTATCTTTTTTCCTTTAATTCCCATCTCAGAACCTACAGCCATTTTTTCCACCTTGCTTTTCCCATATTTAAATCCACCACCCTTGAGAAACAAGGGCCATAATTCCTCCAGGCAGAAAAAAAAAAAAAAAGTGTATGGAGTCTCTCTCCAAAGCCTTCACTACCTCTCCTTGAATTTGGGGCAGGTTCAGACCCACACGGAACATAGCATCTCTCCACCAATCCTTTGGTATGCTTCTGGTGAAGCAATTGCTGCACAACACTATTGCAAACCTACTTCTAATAGTGGACTTCTGTGTTTTCATACAGTAGGTGTGAATCCGTTCCTCAAAGCATCATTACCAGCCATATAGCATACTAAAGCATCCTAACAGGAAGAAGGATATGGACAGGGATGAAAAATAGTAGAGAACAAGCCAGTCCAGAAGTAACTTTCTTATAAACCTGCTTCCCGCACCCCACCCCTAGATTCTCATTCTATTTAATTCACTTTTATGTCCAATACAAAAAAGTAATACAAGAAGGGAATGTGACAGGTTGGTATCACAGAAACCCCCTTGGAGCTGCCACCTGGTGTGCCAAGACTACTTCTGCCCCTGCCTTTTCCAGCTTGGGATTCCAGAATCCTGTCTGTTTTGAGCCAGACCCGTTAGCCTGCTGCAAACCCAGACCCAGGTCTGAACCACGTCCCCTAACAGCTGTAAGCCTGCTTGGAAGCAGCTTAGGAAGTGTTCTTGCCTTTGACACCCAGGTGCCCAACTCCCAATGGGGTTCAAACCCTGAATAAATCCGTTTTACCCTGTATAAAGCTTATACAGGGTAAACTCATAAATAGTTCGCCCTCTATTTCATAGATAGAAAGATATGCACAGCTGTTTGCCCCCTCCAGGTACTAACACGTACTCCAGGTAACTTAATAAGTAAAAAGTGATTTTAATAAGTACAGAAAGTAGGATTTAAGTGATGCCAAGTAGTAACAGACAGAACAAAGGGGGATTACTAAGTAAAATAAAATAGAACACGCAAGTCTGTGTTTAATCAAACTGAATACAGATACAAACCTCACCAGTTCCAGCAAACTCCTTTTACAGGCTATAGTCCTCCTAGCCTGGGTCCAGCAATCGCTCACACCCCCTTTTGTCTTTGTCCTTTGTTCAGTCTCTTTCAGATGTGTCCTTGGGGGGGTGGAGAGGCCCTCTCTTTAGCCAGCTCAAGACAAGATGGAGGGGTCTCCCAGGGAGTTAAATAGACTTTCTCCCCTGGGTGGATCCCCTTCCCTTTCCCTGTGTAGCATCCAGTTACCAACTGGAGTTTTGGGATCACATGCACAAGTCACATGTCCATGCACAACTCAGTTCCTTAGGAGCCAAGCCCAGCTACATTCCTGGCCAAGCTCAGATGTGGAATGGTGTCTGCAACTTCTTTTGTCTGTCAAGAGTTTCTTGATTGGGCTCTCAACCTGCACATTCCTTTCTCCAGAAACGATCCCATGCTCTTACAAAGGCTATGTATAAAACCAGCAAATATACAACCAATATTCATAACTTCAACTACAAAAATGATACATGCATACAACCAGGAGGAATAGATTCAGTAGATCATAACTTTTACAAAGATATGTTACATGGCACATGTAGCATAAAACATACTCCAGTTATATCCTATATACATTTATAAGCATCCCCCCATAAAGCCTTATGGGGTACGCTGTCACAGGGAAACAATAATTCTGTAAATTGACTGCCTACCATTCAAAACAAAACATAAATATGCAACATGTCATCTTCTAGCCATAATCTGGAATATCTATTTTTCATTACAAAGTGCTTTGCATGCAACAAGTTGTCATTACCATGTTCAATGGATATGGTCAAGTTCAGAGCCATTTCTGAAAACTCATTTCTTCACCTATGCGACACACAGTAATTTAGATTATTAAAGCAAAGTTATTTTAAAACTAATAGACCTTTGTGTGGTGGAAAGGGGTAGTTTTAAATTGTTGGATGCTGTCACGGCCCAGCACATGGGCAGGCATACCTAGTGGTCAGAGCTGAAGGCAGGAACCAGAATCAGAAACTGAGCAGAGGAGCAAGGCAGGGAACAAGGCAAGCACAGGAGACATTGCAGCCACTGGCCAAGTGTTATTGGTGGGTTTGAGAGCAGTTCTGGCAATGCCACTCAGCCAATCAGGCTATCTATCCGATTGATTAGGGATTGCAGCTGAGGTTAGCTGGATGATCCCAGGCCCAGCTGCAGGCCCTCTTTCCTGACAGAGGACAAGTAATTTTATTTTTAAAATGTTGACTAAATATTTTTAGTCCAGAGAAACAAGAAATGGTAGACCAGTTCTTAATGATTGTTTATCTCACTCCCAACTCAAGGTGTGGCTCCTACTATTTAGTCACAGGTGTTTTTACATACCTTAGAAAACACCATGATCAGGACCAAGCAAAATAATCACAGTTATTAACCGTAGCTATTTTATTATTAAAGGAATAATATGAAAACAAACAAGACAACATGAATGACAGAATACAAGGGATAAACTTTGTTTCATTACATTTTCTTTTGTATGTTTTTCTGTGGACATTTTTTACATAGAGATTATACCCTTGAGAGTGAACTTGCCTTTGGTGGGTCATTTTTCCTCTTGGTAAGTTAAGACCAAAGTATATTGTTTCCCAAAATTACCATGAATTCAGCTTTAGTATCTCATTAGATACTTAAAACAGTTTATATATGGCAAAATAATTTGTTTAAGGACAAGTAAAGCCTGTCTAGTTAATAACCTAAACTGTATATAATTGGGCAAAGCAAGCAACCTAAATTAAATCCTATGAAGTGGAAGAAAATATTTAAATTAGTTATTTAGAAGCAGCCATTTAGGAAGATGTCTTAAAACAGACTAATTAAAAATATTAAGAACCATGTCCAATTTAATCCCACTGTTCTTCTGTTTACCAATGTTTAACTCCTGTCTCCTCTTCAGGAATACATGGTCAAAACATATGGTGATTAACAGGAGAAACTGTTAATCTTTTAAATTGAAACAGCATTTCAGTATTGCAATAAAAACATTACAAGGGCTATAAATCCAATCCCTTGGCAGTGTCTTAGTTAATGTTCTCTCACCATTGCATGCTGAAGTTTTGGGGAGGTTTTTCCTTGTCTGACAATGACAGCTTGCTTATAGAGATGGATGGACATGTGCTCACTTCAGAGTCTTTATATACTCTTATTTTCATTAAATTATTGGAAAACATCTTTCAGGTTTGTTTAGATTCAAGCTGGTTGCTGTCATTCTCTCATTGGCTCCATGTTTGCATGGATAATCCTTAGGAGCCGCCTCATCTTATGAACATGTAGTTCATTAATTAACAGACATTTCTTTAGTTGTCTTTGTTTTAACTCTTTTTATTCAGCAAAAAGAAAATAAGAAAGAAAGAAATACTTGTGGCACCTTAGAGACTAACAAATGTATTTCAGCATAAGCTTTCGTGGGTTAGAACCCACTTCATCCGATGCATGGCATGAATCCGATGAAGTGGGTTCTAACCCACAAAAGCTTATGCTGAAATACATTTGTTAGCCTCTAAGGTGCCACAAGTATTTCTTTCTTTCTTATTTTCTTTTTGCTGACACAGACTAACACGGCTACTACACCGTAACCTCTTTTTATTCAGTCCATTCTCTAAAATATTCTTTCAATTTTATTGGAGTTTGACAGGTAATGAAATTCTGTTTTCAAAAAGCAAAAACACACACACTTGTTCTTTTATATAAAAGATTTTCAGTTCTCAAAACAGTCTTAAAATTAAATAACTTGTAGAAAGTTTTTAGATTAATTTGACTATACAAGAGTTTTTCAAACGATGGTTTCTCTTGTCATCCCTAGTTGGGTAAAGGTTTACTTGCACACTCCCAGTAATTATTTTATCCCACATTAATATAAATATTCTATACTTAAATGGCTTCTTACTTCAGTAATTAATTTAATGAGGTTATTAGGTTCCATGTTGATACATAAAGCATTTATTTATATAGTAATGATATTAGGAGTTTGCATTTAGCTAATGTATTTGCAAATCTGCATTTTACAAAGGCATATGTCATTTGAATATTTAAGAAATAAAGTTTAAAAATTTCCAACTACATGTGATTTTCCTGGAGTTTTAAAAAAAGACTTTCCTTTGGAAAGAAAAGGTATGGCCACTTTACAACCTCGATTTATGGCTCTGATAACATACTCTATACTCCTTTTTTTACAATTAGATCTCTACCTAAAACAAATATTTTACACGGTTGATGTTTGCTAGTCCTTGAGAGATTGGAGCAGAAACCTCCTGGTATTTCTTTGATTAGCTTTAACATTTTGTAACATAACTAGCTAAACATATGTATTATTATATTTCCAGTTACCCTGGCTATTACATACTTGTAGCTATATCTTAATATTCAGTAAATATGCAAAGTTTATATTTGTATTAATATTTTTGCATCAATATTGAGCTCTCTCCCCTACACCTTTCACTGTTTCTTTTTTGAATTTGTGAGCTTGAACAATGAAGCTATTCAGCCAGAAACTAATATATTCTCAAATACATCAGGAGGAATAGTAAAATGCAGTTATGGCTAGAGAAGTGACTATGAAAACAACAATGCAATTTAATTCAGTACACTGTATCTTCAGTTCACATCCACTGACTTGATTGACAAAACCAAATTTTCCTCCTGTTAGTACTGCAGAGCCAATACATCCATGGGGGGAAATGACTGGATTCCAGTCTGACTCGTGCATTAAAATTATGAACTAAAATCTAAAACAGCAGAATTTCTCTTACCACTAACAATGTAAGAAACAAGATAACCTGGGGTTTGACACTCAATCTGAGTTAAGTTTGCAGTACTGGCAGTTAGAAAAATAAAGTAAACAGAGCACATTAGCTATGGAGATCAAATGAGAGAGAAGACAGAATCCCATTCTGTCATTTCTCTGACTAGAAATTAACTTTCAGAGGCACCTAGTCCAGTTAGACACAACAACCAGTTGAATGCACTATGCTACTCAGGTGCAGCATTTCTGGAAATAGTCAGCTTGGGGAGAAATCTGGAGCTATGAAAGTGGGTAGCAATGTCCCTAACACTGGCCTGGTAGCAGCAGAGGCCGATTAGGACTTTGTGGGGCCCTGGGCCAGAGCAAGTGGGGGCCCCTCCCCAACCCTTCCACTTGCAGCCCCCCCCGCCTCACCACTCCGCTCCTGCCAGGGAGCTGGGTCAGAGCACGGGGGCTTTCCCCGCTCCCCGGCAGGAGCACCAGGCAGAGCAGGTTTCTGGTACGGGGGTGCCCATTTTTCCAGAGCCCCCCCAATAGGCTGGGGCCCTTTGGCATGGGCCCTGTTGGCCCAGTGGCTTATCCACTATTGGGCGGCAGGATCCTTAGCAAGCGACACCAAGAAGTCCAAGTGATGCTGCATTTCACTTTAGTTAATGGGCAACGTTAAACTTGTTGCTATTCCCTACACTTTTGTTTTCCTTTTCTATAATATCATGATCACAGCTTCCAATCTTCAACGACTTATCTTGAGCGGTGTGTGGAAACATTTGTTCAACTCAAAACATTTTAGCCTGCCACTGTTAATGCTTTTTGGATGTGTGTTGTCTGGTTCTTGTGCAGTTTCTATTTCTAAAATAAGTTAGAAGGTCTTAAAACTATTGTTGATATTATCTCTACACTTACAGATTCCCCTTAAATCTGATCCTACGTTTGGGTCTTGGCCTGCCTTCTTTATAAAGGCAGCTGCAAAATAACTTAATAATGCTTAATATCTCAGGGGGTTCTTATCCTCTGGTCCTAATTCCTTGTCATTCCTTCTTAAGCAGGCTGATCGTTTCCTGTAATATTTGTCAGCTGCATAGATGCTTGAGCAGTATTTTAGAGCTATTATTGCTTCATCTGATAGTTTTACTATATTTCTAGATCTGCCAGCATTTCCACTGGAGCCCCCTATTTGCGCAATTTTATAGCTCACTTTTATGACCTGAACCAGCTTAAGACTTGATGGCTTACAAGACAGGCACTTTCTTCCATTGTGTTTCACCTTTAGATCACTGGTTTGAATGTTGCCTGGTAGAGATGAGGAGGTTTCCCACCCTGCCTGAGTGCAGCTCAGATTAGTAAAGAGAGGAGGCAGTTCCCTGATCCTCAGCCACAAAACCCCAGTGCACATTTAAAGCGGCTTTAATGCAGCTCTAATTTATACCACAGGAGTGAAGTCTCTCAGGGATCTTCCACCAGTGGAAGATCAGGGCACCTCTCCCCATCCTGGACATGCCCCTTTCTCACCTTATGCCAGGAGCATAGGGGTGGCTGATGCAAGAGGCAGCAGAGATATTTCTACCAGCTTTATGTTAGCAGATAGTTCCTGTACACAAGGGAAATTCTCACTGGTTATTTCCAGCTGTTTTAAGGCCAAGTGGCCTTAGTAACTGGAGAATCCAGAACCAAAAGTCAGAAGTCATCACTCTTACTCCTTCCTATCGAAAGTTAAAACACTTTGGCAAGAAAAGCATGGGAAGTTTACACTGCCATTCCCTTTGTTGTAAGATACACAGGAGACTTCACTTTCCTGCACTATCTTTCAGCATCATCCAGTTTCCGAAAGTCAGGGCGATTTTGATTCCAGGAATATTCCCTTGTTGGGAAAGAAATAAGTTGACATACGTACACAGGCACTTTAAAAACAAACACAACACAACAGTGAGGGTAATTGACCATTGGAACAACTTACCAGGAGTGGTGGGACATTCTCCAGCACTCAAAGCCTATAAAGCAAGACTGGATTTTTCTCTAAAAGATATGCTCTGGCTCAAGTTATGGATTGAGGCAGAAATTATTGGATGAAATTCTGTGGCCTGTGTTATGCAGGAGGTCGGAGTAGAGGATTAAAAAAAGAGTCCCTTCTGACCTTAAATATCTATTATTCTTACCTAATTTATTTACAACAGGTACACATTCTTGAACTGAGAGATCAGATGCCAAAGACAAGTGCCATTTATAAGTCACAGATAACTCAAGAATTCAAGCGACAGCTCTGTGTGTTCAAACCGTCAGCTAGCATATTTCTCTCATAAACGTTGTCCAAGTTGCTCCATGACTATTTTTACTACTCCAAAATCACATTAAATCTTTTGTTATGACCAGGTACTTGGACTGTTACTCAGAAAATTCCTCATCCACCAAGCCATCCACCAATGTCTCGGTCAAAAAATCATAGAGCTGGCTGGGGGCTAAAGCATTGGGCAGGTGCAACACAAAAAGCTCACTTGAGTTTTATATAGTTCTTCCTCACGCATAATATTAGGTCAGTTTGGGGTCATTTGACCAAGGCATTCCTGAGTTACAGCCCCTTCAAAAAAAAAAAAAACTAACCAAAAAAACCCCCAACCAACCAATGAAAAAAAAGTTTAATTTTGCTGCCTCATGCTGTTAAACTGAGGGGTACGAATGACCGGATGAGTCACAGACTTCTTGATGGCTTTAAACTCACCATTCAATTAAGGATAAGTAAGGCTCTACCAAAAATCACAGTCCATTTTGGTCAATTTCACTGTCATGGAAATGGGAGCCCTCCCATCGACATAATAAAACCACCTCAATGAGCGGTGGTAGATCTCCCGCCGACATAGCGCTGTGCACATGAGTGCTTATGCTGGCAAAAACTTTTGCTGCTCTGGGGAAGTGTTTTGTCACACCCCTGAGCAACATATGTTTTGCCAACGTAAGTGGTAGTGTAGACATAGCCTTAGCCACCCCAAGCGACTTAAGTTACACCAGTCTAAGCACCAGTGTGGACAGCATCGTGTCAATGGGGCAGCTTCTCCTGCTGACATAGCTACCGCCACTCGTGACAAGAGAGCTCTCCCCCGTCGGCTTAGAGCATCTACACTGTAAGATCTGTAGTGTAGCCGTAGCCTTAGTAATCAAAGTCTTTGGGGGGAAAGAATTAGACACATGAATGCTTCCTGGAAGGGAAGAGGTTTTAGGGGGTGGAGGAGTAAGGTATTAGGGAGAGAGGGGTTTAGGGTTGCAGCGAGGGGGGGATAGATAGGGATGGGTGGTAGGGGAGAGATGGTAGGGGCTCTGGTGAGGGAGGCATAGCAACCCCCATTTTTTCCAGCGCACCCCAACAGCCCTGCAGCCCAAACCCCTGCACCCATAGCTCTGCCAGTGAACCCCCAATAGCCCTGCAGCCCAGCCCCCTGAATTCCACAGCTCTGCCAATGCAGCCCAAAACGGCATGAAAGCTATGTTTTGGAAGAATATTAATTGGGGGGTTCATGGATGGCCAGAAAACATGTCCTGTGTGGCTGTGACCAAATGCACCCTCTGTTTGCACCCTACACACCATTGTAATAATCTTTGTTCAATATATGCTTTGTGAGGTATCATCTGAAAACTAATAACTCACTGGTCAATAATATCAGGGTGAAACGTGCGTAGTAACATTATATGTAAAGTTATGAACAAATTGAAATAATGACTGAAGGATATTTACAGACAAGTCTGGGTAAACCTGTTTTGAAAAGACAAAGGACAAGCTGACACCCCTGTTAGGTGTCATCAAAGCTGATGAGCAATCACCTGTAAAATGGCCATTCTTTGGCAAGGAAGGGGGGTACAAACAGATCGAGCTGCATTTTAGCAAACACGATGGAACTCTTTTGCCCCCAGATTACTTGTCTCTGTCCCAGGGCCGGCTCCAGGCACCAGCCTACCAAGCACGTGCTTGGGGCGGCACCTGGAGGGGGGGCAGCGCTCAGGTTTTTGTTTTTTTTTCCCTCCCTCCAGCCACCGGGGAGAGCGGCGCCGCGGCCGGGCTCGGCGCCCTCCCCTCGGTCGCCGGGGAGAGCGGCGCCGCGGCGGGGCTCGCTGCCCGCCCCACGGCGCTCCAGCTGCTGGGGAGAGCGGGGCCGCGGCTGGGCTCGGCGCCCTCCCCTTAGCCGCCGGGGAGAGCGGGGCCGCGGCCGGGCTTGGCGCCCTCCCCTTAGCCGCCGGGGAGAGCGGCGCCGCGGCCGGGCTCGGCGCCCTCCCTCCGGCCGCCGGGGAGAGCGGCGCCGCGGCCGGGCTCGCCGCCCGCCCCGCGGCGCTCCAGCCGCCGGGGAGAGTGGGGCCGTAGCCGGTCTCGGTGCCCTCCCCTGCCATGCTCCCCGCTGGGACAGCGGGGCCTGCCGCGCTCCCTGCCCCAGCCGGGGGAGCAGGGCTGCGTGCCTGCCACGCTCCCCTCTGGCACCTCGGCGTGGTGGGGGGGGCGGCGGGTGGCTTTTTTGCCTGGGGCGGCAAAAAAGCCAGAGCCGGCCCTGCTCTGTCCTCACAGTGAGAATGACCTGTATCTAGGGGTAACCCTCAGGAAAATGCATTTCAAAGGGTGACTGAACTATAAAAGTGAGGGGCAAAACCACTGCAAGGTATCACTACCTATCCCACATAAGATGACAACAGAAACAGCTCTTGGACTTTTAGGAGCAGATACTGGCCTGAGAATTTGGTCAGCAGTATTACCGGGAACAAGTGGTAAGGGATTTCACCTTGAACATCTTGGTAAGTTTTAGTAGAGCATTTTATCTGTATTTCTCTTGTAGCTATTTCTGACTTTAATGCCTTATAATGGTACTCACTTGAAATTTATCTCCTTGTAGTTAAATAAACTTGTTTTATTCTTTAAATCAAAACTTAAGCTCTCATGGGATAAGAGGGAAGGTCCTTTCATGGATTGGTAACTGGTTAAAAGATCAGAAACAAAGGGTAAGAATAAATGGTCAATTTTCAGAATGGAGAGAGGTAAATAGTGGTGTCCACTAGGGGTGTGTACTGCACCAGGCCTATTCAACATATTCATAAATGACTTGGGAAAAGGGGTAAACAGGGACGTGACAAAATTTGCAGATGATAACTATCTTGAGTAGTTTTGTAAGTCCCAGGCAGATTGCGAAGAACTACAAAAGGATCTCTCAAAACTGGGTGACTAGGTAACAAAATGGCAGATGAAATTCAATGTTGATTAATGCAAAATATTCATATAAAATGGTGGGTCTAAATTAGCTGTTATCACTCAAAGATCTTGGAGTCATTGTGGATAGTTCTCTGAGAACACCCACTCAATGTGCAACGGCAGTCAAAAGAGCGAACAGAAGGTTGGGCATCATTAAGAACGGGATAGATAATAAGGCAGAAAATATCATATTGCCTCTATGTAAATCCATGGTATGCCCACATCTTGAATACTATGTGCAGATGTGGTCGCCCCATCTCAAAAATGATACATTAGAATTGGAAAAGGTTCAGAAAAGGGCAACAACAATGATTCGGGATATGGAACAGCTTTCGTATGAGGAGAGATTAAGAAGACTCGGACTTTTCAGCTTGGAAAAAGAGATGACTAGGGGGATATGATTGAAGTCTATAAAATCACAACTGGTGTGGAGAAAGTAAATAAGGAAGTGTTATTTACTCCTTCTCATAACACATGAACTAGAGGTCACCAAATGAAATTAATAGGCAGCAGGTTTAAAACAAACAAAAGGAAGTATTTTTCACACAACGCAGTCAGTCTATGAAACTCCTTGCCAGAGGATGTTGTGAAGGCCAAGACTATAACAGGTTTCAAAAAAGAACTAGATAAGTTCATAGAGATTAGATCCATCAATGGCTATTAGCCAGGATGGGCAGGGATGGTGTCCCTAGCCTCTGTTTGCCAGAAGCTGGGAATGGGCGACAGGGGATGGACCACGTGATTATCTGTTCATTCCCTCTGAAGCACCTGGCATTGGCCACTGTCGGAAGACAGGATACTGGGCTAGATGGACCTTTGGTCTGACCCAGTATGGCTGTTCTTATGTTCTTACTCCAGTGTTGAGAACTGTGTGGGTAACTCCATTTAGGGTAGCAAATTGTTGTATATTGATCCCCATTAAGAGGGACAACAGACTTAACATATCTAGACAGTCCAAGAGAGGGCCAGACAGTGCAGAACACATGTTTTGGGGGGAAAATATAGGACTGGATTCGGGTCCCCCTGCAAGTGGTCCCTAAGGATGGTGGAAGCCAGAGTGTGACTGATGTGTGGCTGACAGGCTGCAGCTATACACAAACACTCAGGTTTTACCTGAATGCTGGAAGGCTGTTTGTGAGTGGCCTAGGTGGCAGCTACAGCAGCAAAACATTGTGAGGCACCCGAGTTTGCAGAACAGGGGTGACACAGCCCCTCACTGGTCTGGATTGCATACCGGAATGTCATAATAGCATAGAAACGTTACAAGCTCAGACATCTCACTGTTTCTCAGAGATGGGGCACATCTACTGGACCAAGGTCAGAGGATCTCTCTCAAAACATAAAATTGTCAGTGTTTTGGAACTGAAACCTCATCTGATTCCTCTCACCAGCCCTGCCACAAACTCCACCCTGCAATCATTCTGAAACACGACCACAAACAATATTCCACTGTAACATAGTTGTTCTTGACTCCCAGCACTGCATGTGAGTTATAGGAGGGAAGTAACATCAACAGAAATATTTGTATCATAGGGAGTGAAGACCTCAGGGAGATGTGTCCCCTGCTTATGGTACGTGGCCTGTTTACAGTAGGGGGAAATGCATTGAATGGGTCAGGGGGCATGGCTGGGTAGGTGTGCCAAAGTAGACTTTTATGATGTAGCTGATGTGTTGGGGAGGGGGAAGATGGTGGACTCAGGATGCTAATTGTGGAACATGATATATGTACAACTGCCTAAATGACTACTAACACCTGCCAACAAATAAATATATATATATATATATAGCGCCACTGAATTGCCTTGTGGTTCAGCATGTTTGTGTAAAGTATTACACACATAGGAACAGAACCATGAGGCAATTCAGTGGCAAACAAAACCAAAACAAACCCTACACGGACACAGAATTAACTACCGTTGATGGTATGTCATCCCCTTGCAGAACGTGAGCAAAACTCAAACTTCTAAAAACCAGAAAATGTAATTCCTAACTCTGCCCTCTTTCAGCAATGCCCCAACATGTGGTGTTTACACACATACCTGGTTCATTTCAGCAACTGTGGGGCTGGCAAAGTAAAGCTCTTCCCCTCCTTTTACAAACCATCAGCTGGAATCCTCTTGGTGAGAGCAAACACAATTACAGGACACAAAGGAGTTGGGGAGAAAGGTTGCCCATGCCACTTTGCTCTAAGAGGGTAGAGGAAATGCCTCAATAAGCGCACATTCACACGGGCCCTTGGCACTGTAAGATTCAGGAGGTTCTACATATTGGCATACACTCATCTGGCCAACTCCCCAGAAAGAATACCTTACATGTTCAATTTAAGAACCACTTCACAGTTACAGCTCCCTTTCCAGACAGCTTGACACATACCCTCAAGGTGTGACTAACGTGTGAGTACCACCTCAGGGCAGACTGTTAAGCAGGGCACAAACCCCAAACTGGCTGAGAGTTCTATACTGAGATTTCACCAACTAAACATCAAATGTGAACTCCTCAAGCACTATAACTGCCTAAACATGGAGTCACAGACAGTTCTTGTGAGACACAGTACCTCAAAGAAGCTCTCTGTACATATCATAATATCAAAGTGGTGGATATGGGGGTTCCAAAGTATGCCTTGTGAGGTATCATTTTAAAAGTCTCGATCTGCTGAACATTAATACAATCCAACAGGGTATGTGCTATCGTATGTGAAGTTATGACATATTGCTATTACTGAAATATGTTCTGAGGTTGAGAGATGCCCACAGCCAACCTTTCAATTGCAATAAAGGACCAGGCTGACATGTGCTTATGGCCCATTAAAGAGAATCCACTCTCAACCATCCCAGAAACTTCTCAGAAAGCTTCTGAGCACGTATGCAATGTAGACTGCTTGACCAAAGGGGGACTGCCTGATCCCCATGTCACAGCAAAGATCTTTTCAGCAAGCTGGAAGAAAATATAAAAGAGGGGAAGTGACATCATGACCTGGCCTCTCTCCCAACTCAACACCTGGAAGGAACACGTGGAGTAAAAAGACTCTGAACTGTGGAAGAGTGGTCCCAGGCTGAAAAGGGAGTCCAGGCTCTGTACTGAATATCTGTAACCTGCTTATACTATCGGTCAGAGTGAGACTGCTTGATTCAAATCCTGTTTAGTTTGTAGAATTTAATAAAAATAAATTTGCAGTCTAAGTAACCAACTTTTCTCTCTATCCTTGCTACTTATAATCACTTTATCTTCCTGCAGTTAATACATTTGTTTTATATGTTACCTAAAAACTGTTTTAGTTGAAGTGCTTGGGAAAATCTCAGCTCAGTGAGGCTAGCATGTGTCCATTCCACACTGAGGGAGTGGCAAACTACTTAATGAACTTGCACTGCCCATAGGGGTGCAACGTTAGGGAGCTGGGGTGAATTGGCTGGAGCCTCCCTATTGTTGGTGCATGAGTGGCTGGGAGATTATTCATGTAACTTGGGTGCATCCCTGCCTGTGGATGTCTGTGTAAGTCCAGTGCCTATCAGAGGTTTGTAGCTTGACATCAGCCGCACAGCGAGAGAGGCAGCCCAGATTGAGATGGCTGAGCCTCTGTCCCATCACAGTCCAGGTTGCACCCTGGGGACCCTGTCACAGTCCCCTTCAGCACTCCAGGCTATTTTGCCACCTAGGAAAGTTTACCTTTGTGATAGATGGTCCCTTCAGGTTACTCCCAGCCCAATGGACTGGTCACTTACCCCAATTGTATTTTAGGTCTCAGACAAAAGCAATGCTTATAGCTAGGACTGTCAATTAATTGCAGTTAACTCAAGCAATTAACTCAAAACAAATTAACCGCAATTAATTGCAGTTTTAATCACACCATTAAACAATAATAGAATACCAACTGAAATTCATTATAAATATTTTTGGATTTTTTCTACATTTTCAAATATATTGATCTCAATTACAACACAGAATACAAAGTGTACAGTGTTCACTTTATATTATTATTTTTGATTACCAATATTTGTAAGGTAAAAACAAAATAGTATTTTTCAATTCACCTCATACAAGTACTGTAGTGCAATCTCTCTGTTGTGAAAGGGCAATTTACAAATATAGATTTTTTTGGTTACGTAACTGCACTCAAAAACAAAATAACGTAAAACTTTAGAACCTACAAGTCCACTCAGTCCTACTTCTTGTTCAGCCAATCACTAAAACAAATGCTGCCTGCTTCTTATTTACAATGTCACCTGAAAGTGAGAACAGGTGTTCACATGGCATTTTTGTAGCCGGCATTGCAAGGTATTTATGTGCCAGATATGCTAAACATTTCTATGTCCCTTCATGCTTCAACCACCATTCCAGAGGACATGCTTCCATGCTGGTCAACAGTCATGGGTTCTCCTCGATAACGACCCAAAGCAGTGTGGACAGACGCACATTCATTTTCATAATCTGAGTCCCGTAAATGTAAACAAACTTGTTTGTCTTTGCGATTGATTGAACAAAAAATAGGACTGAGTGGACTTGTAGGTTCTAAAGTTTTATGTTATTTTGTTTTTGAGTGCAGTTATGTAACTACCCAAAAAAATCTACATTTGTAAGTTGCACTTTCACAATAAAGAGATTACACTACAGTACTTGTATGAGGTGAATTGAAAAATACTATTGTGACACTACACCCCAGGGAAGTGCCCTATAAGCCCCATATTCATCATTTCTATATAATTGTGATATTGCATATAAAGCATCCCATGTAAGGTATGATGGGAAAGGATATGATCTGCTGAAACCCACTATTCCATCTAAATATGTACATCATTAATGCACATTAAGTTATGAGAATTGTGTTGTATAGTTGTCACTAAAATATGATGTGGGTTTGGGAAGCGTCCAGATACTAGCCCCCACTCCCAAGACAACAACAAGGGCAGTAACCAATGCCCAGGCAGGCGCTGAACAGACATGACCAGCCATTGTCCAACAAAGGAGTTACAATTCAATGACTCACTCACAGGAGACACACTGGGGATATTAAGTATCAGAGGGGTAGCCGTGTTAGTCTGGATCTGTAGAAGCGACAAAGGGTCCTGTGGCATCTTATAGACTAACAGAGGTATTGAAGCATAAGCTTTCGTGGGTGAATACCCACTTCTTCGGATGCAAGCTTGCATCCGAACAAGTGGGTATTCACCCATGAAAGCTTATGCTTCAATACCTCTGTTAGTCTATAAGGTGCCACAGGACCCTTTGTCGCTTCTACTGGGGATATTGCTTCACATTGTAACTCACCAATGCCCACCAGACATGCTTGGAGTCTGGATTTATGTTCTCCAAGCACATGGACTAAGGGTATAAAACAGGACCAAGAAAGGGGCCACTGTGCTCTCTCTCTTCTCCCCCATCTATGCTGAAGGCAACAAGAACGTTGGAGCTGAGGAGACTGGTCCTCTGGGCTATGGGGGAAATGCTTGTGTATGAAAGACTAACCAACCTGCAATACCCAATGGGGTGAGAAAAACTGCTTAATCTAGATGTTGCCCATAGGGGCAATAGGGTTGAGAATTAAGACTGCGTGCTTATATTTTATTTCCTTTTGGTAACCACTCTGACTTTTTGCCTCTCTTTTGTAATCAATAAATTTGTTTTACTGTTTATCTTTACCAGTGAGTTTGCCTGAAGCGTTTGGTAAATCTGCTCATGTTTACAAAGGTTGGTATTTACCCACTTTCCGCTGACGAAGTGGTGAACCAATTAATAAACTTGCATTGCTCAAGAAAGGGTCTTGAGCATTGAAAGATGGTATATTCCTAGGGTACAAGGCGGGGAGCATTTGGCTGGTGCCTTTCTCTGTGTGATTCACGAGTGGCTCTTGGACCACTCATGCAATCTAGCTAGGTGTGGAGATCCACATGCGGTTGTACTGAGTGGAAAGAGCACCTACAGGGGTTTGCTGCTTGCCACTGGTAGGGCATTGTGAGAGACAACCCAAGATAGTGAGAAGGGGGCACAGCGATCCCACAATCCCAGGTTGCACCTCAGGGATACCATCACAACTATTTATTTTGTTTCTTTTTTACAATGCAAATATCTGTAATCAAAAATAATATAAATTTAGCACTGTACACTTTGCATTCTGTGTTGTAATTGAAATCAATAGATTGGAGACTGTAGAAAACATCCAAAAATATTTAAATAAATAGTATTCTATTATTAACAGTGCAATTAATCATTTTTTTAAAATCTCGCCTTTAATCGCGATTAATATTTTAATAGTTTGACGGCCCTACTTTTAGCCAAACCTATAATAAACAAAAGATTTATTAACTGTAAAAACGCTCATTTATTTTCTCAATGTTAAAGCAGGCAAACATATACACAGATGCGTTAAAGTCCTATGTTCCAAAAGGTAAGAGGCTGATGTAATATGGAAGCTTTATATGTCCTTTAGGGCTAACTCAGGCTAAGAAGCTGGGGATCCCTTGCTTATGCTTAGAAATCTTGCCCTCTCCAAGTCCAAGCAGTGTAGAGGTAGCTTCTTTCTGTTAGGGATTCTTATTTCCTTCCCCCAGAGTTCAAGCTAATGGGACAAGTCTCCATGCAGGTCTCCTCTTTATGTGTTGGGGGAGGGGCAGGGGAAGAGCAACCAAAGTCCCTTGTCCTCTGATCTTCCACAATGGTTTGTCTGGTGCCTATGGGCCTTCTTTTGTTGGGCAGAAGATATGCTGGTTTACCACAGGTGGTGTTCTTACACTTGTTAATGCCTCTCTCCTGCCTGGTGGCTTTACAGTTTTAGAACAAAGCAACACTTAAATATTATCTTATATAGATATTATAAATGATTAATGCATGCAGCAATTTACAAGCATTTCATAAAGTGTAAACACTAAACACATTATCATAAACTTAATACTTATTTTAAAACTGTTACATACCTCAAAGTAATCCACATGTGGTTATATAACAAACATACCTTTACAAAGTAGGGATGATTTAGTTGGGGATTGGTCCTGCTTTGAGCAGGGGATTGGACTAGATGACCTCCTGAAGTCTCTTCCAACCCTGATACTCTATGATTCTATGAAAGCAGGGCCAACAACTGCCTCCACTGCCTTGTGTGGGCACACCTAACACTCTGACAGCACCTAGAGTGTATGCAAATAATTCCCATTGGTTCCTACCAGCTCCAGAGGAACAGAGGGAAGGCATCAGGGTCAACTTTTTTTGACTTATCCTTCAATTTTGTTAGCTGAATTCCTCTGAGGGAGAATGAATGGGTTGTAAAGGAACATGGTGAAGAGTTCGTACATTTCAGCAACTTGGAGTTGGCTGAGTAAAGGTGTGTGTGTTAATGGGGAATACTGGGGCAGTGCTGAAAGAGGGCAGAGTTAAAGTTACATGTGCAACCTTACTCTGCATTTCCTGTTTCAGTTTAGCTCAACTCAACATTCTTCAAGGGAACAACACATCAGCAAGCAACCTTAACTCTACGTTTAACATAGGTTATGGGGTTGGGTTTTTTTGCCATTGAATATATAATACTGTAGTGCTTATCAAAGGTTCTGGCTAGACACTTCCGGAGAACAAAGCTCTCTCAATATTAAGAGCTCAGTCCTCTTGTAGGGATAAGGTGGCAATTGAGTCTCTAGGTCCATTCAGTTTTTGGCTGATCTGCTGAAAGTTCCAAAAAGGCTGCCAGGGCCCTGCCCACTGGAGTAGTGGTGTTTGTCATCTACTGGAAAGTGGACAGAAGAGGCACCCTCACAATTACCTGATATAAGCACACACTATTTTAAAGTTACAGGGGAGTCGCATCTTACGCGGGGGTTAGGTTCTAAAGTCAGCACATAAGGTGAAAATCGCATATAGTCAAACTCTCATTGAGTGGAATGGTGGGCGGAATCGTCCGCACTACAGGTACAGTATTTAAATGGTTATTTTTCCTCTTCTTTTTTTTTGGCAGAACGCGTATGAATTCACATAAGTTAAATGCGTGTATGATGCGACTCCACTGTATTCTTCTTTCTTTCGTCCTGTTGATAAGTAGCTAATATTGGATAAGCACAGGAGAAATACTCTTATAATAATAAACTAGTATTCTACACTGCTATAGCACCTTCCATCTGTGAATCTTAACGCACCATATAAACACTGACAAATCAAACCGCACCCCACCCCTGTATATTAGGCATAATTGTTTCAGTTTTAAAGGTATGGAAAGAGAGGCACAGAGAAATTAAGATCCAAATTGCCCACAAATTTGACTACCTCTTCTTTTGAATGCCTAACTTGAGACACTTAAGGTTGGATTTCCAGCGGTGCTAAACACTAAACTCCCCACTAACCTCTTTACCCCGTATCTGTGCCTTCAACACAGCCTCCTTAAAGCTTTTTAAAAAAATGTTATAGTCCCACTTAATAAACAAATCAAAGTATTTTTCATAAGTTACAGTAACATTGTCCAACTATGCATGAGCATTTCCTTTAGGAACAGTGTAACCTACCCCAACCAATACTTGTTTCACGTGCAGAAAAATAAATGTATGTAATAATACAAGTATTATTAAGGAGTAAATGTCAGTATCTATTAAAGTAATAACTTTGACAAAATAAATACATGTTGTCTGTACCAAGGCGCAATAACTTGACCAGCCATACTAAATATTTGCCTATGTATCAATAGAAGTGAGATTGTCCTGAAAGAGCTACTGATGCTAAACATTCCACATTGTGCTTAAACGCACATTCTTTATTAGGCTACACTGTACATTTTACTACAGTATTTTCTTCTACATGGCTCGTATGTTACCTCACCCACCAGACAAACAAGAAGAGAATAAAGCCACATGAAGAGTAGTCCATTTTTTCCTCAGTTTACATCTGATCCCAAGAGAAGGGAGAGCTATATCAATCATTGCTTTTCAATCTGCCCCTAAGGAAAAGGGTGAAGTATAAATTAATCCTACTGAAACGGGTGAGGTGGGCCTTACGTAAGGCTTCTCAGTTAATTCCCAGAAATACATTAGAGATAATACCTGAACATAAATCTTGACTGACAACCATGAAAATATGCTGACGAAAGCTATGACGAACTAAATACAAAACATTAAGTTCATCCTTAGGCCAGTTCACCCTTTCACTTCAGTGAGGTTATAACTAAAATTAATTTGGCTTTAGGTTAATGCATCATTCTGGTGAGATTTTAAATGCAGGAGACTCAAAGTAATGATTTAACAACAGTTGGTTACATGTACATACATAATCTCAAATACTATTCATGTGTTTAAAATCTTTCACCATCAGAATAATATTCTGCAATTCTATAGCACCTTCCATCAAACTCAAAGTATTTTATTGGAATTAATTTAGCCTCTCAGCATCCCTGTAAATTAGGAAGGTATAATCCTGTGTTTTACACTAGATCAAGGAGACCTTGCAAGCCCTATTTGAAAAATTTTGGTTTCCCTTCCCTAAATACAGCAGCTGTTGTAACATGCTGAAACTGTAGGGTTTATTTATACATCATTTTAGAAATGTTCTTCCTCTTCTCATTACCTTTAACCTTGCCTGAGAGAGGGATTCCCCTTTCCAAACCACCAGATATGAGTTAGCTAACTCTTCCATAGGAGAGATCAATGTGGGCAAGCAGTCCTCTCCCCCCCGCCAATAATCAGCAGTGAGGGTCACAGAGCTCTCCCCCCGCCACCAGGGCCAAGGTGGTGGGAGGCGGGGGGAAGCTGACAGTTTTCTCTCTCTGCCACGGCCAAGTACTTGTGGATACATTTATTCAGAAGGCTCCATGGTGCATGGATTTTTGTTGAAATGGTGAGCATACGGCTGTTTATTTCTATGCATCTGATGTATGTGCATGTGTCGATATGGTGTGATGTGTATAATGTGTGTGTTTAACACACCCCTCCAAAAGCAGTGAAATTTTAATTCCTGTGCATGTCTAGGGTGACCAGGTGTCTGTTTTTTTACAGGAATATCCGGTCAAAAAGGGACCCTGGCAGCTCTGTTCAGCACCGCTGACCGGACCATTAGAAGTCCGGTCAGCAATACTGCAGTGCTAAGGCAGGCTAGTCCCTACCTGTCCTGGCTGGCACCGTGCTTCACCCCGAAAGCGGCCAGCAGGTCCAGCTCCTAGGCAGGGAGGCCACGGGGATCCACACGCTGCCCCCACCCCGAGCACCGGCTTTGCACTTCTGGTGTCTGTGGGCGAAAGCAGGGCATGGAGCCTCCTCTCCCCCCGCCCCCCAACCCCCGCCTAGGACCCAGACCTGCTGGCTGTTTCCAGGGCATGCGCAGCATGGGACAGGCAGGCAGCCTGCCTTAGCCCCCCACTGTGCCATTGACCGGGAGCCGCCGGAGATAAGCTCTGCCCATGTCCCAACCCCCTGCCCCAGCCCTGAGCCCCCCCCAAACCAAGAGCCCCCTCCTCCATCCCAAACCCCTCAGCCCCTGCCCCACCCGAGAGCCTGTACCCCCAGCCAGAGCCCTCACCCCTGCTCATACTCCAACCCCTTGCCCCAGCCAAGTGAAGTGAGTGAGGGTGAGGGAGCAGGAATGTAGATTGGGGTGGGGCCTTGTGGAAGGGGCGGGGCTAGGGTATTTGGTTTTGTGCCACTAGTTGGCAACCCTAGGCAGCAGGTCCCTGGGAGAGATGTCTACAGATACAAATCGGTGTTTCTAAGTGATGTAGTATCTGCCCAGACCTCACTCATTTGGGATGAGCGTGAAGGGATCTGGAACGCCTACATAGCCAGATAACGATTAATTCTTATTTGAAAGGCTGCCATAGAGGCCATTAAGGCCTTTTTACATTGAAGTCAGAAGGGCCCCAGCCTGGGGGTGGAAGGTCTGTGGGGGCTTAGTTTTAAGATCTCACCGACTGATTGCCACTGAAGGCGCTGGCGCTAGAGAACCCCACACGCCCGGTCTCGCTGGAACAGACACGTGTCTGCAGAGGGTCAGCCCGGCTCGGAAATCCTCCCCTACTGCTGCTCCGCCAGGGTAACCCCAGCAGCAGGTGGCCTGTTTCTGCGCACGGTAGTAAAGCCGCCGTTTAATCTCTCGCCCTGCTGCAGCGAGCGGGGATTTTGCTGTGTGAGTCAGGCTCCTTTACAGCCCCGCCGGCCCCATCGCCGCTCCGGGCCTTCCCCTTGGTACTCCCCCCTTTCAAAACACGCCCAGTGACTGGCAAGTGCGGCACGGAGCAGGCCAGCACTGCCCCCTCCCCGCCCGGCCCTTGGATGCACCCACCCGGCTTATCCCCGTGCAGCCTGGAGCTCGCATAACTCCGCGCCACCGCCCACAAGGCTGCCCGGAATAGCGGGGAGCAGAAAGCCGCTGGAACCCCCGCGGGAGCGTCTCCCCCCTGCAAGCCCCCGGGCGGCGCAGCGCGCTCGCTTGGGGCAGGGCCGTTCGTAGCTGGGGCTGCCAGACGCTTGCACCGGGGGGGGGGGGGGGCGACTTCCTTCGCCTTCCCCCATTCCCGGGGAGGGTGAGGGGGCAGCATGCTGGTGCAAGGGGCCGGTCGCCACCGTGCGGAAGGTGGGTGTGCCCAGCCTCGTGGCCTTATGAAACCTCGCCGCCTGGCCCGCCCACAAGCAGCTGGCAGGCTCGGGCAGACGGAGGTTTGTGCTTCGCTCGGGGACAGCCCACTGGGGAAGGGCAGGGGGCGCATTTGGGAGGGGGCTGCTGAGGGAGACAAACGGTGCTGGGCCGGCCCGGCCCCGGCATAGGGGGAGGGGGATGCTGAGCTAACCCCAGCGCTGCCGCCGCGGCTGGGCGGGTGAGGTGCACGCGGGGGGCTCAAGGAGGGGGGGGGGGCTAGAGCAGGCCCTACTAACTTCGCTCTGCTTTAATTTCCCCAGGATGCTGAAGCCCAATAAACAAGCTCTCGCCTCCGGGCTGGAGCTGCCCAAGTGGACAGCGGTACCAAGCCAGGTGAAATTCCTCTTAGCAGAAAGGAGAGGGGTCTGTGCTAGAACACCCCATTTCTCACTCATTTGATCTGCTTTCCTGTAAAAAAAAAGAAGCCAGCTTAGGTCTCAGGAAAATAGGGGGGCATGGCAGGGCGCTTGAGTTAAAGCACTTTAGCCCTAGTGCTTAGGAGAGCAGGGGAAATAAGTTTGATTAAAAAAATAAAAATCAAACTGCAGGACTTCAGGTTGCTAGAACAGTCGGTGTTCTATGGGCTGTATTATATAAAAGATGAGACAAGCTGATCATAATGGGCTAAATGGCTAATGATCATAACATCATAAATGGCTCATCTTCAGCTTGTGATAATCATTGTGGAAAGTGGAGGCAAGTGGGGAGTGCAGAAGTCAACTTGGACAGGAATTTTAGTTAAGTTATTTCCTGTTCACTAGAGAGGTACAAGATACCACAGCACAGTAGGTCGTTTTTTGCAGTAGACATGGTGACTTGCATAAAAACATTGTTATGCAATGTGTTTCCACCTGCAATTGGAGCCATGCAAAACAATACTCTCCATGGTGTCAGGAATAGCTAGCTATTCCCCTAGGATCAAATAAGATACAGAAAACTAATCTAAAGGCAAGAATAATCTTGCATGTTTCAAATAAAATGCAAATAAATGCAGAATTTAAGGTTGCTGTAGACCAGTGGTTCCCAAACTTTAACAACCTGTAAACCCCTTTCACTAAAACGTCAAGTCTCGCGAACCCCCTCCTAAAAATGAATATTTCCAGGGATTTTCTCCTTTACCCGAGTATAAATTATAAAAGCAGTGATCTTGGAAACATAAAATTTGTTTTTATGACATGCTTATTACACACTATTTATTATTAATTATTTATCATTACGTATTTTTATTACATTATGAAAACAGCAAGACTCTTTCAAGATCTCACTTTCATAGCTTGTATCACTTTGAATAAGCCTGTTATAAGACAAGGCTCCTATGTTTCATCAAAGAGTATCAGATGTGAAACAGCATCAAGGTATTTAAGAAGCCAACTCAGAGTTCCTCCTACACAAGCATTCAGGTCTTGAGCAGTCCAGGCAAACAACGCATGTTACAACAAAACTTAACTTGTTCTTCATAATAATTTAAAAAACAATACTAGCTGCCTATTTAATTTTAAAAACAGCAAAAAATATCCACCTCCCTTTCCATTTCTTATAAGGAGTCTTGAAGTTTAAATCTCCTCAGTGTGATAGATATGCTTGCTTTGATCTGCTTAGCTCTTGGAAGACCAGGGGCTAGGGACTGCTGGCCCCGTGCTGCCCAGGTTTCCTAGGGACAGCTCTGTCTGCCATTAGGGAATTTTTTCCTGAGAACCCCCTGTAACATTTCACAAACCCCAGTTTGGGAACCACTGCTGTAGATACATTAAGTACACAGTCAGGCTGATTTAGGGTTATAATCAAAATTGTGTAATCAGAGGTTTCCTAAACCTAAAAATCAGAACTACTACTATGGAATTCTTGTAAGGACAAATAAAATAGTTGGTTTACACTTCCTTTGCTCTGGATTTGCAGTCCAACTGTGACAGCCTTTTGCTAACTAGAATTGGAAAAGATGAAATTGGGGCATTTATATTTTGTGTTGCAGTTTGGTCAACAAAAATATATAGTATCTAAGTACATGCATTGCTTCCCATTATTGTAATGTCTGAAAGCTTGTCTAGAAGATGAACAGTTAGTGCACAGCAGACTGGCATGTAAATCTCCCTTGCACGAGCATGCCATGCACTAAGTGTCCATGTGGACCCTCTTGCTGTGCATTAGAAGTTCCCTAGTGCACATTGACCTGCTCATGTTTCATAGCAGTGTAGATCAAAGCATACTAGGGTGTTTTTGGTGTGCAGCAGCAGGGTCCGCACAGGCAGTGAGTTAGCACACAGCAAGCTAGTGCAAGGTAGTTTTACAGCCCAGCCTGCCAGGCACTAACTGTTCTTCTGTACAAGCTCTGAGAACCTCAAATATTAATACATTTATCTTCAATATCCCTGTAAGGTACAGTAGTACTGAACTTGTTTTACAGATAAGAAAACTAAGAGGCAGAGACATTAAGTGATTTGCCCAATGTAATATGGGAAGTCAGTGAGCAGTATAAGAATTGAACCAAATCTCCAGAGTTCTGATGTGGAGTATTAAGCTCTGGTCCTCCAAACACTTATACAAGTGTGTAACTTTTCTTATGAGTAGTCCCACTAAAGACAAGATGACTACTTCAATGAGAAAAGTTATGTATGTGTGCACATATTTGTGAGATCAGCCTTAGATTGTTTAAGGTTTCCACATTAATAGTGTAAGGCAGATTGTCACATTTTGATGTGTGGTCCACTGAAAACTTTATGGCTATCACAATGGACTGGCTGATTAATAGCAGAAAGTTGTGTCCGTTTAATAAAGATTATTTTGCAACGTAAGTAATCATTGTAGTTGTCACAGAGATCATTCAGAGGTGGTCCAGGTATTTATGAGGGGAAGTGAGCCATGAGAGGTACTATAGTAAGATGTGGGGCACAAAGTGTGTGATTTTCTGATCCAATATATGAATGGTATCTGGTAAGTGAATTCCCCCCAAAGGGATTAACCTCATACTATTTCTTTGACTGACTCACATTGCACACTAGACTACATTACTTGTTAGGCTGTTTTTTAAAAAAAAAAGTGGTTTTCCTTTAAGTTAGAAGTTTCAGCTTGTGACTTTACACCACTTTTATTTGTAATAATTTTTCTTCTTTATTTTTCTTCAGAGTGCTGTCAGACTAAAATAAAGGAAGATTAAAATTGTTATGGTAATCGTGGGTTTTAGTTATAATACTAAACAAGCTTTATTCCAGAGGTTCTCAAACTGGGAGTTGTGAGGTTATTACATGAGAAATCACAAGCTGTCAGCCTCCACCCCAAACCCCGCTTTGCCTCCAGCATTTATAATGGTGTAAAATATACATTAAAAAGTTTTTAATTTATAAGGGAGGAGGTCACACTCAGAGGCTTGCTATGTGAAAGGGGTCACCAGTGCAAAAGTTGGAGAACCACTGCTTTATTCCCTTTGTGTTCTTTACCATTACAGTAATGTGCAACTTGGATAAATCAACACAGAAAAAACTTCCATACATTTCCTGACTTTTAAAAAAATTAAAACTTCATGTTTTGATCTGAACTTGACCTGCAACACTGTTCCAAGCTTTGAGCAATAATTGGGCTCTCTTCCTACTATCTAGTACCTAATCATTTTCTCCAGCAATGTCAATCTGGTTAATACTCCTCCCCCTTTAAAAATGTGTTCGATTAGGAAAGAAATACCAATGCTAAGCCTGTTGTGTAAAAATGAAAGAGTTTTGTTTCTGTGAATGCCTAATCACTTATACTCTGATGCCCATGTGAAACGCTATTCTTGATGATATTTTTGTTTGGTTGTTTATAGGCTTCAGATTATGAAGTCCGGCAGTATGAACCAGCTAACTGGGTTGCCACTCCTGTTAAATCAATGGACTATGATTCAGCTGTCAGCACTGGCTTCATGAAGCTCTTTAACTATATTCAGGGCAAGAATGAGAAAGGTAAGATGCTCTGGACTATACTTTTCAATAATTCAGTGTTCCTAAACTTTTGAAAGCGGAGCCCTCTTTCAGGAAAAGAAAGCCAGTCCCGTCATTCAGGAACCCTACTACACGAGGGCAAAGGCTACACCTCTCAATCCATACATCTTCCACATCTCCACTAGTCTTTTGTGCTCCTTCCACACCTGACTTTGGGAATGCTGGCCATTATGGTGTAGATCTTCCTTCTGCTTTGAGCAGTGAAATAGTTAATGTGGACAATTAAAGTAGCATCGGTGTTAGCAGCCATTGTTTCAGGCTCTGTGCAGACTCAGGGAAATGTCTCTATTAGTTAACTAAGAAGCACTCTTTAGTTTTGAAAATTAACCGTGAGGGGTTTTTTGTTTTTGTTTTTTTAAAGACTCTGGAGGACAGTTAGTCTTTCTGCACACCCATCTTCCAAACAGTCCCTCACTCCACCCAGGTGGATGCACACTGTACACTTTAGGAAACACTTCCTTAACACAAAGTGTCTTCCTTAGTACCCAAATTGCAATATGCAGCAGTATTTAAATGGGCTTTACTAAATCTCTCTTTGTCGTGGGCATTGAAAACAAATTTAAATATGGCATCTGGAATAGATCAAATACGAAATATCTTTAATACTACCAGGGGCTCCTATCTCCCATAAGCTTGGCTAATGACTGATTGCTATTGATGGCTGAATCTCTTTGTATTTTAAGCTATTGAAAAAGTAAACAATAAGTGAAAAAGCATTTTAAACATGTTATGTCCCATCGTAGGGTTTACTTACTACTGGGCACCTCCTTGTGGTAGTGTCTGGGGATGAGTTCTACCCGGTCTGATCCCCTTTTGCTTGCTCGCCCTATGGTGTCTCTCAGTGGAAACAAGTAGCTCCTTCTTGGAGACTTGGCCCTCTGGCCAGGTTACTAGAGTCTTCTCCTTCCAAGATAACAAAGATGCACTGGACAAACTGTCTGTCTTCTATCCACTGCCCAGTAAGTGCCATTTTCCCAGTGGCCAGCAGGAGAACCCAGGCCTATTCACTGCTCCAGGTTTCAGCTCAGGGACCCTCTGCCTAGCAGCCATGGTCTACTCAAGCTCTGACCTTGTTGCTATTTCCTTGGGCTCTTTCCTAGTTTACTTCCCCAGCTTCTGCTCCTGGGGAGCTCTCTCTGCAGCTACTTCAGCCCCCCCCACGTCTTGTCAGATTCTGTAATCCAAGGCAGGATCCTAGGTTTTACTGTCTCCCTAAACTGCCTCTTTGTCTCTTGCCAACACCCTTCTTTAGATAGTGACTGCAGAGCTCCTCCTTATAGTTGCCTCTTACCATCAATTTCCCCTCTTTATAAGCCTAGCCCATCTCCTCCCCCAGCTGGGCTTCATCAGCCATTAGGAATCATCAGTCCCTGGCTTCCTTCCAGGTGCAGCCTAATAAAGTTAATTGGCCTGTTTTACCTCTTCAGGCCTTGTGTGGGATAGACACCCACTCACATGCACTAACAATTGTAATTTTTTCCCAAAGAAATACTTGTTGGTGTTATTGGATAATTCTGGGTAAAAGTGTAACTCCCAATTACTTTTCCTCTATTCTGTCTTGATTATATCATTTGTCCTTTTTTGTTAAGCAAGCTGATTAAATGTGTTTTTAATTTACAAAGGGGGTTGCACTCAGGGGCTTGCTGTGTAAAAGGGTTCACCAATACAAAAGTTAGAGAACCACTGTTGTAAGGCATAAAAGACAATATAGGTGTGTGTCCTTTTATAAATTAGGATAGCTGAGAGGAAGTAAGCTTGTGGCTTTAAAACAAACAAAAAACCCACTTACACACTGAATACTCCTAACAGCAGGGAAGAGAAGCATTCAGCACATGAATGCTTCTAAATGTACCCTGCCCCCCTTCAAAAGCCTTTCAAATCCACTTATCATACCCTTCACAATACCATGATGTTCCACTAGAAGAGGGGGCAAGGTGGAGGAAAGTAAGTGGCTTTCTTTAAGATATAAAGGGATAATCACAGGGTGTACTCACTGCTAGTGGGATCTTCTCCTGGTCACTACCTCTTGCCAGGTGCTGCCCTTGTCTCTGCCTAGTTTCTTTCACCCTGTGGCCCCACCACTTCTGAAGCTGCAGCTTTCTGTTCAGGTCTTGGTCCTCCAGCCAGGTCACTAAGGTCCTCCCCTTCTGGGGAATTCAAAGTCCTTCCAGACCAGTTGTCATCTCCCAGTGGTGACTTCACAGTGGCTGGTAGGGGAATCCTGCTCTACCCTCTACATTGGGTTCAAGCCCAGACACCCTATAACAAAAGTCACAGTCTGTACAGTCCTATCCCTGACTGCTGTTTTCCTGGACTTCTTCCTACTTATCAGGCTCCCCCTGGGTTTACCAGCCCAAGTACCCTCCTTCCAGGGAGTGATTGTAGACTACTTCCATACAAACCCCTTGTTGTTCACAGCTCTTGGGTTTTATACAGGCCCCTCCTGTTCCTGCCCAGCTGAGCCCATTTCCAATTAGTGTCCTGCTCCATCTCCTTCGGGTGCAGCCTGGGCAGTTAACTGGCCTTCCTAGCCACTTCAACCCCTCCAGACCTTGGAGGGGGGGCCCCCCATCACAGTGATATTTTTCAAAACTCTTATACTTCCTTGGGAGAGAAACTCCCCACAACCAGGCCTTTATAACTGAACACAAAATAACTAAACTCCTCCTCTCCAGTAGGCTGGTTTCAGCAGATGTTGAAGTGTCCCAGCCCACTGCATATTGGTACATCAAAGCTGTGAGAGCTGGCTCATGTGACTGTAGAACTTGGAAATTAGTTTGAAACCACTGATGTGCTGAATGATCCTCTTCCCCACTGTTATTTTGGGGCATTCATCAATGATTGACATGTAGTTTATTTTTGATACACAGTTATAAATTATTTTGCTCTGCAGCACAGAACCTATAGAGAGGTCAGAGTCAGCTGATGGTGCTCACTTTTAGGGCACCTAAAAGTGAGCACCATCAGGCTGCACCTGAAGGAGATGGAGCAGGACACTAATTGGAAATGGGCTCAGCTGGGCAGGAACAGGAGGGGCCTGTATAAAACTGCAGCTGCAGTTGATTTTTATAAAACAGCCAGAGTGCAGAGGGCACTTCCTACCAAATTAGGAGTTAATTTTAAGTTCATAAACTTTGAACCTAAAGCTACATGACTAGGGTCCTCTAAAAAAGAAAAAAGTGAGGGTTCATTGTGGTTTTGTACTGCATAAGTTTTTTCAATTTTTGAGTTTTTTTTTCCTAAAAAGCTGTCTGCACAATAACCTCTCTATAGCAAGTATTAAATACCCATAGTCTTGGACTATGTATACACCGCAGCTGGGAGCGAGCCTCCCAGCCTGGATAGAGAGGCTGATGCTAGTATGCTAAAAATAGCTGTGTGGACATTGTGGCTCCTGTGGTCACGTGGGCTAGCCACCTGAGCTCAAGGCTAGGGGGGCCCAAGCCTGCACCAGAGCCACAACGTCAACACAGTTATTTTTAGTATGGTAGCTCAAGTATCTGGCTGGGCTGGAGGTTTGCTTCCAGCTGCAGTGTAGACATACAGCAGCATGTAGAGTATAGACGTTGCACAAACCCAGTGCGGTTTAAAGAGCACTGTAGATGGTGAGATACTGCTTAGGCGAGTAGATACAGTAACTCCTCACTTAACCTTGTAGTTATGTTCCTGAAAAATGCGACTTTAAGTGAAACGATGTTAAGCGAATCCAATTTCCCCATAAGAATGAATGTAAATTGTGGGGTTAGGTTCCAGGGAAATTTTTTCTTGCCATACAGTACAGTACTATAGTTGGGAGGTTCCCCCGCCTTACCTCATACAGGCACAGCCCACTGGCACTGGAGACAATGAGGCAGGCAAGGAGGCTGAAGGTGCTATAGGCTAGGAGAAGCACGTTGCGCAGCAGCAGCTTCCCCTACTCTGCAAGTGCCAGGGGTGGGGGGCTCAACCCTCAGCCTGCCCACTCCACCCCTTCTCCCAAGCCCCCACCCTTGACCTGCCTCTTCTCCCCCCTCCCTCCTCCCTCACCTGCCTTCTGAACGCCGCAAGCCAGCTGATTGCCGTGGGCAGGAGGCAGGGGAGGGGGCGGGGAACCTGCACGCCAAGTCCTCGCTCCTCCCCCCTCCCTCCTGCCCACGGCAATCAGCTGGCTTGCAGTGTTCAGAAGGCAGGATCAGAAGGCGCCAGTGGGCAGGAGATGCTGGGGGTGGGGGTGGGGGGGGGCATAGGGGAGCTGCCAGCTGTGGATAAAGCAGGCATCCAAACAACGTAATAGCGGAGCATTGCACAACTTTAAATGGAGCATGTTCTGTAATTGAGCAGGGATGTAAGAGCAAAACAACGTCAAGCGAGAGGACGTTAAGTGAGGAGTTACTGTACACAGCAAAAGCCTTAGGCTGTGTACCCGACATGGTTCTCTGCACACCCACGCCATGCCTCCCTGGTATACACAGCTGTTTTTAGCAGTGTAGGGGCCTGCTGCCTCCCCACTGCCAGAGCCTTTTCCTGCCCCTGCCCCAGAGAGAGGCTCCAGCACTGGGGAAATGCTCTGGTAGGGAAAGGATCCGGCAGAGGGAGGCGGTAGAGAAAGGTGCAGGAGCCTTTCACTGCTGCCTGCCCTCTGCCAAAGCCTTTGACAGTGTGGATGCAGTCTGCCTATCACTGCGGCAGGTAGCTATACATACCCTACATGCAGCTGCAAGTATAGACAAGGCTTAAGAGGTTTGGTCTGTGGTAGTGGAATGTTAACAATTGAAACAAATGGATCTGCTGCATACGAGCAGAAATTTGCCATTATGAATTTTCTTTAAAAATTATTACAGGCAGAGAAGATAATCCTAATACAATGCAACAATAGAAAAAACATGTATGAATTAAATTGATCTTTTATTAAATATAAATCAAAGGCAACTGTTGATAAAGCCACCAAGGTGCTCTCTCTTTCTTGACAGTCTACATTATCTGACCTGAGATTTGTGACAGAGCAGTGAGCTGTTGCTTATTTGCCTCTGATAGGGATGAAGATAGAGATGACAGCTCCAGTAACATGTCATGTGGAACCTGGTGCAGGCCCATTCTGCGAGTCCACTATTACAGTCTCTTTCTATATACCATCTGTTCATCAAGCTGATCCACCTAAGCCATCAGAGTCCGATATTTTCTTTGAAAACAGACCAGCAATGACTGTGTTTGTCAGGTATGTATTAATGAACTACTGCAATTCTGCAAAGTACAGGTAATAAATCTGTGTGCATAAGACAGCTTATATATGATCAAAAATGTTTTTAGCCTTCAAAAGAAGTAGTCCTGACACTTTCTAAAAATATAGCAACTTAATGTGATATTCTTCAGCTAAACTGTGGCTGCCACCTTGTGGCAGTCAGTTGATGAATAACATGGTGCATGCACATGCTCTATTAAATGAATACTCCACTTTATACTAGCCATGGAGTCCCCAAACTTTTCATGGTCACGCCCGCCAATACCCTTATCCACCCCCCCGCCCCAGAACTGGGCTAGGAGTGGGGCACGGACAGGAGTAAGGGGTCCGAGGCAGCCGCCACAGCTGGGGGCAGGTCTGAGGCGGGGAGCAGAGCCAGGATTGGAGCTGCAGCCAACTCCCTACCAGAGCCATGGCTAGGGGCAAGGCTGGGGCCAGGAGCAGACCACGGTTGGGAGTGAGGCTGGGGCCTGGAGCAGAGCTGAGGATGGGCCAGGAGTGGAGCCCTGGCTGGGCCACAGTGGGGTCTGTGGTCGGATGCGCAGGGCCGGCTCCAGGCATCAGCGCAGCAAGCGCGTGCTTGGGGTGGCAAGCCACAGGGGGGCGGGCGGCCAGCTGCGAGGGCGGCAGTCAGGCAGTCTTCGGTGGCGTTTCTGCTGGAGGTCCGCTGGTCCCGCGGATTCGGCGGCAATTCAGCGGTGGGAACGCTGACAGCGCGGGACCAGCGGAGCTCCCACAGGAATGCCGCCGAATCCGCGGGACTGGCGGACCTCTCGCAGAAACGCCGTCGACGGCTGCCTGACTGCCGTGCTTGGGGCAGCACAAAACATAGAGCCACCCCTGTGGAGCAGCCGCAAGCTGGGGCTGCAAATGGGGTTGGGGCCGAATCAGAGCTGGGAGCAGAGCGGTGCTGGGTAGTGTTCCCTCCTCACGCCCCCCCCACCCCCCCGGAGACTAGGGTGACCAGATGTCCCGATTTTATAGGGACAGTCCCGATTTTTGGGTCTTTTTCTTATAGGCTCCTATTATCCCCCACCCCCATCCCGATTTTTCACATTTGCTGTCTAGTCACCCTAATGGGGACTGGCCCGCCTCCTCCCCCTCCCCCGCACTCTGCCTCCCTCCCTCCCGAACATTCCTCCATGACATGCCCCACAGTTTGGGGACCACTGTACTAGCCTGTACAAATCTCTGTATCCTCATACCTTTTTCACATGAACCCAGTAAGTATAATTAGTATACAGAAGTCACATGTCCTGAAAATATTTTGTTGAACATCCCTGGATGGAGATTTTACATTCTTTTAAAATATATATATATTTTACTGTATATTAATTAAAACATAATGAAGGACATGGGATTGGAAAAAAACATTGTACATTTCCCAGTTTAAAACAGTTAAGAATATATGTTCAAGTATACAGCAAAATGTTAATTGATGAATTTCCCCACTGCCAAATCTAAACCAAAACAAGTTGTTCTAAGACAAAGTTAACTTTCAAGCATAAAATAACTAACTTCATTTTCCATGTAAGCTTCAGGTAGTAAAATTTAAATGAGTGCTGGGGAAAGTGTCCCATCTATCCATCTGGGGCGGGATAGCTCAGTGGTTTGAGCATTGGCCTGCTAAACCCAGGGTTGTGAGTTCAATCCTTGAGGGGGCCATTTGGGGATGTGGGGCAAAAATTGGGGATTGGTCCTGCTTTGAGCAGGGGGTTGGACTAGATGACCTACTAAGGTCCCTTCCAACCCTGATATTCTATGATTCTGTGATCTCTGTTCTTGAACATTAATCCTGGATGTTCAAAACCACGTTTCTTGGAATTTTGCTTTTCACAGTAGAAGCAAGAAAGAGTCCTGTGGCACCGTATAGACTAACAGACGTATTGGCGCATAAGGTTGCGTGGGTGAATACCCACTTCGTCTAATGCATGCCACAAGATGCATGCATCCGACTAAGTGGGTAATCACCCACGAAAGCTTATGCTCCAATACGTCTGTTAGTCTATAATGCGCCACAGGACTCTTTGTCGCTTCTACAGATCCAGACTAAGATGGCTACCCCTCTGATGCTTTTTACAGTGGCACTCTCAGGCCATCAAGATAACACTCTTTACAAGTTCAAAACAAGGGATTTGGTCATACATTTTACTAGTTTTGCACCAAGAGGAACAGCTCTCAGACAGGCCTGAAGATACCCCATTTTCCCATTGGTTAAGTCTGTTACTGTGAAATTATCTTAGCAGAAGCTTTATCATTTGAAACAAACAAAACTGGACAAAGTACTAGAAAACAGGCTGTAGGGAAGAGTCCCTGAAAGAGTTGGACTATATGGTTTCAAAAGATCACTGCTGACTTATGCTGGATTTAGACAAGCTGCATAGAGAACAATCTTAGATTTATCAGTGATAATCTTTCTTCATGTTCCCTTGCTGTTTATTATTATTGACAGGTCCTTTGGAGGATATTCCAGTGCCACAAAGAACCAAGAAGAACTACTGACACTAGCAGAAAGTTTGAAGCGGGATGGGAAAGTGTTTGATGAAAAGGTCTATTATACTGCTGGCTATGACAGCCCTTTTAAATTGCTTAATAGACACAATGAGGTGTGGCTTATCAAGAGAAATGGAAACCCCAGCAATCAAGAATAGGAAACAAAATGATTTCTTTAGAGATAGAAGTTCAGTTTATTCAGACACTTTTTTTGCCTGGGAATTGTAATTTTTTTTTTTTTTTAACATCTAGACAGATTATAATCTATCAGATTTCAAATGTGCCTCTTCTAGAATGACACTACAATATCCCTTATTCTGTCAATGGTATGAGACTGGTCACACTTTCAGTTAGAGTAGAAAGCCATGAAATTTTTCCTGTTTTCCTGTTCCTTCCACTTCACACCATGTTCCCTATTTCCATCCCCTTAAAATCTATCACTGCAGTTTAGCACACACCTAGAGAGGTTGCTGCAGCATAACACAAGGAAGTCTTCCTATGTATTCTGTGCCTACTCTCTTTACTGCAGACACTATCCCTCACCACAGAACTGGGATCCACAATAAGATTTTTTTTTTTTTTAAAGTCTGTATATGCAATCGGTGTGTAGAAAACGAGAACTTAGTGTCTGTGTCTGCAACCAACAGAAAAACAATAATTGAGCAGTTTGAACAGCCTCAGTCATCTCAGTGGGTTATTACCTCAAATATGACAGTTTAAATATCAATATTAACTACTTCAGTGCTAACAGAACTTTAGCATTGTCATAGAATCATAGAACTGGAAGGGACCTCGAGAGATCATCTAGTCCAGTCCCCTGCACTCCTGGTCCTGCACTAAGTATTATCTAGGCCATCCCTGACAGGTGTTTGTCTAACCTGCTCTTAAAACTCTCCAATGATGGAGATTCCACCACCTCCCTAGGCAATTTATTCCAGTGCTTAACCACCCTGATAGGGATTTTTTCCTAATGTCCAACCTAAACCTCCCTTGCTGCAATTTAAGCCCCTTGCTTCTTGTCCTATCCTCAGAGGTTAAGAACTATTTTTCTCCCTCCTCCTTGTAACAACGTTTTATATACTTGAAAACTTATGATAGACTAACACGGCTACTACACTGTAACCTGTGTCAGCAAAAAGAAAATAAGAAAGAAAGAAATACTTGTGGCACCTTAAAGACTAACAAATTTATTTCAGCATAAGCTTTCGTGGGTTAGAACCCACTTCATCGGATGCATGGAATGGAACATACAGTGGACAGATATTTATACAGTCAGAGAAACATGATAAGGTCGAAGTGTCTATACCTGTTCCTCTCAATTAATTAGCCTCTTAAGGTTGGTATAGACACTTCCACCTTATCATGTTTCTCTGACTGTATAAATATCTGTCCACTGTATGTTCCATTCCATGCATCCGATGAAGTGGGTTCTAACCCACGAAAGCTTATGCTGAAATAAATTTGTTAGTCTCTAAGGTGCCACAAGTATTTCTTTCTTTCTTATTTTCTTTTTGAAAACTTATGTCCACTGTCTTCTCTTTTCCAGACTAAACAAACCCAGTTTTTTCAATCTCCCCTTATAGGTCATGCTTTCTAGACTGCTAATCATTTTGTTGCTCTTCTCTGGACTTCCTCCAATTTGTCCACATCTTTCCTGAAACGTGGCACTCAGAACTGGACACAGTACTCCAGTTGAGGCTTAATCAGTGCAGAGCAGATTGGAATTTACTGGTGAAGGGCCTGATCTCCCACTGAAATTAATGAAATTTTACCATTGACTTCAGTGGGGATTGGCCCCAAAAGGTTGTTTGAAAAAAGTCATTGGAATATTTATCAACAAAGTGCCTAAGTAATTTGAGAGAATGAAATGTACTTATTGCATAATGGAGTGCTAAAAAATTGTTTACTCTCCTTCAGAGCAATAAATTATCTGACACTTCGACCTTTACCATCAACTTTGTTCAGCATATATTAATTCAGATGCTTAGATAAAGGATATGTCTGCACTGCAGTTAGTTGCATGTGGCTTGCCCATAACAACTGTACTCAGGCTCGTGGGGCTTGAACTTTCCGAGCTGACTTGGAGTAAAGAGCCATTTAATTGTGATGTAGGTGTTTGGGTTTAGGCTGCAGTCCGAGTTCTGGGACCCTCCCACCTCACAGGGTTGTAGGGCGCAGGCTGCAGTCCAAGCCCAAACATCTGCACTGCAGTTAATCAGCCCCTTGCCGCGAGTCAGCTGGCTCAGTTCCCAGAGTGTATAGTTACCAGGGTGGCCACTATTATGTTCCACATCCGGTATCCTTTTTTAAGGTCCAATGTGATCTAGTGTTAATAGTGCTCTTAAAATGATGGAACCAAGAGACTTATCCTGTTTCTCTCAGAAGAATTTGCTGTATTGACTATGAAATAATACTAATCATTTTGGATCAAAGTTAAGGTTGGATGATGGTGAAACAGGCGCTTAATAAACAAATATGTTTTATAAAGTACAACGTGGGCAGATTAAGACTTAAAATGCTCCAACTATTCAAGTATTTTGTAAGTGCTTCAGTTATGTAAAAGGACGTAATAGTTAAGTACATTGCTACACAGCAATCTTAATTGGGTTTTAGTTAAAAGTTTGTGTTGAGGAATGTTCCAGGTTTAATAATCTTATGTAATTAGATTGTTTTAAAATGTTTAAATAGATGGGAGGGAGGCAACTAACTTGTTAAAGAAGTGAGCGGGGTCATGCAAAAGATGGCTCTGCAGAAGCTTGCCTTATCCAAAGCATGCATGTTGACTACAGTTATGTTACACATGGACATAATAGCCTAGCTTCACTCAAAACAGTGTTAAGGAGTACAGTTGCCACCACCAGGATATCCCTCATCTTGGTTCTCTGTGAGGTGCCATTGATGTCTGTTCAATCTGTATTTTTTCAGGTGGAAAAACCGGTGGAGCATGGAGGGATTAACTTTTGCCCACTACTGTTGTCCTGATTACATCATAGATGGCTACTCCATATATTGTAGAGGTTTGGGAAGTGGTCCTCTATCTATAAATCCATGTGGGCTGGTGGTTAAAGGAATTTGGAAAACTTACAAGAGTGAAACCTTATCTAAACAGGAAAAGTTGCACAGGTTTAATAAATTGATTTTAAATCAGTCAAGCTAAACTGATTTAAGGGACATCAAACTGGTTTACGTGAATCTACATTAGAGAGTTTGCACTGGTTTAATTATAATTAATTTAGTCAGACTGGAATAGACAAGGCCTACTGTTGGGACTTGGCAGGAAATCTTGCCTCTTTCAAGAAAGGGAATTAATTAGTGGTATCTATTCATTAAGTTAGCATGACTGGCAGCTTGAAGGGACTTCCAACCGCTAATTATAAAAAATGGACAGGATGTGTCTGCCTTACAAGAGACAGACATATAAGCAGTTAGGGAAGAGAAGCTAAGTGACTTTATGACTTTCCTATTCATTTTATCATTAGAAAAATGTAAACCACCATAATATTTGCCTACACTTCTCCTTCAGAGATGAGTCTAAATTGTTTGCCTCACAAGCAAAAAAAAGGTTGCTGCTAGTTAGTTTTGTCTTCACTTTACAGCTACATGCTGGTTGCCATGGAATGCATTTTCCTAATAGTGTCAAACTCTTTCCTTCCTCTCCTCCTCTGTAGCAGTTTCCAAGTCTGAGGTCTCCCTTCTACCTGCTCCTAACCCCTCAATTTGTCCTTTTGATATGTTCCTACATCCAAAACTTCTTTTGATTCTGTCTCCGTTATTTCTAATAGCTCTCTCTCCACCCTCCCCTTCCTTTGTGCTTGAAGCATGCTTTTGTTCCCCTCCCCTCCCCATCTATCTTGCCTCCATATACTGAGTGCAGTATCATAGAGGCGTTCATAGAATATCAGGGTTGGAAGGGACCTTAGAAGGTCATCTAGTCCAACCCCCTGCTCAAAGCAGGACCAATCCCCAATTTTTGCCCCAGATCCCCAAATGGCCCCCTCAAGGATTGAACTCACAACCCTGGGTTTAGCAGGCCAATGCTCAAACCACTGAGCTATCCCTCCCCCCATATCTAGTCAGGCTGCATTTACATCCCTCTTCAACTTTATCCTTGCTCTCCTCTCCTCCCATCTAACTTCTGCTCTTTCCTCTTCACTGAAACTGCCCTGTCCAAGGACACTAATGACCTTCCCCTAGGTAAATTCATGGGTTCTGCCTCCATCATTCTTTCTGAACTATCCGATGCCATTCATACTGTTTACCTTTCTTCCCTACTTTGTCCCTTTTTGGTTTTCACAACTCTGTGCCTTCCCACTCTCCTTTCTATTTGTCTCCCTTAAAATGCTATCACTGGCCACCTCTTTCCCCTCCTAACACTTACTGTCCCCATGACCTCATTTGCTCTGAGTTTCAAGCCCCACTTTGATATACAAGCCTCAGATCTTCTCTACCTGATTTTTCCCCTCCACACATCATCATTAAATCTCAAGTTGCCTATATAGCAGTTCTTCATTTCTGTCCCATCACAAATGCACTTTCCAAAAGTGAACTTCCATCCTCGCTCCTCTCCAACACCTCCTTTCCATGACTGACAGCTCCGCTATCCTACCTGAGTCTCAGGTTCATAACCATGTCACCTTTGACTCTCTCTCCTCCCTGACTACATCCTGTCATTTCTTCTCCTTTAATATCACCAGAATCTGCCCTTTCTGCTCTTCTAAAACTGATTCACATGCCTTCACCATCTTTGGCCTTAACTACCTTTCTCCCTCGGGCCTCCTTGCTCTTCCCCCTGCAGTCCATAAAAACCCTGCTGCTAAAAGAATTTTCCTTTGCCACTGCTCTGACTGCATCATTCCCCAGCCTTCCTATAATCCATGCATTGGCTTCCTGTCTCTTACTGTATTAAATTCAAGCTTCTAGTCGTCGTCTTCAGGGTCATGCACAAATTTACATCTTGCTCTCATTTCCCCCCCTTTTATTCTTTGTTTTCCCTCAATACTCTGTACTACTTCACCTCTCCTGCCACTTTAAGCTCTGTGCCTTGTCTCACGCGCTCGCTATGCTTGGAACAGTCTATACTCTTGTCTGTCAAACACAGTCTCCCCTCCTTCAAATCCATGTATTCCAGAAATCCTTCCCTAACTTCTCATAACCAATAACCTCCACCTCCTTCTGAATCTGAGCTATTGTCCCTTGATTAGTCTTCATATTGCCTAGATGGTATGGAGCAGAGGATCCATACTCTATGTTTGAAAAGGACCGTGTCAGTTTTGTATATGTTATAAATAAGGCTACAGTTACATCACAGAGGTCATGAAATCTGTAGCTTCCATTGACCTCCCTGACATTTTCTGCCCTGGGGCTGGAGTTCCCAGCCAGGCCCGCCCTCACAGCTCCCAACCCGGTGTGGGGAACCCTGCAACTGCCCAGTTGCAGCAGGCGGTGGGCAGACCCCACACAGCTTCCCAGCCACGGCCCGGTGTTGGACCCTCTGCAGCTGCCCAGCCGCGGCGGCCAGCGGGGACTCCCCACAGCTGTACAGCTGCGGTACAGCTGGGAGACCCTGCAGCAGCCCAGCCCCAAGGGTAAGGGGACCCCAGAGCTCCCACCCACTGCATCGGTGGGGGACCCGGGAGCCCCAGTAGCAGTGGGTGCTAAACCCATCTACCCCTTTTGTAAGGGATATTTTTAGTGAAAGTCATGGACAGGTCATGGGCTGCTGTGAATTTTTGTTTATTTCTTGTGATCTGTCCCCGACTTTTACTAAAAATATCCATGACAAAAACTTAGCCTTAGTTATAAATAACTGTTGTGGACTCAGGTTGCATTTTGCTCTTGGGCTCACTGTGCTCATGTGTTGTAGAGTATATATACTCAAGATCCAATACAGAGATACTGTTCTCAGAGCTAAGGAAGTATAAAATTAGTTAATAAAGAGCAAACTTGAGAGAATACTCAATGGAATTGTAAGACAAGTGAGTAAAGAGGAAAACTGAACATCATCTCATAGCTAAATAGATTCAGTAATCATTTCTGACTTACATCAACAGTCAAAACTACTACTTGGAGGATATGCAAACAAGCCTTCCAACAGTAACTCTAAATGAAGGGTTTGGATGAATAATCTTTGTTTAGTTGCATAGGGCCGAGGGTTGCATTTTCTCCCCTCAAACTCCCTGGATAGGTTTAGTGGAGATTTTCTAAGGCCTAGTCTACATTTCAAAAGCGGCAGCAATAGAGCTATATCACTAAAATCCTCCTACTGTAGACAGAGCTTATACAGGCAAAAATGTACTTTTGCTGGTGTAGCTTCTACCAGTTTGGTTAGTGAAATAAAATGCCAGCACAGATATGTAAAAGAACCCACATCCCTAATCAACATTACTATGTGGACAAAATTAGACCTGGCCTAAGAATATGCTGCTGAGAAGTAGTTGTGTACATATCAGAAAATTCAGTACAGATCACTGACTGAGGAGGTACAATGACTGAAGACAGAAGACATCACCAGATTCCAGAGGCACTACTTGGAATAAAGAGGTCTATAATCTGATTAGAACACATTTTACTATATAAGCCTTACATTGAATGAAATGTGTTTCTATAGCAACCACCTGATTAATTGATTTCTGCCTTTTCTAGTTCCAAATTAGATACCTCCGAACAGCGGAATTGGGTATTGTATCTGTTTTGATAAATCATACAGTCATACGTTATTTTTGTTTGTCACAATGCTTTGCAAATATTTACTTTGTTGCATAGGTAACAGATTGAAGGAAATCAAGTGTTTAAAACAGAAAATGCTAATATTTGCAACACAAAGGAATAAAAAGAGAATAGGAAAATCTGAAGGATAAACTTAACATTGAAATGGTTCTTTCTACTTAAGTCTTAGCCACAGAAAGAAAAGAAGAGAGATCACTGCATTCACATAAATAAGTTTCAGTTTCACAACCAGCTCATTCAAACACAACACAACCAAAACAAGCCTCTCTGCCTTTCCAAGCCATCCAATCTAATAATATATGAGAGCTATGTATTACTATTTGGGACATAAGAACTGCCATATCAGATTGGACTCATGGTCCATCTAGTCCAGTACGCTGTCTCTGATAGTGGCCAGCACCAGAGGCTTAGAAGAAGGGGCAAGTAACCCAGTGATGGGCAATTAGTGAATAACCTCCCATGGGGAAGTGTTTTCCCCACCAATATCACTTGACTAAACCATTGTTTAAAAAAATCCTAATACATTTAATTGGCTTGTCTCATTAGCCAAATGTTTTGTTTTAATTCTGCTAAGCTCTTGGCCTCAGATAGCCTTTAGAACACATTGCCACAAGGTAATAATGTGTGGTATTAATGTATTTCCTTTTAACAGTTTTAAATGCATTGCCTTTCATTTTCATCAAAGACGTCCCTTGTGTATAAGGCATCCAGTTTACCTTCTCTATATCATTCATTATTTTGTATACCTAGTAGCTCTCATTCATCATCTTTCTAAATTGAATAGTCCTAGTCCTTTCAAATTTTCTTCATATGGCAGACTCTCTCCATGCCTCTAACATTTTTATTGTCCATTTGAGATAGAATATTAATTTTTATCATCACCGGTTTCTACACACACTACTGATCTGCTATTCCATCCTCTTCCTGTTGCTTACAGCCCTGGATTGTCACATTGTTTTATTCTACTCTTACAATACTGAGTATTTCTTATATAAATGCAAAATTCAACTCAACCTTAACTATGGAGCTGTGACTAAACACAGGGCTGGAAACCAGAAGCTCTTAAGTTCTTATTTATATACCAGATCTGCCATTGAGTTGCTTGGTGGCTTGGGCACCTGTCTTAGAGCCTGATCCTGCAACCACAGACGTGAATAGACCACACTGAACTCAGTTCCTACATGTACTCACACACTTGAAGCATCAGGCCCGTTAGTCTCCCATCTGCAAAATGAGAATAATTACCTCCCTCTCAAGATGGTGTTATGAGACTAGTTAACATTTGTGCAGCGTTTTGAAAATGTAAGTGCTAATTGATACATGAAAATATGGAGCTCTACATTTAATATTTGATTGGCGTAGGAAGAAAAATGATAACCATGTGTGATTCCCCTTTATTTTATTACAACTTTCATTCAACATGTAGTACTTGTGCATTTTTTATTTTTTTTTGCAATGAGGCTTTATAGCTGTAAATAGCTCAGATCAGTATTAACAATTATTTGAAATTTTGGTTACCTGGATTAGTTTTCACTTGGTTCCAATAATCAAATGCATATATCTGGTATTCTCACCTGCTCAACATAGCTGAAGCATAGAAAGTTTGCTATACACAGTTCCATTGTTCCAGGGATTTAGATATGCAGCACTGCAGAGCCCATATTATGGGCAAACTGGCTCCTGATTTAACCCCTCATCTGCTGCTTCAAGAACTTTAGTTCTCTGGGACCGGTAGCAAAGAAGAGAGAAGGAACAGTAACATCTGAGAAAATTATACAGTAAACAGAATGGGTTGGAGATGAGTTAGGATTTCTTCAGGCCTATTCATTGCAATTGGGTTTGTCCCAAAATATATGTAAAAATGGGATGAAGAGAGACACTTTAGTGGCATCTAACAATTTTTGGTAAGTTTCGCTATATGAACTGGATGTTAGTAGTTAGATGTATGGTGTTCTATATAAGAGCACAAAATGTTGGCTGCAACTTTTGACAGATGTTATCAATTCAAAAGACAAGATAGCAATTGGCAGCCTTGTTTTATTTAAGCAGAGTCACAGCATTGTCATCACCCCCCTCTTTTGAAGGGAAGAGTTAAGTGAAGGCCCCGGAAATTTACGTTGCTAACAAATAAGGGATTGAAGAAAGGGATTACAAGCATATTTCACTAAAATAAATAATCTACAAAGAGAGTGTTTCTTCTTAAAGCAGTCTAAAAATGTATAAATTCTAAAGTGGGAAGATCAAAAGGTATTTAACCACTTCCATTATTTACAATCAATATAAAAACTGCACAAACCATCAAATGATGCAAAAATCCTTTTCAAAATTAAAAGCTTCCTTCCTACTATAAACCAAAAACTCCAGACAATGTTTCAGTTTTAATCAACTGTTTTCTTTACAAATGAAAACCATTAAACACTTTTATTACCATCAGTAAAATATACAATAAAATAAAACAAACCGTGCTAATTTTTTTTTCTTCTAAAAATAGAAATACTGCAGGCAAATCAAAAAGGAAAATAACTAACTTACTCTTTGGTAACCAAAAGTTAGCAAGTATTTGACATTTCAAGTGATGAAAGTTATAATAAGTCTTCCCATTTTGATAAATGGAAGAAAAACTTCTGGCAAAATGTAACCCCCATGTTTAATTTAAATGGAAAGGCTCCACCACTGCTCTGTGGTGCAAATTCTCAAATTCATGTTTTGTGATTAATTTCATTTCAGACACCTGAAAGCTTTCCAAATCTGGCAGTGTATTGCTTATTCCTCTCCCATTTTCCTATGATTTGCTTACATTCTCTTTATAAATATGCATCCTGTTATGTCAGTTCTCCTAAGGGATCACTCAATTTCCAGTCAAGTAAGCAATTCACTTGGAAATGAGTATGTGTGTGACTGTCACTATGGCTGCACAGCAGCTAGTACTGTATTACAAATGTGCCCACTCTCCTGTTAGGTTTAAAAAGTGTATATTTTCCTCTGGAAAAATGTACCTACACCAATGCATAATCTATTGATCTTTTTACATTAATATGACATGCTTAAATTAACAGGTGCAGACACAAAAAAGAAGCTGTGCAGTGCTAGCCCTGTTACTTCCAACAGGCCACGCATCTCATCCACTTCCCAAGCCTCAGAAATATAACGCCTTTAAAGCAACTGCCCCTTTGTACCACAGAAGCTTCCCATCTTCTTTTCAGGCTTACTCTAAATTTTACTCCCACAATCAAAAAGTCTCAGAAAATTCACACCCCAAAGGATCTGAGGAAACTCCCTCAGACAGGACTTTTAAGGCTTATGAAAAAGTTCAACTCTTACTTTCTTTAAAGTCGCAGACCACCTACTCAAAAGCAAGCCCTACCCTACCCAACCCAACCATGCAGAGCAATCAGTGCTCCAGCGTTCAACGCACATATGAAGTTCATGTAATAAACGCTCAGCAAAATAAACTGTTCTGGACTGGGCTTTCTCCTGGGATTTGTTGCTTACTCATTCTATATACCATCTGAAAGACTAATACCAAATGCCTTTGTCCTCATTTAACTTTTTTCATCTGAAGGGCTTAGACACTTCTTTGAAGCATTCGGTTTTACCAGTTGAGTCATTAAGTCTAGGTGGGTTGGAGCCTTGGTCTCATTGGAACCGGCCTCCTCAGCATACGGAAAATCATTCATGTCCATGTCATCGCTGTCAAACACACTGAGCTGGCTCTCCTGCTGCTCTTTTAAAGTCCTACGGATCCTGCTCTCTGCTGGTTCGACTGCTTCCCCATCTCCCTCACGAATAACAGTCATGGGGCTGCTCTGGATACGGTTCCGGACGTTGTACTTGCTGCTGGCAGCAGAGGGTGGTGTTCGCGACCTGCCATACCTAGTGCTGGAAAAGGACATACTCCTTGGCATCAGGCCTTCGCTCTTGGCCCATTCTTCCTGGGCCCTTTTGTTCTTGCTGGGTGAACAGCTCACAGGGCTGTCGGGAAATTCAAGGGAGGAGTCTGACTTTGTTCGGTGGAACCTCGGATCTGTATTCTTCAGCATCTCTGCTGCTGACATGCGGGAACTGGTGTCTGAGCGACTCCCTTTCTTCAGCAGCAGGGCTTTGAAGTTATCGTTGCTGGTGCTGCTCTTGCGAATGCTTCTCTGAATTGATCCTGCATGCTTGAGGGAAGCTAGATTTGGGGAAGCACCAGTGGGTGTTACTGGGGGTGAAGGAGAATGGTTGCGGGTGCTGTCATCTTCAGAATCTTTGCGACCAAGGACTTTCCTTTTGGATCTGAGATTTTAAATATAAAAATAAAACGTGCATATATTAAAACAGATCTTTGAGGCATAAAAGAGTCAGAGACAAATCCACTATTCTTATTCCTTAGAATAGGAATAGTTAATCTATTGTATTTGACAGTGCTGATGTCCAAGCCAATTTGAACGTATTTTCCAAACAAGATTTTCTGAAGCCAATACATGACTAAATCTAGATACAGGCTGCATTCGTTTTGTCCACAAATATTGGGATTTGATCACAAAAAATGAGGGCTGTCGATTAATCACAGTTAACTCATGTGATTAACTCAAAAAAAGTAATCACAATTAAAAACATTAATCACGATTACTCTCATTGTTAAACAATAGAATATCAATTGAAATTGATTAAATATTTTTGGATGTTTTTCTAAATTTTCAAATATATTGATTTCTATTACAGCACAGCATACAAAGTGTCCAGTCCTCACTTTATATTATTATTTTTATTACAAATATTTGCACTGTAAAAATGATAAACAAAAGAAATAGTATTTTTCATTTTACCTCATGTAAGTACCGTAATGCAATCTCTTTATCTTGAAAGTGCAACTTACAATGTAGGGGTTTTTTTTGTTACATAACTTCACCCAAAAACAAAACAATATAAAACTTTAGAACCTACACATCCACTCAGTCCTACTTCTTGTTCAGCCAATCACAAAGACAAACAAGTTTGTTTACATTTACAGGAGATAATGCATCCTACTTTTTATTTACAATGTCACCTGAAAGTGAGAACAGGCGTTCTCATGGCACTTTTGTAGCCAGCGTTGCAAGGTATTTACGTGCCAGATATGCTAAACATTCATATGCCCCTTCATGCTTTGGCCACTATTCCAAAGGACATGCTTCCATCCTGATGATGCTCGTTAAAAAAAGGTGTTAATTAAATTTGTGACTGAACTCCCGGGGGGAGAATTGTATGTCTCCTATTCTGTTTTACCCGCATTCTGCCATATATTTCATGTTATAGTAGTCTTGGATGATGACTCAGCACATGTCCGTTTTAAGAACACTTTCAGAGCAGATTTGACAAAATGCAAAGAGGGTAGCAATGTGAGATTTCTAAAATACCTACAGCACTCAACCCAAGGTTTAAGAATCTGACGTGCCGTCCAAAATCTGAGAGGAATGAGGTGTGGAACATGCTTTCATAAGTCTTAAAAGACCAACACTCAGATGTGGAAACTACAGAATCTGAACCACCAAAAAAGAAAATCAACCTTCTGCTGACTCAGATGATGAAAATGAACATGCGTTGGTTTGCTCCGCTTTGGATTGTTATCAAGCAGAACCCATAATCAGCATAGACGCATGTCCTCTGGAATGGTGGTTGAAGCATGAAGGGACATATGAATCTTTAGTGCATCTAGCACGTAAATATATTGCGACACTAGCTACAACAGTGCCATGCGAACACCTGTTTTCACTTTCAGGTGACATTGTAAACAAGAAGCATTACCTCCTGCAAATTGTAACCACACTTGTTTGTCTTAAGCGATTGGCTGAACAAGAAGTAGGACTGAGTGGACCTGTAGAATCTATAAGTTTTACATTGTTTTATTTTTGAAAGCAGATTTTTTTGTACATAATTCTACATTTGTAAGTGCAACTTTCATGATAAAGCTATTGCACTACAGTACTTGTATTAGGTGAATTGAAAAATACTATTTCTTTTGTTTTTTACACTGCAGATATTTGTAACCAAAAATAAATATAAAATGAGCGCTCTACACTTTGTATTCTGTGTTGTAATTGAAATCAATATATTTGAAAATGTAGAAAATGTCCAAAAATATTTAAATAAATGTTATTCTATTATTGTTTAACAGCACGATTAATTGTAATTAATTTTTTTAATCGCTTGACAGCCCTACAAAAAATATATCAGTCCAGTCTGTCTGGCATATGTTATTTAGAAACTCATGCTCTTCATTGCTCATGGTTCCTTTAGGAGAGCCTAAGGATATAGTTTTGTGCATTTTACTTTGGAAATGTACATGGTCATGCATGTTAACAACACTAAAGATAAGTTTGAATAAAAAGAACTAGATGTTATGGTTTTAGATAAAATGATTTTAAAAATAAGAATTTAAATGGTTAAAATCAGGCCTTTAAGATAAATGGCAGATATTCACAATGCTGTTGGTGCTCTGTGACTCCCATCTGTTTGATTACAGAGCCAAGAGCAGATCAAGTTTGCTAATTTACAACATGAAATTTATCTTTACAGCCAGAGGAGCGACATGATTTTAAATTTAAAAATGAAAACTATAGAAAACACAGCAAAAATCAAAAGAGGCTAAGTGTGCGGGAACTGGATTTTTATTGCCTCTCTTTTTATGTCATTATGTAGGTTATATGCTTGGCACCTATGGACTAAGTAAGAATGCATATAAAAGGTGTATTAATGCTGTATTATAATATATATATAATATCACCAAAGGATTTAAAATGACTCTCAGCACTTGTTTCAAATGCAAGATTTACACAACAAATTACATATTATTTACGAAAAGACTTGTACAATACAGACCATTCCCCTTATTAAAACCATAACTGGTACATCTCCATGTACACCTAAGGACATTTTGATGTAACGTTTCATCCCCATTTCTGCCAGAGGCGGAACTTTCTCCATGGCAAGCTCAGATGCATTTTGCATTATGGCCTACCAACAGAAAACGAGGTACCAAAATACAGTACATCGGCTAAGCTGGAGGCAGCAAGAGGATGTAGCCACATGATATCGGGAGTAATCTCAGGACCCTTTGTGTTGGTGGAGTTCAGGTGCATCCCACCTATTACACATCTGTAGTCAACTTATTGTGTAACTGATGTAATTTTCTAATGCTGCTGCTTACATCTTTCTAGCTGAGAGAAAAGGGCAGTGCTGGCACCTATCCACTGTGAGGGAGGACAGGTGATGTTAAGGAGTATAAGGGGAAAAAATATTGCAATAGTGTTGTCCAAAACCAGGAACACTCTAAGTCAATCTCTGTGTCAGGGCCTATGCAGCCAGGGAGAATAATGCTTGAATTTTAGTATACGCATTTATATGTTATACAGGGGTAGCTTTAGTGATCCCCTATATAGAAGTTGCCTAACGCTTTCCACTTATAAAGGATTATTGTGATCTGTCTTTAAGAAGCTCTTACAGCTCCACTGTTTGCAGTGTGCCTTGGCTATTTTGCAGGAAGAATCCCCAGGGTCTAGAGAGATGCGTTCCCCCTCTAGCCCCCCACCCCCCCCAATGAAATTTCATTCAGATTTGGCTGAAATATAAATGGTTTAAAATGGTCATTTCCCTTCTCTTTCTTAGGTTCCTTGGAGAAATTGTGGCAGGCTGCCACAAACACTGAACACTCCGAGTCCAGGCTCTCATGCAGCTGCCAAAGGGACACAATTGCAATTTCCTAGGCTGAAGCATGCTCAGTGAACACTGTGAGGAGTCGGAGGAGCACGCTCAGTGTGGTTGGCCTGGAGCTCTGAGGGTGTGCAGTATCCTCAGTGGAGATGGAACATTTGCTGCACAAACCAAGATTTTCAGAGGTTTATTATTCAGCCAAATTTCACAGGAAGAGCAAAAGGCACATCTCTAACCTAGGCTGAATTCCTTGCCAAATTTCAAATCCCTGCTCCAAAGCATAGATACATGGGACCTTCTCAATGAAAGGGGGGGGGGGGGGAAGGGATGGGGGACGGAGAGAGAGAGGAGTGTTTTAACATGGCCAAAACAATTTAATTTTCCCTAGTCTTGTTCTCAAACAACTGATCCATTTTTTGCTGAAACCTTTCTAAAAATTCAGCCTGAAGCAGATACCTAACATGGAAAATTTCAGCCCTAACAGTTAAGGTTTAGCAAAATTATAAGCAACTGAAAACTGGGGTCTTTTAAAGGGAAGTCTCACGTAATATTAACTATGGGCATCAGTGCCAGCTCTATTTTATTTTTGTATTTTCTGTATAATGTGTATGTGTGTGTATAGATACATCTACACACATAAATATTACACATTAATTCCATGTAGTATTCCATACAGCGCAAACCTTTGTGTGTATATAATGTAAAATATTGCCCTCAAGAAACCAATATTTCCTTTGTACAATAATTCTTTCAACTTCACACATTATAGCACAATTTTCTTTTTTTTAAGAGATATCAAAAAGTTATGGAAAGCCAACATTGTGATATAATGTCTGAAACTGAGAGGATTATTTCACAAATGAAATAATATATGCATCCTGAGTGTCCTGATTCCTAGTCATGTGCATTAGCCACAAGACTTCCTCTTTTCTAATATTTGTGATGGAAAAGCCACACAAACTGTGTGCACAAACTGACTAATTACACTCCTAGTAAGGGCAAGTAATCAATTACAATGACCCTTTGGAAATTTGGCCCATATGTGTTTTGAAGAAAACTACATGGCCATAAGATGGCACCACCACCACACTCATTCCAAATGCAAGTTCTTCAACTGTTCCAATTGTAGATAATTTTTTTCTGCATACCTGCTGGGTTAAATGGTGTACCTGCCTCTCACTGACGTGGTTTTTTTTTAAATCTAAAGAAAGCTAAGTGAAAAATCAGGTACCTATTGAGTAGGGTTTTTTTTAAACGGGAATGATACATGAAATCTGTATTGTACTCTTCATTGCTAAACCAGTTTGACACAAAATACCTCGCTTCAGACTGGATTATGGCAAACTATAATCCAGCACTTGTCATATGTTTTGCCATATGACTGACATATTATGTTACTTGCCAGTTTAAGCCACGCTTGCCATGAAGCATTAGCGTTGAGCCTCTGTCCCAAACTGCACCATATAACCAGCGAAGGAGAGTAAAAGGGATGAAGGGGAAAGGGAATGAAAACAAAAAGATACACAGAGAAAGCAAAAGTATAGTTAATCAGGCAGATTAAGAATAATACAATATATACAAGGTGTAACATGAAATTTTCAGGGGTCAGGAGATTTGTAGGGTTATCAAAACTGGTTTAACTGTGAGCAATCTTTAATGTGGAATTAGTTAAATATTATTATAAAGCAATAAAATGCACGTTCTTGTGTTTACTACAGATATTTAATAGAAAATAAAGAGGGTTTTGCAATAAAAACAAAAATGATCAACATTACGTTTCTTTGGAGGATACTATTAACTGAATTGTGAGAGTTAGTGGATGGAGCAATACCGACAGCAACTTCTGCAGTACCTGTGAATGGCTGCAAACAGATCCTCGGTAGTTCTCGGTCTAGCTGGCGTTGCCACCTCCACACTCCCTGCCCTGTAACTGTTGCTTGGCAGTGATGAATTATTTGTTGTGTCTGTCTCAAACACCTCAGCTAATCAGAAGGAATAAAAAAATACAGACAGGCTGTCACCGGAGGTCCCAAACTGCACATTATCCGCTAAAGCATCCCTCCGTGTTCTTCACTACAGTAAGTGAAACATTGAAGAGATGTACTGAACATACTGTTTTCTCAGTATTTCTCTGATTTCACAATAAAAATTTTTTTTGAGGGAACTGCAGTGTCTGAAATGCTTATGTTTGTTTACCTATACACAGTACAAAATTACATTTTGAGTTTTTTTTCTTTTAGGGCTTCAATTAAAACTAGTCACCGAAATTCTTCAAACTAATCAGGTTTTCCTAGGATTTTTAAAATGATGCCGTTAATAAAACACTGCTTGTATCTCCACTGCTTTTCTGACTAGAGGTTAAGACAGAGATAGAGAATCTTTATCAGGGATTAATCTGAGCTCTGTTATTTTCCTTATGATTTTTAGTCTAGTATTACCTCCCCCGCCACCCTTTCTATGGGTGAAAATTTGAATGCTATCACACTTCCCCCACCCACCACCATCAGTAAACTAGCTCCTGCTATACCTGAAGGATAAAAGAAGACAGACTTACCACTTTCATCCTCTTGAGATAGATGTCTGTCAGTGTTATTGCTGTCGTCTCCATTGCTGTCTGAACTGCTTCCTTCATCCAAAGTGGTCTGCTGCTCCTGCTTGGGAGCTTCTTGAACTGGTGATGCAGCAGGCTGTACCATACAGACATTGGTTTCCACTGTTTCAAAGAAGGTGGAACCAGCAGCTCCTCCCTCAGGAACCAAGCTGCCCGAGTCCATCTCACTGGAACGGAGTCCATCTGTAAGACAATTTTTTGCTTCTTCGCAATGTGCAGTCTCTCTCCTAGTTGGACATGATGTGCCTCTGACAGGATCACTCACGTTAGCTATTTTCTCTGCTGTAAAATCTAGCTGCGGAGGTGGCACAATGAGGTACAGTTTGGGTTTCTTCAAAATAGGAGGTGGCTTCTTGTTTGGCGATGTGCCCTGAGTCTTGTTTGGAGACCCCGATGGCACCTGAAACGGTGTACTAATAAGGCCAGAGTGAGATTTTTCATTCTGCACAGGAAACTGAGGTGCTCCTTCAATGTTTGTTCCTGATACATCAGCTTCAAAGGTTTGTATTAGACCTGCTGCATTTCCAGGTTTTTGACCACTGCTGATCTCAGGGGCACTGTCACTGAAATCTGGAACTGAACTCTGAGGAGGAGTTTGAACTAAGTTTTTGAAGGAAGGACTATGAGTTTTCATCTCTTCATCCAGGCTGTTACTGAGCCTTAGTGAAAGAGATGGTTTTAGAGAAGGCTGTGGTGAGAAAATTAGAGTTGCTTTTTCCTGAGAGTTGGCTTCAGAAATAGATCCATCTGATTGTTCAGTCTGTGCGCCTGTACATTTTTTCACAGACCTCAGTTGTACCATTTGCAGTGCTTTGGTGGTTATTAAGGGCATTACAGGCCTACTGGAGTCTTGCTTGTTGGCTGGCTGTTTCACTACACTGTAGCCAGAATCATCCTGATTACATTTCTTAAAAGAATACCGTGTGAATTTAGTTGCATCGTGTGTCAGTTTGGGGTCAAGAGGTGGTGCTGGTGGAGGTACTACATTGGGGAAAATGGAGGAAGAAGGGGATGGAAGGGGAGGAGAAGGGGCAGAAAAAGGACTGAAGGACATTTCCTGTGGAGGAGAAGGAAACCATGGACCACTCAAGGGAAAGGAAGAATTTGTAACAGCTTCTGGCGGGGGTGGGGGAAAGCTGGGAGAGGCTGGTAGTGGAGGCAGATCCATTCCATCTGCTGGGGCAGGGGGCGGAGGAGGGAGAAGACGATCAGGAGAATGTGGAGGTGTCGGAGGTGGAGGATCAGCAGCATCAGGAGGGGAGGTCAGAACTGGGTCCAGTTTCTTCATGTTTACACTCCCTTCAGTAGATGTATTGGAAGAAAGAGATGTGGAGGATGAAGAGACGGATACTGAAGATAGCAGAGAGGATTTTCTCTCAGGCACTTTCGGTTTCAGCTTGGGTTTCCCATTTGCTGGTGACATGGATTTTAAAAACACGGGCACCGGAGTAAGTGCTGTGGGTGTATTTGATTGACTAGAATACCCACTAGATGGTGATGTGACTCTGTGAGACTTCTCTGGAGAAGCGTTCTTTGGTTTGGCCAGTCCACTGGCCACTTGGGGCGTAGAAGCCCTTGAGCCATCATTGAGGTGGCTGATGCTGTAATCATTGACGGTGGCTGTAATGCTTGCAGAACGAGCCACTGGGCATTTGAACTGATCATCTGGCATCCCAGCATAGTCACTGTAGTAACCCCACTGGTCAGCATACTCTGACTTGATGCTGCTTGTATCACTCTGTGATGGGGTGACAGTACAGAGAGAGTACATATTTGGAGCTGTTGTGGACATCATGCTGCTACTTGCGCTGACGGAGCTCTGGCTGCGAGAGCGCAGCACCCAGGGATCCTCATAATCACTGCATGGACTTTGGGATGGGGAGCTACCATTTTTGCACTGAAGGTTTAACTGCAGTGAATGCTGGAGGGTAGCGATTAGTGTTTCATCAAGTACCTGTCCGGTGGACTGGGTTTTTTTCTTTGGGACCCTTCTGAGCGAGTCTGTTCTGGATGGTGGAAGAGGGGGCTTCTTTGCTTTTTTCAAAGATATGTTTCGTATGAGGGATTTGTCACTGTTGCTTGACCGTTCGTCTTGATTTTTCTTCTCATTTCCATCAAAAACATTAATCACACTGTGCCTGGGGTTTCCAAAACCATTATTACTATTGCAGAGTTTACTTGACTTGAGTCCAGAGTCCATATGCATGGTAGTGTAGTAGCCATCATGGTCCAATGAATACAGAGAACTTGAATCTTCTTTGACAGAAGTTCTCTCTAGGCTGCTGCTACTCACATTGCTTACAGGAGTGGAATAACCTGCAGTGGCACAGGTTGGCTTGTGTGAGGGAGTCTCATCATTTTCTCTAGACTTGTACAGCCAGTGCTCTGTGCTGTTTATACTGTTGCTTTGTGATCTGTCCCCTGAAAAACTGGATTCACTCCTGCCATCGCTATCCTGGGAGTGGCCTGGGAAAGGGAGATTGTTTCTACAGCTATAGCTCATACTTTGGGACCCATTCTCCACATTTCCGGGAGTGCTGAGAGATACTGCTGAGTCGCCAAGGGAGAGCATCATGGTAGCATTAGACGAGATAGTGTCTGAGGTCTGCGAATGACGCGTTGAGCTGCTCTCACTCCAGTTACCGCTAGAAGAATGGTGATCTTCTTTCATGCTTACTGCATTGTTGGCAACCGGACTGTCTCTGGGTTTTGTGTAGGAAGGTGAACTGGTGATTTTACTATCCAATGGTCCAGCACTCTGGGTGGTATGAATCACAATAACTTCTGAAGAGGATGATATCGTGGCATTTGGTATGATGCTGGTTGAATATGTAGCATGAGGAGAGACCAGACATGCTGGGCCTGCAGCTTTTTCACTCTCATAACTTCTCATCTCTTGGGACTTTGGCCTTGGCAGTGTCCCAGTCCTAGTGTTATTCCTCATATGGACCACACTATTATCAACCTGCAACTTGCTTATCTGGTGTGACAAAGTACCAGTGATGTCTTCTGCCTGGCTAGAGATGCTCTGCCTTTGTTCTAGTGACTGCAGAGACACTCTTGCTCCAGGTCGAGGCAGGCTATGAAAACCCATGTCATTGTTTAGGCGAGAGGCAAATATAACCCCAGCAGAATCACTCATCACAGACATGTTTCCAGATGAGCTGGAGAACTGCGACATCTGGGCCGCAATCCCTTGTCCTTTCTGTGCTCGTATTCTTCTCACTGAAGGGGGCACAACTTTGACCTCCTCTGTCTGGCAGCTGGTGTCCTTGGTTTCAGATCGCTGCATAGCAGAGCGGTAGCTGTCTAGTCTCCCTAGTGTGGAATAGTGATCTGGGGCATACATCGAATGCCCACGGAAGTCACTTTGGCCAGTGCCAACTGCTGGAGTCAAAATAAAACAACAATTATCCCTCGAAAATACAAGTACTTACTTCACTATTTCCGTGTTCTTATTAATGTAAAAGACATCATAGGTCACATTCATGATTAGGTCCTGGTTCCCTTTGCCCTTGGAGGTTATACAGCTGTGGAGAGATGTTCGTGCCTTCTGAAAAACCATGCAGTACCAACAAACTCTGCTTATGCATTGTATATTTTCTGCATTTCTCTTCCCATTTTCTTTATTACAAGAGACTGTTAACTTATGGAATCTTGTGTGTTCCTACCGCTTATTTCACATGACATCTTCTATTTATGACATGATGATAATTTCCAGAGCAATCCATTATGTTACACACCAAATAATACTGCACAACTTCCAGAAGGGAAGCAGCAGGAACAGACAAAAGCCTGAGAAATGGAAATCTTGGTTCTGTATTAACATCTTGGGGAACAAAGAATAAGGAAAAGAAATTCTTTAAAACAATTAAAATCTGTGAAACTGTTTCTAAACACTATTCTTTTCAAAGTCCTTCAGAAGGCACCAGTATCTCTTCAAATCTTTGTGTGTGCTAAAGAATTGACAGTGGGAGTTGTTGTATCACAAATAAAGAAAATGTTTACAGAAAGCAATAAAAATAAGATATTACCTAAATCTGTAAAGGATTAAATACCATTTCCCATTGGAACTATTTTGTATATACAGTAAAAGAAGAAAACGAGGGGCAGGGAGGCGGGGGTAGAACCAAGAAAAATAATTCAACTGATGATCTTCCAATGCCCACCACCACCAAATATCTGCATCCCTTATTTAAAAAGCAAATAGAGAAGTTAAGGACCACTGTGCTTCCTGTTTATGAGGCAAATAGCATAGCCTGGGGTAAACAGACTTGGAAGACAAAGGATGAAGAATGTTAATTAGTTCAAGATATATTATCATAGTTATTTATTATTTGTATTACTGTACGGCCTAGAAGCCCTCTATACAGCTATTACTAAATCAACAGAAAGGACCATCAGGTTATTATAGATTTATATCTTTATAGGTCTTTGTGCCAAGAAAAAAACCCACCACTGTATATATTGTTCTTTAAACAGCATTTAGGACTGGACTGGAAGGGCTCTTAATCCCCATTACAGTTGTGCTACTACAGTAAATTGCAAACATAAGAGGCAGCAGAGGAAAGCGTCTGTCTACATTGTGTTTTAAAACACATTGCAGTGAGTCTCAGAGCCCGCATCTACAGACGTGGACTCTTCCTAGGGCACTAAAAACAGCTGGAACAGGGGGAAAGTGGTTGCTTTAAAACTCCTGCCTGCAAGCTGCTCTCAGAAATGACCCAGTGGCGTTTCTGAGTTGGCACCCACTCCCACTACCTGCCTTCTTTCTTATTTGCTAAGCACAACTGGATTGTTAGAAGAAGTGTTTTCCCCATTGTGGCAAATTGCCGGCACTACTATGATGGGTCCCGCGCTCTCTCTTCTTGGGTGTGGGGGTTTCAGGGCACCATTTCTTGCCCCTGAACTGGGGTATCAGCTGTCCCGCTAGTATCCCAGAGAAGGGGAGTGGAGAGGGAAGGACCCGGGCCCGCCCTCTACTCCGGTTCCCAGCCCAGGGGCCCCTAGGATAGCGGGTAAACCACTTGTACTAGTGATTCTTTCCCCTGGGCTACTTCCTTCTCCTGCCCTTCAGCTTGTGGGGCTTCCTGCCTTCCCTCTGCACAAGCCAGGTGTCCCTTTACCTAGGGTCTTGGTCTTCTCAGCCCACCGCAGCACTTCTCCAAACTCTCCTCTGCTTTCCTCCAAACTGCTCTCTGCTCCACCACAAAATCACCGTGCTTCAACTCCTCCAAACTACTCTTTGCTCCACCACCAAATCACTATCCTTCAACTCCTCCAAACTGTTCTCTGCTCCAACTCCAAACCACTCTGCTCCAACTCCTTCCTCCTCCTCCCCTGTCTGTCTGAAGCAGGGGGTTTTATTAGGTTCCTGAGAGGGCCTTAATTGACCGCAGGTGCTCCAATTAACCTGTAGCCACCCGCCCTAGTCTCCAGGGAACCACACCTTAATTAGCCTAGGGCTTATATATTTTCCCTCTCACACTCTATTACTGCTCCCTGGCCCTCCTGTATCACACCATTCAGTTTTAAATACAGTTTAAAGCACATTCAATTATTCTTATTCTTGGCATCTATCAATCATAGTGAAAAGGTATTTGGGGGAGGAGGGAAGGGTATTACTTGGGGTGATGCTTCTAAAGGGAAAGCAGCACATAAAAGGCTGAATTTGTTTTACTTTTTCCAAGGCCAAAAAGTAAACTTTAAGCCATTTTAAGCCCATTTTGTTTGCTCGTGTGTAGATTCTTCTGCTCTCATGAAAATGCAGAGTTTTTCTGCTTTAGCCAAGGGAATGAGAAATGAAATTAGATAATTCTTTGCTGGCAAACAGCTTGAAAATTCTAAATACATGAGCCTATCAGAGCAGACCGACTATAACAGCCAATCAAGGTACAGATTTGTATCATTGGAGTCTAGTTATTAAGAGAGCCATATAATAACAATAATCATATTTTTATTATTTGTATTTATATTATAGGATCAGGGCCCTGTTTTGCACAGTGCTCTAAAAACACAAAGATAGACATCATGAAGATCCCTGCCCCTGCGATGTGACCAGGTGACAATTATTAGAGATAGAGATAAGGAACTTGTGTATTACATAGAGAAATAGCAGTTGTGATTTGACAAATAAGACAGAATGTAGGAAACTGAGAGAATAAACTGCAGTTATGCATCACAGTAGGTATACAGTATCTTTGCATTCTGATTGGCTGATCATTTATTTTCAATATATAAATATAAGCTAAATTTGTTCCTCTACACAAGCAACTTTTAAAAATACATGGAAACACACTTCGCATTTGTTTAAAATGTTACACACAGGGAAAGTAAATATTCAGCATAATAGTACCATTCACAAAGCAGGACAACACCAAAGGTTTTGACCCGAGACAAGAAGCTGAGAATTTTAGAGTGTAATTAACTGGGACAAATGTATTTACTGTAAATATGCATGGAAATGTTAAACTGATTGGAAGAAAAAAATGTCAGGACAATTTAGGGCCTAATCTAGCAGTCCTTATGCACATGCAAGGAGTGCAAAATTTGACTCAAGGTAGCTAAAACTTTAGGCCCCAGTACTGCAATCAGCTCCATGTAGGCAGATCCCTTGCAGAGCCCCATGACTTCATTGAGGCTCCACAGTTGTAATAGGCAACCAATGTGCAGCCCCAGTGGAATCAGCGGCACTCTGTGCAGATGCAAGGGTCCACTCACATAGCTATAGCGGATGGATAAGGACCTTAAATTGTAGGCCAATTGTTTCAAGTAATATATTCTGAAAAGTGTCGTTTTTGTTTTTAACAAGAACTTTGAGGTTTTAAAAAATTTCTGTTAAAAAGGACTAAGTGACAAATTGTGAAATTGCATTGGTCTATGTCTGTCCTCAGATGAGTGCACAACTCCCTTCGAAATCAATGGACATTGTGAGTGCTGTCTAACTGCACAACTATGTACTTGTTTCCAGTTCCATTTCTTGTACAGGGACAACAGAAATCTGCAGGGAAATCTGTGGGAACTCACTGTGCCTCTCTTAAAATGCTGTGGGTTAACCCCAGCTTGGTGGAACTTTGGAGGGAATTTTATTTTTTTTTGTTTCCCAGTTTGTTTGGAATTCCTCATTGAATGCCAGATTGTCTCTTACAAACTCTTATGAAGGCTTTCCAAAAATTCTTAATCTGAACTGCCTTTGTTGCTACAGCTGCTGGAATGTGTATTGTTTAGCAGCAGTTGCTGAGGAAAACCTCAAACCATTAATTGAATATTCAATTTAGAAACCTCTAATCTAATAACAGGTTGAAGTTATGTCTGCCACAACACCAAATGCTGGAAGAGAATTTGATCTCTGAAAGGATACCACGTATCAGCTAAAAGCAGAGATGTTTAAGTGGACACCGTCAATTTTTTTTTTTTTTTTTTTTTTTTTAACAGAAAATGAAAATTGAGTTACAGATGTTGCACAAATGTGGTTGAGAATCATCATCATGTGTGAATTTTAAAATGGTGGTGCCTAGCACACTGGCTTGCTGATTAGTGCTGTGCATTACCACGTGAGAGACCTGGGCATAGTATCTTACCCATTAAACCCATCAAACTGTTGCCAGGCTGGGAATTACTGGGACTACTGAACAGGCAGCTCAATTAGGGCACAATTGAAAAGCAAATAGAGAAAATTGAATATCTGAATCAAGATGGGCTCATATATTTATAGGGTTCCAATCAGAAGTGCTGGATAGAGACTCAGTTGACCTGGGACAGGTTTACAAAGATAAATACCCGTTACATGACAGAGATCAGTATCCCCTGACTCTAGTGGCTACTCGTAGTGTCACCAAAACATCTAGCCATTGTAGATTAATCATGGAGATCTGAGAAAAGAGAGTTTGCCTTTAAGTCCCTTGGGTTGGATGAAATGCACCTGGAAGAGAGAGCCTCATGCGACTCTGACAAAGAGCAGCAACAGTTAATTGAGGATCACCACAAGGCGGGACTCTGAGGTAAAACAGGGTGCAAATGGAAGGGATGGATAAGAGAAAAAGGAGTAGTAGTGTTGTTACGAAATATTGTGTTTGTTTCAACCAATATATAAGCAATCTCTCTTTCCAAACCTTCTGTGTCTGGCTGTATGATTATTTCTAGCACATGCACTTCTCACTTATGCTTCAGACATGTTTATGAACTTAGCCCAACTTATGCCCTACTACTAGGCCTTCTCCAAAGGTGGTAAGCTGGGTAAAGGAATGGTGTATGTGCAGTGCCAGCACTATCCCTGTTATCACATGTGAGCAGCCCGAGTCACTTGCTCCTCTATGTTTTCCCCTGGCACTTGCACAAGTATATAATATCTACACAACAAAAATCAATTTACAAGTGTATGAATTTGCACTGGGTGCATCATAAAGCATCTGTGACATTTGATGGGGGAAAAAAATCCCACAAAATCCTACAGTACTCCACAGAACTGTCAGGTAAAAAGTGTGGGCTCCTTGTAAACATCACTGCTTCCTGAAAATATGAATGTTTAATGGATGAAAGTCTACTGGACGGGGAACCAAGACAGATTTGGTTCTGTTCCTTGCTCTTGCCCCATCTGCAAAATGGGGATAATACTTAGTTGCCTCCTAAGAGTGTTATTAACTATGAATTCATTAGTGTTTGGAATGTTCTTTGTGACCCTCAGATGAATGGTACTATAGAAGTGCAATGGATTAAGCCCAAAAGCAAGTATCTCAATGACATTCAGAAGCTGCAGCCTTATCAGAAATACCACCAGTGAACAGCACAAATGCCCGATGACCCTAAAGGAAATAACATCCTCTCTGAGGACTATGTGGGATATATATAGAGAGAGAGATTGAGAAACCACAAGGATTTAAAATCCCCTGGCTTGAGTTGCCTAACACTGGCATGGAATCTATACACGTCTGTAGAACCTCTAGTCATCTGGAGTTCTATCTGAGAAGGCAGGAGATCAGGTGCAAAACAAAAATATTTCTATAAGTATACAGCAATTACTGGGCTCAGGAACTTGGTAGAGTTAGCTGAATCCCCCAGGACTCAAAACACCTCTGGATTTACTTAGTAAAGCCTAGTATCATTTGGGGTCATAGCTGCTCAAAATTTTCTGAGATGATTACCTGGGACTTCACAAGAATTGTTTCCTCTCAGCTGTTGTTTACAAGAAAGAGTTCCAGCTATAAGAAGTTAAAAAGTGACAGTTGGAACATTTACAGATGGTTGGTGAGAACCAAGGGATGTGATCTGTCCTACCAGAAAGCAGGTGCTGAGTGACCATTCTGGATTCGGCTGTCAGATATATCCATCCTGACCACTGATGGGTTGTCACAAACAGATTTGGTGTTTGGGGACCTATCAGGAAGCAGATGCTAGAGACAGGAGCCAAAGAAAAACATCTGATCTCAATTGTGGCCCTGAAAATCACTTCCTTTTAAACAAAGGGGGAGGTTATTGTGAATAAAACCCCAGGACATTCACTTGGACCTTATGTTAAAAAGAGTTGTGAATGCTGTTATTGAAGATGTGATGTGGGAACAGCAGTAATGGACAGAACGGTATGCTCAGAGGGTTGTTTTTTTTCAGGACCAGAACAGGGCAGAGGCTAGCTGCCAGGCTGTTAAGAGGCAAAGAATCAGAATGTGTGTGGAGCCTGACAAAAGGGGGTGGAGGGGGAGAAACAAGCAAGGAAAGAACTCTAAAGCAATTTCCTCTACTGAACCTATCCCTGTTGGGACAAAGAAAGACCTGTTTTGCTTCCAATAATGGAGGATTAGCTGTGGTTCCTGCTGTAGGACTGGTGCAGAGATATAGGGAGGGAACGTAGGAGACCTAGAGCCTGGAATAATTGAATGAAGTAACCCATTGGAACTGCTTTGGTGCAGGTTTATGGGGGAAGCTTATCCGCAAGCAAGACAGCATTGGATCAGGTTAGGCTAGATCCCTGATAAAGGAGTCAGTACAGAGTACGTACACAGTAAGTTAAGTAGTACTGTAAAAATGTGAAAAAATGTTGGTGTCTTTGGTCCAATCCACAGCCTAGAGGTATAGGAAAGGAAGGTGTACTTTACAAAGAGCTGAAAAGAGGGGGAGGCTTCCAGTAGATTCTCCAGGATACTTGCCCTTCTGAAAGAGAAAGAGGGGAATGTTCTTACTTCCTGACAGGTGTAACCCAGATTCACCAGTTCCAAAAAAGGTACATCCTGACATCCAGACAAGAATTAGAGTGTGATAAAGGAAATGGTGATGGGAAGTAGCTGCTTTAGTAATGCCACATCCAAAATAGAGAGAGAGAGAGTTGTCCCTGGTCTACACTACAAATGTATGTCGATATAACTACCTCACTCAGGGATGTGGAAAGGCCACACCCCGAGTGATGCAGTTATACCAACTTAACTCCTGGTGTAGACAGTGCTATGTCATGGGAGGGCTTGTCCCGTCAACATAGCTGCCGCCTCTTGGGGAGGTGGAGTACCTATGCTGACAGGAGAAGCTCTCCTGTTGGTGTAGGCAGTGTCTTCACTAAGGGCACCATAGGCACCACTGCAGCGCTATATGTATAGACAACCCCTTAGTGAAGCAAGTCATGCAGGTACATTGATTTGGAGCATTAGTCTCTGACTTTTCTTGCCTTTTCTTTACTCTTGCTCAAATTCTGCCCCACAGAGGTTAGCTTTATGGTTTCTGTGTAGTTGATGCAGATAATTTAGAGCTATGTAAAAATAATCAAGAGTGTATTAGTATCTGTAGAAATTTAACACCCATTTCCCCCCCTTTTTGTTAAATAGTTTTAAGAGATGCTACTGTTCAGCAACAGTATTGTTTAACATATATAAAGTTAGTCCCTTTGCAGTTTCTAGGTGGTATCTCTAAATTGTTAGGGGTCTAATACTCTGAATCTGGCCAGAGTGGATATGAGAACACCTACTTTAGCGCACAAGTGAAGGGCCATCATGAGATATTACATTTATAGAGCACCTTTCATGCAGAAGGATCTCAAAGTGCTTTACAGACTATGTACAAGGATCACTTTGCTCATCACTGAAATGGCAAAAGGGCAACACTCCAAAGTATACTAAAACATGAATATTTAAAGAGATTTTTCATTGGTATCTTCAGGGGTGCAATTAGTGTTCCCTTTTAGAATATTTGGTTAAATTCCAATGGCATCAAAGTCACTATGCACACCAAAACTGCTATGTTCATACACATCAAAGACTTTTGCTATATTTTGTCTTTATTCATCAAAAGAAAACAGAGAAACAGGGAAAACCCCAACATTTCAGCCGTACAGAGTCTTTTCCAGCTCCATAACAACAAACAAAAATAGTGCACTTGAGATTTGAGGTTCTCTCATATTTCTGTTTCCTTTTGAAGAACAAATAAGATGTAACAAGTCTGCTATGGGTTGATTATTTAGCCTGTGCATGGCAACTTCAATGTGTCCAGAGATTTCAGTTCTTGTATAAGCATTGTAGCCATGGGGGGTAGCTCAGTGGTTTGAGCATTGGCCTGCTAAACCCAGGGTTGTGAGTTCAATCCTCGAGGGGGCCATTTGGGAATCTGGGGCAAAAATTGGGGATTGGTCCTGCTTTGAGCAGGGGGTTGGACTACATGACCTACTAAGGTCCCTTCCAACCCTGATATTCTATGATTCACAGCAATGTTTAGGGAAGACATGAAGAGGGATTTATTCAATTGAAACCACAGGGAAAATGTAATTGCTTGATTTGGATTTGATCTGGATCCACATTCCAACAAAATGAGCCCTGGTGTGTTTAACAAGAAGTTGTTTGTTTTTAGATAGGGTTAGGGAAAAAGAATGGATTACATGCAAATATTGCAAGGAAGCAGTGTGGCTTAGTGGACAGAGCACCGGAACAGCACTCAGGAGACCTGGGTTCTTTTCTCAACTCTGTTACTGCTGGGTAACCTTGGGCAAGTCACTTCACCTCTCTGTGCTTCAGTTTACCCATCTGTAAAATGGGAATAATGATAGTGACCTACTTTGAAAAGTGTTTTGATATTTACTATTAAAATTGCATAAGTGCTAGGCATTAAGGGGGCAACAATGGCTCCTAGGGAATCCCCTTAGTGTAAGTTTGCTCCCTATGTGGTGCAGAACTGCCACAACAGCTCTGTGAAGCTAATATAACAGCTCCCAGCACAAGGGATGTGGCTGTGCTCTGCCTATTCTGACATAGTGGACAGTCCATAAGAAGCTGTTGCAGCCAGAGCATAGATTAGCAGCCCAGAGGTTGCTGTAGCTTAAGTGAGGGGGGTCAAAGAAATTTCCAAACAGCCTGAGAAAATGCAGGGAGTGAAAGGTGATTTAAAGTCACCTTTTATCCTGCCCCTTCTGTTTCTGTGTTCAGCACATCACAGAAACACAAGAACAAAGAATCAGGCCCATAAAATCTGTGGTCTCAACATTTTTAAAAGTAGAACTAGCAAAAGGCAACCTTCGTTTAAGACACTTGTGGAAGATTTCTGCATAGTATAGATGCTATCTGTATTTGCTATTTATTTCAGCTAGTAAATTATAATCAATTCTTTTAGATGGTAAAAATAAATGCATAAAATATGCACACATATCCAGAGTTTTGGTTTTACATAATATGCAAAAGACCACATCCTCCACACAGTGCTTCCTAATCGCGTTGCCACTCATTTCAGAATTCACAAATCCAACTTTTCCAGGTCTGGTTTGCATCCTACAAGCCTAGTATTCAGGACATTAAGAGAATCTCAAAATCATTATAGGTAGAAAACAGTCATTTTGTCACAACAGCAAAAGGTGTTGTAATATAAAGTTGCCATGTGAAGATTCAATACAGTGTTATGCTGTGTGAATCTTGTCTGGTAGCAAAAAGAAAAGTGGGATTCCCATAATGGGACACTGTTTCATTATGGATTTTGAGGGAACATCTCTATTTACAGCACCACTTTGTACTGCACCTGGGTTTCCCTGTAGCTCTCCCATTCAAGTACTCTATAAGCCTGACCCTTCTTATGTCAGAAATTGGGACAGGTGAGCTTGCTTTGCCTAATTTCAAATCTACTCAGACTCAAACATCATAAGTTTTGTGTTCTGCTTGGGAGACTGAAAAATGGAGTGGAGAAAAACAGAAGAATGAGGAAAAAATGAGAAAAAAATGTGTGGGGGGAAAAAATGCAGGCGGGAGAAAATCTAAAGGAAGAATCAACACATGATATATTACCATATGTATGGCACCCAGCTTGCACTACTTCCGTTTTTTGGAAATTCGTATAACTTTAATATATCATTACTGGAGTCCCTTTGGCTAAAAAATTATGATTTAGAAAACTCAATTATCTTTAAAACAGGAAAAAGCGTGGATTTAAATGACTGGGGGAATAAAGCTTTGTTTACTCAAACTAGTTTTATAAGCCTTTAAAAAAAAGTTTGAAAGGGTTTGCCAAAACCCAGAGCTCCACCACCTTCAAACATCCCTAATTTATTAAACCTGAAAAAGATCACAACCCTAAATAGGGTGGTTGCCACTGACTAGAAAATTGTTCCTCTGGAACATGCAAAAGAGTTGATCAGGACATTGAAGCGTTCTCATTAAACAGCTAGTTAATCTATTACTAGATGTCTAGTCTGTGTCAAGCATGATCAATGAGATAGTTAACAATGCTGGCATTTAAGAGGTCACAATTAGGTCTGAACTACACTGGAGGAAGTGGATGGCTTTTGGGGTATTTTTGTTTCAGTGCGAGAGGCAGCAGATCCAGTAAGACCCATTAATTGGTTGACAGTGGTAATGCATTCTTCACAAGTAAAATGCCTAAACACTTCATTTTTATTTAAATGGTTGCTTATATTCTGGAGCATGGGGCAAAATCTGTAGGAAGATTCTAAATGCATGGATTTTACATCCCTGCAGATTTCTATTGTCCCAGTACACAACTTTTTCAAATAATGTGTTCCCCTCAATTGACTGAAATCAGCAAATAAAGAGCTTTAATTTTCAGATGCACAAATTATTTGGCTTGAATTAACATGCCTTTTGCAATAGGGCACACATTTATTTGGAATTTTAATAGGCTATCAGACTGTATTGGCTTCATGAGCACTGGTAAATGTTATTAGTCAAGTAATGGTAAGCAGTGAAGATGAATAGTGACGGAATACAGTTCTGATGAGCCATACCTAGCTCCTTTTGTATGTTGTCAGGGACTCCTGTAATAGTCTTTCTCCTTTTGACTTTCTTCGGCCGTCTTACCACAGTGTCTGTGTAAATTAGAGACCGCCGAATGCTGGCTTGGCGGTCGAAATTCTCCCCTAATGTGTAGTAGAACAAGCAAAGCAACATTACTTTCAAGCACGCTGACATCATGCACTTTCTTCCACTAGCTCATTGTAGAAATGAAAAAAAGGCATTAATAAATGATGTTAGCTCAGTCCTACAGTGAGGGAATACATTGAAGGAAAAGATACAGCATATCATCACCATAAGGCTTGAGAAACATATACCATGCACCTTTCTATACTGTATATGATTTTTTTTACTCCTTGGACCCAATTCAAATCTGACTGAAGCAAGTGCCATTCCACTAAAGTCATCAGGTTTGAATTTGGCCCCTATGGGTTGTTTTTGGGGGGAAGAGAATAAATTTGATTGCTCCCTGAAAATGAAAGACTAATACTGTTCATTTAGGAACAGACATTGTGGTGGCAGGACTAATGCTAGCTTCCTCATGCAGCTCCACCAATGCATCTAAACCTTGACCTGCAATATTTTTTTTCAGTCTGCGCATTCTCAAGCAAACATTGCCAAAGCAACGGTATCAAATTTGTATAGTTATTTCATGATGACCATTGGTGACCAGGGTGAGACCAAACTAATTGGGGATTGGTCCTGCTTTGAGTGGGGGGTTGGACTAGATGACCTCCTAAGGTCCCTTCCAACCCTGATATTCTATGATTGATTCTAATTTTCCTTGTGATCTCAGCTATATTTCAATCCCAATCTCCATAAGTGAAAGGCCAAAAGTATTAATAAACTGTAATATTGGTTACTATCAAACCTTTATAAATGGAACATTCATAAATGGACTACTACAGAATGAAGAACTCATGTCTATCAGAGTGCATTACTGGAGAAAGCCTTATAGTGACCATGTACTGTATCATAATGGGACCCAGCAGCAGCACCACTCCAGTTAAGGTTGAGCAGCTTTTCTTTAGAAACTCACTTTTTAGGGGTTCACAACTTGGCCATTTTAATTCCAACTAAGATCAAACTTGGCTTATGAATTGTCAGCCAAGTTAATTTCCCCCCCTAAAATTAGATCACAGTGCTCAAACTCTTTTTCTTTTTAATTTAAAAAACCCACACATTTTTAAAATACAAATTCACTTTGGATGAGTTTAAGCACTTTTAAATCTGCCCTAATTTGGGGGCAGAGTTTTAAAAACTGAGATGCTGTACACACTGGAGCATGTGTATTCTCTTGCCTTCTACGTTTTTCTTTAGTAATTTAAAAAAATCAATGGCCAAATGATGTACCTCTGAAAAGTGACTACTGCACATACACAGTAGCTAACGTTCTTCTCATACATCTTTCTCTTGGTTTCCTTCACATCATTGTGTGTGTCATACAAGTAGCGTGGAAAATACTATAATTTCTACAACACTTCACATTTCAAAAGATTGTGTGCCGACACCTGAAAACACAGGACTAACAAGTGTAGAAGTTCCATTCATCATATACAAAGGATATGACTAAATGTTAATAGATCGTCGTGTTCCCATGCATAGTATTCTTGCTAACCAAAATCTTTGCAACTGTAACAGTGCATCGATTTCATCTCAATGTTCAGGGTTCTACTAATTAAAATAAGGCCATATATAAGTAAGGGGATGGGGGGCATTTATTTAAATATGGCTTTAAATAAGGTCATATTTAAAGTAAAGGGATGGGGGGGCATTCCCCCATGATCTATGATAGAGAGCCCCCAAAACATTGTGGCAGAATGTCTACTTTTAGAGGACACTACTACTACTCTAATGGTATGTCTACACTGCAATCAGGTGGTGTTATAGCAGCACATATAGGCACACCCAAGCTACGTCATTAAAATTAGCAGGGTAGCCATGGCAGCATGGATTAGCCACTCAAGGCCATATGCAAGTCCTGGGCAGGCTTGTTGAGCGGCTAGCTCATGCCACCATGGCAACACTGCAATTTTTAGCAAGCTAGCTCATATATGGCCATCACATGTCCTGACTGGAGTACAGACGTACCCTGTGGTTACGTCTACACAGCAAACGAACATCTGGGGCTGCCGTGGGTCGGCGGGCTGGGGCTGCAAAATTGCTGTATAGATGTTTGGCCTCAGGCTGGAGCCCAAGCTCTGGAACCCGGTCAGGGGGGTGGGTCCCAGACCCCAGGTTCCAGTCTGAGCCCAAACATCTACACAATAATTTTACAGCCCCACAACCGGAGCCCCACGAGCCTGAGTCAGCTGACCCAGGCCAGCCATCATAGGCGCCGATTCTGTAGGTGCTCCAGGGCTGGCAGCCCCCACTACCAAAACCTTCCCCTTCCTCCAGTGCCTTCTGCCTGCTGGGGGCCCTGCCGATCAGTGCCTCCCCATCCCTCCCAGTACTTACACCTGTTTCGCAGCATCAGGAGGTGCAGGGGGGGGAGAAGTGAGGGCACAGTGCGCTCGGGGGAGGGGGTGGAAAAGGTGGGGTGGGGCCTTGGGGGAATGAATGGAGTGGGGGCGGGGCCTGGCCGGAACCGGGGGGAGCACCCCCCTGGCAGATTAGAAACTCAGCGCCTATGCCAGCTGTGGCTGTGCCATGGGTCTTTTATTCCAGTTTAGACGTACCCTAAATGTTATGGGATGCTGGGACCCTTATTGCTTGAAGGTTCAGGATCGTTTGCTAATCCAGCCTTCACATTAACAACTAACACTTCTTCCCACATTAGGATAGGTCCAAAGAACTGGATGGAACTATCAACCGAAGGTTTTTTTTGTTTCTTTAAAAATTTCTTCTTCCATTTAAAAAAAACAAACAAAAACAATCGCACACAGGACAGTGGGTTCTGAGGAAATTAAAATGCAAAACAAAAAGACTAAAAAAATATAATCACAAATCCTCCAGAATAAAATAAAATTGTAATTGTAATTTAAGAGAATTCAAACAAGGAAATCCTCTGTTGATTAACACTGCCACTCCATCCTCATTTGCCTTATTCTGCCTTTGATTTTGCAGTATGGATTATGTAACATGTGAATGTTAATTATGGATCCAATCCCGCAACCATTACTCATGCAATCAGTCTTTGGTTTAATTGGGACTACTCATGTGAGTAAAGGCAGTAAGAAAAGGCCCAAATTTATATTGATTTGTATGGATGAAGAATGTCAAGGACAATGAAGAATGTTAATGACAAAGAGGCCGCATTAACAAACCAAGGGCTTGTCTACCGGGGGATGACGAGCGGCGATTGATGCATCAGCCATCTATTTAGCGGGTCTAGTAAAAACCCGCTTAATTGACCGCCGATCGCTCTCCCGTCAACTCCTGTACTCCACCGGATTGAGAAGAGTAGGGGGAGTCGACGGAAGAGCATCTCCTGTTGACATCGCGTAGTGTGGAGCTTGCAAGCCTGGGGGAGGGGGGTGGAGTGGAGGGGAAATGCAGCGCGCCTGGGGGAGGAGGCGGGGGCGGGGATTTGGGGAAGGGGTGGAATGGGGGCGGGGCCGGGGTGGAGTTGGGGCTGGGCCGGGGGCGCGAGCGCCTATAACTGCAGCAGACACCACTATATGTTTCTTGATTAAAATGTAGAACGTGCTGTAAAAGCACTTGCTGGCCACCACTCCATCACTAAAAAAAGGAGCAAAATCACTTGCGGAACGAGCTCAGCACGTTTACCCTAAAGACAGAATCCATTTCCAAACCTGGATGTCTAGTCAGCAGCTTGTCAGCCTAATGCAGTAACCATGCATCTTCAGACCAGCCACCAGATTTGCAATACTAATGTGTTAATTGCAATCTGTCCTACTGAAGAGCTAAACTGCCAGAACACCGCCATGTGGTGCACACCCCAGTAAGAGGCCTTATAGCTTATTCGTTATTAAATCACTTAAAAAAATGCTTTCAATGTCCAAAAGCCACTTCTTGGGTTAATATTTTATTTCTGTTAAATAGTAATGAATAGGGATTTCTGTGCCACTTCTGTGCAAACAACGTAAGAGTCACAAGTTATTAAAAAAGAGCAAGCAAAGGAACAAAAGCTGCTAGGTATGTTGCACAGCATGGTTTAAAGAGTGGCACAGAACAAAGTTTTCATTCTGCATTTTTTTCCCCTCCCCATATAAGTAAATTTAACATAGGAAATTTATAAAACTACGTTACTCTGGGAAAGAGTGAATTTTTTGAAACCTGTAATAGACTGCAACAAAGGATAGATCCCCTTTGCTACGGCACTCAATTCATTATTTTTTAAATAGCATAGTAATAATTTCAGAGACAAGGAAACCTTATGGTTCATGTAGAGCAGTTTACATACCTAACAGTAATTTTGCTTTCCGCTAATCACTTTCATAGCTCCTTACTATCACTTATATAAAAGGAATAGAGTGCAAAACAAGCACTTCAAAGAAAGCAAGATTTGTTACACAACTTGATGAAATTACAAGTACAATTTGTTCAGATTCACTAACATTTCCAATACTGTACAGCTAAATTAAACCCATGGCAGTTACTTGATCTATTTCCCCTCCCCACCCCCCCGCCCCACCTTTTTTCCATCTGTTTGTCTCCATTGTACATTTGCAGTACACAGAGGTCATTACTGTGAACTGCAGATTACTCAATTTATAAGTATGTTGTGCTCCTGCTGTCACAATATCTAAGCCATGCTCAGACTTATTGATTATAGCAGATAATCTATTGTTCCCATAACACCACCTTCTGCACCTGTGTATCCTATATTTACAAGATAATGCCAATTGGTCTGTAATACTTCAGTGTTGTATTTGTTTATGCTGTTAATTTGAAACATTTCATTATTTTCTGGTATCTTCTTTTAATGTCCATGACATTTTCTCTTGATTTGCAGATTTCTTTGTAGTGTTCATTATTGGCCTGAAGTTGTATAGCATTATAAAATTTCACCAATGGAAACGTTCAGCATTAATGCTATGCGATTCTTTCACAAAAATATATTAATAAAAAGGATGTGTATTAAATAGTTATTAGTAATCAAACAGGAGAGGTGAACACCCCATATTAATAAATTATTAAACAAAATCAAATATCATACGCTGTTGATTACAATGTAATGGTAAGCTTGGAGTCAAATGGAAGTCATGTGAGGTTTGAAATAAGTCAGATACTGAATATCTTCCTGTTTCTGGCATGTAAACATAAACACACATATCCTGAACAACCTATAATATACAATCTTTATAATATTCAGACACAAGGACGAATTAAATGATGATTTAATCTTTCATGAAAGTTCTAATTTGGGATACATCAAAAACTTTCCTGGGTCTAGCTGGTTTTCAGCAGTGTAACTTCCATAGTCTTAAATGGGAACTATGCAGCTAAAATCACCCCCACATTTTTTACATTGAGGGGCAATATATTACTGATACTAAGGAAATATGGAATACATATATACAAAGGGAAATTTTTTCCCAAGACCCATAAATATAAGCAGCTCAACACCTCTTTTTATATCCTCATCCTTATTCTTTCCCTGTAAGCCTCTTGCCATCAATAATAAAAAGTTATATACATTTTCCAAATTTTGAAACTCTCCCACTTTGGGGGACAGAAATCTTTTGATAACTTCCCTTCCATAAATTCTTAAGATAAAATCCTGAAAATCACTGCCAGTACTAAAGCAGATGATTTTCCATTACAAATTTTCATTGTAGTTCATTACAAAATGTAATTGATATCAATTTTCGTGTTAGATCTCGTGAATTTTTATTCTGTTTCAAGACCATACTGTTGGTTTCCTTCATTAAATTAAGTGTCTGACTAGGGTTCACAAACCACTGTTTTGAAATAAAGGTGCAGTAACTAGTATTTATTTCAGGTGATGTAACTAAATCACGTGCTTCAAGTAACAAATAAAGAAAAAACATTGACTAGGGTTCATTCCTCCCCTCCCCGCAAGCATTCTAAACACCACTGAAATTAAAAGCCTACCAGTTACATTAATAGGAACCACATCTGTTTGGACCGCTTGTGCTTGCTGTCGCATTTTCTCCTCTGGTGTTGGCAATGGAAGTGACTTGGTCCAGTTAGTTTGGGTGTTGATATCAGAACATTCATTTGAAACCGGTGTTCTAGTTCTCTTGATGCTAATAAGCTTTTCCTCTTCTGGGGAAGGGACTGAGCACTACAAAAAGAAATGTATACAACAGTATGAATTTCTTATAGGAAAAAAATGTCAAGCCAAATTGTGATAGCCTTACTGACAATAAACAGTACTTGACACCACAAGCAGTCTCATTGCAGCCAGCAGGACTACTTGTGGAGCGAGATACTACTCATCAAGAGTAAGGATATCACAGCCTGCCCATAAAAAGTATGATTTTTTAAAAATGAAAACTTGTTATTTATCCAACAAAACTGCTCAGATTCAAGAGTATATGTTAAAGTAGCAAGAGAAATGATCTTGAGCATAGTGAGTGATGAAGTTATTTATTAATGTATTCCATTTTGCAATTGTTATTCCGGGAACAACTGCATTACACACTGTCAGATTAGTTAACTTCCATGTTTGCCTCCTTGTACGCCTCTCTCAGCAATGTGCTAGCAAGGGACACTGAGCACCTGTTTACCTAGTTGTGATGTGCACAGTTTTAGCAAGAAGCCTGTTATGAAGAGGCAGTTTTTTATGCAGCTCAGTGAAGCAAAGAACTAAAATAAAGCACAGGAGAGAAACCCTGACCCACATCACTGATAAGGAAAAGGGTATACATTGATATCAAGGAACAAAAACAATTAAGTTAACCACCATTGCATTTTACTGGGAAATCTAATTATTACCACACTATCATAGGATTTACATACCTTATAAAGTCATTCCTTATTAAAGGACCATGCTTCACATCCATGCTACTATTTGGGAGAGGTGGGCGAGGAACAACAAAGCTCACACAGTATTTTCACTACCCAAAATTACTGTGCCAAAAAAAAGGGTTTTCGGCTGAGTGACATTTGTTATACTACACGAGCCAAATACTGGGGTCATGGGTGGTGGAGAGGGGAGGAACGTAACCCCTTTCTGATGTGAATATGCTGATGGCATCAGTCAGACTAATTCCAAGGACAGTTGTACCCAGTACATATGCAGAACAGAGGGTGCTGTTCACCTCCATAGGGTTGGAGGTGAGGATCAAGATCCCTGAGCAACTCGTCATAAATTCTCAGCTCTCCTCCCTGGAGCCAGGGAGGTTATCGCAGCCAACCCCAGTGGCAGGAAAGGATAGAGAACTGGAGAAAAGTCCTTGTTTAGAAAGAAAAACAAAACATTTTGTAAGTGTTAGAAGCGCTGTGGTGTTGGTGGGTCTTTCCTCTCTCTGACTACCATGCTCCAAGACCCTCCATCTTACATCTCTACTGACATCTGTGTTTCAGGACCAGCAACCTGGGATGCTTTGCTAGGTGAGGTTACCCATTCAGTCCCTTTGTCATTCTGCCAGGTAAGAACAACCCCTTATTAGGGAGGCATTATTTAAAACTCGCTCTTCAATGAGTTATCTGATCACTGCCTCCCACTGCTGTCATTCATTCCTCATAACTTGACTGTCATATATGGAGGTGGAATCCGTGACCCTCTGTAGGTGCTTTGCAGCCACAACTTATGGGCCAGGGGCTGAGGATTTGGGGAGATGTCTGAAAAAAATATATATTTTAACAGAGATTTTAAAAATTGTACTCTCTTAATTTTCCTAAAAAGTACAGTAGTATAAAAATGCTGTAGGCAGCTGTTATGCTGTAACCATTGCTTAATACACGGATCATAATCATATCACTGTCATGTTGTACTCCCACTGTTTGTTGTATCCAATTCTTCACCACAACCACCACTTAGATTGTACGCCCTTTGGGGCAGGGGCCACCCTTTTATGATTTGTTTGTATAGTGCCTCGTACAATCGGGCTAGAGCCTCTCGATGGAAATGATAAATGACACTAATAATACTGTATTTCCATGATATGGGAATATGCTTTGAAGTGTAGGATTTTCTTTACATTTCTCTATTGAATACTATATTGATGATACTGGTGTATTATCTGATCTATGGACACTTAGAATCATAGAATATCATAGAATCATAGAATATCAGGGTTGGAAGGGACCTTAGGAGGTCATCTTGTCCAACCCCCTGCTCAAAGCAGGACCAATCCCCAATTTTTGCCCCAGATTCCTAAATGGCCCCCTCAAGGATTGAACTCACAACCCTGGGTTTAGCAGGCCAATGCTCAAACCACTGAGCTATCCCTCCCCCCCTTCCATTCATATTTTAGAGCGTCCAAAAACCAGTCTTAAGTTCATTAAGGGCTTGTCTACACTTAACTGGAGGACTGACGCTACGGTGATCGATGCATCGGCAGTCGATTTAGCAGGTCTTCTCGACTGTCGATCACTCTCCCGTTGACTCCTCTACTCCACCTGATCGAGAAGAGCAAGGGGAGTCAACAGGAGAGCATCTCCCGTGGATGTCGCGTAGTGTGGGCCCCGCAGTAAGTAGATCTAAGCTACGTCGATTTGAGTTACTCTATTCACGTAACTCAGAATGCGTAGCTTAGATCGACTTTTCACTTTAGTGTAGACAAAGCCTAAGTATGATCGACTTTTCCCTTTAGTGTAGACAAAGCCTAAGTATAGTTTAGTGACCCAACCTTGCACAAAGCTCCATGGACAGATCCATGCAGAGGACTGAGGTCTAAATTGCTTTAAAAAAATCTCAACCCTCAACAGATTTTTTTCCACCACTGAAGATTTTAACAAAACTGCATGAGTTAAGCAATGGAGAAAAACGAACAAACACTGTCACACAAGGAATGGCAGCTTGTATGCCATGTTTCAGCCCAATTTGATTAAAAAAAAATATAGCTGAGGTATAATGGGTTTCTAATGAAAATGGCAAATGACCATGAACTGTAAGTGGTGTTAACCTCTATTGCTACAGTACAATAGAACAAAAAGGAAAAACAGTGTGTGTTTGTTTCAGTGGGGTAGTCGGAATCTGTTTGATGGTGAGTAACATTATTTCCATCCAGAGGTTTTTCCTCTCTCCTTGGTTCCTGTGCCAAGGGACATGTTTGAAGCACAGTTTTGCCCTTTGTGTGTGGTGATAAGCTCCAGTAACCTACTTTTCCTCTGGTTGCTTGATACTGTCAGAATCGATAACTGTCACATTGAAACTATGTTGTGCTCTAGGTCTCAGCTGTCATCAGGCAATCACCAGGGGCTGCTCCAGTATGACAAGTGACAGAAATAGTCAGTTAAGAAGCTCGCCTTCTCTTTCAAGGAAATTACTCCGACAAACAGGGCACAGACAATATTTTTCTTTTAAACGAAGCTGTTGTACAATGGAGTGATCAGATGGAGGGGAAACGACGGCATCTAGAGGGAGAAAATACTGTGGTGGAATTCTCCTTATCCAAAGATCTGGGGCAATTGCCTACATTTTTCAGAAAAATCAGGGTTCAGAAAATTAGGGGGGGGGGGGGGGGATTAATTGACCAGCCAAGTGAGCAAATAACATAGGTGAAGATCCTTGTGAAAAGTGATTCAAAGCACTATTTGTGCTGACTGGAGCTAAAATGCTGTTTCGATGGAAGCTGCTCTTTCAAGCTAGAGGACACATTTGTATTTCTGTTAAAAGGGAGTTTTGGAAATTTGGGGCTTTAGGGGGTGGGGTGGGAGGTCAGGCTCCAACTACAGATGATTTTTTCCCATTGTACCGGCTTTTTGAAGCACACCACTTCCCCTTCTTCCCATTCCTGCTCCCAGGATACTAACAGTGGTAGTGGTAGGTATTATTTGTTTACACTTTTCCACATCAGTGTACTGAAAAGGCATGACAGTTACAAAGCTGTGCACAGCTCACCTGCTGGGAAACAGCAGCCTGGGTCTGTTTGCATTGAAATGGTTCATCTCTAAAATGGCAGATTATAGGACATACAGATTTCTTGCCAAATATGGAAGTAGGCTCTTTTAAATATTTCAAGGTCATCTACTTTTCTAGGCTAGTGCACACAGCCTTGTATGTAGATTAGATGAGTGACCATTCTAATTGCAGGAATATCTTTTATCAAATAAGGCACATTACATCACAGTGGTAGTGCAAGGGGCAATACTAAGAGATTATACTAGCCATATAGCACATCCGTATAGCCATAAACACAGAGTATTTCTGAAACAACAGTAAGCAACTTTTCCATTTTAAAATTGTAAAAATTTAAAAAATTCTCTGCTTCACACTAGCTTTTCTTTTGGACCAATAGGGCTAAATTTCAAAGTATGGCTTTTAATTTGTAGGCACATATCTTTGCATGAGCTACTGCTTGAATGCTCAGTTTTTTTGTTGCACATGCAAATGATGAACTTGGACCATATACAATTTTTTCACTGATGTGCGCCATGGATATTATAGAAACAAATCTGAACTAAAACAGAGGTTGGGAGTGAGATCTCCACCTTGGAAATTTTGGCCTACAGGGAAATAGACTCAGCAAGGCTGTTTCTTCTAAACTCTTCATCATTTTGTTGGGATTCTGTCCCTCAGTGTTCCCATTACCTATACAATGGTTTCTCTTCCTCAGAAGATTTATATTATTTGCTTCAAAGACCTTAACTGGCAACTGACTCTAGGCTGATTTCACAGCATGTTCTGCCTAAATTCCATGTTTACTCTTAATCTCCTAATAGAGACAGACTGTGCCCCAAAGGTTTCTAGAAGGTCACTTGGAAGTCCTGTCTTCTCAGATGACAAATTAAACCTCTAGAAACTTGCCCTTACAATAAAAAAAACCTTGAAATGTCTAACCATGCCAGTCACCCTGCAACTATTTCTATGAATAAAACTCCTTTGAACAGATAAGCAAAACTGAGAACTACGGTCTATGCAGAGCTTTGGATAAGCATAGTATCAATTCAGCTTTCTATTCATGTATCTCATTGTCCTGTTTGCAGTTTCTTCTCCAGACAAATACTAGTTTGATGGCTTCAAGTGCTATTCTGTTAAAAAAAACAAAAACAAATAAACCCACATATAAACAAAAACAAATAAACCTCTACCTACGCTACACTGATGACATCTTCATCATCTGGACCCATGGGAAGGAAACTCTGGAACAATTCCACAACGATTTCAACAGCTTCCACCCCACCATCAACCTCAGCCTGGACCAGTCTACACGGGAAGGCCACTTCCTAGACACCACGGTGCAAATAAGCGATGGTCACATTAACACCACCCTATGCCGAAAACCCACCAACCGCTATGCCTACCTACATGCCTCCAGCTTCCATCCTGGACACACCACACGATCCATTGTCTACAGCCAAGCACTGAGGTACAACCGTATTTGCTCCAACCCCTCTGACAGAGACCAACACCTACAAGATCTTCACCAAACATTCTCAAAACTACGATACCCGTATGAGGAAATAAGGAAACAGATCAACAGGGCCAGACGTGTACCCAGAAGCCTCCTGCTGCAAGACAAACCAAAGAAAGAAACCAACAGAACTCCACTGGCCATCACTTACAGTCCTCAGCTAAAACGTCTCCAACGGATCATCAGTGATCTACAACCCATCCTGAACAACGATCCCTCACTTTCACAGGCCTTGGGAGGCAGGCCAGTCCTCGCCCACAGACAACCCACCAACCTGAAGCATATTCTCACCAGCAACTACACACCGCACCATAATAACTCTAACTCAGGAACCAATCCATGCAACAAACCTCGATGCCAACTCTGTCCACATATATACACTAGGGACACTATCACAGGACCTAACCAGATTAGCCACACCATCACCGGTTCATTCACCTGCACATCCACCAATGTAATCCACCATGTGCCAGCAATGCCCCTCTGCTATGTACATCGGCCAAAATGGACAGTCCTTACGCAAAAGGATAAATGGACACAAATCAGATATTAGGAATGGCAATATACAAAAACCTGTAGGAGAACACTTCAACCTCCCTGGACACACAATAGCAGATTTAAAGGTAGCCATCCTGCAGCAAAAAAACTTCAGGACCAGACTTCAAAGAGAAACTGCTGAGCTTCAGTTCATTTGCAAATTTGACACCATCAGCTCAGGACTGAACAAAGACTATGAATGGCTAGCCAACTACAAAAGCAGTTTCTCCTCCCTTGGTGTTCACACCTCAACTGCTAAAAGAGGGCCTCATCATCCCTGACTGAACTAACCTCGTTATCTCTAGCCTGACTCTTCCCTGCATATTTATACCTGCCCCTGGACATTTCCACAGCATGCATCTGAAGAAGTGGGTATTCACCCACGAAAGCTTATGCTCCAATACGTCTGTTAGTCTATAACAGTGGTCCCCAACGTGGTGCCTGTGGGTGCCATGGCGCCCGCCAGGGCATTTATGTGCGCCCGCCATCAGGGCCGGCGCCAAGGAAGGAAGAGAGGAGCATCCACCGGAGAAGCATTGCCTCTGAAATGCCGCCGCCCAGCGCTTCCAGCGGAGAAGCTTTTGCTGAAATGCCACCGAGGAGCGCTTCTGGTGGAGAAGCTTTTGCCAAAATGCTGCCGAGGAGCATTTCCGGCGGAGAAGCTTTCGCCGAAATGCCGCTGAGGTGCGCTTCCGGCGGAGAACCATCGCCACCGAAATGCCGCCGAGAAGTGTCGCTGCCCGCCACACTCTGATGAAGGGATGAATGTGCCCTTGGCCACAGAAAGGTTGGGGTCCACTGGTCTATAAGGTGCCACAGGGCGCTTTGTCGCTTCTACAGATCCAGACTAACACGGCTACCCCTCTGATACTTTACTCCATTTAGTGTGTTGTACTCCAATCTGTTTTGAATCACTGCTACTTTCACTGAATTTGCATTCAAGTACATTAAATCTGTCATCTTCTGGTCCAGTTAGTGGCAATCCTCAAATCCCTCTGAATCTGGGAAAATCCTTATGATTGATTATATATTTACCATTTTCAGTCTCATTTACCAACTTTGCTATTGCTATCTCAATCATTCACTTCCTATTATAAACAACATCTGAAACTTAACCGCCTCTCTGTTGCAAGGCAAGGTGGCTGGAACTTCTTTTTAGATATAGTTAGTATTTCTTACATTATTTATCTCAAAACGGACAACCTGGACAAACCTATCTCCAGTTTTCTTGATTAATTCATCAGCCCTTTAGCTTTTGCCCCAGAACTCCTATCACTCACTGTCTTGTTAAGGGAGCATTTTGTGTGAGTAGAAATGACTTAGCTACAAAGAAACCATCAAGTCTTCTAGTATCATCTTTATCTCCTTCTCTTTCCTCTGTTGCTACAAGTACCAGAGGGGTAGCTGTGTCAGTCTGAATCTGCAAGAGCGACAAAGAGTCCTGTAGCACCTTATAGACTAACATATATTGGAGCATAAGCTTTCATGGGTTTGACGAAGTGGGTCTTCGCCCACGAAAGCTTATGCTGCAATATATGTTAGTCTATAAGGTGCTACAGAACTCTCTGTCTCTGTTGCTACAGTGCTTATCATAGAATCATAGAATCTCAGGGTTGGAAGGGACCTTAGTAGGTCATCTAGTCCAACCCCCTGCTCAAAGCAGGACCAATCCCCAATTTTTGCCCCAGATCCCCAAATGGCCCCCTCAAGGATTGAACTCACAACCCTGGGTTTGGCAGGCCAATGCCCAAACCACTGAGCTATCCCTCCCCACTGTGTATTAGAATTCTACCATTTGAACAATCTTTTGAAGAAAATGGGTGGGATTTTCAAAAGTGCCAAGTGATTTAGAGGCATACATCCCTTAATTTTCGATAGGGAAATAGAGTATGCCTCTAAATCACCCTGGCCTCTTGAAACTCCCATCCAACATACACATGAGCTTTCCTTTTGGACAGTGCCCCTTCTGTTAATCTCTTCACTACATTATCTCCTCAGTCAGTGTTTTACGGTTTCCTAGACAGTGCCCCTTATGACATTTTGTTTCTGCTATGAAGACACAACAAGATCACAACTGCCAGCCTGCCACATCCTTGGGGTATTAAGAAGCAGGAAGCAATATAATGCAGGGCCTATGGCTCTCAAAGCAGTACAGGCCTCTCAGCCTGTATACCCTGAAGGAAATTTCATCAATGAAGATCAATATTGTTAACAAGAGCCAAATCAGCAAGTCCAGAGCTCCCACAATTCACATCAATGTAGGGTTTTCAAAGGGGCCTAAGGCAGCTAGGCACCCAGTTCTTTGAGACTGCTTGGAAAATCCTTGCTTCAAATCTCGATTCCCATGTGTAAATACTATTAATAAATTTCTTTCTACCTATGATTTCTAAGACCCCAACTAAAAGAGAACCAACAGCTCTGATGAGCAAAGTGACAAATATATATTTTCTTCCCCATTAACAAGCGTGAAGTTGTTGCTACCCAACGTTTGTTGAAATAAAGGCCCAGTGCGATGCATGTCTGAGTCCATGTACTCTGTGCCATGGACATTCCTTATTGTCAAATCATGCTAGTCCAAATCACAATATTTGAAAGCTTTTGATCACTAATAGAACTAGATCATTGTCATCAAATAGCCATTAAATAAAACGCACTGCTCACTGCAGAAGTTTAAAGAGAAGCGAGTGTTAACAGGTTTTCAAAGGGGATGAAAATGTGTTAGTTTATCAAGTAAACAAAGGATCCTGAGCTGCAGACAACTGAGCTAATGCGAAAAAAGGGCATGACTGGATTTAACATTACTTTTGTTGGTGGTTGTTTTTGTTTGTTTTTACAAAGAAAACAGCAGCAAGCGAGGAACAAAGAATAAAAGCACAGTAAGATTCCAGATATGCTAATGCTACAGTAACATCAAGCTGCAACTAGGACAGCTGGATGCATCCATTGTGGCTAGGTACCTTGAGGCTCCATGGAACCAAGGAACAGCAGGCGCTAATGCAAGACTGAGATATGCAGTCTAACAGACTAGACTGTTAAGTGAGAGAAAAAGAAAAAGAAAGAGAATGAGTGAAAAAGAGAATGAATGAGAAAAAAACATGTAAAAAGACACACACATTTAAATTATATAGTATAATGCACATTTTCAGAAAACAAAGGGGAATCAGCAAAAACAACGAGGAGTCCTAACGAATTTATTTGGGCATGACTCCTCGTTGTTTTTGCTGATACAGCTACCACTCTCAAAGGGGGAGTCAGAGACTGAAATAACACCTTCTTATTTCTAGATCTTTGTTACTAGGAAATCAGATAAGCACTGGCCACCAAAAATACTGAGAGTGATGGTATTCTTTTACAAAGAGAGAATCAGTAAGACCAATCAAGTCTTTACTATTGAGATTTAAAATACAACGGGACAAATTCATCCTTAATGAACTCCACTTAGGCTTTGTCTACACTGCCATTTTACAGCACTGAAATTTTCTCGCTTAGGGGTGTGAAAAAACACCTCCCCTGAGCGCTACAAGTTTCAGCGATGTAAAGTGGCACTGTAGACAGTGGGGGAAAAAAGAGCAGTTTAAATATTTTGTAGCATACGAACTATCTTTCAGAAAACCATACTTGTTTATTCAGTCTCTCATTTTTTTTAAAAAGGATAAACTCACCAATACATCCCTGACAGTTCACTGGAATAGTCACCTGGAATACCAGACAGTCTGCTAGTCTAAACCTTTCCTAAGCAGACAGTGTAGTGTTTTTTTTTATATGAACATCATCCTCTGGTGACTTAGCTGAGAGAACTAAACTTACACTTGTACCATGATTTCATGTCAACTGTCTAGAAAATAAAGAATTATCCAGCTACATCACCTAGTTTCCCAGAAGTTTTTAGAGAGCATGGAAACTTCAGATAAGTCCATTATCTGAAATTACCATGCTCTATAATATAGTTTTCCTAAAGCAAAAATGGAATAATGCCAATTTAGGGGAAAGTTTCCAAACAGTAAATGAGAATTCATTGATCCATTCACTATTCTATTACTCTCCAGATACAACACTGAAATATGTCCTTCCTCTGGTCTGCCTGTTAAATGTTTGCTTTGATTGTTTTTGATAAACAGCAGATATCATTAGAAAGCTTTCATGAAGAGGGGATGTTTTTGCTGTTTGAAGCAGTCTTGCTGCAATATGGAAGAATTCTGAGCTCAAATCCAGACTGTTGCTTGAGTACTTTTCTACCCCCATAAGTGAAAACGTATGCACTCAAGTCCAAGTTACAGCTACATTCTTAGAAACCTTTGACTTTTTTTTTTACCAATGGTATTAAACTTCAATTTTAGAGAATGATTTTTGAGAGATGGTCATTCAAACAAAGTAAAATTCTAGAATATCGCTTTAAAGTTAAAAAAAAAAAACTACAGATGCAAAGAAGAACATGAACCACTGAAACTGTACAGTATGAATGGAGAGCCACACTGTAATTTTGCTAATGGGTAAAATCCTACTAAGTTTTAAGCTAGAGTGAGAGAGCTAATGGTGCTCAGTTAATTAATGCCACTAAAAACTGTGTCAACCTTGCATCTGTCCATCCTCCTTCACACTAAACCATGTTTTGAGTAACACAGATTAATAGGAAGTTGTTTTAATTTGAAATAGAAATGCTATTCACTCAATGAAGTATAATAATTTATAGTTAAACATTTCAGAATGCATAGACTAACTGAACAAAATATTAGCAATTCCTTTATTAATAATTTTAAAACAACATACCACAGAAATCTTAAGGATGACAGTGTTTAGTCTGTAAGCAGAATTATCCATGGTAATTAGTCCTTAGTAGGTCTGCTCACCTATAAACAACCTTAACGTTACATCATACCTCACTAATTTTACAAATGCAGTTCTGTGGACTATTTATCTATAAGGACCACAATACTAACTAGGACAACCAGATACTTAACATAGCTTAAACACACACACAATTTTACACACACAGAGCAACAGCTATGAACATATGTAGTCAATACTTTTTATAATAAAAAGCACATATTATATTATGACTCCTAGTGATTTCAATAGGTCTTTGCAGATTATCATTGTAATGTGCTTGATATTCTTACTTCCATACTGCATACACAATGGCTTTAAAAGAAATGTTACAATGAATACTGTCAAAGCACAGCAAGAACAGTTGAAGTTTCTACAAAGCCACAGCCCTGTCACTGATGTGAGGCAATGTGGACAATGGAAGTGGAAAAACTGTATGATATTATCAGTCACTTTATATTGAATTCAAAGGACCTGCAGACCTCACAGTGTAGACACAATTTATATACAGACATACATGCACAAACACACGGTATAATGTTAGTATTAAACAAGCAAAAAGAGAAACTAAACTACAATAAAGATAAAGCTGTGATACAAACTGACAAATGAATGCCAGATTATTGCTGGGCAGGCAATATTTTGTACCAAGATATCACAGGATACAATAACTTGGATACCACATGCGCTCCAACACTTACGCACAATGGGATGAGCTAAGGACAGGTTACCATTTCGCAGATTGGAATTTTTTTGCTTTTATGCAGTTAACTCAGAACTTTAATATTAATGCAATATATGCTTCTGTAGCTGAAATGACCGAAATCACATGAAGACCACAAAACCATCTTAATACTAAGGCTAAACTGTTCCTTTCCATCATCCTTCATTTGTTTCGGTAATTTCCAGGTTCTGAGACAACTGCCCACTGTTACTGAGCTGAGACAGGGAACATAATACGAAGCAAACTGACATGCAGTGAGCCAGACCAATATCAATGTGAGATCTTTCATTCCCTTGGAATTCATTACAGAGAGATGGGATAACATTAGGACAGCACTTCTGAGTACTGAAATGACTTAACCACATTAGACCAGGGTATGAAGTCTGTGTACTCGTTGTTGTGTGAACACAGTCATGTTGTGTACTGGGTTAATGGCCCACCTGATACTTGATCATAAAAAGATTAGTAAAAACTAACATGATCCCATTTCAAAACAGCTGCCATTGTTAATACATAAGATACACCTTCTCCCCGGAACATTACCAGGCCATTCACACTGTCGGCCTTGCATTACACCAAAAGGAACTTTATTTACATATAGATACATATAGTCAGAGCTGGAATTTTCAAAGGGCCTAAGGAAGTTAGGTGCTAATAAAAGTTGGGCATCTAACTCCCTTAAACTCCTTTATAATTCTCAGCCTATATAAATAATACGAAGAGCAGATTTTATAGTTCGCTTAATGCATTCTTTCCAATCTCCTGCCTCCTTACTAGGGCTGTCAATTAATCGTAGCTAATGCAAGCGATTAACACAAAACAAATTACCTAGATTAAAAAAACAGCTATGATTAATCGCAGTTTTAATCGCACTGTTAAACAATAATAGAATACCAATTTAAAATAATAATAAATATATTTTGGATGTTTTTCTACATTTTCAAATATATTGGATTTCAATTACAACACAGAATACAAAGTATGCAGTGCTCACTTTATATTAGTATTTTTATTACAAATATTTGCACTGTAAAAAAAGATAAAAGAAATAGTATTTTTCAATTCAACTCACACAAATACTGTAGTGCGATCTCTTTATCATGTAAGTGCAACTTACAAATGTAGAATTTTAGAGCCTACAAGTCCACTCAGTCCTACTTCTTGTTCAGCCAATTGCAAAGACAAACAAGTTTGTTTACATTTACAGGAGATAATGCTGCCTGCTTTTTATTTACAATTTCACCTGAAAGTGAGAAAAGGTGTGAAAAGTGAGAACAGGCATGGCACTTTTGTAGCCAGCACTGCAAAGTATTTACGTGCCAGATATGCTAAACATTTATATGCCCCTTCATGCACCAACCACCATTCCAGAGGACATGCTTCCATGCTGAATTTAAATTGGTATTCTATATTGTTTAACACTGCAATTAAAACTGCGAATAATTGCAGCTATTTTTTTTAATCTCACAATTGTGTGGGGTTTTTTTAATCGTTTGACAGCCCTATTCCTTACCTTTCGTTCAATTTCTTCATAATCATCTTGGTAACTTCCACAGGCTGCACTGGAAGAAGAAGAGAAGGTTGGACCCTGAGAGTAATATTGAGAACTTCGATAGCCATCCCTCCGCAGCTTGTCACATTCTGCACACGGGAGGGGAAGAAACAAAAAAACAAAAACAAAAAATAAAGAAGAAAGATAATATTTTATTCCCATTCTCTTACTTATATCCAGTGTGTAGTTTAAGAAAGGCATAGGGATCAGTGTCAGATCAATTTATTTTTACCTCTCTAAGCATAAAACTCACTTGTTATAAATGTATGTAATATAAAGCTTGATACATATGAGTCTAATTGTAACTAAACGTTTTGATTCCTGTGTAATGTAATGTACAACAACAACTGATCCTTTTCTGTCTGTAGTCATCCCTAATCTTTTTTTCTGGCCAGTTTCTAATATGAATTATAACACTAGACTGTTATAATTATAACATCATACATACTTTTTAAAAATATATATTTACACATGTACATCAGTTCATATACACATACACACTTCTACTGATAGCATATTATGAAGGCCAATGCCTATTACTTTTTTACTGTACAGCAATTCTAAAAAGAAAATACATAATATTTACTGTGAGTATGGTGATAGAAACTTCTACAGTACATTACCATTGTCAAACAGATAATAAGATACTATTTTGAAGCTCTATACATACAGGTATAGGATAAACATAGTTTATTTCAGGTGACAGGAGCTCTAGAAATACTATAAATAAGAGGGAGAGCAAGAAAGAGAATTTTTTGTTAAAGTGTGGTCTGGCTCAGTGTCTTGACAGATGGCAGCATACTACAGTACGGGAGATGAAGGTGTACTAGCAACAGTGGGGGTCTCATTTGCCAGGCTGGTAGACGTCCATAATGTGCCCTACACTTGGAGTGAGGATATTGCTCACTACTCAAGCACCATCTGCTAAGTGGCTTTGGCATTGACCATTCATCTAGCTTCCCAGCCTGAGGAAGACACAACCATTACAGTGTTTTTAGAAAGAGAGGCAGGAGTGAAAATTATAGGGATCCTTAGAACCTCAGGTCAGCCTTTGTCAGGCCACGTGGGAAGAGTGTAAAGTGAAGAGTCTTTCATGTAGAGGAGGAATATAGAGTAAAATTGAGGGAGGGATAAAAAAAACCAACCCAAATTGGCCAAAATCCCAGTATCACTTCATTTCCCTGAATAAAATTTCTGTAGCTGTGTTCCTGTCTGTGTACTTTTCTTAATTGATATTCAGTGTGATTGTGCTCAAGATTAACAGATGCTGGAGCATAAGGAAAAATTAAATGTTCAAGATGCGACGACCAAACTGATCTGCCCAGTCAAACTGAGTTTTACATTTCCAGAGACTGAAATCTGAATCTGTTGAGAGATTAGGAAAGCACAAATAAAAATAAGTATTTATTACACCTCTACCTAAGTAACTGAAACGTCTCCTGTACAGTGTGTATTGTTATGACGCAAACAGCTTTTGTCATTGCTTACTGGAGAAGGGGTGTTTTGAGAATTAATAGTTTTGTGCCTGCTTCACTCCTTATCGTTTGACGTGTGTGTGTGTGTGAGAATATATATATAAACTTCCATTTTTTCTGAAGAGTGTGTGTGTGTATATAAATAAATAAATAAAAACTTCCAATCTGTCCTCAAGAGCAGCTACTTTTTACCTCACTGTAACTAAACCGGGAACACCTAAGATGAAGACGACAAATACATAGGATGATACTGCAAAAGACAACAGACCCCAAATATTACCCCCTTAAAAAATGGAGGTGCAGCTTTTAAAGATAAATTGTAAAGAAGGTGTGTGGGCTGTAGTAGTTGTGAGTGTGACAGATGGCAGTTTCCTGCAATGTCCTAGTTAAACATTATTGAATTAAGCTTAAGTATTTTAGGAGTACACTGTATTAAAAAATGCAATTGTTTATGCATAATTGAGGGATTGTATGTAATCTCATGAGGTGGGGGACCACAGCCCTCCAGGAACTAAGAATACTAACGGAGAAAGGATTTTTCGTTAACTAGCCTGAGTAAAAACAGACTCAGGACCTTCTCTCTGATCCAGCAAATGGACAGGACCTCTAGTCCAAGGGGGGCCCCAAACCTTAGGGAAGTGTTGGAAGGACTAATCACCAACCAGAGCCATAAGAACGGCCATGTTGGGTCAAACCAATGGTCGCGCTAGCCAAGTATCCGGTCTTCCAACAGTGGCCATGGCAGATGCTTCAGAGGGAATGAACAGAACAGGACGATCATCAAGTGATCTATCCCGTCATCCAGTCCCAGCTTCTAGCAGTTAGAGGTTTAGAGATACTCAGAGCATGGGGTTGCCTCCCTGACCATCTTGGCTAATAGCTACCGATGGACCTATCCTCCATGAACGTATCTCATTCTTTTCTGAATCTAGTTATAGTTTTGGCGTTCACAACATCCCCTGGCAATGAGCCCTTGTTAGATTTAGGTGGTGATCTCTGGTAAGCTTATTAGCATGTCTATAGGTTCTTTTATTGTTTGTAATATATTTTCTCTGTAATGCTTTTATCTTAAGAATAAAAGTACTTGCTTAGCGGGAACTGTGTGGTAATTCTAACCACTGGCAATTACATTGTGTACCATCTCTGAAGTGGGGAGTACAGCAAGACTGCTTAGATAGTCTGTCTTTTGCTGGGAATATCACAACATAGTGATCGGACTGTGCAGCATGGAAATACTGTGGTCGGGGTGGGGGTGATGGTTGAGGAGTCTCAAGTTTAGAGAGGGTAGCCCTTGCTAGACCACAAAGGGCAAATACAACTTCAGTTGCCCTGAACTGTGACAATTCGTTTTATAGTCTCTGTATGATTTATAAGTAGAGCTGACCAAAATTCTTCACATGGAACATTTTCCTGTTAGAAAAGTGGTTTAATCAAAATCATACTTCTCCACAGATAAATGCTGATTTTTGACATAATTTTTGATTTTCTGAACAGGAGAATCTAATGAGAAATATCCTTTTGACATGTTGAATTGTGGTGTTGACATTTCCCATACTGACATACCCAATTAGATACTTTTCGGAATTTTCCATTTCACTACAATTTTCTATATTTTGCCTTTTTGTTCCATTTTGCAATGGAACGTAATTTCAAGATCTTGACATTTCTTGTGAAAGGAAAACTCAACAATACAAATAAGTCTATTTGTAAGGAAAAATAAAAGGTTATTTTGGGGAGAGGGGGGAGATTTTTTTAAAATTTTGTTTAAGGCTTTGGCCGAAGAATCTATGGATGTCTGGAGAACTAGCACATTTATAACATCAGAGATTATTATTACTACATTTCTGGGTGGCCAGGAATGTGGTAGGTGAAGAATGTCCAGATTGGGATGGCACTGTCTGCCCCGATCTTGTGTAAGATGATCTGGGAGTGTGCGGAGACAGACTGGTGGTCAGGCGGAGAGCCTCAGGAGGTTGGTGAACCAAAACTTCCGGGGCCAATAGGGCGCTATAAGGATGTTGGTGGCCCTGTCCCGGTGAATCTTGTGAAGAACCTGTGGCAGAAGGCGAATGGGAGGAAAGACATAGCGAAGGTCACCCGTCCAGGAAAGGAGAAGAGCGTCACCTCGAGAGACCTTGCCTAGAGCTCCTTTAGAGCAAAAGAGCCAAAGATGTCCCAGCAGGGCATGCCCCACCATTCAAAGAGGTAACTGATCATGGCATCGTGTATCAAGCTATTGTACATCACTGAGGTATAGAGTTCTGCTGAGGACTAGGCTGGTGGGAGGGCGATGAGGTGGGAAGGAGAAGAACTCTATAGAATATCTGTGGTGGATGATCTCCAGTGCCCAACTGTCCATGGTGATTTTACCCCAATTGTGGGTGAATAGGACAAGACGGCCCCTGAAGATGACTTGGGATGCGGTGCTTGGCACTGAAGGAGGTTCACTGCGTTTGACCCAAGCATCAAAACTGGCCCTTGGCCTGTGGTTGGGAAAGGGTCGAGGAGGCGGTGCATGGGCTGGTTCCAGGATGGTCTCGTTGATTGGGAAATGCCACCCTGGAGAAGCCCTAAGCACTGTAGTAATTTTTAAAAGTTCTTGGAGTTATAACTTTGTAAACTCCCATGGTTAGCAAGGGAATCACTAAATGAAGATGAATAGACAAAAAAAAAAAAAAAAAACCAGAGAGAGAGACACAGACAGAGTGGAGTCAATTCTAATTCTTGAAACCAGAAACTTCCAATCAAAGCTGATGGAACTGTAGCTATATCTGTGTGTGCTTATTTATAGGCTCATCCACCATCTTTCTAGTGCTGATCCTTGTTTCTCCTCTTGTATTAGTAATATTTACAGCTTCAAGGCCCTACCTACACTACAAAAATAACTATTTACAAATTATTGTGGTTGAAGGTGTTATAACATGGTTTATTCTTGCGTGTATGAACAGGGAAAAAAAAAAAAGTTACAACCCCTGCCAGTGAGCCATGCTTTATCCATGGTTGTTATTGTGGTGGTTTTGTTTGTTTTATTCACACAGACAAGGTTTAATTAATTAATTAATTAATTTTTAAAATTGTGATGGGAGAAATATGGTCAGAAACCTCTGAAAGACTCACAGGTCATTTTTACATTTGTAACAAAAGGTTAGCTGTGTTTCTGGGAGGTACATTACTGAAGAAAGTGTTTTTAGGGGGGAGGGATAGCTCAGTGGTTTGAGCGTTGGCCTGCTAAATCCAGGGTTGTGAGTTCAATCCTTGAGGGGACCATTTAGGGATCTGGGGCAAAAATTGGGGATTGGTCCTGCTTTGAGCAGGGGGTTGGACTAGATGACCTCCTAAGGTCCCTTCCAACTCTGATATTCTATGATTCTAAGCAGTCAATGGTGTTATATATAAGACAGCAATTTGTCTCTGAATCCGTGACTTCCACAGACTTCCATGACTTCAGGCAGCACTGGTTGGGAGCTGGAGGGTCTCCTGCTGCCTGTGGTGGCAGGAAGCTGTGGGGTACCCCCGCCGCTCCTGGCTGCAGCGGGTGGCAGGCAGACCCCCGCTTCTCCCGGCCGCCCCGGGCAGCAAGGGGGATCCCCTGATGCTCGGAGCTGCCAGCAGAGGGGGCCGCTGGAGCTCCGAGCCCCCCTTGGAGTTTCCAGCCCACCGGCAGCTGCCCAGGCTCCCCATTTTGTCATGGATATTTTTAGTAAAAGCCAGGGACAGGTCACGGACTTCCATGAATTTTTCATTATTGCCCGTGATTTTTACTAAAAATATCCATGACAAAATCTTAGCCTTAGCTGTATATAAGCATTTTCTCACGATTGCTGGTCCCTTTACTACCACACACATTGCTATATTCTGGTGCACGGCAAGCGCCTGTCACAGACCATGCATAAGCTGTTCACAGTACTCTCCCCATTACATAAGGCTGTTGTTCAGAGCCGGGATTTTGTAGACAGTATTAGTGTAGTGTGTCAAAGTGGAGTTCACAGCGAGGCTTCAGTGGAATTCAGTGCAGCCCTATAGCAGAATGTTGTGCCAAAAACAGTAAGCTAAGGATTGTTGCACAACTAAGTGAGCTTTTTATCTTTAAATGTTATTATCATCTGTTGGACAGGGTTAAAGATCAGACTCCACTTGAACAACTGGACCTGTTGGTTGCAAATTCTTAACAGGCTTTGTGGTGTGTACCCAGACAAATCCTATGAAAATGCTAGAGAAAAACTCATAAACCTGGAAAAGATCCCATGTCATTTTTGTACTAGAGACAACTCCCATCTCATGTCTAACTGTAGCTGACCCTCAGGAGTTACTACACAGTAACTACTGCATACATAAACAATTTACTGCATTTTAATAACTTCAGACCATATTCTTACACCATCGTTTGAGTCACAGATCAATTGAGTGAACAGAAGGCACAGAACTGATACCTCATTAATTCATTTGACATGGTATTACTGTGAAAAAAACAGGATTTACTTATGCACTGTCTGTCTAGTCAGACAGACACACTGCATTTCTCAATGCCAAAAGAGAGTGCATGTATTGGGGGAGGGGCTGGAAGGATTTTTGTACAGCTTCTCCTCTGTTCCAGTTTTATCATTTAGTTAATATTTCATACAAGCAGAATTTCCAACAGCTAAAACGAATCTCCATACCTTGAAAATTTATGTGAAGCAAAATTTACTGCCATATAAAGCAACAGCTAAACAGACAGTAGAACTGAACAGAGTGATGTGGATTTACAGTCATTTTCTGAATGTTTTCCATACAGTTATATTTGCTATAAATTCCAAGAAGATATGATCTCCCAAATTGTCATGGGTTTTTTTTGTACCTAACACAAACCCACATAGCTTTTGTGCTGTTTTTATGCCTTCAGGTACGTACTACACTTTAACCCAGTGGTCCCCAACGTGGTGCCCGTGGGTGCCATGGCGCCCGCCAGGGCATTTATGTGTGCCCGCCGTCAGGGCCGGCACCAAGGAAGGAAGAGGAGAGGAGCATCTGTCGGAGAAGCGTCGCCACTGAAATGCCGTCGAGGAGCGCTTCCGGCGGAGAAGCTTTCGCCAAAATGCTGCCGAGGAGCGCTTCCGGCGGAGAACCATCGCCACCGAAATGCCGCCGAGAAGTGTCGCTGCCCGCCACACTCTGATGAATGGATGAATGTGCTCTTGGCCACATAAAGATTGGGGACCACTGCTTTAACCCTTTGGAGACAACATGTTATAGGCCTGATTATTGCTTACAAAAGTAGTCCTAATGGGATTACTTGTGTAAGTAAACTTTGCTTGCATATGCAAGGGTTTCAGCATAAGTCCCAAGCCCAGTATGCCTATATATAATACACATCCACATACAAGTAATCCCATTTCTCCATATTTTAAGCATTTATCGGTTAGCAGTAAAAACGCCTGTGTTCCCTGAATTAATGTAACAATGAATACTCACAAAATTAAGAGAGACATTTTGGGTAGTTAAAGCAAAAGAAATAATTATTGCTCAGAAACGCCTCCATCAGGCGTCTTGTCTTGCATCCAAGGAAAATTAATTCAACTACAACTTCAGACCAACTGATAAAAATCACAAATTAAATGCCAGCTGGACCACGGGTAATTTCTACCAGCCCTGCATGCATGGCACAGCAGATGTCTATGCAAAGCTGCCTCAGTAGAGGATGCTCTATGGACCAAGAAGAGAAGAGGGAGGAAAAGAACACACAGGGGCTGCCTTTGTATTAGAGGTCTTCTCTTTTGCTGAAGGAAAAAATGAACAAGTGACAAGCTGACAGCTGGATTTGCATGCCTGAAAAATTAGCTTGGCTAAATTCAGGGTGGCTTTTTGGCACAGCCTCTCTCACTACGACTTGTATCTGAAGGATGGGTTGGGGGATCATGGAGAAGAGCTATTAATTGTAATAGTCAGTTGAACTGTCAGTCACAGAAATAAATCTGCTGACCAATGTATGAAAACACATTTATCTATTCATTGCACACATCATTGGAAAATGATTCTATTCCCGAAGGTCAAAAATTCTTTCCTGTTGATTTTAAACATCATAGAAAGTCTCCTTTTATGCAAAAAAAAAACAACAACAACAAGAAAAAAGCTCCTTTTATAGGTCACATTTATAAGGCGCACTTTGTATTAAAGTAACTTTTTAAAATTAATGTCCATAAGAACTGAATCTAAAAATCACCTGATAAGAAGATGGCAGTCCTATTAAAATGTGAAAGGCATCTCTCTATTTAAGGCAAACTGATTAAATGACATTTGTTGCTTTATGCTTTTTTGTTACTGGCTACCTGTTTTGCAATAAACTTCTATTTTAGAGACAGAGAAGTAACTTCTGTGTAATAGTTCACCTTCATCTTTTGAATTTATTGCTGCATTATACCTGAAACAGCTGTGATCTTATGGATTGTGCATATGCTGAGTGTCAAGAGACCTGGGTTATATTCACAATTCTGCCACTGACTTGCTGTGCGACCTTGAACAAGTCACTTGGTCTCTGGATGCCACCTATAAAATGAGGATAATACCGTTTGTCTCTCACTTTGTATGGATGTAGAGTGTTAAAATATTATCTGCAAATAAATCTGGTTTCTACAAATATCTCATACTTAATAGGACATTAAAAGAAGGGTCTGATTTATGTTCCAATATAGCAACTATGTCCCTTAGTCTAAATGAACTACATAGCTTGCAACTAGTGAGAATGGATGGTCTAGTGGTTAGGATACTAGCCAGAGACCTGGGTTAATTTCCTGTTCCACTATAGACTTCCTGTGTGACCTTGGCAAGTCATTTAAATCTCTCCGGGCCTCACTTCTCCAGGTGTATAATGGGGATAACAGCACTTCCCTATATCACAGGGGTGGTGTGAGGATAAATATGTTAAAAATCGTGATGTGCTCAGGTATTACAGTAATGGGGGCCATACAAGTATCTCAGACAGATACCAGTCTACATATCACACAAGAATGCATTCAACTTGGAACAAGTCCCATTTTGCCTGTCTAAATCCCCATATCATCTGCAGAACTGGGCTGTCACAGTGAATCTCTACATCAAAGCTAGCTTTAAAATATGCTGCAGAGCCATACCACTGATGACCAATACTGACTATAAGGCAAATTCATTAACTTTATTTACAATACATCCAAAATGTATTGTAAATACACCCATTTTGGACAAAGGACAACAATTTTCTCTCACTGCATCAGGAATTCCAACAGATTAGCTGAAAAATCTTTTGTTCAACAGTCTCTAGATGGTTTGGTAAATATTCTGTTTATTTAAGTGACTATATTTCCTTGTCTCACCCAACCCTTCTCCCATCCCCTTCCCACAATGTATGGTGATGTTAACAAGATTAGAACTTTGCTACATCAGTACATATAGTGAGGTGCCTCCTGGCATGTGCCAGTCCAATAGGGAGTCTTCAGTCTTTGGGACTCAATGACACTTCATCCCCAATCAAGTAATTCCAGTGGTAGCACCTTCTTCACTAATGGAATGCACACTGCAAAATATATTTAATCTCATTGAAAAAATCATGGCTTAAATGGTCTCACAGAAGTGCTTGGTCTCTGCGACACAGCCACTATCCCAGCATTCCCCACACACCTTGCTCCCTATAGCAGATCCTTTTGTTACTTTTTTAACCTTTCCTTCCCTTTTTCTTGTGTCCCTTCCTTGCTTCTCTTCTCCCCACTACACTTCAGAATTTCAGAAACAGACCGGGTTGATAATTGTGCTCACCATAGGCTAATTCGGGACCATCAGCTCAGACTCATGTCCATCACTGTCACTCCAGTGGCTGTCAAGCCACCTTAGAACGCTCTGTTTTTTTGGCTAGGCTTAGAACTATGCATCCCAGCCAGCTTTACGCTGAGTAAAAGCTGATAGTTTAAATTAAGCATACTCTTCTTGGATTTGTAATCACAACTGCAACAGTAAAGTGTATGTTCTTAGTGATTTAATATATGTATACTGGGGGAGAGTTGTTTTAGAGTGCATTATGTCTATGGTGGGGGTGGGGGGTTCCTTGTACAGTATCTCAGACAAGGGGTTGCTGCTCAATTCTTCAGGAAGGCTCTAGACATGACTGAGAAGAAAGAGCTCTGAAATAGGTGACTCCCAGTTATAGGTGTTGAATCATCAGCATATTTAAATATTTCCGTTGCATCTTTTCTCTTTCACTAGGGATGTCAAATGTTAACCAGTAAGCATTAGTCTTACCGGTTAACCCACCTTAACTGTTAACACCCCCTGGCCAGCCGATCCGCCAGCCCCAGCAACCCCACGCAAGCCGGAGCTGCCCGGGCCTCAGCCCCAGCCGCTTAATCAGTTAACCATTTAAACGAAATATTTTTAATCGTTTAAACTATTAACTTTTTAAACGGTATTTACATCCCTCTCTTTCACCTGGCCCTTTCACAACCAGCAAATTCCAGCAGAGTGAATGATCTAAATAATTCACCAGAACAGAAAACCCAATCAGCTTTCTAAGGGCACTAAGCTAAAACAGACATAAACAAATATCATTTGTAACAAGCTGTCACTGGGGAGACTTCAAAATGATTATCTCTATTTGTCTTGGACTAATTTAAATTTCTATGGGGATGTAATACTGGTGCACTTAACTAGTTTAACTGTGCCTTTTCTATATTCATTTATTCTTGCTTTTTCAATGCTGAAAGAAAAAATAACCACCTTTTCTATCCTTTTTATGGACATTTGCTGTTTCTAAGACAACTGAACGTTTATATAAAAATATCCAGAGGCTTTCTTCTAACACATTTGGCTTCACTTTCAATTTAACATACTGGATTCTTAATATATTGCAAACAAAAAGCCAAGTACATAGAACATCCCCCGCAAAATGCCAGATTGATAGTTCTGGAGATGGAGGCCTCTTAACCATAAATAGAACATCTATAGCACAGGGAGTAATGTCCCCACCCTACCCCTGACAATAGCTCTCAACCAGATGCTGAGGGAATACCCTAAAGCTCATGTCTAAGCTAAAATATAGGCCAGGTTTACACACACAATTTTAAACAGGTCTTTGTACCTAGTATAGACCCAGAAAGCTATGCTTTAAAATGATGATCAACAACCAGCTAACAAGTTTTAAAACATGTCACCATCAGGTGCAAAATCCTATTTAATCTCATGTTACGTAATGTGTTAGCGAACGTGACAACATGATCTGTTTTCCTAGTCTGTACATGGGATAAGAGTGACAACTAGTTTTAGTGTTTATACATTCTTTATCCTTCTCTGAGGATGACCACAGAATGCCAGTTAGGTGGACAACTGAGATGGTTGTATTCTTGCAGTATGGACACCCGCCCACTAAGAACGCAACATAGCCTTGTCAACACCAGGAATTTCTGTCAATTTCATCGAGTCATAGTCAGCCACTGATGCTATGCCCATCAGTTTATCAGCTTTCGTTAGCTAAACCCCTAGTGTTTATAACAAAAGCCGTGAAATAGTGGATAATTAGCCCTACTTGAAATCAAAATCAATTACACTGGTGCAAATCACAGCTTCCCTTGTCTACATTAGTCGTCAGCAACTGGCCATCAGTTCCTGGATTCAGGGAAAATTCCCAATATAGACAGTGCCTGAGACAACTCATTCATTTCACGTAGGTCACCAAATCAAGAAGCAGCTTTTAAACAGCCGGTTAGAAGTGAAAGGTTCTGTGTCTCATTAGCAGTTATTTAAGGGCTTGTCTTCACTACCAGGGTAAGCCGACCCAAGTTATGCTACTCCAGCTACGTTATTCACGTAGCTGGAATCAGCGTAGCTTAGGTCGACTTACTCTGGTGTCTTCACGGTGTCCATGGGAGACGCTCTCCAGTCAACTTCCCTTATTCTTCTCAGGGAGCTGGAGTACCGGAGTTGACTGGAGAGCGCTCTGCCATCGATTTAGCGGGTCTTCATAAGACCCGCTAAATCGATCAATCTCCCTGTAGTGGAGACCATCCCTAAGTGTTTGTCTTGACTAAGATTTGAAGGTATGTTGTTAGAATGTATTAACTACGGGTCCCTCCGCCCCCCACCCCCAGGTTTCCAACTAGACCAGCTAGCATACGTTAAAAGTACACACTGCGTTGTCTACACTAGACTTTAAAATATATTAGATAAAAAATTCTAAAACACACACTTTTTATCCTACTCAAGACAAATCCTAAACTATTTAGCACCCCCTGCTTCCTATATAGGATTCTTGAAAGCTATCAAGAAACAGGTTTTAAAAAATAAGGTTTACATGAATGCCACCAAACAGACACAAATTTGAAAAATGGTAAGGCTCAATGGACTTAAGAATACTAGAGGAATATTGCTATGGGCTTTGAGTGAACAATATCAGACATACAAAATGTCTTAGAGGATTTTAAAATATCTTCTCAGTAGGGATTTTGACACTGTTTCTTAGCTATGTGTCAAGCATTCTACTGTAAAGTGCTTATAATGTGCCCTGTGTATATATAATCCGTCTAAATATAATCAATGTATTTTCACACCCAGGAGTGTGGAATTTAACAAAATCTATAGATTTGCATTCTGAGCATGTCCCAGTAAGCGCTCATTTCTCAGCATGAAAGCAATACTCAACATGTAAAGTCTAGATTCTTGGTGGAGTTTTGTCTAATTTCCTTTGAATACTTTTTTTCCCCTTTTTAATTCCTTACAGAAAGGGCAGTTGGAATATGGAACTCTGCCAGAGTCAACAACAGATGTACTGTGAATTAATTCAAAAGGAGTAAAAAGGATAGAGTACATGGGTAGAGCTACCGGCACTAACTTGACTATTGAAACTAAAATAATGAGAAATAAGTTGATTTTTATTTCCTGGTTTTGTAAGAACAAGGCCTTGCAAGGACATATGGTCTGCTCCTAGCCTGTAATAGTCTTTTATTTCAATAAGGCTTTGGTGGGGAGCTCACATCTTGACATCTCTGTGAACCTGGACTAGACCTGTTGTTAATATTAAGTGGTTCCCCTTTACTTTGCAGCTCTTTAATGAAACACACGATTACAGTTAAAACAATAATCTTCTCAGAAGGATTATCCACCAGTGGGGCTGACCCCAATATTGCTCATCTGTACAGTGATCAAGCAGAAGCATGGTGAAAACAACGGGTAAACACAAAACTGTCCAGAGGTTCTTTCAGGATGGGATGCTAAAAGGCTTTCTGGGAAATCTGGTTTTATTTTGTAATGTTAACCAGATGCCTTCTGGAATATAAATCAAACATTTCAATCACTGCTGCTAAAGACATTACTTAAACTTGGCTAACAGAACAAAACAGAAGACACAGCCAGCAAACCCCTTTCCCCACAAGATAAGACGACTAATGAATCATCATAGACACTGGTGCCTGGAGCATTGAGCCCTACATTGTGTGCAAATAACCTGAATCAATACAACTGCAATGTAAAATCAGTAATTTATGCAGGAAGCCTCTGCAGATGTGTACAAATAGCATAGAAGTTGGTCTACTGGATCTCCTGTCCTTAATATGTCTATTATGTGGGATTACTGTACAGTCTTTTACAAGGGTCTATACCTTAAATCTATTTGGAAATTAGTGTAGAACATAGTGGTAATGAAACATTATCCCCTGTGCAGCAATCTGCACTGGATGAGGTTGACTTTGGTGTGATTTTTAAGGTATTGGTTACCACTGATTTAACCCCTGGCTAACTCAAAAACTGGATGCCTTTATCTCTGAGTGATATCGGGGCAGCTGTGATCAGCTGAAGCCTTGTCTACACTGAGTATTTGTCTCAGTTCCAGAAATCAATGGTCAACCACTGAAACAACTGCAATCCTCATGTGTAGACAAAGAAAGCCATGATTTGCACCAGTAGAGCTAACCTGTTTTTTTCCACCAGTGCAGCTACAACTTCTCATTACAAACAGGGCCTTAGCCACTTGATATAGTTCTCTTTTCTCCCTCCCCTTCCCAATATCTCCCTCTGGTTTAAACCCAAACTTGTATGGTTTTCTCAGTGACATATCCTTGATTCCGAAAGGCAATTTCCTCACCTTAGCCCTGATTTGGTGATCTTCAGGTTGTGCTGAAATGCTTATCTGTTCTAACTAGCTTTGATAGGTGTATTATTACACTGTTGAATAGTCCAACATAGTTCAATTAGCTGTACCATGGTCACACATCCTAACAAGGGGCCAGCTGAGCCTTAATTGGGGCATGGCCCCAGCTGAGCCTGCCTTTCCACTCTGCCTGGGGCTGCTTGCTCCAGCTCCAGCCCTCTTCTGGGCTGTTTCAAGCCCCTCAGGGCCTGAGCGGGGTGCCACCCCGCTACACTGGGGAACATAGGGAACCTGTGAGAATATGAATGAGATCCTTGCTAAGATGAACTCTCTGGGATGAACTGTAAGATCGCTTGGACATGAAGGACAGTGAAACAGGTATCTTGGATGGCAATGTTTAATCTTCAACGTGTGCCGCTCCCATCCACCCCTCCCCCCTTTCCCATCTGGTTTATTGGATATTCCAAGATCTTGTTTGTGCGGAACACTCATGTCCAAGAGAGGAGACAGGTTATTTGGCCAGTGGAAATAGACTGACTCAAATAATGGAATAAATTATGTAATCAGGGTACCATACTCTACTTTAAAAAAACAACCAAAAAACAGTTAAGCAATAAATTGAAATGAGGGGGGGTGGGTTTATTATTAAATTCAACTGCGCTTGCATTTAAGCCATTTATAATTCCAGAGCCTCATTTTAGGCCATTTATAATTTTCCTGAAAAGCGCACACATGGATTATGAGCTGAAATTTCTTAGGTACTGATTTCAGACTAGAAGTCTTCTTAGTTTTTAAAAACACCTACATCAAAATCCATTCAGTGTTTCTTGAGAATGAACACAAAAATTAATTTCACAGGTTTTGTTTTTCAATTCAGATAATACATAAACATCTTCGTTTTAAAAGTTTTATATGGAACTTATGTACTGCATAAAATCATAAATGAGGACTAGCATCTTTACCTCGTTTGAACAAATCTGGATGCCAGATCGAGACATTCGTATTTAAAAATAGTTTTTATAAGCAAGCAAAGTTGGGTCTTCTCCTTGCTTAATTTCAGAAAGACATAGTTGTGGTTTATGGGTGCAAGAATTTTAAATACAACACTTGTCAGCATATACAACGGCATGTTGTTTCTCAAACTGATTATTATGTTTATAAAATTAAACAAGGTAAAAACAAAAATAAAAACATGTGCATGTTTCCTGAAGAGATGTACAGGAAACGTATGTAAAGATCGCTGCTGAATGCCATTCCTCCCATGAAACAATATCCCTCCTTAACTTTTAAATGTACTACATACCAAGCAGATTACACAATTACAAAAAGCTACTGGTATAACTATTATCATTGTGTGTATGTTTTACATAGTGCTGATCAAAAGCCCATTAAAATCAATCAAAAGACTCCCATTCACTTCACCAAGCTTTCGGTCAGCCCCATAATGTCTAAAACCTGCTGAACTTTTAAAATTATACCAGTGTGAATAGGTATGACCTTAAATAATTTTAAAAACTAAGCAGGTTTGACCTGCTTACCTCTAGAAAGGTAACACCAGAGAACACCTTGACAGCAATCCACTTTTTTGTGTATTTTTATTATTCTGAAAAATGTCAAACATTTGATATGTTACCAGGTGGCTTTAGTACTCTGCTTCTGCTTTGTTATTTGTAACCTGGGTTGAATATTTATTTATTTTTCATTCATTGGGGCATCAGTGAATAAAACTACACAAAAATCACTAGCCTGGAATCAGGCTGGCATGGGTAGGCAGTGGTATTGTCAAATCTCATAAGCTAAGGCTAAGCAAAACTGGCACCCAACGCTATTTGGATGGGAGATCTCTCTGGAACAAACACTTTCATGCACCAGACTACAGCAATCAGTTGCTTTCCGATGACATCACATCCTGTAGTTTTGGCAGAAGTTGCCCTACTGCCTTATACCTCATTCTAACATTTAACAAATATTATACATTTTGAATATTAATACAATGTTAAAAGTGAAGTTTAATCAGAGTCAAGAAATTCAGAATCCAGGTTCCCATAGCAACCTAACTCTGCTCTTATGTAATTGCATTTCATTAGGGCCTTTTACTACATAACAGAGTTTTGGGTAGTTATTCAACAAATAATACAACATAACCTAGTGCAAAGATTTTCAGTTTATTCTCTAATCATAAATGCACATATGTAGGCTTTGAAAAATCCACTTGTCCTTTCAGAAGTGGTGAGTAGAAAACTAACCCTAGTCAGTAATGAGTCCTCTGTCAAAGATTTCAGCAGAACTTTAAGTTGAATAAAGCTCATCTCTAGACTTAAGGTTATGAAGATAAACTCCCAAATTTGACCCAATGCAAAGGTGTCTCCCTAATTCTGCAAGGCTTTCCCAAGCTGCAGCAGAGGAACATTCACAAGACTTTGGCCAATTCATTTGCAGTGTATTGACACAGAGGCCTGCAGTCATCAGTAAAATTGACATGCATCATGTCATGTTCACTCTGCAGCTACTTGGGGTGCCAGGAGTAGAGCAGAGGGAAGCTTTGAGGGGGGAGGGATAGCTCAGTGGTTTGAGCATTGGCCTGCTAAACCCAGGGTTGTGAGTTCAATCCTTGAGGGGGCCATTTAGGGATCTGGCGTAAAAATCTGTCAGGGCAGGGACAGTACTTGGTCCTACTAGTGAAGGCAGGGGACTGGACTTGATGACCTTTCAAGGTCCTTCCAGTTCTATGAGATAGACATATCTCCATATATTTTATATTTTTTTACTGTCAGGGAGAGAGAAACTAAAATCATAGGCTGAGGAAAAGATGGTGTAGGGGAGATCTCCTTCCATGTTGGCAGCCAAGAGACAGGTGGAGGATTAATGATGCACTGCCAATACTTTACCAAGGGAATCTCATAAAAATTCTCTCCTTTAACTTATGATAAATTCTGTGTAATAGGGGTTCAGGCACCTGCAGAAGAAAGTGGTAAGAAAAAGTGGACATGTTTGTTTATTTTTCTATCTAACCTAAACCCTTTATGACCAAAGAGGGAGACAAAACTACATGGAAAACGTATATTTAGTGCACTGGAAATGTTTGCACTTTGATTCTGAAAAACGTACTGAGGTACCAGTATAACAGAGTATTCAACAGCTGCAACATGAAATGTAATTTTTAGTTTTTCTTTAACTGCAGAATGGAGAGGGGCTTTATGAAAGACCAGGGGTCGGCAACCTTCAGCATGCAGCCCATCAGAGTAATTCGCTGGCGGGCCGCCATACATTTTGTTTACATTGACCATCCGCAGGCACGCCCCCGGCAGTTTCCAGTGGCTGCAGTTCACTGTTCCCAGCCAATGAGAGCTGTGGGAAGTGGCGCGGATTACTCTGATGGGCCGTGTGCCGAAGGTTGCCAACCCCTGTGAAAGACCTTTTAGCGTGGTCCAGAAATATCCCCCTGCCTGACTGAAAATACCTGATGTGGTGCTCTTCAGTTCGGTGTGTTTTATGAGCCCAAGGCACGGATGTGTTAACAGTATCCAGAGATGATGTAAACTAAGATAACCATCTCAACACCCCTCTTCAATCTGATGGCAGAATACTAACAAGGGCTTCTGCCCCGCCCCCCCCCCCCCCCCCCCACACACACACTCTAGGGAGGGGCAGAGTAGCAGAGATCACTTTCCTAGACTGAGGGAGGAGTAGCAGGGAAGAAAGGAAGCTCCTTCTCCTTGCCAGAAGCCACGAAGAAAGGAAAGTGCAGACTTACATTTATCAGCCTGTGAAGGTCTAATATGACAAATGAAGGCCCCAGACAGATTCATTGACAGGATCAGAGTATGAATTCCAGAACTCTTTGCCTTTATTACATTAAAAAAGGGGAAAGGGTGGGAGAAGCTAACTAGGGCATCACCCGGGGTTCTCTCAACAATTCCCAGCCCCATATCTTTGATATCAGCCTCTAGCTAGTAGAGATGACACACATTTTTTAAGCCTGGGACATATGTAACATTTTGTATTATTGCAGAGATCTGGTGTGACCCCATAACATTGCCCACACTTGATGGGACAAGTTTTAATATTGCTATGGTAACCTTCACTTTGACTCATGCAATTCAGAATATTCAAACATCAGCTTTAACACTGTTTTCTCATCTTTTGGGACAAAAATCTCACTGATGAGATCATTTAAAAAACAGCATCAAAGTAGGTTGGTTTGTTTGTTAGTAAATGTGAAGTAATTTTTTTCTTCTGATGTTCATTACTAGCCCTTGGAAATATGAAACCGAAACCTGTTTCCTTATCAAAGTTTCCTCAATTGTGTGCATAAACTGATTTGTTTTTGCAGGATTGTTTATGATAAGTAATTAGCAGCTAACATTGAAGGATTTATTTTAAAGAAAAAGTTACAGAAAAAGCTAGCAGCAGTTCCCACTTACTTTGATATCTTGAAGCTGCAGAGGAGCATAAAAGCTACCTACTTCGCACTGTAATATGGTTTTATATATATAAATCTATTAAAGAAAGAAGAGGAAATTCCTCCCTGGTGTAACTAAAGAAAGAAAGCCACAGCAGGCATGAATTCGGCCCATATATTTTTTCTTTCATTAAGTTTCCAGGACAGATGATAGGTAGAAAATGGAAGAACAAGTAGTTAAGACTTGACAGTGCAAAATTTAAGTACCAGCGGCATTTTCTTTAAGCTACAGTGGGAAAATGCCTTTCTATTGTAAATAGCTGACAAGCATGTCTTGTATGTGCACTGTAAGCCTACCTCTACAAGAGACAGTTCAAGGCTAAAGCTCTGCACAAATATATTAACCAAGTAATACATTTAAGAGCATGCATGGTATTTGCTGAGTCGTGCGTGATCTAATAATGTTGGCTGTGAAGAGTACCCTATTAAATTACACTCAAAGACATAAGCAAGAGATGGTTAAACCCAGTTAACTGAAGTGGTAAGAGAACTGAAACAAAAACAAACAAACAAAATGTTTCTCCATTTATATCTATTAAAAGGACATTTCTAGGCATTCAAAGGCAAGCCACTAACGCAGACAAATATTTTCTGCAAACCAAATCACAAGGCGCTTTTACTCAGGCCCAATCCAGTGAGGTACTTAGTGCCTTCAGGTCCCATTGAAATCAATGGGAGTTGAAGGATTTGGCACTTTGCAGGGACCTTGGTGCAGGGACACCGTCCTTATTGAATAATACACACAAGGCTAAATATTTTTTTTTTTAATTCCTATATATCGAGACAGTCTCAAAACTCTACTTCCACCCACAGGCGGATGATGTTCCAAACTTTTTTCCATTGACTGCTCTTGTTCAAATGGCTGCACTAATGGAACATAGTGCCGCTAACGCCAAAGATAATGCAATGCCTAGTCATAGACACATGGACAGGCTAGCAAGAAACCCTCTGTATAGACTTACTTTGTAAACAATTTTAAAGAAAAAATGCGTAACTTTTTTAATAAGTTTCTTTCTAACTCAGAAACTCATTCAAACTCCCGGACAGTTTCTAATTCTTACCTAAAACCTTAGACCCATACTGTGTATTTCAGTGTGCACCTTGCACATCCATTGCCTTTCATTGAAAGTTGTGCATGTGTATGTGAGGGCAGAATTTAGTCCTTAAAAGTTTAATGCAACTTTTTGTGAACAAGGAGCTATGCTACAGAAAGCGTCCTTGGAAGTTGATTTTGCTAGCTACTCAAAAGCAGCCACCATCCCACACGTGATACTATACCACTTTCAACAGAACTGATGACAAAGAGGTCAATTCTGCCTGGCTATTTCTTAAGACAATAAATGGGCTGATTCAGAACTTTGAGATATAGTTATTATTTAAAAGAAGGCTCTGAAGGCAGATGTGAATTTATAAAGGCACCAAGTCATTGAAGGCAGTTTTTCTGCCCTCCATGAGAATTCAGTGCAGCAAAGCTGGGGATTTACTCATCTCTCTATGGCAGAAAGAATTACTTACCCTCCTCCACTGGCAAATGTCATCCAACACACCTGACATCTGTTTAAGACTGCAGAAGAAGCCGTTTCTTTTGGAGCGTAAGAAACTCAAATATGCTTTTAAAGAATCAGAAGCCCAGTGACAAAGCCAGGCTCTCTAGTGGCACAGAGAACATAACCATGTAAGTTACTGAATTTCTCTCCGAATTCTTAGCAACAGCTTTACTGCCAGCATCTTACCTCTTAGCACCGACTTGAGGTTCAGCTTGGCTTGGCGATGCAGATCTTCCACACAAGCTGGCCTTGTGGAGGGCAGGAACACATTTTCCTGCTGGTGCCAGGGAGCAGTATAATGGACCGTCCATCTACTTTCTTCATCTAGGTTGGAGACAGCTGCAAAGAAAGAGAGAGAGAGAGTGTAATGCACAAATTAAATGCAGCTGATTGAGGACTATGAATAAATGGCGGGGAGGAGTGGGAACTGAGGATACCAATATAAAAACAGACTGGGGCTCTTCAGATTTCACACTGGTATAGATCAGAAGCAACTCCATTGACACTGATAAGATGACACTAGCTTTACACCATTATGAGTGAGAGCAGAGTCTGGCCCACTGCCTTTACACATCACAGTATCACACATTGGTCACATACTGGCCAGGCCACAATAGCAACTTGGCAGGATCCCGATGGCCACACCTAACTTGCCAATATATTTGCATAAAAATATATTAAAATAAAACACTTCTCAAGTTCAAAATTCTTTAAAAACATTATCTAGTAATAAGTCAACTACTTAATTAACAAAAGTACACCACCATAATATTTACTTGTAATTTATCTTCCCCGAGAGATAGCAAACTTTAGACAACAAGTAATGTCTATCAATATAAACTTTTGTGGTTGAACAGTCTTACCCCTCACTCAGTAGGGGCAGGAAAAGGGCAGCTGGGGTATCACCCCTCTAGCAGCATTTGCCCTTGAGAGCACATGCTGTGCATCCAAATCTCCAAAGCAAAAAACTACAGCTGTGCCTGTCTCCCAAGCACCTGTTATGCTGACTCAACCAAACTGTGTTGGCCATTTTCATTACCTCTCATTTGCTGCAGTTGGGAATAGCATTTCAATCATGCAGCTCCTACTACAGTATATATCGCAACATCAGCTAGCACTGTATCATTATTAAGCATTAGAAATGTAGTGCCTTGTATAATGGCAGAGGAGCAGTACAGGCTATGAAGCACAGCGTGAAGGTGACAGCTTCCTTACATCTGAAAAGTGACAGATTTCCATCACAGCACACTGCCTAGAAGAATAATTTCAATTGTAAAATAATTGCATTGATTAGTTAAACAAAATAAAGGAACTCACAAATTAACTTCAGAATCTCGATACAACAGTATGCTACAAGAAATGCAGTAAAAGAGGACTCATTTTTGGAGGCTTTTAACTGAATTTCCTTGTGGTTTTCTGTCAGATCTTTTAATAAATGTTTTCATAATATTTTGCTGGGCTGTTCATTTGCTCATAAATGTGCTTGGCCATGTGGCCTCCCCTCCTCCCCCCCCCCCCCCCTACCTACTTTCATTGTACTGTATGTGATCAAAAACACCTCATGCAGCAGGGCAGACAATGCTGACATGGTGTATGGCTGCAGTCTCTGTCCTTGCTAATCAGAGGTCAAATCCAAATGATAATGAACAGACAAGTCACTCACTATCTGATCACAATATCAATCATCCTAGAATTATAGGAAACAAAATGTATATCAACTGACTGACTTACCAGGAAAGAACCCCTACCCCTGGCATTCACCTTACAAAATAAGAAAAGAAGACTGACACCAGCCATATTACTGCCCAGCTCTACTCAATGCTATACTAAGAGCAGTTTATTGCTTATCTACAGCATAATTAAAACCACCAAGATGTGCTACACATACTCAGACGGCCAGATCAAACTCAACTAGTCTGTCTCAATGGATTAAATCTCGCCAGCTAAATATGCAAGTAAATCAAGTATCTCAATCATTTTTTTAAAAAGTTTGACTACAATGATATTACACAATGAAACAGTACCACAAATTTCTGCACATGTTCAGCAGCTGTACAGCTGGGGCTACCAGAAGATGTTAGAGTAATACCTCGGCACAATTATGATTATATACACAGAGCAGCAAGTTACACCAAGAGGATTTCAAATCTCATAATCAAACAGCTTACATTAAATGAAAAAGTTTTGCTTCTTCAAAGCCATTTAGAGGGAGAAACGAAGTCAAAGTAAGTTAGCACTCACTCACTCTTACAAAGAAGCAGATGCTCAGGAACACTGCCTTCCGTAACACTGCCTCTGCACATTTTGAAACACGCAGTGAAAGAGAAATGTACAGATTTTCCAATAAGGGTGCCTATAAAGTATATATACATATTGAGCGTTCCTACCAAAATTCCAACACTTTCCAGAAAGAAAACTTGCATGCACATCACTACTTACTCTTCTTCTTGAAAAGTTTAATTAAAGATTTCAGCTTTGTGTTGATGAACACCACCATTTCCAAAGTGTCTGTCTGTGGTCCTGGAGTTTAGATCCCATAGAAAACAGGAGCAACAAGCAGGTGGCTGGTTTTCAATTTGTCCTTGCCAAAGCTCTGCAAACCCTACTAACTTTGTCTCTTCCTACACCCCTTCTCTCGCCCCCTCCCCCGCTTTGTTTTGCACAACCGTGAGGTTGGCCTTATTGTCCTGGCAGTTAGAAACCATTAACAATCCTTGAACCTGAACACCTCCTTCTGAAACATAATCCTGGGGGCTGGGAGCAGCTAGTTACAACTTGTGAAGGAAGGAAAAAAGAAAGCCAATCGTTCATATTTGCATTGAACCAAGATCAGTCTTTTTAACTCAGTGCTCATTCATCCAGTTCACTCTCCAGTAAATCAACAAATTTTCCTCTCCTGGTTTCACTCCACCACAAACAGTGACAATTATAGATAATTTCCATTTTCACTGCTCTAACAGGATCTTCCAAAATCCTTTACAGTGTAGCAGAGAGAAAAGTGGATACTTTCATGTCCATCCTTTGTATAGCCCAGGCTACTTGTGAGTGTATGGAATTTGAACTGGCTGGGACAGTGAGGCTTTCAACTATTGTTTCTCAAACACGCCCCCAATCCCTTCCTCCTATTCCATAGGCAACATTTATGAGCAGCAAGGCTCTACAACTGAATCTCCATGGAGCTGTAAATGAGGGCTGCATTCTCGTGTAAATGAGGATGCCTTTCTTTCCCACCTCTCTTCCCTTCCCCCCCCCCCCCCACACCCCTTCTTAATGTCCCAAGACCTGCATTTTAATTGTCCCCATCACGGAACTTTTCTTTGCATTTCCTTGCTCTCAAAATACTCCCCCTTCCTTACAATTACAATAATGGAAACAGCCCGGCAATCTTACATGTTGAATTTCATTCAGTCACATGCTGAGCTATCCTGATTAGGATCAACTTGGAAACTCCATTAACAAAATTAATAATAAGCTAATCAAACGATTTCTGTCTAATAAAGAAACTATAATTCAACGAATGACACCAGTACAAGAGCCTGACCTGAATAGGCTTTTTGAAATACACTTTAACCTCATGACTAAGTATTCCTGTACATAAGCACATCTACTTTTCTATTTAGCCGTGAATTACTATTTTACTGAAGTTAAAGAGAAAATGCAAAGTACCCCATCAATCCGCTCAGCAGGGCACGCCCCTCACACAATGCTAAGATTCAAGAAGCAAGTCCTCCTTTACAAAGCAAGGCTCCGCAACTGCCTGGGTTTAACAATGAAAGAGCTTTTCTTTGGGGGAAAGAAATGGCAGCAGCAGGGGTCTTAGTCTGCCCCAAAAGCTGCCGCAAGTTCTAGCCTTCGCAGTGCAGCATGAAGAAGCAGGTGTTCTTGAGGCGCATCCAATTCCTAGCCCTGCTGGTTTATCTCAGAATCACAACTATGCAGAATGGAAGCGATAATATTTTAAATTCAGACATTGCCTCTCAGCCGAAAGGGCCCCATAGCACTTTACAAACCACAAGTGTGTTTAATATCACAGCCACCATTGGGGGCAGGTCCCAGAGGCACTCTGTCTGGCTCACCACTGAGGCCGTCAGAACATCCTGGAAGAGAACACACCAGAGTGGGAAGTGCTTCAGTGCTTGAAAGGATGCGGCATGCTTTCCCCCCAGGCTGGCTTCCACCCCACAGCCGATGCAAAAAAAAAGAGCCAGATGTGGCCTTGAACTTTTTCAGCCTCTCTCTGGGGAAGGTAGCACTACTATGACTCCCCATTATCCCCTTGCGTCCCAGACGTGCAAGGACAGGGACTGAGGCTTCCTCTTGTGTACATGCAAGGTGCCCTCCACCCTTGCTCACCTGTGCAGTGCCAGCCACATTCTAGCCTTACACAAATCACCACCACTAGAAACGCAGCCACCTAAGGGGTGGGGGCAAGAGTTGGACAGACAACCAGCATACAGCCCATTTGAACCAGGTGAACCTCTACTGTTACAAGTTCCATGTCCTCGGTTGTCAAGGTACTGATAAACTGCATAGTACTTGTTTTACCTGCCATGGAAGGATGAAGGGACTGAGCAAACCTTCTGGGATTTCAAGCAAGGGGGCACCTGATTTGCTGGAAAATATATGCTTCTGTGGGGGTAACTGAGGGAGAAAAGTAAGCGAAAGAGGGAGAAAGGTAAGAGAGAGAAACAAATTATACCAGTAAAAGCTTGGCTTTGCCTGTATAGCTCCATCTACACGAGTGACTTCTGCTAGCACAGCTATATCAGTCAGGAATCGATACAGCTTGCTACACCCCTGACCAATAGCGTTAAGATGGCAGAAGTCTGAAGTGTAGACCTGGCCTGGGTAGTGGACCAAATCTAGATTAACTACATAACATCTGAATTATGTTATTTATCATCTGATGGTTGAAGGAAAATGAGTCCGTGGTCTCGGTCCTGTTCCTAAAGAACAGGTATCCGCATCCCTGGAAATAACCACCATTATTAGTGGCACCCTTGTTGGCAGTCTCTGCAGAGAAGTTAAGGACTGAATAAGCCTGGAGAATCAACACTGCAGCAGGACAGTGTCATGAAGCTTATATTGTCACTGCCTATGTTGTTCCTGTCCTATAGATAAAGGATTTCAATAACCAAATCCAGCACATTTCATTAATAGTAAATGCAACTATAAAGTGGGGGGGGGGGGGGGGAGACAATATCTGCCCCACCCCATTAATGTTTGTAATGAAGCTCTAACACCCAAGCTTAAGCATCCAAATATGGATGGCGTGGGGGGGAGAGGGGAGGTCCTTGGAAAATTTTGAATGGTGAAAGCAACTTCCTTCATTCTTCATTTGAGCATAAGGTTCCTCTCATAACTACCTCTGACCTGCTGAAGGCTCCGGTGTGACAGAAGGTCTATGTCTCAACCTCACTTACACAGAGTAACCTCTGTGACACTTCCAGTCTCTAGTCATCCTTGGAAGCAAGATTCTGAACTTTCCCACAAATCTTGACCTCCAAAATGACAGCACAGTCAACCACTGCAATGGGTCATATAAACATGCTTCTTCCCCGGATGGATATTTAGTGGCTTCTGTGAACTTAGCATATTGTCTTAGTCTAGACCAGTGATACTCAGACCTCAGTGGTTCAGGAGCCAAATTAGTGATCAACATTACCCAAAAGAGCCACAATAGAGTGAATTCATTGTTTCATTTACCACAGTAGCATATATTCATATTTAAACAGTATGACAGGGGAAATATTTTGTATGTATTCTCACAGCAAAATCACTGACCAAATATTCAAATTTTATCATCTACTACAATTGGTTAATAACATAGTAAAAGAATCCTGACTGGTTAACAACTTAGACTGGTTAATAATTAAATCACACAGTGTTTCAATATCATGTGCTGCAAAGAGCCGCAGGAGACACATTAAAGAGCCATTTGCCGCTGCCGAGCCTCAGTTTGAGTATCCCTAGTGGACATGTTCCACATCACAAAGCCATCACCACATCACAAAGCGGGCACCCCGAGAGTTATCTCAAAACTGAACAGGCATGGAGACTAAAGTATCCTCCAAATGTGTTCCCTCAAGGTCAGGGGTAGAAACACAAAGGTGGGACAGTTTGGGGAAGCTTAGACTGTTATCATCATCCCAATAATTAAAGGACTTCATCCTCCAGTGCTGCCAATCTAGCAGTCAAAACACCAACCCTAACATTAATTTTAAACAAATATTTAAGAGTGGGTTATAGTAGAACAAGAACAGCACCAGCAGTAGCAGGGTTCATGTCACAATCTAAATATCACAGGGGGCTGACCCATAGTTAAGATGCGAGCCTGGACTTGGGAGAGACAGGTTCAATTCCCTGCTCTGCCATAGACTTCCTGTGTGACCTTGGGCAAGTCACTTAGTCTCTTTGTATCTTATTTCCCCATCTGCAAATGGGGATAACAGCACTTCCCTACCTCACAGAGAAGTTGCGAGGATAAATCCCTTAAAGGTTATCAGGTGTGCAGATACTATGATCACGTAGGCTGTATAAGTAGCTACTCTAGATATAGATAGGTATTTGGCAAGTTCAAAACGTTTGAAAAAATGAAACCAAAACCAAAAGGGAAGTAATGATTTTATCAGAAAGTAATATGATGAAATGGTAAGGAATATTTTATTTGATGAGATCATTAATCCAAGCTGCTCCTCTGGTCCTACAGAATGAAACACCGCAGGTTATTTACTGGGGGGAAAAAAGGTTCAGAGCACCAAAAAAAGACAAGTAATTAAAAAAGTACATCAGCTAGTGTCACAAATGCCTATTCAAAACCTTGAGAGTAGTATGCAGAATCGCTGGCAAACTTCTGCTTCTCTGTTTTTTCACCATATAGAAGTCTCTGCATATTCAATTTCAGGTAAGTTGAAGGGTGCTCCTTTTGGGCTACTGTCAGCATAGATTATTTTGTTTTCTTTTAAAGTCTGCCAATAACATTGCAACAGTGGCACTGTAGTTTATGATAAAGGACATGCACATGTTTTAAATCTTTGAAATAGGTTGTAAATGAGCGATCAGATGAAGTGCTTGAAACACTGCACCCATCCCCCCCTTTAGAATTAGGTTTCCGGCTGACCTGTTCCATGACAACCATCTGGGACAGTCAACCCCTGACAATGACAGCCATATAAGAGCTCTGTGCCTGTGAAACTATCTGGAAATATTTTGTTTCCTCAGAAATATTTAAGGCAGACCACTGAGATAGCTTCCTTTATTATCTAACCTGCATTCACTTAATACATGGAACTCTGCCCCACTGCTACCAATCTTGTAAAAATCTGAGGCTTTAAGAACCAAGCGTCAAAATTAGACTAAACTGGAATGTTTATAAGCAGGCTTACAACATATCTGCCAAAGGCTCTACAACAATTTTGCATGATGGGAACATTTTCAAGAAGCGTTGAATGTATTGTGTCCCCTACTATTCCTGCTTACCATACTACACGACTGAATTATGCAAAACTCGGAAAATACTCAGCAACTAAAGAATCTAGTCCTGCTCCCACTCACGTTAATAGTTTTGCCATTTATTTCCGTGCAGGCAAGGTTGAGTCCATGCCCCAAACTACACACACCATGAAGTTCATGCAATGAGTGACGTACCAAGCTACTACCAGATGTACATGCCATAGGCTCAAAATATAAATGTTAAAAGTGTAAGAGTTAGCCACCATATTGTTCAGCAAAAAGAAATAACAGTCACAGATGCTCTGGAAACCTTTTAAAAGGAGAGTTTTAAAAGATACAAATGCCTGGTTGAACAGGGAACTGCATTGTGAAAATTATTCCAGTGCATCTCCATTTTACATTTAATAAGTGAAATAATGGAGGAGAGATGTGTATTTCCAACATCAAATTACATGTTTTTGCTCTTAAGAGATACGCCAGTCACCAAAATATAAAATATATCAGCGCTACTCTTCTGCAACTCTTATGTCCATGCAATATGAAGTGGTTTCCACACGTATCTGAGGAAGGAAGGTATATATAGTGTGACCATAGGCGTAGGTTAAGTATACTACTTAGAACTGCTCTCTGAGTCATCTCCCCATCAATCCCATTAAGCAGCTGTTGCTGACAGAAGAAAACAACAACTGGGCTAAATCAGAATGTCACCCATCATATACAGTCTGAGTACATGTGCCCTGTATCTCTGGTGAGAGAAACAGGAAAGTGGGCCTAATCCTGCGAAGTGCTGAGCGCCTCCTCCAAGACACAGGGTGTCTTCCATTGATTTCAAAGGGAGTTGAGGGTGCTCAATACTACACAGAATTGGGCCCTTAGACAGTATACTACTTTCTTTCTTTCAATTAAAAAAGGCTCTTGTAATAGACTAAGGAATATCAAGCAGCTCAGGTATGGAGAAGAGTGTCTAGCCATGTCCAGTTTTATTCCAATTCCAGTCACCTTCCCTCATGCCATCAACTATTTGTTAACCTTGAGGTGGATCCAAATGGCTGTTTTCCTTTAGGGATAACTAATTTATAAATTAGAAAGGGATCTTTCCCCGTTGGAGCCAATCATGTCTGGCCAGCTCAGGGTATTTTTCCTGAGAACAAAAAGTTAGTATTTCCCACCACAAAGGCACTCCCAAATGGAAATACATTCAGCTGCCTTCCTATCTTGAACTCAAGTCGCTCACAATGGCTTCTTTCAAGACAATCTCACTCTTCATGAAGCACGATACTTCCTCAGCTACTAACAAATTATAATAATTAAATCTGGGATCATGACAATTAGAACGAGGGGGGAGGGAGAAGTATTTTATCCAAAAGCGGTTGTAAAAGAGAGGTCCATGCCCCACTTAACCCACTGGGGAGCCTGCCAAAAGTCTCTCTCCGCATAGGTGATTACCAAGCAGGTATTGATTTTAAAGATATCACAACAGCTCCCTCATTTATTCATGCTCATAGGGGATTAGGGACTGCAGACTCTGGGAAGGAGGTCAGGAGGCGGTGAAGAATGAGGAAGATGAGAAGGAGAAACAACACGAGGGTAGATAAGAAACAGACTTTGATCGATCTGATTATCCTATTTAGGCCACAACACAAGAAAGCTAATTCACTTCTTCAACTGTTCAAAAATCTTCCCTCATATTCTCCAGCTATAGCATATAAACAAGTTGCCAAAGAGAGATCGGCTTTTAGGCAGAGCTGCACATAGGAAAAATAGCAGTTTTCTTTAGGTAGAAAGATCTCCAGTCAAATATTGCAAGAATGTGAAGGAGAACAGAGAACATTTAGCTACTGTGCAACTTTTTAATGTTTTGTTTTAAATTTAGGTGTGCAACCATTTTCCTTTGGTCATTCCTGAACTTGCTTAAGGGAATATTAGCTCACAGAAGTTTGTTTTTTCCCCTGAGAAATATCTTTTTAGATTACATTGGAAAATATTCTTTATTGTACATTTCAAATGTTCCCTGTGGTTGACTGTGAGCCTGGGATTTGGTTTATAGAACTGATCAGAACCTAGGATAGCAGTTGAAGAAAAACTAGTCTTTCCAAAATCTAGATCTCCTTCAGATTTGTCAGATAAATTCAAGTTTATTGGTTTTTCTGAATCAATGCTAGTGAAAATAAACTATCAGATAGAAAACTTGGATTGGTCTTCTCATTTTATTTTTTCTATTGTAGGAGATATTGGGGATGAGTGGGGGACCAACAAAGTCAATCATAAAAACTTCATTTCTGAACTTTTGTCCCACAGTACCCCCTCATTCATTTCACAAGTCACATTTGGCAGCAGGTATGTCTTTGTCAGTCTGTAGTAATATCCAGCAAACATTTTAAACTAATTCTAATCTGCATTCTCTCTAAGGGTGTCCTGAGGGGGACACACTTCCTGCCAGTTTCACATATTTAAAAGTCACAGAAATAATTTGAATAATGTATCTCAATCTCCCTTCCCTGCGTTGCTCATCCTGACAGTTATATCCATATATGGACCAAGTGGATTTTTCACAGCGCGGAGAGGCAGGAGACCTGAATTCTTTTTTCATCTCTTCCACTGACTTTCTGCGTAAGGTAAGTCATTGAACTCCCTATGCTCTGAGAGAAACACCCTCTGTATAATGGGGGTAGTAATACATCTCCACTTTTGCAAAGTGTTTTGCGCTGTATAGATGAAAAAAAGATGCAAAATATCATCGTTACTACAATTTTTACAGTACTGCCAACCGCATGATCCCAAAAACATGGATCAAGCCCCACCAACATCATGAGCCTTAAAAAATATAACACTTTGCCATTAGGTGTTGGGACCTTTAGGATACACATTTTGGGGATATTTTTCTGCAGTAAGGAGGGCTAGATGCTTACTTTATGTAATGAAAGAGGAGATTCCCAGGTAGTAACTTAATTCCAGCAATTAGGGTTTTAAGAAAGACACCAAATATTGTGAGACACTTGATAAAAATCGCAAGAACTGGCAACACTGCTTTAACACAAGTACAGTCTCCCTCAGACAAACAAAATCATTTAGCTAAAGTAATGTACTGACTTCATAGAAACATGTGACTTTGTGTTGTGAGAAGGTGCAAGGGGGAATCATAATTTACTTACGATGCCACTGCAAACTGAGCCAACATCCATCCTCAAGTGTCTGCAGAAAACTTATTTTGCTGGTCAATGGATGTATTGATCTCATGCCACCAAACACCAAAATAATTGGAAAACAGAATTTAAACAAGACCTTTTCTGTGGTTCAGTTCCTCTTAACTAAAATGTCCCTATGATGCCCTTAAAATGAAAGGTTAGTCCCATAAATGTACACTGTTAATTTGTTGAACTTTTTTTAAAAAATCATCATATGCTGCGCTGGATTAACCTTTTGTGGGCCCAGTGCCAAACATATTTGTGGGCTCCCATGGGGGCAATGGAGCATGGCACGGGGAGGTCGGTCCCCGGAGCGAGGGGCAGGCCAGGGGCGGCCCCGCTCCACCCAGCCCAGCGCGAGAGCACTGTTTACAAATTGGCAGTCGCCAGACACAGTGGCCCACCTGACCCTGTTCTGCCAGCATGCCCCCTCCCCTCGGGGACAGACCCGCGCCCCGCTACACAGCCCCTCCCCCCAAAAAACTACACACACACACAAAATCTCTTTTGTGAAAGATTCAAACTTTCACATCCTTTTAGTTGAGGAGCAAGAACGGTTTTACTCCAGCTCTCTAGTCCTCAAACAAAAACATGCAAGACAGAACTTCATATTCCTGATATACAAGGTTAACAAAAATAAATGGGGAATACAGGCAGGTGGGAATGACACACCCTTAAAAAGGAAGGGTAGCTGTGTGGGAGGTTAGAAGGCGGACAGACACCCTTATCCTCATTCAGTAGCGTAGCCGGGGGGAGCAGGAAGAGCGGCCGCTCCCCCTGTGAGCGCAAGCGGCGCCGCTCGAGCCCCACTACCAGAGCCGGGCTCGGGCAGCACTTTAAAAGGCCTGCTGCTCCCCGCAGTGGCAAGAGCCCTGGGCCTTTTAAAGCACCACCCGAGCCCCGCTGCCGGAGCTCCGGTGGTGCTTAAAAAGGCCTGCGGCTCCCCGCGGCTGCAGGAGCTGCGGGCCTTTTAAAAGCGCCGCCCGAGCCTGGCTCTGGCAGCGGGGCTCGGGCGGTGCTTAAAAAGGCCCGCGGCTCCCCGCAGCTGCAGGAGCAACGGGCCTTTTAAATCCCTGCCTGGCAGCGGGGCTCAGGCGGTGCTTAAAAAGGCCTGCGGCTCCTGCAGCCGCGGGGAGCTGTGGGCCTTTTAAAGCACCGCCCAAGCCCTGGCGGCGCTTTAAAGGGCCCACAGCTCCCCGCAGCGGCTGGAGCCCCGGGCCCTTTAAATCACCGCCGGGGAAGCCAGTACGGTCCGGCACGGGACCGGACCACACCACCGTGTGAGTACAGGGGGAGCGGGGAGGCACCTTTTTATAGTGCCGCTCCCCCTGTGCTCTGGACCTGGCTACGCTACTGTCCCCATTAGTAAACTACAACTATACGCTAACTAACAAAACTATTAAACCTATTTACAATCTTTTTACAGGAAAGTTGAGCCAAAGAGGTTAGAAGCTACCAACACAGGGTTCCTTCCCACACTGCAAGTGAGAACTGAAGAGGCAATTGGTCCATGCCGCCAATTACACCCTTAGCTTGCAGCACAAGAAGGCATAGTGCATAGGTGCAGAACAAGGGACACAGTTACTGAGGAATGTCTGGTCCCGGAGGGCGGAGCATGGAGCACACCCACAGTGAACAGCCAGAGGAACCAGCACTCGGAGAAGAATTATTGGTGATGCCCAATTAGCTCATGACACTTAGACTTAGTGAATGTACAAAATGCCCTTTTTGTATACCAGTGCTGTAAGTGCATTAGCAAGAACAGAGTTAATACTAACAATAATAACAATGCAGCATTTATATAGTGCTTGATCTCTTCAAAACAACCTGCAAACCTTAACTAATGAATCCTGAAAACATCCACATAAAGTGGCTAAAAAGGCCCTTTTCACAGATGGGAAAGAGAAGAAAGAGGTTAATAACTTGCCCAAAACCATATCGCAGATCAATTTCAGAGCTAGGACGACAACTTGAACTGCTGATTCTATTTAGTGCTCTGCTCATACCTCTAAAACAAGTCTCCCCTTTAAATGTTGTCTTACCTGGCTAGGGTGAACACAGGCAGGGCTGAAGTTGGTTATAAAACATTTTTTCAAAAATGTGCTATCGACTAACATGGAGCCAACCCAGCAAGCCTTCTCCACATGGGACCTCTAATGACTTCAATGGAAGTACAGGCAAGTCTCATCTTACGTGGGGGGTTCCGGTCCACGGTTAGCGCGTAAAGCGAAAACCGCGTATAGTGAAATACTCATTGAGTTGAATGGTGGGCGGAATCACCCGCACTACAGATGCAGTTTTAAAATTGTTATTTTTCTTTTCTTTTTTCTTTTCTGTTTTTGCTGACCGCGCAAAGCTGAATTCGTGCATGTTAAATGCGCCTAAGATGCGACTCGACTGTACTGTGCCTGGAGGGACTGGTGGGTTCAGTGGGACTAGATATTGTATTAAGACAGTTTCCTTATTAAAGTAAAATTACAATTTGAGTAAGACTCACTTAGCTGCAAAATATGTCCCTTGTCCCTCAGTCCCCAACCGAATACACAGTGGAAAATCCTTCATAAGCTTTTCAGGTATATAAAAGGCATTGCACGAGTGAAAATTTAAAGCAATCCAGAACTCAGTCTGTCTTTAAAAACATTGATGCCACTAGATTTACTACTTATAATTGAAAACCTCACAACCTACACGGTCAAAGCATCTTCATCATTTCAGTATCAAGTTGATAGGTACATTATAGTCAATATATATGTGACAGAAAGACATTAAAAAACCCTTGAAAATTAACAGCTCAGTGACCTTTTACAAGGGGTGGGAAACTCAACTACCACATGAACTGAAGCTGCAGATACTCAGCATCTCTAAAAGTCAACATTTCATAATATGTGGGTAATTTCAACATAAGCAAAGAGCTTTAAGATGCCCACACATGTCAATATAATATACACTATGATTTCAAGCCTGCCAAGTCTTAATGAGAGAGGAGCTATATACCACACAAACCTGTACACAAATAATTCTGCAAGGACTCTAAAGTAATATAGTGACAAATATTTTGAGGTGTTTTCAGCCAATATACAGAGTTCACAATAAACTGTATTGTGCAATTCAGTTAGTTTTAAAAGATAAATCCTTTGTTAATAAACAAGTTGAATAAAACCCAAAGAATTATCAGTAGTTAACAAAGAAAAGGAACAAACGTTGGCACCTTTTAATAGTTTTAAAACTGTAGCATGTTCCACTTCAGGTTCCAATGGATGTATTATAAAGCCATATACAGTGGTCCAAATTCTACTCTCACTTACTAATGTGACTAACCGGACTGCTAATTCTACATACCAATAATATTATTAAACAATTTGATCTTGTACTTAAATTACCCAAGGCAACGAATTAGACACTAGTTATGGCAGTGAACATGAACACAAATGGAGGAGCCATGTTGTTAAAGTATGTTGTTTTTAAACAATAAATATTTTTGTCACTGGCACATACAAAAGCCAGATGAGAGTAGTTAATCAGCAGTCTCCAGTAGACTCAGGGGGAAGATTTGACCGCAAAAGGAGAATGTTCGATGAGAGTGTTTTTTTTTAAATCAATGGTGCAAACGCAAATGAAGTTTCCACCCTTAGGAAAACTTAATCAATAAAACTGCAAGAATTTTGTTTTAGGATGCACTGTGATGTGAAAAAGTCTCTAATTTCTTTGCTCACATTTATGGATGATGATAAAGACACATTGTATTCTTTGGCAACTTTTATTAAGTATTATAAAATACAGTATTAGGTAAAATACAACAACTCTGGAGTTCCCAATCCACTAGCGTGACAAAAACTGCCACATGACAATATCCTTATTTTATAACCATGCAGAAAGTTAGCTAGTGCAAAAACTCTCTCAAACATATCCCCCAAGCATACAGTAATTATATGGAATTACTATTTTACATATAGAGTCCAAAAATCATGCCAAGTTGATTACAGACCTGTAAAGAGACATTCTCCAATCTAATATGCTTATCACAGCTGGCTTGATTCATGAGTAAACTTTGTAAAAGGATTTTAAGTATAGACACCTAAAATATCCAAAACATTTCCCAATGTTTAAAATTCTATAACAGTGCCCATTCCAGGCATCAAGAGATGAAACAACCCTTTCTCTGTGCATACTTTGAGAACACATTTTAATGCAACACCAAACAGCACTAACATTCCCTTCTGATGAATGAATCCCATTGAAGACATGGTAGACAAAATAATCTTCACCAACATCAGACACAAGGAAAACCCTGCATTTAACTACAGCTCCCCCCAGTAACTCTGGAGCAAAGTGTTTGGCTTACAACAAGTTAAATATACTGCTAAAAAACTCTTATCTATTGTGCACTGAAAGAGTGCCTCTGTCTCTGATACTATTTAATTATTTAATCTGACACTACTGCTACCATCTGTTCAGTGCTCCACTCATACAATTCCAGAACACCAGCTCACTATCGCTGCTCTAGCAATGCCTTTCATCTTCACCAGTCACATGTTTAACAAACAAAAGGAAAAGCAGGCAGATAAAAAGGGTGCTGCTACAAAAAACTGAAGGAGCTCATTTAAATTAAACAGAGTTGTCAAACTTGCTGTGAAGAAGGGCTAATTACAAATTTAATTAGAGTCTACAGACCAGAAACTCAAGGTTAGGGGCCCCTAACAGCCAGAACACAAAACTGCAGGAAAAACACTTTTTTAAAACCCACTCATCTGTTTTCAGCAAGGGCCGAAAAGCCAATGGCATCTCATTCCCCACCGAGGAAGAACCTAGATTAAGACATTGAAAATCAGAGAGAAAAGTTGGTTCCAGCCTTTATTTCACCACAGTTTTTAAGTTCTACCGCTGCATCCAACATAGGAAAAGTGTAAGAGATTAATGTTTCTGCTCAAATTGAATAGTAAAAGTTGTCATTTGCATTACTGTCATTAGGCTTCAGAGTTAAAATGTTGAGACAAATGTTGACCCTTCTCCAAATTACTGTTTCAGAGTAGATGTGCATTCCAACAGAAAGACCTAGTTCACACTTGGAATGGATGCTTCCAAACCATAAGTGTTAGCAACTGAATTTAAAAAAAAACCAAAACATTAAATTCAACAGACACTTAATCTATCACAAGAGCCACATTTATACATCCTGGGGGTCAGAACCAGCCAACAGGCTGGATGTTTGCCATCGTATTGACAAAGTGTTGTTCTAACAAGAGATAAGAACTGCAACCTAACAGTTAAGCCCAGTGCTTGAGGGACTTCTATTTTAAAATGACAAATACTCAGACTGAAGCAAAACTCTCTCTGTATGGAAGACATATGGAGACTGACTAAATGCAGCTCCACTCTGGTAAGTGACTGGAAAAAACAGTATCATGGGGTTTCATATATAGCCCCTCAGTGACTCCAGGTCAGATTATTTGCTCAGTTTAGAAGTAAAATGATGTTTTGCTAACTGCTAAAACTGCAGACGAAGCCAGGGATCTGAAATTCAACCTGTGCTCGTTCTAGTTCATACATCAACCCAAATAATCCAGACCCATCTTGATATTTTTATGAGATTATAAATTTGATTGATAAAGATAGTAGTGTTGATGTAATATACTTAGACTTTTGTAAGGTATTTGACTTGGTACCACATGACATTTTGGGTGAGTGGTAAATAATGAAGAGAATAGGTCACGGACACTGAGCAATCTGGATCAGTTGGCAAACAATATGCGTTTTAATATAGCTAAACGCAAATGTATACATCTAGGAACAAAGAATGGTTATTTGGCACTGGTGAGACCACTGATGGACTACTGTGTCCAGTTCTGGTGTCCACAATTCAAGAAGGATGTTTATATATTGGAGAGGGTTCAGAGAAGAACTACGAGAATGATTAAAGGCTTAGAAAACATGTCATAGTGATAGATACAAGGAGCTCAGTCTGTTTAGCTCAACAAAGACAAGGTTAAGGGTTGACTTAGTTACAGTCTGTACCTGCCTATGTGGGAAACAGAGATTTAATAATGGGTTCTTCAAGCTAGCAGAGAAAGGTATAACATGATGGCTGGAACTGAACTAGCCAAATTCAGACTGAAAATAAGGTGTAAATTTGTAACTGAGAAAGTAATTAACCATTGGAACGTATTACCAAGGGTCATGGTGGATTCTTCATTGCAGGCAATTTTTAAATCAAGATAGGATGTTTTGCTGAAAGCTATGCCCTAGGAATTATTTTGGGGAAGTTCTATGGCTTGTATTATGGTCAGACTTAATGATCACAATGGTCCCTTCTGGCTTTGGAATCTATCTATTAATTATAGTTACAGTTTAGATGCAATTGTAATGCAGTGCTTTAAATACTAGACTAGGAGTTATCTTACCTGGAGTTATGAGCAAAAAGCAGATGCATATTTAGGCAATAGTATATTATGAGATGTATTCTGCCAATATGTTTGGTCTAGTCTGATTAATAAATTGAGCAACCCTTGTATGTAATTCATCAAGTTTACTCAACTGAAATATTTTTGTAATTTGTAATTATATATCAATTACTACACACCTGGATTCTGAAGACATTTTTAAATGTGATATTAAATACTCAACTAACCGCTTCCCAATCTCTGTTCTTCTGAAAGATTTAGGGAATACAAACAAAATACCATCTGTTATACTAAGGTAGGGCTAAGCCTTTAATACCAAAATATTCCTAGGCTCACTTTGGGGCAGCCACACTGATAGATTTAATCAGCCAAGAATCTCTAAGTTTCTGAGTAAGACAAAGCATACTCCAGTTCCAGCCCCATCCTTCCTTTTATACAAGCAGGGATTTGGGAATTCAATCAGCCATTCACTCGCACCACTCCCTTTCCCAGAAAGCTAGAGTTTTAGAGTTCCACCATTGTCCTTCCTGTTGCTGAGTCAACCTGCAACTTCGCTGCTTTAAAAATTCCAGAATGAGGAGTTTCCTGCCCTCCTAAAGAGTCTGCAAGGGGCATGGGGAAACAACTAGGATAGGCCTTAGCTCTCCTGCTTTAGTGAGATTTTTTTTTTTTAAGTAGTGTATCAGTTGCAATTGAAGTATACTGGCCTAGTTTAGACATAGAGGGTAGCAGGTGTCTTTCCAAGAGCGCATCTGTTACGAAACTAAAATTCTTGAAGAGTATATTACATATCACCTGATTTGCATCGTTTGCCTTGCCAAAGGCACTCAGACCATCAGACCTCAGACCATTGCTGCAATACAATCATGTTTTACAAAAGCACCAGCAGGATCACACTCACTTCAGTTTTGTCTCTATCCATGTGATGTAGCCTGAATGCATACCGAGACTGTGGACAGCAGAGTACAGAGGAACCAAACACTAACCATTGCTTAGCCTGGTTCTATAATTAGATCAAAGAAATCACCACTTTTTAAAATCTAAAGGAATACACAAACCAAAAAATACTGTAGTACTAAAACAGAAAACCAAGGACTGAAGCGCTTAAGTATCACTCTGTTATATTCATTTAATATAACAGCAATCTGAAAGGGAAACTTGCTGTGTTCCAAAACAGCAAAGAGTGAATGTCTAACACAAGGCCAAAGACTGCCATCTACAGGGAACCATTGGCACTCATCAATTTGCAATAAGTAGCTACGCAAACTAGTAAGAATTAGACCATGATAATGTAAATCTGGGAGTGAAAGGGAAGAAGTCAATCCTTGCAGTGTACTCATAACCTATATTTTCTGTCTGCTTTAAGGCAACTGAGTGTTTTCCAATGGCAGCAGGTGCATTCACAATGCATGAAAAAATAAATATAGGCAAGCATTTCAGTGTCTTGCCTCCAAGTGTGACAGATTTCATCATCGTGAAAGATAGGTTGACATCAACATTTTTGCTTTGTGGAATTTGGGGCACAGAAATTCTCAGCGTTTCATTTTTCTCCACTATTTTGTCTCTCGGTAAATTTCATTTTCAGATTTGCAGAAATGGCTGTACTCCCACAGAAAACATGCAAAAATGAAAACGTTCCATGTTTCAGATGCAAAAGCCATCTTCAGCTTTTAAAAAAGGGCGGCAATGCATTTACGTTGAGAAACAGGCCCAATTTTACTCAGAAACTGTCCTTTTTGCATGAGCGGTACACAAGTCTGTAACAAAAATGTATAAAACCTTGAACTTCACATAGTTTCGTATTTCTTTATGTCTAATCTCGAATATCACCACTCCCTTCCCAAACAATCCCACCCAGATCCTTGTCCCATAAATTAAAATAAGTATAAGAACCAGAGAGAGACGAGAAAGACACACAAACAAAATCATATGCCAGGTTTCTTTTTCTAGGTAACATGGGGGGTTATAATTAACAACTCTAAACAAGAGACATGGCTGTAATAAATTACCACTCAGACATTCATACAAATAAAATACTGACTTGTTTTAGTTTTCATCTGTATACCGTCATCAACCAAGACATACTTCATTATGATCACTTGTCTTTCTGTTCAACTCTCTCCAAATTTTCAGTATAAATCAAAGAACAGAAGGACAACACATGGATCATATTAGGATGGTGTGCATACACCAGCACTCTTGAGATATATGCTCTGAAGATACAATTACTATTTAATTTCCCCCTTCCTACTATTAAACAGCCTTCAATGCATTCAGCAACATCTCCCATATGGTTAAGATGAATGCAGTAATTAATATGCAATTAATAAGATAGTGTGATCAACTGCTTTTGTTCAGTGAGGCAGCTGGCCCACATGTCGGATAGTAATTAGACAAATTAAGATGGACCACTTTTGTTTACTAATGAACTGACAGCACTGCTGGTGCTTAAATGTCACCAATCCTATTATATTTTTTTAGTAATACTGAAGGGGTATCAATAAACCGGAATTTATTAATCCCCATCCATAAAGAAGGGACAGGTAAGTTTGATTTCCCTCAAAAACGTTGGCACCAGCTGCCCAGTGAGTTAATGACAGAATTGATCTGATTCAAGGATGCTGAATCCTGCAACTAACAATGTAGCAATGAGTATCACAGGCAGTGGAACAGAGAAGACTTTGGATATTGGAGGGGCTGGGGGGAAGAGAGACAGAGAAAGATTAGATTTGACCTGTATCTAAATACAAGCAGAACGTCTGAGGATCTTCTAGTGAGCTACATAGTATCAGCCAGTCTAAATATTTCCAACTATTTTATCCTGCTAGTCCTGGTCAATAAAAGAGAATAAACTTTTCAACTTAACCCTAAAACTACTTTTAAAAGCAGTCATTTAAAATTGTTTTTGTTATGCAATCAGCATGAAAACTACATGCAGACTTTGATTATATTTGCATTTATATTTTTGATCAATGTATTGTACAGTGCTCCATCAGCCTGATGTTTTGATTCCAATGTAAATTATGTCAAAATCCAATTGGGACTAAATACCTGGAAGTAGGTGCCAGATATATCAATCATCAGTATTGATTAGATTAGATAAAAACTATACCCAGAGTGCTTTCAGGACAATATCCTATTGCAGCAGTTCTCAAACTGTGGATCGGGACCCCAAAGTGGGTTGTGACCACATTTTAATGGAGTCGCCAGGGCTGGCTGAGACTTGCTGGGGCCCAGGGCTGAAGCCTGAGCCCTACCACCCCGGGGCCAAAGCTGAAGCCCAAGAGCTTCAGCCCCGGGCGGCAGGGCTTAGGTTACAAGCCCCTTGTCTGGGGCTGAAGCCTTGGGCTTTGGCTTTGACCCTCACCCCCAACCCACCGTCCGCCCAGGGCAGCAGGGCTCCGGCAGGCTCAGGCTTTGGTCCCCGCGCCTGCGGTCGTGTAATAATTTTTGTTCTCCGAAGGGGGTCACGATGCAATGAAGTTTGAGAACCCCTGTCCTATTGCATCCTTCTAGATGGGCATTCTAGAGCTTGCAGCTTCCCAATACATATGTGCTGGTGAATGACATATGGGAGAAAAGCTGGCAGAAGGGACAAGCACTCAGGGGAAAAAGGAGAAGGTATGTTAAGATTTTCACTTTTACTAATAGTTTGCAAGAAAACCTAATCAACTGCAAAGAAAATCTTACTCTAATCTTCATTTCTGCTCCATCAACACTGTCACATATGCTAAAGCTCTTAGCAAGAGCGAGGCACCCACACACACACTTTACCAGAAAATGGGATCACATGCTTGGGCACCAATACTGCTGAGTTGAAAAGTGAGCTTTTAAAAGGCCAGTGTGACAAAATGACACTTTCATCGGAGAGCTACGCAGCATTGCTGTAGCCATGTCAGTCCCTGGATATTAGAGAGACAACATGAGTGAGGTAAAAACCGGTTACCTACCTTTTCATAACTGTTGTTCGAGATGTGTTGCTCATGTTCATTCCATTCTAGATGTGTGCGCGCCCATGTGCACAGTCTTCGGAGACTTTTGCTTGAGCTGTATCCGTAGGGCTGGCTGCAGCGCTCCCTTCAGTGCCACTCTCATGCGCTGGTATATCAGGCACTGCCGGCCCTATGCCCTCTCGGTTCCTTCTTGCCAACAACTCCGACAGAGGGGCAGGACATGAGCAAAACATCTCTAAGAACAAGAGTTATGAAAAGTTAGGTAACCGTTTTTTCTTCTTCGAGTGCTTGTTCATGTTGATTCCATTCTAGGTGACTCACAAGCAGTCTCCTCAGAGGTGGGCTTGGGAGTTCACAGTCTCGTGACTTGCAGTACTGCTCTACCGAAGCCAGCATCGTCCCGGGCACGCTGGAAAAGTGCATGATGGGACGTGAACGTGTGCATGGACGACGAGGTGACCGCCTTATAGAAGTCCTGGATAGGCACTTCGGCCAGGAAAGCTTCTGACAAGGCTTGCACTCTGGTTGAATGGACAGTTATTATTGCCAGAGGCGGCACCCTTGCCTGCTCACAGCAGCAGTGAATGCAGGATGTGATCTAAGAAGAAAGTCTTTGAGCGGACATCATATGACCTTTCATTCTGTCGGCCACTGCAATGAACAACTGAGTAGATTTGTGGAATGGCTTGGTCCATTCAATGTAGAAGGCTAGTGCCCTTTTGACATCTAGGGAATGCAGCCAAGGCTCCTCCGCTGATGTATGTGGCTTTGGAAAAAAGACTGGCAGATAAATGTCCTGGCCCATATGAAACTGGGAGACCACGTTGGGCAGGAAAGCCAGGTGTGGACGCAGTTGGACTTTGTCCCTGTAAAAGACTGCATAGGGCAGTTCCGAGGCAAGTGCCCTAATCTCAGAGACTCTGCGGTCCGAAGTTATTATGACCAAGAACGGGACCTTCCAAGAGAGGAGGAGGAGAGAACAGGAAGCCAGAGGCTCGAAGGGGGATGCCATGAGCCGGGATAACACGAAATTTAGGTTCCACGGAGGGACAAGGTCCCCGACATGCGGGGAGAGGCGCTCGAGGCCCTTGAGGAACCTGGCAGTTACGTTGTGGGCAAAAAACGACCTGACCTCGAGTGGCGGCTGGAAAGCCGAAATAGCATCCAGATGGACGTTAATGGATGACCGAGACGGGCCTTGCAGCTTGAGGTGCAGAAGGCAGTCCAGGATCAACTGCAGCAAAGCCCACTCAGGCCGAATGCCTTTATTTGAGAACCAACACATAAACCGCCTCCACTTGGCCGTGTAGGTTGCTCTAGTGGAGGGCTTTCTGCTGCCCAGCAAGACTTGCTGGACTCTGGCCGAGCACTCCTGCTCCTCTGCATTTATCCATGCAGCAGCCAAGCCATCAAGTGCAATGCTGCCAGGTTCAGGTGCAGGAGGGCGCCGTGGTTTTGTGATAGCAAATCCAGCCGGAGCGGTGGCTGTAATGGAGCAGCAACGGAGGCTGGCGGAATGGAAGAGGGGATCTGCCACACAGACTTGGCAATTTTCAGGACCCCTGGATGGACGGGCAATGCGACCTGGGCTGGAGTGGGGGAAGAGTATGACACTGAAGAGATCATCAGACTCCACCGCTAGCTTCTTGACCTCCAAGTTCAGGTTAGCAGCCACCCTTTAGAGCAGGGCCTGGTGCTCTTTGAAGTCAATGGGGGGATGGGGGGTAAAGAGAGTGGGGAAGGCTTGCAAGGGGCCCACCACCGCCTCGTCTGGAGATGACTAAGATGACTGTACTGCAGGGGGAGAGGCAGCTTCCCCTTGCCTGCCAGGGGATGGCTGCTTGGACTTCGGTGCCCACTGCAACGCTCCCACATCAGACTCGGCACCATGCTCCGATACTGGTGTCAGCTGGGTCGGAAGCAGTTTGTCCGACGTGGCCTCAGAGGAACGGTAGGAGTATGGGACCAGCATGACAGGTACACCATGGGCTCCAGTACTGCCACTGGGTGGGCCACTGCCTCTGCTGCCACGCCGCCATGGCCAGAACTGTGCCTGTTTTGTGGGCCTTTGGTGATTCGCCTCTCCTAGGTGAGGAGCTGAACTCTCCCTTCGACTTGGACCACTGCCCTTCCGGCGACCAGGGCAGAGCCGTAGATGCCAGAGTCTGTTGGCTGACCCTCATTGGAGACCAGTAAGAAAATGGAGAGGAATGGTGCCTGCCGGAAGAGCGGTACCAGGGAGTCAGAGACTGGTGCCGCAACCGCGAACAATTCCGCACCGAGGAGATCGCCTAGCCCCCCCTTCCTTTCCCCCGGGCATCGATGTGAATCTGTGCTGCAGCGAGCTCTGACGGAAGGCCCAGAGGTACCACAGGTACTGGGATCAGCGTCGTGACTTGGGCGTCCCATCCCTCATAGGTGGCAAGCTTGGTGTTAGATACCTGGGTCTTCTAACGGGAGACTGAGGCTACAGCACCAAGGTCCTACCTAGGCCGTGGTGATGGGGATCAACACCTCCGGTCCAGGGACGCTCCGTTGCTTTAGTGGGAGGTCCCATAACCAGCTTGCCCTTAGAGGTCTTAACTGGGTCTATCGCTTGGCTTGGCATCTGTGGTGCCGGCCAGCCTACTTGGTCCTTGGCCGCTGGGGCCACCTCGGGTATAGGTGGCCCTATGAGGGGCCAGGACCCTGATGCTCCTGGGAGTCAAAGGTAGATCCCTGGCTAGGCAAAGGGGTCCAACCATAGAGGTACCCCCATGTAGCTCTGGAGAGGGCATGTGGCCTCTAAGACAGGTACTTTGCCTGACTCCCCCTTGCCCTGTGGTGCTGATGGGCCCTTGGGCTTCAGCTGCTCCTTGGGCACCAGTGAGGGGGAACAGTGCCGGGCGGGTTACGGTGCCAACAGTGCGCTGCGCACCAACGCCCAAGTGCTAGGCATGGAGTCCGACTGAAAGGGCTCCGAGGCAGGAGGAAGCGCAGCCTCCATGGGGATGGCCCTCAAGCGGATATCCCGCTCCTTTTGAGTTCAAGGGTGAAAGTTTTTGCAGATCCTGCATTTGTCCCTTCTGTGTGATTCCCCCGGACACTTCAAACAGCAACCATGGGGGTCACTAATGGGCATCACCCGGGTATGCGATAAACATGGCTTAAAGTCTTGGAAACAAACGGGCCGGTTCCACAGGGAAGTCCCAGCAGGACTCTAACTACTAAAACTATTATCTAACACTTAACTTAATGGTCAAACTAAGTACCTAACAACTAACAACAAAGATTAGACAGAACAATGGGCTGAAAGAACTGCTACTGCTCTCAGGATACAAGACAAGGTGCTCTGACCAGCGGTCACAGGCAGTAAGAAGGAACTGAGAGGGTGTAGGGTCAGCGGCGGCACCTGATATACTGACGTATGAGCATGACACTCGAGGGCGCCGCAGCCAACCCTATGGATACCGCGTGATGACTGTGCATGTGGGTGCGCACACACCTAGAGTGGAATCAAAGAAGGATATCTTTTATTGGACCAAGTACTGTTTGTGAGAGAGACAACCCCTGTGTAAGCTCGAAAGCTAGTCTCTCTCACCAATGGAAGTTGGCCCAATCAGAGAACTAGTTAACCATAATTCAGCAGTGCAGAAAATGCACCTCAACTGCAAGCTGATTGCCTTTTATGACTTCATCTGCAACCAGCTAACTCTGAGAGACGCAATCTTTCTGAACCATGACATGATAAAACATGTTTACATTATGCTGCCATAATCAATTTTTGTTGGCAAGCCTGATTCAATTAGGTGTTTGCCACTGATGAGGAGAGTCCTTAAAATGCTTGTACATTTTCCGGTGAAGTTTAATGTTCTGTTTATTGTGTTCCAGCCTTAATTTGATTTAAGTCCAATTTTTTTCACATTACAGCAACTGCTCTCTGCACAGAAACACTTGCTGACTACAACACATTGGATGGCGCAATCCATGGTAAAGATTTGAGAATACACTATATTCAGCATTAAAAGCACATCTGAAGATGTTTAATCAGATTCTGTCACTGCAGTGACTACATACCCTAAACTCTAATCACCATCCTCTGCAACAGATCTCATATCTCATTTGCTTCAGATTTGAACTTGTAAGGCTCCTTCACCTGATTAATTAAAGCAGACATTCATTGCTCGAATTACAAGAGAGCCTATACAAAGATATGTCTACACTTTGCTTTCTTTCAGACACCTCCAGATTCACACAAGTGATGTTAATGAGCTAACAAAACCTCTCCTCCATTGCTCTATAGCATAGGAGTGCCACAGACTGTGTCTTGTGTAGCAGAACTTTCAGGGAAATGCAGGATCTCATTCTTACAATGAACAAAAATGTGTATTATAGTGTTCATACCTAGCCCTTGATTTAATAGCCAGACTGTTAGTGTTCTCCCTTCAGCACATTTGCCTTGGTTGACCATAAGTAGGCCTCTCTATTCATCTATTTGCTTTTCAGTACATTTACCACTTTGCCAGCATCCCATCATAAAGTAAGTAGTCTTTATTCAATACGTTTCAAGAGCATTCAGAACTGGTCTGTTTTCTTCCCCAACTGTCCCTACTGATAATTTTTCAGAGTTTGACAAATCCGATCATCTTGGCCAAATTCTTTACAGTAAATCAAGAACAGGAACAGAACTTAACTTTTCAATTGCAAATATTTTAGGTTAAATTTGACTTGCAAGGGTTATTGCACCAGCCCTTCCAGTGGCTTCCACACACCCAAGAGCTGGCGATACATCAAGTCCAGCCCAGAATAAGTATAAGGGGCGAAAGCACGATACGGGTAGGGCTGGAGCAAGATGCACATTGCTGATCCCCACTGATAGAATGGTACCTGAGGGACTGTTTTAAGCGGCATAAATTAGAGAAATCTGGTCACTGCTCTAACTTGAACAAGAGGCCAGTTCAACACTCAGCTACACCCAGAAATGGGAGAGCCATAAACGTAATTTACAGCAACCTTTGTCTCCACAACTAGCTGTGTCAAGCAAAGCCTGGACCCTTCATTGTCATGGGCAAATCACTGGGTTACTCTGGCATTTGCTTAAATAATGACTAATAATTGGGAAATTTAGTTCCTACAGTAATGAACACACTAGAAAGAAACAGTAAAGAGAGAGACAGACATTTGCAGGCAGTTAACAATAAGAAAGCCAGACCTTGTTCTGAAGGCTCCATTAGTTTGTAACTTAGTTTAATTACTCATGTTCTTTACACTAATTGTCTACACTACAAAGCTTTGCTGGCAAAAGCTGCCTTTTGCTGACAAAACAGGGGAGGCGTACACACTACAAAGCTACTTTTGGCAGCAAAACTCTGTTGTTTTGCCGACAAAATAAAACCACCTAAAGGAGAGGCATAAAGCCTTTTGTTGCAAAGTTAGTGACAAAGGGTCAGTGTAGTCACTGCTGTTTGTTTTGTGGACAGAACTGGCTTCCGCCAGTATCCCACAATGCCTGCCCTGACCGCTCTGCTCACTGTTTTGAACTCGGCTGCCCTGCAGGCATGCGCCCCATCCCTTTCAAAGCTCCCGGAAGTATGTGACAGCTGAGCACACTGCTCTGTTTGGGGACCAAAGAGCAAATCATCAAGGTGGAATGCTCCTGTTCTGCCCTGCACTAGGAACACAGGGGCAGGCAGGCTGCTGCTTTACTTTGACATTCCTCAGCATGGAGAGCTCACAGAGCTGCTCAGGATGCAGCTCCCAGCAGCTGAGGAGGACGTGGGAGAACTCAAAGAGAACCACAAACCATAGGCAGGCAGGCAGAGAGATTACAGTGGTTCGGGAAAGATCATAGTGTCGAGTGGAGACGGGGGCTGACTTGGGGTGGGGGTATCTCCCTCCCCCTTCCTCAGGATAGGTCAGTCAGCCTGCTGTTTCCACTGCCCTAGACACACCAACCTCCTCCCCCCACTTCAGTTGAAAAAGCAGTGGACAATCTATTAGGATGCCCCGTAACCATGGGACTGAGAAACCTGCCCCATGTTACACTGTACCTGCCCCATGAGGCATTGCAAATCCTTCCCAAATCACCCTGCAGTCAGTTTCACAGTAGGATAGCTACCACAGTGCACTGCTCTCTGTGTCGATGAAAGAGCTGCTAGTGCAGATGCACTCTGCCGACACAAGGAGCATAGTGTGGACATGCAACAGTGGTTTAATTAAAGCAACTTTAAAGCAACATAGCTTTTGTAGACAAAAAACTTTGTAGTGTAGACAAGGCCTTACTCTCACACAGACATTTTCTGAATGGCAAACCACATTATTATACAGGTAGATGCAAAAAACACCTGATACCTAAAATTGGACCTTTGGTATCTTCATAAAGTGTAATAACACAAAAAGAAAACATTTTCCATCTCATGTTGCTACTAGTTAATAAAAACACTGAGAAGTTTCTTAGCAGCAGCTACCAATGTCAAACCTAAACACTCCTAAGAACACACTCCCCAAACAAGAAAATAATATGCCTCCCTCCCAGTATACTCAGCTGTCACAAAAAACAGATGAAACTGTTCAGTTAACTCAGTAATAAACACACACACATTCCATTCCTGACAACCTGTCAGTTCAGGGATAAAACACTGTTTCAACCTAACTTCTCTACTGGGAAACCAATCAGCAACCAATCTAGATTGATGGGTTTGTTTATAATCATGGATAAGTGAGGATGTCTCTGTCACTGTTGCTTTGCTGACCTACTGGTTTGTTGTTTTTTCTTGAGAGAAGGAAGATTATTGAAAGACGCATGATTCCTATTCCTGGACTCTGCTTGATTTCAATACCCTGATTACTTATAAGAAATGGGTCAGTAATGACGGCAGAGGGACAGAGTCATGGACGCTGGACCAAGGCAGGCTAGCAACACAGAACCCTCATTTTACACTGTCAAATTTAAGTACACTATAGTTATTTACACTACAAAATAGTAAAGTAATATTACTTAAACTGTAGTGTTTGGAATTATTACCGCAGAACGCAGAGTGCTTCCTCACCCCTCAAATAAGGGTGGCCCGTTAACTTGTGAGGAAGTTCAATAATTTGACCACATTATGCTTTAAAACAACCTCAGTTTTATGGAGTGCTTTTTCAGCAGGGTAAATCAGTACTGTGAAGCCACCTGAAATGCTGTTCTCATTCAGCTCGATAAGGACCCCAATAGGAGGCTTTTATCAACAGAGATAAAACCCAGCCAATAAGCACGTACTGTGCTCCTGCCGTTATCACCACCTGTTCCCAGAAATTCCTTCAGCTCTTAAACACTTTTGTTCCTTAAAATAAACATTAACAAATTTAAAAATAAAACAAACTCTACTATCTAAAGCAGGCCTGCACAACTCGTAAAGCGGTGAGGGCCATATTACTCCAAAGAAAACAGCCGAGGGCCGAAACTCCTCTCCCGCCGCAAAAGTTTGTTGAGCAAAAAAAAAAATAAAAAACATTTTTTAATTTTTTTTTTTTTTTTTGCTGTACCCTTCCCGGCACAATGACCCGCCGCGGGCCGCATGTTGTGCAGGCCTGATCTAAAGGTTAAATATTTAGTACTTGTCCAAAGGCGGTGGTTTACGCTTGTTCTTCATAGTGTTTGCAACTTATGCCTTAATTATGATTGGTCCATATGCTCTTTTATTGTCTTAAATGAGGAAATGGGGGTGGAGAGTTGGCAGGAAAAAAAAACCCTGTTCCTGAGTCCCTCCAGAATGCATACATCTTGTGAAGGCTAGTGCAGTAGGGCATAACACAAAAAAGCACAAGCAGTTCTCTTGAAGAAACCTGCACAGCATACTCAGAAACTAAATTATAGAACAGATGAGCTGACAGCTGAAACTTCCTAGGATCTTATTTTCACAACTATGCGTCTCAGTCACAACCATGTAATGCTTTAAATTTATATTATTTTAATATCTGGTTCAGAGTTCATTAAGCACTAATCTAATTGTATTAGTCAGTGAGTCAAACATAGCCTCATAATGAATCACAAACATCCAAATATGAATGAAAAGAGAGACCAAAACACTTGCTAAATTTAAGTGGATGCAATGATTTCAAAGGAACTAAGATCACCAATGCACATTTAACGTATACTTTTAACTACTGTAGTAACTAAATAGCTTCCACAATTGGTTCACCTCTTATCTTCCTTCCTGCTCCACCTCCACCTCCTCTCCCTTGCAGGAGAATTTCAATTATTAAGACACGACAGGATCCTTGAAGGGGCGGGGGGGCGGATTCCTTCCACATATGCAGCACAAAGAGAAAGGGGTGAAAAGCTCTCTGCAGGATTTCTGAGTGCTCTATCTATTCTTCTTAATCTTAACTTCATAGTCTGAAGAAGCAGGTTCAAACACAACAGCTATTCTACATACCTTGAATTTAATTAAAACTGAAACATACCAAAAGGTCATTGCTAAGGGACCAGCTCTGTACTATGTAACATGCTAAGTTATCCTGTTTAGTTCGGAAGTGGAAACTAACACCAGAATTAGATATTAAAAGACAAAAAATTGTCTGCAAAAGGGGTCCTTTGTACCAAACTAGAAATTCTAATAAAACAAACCAACTATAAATCTGTATTGATAAAACTGCATTTATCCTTCCATGAGCTCCATTAGTGGGTTTGTTTCCTAAAATGTTATATAGCAGGAGACAGATTAGCCCCAACAATATCATGATTTCTTTTTATATAAAATAGCTCAGCATTTTCCCCAATATACATATAATATAGATATTTCATATAATGTTGGTGTCTTTCTTTTCTTCCCCCTTTCACTAAACCAGAGCTGCCCTTGTGCTATTAGGTACAAAACTCAACAGAAGACCTGCTCAGCAGGACCCTCTAGGTTATGTTTCTTCAGTTACATTTTGAGAAATTATTTCTTCTTTAAACAGGGCAGGGATATCTATTCAATAACAGGTCAAGATCATTCCCTTCTTGGCACAGAACACCAGAGGAAGCATGCTTGGCACTAGACGGAAGAATGCTAGAATGCAGAAAACTAGAGCTATGTCTAATTTCACTTATCAGAATTAGTATTGTATGGCTAGGTAGTGTTTTTCAATTGTTGGTGATAAATAGACATCAGAAAATCAGCTTGAGAGCAAAGGGGAAAAGAAAATCAATACAGCTGCAAATGAATTAATTCACTTTTTCCAAACAAAGCCTGGTGCCATTAAGCCCAGCAGGTTTTTGCAAGGGATGTTTTCCTTGCCTTGTGCACATTTTGCTCATATACTTTACTGAACAACTCCATGAACAGCTGGGTGCCTCTGCTTGGATGGACAGAGAAAAGGGGAGACAAGCAATGATGTTAACAACAGACAGTTGAGCATTACTATTATAGATTCTTTCCTGTGTGTCTTCTATCTCAATCTCTATTTACTAATGGAACCTGACCTTTCAAGAAAAAAAACAACAACTCATTATGACTCAGGAATTCTTCTCCTTACATGTAGAGTAAAAAAAACCTTAGACATAAAGGGCTTTTTTTTTTTTTTAAGTACTCATCTATTGCACCAATAGCAGTTTTCATCTAAATGGAAGATTTAACATCTATGAAGCAAATCTACCTTTTCCTTTGATTTAATTTTTATCTTCTGCTTTGCATATTAATTGCTTCTCTGGTTCCTTAAAAAATAAGTAATATGGCAACATTCCATTAATACAAAACACTCTTTTGCTAACAAAAAAACAAAAAAAAACCTGAATAATTAAACTGACACAGGTTCCCAAGAGCGCTCAAACATGGTCACATCACAGCATAAAGACAACACCGTGGCATCTTCACTTATCAGTTACATAGCAAAAAGCACTGCCCATAGTTTAATATTACTTGATTCCATCTCATATTTATTTTTTCCAAATAATTATGATTATGAAAGAACATAATACTAAGCAACTCAAATAATTAACTAAAAGGACATAATCCATTCTTACTTGGCCAGTAGGAATTTTCTTCTCTGTTCATTAACTTTTTCTTGAGGTGCCCATGAAGTTTGATGTGACTATTTCCCATTTTGTTTGAATACAGTGGGATAAGTTCCTCTTCATCATCATTACGGTTGGCCTGCCACTTGCTTCTGTGCAAACACCCAACCATCGGGTCTGACGGCAGGCAGTGCACATAAGCAATCATTGTAAGATGCTGCTCCAAAGGATGTCCTTAGTATTCCCAATGGCTAGTTTGGAGCAGAAGGAGTGGCCTGTCCATAACCTTTCAAATGGGCAGAGGTAAAGATTATGGAGGACAAAGATTTTGCTCTCCTCCTCAGTTAAGTAAGCAAAACTATTTAATTTGTGAGCCGTTTTGAACAGGATTTGATCATCCTTAAAAAATAATCTGACTAAACAGATGATTTTTTAGGTGCTGGATACAGCAATATTTTCTTACTCTTAGCCTTGATTTCTGAAGCGAAGAAACACAAAAATATCAGCAGCACAAAGCTGTGAAGAAGATCCATCTGCAACAGATTTTAAACTTGTTCCTTGGTGCTCCCACTAAAGTCTGCTGCTTCTCTTAAGCTTTATCCCAGATTATATGTCACCCTCTAAATAACAGGTACTATGGACACACACAGATGGTCATATCTTAGAAGTTTATTCAAGGCTAACTTAGCATGATCACTGCAACATGAACAGCTACAGAATCATAACCTGAAATGAATCTGCCTTGATTAAGGACATTTAAAATTCCTTTTGCATGTAGGTTAAAGAAAAGGAAAAAAGAAAGTAAATGTTTGGATTTTACATATGTGGACTGGAGCAAGGATAATCAGATTTTAACATCTGAATCCTAATAGTTACAAAAATTGTAGGAAATAACTCTCAGTTTAGTCTGTGGCTATATTTATAGTGAATAAATAAATAAAATCGGATATATATCACTTAGCACTTTATAAGCGCTATACAAACAAATTAACAAATCTTTGTAACACCCCTGTGAGGTCGGTAGGTATCCATATTTAAAGATGAAGACAAACAGTCTCACAGAGGTTTAGTGATTTGTCCATGCTTTAAATGGAAAAGCCAGGATTAGAATTCAGATATCTCCAGTTACCAACCTCAGGTTCAATCTACTAGTCCATGCTACCTCTCCTAAACATTGGGATACCTGTGATTAGCATTTTAAATAATGATATCTCATATTTGTAGCTGCATCAGTCTTGATACTATCACTCCCTCTATTTCTGTGCATATGCATACACTAGTGCAGGTATAATGATAATATTCCTTGTCCGCCATATTAGCTGAACTGGGTGAAGAGCTTAGGAAACACTTCTGTGGTACCCGATGTAATTATAGGGTGATTTTCCAACACGTTCAAAATTCCAGGGAAGGGAGGGGGAGAGACCGAACAAATCACTTGGTAGGATGAGCCCCACTTGGAGCAAACATTTTCCATTAGTTGATTTTACAGGTTTACTTTGTATTTTTGGTAGGACTGGAGGGAGAGGGGGGAAGAGGGAAGGAGGAATAAGGGTGTTTTAAAATAATCATAACGTAAGAATGTCAAACTTTTTCCCATAGTGCAGATCACATCTAAATAAAGAGATTGTTTCCGGGACCACTTCCCCAACTCCCCATTCACAATTGCCTTGGATCATATCCCCTCCCATTCACCATCACAGAACATCCTTGTGACAACTATATCAATTGCTTACATGCAAAAATACACTAGTGTTATGCAAGTATGTATGTATATTATAAGGCTTTTCCTGCTCCCCTGCTGATATTCAGAAGGTGCTTTGGGCAGGCCCCAAAACCCACATTACAAATACAAGTGATGGAAATCTTCTGGTTTCTATGTTCCAAACTCTTAATAAAATCAAACAGGATAACCTATTGGTCAGAAGACCCAATAGCATTTAACATGCACTTCTCTAGACCAGACACGTTCAATTAGCCATGTTTTCAAATGTGTGCCCCTGCACTAATGCTAATACACGATAATGGGATCAGTACTGAAATGCAGTTTTAAAGAGTATATTTACCATATGGTAGGAATTAATGTCTTCACCTATTCTTTAAGTAAAGACTAAACCTTTTTTCCATTAATCCTGAACATCCACGCTTATAATATGCATGTGCTAGAAGTTATGGTCATTAAATTCCGAGTTATTCGCAAATACAAAATCATGAAGACTTGAAAGGAAACTGCAGCTTCATTCTTTCCGAATGTGATAGCTCATTTCTAGTATATTGCAAACTGTCCCCCACTGCCAATTCTTAGTATGAAACTCTTAAGAAAAATAAATCTTGTACATTGTCTGATAATACACTGTGGGTGAAATCTTGGGTCCATTGTATTCAACAGCAAAACTCCCATTGACTTCAAAGGGGCCACAATTTCATCTTATATCTTCAAAAGCAGCCCCTGAATAAAATCCTTCCTGTTCCACTGCAGCTTTCATATCATTTTTCTTTTTTTAAAGAAAGCTGTTAATTCCTTTTTCAACCTTGAACTGTCATTTACACACAGACCCAAAAAATAGCACTTATTTCCTGCATTACCCTGTTTTTAAATAATTTAACTACTAGTAATATAGGTTATTAACCTGTCATTGCATTCAAGTTTTTGATAGCCAGCTTTCTATTAACCTATTTGTAACCATTTCCTTATTTCAAGCTCTGTTCCTAACCATTACGGAGAAAACTGACTACATTACACATAAAACTGTCAGGTGCTGACAGAATCACAAGAGTATGGACATTTAGGCCTTGTCTACACAGCCACTTACAGCACTGAAACTTTCTTCACTCAGGGGTGTGAAAAAAACCCTCCCTGAACGATGCAAATTTCAGCGCTGTAAAGTGGCAGGTAGCTGCGCTCCCAGCACTGGTAGCTATACCCCTCGCGGAGGTGGTTTTATTATAGTGCTGGGAGAGCTCTGGGCTCTCTCCCAGCGCTGGAGCCGCGACTACACAGACACATTAAAGGCTGTGTCAACATACCCTAAGTGTTAAGAGCAGGGGTAGGCAACCTATGGCACAGGTGCCGAAGGCGGCACGCAAGCTGATTTTCAGTGGCACTCACGCTACCTGGGTCCTGGTCACCGGTCTGGGAAGCTCTGCATTTTAATTTAATTTTAAATGAAGCTTCTTAAACATTTTAAAAACCTTATTTACTTTACATACAACAATAGTTTAGTTATATATTAAAGACCTGAAGAAAGAGACCTTCTAAAAATGTTAAAACATATTACCGGTACGCGAAACCTTAAATTAGAGTGAATAATTGAAGACTCGGCACACCACTTCTGAAAGGTTGCCGACCCCTGGTTAAGAGAAAACCACTCTGTTGTGCCTAGGCATTCCCAAAACAGTGAGTGATGCTGAATATCACATGTGCTATAACACTGAGTGTGGGTACAGAATACACATTTTCTCTCTCTCTCTCTCTCTCTCTCTCTAATAGAGACACACAGAGTATTATAAACACATAAATTACAGATAAGTGTCACTGACACATTGGATCCACATCACCTTCAGACCTGTTGACAATTTATCTTTATGAGTGCATTAAATAAGAAATTCTATCATGTATCCTATGTAGATCCTTTGGATAGTACAAGACATATCCATACAACTTCCACACCTTTATTATGCTAACATCACACACAGCTGTGACCAGTGACAGTATACAAACACCCAAAGGGTAGAACAGGGGATCTAGATTCCAAAGAATAAGCAGTTGAATCAACTGGTTTTACACCGTGTTATTGTGTATAAAAATATGCCAAGTAAGAGCTTTTAGGAAAGACTGTAATGTTCTGAACTCGATGGTCATTATGAAATATGTATAGAATAGTATGCTCATGACCAGTACTACAGTTGCAAGTACACATCACAGCAGCAAAAGGTCTCCTCCCACCCTCACTGTTCAAGTACCCATCCATTGTCCAGTCAGGAAAAGACAGTTGTGACCCATTAGAGCTAATGGGAAAACACTGAAACAACTTGAAACTGAAAAGAAAAGCCTCCGAGTATGTCTACAGTGCAATTAAAAGCCTGCAGCTGGCCAGGCCAGCTCACTCTGACTCCCATTTCAGGGCTTCTTAACTGCAATGTAGACTTCCCAAGTCAGACTGGGGCCCAGGCTCTAGGACCATGCATGGTGCGAGGGTCCCAGAACTCAGACTGCAGCCCAAGCCTGGAAGTCTACACTGCAATTAAACAGCCCCTTAGCCCGAGCCCCTTCGCCCAAGTCAGCTGGCATGGGCCAGCCTCAGGTTTTTAATTGCAGTGTAGATATACCCCCAATTCAGGAAAACTAAGAGAGGAGGGAATTTTCCCCACAATGAACCACCATAGGCTAAGGTCTGGTCTACACAAGAAAATTAGGTTGGCTTAAACTAAATCAGTCAGGAGCGTGAAAAATGCACACCCCCCTCGTGGCATTGTTAAGCCAACCTAAGTCCCTGTAAAGACAACACTAGGTTGACAGAAGAATTCTTCTGTCAACCTAGCTATGGGAAATTTGCATAGGATTTCCTATACTGACAGACCCCCTCAAGTCGGCGGAGGTACTGTCTACACTGAAGCACTACAGCGGCACAGCCCTGAGAGAAAGAAAATAAACTGCAAGCTCTTAAAAGAGAAGGGGTTTGATGTGACAGACATCCAGGTACTAAGGGCCAGCATCTAGGCAGGATACTGTCCATGAAACGTTGGATCCCCGCTAAGACAGAGGGCATGCTGGGAAAACCGTTCAGACGCAATAGGTAACTTGTATTAGAAAAGGGAATTTGTCTAATATAGAAGTGTGAAGCCTGAAGTCACATCTTTACATTTATTTTCTGTGCAACTTGTATGTGTTTCCTTCATCTTTGAATCCATGGGTTTTTTTCTATTAAACAAACATTTTGTTTATTTTTATCACAAGCGGGTTTCTGGCGTTCAAACGGTGTTGAGTGTGCACCAAAGCGAACCGATAACTGGGCAGGTTTTACTCCTTCAAGGCTGACAAAGGAGGGGGAAAGTCCAAGTGTCTGATAGTTAAGAACTCGGGATAGATGGATTCAGGAAGACTCGGGACTGGAAGGGCTACTGAGGTCACCCTGCAAGGAGTAACTAGGCTAGTGGAAGCCAAGGGGAGACCTTTCTGCTTGTAGGCTGGCTACTGGTGTCAGGACTCTGAGCCATAAAAGCACACCATTAAGCCACCCAAAGTTACAGGGCAGGCAGTGACAGAACCCCTTACTGGTCTGAGTATCCCCAAAATGTGACAACAGCGTAAGTCAAAATGCCACAAGAAGTTAACTATCAGTGCATGCACAACTGCCACATTTTACAGGTAAAGGGGCACTTTAAAAATGTATACGTGGTATTCAGCGATTACTCAGAGCCAGCAGATTGACAGAAATCCACTTCATTCAATGTCTAAGTTCTGACTGATCAGCATTGCAAGCTATGAACCCCTGTATAACATAACAATCAGTTCCAAATAGCTTTTGCTATAGAGCCTCTTAATGGTACAGTTCCCCACAGCATAGAGCTAAATGTTGCCCTATTTTGACAGTGATTCTATTTTAAGGGTGGTTGGCTTTATGTGTTTTGTCTTTAAAAAAAAAATTTTTTGTAAGTAAGATTATACTTTATTTAAAAAGTAACAGCATTTCTCAGACTTAGTCTGCAAAACACCAATCCCATGCAACTGACGCAAGAAAATAAAATGGTGCACAGAGCACTTAGTCACATAGCGAGTAATAACAACACTTATCGCTTATATGATAGAAATAAAATTCAGCACTTACATTATGCATTTTTCTTTGTCAAAGCGTTGTATATAAATGTTAGCTAATCTTTACAACATTTTTGCCACGCAGGAATTATTATCCTAATTTTACAAATGGGTAACTTGATACACAGCAGGAAAAGTTAACGGAATGTTCAACACGACAGAAGGAGTTGGTGTTCGAGCTAGGATTAGAATACAGCAGTTACTGGCTCCCAGACCTGTGTGCAGACCGTACCTCTTTGTGGGGCACTAGTTTAATTCCCAAGATGTTCACACTAAGGGCTAGTCTACAGTGGCAATGCTAAAGCACTGCCACAGCAGTGCTTTAACGTGACTTGTGTGGTCGCAGCAGAGCAGCGCAGCTCCTGGCACTGGTGCACTGTCTACACCAGCGCTTTACAGCGCTAAAACCTGCTGTGCTCAGGGGGGGTGTTTTTTACTCCCCTGAGCGAGAAAGTTGCAGCGCTGTAAATTGCCAGTGTAGACAAGCCCTTAGTCATGCATTTGAAAAAATAAACAAACGAAAAGGACTTACATTTTCAGTCCACTACATGTTTTAGAAAAAGTAATAAAAATGAACTCTTCAACTGACGCTAACACGACTTTTTACTTTTATTGTTCAAACATGTGAATAGCTTTTACCATAAATACCAAAAGACATCAATCGACACAGAGCATGAAAGGTTTTGGAAGTGTCCACGGACTTCACAGTCAGGCACTGCAACAGCTTCATGCTGTTCAGGACACAACTGTCCCCACATGATCATGCAACATCACATTCTCTGGCATTAACTCCATTCCTGACTCTCTTGTGGAATTAAAAAAATAATAATGATGTGCTTGCGACTATCACTGCATACAGTTAACTTTCATTAAATAATCAAGGTGCACACATACTCACACAAGTAACTTGCATCATAAGATTTAAACAATAAAAAACTAAACAATATGCAATATACAAAAACCAAGATTAATGGTGTTAGTGTGCATAACAACTCAGGCATAAATCCACACACACAGAAGGAACTTGGCCAGTTTAATTCCTGGTGTCCAAATAGTCAGATGTATGCTCGAAATGTGACCTGAAAACACAATGCCGAAGTTCTGCAGAACCTGCTCAATACACCATGCACCTATAAAACCAGCAGAGAAGCTTGCTACTAAACAAACTAAGCTGAGTATACACATTCACCTCTCTCTCTCTCTACTGAACAAAGCTCTAATGAGATAAAAAAAATTTCAATGTTAATCTAAGTTAAAACATGTGGCTGAAAGGTTATAAGGAATTAAAGCTTTGGGGGAAAAAACAATCAAATTTCCAACACTTACAAAGCAGCCAGGGCCGGTGGAAGGAAATTTCGCGCCCTAGGCGCAACTTCCTTGCACCAGCCCTGCGGCCTCCCCCCAGCCCAGCTAACACCGCCCCCACGTGGCAGCCAGTCCCTCCGCCACCCGCGGCGGCTCCCCACCCGCCCCGCGGGCCGGCAGCTCAGCCCCCCGCCTGCAGCACCTCCCCAGCTCCTGGCTCAGCCATGGAGCCGGGAGGCAGGAGGCAGCCACGGCGAGACGCCCCACAAATCCTGGCACCCTAGGCGACTGCCTAGGGTCGCCTAGTGGGTGCGCTGGCCCCGAAAGCAGCATGCCACACCATTACCATCCCAACTCTACTGGCTTCACATGCATTTCAGGGCTCAGCTCAAAATTGCCATCCTTGGCATTTAAACCTTCCATAGATTTGCTTGCAGACTAATCCACTGACCTGGTGTCTCTGTTTCTGTCCCCAGCCTTCTTCCTGTCCCCTCATGTAATCTCTCTACTGATCCTGGGAGAGCCTTCTCTTCTGCGGTTCTTGTCATGTGGAACAGCTTTCCCATATCTCCCTACATCGTCAACTCTGTTCTCAGCTATGATCCTATAATTTCCCACTCTTCTATACCTCTTACTTTCACTCTTCCTCTGCTATCATTTATTATTTAATTCTGTTACTATTGTTCAACCCAATAAAGCATTTTGGGATCACATGAAAGATACTACTGAAAATAATAATCAAAAAACATTTTGCAAGATACAGTTTGCAGTCTCTGGACATTTAAAAATACACTTAATGTATTTCAGTCATCATCTTTACTTTCAGTTAAAAAAGCCTATTTTAATGGCAACAATCAATGTCATATGTTTGATATTAGCTTTGCAATATTTAAACAAGAAAGCAAACAAAACCAGCTGTATAAGCAGTAGGTAAATGAGTAGACTCCTACAGTTTTCCTCTTTATCCTTGTTGCCACACAGAGGCAAGACTTTTGCTAAGAAAGATTGTTTCAGGAAGTATAATTCATGAATCAAATTTTATTAAGGGAGTTGTACATTTTTGGGACTTCAGTTAAAAAAAGTAATTAGAGATGCAGAAGCAATTTGACAATTGTTCTAATGAGACGTTATTACTGGTGGCTGTTAAAACAGAAGCTATTATGTTACATTATTTTAGGGGCTTGGTCCCATGCAGCTGTTGCGGGATCTGAAACATGGAACGAAAGATGATCTGCCAAAAAAAAAAAGAAAAAAAAAGGATTCTAATCTGGAGCAACAATGGAATGACAAAGCTGGTAACGCTGGTACACCCAAGCACCACTAAAGCAAAGGATTCATTTACATCTGTGAAAAACAGCTCGTTTTACAGCTCACATTAAATGGCAATTCAGACACAGTTGCGGTAGGATTACCAGTGTCAGGCCTGCTTATTAAACCCATTACCATGGTAACAGAAGAAAGTAGTCTCCCCACTACCACTCCCTTCACAGTCCCTTTATGGATTTAAAAGGCCAAAGAGGAAAGCTCTTTTTTTTTTTCTTTCTTTTTTGTGACACAGCAGTGTGGAAATATCTTCATTTCATTTCCAAAGCTTTTCTGTATGTAAAAGTCATAGTGCAATTGAATTTTCAAAATAAAAACAAAGCAAAATAATATACTCTCCAGAGTCAGTGTTATAAATTGGCCTTTTGCTGGGAAATGGAAATATGCATTATTCTGATGCTGCCACTATGGCTTATGAATTAGAAGCTCTGTTCAGTCCACCTTTGTTGTTATCACTGTAATTATAAAAACAGTGCCATCTACTGGTCAATCACAACATTACATAAAAAGCCCAATCCTGCACAGTGCTGACTCAGAAGCATTTTTCCTGTCCCATGAAAAAATGAGATTTTGAACATTTTTCCTGTCCCGAATCAGGACAAAAAGTCAAAATCTCAAAAATTTCACAAACCAGTCTTTTTTGTTTTTTTCCTGACTCAGGCAATCAAAATGTTTTGTTTCTATTTCAATTTTTTTTAAAATTTTAAACTAAAATTTCAAAATGAAAAGTCATTCAGAACTGGGAAATTAAACTTTTTGTTTCAAATATGTCAAAACAAGATTTTTTTTTTGCAATTTCAAAACCTTTTAACAAATCAACTCAAGAAATTCATCAAAACTGACTCTTTCCCACGTATAGTTTCAGTTTCAATGAACTAGCATTTTCCAACAAAATAAAGTTCACTAGTAAATTCCCGACCAGTGCTAATCAAAGCATCACAGCATGATTTTTAAAGTTTTGAGGGGTTTTTGGTGGGTTGTTTATTAAAACTTATTACGGTACAATGAGTTGCATGCAGACAATTGCCTTTCGAACTTGTGTAAAACACAAGCGGAGTTCAGTTTCACTACTGAGTACTCACAGCAAATGTGTGTCATAAGCAGGGCTTTGGAGTTTTCACATTTCCAGAGCAGACTACTTCAGAGTCAAGTGCACCCTTTGGGCTCTGCAGGGTAGAAGAATTTGCTAGATGTCATTATCATACAACCAGGTAGTGAGCTACTAAAAGAAAGGTAGATTCTAATGCCCTTATGCCAGCTGCATATTATTTAACATTTATACTCTATAGTACAGTACCTTATTCGTTAAGAAGTCTCCTTGCAAAGAATGGGACTGCTTGTGGAGTCTGGTATTTTTCAAGGTAAGCAGAATGGCAAAATTTGGCCCTCAATTAGCAGAGGTAATTAAACTGTATTTTCAGTTTTACAGACAGAATTGTCATCACTGCATGGTTTGGTTGATGACTACCTTTAACCTTCTTGCAACACTCTCATTAATGTGGGTTTAAAGCATGGAGGAATTTTTGTTGTTCTTATTTTTAAAAGGCCAAAATCTAAGAAGATATATTTGACACAACTGGTAAGCATGTGGTACATCCGTCCCTCCTCCCATCATAAATTTGTTTCAATGCAACAGTTTCCGTTCCATCTTGGAAACGGGCTAAAACCTGAACTTTAGCAACAACAACAGTACATTAATTGATCTTGAATAATACCTTGTATCAATAAATATTATTTTAAGCAATAACGGTCGAGCAGAAAGCACAGTATTCTTTGCCAATCTAAAGTATTATGTTATTTAATATCTCAATTACTGGAGAAACACATCTCTGAGACAAACCAGTAGAATTAGCGGCTTACGGTACATATACTTTACAACCATCCAGAGGAGGAAAAAAAATGTGTTTGGAAAGAAGAATTAGATTAGCTCTGCTATTTATAGATCCTGGTAGAGTGGGGCATCTAATTCTTCCAGCAAGGGCAATGACAAAAATATGTGCCGCTATTAACAAAGGAAAGATGAATCTGGTAAGCAGCAGTCCAAGTTAGCAGTACTTAATTCCAAAATAAACAGTCAAACCCCATAAGAGCAATATACTTCTGTCAGTAGGTAACCAATGCAAATTGTTTAGACTCCAGCATCACATGGACACATTTCTTGGAGATGAGATAATTATATTAATATGCTCTATCAGCTCCTTTTGATTTGTCACTTTTATCCCTATAACCTCTGATTGAATGGTCAGTGTTTCATGATGCAAAAATTAAGTTAATGGATTAAGCTAATTATATCTATTTATATTGCTCTCATCTCCACAATATCTAAGCACGTAACAAAAAGATAAAATCCAAATGGCTGAATCCAACAAATATAATACTCCCTTCTTCCCCTATATCAGTCGTTATTGTTCTAGGAAAGGAGTGAGCTTTACGTATTGTTCCAGAAATGGTGTGAATCATAATCATTTTCATGTCCTCAACAAGTGAGTTCCACAAACATAGGCCGACTGCCAAGAAAGCTGGCTGACTCAGTCCCATGACTGCCACCCTGTCTGTGATGAGACAGTCACACAGTTGTTGAGGAACAGAGATGCTGTGAGAGGCCACAGTCAGAGAGATAAAAGCTATAGAGGTAGCGAAGGCCAATTCCCTGGTGTGACTGAAAGATAAAGACTGGCTGTCCATCTTTGGACTTGAGAGACAAGGACCTGCAAAGGTGGGGGGAATCATAGAATATCAGGGTTGGCAGGGACCTCAGGAGATCATCTAGTCCAACCTCCTGCTGGACCAATCCCCAACTAAATCATCCCAGCCAGGGCTTTGTCAAGCCTGACCTTAAAAACCTCTAAGGAAGGAGATTCCACCACCTCCCTAGATAACCCATCCCAGTGCTTCACCCCTTCCTAGTGGAAATGTTTTTCCTAATATCCAACCTAGACCTCCCCCACTGCAACTTGAGACCATTACTTCTTGTTCTGTCATCTGGCACCACTGAGAACAGTCTAGATCCTTCCTCTTTGACTGCTATTAAATTCCCCCTCATTCTTCTCTTCTGCAGACTAAACAATCCCAGTCCCCTCAGCCTCTCCTCATAAGTCGTGTGCTCCAGCCCCCTAATCATTTTTGTTGCCCTACACTGCTTAGAGGCCTCATTTAAGGTCAAGGCCCCATCCCATTGTATTAGGTACTGTAACAAAATATAGAAAAAGGATCCCTGCTCCAAGGACCTTGTAGTCTAACTAGACAAGACAGATGATAATATTCCCCATTTTATAGATGAGGATCTGAGGCACAGAGATGTTAAGTGGCTTGGCCAAGGTCACACAGAAAGACTGCTGCAGAACTGACAATTGATACTACTTCTCCTTTGTTCGGTCCCAGTCCAGTGCTTTGATTACAAGGATATATTTGCTCCCTGTTAGGCCTGTTATCCTACAAGTGTACATTTGGGCAAGGTGAGACTGAGAAGAGATTTTGAAAATAGTTTTTAAAGGAACATTATCATCTTAAACTCATGCTTCTGTGTGCATATGCTTTACCCATTTGATTACTTTAATTGAAAGAGGTTAAAGAAAAAAGTCTTTTTCAGTTTACTTTTGCATCTGACAGCACCTTGTCTATTGTCAATTTCACTGGTTCTTTACAATCTGCCCTGTCTTTGGTGGGGAGATTTTAAATTATTTCTGCAGAAATAGAGATACAAAAAGAATACGTTAAATATTAGGAAAATGTGATTGCAAAGCCACAAAAATTGGAAGGGAGACTTATAAGGAGGGCTAACACTTTCAGAAATAATAAACTACTTTTAACTCATGTTCTGAAAAGGACTAGGATTCAAGGTGAAAATATTCCTTTAAAGGAGGAGGAACAAGAAAATCATAATGTACCAAATGTCTCCATCCACCAACGTAAATAAGGAAAACTTTTCAAAAGTTGAATTTTTGTTTAACTATATCTTTTGAAAAGAGGGAAGAGTAAAGAAGCATATTTCAAAAAGCCACATATCCAAATACTACTGAACAGGCACATTTTAAATTAAAGTTAACTGGCAGAGGGTAAGGAGAACTTTCTTTAGTGCAAAACCACTACAAAAATTAAAAACCCCAGAGACATGCAATGTAGTGAGGGGGCTAAATCCAGTTGTTCTTTCTAGAGCTTTTGTGGGTAAGGTTTCCAGTCAGAAAACATTCCTCTGTAATCCCCAATCAGGTTAAGTGTAAACTACAACATAGTATTCTTAGAAAAGTGGAGCTGACAGTTAAGTGGCCAGCTTCCAAGGTTACTAACTGCATTTTTTTCAAAATCCAGGAACATACCAAATATGAAAAATTTGTTTCCTTGTCGCAACACAGACCTGACTTATCAGTTCAAAATATGCTCATTACAGGAAACTCTCTAACAACTTTTGTTCCCACCCAAAATACTTACTGAAAGAAAAGAAAAGAACAAGGGGAAAAAAAGGGTTCCAGCGTGAGTAGGTTTTTGTTTTTTTCCTCCTACAACACAAGCCTCACACCCAAGAGACATGGACCAGCCTCCAACAGTTTCCAACATCATAGTCTTTCAACAAATAAATGATCTGCACATAAACAAAATGAATTTTTTAAGCTATTTACTTCACCATGGAATAAACACTTCAAATGTTAGATTTTGGTCAGACTTTCATTTAGTCATACCCACGTGCATTTGTCTTCTCGCAACTATGCACATATTTTGTGTGGGTGTGACACACTTGCACAATGCTTCCTTCTAACAAATAGTTTACAGAGGATTAGGGCCTCCTATTGCTGTCAGCTAATGGAGTTACTGATGGAGGTAAAGTAGTTTGGGGTTTGGAACTGAAAGGCTTGAGTTCAACCCAATGGGGGAGTGGGAGGTATTAACATTACATATTGTCATTACAGATTATGCACTTTCCAGAGTGCAAATCTGCAGGTGCACATAATTAAGCATGTACTCTCACAAATTCCCATTTAGCACATGCCCATCCCTAAGTACACGTGGAAAGTAAGTATGCAGCAGCATCTGCACAAATGTGCAGTTTTCTGATTGCTTTAAGCCCTATCTTAATGTAAATCTATGCCTAAATACCTTTAAAAAACTGGGCCCAAGTACTTAGGCTCCAATCCCCCAGCTCATAGTGTGCTGGCAGACTGCTGTGCCCATAGAAAACCCTGTTCCCAATTAGGGCCTTACTATGTGGTAAAGCCACCATATGGAAAGGTAAAATAACCAGAATTGCAAAAAGTAAAGCTAGGGGATTCAAGCTTTATTTATTTTTATTTTTTTAAGTGCACAGTCCTGACAAGGGAAAAGAAAGAAAGAAATTACCCAACCATACAGCAAGTATATGAAGATTTTACTTCGTTCTTTAAGTTTGATTAAAATAGCCATATGTCTTATGTGAACACATTTTCTTCTTTAGTCTCACTTTGGATCCCTTTATCCTCCCACTCTCAACCTCAGTTTTCTTCCTCACACCAGCCAGACTGAAAAAGACTGAAACAAGCCCTAAGTCCCTCCCCCTCAATTACTAATTGCTGCTTTTCAGTGGATGCACAATGACCACCTGATGGTGAAGGACACCCCACCCACAAAGAGCTGCAGCCATTATGCATATACTGGTTGCTTGCAACAAAAACTAAAACTTTTCTGTGATCTTGAATATTCATCTGATATATGCAACTGTGACATCAGGAAACAAAAGCTGACTTACTAATGCATTGGTGCATTTAGATAACATGAAAGCTCTATTGAAATGTATTTAATAAAAAAATACAAATTAAGCCTTCATGGATGGCTATGGTATCCCCTTTGCTCATGTTAATAATAAATTAAGAAAAAAATTGGAGTTCCCTCATTATTTAGGTGGCAAACTTCTCTTTCACATAAGTACCAGCACAAGAGTCGAAATTGTAACAGAGTCGGGAAAACTCACTATATCATCACTACAGGATACAATATGGACTACCCAGGATTTTGTCACTGAGAAAATATAGAAATCATATCCTTCCACCAAGCATAAATCCTATCACTTGAACTAAAGGAAACTCTGGTTCAGCTGTACAAACATTTGACCAGGTCTTCACTAGGAAATTTTGCTAAAATTCCTCAACTTTCTTGTGACAAATATGACAATTTCCCACAATATCTTTGGGAGATCTTACTGAATTAAGTTTAAGTATCTCTGGAGTTCATTGTATTAAATGCAAAGGTTATGTATTATTGTGGGCCTGGATGATCAAAGGACTATATTGAACAATGTGGCAGATAAGAATGTCCCAAAAGTTCAATGCATATGAAGTGGAATTCCTGGGAAATATCTAGGAGAGGGTGATTGCAAATTGATTATCTGTTCCCAGGATCCCAAGATGAGAGGCCCAAACTGTATAAAGGAGTGCCTCACAGATTCATGTGGGGGCTGCTTCTGAGCTAATAGCTGTTATGAACTTGTAATCACAAAAAAACCCTGGTGGGGTTGAAAGACTGATCAACTGCCTGAGCCCTTGTTGGGAGCTGAGAGTGATCTCTGGTAAGCTTATTAGAACATAAGAACAGCCATACTGGGTTAGACTGATGGTGCATCTAGCCCACCAGCCTGTCTTCTGACAATGGCCAATGCCAGATGTTTCCAAGGGAAGGAACAGAACAGACGATCACCAAGTGATCCATCCCCTGTCATTCAGTCCCAGCATCTAGCAGTCAGAGGCTGAGGGACACCCAGAACATGGGGTTACATCCTGACCATCTTGGCCAATAACCATTGATGGACCTATCCTCCATGAACTTAGCTAGTTCTTTTTTTTTTAAACCCAGTTATACTTTTGGCCTTCCCATCACCCCCTGGCAACAAGTTTCATAGGTTGACTGCGTTCTATGAAGCAGCATTTCCTTTTCTTTGTTTTAAACCTGCTGCCTATGAATTTCACTGGGTGACCCACCCCCCCGGTTCTTGTGTTCTGTGACGGGGTAAATAAAACTGCCTTATTCACTTTCACCTCACCATTCATGATTTTATAGAACACTAACATATGCCCCCCTTAGTTGTCTTTTTTCCAGGCTGAACATTCCCAGTCTTTTTAATCTCTTCTTGTATGGAAGTTGTTCCATACCTTAATCATATTTGTTGCCCATCTCTGTACCTTTTACCTTTCTAATGTATCTATTTTGAGATACAGCAACCAGAACTGCATGCAGTATTCAAATTGTGGGCGTACCATGGATTTATATAGTGGTATTATATTTTCTATCTTATCTTTTTCTTTCTTAATGGTTCCTAACATTCTGTTAGCTTTTTTGACTGCTGCTGCACATTGAACAGATGTTTTCAGAGAACTATCCATAATTACTTTAAGATCCCTTTCTTGAGTGGTAACAACTATTTTAGACCCCATCATTTTGTATGTATAGTTGGAATTATGTTTTCCAATATGCCTTACTTCGCATTTATCAACATTGAATTTAATCTTCCAGTTTGTTGCCCACTCACCAAGTTCCGTGTAACTCTTCACAGTATGCTTTGGACTTAACTGTCTTATGTAATTTTGTATCACCTGCAAACTTTGCCCCCTCACTGTTAACCCCTTTCCCCAGATCATTTATGAATATGTTGAATAGCACAGGACTCAGTACAGATCCCTGAGTGACACCGCTATGTACCTCTCTCCATTCTGAAAACTGCATCTATTCCTACCATTTGTTTCACCTTAAGAATAATGCACTTGCTTAGAAATGGCTGTGTGGTAACTTCCAACTGTGTACAATTAATTACGCTGTTTATAGCCTCTGACAAGACAGCAAAGCAGGTGTCAGGAATTGGGGCCTGCAGCAGAGCCAGTCTCCAGGCAAGGTGACAAGAGCAGCTGGCCTGTAGTAGACTGCCTGATTGCTTGGAAGAGTCAGCGGACCAGCTCTTAAGCCCAGCAGAAACAGCAGCAGTTGTTCAATGGCTGCTCAAAGCATTTGCCCACAGCCGCGATGGCCCCGGCCTTGGCCCCTACCTTGCCTCACTCCAGGTAACCCAGTTCTGACCCCTTGGCTCCGATCCTAACCTCTGACCCTTGGCTCTGGCATCTGATTCCAGGCTTACCGACTTCTGGGCTAACCACAAGACTTGACTTCTACTTCAGCCACTAGTCATGACCACCCATGTCCTGGTCACAAGACAACAGGCCTGCTTACGCAGTCTGGCTCGTTGGGGAACTCAAGGTGTAGGGAGGGAATTGTGCAGCCTGTATAGACCCTGGTCAGGAGGGAGAGAGATGCAGGTCTCCACCCAAGAAAGGCTCGGCACCTAAAAGTGGGTGGCCTTGCTGGATCAGAGAAGGGGAATACATGCTGCCCTGAACTGTGATGCTTCTTACCTCTTTTTCAGCCACACTTGTGGGACTGTGTCAGAAATGTGCCAGGCACTGTTCTGTGAAGACCTGCTCTGAGCACAGAAAACATGGTTCTTAGAAAGGTCAGTGACCACCTGAACTTAAGTCTAAACTAGCGCTCCTACCATTGCTACCAGGGTTCACATAATACAGCCACTATGAAGAGGAACTGGTGGTCATTGAATGATCTGTAGGAGGGTCCCATGTTCTCATTACTTCACTTTTGTTTTTCTACATCTGCCCATGTTTTAATCATCTCTATTTAAAAAAACAAATGTTAAATGCAGATGGTGAGCTGTCAAGACAGTACAGATGTTGCTTTGCTGCTCAACAGAGGGCAGTGGATTCCTGTTAAATTGCAGCTAGACGCCAACACTCCCTATTTTAAAGAATAAAAGTGCATGCTAGAGAATACACTAAAATATGCAAGAAAAATGATATGTACAGCTGATGGGATCCATAAATATTGAAAGAATTTAATACAGAAGTGCTCTGTAAAATAGCATACACATACTTTAAATAAGCCTATAAATATCTTCGCAGGCTTTTCAAGCATTTAAGTCATTACTTTGCATTAAGTATAGCATTACCAGTGCTGTATATGGTATGTACTCTTCTAGCTTTGCCTTATTCACCACCATCTATGCAGAAGGCTGGTGTTGCTGTTGAGGAGATGTCATAAATTACTTATGGGTTTTTCTGATTAACAAGAAATTTTGTGAAACAGAACTTCAACACGGACTCTCAGCTCTTTTTAATTGGTTTGTTTTTATTGCCATTTCTTTTCCTCCCTCTTTTAATCTTCATATTTTGCTTTCATAACTGGCACAGGGGTTCTCTTTTTTATATATCTGCAAAAGATAAAATATCTGTTGTCCTCTGGTGATAAATGTTAGACTATTCCAAATAAATGACCTATCGTGTATTCAGGGGTGAAAGTAAAATTGAACTCTTACCAGTACGGAGCCAGCTCCAAACCCCTCCGCCCACAAAGGGGCAGGACCTCAGGTGGAAGGGGCGGGGCTGGGGGGTGGGGGGAGGTCAGCATCCCCCAGTCAGCCCATCCACGCTGCCTGGCCTGCGCCGCCCGGGCTCCAGCGGTGATTTAAAGGGCCCATGGCAGCGCTTTAACGTCGCTGCCCCTTTTGTGCCACCCCGTCAGCAGGGCAACAGTGTTAAAAGGGCAGTGATGTTAAAGTGCTGCCGCCGCGGCACTTTAAGCAGGGTCCTTAAAGCGCTGCCATGTCAACTGTATGGGCTGGTACCGGCAGCCTCTTTTTACCGGTACACCGTACCAGCCCATACGGCCTTACTTTCACCCCTGCGTATATTCCTAGCATATTGAGGGAACTTTTCCCACATAGCTACAAAAGATTAACTTTGGATAAATAAAGTAAGGAACCCTTGTTTCTTCTTTCAACTGATACAAGGAAACTAGTTTCACATGGATCTCAAACATGTAAAAGGCAGAATAGGTTCACAGCTTTGTTAGAAGATAGTGGAACCTTTTTTCAGAAGCAGCACAATTTTATGAACATGCACTATAAGTTTAGTTTATCTTTTTCTGCAACTTTATCGTGTTGTGTAGCTTTTTATGTCTGAGACACCTGGTGGGCGCACGGGAGAGTGAGAGCACCAATGCAAGCAATATATTTAATTAGTATCTCACATGTACGTTTATATATTTCAGTGTGATGCCTTTTGTTTTTTCAGTGAGCTTCCCTGGAAGTGTAAGAATTACATAAAATATTTGCAGAATGTATATCACTGGCCTTATGACAAATATTCTATAGAATACTTAAAACAAACAGCCTTTCTGAATGGCAGCAGTTAATATCTCCTTTACAGGTTCAATCCAATTTTGCCTATCTAGAGTCTTCAGGATTGGGCCCTACTTATTTCATGGGTATCGTGAACACGGCCCAGTATTTAGCTTTGCTGTTAAGGAACACTGTGAAGGTGCTGTCTACTCTAAACTAAAATCTGCAAACATTTTTGTATCTGTTTCCGCTGATTCAGTTATACTTGTAACCAGCTTGTAATTTCCAGTTTCTATCTGCAGCTTTTATTTGGTACTTTGTCCTGACTGTTAAATGAATCAAGAGGCAAATGACAAAGGGAGTGCAGGCTAATGAATAGGACAGATGTAGGTTTAATCTCATCTCTGACACTGACTTAATACATGACCTTTGGAAAGTCACTTCACCTCTCCATGCTATTTCCCCTCCTACCCACTGTCAGTACAGTCTGTGATCTCTGAGGCAAGGACTATGTTTTACTCTGTATTTGCACAATGCTTAACACAATGAAGTCTTGATCTCAACTGGAGCCTCTGAGTGCTCCTGTAATATAAAAAATAGTAGTTAAGTGGGGCTGTCAACATTTCTGTTAGAATACTATTCCACAACCTAACAGATTTCACTGAGATTCCCCCCCCCCTCCCCCCGCCGTTATTTCACCCTAAATTTTCCTTGTGTTTCATTCAATTTCACTCCATTACTCCAGGTACCACAAACAATTCCCCTCCCTCTTTGGTATTCAGACTCTATAGAAATAGGGCAGACAGCTACCTCACATACTCATTGAGCCAAGCTACAACCTTTCCCGATATGTCCACCCCTCTGTTCCTTTCAGCATGAAAAGGGTGAAGCTTTCATTGTTTAACCAACAACTATCCATTTAAAATGTTGTTGGGTTTATTTTTTTAATGAAAAATTTCTGCTTTGGCAGACAAGAGACCTCTCTTCTCAAGATCTGACCCCTGGACCATTAAGCCAGGCTGTTTTGGGTAGACTGCTCTTTATTGCTCTGTGGCATCCTACTTTCATCTTGGAATTGACACAGCTGTCCTGTTGAGAGTTAGACCAGGGCCTGGTGTAAACTGAAAAGTTTTGCTGGTATCGCTATTTCGTTTAGCAGTGTGTGTGTGTGTGGGGGGGGGGGGGGGGTCCACATCCCTAATCAACACAGCTATGCCTGCTAGAGTGCTGATTTAGACTCAGTTATATCAACAGAAAAGTTGGTATAAGCTTTTATAAATATATATTATTTTGTTCAGGGCACTGATGTAAGTTATATTGGCAGAAAACACTCTTCTGTTGGCATAAGCTGCACCTGTAGGTGTAGGCAGGTTTGCTGGTATAGCTACACATACACACACACCCTTCCTCCTCTCCCAGACCCCGAGGCCCCCACCCCGGCCAGGTCAGAGGCAGGAAGCCGGAGTCGGGCAGTGGCTGCTCTGGCTGGTGTCATGAAGCAGGCAGCCACGGCATGCCCCCATCTGCTACTAATGCCCAGAGTTGCGGCTGCTCCTCAGCTCACGTAGCTAGTAAGAGTCACCCAGGCATGGAGACCCCGCCCTGTGGCTGGCAGAGCCCTTGGGGAGCAGTGACCACAGGGGAGCCCTACTGGCACACAGCCCCTAGCTACCCCATCTTTGCACCCTGAGCTACCTACCCCCCTGCCCACACACAGCCCCTAGCTAACCCCCTCCTTGCACCCTCAGCTACCCCTCTGCCCACACAGCCTCTAGCTGCCCCCTGAGCTACCCCCCTGCCCGCACACAGCCCCTAGCTACCCACTCCCTGCACCCTGAGCAGTTTTCAAACTTTTTGAGCTGAACCCCCACCTCACACAACCCAGACAGGCTGGATGGCCTGCTGAGGTGAGTCAGGGAGTGGAGGTAGTGTTGCCTTCCTGGACCCTGCTGTGTGGAGTTGGCCCAAGCCTTGCCGGCTCCTGCCCTCCAAAATAGAAGTCAAACTACACCTATTCCCGAGGGCCCAGCTCCAAAGCCCCAGTTCCCGCCACTCCCCATTGGGCCCTGGAGTTTTTACAGCATGTTGAGGGGGCCTCAGAAAGAAAAAGGTTGAGAACCCCCTGAACTAAAGAACCACATCTTGGCTACCGCACTCTGCTGAACCGTAATTATAAAGAGTGTTTTGTCATCCAGGGGTGCTGGAACAATTTGTATAATGGGGGTGCTGAGAGCCATTGAACCAAACTGTAAACCCTGTATATGATGGAAACCACTTCAAGCCTAGGGGTTTGGCCACACCGCCCCCGGCACCTATGCTTGCCATAACATATCAATCACTTATTTAGGAAGAAACAACCTTCTACGAAGGAGAAAAGTAAATATTGAACTTTAACAATTCAGAATCTTGCATTATTTGTCTTTGCTTTACATTTCCATTCGCTCTCTATCGTAACTAGAGTCCATGGAGCAACAGTTCTGATAATCACTTTACTCACAAATAGCAAAGTTGATGCTAGAAGTCCCGGGACAGTGAGATAAAAGGCAACAAAATGATTTTAAGAAAAAGACAAAGACAATTTCAATATAGAAATGTGTGAATTATGTTCAACGTATTTATTAAGATTGCTTGTTCCCCTGTTGGGAGAATCGACTTCAGTGCCCTCACAGTTGCTGTACGTTATTAAAAGGATCTCTATGACTCACAAAATGCATCACACATACAGGACTTCAAAAGTCCAAGATGGAAATAAAAGACAGAATTGAATTCATTCACACACACACACACACACACACACACAGAGAGAGAGAGAGAGAGAGAGAGAGCCAATTGGTTTCCTAGTTTTAAATAAAGCAGTTTTAAATTTTGACTAGAATCTTATAGGCAGACGGCACTGTCTCTTTAATTGACTCCAAATTTCCTCCCTTCCCTCTCTCTCTTCTGATTTGCTGCTGTATGTATGAAAAAGAAAAGGAAAGACATGAAACAGAAAAAAGCAATCGCTTGTACATATTGTCACTTGCATGGCTCAACTTGGAAAATGCATTTGTTTCAAGACATCAGAGAAAATCTGTTTCTGATTCTAAACATTAGATATTTTCTGAGAACGTTGCCAAGAAAAGAATCCAAGGAATGTCTTTACATGCATAACACACACGAGACAACTGGTGAGCAGGCCTGTGATCTTTAATTTAAAAAAAAATAAAAAAATCTGTATTTACAGCATGGAACTCTCCTCTAGGGAGCAACAACCCACATGCCCAGGATTTTTCATAGATAGTTTCTAACATAACTCCTTGCTATAATTATTGGTATGAAAAACTTCCCCCATCAAATCCACAGTTGTAAGACGTGCAAGGATATGGAAAACACTTCACAACAGCAGGCAGGTAGCAGGCACCCGCTTTTCAGCATTTCTGGCACTATTTGCCTTCTGTGAAACTATGAACTTCTGCAAAGAACCAAAAGAGTTCCTAGGCAAAAGTCCGAGCTCACTTTTCAGCACATGCCAATGTACTGAGGCTGATGCTCATGACCCTTCCTGATATTAACTCTTAAGGACTAAAATATATTTAGTTTCTAGATATCCAGCTCTCCAATCCAAGCTTTTGAAAGCAATAAAACAGCCCAGCTTCTGCCCTGCATCCACATACATCTATACAAGATCTGCTTCAGTCTATCAGCAATAACATTTATATTAATGTATCATCATATTTTCCAATAATCCCAGAGATTGTGAAGTAGCACCTGGCACTTCCAAATGGGACATTAAGATGCAGAAGCGATTTCAGAACTAATGCTCCTTGATGCTGGAAAGCTCAGATACAAATTCTAGAGGAAATACATTCTGGTTCATTGAGGACATGAGTAGAGCCCTGCAAATCTGAGAATAACTGCAGATCATTTTTGCGGATCGTGGATGGATGTGGATCCAAATTTTATAATTAAAGCCCTGCAAATCTGCAGATATCCACAAATCATTTTTGCAGATTGGATGTGGATACAAATTTCGTAGCCATGCAGGGCTCTAGACATGAGGATGGAGGTCTACTGTCTGAACTGTGTCTTTTGACAGAGCAATTCCAAATTGATGGTAGTTCTGAAGGATACTGTGTGCCTTTTCTTTTTATATGGATATGGTGGCTACACATGGGTGGCAAGGATAATGGTAAAGTGAGCACAAGTGATCGTTAAAAAAAGAAAAAAAAGACAATAAATTAGAGGGATGCTGAACCCAAGACCATAAAGATGCGGTGAGCCCAAGTTCAGATGGAGGATTTCAGTGCCAAACAGCCCCCACAAGTACACACATGATTCAAAGCATACATAGACATTAATAACTAATTCATCTAAGCAAGAATGCTAATCATAACCAGAGACCCAAGAAAACTCCTACTGCACAGCAACACAGGAGTTGCTAGGCATAGAAACATGCAAATAAAAACAAACAATTCTCCTAGAGCTTTCTGAACTGAAAACAAAACAAAACTAATACCCACAGGACAAACAGGCTGCACTGTTTAAGAGACAGAAAACAAACCCACCTCTCAGTCTCCCCTCATTCTATTGTATCTTGATTTAACAATATATCCAAAACTGCAGCTAAGTACAATGATTAGGATAAATCAAACAGACTGATACAACAGAAAAAGATTGGGAATTATTTAAAAAAAAAACTGGGGGAAGTGAAAGTAAATTAGAGACTTGTACCTCCAAGTTATAACTGTGGGTTATAAACATGAATATAAATTAAAACTAGCAGTGTGTTTTACTTAATTTACTTAAATTACTGATTTCAGAATTATTTTAGGAAGTAGAGAACATTCCTCATGATGATAAAATGGCACTACAATATCACTTTCTAGGGAGGATACAGAGAACAGGAGAGAGACCAGAGTGTAACTAACATAACTGGAATGGGAAAGACAGGAAGCCCATCTTGTCACCACAATGACTAAGATAACACATGCGTACAGTAAACATTTTGATGATGGCATTGTCACCATATGAACCCCTGTATCCACACTCTATACACTACTGTAATAATCTTTGTACAAAATATGCCTTGTGAGGTATCATTTGAAAACTCACTGGTCAATCATATCATGGTGAAATTGATTGAAATGTGGTTACCAGCTAAATTTCCTGTAAGCTGCCTATTTAGCACTGCACAGGTAATCAGGGAACCCACCCAGGGACCTGCTGCGGCTGGGGCAGCACCCCCCCCCCCAACCTGCCACGGCCGGGGCAGTCCCGGATCTGCTGTGGCCAGGGCACCCTCCCCCCAAAGCCAACTGTGCCGTGGCCGGGGTGCCCCTACCTTGGCCCAAACCCAGCCAGGACAGCACGGCCAGGTCCAGATCGAGCCGCGGTGACCCGGACCCAAACCCAGGCAGCCCGGACACAAACCCAGCAACAACAGCCTAGCCCAGACCCAAACCTGGCCAGCCTGGCCCAAACCCAGCCACAGCCCAGCCCGAAACCAGGCGACCCAACCCGAGCTGCGGCCAGGGCGGCCCGGCCCAAACCCATCGTGTGGTGCCCTTCCCCAGATCTGTTGCGGCCAGAGCACCTCTCCCTGAACCCAGCCCCGGAGCTGCTGCGGCAGGGAGAGGCGCCTCTACCCTAAGCCCAGGTGCTGCTGAGGGGAGAGAGAGCTTGGGGGGGTCCTCTCTCCCTGCCGTAGCCTCGGAGCATCCTCAAACCCCTCATCCCCGGCCCCACCCCAGAGCCCACACACCCAGCCGGAGCCCTCACACCCCAACCCTTTACTCCAGCTCTGATCCCCCTTCCACACTCCGAACCCCTCAGCCTCACCCCCACCACATGAATTTTGTTATGTGCACTGATATGGAGGTGACACATTACCTCCATATTGGTGCACATAACAAAATTCATTACGCATGTGGGTGGGAAAAATTAGAGGGAACACTAGTTACCAGACCAGTCTGTGGAATGGATAAACCTGTTTCTCAAAGACAAAGGACAAGTTGATGCCAGGTGTTATCAGAGTTGATGGGAAATCCCCTGTCAAGTGGCTATTCTTTGAAAAAGAAGGGGTGCAGGAACAGATCCATCTACATTTTAGCAAACAACAACATGAAACCTCTTCCACCATAAGCGTCCATGACTCCAACCTCACAGCAGGAATTAACTTTATCCAAGGGTAACCCTCAGGAAAATGCATTTCAAAGGGTGACTGGACTATAAAAATGGGGGGCCAAAATACCCCCAAAATATCTCTCCCTCTGTCTTGTTTTTTTCACCTGAAAAGACCAAAAAAAAAACCAAAAAAACCCACCTAGTTTTTGGACTTTGGTGAGAGACCCTGACTTGTTGCTGGGAACCTGTGGTAAAATTTTTAACTTTAACCGAGTCTAGTTTGTTAAGTTTTAGTTACTATAAAGTGTTTTATTTTTATTTCTCTGGTAACCATTTCTGACTTTAATGTCTTATATGTGTACTCACTTAAAGTTTCTCTTTGTAGTTAAATAAACTTGTTTTATTTCATCAAACTAATCCAGTGCTGTGTTTAAAATGAAATGTTGGGTAACTCCAATTAAAGTAGCAAACTTGTATATTGACCCCTTAACTGGGTCAACCAACTTATATCTGAACTGTCCAGGAGAGGGATGGACAGTGCAGAACACACAATTTGGGGGAAAATTTGGGACTGGGAGTGTGTTGGAGTCACACTAGTAACTACGGCTAATAACCAGGGCTGCTGGGGTCAGTGTCGCTAGCAGGCTGGAGCTAGGGTGATCAGATGTCCCGATTTTATAGGGACAGTCCCGATTTTTGGGTCTCTCTCTTATATAGGCTCTTATTACCCCCCACCCCCACTCCCCCGTCCCGATTTATCACACTTGCTGTCTGGTGACCCTAGCTGGAGCTATGCACAAACACTCAGGGTGTGACCTGCATGCTGTTCGGCTGTCTGAGAGTAGCCCAGGTTGGGAGTTTAAAGGGGCTTAAGTCCCATTTTCAAAAGCTGCTTAAGCACTAAGAAGACTAAGTCTCATTCACAGTCAATGAGACAAGACTCCTAAGTGCTTAGTACATTTTTGGAAATGGGACTTTTGTGTTTTTGAAAATATTACCCATATTCCAGATAGTTACTGCTGAAACAAAGAACCTAATATTCTGCATAAAATAATAATGTAATGCTTTTGCAAACAGCAGCTCAGAATCACTGGGTTTTGTTTTTTAAAATCCAGTGGCCTGCTGAGTTGGATGCATGTCATGAATTGAAAACATTTTGTTTTAAACAATTTTTTAAAAATATACACAACACAAACTTTTTGAGCGCGTGCATGTGTGCAGAAGTATAGCCAATGTGTAATTTAAGATGAACCTAACATAGAGTGAAACAGTGTTCTGTAACCAGTTAAGACTTTATCAAGAAACTACAAAAATATAATGGCACTAATTAGACTAAGATTCTGGGGACATTCTTTTTGTTATGTATGAATGCAGTGCTAGCACAATGGGGGCCAAGCTATCTTTGTGGCCTGTAAGTGCTATACTCTATACAACTACACATTTTTGTTACTTATTGTAAGTACAATGTATTCAATATTTTGATATTACCACTTTGAAAGATGGACAAGAAGTTCTTACCAAATGAAAAGCAAATGTGCTCATCAGATATTTCATTTTACTCTTCTCTCCCATGGAAAATTAAATCTGTGTCAGAGTCCTAACACTTCACCCCAACAGCTCTTTGCTCAGCCAGCTTTCAGCAACTACACTTCAGCAAACTATGACAGTAGCAGCAAAGTAATTTTTGAGGAAATACTTACTAGTATTTCTAAGAGGAAATAGTTCCCTTCAGGAACACAATCTTACAAAGCCCAATTACGACGCGCGCGCGCACACTTTGTTGTTAGTATGGCTCAGCATTTGTTCTGGGTCCAGAAAAGATATCACCCACAACAGCAGAATTAATTTCTACTGAGTATTTGCATTATTATGACAAAACCAATTTCCTTCGGTCTTCCCCCAAGGCACTCATTACATCCCATCCAATTTTGGGAATAATTAAATCGAGATACAGTCTTGTTGAACCACAACGCAGCATTACCAGTGCACATGCTTTACATAATAAACCCTTCCAAAAGTTTCTGTGATGCAACTAAGTCCCTTTGAAATATTCTCTATATTAAGCTACCCCAAGTTTACCACACACACACACACACACACACACACAGCAAGCTTGACCTTTTGTCTGACAAACATTCACGTACCCTACAAGAGAATTCCAGCCAGGCAGCAGTGGGTCTTTTGCCTGCTCGTAAGAACAAAAGGAACAATGAATTGATACCACTCTGTCATCTCTGCACAGAATAAACTCACAAAGTTGTAAGTGTTTTTAAAGGAGTTGCCATTTTAACACTAAAATCCATCCCTATGAAATAACACAGTCCTGTTGGCTAGAACCAGAGCAACAACTTTGCCAAAGAAGCCCCCTCACCTTTCAGACAAAACATTCTGAGGCAGTTCCATGAAGAGGAAGTGTTCTGCTTCCCAAGCACAACACAGAGTGCTAGGTACAGCTGTTCCACAGTCAACCCTATTCAAGCACACAGCCGGAGAAGCATGGCAGTGGGCCAGCTCATGCTGTTTCAAGAAACTGCTACCCAATCCACTGATTTCTGAGCTGCACTGATGACACCTCCCTATTTCTCACCTCCCCACCCATTACATTCCAAATAACGCTTTACTTTATTTAAAAAAAAAAAATTAAAAAAAAAAAAGGCTACTGTGTCTGTCTCTTTAGTCCATCCCTGCACAGCATAAGCATGAGTAGTGCAATTGTTTTATCTCATCAGTCAGCATTTTTCACTGCTGTGGACACAGCTTATACCCACCAATTGGTCAGCATTAGAAAAAATAAATCACTCTAATCCAACTCAACTGTTTGTTATGAATTAGTAACTCTGCTCTTTGTGAACTTTTTTTGTTCTGGAATGCATGGCTTTTCTCTCACCCCCAAAAGTGAGGTTTGTATTTTAGATATGCATATACATCATACATACAACATACCAAAAATCTCCCTAGAGTCCTACTCGTAGTTGTTTTGAAGGTCAGCTAGGGGATGTTACACAACCCCCATGTTCTGTGTGAAGAAGGTTAGCAATTAAGGAATCGAACATGATGTCAAATAAATTTAACTTACAGTTTTAAGCATTCGCACGTTGAGCCAAATCCTATCAGCTCTTACTCAAGCAAACCTCCCATTGCAGTCACTAGCAGTTTTGCCTGTGTAAGGACTGTGTAGGATTTAGCTGTTGTTATTCAGGGCTTAAAAGTTTCTTTTAGGCACAACTCTGGGGGGTAGGGTTAATGCACACCACACAGCGGGAGCGTGCCGTGCCCACTGTTACCTCATTTCCAGGGATTCAGCACTGCCCCCTTTGCATTGGTCCTACTCCACAGGCCTATGGGTAGGCGGTGAGGCTATGGCCTTGCCTTCCTTTGGAGCATTGTGTGCCTCCCCACCCCCCGTGTCCCCTAAGAGAGAAGTCCCTGAGCTCAGGGACTGGAGATGTGTTCACCCTTTGTAAGGGTCTGATCCTGAAAACATTTACTGTACTACCAGGTATTGTGCTTACCACCAGGTGTGGTCCCACTGATATTTCAGTAGGACTGAACATGGTACACTTAGCGCTATACCCCACAGCAAGTGCTTGCAGAACCAGAACCTAAGGGTATGCCTACATTACAAATGAAGGTGTGTGACTGCAATGCAGGTAGGCATTCTCATGCTGGCTTTCATTTAGCTGGTGTGGGTAATAGTGGTAGTGAGGACATGGTGGCACAGACTTCAGCATGGGGTAGCGACCACAGTACTAGGGTGACCACCTTTTCAAACGGCAAAAGCAGGACACATGTAGGAGCCCCACCCCCTATGTGATCCCAGCCCCTGCTCCTCCTCTTCCACTGCAGCCCCATCCCTGCCCCTCCTCTTCCACTGTGGCCTCGACCTCTGGCCAGGAGGGATGCTGGAGCTGGGCCATGATAAGAGCTGCCCAGGGAGTCTGAGCCGCTGTGGGAAGCACTGGACCCTCCACCTGCCCGGGGGGGGGGGGGGGGGGGGGCGCCGAGAGCAGGGCCCGAGAGCAGCCCCCTGGCCCCCGTGTCCCACTGTGAGGCACGCCACCCATGGCAGGTGGAGGGTCTGGCGCTCCCCACAGCAGCCCAACTCCCTTCACCGGCTTACTACTGCCCAGCCCTGGCTTCTGGCCTGGTGGCAGGGTCTTGGGGGGAGAGGGGGAGCAGGGGGCGTGGCCTTGTGGCAAGAGGTGGGCTAAGGCCTACCTGAGCCTTCCTCTCCCCCGGAAAAAGGCTGGTGCCTGTCCCAGAGTCATTCAAGCCCAGGACCAGAACTCACAAGCCCACTGGGGACCCTGGGTACATAATCAAGTTGTTGGTCCGTGCTGGGATCTTTGCTGCCACGTCTTCCCTGCTATTGTTACCCGCACCAGCTAGATAAAATCTAGCATGGGCATGCTTACCCATATTACAATCACACCTTCGTTTATGGTTCAGATGGATCCTTAGATAGTAAAGAAACATATGCATTAAGGAGCAAGGAAGAGTTCAAGGTAAATTACCTCCTTGTGTAACTGGGAAATGCAGCTCTAAATTTATTTACAAACATATAGAGCTCCTGCAATCCAGACCCCACCGTGAAACACAAACACATGCATACACAAATCATCTTCTGGAAATTCTTCCAAAGCATCAACATAGCAAATGGTGCAGACACCTTGAAAACAGCAGTTAAGACCACAGTCAAAGCAGCACTAATAGTATGCAGAGTCCTATTAGCCATGCTTAGCTCTTATCTGATCGCTGTTCAATATGTGTTACCACACAGAGTAGAACCTCGAGTTACAAACACATTGGCAATGGAGGTTGTTCGTAACTCTGAAATATTTGCAACTCTGAACTAATCTTTGTCGGTGTTCTTTGAAAAGTTCACAACTGAACATTGACCTGATAGAGCTTGAAAACTTTATTATGCAGAAGAAAAATGCTGCTTTTAACCATCTTAATTTAGATGAAACAAGCACAGAAAGTTTCCTTACCTGGTCAAATCTTTTTTAAAACTTTCCCTTTATTTATTGTATTTATTTATTTTCTTTGTAATATACGTTCGATACAGCATTGTACTGTATTTGTGTACTTCCAGTTCCAAAGGAGGAGTGTGGTTGACCAGTCAGTTCGTAACTCTGGTGTTCGTAACTCTCAGGTTCTACTGTACACAAGTGACGCGGGTGGGTTACAACTTTGGAATAAAGTGCTCTAGCAGAAAAGTGGGGTAGACCTTATGGTGGTGCATCCATGATTGAGAGACAGAGCTTACCCTTTACCCTAAACTATGGAGCGTGCCTCCCAAGGGTGGCACTGAGGAAAGTTCGGGGGGAGGGCGTGGCCAGACCCGGGCCGCACCTACCGGGGGGGGGGGGCACGCTACACTTCCATCCCTGCTCCACCCTCAGACCAGCTTCACCTCCAGGCCCAGCTTCGTATCCAGGCCAGATCCACCCCCAGTCCCACTCCATCCCCTGCTCCACCTCTAGCCCCCGTTCCTCCCCCATCCCCAGTTCTGTCCCCAGCTCCGCCTTCAGCCCAAGCTCTGCTGCTGAGGAAGCCCTGGCTGTGTAGTAATGGAGGGGAGGTGCAGACAGATTCTGTTTCTGGTAGGGGTGGGTGAGTGACTAGAAAAGTTTGTGCACTGCTGGCTTAACCTGTTTTTCTGATGGGAAGAATGCAGACCTATTTCAAGGTTTGAACATGGTCTATCTGAGAAATGAAATTAAGAAAAAAAATATATTTTGATTGCTTTAACTGCTGTTTTAAAAGTATTTGCATCGTTTGCTATTTTGATTATTTGGAAAGAGCTCCAATAGTGAACAAATCTGTACGACAGACAGCAACCTATTAAATTGGGGGAAGCATTTAGTTGGGTGCCACAAGGATCAGTGTTAGGTCCAGTCTTGGTAAATCTATTCATTAATTACCTGGAAGGAAAAATAAACAGAGCATTAATGAAATTCCCAGGAGATTCTAAATTGGGAGCAGCTGTGAACTCCAGTGAGTACTGCAAAATAATGCAATTTAGAAAAAGATTAAAAACTTGAGCAGAAAAAAACCCCCAGAATGATATTTAACTTGGAAAAAAATGCAGTTTTGGACATCTGGGGGTGGGAGTGCGGGGGAGAATCACAGATATGCAGTCGGATGGAGAGACTTGGAAAGCAGTAACACTGACACGGAAATTAGACATGCAAATTAGACATGACTTTGTAATGTGATACACTAGGGGAAAAGGCCAATGCCATTTTGAGGCTGCACGTGCAAAGGCTTCATATCATGCAGTAGTGATTTGAGGATTTCAGAGTCTCCTCTGCAAGGAATGATCCAGCCATCTTCAGAACTCATGCGTCTGCTCTGAGCATCTGGCAGGCCAGCTTCTATGCACCCACTAAGCTGCACTGGCTCCCACTTCCAGCTGTCATTGGAGGGAGGGTAGAGAAATCCCTAGCTGGGTTAGGAGAGATGGACACTCTCAAGGGAGAAGATGGAGAGTTTCCAGCAAAGAAAGGAACTGGGAAGGAAGATGAGGGAATTTCTAGAGGGATAGAGAGATGGAGAATCCCCAGGGAAGGGGGTAGGTGGTTTGCCCAGAGTGAGTAGTGGAAGGGAAGTCCCAGTTGGGGAGGCAGAGTGAGGGAGACAGAGCATGTCTGCTTTTTCCCTGTGTTCTCTCCTCCCCTTGCTCAGCATACAAGTTCCAATGTAGGTGGGAGTGATCCTAGCCTGGCAGTATAGATGGGAAGGCTTCCACTGGCCTCCTTCTCCTCCTCACTTGATGCACTGCTGCAGTTAGGCAGAAAGCCGAAAGCAAAGAGAGGAGCAGCCATAACAACCCTGTATGGTGCAAGAGGAAGACACAGCAAGTTAGAAACTGCTCCAGCCCTGTAGAGTTGCTTGTTCTGAGGCACCCAGCTGTGCATCAGGCTGCCATGAGTGGGATAAAACCACCTCTGTTATGGACAGCTAACAATCCTTTTCTATACAGCTCTGATGTAACATTCCCTCCTGGGCATCTCATTAAACAGAAAGATACTGGAAGGAACTCAAAGAGCAACACATTTTGTTAAAGGCTGGAAAAGTTTGATTTATGAGAAAATTTAAAGAGTCAAATGAATATAACTTGACAAAGGGGTATTTAAGAGGGGGAAAATGTAAACTGAACAACAAGAAAACAATTCTTGGCAAAGTAGATGCTTTATCTTTGGAATAATTTCCAGAGGAAGCAGCAGAAATCCCATCACTTGGCATATTTTAAATTCAGCTGGAGAAACCATTATTCAATGCACTGTAGAGAACAATCCTGCACTGGCAGGGAGATGGATTACAAAGCCTAACAGGTATTTTCCATCTCTCGAGTCTTTTTTTTTTTTTTTAATGTTTAAGCCATCCCTCATAACTTAGTCTGACCAACAAACGCAGATACTAAGAATATCTTGCATATGCTTCATCCAAGTAAGAAAGATGTTCCTTTCTTCACTCCTCTCCAGCTTTCTCTGAAGTATGCTCAGTGTTCACCAATCCACACAATAGCACATGAGCAAAGTAGAAAGGGGGGGATTTCTCCCTTTTTATTATGCACCTGGAGAACACTTCTGCCAAAAACACTGCCACAGAGGAAGAAATAAATCCAGCCTTTTCAAGAAGACTGTCTAGTGTCTTGTAGGACACTCATGCACTTGAAGCCCTTCCATGCATTCCTGCACTCCAACTGGATCTTCTGACATCCAGATGGGCTGTAAGAAAGGGCTGCAGTTCCCAACTCTGACCATTAGAAGTGCTGTTGCGCCTGCTCTGTGTGCCTGGTAAAGGGCTGAGACCCCAAAGTAGGCAGTGGCAGCAGTGCATGGGCAACAGATAAGGAGGCTGAATGGGGGGCTGGGACAGGCAGAATGGGGTGAATGAGGACATGGGGGGGGAACTGATATGAGAGGAAGGCTGGTTGAGGGATAAGGACGCCAGCCTGACTTGGGAGATCTTGGTTCAATTCCCTGCTCCAACACAGACTTCCTCCGGGTTTGTCACTGAGTCACCTTGGGCAAGTCACTCAGTGTCTCTATGTCTTAGTTCCCCATCTGTAAAAAAGGGATAGTCATATTTCTCTACCTCACAGAAGTGCTGAAGTTTATGGTTATATGGAATTTACTTGCAAATATGCAAATTGGCTCATTAAACTAATTGTATAAAAATGTCACACAGGTAGAATTGCACAAACCTGGCAGCTACGAGTATGAAATGCTGCACATGTGCATATTCCACAATTTTTATCACAGAAATAAAAAAGAATGGGAGGTAGCTCCATCTGCTACTGCTCTTCCTCGTGAAGGCATTATTTCTAGTGAAGTGCTAAGTGGGCAGGCCTGATAATGCAATCCATGAATGACCATTCTTAAATTGGCCACATTTCTTCTTGGATCTGCTTTTCCAAGGGTTGTTGTCCATTCTTTAGATGGATGAAGGTATTTTTTAAAAAAATAAAAGGGATTTGGGGAAGTCAAAGTGTGTTTCATTCTTTTTCCTGTGTGCAAAGTCATTTGAATTCATTGCATGCAAGTCCCTGATGACAACCACCAAATGCTCCACTGTTATTTTGTTCTATTAAAAAATGTAAATCAATATCAACAGCCCAGAACTGTTAAGCTACCCTTATAATTAAAAAAAACGGGACAGAGAAAAAAAGTTTATTAAGAAAACCAAAATTTCATCCTTTCAAAGGGATTATTATAAATAGTAAACAAAAAGGACATTATAAACATTTTTTGGGGGAAAAAAAGACCTTTACATTTTTCTTTTTTAAAAGATTATTACAAAGAGAAAGCGCAATTAAAATCTCACTTCTGGCTCTGGAAACATTTGTTCCAAGTTGCCCCATTTTCCTAAAAATAAATGGCTAATCCCATAAATCCGAGCTGTCAAATTCAAAATCGCCAAGGAACTGAATTTGGACTATTCCTACTCCATCTGCATTCTATCATGCTTCAGCTGTTACTGGGCTACAAAGTGCATCCAGACACTAGAACTACCAAGTTGCAAAACAGAACTGTCACTCTCTGGGCAGGTCTACTATCATGAAAAGCAAGACAGAGATGCCAGCACAAAAATGTTCACATCACCAATAACAGGAAAAAAGGTCAGCTACAGGAAGTCCACATTTAAAGTCATACCATTCATTTAAAAATCACACTTCTGTCTGAAATTATATCATCAACTATTGTGACAAGTAACACAATCTTATTGCAGCTAAAATATTTTCCCTATATTTTCTGTTTACTTTGAACATTTGATAGCACTTTATATCTAATCAGTTTCACCAGAGACATTTTTCTCTGTTTTGTGTGGGTTTTTTCCACAAAACTATAGAGGAAAAATAGCATTTTAAAAGTAGAAAAAAAATGATTATAAAACTACAAAATTGGGTGTGGGACCTAGGAGAGGTGTATTGAAACGAATTAACTCATTTTTTTAAAGTGACTACATTTCCAATTGAAAATATGCCTGGTAAAGGAGAACCACTGTGATTGCTGAAATCATCTCAGATAGCTAAATATTTACTACACAAGTAAACCAAAAAGTAGGCCCCTATCCTGCAAACAGTTATGCATATAAGGAACTTTACGCTCAGCAGGACTTCTCAAATGTGTAATGAAACTACTCACATATGTAAGTACAGGACTGGGGCCTCCATTTTCAAGACAACTTTTGAAAACATCCATCACACTCATTATTTCACAAATATACAAAGTAATATCCACAGCCATAAACAACACACTTTCAAAGACTTCTTGTTTTCTTAATCACGAACAACAAAAAGCATTCACAGACATGAAAGTTAGTTCAAGCACATAATGGAGTTACTTGTATATACCTGAACTCATTCACTTTCTAGGATTTTCTTGGGAGGGAAAACCCAAAAGTTGACCAACCTTAAAAAGATTGTAATCTAGTGAGCAATACCCTTTGAATTCTAAAAGTATATTTAAAAGTACACCACTGTTTCCAAAAATATGAAACAAAGATTGCTATTACTATATTCTCTTTTTCTTATTCAGATATCCTTTCATAGGAGGATGTTCTATCTAGTCGCCTCTATTTTTAACACTGCTCCATTGCTTCACTGCTAGCACCTTAAACCATCTCCCACAAAGATCCAATGTGTTCCGTCCACAGTGCACTTGGTCACCAGGAGCCTAGTGAACAGTAATGTGTTAGCCTTACTTGTAAGGAGGTTTGGGAGGATTAGATTTTTAATTGGTAAATGTCAGGAAACATTGGTTTCACCATACACATAAAAACCAACAAACAAATATTCCCATCAATGATGACAGAAATTTATAGGTAGGCAAAGAAAAATGGTGCCTGAGAACGTATTAGAGTTTGATGAAAATACATTTACTGTGTGCATTTTTATATATGATGTTGACAGTTAGTATTTATAAAACTTTAACATTTTGAATCTCAACATCTACTGTCATTAAATAACTATTGTCTGCCCCCAAATAATTTCCCACAACTGTGAACATTTAAATTAATAAAAATATATATTTTTAAAATGCTTACAATGCTTGTGGCAACACTTTAAAGTTGAAATTGGTTTCTATATGCATCTAGTCTTTTCTGAAAATTACCCTAAAGCATCATCTCACCTGTAAGTGGCACCCAACTATATATACTAAAAATTTAATCTGAAATCAGATACCAAATCTCAATCATTTATTTAACTGAAGCTCACCAAAAGTAGAATCCTAAATTAATATTATTTTTTCAAAGTTATTTACATCTCTGCAGTAGGTGCACTTGCACAGATCTCACTTTGCTATCATTGGAAAGAAATTGAGAACTAATATTATGGAGACCGAGTTTACTGCAAACCAGTATTGTCAAGTATTTAAGGTTATCTTTTGTTTGACTTGTTAAGGGGGCACACAAAGGGCAAAATCCTCTATGACTTGCTGTATGTCAAGGAATCTGTTACCAACTTTTCCAAATGTGTTCAGGAATTCCTTAGCCACAGAAGTGGTACAAAGAGGAAGGAGAAAAGACAAAGGATTTACCATGAGGACAAAGAGGACACTATACTAAAATAGTTAATGAAGGGTTTCTGATGGGGGATAGGGGGAAGAAAAGAGGTGGAAGAAGAAAAGTGTTTTGTTTTCTTTAGGTAAGAAATCACCATAATGGAAATGATGCAGAAAAACAAAAGATTATCCAGGGATATCAAATCACGGCTGTAAGAAACTTTTTTTAAATTTAAAATTATTGCTTGGCAAGAACTTCAGTATCAAAATTACATCCGGTTAATTGACACAACTGAACTGTATTAGTGATGCTTACAACTTTACTCCAAGCCGGGGAAGCTAAAGGTCCAACCAGCGGACTAAATTTGGTGATGAATAAGGCTGCGAGGTCTGTCATGGAGGTCATGGATTCCGTGACTTTCCAGGATCTCCTGGACTTCTGCAGCTTCAGCGGCTGGTGCGGCCAGGGGCCTGCCACGCCAGCTGCTGCTCGAGCGACCCCCAGGGCTGCTGCTGCTCGGGCAGCCTGGGGGCCACTCCAGAGGCTGTCGGAGCAGCGGTCCCCAGGGCCCCCCAGAGCAGCTACGATTTAGACAGGGGTATTTTTAGTAAAAGTCATGGACAGGTCACGGGCCGTGAATTTTTGTTTATTGCCTGTAGCCTGTCCATGACTTTTACTAAAAATACCCATGACTAAATCTTAGCCTTAGTGATGAATCCTGGTCATGTGCCACCTGCGATCAATGGGTTCCTATTTCAGGGTGACTCAGTATTTTACTATAATAAAATAATGATAACAATAGTGCTGATAATGGTGCTAAAATGGAAAATAGGGATGTCAGGATCAAGTAAGGCAGGGAAAACATGGAATTATTCTGCTACCGTTTTATCTACTGTCTAGAAGGCAAATCACACTTAAAAGGGCCAGGTGCATTAAAAGGGAAGTGTGCCTGACCGGATCAGGTTACTTTGTTTACATTTAAGAAAAAATACCAAACAGCACACATTCTAATAACTAGAATTTAACATAGTCAGACCATCTGTGGTTCAAAAAGAACAGTTAGCTTCCCTGATATGCACATGAATATGCATGGTGGACACACAGTGTGATTATCTTCTAGTAAATCACACGCTGAAAAAACCCATGGCTGACATACAAAACAAAAACAAAAAGCTTGTTTCCCTTCTGGACTAAAGAGGACAAGTGAATGAAAGCAACAGAAGATGATACCCAGTTATTGAGACATAGCTTTCCTATGGCAATTAATGTTCACTTGGCGGTCCAGAAACAATTAACCACAATATTGTTGAGCGTTGTACAGGGTTTTAGCCATGTGGCTCTCTAATGATTTGGAACCATGGGATTCAGACCCCACACAACTCCTTAAAAGTTCAAAACAAAACATTTCTACGTAGGCTGTGTCCTCTCTGAGATATGAAACCATGTCAGCCATGTACCATGTGTGGAGTGGAATAAGGCAGCGATTCTCACCTTTTACATACTTTTGTAATTAGTTTCAGAATTCTCCTGCCATCCTCCTCCCACCCAACACACTCCTATCTAGCCATAAAAAAGGTTATAATCTTCCTGTACCTGTGAGACTCTCCAGGTTGATAACCCATGGAATAAGAAACAACTCAACCAAAACCCAGCCTTCAGTGTTCAGAGTGCCTATGCTGAAAGGGGAGGCAAAGGAGGTTTTTTATTTCTATTTTGACAGGACTAGTCTGATACATTTGTAGCCTCACAGACCTAAGCAAAATGAACTCTGCCTAGAATTCTGACCCCAGCCCAAAGAATGTTCAGAAGTTGTGAGGAAACTGAGGCAGGGATGCATGTAGGTTTATTATTTTATACACAGATCTGTGTATTTCTTATGCTGTTAAATAAAGAGCAATGGTGTTAGGATCATGTGCAAACTCTGTTTGCATGTGCTATGAATTATACCTATCGCATGCCCTTAAAGAGTTAACCGGTGGACCCAGAATGCACCCAAAGCTGGAGCTCTGGGAGAGGTTGTGTTTAAGGTGTGGGAGCACCTGAGGGATCAGCCCTGATACTAGGGAGCAGGTAGTTCTGGACTGTGGGGTCTAAGCTCTCAGGAGGGGGTGCTAGAAGATCTGCACCCTAAGAGGATGCCTAGGGACCCCAACACAGGGGAAGAGCCTGGACTCTGTTCAGACTACAGAGGCTTAAAAGACACAGGATCCAGCAGTCAATTCCCTTGCAGCAGTCTGGGAGTGCCCTGACAGAGAGACAATAGCCTGCTGGTTGGGGCACTCACCTAGGATGTGAGAAACCCAGATTCAAGTCCCTTCGTTAAATCAGGCAGACCAAGTACTTGATCCTGGATAAACTACATCCCTTACCACCAGATTACTGACTATTCTGGGGTTTCAGGCTCTCTTTCAGCTCCACCCCTCTGCCCCCATTCTTCAGCTGATTTCCCCACAATAGGGGAAAACAAGGAAACAATACAGTACAGAGAAGGCTGTGGAAACCACAGCTCTGTACCAGCATATTTCAGATCTCAAAAGACAACATAAAACTCTAGTATTCATTGGACGTATAGTATAAAGCCACCATTCCCTATCCACCACTGAGCACTATGTCCAAAATAAAAACAAAGGGGCTAGGAAAATAAGAGAATTTACACAACAAACATACAGGCAGGGGAAGGAGTGGCAGTGTGTATATGAAGGGATAAATCTGCAGGGATATACCAGAAATGATCTGCTGTTTATATCAGTGGGCGTGCAACCTTTTGTTTTTCTCTGGGGATGGTCAGCAGGTGCAGTTAATCAAGCAAAGTACATTACCAAGGCTGGCTGTGTTGTCTTCCAGCAGGGGAACAAGGTTTATATTAGTAATAATTAAATCAGACCTGCCAATTTGCAAGCATAGCTCCTTGCACCATGACTAATGGACATGCTACATAGTGTGTGTAGGGAATGGGGGTTTGACATGTACAGGGAATTGGCGGAGGGCTGTACTTCCTCACACCCTTATTACAGGGAACGAGTGTTTCTCATGATTTCAGCTCATGCACTGGGAGAATTGTGACCATTTTATCCAACAAGTCAGTGACCCATTTCTCAGAGTACAGCTCCCTTTCCTCACTCTCTCCCTCCCACCACGCTACTGCGTCTGGCCTCAGCAACTTCTGAGTATCTTCCCTATAAGCTACCCTCTTGTTCTCAACATCTTCATCATTTTGAGCGTACGGGCAAGTACACTTAATTCATGGCTCTTCACTCCCTCTCATATGCTACTGGCTGATCAGGAGAGCAGTGCCTGAGGAAACCATCTGCTCCACAGAGGTAAAGTGCCAAAATGGAGGCCGCTGTGGCATATGTAGGAGAAATATTGGGAAGATTTGAGAGAGTACATTCTAATTGCATTTTGCAGAAAATATTCCATCTTGTGTTTTCAAAAGACTATGCTCAGGCTGACAATTTAACTCTGCCCTATACCACAAGCATGTACTCTATATATTTCAAAGGGTCAGGTTTTGTTCGTGGGGATTTTTTGTTTTTGTTCTGTTTGGGTTTTTTGGGTGGGGGTTAATATGTTTCAAAACAGTAAGTCATACATAAGGGATTTTCTGTCCTGCAGCGACAGTAACCATTCCATAGTTAAGGTTACAACTGAGTTCCCATTTGAACTCCAATTTTGCTCCTTTCCCTCAAAAAAACCATAAAGATATATTAGCCTCCAAGTTGGTTGGTTAGGTCTACCACAATTCAAGTGAATTGAGCTATGGATTCCTGAATTATGAGCAGCCTAAAAATAGAAGGGTTCACCAGAGTTCAATAAGGCTTCTACAGTGGGTGGGTTTTGGGGTTTGTTTTTTGTTTTTTTGCTGCTGTTTTTTGAGATTCTGTAGCAAAACCCAGAAAGCAGAGAGCAAATTTAGTTGATAGGACTTAATTTACAAATGGTCTGACCGAAGCGCCTGCCCTTTTTGATAGTCTGTTTTCTTTATCAATTACAACATTCTTGTAACGTTCTTTATCCTTAAGTTATCGATATGTACTCTTAACCTTAGCTTCACCTTAATTTTCATTTGTCTGCATAACTAATACATTTATCCCTTCCAGCTCATCCACACTCCCAATGGTGCAGCCAGAATACCTTGGCTACAAGCCCTCCAAGGATGAAGGCAGGCTTCTTCTCAGTTACAGGAGACTCCATCAAGTAACCTAACCACCTGCAGATGGTCAGCAAACATTGGTGTAAAAACAGAATTCTGTTTTACTTTATCAGATGGTGGAAGCTGTGATAGAGTCTACCTGACTGAGTATACAGCACTGGGGCAAACAAAAACTCAGGGCTGGTCCACACTAACCCCCAGTTCGAACTAAGATACACAACTTCAGCTATGTGAATAACGTAGCTGAAGTTGAAGTATCTTAGTTCGAACTTCAAGGTACTTACTGCGGGTCCACACGCGGCAGGCAGGCTCCCCCGTCAACTCCGCGTACTCCTCTCGCGGAGCAGGAGTACCGGTGTCGACGGCGAGCACTTCCGGGATCGATTTATCGCGTCTAGACGAGACGCGATAAATTGATCCCAGAAGATCAATTGCTTACCGCCAAACCTGGAGGTAAGTATAGACGTACCCTCAGTATGATACCTATCTGAAACACATATAACCATTTACAAAATAAAGTTAGCCAGAAGTAGACTGTCAAAGACAGTGACTCTGTGTATTAGTATTTTAAAAATGCATTCTGCTGTATAATGTCCACAAATGCCGTGACAAATATTGCATGCCTTATGTAAAATAAATATCCGAACACAGCAACAATGATTGGCCCAGTTTGAGAACTACTTAGTCTTGCATAAAAACATGAAATATCTGAACTGACCAACTGTAGGGCAGGCATTCAGGGTTAACATTCAGAGTAACATATTATGGATCAAATACATACATAGCATAAGCATGGGCAACTATTGTGGCATAAGCATTTGAAATGCATCTGGTTTTAGCTATATGTCCTCAACTAATGACAATCTGTAAAAGGCAGAGTGTGACAGAACATAGCATCAGACTTCACATTAAACTTCCTAGGTTTTTTTCTACTATTAGGTTTAGCTTTGTAATATAACAGTGTTTATGATATACCAATTTATTTTTCTTATTTAAAAAAGATTGAGTTCTGTGAACAGTATAGCATTTGTCTGGGAGCCATTCCAATCTCTTGGGTAAATACTTATTTAGGCTCTTATAAATGGGTATTTATGTACTTCTGCAAAAGCCTCAGCACCTATTTGCACAATGCTTTTTCCTACAAACATTGCAATCTGTCACAGAGTATTGCTGCAACAGGCCATAACAGCTCCTTCTAAGAGTGTACAGCATAGTCTGTGTACTAAACATCCCTATTTTTATTTTATTGCTGAAAGTAAATCAGTTCACCTATGTACAAAAAACTGCTACTAGAGAATTTTTCATTAAAAATATAAATATCTTAAAAACAAACAAACAATCTATATTATGGATTAATTACGCCAATATTTCCTTTAATAAATTAACAACAACAAAAATTGAATCAACATTTCTAGGAAACACATCTACAATTTATAAATTAAACTTTTAAAATTTAATTTGGACTTTTTAAAAAAAAAATCTTATTTTTACAAACTGAGATACTGAAAACTAAGTTTTCTCCTTTGGTAAAAAAAAATAAAAAAAATTAAGACTAACTTGTAAATCCCTAAAATGAGTTTCTGAAGAAAGTCTTGACACACTGTTAAATATTGAGGCATGAAAGTATTCTAAAAATTAAATCCCAGAGTGATGAAGTTCTCTTTGGAATGTTAAAGAAAACTTACCTGATACCATCAGCATTTAAATCAATCACAGATGGTAAAAGCATTACTAACTTTGTAGTTTGTAATGATATAGTAAAGCAGCACTAATATTGCTACTTATGCTAAGAGTCATTAATTGTCAAGTTTATGGGAATTTAAAACACTGATAAATGATATACATCCTCAGAGAAATAATATAAACTTAACGTATAGTTGTGGCATTTCCAAGTTAACATTTTAAATCAATACACAATAACTATCCACACTATCTATGCTATTATGGCACCACAGCCTGAGCCCACAAGTAGTTTCTACTCTGCAATTTTAAAAAAGTTTTGGCATAAAAAATGTTTCAAGTTTTGAGATTTTTGGCCAGAAACCAAACATTCCACATACTGTAGTTTTAGAGTTCTATTGAAGGCTTGGCCTTGTACACAGCAAAATGCCAGTGGTTTTCACCTCCTGAACTTTGTTTGAATCCGTCCTTAAAGGGACAGTCATCTTAAAAATAACACTTGTCCCTGAGTGACAAGCCAAGAGAGGTTTTTCAGGTGACACTGCCACTAGCAGAGAGACGCACATTCGATGCCTGAGGGAGTGGGAATGAGACAGTGTACAGATATGTGGGGATGCTGCAGAGTGGGGGACAGCCCATTAATAGCTCCCACTAAAATGTCCTCACATTAATATGCTCTCCTCTCATTTATGCCTCCCACCAGTAATTCCCCCCTGCTTCTGCCCTTTACTACTAGCTGTGGTTCTTCAGTTCCTGATAAACTACAAGAGGTTCTCCATCAAGGACATGTGCATGAGCAATAGGGCTGTGCTAGTTCAGCTCCTTAGACAACTTCAGAGAGAAGTCCTCTCCTCAGTCTGCCTTCCTTCTAACATGGCAAGGGGAAAGGTAAGACTTGCCGTCACAGAAGGCACCTGAGATTCAGAGCTGGTAGGTCTATTTGTGAGCTGTAAGCATAGGTACTGGAACGAGGAGTGCTACTGCACCCCCTGGCTTGAAGTGGTTTCCATTATATACAGGGTTTGCAGTTTAGTTCAATGGCTCTCAGCACCCTCACAGTACACATTGCTCCAACACCCCTGGCTGTAAGTCTCCCTCTCATGTTAGAGAATTTAAGCTTCGGGAAAACACCAGAAGTTTGCCAGCAAATCTTGGTGTAGCACCTTAAGGTGAAAGTGGCTTTTATCTTTCTGCAAAATCAACAGAACTGTTGTGACATTTGTATTGCATGTGACATTTGTATTGCATATGAAGTCATTCACTATCTGCTGCTGCAATAAATTTGGTATGGTAGGAATCTGTGCAGGTATTTGTTTTCAGCAGGGATCTGAAAAAAGATAAGGCATGCCAGCCCAAAGTCCAGAAAAGTGATTTCTGATTGAAGATATACTATTATTCATTATTTTTATTTTAGTAGCACCTAGGAGCCCCAGTCATGAACCAGGACCCTAGTGTCTTAGGTACAAACACAGAAAAAAAAATAGCTCTTATCCCAAATAATTTATAATCTAAATAGTTAAAACAGACACACAGTGGGTATAGGGATATAACATGCAAGCACTGTGAACAAATGTTATGGCAGCAAACATCAGGTTAGTTCCACAAATTTATTTTCTCCCCGTCTCCCTTCTCCCCAAAGGTGGGTATAATTTGAAGGGAAGAAGCTAAATAGAAAAAAAAATGGGAAGGGTCAGGGCAGGAGAGGAGGGTATGAGGGGCAGATGTGGAGCAATGCTGAAGGAACACTTCCTATTGCACACAGTGCCTCAGACAACTCTAGCAGTGTTTTCCACCATCACCTTTTTATTATTATTATTATTAAAGGAGAAATAGTTTGAGCTACATATAGGGTGACCAGACATCCGATATAATGGGGACTGTCCTGATATTTAACACTTTGTCCCATGTCTCAACCTATGTACAATCAGGACGCCATTTGTTCCGCTCTTGTAAGGTTGCCAGGCGTCAAGTTGGCGTGGGGCTGGTAAGCTCCCTACCCGGTTCTGCACAGCTCCCTGGAAGTGGCGACATCTCCCTCTGGGTCCCCCCGTGGCAGAGGCCAGAGCCGGGGCTATGTGTCCTCTTCCCCCATGGCTCCACCACCAATGTGTCCCGATATTTTATTCTTGCCATCTGGTCACCCTAGCTACAAAGAGGTTTTGAGAAGTCCCAAATGCATAAGTGGGATGCAACCTTAATTACAGTGCTGCTATTGCATTTCCACATAAACACACACACACCCCCACCCACCCCCAAAGGCCTGGAGAATAGTCACAAAATAGAGTATTTTTCTATTTGCTACAGCTGCTCCTTTAAGCTTTGTTCAGAGGTTAAACGTATCTGTATTATAGCTTCTCAGTTTTGTTTTACTGAAAAGAGAAAGGAAGAATGTAGAATATAATGTCAAATATGTCCTTGACAGTTCCCCAGCTTCTGTAAAGAATTTGAAACCTAGCTGTTTAGAGTCAACACCTAAGAAATAACCACCCTCCCCAATAAAAACACCAACACAGACCATAAACAAACTATTATCTACCTTCCCTTAAGGAATAACAAAAAAGTAAACCATTGAGATGCAGGAGCAAACAAGATAAAGGCTAGCAGTAACGACACAAATTATTTGAAAACCAACAAAGCCTGATGCAAGCTATTGGCCCCATTCCGAACTTCCAGCAAGAGTTAACTTGTGCAGGACTAGGGTGCAATTCTCTGGATTAAAAATCCATTTAATTGTATGCAACACCCAGGGGAAGTAGGAAACCAAAGAGGGATGAGAGAATGTAGACATGGAGTAATGAAGGTGGCAGAGGGAGACTGGCAGATGTGGACACTGGGGGAAAAAACAAAACAAAACAAAACACAAAAATAGAGAAGACCTAAATCTCTAAGAACCTAGCAGAAAGAAGCCCGGAACTCTCCAAAAAGCGACAAAACCACTCTGAAGATGCTAGAGGAAGAAACAACTAGCTTTGTCCTCTTTCATTAACATTAGCAGGCAATAGCAGGCCAATGGGCTTCACACAAATAGACTACTACAGACCTCAGCCTACCAACTTTTGTTTGAGAGGGATTGTTTGGGGATGGGGGATTGCGAGGCTCTGTGGGGGGTATCCATAAATTCAGAGAAGCATCCAAACTATTCATTGCTTATCTTAATCTCAAACCTTTCCTGGGAATTTAAAAAGAACTTGATTAAGTGACAAGGAATTATTTAAGGGAAGAAAATCACATCCTAATTTATCAGTTCAGCGGTCAGAAGTGTGGTCAGGGCCTGCCTTGGACAAAATGGCACCCCAAGCAAGGAACATCTTTGGTGCTCCCCCCCATTTGTTAAACTTTTGAATACCTTATTTTTTGTTGCAGTTGTAGCCCATTTCATTGCTTTGATGCACGATTTGCATGCATGATTTATCCCTGTCATGTAAGACAATAAATTTGCCCGCTAGGATCTGTAAACACATTTTAAAAAATTGTTTCTTCTAAGCTATAGAAACCTTTTAATTTTAAGAATAACTGAAATGTACCAACATCAAAAATTTTAATTGTGCACCAACATTCGATGGAGCAGTATTAAATAGCGTTATAGTAGGTGACAGCCTTAGAATGTTAACCCTAGTCCTTCGGTTCAAAAGGTTGCTTCTCTCGCCTTTGCCCTCATGAACTGAAGCACAGCATCAGAGAGGTCCAAAGACTGGCCAAAGGCAATTTCAAGCGATAAAATAGCAAGTGATGTCAGTCTCGTCAGGCATCATCAATCGAAGATACGTTTTAACGAGCCTGAGCTTAGAAAACTGAGCTCACCACTCGCGACTGTGACCAGGAGCATCAGCAGAATCCTCAAAGTTATCCACACATTAGAAAAAGTGTCCTTCAGCTCTGCAAAATGTTGACGGATGTCAATGAAAACAGCACCCCAAGCCTGGAGCACCCCAAGCCCAGAACCCTAGGCAGTCACCTGGGTTGCCTGCCCCTTAATCTGGCCCTGAGTGTGGTGATGGGTACTACAGAAAAACCTCAAATAGAAGAGACAAGACAGATGATCTCAAAGGACAGTGAATATAGTCCACAGCCAAGAGGTGCATTTTTTCGTCTCATCATTTCAAACCCCTCAAAAGATGCTGAAATTTCCAGCATACCCTTCAAAAACAGAGTCACTGCACCAACATGTACCACTGCATTAAAAATCAGACACAACGGCTTGTAAAAACCTGATGGGTTTCACCTCATCTCAAGGAAAGAAGTTTAAATTATGGGGACAGCTTAAAAAAAATTCAGCCAGTCCTCTCTAAACTCCCTTTTTGGCAGTGACATCCCTCCGTGTACAACTGAAGGTCTCTCACACCTGTTCATTTTAATGGACAGTTGAATGGGATGTGTGTAAGATATTTAATGCCCCAAACTGTAAGATCAGAGTTAACAAAATAACCTAAATCTCTGTTAATCAAGATTACAACAAAGCAGTTGTGTGACCAAATAGACGGTCTGCCTTTTAAGTGATCTGCCACAGCCCACGCAGACTGAGGTCACAGCATCTTGTTTTCATCCACACCCATTAGTAGAGATGCATCAATACTTATTTACTGAAAACCTGATATATTGATGCATGGCCACATAAAGCACTGCCAGTTCAATCTGTTAATCTTTAATGTGTTGACTAAATTCTTATTGATCCTAGCCATGATTGCTCGCAGTTTTCCCCTTGAAAACAGTTTTCAGGAATGCACGTGATGAGAAGTGATAAAGAAAAACTAAGCAAGAGAAAAATGGAACATGAACTGTGTGGGGAGTGAAAAATAAAGAACAGGATGCTATGTGACTAAGGGCTTGTCTACATGGTGCATTAGTGCACACCAGAGGGGTGATAATTCTAGTATGTACGAGCATGTTGCACACTACCTGGCCTACGTGGACCCTGCTGGCACGCACTGAAAGTTGCCTAGTACACATTAATATAGTTTCATTTCAAACAGTACTATGGTAACACACACTAGGGCACTTCTTGTGCATGCCCATAGGGTCCACACAGGCCAGATAGTACGCGACATGCTGGTGCATCCTAGATCTGGGACAGACTAATGCACCATGTATACAAGCCCTTAGCCTACTCTAGCTTTCTGACCAGATTTTTGCATATGTCTGATTATGAGGGCTATCGATTAATCGCAGTTAACCCATGTGATTAACTCAAAAAAATTAATCGCGGTTTTAATCGCACTGTTAAACAATAGATTACCAACTGAAATGTATTAATTATTTTTGGATGTTTTTCTACATTTTCAAATATATTGATTTCTATTACAACACAGAATACAAAGTGTTGTATTATTTTTATTACAAATATTTGCACTATAAAAATGATAAACAAAAGAAATAGTATTTTTCAATTCACCTCATACAAGTACCGTAATGCAATCTCTTTATCGTGAAAGTCCAACTTACAAATGTAAGGGTTTTCTGTTACATAACTGCACTCAAAAACAAAACAATGTAAAACTTTAGCACCTACAAGTCCACTCAGTCCTACTTCTTATTCAGCCAATCGCTAAGACAAACAAGTTTGTTTACATTTACAGGAGATAATGCTGCCGACTTATTTACAATGTCACCTGAAAGAAAAGGCATTCACATGCCACTTTTGTAGCTGGCATTGCAAGGTATTTACTTGCCATATATGCTAAACATTCGTATGCCCCTTCATGCTTCGGCCACCATTTCAGAGGACATGCTTCCATGTGACGCTCATTAAAAAAACAATGCATTAAATTACATTTTGACTGAACTTCTTGGGGGAGAATAGGCAGTCTCCTGCTCTGTTTTACCTGCATTCTGCCATATATTTCATGTTATAGCAGTCTCGGATGATGACCCAGCACATGTTGTTCGTTTTAAGAACATTTGCACTGCAAATTTGACAAAATCAAAAGAAGGTAACAACAATGTGAGATTTCTAAAGATAGCTACAGCACTCGACCCAAGGTTTAAGAATCTGAAATGCCTTCCAAAATCTGAAAGGGACGAGGTGTGGAGCATGCTTTCAGAAGTCTTAAAAGAACAACACACTGATGCGAAAACTACAGAATCCGAACCACCAAAAAAGAAAATCAATCTTCTGCTGGTGGCATCTGACTCAGATGATGAAAGTGAACATGCGTCGATCTGCACTGCTTTAGATCATTATCGAGCAGAACCCATCATCAGCATGGATGCATGTCCTCTGGAATGGTGGTTGAAGCATGAAGGGACATATGAATCTTTAGTGCATCTGGCATGTAAATATCTTGCAAAGCTGGCTACAACAGTGCCATGCGAACGCCTGTTTTCACTTTCAGGTGACATTGTAAACAAGAAGCGGGCAGATTTAGCTCCTGCAAAAGTAAACAAACTTGATTGTCTGAGTGACTGACTGAGCAAGAAGTAGGACTGAGTGGACTTGTAGGTGCTAAAGGTTTACATTGTTTTATTTTTGAATTCAGGTTTTTTTGTACATAATTCTACATTTGTAAGTTCAACTTTCATAATAAAAAGATTGTACTACAGTACTTGCATGAGGTGAATTGAAAAATACTATCTCTTGTTTTTTACAGCATAAATATTTGTAATAAAAAATAAATATAAAGTGAGCACTGTGTTGTATTCTGTGTTGTAATTGAAATAGATATATTTGAAAATGTACAAAACAGCCAAAAATACTTAAATGGTATTCTATTATAGTTTAACAGTGCAATAATCACACGATTAATCTTTTTAATCGCACAATTAATCGTGATTAATTTTTTTTAATCACTTGACAGCACTACTTATTACCTGTATATTCTGATATCTTAGTTTTCTGCCACTATTTATCCAATGTACAATATCTGATGGGTAAAAAGTCCAACGCCGTTTACAAAGGGACTTGATCCTGGTAGGTGCTGAGCACTCAGGCCCCAATCCAACAAAGCACTTAAGCCCTTGAAAAGCCTTCAATGCTCATGGGCTTAAAGTTAAGCATGTCAAGTACTTTACTGGATCAGGGGCAGACTGTTTAATACTTGCAGGATCAAGCCCAGAAAGAATCAGTCACTATCCAATTCTTGACTAAAAGTCTCTGTTTCCATTCTCTGATGTATCTTCCATGATGGTGGAAGGAGCAGAAGATTGAGGCAGCTTAATGTGACTGCTATACAAATAATAATAATAATAAAGAACATAAGACAATTTTTTCTTTGTTTCGTCTAGGAGTGATGAGAAGTGGGGATATGACACGTTCACCTACTCCCATTTCCTCTCTCACTTAAGTCGAACTCAGATAATGAACATCAAAACTAAATTTTAGATTCCTGTAAATGAGGAGAAATATGGTGATAAAAGTTTGTTCTGAGAGGTCAGAACTCCTTGCGATAATTACTGAGCTGAGGAACAGGCATATGCAGTGAGGCACAGCAATTTCGAACAACAAAGCAAGTATTTCGTGAACAATTTTTAAGATCTGTTTAGTAACATTTCCCATCTGATAAAGCACAGACACACTGGTATTACATGAACCAAAATACAGAGGCATCCTGTGCAGCTATTCATATTGAATATTGAAACATCATTAGAATTGCTTTTTGATATAAACCAAATCCTGGATCAACTGACTTCAATGTAAGTGAGTTTACCTGAATAAGAATCTCAAGATTTCCCCCAAATTAGTAAATTAATCTTAAATAAATAAATAAATAAATAAATAAATAGAAACAAAAAAAGTAAACCTAGCAATCTCACTGCCTTCTATTATTGCAGTTCCAGAATTGCTGCTCCTAGATGAGTGGAGGTGGTCAGTTAGCTGGTGGAGAGTCAGCGACAGTTTGCCTTTTGCATGTCATCTAGCAGTGGTATGGGACTGCAACAAGAGCTGGGCAGCACAATAAAGTGGCAAAAGACTAGAGGGTTTAAAGACAGGGTAAAGAGTTACAGCTCAGGACAGACTAAATAAAGACCTTTTGCCCATTTATGCCAGGCCTTTCACTGTTAACACTTCCTTCCTTCGTATACAGTTAGGTAAAGAGGAAGGGGGAGGGAGGTCCTAGGAACTGATGTGCAAGGTCATTTTGTCTAAGCAGGAGAGGTGGGTGAAGAATTATCCCGACAGCACTGAGGCTTTTTGTTTATGTACGTCAAGGGTAGGCAACCTATGGCACGGGTGATTTTCAGTGGCACTCACACTACCTGGGTCCTGGCCACTGGTCTGGGGGGCGGCTCTGCATTTTAATTTAATTTTAAGTTAAGCTTCTTAAAACATTTTAGAAACCTTATTTATTTTACATACAACAATAGTTTCGTTATTTATTAAAGACTTATAGAAAGACCTTCTAAAAACGTTAAAATGTATTACTGGCACGCAAAACCTTAAATTAGAGTGAATAAATGAAGACTCGGCACACCACTTCTGAAAGGTTGCCTACCCCTGAGGTACATACAATTTCAATTAAAAAACAGGACATCCTTAACAGAGTGAGTCAGACTATGCATTTTAAGCCCCTCCTTTTCCTCATCTACAATTTTGCTTTTCTCTGAAGTCATCTTATAATTAGTGCCACGATTATTAAATCTGAGACTTAAGACAGACACTGATGCCCGTCCTCAGTTTTGCTGCTACAAAGGTTGGCAACGGTGTAATGTCCTGGTCCAATGGAGCGCCCTAGTTTGAGAACATGAGCATCTGATCACATTTTCATCTTTCAAAACAATAAACAAGACAAAGTCAGGCATCAATATTCATACCATGGTGAGGGGTTATTCTCATGAGTGTGCATGGCTGATGGCACTGGGTAGAATGTTTGTAGCAGACAGGGTACGAACTCCTCTTAATCCCCAACTCAGGCAAAATGCATCTCAGACCTGACCTGCAGCAGCATATAATTTCAATCTTTAGGCCTTTTTCAGAAGACTGTCAATCAGACCAAATGGTGTAGAGCAAGTTATGAACTGAACAGATATCCATTAGGCAAACTAATATTACAAATTATTAAGCCAAATTTGAGCCTTCCCTCTCTGTAGGAGAAGCTATAGGGCATGTTAGCACTGCATAACCTATCCCTCCTCTGTTTCCCACTCAAAACCCACATACTGTAATCTCCCTTATGACAAAGGACGCAAGCTTTTATAGCCTGATGACCAATTTCAGAAGGAATATTCCCCGCTCCCTGTACTCTGTACAATGGACTTCTTTATTTTCAATAACTCAAGTGTACAATAATGCTCCCAGCAAAATACATACACTATGTTAATTCACTAGCATCTTTTCCTTTCCCATCACAGCCATGCCATCTGAACACTTGGGAAAGAATTTCCAGCTGGTGCAAGAGAGTTTAATGTAATAATGAACAGTGTACATTGAATTTTGTGACCAACAATACAAACCATCCCAAAATGTAATAGAACCAACTTGAGCACAGCAGTCATCACTGTATGGTACAAACTTGTCAACAACTAAAAAATAAAAATTAGGAGCCAATTGCAAAATGAAGATCCTTCTGAAGCAGTTTTACAGCATTTAAATGGTTACACAGCAGCCTTCAAAAGAACAAATCAACATCCAGTTCCACCTTCTTGGTACCACAGCACAATTGTATACACCCTTTTTAGTGTTCTTGCTGGGGAGGTTACATCCAAAACACTTACTAAAACCATATTTATTTCTGACTTGGAGTAAGTCAGACCAATGTTCTGGTTGAACACACACTACTGCTGCCAAAAAGAAAGGGAAAATTCACTTTGAAGTGCAAGTGTCCTTCAAGTGCCTGCCTGCTCTTACAGAAGTCACTTTATAGCTTAAACCAGTCACCTTAGGCTTTCCATTAACAAATCAGTGCTGGCCATTCTCCAGCAGCAGCAGAGAAATGACGATTCAATCCGTTTATCAAGTAATCTTATCTGTATACCAGCCAATGACAAATGCACTGACAACAATAGTTCAGCCTGTCCACAGAGGTATGGAGACAAGAGTTCTGAAATTCACTCTGCTTTGTCCTTAGTAGATACATGTGTGAGCAGGTGGCTTCCACATTCTGCTACAAAGAGTTTGCACAAGTCACATTTTAACTCCTTGCAGGGGTTTAGATTTATTCACAAAAGGAACACTCAAGGCTTGGCTATTCCTGGGCTGCTTCTCAGTGGACTGCTCAGTTCACACCCCACATTCTCTTTCTCGGACTCCCAACCTCCCTTTTATTCGAGTGGGGTTATGAGCCACCTGCGAGAGTGTGTCTGCAAAACATGCTTAACATTTTCCAGCAGGACTATCACCTGTTAACATATTGAGTGTGTCAGGAAAACACTACCAGCCTGTTAGAGAAAGGGTGATGCCATAATTGGGCACTGCTCCTGTAGCAAAATAAAAGGTCCTTTCAACATCAGTCAAACCAGCCATCACTATTGAGGCCCAGTCACAAGCCTTACCCCCATGTACTATGGAAATGGAAATGTACATAAACAAAATCTACTTAACACCATGGAAATAAATGTTACATTCCCAATCAAGGAAGTTCACAGCTTTTTCCACCTGGATTTCTATAAATTCCCATAGAAATGATGTGACCACACCAAGGACATTGCTACAAGATCGTGCTAAGATCAGGACAGTTCTGCCCTACTTATTCAAACACAGCATTGGGAGAGTCCCACTGACTCCTCTTGAGGTATGTCTACATTGCAACTGGGAAGTGCAATTGCAGCACATGTAGGCATAGTTAGGGTAGCTTTGATCAAGCAAGCTTGCTAAAAATAGCAGGGTCGGACCCAAAGGGAGAGATCTCCCTAGTAAGAGACTAGGCTTAACAGCACCAGTGGGCATCACTAGTCACAAGAACCCAAATGCCAAAGAAAAGGAGCTTTGAGAGACAACAGCGAGGAGAAAAAAAACCTAATGGAGAAATGGTACATAAGCAAGGACACAATTCAATGTGGACAAAAACTGGGTCACCTTTTCTGTGTTGAGTTCTGTAGGTCCAGTTCTCATCGTTCTCTTCTACCTGCCTACATATTGACGTGAGCTCACCATCACTGCGAAACAATCTTTTTGTCTGCCTAGACAAGGAGGAGAAATTTATCCAGCTCACAGCACGCGAGATGGAACCTGAATTTTGTTTGAGTCTGAAAGACCTTGAGGTGCATTCCTTTTTCATTTTCTTTAAAGCCAACTATAGTACTCAACTGCAGAGAAGCCCTTTCTGGAGTTGCTCCTGTCCCCCTCACGTTGGTCGTTGAAATGCTAATCTTGAAATACAAGATCTGTCCAGGTTTCTTCCAACTCATTCAGTCAAAACAGTTGCTGCATTTAAACCAGCAGCAGTACGGAGCTGGGTAACCATGCCAGTGCAATTCTCCTGAGGCTGCTTTGCCTACAGCACTTTGTAAGCTGCCAAATAAAACAAACGGGAGAAAAACAACAGCAAGTGGCACCTTGCAGGAGTTTCAGAAAAGCATATTAGGATTGTGTAGAAATATAGTACCAAAGCGCATGCTTTCTTCAGTCTCCACTCAGCATCCAAAACTGCAGTCCCACTCCTCTCCCTGACGTAATTTTCCAGGAGTGAGCCTGCAATCCAGTCGTCTGTTCTATCTCATCAGAAACAACACAGTGGGAAAAATGACACAGATCAAACAAGTTGTCAGAGTACGATATAAATTAGAGTACTTATGTCTCTGCTTCGTGAAAACAGTGCTGCCGCTCTGATTCTTAAGCCCATCCGTCCTGCTTTCCCTTAATGAAAAGCCTAGTGAGAGATCTCCAGGACGATTCTCCTAACAATAAAACAGACTGCGTGGCTATCGCTTAGGATTAGAGTGAAATACGATAGGCTCGCTCTCCTACAGGCATGGCCACAAAGGCAGCAAACTCCTCCTTTCCACAGCCAAGAGCTCAACGGCAATGAAAACTTCTGAACTCTGCACACACAAATAGGATCACTCAAGTGCAACTGTGCAGACTCTGGTAGGAGGGAATAAATTATTGATATCCATAATTGCACAAACATTCAATGTACAGCACATAGGGCTTGCCAATAAGCGAAGTGATGTAAACAAAAAGTCTGAGTTCATAAGTATGAAAACAAAAACTGTACACTAGCAAGAGGTTTGCACTGAACAGGCTAACGACACAGCATTGGTGTGACCACAGCTTTCAAATGCCTTTCACCCCTGGTTGTTGCTACCAAAAGTAAAACACTAAATCATCTCAACTTAGTTTTTTGAAAAGCCTGACATAACTGAAAGCATTACAGTGATGTTTCTGTTTACTGACCCTGTTGAAAGGAGGGAATGAGTCAGAGGGGGATGGAAAGAAAGGATGACAGAGCCAGGTAGAAAGGCAGAAAGGGAATAAAAGTTGACAATATACCAAGTCCAGGCATCTTGACACTATTTCCTGGTTATTCGTGATACTGCAGATTGACAAAAACACTGAAATGAGTACAAGTTTAAAACTAGCAATCAAAGATGCACCAAAACTCATGATATACTATGTAATACAACCCGCCAAACAATATAATCCACACTGAGAGACTACTAGTATGGCATTTTAAAAGAAACCACCTTTGGTATTAGTAGGTGTTACTGCCTTCTCATTTAAATAATACTACTGCAAAACAAATGGCTGCAAAAATAGATTTTTTTTTAGCTGTTAAGTGCCAACGTCTAGGGGTTGTTGGTTTGGTGTGTTTTTTAGGATGTACACTACAATAGAACACACCAAGTTTTCCTCTGAACATAGATGCACTCCCACACACCTGTGAAATCTGCTAACATACACCCTTCAGAAACCATTACAAAAAAAGCTTCGGCTTTTTGAGAGTTATGGTACTCTGACTCATAATAAAAGGATAAGGTTTAATTTACTGACTAGGAAGCAAAGAGCTAAGTACTGTATCAGATTACCCTATGAATCAACTAGGCACACTAAAGTGACCTTTGGCTCCTACCACACAGTACAATGGGCTAGCCAACTGTCTTCTGTAAATAATTTAATAGGCTGCATTTAAATTGAAATCACCCTCTGAGGTAATGCACACGTGCACATACAGACTGAGGCCTTTCACCACTCCTGCAAGTAAACAAGTGAGAAAGCTATTCCGATGTTGCTAACTCTCAAGATTTTATTTGGTGTTCTTGAAGTTCCAGCTCCTGGAGGCATTGGATTATGTGAGAATCTCAGATTTCATGTAAGAAGAGGTAAGTTTCTAGCCCTGATGTTTAAGGGAAAAAAGATTGAAAACGTGATCCAAGTGCACGCTAAAAGCCCAAATGCCAGAAGGGAAAAGAAAAAGAACCCAACATTTATACCTTTTTTTAATATCTCAAGATTTTTAAGCCAATATCATGAGTTGGGAGCCTGACTCATGATTTATGAACACTTGCAATTGGCAATATGGCTATAATTCACTATACAGCTTCAGACAATCCAACAAGAAAATACATACAGTCATGACTACTACAGTCACTCAACAATATACAGAGACTGTATAAAATCTGCTGTAAGAACTGTGGAACGATAGTCAGCTCCACTGCACTGTAATTCTTAAAAATAGGAGAGATGGGGAAGTAGAAAATGGGAATCATGAATAGCTGTCCACCCTGAAATTTAAGGGTAACTCCCACCTTCCATCTGATGTCCTGCCAGCAATTAGACTTTTAGAATTTGTCAATAACAATGCTGACTTCACCTCATGATGCGGCATCACAAGTTGACAAAGTACTGTAAAAAATATTATCCTGATGTGATTGACTCTGTCAAGATAAGCTGAGAAATGTTCCCATTTCCACAGTGAAAAAGCAGTGATGGGACATTTATTTTAGAATTTTATATCCCCTCACCAATATATTCCACTGCAGGAATAGGAAGATATTTTAACTTATTGTGATAAGGTCAATACCATTACATTGTTCCTGTTTATATTTTAGTGGCAACTAGCCTTACAACAAATGTTATAAACTCACACTCAGCACTCAGCACATCACAATTAATTTTGTCCTTTTGTACAAATGGAATAGGAAGCAACCCTAAGGGGAAAAATTTATCTTGTACCTTTGGATTGTTTCCTCTCAATCTCCTTTAATTTACTGGCTTGCTCCATGGAAAATATAACCAGTCCAACACTCAGTTATTGCCATGTACATATTTTAGACTTAATTTACAAAGTGAAAATGAAAAGGCACTATACGACCATTATTACAGGATGCACCATGTTCAAAACAAATGCCTCATGTATGTGGCAAGGGAGATGGAAAATGTTCGCATCTGACATACATTTCCCATTTAAAGTATCTTATAAGATAAATGGCTTTTATAGATCAGTGTAAGAAAAACAAGGGACAATTCTATTAACTTCTATTCAATGATATTAGTTTCCAATCCTACAATTTTTCTTCCTTGCTACCTGTTACACGTGCAAATAAGCTTTTAGGTTTCAGGATTAAGTGGGTTAAAATGAAGACCTTGTTTTTCACTGTCTTAAAACAATTACACCCTGGCTAGATCCATGAATCACAGAAGAGGGAGTAGTTCTTAAAAACCCAGAGGAAGCGGAATATGATCGAGGGAAAGGCTAACGGAAAAAAATATGTTCCACGTTTACTGTTATAAATAAAACACAGTATACTTTATAATACTCACACACCTTCAGAACTCCCACTACCTACTGTGCTTCATTCTTCATAGAGCTCCCTAAAAGTTCTTAAGTAAGCAAATGCAAATGGCTTGAAGCCACTGACTTTTCCCTAAGGCCAACAAACTAAAAGATTTGTTGTAAGGAGAAAAAGTTTCAGATTAGTACAAAACTCAGAGTTGCTCTGTTTTTGGTTGGTCTGTGGTTTCTGGCACCATTCACATGCTACTTTAATCCCTACATTTCCTATAATTTAATTTCTGATGATTTGGCTAGACATTATCCAACATGATTCACAAGTATTGCTCCCTGGAGTACTTACTGATCATGGTGAGTAAACACCTTTGTCCAAGAGCAAGGAGCTTCCTGGACAATCTCTCCCTCTAGGTATTAAAGAAAATCATTGTCAGACAGCCACAAAGGCATTCAGATTAAATAAAATCAAAAGCTCCTTGAAACTGTTGTGTTTGTAGACTCAACCTTTCACAATGCGTCTGTAAACAGACTGCCACCTGAGAACATAATACAGTCAACGAAAATGAATTATCACTCATACTTGCTCAGACTCTATGAGAAAAATCATTCAGACACAATTCCAAGCTTGTTATCTGCAGCCACCTCACACAGTGTGACTGATGATCTCCAGCCATGAAAATCATTTGAAGGCAAGTAGGAAAATCATTGGCTATAACTGACACAAAAGCTCACGAGCCTGCCCTCCTTCAGAACTGTTACTGTCTACTGTGTAAAGGCACATTGATCTACTTGGATAGGCACAGTATAAAAATGCCTGGAAAGATAACAAGCATTATAATACCATAACCCAGAGTCCCATATTATTATTTACAGCAATTATGAATATAGAAAACTTAATTGTTTTTATTACAATAGGGCCTAGAGGTCCCAACCAAAATTGCTGCCCTACTGTGTTATGCACTGTACCCAAAAACATAGTAAGCAGCAATCCCTCTCCCGAAGAGCTTACAATCTAAGCAGACAAAGGGTGAGAGGGGGAAAAAGAGCCAGAGATGAAGTTATTTGCCCCCAATCAGACAGCAGGTAAGTTACAGGGAGAACAGAACCCATGTCTCCTGACTCCCTGTCCAGTGACCTATTTACTAGGCCATGCGGCTCCCCTCCATTGCTCTCAGAGCAGGAAGCAAAGATTTAATGTCTGTTCATTTGTTCCATTAACAGTCTATGTCCTTCTAAAGATCGCTACAGTCTAATTGCAAAGAATAATTTTGTTTTGAACTCTTACATTTTGTTAGTGAAGATCTAGCCGGGGGAGGGTGTTCGTTTAATTGAGAAATGAAAAAAATATATTATCAAAGATAAAGTATCCTAAAATTTGTTTTTTCAATTGCAATATTACTTTCAGTGTCCCACACACACTTCAAATCTGCCAGGCCTACAAAAAGCAAGCTTGCAACAACATTAAAACCAAGCTCTCCATCCACAGTAAATCCAGCCTTGGGGCTTATGGATCTTCACATGTAGACATGTGGCACCTTCCCTCTGTCCCCTAACCTTGTAACGAATTAATGTACTGATTGGCACAGACAGGCATTTCATACCTTGTTTGAACACAACAATGGGAGAAGGCAGGCAGAATCACTCAAGTCTGCCGTATTTTCATACACAGCATCATACATTGTTGCTGACAAGCTGGGATTTTAAGCATGTTTGCAGCCCATGATTTACAGAGCTAATACATTCCACAATATCAGTGGGCAGGTTTGAGGAGTTTTATTTCTGGAACAGATTGGGTCATTCTCCTCTTATTTACACCAGTTTGACATCAGCACAACTCCATCCGAGTCGACTGAGTTATTTCTGATTTACATTGGTGTGAAAGTAGAACCAGGCTCATTAAATCTAAAGTTTTTATAAAAACATCAACAACAAGAAAGTAAAGAAGGAAGGATTTTATAACAACAAAAATAATAAACTTTATTTTAAAGGGAGATGTGAACCAAATGCCGTTGTCATTTTTAAACAAAATCTTCACATAGAACTGCTTGGCACCAAAATAAAAAATAAAATAATCTTTTACAGAGTGACCCAGCAAAAATAAGAAATATTCCTTATTAAAAAAAAAAAAAAAGTCAGTTTAGCCTAATAAATTCCAGAATTATTACAAAACCAAAAGCCCTCAGTAATCCACCTCCCAACATAAAAATGAATTAAGCAATCACTGACCACAAGAGAAACACTTAAAGTATTGAGACATTTTAGTGTATCCTGAGGGAGAGAGCACTCTAGATGTGGAGTCTCAGGCCTTGTCTAGACTAGAAAGGGTTGTTGATAAAACTATCAGTGGCAAAAGAGTTCCTTTGGCTACATCTGCACTGAGGTTTTTGCTGGCATAGCTATGCCACTTAGGGTAGGTCTACACTTACCCGCTGCGTCAGAGGCGACCAATCGATCTTCTGGGTTCGATTTATCACGTCTAGACAAGATGCGATAAATCGAACCAGGAAATGCTCCCCGCCAACGCCGGTTATCCTGCTCCACGAACAGAGCAGGCGGAGTCGACGGGGGAGCTTGCGCGCCGCCGTGTGGACCAGCGGTAAGTACTTTTAAGTTCGAAATAAGATACTTCGACTTCAGCTACGTTATTCACGTAGCTGAAGTTGCGTATCTTACTTCGAACTTGGGGGGTAGTGTAGACCAGCCCTTAGGGGTGTGAATTTTCACACTCCTAACTGACATAGCTATGTAGGCAAAACTTAAGTGTAGACCAGGCTTTGGAGAAGGCTTTGCCTCTCCTATCCTACAGGACTGTATGTGAGCTCTTGCTGAGTGCATCAAGACTGGTGTGTTTATCATCTCAGACACTGCACTATGGATTCTGTCACACCATGAAGGTATTTGACTTTACTCACAGATCAAGAAGCTTATAAACATGTGTGCTCTGAATAACTGAAGTCATGTTGTTAGAATCAGTGTCTAAAGCTGTTTTTAAGCTTGGAGTACCTTGATATAATAATCAGCAGGTGAGCCACAAGGTGGCTCCATGGAACAATTCACATCTCTCTACTGCTACATTGACATGAATTGAAACTGCACGAAAGCCAGCATGCTTGGTGTACTGTATCAGCATCAAACCCAAAGCTAACAGTGGAAAATTCTGGATTGTGTTTATAAAAGAGAAAAATATATAGCGTATGGCAAAAGAGCCCAAACATTTTTTTTAAATGGTATCTTCTGTTTACAGAAGAATTTTCTGAAAATTCCCATAGAGCACTAGAACAAAAAGACATTACTAGTACAGAACAATAGAACTAAATTGATGTGAGATCATACAGAATCATACTATAAGGTCTGGAGAGTGATCATCCCGTCTTTAGCAACAAGCTCATCTGAACCCTCTTATTATCCAAGTAAGAAAATAAAACTGAATCTCATATATTTTAGTGTTGCTTTTTTTAAACTCAGGCATGATTCTTCTCCAGCCAATAGTCCCACAATCCTGTAGGAAGGTCCCACATCTAAGAAGCTGCCACAGCAATCTGAGTTGCTGTACCAGTTTCCACAGAAGAGCTTCTACATTGGGTGTGGTTGTTGCTTCATAACACAGAAATCTTCTTCATAGGCAAAACATCAAAGAAACTTCTAACCATAAGTAGCCTCTCTCTTTCCAAAACTGAAACTTGGCTAGCACAAATAGTTACTTGGTTTAGAAAGAGAAAAATGAC